>OU611874.1:5002500-10002500 GCA_914767815.1 Eupsilia transversa
CACATAGGTAGTCGCTCCATGTAAAATACTGGTATTCAGCTGCATCTGGTTAGACTGGAAGCCGACCTCAACATAGTTGGCAAAAGGCTAGGCAGATTAATTTTGATTGCTTTTTTTTTTTTTTTTAAACTTTGCCCCACACTAGGAGTTTCTCCTGTATTGTGGGTGCGTTTACAAACATTTAAACTCACAAACACAAACAGCCAGACCCGGAACAACTACTTGTAGGTCATACAAATATTTGTTCCGTGCGGGAATTGAACCTGCGACACGCAGCACAGAAGTCAATCGCCAATTGCTTGCAATTGGGTCAGCGGTTTCGTTGAGAATGTGAGCATCATTGTTTTCATTGAGTGTTATGGACACTGGGATCACCTCATGTCATAAAAATCCATCGAAAAAACCACAACATACGTAGATATATTTAGTAACCTATTCCGCTTAACTATTCCTAAAGAGTAATAAAAAACCTTGCAAGAAATCGACACGTGTTTCACCTCTCAACGATGCATCCTCACGATGACGAGTGACTTGTCCCGAGCCCAAACACGACGTGGTGCCACGCCGAGCACTGGTCTTCGAGTGACGATTTCTTACAGAGTTTTTTATGACTCTTTATTAAGCGGAATAGGTTAGGTACTAAATATATCTACGTCTATTGTATTTTATAATGGATTTCCGCCAAGGATTTACTCCTGAATCAATTAACTATCTTAAATCCATCGAGTCGAAAAGAATCAGGAAATGAAATACTATATTTGCTTATTCTATATTTTATTGAGCGATAGCCTGACTAAATAATATAGTCTTGACTCAGGTCTGCACACAGCCTTAGATATACAGAGTGTTAATAGATATAGGCAACCACGAAAACGCACCCCACTCTTCTTCCTAATCGCTTAGAATACAGCTTACAGTATAGTCATCGCGTTTATTAAGAATATTGGGGCGCGTCTTCGTCGATGGCACTAACTATATAGGTATTTTAACAACAGTAGCGATATTATAGTAAGTATCTGCCTTTATGATTTAGGTAGGTACACACGGCTACTTATCAAGCTATACATTTCCAGTACAAGCTGATCTCACATTGTATAAGATTTCCGTACAATGAGAGGTCAGCTGATACTGGAAATGAATTGCTGAATATGTAGCCGTGTGTACTAAATTCCATTTTTTTTTGTATATAGGTCTGGTTCATGTACATTTAGTTGGTCAGTGTATAGCCCGTCTTCTTTCCATTACTGTTATGAAAGAAGGAGGTGCGAAGCTTCCCGCCATTGCTCTGAGAGGTGGCTATAACTGCTTCGTAATTTTGACCCTGGCGTGGCTGCTTATTAATTATATCTTGCGGAGTCATCATTTTCATATTCTGTACAAAAAAAAAACAGCACAAATGAATAGCTTGATATGTCGTCGTGTGTAACGGAAGCTAATTGACTACTACCTTAAATTTTGTTTAGTATTGTTTACCATTCGATGAACAGTAAATTTTCAGGAAACCCCCCAATACTTTTAATGGAAATTCATAAGAAACACAAAGCTACCTTACGGTAGACTGCATTTTAAAACAATTTTATTAAGGAATTGTACACTCACCTGAAACATCTTAAAAACTCCGTCCGTCCTGCGAGCAAAATAAACAATTATAAATAATATAATATTGTGTATATCGGATGACACAATGCATATGTAACAATGACTTAAAAAACTATGATTATAAGAAATTGCAGGGTACCTAGTTAGTCACCGTGCCCTGATTTTGAAGAATAAAAATCAGATGATTCTCCTGTGTTTAAGATTCGCTACGGAAACATGTCAACTACACAGAGTGTATCGGAAAAGTGTGGTCGTACGGTACAGACCATATAATTGAATAACTTTCTCCATTGCACCAATATCGTAATCCAGAAAAATAATCGGCCGTATATATATTTGTGTGAAGGAAAACATCGTGAAACATCTAGGAAACTAGGATCCACACAGGATCCTAGATGTGAACCAGAAACTCGAAGAGATGTATGTGACATCTACCAACCCGCCATGGGCCCGCGTGGTGGATTAGGGCCCACTCCAGGCCGGTGTCCCAGCTGTGGGAACATTATAAGCTTATCATGTTATACATTTGGGTCGAGTATGTATGGAAGTTTTGTATGGGAGTGTTGATAATATTTTCGTATTTTCGATGTGGAGGAAGTTGTTCTGTTGGATGATCTGTACCACACCCTTAAATTTGACCACACCTTTCTCGCTGTATAGTAGATTTTGAATTATTATCGCGCAGGCTTTGCGCCAGCCTTTTGGTACTTTATTCATTTCACATCTTAAATGTCTTAAGCCGAATGCAATAAGTATCAGATAAGGTAGCGATGATAATACTTACGGCATAAATCCGGGAAAAAATTGGGCTGAAAAAAAATGAAAAGAAATCACTTGAAACATAATATATAATGTTGACATAAAAAAGGGTGGCGTTTAAGCTACAGTGAAACAATACAGGCTAAAAATAAGAATGAATCATCTGCCTAGCCTTATCCCAACTATGTTGGGGTTGGCTTCCAGTCTAACCATATGCAGCTGTATTTTACATGGAGCACCTCTATAACCTCCATGACCCAGTTACTTAGCAATAACCTTGGTAAGACTAGTTGTAAGATCTACAAATGACAGCCGGGATCAATGGCTTAGGGATGAATAATGCTAGACCGTCACGGTGGCGTGCCGCGTCCGTGTCTGCTCAATTTGTAGGGACTGCGCTGCACGGTGTTGCATAAATGCTTCTTAAAAAATGTTCGTGAAGTTTGGCATGACTCGGGCCCGGCACGGTTTAGCATAATCATCCTTTAGGCCCGGCGCCCATTATCGGCACGGCATGGCAAGGTATTTTTAGGAGACGAATAAAAATATAACTTAATAGTATGGAAATAAAGTTGATTTTTTTTCTGACGGCAACGACGCCTTAGACGCCTTAGGCATGCCACGTCCTATTTGCATCATCATTGAAATTTCAGTTTTATTATCATACTGTTAAGTTATATTTCTATTCGTCGCATATGAAATACGTCATTGCCATGCCGTGCCGATAATGGGCGCCGGGCCTTAACGTGCTTTCCGGGGCACGGAGGCATCTCGATGTGTAATATGTACGAATTGGAAAGGTTAGGCAGTCAATTGTACGGTAAGGAATCAGTAATTTATTGTAGTTGTAGGTAGTATATTGTGCGAAATTTACAATATTTGGAGGTTGATTTTCTATTCCACACTTTTACACGAAAATGTTGAGCACGGAATGCACAGCATAGGTATAGCAAAAAATGCGTTGTCTTAAAAAGACAAAAGAATGTGGATTAATAATGAATGTACAATTAATTTAGAATCGTCTAGAAAAAAGGTTTGCATTATTATGTTATTTCTACAAACTCACTTTGTTACAATAAAAATATGTTTACACAAGTGTTAGGTCCATGAGCACATAGCGTTCTAGTCTATGAACAATGACACAACAAGGTAACAATAATGAGAATAATATAATTGTGCTGGGTTAAACTTAGATTTTTCAAGTAAACAAGAAAATTCAGGCAAAACACGTCGGGATTGCAACATCAATAGGTTATTTTGCTTGAATAATAATTAAAACAAAACAAAATAAACATGGAATGCGAGGCGAACGACGTTAATGTCGAATAATAAAATAAAAACTCCAGATAAATTTAAAATAGTATTTTGTTGCGATGCTATAAAACTAAATAAAGATTAGGTGCATTATTAATTTTTATTGTATGGGCTAGAATCAGAGACGAGCACCTATTTAGAACAAACCACACCTGCACCTATTTTTTCCTGTTTTTCTCTTTTTAGAAGAGATTTTTGAAATTACACAATATGCACTACTTTCTACCGATCTCATTAAGATTTGATTCAGATCAGATTCACCTTCTAACTAATTACCAACAAAAATAAAACTACGTTTTCCTCACGATCCATTAGATGAGACATTGTTTCCTCACAATTTTCACGAAATAGAGAAATCAACAACCAAAAAAAATAGTTTAGTACAATTCATATGAAAATTATAAATACCATTAACACACGCCAACGCTACGATTGCAACAAATATGACGATTTTCACCATGTTTGTATCTTAGTTTTTTTATATAGTAAGTGTTTGAACTGAAACTCACAATGTTATGAAAAATATTGATGATTCAGGAGGTATTTATACATGGTGTGTGTTGCCCTTGAGTCAGTCAATAGTTATCATAACACATGTACAGGGGAAAATAGGGTAAAGTGGATTTTTATGTGTCACCGGACAGCCTGAAACCATATTTTTTTGTTATTTTTATTTCTATTCGGCATTTCATCAAGTGTGGGTGGGATGTTCAACGGTTAAATAAATTTTGTTGCATTTTTTTGCTTAAAATTAAATAAATATCACTGTGTCCTCCGATCCTATCTATTCCTTAAAAATCTCACTGTGAAAACTTAGGTGAAGTGAGCCGTCAATAGTGTTAATTCCAATCATCTGGTGGAATGACAGGTCACTTGAAGCTCACTTCACATAAGTTTTCTCGGTGATTTTTTTACAGAATAGTTCGGCTGATTTATGACATTCTTTATTTCCTGGAACTTTTTAAGCTTTAATCACTCTTTGTTGAGTTGAGACGTGGACAATCCGAGAAAGAGAAAGACAGAGAATAGACGCATTGAAATGTGGTGCTGGAGGCGGATGCTCCGAATTCCATGGACAACCAAACGCACAAATGTGTCTCTCCTTTCCCAACTCGATATCAAGATCTTATTGTCTAGTTTGCCTACAGCATATTTTGACCTATTTCGGCATGCGATGGGGAGATAGCAGCCTTGAAAAGCTGGTCATTGCTGGCAATACCGAAGGAAAGACCACGACGCCGGTCACCAACACGTTGGTCCGACCAAGTAAAAGAAGGTACGTCCTTAAGCAAATTTCAGCAGTTGGTGATGGCAACTTTGGACCGGAGTCGATGGAGGCAGATTGTCCGCTTAAAGGGGTCCAGTGACCACGATCCTCAGTAATGAGGGACCGATTGAAGAAGAAGAATCACTCTTTATATAATATTATAAATTATTATTTTTAAAACGTATGTGGACGGGGGCCCCTTCAGTCGTCAATCCTTACGCGATAAGCTGCGTGTGCGTATCGCGTAAGGAATGACAGAGAGAGGAACAGAAAGTTGCATAGGGCCTCACGCTCTTTCCTTACGTGCCGATTTCTACCATTCAACTCCTACCGCAAGCCGCGATAAAGAATTTCTTTCCAATAAACATGTTTAGCTACATGCTCATAATGGTTAAACTTACCCTTTCATACGAATTTTGACAAATGAGGTTGTATTTGTCAAAATTCGTTAATTCGTCTCAAGAATAGGTTTTGTACGGCACCAATACAATGTCTATAGCAGGATGAATGTGCCTACATATTTATCTTGATGTCAGTCGATTTTCTTTTGTTTCATTTTTCTCCGAATTTAAAACAAATGTTGTTGTTCAAAAGGCGATGGAATATTTTAGAACGAGTGTTCTACGGACATAATGACATGTCTAGTTTATTTTGGTACTAGCACTTCCTCCACGTGGTTTTGGTACTTTCCGCTATTTTTTTGCAAAACCCCATCCACCTCCTCTTTAAGCTAGTTAAAAAAAAATGTTTGTTTTCGCAGTAAAATCCGCCCGCCTTAAACTGCTCCCCCCCGCCATGTGCTAATTTTTTAAGTATTAAATACCGAGTCCGACCTCCTACAGCCTTTGTGAGGGTTAAGTTTTACGCCACGCAGTAAAATCTTTCATTGTAGGATTGGTTACACCTAGATTTTCGAAAAACCCTGATACAAGTTATTATTATTTTCGGTTCTATGTATGAATACTGAGTTTCGAGTTATTCGGGCCGCGCGTTAAAATTCTGCCATACAAACTTTGACACCCCCAATCCCCTCTTGGGGTTTACCCCTTGTAGGTATAAAAATAAAAAATGTCAAACTGTACAATTTATTTACAAGCATTCGTGCGAAGTTTCAAGTTTATTGACTCAAGGAATAAGATTTTCCATACAAACTTTCAATCCCTATTTTATACCCTTACGGGTTGAATTTCGAAAAATTCATTATTCCTTATCTAAATTATAAAGGGAACCTCTGTGCAAAATTGCAGCTTTCTAGTTCCAAGGGTTAGAGGTTAGGGGGTTAGGTGAGTCAGTTAGTCAGTCAGAACTTTTCTTTTTATTTATATAGATTCCAAAGCACAGATATTAAAACAAAAAAAAACAATACTAACCAAGTGCCAAATTCGGTACATTCGGGCCAAGTTTTTCTAGATGGATTATTAAAATAATGTATATCGTAGTCGTAGGTAATAGCAAAAATATGTTTTCTTAAAAAATTGAAACAATGTCGCTTCGGATGTTCTATGTGCTTATGACGGTCAATTGTCCTTTATTACCGAAATAATACCTTCCTATTATGGAGTACTCTTCGGCTCCTATCTGTTTTTTTTAACAAAAATTATTACTTGCTACTTAGTGAGTACTAGTTTAATCAGGTTCACAAGAAGTTCTTCTTGCTTTGAAGCTAAAACATAGAATAAGCCCATCATAACGCGAAAACCGAGACGTATGGTGTGTTATCTTATGAATGAGCTACCCAATATTACGAGTATATTATTTATTACGTATCGGAACGAACGAGCCAATAAGATAAACGCCTTCAGTTTTTTAAGAGCAAAATGTAGACAAACTGCTCCAAGATATGACGTAATCACCAGGAGCTTAATATTCAAATCGGCTTCAACAAAGAAACACAACAGCTTGTCTGTATTTTTTGGAGCGTAAGCAGAGGTGTGTGGTATCTACACTCACATTTGGCCAGTTATATCTTTAAGTCCTATTTAATAGGGAAATCTTCAGCAACTCTGCATTTTCCGGCATTAAAATATTGGTTCTATAACTACGTTGCTGACATATGGTTGGGTTATCGCCTGTTTTTAGGTTAATTATGATCCACGGGTTCATAAATGCCTATGTCCAAAGAAGATAATAAACCAAATTACTATCTAATCTTTTTGGATAATGGTTTCATTATGAACGTATAGAATTAGGCAATCATTTGGCGTTTAATCAATATTGCAGTTGGATTTTGTTATGACTTGAGACTGATGTACAGACATCAGGCATGTAAAAACATATTTCACTTCTAAAATTAGTTGACTGCCTCGTTGGTGTAGTGGTGTGCCGAGTGTTACTGCTGAGCATAAGGTCCCGGGTTTGATTCCCGGGTCGGTAAAGTGTAGTAGTAGCCAAGAAATCTCGCGTAATGCAAAAGGACAAAAGCTGACTTAATCCAGATGTTCGTAGTAACCACTATAGAGCTATTTTTGAAAGTTACAGCTTGTCTACGTGCCAACAAGCGAATGACCGTAGACGCCTAGTGGCGAGTCCACAGGCAAACTACATCTACTCGTACTAGTGCGGCGACTAGGCTCTAGGCGCTAAGCAAGCCGCCTGTTAGTGCAGAAGTAGCCTTAGACTTTCACGGATAATTTAGAACAGCCGGTAAAGTGTATTTTCTGTGTTTAGCAAGGTTAATAAATAAACAACTGATTCTTTTGCATTTATCTCCTATATTTTTAAAATACTGTTATTCTAAAACAACCTACTGAAACTCATCTAATGCAAATTGTATAATCTAGGAAATAAATACACCTAAAAATAGAGTTTTCAATTTTTTTTTTAACATCAATCGAAAAGGAATGAATTCGTATACAAAACTTAAAAATACACTGATGGTTACATTGAAAAAAAAAGTAATGATTATGAATACTTTACACATAAAAGCCTTGATTTAAGATAAATAAAAGTTTACGTCCATTATTAAACACTGATTACACTAAGGCCGATCGTCCACGATCCACTCAAAAGTAAATAGTTACAAACTCAAATCAACAATGAAAAACCAGCATGTCACAGCAGTACAGTCCGGCCGTTGAGAGAATGCGTTCCTGACAGTTGTCATTTGGACAATTGCTAGTTTTAATAAAGATCAAATTCGCACATAATCATTAGTATGAAACTGACAGGCGTCAAGAACGCATTGTCTCATATTTCAATGGCGGTCCGCACACGCGACTATCTCAAACGCGTTATTAACTAGTTTATGTTTGGTTTTGTCGTGTATGGAGTCCATTGAAATACTAGTGCTGTGACATTCTGGCCACTCATTGGTGTTTAAAGTTTGTACTTTACTGGTTAGGTACTTTTGGGTTACACCGTGGACGACGGGCCTAACACAACTGAAGGACATGGTTTACAAAAACAGGTTTAGGACTGAGTACCATCACTATTGTAGGCAAGGTTTTCTTTATTTACATGGCCGTTGTCATTGTCGATTTTGGTCGAACTGCCTCCTTCACTAATCTTCCCATTATTATTGATGGAAAACGTGTGAGTTTTGACGGACTGTCCTTTGAAGGTCTCGCCTTGGCCTGGTACATAGGTCTCAATCGTCTTAGGGTCGATGTCAGCAAATGCGTCGTCGGAATCGAAGAACTTGTTATCTTCGAATTTAAAGTTGTTTAAATGCTTGAACTTGTGTGGTTTAGAAGGCTTGATCTGGACATAGAAAAATATTGATTATTGATAATGATAATCAAAACTGATCAATTCTACCAAAGATCGCAGGATGTCTATCACATACTGCCGCACTCAGAGACATAATTTAATAATAATCAATCATTTCTGATACTGACTAATATACATCATATTATTACAAGACTTTGTAGGCAATATAACATGTTAGCTAAAACTACGAACTTAGACATCTGCGAGTCTCTGTCTAAATATAATAAATGTTTAAAAGATTTAATTTAAGTTTCTATAAATGTCTTATCTTCTTTTTTTCCCTTTAATAATTTATTATAAAAGGGAAGGGAAAGGGATCTTTAACTTTTTCCAAATTTATTAATATTTATACTTTGTTAGCTTAGTTTTTAACTTTATTGTGCATGCTGTGGTCTCCTATAAGTGAAGGAGTACACCTACTTTGTACCTATATGTTGTCCTTTTTTTATGTGTCATGTATTGTGTATAATTATTATTATCTAAATAAATAAATACATTATTGTAACGTAAAAAATGTCTCAGATAGAAAACAAATTACTCATTGAGTATTTTTTATAAAGTACCTACTTTTAATGCTGGTCAAATTAAAGTAATTGATTTATTATTATAACTGACGTCTCCGAGTGCGGCAGTAAGACAATCGCTTCCGAACAAAAACAATCAATACGGGCGTTTCCCACTAGGTGCGCTTACAGATACAAATCTCACGAGCACAATCACACAAAAAAAAAAAACAACTGTCCTAGCGTAGGCATTGTGTAAATCGAGCCTTCTTAGGTGGAGCCAGTAATAACAAAAGATAGGAAGAAGTAGCTGGAACACCTTTTCCCGGTAGTGGGCAAGCTGCAGGCTGATAGCAATCAGTAGCCAGAAAGTAAAGATGATTGGCATTCGTGAAAAAAGAAACAAACAAGAAGGAAACACCGACACACAACAAAGCGATGTGCCGTCGTCATCAATCTGCCTAACCTTTTCCCAACTATGTTGGGGTCGGCTTCCAGTCTAACCGGATGCAGCTGAATACCAGTATTTTACATGGAGCGACTGCCTATCTGACCTCCACAACCCAGTAACTGGGTAATACGATACGCCTTGGTAAGATTGGCTATCCGACTTCTGGGGTTCTGACAACCCGTAACGACTGTAAAAAATCCACAAAAGACAGCCGGAACCAGCGACTTAACGTGCTTTTCGAGGCACGGAGGAGTCTCGATATGTAAAGATGGTCACCCAACCACGGACCAACCCCGGCAAGCGTAGCTGAACCTGATGGATCAACCCGTGCGGCTGTTATTTACTTAGCCACGAGCTCCTCTGTCGATGCGCCGGCGATTTAGTTTTTAAATAAATAAATTCAGGTGAATTCTTGTATGAATGTATTATTAGTGTCTAATAAATCTTTTTATTTATTTTAATTCGTCTCATTGCTTGGAAGTGTCGG
Source organism: Eupsilia transversa (assembly GCA_914767815.1). Taxonomy (NCBI): domain Eukaryota; kingdom Metazoa; phylum Arthropoda; class Insecta; order Lepidoptera; family Noctuidae; genus Eupsilia; species Eupsilia transversa. Next base: position 5,012,589 of record OU611874.1, read on the forward strand.
CTGTAAGACCACACTAAATATTACCATTATTTTGGTAATATTTAGTATAAAATTATAGTATTAAAAAATAAAGAATTTTTCTGATGTCCCATCGAAATGGTTGTCAGGAAAGACATTCAAAGAAATTAAATTCACACAAAGAAAACAACACGTGCAGACGTCTACCTTTCAGTTATAAAATTATTATTTTCCAACTGAAAAGTACCAATCGCTAAAAAGATAATAAGTATTGCATTAAAGTGACAAAATAAAGTGAAGCCCGGTTTTTACAACCCAATGGTTAGTATCTACTAACCGATCGTTCAATGCAGAACAAAGATTCTCTTCTCTTACCCGAAATAAATAATTATTTAGCCAAATAACATTATATACGTACAATCCTTACAGACTTTATTTATAAACGTTGTTTAAAGTTAAGTAATGATTAGCGACTGTTTAGGCATACTTTTTTGACATTTGAACGTCACTTAACTTTAAGCAACGTTTATAAATGAACCCCTTTGGGTTTAGGAACCGGGTATTAGATAATAACTCAGTTACGTACAGAATTTCAGTGCAGGGAGCTGCAAGATAAATAACAAATACTTGTTATACAAAGTCGACAAACCGTAGCCAGAACTTATTATGACAACCAACACTTGCGCAAAAAAACATGAATTCTTTTAAAATAACTTATAGGTTTTCGTAGTACTGTATCGTATATTTCGTGCAAAATTTAAATCAAGCCAGGAATTAAAATTAAGACGCTACTAACTTGCACGAAAATTTCGTGCAAGTAGTGTGCTTGCATGACATTGTACAGCTTCAGAAAGCCAATTCCCGTAATTAAAAACGTTCAAATTCAACTTGCAATCTCACTTAAGCGTCAAAATGACACAAAAGGTATTCCGTTAAACAAAAAAACCTTAGTCAACTATGACGTTGCTGCGATAAGAATTTAAGCGACGTCATCAAAAAAAAATGTATTAAAATTATTGTCAGTTACGACTTGAAAAAGGCAAAAAAAATTGGTATTCACGTATACATGAGTCTTATGAATATTAATTATTTGTAGACTAAATTGTGTCAAAAAATGTCGTACTACAGATTTATTTTTAATATTTTTACGGAAATAAAAATAATTTGAGTACATAACCTAGTCAGCTAATTTCGACATTAAGTAGATCATAAATTATGGTTACTAAAAATGCTAAGTATCACAATATCGTCCGTATAATATAGAATACATGAAAATAAATGTATATTTTCGTAAACGAAATTACAGTTGACTTTTAGACAATGCTGCTATGAAACTGCGACGAATTTGAATTTAATTTAACATTTAGCGGAATACCATTTTTTGTCTATTCACAGTCGCATCGCATTCCGGACAGCTGTTTTTCACTTAGCACGCTAATTAGAATTTACCTAGTGATTGCTCGTAGCGTGGGTATGTCACAAGCAATTTGCATACTTTTGTGCATTTTACTGGCATTTATGTTCCTGGCTTTATTCGAAAGTTATGTCGTATAAAATATGAAAAATATAAAGGAAATGAAACCGTCCAATGTTTTATATTGTCATAGATAAGCCTGGCTACGGAAATACATTAAGAACAGTAAATCCAAGTTTTAAAAAGTATACCTTTGGGGCGTCGAAATCAAACTGTAACAAAAGAAGAAATAACATTAGGGTGATTAAAAAAATAAAAATAAACAAGTGAAAAGTGTGTAGTGTGCAGTTTTAGTAGAAGTAAAGAAGTGAAAAGTGTGTAGTATTAAGTAAGAGTTGAGAAGAGTATAGTTCGTCTTTGTAAATAATAATAAGAATATTTTTTAAATTGTAATATTTAAAAATATAATTTATAAGTATGTAAATGAAATAAAGGAATTAAGAATAAATAAATTAGTTAAAAGTTTAGTATGATTAGTTGTTTTTGTATGTATTTACCTCATTCTGTACTGTCTTCCTCCTGTAGTTAATAATTTAAAATGTTTTAGTATGTGTTATAATATGTATAGTATTTATATTTGTTATAATTATGTATTAATAAACTATATTATTTGATCCGACTATTGCTTTTCGCTGCTTACCGTTGGAGCACTGGAAAAAAAAAGAAATACATGACAATAAACAAATAAATATAAATTAATTAATATGTAGCGAATTTCTTGATCTTTTAGTTATAACAATAAATGAAAATATTAGCTCCTATTTATTTTGCTGCAAGGGAAAGAAAAACATTTGAATCTGAATACAACATTTCACGTGGTTTAACATTCTTAATAACATTTTAAGAATTTAATTATTGTAGAAACCTCAAACCTACGAGGTTACTTGACAAAGATCTGCACTCAACTGTTAAAGGTGTTACTAAGCGTTTGACTAAGTTACAAGAATACGTACCTGGTCGCTATGTCAGGCGGGTTTTTTCCAGCTGAAAATTAATTATAATTTCATAAAGTCATCTTTCGACTTGCGACTTTGCGACGCGACTTTCGTCAATCGTAACGCGCGCGCGTCACTTGTTTCCTTCGCGTGAGTACTGTCCCGTCGCAAGTCGCATCGCGGTGACTTGAGCGCAGGCCACATATAAATGGCGTCAGTCGCGAACATGGCACGGGTGGTTTCCTATTCCATTAAAATTTCATACAAAATGCATGAAAATAAAGCGCAATTTAGGACACACGGTATGTCGTTGCTTGGACGTCCGACCAACGACATAACGTGTGGAATAGGAAGCCACCCGTCCTACGTCTGCGCCTGCGCCTGCGCCTTGTGGCATGCTCGAAACAACTATTTTCATTCGTTTTCTCTGCAGTTGCTGTCGCAATACGCGTGTAGCTCGTAGCCAGAGCATTGGTATTACCCCTAGGTAATACTAGTGCCCGACTGTGACTCGAACATCAGCCAATCTATTAGGTAAAAAGCTCACCGTTAAAACTTAGGTGAAGCGTGCTGTCAATATTGTAAATCCCTAGCATTAGACCTCACGTGAAGCAATCACCTAAGTTTCTATGGTGAATATTTTACAGAATTGACCGGATGGACAGATTTATGCAAATGTTACGTGTGTTTAATTTTTATTTATCTGACAAAAGCAAAGAAATCTTTTCAAGATTTTCCCAACGTGAGCACGAATGACGCAACGTGATCGTTACAGTGCGAGCTACGCCGTAGCGCTACGCGTAGCATACTTGCTACGCCGCGACGTTTAGGATTTCATTAACACTTTTTACTGTGTTATCAAATTATTTCTTGTTGCATTTTTATTCAAAATTGCTTCTTTAGTTCACTCACATCATACAACTTCCTTGAATTTAGCCTAAAAATCTAATTTAAGCTTTTATTTCATCCAAAAAACGACTTTGTGTTTTCATTTATTCTAAATCTGTGCAACTTTCCTGACGTCAAAAAAAGTAGATGAAAATAAATAACAAACTAGTAATCTTCATCCATCAAAAACCATAATTATATTATTATACATACTTTTCTGCACAGTAATTTTTCCATCTGTGTTCGTCAGAATTGTAGAACCACTCTCTTTGACAATCGTTCCATCTTCTTTCCTCTTCGATTCCGACTGCGAGCTGATCACCACGCCGGTGAAGGTCCCTCCATTTGGCGGGACCCCACTAGCTATGTCTGCAGGCGATGGCATTGGGGGGAAAGTGGGCATGGGGGGGAAAACAGGGAATTGTAAGAAGGGGAAGTTTTGTGGGAAAGTGGGCATTCCAGGCATAGAAGGTGGAGAAGCTATAGGACCAAAACGCAATGACGACATCTGGAAATAAGGGGCCATCCATAAATTACGTCAGTTTCATGTTACTTGGACCCCCTCGTCCATGACACAAGTAGCTTGTGTTAAGTCCCCTGGTGTGACGCCAAATATTTTGTAAATCAACTAATATTGATAGAGTTGATAACATTTTAAAGTTTTTCAGTACGGAAAGCGACCATCGCGCGAGTACGCGTTCATTTTTATGAATTTTATTATTTCGTGCAAACGAGACATGATTGATAACGATCACGACGATGGGTGTGTAACGTTTGAAATAATAACAAAAGTTCGAATGATCTTATGAACTAATTTGATTTAATATACTTTTTTTAAATGTAACGATAAAATGATAATAATATAATGAATTATTGATATAATTTCATTTTACCTAATTGTATACAAATTGAAAATTATATGAAATGAACGTTATACTAAAATGTTATTAGAGCAAAAGAAAGTTAAATGAAATATAACATTAGAGCTCATGAAATTAGGTTATTTTTTTTTATAGCATATGAATATTACATAATGTGAACGTTATTTTAAGTGATATTATACTATATGTTATTATGACATATATTACACACCCCACGATGATCGCTTTCGTTTAGGAGGCGGCCTTAGAGTTGAAAATTAGAGTTTTAGTACTTTAGAAAATACTTGTGAAGTCAAAAAGCTTATGGCTCGTTCCCCTTGTCACACGTTGTCACACTTTGCTGATGCCCTACCCCTTTAAAGTGTGACGAAATTTATGGATAGCCATTAACGAAAAAGACGAACTATGCTCATCGGATTTATATATGTGTTATGTGGTGTGTACGTGACCTTATAGCGTTCTAAAATCTTACCATTGGCGAAGGGAATCTGCAACAATATCGGTAAAATTAGCTGGCTCGTTTATTATGAAAATATTCTAAAAAATTACCATTGAAAGTTTTCTTCATATATTTTTTTTGAGTCAAAACTTCTTTACATACTTTGCACTCTCTCTGAACAGTAAACGAAACTGAACAGTCATGCTCGGGTCGGGTGCTAAATCACACTCAAGAAAAAAGAAAAAAAGTGTCGATTCGCCCGTTTCAGGCGCGTCACTTCGTGCGAATCAGCCAATAGGTCTTCGAATCATGCTTATTTACTCACCCTGCGAATGGATTGTCGTTGGCAGGCCATCCTGGAAAGCCAGCTAAAAAGAAGTGGCCAAAATTAAGCCCTGTTTTGGTGAAAACAAACAATTGATTATACAAAAAATATGTCCTTATGTTCTAGTAAGGATTTAGCGTAGCGGTTACTTGACAATGGTATCGATTCTGTGTTCCTACTATTCCTAATAGAAGCATATATCTATCTTAAATTAAGGAAAGGAGCAGCAAAGAATAAGATTCAACTTTTAACCTCTCAACCGCCGTAATTAAACAGACACAATTAAAAATCACAATTATACACAGACACAATTATAATTCGATAGGTTAAACGGTTGACTGATTTGAACGCCCTGTGCTATCACAGACTGGAGAGCAGGGGTCTAAGTCTACTCATTTATAAACGTAACAATGGTCTCTCAATAGTGAGTTTTTGACAGTTTTTGTATGGCAAATCTGTCAAAAATTCACCATTGAGAAGCCATTGTAACGTTTATAAATTAGTAGACTTAGGCCCCAGCACGCGCAGCGCATGACCACCGTAGAAACAGAACGAGGGAAAGACGTAATGACAGAATGCAAACAGATTTCTACAGCGCGATGATGATGACAAAATTTTTGAAAAGAAAATGTCACTTTGTTTTTATAGAATAGAGAATAACGATACAAATGGTCGTATGATATTCTTTCTCAACAAAAACACACCTTTATAATATTTCTTACACAGCCGGAACCATCGTTTTAAGTTTTAAGCAAAAGCATCAATAGAATCATTTTTTATAAGAGATTCTTGAAAATAATAACACATAATACTAATTCGTTTAATATTAGGTGAAGAGCCACTTTACAACAGATCTGTGACCGATGTATGTATTGACTCAACTGCGCAGAAGCAATAAAGTAAATATAAAGTCAACTTGATCATAAAATTCGTAATATTCTAGAAATCTATCATTATAATTATCAAGCTTAAGAATTCTAGGTAAATCTTGTATTCAGTAAATATTATAAAACATATATTATAAACTTGAAATAATGAAAGCTTCATTGAATTATAATTGGAACTAACTATTTAAAACTATTGTCATTATATCAATCTTAAAATAGAAGTATCTATAGATATATTAATCACTTTATTAACTGTAAAATATTGATGAATTCGTTTCATCAATATTTTACAGTTAATAAAGTGATTGATAAAAAAAAAACAATAATAAACATTAATTTTATCAACAAAAGGTATTAGCGAAAAACAAAATCACTGTAACAAAACTGTCATTGAATTGGATAATTGTTTTACAATATTTTTATAATAACAAATACATCAACATCTTACATATACTATAAATACTTCAGATAATGCACTTTAGCGGTAACTTTTTTGAAAACATAGAAAAGAAAAACTAAATACCAAACACACTTACCACTCGCAATGGCGACCATCGACACGGTCGTAAGAAACGTCGTGAAAGCCATTATATGGCCAAGATTTTATTATTAGTAATAAACTATTGCTATGTATGTAGTTAACCAACACTTGAAGAACAACTGAGCTGCTTGCAATAAACGTGCTTTTAAATATCTTTCATGCGTTGTTGTTCATCCACCAAGCTGTACAAATACTGTGACGAATGGCTCTTTTCAGGGAAACTTATTCAACACTGTTCAGCGGCTGAAACATACATCACGTTGATTACAGTCAAAGAATAAATATGTGTTAAGCTCCTTTAGGTCTATTTTTACTTGCACCTTTTTTCTACGGTTTTAAGAACAAAAAGACAGTTCGAAAATGTGACATGCGCCCACTGCGAGGGGAAGGAATTGATTTTGAAATTGCTTAACATTTTCGCTCTTTGACAGTTCGTTGAGTATTTAAATGGTGGCTTCACACTTTGGGTGAAGAAAGGTTTGAGTATACGTTGTTACTGCCTATTGGCTGTCATGTTCGCGACTATACCTATGCGACTACTCGTCGCTTTACGTCGCTTTGTTAAGCCAAGCGCACCTTATAGCCGCAACGGGCCGCAGTGCGCATTTTCATACAAAAAAGTGTGGCACGGCACGGTTGAAGTGTGCGTTGGTTCATAGAAAATTAATGAAAGTGATGATCGAGGCTTTTGCAATGCGTTGCGTTGCGGTGCGGCCCGCCCCAATCTGCACTAGCCTTTACACGCGCTTTTCCAGCACTTTTGTTTTTTGTAAATCACATGTCCTGTGTGTGACGAAATTCACTCCATTGTTGCTTAAGAAATCATAATTTATTATTTGTACGCGGAAAATATACCAGTTACCAATTAGATACGGCGTATGAGTTGTCGGAGTGTACCCGTCAGATGCGGTTTTGGTAAGGCTGAAAGATTTATGCAAATTGAAATGTTTTTAGTTTTTGCTTGACGAGTTCTATATCGGCCTACGCAGACCGGGACGGCATGGCAAGGGATTTAAATTTTTACCAATGGACATTCAAACGTATCAATAGGTATAGAATACGATATAAATTGCTTGCTTTAAAATGATGCCGTGGCATCGAAAGGGATTTCATTCCACGGCATTGAAAGACGCGGCACGGGCTCCCGCGGCGGGATGCCGTGGCGTTACTGCGGTAGGCAACAGCATGCTGATGACGCCGGTGCATGCTGTGACATACCGCGGGGTGACGCGTGGGTAGAAGCGGGGGATGTACACCATTTTCGCCCGCTTCTCTAACGACAGCGTACGCGAAATAACATGCTTTGTCGTGCCGCGGCACGCCATGGCATGACGTGGCAATGCGCTGGAATGCCACGGTATCTAACCGGCTAGTGTGCGCTGACTGACGGCTAAATCCTTTGCCATCCCGTCCCGGTCTGCGTTGGCCTCTTATGTACCACTATAGGCATGTACCGTTGTACTCATAATTATAGGTAAATTAGCTCATGATTACGTAAGAGTCACCAGGATAACAAACTCAAATATTTCGCCACTTGCTATGATCTCACCCGAAAGACCTCAGCCTTCTCTCAAGCATCGCCACAACGACTGGTACCCCAATTGCATAGCACACTTCCAATCACAATGCGGCGGATTTCACAGGAAATTGCTTATTCATTGCTATATATGTTTGAAAAGGTCGTCTGCTCGACAAAGTAAAACACGCAATTAATGTTGTTGAATTGTCAACGAGAAAGGCATTATAAGTTTAAGTGTGTTACGCAATTACCCCGCAACTCTGAATTTCCCGCATCCAGCAGATTACCGCAACTTTCAACAGGTCCTCAATAATACATCTTGTTGACGTACTACTACATTTCCATTCGCTAAAATGCCATGAAGTGAATTCACATTGACAAAAGAAACAACTAAACATACAACACGATACACCTTGGTCAGACTGGTTGTCAGATTTTTCGACCAATTAAAATGATTATCTTACATTTATTTATAGCTGATTACAAGAGTGTCACCTCCTTAAATAATTCAAACTTGTTGCCCAAACAACATTCCCTTTATTGACTCATCACTTATGTGTCACACTGATCCTATTAAAAACAAAATGAAATACATACATACCCTTCGATGTTTGTTATTTCCTTAACACTACTGTAACTAATTAAATTATAAAGTTGAAGAACACACATTCGTCCTCTTTTGTTTGTTCAAAAGTTGACTTCTGCACAGAAAACTCCAGTTGGGCACACTTAATGCACTGACGGTTAACAATGAAACTTTAAAAGTATTTGTTGAACAAAAATATCGATGTACGTCAAAGTGTGTCCAACATTGACTTTTGTTATTGTGTTCAGGAGTCACAATATTTTAAAGTAATTACATGCAATACAAGTTCGGCCGCACTCTTTCTAAACACTGAATTGAAAGAACACCGTTTAACAAAACGTGGCTTGCTTCATTTTTTATGGACGCGTGTTCACTAATAAAATAAGTTTCATTTTGTCATGAAATAAGTAACATTGTTTTTCGTTATCTATTTTGTTGTTTTACTTACTTTTAGCAGTCCAAGATGACGAAAAAACGTGCACGGACGAACGCCTGATGAAAACTCTACACTCTCTTACTTATGAGAAACATAAAACGACGTAAATTCCTCCAAAGTATATACTTCTCGTTAAACAAACATGGCTTTTAATGACCATATTAAATCTGACGTGTATACGCATTAACCGTACAGTTTTCTTGGAAAACAAAGCTGATAAGTCTTACAATAATGTTTTTGTACGTGTAGGTAGCTATTTGAGTGATTTGGTGTTGTTTCCTGGATTCAATTTTAATCGAAATATTTATTTTATTTTATTTATATATTATATACTGAGGTAACCAACAGCGATACATAAAAATATTTTATAAAATATGCGTGTTACAGTTATTATGGCCAATTATAGGTTTCCCTGTACAACTGGGATATATGTATAATACATGCGAACGGACTAATGCCAGATATTTTCAATTAAACAATAAAATAAAATTATTAATTTATTAAAAATTATAATTAAGTAAATGTTAGTAAAAAAAAAAATTCACTGCGGGTTTTCAGAGAATCAAGATAAAATCTAGTTGGAGTTTGCAGTATTTTATCAGACCCTCACGAAGGTAGTTTTTAAGTTCATCTCCGACACATGTAGGTAAACACGCTGTCTTTCTTATAACAACATTCTGCATAACTGCAATGCTTATCAATGATAATATGCGCCAACCCTACTACTAAACTGGAGTGAACGAACACCAACACCTTTGTGGCACCTGATCAAGTTCACCTAATGTAGACGAAGCCGGACAAACTTTGAGGTCAGTGAATAAACTCGTCAAGAATGTGTCTGTCTTACGCAAAACATGCCGCAACATGGTTTACAGCAATTTGGTACAAAATGTACAAATACATCCGCGTTGGGCTACGTAGGCGCCTTCGAGCTACCCACACGAGCTCACATGACTGATGACGTCACCCAATGCATCCTTGCGCTAATGAATGCGCTTTCGAAGTTGCAACAGTTTAGTGTTATATAAGTTGTAACGTCATATGATGCAGTAGGTATTGACAGCTTAGCAGTTAAGCCTTTTTATTAAAAAACCTGAATTGTTTTATGCGTTGAGCCGTTATAGCGTAACCAAATAATTGGCGATGAACGATATTAATGTCACGGATTAAATTCTGATGGAAAAATCTGTTATGGGTTTTTGTTGCATGATACGATTAAAAATAAATAAATGGGTACCTATGCGAAGTCAGCGAATGTTAAAATTATTGAAATATGTGATTTTTTCATTCGAGATGAAGAAAATAAAAAACCTGAGTTAGGGCCGTTTGCTTGCGGGTTGTAAGCAATACAATGTTTAGTGTATTATTGAAACAAATAAATCATTAAGTAAGTGTTTAAGGCGAGTTAGTTCTAGAACTATGTCCTTATCAATACCATGAATTCATAAGTAGGTACGGATTAGACAGAATTTCAAGCTGAAAATTATTCATTTATGTGCTTGTTGGGGAGTTTGTTGCAAGGTAGGCGTTTTGGGAGACTTTCTTATGTAATTTTGACGTACGAAAAGTGCTGATTCACAACCTAGTTTGAATTTTTTTTTTTGCCGATAACCATTTAATTAATTATACTTGTGGTGGACACATAAAATAAATTCATTTCTTAAACAGTACTTTTTTATTGAACAGTATTTTTTACAGTTTACAACAGCATAATTGATCCAAGATTCGACAAATGCATCAACAGTTCATTCAAATTACTTGCCCTTTTAGTGAAAATTTCTTAGTGATCAAAAAGTCACCGTGTTAAATTGGCCTGCAAACAGCCAGTCTTCTTTCGAACGAAAATCTATGGGGAGCAGAACTCCCCATAGATAAAAATATCCCCCCATAGATAGAAATATCTAAACTACAGACAACGATCCCTCAGCATAAGGAAACATAGTCTCCACCAATATTTGCCTGTTTTTAAATTGGTCTAAAATAGCTTCAATATGTTTATCTGGCCCAATAGCATGCTATGAGAAACTAACCCAAACTTGTATGTTTCCACCCATGCTTTACACTTTTTTTTTGTGAAATTACTAAACAGACTTTTTTTTGTGAAATTACTAAACAGACTGTATATAATTCATTTGTATAAATTAATGCCTAAATGATAATAATTTTTATAGCATTAAATAATACTTTGAACATAAGTTGTGTTAATCATTTTGCATGCTTTAGTCTTAAGCAAAACATGTATGATCTCATCCTTAACTTGTATAACACCTTTGTATACCATGTTTTAGGCAAATAAATTAATACAAATACAAATCGCTAAGCCGGTCGACGCAGATACTGCTTAACGTCAGAACCTAGTCAGAAAATAATATATTTTGCCATTGACTTGCTGTCTCGCCATACTTTCTAACAAAATCTAATCTTGCTTGTCGGTGCACCTTCTTGAGAAGTGTTACTCTCCAGGCGTTTCTTCCAAATAAGTTTGCATCCGTTAAGCGTCTTTGTACTGTACGCGCTGATACTCCTCCATTGCCAAACACTTCCCTTCTTATAATATCAGAACTCTTAAATGGATCAGTCTTCGCTGAACGAACCATCAAAGCATCATCACGCGGTGTCCTTTCTTGATTTAGGTTTTCGAAGAACATTATTGGTAGTTTTGAGTTTCTTGATGTGATTTACATTATTATAAACCTGCGTTTTGGTCCACTCCATAAGATTAGCAATCTTTTTATACGACCAATCACGGTCATACAGTGCCATATCATCATTGTACTTATCCCAATTTGATGTTAAATAGCAGACTGATGACTGATGACCTTGTGAAGGCCGCAGGAATCCGCTGGATGCGGGAAGCATTGATTTGTTCGAAGTGGCGGTGCTTGGGAGAAGCCTTTGTCCAGCAGTGGACGTCTTTCGGCTGAAATGATGATGATGATGAAACAGACAGAATATTTCGTTAAAATTATGACGCTATACATAAGTTGCTGTTAGCTACAAAACTTCTTATGGTACATGATGTCCTATTGTTATCCAAGAAAGGGTTATTACTCATAATATCAGCCTTGAGTTTAGACTTAGTTCCGTTTGCATCTAGTATTTATAGAGTTTAAACTGACTGTGGTTTGACTCGCGTACGACTATTCATATACAATACTTGTCAAGATTTCAAAAACAATAGTAGTTATTTACGGAACACAGAGATGGACTTAGCAAATATTTTTCTGGTTGGTTTGAAAGACGTTGTGAAAGATATTGTTTTTCACGGCTTTCTGAAATGTCTATCTACCTGTGATTAGCAATTATATCAGAGATTGATAATCAAGTAATATCTTGTATATTTTAGGAGCTATGTTATGTATATTATTTTACAAAATAAAAGAGCTTACTAGAGTATATATTTGCTGTAGGCTCCGTTCTAGTTTTGTGCCGAATTTGAAATGACTCACTTTTGACGATTCCAATGGAATATCTTATACTTATATTGTATAAGATATTCTAAATCATAACTAAGATTAATAATTATGCCTACGTAATCTGCACAAACATTCACAGACTAGTACGGCTATCCTATTCCTAAATCAGACCACCATCATAATCACCTTCTGTCTTGTCTTGTCCCAACTATATATTTTGGCGCGACATTAGAAAAAATACGTTTATGGCCGTACCTACTTATATACGTGTTTCAAGGGACCGAAAACCTTTATAAATAACCTTTATAATACTTTATAAATAATTTTATTTATTTAATAACGGTACAGGTATCGAAGCATTTTGGTTACGTCTGGGTAACCCATGAAGGAGAAACATGTTACCGTTCTAATACCGGATACACACACAGGCAATGCGCGCCCTTTGACTTATACTTACGGCACGTGTAAGATAGAGCTAATTTTTATTTCGGTAACCGATAATACTGGTTGTATTCAATTTAAGATAACCTTTAAAAATACCTGTAAAAACAATAAATGCTGTAACCGAAAAAATACCTGTATACTGGTTTTGGTCCCTGCAAGAAACTGCTAAATCCGTCCCTGCGTTCTTCACTACTGAGTTCATTGGCAGACCGACTGACAAGATTCCGGGTGTCAGATACATTTATTATGACGTCAGAGCTGACTAGTTCTCATAATTTGCCTTTCTATAATAGGTATCTACCACAAGCGGATCTAACTCTTTGTAAGCCATAACGGTATCGCCGAAGTAAGAACAATAAATGCCTCGTTTGCATATTAGCAATCAAAATCATAAGCTGGTAAGTGGTAAGTCTAGGAATATTTGAGAGATAATGATAGGAACTGGTTTTGTCATTAGGTTCCGTAAAATGATAGATGCGATGCTGGAGAGTGTCTAGCGCTGTTTTCGTTTTCAGCTTAGTTTTAGGTGAAGTATGGGCCAATTAACTGGATGACTTTTTAGTTTCTTTTTAGCTCCCTGCTAAATGGTTGAGCTGAATGGTGCTGATCCATGCGTCATGTTCATGAACGGGCGCCGTCAGTTGGGGAGCTGGTCATTTCTTAGCTGCCATGGCATTTCTTCTTTTTATTACGGTTGCTTTTAACATGCACGTCTTTCTACATTGTTCTCACATGTATAATTTCAACATGAATGATGTAACCAATATTTTTAACAATTTTTTTAAATTTATAATAGTGTTTGTCGAGTTTCTTGCCATCCATAGCTACCTACTAAGTTTAAGAATGGGCAACTAGCTTCCTATTTCTGACTGACCGACTCCTTGACTATTCAAAAGTGCCTGTAAATGGTTTAATTGAAATAAATGAGTTTGAGTTTGAGTTTCGACGTTCAGAAATGAACTGTGTGGAACAAAGCTGTATACTGGTTTTTAGCCGACTACGGCAGAGCTAAAAGGAAGGGTTATGATTTAAATTGTTTTCCTGGACCGATCGATGTGGCGACGCTTATGGAATCCTATGTCCGGCAGGGTACGTCTTTCGGCTGAAATGATGATGATGATGACTGGATTCTGAGTAGTTCTATATAAAACTTGGGGACGCCTACGCTTTTCTACGGATGAGATACTTACAGAAAAGTGGCCGGTTTCGGTCGCCATATTTGTCATCTAGAAAATCTAAAGAGAAATCTTGCTATAACACTTTATAAAAAACCCACTCGTAAAACAACAAAACAGTTTGCCACATGATTTACAACATTGTCGCTATCCTAAGTAATATTATAAATGCGACAGTGAGTTTTTTTGTTTGTTTGTTAAACTTTCACGCTAAAACAGCTGAACGGATTTGGATGAAATTTGGCGCATGGATAAACCATGTCCTAGGTTAGGACATAGAATAATTTTTATCCCGATATTCCCACCGGACCTAGATATATGTGGGTGAAACCGCGGGGCGCAACTAGTAGTCTATAAGACAGTTCAGTCGGCCAACGACAGTACTAAGTATTAACACAAATAATTTTACAACATTCTGTCGTTTATTTACATGCTACATAAGACATTGAGAAACCACATGACATGATCGACTTATTGCTACAGAGCTCCCAAGACACGTAAACATTAGCATAGTACCTATGTACACAAGTAAATACAGTAGTGTTAAAGACTCATCATGGAGGTTGAATAAGATCCATCATAGGTCTTTTGGAAAAAAAATACTGTGAGAGTGATAAATTAGAAGCTCTTCAAATTCGATTCTTGAACCTACTTGTTATTCAAAAAACTAAAAACAGTTGTAAAGGAGATTATAGGAAACTATTTAAAATATGTAAAATTTTAACAATTATTTACATACATAAGTATATTCTAGCAGTTAAAATATTATTTAGAAATATGTTAAAGTGCTACCTACCTCATCATCATCATTCTCCTGCCCGTATCCCAATTTATTTGGGGTCGGCGCAACATGTCTTTTTCTTCCATACTTCTCTGTTAGTCGTCCGTGGATAAAATTTATTCCTGTTTGGTCGAATCCGCAATAAGTTTATTATTTAGTTACCTTATGTGAATATAAATAAAAATTAAAAAAAACACTAAACAAGTTTCTTAACGTATTTAGTTAATATGACAGTACTATGTGCTCCACCTTAAACTTTAATAAAAATGCAAATATCAGTCTAGTCTGCTTCATCGCGTGTCGCTGGTAATCTAAAGCCGCATATATACATATACGATGCAAGTTTCAAGTTGCCTGTTGAATTTGAAGCAATAAATCATTTGCAGCGTCTGAACAGTGTTTAGACGGTGCCAATCATTTTTATTGTATGCCAAAGGTAATTGAATCATCATCATCATCATTTCAGCCCGGAATCACCCACTGCTGGGTATAGGCCTCCCCTTTTTTCTGCCAAACTTCCCGGTTCCATGCGTCCCTCATCCAGGTAAAGGTAATTGAATCGCACCGTGTTAATCAGGTTTTCTTCGTGTCAGCCAAGAACTGAGTTACTTGACTTTACGAACAAAGCATCGTCACCTTATCAAGTCAATTTTTCGAAGAAATTGTTCCTACTGCTAAGGTATATGCACCACCTCCTACCCTGACTTCGGTGCGACAAAAAATGCAGCTGAAGTGACCTCAGCGCTGCCACCGACGACGCCGTGGAAGTAGCGATGTTTCAAAATTGAATAAACTGTCGTGCCATCAACACGAAGAAGAAGACTGCTATATTTTAGCATGCAGTGTGATATGCACCTTATCCTATAGCTAGATAATGTATTCGTTGCTCGTAAAACAAATTAAGCAACGCGTTCAATGTCATTGCTAACTGATGCGCACGCGGCGATCGTTGTGAAATTACGCATCTACTCCAAATTAGAACCAAACATTAGAATACCGACACGCCCACGTTTCAAGAGTTCTTTATTATTCTTGCAATCTTTTCTGAATCGTTACGATTTTCATTTCATTTCCAATCCTATTATGTGTAAGTTTTATGATTTAAACTGTATATATATCACAGAATTCTGACTTCTTTGTTTGCGGAATTCAAAGAAGTCTTTGTTTGCAGAATTCTGTCTACTTACGCAAGGAAATTACATAAAGAAAACTTCGTCGAACGGACAAGAAACAGCTGTGATTTGTTTAAAATTCCAACTTTATTTAATACGTTGTTAATATTTTAAGCTTACTCTCGCTCTTGTAGATTTAGACATACATCTAGACAAGCTATCGCGTGTCAAGCCAAGAGAATTACATATACAAGGTATCCTATATTTAGCTAATCAACTTATCTTCCTTCTGTTATACGCAAGTTATTGTGTTATATTGTAAGGTCAACATATCTTACTCTTCTAAAAATTTGGTTTGCTGGTAAAAACTATAGCCCAGTCAACTGTAGAGCTTCAATTTATCCTAAGTTATTTTTAAATAGCAAACATTGTTGTAGTAGAAAAGCACAAGTGTTTTAAACTTATTTTAGAATATGGTATGTTTTATAAATTTTCAGGATTATCTACAGAACTTGGCACCCATTTAGATCTTACTTCTTTTCCACGCATTTCTTCTATGCTTTCTTCCATCTAACAATAATTTTTGATGTGCCCTGACAGTCTACAACGGGTCTTACCTCTAAGCCTTTTGTTAAAATCTTTTTTTACCTGGTGAAACACAAATAAATGAATATGAATATTAATATAATATTGAACTTGGCGCATATTTTCACATTTATGATATTGATGGTACATTTAACTAAACAGCTTTTTATAAGAATATTAATACATGTTGCTTTCTTAATATTACTGCACATGCTATGTGTTATTTGATACTGTATAATATCTACAGAAAATTTCATAACATTCCAATTAATTTACTCATAAGGATTGCGATATTTGTTTATGCAGAATCGTGTAGTAAATATTGAAAAATTCCGTCATACATACCTTGGTTTAAAGAAACAACAAATTTAGATTACATAAACTTTAATCACATTTATTGGAAAAACCTTGATTAGGTAGGTATATACAAAGAAAACCATTCAAAACTAGTTACAAAGCTACAGTAATAAGTAGATGAAAAAATATTTTCCATATATATACAGACATGTAAATAGGTGCGCAAGAGTTTCCAGACAAATAAGGTCAAGATTACACTTAGCGTACCTACGTGCACAATTTCATCAATGAATGGCTAGACGTTGAAGATGATTCAATATTCGAAGGTCCTTACTATTGGCTGAAAAATATCTACAGTTGAAAATTCGACGTTACAGCCGTACCGAAATATGATTTCAGCTGTTGAGTAACTTGCTTTTTTTCGTGACAGAGGCTTCAAAAACGTTATCGGGTGATTAGTACTGGAGTTTGGTAGTTAGAAATTACAAGCATCAGTATGATTGATCGTTTTGGCTAATTTTGTAAATGTGTTTTTTTATGTAATGTGCGTTAAGTTTGTGCAGAATAAACAATTTTTCTTTCTTTCTTTCTTTATTTTCATCTACAGCCTGACTTCACTAACTGCTGGCCTATGTTATAGCTTGCGCCAATCCCGACATTCCTGTGCCAGCCCTATCCAGGTTCTACCTGTCGTCTGCCCATTTCGTCCACCAATAACTGATTAGTGGGTGACGAACTATCTAAATGTAAATATCTAATACAACTTTTACGAACTAAGTAAATTGGAAAAAGTAGTAATAATTGTATTTCTCTTCAAACAAGCAATTGGTCAATATCAACAGTAACTGTTTCCAAACGTGAAATACTAAAATCCTGATATCATCAAAACGGTGACTAATTGTGAACGCCTTTCACAACGATTAGCAGACAATAACATTCACACTAGTGACTCATTAACAAGCAGTTTACCTGCGTGGATTATTAAGAATAAATCGATATTTTTTATCTAAATATTAGCATTTAGTTGACTTTGCAATAGGTACCTTACTTATTCTTCGACCTTGGAATAGTTGTGTAGGTAAGTAATCGATAATAGGTGAATCGATAAACGTGAAATTTTCTGGGTTTTTCATCACTTAGGTATATCATTAATGAAACATGGTAGGAGCATACTCGGATTTTCGCAGTAAGCTCAACTTGAACCGCGAAAAATCTAGTCCATAACGTTCACTAAAACAAAACAATAAAAACTATCAGTGCCACGTAACTGCATTGTCATGGGAATCAACGTAATTAATCAAATTGGTTTAACATCCTGAATGATTCATTAATTTAGTCACAACTCATTACACCAGGAGCTTCAATGAATTTTAAGCAAAAAAACAACTTCTCCTACGTCAGTGCTATATGCTACGTCTGTTAAACAGAAGAACACCTGCAAGACATGCTGCTATGAAACGTATAACAATCGGAATAGGGGTTTAAAATTAGGCTGTAATCAAAACAAATCCGTCTCAGCTTAGTAATGATTAGAATAGGCCGTCATTGACCGTCACGCCATTTCTCATCTTCATCGTAAATTCAAAGGGTTATTATAACTTTACAAGGTTCTCGCTCGCCACTAACTAGAACTGAAATTATTATAAGCGTGTGACAGCTTGTTGAAGACTTCTTAGTTCATTATAATTGGAGCAAATTCCATTTGAATTGTTTCATATGGTTAAAGAAGTTATCTAGAGTTTGCCCTGCTAGAGCGGCATTTGATGTTATACAATGAAATAATTATAGCGACACGTATAATGTGCGATAATGTGCATTGATCGCCGACCGTGACACGAGACGTGTGACCCCGGCCCTGTTCACACTCACCTTACACTTCGAACCACTACTGTTTAGGGCTATCACAACATGTCCAAGTGTCCACTGACAACCAGACTATTTGGTTTCCTTTCTGTCTGCCGTAATAACATAACAACACACCTGTAATCCCCGAAGAGTTTGGCAGAGTGGTACCAATATTACACCCACATTTCACCGGTTATGATTAAGTCGCATGTAATAGGGGGTGAGCCTATTGCCATCAACCGGGCACAAACCCAGACTCTGTGCTGCTACTGAGAAATTCCTTATGGGTAAACCCAATAACACTTAGCCCGACCTGGGAATCAAACCCAGGGCCTCATGCTGCAGTAGCTTGCGACCACTGAAGGCAGACAGTTCTGCAGTAGCTGGGTAAAAATTTGGGATGAGTTCACGATGATAATCGATGATATGATGATCTGTTTATCAAACAGATTATCCATAGTCAGCAATGTTGTTGTTGGCACCAGTGACAGAAAACTTGAAATGAAATCGTTTGGCTCGGTATGAGCTGTGATGCGTGAGGAGCGATGAAACGCATGTGACTAAAAGTGCTGAACATAAATTTAGATAGATGAAGAGGAAGAGGAAGGCCAAAGAAGAGATGTGAGATGAAATGTGTGAGGAATTATATGAAACAAAAGGGAATGAACGGAGCGTGGCGGTTGACAAAGGGAGATTGGAACAAGAAAACATGTTGCCCCGACCCCAAGTAACCTGGGACAAGGTCAGGAAGATTGTGAATGTTGATATCGGGGCTGCTTACTCGATGTGCACCGGTAGTATTGTAACTACCATTTTATAGAATATTTCTCGCAAAATGCGTGCAGTGATAAAACATTTTAAGGATAAATAATATGATATGTTTCTTCTCAACTTTTAATTATCTCTGACACAAATTGTATTTAAATGTTCGTAAGAATGCCTTTGAGGAAAAAACAGAGATTTTTCTGATAAAATAATTCAGGTAGGTATCTTTATTCCATTATTTTTTCTGTTTTTTTTGGGAGATAAATATGCTCGTTTTCGGCTAATCTATCGTTTGAAATTTATTTTTATTTATTTATTCATGAATTTAACACAACATAGAAATTACTAGGTGCATATTATTCACAATTAATAATAAGATGTTTATAATAATTATAAGATGTTTAATTAAGAAACAAAATTAACAACTTTTACTAAGTACCTATGAGTAGGTAATAATTTCAGTCTCTTATTCTGGTAACGATCCGACTTGCGAGTTGTTGTAGGTTCGAACCCAGACAGGTGATTTACTTTTAAGTAAATAAATTCATCACCACTGCTCTCAAAACGGTGAAGTAAAACATCGAGAGGAAATCGGCATGTCTTAGAACCAAAAATTCGAAGACTTGATATCTACCAACCCGCGACTGGGCCTGTGTGGTAGATTATAGCCCACCACAAAAGGCTTGTGGGGTCCCTGTGGGAATATTATTGCCCCCCTGCAGGGCAAAGGCCTCTTCTCCACCAGAGAAGGAATAAGTTTTTTTTGCTACCTGCAAATGAAAAAGAAAATATGTCGCCAACCCTGGTTATAATGATGATAACCGAGAGGGCAATCTGCCTCATAACTGCTGTTTTATGACAAGTTAATAGTAACGTGAATTATGTCGTTTACAAGGTTCGAGTAATGAGGATACAGTCATTATGTAGATCTGATCGGAAGTGATGAATTCTTTGACTACAAATGTGCTGTAAATCTCAAATGTATCTATTATGGAACTTAAACATAACTGTTGAATGTGGGGGTACTATTACAGGTAGGTACCTCCATCTAACCATTTGGTTGGCGGAATAAAAACAGCTTATCAAATCACTTGAAAATAAAGTAACATTTTCTTCAGAAAGGTCGGGTGCGTAGTGCTAGCAACAGGAATCTATACCTTCACACAACGTTCATGACGTCAGAGACCGTATTGCTGTCGGATATATTTTCAAATCCAGCAATCGAAAATGTATTAATTAAAGCGTACAAATACCTAGCATTTGTGACATACATCGCAACAATGTTTTAGAAACCTACTTTAGTTAAAATGTTTCCAGGTGTGTGGTACAGAAGTCACTTACAACATTCTTGTAGTAGTAGTATACGGTAATGACGCAAATTACTAGAATTTTAGTGCGCACTATTATATTGTTGCGTTATTTTTACTTTATAAATAAAATTTCTAGGTATTTCCCAAATCATACTGTTTTTATTTTGCAGCACAAAATACTTATTTTCGTAATGGTATTTAAGTGGTTATAATTAATTAGCTTAAAGTCAGATTTTTTTACAAAATTCCGCTACTCTTTTGCATACATTAAAAATAGGAAAGGTTTTTTATTCTAGATAATAAAATACCGTATGTTTATATTAAATCCCTGACCTATTGAACAATAAAATTGATAATTTATTCGTTTATTATATTCAACCGTTTCGGATTATTATTTATATTATTATTTATTATATTTATATATATGTATATATATACATGCCCTGTATAGTTCATTAGGTATTCGTTTAGCTGTTTTTATAAATAATTTTCGAATAAAAGACGACAAAGAAAATGTTGCTACGCAAGATAATGAGATGCGCATAGAATAAAATCTCCGAGCCCATCAGCTTCCGCGGCTGACCACACAATGACAACGTGCTCGGAGTGTTTAACTGTACAAATAAAGTAGGACACTTGGATTTCCCAATCACGAGCACCTTAGCCATCTTATTTTCCCGTCGCCACTAAACTGAAGACAATAAAGTCGTTAAATTTAAAAGGAATACGTCTTTTATGGGCATGGGCGTGTAGGGGGGGATGGATAGTTGGCAGGATGTCGTCTCGGGCGCAGCGCAGTGGGTTTTCTGAAGGCTGCGGCGCGTGCCGCATGCCAACACCGCCGGTGACCTCGTGCGACCCTATTAAAACAAGATACATCGTGAATCTCACGTAGTCACCAGAAGACATCATGAGGTTCATCTACACGTGCTTGTGCTTTGCCTCTGTGCTGAAGATCGTTCTGCCGGCGCCGGCGAACGGGTTCGTGTTCCCGGATGAGAGGAGGCGGGAGAAGAAGCTGGAGCCAGTGATCACTCCACCCGTTCTACCTGTTTTGGAACATTTGGAGCGTGATCCGAGTACTTTGCTGCCGCATGAGAGGCGGGCTCCGGGACCTAGTCAAGTGAAACCCAGGTTCGGTTCGTTCGGCGGCGGTTTCAACGTAGCTCCCTCCGGGAACGGCGGTTTGACAGCGAGTGTGAGCAGCAGTGCAAGTGGGCTTGGTGCCAGCCAATCAGCGTCGCAGTCCTTCTCGTTCGGATTCAACGAAGGCTTCAGCGCTTCGCACTCCGCCAGCCAAGCGTCGTCATTCAATGGTTTCGGAAGGTCAGTCACCTCATTGTTTACATAAGGATTTAGATGAATGGGAATGATGTAACATTATTATAATAATTCGTTTTTTTTTTCTTTTTTGAACGAAAAGTTTTGTAGTCTTATTTAATGGCAAAGATGACTGGGGCAAAATTAAACTAAAATTAATTTTCGTTAAGGGTTAACAATATTTTGCGATTTATTTTTATAATGCACTTTAACTAACAGTGTCATCCCTGTTGACACTGTCAGATTGATTTCCACTGGATGCTGGGTGTTGTAAATATCCAGTTGTCACATTTTGGATGATGAATTAGATTACGTAAATAGTTTATTTATTTATTTAAACATTGTTGTGTACTTGTTTGTGGAGCTAAAACAGGTGCCAATCGAGATAACAACAAAAAACTCTCTATAAAAAAATGCTACTTTAAATATCGTGGCGTTTGGTGCCAAATAAAGGCAATACCAGTAAAAAAATTGCCCGGGTTTCCCAAAATGTGACTCAACATCTCACCGGCTTACTTTTACGGTTTACGGACATGTGTCTTACATACTTAAGTATGTATCATATTATGTACTTACATAAAAACACGTCATTAACATAGTTGTTTTAACTTATAAAGCTTTTATACAACTTTGAAATAGTTAAATAACTTACTGACATAAATAACAGAAAATTATGATAATTTTTGATAAATACAAAATAAAATAATAGTATTGGTATGATGCTGTACCTACTTTTAAAACCCTTTCCTTCGAAAGGGTTTCAATGCGTTAGGTTACCAGAATAATAAGGTTAACCCACAGTGATGATTGGCTTTTAGTTTCATGGGGTTAGAAACGGTTAACGGTGTTACATCCTTCATGAGAGTCAATGACTTAACTCTAAGTGGGGTGTTAGAGGTCCCTGCTCCATAACTACTGAAATCTGAATATCTACCCGGCGTAATCCCAGCGATGTATTACACTTATAAATACACAGAAGTGGTTTACGAAGTCTCGTGCCAGTCCTCTTGGTTCCAACTCACGGCTGTCATATAGTTACTTACTATAACCAATTCCCATAACCAATTTCAACAATATTCATAAACCGGTTTTTGTATTTCCAGCGGCTTCAGCGGTAGCCAGGCGAGTAGTCAAGCGGCTTCATTCGGTGGGTCTGGGCTCTCAGGGTCAGGTGCTGCTTCTTCGGCTTCGGCTCTCGGCAGTGGGTTCGGTGGAAGTGGAAGCCAGAGTCAGAGCGCGTCCTCGGCTTTCGGCTTTAACTCCCTAAATGGCTTCCAGCAGCAGCAACCTGATGTGAGTAGAATTGTTTTGAAATTCAGTTCAGTGCACTGATTAACCTTTGGTACGTTAAACGTGGATCCACACGAGACACAATGGATTTTTAATTGTGTCTGTAATACGGCATACGAAAGTTGATTGATGGGCAGCATAAAACGGTTTTGATTTGGGATTAAATGGGAGATAGATAAAAATATGGCTAAGTCCCATCTCTTCCCCTTCCCATCTCATCCCCTACGCGTTTATACCTAATATAATATCAAGATAAAAAAGAACATAATTTTGTTTGTCTTGTTATTTTGCGAATGAGGCAAAGAATCTATTACTAATCGTGAACCAAGAACCTAAACTCGATGCCGATATAGCACGAAAGATATGGAAAGAGAAACGAAGTATATGGGACGGAGAAGGAGACAGAATTTGATATAGGTACTTAGATGAATTCAAATAAAAATACAACAAATTCATGATAATATAGGAAGGTGCTACGCCTTGTCGTCAATCGACAATCTCCTTCTTGTCTTTTATAAACAACATTGTTGATGTGTCAAAATCAGCCAAAACGAAAGCTGATTGCGCGCGGTGTACAAAATTAAAAATGTTTGGGTAATAAAAAAAAAAAAATAAATGCAGATTTTGTTTTGTTGTAGTCTCCATGCAACTCTAAAAAGTTTCTAAAGCCATATTATTGTTTTAAAAACAATTTCTTTTCATTTTCCAGCAGTACTTCGGCGAAGGCCTCATAGATGTCAGGCATAGAGGAGTCCCCAACTTCCCCTTTCCCAATTTCGGGGGCAGAAGCAAGGGGGTCGGTGCTGCGGCTTTCCGAAGCGGGAAAAGTGGTCCCTCATCGAGAAATAGAGACGACTTCTTGGCGGTTCTCGTCTCTGATTAAATGTCACGAGTAGCACTGTAGGTTAATTGGACGAATGGTTGATGAGAAAGTAATGAAATGCATAATAATGTGTGCAAAAGAAGTTTAATTGTCAATCTGCGAAAACCGCACGAATTTACTGCATCCATACGTCGCTGTAGTTGAGTCAGACTAAGATACAATAGATTCACAGTAAAAAAAAAATTGCACACATTATTAGTTATCTTTTGCTCGCAACGAGTTCATAATTGCCTCGAGGCATCGTGTGCAAAGGCCCTAAGAATTTTCTACTTGTAGTAAGTCATCGAAAACCTTTTTATTTTTTATCATTTAAGCATTGAAAAACAATAGATTATTTCAAGTATTTGGAATTTCAGGCTCTTTGAGGAAACTTTTTCCAATTCGTCCAACAAAATATATCGGCGCACAAAAATAGAAGTTTTCTGACTATTTAAGATTCCAATTCAAATGAGGTTGCTTCATTATATTGGAAGTGCGCCATAAACTTTGTAATTTATTTAAATCAGTTACATATTTCGTCAAAATCCATATGGAACAGGGTAGGAGTACCTACTTAGCTTACTTGGCCCTTTTGGTATTCTGAATGATTTGGGCAGTAATCTTCTAAGCACTTAACAATCTTCTTATCTACCTGCATAGAAATAAGGTCTTAATCGTAGACTGCAATTTATTTATTTATTTATTATTTAAGTTGTTGTGTTAATTTAATATTATTTTGTAAAATAAATATTGTGTCCTAAAATTGTATTTTGTGTCCGCTTGTTATCTCCGTTGTTATATTTTATCCTATATGCCAGCTCTGACCAAAATAACATAACACTTTTGCATGCCCCAGCTACGTGCCCCTTAAACTAATGTGACTACACCAGTTCACACAATTGCTCCGGAGCATACACTTGTCTTGGTCTGCGACATAGATATGTTTATGTAGCAAAGTTGCCATATTTACCCCAAAAAGACTCGCAAAAAATCTTGCGCTGGCGCTCGGCGTGGCAACACGTCGTGTTCGGGTTCGCGACAAGTCAACCGTCATTATGAGAATGTCTCGTTGAGAGGTGAAACACGTGTCGATTTCTTACAGAGTTTTTTATTACTCTTTAGGAATAGTTAAGTTAGGTTACTAAATATAATTATCTACATCTATTATATTTAATCATGGATTTTCGTCAAGATACGCGTATCTTGCCATATTCTTTCTCAAATCCTTTAGTCAAAGTAAAAGATCAGGAAAGGATTATAGTAACATTATTTTATTTAATATAATTTATTCTGCAAGCAAATATCAAGCTATGCTTTAAAGTAACCGTTGCAATGTGAAAAAGCTCACCCAAAATGAACGGCTCTGAAAAGATTGCTATCAGTAACGAGGACCCTGTTGATGCTGATTGCTGCGCCCACTCCCAAGAAAAATTGAAATTATTATGTGCTAATTAAGCCCTTTCATTTGATATATTTCCAACATATATGGCACCATAATAATTAGCATATTTCAAAATAATTTAAATAACAAGTTAAAATTAAAACTTTAAATAACCCCCGACACAATTCCAAGTGATGCTGCAGTATCGGTTCAAGGTTACTATGTTCTTCTAATATAATTGAAGTAACAGAATACTAAATTTCGAATCGATCAGACTTGTGGAAGATGCGCACATCCAATCATCAACTAGAAAAGAGCTTATAATCTTCAAACGGCTGAACCGATTTTCTTGAATTGTAGCTAAGAACACTTTCGATCAAGACACCTTTCAAACAAAAAACTAATAATTAAAATCGTTTCAGCCGTTTGGGAGCTACGAGGGAACATACAGGTACACAGATACACACGTAAAACTTATAACAACCCTCTTTTTCCGTCGGGGGTTAAAAATAAAACTAATAAAAACTAAAACCCAACTACGGCAAAAAATGTGTCTGCTGGGATTATTGGTACTTTTTTTTGTTGACTTTTTTGCGGTAGAAGGGTTTCAGTTTTTATTACTTTTATTTTTATATTGTATGTATTTCTCAGTAGCCGTACGGAGTCTGGATTTATGCCGTCGATGGCAATAGGCTCGCCCCCTATTACATGGTAATGGGACTTCAAAATAACTGACGAAATGTTGGTGTACTATTTTACATATAGGCACTTCTCTGCCTTACCCGTTGGGGAATACAGGCTTAATCTTATACCGTACTATTGTATTTACTGTAAAATATTTAAGATCAACATGAGTACTTCGCCGCCTACAAAAATATACTCTGCATAGTGAACGATAGATTGTTCGGATTACTCTACTCAGCGCCTACACAATCTTCATGCAATGCAAACCATGCAGTTGCTCGTATAAGATGATCAGGCAAATGATATTCATTCACTTCGTCCAACGACAACATAATACATCACGAGTGTAATTCTAGCAGGTGAGCAGGGAAGTAGGTGTAAGTATGTAGGTACCTAATGTACCACAACATTGCACTGGCAACATAATTATCGCAAAGCCCATTGCATTACATTAAAAAAACTACCCCAACACACCAACAAGGTAATTATGGTCTTATAATATAAGGCGTTAATAAAAAAAACTCCTAGTTTTAGAGCCCTAAGGACCTATGTTTAATAGAGAAGTACCTATGGAAGAAAATGACAGTCATATTTCGCCGACCCCAAATAAATGAGTTATAGATGGGGCTCCCAGATTGCGGAATGATGTTCATTTGTCTCATGACATCACCACCTTCCCATTTTGCGGTTTTGTGTGTAGCTACATTCCCAAGGTCTGATTAATTATCCTAAAGATTAGGTATGCATAAAGAAGACTGGGCATTATAATTGTGTTTTATAGTCCCAAGCAAAAACAGGTACAAGTTGAAGATGTATCTCACGTCTTCAAGGACCATGGAACCGGTCCCGTCCGCCTTGGTTAAAAATATCTTAAGTATAAACTTTTTGTTTTATATCCTTACAAGTAACCGCAAGTACGTTCCGCTCGTTGACTCTGGCTACTTAATAGTATTAAATTCTTAAACAATAATATGACAAAGAATTTAAGATCTTGTTATTCCTTGATTGGTTTACGGATTTGCCACATATTTGTCAAAAACTCACAAGGGCCAGTGACCAAAGACCATTGCAATGTTTGTCAACTAGTAGACTGTGTTGCAATTGTAACATAATTTAAATTATACTGGTCGTCACTTTCTAAGTGTTTTGTTGACCCTTCTCGTCAATTCCCGTGACGTGGTTGCGTGGTTTGCTTTGTCTTTGGCCTTAAGATGAGCAGAGTCCTTCAACGTGGTCATGCTGCTAGTATATTGGGCATGCTACCAGTCAATGTGGAGGAATATTTTGGCTAGCTAAAAGCGACCAGCAAAATATTCCTCCGTTACTTTTATTGATAATAATTTGTATAAAATATTGTTGTTTACGGCAACTATCTTTCGCGCAACTATCACAAAAATATACTGATCTATTGAAAAGAAAAAAAGCAACAAATTAACATTCAATACACATTCAATTAACATTCAGAAACAACCATTCAAAGACCGAAAATATCAAGGATTTCCCGAATGTCCCATTGAATTGAAACGATCACGAATAGGCGCATGGAATATTACGTAATTTGACTACGAACAAAGCAAGCTTGTCATAAATTGATCATCGCTTACAATCAGGTTGTTCCAATGACTCACAATTATTTCGTCTCAGCACCAACCTTCTGACATAAACGAGCCTTAAAATACCTAGTACCGCATAGAGTGCATACTAAAGTAGGTATGAAATACGTCACTGGTTTATCTGATCAGCCTAGATCAGAATGTTTCGATAGTGAACTGAATCAATAAAATGGTAGGGTTAGTATTTTTTTTTATTAGGCATAAAAATTTAGTTTTTGTTTTAATAATGTTCTGTATTTTGGTCTAAGACACGCATAAAGAAAATATTTGTGTAACATTATGGTATTGTGTGTAATATTATCTATTTATTGATTATGTATAAATAGGGATCATTTCGGTTACCCGTTCAAAGGGTTTTCGATAGGGTTTTGAAAAACGCGTACCTAGTACCTATGATATGTGTGTTACACTTACGGCATACATTTATACGAACCGGTAACGTTACCCCTTCAACCCAAGAAAACGGGTTACTAACCCCTTCAAACCAGTTATGTAAATAACTTTATACCATGTACAGACCCATGTTTATACCATGTAAAGTCAATCAAAAACCTGCAAAATAAATAAGTAAAACTGGTTGACCTTCTAATAATGCACACTTTTTTAAATAAATGAGCTTCTTTTTTTACTTTTTGTCTGTTGCTCAGAGTTTTTCGTAGTAACTAATCTAGGGTCCCTCGACCAGACGGGTTACCTACTGCCAGCGAGCGCTACATCCAAGTTGGTCGCAGTTACTTTGGCTATTTAGTATTCTACCACCCCAAAATAGTAATTATTTTTGAGGTTCACAACAAGAGGCGCAATCATTACATATTATAGTGTGTTCAATAATATTTTTAGGAGCGCAAAATGGGATTAGAGTTTCGATTAAAATACATGACAATTAAAATTAGTGTTACTATTATTTATTACACAATAATTACTAGTTTTCGTTGTTAGATTAACTTCTACTACTTAATACCAAACTTACAAAAAACTGTAGGTAGTTTATTTGACTCAAAATTGCGATAGCACAGTTATCAAAAATAGCATGACCTTAGATAGCCAAACACTAGCGAGGCGTCAACAATTTACTTTAAAATAAGTATTTAATATACACACATCACAATATATGTCTAACATACACACATCACAATATACAGTGTGACCGGACATGGACTAGCGATGTTCTAAATACTTAAATACAAACTATTTTAAAGTACATTTACACTCTAAGCTTGGCCAGGGCCAGGAACACGTCCACACGGCCAGGAACCTTTCAATAACGTAACTTCGATATAACTAGCGACCTGCTCCTGCTTCACATGGTTTTTAGGACTTGACAAAACATCGAGATTTCTTAGTTATATGTAACTTTAACACTGACGTTTTATACACATAAACCTTCCGGAATAAATTCTCTAAGCGATGTTAAAAACCTCATCAAAGTCTGTTGCGTGGGTTAATCTGTTTCAATTTGACAGTTCAACAACATTCATTGCGTTATTTACGTTGTTAAGATTTTTTTTTTTCGAATTTATGAAGCAATTAGGTTTTAGCAATCTGTTTCAAAACGAGTCAGATTGTGATTGATCGTCTATTACGCAATTAGGATGCTGGTCCCTACGCTTATGTATCGAAGTGAATGTTGGGTGTGGCAAAAAGGCATGAAATTAGAATAAAAGCTGTGGAAATTTGTTCCTTGCAAAGCATGTGTGGCGCAAGTATGAATGATATACTGAGGACTGATTTATTTATTTATTTAATACTTCAAGCACACAAATGTACAGAGGCGGACTTATGCCTTAGGCATTTTCTACCAGTCAAGTTCTGATGTGAATAGGCAACGGTGCGATTTAAAAGATGTAGTGACAAACATTGAAAAGAGGCTTAGATGGTTTGGTCACGTTGAGAGGATAAATGAAAGGCGACAAACAAGGCAGAGATGAGTGAAAACGTCGGGAGGAGACGCCCATGGAAGGACATATAGAGACCTAATTTGTAATGTTCTTCAGAAAGGTCTGGTGCGTAATACTCGCAACAAACGGGTGCGTAAATGAAGCAAAGGCAGAAGGATCGTAGCAGGTGGCATTCTGTAATGTCTGCCTTCCCCCATGGGAAGAAGGCGTGAGTTTATGTAGGTATGTACGCGTCATAGGTTTGAAAAAGTCGACTACTGTGTCAACGTGGCTGAACTGTCAAAATGAAATTAATTGCAATCATTCATTGTATGTGTGTTACGCAATTACCCTACAAGCTTTCTATAGGATATAGACTTATTTATGGTTTTAATCAAACTTGATCAAAACACCGTTTTTCATTACCGTGACATTATAAAACACAATATTCTTATCATTTCATGATAAGTATACCTAAGTAAACACCAGACTTCATTCAGTGATAGCTAAACAGTTGCATTAATTGGAGATGTCACTGTATATAGTCATATTAATAAAGATTATAATTTATATTATAATTTATTTTCTCAGTACAAGTCTCGTTATTTCTATCACTTCATCGGAATATAGTGAGGAGTATAAAACGAGTAACCAGGACTATAATCTCGTATTAGATGGCGCAAATTCGCGATGAGATCGAAACTTGAGGTACCTTATTTTTATTTATTCTTTGTCAAGAATATATTTTATATCCTTATTAAGTCACGTTATTAGACATGTATGTGAAGGAATTTTAAATAGGTACACACATATTCGCTCAAGTTCATCCGTATTTGCTTTTCACATAATCTTGTTGAATATCTATTAAAATAGTTAACTTTGCGTTTCATATGGCGTGTCAGTGATCAATCGTCATAGAGCCATCTTCCGCGGATCATTTAATATGTGTGTGTGGGTGTATAGGTCTCGAGAACCGATCTCGTTTCACGGCGAGCGACTCTTACTTAACAATTTATGTTAATACCACATTTCAGTAGACTGCTAAAATCTACATTCATTAAAAATACGACATCCATTCCAGTTTTAACGGTCGACCAGTTCTTTCGTGTTAGCTACATAAAAAAATAATTACAAAATGATTAAAAATTATTTCACGTTATTAGTTTTGTCTGTTGTTTTATGTTTTGTAAATGGTTGGACAGTGTTTCCGTTGGCGGATGCGCCTGCGCCTGTACCGGTAAAGCCTACTCCAGTGTTGCCGCGGGTTTCGATAGCGTCTTCAACAAAAGACATTTTCTCTCCAAATAATCTCGTGAAGCCGACTCCTGTTCTGCCGCGGTTTCCAGTAGCGTCTACAACAGGAAATTATTTTCCAAATAAGTTTAATTTATTATCCACGACTGTCAAACCTGTATTATCTACACAAGATGTCACCGTGCCAGCATCAGATCTGCTTCCACCTAAGGTATATGTTTAGTTAAAGCCGTGCTCTCGATGGGATTTCCATCGGCAAAAAAAACGAACTTCCATACAAACTTTAATCCATTTAGGAGATGAACTTTCTAAAATCCTTCCTAATGCTCAACTTTGCTCAACTGAATTAATGCACATTATGAAAGTAGTTTGTTCAGAATCGTTTACTGAATCGATTTCAGTGATTTTTTAATAATATACATATAATTTTTATCCCAAAAATAACTAAAACTACGTACATTACAGCCACACTTCCACTGTACAGTCAAAACAAACCAAAATGAACGAAGTGTCTACTACGCTGGACCTTTATACGTGTGCGACTATATGCGTCCGTATATTTGTAATGTAACAAAAATCTTCTTTACATTTGTAATGTAATATTCTCCTACGATCAGTATAACTAATTTAATAAATACACAATAATCCTACTATAAATTATAAACGCGAAAGTTTGTGAGGTTGCTTGTTACTCTTTCACGCAAAAACGGCTGAACGGATTTCGATGACATTTGGCAAATTTGAAATTTTGAACTCTTGTGCTAATATTTTCAACCTTATTTGTCACTGAATTTATATATATTATTGTTGTAGTTTCGATAATCAGTTTATTATATTAACTACTTAATTTATTAACTTGCTGTGTGTCTGCATAGCATTGCTAAAGGTCAATATTCTTAAATAATTTACACTTACAGACACACAGTGTCTTAAGTAGGGTATTACGCCATTAGAAGGGGAGACGCACGGGTCTAAACAAAAACGTTAAACTAGAGAAAGTATGTTATTTTGTGAATATTACTCAATATCTCCTTGCCTTGACATTACTGAACAAAATATCAATCATTGACTATTTTAAGCAGTAAGGCGGCCCATAGATACCTACAGTAAGTTTGCGCAATATTATTGAATCAGCCCTTGCAGTCAAACGACCCATTACTTAATGGTTTAACCCAAAAAATACATGAAAGAGATTTCTTTAGAAATAAGCATTGCCTTTGAACGTATTTTTCTATTCCTTTCTTCTTGTCGGTTTATATCTGTGTGCATAAATGGTTAAATAAAAATATAAAAAAACACCGATTAAAAAAATTATTTCACTTAGGAAGCTAAATAGTATCAGCAAGTAGCATGGGCTGTATTTTATCGACATCCACACGAACGAAATCGCGGGCAGAAGCTAGTTGAAAAATGAAGTAAATAATGCTTGTTTTGAAATTTAATTGATCGCATAGGGCTCACCTAAGAAGCGTAGGTACTTATTAGTTATAATTAGCATACAAACATCAGATAACATGACTGTGACCACAGTGAACTTTACTGATATTAATCACACGTAGACAGACGCGTATGAAGTAGCAGCTATTTTGAGACTGAACATAATTCATTTCCATTAGTATCATTCAGTAGATATTATAATATATATCGTCAACGACCACCTATCTCAATCTATAGCTACGCTAGAGTGTCCGTGGAGTTTCTTGCCCGTTCTTCTCCATAGGTACCTACTACGCTTTGGAATGGGCAACTAGCTTCATTTTTCTGACTGACCGACTCCTTGACAATTCAAAAGTGCCTGTAAATGGTTTAATTGAAATAAATGCTTTGAGTTTTTTTTGAGTTTTTTGAGCTAGAGCATGTCCTGGAAACAATTTCTTTTATCGGGAAAATAATATAAAGTACTGAACTTCACTGATATTAACGTATATTGTCTACGAGTGATTAGAAAGTAGTAGGTACTTTCTAATCACACGTAGACAATGTACGGTTATTACATTTTACTAGAAGTTACAGGTTTTGGGGGAAATCGCCACTATCACCACGCTTATTAGGTAATCAGATTAGTTGACAGCAACTTGGTCTTCATGATCGAGTGTGGAAATATTCTGCTAATAATGATGTCTTTTAAAATATGTTATCGTTTTATTAAATTCATCCTCGTCTCCATCCTTACAGACTGGTTATCAAATTAAAATAGATCTACTTAAGTGTTTTTAATTTAAAAAACCACAATCATTAAGAAAACTAATTTATGTAAAACATCTTCAAAGTCATCCATCAAGTTTTATGTGTTAAGTTGATTGTGTATTTATTATAAAATCTGGTTATTCAAGGTTGCCAAGGATTATACATACCTATTATAGTATATTTATCTAGTTCTTTCTCAAAGAATATCACATGTACCTATTATGATCGTTCCAAATCTTGTTTTGGCTAGCTGTTTTACCTAATTGAAAATAGATTTTTCATATTTTATTTCTTTAATTTATTCGTTATTATTTTTGTGAATATTAGGTATGTTTGGCATTTCTGTAGCTCGATTCAAATAATTATTTATTTATATGTTTTATCTCTTCAAATATTGCAATGATCTAAAGACTGCAACAATTTATTAAGATGTTTTGAATCTCTATACAGTATCTAGTATGACATCAACTTTGCATCTAATAAACAACTGATATTATCTCCTTGTTTGCATTCAAATGCATCAGTCGCAATAATCTGCTCCACATTTGCATCCGTGACTCTGTTTATTGCCTGTTTTCAACCAAAAGCTCGTCGATGTTTCCTCACATATAACGCAATGGATAGCTTAATCCTTATATGGCAAGACGAATGTTGTTCCAAACGATTAAAATATCCTATGACCACTCATAACGTCGAGCATTGTTGGGCAAATCTTTTTCAGGGTTGTCGCTAACAATTAAACTTATCTTAAAGTTTGAAGAGTAATAAATAGTTTAGTAGGTATTTGGGTAGCATAAGCAGCGAAAATTATTTACCATATAGCTGATCGGTCAATGCTATCATTTGGACCGCCCTGTCATAGTAGAGTAAAGTTGAGTAAGGTCAATCAAAATTAACAAAAAAAAACTCATAACTTACATGTGCAGTTATGAAACTTCAGAAGTTAGGTTGCACGGTTCCAATTGGGAGAAAAGCGCAAAATGCGGTTTATGACTACCTTCGCCTTCTTAATGCCGCGAACTTCACCAACAATCACGACACATTCCCCGAATGTGTACCTACTCTTAATCAGTAAATCGTCATATAGTCGTCTACAAGTAGTAGAAGCAAAAAATATATTGTTGAATTGTAAAACTTGCTATCCATATCCATATGTAACGCCTATGTGTTCTTCTGAAGCAGCTGGTAATCGTAAGCTGGCTGACAGCAATTTATGAACCATTTGACTGACCAATTTCTTTCTTATTTTTTTCAGACGGAGTACGTTACTTACGAGCCATGAACGACATAACTGATATCTTCGGGACCTACTACATACTTATATAATTCAAGCAATAACCTTAAGATTACTTAAAATCATAAATACAAAAATAATTGTAGAGTCTGCACGTCTGTTGAAAATATTTGCAAACAAAATTCTTGTGGATCAAAGCTAAACTATGGAATGCGTTTCAACAATTTTTTGGGTATTTGTCTGTTCGTTTGTTGGTCTGTTTATATTTTTGTGTATATGTTTGTGCACGCATCATTTTAAAAGTAATGGATAGGTTTGTTTAAAATTGTTAAATAATAATAGCTTATATTTGGGATACTTTTTGTCCCGAAAAAGTAGAATATTCCCACGGGATTCACTATATGGCCATAATTATGACCCAATCTTCAATTTAGATGAATGGATTATGGTCAAATCTTTACAGTGAGATAGTTATAAATTGCCGGTGTATGTTATAGGTTCTACTACTTCTTCCTAATCACCATTTCGTTAATTTAGTCGTATCCCAAAAAACTGAAGATTTCGTCATTTTCGAGTGGAATAGGTGGTTGCCTAATCGAACCATGTGGCGGCTAACAAGCAAAAGTCAACAAGTTATGCCGCTACATGATTCGTCAAACATCAAATCTACCTAATAGCAGCTTTTTAAAATCTGGATTGTTCGTTTTTTGTTCCACATGTTTCGAAACATTGCGCTTAACAAATAATGTTGGTTTGCGAAAATGCGGTGTTTCCCGACTTCAATATAAACGGAACTCTTGGCCAAGCCAGTTAACATAATAATTGAGATGTTTTTTTGCCAAATATTTTGGGAAACCCCCACAATCTGCATGGAAATTAAATTACTAGCATCATTATCTTGTACAGCATAAATTCATGTTTTTCATGACGAATGTATATTTATCTGACAAATTAAATAACACGTTTTAGTTATGTACGCGTGTATTATTATTGGTTTGTTTCCGCAGGGCTGTCACGTCTATTAATAGCAAATTGTTTTGACAAGAAAAAAAAGTACTTAAACCCAAGTTTAATATTCAGTGATATTATGTTCATGATTTGTTGTTATAGTATACCTAACTTTAAATTATGCAACTTTTTGGGCACTTTTCCCATTGACAGCGTTGCGGACGAATTTTTTTATGCCCAAGCTTTTCCTCTTTTTTATATGCTTATAAATAATAAATATATTTTAGTGTTAGCTTTTATTTAAAATGATTGAGATTTATTGAATTTAAAAAAATACATTATTGATAACAAAAAGTCGCTTATTTAGTAATAAAACTAAAATCATGTTGTTAAGCAAAAGGTAGCTAATTATATTATTTCAGTCTAAAAAGAGAAATTATGAGAAAGGTTAATTAAACGGAAATAAGCATATTGACAATTACTCTGCTTATCAATTAACAATTAAATAGAAACAATTACTTCTTCATGATAATCCGGGGTTAATTGGCGATCACTCTTATCTTCGAATGATCTATTCATGAGCCAAGAGCATAGATTACCATGAGCATATTTGTATTAAACTCCGTTAGATTAACATAACTTATATCTTAACTTATTGCTAGTTGCATACACATTTCAAATGTGTTTATAGAAATTTTAGTGGGGGGTATTTTTTTATTAGACGATCTCTGCGTCCATGACAGCCCTATTAAACAGGTACATAACGTAGGCACTCCAAACACGATGCCTTTTGTCTCGCATGTTGATCACGGAGAATCCCCGGTGACCAGCCAAACCACTAAGTTATATGACCAACATAATAAACGCACACAAGTTATTGAGTTTTATTTCCCATCATTGTACATTAATTATATCATCTTACATTGGAATAGTGATGTACATTGTACATCCACTAACAATTACATGAGTAATCTGGTAAAGCCTGGTTCATTCTCTGTTACATACATTAGGTACCTACTTTTAATTAAATTGTAGGGCAATCAGATATTGAATAGGTACCGAGTATCATCTTTCCTTATAGAGAAAAAATAAAAAAAATTGAGGGAAAATCATTTGATCATGTCAAAAAGAATTTTGACAGGAATTGACACATTACCTCCGTACAGTCAGCAACTAAGGTCGATTAATACTTTACACGCTTTTTTAAAAATCTTTATTTTGAGCAAAATATTTTAATTATAATTGGAACAGAAGTAAAATTTAAAGAATATTATCTAAAAAGCAATTTATCGAAGCATTTTGTATAAATTGTGATGATGTGAATACCCCTATTTAAATTCGAGTAATAGCAGTAGGTAGAAATCTCTGATTATCTTAACTGATAACTATGATTGATCGCTAAAGCCAGTATAAACAACACTTATATACAATATATTCTACCTCAATTATATCTACAAAACTTAATGGCTTACAAAGGTAACTCTATATAAGACTGGTCGAATTATAACAAAAAAACATTAGTGCTAATATTATCCTTGTGACACTACCTACCAGTGAATATGCAGTGGCTTCCAATAATAACACTTTTAATATTAGCGCAACATAACGTGTCTAAAGAAACTGCGACATACCAAGTATCCGGCATCGAACTTGTTGATCTAATACGCGATTTTAAGACAAAGGACAGTGTGTTGAAATTGACGAAAGTGGATGGAGATCCTTCAAGCTTTCCTGATGGAATCTACTTCAAGCCCGAGGATGAAGCTTTGACTGGGGAATCTAAGTATTTGCATTACAATGTAAGAAACTGTTATGATTTATTTGTGTTTATTTGCATAACCCAGCCTATAATGTTCCCACTGGTGGGATACAGGCCACTTCTCTTCGAGAGGGAGTGGGCTGTAATCCACCACGTGGGCCTAGTGCGGGTTGGTAGACTAGACGTCACATGTCATCGATTTTTTGGATCTAGGACATTCAAACCGGTTTCCTCATGATGTTTTTCTTCACCGTTTTGAGTAGAATGAAATTACGTTTCCTAGCATTCTAAAGTGGAGACTAAATATTTTATTTTTTAATGTTTTCCATGCCTTTAAGAGGGGTAGGTACTAACGAAGAGAGGCATATGCCCAGCAGTGGACGAAGTCCGGCTGGAGATGATGATGATGAAGAGGAAAATTCACAAACCAGACATTGCATTGATTCATTTGCGGAACATAAAATACAAGAAGCCACAACTGAAAGATACAATAGGCTGAGTCGAGTTCAGATTGTAAGATACAATAATATGTGGCATCACGTGACTCTGCTATTAAATAGAAAAAGTCAGATACAAGAAAACAAAGAAACTTGTTCGCTTATTAGTATTCGTAAACTGAGTCTGGAAAAACCACTGACAGATAAGGCAGGTTTATACGAGCCCATTTCAGCCCGGTATTGTGACAGTACAGTAAGTCAGTCCAGCGCTGACTTGCAACTGGGCTCGTATAGACACTCGTTCCAGCGCTGACTTCGGGCCCTCAAGTCAGTCCAATTACTAACCTACCCGTCTTTTTTTGGGTCCAGTAGCTTCCCCCGCCTGACTTACTGCCTTATTTCCCATCTCGTCCAGAACCCGCTGACTAGGTCCGAAGTTCCGAGTCACTGCCATCGTATAAACCAAGCAGACGATGAAGTTAACCAAAAAATATTAATAAAACTCGGAAATACCTAACAAATTCTTAAAGATGACCTCAACCCTGTTGAAAAGCGTGAAATAATAGCAAACAATTGAAGTAACGAACTTGTTGATCAATTAATAGCAACACCTTTTAATTCTGACTGTGCTCGTGGCTAAATGATAACACTCGCACAGGTCGGTCGAAGGTTACTTAAGTGCTACACTTGCCGCGGTCTGTTTATGGATGGGTGAACATTCATAAAATATCGAGACCCCTCCGTGGCTCGTAAGTCCCAGCTGTCATCTGTCGATCTTTGGCAGTCGTTGCGAGTAGTCAGGAGCCCAAATTTCTGACAACCAGTTTTACCAAGGGGTATCGTACAACCCATTTACGGGGTTGTAGAGGTCAGTTACCCAGGCGATCTATGTAAGTACGGGTCAGCTACATCCGGTTAGACTGCAAGTCGACCCCGACATACTTGGGAAAAGCCAAGACAGATTGTCTGCTGGTGAAAAAGTAATTTATTTGAAGACAGAAACAATCGCCCTTTCAAAATACCAGCTCTTTAACTTCAAAAGCTTCCTTCCTAGTCAACCTTAACTTCAACAGTACACTTCCGTAGATTTTAACATACCTAAGTCCGCTCGTGAACTAAGTGATGTACTCGTATCTATGACGTTAGGTATATTATAGAGATGATTATATTGTTTTCAATAAGTTTTTTACTAATAATTCGTATCGTTCCAGGGACAAGAAAAAAAGTCAAGTTTGGACAAAAAACAGGCATCAGTCACGACAAGCAATTAGGTTTAATTTGGAGATCAATCACAATAATATACATACAAAATAAAATGTATTGAGTATCGGGCGTTTTTATTTCTTACCTACCTTACGTAAGACTTCATACAAAAAGATAATATTTCCCATACAACGTGTAATTTTATCGTCTTCTTATTTACATGTCGATGGCAATATGTATTTAGGGGTATGAGGAACAGGGTGTAAAGTTCACTCATAATCAATGGAAAAGGGAGGATCCTCCGACCAGACGGGTGTTGTGTCTGGCGGGCAATTGCCCAAGGATTGATGTCGGATAGTCTTATATATGTTAATCGCTCGGTAAACTCTTATACCGCGATGTAGGACTTGTGACGTCAGGTCTTTGATTAATGAGTCAACCCAAAATTTGACTGTGAATTTGGCATCTTCAGTAGCATACATCAGTTCCTCATGCAGAGAGCAGACAACAGGACATTTATAGTCTTAAAACGACTACTTAATAATCCAATCTCTCACAGGACTACAAAACAGGAGCCTAAGTCTACTAATTTATAAACGTTACAATGGTCTCTCAATGGTGAGTTTTTGACAGTTTATGTATGACAAATCTGTCATTGTAACGTTTATTAATTAGTAGACTTTGGCCCCTGGACTGTTCAGGATTGTCAAAATATTAACATGTAAATAATATGGATGTAAATAATGAGGATGTCTGGAACTTAATTCTCTGTAACTGTAAGTAT
This sequence comes from Eupsilia transversa, assembly GCA_914767815.1. NCBI lineage: Eukaryota > Metazoa > Arthropoda > Insecta > Lepidoptera > Noctuidae > Eupsilia > Eupsilia transversa. The sequence continues at coordinate 5,052,021 of OU611874.1, forward strand.
ATTCATGTTTCCTGTCTGAGTATGTCCTTTATAAGTGTACAGCGTATAAAAAACGATGAGATGAGCTCATTGACCAACTACATGCATCGTTAATATTATTATGTTTATTCCTCTAAGAGATCTTATTCATGATTACTAGACAATTATGAATAAATTACTATACAATCTACACTAACCTACACTAATGGCATAAAAAGGTGTAAGTTTGAATATAGGAGGTAATCTCTGAGTACTTATAGACGTATGAGAACCAGGGTGTAAAGTTCACTCATCTTCTATAGAAGAAAAGGGAAGATCCGACCAGACGGGTGTCGCGTCTGGTGGGCAACTGCCCGACGATTGATGTCGGGACGTTGTATATATACTCGTCGCGCGGTAAATCCTGCTTACTTTATGTACCTATGTCTGTAGTTTTTATGGTGTACATAATAAAGAGTATTCTGTCTATCTTGCGCGAAGCAGGATTGACGATTTTGCGTGACGTCATGTGATGCGTAGTTCGCATGTGGCGTTGTAGATTCCGCCACATACTGATCCAGTTTCGAAAATTCTTTCAATGGCAGACTACATTATTGCCGAGTGCCGTAAGCTATGCTTTACAGTGTAGTTGACTACCACGCGGGCGAGATCGCGGGCAGAAGCTAGTTATGAATAAATTGTAGGTACACTGGGTTTTATATGTGTCTCACGAAACATGTTACAACAGTAAATTAATATTTTCTAACTGCAATGAAATTGCGAAAAATGCTGGATGCTGGCGAAATGTGAGTGGACATAGGTATAAACCTATGCTTAACCCTTCGGGGATTGCAGTTGTGATGTTATTGTATGTGTCCATTGAAAATATGAAAGGCCGTATTGTGTACTAATGTAATAATCAGTAGGAATGATCACCATGCAGCGTAATAGAGAGCAATATTGTTATTAGTATTAGTTTTACTTGATTACCATATTTTTTGCAAAGAAGCAAAATAACCTAATCATATTATATAATATTATTTTTATTTATGTCAGACTTCTTTAATCGTCAAACAGAATAAAGTGTCTACATCACTTACAAGATTAATTTATAAATCCTTCCGTGACTAAACAAGAACGTCTAAGTCTGGTGTCCATCATTTCAAAAAATCGTGATGTTATTGAACAAGGATCGTATATAAAGCTTCCTGAGAACACCATGTACACATTTATATTTGTACACGATGAGATATACTCGTTTAGTACTCAAATTATTAATTATTCTTATCATTGCAAGTGTAACGAGAAGTGAAATAAGTAAGGATGAGAAAGTAGTGCTAGTTTCGCCGGTGTTAGCTCCTTATAGAAATGCAAGAGCTCAGACAAACGAAACGGCTAAAGATTTTCCTTTGCTAATGTTACTGGCCAGTGATAACAAAGATGCGGAGACCAATGGTGCGAAAATTGTGGAAAACTCCGCAGTACAACCTGTCCTTTAGGCGCGATTGGTCCAATTCGCGATTGGTCCAATCAACATATTCGCGATTGGTCCAATTCGCGGTTGGTCCAATTCGCGGTTGGTCCAATTCGCGGTTGGTCTAATTCGCGGTTGGTCCAATTCGCAGTTAGTCCAATTCGCGGTTGGTCCAATATAAATCATTTCCAAAATTAAACAAAATAACGCATTTTTATGTAAGTATACATACTATATTTATTCATAATTATATGTGTTTTACAAGCTCCTACCAATAATAAGGCTGTTTGTGTATGTGAGTTTAAATGTTTGTAAACGCGCCACAATACAGGAGAAATTCCTAGTGTGGGGCAACGTTTAAATAAAAAAACAAAAAAAAAATAGTTTTGTTCTTTCGTAAAAGATCACCCAAACGAAATAAAAAATAAATGTACTAAGTATAATCGTACATAATTATATTATCAGATCTTTCATCAAATAAATTATGTTAAAAACAATAAGTTGACTATGACCATATGAACCTTTTTGGCGCAGCCGTGAGGCACAAACTATTGTTTAAACATTATTTTCACTTTTTTATTTTGTTTTTTGTATTTGTGTTTCACGAACTAAATGTTATTCTTTCTTTCTTTCATATATAGGGTGAACAGTGAACACGTGTTTTTACCATCGTTATGAACAACTTTTACTATGGGACCAATCCTGTAATCACGAAAAAAAATCTGCTGTCCCCTACATTTATGTTCGCGTATCTCGTCAAAAATCCCGCCGAATCCCTTTAAGACCTCAAACGCATGTTAAAAGAACTCTATCACGCTTCCTTACAAGTTGGCTTGAGAATGAACATGTCCAAGACGAAGGTGATGTTAAGCGTCCCGGATGATTCGGTTTCAGCTATTATGGTCGGAACGAGTGTCTGGAGATAGTTAACCATTACGGTTATTTGGGACATGTTCTATCTTTTGACAACCAGCATTCCAACAAAGAGATCTCCAGGAGAATACAGCTTGGCTGGGCGGCATTTGGTAAGCTGGAACATATTTTTCGATCTAAAAACATCCCACAGTACCTAAAAACCCGCCTTTTCAACCAATGTGTCCTGCCAACAATGACCTACGGTACCGAGACATGGACGTTCACAAAGGAGACTGTACACGTTGAGTTGCGTTGGGTTGATGATATCGTCAAAGTCGCGGGAAACACCTGGATGAGGGACGCACGGAACCGGGAAGTATGGCAGAAAAAAGGGGAGGCCTATACCCAGCAGTGGGTGATTCCGGGCTAAAATGATGATGATGATGATGATCTCGTCAAAATGTAGGGAACAGCAGATATTTTTTTCGCGATTTCAGGTTTGGTTCTATAATAAAAGTTAATGATAGGTAAAATTACGTGTTTAAGTATCGGCCACTAATAATTTATTACCAGTCACCCTATATATTTGATCAAAAGTATGATATTATAATAACCCCAATACGTCAGAAACAAAAAAATTAAAACGAACATGCTTTTTCACGTAACTTTTTTAACAAGTTTTATATAATGATAATCTTATATAGATAATTAAATAATAAGAGAAAATTAATAGTATGAAATACAGTTTCGAATGCTAAAACAGTCAAAGATAATTAAAAGTATGCTTTTCAGAGGTCAGAGGTAACGTGTTAAAATATATATAAAAAGTGAGTTATATGAGTGTCATAGGATTTCAATAGGTAAATAGGCCAAAAGATGTGGTTCTGTAAAGCAGAATACCACAACCTATCCTCAATTCCGGTGATATTCCTATGTGCTTTGTTTGTGCAACCGAAAATGCAAATGCATAGGTACCAAAATTTCTTAAATAGTTAAGGACAGTCTCCTAAGACTGTTTTCCTGTAGCTGCCCTTATTGCCCCATCTCAAAAATCCACCCTGTATATTCATTATATATAATGTATAATTTCGGAAACAATGTCCATTTAGGATCAGTGAATTGGACCAGCTGCGAATTGGACCAACTGCGAATTGGACCAACTGCGAATTGGACCAACTGCGAATTGGACCAATTGCGAATTGGACCAACTGCGAATTGGACCAACTGCGAATTAGACTTGTTTTTGAACATTGGACCAATCGAGAATTGGACCAATCGCGCCTAAAGGCAACCTGTATACGTAAAAGTAAGTTTACTGACAGAAATGACTATAGAACAAGAAGGCCAATATTATTCTCGTACATAAAAAATGTTCACATTTTAGTCGCAATCTTTTAAATTGATTGTATTTTTGACAGATTGCGAATGAGATACGAATGCGAACGTTCTTAAAAATATGGGCATTGCCCCTCAGTTATTGTTCAACAATTTAAGTAGGTATCAATGATCAGCCGATCGATTCTGTAAAAATCTCACCGTGAAAACTTAAGTGAAGTGAGCTTGAAGTGAGCCGTTAATCCCTAGCCTTACATGGAATGACAGCTTGTCAAACTCACTTCACGTCTATGTTTTCACGGTGAGATTTTTATAGAATTGATCGGCTGGTTTTGTGTGCGACTCCCAAGTCGGGTAAAGAGAAAGGTTTTCCATCAACAAATTCTCAGTATCAGCCCGGAGTCTGGATTGCTCACCGGTTGAATAGTATACACCTCTGTCAAAGCCACCGTAGAATAAATGTTTCCTTTTTGTGCATTTTTCAGAAACTAGAAGACCAAAGACAACTCTTGAGACGTCGAAGGAAAACAAGCAGGATCTACTTCGTACACAAATATTAACGAGTGGACAAAAAAATATACTGATGACTATTTATTGCCAGAACGAATCAAGTATTTTCATTGAAACGCTCATAAAAAAATTAGAAGGAAGTAAACACCGTTTAATATGTTATGGATCCTAACTGATTTAAGGAATCTTTAACATTTTGTTAAATTTAGTTTCTCAGTAAGTGAATTATTGTTAATTCTTAATGAGGAATAATTAAGTGCATAAATCAAAAATTAATCGCGGAATAAGCCTTCTCTTCCGAATAAATGTTGAATTTTTGACAGTTTCTCCATACGAAAACTGTCAGAAGTAAATCTTATTCCGCGGATAATATTTAGTCCTGTTTGGTCGAATCCACCCTAACTTGGTTAAAGACCGCTGTAATTGTTGATGCTGGTAAGATGCAGAGTACAAACCGCATTATGTAAATATTTATAGTTCTTCAAGTTTACATGCCTACCAGCATTTATATGTATAATTGTTTTAATTGCTTCAAGGACCAGTAATTATGCATGATATAAAGTGACCACTATGTACAATATAGCATATCAATGCGTTATTAGAATAATCTATCAAAATGGTTAAAAAAATCCAGATGTTAGTGCCATTATTTTGTCTCGCTACCGAATGTCAAATGTAATAATCTCGTTTATTTGACATTTTAAATCAGGACACTAGTTTAATATTATAAATAGAAATAGTTTGTATTTTTGTTTTTAATTAATAAACTCAGAAACTACTGCACCAATTTAAAAAATTCTTTCACCAATAGTATGCTATGTTATCACTGAGTAACATAGGCTGGCGGAAGCTAAGATCTAATAAATATATATTAATACCTAAACCTGAAACTGGACACTACTGATATAATAAATACATCCTAACTACTAACCATTGATATGAATAAATAATAAATACAATTATTAATAATAAAAAATAAAAATTGACAGAAAAAGTCTTGGTATTTTAATAACAACGTGGTATTTCAATTTTAATGACGTCTCGGAAAATTCCATCATTTTGTCATGATAATATGTACTATGCTTGTTTAATGTAAAGCAAACAAAGTAAATGGCGTAGCTATGGGTATAATTAGAACATAAACAGCACAATAATTATATTTGAGATACCATGTAGAGTTGACAATATTATATATAAAAGGGCTTTCAGTCCATGTTGTAGTTTATGGACAAAAAAACAGCGAATACCAGACACTTTTTCCAACAAGCCATATAATTTTTATTTTTGTTTTATTTTTACCCTAATAAGTATAATTGTGAGCTGTTTTTCAAATATTCAGCAAAAACAAATTCAAATTACGTATGAGCAGGTAAATATAACTTCATTATTTTAAAATGAGATACTTTATACCGTCCAAAGTTGTGCAATATACCTACATAAACAAACTTTTTGTTACAGGGTGTTATACGACATTTTTCTCTAAACCGGTTTAGACGACAAAGTCCTGTATTAGGTATAGGTAGGTATACAGGGTAAAAAAAAAGGTTTTATGTTTTTTTTTGGGTCAACGACCGCTGCTAATTTTGTTATTTTATCGTGTGCTATTGTTTTATCGTGTTAAGATATCCATCCAAAACAGCTGGGAAGTTTACGCAAAAAAAAATTGTTTTATACTGATATTTCAAGTACACTAACTGCGGTCGATGAACCTCGAAAAAAGCATCAAATTATTATATTATCGTTGATCAGGTTTAATAATATACCCCATCACTTCTGCGGAGTTTCGCTAGCTAATTTAATTTGACCCTATTTTTTTGTATCCGATCACGTAATTCTCTATCGATTTATTCTTCGTACATTATGATAATTGCATGCCACAAGACATAATTATGCATAATTAGGACTAGAATAGAATAGGTAGAACAAAATATTATGCAATCTTGCTATCTAGATAGTTTTCGAATAAAGTTGGTTAACGGCATTATAATTGTGGCATAGCGATTTTAGATGTTCATTTTAGATGGGATTTTTGAGCCCGGAATCTGGAATTGTGCCCGGTTGATGGCAATATGCTTGCCTCGCATGGGACATACACATAACTGGCGAAATGCGGGTGTACGATAGGTTACACCTCTGCGTAACCCTTCGGGGAATACAGGCGTGATATTGTTCGTGTATTCTGGTATAGGCTTTCTTTGTTAAATTGTTAAAAGGTAGTAATTTGGTATTTTAAACGAAAGAGTGTGCTGGTTGCAAAATATGGCCTTTTAGTGCTCATTTATAATGATACGAGCGGCACGTTGCTAACAGCAGAGGCAACTGCAGCCGTAGACGCGTTGACGCGTTCTTTACTTATATGTATAATTTTTAACTAAACTTCTACGCGTTATATTAATTATTTATTCTAACGACGAGTTTGTAAATACCTATCTAGTCTGCAAAATACCTAGTTACAAAAAACCTGTTTCTATTCATTAACATACGTTAAAGCATCCGTTGAAAAGGATTTAAATTAATTATGATGTTAATGGTAATTACAGATTATAAGAACGAAGAACGACGAAGACCTGTGGTCGTCAAACCAGCATACACTTTATGATAGTGTAACTTATAAAAGAGTCTCACGGAATTGCGTCATAATATTATTTTATCCCTTAATTCATTCAAAATACATACTTCTCGTTCAGTTTATTTATCTCTGTGTGGAATGTGCTCCCTTAAGAAATCAGTAACCAACCGATTATCCTTTAAAGTTAAAGTTCGCGAGCACATTCATAAGAAGCTGGCCCATTGTTTGTCTTATTTGTTCTAGTATATTCGTTTATTTATGAGTATTTATTTGTTCTTATATTTATATATAATTAGGTATAATATAGTATAGTTTTATTTTACCACTTTGTCAGCGTAATTAATATGTATTATACTCATGCCAAATTACAGATTTCTAGTACTAACAGTCTCTGAGCTAAGCAGCCGGGGACAGACAGACAGACGGACATGGCGAAACTATAAGGGTTCCTTGTTGACTACGGAACCCTAAAAACTGTGTTATAACCGAATTAATGAACAGGTTTCTACTACTTCAACCCACTACTTCCTAATCTCCCAGCAACCCATCACACGTTAAGCATCCAGGTCTTTATGACCAGTCGTGGAGCGACTTTTAAGTTTTTTACATGACTCACGGTTCACTCGCTGGTCATGGTTCAGTTGTCGCTTCATTTGCGTGTAGGTATTTAAACATACAGCGCACGTTCATACTGAAATAGTCTGACATGACGTCGACTTTTGAGGGTTTCGAAAAAATTCCACTATTTATCACGAAATTAGCGTTAGTTTCAGAAAAATACCCAGATTACGTCATAAATTATGAATTCTTTAAAATAGAAAGAAGGCCCTTCATTGCTAATTTATTTGAAACCATTGAAAAAGCTTCTTAAATAATCAAAATATGTATTGGGGCCCATAGTAGATAGTGCCTAAAAAATTAGAGTTGGCAACTGTTGAAATAATTTAAAACCTGAACCTGATTGCTGCTGGTTGTTTATAGGTTTTGTTCATGATGGGCACCTCTGTGGCTCACACAATGCTTCCTCTTCTGACTTTTGGCTTAAGATTTTTTTTTAATGATTAATAAACTTTTTCCTTAACTTTTGACTGTTTAATCATTTAGAAATTGGGTTATCGAAAGGTTTTTTTAAGTACTAGGTACCCAATACAGTAGCAATGAAGACCATTTAATTTGAGAGTTTTGACAAAGAGAGGCTAATTATGGTATTTTTTTTAAATAGGTACGTAAAAATTGGGTTTTCTCCAATTCCAATCCGGCAAGTGAGAGCTGCCATGTAATACTAAATCTTCCATACAGGTTTACACGAAACCTCATTAAAATCAAAGGTGAATGGGATGAAGTTTGACCAGTTTATTAAAAGTCCATTACAGTTGTCCTCTCGCATATCTATCTGTTATTAAAATAGCAAATTAGCATCGAAATCTACGTCTTTACATACATATATAGGTACACATCAATAAGATTTGATGTTTGAAACAAATTACTAGACGTTTCTAAGACATAGTTTCAATGGTAAAAGGGAAACATATAATATGGAGACAAACGAATCATGTTTACAAGTCAATAAAAAATGTTAACAGGAATTCCATCATGCGAACAATACTTTCATTGTTAGTATTGATCTTTGCCTTAACCTTTGATATTAACCACGTAAACATAGTACAGAATTAATCTATTACAATCCACACAATTGTATTCTTCACTCATCTAGGCATGCTATTTTTTAACACGCTTTTATTAAAGGCACTGCTCCACTGCTGCGACAAAATAATTTGCTTATTTAGCGCGGCAAGCGGCACACTAAAGGCTGCACACGGATACGATTATGACTCACGGCTAATCGCATTGCAAAACGACGAAGTTTTCCTATTCGTCCCACTCCCCACAAACGGCTACGAAGCTGCGTAGCAGCGACTACGCTGCATAGCCTCGGCTACGCTGCCGAGCTATGGCTACGCCGTGAAGCTACGCTGTGACACTACGCGTGTGACAGTGACGTCAAAAAGACATTTTGTACGCCTTGCGTTTGTTGCTGTAGTTGACGCCACCTACAATATCAATCAGAGCGTAGTTAAATACACATACGTAACAATGGACTAGTCGCATAATATATTAGATTATTCTCTAAGGGGATAAAGCAGTGTCTTAGGTCCCAGGCGCTATATTGAATCCCGAGCGCCACGAAGAATTCAAGGGCTCCCGATCGAATACAAAATTATTGCCCGGCTAGAGCCTAGGGCTTTAATGACTTCCCAGGTTAGGTTTGCATGAGATATAATTCGACATTATCGAGCAAGTGGTGTGAAATAGTAGATTGTTTGCCTAGGGAGCAAACAACTATTTTAAAGGCGAGAGTGTTTCTTTCATTCTGAATCCTGAGCGCAGCGAGGTAATCGAAGACTCGATCTTAAAATAGTGTTGCTCCCGAGGTGGAGTGGACACTCTACTTTTTATCACCCTCAATGAGAAAATAAGTAAGTGCAACTTATGAATAAGAATAATACGTTAATTTATTTACATACAATAAGACATATCCTTGAAATTATAATCTCGCTAATTAAAACCCGAATTTGGGTAAACAATTACGAACGAAGGCGGCATGCATCGTGTTTTTTATTTTTTCATACAGTGTCCGTGATTGATCTCTTTGGTGATTGCAACTTTTACTAACAATATCCACATTCCAAATTCAAATCACTTTTAGTGCCTAGGGATTAAAGAGTTATTTTAGTCCCTGTTTACGTAGTTTAAACTAGCTCTTTTTGAATATATGTGTTAGTCTTTTTGAATAGCTAATCTAACTAGACGGTAGCGTCTAGTTAGATTTATTTGGTAATCACGTTTTGTAGTCGGCGTAGTGGCTTTTTGGCACAAACATGGGAAACCCGTTTACCTACCTGCTTAATTACCAAAGTGATGAATTCAGACCAATGCAAAAAAAAAAAAAATGGGCAATTAATTCCTAACGGTTATTTTAATTCCAAGTTTTTAAGTCAGATTATAGGTTTTTGGCCTTTACATTTTCCTTAACGTGTTGTTATCTTTTATTTTTCTTGTTTTTTCAGTTCCGCCTCTGTACCGGGGACCAGGCGCCTCTTATGGTCCCAGTTCGTCTGCTGGAGTTCATGAGTTTGAACAACAGGCCAACAGGCCAACGGTAGTGGTCAACATGCCAGATGATTTATTCTAGTTTACAATCCACTCTACCCAAAACGGGAGTAAAGGTCTATTCACACATATCAGGGCCGTGCCCAGGACGTGACAGGGCCGTGGCCACACAGGGCAGGCACTGAAGCTCCATCGGTCGCCGCCCCGGACGAGGACGTGTAAAAACGAGTTCATATAAAATGTATACACGGCTACATATAAGGTGCTATAAAAATATCTGCCACGGCTGCAATGGGAGATAGTATTGTGTTTATAGATTACAATAGTAAAGATAAATTATTGATCATGTGTCATATTTTTTTTCATACAAAAAATTGTACGTATAAATTTGCAAGTGACGAACTAGTCAGCTGATTTCAGTTTTCATTCCCAGAACAGATGGAAAGAGATAGCAGTTGTTTTCATTGACGAAGTGCACTTCGCGCGTAATTTGTGAACCACGTTATGCAGAATAGAGTCAATGTTTATTTAACTACTTTATTTTCTCAAATTGATTTAACTGTGCCGGGGTACGAAATTTCTTCACTATTGTTATCTTTAAACACAATACTACCTCTCATTAAAGCCGTGGCAGATATTTTTATAGCACCTTATATATCAAGCTATACATTACCATAGCTTGATATATGTCGTATGTACACACCGATATTTTTTGGAGACCCTGACAGAGGACCTTACCTGTCCGTCCACGTCCCGGGCCCGGACCTCTTATGTGATGATATAACATATTTAATTCGACTTTTTACTTGTTATCTGTTTAGATTTTTCTTTTGGTGTGATGATGTAGTTTGAATGATTTTTCTTGTAAAGATAGCAGTAACTGTACGGAAAAGAAGAAGAAAAAGATAAGAAAAAAAAAGATTGAGGGTAAGAAAATTGATACCTACTACTTTCTAACTGGGTAGGCAAAGTTTATTTTTAATTGTCTTTATTAGTGATCGATGTTTTTAATAGTTATTTGTTTTATAATTTAATGTGCTTATATTAAAAATGTTCTCATTCAAACCACAGTGTAAACACTTATGAGGAATTGCATCAAGATGTTCATTTTTTATATTACGTTGAATAATACCCACATGCCAAGGAAATTTTCCATGCGTTTGTGGTCATAGGATTTTCCATACGATTATTAAAAACCTATCGTTTTTACTTCACAATAAGTATAATTTAATAATAAATAAATATTAATTTTTAATTTTAATGAAAAAAAAATGTTAAGTATTTCTATTTTTTGTCCTCTAAAAGATGGAATGAATGTTGTTTTTTTTTAAATTTTTGTGTAATGTCGTGATTCATCATCTGCCAAGCCTCTACTGGGTTGGCTTTCAGTCTAACCGGATGAAGCTGAATACCAGTATTTTTTCCATGGAGCATCTTGATTGCAGTCAAATTATTTTTGTTACCAAATAATAACAAATAAGAGTTTTAATTGTGATTTTCCATGGTGGACGACACATAAAAACGTATTCTTTTGTAATTCAGACTTTAAAATATTTAAATTCCGAAACATTACACAAATAAAACTGACACTATATTACCCACTCAGTATACCTACAGTTGTTGTTTCTACAAAAATAATCACACATTAAGAATAGGAAATCCCAGGATAGTGTTATTAATTTTATCATAAACTCGGGGATTATTTACATTTATATCTTTCTATGAATATTCATTAGTATCGAGTTATTTTCCATAGGTACATGGTAACAGCGGTAAAGAATATTTAAGTTAAGGCACGATTAATTTTAACGTTTTTTCTTTCACAGATGACAAATACATCACAACGGCAGACAGCCCATACGCTGTACCATCAACAAGATTATAGACTATACAACCTCATTACATAAACGTGATAAGAATCCATACTTGTTATTGAAAATAAAGCTATATCTTTAAGAAAACTCGTTTCTTTTTCCATTGTCTTATCTCAGAGGTCATATAATTTACCTTTACCTTGATAATTGAATATCAGTGGGCATAATTATGAGATACAATGACGTAGCTTAAAAAATGAATCTTAATCATGCAAGAAATTGATGTCATTTCATTCATATAACGTCCGGCTCGCTTTGTTCCTATAGAGACGAGTTAATTGTGAAGAAAATGCATTAATTGAAGCCTATCATTTGAAGCTACCAAGAAAGAGCTGTAGTCGGCGATTAGATAAAAATCCCCCATTGTTATCGTGGTTTTTACTACCTTGATTCGTCACTTTGTATGTAAGTAGGTATTGATATTTCCAAATATAGGCCGGTATTACAGAACTTAACTCAAGATGCAAGCATTAGGTATAACTTGAGTCTTGTCATAGCTTCACGATCTTCTTTTTTTTTGCATTCCGATCAATTTTATTGATCAGAGGCTTCGTGTTACATGGAGTAAATATTGAAGTCCCTTGGTTTCCAAAGAAATAAAGGAAATGATATTTTTTATTTTTTTTGTAAAATGGTTATAAATAACACTTTTTTTTCAATTTAAACTATTTGAGGTCGGTGTTTCCTAGCCGACTACTCTGAGAAAAAACACCGAAACAAACTCAGAGGCCTAAATCTCTTTAAAAGTCTAATAAATCACCATGAAAACCATGTAGGTTAATGTTTGAGCTGGTCTCTTGAAGAAAGCACCACACAGGTTTGAGTGGATCTCAGACAGAGCACGCATGTATCGTGTAGCTCAACTCAGAACGTAAGAAACTCAACTACCCGCATGGAGAATACGCATCAGAACGGCCGCATGGAGTACTCAAGGAAGGTGTATTAGAAGAATGTATTAGATAAGGAATCATTATAAAAAACAGAGTTTGAAACGAGCACACTGTGCTGTAGCCGAGTGTGTTGATGTATGCGAGAAAACAATTTAATCAACTCACACTAAATAATTATCTTTATCATGACCAAATCAATTTAGCTGTCCAGCTAGATTGATTTGGTTAACAATATGAAATAGATTAGTACAATATGGATTAGAATACTTTAGGTATTTAACTCAATCAATAGGGGGTAGCGAGTACTCGAGTAGTCTGTTAATAGTTTTAGTTTTTAGTAGTAATTTTATTAGATTGTTATTGTTAGTTAATTCAGTATATGAAGTTTAACCAGTGTATATAATATTTATCCTCTTTAATAGATAAAAATCAACAGGTACACAATCTGCTCGGGGCAAATAACGTGCTTTAGATTCTAGAGCTTTCATATTATTTCTTTTCAGAATTTATATCTATTTTTATCTTCGATCACTAGGTAGCTATAAATGTTCACATATTTGTTATTTTTCGATCGTAGCTGACGTCAATTAATTAATTACCTTATTATTCAACTAAACACGGAAACTAGTTTGTGGACTTAAAGTTTATATCTGCGGTTTTGTATTTAACTACAGACTTATCTTGGTAATAAGCCACAAAACCATAAAGAACCTGTTCGCTGTTATTAAGTATGGATTCACAAACACACACAGACGAGCATCCGGTTTATGGGAATAACCAGCTTAATACGTGCATGAACTTCGCAAATTGGTAGGCGTCTAACATCAAATTTTTCTCGTTCAACCACACGTACTTACATAATTATAATCTTTTTGTTTTTCTATATGGCAAATAATATGTAATGCGTGGATATTAATTATTCTCGTCATATTGAAAACAATCGGTCTTATTCGTTTGTCAATCATCGTGGGAAATGACCGTTCCGCGAAGTGATCCATGGCAGTAGTAGTCGGTCCATGACGTCGTAGCGACCGCTGGAAAAACGCGTCTTATAAATAGGTTTGCTTTGTTGGTCCTGCGTCAGTGATCGCGATGGGATACAGTAGTGTGGTGGTGAGCGTGCTGGCGCTTTCAGCGCTTGCGGCAGCAGTGCCGTCAATTAGAGACAATTCTTTGGACGCTGGGGAACGAGTGGTGCTCGTGTCGCCGGTGCTGGCCCCTCCGCGGGACTCCAGGTTGCACGACACGACGCGCTCGAGGCAGTTCCCGATACTTGTGCTCCTTGCCCAAGCCAACCCGCAGTATGGGCGTCAGGAACCCGAAGCTAAATCCTTGAAAAACCCCCAGCCCATTTACGTTCAGGTAATTATATTACAAGTATGATTTCGTGAATTAACTTTCGATGATGGAGTTACCATGTCTTAAATGATTGAAATTACTATGCTCAGGTCACGCCCTCGTATTATGAATGAAGGAAATAACTTATAATATGCTAGTAAACGATTTGTTTACATGCTTGCATATTCTAGAATGCATTGAATATAATATTGGTATTTAATTATTTAAACGTAGCGATCATTTGAATACAAATTATAATTTGAGCTCATAATTGTAATTAATGAAGTAATTATATAATAATAATTTAAAAATATATTGTGATAGAGTTTTAGTCTTGCTCTTTTAAATAATATCAGTAACGCCAACATTGTCTGTGTTTGTGGTGAATCTCATTACTACCTACTAAGCTTTTCTATTATTATTTCCTGTGTTAATTTGTTATTTAACAAGGTGCCTATTAGCCATCGTTATGTTGAACAACAGATTATACGATGGACACAAACGTGATCGTTAATCATCAGGTATTCCAACTAATATCAGGTTATAACCGCTTGTTAACTATCGTTAGACTGGTAAATTAAATTTTCGTATAAACAACACAAAGCATAATGTCGAAACCTATTAAATTTTGCGGGTGGAGACAGGACAGATCATTGAAGAATGAGACAATAAAAACTCATCGATGGAATGCTTTCTAATCATTTTACTTTAAAAGTACTTACTTACAGACTTTTTTAAATTACGATCAGATGATCTACTTAGAAATAAAGGTCGTAGGTGAAATGGATGGAAAAATACAGAAATAATGATGATGATAATTATAATGTTAAGACGCTTATTTATTCATCGGCCTGAATAAAGGCTCTAGCTATTAAAGTTTTTAAACCAATCAATATTTATGACCAAAATAAACATTTCCAAGACATATTATAATTGACGTAACACAAAGTTAGCATATTTATAAGTTCAAGTTTAATGTAACAGTTAGCTCTCCCAAGTGTGCACACTTGCATGTATAATTTATTTTAAACGATTTCATTTATTTTTTCTCAGAAACTTGAAGACCAAGAACAGCCTGGACTCAACAGACAGAAACGCCATTTGCTGAAGCACAAGTTATTAGGTATCGGCGGCTCAGGAGGTGGCATTTCCTTCGGTGGAGGTTTTGAGCTCGGAGGAGGTGGCTTCAACCAAGGCTATAGCCAAGGCTATAGTGGAGGACAAGGCGGCGGCTATGGTGGAGGCTACGGCGGCGGCTATGGTGGAGGCTACGGCGGTGGCCATGAAGGAGGCTATGGCGGCCATGGTGGCGGCTACGAAGAACCATCCAAAACTATCATTGTTAAAGTGGTGAAAGAGCATGGTAATTGCACAGCTTTTTGCGCACACACACTTTTATGTGCTTTTTGTGAACGCTTTTGTTTTTTAGTTATTCATATTTCAAGTAGAAAATTGACAATAATTATACTATGCTTGTGTAATAGACAATAGTAGATGATTTGGGTTCACTAATGTTTCACCAAAACACAATTCACAAATTTTTAGTTTACAACCAACGATTCGTATACTATTTATTTCACAAACAACTTATTCTGCAAATGTTTTATTTTATAAACATTCGCTTTACAAACATTTATTTAGCAAATGCTTCTCTTTACAAATGTTTCGCATTATATTTAATCATTTAGACATTTTTCATTTAATAATATATTCTTTTGGAAAAATCACATGTACTCTAAATACAATTTTATTTTAAAAAAATACGAAATTGAATCGTATTATCTATTTGCAATTTCCACTTGGTTCAAATGATTTACACGCAAGTAATGAAGTTCTTTAAACCAATTTTTTTTTTTCTATATAATATATTCTAGTCGTTTTTGGCAGTCGCCGGCCGCTACCGCGGCACCGCTCGCTGCGCTCGCTCGGCTCCTGCGTAGGGGGTCACAGTTTTAACCTAACCTAACCTAACCTTTTCTTGCGAGTAAAAAATATTTAACCTAACCTCGAACGAGTAAGTTCGATTCCGCATAGCCAAATTTTTTTATTTTATTAGTACAATTCGTTTTCTGGCATTGAATTATTTTTATAGTAATAATATTTGTTGATTTATAAATTAAAATTACTCTTTTGCCTATTTAATAAGTTTCATTTTTAGGAAATTGTCATGCAATACCTATGTAAAACGTTTCTACGTTTCTATTCCAAACGTTCATTTATGAGAAAATATGAAAAAAAAATGAATTGTTTGTCAAATAATACGTTATTAAACAAAAGTTTATCGGATAATTATTTTCTTAAATGATTTATTTGCCAAACTTTTAGTTGTATAATAATGAAATGACCAATCATGTTTTTGCCAATCGTTGCTTGTCAAATAAAAATTTGTAAATAATTTTTTGGTGAAATGACTGGACACCGATGATTTGATACCTGATTATATGAAACCTAGTTTATATGAAACTAGTTAGGATATAAATAAACATTGTTATGGATTGAATAATATGTTATGCTATATGGCAAAAATTAGTTCTCTAACTTAATAGCATGTTGGTTTTGCACACTTGTAGTTGTAGATTCGTTTATATGGATAGATTATGGACTGTAGTTGGATAATAGAGGTACCTATTAGAACTTAAAATTGCACCACCTATGTTACACAATATTTCAGGTTCTTCTCAAACTTTTGTACCGGTGTACTTATTTTATTTGTCTTTCAGGTCATGGCGGTGGCCATCATCACGGAGGTGGCGGCTACGACGGCGGATACAGCGGAAACGGTGGAGGCGGCGGCTATGGTGCAGGTGGCGGTTCCGGTGGAGGCGGCGGCTATGGCGGAGGTGGCGGCTCTGGCGGAGGTTACGGCGGCGGCGGCGGCAGTGGTGGCGGCAGCGGTGGTGGCTATGGAAGCGGCGGTGGCTACGGAAGCGGCGGTGGCTACGGAAGCGGTGGTGGCTACGGAGGAGGCAGTGGCTCCGGCGGTGGCAACGGCGGTGGCAACGGCGGTGGCTACGGAGGGGGCAATGGCTACGGCGGCGGCAACGGTGGTGGCTACGGAGGAGGCAACAACGGTGGTGGTGGATGTAGCGGCGGCTGCGGTGGCAATGGCGGCTACGGTGGCAGCAGTGCCACTGCGACAGCTACTGCGACTGCCACGGCCACCGCACACGCAGGCGGCTACGGGTGAGAATATATTCTTTTGCCACTGAAACTTAAAATAATAATCAGATCGTAAAATGACTCAGTCAAAAACCAAAGAAACCCATGATTGGTGATCGTGTACATGTTATTATGAGCAGACAGAAAGAATAAATCAAAGTATCCTAGTCAGCCACTACTTATGCTCCCAAGACACAATTTATCATTTAGGAAAGAGTCATACAAATGAATTTGTCCTGACACGGAGACAATGACAGTAACTGAAGTCGTTGCACTCTCGAGTTTTAATGATATTTCTTCTATATAGCGTTTTTTCAGCACAACAATGAAGTATCATTAGGAATTCACTCTTTGATTCCTATACATCATTATAACTGCTGAGAAGGCAAGACCGCGAGATAGCTTTCAATGACCCTCAAGTACCCATAACGTGCATTTATTTACCTTGGTGCAGTTTTAAAACTGTTTTAGTGTTTCAGTTGATTTGTAGTTATTCCTGACAATTGTGTGCCCCCCTTAAGGACCCTTAACACGTTATATCGTTATGAAATGATCGTGTAAGTACTTCTTAACGTAGAATTATAATACCCAGTGACAGTTTACGAGCTGATGATGGTATTATGAAAAAAGTTTTGACAAAGTTACACCTTAAAAAAATATTATCGCTTAATAAGGGTGCCTACAATTATGATGTCATTGTGGAAGACCTTACAGCATAAAATAACTGCGTCTCGATGACACATGCCATGCCCATATATTTAAGTAGTATTCCTTCAAAATTAATAATTCAAGGTATTCTTCTCTTTCTTTTACAGAAAACGTTAACTTCAGAGTACTCAGTGAATTAGCAGTGTTACGAAGTGCATTGAACAAGCTGTGATTAATGGTGACCGGACGATATTCGCTAAACACCAAATAGCTTTAATTACAAAATGTTACTTGCTATACATGTAATTATAGACAAGAAAATTCACTATACATTGACCGGTTTTAAATTGTCTTAGGAATTTGAACGACTTTTTTTACAACTTGGATTTGTTTTATGATTTTTTTCAATAGTTTCTGTCATTCTGAACAATGGATTGTTTGCATGAAAGACTTTTTGTTTTATTTGTGTAAATAATATTGTTCTTATGTTTTCATATATGATTTGTTCATGTGTCTTTATGATACATTTTTATGTACCTATAACTATGATGTCAGTCAATACATTTTTATGATTGTGCAATGCTTTGACTTGTCGTAAAAGTTGCGAGTTTTTTCGTCTACCAGACAAAGGAAATGTAATGTCATAGTTTGTGTATGTTAGGTAAGACTGAAACTGTTTTCAAGTATAGTACCTAATAAACCGCCACTAAAAATAATTAGATAACTATTGTTACATGCGTAACTTGTAATTTTGATATAAGTAAAATACAGATTTTTTTTATATTTTTTTTATTTTAATCTATCCTGCACCCCAATAGCGTAATACACTTTCTTTGAAAGAAATTCCTTATCCATTGGTTCATATAACAACGTAAATAACGCAAGTAATGTTGTTGTGTTAAAATGAAAGGCATTGAAATTGTTAGAGTTTTTACGCAATTATATTTTTTTTTTATTAACTTATATTACGTTTTTTTTCCTTCATTCATCTTGTGAACACGGAAACAGCTGCCGAGTTTAAAGTCCTGGGTTCGAATCCCAGATCATAAATCAGAGTCATATTTTTCCCGAGATAAATGTTGTCCTGAAGTTGAAGTGCATTTCACGAAACTATAGGCTCACTCCCACTTAAAAATAGCATTAATATTCTGATTTCTCGAAATATTATAGGACGAATATACGAAATGTAGAGACAAAGATCCTCAGAACTCCTAAGAATTTAAAATGAAATTATAACGCTGCGGTCACGAAGTCAGCGGGCACGTGGAGCGGCGCGTTTCAATTCATTCTTATATTTATATGGAACTGGCTTTGAAGGCAGCGGCGGGCGGCGCGGGGAGCGACGACAGTTCCATATAAAACTATGCATTTGAACGCGCCGCTGCCGCCGCCGCCCCGCGCCCGCTGACTTCGTGTCCGCAGCCTAAAACTATCCTTATTTCTTCACTTCTATTGAATTGTGTAGGTAGTCAAAATAACACACTTTATTTCTTTCTTTCAATAAGAAACGTTTTCTTTGTAATAGTTACACCTACTCGTTCCTATGAGGCATTCACCCTGATCTCATCATTAATTACACCACCTGATACCTATTATTTATCGCGATAATCATGATTCTCAGTAAAATCGAAGCGGAGTAAACAAAGAATGTGACATTATTGTTGTAAAAACCAAAGTTATGGGGAAATAACTTTAATGGGACGATAATAAATACCTGTGATACCTACAATAATAAGATTATAGCCTTAAAGACATAACTTTTTCACCCGGCTTCATCTACTTTCTTTTATTAGTTTAGATACCGAACAGAACATGAAAGACAGAACCAATGGTGTTACTAGTCCTAAAACCCTGTATACAAATTTGTTGGCGGCTTTCTTTACCCGAGTGTGGCGAAACTCCACATAACAAATAAAATAGCACACTGGTTTAGGAGGTTAAGCTGTCATTGTTATCTTATTAAGAAAATGCATTGCGAGCGAAATGAGCTCCTGCCTCGGATCCGGTTACATTGAAGAGCGAGCGGAGCGAGCTCGAAAATCCGAGCATTCTGGACCCCATAGGTTAAGTTATCATTGTGATTTTACTAAGAGAATACAAGAGAGACCGAAATTAGCTAGAAAATACTTTAGGTCTTTTACACAATCAACTGGTACCTGCACAATCGGCTCGAGCAAAATAACGTGATTGGAGATTTTCTTAGTTTCATATTATTTATTTCTCGGAATTTATATCTTAAATTAATTTGCATCTTCTCATCACAATGCAACTATTCATGTTCACATATTTGGTATTTTTCGATCGTAGCTTATGTATATTCGCACGTGCGGGCGTGCGAAACTTGAAATTTTTTGGCGTATAATTATACGTCTTTATGTAGAAAGAATTTTTGTTTGGCAGAATGTTTATATGTCCGAATTTACAATGGCATACTTTTAAGATGGCAGAATTTTATTTCGCATATTTTCGCTTAGCGTAACGTTTATTTGCCAGAATTTAATTTAAAATCATTTTATTAGGCATATTGCGAATTGCTGCAAAACCGACTCCACGTACTCTTGTCTGCCCTGCCCCTAGAGTGTGATTTAAGCACGCGTAGGCGCGGAGGGGCGAGGTGGCCCGCGAACTGAGGAGCAGGTGGTTGTAAAGCTCGCCGCGGCTAACCGCGGCTGGCCAGTGAGGCCGGCTAGCAAGCCGAAGCTACGGTGGTGAGCGTTAAAACCATCTGCGACAATAAGCTCGCGTGGAAGCGCCGGAGCCCTTCAGCGCCGGAGCCGTGACAGAAACCATGCCTGCTGCATGTTGCGTGCTCGCTTGACGCTTGATGCTTAACTGTAAACTTTCTGTGATATGATAGTTCTGCCTTTTAATGACTATCGATATGAAATGTATTCCAAAAGACGATTCTGCCTGTGAACTGTGTGATGCATAATAATTAAAAAGCAGAATCGGTTTTAATTATTATGCATATGAAATTTATGCCTAAAGATGATTCTACCTTACAAAATTATGCGTATTGAATGTATGCTAAATGAGTGTCTGCCAAACGATTTCCTGCGAAATGAAAATTATGCCATAAAAAGTTCTGCGAAAAAAGGTAGACCCGTATGAAATATGGAACGAGAATAGTCGTACACAAAAAAATTGCTACTATAAAACGCGCCAGGTGTTAAAGTACTGTGGTTCCCTTGTAGGCTCCCGTAGACAGGCGGGACGATACAACGCGACGCGACACCGGTAGAACAATTTTTCGTAAAGTTTTCGTAAAAATTGTTATTACTACAGTCGCATCGCGCCTGCCGGCAGGAGCCATATCTTGGTAATCGGCCACAAAAACCATAAAGAACATGTTCGCTGTTATTAAGTATGGATCCAAACACACAGACGAGCATCCGTTTTATGGGAATAACCAGCTTATACGTGCAATGGACTCAAATTGGCAGGCGTCTAACATCACGTTTTTCTCGTTCAACCACACGTACTTACACAAATCATGTGCCTATAAGGCGAATAATATGTGATGCGTGAATATTAATGATTCTCGTCATATTGAAAACAGTCGGACTTCATCCCGCGTACTGATGGCAGCAGTAGTCGGTCCATGACGTCTTAGCGTCCGTAGGAAAACCGCGTCTTATAAATAGGTTTGCTTTGTTGGTCCTGCGTTAGTGATCGCGATGGGATACAGTAGTGTGGTGGTGAGCGTGCTGGCGCTTTCAGCGCTTGCGGCAGCAGTGCCGTCAATCGAAGACAATTCTTTGGACGCTGGGGAGCGAGTGGTGCTCGTGTCGCCGGTGCTGGCCCCTCCGCGGGACTTCAGGTTATACGACACGACGCACTCGAGGCAGTTCCCGATACTTGTGCTCCTTGCCCAGGTCAACCAACAATATGGTCGTCAGGAACCCGAGGCAAAATCCTTGAAAAACCCCCAGTCCATTTATGTTCAGGTAATTATTCTACAAGTATGATTTCGTCAAATAACTTTCGATGATGATGAAATGATTGAAATCACTACCTATGCTAAAGACAACACCCTCGCATGAGGAATGAAGGAAATAAATTATAATATGCTAGTAAACGATTTGTTTACACTGCATTGAATATTTACTATTAAACTATTTGGTACTATTTGGTACCGGACATCAAATAATTGGTACCTCGCTAAAGAAGGAAAACTATTACGAGGCGGTGTCACCTAGTTTTAGATATTATAACTTCTGTTATACTACATCATGTTTTTCTTATATTTTACTTTTAAGCCAAAAAGAAGTTACTTTAATTAATAATTAGGTAAGGTGAAGTGGTGGATGGAAAAATACAGGCATAATGATGATGATCATGATATATTATGTTATGACGCTTATTTGTTCATCGGACTGAATAAAAGCACTAGTTATTACGTTTTTATGCCAATCAATATTTACGACTACAATAAACATTTCCAAGACTTAATAATAATTGATGTAACACAAAGTTAGCCTATTTATGAGTTCAAGTTTAATGTACCGGTTAGCTTTCCCAAGTGTTCTAAGAAAATTAATTTCAAACGATTTCATTTGTTTTTCGCAGAAACTTGAAGACCAAGAACAACCTGGACTCAACAGACAGAAACGCCATTTGTTGAAGAAATTAGGTAAAGGCGGCGGCGGCCAGGGCTATAGCGGAGGACAAGGCGGCGGCGGCCAGGGCTATAGCGGCGGCTATGGTGGAGGCTACGGCGGTGGTGGAGGCTACGGCGGCGGCTACAGTGGAGGTTACCAACAACCATCCAAAACTATCATTATTCAAGTGGTGAAACAGCATGGTACGGGCGCATTGCACAGCTTTTTGCTGACACACACTTTTATGTGCTTTTTGTGAACGCTTTTTGTGTTATTGTCATTAAAAGGAGATGACCGATAACAGCCTTCGAATACGGGGACATGTGCGGGGTTACCGTTTTTAAACTAAGATTCAAAAATAAAGATCTAATTTATCATGGTTATATTATCCCGACTAAAGCCCAGTTTAAAATATTTGAAAAAACAGTATGTTAATTGCTTCCGCTTTTCTCTCAGATGCACTTCCACATTTTGACGTTCCATTGTATCCACAATCTTTCGATAATAATCTACACATAGTATGGGAACAATAAATTAAAGACTAGCTATTTTCGATCAAATGAATTTTAATGACAAGGAATATATACCTAGGTTTTGTTTATAACTAATTTTACTTATTGATACGCCTACAAGTTAGATTATTTATGTGTAAGACCGAACACCATTTTTTTAAAATAATCACTGCTTAAATAGGAGTGTTATTTCTTTGACAATGCATCTGACATTAGTGGCAGATAGCAGACACCTGTGTAGGGAGGGACCAAAGCGGCAGCAATCTTTTTTTCATAAAATTGTTAATTCAATCGATTCAAGTCCAAGCATGAAAAATCGATTCACAAAAATTCGAGATTCAAATACATTTTTGAATTCAATTTCTATTTTACCATTTTGAACTTTGTCTAAAAATAATGTAGGTATTTAAAGTCAAGTAAATGTGAAGACTTATTTTGAAATAAACAGTCGTCATTTTATCATTTTTGTCATAAAAGAAGTGATGGATTTACGCACATAAACTGCCCAATATAATTCTTTACTGAAGCAAGATAATTGAGTGAAAAATATGGTTCTACGGTTGAGATTGTTATTTAATAAAAACAACACATCGATTTTAGTGTTTTAAGTTCGAGAAAACATCAATCGATTATTGATCTCAAATCACACATTCACCATTCCTACTTGCACATCCGATCTTGGCGTCACGTTAGGTTTCATTGCAGTTCCCGACCCACGTTTTGTTTACGCGTTCGTTGTGTACTGTGCGATTATTGTGCTCTATTTCTAACGACCATTGCTATTCTTTACGGAGTGACATCTTCGAAACCCGATTACCATAAGTATTAATAAAGGATTCATCTGTCTTTTTCCACGATTCGTTTATATATGATGACGTGCCTAAGCTGTGGCATATCAGTAAAGCAGATTCAAAGGCATATCAACGCTAACCCCTGCAAGTAAACTTGCCCGATGGTTCAATCAGGTATGTACCTATACTACATTGAAATAATATTATTTAGTAACAAGATAGATATAAAGTCTGACAGCGGTTCGATCACATATGAGCCAGCAATACTTAAAAAAGCAGCGTTTATTTAGTGGTATACAAGACTCAAGTCTATGAATACTCAATCTATTCATAGAATCTATTATGTTTATTGCTACACATAGGTGGATAGGATAGTGACTATAAGTCAAATACACGCACAAGTCTGTAGTTTCATAAAATTCCATCGAATAGGTATTTTCACAGTTAAATATACAAAATAAAATGATATTTATATTTTTCAGCTGCCATTAGATGCATATATTTGTCACCCCTGTTTCAAGATATGTGATTATAATCAGTCTGTAGGTGGATGACCAATGATCAACATTATAATAGTATTTTAAAATATATATTAAATCATTCTATTTTCAGGATGTGGCAACAATCTATGCGTGTCGGGCCTGTTGGACTCTAGCGAATCGTCCGTTACTTCAGGAATCATCAAGGTGCTTACAAGAGAATGTGGCGCCAGCCATGCCGTCTAATTGTTCTTTGTGTAAATTGCCCTTCTTTCCTACATATTTTTTTATATTTATGAATATTAAAATAATTCAGTCTTTCAAATAATATGTAGTTTTATTATTCAGTGTAATCCTTTTATTTTCCGAGTCACGTAGAGCCTAGGTGTAGTCAATAGCTAACTGTAGCTCGTAATTGGGTTGACTCTACCAACGCGAAGTACCAACAATATGTTGCTGCGCTTCGAATGGTGAGTGAAAGAACTGGAAGCCCAGGGTCTGGAGTGAGAAAAGGGAGGCAACGCATTCGCAATAACGCCAATAACCCTGGTGTTATGGATATCACCGGACGGTGGTGATTGCTTAACATCAGGTGACTCGTATGCTCATTTGCCCCCTTGATGGTATAAAAAAAAACCTAGCGCCTCGAGGGCCTGTCGAATAGTAGAAAATCATTCCTCGATAAACACAACGCCTAGCGCCATCTCATATCGAAAAGCAGAGTTATTTTTTCAAAACTTATATTTTATTTTTCTGTTTCCTGACCTTTTAGAGTTTTGAAACTTTTTTATCTTTAAAAAATAGAATACAACAATTCTAGATATAAAACAATATTTGCAACCTAGCGCCTCGATGGCGTGTCGAATACTAGAAAATTATTCTTAAACTCGTTAAACACAACGCCTAGCGCCATCTCATATCGAAAAGCAGAGTTATTTTTTCAAAACTTATTATTATTTTTCTCAGTTTCCTGACCTTTTAGAGTTGTAAAACTTTTTTATCTGTAAAATATAGAATACAACAATTCTAGAAATAAAACAATATTTGCTGCACATTGATTTTGAAACCTAGGCAGGCGCCCCTAGCCCCACTGGTCATGTCCTTTCAGGCAATATGAAACTTGGCGATTACTGACGTCAACTGATGTAATAATTATTATGCTTGTGTGATTTTAGATAATTTGGTACCTAAATTCTAGTTCCTATACCTTATTTAAAACTAGTTAGGATATGAAAGTAGTTATTGATTGAATAATATTTTATGCTCAGTAAATGGCATCAAATAGTTTTCTAATTTAGTAGCACCATGTTGCTTTTGCACGCTTGTAGTAGTAGATTCGTAAACATGTGTAGATTAATGATGAACTGTGGTTAGACAAGAGAGGGGGTGTTTTCTCGTGGACCTACTTTTTTGTCCTACCAGTAGGTCCACGAGGGTATGTTGTTCCTGTTGGTCCTACCAAGTACGTATTAGAACTTATAAGTGGTAGCACCATCTATGATACACAACATTTCAGATTCTTCACAAACTTTTATACCGGTTTACTTATTTTAATTGTGTTTCAGGTCACGGCGGGGGCCATCGTCGCGGAGGTGGCGGCGGCTATGGTGGAGGTGGCGGGTACCAACAACCCAACTATAACCACGGTGGTGGTGGATGCGGCGGCGGTTGCGGTGGCGGCGGTGGCTACAGTGGCAGCAGTGCGACAGCTACCGCGACTGCCACGGCCACTGCACAATCTGGCGGCTACGGGTGAGAATATATTCTTTTGCCACCGAAACTTAAAATAATAATCAGATCGTAAAACGACTCAGTCAAAAACCAAAGAAACCCATTATTGGTGATCGTGTACATCTTATTACGAGCAGACAGAAAAAATAAATCAAAGTAGTCTACATAGGCTCCACAGACACAATTTATAATTAAGGAAAGAGTCATCTATTACACATTGTAACAGCGGATCAATTTTCACGCCTCCCCCTTAAGACTTAGGCCAAAATATAATTTTTCGATTTACGGATAGCTTATGACCTAAAAAGGTGCCAAGAAAATGAATAAAAAAATTCGACTAATTTCGCGGGTATTCTGGTAGATATAAAAATGTATTTGTCCTGACACGAAGACAATTACAGTAACTGAAGTCGTTGCAGTCTCCAGTTTTAATTATATTTCCTCTTTAATCGTCTTTCAGCTTAACAATGAAGTATCTTTAGGAATTTACTGAATGTTATTATACATTATTATCGTTGGCTGAGAAGGCAAGACCACGAGATAGCCAATGACCCTGAAGTACCCATACCTAAGTGCTTTTTTTTTGCATTGGTGCAATTTACTGATTTTTTCTAGCTAGCATTTCTTACAATCGTTACCTTAGCCCTTAGGGATATGAAATGGGGATATGAAAAGGTCCTGCTAGTACATCTAAACGTAGGCGTAGTAAGTAAAACCCAGTGAAAATTGACAAACTTAGACCTTGAAAAAATATTATGGTTAAACTAAAGTTAATACTAATAGTGATGCCACTTAATAAGGGTGGCTACAATTAAGATGTCACTGTGGAAGACCTTATAGCATAAAATAACTGCGTGTCGATGACACATGCCATACCCATAGGTATACACCTAAGTAGTTTTTCTTCAAAATTATATATTATTATATTATTGTAATCTTCCCTATCTTTTACAGAAAACGTTAACTTCGGAGTACTCAGTAAATTAGCAGAGTGTTCCGAAATGCATTGCGGGGTGTTACGAAGAGCTTTGATTAATGGTGACCGGATGATATGCGCTAAACACCAAATTGCTTCAATTACAAAATGTTACATGTAATTATAGACAAGAAAATTTACTTACTATACCTCGGTGCCTAGTTTTTTATTGTCTTAGGAATTTGAACGTTAATTCGCAACTTTGAAAGACTCAGTTTTATTTACAACTGGGAAATTGTTGTAGTTATGATCTTTTTCAACCGTTTCTGACATTCTGAAATTAATTGTTTGCTTGGAAGACTTTTTTGTTTTATTTGTGTAAATTGTTCTTATGTTTTCATAAATGATTTGTTCATGTATGTCTTTATGATACATTTTTGTGTAAGTTTAACTATGTCAGTCAATACATTTGTATATTTATTATGATTGATGATTGTACAATATTATGACTTTTCTTATAGACAAGTCAAAATATTGTACAATCATAAAAGTCATAAAAGTAACTATTGTTACATGCACAACTTGATAATAATATTATGAGTAAAATAAAGTTTTTTTTTAAATATTTTCTTTGTTTTAATCTACCCTGCGTAAAACATTTTCTTTCAAAGAAATTGCTAATCCATTGCTTCATAACTAAAATAACCCATTAAATATTTATGCACTGTCAAAATCAAAGGCTTTGTAATTGATAGTGTGTTAAACAATTACCCCGCTGTGTTATGGTTTAAATACCTGACTTGTTTATTTTAAAAACCATACTACGCCCTCATTCATCTTCTGAACTCGTGCTGGGGAGTTTGACGTCTTGGGTTCGATTCCAAGATCATAAATCAGAGTTCGGCAGATTTTTCCCCGGAAACATGCAGTTCTGAAATCGTAGCGCATTTCACGAATCAATTCATTCTTCAAATCAAAGATTGCCATAAAACCTTTGGTATAACGTGGATCCACACGAGACACATTAGATTTTTAATTGATTCTGTAATTACGGCAAACGAAATATTAAAAATATCATTGATATTCACATTTCTCGAAATAACACAACGCGAATATACGAAATGTAGACACAATGATCAGCAACATTGATATACCTACAGATCGCGGTGATAATTACACCCACTGTAATGAAGATCTTATTAACGCGATATGATCTCCTTTTGCCATTATTGATGACGTCACAACATATCCAGCAGTTAGGTACCTACTTAAAATAAAACAACATCACACTTGTTGAAGGGTTAGACAGAGGTGTACCTATAGTACCCATTACCTATAGGTACTACACCCACATTTCGCCAGTTATGTTTAAGTCCCATGTAATAGAAGGCGAGGCTATTGCCATCAAACGAGCACAATTCCGGACTCCGGGCTGCTACTGAGACATTCCCGATGGAAATATGGGTGTACTACCTATAGGTCACCTCTGCCTAGCCCTTCGGGGATTACAGGCGTGATGCTGGGTTATATCCTGCAATGCTGAATCCCACAAAATCCTTTCCAAGTTTCGAGTGAGTCACTTTTTCGATTCCTCTCTTCGATCAATGCGCGTTTGGCCTAGGCTAGACACATGTAAACACGCCGTTAAGTTTTTTACTCAATAATTAAAAACTTATTTTTAGATGTTTCTTTATTATTCATAACAGTGGGTTTTAACATCGAACCATCAAGTTAATTGCTCTCAAAAACATACCTAAACAACGAAAACAGATGAAGCTCGAGGTTTTTTTTGCGCTTAGAGCATAAAATGAGATGAATTGTAAAACTGTATTCTTATTTCTTCACTTCTATTAAAATACTCGGTACTTGAAATAACCCACCTTTTTAGGGTTCCGTAGTAAACAAGGAACCCTTATAGTTTCGCCATGTCCGTCTGTCTGTCTGTCTGTCTGTCCCCCGTTTAGCGCAGAGACTGTTAGTACTAGAAAGCTGTAATTTGGCATGAGTATACATACTACTGACGCCGACAAAGTGGTAGAATAAAATCATGAAAAATATTTTTTTTTAGGGTACCTTCCCATACATGTTAAGTGGGCATATCTTTTTTTTTTCGTCTATCCCATGGTGTGGGGTATCGTTAGAAACCTCGTTCAAAAATATTGTGAGCTTGTTAAAACCATTTTTGGATTGAAGGATCCGTCTGCGAAATATTAAGCTTTAAAGTGCTAATTTTTGTCAGAGTCAAGTGTCCCCCCCCCTGCCAGCTAAACGGTAAACTCAAACTCAAACTCAAACTCAAAGCATTTATTTCAAATAAACCAATTACAGGTACTTTTGAATTGTCAAGGCGTCGGTCAGTCAGAAAAAATGAAGCTAGTTGCCCATTCCAAAGCGTAGTAGGTTCCTATGGAGAAGAACGGGCAAGAAACTCCACGGACACTCTTTTAAATCAAAATATATGTTACAAAATATTTGTTACATCATTCATGTTGAAATTATACATGTGAGAACAATGTAAAAAGACGTGCACGTTAAAAGCGTCCGTAATAAAAATATAGAAACAATTCAGAAATTAAAATTAAAATAAACCGTGGCAGCTAAGAGATGACCAGTCCCTACTGACGGCGCCCGTTCACGAACATGACGCATGGATCAGCACCATTTAGCTCAACCATTTTGAAGGGAACTTAACGATCCAACACACACGCCACCACCAGCGAGACATTTGAGTGAGCATGACATACTCTCAGCCGCCAGGGCACATTCAAGTCAATGAAAGACGTACCCAGTAAATGGTAGCTTTATAAAAAGTATGTGGTCACAGTGCTCACACATGTGCTTTGCAATTATACAATATTAACAGATTGAATTTATACAATGCAAAGATAGTTTTTTCCCAATCTTCAGCAGCTCCAACAATATTTTCGAATGCTAATCAACTAGTTTATGCGCGCTTGTGGAGCTGGACCAGCATTGAGCCAAGCATTTTTGTCAGCGATGTAATCACCCAACGTATAATATGCTTGGCAGCATAGTGTGCGTTTTATACAAGATTTAAATTTCGTTTCATTTAGTTGGAGTATGTGGGGAGGTATTTTATTGTAACATTTTAAACAGTACCCCATGAAGGATGAGTCTACTTTAGCCAGTCTGAAACCAGGTTGAACTAATTGGTCCCTATTTCTCGTACTATAAGTATGTCTTTCACCTCTTTTACTGAAAAGATTAAGATTTTTCCTTACGTACATGATGTTTTCATATATATATTGACAAGGTACCGTCATGATGTTAATACTTTTAAACAGTTCCCTTAGAGAATCGCGCCTGCGGAGGCCATATATTGCTCTGATGGCTCTTTTCTGCAGAATAAAAATAGACTCGATATCTGCAGCCCGTCCCCATAGTAAAATACCGTAAGACATAATACTATGAAAGTAACTGAAATAGACTAGCCTCGCAGTATCTACATCAGTAAATTGACGGATTTTTCTTACAGCATATGCTGCTGAACTTAGCCGTCCTGCAAGAGATGTTAAATGAGGACCCCATTGCAGCCTTGAGTCGAGCGTGATCCCCAGGAAAACTGTTT
Source organism: Eupsilia transversa (assembly GCA_914767815.1). Classification (NCBI taxonomy): domain Eukaryota; kingdom Metazoa; phylum Arthropoda; class Insecta; order Lepidoptera; family Noctuidae; genus Eupsilia; species Eupsilia transversa. The sequence continues at coordinate 5,082,361 of OU611874.1, forward strand.
TATCCACGAATTCTAGTTTCTCCCTATTCAAGACTATATCACAATCAAGTAGTAAGTTCTGGATATGTGGAAAAATTCACAGCAGTAGTATATATAACGAAATTAAAAGGAAAACTATCACAGTTAGGTAGGCTCTAATAGTTAACGAGTAATTATCGACCAACTTGCAGTTGCAAAAACATGTTCTACCATACGTTTTGTATGGGAGAACATGTTTTTCAACTACAATGTTAAGTTTGTTCTTGGGATAAGTTCATCCCAGCTACGGAACCCTTCATTGTGCAGTAGCACCCCGGAGTCTCGATTTGTGGGTAATAGGCTCGCCCCCTATTACTACCTATATTACATGGGACTTAAACATAACTGGCGAAATGTGGGTGTAGGTACTATAGGTACGTCTCAGCTGCCTAACCCTTCGGGGAATACAGGCGTGATGTTATGTTATGTGTAATTACCTACTTACACGTTCGCATTGCGTACCACACTTTCAATCACATTCCGAAAGTTTTGAGGGATTACTATACTGCTAAGCCATTGGCTTCATAGGTTTGAAAAAAACAAAAAAACATTTTCGACAGAATTATGCATTTTTCGTTATGAGACGAAAACGAAATTCGGTCGAACTGTCTACTTTATAAGTAAAATATTACCTCACTACCACAAAAGCATGTTAATCAGTTATTTAGGACGACATTTTTAAATGGAGTTTGACGTAAAACTGGCATTAGACACATGTGTTTCTAAGTTTTTATAGTAAGACAAATAAAAAAAACTGAAAATCGTTAAGGACTTACAGTCCTCACTCCTTGCTTATTATTTATTTTATTCAAGTAACAGATTGATCAAAGATCTATGATGCACCTATTTTAATAAGTTCCTACTACTATCCATCATCTAGGCATATTACTTCATGTGATGTTCACTAATAATCGACGTACGATATTACTGATTAATAATTATTAAAATTACTTAGGTAAAAAACTTGCACAATATACATATTTTTTATGTAAGTACAGACAGGAAAATTAATTATTAAGGAAATTGACTACCTACGTCACAAAAAACTGTGATTTGAGTGTACGGACTTCATTTAAGTTAGAAGTCAATATTTGGTAAACGATTAAGTTACCTGACTTTACAAAAGTGAATTATTCTGGTGTGAACTGTTAATTACCTTTATTACTGTCAAATCTTAATAAAGGGGGCCCGTGGCTAAGTAATAACAACCGCACGGGTCGATCGATCAGGTTAAGGTACGCTTGCCGTGCTCGTTTGGTGGATGGGTGACCATCTATACTTACCGAGACCCCTCCGTGTATGTCCTCATATAGTGACCTTATTGGGATGTTCTTCAGAAAGGTCAGGTGCGTGGTACTGGCAACCGGCGTGCGTGTATGACCAGTGTATGAACGTTAACGAGGCAAAAGGAGTTTCTAAGGGTCGTAGCAGGTGGCGTTCTGTAGTTTCTGCCTACCCACATGGGAAAAAAGCGTGAGTTTATGTATGTATGTATGTAATAAGTCACACTTGAAGTTTATGGCAAATAATCATCGATTTTTTATTTTATGAAAAACAATTCTACGTGTTGGTAAATTGAAAACCTCATAATCTCGTTAGCGAGTTATTCAAACTCGTCATAGATGGCGTTACAGGTTACTTAACTTTTTTTTGTGTGAAACTAAGGCGTGCGTTGCAAGGTTTTCTTTCCAAAAATGTAATAAAATAAAGATGAACAAAATTGCATTCCCGAGCTTTTCACTCTAAGGTCATCAATATTACCGTTAACGTAAACGCCTGCGATACTGTGGTTATGATCAACTAAGTGCTGTTTGGTACTTTATTGCTCTTGATAAACTAGTAGGAGTTTGTTTCTGATAACAATAAATAATAATAATAAGTCTCTGGAGCTCTAACCACCGGCAGCTTGGACCCTGCTCCCCAATACCCGGCGGAACATTATATTTTATTAAGAAATATTTAAAAATGTATTTTATAAGATGAAAAATCTATTAAACGAAATAATAAAATTGGTTATTGACCAAATAAATACTATAATTACATTTCCTTTTAAAAGAAACAAATAAACTATTCCTAAAATTATTGTTACAAAGGAAACATAATTTTAATATTTTATTTTACTTGTGGATACGGTCTGGTTCGAGCCTGACTCATGGAGTCCTTGAGAGTATTTAACTATTTAAATCCTATGTAATCCTAGAATATCACATCACTAAGTACCTACCTAAGGTCCGTGGATGGGTGACCATATTTACGTATCGAAACTCCTCCGTGCCTCGGAAAGCACGTTATGCCGTTGGTCCCGGGTGTCATTCGTGGATCTTTGGCAATAATTACGGTTCGTCAGAAGCCCGAAAGTCAGAAAACCAGTCTTACCAAGGGGTATCGTATTACCCAGTTACTGGATTGTGGAGGTCAGATAGGCAGTCGTTCCATCTAAAATACCGGTATTCAGATGCATCCGGTTAGACTGAAATCTGACCCCAACATAGTTGGGAAAAGGCTAGGCAGATTGAAGTACCTATCTGTTATTTAGATACTCGTACATAAGAAAAAATATAAGAAATTTCACTATTCGTCTTATTTACTAATTGTCTAGAACTGTAGATCGATCGAGCACGGTTCCTCCATGATGTCTTTTTATCGACAAAAGTTTTTAGAAGGCACTTCTTACAACAATAACTTTTCTTTCCACGAAATTATCTACCTACATATTTTTTTGTACTAGGTTCACTAGGACGAAGCTGTTCGACCACACTGAAATAGCAACCGAAGGCAATAGCAAAGCCAACCTAGTGGAAAAAGTGAAAGTCTCTCAATGGTAACTTGTAGCATGTTGGCATCCACAAACGCTTGTTTTTCAGTTTGGAGAACTTTTGGCAACCAGTATAACCAACCAACCAATATAACCAATATACCAATATTCATCAGGGTTTTTTTATTTTTTTATAAACATTATTACAGCAGAATTATGCCTCCATCAATATTTTTCATTACAGATTATTTTTGAGATCAAGTAATTATTTTTTTTAAACTGCAAAAATAGAAATAGCGAGATATTCAAATATTTGAAAAGCGACCCCATTTGACAGAGCGAATGTGACCTAAGAGCGAATGTGACGTAAAAATCTAAGATAACAATAAAAAAAGTCAATGTGTTTTTAGGAGTGTTTCCAATTTCTTGTTAGTTTGTTGTCATCGTTGTCATAGACATAGACTGTGACGCCACACCAAGCGCGCCAAAATGGACGGCATGCTATTTTTAACTTTATTTTAAGTACTTTCAATTGCTTTTTTGGCGTTGAATATTTTTTTTCCTATTAAATGTTGATGCAAGCTATCGAATAAAAATATTAAAAAAATACATGCATGTTCCCTGTTACTGTTACTCACAAGTTTCTCTCTCAAATTGGTACATGGGCATAAATTTTCTTAAATATGACGCACATCCTGTTGGGAGTGCGTCAGGCTCAACATATCATGCCGTCTATTGCAGTTATTTTCGTTATCTTAGCAGAATACAATATGCTATTAATATCTCAGTGCATGCACATGTACCTAATGTCCGTATCTTGCACGATTCTTCATTCATTCCAAGAGTCATATTTTAATATTCATACGATTATTAGCAGCAATAATTAAGTTTTATTATAATCGCCGAGCAAAATCTAATGCGTAAATGTGGGTTTATCATGAGGAGTCTAGACAATAAATTATATTTTAAACGGTACTTAAAGATTTTTATGTGCAAATGTTCTGAGAGGAGTCAATAAACCTTTTTAAAGCCAGAGATAAGTTTTTAATGGAAGTTTTAAAGTGAGATTACCTACATCTCACTTTACCCCTACATCACCGGTCAAACATACATACATACATATACAAAGAAATAAAATTGAAGTGTCTGCTTGTAATGTCAAAATAACAGCTTATTATTGCCTAAGAATATAAAATTGCCTAAGAAGTTATACATAATACTTAAAACAAAAAAAAAAAAGTTGTTTGTGTTGATGTTATAATGAGTAGGTAACTTAGAATAGTTTCATAAAAGAAAAATAAGTAGGGTCCAAGCGGGCCAAGTCGCGGGCAGCAGCTAGTAAAGAATAAAGTTAAGCTAGCAAGCCCGGGTTACACGAAGCGAAGTGGTCATTACGCTATTGGTAAAAAAAAGCGTAGCCTATACCTAACCAGCGGACAATCAAGATGCTTCCGACCATACCTTATTATTTTTTCAAATTATGTTAAGTAGTTTAGAAGTTATGAGGGAACAGATGAACATACATACATACATAAATATGCATACATACTTACTGGTTAAAATCATAACCTTCCTTATTGCTTCGCCGTAGTCGGGTTAAAATACTAGAATCGTGCAAAGGGTTGCGTGCTGGCAAGTGCCACCAGGATAGTAAGCAAAGATATTACTTGCTTGCTATCCAAACTCGAATAAGCCTCATATATCCCGGGCATGAAGAAGTCAAGGAGTTATCCCTAAAGACATGGAGCTGGATGGTTCTGCACTGAAATAACGCAGTTATTGGGTTGAAGAAAATGCCAGAATTAAGTACTACGAGTCGTGCTAACTAAACCAGTGAAAATAAATTAACCTTTCGTATACCGTAATTATAGACACAATTAAAAATCCATCCATCCAATAAGATTATTGAAAGCTTATCGTTTCAGATCCATAAAAAAAGAAACAGGAGATGTACATTAATGGTCAGCTTGCTTTTAATAATTACAAATAAATATTCCCTAATGTTTATTTCAATATATTTGAACTTAATATTTATGCCAGAATAATGTACTAAATATTAACAGAATTGTTAATTTAAATATCACGATCATGAATTTAAACTATTCCATAAATCAATGGCTGATACCTATTATTGTAAATAACACCTACTATAATAATTTATGTGAATTCACGAACGATACACAAATAAACACCTACCAAATAAATAATAACAAAATATTGCAAAAAAAAACAACCTAACACATCACAATGTAGGAAGAATCAATCAAAATTATTGTTTCCGTGTATTAACATCCTGATCCTGATAGGTGTATTATTTTGATAGTTGAAATCATGGCCAGATTTTGAAAGTCTAGTGATATCAGGCAGGTAAATATTATGATGTACCCAGAGTTAGTAATTACTATGGCGACAGAACCTTAGCAAAACGCGTTCCCTATTTATTGAACACTTTGCCTGCTGACATCAGACGAGAAGATAATAAAGTAAAATTCACACGTAAACTTAAAAAATATTTATTAGATTCTATGTAAGTGTAGGTATTGATTATATATAGGTTATTGATGTACCTGATATTAAGTCTATTGTAAGAGAGAATCAACGATCTCACAGTTAAACTGCGTAAGCAGTTTTGTGGGGCAATGTACTTAGCGTTAAGAAATTTTTAAGTGAATAAATAAATAATAATTAAAAAAAAAAAAAACCGTGGTTAGATACCTTTATGTTCGCTAAACGTTTTCGTTCGTGTTGCGGTTTTTGCAATAAAATAGGATAATAGGCTAATGATAGGTACGTAGAGGCACAAAAGTACCTATCATTAATATCCTGAGCATGACGTAAACGATAAAGATTATACATTTTGAATAAGATGCAAGTTCTGATAGAACTTGCATCTTATTCAAAATTTATAATCTTAATCGCGGCAAACTGATGGCTGGGAAGAGAGAAAGGACGCACCTTCGACATTAAATAATGATTTCCACCAAACGGCTCCGGCAGGATTTCGACGCATACGATCAGCTCCCGTACCTTCGCGCGTCGCTTGCGAACGTATCCGTTTCTACGCCTAGTCAAATAGTTTCATTCCTACCGTGTTGACAGCCGAAAGGATCCGATCGGATCCGACGACAGGCGAACGCAGTCGATCGCGCGCCGTAGCATACTTTCGGCTATAGGTAATCGCGCGTCGCGGAAGACGCCCGCGCCCCGCGGTCAAGCTGTTGTGCGCGGTTCGGTAATATGGACTTTAAATACTGTGTACACGATTTAATATCTTTAAAGATTGTAAAATCCGTTTCCATCCGATGCGATGCGATCACCCTTTAATTTTTATTATTTGATGTTATAGCTGCGATAGAAATACACACTCTGTGAAAATGTCAAATATCTAACTATTACGGTTCATGAGATACAGCCCGCTGTCGGACAGACGAACGGACAGCGGAGACTTAGTAATAGGGTTGGCACCCTTTGGGTACGGAACCCTTAAAATAAATCTAATCCAAATTGGTTTCCTTATCACTTTTTGCTAGTCAATAAATTATTACAAATCTTAAATTCGTAGTTTCAATGATTGCAATCAGCAAATCAATGATATTTTTGATGAAAAACAATTTAGCTTAATTGGTGGTCGTGATCTACACTTCACAGGGCGCTGTTGTTGATAAACAATGATATAAGTTTCAACGTAATCGTAGGTTACGGTCAAACAGTGACTCATGTAATCGCAGCTTTATTTTTATGATCATAGCTTTTGCCTGCAGCGCCGCTCACTTTATCAAAGCAAATTGCATGAGGTATATCAAGTATCCCTGGGTACGAGGAATTCAAATTTTTATTTTGGACGTCACTATTTGGACCACCCTATCTTTAGCCCATGCCAAACTCCCGACCCGACAGAAGAAGATGACAAGTATTAGTAGAATTGTAACTATTCTCTGTACAAACAGTCAGAACTTGCACAAATATTAGATAAATACTGGCTAATTCCCACGGCCGAATAATTCAATTAGCTAAATAGTTTTATAGCCGGCAAATCTTGTTTGGTAATAATCTTCCGGTGATTTAACAGTTAGATCACTTATATTGTTATTTTTCCATCTTTGTGAATATTGTAATTACTTGGATATTCATTTCTTTTTGAGTTTATCTTGAATTACTGACATTGGTGAAGTAGCACATCTGATCGCCAACCCATCTTGAGAAAGCGTGGTGATCAATACTCGTGCCTTCTCTGTATGAGAAGAGGCCTCTACCCTGCAGTAGGATAATAATAGGCTGGTATATATTATTATTTTATTACTTGTCGGCTCTAGTTTTCATTGGTCGGTCATATTATGTCTTGGCCGCATGACTTGCATTTGTATGCAAGTCATACAAGCCTATGTTTCGATTGGCATTTATTGATAATTTGTTAATAAGAATTAGCAGTCTTCGTTCAATTAAATTAAGCCCCATTTGGTGACGGAAAACATCGTGAAGAAACCGGCATGTCCTAGAACCAAAAATTCGAAGACGTGACAGCCACCTACCTGCACTGGGCCCGCGTGGCGGCGGATGGCCACCATAGGTTCCCAACGGGGGTGGTAGCACCCCCTATTGGGCGCTGGAGCTTTTCGTGGGGGCGGTAGTGGGTCCAAAGGCAAATGGGCGTTATGACAGTCAAAGGGGCGGTCGTGGCGTTACCTAGTTGACCGTGCCACGCCTACTCTGTGTAATTCACGCCACAGAGAGGAAGCCAGTGTCTAAACAGTGGGCAGGCGTTACAGGCTGATTAAACGAGTTTTATCAGAAGACCCATTTATAAAACTCTAATAGTACTTAGCATTGTAACAAGTCCAAATCAAATTTGGCATAGGTACAGAATCAATTACAAACATAACTGTTAACATAAAGTCAGACCAGACTACACACCTACAGCCGAATTGTGCAAACACGGATTCATTCGCCTTCAATTACTTATTTCTGAATGCACAACATTGATTAAAATAATTAATTTTCCTCAGTGTATTGAACATTTACTTTAACTAACTATACTATACGAATAACTTACGATTTGCGATAAACTTCTCTTCTGAGAAGTATTATTTTCCATGATTTAATCGGACATACGGTACCAAGTAGGTATTACGTATACTTATCGAACTGCATAATCTTCTGGGATCATGAGACATTCAATCTTAATTACCGTTTTAATTATCTGTAAATCATCATCAGTATTGTCATTTCATTAAAAGAGATTAATGAGTAACGTAATGTTTGGTTCGTAGTTGGATACGCAATTACACCGAACTCATGTAAGTAGTTTAAAAAAAAGAAATTGAGCTAGCGGTAGCAGTGTTTTTTTTGGGTGGGTAATTATCAAATAATCTGGATTAGATAGAATAATAGCTGCTCTTTGCAGACGATGGTTATTGTAAAAAATAAATCATTAATCACTTTCGAATGAAACAGCAGACTTTTTTTAATAACCCCCGAAAAGATTCTATTCGCTGGAGGATCTACAATCATGTTCTAAATTCATGGTAACAGTTTGCGCGTCGATGGCCTTATGTATTTTTTTGCAAGCAGTAGGAAAATTCTGGGTGCCAAACGTCTGGCATAGGCCTTTAGCCAAATTTTAAGAAACCCACGGATGAGACCTTAGAGCCCGTTTCATGCTTTGAACCCCGCGCCACGTTCTGCAAGGTTATTACGTATCTATTATAATACATCACCCGATGACGTATTTTAAAGTTCCTAGGTCAGATAAACAGACTTTCTTACAGCCATTAATTACTATCTAAAGCGTCACAGGTCTAATTATGCTGGAGTCCATTTAAGAATATTGTGTTAAATCATTCTGGAGACGTAAACATGTAGCTGTAGGTTGTTGCGAGCCAGAATAGTCCAATTTGAGCCATTATCGCCCATTTTTTCCGATTTAGACTGTATCCATCGCGGGATGTTTCAATCCGAAGATCTTATATTAAAAGTCAATGATGGGGCAAAATCTTGGACATCCGATGGTACGTCTGTGGTAGCACTTTGAATTTGGGCGGGGCTGAAGTAGGACAGAGCTTCAATGAAATACGACGCCAGCTTATACTGGCTTTTGTTACTACTGACAGGACTGTATTTTTGACTAGATTGATTTCTACACGACGTAGTTGAAGAATAGTAAACCAGAGTGAACCAAGTAAGTTAAAGTAGGTAACTAAACAATCGCACCAGAAATCTAGGAAGAATCTTCGAAACCTGGACTTTGGCTTCAGAGCAACGAACGTCAATGCATATTAATAACAATTTACCCCTCGCCGTATCTCTACGGTGACGTCGTGGTAGGATTTGCGCGCTCCAATGTACTCTAGGTCTGAGCCGGTAGAGTTCACTTTGCTGGAACAAGTCTAGGGTGAGGAGCCAGACCGAGAGAGATATAGAAATCCGCAGGGCCACATGTGCCGAGCTGTTGGTAGTAGCGACCCCACCCTATCTCCCGGGAGAGGTCTTGTGTTGTCACCTCTGGCTTACCTTTATTGGCGGCCTGGAGTGAACACTAATGAGGAACAGAGCTCCCACCTCTTTCTTGCGTTTATTGACCGGTTTAAGAGGAGATTCGCAAGATCAAACGTGCTCGGACGAAGGAAGTATTCCAGTAAGATGTTCTTGACTATACTTCCGGGCCTATTTTTGAGTGTAGATACAACTCACCCCCTGCCATTTTATCTGTGTATTTTATACATATAAAACATTGGTCAGGCAGGGGCCATAGTCTTTCCATAGTCCTAGCTAATGAGATCACTTTAGCCACCCAAACCTATAGCCCAATATCTTTGTTTCCGTATCCTGCAATAGTCCTACGCCAACCGGTGTTTGTCCTTGGGTGCACGTGCATAGTGCGAACAGGGATAATCGTTGGTTGGTGCCGCATTTCATGAAAAAAGTCTAACAGTCCTCGCTGTGAGTTGACTTCGGCCCCTCGTACGCCTTCCAAAGGTCCAGGACCCCAGGTTCTCTATCTCGGGACCTATGACAAAGTAATTTATAATAATATTATACAGTGCGACAAAAATAACAAAACTTTATCTTTTAAAATTCCTACCTAACGTAAGTACTTATGAAACTATGATCCTTCACCTTTAGGCTCATTGCTATCTAGAGAGTCATAAGATGTCTGTTTGGTTGCGTTTGCGCAGCTCAGACAGATATAATTGATGTTCTAATGGAGATAAAATTTAGTGCCAATATTTGTTTTGTATTTGAATATTTTACACGTTTTTAATATTCCTCGTTTGATGTTTATGCAAATCGGTAATGCTATCATCGAGGCTTATGGTGACTTACATGGCATATAGCATCACATATAAATCACTTTAAGATACGGAAATGCCAGAAAATTAATGAATAAACAAGCATTCTTTCGGAGATAACCACATCAAAAATAAGTTTGCAGTAATGAAAGACCTTATAATTAAACTGGCCTAGTTACATCGGGACGAGGCGACTCATAATTTCTCCTCTATGAGAACCGTTCACATTTTGTGGACCTCACTGGCTTGGCCGCTAGGATGGTGCACCGTACCGTGGCTGTCCAACAAATTACATCACCACATAATCATACAAGCAATTAATAAATCTATGATAATCTCGACTATTCTCGGCACACTATAGTAGACAAAACGCGTCTTTAGAACTTTAGATAGATTTACAGAGCACGAAATTTCCGCACCAGCAGTGCCTTCTCTAGGTGCTATACCTATTACCAACGATTAAATCGTAGATTTGCCCTCACCGTCCTAAATCGTCACGAAAAAGTGTCCACACTGAGGAGAGCAAAACAATAACGTTTCCATGACAATCAAGTCGAATTCTGCGCACTGTCCGTGTCAGAGGTATCAAAACGGAACAGAAACGCAATCATCTTTTGACGTGGCAGTGCAATTCTACGATTGAAATCTTTGGTACCGACCAATATAATTTGTGGCGCGAATTGCGTTGAGCGCACACTTTTGTCATGGACCGCCTTCAAAGCTGTCAGTTTCTGTAAGTCATTTGTGTCGAAGTGCTCGTAAACAATAATACACTTGGTTTGTAATATGAAAAGTGTTGACAATCCTGCCTTTAATAGCGGCACCTGAGGCGTTTCCCTGCTTTTTGGATCGGTCCAACGGGAACAGTCAGCCCCAATAAGATGTAAACACGGACAAGGAACAATTTAATTGCCAACAGCATTTTTTCCATGGCATTGTTTCCACCGTATAGGTACAAAACATAGTATACAATTTATTTTAGCAAAACAAAGTAAACAGTTTGTCCCCAAACATGTATATGTAACATCCTAGATCTACGTACCTATTTAAATACAATGTTATAGTAAGCACGTCCCATATTTTGTCAATACATCTTAGAGCTAAGAAACGTGGCGAAGCTCTATCTGAGAAATAAATCAGTTTTATGACTTCGCATATAGACTGGTCACAATTGCAATGAAATATGGGCAAATAGCTAGAACAAACATTAACGATAATATGGCACCTATTTAACCAGTTAGGTACTTACGTTACCAAATTAATTATTTATTTTAACTCAAACATTATACTTTCAACGCTCGGCTCAGTGGCGAGAGTTGTAAACCCGGGAGGGCCGACAAAATACGAGATGACCGTTAATCATACCACGTGAGATAAGTAAATTTCGATTTAAAAAAAAAATCGGCTACTAGGCTACCGTATAGAGGCAAATAAAACGAAAAAATCGGTCGAGCCGTTTTCGAGTTTTTGCGAGATTAACGCAGTGCATTTTATTTTCATTTATATTATAAATAGATAGATTACATTTAGGTATTCCGCAGTGTTAGTGAAAACGGGCATAAGACTTTTATTAAAGCTCATGAAACCCATCTTTACGATGTCTACACGAAGGTTCCCTACTTAGAAACAGGGAAACCAAACACCTAATCATCATAAAAAGAGGTTGTAAAGCAAGAAGGATGAGGGCCATGAGGGTAGCATCAAGCAGAAGGCCACGCAAGGCTCCGTAGGTGCGTCGACCCCCGCGCGGTTGTTGACCGGTAACCGGCCGGCACCCGGCGCCTGCGACGGACGGCTGCGATCACTTTAGAGCAGGCCGCACCGAAACGGGCCATGTAGGTAGGCCGCAGGTGCTCATCGTACACACTCATCAAAAGAGGCAGAGGTCCAATATTTTGCACGAGAAGTCGGGTACGGTATTTCAGTATTGGTAAGTCCTTGTCCACAATCCTTGACAATTCAAAAGTGCCTGTAAATGGTTTAATTGAAATAAATGCTTTGAGTTTGAGTTTGGTACGTTGATGGTACACCGTCACGGCATACGATACGATACGAGTGGTTATGACTAGCTCTGCCCACAGACATTCAAGAATAAGTTTTATGCCCTGTTAAGACCTCCAGGTCTTAATTTATTAAGGCATCTTCAGGATATCCCGGTTCAGCAGACGACAACCTCACATGCGAGGTGCAATACAGAAAAAATACATTCAAGTCACTATCATTTGGATTTGAGAGGTTAATGAGCAAGGTACTCGTAGCACATCTACTGCGACATGGCAAGAAATTATACTCTCACAAATTCCTAATTAAGAAATAATTAGGTACACTTTGATTCTGGAGAGGAAATCCCATTGATGTTATCGCAAATTCGCTGACATTCTATGTGGAAATGAAAGTTATAAATTAAATTACATCAAGTTTGCTTATCACTTTTCACCTAATTTATGTATGTACTTTATCTTAACACGCAGCTTCTAGCAGAGAATGATGAAAGTGTTAATTAGTATTTCGTAAAAAAATAAAAGACTTGTTAGTATTGTAGCACGGGATCCCAGCCCACTTAAGAATTAAAAACGATTTTTGGTGCTCATAAATAAATTTCTCTTAGACTTCTTCGTCAAAGAGTATTCTGAAAAAGTTTTCACCATCAAAAACAACCGACTTCCAAAAAAAACACTACAAAGTGGAAAATAATTTAAAATAAAAGACACACAGACGAACCCCGAACTCCTATTTTGAATTCGGTTAAAAAAACAACCATTATGTTTACCCTCTGCACTAACCTTTTATTAACATCATTTTAAATGCTATGTGGAAATGAAACCCATTGCTATCAATTGTCATTTTTATGTGTTCTACGCAAGTACCCCACTTGCGTAGAACACATACAATGACAATTGATAGCAATGGGTTTCATTTTCACAGTTCACTCACGTTCGTTGCGTTATTTACGTTGTTGAGCAGGCGAATTTTTCAAATCTATGAAGCAATGGATTAGCAATATCCTTCAAAACTCTCGTATTGTAACTAAAGTGTGTCACGCAATATTAGGGTGCAGGTCCACTTAAAAAGCAAGAATAATCTTGTATTAATACATTATCTAACTGAAGGGCAAAGGCCTCATAATTATTTTGAAGATTACAACTGATAAAGATGATACGATACAAATCATACGCGACTTGCGTATGATTTGAAATTCGATATTCTTTATCAATTTATGGTTTTTTTTTTCAAAATTTCTCTTTCTTTGTCCTAATAATATGAAAAGTTTACTTTAAAATTGTAGCGTTTTTTGATGATAGATCAATTTCTTCTAAGATGTGGAAAAAAAAAATTTTACTCCGGTCACCTAATAAACCCATTTTTTTTCGAGACGGTAAAAAAGTCACCCGTTATATCCAGTGTTACTCTATATGTTCGCAACGCTACGCAACTGACTGGCACGCGCCAGTCAGTTGATATCAATAGGTATATTTATTGCTACTCAAAATTCTCAAAACATGCTTAAAGGCTCGTTCACACCGGCGCGACTTGTCGCGCGACGCGACACCGGCAATTGTTCAATCGTGAAGTTTTATTAGAAATTGTATTGTTAAAGTCGCGTCGCGCGACAAGTCGCGCCGGTGTGAACGAGCCTTTATTCGTTGAAAAACCTTATCGATACTTACCCATGTTAGTTCATTCGTCGTAAATACATTCAAATTTAGGTAAATAATAACTTCATCATGTTTATTTGGAGCATATAAACGATTTACTGTTCGTAATAAGTACTGTAAGCTTATTTTGTATTTTTAATAAATAAAACTAAAAGATATATTTTCGGTTCATCCTTATTTATACACTACCTGAACTGAGTCTACCAATCTCTTTGTTTTGTCTTGAGCAATTTGATGCAGTTTGCAGTAATGGCGATTGAAAAAAAAACAGATAAAATTTGTCGGACCACGGACAATGAAGGGTTCCGTAGTAGTTATATCCCAAGAACAAACTTTTAACATTGTAGTTGAAAAACATGTTCTCCCATAACTGCATATTGGGAGAAAGAACATTTAACATGCTATGTTACCATTTTTGTTTTGTGTTTTTATTTTAAGACCATAGAGTTCTTACAAACAGGTTTTTTGTATAAGTATAGAACTATTTTATGTGTTTTTTTCCAAAAGTAGTTTCGGAGACAAGGCCCCCCCCTCCGAAACTACTAAGCCTTAAATGGTAAATTTCTTCTATTTTCTTTAATAAAACTTTAAAACTATTTATTGTACAATTTCAAAAAATCATTTGTGTGAGGGTTCACACTCATTTGATATGTCACGCGGTACAGTACGCAAAACTTTTTTTATTTGTCGCCCAAACGTGACCCCCATAATCGAAATTCATTTGTTTACGTAACACGTCCCAACTTAATCCATTAGATTCAGAACAAAGTTGCTGTGACAGAGGATCAGATTCCGTTTTTCATTCAAACATACGGAACCAAAAACTTAACTATTTCACTCGCACCGCGTAAAAATCCACTCAACTTTTCCTCAAGTCATAAAAAGCTTAACACCCATTAGTGTATTGACAGCAGTCTATATTTCTATATAACTCTGTTCCTAATAAGGCAGTCGTTATGTTCATATTTGAATGCTAATATTTTATGTGGCAAGCAGAAAGCTAAGTTATGTTCGGATTTGTCTACTTTCACGATACTTTCAGGTTGGCCAGTTGAATGTAAAAGCCCATTGAAACATACCGTATTTAATTACAATAAAAACTTGATTTTCTGCACTGCAATGTGAGGAGATTACAGCCTGGCACCATGAATGATTCGTCGCGATTCTGGACAATGTTTCACAGTCTTTTTGAAAAGTTTCTCCGCGAAAGAAACGGGTAATTTTGGATTCTTATAGCCTTTTGTGAACTGCATGGTGAACGCCCGTCTCCTATAGTTTTGGCTCCGGAGTTGCCAGTATTTCCAAGATGGGAAAATAAAGTCTTTACCCATAAAAGTCATACCTTCCTACGCGCTACTAAACATGATCACTTCATCCTCAGCAAGATGGCTTGACGAAGGTCTTGTGTTTTCCGTAATAAGGTTACCACCACCCGGAAGGCTCAAGTCATCAACTATTTATGTGGTCAGGTGGACCATTTATGATAAAGCCGGCTATTTATAGTTTACTTTCTTTTTATTAATTGCCATGATACGAGGCCGTAACACGTGGAAATGTCAACTATCTTTTTACCCGTAGCGATTACCGGCAGTTAAAAAGATACAGCCATTTGACCAAGATGTGCTAAACACTTGTTCGGGTTGGCACGATTAGGCACGATCCGGCACAGTCGGGCGGCAAAATATACATTCGATTTTGCCGCCCAGCTTGTGCTGAATCATGCCGATCCGAACATGTCTGTAGCACTCCTGACTGACGGCGTAGGCTTAGTATTTAGCCTCCCATTTTCCAGTTTCCTTCCTACGCAAATGGAACTGGAAAATCTGGAACCCGAAAAAGGCCACCCAGTCCCACAGTATCCAGTTTCTTTGTTCAAGCTGACCTCGCCCAGACACAACGATAACCTAAGAACTACTCTGTATCGTCCCAAATGTAATGTTATCTGCTAAAGAGTTAAGAATATATACAGGATGTTAGTTAGGCTAAATGTAGGAAACAGCAAATTTTTTCTTTATATTTCAGCGTAGTGCATTCCATAGTAAAAGTTTTTTTTCATCACACCATCACCCTTATTGCGTAATACATGATCAATCGCGCGAAACAGAAAAAAAATCTGCTCAACAACGTAAAAAACGTAATGAATGTTGTTGAACTGTCAAAATCAAACAGATTAGTCTTAATTGTTTACGAAAATGTGTTACGCGAATTAGATAGCGGGTTGTCTCTTATAAGCTCTTTTTCTCCGTTAAAGTATGTCCCTCGTTTAATCTAACATTCTGTATAATATCAGAGAGTAGTCATACAGCATGCATGTGGAGCCCCTGCTTCTTCTTTATATAGTACCTACTTTATTCGCTACCATGCAATGTAATGCTGTTGTATAGGTAAATAAAATACAATTTATTCGATTCAATGGATTGTCACAGAATTCCTTTCCGCTGGTCCTAGACGGACCATGTAGTTTTATTGTTCAAAATAATCTTTACGTCACAACCTTTGTGGGTGGCTACTTGTACCTTCCTCTCATAGATTAGGTATGGTTAATACTCATAAATTCACATTTACAACGTATTGAAAAGCAAAAACTTAGCATAATTTTGTCTGTTGATTGTGAAGTGCATTTTTATAACTGTGTTAATTAAAAACAAACTTTATTATTAGCTTTGGTCAAAATAACCTAATCTTACGAATGTTTATGAACATTATGAATAGGTACACATTCTTTGATTTCTTTCAAATTAAATCAATCAATTTATTTGCCATAAATGTTGGTACAATTTTGGTCGTAACAGAAATAATTCAAATATTTCGTCATAATTATTATTATAGTTGTAATTCAATTAAAATTAGAATTGAGTAGCAAATATTCTTCATTTGTTTTTTTTTCGATATATTTTTTTAAGAACAACGAGCTTTTGACAGTACGTTAGAGATATTTAAGGACATCACATATCAATCAACTCGGCCTATCGCAGTCCCCTGCTGGACATAGGCCTCTCCTAGGCTGCGCCACATCACCCTGTCCTCCGACTTCCACATCTAGTCTGTCCTAGCTTCCTTTTTAAGGTTGTCGGTCCATCTAGCTGAGGGTCATCACGTAATACTCGTATGACAATCCTTAATTAAATAAAATGCTAGAATGGTTTTTCAAAACCATATGCTGATGATTCAAAAACGTCAAAAACCCGTACAGGTAGATTGTCATACGTATACATAACGTAATTATAACCGCCGCGCGCCGCTCATCAAAATATTATGTTATAGGTAATACCTCATACTGTATCTTAAACAACACGTTTTATTGGAATTCGCTATGAATCATTTTTGAGATAATATTATGAATTTTACTTGTCGGAAAAAATAGTCGATAACAGGGCTATTAATGTTGATTTCCCAGAGTAATATTATTCTGCACAGGTGAAAGTTCAGCAAAACAAATTTTATTAACATAGGCATAAAGTTCGATGTTGTTTATCAAAAGTTTTTCCTTGTATTAGACGGCAGCAGTCCTAAGTACTTAGAGCTACGTTTTTGAAAAAGGTTCCGTCCTACTTACTACCTTTATTTGGGTACCTATAATTATGTTTGGAAAGTTTCTCACCGTCAATGAAATGAAATTGTTTATTCAGTAAATAGGAATCCCTATACACGTATATCGGAATCCCTACACGTCTTATTAAAAAAATAAGATAGATGAGGTCGGTGTTTCCTATCTGACTACTCTGAGAAGAAAGGCCGAAACAAACTCAGAGGTCGCAGTCTCTTTTAAAGTCCAGACATAATCTTGGTCAGGCCATTTGAGGACCATGTAAATTAATGTCTGAAGTGGTCTTTTGAGGAAAGAACCACACAGATTTGAGTGAACCTGTCCACTTCTAGGTATTTCCAAATGATCTAGGGGCCTGCCGTAGACATGTTTTTTTTTTTTTCATAATGTTTGGTGTATATAATTTTGTTGATGTTTGGTAGGAAGTAGTTACTGAAAATAAATAGTTTTTTTTCAACCCACTTTGTCCCAACAATAGCTCAAAATAGTTTCTTCAGAAGTTTTTGCTATTTTCAGTAATTAACCATGTTCTGCCATTAACCATGAAGTACCTATCACGGCTTAGGTTCATTTTTAACGACAACGGTTGTGTTTGTCTTTTAAGTGATGATCATTGATGGTGGAAGGTGGTTTTACCATGATTTAACTAAAATGCAGCCCGCATTTTAGTTAAATCATGGTAAAACCACCTGCCATGCTGGACTGGATCATATCATTCACCTGCTCTCTTCTGTCAGTGAGAAAGTATTTGGCATAATGGCTCATTCGGCCGGGATGCAGTCCAAGTAAACTCTTCGTCAAAAAAATAAAAACTCAATGAAGAAAATGCCTCAGTTTTTTACACTGTTTAAAAATTCATTGTAAGGCTTCGTAGCCAAAACATCGTTTCGTAATTTTTTTTGGATCTTTCTATATCTCTTGAATCTAACAGCACCTAAAAGCGTTTACAGGAAGTCCTTTAAGAGCTGTTGATGAACTGTCGCCTTGTTGTAAACTAGGTTAAAACCGCGAAATTTCGCGTTTAAAAAAAAAAAAAAACATAATTATTCTTAATGGCACCTCTTTAGGTCATGAGCTATCAGAATATCAAAAAATATTTGGCCTAGGTCTTAAGGGGGAGACGTGAAAATTGATTCGCTGTTACATTGTATAATCGATTTTGGTTTGCGGCTGCAACCAAGCTAGAATCTTCAACTGTCTTTAATCAGCCAATTTGGCCAAACTCTGGAGTCACCAACCCGCTCACTATGCACTCTCTAGACCATTGGTGGCGTCAGAGGTACTTGATAATAATTGGCGTAGATATAGAGCAATAATTCAGTATGGCTGGTTAGATTTCCAATTGGAATATCTATTTATGGCTAACTGGTTACAATAACATTCTTCAATGTCCGGTAGCATGTAATATTTCATGATAAATAACTACTTTAACTGTATAGATTTATCAGTTCTTTACTGGAAACTTGGAATACAAGAAACTCGGTTTTCGAAGTACACGAGAAAGTGACCAAACCTAAACTTTCTCATAAACAATGGTCGTAGTAGAACTTATCTATCTGGTGCAAGTACTGCACTAGTTGCTAGTGGCAGTGTGTGCAGGTCCTAGTGCTTTTAATCCGGTTATGTGAGCGCGCGCGCATCACTCGTTAGCCCGCAGTCTTCCGCGCAACCCGTCACCTGTGCAAGCGCACACGACAATATACCGCGAATTTTTAAACAATTCAATATTTTTTGCTAAGTAATAAATTAACCCAAAATGTACAAGTCGTTGATAGTTCTTTGTGTGGTTTTCTGTGTTGTTATTGGTAAGTTTTAATTATAATTTATTTAAAAAAAAAAAACATTGATACAATGCACTTTATTAATTTCGATACTGCATTGTAATCCACGAAATCAATTTATTCTGATAGGCTATTAAATCTTTATGATGTAGGTAACATAGTTGTATGCACCGTTTAAGAAACATAAATCCCAATTTAAACTGTAATACACACGCAGCTGCTTTTGATCATCAATTCGTAATCACTATCTAGAGGAACATAGAAAAAAAAACCCTACGAATACAGTACCTCCTCCTTCTTTAAAGATGGTTAAAAAAAAACTTGTATCGAACAACTAAGTGTTAAAACAAAAACAGTTCACGACTAATCACGACGTTAATTATTAAGCATTAACTTTGTTACTCATGGTTTAGTCACGGATATATCGGGCGTGGATCAAATCGTGACACGATGATCCTTTTCCGTGGTCGTGAGCCCAGATCAGTTGTTATTTTTTTTTTCATAAAATACATGTTCTATTCTGTATTCATAAAATATTAAACAAAAATAAAAAAATATATAAATGTTATCAAGTTTTTATAGGTATAATCAAATTAGAAGATGATTCAAATTCTGTCTGACATGTATTTTGATATGTTAATTGGTTTTGTAAATAAAAGTCAACTAGCGTAATGTTTCTCATGTAATTAAATTATAAACGTTGACTACTTCCAATGCAATTGAATTATCTAATTTAATAGTTTGATTAATTAATTCAAATTAATCTGCGGTTACCGAAAAGTTTACGCGTAAGTCACGTTTAAGTGTGATACCGTGATTAATAATCTGTATCTTGTTAGTTAACGCTATTTACTCAAAAAGGTAATGTACCGGTAAACAATTTTATGGTAGCGTACCTACTGCTGTTATTAAATAAAACAGTAGGTCTGTTAATTAACACAAAATATGTTGAAACTACTGCCGTATTGTAGGGACCTATTATAAAACTTAAAAGACACGGCTTGTTGTCTGGTCTAAATTATTAGACTAGATGTAAAAAAAACTCCATATGCTTATTTCAAAAACTGAACGATCAAATGAGGCTGCGTCATCACATAAAGGGGGTGTTACTAAAAGGAAGGCAGGAATGCTGTAGACACTAAACTATCTAAGACTATGGGCGCACACCCGATTCAAAACAGTTTGTCTTGTTCCGAAACAGTTTTTTAGTAAGTGCGAGTTTCTTCAATGAAACTAAACGCGATCAGCTTATCCAAACCGAGTTCAAGAGCTGTCAGTGTTAATATTCCAAAGAAAATAATGACACTGACAGTTCTTAAACTTGGTTTATATGCTGATCGCGTCAACTTTTATTAGTGAAATTCGCCCTAAGTCGTTTTATAAAAACCTTGACCAATGGGACTGTTTTGTTGCAAGTACGCGCCATCATTGTTTTGGTACTATAGGCCCGAAACTAATATTATAATGTATCTCAATCCCGCGGTATTTGAGGGCTGCTTATAATTCGCCCTGCCAAAGATTCAGATATCCAAACTCGGCCGTTTATTGGATACAAAGATCGGGGTCAATTAATTAATTTCGGACGATAGTCTGTCTTCACAGTCTGGACACAACCTTAAGATCTTCTACGAACTAGTTAGACTCGTCCGTATTCACTGCACGTCTCTATCTTAGCTTCAATTTTACTGTCTTCAGAAACAGGAATCAAGTCATTACCAGACATTCCTAACGGAATTCATATTAATTGCGATATCCGTAAAAACCAATCGATCATTGACACGAATTGATGACTTCTCCAAATATCTACTAAAAAACTTCTGACTAACGTTACCTAATAAAACAACTAATTGGCATATAAGAATTCTCATGATTATTGACTTATCTCATTGCCCATCAATATTAGTCATCTGGCCGCAAGAATTTTTTGCACAACATTTTTTTATTACAATCGAAACTCGGGAAAATGATATCATCGACCCGCGGGCCAATTAATTCCGGGAAAGGTTACGTTAGGTACCTTAACACCTGCCAAAATTGCGCAATAAACTAAAATTGTCTGAAATAAAAACAAAATTGTAATGACTGTAAACAGGTGAAATAGCGACCAAATTGTCATGTCTATATACAATAGCAAGAAAGCTCCTGCAAAGCTCATCACAGCGGCGGAACTAACTAAGCATTGGACTGTGTACATGGCAATAGTATGGTACTTGAAAAGTTTATGGAAGGAATTTTATAATAATGCAAAAACAAACACGATTGGCCCGGTCCGAGCCGAGCTGGGTTACACACCACTGGACAGGACAATGACTCTCATATTACGTCCCGTCGCGATTAAAAAGGTTTTAGTTTGCTTTTTATGTATACCTATCGGTAGTTCTATCTATATTTCTCTGCTAGGTACACATAGTAAAAAGTTGAATGGAAAATGGGCGGGTACAGAAAAATACAGAAATGTATATTGCGTTATTTGAAAATGTAACCATGGCTATTGTAGAAGAGAGACCAATCAAAAGATAGACGAACAGTGTGAAACTGCAAGATAACGTGCCGATAAGTCGAGAGAATAAGCAGATAACGTCTGATAGAAAATAAGAATAGAAGAAAAAAAAATTGCTAAAAAGAAGAGATAATATGTAGATAGTTTACAATTAGTGAAAATATTGATCGCAATTAGACAAAAAAAAAACTAAGTTTCAGATGCATAGATAGTCTCTAATGAAGCAATGATGAATCGATGATTTATAAATCAATCGATCAAAAGAACAACGGTTCCTTCAATCTATCGATCATTTTTATTCTACAATAATTAAGACGTATGTTCAGATAAATTGTCAGCGTTAATTAATATAAAGTACCTAGTCGGGATTGTCGCCATATATTCTAAGTTGTTTAGACTTATTTAGATAAGAAACTCGCGGCTTGACTCTTCACTGACCCACTTTCGTGGTCATGTTGCTAAAACTTGTTGCATGTCACTCTTTTCATTTTAATTAATTAATCTAAAACATTCGTACTTACATCTTTAAAACTTTGTTTGTGTTAAAAACTTTAACTGTGTTCGCGATTTAGTTTCCAAACATACTTACTTAGGTAACATAACATCACGCCTGTATTCCCCGAAGGAATATGCATAGGTGTGTGGGGGTGTGTTTCTAGGTGTTTCCAAACATGTAGGTAAACAATTATGTAAACAGTTCAGTTCGCGCTACAACTTCAAACGTTTTTATGAAATTTTGTTTACACTAACATAAAGTTTAGCGAAGTAATTTTAAGTAAAAGTATCAATGATGGAATTAAATTAATTAAGTTTAATTGACTAACACTTTCGTTTCTATTGTGTGACAAAGTACTATAAATACAGCCTTTTAAATTGATACCATTTATAATAAAACTACAACCCGGCAAATGGATAATCTAATTTGCATTTTTTTATCAAAATACCTACTACTTCGCGTGACTTTATAGATTACTAGATGAATAGGAGGAACAATTATAATAATAACTCGCGTCAATTAATTGTATTACTTTTTACACTATCTGTGTAAAAAATATAATGCGCATATGTAAATGACCGTTGTATGTCTGATATCTTACCTAAGTTCATGGCATGTAACTGCGTATTAGTCGAGTTATTTCGGTCTTTTCGCTACATACGTAACACCGATAATAATGTACCTACTTTTTAACAATAATAAGGAAAGTTACAAAGAAACTTACAATTGTACCTAAGTTTCTTCGGTCAAACTGGACCGTCTGCTCTAGGCCCCAAACTGATAATATTTATTCGAGACAATTTGTTCCGATTTTTTGAGCATCAAAACTGGGACAAGCAGTAGAATTAAAGAGCATTATGAGACGAAGACACCTTCACTTGAATCTGGAGAATGTGCGTTGGATTCTGAATCTTATCAGTGTCTGCTTTGAGATGAAAATCGATGGGTGTCGCGGGATATATTTGGGTGAAATGTACTGGAGAAATGATGCAGTGTACAGTTAGCGTTTTGACAAGCAAAAACTCAGCCTTGAGGCGGATGGAAGCTGTAACCGTTAGAAAGCCGGTGCGGCCATACATTCACATCTCCACGACGCTAACACACAAACAAACTGGTACTTGTTAGAACATTTTATAGGTAATCATGAAGGTATTTTAATTTTAACGGTTTTACTCGACAGTCAGCTGCCTCTCGTTATTTTATTATTTGTGAGCAATCAGTGTAAGACGCATCCACAACGACGAAACGCATGCAGCTTTGGATGCTTTTGTTTATTTTCGAAATTTCGAGTACTTATTTTAACCAATGCTGTTCCTTTAATAAAATATTCAATAGGCTAGCACCTAATAGGTAATGGCCAAACATCGGATAGGTATGTACCTAATGGCCAAATATCGGGTAAAATTATTCTTGGAAAACTCGATCACTAGGCCGTTACATGATTGGGCATTTGTTAATTCCTCAAAAAGTTAAGCAAAAAATTGTCACATTTGTGTTTCAATTCCCTATGCCTAGACATCTATAGAAAAGCTGTCAAGATCTCAAAGCGCAACGATGCGCAAGAGCTTCTGACCGCATCACCGCAACACATTTCTGATAAAAAATATAACAGAATGTTTACTTAACAACTGCAATGCAAACAAAGACCACTGATTGTAAAGACCAAACAATTTGAAATCAATAATAGAATTTTTTGCTTGATCAATCTTGAACAATCTTACATAAGAATTTACCTAGACATGTTCACAATCACCTCGTTAAAAGCTTTGGCGAGCTTCATTGTGAAAAGAATTAAAACCTCTAACCTTCATTAAAGGTTTTCAAATCTACCAATTGATTGAAGTTTCAAACCAATTATCGTACGATCTTTTTATAAAATAGGGTAGGTAGGTGCCTTGGATAGGTAAAAAAAAGGTTATCATATCCGTATCGTACCTATAGCCTCTCGGCCTCGGACGAATACGGTGATTTCCAAAGGAGGCGCGAGTTTTCTCCCATGCATAAATAATTATAGAAACTAAAATATAAGCGTAAAGAGCAGTCCCAAAACACATCATCGTATTTTATGTTAACGTTTCCCTGCGTAGAAACGAATTCGCGTAAAAACATTAAAGCCTCCAAGAACAACGAGGGTAAATCGGATAAAGAATCATCCGGTCCACACTGGTTCCCAAACACCGGGTAATATTTTTACACGCCATGAAATCTATTGTGTATCCAGACAACACGAAATAAAATATTAAAGTAAGGACAGAATAGATCGGCTATTCTGTAATAATCGCAGCATGAAAACTTAGATGAAGTGAGCATGAAGTAAGCCGTCCATAGTGTCACTCAAAAGCATTCGGTGAAATGACAGCTCACTTCACCCTAGTTTTCGCACACAAAAATGTGAGCTCAATGTGCAAAACCGCATTTATGGAAGAGGTTTAGAACCACGACATTTAGACATGTATCTAGTACGAAATTTAGAGCTGTATCTACGCAGTAAAATCTATTTATTGCACTAAATTGCAGCAATTATCTAATCGAAACAGCTAGGTTGTACAAACGTGCGCCCCGGAGAACTAGTAGGTAGTTATCTCGAGAATAGTCTGTGTCTACGTCAAACGCTCAAGTGATTAGATCGTGACCATTCGTGACCGCGTTACTTGCAAGTTAGGTGACATTTAGCACTTACTGCACTTAGTATCTTGAACAGGATAGTAAATAACAGCCGCCCGATCGATCAGGTTAAGCTACGCTTGCCGTGGTCGTTCCCTAGATAGGTAACCATCTTTACATTATCGAGACCCCTCCTCGCCTCGGAAAGCACGTTAAACCGTTGATCCCGGCTGTCATTCCTCGATCTTTGACAGTCGTTACGGATCGTTTGAAGCCGGAAAGTCTGACAACCAGTCTTACCAAGGGATATCGTGTTACCCAGTAACCTGGTTGTGTAGGACAGATAGGCAGTCGCTCCACAGACTGGAAGCTGACCCCCATATTTGTAATTGACGAAAGGCTAGGGGGATGATGAACCGGAAATTTTCTTGTCCACGATGACTAAGCTTGGTGAAAGGCCAGGAAAGACGTAAACTACGCGGATATACTTAACTCTCGATTGTCCATTATAAACAAATCATATATAACATACTCAATCGTTTCCCATGTATTTTCCTTACTTAGGCTTTTTCCCGCGGCTTCGCCCCGGTGGAACTCGGAAATGATGCCACCGGATCGACTACCTGAATAAAAAGTATCATTAGTTCCCTATTCCGTGTGTCGAATTTCATCCATAGGCTTGGTGTGTCATGTACAGACAGACAGTCAGAGTTACCTTCGCATTTATAAAATTAGTAGGTAGAACAAATGGGTTTAATTTATTTTGGGTCTCAACTCAGCTAATTGTAGTTAACAGTTAGACAACGATATGCGTCACAAAGCATTCAGTGTTTTCGAACTGCCTTATATTAAGATTGTCGTGTCGGGTTGTTAGATAGCAGATTTATACAATCTATCTAAAACTCTCTTATTTTCTCAAAAAAATAAATAAAAACTACTTATTTCGAATTCAGCAACGCTTGAATTAGCTTAAAATAAGAACCATCTATAAAAGCTTCGCACTCTCTGTCTGCATACCGGCATTCCGTTTCATCTGCTTTTAATAGTCGGTTGAACGACCGCAGTAACAAGGAAAGTGACCTAAACAAGTCCCGGCCTAGCCATTATCTATAGGTACCTATAAGCAAATTTACGACGCACGGATGCATGCGATATCATCGTGTAACGCGCGATCTATCGGCGACCCGCGTCACGCTTTCACGCAAAAACGGCAGGACATATTTGGATGAAATTTGGCACATGGGTAGACCAAGACCTGGATTAGGACATAAGATACTTTTTATCCCGAGTGAAACCGCGGGGCGTAGCTAGTAATTAATATAAGTTTAGAAATAGTGAACCCGTTTTGACCAAGCTTGTGAGACAGTTATAGACTGGTATTAAAGATGTCATGAGAATTATAGGGGTAACGTAATATTAGAGTAGAATTGAATTTATTCATAAAAAGCTTGACTTGTCACGGAAGATCGTATGAAACGATACTAAAGCACGTCGCACACGCACGCAGTCGTTTTAACTCACAAGAAATTTATGAAACCTCAATAAATTATGGCTATCGCGAGTAAAATTAATGAGCCATAATTTGTATAGATAACCGGTCATGACTTTTCGCTAACAACGATATCATTCATCACAGTAGATTAGAGGTCAAATGTACCTTGGTATAACATAAAGGCTTAGGTAAATTTTGTATGCAAAATAGGCAATTTTAAATATGTTGAATGATTGAAATTAATGGATTGACCAAAAATGGTGGCTTCGGGTGTAGTGTGGTCTAAGATTTATTTTTCGAGTAGGTAGGTAACAAGTAGCTACTAACAGTAGTAGCTATTAAAACTTGGCTAAAAAAACGTCCTCTCAGTTCGCTGCATCGAATGACCTACTTTTGAAAATTGCTAACGATAAAAAATGCTCTGCTATCAAACTGTAAACTGGCCTTGAGGTCGCCAAGCCTCAGGAAGTAGGTTATTACGGCGTTCTAGACGATAAGGGGTTCTAAACAACGAGCCAGTTATCCAGACAGCTTCATCTGGCAGGCTCACTATTATTCAATCAAAATCCTTATCACTACCTAGATGTAGGTAGTGTAGGTACGATGATGATGTGATGTAGTGTGGTAGGTTACAGCCTACTCCGTCTCGAGGAGAGGAGACCCGTGTCCCAACAGTGGGAACAAAGGCAGATTATGTCTTAACACTCAGGCCCCAGGCTGCTATAAGAACTGGTTTAAACTGGGTCTACTTATTGTTTTTTACTGAAGGTAGCATCGCGTCTTGC
Source organism: Eupsilia transversa (assembly GCA_914767815.1). Lineage (NCBI taxonomy): Eukaryota > Metazoa > Arthropoda > Insecta > Lepidoptera > Noctuidae > Eupsilia > Eupsilia transversa. The sequence continues at coordinate 5,109,281 of OU611874.1, forward strand.
ATCTGAAACTTGCCTCAGCGTTAAGCCAGACTGCTCAAAAACGCTCCTTCAGCTCAGGCCTACTCCGAGAGATGCCTTTCAACCTACATTATAGATTGTTTTACAAAAATAACAACGTAATTTTCTTTTTCAGAGGCGCGACCCAAATGGCAGGTCCTGCCTCCAGTGCCCGGTTACGTGCCAGTCTACATCAGGTCGGGCGATACGCCGCTTGAGGAGATCAACCTGGACTTGGCTGAGGCTTTCCACGAACTGCCTTCGGGAAGAAGTGCAGGAAAGCAGGTAGAAGCGTCTCCTGAGACCCCGGAACAAGCCGACCAGCCACAACCTGACGAGATCCCAGCACCTGCTGACGAAACAGTCGACCGCCGTCCTTACGAGAAGAAACTCCTCGAAAAGAAAAAGAAAGTCAGCTCCGAAATCCCGAAACCGATCGAACGTAGATAGATACACGTACTTAAGTCCTAATTATAAGTTATTGATTATAAATACCTACTACTCAACTCAAATTTTGAATACTCAGTTTCCTAAAAGCTTGCCAGTAGCTTTATTTATTAACACAATGTGTAATCGTAACGGTTTACCATTTGTATTTAGAATACTCTCGAATCTTACTTATTGAAGTAAATAATTTATTTTTATTGTGTCTTGAATTTCTTTTATGTATCCTTAATGTCCCAGTCTGTAGAAAGGCAGCATCCGTTCAGTGGCGAAGATGACTAAAATTCTGATAGGCATGTGTGTCACTCAGTTGTTCGAGTTGTTGTTTAAATATAGTCACCATCCGGCTTGCCTATGCTGCCAGCTTTGTCGTAAGGTATATAAGGAGGACCTCCTAATTTGAAGAGGGCTGACCAGAGGCAGTATTAGTTCATTGGCTGATATTCCCTAGAAGATCTTGCATGTCAGTCTTAGATTCAGACGTTGGGTTATTGTCGCTTAAATCCACGCACGCATTACAGCCGCAACGAGCCGCAGCGCAATTTCATGGAAAAAAGAAACGTGTGCGGTCGGGGTTCCGCGGTCAAGAACGAAGTTCTTTCTCACGTATGACTTAAGAGGGTGCATTCGGAAAGTCGGCAACGTCGCAAATAGATGTCAAATATAACGCTGTTTTGATTAATTTGGCAATATTCCTGTATGAAAATATGAAATATGGCTGGTGGGGAAAAGCGGAATGCCTAAAATGTTGTAGTGGAATCTGCGACACTAGATCGATTTGATGGGGCAATTTAAAAAATTTAGTATTCCACTTTACCCCACCATTGGGGTGGCTGGGTGGGGAAAAGTGGAATAATTCAAGATTTTGGTAATCCTTTACGTTACAGCGTGGCCCGCACCTTAAAAATGCAAATCATCTAACATACAATAGCTGTCCTAAATTCGACAGCCATAAAATATTCTCGACTACAAAAGCATCGTGATCATCATGACCCCATTGCAGTGATATCAGTAGCCATGACACACGTTTGCCAAACAAATAATAAAGGTCAGTTTTACAATAAAACAACTTTATACAAAATGTTACTTATAATTAAATTGTATCTATAAATAATACAACAGTACATACCTAAATATAGCCTACTATTTACAAAAACATTCATATTAAACACGGAATGTGTTCAGAGGCCGTAGTGTAAGTTTGCAAGTGAGCAAACATAACTATCGCGTTTGCGTTAAAATATGACTGATAGATCATAATGCTAAGAATATAAGGCTGACAATAAAAATCTTAACGCAAATGCGATAGTTAAGTTTACTCGCTTGCAACCTTACACTAAGGCCTCAGTTTCCGAAACTTTCCTCGCAAACTTGACTCCAGTAGCCGGGTTGCTACTGGTAAGTCTTGTAATTGTTGTAACACTATACTAAACACTCCTTATTAATAAACTCAAAGTAATGCCAAGCATAATCCTCAAAAATAATTAAGTTAATCTGAAAGTTATACTGGTTGATACTTGACCGCGTTTATGAAGAAAGCGTCGTACAAACTGACGCGTCGCCACTTTAACAATACAATTTCTAAGAAAAATTCCCGGTAGAACAATTACGGGTGTCGCGTCGCGCCTGTCTGCACGAGGCTTAAATCGGGAACATTCGAGATTCGGTCATAAAACGTGAGAGACATGAGACTCAGTACAGAGTTTAGTATTTATGATGGTTTACTCACTTGCGTTCGGGATTGGCGGCTTTAACTTAAAAGGTCAAGATCACAAACATCATCTCAAAATCACAATAACACTATTGGGGAATAATGTACTATCACGGAAAGCATATCTGAACACCGTAAGGACTATTTCTGCTTACAGCGCTCGGCCGCAGTAGTAACGCTTCCCTTAAAAAAAAGGGGCGTTCAGATGACTGTGGTCTTCGTGTGCACGGGATTTTGTTTTCAAAGTGGTTAGATAAGCGCGACCGCGATAGTACAATACACTAATTGGAAACCATAAGGGCGTCCTGTGACTTTTACGTCCAGTGACATAAGGTTTGAATTGCAGCAACTATACTTAAAACTACTTACACTAACTGCCAATTTCACCAATGAAACTGAAAGCTATCAGTACATCTGAACTGCGTTCAGTGCTGTCGGTGTCAATATTCCACAACAGTGATGATGATGACACTGACAGCTCTTGATCGCGGTTTAGACGGGCAAATCGAGTTCAGTTTCGTTGGTGAAATCCGCCCTAAATTAAGACCGTCTCATAGTAAGCATCACGTTAATCTCCCATATGATTGTCCTCAAGTTAGTTATCACTTCCTTCAACTGTTTGTTTTTTAACACCACCTGTGAAAAATAAAATCAAGTCATAATTTTTTTTAACACAATACGACTTACATAGTCTTCAAATCCTTGTTTCCAGTTAAGCAAATATCAACTTTACGGTACTGTATATTAAGTTAATTTCCGAATGACGAGTTTTTTTGTTGTTGAAAACCATGCCTCCGTATGACCATAAGTAAGTAAGTAACAGAATATGAAAGAGAAAATATAAAACTGTTCCTCTCACCTGTTCTGTAAGCTCCCTATTTTCTTCTAGCGCTAGCCTGTAAGATTCAGTGTTCCGTCTTTCATCCAACGCCTTGTTCTCTGCTTCGTCTTTCAGTGGTATCAGACTTTCCATGTGAGTGTACTCCATACCCTGAAAACATGTTCAGATGAATATAGGCAATAGGCTCGCCTCCTATTGGCAATGGGCTCGTCCCCTATTACATGGGACTTGGCGAAATGTGGGTGTAACTATAGATACACCTCTGCTTGTCCCCCCTGGGATTACTGTGTTATGTTATGAATATAGGCATGCCAATGATCAATACAATACAAAAGTTAGTTATAGTTAATCCGCTAGTTTTTCCACGCAACAAATCGTCCTTCAGTGGCAGTGTTAAGCTGAACTCTCATTCGAGGCGAATCACGCGCGGAACTTGGCACACGTGCAACACCATTTCTACGATTTCTGCCTATCCTGCATCTGTAGTCGGATATTCACCTCAGTGTGAGTCCAGCTTAAAGTGTCTTTCACATATTATGTACTATCTAAACTAGCATCAAACATCATAGAACAAAAGCTCTGTCTACGGGAATGTATACTTTACATCTTGAACATAAGGTACATGTTCAGTAAAGCTTGTCCACTGAAATGACGCGCCCCACTACGGCATTTTATGCACACGGTTATGCGGTAATGCGATAGTGGGGCGCGCAAGTTCAGAGTGGGCAAGCTATAACTCTGTGCTGACCTGACACGTCTCGTTACATTTCTCGTAGATAAGCCGAAGTCTCTTAAACAGCAGCCGGATCGTGCGCAGTTGTTCCTGCATTTTTGCTTTTTTGTCATTACTGGCATTTTCACCATTGTGTGTACCGTTTGGTGGCTGAAAATAACAGAAACAGTTTCAAAATAGTTATTTGTTATGCAAGGCTGCAAAGTTGTTTTTTGGCGCGAGTACTTGTATTGAAACCTGAGCAAGCGAAGGATTCTAGGATTGAACCATGAGCGAAGCGAGGTACGAGACGCAGAATAACTTTGCTGCCGAGCGAAACACGCAACTTTTCACCTCACTACAGCGAGGAAAATGCTAGGTGCATGAAGCGTGTGTGTCGTGTTACTGACCAGTGCGATTATTCTAAAAATGATTTTGATTATTGAATAGAAAGGTTCGAATTTTAAAAACTCTTTCCACGCTAGCGGATAAAATGCACTTTTGCACTCCGATTTCGAATCACAAACAGAATCTTTCCGAGCTTGTGAGGTGAAAAGAATATTTACAGACGAATTGAGAACCTCCTCCTTTTTTAAGAAGTCGGTTAAAACATATTATGCAATCTCTTGACAAAAAGCTATATGTACTTATTTATGATAGCCAGAATAAAACGTTGAAAATAATTAAATGTCGTGAATGATTGTGTAAGTAAATAAATACTGAGTGGGTAAATAAACTCACTTGTATGGCTTTTAATGTCTGAAAAACATCTTGGGTCCTGCTGACAATATCCTGCACTGTCTCCTGTCCGAATCTGAAAATGAATAAAGCCAAAATCAGACAGAAACATTCATTTAACATTTCAAAGATATAAGCTCCATTCTATGAATTATGTCCGAAATAAATGGTTAATAATATACCATCTGTAGCTGTCTCTAGCTGTTTCTTGATGTGTGGCGGCCATTTTTTGCGAATTGTCAAACACTGTGACATGACAGCACTTCTGGGTGGTCCCGCGCGATAAGGGCGCGGGTGATTAAAACGATAAGAGCTCTTAAGTTTTGTATGGGATCTGTATATAAAGTTTATGTCTTTGGAATTGGTATGAAATAAGCTAAACAATTAAAAATAGATAGGTACAGTTTTGCCTTGTAATATATTGTTAATTTTAATGTGAAATCTGAGAGGGTTTACCCAAATTATAAAAAAAAGCATTTCTAAATGTTTTTATCTTTATAACATAAAGATATACTATTTGTAGTTATAGTAGTAATGTAGTTTGCATACATTTAAATATGCAAACTGCAATAAGGTAGGTACATACTTGCACAGTGACGCGGTATTGAACTCCTTGTTCTGCGGAGGTTGAGCAGCGGGTGGTTGCGCGGGAGGGGGCGCGGTATTGTTCGACACTGCACCTGCAGCCTGCATGCCACCTGAAGATGAAGGCAAATAAATGTTAAGTAGAGATTAAAATATTTTCTGACCACAAAAAGAATAAACAAAAACAATATAAACAAAAAGAACAAACAGAATATGGTCAAAAGTTCCATCATTTTTCTGAGCCAAAGTTTGACAGTCAAAAATCCGGGTGTGGTTGTGTCGTAGATACGGCCGTGTTTTTTACGTGAATACGTTTATATAAAGGGTAATATTTTCTGCCAGATGTAGGTTCTGGCGACGTCGGTGATCCACTCGGCCGCCTTGACTCTTTTACGTTCCAGGCACCGCTTCTATTGTCTTATTGTGGTTTATGTGTATCACTGGATTGTTCTTGAGTAGCCCTTTCCAACTGTATGCGATCTCTTTATTTTTATTTAGCGTTTTGACGAGTAATGGCCGGAATTGCAAATAGTATTTATTTTAATTTTATATTCACTATAACTATTTTATACTAATGTTTTGTATACACAATCTATAGATCTTGACGAGAGCTGATAATTGAAACTCAAACGAACGTCGTAGCTTCTCCGACCCCAAAATGGCGAAGCTTCCCCATCAGCCGCGTGAGATTCGTCACAGTCCCCACTCAACGTAACGAATCCATTGATCCTTTAACTGTAATCGAGTGGTGTAATTAAATGTTGGATGTAGGTGATCATTTTTGTGGAAATGTGGATTAAACTTCTATTTCTAATTTCCTTCGTATTTTCAATTATTCAGACAGTCATGTCAGTCAAGTCAAGATGAATCAGAGAGTCAACCTATTGACTTAAGAGGGAATATAAATTGGTTGATAGTCACACTTTATCTGTCAAACTTCGGCTCCTCTGAAGAAAAACAAAGGTAGAACTATACAAGCTTCATGCAATAAGTAAATTCTTTGTGGTGATTTGTATGTGTACCTGATTGCTGAACTGTCTGTGGCCCCATGCCTGGGCCACCAGGTCCACCGCTGACACCTACACCCATACCCTGAAAGCATTGAAAACAAAAAAAAATTGAACTTTGCGACACTATAGACACTAGACACTTGTTTAAAAGTACCATCATACCATACCATATTAAGATCAAGGAAAAAAATTAGGTAACTATACAAGAATGTTTCTTGTATGGTTTAATAATTATAAAACTTTAATTATTAACTTTATTATTTGTTGTTATCAGCACTAGAAATACACAATCAATGAAAATCTCAACTGTTCTATGACTGTTCATGAGATACAGCCCGCTGACAGACAGATGGACGGACCGCGAAGGCTTAGTAATAGGGTTCCGTTTGGCACCCTTCAGGTATGTAACCCTAAAAAGCATAGTTATATAGTATAGTAGTAGTTGTATAGTTAGCATAGTTATTCTTAGTGTAAGTAAAATATTTTATTCAACCATCCCATCACCCAATACTGAGAGATAATTGATTTAATGTTACATACCTGTGGTCCCATCCCCATATTTCCCATCTGATTCTGCATAGGAGCTCCATACGGTGGCACCATTTGGTTGCCCATGCCAACCATCCCACCGGTATTAGCCATGGGCCCTCCCATCACTCCTGCAAAGTATGTTACCAACATTAGAATACAATTATGACTTAACAATGGCAAGATGCGGTTCTCCTTCAGCCAAAATTGTGTCTTATGCCCAGCAGCAGAGATTGTTGCATTTTTGTAGCTTCATCTTTATGAAGCTACAAAAATGCAACAATCTCAAAAATTGAAAGTCAAAATACCTAAAGGGCGCTAGGTTGGGGTTTGCCGACGCTGAGGATATTACCATATGGCCTAAAACGACATAATAGAGTGGTGTTTAATAAATAGTTATACCTGCTAGCTGATTCGGCATTGACTGCATTTGGCCGCTCATCGGTCCCCCGCCGAAGCCAGACCTCATGCCGGCAGCATTGCCTTGAAAGTTTCCGGGGAACTGATGCCCTTGACCAGCCATAGCTAAGTTGTTTATTTACACTCACTAATAAATCGGTATTTGGATGTTACAATTTACGACCAACAAAATATAACCAACAAATTCAATCAAGCTGTCATTGTGTGTCATGTCATTGGCTGACAGCCAGTGACAGCAGTCCAGCAGTGTTTCCACTCTTTGATTTTGGATTTCCCCTAGTTTCTTTTGAAAGTCCCCTAAAGCTGATACTATTTTTATAATAAAACAGAAATTAAGGTTAATTATTTTTATAAAACAATAAACTACAATTTAAACAATCTTGAAATGCTCCCATTGTTGAGTTACAAAGACGACAATGCTTTTTTTTCATTTCATTCGTAATTTTCCCACTATTCATGGTAAATGCGTACACAAGATACAAAGTATGCTAATTCAACTTTTCCCAAACCAATGCTTTGAATAAGTTTGAAGCCTAAAAAATCCCCTAAACATTAAAAAAAACCTGAATTTAGGGGAAAATGTCCAAAGGTGGGAACACTGGGAATGAAATGTCATTGTTCTCTGAAACCTGTCACTGGTGAGGTCACTGGTCAGTGTTGTTTGTGGTGTTCTGTCAACTTTTTTTTAAAATTTTAGGCTTTGGATTACAGCTTTGGATTTAGTGGTATGAGGAACGGTGTGTAAAGTTCACTCATCCTCTATAGAAAAGGGAGGATCCTCCGACCAGACGGGTGTTGTGTCTGGCGGGCAACGGCCCAACAATTGATGTCGGATAGTATATATTATATATTTATCGTGCGGTAGGTAAACTCTAACTGCGCGATGCAGGATTTGTGTGACGTCAGTTCTTTGATGCGTAGTAGTTCGCATGTGGCTTTGTAGATGCCACCGCCACATGGATAATTATTAAGTCTCAAACCCCTATCGAATGAGAATTGATGTTATTCTCAATTCAGTGCTACTGGAAACCCTCAAACAGTAACCAGCATTATACCGTTACCATAGACATAGAAAATCGACTGAGCGTTTCGTATTCAGTTGTGAGTTCAGTGAATACAGACCGAAAATACGAGAGAGAAAGAGAATGTGCCGCCACGCCACTAGTTGTCTCTTTAATAATAGGTATGTACTACACAGGTATCACAGTCGCTTTGTCTCTTTTTAGAGAGTGGACGGCACACTTCAGATCTCTAAGAGTTCTGACTTCCCTTTAAATTACATTCCTCTATGGTTCTGACTATGAACCGGCCAAGCCAAATGTGTCGGACCATGCACAATGAAGAATTCCGTAGTCGGGATGAATTTATCCCCAGAACAAACATAGTAACATCATAGTTGAAAAACCTGTTGTCATAGACTTATATTCCAACTATAAATGTAATTTTGTACGCAGAATATTGGGAGATTTACCATGTTATTATAAGACCATAAACTTCCTTTACCTAGGATTTCCTTCTATAAATAAAAAACAATTTTATTTATTTATTTAATTTTCTTTTCTGTCTCCCAAAACTGACCCCCATATTAGAAATTCGTTTATTTACTTACTTACGTAACACATCCGTGTTTGGGTCACAGAATTTCAACTTAATCGGTCCATTCGATTAGGAGCAAATTGGCTGTGACAGACAGACACACAGCCAGCCAGATAGACAGACACACGAGTGATCCTATAAGGGTTCCCTTTTTCAAATATACGGAACACAAAAATCAGCCATAATTAGTAGGTAGAGTGGTTGTATAGTGGTATCACATCCATAAAAGTAATAAGATCTATTTCTAAAACTTGTCAGCACAACATGTCATCTTCATGGTCATTTACACCGGTAGGTAAGTACACTGAACGAAACCTCCTGCTGATTGATACAAAAATGTGGACGGGCGCCCAGCTGCTGAGGATACCAGTACAACGGTTTTGACGCAACAATTACTTTTTTGCAAAACCCAAAAGTCTGACAACCACTCTTACCAAGGGGTATCGTGTTACCAATTAACTGGGTTGTGGAACTCAGATAGGCAGTCGCTCCAACAAGTAAAATACTGCTTCTATTTAGCTGCATCCGGTTAGACTGGAAGCCGACCTCAACATACATACCTAGTTGGGAAAAGGCTAGGCAGATTGATTGAAAAATGGCAATATATTTTCTTACTATACGCGTGGACGGTGGTGGTTATGTTATGGTTTTTGGAATAAACCCATAGACCATAAAATTCGATGAAATTCGATTCGATTCGATTCGATCCCATTTGATCTTCCTAGAGTAGATAAGCTTTAGGCCTCCTTCAAGTACTTTAATCTATTTTTACATTTGATTTTAGCTTTTTTCATGTTTATAAGTAAGGAATCTTTCCAGAGTTGTTCTAAGTGCCACAGTCACTTTACAACCTAGGTATCTACTAACCACCTGTAACTGGTACTCGCCTAATCTTAAACTTCCTATGCCTTCAATCACAATCTGAATCGTTTCATAAAAATTCTAAGTTCGAAAAAAAAATCTGTTCAACAACGTACATAGCGCAATGAATGTTGTTGAACCGTCAAAATGAACTGATTATTCGATATCCTAATCGTTTACGAAAATGTATTACGCAATTATATAGCAGTTTTAATTCATCAGTTTAGTTTAAAAGGGGTTTTTGTTTGTGTTGAAAAGTTAACAGGGTAGGTTTTATTTTTGTCAGGTAATTCATGGTAACCTACATTTAAGTTGAAAATAATTAAATTCAATAAGAACTCAATTCTATAAGAATCCAACCGAAATTTTGTCTAAAAATCCCATTTGATAAGTTATTTTGGTGCATCAACTTTGTCAAAACGAACGGGCAATGTTGGAACCACGCCAAATGCGACACACATTTTTTCACAACTAAACTAAATATTTCTTTTTTTTTATAAATAGATTGAGATGTGCCACATAGATTCGGTTCACCGCTTTCAGAGGCAATTAAAAGACGTAAAATGTACCTTAAAAATTTATTTTCCATTTTATATTAACCTAAATTAAGTACGATAGTATAATTTTAAATTAATTATAACAGTTATTAAGTATTTATTATGAATTCACGTTCATATAGTTATGTAATACATAATATATTAAGTATAGTAATTGTGCTTAAAATTACTGTGAATGAAATGCACTATTATGGACAATCAGTGCGTCATGCCGCTCTGAAAATTTTATACATTTGATGATATGTGTATATAATTTTAGTGTTATATATAACTAAGTACAATATTTCTTCTATTTATAAGGCAAGATGGCCACGTCTATGGCTAACTATATTCCTTTTGGTATGCATCTACTTATAATATTATTCTACTTACATTTAAAAGTATAATGAATGTATATAATTCAATATATTAGACCGAATCATGTTTCATACATATACTGTGAAAGCTCCGGGCGGTAAGAGATTCGATTCGGTCGGTAAATATTCAACAATTTTTATTTATCTTCCACATAATAAATAGTTATCAACATGTAGATTTACAAATATCAACAAAATAAATTACGAATAACAGAATATTACAATTAGAATTAAGCTTACATATCTATGTATCAGTGATACCTACCTACTTGGGCCAATACCCCTAACTTGTACTATGTCGCCGTCCAAGATCTCGCCTTCAATTGAGATGAATCTCATTCCCATGTAAATACTTTAATGGCTTCTGAACGAATGAGACAGTACTAAACCATTACTTATTCAATGAAATGCTGAAAATCCGTTCAAAAGATGGCACGTATTTTATTTAAGCATCCGACGATGTAATTCATTTATTATAATCCAGTTTTATTTATGTATTGTAAGTATTTTCTGTAATAGATTGGCCGGCGACCGCCTATAATGCAATACATTAAAATTACATGGACTAGTAATTGAATTATCCTAACTATTTTAATATTACTAAGTACCCTTAACCGCTGTGGAGAACAAATTATAAGTAATAATATGTTAATATTACAAGGGCATGGGTAGTGTACAAAATATATTGTTGTTTTTTCACTGAGACAGTATTAAGTACATTACTTAAAATTACATTAATTACTTAACATTTTATTGCTCTCCCTCTATCTTACGCTAAACCAAGTCCATTTTCGGACTTATTGAGCAATATGGACATGTTAATACAGAACTAGGAAACCTATGTAATTATCTATGGCGTCTTACAAACAAAACAAATCGACTAATAACAGCTTCATTTTGAATGAAGCGTTGGTGATGTTAGTCTCCATGTCTTGTACACTTAGAATTGGAATTGCAAACCATATTAAATACTCAAGTCATATTGTTTTCGATCATGACTTTATTTTTCTATTATTATACGTTTCTAGAAGATTAAGATTTACCTAGGCTTACGTTGGTTATACCTGGGCAAATTCTTGCATCTTGTATAAAATGCTAAAATCTGATCAGAAAATATGTGACTGAGGCATTCGTTTCGTTCTAAGGCGTCCGATAGATCAATAGTTTTGGATTAATGTGTTTAATATACCTTATTAAAATAAAAAGCTACGTAAAATGGAAATAATGGATAGGAAGTACACAATAGTATGTGATGATACGGTGATACCTACAACAAGAATTTTTCTTATACTGGTGATCCTACTGATCATCTAAAAACAGCTGTCAGACAGTTAATGCGTTTTCGCAAGCGTTGATCGATAGATGCCACAAATAAAGGATGGGGTTTTACACTTCTTTCGATGTTTTATTCCAAGAAACGTAAAACGTTATTATAAAAACAACTTGTAAATCAATTCACCAGTTAGTTATTCAATTCCTATAAATAACAAAATATCTTGCGACAAATGAAACTTTGAATTTTTGCTGCGCAATGTCATATTTTCATAAATTATGAAAAGCATAAAATAATTTGCCAAACTTCGTCCCTTTTCATAACGTTGACATCAAAAAAAGGATAATACTTTATTTAATATTGTATTTATTGTCATTTAACAGCTGTATGCTTTTAAATGTTACTTTCATATCTATAAATATTATGTACCTAGATATTTGAATATGAAGGGTATCTATTATGAAAATATATCTTAGTATCCTCTTTATTTATAAAAATATAATGTGGTGTTAGGAAGTTGAATGAATGAGGCAAGAATATTTCAACATAGCTATCTTTATGTTTGTATCTTAATGATATAATGGTATTGGTGCTTTTTATGTTATACATACGAATAAGTACGTAATTATTACCTACATAGTTTCATCACCATTGAACTGGTTAAGTATCAAGGTCTTAATTCTAAATAAAAAGCTCATAGCCTTTGGTCATTCTTTAACATTTTTGGTTTATGGATTCAACTAGATTCCAGACATTTAGTCTATACCTATATTTGGCCTTGCTTCCACCAGAGTGTAAATCATTAAAATTTTCTAATGACATGGTTTGCTATCGTCTTTAACTACCGTCCGACAAAAGACATCGAACGTTTGCTGTAACTGTAACAGCTGTGTCATTATTTTATTTCATTCCACATTCAGACCTAAATCCGTGTTAGAGTTCTCGAATTCATTACTGATGACACTCCCACTAGCAAGTTACAAATTGTATTTCTGTCAATGATACTCTTACTAGCAAGTTACTTAATGTATTTTTTTCTTTGAAACTCAGATCTGAATTCATAATAACATCACGCGTGTCATCAGTAATGACTCCGGGAACAGTTACGTCAATCCTACTGCATCCGTGCCTCTTGGAGCTGCGGAGGGTATTGTAGTGGAGGCAGCAGAGGAGCCTGCATGCCGCCGCCCTGGAGCGTGTAGTAGGGAGACACATAGCCTGCACCGCTAGCTGCTGCCGCCGCTGCTGCTGAAGCATAAACATATTGTTTTTAACTGAAACAATCTAATTCTAAGAAGTTTAAAATTTTTAAGGCAAATGGCTTGTTTAAAAGATTTTAAGTTGAAAGCAACATAATGAATAAAAAGACAACAGTACAAAATCAATTTCTAAACACCTTTATGTCTTTAGTTGAGAGTGTAGTACAAACCGGCGGCTGTAGCATACGGGTCGAAGCCGGCTGCAGCATACTGCTGCTGGTAAGCCGCCGCTCCTTGCGCTGCGGCCGCCTGGTACTCATACAGGTGGTTAGCAGCAGCCACTGCCGCGGCGTGCTGCAGCTGCGGTAGCTGCACTAGTCCGCCCGCTCCGGAGCCCACGCTAGCGCCCACCCCGCTCATCGCATTCATGTACTGCGGTGTGCTGTACATGTATCCGGGCGACAACCTGCCAATTTACAATAAAGTTAAATCTAAAAATCCTCCTGGCATCAAAGACGTCAAACCTTCAGATACTCCGCAAAGTAACTGCACATTTGACGTCTACTGTCACCCGCGATGTCCTCTCACTGAGCTTCTTAATAACCTCGTGAGAAGACATCGAAAATTAATACTCTTTAAAACGGTCACACTACCTAGCCCCAGCAGCCTCGACAGGCACGAGCATCTAATCTTGTTATGTTAGTAGACATCGATAAACTGTTATATTTATGTAAGTATGCGACTGTCTGCCTATGTCGCCATTGCGGAACCGCCGCCGTGCGTCAGTGCCAGGAAAGTTTAAGAAAATGTAATAAAAATATACAACGGGCGGCACTCCGCCTCGACCGAAATATCCGGACGGTATTTGCCTAGTTTGTTACTTCGTCGTGAGCAGTCGGGAAAATTAAGATTTAGATGGCAGCCCATTATCTAATTTTATTTCAAAACGAAGAAATGAGATTTTTAAGAAATTTGTTTCGATACGATAATGTGCTACTACTTTGCCACACGCACGGGCTAACCATATGATTAGCCGTGAAGGATAGGTTATATTCTTATCTCTATTAAATTAGTAATATTTGTAAATATATATTTACATATAATACTTTTGTCATTACGTTCTCGAAAACGGCTCTAACGATTTCGATGAAAGTTCCGGGCAAAAATCGATCTAGCTAGGTCTCATTTCTGGGAAAATTAGTTTTCTCTATTTTAACCCTATCAGATCTCCGTCGACCAGGTACTAAGAAATTATGCAAGTTATGAAATATCCTTTTTTCTTAATAGGACGTAATTTTCCAAGGGCCGTGCAATGAGCATTCTAAGTTAGACCTTAGAGGTTAAAGTGTCTATGCATCAAAATGATGGATCTGACACAAAATGTCATGAATAAAAATGCCAATTCCGCTTAATTTGCTTGTGAAAGCGGCCAAGTTTGTTCAAGAGCATCTTGAATTCGCTTCAAGCAGCGTCAGCGTTTCTAGAGGGTTCTCTTCATCCAGACTATTAAGCATCGCACCACTTTTGATGCAATTATCCGTCTTTTTCTACCACTATAAGATGTGATAGAGACGGACTGACTGTTGTTTGTTCTATTTCGACTGAATTAGCATGAGTACAGGGATCGGAGGCAATACGCATGCGTGGTCCACGCCCGCATCCACGCCCCGCCCGCCATATACGCCCACCTGTGGTCTACTGCTGTACTTCTAAATACCTACTTGATGTTAGTAGATGAATTGAGAGTACAAGTGTAGATCACGATAATCTACTGAAAAACTACCACGTGTCCTAATCTAGTCGTAACATCTCATCTCCAGCGTCAGTTCATCACTCTACGATCGTGTAGCTACGCTATATGGCTTCCTTTTTTACTTAACTTTCGATACCCGAGTTAATACAATTATCTACTTTGAAGAGAGAAAAAATATAGTAGTAGTAGGTGAAAACAAACAGCATTATTAAAACTGGCATATATATTATACTCACACAAGCCGAGCTGACACATCTACTGAAATACAAAACACAACCACATACTAGTCTGATAGCTAATAGAGGATGTACAGGATCTTAAGTTAAATGCCACTTTCAACGTTTCTCGGAGAAAGTATATAATAATTAAGTACATATATTACATGCAAAAAGTTATCGAAAGAATAATTAAACTAAGCTTTAAATAGACCATCCGATTAAACTATTTCTAAAACAATTTGCCTATAACAATAAAATAATAATTAATTTACCTACACTCATTGCTCTCATCAATCCATACGTTGGTAGGTACAATTAATTTCAGGCCAATACATTGATACGTACCTACTTTATACTTAGCGATAATTTTAATACCATCAGTCTGTTTTCACAAAATCGATCGTAGACAACCTTGCGTTTGAGATAATTGATAATTTTGAGTAACGAAAAGAATAAGTACTTATAAAACAACGTAGATCGATCTCCCAAATGTCGCATTTTAACCCAATTCGATTGGAAATGAAAATAAAAGCGTTAATTCGATTGAAGCTTTCACTTGATTATATTCCATTAAAACAAGAGTAGGTAGGTATGTCACTGAATAATATATGGACAGTTGTGTTGGCGTGGTGGCCCTCGCTGAGCATCGATCGGCTCACGTCAATATGTAATTAATCGGGACACGATGACTGCAGGGCCAGCAGTCGGCACGGATAGGCCGCGTTGTATCAATTGCATGTTAGACAGCACGGCGGCACCGGCGGCGACGGCGATGGCGGCGACCCGGTCGAGAGCGCGCTCACACCTACGCACACACAGCGCGTCCTCGACAACCGCCGCCGCCGCACTACGACAATTACTTAGTAAGTGTATTAACGAAATCCACCACCAACAAAACTCAATTCAAATCAACAAAATCTTACACGAACACGGCATAAAACATAAAAGTAAAGAAAACATTGAGTGTCGAGAACGATGCGTAAAGTGTGACGGCGGTGGGCGGCGCCCGCGACCGACGACGTCGCCGCCGGCGCCGCCCATGCTCCGGTATAGCTTTGTAAAACGTAAACATTAAAAAACCCAATCGACTAATTCACACCCAAAACGAAAAAAAATCCACTCTCACGCTCACGCTTGCCATAGATACCTATGTGAAAATGTTTGATAATTTAGTTTAGGTGTGGTCCGCCGGCCGCCGCGCCGCTAGCCGTCAGGAGACGCCGCTCGCCTCATCTACCGAGACAAAAGTCAGCAAACTATATATACCGTCAAGCGATATGAAACTGGACCTTAGCTGTTCACTTCCTACAGTTCTGACATAGGAGCAGTTTATGAATCTCGTTATTTAAAAACTGTCTCCCCGCAATGATTTTGATGAAATATATGATTCAATAACAAACCTACATCGTGAGAAAAGTACGTGTTTTTGTAATGGAAAAGTTGGGAAAATACTGGATGAGATTCCATAACAAAATTTTTATCAAATGAAAGTTACGAATTATTCGTAGACATTACGAACGCACGTACCTACGTGATTATAATTGTGAAATGGAAAGATGTGTATTTTTATCTTATCTGATCTTTGATCCAAGAAAAGATTTCCAGCTTTTCCAGAAGTATCTCTAAGAAAGAATAATCTACGTCTGATTTTTGTCTCGTGAGATGTATTCAGAGCGGCATGCGGCGCCGCTAGTGCTGGCAAATATCGAAGTGTTGAACCACTGAACATTGATACATGATACAGATATGGTACAGATGTAACCAGCCGACGGGGTACTTACCCATAGGGCGAAGGCAGCACCGTTTGATAACCGGCGCGAACACCCGCTGCAGCTGCTGCGGCCAAACCGAAACCTGAAAAGAATACAACTTCATTACTAAACCATCACACTAGACGGGTACCTAATAGGTACATAATCAAAGTCTCGACAAAAAGGGGACAAGGAAATTCCTAAAAAATATAACTTCTTAGAGACGACATCACTACTCTTTCAACATTATCATTAATGTTCGTAAAGACGTTATTTTCAGTCTCACTTAGCGGAAGTGGCTAGAGAGAAGTCAAACTAAAATATATCTCGAAGAGATTGGACCACATCCAAATGACAGGAGAGTCAACTTAGCGCAGGGAACGTCACTGTTAATTTCTTTTTATTGCATTGTTAAGTCGCGCGAGGCGGCGTCTATTTTAGTCGCTCGCCGCCCGCCCGGGCACCGGCATCCATGGACATACCTCTTCACAAGAAGACGACAAACACTCGCTATAAATGGCTTTCGAACTTTGGCACAGACCGATGTACGTTACCAAAACGTTCGCAAAGACTTCTTCCATCTAGGTGGAGGTAGCCAAGTTGACAACACTTCCCGAGTGTCAAACTAATTAGTTATCTACGTGTTTTTTACGGATCGGTTATTGCAGGGCTGACCATTTCGAAAACCAAATGATATGTCATATTTAGGAAATGAGCAATCACAGTGATTGTGTGTTTGAATCATAATAATCTGTGATTAATGGTTAATATTCAGAAGAGCGTAACCTCTACCGGCCTGTAAATAAGTTTGCTATTGTGTGGCGAAATTTCACCGGTGATTACAGTGGATCACATCCGCAGCCTCTCCGGATGGTGTTGCGGTTCGTTTGTTATGGGAGTAGTTGAAGTGACCTTGCTACTTTCAGTACTGATAGATTGCAATGGCTACTTTGTCAACTGACGGCCATTATTATATTCGATATTTGAAAAAAAAAAATGGCGTGCAGAGGTAACCCACACTGAACTTCTCATTGAACAAGTCATTGAAACTTTAATAAATCCAGATTATGTGAACTTGCTGTGTTGTGTCCAGTGTCCACCTAGTGCTGATTGGCTCTGAAGTCTGGGGCTAATCGCGTGCCGTACAATGCGCGTGATGTGCCACCGCATTTGTTCGATCGATGCGGTGCCATTTGACGGCCGAGGTCGAACCACTGTCCACCACAAAGCTTATCTTGATTCATTAAATTTTTTCTCTTTCCTTTTATGTCCATTGTTAGTTGGCCTGAATGTAGCGCGATGGTCTTTTGTTGCTTATATATGTGACCCAGATAGATTTTAGTCGTAATCGATTGTCCAATACGATACAAAAGGCAAACAGTTGAATTTATTCACGACAATGTAGAACAAAATATGACGCAGTGCAAACACTGTTTGAAGCTAAAACTAAAAATGAATCAGTCATGAAAGTTCCGGAGGTATAATTAGTCATGGGTCCTCACGAAAAATATCTCAGTCATTTGTGATACGAATAAAGCTTTGTCTGAATTCCTGCGCGTTTTTTTTGTTTTCAGGATGTCTTCTGGAGCTCAGGTCGTCGAACTGCAAAGCCGACAGTAAGTGCTTAACGTCGCTTGTAAGGATTCTACGGAAATACGATTTTAGACGCGAGCGGCCTGAGCGGGATAGAAAGAGGGTATTATTATATGTAGGCATTCGACTCTACGTTATATGTACTCAAATATTTTCAATGCCATTAACTTTTGTACGTTCTACATTTCCACAATATATTTATGTAGGTATAAGTTCTAATAGCACATAAACATGTCTAATTTCGAACAATTGAAGCATCTCCGAGTGTAATTATTTCGTTTATGAGTTCTAGATTTAGCTATACGAAATGTGTTCGTGCAGCCAAATTTTCCCAATAAATAACTAAAACCTCTCATTATTATGAACACGGTTTCATGAATACATTGTAAAATAAATATGTCGTGTTAGTTTATCGATACGAGAATAGAACTAGATGTGTCGTGGCCCAGTTTCGTATGACCAAACTGGCCGTGTTGGACTCGTGGCCGCCACGGTGTTGTGTTTGGCGAGCCTTTGATCTGACCGATGTCGTCTGCGACACTATCCACCATCCATCCGATACCTATGTCGCGGTCCTGTAGACGATTGCCGGGAGCGATTAATTACATCCCTCCCCGTTACGACTTCAGTTCCTGGGACACTTATTTTTGGACAAAACACGTGCGCTTATGAGCCAACGGCGATTTTTATGGCCGACGTATCTTTCCTCGCGCATCGATGTCCCGCTACCAGCCATGGCGTGTTTAAGTTAAGAGAGATTATTAGTGTTTGTTGTTCTAAGTTAGATCTTTAGATCTAGCTTTCCAGTTCAGTCACTTAATATGAGAAGTTGAAAGATATCCCAGACGTGAAGTTGCTAGTCATGCTTTGTAGGTCCCGACAAAAGATAAGCTGGCGAGGAAAGATGAGGTTCTGACTCGATGCCAAAACTGGTGTCGCGGCAGAGTTGGCCGCGACGACGTTCCCAAAACTGCGTATATTTAGACAAAATAAAGAGCGCGCCGAAGACAAAACGAGACGCAACTCTGTTTTATAAATAACCGCGTCGTTCGCCGGACGGACTCAGCCTCGCCCGACCAACCTCTGCACGCCAGCTGTTGTACATAAATAATAATTAAGACACGAAGAAAGCTCCACGTCCATCTTTTGAGGATCATCAGATCAGGGCGAAAATTGTAGAGCAGATTCAAAAATGATGGGAAACGACCTCTAAATGGTTTAAAGACTAGAAATGTAATCTTCTATGTAGGAGGATTATCGGAGGATCGAAGGGCTTCGTGCGGAAGTCGTGGACGGGGATCGTGTTTCAGATGGTGACAAAGGGAACGGAACTACTACAGTGAAGTGTTCCTGTGTGAACTGGGGTCACTGCACGATGCTAGGAGTGTAAGCTGTTTTATGCCAGCTACCTACGCTAATAGTACTCCGTTCAGTTTCCTTCAGAGCGCAAATATAACTTAATTATTGTTGAAAATAGTCTCAGTTTTAATTTTATCAATCATCGGCCTTCGTTCATAGAATACATACCGATTAGAAAGATTAATAGACATAGATACATTAAAATTACAGAGTTTATAGGGCAATGTAATTAATTAAGATTTTTGGTACACATGCCACACATCCGCATGATGCGGAAGACACTGTTATTTACTTGGACCGCGTTCAACAACTTCGAGGTTATTAGTGTGGCGACGACGTCGCAAATTAATTTATCTGTGCCTGCACTAAATCTGGTTTACTTCTAATTCACTGTGAATTTCCAAATATCTGGAAAATGACTAGACATTTATTATTATTAAATGCGTTGCCTAAAATAAAACCGTCAAAACATTACAAGATAGTATTTAAGTAGTCCTTAATTTAAAAGCATTGACTCGAGTTTATTGCGATTCGGTGAATTTGTAGAACCTTCCTGTACCAAATAAGCAAAGCATCAATTTGATGCAGGATATTTTTGATCTTAGAATCACACAAAACCTGAAAAAATATAGTTATTTTAGTCAAATTAGTTGTATGCCAGAAACGCATCGCGGAATACCGCAATTATCTAAGCCTTATTTCAACAATCAAAACCTGCATTTCTTCCTACCTTCAATTAAGAAAATATATCTGTGAGTAGTGAAAAGTAAGTATCTATAAACAATCATTAAAATCAAAATCAAAAGACAATTATTAAAAGTAGGCTGAGAATCAGCACTTTTCGAAACGTCAAAATTAAATAAGACAGTTAATCCACCAAAACGCCCACCCTTCACCACTTTCTTGTGCTTTAGTTGGGAAGAAGTGGCGCAACAAACTCCTCAGCAGTGCAGCACTCTGATCGTTTAGAAAAGTTTGAATCTAGGTATACAATAGTAGTAATTATGGGTGTCACTCCTAATTTATGTTCGAAATTACATCAAATCGACACGGTGGCAGTAATCACAAGGTTCCGTTGCAATAAAACAAAGATAGCAACTATTGGTGTGAAGCGAGATCGTATCACAATCCACGCGACCGGCATTATCACCGGCTGACCATTATGGCTTCGCTTCATACAATTATAAACGATGCTCGCTTGGTATCGATTTGTGGTTATGCTTTTTGGTAAGCTACTAAAACTAGAATAGATATACGTATAGGTAGCATTGCTACAGCATTACCTACTTATATCCCACATGACAGTCACAAAATTGAGTAATCTCAATGTATTGTAGGCAATTTTGATTAAGTATAATTGCAATAACGGACACAAGCTTACTTATAATTATACTTTTTAACTTTTAGGATATTCTAAGGAAACTTAACTTGTAATCATAAAATCGTTTCTTTATAAAGAAGCAGCATTAGCTCCCAAAACATATCGCCAAAATATTTAGGTTACTATTATAAGTGCAAGCAGAAACTAATAAAAGTGCATTGTGTTCAAATCTTTAACAATGTACGACGCTCGCCTATCGTCTAAAACGCCATTAGTTAACTCGTACAACTCTCTGAGAAGTAAACAATCTCATCACTCTTACGTCTATCTAAAATTAGCACAGAAACTAGGCGTACAAAAATCAGTTAATTAAATGAACCGACTCGCCGTGCCATATCGATTGTGAGTGAGCGGCGCGTGCGGACCCATCAGTGCATTCATCGCCTAAATCCCAAAGACTAAATAAAAATAGTCGCTGGGGTGTGCTGGCCACTGCGGGGGGTTTGGGCACATGCATAAGTAATGCACAAGCGAAGGGCGCCCGGCGCACGCGATCCGCCTGCAATGCCAAACACAGGGACTACCCCTTCCCAACGCCGCGCCGCAAAGGGCCAAGCTATCCATTAATCAATGATGACTTAGCTCACTGCTAACTCAAGTAGTGCATATGTAGCATCAATTACTTGAGACGGGCGTCGTTAGCTTACTGGCGTTCTTATTTTTTCTTTAGAAAGCTCACTGAATATCGTTTTCAGTGTTGTTCTATAGCGGTCTTGAGACACTACGTACTTGTCCCAATTTTCAATGTCCCACAGCTGGGCAAAAAAGTGGGTACTAAGAAATTGTAAAACATAATTAATTATCTAGCCCCTAGCTCCTATAACCTAGAATTAAGTAATGGACTATAATAATCATATTAAGGTCGAATGCTTCAAGACGTTGGTCGAATGTTTTCGATTGGGACCTTTCATAGACAGGTGTGAATCGATTAGTGCGCTGCTCGTTCCACTCAATAATTCATAGTGTCGCCTTGTGTGTTTGGACAAGTGGCAGGTTCGGCCTTCATCAACACGCCCATATAATAAAACTTTAACAATGTTTTCATAATCGACGCCAGGCCCGCTGAAATCGCCCATTGGCTGCAACCACTGCGGCATATTTAGAAACTGGGCTAAACAAATTTCTTACCACAGCCGTTAACGAGTACATTATGTACGTAAACAACATACCTAGAACCTACCGCTGCGATACAATGTAACAGCACAATAAGTTTCCATTTATAATATTGTACAAAAAAACACCTAATCAAACAGAAACAGGGATCATATAAACTGGCTCGCATGAAACATTCATAACGCTACCAGTAAATATTGTCACCTTCTTTATTATAATAAAAATGGAACTGTACATTTTGAAAAAAAATGTAGATAGATCTATGGAACTAACTATAACGATTTCCTTTTACTTCTACATACGCGCTCAGCTTGCTTATTTATTTTGGCGCGAGCCACGATGCGCGGGCGCCGAAGACAGACAAGCCGTTACGCCTCCATCAAACCCCGTGAATGGATTTCCATAAAAATATTATTCTGGCCTAATCCCAAGTAGAGTTTTTTGCTTTTTTTGCCTACTTGAACCAAATCTAGTTTTATTGTAAGAAAAAAATCTTATTGTAATACAGTCCGTACAATGCAAAAGATATAATATAAACTGTCATTTAAATTCTATTCTTTTCTATTTGTAAATACATAACAAAAAAGTTTGTCGTCTTTTAGACAGTTTTTATTGATGTAGCTGCCAACCAAGCTGAATGCGTTGCATGCATATCATTTTCTGTAAATCGCAGCCCCTCTGTAACGGTAGCGGCCAAAGCGTTGCACTCGCATTATTTGAGGACAAAACGGTCTCCCTAAAACCGGCTTAGCTAACGGTCATTTTCTTTTCAAAGCACATGAACCGAATCTAGATTAAGGGGATCCGAATTTGCAACGAGTGTTTCGAATGAGCGTAAGGTGAACAGACTCTGTGAATATTATTTCAACGTATCAGTATAAAGGTGCACGTTTGAAGGGCTTCGTAAACAAACATTGTATGCCTCAGGCACCGTGTGTATAAACCAATTTTACAAGACACAGAATGTAGACTAAACAGGCTCTGCGGCGGCAGATTTAATGCGTTTCCCGCACTGTTGCCAGTGCTGCGAGCTAAATCTAAACTGTTTGAATCAAATATTTGAGAGCACATGCTTTCAAAATTATCGTTGAAATACTGGACAAGATGTTGACAACCAGAGTAAGACCTAAATGGAAATGTAACAAGATATTCATAATATTATTTCCTATTTCACTAATGAAGCTATTATTAAAACGCTCCTCTCCAGGTTCTTTCACGAGCAAGAGAAAGAAATAGGTACTTACTTACTTAGATAGTTTTCATTTTGGAACATTTTTAAGACATGGTGAGCGCGTTTTTTTAAAAGTAACGAGCAATAAAAGTCTGGATTATGTTTACAGAAATATCTACTGAAAAACTTTTGATTTGTATCGAATCCGTAAAAATGAACAGTTTTATAACCGCTTATCGCAAAAAACACCCTATGAACGTTTGAGCAGATCAACTTATTAGAGCATTTAGATTTTTTATTATAGAGCCCGTTCGTCTTATAGTTTATGTAAAGTGCAAACACGAAACGTAGACAGCCGTAAACATGCGAATGAAATCCAACAAATTGAAGATTCTAGCGCTGATGACGCAGGGCTGCCATTGCCACGCGTGTCCGACGCAGTCATAGTGCGCGCGCATATCACAGGGAGTGTGGCATATGGCGTAGCCGGTATAGAGAACCAGGTGTCTCGTCATGCGCGCCCGCACCCATTGTGTGGCACCCCTCCACTCCTCCCCGCGGCGCCCGCGCAACTGTTTTCAATGTGTGCACTACCCGACACATCGAACAATGCCGCGACCTCCAGTAAACGTTGCTGTAGCAAGGATGCGGATCCATTCATTCGCTCTTTAATTTTCTCAGACATCTGACAAAGACTCGACGATCAGCTGTTCCCGCCGTCAATGAACTGGTTTTTGTAACGGCCGTTTAATATATCGTATTCATAAATCAGCTGTGCCTTTGCTTGAGGTTGTTCAAATTTTCAGCTCTTTTCAAGTGTATGAAACTAATTGTTAGCTTAATTGGTAGCACTAACAATCTAGATGAGTACGGTCTACCTCGTAGCATAAAATGAAAGCCAATTTTGAATAGGTTGTGACGTTCGTTTCATAAATCACATGAACTACAAAATAACCACGCAGGGACAAATTGTCCTGCAATCACTTGGTGTAATGGTTCTTTTGCATAAAATTATATGTGGCATGAGTTGCTATCAAGGTATTGTTGATTGCGTACGCGCGGAAGTTTCATTATGCTATGTCATTCATGTTAGTCGCCTCCTGACCATGCGATGGTCGGTTATAGTAAATTGGTTTATGTGCTGAATCGTTTGAATCTCTGCCAATATGCTCTGCACTCGGCCCAAACGAATTGATTAGAGAAATTGTAATGAGGGAGTTAGTATTATATGAATGAAACTGGATCATTCATGTAAAATGTGTGCTATGGTGGCGCTCGAAAAATTTGACGTCTCTGAATCTTTTGCAACAGATTACAAATTATTCTTTAAAAAAAAAATAGAAATTTAAAGCCACTGACAATAAAAAAGACCCACATTTTTTCTTCTACAACAATATATGAAGCTATTGTAATCAATTATAACGTGCATATAATAACATGTTATACGTAACCATTATCAGTTCATATCGAAGATAATATTTCATATCCGATGCTATGATGCAGAACGATAGACCTTTAACCCATTAAAGCAATCGTAACAATTCTTTTAAATATGCTTGGCGTGACAACAAAATTTATTCTGTAGCTATTTACATATACAGGGTGTTTGGCAGAACGTTGAACATACGAAAATGGTGGATAGGTGGGGTCATCTGCTACTTACTCAGCCCAAATTTTTTTGGCCCTGGCCCACGGGATATTTTTTAAAAAAAAGTTTTGTCTTTCTTCTTCTTACACCACTTTCTTAACTTTAAAGTGTAATTTTTATTAAAAATGGGTAATGGGTATGGTTTTACACCTTTCTGTAAGTTTGAGGACTCATAACTTTTTTTCTAGCTAACATCTGAATAAAGCAATAATTTTATAAGAATCTGTCAACATAAAAGATTTAAAAAAAATACTAAATATTGCCTGTTTTACCCATTTTTAATAAAAATTACACTTAAAGTTAAGAAAGTGGTGTAAGAAGAAGAAAGACAAAAAAAAAATTTAAAAAATATCCCGTGGGCCAGGGCCAAAAAAATTTGGGCTGAGTAAGTAGCAGATGACCCCACCTATCCACCATTTTCGTATGTTCAACGTTCTGCCAAACACCCTGTAGATAGCTACATATCCTTTTTGTATGGTTGTTATGCTTAACAATATAGTGGGTAGGAATGTTTCACCTACAAATGGATGTACCCTCATTAGTCTAAATTGCTGACTGAATTACGAACCATGATAAATTACGTATCGATCGATCAAACATGCCGTTGGCTAAAAGTATTGTAATTACGCAGCTATTTCATAATTTTACGGGACACTTCATTTTTCCTTGTACCAGGAATGTAGATGCAGAGATTAGACAAAAGTTACAGTATGTCACCTTGCAAGGGTTGCGGTGCGTGTCCGTGGGGCGCAATCAATTAGCGAGCGGGGTATACCGAGCACTTCCGTTTCCGAGCGTTTAGGGACTTCCGGCGGGGGCGGAACGCTGATCGCTCCCCATATTCCACGGTACAACCGTCAGCGATACACATATTAAACAAGGCTTATGAAATTAAAACTTTATGTGGTCGACTTATAGTTTAAAATATGTTGGAGGTTCTTTTTTGTATGTCCTGTGAGGTTGACTGTACAAATCACTATTGTGTTCGACACGTCACCGCGGTAGTCGCAATAAATTGTAATTAATGGCATCGTCGCTCATTAGTTTATAGACGATTAAAGGTAGGTTGCTTGATTGGGTTATGATAGACTTTAAACTGTTAAAGCAAACATGAATATTTCAGTCGGTACTTATTTCATCGAAAACGTTCTATAGGTTCATTAATTGTTTTCACAATTCGTAGCACAAGTACCTATATATATACAGTTTAAGGTGGATCCGCAGTGGTAGCACACGATATTCAAATTTTCGTACGTTTTTTCAAATGTGAAGTGACGTTTTCAGAATTTTATGAAAAAAAATCCTTATGAGATTTTTTCTTATGAAACAAATCTAACTTAGAGATTCTGAGATTAATGATTCTAATGATTATGATTCTGTAAATACTATATTACTCGTATATTATTCTGTTATGGTCGCGCGCGAATCATATTTTGATCAACTTGATGATACAACCTGATTACCTAACCCTAAAGTAGCAATTCACATAATAAGTGCCTATGACCTACTGTGTTAGTAAACCCATGCAAGTGATACCTAAGATTTTAACTTTTTAAGCACAGCTCTAGGCTAGATAATGGAAAGCGGAGGAGTAAACTGGTAGAAATCGTCACGTAACGAAAAAGCGTTATACAACTTTTTCTCTCTCTCTCTGTCTCAAAGAAAGTGTGAATTTCGCCAAAATTAAAATCCAAGATGGTGGTAGCGAAAATTTTCAATTTTTTCATCATGGTTGTTGTTTTCATGGTTTTCGATCGTGCCAAAGACGATAGTGAGGTCTAAATGTAAATCCAAGATGGCGGCTGCGAAAATTTTGTTTAGTTACCCTATCTAAAGAAACACTTCTCAAAGTAAGTGCCTATGTCCTTCTGTGTAGGTAAATTGAAACTCTTCCTGCTAATGTAGTCATTGAATGGCACTTTATTAACATCCACCTCACTACACTCAAAGATAACGTTAAATAAATTGATATCAGAGCACTCACTATCGGATTGCTATCGTGAAGTAATCAAACGATATAAATAAAACGACCCACTTGTGGCTAGTGGTAATTAAATACATCATTTTACATAATTTAAGCAGACCTTTCGGGATTAATGAATAACTGATTTAAAGTGCAGGACAATGAAAAGAAAGCAGTGACGAATGACATGGTGGAGAATATTGCACCTTAACATGGGCCAATATTCATATTAATTTTGTCATAACAGTTGAATTTATTTTGACTAGCTGCTGCCTGCGGTTTCGCCGGCGTGGACCCTAATTAAAGACAGTTCAATTTTATTTTGTTGTATGTATTGTATGTCGGGCGTCGTCACCGGGACAGGCCGAAAAAACTGACGTGACGATTTGGACTCGTTCCTGACCGATTGACCGGTGAAAATAAGGAAAACTGGAAAAGTATGGGGAAGACCTTTGCACAACATAGGTTAGATAAACCTTAACTTAACTTCTTCACATGATGCTTCATATTGCTCAGATTGCGGTAGCCTGAGTTGTTTTACCACCTATATTGCATTGTTCTATATGTTCCTATACATGTATATAGAATTAATATGTTTACGTTTTGGGTTTTGGTTTTGGTTTTGGCGATTTATTGTTTTTGTTGGCGTACTGTGTTGTTCACAGATTTTTTTTAAATATTTTTCTGTTAAATTATGTGTGAAGGCTTGGCAATTGGCTGTCAGTCACTTTTTTCAAGATCGTAGTCTGTTTTTCTTAGCTGTAAGTCTTACAAAGGTAATTAAAAAATTAAAAAAATGTATGGACTTTTATAAATAGATTGGCATGTAGCTATTACCGTTTTGTCTAAGGTGTGTAATAATAATTTTTCACTGCAGAGCAGCACCCTAATTGCGTAACACACGATCAATACCAATCTGTTTCATTTTGACAGTTCAACAACATTCGTTGCGTTATTTACGCTGTGCAGACATTGCAATAATTCACATACTTCCTAGATAACTAGCTATAGATATTTTTCTAACGTTTCATATACCTAGTTACGATTAACATAGTTATTATAAATTGTAATATGCCATATCAAACATGTATAACTGACCCCCACGAAGGCACTGTATCACACACGACGCGATCTCACAATTTTTTTGTCCGTTGACAACACGCTGGCTTCGAAAATGAAGGCAAAACACAAAAAAGAATCATGTGTACATTTGTACGAACAAAAAACGCTTCTTTTACACACAGCTGAGCGTTGATAAGCTTTGCTCCGGAATTGCTGAGGTTAAACAACCCTTAGTAAAACAACCCGTGAAGCTGTTCATTCTTTGTCCGTTAACGCGTCTTCTTAAACGAGTTTTAGATCCTTTCATCTCTACCACAAGAACTGGGTACTTTGGTCAATTTTACATGAGAATGGCGACAACATGGTATTTTTATTTGCAATCCCGGATAGCAACGGATCCAGTTACTTCAGCCAATCGAACAGGACATACTTTTGATAATTCAATTATTATGAGTAAATAAATAAACATGATTAATGTTCTTAAATTCACATTTTTGCAGTCATTATAATATATCCCATATTTAAACTGTTTAGACCGCAATTTCCTGTTCTTTGAATTCATCAAGTCTGTATATCGGTTGTTCATATATACGGATATTACCCAATTGTACTTACTATTATCAAGTATTACTTGATAATAAAATATCTACACTATTATTATTTTGTTCCTTGCTTAAAACAAATTGGAGCTCGTGTTGTAAGACTTTTCAAACACTTTGTGAGTTAGTGCTGCCAAAATGGGTGGTAATATGAAGTGCTACACTATTTTGTATGAAGTATTACATTTAAACATGAAATTATTACTCGAACGGCATTTAACAATACTAGTTGCCGTCTCTATGTCGACCTATTTCCCTTACCCGGCTGTTACTTATCTTTAATA
The DNA here is from genome assembly GCA_914767815.1 of Eupsilia transversa. Lineage (NCBI taxonomy): Eukaryota > Metazoa > Arthropoda > Insecta > Lepidoptera > Noctuidae > Eupsilia > Eupsilia transversa. Next base: position 5,138,004 of record OU611874.1, read on the forward strand.
TCGATAAGGCAAGCGTGTCACTAACCTGGCGCCAGGTTTCCTCTGGGCTTGGCTCCGAGTATGGCGAGATTGACGTTTGCTTTCCTCCCATCTATGATAGGATTCGGGTCCTTGCACGCTCTCTCCGCCGCCGCTCGATCACCCATTATTACCTGCAAACAAATGTCCAACTTAGTCCTACCTTTTTAAATGTAATTTTATACCGAATCCATTTTACTAACAAATACGTTGGAGGATGACGTCGAGCCAGCATTACCTATTGTAATGCATGCGTGATCCGCGGGTCGCCACCTCATCGGTTCTACTATCGAATCGACCGATTTCAATTGACCTTCCTTGTCCCCCGCTTTAGCTTAAGGTTTGAATAGTGAGAACCACACAATATAACGCGGGGGGTTCAATTTAAATTGGACCGCTGGTCTAAGGCAAAATGTGTGATGACCTCCAGATATCGAAAGCCTGGAATAATTGAAAATTCAAATGAATTTAGGTTTTTTGGATTTCCGTCCTTTGCGTGGGAGATTAAACTGTTGAATTGGATTGAAATATATTTTAACATTCATTATTTCGTAGAAAATAAGTTCCTATGACACCGAAAACCATTTTGAATATGACAATCACACACATTTATCAAAAATACTCAGCGAAGTCTGAAATTCAGTAAGTATTGTATGTAAATTTCCCAGATATCAAGGAACAAGTTTAAATTAAATAAGTGAATCGGTTAGGTGCAGACTTTATAACGTTTGTAAACCGTACAAATCGTAGTTAGACGCGGTGTGCGATAACGAACACTATCAACGCGCAGCTAACTACCAGTTAGTTGATTGGTAGTATGTTTGTTCTGCCGAACTGATCTTTAAGTAACTCCTAAGCAACAGTAGTGAAATCAATTTCTACGAGTTATTGAGTACATATCGTATCGTAATGGGTTGTTTTCCTAAAATGAAAACAAGTCGACACAACTTGATTTGTAATGAAGGTTATTACTAGTTTTGGCATTGCCAATATACCTAATTAAAACAGCAAATACAAATTTGGCTGCCATAGTGTATGAGCCAATTGAGTTGCAGTCTACAGAAGGTCCCAATTTTAGGCGATGAGTACTTCTGTAGCATGCTTAGTTTCACGGAGATGCTAACAATAAGTAGTAAAAGATACTCGTAAATAGAGCGGTTTACTCAAAACAAAGCCCCGGTGAGCAACGTTTTCGCAGAATTACGATTAGAAGGCCCTGATCAACAAATTAAAATAGACTAGATTGCACACAAATGTGACCCACACGTATTGTGTCTAACGTAGTTTCTTCGTGGTGTTTACAGTAGCAGACGCAACACGCAACCCGTTTAATTTTGCTAAGAAGTAAGTGTAGACCTTCATCAGACTTCAAGGACTCAAATAGCTGCAAAAACAAAAGATGTAACAACAATAAGCACTTAGTGTCAGTTACACATTTTAATTTAACTGGTGACCTATGAAGCCTTTAGTAGAAAATTCAGTTCAAAAAATGTTTGAGTCTTCAATGTTTGTCAAAAAATTGTTTGACAAACATTTATACAGGTACGTTACCGACTTGTCCATTAACCGTTCAACGGTTCGACTTATCAACTGTAGGTACATGCATAATTATTTGAGCGTCATGCATTTTATGTGAACATGACAAGAATGCTCAGCGTATTTAAATTTTACTTTTCCAACATTTTCTGTGAAGCCATAATTTAATACTTCAGGATTAGCACATGTTCAAGAACGTGTAACCTACTAACTATTCTTTCAGTTTTCAAGCTAAGGTGTCTTACAGACTTGTTCGATTTTGTAGAATCAATAAGTAGAATGAAATGAAGTTTGTTTTCTCCGGCGAAATTATCGATCGGAATAATCGAGTCCGTCTGCGGGCACCTCAACCTTCAGCATCATCATTTACCTACGTTTGTAGACAATGTTATAGCAAAAATATCTTGTGCATTGAAAACAAAAATGTACTGTCTATGTGTTAACTTTGAAGGTACCAAGCTATTAGATCCACAGTGACATATTCCTCACAGTTGCGGAAACATAAATAAATAACACAGTCCATTGTCTAGATAAAGACAGTCATTATTTTAAATATTCGTCGACTAGATACAAGTTGATTCCCGTATCAGAGCAAAATATCTGTAATGACCTTCACAATAAGAATCACAGTATAACTAACTGTGATACATATCACTTTTGTTTTCTTACATAATGTATTCAACTTTTGGCGTAACTAATGAAAAGGTTTCTGATTTTAAAATACAAACCTTTTTTTTTATTTTTTATCTAAAATTAAGCTAAACTAATTCCATATACACCTGGAAAGAACAATTTTAGATGAAAAGTAAAAGGTAAAAGCAGTAAAATCGCGTTTCTTTGACAATGTGGCAGCAGCTTTTAATGTCTACGACGTAGCCCGTAGCCACAGGAGGCGTGTCCATGATCCGCCCATATTAACGCGCCTCATACGACACTCTTTAATAAACTTATATGGACTGTTGTTATTATTGCCTTATAAGTTTCATAATTTATTAAGTTGTTAGATTTTTTATCATACGAATAAGTTAAGTCATTCTACGTAATGCAGTTTTTCTGAGTCAAATTCAGTCAATGGTTGGTTTTTCGGATACTTATGTTTATTATTATTAATGTGTATATTATCAATTTTAGACTAAGTACTATTACTAGTATTAATCGACTAAGTACTAGTATTTAACTATTGAAGAAGTATTTTAGAAAAATGATCATTTAGCAAAAATTGTCGTTTATGTCTAGCCTATGGTGACTTCAACCTCCAAAAAAACATTAAAATTCCAGCATTGTGATGAATCAAGTACCTAATTAACTTGCCCAAGTAAAGATTTTATCAAAATTTGAAGTGTTTATTGTTGACGTTCTATTGTTGTGTAATATTGTATAGATTAAGAATGCATTTGTATGTTCAAAACCTATAATATTTAAGTAGTTACAGCTACGCTTTTCGAATTGAGAGGCTTTAGCCCTGAACTTAAGATTTTTCAAACATATGAATAGTATTTATTGCCTAAATACTAAGAGAATAGTTGATCTTTAGCACCTTGTATTGGCCTCGATGGGCTAAACTTGAAAAATGTTCGTCATGGATTAAATCGGCAGGATGGACCGATAGGTACACTACCAATATTACTTAAATAAAAATGCAAATCTATGCACTGCAAATTTATGCAGAAAAATAAGATAAAACAGAAACATTCATTTTGTCGTTTTTATAATGTGCGTTTTGTTTGTACAGAATAAACAATCTTTCATTCTTTCTTCTTTTTAAATAGGAATTTAACGAGAAATATTGTAGTTAATGCTGAAGAAGAAAAAACATACTGTAAAAAATGCAAAAAAAAATGTCAGCGATACAGGAAGCGGTGTTTACACAGGTGAATTAAATCCACATTCTGCAATCAACAAGTTTAGTCAATAAATTATTCTGCTACCATTAAAAAGTTCCTGAAAACGAAACTGGACAGGTTTTTATTCGTATCTTGAAACTTTGTTCTGAGTTTTCTGCAATTTACGAAATGCATTTTCTTTTTCTTGAACGTCAATTGTTTTATCAGTAGGTATTCTTTCAAAATGGGTGTTTTATTTTATTTATTAGTTTAAATTCTGATCACGACAAGTTACTCATGACTTCAGCACCCAAGATATAAGACTTTTACGAGCATTTATTGTATGGGTAATTTCAGCAGGAACTTTTTTTATTTCGTAGGCTGATTAGGCGATAAAGATTGCAATTGTTAGATATAATCACGTCGTTAAACATTGTTATCCGTATCTTCACAGAGTTTACTGATTAGGTACTTCCTCAAAATCTGATTTGGAAGCATTACTTTGAAATAAAATTTTGATTTCACAGATCTTTCCATCCTGATTATGCACCCTGTAATTGATATTCAATATTGACAGTCCCAATTTGACAATTAAAATAAAAAATTGTTTACACGTTCATGTCATCTACAACAAAAAAAAAGTTTTTAGTTTTTGTGATTCAATTACAGGTTAGGCTTTTAACCATTACAGGTAAAGGTTAAACCTTCTATGGGTTAAACAGTTTTTGCCTTTTTCTCACCATGTATCGTGGTTGTATTCGTTGTTGTTAGAGGCCAGTTCCAAGACCGTACGCTATCAAATGAAAGTACCTACATGACAATTAAAATTAAAATTGTTTACACCTTCATGTCACCTACAATTAAAAAACCAAAAACTTTTTAGTTTTTGTAATTCAATTACCTACTGAAGGAACAGTTTTTTGCCTTTTTCTCACCAGCATCTATTGCGTTTGTATTCGTCGTTGTTAGATGTGTTGTTATACATTTACGTGATGTTCTGAGCTCGTACGCTATCAGATGACACTCTTTTGTTTTGTGCAAGTACTTCGGCACGTCCCGCCTGGAGGCGGCTGTGGCTTCGACCCAATGGCTATGTAGAGCAAAGGGACTTGCACCAGCTAAGACGAGTTTTGGAGTATTAACTCTAAAAGAAACTATTATGTCATGTTCTGTGTGTTATAATGGGGTTTGGAAATTAGCTTGATACGTTCTATCAAAATTTTAATTACGTACAGTCTGATCGAAGATTCTTAATTGTTTTGGCGCCTAATGCAACCTATCTCTACTGATTATTTTAATTGTTTATAACCAATTGGCAACAAATCGTTGATTTTAAATTGAATATGATTCAAAGTTCACATCCGAATCTAATCATTGATCGTTTCTCGTACAAATAGCAAACTAAATATCAATTATGTTGCAAACACTAATCATTTCATCAAAAGAAGGTTATTCGTTTATACTATCAAGTTATGACTTTCAAAAATGAAATTTTAGTTTATAACACATAGTAAAGTGTTACGAACGATGAATTGCGATTATTACAGCTATTTGGATGTCACAGCGAGGGTGCTACGCGTCGTGTTCCCTCAGGGTCTAACCACCCCTAGCACGAATTGAAAATGGGGTTGTGATTCATTTCCCACGAGCCCCACGCTGCACCAAACAAAAAGCCTCAAACTTTATTACATTAAACTAGCTGCATTGAAAAAAGCGTCGTTTACTGCATCTGTTGTTTAGAAATAATAGTGTTATCGAACTAACCAATACTTGGTAAGAAATCATCAAATTATACCGCGCAGCTAATTCATTCTTCACACCATGATTCGCCAAGGAGTATCGATGCATCATTAAGAAGTTTTACTTATTGTAATACATTCTTGATTCACGTGTCCGTGACATCCACACGTCTAATTTTGGCACTGAAAATGTTTTTCATAGGACGCTACGCCGCCCTGTAATGAAAATCGTCAGCGATGATAATGCATCTTAAAAGCATTGCGCATCGTGCCCTCTATTTTCAGTAGGTACCTACTTTGTTTGACATTTATACCTGCGTGGAACAACTTCCGTGTTTGATGTAATTTCGCGATATACCTCGTATGTGTACATGTATGTACTTAGCTGCCGGTGGGTTAGGTATAATGTAGGTAGCAGTGAGGTGCGATAACGCGCTAACTGTGCGATACGGTCGCTGTTTCAGCCGACACGAGTCGACTGCGCACGAGCATTCAAAGTTTACGTGTCAATTCAGTTTCACATAATGCTTTCATTTCATGAAAATAAGCTATGTACGTTGTTAGTTTCAGGTGGCGTAAAATCATAACAAATTGCGCAATTATTGGTGAAAAATACTTACAAAGCCATATCCTCTGCTTTTGCTGGTCTGTCTGTCTGTGATCACGACCGCCTCCTCGATGTCGCCATAGACCGCGAAGTGCTCCCTAAGACTCTTGTCGGTCGTGTGGTACGGAAGTCCTCCAACGAACAGTTTGGTCCAGGTTGTGTCTTTCTGGCCAGGCAGCGCGCCCAGAGCCAGCAGCCCCTCGGGCTCGGCCGGCAGAGCGCCCGCCATCAACATGCCTTGCACAGCCTCCGTCGCGCCGGCCACCGTTGCACTCTGCTAACACTGTCACTGCCGCTGCTGTCGCGGTCTAACAGTCTACGGGTCGCACGAGTGTGGAGGTTAAGTTACAGTTGTAAACACTGGCGTGCGTGCGGGAGCGACCGGTCGTCGTGGTGGTTGAGCGCGGACTGATGCTCGTTCACAGCGCACGTGGCGCTCCGGTACTAATTTTAGCCCCCGCCGCGCCCCCCTCGTCACCAGATGCGTCGGCACCGTCCCGGCCACATGCGTTGCGTGCCCTACCATGCCCTACTGCCTGCTACCCTCCACTCACGCTTAATGATATGCCTCGTTATCACAGTTGTGTTGGTCTTCAAGTTTCTAACTTCGAGGCACCTATTGCAAATATATTCTCTTAAAAAAACGTGGCGACGTGTTCTATTTTTGCCTCAAAAATACTGTTTTCGTAGGTATTTTTACGAGGGACACCTCAATCAAACATTAAATTTACAAACCCAATAATTGTGGTCTATACAAATTACCTAATGTTAAAAGCTCACAATGAACTGCTTCCGTTACTTACAGATGTTACTTAACCAAAGCACAGATTTTAATGACTGAGGTATTGTCGTTAAAGGCAAAACCGTGCATGTCTATTTAAAACTAGAACAAAAGACGCAATGATGCAGACACGCGTAAATAATTAGAAATGATAATGAATTGGTCAAAACGTCTGAACAATGAGACCTCATAATACACTGGAGAACAATCATTTCAAGATTTTTTTTCGACCTTGCGTGGTATTTCTAAGCTACATTGCCAAATACCCAGGAGTCGCCGTGGTCTCGTTGGTAAACCACATCTAGACCCTAATGACTTATTCTGGTTTCAATGACACAGAGCGTTTGCGTTTTATTTTTTGTCTGTAGCGTTAGTATACAATACACAGTTTAATGTATACTAACGTTATCTACTTACACTCAGATGAGACAAAAAGCTCGTAGCTATGATGCAAATACTTGTAAGTTAAGTTGTACTTAATTAAAGTAATTTTTTCTCCATGATGAGTTGTGTCCATTGTGAGCTGAGTTGATTGATTGATTTGATTGATACCTATATAATTGTTTTATTTCAAAGTAAGTAACTTACAACGTAACAGAAAAGCGACGCCACCTAATATATTTGAAAAGACTTTAAACGACAAAGTAATTAATTCAAAGTCGGTTATATAAGTGACAAGAACTCGTGTTTTTGCGAACCATCAAAGAATCCTACAACTGTGGCAACTTTCCATTCGAAACCTTACGTCTCCGTTCCCTAGAAAAAGGGTCTTAACATAAAAACAAGGAAACAATAAAGTGATCCGATATGGATTCTGTTTTCATATTCGTAACTCCAGAACCCAAATACAACTAGTAAAATGATAACTTTAAAAAGAAACAAACAAACCATACATTACGACAGGATTCTGCGAAGGGGAAAGCAGAGTATATAACGTTGACTGGTAATTAGTGACTGATACTTAAACACAAGACCTTTCCTACGCATCAATATGAACAAGTTTTAATAAGGGACCAAATCCGAAATCGCGAAAAAAAAATCTGCACAGCAGATTTTTTTCGCGATTTCAGGTTTGGTCCTATTGTAAAAGTTGTTCATAATAATGGGTAAAATCACGTGTTTATGAATCGGTCACTATAATCAGTCACCCTATACATATGATACCTAGATAAATTTCGAAAGTTACGTTTAAGGCTTTAAAGTCTTGTGTAATAATAGACTGTAACGGGGGGAATGAGTGGAGCCTACACCGGGCACAAATCCAGACTCCGGGGTGCTTCTAAGAATTTCCTACTGGAAAAACCATAACATTAATCTGGGAATCGAACCCACGGCGACGACGAGTCGCGCTTCTGACTACCAAATCAATGAGGCAGTCTTTATTACACACATAACATAACATCACGCCTCGTTTCTCCGAAGGGTTAGGCAGAGGTGTACCTACAGTACACCCACAATTCGCCAGTTATGTTCAGTCAGTGTTGTGGTGTAGTATTTATTCTTAATTATTATTATCATAAAAGTACTTAGTATTGTTTATTTTCAAGAAGTAAGTACTAAGTGCATTTGGCCGATGTCTGTTGTGTACAATTCCGAAATGTGTATAGACCGGATGAGCAAACTAAGGTTAAAACCAGGTAAACCATTTATTTATATTTATGTTTCGCTAGTAAATAAACGTAACCACCATAAACTTGGGAAATGAATCTATTTTGAAAATGCATTAAGACTCCTTCAAACAGACGCGACGCGACTTTAATAATACAATTTATAGGAAAACTTCACGGTAGAACAATTACTGATGTCGCGTCGCCGCGCGACAAGTCGCGCCAGTATGCACGAGCCCTTACGTTTACGAGGTATAATGCAAGAATGGTGAAGTTTTCGTTTAATAGGTATGAATTATTTTGTCGCTGACTGACCTCGGTGGTAATCTGGCTTAATATGGAAACTATAGAATAATAATTATTATCCTTGACAATATAAATAGATCATGGATCTTATATGTTTTTAGTGATATTGGAAGATGAGTTTTGTTTGTTGCTGTCTCCTTTGGGTTTATTCCACTTACCTAATGGGGTTGATCAATTCCTTAACCTACCGCATTTAAATATTTTTAATTCATATTCTTTCTTCTGAATTCAGAGTCGGAAATAGTCGGACATCATATTATTAACCAGAATTACATACAATTTTTATTCTGAAGAAATGAGAATGTGTGTGGAGCATAATTGAATTGTATTTAATAATATGAATCTCTTTTAATAATATGAATTCCGACTCTGAATTCAGAAAGGAATTCAGAATGTGTGAGAGGGGCCTAAGTCTTAAGTGGGAGGCGTGAAAATTGATTCGCTGTTACAATGTTTATCAGATACTAGGCGTGTCTTTAGAAAACATAATAAATACACAATATATAACAAATGGGTAAAAAAAATGATAACACAAGAGAAGAGGCTCGACACGTGTTAATGAACATGTCAAACTCAAGATCAAGAGTACAAAATCAATGATCTGAACAATACAGGCTAAGTTGCAAGTATATTATTATCACAAGATATTTATAATTGTCAATCGAAATCAATGGTCGGTTTCGTATTCGGCCGGCCGGAAGCGTAAGTGCTGTGCGCCTGCTGTGGGAACCGCATTGTTCTTGTGAACACTGTGTGGAACCGAACGCTTCCTCTACGTCACTAGTGCGGACTGTTACGATTCATAATCACACACTATTTCCTCTTACAGTACAGTAACATAGGTAAGTAGAAGGGGATTCAGGTGATCGTAAATAGAATGCGAGTCTGAATTCCTGATGCTTCAGTATTGTAAGTGGTTTATTCTAGAATGTAATGTGAAAGTTTTTTAATAATGTACAGACTTTGAAGTTATCCGCAATAGAAAGAGAAGGTCTCTAAAGCTAGTGAAGACAAAAATAAACACCCCAAAACGAAAAACTATAGTCTCAGCGTAGTCTCAATATCAGACGTAAAAATTCTGAGTTGAATTGTTTTATAGATGATTCCGAGACGGATAATGTCTTTGGGCCATATTCCATAATCTTCGTGTTTGTTTTACCAAGATTAAGCTACTACCTATCTTCACTATATTTTCTCTCAATCCAACGCAAAACCCAATCCCAGTAGGTAGAATTGAAGGTACAGATGCATCAGCTGTAGAATCAGCTGTTGAAATTTTTTCTGCACATTTTTTTTTTTTTTTTTTGTTTAATGTTCCAAAAAGTAGGTAGTCAGCAAGAAGAACGGTACGGTACCTGATATGAAGGGTGAGGGGTGCCGGGTTCATTGATCGGGTCTATTGTCGAAGCAGCGCGTGCGACGGCAGCTGCACCCCGCCGCCCTACGCTTGGGGGTAAGCAGATGGTAGATATTGAACTTTTTTTTTCTATCAAGCAATATCTATTATGCGTGATAAGTGAATAAACTTGGTGATAGACGAACGGGTACGGCGATATGGAAATTATTTGGGTGGACTGGTATGGAATTAAACCATAATCATGAGCAGACTGTGTGCTCTCTACTCTACTAGGTACCTACAACTTTTCTAAAGGGTCAAATATGAAGTCGTTATTATTTCCCAGCAACTAAAACATGTCTGAGGTATGTTGTCCACCGTTGAATCTTATTCACAAAGTAAGTAATTAGAATAAAGTTGTCTTTCTATAAAAAAAACATGTTCATCCCGTTCATATTCTTTGTTCAAAAACTCCAGTGAACGTACCCACAGTAAAGTTCTCACAGCATCCGCAAAAAAAAGAATCCTTTTTTGTAAAAAATCAATAGAAAGTCTGCGCCTTGCATCGGTCAGCTCGACGCTCGCGCACCCTTGGCTGGGGCTCGTATCCCTTGCAATTGCACGTCAATAAGGGCGGCCTTATCTAAAGCAGAGAGAATATAGTCCATACTATGACGTCTTATTTATTTCGCTAGGCGTAAATAATTCAGTTTTAAATGTATTCCTTCATCTAATATAGTCGCAATGCAGCTAAAAATGATAGCTTAAAGTTTTCCCATTTTCCTGCAGTAACTGACTAGAAAAAAATGATTTTTTTGTACATATTCCCACTTATGTTACAGAGTCAATTAATTAGAAATTTTGCCCATTAGCTTTTCCGAATACTAGCACAGTAATTTTCTAATGCAAACGGCTTTAGAAAATTACTATTCTAGACTTCCACGACCAATAACATTAGTATTCCTATAAATAAATATGCTATGACAGCACCATATCTATCTAATCTATGGTAGACAAGTACCTCATTAGAAATGTGGGGTAAAATAATAATTACTTAATAACCTTTTGGAAAAAGACAAACCACTCCAACGCGTTTGTAAGAAAGGCCAAGGGTCAATATGATTATGAGTGAAAGATATAAAAAACATTATATTAATTCAATGACTTTTTAAATAATAATGTGACCTACATTTGGTGACAAATGTTTGAAATATCTATTATTTAGTACACAACCTAGGTACTTAACTTGGTAGGTATCTACTTAGTTAATAAAACCTGAAGAACCTACTTACCTGTTTCTAGGTAGTGACGTTGTAAAGTAGATAGGTAGGTACCTCCATCATTTGGTATTCTATGATTGCAGGCTGTTCCGCAAAGTACCGTCTAATAAATAGGTTAGTGCGCCCCTAGCGGTCATTTCATATGAATTGTTTGCACCTGATTCATAATTTATTTAACATCATTGTCAATATATGCTGGGTTTAGGTTCGTTTAAAAAGAAAATTTTGGAACGACTAAAGTTGGTACATCTGCCTTATATCATACTAGCTTCCGCCCGCGGCTTCGCCCGCGTGGTATGTCGATAAAAAGTATCCTGTCCAAATTTAATCAAAATCGATTCAGCCGTTGTAACGTGATGCGCGAATAAAAATTCTAAAAACTGTTGAAACGTTTTCTGTTATCGATTCTAAGTATCCCCAGCGAACTTTTTTTTGATTTTGAATGGTGTAACCTCACGACCCAATGGGTCCATATACTACCTGACAATTCATAACAATAGGTACAACGAGTCCAGACGAAGCTGGCGAAATGAACTGAGGCACCATGACCACTGCAGAAACGAAAGACAAAATGACAGATTATAAAAAAAAATATAAGGGGCAATACCAAAAATTTAAAAATGTTGAGTAATTAATGTCTTTTATTCGTAGAGTAGAGATAGAAGAGCTCGCAAGCTACGCGTGGAACACTGGAGCCTTTTATTTAAGGCGAAAGCTTCAGGTTTACCCCCGAAATAAATTTTTTCTTAAGTACGTTTTTTGCAATTTGCAGGACAGTAGCAGGTTGTATTCTGATCCAAGTATGATTCGCGGTCATAAAAAAGATTTATTTATAGAATTTCAATCTCATCAATACAACTCTCCAAGTTCATATTACCCTATTGAATGATTATTTCATGAAATCATGACATTTGAGGCCAATTTGTAACTTAGGGACTTTTATTATTGATTCTTATGATTATAATTCTGTAAAGCCGTATTTGTTACGGTCGCCAATTATATTTTAATCAACATACAACCAGATACAGACCTGCAAATTTCAAAAATCGTAAGAAAATTTGAATTTCGCGGGCTACCACTACGATTTCTTCAGTAGGTAGTAGTTGCGATCGAGTAACGTTATCGTTACTCGATCGCAAGGCGTGATTTTTTTTTTTTTGCAAAAAAATTAAATCTCACGGTCTACCTTAGCGCACCCCCCTTAATAAATTATTGGATATTTTAACAATAGCTCTACAAAAGGGTAAGCTCTAAGCATGTAGTTAGGTACTTAGAAACTCCAAGCAGAAGCTGAACCTCGTTATATCTTTACATAACCGTCTGTTATTTTAGTCATGTTTCACGTAAGTAATCCATCAGTACAGTTATACGTCCGTCTGGTTTATCGAAACTAATTTAATTAGAGACAAATATTTCTAATCAGCGTTAACTAGGTATTGTGCCAAAAAATGTTAAACAACGTTATTTTGTATGTTTGTCCAAAATTAGTTCGCTAGACTAGGAATTGGCCCAGAAGTTCAGTTATTAAGTGGGATAAGTTTATATTTAGTATTCTGTAATTGCCTAGATTTGTGAATCACTGTCTATGTTATTGATATAAGAAAAAAAAACTATGCAGTCTTGGACACATTGATAAGCTTCGACACAATAATCTAGGTACCTACAAGTAGGCATCGGCCATCAAAACAATATACTTCTATCTCCGTCATCTATTAGCCAACGAGAAAACATTCCCACCACTATGATGAAGAATGTGTGCATGTACTTTTCACATTGTTTTTAATATCTACATTTATTAAAAAAATTAATTCGTTCATTAACCTAAACATCTAGAAGTCTAGAAGCATGAAATTTTGCACAAGAGTTCCGTATACAAAGTCGATTCTATGGAATTGGTTGGGATGTGAAATGTATGTGTGTGTTGGGGAAGTAAATAGAATAGGTGCTTTCAGTATATAACTTTTCCCAATACGACGGAACTCTGAAGAAAAATAAGAAAAAGTAAAAACACGTATTGATGTACCTAGTGAATCTAACAAAGCTACGAGATTAGTTTTAACTCTCAAAGGCGCAGCATAAGAGACGTCATCAATGTAACTAACATCGTTCGAAGCATTAGCAAGCTTAAGATTTGTTTTTCTCAATTTCCGATGAAAAATGAAAGATTTTCAAAAAACTTTTACTCTAAACCAGAGATGGGGATATGAAATCTTGCTGTTAAAAAACTTGGTTCAAACACTGGGGCCATGGGGACCGAGTGCCCATTTGATTTTTCATAACATTATTAAGCGGTTGATGGACTCTTCACGTGACCAGAGGGCTGGCCTATTTTTTGGCCAAAGATTCAGTATTTTCATACAACGCGGCAATGCTACCAGCCTTTTGGGCACTTTTCCTGTTGTCAGTGGCAGCGATGGAGACGAATTTTTTGATGCCCTATGATTCCTTCCCCTCCTTTTTTATTTTTATCATTATTTAAAGTATGTTAGCTTATATAGTTGCATTTAAATGATTCATCCTATCAGCTAATTAATAAAAACGCGGCGTTCAAAAAATGGCCTTCTCACAAACACTGTGCCATGGGAAATCCCATCGAGCGCGCGGCTTTATAAAGATAATCTTCCAATTAAGCATACCTAGTTGACACCGCAACAATTCTAATGTCAATTCAATGTCAAATAATTGTTTTAATGTGGGAATTAAAAGGGTACAAACCAAAACTACCAATAGAATGAGTTTTCAAATTTGCAATCATCAATCCGCCTGCTACGCATAAAGGAATTTTCGTAGCACTCTTGTAGCGCCAGCGTAGTGTTAATTGTATACAATTATGCACATTTTAAGCCTTCGTAGTAATGATAATCATTCATTTTCAAAAGTAATTGTTTACCTCTTTACATATTATGATTTTCACAAGATTAGAATAACGCGCCGGTGACTGCAACGCCATCTAGCGTTTCATTTACAGACTAACTAGCCCTCACTACGCTCGGCGCAACAAGCGATTTACGTACTTACCGATAATACAGAGAGAACTCAAAACTGTATAGTTCACGAGTACATAAATAGATGTCGCTTCTATCTACAAAAAATAAAATGTATGCACGTAAAACGTATGAAGTTGTTAAGAAAAATATTAGCGTAGCCTTATCAGCAAATATTTAGCTAGCCATGATAATAATAAGTTTATTTATAGCATAGTATTCTGTTTTGTAAAACAAGATTTTTATCTCCACGTCCTCCTACTAGGCTACTCGTCACGGTACGTTGGACGACGTAATGTACCTGATTGCTCAGCAGTCAGACTCCGCATCTATCATACCACTAATTCATAATAACATAAATAATGATGACGTTCTACACCACGTCACAGTTTAAAATAAATATTGCGTAGATTGAAAATGTGAGTAGTTTCTCGTAACTGCGCTACGTGTAGCGTTTGACAAATCATAAACAGGGTTCAGGTAGGTAGCCTACCTATATGAAGAAAAATATCACCTCTACTCTTTTGAGGGTTATTTTTAAATGAAGTAATTATGATTCCAGATACTAGTATTTTGGGTTTTCACAGAAATAGATCAAGAAATTTCTGGATCTGAAAGTCACTTTGTAACACAGAAACCATTCATCATCATCCCACACAGCTTTTTGCAAGATCGATACAAATGCTGCGAATAGGTACGCCACGTTGGTTCACATACAAATACCCGCATACACCGACATAATATCGAACCGGAAAATTTCTGGATTAATTCTACACGAACGACGCGTAAATAGCGTCGATACAACTGCTACGCAACTTCTAAGCCATTTTCATACACAAACAAGAGCAGACTTTAGAGTATCTACAAATGCCTACGCCTTGCCTACGCGACGTAGCCGCTACAACTTCAAAACGCTACGCCTTGCCTACGCGACGTAGCCGCTACGGCTTCGAAACGCTACGCAGCGCCTACGCGACGTAGCATTTGTGTCTATCACTGTAACGAGAGGCTACGCAGCCCCTACGCCACGTAGCAGCTGCGTCTACGATAGCCTACGCAGCGCTCGTGCGACGTAGACGCTGCGATTGCGAGGTGTAGCCATTCGACATAGACATAGACACCCGGGACTACTTTTATTTGTGCGCTTGCTTGCATATCGAATTTAAGTCAACTTTGAGACTAATAATACTCGTAATGTTCCATAATAGCTCCGAGTGTGAGAGTGAACTTCGATGGATATTTTTAAAAGCGTAGACTCAGTGGCGGGTTTCGTCGTCTCCATCTATCTCGCCAATGTTTACTGTGGTCTAGAAGATTAGCACTTAGTTAATAAAACAACAACCGATACATTTACACTACATAGTACTGAGACGCCAAAATTACGCGCCATTGCATGTCACAACTACAATAGAATGATTCACAGTATTGTAGTAAGTCAGTCAGTCAGCCAGGTCAGGCCACATCAAGGTCACCCTTCAGTCATTGTGCACTAATAAAATAATATAAAACGACTGTCCAGTGGCGTCATAAAGCCGTTAGCTCGAGTAGGCGACCTGGGACTATGAGTTTGATTAGTTTTATATAGTTGATGACATCAGTTTATTGGTCGTAAACCAAGTCGAGAGATGTCATGATGGCTTTACTGAGAATTTCTAAATTAGTATTCAATAGAAACTACTGAAGAGATGAATATTAATTGCAGAGTGAAAATTTATCCTCTTGAAAATCTTCTATACTTATAATAAATCTGTAGAAGTGAAAATTCTGTACATTGAAAATATCAAAAAAATAAATGGCAGGGGGTGTTACTAGACCGACACCGAACCCAAATATGTGATTAAATATTTTTTTGTCTGTCTGTCTGTCTGTCTGTCTGTTTGTTCAGGTATCACGCAAAAACTACCGGTTCGATTACGATGAAACTTGGTATAATTATTCTTTAATATCCTGGGCACCACACTGGGAACTTTTTATCCCGGAAATGTATCCTATCCTACGGTTGGGGGGTGTCAAAGTTTGTATGGAAGAATTTTAACGCGCTGTCCGATTAACTCGAAACTCAATATTTATACTTAAACCCAAAAATTAAGAATAACGTGTATCAGGATTTTTCGAAATTCAACCCCTAAGGGGGTAAAATAAGGGATGAAAGTTTGTATGAAAAATCTTATTCCTTGAGGTAATAAACATGAAACTTCGCACGAATAGTTATCTAAATAAATTATAAAGTTTGTAGTTTTTTGTTTTTCTAAATTACTGTATTTAAAGGGGGATTGGGGGGTGTCAGTGTTTGTATGGAAGAGTTTTAACGCGCTGTCCGATTAACTCGAAACTCAATATTTATACTTAAAACCCATGGGGATGTATGGGGTAATTTCCGACACTCACGCGGGCGAAGCCGCGGGCAGCAGCTAGTATAAAATAATATTGTTCTATCTTTAAAAAACTAGGATTGTAATGCCTGAAAAATCAAATCATTTATTTATTTGCAAACATGGGTATAGTACATAGGTGTTTATAAAATAAAGTTCTCCAGTCCAGTCCAGTTCAAGTTCTGCAGTAGTTTTCCTTCATTACCCGATCCATTCGCATCTGTCTAGTAATTTAAGACCTTCATAATGGTTGCTTGTTATGTTGCAAGGACATTCCATTGAACAGAAAAAATACAGGTCTAGTGGTCGCAAGCGTTACTGCTGAGAATGAGGTCCTGGGTTCGTTTACCAGGTCGGGCAAAGTTATCGAATTTTTTCATCAGAAATTTTTCAGTAGCAGCCTGGAGTCTTAGATTTGTGCCTAGTTGATGGCAACAGGTTTGCCTTGTATTATATGCATATAGGAGCATATAGGAGCTCTATTACATGGGACTTAAACATAACTGTGACTAACATCGTTTTAAGATTATGTAATAAGTACTAACCAAATATGGACATTTGAATAGTCTGAAATAAAGAATTTTATTTATTTATTATTTATTTATTTATAACTGGCGAAACTGGTAAACCTCTGTGCCTCTGCCTAACCCTTCGGGAATTATTGGCGTAATGTTATGTTAGTCTAATAGCTGTGGTCACCGCTCTGTGTGCTAAGTGCTGTGATATGTTGGTGATTAGGATAATTGCTCGTTTATTACAGCAGTCATTAAGAGATTTTGGAGGCCAAATATTTAGGAAAGGAGCGATGAGTCTAAAAATATAATCCATTTATCAATGTTTGAAATGTTTCAATAAAACAGTTTTATTTATAACCGGCTTAGCCCAAACTTAAAATAATAAATATAAATACCTTATTATACTCTTGTTGCCTGTAATTTCGTACTCCAAAAGTAGGTAGTAACAAACAAACGCATTTCTATTCAGATAAGAAGGAATATATAGAATAGTATATCAAAAATAAAAGCTAACCTTGAGGATGTCTTGAGTTCAAGGGGACGATTAATTTATTTTATACAATTGATTAGCATTTTAATAACGTTGTTTGTAAGATGTTTACAACCGGCTTATGAACTTCAAGCATCGAAAAAAGTACCTATACTCAAGGTGGATGCTCAAAGGTAGCCCGCGAAATTCGAATTTTGTTACGTTTTTTGCAATTTGCAGGTCAGTATCAGATTGTATGTTGATCTAAATATGATTCGCGGCCGTATCAGATATTTTATTTATAGAATTATATTCATAAAAATTTCTCTCTAAGACTATGTTCTTGATTCTAATGACTATGTTTATGTAAAGCCATATTTTTTACGGTCGCGAATTATATTTTAATCAAAATACAATCTGACACTGATTTGCAAATTGTAAAAAACGTTAGAAAATTGGAATTTCGCGGGCTACCTTGGAGTATCCACCTTAATTAAAAAAATGTTGTTGGGAAATCATAAAATATTTAATAAAAAAAGCAAAACTATTCTTCTTATGCTTCAATTATTACATAAGCAAATTTTTAGTATCGTACCTCCTAGAAGTTTCCATACCTACCTGTATTATAAACCTGTACACCCACTGAGGTACCTATTGAGGTGACCCGTATGCTTACGTCATACTGCTGAAACCTTGTCCTTTCCATGTTGTGCTCAAATAGTAATGGACGTCGCCCCGGCTACCTCGTATTAATCTAGGTGAGCCACAATAATGGCCGATAAAAATGGCCATTGGAACCTTTTTCGTCATTAGTCTGAGCTATGATAAAACCATGACGCCGACTACTTACTTTGAATCATGAGATGACTGCTCGTGACGTATCTTTGTTGGTGATACAAGCACAAGTCACAATTAGGTAACCTTTTTTTACGGTCACTTACACCAAACGGTATCTAGACAATCTATCCTCACTCTGTCAAATCCTTTTTGTGTTTTCAAGGATAGAGCATTCTTTCATTCTTAAGATGTCCAGAATATCAGATCGAAATCGAAAAGAATGCTCTTGAGTATGTTCGTTTGATTGTAGTTATTAGGCCAGACTTTATTTACTTGGTTACTATTTAATGTTAAATGTCAAAGATATAATCGGGATTGTTATATACCTATTTTTTCACATCACCATACACTATTCCAGTCGAATTCTAACTATCAGAACCACGATCAATACCTTAAAATTCTTGATATCCCATCAGATACTTGTGAACATTTATTAATGCGTAGGTAGGTATAGGTAAGTACAAAAGTTAGGTCATGTTCTAGACTATTTCACTATGTCTAACATTGCCTACCGTTTCGAACAGCAAAACATCAGACTGTAAATCAGCAACTACCAAAAATGGCAAATAAAAAACACAATTACGCACGCAAATAAACGTAAGTATCATCGGGTCAACTAGACATAACAAGTAGCATAATGTTCGTAGATGATTCATAAATAATCAGACAGTTTAAATGCCAGTTGTATGATACATTTATTATTATGACTGATTAGAGAACTGAGTCTGTGGTCTTCTAACATCTTCTTAAATAAGCAACTGATTAACTATCAACTGGAAAAAAACCTGCGGAGTCCAAGAAAAACTGAAGAATGCTTGAGTCGAATATAAATGCGAAATCTACTCGAGTTGACAAAAACTTTAGTGGAATTCGGAGTAAGTAGTTTTATATTAATATGTATTTGAACGTGCATCAGTCTCGGTCACCACTGCGCAGGCGATATGCAGCTAACCTTGACCACCAAAGTAAGGGCCCACGAAGGTCGCGTAGGTATTGTTTTATTTATGCAATACCTTGTCATTATAACAACTCAGATATTCTTTGTAGATTATCCTGCTTACTGAATCGTAAGTTCGTAAAACGATCCCATTTTGCGAACGTGAACACATCGAAACTACCGAGTCAACGCGTAACAACGTTGCTCCGTATTTAAAACGTAAGAAGTGCACTAAATATAGTATAGTAAAAATTGTACTTAAAACTTTAATGAGAGAACTTTATTTCAAAAGTATAGTATGACATCATCTAGAGTTACGTCGCGTCGGCGGCGAGGCCACAAGACGTGGTCGCACCAACTTCGCTCCGCAGGCCCCAGTTTGAAATAGCACTCGCGGAGACACCACGTACGTTACAAACTCAGTGAGAAAATAATCAAGTACTTCATAAATCATGGCGAATATAATGGGTGAGTAAACTTTCTTTACCTAATGATTAATTATAATTTTACCGGAGAATTTTGCGTCTTATTTCCGTAATTTTTTGAAGGCCTTGATACCGTCTGCCGACTGAAGGCTTAAGTTCTCAAACATCTTACTGTAGATAGGTCGTCTATATTTCAAAGGAAATTTCTAGTTCCACATATTTCATAATTTAGTGTTGTTTTTTGAGAAGCCGGTGCCGCAAATACCGGACCGGCGTTTTCTTGGCACAAGGCCAACAACGGGCGTGGTGTTGCGGAATACTAAATTGGTTGGAAACAATCAATACAACAAACATTCTCGCCGGCTAACACAAAAATACCTAATCATTTATTTATGACATCAACCATGCTGCAATATGTGGTAATGATTGTAGTCATATTTAATTACAGATGTAGGTATTTTTCAACAAGAATGTCGGGCTTAATAATCTCCCACAATTAACATGTTTTTTTTATAATTTCTGTTTGCTAGGTCACATTGTTTGATAGTACTTACTTATTAAACGCTGTAGTGTATGAGATCATCCTCAATTCCGTCATCATCGAAGGTTGCTTTACTGGTTCTAGGTGCGAGCTGTGAGCCTGTTTATATATTTGTTTTCCTACATACTAATATGTACGTAATTGATAAAATATTTATGGAGAATATGCTAATTAAAACCCAATTGAGTCATTTTTGTCACATGAATAATGTATAATTATGTAGGTAGACTAAGGTAATGTACATGCATTTGTTTGTTCATGTATTTTCCCCTAATACTTTGGATTCCTGAAGGACTGACAAGTCTGAAAATAATATAATCTAATACGTACCGCCTCGTCGCCAAAATGTAGGCATGCACTCATAGTGTGTTAGGTCAGAACTTTAGATTGGTCTAATTGACCTAATAGATCTCTGCATACTGCGAAAATGTCTTTGCATAGCGACGACTGGCGACTTGACTGATAACGTTCAAACATTGTTTCAAAACACGAAATGTATACATTATGTCACTCATAACTTACCACCTTTGCGCTAATCTATGTAAACGAACAATTTTAAACGTTATACAAAGAATGGCTAGGTAGGTACCTAGCAGTACAATCGTCACGGTGTATTGCTCGTTAATTACTAATTAGAATTACGATCCAAAGTCGTGTCTATTCTAGACTTTAAACACTACATACCGAGTACCTAACTACTTACTGGCAGGTTACTGTCCAGCCTTTACACCTACCAACACAGTAAACCATTACAATGAAGAGGAAAGCTTTTATATTATGACTTCCTCCAGTCATTTGCGTCGCACTCGCTTGTAAACAAATTGGAATAACGGAATAACTTGCAAATTGTCAGGGTGTGGCCAAATACCGGCTCCAGCCATAAAGTAGCATAGATACAACGTTGGATATAATAACTTACATTTTATTAAAGTAAATATCTAATAATAGGTTGGTATAGCTGGAGGTAATAGTACGTCTGAGCATGAATAACAAATTCAACTAGCAGAGATTGCGATATACCCGAATCCCTTAATAAAACAGTGATGAAAACAAAAACAAAAAGTTACCATTACTTATTGAATTGTTTTAAAAGCTCTCTGTACAAACATTCTACTCTCCAAGCTGACTCAATTCGTAGATAAACAGACTCAGCTACAGATAGGTAGAGGCTGAAACAGAATTGATTTGATAGGATGACATCATCGTGAACTACTTTCATAATAAGCGACGCGACAGAGTCCCACAGCGCAGGCGCCATCGACGTGTTTCCACCGTCCGGCTAAAAAACAACCTCTATATAGACAGCAATGGAAAGCTTCCATTAAGACTATGACATAATCAAGTTATGAATTCGTGGGTGCCGGCACTGCCGACTACCGGGGCACCTAGTCCGCATACTAACATACCAATACACCGGCCTATATTTAGAGTCGAGTAAAGAGACATGCCTCGAATGAAAGGCAATGGCCGTATATCGTTAGACTAAATAGGAATCGAGGAAAGCACTAAGAAGTGTTTACAGAATTTAAAATAGCTTTAATGCCATCGACCCCGCCTTTGGAATTCAAGGATCTAATGAGACGAGGCGAGAATAGATTCGTGGCAATTATACTTTAGTACGATTTTATATATATTAATATCTTAAGATTTTTAGACAAGGCAGTAACTGTTAATCTCTATACCTCAAGCAAAATCTGAACATTTTTGTACATTTTAGTATGAAAAGGTGATAGGAAAATGTATGCAGAACAGGTTTTTATTCAAGCATTATTATTAGGTAATACTTAATTAAGTTATTGTTGTTTACAGATTTATCTACCGAGGACAAACTCGAATACCACTTCTTCCCGGTATCGAGCGGCTCCGTGCAGTTCAAAGTCAGAACTCCCAATGATGCACACATTGCCCTTACAATGGGACCCCAAGAGAGCGACCCTATGATTGAGGTGGGTACCTAATAGACAAGATAACATAAGCCAGAGTAATGTAGTAATAGTAATCAGTAAGCACCTAATCTTTTCCTAATAAATTAACAGATCTTTCTTGGAGGCTGGGGCAACACAAAGAGTGTAATCAGGAGGAACAGATCCAAACCCGACAAAGTTGAAATGGAGACCCCTAACATTTTGAACGGCGGTGAATTCCGTGGGTTCTGGGTTCGTTGGGACAGCGGCATCATCTCTGCAGGCCGTGAGGGCGAAGCTATTCCCTTCCTCTCTTGGGCAGATCCCGAGCCTTTCCCTATTGCCTTCGTCGGAGTGTGCACCGGATGGGGCGCGACCGGCACTTGGAAGATCGAAGGTAAATTCTCTTAAAACATTGCTTAAAATCGTCATCACATAAAATGTACCCAACAATTTAAAATTGTGCCCTTTATCGGTACAGATGGGGCTGAATTCGATACTCCGGACCAGTTAGCGTATAAATTCGGACCCGTCCTCGCGGGTTCTCTGAAATTTGAATATCGCGGTCCCCACAACTGCCATGTAGCCCTGACGCCAGCTCCCGCTGAAGTGGACCCTATGTACGAAATTCTGCTCGGTGGTTGGGAGAACACCAAGTCCGTTATTAGACACTGCAGGCAAAAGCCAGATAAGGTAGGATAGAATGTCGTGATCGTAGTTGTGTTATTTGTTGGAACTTTCGTTAAAAATTCACTGTTGACCCTTAGGTTGAGGTCCCGACTCCAGGGATTATGAATCCTAACGAGTTCAGACAATTTTTGATCGAATGGAGGAGCGGCAGAGTGATGGTCCGCGACGGCGAGTCGGGCATGGTTATCATGGAGTGGGTGGACCCCGCGCCTTTCGGTGTAACGCACTTCGGTGTGCGGACTGGTTGGGGAGCTCGCGGACAGTGGCGTATCACTCACTTCAACAATCCCGGCGCACAGCCTCGTTGAGTTATCTTTTTCTTGAGAATGCTTGGATGTTAATTGCTAACTTCTAATCCGCGTAATGCGTATTATTTCAAAATTTTTTAGTCGATAGATCAACTAATTTTTGTATCGTTGTCAACACCACCGTTAGACTAACAATAAATATTGTGTCCTAAAGTAACGTGTGTTTGCGGAATCCTGACGTATGGTAACTTCGTAACTTGAAGTCTGCATCTGGATGTTTCCAATTGGTGTTTGGTACGTTGGGTACATTTTGTGGCTAAGCTTTTCTATACTTGTTTTTTTTCATTTTTACATACTTTTATCATTTATTTTTTATCTGTCTGTATACCTACCTACATACATTCACTGTCTTTTCGAGCTCAATTTTTAATCTAGCTCTATTTTTAAATATTTCTATTCGTTCAGGTATTTGATTACATAAACATTACCTACCCACTGTTTTACCTTCACTAGCCTTTACTTCGACAGTGGGTAGAAGTTAGATATGTTTTTTTAGTCCTGCAGATACCTAGACTTATATCGATTTTTTTTTGCTAACGCAACGTGCATGGCATGTTCACCGAGTTTTCAATGCACTGACTTAACAATATTTAGGCTAAGTCAGTGCATTCATGCATTGATAACTGATACTGACTGTAATATAACCTACATAATTATTATCATAGTTTTACTTATAAATCTGGTGATAGTGGCACTAAAGTTATCGATGTGAACATCCGTCTTGTTGTAAGTAAGGAAATAAAATATAATTGCACCATTGAAGTGATTGTAAAATTGTTCACAGGGTACCTTTTTATTTAATTGCATCTAATTGCGTGATAATAGCCTGCTGCCTGCTATCGATAAACTGTCAGAACGCCAAAACATACAATATTTATTTATTTATTATGCACATTCTGCTTATTCATCCATGAGTTTTGCAAATGTTAATTTTTATTATAATTTTATGTATAATTTTGTAGTTGCTCCTTCGGCACCCGTGGCTGCACCCCTGTACGCCGCGCCGCCCGGCTACCCTGGAGTCACGCCCGCATTCAATGCGCCTCCCCAAGTGTTCGCTGGTGCCGGCAACTGGGTAGACGCCAGTGCTGGACAGATCCCTCCCGGTGCGGTCGTCGGTGGACAGGACTGCAATGGCGAGCCCCTTTACGTCGCCAGGGCACAGCATGAGGGCGCTGTGATTCCAGGAAAACTTTGCGCTTCACACGGATGCGCCTTCATACCGTGGGGCGGTCAGGAACACGGCAAACCTGAATACCAGGTAGGTTACATGAATATTACTTCCGAAGTCCACTTAACTTTATCTTCAAATAACAACTATGTATATAAGTATAGGCATGTACGAAATATGGGAGGAACTCTTTCAATTGAAGTCGGTTCGAGAAGTTTAGAACTTTGAAAAGTGTTACACTTCTCGAACCGACGGATGACAGTTTCAATTTCATGAGCACGACCTGGTGCAATTTGTTACAAATTTTAATCTTATCATTTCCCTACTCCTAGGTGCTGGTCGGTGGCCCCAACAACTGGGTGCGTACAAATGGCTCGAACGTGCCTCCTGGAGCATTCCCCGGCGGTCAGTCCGAGGACGGTGAGCCCCTGTTCGTGGGCCGCGTCAACCACGAGGGCAGCCTGACCACCGGCAAGGTCCAGCAGTCGCATGGCGTCTGCTACATCTCCTTCGCTGGGCAGGAGCTCGGCTTCCCCGACTACGAAGTCCTCATGCCCTAAACATAAAAATCGCAAAATGTTAATGAATCTCAGGATTTGTGCGTACATACGTGTGTAACTTAGGAAAACTGCTTCCACAATTAAATAAGCAATTAAATGGTGCATTTAAGTACCTAGATACATAAAGTCTTGTCACGCTGTGCCTGTTCGTACGTATGTTAATTGTTTAATGCACTGCATAATATTATTTTTCTGGTGTTGAATGTTATGTATAAGTAACGACATCAATATGTAATATTTTTGTTAAATTATTATTAAATATTTACCTATTTATTTAACGCGTTTTCTTATTCCAACTATAAATTAAGAAGTGGTTTTGGTCGTCACAATGTCGCAATCAATATAGTGGACAAACAAAAGTTAGGTGTACTTGTAGAACTTTGTGTTTGAATATAATATATTCATATTATGAGAAGAGGTTATGCCTTGCCTGCAAAACTTAGACAAAAAAATTACAAGAATACTGAATCAATAGGTATTTAGCAAAAGTGAAACTCTATACAGCACACTATATCAACATATAGTTACGTAAAATGTCGTTAAGTATAAACCAAGATCTTTTTAAACATTACAGTCTCACCGGTAATATTGGAATCGGTATCCCGAAAAACGTTTGACGAAAGAGTTCACTGGCTTCCTATCGTTGATGGCAAATTGCCTCCAAATGCAATGATTGGCGGGTTCGAAAATGAACATATTTACATAGCGAGAGCTTACCATAATAATTCGCTGTGTCCAGGGAAATATGTGAAATCATCTGGTAAGGCATTCATCCCTTGGGGAGGCAGAGAACATTGCAAAGAAGAGTTTGAGGTAAAAGTAATGCATTCTATTTTTCCTTAAATGGTATATAACGAAACTGTATTTTTAAAGACCTTTTTTGTTCTTCTCAAAAACTATATTGTGCAAGCCCGAATTCCCGACTCAAAGGATAGGTTACCTACCAACATGGTGTTATATTATTATACAAACCACTCTACGACAGTTAAGATTATTTGAGACACCAATAATGCATGTCTTAATTTATTTTCAGATATTATGTGGGTTTAATGCTAAATGGGTTAAAACAAAATCCAACTATATACCTCAAAATGCATTCATCGGTGGTCGCACAGGTGGAGCTGAAGTGAATAACGAACCTTTATATATAGGGAGGGCTATGTATGACGGCAGACTTATATGCGGAAAAGCTTACGCTCGTTACAATTTGTGCTATTTGCCCTTTCAAGGCAGAGAGATAGCAATACCTTCGTATGAAATATTAGTCCTACCAGACGACGGAATACAACAAGCTTTACCTTTTAGTACCTTTTTCCCTATTTTTACCTTATAGTTATGTAAAATGGTGTCATCAGTTGCTTAAAAAAAAAAATAACAAGACTAAATAAAAAGAACCTATTATAGTAATAGTAAGAACCTACTTAATCAAAGTTATTTTAAATCATTAAACTTCTAGAACGAACGCTCTCAAGAGCTGTCCGTGCCAAATATTCCATATCAATGATGACACTGACAGCTCTTGAACGCGTTTTAGATGTGGATCGCGTTCAGTTTCATTGGTGAAATCCGCCCTAAATTTAAAAGTTGAACAGAGTTAATCTATGAAAGTAGTACCTACCTATTACTAGAAATCCAAAAAATATATTATCGTAATAGATATTTTGGATTCTGAGAATGCGACTTGGATCTATATCCTAAGGGTAATACGGAGTATGTAAATGTACTTAGGATGGTGGTAGTGCTTGTAAAGGTAGATGTCAAAAACCTGTCAGCACACTGGTTCTGAGATATCATGTTAGTTCCTTATTCCGCCAAATTACTTACCCGCTCATACCGGTACTTTACCCGCTCATTACAATTTTATTAGCAAAAATACCTACCCCTATGTTATTTAAAGTTGTTATTTATCTGTAAGCGTTATTTAAAATAAATAAATGATATAACAATTCTACAACAATTGTGGTTTTCACCTGGTTATTATTAGGTGTCACAAATCTTATCATTCATTATATTCCTAGAAATAGAAACAGGCCAAGAATTGAGCCATGTTGAACTCCAGAGTGACAGTAGATCCCAGAGATCGCATACTGTTAACGTTTACTCATTGGATCGTATGTATTACACTAAAGAAATAATCAGTCTACGTACGGCGGTGTTACTAACTCCATAGTAATGCAATTTTCTGAACAAAGTGTCTTATGAAACGCAATCGAAAGCGTAAGAGGAGACACAAAAAATACCTAAGGCATCATATTCATGTGTCTTCTACCAGACTTCAAATATGTGTGGATGAAGCTCAACAACAGAGTATCAGAAGTCGAGCGACCTTTTGTGAAACCGAATTGTTTACAATTTAATTTAAAAAACATGCATGTTCAATCTCTTTGCAGTAAATTAAACTAGCATCATCTCAAGACACAACAATGTGGTAGAAAATGATGAGAGCACATGAGAGTGATATTTTTTATTCCTGTAACTTTAGCCTTTTAGAAGGTATAGTTGAATCTATTCAGGAGGGTTATTTTATTTCTCAATGGGAAATATAAACTTAAATAAAAAAATAAAATAACAGATGCTCTTTATAAACTGATTTACCTTCTAATGATGTACGCTTTTAAAATTAAAAATAACATAACATCACGCCTTGTTTACCCGAAGGGTTGGGCAGAGGAGTACCTAATGTACCTATAGTATATACAATATTATATACCCACATTTCGCCAGTTATGTTTAAGTCCCATGTAATAAGCGTCGAGCCTATTGCCATCAACCGGGCACAAATCCAGACTCCGGGCTGCTACTGAACAATTCCGGGTGGAAAAACCCAATAACACTTTGCCCGACCCGGGAATAAAACCCAGGACCTCAAGCTCAGCAGTAGCGTTTGCGACCACTAGACCAACGAGGCAGTTAAAAGGCTTTTTTAAATTAATGAACCTCCAAAAACTTTTTGGGCCTCTAATGATGCACACTTTTGAAAATAAATGAGGCTCTTTTTAACTTTCAGGCCTATTGTCACAGTTAGTCGCAATAACAGAGCTAGGTACGCCAACTAAATGGGTAAGGTTAAGTTAGAAAAGTAACGAACCACGCGCGAGCCGAATTGGTCGCGGTAACTAAGCTAAGGCACCCAGACCAAATGGGTTGCCTTAGGTTAGAATGGTGAATAAACGCGCTCGAGCCGAGTGAGCGAAGAAAAAGAAGAAGTGAAGCGACCAGTTCCGCAGCAGTGGCAGGCGAGCGCTACATAGCGCTAATACAGTAAGTAGGAACTGTGAAGGCACAGTTTCTACTTACTATATTATTCACTGATAGTCACTAAAAAGGTCATGAGTCATGCATGACCTACTAGAACAACAACATTTTTTTATGATGCCAAATTGCCAAGTGTACTCTCTGAATTTACTCCTAACTTCTTGCTAATCACCCATTATAGCAGATGAGAAAAAAAAACAAGAACTTTATAAAATCATGGCGAATAATATAATGGGTGAGTATCTGTATCTAGGTAGAAATTATATTTCTTCCGAAGTATTTCGAGATTATTTTCCGTACTTTTGTTGCACATATCAGTTTCCGACTCCGACCATTTTAATATAAAGGTAGTGAAACATACCTACAGATCAAAGTGAGTCTCAGTTCTCAAACCATAATGAATCTTGCTTTGATTTTGAATACCGGAAATGTTTGAATCCATCTTCCTTTCCACTTTCGAGTTTCTGATTGATTACAGAATTATCTACCGAGGACGAACTTGAATATAATTTCTTTCCGGTATCGAGCGGGTCCGTGCAGTTTAAAGTGAAAGCTCCCCATGATGCACACATTGCCCTTACCACGGAATCCAAAGAAAGTGAACCTATAATTGAGGTGGGTTGTATAAGGCAGAGTACAGACAAGCAGCACCTTGCTGTCGACACAGCCAACTCCAGCTGTCGACAGAGGCAACTGCAGGTGCCGCCATTGGTCGGATTGGTTTGCCGTCGACCCGTAGACAGCAAACGACCAATGGCGACAGCTACAGTATGAGCGCGGCGTGCGCGCTGCCTTGTCAGTCGACTTCAGATAGACCGAGTGTTCATGGCGTTCATGCTGTCGACATGGTGGGCAGCAGTCAGCGTGTCGAATACTGCAGCAGTTGCTTTCGTCGATAGTAGCAGTTGCTTTTGTCGAAAGTAGCAGTTGCCTCTGTTGACAGCTGAAGTTGGCTCTGTCGACAGCTGAAGTTGGCTCTGTCGACAGCAAAGTGCTGCTCGTCTGTTTGATGCCTAGCGTAGTAATATGATTAATCCCATTGGTGGGTAGGTAATATTATTGATTTGTATGTTTGCTTTAGCTATATCTCATAAACCGTGATAGGTATAGGTACAGTTGAAATGATTGTGTATTTCTATTGCCGCTATAACAAAAAACAAAAAAAAAAATTAAAGGTCCTCTTTGCAATTATTGCTTTTTTCAGCGTTTTTTTACTAAATATTGTACGGCTGTACGAAACCCTTCGTTTGTGAGTCCGGTTCGCACTTGGCGAGTTTTTTTTCTTTTTAGTACCATTATTCAAAAAGATAGACCTCTAAACAAAACATGCGGGGTGACTCGATTCACGTGTGTGTATTATCGTTTTTTTATTTTTTTTTATTTTTTTGATAGTTATGATTTTCATGGTCAGTTAAACATTAGCGCATAGGAAACAGTAGTTCTTACTTCGTAGTAATAAGACGAATTCTGGAATCGTTTTCCAATCAATTTTTCCAGGTCATTTTTGGAGGTTGGAAGAACACAAAAAGTGCGATTAAGAAGAACAGAACCAAGCAAATTGTAATCGAAACCCCTGACATTGTGAACAGCGATGAATACCGGGGTTTCTGGGTCCGTTGGGACGGAGGCTTCATCGAAGCCGGTCGTGAAGACGAAGAAACCGCTTTCCTCTCATGGGAAGATCCCGAACCTTTCCCAATGGCCTTCGTCGGCGTGAAAACAGATTGGGGCTCGACCGGCACTTGGAAGATTGAAGGTTTAAAATGCTTTTAAATTACCGCTTCTTCATCACATGAAATGCATATCTCCCAAACAATATTAAATTGTGCCCTTCATATAGGTCTTCAGCCATTGAGTACTCCGAATAAGAAACAGTATAAATTCCAACCCGTCCTCGCGGGCTCTCTGGAATTTGAGTTTCGCGGTCCCCACAACTGCCATGTAGCTCTGACACCAGGTCCCGCTGAAATGGCGGTTATGTATGAAGTTATGCTCGGTGGTTGGCAGAACACCAAGTCCGCTATTAGATACTGCAGGAAGAAGCCAGATAAGGTAGGATAGAATGTCGTGGTCGCCGTTGTGTTATTGGATGAAAACATCGTTAACAATTCTCTGTTCATCGTAGGTCAAGGTAGCGACTCCGGGACTTTTGGACCCTGACAACTTCAAGAAATTTTTAATAGAATGGAGAAGAGGCAAGGTGGTGGTCCGCGATGGCGAGTCGAGCGAGGTTATCATGGAGTGGCAGGACTTCACGTCATTTGGTATATCGCACTTCGGCGTGCGGACTTGTTGGGGAGCTCGCGGACAATGGCGTATCACTCACTTCAACAATCCCGGCGCACAGCTTCGTTGAGTTATCTTTTACTAGAGAATACTTAGCTGTTAATTGCCGACTTGAAATTCGCATTTAATGAGTATCATTTTTTAATGTTTCTATTTGGTGTTTGGTTGCTTAGTTGGGTACATTTTGTAGCTAAACTTGTTTTCTATTCTTGTTTTTTTTTACACGCCTTTTCTTTCTGTACCTATACCTACATTGACACCATTTCTAGCACTACCTACCATACTGGTTAAGGTACTTCATTAAATAAACTTTACAACTACCACTGTTTTATCAGCCTTCACTTCGACAGTGGGTAGAAATTTGATTGATTGATTGATTTGGTGACTTTTAGTCCTGCAGATACATGCCTAAAAAAAATTGAATACCATTTTATGTGTACCGAGTTTTCAATGCAATGACTTAACAATATTAAGGCTAAGTCAGTGTATTCATGTATCGATAACTGTTACTGACTCTAACAGGTCAAGGCAAATGGGTAGACGCCAGAGATGGAGAGATCCCCCCCGGCGCCGTCGTCGGTGGATCTGATTTCAACGGCGAAACCCTGTATGTCGCCAGGGCCCGGCATGAAGGAGCTATGATTCCCGGAAAACTTGTCGCTTCACATGGATGCACCTACATTCCGTGGCGCGGTAAGGAGCACGCCAAAATTGAATACCAGGTAAGTTTCATGATTCTACTTTAGATCTAAGTACAACTACATAACAACTAGGGAATCGGGCTCGAGATTTCGAGCCTTTCTCGCGATTCTATCCCGTGGGATGACAACATCTTTCTTGAAATCTCGTCCGAGATCCCGAACGAGATTTAGGGATCTCATGCACTAGACGGCCACTACCATGACCGATTGGTTTCGGTTTCTTTAGTTTACGAGCTATCTAATTGCGTAAAACGTTTTCGTAATCGATTCCGACTAATTTGAACATTAGTACATTTTGTCAAGTACATTCTGACAGTACAACAACATTCATTGCGCTATTTACGTTGATGAGCAGATTTTTTTTCGAACTTATGAAGGATTAGCAATCTGTTTCAAACCGATCCAGATTGTGATCGTGTATTATGCAATTAGGGTGCTGGTCGGTGCGCCACTGGTCGTGGTCGTGGTCGTATACGTCCGTAAGTTCAGCGATATTTTGTAATGTTCGTTTTTTTTTTTTGTAATTTCTTTGAGTTCTCTGCCGGTGGAGCTGATTTGTAATTCTTAGATATAATTCAATAGATTAACAACATCAACTGACAGTCTGTGCCAATCGTTTGAAACAGCTTATTTACAATAATATAGCAATTTAAAATCTAAGATACACTACAAGTATAAAATTAAATATTATGTAATCATTTATAGGTTTATCTAGGTAAGTGATTTTTACAAGTTATGAGTGTTCTGTTTTGTAAACAATACCTACCAAATCAAATTAGTTACTTCTACATTGGTTGTAAACTTCGTAAATATGACAGATGCCATTAACCAACAAAAAATATTCTAAATAAATAATTCTATCAAAATTAATTAGGTATCTAAGTATACCTAACATATTATGCGCAGTGTGTGCAAGTGATTATTATTTAAAAAAGGCAATTTTTTTTTTATGTCTGAGATTCAATTATTTAACGTTTTTTTATTTACAAAATATATCACGATTACCCTAAGTAGGTGTAGTTTTAGAACTTTTAATTCAAAAAAAGCATTTTTTCAAAAAAAATGCGAAAAAGTTGAGATCTCGAATAGCCAATATCGACCCCTGACTTGGCACGCGAGATTTCGGATTGCATTCCCTAATAACAAATATGTATAGGTATATTTATCATGTATGAAATATGGAAGCAACTCTTGCAAGTGACTTTGCACTCACTAGAGCATACGACAATAGTTTGATTAGCATGACGTGATACTGTTGCAGCAATATATTAATAAACTTATCATTTCCCTACTCTTAGGTGCTGGTAGGTGGCCCCAACAACTGGGTGCCCACAAACGGCTCGAACGTGCCCCCTGGAGCGTTCGCCGGCGGTCAGACGGAGGACGGCGAGCCCCTGTACGTGAGCCGCGTCCACTACAAGGAAAGCATCACCAACGGCTTCGTCCAGAAGTCGCGTGGCTTCTGCTACATCTGCTTCTCTGGACATGAGATTGGCTTCCCCAACTACGAAGTCCTCATGCCCTAAATATGTTTTTAAATGAATATCTGGAATTGTGCGTATGTATTAGTAAAACAGTATCCACAATTAAATGGTGCATTTAAGTAAGTACCTACTTAGATAGGTACATTAGTCTTGTCACGCTGTTCCTGTTTGTACGTAGGTACTGTATAAATAAATAAAATATGATAAATGAACATAATATTTCATAAAATTTTAATTTTTGACTACTTCCTACATATTAATAAACTTAATAATAATGTTTTGAATAGGTATACGCAAGTATTCAGAACAAAAATAAAACAAAAATACCTATTATTTTGTGTTTATTAATTTTTTAATAGGTATAGGCTGTTTAGCGGGCTGGCCAGTGCCTTTATTTACACCTGCGGAAAAACAATACCAGCGCGCCATTTTCCATAAATATTTGTTCCCGTTTTCGTAACATAATTAATATTATTAATACGAAATCTAAAGTTTTTAAAAGAAGATCCGGTTATTCAGTACATGGCAACAAATGTCAGTTGAACTTTATAAATCTAAATGTATCTATCATTTATACAATTACGTTATTGTATAAATGATACATTTAGTCAAATTAATAAGCTAAACTTTTTCTTACACCATTTTTTATTGACATTATGTTTGATGAATAATATTTATAATAAAATACTCGTAGTCCGATCTTAGAAATGGCCTTAACGTGATTTCTGGCTATTTCACGATACGCCACCATGATTATTCATGATTATTGTTATTTTAATTCATCTATTGTGAATTTGAAGACTATGTGGGTCATTTTCTCAGTTATTTTTAGGCATACCCAAATGTCCTTCTTTGGTATTGTTCGTGGTGTCGTTGAGCTTCTTGAATTCTGAGTTGAATTAGGTACTCAATTACTGACAAATGCATGCGTGCATTGACTGGACAGGTCTACTCTAATCTGTGTGGTTCTTTCCTCGAAAGACTATTTCAGACACTAATCTAAATGGTCCTCATATGGCCTGTCCAAGATTGTCTGCAACTCTGGGACTTTAATAGAGACTGTAGCCTCTGGGTCTTTCTTCACTGAGTAATTGGATAGGAAACACCGTGCTTGTCTAGTTTTAACAAAGAAGTTTTTTCCACGTGTGTTTTTGGATCCAATTTACAGAAATAAATATAATTTATCATAAATATCATTAATTAGCTTATGTATTATACTTACAAATAAGTATAGTGTTGTCGACCCCGACTTCCGAGTTGTAGGTCGTAGGTTCAAACCCAGCCAGGCGCTTTACTTACTTTGCAGGTACCTAATTTATTTCATCACCACTCCTAAACATCCGAAGACATGTGACATCTACCAAAACGTACTGGGCACGCATGGTGGATAACGGCCCGCTCCCACTCACAGAGAGGCGGTTTGTGTCCCAGCAGTAGTCATTGGCTGATGCTGTTTGGTACCACCTACTTTGGAAACATTTTTAACAGACTTCAAAAAAAGGAGGTTCTTATTCGTCTTTTTTTTGTGTAGTTAGGTATACAGGGTGGCCGGAACATTGACGTCCACTATGAAAAATCGCGAAACATACATGGAGGTGATTCGGATACCCCACGATACGAGGGAACTAAATTTTATTTTTACCCTGTTTATGTATGTTCATCGATATAATTTTTCATCAATGGGGTTAAAAACTGAAAGCTCATCATAGGTGGCAGCACTGTTCACCGTTTACAAGTCACCATACTACAATGTATGAGACTTGACTGGAAAAGACGAGATAAGGGAAGCTTCAACCACTGGTAAAAAGCAGCTTTATTGATGGAAAAGTAAATAAAGTATGAACATTTGTTGACTTTATGTTCTTTGTTTGCAGAAGACTGGAGGCGTACGACAGAAAAACCTAGAGGGGCAATTCCCGTAATTTTAAGAACGTTCGTAGGTATAGTAATCACTTATCACATTCGCAATTTGTAAAATTATAATCAATGTACCATTTTATCAAAACTACAAAAAAATTTGACAAGTTTCCGTATGGTTTCCATCAACACGGTAGTAATTTTTTTCATATGGTAGCACTGGTTGAACTGTCAAACTGTCAGCCAAAGTTAAAGCTGTCCCAGCTGTCCGTCCCTGTCCGTCCATAATAGCAATGACTAACGATGTATTAGTCATTGGTCCATAGAGTTCTCTATATAGTCTGTGGTCCATAGTGTCCATGTCCAATATCCTGTCACTTTCAACTTCAGGAGGCTTCTTCAGGAAACGGATAATCGATAAATGTATTAAAGAAAAGCTGTTTGCTTTGTATTGGTGCAAAACTAGTGAGTTATAAACACACCAGTTCCATTTCGGTAGCCTTTACCGTTAATAAGTAGCGGCCAATATATTTTCACCATGGGGGAAATATTCGGTAATGAATGTTTATTTTCTTTGTTGTTACAACTACTATTAGTTTGAACAAATATAAACCATTATAATAATTATGATAATGACCATATAATCCAACCCACAGTTTAAGAGATAAAATTGCATCATATGTTGTATTTAATACATGAGTCACTCTCTTGCAGAATTCACAACATGGCCAAGACATCAAAATATATTTTATAAAATCACAAGCAATGGAATAAACTTTGAAATCAAAGCTCCTGGTAATGCAGGCATTGGATTAGCCAGTAAACCAGGACCTAACTGTGATTTTTTAGTAAGTATATATACTAGCAACTTTGTCTGCAATTCAGGATGAAAAATAGCCTATGTTCTTCTCCAGGTCAAGGTCTACCCATTTGTAAATTTCATCCAAATAAGTTCAGCCGTTTTAGTGTGATAATGGAACAAAGAAACAAACTCCCTTTATATTTTATAGTTTGAATTGCACTACCTTGTGTATAATTTGCTTGTGGAATTCATTATTGAGTGTAAAAGGTAATGTTTAAGCTTAAATGTACTTACTGCAGCTGAAGTAGCTGTAGTCAGTACATTTAAGCTAAAACATTAGTTAAGTAAATAATTTTGCTAAATCAAAGTTACCTCTTTCAGGTTGGTATTGGCCATAACCGCAACACTTGGATTAAGAAAATGACAGCAAGAGTAAGCAAAGAGACTATAGAAACACCAAACATTTTGTCTTCTCAGGAGTTTAGACGATTCTGGATCTCATGGTATGGAGACATACTGCGTTTAGGCATAGATGGAACACCTAAACCTATAGTAACATTTAACAGTAAAAATTCAAATTTGAAATATGTTACGTTTACTGCCATTGATGATAATAGAAATCCTGTATATTGGAAAATTGAATGTGAGTGCTAGTTTTAATTTTTGAATGCGTTCCTTATAAGCAACATCTTACAATTTTGTATGCATCCATTTATCATGATTATTTTTAAAGCTATCATTGCATTAAGGTGCTATGTCCCGATAGAGACTGCACCTACTAGTTACCCTATCTAAGGATTGGGCGCACCTAATTCTGAAAAACAGATATATTCCTATCTAAGGATTGGGCGGACAATCAATCACTTTTAGTAACAAGATAAGATTAACTTTGCAGGATAGAAAAAAATCCTCCACCTTTTAAAAAATTACCCCTTTCTTAATGTGTAATCAATCTCATAGACGTTTTTTTCTTACTTTTTTCATATGCACAAATTCGCTGACTTTGTCTAGATTAAATGATTAAAACAATTACTATGTTTAAATACCTACCAAATGCACGAGGCAACCAGTCGCGAGCCTACCTCAGTTCAGTACGCTGCTTGAGCTTAAACATACAAATATATATATTTTTTCAGTGCCACCTCTACTAGAAAGGCCTCTTATGAAACCAGTGACAGGGGGTGAACTGTACTGGGTTCAGGTGGATGCAGAGACACAGTTTCCAGATGGTGCATACATTGGGGGATATGAGAAAGAAAACCTATACATAATAAGAGCTAAGCACAGAGGGTCTTTGACACCTGGCAAATTTGTATCCTCAGAAGGACTGGGATATATTCCTTGGGGTGGAGATGCTAATGAAAAAAATTCATTTGAGGTACTTATGCTCTTATCTTTTTTTTTAACTTAATATTACTTCAAAAGTAAAATTCTTAGTAACAACATTTTTTTGTTGCAGGTTTTATGTGGATTTGATTGTACCTGGGTGCCAAGTAAATTAGATAACATACCAGTTGGTGCTGTTGTCGCTGGTCACTCAGAGGACAGTGGACATGAAAAACTTTATATTGGGAGAGCCAAATATTTAGATCACATAATCCCAGGGAAAGTCCAGCCAACACACAAAGTTTGTTACATACCTTATGATGGAAAAGAAATAGGCCTGGACAACTATGAAATAATGATAGTTCCTGAGAAACATAGATGTGCTAACAAGTTCTTAGTACCTGGCATAGAAGATAGTATGCTTGAATCTGAAGATGAAAACGATGAAAATGATGATCACTCAATGAATTATGAAGAATATGATGAATTTTTTTACGCTGACAATATTATGTAATAGTACAGATTCCACAACTCAAAAATAATTATAATTACTTAATTCTCAGTTGAGTCAAATTATGATCATACTATTTACATGAATCAATGCAGTTGGCCCAGAAGTCTGGCTTCGTTTACGGAGACGCGGGGCGTCGCGTCACGTTTTTTCAGACAGGCGGCGTGAGTAACAGTAATCCAGGCCTTAAGCGATGCCCAATATACAGTTAGGCCATAAATATAATTAAACATAAGCTCTCAATATTATTTAACTTAAGTTCAACATAGTTAAGATTATGATAAAATATATAAAATACTGTTTATTTTGTTAATTTTTTTATGGTTTGTTTTTAAATAATTTATTAATATTTTACAAGTCATTCTAGTTTATTTAATTTCTAAAACAATGGTAGAGGTATAGCCTGTGGTATTTCATCACCCGGTATTACTAATATTTCATATATAGGTTCTTCCACCTCATGACCCTGAAAGGGCAAATAGCACATTTTGTATAGGAGATGCACTTTTCCACATATAAGTCTCCCCTCAATCATAGCTCTACCTATATACAAAGGTTCATTATGCACTTCAGAATATCCACCGATGAATGCATTTTGTGGAATATAGTTGGTTCGTGACCCACTTGGCGTTAAACCCGCATAATATCTGAAAATTAAATTATGTAAATTACTGTTATCATTATTGTAAATTATTGTTGTCATTAATTAAACCTAAATGTGTAGGTATACCTATTTTGTGGAACTTGTCGGAGCTATAGTCCGAGATCGCTGCGCCTTAGGAATGCGCGGCGAGGTAGAGGGGTCAGCGTTGACGAATGAGCGGCCTGCACTGCCCCCCGTCTCGCCGCGCACATACCTAAGGCGCGGTACAGTGGTTTCGGTCAAACTTAATAAATACCAGATGCACTGATGCCTTTCCGAAGGCGACCGCAACCGCAACCGCAAACCACACCGACTGGTTTCTATGAAACAAGCAACAGGATTCACCATCTACGGAAGCGTTTTCAGAGTTACATAGAAACCAGTTGTGGCGCTGCGGTCTGTCATAGCGGTTGGGAGGCGTTGTCTTTGCGGTTGCGGTCGCCTTCGGAAGAGCATATTTAAAGTTAAGCGCCCATTACAGCCGCAATGGGCCGCAGCGCATCGCATTTCAAAAAAATTCAACACAAAAAAGCGCGGTGCGGCCCGCCTGTATTGTGCGATGTTTCATACAAAACTTTCATACAACACTTTCATACAAAATGTACGAAAGTGCTATGCGGTGCGGTCCGCCCAAATGTACGTCAGCCTTAACAGTATTGAGCTAGAAAATAACTGTGTTTATGTACTTTGTAGTAAGTCGTAGCATTTTTTTACCTCAAACTCTTCTTTGGCATATTCTAGGTGGCCCCAAGGGACAAACGCTTTACCAGTTGATGGCACATATTTCCCAGGACACATCGATTCATTATGGTAAGCTCGGGCTATGTAAATTAGTTCATTTTCAAACCCACCGATCATTGCGTCTGGGGGCAATTTACCATTTCTCAAGGGATGCCAGCGAAGTCTTTCACTAAATTGTTTACAGGATACCGATTTCAATATTACGGGTGAGGCTGTAATCATAACAAAAAACATTAAGTAAATAAGTAGCTTTGACAGGAACCTATTTATAGACTGCTAACGGCAGAAAGCCCAAAAAAAATTTAAACTTCAGTAAGTACCTATAATAACATTTTAATCATATCATTATAATGATTGTAAATTGTAACAAAAACGAATAAATGATTCGAGTTAATATGATTGTATGTGTTTACTTTATAGATTTAAATTATCTTAGAAGTGTGTCAAGTAATGGTTTCTCGTTGTGACATTTGTCATTAAGTACCTACTTAATACTAATTAAAACTTTAGAATAAGTTTGCAATGCGAATGGATTTCGCAAAGTGCGACTTTTTTTGACGGTTTATTGTCCGCCTCTAATCGACATTAAGCTGTGCTGTGCTCAAAGAAGAATTCAGCTGGACTGGGCATCGAAACCGGAACGAGGTGATCCGGCAGAGAACCAAAGTTATCGCCATACCTCACAGAATAAGCAAGCTGTGGCAAGCGGCAATGGGCCGGCCATATTAGCTGTAGAACCAATGACAGTTGGGGTAGACGTGTTCTTGAGTGGCGACCGCGAATCGATGAGAGTTGCCGAGAATCAAGCTGAATGGCGTGCAATTGGATCAATGGAGCTCTAGGCTGGTGATGATGATTATAATGCTTAGCGAAGCTTTCTCCAGCTGTTTTATCAGTAACGTGTTACTGCTATTCACAAGTTCACAACCGCTCGATTCGCTGTCGCTGTTCGATTGTTAGAGTTCGATTCAAACTTAATGGCGGCTCGGAAGTTATAAGCTACTCGCTGCGCAGTACCCCACCCTTCACTCCCGCTGTCACTGTGTCACATGAAATTGTTACTGCCACTGCGCAGCGACTGGACTCATTTTCCGAGCCGCCATTAAGTTTGAATCGAACTGTAATAAGAATTTCGTAACATAACTACCTACTACTACTATAAAACATAGGTACCTAACTACATCAAATATCCAGTTCTCAAAATTCCATTAACATCTCGTCTGTCAGAAGCATGACGAATGGTAGGTACCTATGCCCTATGCCAAACTCTCCTGTCCTGAGTAGAGATGAGATATACCTGCCATTCTCCATACCCGGCCTTTAAGGTATGGGTATCACTAAATACCTGGTACAAATACCAGGTATCAAAATACTTCTAAGTATTTGGGTGTGGTAGGATTTCGATAAGTAAACGTATGCGATAAGTATGGTATGCCTCCAATATAATGTAGGTACGACGTTTCAAGTATACGTAATTATGCATTATGAGATATGAAATCTTTCCTTCCTACTTTACCAGGCTTAGGACTGTCAGCTAAGAGTATGACGATGGTTATTAATGAATTCTAGTTATTTCTATATAAATTAATGCAAAATAACATTAATTATATTTAAACTGACTAACTAGCCGGCGTAGTTACTACCTACACTAGACGACGTAAACATTCAAACACGTAATAATATTCCCTAACATAAACAAACTAAGGAACTCTTTCGCGTCGTGACAAAAAATGTAATTATGCAATTATGTTCCTTAAGAAAGTGAAAATAAGTACCCATTTTGTCTAACTAAATTAAATCACCCGAATGTTCATAAAGCACGAATGACGTATCGGGTCCCTTCGTAAGCTGTCGGGTATCTTCGGATTGCTTCGGCGCACCGAACTACCGATAAAACTGGGCGCTACCTTGTGGTAGCGGTTCGTATCGTACTATGCGTCTGACGTCATACCTTCAAGGTATTTACCAAGTATTTCGGTCCGTACCCGGTCTATGTACTGGGAAGCACATACTTGGTATTTATACCTCTACCAGTATATACGTCTCATCTCTAGTCCTGAGTGTTCTTTTTTCGTGGCGGCATCTACATGGCACATGCGAACTACATATCACTATGACGTCACGCAAAATCCTGTATCGCGCAAGCAGGGTTTACCGCGCGACGAGTACCTACCTAATTATAATATACAATTTCCCGACATCAATCGTCAGGCAGTTGCTCTCCAGACGCGACACCCGCCTGGTCGAAGGATCCTTCTTTTCCTATGGAGAATGAGTGTAGGTACTTTTAACCCTGTTCCTCATACCTCTATATTAATAATGTTTTTCTTATTTCGAAAGAAATTGCTTTGTAAACGTTATACCTATGCAGAACATTTTTTTGTTAAATAAAGCATAATGCACAGCAAAGCTTAATGTTGATGTGTCGTCCTTATATGATTTTGGAACGAAACGGCGTTCTAACGACATTTAATTGATCAATTATTAAAATCTAAACCGATCATTAATCCAGATACTACTTTAAAGTTAACCAATTTAATCGCATGAGAACTACATACTTTCGATTATCCACTCCACGGGATGAGAATTTCTGCATTCAGTTTTGAATAGGATATACCCAACAATGGGATCAGTACACATTTTCTGATAGTCAACAAAAGCCTGCTGTCCTACTATCCCAACTTTAATTTTGTTATTATGCCAAGTTAAGTAGTACTCTCTGAATTCATTAAAATCAGAGAGACAAAGAGATGTAAACATCTCTTCTTGTTTGTCACCCATATTGTACACTTTGGTTTCATATCCAAATGTAAGCTGTAACAATAATCAT
The DNA here is from genome assembly GCA_914767815.1 of Eupsilia transversa. Classification (NCBI taxonomy): domain Eukaryota; kingdom Metazoa; phylum Arthropoda; class Insecta; order Lepidoptera; family Noctuidae; genus Eupsilia; species Eupsilia transversa. The sequence goes on from OU611874.1 coordinate 5,179,186, forward strand.
TATGTTGTGTTAAACAGTTTTATTTAGTTACAATTTTCCTTGATTATAATGATTAGATAATGGCTGTATCAGACATGCAACTTGATTAACATAATAATATATAATGTACCTACATTTATTTACCATCAACTGGAAACGAAGAATAAATGCAACAGATTATTAACTATTATTGCATTATGTTACAAGTCTTATGCAATAATGAGTATCTGCCATTCTTTAGTTAGGCACTGCTATAGAGTATTTTATAGATTGCTATTGAGAATTTCAGATTGATAAAAAAAAACATTAATAACAACGCCCACCACTGACGATTTGGACTTGTTCCTGACCAATTGGCCTGAGAAGACAAAACAAAGAAAATTTGAAAATTATGGGGCAGCAGTGGGACAGCATAAGTTAATCAAAAAATTCATAATAACACTACCTGACTAAGGAATCTATCTCAGGACACCTGCAATTTAAGCTTATTTGTAAAATAAATACCTACCTTATAGAGACAAAGGTTTGGATCACGGCGTGCTATCATTGTCAATTCTGGATGTGAGCCTGCAGTTCTCATTTTAAAACGAATGCCACCACTGTTGGACTTATAAATAGCTTGGTGGTCAGATACTCCAAGAACTAAAAAGAAAATTAAGTAAATATAGGAGATAATAATATTTTTTGTGTTATTCCAATGGTAGTGAAAAAGAACAAAATTTCAAAATATTTTAATATACCTAGTACATTTTATTGAACACATGCATTATTGCAGTACCCTGTAGGTAGTAATAGTAGCTAAGTAATATTAAGTATTTAACATACCTACGTGATTTGCCATGATTAAAAAAATAAGTAAGTAAGTAGGTATGTAGGTACCTATAGAATCACAATACTAAGTGCCTGTAGAAAGTTGTTATTGTTTTAATACCTCTTACTACAGGTACTGATATTACTTATGTGGAAAAAGAAATAAAACCGAATATGATCGGCGTGTGTGCGATAAAGTAATGAATCACATAACAATATTATTGTGCAATTCACAAATAAGATAACTTTTTTCGATTATCTACACTAGAACGAGAAAAGATTAGTTTTTTTGTTTGTAATTTGATGTGTAAATATTTTAATGTCTTTGTAATCAATAAATTCAAAAACAACAGGACCAATTTTAAAAATTATTTCACCAGTAAAAGGCTCAATTATTACTGAGTAACATAGGCTATAATTTACAAAGATATCATGCGGGCGAAGCAGCATTAGCAATATTATTTTTTTTAACTCAATCGGACAATCAAAACATTGTCAAAATGTCAATGTCAATTTCACACTTTTCACAGGGCTGTCAGTAAGGCAAGATGCCTAACTTAGGCTGCGTTCCGAATTACGCTGTAATCGATTTGAGCGTGCTAACACCCGTTCCGAATAAGCGTTAGCGCGATAACGACATCCCGTGAATCGTCATAGACGACGTCATGACATGCGCCATCTTGCGATAACGCCGGCCATGCCTTTTATTCATTGCACCGTGAGCGCTGTCAAAAATGACAGTTGGCTGTGTTGTTTTGAGTCGCATCATATCTTTAACTAACGTGGCTTTCTTAATTGTGCTTCTGACTACCGTCGCCAACTAACCAAAGAAGATTTGTGGTGTATACACAAAGAAATAAGTAATGTTATAAGTCTTTTAAATATCCAAATCGGAACGCAAATTAAATTGATGTGAGCGCTGTGAGCGATTATGGCCTAAATTTATTGGAATGCGCATTTTTTTTTGTTATTCCTATAGGAACGAGCCACACAAAAAATCTCTGGATATGTCGTGTTAATAGTACTATTGCTAATGTTACTATTAGCACTAGTAAAAATAGATAAAGTAAATCGACAAGACACGTACGGTAGAGTAAAGTAGGAGTTTTTAGCGAAATATATTATGCCGCTAACTACCGAATTTATATTCGTGTATTGAATTTATTATACAAAGCAATCTGATAAGGCAGGCAGGACTACTACGGGCCGAATCTTTCACACCAACTTACTTTCATAAATAACGTTTCATTGACGTCATTCGAAAGATAATTGCTGACGCTTTATGGCGGCCACTCGTAAGCTTTTTTTCATCTTTAGTCATGTTCCAGTTATGTTCAAGAATTGCTAAAAAGGAAATAAAAAAAGTGGCTTTGTTTCTTTCTTGATTGATACACAGTAACCTTGACCCAGCTTTCTATTTAAAAGCTATCGTCCCGCGAATACAAAATCGTTCGAACTTTTTTTCGGTGAACCTGAACGCGTGGTCGCGCCGACACAGGGCGCTTTCCGGTTTTCTTTTAATTTAATACTTTTCCTATGACGAGTTTTTTTTTTTCGAAAATCAACGTAGGTATTCAAATTCTAGTGCAGACCAAGAGCGTAGCATCGTAGCGTTACGAGCTACGCCGTAGCTTGTTTGCGTTAACTACTTAAACTTTGCACGAATAAGTTGGTGTTGATTTTACTACGATAATTAGGTAAGAATTCGAAAAGAAAATGGAATAGTTACGAATATTAGGTACCTACACAAAATATTTGGTAAGTAATGGAATTTAGTGTTCTCAAGGATTGAACCTCAATTATGACATTCAGACACGGCCCTTGAGACTACCAAAGCTTCACTATTTAAACAATTACGTAGTAAATAAAATATAAGTACCAGTGAACAACAGGGTTAAACTACGAAAACCTTTTTTAAATAAATATAATGTTGTTTATGGAGGGACTCGAAAGAAATCGTGAGGTTCAATTAGAAAAATAATACTGGCCAAAAATAGCTGAGCTGAAAGAATAGTCACATCAGACATTTGAAATAAATGTCATTCTTTAAAATGCAAGCAAATCGAAAGAACCTGATTAAACTTTCAATTTCATGAATAACTTTAGTAATAACAAGGACTGTTTCTAGAACAAGATACGAACTTATAAACAATAATACAAGATGTCGGGCACGTCAGAGTTGGCTTCCAGCGAGATGCCTGTATCGGTATCCGAAGGCCAGTCTGAGGTGGCGGAGGGCGAAGGTATGCTAGCAAGATTCTGTTGTAACTGATAGACATCTATGCTTGAACCATGCATATGTATAATAATATAATGGAAAATTCATAACATTGTATCAGATTTCCCTGTACCGTAAAGTTCGAACGGCTGGTTCTCATAATCCTACTGCAGCAATAGGCTTTGTTCATCTTTTTTAAATGAAAAACCATTTAAAGGTATAGGGTTGCTGATAGCCGACGTATTTTAAATATTCTTAGATTACTTACTGATATTTTCGTTAAAACTTGTTCTACTTAATAAAGTTATGTTAATGTAGAATTGAAGATGAACAATATTTTTGTGCGTGAAGCGTGAAGGCGGCTAGACAAGAAATAAGAATTTAATGCTAAGCATATACTTTGGTACTTATTGGCTAACTTATTTTGTTACTTGCACTGTAGACGTTATTATTGAACAACGGAGCTAAAAAAAAAACATTTTTACCGCATGATTTTTTTACACGCGAATTGGGAATAAACAAATATATCGAATAAAAAGCACCGTATAAAAAAATACGGAACACCAACTGTAACTAAATAAATATCTAGCTCCGTTGTTCAATAATAAGGTCTACACCTTATTACAACGGAGCTCGAGGCACAGATGGCGTCGTTCCAGATATTAGCGCGTTCAAAAAAACAAACCATATCTATTAAATTAAAAAGTATAGATTACAACGAGCATTTTATTTGAAACGCTACCTCCGCGTCCCCCAAATGCCAAGAGACGTATTTATTTACGACTAGCTGCTGCCCGCGGCTTCGCCCGCGTGAGTGTCGGAAATTACCCCATACATCCCCATGGGTTTTAAGTATAAATATTGATTTTCGAGTTAATCGGACAGCGCGTTAAAATTCTTCCATACAAACACTGACACCCCCCAATCCCCCTTTAGGGGGTAATTTAGAAAAACAAAAAACTATAAACTTTATAATTTATTTAGATTACTATTCGTGCGAAGTTTCATGTTTATTACCTCAAGGAATAAGATTTTTCATACAAACTTTCATCCCTTATTTTACCCCCTTAGGGGTTGAATTTCGAAAAATCCTGATACACGTTATTCTTAATTTTTGGGTTTAAGTATAAATATTGAGTTTCGAGTTAATCGGACAGCGCGTTAAAATTCTTCCATACAAACTTTGACACCCCCCAACCGTAGGATAGGATACTTTTCCGGGATAAAAAGTACCCAGTGTGGTGCCCAGGATATTAAAGAATAATTATACCAAGTTTCATCGTAATCGAACCGGTAGTTTTTGCGTGATACCTGAACAAACAGACAGACAGACAGACAGACAGACAGACAGACAGACAGACAAAAATTTTTTTAATCACACTTTTGGGTTCGGTATCGGTCTAGTAACACCCCCTGCCATTTATTTTTTTGATATTTTCAATGTACAGAATTTTCACTTCTACAGATTTATTATAAGTATAGATGCGCCGCTGACAATTTCGTAGAAAATTCATGCCACAGTGTAAAACGTTTGCAGATGAACAACTGAATTCGTTTTTGTTAGGTTTGATTTTTAATGTTCCGTAGTCAAAAAGGAACCTTTATAGTTTCGCCATGTCCGTCTGTCCGTCTGTCTGTCAGTCCTTGGATTAGCGCAGAGACTCTCAGTACTCGAAAGCTGGCATGGGTATACATATTAATCACGCAAACAAAGAGGAAAAAAGAGGTAAAAAAAAAACATTTTTACCGCATGATTTTTTGACACGCGAATTGGGAATAAACAAATATATCGAATAAAAAGCACCGTATAAAAAAATACGGAACACCAACTGTAACTAAATAAATATCTAAGTAGGTAAATATACCGTTTAATGTAGAACCTATTTTTAAATGAATTTGCTTTAACTTTCCTCATTTAAAAAAATAGTTATTTGTTTTGGTTTCATTTCGGCTTAGGAAAAGAAGTGTATGAAAAGAATATCTGCTGCATGATCACAAGTTTATTATTATTGAACAGGGGAACCCGAAGCAGAGGTTGCGACGTTCCCGCCGTACCCACCGTACGTCATAGAGCCTGCGCCACCATCAGTGGCTGACGCCATTATCGCGGGACATGGACTGCGGCTCCAGCACAAGGCCAAGCCACGTAAATCCTTACGCCCTCTTCCTAGGCCAGCCAAACCTAGGTAAGGCAACCTTCCTTGCTTAAAGTATAGGACATTCACGATCGACGTAAAACCATTAGTAGGTAAGTCATTGTAATAAGGTATAGATTAGAATGATTGCCGAGAGTTTTTGTGAAACTCACGGCAATTATACTTTATTACAACAGGATAAGAGTTACATTGCAATGACTTACTAAGGGTTTTACGTCTTTTACTTACGTATTTTATTGTGAACTAGCTGTGCCCGCGACTTCGTTCGCGTGGTTGTCGAGAACAAAACAACGTCGTTTAGATAAGAGTATATCACCTTTTTGATGATTTAGTTAAGAGTCCTGACTTTGGTATAGTTGATTACGTTTATGCTTCTCTATATACTATGTTAGCGGTGGAATTACCCGGAGCATATACAAAAAGGTTGTTTGGGTTGCTAACACGTGATAGAGAAACATAGAGTTGGCCGTGTGAAAAACAATCAAAAGTAAGGTCTACACCCGCAACGGATAACGTCTGGCCTTGGGCTTTATTAATAGTCATAGCGTAACAGAGGCTTACAGGAAATTGCACACGTTTGAAAGTAAACGGAAAATTATTGGGGATAATGGGTATCCTGGGAATGAAAACAACATCACCGGAGCCGCAACCTGTTAAGATTTCGGCTTCGATGACATTTCGTTGGAGATTTGTTACTCTCAACCGAGTCCCATTGCATAGTTTAACAATTTTTCCATTTGAGCAGCACATTCCGTCTGTCTCTTTCCTCCATTTCAAAGCATGACAAAAATTACAAATTTCTCTCATGTCACCCACGGAAGTAAAGCCTGCATAATTAATTCTAGACGAATATGTGAACCCTGATTTTTCCCTATTGTCCCAAGGTAATAAAATATTTGCATCGTCATTTTCCATGGACTCATCAGCTCCGCTATTTGTTTCTTTATTCATACGTTGTTCTGCTGTTTCTGCTCGTCTTAGTTCATCTATTCTTTCCCTTTCAGATGCAAGATAACTTTCATTGTTTCTTTGTACACCTACATAGTTATGTCTAGCTATTTGTAATCGTTCTTCTCTTTGGGAGAGAGATTCAGACTCGCGCGAGAGAGCGTGTCGCTCTCGGTCAGATGACAGACGTGCTTGGCGTTCCTCGATACTCTCTTGAGAACGCAAAGTCGCGGTCCGAGTTCTTGGCGAACTTAAGCGCGACTCCCTTTCTGTGAATGTTTCTGACTCACGTGAGAGAGAGTGGCGCTCCCGATCAGCAGACAGCCGAACTTCGCGTTCCTGGATACTCTCTTGAGAACGCAAAGTCGCGGTCCGAGTTCTTGGCGAACTTAAGCGCGACTCCCTTTCTGTGAATGTCTCTGACTCACGTGAGAGAGAGTGGCGCTCCCGATTAGCAGACAGCCGGACTTCGCGTTCCTGGATACTCTCTTGAGACCGCAAAGTCGCGGTCCGTGTTCTTTGTGAACTTGAACGTGACTCCCTTTCGGTGAACGTTTCCGATTCACGTGAAAGAGCGATGTGCTCTCAGTTAGCAGATAACCGTGCTTCACGATCTTCTTCCGATTCCTGAGACCTACAAAGTCTCATCCTTTTCGTATTCCGGCTACGCAGCGAAAGGTTAGTTTTTTTTCTTTGAGGCATTTTCAAGGAAAATTAAAGCAATAAACAAAACCAACAACACTTATGACTGAATAGCCTACAAACTTAAAAGAACGGTGCGTCGAACAGTCTAGTGTGACAACGTATCGTCTGTTCGTGGTCGTGACTCAACGAATTGGCAACACTAACGTACTGTATAACGATTGGCACTATTGGATTCAATCAAATTACGAAGTAAATAAAATACAATCTTTACTTCGTACTTCAAACCAATGACCAAAGTTGACCAACGACCAACCAAACGAAACCAATAATAAGATAAGCCAATACTTTTTTTTCGACCAATTTAGAAAATCGATAAATAAACCAAGCAACCAAAGAACTTTTACGACACACGCAAGAAATTTCAAGACACCTAACGAAACCCAATTTGCCTAGAAATTTAGTAAACACGGTGGACGTCATTCTCGCGCGGAAAATCTTAACACCGCGATTCAGAAAATGACGTCATTTGCACAACGCCATCTATCGGATTTGGATTTCAACTATTCTTAAGATGTCGTTGGAAGTACTATACTGAATTGCGTAACGTAATATTTTACTTCTTGAACTCACTAAATTAATCATATCTTTTGATAGAGTGAACCGATTTCGATGAAACAAAAACTAAGTTAAACCTCAAGTTGCGTATAATTTTTGTATATAAACTTTGTCAGCATTGAATTCGTAGATTTTACGTGATGTGCGCACAAACAAACAGACAAACAGACAAACAGACAAACAGACAAACAGACAAAAATTTCAAAAATGATGGAAATGGGTTCTGTTACTTATCTTTTCACACGCTGGCTATTTTTTTTTTCAATTTCTTCAATGTACAAAAATGACTTTTCTACAGATTTATTATATGTATAGATGTGAATATTTAATAAGCCTCTGCTGAATCAACGTGTGCTACTAACTGTCCTGAAACGATTGGCAGATAAGATTACTGATTGCAATTTACCTAACGCTGTAAAGAAGGTGCTGCTGCCTGTCTCTATGATAATTCGACACGACACGACAGACAAGCGTGAAAGGGTTACCAATCACTCAGAGACGTTGCGTCGGGGTATAGTATAGCAGGTCAATATAGTAGATGAAAAATGAATATTGTTATGCGATTTCTTACCGTATGCGCAAACCGTTAAGCGGCTCTGCATGTCACCCGCCATACACTTGTTGATGGTAACTTGCTTTTCAATTCGGTGTTTATTCCAGGAGCCCCAAAGCGACCGATGTGAAGATGTCGGCCCAAGCCATGCGGGCGCATTGCCGTTGCCTGCGCAAGCATGGCGCGATCCTGACCGACCGCCTCGAGCGCATTTCGAAACCGAGCCGGCGCTCCATCATATACTTTTGGCGGGATAAAGCACACTACCTGGCTCCTGATACGGTCAGTGCCAAATGTTTAAAAAGAAAAGAAAAAAAAACCACTACCCCCGAAACAGTGTCTTGAACTTATATTCATGGGACAGGGAAGTAATTAAGCAATCTTCTTTTAGTTTAAAAGCCAATCAAAAATTCTTCATTCATATTGAGTGAATTACAAGAATGTGACGATAATTATGAATACCTACTTCTGATCTCTTAATTTTTCTTTTCTATTTAGATTGCTCGTTTGAGATCCATGTTGGATGCAGATGAACCATTCAAGCCAGATCAGGCCTATGAATATTTTGTTAACTTGAAAAAGACTGAGAAGAGAGCTGCTGCGTAAGTTATCAGCCGTTTTATGATTCCGTAGCCAAAAAGGAAAACTTTAAAATTTCGTCATGTCCGTCTGTCCAGATGACACACTGCCATTTTCCTCGGAGACTATTTATTGACATTATATGTACGAAAATTGGAAAGAAGGTGTATTCGGTGCACCGCTAAACAAAATGGTATAGATAACGCACGAAAAAAAACATTTGGGTGGCATACATCCCACACAAGATGAAACAAAAAGTGCACATTTATAGCGAGGAAACGTTGGTACCCACATTAAAAAAAAAATGTTTTAAAGTATCTTTTTTTATTTAGGGAAACCAAAAACTTTCCATATATCACTAAATTCTGACTAGTATTTGGTAAGATATGGGATATTCACTTGCGACCGCACAAATTACCTTGATTTTACTATTTGCGGTCGATAAAATCCATACTCTTCATGCGTAAATCCCAACTACGGAACCAGAACAGGAACCCTTCATAGTGCGTGGTCCGATACGCACTTACCGGGTGTTTTCTTTTACTCACCTATCTACAGTACAAATATTTTCACTTATAAAGCCAAACGAAATTTGCATTGCTTGTATGTACCACCATAATTTCTTATAGGAATGCAGCCGTTCGTGCAATAAAGAAGGATGTACTTGAAATGTGCGGCGAAAAAAAATTCACATGGGCACGAAATGCGACTGTGGCTTTTGCTAAGGGCATCCAGCGACGTTTAGCTAGGCCTGGACGCTACGCGCTCGCAGACGGGTAAGTTTGAAACTGATTCACACAATTTGTTGGAAGTAAGGTTGCCAGATGTCCGGGATTTCCGGGATTATCCCGGAATTTTACGTCTTGCCCGTGTCCAGTAATTCGATCTATTGTCCCGGATTCCGAAAAATTTAATAATGGATCAAGTGTTTGTTTTTTATTTTTACTTAAGTCTGATTTTATTTAGTTTAAAAGATATAGGGAATCAGATACATCATAATCTACTTTTTGATGATTGCCTACTATAAAAGCAGATCTCAATTTTATATCTTTTATATGATGAATTTCTACTTCTTCTATCTGGACTAATAAAAGTACAAAATTGAAAAATAAAATGTATTTTCCTTTAAAAATAAATACAAATATAAAATTAGATATCCCGTAATTTTATATTTATATATTCATAGCTATAGCTAAGGCCCGACAGGGAACTGTCCCGGACTCGGCAAGTTCCGATCTGGCAACCCTAGTTGGAAGGTATTCTACATAGCTCCCACCCACTCATGTTTTATCAAGCCCCGCTTTATTCAACTAGAAGCAAAATAGTTCCATGAAAAATAAGACTAATCGACTAGGAGAGATTTGGAACCTCCTCCAAGTGTGGAGCGCTACGCTTGGCTACGGCGTAGCGCATGCTACGACCGCACCGTCCGCGCGACGCAATCTGAATTTTCTAACTTTTTTTTTACATTTTCATGTCTATTATTGCGTGAGGCGAATAGTTCTACGAATGAATAATTACTAATTATTTATTAATACATTTAATTTTGTTAGGTACTGATTTTTGTGTTTATTTTTGGTTCATAGAATGCTAAGATTGTCTGATATTATCTTGCACGATATGTGCTGCTATATGCACATGAAAACACCGTCAAGGCGATGTACAAATCCCAAAGCCAAGTTCATGATGGAGATGTCGGACAAGGTACATATTAAAAATTGATAAAGAAGCGATAACAACATAATTTATTTCGCGACACATTTTATAGAAAACTGGCCAAGTGCGTGTCGGACCACGCACAATGAAGGGTCCCGTAGCTGGGATAAATTTATCCCAAGAACAAACTTAACAGTTGGTCGATGATTACTCGCTAACTTGTAGAGCCTACTTAGCTGTGATAGATTTCTTTTTAATTTCGTTATATACAAGGTGTTTTTTTTAATATCCCATAACTCTTGAGTATGAATGAGACCATATCAAAGAATCAACTGGCTTAAGAATTATTTTTCAACTATCATTTTTTTTTTCATTTTTCATACAAAATAATACGACAAAGTCACGATTATTAATGTAAAACACCCTTACCTACGTGAAATATGACAACGTCGCATTTTCTTACCTTTAAATATGAATGATTGGTTTGAATGAAAGTTATTTACTCGTACTTATCAATGAAACTTAGATACACACATCCAGAGTATAGTGTTATGTTATCTTCGAAACTATGCATTTTTGGAAAACATATTGTAGGACTTTTTGTATTATTTTTACTTATAGAATATAACCCTAGAGTTATGGGATATCAAAAAACCACGTTGTATACTGCTATGATTTTTTCCACATATCCAGAACTTACCATACCTATAGCTGGCGGGGGGGGGACACTTGACTCTAACAAAAATTAGCACTTTAAAGCTGAATATTGCGCAAACGGATCCTTGAATCCAAAAATGGTTTTCACAAACTCTGAATATTTTTGAACGGCCTTTCCAAAGATACCCCACACCATGGGATAGACGAAAAAAAACCCACTTTACGTGTAGATGAGTAGTAAAAAAAAAAAATTGGGGAGGTACCCTAAAAAAATTTTTTTTTCCTGATTTTATTTTACCACTTTGTCGGTTTAATTGATATGTATACTCATGCCAAATTACAGCTTTCTAGTACTAACAGTCTCGAACCTACGCCAGGGACAGACAGACACAGAAAGACGGACATGGCGAAACTATAAGGGTTCCTTGTTAACTACGGAACCCTAAAAAGTGTAATTTTTTTGTGGACAGATTGCCGTTTGGATTGATGAAATTCTAACTGAATCAGATGACAGAATGCTTATGATGGACTTTGATGAAGACGACGGTAAGTACAGCTAAATAGATAACGTTGTAAGGAACTATTGTCAACATTTTAATTGGAGCTCGCGATATTTAACACAACGCCGGTAAAAGTGAAAGGTAAGCCGTGCCATTTGAAATTGTGACAATCGTTCATTGACGTTTTTGATCTTTTGAATATAAATTATGAAGTATAATTATTTTTTTTAAGTTCCGAGAAAAATGGTGATTGAATAAAAGTCTGAAAAGATATTGAACAATTGTTTACAAATTCAAATAACTGTATTTATTATGTGTACCCAATTTTCTCGGAAGTTCACGAATTTCATCCATGGCTTAAGGTACGTTAATGACTTCGTTTCATTTTTTACGAGAAGAAGTGGAAAGGTTCTACAGCGAGTTCGGGAGGCCAGTTGAAGAAAACCCGCCAGCGCCTGGCTTGCCCACACCGGTGTCGGCCCCCACCACGCCAAAGACACTTTCCGCCGCATCACTGTCGGGCTCTAAGACTCCCGCCGCGCCCAGCGACACATCTAGCACCAACCCTGGTGATAAAACACCTTAGAGTGACACCTCCGCTGCATCAGATTCTAAGCCTTAGTGTACTGATATCAAAAGAGATCAAAGTAAGTACCTATAGTTTAATTTGCCTCTGCGCATAATTAAAAACCGGCCAAGTGCATGTCGGACCAAGCACAATGAAGGGTTCCGTATCTGGGATGAATTTATCCCAAGAACAAACTTAACATTGTAGTTGAAAAACATGTTCTCCCATACAAATTGTATGGGAGAACATATTTTTTCACATCTGCAAAAGTAAGTTGGTCGATAATTACTCGTTAACTCGTAGAGCCTACTTAGCTGTGATAGTTTTCCTTTTAATTTCGTTATATATACTACTGTTGCGAATTTTTTCACATACCCAGAACTGACACTTGACTCTAAACAAAAATTTGCACTATTAAAGCTTAATATTTCGCAAACGGATCCATCAATCCAAAAATGGTTTTAAAAAACTCACAATATTTTTGAACGACCTTTCCAAAGATACCCGCACCATGGGATAGATGAAAAAAAAACTCAACTTTAAAGTGGAGTTTTTTTTTTCGTCTATCCGTATGTATGGGAGGTACCCTAAAAAATGTTCATGATTTTATTTTACCACTTTGTCGGCGTAATTAATATGTATACTCATGCCAAATTACAGCTTTCTAGTACTAACAGTCTCTGAGCTAAGCCGGGGACACACAGACGGACGGACATGGCGAAGCTATAAGGGTTCCTTGGGTTCTTTTATCGGGACAATTTACAAATATTCCAACTTATATGTATCAGCAAATAAATGATTTCTTTCTTTCTTGTTTACTACGGAACCCTAAAAACTCTCATCAATAAGTAACGTGAAATTCGAGTACCGTGTTTGTTCACAGATGTTGCATTAGCAGCTAGAGGAGGTGGTTTATATGGAGATGGTGGTGGTGGAGATGATGGGGATGGTGGTCCTGGGAAGTTTGTAAGTATCCTTCAGCATTTTATTAACTTTGTGTTAATTAAATTTCCATAATTAATTATTCTTTATTAAAGCATAATTATTTTAATAGGATACAATCAACAATAAGTTTGACTTTATTGTCCACGAGGAAACAAAGGAACCAATGGCATTTCAATATTTTAAAAACCCTTTAGAAACAGCCCTTGAAATAACTTATGTATATAAACCTGAACCGACTGCTCCAACTTGATGCATAAAGTACAATTAACTAATGAATCTACAAGAATATGAAACGAAACTTTAAAATACCGCATTCTAACATTAACAAAGTAATTTTAAATAAATAAAGTAACATTGAAACTCGTTTATTTTTGAATTTTCCTATTCTATCTCTTACAAGTGAACACGGCGGGATGAGGTAAATGATTTTACAAAATGATTTTGCTTGAATCTTCATTTTCCACGTCTGATCAGTCTTACTTGTTTCACTTTTCACTTTAAATATATTCAAAAGTTTTGTTGCTAATTAGATTTGATCTAATCTCTCCGCGTTGTGTTCATTTGTGTCAGATGGACAATGAAGATTTACGTTATTGTAATAATGTTGTTGTTGTAAAGTTAATAAAGATAGGTACTATGATTTCAGGGTGGGCCACGACGTGCTCGGAGAGAGGGTGAGTATGCTCATAATGTAGATTTACTTACTTGAAGTGACTGATTTTTTGCCAAAAATAATTACGCTTTTTCCTTTTAGAGCATCCCGCTTATTTAAAGTTTGATGGTAAGTCTATTATATTATTCTTGTTACATATTATAAAACAATGTCCCCCACCGCGTCTGTCTGTCTGTCTGAACGCGATAAACTCAAAAAGTCCCGAACGGATTTTGTAACGGTTTTCACCAATGGACGGAATTATTCATGAGGATGGTTTTAATGTATAAATCATTAAGGTTTTGTGTAAATTAGCTCAATTATGACGATGATTGTTGAAGACACCGGAAAAACCCATCTGGGAGCTTTACTGGTGTGCTGCGTAAACCATAAGAGATACTTACATTAAATTAATGATCTAAGTACAGGATTTAACATCTTTAAAAGTTCAACAAAAAATCTGCAATAGCATATTATGTCTATCTCCTAGGACGCCCCACGGAAACCATTTTTAACTTTCAGAATTTGATAAAAATTTCGTTATTTCCGAAGCTATTTTGACCGGTATAAAATTATTCATCCATATCCAATAAAATATTTTATTGAAATTGGGCATTTATTTAGATTAAAATATGCCTTTACATCATATCATTTATTAAATATATGAATACTTTAAAAGATACCAAAGATTCAAAATTACTCTTAAAAAAAATATGGTTGACGGGGCTTGCGCCGCCCCGTCAACCATACTAGGACAGGAGTCGAATGTCATTTTCCTCGGCTATTAGGTATGCGATCATCGTTTCGCTTCCTTTTAATCCCGGTAGTACGTTCCCGTGGGATATTTTCCGACACCCACGCGGACGAAGCCGCGGGTAAAAGCTAGTAATGTGTAAATATTAAATAATCTATAAGATATACGAGAATATCGAATTTTAATGATTATGACATACTTTTTACCGTTAGGAAACATGAAGAAAGCTTTCGAGATATTGACGGATGCGATGGAAGAAAAGGGCGACGAGAAATTATTATCGGTTGGAAAATTTAACCAAACATACCACGAGGCCTGTGATGAGTAAGATACTTATTCATATTACAATTTTGCCTGTATTTTAGGCTAGAAAAATATTGGTGGCCTTAAACGGCCTCGACCCTACGACTGGTAGGTACATTGATTCCTTGACCTTTACTTGGTGCAATTTATGTAATCACCTCTTCTCTCAAAACGGTAAAAGAAAAGATCGTGAAAAAAGGCATTTCGAAGACATGTGACATCCACCAACGCGCAATAGGTCCTCGTGGTGGATTACGGCCCGCTCTCTCTCACAGAGATGAGGTCTATGTACAGTCGAACAAGCTATTTGGTATGCAGGCAACTAACTTGCAACTACTTTTAAACAATGTTGTGAGTTTGCTAAGTGGTCAATTCTTTTACATCACTCTCTTCAGTAAGCCGCAATTTGCCGTTCAAAAAGTTATTACGTACAAAATAGAAATTAATATTGAAGTGGAAAGATGAATATTTTTGCCTGTATACTAAAAATACCTTGTTTGACTGTACTAGCAGTGGGTTCATCACAGAGCAAGGAGATGACTCGGCGAACGCTGCTAGATACGGTATTGTCAACACATTTCATACAAATCAAGCGTAACAAACGTGCTAGTGAGTGTTACCGTTTACATAGAAACTCAAAGCAGATGGCGCTGGCTGTTTTGGGGGTCATGCGAGCTGTCAAACATTGGATTTGGAGCGACGAAGTTTAAAAAAAAATCAAAATATGACCACAGATTATGACTTTGATTGTGACATTATGACCTCCAAACTCACTAGCGCCACCAAAAGGGAGCAAGCTGCAGGTTCTTTCCGAAAATTATCTAGACTCGGAATGAAAACACAATCAACTATAGGGAGAATATCGGTTTTTTATATCTACGTAAAGTTCACTCATTCGGAACAAAATTATTCACAGGTTAAAACATGCGCCTGATCTGAAAGCTACAGAATACAGTGCGTCGGAAGGAGAAAAAATTTATAACAAACTTGAAGAGTTGACCAAAGACATCACTCCGCCAGAAATCGCCAAGGCCATGATAGGTTGCAATTTTTTTTTAAAGGATTTTTTGTAGAATTCCCCCCACCCCCCGTTTTATAACAATACTTAACTATTCCAAGTCCGACGCTACAGTTCAGCATTTATTTAAAAAACGCATTTTTTTATTCAGCCATAATAGCGTGCTCACACACATCAACGAATCGTTATTTTTACCGGACCGTGATTTAATAGAATGCGTTTTTATTTCATCAGTGGCAGTTGAACTCCAATTGCCGTATTCACACGCTCACGAATCGTGAAAAATCACGAGTATGTCGAAAATCATGAATATGTCGGCACATCATCGCCGTCATTGCCGGAATCATGCAGGCATAGGTATTGGTTTGCACCAATATACGAGTATCACACATATACACAGCAATAGGAAACAGCAGGAAAATGTTTAATAGGGTACGAAGAATATTACATTACTGTCGCCGTCTGTAACTGGTGCATTGATGGACGATCGTTAAAATTACGTGAGTCCATCAATGCCTGGTTGCGGCCAAGGCTTGTATAGTACTTCAATATTATTATCAAATCAAAAGGAAGTAACAAAATATTATAAACATTTTTATAAATTCAATCGGAAACCACAATATTTTAAATACATCAAATTAAAAACTTAACATATACTTAACCGGAAATACAAGTATTAACTCAACAAATAACATGGAAGTCAGATTAAGTACAAAATAATCAAAACACGCTTAAAATTAAAAACAAATAATGGTTGGGCGTCCATAAATACGTCTTAAAAATGCGAATCCGAAATGATGAATGACGGATCGTTTCTTTCTCGTTCGGTGGGGAGGGAGAAGCTCGCACGCGCCGCACGCTTCCCTTCTCGCTGCTATAGTCGCTCAGTTGGTTCTAGAGAGGATGTGTGATATGTCCTATAAGGCGTGTTGTTAACATTTTCAAAGCGAATTGTTCACCCTGGTCAAGATAATATAAAAATAAGCGTGTTATAAGGAACGACGGTAAGCAGATTGAAGAAGAAAATAAAAAAGCGCCTGAACAGCAAACATAGCATTAACTACAGAGAGAAAAGTGAATAGTGTGAATAGAGTAGATGTGGAAATGATACGTCTTATTGATCACCAATTGAAACAACGCCCAAACGAAAATATTGACCGTAACTTCACTTTCTTCAAAGTATTCTGCCATCCCGATATTCGATGATGATTAAACATTAGAGTTCCAATCCGGGGCTATAAATGATATGCAAAATATTAAAAGAAGACCAAACCATTTAAATTGTCCTGAAAATTATAATATCTATCAAAATCAATATATATCAGGGTTATTAATTGCCTCGTTCTGCACAATCACCGTCAGCAGCACCTCTACTCCACCTGATCCTGCGCAATCAGCGGCGACAGTCCCACTCTGCAGAACCGGACCTGACTGTACCTTAGACTGATCATGAATCCTCTCAAAGTGATTATAGCGATTTCTTGGACCTTTAAAAAAAATCTTAATAAATGAACTATTTGTTTTATTTATAAATGAATGACAACTTTCTCTTACCTACCTTATGCATATCGCCAGTTTCTCCTGAGCTCTAAGGGCTTTTTCATGCACGTGCTTGTTTTCTTAAATCCTTGTCGAATTTTAGAAGAAGATAATCCATAGTATCTACTTTCGAAAGAAATATGGAGTCGTCTTTTCGTAACTCCATCACTAGTATTTGAAAGTGTCCAAAATTAGGTCCCTATTTGTTTTAATATCGTATGCACCCAGCGTGTTCTTGTTTTCCTCTGATGAAAACGACGAAAATACCAGAACAAAATTAGAGTATGATTAAGGTCCTTATTATTCGGTAGTGAATCCAAAACTGGGTGAAAGTCACGATTCAGTTGAAAATTTTGTGAATCGTCAAGCACGAATCGTATTACATCACGATTCGGTTTATAAATGTGAACGTCTATTCGTCTTTAACGAATCGTAATTAATTTCGAATCGTCAATGACGGATGCAAGTGTGAACAAGCCGTAATTCCTTTAACTCCGTAGACAGTCTGATTGAGTTAGACAGGTTATGTACTGACTATATATTTTTATGTATTTCAGATATGCTCGAAATATGTACGAACTTCTTGGCGCAAAATGCAGAATATAATAGTATGGATTTAACGTTATTACATGTATACAGTGTGGCGATTTGGTTATCACATTAATTCAAGCCACGTATTCTACATTACGTATTTTAAACATACGCAATTAAAATCATTAGTAAAAATGTATATTCTAGCCGTGGGACCTTTTTTTTCGTTTTAGTATTTAACAACATCATGTATTGCATAAAGAAAATCACCTGACCAATACTAGTAGGTCAAAGACCCGTGGCCGGCGAAGATAGTTCAAACGATACCGATTCTGAATTACTTGGAATTATTTCCAAGTAATTCGGAATCGGCATCCTTTGACCTATCTTTGCCGGCCTACAAAAAACGTTAACAAATCAAGCGAAAAATGTCCTTACGGCTAATAGTTTAAGGCGTTCTCTATGCGTAAAATTAAAAAATAAGGGACCTCAGCGGGGGAATAAATAAAACTCCGCGAAAAATGTTCTTACTGCTAACGATTTATGGCATAAATCTCTACGCGTGAAATGAACGGGGTAAGGGTGTGCGGGTCGTCAAAATTCGGTTTTTTCTGGCGGCGTGTGCGATTGTGACTCACTCAGTCCCCGCGCCGGTGTCCTTGAGGGTAGTTCACGACTTGCCTATTCGCACACGCGTCCTGCGTATTTTAATTGTTGTTATTGTTTTGAGGACATTTTGTTCAAGTTTCTTGTTTTGTTTGTAATAGGAATAGGATACGTTATTATTAAGTTAAGTGTTGTGACAGTTCGTGCGAGATTGGACGCTTGTTTTGTTTTTTTATTTGTGATAGGACACGTTATTACAACAGTACTTAAAATAGTTGTAGGTAACTTAGTGAAAGTGGTGTGACAGTTCATGCGAATTCCTTTTTGTGTTGTGTTGTGTTCTCAAGATGTCTCGTATCAATTTCACGTCATCGGAGTACACCGATATGATTTTGATTTATGGAGAATGCTATTAAACCCTGCTCAGCGCTGGCGATACGAACACGGATTTACGAATTTTTACACGGGCAGTCCAAACATTACGTGATAACCAATCTTTGGTTCCATATCAGGTTGAAGCTCCACTTCGAGTAGGAAGAGCCCATACTTAATTATTTCGCTAAATAATAAATTAAACATTTTTAATTGGAGGTTTTTATACTTAATTTGTGATTATTTGCCAAAAATACCATAAGGTTTGTGTTGATTTGTTGATACCATCACAAGTCACAACGCGCGTGTTTGTGTTTGAGCCTACATGCGCAAGTACCTACCTCCCACTGTCCTTTGACGTGTGCGCCGCGCCGCCCCGCCAAGCCGCCCGCGCCGCGGCCGCTTTTATAGGTCAATAAACTAATAGTATGAAGGGTGGTTTATTTAGTGCCAAATTTTACGCTATTTAGTTTGTTTGAAAAATTCAGTTTTCTGTTTTAAGTAAAATTATTTATTTTATTATTTTAATAGACTGATAACAACTTGTAATAACCGCTGTACTATTTAATGTGATAACCAAATCGCCACTCTGTATACTGACTACTACCTACTTAGTTTTGGAAGATAGTAAAAGATAATAATTATAATATGTGTGGATTAATAATCTCAATCTCAACTGTCTAAATATGTTACGGACCAAGTGATTAATACGGCACTATTCATAATGCTCGGGCAATTTGAAAAATGCCAGATATGAGTAGGCAATATGATAAAAACTACCTATATAAATAATTAAATTGACCGGGCTTCTGAATAATGCCCATCACTAATAAGTGATGGGCATTATTCACACACATGTGTTTCATGCATCCTACGTTCTCCTAATAACATTGTAGTTCCAATCAATAATAGCGACGTCATAGTCGATGGAGTCTAAGAAGGCTCCTACTTCTGAATGGTTTAATAAAAATAACCTTCGAACCTAACCTGTCCCAATCCCCGAGCTCGCTTCGCTCGCTCTTGCTTCCTAAGTTCTCCTAATAACATTTTAGAATGAAGAAAACGATGACCGTAATTATCGAATTGCCCAGCAATATTCATAATGACCCGACAATGTGATAAATATAGAAGTTTAAATCAGAATTCATTACATTGCCCGATTTGACTTGACTAGATTCATAATGCCCGGGCATTATACATAGTGCCCTGATTAATCACTTGGTTCATGACATATACAATAAGATTCCCTTTGTTGTTTCTTGTGTCCATTCTACTTCAATAAAAGTTACTTTCCAGAGGAAAAAGGCCCTGCATTTAAATTGTTAATCAAAAAATTAAAAAATACACCAAACGAAACAATGTATCAAAAAGGTAAAATAAAAAGGACAAATGCCCAGGCGGCTAAAGAGTTAGTGTCAAATCCTTTTTATTAGTACTCTCCTTCTTCTTTTCTTTTCTATACTTCTTAGGTAGCCGCATTTATTGCGGCATTAGAGGCGTTGTTCAGATCGTCAAGGGTGCAGGTAAACCAGATGGTGGTTTTTGGGGGACTGAAAATCTCGAAAGATTTTTCTCGAACAAATAACAATCGATTAACATACATAGGGGTATTTTGGAAAGTCCTTGACGAGAGGTTTCTAAAAAAATTATTTGGACCACTGTAAACGGGCCATCCTGTATATTTTGTAATGTAACGCGAATTCTGTGCCCACGACGACGCTTGCGCTAATCCTTCGGGTCAATCAGTTTTCATCGGCAAAGGAACTCACAGTGCTCAATACGCGTTGAGCTCGTGTGCCCTCTACTCTATTCGACATACATTACGAGGCTAACCAACAAGTTTATGGATCAAATGAAAAGATTTTTACTTCTGCATTGTTACAATAATTTTTGCTAAATGTAATGAATACATAATTCAAAACGATATTAAGAATTTTTCAATTAGTGTGATGTGAATTACTCAACTTTTTAGACTCGAACGAGCGAAGGGTCTGGAGGCCGATCATGATGAACCCAACTTATCAAATTTAATTCATTCAGCACTGAGAAAAATAATAAGTAAATTAACGCCGAAAGATTTGAAAGAAGAAATGAAGGGTATGAGAGCAATCATTGAAAATAAAAGCATATAGGTGCAGTGAACACCTACTTATTAATTCAAATGATTCATTTTCGCAGAAACGGTGGAAACGTGTTCAAAATATTTGTCTCAGAAAGCTGTGGATGACAGTAAGTACCATTTTTAACCGAGTTAAAAAAAGGGGGTTCTACGGGTTTAGGCTCCCGCAAACAAGCGCGACGCGACTAATAAAATTTCTAAGAAAACTTTACGGTTGACCAATTACTGGTGTCGCGCCAGTATGCACGAGCCTTTATTCTACAGGTATTTTTCTTTTCCTTTCATTTTGTTGGATTTAACAAAATTGGTCACTATTTTGTTAAATCTAACCAAATCAGAGGCTTCTTAAATTTGTCTCACCCAAACATTATTATATTCTGTTTGATGTCGGTTTTTCCTTTTCTTTAAAATTTATTAGGACAGGTAAAAACAGGTTATTTAGCAATTTGACATTTCTTTATTCTGTAGCAGCGAGAGCTGTTTTTTAGTTCAAATGATACCACTAACGTGTGATAACTGTAGGTACATTTTATTGAACATACCCAAAGTAATTACTAAATTTCAGGTGAACGTGGTCCAGCGTTTGATCTCATGATAAAGGAACTAGAAAGAAACGGAGACAAACCCTTCAGTGAATTCCCTGCTCTCAGCACAAGAAATGCAGCTGCATACGTGTGTGTATGACTTATTAAAGTATTCATTAAGTACAGTCAACAAAGCTATTTGGTATACAGGCAAAATTATTCATCCCTCCACTACACTGCCAATATTCATTTTTATTGTGTGCGTAATCACTTTTAGGGTTCCGTAGTAAACAAGGAACCCTTATAGTTTCGCCATGTCCGTCTGTCTGTCTGTCTGTCCCCAGCTTAGCGCAGAGACTGTTAGTACTAGAAAAATGTAATTTGGCATGAATATACATACTAATAACGCCGACAAAGTGGTAAAATAACATCATGAAAAATTTTTTTTTTTAGGGTACCTCCCCTACATGTAAAGTGGGGATTATTTTTTTTCGTCTTTCCCGTAGTGTGGGATATCGTTAGAAAGCTCGTTCAAACCATTTTTGGATTGAAGGATCCGTCTGCGAAATATTAAGCTTTAAAGTGCTAATTTTTGTCAGAGTCAAGTGTCCCCCCCCCCTTTTTTTTTTTTTTTTTTTTTTTTGGGTGGGAAATCATCAAATAACTTCTCCCGCTCTGGGCGGAGCGGGAGGGCGTGTCAGACTCTTACTGACTAAAACCCACCCGTGTTCCTTCAGTTGCCTGTGTTGCCAGGGGCCACGGTATCCCTTTCGGACTTTCCCGCAACCCCAGCAGGCATCGGCCCTAGTGGGCCCCGCCATTGGTGCTGACATCTCTTTGAGGCGCGCGTGGAACACAACGCGCCGTCGACCCGGGCCTGGTCCTTATCGGGGGCGAGCTACCCATTGCTCACCGCCCGCAAGCCCGCGCCTACGGTGGCCGGGAATCCTCCAAGGAGTCCCGACGCCCAGGGCGTCTCCTACGGCGGCTAGGCGCGTGAGGGCGCGAACTTTGCCTCTCCCTCACGCGCTCCGCCTCCTCCTTTGCGAGCATTACTGCTTCGCAGAAGGAGGTGACGGCTCCCCATTCCCTCTCGCTCTGTACCATGGCCTGCACCAGGGTTGGACGCGAGAGGTCACTGCCGCCGATCGCCTCCACGAGGACACGGCGGTGCTCTGCCCAAGCCGGGCATACCTCCACCGTATGCTCCACCGTGTCCTCCGGGCGATCCACACAATGGTGACACCCGGGCGCTTCCTCCCGCCTTATCCGGAACAGGAACCTCCCGAAACAACCGTGTCCGGTGAGGACCTGTGTCAGGCGGAAGGTGAGGACGCCGTGGCGCCTCTCTAGCCACTCCTCAAAGAGGGGACTTATCGCCGCAATTGTGGCGTGCCCAAAGTGTCCCCCCCCCCCTGCCAGCTAAACGGTAAGTTCTGGATATGTGGAAAAATTCACAGCAGTAGTATATACAGGTTGTCCGGTAAATAATGGATAACCCTGAAATAGGATATAATAGACCTTATAGCCGTTCTAAAAAAAATACAAAAAAATATATATCGCAAGTATAGTACCTAAGATAAGTTTTTATTTTTTGCCTTTTCTAGTCACATTATTTACTGCTTCTCTGTCGGTACAGTCAACGTACAATATTACAACAACAAATAACGGATGGAATTCATTTATTTGTGGTCGTGGTGAAGAATAATGTGAAATAAGGTTAAAAAAGTTAGTTAAAAATCTTAGGTACTACTTGTGATATAATATTGTTTTGTATTTTTTTTAGAACGGCCATAAGGTCTTTTATATGCTATTTCAAGGTTATCCATTATTTACCGGACACCCTGTATAAGGTGCTATAAAAATATCTGCCACGGCTTTAATGAAAGGTAGTATTGTGTTTAAAGATAACAATAGTGAAGAAATTTCGTACCCCGGCACAGTTAAATCAATTTGAGAAAATAAAGTAGTTAAATAAACATTGACTCTACTCTGCATAACGTGGTTCACAAATTACGCGCGAAGTGCACTTCGTCAATGAAAACAACTGCTATCTCTTTCCATCTGTTCTGTGAATGAAAACTGAAATCAGCTGACTAGTTCGTCACTTGCAAATTTATACGTACAATTTTTTGTATGAAAAAAAATATGACACATGATCAATAATTTATCTTTACTATTGTAATCTATAAACACAATACTATCTCCCATTGCAGCCGTGGCAGATATTTTTATAGCACCTTATATGTATAACGAAATTAAAAGGAAAACTATCACAGCTAAGTAGGCTCTACTAGTTAACGAGTAATTATCGACCAACTTAAATTTGCAGTTGCAAAAACATGGGGGAACATGTTTTTCAACTACAATGTTAAGTTTGTTCTTGCGATAAGTTCATTCCAGCTACGGAACCCTTCATTGTGCGTGGTCCGACACTCACTTGACCGGTTTTTAAGCATATGACCATAGGTACTTAAAGCGAGTAAAAGAATTGACTACCCAGTATACTCACAACATTTTTTAAAGTAATTTAAAGTTAGCTGCCTGTATACCAAACAGGATTCACAGGAAACTATTGCATACCTATTCGCATGGGCGTACCATGGTAGGGCAAGGTGGGGCATCTGCCCCACCCGTGTCTCTGACTCGAAGCTAACAATTTAGGTTTATTATGTAACAATATTAATTATTCCTTTGTTAAAAACAATGCAGTATCGATGAATCGAGCGCGCATGCGTAATTATCGAGTTTTATCCAGAGACATTCCTACTACTTATCGAGTTTATTAACTTCTGCCCCACCCCTAAAAAAATGCTGGGTATGCCTATTCGTCAAGAAAGCTGATCGAAGGAAATATTGAACCGAATAGAAGTGATCAAAGGCGGAATGGGTGCAATTAATTGTACCCTTCAGAGCCGAAAAGTGTTTGGAAAACAGAACTTGAAGCAGACTGGCGGTTTTTTACAAAAAGGCAGCCCCCTCAGGCTGCCACCACGAGCGAGAGAAACGCGACGGATCCGCGCTTCTACATCGGGTAATCTCCACGATTCCACGAACGAGCGATTATTTCGCCAGCTTATTGTCGCGAGTCGTGACGGAATCGCCGCGTTTCCGCGACGACTAGTAACGGAATCACCGCGTTTCCGATATCTTTGGCTCTCAAAACAAGTGATTGCCGTGCTTTCGCTGCGAGAGCGCCACGTTCCGCGTTGAGAGCGCGGCGGACGCGCCGCCTCTCGCTTAAGGGCCAAAACACATACACACAATACGACGTCGCATCGTGGCATATTGGGACCAACGCTGTTGCAGACATGTTTAGATAACTATTTTTTATTGATAATTAGTCTTTACACCTTGTTTTGGGTGTAAACGGTAAATGAAAATAGAAGATAGTTATGGCCTTGGCCAAATGTGTTTTGGTCTTAAACCTAGTAATCAAATAATTACTCTGCTTTCATCAGGTTAAAGTCAGCGCCTGGTTTAGGGAGCTCTGTGCCGGATCCTAAGACTGCAGATGGGTTTAAAGGAGCTTTGCATAAAGCGGTAGACAATCCCACGCCTACCGAAATGAAAGCAGATATGAATGGTCCGTTAAAATTTCATCTTATTTTTATAATAATGTTCATACAATATACGTAATTGTAAGGCGAAAGCGTCAGGGTACGAAATTCAAATTTTCTTTAAAAAAAATCATACGGGTCGGTATCAGGTTGTATGTTGATCTAAATATGATTCCTAAATAAGACCGCGTGAGTTTGTTTCGGCCTTTCTTCTCATAGTAGTCAGATAGGAAACGCCGACCTCATGTAGCTTAGCTCTAAATCCTATTTACAGAATGAAATAGGGTATCTATTTCATGAAATCATGACATTTGAGGACAATTCTAGCTTAAGGAACGGTATTGCTGATTCTAATTATTATAATTCTGTAATGCCATATTTGTAGAGATCGCAAATCACATACTGACCTACATATTGACCTGCAAATTGTAAAAAACTTAAGAAAATTTTAATTTCGCGGGCTACTTTAGCGTATCCTCCTTAGGCGTGAATTATACAGAAACGGCGTGGTGAAAACGTGGCGCATGATGCCGCTTCAAAAGTTTTCATACAAAATGTACGTAGGCGACGTGTCTAGAAATAGTTGAAACTCAAGCGGCGTGGCGGAGGCGCGTGCCTCCGCCACGCCGCTTTCTCGCCTGTGCCGCGTCGCTTGATATACAGTATGAGCAGTATTTATGCACTGAAACGTCAAAGCTACTCGAGCACCCTAAATGATTATGACCACGAGGAGAGGAAGACAAAACAAAGTCAGTCTGTATAATGAAGCATCGTAACGTCTCTTCGCCTCTTCTATATGATTTAAATTGCGTCCGTGCCTTATCCGTTCCACGCCTGCGCTGCACCTGTGCCGCGCTTTAACCTTACGCCTTCTCTGTGTAATTCACGACGAGTCACGGTCGTCATGGCCTCATTCATCTAGTCCTGATTGAACAACAGAGTATCCAGAGCCCAACAGATCGCGGGAATGTCTTTTATGCCGAAGACCGCGCACGCCATAATGTTCAACCGTTTCTATAAGTTTAAATAATAAAATATTATATTATCTAAATGAGTGACAAAACATTTTGCTTCCTTCCAGATGTGGTTGATCTTAGTGGAAATTACTTGTCAGCGTTCATTCGTGACAGAGGTTGGTTCTGTTGAATGTCTACTAAAATATTTGTTGGAAATGTGTTAAGGTACCCATGCCAACAACTTCTACGGTAGCGAATTCACTGAGATTCTCAACTTTCATTGGAATGTTGGCTCTGCCGCATTCAGAGACGTCATTTAGAAATAATGAATCAATTACTTTAATTTAACAGTATATCCTGGCACTATGTGAACAAAATTGACTTCCAACTTAAATAAACATGGTGAATAAAATTTTCACTAACGACTCGGAATCATAATTTTGACTGAAGATTTGTACCGGTGCACAAAACTTCAGTCTATATTATGATTTTGATGTTTTAAATCATAAGTAGATTTTGGGGTAAGTAGTCCTATTTCCAGCGGTGGACGTCTTTCAGCTGAAGTGATGATGATGTTGAATTATAGATACCTACAGCTCCGTTACAGTTTTTTTTATTTGTAGGTCCTGCGATGGATAAATTGTTGACTATGATGAAGAGTAAACCAAACACAGTGTTTGCTGAAAGAAATGGGTACACAATGGACTACGCGACCGCAGCGGATGAGTAAGACTAATAATTTATTTTTAACCCCCGTCGGAAAAAGAGGGGTGTTATAAGTTTAACGTATGTATCTGTCTGTTCCCTCGTATCTCCCAAACGACTTAACCGATTTTGATTATTATTTTTTTGTTTGAAAGGTGTCTTGATCGAGTGTTCTTAGCTACAATTAAATAAAATCGGTTCAGCCGTTTGAAGATTATCAGCTCTTTTCTAGTTGATGATTGGATGCGCATCTTCCACAGGTCTGATAGATTCGAAATTTAATATTCTGTTACTTCAATGATATTAGAACAACATAGTAACCTTTAACCCATACTGCAGCATCATCTGGAATGGTGTCTGGGGTTATATTTTTTTTTTTTAATTTTAACTTGTTTTGGCATTAGGTCAACCAAGTGAATTATCGAACATTGCTTATATTATTATAGAATTGAGAATGCACCCTACCTCGTCCCATATCTTCCTATAAAAGACATTGCTGATGAAGGAAAAACAAATTTAACCAAAAACATGAAGGATGAGACGCCTACAAATCTGATACTGGCAGTGCAAGGTAGGTAGGACGCAGTGCATTCACTTTGCATGTATGAAATACTTCCGACTAGCAGATTACACTTTTCTTTTGAAAATTATAATTAACGAGATTGACTGTCCGGGCCTAAATCTACTAATTTATAAACGTTACAATGGTCTCTCAATGGTGAGTTTTTAAAACTTTTTGTATGGCAAATCTGTCAAAAACTCACCATTGAGAGACCATTGTGACGTTTATAAATTAGTAGACTTAGCCCCCTGATCTCCTGCATAGATTGCATTTCAATGTCCCTCAGAGATCAGTTAGATTTAATCTGCCCATCTCCATTCCTTTTTCCCCTTCTAACTATAGGCAACACTCATTCATGGTGCGAGTGAGTAAGGACTTTAATATTCTTTGTAAACAGTTCTCATTTGACCCATTGCCCACCAAAACTGCACGCACTCGGCTGAACGCTGACTTTTTAAAAAGTACATAGTGCTTATTGTAACATTTATACATAGTAGCTATACAGGGTGTAAGGGACAGCCCTCCGCAAACTTACAGGGTGCAACAGCTCAGCTCCTTATTTTGATTTATATTCCACCAGAAAAAATGTCAGGAAGATTTTTTTTTTTTACCTTTTTTCTGTTACAAAGTTACATTATCTGTACGCAGCACTCAATTTATGTAAATGAAACAGCTAAAATAAAAAAACAGCAATTGATATTGAAATACTCTACGTTCGCTGCCGTTTGCTTCGTGCGTTTTGCTACGGTGACGATACATTGCGTGTGAGGTAATTAAACAAATCAGGTTTATTGCATTCCCATAACGTTCCTGTAATCATTTAATGTACCGGTCATCTTAGTATGATATACTGAATTCACCCCATCAGTCTGCGGAGGGCTGGCCCTTACACCCATATTCTTTTTTATCGTGCTATTTAGTGTTTCTATTTCTAATACTGTTTCTGTTTTTAGAGAGCCAATTTTACCCGTGAGAACCTGTATCTCACGGGTAAAATTGGCTCTCTGTTTCATATAGTTACAATTGTTATCCATCTATAATAGCTGTTGGTTCTGCTATTAATAAATAAATAAATAAAATACTTCAAAAATAATTTGTTTCTTACAGCGTTGCTCAATGACGTTTCTAAACATTTGTCCCAACTAGTGGCACTACGAAGTAAGATTATACTTATTTAATAAATTAATGTACTTTTCATGGATCTATTGATAGTAGACAATGAAATACACATAGCTACTGTGTTTACTAGGTGGCGTAGCTGGAGACAGATACAAGATGAACTTTTTGTCAGCGGTCAAAAAGTCTTTGGGGACAAAACCCCTGTATAATTACAAGTCCTACAAGAAAACCTATGCTGATGCGGCGAATGAGTAAGTAATAGGGTGTAACTATGACTCCAAACCAATACGCAACAAATATTTATTGTAGTTAGGTATAAGCTATTTCCACAAATGATTGTAAAAAATATTCCGAATTTTTGGTGTGCTTTGAAAATGGCTTTTAGCAAAAAAGTGGACCACTGGGACACCCAGGGTAAATTTTAATATACTATGGTTTGTACATACAATAAATAGTATGAATATATCAAATCAACTTATTCTAGTCGATATTGATTGAATGAATCTATTCAATCAATAATAATATGCACCTATATTTTGATAAAAAAGGGTCTTGACAGACGGACGAACGGACAACAAAGTGATCCTATAAGGGTTCCGTTTTTTCCTTTCGAGGTACGGAACCCTAAAAATTATGTAATCCAATGTAATCGAATCTACTCTCGATTCTAAGCAAACTAGTTTCAGGTTTTGATTTATTTTTTCAATTGGGTACCTGCAATAATGTATGTAGGAGAATACTTTGTCATTATTCATCATCATCATTGGCAGCCTTGTTTACCCATTGCTGGAGTGCCTTCTCCATTTTGTGATATGCTTCCCGGTCTATGCGAGACTCCTATATCTACCTCTTCCCCTCGATCTTCTGTAAGGTCATCCGCTCACCTGGCTATATGGTCTGCCAAAGCTCTTTCTACCGTTTCTCGGCATTCAATTGTTCACTTATTTATTAAATATCTACAGATTACAGTCCGTAGATACTGTACCACCGGATGATCTGTCGCCACCCGCAGTCGACTTGGCTCATAAAATTAATTCCGAAATGAAAAGAGGAATACCAACGAAGCTGGCCCCCACTGTTGTTGAAGATATGCATCGTAATTATCTGTTTTATTTATATAACACAACATCACGCCTTGTTTCACCAATGGTTGGGCAGGGGTGTACCTAACGTACACCCACATTTCGTCAGTTATGTTTAAGTCTCATGCAATAGGGGGCGAGCCTATTGCCATCAAACGGGCACAAATCCAGACTCCGTGCTATACATGCCGTAATGGAAAACCCAGTTACACATTGCCCAACCCGGGAATCGTTGAATAACGTACGATCAGTGGTCGGTGTTTTTTCGATGGGCGCTTGCTTAAGTGTTTTGTGACTTAGGTTAGTTTTTTAGCGCTTGCCACCACTAGACCAACTAGGCAGACTGTTTTACTTTTAATACAAATATAATTTAATCAACAGCGAAAGTCTCAACAATTTCACGCATTGGTTTATAATCATAATCTCTATGCCTTCTATATTTATTTTGCTGTGCCCGACAGGGTCCACGATTGTTCCTAAGCAAATGTTTACCACCTAAACCTAAGCACATACATTGTGGAATGCAATAAAGTATTGAGTATTAATGTTGTTCAATACTTATAGGTAATAATGTAAGTAGTCAAGTATTCAATGTCATGTAGGTATCTAACGCACACAGTGTTCTATGACCTATCTTTTGCGAGCAACCATTACTCTAGCGTTAAAAGTCTTGTAGTTATTAGCGATTGAAATCTTACATGTTTTTGACGGTAAGTTCAATATTTATAACCGTTTTCACGTCAAAAATTTGTTACTAACTCTGCGACTTACTTTCTAGCTACTATGAATATAGCAGCTAGTAATTTAGCTAAAGCTGGAGTTGAAAAAGGTAAATAAATGACTACCTATGGATTTAAACAATGTAGTAATACCATGATTATTTACTAAATGTGCAGTGTTCAACAGGAGATGCCCTGGAATATGTGGAGCAACTTATGGCAGATAAGGGAGAAGAACCACTTGGCATATTGCAAGGATATGAGCAGACTTACTCTGATGGTGCACGAAGGTGTGTACCTTTATTTTAAATAAGACAGGCAGGTTGGTAGGTACCTAAAATTATACCCTGGGTCTCACACTGTGCGAATATTATAAGTACAAAATATATGATGGAAATAATATTCACTTTACTAAATGAATTCTTACTTGTAGACTTGAGAATGCTGTAACTCTACAAACTAGCATTGTTGATATACCTGCCTACAAATCAGTGAAAGGTAAACTCACTGAAATGACACGCGAAAAACCAGATGAGAGGTTTGCAGCAGTTCTACCGGGTAATTAATTATTAATAATTAATAAATACCTAATATTCGTACAAATTTTTGTATTTTAAAGTAAATATTATAAGTAATTAAATTATAGACCTACATCGGAGTATGCTATGGCTACGACTGTTCCATAATTACATTTTTGTTAGTTTTGACTTCTTAAGGCTGACTCTTCAAAATTGATCTTCAGTATCAATCCAGCACCCTAATTGAGTAATAGACGATCAATTTGCTAAGCCAATGCTTCATAAGTTCGAAAAAAAAATCTGCTCAGCAACTATTTGCGTTGCTGAGCAGATTTTTTTTTCGAACTTAACGCAAATAATATTGTTGAACTGTCAAAATTAAACAAATTAGGATTATGGCGGATTCGACCAAAACCAAATTTATACACGAGTAACTATCCTACTTTACCAGGAATAATGTATTCCACGATTTTATTCTCGAGTAAATCAACAGACGTTTTTCCATGCAATCTAACGTATTCGCTATACTTGGATTAGCTATGCGCGAATAGCGGAGTGAATGTGAACGAATTTATCTGGCAAAAAAACGCTGTTCTACAAACGGGCCGGTGAGAAGCATAACTCATCTCAACTCTTATTTGTCGTATTATAGCTGTGGAAAGTAAAGCTGTCAATGTACAATTTTGTAGTACAGTCCGTGCCACCACTAAAGTCCGGTGGAAAAGTTGTGTTGTCTACATTTTTCTAAATGTAATTTGATACCAATGAATGACAAAGACACTAGCGCCGCGTCTATCGGACTTGAGTGGTGGCGCGGACTCTCCGCGCCACCACTCAGTTTAAAGTTTTGCTTGTTGGTTTGGTTAGGTTCATGTGGTGTTTATTTTCGGGTTTTGCAAGTTTGTTTCAGTGTAAAATGAGTGACATTATGCGTAAATTTCGTAAATTTTGAAACAATGATTCCCTGTGTTTACTTGAAATGACAGCACAAAACAACAGGCCGCCATTGTTTTATTCTTGGAATAGATATTCCAAGATTATCGGTATAGTGACTATTCCCGAATAGACTCGCTATTCCTCGAATTGTAGTTGGTTAAACTTGAAATTGATTTACTCTCGAGTAAGTAGTGATTTATTCGTAGAATAAAATGTATTCCTGTTTTGTCAAAATAGATTTAATTATCATTAAATCTATTTTATTTTTCTTCATACATGCTGCCTTTTATTACGATGGATGTATTTTTATTATTATTCTGAAGCATTTAAATGTTCATAATCATAAACATTAATTTCCCGGACAGAAATCATCGAAGATTGTGCAAATTTCCTGGCGGCGCCTACACCGGAGAGTAAGTAAACATTACAGATATAATTCTTTGCTTTCGAGTCTGGCCACGCTAACTCTGCATCGGTAAAAAAATGGTGGAATTTGAAAATCTATAGATGTAAACACTGTCTGTACTGCGAAAAAATAATTTGATACTTTCGTATTTTATTTGTTTTTGATAGGTTATTTTGTTTATATTCTGATTTTTTCCTGGTAAAAAATATTAGCAAGATGCAGTGTGGATTCGATACAGTTTTGTCATCGTATGGATGTAGAGCATAGGTACGACGCAAGATGAAATTCAAGATCCTCGTTTACCAAATTTTACCAACACATTATTAATACGTTGACCTGCGCCCTAATTGCGTAATATACGATCTATCCCAATCTGGATCGGTGTAAAACAGATTGCTAATCCATTGCTTCATAAATTCAAAAAAAATCTGCTCAACAACGTAAATAACGCAATGAATGTTGTTGAACTGACCTGCGCCCTAATTGCGTAATATACGATCTATCCCAATCTGGATCGGTGTAAAACAGATTGCTAATCCATTGCTTCATAAATTCAAAAAAAATCTGCTCAACAACGTAAATAACGCAATGAATGTTGTTGAACTGTCAAAATAAAACAGATTCGAAAACGTAACGTAAAAGATTCTGACCCGTCATTGAAGCAATCTTTTTTATATACTGATTCTCACTATTGATGGTAACTTCTTCAAGAGCCTTTAGCTTCTGAAGCGCTGCTTAAAGATTAGGTTTTAATTCTTCACTTATTCCACCTGGAATTTACCAATAATAAGTACGTGCTATAAATTTACTGTCTATAGTAGTATCACAGTGAGTGATTCCCGCATAACCATAAAGTTTTTTGTTTTGTTTCACTATGTTGTAATTTGACACGATCTTCTTGTAAACAACAGGCGTATGAGTATTCGAAAAAATGTGCTTACAATAGATAAATATCTACTGGGCAAAAATCAAAAGGCAAAATATCAAAATCATTAGGTCTATGTATATTTTGTATTTGAGTATGGTAAAAGTATACCATATAAAAATCCTTTTGGGGTTGCCCATTTATTCCAGTGCAGAGTTAGCGTGGCCAGACTCTATTACTACAATTTATATTATTTATAACTGTAAATTGTAAATCTCAGCACACGCCGAACAGAAACAAGTTTTAGCGGATTTAATGGGCCGAAAAGGAGACACAGTAATAGGAGAAAAAGAAGGTTATAAATTGACTTATCAACAGGGTGGAGAAGAGTAAGTCCTTGTTTAAGTATCAATAAAAAACGAGAAATCCCAAGATACGTGTGTAAGATATTCTTGTTAGATTACCTCTCTCGCACGGAGAGGTACTTCGTTTGGTGTTATGTTATTGTCGTAGATCGTCAGAATTTATTCCATCAGAATCGGCCATCATGTGGGCAGAAGATGGGTTTCGTGCAATGAAAACACACTGGGTGCGATACACAGCGTTTATTAAAATCACAAACTTAACACTATAATAAAAATTACAATTAATCACAATAACTGAGCTCAACGAATCGAGTGTAGTTTCGCGACGTCTTAAGTCCCATGCGATCAGACACCGAATGTCCTCATCGCCGTGGGCTTTATTTAACCATCACGAGTCTGTAGGCGCGCGCTTTAGGTGTGGGTAGATCACGTGATGACGCCAGTGGCGCACTTGCGATTCGTTTCGTATCCGTACTTATGACCGGATCCGACATACAGTGTGATTCTTCATAATGTGCACATATCGAAATGGGGGAATCTATGCTTAATTTTATCGACGGAAAAAATAAAAAAAATAATCTAAATATTTTTTTTTTTAAAAATACAAAATAAAAAAAAATAAAAAAAAAGATTTTTTTAAACATTTTTTCCGTTTGTCAAATTAAGCATAGAATCCCTCATTTCGATATGTGCACATTATGAAGAATCACACTGTATAGTTGACGCGCTCTAACAAATCACGCATGGTTTCACTATTGATGGCCACACTGACGCTTGGTGCGATCGCTGCATGGCTAAAATCTCCGAGTGAACAGCGACACATCGCACATCAGTAGCATGTCAACAAAATGGAGATCGCATGCAAAATTGCAGAGCACCTAACTACGTACTACCCGTACAAGCCCTTGCCAAATACGATGTTCTCCTCAATTATTGAAAAATTGAAAATTGTACGGTGTTACGAATAAATTAATCATGAAACAGCATCTGTCTATTGTGTGGCAAGTGAACGGATTCTTTAGTGAAACATTTGTAGGACCTATATAACCTTCCTGTTACACGTTGTTTGTATAATCATTAAATTACCTGGATTTTTAATTGTAGTGTTAAAAGTGCTCCAGTGGGTGTTACAAAAGCCCAAGATGACGTAAGGAATAAAGAAATGGTTAAACAAATACAAGCTGTTATACCAGATAAAAAGATGGAGAAGGTTCTTAAAGGTTCTTCATTACTTTCATTACCTACTTAGTTGATAATTGGTGTGAAAATTGAGCATCACCTGAACCTCAGTAAAACACCCTCTGACAAACCTGACGCTGCCTGTCCACTGGAGGGGCGCGCGAGGCTGCGAAGCGGAGATACGGGAAATATACACCAATAGGATTTCACAAAATCTCCGTTCCTCTTCAGTGGGCAGAATCCTATTGGTTAATATTTCTCCGTTTCTCTGGTCCGGTGGACAGGCAGCCTTAGACAGTGTTACGATCTTTGGCTGCTTGCATAGCATAAGCATATAATGTTTCCAGTGCTGGGACACAGCTCTCCTCGCTGTGATAGGCCCAGTGCCGCCTGGTAGTAGATGTCACATGTCTTCGAATTTTTTATTCTAGGACATGACAGTTTCCTCACGATGTTTTCCTTCACCGTTTTTAGAGCAGTGGTGATGAAATAATTTACACAAAGTAAATCGGCTATCAGGGTTCGAACCTGCGAACTACAACTCGTACATACCACCGCTCTTGCTGCGTGCGTAATTTGCACGATCAAAATGTTTGAAGCAGTTTTTTTTAAATAGCACCGGAAAATTTCCCGTTGTTTCCGTTTTGACAGATTTTCGTTTCGTCAGAGATTTGTTTCGACGGAAAAGGTACAATTGCAAGTTTTTTTAGTTCTACACTTTTTAATTCTTCATTAATACATATTTCAGCGGTAACTTTGTTACTACTTTTATTAGGATCCGCTTATTCAAGTTTTAAAAAGGTTTTTACATTCTTTATGTCTATGCACTAGAATAGATCACTGGCTGGAAATTCTAATAAAAAAATGATTACTAATAATGACTAATGTCATTGTGACTGCCGTCATTCATTATTGTGAGAACGTTTTTTGGTCTTAAGTTATTATAGTTATAATAGCAATACTAAAATGAATGAAAACAGCGAGTTAGTTTATATAAATAGCAAAAGGAAATAAAAGATACTAGTGTGCGGCGGTTAAATGTATAATTTTGTGAAAGAAAACAAGTCCGGAAGCACTAATTGGCGTTGTACTCAAAGATACTTTTGTAATGCTTATAAAACAATAGCTAATAATAAAATAGTGAAGAAAAGCAAACACAATTTTTCACCTAATTAATATAAACTGTCAATATGACAAAATGTGTGATGAGTGCAAACGTGAAGTTCGATTAAATAATGTCCGTGATTAGGTACCAACGCCAATCGCTTCCATATTTGGTAAATCATAGTGGTCTTGCTGAAGGGAGCGTGACTACCGCCGGACCACCTTCAAAGTCGATTTTGTCGAAAACTACTAATAAGGTACCAATTTTGTTGTTCGAGTACTAATTAGTACCAATTGAGTACTACTTATTTACCAAATATGGAAGCGAATAGTGTTGATGGTCCAGCGATACTCACGGACATGATTAAATATAGAACCGATTCCAAAAACCTTTTTGAAGCATTTTTCAAAAGTCAATGATAAAAATAATCCGGATCCCAATATATTTTCATGAAAACAATCAACTTTATACCGAGCACGAAATAAACATCTGAATACAGATAAGAGCAATAAAAAAATGTCAGTAGGTAATATAAAATTTCCCGACAATATTTATTTTTAGAATTTGTGGTTTATGAAGAAGGCTCACAGGAAAAAATTATAATATTTACTACACCATTCATAAAATAGGATTTGAAAACAGTAACTACCTAAATATGTGATGTGGGTGATGGAACATTTCGAATATGCCCAAGACCTTTCTATCAGGTTTATTCGTTACATGCAAATATTGGAGAAAACAGTGAGATACAAAATTTTGTTCCACTACTATAATTATGTCCTTCTGCCAAATAAAGCGACAGCCACATAGGTATATCAGACTGTTTTCAATCTTACGAGACAGATTTTCTGCAAATATTTGCTATTAGGTACAAATGTTTTTATGAAATGGCGGCAATAATTGCGATGAACGAAGTATTCCCCAACGCTATCTTCAGAGGTTTCTATTATCATTTTGTAAAGGCAATCTGGAAAAAGTCCAAAATAATTGGCCTAAGAGATGATAATGAGGGTAGAAAAATAACAAGATTGTGTTCACAAGTATCGTTATTACTGGAAGAACATACCAGAAGCAGTTCTACTTTTGCCAATGCTCCGAACTCGGCTGTCAGATAGCAGCATTTTAATTAATGAATGGGTCAAAGTTGCACTAGTGCTACAAATACTACAATGTAACAAATAATCTTTTCGTACAAATAATGTGGAACGCCGCCGACCGACGAGTAAATAACAGATTTAATAAAAAAACATCTCTCTTATATTTATTTTTCAAAAAGAAAACCTTTTTTTTTTCAAGAAAAAAAAACTAATAAACGCTTATTAATATCACAATTTGACCAAAAATAGTAATTAATCTTTTATTGCAAAGGACATGAAGATTAAACTCATAATCCATGACTTAAATGAAAATGTAATTACTGCAATAGAATGCTTAAAAATGCTAGATAATGTTTTTCGTCGGTAGATTGCCATTGGGTTTGCAATTTGCATGACTTATAATTTGACGTTTTATTTTTCACTATCGTCATACCATCAATATACTTGTATAATAAACCAATGTGTTTTATTTTGTACGTAGCTATACGTTTGAGATAACAAAGTGACAAGCTGTCGAAACAAAAATCTGCCGAAATGACAATCTGTCTAAATAAAAACAACCCGGTCAACGGCTTCTGGTCTAGAATCCCACTGAATCCATGGTTAAAAATACACACATCAAAAGTTTCTAGGGATCAAGTACGTTTTAGAGTATAGGCGCAATTTAGGATTATTATTTTATCTTTTTTGTATCGTTATTGATTATTTTTAGTGAATTTCACTATTTGAATAAAGAATTTTGATGATGAGAGCCGTCGGAATGTTGCAAGCCGGTTCCAGGCAACGTACTGTGGTTGTCGCTCTGGACACTACACAGACAGAGCGTCATAAGCCGCCTCTGAACACGCTATTGTATCACAGGCAGGCAGTATATCATATCGCAGGCAGGACCGGTACATCCAAAATACTGCTCGACGGTATCGTACCATGACCGCCATGATGTTGGCTACGAGGCTCCACAGCTCTTCAGACTTGCTGATAAGGGACCGACCAAACCATCCGAAATCTTTTAAGTGAAGTGGGTCTGCGTTCCCGAAGGCCGCTGAGAGTTCCACCTATAGCACCCATCAGTCGTAGGGCCTGTTAACAATGGGGCAAGCCCATTGTTAACCAAGACAGAAATTGGGAGGAAGAAGACTGGCGTTTTTATGAATCTCGTTTCGGTATGAGGACAGTTATAAGGCGTACTCGAGTTTGGAGGACCTCAACCCAATTGAGCACGCATGGGATATAATGCCGTCCATCCCCGCAACAACTTTTTGACTTGTTAGAAGGAACGTGACCGGCCATTCCTTCAAGTGACTTTGATGAACTGATTTTAAGTAGGTATGCCAAATCGTTGTGATTGTGTGATTCGTATAAATGGTGGAGACAGATTTTTTTGCTGCTTTTTGATGCTCATTTTTGCCTTTTTTTGCCATTTAATTGAGGACATTCTTCTTTTTTACAAAATATAGGGATAAGTTGTTATGTTTAAACATTATATATTTTTATGGTTAATAAAAATGTACTTGATCCCTAGACACTTTTGATATGTGTACATATTTATGATAGTCATCATCCGCCTAGCCTTTCCCATCTAAATTGGGGTCGGATTTCAGAATAACCGGATGCAGCTGAATTTTACAGGGAGTGAGTATGGTGACCTCCACAACTCAGTTACTAGATAACATGATAGGATACCCCTTTGTCAGATTGCTTGTAAGGCTTTCGTACTTCGGATTATCCGTAACGTCAGGATGAATTATAAATTTTATTTACGATAGTAGGTACCTAATTCACTTTTGTCTGTAGAATCTTGTTTTATATTTTACAGACTCAACTGAAGAAGGCGCAGCTTTTTTGACAGATGCCATAGAAGGGAGAGGTGATTTATTTTCTATTGTATATTGTATCTATGTAAAGTCGGTTGCTTTACAAATTGACTACTGTCGTAAATTCAAATCACAGCGGTAATTCTTTGACATTCTTACGGCATTAACACGGCCAATTAACTTAGTAATGTGTCAATCTGGGAAATAATTAATGTACATAATATTATGATTATCTAATAAAGTTTAACATAATCTATTTCGCTTACAGGCCAAGCGTTGGATATTATAGGAACTGGTTTAGAAAAAGAAGGTCAAAAGGAATTTATAAATGTAGGAAAATTCAAGAAAGATCACAAACAAGTAGGGGAAATGTATGTTTTTTTTTTATTAGGTACATAAACTTATAAAAGCCCTTTGGTTTCAACAGTTATAAATATATGTAATATTTATCGTTGCCAGGCTCCATACAGCACCTAATTTAAAGAGCTCTCAACCTTCACCCGTCATTTTGGAGAATGTGGAGCACCACTTCGATGTGCTACCGAAAGACATGGCTACGGATAATAAATTGGCTCAAGAACATATGAAAAGTAACGTCATTATTATAACCAGTATTTAGTGCTTTAATTAGAATTAGAAGTATCCTGGCGCTAATATGGCATATCAAGTTCGGAGAAAAGATCGTCAGTATTTGCAGACCGTCTGTCTGCGCGACTTAACGTCAGGGTGCAGTGCTTTGTTATTATTTTCATTCATTTTCACTCCTCTTCACTCGTACCTACAATAAAAGTAGAACTTCAGAAACAATAGGTACAATAAATACTTTGTGAACTGACTGGGAGGGTTGCGGCTTGGGGGTAGCCATAGATAACTGATTTCTATGGCTCTTTATTAAAACTACCTTATTTATGACAAAAATAATATGGTTTATAATCATGTGCATAATAGTAATTCGTAAAGTAGGTGCGAAAAAGCAAAGATTACCGAAGCACATAAAACTTTAAAAGTAGTTTAGTAGTTACGTAGTACTTACATGAAAATAATTTATTCAAAGCTGTTTTATATCTTACAGGTATGACTGATATCGCTGCTCAATTCATCGCATCTAAAGCCACAGAGGATTGTAAGTGCCAATATACATTTTATAAAAAATAAATCATTATATGAGTACATCATATTTTATACGGTTTTATTTTTCCTGCATTACAAATATCTACGTGGCTGCAAATCTGCAATATTTTCAACTACCTTCAGTCGAATTAATTATTCATTCACTGACTCACTGGAGTACACAGTCAAGTGCTACCTACTTTATCACTGTGTAAATAATGGGTAATTATAAAAATGGTACCTAGTTATTATTTATACATTTATACTAATTGCTTATTCAAAAATCTACAAAATCAGGGTAGGTACCTTTAAAAGTGTAAGTCTACAATTCAAATAATATTACCATTATTTCCTATATTTCATTATTTACATAAATATAAATTATATTTTTAAATATTTTAATAAAGAAAATAAAAAAAATTGTAAACCACCGTTAACAGGATCAGGGTACAAGCTACCGGCGGTCAGGACTCCAGAGAGAGGAACCTCCTAATATAGGGAAAAAAATGATCTATCATCACAAAACGCTACAATTTTACAGTAAACTTTTCATATTAGGACAAAGAAAGAGAAATTTTGAAAAAAAAAAAAAAACAAATCATACGCAAGTCGCTTAAGATTTTAATTACGATTTTTTTTTTACGAAAAAAAAACTATAAATGCCATTTGCTTCTACCCCGTTCACCTATTATACCCATTTTTTTTTCGACACGGCAAAAAAAGTCATCCAGTTTAGATAGCTTACATAGTTAATACTATTTTGTCACATGTCGTAATAATTTATGCATATCATAAGCATGCGAACACGTAAACGTTATAATGTTTCTATTCTATTTTATTATACACATATTATAAAAGATCAACCCCTAGGTAGTAATGTGAAAGTAATCAGTGCAATATAACGATTAAAATTACATGCACAATATTATCTGGTGGGACGGACGGGAACACATGATACGATTAATAATTTATTGCCGTTCGTCCCACTGAGTTTATCAGTGGGACGAACGGGCATACACGCATACTGAAACTTCATAATGTAAAGTATTGACGAACCTTACAAAGTAACAATGATAATGGCAACCTATTGCAGGCAGATATTTCAGTAAAAATGGGCCCTTTTAAGAGCACAATACCTACTAGGGATTTTTTAAGAATTAAATAATAAAAATATTTTAAAATATTGTCGTTGTTTCAGGTGGTTTGGATGCTCAGCAATTAGCAACATTAGACGCTGAAGGATTTAACGCCGAAGCCAAAGCCGCAGCGTAAAAAAAATTAAATTATTTTAAGTCATATTCCAAAATTCAATTCATTATTAGGCGCGATCTGCCTGCGGGAGCTTTTACCGAAATTTTCAAATCTTAAGTATCGTTAAATCCTTACTTTAAAGAAATATTATTTATCCAAGAAATAATGTGCTTTGCAGTGAGGCACGTAGATTAGCTGCAATCGCAGCTGGTCCTGGTGGCAAAGTGGGCGCTGGTGACGGAAGAGGAGCCGCTGATAGTGCAAGGGCTGGTGATCCTGGTGGCCCTGGTAGCCCTGGCGGCTCTAACGGCCGTGGTGGCCCTGGCGGCCCTGACGGCCCTGGCGGCCTGGCGGGTGCCTTCGGCAATTTTTTTAGTTTTGGTGCACATGCTGAAACCGAAGAACAACGTCTTAAGAGATTAGCCGAGGCTGCAGAACAGGAGAGATGTGCCTTCGGCAATTTTTTTAGCTTTGGTGCACATGCTGAAACCGAAGAACAACGTCTTAAGAGATTAGCCGAGGCTGCAGAACAGGAGAGATTGAAACATGGTTCGGGTGAGAAATAGCATTTATTTATTTAATATACACATAATCACAACATCACGCCTGTATTCTCCGAGGTAGAGAGGCAGCGTTAACTTTTAAATAGGTACACCCTCATTTAGCCAGTTACGTTTTTTTTATCATTTAGTTGACATTTAAGTCCCACGTAACAGGGGGCCATATACCCATCAAACGGGTACAAGTCCAGGCTTCCGAACTGCTACTGAGCAAAAACATTTAATAACTTGATTGATTGTTTGAATTTAATACTAAATTATTTATTGTTGACTAATAGTTTGTCTTATAGTCGCAAGCGCTACTGCTGAGCATGAGATTCCGAGTTCGATTTCCAGATCGGGCAAAGTGTTATTGGATTTTTCTATAGAAATATAACTTATATCTATGGGTTTTTCCATGAGGAATTCAGGTATTTCTAAGTAGAAGCCGTGAGACTGGATTTGTGTAAGGTTGATGGCAATGTGCTCGGCCCTCTTACATGGAACTGAAACATATTTGGCGAAATGTGGCTGTACCATACAGGTATACCACGACCTAACTCCTCGAGCTTAAGGGAAAAAAGGCGTGATGTAAATGTTTTTATGTTATTAATCGTAACAAAAATGAATAAGTAATATAATAAACACAATTAATTATTAATAATCTTATTTTTATTTTAATCAGCAAAATATAAAGGAGGAGCACTGGGCGCTGGTAAGTGCAAAACAATGCCTATTTTCGATTTTTTTTAATATAAAGTCTCCACTATTTAAAATAGCCTACAGTATATCTGAAGGGAAAATAGTTTTCTTGTTGATAGAATAAATATTTAATTAAACAAGCAATGTTGTACTGAGTCCTTTTTTTTTGGAATGTGCGCCGTCTTGTTAGTGCAGAATAACCAATCTGTTTTATTGTTTTTTTTCATGCATATGAGCAGATTATGATCCGGAGCACCTGGACGCCCTGAACACCCTGCACCAAGAGCTGAAAGCGCACGGCCCCGAAGTTTTCCACGAGCAGCAGCAAACCACCCTCACATACGGCACAACTTCAGACTGGTACAAATTCTTTCACAAAACTATGACGATGATGAAATCAATAGCACTTATAACGGTTAACTTAATATTATAAAATGGTCTTTGTGAGTTTGTATGTAGGGGGTTACGTTCGAAACTACTGATCCGATTCCGAAAATTCTTTGGGAAGCTATATTGCCGAGTGTCTGTGTCATAGGATATATTCCACGCGAACGAAATGGCGGTTAGAAGCGAGTGAATAAAATAAATGCTATTGGTGTGCCTATTATATTTATAAAAAGCCCTTGCCCTGGTGAGATTTAGCATCGGGCAAAACTTTCATTCCGTTGCCTGGCAGTATATTAAGATTTTTTTTATCAGAACAGGACAGATTAAAATAAAACAAATTGGCGTTTCGTGTTTGCGTGGTGTCCTGTGTCTAGGTCTTTTAAACTACACCGTAGGTTTCAATGCAGTTATCAGCACCATTATTATTAACTTAAATATTATAGCACAGATATCTCGATGTTTGGACATCATTACTCCATTATCAGTAGATTGCACTGCACCTGTGCGAAACTTGTCGTAGGCTAGTTATGTACAGTCACATCCAAAATATATACGTGACCTTAAAAGCCATTTTTGTCTGCTCATTGCACGATAGAATCTGCTTTACCGACGCGCTAATGCGTCGTACTGTCAGTACCGCAGAATTATTACATTCAGCCAGCCCCGGATTTCCGCCTAGAACTACAAAGGCCCTGGCCAAGGAGCCTAGCCAGCCTAAGGGCTCCTCCACCCAGCCAACTACCCCGACCAGGTAGCTTGCCTGCCTGATGGCAATGGACAGGGCCGGGTTTTAAGAGGGGGATGCAAGAAGCCTTCAGGGGGGCAATTCCCGTATTTTTGAACGCATCTCATGCGCAACCTGTCAAAAATATAATCAGTTTACCAACATTTTTGACAAGTTTGACAGATTGCGACTTGAATGTGAACGTTTTTTTAAGAACGAGAATTGGCCTTCTGGTGTAGCGCAATTTTTTCCACCAGTCACTGAACTGAACCGAGCGCTCGGAGCATCCACACCATCAGGACAGTCACACCCATCACCTTGTATGACTGGTTTATTCTTGCCTTGCGGTGGTAGAACTAACGCCCGCCTGGCTCGCGACCATCCTCCCACCGAATGTCGATGTCAAGTAGCCTGCTGTGTTTCGTCGACGCGTGGGTGTGCCAGTGCCTTAGGAAATTAGAGAGTTGGCGGTTGCGTTGTCCAAGGCTGGTATCAATCTAGGAGCCAAGTTCGACATGGCAACTCACTCTGAAGGGTAGAGGGATCCGAAGCACGGCCTTGCCTTTGGCCGACCGCAGAAATTTAGGGGCCCAACTAGCACACCAGCCACGTGCGAAAAGCGGCCCCGCCAACTCGCGAGAAATCCCGAAAAGTTCCACCGTGCATCCCATCACATTGCATTGGTGCGTGAACAATTATCGTTGTCCGTCATTGATTCTGGAATTTATAATTAATTTACTTTGTTTGAATTTCCGCGCATTATTTGAGAAAAGCACTATTCAAGCCTTGGCCGCAACCAGGCATTGATGGACTCACGTATCACACGTATGTGTGTCCGAGTTGCGGGCCGCGACAGAAATGTACTAATATGTCCTGATAAAACACTTGACTGTGCTAATATAAATTAATGAATGTGTCATGCCTAGGCTTGCGGATCCAGATCCCGCAAAAGTGGACAAGTCAGTGAAAGATTCCAGTGACACCGCACGTCTCCATATGAAGTTTGAAAAAAAGCTGAATGCGGTCGTCAAAGACAAGACCGCACCGCATTTGAATGAGGCTATGGAAGGTATGTACCTTACCTAAGTATTTATGGTATGTAAATTTAAGAAAGATACAGATTTGACGCCCTTAATAGTTTTCCATTTGTACAA
The DNA here is from genome assembly GCA_914767815.1 of Eupsilia transversa. Lineage (NCBI taxonomy): Eukaryota > Metazoa > Arthropoda > Insecta > Lepidoptera > Noctuidae > Eupsilia > Eupsilia transversa. The sequence goes on from OU611874.1 coordinate 5,223,288, forward strand.
ATCGTCGTAGGCTGTCATGTACGATTCCTTGGACTTTTCTTGGAGTAGATTCTTGACAATGCTAATGAAATGAAATGAAATGAATCTTATATCTTGGCGTCGCAGGTCTTCTCAGATAGTTTTGGTGTTCATTCGATGTCATATTTGTATATGCCTTCCACAATTATCTCATGATTTATTAGCCGTGTTCGTGGCGACAAATATTAATAGATGAACCGTGAAATCTGTAATGAAATCGTAATTAATTTGATTATTGTTTGTGCGCAGATGTCGTCATTGAGGCCTCTCGAAAAACTGCAGAACGTTTTGTCGCGGCAAGTGAGTTTAAATATCAATGCTTTACTATATATTGACATTTAAGGTGTTAATTTAAATTCATGTGTTGACAGTTTTATTTGCTATATTACTAACTACCGCACTTAGGAACGATACTTTAAAATAATCAATCATTAAATTTAATTGACCAGCATATCTTGGCACACGTCAACAAACTTAAAATGTCTCGTATTTTTGACTGACGGTCCAAGCTGCCAACGTTTTCAATGCACATGACGGCGGAGGGTCCGACATCTTAAGTTAAAGTAAGAAATATCGCAGAAATCAACTTTTATTCACACAGCTTATTAAATATTAATTCCCTATAATAATAATTCAAACTTAGAATGTTCTAAGTCTCCTCAAAGTAGTTATATTGTATTAAATAAAAACCTTCTATTAATAAATTGTTGCCTCTCGTATGTCGTTGGTGCTCATTGAGCACCACGTCAAAAAGTGCACATGTGCCATGGAGCTCAATGCATAGACTACTATATATATAAATGAGCTCCAAGACACGTCATGTGCACTTCCAGACTCCCAGACTTCACTCGTATTTGCCTGTTTTTTGGATTAATAATCTGTAGATTTTTATGCTAAGGTTGGTAAAAGCGATTGGGAATTGTTCATTATTGAATTGAATACTTGAAGCATATTCGAGCCGATTGAATGTTGATTTGTTGTTAGTGAAATTTGTGCTCGCTGCAAAGTTGGCGGACGCGTTTATTTACATTTTGTTTTTATTATTTACGCTATTATTTTCGGGTTTTGTGCCTTTGTGTTGTGTTTTATCATTAGTAAATATCATCATTTAAGTTGCATTAAACTATCTTTTTCTTTCCATCAAATTTCTTACATCACATTATGATTGAATTACTTAATTATTGTTATTAAAAAATAATAAAAAGTTTTATTTCTTAATTTCAAACAGTTTATTTCTTACTTTAAAAAAACGATATACCTACTTAACGTAAACTCTTTTTCTTGATAAAGTTAAATTTTAATAATAAACCAGCGTTTGCTAGTGATCACAAACTTTTTTTTGATGTGTGTAGGTAGTATCGCTATTCACAGACATTGTAATGGTTTCGCTAATTACCAAAGTTATATTGCTATTAGGCATGGTATTATCCTCGAGGCTTGTTTCGTGAACAAGGATATCTTCATCATTAGTGCCCGCCGTCATGTCATCACTATTTCCCACATTATCTATCTACCAGACCTCATAGTGATAGTATCAAATTAGTAATCAAAGTCATAGTGATAGTAGCTACATCTGAAGTGGGCAAGTGGCACTATTTATCCCCATTACGCAGAATTAATTATTGATTATTTTTAAGTGACATCCCATTATTTTTAAAAGGATTAATAAATTACCTGCAATTCATTATTATTTACACACCAGATTACAAAACCCAAGTGGAAGACGGTCTCGTGTCAGAAATGCAAAAGCACGGAGACGAAGTACTCGTAGAAGTGGATGGCGCAGCAGAATCCTACTTCTTTGCCGCTCAAAGGTTTAAAGTGTCTTTAATGGTCTCACTCACAATACCAGGTGTAAAAATACCCATTGCCAAACCGAAAGTTACATTATGTGCCCGTCACGGCATTGTATAGTTTCATTTTTAGGATCCGTATCTCAACAGGAAAAAACGGAACCCTTAAAATATCACTTTGTTCGAATCTTTCTGTCGGTCTGTCCGCCTATCAAGACTGCTTACTTACCTATTAATGGATTTCAGTAGATCAAATCAGTTTCAAATGCTTTAATTTAACTTAACGAATACATGGAGATAACGTCTTGTTCTATTCACACGTAATCACAGTCAGTTGTGAACTTAGCATTGTAGTAAACAGCGGGGTACCACGAATAAGGCAGGTATCACACCTCCGCCGCGAAACCATAGCAGCGATCTGCAGTAGTTCCGCCATGACTCGTCCGTTATACGAAAAGCGAAACTTCCTATTCTGTACAAATTTGTTTATGATTCTATCTCTTTCCCGCCTGATTTCGCCGATCTGCTCGGAAGCCGGTTACATCTCCATGCTCAACCTGCCGTTTTGTTGCGGAGCCGCGTTTGTTTCGCACGTATCTGTGGCGAAACTTAAATTTATTTGCATGGATGTTGATTTAACAGAAAAACTAATCCAAGATATAGACATAGGTCTACTTGGACCATAGACCTATACTGTATCCACTAAGTCGAAAGCGACGTCATTTTGCACCTATTGCTCCAATTCAATTGATTCGCATGTTGTTCCGCTACTCGTATCGCGACATAATTTAGTAATGTTTCGCAGTGGAATTCGTTCAGCGGTTTCGCATTATTATTTTCGCGTCGGAGGTATGCTAAGGCCCTAAGGCCTGTGTTCACCAACATTCAAACCACCGGTTAGTTATTAAACAGTTGGTTTATGTCAAATTTCCTAACGAAATTTTAAATATAGAACTGATTAAATATCTAAACAGTTGATTTAATTGTTGGTGAACTTAGGCCTTAATGTCGTTTCTCAGTAGGTTATTCTTGCTCCATATTATCTACTAAGGGCTGATTTTTCAATCGTCAGATAACTTTTATCTGAAGGATAATTACGGTAGTTTGACATATTTTCTGTAAAAAAAAACTGTCAACCGCCGTCATACTTATTCCTTAGATAAAATCTGACGATCGAAAAATCAACCAATTAGTTAATTGTACAGGACGCGAGATTGGGTCTTTTTATACTTTGTGTAACATACCTATGGTACGTAACAAACAATCTCCCTAGCCCTCTCCCAACTATGTTGGGATCGGCTTCCAGTCTAACCAGATGAAGCTGAATACCAGTAAGTACTACATCGAGCGACTGCTTATGTGACCTCCACAACCCAGTAACTGGGTAATACGAAACCCACTGGGTAAGACTGGTTATCAGGCTTTCGGAGTTCTGACGACCCGTAACGATTGTCAAAGATCCAGGAATGGCAGTCCCGGCTGCCATTCCTGGATCTTAACGTGCTTTCCGAGACACGGAACTCCATCCACGGACCAACCCTGGCAAGCGTAGCTGAACCTGATGGTTCGACCCGTGCGGATGTTATTACTTAGCCTCGAGCTCCTCCGAGTACCCGTGTTAAAAATGTTATTATTGTAGGGTGAAGAGAAAGCACAAGGCGCACGGCGCCGGCGGCGGCGGCGGCGGCGGTGGAGCCGGCGGCGAAGGCGGTGGCGGCGGTGGCGTAAAGGAACCACGCAATCAAACAGTAGGGAAAAAATTGAACGAAATGATCCGCGGTCGCACTATGCCACGAAAGCTGAGCGCGACAATGAAAGGTAGAGCATTAATACAAGGACAAATGAATTAGCTAGCGAAACTGCAGATGTTTCTCTATTATTTTTTTATACAATGTGTATCGTTAAATACGCAAAACCTGAAAATAGTTTGATCAGAATAACAAGCAGAATCAATTGTTCCACTTTTTAATATAGGTAAACAAACAGAAATTGTTGTCGACCAATTTAAATTTTCTCATACGCGGGATAATAATTCTATTTTCTTTCATTTCAATGCAAAGAATTGCCAGTAAAACTAAAAAAGCACATAAAACCGTAAAAAATTTTTTAATGATTTTTTCTCTCGAAATAGGTCAATTGAATTAAAAATCAGTTGGGGTGTCTGAGGTTTCGCGCATTTAACGTTATACGTTGCATTTCATCATGATTAGATATTATACCCAATCACAGCTATGGGGTTTTCTGTTTGTAATTTAATTTGATCCTGTAAACAAGAATTACTTAGCTTGTATTCTTAACCATTTCGTGTGTTTTAACTTTGTTAAAAATATCTTTGGCTCAACGACCTTTGTGACTAACGAAGGGATCAGTCGTGGTTTTTTTTGTACCTACAACTTTTAGTTGCCAGCTCAATAGCCAGTTCTACTATAACTAGTATTAATATGTTGCAGAACACATTAAAGATACTTCCAAGTATTTATCACCGATTGTAACCAAACCTGGTAAGTACCTTAATCGCAACTTTGTTTATCACTACATGACTAAGTACATCACTATTCACTACGTATGATATAAAACAAAGTATCCCCAAAGTATAACCAAAGATTTACATACGGTTTAGGTGTATAATTCATTAAAGATTTTGTGTAAACCAATTTTAAAAAAAAGCCTTTTTGTATTGAGTACGAGCCTTTTGGCTTATCTATAATTTGTGTGTACTTACTATGTCAAAAATTGTAATGTGCGTTTAGTTTGTGCAGAATAAACAATTTTTCTTTCTTTCTTCTTTCTTTCTAAACATTACGATAAAATACTCCCAAGTGGGATGAAGATCAGTTATAATTTAATATAATATATCATGCTCGACGCAATAGGCTGATATGAGATATATACGACAATTTTTTTTTGGCATATGTGCTCTGCTAATTGCTGTGCATGCAAGTATAAACTTGAGCTTACAAATCCACGACTTTTTTCAGATGATTACATTGAGGCTTATGTCGCACTATTAGCTGGAATGGATGCCGCTGGTGACGATAAACTTATTGAGGGCGAAGTCCCTAAATCATATAAAGAATCAGCGAACTAGTAAGTTCTCATTTATACTATAGAATTGATATGAACTTCATTACATCATTTGTAGATAGGTTTTGTTAGAAAATAACACTTGTGGTTCGAAAACAGTAGAAAAATTGGATTGGATTTTTGATCTATTTAAATTTTATCAGCGATTTATCTAAGCTGGTTTTTCACTTCATCCACATTTATGCAATAATACGAAAGAAAATGAGACATTGCCCCATTTTTAACCGAATTCCAAAAAGGAGGGGGTTCTATGTTCGTAGCGCATGTTTTTTTTTTTATGTATGTCTTTCAATATTTTCGTAAATTGTGGACTGATTTTGAAAAATCTTTTTTATTTGGTAGAGGAAGCTTGCGCAGTGGTCCCATATTAATTGGCTTGGGTAGTTTTTGAGTTATTTTCAATATTACCTACGTATTTTTCCCACTTTGCATAAGTGGATGATGTTATGATAAATTCCTGTCACTGTTATTTACATAGCAGGTATTTGAATTGTATAGCGTAGGTATGTATCACAACTCAGTCTACGTCAGATCTTAAAAGCGAACGGTCGCGTATTGTTAACGAGACAACATCTCACTTCTACCTTCATTCCTTAATATGGTAATTAAAAGGTGTGTTAAATGCAAAAAAAATGTTACCAAGAAAGTGCCCGGGCTGGAGTGCAGCAGGTGTGACAAAGTTGTTCATGCGGATCCCGTTTGCTCAAAGCTGTCAAACAAGCAGCTGAACACCCTCAAGAATTCGCCTGGTATAGAATGGAGCTGTGAAGAGTGTCTGAGGAATCTCTCGCGAAGGTCTTCTTTCGTAATCCCTGAAGAGGACGAGGATGAAAACGACTATGAAGACCCTAAATGTACGGAGATGGCTCCAGTGGTCGATGCCAATAAACTGGTGCAGGATATCAGTCGAGAAGTGAAGAAGGCTTTTCGCGAGGAATTTAGAAGTCTCGAGCACTCGCTGGAGTTCCTCAGTGAGCAACTAACATCAATGGAGCAGGCTATTAAAAAACAAGACAGCAAAATCAAGGACCTTGAAAACAAAAACTACGACCTTCAAAACAAAAACAAGAACCTAGAACTGCGCATTAATGTCTTGGAGCAAGGGTTCCAAGAGGTTGAGCAGCAGTCCCTCGCAACAGCCGTGGAAGTAGCTGGGCTGCCTGAGATGCTACCAAATGGCATAGAGAAGGTGATGGATACCGTGGCCATCAAACTGAATGTAGCTGATGGGGAAATTCATTCAATGCGACGACTACCAGGAAGCAAGGAAAAACCGGGTCCCATCCTCGTGGAGCTAAAGTCGAGGACGCTCCAGCAGCAATGGATAGGCGCTAGCAAGGATCATTGTATTACCGTGGGTCAGCTGGTGCCCGACGTCCCGAAGGAAAAAGCTGACGATCGCGTCTACATAAGGGAAGCCCTCACAAAATACCAAAAAACACTACTTTATAATGCAAAAACCCAATTGTTAAATAAATCCTGTCAGTATGTATGGTGTAAGAATGGGAAAGTGCAGGCTAGGAAGATCAAGGATAGCAAAATTTATTATATCCGTACATTGCAGGATATAAAACAAGTAGAAAAGCTGTGTTCAACTCAACCCGAGAAACGAACAGAAGGATCAACTTCACTGTAAATTCTTTTTATCTTTCTCTGTCCCTCAGGTAGCACTTTTGTTTTATTTATTTCTGTTTACAAGATCAAGTTAGTGTGATATAACTATGAACATAAAAGTACAAGAAATTTTCCATTGCAGCTCAACTAATCACTTTTTCAAACAAATACCTCCAAAAACCAGTATAAATTTATCTTGTTTACATTTTAATATCAGATCGCTCATTAAAAACTTTACGAAACTGCAAGAAACCATTCATACATGTAATTATCCACTAGACCTTATTATTTTAACAGAAGTGGGTATCTCAGACAATATAGTTAACTTGTATAACTTACCTGGCTATAGATTGTGCTCACAATTGCGTCCGAGCCGAAAAGGCGGCGGCATTATCATGTATATACGAAATCATATTAAGTTTACATTAATTGAACAAAAAACTAAGACCTTTGAAAACCTTACAGGCTACCTAAAAATAGATTTACATAATAACGCAGTTGTCTCTGCAATCTATAGGCCACCGTCTACAAATAAAAGTTTATTTGTTGCAGAGCTTGCTAACCACATCACTAAGTTTGATTTAAAGCAAAACTTGCTCCTTATTGGTGATACGAACATTAATCTGAAAGAAAGCTCAGCATACAAAGATTCATATCTAAGAACACTTAGCGAACATGGATTATTGTGTGGAATAACAGATTACACCCGAATTGTAACTAAAAAAGATCTAATCACTAAGTCGTGTATTGACCACATATTTGCACTTTTTCCCACACTACATCCATTCGCGGCGGTGCTCGATGTCGTACTAGCTGACCATCATGGCATTATCTTTACCTGCGGTGACGAGTCGTTTGTAAGTCCGAGGTGCATACAGGTTGTTCCAAAAAAATCTATTAACTACGATAGTTTTTACAAGGAACTTCAAAATGTTGACTGGACAAAAACAACAAGTATAAATTCCCCTAACGACATTTTAAGTTTTATTTATGAATCTTTTGAAAATGCAGACAAGTCTGCAAGTAATAATAAAATAAGTAAATTGACTGGCAAGTACTCGAAAAGTTTTAGTATACCTTGGATTGATGAAAATATTGCCCGGCTTTGTGATAAAAGAGACAAATTACATAGTGAGTGGAAAAATAATTTAAAAAATTTTAAAATAAAATTAGAGTACAATAAAATTAGAAATAAAATTCATAAAATATTAGAAAACAGAAGAAACAATTATTATATGCAATATATTAGTGATAATTTTAAAAACGTTAAAAAAATGTACAATATTTTAAATCAAATGTTAGGAAAAGTGATCTTGTCACTTGACACGGCTATTCATAGGGCTTTTGATGCGCAAGGAATCACTACCAAAACCATTGCTGACAACTTTGCAAATTGTTTTGACAGAGCGGTTAAAGACATTGTTCCTAAATGTAGCATTAAATTAACGGACCCTAAAGCAACACGTATACCTCTGGATTCTAGTAACCGGTTTAAAAAGGCCTCGGCTAGCAGCATTCATAAAATCATTAAACAACTAAGCTCAAGAAAGGCCCCAGGTCCAGACAATATTAAAGTTTCCGATATTAAAATGATAGGTGAAAGCATATCTAACCCTATTGCTGACTTAATTAATCGAAGTATTGAAAGTGGTCTATACCCAGATGATCTAAAGGTAGGGTGCATAAGGCCAGTCCATAAAAGAGGTAAAAAAAACGATTATTCAAACTATCGTCCAATAACATTGCTCTCGTCTATTGATAAAATAGTTGAAAAGTACGTTTGTGAACAAATTCACGCATTTTATAAGCAGCACGACGTAATTGACCGGTACCAATTTGGCTTTCAGGCCGGAAAAAGCACCACAAACCTCTTGTCGAACTTCACCGATGAAGTCAATAAGCACCTAAATGATAAAAAATATGTTCTTGCTCTCTTTATTGACTTCTCACGTGCTTTTGACACATTAATTCATAACCAGCTAGTTGATAAATTAGACGACTGTGGAGTACGTGGTCCATTACTCAACTGGTGTAAAAATTATCTTAAAAATCGTACCTTTATTGTAAAAATTGATAACATTTGTAGTGATCGCATGGCTATAACTGAGGGAACAGCCCAGGGCTCAGTATTAGGTCCCCTGCATTTTTTGTCTTATGTAAATGATATGAGTAACTGTATCACGAACAGTAAATGCTATCAGTTTGCGGATGACACTTGCCTTGTTATTGCTAATAGAAATCCTCAAATAGCATGCGAACGCTTACAACTCGACCTGGACGCTTTAACAGGATGGTGTCACGATGCTGGCTTAGTGCTTAATGCAAGTAAAACTAAACTTCTGGTTATTAAATCTCCATACATTAAAAAATTGCCCTTACGGAACTTAATAGCCCATGACCATGACTGCTTGCATACGGTTAATGCGATTAATTGTAACTGTCCTCAAATAGATGTTGTCAGTAAACAAACATATCTTGGAGTAATTATAGACGATAAGTTTAATTGGAGTTATCACATAGAACGTGTTTGCGATAAACTTCGGCAATTTCTCGCTATTATGACCATATTAAAAAACCGCCTGCCCTTCAAAGTGAAGATAATGCTTTATTTCGCAATGGCTGACTCTTACATCCAGTATGGCCTAAGCAGTTATGGTCGTACCTATAAAACTTACCTTGATAGTATTTTTAAACTTCAACTTCGTATTTTAAAAACAATAGTATCTCCTAAAATTTGAAACGAACTTTACGACAATATAAATGGCCTCTTTAAACACTGTAATGTCTTACCAGTTCATATACAATTAAATTTTTTGTTATTGAAAGAACAATTTTTCAATGAATCCTTAAGAAATAAAATCGAGCATCCTGTATGCACACGGGCAGTTTCTGAGAATAGGCTTCGTACACAGCCCGCCAACAATACGTATGGCGAGCGAACTACCGGTTATATTATACCGAGACTTATAAACAGTCTACCCTCAGAAATAAATAAATGTATTACACCTAAAAATATAAAATGTAAACTTAGGCAATATTACTTAAGTATTTTAAAGGAATGATTGTTTTGTAACAACTTAATGACCTAAATATTTTATTAATTGTATAGTTTGATAATGAGATAGACTCACGATAGCATAAGTTTAAACCTTAGTGGTTTTTGATTGCTATCTATTATTTAATCCTGTGTTCTTTGTATATATGATAATTAAATTAAAAAAAAAAAAAAAAAAAAGTAAAAAGTAAAAAATAAAAGCTTTTTACAAAAAAAAAAAACAACCGACTTCCAAAAAAAACACTACAAAGTGAAAAATAACTTTAATTGCAGAAGTCGGCGGCAAAACACGAAAATTCAAAACGAAAGACACCGACTTCCGAAATTAAAGTAACTTTTCACTTTATAGTGTTTTTTCTTGTAAAGTTTTTATATCTAAGTAGCATCAGTGTCTGCAGTAGTAATTAGTTTCATCGATATTTACTTTCTACAGTCTTCGTCAACTCACAACATTTGACGACACTATTGGAATACCGAACAGAGCAATGAAAAATAATATTCAGGGCAAGCTCAAGAGCCTGATGGCTCAGGCACCTTCAACTGGGAGCAAGGGCAGTAAAGCAGTTATGGATTGTAAGTGAAATAAGAAGCTGCCAATGCTCCTTAACATTATTAACTGAGATCTGTCTGTTCCCCAACCATACATACTATAACCTCTTCTGCTCTCATAGGACTATTCTTAAGAATTTGGTGTAAAGATTTGCCATACAGCCTGGGTATAGTCGAGCAGGTGCTTTCTTAATTATTTATTTTGTAATTACTCGACTACGGTGAGCCAAAAAACAAATGAGGTATCGGTCTTGATCGTCCACTGGTTATAATATATGCTATGTGATGTCACATTAAATGGAATACGGCGAACTCTAGACTACTATAGAGGAAAATAGCCACGAACAAAAAATTTTTTTTTAATCTGCCGTTTTCGGTATCAAATGAAAGGGCCTAATAAGCAGGGACCCCGTTTTTTTCGCATAATATTGATTTCCCTAATATTCTTTGGCATAACGATTTTGACATAAGTTTTTTTGGTTTAATAATTCTTTGCCATTATTTTTTATTGGCATACATTTTTTTTGTCATAATTATCTTGTTGCATAATTTGTTTTGCCATAATTTTAATTCGCATACTGTTACTAGGCGTAATTTTTGTTGGGTTAGGTTAGGTTAGGTTAGAACTGTGACCCCCTACGCACGAGCCGAGCGAGCGGTGCCGCGGTAGCGGCCGACGAGTGCCAGAAACTACTAGAATATAAATGAAAATATATTAATTATGCTTTTGAATGTTATGCTTATACACTATTATGATTGGAGAAATTATGCTTAAAATAGTTATGCGTTTGCTGGTATGCGAAAATAATATTATGCGTAAATATTGTTAGGATAAACAAAAGTATGCCGTGTTGTAATTTTATGCAAATGGATAGGGAACCAAATTAAAAGTCCGGAGTCACTTGTGAGATATAGATCTTACGTGTACCTCCGGATTTTTAATTTGTCGTAGCGTAGTACTTTTTGTCATAGTTGAGTTTTAATTTTTACAGTTTTATTTTTATTTAAATTATTTTGGGGTTATAATATAATATTTCTGAAATGTGCTAATTAGGTTCCCTGTCTGTGATGTCTTGTTTATACCTTTTTAGTAGACTTTTTTGTCGTAGTTGGGTTTTAGTTTTTATACTCTTTTTTTTTACTTTGATTTTAGCCGTCATTGCTGAATCAGCAGGATAGTTTTTAAAACTTTTTTTTTTTACTCTGATTTTAGCCGTCATTGCTGAATCAGCAGGACTATTGGTGTCGTTTGCTATGCTTCAAGGTATGTACATTATGCTTGTGCATAAATGTAAAGCCGCGTACAGACATCGCGAGGCGTGCGTTGCGAATGGTTCGTCTCGCATGCCTCGGGCTGTGTGGACGTGTGTGCTTACAGTGAGCATTCGCGTCATACGATCGTTGCAAACGCCGCCTCAGTGCGAGTCGTGCGCTCCGTGTGGACGGACGGGTGTTATTTGCGTTGCGCGCTAATGCGTCATGGAGGCCGATACCGAATCAATGCGTGAACTTGTCCAACTTTATGAAAATAACAGAGTGTTGACGTTTCTACTGACGAACACCGTGCGTGGTGGTTTGCGTGCTCACCTTGAGCATGTCGTTCGGGACGCATGCATAAATTAATGTCCGTCGTATGCCTCAGGTTGAGGCATGCGTGACGAACCATTCGCAACGCACGCCTCGCGATGTCTGTACGCGCCTTAATATCGTTTTTTTTTTTTTTAAATAAATATGGCGCTATGGTTAAAGGGCTTATTCCCAGCAGCTCCAAAGCTTTTTTTCTCCAAACAATTTCTCTCCATACATTGATTCCCAAGAGTTCCATAATTTTTTACCAAATTGCGTGTGTACCAAATGTTATAATTTCGTGGTAAATAGTTTTAGTAAATAGGATGTATTTTATACCTATTGTAAAATTGAAAAAATAATCTCACAATGTCATGATCACAAATTGACTTTATGTCACACAATATGAAGTTAAGAATTAAAAATTATAGTCAGGTGTCTGTCATTAATCCGGTAATTTGTTTATTGAATCATAAATTAATTTTATTGTATTTTTTTTTTAATTTTGGAGATTATGGCCGGTTAAATGTCTCGCTTTTCATGTAAGAGGTGCGTTCAAATCCGGTCATTGTACCAATCTGACTTTTTCAATTCTTATGTACTTTCGAGTTTATCTTGGACATTACTGACATCGGGAAGGAAAACATCGTGAGGAAGCCTGGACTTATCCTATTATTATAAATCCAAAAGTGAGTTTGTTTGTTTGTTACGCTTCCACGCTTAAACAGCAAAACGAATTTAGATGAAATTTGGCACATGGGTAAACCATAACCTAGGTTAGGACATAGTATACTTTTTATCCCGATATTCCCATGGGATTGAGACTTATGCGAGTAAAACCGCCGGGCGCAGCTAGTAGTTAATATACGTCTAGAAGTCCCCAACCCGTCTTGACCAAGCGTGTGAGATCATTATAGGCTGGTATTAAAGATGTCATCCTTCTGCCCTTATTCCAGTTTATTTGGAGTCTTCGGTCTTCCTCTATTCTAATATCCATTCACATTCACACACTCAATCTTTCCTCGCGAAATGTTCATCTATATCACATGCCGATATATTGTAAACCGGCGTTTTACACACAGGTTTTCGATCAACCGCGCCACTAAATAGATAGGTACCTACTTTAATTTTAAATTGTATCCATTCGCGTATAAATCAATACTGCTTTATTTTAGCTGAAAAAGCTGGAGTATTGGATGTTCTTGTAAAACAGATGGACGACGCAGGGGAGGGCCCGCTGTTGAGACATGGACGTATTCTCAAGACTTACAAAGAGGGTGCCGAGTTGTTAGTGTTTTATACCTTGTATACAATTTGGCGATGTAATCACCAGCAATGTGTGGGTAATTCTACTCGTTATGCTGAAAAACTTTCCTAAATAAAATCACCCCCGTTCCAGTCCATTGACGCTTGCAGGTGTCTAAATCGCTAAATCTATTGAGCATACAGACTTTCTTTGAAAATTAAGTGTACGTACTCGAAAAAAGTTTAATTAAAATAAATGTAAAGTTTATATAAAATAAATAGTCGGAGGAGTGACGATTGTGTAAGTTAACACTGCTGTGTCTTTAAAACTTTAGGTTACGTGGGAAAAATACAGATGAACTCGGCGCACCCAATGCAGACCCTGTCGTCGCCAGAAAACTACAAATAAAACTGACTAACTTGGTGAAAGATGAAACCCCCGCTCAGAGTCAGAGACTTATGCCTGGTAAGATACAATTTATACATTATGTTACCGTTAGAGTACAGAATACGTTAATATGCGCATTAACTAGGTAATCTGCAAACTACCGGGAACGATCCGTTAAAGTGTGAAATTTTACTTAAAATAGCAGAAATCTGCACTTTACCTAGTTAATCTGCATATTAACAGATGCTACACCGTTAAGTCGCGGAAGACAGTGAGCGAAACACTTTTGTATTGTTCTCTCAATAACAATAAGGCGTAGTCGACGGAGCCCGGCTACGCGGGCCTCCTATTTCTTAGTGGTTTAAAAAAAATAACCACGAAGGGGATGGCCCTTCTAACCTAACCTGTCCATTCCCCCTCTAAAAAGCTTATTTTATTCACGCAAAACAGTGAATAAAAAGCATCTCAATGCTATACAAACGTGCTAATAGTATATTATGCAACTAGTGAATAAAGGACGGATTTAAAGCGAGGGCCATAGATGAATCACGACCAAGTGAAGGATTCTAACGACTGAATCACGACCGGAGGGAGTGATTCATGATGATTGAATCACGAGCATAGCGAGTGATTCAAGTGTTAGAATCCTGAGCGACGCGAGTGATTCGTGGCCCTCGATATAAATCCGTTTTATTCAAGAGTTGCATACTATACTTTATACCATGACTACGAGAAAAAGAAAGATTTAAGCGAAAATAGGCATTTTATATGAAGTTTTTTTTTTTTTTTAACTTTACCCCACACTAGGAATTTCTCCTGTATCGTGGGTGCGTTTACAAACATTTAAACTGACATACACAAACAGCCAGACCCGGAACAACTACATGTAGGTCATACAAATATTTGTTCCGTGCGGGAATCGAACCCGCGACACGCAGCGCAGTAGTCAATCGCTTAACCACTACACCAACCGTGCCGTCGAAATTATTTTAAATGCACATTCAGTTTTTTGCAAGGAGGTTGTATAGCATTGAGATGGATGTTGAATATATTAGTGTGTTCTAAATTCAAACACCAAAACAGTGCTTTTTATTCACTGTTTTGCGTGAATAAAATAAGCTTTTTAGAGGGGGAATGGTATAAACAAATTAATGTGCATTTAAATTAATTTCTTCGGCACGGTTGGTGTAGTGGCGGTAACCCGCGAAACGCATCGCAGTAGTCAATTGCTTAAGCAATTGACTACTGCGATGCGTTTCGCGGGTTCGATTCCCGCACGGAACAAATATTTGTATGACCTACATGTAGTTGTTCCGGGTCTGGCTGTTTGTGTATGTCAGTTTTAATGTTTGTAAACGCACCCAAGATACAGGAGAAATTCCTAGTGTGGGGCAAAGTTTAAAAAAAAAGCTTTTTTTTCTTCATTAAATGTCTATTTTCGCTTAAATCTTTCTTTTTCTCGTGGTCATGGTATAAAGTATAGTATGCAACCCTTGAATAAAACGGATTTTTATCGAGGGCCATGAATCACTCGCGTCGCTCAGGATTCTAACACTTGAATCACTCGCTATGCTCGTGATTCAATCATCATGAATCACTCCCTACGGTCGTGATTCGTTAGAATCCTTCACTTGCTCGTGATTCATCTATGGCCTTTCATTTCATTTATCCGTCCTTTATTCACTAGTTGCATAATATACTATTATACCATTCCCCCTCTAAAAAGCTTATTTTATTCACTGAAAACAGTGAATAAAAAGCACTTTTAATCACTGTTTTGGGGTTTGAATTTAGAAATAACCAATATTTTCAACCTCCATCTCAATGCTACACAACCTCCTTGCGAAAAAATATCGCTTCACAAGTTGAACATCCTACTAATAATAATATGAAATGTTTTTATAATTTTTATATTGTAACTAGCTGCCCGCCCCGGATTCGGACGGGTAGCACTAAGTAAGTACTTAGTGCTACCCGTTATCGCGGGCGCAACAGGCAGCGCTACCTTTGTCGATATCGCGCCAGTGTGTACGAGCCTTGACACGCGTGGGGTAGGTAGGTACCTACACTCTTTGAATTCTACTTAAATCATAAAAAAGTCACACTATTCTCGTGTTTTCTTTTATTTACAATTACGTTAACGTTAATGACCCTTGCAATAGATAGTATGAAAGAAACATTTATATTGGACACTGGCATTAAATAAATATTTTTTTCAGAGGTCATCGATGACACCAAAAATTATTTGGCTGTGAATCTTCTACGACCACGTAAGATATAATCCTTATTAAAACTACCCTAAGTATGGCACAGTGGTGGAAAACTTATATTTTAGTTACTATATTCATTGTTTTTGACAGGGGTGTTGAAAGTGTGCAAGTGTTATAAAAACGTGTTCGTGCAGTGCGAGCTGTGGTGCGACGAGATACTCCGGCGTCTACCGCGACCGTGCTGCACGTGCTCGCGGCACGTGTCCGTGCAGGCGCTGCAGGACCTCGCGCCCGCCGACTTCCTTCGGGTCACGCCCGACCAAGACTCCGTGTTAGCACCCGGCGTCGAGATCACCTTCAAACCTTGCCCCCATCAAGCCAGGACTCCCAAAGGAGTAGCAAAGTTCCCTTGCCCCGCCCAACAACCTACTGCTTCCTACCTCCTGTATGAAACAACGCACAAAAGATTTGGCTCCGAATCCATGAAACCATCACCATTACCATCACCGAGCACTTCGGGTTCAGAACCTCACTCAACTGTATCATCTTTGTCGTCAATTACTCCCATACGGATGACGAAACAGTTCTCGCCTCTCAAATCTCTTCTGCTTGAAATGCACGTTGATACCGCGCAGTCTATTCGAAAACAACAAGAACAACTGGAATCTTTCGAAACTGAAAATCAAAACCTCATATTAACGGGGATGCAACCACCACCACCATCATGTTATGCTTCGACTAGTAATTACAATTTCGAAACATCGACATCACAATCAGAACAACAACCTGCCCCCTGCAATCAATGCCCACAATTTACATCACGGATTTCTGAAACATCTAAATTGTCAAAAAGTAAGAGTGGATACAGCTCTCGTAAGTAATTTGATCCTTATTTTAGTATTGATCCAGTTGGAATCTTAAATTGTATTTATATTTAAGGAGCTAACTATAATTTTCTAGGAACCCCGATCATATCGGCGGAGCACGTGGTGGACTGGGACGCCACGATGGTGAGTCTGTTGTGGAATGTGCTGGCGTGGCGGGATTGGATTCAGGAGATTTTCGATCATGCCCTAGCATACCAACATAGCCCGAGTTTCGCGTCGGCTAGAGGTATTTATTACCTACATTACTCATGACATTTAGCACGGTATTGAGTTGCTATTTAAAAACCAAAACATTTTTTTTAAATGATGAAAAACAAAATCTTGATGATGTAACAAAAAAAAAAAAAATGTGAATAAATGTAAGGGCATTTACTTAAATTCCAGGGGAAACAGCAAACTCTTGGTTTTCATACTACAGGAGGGTAACTACGGAAGCCTTGCAATGGCGTCAGTATAGTGTGTTCAGTCGTCAACTGACGACGCGTCTACATTTACTTTACAGGGACAAAGAAGTAAGGCAGAGATTATTGACCGATATCCTTAACATCCATGTAATGAAATTCAAATCCGTTAATTTTGATGTGTCTGGATAGTAAACCCTAAATATTCCATTACTCCAGCTGTAGACGGTAGAACGCTGATAATGCACGAATTGTTAAGAAATCTCTGAGAGGATTGCCTAATAGCAATAATCTCACTCTCAGAGATGCTAATGCATAATTATGCCTGTTATATTTGGACTAGCTCCTGCCTGCAACATCCGTCCGCGAGGAAGTCAGCTATACAATAAAACATATTCTATGGCACTTTTTATAATCTGTACACACCCTATTTGCGTAACACACGATCAATCATAATCTGAAGAATTTTGAAGGATATTGCTTCATATATTATGTTCGAAAAATGTCTGCTCAAGAACGTAAATAACGCGATGAATGTTGTTGAACTGTCAAAATGAAACAGATTGTGATTGGTCGTGTGCAACTTACCTCTTCATATGATTAGTTTACTTAGATAATATTTTATATTTTAGATCATGTCCCCGTCACGGTCCAACGTGAAAACCAAAACTTACTTAGAATGCCAGGAGGCAATGTTGGGCATAATAGATATGTTCAACAGGTGGACCCAGTGGCTGAATTTGGTCGTAAGTAGGGTTACCAACTGTCCGTAGGTACTTGTCCGAATTTTCAGATAAAGATATTGAAACTATAACGATAAAAAACTGAATGTCAGGAATTTTCAAATTTCGAAATGATAAACCTGATCAGGCTGCGCTTAGAATCTCTCTCGAGTTATCGACATAGCTCACAGAATCAGCAAGCCGAAGTGACAATGGTAGGCGTGTTCTTGAGTGAAGACCGCGAATCGGCAAACGTAAGGTAGGACGCCCTCAGACTAGGTAATGCGTCGATCTAAGCAGGGTTGTTGGAGTTGCCAAAATCGAGTTGAATGGCGTGCCATAGGACAGGCCTATATCCAGCAGTAGAAGGCTGATTGATGATGATGACGATGATGAAACCTAGTCGTAAATTACTCTTAGACAGTACCTACTTTATGTATTATCATGTACATATTTGGCACGTGACCGGAACCGGCAGTAACCCCGCCGCCATCTTGTTTTGTCATTTTCTGTGACAATGCTTACCAACAATCCCTCCTCCCTGTCAATTTCAAGAACCTTGTAACACTCTAGATAACTATGAAATATTCTTTACTACAATTTTTTTTTACTCTCTTAAAATAGGTCAAAGAAACAGATTCGTTGCAACAAATGCCTGGCTCTGAGATCCCCATAAATCAAATGTAAGTTGTTAATTTATAATACATTAGAGCATAATACAAATAAATTATTTAGTGTGTGAAGTGTAAGTTTAGTGGTTGAAGTGACCTTTTAGACAAAAATTGCATGTGTTAGGACTCTTCGCTCTTTCGAAGCTTAAAGTTACGTAGTGTACCAACAATTCTGAGTCTTATTAACTTAAGAAAACAATTCAAAATAACTTTACAAAAAGAAAAAAAAAAAAAATTAGGATCAAAATTGACAAAACTTGTACTTTAGCAGGTAATCAAAATCTTATAATATATATTTATATATATTTGATAAAGTCTATAAGTGGGTTACTTTGTTCTCTTAAAATGCATAATTTTGATCAGAGCTCTTTGAGCTCGTTCTACTTATATAAATATGGACTAAGCTGCACCTCCCCATATAGGAATACAGTACACAAGGATAGATTGCACTAAGGGCCGAGTCACACCGGAATAGCAGCGGCCGGCAGCGGCGCCGCGAGGCCGCTCGCGGCACCGCGGGAGGCCTCGCGACCTTTTCAAGCTTTCCAAGCGATACTGGTATTTTGATTGAGTAGATAAAGTTTAAAATTATTTCACGCTTAAACTGCTCGCCGCATCGCTGCCGGACGCTGCCATTCCGGTGTGACTCGGCCCTAAGGCGACATAGAGCAGATTTTAACAGTTAACAGATTACTTTTAATTGCCCTTTTTTAATGTTTAAACACAGGCGTCGGAATCATTTGAAGATTAAAGTTAAGAGATATTCCAAAGATTGGGTGAATTACAATAAGGTTTTGAAAGTATCCTGGGAACAAAAGTACAGTTCCGTGATTGCGGGTATGTTATTGCATAATATGATACATTTGTACAGGGTAGTAGTTTGTGATGAGGCATGAAGGGCGTATATACCTTACGTCTTTAACGTTGCCTGGCAACAAAAAGAAAGGTACAAAAAGATGTGGTAAAACATCATGTGGACGTGGACGAAGCACTAATTACTTTTAATGTTTCAAATTTAGAAGTTTGTAATTCTGTTAATGCACAAAAAGACGGATGGATTTTTCCTACCTATAATCTAAATAATTATTAATACATTTTCGTACCTACTTAGTTATTATTTTAAAATATTTTATTCTTATCACTTCTGTACTCTAATAATATCATCTTTGTGAGGCCTGTGTACTTAATAAGGCTTGCACGCTTGTTCGGTCATTCGATTCGTAAGAATTGGTTGAATAACAAAGCCGACCCGAAGCAATGACTACATAACAAAAAGCAAAAAGTAAAGCAGAATATAATACTATTATATTCACTTTTCATTCGGTTCGTGCCGATCGGAAAACTCCGGTCACCGATCGGCACGAACCTTCGCTAAATTTACATATTGCAGTTGACTTTTAGGCGCCGCCGCCATCTAGAAATCTAAGTACCTATATTCGTTTTTACCGCCCGACTGTGCAGATTAAAGCCTCGTACAGACCGGCGCGACACGGCTCTAACAAAACAATTTCTAAGAAAACGGTAGAACAATTACCGGTTTGCATGAGGCTTAATGCCAAACCGAACGAGAGTGTAGCACACCTAATACATAATTTTCTTGCTGGATAGAGTACTTGCCTTCGTGGAAGAAACCTGGCCCGGTGTGGGTGGCAAGTGCTTGTGGCGCAGTGCCGAGTGGAGCGGTCGCTGCTGGCCTATATGACAGTGAAGTCATCTGGGTCGCCAGGACAATGCATAGGTATTCAAACAGAAGACGTAACAGTTTTAATTAGCTTATTTTCTGGCAACTTCTGAACACTATATACGAGCGGTTGCAAGAGAAAACTATAAACCCTACCTAGCTGTGTTTACTTGGTTACGTGGTTTATGTTGGTGCAGAGATTGTTTAAGAATACTTTTTATTGATGTGTTAAACATTTGAATCATTCATTTCAACAGGACTGTCTGAGGATCTGTCTGTATTTTTTTTTCTAACCTCTTGCCAAGTACATACATGTATTTTATTCAGTACATAAATGTATGTTATTCAGTACATAAATGTATGTTATTCAGTACATAAATGTATGTTATTCAGTAGGGTGCAATTGCTTATGACAGTGTTATAATATTTTACTTTTTAACCGTATACTGTGTCAAATGTACCTAATCTTTAAAAGAAAATCCGGATGCTGAATGATTATCTATCTCCTTTGCATGCAGGTATGCGGTGCTTCCAGCCATGTTGTTACCCTCCAAGCACTACTGCGTAGTTTATGCGGAGGGACAAGTCCATCGCTACAATAAATATCAGGTGAGATAAAAACATAAATTCATCTTCAGACGTCAGTCTTACCAACAAGGCTACCAAATATCCTGTATAAAGCACCTGTCCCACACTACCGCCTACATGGAAGTGACCCAACAACGATTTTCTAGGTCGTTGTTACAAAGATTGTAGGTCCCGTGTAGGTAAAAGAAATACATAATTAAGTATATGAATAGTCGATTATTATTAATTATATTATATTTTCTTTTATTTCATTTATAAACATATTATTTGCATTTTTAAATATTTTCATTAAAAAAAAACATTCAAAATTATAAAAAATAGTGGTCCACCGGCATCGGGAACGTGGTCCAGGGTCCAATATTATATTATTATTAAGAATTAATTTAATAATCGCTGACTGTTCACACCGCTGGCGAGTACTCGTTTGTTGCAGCGACTAGAGTAATCAAAGAGAGTACTTGATCAGCGACACTTGCTTGGCAGGCAGAACACTAAGGGACTGACGGTTGGTACAAACGCATACGTATCAGCGAATAATCGCTCGTCGCCTTCGTACACTCGCTGCTCGTTGCTCATCAACTCGTTTTTAGTTGCTAGCTGTACTACTCGCCGGCGCCGCGGTGGTAGTGGGACAGATGCCTAACCTAACTTTCATGCTGAAATATCCTTTCAATCAGTTGTACTGTTGTAAGCAAGGTTTTATTGTTATCTGTGCCGACAAGAAGTGGCGTACCTAAGTTAATTAGGAAGCCGACGGCGTGAGCTTAGTAACAGGGTTCCGTTGGCGACCTTAGGTACGGAAATGCTCAACTGCTTAATCAATCCAACAGGAACCCTCAGCGTTCGTTCAGACACACGGGAACCGCGCAGTTACAAGCTGCAAACCATTTTTTTTTCAGCGATTGAGTGGCGATAGCCGTATAGGCACAATATGAAGGTGCAGACTCGTGTACATAAGTAGGAGCCGCGCAGTTGTCGCCGTGTCTCAACACACGCAAAAAAATTGTGCTATCTGACCAGGTGATGTGCAACGCGGAGGTACGCTGGGTGGCGTGGCGCGGCGGCTCGGTGAACGATCGCGCAGTGTGCGTGGCTCCTGGCATGCACGTGGGACGCGTGCACTACCACGGCGATCATCTTCTGGGCGCTGTCAAAGAGCCACACTACCACTGCTATGTTGTCATCTTCGGCAGGCCCTTCGCCTTCAACTGCTACGAACTCCTCATGCTCGCAGGCGATGATGACCAATGAGTTTGCAACAAACTACAGTAGGCGACAGAGTATTAGGGACACGAGCATATGTGGGATAAGAGTGGTTACTGCACTCATTTTTTTTTCTCATTATTCGGCTATTTTGCCATTCTCATTAAATTATCTTGAAATGTACGACGTACTACGTAACCTAAAGCTGTCGCTTACCGTACTTTGCATTTATTTTTAGGGAATTAAGGACGGTTTGAGCATTCGTTATCCTTTACGCTTCCGATTAAATTCCTGGGATCGATATTGTTATAGAAAACATGACCTCAAAGGGGGTCGTCCTCTAGAATTATCCTAGTCAATCCGATTCGGAATTAGTTACTCAGAGCAAATTATACCAAATCGTTATATCTTATACCTATACATATTGTCTTGAATTCGGTGTGTCGATGGTTTTGCGAGAATGTTTTAAATTGTCTTATTGTTTTTGTTTTGTATTTATTTATTTCAATTATATTGATTTCTTTATAAAATAATCTTTTACTACATTGCACATTTACCCGCACGTTTACATATAACTTTGTGATTCTTATTAACTCTCTATTATTTCATCTTGTTGCTCCTCTTTCATCTCCACTTTTTCAATAATGCCTTTCGTTCCTGATAGTCGTACTAAGTCTCCAGTTTTGAATAAATCTGTGGCATTTGCTGCGCCTACGATACAGGGCAACCCATATTCTCGTGCTATTACGGCACCTGGAAATCGGAGAAAAATATTTTTGTAACTTACGTAACCACCATGTTTCACAATCACCAGTCTCGAGTTTTGTACATAAATATGAATTTTTGTATCAGACAAATTTTAAGTGATTTTCCTTTTTTTATTTGAGCAAAGAACAATTATGTTGAAGGACTGAATAGCTTTAATAAGGAACTAAAAAGATTTAAAAAAAGTCTTAATAGTAGAACTGTAGAAGCTGTATACAGGGTAGGTACTACGTACTTTAACCACTGCAGTTACAGTCTCATTCCCTCCGAAATGTACGAGAGAAGTTTTTTTGGGATTTCTGACTTTTCTAATACTCCAACCTCAGTTGGTCCAACAGAGTTTTTTGATCCGTTTAAGAAGCAAGATCGATTAGCATCAAAACAATTTTTTGTGAAAACTGCCCATTTTCTTGCTGACTGTATTTTTTTTCAAAATCTGTGACTGCAAACCAAATGTCTCAAAAAGTTAAGGACAGTCTCCTAAAACCGTTTTCTTTTAGGGACAACGGTTAATGTACCTGTCCTTACTGCCCCATCTCAAACATCCACCCTGTATATATATCAGAATCATTGACGGAATTTTTAACGTACCGTGTGATATAAGTCCACCGAGCTCGGTGACGATGCCTGTCAGGAGCGGGAAGTAAGGTGACCAACCGATGTCAGTCGCGTGCGTTATCAGGACATCACCACGGCGTAAATCACCAATCTGTTCAAAGGAAATCAAATCAAGACAATTATACAAACTAGGCTGAGAATCAGCACTTTTCGTAAGTCAAAATTACATAAGACAGTCCCACGAAAGGTCTGCCCTTCACCCCTTACTAGTACTTTAGCTGGGAAGAAGTGGCGCAACAAACTCCCCAGCAGCTGTCTGTTTAGTTAGAAAAGCTTGATTCTATTCTATTGATACAATAGTATGCAAAATAATTTACATTAGGTACTCAAAACAAAACATTAAATTAAATTATTTGCCATGTCAGCTAGCACACGCCAGTATACCTACCAACAAAAAACATCGAAAACTACACTCAAGTACAAATAAGAATAAAAAAACGTAAACAGAACTTAGTACCCAAATAAAAGCCTCCAGGCATTAAGGGCCACTTACATAAAGCTCTAAATAGCTGTAACTCGAAGTCACGAAGGATAAACTAAGACTATCGAAGTTAAATAAATAAACAGATAACTACTAACAACAATAACAAAACCATGGTCAGCAAGACGACCAGGCACTACAAGCAGCACTCGTTTACGAGCATAACGCAAATATCAGCCATATGGGATGGAGAAGAGGCAACCCGATCCCCGACTCTACCGCAAGCAGTGGGGTGTACTATGCCAAATCGAATACCAAATAATCGAACATCAATTCATCGACCACTATAAATCGAACGCCTAAATACTCGAACGTTCATAATATCGAATGGTTAATAAATCGAACATTCAATATATCGTACACTCAATACATCGAGTGTTCAAAATATCGAATGTTTATTTGATCGAACGTTCAACGCATCGCATATTCATGACATCGAAATATGAATTTATTGAATACTTTTTTTTAAAGAATACAAGAAAAACACAAAATTTACTAATAAATCACATTTTAATCTTTAATTATTATCGTATGAAGGTACATTTTAAAATTTTGTTTGAATTGCAATTGCACGGAGAAACTCTAATATATCCAATGTTTTGTTACCACTTTTAACATATGAGAACGATGCAGAACTTCAAAATCGTCCGTAATAAGAAGATAAAAATGCAATTCAAAAATTAAATTACAATATTAATATATTGAATTTATACAATTTATATAAGATTTAAATGTTTCATTCAATTGAAGAAAGTTTAATTAAGAAAGCATTATCTTGTAAAGGTACATTTTAAAATGTTGTGGGAATTGCTATTGCACGAAGAAACTCTAATAAATCTATGTTGTTGTTATTATTTAAAAAAATTCAATCGTATTATCATCCCTTTTGCCTCTTTTTTGTGGAGTAGGTAGGTCTTCCCAATCCCGCGTTTGCCTTTTCAAGTGTCCTATTTGTTATAGCTTGCTCCTTATTTTCTTGTATTCTATACAAAAAGTATTCAATATATTCATATTTCGATATAATGAATATGCGATGCGTTGAACGTTCGATCAAACAAAAATTCGATATTTTGAACACTTGATGTATTGAGTGTACGATATATTGAATGTTCGATTTATTAACCATTCGATATTATGAACGTTCGAGTATTTAGGCGTTCGATTTATAGTGGTCGATGAATTGATGTTCGATTATTTGGCATTCGATTTGGCATAGTACACCCAAGCAGTGACATTTAAGGGAGAGCATGACGAACTTGCTGCCGGTTGCTCAGGGAAGAATAATATGATCAATAGTCGAGGTCGCTAGCTAACTACATAATATAGCAATACAACTTATTAAAAAAAACATTGTAATTAATAGATTATGTCAATAATAAATGAAAATAAAATTGAAATAAATTGACATAATATACTGTCAATTAAAATAAACAATTGTATGAATTCATATAACCTGTCAGTAGGTAGGCTAATTCTGGAGAAAGAACATAAACATTGTCTTAGGTTAATCACAGCGACCAACTAATTTCTTATAGTTTAAGTAGTCGTTGATAGAATAGTATGCCTTGGCTGAAGTAAAATCCAACCTTTGTTCGTTGGAGTTTACTTTAGCTAAAGGCAAAACTAGCAAAGTAGCTTGTTACAAAAGGTTATAGCAACAAGCCCAACAAGTGTATTTTTTATAAACCTTATAAAAGTTTATACCATTAAGCCCAACAAATAATTTTTATAAACCTTATGAAGGCGGTGACATGGAGCACGTAATTTGTCCGAAATTCTGGTGTTAACATTGAAAAAAAATATTATGAGAAACCATTAGAGCCACAGGCGCCGCAATTAATAAACCGCAGCTACCAGACTGGTACGGAATTTTCAAAAATATCAGCATAGTTATTCACAGCCATTCGATACGTTTTCGTGCCGAATCGAACATCAATCTATGTTATCGGAGAAATCCTCCACTTCCAACCACTGTTTACTAATCCAAGTCGGTTTTTGGATTGGTGAACAGTGGTTGGAGGTGAGTTTAAAATAAATAACCGACCACTTTTCTTTAAGGATTCTGCAAGGATTTACCAGGAAGCCAATTCCCGTAATTAAAAACGTTCAAAATCTACGCTAATCTCAGCGACATGTGAAAAATGTAGATAAATTAGAAGTTTTTTGACAAATTAAGACAGATTAGATTGCGACCGTTCTTAGAAATAGGGGGATTGCCCTGCTGCAAAATCTGGTCACGACAGTCCTGTCGAAGGTTGTGAATGCACAAAAGAAATGATTTAAAATAGAGTAGAACAGAAAAGACGACAAACTTCTGATTCGAGATCCTTGATGACGCAGGCCCTCGCGATCACCTCCCCTCCACACACGGAAGTGGCGGATATCTTCACGTCGCCAGCCATTAGGTTCGGTGCCTTAGGTTCTAGCTTGTCCACCCAGCCCGTGTTCAGCTCCGCAAACTTTAGCTTACACCAACCTGGATGGTATTGTTGCCGTTGCATTGCTCTGAAAAATATCCCATTTTTTTTTGTATTGTATGGGAACTCGGCATGTCGGAGACTTACTTTCAATCTTTCAAATTAAATTAAATCCGATCTAATTACCAGCGAATCTTCTAATTTATCAGTTATGATTAACGAACACATTCTCTCAATCAAATCAGTCCTGATAGGTATAATTATTAGGCTTTCAGTTAATGAGCTTATTAAAATCGTACATAATTATTATCAACATTCTTCTACCTCGATCCCAATTTATTTGGGGTCGGCCAAAATTTTTTTTTTCCATACTTCTCTTTAAAATCATACATGCAAAACTTTCAGTTAGTTAATTAATTCAGGCGTGACTTAGCGGAAATCCATTATAAAATACAAAAGACGTAGATATATTCAGTAACTTATTCCGTTTAAGTATTTCTAAAGAGTCATAGAAAACCCTGTAAAAAATCGACACGTGTTTCATCTCTCAACGAGGCATCCTCAGGATGACAATTGACTGTAGTTGAGTTAAGCGGAATAGGTTACTAAATATATCTACGTCTATTGTATTTTAAAACTTCAAGTATTAGGTAAGTACGAGAACATCTTACTTTTTCAATAGAGCAGGATCTCTAGTAGCAAGGTATTTCTTGAGCTCTTGCTTACGGAAGAAGAACACCAGTTCAGGATTCGGTATGAACCACTTTTTAACTAACAAATTGCCGAGTCGGATGAAACCGATTCGTAATTTGTGAATCAAAAGCACTAAATGTGCCTTCGTCCCCTCTCTGTGGCGCACAGTACGGTGACATAACGGCAGAATCCAGCGAAGAACTTTCCTGTAACAATTGATGTGAAACGTAAGTATAAACACACATTGCGTAGTACTGTTGGTCTAATAATTACTGCAAAGAGACATCTCAGTAACGTGTAAAAGAACAATCTCAAAGATAAACTTGGGTACGTACCTAGTGTTTGGCTTCTGAGGAGTTTTTAAAGCGTCTACAATCTCCTGGCTACTTTTGGTGTGCTTTATACCTTCAGTGGTAACGTGTAAGTTTTGGAGTACTGTCATCATATTCTCTGGCACCAGAACCCACGGTTTAGTAACTAAATCAAACTGAAAAGCGAATACATCGTAAACCAAAGAATTTTTATATAACTCGTTGGCACACATTCAGGTCAACCATTTTAGTTACCTCCATTACGGCTCTGTAGCCGTGTTGTTCCAAAAATTCCCGAACATCAATGTAAATGTCATCATGAGCATTTTCTTTTAGCCATCGCAGGGCTTTCTTGGGATCCTGAGCTCTAAATTCTTCGGCTAATCCGGACTTTTCCAACTTCTGCGCTATGCTCGCCAGAGCCATTGGCACTTCTGCTGATAGCACGTCGCCCGAGCTGAACAATGAACTTATTTCACTGCATTGTTCTGGAGTAAATTCTAAAATAAAAATGTTATTTTAAACTATATGTTTTACTTTTATACATTCAAATATTATCTAGACTAATAGTTATTTCAGTAATTGAAAGCTAGACTATTTCCGACTGACTTATAGGATACGATGCAAGCTACCTGTAGGATCTTCGTGCAGGTAACACGGTGACTGGCAGCTAGTTTGTTATAAGGTTACACAGTGGTACTTATGTGATTGTTAAAACAGCATGAAATGTTACCCGTTTTTCCCTCCAAAAATATTGACATGGCCACGAACTGGCTGCAGGTGCTTGCCGTGCTGGTGAAAGCATGATTGTAAGCAACGCGTTCCATTACTTTTCGTGAATCCAAAAGAGCTTCGAACAGCTGCTCGGGATTATCGCTTTCAATGTCATAATTCACGACACTTGCTTTCACAGAGTCATCGAATTTCCATTTGGACAATGCAAGCGTCTGGAAGTGAAATTGTAATAAGAAGTAAGTACATGTTACAATACGCAAAGCATTTTGGTACAAAACATCTATTATACGTGTTCGGAATCTGTGCTTAATAATAGCTATAACTTGGATGTCTTTAGAGATTAAGCACTTCAGTGAGATACTTACATCATTGCGATGCGTTAATAGTACATACGTACCAAAAAAATACGGTTTTACCTTTATCATAAGGTAGATACCCTCAGGCTGGTCGCGCCAGTGAGGCGGGTGTCTGTGCTGCGCTGTCTTCAATATCTGCTCGTCTGCTACTGTATGTCCATGAATAGCCATTTCCATCATACGTACATTTACACCTAGCTCTTTGGGGGGCTTCTTATATAAGGTCTGCAAAATAAAGTAATAAAATGGACCTAGGTAATCTACACATATCCGTCATATTCTATTCATTCAGGGCTTTCTGAGCTCCAAGCCGCCCGGGCTCAGGGTCCTGTGGTAGCATCTACAACGCCACATGCAAACTAAACATCATACTGACGTCACCCAATATTCTGCATCGCACAAGCAAGGTCGTCGCGACTGGTTTGTATACAACGTCCCGACATCAACCGTTGGTCTTGATCCGATCCACCCTGTCCATTGTTGCCCTCCCCCAGCCACGCCCTAAGCGGAGTTCAGTCCGTACCCCACAAGGGGAGCCCTTAGCGTGTAGCCGCTTAGTTTATAAAGTTATATGCCCTGGCTGGAGTTATTAAGGCAGTCACAGAAAAGTCCGGTTAAGCAGCCGACAACCCCCTACGATGACCAGTGACATTGCTATACAAAAAAAAACAACCGTTGGGCAGCAGCCCACCAGATACAATACCCGTCTGATCGGAGGGTCCTCCCTTTTCGATTTCGATTCGAGGACTAGGGTGTCCTCAAATCTACGTACTGTACTATCAGGAAAAAAAGAAAAGTCCCATCAGGAAAGGTTTATTATCAACCAACCAATCCGGACACTAAACCGTTTAGGTTGTCTGTTTTCTTATCAAATCTGTGAATGCAGATCAAAATGTCTCAAAACGTTACGGACAGTCTCCTAAGACCGTTTTCTTGTAGCGACGACCGTTAAGGCACCTGTCCTTACTGCCCTATCTCAAAAATCCAACCTCTATACAGACGAATCGAAAAGCTCCTTTTTTGAACTCGGTTAAAATAATTAAAAAGGCATTGCTCACATTATACAGCGCTATGGCGCATCTGTTGTGGGTCAGCACTATGACCTTGTCGTAACCGCTCCCGTTGACGCCTACTGTCGCTTCCATGCCGGTCGCTAACGGAGTAGTCACCACATCAAAAGTCATCGGAGTTAATGGTTTAGGAAGGACCTGTGAACAGAAAAACAGCATGGCTTCAACTAGCGTCAGACTGCATTTGTCTGGCTTTAATGCTGGAATGAACCTTTTTGGCACAGCCGCACACACTATTGTTGTTAAACATTATTTTCACTTTTTCTATTTTGGGTTTCACGAACTGTGTCGAAATAAACGTTATTCTTTCTTTTTTTACAAAAAACATATTACGTCGTCGAAACCCTAGTGAAATTCCCAATATCTATTTTGCAAATATGATAAATCTGTAGTTTTTTTATACATTATCAATATACTCTTTGCTCTTAATAACTACAAATATAATTCTAGCATAAGATAATATATGTACTATTCTACAAGACTTCAAATACAAAACCGCTCATCTCATCAAAAAACTGTTCGATCTAACCCCCAGGTTACCCTAAGGTTATATAATGTAACTTCACGCTACGACCCTTAGGAGCCGAGCGAAAAGAAAAAAGTCCGTAAGAACGCTTAGCGAAAACAAAGTAAAAGCGCGGACGGCCGGCCGATGCGTTGTGATGCGGTGGGTCAGGACCTGAGCGAGGTCTATAAAATTGTGGCTGTTATTTTAGTATATTGTGTAAGTCGTACTTCCACGCGAAAGAAGTCACCAGCAGAAGTTAGTTACTAATAAGGGCAATGGTGACTAATGATACAAGAAGCTTGACATTTGCAATAATGATAATACGATGAACCTACTCATCCTCATCTTCCTGCGCTTGTCACATGTTACTTGGGCTGTCAACCTTCACGCTTTCATTCACTCCCTTTCCTTTCATATTATTCCTCACACAATCCATCCATCTTATGTTTGGCTTTCCTCTCCCTCCAATCCACATTTATATTCATCACTCTTTCGAGTCACAAGTGACGTAATGCGATGAACCCCCCGAGGGAAAAGAAGCTAACTATTCATATTAGCTGAGGTAGTGAGGACAGTTTTTGACGGAGTAGGTATTTTTTTACAATGATTAATTTGTACTTCTTATTGTTCTCTTACCTCTCCACAATTACCAAACGAGGTGATTTCGTCGTCTGCCATGACAGGTGTGTCCAGTTCAAACAGTAACTCCTCCTCGGTCCAGCGATCCAAAGACGTGATGGGACGCGCTTGCAGAAGGAATATCTCGTTCTGCGGATTAAATATTTTTTTTATGTAACTTTGAGCTGGGTTAGAACATAGGATACTTTTTCCTGATATTTATATACTTTTTCGCACGGGATGGAGACTTATGCGCGTGAAGCCGCGGCGTACCGCTTGTGTTAAATAAAGGTTTTACCTCTTTAACAGCCCACTCGATATCTCTGCCAGCACCCCACAACTCTTCTTGAGACACTCCTATAGTAGCAAGTCTCAGTGCTTCCGCATCAGTAATACAAGCCACGTTCCTCTCTTCTTCTGGAACATCTTCCATGGCAATGCCACTGCCCTCTGTCTTGACGCGGCGACTCTTGGACCCCAACTCTTTCTTCGAAATAGCGAGCTGACTAGTCCTTGTCCGCTTTATTATCATGGTATCAGGTTCTACTGCGCCGGAGACAACACTCTGTAAATAATACATTATTAATAACTGAAACAATTTTGTTGGAAAATGTTGACAAAAAGATGACTGAAACTGAAACCTTCGAAACCATATTTTTTCAAAATATTCTGTTCTTTAAAATGAGTTCTCTATAAATACTATCTGGCGTAAATTGTACGGGTCCTAAGGTGCAACGTCTTTAATAACGTTTTTAATCAAAAAGAGCATAATTTGACAAGCTATAAAAATACTTCGCCGAGTCCATAGTTAGCAGTGATGAGCAGTCTTGACGGGTCCCCATGCGCGGGGTGTCGCGTGAACATGACGCCCGCCGCTCGTGGCGTCACCAGCGCTTGCACCACCACGCCGCCGCCGCACAAACATGGCTGCCCGTTCTGTCTGTACCAAAACAATTATACTAATTAACCAGCTTCGTTATACAAATTAACCAGTTCGGATTTACGACTTGACAAAACATCGCCGTTTTTGTGTAACTTGTTAACTTATCATATGTATAGATTGTAGATACATCCTTGACTATCTTACTGCCTGAATTTTTGGTATTTGACAGAAAAATCTTCAAAGTTGCAATCGATTTTATTTTTTTAAGTGCGTATTTGCTTGTAGTCATCACTTCGATAGATCGCGATAGAAGTGGAAATTTTGCCTTGAGTGGACGCGATTCAGCGTCACCGACGGAGCCGGACTGGAGCCGAATATAGCGGCACTGACTCGAGCGTGACGGTTCAATTTCGTTCACTGTTTGGAAAGAGCTCAAAGTGCGCCTAAAGAACTTCAAAAACTTTCAGTATTTTTTTTCTCTACTCAGAATGAAATGATTCTGTTCGATTTAATACAAATAAAGTAAGTAGGTTTTCCTGCTCATTTACCTGCGATAATAAGTACTGGTGAAGGCAAACATTGATGCCCAGCACTTCTGGACACCCTCTATGATATCACTGTCGCTGATACATCCAAGGATTGTTTCGTTCTGCCCGGCAGCTGACAACTCTTCACTGTCTTCTCCTACGGCTGTACAAAAAGAACTTGATTGAAGCTAAATCTTCTCACCACCTACGTCTGCTTAACATTTATTTCTGTAATTGACCAACTTACCTGATGATCGAACCGCAAAACGTAGTTCTGAGCCCAATTTCTCCTCTGTAGCTTTGATTCTTAAATCCTTCATGTTAATTAATATTTCATCTCTTACATCTCCCTTTATTTCTGTGGTTACAAAAAGTTCGGATGCTCTGAAATTATAATGAACTCTTTTAGTTCTTCGAACTCTTTTTTCTCAGTATCATTAGCTTGCCCGTTACCCAAATTATTTGTGGTCGGCGCAGCATCTTCTCACTCATCATCATTCTGATCACCAATAATTACCATAAAACCTTAGGAAATACTAATGGGAAATACGTACTTTTTACACAATTCTTTAAATGTAGCTTCGTTATAATTTTCATTAGCCGCCTCAATTTCCCTAATCGCGGCCAGAAGTTGAGGATTTACTTCCAGATGCTTCTCCAAAGCTTTAGTGGTCAGGCAGAATCCGGGTGGCACTCGGTAACCCTGCAAAGTATACCGTATTAAATGACTCCGACAACATAACTACCATTAATTCATTGGTCAAGTATGGGTCAAAATAGTTTGCAAATTGTACCTCATCCTTCTGCATGGAAGCCAGCAAAGCCAACGAGGCACCTTTGCCTCCAACATACATGGGGCATGCGGCAGCGCGATCCTCAAATGAAACGCAGTAGCCCACCTCACCAGCTTGCTTCTCCGTCAACCACTTTAACAGACGTGGTGGAGCAATACGCGAGGCCGGCTCCAAAACAACTTTGGGAACAAAAGTTTGGTTGCATAAAATACTCTAGCTCCATAGTACACTTAATAAAACTGTTCATTGCATACCCGAAGGTTCATATCCGAGTTCTAGGATTCCGGTGCCCGGTGTGCAGTTGATTTCAACATGCATGGTGCGATACACCACTTCTTGTTGGTAAGGAACCCCGCTGAACAACTTACCACCATCAGCATTAATTCTTAGCACCAACGTCAGTAAACTGTTGTCAGCTGGAAAATCAAGATTGAATTTTAGTTTAATGCTAAACAAGGTTCTAGGATGTTTTGAAAGATCTGTTTTTAGAATATAATATTTTCGCCAGATCTTTGGGGCACTACACTATATGCGTTTTCTATGGCAGAGGGTATCTAAATCTAAACAGATAATGGTGCCGATTCCCTTGTTCACAAACTAAACTAAATTTAAGTTCAGTGCATCTTTTTCTTTCTATTTCATTAAGAAAAGGACAGAAGATATATTTTAGTTTAGTCCTGTCAAATTAATCAGCGCCTGACGTAAATTGACGTAATTTTAGTAGGGAAGTTTTTAATTACGTCTAAATTTGACAGGACTAAACTAAAATGTATCTTCTGTCCTTTTCTTAATGAAATAGAAAGAACAAGATGCACTGAACTTTAATTTAGTTTAGTTTATGAACAAGGGAATCGGCACCATATCCATTCGTAACAGAATATCAACACACACATTCGCCTCATTTTAAATAAACGAAATACAGTACAGCATAATCAGCCTATATTGTTTCCGCCTGCTGGGACACTGGTCTCCTCTCTGTGAGATGGAGTGGGCCCACCACGCGGGCCCAGTGCGAGTTGGTAGATGTCACATGTCATAATACAGGCACAGTTAATATTTATCTTTATAACTTACCGCGCACATTTATCGTGTAAACATCGGGCAAGCCATCAGGTCTTTCGCAGAAGTCCGACATCACTATATCAGTGGAGGTAATACCCTTCGTCATAAAGTCTGGGAATCTTACGCACCCAGATATGCAACTGGAAAACAAAACAGAAAAGCATTAGCAACAGAAACCAAGAGCATGATAACCGTTGCTAACCTACTGCCTGATCCCAACGCGTCAGTAAATCATCATTATTGTACACTTTTTGTAAACATTTTAATCAATAAAAAAAAAATTAAAAAAAAAAATTGTCGTCACAAATTGAACGACGACCGCTGATAAAACTTTATTGAACCCTTCTAGTTTTTTAACAAAATTTTACTCTGCGTCCAGCCCTCGGCGTGGCAACACATCGTGTTCGGGTTAGCGACAATACAATCGTCATCCTCGATTTTATATAGGTTACTAAATATATCTACGTCTATTGTATTTTGTAATATGAAACCAGCCAAAATACTCACTGGGTCAATTCATTTCTGTACGACAAGCACCGCAGTTGCACGGCGGTTCCATCCTGTGCCACTGCAGTAATGTTGATAGATCTTCGGAGGCCCTCGTATGCTCGGGGTGCCCATCTCCGCTCCTTCACCCCCCGAGTCCGCAAGAACACGCTTTTGTCCACAATTCCTTCCTCATCGAACGATTCGAAACGACCTTGTGCCGCTCCCCATTGGCACCAGCCACCTTCTTCCGATTTGCTCCTGTGAACGTTATGATGTTTCTATAATCTAATCATTCTCCCTTTTTTCCTCGTTCTTATAACTACTAATTATCAATAACTAGATTTATCCTTTGAAATGAACTTACAGCATATAGGGCCACTGGTCGTCTCGCCATGATTCAAGAGCCAATGTCTCCGCTGCTAACTTATTGCTCCAATCATCGGGGTATCGAACCGGTTTCGATGCTGAGCCCCACCTGAAAATAACATTGAATCGTTTAAAAATGTAGGTAATAAGCAAAACTCAAAGCAATTAATAAGTTTGTGTTAAATAAACGGTCTGTACCCAGCTTCAACGTTCACAGCTCTGCATATCACTCTCCTCAAGCTAACTTTTTCCGAAGATTTTTATCTGCACTCCTGCACTGCTTGCTTTACGTTTTTGAATTTTGATACAAGTAGTTGATGATAATAAATTTAAAATTCACTTACACGATATTCAGCTTGACATGCTGTGTGACACCGTCTTCCACTCTTGTTAAGAGACCGTTATATAAAAATCTATATCTTTCTTGGTCTTCTAGAACTTGAATCTTGAGGCCATCAGCACTCCAACCACCCTCGACGGTCTGCCATGCACATACTGCTGTATCTGGATGCTCTGAAGTCAAGAGAACCGGGAATGAGATAAAATGAGATAGATTTTTTAGATTTTTTTTATGGTGACTCATAAGTCATGACAATGCTATCGAGGTGACTTCTAACCCCTCCCGTTGTTGCTATTAAGTTTATTGATGACCGATGATATCCACAAGTATCGTATAATCGTTGGTAATTCCGATAAGATGCACGTCCAAAATACGAAGTACGTGCCAAAATAAGAGCAGTAAAACGAAATAAAAAGATAAAACTACTAGTACTTACGCGGTAACGTGTAAGTAGTTCCATCAGGTAACTTGACGTGCACCACAATTTCTGCAAGCGGCTGCCTTCCACACAGTTTGCGTATGGCCAGCAGCAGCGCCGTGCCGTCGGAGTCGCAGGTCCGAACCGCAAAGCTGTCCCATCCCTGGTACTGTTCCGGTCGCGGCAACTCATCCAGCCGCGTTGGCTTCAGCTGCGACTTCCAGCGCCGTACGGCATAGCGCGCGAATAACAGCCGCAGATGGTAGTTCCAGCCTAATCAATATTAAGACCAATGTTTTTTTATTCCGTTTATCTTAAATCTGGAGTGAAGTAGAAAGAGCAGAGATTTCTTTACAGTGTGACAATATTGACTCAATTCTCAATAATTACAAATGATCAAACTCAGGTTGAAAAACTTGGCGGTTTCGTTATGCATAGACAAACTGCAGGTACTTACTTAATCATGACTCCGGTTTGAAAATGTTCCTCCTACATATCTTAAGCTGAACCGGCCTGCTATAAGTTCCAGGTGCCATCAGCGTTCTATATCTTCATCTATCTTTCTATATAACTACACTCGTGAGTACCTATTGTTATTATCCTTGTAAATATTAGATATATAAAGTACGAGACCCTGTGTGCTACCTACATTACATTAGTAACTGTCTGTCCAACCGAAGGGCTAATACCTAAATAAACACTTAGGTACCTAATTCATTCTGAAAGGTTGCCTGGCACAGATCTTAGTTTATAATGTCTATAAAAAGTTGCACATTGTAAACTAAATGATAAATCTAACTAATTAAATGATTCAACCTTCTGGTTGAATCAATCAATTAGTTAGCCAGTTACCTACGATCGTCCCGCAATTTAGTTGCTTATTGGCTCAAGTCATGTCGTCAAGGGAACCTAAAAAACACGCGGACTAAACGACAACTCGCAACCATGGCTAGTTGTAAAGTGATCAGCTTCCCCTATCTAGAAGACTCTTATATAGTCTTGACCGACATAATACTTAAATATACAGGGCAGGGATATCGACGCGCAACCTGAAGATAAACATGGTTCTGAACCTCCTCGTGTTGAAATTATTGATCAGTTTTTTTTTAATGCTAATATCGGCCAATTTACCTATGTGGGTATGACAATGTCATAGTCATGCAACCACAGTATTTTGT
This sequence comes from Eupsilia transversa, assembly GCA_914767815.1. Taxonomy (NCBI): domain Eukaryota; kingdom Metazoa; phylum Arthropoda; class Insecta; order Lepidoptera; family Noctuidae; genus Eupsilia; species Eupsilia transversa. The sequence goes on from OU611874.1 coordinate 5,259,592, forward strand.
GTACCTATTACTAGCGAAAGTGACGCTTCTTTATGGAAAACAAGTATTATTAGTGGTAAATTGCTATCAGTAAATGAAAATTAAAACCCAATTACGACAAAAAAAGTCAACAAAAAAGTAGAAACAAGACATCACAGATAAACAGATTAAAAATCCGGAGTCACACGTGTTAGGGCTGAATCGATTAGATTACGACTGACTCCGGGTTTTTAATTTAAAACTAAAACCAACTACGACTAGTTGGGTTTTAGTTTGATTTTGATTTTGTATTTGAGATGATGGCCTTTGGGATAAATGTAAATAATTATGCCCTGCTGTTACAAAGCTAGCCTCTGCTCGCTCTACTAACATTATCTTTTCTACGGATATACTATCAAACAAAATCACCTACGTAATAGAAAAAAACAACATTATGGCAGCATCCACATCGCCAAATGCGAGCGAACAACGCATCAAAGACCTAACGTCACAAATCCTACATCGCGCTATAAGAGTTGACCACGCGATTAACATAGTTATATATAAGACAAGACTATCCGACATCAATCATACGCCCGATCATGACCTATGCGTGCTCAGTATTCGGTCACGCGAAACCCCATCACATCCATAAGATGCAGGCCCTCCAAAACCGAGTCCTCCGGAGGGCTACCGGTGCCCCATTCTATGTTAGGAATAAAAATCTTCACCTCGATCTGAGAATCCCCACTATTGCCCAATTCATAAAACGCGCCGCCAAGCGCTATTTCGATTCCGCCGCCAAACACCGCAACCCTCTGGTTGTGGAGGCCGCCAACTATGTCCCCTCCCGCATTAGTCAAGTTCGCCGACCAAGGCATATTCTCACCGACCCTGACGATCTCATAACCCTCGTCCAGGAGAGCAATAGGGAGACCAGTACAGTGAACAAATACAGACGATCGCCGTCATTCCGACCTCGCCGCAGAGGTCCTCCGCGCTCGCGACCCCGATGTAATACCCCCCACCCCCCGACCCTTGCTCCCCGGTCTCGATGGGATGCCAGCCCGCGCCGATGATGCTGAGCAATTAGCTTTAAATTCCCCGACTAATAATAATGATATTCTGATCCAGCCTGTCCCTGAACTTGCTGTCCTCCCGATTGCGATGCCCTAAGCCGAGGCCCGTACCCCGCAGGGGGTGCCCTTAGCGAGCGTCGCATCTTAGTTTAGTAGCATATTTTTGCGTCCTGGCTGGAGGCTTTTAGATGTAAAAACCCTAAAAGTAGCCACAGGTTAGTCCGGTTAAGCAGACAAAACCTTTCTAGGTTGATCTGCGAGATGCCATTCATAAAAAAAAAAAAAAAAACGACATCATTGGGCAGTTGCCCGCCAGATACAAGACCCGTCGGAGGATCCTCCATTTCTATAGAGTATGAGTGAACTTTACGTCCTGTTTCTCATACCCCTAAACGCTCTACAAAAGCGTACTTTTTCTTATAGTCGAACGTAGGCCGCGGACCGTACATCTCACAATATAATTGTGCTACAAACCAAGCACTATCTAATGAGTTTAAATAGCACTGGTGACCTTATATTTATATTCGCTATTTTCGTAAAAAATCTACTTGTAACCAGTTAGAATCCCGACACGTAAGTCATTGAAATATTAAATACAGTTTTACGTACCTATTATCTTATAATGGGTACCGAATCCAGCAACAATATCTAATCAATTTTAATCGTCTGTGACGGCTTTCATGCACGTCCAATTGTAGTCAGGCATACCTATTCATTAGTTATAACCAACAATTTAATCATTTCATAGTTTAATTCCCATTTTTTATTTGAATTTATCCGTCTGTGTCGCGTGACTTGTACCAATTGGCTAATAGACACTTCTAGTTGTTTTGGAACAAGATACATACTTACTTAAAAACGTTATAAATGAGCAGCCCACTTAAATTGAAAATAATTTACTAATATAACGAAAATAACTCAAGAAAAAATCATCGTTTTATAGTAGGTAACTAACAGTTTAAATATATTACTTACCGACTTCCCGATAATTCCCCTTAAATGGTCTTTGCTTCTTAATAAACACCAAGTAAAACACTATAGCACCGGTTATCAGTCCAGACTGGAGGAGGATATCGTATATATCCATTTTAGATGTTGATCAACATTAGTAAACAAAAAAATTGTGATCACATTCAACGTTGAATGTCAGCCGGAGTTAAGAGACCTTGTCATTGATAGAGCGAGAGCGACTAGCGAGTGGACGAGCGTGTGTCCGTGTGGGGAGACGAGCAAGCAGAGTGTTTGACATCACAACAACATGCCAAATCATCGTTGATAAATGATAATAAAGTAATCAATGCTAGATAGGTAACAATGTAGCACCTAAGTCATCCGCAGGTGTTACGAGACGTCTGTGATCTTAATCCAGATAACTTAAACTGATTTATCGCATTGTTAGGTATTTGCACATGTATTAGCAGTCATTGTAATGATGTATGTGAAGTAAATAGTTAAATTAAAGTAAGTAGATAAGTACCAAAGCTAGCCTTGTAAAGTTAAGATTTTTTTTGTAATAACTTAGATTATAAGTTAAACGATAAGTCATCATCTCTAGCTTCTATATTTCTTTTGCAGTGCCCGCCAGGGTCCTCGATTGTTCCTTAGCAATTGTTTACCACCTAAGCACATACATTGTGGAATGCAATAAAGTATTGAGTAAGTATTGTAATAGACGACAACATAGAGAAGGTAGGTATATAATGTAATTGACGAACCATGGCTTCTAGCCTAGGTAGTTAAGTATGTGTGGTTCCAAAGTTCGTTATATACCTACGTATCTATAGGTAAAACACGATTAAGATATCCAGATATCTATAAATTGTCGCGTTTAATTATCTGAGTACCTACCTGAAACTGAAGATTATAGGCCATAGCCAGGTACTTACCTACCAATCTATTTTTATTTTACACATTATGATTTGAAATGAGAAATCATTCAGACATAAAAATAAAATAACATCACGCCTCGTTTCCCCGAAGGGTTGGGTCAGAGGTGTATCTATAATACACCCACATTTCGCCAGTTATGTTTAAGTTCCATGTAATAGGGGGTGAGCCTATTGCTGGTATTTGTACCCGGTCGATGGCAGCCGGGTACAAATCCAACTCTCATCCACAAATCTAACTCTACTCCGGGCTGCTACTAATAATTTCCAGTTAGAAAAACCCAATAACACTGCCCAACCTGGGAATCGAACCCAGGACCTCATGCTTAGCTGTAGCGCTTGCAACCACTAGACTAACGAGGCAGTCATAAAAATACAGTTAAATAATATGATTACACATAAAAATATTGCGCAGTATGCAAATAGGGTAGTAGGTACCTAACCATATTATGTAGAATCGTTAGCCTAATGAATTGATTATAAGGCATGAAATCATCCAGGCTGCCTGAAAATGCAACTGAGCGACGCAGAACGACGAAAAATCACGCTTTTATTTTATTCACCGAGAGGTAGAGCAGAGGTGTGTAGTAGGTACTCTTTTTTTTTTGTTGTGAAATTGTCAAATAACTTCTCCCGCTCTGGGCGGAGCGGGAAGCCGTGTCAGACTCTTACTGACTAAAACCCACCCGTGTTCCTTCATTTGCCTATTTTGCCAGGGGTCACAGTATCCTTTTCGGCCTGCCAAGGCATCGGCCTGCTGACTTCTCTTTGAGGCGCGCGTGGACCACAACGCGCCGTCGCTGGTCCTTATCGGACCCTACAACCACATTTCGTCAGTTATGTAGGTATGTGTTAAGTCTCATGTAGTAGGGACCGAGACAACTGCCATAAAACGGGAACAAATCTAGACACCAGACTCCTACTGCGAAAATCCTAATGAAACAACCAAATTACATTGACCGACTTGGAAATTGAACCCAGGACTCTTAGCAGTCGCGCTTGCGACCAATGAGGCATTTAGAGCGACGATGCAGAGATGCCGAACGATAAAATTCATGTCTTTAAGTTTCATTGGACATGGCTAAAGCGGAGTGGAGAATAAAATTGAGCTACATTTAAAAAAACACTACAAAATGAAAAATAACTTTAATTTCGGAAGTCGGTGGCAAAAAACGAAAATTCAAAACCAAAGACACCGACTTCCGAAATTAAAGTTATTTTGCACTTTGTAGTGTTTTTTTGGAAGTCGGTTGTTTTTTTTTGTAAAAGTTTTTATTTCATAATTACATTATAAATATCAAATTACTGGAAAATGGTTGACAGTGGCATACGGGACATGACCTTTTGGTTGCAAATGACCTCTCCTACGTCCCCTTAACGGATTGCCGACATAATAAACCAATAACCCTGTAGGTATAAATAGGTAGGTACTGACAAGGTTGTCTTCAATAGGTGACCTTGCGTAGCTCAGGCCAGTTAAAAAAAAACTGGTTGCATTCGAAAACTCAAGCGAATTTGGAATATGATTTGAAATTTAAATATTACGTTTTTGCTGAGAAACGTGAAAAAAATAGGTCTATTAGGCGCGTAAAAGTGAAAACCAACCTTTTTTTTTTTAAATATAAGACGGAGTAAAATAATATAATTTTATTGAAGCATTATATTCACATAATATTGCTCTACCTTACTCCTCTGGTGCTGACAATGTGGAGACGACAATACAACAATAAATTAATCTGTGTACCCAATGATGTTTTAGTAAAATATCATTGTGTGTACCTATATCTACTGACGTTCCCAGTCTGCAAATGAAAATTCAATCAAAGATCTCATATTATAGTTTAATCACTATAGCTATTCAAAGATGGGCAAACCCCATAGTCGGCCCATCAGTATAGGTACTATTTAGTTTGTTAGAAAAAAAATCTTTTTTAATTTCAATGTTAGGATTTATTTGATAGTTCGTAAATACTCTTATCTATGCATTAATATTGCCAGTGTTTTCATTTATTGTTGTATTGTCTTCTCCATAATGTAAAGTGCTATGTTTCGAACGCCTCTGTCGCTTATACACCGCGCCTTCACGCCGATCCGCTTGAGTTGGCACCTGCAGGGATAGGTTCTTCTGAACACTGCTTCTCCAAGGCTGCGGATTTTGAAGGAGACTGCCTGTATGCGACGAACTGAACGAGACGCTTTCTCTTCCACCAGCATCCGACCAGCCGAGTTCCGCACGCGTCACTCAGTATGGAGTCGGATAGGATAGATTACCTTGTAGGTACTAGTATAACGTCACGCATGTCAACTAAAATAACTTTTTTACAAAGAAAACAACCGACTTCAAAAAAGACACTACAAAGTTTAAAAAATAACTCTCAGTCGGTGTCTTTAGTTTTGTATTTTCGTTATTGACTTCCGAAATTAATTAAGTTTTTATTTATCGTTATTTAGTGGATCAGTTTGAAATTTATCTAAGTTACACAGTTACAAAATATTGCTTTTGCGATGCAAACATATTAATTGTTGAGGAGTTCTCCTGGTAGATACTTCACCATCAGCACCACTTCACCATAATAATCGCCGTCACTTCACCATTTTATTATGTGATTGACACAGCTGGTTATGTCAACAAGAGCCTACAAAATCTGATTTCAGTTTACAAACGTGCTTTATTTTATTCGCAGAAAGCATTACTTTTTAGGGTTCCGTAGAAGGAACCCTTATAGTTTCGCCATGTCTGTCTGTCTGTCTGTCTGTGTTTCCCCTGCTTAGCGCAGAGACTGTTAGTACTAGAAAGCTGTAATTTGGTATGAGTATACATATACTAATGACGCCGACAAAGTGGTAAAATAAAATCAAGTTTTTTTTTTTTGGTCCTCCCATACATGTAAAGTGGGGGTATGGCGGGGGCCGGTTTTTATATATATTTCCTAGTATCATTTCGGCATTGCATACAATTCCTAGGAAATACATACCTTTCACAGGAAATGTGTGTACGGTATTAAAAAGAAGCTTTGTAACATTATTTTACACATTTCCTAAGTAGGCTCGGAATTGTATATATTTCCTAGGAATTGTACACAATATATACAACCGAATTGATAACCTCCTCCTTTTTGGGAAGTCGGTTAAAAAACAGCTCTTTCCATTAACAGGTGAAGGTCTCCGTCAGTCTTCCGCATGTCTGTGTAGCCTTTCCTGGCCAGTCTTTCATGAACTCATCCCGATCATAACGCCAGCGTTTCCTAGAATTAAATTTTAAAATCCGATATGTTATAATTATTTGTCAGTGATTTAGATAACATAATTATCCATTGAATCAACAGCTTTACACGCGCCTGTTATATTAACCTAATAACGATTACAATGTGGACTATACCTGAGATATGAGGAGAGAATAAATAAAACTTATCTTGAATAATTAAAGACATAATTACTTTATTGAAGTTTATTGCGCTATAAAGTCAACCACATGAATCGTTTCCATTCACAAACAAAGAATAAATAAATAAGGTCCAAGTCTCATTATAACTAACCATTAATTGCAGTACCGCGAGTTTATATGACAAATTGATGTTTAGAAAGAGACGGTTACACTGGTACAGTGTACCGTTTTATCTCACGGAGCGACGCGCGCTTTACTTGTAGCTTGTAGTAACCAAATGTACAAACACGCTGTGAATGTGTCCGTGAAGACTAGTAGCGTCAGCACATGAACACACACACGCACACTTCTGACTTCGGTACTGAGAGCTCCTGCGCTTACACACATTCAAAGCGTGTTTGTTACCACAAGTAAAGCGCGCGTCCCTTAGTGAGACAAAAATACAATGAGTGACCGAGATGACGCTCTACAAAGCTGAACTTCTCCTAAAACTCGATTTGCCATATTTAGGAACGGGTACAATAGTTTCATCATCACCATAATTTCAGCCGAAAGACATCCACTGCTAGACATAGGCCTCCCCCAAGCACCGCCACATCGATCGGATTCGTGCGGCCTTCACAAGTTCATCGGTCCACCTTGTGGGAGACCTTCCAACGCTACGTCTTCCGGTACGCGGTCGCCACTCCAGAACCTTTGGACCCCATTGGCCATCTAAGTTCAATAGTTTACATTTACGTTATCAATAACGACAAGCAACAAAACAACCTTTACACTTTATGTATGGATACATTTATTTACTAACTAGAAAGTAGTCTATACATTATTGCTATATTATATAATGTCAAACAGTTTTGTGTATTTTTATAGTAGTTTATTGTATATGTCAAGAGACGATAGCGTAATGTTTGTCTACAACAATATATGGAAGGAAGCTAGCTTTATTATGGACTTATTTACTATAAATACACGGTCCTATGAACGAATGAATGAATTAATAAATGCTTCAAATAAATAAATGTTTCAATGATCATCTTCATCATCAACAGCTGCACATAAGTCTCACATGTTTAAATAACTCCCATAAAATGTAAAGGTGAATAATCTGCCAAAAATGAGGTTTCTGAATAATGATATAAATATTATACGATGCGGACACAACAATACGATAATAAATGCAAACACTGGCAATACTAATGCATAGGATTATTTTGAAACTATCAAATAAATCCTATCATCATAAATTAAAGATATTTTTTCAAACAAACTAAATAGTAGTGATGGGTGGACTATGAGTGTTGCCAATCTTTGACTGGCTAAAGTGACTAAATTATAAATATACATATATACTAGATATTTATTTGGTTGAATTTTCGTATGCAGACTGGGAACGTCATTATACGAAGTTTAATTTATTGTCGTATTGTCGTCGCCACCTTGTATAATTATCATAAAAACAATTTTTTTTACTTCTAATAAATAATACATTTTACTATCTAACATAAATAGCTCAGATTATTGTGATGAGACAATATTTAATTTAAAGTTAATTTAGTAAATGCTTTCCATATTTTTTTTTCTTTATTTTATTACCCATTTCCCGATTTCAAAACATGTTCTACGTTACTCGTAATAGTAATTCGTAGATGAAATCAAGTTTATACACTAAAATGTATATAATACACAACCACACAATCTATGAAATCTACATAATATTTAATACGTCCACATATACATTTACATAAAACAAATAATTCTCTATAAATAATAAAAATGTTCCTGTAACGTAAGGGTTTGCGAGGCCTGCAGAGCGGAAAATTTACAGATGACATTGAATAAGACACTTTATTGCTAGTAACATAAAGTGTAAAATTGAACAATGGACCCAGACATCAAACGGCTCATCAGGTGTACTTAAAGCGCGCTATCTCAATTGCACTTTATGACACTAATAATAAGGTTTATTATTAAATGTTATCAGAAAATCCTCGGCTCTCCGTTCCTAATGGTCTACCTACAGTGTATCAATAGCCATCTATTTTACATTGTAACAAACAAGCGAATCAATTTGCATTTTTTGATATTCAGATAGCTCATGACCTAAAGAGGTGCCATAAAGAATATGAATAACAAATATTTAAAAAAAAAAACGTAAAATTTCGCGGGTTAAAGCTAGTGTTATCCAAATCAAAGGAATAACTGCGAGACTCAAAACTTTGATTTAGGTAGTTGACCTTTAATTGACATCTAGTAAACAGTAGTAACTAGCTACAAAACACACAAAAACATTTTTTTTAATGAAATTCGGTAATTATACAGAAAGTACCTATAACAATCTGCACCTTCGATTACACAACATTAACTAGTTTTGCGACACAACGAGTATTTTATAACCATGTTATGGTAATGAAATCCTAATTTCATTTCTTCATCCCTGCACGCGTAGCATGACAATCATAGAAACGGGTTTTGTCGACGGAAGAATAGACAAAATGACAGATTGTGCTTGTTTATCTGTCATTTTGTCTATTCTTCCGTCGACAAAACCGGTTTCTATTGTGGTCATGCTAAGCATGCTGCCAATTTTACACGACACCGAGTATATCCGGATGTGTATTGATTCCGATGTTTGGCAAACTTTACTCAGGGCGAAAGCAGGATATATTATAGGGTAAGTTTTATTCGCGGATAATTAAATCTTTCATCAGCCTTAATAATTATGATCTAAAAACAGAAATGTGGAAGTACCAGAGAAAAAACAAAAGCAGCTCATTTATAACCTACGTGGGATCTACGCTTCACCGGCCGCCACAATTTTAAATAGAACACTTACCTAGTCAGTGTTTCATTTAATCGAAAACGTGATAATAGAAGTATTTTACAGGCATCGGAAACCCTAAAATTTTATATCAAATAAATAATTCGCAAACAATCCTATTAGCTAAGCAATCACGCAAAAGTAAGCTCATATACAGAATACGATACTATATTATTTCATTGTTTCACAATAAATGTTTATCACAAATCAATTTAAATAATTGTATTAAAGAATCTCTCTAAAAATCCCTTATAAATACGACACGCATGTAGACTTTAACGCTGCACAGATTATTCAATGAATCGTGATTTGTTTCGTCCATCTGTCACGTTCGAGACCGTGTATTTTCTATGCGAGAACTGCCTGCATTGACTTCACTTGGACAACAAGATGGATTTGCTCCTTCATTAGGCCAAGAACACTACCTTCATCTTTCTGGCTAACTGACTGATTCTTTAGAGTTTAAATACCAGTAGCTTGCACTATGGCATCACAGTAGGTTGAATGCATTGTTTCGTAATGACACAATGCATTCTCATTCTAGTTTTGGCTGCATCCATACTAATATTATAAACACTGTGTCACGTTTTAACCACTGAAAGGGTTTCGATGAAATTTGGCACTCAACTACATCATGACTAGGGTTACGACAAAGATACTTTTTATCCCGCTAGCAGGTTTCTGCCTACCCCCATGGGAAGAAGGCGTGAGTAAGTTCTCGTGGAATATAATTTCCAACCTGTATGTGGGCAAAGCCGCAGGCACAACCTAGTTTTATTTAACATAAATCTCAGGTTGACATTGGCGATTCATTTAATAACAGGCTATCGATTTAGTTTCTCATGTGATTCCAATCAGAAAGATAATTACTAATAATGTAGATAAGATCAAGGGCTTCATTCTGAAAGCGGTACTTCTAGACACGACTCGCATTGTTAGGAGATTCCTGCCTCTGGACCGCCGGTAGCTTGGACCCTATTCCCGATACCGGTGGGCTACTATTTTATATTTTTAAATGTTTTTATATTTTTTATATTCTAATATTTAAAAATATAATTGATTAGTATTTAAACGAAACAAAGGAATAATAATGTAGATAAAACCCTGAACACAGTATGAGCGATCTATTGAAAAAAAACTTCTAGTCTTCTATATTAAATTAATAGGAAATAAACATGAGCTAGCAACTCATAATATAATTTAATATCATACATAATTCATAATTGTCTACTTCGTAATAAAGTAACTATCGTAATCTACTGATTCAAGTCACTTTAAAAATATCCGATCCAAAAATTCTGCTAAAAAATGCAAAAATATTCATTTTCTTAAATAAACGTAGCTATGATGCAGTCTACTAAATGCATGTCTTTATTTTAGTCTTTTGTCAATATTATAATATGCTATTGTTCAATTTGTAAAGTTTTTGCATAACATATCAAAGACAATGAAAAATGTCTTTTTAATAGTCCAGTCGTAGCGCTGACTCAAGTAGCACCTTAAACAGCCTCTTTATGGTACTATAGAAATCTCAAAAAAATAATTCGTTGTCCACTATTCTTCTTTCTGCTTGATAGGTTCCAACTCCTCAGGGTTCTCGTCCATACTGGAAGCAGTGTCTGTGCGGGATTTGTCCACTGGGTACAACCTGAAATACACATTAATTATGTTCATTTAGATAAAGTATAAAATTGATTGTGTCATATTCATTTAATAGGTTCACTTTCACGAATCTTTTGAGGGTAGTTTGAGCGAGATTTAGAACCAAGGTTGCTTTCGAAGGGGGTGAAACTGCCGTACTTGACGTAGGCGACCCTTTTCCTCTGAGACATTAGCTCCATCTCGTAGCAAATCCCCGTAAACCCAGATGGCGGTTTGGGTTTTAATGAAATGGGGAAAATATAGAAAATGTCAAAAAATCACAGTAGAGTGACAAAAAAATCGTAAGAGGGCTCTCTATTCCCTCTAGATTACTATACTCTATGCTCGTTTCTATAACCATTAGTTTCTGCAGTAAAGTTAATCCACTACACATAAATTACCGCTACAATGAACGCAGCTATAATTATCATGTTGTTTGGAAATGAATTAGTCACGAGAATAACAAATCTGTTTGTTGAAACATAACGCATTTTTAAGAGTGTTATTTGTAGCAGAAAAACTCTGCTTTTATAACTTTTATGAGTGGAAATTGACTGAATTCTTGGCAAGTAATCAGAAATAATCGAAATAAAAGTACCAAACACCTTTAAATAAATAATATCAGTCAATCAATAAGGTCAGGTGTATATATCTTTTGTTGGAGACCCATCTATCTACATATAATATATATAAATAAAAATCAATGTTTTTTAGTTTGTCCTCTATGGACTCCGAAAGGGCTGGACTGATTTTGATGTAACTTTGGTAGGGTGTTCTGAGGACAGACTTGTGGAGTTTCTTGCCCGTTCTTCTCCATAGGAACCTACTATGCTTTGGAATGGGCAACTAGCTTCATTTTTCTGACTGACCAACCCCTTGACAATTCAAAAGTGCCTGTAATTGGTTTATTTGAAATAAATGCTTTGAGTTTGACACCCGCGTGGGTTTGTGGCCCAATAAAATCTATATAAACAAGTGGCATTGCCACGCAACTCACCATCTCTGGTACAAATAAACTAGGAACACAAGATCATCTCTGAAGCAGGCAACCCGATGTGCGATGGGCATCGTTATAATGAAGGCGAACACGTCGTCTATGAACGTATTGAACGCCTTGTACATGAAGGCTCGCCACGGCAACGCTGCTACCGAACGTAGCCGATAGTTAACGAAGAGTTGCGGTAACATGAACAGGAAGCCGAATGCGTACACGCCGTTTACGATGCTATGCAGCGCCCAGGAATACCAACTGGAAATTTAAATTTAGTATTTATTATTAGCTTGGACAAGATAACAACAATCTAAAGTAATTTTGTAAAGAGGTTAAATTGTTTGTTCGTTTATAAGAGGTTATCTCTGGTAGCACTGACCCGATTAGTCGATTACAAGAATTATTTCACTGATTGAAAGTTACACTATTGCCGAGTGCTAAAGGATATGTTTCTTTCACGCGGATGAACTCGCGAGCAGAAGCTAGTACATAATATATTATACAATATTTTTGACTGCGGCTTTGCGCACATTTAAATAAAAAGTCGTATATCAATAAGATAAGCGTGCCTCTGCTTGGTTTGAGTCTTCGCTGACGCGGTTACGTTGATATTTATTTTCGGATGAAAATACGTTCTTCAGTCTTTTGACTGTTTATAAGAGACTTTATTTGTAATAAACTTTATTCATAGTACCATACCTCTTATGCGGTTCATAAACCAGTGAGTAGATGGCGCCGGCGAAGCACAGCGGGTACAGCAACATGGACAGGTACTTCATGGCCTCGGCGTCAGCCTTAGCAGTGCTCCTCTCACCCGCGTCCGCGCTCGTGTCCCGCCACACGCGCACCCTCCAACCAGAGAACGATATGCGAAGATGCAGGACTTTCGTCACTTTCCATAGCTGAAAGATAAATGTAGATCATATTCTATTTGCTAACAGGATTGGTAACAACAGAAATAAAATCTAATTTCTTGAATCTTTTGCGAACACAAAGGTTTGCTGCAAAGTACTAGAGATTCAGTAGGATAGCAATAAAATAAATTAATAAATAAGTATGAATGAATGAATACATATAAATGAATGACTAAATATGAATGTATGGCATAAAATTATTTTGTAAAAAGGATCTATAGATGATTACCTCAATAATCGCACTGATACCGGCCGGTACAAGTACAAGGAGAGAGGTCTGTTCATCAAGCAGATAGAAGAATATGACCATCTGTGAGAACGCTCGCCAAAACACGGTGCGTGCAGACAAGCCTGCCAGGGATCGCTTGCGGCGCCAGAACGAAACGTCATTCTTGAACGCCAGGAAGTCAAACAACAGCTGATTTGGAAAGTTTGATTACATAGACATTTAATGAAGCAATCAGACATCTGTATGGACAAAAAGTATGCAAGGATTCTAATTTATACCAAGTAAATACTAAATACTGCTTGATAAACTTTGTATTGTTTAAGCTTTATTCTTGGTATTTAACATAACATAACATCACGCCTTGTTTTCCCGAAGGGTTGGGCAGAGGTGTACCTACAGTACACCCATATTTGGTGAAATTTATATTGTGTACAATTATTATGTTTTATTTTGTGGAACACTCAGATAATTTGATGTATTCTCCCAAATATTATATAAAAATTAATTATGAATAAAACTTACATGACAACTGGCAATCAACACAGTAGCTGATAGTAAATACAAGTTGGTGTCAGCAAATATTCCTTTAACATCATCCACATCTTTCTCACTGAAGCCTAGAGAAAACAACTGTTCTAGCGCCAATCGGACATGCAGTGCCAACCGTAGGGAACCATATGATGTCGGCGACACATTCACCGTTATGTTCACTTCTATTGAGCTGGAGTTTAGAAGTTGGTAGTGCGCTAATCTTGACTTCAAAACATTGTGTTGTAAAATAGGCAAGAATTTACCACTTCTGACCCTGAAATAAGAGATGCAATTCAATTGGGTACAGTTTGTTCAGCAGTATTTTTTTTATTTTTTATAATAAATTAATAACACATTTTGATTTAATAGGTTCATAACAAGGTTGATTTGTTATACAAAGGGAGTATCTTGTTTAAAAAAAAAATACAGTTCATAAATTCACATCCTTTTGTAAATCAATCATGATTTGATTGATTTACATTTTTATTTTGAAACATTTTTTTTTTTGTTATCTTGTGTTGTATTAAGATTTTGGTTTTTGTGTTTTTTTTTCATGAAATTTATCCGCTATTATGGTTTATGGTTTAAGGTGTATGGCGTCACGAATTGTGCATTTATGACCGCACCTTAGAATACGTGGCGGCGCCAGTATTATTAAATATTTATAAGTTAGTCAGGAATGCACTCCCGTTAAGTGGCAACTTTAAGCTACGATACGCGGTACCTATAGAATCCCTTAAGTGGCATCCACTTCTTGATTGCCAACCGTCGCGGGACACACGGCGCCAGTATTATTAAATATTTATAAGTTAGTCAGGAATGCACTCCCGTTAAGTGGCAACTTTAAGCTACGATACGCGGTACCTATAGAATCCCTTAAGTGGCATCCACTTCTTGATTGCCAACCGTCGCGGGACACACGGCGCCAGTATTATTAAATATTTATAAGTTAGTCAGGAATGCACTCCCGTTAAGTGGCAACTTTAAGCTACGATACGCGGTACCTATAGAATCCCTTAAGTGGCATCCACTTCTTGATTGCCAACCGTCGCGGGACACACGGCGCCAGTATTATTAAATATTTATAAGTTAGTCAGGAATGCACCCCGGTTAAGTGGCAACATTAAGCTACGATACGCGGTACCTATAGAATCCCTTAAGAGGGTGCATCCTAAAAGTTGGCAACGTCGTAAATAGCTGTCAAATATTTACCTGTTTCGATTAATTTGGAAATAATACTGTATGGAAATAAGAAATGTGGCTAACCAATTGACTAGAATATTAATAATGAATTGCAATTATAACATTGAATTTGATGTTGTACCCGTTTTAGGTGAAAAAAAGGCATTTGGAAAGTTACCAAATACTTTTTTAACATCTAAAACTAACTATTCGGTGTTACGATATTAATTATTGCATTTCATAATCAATATTCTAGTTCCCTAGTTAGCCACATTTTTTATTTCCATACAGAAATATTATCAAATTAATCAAAACAGCGAAATATTTGACATCTATTTGCGACGTTGCCAACTTTCAGAATAAACCCTCTTAAGTGGCATCCACTTCTTGATTGCCAACCGCCGCGGGACACAGGCTACATTTTATTTATGTCCTGAGTCTATTTTGTCCCTTCTAGTTTAATTCGTTATATGTGTTAAATAGTGTACCTAATTTCAAACTGTGACAATAAAATTATAATAATTAAATAATATATTATAATTATAATAAAATTGCAAATTGGAATTTCACTTCCATTCTTTGATCATAAGTTCACCTTATGATCAAAGAAGGTGCGTCTGCTTTTAAGCGTATGCTTTTGCATACGCGTAAAAGCAGACGGTCCCCAAAGGCGAAAGCGCCAAGGTAGAACTTGAGGTCAGAATGTCACCTACAGTCACTTACAGGTACTACAACTGTCTGGCTAGAACAAAACTAAACAACATACTGTACTATACTAATGTGTGTGACAAAATACAGTGTATTTTAATTTTGTAACAATTTTTTTATTTAAAATAGTGTCCATGGAGCTTTTTGACCATTCTTCTCCATAGGTACCTACTATGCTTTGGAATGAGCAATTAGCTTCATATTACTGACTAACCGACTCCTTGACAATTCAAAAGTGCCTGTAAATGGTTTAATTGAAATAAATGCTTTGAGTTAACCTGCAATAGCACAGCATACATACTTAGTTTTTTTTACTGATGATATTTTATGTTAAAGAAACACTCTTTTATCACATGCATTTCATTAAGTAACATACTGTTTATAATAGCAATATAAATACTGCAAGTTGAAGGTGGGTTTGACAATAGAAGAATTATTAAAGTTCCTAACCCTTCTACCATCAAACTCACCTTCACGATGGATTAAAAATGGGGTCAGGTAGAAATCGGTATAATAGCTTCAACCTGCTGTCCCAAATACTTTTGTAATTATTATTTCATATTACAAAAACTCAACTATATTAAGGTTCTAAATTGCAAGAACATGCCACAAATTATATATTAAGTGTATTAAAATTTTACCTTATGTAAGGATACAATTCACCAGGTATTTTATTACTAGGTAGTCTCAGATCATCTGTGAGAATGGATAGTGGAGCTACTGTAGTTATGTGAGAATATGGACGAACTGCTTTCTTTTCTACAACCTTTTTACCCTCAGCCTAAAAAATAACATACAATTAATAGACCATAACCACCTAGTAGAAAGCATTGACATCAACAGGAATGAACAAACATTAAATAGCTCACATTTTGCTGAAGAAGATTAAATGTTGCAGCTTGAGGTTCCGTATGTGTCACCAGGGGGAGAGTGTGTATAGACTCCGTGCGTACTATCTCATCAAACTCCTTGTATAAACGGCCGTCATCCAACAAGACTGCATGCATATACAAGGAGCCATTGTTGCGAGTTTTACGTGGCACTTTCAATGTAATATCACTTAAAAAACAAGTCAAAATTAATTCTTACACAAAATCCTAGATACTTACTTCTGATTTGTGCAGAACCCAGACTCAGAGGATACTTACAAAGTTGCCGGATTTCGATAGTCAAACTTGAGAGAAGTATACACTTTTGAGACACTTTCCGCAGAAGAACCGTCTAAGTATGGATGCTCTTTTACAGAAGTATACAGAACGAGATGTTGCACGGGGTTTGAAGACAAATAAGATGAAAAACATCTGTCGCCACGACTACATTCTGGCGGTATAAATATTTCAGCTAATGTCCATATAGTATTAATGACATATACAGCAAAAATTAAAGACAATATTGAACTAACAGATATATATTTCATTCCGGAGAATTCTTGAGTACTTTTAAATAAAAATATTTATATTTCCTAAAATTACAAATTGTCAGTTTATTGCACGAATTCACTCACTCAACTGGAGAAAGACTGAAAGATGTCAAATTGACAAATTGTCAAACGATCTCTCTCAAGTTTCTGAAAGCTGCATCCCATTTCCTCTTACCAACTATCACATAGTGCTTTCCTGTTGTCACTTGTCAGTGGAGCAAGCGAACGTGTTCATATTACTGTTTAAATCCTCACATTTATTGCAAAATGTGCCCGCCCAACTTGGAGAGGCGTCATCCTCATCATTACATTGAGCACGCAGTGAGGGAATCATCAATCAGGGAACAACGAAGAAGAAGAAGAATGCAAAATCAAATCGCCGATTGGCGAATAGTCGCTAAAATGAATACGTCAAAATCGACTAACTCAACCTAATTACATAATCTCTATTTTGCGGCCAATTTCGATCAATTTCATCTTTGAAAATCATAATGAAAATACATCCAGCAATAAATATTTACTATTATGAATGGCATGAATTTAGATAGTTTTATTTTAGAATCTAAGATCTTTTCTATTCACACTGTATTACGAAGCACACCCCTACTGTGTATTGTTTTTTTTTTGTTTGGGTAACATCATCATAATTTATGGGCGACTTCAAAACGTAATAAATCGGTGTTTCCTTGGAAATATTATTGATGTTTCATGAAATTTGAAGAAATATTATAGGTATATTTGATATTTTAAGTTGATACTCGAAGTGCTAAGCTTTGCGTCCCAAATACATAAGGGGCCTATGTGGCATATTGTTTTGACAGTTGTCACTATAACTATCTGATATTTTGTTTATATTTCAGAATGGAAATGGTTTTGTGCAACCTCTGGTTAATGAGTTATTCCAAGGAATTGAAATTAGCCCACAACTGAAAAATGTTAACACCGAATACGAATATGTGTCCAAGTTACCGTGGCAATGGATGCTAAAGACTTGAGGACCGAGTCTGCTGTGAGTGAACGCAACAATGACGGCAGCAAGTACTCTCAAGGCGGCGGTATCGCTCTCCACTGTGACAGAAATAAGTCATATCAAGATATTGGATCCAACCCATTGGGCAAAGTGGATGTACAGAACGCGCGGCCGTGCGCCGTCATAGGACCCGACCGAGTCCTGCCTCCGCCTGCCGCCAGTGAAGCGTATCATATAAAGAAGGGTCCTGCCGAGCCATGGCCATGCATGGACAACGCGTATCGACGACCACCCGAATACCCCCATAAGTTAACCAATTACCAGAACCCCACAAGAAACATATCCCCAAGACAAACATTCCAAGAAAATATGCAGCGTATCATGGTGCCACCTACATATAACTCTATCAAAATAAATGATGACACTAATTATGCTCAAGTATCAGATAGAACTAACGGTCTATCTAAAAATGTCAAGTTAAACATGCCACCAGAGGCAAAGTTCTGTGACGTGCCTTATACTGTTAATCCTACTAATAATGAACATAAAAATGTTAGGAACCCTGAAATGTGTTTACCTAGTGCGAATCCCACTCATACCCGGACTGCTCCCCATGGATGGCCTCCGGGCAGTGTTAATTTACGTTCTACAAGGATGTATGGTGCTCCTGAACTGTACCAATATCAAGACTACCCAAGCTGTGCCGGTCCTAGACCGGTAGTGCCAAGACCTCATAGAACTGTTCCAGACGAACAAGGCTATGTGTATGCTGATCCATATTATCAAGAAGGCAACATTCGCTTCAAGCCGTATCCAAGTGTAAAGGAAAGATACCCTCAGCAAAGGTATGAATACATTGGTAATTATTCTAATCCATTCCATCCCCCACCTGGCTTTCCGTCTCATAAATATGAAATACCGAAGGCCATGCCACCTCACCCCTATCCCCCATATCCTCCCATTAAATATCTGGATAGCCGAGTTGCTGAACCTGTTATGGAAGGATATCAAAGAAATCCTCGAAGTCTAGGCCCCAACTACAATATTCAATATCGTAATCAAGTAATCCATCCGAACTATGGACCAGTAGTTGGAAATGGTCCTCAAAATAAAATGCATTCATACCCACCTGATGCTCACATGAAAGCTATACCTCCAAACAAACTACCTTATGATAGCAATTCTAAAACATATATTGATTATGAAAATAGTCAATCCAAAATATATCCCCCAACAGAAAGCTACTTTGTCAATGAAATGGCGAGAATGCCCATGAAGACCCAAGTAATTATGCCTAATTATTCTGCATTAAATATGCAAAACATAACACCAAATCCTTATTACAAGAAAGACATGCAACATATGAAAAATTATGAGCATATGGCTCATTTTAGAAACATGGACCCTAATTTAAACATACATAACACTATGTCAAGACATGCACCTGTGTTTTCACCCAATACACTAGCAATTTCACCTACTGATTCTAATACCAGTAATGATACCACACAAACTCTTGGAACTTCTCAAGAAGACTGTGGTTATGTGAGCCAATCATCTACTGCAAGTGTTAGAAGTATTGATTCTGGCATCAATAGAATACCAAATGAATACCTTAGAAAATATTATGATAATTATAATAGATATGGACCAATAGTTAGAACATCACCCATGATGTCCAAGTCTCAATTAAATTCTAATAATAATACATCCAAAGACAAGAAGCAAATAGATGTTAGACAGTTCTTGCAAATGTGGAATGAAGGAGATGAGGAGCAAGAAGAAAACAGTCCTAAAGAAATAATAATACAGACAGGTTCTAGTGATAAAAACAATTTTGGCAAGTCTCACTCACATGAAGCTAAGAATAGTCAGGAACAACTATATGTCCTTGGTCTGGTCAATGTTCCCAGTGACGAACTTGCAAAATATGAACATATTCAAAAAGTTTCTAAATTACCTGAGAATATTAAAGGCTATAATAGTATTGAATTACTCAATCAGTTTGAAGAAGTGATAGAATCATCACATATGAATAATTACAAGACGCCTACCCCTAAAGAGTCAATGTACCATATGCCAAAAAAAGGAGCTCATCCGAAACAGGCGACAGGATTAATACCACCGAGACCAGTGTCACCTTTAGATGTGGAATCTAAAATAAGTCAGTCGGTCATTCATAAAGAAGTTGGATGTAATTTTGAAATAAAGCCTTGTAGTCCTAAAATGCTCAATGTAGAAGTTGCAGCACCCGTCCAAAACATTTTGGCTGAGAGGGCAATAGAGAAAGTTGCAAATCCAGTCATGTTGAAATCACCCATGTTAAATGGCATGAATGAAAATATTGATTGTAACATGATGAAAAGAACTGATCACCATATGAACCTGAATGAAAATTTAAGAATTCCAAGCTGCAAAATGATAAATACACAATTTTCCAATAGCAACTCTATTGACCAAATGAAAAGTAGCTACAGTATACAAGACTTGGAAAGTAACTCTGGCTTATGCCTAGCTTCACTACCCAGACTTGACAATGATATTGAGTTGAACTTCCCTGAAGTCAATCAACAGTTTATTAATGCAAATAAAGGAGATAGTACCGTTTTACCAACTTCGATAAGAGACTTGCCAACGCTAGAAGTATTAGATCAATCACCCAACCAAATTAAAGATAAATTCAATAATACAAATCCATCTAGGCCAGAATATGATGTTGATAAATCACCATATATGGTTGACTCTGAAAAAGAGTTTTCTAAATTGAGTAAATACCGTAAAAATAAAACTTTTGAGCCCAAAGAAACTCTTATACACCACAACGTTAATGCTTTCAGAACTGACAGTGTTATCATAAAAAATCCTGAAAACATTAAAAATCATGAAGAAAATTCGGATTTTTCGAATAGCTTAAATAAAGTGATCATGGATATTCAGCAGGCTCCAATAAATTTGACTTCACAAGGAAGTCTTTCAAGCAATGTAGATAGTCATCCTGATAACATTGATTTGGAAGATGCAGAAAAAGAAAAACAGTTGCCTATGGAGATTGCAATAGACTTCAGTTTGAACAAAACAGGCATTAACAGTGATGAATATATGGAAACAAAAATTGAGTCACAAATTTTTACTACGACACACATCGAAGAAAATCCTTTAAACACATTAAGTAAAGATGATTCATCGGATTCGGTTAGTTTACTTCCTGTATTTACTGAAGAAAATGAAAATGGGACTAACATGGATGATATTGATGGAAATTGTAGTCTTGACAGTATTAAAGACAGTCAGGATGTACTTAAACCGATAACAGAAATTAAAGAAAAGAATGATGATATAGAGTTGAAACAAATTGCGGCAAGTAATGAGAACTATCAAAAAATAGAAATCGAGATAAACAGAAGTGCTTTAAATAGTGCTGAGGAGATGATTGTAGATGTTAACAGTGCATTATCGACTTCAAAAACAGATATACCTGGCAATGAACTTGCGAGTAACATTAATAGTGAAAATTGTGAAAAGGAAATCTGCAACAGTGAGGACTCGACAACAGATGAATTGACAGAAGACGCTAACTCTAGTACTTTAACGGAAACTGATTCAGAAATTTCACAAAATCCTACGGAAAGTTTAGAAGGAAAATATGAAATGGACACAGCTGAAAATGCCACAAACTTTGCGATAGATGAAGACTTTGGCGACAATCATAATTTTGTAGATAAATTAAATAGTCCTGTACATGCTGAAACTAAAACAGAGATTGATACTTCAGAAATTAATAATCCAAGCGAAGTAATCGATCCTGTGGTGACTGAACAAACAAAACATGTACTCTTAACGAGGGAAGAAAAATGCTGCAATGACGTTGAAAGTTCAGACGGAATCCAATCTCAAAATACGAATTCGGAATCGCATCCAATTTCAAAGGACTATGTGGTAAATCATATAAATGATAACATAGACACGCAAGGCAGTACGACTGAATCATCAGAAGAGCTTTCAGACAACGAAAAAGAATTGAAGGATTTTGAAGATACATGTTCCGAAGATACTCAGAGCATCCCAGAAAATACAGATCCATGTGACCATGATCAGTCAGATGAGGACCCAGAATTACAATGTGAAGAACCGTTTCCAAGAAACATATGGTATGGAAGTAAAGAATTGTATTCACCTTGGATTCAAAAATTACTTACATTTTCAGAAGGAAATTGTAACAATGCAACAACGAGAAATGACATGGACAGGAATAACGATGTTTTGGTAGTTTCAAGTGAAACGGCTAATACAACCGAAGCGGCTTATACAGCTACAGAAAACAATGATGATCACGATATTTCTGATTGTGATTTGGAGATAAGAAAATCCGTACCACTAGAAGAAGTCTCTCATAAAAATGTAACAGAAGATGTGGACGTAGAAGAAGACAATTGTAATGGTACATTGGAAGTAACAGTTAATACCAGTGTTTTAAGTTCACCTGTTTTAGACAACAATGTAGATGAAATTGGAAACTCAGATCACTTCGAATGTGAAGATAGTACTAAAGAAGCAGCAATTAATAATAAAGAAAATGAGCCCGCAGTGGATGAAACCGATATAATTGTTGCTGTTAACTCTCCATTGGTCACTTGTGAAGCCGATATCATTGTTGCTGGTGGCACTCCATTGGTCACTTGTGAATTCAACGAAACCATCGTGATCGATCCTTCTTTAGAATCTGAGCCTGATAGCAATGAAGATACAAACATCATTGCGGAAACGCAACTCAGCAATGATATTAAAACCCAATGTGAAGTACCAGACACTTCTAATATAGAAGAAGTTTTGTGTGAATCTTTCCAAGAGGAGGCAGAGCATTGTGACGAACAGCCCGAAGATAAACATGCAGAACTAGAATCCTCTAATCACTTTGAACACGTGGGATGTTCTTATAATGGATTACAAGCAAATGACGTGTCATATAAAAAATGTCAGCGGCTTAAGAGATCATTGTCGGATTCTGCATTAAATATGTACAATAATGATCAACGGCCGAAACATGATAATGAAGAGAATGTTCAATTTATCTGGCCATTTAAACGCAGAAAAATGAATACTGTTGATAATGACTTGCTAGCACAAAAATTGTGCAACATCATACGTCATAACCGACGTAACTCTGTTTCTTCTTTCTATAACGAAGACAATGTGTCGTTTTGTATTTTAATAGATAATAGCTGTATTATAACTGAGGAAGAAAGCGAGGAGTCAGAAAAAGTGTGTTATACAGAACTTTCAGAAGAATGTTTAGCTGAAATACAAAGCAGCTGTACAAAACATGATGAAAACATAGATACATCGACGGAAGTTGCATCAAGTCCACAAAAGGAAAACGCATGTGATTACTCAGATTCCTTTGTGTTGGACTGTGAAGAAGATAAAACACTCGGAGAATCTTGGGATGAAGATGTAGGTTGTGTAGAAACAGTTATCAGTGACGATATTGCAGAAGATATAGAAATCTGTGGACCTTCTTCTCCAAAACTTAACGCTTTGTCTGATAA
This sequence comes from Eupsilia transversa, assembly GCA_914767815.1. Taxonomy (NCBI): domain Eukaryota; kingdom Metazoa; phylum Arthropoda; class Insecta; order Lepidoptera; family Noctuidae; genus Eupsilia; species Eupsilia transversa. The sequence goes on from OU611874.1 coordinate 5,282,850, forward strand.
CGACGAGTCCGGTGTTTTCAGTAGCAGTGAGCACACTGACAAAGTTAAATTCATATATGGGGATAAAATGTGCAATGATGACGCTCTATTTGTAGAAACCTTGTATAAAACTCCACAAATGGATGTAAATAAAACTTTATATAACAGAGAAACTCGCGTTTCTGAAGAATATGATAGGTATTATGATAACGATTCTTTAGAAAAAATGTTATCAGAATCTAATGAGCAACCAGTGTCACCTTATGTCCCACAATATATGGAAACAATGTTTCCTTTTGGAAAAGGAAATTCTAAAGAAACTCCAGAAAACAAAGAAAATATGGACATAGAAACATTTTCTCCATTCCAAAGCAAAGGGAATGCTTTAGATATCGTTGTAGACATAAATGTTGATAAAATGGAGCGTGAAAATATGCATTCAATAGAAATTGTTGCGAAAACTAGAGATGATACCGTACATTCTTGCGAATCAAGCGTTGATAATGTATTTACATATAACCAAAAAGATGAAGACGCAATTTATACGTCTAGCTCTCCAGAAGTGTCTTCAACAACATCTGAGGAAAAGAACTCGGGAATATTACTAAAAATAACAAACTATAAAGGTTCTAGAATATCACAAATTAATGATATTAGTAGAGTTAATAAAAGATCAAGTTGCAAATTTACCGAAGAAAAGGAATATTTACATAGTCATGCTAATTATTCTTCAAATCGGCCATTATTGACAAAAGCAGCTCAAAAATATATTCCTCCGTTAAAAGAATCAATTCGTGACCTAAAAGTTCAACTTTCATTACCTCAACACAGCCTTATGAAACTTAAGCAATTAAAAATATCCAAAGATGAACCAAAGGTGCATAAGCAAAACGCTAATATTCCGCGTATTCCTAAGAAACCAAAGCCCAAATTTGAAGACGTCCTTAAAAGTATAGATGAAATACAATTTAAAAAGCATAAGGAAAAGACAAAAAAAACAAAAACAGCTATTCCCAAAGTAGTCATTAAGAAAAATCTAAATGGTTCTCATTATGCTAGTACTTCAAATAAAGATGATTTCAACCCAGATATGACGGGTAGGAAATGGCAACCGTGGGTGTTTATAGAAAAAAACCATTTCATTGATAAAATGGCGACCAGAAAGAAAACGAAAGCTATATACAGCCATAGGAAAAGAACATATGTTTTAGCTGAAAAGTTTCAGAAGTATAAGTCTGCAAGCAGCGCTAAATTTGTGATAACGCCACCGATATCAGATAACCCTTCTTCGGGGCTAAAATACACCATACGATTGAAACATAATTACTGAGGTAGTTTGTTTTGAGCGTCGCAGTTCCTTGGGTCTATTTATGATGATTAGCAGCCACATTGGCTATTGTGTTAATGGATCCCACCCCACCCCAATAAAGGTCTCGTATTATCATTCCTACGATTCCACTATAGTTTTTTTTGTAGTTACCCGTGTTAGTTTATTATGTAGTCTAATAACGAAGCCAAATTCAGTACTAAGTGTGATATGGAAAAGAAAGCAAAGACATTTTATTGTTTGATAGTGCAATTTGATCTGATCTGTAATTGTTACTGTGTTTCAAATTTTATTTTAATCGTTTTACCTGCTGTGCCTGTCATTCCATTTTTTTATTAGTGTTATTGTAACTATTTATTTATTAGAATTGCACCTTAAACGTTTTAGGTAGCCATAATTTATGAGTATTATCTCCGTTAAAATATTTTATTCCAAATAATATTGATATTTCTAATTATGTTGACAGAATATTTAGGTGATTTTTCGGTAATTTTAATTATTCGTATTGGCGGCGGAGTCCATTTAACCGAGTAAGTACTGTATATTGTTTGTAAATATTGTTCATGTGTGAGTTGTGTGTGCAATCAAGGTCACCTAACATTAAATGTACTTATACCTAGTCTATGATAATTGGTAATAGAAAAGTCTTATTCCGATATATCTCATATTTTTGTGTACCTGTATTTAAAGAGTTTATTTTTAATCATGATATCGATTAGTCGATTCACTCCATTTGAATTTAATATCTCGTTAACATCCTGTCTTCCGTCGCCAACGTTGAGAACGTCGCTGTCGTGCGTATTATGGTGCTGCAATCTGAACCCAAATTGGTGAGCACCGTCTGTGCATTTTAGGCATCATCGTTATATCGTCCGTCAAGTTACAGCCTGCCAAAGATTATAATTATAAATGTCCAAAGAGTGCTGCGCTGTACCATCGGCCGATATAAAGTTGATGCACGAACTTTGATATTTATCTAGGCAATGAAATAATCACTGTGTGGTTTTAACAAAGATGTTATATTAGTGTTAGTTCGGTCAGTGCCTTGGTACTGTCAAGATTGCTCACATATATTATATTGTAAGCACATGTTTAATCATGTCTATTAGATATTGATTTGACTGCGACATGTGTATCTATGCTACTGTGTAGGCGAAGTACAAAATTTGCACACTTTAATTGTTAATACCATATAATCTTAACATGTATTTTGTAAGAAAGTGTTCGTTCAATATCATTCAATAATTTTGTTTGTAATGATGTTGCATTGAAACAACATAGTGTAGGTAGGTAATAAAATTAAAGCGTGAAATAACCAAAGCCAATACTCAGAAATAATAGATGTTGAGAAAGTGTGTATGTAGGTACTACTTTGAATTTATACCTACACGGCAAAATAACTACCGATACGATACGTCTGGAACTTATTGAAGAGCCGTATCATAATGAATATAAAATATTATCCAATATATATTGTCTACAAATTATTGCACCCAGAATATTTATCTGGCATATTTTCATATACGTACCTAGGTTGCGAAGTTTAATGTTCCAGTATACAGGTACTTGTTTTACTAAATGAGGCGCGCTAGAATGCGCAGACAGTGCCTTTAACATTGTGCTGATATTAATATAATTATATCAAGTATATCATATTTAAGACTACTGTTATTACTCCATACGTTTTGGCCATTTTAAACATTTTGGAAATATCTGTTGATCTCATAAACAAGGCACTCACCGATTCATGTTTTGCCTTATCGTGCCTATAAATATATTTTATTATTAAATACACTATTTTGATATCATGTACAGGGTGTTCAATAAATATACCAAATATATGTGCTTTTAAGTCCTGCATACATGTATTTGCAAAGTGTTGCCTTCGTAGATAAAATATTATAGGATTAATTATTACATAGTGTAAGTTATTAAAATAATATTTTAAATGTGTTAAAATTCCGTATAGTATGACCGGTTAAACTGTTTAATTTATTAATAAATCATAATATATTGTATGAAAAATGGTAATTTTAAGTAGTAGATTAAGTTTTAAGTATAATAAATGTACAAAGGTAAAGTTAAGAAATGCGTTGAATAGTGTCCAGTGTTTGTTTGGACGTCATAACCTCAGTTGATGTTGAGGCTGAATATTTACCAAAATTATAATTTGCTAGTAGCACGTGTATGTAATGACTATGCGAGGAGCAGCGCCGCTCGGCCGCTCGGTCGCTCGGCGCGCACTCTCGGAGATGGTCGGCGCTGCCTCTCGGTGACTGATGACTGATTACTTCACGTTTACTTACCAATACCATAGAATTTATTTTCATCGTAGTTTTCGGTACCTTGTATGTTTGTTATGCACTATTGAGTGGATTGTTGTTTTATTTTCCTGCACTTGTTGGCCATTGTTATAACTTTAAGTTAATGGTATATTCTATTGTGGTTAAATTATTTAAATTAAGGGTTATGGATTAGTTATTATTGATGATTTTAATAATTAATTAGATATTTGTTTGTCGTTTAAATGTTAATGCATATCTTCTTATGCCAGTAACGCACGTGATAATGTATGGTGATAGACGTAATATTGGACACACTTACTCTAAAACTGAGTGTTTATAAATTGAAGTGTGAAGCATTATACTGTTAATAAATGGGACGTTATTATGTATTACGTTTTCGAGTGGTACCTAGTTTTGAAATTGTTCTATAATTGACCAAAATAAATGTGTTCGCAGTAAAATACGTTTATTATTTCAAAATGCATTACAATTATACGGGTATATTAACTTTTACTGCTTCTTGCCGAATGGCGCTGATTAGTTCTTGATTCACCAGAAAAACGAAGCGAAGACCGGCAATCTGGGTGAAATAAACAGAAACTGCATTAACTATTTATATCATAATAAAAAAAATAGAAAAGTCCTAAGGTATTTCAAAGAGAACTCATGAACAGAAATCACCAAACGATAAATCCAAGGCTTCAAGGATATTTTATCCAGCGGCGGTGCACCAAGTAGCCATATGAAGCAGGTACAAGCAATCTACTACCAACCGTTTGAGTATTTCCAAAACTTTCCTTGCACTAGAATTGCCATACATAAATACCTAATGACGTGACGTCCAAAATCAAGGTTTGTACAATACAATGGGCATGATATAATCGGCAAGACTAATGATACGCAAAACATTATGAACACCTACCTCAATGACGGTGTTGTGATTGAGCTTCACTTTGTTCCCCGGCAGCACTGGCCGGCCGTCCACGAATATGGGCCGTTTGCCCTCAGATGACATGAAGAAGTCGCCGCTGTTCCGCAGACGGATCGTGGCTTGCTTCCGAGAAACTTTCGCCGCTGGCCCTTCCAATGTCAAGTCCACATCGATAGAATTGTCCCGCGTGCTGCGACCAACTGCGATCTGATAAACAACAAAATTATATTAATTAAAAGTTTTTAATGTGTTATTGAAGTTTTATACTTTTAAATTATGTGTTTGACGTAAGTAGTACCTATGTAATTTACATACAATGTACTCGTTAAAATTAACTTGTAAAGTTAAATTACAAGTTAAAGATCATTATCATAGATAGTCTGTGAATAAAACAACACCAGTGTGGGCCTCGTACGTGTCTACGTCGTCGCCATTGCGCGCGAAATTGAACTAATTATAACTATACCGTAAGCTATAAATGCAGTCGCTAAATGGATATGCTCGATTAAAGCAGAGTGGTCGAACGGAACACTTGCAACCTCCGTCGAAGTTACCTGTCCGAAAAAGGGCTACTTATATCGTTTTCAAATAGAGCTTCAGAAATACCATCGATCTGATAAGTTATGTAGGTAGGTACCTACAATGCGTGTATGTATCAATAAAAATTCACGTTTTCCCCATAAAAGTCTACGGTATAACTGTTTACATAGTTACCCATGTGTCGTAATAAAGTGCAACGATATCTTTCTTCAAATGTTCGTAACAGAAGCCATCAAAATACTGAAACCACTGTACAAGGTTTGCGTAAAATCGACGTTTATTAAACACGCACAAGCAATTAAAACACAATTGAAATCGGAAACTAATTAACGTAGGCACTCTGAAACGAATGGTTTTGATAATAGCCGTTTAAAACAATACCTGGTTATACCTAATAATTTGTAATGATGGAAAGGAAGCGTCAGCACACAAATTAATACATTGTAGGTACATGTCTTATCTTCATTTTCGTGACTATACAAGCTGTGTTTCATTATTTAAAGAATGCATAAAATTATGAAATGTAGATAGCGTCACTGATATTTTATTATTCTTAAATAAATTACTTATCAAACATGATACTTTGTATAAATAATTTTAAAGGTAATGTGAGCAGCCACAGTTGAACGTCGAATGGTGTTGGCGATCTTGTTTTTTGTACGACTGTACCTCTGTTTAATGATTCTGTTCATTAGTATTGTGTTATTAACAAACCAGATAGAGCTGTTGACATACTAATTGAACAGATAAGGTTATCAAGTACCTAACTAGTTATTCGTAAAGCTGATTATGTGTAAGTACCTCGCGATGTTTGTTACTGTTTGTGTTGTGCATTATTTTCCTGCAGCTCGTTTGCAGTGAGACTAATTTTAAATAGGTATAACTTGAATTCAATTCTTATAGTTTTATAAAGTGGAACAAGTTTTGCTGTATTTTTCCTTAAAAGTATAATTTTTATCATCAAATGGGATCAATTCGTGTTTGTGCGTATTTTTTTTTTCATTGACTTACCAGCACTCTAATTGCGTAACACACGATCACTCGTAATCTGAATCATTTCGAAGGGTATTGCTAATTCATTGCTTCATATGTTCGAAAAATTTGTCTGCTCAACAACGTACATATCGCAATGAATGTTGTTGAACTGTCAAAATGAAACAGATTGTGATTGATCGTATGTTACCCAATTAGGGTGCTGCTTGGATGGGGATAACTGTTAATACTGGCGCGGATTCCATCTGCAAATACACAAAAAAAACACAAGGAACTTGGTTCGACAAATCACGTTTTTCTACATACTGTAAAAACTGTAAAACAGTCCTCTTAAAGGCTCGTACAGACTGGCGCGATATCGCGGGGCGACAAGGGCCGCGCTGCCTGTCGCGCTGCTCTGCACGAGCCGGTAAATATATTTCTTTAGTTCAAAATTAAAAGACAGATTTGAAAATTCAAATTCATTTCATCATACGAATCTCTATCCAAAGACCCAACACGTCGGGTAAACAGTGATAATGGCAATAATTTTCTATAATACCTATTTGTGGGGTCGATGATGTACACGTTATTGAACACTTAGTTAAACACGATAACTCGCTAAGGGCGGATTCGACCAAACAGGAATAAATTTTCGCCTTCTCTACCGAATAAATTTTGAATTTTTGACAGTTTCTCCATACGAAAACTGTCAGAAGTAAACTTTATTCCGCGGATAAAATTTATTCCAGTTTGGTTGAATCCGCCCTAAGTCAGATTTCATGAAAAAGTCATTCAATGGAACAAATCTAACTTAGAGAGATGATGTGATGTGATGTATTTGCTGATTTTCAGCTACAACCCACCTTAACGTTTCTAATGATTATAATTCTGTAAATACATATTTGTTATGGTCGCAAATTGTATTTTGATCAAGATAAAACCTGACACTGACCCGCAAATAGCAAAAAACGTTAAAAAATAATAATTTCGCGGGCTACCTTTGCGGATCCTCCATAAGAAAATCTTAGGTCACCTATATACTAAGTGCCTCACAAGTTGGCGAGTGGATGGAGCGTTTACGGAGACTTTGGACGGAGTATTAAACTAAGTTGCAATGCATCTAACTAAGCGAGAAGTACAGTAGCTCATTGTAACGGATATTAGGTACAGACGCAGTGGCTCAGTGACACGGATATGCACTTTCCTTGGGCGTGGCACAGTTGTTTCAACCACAGAGCCACTAAGACGACCTATTGCAGAAGCGCCGCGCGCCGTACTGAATATAGTCGATGGAAATCAGGGCCTGATGGAAAGCGACCTTTCTCTAAAGGTTATTTGAGGCATCAGTTCTTAATGAACATGGTGTCTCTATAATTAATTCAAGAGGAAACATACGAAATTAATTACGAAGTTTAAGCTGATTATGGTAGGACAAACATTGAGCCGTGATTTTCTAAAGTGCGGGTAGAATAACAAACTTTGCGGTTAACCAATGTGATTAGTAGGTACTAATATTTCCTCATATTCTAGACATTAGCTTACTTCGAATACAAACACGGCAAAATATTGACTTTAAAATTATAGAGTCGCAAATATTGTATAGGTACCAAAGTCCGCGCCGAAAAAATATTCTAACAGCGAAAGCGAATTTCGGCCTCTGTGTCGGTTTCTGCCGAAACCGAAACCGTAGTTTTTTAAAGTATTCTTTGTCCATTTTTCTGCTTGCTACAGTGTGGTAGCTAGCCCTTTGCTCACGAAACACGAAATCTACCCAGAAACGATTAAGGTAACCATAGTTTCTTGAATATTGATTTGAAACTGTTTTTATCAACATTATGGAATGCAATAAAGAATTGAGAATTGTAAAAACTGTCAGTTTTCAAGTTATGAATAGGCCGGCCGTTTCTTAGTTACTAATAATAGAAGAACTGTGCTGTCTGCCGAATGAAGCGGCACCGCGTGTAGATAGGAGTCTACGCCCGCATCCGCCTCGTGCCCATAATTATGGTAAACTATTTCTTTTTAGTAAATTGCAAAGAAATTGTCACGGTCGCCTTTAATCACTGTAGCAAACAAAAAAATCAACAATCTGGTTTCGGTATCTATCGGCAGGTGGGCAAAACTCTATTTTGAAATTTTTCCTAGACCGGTAAGTACCTATAAAGAACGGTGGCCCAGCTTTCAAGAGGAGACCGCCGATTTCTGTTTGTCATTTATTAGGGTTCGGTACGTCCAAATGAAAAAACGGAACCCTTATCATGTAGGGTCACTCGTGTCTATTAGTCCGTCTGTCACAGCCGATTTGCTCCGAATCTAGTAAACCGATTAAGTTGAAACTTCGTACACTTGAATTTCTGTGACTCAAACTCGAACGTGTACTTACCGTAAATAAGGGAAATTTGAATATTATAGAGTTCACATTTGGGGTTTTTTTTTTTTTAAGTTTTGCAGACTGTACCTACCATGTGATATCAAATGAAAGGGTTTGTTATGGGTTTTTTATTTTAATAATTTTAAAATGTATAATTTTAAAGTTATTATATCAAGTATGAAACTTCTGAGCCAAAAATTTTGATAAAAATACAGACATATACACAGGCTATATTCTATAATTAATTAATTATAGATTACAGGAAAATCTGTAAGAAGTCTTAAAATAACATGGTAAATCACTAAATATTGTACGTACCTACAAACTTACATATTTTGCAGTTGGAATTTATAGGAGAATATATTTTTCAACTACTTACAATTTTAAGTTTTCAATTTTGGGATGTCACTGGCTGACACTGACACTAACAGTAGGTAGTTATCATCAATATTGCAAAAACAGTGGGTTCATTTCAGACATTGAAACCAAAAAACCTAATAAATATTATATTTCTTAGGTCACGAACTCTAAAAACGTCACCATTAATCTGAAGCAAATTTGAATGACGTAAAACCATTAGTAAAACCAAGGACACATTACTGTGTCGTGTTATGTCGTGACGCGGGATACACCATTCAAATGAATCTGTTCTGGACTACGTTATTCAACGCCCTCGTCCATTTGGGGTCCATTCGGACGGTACGGGGGTTCGGTATCACTTCAAGACCAAGATTACCACTCGCCATCCGGTTGCCTCTCTGATCCAAATTTTACGTGAAATGACAACGAGTTTTGATTGACTAATACTGCGTCAGAAGGCGTCACGACACGACACCACATAGTAATATAAGTCCGGCTTTAGTCATTTCAGTGGAACTTATCTCATTGTTACAAAGTATAAATTAGAATGATGGCCGTGAATTTGATAAAACTCTCGGCAATCATTCTAATTTATACCTTACATTACCGAGATAACAGTTACATTGCAATGGTTACTAATGGTTTTGCGTCAATCGTGATTGTCTATTGAAATAATTGTTCGAGCAATACCGTTCTTTTGCAGTAAGTATTGACTTTCTTTCTTTCTTTCATTGAAAGTCTATTTATCAGGAATTAGGATGACAATTTGGTTTGGGCGTGGTGCCCCGAGACTAGTCGGTAACTATTAGGGAAAAATATCGTTATATTTGTATCTATATTATTATTATAGTAAAGTACACATTTTTCCGGAAGCTGAATTGTAATAACGTCACGCTGTTTTTATTATGGCGGACGCTGGCGGCTTTTATTTTCCTTTGATAGGATTATCGATTCCAACTTCATCGAGATATGTTGTAAACAGCTTTCCCGTTAAGATAATTTATTTGTTTTATACCTACATATTTACGTTATGTTTTCTTTTCAGGGGTATGTTTCATACAATGTTCGTATTTAATTTGGTTAAAAAACTTGTTTTCGTTTATTTTACGAACATTGCGAAATAAAACGCTTGCCAGAGTTTTGTCATTTAACACCGGTCGCTACTCGAATTTCCATTTGCTTGCATTCAGTTGAAGTGCAGCCATTCTTGGTACTACAGCGATAAAGATAATGCGAGCTAAACAACGTTTGCATACTTTCTTCAAACATTGAACAATCGATATTTTGAGAGTGGTTACCTTTTTATGTACACACGGCTACACATCAAGCTATACATTTCCAGTATAAGCTGACCTCTTATTGTACCGACATCCTATACAATGCGAGATCACCTTATACTGGAAATGTATAGCTTGATATGTAGCCGTGTGTACAATGTTTTATGAAGACAGATTTTGAGTAGACCAAGCCAGGCCTGCTGTGGGATTCTTGGGATGGGATTCACATTTATGAGAGAATGGTCAGCAATTCCTACCTGCCAGTACGTAAGTTCAGCGAGAGCAACAATATAATTTGGGTTACTACAACGCCAATTTCCAACAAGGGGTGGAGACAATTGTATGATTACTACTATAAAATACTACTGTATCACAGTAGTATTTTTATTTTTAATAATATCCAGTGAACAGACAATGTATCCGGTTCTCAAATTAAGTACTTACTTATGTCATTAAAATTAAAACAAATAAATGAACAAGGACATTGCTTTTATGATAAAATATTTAAACAAATATATAGTTCCCCGTTTTCTTATCCGATCTTATGAAACAAAGACTACTTAAAACAAATTGATAGAGTGACTATCTTTATGGAAAAGTACAATTAGCCGTCGATCGATCACGATAAATACAATAGATAATCACACATAAATAATGCATTTTTGCGTTATGTATACCCACTTCTGCGCACCGACGTGAATTCTTGCTAGCCACTTGTGCGGCTACTGTGAAATCGTGCCCTTTTATAGACTAGTTAGCAATTTTATAAAACGATGCGAATCTCACTTACCAAACAATAATATAAATAATTTTGCTGCTCTACTAAATGCAAAATTAAACCTTATTAAAGAGTAAACGCAATAATTGGCTAGAATAAATATCTACTTAACTAATAATTTAGCCCAAGTCCCATAAAAATGTGTGAATATTGGACAGATGTCTTCAACAGGTGTTCACCGAAAATAATTGTTTAAATATTTGTGACTTAGTCAGTTTCTATAGCTTAATAAACAATGTAGTTGGAAAATACCCAATAATAAAATTACCACTTCTTTCAAAAACTAGCTACCAAGTGTTGCGCGCTGTTCACAATTAGTTATTACCTACCAGTCAACATTTCAGCTCGTCCTTATCAATTTACTGAGGTAATTAAACGCTTACTTATCAAATAAATACGTTCACTTAGAAAAATATGTAAACAGGCGCTCACGATAAAGGCGTTCGTTTTTACATTAAGATAATGTTCGTCGCAAGTTCGCAGTGCAATGAATTATTCGTACACCGTTGGAAAATACAAGTCTTGCTGGGAGTCGCTTTCATAGAAATAATACCTAGGTAGGTCAACAAAAATAATAAATTGTAAACACACTCTTAACTACAACTAACCTACCTACCGCGTACGTACTTACAAAATTTTATGTTATTTTATTATTTCTGAATAGCGCATAGTCAAATGACATTTGGCCTGTCACTGTCCTCGAGACTAATTTTGTACTACCCTTACGTGCGTCACAAAGAAATGACCACTACCTATCGGTATAATAAATTCGCATTAAAGTGTTTGCATATTCATTGAGCGACGCAGAATGAATAGCAATATTATTCAAAAATATCTGCTGCCCGAGGCTTCTCCCGCGTGGACCCAGTAGTATCTGCCAGTGAAAAATCGGTTCAGCCGTTTTCAAGATTAGCCGGAAGTAACAGACAGACGATTTTTTTTTTTTAAATTGTTGTTTTGTTATAGGTACCGTATAAACTTTCAATGCATTTAGTAAAAAGCTGTTATTTTGACATTACAAACAAAAACTTCAATTTATTTATTTGTATAAAATGTATAAGTATTAGGTACAGGGTGGATTTTTGAGATGGCGCATTAAGGACAGTACCTTAACCGTTGTCGCTACAAGAAAACGGGCTTATGAGTCGCTGTCCTTAACTTTTTGAAAGATTTTGATCTGCATTTGCATTTGTATTTTTTTTTATTAGGTACTCAAACCTCTATTGGTCCAATAGAGTTTTTTGATCATTATAAGAAACAGGATCAATTGGCATCAAAACAAGTTTTTGTCTGCCATGCCATGCAACTGCCATTTTCTGGCTGATTGTACATTTTTTTTTAAATCTGTGAATGCAAATCAAAATATCTCAAAATGTGAAGGACAGTCTCTTAACACCGTTTTCCTATAGCTATAACGGTTAAGTAAACTGCTCTTACTGCCCCGTCTCAAAAATCCACCCTGTATACGTAATAGAAGATTCGACAGAGCAAACTTGTAAGCTTTAAGTGGCGTGATTGTGACAAAGATTCGGAGTAACCGCTTTTCCTATTTACGGAACCTATTAGTGCTTCTAACATAGTTAGCGAGATGCTAACGGTAACAACTGTCGTGTATACTTTAAATTGTACTAAATGAAACAGCCGTTACGCGGTGACAACAACGACGAACTCACAAGACTTACTGTTCCGAAGAAAAGACAGTTCCACTTAGTTATGGACTGGTTCAGGTAAATTATAATATTGAACAAGAAATGTTGGCGGGAACATCGCATCTAGAACCTTGGTTGGGCTTGACCCTACTTACATATTCAAAAGCTGGTTTTGAAGTTCATCTTACTCGTACAGGGTTGTGAACTATAAAAGCTATTCAGGACAAGAAAATCAATGAGTTATTATTATGAATAACCTACATGCTGCCCTCTAAACGCAGCAGGTAGGTTCACATCCGACAAATATTTGCTGAAGCCTTGAAACTGAAACAATATAGTAATATAACGAAGTGTTTTAATTATAATTATGTCTTCTATTTGTAGAAGATTTGTCATTATTATCCTTGTTTACTCATGGATTTTATTGTTTCATATTAGGTAATTGAATTACATACAATTACGTCGTGTTACCTAGGTCCGTGAAAAACATTGCAGTTATTAAGAGTTTGTATAAGTGAGCAAAATTGTGTGTGTATTTAAGAGTTTTGTTATCGCTGTTCAAAACAGGAAAACCCAGTTTGTAAAATTATGGGTAATATTTAACAAAATAGGTACCTACCTACTGCAGTGGAAATATTAATTTAATTAAACATTTATAATTATTGTATAAAACGATAATAATAATACCTAGCATTGTGTTTAGAAAATGCTTGGTCAGACTGCTTCGTAAATGATGTACATATTCACGTTTTTATATGAAGTGCAATGAAAAGCGAAAAAACTTGACATTGACAAAAATATTGCCGTCAAGTCATAATTGATAATGATCGCCCATAAAACCAAAAGGTATTTATATATTTTCATGAACGTAGTTAGGATTACTAATAACTCTTGTATATAGCTGCTTATTTACCTATGTATATATAAATGACCTGATATTATCTACGACACAATCGTGCATTTTAACATCAGATAACAACTTTTATTTGTTGTGTAATTCTGTTTACTATCGCAATAATGACCTTTTTGACTGTTCTCGATAGCATTGACTTCACGTTCTTTGTTCAATAAGATACACAGAAAAACTTTTTAATGACTACCAATTAATATTCCAAAATAATACCTTTATCGAACACTTTTAAAGAGAGTAAATATACCTTTCTATAATTAAAATAAAATATTGCAAATATTGTATGTTCTTTATTTTTCAAAAGAGCTAATTTTGGTGGTATTGGTTTCGGCTTTCAGTCCAAATTGGTTTCGGTTTCGGCGGACAAGTAGAGAGTGTTGAGACCGCGTCGGTGGAATATGAAATCATAATGGGAAGTGAAGAACGATGCTCCATCACGGGGAGAATGATTACTTCATTGCCCAAGGTTTAACACAAGGTAAAGAATCGATATTGAACTCCAGTTTCGCATTTTCGACATTGAAACTTAATTTCACTAGAAATAACGTACTGAAGCGATTAAACAGACAGTGATTTAGCAGCATCGTTATGGATCAAGCTCACAGTATTTAGAAATCCGACTCAAGGATTTAAGGATTCAAGCGTGCATGAATGAAACCAATAGGTAGAAGAGAAATTTCGATTCCTTAGTTCCAAACTTCCAACAAATAATTAATTAAGCAAAGTGTATATCTATGTGAACTAGTTGACCTACTTAAAGTACCTACGTAAGCCTTGCAAGGAAAGAAGGTTACTGCTTAGTAGCCCTTGGGTTAGACTCAAGCAGCTCGTACAAAGTTTACTTAGGGTAGGTATTTCTGAAAATTAATCATTCTTTCTAGGATAAGATCTGCTCGTGATAAATTGGTGACACGTTCGCTTCTTAGAACTTTTAGACAAGACATTGATTGATGATGATGGGCTGAATATCGTAATTAGGTACATTCAGAGTAGAACTGGCTGCCTGACTGAAAGTTTGGTCTCATTTAAACAATGTTCTGAACTTCGGGCGCACAGATCACCTCTATTCAGGTATTACTGCACGCATGCCCGAACATCGCGAACATGTGTAGCAAATGCGTCAATATGCCTGTTACATGTAGTAGGTGAGCGCTGTAAAGAGAAACCATGCTCAGTTCATTACGAGCGCCCCGTGTGAAAGCGTTAGTGGTTAGCCATGACTTCCAAACAGGGTAGCATATTTTGTACCTTTCCTCGGTCCAAGGCATTGGATAAACCATAAATACCGAACCCGCAAACAACAGTAGCTAATTTTCGAAATAAGTATGAAAAGCCTCGTATGGGTAAAACGCACTGTATGTCAATGCTGAGCTGGCTGCCCACTGCAGCTGATCTGGATCCAGATCTAAGAGGCCAACTCTTAGTACGACCAGATGCCATTGAATATCCATTGCGGAGCGAGTAAAGCTTACCATCTCAAACGAAAATCGACCGAAATGTTAAGGCATAAGACATTTTTATATGACAACCGGGCCCGGTGTGGATTTAAAAAAGACCAAGAAAGAAGTCTCGATGATTAAAATATGGACACCCATCCATGACGCATGGCAACCGCAGTAAACCTCGCAGATTGGACCAGCCAATGAGATTCGATTTATCAATGAGCCATCGAATGCAACTAAATAAGTACCTACATATTATTATTTTTTAAATGCCTAATACCTAAATGCCTAATGTGATCACAAAAATAAAGCCATAGTTCATTTATCATGGAAAAGGCACATAAATAACTGCCACGGTATTAAAATGCAATGACCATCACATCAGGGTTGTAACGGATGTCGTATAAAGGATGAGGATATCGAGACAATCGTGTTTGAGGATGCGAAGGACGATATGCATATTGGAAAATTCCTTATTGAGGATCCGGATGAAGGTGCGGATGCGGATGTCGTACAAAAAGTAGCCGATGGTCAGTCATTTGACAGGGACTTTAAGTACTCACACTCCGGTCCGCCAAATTAAAGAGGCGCAAATAGAAAAAAAATACAATTTGAGAGAACAACGTAGGGTCACATCCACATAGAAATATAAGGATGCGGAGGTTTTAAAATCAAAAGTTGAGGAAGCGGATGTTTTGAGTCACTGACAGCTCGGCGCGAGTCAACTGAAACCCAAATAATAATACCAGATACTCAAAACACCTAAAAAAATGGTGTGTACCGTCGGCATTAAATAGGTTTTTATTCCTATTAAATTTATCTTTATATATAGATTCCTTTATGTTTTGTGAATGTGAGAACGTTGTAGGCTCAACAGACTGTCGATTACTATTTTCTAGATGACTATTTCCTATTTTGTTAAGTATCTTGTTGACAGGCCTACACCTATTCACACTGTAAATTTTTAAAACATTGTAAAACCCATTTATTTTTAAAACAGTAACCGTGGAGTTTCTTGCCGGCTCTTCTCCATAGGAAACGACCAATTGGAACCGTGCACCTAGCTTCTGACGTTTCATAACTGCCCATGTAGGTTTACGTGAATTAAAATACTTATTTTGACTTTAATTAAAAGTATCGACCTCTTAAAATATTGTAGATTTTTTAAATTTATTGATCAGTGGACTCGGGCCGAGCTGTCACTGACCCGATGTTTTGTGTTTATCAAAATGTATGCGGATGCGGATACGAATATCAGTTACATCCCTACATCAGAAATGTATACCGTGTTTGACAATTATCCATGATCAATTATTATAATGTCTACTTATTTTAAACACACTGATGACCTCAGTTTGAGGACGTCCCGCAAATTATGAGGATTAAATAAACTATTAAGTAGGTTTTATTAAATGTTTTGTATGCATATTTCATAATCAAAAGTTTTTTTTTTTCTTGTAATTTGATGATATCTATTTAATTTGATGCCAAGATAACATATTTCTCAAACCATTTAGGTAACGATTTTTATATAAAAATTAATAACATGAATAATGTATTGAGACCCGTCATCACTTTTACTTATCAAGAAAATGGGATCTTATTCATGGAATAATTTGGAAAATGTCAATAACACATTGCCTTTAGGGTTTTTCCTTCTACTATGAAATATTTCTAGATTTTTTTTCTAATTACCTACAACGGCTACAACTCACATTGGTTCATCGCCTTTGATTAAGATCATTTTGTTTTTCACTTCTTCACCACATGAATATAAAGTAAATATAAATATTAGATTTTCTTGAACTTACTCTGTTCACTAGTTAGCTCATGCGGACAAAAGTATTACCAAAAAGGTCCAAAAGAACATTCCTATTAATTAATTTAAAATACTTACACATAAATTGGATAGTAGTTCCTGACTAATTCTGACATTAACACAGATGAATACAGATGGTTCACTCCGCAAAATCATTTAAATAAAAAACGACACTTGCTACGACACAATAAAGTGCAATTCAGTTCGCCCAGCGCTAATTACCTACAGTTATATTCACCTAGAAGTATTCTCTTTCTATCGCGTAACTCTTATATCTCCTGCCTAAATTACCACATAACCTGTGACGTTACGCCCGCTAAATTCGACAAGTCGAGCCCACCGCGTACCTACCTTGTAGCTTCATACTTAAATTGCAGCGTGACCCATCTGTATTAATCTGTGCCACACACTAATGAACAGGCCGAGAGAGTCATTCAATTATGGAATATGTAAGGATGTAACACAATTGAATTCATCCAAATCAGAGCCAAGACAGAGGAGAAATGGATGGTGCTGTTCCAAGCTGTCGTAATAGCTGACATAAGCCCCGCCCATTTCCCCCACTACCGTATAGTTGCTAGACGAAATTGCTAGTTTCCAATGAGACGAAATCACTTGGTGTAAAATGCATATCATAGGTAATCAATCTAGAATTTTCTCGCTGTTGGGACACCACTCACAAGCCTCCTGAACTCGTAATCCACCAGGAGAGCCTAGTGCGGATTGGTTGCCGTCAAACGTCTTCAAATTATTGGTTTAGGACATGTTTCCTCAAGATGGGTTCCTTCACAGTTTTGAGAGCAGTGGTAATGAAATAATTTACACAAAGTAAAATTCTTAGCGGGGTTCGAACCCACGGCCCACGACCTACACTTCGGTAAATCGCGGCCCTAACCACTGCTTTCTCTGTTTAAAATGCAATCTCACTGAACTGAAATAACCTCGTCCTATTTCACGTTACATATGGGCGAAATTAAAATATAATAAATATATTTGTTTTTGTCAAAAAAAAAAACAAAAGCGAATCGAATTATAAAAAGATAGTCAATTAAACTTATGAAACAAGGAGTGTAAAGTAAAAACTGAAATCAAGCTTACACGAGTCTTCACTTCCACACTATCTATATCTATGTATAGCGAACTGTAAATATATAAAGCAACGGTAAAAAAAAAGAAATTGTATGTACAGAGAGGTGGTCGGGTATCAGAAACTTCGCTCAGTGGATTCACCGGACATCGACCAAGTTCCACAAGTTTACCATTCCATCCTCTATTGATACCTGTTGTTTTGAATATCCAATTCACTTCTAGTGGCCAAACAATTGCCTTGTTATAAACGCATGTTATGTAAACAACGTCGGCTACCACCGAGCAGTTCTCAAAACAAGAGCCACAGTACGATTTTTTCTCCTGTACATAATTATTACTTTTACTCACAAGTGAATTGTTAGCAGCCCCTCGAGGAAAACCATAAACTTTAATATCCAATTTAATTAATTTTGTTCGTAATTATAATGTTATTTATACCGTTTCGTATCGCTTACTGAAATACTGTGTAATTACAGAGTGTGAATTTTGGTTAAATCCAAATGAAACGATAATAATAATTGTGCCTCGTTTGTATTGGTCTGGTTTCGAAATCCCACTAATGTTTAAACATGACGCATACATTTAATTGAATTTTGGTGGAATTTGAATTATTTCATAATGGTTGGCTGCAGAAAAGTAGCTTTAATGATAACAAGCGAGCTATGTCAATTGACAAATACGGAATTGTAATAGGTAGGTGTAGGTAATAAAGATAGTGAAGATAATACAATATCAAACTTCCTTGTGTAAGATAATGTCTGAAATTGTGTACTTTAAAATAGGCGACAAATTATTGAAACGAGGGCAATCGATACAATATGACGATATGTGGGCTAGATAGTGAAATGAATAGATATTTTTTTATGGTGGCGGGTGGTGACCGTGTCATTAGGGGTGGGGAGTCCTTGAAACTGTTGTCAGGGTCCACACGAATACCAGTCGTCGTGTTACATTACCTTACCCCATATTGATGGGCGAGGGGGAAATGCGCTATGGAAAACATAATTACGATGCATAACACTAATTAGTTTTGTTTGCTATTTTGTGGACTTTACAAACATGCAAGTGCCTTTTATTTTGTGAAAATTAATTATATCTGTGTGTCTATTTTTTGCTTTTTGTGTTTGCCTAATGTCGTTATTACCAACTAGTTTCCACTTGCGGTGTCATTCGCATCCTAGAGGAACTAGTTCATTTGCCTGGATAAGAAGTGTCCTATGGTTTAATCCAGGTTATAGTATACTTGTGTGCAAATCCCTTCAATATTGAGGAACAAACAAATACCTATATAAGTAGTAAAGATTTTTTTTTTAATGATTATATATTTTGTGTTCTGTTCTATAGTACTGCGCCCATGCAGTGCCAACGTTTACATTTTATGGCGCACCACCGAACGCTGAGATTAATTGTGCCTTAAATCCACGTAGGTACTTATACATACTGCGGTGCAGTTTCCAAACATGTTAACAAATACGTTTTTTGGAAAAACAACTTTAATGCCCACACGTAAAGTTCAGTTTGAGCTACCACTTCACATTTTCATGATTTTTTCATGAGGAAGTACTTGAAATTCGGAAAATAATTTAATTTACACTTGCATAAAGTTGATATTCGTTTAAGTGGAAATAAAAACAACTGAAAACACGGATTTGAATAGCCTTGAATTATAAGATGGCGGCTTTGGTAGATGGTAAAAGATATCATTTTGATTAAAATGTAGGAAAAAATAACTCTTGCTTCTGACTGGGCTACGGTGTGTTCTCTTTATTTCAGACATCAACAGTATTATAAGTATTATAATAATACACTCAATATTATTATAATACTTATAATATATTATAAACTTTTTATTTTTTATTAAAGTCTAGTACTGCTTTGTACTTTATTGACATAAAAATGGCAGCAAAACCGAGTCGTGATTGCCGACATAGAAAACGGACAGCAATTATATCTTCAGGATACACATCATAATTACTTTTCAGGAAGGCAGAAAATCCGACAGTGGCCATAGTATTCCTTGCGCTTTGCTAACACCATATTGATATCAACTGCAATCAGTTAGCAAACGCGGTGATAGATTTCATAGTTTAATTACTAATATGTCTTATCATAATCTGTAATTATAAAACTTGAGTGGCTACTTTAAAAATATACCTTAAATTTGACGATACAGAATACAATATTCAATACACAATGTTTTTTTTTAATATTGTTGATAACAGTACCTATTGACATTTTGCGTGATTGATCGATCCGCCTTAACACAAATTATATCTATATTACCTTGGAATAGTGGTGGAACAAACATTATTAAGATATCGAATTAAGTAATGACCTTTTTATAACATTACAACACAATATAACACATTTTTATTTTTGTCTGTCATATCAGACATGTTTGTGCTTCTTAAACAAAATAAATGTGAGACGGTGGTCTGAGCTGTTTTGTTTTTATAAGTATGAACTACGTGTCCATTACTAACAATAATTAATTAAAATGAATCCAACAGTGTCTACTATTTCTGGTTTCAATATATATTTTCCGTGTTTAAAATTAGATAGTTAAATAACATTCCTGTTGGAATTCCAAGAGGATGCAATTTAAACCCTTACTTACCTTGTCCCAATTATTTCCAAGTCACATGTAGGCTATGTAGTCCTCATATCTGGTACTGTTATTTCCGTCGCGAAATAGTTAGACAGCTAGAGGCTAATAATATCATTAAATCAACGTCTAACGATATCATCAATACAGTTCCAATTTTGAATATCAATGGGTAGGAAAAAAATGCCAATGTACATAAGTAACTGGCGAAATGTGGGCATACCTACTAATGCTTGATTCGTATAAACAAAAACGAATCGTTACTCTTACCAATGGTAGCTTTTTTATTTCCAGACTGCGTTCGATAGCAAATTCCATATCGGAGTGTCTACTATGCAAAGCTTTGAATGAGGTCTTTGCTTCATTATTGGTCAGGATACAAGAGTCTTTATTTTAACCAATAACGCTCCGTAAATTATAGGAATCAGCCATAAGCACATCTGCCTAAACCTTAGCGGGAAATGGGCGTGATGTTATTGTATGTATATAAGTAGAAGGTAATTAAATTTTAAGCCTCTTGCGCGACTCTATCAAAACAATTTCTCAGAAAACTTCACGGTAGAACGGTATACGGTGTCGCGTCGCGCCAGTCTGCACGAGGCTTTAGAAACTTCTGTAACTAAATGGAGAGACTAATATTTATTGTAGTATCTACAGTAATTAAACTGACGGACTTTATCCACATATCCGCTAGATCAAAATATACGAAAGACGAAATAATTAGCTGAAAGAAACACGTACCTACTGGACGTCATTTGCAAAAAACAGAAACTCTTAAGATAGAAAAACTGATTAATGTCTAATCTCAACTGGACATTGAATTAATGCCAAAAACAGTTTGAATGCCAAATTTTGGTGTCCATAATATCTTAATTTTTGGTCGAAATCGAAACCTATTCTACAATGTTTATTTTTGTATTCGACATTACAAAAATAAATGAAAACACTGGCAATATTAATGCATAGTAGTATTTAGGAACTATCAAATAAATACTAACATTGAAATTTAAAAAATGTTTTTTTCTAACAAACTAAATATTAGTGATGGGTCAACTACGGGTTTTGCCAATATTTGACTAGCTATAGTGACTAAACTATTAGAGATCTTTGATTGAATTTTCGTTTGCAGACTGGGAACGTTATTAGATATACATAGTTTCATTTATTGTTGTATTGTCGTCTCCACCTTTGTATAATAAAATGTTAACCTATGTGTGTAGCTAGTGTCTCCCTGTCACATTTAGGGCGGATTCGACCAAACACGAATAAATTTTATCCGCGGAATAAGATTTACTCTGACAGTTTTCGTATGGAGAAACTGTCAAAAATTCAAAATTTATTCGAAAGAGAAGGCTTTTTCAACGGATAAGATCTATTCCTGTTTGGTCTAATCTGCTCTTAGTGTAGTTTTTAATTCCAACATTGCGAAATTTTTGTGGACGAAATCGATCTCGATTCTGATTCTATTCTAGTGTTTAGGATCTAGTGTAATTTATTTTGTTACTAGTTTCTGTCCGCGACTTCGTCCGCGTTAAATTTCGGCCCCCGACCCACCGCGTCGCATTACATGCCGCGCCCACGCTGTTACTTCGTTTTCGCTTAGCGTTCTTTCTGACTTTTTTTCTTTTTGCTCAGCTCCTAAGGGTCGTAGCGTGATGTGACACTATAACCTTTAACCTTCCTCAAGATTTGGGCTTACAATACAAAAAGATTTTTTCGAAACCGACTGGTAGTTCTGTAGATTACCCCCTACATACAAACTTACCAACAAATTTTACCTCTTTATAATGTTAGCATTAATATAGAAAGCTGCTACATTATTGTGGTTGGATTAAGTGAATTCGCAAGCCATAGTTCTAAGACTGGCCACTTTCTTGTGGTTTTTGCTGAAGATAACTACCACCGCGGATACTGGCAGTGAACCACTTTTCAACCATATTACTAAGGGCATAAGGGTGAAAATTGGTTCACCGCAAAAATCCGCGGTTATACAACGCAGATGCGTTGCCAATGTTGGTATTCCAGAGATAACACTGAAATGTCTTATGTACTATTAATAAGGAGAAAATTTGTATTTTTGTATGTAAAAAAAAAACTACTGGACCGATTTAAAAAATCCTTCACCAGTAGAATGCATATTGTATATTTTATCACTGAGTAATATGTTACTTAGTGATAATAAGCTGTTTCCCGCGACTTCGTCTGCGATCCAGGATGAAAAGTAGCCTGTGTCCTTCTCCAGGTCATGGTCTACCCATGTGCCAAATTACGTCTAAATCCGTTCAGCCGTTTTAGCGCCAAAGTGTAAAAAACAAACTCAGTTTCGCATTTATAATATTAGCATTTATAATGTTAGGATGGGCTATGATTTATAAAGATATCTCGCGGGAAAATGTATATTAATGCTTAATACAAATCTGCATCTCATAGGAAGAAACAATTCTAGGTACTTCGCAGCTTACCGATTGTTCTTATGTGCTCAACAATACACAACAATTGCATAGTTGACACAAATAAAGTTACGTAAAATACAACTCAAATCTATGTGGTTCTTTCCTCAAAAGACCATTTCAGACACTAATCTACATGCTCCTCATATGCCATACCAAGATTATGTCTGGACTCTAAAAGAGACTGCAACCTCTGAGTTAGTTTCGGCCTTTCTTCTCAGAGTAGTCAGATAGGATACCTCATCTAGCTTATATAAAAAATAAAAAAATGACCTGTAAAAGTGATTCTAGTATCCTATTTACAGAAGGCTATTTCATTTCATTTCATACCTCTCCGTTCACGCTGTCGGATTTTCAACGTTCATCTCAGTGCTGAACGTTGAAAATACAACAGGCGCGCTTTTATTCAAATGAAAACGCCAGGGTTGCCGGCGAAATTCAATTTTTCTTACGTTTTTGCAGGTTTTACGTTGATATAAATATGATTCGCAACCATAAGAATTACCTAAGTATTTATTTTATTACAATCATTATTTTTCTCTCTCTTACCTTAGCGCAACCCCTTAAAGAAAGAACCAAGTCTCGCAGAAAGGCAGCTGTCCCAC
The DNA here is from genome assembly GCA_914767815.1 of Eupsilia transversa. Taxonomy (NCBI): domain Eukaryota; kingdom Metazoa; phylum Arthropoda; class Insecta; order Lepidoptera; family Noctuidae; genus Eupsilia; species Eupsilia transversa. The sequence continues at coordinate 5,306,242 of OU611874.1, forward strand.
CGCCGGCGAGTAACGAGAAGCGAGTAGAGCTAGCAGCTAACAACTAGTTGGCGAGCGCGAGGGCGACGAGCGATTAGTCTCAGCGAGTGTTTTGCCCGCCAAGCGAGCGTCGCTGAGCAAATATTCATTGACAGCTCTTGTCGCTGGGCCAAACGAGTGCACGTCGGAAGTGCGAACAACAGTCAGCGATCAATTATTAATATATGTATCTCTTTTACTTACACGGTACCTTCAATCTTATGTACGTTTCTTAAGCGAGAAAATCGTTGATAGCTATACTCCATTTGAAATAAGATTAGACATTTATATAAACATTTTTTTACAGTCCGTTCAACCGATTTTGACTTCTATACTGTAGGCATAAGGATGACATTAAAAGGAATCAAGTGGTTAGAATAACAACTCTTTACTGCAGCTACCATTTGTCGTACCACCAACGCCATAGAACTTAAAATCGGTTGAACGGACTGTAAAAAAGGTTTATTTAAATCTCTAATCTTATTTTAAATGGAGTATAGTCACTTCCTCGTCGGCAGTGGAACAGTTGCCTTAAATGTTCTTATAGAGCTCATAGTAGTGGACACAAATATAAAGCTACATTACCACTCCAGACCCCATGTAGAAAGAAACAAAGTCTGCGTCACAGCACGGCAAAATTCCCCTTAAGAGCCCACACAACCTCAGGTTTTTATCTCACTCACACCATACTACTCGCGGACTGGGTGCGAGCGAGACGCTGGCTGCTCCAAATCGGTAAAAGTTTAGATAATTGCTTTTAACGGCGAAAATTATGGTAATTAAAAAAAAAAAAAAAACATAGTCGCTGCTTTATAGTTAGTTCAGTTAGTGTGCCAAGTTTCATGATCTGGTTTGAAGTATTTTTTGAATATCAGCGGTGTAACTTTGGATTTTTTTTCTATCGAGAATTTTTTATGAAATCGGGTTTTCGGCGAACATTAATCCTCAACTTTAACATATATTTAATTCAAAATTAATGCTGCAGTAGTTTCGATATAACGGCGGATCTTGCTAAGCAATTTGACTACCTATAGGCCCTTAAGATCTGGCCAAACTGAAGCGAATCCCGCGCGGGATACGGAACGAAATTCCCTAGCGTCGTTTGTGTCAACTAACTTGTAAGGTTATGATAGTCGCGTGACTTCCTAATCACTAAAACAATAGACGCGCGCAGTCGCGTCTCGCGTCCGCGCTGTATACCCCTCAGTGTGGCGTCTACTACACAACACTTTACTAGTGAAGGTACTATGTTCCACAGCTGCCTGGATCAGGAACTGTGTGGATTAAATCGAAAAAAAAACTACATTACGCACCTCTCTGGACCTCATAAGAAAGCGAACAAGTCTGCCTCGCAGCACAGCAAGTGTGTTCTTGTCCAGCTCCACCGAGGTGCCTGATAGTGACTGCACCAACACTTGCCAACGCGTCAGTGACGTTTCAAGAAGGCGGATGTCCTTTTTGTCCACCCTGGAACGTAATACAGATTTTCAATGTACGATAAACCTTTGAATTTAAGGTAAAGGGCACTCGAATTCTTAAACATCACAAAGTAAAGTCCTTTGTAGAAGTCTATCCGTCTCTTTCATGCAAGGCGACAGAGACAGCATTAGAAATAATGGCAACAAAAATTTAGTTACATTTGAGATTTTTGCCACATGCCTGTTAAACAGAATTCTGCTCTACACTACACGAAGGAATAGTGAGAATAGCAAGGATACAAAGTTCTTATAAAAAGTTATGACAATTTCTTTTTTTTTTTAACATTTGAACTTTTGAATATTGTTCAAAATACAGGATGTCTCAAACATAGTGGTCCAAAGCCAATAAAAAAGGCATCTTCCGGCCAGATTTGAACTCGTTACGTCGAAAATTATGTTCGAAAAATCCAAGTGGAAGTGTAAAATTTCTTGAAAAGAATAATAGCGAAATTTTCTTGGACCCTTCACTTCACTTTACATCACTTGCGGTTGGACCACTACGTTTGAGACACCTGTACGTATATACTATTCTTCATAATAACTGTAAAACATATGTACCTGTCAGCTAGTTGCATTTCAATATCTGTGCCATCTTCCTTGTAGTCTGGCAACTCATTGTCATTCATTGTCTCTTCAGCATCAGAGAATGTCATCACTTCAGATGAGGCTGGAATAATACAGCAAAATATCACAAACTAGCTTTTGCCCGTGAGTTCGACCGCTTTGAGGTCGGAAATTATCCCAAGGGAACATACTATTGGGATAAAAATTATGTCAAGGTCTACCCATGTGCCAAATTTCATCCAAATCCGTTCAGCCGTTTTAGCGTGAAAGCGAAACAAACAAACTCACTTTCGCATTAAATAATATTAGTTACGATAATTAGGATAGGCAAAACTGGCGAAATGAGGGTGTATTATAAGTACATCTCTGCCTAGCCCTTCGGGAAATACATGCGTGAGGTTACGTTAATGTTACAAATTATCATAGAGGTTTATTAAGTTTGTTTTAAAGAAATTTTTAGCTACATGCAGCTATGGCCATGTCTTCATTATCTGTCAAGCCTTTTCTCAACTATGTTTGAATCTACTTCCAGTCTAATTGCAGCTGATAACCATACAGCTATAGTATGCTATGGCAAATCAGATTTTTTTGTTATAGTAACAGATAAACATTGTTAACAAATAAAAATTCTTAGCTTAACGGGCTTAATGTTGACTCAGAACTATTATATATTTATTTTGATTTAGCAGGTAATAGATAGAGCTTTAGAACTTCACTTATGGCTAATATATTTTTAAATAAATACTCCTCTAAATAAAGGAATTAAATTTGAATACAATCTACTTGAATATTAAATCTCTGAAAAGGAATCAATGATCTTGATGTCTTACTTTTGGGCAGTGGTTGTACTGTCTGGTTTGGCAATAGATGATACTGTTTCAGGAGCTGCCAATGTGCCAACAATGTCTTTGCATTCCGTGATGGATAGAATACATGTGGATTCTGGTCCAACAACTCTTGAAACTTTTCCAGTGGTGGGAGAGATGACTGTAATCAAGATAAAATATAGAAATAATTCATATGTAACCTATGTTTAATGATAATACTTTCACACTAAAGAGCTTTTATTACATTCTGAATTAAGCATTTTTGTATGGGCAGATAAAAAAAATTATGGGTAGTCTGTAAAGGCTCCTACACACAGTGCCTTGCCGCCGGGCAAGCCGCAGTGCGCCCGGCTTGCCGCGCAAAGGAGCCGTCATACAAACACGTGCTGCTCAGCAAAAGCCGGCAGTCTGTGCCACCGGCGCTCTGTGTAGTAGCCTTAAGAATACTATTTGAGGCCAATACATAATAACTTGAAGGGGGCTGGCACAGGAGTGTGGGGATTGGCACAAGCAAAGAGGGGCCTATGCCCAGCAATGAGTAAAGACAGGCTGTGGATTATAATGATGATGAAATAATAACTCACAGGAACCATTGGTATTGTGGCAAGTAATTCTTCTTCAGCATTTGAGTACAGTGCTTGTTGCTGCACCAATGCTACCAAGTCTGGGTGCAAGTTACGCATAGCTGCAATGGCCACTCGTGATATTTCCGCATTGTACAACAGGGCATACCAACGAGATTGCAACTCACTGACTGTAAAGCGGCAGGAGAACTTCACTCCTCGGTGGACTATGCGCAAGTCATTGGTCTGAAATTATATGACATAACTTATTAATTAATATATATACTCATACAAGTGATACAACTTAAACAATTTATTTTGAGTGTTAGGAGTATAAAATTAATAATAAAAAGAGTTTGTTTTTCGAACATCATTTAATTTTCGATTATATTTTCTTGACAATGAAAATAGATAAATCCTTACCTGTTGCACACCTAGTATCAATGCAAGATCATCGGTAGGCTTCCAACGTCCCAGGTCTTTGGTTGAAAGGTGACTCAGTTGGCCCTTACGGCGAATCTTGCGACCAAAGCTCCCTCCAGCAGAAACTTTGCTGGAAGCTCTGCGACGCTCTGGAGCCGGTAGCGCGGTGGGCGTGGGCGCGACGGCTAGAGGAATCTCCGACACTTGGCTGACTTGGCTCGTATACGACTGTGTGCGCATCCTTTTGTCCCCTTTCCCGAGTGAAGACCCAGGCAAACCACTGTATTCCACCAATTCATCGTCAAATCGCCTACGTTTAATTGATCTTGATGAACTGAAACGTGAAAATATAATTCAACCAGTATTAAAATCAATGTATTATGCGTTTTTTCCTGTTTTGGTCAGTGTCATCTTAGTTTCATAAATCAAACAAAAAGTAAGTACCTGCGTCTTTTATTGTCATCTGGAGTATTATGAAATGGAGATCGCGTAGTGCTTGGGTATTCATTGCTGTCCGAAGCATTGGATGGTGTGGCTGGGAAATCCATTGTTTACTCTCTATACACTTAAAACATAATATTTTACAAACACTAAATCCATTTCAGGCGTATTCTAGTCGCAGTTTTGGTGTGGTTTTGTTTTTTTGCTAACAAGTAAAGTGAACTGTCAATACCTAATCAAAATATAAAAAAACACAGATCAAAAAAAATATGTGAATTCCGATTATTGATCGCAGCCGAAGTTGTGTTTCCAAGTGTTTGGATGACATTCTCGTTTGCAAGACTATCGTTAGTCGATTATTATATTCTATTTTTCTTATGGCAATGGTACCGACCGAATTGCCGATGTCGACAATTTTGCCAATGTCAGAATGTGTGTTATGAAAATATCCGAAAAAAAAAAAGTTATTGAATTTAGAGAAAATTGTTGACAGGTATTAGTAGTACACTGAAACCGTTAGTCGATTATGTTTCGAATTGGGGTACTCCACTACTTGAGTCAATATTCCACAGACTACGTAGTCACAAGTGGCAACTGTCAGTCTGTCAATAGTGTCAATGTCAAAAAAAACACTTTTTTACGTTACGTTGTGGATGGAGTTTTAATAATTTTGCAAAGCATTTTCCATTAAAATGGCTTATTTAATTCGTGCATTAGCTTTTAGACCAAGAGAAACAATTATAAGATGTTACAATAAAATCGTTATAACTGATGATGGTTCAACAATAGTCGCGCTTCATAAAGACGAAGAATTTCCTTATGAACACTCAAGACCTCTCCCCGTAGAAACTGTTACTGATTCATCGATTTTAAGAATGAGTGATAAAGCAGAAGTGTATAGAGTATTCAAGGATTTGAAGCCTGAGATAGCAAGAAAACAGCTGTCTTCCATAACCTTAACAACAGAGCACCGATGGTGGCCTAGGGCTCGGGACAAGAAGGCCAAGAAAACAGAAATGAACCGCCCTTATTTATAAATCAACCAATGTATTAGTATAGGATATAGTAGTTATTAATAAAACATTGTTCACCAAACTATTATTTTACTTAAAACATCATAAATTACTTTCTGCTTATACCAATATTTCGTTTAAAAAAAATATGATAATGACTTCAGCACTTACCTACCACACAAAAATAAGTCATATATAACAACATCATGTGTGCCGATAGTGCACCCATATTTAACTGAAAACCCAATACTTTTACTTACCTACCTACCACTTCACCATATTTATCATGTACAGCCTGAAATGGCTGCAATAATAATCATTTGTATCTACATGCAGTAGCCCAGTTTCGACCAAACATAATGCTATAAAATATTTTCTAAAAATAAATAAAAGAAAATAATTTATTTGTTCCAAAAATAATATACATCAATTTAGATTTGAACATCTGTGTCGGAACTAGATATAAAATATCTGTATTTCAGACATCAGCATTTCGGTCACAACATTAAATCCAACATACTACTTACCTATCAGTCAAAATCATAACCCTCCTTTTTTGCTTCGCCGTAGTTGGGCAAACAAAACGTAATGTAGGTAGAGTGCGCGCAAGGTAAGTCTGCGGTATGCGCGCAGCTTGTGGCGCTGCCTCTGGCGTGCTTATTCTATACTATGTATATTCAATCTGTAAGTATCAATAATTTAATCTTAACATTATATTACTTAATTCATTAAATAATTCTATACTTGACCTTACTCATACAACAAGACAAGACAGCAGCGTAGGATTAATTTTCGATTTCAGCGGACACTTATCTTGCGCGCAGTGTAGTATTCACATAAATAAAAGAAAATCTTCAAGGGGAACGTTATAGGCTGATTATGAGGTAGGTAGGTACCTATGTAGAGTTAACTTAGGTATCTATTACTACTTATATTACAATACAGTGCATTATACCCGTAGGTACTTCTCTGCGCCGCCGGGTCCGTCCTTCATAAACGTAAGTTACTGCCTATAAAAATTCATGGATCGGCGAGCGAATCGATTGATTTTCGAGGTTGAGCTACCGGGTGGCCGTACGGCTTGTACCCTACACGTTGAGATCCCCTTGAAACTTTAACTGCACCGTGCGCGTTGGATTACTAGGTAACTTCTACTACAATTATTATTATACCTCAAGTAGCTCGACCAATTTATTTTACCTACCTACTTAAAACTTTTATAAAGCCATACTTTCTAAACGTCAGTAGTACAGTTGTCTTCTTATAAGCCAGATAAGCCTTATACTATGAATTCTTTAAAAAGGGAACTAGTGATTAAAAAAAACATCAGCAGTTCCATCATGGAACTGTTAATGGTACTAGTGGCAACGAAGCCTACTGACGTTGTGTAGGCACCTTATACCTAAGGTGTAGGTATGTAGGTACACTAGGTGTACTGGCGGTACCTAGGGGGTATTTTCTACGTTAAACCTTATACAACCTTAGACTATTATGTTGAAGTGTAAAAGGATACCTCAAACTATGTACCTACCTATACGATGTAGGTAACATCATAATCATTATATGGAAATTAGATAGGTAGGAAACTACTTTTAATTGGCGTACCTTAGTAGGTACATAAGTATTTCGGTGAATTCAAAAATTTTAGCTCTATTGATTGGTGTTAATTTTGGACAATTTCTAAATGTCCCTTACGTACCTACGCCAATGCACGAATAAGAAAATGAGTAGGTAGGTTAGGTAGGTACTTACCTATCTAAGAATAATTTCTCGACCTTGATGTCGATACTCTTGTTATTTTTATTTCTAAATTCATTCACATGGCTCTCTGGTTATTTACGAATTTCTACTCTATATATTTTACCTCCTAATTACTGATTTAATTTTCTTCTTTTTTATAAGCTGGTAGAGACTAAAAAAGGGGTATTAGTACCTAAACGAAAACAAAAATCGTGACGCGATATACGCGGTAGCCTCTACCGTGACTTTTTGCAATATATAGCTATAAGTAGGTACTTAATAATTAATAATAGTCAGTTTTATTTTTAAATTTTCGGTATTACCTAGCTATTATAATTTTACTTATTAGAATACATTTTAATGGGTACCTAAGTACTTTATAATTTTTCGGCATTTTTTAACAATCGGGTTACGAACCTTGTCAATCATTCTGTGTAGAAATACTGACCCTGGCATAGCCAGACTGGCGCCCCGAGCGTGGTATGCCGGGACCGAGGGTAGGTATGTCTGGCACCAAATCAGTTGTCGATCGCCACATTATAATTATACCTACCTTAAGAGCTATAGGTACAAATATTTGAACCAACTCATGCATCGCTTTCCACCAGATGAGATCGAGAGCCATTAATTTATTTTGTATAGGTACCTACTTACAAAAAATTAAAACGGGCATTCGCATATTTGTGCAATTATTGTTATTTTTGGCTGAGAACAGCCTCATTTATGTAAGTAGTAGGAAATTAGTACCTAAATGTTTCGAATGTAAAAAAAAAGAAAAGAATAGCTTTAATAAATAAATAACTTTATTTTTGATAAATACTTTGTATATTCATTTTATAATTTAATAAATTAATGATGCTAATAATGCAATCGATAGCCTAGTGTTCCTTTAATTAGTTATAATATGTTAAACTGTTATAATGTATTTAACAAGTAGGTACATACTTCATTGTTATTATTTTTATAATACATGCAATTTTTACTCTATGTTATTAATGATAAACCATGTATTAATTTAATAACGTAGCAAAGTAACATTTCATTAACAGTACAATGTATTAAAGGATAACATGCCTCATTTATCATATTGTATCTACCTAGCAAGGCTTCGGAATTAGCCATAGTAATTTAAGTCGATAATTAACAGCTTATATAATATATTGCTAATAAATAGAAACTATGATCTGTAGGTACTATGTTCACAAACTACAATAATTTATCTTTCTAAACACAATATTTATTCCTTCACATTCAATATCACAATGATTGCTTCCTTTGGTGCTCTTTACATCTAAATATTGCACTTACCAACATCGACTAGTTCATCATCAGTCACGAACCACATCTTAATCCAACCACGAGTTCCTATGTAACCATTGTAACTGGAAATAAGTTGTTAGCTTATTAACTGTGCTAATTAGTATCTATGTAATAGTTAGATCTAAAATAAATAAAATGGTAAGTATTACAAAAATAGGTAGGTATTCTGATTTATTGCACTATGTGACGAGAGGTATGATTAAAAATAGAATTAAATAGTGACACATATGTGCAGCCAAATGTCACGTGTGTTGGCAACTAGTGCGAGTCCTCGAACAATGAGTGCTCACAGTGTGTAACACCTGCCCACGAGGCAATGACAAACATGCTACGCTAAATACCACTACTACCATTATGCCATCACTCAAGTGCCATAATTGCCAGTCTTGAAGAAAAACTTAACATTAATAAAAATATACTCTCGGGAATACAGACATTATTGCATACGACAAAGTCATCTTATGACCATAAGGCTAGGCAATTGTACTATAGTCAGATACCAATAGTTACTCGCTATATAGAAGCTTCAACATCTTATAAACTGGACATAGTCTTAATCTACATTAAAAGAGTTAAAAATTATTTTTCCGTCTCTACAAAAATAACAGCCATTATATCTATCAATACAAAACAAAATGGCACACGAGAGTATAACCCAGATTATACAAATTTGTATTTCATATTTAAAAATATAGAATCTTTGTGAAATATCATTGTATCAAAAAAATATGGCGATGAAATCACAGTAAATTAATAAAAAATAACATGTAGGTACGTTGTATTAAATAAAGCTTTTAAAATAAGTAATCTGATTGTCCTCATAATTTTTTTATAAGTAGGTATTATTCAAGTGAGCTGAAATTCTACAATTTTTTTTATTAATTATTTCCTTGTTTTACTTTATTTATTATTATATATTATAATGTAATATGTATTATAATATAATATTCAGTAACTATGATCAAATAACAGTCAAAATATGTACAGTACATAAAAGATCATATCAGACCCTACCTATACATAATAAATTTCAAAAAATGTTATAAAATACTTTAACAATTAGACTTTTCAAGATATTGTAGTCAATCTCTCAAACAAAACCGTTGTTCGCTAGATTATTTTTTTTGGCGAAATGCGGGAGCAGTCTCTCTCCAGAGTTCTCAATACTTATAACACTAGGCCAAAAAATACGGATATTTATAACTGTATGTACTATAAGTAATATAAAAAGTTACTCTAAATTAAGTGTAAATGTTGTAAATGTCACAAGTGCTGTGTTCTCTTCAGTTCTCCACTATAACGAAATTGGATCCGGCCGATTCCGGCCTTGGGGAAGTAGCAATGTAAAGTAGGTATGTGCTCATTTGAATCTTATTATGTAACGGTAAAACACAAAAGGGCACAGACAGTGAAATTATTTTAAATATCTTGATTGTCTTCTAATAATTATAGAGGTAACTTCGATCAAGACTTCGTACCCGGCGTCGTCTATCTGCGTCGTCTAATGAAAAATTGAAGAGAGACTGAAGAGAACTGTTTCGGTAGGGTCAGCGGATCCGATTGAGGCGCAGCTCCCTGTCCAGCTGCTGCAGCTGACGGATGAAGCCCTCGTTGGGGTGAATATCGCGGCGACAACGGACGGTTCCCAGAGCTTCGGCCAAAGTCATGCCACGTTTAATCATCAGAAACGCTAGAGCACATGTGGCGGACCGAGACACACCCATAAAGCAGTGTACCAAGACGCGTCCTAAAAAGAAATATTTATTTGGTCAACCAATTTCTCCTCATCAAAAATAAATAAAACGTGGCACTGAACACATACCTCCACTCGAAATTCCTTCGTCAATGAAGTTAGCAGCTATATGGAAATATCTTGAAATGTCCGTTGACGGCAAGTCCATAAGCTGAAAACCTTTGTAGCGCAGTCCGTGGCAGTCACGATAATACAGGTGGTCGGTGTCCACTTGGGTGTAACGCTTCCCTTCAGCCGTATTAAGCACATAGTTTATGCCCATACGCCTTAAGAATGCCTTGTCCTTTGCAGCAACTCTAAATTAACAGATGAATAATAATTGTTTGACTTTATAATAGGTATACCTACAAGGTAGTCAAGGTGTTCAGATACCATTCGGTCTACAAGCCATGTAAGCAGTATTAATACTTACGCATCTCCGACATACAGGCCCGGATAGACTTCATTTACATCCGGAGTGGGATTGTATGAGATATCCGCGAATGGGCGAGAGCGGAACGACGATAGTGAACTCAGCACGGATGACGGCGACGAGCCGAAACTCTGTGTATGAAAGGGACGCGTTATACATTTACACAAATTCTGACCCATATTTTGATATCTCCAAACAGTATGTTAATGTCTAAGAACACGAAAAGTTAGTTAGAATACAGATTCTTGAACGGATAATGCACAGTAAAGACACATTAGTAACAACGTAATGTCATTGCTAATATTTATAAACAACTGCAATAATTAGCATTTAGTGTCAAAGTGAGATAAGGATGAAAGCGCACATACATCATTTATACACATTTTATAGCGTCAACTGAATCAATTCATACGATAAATATATCCTGCCATTTCTGTTTGATGCTTAACTTATTCTATCTCCAAAAGACAAATACAACAACAAATAAATTATGTACCGACGGCTGAGGCTATACAATAAAAGCGAGGCATGCAGAAATGATTATAAACACCCACATACAACTCCAATGAAATTAAGAAATAATTTTGAGGAAATTGTATCATTCTGTAGATATATTTAGAAATAATTAATTGAATGAACTAAATAAATTAGACTTGGCAACACTCTGGTCATTATAAGTAAGTTCACTAAATGCATAAATTCAGATCTATAGGATACCCAAGAATATTTTGTCTAAAACCAAATGGCAATTTCATTGAAATTTCATAAGAACCTTTACCATATTGTCTGTGCAGTTGGATAAAAACAAACACAATTAACTGTGTGATTTATGCACGGGTCACACAACCATAGGCAGATGATAAATACCATTAGGGTCCTTAGGTAGGATCCTACACGTTGCTCTTTAGCCGCACAGTATGAATGAGTTCTTGGGAATAGTGAGTACTGCCGATAACATAACATATTTTAATAAGATTATGATATTATAATAAAAAGCAACAAATATTATTTATATTAATTCAGCATTGTGAAGAAAGTGTCAACATGTTACTTACATATGTGATGTGAGTTAGATGTATACATTTAGAAAAAAGACAGCTAGAAAGCATGAAGTACAATGAAAAAAAAATCACTGCTAAATTCCATGGTCATCTGTTTTTAAATGTTTTACATAAATAGATCAGAATATTGTACAAGTTTTCAACCTTGTATCTTTTAAATAAAATAGAATTGTGTAATAATTGTGTTTCCATGATAATTTTTGCCTTCCTAACATTGTACAAGTTTTTTTTTTTTAACCAACTAATATTTAAAGTTGAATAAATTAAATAATAATAATTAAGATGTAACTATCTACATAAAAAGGTAAAGTGCAATAAACTGTGGAAAGTAGTTTTCTGTAATTAAAAATATAAATAATACTAAAACAGACTACTTACTATTTTGTTTCATAAGTAGCTTGTAAATTTTTACAGTAAAGAATTACTTAAAGACTAAAAATATTAAATAAATTATTGTAAATTTCAAGCAGTGCTTTTCTTTCAAATAAATTAAATATCTGATGGCAGAAAATAAAACGAAATTCATACAAAATCAAATTAGACAATTGTGTTAAAGATAACTCAGCTAGTACTATTATGTTTCACAAATAATCAGAACACAGATATTTGTATTTTTTTTTTTGTTGTAAGAAATCTTTGAAAACAATTTCTGATAGCAGAATCATTTGAATCCGTCAAACAATGCTATTCAATTCTACGTGCGTGTTTTTATTTTTTTATTACTGTATTCAGAAAATTTTGAACATAATATTGTAGTAAGTACATACATCGCAATAGGTAACTTGACGTCGGGAATACCGGGGGTATAAAAGCTGTGGAAAAATTCATATGCTAGGTATCTTTACTTTCATTAAGAAAGATAATAGTATATAGTATAAAATAATAAATCATTTAAATAATATTATGCAAAGGATGGTACATCGACTAATGTCGTAAAAGAACTAGGTAAGGTACAGGAAAATTGATATCCCTTCTTCAAGTATGTATAGACTACACCAACCTTGAAATCAGTGACTAATCTAGGGGTAAAAATAGATCTGGGTAAATAATATGTTGAAATCTATTTAAGGGCAAATATGAAAAAATTGCTCATTAATTTCTGAGTTTATTAAGTTGCCAATCAAGTTAAAATTACGTGTTCTGGAAAAATTATTTGCTAAAAAAAATCTCATTATTGCGACGTAATTTAAAATACAACTTACCGTATCCCTGTAACTCATGTTGAATATTTGCTTTATATTGTAAAACAAATAAATAAATATATAATAATTGCGTGATATTTTTTTTTTTCTTTTCGAAGCGAAAACACACTATGCTCGCAAAATATCGAAATTTATCAACTGCGCGCCATGACAGGACTAGAGTCAGTGTTGCCAACAGTTAACCTAGCTCTCCACCAGATTCAACTTCTCTAAAGGCGGGTCTGCTGCGCCCTGTTTGGATGTTTTAAAAACATCAATAATTATTAAATATTTGATATAAGATTTAAATATTTTATAACATAATAATAAAATCATTTTACTAATGTACTTAGTGTTTTTTTTGTCTTGGAAAAACTAAAAATTCATTTAGTGGAAATTTTAGCGATTTTTAGATTAGGGCCGATTTTTGTTAGTGGTTTTCTGGTGGTTTAAAGGCGTGTCTGCTGCGCCATGTTATAATGTTTTAAAAACATGAAACACGAACCAATTTGCGGATGCCTGATTGGTTCGTGTTTGATGTTTCATTTTTTTTTTCTAATATAAGTAGTGTTTCAAAAACACTACTTATATTAGTAAAAAATGTTCTTTATTATTATGTTATAAAATATTTAAATCAGTAAATCAACATACCTACAATATTATTATCAAGTCAAGATCAGGAACATAAAAATATTCAAACAACAACTATTAAAAAAAACTGATATTCTAAAATTCGTTTTCTTCAGATGAATTTTTGTCTGCACCATCATCGTCGGTTTCACAATTTTATATGATGCTTTGGTACCTACCGATTTGTTTCATAACTTTTAAAAGAATATTTCACAATCATTCCTTCGAATCTTACACCACAACCACAGCGTATTCTTAGTACAACTGTTAAAAAATTATGTTCCTCTGCTTGTTTTTTATAACATTCATATTGCTAAATAGTTTCTCAACATCGGCTTTAGAATGAGGCAGTTTAAGGGAGTAATCGCAAAAGTCGCTAATTCCTCAAATCTAGATTCCCCTTGAGCAGCTTTGAAATGCAATACTTCATTCCATTATTTTTTTGTATCTCTGCTCTCATTCCATTTCAGCAAATGAATTTGTCGCAATAAATGAAGTAAAAATAATATATTTCAAAACGTTTTAATGGCTTAGTGGTTGAGTGATAGTATTTTAAGTAATTGAAACTGAAGTCTACTAAGCCACTAGAAAAAAACACCAGCCACTAAAACCAATATTTCACCACTAAACCACCAGTTTTAGTAGAAAATCCACTAAGTTGGTAACACTGCTAGAGTCACACTCTGTCACACTCTAGAGTCTTTGATCGACTAGAGTCAAAGACTATATAGAGACTAGAGTAGAGTGGAACTAAGATAGAGCAAAGCAGTTAGTTTTAGTTTACTAATATTTCACAAATTAAAGCTGAATATTTTGCTAGGATACCTTTGAAATATTATTAATGAACTTCCTCGGTGGATTGTTCGACTAAATTATAACACATTGTTTTACTGATGAAGATTGGAGGAAAGGCCAATGGTGAAACAAAAAAAAAACAGTGCTTTGCTTTGTCTATGGTTTTGACTTGTTTCGTTGTCTGTAGTTTATGGTATCACGTAGGGAAGAGCGTAGAACGATGAAATTTAATCGATTCACTAAGTACTTTCCTAATCAAGTCGATGTAGTGTTAAACCACCTTGAACCACAAAACATTTTTAACTATTGTATAATTAGTATTTGAATAGATATTATCACTGCGATGGAACTAGCAGATACGGCAACATAAATATAATTAGTTACATAGCTGAAATAACGAATAATATGAAATAATGATTGAATATTATGTTAATCAACAAATTATTGATGTCGGCTAGCGACTGCATATACTTATTATTTCAATAATATACTAATGGGAAAGTTCTGTTGATCTTTATTTATGTCAAATAAAAAATTTTAAACGATGAATCAATCGTTTTGTAATCGATCAAACTATGGAAGGAAATGCAGATTTCTGAAATTCTGTTATGTTACATCACTAGTTCGTATGTAACCGCGCCTTGTTTGCGTGATAATATTTCTAAATACTGTAAATCTTAGTACTAAAATATGCTAAAAACTCTAAAGCTGTAACGTTTCTTCAGATTCCGGCACAGTTTCTTTTGAAAATGGATGAAAAAGAAGAGTTGCATCTAACCTCTCAGGAGTTGCAAGTTTTGTCAGAACTTGACAGGTACGTAACTAAAAATATTAAAACAAGTTACAAATTATTGTTTTAGGGATTATTCTGAATAAATTTTGAGTGCTGCTCGTTACACAACTTATGAAAATGTTACTTTATAGGTGCTCAATGTGTTGAAAACTTTTGAAAATAAAAGAAAAACAAATAGTCAATGACGACTTGTTTCTCAGTGCCTAAGTTTTACGTTAGCGTTTCTGTTTCTGCCTTCTGTGTATTTAGCGAAAATGCGACATAGTGCTTGTAAGATAGAATTAAAATGTTCAGTGAATCATATTTTCCTGATTTACCTGGTGCCCTGGTTTAATATTGATGAAATCCCTGTTCATTATGTGATCTTTATGTCCTTAGCAATGATTAAGCTAAAGAAATTGGATATCGTCTGTAATTATATAATTACTTACTTGATTTCAGCCGGCAGTTTGGTTTCCTGAAGTTGCGGGGTACTGAACATGGCAGAACGCGAGCACTTGTACTCAAAGCTGTCAAGTATCTTGAAGGAATGCTGGTCCAAGTCAAGGTACCACTATGTTCTATGTCTATGTTAGGGGTTTTTGTTTCCGCACTTAGTCCTTGCTCAAGGTATCACATTATTGAAGTTACCCCAGAATATGAATCATTTTATAGTGCTTACAGTCACCAGTTTCCAGTGGTTGTAAGCGCAATTGCTTAGTCCTGCGTCCTGGGTTCGATTGCCTGATTAGGATAAGTGTTATCACGTCTGCCTCATCCTTTGAGGAAGACAGGCATGATGTTATATTATATTAAAGATAATAAAATAAAAACAAACAAAAAGAAATTGGTGTTATTCAAAAACCTACAGAAATGTGTTGTACTATTAAAAACTTAAAGATCAAGACATCTCATAGATTGTAATTGAGAAATATTGCCAACCTTATTGGCAATTAGATTTGTTGTCATAGTTATTTTTAACTAGCTCACAGGGAAAATGCTGCTTCATATGAATAATTCTCTTAAGTGTCAGCAAACTCTATCTCATTACTCTATTTATTGCGTTCCACCAAGTGTACTTAGGCGGTATAATGTGATCATTATGCACTCTGCTGGGCACAGCAAACTTGGTTGTAGGAGAGAGGAAGCTTTAAAACCTAAATAAGCAGTCTACCTACCTACATACATCTAAAGTTATTAGAAGAATATATTTACTAATTTGTAAAAAAAACACTAATAAATATAATATATCTGTAGTTCTGTACTAATAATTATAATTATTATGTAATATAGTTGCTATTGTTCCTGTAGTTTTTTTGATGCATATTAACCAATGATTTTATTATCAGGAAGAAGAAAGGGCTTGTTCACCGGGAGCTAGGAGAGAAATATGCATAGACCCTAAAACTTTCTGCAAGCTGGGACATTTTCATCTGCTGCTCGAGGATTATGCTAAAGGTTAGATATTTTCTAAAAACCTTACTTGTGAAAGTGGTATATTGTTGTATAGTGACATTTATATGAAAATGTGCTTTGCTCCTACCCATAAAGGAAAGTGGTGTGCTTTTGTTTATAATTATGCCAAAATACAGTAAATACTTACATATAAAGTTGAGAAACACCTGCTTTCATTTATTTGGAAGTTGGTTAATAATTAATATGAGCAAGCCGACCGCAGGATGATCAAAATTCAGAACATCTCAGAATGAAAATGTGAAATCTACGCAGCGCCGATGCGGCGGCGGTGCACCTACGGCATCATGTACCCTAGGGCGTGGGGCGTGGGGGTGTCCTTAGGGCTGACACGCAGATCTGACACAGAACACCAATTCATTTAAGGTGGATGCTCCGAGGTAGCCCGCGAAATTCAATTTTTCTTACGTTTTTTGCAATTTGCAGGTAAGTGACAGGTTGTATGTTGATTATAATATGATTCGCAACCGTAACAAATATGGCTTTGCAGAATTATAATCATTAGAATCAGCAATGCAACTCCTTAAGTTAGAATAATCCTCAGATGTCATGATTTCATGAAATAGTCATTCAATAGGATTATATGAACTTGGAGAGTTGTATTGATGATTTTTATGACTAATTCTATAAATAAATATCTGATACGGTCGCGAATCATATTTAGATCGACATACAACCTGATACTGACCTGCGCAAATGGCAAAAAAACGTAAGAAAAATTGAATTTCGCGGGCTACCTTGGAGCATTCACCTTAAGCAGTAGGTAATTTTAAATAGTTCAAAATCATTTTAGGGATTAAAAGAAGGCATGTATTTAATCGAACCTCAAATAAATCCCATTTTGCTCCCCTAAAAATATTATTGAAGACTCTAATAAGCGCTCATTTTGTGAATCTCAAAAAATTGCTCTTTTGGGGTCCTAAAAATACTAAATGAGCATCCAAGTTGGTTGCAGTAACAGTCAAGTGACTGCAACCAACTTGAATGCTCATTTAGTATTATTGGATGCTCAAAAAGAATGCCCATGAAGACCAAAAAAAATTCAAAGTTTCATAAATTTAAAAAAGCGTAAGTACATCATTATAAGGTCAATAAGTTTTTACAGGATCAGTTAAATAATTCCCTTTAAAAAAAAACATAATATCGCGCCTTGTTTCGTTTCGCCAGTTATGTTTAAGTCCCATGTAATAGGCGGAAAGCCTATTGTCAGCAACCGGGCACAAATCCAGACTCCGAGTTGCTACTGAGAAATTAAATAAACACACTTTGCCCGACCTGGGAATCGAACCCTGAGGCCGTATTATGACGTATTAATATCACCATTTTTCCAGTGTGATAGAGAGGCGGAGCTATGCAAGGCCGATAGCACCATTCGCAGTGGAATAATGATGGCATTAATACTTCATAATAAGGCCCCAGGACCTCATGCTCAGCCGTAGCGCTTGCGACCACTACACCAACGAGGTAGTCTTAAAAAAAATGATTTCATATATTGCTGTGATAACCACAAAATTCGCGAGTTGTGTTTGATGCTAGAGGCAGATTAAGCACAGCTTTGCTTTGTTTGGTTTCATTCGAGTCATATTTTGTGCTTGTAAATTATTAAATGCAAATAATTGCTTATTTTTCTGCTGATAAATTCGTATCTACATCTACACCCATATATCGTAATCACAAAAGCTTCCATTGTGAAACTTGTTACGCAACCAGAATGTTCACTTGCGTAATAGACGAATTTTTTAGTCGAATAAAGGAGTCTGTTTTATTGTATTGTGAAAATTGAAGTGGCTGAATTACGCAATTAAGGTGTTGTTTGTGGGGTTTCCATTTTTGTGTCAGACTTTAATTTGTAATATGTAAGTAAGTACCTATTAGAAAATTGAAATTGAATTGAAGTAATTAGATGCATGTATCCTGATACAAAGATCAGTGTAAGCAATTGTTTTTTTAAATGTAGACAAAAAACCAAGATGGCGGCGTTAGTTCCAATTTTGGCCTCGCGTCAAAATAATCGTGTAGCAAATACATTTTGCGATATAATTTGATTTTCTTCTGAATTCTTTGAGTCGAACACCCAAAATTTTGAATAACACACCAAAGAGCACTGTTTGCAAGTTTGCAAAATAGTAATTATCGTGTATGACCAGATGTATGAACGTTAACGAGGCAAAAGGAGTTTGTAAGGATCGTAGCTGGTGGCGTTCTGTAGTTTCTGCCTACCACATGGGAAAAAGGCGTGAGTTTATGTATGTATGTATGTAATTATCTAAGAATACTAGTACCTATTTAAAAACAAGCATAGTGGACAGTGGATGGATTCCCAGTCAATTTAACATCACAAATTGTACAATAGTTTGTTTTACTCTAAGCTTATTCCGTTTTCTTATACAGACTGTTTGAGAATTTGATATACTTCATGAAGGGGTTATTAGAGGTCGTATGATATTCCTTCGATGTTTATACCTAGCCCTGGCCAATTTGACCATGATTTTTTCATCTAAATTCAAATTTAAAAGTACTAACTTATGCTCTGTGCAATGTTCATGCCCCCGATTGATTCCAGTTTATACACCATACCTGAGAAATTCCAGAGTATGTGTTTCTTAATTATCTATACTATTCCTATTTTCTAAACAGACAAAATTAACCCCTTTCTTTTTAAAGTCTGATATCCATTAATTTTGCGTTCGTGGCCATAGCTCAAAACAGGAAAAGTCTAGTCATCGGCCGTTAGACGTCTTTGAATAGCGGTAAGATTTTATAGGCTGCCAGTAACAGTAATAAACAGAGTTTATTACTATTACTGCGAGGGAGACGTTTATGTACGGCGAATTTACGGCTAGAATCATTTATATTAAGAAGCACTCTAATGGACCCACCCTTCTTTCGTACGCTCATTAGTGCTTATTTTTAGAACTTTAAAGACAACACTCGGTTTTATTTAGAAAGGGACGTCTTTTGTGCAGCGTCTTTTGTTTCACCATGTCCATGTAGGTAGGTATGTAATTTCGTCTTGATCTGACCAAAAACTTTGGTGCTCTGGAACTCTTCAATGGATGAAAGCAAATTCCTTGCTGAAATTGATTGCTGTACTGTACAGTATGTACCCTTTACCATCTCCATCTTGGATACTTAATATTCCTTCTCTAAGCTGAAAATCAAAATACTCTAAACGTTAAAATTTCCAATTCACCAATACCAATGCTACAAATAATAACATCAAGTTAAATGACATCTGAAATACTACCTAGTAAACAGAAAAATGGAGTAGTATAGTAGTATCGTATTGACGCAATTATATCACGAATCCCTGACGAATCCCTTCTTGGAATAAAATATGTGTAAATATAAATAGAAGTCGGTGAGGTTGTAACCTTGACCATTGAACTCATAATAGACAAGCTTTAATGTTTACTTCCAAGTTTTCTCAGAATTTTGCAGTTTTATGTCGCAGGTTACTGTAGTAGCTTTCCTAGAATAAAGTTGTCGTACCGTAGTATTTTGTAAGGTTTACCCCCGTTGCGTAACACTGAAAAGGGGTTGTTCAAACTTTGAAGAAAAGAAAAAAATTCTTAATGACTGTGAGAAAAGTTATTTCTTTCGGAAAGTTTTTGGTGTTTTTCTTTATTACGTTCTTACCCCAAACAATACGTTTTTTGTGCTCATTTGTAACAGAAGTATAGGTATCGACGCGGTATAAGGGCTCTCGGCGAAAGTGGTGGGCAGATTCGTGCATATTCCATTTATGAATAACGGGGGAAGTCGACTGGTTGACCAATGACCGCAATATATTTATTATATTGACCAATAGTCGCTGGCCACTTCCCCCGTCGCACCTCACGCCCTCCGCCAAACAGACCCAAAAATCGACTTCAGCGCATTCAAGGTCAGGGCTCTTAAACCGCGCCGATACCTGTAACTGGTTACTTATGTATTGGTAAGTAATAACTGTAATAAGCGTTTGAATAGGTCAAGCTGGGTTCTAAACTTCCGACTGTATTCATCCTAATTCAATAGTATTCATTTATTTTTTAGAAATCTGCCCTCTTGCAGTCTCATCATCTTGTGTTACAATCATCGGCACGATTCTTGAGCGCTGACCTTCACCTGCGCAGAAGTGAGTTATTGAGTCCCTTTACGTATTTTGTCATAAGTGTACGATGCGCAAAGCGATCCCCACTCTTCCGCCGAGCGCTCAAGAACCGTGCCGGTATCTGTACAATGTGCGTGTTCAACAAAATTGCTTTGTGGAACACGCACAAACGTTGGTTTTGCAGTTGTGTATGTATCTAACTAAAATTAAAATTTATTCAAGCGTAGTTAAATTATGATCCACTGGCGCCTTTATAACAACAATGCGCCGTCAAGAGTAGTTTTCTAGTAATATTTCCTCACATAGTGTGACCGCTTATTTTTGGGATATTGTTCAGTAGTAGACACTTTCGAGATAATATAAGAGGAAAAAAAAAACAACCTACCTATCTCAAAGGACTGATTTTCCCACGTATTAACCAGTATAAGTAATGTGAAAACCCCAGATAGCGAAAAACATGTTTTTCTGTAACTATGGTTTTCTCACAACATCAATTATTACGAATGAAAAATCAATTATTTCCTTACTATTATGTTGTCACTCTTTTATACGTACTTATTAATAATTATTTAAATCACGCTATGCGTCACACATACCACCACATCTGATGACCTAATACATATTTTTATGTGTGGCTATCATACGGTCATTGACTATTAATGTTGAATAATTTAATAATAAAATTTCCTAGTACTACTTTTCTTCCTCTAACTACAGGATAAGCTAATCAAGACGCAAAGCCGTGGTTATTCCAAAATCGGCCTCTATGGCGGTGTTTCCCCTCTTACGTAATAGATGGCGCTATCTATTTCATCGCAGTACAAATTGTAGCAGTCTAATCTTATATTAAATAAAAAGCAGGGTGAATATAACAACATTTTTCTCTGGATGATTTTTTAAGTCGTGCAGTATGTGTCAAATAATACGGACCAGTTAAATAGAGATAGGAGGTTGTACTTTATGAATAAGATCTATTAAAAAAACTAACATTGAATTCTGTAAGTGACACTGTGTTAAATCGTGTCACGAATACGATCACAAGGCTTTCAGAAAGATTGACTTAATAATTGACTTTCAAAAACATGTTCGAAAAAGGAGGAAGACAAGTTTATGATATTTATTGTATTTGAGATTATGTACCTGTAACCCAAAAGACTTACTATTACGTTTGATGGCATTTAACCGACTTCCATAAAGGAGGAGGTTCTATGTTCGACTTTATGTTTTTATTTTTTTTACATAATGTTCATCGATATTTTCGTCAATCGTGGACCAATTTCGAAAAATCTTTTTTAATTTGGTAAAGGAAGCTTGCGCGGTGGTTCCATATTTTTTTTTTATTAACTTTGCTTCGGTAGTTTTTGAGTTAGCTTCAATAACCGACTTCCAAAAACGAAGAGGTTAAGTATTATGTTCGTAGCGTATGTATGTTTTCGTTTTTTTAATTTTTTTTATAATGTCCGTCGATATTTTTGTCAATTGTGGACGGATTTTGAAAATTCTTTTTTTGTTTGAAAGGGTACCTATGCTCTTGAGATGGTCCCGTATAATTTTATTTAGCATAATAATAGTATGTGGATGATGTTTAAACATGTTCCTGTCACCGTTTTTTTTTGTAAAAAGTTTTTATTTTAGAAGCACTGTTTAAACTATATCGTGTATGAATAAATATTCAGCCAGTAGTTTATATATTCAAGAAAAGACAGGCCAGGGAAAATATGCTGCTGTATTTTATTCAGGTTTTATTACATTAAACACCTTTAAAAAATAATTGGTTCCCATTAGACGATAGAAAATTCTGTCAGCTGCTTCGTTTATAAAGGAGTAGGTAACTTAAGTATAGAAAGAGCAGATGGGCTAAGTTCAAGACAGCATTAAAATACTTTGTGTAATGTCAAATTAACTCTGTAACCCTGATCCGTGAACCAAACAATAAGGGGTGAAACCGGTATCGCGTGACATTGATTTTTAATAAGTCTTATGTAAATCGTGAATTATAAATACTATGTAGTCGCTTCTTTCGTTTCCTATTATAATAAGTACATATAATTCGCGTTAATTTTAAAACGGCACGTTTTGCTCACTATTGTGTTATGTTATTATTAACACAATATTGTTGCCGTGTGATATCATATTATACATATTGTTCTACATTATTATTATGCGAAGTGACAATAATATAGGACTTATTTTTAATATTATTTTTTTAGTTAATAATAAAACATAAATAATAAACAGGGTCACATTGTTCAATGTTACTTAAAATGTTATTATTGCTATTAATATATATTGTCACTTTTGTACTTATGGATAGAATTTTAATCATATTCAATCCCTTTTACAGCAATGTCAGCGTATCAAAAGTTCTACGCCCTGGAGCCCGATAACTGGAAGGACCCACTGTTTCTTTATGGATTGGGGCTCTGCTATTATCACTATAACGCTTTTGAGTGGTAAGTGGATCAACTAGCCGAACTACTGAAAATATATTAAAAATAATAAGTTAAGGTTAATTGGGACATTAATTGTTTTGGAGAGCATGAGTTTATATTGCGATTATTGTTGCAGAATGTTGTTTATAGATATGAAGTTAACTTTCCTTCATGTACTTAAATATTACATTTTTGACGTGTATTCAACGATTAAATCAAATCAAAATAAAGAACGCGTGGTCGATGGTTTTTGGCTACAAAAACCAATTGGTATCAATATACCTACTCATTTAACTACTAGGCCTTCAATTTTAAAATTTTGCGTTTTAAGAAAATCTTCGGTTTTATTTTTATGAGAACTGAATTGTGCACTCTGCACACATTGTACAACTATAGAAAATTCCAAAACATAATATTATATAAGTATTATAAAAGAATGAGCTGCGCTGCTTTCTAAAAACGCAACAATGCTTTCAATACCATGTTTGATATTCGGATATTCGGTGTACAATCATACAAACTATCCCAATTTATAAATAAACTTTTCCAAATGTACGTCAATGAAACGAATCCCGTATAGACTAGAAAAAAAGAAGTGTTATGTAAATAGGAATGTTAACGAGCTTTGCGTGTTTCGTTTCATCACATACCGGACGGACGTCGCTCTTCGGGAATATCTAACTTCAATATTAATTTGGTCAGAGCAAAAGCACTGCAAGCTGGCTGTAGCCCGTCATGTCGACATCGTGAGTCGTGATTCACCGGACGTAGGACGAGCGCGCAAGCAGGCGCGGCGCGCGGGGAGCCGCGCTAGGGCCGGCGCGGGGGGCGCGGCGCTACGTGCGCGAGGGGCGCAGGGCGCGGCGGCGTGGCGGCGCGCGGTGCGGGACGGTGCACGCTGCAGCGCGAGGTCGTCGTTCGCTCGCTCGCGGCGTTTCTGCCAGTCGGGAGCGGGATGCGGTGACGTAAACTGCATCGGCGCGGGCCGCGGAACCGTAGTGTAGGACGGGACGAATCGTGTTCGTATGTACCGTGTGCGTGCTGAACCATCCAGTGTGATCGTGTGCTTGTGCTGTTTTCGCTGACGACGTCTCCGCTCTTCACTACGTGGGCCGCTGCGGCCGCACCGAACAACAACGGATCCGAAGATCCCCGAAATGGTGAGTGCGGTCGAAGCTCCCAGCTCGCGGTTTGTTTACGTCGGCCCTCGTGCCGACTCTCTCTCTCTACCTGCCGCCCGTATCCCTGCGTCGCGTTCGCACGCGACTCTTTCTATTGTGTTTTGTTTCCGAAATGCAGACACCAACGTCGACGACTCCGGACCAGGTCCCGTCGGGAGGTCGCGTTTTTGTTCGTTTGAAGTGTTTTTGCATGTTTTTTGTAGTGTTTTCGCAGGTAGCTGTTTGGGCCACTTCTGCTCATTCATCTGGAGTTTCGTAGCTCAATATGAACAGGATCAAGAAGGGTACATGAAATGACGGGGGTGGTCAGTGCGTGCGTTAGCTTAGGCTAGTAAATAATGAGTGAGCCGCCGCGCCGCATAAAATGTAGGTCGGTGGAGTGTGGCCGCAACAGTGCCGCACGCGATGCCTCGCCTCACCTCACCCTACACCAGGGCATTGCTAACCCATTGTATACATTGCCAAGAGCTCATCAATCACTTGCCATTGCATACATGATATCTACTTTCAATTTTGTGTAAATAACTAAAACCACAGGCATATTCATGACAGGCCGCCAGGTTTTGTTTTGGTTTTGGCCAGTTTTGGCTGTCTGATGAATTTAATACAAAGCGAATAGGATGGTACATCTAGTTAAGTATGGCCTACTTGCTGGTCTACCTTCGCGTTCGTCACCACTGGACTTACGTATTTGTCTGATGAGTAAGCCTTCATTGCCGTGTTATACAATTAAAATTATTTGTAGAGGGAAATCTGTGAGTCATGATTGCTGACTAGGATCCGTTATCCGGTAGCTATATCAGGCAGAATTCGCGCACTTTTGTCTTGCGTCATTAGTCATTGGACAGATAGTGGCGACACTACTCGGATATTTAATGAGGCAACCTGGAGTACTTCTATACTTAGGAAAAACCACTCAACGCTGGGTTGTTCCGCTTGAGGAACTTAATAATTCTGCTTTCCTGTTAAATGAGTGTCATTTAACCATTAGATTAATTTCCAAAAGGAAACATTTACTTTATCCTTAAATATTAGGTACCTACCTAAAAATCCAAAATAACCAACTCAAATATTGTCTTGGGAACTGTGAACTAGCTCAGCACGAGGTGACTTCCACTTTTGGTTTTTAACAAGCATCAAACATTCGACATTATTATCACAATATTATATTAACGTCAGGACAAAGAGTACAAAGTTTACGTGTTCGTATCTTTGATATCTAGTTACTATGTTTTTATCTCATTCATCAGCGGTATCGTAATAGTTATCACGAATCATATTGGCTATCTGTCGCGGACCGGTCCGCGCATTATCTACGCAACGCCGCTAACCGCTTCCAGTAACGGTATTCCACTCTCTGGAGTCCTCCAGCGACTAGACTTGTTAGGCCCGTTTCGTAAACTTGTTCATCGATATGCTCGCCTAGTCCTTTTTTGTAGATCCCCCGGAAGAGAATTAGCTGATTTAGACAAGTTGTAGGTAGTTATTTACTTTGATTTGAAGATACATTGAATAATTTGATTTTAACATAATTATGACTTAAAGCTTAACCAATTTTTAAAGACTTTTTTGGGTACGTACATCAATTTTAGCCCAGATGTTTCATGTAAAATTAGCGTATTCTGAATAAAATGCCAGTCAAAGCATAGCTTTTTGCAAAATTTGCACAGATGGTTTTATGCAGAATCGCTCAAGCTACGATGTAGCAGGTTCTGCACTCACAGTTTCTATGTAAGTAGAATTGACCGAGCCAAAATTGTAGTAGATTTTGCACAAACCTACGCTTTTAACAAGCCACGACTTTGAGGCAGATTTTGGTCAAGCAAATTTACCCCGTAGAAGCCAAAGTTTGTTTGTTAACTTTAAGAGCAGTGTTAAAAAAAAGAAGCCAAGTAAATTGAGAGGAGGCAACGTAGAGTAGGTACCTAAGTAATATTATAAACGGCCAAAGTTTTCAAGAAATAAAATTGCAATTCACAGACCATAAGTCTATAATATCATAATAAAATTAACTCTGTTTTTGTTTTCCCGAGGGCGCATTATCATATTTATCATTCATTTATTCTTATGGATATTTTAGAATGCTCCAGTAATCGACGCGTGGCCGTGTTTATACATATCGAACAATCTAGAGACTATTATATAACACATAATGTTAAATAAGCTAGGTTCTTGAAATTTATAAGTAGATAGGCAACTTACATCCATCCCTGCTGGGTTGTTAAATAATTCATTACATTATATAACGAATGGAAGTCAGCTGCTAGGTAATGTCAGACTTGTAGCTAGGTAATGTCAGGTCGTTTAGTATCGATTGTGTTGTAGTAATGAATGCTATGTAATTGATAGAGCAGCTTGCGGTGGCGCGTGCCGGGCAGGTGCCTGCCGGCTGCTACCACACCTGTCACGACATCAGCTGCTCCTTGAGCTAGTTAATATATTGTTTAGCTACTCACGACTATGTGTATCCGTCTTTACACACAAAGAAGTTCCGAGTTACTTTTTTCATTACAAATCAGCAATCTTTTTATTTTTACTGAACTGTCACGTTACTGCATTTGGTTTTACAATAAGGCTATATCGTCGGTTTACACGTGCTGAACGTTCCTAAGTGTTCAATTAGATATTTTTGCAGATAAAACTACTTGGTCAATGAGGGTACAATGTAAGAATAAAAATCCAATGTTTTAGCGCTGAATTAGCAATATACGTGTTGCAAGTATCAACGTAACTTGGTGTGCTGATAATATTGTTAGATTTTACTACGCATTTTGTAATAAACAAACAGAATGTGCGTAGAAAGCGATAAAATTTCTCGACATGTTTGCCTGCTCGCTACTTTGCACAGTAATTGGATTCGGTAGTTAATTTCACCTTACCGGCAAACTTCCCCGGTAGTTCGGACGGACCGTATCCTGTCCCTGAGAGGATTTCACGTAAAATGTGTCCGTACATATACTAAGAAACAGAGCTAGGTAAACAGCCAGCACATATAACTATGTGTAGATGTTTTAGCGAAGAGGAAGTCTTATTAGGGCCAGTTGTACACAGCCGTTGGCAGGCGCGCTCAGCATGTACCGTTTGAATGCATGATGAATATTGCTGTCTTCCAATCATCTGTGTTACCGATAAAATCGTAACACAGATGATAATGATGACACGTAGTTCACGTCTAAAACAGCTTGATGCCTTATCGTATATATTCGTCCCTGAGAGTGAAGTTGGTAAAATTAATGTATTGGTATACATAAAACATAATAACAGGTGACCTGAAGGTTTCTGAAATTCAACATTTTTACTTGACTCTTTCGGATCCTTTATGATTCAAAATATTATTTGTTACTTAGTGACTATAAAATGATTCCTACATAAAATATATTTATAAACTACGTGAACATTATTACGTCGAAACGACTGTGTTATTATTCGTGCATAATATCTTGTGGGAGTAAGCGTGGTTTGTTGAATGCCGCCTAGCAACATCATAGAACGGAGAAACCGGAATTTGACAGCGTTTCTCATGCTAGCTAGTGGTATTATGTGAAGTTACTGCCAAAGAAAATAGCGGTACATGCATATAGTTTTATGTATGTAAATTGGCTCGCAACAGGACTAACAAGTATTATATGTATTAGGTGCGCAGTAGAGAACGCGGTCTCCGACCCTAGGCTACGACTGCATCTAAGCTGTTTTAGAGATGTGCGGGCGGGGCGCAGGCTCCTCGCCCTTCGTCCCGCACCGTGCGGCGCGTCACGTACGCACGGGCCCTTCACGCACAGGGAGGGTACCACTCGCGAGGGGCCGCGCGCGCACCGACAACGACAAGCCGACTATCGAGTTGCCGAAAACGGTATGCATTATTAGCTCTCCCCCTTCACCCATCCTTATCCGGGCCCTACCGTTCGGCCACCCGGCCCGATTTAGGAACGTAGCTCCTCGACACCCTGCCCTCATACCCCTAACCTCTGCGGTGGGAACAACTTTTCGATTTAAGTAACACCGCGATACGCCCTTTTCCCTTGACGTAACGATTGAGTCTATATTTTTTGTAATCTAGGTCACGGCTCAGAGTTAAGAGCAGGGTGAATGTAGTGATGTCGTCGCGCGGTCGTCGACACTAACGGATCGCTATTTATACCTGGTGCGTAGTGCACCGGAACTCGCTCGCTGCACTCGCTGCATCCGCGCCACCCGCCTCCGCCCTGTCAATGACCCCGTCTCCACGAACATTCGGTTCCTAAATCAGTGACCTAACTAAACATTCAGTCTTACATTAACTAGTCGAAGCGAGCTCGTTTATCATGTCAGCTTGATGTCCCAACGTTTATAATTCTCTTACAATAGTCGTAGGACTCGTAGGGCGAGCGTTGCGAAAGGCTCTGTAGCAAGCGGGTGCCCTTCGGCTTTGTCTGAGTTACGTAAGTAGACCCGCCCACATCTGTAGGGCAACCACCCACGCAGGGCATGAACTGTGTCAAGCAGCCTGTCCTAGTTTCTACATTCACTATTTTTTTTTGTTTACGCGTGCAAAAGGTAAACCCCCGCCACTGTTTTGTAGACTAATCTTGAAATATAAGGGAGATCTTCTATTTTGCACAATTATGTCTGTAATTTTGTACAAAATTACATAATGGTGCATCCATTAGTACATTCTAATAATCTCATTAATTTGCGCGATTTAGCGAATCTGACGTAAATCATAATAATTAATTTATAACAAAATCTACTTACTAATTTACCTGTTAGCAGGGCCGTTTGTATGGGAATTACTTTATTAATGACCAGGATAAAGTATAGCTACATACGCTGATTCGTAGAAAATTGATAAGTATTCAGAATTTATTTTCCTCGTTACCAAACTCAAAATTTCCTCTATTATAATAATTTGAGGATTATGACTAGTGGGAAAAAATAATATAAATTAAAAGAAACAACTCTGTTAATGTTTTTACTGTGGAGTCGAGCGTCGTTGATAGGTCCGTGTAAATTCGCGATCTCTGCGAGCGATGTCCGCGATGGAATTTCCGCGAAAAAAGCCATACGTCACATCACACAGCACGTCACGGCAGCGGGCGGGCCGCGTAACGTCACGCCAAGCAAGGCCGCGGCTGAGTAAGCACCACTGTAAGCTTTTTGTTTACACCACTACTGACTAATATGGTCGTGTGATGTAATACGACACATAAATGCCTACATATTGCATTCCTTTTAAGATAAACATTGGTCTATTCCTATTATTTAACTCGTATTTTTTTATTGCTACTTATTTTTAGCTTAACCTGATTTAACCGAAGACATCTCACGCCGGTTAAATATTTGAACTTTTGAAAAGATTTAATCAAAAACTATTCCAAAAACGTATTTCGTACATCCTGCACAAGAAATTCCTGGTAATTCACAATACTACGCTTGTTCCGAGTAATTTGGACTGCCGGTTGTCACTAAGTATCTCGATCACGTATATAGTAAATGATGATTCGCGAGAACTAACGTGCGTTACGTAAATTACTTGCGTACACCACTCGCGCATATTGTGCACAGATAACAATGTGAATTGGGTTTAATAACAAGTCAACGTCATCACGAATTCACGACTTGTACTAGTGTTTTGTTAGCTCATAACGTCGGCACTCTTTGAGTTCAAGCAAACACGTGTTATTGTTGATACGGACCCAAAAGTAATTGTACTAATTAACCAGTGGTTTATCACGTTTCAAAATGTGATAGCAGCTCTCATTTTATTTCTGTACTTTTTATTGTCACTGGTTTATTCACGGCATTGCTGAGAAAATAATTCGAATATTATATAAATATCTCTTGATGAATCAGCTTGACCATTCATACGCTTTCTAAACTAGCGTATCGTACTCAATTGTCAGAAAATGTTTCTTCTTGCACCTATGTGTGCATTCTGTACATCGCATCGCTGATATTTTTGAACAATTTCTATGCAATTATGATCGGTAGTATTTTACTTAGTACGGGCTTCTTCATGATTTTAACCAGGCCGATGGTATTTCAAAAGCAAGAAGAAAGGAAGCAAGGCATACAGCTAGTCATTATAGCTTTAACAACAGCCACAGCCCGGAAGACTAAACGTCTGAAGAAACGAAGTAATTGACTTTACTGAGTTCTACATACGTCGGTATATTATCTATGTTGTATGTCTTCTAGAAATGAGGAGCTCGTGTCTAAGTAATAACAGCCGCACGTGTCGATCCACGTCCGTGGATGGGTGAACATCTTTATCTTTATCATTCGTGGAGCTTTGACAGTCGGTACGGGTCGTCAGGAAGCCGAAAGTGTGAAAACCAGTCTTACCAAGGAGTATCGTATTACCCAGTTACTGGGTTGTGGAGGTCAGATAGGCAGTCGCTCCATGTAAAAGACTGGTATTCAGCTGCATCCGGTTAGACTGGAAGGCGACCCCAACATAGTTGGAAAAAGGCTAGGCAGATTGATATGTCTTGGAAATAACATGTTACGCTCACACGCATACGAGCGCGCATAATTATCGTGCAGCGGAGCTATTCTCACGGATGTCGATCTGTACTTACAATTTAGCCGTCACTTTGTACGCACAATGGGCATTAGAATTAGAAAGCGACCGGTGACCGCAAAAAGGTAGCATTCGAAAGGGCTCGGAGCTTGCAAGATTGTGTTACGTCACTATTGAACGATCACCAGTGTTCCCCCTGCGCTTCACAGTTCACAGCCACGCTAGCGAGGGCTAGCCATCATTCTAATGTACGTCGTGCGTGTCGCACCGTTTCTACCATGCACGTATGTGCTACTGCCCTCGCTTTTGTCCTCACAACAATCTATGACGTCGATGAAGGCTAAAAAAGTTTGTTCTCAAAGGGTTCAACCCTTCTAACTTGTAATGTTAGGGATGGGGCACATTTTTAATTCTGCTGCATGTAAATAAGTATTGTACTTGTTGGAACACTTGTGAGCTGTGTGTGAATCGTATGGGGTAGGTATCAAGGGCACTCCGCCGATTGTAATGTAATAATAGTGCAGAATGGTCTGTTCTTTTTATGTTAGGGGGAAGCTCGCTTTGCATGTTTGTGACTGCGCATCAGATTTGAGTTTTAAAATATTACAATTTTAATTCGGTTAAATGCACTATGGAAACAACGCACAGAATTTTATTACATATGTGAATTTAATTATTGATTGGTACGATAATGTACAGGTTAAGTAGAAACAGCTGACGTATTGTACTCGTATACCATTATATTATGTTATACAATGTGCAGTGCAAATAAACATCAAGTTGAGGAGTCGAGAGGAACCTGTTAATAATGAAGTCGCATAATTTTGCTGAGCCAAGAACATCTGATTTTATGGACGTGCTGAATATCAAGTATTCAAGTCATGTGTGTGTGAGTAAGTCGCGATGTGCAGCTGTGACCGGCTCACTTCCGCGTCCATGTGTCTTTGTATCTGTTTACGCGTCATTATATAAAATAAAATTATCGCACAATTGTACCGCGATGGAAATGTACTATCGTTGCAATTGCAACATTATCTGTAACCAGTCGAGGTCTCTGTCGCACTTACAATGTGCCTGTTAATTATAATTAGTGGCTAAAACGGTACTCGTATAATGTGGAATTATTGCTTACTTATACAACATGTAGCTAGTCGTTGGGTATTAAAGCAGCTAATTTAAATAATAATATAATTCCTAATATCGTAATGAACTTTATTCGTATCGCACGAGAGTCTTGCGACGTGTTTGCGTACTTACATACAATACTCATGGGTAGGCAAGAGTGTGCTCATAAGAATATAAATTGCTAACATAATGCAATAATATTTTAACCGCCAGCTTAGGTCTCAGGTACCGTAAGCGTAGCCTCTAACTGCCGTCTTTATAACTACCTTGTACAGTACGGTATAGAATAACAGGCTTATCTATACTTTATTTCTTTAGTACGTTAGGTTTAGCATTGAAATCGATAATACGGCTTTTAATATCACAGTTGTTGTTATCGAGAACTAACCTTATTTCGTCATCCGGCACATATTTGAACATGTAGTTTCTATTTGAAGTCTGGTACACATAAAAGTTTCATATGCGGCCGGAATTCTCGGTAGCACGACTTGATACAATTTCAAACAAATTTCGCTGAATAGAATTTTCTCGCCTGTAAATACAGACGACCCACATTTTCATTTGGCCTTAGAATAAAATAGAATTGGATACGAATTGCTCCAACTTTATGAGCACTCAATTTCAATTCTGTATAGTGAATTGCGCCGTTACTGAAAATAGCCGGCGCATATCTGAAATATCGCGTTCATGAGATCATTTGTGAGTAGGTAACCCACTGAATGTGTATAAGTGGTATCGAATGGGACGAAAGTGGGTCAACTAGCATGACGTCGGCGATAAACGAGCCCTCGTTCATTATCAATTATGTACATGGCAGCACGTACTTTTCCCAAACTAGCTAAACTTGTGCCCTAACCGGCAGGAGGAACCTTGATATCGCAATGGGCTGCACGGCGTGCGCCATCATGTCGCCAGATCCCTTTCGAAAGTTTAAACCGCAGAATGGTACCTCCGCTATCCACCAAGTAATGTGAACATAATCCAACTTATTGTAGCATTTCTGAGTATAACATCGAGTGTAGCCCGTCAGCTGTAAGCTACATGCAATCAAAATATCATTGTGTTTGCGAACTCTATTGAACAGAGGTAATCCTCCAATGAGCGGGGTGTGGCTTGGTTATCGTTGCTATGTATAATTGCAGTTTGTATTGCATTCTGTTGCCGTGGAGCCAAGGCCGTGATGCAATGAGTACAGTCAGGTGAGTTGTGCGTTCATATTGAATGCATCACATTTGCATCACTTGGTCACGGGAACTATTGTATAAAATGGCACTATCGATTAGTTGTCCTTTTTATTGCTTTTGCATCTGCTATTATCTTAAAGCATTTCTTCAGTCTTCGATCCTTGTATACTTATTTCTAGGTTCCAGATTAAGACAGATCATTAAGTGAAACTTTATGTTTACCTACCCAATTAATAGGTCTATTTATTTCGTAATCTGGATTTTCATATCCATCTGGCAAACATAAACTAACTTCTCTTTATGGTGCACTGCCCAACCTCGTTTTGTCTTAGTCATTTTTAATTACGTAAGTGATAATTTCCGGTTGTAATCAGGATCACACAAGTGTATGACTTTGACCTTATTTCTCAGCACCACGTGTGCCTTATTCATTCTTGAGCATCCCTCGTTAAATAGGTTTATTATTGTGCGTATGTTCCCCGAGGTCGGCTGTTCCGTGGGAAAGTATTGTGAGTTCATTCTGTGCAGCCGGATCACGTGTCGCGACCGCGACGCACCTAGCGACTGTATACTTCAGTTATGTAAAGTGAGTGCTATGACGACCGACGAATGAACTCTATAAATAGCGGTCGATCCGTCCTTGAGCCGCCGCGACTGTGCAGAACTAGGTCAAGCCGAGGTGCCTCATGCCAGTGTCCTCTCCCCGCGCCCACCAGCACACCCGCCTGAGCATTACTCGCTGTTCACCGCCTCGAGTGCGTCGCCAAACACCTCGAATACCGAACACATTCCATGCTTCCTGGTTATTTTTTTTAGTTTTACTAATAGTGCAGGAATAACTACGGACGTCATCGGCCAAAACTATTCAGCTTATACCTGCGTTTGGTTTTTGTCTGAAAGCTAGTTATTTTATTTTATGGTGGCTCTAAAATCCTAACATTGAATGTAACAACTCAACAGATGTTTGTTTATTCAATAAATTAAAAATTTCATTTGAATAGGCGTAAGAATTTCGTTTGTATACGTAGGGTTCTATACATTCCCCTTACCTGAGTGAACTGATAATGGCCAGGTTGGGCCCGGGCAGGTAGCGAACCGGATTATAATCGATCCAGTCGTTTACTCAGGATATTTATTTTTCCATACCATCATGTGGTTAATGTATTGTAAAATTGTAAACAGATGTACAGATGAGAAATCTATATGAAAGCTATAAAAAGTGTGAATTTATTCGAGTAGTGTATTTTTTTGTCAATTATCGGATAGCGAATAATTGTAGTTGTACATTAAAACATGAATATACATAAATAATATTTACAATAAATGTAGGTATGTAACTCGCTATGTTCGTAGATATCAGCACATTGGGTTTACATACTTCTACAAACGCTAAAACATATATTTTGATCAATATTGTTATCTTGACAGTCGTATACATGTCATATTATTATCGTACAGCGTGGGTGGGTGTGAAGTAGTGAACCATAAACCTAGTCGGCGATATCGCACAAAGACCAATGTGTTATCTATGTATAGGGGCACATTGGGCACTCGCTGCCCTGTTATACAATGCCTTATCGTTCTACGGGGACGATGAATACTACTTCGAGCCGCTATGCATAATGAAATTGTAGAGTTAACGTAATTTTACATTGTTGAAATGTTAATGTACTTAATTAACATTTTTTATCATATCCGTCGACAAAACTTATCCAACGAAGGTCACAGTATGAAGTAATTTTTTAGGAAGGAGCCTGAAAATACGTAATTAAGTGAGAACTCATTCAAGATGTTCATGAAACTTGTTCGAAACAGATCCATTCTTCTTTATATCTCTCAACTTGCTTGTGTTCGTTCAGTGTTCGAAGGTGTGAATTTTGAGCATCGCGTGACAACCGGCAATCATAGCTCATTCCGAGGGACAATGAATGTGAATAAGAAGTTATGTGAAATATAATATTATTTTATGTATGTCGAGCATCGCTGGCGGCGACACGGCCGGTGAAAGCTCTCTATGGCCCGCCACACTGACGGACACATGTGTGTGCGTATAATCGTCATTTAATTTTAGTCGTGAGTTTCGAGGTGGACTCGGTTCAGCACCTGTCTCACTCCTTTGTTTCGGCTCCCAAATGTCAGCGGAGGTCATCTAAATACAGGCGTTATAGGCATCGGATTCGGACGACGATCGCTGTCTAGACGTTGTGTTGCATCGTCCGATCGATTGCACGACCGAGCCTCAGACGGTCATCGACCCCGCGGGCGCATCGGTGACGTTACGCTCCGGTGATGCGCTCCTCAATAACCTACGGATATCGTGGTTCAATTCCGTGTTTTATATCTTACGCACCGTGATGTCTTCATCGCATTCTTCATCTTCTTGTATTGTACGAAACGTATTACACGCTCGTTTTTTACATTCTCATTCTTAGTTCTGTAAGTAGATACGTACCTAGGTTAGGTAGGTAGGTTTACATCTGTTCCAAAGGCGAGTTCTTTTCATTGAATGCGAAATGCGTGATAATAACCAAAAAAATAAAAGCAGTACACTTTGAATGTGTACGGATAGATTTTAAGAAAAAAGAAGGAAAAAAACAGCAGCATTGTTGTTTCATCCGTTCGTTTCAAAAGTTTTCTAAAGGTCTTTTGAAGATTTATTTCACAAAAAGTGAAATTTAAAGTTCGCATTACGTTGTTGCCTTTTGTTCTCATGTTTGGCATCTGTGTAGGTACCTACGCAGAGTTGTTATGATAACTGTACTCATTCTTTATACTATTATTTACAATTCGTCTGACCTTGTACGCCAGTCAAGTTCGGGCTGTAACTTTGACATTGTTTTCTAGTCGGTTGGGTGAAAACAAAGTCCTTTGTAAAACTTTTCAAATGTTAACGATTCAGTTTATTGCTTGCAATCTTTTGTTTACCAATTAACTTGACAGGATTCTGCTTAACAATAGTCCGCACTCCGCAATAAAACTCTTGTTCCCCTTCATAATACTGATGGGGAGGTTTAGGTAAACGTTTTGAATGGCAGGGCGACAAAGGCGTTGCAAATGGCTCTGTACGTGTCGCCGGGGTTCACCCGCGCGTCGGACGCGCACCTGCGCCTGGCGCTGATGTTCAAGGCGCGGCGGCACTGGTCCGTCGCCGCCGTGCATTTCCGCCGCGCGCGCCTCGCGCCGCACCAGGACGCCACGTTCACGCGCCTCGAGCTCAGCTTCCACGCCGCACATCTTCTCGAAGCCAGAGGGCTAAGGAAATCCGCCAGAGACGCCTACGAAAGATTACTAAAGGAACCTAAGCTGTCCTCCACTTTGAAAGCAGACGTCTGCAGACAATTAGGTGAGTTAAGGGGTGGAGAGCCTGATATTGCTTCGTTGCGTTTGAGATAAAATATTCAAGATATAAGCTGATCGATCATTATTGAAAATGTATAATGGTGTGTAGGATGGCTGTACCACCGCTGCGTGTCGCTGGGCGAGCCGGCGGCGCGTGCGCGTGCTGCCATCTGGTGCCTGCAGCGCGCGGTGGCCGCGGAGCCGGAGTCGGGCGCAGGACTGTACCTGCTCGGACGATGCTTCGCGGCGCAAGGGAAAGTGCACGATGCCTTCATTGCGTATAGGAACTCCGTGGAAAAGTCCGAAGGAAATGCCGACACTTGGTGCTCTATAGGGTGAGAAAGAAGACATTAGATAAATAATTGCTTGTTTACTATTATTTGAGAAGAATCCTGTTTTACATAAACTTAATTATTATTTATTTTTAGTGTATTATATCAGCAACAAAACCAGCCCATGGACGCTTTACAAGCGTACATATGTGCAGTACAGTTAGACAAAGGTCACTCCGCGGCGTGGACGAACCTCGGAAGTTTGTATGAAAGCTGTCAGATGCCCAGAGACGCATTCGCTTGTTACACTAACGGAGGGGCAGCTGCGACCGCGTCACACTCCGCGTTGAGACAGAGGCTCGCCTTCCTGAGAGCACATCTGGCACATGCGCCTATGCCGTCTGTGACTGGAAAGTAAGTGGCTACCTTGTTTTTTATTTGCCTAAATAAATATTTGCTACACCTGTTGTTGTTGATTTGATTAACAGTTTTAAAATATTGATATTCAGCCGCATCTATTCGGCTTCAAAAATATATAATTTTATAAACTTTCCGCAGACGACGACAGTTACCATCGATCGAGGAAGCCTGGAACCTGCCCATATCCGCGGAGATGTCGTCCCGAGCGCCCAAGTCCGCGCCGCCGCCGTACCCGGGCAAGCGGCCGGAGGAGCCCACACAACTCACACAACATCAGCTACAGACTCTCCAGTACCTACAGAAGAATTCCAACAATCTATCGCCCCAGCAACAAGTACTAACCTCATGTTCTTGAATTAAATTTTAAGCTGATTCCCGAACACGTTGAGACGACTGAGCAACAATGATGCTGATAAGACTTTACTGATCGTTTTGTAGTGTGCCTTAAAAATGTAATGACCACCAAAAGAAATCGGTCTCTTAGATTAAGTTTAGTATGCTTCCGTGAATTGTCTAATATAATAGCTTTAGTTAATATTCTATCGTACTACGAAATTGTAGTAACGATCGTAATATTCTTTTTCAGACTTTGATGCAGCAACTACTGACGCAGTATCGTCAAGCGCAGGCGGCGCGAGCGCGTACGGTTTGTACTAACCTTAATTTCCCTTGTTTGTATTGACGCGGGCGGCAGGAATTAGAATTATTGGTAGGGTTCCTAAAAGTTTAGTTCGTGGTTATAATATGATGTTTGTTTTACAGGTGACGAAAAGCGAAGGTAACGCCACCGGCGGCGACAACGCTGAGTCGCTCGCCGAAGATCTGTTGAAGAGATTCTCAGATACGCAGCCTGAAGTTAAGAAGGAGCCTGTTACCAGTAAGTCATTTTTCAGCACACCTGTAAGCACGCGTAGCATGATCACCGTAAGTACGGGTTTTGTCGGGAGAATAGGCAAAATGACAGATGGTAATCGTTTATCTGTCATTTTGTCTATTCTTCCGTCGACAAAACCAGTTTCTACGGTGGTCATGCTACGCGAGCTGGCCTACCTCAGTAACTTCTATACTGGATTACAGACAAAATTACCACATTCTCATTGCGTGTGGACGATTTTATCCAAATGTCTAGGTTTCTTCGCGATGTTTTCCCGTGGTCCGTCCCGTCTTTTTATTACCGTATCTCTTTTTCGTCCATAATTTTTTTACTTCTTAAAATTCTGCCACGAGCTTCGAAGCGTTTAATCCAATTTAGTCTTCTATTTTATTTACATTTATAAACAGCTTAGCAAAAAATGACCTAGGACCGCCCTAGAGCAACATAAATACCACCGAAAATTCTTTTGTATCTCTTTGTATATTGTCCGTTTTTGTAACCGCTATCTTGGAATTTGATTTCGACGTCATTTTGTTTGAATTAATTAAGACACGGCGAATCGTTAAGTATTTTACTTGACTCCTACTATTTGATAGATCCATGAACTTTTATTAAAATATCCGCTAAATAAGTACCTCTATGAATTGAGAAATCGACAGCTTTAGACAACCTGCTTCATTTTTGGGACGGCGGTCCTACCTGCTACCTAATCTGTGCAAAAAACATTCGTCCGGATCCGCGCATCTGTTAAGGGCACATTTTCGCCTAAGCTCTCTGTTAAAGCTGCCATTATATCATATATTTAAGCCATTAAAGCCAGAATATGAGCATAATACGTGGCTAAACGCTCAGCGGACAAAGCCGTGCAAAACCTTGCGATTCACAAAAGCCTCAGGTCTTCTTACGAATGATTGAGCGCCTTTGTTATCCTTCAAAATATATCTGCTTTATAAAAGGGAATCCATTACAGTTTTTGTTCAGGAAAATAGAAAATAAATTAATTCTTGTTGTTGTAATA
Source organism: Eupsilia transversa (assembly GCA_914767815.1). Taxonomy (NCBI): domain Eukaryota; kingdom Metazoa; phylum Arthropoda; class Insecta; order Lepidoptera; family Noctuidae; genus Eupsilia; species Eupsilia transversa. Next base: position 5,345,143 of record OU611874.1, read on the forward strand.
AACCGTGGAATGGATTTTAATGAAGAACGAGATATTAGAAAAGACAGGTTTAAAACAATTAAGTTATTTTTAGGTTTATATCAGAAGATTATTAAATAAAATGAGCAGTTAAAATATCCGTGTGTAATGTAAACTTTTTTTAGGTAAGGATTTTTTTCTTTTATTAGATTTTTCGAGTAAAACATCACTGTCAATGTCAAATTTTTCGAGACATTCGTTCAAAGTCTGTCGATTTGTTTTCTTTGAAATTATTCTTATATAAAATATTTAAAGGCAGAAATATGAAGAATAAAAATAAAAGTCAGTGCAAAAGCCTTTATCGGTTCAAGTATTGACCCATGCAATAATTTCCCGGCGAATTCGTTTTTGTAGATACCCAGTTTTACACATACGCTTAGTTTTTGTATTTTTTTTTGTAAGATTATGGACTCAATTTAGCATAATTACACCCTAGCGATTTAAAATGTAGCGGCTAAAAATTCACTTTTTTGATTATGGACTCGCTTTTGCCAGATTTTCCATCAGTATACCTGAGTTGAACATTTTATTACAATTCTAATCACTCACCTGCTTACAACATGAAATTACTAATCTTTATTACAATTTCTACTTTGTGACGTAGGCTGCGTTAACATTTTAGCATACGCGTACGAGTCTTTGGACTTGTTCATAGATTTCATACAGCAATATTTTTTAAATCGAAATGTAGGTATGTATTCAATGTTTTATTTTGTTTTCAGTGGATACCACTAGTAATGCAGGCAGTAGCAGCGAGACCGTGCTGGGCGGGCGGCAGCCTGTCGTGAAGCTAGAGCCTCTCAAGACGGACCCCCTCAAGCCTGTCACCTACCACATCGGCATGAGCTCCAAGCAGATTATGGATGCTTGCAAGTAAGTCCCGTTTCTTTACTCTGATTAGATTTCAACGTCGCGAGTCACTAACGTAATGTTTGCCGCTTCAGGGACAACGCGGGGCCGCCCACAGCGTGGTCGGTGCTGGGCGACGGCGCCGGGCCGCCCGAGCCGCCCGCCGTGCCGCCGCCGCGCCTGTCGCCCGAGCAGCTGGCGCCGCCCGCGCCCTTCGTGTACGTGGAGTCCAAGCGCGACGCCTTCTCGCCGCAGCTGCAGGACTTCTGCCTCAAGCACCCCATCGCCGTGGTGCGCGGCCTCACCGCCGCGCTCAAGCTCGACCTCGGCCTGTTCTCCACCAAGACGCTGGTGGAAGCGTGGCCCGACCACGCCGTCGAGGTGCGCACGCAGCTCATGCAGTCCGCCGACGAGAACTGGGACCCCACGGGCAGGCGGCGCGTGTGGGCGTGCGCCTCGCACCGCTCGCACACCACTGTGCGCAAGTACGCGCAGTACCAGGCCGGCTCCTTCCAGGAGTCGTTGCGCGAGGAGCGCGAGCGAGGCGGCGCGAACACCGCGGCCGGCGGCGCGTTGTCGGACTCGGACGGGCGCGAGTCCGGCTCGGGACCCGTCAAGCGCCGCCGCGCCGCGCGCATGCTGCGCTTCGGAACCAACGTTGATCTGTCTGACGAGCGGAAGTGGCGTCCTCAGCTCACGGAATTACAAAAGCTGCCGGCTTTCGCACGCGTTGCATCCGCCGCCAATATGCTATCACACGTTGGTCACGTGATCCTGGGCATGAACACGGTCCAGCTTTACATGAAAGTGCCCGGTAGCCGCACGCCCGGCCATCAAGAGAACAACAACTTCTGTTCAATCAATATTAACATCGGACCCGGTGACTGCGAGTGGTTTGGCGTGCCCGATGCGTACTGGGGAGGCGTACGCGATCTGTGCGAAAGACACGGGCTGTCGTACTTGCACGGCTCGTGGTGGCCCGACCCGGAGGAGCTACGCCAGCACGGCGTGCCCGTGTACCGCTTCACGCAGCGGCCCGGCGACCTCGTGTGGGTGAACGCGGGCTGCGTGCACTGGGTGCAGGCCACCGGCTGGTGCAACAACATCGCGTGGAACGTGGGCCCGCTGACCGCGCGCCAGTACTCGCTCGCGCTGGACCGCTACGAGTGGAACAAGGTGCAGAACTTCAAGTCGATCGTGCCCATGGTGCACCTGTCGTGGAACCTGGCGCGCAACATCCGCGTGTCGGACCCGCGCCTGCACCGCGCCATGCGCACGTGCCTCATGCAGACTATGCGCGCGGCGGCCGGCACGCTGGGCGCGGTACGCGCGCGCGGCGTGCCGGTGCGCTTCCACGGGCGCGCGCGCGGCGAGGCGTCGCACTACTGCGGCGCGTGCGAGCGCGAGGTGTGGCACGCGCTGCTGGTGCGCGAGCACGAGAAGCGCCACGTGGTGCACTGCCTGGCGTGCGCGCGCCGCGCCTCGCCCACGCTGGCCGGCTTCCTGTGCCTGGAGGAGCACCACATGGACGAGCTGGCGCAGGTGTACGACGCCTTCACGCTGCACCGTCCCGCGCCGCCCGCGCCCCCGGCTCTGCCCGCGCATGCGCCGTCGCTCGTGCCCATCCCGGACTGAGCGCGCGGGGCGCGGCCAGGCGGTTAGTTTCGTTCGCAGTCGGCCCGCCCGCTCGGCTGTTGTCGGCATCGGCACTTCGTTCACTTCTCCGAGCTGCGTTGCGGGCGACTTGAGTGACGACGGCGTACCTGTATTTATTATGTGTGAGAGTGTATGATAATTATGGTTTATGACGAGGTAGTTTTTATAAATCGAGGTTTAGTTTCCGTGCGAATGATCGTGTATGCGAGGATTTGAGTCGAATGTATACTCGATCGGTTCTTCACAGTTTAGACTCAGTATTAGAAGCTAGCCAATTCCGATGATTATATAGGTAATTATTGACGACAGTGTCATTGTTGACCAAGTAAAATTGTAACAGATGCACGTGATCTATTTTTATTAAGATGCGCCTGAGTTTAAAATTGTTGTATGATGATGACTTGATGAAATATTTTTGGTGATAAACGTAATTTTGTAATACGGAAACTTATACAGTTTACACGCTCCTCGATCACTTTTGTAATTGTGCGAGATATTTGATATAAGAAGTCAATTGTCGGCGACGACTAGCCGGTGTTCTAGCTTGTACGTATAATGTAATCGTTGGCGCGGGCGGCCTCGGCGCGTAGAATGATAAGCGTAGAAGAGTAGCTAGGAATGTTCGCAGGATAGGAGGCCGGCCCGCTGAGCTCTCAAGTGCTCACGTGTTCACCATCATATAAATGTGTTATTTTTGTATAGAGGCGTATTTATTTATTTTTATCGTACTGTGACCTTAGTTTGATTTTTAGACAGTCTTAGCAAATAGTAGTATTAAGTATAATTGCACGTAAGGAGACCCTACGTTTTAGCAGGGTCTGGAGAATAGTGCTGCGATGTCCCAAAGAATGTTATAATGTACTTGTGTAGGCAAATGGAAATTGCAACATCAATTTATTGATAATATCGACATTTCTTGAATATTTCTGACAAATTTGGGATCTGAAGTTTTAAATTAATTTTATTTTAGCAAGTTGACTTATTATTATTTTATGAAATTGGACTGTATTAAAATTAAATATAATTAAAATGTTGTTTCTTGGATTGATGTAAATTAGGATGGATTAGGCAAGTAAGCTCGGGTTGGCAGTAAGGAGGACAACTCGCCTCTGACACTTGTCTGTTTGTTGTTTCTCTTGGAGTTTTATTGATGTGTTTGTAACATTTCAACGTTAAATATTAATTTTTAAGTGTCAAAGGCGAGTATAGGTGTTGAGTATATGGAAGTGTTCGTCGGATTATAGTGATGCCGATATATTTATAAGTACCTAATAATAACATCACTGCCATGTATGACCTTACTGTTTATACTGTAAATTACATTTTTAATAAAGAAATTTAAGTACGATATTTTGTTGTTTTGGTATTTTGTCACATAACTATAGGCAGAATTCGTTGGTGGGAACCAACCTGCTCACTAAACAGCTCTTACTGATTTTTTAGCTTATGATCGCATATTTTTTAGTATGCCCGTCAGGCAAAGTATAATTATTAGATACTACCATTGCAATCTAGAGATCATAAGGAATAAAGGATCATGCATTTCAATAATATACGCCACAATTTTTGGTGGGCCTAATCCCCCAAGAAAAATACTATCTTTCATTCAATGGTAGTAAATTACAATGCGCATCACTCGTGTCGTCATTCTACCGCGATGGGACGACCATCAATAAAAAAAGTCTGCTTTGCCGATTAGCCATCTCACACGGCCCGATCACACTTACCACAATCACAACGACAATGGTCACATTTGGCCGTCAAAATCGTGTCACTCTCTCTGGCAGGGCCACCAACAGGGATTTTAATTTTGATAACAAAAATTTAGTCGTTAATTAGTGCAAATTTGTCACCAAATATCAGAATTTGTCGTTCACTGGGTCAAAAGATATAAGGGTTTGTAGGTGGCCCTGCTGTTGAGAGTCTCCCCGCTCTGGATAAGGGCCCGTTCACTCGTACGGTCAGCAACAAAAGTCGATTAACACTTCAGTTTTTTAAATGTTAATTATTGAGAAAAACAATCATAAGAAATCTGATCTGATGTAAAGAGTATTAAATCTTAGCGTGACATTTAAACATGAAATGCTGAAAAGCAATGCATCTAATCATTTTGTGTCATTTTAGAGGATAAACAGGGTTATTGGTTATATGTTGGCAATCCATTAAGGGGATGTAGGAGGGGTCATTTGCAACCAAAAAACCTGAACTGTTTTCGAGTAATTTTACATTTTATATTAAAAGATGTATGAAATAAAAATATAAAATGTAAAATGTCAAATTGCCTTTCAATAGTAAACCAAAATTTAATGAATGGGCCACTGCTGGCATTAGAAAAAGCAGAGATATTTTATATAATTTGTACCACGAGAAATCATTAACTTCTGATCAAGCCCTTCATAATTATGTCAGAAAGTATTCTAAGATATTCAAAATAGTCTGCGCTCAAGCTAAATCTAAATTAATAAGTAACAAAATCAGTAATTCAAATAATAAAATAAAAGCTGTGTGGCAGGTAATTAACAAAGAAACTGGAAACGCAAAACAGCGGGACCAGAATGAATTGTCTCTAAAAATAATATATAGATAAGCTAAAAGTTGCTGAGACACTAGAAAATTTCTTTACGAACATCCCAATAGAGGTTACGAAATCGCTCCCCTCATCATCTATATTAGCTGAATCTCTTCTGAAAAAAAACTTCAGTAAGGACATTCCAAGTTTTGAATTCAAGCCCATCTCTGTTGTTACAATTAAAAAAGTATTCAAAAGTCTTAATATAAAAAACACTGAAGACTTATGGGGAATTTCCGTTAAGGTCCTTGGAGATATTATTGACACAATTGCTCCTGTCCTAACAGGCATATTTAATCAATGTTTAGATAGTGGTACGTTTCCTGATTTAATGAAACATAGTAAAGTAGTACCAATTTTCAAATCGGGTAGTAAGAGTGATCCCTCTAATTATAGACCAATATCTGTGCTACCAGCACTGAGTAAAATATAATTATGAAAAAATCATGCTGGACCAGATGTTGTCACATTTTAATTCAAATGAGATTTTACATAGTCGACAGTTTGGTTTCACGAAAGGAAGGTCGACGACTGACGCTGGAGTAAAACTCATCAGTCACATTTTGGAATCCTGGGAGAAGTCCCAGGATGCAATTGGCATATTCTGTGACCTCTCAAAAGCGTTTGACTGCGTTGACCACAACACACAGGCTGCTGATCTTGTTCTTTCTTATTTATCAAGCAGGCAGCAAAAAGTAAGCGTAAACGGGGTGACTTCCTCGGGGTCTCTAGTAAAGATGGGCGTGCCCCAAGGTTCGATTCTTGGCCCTTTCCTATTTCTAGTTTATATTAATGACCTTCCCTACATGATGGCTAACTTATCGGATATAATTCTATTCGCTGATGACACGTCTCTTATTTTTAAAATAGATAGAAAAGATACGGATGTCTTACATGTCAACGATAGTTTGGCAGTTCTTTCTAAATGGTTCGCAGCTAATAATCTTTTACTTAATGCGAACAAAACTAAATTTCTTAAGTTCTCTTTACCAAATGTACCCCAAGTAGGTCTAAACTTAAAACTTGATGGCAAAAAACTAGATGCAATTACAGAAACTGTGTTTCTAGGAATTACTCTAGATTCTAAATTGCAATGGGGTGCCCACATTAGAGCTCTTTCAGGTAGATTAAGTTCAGCTGCATTTGCAGTAAGAAAAATAAGGCAGTTGACTGATGTAGCCACAGCTAGGTTAGTATACTTTGCTTATTTCCACAGTATTATGTCTTATGGCGTTCTGCTGTGGGGATCGGCAGCTGATGTAGACTCAATTTTTATATTACAAAAGAGAGCAATCCGCGCGATCTATAGAATGGGTCCTCGTGAGTCCCTTAGAAACAAATTCAAAGAAGTTGATGTACTAACTCTGCCTTCTCTTTATATCTTAGAAAGTATTTTGTATGTTCGCAAAAACTTAGGACTTTTCAAAATTAGAAGTGATTTCCATAATATAAATACACGTAGTAAACATGAAATTGTGATACCTAAATTTAGATTAACTAAAACTAGCAAGTCATTCCTTATAAACAGTATTCGCTTTTATAACAAGTTGCCAAAGTCGGTTACAGAACTTAACGATGGAAAGTTCAAAACCCACATAAAACGTGTCCTTATCAAAAAAGAATATTACAAGATTAAAGACTACGTTGATGACAAGGAAGTTTGGCAATAATTCCTTCTGCACATGTGGCCTCCCTGGTACCTCATTAACGGCATAATTATGTAAATGTCTATTAACTGCTCCCAAATTACGATATGTATTTTATTTTACTTTTTTATTTAGGTACTACTTGACATGTAGTTTCATTATTTGACATTATATGCCTACAATTCAAATTTCATTTTAAAGTAGGGTTCTCATTCGGATTGGTTAAAGTTGTAGTGACAACCATTTGGGTTAAATTGGTTTTTATTATTTTATTCGACCTTTATATAGATTCCTTTATATTTTGTGAATGTGAGAACGTTGTAGGCACAACAGACTGTCGATTTGCAGACTATTTTCTATTTTTTTAAGTATCTTGTTGACAGGCCTACGCTGTTAAATGTCACGCTAAGATTTAATACTCTTTACATCAGATCGGATTTCTTATGATTTCTCAATAATTAACATTTAAAAAACTGAAGTGTTAATCGACTTTTGTTGCTGACCGTACGAGTGAACGGGCCCTTATCCATACTAATATTGTAAATGTGAAAGTAATCTCTCTGTGTCTGATATCTTTTCACGCCTTAACTGAACCGATTGTTATGAAATTAGAGAGGTAGCCTCAGACCTAGAGAAGGACATAGGGTACTTTTCATTCTGGACTATCGTTCCGAAATAAGCATCTTGAATAGAACAAAGCTACGTCCTACTAAAGCACTCAACACACCGAGCTACACAAGGAAGAAGCAGAACACGCGCAGACGACACAAATCAGCCGCTTGTTACAAGGTTTTATATTTTGCCTTGTTGTTTTATGATTGACAATCGACCGTCTAAATCTAAACGAAGCCGTAGTCTGATAAATATCGGTCACCGACGAAAAGCGCTCGTTTGTTCTTGGCCTAAAGGCAAGCGCATAGGGCCGAATCGTATCTGAATATGAAAGCGCGGTACGGCCCGTCTGTAGTACAGAAGTGTGCGACGGTTAATTAATACAAAATGTTCGAGAGATGTAGGAAGATTTGGAAGGCTTTCCGCTGTATTTTCAAGTGACTAAGCATATCTTAGCGATCCTTCCGAAAATGAATTAAGAGGCTGTCGTTAGTGCATCGTGAATTCAGAACTTACTTGCTCGTTGGTTGGACATGAATTCGTGTGAGGCAGTTGTAGAAATGTAGATCATGTTCCCCAGGCAAGTTACCTTTAATTAGTTAAATACCTAACAAGTTTTTGTAAATAAATGGCGATTGATTTTCCAAAATAGTTTATTTAAATCACATAATACATTATTTTAAATACATCACTTTTAATAATAATGATGGTTCGATAACATTATTTGCATATACTATATTTTATGACGATGTATAACATTATATGTCAGTGGAATATTGCATTATGAATACATTTAATTCTAATCAGTGATATACAAGCAGATAATTTAGATTAGTGCTGGAAAATCCTAACGTGTTCCTCATCATTTCCACAGTCATGGTGCTACTATACCAGCATGATCTACGACGTAGATTCTACGTTATTCATTATCTAATAAAATCGTTCAGCATCGGTTGATATATTACTTTTCTCTTCTACAAAATCAGTCCAGCGTAGAGATGATCAACTCGATAGTCGTTGTGAGGTCGAACCTCATTTGAGTTGATGTGCTCCGCTTCTTTTAATCAATCGACTCCATCGATTAGTAAATTGTCTAATCAACGGAAGATGCAGATCGTGAAGGTGTAATAACACCTTTATCCTCCCCATATTGGGTTACCAACCACTTAATTTTTGTGCCATTTTTTGTCACTACAAATAAACTCTCACTACTGAGAGGAATATTTTAAAGCATCAAACATTTATCACTTAACTCAGTAAAAGATTCGAGTCTAACATAACAGTCTTAAAGTAGTCTACGATTCACAGATGATGTGTATGTGATGTTGTATGTACAGTTTCAATTTTATAAAATTACACGACTACGTTAAAATTATTTAAGTAAGCCATCATAGCACCTATCTGTTATTACTTTATTGTAAACGTATAATAAAACATTAAACTATAACGCAGAGAGCTCAATGTATTTTTGTGCGATGTCTGAATGCATGCTCTGGCATTAAATGTATATGAAATTTTAGCAAAATACATTTTAATATATAAAAATAAGACTCCTGTGACTGGACTACAGTTTGGCATGGTCAATTGCACAGCAACATTATTCTTATAATTAATAAAATATTAACTAATCTCATGCTTAAACTCACTAAAACAAGATAGCGGCCTTCACTCCTAAATAAAGATTTGGTGAAGACTAGTATTATATATAATTTTATAAAATAACATAAGTTTATTGGAAAAAATCACAATTTTTGCAATAGCATTCCAACCAAAACATGACTTTGGTACTTTACAATTATTCTATCACTCTTATTGCGGATATATCAATACAAAATGGAATCGTTATAAATGCGTACACTCAGTGGGTACTTGCGGAAGAACTTATGCTATGTTACGGTGAGGCTAATTTACCGGGGTTCAGCGAATTAGTAATGGAGAAAATTAAATGTAGTCGATATTTTACAAATATAATATATACTTTTCGACAACAAGAAGATATATAAAATCAGCTGAAACCCGGTAAGTATGGCCTAGAGGTGACCGTGTCAGTAGACGGTGTAATCCCTGGGGGACTCTACAGAAGCGAATTTTAAATTCAAGCGTTATCAATTCCTACAGATCTTATTGCAATGCAGTGGCAATTTTGCATTATCAGTCGTAAATAAAAGCTTGGAGTATTGTACGTGCTGTGTAGTCGGCCGTAATGCTCCTCATGACGCACCGTCACGCAGCACAGGTTTGCGCAGAAGTAGCGCAGAGTCAGCCGATACGATTGGCAGCTCATTGCTGCAGTGGTACTTTATGAGGTGAGGCACGCTTTCAAACACCCGGTCCTTAGTTCGCACCTAGCGAGAATTTAACATTATTTTACTGTGTGTGTATTAATTACATGGGAATTAATAAGTAAATCAGTGATTTCAACTAGCGAGGGCTTTATAATAAGTTATTAACGTAGCAAACAAGCAAAGAGCAGACTTAATGGTAAGTGGTCACCGTGGGCCTAAAGAAATATACCAGAGGTTGGTGGCTATTCTTAAGGCGTGTCCCTAGGGCCGCGCGGTTCCGTGAGGCCAATCCGCGCGACCGAGCTTCGTGATTTTATACAGACTCACGAGGCTCGGCCGGGGACGCACCTTAAGGCCCACTTGCGCCACAAAACATTAAATACCAATTACACCAATGAAACTGAACGTTATCAGCACATTTAAACTGCGTTCAAAAGCTGTCACTGTCATCATTGTAGTGGAATATTTGACACTGACAGCTCTTGACTGCAGTTTAAATCTGCTGATCGCGTTCAGTTTCATTGATGAAATCCGCCCTTAATAGCACGCATTTAAAATATTGTTCTATTTCAGTCAATTGTTTAAAGTTGGCAGAGGCAGAATGATGTTTTAAATCTGCTTACCGCTAAACGCATTTAGTGTTTTGCGGTGCAATTTGCCTAATAATAGCTGTCTCATGTGGCCTATAACTACTCTTCAAACTGGAAATCAGCAAATCTGCTTGGTAATTGAAATAGGTATAACAATATTCTTACTACCCAAGATGACTACTACTTCAGAAAAAAGAGCTTTCATTCAATGACAGAAAGTTTAGAATAATATAAAAGTATCTTACCACTCCATTAGGATCAACGAGTAGCAGATGCTTGTGGCTGCCTTTCCTGGCTCCCGTCAGTACGAACTGCCCTGGACATGCCGCTGACTCGCGTACCAGAAACTCGCCGTCTTCTACAACCAACTGAAATTACAAATAAAATTATTAGAGTTGACAAAATAAGTACTGATGGAGGTGTGACAAAATAAGTACTGATGGAGGTTTGTCGTAACATAAATAGATACAAAAAAAAAAAAAGTGGTGCAGCAAAACATTACATTTGACGAATGATAGATCATCGCTAGTCGAAAGTTTTCTCAAACATTACCCGCCTTCTGGGGCAGTCGGGTAAAAATAACTATGAGCGACATGCCTATGTGTAGATAGCGAGACGCCGTTTTAGTAAAAAAAAAGTACAAAAAGGCAAGCTCATACTGCCCCATTTTGCTCAGTATCCGTCTAATATTTCTGGGCTTGTTATTAAATTAAAACAAAATTTGCCCAATTACTTAAAACCAAGAAATAAACAACTTATATAAAATGTAATACAAATGAGATCAAAATAAAAAGTAAAACATGACATAAGTTACCTTCTCAGCAGTAATCCTAGAGATAGGTCCATGGAACCAGGGCTCGCGCGCCAGTAAGGCAGCCTGTGCTTGTGCCGACAGCGGCTCGGCAGGTACGTCCCCCGGAGATGATGCTGAGGCTGATGATGATGACGCAGCCGATGATGACGTCATTGGCGCCGCGGTGAATGGTTCTGTGAGGAAATATTGCAAATGATCAGCCATTTAATTCAGTCATCCATACTATAATATTATAAATGCGAAAGTAACTCTGTCTGTATGACTGTTACCTTTTCATGCCTAAATCACTGAACTGATCGTTATGAAATTTAACAGGTACCCTGGGACCTGGAGGAAGACATAGGTTACTTTTCACGGGGCACGCCATCTATGATGCGTCAAGTAAACATCGCGCTCCGTATAATTTTATTCTTAAAAATGTTTAAAGTAATAATTTCGTGTTAAGTGTTACGTGAAAATGAACTAAACAGTATAAATATTATGTACTATTGTTATCTCAACCGAACTCACATAGTGGACTTTGTTATAGTGTGTTTAAGTTATGATGTGTAAACAGTAACTAAATCAATGTTACAGACTAAAAGTGCTGTTTTTAATAAATTAACTAGTACTCTTAGTGAAACTGTGAAGTGTAACCAAGAGTTTTTCAATTTCTAGTCCGAAAAATTCACGAAAACAATGACTTGCAATTTTTTGAAATAAAGAAAAATAACCGCCTTGTTAAAACTTGAATATGTAAACACTAGAAAATACTAACTTATTTCATTAAATTTCTTACTGAACGTTCGGCGCAGTGGATAAGAGCTTTGGTTTTTTGGAGCATCAAATTACACTTCGTGACCGTAGTTCAAACCCAAGTGCAACAGTATACTTTTTCCGAATATTAACAATTTATAATGATGGATTTCTTAGAGAATATCACATTTAGAAATCGGAAGACAAATTCTCAAAACATGCCTCGTATTCGATCATCGTCAATCAATGATAGCAATAACAGTTGCAACAATTTGACGCTAGATGGCACTAGTAACAGTATGCCGAACCTATCTGATGACGAAAACGATAAACAGACATCGTATCTCAAAGATGAAATAGCGAAGCTCAAATTGGAATTGTCCTCAGCTCACCAGGAAATTAACAACCTATCACTAGAGAATACGGAGTTAAAAAAAATTATAGTGAACATGAATTCGAAACATGAAATAGCAAAAAAACCTTTTAAAATAGTAACCAGTGACACCCCAAATAATAAAAATAAAACACCGCAAAAAAGCAGCATCCAGGATTTGTCCCAACAACCAGGACGAGACTCTTGTTCTTCTCCTATATCACAGAAAAGTTGCATAACTGACATACTACCACCCCCTCAATCTCTTTCCGAAAAGAGCAAACTGTGTATCATAAGCAGCAACAAAACTAATGAGATATTATCAACAGCAGAAAATACATTTGATAACTATCAAATATGCCACTTCCTTACACCAAATTGTGGCATTGAGAAACTGATTGACAACTTACACTCCAAACTGTCAAATTACACACAAAAAGACTGCTGTATTATATTTATAGGAGAGGAAGATTTTATTAAAACAAACAACTACTGTGATTTAGTTGTTCACATAAGGGAGGTGTTAAAGAAAATAAATTACACCAATATTATTTTATGCCTACCGACATATAAATGCAGCGACTACTTTATGATGTACAATTGTAGAATTGAAACGTTCAACAATATGCTTTACATGGATAATCAAAGCCATTACTATGCCTGGCTGTTTGACTCCAATTTAGAACTATCTTATAAAGATGACATGTTCTCCTGGAACACTGGCCGATTGAATAACACAGGAATGCTCAACATCTTCCAAAACTTAAAGACATTAGTATGTGATTTGTCTAATGAATGGACCGATACAAAGGCTATAAGTTCAGAGAAACCACCTGACATGGCTAATCAACCAAATGTGACCACAAGCAACTCTGACTTTTTTCGTCTATAACAACATAAATATTCTACATCAAAATATCGCTGGTCTTTTGAATAAGGCCGATTTACTTACTGTCCACCTACAAGAAATGTCCAGGAAACAAAAAGGAATAGATGTTGTATGCATTACAGAACATTTCATTATGCTTGGCCATGAGAAATTATTAAGCATTCCGAACTATAAACTGGCTGCATGTTATGCAAGACAATCAAAGAAACGTGGAGGAGCTTGCATTCTAATCAAACAAAATTTAGAATACAAAGAATTAACGGACATCTCACGCCACTCAAAAACAAACGTGTTCGAATGTTGCGGAATAGAACTTATCAAACAAAGATTGATTATTATCTGTATCTATAGACCACCAAAACTAAATAACCTAACTATGTTCTATGAAAACCTGGACACTGTATTGAAAATGATAAGTACTAAATCGAATAAGAAAGTTATTGTTTGTGGGGACTTCAATATAGATATCTTAAAAAGGAACAACGTTACCAAAGACTTTGAATACTTTCTATTAGGGTACAATCTTGGTTTAGAGCTACGAGAACCGACTAGATTATCCAGTAACAGTTGCCTCGATAATTTTGCTTGCAGTTCTGATATAAAATGTAAATGTGAAATAATAGACTTTGCTTTGTCCGATCACACTGCACAGTTACTGGAAGTAAAGGTACATAGAACCTGTAGAATTAATTCCTGGCGCATTAAGAAACGTGATCTTTCAACCGACAATTTAGTTAGGTTCAAAAATTATCTACAATGTCTTTCTTTCTCGGAAATATACCTTACAGAAAATGCAAACGAAGCATATGACTATTTTCTGGAACACTTTTGTATGCTGTACGATCTTTGTTTTCCATATAAGTTAGTCACTATCAAAGCAAATCGAACTATTAAATGGGTATCACGTGGTATACGAGTGTGCAGTAAAAGACAGAGACATCTGTTATGGAAATACAGACGTGACTCGTCAGCCGAAAATAGAAATAAATTCAAAAATTACTCCTTAAAATTCAGAAAAATAATAAAATTAACCCAAAAAGCGCAAAACAATTATCTTATAAACACTTCCAGTAATAAGTCAAAAGCATCATGGAGTATTATAAATAACAATTCACGCAATGTCGAGCCAATAAGCAAAATAAAAATCAAAGACACCGTTATTAGTAACCCAGAAGATATTGCAAATGCATTCAACAATTTCTTCATTGACCAGGTAAATTCCAGTACATCATCAACACATGTAACTACTGGTATAATCAGCAATACACATTCAATGTTTATGTCTCCGGTGATACCTCAAGACGTAATGAGAGCGATACAGTCATTAAAAAATACAAACAGCTTCGGGTATGATGGTATAACTACAAAAATAGTAAAACACGTGTCGAATACTATTGCCTCACACTTAAGTCATATCATAAATTTATGCATTAGCTCTGGAGTTTTCCCGAATGGTCTAAAAACAGTTATCGTGAAACCGCTTTTCAAAAAACAAGATAGAGAAAGTTTATCTAATTACAGACCCATTGCCCTACTTCCTATATTTTCTAAAGTCATTGAAAAGATTATATATGAATCAATTAATAAGTTTTTATGTAAATATAATATTTTATGTGATGAACAAAAAGGATTTAGGAAGAACAAAGGTATAAATATTGCTATTTATGACTTGCTTAGTATAATAATAGGTAATGTCGATAAAAAGTTACCAATTTGCGCGATACTTACAGACATGACAAAAGCTTTTGACTGTGTCCATCACGCAACCCTAATTGATAAGCTTAATATGTATGGGATAAGAGGAAACGTCCTTAATCTTATTAAATCATATTTAAGTGACCGTATACAATACACGGAAATATCTAAAATCTGCACAAATACTAAACGTGAAAAGAAATACTTATCCGAAGCAAGAGTGATCAGACATGGCGTACCTCAGGGTGGAGTTCTTAGCTCACTTTTATTCTTACTATACATCAATGACTTACCACATCACATTAACCACCCTATGGTCTTATTCGCTGATGACAGCACCGCACTAATTGAATGTACAAACGTAATTAAATACCAACAGGACATAAATGACACTCTTAAAGACATTGTAAATTGGCTTGACGAAAATAATTTAGTAATTAACCTCCAAAAAACAAACATAATGCATTTTTACCAACGCACATCAGTACCAAATGTAAAAATTGAATGTAATAACTATAATATAGATCAAGTAAAACTTGCAAAATTTCTAGGTATACTGATAGATAGTCAGTTGACTTGGAAACCTCAAGCAGAAGAGGTTTGTAAAAAATTGAGCGTATCCGCGTATGTCTTATACAATCTTGCGAAAAAGGTCAACATTACCACAACAGTAGTTGCATACCATGGTCTAGTCGCATCAATTTTAAGATACGGATTAATTTTTTGGGGAAACTGTGCTCTACGGGAACAGGTGTTCAAGGCCCAAAAACGTTGCTTAAGGGCAATACTTAATATGAAAACGACAGAGAGTTGCGTTCCGATGTTTAAGTCCCTCAAACTATTAACCTTCCCGTGTATGTACATTTTAGAAGTCGCAATTTTTGTTAAAAGTAACGGTAACCTTTTCACTGCAGTGTCAAAAGATAGAAAGAGACCTATAAGAAGTCAGTATAAATATCTACTCCATGTTGAGAGTTGTAATACTGCTTTAAAAAAAAAAAGTATCATTAGTATGGGCCCAATAATATATAATAAAATACCTAAAATAATTAAAAATGACACATTACAAAACTTTAAAAAGAGACTGACAGCATTATTAATTGTAAAATGCTATTATTCTGTGAATGACTTTCTAAATGACACTGACTTAGGTACTGTTTAATTTAAGTAATTTGATTTGACATTCCTACTATTATGACATTGTTTCAATTTATTTTAATTTTATTCCTATTGTAACTATCCTAGATTATATATAACATTTTTTTTATTTTTTGTATTGTTTGTGAAAAATAATTTAACATCACTGCTTCTCATTTTATTAATTCCCTAATTTTAAAATAATGTTGCATGCCTAATTTAAGGTAGATTGTACAAGGATCATCCATTTTTTTATTGTCACATCTTATTTTCTGTACCTGCAATCAATGCAAATAAATGATTACTTACTTACTTACTTCATTCTGGATATTTGTATATATTTTTTTAATGAAATACAAAATTTACTTAGTTATACTTTCATTTATTTACGTTAGACACAATCTACTCGTATATCAGCACGTTTTGACGTCACCAATGAGCAGGGATCTGCAGAGTTGCGGCGTCCAGAGCGAAGTCATTTAATACAACTTTGTCTTCTACTAGCTTTTGCCCACTGTGTCGCCCTCCGATTTCCGACCTACACGCGGAGTTTGGAAATCATTCCACAGGGGCCTGCTACTAGGATAAAACTATCCTATGTTCTAAACTAGGCATAAGTCTATCTGTGTGACACAAAATCGTTCAGTAGTATGAATGCGCAAAATGGTAACAGATAGCGGCGGTAACGGTGTTACTAGCGCATTTTAAGTTTGGATTAACATTCGGTTGAAATAGGCATCACAAATAAATTCACAGTAAACTGGAACTTTTATTGAACACCTTCGCGGCCACTATTGTTATGACGGCTGTCATCAATGCGTCTCATTGCATTGTTAGCCTATAATGTTCTCACTGTTGGGATACAGGACTCCTCTCTTCGAGCGGGACTGGGCTATAATCTACCACGTGGGCCCAATGCAGATTGGTAGATGTCACATATCTTCAAATTTTTGGTTCTAGGACATGCCGGTTTCCTCACGATGTTTTACTTCACCGTTTTGAGAGCAGGAGTGATATATTAAGGACTGTTATAGTTCAATGTTAATCCTAATACTCACGCATGTCAAATATGTCAGTGTGATGGTTGGGCAGCAGTGCTGTAGGGGGCGTGCGCGGCGGTGGCGTCTGGTTCACGTAGTGTCGTACGCTTTCCTCGCATCTGAAAACATCAAATCATACACTTAAATTCAAACTGTCCGTTGTAAAATAACTACCTACATAGTTCAACATTTTTAGTTGCTATCAGGATGTAGTTGGGTAGGATAGTAAATAATATTTTATAAAAAAATCATCTTTACGGGCGTTTCCAGGTTAGTCGAAATAACGAAAACCTGCTCAGGTGGAGATTCATAGGCGATTCCAGCCTGGAGTGCAAATGTGGTGCAGTTTCATAACGATGGGACATATATCATATCCTGCGAACCGTGTGAGCTAGCAAGATCGCACGAAGTACACGTTACGTAAATTCGAACGTTTCTTTAATTGAAAGTACTCGTTTTGCACTAACATTTATTTGATTTTGAAGACTTTATTTATATTTGTGGCTATAGACAAATCTAGCAAAATTTTGCTTGTCGCATAGGATTAGTATACCTATTCGATTCAAAAATCGATCGAATTAATATAACGTTTACATCACGTACCTGCACGTTATAGGAACTGGACGCTACTGATAAGTGATAACACTAAAATTGTAAATTCTGAGTTGGCTCAATTTAGATTGCCATCGATAATGCTAAAAAGAGAAGAAGAATAAAATAGCAAATGTGCAAGAAAGTATATGCATACTATACTATTGATAGTTTATCGGAACTTCCGGCCAGATCGGCGACTCGTTTCCTTATTGATTATACCTCTACGTGGGGCGATAACCTTCGTCCGATATGGCGCTACCAGGTAAACAATACTGACTCACACTGTGTTAGTTTCCAAGAAAGTGAATCAATATTTATTTCATTAAGTGATTGGATTTTTTTCTTTGCAGAAAAAACGCAAAGTGATTCATCTTCTTAGAAAGTGCGAAATATTTATGTCTACATCCTCTTTATCGACTGTTTATAACTAGCGGACATATTAAACCAGATTGCTCGTAGTTAAACTGCTGAATATCCGTTCAATTTACAGACGGATATTCAGCAATTTGTCTATCCGGTCCTCGATTATCTACGCCAGAGTTCGATTCTTTCTGTACTGAACAATGAAGGCTCAGCAAACTTAAGAAACTTCTCTAATTCCAATATGGTCGAAATCACCGTTAATTTGCGTGCTCACAGGTGTATTGCATTAGCAGAAAAACAATTAAAAACATCCATAAAGTTAAGTAATCTTTCTGATATTGTAAAGTTTAGTGATAGTATCACGAGAATAGTATCGAGTTAAATAGCGTGCGATTGAAGCCTATGGCTAGCAGTGAACTGCTATGAGCTGATGGTGATGTCAAAGAAATGAAGATATTGCAAAAAATACTTACGAAGATATAGGAGCGAGGTTAGCGAGTGAAGCCAACGGCGGCGGCGGTGGGTGTCTGTATGAAGGGATGGTATCCGGCGGTGTCTTGTCCGGCATGTCGTTATAGTACTCGCGTTCGTCCGGCGGCATGCTGCCGGCCGTGCTACACAGCGACCGTGCTCCTCCGTTTAGATTTAACCTGGAATTTAAAATCATTTTTTTTTGTTATAGTTTAAGGGTCCAATCAGTAAAGGGTTTGGGTCAGTTTAATGGCACACAGATTCTACTCCCATGAATATATTCACCTCTGCTACTACTAAGTCCGTAATAATGAAAATAATCCACGAATCTTGTCTGACTACAGTTAATAAATAGTTCGATTAACACGTCTTTTATGCATACATTGATTTTACATTCTGTGATTAAGTACTTTACCTCACACAGTGACTTATTAATTGTATTTATTTTTTCAATGTTCGTTAATATGTGAGCACCATGCTACTGTGATGTAGTATTTTTTACATAGTTTTTATTCTAGGTGCATCTTCTTCACATATAATTATAAAATCAACTAGCTTCTGCTCGCGATTTCGTCCGCGTGAAATTTCGGCCCCCAACCCACCGCGTCGCATCCCATCCCCCGCCCGCGCTATTACTTCGTTTTCGCTTAGCGTTCTATCTGACTTTTCTTCTTTTTTCTCGGCTCCTAAGGGTCGTACCGTGATAATACATAACGTATAACCTTCATCAAGAATTGGGCTATCCAATGCAAAAATAATGTTTTAAATCCGACTGGTAGTTCCGGAAATTACCCCCTACATACAAACTAATTTTATCTCTTTATAATATTATATTAAATATTATTATCAGTATTAGATGTATAAAAAATATTGTGAAACATTTTTAGAAGAGTAACGGTGAAGTTTCTTGCTCATTCTTCTCCAAACAAATCGGATTAATTATATTTTTCAGTCAATTTTTATGTTCAAAAATGTCTTTTAAGTGACCATTTGAAATAAATGATTTGACTTTGACATAAAAGACCTATTTCAATTCACATAAACAGCAATGTTATAATGTCAATGAATGCGGAGTTAAATACCAAAGTAACTAAACAGAGCAATGATTCATTCATTGTTTGTTTGATTCATCTTCTTCAATTAAATATTTTGATTTCATACATGTGGTCATAGTTGAACATTTTATATTATGTCTACCATGATAAGGTTGAATAATTGTTTTTTTTCAGACGTAATAACTTTATGATAGTCATAATTATAATAGTGAAACCTTTGGACATAATGTGACATCATAACTTTAAAAGGTATGTTGTGGATAAACGCTATTTATGGCGTAAGTGTAGATGTGTATGCCTAATTAAAAGCATTTTGTTATAAAAATAAGGAGATTGGCCAAATGGTCCCACCCAGGTGTTATAGGAGTTTATTTAACAAAGTTGCTTAAAGTTAAGTGACGTTCAAACGTCAAAAATGTATGGTTAAACAGTCGCTAATCATTACTTAACTTTAAGCAACGTTTATAAATAAACCCTATAGTCTCTAGATCTCACTTGTAAAGATGAGATACTAATGTAATTTTACATTTACTTAAATTCCATTTCATCATTTAAGAAAAACAAAAATATTATTAAAGGAAAGAATTAATGAATGGAAATAATTGATTGCTTAATGTTCTGGTTTATGCAGGTTAACTAGGTCATCGGAGAACAATAATAACTTTTTCCTGTTATTAATACTATTGTAGTAGAATGACTTATTATTGCTATTTTGTAAGTTTTATAATTGTACTTTTATGGGTGAGTGATTTAATGATTCACAAATATGAGGATAACTACTTTCAATTCAATATTTTTTCATGTAAGTATTTGTCATTAGGTTATATTGAAAATACCAAAAGCTAATGTGGTTTGGGTTTTACAAACATCTAGAATAATAGGGATATTCAATACTTACGATGAGGGTTTCGTCAAAAATTCTTTGAAACGGAGTTCGAAAGCTTGTCCTACAGTTGCTATAACGTCTTGTGCTAATCTGCCGCCGCATTCTAGTACATAACATGCTCTCCATTCAGCTGGAGGCACGGACTTCGCTACATAGGCTACAAAGTCTAAGGAGTCCGTATCTCCTCCGGATGCAAATGAGACTCGTGGCATGTCATGGCGGGCTATTGTCTCCCCACCTTCGAGAGCTGCTAAGGTTATTGCTTTAGATGATATAGTCAGTGCTACATTGGCTCCAGAGTGTGCCATCCGTGGCCGAGCAGCGAGGGCTCGGACTGCAGCTTGACAAACTCTGCGCTTCTTGTCAGCTGATCTTAAGCCAGCTGCTGCACATACTCTGGCAATGCATTCTCTGTAATAAAATAAAAGTGTTTTTAACAATTTCTGTCTGTCATTCTATAACTTTAGCAGGATTGACTTTAGCAGAGTGCCCCTGAATGAATATAACTTACTTGCACTGTACTGACAAAGTTAATGTTACAAATTAATTGTCATGCATAATGGACAATTGAGAAAAAATGTGAGATATAAGTATCCAAAAAAGAAATAGTGTGGCATGTGGAAACAATGATTATTCAAAATTATTTCTTATTATGTCTTCCTAGGACTAAAAATATCAGCAAATCTGAAACTTACTTTGCTACTTGAGATCTTGTTTCAAAGTCCAGCTTCTTCATAGATGTTAAAACTTCCATACAGCCAATATACTGAAAAAGTTATTAAAAAAAATTGAACTATGTATGTTCATAGGTTTCTACTTTATTTAGTAGTCATGTTCAAAAATGGTATCACTCAGTATTCCACATCAGGTATATGAAGAGGTGCCTAATCCCTCTCTTTGTTTATCAAACAAACAAAGTCACTTTCGCATTTATAATGTTTTCGTTAGGATTCCTATTGAGAAGAGGTTCCTAATTACACTCTTATGTATATTATGTCCCTTATATGGCTCAATTCCAGACTAAAACTAAAAGCATTTATTTCAATTAAATCAATGACAGGCAATTTAGAATTTGTCAAGGGGTCGATCATCAGTCAGAAAGATTAAGTTAAAGCATAATAGGTTCCTATGGTGAAGAATGGGCAAGAAGCTCCAACCTGAGGAGCTCATTCAACAGTGGTGCTTCTGATCACTAAAAAAATGAGGCAGTCTTAGGACAGTGATTACTTCTGACTATAATTTTGTTAAGGAAAGAGTTGTAATGTAGGTACTACCATGTTACAATAATTGCCTGCAGTAATACAGTGGTGACAAAAGGTAATGTATCAACATGTTACTACTGATTGTGACAGTTTTCATAACATTAGTACACACTAAAACAAAGATACAATTGTGTGTAAATTATGCCATACTCCATGCTTGGCAACATTTTTTAAATATTCTAGCTATTTAAACATAGATACATCATGATATTAAATTGAAAACAATAATTTATTTTATTTGCATGAGCAAGATCCATGTAAGCTGTTTAGAACAAACCAACTGCATTAATTTGAATGTATTAGTTAGAATTTCCTGTCATTGATCCCTTGCACTGACCTATACATTTTATGAATGCCAGTAATGTGCCTGTAGCAGATGCTTACCCTGACTGCATACGTGATCCCATCGCTAGCGAGGACCGAGTCGGGGTGCAACCAGCCCCTCGCCGGCTTCGCGACGAAAGTGCTATCCGTCATCTCACACGCGACAGTAACGCACCGCGACGTACGATTCAATGTTATTCTTCACACTTCACCTACTTTCAGCTATTTAAAAGGCGCTTTCATTATGATTCAGCTGATTAATTCACCAGTGTCGATGTAAGTCACTAGTTATCTCAAAAGTTTTGTCGTTAAACTCACAAAGTGATTTCTTTAATAGTCACTGTAATTAATTGCTTGATTGTTATTGCTTTGAGTAAATAAGTAAGAGCGTGGGAACACAGTTCGATAATAAACTAAAAAAACATTACGTTTTATCACCAAGCAAAGTTACAACTTTTTTGACATTAGTGAACGAAGAACGGAAGAACGAAACAGATGTGACATTTTGCATTCGCATTGGCCAATGATTGAACGGAACGAACATTGAATGACCTGAATGGAACGGTAAAGCACAGATTATTACATTTTATAGAGAGGCGCCAGAGGCGCACTGTTTTGAATACAATACTCGATCAGTAAAAACATTAGGTAAAACGCCACATTTAAAGGGCAGTTTGGGAAAAGTATCATTACCACATTTAATATTTACCTAAAGAATTTATGCCAAGTCTCAAGTCTCTTATCTTTCATACTATGTATAGGTATTCTCCTGATTTTTGAAAAATCGTTTTTGCTGTTCCATTATTTGACTTAAGGATTCATAACTCTCTATATCCCAATTTATTTGGGGTCGGCGCAACATATCTTTTTCTTCCAAACTTCTTCATTAGTCGTCTCGGTAGCTAGCCACTTTTTCGCAACTTTTTGGCGCCGGCGCCGCCGCGCCGCTGCGGCTCCGGTGCGGCTCTGGCATCATGTACCTACAGGAATCCTTGGACTTCTTCTTATAAAATTTACTTCCTCTTATTTTTGCAAATAAATGATTCTTATTCTATTCATATACTCATTTCTTATTCTCTTCATTTGTGTAACACCTCACATCCCTTTTAGCACTCTCACGTCAATCTTTTTATGATGGGCAGACAGGCCGCTCTTTTCCTATACATACTTATGTCTAAACTCTGTTAATAATGTGGTCATTTTTAACCGACTTCAAAAAGGCGGAGGTTATCCATTTGTATGTTTCGGGCATAACTCCGTCATAATATGTAGACGGATTTGCAAAATTCTTTTTTTGTTTGAAAGGGTATGCTCTCGAGGTGGCCCCATTGTCATCAGGTCAGGATATCATGATGGGATCCTGGAGAAATCGAGGGAAATCTTCAAACATTATATGCACACATAAAGCGATTTCCGTATTTTTTATAGTAACTCGTTCAGTTGCTTTCGGAAAATAAGTACCATTTGGTGAAGTGGAAATGATGATGAATAAGTATGTCACGGGTTGCGATTCGATTACTTTAATATGGTCACCAAGCAATTTATGCTCGACACAATGCCTATGGAGAAGTGGAGCTGATGCTGCAGTACCAGGAGAACTGCTCAACGATTAACGTACCTGCATCGGGAAAAGCAATTTGTTTAAAAGGTGATGAGCATTTGACATAAGGCTTAGGTACCTATAATACATACTATTACCTACCTACCATGGATATGATTGTGAAAACATGTTCTACAATCTGTTTGTTTATATATATAAACATTATTATTATTATATTAATTCACTCCCCACTGTAGTCATATTAGGTTTTTTTTTCCCGTGTTTTTTTTTTGTTTACCCTTTTTTTGTTGGTTTCGCGCAGTAACCTACATTGTTAATATCGGAAAATATTAGATGTAGAGTGTTTTTACCCGAGTGCACGATAGCAAATACACGGATCATTGATTTTAGAATTAAGAAAACTGCATTCAAAGATCCATCTCATCTCTCTGTCTCTCTGTATAGTCTGAAGGCAGAAGCGAAGAAAGAAGGCGGAAGGCCTTCTTCGCTTCTTCTTCTTCTAACTGCTAATAACAGCAAACTTTATCCATTCGCAGTTGTAAACAAAACAACATAACATAACATCACGCGGTGGCTAGGCAGAGGTGTACCTATTATAGCAGGTACACGTTACCTACATTTTGCCAGATATGTTTAAGTCCCATATAATAGGGGGCGAGCTATTGCCATGAACCATTTTAAAACAATCACACTTTTTACCCGACTACGGTGAAGCAAAAAGGAGGGTTATGATTTTGACCGGTATGTATGTTTATCTGTTCCGTCATATCTTCTAAACTACCTGCTCATTATAATGTGTGACAAATGGGGTATCGTTGGAAGCGTCTCAATCGTCCGCTGGTTATAGACCATGTTTCGTCACATTAAATGGCGTGAATATGGCGCCCTCTAGAGGACATAAAGTCGTGAACTAAAACATTTTTTTTTTATTGGTGTCATGTTGCGTAGGTATGAAATGAAAGGGCTTACTTAGCACATTCAATTTTAAAAATATATATACTTTAACCCCAAAATAATTTTAATCCGGAGAACAAATAAAAAATCCGGAGTCACGCGTAATCTGTTCGATTTAACTGTAACACGTGTGACTCCGGATTTTTAATTTGTCTGTCTGTGATGACTTTTTTATGCCTTTTTTGTCGTAGTTGGGTTTTAGTTTTTATTACCTACTTTTATTTTTACAAACGTATCCAGCTTTAGGTTTTCTCCGGCAGCGTATTAGGTTCCCAGATTCTGGGTAGGTAAATAAGCATTTATGTATTTCTTCATATCTGCTAATACAACCAAACTCGGAGACCACTACAATAATAACCTAAGGGCCCGATCATCGTGCCACAACCACATCACAACAACAACACGTGGTCGGGTGCTTATTTGTATGAAAATGTTCATTTCTCTCTTCCTAATCACTTTCGCCCAATTTCTATCCTTCCCTTTCTGTCTAAAGTGCTGGAGGCCAGTGTTCATAAACAATTCTCCCACTTTATTCACTGCAACTCCCTCATCAGTCCCTTTCAATCCGGTTTCAGGCCCGGGCACAGTACCGTTTCAGCTCTCCTTAAAGTGACTGACGATATCAGGCGGGGAATGGAAGACACTAAAGTTACAGTCTTAGTGCTAATTGATTTCTCCAATGCTTTTAATACCGTCAGTCACGAAGTCCTTTTATCCATCCTTTCCTATCTTATGGTCTCTCCGGAGGTATTGGAATGGTTCTGCTCTTATCTTCAGGGGCGTCAGCAGTCTGTTCGTGCTGGTGACTCGTCGTCGGGTTGGTGTAATCTTGCAGCTGGCGTCCCTCAAGGCGGTATATTATCTCCCCTTTTGTTCTCCATTTTTATTAATCTTATTACCACTGAGCTTCGGACTGCGTTTCATCTTTACGCCGACGACTTGCAGCTTTACTGCCGTTCAAGTGTGGACGACATATCCGATGCGATTGAGGAACTAAACCGGGATTTAGGTGTAGTTAAAAACTGGTCTGATCGATTTGGGGTGGCGGTTAATCCTACCAAGTGTCAGGCTATTATTGTAGGGAGCCCCCACAGTATAAGGAAGTTAAATAGCGTAACTGTGCCACCTTTAATGTTTGACAACTCAGTCATCCCGTTTAGCCCAGATGTTAAGGATCTTGGCGTGCATGTCGACACATGTCTTGACTGGCGAAAGCAAGTCACGACTGTAAGTAAAAAAGTCACTGGAACGTTGCGGTCGCTCTATCGGTTGAAAAACCTTCTCCCATCACACATAAAGGCAATGCTGGTACAGTCCTTAATCTTTCCCATAATAGACTATGGTGATGTGTGTTACTATGACCTGAATGCAGATCTCCTCAATAAACTTGACCGCCTTCTAAATAACTGCATTCGATTCGTTTTCAATCTCCGTAAGTATGATCATGTGTCTGCGCATCGATTGCTTTTAAAGTGGTTACCCATACGTCAGCGCAGAGAGTTGCGGGCTCTGTCTATGTTGTACTCTATACTTGACAAACCCACTTCTCCTTCTTACCTGACTTCGCAAGTTCAATACCTATGCTCTGCCCATAGTAAAAATCTTCGTTCCACGAACAATCGTCTTCTACGATGTCCTTCTCACCGCTCTGGTTTTATTCACTCATCTTTCTTTGTCCAGGCAGTATTTCTTTGGAATGCGCTCCCTCTGAACATCAGGATGGCAACCAGTCGGTTAACTTTCAAAGTGAAGGCTCGTGAACACATTCGTAAGAAGTTGGCAGAATCATTGCAGCGCTGATTTGCTGGATTTGTTTTCTCCTCTACCTATCGTTATTTCTCCTGACAAAGTTTATAGTGATTATATGTTTATATGTATGTATCTATGTATTTATTCTTTTTCAAATACGCTATCCCTTATGTTGCACCTGCCATGTTTTGTCTCTGCATCACCCTAAGGTTGACTGGTAGAAAATGCCTCAGGCATTAAGTCCGCCTTTGTACAGTATTTTTTTTTTTTTTACTTGTGCATAAAGTTTTAATAAATAAATAAATAAATATATTTGACAGTCAAAATCAACCGTGTAGCCACTTCGCAGCCACAACGCAACCACAAGTGAGACCACGCACTAGCGGCCGGCCACATAGCAAACACAAGATTTATCTGTCTGCAAACACTATCCACAACGTTACCACATCACAACTACTAGCGACAGCGCAACTGCAAGAAGCTGCAGTGACATTATCCACATGTAAACTCTGCTTGCCCTTGCCCACATTCGGTCGCTGCGATGTGGTGCGGCACACACACACACTTGGTACTTGAATAGGCCCTAAGTAAGTAGGATCAGTTTTCTAACAAATTATTCTTCTACTCGCACCACGACGCGGCGAAGTGGAGCTCAGAAAGATTACGTACCCCTATATGATCACTCTCACATAAAAACATCACGCCTGTTTACACCGAAGGGTTAAGTAGAGGACCCTTTCAAATTATGTTTATGTTTATGTCCCATGTAATAGGGGGCGAGCCTATTGCCATCAAACGGGCAAAAATCCAGTCACCGGGCTGCTACTGAAAAATTCCTAATGGAAAAACTCAACAACACTTTGCCAGACCTGGGAATCGAACCTAGGGACCTCTTGCTCAGCATTACTGCTAGACCGCTAGACCAACGAGGCAATCATAAGAGGCTCAATATAGGCGAGGCTTTACATCAATATAGCAAAATAATATGTTCCAGCCAAACCGTTTGAAATGACCAAAAATGTTATAAATGTACGTAAATAATTCTACCGCAACTTTCAAAATCCTAACTATGCTTAAAATGAAAGCACATCAAAGTAGGCTCCCTCTTCCCGGCAGTTAGTTATTCACAACAGACATTCCTGTAACATACCTACCTACTTTTATACATGGTAATACATAGGCGTATGGCGGCTACCCGTTTGTTGTGTTGTGTGTACGTGTGGGTAGTAAATAAACCTTCATCTCTCAAGGAGGAAGCTCTTCTTTCAGCTCGTGACCTGTCTTAGGTGTGCGTGAACGAAATTAATACGCCTAC
Source organism: Eupsilia transversa (assembly GCA_914767815.1). Classification (NCBI taxonomy): domain Eukaryota; kingdom Metazoa; phylum Arthropoda; class Insecta; order Lepidoptera; family Noctuidae; genus Eupsilia; species Eupsilia transversa. The sequence goes on from OU611874.1 coordinate 5,372,585, forward strand.
TCTACTCTGCAAGCGTCTATACGATTTATTTATTTATTTACTAACACATCTTACCACCTAAATTTTAAGGCAAACTTTCCAGAACTCACTCTAAAGTCCCCAAGTAATTTATGGCTTAAACTAAGTAAAAAAAGGTCAGCGGGAATCTGTTGTTTTAATATCGTTACATGAATAACAAAGTTATGTCGTTTAGGAGTTTTGTCGTCCCGATGGGCGGTGGGTAAATGTTTATTTTTATTGTTCAAATCTACCCTCGGACATTAACTTAATAGCTGCCATGAGAATTTGAGCTACGGCCTGCCCCGGCATTACTTACACCGAAATATACATGCGATTTAAATTATACGCGTATATAAGCTCTTTCAGAACTAAAACAATAAATAATAATAGTGTAGACCAGCGACACTCCGAAAACCTACTTTATTAAAAGGATTTAGTTACACATTTATCATCAAAATATTAACAGCAAACTTAATGAATTTACAGTTTACATCAACCCCTGAATTAGAAAAGCTCTACGAACGGTGCAAACGCGCCCTTCGTAGCAGCGGCGTAGCGGGTGTCGTAGGCCGAGCGCCGCGCGTGCGTGCGTCAGTCGGCAGGAGCCGCGCGTAGCCGCTCCACGCCCGGCATGCGCTCCCGTGCTGCCCGCGGACCCCTTCTAACATATACACACCACCGCGCGCCCCTGTAAGTACACATTTTTAATATAAGTAGCAAGTAGGAACTATATTATTAAGTTTTAAGCATTTTTTCATTCAAAAACTGTCATGCGGAAATGGTGATTTCCGCACGTGGATCCATATTTAGCCGGCAGTGCCTTCCTGACGCACAGTTACAAATGAGCGGTACGTTCGATAGCCCACTGCCCCTGTGAGAGGCTTCCAAGTGAGCCCTTCCTTCAAGGGTTGTTCTGTATTCTGATTAAAACGTTTTGTTTTGAATGTAGATCAAGATTCAACTGTCACGTTTTGTTGAGCATTTGGGGTTAGTTTATGAATATTTTATTGTGTTTGTAGTTGTGCGGATTCGCACGTGGATTATGGTAATGTTCAGGTAAATAAACCGGAAATTTGAATAAGGTTTTTCTTTTAGAGAGTTAAGAACTTTTTGCATTTGAATTCTACTTATGTTTGAATATTATCAAAATAATTAGGAAAAATGGAGAAGCATAAATGTAAAATTATGTATTTATCTATCTTACGTTTATCAAATTTTAAAACATGATGGCTTAGCCTCGCACTAAACCGCTTGATAAAGCGACAAAATTCACAAAATCCTCCTTTTTCAGCACACCGTGTAAAAAGCATGCTTGTAATAAGGAAATGCATAGATGTGAGCAGTGTAGGCTCGCGGTGTAGCAGACTGCTCATTTAAAACGAGCTGGCTCGTCGTCGGATTCGACAAACAATTGCCGCTCGTCTGGCGCGCCCGGCAGCCGGCTCAAGCCTTTCAGTCTTTTTAGTTTGTCTACAATTCCGTGAGGCTTCGCCGAGACAGCTTGAAAGCGGTCCGCAATTAGCCCGAGTCTGGCAAGCTATTGCTTCGTTTTATATCTACGGATTCGTTTTAGAGACGACGGAAGTAATCTGCATGGCTGGACGGATCTATGCTGTCTTCTTCGTTTTTATAATATGCATTAGTGTTGAAAATGTATCAATCATTGTGAATTTAAATCACTTACGTCTCTAGAGTACGCTCTACTAACTTTATCAGTCAGAAGATTCAAAGTGTGTTCTACATACAAAATCAAGACCGAACCCTTCTTTGTAAAACAACCGTTACATCACGTAAACTTAAATTAATTTCAAACACTTTGTTAATTACAAATGTCTCCAGCACAATTTCCGTGCTCAGTGTGAACAATAGCGATGTAAATACACATGCCATGCGCTTCAGTACACACTTTTCAGTTGTTTTACATTTAAATGACAAGCCAAGCGAACCTGTGTTTTACGTCTGTCTTCATAATTAGAAGATTGATGCTGAGATCAACGCAATTACAGAGCTGGAGGGGAACAGAGATTTTCGTCTTGAACAAAACTGAATAATTTGTTAGATAAAATATTTCGTACAAGAAAATTAGGTTAACAAAATACACGGTGAGATAACAGAATACCGGGGTTGTAGGAAGCTTCAATTAATCTGACGTTGACGGCCGACGATATTGATGCTGCCTCAAGACTTGAGATGTATTGTATAGGCTTTAATATAATCCCACCAATGTTGTCTTAGGACGTGATCCTAGTTCCATAATATAATAACTATTGGGCTTCAACAATGCCGTGGAGCTATCATCATTTATGAAGCGGATTCATGCGGTAGGTAGCGATAGCAGGAAAATGGTATTAATATTAAGGGAACGATAATGCAGCTTCGGCTAATTTGCCACAAGCAGAAACTAGTGTAATCTATTCATTATTAATCTCTATTATCTACCCGCATATATACACCTACCGGTCTCGTATTGCACATAGATAAACAAGTAGGTATGTACAAAAACTCATAAAGAAATGTCTTGTCAAATCATGTAAGAAAAGTTAGAAGTATATTTAATTGAATGTCATGTCGTTGTCGAATGAAGGCTCGTTCACACCGGCGCGACTTGTCGCGCGACGCGACACCGGCAATTGTTCAATCGTGAAGTTTTATTAGAAATTGTATTGTTAAAGTCGCGTCGCGCGACAAGTCGCGCCGGTGTGAACGAGCCTTGATTGGGATTCGATATTTTCTCGATACGTCGGAATTTCACGCCTCGTGAAACTGTGACGATTTTCGGATATTGGAAATTTCCCGGTGCTTCGAAGTCTCATCTTGATATTAACAGTAGGATAGTTTTAGAAATTTCATATTCGTTCCATCCTGTTTATGTTGCATTTACGTATAATAAATTAGGAATAGATACATGATTAATAGGTGAATAAACTGCAAATACTATTTCCGTATTTATATTGTTTTATGATCAAAACAGTTTCGAACATTTACTTATTTACTTAGTTTCATATTGTTCGCATGTTTCACCTATAACTTTACAGAATGCGTATACCACCGTAAACCTATACCTACTCTCTCTTACTACTCTTAAAAAACCAGGACATGAGGAGACATTTCTACAAAAAAATAACAATCACTTCAGCAAAATATTAATCGCAAAACAACAGGGGTTGGTTGGCAACATTTTTAAATGAAGGAGACACAAGAATAGCTTGGATCTGCTATTGTTGCGATCCTCCCCTGCATTATCAGGAACGCCCTGAATAAATGAATATTTGATTTGCTAATTAAGCTACGTCAGAGGCAGGCGGCAGTGCACCTTTATTTTTGTAACGTGACTAAAAAGATAGGAAAGGCTTTGTTACCTAATTTGATGAAATGTTTTGAATAGAGTCGAGTTGCATTCCATTAAAAACTCTTTTGTGCTTTGATATTCAGAGTCAGATAAAGAAAGCTACGAAGAAGGTAAATACGCTTGTTAAAACATCTTAATATTTTGGTTAATTATTTAAAGTTAACAGAGACAGACTGATGTTTTAAATATCTTTAGCTACCTACTTATCTGTACCTTTTGAGTTGCGTCTTGAAATCGGGCGTTCAAGTTTCAAGTCCTCTCAAGAACTTGCGTTGTTGATGTTCACTTAAAGTTTTGAATAAATAATCTGTACAGAACTGGTACAAAACTTTTGCAAAATGAAAATTAGTCTTCATAAACAATTCAGTTTCGGCGAGTCTGCCTAAGTTATACGGATCCGGTGTTCCAGGTTTAAACGAAGCTTAACTAAAGCTGCAGGACAAGCGAACCCCAATTTTCAAATTTTTGAATACCTAAGTCAAATCTGAAGGTAAATATTTGAGCAGACAGCCTATTTTCGCCCGCAAATATTGATACAACGATACCTGATTCCCCTCTTAGCCGTCCTCATACATTTTACTCATATTTCAGTTCCATTACGATTGTATTTGGTTTTGGTTACCTTAATGTAACGTTCATTCATTCAACGTTGCCTTCGACATTGACGGTACTCCAATTTAGTTTTGGTCGGGTGAATTGTTCGCTTGCAATTCGTTTGTGTAGCAATAATGTTGGACGTATTATTGGAGATTCTATGAAAAGAGTAAAGTATTATGACGTCATTTCGGTGATGGGATGGCAATCTAGTGGAAATTTGTCTGAAAATAGGGAATAATAATCTATTACTGAAATGAAAACTTTTGGGAGTATTTTTTACGCTATTGTCCTATGCCAGAAAATATACTCGTAGGATTTAGTTAGTCGGAAAAAGTTTTAGGATATGTTATTTTGCCGGACACAATAGGACCATAATATACGAAAACTTATTCGAATCTATTGAGCGGATTCAGTACCAAAAATAGTTTGACTACCTATAAATAGCCTCAATAAGATAACAAAAACGACAGTTCAGTTCAGACTTACCGCTGGACGAAAACTAAAAGGTTTTCCTTCTGGGTACTATTTACATGTATACGATGACAGTTTTATCGATAACGCGATTCCCTTCCCCGCCAACTTCACATTTGTTTAAGTTGTTTCGATAGAAAAAGGGATCTGCGGCGAACTGCGAAGTTGGATACTTTGCCCCGAAGCCACAATTTATTAGTTTGCTTTCGATTCATTACTCAGCTTGAGCCCGGGTTCGTAAAACATCTTATTGGAAGATTGTGCACGTTTATTGTCCCTTTTATTGGATGCTACAAGTGTGTTCATAAATAGTGCCTGTAGATTTCTTACAGACGTGTTTTTATGTGCGTAATTAAGAAAGAAAGAAGGAAAATATATTTAATTAGCTTAAAGGTACACAAAAAAACTTAATAATAAAGACTTTTGTATAAATTCATTCGTTTCTAAGTAACAGTAATTTATAACTTCTTAAAAAATAAATGCTGAATCCTGCCCCAACTTTTGCGGTAATTCGTTTTTGATAAGCAATAGATTTTGGATCAATATGAATCTCACGCACAGTATCATTCTGACATCTTCATAATCTACTATTAATAGTAAAACGTGTATCGTTAAGAGGTTCAATCAATATTTCATCAGCGGTGAGCTATCGAGCGTATAGTTCCGAGTGCGGACGGATAGTTAAATAAACTTTCCAACTGCGGCCGCCCCGTAATGGATTGCTAATATTAGCTAAATCTCGTAAGTTTACACCCCTCCCTGAACTGGATAAGTCGGTTCCATCCGTCTTTTATCCGGCGATTCGTTTCCCACAGCCCTGGGAGGGTGGCAGCCGTTGCAGGGCGTCGAAACGTTAGTTAAGTACTAGCAGCGTGTATACCGCTAGCACATAGTGAGTAATAGGTTTCTGAATGAAGGATATTGATGATTGATTGCGATCGAAGTAGATTGCGTTGGAGGGTCAGTCATTTTTTTTTGGATTTTGCTGGCGTAGGCTTAATAGTTCGCCGTATGGAAGAGAAATTGGATGGATTGCGAAAAAAGGCATAATTCTAGTCTAGTCATACTTTTCTATATCCTTGCGAAAAAAGGTAGCTTGTATGTCGATTGTTTCAGAGTTTTCAGGCTCATTTTTCTTAACATTTACCTACTTCCTTTACTTTTTTTAATAACACTCTGTCTCTGTATTATCTTTATCTACCTGCTTATCGAAAATCTCTACTACAGTTGATTAAATAGGTATATCGTGACAATAGATACTGGAATAAAGCCTTATTTTTTACTAGCTGCTGCCCGCGGCTTCGCCCGCGTGAGTGTCGGAAATTACCCCCATGGGTTTTAAGTATAAATATTGAGTTCGAGTTAATCGGACAGCGCGTTAAAATTCTTCCATACAAACACTGACACCCCCCAATCCCCCTTTAGGGGGTAATTTAGACGAAGGAGGAGGCGGAGCGCGTGAGGGAGAGGCAAAGTTCGCGTCCTCACGCGCCTAGCCGCCGTAGGAGACGCCCTGGGCGTCGGGACTCCTTGGAGGATTCCCGGCCACCGTAGGCGCGGGCTTGCGGGCGGTGAGCAATGGGTAGCTCGCCCCCGATAAGGACCAGGCCCGGGTCGACGGCGCGTCGTGTTCCACGCGCGCCTCAAAGAGATGTCAGCAAAACTGACGGGGTCCGCTAGGACCGTTGCCCGCCGGGGTTGCGGGTAGTCCTAAGGGGAAACCGTGGCCCCTGGCATGGCAAGGGAAGGAACACGGGTGGGTTTTAGTCAGTAAAAGTCTGACACGCCCTCCCGCTCCGCCCAGAGCGGGAGAAGTCATTGGATGATTTCCCACCCAAAAAAAAAAAAAAAAAAAAAGGGGGTAATTTAGAAAAACAAAAAACTACAAACTTTATAATTTATTTAGATAACTATTCGTGCGAAGTTTCGTGTTTATTACCTCAAGGAATAAGATTTTTCATACAAACTTTCATCCCTTATTTTACCCCCTTAGGGGTTGAATTTCGAAAAATCCTGATACACGTTATTCTTAATTTTTGGGTTTAATTATAAATATTGAGTTTCGAGTTAATCGGACAGCGCGTTAAAATTCTTCCATACAAACTTTGACACCCCCCAACCGTAGGATAGGATACTTTTCCGGGATAAAAAGTACCCAGTGTGGTGCCCAGGATATTAAAGAATAATTATACCAAGTTTCATCGTAATCGAACCGGTAGTTTTTGCGTGATACTTGAACAAACAGACAGACAGACAGACAGACAGACAGACAGACAGACAGACAAAAAAAAATTTAATCACACTTTTGGGTTCGGTGTCGGTCTAGTAACACCCCCTGCCATTTATTTTTTTGATATTTTCAATGTACAGAATTTTCACTTCTACAGATTTATTATAAGTATAGATAAGATGTGCCATTGATGGAAATGAAGAGGGTGCTGACTGCGCCCTTTTTTACGAGCGTCGCTACTGCCGCTAGACTTTCTTGAAATATGACACGGCGAGGGCTCGCACTCTCACCAGACACAGTATTGTGGTTCCCCGTTAACGGCCTTTTCTTTGCAATGAAATGACGACACGATAAAACATTTTATGTCACTACTTTTGTTTACTTCAAAGCGTCAGTTTTGATGAAAATATAGAACAGCCGCTGTTGGGGTAACAATTGTCTCGCTCGTCGACGAGTTTTTGATGTGTTTTCCTAAAACCTTTGTTCAAGTGTCGCGAACGAAAATGTTTTCCTCGTGTATCGAGGCGTGAACGACGCGCTTTGCGTACAATGTTCACGTCACGGTGAGCTTTCCTTTCAGCAAAATGATGTTTGATTTTTCCCTTTAATCTTTGGTTATGGAATTCGATGACAACAATGTGTTCGAGCTTTGGGAATATTGGTTGGAGCTTTACCTTTTATCATAAAATCGAAAGAAATAATGTAAATTGTGAGCGTGCAAGAATTAGATTGACATAGACTTTGTTATAGGTGCCGTCGTCGGCATGCTGGGCGCGCGGCTCAAGTCATGGATGGAGGCGCAGCTGGGGCGGGCCAAGAAACGTAAGCAGAAGCAATCGCGGCAGACAACGGCGACGGCGACCACGGGGCCTCTGCCACCTCCCCACCTGTCCTCACCTGAAAGCGCGTACAGTACAGGGTACTCCACGGATGGTACCTCGCCAGGGACCGCTCCCGCCCCGCTCGCCGCTCCGCTCGTGGCGCCCCCGCCGCCGCCCGCGCCTCCGACCACACATCTCTACCATGAACCAGCCAAGGTATATTTACGTTTAGCCATAAAGTACTTTCTGATAGCGTCCCAAAGCCGTGCTATCCCTGAAACGAGAGTTTGAACAGTATGGTAAACAGTGTGGTAAACAGTGTGGAAGGTACCCGTGTACCTAATCTGCGTTATAGGCTCCTTTCATACTGAAGTAAGGACTGAGGGTCTTTTGAAAATGGATAAGTGGTAGTATCAGGTATTGCAGGTAAAATTTATCCCAAATTGGTTTAGAGTTTACTTACAAGATATAAGGAATGAGCTACAAACGCAAAAATAGCAATTTATTTAATTAGATACCTACTCAGGGTTTTTTTTTGGTACTCGATTTAGTTAGTAAAGGTGGAAGGATAGTAGGGGCCAGAGAACACATAACTCAGTTAAAGGTACTTATGTTCTGTGTAAGTGGCACTAGTAAAAGTAGTCATGCAGTGCTGAAACACAAATTGGATACGGAAAAAGTCTTGGAAATCGTATACTCCACTGGCCTTATACAATTTGATTTATTATGGTTTATTGGATCAACTGTTTTCACGTGACCAGTCACCATAACCCGGAGGCAATACAAACAGAACGGAAAATCGTCCTCAAAATAAAAGACGGTCGTAAACTTTTGTGAGCTGCCGGTCTATTCTGTTAAAATCTCACCGTGAAAACTTAAGTGAAGTGAGCGTGAAGTGATCTGCAAATAGTGTCAATTCCAAGCATCGGGTGGACCGACAGCTCACTTCACCTAAGTTTTCACGGTGAGATGGTTACAGAATAGCACTGCTGAACACAAACATTATTTTTATTACTGACTAGCTGTTGCCCGCGGCTTCGTCTCAGATCCAGGAGCCGGACGAGGAGAAGAAAAGAAGCCTCTGTTTTTTCCAGGTCATGGTCTACCCATGTGCCTTTCATCCAAATCCGTTCAGCCGTTTTAGCGTGAAAGCGTAACAAACACACTTTCGCATTTATAAACATTAGTTAGGATATTGTTTTTGCGCTATGTACTCAAATAGTCAAATGTCATCTAAATAAGAGGTTTTGTTTTCAATCTCAATTTCAACGCGCGATTTTACACCATAACGTCAATATTGGGATATATTCCCGTCTGTATTCGTATTAAATACAATTTTCTACCCCAGATGAATACAATTCCGAGCTTACACCACAAATCCGGCTTGATCACTGAATTCACTGAACAGATAAAATAAATTAATGACTCAGTTTTCAATTAGCCACACAGTTAATCCATTTTCACCCGACTGACACAAAGCCAATAGCCGTCATTATGAACTTAATAAGACCGAACACATACGGACTGAATAATGTACCTACGTAGGTACAGTAGCATACGTGCTTATATGTGCTCCCGGCTTTATTGATTAAGTAGACCGTACTAATTGAAGGGTGGACCTCCAGGGCTATTTAAAGTCGGTTGGCCTGTCATTGGTTTCAATTACTTAGGTAAGTATAGCGTTACTTGTTTTGCTTGATATTTAGGCCTAAATGTCATGCGTTTGCTTGGATAAACACGTTAGGCCCCTAGGTGTACCTCATACTTAAGGTTTTAAATAAATAAATAAATAAAAAATAAATAAAAGGTACATAAAAGGTGCTACTGATCTATCTCCTAAAGACATAATAAATAAAGTACCTATTTAAATAAATAAATAATAAATACATTTTATTTCCATCTAGGTAGGTCAAGAATTTCTTAGTTTAATAACAATTTAAATCTAAGATGAGATGAGATCTTGAATAAATGGGGCTCAGTTATCAGAAATTAAGATATTTTAACATTTATGTAATTAGGTTTAGGTAACGTAGATTATAATAGATACCTAACTAACGAATTAAATATTTTGTCTGTCCAAGAATTACCGAAGAACCTAATTACCGAACAACACGTAAAATCCAAATACGTAATTAATTTTACCCTAATAAACAAAGTGAATCGAAACAAAGGAACGTTAAAACTTTTCAATATTATGAAAACATTGAACACTGGCGCGAGTTTCTAAATTCATAACTAGATGGCGTTGGCGTCGAATTGAATCGCGCTATCGTTTGTTTACAGCCGTTTGGCCGGTTTCGACGGTCGCGTGGTACTACAACTTTCCTTGTCTCGGGGAGCATAGTGCGCAGTGATCGTAAAGTGAGAGCACTTATGCTGACACCCACAAGTTAATCTTGTATACCCGCGCCCGGCTGCCGTAAGGGAGTTCGAGCGCAATTTTTGTAAAGCCCTCTTACTTACAGAGGGCGCAGAAAGAATTCGGATAAAATTCAATAAACAGAGTTTTTACTGGTTTCAGAAGTCTAAAACGTGTTTTTTTTTAAACTTAATGTTTTGGACACTGTATGGCCTTCCTCTTGTAATTCCCTTGCTTGAAGAGTTATCTGTTTCGCTACGTTAGAATCGTACTCTGGCTGACCCATGTTATAATTCCACTGTCTTCATTTTCTTCAATGTGGGTGTACTATAGGTTCCCTACACCCCTGCCTAATCGTTTGGGAAATACAGGCGTGATGTTATATTATGTTCATTCAATTAAACAATATATCTCTAATTTCAGCGTCGCTCCTCGAATGTGGTGGTCCGCCGCTGTATTCCAGAGCCAACCCCTATTGCCGTGGTGGTATGCGCGACGCCATCTCCCCGACCACGGTGCCGTATCAGAACCAACCCGTGGATGGGCGCGACCTCGCCCAACAGAAAGAGGCCTTCAAACATAGTGCACCAGCACTCGCTGCAGTGCCCACCGACGCAGCCGCAGCTGCATCACGCTCCGTACTCACTTGATTCTCATGTCAAGTATGGTTCCAGGTAAGGTGTCTTCACTCAATAGTGTATTTATTAGAATATCATTGTGTATAATATTATATTTTTTCAGCTAACAATTTTATTGGGGAGCCTGGAGTTACAAAACTGTTAAAATGTTTATGTACCTATTAAAAATATGATAGAGTACATAACAACAAATCGTTTTTGTGCTAGAAGAGAAGATAATTTATTGTATTGTAATAGGAATAGTGAGAGGAATAAAAAAAAATGGTCGGTACCAGACCAAAAATCAACTAGCAGCTGAATAGTCGTTTAAAATACGATTAAAAATTAAATCACAAGTATTTCGTTTAAATTAATAACATAATAAGATTATTAACAAAGTAAATATCAATTTCACACTACGATGTAGCAGGTAAAATTAAGTTAAGTAGCACTAAGGAGCACCGACATTATGTAGGTTAGTGGGACTATGAATGCTCAACGAACTTAGATGATAATCCAATTACATCGCTGCCTACCTTCAGGTTATATTTGTATTTATAATTGTTATTTATATTTCTATGATTGCAAAGGTACCATAGCCAACGCAAATTTTTTAACGGCTCGTGTAGACAGGCGCTATATCGCGGGCACGACAGGCAGTGCAACCCTTATCGCGGCCGCGATATCGCGCCAGTGAGTGTGGACGAGCCTTAACTTGTAATTAAGTTCAGTTCGCTATTTATGAAGTTCGTGGTTTAAATACGCTGGCTGACCCATGTCCGGGGGCATAAAACAAATAGAATAATGTATGCTTTTCATCTGTCTTTGGAAAAGCGAAGTGGAAGGGGTTTAAGTTAAGGGTTTAATTAAGTATTTCAACTATGCCAAAATGTTTTTACGAGATTGCCAGTAGATAACTTGACTTAATTTTATTTTCCTGCAGTGCTATTCTGTAACCATCGCACCGTGAAAACTTAGGTGAAGTGAGGTGTCAGTCCACCCGATACTAGGAATTGACACTATTGGCAGCTCACTTCACGCTCACTTCACTTAAGTTTTCACGGTGAGATTTTTACAGAATAGACCGGCTGTTGTGTCAAATTACTAAATATAAATGTCGGCAATTCGCATCCAGTTGTAAACATATTTGTAAAATTCCAGGTCACCTCATCTCTCGCCTCATTTATCACCGGAGCCTCATAGATCGCCTTACTATCGGGGCGGGGCCTCCAGCGACGAAGAATGCCGAGGAATGCGAACGAGAGGAAGGGAGACGGCCATATTGTCTGATGCTGACTTCGACTCGGATGGAGATACGGGACTGGATGGAGGAGACGAAGATGATGATGAGACTGCGTCGCCGGGGCGGAGGAGGGCTAGGAGACGGAGGCCGCCGCGACGACCACCGCGGTCTGCAGGTGAGATGACTAATGAAAGTGGTAGCCAGTTAGCATAACGTTGTCACACGTGCCCATCTTTAATATCTGTCGAAGGACATGGAGTTTAGGTGGCCCTCGTAAGGAGTCAAAATCAAAATCAAAAGTCATTTATTCAAACTAGGCTGAGAATCAGCACTTTTCGAACGTCAAAATTACATGAGACAGTCCCCCAAAACGCCCACCTTTCACCACCTTTCCTAGTCCTTTAGCTGGGAAGAAGAAGTGGCGCAACAAACTCCCCAGCAGCACAGCTGTTTGTTCAGTTACAAAAATTGATTCTATACAATAGTAGGTCCGCAAAATCATTTACCTTTCGCAACACAAGGAGTGGCATGGACATACATATATTTAAAGGGAGATCAACTTTCAGAAAAGAGAGAAATTACTGCATTACAACCATGGCTGTAAAAATAAACAATGGCCGTAATATGTCATTCTCGTTTTTAAATAATAAAAAACATACGAGTTTTGAATTATCAGCTTTATTTTCAGGGGCGACTCCACCTAGGATGCGTCGCCGCAACCACGCACCGTCAGCTCCTCCGGTCCGTGAGAGGGATCCTCTACTTGAAGCTGACAGGGAAGCCGAGAGGAAGTACAGGGAGCTCATTAGAGAGGCGGAGAAGTTGCTCGTCACCGTGTCACGAGCACCGCTTGAACCACCACACAACCCGAGAGTTAGGGAACTCAGGGCAACTGAGGTAAGACAGGACAATTCTTGTGACTCACACAGATATATGCTTCGGTTACCAGATCATGGTGAATTTGGAAACCAGATCCTAGGGGTATGACAAAATTACCCAAATCGTATTTACTTACAAAGAGGTAAAAGAGATGAGTAATAGTATTACAAAGTCCTTCCTTTCTCTAGACTATCTTTTTCTCTGCATGATAGCCTGCACATTGAAGCTGTCTTAACTTACTATTTCATGTTGTAAAGCACCGTAACCCTAGCATTAAACAGCCCAAAACCTTGTGTTGTCAGGTGGAAGCCCCCCGTAGAAGTCCGGAGCGCACTCATATCACGAACTTCATGCGCGCGAACTCCCCCGAGCCCGTGCGGCGCCTGTCCCCGGTGGCGCGGCGCTCCCCGCTGGCCGCGCCGCCCCCGCCGCCCGTGGCGAGGCGCCTCACCCCCCCTTCGCCCACTGATAGACCCCACTCCGAGCCCCCAAAGAGGAAGGCTTATGCTCGGGATGAGGTTAGTCTTCCATGCATGTATGGACTTGGATGATATTATTCTTTTTCTCTCCATTAGAGCAGAAACTATATTGCTTGACTTTAAATCTTTTAAGTAATTCGAATGTTGTTATAATTTGGCCTAGCACAAAAACAATTTTATTTTTTTTAGTCTATCTGTTTGTTCCGGCTAGTCTCCGAAACGGCTCGACCGTTTGACGGGACAGATTTCACTGTCAGATAGCTGACGCTAGGAGTAACTTAAGGTCCACGTAAATAAATTTCATAGTATCTAGAGACAGATTTATTTATTTATAAAACAATTGTTTGCTGCACAATAACATTGAGCTAAATAACTAGCTATGCTATGAGGCTAACAGTAGATGGTGACACGCAAAAATGAAGTTAATAAGTAATGTTTAATGGCCAAAAACAGCACTTTATATTTCCTTATAGTCTGCATTAATAGTTATAGTTTGAAAATTTAACGCAAAGGAAGCATTTTGCTCATGAACTCCACACTAGGTCGAGCCTGTCTCGTGGAGACCTTGTCGTCGAACGAATCTCGAAAATAATAGGATTTTTCGCCAAATCATTTATGTTACTAACGTCATTTCTATTACCAGGTCCTGCAGACCTTGGAAGGTCTCCGCAAGAGTCTGCAGCAGCAATCAGCTCTGTTAGCGGTGCAGCGGACGCGCCTGGACTCCCTATAGCCGCCAAACTGTCCCCTTCCCGTCCCGCACTCATGGGTATTAGACCTCTTTAGATAACAAGTAGTCAATGCCGATTCACGCAAAAGATGCCAACATTTTTTAAAGATTTATTATAGGTAGATCATTTTTTGTGGATAACGCACTGTTCTCGTTGATTTCTTACTTCTATATAGCGAAGACAATAAATAGGAATTTAGAGTAAAAGCATACTGCTTTCCATCTCTTTAACTTCTGGAGAAGTTTAATATGTATTGTTGCGAATAGAGTAGGTACTTAAAAGTTCTGACTGTCAACGGGTTCTTTGACAGCCTCGTTGGCCTAGTGGTCGCAAGCGCTACTGCTGAGCATGAGGTCCTGGGTTCGATTCCCGCTTCGGGCAAAGTGTTATTGGGTTTGTTCATCGGGCAATTCTCAGTAGCAGCCCGTAGTCTAGATTTGTGCCCCGTTGTTGGCAATAGGCTCGCGCCCTATTACATGGGACATATAAACATAATATAACTGGCGAAATGTGGGTGTATTATAGGCACACCTCTGCCTAACCCTTCGGGGAATACAGGCGTGATGTTATGATGTTATGTTATTCTATGGACACTTGGGCCGGTTCATCGTTAGAACTTTTATTAATCCATTCGACCCTGTCAATATTCGTTCACCCTTCCCAATTTTAATCAGAAATCGAGAGCAGTGTGATCCACACTAGTATAGTATAATAAATTGTAATGTCTGTTGTTTGTTGATACATTTTTTATAATGCTTGTTGAAAAGCGTTCGTTTTTTAAACATTTAAGTTAATGCTTCTTTAAACTGTTGTTTACTGAAATTCTGCTAAACGGTTTTGCAGGTCAAAGCAGACCAATTTCACTGTCGTTCCATTTTCCCCTTTATATTTTATTTGTCACCATGATTGTCTTCAGTTTTCGTATTTTTTATCGTACCAACTTAAGTAAGTTTTTATTGTTTGTTTACATTCGTCAATTATTTCGAAATTTACGACCTTAGGGCAAGGTGTTAGGGTCGTTTTGACGGCACAAGCCTCTTAACAGAGAGCAGTGACCACTAATTCATTCAATAACATTCAATTTGTTACGAAAATGGGAGGAAATAGTAAGTTACACTGTACATATTTTTGATCATAGTTATACAAGGTGGAGACGACAATACAACAATAAATTAAACAGCGCATATCTAATGACGGTCCCAGTCTCCATATCTACGAAAATTCAATCAAAGATCTCCAATAGGTTTTGTCAATCTTTGACTAGCTTGACTAAAGCTATTTAGTTTGTTAGAAAAAATCACTTTGTGTTATTATTGCCAGTCTTTTCATTTATTGTTGTATTTTCGTCTCCACATTTGTATGCAGAAATACAGCACTAGAGAACCTTAGCAGAATTTTGTGGTGGATTAAAAATGTTACAAGGAATCAAGGACACAATACATTATAATTTTGAGAAGATGTTAGAAAACGTTTTATACTCATGGTAGGTGAGTTCAACGTTTCTGCTATATTTTGCTATTTTTAGTCAATATGTACTGGCGTTATTAGTTGTTAAGAGCGTGAACGGCAAGTAGTTGTTCCAAATACTCCTTTTTCTAGTCCCTCCATAAGTTCTAGTCAGTTAGCCTGTCGGGTAGTTAGTGTAGCGTTGTTATCTCCGTGTAGGCGAGGCCACTTTCATTATCTTCCATAATACTTGTAGCGTCATTTTATTAGTAGTACTTAGATTAGATGGTAACTGACGTCGGTTTGTAGCTCTACTGAATCACTGAACAATTGGAAAATGTGTGAACCCGAAAAATGACATCATTGTAGTATTTTCGGAAGAATATCACGTCTCCGCCCCGAAAGTAGATTTTGTAACTTTTGTAGAGAATTTCAGAATAGGGGTCACTATTTTGCAGATGTTCATATGAATAAGCAATATTAACAATAATATTATCAATTAGTGCCATATCTCTCAGTAGTGCTACAACGATGGTCGCACATACAGGTTAGATGTTCTGGGTTAGTGACGGAAAGTAGAAAATAAATGGAGTGCCATACAATTTTGTAAGCTTGGCCCGTAAGCATCACCAGACATGAAAGTGGTGTGTCTCAAACATTAGTCTTTTTGCAGTACACCCAGCAGAATTTAATTGAGCGCGTTGTGGGCTGTACTTTAGCCCTCCGTTTATTATCTACTCTGTGGGTAGCGTACGTATCGAGTAGCGCCGTAGTATAGACTAGAGCGGTCTCACTAGGGTAAGGGCGACCAGTGGCCACGGCGTACTAAGACTGCGTTATTATATCTTATAATAATTAACTTATATACAATGTTTACTCGTTATACTGTGTTCGTTCGGTGGCTGGCTGAGGTGTCCACTTGTTCATGTCGTCGTTTTCGATGATTGCAAACCCTCTGGGCAATTCTTTACTCCGTGGTATCAAGGGATGTGCTTCAAGATTTTCTTGAGATACACCCCCTGGTGTGGTTGGAAAAGTAGGTACCTACAGTTGATGACATGCAAGTCTGTTTGCAGGAGCGTACCTATATACCTAATTTCTTATTGCAATTTTCTCGCGCTTGGTTGAGTACTTACTTCCCCAAAGCTTTTTCCATATTTGGAATAAGCGGTTGAATTTAAGCCATAGTGTTAAGATTTTCGTTTATACCTAAGTAATGAGTTTTGTTTGGTGCATAATGTCTTCCATTTAAGAGTCTACTAATTTAGTTCACATTTTGGTTATAACTAAAGGCAGCTTATAATAGAATGTTATTAAAATATGATTTCCCAATTTTTATGTGGATATATATTGTGGTGCCAGTTTTGTACCTATTTGGAATTCCAATGTGCCTCCGTAAAAATTCAAGAGAGGAGGATAGTAAAGACTTTTAGGAAAATTATACCATTGATACCTAGTTACTTTAACGTGTTACCTGATTCAGAATATGTATACTTATGCATTTTAACTTTTGCATTTAATTAAATATAATTTTACTTTTTAACTTTTTTGTTTTGTCTGCAATTTTTTTTTGTTCGTTTCTTATAAGTAATAGAAAAACCATGAGATTGCCTTGAATTTTAAAATTTTACTTCATACATATTAATAAGTCTGAGCCAGCTACCGTACGAGAAGGAAGTCTATATGGGCTTCCATATTTTTGTTAGTGCAATTTTGGGGGGATCGGCTATACGTGCGAACATCCCCCCAGCTAAATGTAAATATTTATCCACTTTACTTGTTCATTGTAAGTATAAATAAGATTTATACGTTTAGTTGAATTTTCATTAAAATATTATTCCAAGAATATTTATGGTTTCATTTTGTATTTTTCCTTTTTCCACAAACAAAAAGAAACCCATTATATCTTGTTGTCTTTGCTATTGATAGTTCATTAGCAAAGTCAACAAGGTCAATATCTCTGTCTACCCTATTGTAAGTAAACGCTTGATGTTACTACAGTTACTCTATGTAATATTAGATGGCGCTGTGTTCAAAGTTCGCCATAGTATTGTTCATTCACATAGCGATAGATGGCGTTGCCGGTTTGAAACACGAGCCAAATCGATGAAGGTTGGTATTGCAAATGATGCAATTTTCTAACTAAAAACAGTGATAATTGCTGAGGCAATAATAAATTACCAGCAATGAGCGTTAGGAGTGTTATTAATTGCATAAACAGAAATAAATGTTGTTCGTAAGTAGTTTATTCGGTAAATGAGGTCGTTGAACTGAAAATAATATTGATTATTGAAATAAAAAATACCTATGTCATAATACTTTTTCTTGATGTAGGCAATGTTTTAGCAAAACAAATCTAGTATTTACTAGACGTATTTACTAAAAAGAAACTACAGAAATATTTGCTTTTTGGTATTTTTTTTCTTTTTCCTCAACAATCAAGTAGTTTTGTGTTGTTGTAGGTTTGTGTTGTTTGTGCATAACAATAGCATTTGTGTTGCTTAATAATATAATTTTATCAATCAGCATTATTATAACAGCGGTTGCAAAAATAGAACTTTGGAGATGCTGGGATTTGAACCCAGGACTTTCAGCATGCGAAGCAGACACTCTACCACTGAGTTACATCCCCGATGAGAAACGAGGATGAAATTGCCGTATAGGCTCTAAAACACATAATTAGATAAATCAACTCGAACTACGTAATTACTTTTTTTAGATATACCTCCCTATTTTTGTCGGAATAACTAGAAAATGGACTATCCGGTAAGTTCCATGCTACGGCGAAAAAAGTCTCCCCAATCACAGATGAATACACATACAGGTAGTTCACTCCAAGCTAGGTATGAAGCTACACGTAAAAGCGGCGGGCTCGTTTTGCCGGGCCAATTCAGTGAGCGTAACGTGGTCGGAAGTTATAAGAGTTACGCGATAGAAACAGGGGCCAGTTCTAGGTGTATACATACATATAACAGTAGATAATTTTAGCGCTGTGCGACCTGAATTGCACTTTATTGTTTCGTAGCAAGAGTCGCTTTGCGGCGTGAATCATCTGTATTCATCTGTGCTGTGCCCCAATGTTGTTTCGTTCACCTGTTTTAGATTAACGATATTATGCTAAAAGTTCGCGTAAGTTATTATCACAAATTTATGTTTCTCGAAAAACTCCATAAAGGCGTAAATGACGTATCATGACCAAATATGAAGCAGTCAAAAAGCTTCCGTTCCTTTAGTATGTACTAATTAAATTATTGACGTTACGCTAGTAGCACATTGCGGGCCGGATATTCGACAAATTGGGAAATATTTTCGAACGCAACTTGAATTATGTTAACAAGACAATTATTTCATGTCCCGACTCGAGGTTACCTACTTAAGTATCTGTGGATACATCATCCATCATCGTCCTTCCCTCATCCACGTTAAGTTGGCGTCGGCACAATTATGTTACTGTTTCTTCCATATCATTACAGAAGTTACGACTAATAAGAACTACTTCTCAGCCATCATTTCTGTATTCACCCCGTTTTTAGCCGTACCTATCATCTTGATCTCCAACTCTTATAGCCATCCACATTTATTAAATACCTTACCTATGTATATCTTTAGATTTGACGACCGGGAGTTTTTTTTAAATTTTAGACCCGTAGATCGTGGACGTAGGATTGATTTTCAACTCTCGGCTCTGAGCCGAGCGTTGCAAATCCAACAGGACAATTTTAAGCATTACATTAATAAATTATGCTAGAGCTATGAATTTTATTTAGGACCCGTAGATCGTGGACGTAGGATTGATTTTCAAGTCTCGGCGCTGACCGGAGCGTTGAAAATCCAACAGGACAATTTTAGGCATTGTATATAAGCTAGAGCTACGAATTTTAACAGACAATCCATTATCTTCAGACAAGCATTTTTGAATAATGCATTGCGCGTGGTGTGCGGTGAGGTAGACCGATACTCGCCAATCAACTTGCCATCAAGGTGCTTGATGCATCTACGCTTCTATATGCTTGACTCCGGCATGGAGATTTGTGTAGCGTGTGCGAAGGGGCTAACGATGCGTAAGTTAGCAGGTTATTGGTCCATCGTGCATCGCCCTGGTTTACTTACTGACCTATATATCCATACGAGTATCTCTAGAAGAGGGGTTCCTACCTAATGTCCGAGCAAGCACTTTTAAAGTTATCTCTTGAAGTACCTATTTAAAACATTTCTTTCACGTTTCCGTAATTTAGATAAGTAAATATACTCTAGCCATTATATTGTAATTTTTTAATTAATTATTTAATACGTATACTTTGGTTTGTGGTTTATAGATATTTGAGTTATTTTAATACATATCCCAATTAAAAACTGATCAATTCTTTCTAGAAAGCGTGCGAGAACAGGTTCTTCTTATTCATATGTATACAGAATTATAGAGCCTTTGCGAGGTCCTGCAAATTTTATATTTAACCCTCAGATGTTATGGCTTGGCTACGTATGTTGGATTATGACCTATGTTCTATACAGGGTGGATTTTTGAGACGGGGCAGTAAAAACAGACAGCTTAACCGTTGTTGCTCGCTGCAAGAAAATGGTCTTAGGACTACTTAAAAAAATACTTGATCGCCTTTGTTCTAAACAAAGAATGTATCAATGTACGTATAATGTATTACCTATTTTTAAAGTAACACCTATTTTAAAATATTAACACTATATAGTTACCTATTTTGGTTCGTTCGGGTTGCTCATTTTTGTAAGTAACCGTTTATGGAAGTTGTGGTAGGTCCCAAGTCCCCACATCATACCACACTTATGCTGGGTCATAATTATCATGTACCAGGTGTCAAAATACGCTAATAAAAGCCGAGAGTCACTTGTACTCCCCTAAATTGTGATTTTTATGCGAATTACGAATTTACTGGTTTCGGAGTTATAGAAGGTTCCAACTTTTTTTTTATCTTTTAATAAATAAATAACAAAAAAAATTTGTTCAATGTTACTTAGTTTGATGTACTCACATAATAATGCGTAGATAATGGCTAAGTGATGGGTATTTTTACACCCTGTATGAACACTTTCATAAGAAAACATAAATTCTTCACCTCGTTAAACAGCGTAAATCTGTAATAAAGCGGGCTCGGCGCTCGTTTACAAGTTCACAACCTCGACGCTCAATAATCTGTCAATCAGGAAGAAGTTAATACTGATATAAAAACAGAATGCCTCACGGGAGAAAATACTATAAATAGAAATAACATAAATTACGAAGAATATGTTAATTTGCCAGGAAGTGCGGAAATAATTATAGTTTCAGCTGTTCCGGTTTGTGTCAGAATGGTAAGACAAGGTAGTCATCTAGACCGCCCTAGTCATTAACTATGGGGTCAAAGTTCATTGCACAGTTAACTGTAATTTTATATTCTTGTATTATTATGGCAGCTGGTATCAGAAGAGTTTTTCTTTTAAAAAAAAAAAAAGTATTTTACACACTGGTTTTCATACACATTCACATTTCATTCATTCATTCATATGGTAATAGTTATTGTCTAGTCAGTTAAAGTTCAGTTATCGGGACAATTTTTTTAAATTTTAGGATTCATTCATGAATCCCGAAGCCGTTCTGGGGCGTCGACTCGCCTCACATGCAAAATTAATTAAATAATCTAGTCTTCGCAAACTTATCGGTAACTTAGCAACATTTTGAAACAAAGGACCTCAACCTACTTACAACGCATCTATTTTAAATTCCTCAGTTTTTTCTCTTTCTTTTTGTTTATCTATTTACAAGGTTTTCACTAAAGTACTAGCTGAAAGATGAATGGGTAATAATAATAAAATAATAATAAAAATCTTTATTGATACAAAAACCTTTGACATTGCTTAAGAGGGTTTATTCTGAAAGTTGGCAACGTCGCAAATAGATGTCAAATATTTCGCTGTTTTGATTAATTTGATAATATTTCTGTATGGAAATAAAAAATGTGGCTAACTAGCGACTGTGGCGACTTTTAGGATGCACCCTCTTAAGACTATGATACATAACATTGTTGACTTAAGGACTTAAGAGGGTGCATCTTAAAAGTTGGCAACGTCGTAAATAGCTGTCAAATATTTACCTGTTTCGATTAATTTGGAAATAATACTGTATGGAAATAAGAAATGTGGCTAATCTATTGGCTAGAATATTAATAATGAATTGCAATTATAACATTGAATTTGATGTTGTACCCGTTTTAGGTGAAAAAAAGGCATTTGGAAAGTTACCAAATACTTTTTTTACATCTAAAACTAACTATTCGGTGTTACGATATTAATTATTGCATTTCATAATCAATATTCTAGTTCGCTAGTTAGCCACATTTTTTATTTCCATACAGAAATATTATCAAATTAATCAAAACAGCGAAATATTTGACATCTATTTGCGACGTTACCAACTTTCAGAATAAACCCTCTTAAGGTAAGGTCGTGGGGAACAAATTTAAACAATAAGGTAAGGGCAATAAGGGAACATGCATAAGGTACTGCCGGGTGGTTTGTGCGACAGATTACCCAATATAATTAAGGTTATAAATAAATTAAACTCTTCAACATAAAACAGAACTACGTGCTTGCGAAATGTCTAACAATGTGCAAGTACTTGAATTTTATACAGATCAGGAAACGACTGGTCATGTCATTAAAATATAACCGAGTTTAGCTATTCAAAGGTAATTCTAACCTCCTTCGACCCGTCTTTGTTGTGTATGTAAAATAAGTAAATTCTGTTGTTTTGAAACTCATCTACCTTTCGGACTTCGTTCGCACGTAAATCACTTTACTACTTGCATGTCTACTTACGTAGGTACTAGTGTGCTTAGCGAAATATTAGCTTAAGTAAACACTTATGATTGTTGTTTTTTTTTTGTCTTTATTCTGGCGCTGGTAAATAAGCAAAAGGAGTGATAATTTGAGAGCGAAGATCGCAGATAACTGAAGATTGAATGATGTCTGTCTCATAATTTCAAGGTCATTTTTTTGCAGCAATACACGAGTGCAAAGTGGGATAGCGCGTCCCAGCCATGTTCCAGTGAATACGCTTATTTTCCCCGTGAATTTATCAGTTGTCGTCATAATAGAAAGCGGGAAAAAATATAGGTAGGTATATAGCACTCTGGTTTATTAACTACTCTGTGGTACTTATTATGTGTATGACGGAGGTAGTGTTTTATGATTGTTTGTTAGTCTATAAGTAATGTTTAGGTGGATGTCAAACGGTGACTTTTAATTATTGAAATAACTACTTATCAAAGAATTTGAACTGAGGAACATGTCTATAAAAAAACCCTTTTTAATGTCATTGTTGTTCAACATACAATTCCATTTCTCGTTTCAGTTATTATAGATTTGAATACTTTCATCAAAGTTCTGGTAGTCTCTTTAGTTAAGAAACAGATCGACGTGGCGTAGCAAAAGCCGCCAAAAAGAAGTAACTTATCCAATACCTACGGTTTTACGGTAAAATACCTACGCAATACACCTGCACCCTGATTGTGCAACACACGATCAATCACAATCTGTTTAATTTTGACAGTTCAACAACATACATTGCGTTATTTTCGTTGCAGAGCAGACAAATTCTTCGAAAATATGAAGCAGTGGATTAGCAATATACTTCAAAATTTTCAGTGCTGCTATGTAGTAGCACAAAAGCATGCTAAATTAGAGCACATGCTGCATAGCACAAATGAGTACCTATACGAAAAGAGTAAGTATATGATCATTTTTCACTCGTGGAGAGCATGATGCAAATGAGCATGCTAGTTACTAGCAAACAAGCATGCTTTTTAATAGCATGCGTATTTCTGTCTAAATAGGTGGCAAGAACAATTAATGTGGGCGAGAAACAACTTGCAATCGTGTATGTAGGATTGTAGGCTAATCGAGACCGGTATGGATGTACTCGCAGTAGGTACATGACGGGTTTCTATTATTTGTGGTACACTAGGAGAGATTACAGATGTTATAACACGAAACTCATTTTTACTCACCAAAACTTGGTAATTTGGTTTTATTCGTGCATTCTGTTCTGTACTGCGTTTAGTTGCATTATGAACAACTTTTAATAAGGGACCAACCCTGAATTCGTGTTTTCGAGTCCCATAGTGCAAATACCTATTAATTACTAATAGGGTAAGATTAATTTGGATATATTTATACTTACTTATTTGAGCAGCTGCTTTGGCTTTAAAGCAAATATTTGCTACAGGCGTATTACCTATAATATGAGAATGTGTCTTCACGTGAACCAAATCCATTTTGTTTGCTTCTCCATTGTTAGCCATAACATTGCTAATTACATAGTTACGTAATTTTCGCATTTCCAGAAGTTTCTAATCGTCTTGTTTTTGTAGGTTTTTTAATAATAGTTACTACTCTATTCCTTTGCAATGGTTCGTGTTCCACTTTTGTATAATTATTATAGAACATAATAATTATTCAAAAATGGAACATGACAGCTTTATTAAAACAAATATTGGGATATTGTAATGCACGACTTGACCACCATTTATGTAAGGAGATTGAGATTGGTATTTGAGTTGTCAAAATTTATGTTTTTTGCTTGCGGTATCTAACAGGGAACCTATCTTGGTCATGATTACAATCAACACTATAAAATGATTACTTTAATTATTTGATGATGATAAAACATTTTAATCCTATCTTAACCTAAATTACCTTAACGGAATCCCCACAGACATAGGTAAAAAACCTGCCAGGGAAAATGGGATGGGGCGGGTCACATCAGCCCCATGCACAGTGACCGCTGGGCAATATAATCTCCACGCAATGGGCTTCTGAAGATGGAAGGCGCCATGGATGTGCCGACACAGATAGAGGTGGCGAGTTGAAATGTAACACTCGTTGAAACAAATTCACCTAGATGTTGGGTTACATTACATGTTGCAGCACTACAACAGTATAGTGCCCCTACAGCAAATTTAGCCAGTTCAAATTAGTTAGAAAAGTGAATAATTTCCAAATCTTCCTTTGGCTTGAAAACTATAGCTATGATGATACGGAAAACATTATCAGCAGTAATCTAACGTAGTGGACAGACGAAACTCACATCCACACACCCATCACACATCTTACCACACATATGCTACCCCTATTCTATTCTAAAACAGAATATGTTTTATTTCGATTTTTTTTTTTTTTTTTTTGTTCATCCAGCGTTTGACTTCTTATATGTAAGTATGTTATTTTTTATTTTTTTTTGACTAGTGTAAAAATCGTGTGCATTGATAAGTCTAAGTCTTCCATGTTACTGGAGAAATCTAGACCCCTGTCATACAGAGATGTCCTAGTTCAGGGGTCGAGACCTCATTGATGTAACGTGTTCTGAAGTTTGGAAATAAACAAAAGGTATAACCTACTATGTTGCATTGCATAAATTAGGGCGGCTAATTTGTGTTAGGTAGGTACTTTTCACCAATCTATACTCGGCATTAGACTTTGCTGGCAGAGGCCTCCCAGCGAAGTCGTTCGTTGCCCAGCAGTGGGACAGCAACTAAAAGCCTTAATGTAAAGTTGGATGGTAGGTACTTTTAGTAAAATATCGGGGTTTTTACCAAATTGCGCAATATTTATACTTATAACATTTAAAAAATTTATAATAAAAAGCAGAGTAGGTATCTAGGTATGTATAAAAGTATAAATAATTATGACAATTTAATCAGATATATAAAAAGAAAAGATTATGTCTTTGAAAAGTTGCCTTGTCTATAAAACGTGAAAAACATGACAGCCGGAAAATTAACAGCCACTTTAACACTTTACGAAAGTTCACCTACCTACATTGACGTTTTAAAAAACTTTCCTCCGAAAATCCTACGTCATTTTTATGGAAGTTTTTAGGAACTACAAACAAAGGACACTGTATTATAGTAATTCGTATGTAAATGTGTTCTAATGGAGTAAGCTGATGAGAAATCCTGGTCACCATAACAAATTATCGCTCAATTATGACTATTTATCGCTATAAACACGTCATCATTTGATGGAAACTTTCCGTGAATGAAATCAATGCGTAATTCATTGTACGAGCAAAAAATCGCACAAACAAATATTTTGTTGGCGCTCATTAACACAGGAGTAACAAATCCTAGTTCAGGATTGTAGTAGTGTGTGTGATCGTGTGAGCGGAGTTATGTACACACCTACGTAATTACTTAATAACAAGATGAAGATTTAAAAAAACTGCGTTTAATTTTCCGGACATAATAATCATACAATTCAAAATTCTCGGGAACCCACCGCTAAACATATAGATTAAGATGCGTCAAAAAAAAAAAATAGGTTGTAATTTATTTATTTGTTTTACTTCAACATAATTATCGCGGCCAAAGGCCGATTACATTAATTTAAGGAAAAATTAAAGGTCATCCTAATGAATTGAGTTATTTTGAGTTTGTAGTTTAGTGTGTCGATGATGTCTCCTACTTTCGAGCAATTAAGAAAATATCTTTAGGTAAGTTCCTATTCCTAAGTCATAATATCCGGTTGTGATCTCGGCAAAATCTTCACAGATTTTGACATGTTTATTATTGCACTTGTTTTGACATGCTTAAAATGCATATTTTTCAGAATTTCAGGCGAATAAGTATTATTGACATAATATTTGATTGTTTTATTTCTATTTTAAATTACACAATATATTATAATTGATTGAACGCTTGTCATTGATTATTCAATAGTAAGTATCTATAATTTACGTTATTTTTTAAATTATTTGGCGAGCATTATCAGTCTTCATCAAGTAATAAAGTTATAAATGATATATCCATAAATATAAATGACAGAATGTTAAAATTCAGCAAGTTCAAAGCCACAGTTGACAGTGAATTGAGTGGCGCGGGCGACGTTCATTGCATGCACAATAGTATTCCGTAACCGGAAATAACTGTGATGTAACATCGCGCGACATCGTACGACTGTCCAGTCAGGACGAAGACACTAAACAAATGAAACAGAAGACCTACTTCAATGTGGAGACGACAATACAACAATAAATGAAAAAAACTGGTAATATTAATGCATAGGAGTATCTAGGAACTATCAAATAAATCCTAACATTGAAATTATAAAAGTGATTTTTTAACAAACTAAACAGTAGTTGTTACAAGTTAGTTGTTGTATTGTTGTCTCCACCTTGTATACAGGGTGACTTGTAATTTGACGTATTCCTTCAAGGACGTGAAAGTGTGACCCATTAGCAATAATTAATTAAGCACCCCATAAAACCAAGGCGAAAGTACATGGGATTCGAGAAAATCTGATTTTTATGTTTTTTTTTAAATTCGTCTCAAAACACTCACACAAACAATCACTTTTCTCCAAAATCTCAAATTCAATGGCCTTCATTGCTATGCCATTGAGTACCTCATACTTTAACAAATCTTTCGATGTAACCAAATTTTCTAAAACATCAAACACTTAAAAGTTAAAGGAAGCAGTTTATTAACCATTTTCAAAAAATATCTACGTACATGAACTTTGACACCAGTTATCTCCAGCTAACGGGGTAATAGTATATATTTTTCACTTCCCTCTTAACAGCATTTCTCAAATGATAAAACTAAGGTAGTAAGGTGGTAGGTGGTAGTTTTTTGAGCACAATGTTTGTATTTTATAAGACCATGTAACCTCACCAAAAAACACACTTAATAAATGATTTGATTTGATTTGATTTGATTTGCAATTCCCGTATTGTTAAGAACGTTCGCATTCGCATCTCATTCGCAATCTGTCAAAAATACAATCAATTTACCAACATTTTTGACATGTTTGACAGATTGTAACTTGGATGTGAACGTTTTTTAAGTACGAGAACTACGGCCTTCTGTTATCAGTCACAACACGACACAATGCAACTTAAATCCCATATAAATTGTATTGTCATTAATTGTCAAGTTAGATCGAGACAGCTAGGTACATCATCGGTATCAAAATATGGCCGTCCTGCGTCCTCCGTAAGGTTACTAATTTTGTGTGATTATTTTTTTGTGTTTCTTTTTAGTTTTTTGAGATTTACTGCTCAAGAATAGGTTCCCATGATTGTTTCCGATTGAACTTACAAGAGGAAGAAGTCTGTTCTGTATTGATCACAATTAACAATATTTCCCATTCGTACCTATCTAAACGGTTTCAGCGTTGTCAAGTAGTTGATCTTCGGTAGTTTCTTGTTCAGTGGTTGTGAGTCTGGGCTGACCGGGGCCGTTCCAGTCTCGTGGTGTGTAAGGATCTTTATTGGTTCTAATCTGCAACAACATGCACTTACTTCTTTCCATTGTTGTTTTTATCTTTGTGAGAATAAAATACTTCTTGACTTCGTAGAAGTATGAACAAAGGAACGATAGGCAGAAAATCATCAAATCTATTACGATAAGGAAGGAAACACTGCGCAAAGAGATTTTTTTCATTCAGCAAGAATGAATGAAACGCATATTGTAACTATAGTCAAGGATAGAATAATTAATTATATTCCTACGTGATAAGTCGGTACTATGGTACCTAGTAATTAATTATGACTTTAACCCCATCTTATTATTTGTGTTGAAACAGATCCTATGGTTATTATAATGTTATCGGGGTCATCAGGCCATTATCTTGTCTGTATAGTCTTTTTTGTTTCCTGTTTATTAAAGAGGGAAAGAAAATTTATAATACCTATTTCCTTTCTTTTTCTACATTTTCTTTTTTGGCCTTCGTGTTAGATACTTATTTATTTATTACAGTTGAATCGGGTATGCGGGACGCAACGAGCCCCATTTTTTCTAGGTGCTTTTAATCTTTGCTTACAGGAGATAATGGAAATGACTGATAAGGCGGGCTAGGCTAGGACTCAAACGTTTGTATTCAAACTTATAACTTATCAAAATACCCATACTACGTTCGTGCTTCCTCCAATTTTCCAATCTAACGCTCATCGTATGATCGCTACCAAACGATACGATACGATACGACCGGATCGAAAGTTCTGGAGGCCTTTCAATTCGACCAACGTTGGCCCAACAGAAACTAGGCCATGAAATGAGCGTGGCATTGTGCCCGTGGGAAGTGGTGATTACTGGTGCTGCTAATAGGGATGTGGATGCTTCTTTTGTGTGCATCGTATGATGCGGGCGACGGGTTACTGTCAATAATGAATTGAATCACGTTCTCGAATGATGTTACAGTTTGTCTAAAGCAGTTGCAGTGGGGCAGAGATTCGATTAGATGACTGGTGAAGATTCGGATGTTATTACTTCAATAAATGGATGTATTTAGAAGCTAAGAGTAGATTGGAATTTGCGGCATATTTGTAGATGTATCGATGTCAAGTTTTATCTTTACCTGACGGGTACTCGGGTTCGACGTCTTTTTACTGAAGTCAGTTAAGTACTTTACTGCCAAGGAACTTTGAGTGTTCTTACAGGAGCACTTATGATTTCAAGCCAGGCACCACAGGATCACCCATTCAACATTTTCTATCATTTCGTTTTATTTCAGCCATTATTCAACCAACCTTCATTAAAAAAAGGTATTATTATGAAATAAGTAGTAATATTAATAACCCTATCTAATTAATGACTTCAACGTTATCTACAATGTAAATGACAGGTATTTATTAAAATGACTTGTTGACACGCCATTATTCATGCAAAAACATTAAATAAATAATAATCGTTACATTGGCATATAAAGCGATGCTAATTTCTAGAAATGGAAAGGTGGTATAGATTTTGATAAAGGTAAATAAAACTGGTATCTTATCGAAATCGATTTTTAATGTTGTAGGTATCGCCTCTACCTCAATGTCATCTCTCGGATAAAGCTGACACGAAACCGCAACCACAAAATGAAAGTTGTTAGATTTTTACTATTGGGCATTGTTCAGCTATCTACTTGCGTACCTAATACATTTTCGTAAACAATTAAGACTAATCTGTTTCATTTTGACAGTTCAACAACATTCATTGCGTTATTTACGTTGTTGAACAGATTTTTTTTTCGAATTTATAAAGCAATGGATTAGCAATGAATTAGCTGTTTCAAAACGATTCAGATTGTGATTGATCGTGTATTACGCAATTAGGGTGCTGATTTTTGATCGTATAGGTACTCTTTTCTGTACTAATAAGCAATAATTGATGTTAAAAACGTTTTGTTGAGATAGAATTTTATTTTTCTTATCTTTTGAGTGTTTCAATAAATGGCCACCTGTTTCGCCTCACCTTATTTTAATATAAGTTTTTGTTTGACAAATATAACTACAGTTCTTGACGTTACACGTGTTATTATAGATGCTGTACAAGTGTACAATGTTTGAGTAGACAGGATGACACCAAACTATATTGTGTGAAAACATATTGTTATGATATAAGTACGTTTTTTAATACAGGGTGAACTTGAATTCATGAGCATCCTCTTAAGAGGTCATTGTACTCATCATTATGAACAACTTTCACTATTCATGAAACCAAAATTGAAATTCGAAATAAATATCAGCTGTTCTATACATCTATGTTGGCATAGCTCCTCAAAATGTAGAGCGCAGCCGATTTTTTTTCGCGATTTCAGTGTTGGTCTCATGAATAGTGAAAGTTGTTCATAACGATGAGTACAGTGACCTCTTAAGGGCATGCCCACAAATTCATTTTCACCCTGTATATGGCATCTCGCAGGTTAACCTAGGAGGTTGTCTGCTTCGGGGGTTGCGGAAGATTCGTACGCGACCCCCGGCGTAGGTGTGAGATGGAACACCGGTTTGGTTTTTAGTCAGCAAGAGTCTGACAGACCCCTCTGCCCGCCCCATGGCGGAGGACATCCATGAGGAATTTTCAACCCGGAAAAAAAAAGGAGGTTGTCGGCTGCTCAACCGGGCTTGCCTAAATAAATTAAGGCCTCCAGTCAGGGCATAGAACTTAAAAACTGAGCGACTACACGCTATGGGCACCCCCTGTGGGGTACGGACTTCGGCTTAGGCCGGCGCTGGGGGAGGGCAGCAAGGGACAGGCTGAATCGGATTAATTATGCTTTATTGTGATAGATGATCGTGTCTAACTTATCTTATATCACGGAAATTTCCCTTGGATTGGGATAAGTTTATTTTATGGTAGGTATATCCTTCAACAGATCTTGCTTACGATCGCGTAGCATGACCACCGTAAAAACGGGTTTTGTCGACGGAAGAATAGACAAAATGACAGATAAACAATCACAATCTGTCATTTTGTCTATAATCCCGTCGGCGTCGATAGAACCCGTTTCTACGGTGTGTATCTGATGTTACCAGCTGGGTTGTGGAGATAAGTTAATGTAGCTTTTTCTGAACTGTAATAATATTCACCCACATTTGGCAAAATTGAATAGCGATGTAATTTTAATTTGTGAGGCTTGCTAGGACGATTGCAATGGCTACATAGAGTGCTTCATTTGAAACTTCGTTGGAAAAATTCAATAAAAATTGTACGTAGGTCATTTTAAGTACGATATTAACAAATAACAAAACAAATTACCTACAACAACAACACCTGCAACACCTGCATTCTATACAAATAAAGGAATTATTTATTTATTTTTATTTAATAGTAATTGTCGGGTCTCGGCCCGGTCACAAGTTCAAACGATCAATGCCACCGAGTTAAGGATCGTTTATTTACAAACAATCCTCGGTACAAGTCCTGCATTGTGTCGGTGTCTACATGGAGGGGCGCGACTTCTGCGCACGCGCATCCGAAGTTGCGCCACCGACCACAGCGGCCTTCGGGCGCACCCAGCGTTTGAGTTGTGGGGACGATTCAGTCTATGTGATCGGGGTTTCAATTTGCTTGATTTCGGATTGATTTTGATATGGATCTAGTCTATAAGCTCAAGCGGTGGTCAAGGGTAACCATGGGGGCCTTCTTGGTAAAGCAAAGGACGCGTCGCGCTCTAGACTGACGTCACACCTACAGTATCTATGAGCACTCACACAAATGCAAAGCGCAGCTTAGACTTCGCGGACTGTAATTGAATAACAAACATAAAATGGCAATCGATCGCAATGCCTTTCATTTTGACAGTTCAACCAAGTTCATTGCGTTATTTACGGTGTTGAGCTAACAAATTTTTATAACCTATAAAGCAATAGGCTTCATAGGTTTTAAACATTCGTCAGTTTTGCCATATATCTATTGTAATTTTACGTATGTTTCGCAATTCCCCCGCAGGAGCTCACTCCTTGGCCTTCACCAACTTTGATAAAAAAGCGCAATCTCCGAAGCCTCGATTGACGTATCAAACTGATTTGGCGGTCAAACTCAATTAATTAATTTAACCTACTTTTGTTGTTGTTGTTTTGTGTGAATCACATGTCATGTTCTCTAGAAAGTACACTTCGGTTCAAATAAACATACCTACATAAAATAAAGGCTCGTTCACACCGGCGCGACTTGTCGCGCGACGCGACTTTAACAATACAATTTCTATTATAACTTCACGATTGAACAATTGCCGGTGTCGCGTCGCGCGACAAGTCGCGCCGGTGTGAACGAGCCTTAAAATGCATGGATAAAATACTTGGCTAGAGATGGGCTTAAACGTTAAAAATTATGAACATTGCTACATGATAATGCTAAAAATAATTAACAGTTAAAGTTTGCAGTTATTTTTCGCAAATGTTAAATTTAAACACAAACAGATTGTTATCATAATTTAATTCTCATTTTCTTCATTCTTCTCACAGGATTTACGTAAACTATTAATGATCTTATTTTATCATATAGTCGAGTGTGACTGCTAAATTTAACACCTATCACAGACTTTATTTAACTGGTGTGGACAGCACTGTTAATTTAGCAGCTTATTATGTTTAGACCCATCTCTATTAACGTGGCGAACTTGACACAGGCCACCATCGTAAAGCTATTCAGGGATTTGGAATAAAAAAACACTCTTTAACCACAAATCACAATATTTTCGATCATTACGGATTCGGTGTCAAATGTTTGGATGTCATTATGACCCACTGAAGAACAAACAAACCCACAGCAAATCAATCAAAAGTGCCGTTATATTACTGTAAATAGATTTTTAAATTAGGCAGTCAGTTATTTTAAACAAGATAATAAATAATATTAGGAGCGTTATTTTATAAACATTTTTTTTTACAATAATATGACGAAGAGCAAGACTGACCTCCTCGTTGGTCTAGTGGCCGCAATTGGTCCTGGTTTTGATTCCCAGGTCGGGCAAAGTATTATTGTTGGGATTTTGCAAGGAATTTCTCTGTAGCAGCCCTGAGTCTGGATTTTTGCCCGGTTGATGGCAATAGGCTCCGCCCTGTTATAATGGGACATAAAAATAACTGGCGAAATGTGGGTGTTCTATAGATGTACCTCTGCTTAGCCCTTCGGGGAAACAAGGCGTGATGTTATATTATTCAACGTTATATACGATCACAACCGGTGTTATTGATGTGGTTTTATTTCGTTGGTCATTGTAGCTAATGACTTAATGACGTGTGCAAATGTGTGAAGTAATTGTATCTTTGTCCAGAAATTTCGCGGAAGTTGGTATCAATAGAATCGTTTTTATTTGATTAAGCATGGTTCAACTAAGGTCATCATCATACTACAGAGGAAAATAATTTGTACATTTCGAGAAGGACTTTACACTCTGGCTGCGATGGATTTTCTTTGTACCTAATCAATATTAAATTAGCATGTATTATCATATTATATGATATTATCATATCAAACTAGGCTGAGAATCAGTAGGTACTTTTCGAACGTCAAAATTATTCAAATTCAAAGCATTAGCTTGGTTGACTGGTAGAGAATGCCTAAGGCATTAAGTCCACCTTTGTACCTTTTTAGAGTGCGAAAAGATTAAATAAATAAATAAAATTACAGAAGGAAGCCCCCCTAAACGCCCACCCTTCACCACTTCCTAGTGCTTTAGCTGGGAAGAGATTTTTGTATACAATAGTATGCAAAATCATTTACATTACGCAACACAAAACATAGGTACATTAAATTATTAGCCATATTTACTTAAATATACTTACTTAAGTTATTAAATTAATATGCTTCCCAAACCCTTTTCTCAATTTTTTATATTATTAGATTAACGAGATGTTGTCAGTCAATCATCAATAAAATATTGTTGTTTTTATTCATAACAATCTATATTAAGACCTCTAAGTAACTGTTTTTTTATAAATCATGGGTAAAAAACAAGGTGTTATTTTAGGCCCCGTCTGACGTCAAGCAACTTGCTTTACAGGTTTGGTTAAAGAACGAAGACGTAGGTATATCTGCATATACTGAATCTATACTAATATTATTAAGAGGTGTGAGTTTGTATGTAGGGGGTAACCTTCGAAACTACTGATCCGATTTCGAAAATTCTTTCACTAATGGGAAGCTACAGTATTGCCGAGTGTCATAGTCGATATATTTTATGTTAAAATAAGAAATTTCACGCGATCGAAGTCGCGGGGAAGAGCTGGTTTAAAATAATGTTCCGTTTTAAAGGTAAAGTGAGCTGCGCTAATAATATTTAATGTTAACTTTTTTGTTTTGTTTTTCCGTGACGTGGGTCCAAGCAGGCAACCACTCATTTATAAAAAGTAAAAATTTTGTATGTATTATTCGCAAAACCTGTTACACTTTGTTTTTGTAAAATAAAATACTTCGTTGTTTTTTGGTTGTTTTAAATTTTGTTCTAAAGAATTGCGTACCTAGTTGAAATGAATATTATATTAGCATAACCATAACGATGTTAGTAGATCAATTAGATAGGAGTAGATAGAATTTTGATTCATTTATTCTGTGGGAATAAAAGTAATTAGTGTGGTTGTTAAGAATTTTCCAGTCTTCGCTACAACATTTATTTATTTATTCGGTACACCAACAGCAGTAACTACATACAAAAAAATTAAAACAGAACAATAACAAAATAAAAGTACTGGTGTATGTATGCATGCCTTTTATAGGTTTAAACAGCATTCACCACAAAACAACATCGCTATAAACTAAAAAAAAAGTAAACAAAATTCAAAATCTATACTCATAATAAATCTGTAGAAGTGAAAATTCTGTACATTGAAAATATTAAAAAAAAAATGGCAGGGAGTGTTACTAGACCGACGCCGAACCCAAAAATGTGATTAAATTTTTTTTTGTCTGTCTGTCTGTCTGTTTGTTCAGGCATAGCGCAAAAACTACCAGTTCGATTACGATGAAACTTGGTATAATTTATTATTCTTTAATATCCACCACACCGGGCACCACACTGGGTACTTTTTATCCCGGAAAAGTATATAAGTACAATAAAAAACAAACTTAATTTTGCGGTTCGATCCCTAGACCCGATTACTGTACCAACCGCAAATAATAAGTTTGTCATAGGTTACGTCACCCGCAGTGGAGTTCACTAAGGGGCGCTGCACACGGCTAAGATACTATAATATTTTATCTCAAAAAACTCATTGATAAGTTTCGTCATCCACGCGAACGAAGTCGCGGGCACAGCTAGTAAATAATAATATTGGCTGTCAAAGTATCAACTATCCGTTAGTCTCGAATCTAATTAAACAGTTCGAGTAAATAGTTCTCACGCATCACGCGAATGGTTCCTGCTGACACATGACAAATAGTACGTAAATGTCGTGTGTAAATATTATAATGTACCATTTGCGTATAATTTTCTTGAACACGCGTAATAATTAAAATGAAAACAAAGAATCCGCTTTGAACGAGATAGATATATAATGTGCTTATGTAATTTTTGAGTAACAGTTGGCTTATTGTGAAAATATGATGTAATATTTATTTTGGCCGAGACTGTGGTACCTAGTTCCTAATAAATGTGTTCGCTTGTAAATCTGGCAGTTTTCATCAGACGTATTTTAATTTATCTATAGTATAATTTTAAGGAGGAGCTCGTGGCTAAGTAATAACAGCCGCACGGGTCGACGATCATCTTTGCCTCGGAAAGCAAGTTAAGCCGATCGTCCCGGGTCTCATTCGTGGATCTTTGACAGTCGTTACGGGTTGTCAGAATCCCGAAAGTCTGTCAACCAGTCTTTTCAGGAGGTATTGTATTACCCAGTTCTGGGTTGTGGAGGTCGGATAGTCAGTCACTCCATGTAAAATACTAGTATTCAGCTGCTT
This sequence comes from Eupsilia transversa, assembly GCA_914767815.1. Classification (NCBI taxonomy): domain Eukaryota; kingdom Metazoa; phylum Arthropoda; class Insecta; order Lepidoptera; family Noctuidae; genus Eupsilia; species Eupsilia transversa. The sequence continues at coordinate 5,407,975 of OU611874.1, forward strand.
CCGGTTAGACTGGAAGCCGACCCCAACATAGTTGGGAAAAGGCTAGGAAGATTGATATTTTATAGAATAATTTTAATATGCGTATCATTTTACATTGTCTACATTACATTCTTGGTGTGCTGCGCAACTTTATAAAAGTGTACTCTTTGTGAATATCAATGGACATTAAATAGCCACTCTGGCATTCATAAATTGTTTGCTAAAATAGTTATATGCGCAGTGTACAGCAAATTCTTTAACAACATTGCGGGGATTCGTCAATTTGCATATAGTTACTTTGAAGGTCGCTTAACAAGACGCACGGTATCTCTGATTTATAGTATTTTATATAAATGTTATTAATACAACATTTGGTGTGAAACAAGTTCCCTATATATAGCTTCCTAATGTCAAGTTCTGGCACAGTTCACTAGACCATGAAGATACTCTAGATATCTAGAAATATCTAAATGGTATAAAACATGTTATAGTTTAACACACATTTTACTTTCATGACATTTTTATAATAATTTATAGTAGTAGTATTATATTATCTGTGGTATAGTAGAACTTGCTACTATATCATCGGCGAAGAGTTTGGTTTTAGAAGATGTCCAAATCAGTTTATGAATTTGTAATTTTACAGCTTACTACAGATGAAGGCCCAATTCTCGTACTTAAAAAACGTTCACATTCAAGTCGCAATCTGTCAAACTTCGCAAAAATGTTGGTAAATTGATTGTATTTTTGACAGATTGCGAATGAGACGAGAATGCGAACCGTGCGAACGTTCTTAAAAATTACGGGAATTGCCCCTCTGCTATCTAATTGCGTAACACATTTTCGTTAATTATTAAGACTAATCTGTTTCCTTTTGACAGTTCAACAACATTCATTACGTTATTTATGTTGTCGAGCAGATTTTTTTTCGAATGTATGAAGCAATGAATTAGAAATCTGTTTCAAAACGATTCAGATTGTAATTAGGGTGCAGTAGTAGATGAAAGGACCATGAATAGCCTTTAAAGCTTAAATAAATTCACAATCATAGAAGAAATACTTGAGAATTTGAGATGGACCTGCGCAGTTGTCATCGGAGGTCAAAAAATATTTGATTGTGGCAACCTCGGTTGTTGTGAAACCGACGAGGAGAGAAAGTACGACTGTATGGTAGGTACCTCTACTCAGTGATGTGTGGTGTGAGGTGTGCCGTTAGCGAACATCATTGGCTGCAGACGGAAGTGTTGGGACTATATGACATGCAACAGCTTTGCAAAAGTACTGTTAACAAAAGAGTTTGGTTAGCACCGCAGGACCTGACGGGACATCTTTCGGCTGAAATGATGATGGATGACGAAGTAGCGAAGGCAATAAAAACTTGTCAAAATATTTTTTATGAATATGCACAATGCGTAGTTCTAGTCATTGATATCCCTTTTTGGGATACTGGACTAGCATATGCAGAACATGCCTTAAAAGATGCAGTTAAAGTTAGCTGACAGCATACCGTTCTATTTGGCTCACTGTACATTGTGTAGTGCGCCACATCTCGGCAAGCGACGATCTACTGGACATGACATAACATAGTAACTTTATGCCTTTGCATAGACACGCGTCGCTATGAACCGCGAAGATGGGTACTGTAATACTGTTACAAGTTGGCATATTGAATCTATGTAGGACTTGACGTCGGCAAGGCTTGTGCAATTAAAAATAAAGCCTGGTGCAGACTGCCACAACACAGCGCGGGCGGCGGCACGACGCGACTCTAACAATACAATTTCTAAAAAAACTTCACGGTAGAACAATTACCTGTGTCGCGTCGTGCCAATCTGCACGAGGCTGAACGTTTTCATTATTACTTCTTCCATAGTTGTCTGGAATATTGAGAACACATGTAACAAATAGTATGTGAAGTACGCACAAGCTAGAGAGACACGGTGACGACATAATCAAGGTCGTGATAATTCCCTGGAAGTGATGTGGTCATATCTAGGGAGGCCTATGTCTGCCATTGGTTTGATGATGTAATTACGTAGGTAAGTACATAGACCAGTATAATTTTTAGTACCTACGTGAGGTACATAACGTGGATGTAGTTTTGGCACAATGCCACATAGTGCACCACTGCCTCCCCGGTGCCTCATTACTCATTACTTACACAACTATGCACTCGCGGAGGTCTTGTTTATATTTTCACTTGTGCGATAATATGTGGTAAGAAATACATGGCCTTGATAACCTGTTACCAAAACACGGTGATAATAAATATTTATCAAAAGTTCTTACATAATAGGTAAGGGAGGGTGTGGCTTTGTAAAGACGACGCGGTTCGAGTGCACTACGAAGACACAGCGTCTTGTTGGTCAGTCCAATGATACATGATTTTCCTATTTTTTTGTATTTATTCATCGGTTACTCGGTTACCAGTCAGGGTTTGTTATCGCAATTTAGACAATGTAGAATTGAAGCACTTTTTTCTTTGATGTTTGAACTCACGATGGCCTATGAACCTGTTGAAAAAACACATTGTCATCATTATACGTAATATGAATCAGAATACATCACAAAACCTCCATACAATTGACCTAACGCATGAATCACATTATAATACACTCGAGAATCCGCGATCATTTCACAAGAGTCTCTCGTTTAAAGGTTGAACATTGATACGGCTTTGGACTTTGATCAATCAAGGTAAAACACTTGCTTATCGGTCAAAAACAAACCAAAGTGGACTTTGAACGCCACTTACTTTTAATTAACTGTGAAGATTTGTGAAATAAAATATTTGTATTGACTGATTTAGACTAATATTGAGGCGGAAATCTAACAGGTAGACTCGAATCAATAAGGAAATTTGTTTTTCTGGTTAGTGTGGAGGCATATTGGTGTAATGTATACGTGGTGTTCATGATAAATTTATTACGGGGGACGCGCTACGTTTTTTGTCATTTCCAGCACCCTAATTGCTGAATACAAGATCAATTACAATCTGTATCGTTTTGAAACAGATTGCTAATCCCTAAGTTCGAAAAAAAATCTTCTCAGCAACGTAAATAACGAAATGAGTGTTGTTGAACTGTCAAAATGAAACAGATTAGTCTTAATCGTTGACGAAAATGTATTACGCAATTAGATAGCAGTTCAGTGTCAGGTTGTATGTGGATTAAAATATGATTCGCGACCGTAACAAATATGGCTTTACAGAATTATAATCATTAGAATCAGCAATACAACTCCTTAAGTTAGAATAATCCTCAAATGTCATGATTACATGAAATAGTCATTCAATAGGGTAATAAGAGAGTATTGATGATTTTTATTCCTGCCAATCACATTTAGATCAACGTACAACCTGATACTGACCAGTAAATTGCAATTTCGCGAGGTTTTCACCTTGTAGGAACTGATTTTGCGTTTGTTGAGATACGTTAATGGTATGGGAAGTGCTAATAAACAGCAGGTGATGCGCAACTGCCCAGAGTCTCATCTGTACTCTGACAACTGATTCCGCCTGGTGATAGGTTTGGATGGGCCAGGTTTCAGGTTTAGATGGGGCCATGCCTTAGAATAGAATAGAATAGATACTCTTTATTATGTACGCCATAAAAATTACAGACATAAAGCCCCCAAACTATGGGTTGGGGGGTATATGTCTGTAATTTTTATTTTTATCCCTTACGCAGTAATGTATGTTTGCAGATAGCAGGATTCTTACTGAAATAAATGTTAGTTGGCCACTGATGATGCTGACGAAAGATATTATTTTCGACCAGTGCAACATTACATCCCTAGAGTAAATATATTATGTTCTGTGAACATTACACTGCTTGCAAGAACTCGCACAGTGTTCAACCAAAAGAAAAAGTCATTGCAGTAAATAGGTATACGAGAATTAAGAAATTTCTACGGAAAATTACTTGCTTTTCTACGTAGTCCATGGTATTGAAATAGGAAACAAATCACTGTAGATAATGATAATATAAGCGCTGCCATTACGATGATTTATATCAATTTTAAAATATTATTTACGTGATTGCAGAATTGAAGTTAGATTTGTTTCTGCATGTTTACATCCATGTTTAAAATTACGTACGGTTAAATAATTTTTCCATCAACCGTCGTTAGGTTGCTGGAAAGGTGCACTAATAAATCTTACTCATTTGATCTTTTATTTAAATAATTATCTTATTTATTTAGACACATAACATCACGTCTTGTTTCCCTGAAGTTTTGGGCAGTTGTGTAGCTAAAGTACACCCACCCAGCTGTGTTTAAGTCCCTTGTATGTAATAGGGGGCGAGCCTATTGCCATCAACTGGGCACAAATCCAGACTCCGGGCGGCTACTGAGAAATTCCAGATAGAAAATCCCAGTAACACTTTGCCCGACCGATCCCAGGATCCCAGGAAACCCAGGATCTCATGCCCAGCAGTAGCGCTTACACCACTAGACCAACGAGGCAGTCTTAGTTATTTATTAAGTTAAAGTTGTGTTACTTAAGTTGAAATGACTTTGAATCCTATTATTTACTTGCGGTGTGGTTTTGTACCTACCAGGGGCCTAAGTCTACTAATTTATAAACGTCACAATGGTGTCATAATGGTTAGTTTTTGACAGTTTTTGTATGGCAAATCTGTCAAAAACTAACCATTATGACACCATTGTGACGTTTATAAATTAGTAGACTTAGGCCCCTGGTAGGTTACTTTTGTTCAGCAATTTAAAAATATCAGCCAGGCAGCCCAAATATACCTACGTACATATCTTAAATACATTACGATATGTATTTTTGTGATTTGTATATATTTGTACAAACTCAGCGACTACTGTGGTGGGACTGAACAATTTTTATGTCATTAACTTCGCTTTTATGTTGTAAAATGACATTATGTATTTACGCACAAGAATTACATAATATAAATAACAATTACCTTACTTTAATGTAGTTATTATGTGGAAGACAACACATGGATTTACATAATGTAAATAACAATTACCTTACTTTAATGTAGTAATATATTATGTGACAACACATGAGTTTATTGTAACCGTGACGCGTGGACTGAATACCTAATCATTACTAATAATTAACATAATTCAACCAAAGTTGTAAATAAAGTCATGTGATTTGTAATTATGAATTTTGAAAGAATTGAAAATAAAATCGAAAGAGAATACACATATTCGAATACGAAAGAATTTATTTTTTGAAGATTAACAAGAAGGATATGCATATATATTTTTTTTAAACTTTTTTTTACTTTTTGGGCACATTACTCTTGTATACTCAAAGCATTTATTTCAATGCACTTTTGTCAAGGAGTCGGTCAGTTTAAGCCAGTTGCCCATTCCAAAATGTAGATCTCTCTCGATCTCACAAAAAATATGATATCATAATCGTAGTAAAGACTCCTATAAACTATCGGATAGGCAGCAGTAGATTCCAAGGGTCGCGCAACAAAAAAGCCAAGTACGATGAATTCAGATCCGCCAAGACGAGCCAAGCGAAGGCCAAGGGCGGACCTACCTTTTCTCGAAGCACTTCGTCGTTTTTTTTTTAATCCTCTTAACTCTACAGGCTCTAACTGTAGGTACAAGATCTAACTTCCCAAGCTCTACAGCTTAGGCAAAATATGTGGCTTGGCCATTTCACTACATTCACATGGGTGTAAGGTGAAAAATTTATTCACTGTTCATTACTGTTATACAATGTTCTTGTACTAATGAAATGGCTAAGCCTTGTGAAGTTAGAGCTTGAACAGTCAGGGCGTTAAGAGTTGGAAGCTTGGCTCTACATGAGATCTGATAACTTTCTGACAGTGCCAGTCGCATGGTCTCGTCTTGGCAACATTTTATATGAAAATGTTTTTGGTGGGATATAATTGTCCGTCGCAACTCCGTAGATGAGTCTGCCCACCATTGTGACAATCTCATAGAACTTGTCTGTCTAGTCACGAGAAGGGTTTGTGTACCACTACCACATTTCCTGGTTCAAGCGATCTTCACAAACTGCTCCCATTCCTTTTATTGTGGTGTCCTTGACATTAACTAAAGCTGTATAAATATATTTAAAAAGTTGTACCAGTTAGTCCTTTTTACTTTTTGCATAACTCAACTTGTGTGGCTTCCTTTCAAGGTCCCCATTTTTGTGTTGTTTCTATTTTTATATACTTAGTCCAAAGGATAGTTGAGCTCTGTGAGCTGTAGCTATAATAAAGTTGGTAAATGGCTCAAGTTATTCTCAAGGCAATCGTGATTCGTTCGTTATTGTTTATGGTTTTACGCAAATTTTACGCACGTGTATATTTTAGAATTGCTTGATGATTTTCGATTGAGCTAAATCGTGGGTTTTTCTACTGCGTGATAACTGTGACAAGACACCCAACTACACGAAAAAAAAGGGGACTGAGAATCAAAGATATTACCTAACTACATTAGATAATTTCATGATGTCGTGATGGCCCATTGGTTAAAACGCCTCATAAACCTCTCATAGATCAAGAGGGTGTGGATTCAAATCCAGGCCAAAACCAATGAGACGACATCACTGACATCGGTGAAGGAAAACATCGTGAAGGACTTATAATTAATGTAAGTCTGAAATCGCCAATCCCTCGTCAGCAAGCGTGGTGATCAATGCTCGTGCCTTCTCTGTGTAGCAGCCTTTGCCCTGCAGTGGGATAGTAAAGGCTCGTAAGTACTGGCGCGATATCGCAGGCGCGACAAGAGTAGCGATACCTGTCGCGCCCGCGATATCGCGCCAGTATGTACGAGCCGTAAAAGGCTGGTATTATACAGTGTGAGTCTTCATAATGTGCACATATCGAAATGAGGGATTCTATGCTTAATTTGACAAACGGAAAAAATATTTAAAAAAATCTATTTTTATTTTTTTATTTATTTTGTATTTTTTACCCCAATGTAAAAAAACGGTCTAACTTTTAAATGATCTATCGCGATGAAACAAACTCAACTCCATAATGATTGGTAGTAATTAAGTGTTCTTATAAAATGAAAATTGTGGGAAAAACCCCTCCCAATTAAACCCAAAAAACCCTCAATTGAAAATAACCAGGTATTTCGTCCAAAAATCTGTTTTTTTAATCAATTTTTACAATAATCGTAAAAAAAAATCAATAAGACGAATTTTTTTAAATAAAAAAAAATGGAAAAAAAAATGTATTTAGATTTTATTTTTTATTTTTTCCGTCGATAAAATTAAGCATAGATTCCCCCATTTCGATATGTGCACATTATGAAGACTTACACTGTATTAGAAAATCTCAGGATAGAACTGGTATGAGCCATGAATTACTATAATCCCAACATCAATATGAAATGGATCGATGATGATGGGCTATCGAGCCTTCATGCCACAATACACTTCGTAGGTCCATTAGAACATAACTTGCTAGGGCAGGACTTAGCTGACGGCGAATCCCAAGTGTATACTTAGATACCAAAGCATCAACCATACGTTCCTGCACTTCTGAAGATCTAAAACACGTCACTGATGTCGCGATTGGCATGGCCTGCACCTACTGGACCTAAAACATTTAATAAAATACATGTATATACCATCGACTCGAAAAAAAATACACAAATTTTTCGACAAAACAGTAAACTAGCAGAACATTTAGTGAATATTTGAACACCGGTCAGTGTCACGAGCGAGCTGCGACTTGGCCCTCAAATAAAGTGATCATTTGCAGTCTGTACATAAAGTCTGTTATTATTTTCGTGGGCACCATACAAGGGCAAAGAATGTAGTTAGAGTACCGTTAAGTTTAACTTGTTATACTTACCAAAATGTATCTGCTGTAAAACGCACCTTCGTTTTAATCGGTCCATGTATGGCCTTCCTCCTTTCTTCCAGATTGCGTTGGAGGATGAAGGACATTTTAATATAAGCTGTTCCTTACCTTATCGACCAATATCAATCAAGCGATCTGGACATTCCAATACAAGGCGAAGTTTTTTACTAGATTGTAAATTAACTCCGTAACTTTCCATCTAAAGCTTCGTATTGACGTAGCTTTACTATTAATACTTCTTGGTTATATTTAGATTACAAAAACAAGTTACTGTATGGAAAATCTGCGGCCCAACTGAGGGCGTAGACCTCGATGTTTTGTTGGGTTTTATATTATTTTTTGTCTTATTACGTCGGTCAATAAGTTAAGGTACACTCTCGTACAATTATTTATTGCGTCGCAAGTTTTTTCTGACGTCAGCGTCTCTCGACTTTTCGTGAAACAACTACGAATTACTCAGTAACTAATAGGAATCTTAATAAGTTATGATTTCATGAAATCTTTATGGTGCTTGAATTCCATACTGTACCAAGATCACAAAAGTTGATTCAGAGTTTGATCCGTGCTTGGGTTACATTCGATAGAAACCTTAATCTTCCGAAAAAATATTATGGAAATAACAAAGTAATACTGAAACTCGATTTTACGATAACTGTAGCTACTTCATAATTATTATGTGATGGTATTACCGACCTCAAGCTCAAGGGCAAAGACACAGAAACGGGACTAATCTCCAGACGATAGAGATTTTGACTGACAGGTTGCAAATGATCGCCGAGTCTTCTTTGTTTAGGACCCATACTATATTCATAATAAAATACATACTATTCATACTTTGAGATTCTTTATCCTTAACACTGCCTCTGCAGGTTAAGGATGAAGAATCTTTAAGTAATTTTTAACCTTTTTTATTAGTACCTACAATAATAAAATAGGTAAAAAATAATTCTTGCTTGCTAAAAGATAAATCAGTGGAATGATACCTTGGGCCTTTACACCAAACGATTACGGTCTACCTTTCAAATAACCCAACATTAAGTTGCTCTAAGTTTACATCAATTAAAATAACTGGAACATTAATCCAGGCCAGTTCAATTTAAGATGTTAATCGGCAGTTAAGTAAAATTCATTATGGCGGATAGTAAAATAGTATGAATGGTTTTGTAACGGTACCGCACCCAGGGATTTGCCCAAATCCTTTTACAAATCATATCAGTTTTACCCGTTTGGAGGTCCGAGATTATCCTACGGGAACGTACTACCGGTATAAAAAGTATCCCATGTCATAGCCCAGAGGCCGTATTATGACGTATTAATGTCACCATTTTTCCAGTGTGATAGAGAGACGGAGCTATACAAGGCCGATAGCACCATCCTTTTTTCGCAGTGGAATAATGATGGCATTAATACTTCATAATAAGGCCCCAGGTCATGGTCTATCTCTGCGCCCATCAAAACCGTACGTTCGGCCGAAGCGTGAAAAGGTAACAGACAGACAGACAGGCAGACAGAGTAACTTTCGCATTGATAATATTAGTAATATAATATACAGTAGATAATATTAGTACAATGATTATCATCAATTAACACAGATAAGGAAATGTTGGAAGACATGCAATTTGAATTTTAAATTCTTTTTGGGGATTCCCAACCTCCTATTAACAATTACTTAGACGAGAATGTAAAATTGTGAGCTACAAGGACACCAAAAATGTTTAATATTGTTATTAAATCAATTCATTATCAGATTTTTCGACAACAATGACACGTAAAGTCATTTTAAAGTCACACATAATGTTCTCTGTTTGGTTCCAAGCGATGTGTGTCGTACTGTCATGGCTTGCAATACGTTTTCACTTCCTTATTGGTTCCGACAAAATACAGTACTCTGTGATACGTCAAAGCAAAGCTGGCATTCCTTTATGTTTATGGATCAGGAGGCAGTTAGTATAGAAGTATGGAGTAGGAAGAAATGGAGCGCTATGTGTGGAAATATCGCACGGCTTGGGTATAACAGTGCAAAGACATGTTGAACAACTGAACGCTGCTGGAAAAATAGTCAATGTGGCTAGAGCCTGATTTATACGGTGCAATTCAATTGCCATTGACTATACAATAAAATTGAAACAACAATTAAAGTTGTGAAGCATATAATTTTTTGCTTCCATTTTATTGTATGCCAGCCACAATTTGCATCGGGTAAATGGGGGGCTCCGTGGGCTGAAATATTTAAAACGTTCTACGATGCCTTTGCCTCGATAAATAAAAGATAACGAAGTGCATAGTCCACCGCTCTCGGCCCTCGATCGACCGACTTTTGTACTCACAACCTAAAGGCGTCATAAGTCATACGGACTCTATGTAGGTAAGTAAAGCGTAACGGTGACCGTTGTACGTCTTTGTTGTTAGTTGAGCTCCTTGAGTTCTGAGATGAGCTGCACGATTTCTGACAAATGCATGCACTGACTGGACAGGTCAACTCAATCTGTGTGATTCTTTTTTCCTCAAAATAACATTTCAGACACGAATCTACATGGTCTTCACATGATCTGACCAAGATTATGTCTGGACTTTTAAAGAGACTGTGACCTCTGACTTTGTTTCGGCCTTTCTTCTCAGAATAGTCGGATAGGAAACACCAACCTCATCTAGTTTAGAAATAAAAGTGTTTGTACAAACCTACTTACAGAAAATAAATCATTTATCAAATAAAACCCAGTCGGTTGTACTACTGATCGTTATTTCTCCAGACAAAGTTTATTTTGATTATATGTATGTATGTATGTATATATCTAAGAGGTGAAAGTTTAATCACCATTTTCCTCTTAAGGGGTCGTTGTACTCATCGTTATGGTCAACTTTTACTATGGGACCAAACCTGAAATAGTGAACAAAAAATCAGCTGTTCCCTACATTTATGTTCGCATCACTCGTCAAAATGTAGGGAGCAGCAGATTTCAGGTTTGGTTCCATAGTAAAAGTTGTTCATAATATTATAATGAGTACAATGACCCCTTAAGAGGAAATCGGTGATTATAATTTCAACCTGTATTTAGCTATTTATATTAAATTCTTGTATTTTATTTTATCTCAGTTGCGCCACGTGTCCTCTCTGCATCACCTAAGGTTGACAGGTAGAAAATGCCTCAGGCATTAAGTCCGCCTTTCTAGGGTGTATTTTTTGTACGTGTGCAAAAAGTTATAATAAATAAAAATAAATATCTTTCCGTCTGTACACACGGCTACATATCAAGCTATACATTTCCAGTATAGGCTGATCTCGCATTGTATCGGATATCCAAACCATGAGAAATCAGCTTATACTGGTAATGTATAGCTTGATATGTAGCCGTGTGTACTATGCGTAGGGTCACTGCTATGCGCCAGAAGCGGATTCCAATAGGCAATGATTGGTATAATGCTCCATTTGTGCGTGCCTCCATGGCTGCATGTTTTCGTCAGATATAGGTATCAGATATTTCTTATTGTATAACAGTTATACTGACGTCAGACAATAATTAATTAGTGATATCCGGAAACAGGTCTCAAAGGAAATATTTGGCGCCTGTGGTTTCTTAATGATTTGTTGACGTTTCAAAGTTAATGATTATTTTCATTCGTAAATGACATCATTTGTTGGTACTTTTTGTAGATCCTTGTTATTGTAAATGAGTTCATGGACATGAAAACAGATTTTTTTTTATGACCTAACAACTATTTGTATATTTTTCCTTTGACTTTATAAAATTGGGTACATAAAACTTAAATTGTATAATGTGGAATGAGTTCCGTTATCTTTTGTGAGATTCTATGAATAACATTTAAATCATTAAAATAAATGCATATTTGGGTTAGGGTAGGTAGGTAGTCTTAAAGGCTCGTTCACACCGGCGCGACTTGTCGCGCGACGCGACACCGGCAATTGTTCAATCGTGAAGTTTTATTAGAAATTGTATTGTTAAAGTCGCGTCGCGCGACAAGTCGCACCGGTGTGAACGAGCCTTTATTCGTTTGTTTGCTGATGATGTATGAATGCCAAGCCAGGCCAGGCCAGAGCAGCACTCTAATTACGTAATACACGATCAATCGCAATCTGAATCGTTTTGAAACAGATTGCTAATCCATTGCTCGAAGCCATAAGTCCGAAAAAAAAACTGCTCAACAACGTAAATAAAGCAATGAATGTTATTGAACTGTCAAAATGAAACCGGTTAGTCTTAATCGTTTATGAAAATGTGTTACGCAATTAGATAGCTGGCCTGGCTACTGTGTGACCTATGACTTATTCAAAACTTTTCGTCTAGTTCTTCGAGCGACTTTTAACTTTATGAACATAAAAATAAGACTCCTAATGATCGCTACAATGAGTTTTTTAAAGGAAACTGCTGTTATTCTTTATCAATTCATCATAGCACATAGATAGATGACTATTAAGGTTCCCACAAACAGGCGCGACGCGACAGCGCGACGTGACTTTAACAATATAATTTCTAAGAAAACTTCACGGTAGAACAATTACTGGTGTCTCGTCGCGCGACAAGTCGCGGCAGTATGTACGAGCCTTTACACTGTCAAAGATCAGCATTGATCAACGAACGCTGCGCAAGTCATGGCATGCGGAAAAGATGCAATGGACTTTAGACTCGGAAAGTTAAACAGAAGTTAACAGGTAAGGCGGTCATGGACATCCACTTTTGGAGTAAGTATAGGTTTCCTCTACTAGAAACATCAAGAATTATAAAAACATTGGTGTTCATAGAAGCTAGGCATCACCAAAAAACATTTTAGTAACTTTGGCTGTAGTTGTTCTAATGATTCAATTAAATAACATTATTTTTAACCGACTTCCTAACTAATATGTATTATAAATACGTAAGTGAGTTTGTTGGTTTGTTTGTTAATTCGTTGTTTGCGCTACACGCTTTATATGCGTATACGCTTTCACGATAAAACGGCTGAACGGATTTGGATGAAATTTGGCACATAGACCATGACCTGGAGAAGGACATAGGCTACTTTTAATACTGGATCGCAGACGAAGTCGCAGGCAAAAGGTAATATTTTATAATCTTGGTGTTTACTATCCACTTCACACAATTTTAATGCAGTTTTAGGATAATATTTATATATACACAATATCATTTATTTGGAGTACAAAAGCAACAAAGTGTGAGATTTCCATCAACTATTCTCAAATTAAATTGCATCAAAACTCTTTGTGTGTTTCTAGAAACTAATAGGAAGCATTTAGAGAGGTTGCTAGAATTTACCGCTAATTACGTTCCTAATTAGCGTCGAATTAATAATATTTTTTCGGTGCGTTTGTGCGTGGTTACATCACACATTCACAACCAAACAAGTTTTTGTTGTGATTTGCTCTTTACAAAGGTGTTTTAAATTCGACCTCAATAAAGTTCACTGAATTTAAGAAAGCTTCAATTTAAGTATGAAAGTTCGTAATAAGCTTTTTAAGTGCTTTTTGATGCACCTACATACTGAGTGCTGCCTTCGGTGAATTTCGGATATTCCCATACAATATACAACTCCCCATACATTTTATACATAACCGGACAGCTTTTTTTTAATAATGCCTTTAACCTTCCTCGCGTTTCAAGCTATACTAAATTTCATCAAATTCAGTCCACTGGTTTAGATCTGAAAACACTGAAAGCGTAACAAACAGACATACACACTTTTCACTTATTTTTAGTAGGTATTTCTGGCAGTATGAATATAATTGTAATTATGGAATGGATATTATTTTCTTCGCGTATTCCACAGAGTCAAAACATGAAGGTCTTCAATCAGTGCGTCCTGCCGTGCCTATGACATATGGACCCTAAACGTGGGCTCTCACGGTATGGCTGGTCCATAAATTCAAGGTCGCTCAGCGAGCTAAGCTAAGGAACGGGCTATGCTTGGAGTCCGAGGGACCGAATCCGGAACCTGATCCAGCAGAGAACCAACGTTCTCAACATAGCTCACAGAATAAGCAAGCTGAAGTGGCAATGGGCCGGCCATATTAGCCGTACAACCGATGGCCGTTGGGGTAGACGTGTTCTTGAGTGAAGACCGCGAATCGGCAAACGTAAGGAAGGACGCCCTCAGGCTAGGTGGAGCGACGATCTACGCAGGGTAGCTGGTAGCAGCTGGATGAGAGTTGCCGAGAATCGAGCTGAATGGCGTGAAATTGGAGAGGCCTATATCCAGCAGTGGACTACTATACGCTGATGATGATGATGAATGGATATTATTACAATACCTACTTAGGTACAGTGTACATTGGATTGGACAAATAAAGTGTAACCCAGCGCGTCGAAAAAGCACACTGACACAGAGAACTCTTGGCGCCAATCAGTGCATTGAAAATCGCCCGTGCGAACCAGGCTTAGTCTGAAACTAAATTCACCAAAAAAAAACGAGCTGCTATGTACAGTGTCTTTTTTACAATAAAATGTTGCTTACATGCCAACTAATGTTTTTTATTGTAACTCATTAGTTCCTATTAATACATTGAAATGTAAGTTGTTATTGAACAATCCTTGAAGTATTTTTTTTATATGCATCAGATATATATAGTACCTACCAACTAGGTACTGTGCTGAGTTATTATTTTAAATAAAATACTTTCAACGATTCATGCTTCCCGATTGTACACACGGCTACACATCAAGCTATACATTTCCAGTTAATGCTGATCTCGCATTGTATAGGATTTCCGTACAATGCGAGGTCAGCTTATACTGGAAATGTATAGCTTGATGTGTAGCCTTGTGTACCTACCTATCCCAGACAGGGTCGATTTAACGCGTGTGCGCACGGAAAAAATCTGTCGCAGGACCAAGCAAGTGCGGAGATTGCCGTCACCTGTCATCCAGAGCTCTCCTGTTGAATTGGACGCATCAAAGCAAGGAAACCACTAACCTCATTCTCATGTGTAGTGTACATGTTTAATATAGGTATACTGACTAACAGACTCCGCAGTCCGTAGCGAACGCACTCTACTGTATTTTTTGTATTGTAAACCTAAGCTTAATTATAATGATCTTGATCATCTTTTTATATTTTTAAATTGAGTTTTAGTTTTTCTTTGTAGAAATGTTTCAATAAAAAATGTACACAATATTTTTTACAGATATTTTAAACAACATTTTAATTCGCCAAGAAATTCATTTTTATTATTATAATAAAGCGTCATTCAAACTATATTTGTATGTAGGTACACCTACACATTAAATTAACGAGAAATGAGTTTTTTTGTCATTTTACGTCAATTGGACAAAAAACACATTAATAAAAATTACGATGGCAATAAACGATGATAGTTGTAGAATCAGGCATTCAACCCCTTAAAGGTCGTATGTAAATATATCTCAGTTCGTATTAGTTACTAAGTACATCAATATCCAACTTCTTAACATCATTAAAAAAAAAAAAAACTTCCCGACAGAATTTCGGCCACGGTGGCCATGCAATCTCAACGGTGATTAGCCAAGTACGCAGGAGATATTATAGTGCACAATTGTGTACGCAAAACTTAGATAGTCCGATGGGACGGCAATCCGACACGAACGGTGAGAGATCAGACACCGGGCCAACGGCTTTACGTGCTAGCCACGAAGGAAGCCTCCACCACCAACTTCCAAACTCCAGAGAAATTCCTAATTAAAAATCCAACAACACTTTGTATACAAAATGCAAACATACGAGTGAAATCTTTGTTCTCTGTATTAGGATATGTTCTATATTACAGAAACAGAGCGGTGACAGTGACAGAATACCAAGTGCTCTATACCCTCGCGTGCGACAGCCCATATCGATGGCAACTTCGCACAGTGTGACTCAGCCCTAACAATGGTCGCATGCTAAGATCTATGTTAAGCCACATGCCATTCACAGCAAATCCATTGTAAATATGCAATCATGGAAAGAATCATGATGGTAAACCGCTTTGTAATACAGGTAATTATAAAATTATATGGAAATCGGTGTTTACGTCGGTAGAACAGGTGGCATTTGTCATGGTAGTTATGTCAATCACCTATTTTTGTAAACGTTCAGTTAAATCGAAAAAAACTATCAACAGGATTTTCCGCAAACCGAAGTCGGCATAATATGAAATATTCAATGGCTACTATCATCTATGATGAAACTAATTCAGTGTGATTACTGATCAAGTTCTACATATAATATGGCGGGTCTCGTGGCTAATTAATAACAGCCGCACGGGTCGATCGACCGGCACCCTAATTGCGTAATACACGAGCAATCACAATCTGAATCGTTTTGCAACAGAACGCAACGCACAGACAACGCCCGTGTGGCACCGGCGCCGTGCTAATTCATCAATATGTTATTCAGGCACCGAATTACCTCATTTGTTTATTCACAGCACAAGATTGTACAGTATTTACAGTAGTTAACTGTAATTCTTTGACACGGGATCTTTTTTTCCTGGCACAAAGGTCAATGTTACGGTCAGACAGTTATAGTAATTATCTATCAATCACAACACTACCTGTCTGACGTCAACAGTAATTAGTACATAATAAGTACATTTGACGTAGTGTTAGGGCTTGTACACAAAATTGCGATTCAGCGTCGCATCGCAAAGATCTGCGTCGGCACGCTAAGATTTTCTTTAGGAACGAAGCTTCTGCGTTGCGAATTCGCATCGCATCGCAGTTTTGTGTACAAGCCCATAGGCCTGATTTACACGATGCTACCTGCTACCTACCAACGAGTTTAAGCAAGAATAAAATTTTATTTGTTTCTTCAATTTTAATGTAGGTATTTATGTAACCATTTATTCACACACATATAAACAGACAAGAAGAAAAGAACAGAAAAATACGTACAAAAGCAATGCTTAGAATACCTGCGATAGGAAAGTACATAAAAAGACAACGTGTGTAGCAGTAGAAGAGAAAACAAAATACATAAATAAAAAAAACAATTCACTAATTTAAATATAAACATTTCACATTTTTTTTTTTTACGTTTATGTCTTATGCATGAAACTTGCATACTGTAATGGGGCTTTATTTTATAAACATCTAACAACAACTACCTACCTACTTGCTCTTTGAAAAATACAAGATTTTGTATTTTTCAAAGAGGTAAATAGGTAGGTAGTGTAGGTACGTACTGTTAGGCCGTGCCTTCGTGAAGGGTTTAAAAAAAAGGTTTTTATTAAACCTTGGATATTATATTTAAAATAAATAAATGCTTTTAAAAATAGAATGTTAAAAAAATCGAGACAGACTGATGAATTTGTCCTCGAATTTAGGCGACGACGGCGGCGTCGGTTAGCCCATATCGGTGATATCTGAGCTTGGAATGCTGAGAAGTACAGGATGTACATATGCTCTTAATTACTTATTTAACATTTGTTTGCAAATCAAGGTTATAACAGTACGCTTAGTTAATTAAAATACTTTGGAGTGCCCCGTTGGTCTTTTTGTTGCAAGCGCGACTGCTGAGCGTCCGCCTGGATTCGATTTCCGGGTCGGGCAAAGCCTGGAGTTTGGAAGTTGGCGGTGTGATACCCCCATGCCTCGGAAAGCACGTTAAGCCGTTGATCCTGCGCCTGAGTGGAGTGCACACACTTGTGTACTATAAAGTCTCCTATGGTCTCCGCTGAGATTGCTCGCCATGGCCGTGATTCGGACTGGGGGACTATTAATTAAAATAACTATAAATAATAAATAATGTTTTTATTCAAAAAGCCACATACAATTTATCCATCTCAACCAAAGCATACAAACGCCACTATATCAATATAACGTATTATTTGAGACCGAACGTCTGTGTCTGTGCTAGTATAAACTGGGTTACAGACACAGAACAACTAAGTAGGTATACTAGATAGCTGGCTTAATGCAGGTGTACTATATGCCTCCGATCATCTGCCTTCCTCTTCTGGGATATTAAGCGTGATGTTATGTTTTTGTATTCAAAATATTATTTCGTTGCGAATAAAACATCTCATTTTATACAAAATATTTAGACTTCGTTTCCTGTTTTGCAACTATACCTATTTTTGATTCGGATACACTATTGTCCTTATTGGTAAAATACCTTAGAGGAATGGAGGAAACCAGTTAAGAATCCATAATGCCTCTGCTCAAATTCACTGCTTATCTCGCTCGCACAATACTGCTCACGGACTGAGTCAGAGTGAGACTGAGCGAAGGGAAGAAGGCTCCAACGCGGCAATAGTTTAGGTAATTCATTTTTACGGCGAAAAAAGGTAAAAGAAACATTGTAGGCTTTATAGGTACCTAGTTAGTTCAGTAATTATTCAGTTTCGTGATCTAATTTGAAGTATTATTTGAATAAGCCAGTTTTTTTCATTTTTTTATTGTTCATTATTGGTTTATTGGTCATTTTTTTCTATCGAGAAACTTTTATGGAATCATGTTTTCGTCAAACATAATACTTAAAATTAATCCTCAACTTTGCCATATTATATTTAATTCCTAATTAATGCTTCTTTCTATTTTCGACAAATATTACGGAGGATCATGCTAAGTAACTTGAGGTAATAAAAACTCTTAACCTATCGTATACTGGAACGTGGATCCACACGAGACACACAATGGATTTTTAATTGTGTCTGTAATTACGGCTTACCAAAGGATTATATTTATGCTATATTTTTTACGGCTTCACACAACATGGAGATTTATTTCTTATGTGTAGGTAAGCTTAATATTAATATTACATATATACACAAAAACCTTCCGGAATAAAATTATGGTAAAAACGGCATCAAAATCCATTATAATAATGTATAGAAGTGTCTATAAGTTTATATAAAAATATATGTTTAATATTTACTTATGCTATATTTTTCATGGCGTGACAAGACATGGAGATTAATTTATTATGTGTAAGCTTGATATTAATATTATATACACAAAAACCTTCCGGAATAAAATGATGGTGAAAATCCATTATAATAATGTATAGAAGTGTCTCATACCTAACAATAGTAACAATAATAGCATCACCATGCGTCACTATAGGGATTGAAAATACCGTTGACGTAAACACCTAACTACTTAATTACAATAATTCTTGAACGAAGGAAAATGAGACCAAGAGAGACGGAAGTTCACGTAAGGTTCCGGAACACTTTATTGATTTAACATCTTCCATGTAACATGTTCTTGAATGATGTAGTATACATCACACTGCCTAAATCGCTGAAAATAGCACAATGAAACTTCAGGGGCTGTAGGTACAGAGTACAGATGCATAAAGGGTCCCACAAACAGGCGTGACGCGACACCGATAGAACAATTTCCGAGAAATTGTTCCACCAAAGTCGCGTCGCCTCTTGGGTAGTTTGTACGTATGTGAAAATCTGAAAGCAGGTCGGTAACCATTTTGAAGGTAGGTACATACTAAACCAGCTGGTCTATTCACACATATCAGTACTTTACTCATGTGTCATTGTCGTGCCCGGGACTTGAGACGGAGCACGATCGGTGTGTACATTTTATATGAACTCGCTTTGGCGACGGAGCTTCAGTGCCTGTCCCATGTGTGCCTAATCGTATTTAGAACGTGACAGTTGGAGGCAGGGATACCAGTTTCCGACAAAAAAGGTACAGGTGAAAAAAAGAATACCTTATCGAAGTTGAATGAAACTTACAAAGTCCTTACATGCATAGGTAGTGTTCATCCAATTTCTAACTTAAACTTTTAAACGCAATATTGTAATGTGTATAACATAACTTAAACAATAAGTAATCCCCGATTTAAATCTTTAAAAAGTCAATGAAATGAAACTAATTTTACTCTAGTCACATAAAAAAATTAAAGCGTTATTTTGTCTTGTTAAGCTTGACAGGGGCTTAGAGCAATATTCTAATAAAACAAAAACATTTTTGAGTTTAAATTTATTCAAATTATTCGTACCATTCATCCTTTTTGCTTTGTTTACTAATTTGCTTTGAACTTCCAAGTTCAATTCGGCCGATCGCAATCCCCTGCTGGACATAGGCCTCTTCCAGGCTGTGCCACAACACCATGTCCTCGGACTTCCGCATTCAGACTCGTCACAGCCACGTCATTTCGTCAGTTCGTCTAGCGGCCAAGTTACTGAATACATTTAGGAGTCCAAGTGTAGAAATGAATTCAGCGTGCTAACGAGATGAGAAACTTGGTGTGACCTAAAGCTGCCAACAATTAAATCCGTGGAACTGTAAAATCTCGTTATTTTTAATTGCCACAGAAAGAACAATAGTAGTTCGTAAAGTTTTATCAGGTACACTGCTAGGTAGTAATAATTATTCCCATGCTAGAAAAAATGCACTGAAAATGCACTCAGTATGGCATAACAGTCTGTTTTGTTGTTTGACGTAACGAAGAATAAGCTGACTCACACTATGGGAATTTTGTTTATCGTTGCTAATAATTACTACTGACTTAAAGGAAACAGGAAAATCTAGATGCGCATAAATATCGGCAAATTATAATTATGTAATCGTACGAATTGTTTCATTTTTCTTTGTGTGTTTTGCTTTTTTTGTAAAATTGCTATTGTAACCCTGATGTTATAGAACTTAGGTATAACAATATCGAATCATCACCATCATCATTGGCAGTCTTGTTCCACACAAAGCTGAGTATGGCTCCCTCCCTTTTGTGTCATGCCTTTCCTGGGGCCTAAGTCTACTAATTTATAAACGTTACAATGGTCTCTCAATGGGGAGTTTTTGACAGTTTTTGTATGGCAAATCTGTCAAAAACTCACCATTGAGAGACCATTGTAACGTTTATAAATTAGTAGACTTAGGCCCCTGGTCCTGCGAGTCTCATCCAGGTCTTCGCCGCAATCTTCTTTCCCACTATATCAAATGGATTCTACATTATCTTGATTTCCGACACAAAAGAAAAACTGCTGATTTAAATAACATTATAATCTATTTCATATTGTGACGTTTAAACTTATAAATGCTACTGAAACCAAGATAATATAGTGTTATGTCAAGTTCTTTTGTTTACGTTAATTTGAATTATTTCATTAGGTACAGACGCCAGCACATCAAGCTACTAAAATCTGTCAAATTTCATTAATAGATTTTCAACTTTATCTCTAAAGCATTAAGGTTCAAATTAGATTTGGAAAATCTGACAGTTTCGGGTAGCTTGACCTGCTGGCGTTTGTACATCAGATTAATAACAGGCAATCTTAATTCTCAACTCAAGAAACCTGTTGAAAATAATTGAAAAATAACTTGAAAATAATGAATTATGTACATTCTGCAATAATATTCTCAAACCTCTTTTTGTTTAAATTAAGATTACCTATGTAATAATTATTATCTTGATACTTAGGTACCTAAGTGATGTATTTTGACAAGACTTACAAAATTATTATTTTGCATAGAATAGACTTGTAACTAAACATTTCAAATCGTCAAGAGACACGCCTTCAAAAACACAGATAAACAAGAATGCACGCAATCCTAGCAACCTTGACTTGTTGGAAATATAACGTAAACCTTTATATAACCTAAACATTTCTGTTAACGAAAAATTCTCCGCAATAATTATTGTAAAATATGATATAAAACGGCTAAAAGAGGTGTACAGCCTTGTAAATGTGGCGCAGTACTAAAGTACGGAATCACATCGTGGTCGGTTCGACGATCGACTCGTGTGTCCGAGGCCGCTTGCCCAACCGTCTCTATTGCTCAAGACTACACCGTGGTCAATTTTAATTATGTAACTGTTCCGTTCATAAAACGTAGTAAGTCACAAAAAAATATAGCTTAGAAATAAAAAGTAATGACGAACACTAGCTTGAAATTGTCAAAATTGGACAATGCCTCCTCCGGAACAGAGGATAGACTAAGAATATTATGTTTTGATCTGATTTCTGGACGGTCGCAAACTGCCACAGACAGGTTTTCTGGATAATATTTTGCCTTTAAGTTACGGCTGAGACAATGGTATTTGTCATTACCTACTTTGAGTTCATATATACCATTAGTAGATGGTATATTTTCGAAACTTGATGTCGTTTGCGATATCTGCCACTTCAGCCTACTGAGATTGCAGAGCATTAATAACACTAGAATGGAACGAGGTGTCGAAAAGTATCCATTACAAAATGCATCTATCCATCCATTTTAATTATTTTTCTTGGTCAATAAATATCAAGAATGTTGAAGATTTGATGTCTTACTGCCTGCATTGCAGGTCATGGTAAAGACAAATGTCAAATTCAGCACCCCCAAATAAGAACATCATATAGTATGGATCTAATGGATCTCTGCGTAAGGTTGCTGCATTATCGATAAAAATTCCATTGAAATACATATGTCGAGATTCCCGTTCTAAATGTGCTCACAGTACAGATAAACCCTCCCTGTACAAACTGGTCGATAGCGACTTGTTCAAGACTAGACTAGTCACGGCCACGTGTAAAATATGGATAAACAGGTACTAGACACTCAATTTAGCCACTTTTATGATGTGTTTTATTGTCACAGCACCGTCAGTACCGTCACTTTCACTATCGTCTATATTATTGAGGCATGGTTTTTGTCTATGTGATTGAAGATTCGCATTGAACGCTACGTTGTCTATCTATGGGTCAATACGTGCTGGCTTTAGAAATCTTCCAACCGTGACATCAAAAGTGGTTGAGAAAATGACTATCGTTGTGTTGGTAGGTAAATCTCCGATTGTTTGGACCAAAGCATAAAAAAGCATTAATTACTTTATACTCGTTAGGGCTTTACGGCTATAAGATCTACTCTGACAGTTTTCGTATTGCGTAACACTCAAAAATTCAAAATTTACTCGGAAGAGAAGACTTATTCCGCGGATTTATTCCTGTTTGGTCGAATCCAGCCTTAGTCAAAGAACTTGACCGTATAGAGTTCACTGTGTTTATAATTAGAACAAAGTCCTTTTTAGTAACAATACAAGGAAAGAAACAATTGATGACATGGCATTGACATTACGATATAAAGACGTGACCGCCACTTTGAAGCCATTAGAGCTGAACAATGTCCACTAGGATCCAATGACAATAGTGTACACTAACCGTTCTATTGATAAATTCGATATTTTTGAACTTAGATCCGGTAATGTAGGTGCCACATTTGAAAGCTGATATAGCCAGAAAAGAGGTGAATACTTCGATGACGGCTGATAAAGAGTTAAATATAAACTTACGCCTTTTTCCCACACTCATACCAGAGAGGAATTCAGGAATAAAATATCCCAAATAAATAAGGATGCAGGCAGGAGGACAACGACGATAGACTGTCATTAATAATTTCGGCCATCATAAGCCACTGTGTATACGAGTTATTAGTAGCTTTAAGGTAATAACATTATTTTTATTGCGCAAAGGTACGATAGCGCTTGCATTAGCATGACCTACTGCCGCCACTCACGACGCATTATCAAATCTTCATTCGTGTGAATGTTCACGTTCAACCAGACGGGTGCACAGACGTTTGTTTATGTTTTTTTTATCGTCCACCGTGTTTCAAAGTTCATTCGACTTATCGACCGGAATTAGGAACCCGGCGTGATCGATGCGTGCAATGTCGTCTAATAACGAAATAATCACATTGACAGTGCAACCGGTTGTCTGTGCGCAGTAGGTCGAGCTGATACTGAATTACAGATGGTTTTTTCCATTGTTAGAAGTGAAGTTTAATAATATACACGTGTAAATAGGCTGACTTGATCTTGTTTTGTAATTATTTAATAGCTTTGTGCTTATCTCTAAGTTAACCTGCCTTTTAATTATTTTTCTGTCAAGGAGTCAAGACCATACCTAATACCTACTATAATTTATCTAGATGTAAAAGATTATTGTTAGCGTTGTAATTACTTGAGGTGCATCTAAAATTCTAAATGATATATGTTGATGTCCTTTGATATCTCGCTGCTGAGGCTGTTGTATTTTTATTCATTAACTAATATCCAATCAGCTCTTATGTCACAGCATCTATCTAGTACTATACCTACAGTGCTGGTTATCGTCACAGATGAATACCAGATGGTTCCCTCCGCAAAATCATTTAAATATAAACGCTAGTCTTGCTACGACATAATAAAGTGCAATTCAGGTTGCACAGCGCTAATCGCCTACAGTTTATATTCACCTAGAAGTTGGCTCTCTTTCTATCGCGTTACTCTTATATCTTCTGACTATGTTACGCTCACTGAATTCGTCAAGTCGAGCTCGCCGCGTGCCTACTTGTAGCTTCATATCTAAAATGCGGAGTGAACCATCTGTATTAATCAGCTTGCACTGTGTAGGACCTACACGATTCAAGTTGGGCCGTAAATCGCCCTTCCGCCATGTGCTTACAACGTAAATTTGTAATATACTCAAGTTATCGTCAGAATCAGGATTGGTACAATGGTACACTCACTAGAACTCATAATCATGATCTGTAATGCTACACTGAGCTCGTCAACGCACTTACTTCCTATATTACATTTGTTTATTACGGAAGCCAGTTGCATAATAGTACCAGTTATTTTTATGTTATCTTTGCTTTAGTTTTTGTTGTAAAACTCAATGTTATCGTTGGTGACAATGATGCTGGATGAAGACGAAACATTGAAACGTTGAAAATAGGTAAGGAATAAAATAAGAAATAAACGAAAAAGTCTATAAACCGTGCTAGATGACTTGCATTTAAGATATACAGAAATGGAAACTGATGACTTTTTGAAAACACACCGCGAAATAGCAAACCTGATGCTCCCTTGTGAATCTTACCTTGACTGAATGACTGATTTGAATGAATAATTCTATCCTTGAAGAAACATAAAAGAAGACATCAAAGAATATTCCAAAAATGGACTAGGTCTTTGCTAGGCATATTGGGTATGTTATTTAACTGAAGACTCTCTGGATGTATGGAGTAATGAACTTTGAAAATGCGCCGGTGTATGCGGGCCCATGCATCGTATGTATTGTCACGTTCTGTTGTGCATCGGAGAGAGAAACATTATCAACAATAATAATGTTATCATTATCATCCATATCCTGTAACAGTATGTTGCCAAGGGCGATAACGTTTACAATTGCAACGAAATCATGTGTCAGTGCATTATAATCATTATTTATGATTGCGTGGTTGGTAACAAAATCCTTGTCTATCTATTTTGTACATTCCATTCCATAATTATAATGAACAGCTCATAACATGCAGTGTTCTGTGTTTTTCAATCAATATTTAGGGGTTTAAAAAAAATTAAATATATATGTTTTCAAGATAGATTAAAAATAACGGATAAGTAATGATATTTGTAAGTAATTAGCTAGTTTATTTCGTGAAATTATATACTTATCTTTTATAGTACTTATAGCCTTTCGTATGCGGTAATAACAGACACAATTAAAAATCCATTGTGTCTCGTGTGGATCCACGTTTGGATCTCGTGTGGATAGGTACATTATAAGTCTTATGTTGTATAGTTTCCTTCAAAATAGTTAAAAAAGGTTAGGAAAAAAAAAACTAGAAGTAGTATAAAATTAATCGTTCATCGAAAAATGTAGGAACATCTACTTATGGACAAAGCGGTCTGCCTACCTACTTGTTTTTTTAAACTCTGCGAATCAATAAAAATTGCGGAAACCGCAAACCTAACTCAATAAGATTAAATCAAAGTATCAAAACAAGATAAAACAGTGACTAACCATTCGTGATTTACAAGAGATTGATTATTCATAATCAGTAGCTCTTACTCTAAGAAGCAATTCAAATTCAATTCAAGTAATATTAGTATCGCTCTTTCGCTCTACTGGCATGATTTGCTGCAGCATAAACAATTCATTCGCGTATGTGGGTGACACATTTGTCACTGGATCCCCTTCGTGTCTCTATCGCATTAGGTTTTGGATACAGATAGATTAAGGTCATGAGGGAATTCTTTCCTCTGTCATGTAAAACTAACGCTATTTTCAATTAATTCAATACTTTTTGGAAGTTTTTTGTCCCATGAGTGAGTTGGAATTTAGTTGAACTGGAAACAATTTTACAATGGTTTTACAATGGTTTTAAAATAATTATTAATGTAACTTCCTTCAAAAAAGCGAAAGGAGAAATACTACAGAATACTAATGCAAAAACTTATAATCTCTTCCAGCTGTCATTGCAAGAATGTAGGAAGATAACGGCCACAGAAAAAAAAGTTAAACAACGGTAATATTTGAATGAAACAAAATGGCCGCTCTGCAATGGTGCTATCAGATTCATTACATTGCAAAAAAAGACCGTTAAGGTTTGCGGGCGTTTTAACAATCGCGAATTGTATCGAGGTCAAATTTTTTGTTAGAACATCTCTGTCGACATTAAAATGTAATGTAGATCATTATTCTATGCTACGGTTAACTCCATGGTCCACGTGGGTCTTATTTGATAAAACGGCTTGGTGATTTGAGAAATAAGTACACTAACACTACTGCATAAAAATTCAAAATAATTGCTAATTGCATAATACTTATTTCTGGAGTTGTCGATTTGTGGGCACAAATAAATTGACTCCATGCGAATCACCTCAAGAAAAAATAATATTATTTAATAGTGTCGATTATCCCGTTTCGGGCGAGTTAATTCATGCGAGTCACCAATAAGCCGATAAAACTGTAGAGGAAGGGAAGGGAAGGGTTTTGCATTTCAATATTAGGTACAAAATATCCTACGTCATTGTGAGGAGAAATAAATAAATAAAAAATAGTATTTCCTAGTCTCAATTTTAAATCTCAAATTAAGAATCATAAAATTCATAAATCTCAGGGTTTATAAGCTTCCAACACAACGCTGTCATGAAAACGATGACAGCGGGGTTTGACTTTACGGTATCAAAAAAAGCTCACTAGAAATACAAAAAACGCTTCAGTGACGTCATTGGCCGGTAAATAGAATACGCTATGTGGCAGTTACCGCTCTTCCAGTTCCAGGAAACCGTAGCTGTAGTGGCTGTAATTTTAAGATGTGGTGAAACCCCATTGACATCAGCGACAGAACAAGTTTAACATCTACACAATACAGTTGATAACATTATAAAGAAATCACACTTTTCTAACTTAATGCGCAGTAGCATTAGACTTCTTAACATTTTCAGGAATATAAATATCCTTTATACTGTCTCCATTGCAGTTTTTACTGGAATTAAGCGTTGAATTATAAAAATCAATCCTCTAAAAATAACTTTAAAAATAAAGGAATGCATTTGATGTCATACGGACCCTACACAGTCTAACCTGGAAAGTTTTTGGTCACTTAAGTTAAAAATAAACGAGCGTTCGAGTGTTGTCTTTTAAAGCACAATACTGACGTCATCGACGTCAAAGTCCGATTTGATTTGTTTTATGCCCATCGAATATTTATGGTGGAAGGAGGACCCGAGTAAGATATGGGTGTCGGAGATGTTTTTATGGTATGAAAAATGTGGTGTAATATGTAGGTTCAGCATCTTTTCTTTTCTTTCTTAGTGATCATGAACTACGATTACTTGATTATCTAACGAGCGTGGACCATCAATGCGCCTTTGGTTTGGGATCCTCATGGTTCAGTAGACGACATTGTAGACTACTGTGCGTATACTGTTTTTAGGATACGATGCGCAATCGTCAATTGTCTTTTTAGCGATAGGTACTTCGCCAATGTGAGCTTTTATAATTTCTAACGTGACGATATTATCGTCATCGGCACGTTAAAATGTTATCAACATATGAAGTTGTTGCGGAGTGGCGTAGGATCTAGAAAGATACAAGGTGGACTTGTCTCGTGTTCCAGACATTTTAAGTGCTGCTTTTTACCCGTTTAAAAAAAGGATACAGGTTAAATTCTAATGTAACTCTAACAGTTAACCTAAACACCTATAGAGATATGAGGAACAGGATGTAAAGTTCACTCTATACAAAAGGGACGATCCTCCGACCAGGATTCCAGGATTTGTGTGACGTTAGGTCTTTGATGCGTCGCGGGCTTGCGGGCGGTGAGCAATGGGTAGCTCGCCCCCGATAAGGACCAAGCCCGGGTCGATGGCGCGTTGTGTTCCACGCGCGCCTCAAGGAGATGTCAGCACCAATAGCGGGACCCGCTAGGGCCGATGCCTGCTGGGGTTGCGGGAAAGTCCGAAATGGATACCGTGGCCCCTGGCAACATAGGCAACTGAAGGAACACGGGTGGGAGGTCTTTGATGCGTAGGTCGCATTTGGCGTTGTAGATGCCGCTACACATATGTGGCTTACGCTGAATGAAAGCGTGAGGAAACCTGGACTGGATGGTCTGAAATCGCCGACATACAATAGTGAGCAGGCTAATTTGATGGGGAAGAGGTACTCAGGAAGTCAGGGGCACATACATATCTACAAGAAAGAATGATTTAAAAACATCACATCACAATTAGCATTTTTCCTTATTTGATCGTCAAAAATGAATAAGTGCACCCACTTATTCATTTTTGGCGATCGAATGTCAAACATTTTTTAGTTTTAGATACATTGCATCATATTCATATCATCATCATGACATGACAATATGACGATAGAATATCATTAAGGCTCAAAATATACGCATCTCTTATATTATTTACATCCTTAACATCTACTCGTGTCGTACGACACGAGTACATGTTAAGGATTTTCAGTTTTCCTAGTTTAAGGAGGTCACGATGATTCGCATACAATACAAGCATACAAATCTGACAGAAGAAGGAATGCAAAAGAAATAAGTAGAAGAAAAAACTACACTGACATTTGTATAGCCTATATAATCCTGCATGCAAACTTTTCGGATTTGGGTGTTCGTTCAATGGTTGACGGTAACCTGCACCTACGCTGACAAATCAGGAGGAATCCAATTATTCTTTAAAAACCAATGGAAGGTCCTTTGCATGGGAGAGTCGAAGGCTTTTTACCTCATTTTAACCAACTTCTGAAGGTTTTTCCTAATTCTGGCAAGGTTTTATTAAATGACACACAACAGATTTTTATTTGGTCATATCACTGATGACTCATTTTGGATACCTAGAGATGGTAAGTTAACCACTCATCCTGACAAAAATGTTCATCTAAGAATGGTAATTACGAAGGTCACTTTTAGATAAATCTATGTACACTTAGATAAACGTGTAAAAAGGAAACGTTGAAACTCTTGGTTGACTGGTAGAGAATGCCTATTTTGAGTGCAAAAAGTTTGGATAAATACATAATAAATAAATAAACACGTTCAAATGATTCATAACAGCACCTAAAGTCCAATATCCAAAACAGTTAATATTTGAATAAATATAGCATAAAAGTCAGCACAATAGCTATAAAAATGTTTTGTGTGCAATAAACATTTCAGTATCGAACTGCATTAATGTTGTAACGTTATGTGTTTTAGTTGTAACATTAATAGTGTACTTGCATTACATAGCTGAATGAAGGCAGAAACGACTTTGCTACTGAAACCCTGGGGTGCATGAAATGAAATGATGATGAAATGATTTTATTTTCTGTAAATAGGTTTGTACAAACACTTTTACAAGTCAATAAAAGGATGCTAAGCAAGAAAGGAGCTTCTCCGAGCGATTAATAATGTATCCTCTGAACTTCTGTTATTGTTATTGTTGTCCGTCGCACCCTGGGCAATCGACTTCTGTCGATTGGCTAATCCTTTCACCACGATGCTAAATACAAGAGCGAATTGGCCCTTTTTAGGGCCAAACAGTCCACTGACAAAACCAGCCAGAATTTAAACCAGCCAGAATTTAGCAAAAGTGCTTGCCACAACCTGACACCGCTGGTCTTTAAAATAGGAACTTAAAATTCAGTCATTACGTCATTCAGTACTTATCCTGTATCGAACAATGACATTAATCCTAAGGATCTAACTGTTTATTTACCACATGTAAGTCCTTTATCTTCCACAGCTTTATTGTCATTGATAACAGCACTATCTTTATACTTATTGGTTGATACTCATATATCGATTTTATTATCTGAATCGTGTGAGTCACGGAATATCACATGAATCACTATCAGTTTTGGGCGTTATAACAAGATTAACTATTATAAGATCAGTTGTTTTGATCGCGACTTTTTTGTTAACCTTGGGGTATTATATATAGAACCTAATTTCAATGATAATTATTTTATAATATCATCATTTACTACATATACGACGTCATTCGAATCGTTTAGTGATGATGGGGATTTACCTCCGCAATTAACTTCGGTTTATACTATTAGTATAGGCATTTTGTTTATAACAACATAGAAGTAAAGAAAAAGAAAGAAAATACATGTATTTAGCACAGACTAAAAGGCACAACACAAAATTATTATACTACAACTAAAAGATAAAGGAAACAAATAAAAAGTGTAACAAATTGGCAGGAAGTAAACAATGTTGTCATTAAAACAAAAAGAAATAGGTAAGTAGGTACAATATTTAAAACCATTCATCACTGAATAAGTTCATGTCTCGACGATTGAAACTTTTTATAAATTTGCGAAATTGTACGTACCTAGTGTAATGAACGAATATAATATAAAGTAAATATCTGAGGTAAGGTCCTCAGTTATTTACCACATATAATATTCGTTTTCTAAATCGGGTATACATTTCGTAGGATGCTTTGATAATTCGAATTTTCACGAAAACCCTAGGGATAAAGGGGAGAGGGAGGAAGAAAACATTTCTGTTCAGTGTTTTAGCAAAAACCCTATCTATTTCCATACTGATTGAGAAATGTTTTCTCATAAATTAATTATCCGTGTTTTAGCAATATCCCTAGGGATTTTGCGAAAATTCGAATCATCAAAGCATCCTACGGGCTACGACAAGTATACTCGATTTAGAGAACGTGAAAACTTGAACGAAACATAATATGTGGCAAATAACTGAGGATAACGACAATATAAAAGTATAAATCGATCAAACGAGAAAAGATTCGACATGCACGGCATTGGGTCAACGGGTAAACTAGAATGTCGCCCTAACACGCTTTTACAATGAACTCCGTTACAGGTAGCTAGAATATTAATAATCTAAGGTCAATAACTCTCTAGAGACACAGCAATAAATCCATGTAAGTAATTACGCTCAAGTGTTCGTCGACACATTTGTTCTATCGATATTGACGACAATGATGACGATTCTATCCATGTGGTCGCCACGTGCCATTGTAATGTATCGAGCATGATACTTGTCACAGATAAAGTGTAGGTATTGTGTACATATCGGAATTATCGGTATTATGATGTCTTTGTTTTGATGGTGAAGCATTGATTAGGACTTAGGAGGAATGACAACTTGCCTGTTACTATCTAGCCTTTTCTCAACTATTGGGCCGGCTTCCAGTCTAACTGGATGCAGCTCATTAGTAGTATTTTACTTGGAGCTACTGCCTGTCTCTAGAACGAAGTTCAGTAACACGATACCCCTTGGCAAAACTGTCAAAGATCTAAGAATGACATCCGGGACAAACTCCTTAACGTACTTTCCGAGGAACGGAGAGGTCCCGGTCTCGCACCTCGGCAAGCGTTGCTTTACCTTGATCATCAACCCGTACTTTATTATTATTTAGGTGTTGCAAACTATTGGCCGTCCCTAGGCGCCTCTATCAGGCGTTTAATCGCTGCCACTACTAAGGTAGCCCACAAGTGATTGTCGCTTACTCTGGCCATCAATGGTTGATTGATGCTCGAATGTGCACGTGCCAGTGCCACAAGCAGCTTGACGCGGCATTTCGGCCACTGATTTCTAGGTCTAACGAGAATCCATTAGAACTCTCTACAGCATTGACAGCCAGCTGATGACAGCCAGTCCTCGGCACCAACTTTAACCACTAAATTAAAAATAGATCGTATTTGTCTCCAAACTTCGTGTGTAATTGTCAATGGCGACTTCTCATTACTATGATAGGTCAAATTATTATCTTTTTTTATCGCTGCTATACCTAAATATCATGCAGTGATCACACGATGCTGAATGATCTTGAGCTAAAATTTAGAGCAACTTACATCATTTACTTATTATTTTCACCTTTGTCTTATTTTTTTTTAATTCTTTGTTTCTGTGAATAGACGTGAAAACCACGTGAAGAATATAATTTATTTGACCTGTTGACATAATTATAATTAAATAAAAGTTAATTAAGTAATCATTCACAGTTCATGAACGGAATGTTGGGTCGTCACTCGTGAATATTTAATGCTTTTCGTTAATCGTATCGATATTATTATTTTGCTCGAGCTTGAACAATAGAAAGTTGAGTGCGCTTGCGTATTGTCAGTTTTGAGAGTCGTTTTTTCTGCTTTTCGATGATAAATAAATGATATCTCATCACAGTCATGTGATGATTGTGATGACTGAAACTGTACGCGATCTATAACAATATCAAAGCATCCATAGCTTGCAAAAAAGACCCACATGGTATGACTAGCTTTCGGAAATCCTCACGGGTATTACAGGACCAGGGAAAAACGAAGGGCCTCATTAGATTCATATACGGTACGGGATGGATTTTTGAGATGTGGCAGTAAGGACAGGTAACATAACCGTTGTCGCTACAAGAAAACGGTCTGTGGAGCCCTTAACATTTTGAAACACTTTGATCTGTATTCCCAGATTTGGAAAAAAAAATTGTCTGTAAGGAAATGGGCAGTTTTTACAAAAAACTTTTTTTGATGTCAATCGATCATGTTTCTTAAAAGGATCAAAACACTCAATTGGGCCAACCGAGTTTTAAGTACTAGAAAAGTCAGGAATCGCAAAAAAACTAGCCGAAAATATGAAAGTCTATTTTATACACTTCAATCGATTACGCCCTATAATTTCATTTCCTGCAGAATATTTCCAGCAGAACGCACAGATCTCCCTCCTGGGCGATACTCAAATTATACTACGGGAGACAACGAGTAGTCAAACACCATAGTATCTCCTTAAAACCTGTCCACCACAGCCTGCACTCATCAAGTAACATGAGGTATAAATATTGTCAATGCGATGCGCGGAAGCAATTCGCCATGGTCAGTGAAGCTATTGTATTTAATTGTAACAAAGATGGACGCTGACAAAACCACTTGACCATGGCTCCGCGACTGATTCCGAGGCCCTAAGACGAACGCGCGAAATAAACGTTACGTTAATTCGATCGATTTTTGTATTGAGAATACAACTATACTATAGCTTTGGTTAAATTTATTGCGACAAGCACAATTAGTAAAAAACTTTGTACAAAAAAAATCCTAAGACCTAAGACTTAAAAAAAAAACACTACAAAGTGAAAAATAACTTTAATTTCGGAAGTCGGTGGCAACAAACGAAAATTTTAAAGCAATGACTAAATTAGAGTTAGACCGAAATTAAAGTTAGTTTTCATTTTGTAGTGTTTTTTTTTTATGTCCGTTGTTTACATTGACTCCGTGCGTTCGTGCTAGCCCCACTAACAGCAAGTGCCCCTGCCAATAGGCAAATTAAATGTGACGTGTGGGCAATTTTTATGGCTATCTAGCTTCCTTTAATGGTGATAATGTAGGTGGTGGTGGTAATGATAGGTGTTCCGTGTTCCGGATTAAGACTCCAGGAGACAGGAGGTACCTGTAGAACAATTTCCGAAGTATTCATAGAAATTGTTCCACCAGAGTCGCGTCACGCCTGTCTACGGGAGCATTTAGAAGTAAATTCCTCGTATACTTATTTAAGAAAGTTTTGTAGGCTACAGTTAAAAGGATTAAAGTTGCTATTCTTTCAAAATTTAGTGTGACGATGGAGAGTGGCGTGATGCTATTGTTAGCTGCCAGTGGAAATGTTTTAAATATTTAAATTCGAGAGAATCATTTTATCATGCGGTAGGTACTTACACTTATTTTTTATACCTTTAACAATAATTGACAATTAAGAGTAAATAATTATGCAAATCAAGCACACAAAATTAAAACCTGAAAATGATAAAAAAATAAATTTGCGTCAGATATATCTAAATATGTATGAATAATATTATGCAAATTGTTTCTAAACATAATTATTTCTTTGATTTTCGGTTGAGCTACTTCCAATTAACGTACAATAACAAAAACACTTGTATTGCGAACGTTCAAGGTGTAAAACTCGTCTGAAAGTTCAAGTTTGGTGCCGCGTGCGCCGGTCAGCGATGCGTTACGCAATATGGCGCCCGCGTCCGTGCACGCAGTAAGTACGTTAACAATCGAATTATTTTCAGCAGCAGGAAAAGAAATCAATTGTAATTAGATCATGGACTCATTTTTAATATGATGCTTCTTTCTTTAGAAAATCTGGGCCAGAAGGCCATTAGGCTAAATGGGCTATTGATCACAAATTCTTTATTTAGTTTCGTTTGTAATTAATTGTTCTTTTAAAACTCAATTTTGTAATCAATACTCTATCAGCTTTTTTTAACGTGACTGTACAATGTTTATCAGCGTAGTCCCAATATACTTTTATGATATCCTACAGATGTTTTATTTAATTTAAGTTAATTGATAACGATGTCTACGAGTAGGTAATTCGCTTGAGTAGATAAGAATATCCGATAGGTAATAACTATTTACAATCATTCATTTCTTTCTGCTAAATATTTTGTAATAAAAAAATACAATAAAATGCTACGTAGCAAAATCGCAACTGATAACTTTGACTCATGAATAACAAAACAAACAGGCTATTTTATACCCTTTCACTGGCAAAATAAAGTCTGAAATAGCGTGAAGGCGGATATTTATAGGGCCTGATATGTAAAAGTGAGCGATTCTGTCAAGATAACCGGTCGAACCGTGAGCAATGTCAATGCCTTCAACCCTGAAACACAGTTAACCTGCCTAATAAATATCCGTCAGAAGGAATTATTTATTCGTGATATAGAATGTCGTGATTAAGTGCGATTCCTTCCTTTTTCTTATTTATTTTTTCTATTTCATTTATTTAGGACTATTAAAGCAGAATTTACTAGTACTTGACTGGACCCACAGCGCACGGAATCACCGCGACAAGAGACCGCAATATCTCTAAATATAATTGAAGTTGTTATTTTGATATTACAAATAGACTGTTATATCAAAATAACAGCTTTTTACTAAATGCATATGAAATTATATACGGTACCTAAAGCAACAAAAAAATATGTGTGTCTGTGTGTTTGTTCTTGGTAAGCCCTGAAACGGCTGGACCGATTTTGACGGGACTTTCACTGGCAGATAGCTGATGTTATAAGGAGTAACTTGGGCCTTTATTTTAGAAAAAGAAGAAGAAAAATTAGGTTCCACACGAGCGAAGCCGCGGGCAGCATCTAGTGTACTAATAAAATTCCTGACACATTCAAAGCCGTCCCTTTCTATAATTATGTCATTTGTGTCGAAGTGCGAGTAAACAGTGACGGTCTTGGTTTGTAGTGAAAGTGTTCACAATGCCATCTCTAGTAGCAGCTGCGGAGGACTCTCCATGTTCTGCAGTTGGGCCCAAATCTGTCTATAAATTACTATGCTAGTAGCCTAGCAAAATGGTTTTTCAAAGTCCTTAAAAAACCCGAATTGTCATACAATAAACTAACGCGGCTCTATACAATTCACTTATTTATTTTAATCTTAGTTTATAATATTGCATTTATCACACGTCTCCACATGAATGGTGATGACGTTACGTTACTAAGTACCTACCTATTATTACACTACGAGCACCATAGTAACAGATTTCTAATTAAAACTAAAATGAGATAACATATACACACACTATCACCCATTTCAGTCGGAAGTTGTAATCGCAGCTATTATTACATCACAAAGTATGGATATTACATATATCTAAAATCAAACTTAAACTCAAAGCATTTATTTCAATTAAACCATTTACAGGCACTTTATACCCGACAACGGCGAAGCAAAAAGGAGGGTTATGATTTTAACCGGAATGTATGTATGTATGTATGTTCATTTGTTCCCTCAGAACTTCTAAACTACTCATCATAATTTGACAAATGGGGTATCGTTGGAAGCGTCGATCGTCCGCTGGTTATAGGCCATGTGACGTCACATTAA
Organism: Eupsilia transversa; assembly: GCA_914767815.1. Taxonomy (NCBI): domain Eukaryota; kingdom Metazoa; phylum Arthropoda; class Insecta; order Lepidoptera; family Noctuidae; genus Eupsilia; species Eupsilia transversa. Next base: position 5,443,819 of record OU611874.1, read on the forward strand.
ATTGAATATGGCGCCCTCTAGAGGACAAAAAGTCAAGAACTAAAAAAAAAGTGTAGTGTAAAATAAGTTGATTTCAAAATGACTAGTAAAGTATTGAAATATCATAACATTTTTAAGTTGTCTCGCAAATTGAACTCTGAATTTAAAGTAATCTTTTCCAAAAACATTTGTTTCCGTGTTTGGAAACTCTACATGCCCATATATAGGTAGATACATTTTCATACAAGTTCTCGGTGACAGGCACCTTTTCAGATATTCCAGTGAGTCTGAATGATACTTTTTTTTCTCTCTTTGTTCCTCTGTAACAGAGCAGCTGCCATCAAGTCTCTTCACCGCCCTTGGTTGACTGGTAGAGAATGGCTAAGTCATTAAATCCGCCTTTGTACCTTTTTTGAGTGCGATTAAATAAATACCTAAATACATTCGCCCTTGAGTCCACTCGCAACCAATGCAGTTATCTTATACCTACTTACTCGTGTTATGCAACATATGTAAACATTTTATTACACGATCATTTATCTCAGAAGTTAAGCTCGTTACACACAGTGAAGATAATATATATTTTATATTAGAGTACCTTTTAAGCGCAATAATACATGTAGCGTCCTAACGAAAAAACAATTTTTTGGCCGAAATTGATTTACTTACATTCATATTCGGAATCAGAAAAAAAAATTAACTCAATTTCCTTAAAAATTACAAAATGTTGGATGTGTAAATATTTACGTTTTAGTTTTCTGCCCGCATTGAACAGCACGCTTCCTACAATATCATGTGCAAATCGATTCAAATACCTAAGCAATGATTAATATATCCTATATTTTATCAATAAGACTCATATATACGTGCCGCGTGTGTACCTAATCGTCTTTATTACAATGTGGCGTAAGAGATAAAATGATACGTCATTTTACTTTTGCTGTGGGTACATTCAACCTGGTAACACATGCACTACGAAAGTCGCCGTTACTGCTACGACATAAAGGCTCTGTCAATCTCTGCTGATGTGCGGGTGACTGTACCTATTTAGTGTTTGATTTCCTCTTCTTATCTTGAAAACTTGATATAAAATTAGAATTACTATCCTTTTATCTTTTAAGGAAAACACACAGCAATAACTTTTGTGACTCATAGGAAATGTCATATACATAATGATTTTAAGAATTGAAAATTAACCTGCCCAAACTTATCGTTATGAGGCTCCCGCAAGCAGGCGCGACGCGACAGGACAGCGCAACGCAACTTTAATAGTATAATTTGTAAGAAAACTTTACGGTAGAACAAACACGGTGTCGCATCGCGCGACAAGTCGCGCCAGTATGCATCATCCTTTAAACGGCTTACAGATTGGGTTTTTCGAATACCGCCCCGCAGTTCGGGCTAAAAATAACTTAATGTACGAATCTAACAGTAAAAATCCAATAAATAACATAAATGTAAGTTGTAAAAAATAGGATAAAAGATCTAATAACAAATTATCTTTAAAAAAATATCAGATTATGAACGTGCTTAATCCATTACTGTCATAATTGACATTCAGCTTTATTGTTATCTAAGGATTTGTATAAATGTCAAGTTGGTATTAACAAGACTTTAATAATACTTATCTACGCGCCTACGAATCTACGACGCTACGAGATGCGTAGTCGAACGTAGCAACCCCTAAACGCCACTTGAAAATAGAACTCCAGCTTTGGCAATGTCTCAGGGCTGTACGAAACCCTCTTTGCAAACAAAATGACGATAAATAATATTAATTACTGTAAATTGATTTTGAAAACTAACTTTTACGCGTCCAAAATAAATAATGTTTTAAACCTAGATACCTGAGGTCGGCCGTTTCCTTTACGAGTACCTACGCAGAGAAGAAAAACCGAAATAAATTCAGGGGTCACAGTCTCTTTTAATAAAGTCCAGACATAATCTTGGTCAGGTAAATACATAGGTATATAAACTCACGCTTTCTTCCCATGGGGGTAGGCAGAAACTACAGAACCACCTGCTACGATCCTTACATACTCCTTTTGCCTCGAGTACGTTTATACATCGTCATAAACACACGTCGCGCCGGTTGCGAGTATTACGCACCTGACCTTTCTGAAGAACATCACCAATAAGGTTACTATTATGTCCTAGGGCGTATCCCCCCGCCGGCGTTTCCACTCACATCTGCCTTGTAAATACATTTTGTTAGTCGCCTTTCATTCATTCTCTAAACATGACCAAAGTATCTAAGCATACTTTTTTCAATTTTTGTCACTACATCATAATATACCTACATAGGTTGCCAAAAAGGTGTAAATGCATACCTACGTAATAGATATTATGTATTATCACTTATCACGTTTTCACCCATGCGGCTTGAAACACGATACCGACTATGTATGTACCTATATAAATAATTATATTTTTCGCGAATGTTGATAGTGACAGGGAAAATTGTTAATAATAATTTATACGATATCCATAATAAGTAATTCCCTCGAGATAGCAACTGATATCGGGTTTTATCGTACATTTACTCCCTAAACTACTGGGGGGCACGCTAAGCTTTGGTTGTTTACGTACTGAACTAAGCGTGGGAGAGTTATGGGAACTTATATAGGTCGCAAAAATAAGTTTCGCTATTTGAGGCAAGTAGTAGGTATTAATAGTAGGCCATTTTTGCCCGTTCAGTCTGTGGCTGTCATATTAGTACTTATATTATATTGTGTGTCTGACGACTTCTACGCGAACGAACTCGCGGGCAGAACTTAGTGACAGATAAATTAAGTACCTATGACATAGAATCCACGACAACTAGGCCGATGACCCCGGCTAAACCATTCGACTTCCGAAGTTTGTCGATAATGCCACATAAATATATGGTTCCGGCGGCGCCAGCATTCTGCCTATGGTTGTTCTGTCCAGTCATAGTGACTGGCAGCTTTAGCTACGCGGTAACTAGATAATATTATAGTTATAAATACCTACAGTTAATAGAATTTAGAAGTCGGCGGTGTGCTAGGCTAGGCTTTCCGAGGCACGGGGGGCCTCGGAAAGCACGTTAAAGCCTCGTGCAGACTACTCTAACAATAAGTGCAATTACTAAGAAAATTTCACGATATCAATTATCGGTGTCGTGTCGCGCTGGTCTGTACGAGGCTTAAGCCGTTGGTACTGCGCCTGATCCCTCTCCAGTCGTGTCGGATTGCCGTCCCTTTGGACTATGAGAGTGAGGGAAGAGTGGAGTGTACCTATGTCTGCGCACACACTTGTACACTATAATATCTCCCGCGTCGATGACTAGTTTCCGCTGAGACTGGTCGCCATGGCCGAAATTCAGTCTGGAAGACTATTATTTTTAGTTAGTAGATCGTCGATATGTGATCGCCTTTTTCCCCCAGAATATGGCCGCTAACAGCTAATCACAAACTATGGACAGCATTAGATAATTAAAAACTAGAAGGGTGACAATCACTTAGTTACTCGCACATGTAGGTACTTACGAGACAAACGACAATAAATAGTAATTAAAACGCAAAGGTATCGTTAGTACACGGTTCCACGTGCAACTGACCGTGAACTCTATGTATGCCAGACATTATGGCAAAGGTGCTTTTATACATCTCCACATAGTATGGCAAAGGTGCATATATATATCTGCATCTTATTTAAAATTTAAATACCTGATCGTTTATGCAAAGACAAACATGGTTGACTGTCTAGATGGGCATGCTGGTCACCTAGCTATGCCACTGGCAAACATGCGTTTTTTATCTACGACTTTGGGTGCTTGTCATTCGGAAAAACAGCAAGATTTAAAATTATAAGAGTTCTACCAGGGGCCTAAGTCTACTAATTTATAAACGTTTCAATGGTCTCTCAATGCAGAGTTCTTGACAGATTTGCCATACAATAACTGTCAAAAACTCACCATTGAGAGACCATTGTAACGTTTATAAATTAGTAGACTTAGACCCCAGTTCTAGTGGAGTTTAAGGGGACTAAATCTGTAGCGGGAAATACTCCTTCCTTATCAGTCTATAAAAAACGACCGATCCCAGTGTCCAAATAAAAGATCAAATCCCTGATCAGTAAATCTATTATTCCGATCCAGAATCTAGAGAACGTAAATAAATGCAAAAAAAGTTATCTAAGTTCAACGTCGAAAGACAAGTGTCTGACAAGAACGCGTGTAAAGTTTTTCATAAAAAAAAAACATTTTGTTTTTGAATGGTAATATTTTTTTAGCATGTTCGGTTAACGGGAAAGCTTTTCGTTAATTAACATACTTTAAATTATATTGTTCCCACAGCAGGTTTCCTCTGTGAGAGGGCGCGGGCCGTAATCCAACACGTGAGTCAAATGCGGGTATGGATGTTCTGTGTGTTTGAATCTTTGGTTCGAGGACATGCCGGTTTTGCCTACACCCCTACCCACATTGGGTAGTCAACTAACTATATTATCCGAGTACCCGTCATTATAAACGCTTCAGTTATCTACAGCGGTTAACTTTGACCTGTTTACTATTTAGTTGACTAAAGCACACAGCCACGACGCGACAGCATGTCACAACTTTGGTTTGACACTTTCAATGAAACCTTCACGCGCGTCGCGCCGCCGTCTTAACGCGTCTGGTTGTGGGAGCCTTTATATACCAAAGTCCGTAACAAAACATCACGCCTTTAATCCCCGAAGGGTAAGGCGGAGGTATAGTACCCACATTTGGCCAGTTACTCACAACAGTCACTGTTGTGAGTACTAACTGTTTCAGAAATAACGTCCACGTGCAGCCAATGAACCTAATGCACTTGCACTGTATTATTATAGCTATAAAACACCTGATTTAATGTAGGTACACAATTTATACAATTTAATGCTGGGCAATAATACTGGTTTTGACACTGACACGTCGAGCTAAAAGACATTCGATGGATTGGACTATCGTTGCAATGGCTTTTCGGCGAAACGGACGCTCGATCTAATGGCTATTCGAAATTGTGGTACATCGATGCAATGGAATTTCGGCAATTCGGACGCTCGGTCTGATGACTTCGGCGAATCGGCCATAGGCCAAATGAAATTCGAACTCAAGCAGTAAACCCCTCTTCGCCTAGATAGATAAAGTATAGTAGGTACATCAGTGATAGTATAAACTAACCAGTATAACCTGGCATTCTGTGGAAACTGCGTACTACGCTCGACCAAATGAAGGTAAGTATAGATATTATCATTAGTCGTTCCTGGCAACGGTGCCGGCAATTGCTAAGCGCAGATGTCGCGATATGTCTCTTGTGTAACGTTTCTGCTGAGGAACTAAGTCGCTATTATAGCCAACCGTATGATTCGTAAATCCGGAGAGACACACGACCAGGGGCAAGGGGGTTAAGTCTACTAATTTATAAACGTTACAGTGATCTCTCAATGGTGAGTTTTTGACAGATTTCCCATATAAAAACTGTCAAAAACTCATCATTGAGAGACCATTGTAACGTTTATAAATTAGTAGACTTAGGCCCCTGTACGCGTAGCATGACAACCATAGAAACGGGTTTTCTACATGTTTTGTCGACGGAAGTTCATCTTTCATTTTGTCTATTCTTCCGTCGACAAAACCCGTTTCTATTGTGGTGATGTTGCGCGGCCTAGACAAGTGCAATCGCTTTCAAAGCGTTTCGTATTTCTACAACGACTTTCAATGGGATTGACATAAGATTTTCGGTTGCTTAAGTCAATCCCATACATTTTAAAGTTTTCCATCATCATCGTTATCGCCTATGGTTACCGCTGATAGAATGTCACTCTCTATTCCATATTCAAATCCTTGTTTCTAATTGATGTTATTTCCACTACAAATATGAACTTTAGTGTTTAAACACACTATGCCGAACGTACGCGACCGAAGTTCCGCGGCTGATTTTACGTTCCAACGTATTCGGCTGATATGACACACCATAAGTGCCGAACTTACGCGGCAGAAATTCAGTTGCGCAATTTTGTGTGTATATATTTTTTCTGAATCAAACATGGAGTACGGTCTACGTTATAATGACACAACAAAGCACGTGCATCTCGTGCGCAGACAGAGGTGAAATAAACACTACGGGCGGACACGCGGGGCGCGGGCGGGGGCATGCCTGCCTCCCGCTGCTCCCCGCTCCCGATCTTCGTCGGCAATCGAACCGAACTTCGGTCGCGTATAATGTGTGTTCTACAGAATACGTTGCCGCCGAATTGCCGCTGAACTTACGCCCGACCGAAGTTCGGCTGTACGCTATAACGCAACGTTATTTCGGCATAATGTGTCGCCAGTAATTCAAATAGCATTGCAGGCGTAATCATGCCGAACTTCGGTCGCGTATATCCTCGGCATAGTGTGTTTAGACACTTACACTCGTGTAAATTCAGAATGACTAGTACTACAGCAAAAGGCATACTATACGCAAATTGTACTTTATTTGTGGTTAAAACATATGTATTTTTGAACATGTTTGGAGATTCAATCGCGAAAGCAGGATAGTCCCTCTGTGCAACCATGCCACCACTCGGCACTGTCTTAACTTGACACTCGGTCGAAGTTTGGCCAGTCATGACGACCACTAGTCTGAACCTGCGGCATCGTAGGTCTGTACACAGTACACAGTCTAAGTACATTTGTACTGAACACAATGCACCTTTAAATAACCTTTTAATTTAAATGTCATCTACTCGACTACAAATGCTTTAATTTGATTGCAAATCCTCGTGACAATCAACTAAGCACATTACAGCTGCATTATCAAACATAAGTATGCGATTAGGGATATTATAAAACGATAATCCGGGAGTGCAGTTGCACACGTAGGTACTACACAAGTGTTTACACGTATAGATTTGACTGTTCTAGAAGGAAAACCCCGGAGTCGAACATGAAATCGTAATGCCCTTTTGTTACCATGTGTAAGCTTTGCATTTATTCAGTTAGGTACTTACAGTTCGATTCAAACTTAATGGCGGCTCGGAACATGAAGCGAGTCGCTGCGCAGTAACAATTTCATGTGACAGCGGGGGTGAGGGGTAGGGTACTGCGCAGCGAGAAGCTAACTTCCGAGCCGCCAATCGAACGGTACCTAAACTAGCAAGACCCATTGCAGTTCAAGAAACAAAAACGTAAGTTTAGTACCTACCTAAGTTTCATTTGTTCTTAATTTACGCCAATACTTAGTACTAAAGTATTATCGTCAACATCTTTTAAATTATTAGTCTATAGCTTTCACCCATTTATTAGACAAAATGACGGCTAAATAACGACAGTTATTATGTTATATTGTTGAAATAACTGCACTTTAAAATGTAAAACATTGCTTTGTATTTTTCGTGAAACAACGGAGTTTATTATATATATACATTTAGGTATTTGTCGAATGTTATAATAAATGGAGTACTTATATCTAGAAACACAATACGAAATTATATTATTCTATAAGAGTTCTATGGGGAAAGGTTTCGCTAAATCATGATGACAGAAACCTATTTCAACTTCGTGAAAGTGAAGACTAGATGCTAGTAACAAAGGAAAGTAAAGTAAGATATGTATATCTGTCTACGTTAGGAACCAAGTCGGTAATATTATAGATTAGATATACGGCCAGTGGATAAAAGTGCTTAGTAGAAGTTCTTATTTATTGTTGCTTTTTGGTGGTATCTTTTACGCAATATCTATATACAGGGTGAAATTAAATAGCTTAGTGAAACTCCGCAGACATTGGTATCAATTTCTAAACACAAAAACAAAAAAAGACTTTTCTTTTGGGGTCAAGGATCGCTGGTAGTGTTGTTACTTGAAGTTGTGAGTTGAGAAAATCTGTTTTCTTTTGTTTTATATCACGTTTAGATATTAAAATAACCATCACGTATGTGATGAGAATACAAACAAAAAAAGGTGATTTTTAAAAAACTGATATTGACTGCGGTTGATGACCCCAAAAAAACTCATCAAATTGTTTTTTTCAATCAGGTTTAATATCGAAAGGCGGTTTTTGGGTTCGAGAGGTGAACCTGTAGTACACTCACCTTTCGAGTATAACCCCCCCCCCCCGAATCGCTCATGACAACAACAATAAAGATTTAAATAAAGCAAGCAATTTTTAAAGTACACAACTCGACATAGTTCTAAGAGTTCACGACCACACACGACCTCAGAGCTGACCGCGTAGGATATTGTTCTGATTCACTCGATTGCCAGCGTAAATAATAAATTGCCCGTCTAAACGTCCTACACATAACTATGAAATGCCGTCATTCTTGGATCTTTGACAGTCAAACACGAAAGTCCGACTAGGTACCAGTCTTACTAAGGGGTATCGTAGTACCCAATAACTGGGTTGTGGAGGTCAGATGTTCATAGGCATAGGGCATGGTCGCTCCATGTAAAATACTGGTATACAGCTCCATCCAGTTAGACTGGAAACCGTTCCCAACATATTTGGGAAAAGCCTAGGCAAAATTGGGTTTAAAGAAAGGAAGGCTGAACGATAAATCGATGATAAGATAATTGGGCACATGGCGAAGCGCCGCGACGCCGACGGTGGGACGAGACTTTGGTGGAACAATTTTTATGAAAACTTCACGGTTATTGTTCTACCGGTGTCGCGTTGCGCCTGTCTGCGGGAGCTTTAATTCATTCTTGTTTCGAATAACACGACCTGAGTAAATAACAGTGACAGGAACTTATTAGAACATCGTCCACATAACTGGAAAAAATACTTAATAATGGCTAACTCAAAAACTACCCAAGCAAAGTTAATAGAATTTATATGGGACCAGCTCGAAAGCGTCTTCTACCAAAAGAAAAAATAATTTTCAAAATCCGTCCACAATTGACGAAAATATCGAGGAACATACATTAAAAAAAAACATACGCCACAAACATAATTATACGTCCTCTTTTTTGGAAGTCGGTTAAAAATTGTACTTTGCTAAATTCTGGCTTTCAAAAACAGACTCTCATCAGCACCGTTATCCTTTACATCCAAATGGAAGCCCTTGTGTTGCTGAACTCCTTTAATGAATGACAAAGTAAACATCTCGTTATAAATATGATGGTATTCAGAATAGCTTACACTAAAATATTTTAGTGGTGTAGCCAACTAAAAATAAACGTTACCCTGTTAATTTTGTACACATTAACTGAAAGTTCGAAGCGTATTATGTTATAACAGGATGTTGCTTGTACGTATTTTGTTGGTAAACGATATTTGTCATTGATGAGTAAAAATATCCCTGAATCGACGCAACCTAATTGAGCTTTGTCTTGAATCAAGATTTTTCGCGAAAATTCTTTTAAACATGTCATTTGATGGCTGAACGAATTCCGTCCATCATGATTAATTTTACGAAGAGTCGTCAAAAGAACGTGTGCTATCTACAAACAGCAGGCAAGAGAACGAATTTGAAGTGCCTAATCAATGTTTACATCGTTTTCTCGGAAAGAAGATCCCGAATTAGATATCGGTGTGTACCAGATAAATCACGGGTTTCTCTTGGCTCTTAAAATATCTACGTTTTTACGTACGTATCTACAAATACAGAAACGTTTATGGTTGACTATCAGATAAAAATACGCAAATCTTTAAAATGATCTGTCGAGCCGTTAATTCTGCCATTAAAACTACAGATCAATGAAAACTACTCATTTATTGAAGTTAAGAGAGCTAGTACCTATATAATATTGTTTTATTGTGTCAAAAGTGTAACTATATAATTTCCTATAGATCTTTACAACTCTGTAACCGCCCAGCATATCTTGACAGGTGGTGAAACGTGAAAACTGAATTGAAGCTATCGAATATGATGCCCTGCTATCTAATTGCGTAAAACGTTTTCGTAAACGATTCCGATGAATTTGTTTCATTTTGACAGTTCAACAACATTCATTGCGTTTGTTTTTGTATTTACGTTGTTGAGCAGTTTTTTTTTCCAACTTATGAAGCAATGGATTAGCAATTTGTTTCAAACCGATACAAATTGTGATAGATCGTGTATTACGCAATTAGGGTGCTGTTTAGATTTGTCTTGGCAAGCAGCGCTGCCACTAAAGGCCAGGATACACTGGATACTTGGTACTGGTAGAAGCGGCTTGCATGTCGTAAAAACAAGTTCGATGCACACTTGAATCTTGGAAATTTTCCTCGCATCGTTGCATTGTGGCTGCAACGTTCGGAGAGCTTTTGATCGCCCTTTATGTGTCGGAGCGGATGCGACGCGTAAAATGACGCACATTGGTACGCAAAGCTTTGTTTAGATTATGCGAAATTCTAATGCTAAGGATTTAATTGTAATTATTTTTATATTATTTTGGTTTAAAAATAAGATCTCACGACGTTTCGTATGCCAATTAATTCGTAATTACAGACACAATTAAATATCCATTGTGTCTCATGTGGATCCGCGTTCCGGCCATACCACCACGCAAGACAGTTCGAAAGTAGTAAAGTATGGAAACACTGAAACCATTACCATACACAAAGTTGGCGCCAGTTTTCTTTGTTCAGGCCTATGTTTTTGAGGCATCCAGCCCGCCGAGTAGGATTTCCAAAACAGCTTAGGTACTTACCTAACCTTCTTTCATATCTTTATTCGTTAGGAAATACAATATATTTAGCTACCCAGATGGTGCTTTCTTTGTCTGTCAAAGATAAAGTTCATTAAAATTGGAGTTAATCGGCATCATTCAAATTGCTCGATTATTTTTATACTACAAAAAAAGGTCACTAGCTCATTTTCTAGACTAAATGATAAACTAAAACCTACATACCTGTATCTTAATTGCTCCCTAATTGATTGAAATGGAAATTTTGACTTAGTTACGTACACATTCTTTACTAATTATAAGTATTACGAGTTCACGATATGGCCGCGTGGAAGCGCACTTAAAAGAAAAAAAATCAAGTTTAGTAAGCGTTGTTATTTATTTTAGTATTTAACACTAACTCACTGCATGATTTGCATTATGCAGCGTGCACTTTGTTTTTCTCTGCATATCATTATTTTTGTTGTTTTAAAAACCTTTTTTTAAATTCTTGGATATTCACAATAACCTTGTAAGTTAGTGATAATTAAATGATTAAAGTTTATAAGTAAAACGAACTACGCATAAACAATGTGTAATTTAAATAAGTGAAAACCTCTGAAGGCTATTGTATTCATCATTATCTATACGACCAACCCTGAAATACCGAAAAAAAAAGAAGCTGTCCTACATTTTTCGAGATACGAACATACATATCTAATAGTTTACAAATACAAATTAGTTTATTGTGACAAATAGTAAATTACATTAAATTTAAACGTGTTTGGAGCCTCCTTTTAAGCAAACAGTGCCTGTATTAGAAGGTTCCGCTCTTTCACATCATTGTTATAAAAAGCACCGTATGTGTTAATCCAGGTTATAAACTGTTTGTGTGACAAATTTCATCCAAATCCGTTCAGCCGTTTTTGCGCCAATCCGAAACATACATCCAGACAAAGATACTGAAGGACAAAAATGATAAAAACTACATTTTTGCTACCCATTTGCCATCCCCCCACCTCGGAGCAATCATTTTTTCAAAAATATTCAATGTATATTTTTGACTTCGTTACTATTTTATATGTAAGTAGGTACCTACAAGATAGTTAATCTATATACAGGGTGGCCGGAACGTTTACGTCCAAAAATAAAATTTAGTTCCCTCGTATCGTGGGCTATCCGAATCACCCCCATGTATGTTCCGCGATTTTGCATAGTTTTCGAGTTACGGTTTTTTTTTAATTTTTGAGCATTTTTGGATTTGACCAATTTAAAAAGACTTTTACGAGTTTTTTTTTGCAACTGAATCTTCCTACTTTTATGCATAAAATAATCAGCTTCGTAGCTGTGATAAAAGTTATGAAAAGGGTAGGTAGGGTAGGTAGGATAGGCAGGGTAGGTAGTGCTTCCCGTGCGAAGCTGGGGCGGGCAGCTAGTTAATGTATAATATTATGATGCTCGTAGGATTACCCGTTGTAGGAGTAAGTAAGTAAGTAAGTAAATCATTTATTTGCGTAAAACATGGTATACATTGATGGTTTTTTGGAGGAGGTATCTAGCTAACGATTAAGTATTGTGTTATCCAATTTCGTACTCAACCGAAATTCGTGTTTAACTGCATGGTTACCATAATTCACCTTCCATCATAATCAGCCTATAAAGTCCCCACTGCTGGGATACAACTCTAGGTGAGAGGGAGTAGGCGGTAGTCCCCCACGCGGGCCCAGCGCGGGTTGGCAGATGTCACATAATATATGTCTTCATTGTTTATACTCGTAGGACATGCCGGCTTCCTCACGATTTATTCGTTCACCGTTTTGAGAGCAGTGTTGGTGAAATAATTTACACAATGTCAAGCGCCTAGGTTCGAACCTACGACCTACAACTCGTAAATCGTGGCCTGTATCACTCTGCCACCACTGGTCTATTCACCGTTCATTGGTCCATTATTATCAAGAACTCCGATAAAGAAAGTTAATTAATGTCACAATAAATTTAACGTTACATCACAGTCACAGTAGGGTACATAGCACCTGGACCTGGAACCAGTCGAACAGCCCACGGTCGTTAACCCAATAGTTAATGATAATTTTATTTATATGTTAATATGACACTATGGTCTTACGATTCTTTTTTATTGCACCGATATTAACATCATTCGGGACCTAAAACCGTAAATTATTTTTAGTAGCAGCGGTCAGGCATGTAATCATGTATTAATTCGATACTATGATACGTGGTTATGATTAACAGCCACAGGAATGTTGCTAGGGAAAATTTATCCGCCTTTTTTTCTCCCTGGCAACATTTGGATCCGTTTTGTAGGCCGTCTTGGTTTGAAGTTAACTTGAATAACCGGTTTTGTTTTTATATCTAACTATATCTATTGTGTAGCACACGATCAATCGCAATGTCTTTTAATTTTGACAGTTCGGCGACGTTCATTGCGTGATTTACGTTGATGTGCAGGGTACTTATGAAGTGGGTATTACGTACTTAGGGTGCTGTTTAAATGGGAAGAAGCATAGAAATATAAATAACTTCTTTCTTTTAACTATGGGAAGAAGCTTTCGCCCTGTCTGCAATGGAAGACTATACTCGTTTTATGGCTAGTCACAGTTCTTCTAATTATCAGTCTATGGTCATATATCTAGTTGATCTATACTTCTATACTCATATTATAAAGAGGTAAAACTTTTATTTGTTTGTAAGTTTGTATGTAGGGGGTTCTCTATCTCAAATCTCCGAAACTACCAGCCGTATTTGTATTTTTTACAAAGGATAGCTTAATTCTTGAGGAAGGTTAAGAGTAAGACGCTATGTCACATCACGCTACGACACTTATAAGCCAAGCAAAAAGAAAAAAAAACAGAAAGAACGCTAAGCGAAAACGAAGTAATAGCGCGGGCGGGCGATGGGATGCGACACGGTGGGTCGGGGCTAGTAGTCCGCTAGAAATCAACTTTATGCAGGATCAGACTACAACACTATATACTCATAATCTAACTGGCTATAACATATTGAAAAGATTTGCATCATTATTTGCTCAATCAAGTATGTTAAGTTTATCATTTATTGTACAATCTCCTCTGACTTGGCGGTCCACTAAGTGACGCAAGAACGTGTCTCTATTGACCGAGACAAAATATATTAAGTACATTTAATACGATTTTCTTTATTTAGAAAATACAATAGCAATAGGCTCGCCCCCTATTACAGACTTAAACATAACTAGCGAAATGTGGGTGTACTGTAAGTTCACCTCTGCCTAACCCTTCGGAGCATACTGGCGTGATCTTATGTTATGTTACAACTGGGGAAATGTAGGTACCTTACCTTCGTGCATACTGCGACGCGAACGACGCGACACCGGTAATTGTTCTACCGTGAAGTTTACTTAGAAATTGTATTATTAAACTCTCGTCGCGCCTGTTTGCGGGAGTCTTTATGCGTAAAATCACACTAAGTTACAAAATAACAAACCCTCCCTCCGTTATGAAAAACTATCCTCTTGATTTTTGCACACGTCTCTATTTGACATTTAACCCATTAAATGCGAACTGTGTACTTAAATCATTTACGCATGGTTGACGTTATTTACATTTCGCGAGATGAAAGTCTAATTAGGCAGGTGATTTTTTTCTTCTTAAACCAATGTGGAAACTTGCTCTAAACAACAAAAAAACTTATACTTAAATTCAGGTTTTTGTTTTCTTATTAACTTCGTCGTCAAACAAAGAAAACGCGCAATAATTACAAATGAGTAGGTACTTACTTCGGAATGTTAATATTACCAGCTGCTTATCTAATTGAAGTTTTTATTTGATTTATTCTAAGATTAGTAAATGGTCTTAAGTGTGGTAAAATTATAATAATACGTAGGTAACTTAAGTGTAACTAAACCGTAGGTAGCCGTCGAAAGAATGTGTTCTTAAAACATGTCAGTTTCATACTAATGCGAATTTGATCCTTATTACTATTAGAAATTATCCAACTGACAGACTGTTAGGAACGCATTCTCTCGACGAACGGCCGGATTTTAAAGCTACGGTTTCCTAGAAGAAGCCGTCACTAATGACCGTGGTGACAGCTGTCATGAAAATGATGGCAGCGGTGTTTTGGCTTTACGGTGTGGCGGCATCAACAACGCCACATGCGAACTACGCATCAAAGACCTGACGTCACACAAGTCCTGCATCTCGCAGTTAGAGTTTATCGCGCGATAAACATATAAGACTATCCGACATCAATCGTTGAGCAGTTGCCCGCCAGACACAACACCTGTCTGGTCGGAGGATCGTTACACCCTGTTCCTCACACCTCTAAAACGGTATTAAAAAACGCTTTCTAGGAAAACACACCGACTTACTAGCCGCTATGTAGTGGCAACCGCTCTTCTAGGAAAATAGCTTTAGTGACTTAAGGTCCACGAATAGGCGCCACGCGATTATTCTGGTACTTAAAACAAATTTCATAGAAATTGTTCTATTGGTGGGCTTTCACCTGTATCGAGGCTTCTTGTACATACTATGTATAGATGGGAAAATCTTAAAAGTAATCTTTAAGTTTATATTTACCCTATAAACTTAAAGATTACTTTTAGGATTTTCCTATGAATATTATACTAAGTATTCTGGATAAACTTGCGGTTTCTAACTTGATGTTCAGTGACGGTCAGATCAGTGATGATCTGATGGCGGTATAACCAACCTTAAAACCACATGCGAGATATAAACGCAATAAATCAGTGTCATCAAAGACATTGTTGTACTAAATGACATCAGAAGTTTATCCTAAAATCAAGGTTAAGTATACAATTAAGTTAAGATTATTTTTGGAAAACAAATAGGTGCTAGAACGAACTGTGAACTTTGTGGCGGATAGACTTGGGCAAATAAAGGCTCCTACAAACGCGACGCGACTTTATTAAGTAGTACAATTTATTTCTAAGGGCGAATTTCACCAATAAAAACTGAACGCGATCAGCACATAAACCACGTTTAAGAGCTGTCAATGTCTTTATTTTCTTTGTAATATTGACACTGACAGCTCTTGAACTCGGTTTAGATGTGCTGATCGCGTTCAGTTTCATTGGTGAAATCAGCCCTAAGAAAACTTCACGGTAGAACTATTACCGGTTTCGCGTCGCACGACATGTCGCACAAGTAATACGAGCCTTAATGCATTATAAGTTGGTACCTCAGCAAATGTAACTTAAGTAAATGTAGATGTACCTCCTTCTCGTTATATAGGTACAGTTATTGCAGTTAAGATAAGTTGATCAGCTGGTTATCCGAGATATCTATATACAGGGTGTCTCAAACGTAGTGGTCCAAAGGCAAATGAGGTAAAGCGAAGGGATCCATCTATCAGTGAAAAAATTAAAAACTGGGATATTCTGAGCAGTTCATAAAACACTATTATTATTTTCAAGAAATTTACACTTCCACGTGGATTTTTCGACCCTGTGAACATAATTTTCGACGTAACGAGTTCAAATCTGGCTGGAAGATGCCTGGCAAAGTAAAATTTGACCAACAGAAACTCAGCGGCAAACAGAAAAACAGAATATCGGAGTTTTTAAATTTTGTAATGATAGGTGTAAGGAGAGGTTACCTCATTTGCCTTTGGAGTTTTGGACCACTACGTTTGAGACAGCCTGTAGATAGCTAAGCTGCATTCGGGTGAGCTAACAGAAATGTGTAGGTAAGTACCTATACTAGATAAGTTGAATGTGCACTTAGCTTATTACCACTTTTAAGTTTGTTGACATGTTGTTTTGAACTTGGTGTAAACAAGCGTGACGCGACTTTAACATTACAATTTCTAAGAAACTTCACGGTTGAACAATTACTGTTGTCGCGCCAGTATGCACGAGCCTTAATGAAATGCAACTACAGACAAGAGGCAGACAACACCATGGGTTTCTCGTGGGACAAACTTGGAGGTTCATAGATACCTTGGCTTTACAATTTCTAAGAAGGAAGATAGATGATTTAGTGAGGACAAAATGAATCACTAAACACGAATAAATTTTATCCGCGGAATAAGATTTACACTGACAGTTTTCGTATGGAGAAAATTTACTCGGAAGAGAAGGCTTATTCCGCGGATAAAATTTAAAATTTGGTCGAATTCAGCCTTAGAACTTTAAAAATGAAATCATGACGATAAAGGTCTTTGAGGATTTACAGAAGACCTTCTTGCCTAACTAAGTAGTGTGAGGTTATTTTATGAGGATTCCCAATTAGGTACCTATTTTGAACAAGGAAATTGTTAAGTAATTAACACTATCTTATTTATGTATCTGCAGATATTAGTTTGTCGATAACGTGCTAAGAATAATTACGCAATTTTTATCTATTTTTAGCAAAAACACGAGTATAGTAAACAAAATGATCACTAGTGAGATATATAATTAGAAGTAGTTTAAGTACGTAGATAAGGAGTAATAAGGACTAAGTAGAAACAAATTTATTGCAGTATTTTAGTCTTTTAGTACACAATGCTTTATTTATGGCAATGGCAAACTAATTAAAATAATAATTTGTTGTAAGTAAGTAAGTATTTCTTTTGTTGAATTTTTTGTTAACGTTAAAGGCCCATAAACGTCAATTCCTGCTAGACTGCTACAATAAAAGGCGGGGTTATGGTCAGAAACACCAATTATTAACGTCACTTATAAGTTTCGATTGCTAATTCCATCTCATCAGCATCCTCTTGTCCCAATTTATTGTTAAAAGTGGTAGAGCATCGAGGTCGATTATACTATTTTGAAAGACATCCATGAGAAGAACGTGAGAAGTGTACTGCTCCTTCATTCCACTTTCAATCACACACAATCCAAGAGTTTTGAAGGATATTGCTAATCCATTACTTCATAGGTGTGAAAAATTCATCTGCTCAACAACGTAAATAACGCAATGAACGTGGCTGAACTGTCAAAATGAACCCCATTGCGATGAATTGTCATTTTATATGTGTAAGGGCTCAAACACATAGACACGTTACGACGACGCAACGTGCCACGTTGCATTTTTTCATTATTGATTTCTGCAGAAAACTATAGGTAATGAAAAAATGCAACGTGCTACGTTGCGTCGTCGTAACGCGTGTTTATGTATTTGAGCCCTTACGTAATTACCACGAAGGAGTTGGTAGGCTTCTTTCTTCCAGATCTTACACGTTCAAAAATTGAATAACCGTGTATTTTAGCACCAAGATGTTATTCTAAGTATTTTCCATCTGTGAGTAACCTTACAAGTATGTAGTTCATACTACTGCAACCTGTTTAAAGTGTTTAGTGCTTGAACATAATAATCTTGCTATAATACTTAACGCTAGGAAAATAACTAAGTGGTAACATAACAAGCACATCAAGAACTGTAACTACGCTGGCTTGCTAATAAAAATTATATTTATGATTATGTAGTTAGATGTGTGTTGTTGTTTCATAGATAAGAAAGAGTTATTACACCTCCCTTGTGTGCTGCAACCGTTCTACTTTACCTCTTTAGGCAGAGTAGAGACGAGCACAACTTTGCTGTCGACAGAGCCAACTTCAGCTGTCGACAGAGGCAACTGCAAGTGCCGCCATTGGTCGGCGTTTGCCGTCGACACTTGGACAGCAAACGCCGACCAATGGTGACAGCTACAGTATAAGCGCAGCGCGCGCGCTGCCTTATCAGTCGACTTCAAATAGACCGAGCATTCATGGCGTTCATGCTGTCGAGTTCGACATATAGCAGTTGGCGAGTCGAATACTGCAACAGTTGCTTTTGTCGACAGTAGCAGTTACCTCTGTCAGCGTTTTAGCGTGAAAGCGTAACAAATAAATAAACAAACTCACTTTCGCATAATATTAAGTTAGGAATAGGATAGCTGTAATACGATAAATTTATTGACGTACGGTGTCAGCTTGCTTCACAATTAATTTCCCTGACTGTACCATTGGATCAATTGGCTATTGGCACTAATGGACAGTGCACCAGTAAAACTTCTTTTTTTGCGGTCGTTACGGTAGCACTAGCAGGGTTGCGGTACCTACGTGTGTCTTGCCAAAGATATCGACTCTTTTGATGCGCACAAAAATGATAATTTGTACTGCTGCGCAATGATAAGGCAGTTCTAAAATTAAAGAGAGTTTTTCTTATACCTATACAGTGCGAAATGGACGAGGAAAACAAACAAAAAATCAGTTTCAAAATAAATTATTCATACAAATGTAAGTACCAAAATCAACGTTGTTGCATAAAAAGTAAGTACCCGGTGAAGTACCTCTTTTAGCCACAATTTTAAGGAGCGGGTATAGGTAAAGAGTGAGGTAAGTGCAACACTGTGAAGCTACAAACATTGTATAGTCGATGACAGGCCGACGACCGACAACTAAGAGGCTAGACTAGCCAGGTATTTAGGTAGATATAACACACAAATCTTCATGAAATCGTAAAATTTACTACGAAAATCACCCTTACCGCTACGACATAAAGGCGTTGTTACCACTGATGTGCGGTTGACTGTACTATGACATGACAAGCAGCTCTGTGAATCATATTATTTATGTACTCTCAATTTCAGTCTCATATTCAGTATATAAAAGCCGCTGAAACTATTTTTCCAGTTTCGTGAAAAACTCACTGAAATAAACTCACATAAATGTCCGCCCATTTCCATCCTATAGCCAGTAATGACTATGACTGGCGCGGCGTGAGCCTAGACAGTCCCAGTACATTGCTCTAGTTTATCGTGACAAAGGTTAGCGGGTTAACCTAACCCCCCAGAGCCGGCCGGTGCGTGTGTGCGAGACTTGCGACCGGCCGGCGGCCGCCGCGCACCGCGAGTTGCGCACCGCTTGCGACGACCACTGCGCATGTCGAGCCCGGCTGACCGCCATCTGAAGTTGCTTAGCTCTCTAGAACATTCGCGAAGCCCAACGCCCTGACGTCAGCTTACGTCACAATGCCGACAGTGAAGCCTGCTACACATCAGAAAAAATTACATCTAATCTACATAATAAACACACTACGTTTTTATAGCAGCACCGGTGTCGCAACTATCTACTGGCTATTTGACTTTAACCAATCTGCAAACATTTTTCGAGTACCAATTACGTACCCACTTAAACAAATTAATCGAATTTTCGAGTCAATAATCACCAAGTACAAGATGCTGTGTAATTTTACCTGTTCTGTTAACCGTAGCAAGCAATTTTATCAGTTAATTATCAAGAACAGTTTAACGATGAGATAAAGTGGGTAGGTGGTACGATGTAGTTTTAATGTGATTTCATTTCACAGAGAGTGGGAGACTTATTATTCCGAAACAAGGTTTCGTTGTATATCCAAGTTGGTTGTAAAATGCGTCTACTTACAACTTTTTACTAATGGCCAAACGGGTTTAACCAGATCTTTCCAGTCCAAGGCAAAGCATGCACTGCGGATGGGATGGACGGAGGAAGTCCAAAACGAAAGATATTGGTATCATTTCTTTTTATTTTACAAGAAGTTTTCAGGTTTATATTGTTTAATTTTCTCTCAATAATCTATGCTGCGTTGCGTACATTCCATCTTGAATCGGCTCGACAGTCGATACAAGGAGTCGAGGACTCGTATCGCATGCAACGCACACCGCTGCATTGCGTAAACCTCAGCCGACGAAGGCCGACATACGGAAACTTTGCAGGCTTGAATCGCAAATTGCTGCTAATTTTGTAGACTTGCGCACCTATTAGACTAGTCAGTATTCTTTCACTACTACAGTGTACTTATATGCCTGCCTAGCATATTTCCGCACAATTTGATTGTGTATACTATTTAGCATTGGTCTGGTTATCCACCAAAGTTTTCCTCGTACACTTGACATTGTAGCTCGTCAGCCCACCTATTTCATAATAATATACAGCAATAGAATAAAGAATAGCCGATTTCAACGAAGCGTCCTTGTGACTCGTGACATTCAGAATTGGTTACCTCAAGTTATCTGCGACAAATCCTTCCCGTGTTTTGCTATAGTACTACTATACTACTACAGAATTGTTTTCGTAAGTAGGAAAGTACGTACGGTTTACGTCAAACGTTTCAATTAATTCGACATTGACCGATAAACCGAAGTTTACCTTAAAAATTTCCGTGCAATATTTATTTTACATTATGCACCTATTTCGTTTAAAATACGACGGTAATTTTGAATTTCATCTGAAAGTTGCCCTTGAAAAAGTTGCCTGTATCGCACCAAATTATGTTACGCTGGCAGTTGTAACCACACCGACGTTTCCTACTGGTTTCTGCCTAACCTTCGGAGTTTCCAAGCAGGTGTCAATACAAAAAACAACTATTATTTATGCGTTGGATAGGGGAAAAAGAAAGCAAAACTTTCTTTTAGTCAGTTTAGTTTAGATTTAGACAGATTTAATGTAAGGAGATAAATTGTCTCCTTACATTAAATCCCTCATTACTCCAATCTCCTTACATAAAATCAATCAACAAGAAAATCGTAGAAAATCCATTCTACTTGCTTAAAATACAAATAAAAGTGTTGGTAGACCTACAGCAAAGTAGGCGACTGTGTCTGCTAAATAAATTTAAATAACCACCACCAAATCTAATGTAAATTATATGAAATTAGCTAACAGCTTGTCCAGTCAAAATCATGTATGCAATCTCTAATTTCACAAGGCCAGGTGGCTACTACTCTACTAGATTCGTTAATTCGTTATAAATCGTATGGTCGGTGTTGCAGTAGGTAGGTAGCAGTTGAAATTGCCTTTAATAAGAAGTTGTTATTGAGTATATCCATATTACGGAGGTGTGCTCCATAATATTGAAATGCGGAAGTAACTCTATCTATTACCTTTTCATGCCTAAAACACTTACTGAACCGATCGTAATGAAATTTGACAGATGGGTAGCTTGGGACTAGACTTTTCATCCTGAACTTTGTATAAAAAAATGATGAATTACAAAATACACGCAGACAAAGTGGCGGGTCATAGCTAGTTATTTTTATAAACCGGCTCGAATCCAAGAAACGCTAGTTTGTTTACATTCTCTTTGCTCTGTTGACGTAGATGTCAATTCTGCAGAAGGAAGGCAGCCGAATGAAGTTTACATCAGCGGGTTTGCATCATTTCTGTGTCAACACGGCGAGCCTCTTCAGCTCAAACCAAACAAAACACTGGGACTTTGACCTTTCTGCTACAGTTCATACATTTGTGACAACTTGTTAAATCGCTTTGTTAATGTTAATAGGTATAGTTTTAGTACGTTTTTTTAATAAAATTTTACAAACTAATTGGAATGGAGAATTTTGAATCTTTTCCAGGACATTAGGATGAATGTTTACACCCCGTTTATTTTCATATTGACCTTGCAAGGATCACGCCGCGCCGGTTGGGCTCTCTACCTGAATTTTATGAGAACCCAAATTCTTATGGGAGTTAAGAAGTTTAAGAAATGTGAAATAGAATGTTATGATGACTGTGTAACGCAAAATGTCTCATTGTATGGTGTCTCATCTTCATCGTATATAAATGAGAACATGATATTTCATGCCAATTATTTTGGCTTTCTCCAGATTTCTTTGTCATACTTTGAGTCACATATTCCAGGGATTTAACGTTTCTGGGTAAGACGATCTTAAGTAGTCTATTTTCGACTTCTTTAATCATTTTCTACTTTCATTTCTTTGTATTTACATTGGAATATTTTTGTTCCAAATACTCTTTGTATTTGTCTTGTAATATTTTGTCAGACAATTAGGTTGCTTCACCTTCATAATTGATGCGAAATGTGTGACAAGATACGATTGAGCACGATACACAGACAGCTTATCAGTCCTTTTATCTTACAGAGATAACTACCGTTCTTGAAACTTTTTTAACACTTTCTGTGGTGTATCGTTATAATATTCAGGACACGATTCTTGTAAATTCTCTCCCCTTTTCAGACTTGGGGTGGAAATTCTGTATTGATCGCATTAGAAGGGCCCGCAGAGCGTGTTTCGTTTCTGAATATTATCTTTTCTAGGTTTTATTTGTTGTTTCATGCCGGTAGTTAAAATTAGTAGTAAAAGCGGACGCATAGCATACTCTTTTACCATTCGAACACTTCGGACAATTTGCAATATCCTGAGTGGAATTATTTAAAAGAAATCGAGGCCTTTATTGCAGACTTCTAATTGGATCATACGTGATGACCATGTCAAATGGCCAACAAACGCAGACCAAGTTTCAAGGGTAGATTAATTCTAGAGGCTGTTACTATGTCTGTTAAGAGTTTCAGATTGCTATCGGCAATAAAATTGTGATGAGTCTGTATTATTGTATCTATAGTATCACATGTCGTGGTTCCAAAGACAAGGAATGTCGATAGAGTACGTCCTTATTCATGGATATTACATAGTTACGTTGTCGAGACAGAATGTGGGTTGATCCCACGGCTTCGCCTCGTTCCGTGCTAAGTCGAGACACTGCAGACGTATAGAGCCAGCTCGAAATCGATTTCTAGCAGAGCAAGCCATTTTATTCAGTTCAAGGGCGCATTTGCCCTAACAGTTACGCGATAGTTTTGTACACGCAAATATTTACGACGCAGCATTCCTGCATATCGTAAGTCTGCACGATATGGATATTTAACGGTGAACCCAGCATTTAGGAGTTGTTAAATTTTTATCGATACAGCCCAGGTTCACCATTATTAGACTGTAGATTATTGAAGTCAAATGAGCTCTCTCCACAGTGATGACCTTTTCAATAGGAAATCCTTTGGTTATTTTAGTCTCTGGACAGCTAAAGACGACCTTGCATGACCTCGAGCAGTTATGTAATAGTTAATACTGTTGAAATACTTATATGTAACCAGAATATGACATCAACAAAATACCTATGAATGATATGTGTCTCTGTGAATGATAATGTCCTCACTTGTTTTTACTTTTAGTTAAAAATATGAATTGATATTTGTTTTCACACCTGTTCGGTACCCACGAAACTATGAGAAATCGATAAATATTCTGTGTTCTTCTAATTTAACTAGCAGGTTTGGTCTGTATGTATGTGTGCGTGTTTGTGTCTATTGTTCATCATGTGAGGCAATTCAAAGGTTGCATGAAAAAGAAACTAAGAAATAATTAAAAATTTAATTTATTAAATAACCTTTAACTTACTGAGAATCCCTTACACGCCGAGCCCATAACCTATATGTACAGTTCGGCCCGCTTACTCTATATGTACAGCACGTGCAGGACAGGCTTCAATCAATCACAGGAATATTATGTAGTTATGTGCCCTAAACCGGTGCGCCGACTTCTTCTTGGTAGGATCTCGTGAGGTGCGCCGCGGCAGCCGTCAGCGAGCGGAGGGAGCGGCGCAGGCCGCGGAGGTGCCGCCGACATGCGGCCGCTGCCCGCACGGCCGACTCCCGCTCGTCCTCTCCCTCAATACCAGAGTCTCCCGCTGCACTCGACGCATCACTCTCCGTGTCACTGAGGTCCGACACCCGCCTGCCACGCTCTACATGCTCCTCTGTGTCCCCAGTCGACCAGAGCAGCTCAGTCTTCAAATCGTTCAGCATGGCGAACATGCTGAACGGGTCATCGTCACCCTCCTGTGGCAAGTTCATCAGCCGGCTGGGCACGAGCACCGTCTCGTCCATGACGTTCACCATTTTGACGAATTTCTCCATGTCATTCAGTATGCTCTGCTTTGAGAACTCTGTGTCATCGTGGCGGGCAATTTTGCGCAGGGTGTTCCTGTAACAATAGCAAAGATTACATTAGCAACATATTCATCATGACCTAACATAATAAAAATATGACAAGTATTGGAAAATGTACAATGACTGAGGCCCTTGCCCTGCAGCGGGACAATTTAATAGGCTAGTGTTATTATTATTGGAAATGTAAGTAAGTATTGCCGTGGCCCTTTGCCCTACTAAGTTGTGACGAATGTGGTACTTTACTCAAATCATCACTTGATACCAATGATTAAATATATAATACCAATGATTAAATATTAATAATCAATTTGGCTAAGACTTGCCTACATCAGGAAGAACCTATTATTTAGCTTTTTGTGGCTATCGATAGATTCTTTGATATTTAAAAAAAGACTCATGTATTCATGACTGATTAATATTGTAGGTAGGTTGGTAGGTTCTATGATTATCCTACTCATACTATTAAATAAGAATAATATATTATTATGAATAGGTTGTTGAAATTTTTTTTTTCTTATTGTATTTTTTCCAATAGCAGATTAACTAGTTGAGTTTGAAAGTTATATTAGGTAAGTAGGATAAATGGTTTACATTTTGTTGCCTACCCACCGTTGTAAGCATTGTCAAACATTTGGAAACTAACAATTGAACTGTTTCCAAAATAATAAAAACTGACTTCCTGTTGCATCAATTTGGCTTTTTCAGTTCAAATGAACCATTATAATTAGCATTATAAAATGCTATCTTGTGAAAGTAACAGACAACAATAAAAGTTAGTAAGTGGGAGGAGAAATTCAATGGTCACAATTTATTATTCAACAGCACTTCAGAAGAATCACCAAATGGCTTCTTTCAACTACCTACTATGAATGGGACTGTAGTATACAAGTTAATACCAACTGTTTACATATTACATCACCAGCATTCACTTCTAGGTACACAATTCACATTTTATCACACATTCAGAAAACTGGTCACTCAAACTGGTGTTTTGACTTAATACAAGATGTTATTATTATTACCCAGATTTGCATAGCTGATCATTTTAAATAAATTAAATTTCATTCTGAATCCAGTAGGTATGTTTATGATGAAATTCCTTGCATGATTGGTTTGATAGTTTGATAGTACATAACAGGATACAGTTAAAATTCAAAAGAGGAAACAACATGGTTGGAGTGCTGACAGGGTATTTCCAAAATGGAGGTTATACTGTGTGTGTTGGGCATTTCAGTTATGTACTTATAGGTATAAATAAAATGTGAATTAATCTGTAAATACAAGGTTAAGTAGTATATTATGTATTCAAGACCATTTATTTTAATACTTACATTAAAATGTTAAAACCTATGTAAGCTACAGCCAAGCCTATGATTTTTTAATTTTAAAATTAAAGCAGTATGGCTTCATGGTAACATAACAGGTAATTGCTGAATAAAACATGAGGCTCAAGAATTTGGCATGACCTGAACCTTGAATAATACATACAATGTGATTATAAGTTCGATGCGAACATATGCATCAGATGTACAATTCAACTACTTGTGACAGAGCTTTGATGGTTACGATATCAAGTGATAATTTGAATGAAGTCACTTCAATATATTCTGAGTCACACTCCGACACCGCGCACGCCCAGAACACTGGATAACCTCATCGATGAAACTATTAGCGTCTTACTGCTTTCGGAAATACAACCACCACCACCAACCACACAACACCACCGGCGACCAGCAGTAGCGAATTCTGGAATTTGTTGAGAAATGATTCGTCAGCAATGTGAAAGGTGGCCAAGAGCGCAACCATACCAAAAATCCTTTCCGTACGTTGTTTTAAGCTGCCACGCACTAATTTGAAACGTTAGCGTCACCCAAATTCCAGAATGCATTACGGACGCATAGAAGAAAGGGCACAGGGCCACACGCAAGGGGCATGTATCCAAGCCGTGCCCATCGGTCGCAGTAAAATAGTAAAATCACTTTGCCGTACCTGCTATTCTCCAATTTGCTCGATATATCGGTGTTGAAAGACATTTTCTCGTGTTATTTAACAATATTTAAATATCACTGAACACACACGCCCCAATTTTTTGTGATGTCACTATAAAATTGACGTTTACGCGGCTTGCGAAACAACGCGAACTGAATTAAACTGACGGACTCCAACAAGCACCCGCACGCTACGGAGAGGTTTGACGTTTTGCTAGAGGTGGGGAGCGCGCTCGTATTTATATGACACGATCATACGATGCGGGGGAAGCGAACTTTGAATTTTATCAGTGTAGGTATTATGGAATAACTAACAAATGATATGAATTTAATCGATGTTATTAAACACTACTAATGAAATAAATAGTTCTGTTGTTTTGGCACACAGTTGAGACCATGTTTCTGTCATGAAAACAGTATCTGCTTGAGTATTACTTCGGTCGACCGGGCGCGTCCCACAAGAAGTCACACCACATACAGACCCGATGATTGGTTGGTCTGAGCCCCAGTCTTTTTTCATTGGTTTGATAGTTTGGTATATGCGCGGGATTTTTAAAATTTGGCCCGAATGATGATCATTCATAAAATAAATGCTTGTTCATTCTACAACGACAACATAATTACTCTTCTTTAATACTTTCTGCTATTGGCTTTATTATTATTAAATCTCTAATAACTGTTGAAATAAAATATGCTTTATTTATTTTAATGAGGTGTTTTCAACTACATGGTTACAAACCACTGAATATACATGGGTACCTACTTTCTTTCAGTAAATAAGGTGAAAGGTCTTTAGAATATACTTTACTTATTGTATGCTAAGTGTTGAATTGATTGTCCTTATTTACTTACGCACATAATAAAGGTATTTTAAACGTTGGAATATTCATGACAAATAAATACCTGGATATGTACCTACCCATTGATTTCGCATTAACTATGCTTTAAGTAGGTATTTTACGTAATGTAAAATGTTACAGGGAGCTAAGGACTTTCTAACCTTTGATGATACTATAGTTTTTTTGCTGAACATTGTATATTTTGGTCCTAAGATACGACAAACCTTGACTAATATTGCAAACTTCCAGTGATCATACAGTGCATCTACAGAGTCCGCGCCACCACTAAAGTCCGATAGACGTGGCGCTAGTGTCTATGTCAATCTAAGAAAAATGTAAGTAGTTCAACAACTTTTCCGCCAGACTTCAGGTGGCGCAGACTCTTTATGTTCATGTTGATGATACTTCTTTTGTTTAAAATAATTATGATCATTAATCGAGTAAAAACTGTTTAGAGTTGGTGCGGGAATTGAACTCTCGTCCTAACTAAATATTAGACGTCAAACAGTGCGCTGCATCTATTTGTGTCGCACGAAAGATCTTGAAAGTGCATTGCAAACATAATAGTAGGCAGCGGTGTTGCTGGCGCATACCTACAATAGATAGTAGATAAATACACTATCGCTAGTTATGCAGCAATCCATATGACGTAGACATGCTACTTTTACGTCGAAATAAGCGCCAGGTGGTTAATTTTTAATTAGGGTTAACTACGTTTGTTATTAACTTAGTTTCAGCAGCGCAGCACAAAGGAGAATCTTATGATTCCATTTATTGTTTCGTTAAGGGGGCCACACTTGACAGTTAGAGATGTCCATTCCATGATCGTCAAAGTTGTCCAGAACGCTGGGCCATTGTGTAGACGCTCGATAATACTCGATTATACGACCCACGCCTCTAAAGTTCCATATTGGCTAGTTAAACCTTATAGTCACGTGATGTATTGGTCTTACAGGCGTGGTGATGCTAGCTGGTAACCATTGGCATAATAGTCAAGGCCTTTGTTGACTGGATATTTTTTTGCATTTATCAAACTTGACCGTCTCCTCAATAATTGCATTCGATTCGTTTTTAATCTGCGTAAATATGATCATGTCTCTGCGCATCGTTCGCTTCTAAAGTGGTTGCCCATACGCCAGCGCAGAGAGCAAAGGGCGCTGACCACCTTGTTCTCATTTCTTGACTCTCCCTCTTCCCCTAGTTATTTAGCCCCCCACTTTCAGTACATTTGCACCAACCACAATAGAAATCTACGATCATCTCACAATCGTCTTCTTCAATGTCCCACTCACCGCACAGACTTCTTTCACTCTTCTTTCTTCATTCAGTCTATCTCTCTGTGGAATGCGCTCCCCCAGGAAATCAGGATGGCAACCAACCGATTATCCTTTAAAGTTAAAGTTCGCGAGCATATTCGTAAGAAGCTGGCAGTATCATCACAACGGTAATGTTTTCCCATTGCTTGTCTTATTTTGTTGTAGTATATTTATGTGTATTTATTTATGTTTATATATAAATATATAATGTATATATATATATAATTAGGTGTATATATTACATTGATAGTTTAGGTATTAAATCCATATATTTAAATAAATATTTATCTCTTGATTTCTCGCTATTGCACCTACCACTGTTTGTCTCTGCATCACCCAAAGGTTGACTGGTAGAAAATGCCTAAGGCATTAAGTCCGCCTCTGTACATTTGTGTGCTTGAAGTATTAAATAAATAAATAAATATCTTTTTCTGCGTTCAGGAAAATCATAGAGAATTTCCCTGTAAGGATGAGAGCTGATGAGACTTCTGTTTGGATATGTACGACTACTACGTAGTCTGTGATAGGTAGGTACTCATGTGAGTCTATAGTATAAGTTTTATCAATTACACCCTGAAACACACCCCTATTAAAATTTATTAAGTGCTAGGTACCTAGTTATTTCCGTAGCTACATACTAAGGCACGCTCAGGTAAGTAACTCATACCTGTGTAGGTACTTAGTGTACTTACCTATTTCAAAACCGATTTCATAGAATTAATCATCCTCATAAGTCATAACACTCATATATTTTATTCAAGAATACGATTGAATGAAATAAAGAATGAGTCTCTATGAGAAATACAATCAAGTGAAAATTTAAAATTCAAGTAGGTACTTATCAATTTATATTATTTTATTATTAGTAGAACCAGCACCCCACAATACGAGAGTTTTGAAGGATATTGCTACTCCATTGCTTCATAGATTTCAAAAAATCGTCCGCTCAACAACTTAGGTAGGTACTTAACGCATTTTTTGACAGTTCATTAAAACCATTGCGATCAATCGTCATTTTATATGAGTTACGTAATCACCCCGCAGCAGCCCTAATATATGTTTTATTTCCTGTACAACATAACGGTCACGTCAAATCCACGCATATTTCTGTGATTGGTCACATGAAAACATTTGAACGTCGAACGATGCGATAAGGCCATTTATCATTTTTGGCGTTAGTCAAGTCAAGTTAAAGAGAACTAAATAGGTCGATATTAAAGGAAGAATGACTAATAATAACATGTTTTTTAGCAGTATTTTTGTCCAAAAACTGTTTAGATTTGTTTGCACATGACAAACCGCATAATTTGTATTGAAATATTTAGCAATTCAATATCTCTACCCAAGTGCCTAAGTCTATATATTCTTCTTTGTAATCACATCGACATTTACTTACGGGGTCATCAGCATTTTATTATATCTACCTAAGTAGGTACCTGAAAATATTAATATGAATAAACGGACCAAGAATAATTACAATACAAAGCGAATAATAAGTACTTACATAATGCTTTCTCACTTTCTGTGTTTAATGTTCCGACCCCCCGACTCACGTGACTGACAAAAAGGCAGAAAACAATAACATTTTCCGCACGTCATAACGATGCCCACAAATCAAAATATTATTCGATTCCTAGTTTTAGAGTTAAAAGTTGCATCAGATTATGTTTTTATCGATATAAGGGAATCGGCTGTACATAACAAACATAACAAAATGTATCGTGATGCTAAATCGAGCACTGTCCTCTTTAGCAATAAAGCCTGGATTAGTGTATCGTTAGACTGTTTGGCTAGCTACTGACGTAGTAAATCTATTTATTATTTGCATCCATTACGCATCTGGCGTGCGATAATATGTAACATTATCATGCTCTTACGAAAATGTGACCAATGACGAGTGTGACTGAAAACGTAGATCCATCTGACGCATTTAGGCAAGCTTTCCTGTTTTTCAAACGCGATGGGATAATCTTTTCCTCATTTCCGAGTACCTATTTTTTTTCTCTATATTTAATCTTTAACATTTTATAATTTTCTGGGAATTTTCAGTCTGGTTCTACTGTATTAAAATTCTCTAACCACCTCAGTGGCTCGTGCCATGATTATTTTATATTCTGCGGTTTTTTTACGCAAACCATAGCTCGATGATGCGTCATGAGAAGTTTAGTTGGCCGCAGTAGATACATTTCTTTTACAGTTTCCTTATTTCCTCATTGCTTCCATCTTATTACCTTAATAAATAAATGGGTTGATGAAACAATGAGTCCCACACCAATATGTGCTACGAAGATTATTTATAAATATCTCGCACAAATTCGCATAGAGACAAATTCAATTACTTACGCAAAAAAATATTTGTATTGCCTAAAAAAGTAACTATCAGGGCTGGCTGTTGTCAAGTCAACATGTTGTTAATTCGTTGGGGGTCAGGTTGCGCAGGTTATCAGTGTAACATGTCACGCCAAGATCGCATGGACGACACACCCACTGTGCGTCATCTGAACATTATGAGATAAGAACTGTAAAACACGTTGCATGCACATGGTTAGAAATCCGACAGAGACCTAGTTTCGTCAATCTTGCTGTGATGCAAATGGCTCAGTTATTTATGCGTAATGATAGCGATTATATTCACTTGCAACGAACTCTTTTATACACGTGCCGTACGTAAGGCTAGAGACGAGTTCGAGCGAAAAAGTGCGATGGAATTTTGCGCGCGTTTTTCCGCGTCGATATGTGTGGGGAGATCCTAAGACAACATACGTACGCTTACTCACATCCTTTTCTAAAATAATTCAGGAGAAGATTAAGTTAGCTTCCTGGCTAAGACCGGTCTGATATCAGAGAATCAACATGGCTTTTGCAAAAACAGGTCAACGATGGACGCAGGTACTAATTTGATTTTGTAGTTACTAAAGGTTTACTGGCAAGCCTTTGATACGGTGTCTAGGCGAATTCGATCCAAACGATTGGTGAGGCGAGGTTTGCTCTCGAGTGGTTTCAGTCTTATCTGACATACCGCTTAAAAAGCATCCGCATGAGCAACAAGTGCAGCCGTTATGCTAGCTTTAACCACGGTGTACCTCAGGGCAGTATGCTCGGGCCGACCCTAATGATAGATATAAGTCTAGCTTTATCTCTCTCTGTTGTATTATCTACTCAGTGCTCTTGCGTTATGCCCACAATAATCATGTGAAGCGCAATACTATTTGCATAATTACACGGGTCAGTATAGTAAGATGATCTTCTGTAATGAGTTGAATGGAACAGATAATATATTTAGAGCCGGCAAAGCAATGCGTAATCATATGTATTATGATGCCGATTGAAATACTTTCTAGCGTGTTATTGCTCCCGTGCATTGTTTGTAAATGTGTTGTGATGTATTGTGAGTATGTACGTGTAGCGTTTCGTTGTGCAGTGTCAGACAAAGACTTTTTAACATAGAATATGCGTCGGTAGGTATAATTTTGGGCAAAAATGGGACGTTGACTGTTCTATTCATCAGTCGAAATTGGAGTCAGTGGGTTGGTGATTTTAACGTTGTAAGAGTATTTAACAGAATGCAGATAGAAGATGTTGCGTTTTGCCTTAGGACCAAGTAATCACAAAGTACAAAGAGCTAGTAGGTTTATATCATCATCATTGCAAATGGCTAATAGCGACTTTACCGTTATGACCGATGTAAAAACATGTTTTGAAATTGAAATTAGCATGATTTAATGTAGGTATATTTATAATATTAACTTTGTCAGTTTGTACCGTAGTCGTAGCCGTAGGAGCAAACTGAGAAAGCAATAAAATGCAGCAAGGTGTAAAAGTAAATTTTCCTCAATGTACTTTTACAGACGTAAAATACAAATAAAACACTATTTAAACGAAATCATACGATGTTTGAATAACCTGAATGAGGACTCAGTAGGTAGTCCTAGAAGTCAGTAGAAGTTATTCTGGAATTAATAATAATGCAAGCTGAATATGTATTAATGTAAAATGTAACATCTCAAGAAATTATTATCGCAACGTTATTTATCTCATGTAATGCATAGCTTATAAGCCATTTATCAATTTGATTGTTTGTTTACAGGTTAAATTTTCCAAGCAAACATTCCGCAAACACAGATTGCTTATGGCGCCAACCATTTCTGCTAGATTGTAGATCAAGTGGGTACCTATGTCATGAATATCTATAATTCGTTATTAGTAGTTAAATCGAGAACCCTGATTTTAAAGATGAGAGCATCTTATCTAAGAACAATAAATAAAAAAGTAAATATTTTCTTATATCTTTTCGCGTATGCTTGATTAATTCAAGCATACGTATTTAGCATAGTCCCTTTTTAGTACCAACAGTCAAACGATTTCTATACATTATAGCTTACTATGTATTTAATTCTTTGGACACGTGTACATCTTACAATGGCGCAGGTCACGGTTGAAAACTATGCCAAGAAAATGTTTTGAACCGCTCTAGATATGCTTAGGTTTTAAAATCGTACCACATTCTATTTAGGTACCTATAGTTTAGCGAGATTCAGTATTCATTACTTTTTTTGAATCTTCATATATCACAGAGCCTCCTGGCGTCACTTATGTTTTGGGTAAGTACATCGACGCAAACGCCCACTATTTATGCTCTCTACTCGTGAGTATTGATTTGCACCGTAACGGCTCGTACACACTTTCAATTACATCCTGATTGATTTTGAAGGATATTGCCAATCCATTATTTCTTAAGTTCGACAAAATTTGTCTGCTCAACAACGTAAATAACGCAATGAATGTTGTTGAACTGTCAAAATCAAAGCCATTGCTATTGTAAGTGTTTTACGCAATCACCCCGCTATTTTTTATATTTTTTAAGTATTTTCTTTTGTTCGAGTTATCTTATCTTAGGGAGCAGTGGTGGCCCAGTGCTAACGGACCCGACTTACTCGTTGTTGGTCGTGAGTTCGAACGCAGGCAGGCACTTTATTTTGTGTAATTTCATCACCACTGCTCTCAAAACGGTGAAGGCAAACATCGTGAGGAAACCGGCATGTCCTAGAAACAAAAATTCAAAGACAATCAAATTGTCACCTCAGACTACCTACGTAGGAAAGTTTGACTACATTAAGTTGTACTACTGCAGGGATGGGTAGTTTATGAGGTTGTTCCTACCTAGTTTGCTTTCCATACCTAACCTTACTTAAGTTTACGATAAGAAGCCCGCAAACCTCCTTATCATCACAGTTGCTGAGCAGGTTATCGCTATCAGCTATTATTACTTCACAGGGGGACTGTTTTCCAATAAAAATAATAATTATTATGTATTTATTCATTTGTTATCCGATAACGTTGTTATCCGAGATGATGTCATTCTAGGACGTAGGGCATTCATTTCTCCTCTAAGATATCACGCCTAGCTATTATTAAAGACCTCCTGATAACATGCGCAGTAGTCTTGTCCGATCTACATTTCTTTACTCTTGCTTTGCTGTCCCGGGCAACCGATAGAGTCCATGATAGCGTAGTATCCCATTTGCACGTTCCCATTCCAGCCATCATCGTATTCCCATTTCATTGCAATTTTTTTTGAAAAAAAATATTGTTTTATCAGTATCACTAACAAACCCGAGTTTGGAGGTTGGCGGTGTGATACCCCCGTGCCTTGAATTGAAAGCACGTTATGCCGTTGGTTTTGCGCCGGTTTCACTCCGGTCGTGTTGGATTGCCGTCCAATCGTCAAAAAGTCGGAGTATAAGAGTGAGGGAAGAGGGAGTGCCTGTGTCTGCGCACACACTTGTGCACTATAATATCTCCCGCGTCGATGATGGCTGGTCACCGCTGAGATTGGTCGCCATAGCGAAATTCGGCTTGGAGGACTATTATTTTATGTACTTAACCCATGTTTAATACCACCTTTTTTTTTTCGGTGGAAAATCATTAAATAACTTCTAGCGCTCTGGGCGGAGCGGGAAGGCGTGTCAGACTCTGCTGACTAAAACCCATCCGTGTTCCTTCAGTTGCCTATGTGTTGCCAGGGGCCACGGTATCCCTTTCGGACTTTCCCGCGACCCCGGCAAGCATCGGTCCTAGCGGGCCCCGCCGTTGGTGCTGACATCTTTTTTAGGCGCGCGTGAAACAGAACGCGCCGTCGACCCGGTCCTGGGGCCTTAGTCTACTAATTTCTAAACGTTACAATGGTCTCTCAATGGTGAGTTTTTGACAGTTTTTGTATGGCAAATCTGTCAAAAACTCACCATTGCGAGACCATTGTGACGTTTATAAATTAGTAGACTAAGGCCCCTGGTCCTTATCGGGGGCGAGCTACCCATTGCTCAACACCCGCGTGCCCGCGCCTACGGTGGCCGGGAATCGGCCTGGGATTATAATGCCACCTAAGTTTACATTGTAAAATAGAATAATAAAGAGGTGCAATCACGTCAGGTTCCATGACGACAATTTGCTGCCGTGGTTTACGACAACGCCATGTTATATTCTGTTATAACTATATTTTAACTCGATAATAAGATGATAACTAGTTGTAAGTTTACTGCCTCGTTGGTCAAGAACTCCTACTGAGCATTAGGTCCTGGGTTCGATTCTCTAGTCGGGCAAAGTGTTATTGGGTTTTTCTCAGTAGCAGCTCGGAGCCAGCATTTGTGCCCGGTTGATGGCAATAGGCTTGCCCCCTATTACATGGGACTCTAATAAAACAGGTGAAATGTAGGTGGTACACGTATTCATATACTTCATTTTTTAACCGCAGAGACTAATTTGACAGTTCAAATGATTGTTGTTTGTTTTTTTCGATTTGGAGTTTGTCGTTTGCACCTGTCAAATTAGTATCTGGGAATAAAAAACAAACTTTAGGCGTAGTGTAGGTGCACCTCTGCCTAACCCTTCGGAGATTACAGGTGTGATGTTATGTAATGTTAGTTGTAAGTTCAATCTTGTGCATCATCATTAGATTGCGTTTAAATTCTTTAATCCTTCTTATGTTCGGTCATCTATACCTACGTATTATAAATAAAAGTCACTTTTCGTGTTTGTCTGTATGACCGCGTTGTTCTTCTAAACCATGCAACAGATGAGGCTTTCACCATCTTTTGGAGAATTTATTCCGGAATGTTTGTGTGTATAATACGTTACTATAAAAGTTACATATCACTAAGAATTCTTGGTGTTTTTTCAAGATGTAAACACTGTGCGAAGCAGGAGCCGATGGCTAGTTATGGATATACTGAGATACATCACGAATGAAAAGAATAATTCACTAGTTGCTATTTGCTATTATCTTCACGCAACATAAACATTGATGTAGGTATTATGTAGGTATTTCATTACATCACTATATTGTAAAGATCGTCACGATTTGTGCAAAATAATATCCATACAAGGTTGTTGAACTATAATTTTAATTAGTAAGTAAAACTGAGTTTGTTAGTAGATAAGCTTTTTGTTTGACCAGATGGACATTTTTAGATTAGCCTATGTGTCAATTCTGGTAATCTAGGTTTGGGATTTTGTAAAATTTATTAGGTACTGTGATAACTACTTCCTAATGAGTGTAATTTAGTCAATAAGTGGATGCTAAATACACACTTAAAAGCTTACAAGAATAAATACCTATGCGGAAAAGTTGCTTTTGTTTCAACTCAATCAAACAACTCAACTTATCGCAGTCCTCTGCTGGGACTTGGCATAGGCCTCTCCCATGCTTCGGCACATCCGCCTTCCACATCCAGGCTGGCCCAGCCACCCTCCTAAGGTCGCCGGTTCATCTAGCCATTTCATGCGTATATTAATCTTCTATTAATCTATTAATAAAAATGAATTGCTGTTCGTTAGTCTCGCTAAAACTCGAGAACGGCGGGACCGATTTGGCTAATATTGGTTTTGAAATATTTGTGGGAAGTCCAGGGAAGGTTAAATGATAAGTAAATTGCTGTAAGTAGGGTAGGTAGGGTAGGCAGGGTAGGCAGGGTAGGCAGGGTAGGCAGGGTAGGCAGGGTAGGCAGGGTAGGCAGGGTAGGCCGGGTAGGTAGTGCTACCCGTGCGAAGCTGGGGCGGGCACCTAGTTAATGTATAATATTAAGGTGATTAATAAGGACACGAAGTGCTTAACTCAAGTTATATTTCTTACAAAGCAAGCAGCAAGCCGAGGCAAGGCTAAGTGTTTCATAATGGGATTCCGCCAATACAAATCATTTCCGGAAGTAGAATCAATGGTCAATGGTTGGTAAATGAAAAATATGTCCATGAAAAGTTCTTTATTGATTTACGGATCGTACACACTGGCGCGATATCGCGGGCGACAGGCAGCGCTACCGTTGTCGTGCCCGCGATATCGCGCCAGTGTGTACGAGCCTTAACTGGAGAAAGATACTTAATATATCAATCAATAATTTGGTACATTGCATCCACGAAAAGAACAATTTTGGTCCTTCTCACCGAGCTTGATTTAAAATGATTTTGTTTTCCTGCAACCTGTTTACGTAACACACGATCAATCACAATCTGAATAATTTTGAACGATATCGTACTTATTCTCTTCGATTGTTACATAAGTTGTCTGGGTACCTAGGTAAGTACCTACTCTAAAATTGGTACCTTACTAAAATAAGTACTTACTAAATGCAATAACAATGTTTGTAAGCTTGGAATAAAAGTCGTCGACATCGACAAGGTGATCATGTGTAGGTACGTCGTGTTGTGAACGATTCTGATTGATTCGCAGTGATATGGCTTCCTTAATAATGAGTGCTCGGACACAGGCAGGGAATAGATTTATTGAAGTAGACTCAAGCCATATATCAAAGTGTTGTAAGTATCTGGTAAACATACATACAATGAACTCCTGCACCATAATTGCGTAACGCACTTTTGATTTTATAGGATATTGCTAAAACATTGCTATTTATGTTCGAACAATTTGTTTGTTCAACAAAGTAAATAACGCAATGAATGTTGTTGAACTGTCAAAATGAAAGCTGTTACTATTGTAAGGGGTACCCGGAATTGCAGTAATATTGTCAATCCCTTCAATTGCATTTGGCGCATCAATCACGTAAAAATTGACAATTGCAATTCATCGTTTCGGGGACCCTTTAACTGTGTGATGTAATTACCCCGTAAAATGATGTTGTTAACTAAAATGTATTTAATACGTTATTAAATATTTGTTAATAGTAAACAAATGTGAAATCTAATCAAATTATTTAAGTACTTATTTGCTTAAATATGGTGTAGTGTAGGTACATAACAAAAGCTTACCATAACAGGTGTGCAAATATCTAAATAAAAATATTTCTTACATGAATCATACATCACCACTGGGATTTCGATTTCGCGTGATGGGATACTGTGTTAAATGTTACAACAATATAGGTACCTTATTATACTTATTGCAATTAAATGAAAGGAAAAATTAAAACTCGTAATAAAAGTACACTCTGTAAACAATCTTAGTACAAATTAGCAGATTATGTCCAAGATAAGAATGCTTGGAAACATGCTGGTGCTGATCCATTGATAGAAAAATCTAGATCATAGGTTCCAAACGGGGGGCTGGAGCTTTTCGTGGGGGTGGTGGTGGGTCCAAAGGCAAATGTTTTTATTACTTATAACATGTTTTTGTATTTTTAAATAATTAATAAGCACGACCCTCAGCCACAACCACGAGTGGCACGATTACATAGAGAGAGAGAGAGAGATTTAATTTATGATTATTCATAGGTAAATTACCTACAGTAATATTATAATTGGTATAATTAACTATTATGTAAAGAGGGGGGTTGGTTTTTTTTTTCTTGTAATGGGGCGGAAGTCCTTAAAAGGTTGGGAACCTATATATGATCTAGATTCTAGACAAAATCAAACTGGTTGCTAATTTAAGACTATGACAATTTTTTTTTTTTAAATTTACGTCCTATGATTACTTTAAATCACACACTGACACAATGATATTCTAATAAACTGACATTACTTGTTGAAATTGTAGGAAAATCGTATATTTTTATAATGTTTGTGAGCACCATGTATCTATCACATTATTAATTTACCTGTCATTGCTTCATTTTTAATTCTTTTTACCTATTGTGGTAGTAATTTTATTCTAGAAGCATCGCCTTCACATATAATTAATTACAATTACATACAAAATATTTCAAAACATTTTAAAACAGTAGGTAATAACGGTGGAATTTCTTGCCCATTCTTCTCCATACGAAACTATACCTTTTGGAAGGGGCAGCTAGAATTAATTCCATTTTCTTGTAATATTTGACGTTCACAAGTGCCATAAATGTTCCTATTTGAAATAAATGATTTGAATTTTTGTCTGGTTTTAGCAAACTGGGTGTACCACGGCTACATATTAAGGTATACATTTCCAGCATAACCTGACCTCTCATTGTACGAAAATCCTATACAATGCGAGATCAGCTTATACTGGAATTGTATAGCTTGGTAAGTTTTGTTTTAACAAAGATCAAGTGGAAGTCTTTCACCATATCTAACCTAAAGTATGTCGACACGAAAGGTACTTGTCATTTTCGTATTTACCATGTTTGTTTACCGACACCACATAGACGGACGTGTAAGGAAACGAAAGGTACATTGTAAACAAAATATGTTAAGTAGTAGATACTTTCTAGTTGTCGTTTTGTCGTGTTGTTTCAGGAATGAATAAGGGCAACATTCATAGACCACTCTTCGACTTAGCTAAGTAAGCGTCTCATACGAATATGAAAATTAATTACACACTGATAAGGTTCATATTCGTATGAATCGCTAACTTATCAAAACAAAGTCAAAGTGTGGTCTGTTTGTTTTGCTGTATGTGTCCCGTCTTGTTTCTATGGTGATATCACCACAGCAGCCTCTTCCTGTCTGCTAATACTGTAGGTGTGATGTTGGTAATAGGTAGATTGGTAGCATCCGAGTCATAACCGTTTTTATTCAGTGAACGGCTTGATGCAGCTACAGGCTACAGCGGTCATTGCTCGATGATGTAGGTAAAGGGTACATGTATACCATCGCAGACACTGGCGGTGGACCACTTTACAATCTTATTACTAAGGGCATAAGGGTGAAAGTGGAGGATGTCAACTACATGTAGCAAAAACATTATTTTATCCAACGTCAGCTTCTGATGAATTGTCACCATATTATAAGTAGGTACCTACAGGGCTTGAGTAATGCTGAAACAGAACAGGAAAATTGCAGGTGCGTACCAGCTGATTTATGAACGTGAATTTACGAATAAACGTGGATGACTCTGATTAAGCACAAGGCGCATACCAGGGGCCTAAGTCTACTAATTTATAAACGTCACATCACATGGTCTCTCAATGGTGAGTTTTTGATAGATTTGCCATACTAAAACTATTAAAACTCACCATTGAGAGACCATTGTAACGTTTATAAATTAGTAGACTTACGCCCGTAGTTTCAGCCGGCTTATTGGTAACTCGCACGAACTTACTCGTCTGTAACGGGCGAATCGACACTTTTAATTAAGTAATATTATTTTTTCTTGAGGAGATTCACACGAAGTTAATTTATTTGTGGCGAATCGACAACTCCAGATATACGTATTAGGCAAACGACACATTTTGAATTTTATGCATTAAAGTTAAGAAATATGTACACTATCTTATCTGCATAAAGGCTCTCGCAAATAGGCGCGATAATACAAATAATACAGAACGCCTCGTGCAACAATTGGCTGATAACGCCTTCACCAAGAAGTCTTTCAGCCCAGGTATAGCAGCCTTCGTATTTTTTGTACTATCATAAGGTTGAATATCACTTGCACGTCATACAACGGCAAGTTCTATTTGTCTATGTAACAGTTCAATAGTTTCAACCCTAATGAAGTTGCAATTTTCTGAGAATTGTTGTCCAAAGTGCTGAAGAAATTACGAGGTAGACTATACAGACACGGGATGAAGGCATGAGTTTAAAGTAGGTATACACAGTAACATGTAAAAAACAAAATTCAGTCCAAACCAGAAAACCGATAGCCCAGGCAGTGTCAAAAGATATAATCAATCACGCGCAGGTCACGGAGCTAACAGTTAGCAGCCGTAAATAGGCTACACTTAACCGGTTACTGCAATCTCTAAAAACAAAAACCGGTTTTGTCTGGTGCTTAAATGTTCGATTACATTATAATTTGTAATGTCATCTATGAACAAATGTTTGTAGTTCACCGGTTAGGAGCGGTTTTTGCACACTTTACTTTTTTTTTCCTTTTTGCCATGACGTTATCATCATGTGTATGAACTATGAGGTCACACTCGTTGCTCCTAAGTTTGATATTTTTATTAAGTTTAGGTTATAGTTTATTGAGAGGTGGAGAGATAAATTCTTAGGAGTCTGTAAATACCTGGGCGACTGAGCCCAGCTCTTGTGAAAAAAGAGAAAACGAATTCTCCCTATGAGACCTAGCTAGATCGACTTTTCGACACCGTAACCTTGCAACTTTCATCGAAATCGTGAGAGAGATTTTCGAGAACGTGAGATGAGATATAAGGTGCATCTTTTCATACACGAAATCTCTTAAGGGCTCATTGTTATGAACAACTTTAATTATGGAACCAACCCTGAAATTACTTTTAAAAAATCAGCTGTTCTCTACATTTAAATAAGTTCGCATAGCCAAAATGTAGGAATAGCTGCCTTCTTCGTCATTATCAACATTTTCACCTAGTTTACCTTGGCCAGTTAAGATTAGCAGGTGATCTGCAGCAAGTAGGTAGGCAATCCTTGATTATTCGTCTCTAAAGGCCATTTATTCTGCAATGTTAATTTAAGTTTAATGTAAGCAAACGGGGGGCTCGTCATAGACAACAGAGAAGGTCGATCTACCTCCGAGGTTAAGCGTCCGTTGCCACGGTCAGCTGCTGGATGGGTAACGTGACTCCGTGGCCTTTACATAATTGAGCTGAGTGTGCATCGTAATTTGAAAAGTCCTTATCTCAAACCTAAGTTCTAGAGTAAACTTCATGCCAAATAAGAAACACTTTTTCTAATACAATTCTTTCGCCACCATTTCGTTCATGTTTACCCCCCGCTGGCCACCATTCCCTCTTTTCATACGGACCCCTAAAAGGTAGGAAATATGACAATGGTAGTTTTCTGGAGGTCCCTTTTTCTGCTAGGAAAAACTTATTAACTACCTACCTACCTACAACTACCTACCTATCTAAAATAAAAATAATATATGCTTAGAAGTTCTGCATAAGCACTTATAAAATAAAACAAACTTAAAAAAACAATCCTTGAAAAGATTGTACCTACCTGTGTTGTGTAAGTTAATTAGCAAACGCTAATTTAACTATTAATAATTATTCGCATCACGACTCATCACAGCTATCTTGTACATGTACCTAACTTGCCTACTACTAGTTGTGCCTACTGCTAATTAAAAATTAATATTACATTCTTCTTAGCGTGTCGATGGCGAAAATAACACGAAAAACTATAAGGTGTTACTAGAATCAAGAAACGGAATAAAATAATACCAAAAAAGGAACAAACAAATTTTTTTTTTTATCCTAAGTCATCGATTGCCATCTATCGGTCAATATACGTATTACTTTGTTAACATGTTTCCAGAGGAACGTAGTTTTCTATGTGGTTCGTTCACTTTCATGAGTGGCGTTTCCAACTAGTTGTATTATCTAATTCATAGATGGCAGTAATTGCAGTTGTTGCGTTTACTAGGTTTGGTGATGATGATAGATGTCACTACAAGTCTCACATTGTGATGTTTTGTTTTACGTGAAATGTACTATACATGTCATGTGCCACAAATTAAAAAAAAATAGGTTCAGTTTATTCAGTTTACAATGTGTTTTGATTTAACTCAAAGTTTATTTGCGTAAGTCGCCAAAATAAATGCATCCATTGAAAAAAATAATATCTACTAACCTAAATATTAAACCCACCACTCTTTCTAAGTAGGTACTATGTACATAATAATTGTGTACCCATCAGAGTAGACTAGTCGAGGTCATAGCACAGCACTGCAGCTCTAGCACAATGCTGCTGCGATCAGCAAACAGTGCAGTCCGTGGCACAAAACTATGTACAATTCACTGTCGATTCAGTTATTTATGTAACAATTATGGCGTAGGTTACACTACTTATCTTTTAGGATGCCAAAAGGATGGTACGGTCAGCTACAGAAGTAACATTGCCATTGTCACAAAATTATAAAAATATATGTTTAAGATCCTCACAGTAAGCCCTTTCATTTGTCTTATGTCATACGGTACAGTTTGCAAAACTGTTTTTTAATTTTCTTATTTACCTCCCAAAAGTGACACCCAATCAATCGTATTAAGGAAAAAAAAAAATTATGTCACACGTCTGTGCTTGGGTCACAGAAATTCATACGTGTACCAAACAGGTTAATCGGTCCATTAGGTTCGGAGCAAATTGGCTGTGACACATGGATAGACAGACAAACACACACGAGGCACGAATGATCCTTTATTGGTTCCGTTTTTTCATTCGGACGTACGGAACCTTAATAAGTAGGTAGTTTCTTTCCTTTTATTTATTGTGTCATAAAAATAATACCTACCTGTCTATCCATCACTCGCCACAATGTTAATGAATACGGTCGCTATGTAAATACGAATAACACTTGATACAAATTCGTGGGTAAAGTTGACTGGTGAGTGCGGCCATCAAGAGCGCACTCCAAAGCTTGTGGTCGCTAATCAAATTAAGCTTGGGATACTATCGGTTTGATAGTGTGGAGGAGCCGTTGCTAATTAAAAGTTTAAAACCAATGCCCAATGGCCAATGCTAACAGGGTCGACGTGGCAGAATTCTGGTCGAAGCATATGGAATCATCGACATTGAGAACAAGGTATTTTCAAAAATGTATTGGCATTGCCAAATTGCCAATGTCAATTTTAAAATCGTGAGCTCCGTAAAGCATCGTGCAGACTGGCGCGTCGCGACATCGGTAATTGTTCTACCGTGAAGTTTTCTTAAAAATTGTATTGTTAGAGTTGCGTCTCGCCGTTCGTCGTGCCGTCGCATCGCGCCAGTCTGCACGAGG
Source organism: Eupsilia transversa (assembly GCA_914767815.1). Classification (NCBI taxonomy): domain Eukaryota; kingdom Metazoa; phylum Arthropoda; class Insecta; order Lepidoptera; family Noctuidae; genus Eupsilia; species Eupsilia transversa. The sequence goes on from OU611874.1 coordinate 5,487,272, forward strand.
CTTAAATTGTGACGCATGCGATGAAGTTCCAAGCGTTTATCCAGATTCGTTTCTATCACTTTTTACGAATACTACCTAGAATATGTCAGAAAGTGAAAGAGAAAATATCAAGATTTTTTTTTGTTAAAAATTGTAGTCTGAATTCGCTAACGCTCGGCATCTTGTAGCTTCTCCGTATGAGTATGCATGTAAGTGGGTATCCTGGAACTAAATAATAGGCTGGCATTACCAAATGCTGTAGAAGCCGTGTCCACATTAATATATCCGAGGGATATGCAAGCGATTTCAGTGGTGCGGGATATGAACGAGTGTGCAAACAAAAGTGGACGCTCGCTTTGATTCCACGAGAGCTTGCCACACAAAAATTATTACGTGTTTTAGCTTAATTACTGTCTGCCGTTAGTCCTTTACAGTAAATGTATATTTTATTTTGTTCTTTGTATGGGGAATTGGCAGTATTCTGTTAGTGCCTAGAGATCATTTATATCTTAGAGTAGGTAAGCAAGTACACATTGGTACTATGCTACATGACATATGGCTAATGATTTAATGTATGTTTTGTGTGGGTAATGTAAATGATTTTGCGTAGGTCCTATAATTGTATAGTTTTTTTTTTCTAATTGATAAGACAGCTGTGCTGCTGGGGAGTTTGTTGTCCCAGCTAAAGCACTAGGAAGTGGTGAAGGGTGGGTGTTTTGGGGGACTGTCTTATGTAAGTTTCTTCTTCTCTTATGTGATTCTCAGCCTAGTTTGAATAAATGACTTTTGATTTTGATTTGATGAATAATTGTGACCTGGGAAAGGTGGTGAATTATAATACGTCGAATTGTAAGGACCTATGATTTCGTCAAGGTGTCAAAGAAGCCATCTTAGATCTCTGAAAGTACCATAAAAGCATTTTTTTAATATTCTGGTACCTATTCATAATTATAATTAGGTATACTGCCCTCAATAATTATATTGAATGCTCTGCGGCCCTAACCCCAGCGTGACCCCACTTCAGACAGCGTCTTGCTCAGATATACCCTTGACCGACGGTTTCAGTTTCAGCATGAGATTACCCTAATCTTACTAAGGTATACCTAAAATGCATGCTGGGTCACGGTACAGTCAACCTCGTAATAATTATTTTACTACTTTTGGAAACAATTTTCAGAAAATTAAAAACGTCGCCAAGGCTTCTAAGAATGACCGTTTTGTAAGGCGGTTTGCATAAAATTAATTTATTTGCAGCCGAATCGATTTCTGGAGTGGTCGATTCGCTGCAAGAAAAAATAAAAGTGTTGATTCGCCCGTTTCGGACGACTAAAATTCGGCGAATCACCATTAGGCCGAAATTTCATGCTGATCGGTTGAATAGTTAGACGTGAAAGCATACAAACAAACAAACAAACTCACTTTCGCATTTATATTATTATATTACAGTCAGGATTTAGTAATTCACTAGTTTCAGGATCAGGTGAAGGTGTAGGTGAACTATGTAGGTACCTAGGTATAAAGCTCAGGTGTTTCACTAAGTCTGCACTAAGACTTAGTAAAGGCTTTAGGTTAGCTATGGAGTACCTGGCCGGCAATGCTTGCTGCATTCAATATCGTCTCCAATAGGGAATATGCATGTAATTAATTTTTTAATTAAATCAATAAAAGTATGGTCGGTCAAAGTCCGGACTAGAAAACTCTAAAAAAAGCCAGCCTATTAATTTTAGATCGTAACACTTTATATCCAACGTTATCTTTAGAGAAAAGGGAATAATAATAGACTAAATTAATTATTCCGCCCACCACGGCTCGCAATATCGGAGCTCTAAAGACCGGCTCTAAATTTCCTAAACCCAGCTAAAATGAAATCGTCTATAAGAAAAAGGGGTTTGTTTTAATGCCCGTCACAAAATAAATGCTGGGAGACAATAATGTGGGATTCGAAGCGAGATATAAATTCCGAATAAAAATACACTCTGCGCTGTTGAGCGGGTTATAGTGTTGTGCTTCTGCGTATTGTGTTTTTTTATCGATTTATTGTTGTAAAGTGTTATGGTTACAGTTGCGGGATAACTTGTTTGTGTTATTCTGCTTTCCCGTATTTATAATAATTGTCTGCTCAAATAAATCAGTAGCGTAGTGTTTTAGTAACTAAGTAAACCCATCTGTCACATAATAAACATCCCTTTTGTTTGTTTAAAGATGCATAAATAAGGCCTCTTTAAATTCTGCCTGATTGATTTTATTGCAGCGGAAAGCATACTGAACTTGTGCTCGGTGCTTTTTAAAGGCTACCATGTTATTTTGTTTAAAGTGCTAACTACTAACATTCTCACAAAATCAAGAATCATCCTTCCCACAACTACAAGAAAACTTTGTCCACTCAAGTTTAAAGGTTTAAGGCAAATAGTTTAGACACGTGAATACGTGGTATTTATATTATTTAACTAAAAGTTTACTAAATTAATTGGTATAATCTTACGTACTCCATAGTTCATGCCAATATACTTACTAGATGGAATTTTGACTTCAAGTTTTGTGAAGCTGATTTTCTTGCGCCACCTAACGAGAATCCCGGAGCCGCCTCCATGTGCTGAGGGCCTTCTTTTAGTACTAGGCGTCTAGATTCTGATTCAAACTTTAAGCTTCCCCAGGCTGAGGGTATCCATGATGGATTCTATTGAAACCTGTTAACTAGTGTTCGTTTGTTTCAGAAACATCGACAAGTTTTCCAGTCAAGTGCCAGTCACATCACTAGAGTACTAAGTCCGCGGCCGCGAAAGAGTTGCGACCAGTATAAACGTTGAGGCCGGATGAACAAATAAATGAGCCACCCGATCGATACTACCCGCCATCGACGAAATAACTCGATTCCTTACAATAGCCACTTACTCCGAGCTATTATAATCGATGTCCTTTGTTTCAAATGTTTTGTCTTAAGTGATCTTGCGATTGTTTAAATGCTAATTTCGAATTTGAGGTTTGTTGATCTATAGTTTTGAAAGACCCGGATTGGAACTCGTGTAAAAAATATATGTAATGAATTAGGTTCCTACATGGCAAATAATGGGGATCAGGCTATGAAGTTTTTCATGAAAAAATGTATGCACAAATGTATGTTCTTACTTATGAATATACGTTTCTGCATTAGTAGAAAACTCGATTAATTATTATAGCTAGGTAAGTAAGTAATGGGGATGATACTTATATAGTGAAAGGTAAATAGGTCCAATTAATGATTTTTATCGTGCCATGATTCAGTAAAAGTGCTTCAACGGATCAGAAAATGATAAAGTTCTACATGTTACCAATACACTTCAGGTGTCAATAACATTACGTGCAGGCACGAGTCTTTATCTAAACACAACAATCCAACATAGACGCCACGTGCCGCCGCCGCTGGAGCGGAAAAAAACACCGATTCAGTCCTCGAAACATTGTTGACACAGCTAAGTAGCCCCCGACGCCTCGCTTCATTTGCATTTCTCTTAATCTCCGTTATGAATAAAGAAAAATTCTTGGCGACGTTTTTAAGCGTTTTCCGAGGCCTTAGCGGCGCCCGCCTAATGAAGAGGAGCAGAGGGATTAAGAACCGCCCGCGCCGCGCACTTTCGCGACATTACACTTTTAATTTGAACGAATCTTATTATTTTCTTTTGTTGATTTAAGCCCTCGAGTCGGGAGACGGGTCGAGACGTGACCTGCAGTGGAAAAATGCGATTGCCATCTAAAGCCAACCGTTTAAATGAACGAGATTGGAGCTTAAAAAGTATAATGGACGAGGGGGTGGCGGGGGGTGCGGGCGGCGATCTCGGGGGCGCAAGATGGCCGATTTGCGATTGAGATGAGACGCCCCCCGCCCCCGCCCCGCGGAGATCAAGCAATATAATTAAGTCAGCCGTTACATAAGTATGCGTCTACTTATGCCTGATTTCTATAGGGTAATTTTATTAATTTAATCGCATTATCTAGACATCCGTGAAGAAAAGTATCTATATATATCGTAAGACCTGAAACATGAAAGACATTTTGATACAAACATGAAAACAATTTAAATCTCGATACGCGATACGGTGCTACGAGCTCAATGAACACTCGTAGCGTCGTCGTAGCACGTTAAGATGTTCGCATGAAAATGTTCCTCAGTGGAAAATACTACAAAATTTAAAGTCTTTGCATCTAGACGTGGCTTCATCCAACGTTTACGTATTCATAGTAACAGTCCAAGTCTTACACAGGCACCACTCTTCATCTAACAAGAGAAGCTTTACTCAATCATTCGCTCGGACTTAAAAGATCTTAACTCTAATTATGCACGAGGAACTTTATACCATAGCCGATTACAATTAGATCTATTTTACTTTACAGGTTGAGTTTCAAGTTGTGATGTTTTGTAAGAAATTGGCTAAAGGCTATACCGGTGGAGATCGCCGTCGCTTCAAATGACAAACCTGATCTGGTCACGTAATGAAAAATGACAAAACTGCACGCTGTCCCGCTTCGCTGCCTCGGATCTAGCGAATGGAAACGCTCTCAAGTGTAGGTATGTTCTTACCTTTTTCTTTTTTCGACAGAGTAGGTAATAGAAAGAGAATGTGCTAGATTGAAACCACTTTAAAATGTTGGGAACTGTGTATGTGGGTTTCATAGCTGTCTTAGCTGTCATACATAGGTGATTATAGCAAAGATGTGTGTAAGTACGATTAACAGCTGATAATTTAGTAGTTTGTAAAGGGTTCAGGCTAATAAATTTTTTAAAGTGGCATATAATGACACGATTCAAGCAATAAAATGTAACATACAGGGTCAAATTTAATTAGCTAGAGAAACTCTGCAGACTTTATGGGTATTGATATCTCAGCACGATAAAAAAAAAATTGAAGATATGAGGTTTTTTTTTCGGATGTTAACTGTTGTTACTTGAACAATGAGTTGAGACAATCTGTTTTCTTCTGTTTTGTCGTGTTTAGATATCGATACGACCGTTTGCGAAGTTTACATAAATAAAAATCTGATGTTTTAACTTTTTAACGTATATTTCACTAACTGCAGTCGATGACTCACAAAGAAATCATCCGTGGGCGGAGTTTTGCTAGCGAATTTGATTTGACCCTGGCGAGCGAGAAGAGAGACCCCTATTTACGATAAAATTACCTATAACTTTCATGATTCTGTAACTACAGAAAACTTACTTCTACATAACAAACTTTAGTCGTACAAACTCTACAAGTACATTTTCAGTCAAAATTGTGGCCACCTAAATCGAGACCACAGCTCATCCAAAAGAAACACTACAAACGTCAATCGGCGAAGACAAAACAAAACGTAATGAAGCCTTTCCTTTGAACGGCTCTAGAATAAGGAAAAGTTGTAAAGTATCCGAGGGGGGGCGACCGCAACCCCACCTGCGCCCAAAAAATATGGCATAAATGAGTCGAAGGGGCCGCCTCTTCAGCCGCGAAATTTCAGCCATACTTGCAAACCTATAATCCTTCATAATCACCTTTACAAAGCAAAGATTAAAACCGATTCTCGCGCCCTCCACCCACGCCACCCGCCACCGACGCTTTTATATGCGAGACAGCGAAAAGTAAGATTAAATCATTATTTTTCTTAAGCTCCTCTCGTTTTTTCTCCGCTCTAGTGGAAGTTTTTTGCTTGGACTTTTGATGCGGACGATCAAAGACTTGTGTTCAAATTTACATAACATTCTTAAATAAATTGCGGGCGGCTGGGGGGCTCCATTGAACACGAATCGCCCGGTGTACTGTATAAACTTATTAATGCGTATTCTGTATTGATGCTTAATGTACTATTAATTTATTCCGCGGATTAGTCGAGTGCCATCGCATAATTTACGAACGAAGATGTTTGGTGTTCTACAACTATTTAGGTATTTATATGTCAATCGTTAAATTGTATCTTGTATCTGTCAAATTACTGTTCCGTGTTAAATTAGGTAACGTGTTGGTAAATTATAATCTATTTGATTGTGGCCGGAGTCTATAATCAAAGTTACTGACCATAGAGCTCTCATTCTTACCCTATGTTTCTTTACAAGTTTGTTTTTCTTTCGATTGTTTACAACACTGCGCTGGAATTATAAATAAAAAACATAAATATAACTGTGTGTTTTTTGTTACTAAATAATTATGTTGTGACCACCATGGCCAGCTTGGATGAGTGACAATTACCACGATAGAATTCTCTGATTTTGGTTACCCCAGAAATAGTCAGAAGCCCGATAAGTTTGATAACCGCTCTCTTCGTGAGCGATGAAAATGATTATGATAGAATCAGGCCACGGGAAATCTTCGTAACGCTTCATAAACAATCGCTGAGTACGTTCCACCTGTGCTTAAGTACAACAAACATGGCGTATCCGCGCCTAACTTATCTTACTTAAGCCGAACTTGGTATTTAGTTAAACCTAAGCGTGTTTGTAACTTGTAGTTGTTTGTACACGTTGTTTAAGTGGCTGTTTGATTGTTTTAGGCGCAGGTAGCTGAGCCCGTATGAAATATGTGGCTACTTATAGTGTCGGTAAGCTAAGTTTACACGGTCGGCATTAGTTTTACAACTTAGACGTGCTGTTACAACATCTACGTTGTAAGTACGTTTGACAAGTAGGTATGTTGGGAATTATTGCTGGAAATGTGTTGCAGCTGTGAAATTATTATTTTCTTTGCTTGATTTACTGTGACGAGTGAACGAATGTTGTACATCTTTTATTGGAATAAAGAAAAACTTTGTTTTTTTTTGTAGTTTTAACTCTACGCTAACGCTATAAAATAATTGTTATAATCTTATTGGCCTGTAACTTTTCAGAGAAAGAACGGCCGTATGTCTCTATACTTCCTCACAGCATTTGCAATTTCAGATCATACAGCTAAGATTTTCTCAAGATGTTTTTCATTTAATGCAAGCCCTCTGGGCACTTTTCCTGTTGAATTCTTCGATGCCCTATGATTCTTTCTCCTCCCATTTTTTATATACATGTAAGTTTGTTAGTTAACTTAGTATAAGAAGTTTATCCAGTGTATAATAAACATAGGTACTTACATTATAAGAGCATCATTTTGGTAAATGGTAACAAGTATGAAATTTTTCAGACTTTTTCTTTTGTACATTATAGCACCTTTCCTAATATTTATGTGCTTTGTTCTTATTTTATCGTGCTTTTGTATATTATTGTGCTGTCTTTTGTGTGCACCAAATAAACGATTTATCTATCATTTTATTTATCTACCTAAGTGTTTCGTATTCAGAAAGAGTATCGATTTTATCGTCTGTACCTAATACAAAACGACGGAACATACCGTCTCGCCAGCCTTAAAACCGAGAGAGCACATTAGTCCCAGCAGAGTTTTAATTTACGAAGTTATTGCTACCACGTCGATGTCGATTGCCAATAAGTAAACACCGCCAGCAAAGTCGGAGTATTTAACTTAATTTTTGAGCTTCCACCGGGTTAATTGGCAGAGGCGCACTGGAATGTCGTCACAAAAGAAGCACTTAAACGAATGACGAACAACGGCACTCAACCGGCTCAAAATAAACTTATCTCGGCCGGGCAAGGGTTAAAATGATTTGGAGGCAAGGCACCAAGTAATTGTGAGGTGGGCGAGGGTTGATGTTGATTCAATAATACGCGACTGTGCCGCTAATAATGTTATTTATCGAGTTTTTGCGACGGATGCCTGGAGTAGTAACGTGTATCGTCTACCTGTTCATTAGGTTCCTTGATGTAATTTGGCTGTCATTGTATAGAGTCGTCTGGTCCTCCGTTTACCTTACGTAACTACATTTTGTCTCTTTTTAATCAAGTTATATTGTTGTTTTTGAAGTGAAAATATTCTTTAGGAGGAATTTCCGCTGAAAAAAAAAGGGACTTTCACGTATGAAACGTCAGAACCTTACAGGTGCACCGTTCCAATTGACTGATTCCTATGGAGAAGAGCGGGCAACGCCACGGCTACTGTTTTAAAAATAATTTTCTCTTAATTATTTTAAAATAACAAGGAGAGGAGGAGATGAGGTCAGTTTGCCTTTCAAATAGTACCATATTCTAAACAAAATAGAAAATGGGCACCAAATGTACAGTCTACTAGGCCTATGCTCTTTCTGAACAGTGAACGAAACTAAACCGTCAAGATCGGGTCGGTGACGCTGAATTGCGTATACTCGGCTGAACTCGGCTCCAGTCGTTAGTTTTCAACTGTATCGTGTGGTCATGAGCACACATGAGTAGCTTTTCATAAATTGACAGTAAGAAAAATCATAGGCTGCGGACACGAAGTCAGCGGCGGCGGCGGCGGGCGGTAGCGCGAGAGCGGCGCGTTCAAATGCATCGTTTTACAAGGAACTGTCGCCGCTTCCCGCGCATCTCCCTTCGAGGCCAGTTCTATATAAATATATGCATTGAAACGTGTCGCCATCCGTGCCGCGCCGCCGCCGCCGCGACGCTACCGCTGACTTCGTGTCCACGGCCTCATAGTGGATATTGGTCTTATTATGTTTATCAATTTCACGGATGCAACAGTTGACTGTGACCCTTACCGGAGGGTCCGACTATCGTATTGTAATGTGATGGTAAGTTAACTAGTACTTAATTTATTTACATTTTCTTTCAATTATTTTTAAAATCACTGTCATGTAACTGGATAAACTTCGGCCCTGTCATGCAGTCTGTGCTTCAAGGTTTGAGATCTCATTAAAATAACGTGTACTGAAGTTTTAGAAATAAATTACTATTCTTAACTTTATAGATTTTATGAATGATTTGGCTGCAAAAACTTATTAATAATTAAAGCTTGATATCTATGAAGAGACACTACATAGTGGTTAGCCAACTGTCTACTATGGACATAGGCACTGTCTAACCTACAAGCCAGTTGTAGTCCACACAAAGGTATTGACAGCCGAGACGTATGTCAGCCACCATTGTAAACTTGCCCACAGCCTGGCTTATTGTATGGGGGATTGGCGTTGCGATGCTCGACCCCTTGTGTGTACTTGTATAGCGCGAAATCGTGGACAAGCGAATCAAAACTTTGTATAAACTAGAATATTGCTGGAAGACGATTTGAGAACTACTGCGGGATCCATGGAGGAGAAAAACTCACGACCGTGAGCTATGGAAAAGCCTGGGGGAGGCCTATGCAAAAGAGCAAAGCAGTCTGGAGAACTCTGAGTTCTAAACCTATTGTAAAACTAGTTTTTTTTTTAGATTGCTATTAAAGGATATTTGAAATTGAAATTGAATTGCTGGAATATACCGAATGGTGGTGATAAGAAATAAAATAAAAACATAGTCTTCTCTCGCGATTTTCTGATTGAGAAGTAGTCGATAAACTAAGTGTAGGTATTAATTTATCAGATTGCTTGATTGATTGATAGCAACGATTTGCAATGCAAGAAATGCAATAATTTGCTTGTTGATTGTGGAGCGAGTGTCTAATGTGAAAGAAAAAAGAGTAGTAGGTATGGTACGTTGACTGGTTTTGATCTGAGGTCCATATATATCCGTTTTGTCAGTAGCTATATTTTTATTTTATTTTAATCGTCATTATATTTTCTTTTTCATAGAAAATAGCTGCACTCAAAACTGCGGGCTTTTCTGAAAAAGGGATTTAAAAGTAGGTACGCACAACAATATATTCTACAATGACATAATTTCATCGTGAAACCATAAAAAAACGATCGCGTCATTAGAGGAGTTTTTTAATGTCGCCGAATTAACATAATAAATCTGCGCAGTGCCATCAATCAAGCGCCAGATGACTTCTTTGAAAGGGCGTCTTAAGCCCTCACTTTCATCTGAAGTCGCAGGAAGGAGACCCCACAATGATAATTATTTATTTTTATTGTCATTAACTCAAGGAGATCAATACCTACTCGTTTGTGCGTTTCTCTACAAATCTATAACCTACATAGATAGTTATGTCTATGGAAGATCTATGAATCGAGCAGTATGAATTATTTTCATGATGCCTATGTGGATAATTTGATAAAAAATTAGGATCGTTTTTCATTTTGCCTGCTCATAAACTTTTAAGAAAACCGAACCTTAAGGGCCTACTGGACGTCAAATAGCTTAGCAAGATCCGCCGTTATATCGAAGCTACTGCAGCATTAATGTTGAAATAAATATATGTTAAAGTTGAGGATTAATGTTACCGACTATGTTAGCCGAAAACACGATTTCATAAAAATTTCTAGATAGAAAAAAAATCCAAAGTTACCTCCAAACAGAACAATAAACTGCTCCTATTCCAAAAATACTTCAAATTAGATCATGAAACTTTGCATACTAACTGAACTAACTATAAAGCAGCGACTATGTTTTTTATTTATTTGAAATTGACATTATTTTCGCCGTAAAAGTAATTACCTAAACTATTTCCGTTTTGTAGCCGCCTCCGTCGCGCTCGCACTCAGACCGCGAGTAGTATGGTGCGAGCGAGATAGAAACCTGAGGTAGTGTGGGCTCTTAATGATATCGCTCTTTTACTTTACTCGCACGCTCGGATTTTCAATAGTTTCAGGTTATGGGAAGCCTGAAATAATTGGTCAATTACAGGCAAAATATAAGTTTGTTTATTTTTTCCTATAATAATAAGAAACAAAATCTACAAAACATTGACACTATTTTCGGTACCTCTATCTTCTATCTAAGTAGCAGTATCTTTTGGATAATTTCATCGTCTGTTTTGTGGAAGGTTAGTCTCTATTTTGTTGGAATAGTTAGTTAGTTTAGCATCATTCTTCAAAACAGGGCACGTCCGGGATTTGAACCCGGGACCTCTCACACCCAAAGCGAGAATCATACCACTAGACCAACGAGCCGCCTGTCTATTGTTTCAAACCAGCACAAACGTAAAAGTTAACCGTAAGAAACACTTGTGCAAATATAACTATTTCTTGACGTCACACTATCATTAGTAACTATGAAATAACTATCAAATTACTTCCACCACTAAGCGGCTCGTTGGTCTAGTCCCGGGTTGAAATCCCGGACGTGCCCTGTTTTGCCGAACTGATATTATGCTTTGATATAGCAGAATATTTGCTAACGAAATAAGCAATCTGTACCAACTAATGAGGCTAGTGAATATTGTTTTGGAATTTGCAAACAAAGTCCTATCTATTTCCTTTTATTAAAAACTATTGAATATGCAAGGTCAAATTAACTTAGCTAGCGAAACTCCACAGATGTAATGGGTATCGAAATCTAAATCTCTTGAAACAAAAAAATTACCCTGTATTCTGTTTTTTTTCAGATGACCGTAGCTATTTCAAATAAAATTAAGATCTGCTAAACAAGTTAAGAAAATGTAAACGTCAGAGTATCAAAGTATACAATTTACTGTGCCGCTGTAAAATTTCCCATTTGGAGTGGCGGCCGCTCATTTATGTAGTTTTAATTCCACCATTCCTTAGCTCGGAGCCGGGATCTTATTTCATTAGCCGGCCGCGAGCGGGAGCGCCAGCAATTTAGCTGGCAAGCTACACAGCCGTTCTGGTGAGGCCTTGGTGAAGAGAACAGCGATATCTGAAGTATGCTTACAACTCGCTGAAAACATTTTCAGAACAAAACTCAACTAAAATAAAACCCAAAGCATTTATTTTAAATAAACCAATTACAGGCACTTTTGAATTGTCAAGAGGTCGGTCAGCCAGAAAGATAAAGCTAGTTACCCATTCCAAAGCGTAGTAGGTCCCTATGGAGAAGAACCGGCAAGAAACTCCACGGACACTCTTTTAAATCAAAATATGGTTACAATAATATATTGGTTACATCATTCATGTTGAAATTATACATGTGAGAGTAATAAAAGAAAAAAAAACAACAATTCAAAAATTTAATTACAATAAGCCGTGGCAGCTAAAACTTACTAAAAACATACTGTCACCCTTTCTTTTGGTTCGTGTCGCTGACACGAGTGCATTTCAGATCTTGCTGGCCCACAACTTCGCTACTTCCACGGCATCGTCGGTGACAGCGCAGAGTTGTCATTCATTAAATATCCAGGAGCATGTGAAAACCAACAAGCAAAGTTTTAAAGTTTATAGTTGGAGCTAAGTATATCTAGCAGAAAATGGAGTCTAATCATGCTTTTTAGTTTAATACAATAGATTATTTCTTCTTTAATTGCCTGAATTATCGTAGTTTCTTTTACGAAACTGGCCTAAGAAGTAGAGTTGTAAAAGTTATTAAGGGAGGAGCAGGGTTCTTGCCTGGATTTTAAAGTTTAAAAAATCGAAAAAATAAAAATAAGTCAGTAAACTCGCGACCCATTTTCCGCGTATCTCAGTCCTCAGGTTTACATCACTGGTGCTCCTGTAAATACGACGAACTTGTACACTGTACAGCTCACGCTAGATACTTGATCTGTTTATGTTTAAGTTGCCTTGTTCCTCTTATTAATTAAATGCGACAAAATCGCGACGCTCTGTCAAGGAAACTATATTTATTGCAATTTTGTATAGAAGAACTAGGAAAGATATGTTAAGAATATGAACTTGGCTTGTTTGCTTTAAGGTTTCTGACCTGCAATACACCGCATACCATGACCGTGCTATGAACGTATCAGACACGTAAAGAAACATGGCACCGATTACTATGTCCACTAGAACGTATGAACAGCGTATCATACTCAACGGTTTTAGTGACCGATGCATTCGCGTATCATCCGCTTATCATCCGCGTATCATCCGCGTATCATCCGCGTGTGTTATGATACGGTTCCTGTTCTTTAGGTTGTAGTAGTTCACCTGTGTTTTCGCGTAAGGCAGACGCGTCAAGAGCGAGTGAATATTTTTGTTGAGAAAATTATTTCTTAAAATACCTATGCGATTAGAAAATTGCTCGTTCATAAACCGTTTATATCGGGTTTAGAACGGTCATCTTACGCGGTTATAACCCGTATACTGAACGGTTTGCCGCCTGCGCTCATCGGTTTTGCACGGCGCGTATCAGCACCAGCAAAATATTCTCGACAATTTTTGACGCTCCGTACACGACACGCGACAGTGATGGTCGGTGACGGAACGGTCTAATTGACATAGTATCATACTTTTCAATACAAAGAATATTTATAATCTTGACAAGTTCCTAGCACGCTCACCGTATGATACGGTATAGTGGACAGACTCCTTTACTCATACCTACAGATCCTATAATAAAATTACCAGCTTCAAAATTAGTGATCGAAAACGGGCCGTCAGACTTTTGCCTGACTATATGGCTATCATATCGTTGTAGCCTACTTATTAGCCAATCAGCAAGGTAGTAGGTTTCTAAGTCATCTGTGCCTTTTATAACAAGCAGTTTAATATTATGTCGTATGTATTCTAGCTTGTATTTAAAACTATATGTTAAGGTATTTTTCCGAAGAAGAAAAACAAATGGTTTGAAAAGGTCTTATCCTCCCACGCATGTTATCTTTACAGCAACGTAGGTTCTTGATCTTGAACCCGCCAAATGGTTTTTATAATATTTATAGATATTATGAGTAAAGTCATAATTTCCCAGAAAAATATAAACACGCTTAAGTATATCTGCTAACGTACCCTGGTACACGTAATAGAGAGAATTTTATCTAAAATGTACCGTAAAATATTAATTTTAATAATTTTATAAGTACTTGACATGACTCGAATTTTCTTTCATTGCTCGAATACTCGCAACAACATGCAAGTGGAAGTACTCGTAAGATTGAGAAAAGGATAACGTTTTACAACTTAAATTTTTAACTGTCAACCAGACAGTTAAAAATTTAAGTTGTAAAACGTGTTATTTAACCAAAATATTGGTATATATGCTAATACCACGTAACGGGGTAATTGTGTAACTCACACAGTAGCAATGGCTTTCATTTTGAAAAATCAACAACATTAATTACGTTATTTACATTGTTGAGTAGACAAATTTTTCGAACACATATGACGCAATGGGTTAGCAATATCCTTCAAAATCATTGATAGTGGTTTACGCAATTCGGGCGCTGGTTTTAATACAATTCTTACCTTTATCTATGGAGTCTGTTTGTTACCGCTAAACACACTTATAATTTCGGAAAATTCAACTTTTCACAGAAGTTAATTAAATTTTATTTATTTATTTTACAGTCTATGTACACACATTTACCTATACAGACTAGCGGAAGGAATTTTGTGTGAGCGGATTGTTTCCTAGGGAAATATTTGACATAGGGAATCTAAGGAGAAAATAAAATAAAACATTTACCAGATAATGCTTCATTCATTCTATTCGTATAACTGTGACAATGCCTAGCCGTCATTATTCGAGGCAGCCAGCACTTTTTTCAGAAGCTTTTCTTCTAAAGGCACAGAAATGACAAGGCTTAGGAGACCATTGTGAATGTAGCCACCCGTCATCCTCTGATTGATGTCATTTTTAATTACAATTTTTAATGTCAACAATCTATAAATCTTAGTGCTTAGAAACGTAATGAAATATTCATAAAGAGATTTTCTTTTTGTTACTTACTTTTTTATTGAATTATATTGAAATGAAGAGAGGTTTTGATTATTTGATTCATTGAGTTTGTTACTCTGTCTTTAATATCTTGGCAAAAATAGGTACCAAAGAATTAGGTATGATTTTATTAAGACCTTAACTTGGTTATCATCAATGATAGGGCTAGTTTACAAAGAGTAAGTGAACGTTTCATTTTCTCAGCAAGAAAAAAAACAAATGTATTAAGACTAAATTTATTTGAACAAGAAAGGGTAACATTTTAATTCATAGCTTAGATGTAGCCTCTTACTTGTTTTTGCCCAGAGTTGACTCTAAAATTTACGATTGTAAATAGGGCATTCCGTTTGTTTACTTATGACCGAGTAATTCGTTGAATCCGTATAATTACCGGCATTAAGATGATTCCAGTTCCCTCGAACAAAACGAAGTACCCTCTAAGTAATGTTAAAACATTCAAATGTCCACCGACTTTGCGAACGAAACGTCTTAAACTTGAGGTTATAAATTTTCGGACTGGCGCGGAGATTACAATTGTGGGAAGTAAATAGATTGCCCCCCAACAAAACAGGGCCCGTCCGGGATTTGAACATGGGACCTCTCACACCCAAAGCGAGAATCATACCACTAGCCAACGAGCCGCGTTGTATTTTATTTCAAACCAGTACAAACGTTAAGTTGATCATTAGTGCTAACACTTGTGCAAACTTAACTATTTTGTGACGTCACACTGTCATTAATATCGGAGCAAGAACTATGAAAAACCTTTAGTCTACAAGCGGCTCGTTGGTCTAGTGGTATGATTCTCGCTTTGGGTGTGAGAGGTCCCGGGTTCAAATCCCGGACGTGCCCTGTTTTGCTACACTTATGACGAAAAAGAAGGTGTTATAAGAAAGATGCCTTTGCCTGCCTCTATGCCTTATATTATTCTACATTTTGGAATTTCTAAAAAATCAGAACAGTGAGAGTGAGTGTTTTCAACTGTTTCTATTATATGAGCCAGCATTTTCATCAGTTTAAATCGAAATATTTAATTAAGGACCTAGAACCGCAATAAAATTGTATTTGCAAAAGAATAACTGGCGATAATGTTAAGAAAGGGGGAAGGGACCAACAGGAAAAAGAAGAGTAGTCAGGCCGAAGAGAAGGTGGTATGATGACGTCATAGAAATAGCAGGGAAAGACTGGCAGACTATTGGCAAAGATAGAGACACATGGAAGAAGTTGGAGGAGGCCTTCACCCGAGTAGGGGTCCCGGAGAAAAAGACTAATCTGTACCTACTAACATCTAGAAAATAAGTAAAACTATTAACAACATTTGCAATGTAATTTAAGGATATGGAAATACTTATTATTAGATTTTTAAATATTTTCATGAAAAACTTAAAAAAATTATAAAAAAATTGTAGTCTATCGGCATCAGGAGAAGGGTCCAGGCTGCCGGTGGTCATTGCTCTAGAGAGAGGAACCTCCTCACTATGCGAGCCGTGTCCAGGAGTACTGCTTTCTTTTATTATACATATATAAGGTGTATCTTTTCTAGGTTAAGGTTTATCTTTTTGAAAAAAAATTCTACTGTTCCCTACATTTTGACGAGCTATGCGAACGTATAATGTAGGGAACAGCTGATTTTTTTTCGCGATTTCAGGGTTGGTCCCATAATGAAAGTTGTTCATAATGATGAGTACAATGACCCCTTAAGAGATTTCGTGTATGAAAAGATACACCTTATATACTTTTATTTCATTTTTTAAACTTATTATTTATATTTTTACATATTTTCATAAAAACAAACATTAAAAAAAAAAACATATATTTTTATTATCATGCTAAGGAATCATGATGCCGTTGCCGGTCCATTCTCCATTGATGGAAGTGCGTTGGTTATTAAATTATCTGCCTACGTGTATTTTAATCGCAAAATAACTGCTAAGGGACTGGCAGATGATAGAATGAGCAACACTGGGCAGGGCTGGTACGATTTTGTTGGTTACATTTTGACTTTCATTTATACAATTTGAAGTGCTTTGAGTTCTTCATTTTTTTTTTGTACCTACTTACTTTCCTTTTCGCAAATCTTGCATATTTTTTATTCATGGGCAATTTTTTTTTTTAGCTTCCGTTTTTTACTTGCTTACTGAGAAGTTTTAATTAAGTACACAACTTTAATAAAGTAATCAATCTGCCTAGCCTTTTCCCAACGATGTTGGGGTCAGCTTCCAGTCTAACCGGATGCAGCTGAATACGAGCATTTTACATGGAGCGGCTGCCTATCTGACCTCCACAACCCAGTAACTGGGTAATACGACATCCATTGGTAAGACTGGTTGTTAGAGTTTCGGGCTTCTGACGACCCGTAACAATCAGAATTATAAGAGCCTTCTCATCCATAAAGTAAATATAAGACATGGTGTAACTCAGGAAAATACTATAGGATTTCTAAACTTCTTTGAATGACTACATTGACTTAGTCTGAATGGTTCAGTTAACTTCGCATGGTTTTCCTCGACATATTTTCATTTTAAATGTTTATGAAGTACGTTTATCTCTATTTATTATGACTTTTGTATACGTTTTGTGTTAGGGCGCGGATGTATCACCCCTAAGATTTGGTCGTTAAAGGACAAGCGCTAAAATGTTGCTCGGTGACGATTTGCATTTTTAGTGGTATTACCTAATTGAAAATTGAAATAATCTGTTAATAATTGCAAAGCGTGTACGTAGTCATTGCACTAAGTATATTTAAATGAGCAAAGAGGAACATTTTTTAGAAAAAAATGGGATTTTTACGAATTGCATTGCAAATTACAAGCAATTAAGTAATATCTTTTAAAATTTCGAACTGTATTTTACAATCACTGGACCACCTCTTATAGTACTATTATATTAGGAGCTATACAGTTCGTATAGCTCCATCTCTTTATCACACTGAAGTAATATTAAAATAATACTACTAATAGTAGTGGTTGGACCCCCGAATCCAGTTAAAATTAACTGAACTAGTCTATTTCACTGACATTAAATATGTCAGGCAGGAAGATTTGTTTCTGTCATTGGTAAAGTAACATGAAAACGGTTTTCATACAAGGAAGCGCTTTAACCACGCGTTTATACCTATACACAAGTTGTGATACTTGTGTCTGTCATTACATATCCATATAAAACATAATATATCATACATATAAAACATGTTTCAGACCAGCATTGTTAACTATTTTATTCAACTTTTTGACAAGTTCTCTACAAATAGTCTTGCAACTAGTCTTAACAATTGTTTGAGGTATAAAATATAAACGAAAACGTTAGACACAACATGAAGAATACATGTTTTATAACTTGGTGTAAACGCGGGGTAAGTACCACATCTCAATACCACATATCAACAAAGTCATGACTTCATGAGGCGCCATCTTAGCGCCCTCTGTTTATTCCGATTGATAGGAAACGGAGCGATCCTTCAGAGGAAAAATGTACCGGCTAATGATTTGCTAACGACGATATTTATATTTTATAATGCACCCCCAACACAGATTATTTCCTTTGAGGACGTTTGCTGATCAATCGACGGAAGATCTTGCGATGTTAATTGAGCCCTGTGTGATCCTTGGTTTGAACGATTCTGTTTGACGCTTTAAAAATAAAAACGGTTTTCTTTTTTCAAATTCTTGTCCTGATCATTCGTTCCTAATAAGAAAGAACCCAGCGTTTGCAGAGGCTTGAAATGTGCGATGTGATAGTGACGTGACACAGAGATGGAATTAATAAAAAAGGACTCAGCAGGGTCTAGTAATTATAACTACTTAATTGGAGTTTTTTTTTTAAGTTTCTTTTTTTTTTGAACTATTAAACAGTAATTTCTTAGTGTTATAAAAATATTTCACCAAAACTATCTAAATGCCCGGAGATGTCTTTATAGGTTCCAACTACTTATATTTATTTTGTACTTTTTTTTTACCTATCTATTAACATCCAAAAGATGGGCTCGTCCGGGATTTGAACCCGGGGCCTCTCGCACCCAAAGCGAGAATCATACCACTAGACCAACGAGCCGCTTGTATGGAGCAATAAAACAAAAGAACTGTCTGCAGTTAAATAATGTCGTGTTGAAAACTGCAATTAAAGGTTTACTTTTAATTACTTTCGACCATGAGTCACGACGGACGAATTGAAATGCTATGCATCTCTTTTTCTCTCATGTAAATTAGAGTAGACGAAACAGGACAACTTAATATTATCATACTATCATCTATTGACAACAGTAACTTCCCAGTTCCTTTTAATATAGTACTCAAATTATAAAGGGTAGCATGGGTAGATACATGCTATACGTTATTACGTTTGAGTATTATCCTACCAGGTATAAATATTGCAGAAAAATATCAGCATAAACGTTGGAAAAGTATCAATTCAATTCATTTGTGTATAAAACGAATGGTTACAGATGGTGTTTACACCCTAAGATTCGATACAAAAATCTTTTAGATACATTGGTTGGATGAGAGATCTGAATATCTGGGCGTCAACAATAATTATCATTAAATAAATCAATCAAACAATCTGCCCTCCATAACCCAGTTAGTTATTAATTAACACGATATTAATATAAGACTGGTTGTCAGAGTTTTAGGCTTCTGACTACCAGTACCGACTACAGTCAAAGATCTACGACTGACAGCCAGGATCAACGGCATAACGTGGTTTCTGAGGCATATGTAATGGATGGTCACCCATCCACGAACCGACCACGGCAGCCATAGCTTAACATTTGATCCTTTGATCCATCATCAAATAAATTATCGTCGTAATTTTGTTCTTTTATCGCTTTTATGAACCGCCACTGGAAAACGTCGGTGACTTTTGTCAGGAACCACAAAGCAAAGAATGGAGGGATGATTTATGCCATTCTATAGAAACGAAAACTCAACACATCTAGCAAATTTCTCAGCAAAAGACGATGAATTCCAATCGCACGTCTACAAGCCCAGATGAAAATGAAAAATAATAAAGTCCACATAATCGTACAGTCTAAAAGCCCTCACAAACGTGTCGCGTATTCCCCATCTCTCTCCGAGTAAGTAAAACACAGTACATACATTCTTATTGCGAGCGTATCGGTTCATACTCATAACATGGTATCTGGAAATTATTTGAGACCCAACATCTGCGGCCCGTTCCGCTTTGGAAAATAATAAAGTTCCGTTTAAACACAATTTGTATGTGAGATACGACGACTGAGGCGTAATAACGTGAATTAGGAGAAATGTATTGCAAATAGGAAAAAATTAGATGTACAGTTCTCTTTATCGACAGTAGGTATACATATGTGATTTTGGTGAGGATTCGTCGAAACATGGTTGGGTAATATTTTTTCTGTTGACTTGAGTATTTCAATCTGGTAAGCAATAGAATATCAAAGACTTTGTTGGCGAGAACTTTCAGCAACTGGAAGGGTAAAACAGGGCCCGTCCGGGATTTGAACCCGGGACCTCTCACACCCAAAGCGAGAATCATACCACTAGACCAACGAGCCTGTTGTAGAATCAAATTTTTTCATTGTTCTTATCCCGATATTAATGACAGTGTGACGTCACCAAATAGTTAAGTTTGCACAAGTGTTTCTTTACGATGTATTTAACGTTTTTGCTGGTTTGAGATAATAGACAAGCGGCTCGTTGGTCTAGTGGTATGATTCTCGCTTTGGGTGTGAGAGGTCCCGGGTTCAAATCCCGGACGGGCCCTGTTTTGAATTGCATCGTTTCCAAATTAGCCTTCCGGGATATCGAAATTGATATTGTTAAAGAGTCCACAGTCTTCTGGTAAATTCAATGAACCGAATATCTTTGGTTTACAAAGAGCTATGACACTGCCAACCACTAAACAAAAAGCAAAATCCTAGCAAAAGACCCAGTGTAAAAGTTAAATCTATGAAGAAATTCGTAACTGAAACTAGCAAATAGCCACGATCTCGAAACCTACATGGGCACTTATGAAACGTCAGAAGCTAGGTGCAGGCGGTTCCAATTGGTCGTTTCTCTTAAAAAAATTAAATGGGTTTTACAATGTTTTGAAAAATTTACAGTGTGAATAGTGTAATAAGTGGACAGTGTAGGCTTGTAAACAAGATACTTAACAAAATTGAAAATATTCTGCAAATCGACAGTCTTATTTCTGACAGTATTATTTCTCACGATCTCCCCAGATTAACTCGTATTTATTAATTTCGTTGTAAACAAATTAAAACATCGGCTTCTTTTAACCGAAATTATCTCCGACGCTCAATCGATAGCAGAATCGTCATAATTAATTGATACTTCTTCGGACACATCTTCTTGGAACACTTGATCAATGAAATAAAGCAGGTAGGTATTAATTCTGTGATATTCGCACGTTGCTAGATTATTTGTTTAAAGGTAAGAAGTAGGGTCAACAATAAAAGGCCGGTGGGCAAATAGCAAGTCATATTGTTGAAGACTTATATGTACGGTTAGACGCGGCAGGAGTTCGTTGACGAAATAGTTCTAGAATTCGAATCAAAATCATTTATTTGCTTGAATATGGGTAGGCACATACAACAGATCATTCTATACAGATCTATCGTTACAGGTGTGCAAATATCTTCGTTCGTTTAAACAAAGTCGATGCGTTAGTACCGATGCGACGCGATGTTTCGTTTTGCTGTGATAATTCGTTTATCTTTGGTTTTGAATTTATTGAAGGCAGTGTTAAATTAGCTAAGTCTAGTTAGACTAGTTTCTAGTGCTAGTTTTTAGTTACTCTTCATACTAAATATATTTTCTTTTTCCTATGAAGTTTTGTTTACTGAATCTTTACTAAGGGGTGGTAAATCATGTGTTTTGGTACCTACGTAAGTACTTACGCAGCCATCACTGATTTCAGTCAAAGACCATGTCTGTGTGTTTGACCGTCATTATCTGTCTCTTTCATAATTAGGTACTCGTCATTGTCAAGTGCAGTGCTTTCAACAAGGCGTAGCAATTAAGTTACTGTCATTTATACCAGTTGAGTTAAAACAGTTAAACGATTTAACTAATAAAGAGCAACAAAACACAGTTTGATTACTTGCTATAGGTTGCTACATTAAGTTCTTCTAGATTGCCTATACCACTAGCATATCCAAAGAGGGGTAAATTCGCACTATGTAGTGTGAATTTTTCAACGTACGACTTTACACCTCCGCGAATTTAAAAATCGTTGACCATTTGGATTATTAAAAGTAGACCTCAATAGATAAAATCTATTGGATTATATTTGCCATGTCTAAAAGTTTGTAGTAGTCAGTCTTACCTGTACGGGCAGGTATTCACGCGGGCCGAATTTCCCGGAATCCGACGATGATCCGCCGACTCCGACCTTAGCATCTCCATCCGTTCAACCACATCACTTCAAATATAAACCCTTACTTACCATCATAAGGTTCAAAATTGTAATTGTGATACTTTGGTGATTAGGATGTTTTTGATTACAGCATGTCATAGTTGCCTCGATAAGATTGATCGAGTGGGGTAAGGAGACCAGATAATCTGTGCTTGAGATAAAAAATCGGTGACTTGTCAAATTCGTCGCATTCTATACTGAGTTTTTGGATCGGCCGTCGATCTTCGGATTGGTCTCGGATGTTTAACCGAAGTCCGATGGATTTTGTAACGTTCAAATTATTTGAGAATCTAAAACTTTGCTTTTGGGATTATAAGAATTCTGCTCTGTTTGGTTGTTCCTTTGGATTAATGTAAAGATTTTATATCTTTTTCTTGGTGTAAAATATATATTCCGTAAATTGTATGCAATAGCAATAGGCTCGCCTCTTATTACATAGGACTTAAACATAACTGGCGAAATGTGGGTGTACTATACCCTGTGTGGTACACCACTGCCTAATCCTTCGGGGATTACAGGCGTGATGTTATTTATTTATAATAAGCACACCAACAGCACAGTCACTTACAATTCCAATAAAATAACATGAAAAATTGGCATTACAGTAACAATGCAAATAACAGGTATGCATGACATTGAGTTATAAAAAAAATAGAGACAAAGGAGAACAATACAGAGACCTAAATACACTAAAATAAACCAATTTCAGCTAAAAAGTGCAGTCTTCGCATTGATTATACAGGGAGCGTCTGTATGAAGTGAGTGTAATGTTACGTACTCTAAACTGCGAACACTATAAAAGCTATACGTATAGTAGTACAAAAACAGGTCCTATAATGTTTAGTTTTAGAGCAAGTGAAGATTTGATTTGTGATTAGATATGTGGAAAATCTCTCGAGGATTGTTAAAATGGTTGGATCTGATTAGAGCCAATGAAATTAATTTACAATTTTTCATACATCATTAAGCTATATCGTCAACAATATTTATATACTGTCACGGATCAAGATCAATTCAATTATGCAAATGCAATATACCTTTATGAATTCAGTCCTGTTTTTCCTATGATTGTTTTATTTGAATGGTTTTTGTGTTAGTTCTTAGATTTCCTATAGACCAGGCATGAAACATTGCATTAAGTTTATTCTCACGTCTGGGTATCTTGCAAGGCCAACGGTACCTATCTATACGTGTAGTGCCCATGACTAATGTATACTTTAGCTTCCTTGAGGAATTTATTGGTTGATATGTACGAATTGGCGAATCAACAGGTTTTTTTTTGGGTTGCGATTTGTTCGAAGTTAATTTATTTATTTTAAATTAAACTCCAGAAATACATATTATACAATTGGCACATTTTGAATTTTATGCTCTATGATTCTTTCCCTTCCCCTTTTTTAATATACGTAGGTATGCATATACCTAAGTCTGTTAGTGTATACAGGTTGGATTCCGTTGTAGCTACAGGAAGACGGTCTTAGGAGACTGTTCTTAACTTTTTGAGACATTTTGATCTACATTCACAGATTTTCAAAAAAAGTTTTCCCAAATCTTTTTTGATGGCAATCGATCCTGTTTCTTATAAGGATCAAAAAAGTCTATAAAACTAACTGAGGTTTAAGTACGAGAAAAGTCAGAAATCGCAAAAAACTATTTCCTTACTTTTGGTAGGTAAGAAACTCTAACTTACTATTTTTTACACTTTTTGACAAACTAACCGAAAATAAACCTCATCTCACCTCGATTTCTAATATTTAACGGAACCATCATCATAATTAAAGTAAGTATTCTATAGAGGCTGTTGCCGATTTTGCACATGAGGCCATCTTCGTTGCGAATAGTGTCTCAAGCCTTTTTGAACATACATGGGTATCATTTTATAATATCTTGGCAATTATAGAAATTTAGTTGAAGGAATCACCAAAATCCACCTTAAACTTCAGGTACCTGAGTAAAAGTCAGAAATCAAGTGACATTTCATTAATTATAATCCCAAAATCTGTTTATTTTTTTACTCAATACTCATCCCTGATTCGCAGCGGGTTGCAACATTTCTAACGATAGAAAATGTAATTTGAATTCTGTCATGTATATGATAGAGTTGGTTTTACATTGGGGTTTGTGTTAAGGAATTGGTCATTGTATCATGATTGAAATCCGTTTCTTGCGATACTTTTTGTGTGACTTAAGGATTATTGATGATTATGCGATTACTTAGCGTTAAATGTTCGGGCACGATGCAATCTGCCTCGACTGGGTACCGAAGATATCTCATAATGTTGTTCCCTGCTATATAACTATGATCCCAATTGATTCTTCTTTCCTTTCAGCTCGATCTGAAGGTATGAAAATAGAACCAACTCTTGGAGGCGATGGATCTACGTACTTACTTGAAATTATACTTTTTTTTTACTTACCTCTAACAACTATCTTTACAGATCTTCGACCTAATTCGATGGTGTAGCTATAAACTATTATTTAAAATTACCTCTAACTACTAAACATAGGTGCATCATTCACAGTATAACAAAACATTATGACTTAACAACTAAAGAATAACATAACAACTAAACATAACAATTAAACATAAAGAGCTCTCTCTTTTATTAATTACTTAAACTAAAAAGTCTTGACATATTCACTTACCATAACTTACTACATTTAATAGAACTTATGGCAGAAGGAACTGCTTCTGCAGTAATATTAGTCATGGTCCATTAGAGCAATCTTAACCTGTATGCGCATTATCGTCGTTGCTCGATCCCCTTGATTCTGTACGGCAATAAGCAATGAGTTCCTTACTCTCACTTCCTAAGACTTCCTTTCCTTTCACAAAGCATTAAAAAAAATCCATATAGGTATAGCATCATCATATTATATCATAAAGCATCTCATATTTTACATTCATACAAGATGGAGACGACAATACAACAATAAATTAAACTGCGTATATCCAATGACGTTCCCAGTATGCATACGAAAACTCAATTAAAGATCTCCAACAGTTTAGTCACTATAAGCTAGTCAAAGATTGGCAAAAACCATACTTGGCACATCACTACAATTATTATTTTTAGAAAAATCACTTATTTTATTAGTATTTATTTGATACTTTCTAAATACTCCTAGGCATTAATATTGCCACTGTTTTCATTTATAGTCGTATTGTCGTCTCCACATTGTGTAGCTAAACTTTCAAACTTTCTAGTTAAGTATCTACTTCATAACAAAGATATCACCCATTATTTACCATAAACACAGCACCGTCTTCAATCAACCGACTACAATCTACATCAGAATGTCTGATCTTCATCGGCAGTTCGCGATAAAGCCGAGGGGGTGTCTCTCACCCCCTCGCCCCCTCCCATCGCTGTGCTGTCTCACCGTATGAACACGGGTAGATTAACACTCGTGTCCTACTTACGCTAGGGAGTGTGGGAGTTATGACGAGATCGAGTTATGCTGTTGTCTTAACAAAAACTGAATGAGAAAAGTTTTTAAGGGCTATGAGTCGAAGAGTCAAAATCAATCTGCCTAGCCATTTTCCCAACTATGTTGGGGTCGGATTCCAGTCTAACCGGATGCAGCTAAATACCAGTATTTTACATGGAGCGACTGCCTGTCTGACCTCCACAACCCAGTTACTGGGTAATACGATACCCCTTGGTAAGACTGGTTGTCAGACTTTCGAGCTTCTGACGACTCGTAACGACTGTCAAAGATCCACGAATGACAGCCAGGACCAACGGCTTAACCTGCTTTCCTAGCCACGGAGGAGTTTCGGTATGTAAAGATGGTGACCCATCCACGGGCCGACCCCGGCAAGCGTAGCTTAACCTGCTGGATCAACCCATGCGACTGTTATTACTTAGCCACGAGCTCCTCTATGGCTATGTGTCGAAGAATGTACGTTTTAAAGGTCCATTAACGTAGCTCCGAGTAACAAATGCTAATAATAAGCATCTTACCTTGCACACTTAAAATACAAGACCAATAATGGAGCTATTCCTGTAACGTTTACAGGAACATTCACAGATTCATATAACGTCCTAAAATCTGATAATTAAATCCGCCATCAAATCTCATAAATGTACTAGTAGCTGCTGTGACTAGCTGTCCATAAAAAAACAGGCAATTGAATCAATTGACTCGTTTCAGCTCAACCAGTGGCCACCTTCCACTGCAATTTAAGAACTCTGGTATCATCTCGCTTCGAATTAATTGTTCCAGTCATCATTTATTGCAAATCAGAACAGTCTATCAGTCGACCATGAACATGCATCATCAGTTCAAAGTCAATGGGAACGCCAGATGTCTGTCATACAGCTAATAATTCATGATTGTGTTGTGTACCTTATTAACATTCTGAGCGTCCTGGCTTCCTTATACGGAGTGATATCAATAGGTTTTATAATAACGTTTTGTAGGCGAAACTTTGTGCTAACTAGGAGGTTTTTGAAGTACCGTTGCTATTTTAAATTCGTTTCCTAACTTTTTAGTCGACACAATAAATTTTGAAATTACGCTTGGTGATTGCAGCATTATCTTCATAAGCGGCAGAAAGAGAGGTCTGCCTCTCTTTCTGCCGTTTCTCTATAAATGATTCCACTAGAGGAGAGATATCCTAAAGTCAAGCTGAGTGAAATAAGAAAAGAAAATATATATGAAATAAGAAATAATGTAATAAGTGTTAAATTAAATTTAGAATCTATGTTCCCTGCTGAGTCTATGTGGATGTAGCTTGAAGATACAACTAGATAAGATTACAAGGTGATTACAAAAGATGTTACTACAGCGAATACTTCGCTAAGAAATTACTCAGTCTCATTACGACATTACGCGGAAAATCTTGTTTTTAACTTCTCATCCACAGCCACGCAATAACAGCCGCTATTACTAGCGCTCCAAGACCAACAATAGCATAACAGATAGACAGACGGCATAATAGATAGTCTGGTGTGTCGCAATCGCAACTAAGTTAGTGACGTGAGAGGAGAAGAATCATAGTGGAGGTAGCGGTGGTGGTGTGACGTCATCAAGCCGCTTATCTGTGACGAGCGGCGGATGAGCGTGCTGCGTCTCGGATAGATAACGGAACAATGAGGCGAGCGCCGGTGGGCCGCATCGACCGGTGGGCGTGCCCCGACCCCGCCCCGTCAGACAGAGAGCGCCTAATCTCACGGATAACGGATAAACCTAACCCGGACACACCCGTATTGGAGGAGGTTTTAGCGAATGTCAACGCCTAGCGAACGCTATTGGTATCTCGGATATAGGTGGATTAGGATATGTATAGAAAAGTTTACCTTAGCAACGTTTCAGGCGCCCGGCTTATGTAGGGGAGGGAGGGGGACGCTGCGGGTTTTCAGTTTCAGTTTTTAACTTGATCCCTTATCTTAGTTTTTATTTTGATATAAAAATACGTCTCTCCTTATAGGTTTCAATCACAAATAAAATAATAATATCACACTAGACTTCTAAGAAAGTCTATCTTTTACTCCCACTTAAGTTTTCTTTTAAAAATCTACTAAAAAAGAAATCAAGAAAAGAGGAAATACTCTGTTCCGTTATCTAAGATCCCACGCATATATCAGCGTATTTATAATTAGAAAACATTGCTAAAGAAGCCACAGACTAAATAAATTCTCTTGAAATATTCTGTGACACTGCGATCCAATGTTTTACGATGTTTAATTAACTAGTATTCTGTGGCACGATAGGATGCTATAGAATGAAATAGATAAGTTTATCAGATGTTTAAGATGTTACTGTCTCTTTCGAGAAGTTAATTATTATTAAATTACAGTTATTAGTTACTGGCTGAACTTGATATCTAATTAATTATTAGAAGGTTATTGTTATTTCTTTTTGCGTCAAATTTCTATGAATAATTTTGAAACACTATGGTTTTTAAAACCTTACCATGAACAATTTGGTATCTTATCAGAGTGTTACATTTTTCAGATACCTACAGTGAATTAGTTACCTAATTTTCATTCACTAGGTTATACCTATAGGTATCTACATAGTAAAATTTTATTTTAAAATTCCTTAAGCCATTAATATAGGGCTGATTCTCACTAAAATAAATATTGCTGAGTAGAAAGATGAATAAAATGAAAACGACAAAAACCTTATTGGTAATCCCATGTGTGTTATTGGTAAAGGCAAGGATATGTAGATGAGGAGGTTCGTTCAACACAAGCACTATTTAAAATGTTCAACTATCCGTTTTACCTAACTAACGGATGCATCTACCATCTACCACTGGTAACAGATACTATACGAACAGTTAGTACGCGGGCGCAAAGTGTTTGCCCATACAATTCTCGTGAAAGCCCACATTCCGCGCCGCGTTATCAGCCATACATTTATGTAACAGCTGTTTGCTATTCTGATCATCATTATTAGAGGAATTAGATGGATACTTCATTAAGCATGTACTGGGTAGTGTTACATAGATCCTATGTGTTAGGAGTTACCCGCGACTCCACATAGTGTTACCAAGATATAATAAAAAACAGTTTTTTTTTAAATTAATTAAAAAAGAACGATGAGGTACATAAAGATGGATTTGAATGAAAAAAGAAACAACGACCTGATCCCGCCATGTCCCTTTCACCACCGGACTACCAAACGTACTGTAGGGTACCATCCGCACTTGGTCGATATACAGACTAGTCGCATTCATAGCGCTTCTCCTCCACATTTATAATGCGCACGGCCAAAGTGTGGAACTCTCTGCCAGCGTCTGTGTTCCCTTCTACGTATAACCAGTCTGCCTTCAAAGCAAGAGTGAACAGACATCTTCTGTAATTGCTCGTCATGGACCTCATCCATCAGTTTCCACTAGGTTAGGTCGAGGTCAAGCGCTGGCCCATATCGCAATGATAAAAAAAAAAACTCGATATGTTGTTGTCTTTGTACTCATATTTTAATTATGTCGTTCTATTATGTATTTTACTGTGTACATCAATAATAAAATAAATAAATAAACATCAGTGCCGACAGTTTTTATAGAGGATTAATGAAAAGTGAGCTCTTAATTGTAAGAAATGAGGACTTGCAACTTTTGTGAAATAAAAAAATATCTGTAACGATTCATTCCAGATAGGAATCAAGTTGATACATTAAAAAACGTTATCATACATTAACAGCACCTATATTCGGTTTAAATCACGACAATCGTTCAAGTTTTAAGGACACAATCACACAAATCAAAGCGTCAATCGTTCAGTCACGTAAAACAGTGACCACCGTTACATTACAACCATGTGTCCTTGGTCTAAGGCCATTTACATACTAATGTATACATGCGAATGAAATATACCTAGTTTTTAATGGAGGAGAGGATTCCTTATACGTTATATGGTACCGCTCAAATAAAATCCACGGTTGGAGGCCCTGATAATGAATGCGCCTGTCATGTAACAGAACCAGATGGAGAAAGATCGTGAGGCGGGCAATGACTACACCTGCGATTGGACACAGTTCATCGTCACCACGAGCGAAGAAGAAGATATGGTAATGAATTTATGGAGAGGATGATTTTCTATTAGTCAGTGTACAGGAACTTAGTGAATCAAATAGATTTAGTGGACCTGGTGAAGAGTATTTTGAAATCATAAGATTTATTTTGGTAATTTTAATTATGACGTAAGTACCTAGAGCATTGCAGATATCCAGCTTTAGTGTTTGAAAATGATACCTACTTGTCTATCCATAGATATAAGAAAGAAGTTGTTATTTATATTTGCTGTTATTTATATTGCTATTTATATATAAGCTGTTATTTATATTTCTATGTGTCTATCTGTATAGCGTAGTCAGCCTCTAGTGTTCCCTCTGTTGGAACATAGGCTTCCTATTTTATTTTATTTATAGGAGTGGGCCGTAATCCACCACGTGGGCCCAGTGCGGGTTGGGAGATGTCACACTATGTCTTAGATTTTTTTTGTTCTAGGACATGCCGGTTTCCTCACGATGTTTTCCTTCAGCATTTTGAGAACAGTAAAGCACCTATCTGGGTTTCGTACCTACGACCTACATGTCGTAAGTAGCGGCCGGTACAACTGGGCCACCACTACTTACTTGTTGATTATCAGTATGGTATCTAAAATATTTGGATGTTTTTTGCTAAGTAGAGAGTTTAGTGATATTTAGGTTACACAGGATATCATAAAAAATATTTCTGTGAATAAACACTTTTTTTTTTCGTTTTTGTCATTAAGTTAGGCTGTTCAAATAATATGTATTAGATAAATAAATACCTCAAAATAATCTTATCAGTATAACCGCATAGCTCTTGTAAATATTTTCGAATCAAACTCGAGGTTTTAGTTTATTTTATGATCAAACATGAGTGACGAATTAAAAATAGGAAGATTGCAGCATCTTTGTTAATTCTTACAATATTGTGTGAGAAAGATAAGATTATTTTTACAAGAATGTAACAATATTCTTACATAAGAAAAGATTTTCAGTTTCAGGAGTGGACGATGTATCCTTGGATTACCAAATTATTTTCTGTGCATTTCCAAGAATCCAGTACAAACAGAAGGTAGTCCATTGATTTTATAATAAAGATCTTTCTTATTGTTTTTTGCATTTGTTTATTGTGGAAAAATGGTTTAATTATATATTTGATATTTTATTTTTTATTTTATTGATATTTTTTCAGTAACAAATAAAATATTGCCCTATTATTTGAATTTTAGGTTTGCTCATTAGGCATTACTATTTCCATTATAAACTTACCTACTTCAGGATTTGTTAAATAACTACGTCATGGAGAAGAAATACGAGTAAGATTGTGACTTTGATGTGATAACGTAAGTACTTACGTCTTTTGTTATTTGCGATATCGTAACGCATTCATTTGTTTAGAATTAAATACTTCAGCCTCTGAAAAGGCAGCTGATAACAGTAAGCTATCACTTTTATCTATGGTTAGCTATAGAGCTACGACGATTACCTACTTAAAGTGTGTTTTTATTTGCTTGTCTAATTTGGTAAACAAATATGGCGTAGGTGCCTACTGAGGTTTCGAATTGGAGAAAATTACCTTTAAATACGAAGCAGTTTTTGATGGTATAGGTATAAACCGTAGGTAGTTATTTGTTTCGTCTAAAGATTAAGTATTATGTTTATACCTGCATAGCAAAGTGTGCGATTGAACTAAGTTGACTAAGTTTGTTTACAAATAAGACAGGTAAGAAAAAAACAAACTGTAGGTACCTACATTAGCATGGTACTTACCTATATTTTTAAAAGCAAGCAAGTGATAAAGTGCTTAATTAATTAACAGTAACTTTTTAAAACTGTATACATAACAACAAACTATTGAGTATAAAATTTGTAACTGCTTTTGGATGTTTTGTTTAAACAAATATAATCAACTTATTACTATTATCTAGGATAAGTAGTGGATAAAGATTAGTTTTAAAGCGCATTACTCGGATTAATAGAAATAGGATAAGATTAATGGTTTATTTGAGTTTAAGTGCTATCAGGATTTATTTAATCATTGATAATAATATATTATTACTGTTACATAAATAGGTTAATGCACAGATTATGTACCTATTTAAAATTAAGGCACATTTTCTATTTTAGGGAAAGAATATGACGTCATCTTGCGTTGTCATTTATTCGAACCATCAAAAAGTTTCAAAAATAATTGTATACTTATCTTGTATTATCTAATTTGTGACTTTTATTACCATATAATTTTATTCTGTACTTACAATAAAATCAGAATTTGTCAATGTAATTCTAGCTTTTCAATTTGTACGAAGCTAAAAGAGAGATCACGTGTTAACTGACGTTTGAAATCCGAAAGAAGAACTCTGAAACAAAACATCACTTCCAAATAAACTGACCCACTTCTATGACATTACAAATAAGGTTCAAATTCGAATGGTTTTCTGTTTTTCAGCTGTAATAAGGCTGGTGTTAAATAAGTGTCTTAACTGGAAACTAGAACCCGCTAAATAGATAAAAGAGTTCCACTTAGGTGTTGATTAACAACGACAGGTTATTGACTATTGTCATTGTTTGTCGTCATGACACGACGAGTGTGTTCCAAGGTTTAGTGCTAGTTGGTACCTACGGTCAGCAACAAAAGTCGATTAAAGGCTAGCGCAGATTGGGGCAGGGCGCATCGCAACGCAACGCATAGCAAAGATCTTCCTACATCACTTTCCTGCCTACATTTTCTATGAACCAACGCACAATACACGCGTGTCACACCGCACTTTTTTGTATGAAAACACGTTGCGCTGCCGCCTATTGCGTCTATAATTTGCACTTGGGTTAACACTTAATTAATGATTGTTAATTAAATCTTAATTATTGAGCAAAGATTTCATAAAAAATCTTAACTGATATAAAATTTTAAGACTCTTCTTTTTTTAAATTTATTTTATGGTGACCCGTAACACAGGTGTTTTCTGCCTTTTACGGCACCAGTCTCTCACAAATGTTACCCCAATTTTGTTGACTAAGCACTGTTTATCCGTATCAACATTTGTAATGAGAAATACCTAAATAAATAAATTGTTAATTATTAGATATTATAATGAAAAGCAGTGTATCGAATCATTTTGTATCAATTGTTAGTAGGTGCGTGAGGTTTGACAGCGGTGCTGACTCCGAGTAACATTGGATAAGGGCAGGAAGATGATAATTATGATAAGACGATAAGTAAAAGGAACAGGGATATTCGACTCTCGTTGCTGACTGTACCAATATGGATGACTATCTTGGTGAATGATTTATTTCTGTCCAATGCCGATGAGAAGGTTTTTATGCTGAAATTACTATATGCAGGTATACTCGTATAAGTGAAATTGTTTATTTATTTTAATGCTGAACTTCATAACCCTAATCGCGCAATACACGATCAATCACAATCGTTTGGAAACAGATTGCTAATCCATTGCTTCATTAGTTTAAAAAAAAAACTACTCAACCACGTAAATAACGCAATGAATATTGTTGAACTGTCAAAATGAAACAGATTAGTCTTAATCGTTTACGAAAATGTGTTACCCAATAAGATAGTTCGCTGGTCTAATATACTGGTTTAGTTTTCAAAGTGTTATAGTTCTTTTTTTTCAATTAACTTTTTTGTTATTGGATAAAGGCCTCCCCAAGTCCTCCCAGAAACACGGAAGAGGCTTGATGTAGTTTATTTAAACTTTTAAATTTAACTGATCGGAAATATTGATGAAAAATACAAATCTTAAACCACTTCAGACTTAGAACAGACTATAATTTTATCCACCTAGACATGATAATCTTGCAAGAATAAAAACAATATTTGTTTCTGTTTCATAAAAATGCTATTAAAGCTATTTAAATAACGACTTGATTGCAAAATAAAAAAGGTTTTTTTTATGCGTTGATAATAATTCTAAGAATGATCCAATACAATGATGGATGATCATAACTACCATACAACACTTATAATGTTCAACATCTGCCCAGTCTTTTCCCAACAACCAAGGAGTCTCGATATGTAGTGGATGTTCACCCATCCACGGAGCGGCCTCGGCAAGCGTAGCTTAACCTCCGATCTACCCGTGCGGCATGTTCTTATTTAGCCACGAGGCCCCAATAATTGTATACCTAAATTATAACAAATTGCCGCCATAACACACATTATTGTCCCAAAACACTTTGATGTATTGTTTAACAGCAAAGACCGCAAGCTTAACATTAATCTGATAGAAAAATATCTCCGATAATATGTGATAGGAGCAAAGTCAAAATATGTATCTTATAATAAACGATAATTTTTTTTCTATATTTAAAAAATGATCATTCATGCTCTTAAATTTTTAAATGTTAATAATAAATATCGAGATACATCGAATAAGGTCAAAACGTAGGAGGAGCTTTCATCTGACGTTTACCGATTGAACGATTGTGTTTTTTAGTCGCTAGAAAATATTTGTATTACTGATCAATATAATAGGTTAGCTGACGGTCAACAGACGTTGTCCTGTCCAGATTTCAAAAGTTCATACAAAAATCCCATAGAATAAAGGACGTTCAGTTTTTCCCGAATTTGAACATTTTCCGGGAAACGTTTCCAATTTTTCCTACCGTAAAAACTTAATTCGAATTATTACGAACATTTTAAAATAAATAATTGCCAAATCAGTCGAACCTTCAAGTGAAGCGCTCACCAACGAACAAAATTTCATTATTATTTATTTATTGAAGTTAAAGATTATAAATAAAAATGTTCGGGATGACGTAATTTAAAGAAAAAAAGTAAAAGAGAGGCTAATAAAAACATTTTAATTAATAGGTATTGTGCGATGCTTAGGAATATATTCGATATCTTTAGTATGAAACTAGCAGGTGTCAAGAACGCACCCCCCCCTATTTCCCCTTGCTAATTTCTTACATCGTACTTTACAATTTTTATTTATTTGTGTGCCTTTTAGTCTGTTTTTTTTTCTTTTTTTTTTCTTTCATTCGCTATATTGCAGATTACCAACCTAAAAACAGTCGTAAACGTACAAAATAACGTATATAAACATTTATAAAAACAAAACCTGTAAAGCGTCTCATTGTTTTATCCGCGGCACACAAAGAGGCGGTCGATACAAAGCAGGGCTACCTCCGCTGGCCCACTTCTAACGGCCTCTTATGCCTATTTGTGCCTCTTTTTTATGTAGGAGGTACAGATCATCTTTGAAATAATAAAGACGGCAAACTAAAACGATTTCTTGCTTTTTTTTTTGTTTAGCTCTAATAAACATTGTAATCCGAAGATAAATAACACGTAATTTAGGTAACAGTTAACTTAAGGAATGTTAAGAATACACCTAACTATTATTATTTTATAGGATTTAGCTGGTGATATAGAAAAATTTAAAGTGAATTAGGTACCCAGTACTCACCCTTAGTTAACCAAGTTACTTTATAAATTACTTTTAATTTTCTAATCTTTAAGATAAATAGGTTTATTAAAAAAAAACTGTAGGTCATACAGACAATAAAATTTTGAACAGTCAAAAACTTTTATAAACGATAAAATCAGCAATTTCCATAATAATCACCACGCTTCTACACTTATAATTCATTACAAATGATAACAGCCTGCTATTACAAACGCCTCTATAACTCACACATAGCAAATGATCATCTCTACTTATCAACATTAAACATTTAAAGCCTCCTCGTTAAACATCCGAAATTAAGAAAAATTAACTTCTCCGGAAGGTAATAATGGCCACGTACAAAATTATGTGAAGCCGTGACAATTTTTTTCTTACATCCCAGAAGGCGGGAAGCCGCTGTGATTTATATAATGAATAAAAATGCTTCCTAGCGCGAACACCGCCATTTTACAAGGATACTGCAATTAACCACACTGATAGCTTTTCAAATTACCACGTTATTATATTGATGACTTCATAATTTGCACCCTCTAATTTCCAAGAAATTTTAATTTTCAGTCGCTGTATCTTAAACTACAATCTTTGCAGAATAGTCTCCTAGCTCTAACAGCTAGATAAATCAAAGAGGAAGAGATAGCAAATAACAAACTAGCGGTATCTGAACATAAAACAACAGCACAAATGATGCTCAAACAAATAACACGAGTAGCTCTCAATAACACGTAATCTAATCGAGATAGCGCCGACACCCCTCAACAACAAATTAGCCGTCACACGAAGCAATCTGTGAATTACAAGTGTAAATAATCCAGAGGACGCCCAACCACCACCGTGGGCTGGGCTTGGGTAGAAAAAAAAACTCGTTAAAATAGCGGCTTAAAAAAGAAAAGCGCTGAAACGGGAAGGCTCGGGTGGTATCGGTTTTTCTCGACGCGGGCGGTTCGCTGGGCGGGGCCCCAGCGCCAGTCGCGCGCCGCCGGCCGGCCCGTTCGTACGTGTCGCAGCCTCATTGTCCGTCTGTCCCGCACCGTGCACATGTTGTGTGAATTTTCGGCATGTTGATGTCGTCGTGAATTGACAAGATGGACTTTCAGAGTGCAATGGAGACGTTTGCTGAGGCGTGGGCTGCGGCCAACACTGTGAAGTCAGAAGGCCCTAGCGATTTAGCGCAAGTAAGTTTGAATTTGAGTTTTTTTGGAAAGTAACTTTAAGTAATTTTGACATAAGCATGAATAAAAAAACTACTTATTTTTCTCACTAATCATTTTAATATTCGTGGAATACTTCGGCCTACATTTTGACTTGGAAAAGGACTTTCTTCCACCTGATTATACGAATTTAAAAACTTTAGAGGTACCAAAAACATTTTAAAAGTTTAACATGTACAGCTGATGATCATTCTCAATCATCGGTTTTCTGAGAAATTTAGCGCACATTATAAATTTTCTCATAAATTAACGGGATCCTGAAAGTTTACCTATATTTATAGATACGGGTGTTAAAAATTGTAATATTATTTTATATTTTACTAGATGATCAAGTTATTTATCATTGTAATAAAAAAAATAAAAAAAATCGTTTAGCAACTAATTTAGAAAGTTTTTGAATATATTCCTGATATGCTTGAAATGTTTGATCCATCTATATTTATGAATGTAAAATTAACGATAATTGAAGGTGATCTTAATGTACCTGAAATGAACAGTTTTAACACTCTATAAGATTATGAAAACGCGAATACTCATAATAAAGATGAAGCAGTGTTCCTAGCATTCCTAATTAACGCATAGACAATAACCCAAGTTCATCTAGATAACAATTATTCATTACCATTGAAAATGAAGCCGAGCTATATACTTGCATATATAGTTACTAAGACAATAGGTACTCCGTCGATATTTTCAGCAAGGTCGTATCACAAAGCTATTATATTATTAAAATAGATAATTCAAATAACTTTGCCGCTAAACTATATCTTATAATATAAGTATTTCAAAGTAGTTGAATAAATAAGTATACGTACTCAGCAATGGGTTAAAGATGAAGATGATGATATTAAAACAGCGTAAGTCACACATTTTTATAACTTAGTGAGTAAGTTACAAGAGGACAATATAAACAAAGAATAAGATCAATCTGTATGAAATAAGAAATGGGTTAACAATGATATAGAAGACAACATAGGTACTTATGAAAACAAATGGACCATCAGTGAAGAATATATTAGTTATCTTCTAAATATATTAGAAGTAGAACC
The DNA here is from genome assembly GCA_914767815.1 of Eupsilia transversa. NCBI lineage: Eukaryota > Metazoa > Arthropoda > Insecta > Lepidoptera > Noctuidae > Eupsilia > Eupsilia transversa. The sequence continues at coordinate 5,524,323 of OU611874.1, forward strand.
CAACATTACTAATGAAAAGGCTAAGAAGAAGATATTATAAAATAATAAATGGCAGCGCTAATCAGTTCAAAGTCAAAATAATAATGTTCATCTGTTTATTCATACACGGATCAATATAATATACGTACTGTTGTGTGTACTTGAATAGTTCAATTTGATCAGATTGAAGAAATGAGCTAAGATGCTAGACAGACTCTTTGATTTGATAAGACTGAGATGAATGATGGACATCAGAAAATTTTGGCAAAAGATCCTCTGGTCGAACAGTTGCAAGATATATGAATTCGAGGAAATAAAACTAACTTGTTATTAATATTATAAAAGAGGAAACGAAACTTTAAATCGATTCCTTTACTATGTATTCATGATTATTATCATTAACCTAAAGCTCCCGCTAAGATAAAACGTGTCCTTCTATTTCTACTTTTTTATTAATTTCTGATAATAATTGACGTGATGTTGACTACGCGAAAACGCCATTAACTTTTTTGTTATTAATATTAGTTTATTTGCTGATAACACTAACTTATATAAGTTTGATAATGACGATTTTGTAGACTCTATTTCTTTGCGATAAGGGGGGTTTTCGAATGTCTTTTTGAATGAATGAGCATTGGTCGTGTCGGATGTAACGTTATCCGGACTAAAGCTACGGTTCCTTTTGAAGGGCTCCATTGATTTACAGTTTATCGGAATTTCGTCTGGTTTATATGTGAAACCCATACAAATGATATGTGTGATATTCATAATTAGTGCCTGTATTTTGGGGTCGTTATTAATGATTGATTTCTGTTCCAAGTATAAAGCCAGATGAATTAAGACGGCTTTAATGCGTCCACAGGTTACTGCAAACGACGCATGGGATAAGTAAACAGCGTTACTGTTATCTTTTAACTAAACTATGTAATTACTGACCATAAAGTAGGCAATGTGCACTATTACTGTACCGACTGCTAGTTGGCTACCATGTCGAAGGCCTCTATAATAACCTTTAATTACCCGATCGTAATTAAAACGAACAATCATCTTTGAGATCTTTTTCTAATCGCCACTATAACTGGTATTCTAATCAGCCGTACTTGTTTGACAAATTATCATCAGTTTTTATTGGATGAAGAAATTGAAACAAGTCAACATTGCTAATTTAAAACTCATTACCTCGCTTCTCGTCACGGGGAAATCAATTAATAATCCGTAAACTTACAAGTATTAGGAAATATTATACGTAAAAACTAACAGGTGTTTGGGACGAACCTTTTTATATTATTTCCTTTGGAGTAAGGAGTTATTAGCTGGAAAGTCTTCATGTTCTGTTATTTTTACCATAATTTTACCAGCTTAGGGAGTTGTCAAATCAATTTTTTGACGTTTGTGTTAAGTTTTAACTTCTTAGATTAGAGCAATGTAACTCTTGGGAAATTAAGAAAAATCTTGAGTTTTTCATTTACATTTCAAAATGACTTCATTTTCTTGAGTTTGATGTACACGACAGTACTTTCTTTTAATTAACAGCACGAATCACTTAAACTAAAAAAAAAAGATAAGCAAATCTTGTGGGAAACTTCACCTTCATTGCATTCAATTGGGTATTTATCAATTTTAGACTTCTTGAATAGCTAGGTAATTACAATTTATAATAGGTAATAATTGGAATTAGTTTCCTTCAGCTTGCGATAATCTAATAAATTCCAATAACTTTTGAGTCACTTGGTTTATTTGCATGATATTTAGCTTGGTAGCAATGCAGTGTGTATATACATAATGGATTTTAGATATATCGCTTTTATATATCAATTTAACTTACACTGTACCACTGCTCTGCAGTTTGGAAGCCGCTAAGCCATTTCCATCAATAAACTCAGTCTTCAGCAGGAAGCCTCTTTTAATAAGCGTCCAAAATCCTCAGTTTTTGCCTTCCGCAGTTCCGTCCACAGAGTACCGTCGTTAGGTCACTACTCCATCTCTTCAAGTGGCGTCCCATGATTTGTTAGTTGCTTCGATCACCACTTGCCTGTTACAATCAGGAGCTTAGGTATTCTCGGCTCGATTCCTAGGTAGTGCAAAAGTGAAAATACTGGGATTTCTGTTTAAAAATTCTGAGTATGAGCTAAAGAGTGCTCAATTAATAATGGCAAGGCTCAATCTGCCTAGCTTTTAGTCGGCTTCTAGTCTAACTGGATGCAGCAGATTACCTTATTTTGCATGGAGCGACTGCCTATCTGAACTCCACGACCCAGTTACTGGGTAATTCGATAGATACCCCCTTGGTTAGACTGCGGTTGTCAGACTTTTGGGCTTTAACGTCTGTCAAAGATCTACAAATTATAGCTGGGACCAACAGCTTAACGTGGATTCCGGAGGGGTCTAGATATGTAAAGGATGTTCACCCATCCACGAACCACGGCAAGCGTAGCTTAACCTTCAACCGACCCGTGCGGCTGTTATTATATAGCCACGAGCCTTTAATAATACGGCAAGGTTCCTCTATTATATTGAAATAAATATCTCCATAAGGGAAATGATAGAGTACCTATATCTTTAAAACCAATTGAACATTTGAAAAAAAAAACTTGGAAAAGGAGAACGGGTTGATTTAATTGTGTCTCCATTCTCTCGATCGACAAAAAAATGCAGTGCTTAGATACAAATAATGAGGAATTAATGTACTACTGGTTTTTGTGGCCAATTCTCTTGAATTTTAGGCACCTAGATAGATGCTAATACTGTTTCTGGTCACAATTGAAGTCCACAATGATTAAATTATGAACGGATTTCAAACTGTGACCGGTGTCTATTGCATTTGGATGCGGATCCAAATTCTATTGGGAAGGCCTTTGATCTTAAATTCCTAATCGGGGTTAGAGGCCCCGTTATAAAAATCTTACAGTAGGTGGTACGGACTAACAGATGACATAGCTTCAATATATATTGTCTCGTATAAAAAATAAATGACTATTGTACCTATAGTCATTATTTTTTTATTTTTTATGCAGATTATGAAATTATTTTTGTCAGCACTGCCATAAGTTTTATTGTTTGTTAAATAGCTCGATTTTCCTCTAAATGCTGTTAAGTTATGAATTAATAATTTATTTGGGCATGGGCATAATTTTAACCGTATGTTTTAAAATGCAAAAATACCCATTTATAATTCCCCTCAGTTACATTGCACCAGTTTAGTCAACAAGTTATAAATTGCATCACTGTAATGATGGATAAAATGTTCATAATGTTCTACAGTTATCGATATTCTATCATTATCTTACAATCGAAACTGATTATGGTTTACTTAAATAACAATTTAAGTATGAAACTCATTGGCGAGCAGGTTTTTCTGCGGTCAGCGTTACGCGAATCAAATTAGACTGTACGAACACTACAACTATCCACATTTTTACTCCAAGGAATCTGGATCTATTTATTAGTAATTTGAAATCCGTCGTTACCTGTCGTTGCACATTAAGGCTATTTCAGTGTAAGGCTTTGTTGTGCTAACACGTGCCCTCGATTGATTGCGATACGATTTAAATAATCGCGCATTTTCCTTTCGATATTTTTTTGTATAACCAGCCTTTTCAAGTGTCATTGTGTCAATAACGTTCGACTTAGCTGTCATGAAATGTTAAGCAATACTTTAATCTATTATTGTCGCGTTTAATTTGAAATCTTATAGTGAATATAACTTTAAAATGATGTTTTATACTTCGAACGGGGTAAGTGAAACTAGATTACGAAACAATAAGCTTTTTATATTACTAAGCATTATCAAAATAGATCAATGTGGATTGTTACATGGCTAGGAAAAAACCACAAACCAAAATAGAAGAATAATATAGGAAGAGTTTCTTCTACGTAATGTCTGTAGTTATTAAAGCGTGTCAGTTCAAATCGATCAAATGTAGCTCGAATACGATTTTTACCGAATAAAACGATAGTGGTGTTTATAAATATTCGCCCAGTGAGCTAATCCATTATCGCGGATTATTGTTTGAAGCGATAACTAGCTTACGGCGACGTATTGGCTGTTATCGCGCGTTACGGCTCCGGGCTAACTTTGATAATAATGTGTGTTATGCTTTGATTGATTTTTAAATTCGATTCCGATCATACAGTTGATTATATCAGTAAAAAGTTAGCTCTTACTGCAATCAATGGGTGAAAGTGATTACCATAATGTATCGCTGTAAGCAATGTGCGTTAAAAAACTAAAGAATTTCACCGCAGTTGTACTATTGTTATGGTTTTTTATCGAAGTGGAAAAAAAAATGATTTAGTAAGCTTGTAAAGTGAACCGATGAATAGATAGGCGATCGATAGAGTTGATTTGGTTGTTATAGGTTACTGTGAGCTGGGTGAATAGAGGTTAAGTCGGTAGTTGGTTTAGTCTAGCTCTATTGTAGCATTGTACGCCATAGAGCTGGTAGAGCCTTTTTTTCATTAGGTATAAGAGTTTTAAATTTTTCTTTAATTTTTTTACTTATACAACCTAGTCATTCATTACCTGTTTAGCTCATTTGTGAGGCAACTTAAAAATAGGAGTTTTAAAATCGGTGTAAAAGATGGCTCATATTTAAAGTAGGTAGGTATGTCAAACGTTCAGAGAAACAGAGCAGGGGCGAACTACGGATATAAATAACTTGCAGTCTTATATGTCTATTTGTTAGTAAGTATTTGTAGCAAAGAATTTCACACAATTATTTCTCATTTTCCGCCATATCTAGTTCAATTAACATGAAGCCTCCGCATTGTTTGCCGATACGTGTAAGAACATCTAATACTAGAAATGTGTAACAAAACATTTTGGTGGACCGTTACTGATTCCAGATGATGACTTAGATGTTTCGAAAACGAAATAAAAAAGGGTATAAGCACAATTACGTCTGTAGTCGGCTACATAGAAAGTGGGCGCGTGCCACAACTCGACAAAAACTGCTGAGAGGTTTTAGAAGATAAATAATCCGTGCAATTAGACACGTACGGTGTGTCAGGTGAAATATTCCGTGGTTCAATTTGCGCTGGAGTCGACACAATGCGTCGGAGTGAACCTAATTACAGCACCTCGCGCTACCGTTCTCTTTTTAGAGCCTATATTACACCGACACCTCGCTATTATTTGACAGGTTCCAATTTTTTTTCCCTATCATAACAAATTTAATAATGCTAACTTCATCTTTCACACATTTTGTCGCAGCGTGAGAAAGGTCATTGATCATAAGTTCCGTGAAATGAACATTACCTACGGATGCGCAGGCCGCCATTGAACGCAATTGATTGGATATTTTTTCGCTGGCTCATAAAATAATCTAAGTGTATGCTGGACTATTCGGCGAAGGCGCGGGCGGCACGCGCTGCGCTCGCGCCGCTTACGTCGCCGGTAATAGGCTCCATCTCGCGGATAAAGCGGCGACACCGTTACCTTTCTCAAATCACGTACACTATTGTAATATCCAATCGCTCAGAAATGAGATTGCGGCTAACAAGTTATTTACATTGACGTTTTAATATCGACACCGACTGAAAAAACTATTTAAAAAGGTAATTATAATGTGGTGTCTGTAATAGCCACCGTACGCGCCGGCACGCTGCCTTTGTGACGTAGCTAAGCTCCGAGATTAATTTTGGCGGCACAATGAACCAGTTTATAGTCAATAATACATGCTTTAATAAGTATCAGTTGCGATATTTGTTTGTCAGTTTGTCAATTGTGTAGTTTCGAAAGCGCGCGCGCAACATGCCGAGCTCCGAGCTGCAGGGGCTGAGTCGATAGGATCTTTATTACGCTCGTTTTTTGAGAGAAAAAAATGATTAATATAAGGGATCGGCACGGACGGATAAGTAGTTGAGATTGACGGAATGACGCGAGGTCTGTGACCGGGTGAGGGCGGGAGCCGCGGGGCGCGGGGCGCTGCGAAAAGCCGCGAGGCCGCATTGCGTTGGCGCAGCCAAAAACTAACCATAAATTACTGGCTACTTGCTGGACCGCTGACTACGACACGCGCGGTACTTTTTTGCTGCTCCTTCGATCCTGTTACAACGTAAACTTCTCACGGACACCAGATCATTATAGGCATATCTTTAAGAAATTGCTCTGGCTCTGAGTAATGACGTTCGAGAATTATTATGAGTTACTGCTTAAGTCGTATTTCATGAGAAATTTCGTATTAAGACATTGTCATCTTAATCGTGACTCGAAGGATGTCAAAGCCAGTTTTTGTTCAATGCGTTTCCTAAAATTACTTGTTACTGTTCTTTGGGCGCTCATTTTCTTATTAATACCTAACGACCATCCTTTTACGAAAAGGAGCTGAATAAAGACGAGTACGGACTCATAAATGTGGAATTTCGGTAGCCCAGGGCTTGACAGGGTCGAATTAGGAGTTTGCAAATGCAGTTTACCGACATAACGTATCCTTAAGTGGTAATACGATGTTTTTGTTTATTTCTGTACTTAATAAGATTTCGATTCTCGATTATTTTTATTATATTTCAGTTGGGAAGAGTTATGATCGTGTCTGCGCTGTTGTTGAATAGAAGTCCTCTGTTGTTACAATTAATTCATGTAGAGGGATGTAAATAGTAGTGTAGTAGAGAAATCGAATGTAGAGTCATCTAATCTGCAGTAGTATAAACTAAGGTATAGTGGCAATTAACTCTACCTAAGATAGTACCTACCTAAATTTCTAGTGGGTTAAATATTCAGTAAACGTGAGAAAACTGTAGCAACTTCCACGTTAAAGTCCGCCCCTGTGTTAAGTTAAGGGTGCGTGCAAATCGTTGCGAGCACCTACAAGTATAAATATGTTGACGTGTGAGGATCCCCGCCGCTGTAGGCGATCATGATATCGGTATTTAATAATAATACATAAGTAGCCAGTGTTAATACACGACCGGAGTCCCTTCCAAAACGATGCCACGCTTTGACAAGAAATAATCGTCAGTAATCGTCTGCTGTTTCCATAATAATACAAAAATAAAATAGCCAACCTTAAATATTCATTATACTGAACATATCAGACAAAGAGTGGCCGCGCCAGCCTTTCTCCAAGGGAAGGCGACGCTCACTCTAGCGATTACGCTTTTTTTTTGCCCCCCTCATTATGCAGATTCTGGCGAAAAAGGAATAAATTTAATAACACGCGTTCGTGCGCATGCGTTATCGAACGCACTTGCTTCTGATAATCTGCGCGCGCGGCTTCGCGCAATTACAGTCGGCCGGGAGAGCGCTGCGCCCGCACAAGCACGCTGCCAGGCGGACAATACACAATACGTTTTTAATTTCAGTTTCATAATATCTAATATGCTATACCATTTACAACTGTAATGCAAGCTTAACGTTACTTAATCCGTCAAAAATGAAAGGTGTATTGCATTTGATTATTCGCTTACCGTAATTGAAATGATACGGTTGTTTCACTACAATGGATTGATACCTACCTATTATTTACTTATGTTGCATGATTAACAACGTAAATGAGATTGCAACCTAACAAACTATTTCTTAGTAATACTATTTCTGAGTTACGAAATTGAGTTTTTTATGGTGACTGAATTTGAGGCGAAGTAAATTTCAAACGTAGTTCCCAACTGAAAGTGTTAAGACGCGTATGGAAATGCATGTGTGTCTCCAGTTTGCGGCGGCCTAATAAGGATAATCTCCGCACCTGAGGAGTGCAATTAATAATGGGCGGGAGAGCTTACATCTCGTGGGATCTGCAAACTCTGCTAAAGATTACACTCACACTTATACGCTAGGGTGGTGAATTAATTCGGTAATCGCTCAATTACTAAAGCAATGAGGCAGTGTAATTTATGTACTTAGCGTATGTAGCATGGAAAGCAATTATTGTTTCTAAAACAATAATTGTTATTTCAATGAATAAAACTTGTTAATAGAATGAATTGTTTATTCGCTGTTCAATTGGCAGCAATTACTGTTTTTGATTTAGGAATTTAAGAGAAAATATAATTGAGAAAATTATCGTATCAAATTCTGATAATGGTATAAGAAATCCATAAAATATTATGAGAAAATTTATGGAAGGTATGGTCTCGTTATTTAAGGATTGTAGAAGGAATGGCAAGTGGTCGGAGATGCGGGGCCGTCGGATGGGTGTTCAAGTAGCGGATCAAGTCGAAAACAACCAAAAACTGGCCCCCGCGCCTTAGCCTTGAATGGTTTAGCCCTCTGGACACGAGCAAATAGCTGACGTGGCCCGCGGCCCGCCGCGCCTTGCATACACAATGTGCGAGCACCGAGACACAAGTGCAGTGGAGACGTCATCAGCTCGACTTTTTTGACGATCCACCTTCAAGCGCTGAAAGTTTCAAAAGTATTTGCCATCTAACCTTACCGATGATCGATATTGATTGTTTATCCTGATCTATAAAAGGCAATCACAACGGTTTTCTATGATTACCGCTCAAACGGAACAATGACGATGTGAGATACGTCAAAATCGGACGGTCGTCAATCTCGCGGACAACAATACGTGTCTAGACGAAATAATCTATAAGAAATACTCTTCTGAAATCAAAATACGAACAAAAAGCGCCTTGTCTAGATTCTATAGATTGTCTTGATGAGAGTGTTATCGGCAATGACGTCTTATTTTCTTAACAATTTTATTTGCATGAAATCGTCTCGACGGCCGGCTGTGCGAGCCCAGTAATGGAGTATTTCGTATTTGCTTCATTTTTTATTTTTTGCCGGTTCGATTACGCGAACGCGATCTCCTCATCATTCTCGGCGAAATTCGGGAGCGTCTCACCCGTCGAGCCTCGAGATATTAATTATTGATTGACGATAAAGTATGCGTAAATAATGTCTGCACGATATGTTTATAATCTGACTTTTTTCATTGCTCGTATCGATGAAATTTGATAGGGACTGGTTTATCATGAAAATTACAGTTTAGCCTTCCTTCATACGTTGTTACGTACTTTCCAAGAATCTTCAATTAAACTGCACTCAACTCAAATTCTTGATCCTCAAACCAATTATTAAATGAAATTAAATGATTTTTTTAATTCTGTAATTATAGGATATCAGAATCACTTTTACACGTCATAAAAATAATCTAGGTAGATGGACTCGACATTTCCTATCTACCTTCCCTTGAGAAAAAATTGAGAAACAAACTTAGGGATCAAAGTCTATTTTAAAGTGCAGACATAATCTTGGTCAGATTATGTGAGGACTGTGTAGATAGTGTTTGAAATGGTCTTTTGAGGAGTAGGTGAGGTAATACGGGCTGGTGTCTGAGAGACTTCACGTCAATGCGCGTATTTTGCGTACGGGTTTTGTGAGGAAATAACCACACACATTTGAGTGGACCAGTCCAGTCAGTGCAAACATTTGTCAGTAATCTTGTAGCTCAACAGGACTCAGAACTAGTCAGAACTTATAAGTTTATCAATGAATTTTTGCCTTTTAAATTCAATCTGTATTCTCTCTAGGTATATAAAATTTCAGACAATAACTTTCAAGTACTTTTAACCACGTCCTTAGCCAAAAATACATAAAAGATTGCCATTCGCTGATATTAATCACCGTAATAAGTGTACAATAGGTTGTTTAATTATTTTTTTAAACTCCTTTCGGTCACACAACTTAGCGTCAGCTGTCGTTGCGCCGGCGCAGCCTGAAGAGCCAGAACACCCCACTTTTAATCCACGCTTAGCAAAAGTTACGTGACTGACTACTGCTACTGGGAACTTCATACATTTTCTGTTTTCATGGTACCTATGAATGAAGACTTACGTAACTTAGGTATATTTTCGGGTAGGAAATGTGACATGTACCTAAAACGTTGTAGGTAGGTTTTCAGTGACTGAAGGTTTTAAATGGAATAATTGATTAAATATGAATAATCCTTAAAAATTGCATTTCTGTATTCGTAATTTCGCACCTTTTAACTTATGCACCTATAATTTAAGTCCCAATTTGGCAGACACGGTACAACCGCTTAATGTGCCTGAATATGGAATACCATAATTCAACAGTTTACAGTCCCATTCGTTTACGATCGCGATATGCGAAAGATAACACTACACGAAGTTGACGCCGGAAATTCCTATAACTTCATAATTATCCGATCGTTATTTCGCAGTTAACATTACGATTTCTCGAATCGCGTCACTGCATACTTGTGGCATAATTATGAGGTCCGTGGTTTTCGCTGCGGCGAGCTAAGTGCGTGTATTGTGTTTAAAACAAAAGGGGCTGTAGAGACTACTAGAGTTTAATTTTGAAGTGAGAGTTAGTATTTGAATTGGTTTTAATCGTGGGATAAACAATGGGGAGGGTGCAGCGGTGCGTGGAGACACGCCCTGCACATGTGTGCTTCAACTGTTGACTGTACACCGGCCGCGGTTTTGTTTCGGTAGTTCTTTTTCATGGAATAGATGAGTGTCGTCAAGGGCTCGTTACGCGATCATAATTATAGCTTTGTGACTCATTACGCTTTTATTTTATTTCACAATTATGTTGCTTTATGAGTCGAGTTTTTGGCGTATGAATGCAATAAATAGGTACTCAATTAAATTCCATCGCTTATTATTGAATCGATTAATATTTTTTTATATAATTTTATTATAATAGGTGCGTTGTTTCTGAGCTAGATTTTATACCAATTCAAATAGAACAATAGCAACTATTAATCTTTATCACTATAATCTGCTCATGTATTATTTACTTGAATGTTACGGTTGCGAGACTATTAGATTATCGATTTTATGTCACACAAAAAACAACTGCATAATAAGGCGCATGTAAATTGTATGTGAACGAGTTATCCCTCCGCTGGGGGTGAGTGATGCGAAACGCGTGAGCAATCATCGCGATCGACTCCCGCGCAGGGAAATGACGGAAACACACACACACACCCAAACGTACAACACACCTTCAGCACACACACCCACCCTACCCTATGTACATATTAGTAATCCATTGTCTATGCAAATAAATATTAATACACCAGACACGTTATGTATGCAACTCTGTTTTCCACACTTTTTATCGTATTTTTGCGGGAATACAGGGCAATAACACAACACCATAAACTGTATTTTTACTTCATGGTAATGCATATATCGTTAATGGGGTATTAAGTATAACTATCTATGCAGATAAGTTCGGGTAATGAATTTAACGCTTCTGATAACATCTGCAACTGTAACAAAGACATGCGTGCAGTGAAATGTTATCATGTGTGCGTATGCGCCACTTGTCGTGCACTCCCACGCACACCATTACATACCAGCGTTTTTTCGAATGTAGTAATTGTTTTGGTAAAGGAAGTTGCGGATACAAACGGAAAGTAATAACGAAGTTTTGACCGCACGCAATTGATATTACATTCTAAAGTGCAGTGTAAGTATGTGGTTTAATAAGGCTGGTGATTTTGATCTAGCTCACTCAAACGCTAACGTTATTTCATGCGAAAGTGTAAATAGCGTTACGATTCATGAGCACGGACGATAGATAAGCTTTCAAAAAATTATTATCATCAAGTAAACGAAAAAATTGTAATTACAGGGAGTTGCGTTAGAAATTGCATACATTTACTCACGCATCGGTATTAAGTAATTAATGCGCCGCCCGCCTCGCCCTATCGGCCGACGATCTTGCCAAACGCTCTCATCGAACGCACAACAATCAAAGCTCCGTTGTCTACTGTGAAAACAGTAGCGGCACGATTATAATTTGCGGGTAGTTGGGAAACTCGTCACAGTCGCGCGACTTGTTTATCGATTTATCGGCGGATGCGTTGGCGATTAACATCGCAGGGCTGACCGTTACACAGCGTAAGTTTTTCGCGAGAAAAAAAAAGCACAATTATAATAATGATCGTCCTAGTATGGGATGGCCGCTTGTTTATGCAAATGTATTTACTAATTAAGAGGGAAATAATTTTCAATATAGTTTGCATGTTGTTGAACGATGGAAAAAACTATGCAGTTTGTCGATGGTCTACCGACCCGATCAATGTCACTGGCATTCATAATTAGCTGGTAGAGTTGACTGATCTATTGTAACAGCAAATGTATCGATGACCGGTCATTGATCGTATCGACCCGATTGATATGCGTATCGACGTACTCCCATAGATGTTTATCGATATTTATTTTATATCGATTCCTAAATTACAGTGTAGCGCCCTAATCTGAATTGATGCATTTCTTGGGAACAATTCTTAGTCCGTTACGCATTATAAGTCCCTTGTTTGTCGAACTCTACGGCTTTTTAAAGCGGCTTAAATGTGAATAGAGGGCCGGGAAGTGAAGTAAAGGGTTCGTATAGAATGCCGGTTATCGCGTACTTAATCTCAGCGAGCAAATTAGGATTAATTGAACTTTTTCCTTTTAGCTCTGAGCGTCTTTGTGTTCGTGCGTAATTCGTTCAACGTGTCACTCAAGGAAGTATATGGAGTGGATAATAATATAATCACAGTCATGTGATATAATCGAATAAACATTGCCTTCAGTTTCAGCTTTGAATAAGTATTTAAAGGATCCTTTTATTGAAGTAGATTTAATAATCTTGAAGTTATTTGTGTCATAGATAGATTAAACGTGACATGCGCTCTAGTGCATGCCTCCACTCTAAAACTAATAATCATTAGATTAGATAATGATAGCAATAAACGCTTATTTTGCTACTGGTTTAGCAAGTCATCAACATTCATACACAATCATTAGTAATGAGTATTTTTAAACACCTACCTCATTGTAACTGCAATAGGAAAGTTGATAGAATTGCATTGTATTGTTTGTTCAAGTTCAACCGTTACTTAGTTATCCAGTTATACCTACTTAGCACTTATTTTTTTAGTATTAAAGTTAACTTTTATGAAGCCCTGGGTTATATGTGAAATATTGTAAAGTCAAAGTCAATTATAATAAAAATATTTCTCAACTTATGAATAAAGATTAATTGCATTTTTACGATCTGCTAACTAAGGACTGAGGGACTGCTGATTCCGTATTTCAGAAGGATATGTCAAATATAATAATATATTATTATTTATAATATATTGTTTTCATATTATCTATTGTTCCAATATCATCTGCTGCAGTATCAATCTATTTTGTTTATCCTATTCATATTCATTATAAATTTATGAGTTTTTTTAAATAATAGCTTAAATCTTATTATAAGTCAGTCAGTAAGATTCATAATGGGGTGCCGGGGCACCATCCATGTTACCAGTCTAGTGGAACACCCATTCGCCATTAGCATCGTACCACCTTCTGCCACAGTACCATCTACTCTTTGTGTGAAAGACGATATTGCTAAGAATAAAATGAATTCGAGCTTATAGAGATGTGTGGAAGAAAAACATGTGCCCCATAATAAATTTAGATTTAAGTTCGAGAGAAAAATGATGACCTATACCTTTTACGTGTACTACACAAGTACTATCAAAATCAACCAGAACAGTGGTGTGTTCGCTACCTATCTCGGTGTCAACCACTCCTACAATTCCACGCACAGTGCGTCAGTATTAAGGGGCGAGGGGGTAGGTATCTATAACCCGATGGCGGTTAGGATCCCTCAGGTGTGACGCGACGGAAGCCCGCTATCATTAAGCTACCCACATGTAGTGCGTACACGCACACACGCATGGCGTGTTTATGCAATGTCCTTGTGTGTACGATGGGACGAATTACGCGATGAGCTTTTTGTTGACATTTAAAATTTTGTGCATTTTTTTTTAATCCTTCGTCGGTTGCTGAACTTTGCTTGTGTTTGAAAGGTTAGTTGTTTAATGGTGTCTTCTGTTTTTGTCCCTGAAAAAATTGGAAAAGTTTGACCATCCTGAATGATTAAAGTGCTCTGATGATAGTCAGTTCACAAAATAAATTGTTTTCTATTTATTCTGGAATTAGCAAGCTTGAATCTAATTATTTTAGTATTCATCAACGGCTGAACTAAACTATTGAGGTTTGACGTCAGAAAAATCCTTCTCTCTCTCTTTCATTTGGGAGGATCGAGGACTTCGTTGTGATCTTGAAACTAAAATCTCGCTTCTAGCTCTACTATTTTATATATTGCAGTAGAGGCTGACATAAAAATTCCATTAGTCTATCCATGGTTTATTTTTTAACTTTGGTATAAACGGAGGAAACTGAAGATAATAATGCAAGCTAATGCATTCTCTTTCCACTCTCACATCAAGAGACCCATGACATACAGAAGAATGTGTGGTATATTCATCATTAACAAAAGCTAATATAAAACTCGTGCAGTCTAATCCCGCTCTGTGCGCACATATCCGTGGATCCGGGGCGACACAGCCCGCTAGCCACCCGGCGAACAATAAAATGTGTACGCGACTAAATATTACTATTTTCACTGCGTTCCGATACACTTAATCGCCTCGAATTGATTCGTTTTTGCACTATCCTGCATACTTTATTGGATGTCGTTTAGCTTATGGCCATGCGTATTTTTTTTATTGGCAGTCGTTTTCTTTCAGAGTTTTTGCACTTTACTGGCTTGCAAATTTGGTTATCGTCATGCCTTCATTCTTGAGTATTATATCAAAGCACGGATTTTTGCATGGCTCGGGAATACTGTGAGTGATATCCTGCAGCTTTTCACTAATTTTGATCCAAAAGGATCGGTTCACTTAATTAAAATCATCGCTACCTAATGTATCAAGTTAAGCATATTCATCTATGCCATGAAAACTTCTTCCTTTCCAGTACAAAATAACAACGTTCCTTTCTTTATTTGTGCCTTTATCATTATTAACGTTTACATTGTTTACCCAACATAAAAAGGTCCGTCCCGCGTCGCCTACAAGGTGTCTGCAATTAGTCGGCTATCGTCTGCGATATCTATGTAATTACCTATTACAGTTCCACCCCATCTTTCAATTACTCCGCCAATCACTATACTTATTACCTCTTTCAGACACGAAGCGGCTTTTTAAACAACGCCCACATGAGGAATTCGTTCTGAAGTCAAAAGTCAAAGTCAAGCAAATGCATCTAAAAATGTATTTGCAAACGTACCAAGTTATTAAGCACAGGGATTATATTTTCGTCGATTTTGTCAACTTTTTGTACCGTTGACACACCTCTACAAAAGATACTATCGATCAAGACTTTCTCTTTGTTCGTTTTATTGTAATACTCGGTATCATATCCACACCCAAGTATTAGATTCTGTATAGTTATAAACGACGTTATTTTTCATTGTGAAAAATTGTTAAGCCCAAACTTTTAGCTATTTATGCACATTAATTAGGTAATTTGAATATTTATACAGATTATCCTCTTGAATTGTCAAATAGATGATTTATCTTGTGATGCCATATACATTGTTAGTGAGAGACAAATTAGCTTCGAGTGTGCCATCTAATTAATACGAGAGGCGTAGGATTAAAGCGGGTTTTTGTTCGATACGTGGTCACACTTCAGTGTATGTTTGTTTACCATTTCAAATTCTGTGTTCTTCGTTGTTATTCCCTTATGGAAAGCTTCGCGTTCTACTTTTTGTTACGGGAATCAATCAGTATCAACAGGTGCTTCGGTAATATTTACGGCTTTTCCCTAGTAGTTTTTCCGAACAGCATTTGCACTTGCGATAACAGTTCATTCTCCTTTTTGGCGCCTTTTTTCTACTTCTCATCTTCAATTTTGTTCTTACCGTGGGTTTTGGTTGTCTCACGTTCATATATAATGTGATTCCCACTATCTACAAAAAAAAAAACCCATTTGTAACTTCTCCGCCAAAGTATAATACACAAACGTCATCGCTTGCATTTGGTAACCTGTCCATACCGAAGTCCTTGGCGACCCTTTTGCGACACAATTCCGTATGTGCTGACATCAGAAGCTCGGATTGCCGATAGCATAAGTGGCTATATTTAGAATCTGTGCTACTGATTAATGGACGTTTTAGTGGGGCGTGTGTCGGTTATGGCTAAGTCATCTCACGTTGACAATTGACACCGTAACCCCAGGCTTTAAGACTATCTTTCATCATGACCAATTTAGCAATTGTCTACGAAATAGGAATCAATCGTCATGATTTATATTTGGGTGCTGATATGGTGCGGATTAATTTGCTTGTTGAGTGGTATGGACCTATATGAAAACTTCTCCGAAATTGTGCTACCGGTGTCGCGACGCGCCGTCGCGTCGCGCCGGTCTTCGGCCAGTTTGGTAAAAAGGTGTGTGTAAGTTACTTGCATTATTTTGTCCTAGAAAATTGGTTGTCTTACAAAACAAAACTTATTTTACTACGGAACCCTAAAAATAAATGTGAAACACTGCACAACATATCCTACTGTCAAATCAGTCTCCATATCGCCGTACTAATGTTGAATTCCTATCAAGAATCAAGATATATAATTCATAGCATAATGTGGTCGTATATCATGTCCGTCATAACTAACATGCATAATTAGGCAGTAGCATGGCGGTTGAAACGCACAGATGAATAAAGAAATGACAATTCTTTTTTTATTTTATTAATATGCAAAATTAATACGGGTGCAAGTTATGAGCGAGCAGCGACTCGATGGAATAATTGATTAATTTCGCGATTTGACTCGGACAGCAAAGCACTGTAGTGCTATTCTGTAAAAATGTCCCCGTGATAACTTAGGTGAAGTGAGTCGTCAATGGTGTCAATCCCTAGCATCGGGTGGAATGACAGCTCACTCCTAGCTCACTTCACCTAAGTTTTCACGGTGAGATTTTTACAGAATAGCACTACAGGTCCTGTCCATCATTCCATGAGAATTGTGTAAATCTGCTTCTGGACTAACAAGAGTGACTGGTGTAGATTGCATCCGGAGAGAAAAGATTCATAAGTTGCGGTGGAAATAGGTTTACACTTAATTGCATCACAACTTGTGAATCTAATATCTGTACAAACATTGTTAAAAGTTTTTCCAAAATTCGATGTTGTTTGGTGGTTGGCTTTATTTGAATAACCTTAAACAAAATACTTTTTCCATATCGCATCCTAATCGTGATTGCCTTCTAACTTCCGGATCCAATGGTAAGCACCGATGATTGATGCCAAAACCATCGAGCGATTGCTTTGGCATCAAGAGCGATATTACTTGACTGGGCAGAATTTTCGTTATTAGGCGGGATCTACAGGTTACAATTTGTCAATGATCGTTCACATTCTTGTGAAAGTTAAATGTTGTACCAACTTTATAGTTTATTATTAGTTATTTATACTTGATAAATTTAATAAATAATCTAACACTATATATATATTATGTGCAAGTACATATAAGAAAAAAAAAGGGAAGAGCTCAGTAGGCATAAAAAAAAATCATCCGCATCGCTGTCAGTAGGAAAAGTGCCCAAAAGGCTGCTACTTTCACGTCACGTCAAGAGTCGACCCTACTTTATTAGGTTGAAAATCCGACTTATTTTTATCAGTCAGTTATTTAAATAATTGGTTATAAAAGTAATTGCACAATCATGTCTAGTTACAATTACTACCCAAAGTAAACGCTAGTCCCTCCATACTTGCACCACGCACGTTATCTGCAATTACTATGCATCGCACGGACGTCGTGCTAAACATGTTAGGCGCATGAGTTTAGTTAATAGTTTACGAGCCATTTTTACTATATTTACCAATATCACATGCCCCACAGAATACCTAATACGAAAACGGAAACTTAATAAGCCTCTACCTTCCTACTAATGATAAAGTTCAAATATTTATTCACACCACTTGCATCATTTTCCATCGTTTTAAATACTGACCGTTTGCGCAATTTGTCTACACTTTTCATTAAACCTAAATAGGTTTAAGAAACTAGAATGTGATATCGAGATTTAATTAAGATCTAAGATTGCGTAGAAATAGCTTAGACGACATTATCGCGTTAAAATAATGAACAATATACTTACGTAGACCTAAATAATTACTTCCAATGTAACTAGTTCTAGAACGTATTTTTGTTGAAGTAGATTATGTACGCATCGTTTGTTGTTTTCTGAGAAAGTTTAAAGGAGGCAGGAGTTACTTTGTAGTGTCAAATAACTGTTAGATGGCATGGTCGCCATAGGAATTGCGGCGAGATTGTCTGTCTGGGAAAAGTCTGCTCGTCCAGTTGAAACGTAACGCGTAACGCATTCCACACGTTGCGTACAAATATCCCTATTTGCGGTTTAGAGTTAGAACAATAGATTACTGGGCGACGTTGTACAATCGTCCAGTTATCTGTAGCGGCCGGCGGATGCGATAGTGGTAATAGCGGTTACTATCGAGCAGATAGATTCGGCTCCTATCGGCCCTACATGGGAATTTATACTCGTGTGTATGTGTACAAGCGTAATATAGTTGTTTCGTTACACGAAATGTACCATAGTTTGAGATAAGAAGCCATGGGTTTATGATCCCTGTCAGCAACATGTTTCGGAGATTAAACTGTAATAATAAAGTGAAAATGTTTGCGATATTTCATATTATTTACAATGTTTCTGTGTTAAGTGTTCTTTGAATTCCTTTATTCCAGATATAGGTTATTCTCAGGATCCATTAATTTTGTTAACTTACTGTATCAATTTTTTTTTGTCGAGTGACAAGAGAAGACGAGTGATAGTTAATGTAGTCAGTAGTCTACAAAAGCTTATCGTGCGCTTTGTTCCGATAGGCGTCAAATCGTCGAGTCGTATCAAAGCTGTGTATATCAAAGCTCGTAGTTAAAGTTCAACGCACAAAGTGCATAATCGTAGTAATCAGTTGGAGCCAAATGTCATCGACCCACTTATCTCGTCCGTCCATCCCTTTTACAATTACAACAACAAATGAGTAAGAGTCGTGCACCGATATGCATGCATCGATACTGATGCAGAGGAATAAAATCCTGTGTGAATGAACTCTAATCTCTGTTTTGTGCTTCCAGACTCCGGCGAGATGTAAACGTGCGTACGCACTGATAGATCGCTAGCTATACGTTGTGTTTCAACTTTCAATCGGTTGTCTCATTCGGTTTGTTGATCCGAGTTTTATTGAGTAATCCGATACCGAAAGATAATATGTAATCGATGAGCTGTAATCGAGATATTTGGGGATAGAATACCATTTATTAGTTATCTTTAGATATTAATTAGATCAGCAACATTTATCTCTTTCACAATATTAATTATGCGAAATACATGCTTGCTGAGTCAAAATGACAGCACAAAAATGAAAGATTAGTGATGTGCCAAAAAATATATTTACAGACAACATTTTCGGCACAGTCACAGAGGGATAATACCGAGTTAACACTTTAACTGCCATTCAAATAAAACTGAACCGTTCTGATTTACTATTTTATTACTTTAAGCCTATTCCAAAGCTTGAATTTGTGCGTTCAAAAGCACACCGTCATCAAACACAGGTAAATGTTCTTTCATCTTTACAAACTGCGTCCTTGTAATGTTACCGTTAAACTGATGATCCTGTTTGTAACAATATTGTTTATAACTGACGTAATGGGATAAACAATAGCCCAATAGCAAGCCACGGATATCTCAGGTATTGTTAAGGTGTCATAAAACACAGGTAAAGGCTACCTCACTTGTAGGAACATCTTAATTGCTTTAAGTTTCACAAATCCGTCAGCCGACACGTTTGATTTTCGAGCTTTAGTCTTGGAACTGTTTTATTTTTTTGTTTATTTCGTGTAAACACGATTATTTGCGCTGAACTAACTTCTAAATCGTATCTACCCAACATAGATATGTCACGCATAATTATCTATTATTCCATTTATTCAATAACTGTCGGATGTAAGACTAAGAATATAAACAGTTGATAAGTAAACTATATAATTTAATAATTTATCGGCTTCCTGACCTTTTCCTTCATTTGCCTTTAGCTTTGGTTATTGTAATTAAAATCCGTATTTGGTCCGGTAATATTATTTCATGGCGTAATTTTTTTATATTATTCAAGTCATTGAAAGGGCAGACGCACACGTCATATCAACTGTATTCAACCCGTATGCACTTTACTTAGAAACTGAACTGTCGAATAATAAGTGCATTGTGTGACCGTATACGTATCACTCGGATTAGTGAGGGGAATACGTAACGTCGATAATTTGCACACCCAATGGAGCGAACACAGCGACAGGTGACAGAATTTTTGTCGTTGGAAGAATTTATTTCAATTTAACTAATTAGGTGTTTGTTGTACTGGTATATTTGTATGACATTTCAATCGATGCACGCTTACATTCATACGTGCCCTTAGTCGCATTGACTTTTAACAAGAAAAATATCTCTTTCGGCCTCTTAATCTAACCTATAAGAGTTTATCAGATGTCCATTATCGAAGGTCCTGATCGAGGTCAACGACTCCATGTGAGCATATCGACACATCGACAGCGGCGGCCGGCAGGGCGGCGCGCGCCACGCACTTCCGACGCGACGGATTTGCCGGAATCGGCGCGGGCGCATCAAACGCGCTGCAAAATTCGGACGGAGGCGCGCGCGCGTGAATCAATTTAAATATTTTTTTCGGTGCCGACATGGGAATGGCTACGTCCCGCCATGGGCATCACACACAATGTTCGCAATACTGCTCAGCGCTCGACTTAACAATCATTTTGACACAAAACAAAGAATTTTTATAGCGCATAATCTCAGCATGTAGAAGCTTTATGAGTCGTCCAAAATTTTTTCGTTGACATTATACCTCCATATTACATTCAGATGGTCCTTGTCGAAATTAAGGCGCATATTATTAATTACGTTCGTTCGAGAGAGCACTCTTGTAAAAAGCTACAATTTAATTACGAAAAAATGTCGCCGCTTATTATTTTTTTCAGTCGGATTCAGTGTATCCGAGTTTCGTCGAGTTGGAGCCCACACGGGCTTTCTTGCTACCAACATCTCACGTTTTTGAGTAGCCGTAATATTTAAATTGCCGACATAGCTCCTCCGGGCATACCTTGCATGGGAATGTGCGCGGCGGTCGTCAAAACCCGCTTTTACCGAATGCGTTATGCGCTCTCCAAACGCACCAGACTTCGCCGGACTTCGCCGGGCTACCCGCGCCTTCCTTGTCTAACCCGTCAGCGAGAACCGTAGCAGACAAAGAAGTAATGGTGGAAAGTATGACTACTTTTACTGGACGTTTATTACGTTAGCAAACGCATCCCGCCTAAAATTTTGCATGGATGCGTCGCGCATGCGAAAATGTGTTCGGGCGCACGTCGGCGGCGCACGGGCACGTACTCAATATTACCTGCCGATGCATATTAATGAAGGAGGAAGTTTTGTCAACAATATCTAATGTGCTCCGCGAACTCGCCGCGGTGCCATTGATAACTTTTTTGTTTCATATAAATTCGTTATCAAAGTACTTTTATAGACGGCGCCATAATATGAAATACTGCAATATTGCATAATGTATTACACAGACATATATCTTACTGAAAACAATCGGTTTGATTGTTCACGATAGACGGTGCTCTACAATATCTCTATTCGCCGCAAGTGGTTTAACTGGGTTATTCCATTTAAATCGTGCGCTACTTGAGTATTAATTAGCGATAATCATGATGGCAAATAATCTTCGTGTTGATTACTGACAGGTTTATTCTTCAAGTGGAATATCTCGAGTGGTTTATATCGTTTCCTTGATAAACACAATATATAAAAATTCTTTGAATAATGTTATCTACATTATCGTAATAACATTTAATTTTCTAAGTATAATACTAAGTGCTTAAATCGTTACGTTGCTAAGTATACCTATGTTTATTTGGTTTTAGTTGCAATTCTTAATTTAATAAATTCTGTTAAGTAATCCAGTAAAAGTTTTGACCACTGATATCATTTTAATCCAACTAGCTAACGTTGCCGATTATTTTTTGTAGTATTAAGGCTCGTTCACACCGGCGCGACTTGTCGCGCGACGCGACTTTAACAATACAATTTCTAATAAAACTTCACGATTGAACAATTGCTGGTGTCGCGTCGCGCGACAAGTCGCGCCGGTGTGAACGAGCCTTTAATATCTGAGACGTTAGGTATGCGATAAGTAAAGATTTTATCGATATGACAAAAAAAAATAAGCAGACGTGCTTATTTTTAGATTCTCACTATCATTTTTTAATCATTTCTGATCTGAATGAATCAAGTTGATATTATTATGTTAAGTGTAGGTAACAACTCTTTATGCATTACTGAAATTACATAATCTTGCAAGAATTTTAATTAAATATTTGACTCCTAATTATTTGAATCATCATTTTTATGTCTATGACGTTCTAAGTAAAACAGTAAAATGAGAGAACCAGGCAATCCCAAAAATATTTAAATTAAATATCTATATACCAATAATGACCACAGACAGATGCCACACTTATACCGGAAATACGTACAAATACATCAAAGATTGCTTGATAAAATAAAATACCGGCAGAATAGTCAAACACCAAAATATTTCCGTTGAAAAGTAATTCGTGCCATTTGTTTAAACAAGTTTCTTAGATAAAGCACGTGTGGATTATCCGTGCCGCAGTCCCCGCAGTCCATAGATATGACGATGTCATATCGTGTTATATCGGCAAACGTGCATTATCGCGCTAAGTCGTGGATTACCGCACTGATTTATTTGTTTTATCGCGTTTTGTCGGAATTCACAAAGAGATCGCGACAAGATTGCGCGTAGTTGTTTTTGACTGACAACGTCATTGGATTTATTTTTATCATATTATATTTATATCATTGTGCTGTTTTATATGATGGTGGCATTAAGGATTTCTCAGATTGTGAGTGTTAACGAATTCCGTGAAACGTTTTCTGTGTAATTAAGTAGTTTTACTTATATAGGTTTATTCAAGTCATGTTGTGTGAGTCATTCACTCGATTTATCTGAAACCGCAAATCTAACTCCAATAATTCCTAATTGCCTGATACACTCATAACATCCGCGAAACACCGTCGGTTACAGTTCAATTACCAACTATTTGTTTTTAATTTAAACCCCAAATCTTCACCATCTACTTAACTGTAACTCGTCCAATTTGAAGGCATACCAATGGTGCGTAACGGTGAATGATAGTGAACCAAATCACACGTTTGGACGTGAAGCAATAACAAAAGCTCTGTGAGGGATCCGACTGATTGCTCACACGTTAGCGAAAGCCGAACAAATTAACTTAGCACTTCGATAGCTAGAAACCATTTGTTTCCAATTTGTGGGCCGCTCGACAATATGCCCTATGTGTTTATCCCGTCCAAAAACAGTGCAAATGACACTAATTACGCTATTGTAGCGGGGCCTTGTTAATAGATTGCTCATACCGCTCTGAATTCTACTAAACCGTATGATGGACGGTCCACGCACGATGAAGAGTTACTCAACTTACACGTGGATTGGACTATAATTGTTTGCGAACATAGTACTGTTCTGTAGAATGCACTTTGAAGCTCACTCAATCAAAATGCTAGATGCAAACCAATAATGACTTTTAATAAATCATCGCAGAATCGCTTTACGGGTTTTAAATAATTGATATTAAGGTTAAAAATATGGTCCTCGTAGCATTTTAGAAAAGATTATTTCTTCTCCATAGAAACCTACTACGATTTGGAATGGGCAACTAGCTTCATCTTTCTGACTGACCGACCCCTTGACAATTCAAAAGTGCCTGTAATTGGTTTATTTGAAGAAAAAAAAATATGCAATTTTGTTTGTTAAATGATATGTAAAAGCGTTCAAATAATCGACCTATTTCCAATGATTGGGTATCGAGTGTCCGAATGACGATGTCAATAGATACGTCACTAATTCTATCGTGAACTATGAATATGAACCTTTTGCTTTATATGTCAGTGTTGTTTGCAAATATCGTCACTGGTTGGAATTTGGACTGAGTTAGGCGGCGGCCTCACAAACCGATTTATAAAAACAAGAACGCTTTTTGCCACTTCGTCAGTATTCAGGGTTTACTGTTGAATGAGTGACTTTTGACTTTTAAGTAACATCACATCAGGCATGTTTTCCCCGAAGTGTTAGGCAGAGGTGCTACTACTTATACACCCACATTTCGCCAGTTATGTATAATTCCCATGTAATAGAGTGCGAGCCCATTGAAATCAATTGGGCACAAATCTAGATTTCTAAGTAATATGATATCATAAGCATTCTTACGTACCTATATCTTATCAATGCGCTCACCAAAAAGGTTGATCCCATTAAGTTATTGCAAATGTACAAGATTTCTCACTTACTTTTTGACACTATCTCCTAAATCCCACTTGGAAAATCGGTTCATCTCTCTTTGTCTGTCAGAGATTAAATTCGGAATTTCAAAGCAATTGATTTGCTATCTAGACTAATATAAAGACCTCATCGTTCTGATTGAGCACGTGATTCTACTTGATCGTATGTGATTTGATCTCATAATTTGTTTGTTATACCAACCATACTCGTTTAGATATCTATGTTATCATCATCATCAGCCTATGGCAGTTCATTGCTGGAAATAGGCCTCCCTTATTGCACGCCATTCAGCTCGATTCATTCATTCGCTGCGTAGATCATCGCTCCACCTAGCCTGAGAGCGTCCTACCTTACGTTTCTCGATTCGCGGTCTCCACTCAAGAACACGTCTACTCCAACGGTCATCGGTTCTACGGCTAATATGGCCGGCCCATTGCCACTTCAGGTTGCTTCATCTATGTTACATATTGTTACAGTGGATACCGATATAGAAAAATCTTCAAGTCATGATTTTATTGGCTTGTTCCGTATTAACGCTTTTGATAACTTTTCCTCAAACTGCGGGGCTCCTACGGCCTATATATTTTATAAGAGATTAAATAGGCCTACAGCGATATACTCCAATAGGCATGATGATGTTTATTTCAGATAGTTATGTTTATTTCCGTCATTGCCTACCAAACAACATACCTACATGGCCGTACGTATAGTAAGTTGTCTTAGTTCGTCGATTTTCAAACCTTTCTTCTGTAATTTATGAAGGTAAGGTCTGTAGCATAAATATAATATACTGATATTCCTTTGCCGCAGTAATAACGCACAGCAAATACCTAATCTCTGCAATGTAAATGAGGATTATTATACAAGTAAATAACATAATAAATCTGATTTTATGACAAGCAAGAGATAATACTGTTAATATGCCAGATAGTAAAAATATATATCCTTCACTGTTTGAAATGAGTGATTAACACAGATTAAAGAACACACGACGTTACAATTTGTTGAAGACTTCTTGAGGTTCAAGCGAATTCTTATCGGATTCTACGAATATTTGATGAAATAGGGGTCACAATTGCATCATAGTGTGGATAAGATTATTTTTTGCGTAGACTAATCCGTTTTTTTGTTGTTAGCTTGGTGTCAGTCATTTAAAAGCAATTCATTCAAATCTACATAAAAACATCAATATAATATGGCGATATTATATTGATATTTAAGTTTATGTGTTAAAATACCCAATAATTATATAATCAAATTGGTCCAATATCTAAATGTTAAAACTATTGAATTAACGATATAGTGTCCACTTCCGTTGTCCAATATTTGTTTTATTATTTAGAATGTGGGAATCAGGAAATTTATTAATTAACAAAAGGTTATTTGATAAATGTTTATTGATATCTAAGTACTTATTTTATTTATTTGTGATTAGAGACTACAACAGAGAACGTGATCTATTTCAATTCACTAGTAATGGTTTACACTCTTTTTTGAAACATAATATTATACATTAAAGTCGATTTTCATGTCTGTCTGTATGACAACGTTTCTCTTCTAAAATACGCAACAGATTTCGATGCGATCTCCACCATTGTATAGAGAATTTGTTCCGTAACGTTAAATTGTACCGTAATACATTAATATTAAACTGTAACCAATAAATCTCGATATTCTGTCATTGATTAGAAAAAAAACATGTCACACTTGTTATGGTCATTGAATGACGTGCGAATCGTTAACTTAAACTTTATCAACGCTAAACTCACAGTACCCCATAAATGGTGCAGTGGTTGAAACTTAGAAAATTCCCAGCAGCTTCTGTATCATCTGATCGCGTGTAAGTGACGTCAGAGATGTGGCAATTATCGCCTTCTGCAAGTTCAATGAAGCGGTTTTTTTACTATTCTATTTTCAAATTGTTTATTTTTTAGACTTACAAAATTTAGACGATATTTTGAGGATTTATCTTTTGAAACTAGAACAACTTAATTTATTAAACTTCAGGTTTTTTTTACCGGATTGCAAACAAGAGGGAGATTATGTAACTAAAACAGACACTGTGACCTCAGGCACGTGTCACGGAATCAATCACATATTATTCATACTGGGCTTACTATCGCCGGATAAGTTTTATGTACCAAATAAATCGGTGAATAATCCGTTGAAAAATAGCGATTAACTATCGGTAATAATTTGCTCGTTCGTCGTAATACGGATATTATGAAGGTAAGCAGAAGTAACGCACTTAACGGTTGCAATGGATTTTTTTAACTTGTAAATGTGTTATGACATCAAAATACACGAGGTGTAAGGACCTCGACGCGTAAACCGTAAGTAGTGTTACCATGAGCATGAGAGCAGAAATATTTCGTCGGTTGTAAAAATAATAAGCTGTTCTATACAAAAGTGCCAAAAAACAACATACAAACAGACACAAGAAATAAAAAAATACTCCTACATATACTTAGAAACCAAAAAACCGAAAAAAATATGCCTATGGCGTTAAGTCCACCTCTGTACATTTCTGTGTTTGAAGTATTAAATAAATAAATAATAAAAGTGCAATACCTACCTGCATGGTCAGAATATATGCGAAAATTTCAAAGCTATCATTCTGCCTAGCCTTTTCCCAATCATGTTGGGGTCGGCTTCCAGTCTAACCGGATGCAGCTGAATACCAGTATTTTACATGGAGCGACTGCCTATCTGACCTCCACAACCCAGTAACTGGGTAATACGATACCCCTTGGTAAGACTGGTTGTCAGACTTTCGGGCTTCTGACGACTCGTAACGACTGTCAAAGATCCACGAATGACAGCCGGGACCAACGGCTTAACGTGCCTTCCGAAGCACGGAGGAGTCTCGGTATGTAAAGATGGTCACCCATCCACAGACCAACCCCGGCAAGCGCAGCTTAACCTGATGGATCGACCCGTGCGGCTGTTATTACTTTAGCCACGAGCTCCTCCAGCGAAAATTTCAAAGCTAGTGGATCTTTAATCATATACTGAATTCATGGTAACAGTTTACACGTCCATGTCCTTTACATCCCGTACACAGAGTTGAATAAAATTAACTAGCGAAACTTGACGGAAGCATTATAAGTTATAGCAAAACAGAGTCAACTCTGAATAAAATAGGGCTGGCTGTAATCAAAACAACCTAATTTTACTTGGATGAGTTAATATTATTAAAATCTTATCCAACGTGACTGTACTAAAAATAGTTTGACAACATAATCTATACTTTAACGTAGGTACCATACTGGTCATTTTCAATTAATCTTATACCGTATTAGTGAATACTATGCAACTGTGTTCCTTGCTATATCTCTACATTCACGACATTAATCTAATCAAAGCCTCACTAAATTTATCGTTAAAAACACTAGAAAAAACCCACGTAAAATCAGCTGATCAAAGAACAATGAACTGAATTGTATAAACACCAATCTTATACATGTGAATGACGTATTATACGTTTCCATTGCGCAGTGACGAAACTTCCTAAGTCACGAGCGCCGTTTGAACAAGCGAGGTATCTGACAAATCCTTAAATCGACATGGCTAAACAAACGCTGGATATGGGAACATTCCCGCTGCTCGTCTGGATTAGAGGCGCGCTTAAATCCGGCACCCGTGCGGTAGTCAGTGTAAACATGGGTTAAGGGCGCCTCTCCGCCACTCTACCTAAGAGATCTCATACGGCAGAATTATGGTGTTTTTTGGGAGAAATAGAATATAATATGGGACTTTAATGTGCATAGCTAGTTATTTCGATCGACAAGTTACGAATCTACCAAAGCCCTGTTTCATGAACTCTTTGCTCTTTTCGATTTCACGAGCCTAGTTCTTTACGTTTGAAAGAAAGAAAATAAGAAAATACGTTTATTTGCGGCAAACATGACGCAAAGAGAAAAGAAATACACGAAATTAACAAGTTGGGGGAAAATATGCGTCACATTCACGCTAAACGGCCATCGCTCAGCATAATGCTGAGACCCCCTGTGCTAGGCAGAGCCCCAGCGCTGGTTTTTAGTAACAGCCGTTTACTACAATAGGTACAGATTAGCTACAATTTTACATAGGCTTTTGTAATTAGGCACACTGAATTAAAAATACATAAATAAAATTAAATTCGTTTAATTCAGACTATTAAATATGTCCATAATACATTATCTTAAAACTATGTTAGTCATGAGGAGATCAAATTAATGTATTTAAGTAACATAAACAACGAAACACATGATTGCATATAATTAAAAATAAAATAAATAATTGAAAATAAATTATATTGAATTAAGTACCAACCTACTGATTAATGAGCAGTGGTGGCTCAGTGGCAACGGCCCCGACTTACGAGTTGTCAGTCGTAGGTTCGAACCCAGGCTCGAGCTTTACTTTGTGAAAAATATTTCACCAACACTGAAACACACATCGTGAGAAAACCGACATGTCCTAGAACCAAAAAAAAAAAAAACACGTGACAACTACCAACCCGCACTGGGCACTCGTGGTGGATTACAGCCCACTCCCTCTAGAAGAGAGGATGCCTATGTCTCAGCAGTGAGAACCTTATAGGCAGATTATGCTTACTCCACTGATTAATTCACCCGGTTCCAAGATATTAACTTCCTAACAAAAAATTGCGTAATATTTTTAAATTCTCTGCGACTTCAACCGCTAAGTTCGTAATTGCTAATCACGCGGTATATCTGGTGATCCTCCATGGAAGGTCAGGGGTCGAATCATGTCCGTGGCACCAGTGACTGGCACTGACGAAATTGGCTCAAAAGCCGAGATAAGTTCGGCGTAAACTATAAAAATCTGCGACGTATAATAACACAAATCCCGATTAGGTTGATACTCACTGTTATTGCGGTTGTGTAGCGAAAAAAATATACCGACGTATTTTTAAAATACTTAGGCCCGTATTACAGAACCTCACTCAGAACTAAAGCATTATTTAAAACTCGTTTAAAGCCTTTTGATTGGCTGAAACTAGTTTTAAGTAATGCTTGAGTCTTGAGTGAGGTTCTGTAATACGGGCCTGGAGGTGGCCCTCAGCAAGTCGGAGGCCATGGTGTTTCATGGCCCCCGGCGGGCGCCGCCACCCGGTTCACACATCGTGGTCGGGGGGGCTCGGATCGCTGTCGAGTCTACCATGAAGTACCTAGGATTGGTGCTCGACAGCCGGTGGAACTTCGAGCCCCACTTCCGGCGGCTGGCGCCCAAGTTGCTGGGTGCTGCTGGGGCGCTGTCAACGCTGCTTCCTAATTTGGGGGGCCCGAGCGCCGCTTGTAGGCGGCTCTACGTGGGGATCGTGCGGTCGATGGCCCTTTACGGGGCCCCGATCTGGGCGGCTGACCTGACGGCCGGTAGCATCGCAGTCCTGCGCAAACCGCAGAGAGCGATGGCCGTCAGAGTCATCAGGGGGTATCGCACGATCTCCTACGAGGCGGCTTGCGCACTGGCCGGATCCCCGCCCTGGGACCTCGAGGCGAAAGTACTCGCGTCATCGTATCGGTGGCGCGAGGAAGCGAGGGCGCGGGGCGAGCAACCGATGCAGCGACACATGGAGCTGCATCGGTCTCAGCTCCGCGAGGTCCTGGTGGCGGAATGGCGGGACAGGCTTTCACGCCCTACCGCCGGCCTCGACATCATCGAGGCGGTCCGGCCGGTGCTCGACCTCTGGCTCGGGAGGAGGCACGGCTCCCTGTCGTTTCGGGTGACGCAGGTGCTCTCGGGGCATGGTTGCTTCGGGAAGTATCTGTGTCGCATAAACAGGGAGCCGGACGCCCGGTGTCACCACTGCGTCGACTGTCGGGAGGACACGGCGCGGCATACGCTGGCAGAGTGTGCCGCTTGGGAGGAGCCGCGCCGTGCCCTCATCTCAGAAGTAGGCAGTGACTTGTCGCTGCCGGCCGTTGTGAATGCGATGGTCGGTGGCGAGGAGTCCTGGGACGCGGTGGTTTCCTACTGCGAAACGGTCGTCTCGCAGAAGGAGGCTGCGGAAAGGGAGAGGGAGATCTCATCCACTCACCCGGCCCGCAGCAGGCGCACCGGGCGTCGGAGGAGGGCGGACAACGCCCTCTTCCAGCCCCCCTAAATGGGTCCAGGGGCGACGGACTCGGGGACGTCTGTCGCCCCCCACACATCAGGACCCGAGGTGGCGGCGCGTAGTGTTCCACGCGCGCCCCTCTTAGACGGCGCGGGGGGAGTTTAACACCTCACTCCCCCCTGACCCGAGGAAGAGGCCCGCGTACGCGGGCCGGCACCAATCGGGGGTTGGGGTAATCATTGGCAGTTCTATAAATCCGTATGTCACGCTCGTAATTCAACTGTTATACATAGTTCTTATCTAAACTAATTGTACGTCTCAATTATCTATTTTTATGCGATTCATACCTATTTCAATGTTTTGATAGTTTTAGGAGTTACAGTGGAAATTTTATATATGTACATACGTTACGTATCGTACCTATTTATTTTGCGCATATCTAAACGATTACACGTACTTTAAAGCAAAAAACTTTAAAATAAAACATAATTTTTCAGCCACAGAGTATGTTTCTAAATCATTAGAATTATGTATTACGAAATAAATAAATGTAAAGTTGAATACAAATATTTGAAAGGCGATTTCGAACGACCTACCTATTGCTGAAGGTTATACTTACAAAAATATAATATTAAAAATTATAACTATTTAGGAAAAACCACGTCGCTGTTTTCAACGCGTTGACAGCTCAAGAATTAAAAGATAAGCTCACATGGTGAACAAATATGAGTGGTTTCTAAACGCTATCTCGTTTAAATAAGTGGAGCATAAATTAATCAGAGCCGTGGTTTATAGACAACAGGGGTAATGCCACGGTAAATGTTACTATCGTACTGTCTGTCTGTGTGTTTGTGTGTCACTTACTTGCCTCTGTATTCGTCAGATTAGACGGGAGTTGGTTATCGCGTTTGCACCATTTGAGATAAATAGAAGGCTAATTTTGGCGCGTCATTTTAAAGTGGTATTTCTATTGTTTGTTTAAAACGAAACTTATTTTTACATTTCTAAGGCTGGATTCGACCAAACAAGAATAAATTTTATCCGCGGAATAAGATTTGGTTCTGACAGTTTTCGTATGGAGAAACTGTCAAAAATTCAAAATTTATTCGGAAGAGAACTCTTGTTCCGCGGATAAAATTTATTCTTGTTTGGTCGAATCCGCCCTAAATAGGATAAAATACCTAATTGCAGAATAGTTTTTATGCTCGCTAAAAGTCGGTGGAACAAACAAATCATTATTTGACAGGTTATCCACCTGTGTGTCAGTTTATACAACGGTTTATGGTGTTCATGGCCAAAATCACGTAACTTTATCTAATTCGTTTAGATTTATGTTCCATCTTATTTCTTTATCTCTATGACAGCAGATTAGTACTACGAAACCATTACCTAAAGGATGATTTCCATAAAATGGCTCGCATCGCATCGGATCGGAAATGATACGAAAGGATGCAGCGACAGCCGATCGCGTCCGGCAGGATGTCGACGCATACGATCGGCTCCATACCGTCGCTTGCGCCTTGTCAAATAGTTGCAGCCAAAGTTCATTCCTACCGTGTTGCAGCCGAAAGGATTCGATCGCATACGACGACAGGCGAACGTAGTGGATCGCGCGTCGCAGCATAGTTTCGGCCACGATCGGGTGTCGCAGAAGACGCCCGCAGTCAAGCGGCTGTGCGCGGCTTGGTAATATAGACTTTAAACACTGTGAACACGATTTAATATCGCTTAAAGATCGTAAAATCCGTTCCAATCCGATGCGATGCGAGCCGTTTGGTAGAAATTATCCTTAAGTTAATCAGACGACGGAAAAACAGATTAATGACTTCGGAAAATTCGACTTTCTGAAAAACTATTTTGACGTAAATGTTTTTCCAACGGTAAGTTGCTCTATTGGAAAATCATTTTCCAACCCATGTGCCTTACTCGCACATTGCTGAACTGTTTTTGTGATACCTATATCACTAAAACAAACATACGTATACTGAGTATGAGTCGGATATCTTTGAAAATAGTAGCTGACAACCGCTGAGCCCTGTTTGTCGAGCAATTGTTACAATTATGATTTACATATTTGCCGATCTTGTAATCTGATGTCTTACGACTGATGTTACTGTCACTTCTATGTACTTGTTGTAATGTACATAGTGCGTATGTAATATTGACTGAAGTAGGTAGGTGTAGGATTATTATCCTACAAAACACACAGACACACACATACATCCGATTTTATTATTTATATGTTAAAATTGAGAAAAGGAGAGAGATCACATGCTATTATCAAGAACACAGTTTTAACAGGTTTTTTTTAACATTAAGAGACAAAATTAGTTTAAAGGTCTGAATGAAGACGATGATAACAATGTAATTTATTAAGCTAAGTTAAATCATATCACTTACAAACAAACTAATGCATTCGTAGTCAATATTACTCTCCAAATATTCGATAAACATAATAAATCAGTGTGGGAATATAAACAGGATTATCAGTGATTACTAGCATACCAAGAAATAAGTATATTTGTGACTACTAAACCTATTTCATTCATTCGTTGCAAGAATTTGGTATCATTAATAAGAGGCTCCTAAAAATGAAATAATATTCTGTGCCAACATTTTGAAATTAAGCATATTAACTCTAGAAAAAGTTAAGAAGTACTCACCCTTTTTAAATCCATTAACTAAACGAGTTTCTTCATAATGATTGCTTAGCTGTTTTATCTAACGGAAATGAATATCTGATGAGATTCACTCAGCCGTTACAATTTCAGAACCAAAAACATGTTGAAGATGTGTCCAAGTATCCAAGATTAGAGCTTATATACTCCAATGAGGTTTCATTGGAGCGTTCTAATTTTATTTTTTTCCTATAAGTCAGAATTTTCAAATAATAGAAGAGAAGACTATTACCTATAGATATAGGTACTCTGGAACCCTTTAGAAGACATAAAAATAAAAGTAATAAAAACTAAAACCCAACTACGGCAAAAGTCAACTAAAAAGGTATAAACAAGTCATCACAGACAGACTAATTAAAAATCCGGTGTCACACGTGTTAGGGAATAAGTCGGATAGATTACGTGTGACTCCGGATTTTTAATTAGTCTGTCTGTGATGACTTGTTTATACCTTTTTAGTTGACTTTTGCCGTAGTTGGGTTTTAGTTTTTATTACTTTTATTTTTATTTAAATTATTTTGGGGTTATAATATATATATTTTTGAAATGTGCTCATTAAGCCCTTTCATTTGATACCCGACATGACACCATTAAAAAATCCTTTTTTTTTTAGTTCATGACTTTTTGTCCTCTAGAGGGCGCCATATTCAATTTAATGTGACGTCACATAGCCTATAACCATCGGACGACCGAGACGCTTCCATCGATACCCCATTTGTCAAATTATGTTGAGTAGTTTAGAAGTTATGAGGGAACAAATGAACATACATACATACATACATACATACATACATACATACATACCGGTCAAAATCATAACCCTCCTTTTTGCTTCGCCGTAGTCGGGTAAAAATAGAAGCTGTGATGAAAATTATAATGGTGAAGTTTCTATACCAATCTGCATTCAGGCTAACACAAGAAAACCATTTCCCCCCTCGGTGTTAATTCGTAACATAGGAATTCTCGAGCACAAAACCGCCCAGCAAAGCTCAACAAGTCCCCAGTACACACAAATCGTTCCAAATAAATTGTAAAGTTCGGCGAACATATCCATTGTAATTGTGGTACGTGCTAGCCGTGATTGCAGCAAGAGTTAACACATAATACATTACAGTTTATGTCACAACACAATCAGGCTCCGCCGAGGACGAATCAGGCGGCGACGCGCGTAATCTGGGTTAACAGGGGTCAAACGACATCACAAATTCCAATACGATATTAGACGTATCTGTGGCGCGAATCAACGATTCTATGGACGGACAAACTGTGCGTGCTATTGGCCAACACGCCCCTGCGCTTGTTCGCTTCATGCGGTACATTTTGCACATGCACTTTGATTGTGCACGTCAAATTGCTCAGAATTGGTAAGGGTTAATTTATTGTTGAGAGCAGCCAAGTGTACCTCTGCAACTAGATCATTTCGCTCTTCACCTCTCCTCCAAAACCCTCCTAAGTTTTATGATTCTGCTATTTAATCAAAAATTATAAGATCATTATTTTGTTATGGAGTTTCGGGTATTGTGTGATGATTCTTTAATTTCAATTAAAAGCTCTGTGCTCATTTTGTTTTTCTCGGGCGTGATTTTTTGTGTCACATTTAACATAATAACGTGATGAGATATGTCGTGTTTGCACATCATTAACCTTATTAAAACACTATCATTCGTTGTGAGTTTGCCGTTATGTGGTCAAACCGGCGTTCAGTAACAATATTCAATGAATGTAATCAGTGCGGCTCATGAACGTTTTGTATCGACTGACGCAATGGCCAAGTGTCCAATTTGTATCTCGATTCGCCTTAAGTGGTTCGACTTTTCTTAGATTAGATACATAAAGATGTGTTCTTTATTTTTCTTGTGAGTTCACTTGCAGTTTTATTCTCACTTGTTGAAAATATGGTCATTTTAGGCATTACATTTCTAAATTGATCTACGCAATGATTCTCTTCTAAAATAAGATACCTAGGACCTAAGGATATGCTTTTTTTACAAGTTAACCCAGTCTTAGTCTACATGGTAAAAATAACTAAGTATGAAAACTGAATCTGAACATCAATCCTTGAATCCAAGGACCAGCCAATATAAACTAGACAACGGGAATTTCCAGATTAGATGCTTATCTAACTTGCAAACTGTAGTCCAGTTGTTCTCGACTAGAAGGGAGATATGACGTACGCCTTCATTGACGTTCAGCAACTCGCAATAAACTTTAAAATTGTCACCTCTTGTCGTGACTCTTTTATCTTATTAGTACGAGGGTAAAAATAGCGACGGTGTCTATTTTGAGTATGCTTGAATGTCGCAGTGGTGCTAATCAAACGAGTATGACCGAATTTGTAATCCGATTTCCAACATGAGTTTGCAATGTATGAAATGGTTTTTTCTGTTGTTTTTACTGTTTTAAGTAGTATTTGTCAAGACCAAATAAAAATATTCGTAGAAATAATATGACATGACGAGTCATGTCAAAATTTTTGGGTGTTTCATCTTTCTGTTTGTTTATTGGTTTATGTTTCATCCAATTCTTTGATCTGGAACAGGCAACATAAGTGGAATTATTTACATGTCTGCGTCCTTTACCGTTCACTCCATAAGAGATTATTTTTGGACTTGCCAAAACCAAGACACCAAATACGTCAAAAGAATCTTCATTAAAATCAGATCATGAATTTGATACGGTACAATTACATGAAAAAAGTACAGTTACTTAATGTACAATATAATGTAAGGCAACGGTTCCCTTCGTTTGTCGATACGTTTCAAATGTCCCTCACGTCTGGCTTTGACAGACACTGTGCGCATACGCAACCATATTGCACCAATGCATGCAAGTGTACCAGTGCAAATTGTAGAATTATTCATTATTATTCGACCTTAATGGAAGCTATGGGGTCTTGTCTAGACACGATACCATAAAAGCATGGATAAGCCCGTGTTCATGTATTGAAATTATCCACTCCGTTATATTAATTGGGCATACGCAAATTAAATATTAATGCTTAGATTATGGTTTGAAACAATTAGCTGCGATTGGAAGTTTATGTATCCGTTTTAGTACACTTGTTTAATTTAGATTGTTTTTGCAACTCATTATTATAAGCAACTAAGTATAAATCTTCACACTTATTAAGTACCTCTAGCTGACCCGACAGCAAAATTTCAATCCATGGAAAAAAGTATTTTCCGTTTTACCCGAAATATCCAATTTTAATTATTTTTTTCCATATAAAACGAATTCGAACTTTTACGAACATTTTAAAACAAAAAATAGCCAAAGCAGTCCAGCCGTTCTCAAGTGATGCGCTTACCAACAAACAGCATTTTTATTTTTATTTAGGTATATATATATTTAAGTATATATAGATAAAAATCTATAAAATCAAAACATATGTGAAAATGTGAAAAAAATGTTTTTACATGGATAATCACGGGATTAAAAACGAGTCCTCGAGATTAACGAGAGATTAAGTTGTCTAATCGTTATCATAGTCTAAATCTTCTACTAAGAAGTTGATATCAAAGATAGAAAAAGATAGCCTATCAAAAAATATTTCTGATTACTGTAGATTAATTAGTGATTAGTTTAGGACATGTTTTGATTTTTAATTTAATTAATTTAACAGAATTAATTGAATTTGGATTTAATCGATTTAATTTTTGATATGGAAGTATGGAACATATACTGCGTACTATTTTTTCTGTAGGTACTTTCAGGATCCGAAGAAGAGTGTGTTTCTTGAGTTTTTCTTATACTACTGCTTTGTAAAATCTACATTCATTTGTTTTTCTATGCAAAGTCTAACCCACACTTTTCTTTCGTAGAATTTGTCAGCGGAACTCAGGCGCAGCAAGACGCCGCCTCGCCGTTCGCCAGAGGAGCGCGCGGTGCCCCGCCCCCCCTCCGCCCCCGTGCACCACGAGCGCATCCAGCACACCCCGCACACCCCCCACACCCCGCACCTCTCGCCCAAGAAGGAGGCCTTCAACAATCTGCTGAACAAAGGTATTACTGGTGAGTACACCATTTTATGACTAGACTATGCATATTTCGTGGTGTTTAGGCGCGACTATGAATAGGCCCCTTGAATAAAGGTGTGAGGAAAGTTTAAATGGATAGTAAAATAAATGATAGCTTCAGATCACTATTGACAACTAGACATAAGATAGTATGATCTGCTGCACACTTCTAACTGAGTATAAATCAAATAAATTAACAAGGCTTACGACCTTGTATCAAGCGGCCAGCCACAAGTCTGTCAACCAAACGACGATTTAACGCAGATTGCGCACCGTTAAAGTCTAAACTGCGATTAACCAAGTCACAAAAAAACCGTTCACAAACGATGTTATCAAACATTTTCTCTCAGCCAAAGCCGAAACGTCCCTCAAACGTCTTTTAAAACAAGTAAGAGTGCATTATTCATAGTCACGCACTGTTCTTCGGCCCCTTTGTGTAACTACGGTTCATCTGTAAAGTCCTAGTTAATCTGATGCCATTATTGATTCCCCGATATCTTTTGGTCGTTAAATCAAACGTTCGCAGTATATGCGCCAGTGATTTCAATATTTATATGCGTCAATAAAATCTGTCAATGTTTATTGAATAGTTTCTAAGGAGTCATCTTTTGGTGTTAGTTATTCTATGCGGTTTATGTTTTTATTGTGATTGAAACAAAACACTAGTTTGTTTATCAAGCTATGCTTCGAGAATTAAATTTGGTTCTACCGATCTTGGTGGTCGTGGGTTCGATCAAACCCAGGTCAGCACTTTAGGTACTTTGTGTAATTTATTTCAATACCACTACTTTTGAAACGGTAAGGGCTCGTGCAGACCGGCGCGATATCGCGGCGGTCTGCAAGAGCCTGTAAGAAAAACATTGTGAGGAAACCGGCATATGACACCAACCGCACTGGTCCCGCGTGGTGGATTATGGCCCACTCCCTCACAGAGAGAGGAGACCTTTGTCCCACCAGTGGGAATGTAAAAGGCCGTTTACGCATGATCTTGGTTTCCTGTAGGAAAATTCAAATTAGAAACTAAGCTCGTTATTTATTTAAAATTTCCAGCCATCAATCGCGATTATTTTATAAGTAACAATTTCCGTAGAAATTCAAGTTAAGAATCAAAAAAGTGAAATACGATAAGGTGAGGAAGTGTCACAAAAATGAATTAAACGACCGATAATATTGATCAGGTGCTACCGATAATAAATATTTTAGCAGAACATCCTTTCGATAAGATATAATTTTGAGAATCAAAATTGGTTGAAGAACGTTGGTGCAGTAGGTAGGTAACTAATAGAAAATATAACAGTTTTCCATCGAAGGGTCTCTAGATGGCTAATGAGACCGACCCCTAAATCCGCGCAGCTAATTTCACGACCAGTTTGGCGCGCATTGCGTATGAAACCCGACCCGACGCGGCCTCAACTTCCCATACACCGGACTAATACCCACCGTTCATACCCTACCTAATAATTTCCCATTCATTCTCCTCTTTATAAATCATAATCTCTAAATCTACCGTCTTCTGCCCTTGTCTTTTTAATACAAATCCTTTTTGTTCCGTCCCTTTCTAGTTCTTTTACCCCTTAAATCTAATCCGGGACATCCCGTCTGCCGTAAGGCGCACTCAAAGCATAAGCTCAAGTGCACACGCAATGGGCACATATCACATTTACAGTGTGTTCCATGCTTAAGGAATTTTTCTTTGTGCGTAGGTAGTCAGATAAATTAAACATAATAGGTATACAGTAAGCATTAGAATTACGTTAAAGATTTATTGTGAATAATTTTCAAATATTTGAAAATTAACTATATTTTTATCCTTGAAGTTTTAAAAAACATAAATTTTGGTATTAGCTACCTACTTAGACATTATTTTGAATTTTTTCGACATCACATAACCTTGTGTTTCCTGAAAACATCATTATTCTTTATCTTATTAACATAAATGGTAGCTGAAGTAGTTAAAGATTCTAAATAAGCACAGAGACAAATAACATTTTATTGTCGGTTGCGCAAACAGAATAAAAAATATGAACAAGAAGACTATTATAAGTAGCGTTAGTAGAGGCGAGCTTGTCCCGCCAATCGGCCGGTGAGTTAATGCCTAATGCCACTAATCGGGCGTTATAAATCATTATTAATTTCGAATCGGGCCGCGCCGCCCGCGCCGCCGCCGATCCGCGCCGATTAGCGATTGCACAATGCCCGACGGATTACGCCCGACGTTGAAGATATATCTTTTTGTCAAATCGTACCTGAGTACCGTCGGAAGATTAAATCTGGTTGGAAATACTTTACTTTACTACTAGATTTTTAATTATTGTTTTATTATTATTTTATTTGGAATGTAGAGCCAGAGTATGCAATAGGTATCCAAACATGAAGTAGTTAACTTTTTTATTGTATAGATGGAGGATTTCAGCTTTTGCAGCCATTGATGTTTTTGTAACCAAAATACATTAATTCCTCTGCAGTAATTAAAATATTCCTTGTTTCCCTATTACAGGAATGGTGCTATGCAAAATATACCTCTCACGTTAGCTAATAAAGCGGCGTATTTAAATACAATAATGAGATTACTATTCTTCCTTTAAATATAAAACGTATATTTTACTTTATTGATTTCCATTTACCATAAATACAGGTATATTTATGGCAGTCGTACTCTGAAAAATAATTCATAAAATATTATTAATTATTTTAAACTTTCGTTACCGTCGTTGCTGACCCTACTTTACACGAATAAGCCAGTTTTATATAGATAAGCCGATTTATATTTTTTATTATACCTTATTATAATCTTTTATTTTATATGTAAGACATAACGTATGTACCTAAGCATGGTTTTATGGTTAAAATGAACGGTATGTTTCTTAAATTTATATGCAAATATTCCTATTAGGGCCAGGTTTATCGCACAATATCGACTATTAAGTAATAATATTTTAGATATCGTCGTTTGCTGTGTATCTAAAAGATGTTATCTTGATTCTATATTTATTTTAATACTTTAAAGATAAAATTATTTTAATCGGAGATAAGATTAACGAAAGGTTTTATTAATCAGAAATGCGTTTGTAGAGATTAAAGGCAATATTGATTCTTGAAATTATTTGGGATATATCATAAATAAATTTGTCGTAAAACACCACAATTATTTATTTATTCTATGTAGATATGTATATAACATAGTATACTATAAATACTACTATGTAAGTAAGATAGTGTCACAAATATCTTATTTATAACTCTTTATATACTAGGTATATAAATGTTCTCAAATCAAATCAAATTATAACACGTATTGGTTCAAAGCTTTTTTTATTTTTTATTAAATAGTTTTTAATTTATAAAAATAGTTCCTATTTAAAATCAAATGAATTCTGATAAGGTTGGACCCGTGGTTGAACCTAAAGAAAAACACAATTAGGGACAGATATGGGAAAACCACATAGACGGAAGCGGTTTCACACAGTAGGTACGTACCTACACCTAGCTTTGGCAGTAGTATTTATTGCACAGCAATATAATTAAATTATATTTATTTTGCGAAATATAATTTTATACCATACTAGCTGACTGGAGAGACGTTGTCCTGTTTCCTAGAACTAGATCGCACCGCCACCTTCCAGGTCCAATAATAAATCTAAACCACCCAGGGAACTTAAACACACAACAAAAATCATCAAAATCGGTCCAGCTAGGAGGAGTTCAGTGGCATACAGACGTACAGAAGAACTTTATATATATAAAGATTAACTAACTAGTAACGGGCTATTTAATATGGTTAGTAAAACTTCTCATTGTTACAGAAAAGTCTTCCATTGTATAGGCACCTATTTAATTTAATAGATACACACACGATATGAAAAAAAAATATATAATTATTATCTTTCACAATGGCCTCAACTGCTTTAAAACGGCAGAAAAGCTTTACTAACAAAGTTTTATCAATGAGGTTCTAAAAGTCAAAACGTGGCGATAAATACAACAAAAAAAAACCATCAAATTCATAACTGTCGTCGTACGATGTAGCGCAGTGTGACACGTATTATTAGGGCCGGCACACACGCGGGCAGAGCTTTATCTCCGGGCGACACGAGGCTGATCCGCGCGGGATGATCCGGATCAACGGGATCCGGGGATGTTATGTGTGTGTGTGTGTGTGTGTTATCGATTTAATGTTCGACTTACGTGCTGTTTCTTTGCTTGTGTGGGTGTTTTTGTAATCTTTTGTCGCGTATTTTGATAGCGAAGTTGGGTGTTACAGATTCTTTTATTTGACAGTGTTTTGGAATAAAAGTGAAGTATATCATGTTACTGATATTCAAATTTAGAAGTATTTGAAGTAGATTTCGTCATAAATGTGTCATAAAAAAAAATTGAAATTACAAATGCGTTTTTCTGACGCAGTTTGAAAGCTCATTATAATTTTATCTCCTCCAAATCTGTATGAGATTAGGTAATATTGATATTTTAAATCCTAAATATAAAACATTCTCACTAATTAATTATTGAAAAAACGTGACATATTTTTGCAACATTAAGATACAAGATAAGAATCTAAGATAAAAATGTAAATTCGATCGAATCCCGCGAAATAACAGATTTAGCTCAGCCATCCGGTATTAGTTTAGCATGAGACAACGATCGTTGTTTATATGAAGTGCATAAAATTGCCACATCTAGAAATATGTGTTTGGATCGGTGTTGGACCCTATAACAGCTTTCGATATTTGCACCGCAAGGCAACCCTATCGAATCGCGACCCTTTAAAAAAGCTTTTAACAATTTAAGATTAACCGATAAACTACACAATGAATTATACGAAGGATATCTATTATATTTCTGGAAATGCATTACTCCTCCTGCGTTTATTTTAGAACTACAATAATTAGTGCTTCGCCTTTGTAGCGCCCATCGGGGCGAAAGCACCCCTATTCCTGGGGGCGACCCTATGAAAAAGGTTTTCAACCTTGACCGACCTACAAAGAAAGAGTCACACATTGTTTTATATTACAAAGTCACTCCATTTATCTTCTCTTTTTATTTTTCAAATATTGCAACCACATTCCGTACTTTTGTGTGTATTCCGGTAAAGAATGGATATCCTGGAAATAGCAAATAATAGAAACTACGGCCGTTCTAAATAAAAAATATACCAAGTAGTATCTATGATTTTTAACATTTTACATTCTTCTTCACCACGGCCACAAATGAATGAATTCCGTAGGTTATTTTTTGATGATTATTATTGACACAGAGGCAGTTAATTATGTGACTAGAAATTGCATTTTTTTAAATAAAATCGTATTTTAGGGTTTTATACATATATATTTTTTGAACGGCCTTCAGATATATTACCTATATTCTATTTCAAGGTTTTCTTTACCGGACACCCTGTATATACTTTTGTAATATACTTTATATTATACCGTAGAAGGTATAATATACACATAAATGAAGCTTAGAAAACAGCATTTGCAAAAAATATTTCTTTTGTTATAAACTCATAACATAACAGTAGCATCATTACAATAAATATAATATTTTATGAGTCAGGTACAAACGTTACGTCAGTTGCGCTACTCGCAGGTGTTATAACCATTCTCTACGGATAATTATGATAATTTTATTAATTCATATAAATCAATATTTACAAAAAAACTTCGGTTTTATGTATTTATTGATTTATGCATCTTTTATCTAACTTTCTTTACCGCGTTAAAAAGTGAGTTTTCACACTTATAAATCGGGTTGTGTGGTATAATTAATTATGTTTAAATATCTATAAATATCTTGTAATCGTGTGAAAGTATGCCTGAATCGAATGATAAGTGGTTTTAAACGTTTTCTTACAATCGCAGCTTTAACGTTTCAAAGTTATACTGATTTAAAGTACTGCGATTGCTTATCAGTTCGTCAAAAGTTTTTAAATACTAAAGATAATTTCAATGCTAGGTAAAAATATTACTCAAAAAGTCTTTTGTGTGTAAAGCTTAACTATGTGTGGGTTATTCAGCAAATAAGTACATTCACATTCTTCACAAATTCTTCGCAAAAAGCTCTTAAAATTCCCCCCAAACTTTCAAAGACAACGGGCGCAAAGATTAGCCCTTAATACATTTCCATCTGTCCACACTAGAGCGACCACAAAACGATAAATTCAAAAGATTCCCAACGTACATTTTCCATATTCAAAATCCATAATATTGTCGACCTCGAGGTACCGTAGTCCCGTACATCCAGATCTGGCGGTTGCGTAATCCGGCTTAGGACTGATCCGAGTATACGTGTGTATGTAGACACCCTACCCTATATTGTTTCGTACGTAGTGAGGATGCGTTAAGTGTTGCGGTGGACTTTTGAATCCACATTTTGTAGTTTTGTTGCATTGATTTTTGCTTTTAAGATGAAAATACCTATGTTTATAAGTGAAAGAGCTTTCAAATCAAAATAAAAACTACTTAGTTTTTAAGGTCCCGTACTCAAAGATTGCCAAACGGAACCCTATTACTAAGATCCGCCGTCCGTCTGTCTGTCTGTCAGCAGGCTGTACTTATCTGATGAACCGTAATAGGTATACAGTTGAAATTTTCACAGATTGTGTATTTCTATTGCCGCTATATTAACAAATAATAAAAATTAAGTAGGTATAGTTAAATTAAAGTGTTTCAATCAGGGTTTTTTGCTCGTTCTTAATACGGTACGGACTCCTTCATGTGCGAGTCCGACTCGCCATTGGCCGGATTTTTTTAAAATTAACTCATGATTTAAATCAACCAGCCCTGGTACAGTCTAACCTCAAAAGATGGGCTTTTGAAGCTAGACTACCAGAGTTGGTTGATTGCTATTTGCTGGTAACATTTTCCAGACAGTAAAAACTGAAGGTAAAACGTCCGCGCGTCCTTGACGGCGACGGACACACGCCTTGAACATGGTGTTTATAATATCAAGCCTATTAGGGGTGTTAAATGAATTTGCAGGCCACGCTGGTATGAATTTAGTAGCGGTAAAGACGACAAATATTATGAATTTTTGTTTGTTGTAAATTAAATTTCGATGTTTATTGCATAAAATAGTTCTGTATTTTATGCAATAAACATCCAAATTTAATTTACTCACAACTGGTAAAATTTATTGAATACTTCAAGCACAGAATGTTCAGAGGCGGAATTTATGCCATAGGAATTTTCTCCCAGTCAACCTTTGGGTGATGCAGAGACAAACAACAACAACAACAACAACACAACAACAATCAACAACAATTGACAA
Source organism: Eupsilia transversa (assembly GCA_914767815.1). Taxonomy (NCBI): domain Eukaryota; kingdom Metazoa; phylum Arthropoda; class Insecta; order Lepidoptera; family Noctuidae; genus Eupsilia; species Eupsilia transversa. Next base: position 5,568,561 of record OU611874.1, read on the forward strand.
TTGTGGAAAACTTACGAATACAGCAGTCATAAACACCAGTGGCTATACAATATATGAAAACGATCGATATTATAGCGGGTACCGATGATCTCCCGATGGTCATCAACTCGGAATTTACGGTATGTTAGGCTATAAACCTTTATTTACATTTCGTAGCAATAATAAAAGTTATAATCTTAAATATTTATGTGTTATTCAGTTTATTGATTATTTTATTATATTTGTACTTAGTAGAAATGTTTTAGAATGAATATGATAAGTAGATTAGATTTATTGACAGACCACAGAAGTCAAATAAAAACTGACGACAAAAATGCTTATTCTTTTTTAGTTGTCATAAACGCGAACGATCACTACACCACTGATGACCACCCAACACATAAGAAAACTCCATTATACTATATAAATTACGTCACAAATCCCCGGCAAGTTATTCAACGAAATCCGGATTTCAGTAATCCGGTAGGAGATGTATCCCGGACCGTGGCCGGCCGCTGCCACCTAATCTCCCTGATCCGGATCACGAGTACTTAGCTCTATATGTATGTTCTACTTAGCTAGCTTTCTACGTGTTGGAGCTCCTCAGGTCTTTGTTAGAAACTAGGATTTTCCAGTGAATACTAGTTCAGAGCGGTTCAAACCCGATTCTACTTGTTAAATCCGTTTTTTTTATTACTCGGAATGGACGGACAAAAAGTCGGATCTCCGCTGTGTTTGTTACAATTTGGCGCGTGTTTCTTGTTGGCTATCAATTAAAATGACGATTTTTAGTAAAAAACATTGTGCTGTTTTGAACTTTGGGCTGAATTTTTTAAACTTTCTTTGCTGCATTAGTGTTTCCGGACCTAATCTCGTTACAAATCTGTCACGTGTTCCTTCTTAATAACTCTGTAACGATTAACTTTTACTTAATTACACGGAGGATTACATTACCCAATGATATCAATGCAATGGACTGGTTATCACGTGCGTCACGAGCGCGGGGTGGCTCGCGGGGCCGAGGGGGCTCCATCAATCATCTTGAGATAATCTCCTGTACTTCAGCCCAATTTGAGGCATGCACTCGGCTTAACGCACACAAACATACAGATAGGGACCGGTTTCACGATGAGCTAGCTACTAAACGAGATGGTGGAAGTCCGCAAATGATAAAATCGTAAAAAGATTCTGATTGAACTTTTTTTTTTTGGTGTGCTGAAGTTTTTTTGGATACCTTTTTTATTGGCGCATTGTTAAAACCCTTGAATCGTTGCTTTAACTTTGTGTGAGGAAGGAACATTTGTATAAAGTATCTTAGGTTCACTTAAAACATTTTTCCTTTCATTATGAAGTGACTGGTCTACTGAATAATTTAGGAGAAAACTGAAATCTAAAGTATTGCGGCAAACTAGTTCGTAGTTTACTTAGTTAACTGTCGATTATAGTTCACCAAGCTCATTTCCCCAAGGCATAAAGTTGAAAGTCTTTTGACAGATTCAATTCGAAAACGAACGATAAACGGCTGCTGATTACATTACACATAACATTTCAATGTGTGCGTATCATAATGCAAATCCTTTACGATTATTCTTTTGTGTCTGACTTTAATTTGGTTTTAAAGCCACTACTACATGCGTACGTCCGCGTACACAGTCGTAACAACACGGAAAGGTTTCCGTGTGTGTTTTAATCCGGCGGCAACAACAGAGAGAGGCAATCAGCTGAGCCTCTGATCAATCGATAAAAAATCGTGGCGGTGGAGTTGTGTGGACAAATAAGCGTGGCCTGTAGGCTCTGGTAACGGATGATCCGGACCATTTGTCAAGATTAGGCTTACGGGCCGAGGCGCGGATTGTCAGTCCGGCGTGCAGCCCGCCGTGCTACAGGAACGGTCAAGCGGGAGCTTTTTGTCGTATTACGTTATGATACGAGTGTAAAACAAACTTTAACATTATTTGTCCGTATTTTCTTCCATAAAAATACGCTAAAATGGCCGCTGTAAAACCCAGTCATTATGAATTATGAAACAAAAGTCTACCGCATAATCCAAAGCATAATAATTTCATTAGCAGCTCTAAATCTAAATACGTTTTTGAGACAATTCCTCTCATTGTTTAGGGCATCGTAAAAACCATAGAAGTGAGCGGCAAAGGCCTCGACGTTCACCCTAATCGCGGGACCCCGTCTGGCAGGGCTTAGAGACGGCGCCCTTAACAAAATCTTAATCCCTACAAAGGGTTAGTAATATTATCTTATTACAGTCGCAAGAAATAAACCTTTAATTCTCATGCTTCCTTTAAAATATGGACGCTATTAAATTTATGTACTGGAGAATAAATAAATTACTTTACCTAGACAATATTGACAGCAATAAATGCGATTATATGAATGAAAATCTCAAATAACTTTTAATATTTAAGCTGGCGGTAAAATAAACTCAACCGCCATGTCTTTTATATACGTATTCTAGTGTAAGTACAAGAAGGAACACTAATACAGGATATCTATATTAGAAAATCCCCGTCCAGCCATTACTTAGATCATTTGGAGACGGATCAAAGCAGCTGCTCATATCTTCATTCTGGTGTCGCGGTAATCTGGTGACGGGTTGCAGATACATAAATTTGGCTTCAATCGCACATTCGAAGCCCATTAATCGCGGATTCAGTGTGGACGCACCTTTAATGCATGCGGTGGGTTCAGGGATGTGCCGAAACTATTAGGAAACGACCAATTGGAACCGCACCTAGCTCCTGACGTTTCATAAGTGCCCATGTATGTTTATGTGGCATAAAATATTTGGATTTTACCAATACATGACCTCAGATTTCTGAGGAAGCAAAAAAATTTTTTTTTTTGTTATGTCACCTTTTTGCGTCACAGTCACACTACTACGTAAGTCATTGTAAAAAAAGTGCAGCAAGTAGGTATCGGAACTAATTAACTGTTACAAATTTTGCAGTAATGTCATAAAAAATACGGATACAGTACAAGAACTTTAACAATCAAACCTACTCATATATTTTTATCCATTCAATCTATTTATACAGAAATACCCATACCTATTCAAAACAAACAAACTATGGGACATTAAAGCTTTTCTTAAGAAGATTAAGCTCCCAAATCATAGTTTCTTTGACAACCCTAGGGGATAAACCCACTACACACACATGGCTACCACTACCGGTGTATCTCAGGAGATCTGATAAGATTCAAATAAGGGATTAGAGAGGGACGCGGTGAGGATTTGCACGGGACACCTGTGGGTGCGAGCGAGACGGAAGGCAGGATTATCCTCGTCGGACCGCGCCAAGTGGTGCCCGTACGTAATATGTGACGCAGTCGCGCTAAGTATGAAGATTTCGCTTTGGATTTGAAAGAATGCGAAATTAAGGTATTATGTGTGCAAGGATGGCTGCCGACGAGCCGGTGCAGTTGTGTAATCGTTTGTAGGTTTTGCTTTGCGTATTTTTATAGAAAAGAATATAACACAAAGTAGAGTCTCGCAAGTAAAGGAAGGACTAGGTTTTGATTCAATGAAAGCATGAAAATACAGGACATAAAATGACAGTTATTCTCACAGACTATGTAATCTCTCAATGATTCTATTGTACTAAAAATGCAATGTAGCCAACAAATATTGATACAATACCGCAGTTGGCCTGTATTAGTCCAAAAATAATACATCACAACTCTTTATTTGTTAACGGCACGTTTACATACAAAGGAAAATAAATCCACAGATATTTGTATGTTTTCCCGGAGCGTGGGATTAAGGTAAGGCGGAATCCCAGTATCCGGGATTGCCACGTGCGAGCCTTTTTCAGGATTTTCTCGCCCCAGTCCCTTTTACAATCACTTTTTATTTACAATACAGCCTACACGAGTCAGGTGTCAGTTGTTTGTGTGTGTACAAGGACCAAGGTCGTGCGTGTTTGTGCTTTGTCATATTATTTTTTTAATCGGAAAATCTAGGGATTTACGTGAACTAACTTGTTTATGCGGACTGAGGACATATTATATTTCTAAGTTTGTTTCGGCCTTTGTTCTCAGAGTAGTCAGATAGTAAACGCCGACCTCATCTAGCTTATTTTTAATATTTTTTAATGACGCGTAAAAGTGATTCTAATATCATTTTTACAGAATAAACGATTTAATTTAATTTAATTTCATTATTTATGCGTGTTCAATTTCGTCTTTTGTGTTCTACAATACTCAAACATGCACATCAGAATTAAAAATCTTATATTTATATCAAAACGCCTGTGATTCTATACAAAAGCAACTGAATCTGTTTTAATCTTATAGCACGTATTCTTTATTCATGTTTACCTAGGTATATATGCGGCAGGGTTGTCAAACCCCATACATTAAAAAGAATTGAACTCAATCAGGGCCGAAGTTTATGCTTTTTTATTCTTTTTTTCCGTTCCGCTGAACTAATCCGTCGGCTTATCTTCAGCTTGCAGTATAAAGCTACCAGATTCTGGTCGTTATTGCAAATTGTGTTCTAATCGTGTGCGGTTAGAGTTTGATATTGTGTGCAGGGATTTTATTAGGGGGTTCTTCGGTAGTCAATGAACCTCGTAGAATGAGACCGCGACCTACCGTAGGGGTTGTAGAGTTGTCGAATGTTTCTACACTCAATGATTCATTTCTTACGTCACTTTTTAATATTGCTGTAAGATTTTAGTGCCCAACGTGAAATATCGTTAGTATTTTTAAACAGCTTTTGGGTTTGGTAGATTTTGGACTTATGCCGTTTATTAAGTTTAGTTTCGTAAAGCGTCCTTACATGTACAGAGGTTGGGTATTTCAATAAAAGATAAAACAAAAACCAATTATAGCTGATTTCGCATTAGATAAGTTTGTATACAATCAGATCCTATCCCTTTGGCAATTCAGTCCCGATTTTTTTTTAATTCAACAGGATTATCTCAATTAATATGCAAGTCCGTGTCTTCACGGGCGTATGGGCCTCAATCGATTAATTTTAAATCTTTTAAGTGGGGTATTCTTCGAAAACTGGATTATTCGCCGGCTTAACGTTCGCAATGGGAAAATAATATTTATTCGCGAAATGTATGGGACAAAAGTGCAGTATATTAACATTAGATTTATTTTATAATTAGAGTAACATTTTCTAGAGCTGCTACCTGTATCAATATATAGAGTATCTGTGTATAGAGTTTATGAATCACGGTTGCTTGTGAATCTCTGTTTTTTTTGTGGTTTGCCTAATTTTTTATCCATGTAGAATACGGTACTACTGAAAAACTGCTTTTTCTAACAAAAACACTTTGGTCTCTAATATTGTGTGTTCCCAATATGATAAAAATAAAAGAATATTATTTAGCTACCTTATAAAACTTTTTAGACTTTCAATGAATGTAAAATACAGTTAAAAATAGTAATACAATTTAATACGAGATATAATTTTTCCCTTCACAGTTCACACACATATCACAAAGGTCACGATTATGTTTTTAACATTATCGGGAAGCAGCCATGTTGAGCCCATGTTTGTCCGTGAGCTCGTTATGTTGGATATAAATATTTTATTCCGGGATAAAGTCGGACCCGGAATAATCCCGAGTGGACGAGTACAAAAAGAGATAAGCCACTAGTACGATTAAGTGTTGAGTTTTTGTAACATTTCCATTTTATTATTACCTACGTCGCCTTTATATCTGTAGCCAGATGGTATTGACCGGATAAAGTGTAAAGGTTAACGGATAAAAAACGGGTCACAGATTTTTGGTGTAAACTTGTCAACTCTTTGGTAAATAAACGGTTTTAAACACGTGTATGTTTTTGTACTTGTTTTAAGAGATAACTGATAAAAATTATGTCAATATTTTTTAATACTTAAGTCTTTTTAAATAATATGTTTTAATTGACGTATCAGGGTATTAAAAATTATCGCTAAATCTTTTAATGTTTACATTATAAGTAGGAAGTGAATGACTATAATATATTTATATCTTTACTGAACACGAGAAAAAAAACTATAAGTACTATGTAATGTTATGTAATCAAACTCATCTTAATTTTTTAAATGACACCAATAAAATAAAATAGTAAAACCAAGTTAAGTAGATACTTTGATAAAACTAATCGATTAGGCACATAATTACATAAATGATTTTCGTGATTACTTAATTTAAAAAAAAAGGAGAACTAGAAGCTAATTCAAATAAAATCGAATTTATTATTCATTTTCAAAGTAAGAACGATTCGAATCTAGAAACTAATCGTTCTTACTATGAAAACGTCACATTTTGTTAGGGCTGGTGCACACCAAACGCGAAGCGGCACACTCTCGTTACGGCTTAACTTACCGTCAAACTAGTTCGAAAACGTCTGACAAGACTTAACGCATCGCACAGAATTTCCTCACACTGCCTTACCTTACAAAACATTTCCTTACCCATCTCATCAAAGAAAATAGCATGAAATATCACAGTAATTACGAACAATATTTTCATCCGGCAAATGTACGGTTTTTGTTTACCGTCTCGTTTGATGTTGACGTCTTATCCAATAACGTTAATGCTCAAGGTGCCTTTGGTTCCACGAGTTTCCTTTAGCACGTCAAGAATATCAATTGATTAACGTAGGTAATGTAATAACACAATTACGGTGATTCATCATAATGTTTTCGAATAAGTTCCTGTCGGGGTTGTTTGTTGATAGCTTTTATGACTTCTGTATTAAGGTTGCGATTATCATAATGGTGGTCTTTGAAACCAGGTAACAAAGGCGTGACGTCATAAAGTAGACCAGGATTATGTGCTCCATACATGAATCAGTTTTATAATAGCGTTACTTGGAAACGACGCCGTCGGCCGCGGCTTGCGGTCTAGGCTAGGCGTTGGAAAAAAAAACTTCCTGTACGTGACGTTAGAGCAACTCTGTGACGTTTGTATTTGTAATATAACACTATCTTCTTTATGGATATGTAGTTTTTTTTTAATTCATCGCCAAAACTGAACCGTTAAGGAAGTCTCTGGTCATAATCTTTTGTACCTAACTAGCTGTTGCCCGCGGCTTCGCCCGCGTGGACATCGGAAAATTTCTCACGGAAACGTTTGTGTTTTCTATATTTATTGAATTTAATTTAATTGGATTAAATTAAAAATCCGGAGTCACATGTAATCTGTTTGATTTATGCTAACACGACGTGTGACGATGTCGTAGTTGGGTTTTAGTTTTTCTAACTTTTATTGTTTGTATAGATGTCTACTTTCCTACTACCAAATACAATAGCTGCCAGTTCTTTAATTCACAAAATCAATATTAAATCGCAGTCATTAAAAAACCTACTTACTTAAAATAGATGAATTCCGCATCACTCATATGAGCTATCATTGTATGAATGGTTCCCGGCTCGCCCCGCGGTCCGCGATCCGATCCGCCCGTGCCCGCTTAAGCCAGATTTCAATAGAGTATAATCTCACCCTAATGAATCTCCAATCCGGATTACCGAGGGGCCCCTATAATAGACGAGCGACGTCCATTGCAAACGAGTGGGATTTAGTTTAGAAAAAACTTTGATTAGTCTAGTGCGCCGGTTTGAATACAGAGAGCTGATTAATATTTCAACGTGGCATAGCATACTGTTACACATCTGTTTTCATCTTTTGTGCCAAACAAATAAATAATAGACATAATTCCTTCTGTCGTGTTCTATCTCATAGAGACACATCAAGGAACTATGTCTTAATTCAGATGTCTGATTCCGTCCAATAAATTGTAAAGGCCGCACGACACTTGGCTAATCCCATTGGCGGGCATTAGAACGGCTTTGTGCGGACAGATCGCGCTCGCACGCCGAAATTACCTAGCAATTGGTAGCCGCGCCGAATTGCCAGCGGGCTCAGTCTAAATCGGCTGCAGACACTTTTATTGCCCGGCGAAATCCCGCTGACCCGAGCTCGAGCCGATCCCGGCTTCCGTTTTATCCCGGCCCCGCTTAATCCCGGATTTGACGTCGCTTAATCCGAACCCGTGTTGGATATCGCGTCGACACAGGCCTCGCCCGCACTCTTGTTTCTATACTCTCCTATATTGATTTTGGATTTCACGGCGCACCTCCATTGAACTCGCATAAAAGCACGCGTAAACAAAGCGAGAGTGGACCTTTTGGGGATTACCGCGACGCGCACGCCGATATAATAACAAATTAATAATATATTTATATTATGATGGAATAATTCAATCGAGACAAAAGTAATCCATAACTATCGCCCTGACACGGGATTATGGAGCGCGAAATGCATCGCATTCAGATATGTGGAATCAATGATATAAAATTGTATGCAAAAAATGAGCAGATTAATTTGTGTTTTCATTGGGTGGTGCGTTATGCGAAAAATTGAGCGGTCGGGAAGCAAATGAAAATGATCGCCTCATATTATTTTATTCTCGTGGATTGTCGTTCGCAAAGTGCACTACTTACCAACTCCTACTGAAAACTCTGTTATTGAATTATTGATGCAATTTCGCTTTGTTTACGTGAATAGAATTTAAGTTACGTTGGCCCGTTACCGATTCTAATGTACTTTGACGATATTTGCATAAATCATTATACAAAATGTACTGTTGAAAAGATGATGATATTAAACGGTAACATTTGCGTCGACACACGGCGCACAACGGATTTGGCAAAATACATAATTATATTTCGCGTTTAGAAGCCAAAATTATATTTGATGGCAAAGTGAATAGTCGACTATTTCCCATTTTAATGAGGATTATAGTTTCTAGTGCATTTAGTGCACTTCCCGCGGTAAAATTAATTACTAAATCGAGTCTGTCTGCGCTCTAATAGTACGATTCGTTTCAAAGCCTACTGCGCGTACAATTTCAGTAATCCCACCTTTTGACTAACGTTTTAAATTGTCAAACTTTATTCACATGTTTCTATTGCTGTTTAGGGAAGTAATTACAAAGTTTTCAACATAATTAAGAATATTATTCAAGGAAAAGTAGTGTTACACTTTTGTTTTTGTAGTTTTTCGTGATTTGTTGAGACCCGGGTTCTCGTAGCACATTACTACGCTTGGGTCTACGACGAGGTCATTCGTAAGTACTTATGTTGGTTCCTCTGAACTTTTGTTCGTGCATTCACGTTTCTTATTTTTAGAAAGAAGAAAATAAATTTATTTGATCCAGGTTAAAGTTAGTTTAGCTTTAGTCGGATCGAGGAATTAGTGTGTGAAGGAAGCTTTATTGAAATTGAAATTGTTTATTTAAAATAATTGAGTTACATACAAATTTACAAAATAGGGCCTTAAGCTAGAGGTTAAGGTATATAATTATTGGATTCTACCTGAACTAGGAATAAACCTGTATCTCAGGTATAGGTATCTCACTCAAGTGTTATCTCAGATTAATTAATAGTTAATTATTTATTCACTACTTATAAATTATGTTTCCTAAAAATAGTATGCTATTTTTTTGCACCATCGTAAGGCATTTTTGCAACTATTTTATATTATGATTGTAACAACTCTTGACTTCTTTTTTTTTGATAACTATTGATACTAATTATTATTAATAAATTATTATTAATTAATTATTATTATTTATGTCTGTAATTTTTTGGTGTACATAATAAAGAGTATTCTATTCTATTCTATTCTACTAAAAATATTCTTTTGGCGTAATTTTTATTAGTCTGTGACTAATTTTTGGAAGAATTTCGTTTGAAGCCGTCGCAGCACAGTATATTAGCTTTACAATAATATAAACGTATACTACAATCAAAATATAACCAATTTGCGTCTCAAATCATAATGACCATTCATGGCCACAACTGAACATTAGTACAATTTAGGCGATAATGCCGCTAAGTCCTCGTTCACACTGCTGGTATTACTGGACGACGTTAATTAGTCTGTGGCGTGGCCGCGGCCTAAACAGGCTTTTAACTTTTCAAATGCTTTCATTAACTGCATTGCGATTATTTGGTCTGTATTTCCACAGCCATTGATTGAGAATGGAGGCATTAGCGACTCAGTTAATACAGTTTTAGCCGATTAATTTATTTAAATGCTGATAATGTGTTATTATTGTTTAGTGGAATATGTTCGCGTTTTGTGTTATTTTGAATAGATATTATTATTTAGTCGTGTTTTATTTTTATTTTTAATGAGGGTTTTGGTTGAACCATTGTATGATTGTCGGTACTTGTTATAAGCTTGTTACGAAGCTTTTAGAAAGAAAACATAGCCTGATTTGACCTGTTTCAGGCTTTTCAAGCAGGAAAATTCACACAACGCACGACAAAAATATTAAGTATGTGAAACTCATTTGCAATTTCACAGAATGGTAGGAGTTATTTTTAGGTGATTTCAACATACTTAGATATTTTTACTAGCCTTAAGGAAAAAAAAAAAAAAAAAACTAACAAATTTGTAACTAACTTCTTCTAAAAAGAATAAAATACCAACTATACGTTACAAATGGTCACCAAAAAAAGACGAAAATAAGTAATAAATATATAAAGTATAAAAAAATCTGAACAAATATAAAATTTAAAGAGAATTAACTCTTAGCTATTCCATTTTAAAGGCTGAAAAGCAATTCATATACCTAATCAACGAATAGTTTTCTATACATTTTGATTATAATATGTAAAAGTAACTGTGTGGTTTTGTTACTGACTGTACATACCCGTAACATGCAAATGGTTCTGTCTAACGAAGGAAGGTTAGATAGAATACGGTTCATAATCCAATATCCCTAGCGAGGAGTTTTAGACAAGTGAGTTTGAAACAGGCTCGATTTAGTTTCATCCTAACTTTTTGCTCGAAATTGAAATTAAATTAAGCTTATAAACTTGTGCGTTGTGTTTTCATTATCGTTTAATGGACTGAGGACATTCGAATCTACGTAGGTAGAAGGAATATGGGGACCTTTTTCTCTTTATTTACTGCCATGGTGATTTATTTTGTAAATGTGATCACAAGGACAAGAAAAAAGTTTTTAATTTAAATTTTTTGGTCAAAATGCTGAAAAGGATGATTGGGGATTTTTATTTATGATAGTTTTGTTTTTAAACAAATACTGAGATAGGTAATAAATAAGGTAAAACCTGGCCCTGCTTTCTAAATACCTGATAAAGTCAGTGAATCTGCAGCTAAATCTTATTTTGGTGGTGAATGTGTCATATTTTATTCGTCTTAAAAATCTCTAAAAAGAAACATAAATCTAATTTTTTTCTCAGTCTGAAGGCCAATTCTCGTACTTAAAAAACGTTCACATTCAAGTCGCAATCTGTAAAACTTGTCAAAAAAAAATTGGTAATTTGATTGTATTTTTGACAGATTGCGAATGATATGCGAATGCGAACGTTCTTAAAAATACTGGATATATAAATACTTTTGTTATTCTGTTAAAATCAAAGTAGACACTGCGTAAACAATCGAAGTACAATGATAAGGTGAACTTGTATAGGTCGGTGTCTTACTGTCTTACGTGTAAAGCGCGCCTAATCCGCGCCCATCCCTAGAGCCGCAAGACGCTGCTTGTTGCTCGCCAGTGGGGCTTCCCTAGTCCGGGCAAACTTATATGTATACACGCTTTATATACTAACAGTGTAATTAAAATTAAAAAATATAGTCTATGAAAGAAAAGGTGGTTTAAAAAAAATTGAACAATATTTTCCACATGGAAATTGCTGGATTGGTTGAAAAAAAAACAGTCTGTTTCTGCAGCGGGTATAAATGGTACACAAGAGGGGTATTGTGTACCATATCTGTGTTCTTCTAAAACCTAGTTAGAAAACATAATAACTTTGGTTAGAATTTATGAATTAAAAAAAAACGTAAATCTGATGAGTGGTTCTGTCTGAATAGACAGAAAAAAGTTCCATTTCATAATAAATAAATATTTCATCATAATATTTAAAAAAAACAATAGATGTTGAGATATTTAGTAACCTATACCGCTTAACTATTCTTAAAGAGTTTTAAAAAACCCTGTAAGAAATCGACACGTGTTTCACCTCTCAACGAGGCATCCTTAGGATGACGCAAGACTTTTCGCGAACCCGAACACGACGTCGATTTCTTACAGGGTTTTTTAACATTCTTTAAGAATAGTTAAGCGGAATAGGTTACTAAATATATCTAAGTCTATTGTATTTTCTAATGGATTTCCGCCAAGTCACGCCTGAATCAATTAACTATCATCATATTCATCAAACAAGAGTAGCGGAATGTATTAGATTTGATTTCTACCTTCGGCTTTTACCAAGTTATTGTTACAAGCGGTACTCTGTAGTCTACTGTTTTATGTACACCCAAATATAGGGATTAAATCAAACATCTAGCCTATCTGGCAATAGGATTGAACAAGAAACAGTGTTCAGTTCTTGAGGTATCCCCGACGGCCAGTTTCCTAAACCGCCACAGGATTTAGGTAACCGGCGGACGCACATCGCTGCAGATTAATTATTTATGGACGGCCCCCTACTGCCCGAGGGTAGGTTTAGCTCCCAGACGCTCTCCGATTCCTCTCTCATGCAAACTATTCGTCTTAACGCAAAATTGACGCGCAAACTTAAATATTTACAAATGGTATTTACGCTTCAAGCATTAAGGTCGCTTTTACTCTGACTGAATAATTTAAAGGTCCTTTGTCTTCATTGTCCGGAATAAAGATCTGGGGGCTTGCGATGACCACCTTGTCATGGCAAGCTTTGCTGTAAATCTCTGTTGCATCTTTGCCGTGGCGTAATCGCTTAAGCCCGCCTGGGCTAGTCCCATCTAAATGAATACCTATAAATTCGTAGACGAGTTCATCGTTTCACAGTAGCTACATTATTATGATACAGGCGATGGAAAATCGATGAAACGAGGGTACGTCTTCCCTAACAATACGTATCGAGTTATGCGTACACGTCGTTTTAATCCTTAAGGCGTAGGAAAGCACGTAATATGTAGAAACCTTCTTAACCTAACAGGATTATCGTCGGAGGCAAGCATTTCACGGCCGGATCACGCCTTGCCATCGGCTCGGCTAAGGCACAGATTTTATTACACAAATGAGATTAATACTCAAACGCACATTGTTACGTAAAGCCGTAGACGTTGTTAACTGCTACGTGTTTCGTAGCGCGCGTAGGGAAAGTAAATCTGATGAGTGGCGTAGCGAATCTACTACGTACGAAAATTCTGTTTTTGGGAGGTAAACATTCTATTGTGATGTAGAGATTATTTCAAGTAGCCTTCATGAAAATTCCGAAGCTATATATATGTAGGTGGTATTCGAATGAATATTATTTGAACTCAGTACAGAACAAAGACGAATCAAAGTCGAACGCCGGCGCGTCTTCACATACGCGACGTCGTGCGATACGAGAATTTCTCAGCGCTCAGATATTTTCGCGATGTCAATTAAAACGGTAACAAACGTCGCCCTCAAAAAGGCCATTTGTAACGTAGAGACAATCATAGCTCCCGGCGTAAACTGACAAACGACGCCGCGATAGCGAACGTCTAAACCGAGCTTTTGAACTTCTTTGACGCGCAGTCGATAAGCGCGCCGCAGCGACAGGTTATTGTGTCTGTAGCGTTCTTAACAATGGTGTTCGTTTTGCAAGTTTTCACCCAGTCGTAAGTGGGTAAATGTGTTACCGATTGACGAGGGGAGGGACAAAGGCTTGAGAGACACACGACACTCATTCACAGCGAGGCAGCGCGTTGCCGCAACAACAACTAAGATAATGATGACGTTTCCTTCAGCGACGCCCTTTAAACACGCGATTGAATTAATTACCCTGTTGGGGTGTTCATTAAATCGTATCGGTCTTATAGAATTCATGCGTTTTGTTTGACAAGCGATGTGAGTGTGTTTCAGTATACATACCTACATCTACCCATATGATTAGGTATATCTACCAATCTGTTAATATTAGATACATTTAGATAATAACTTAAAATGAATTGTTTCACAATAATTTGCAACATCATTAAGATAGTTATTATCTTTACAAACTTGATTTAATATTCGATTCAAAATTCCAAATATTACTTACAAATTATCTCAGTTCAAAAATACATAAACATTATTTAGAAAAAAACTCTCGCTACTAAGACTAACCACAGTTCCTTCCACCAAAAAGCACTAATGAATTAATAAAATGGTGTCAAACATAGGGTCGATCCGAAGGGATGAATTAGGGGATGAGTTTCTTAATTAAACAAACAAACATGACAGGTGGCGCCTCAACCAATTGTAAGCGTTATCTTCGCCATTGTCGGCATGTACGCGCTATGTCTTGAATTACAAAACAACTTGATTAACTTGGTTGAATTCTGATGTTGATCGTGAATAACTTTACTATGGGAAAGTAGGGAATAACAGTTAGGTTTCGTATTGTATTCATATCATACTGGTTTGAGAAAAACATTAATATTAATAATTATAAATGAAAATAGTGAATGAAGAGTATAGGTTTACGCATTTTTTTGTTAAAATTCTAATTCACTCTTGTATTATTTTAATAGCGTTGAATTAGACAACTTCTGTAGCCCCATTTTCGATTCTTAAAAAAAATTAATATTTTATCGTTTTTTTTCCTTATTTTACTTACTTGTTTTTTTTATAAATTTTAGCCGTTCTCTATAGAGAACAGCATTACTAAAACTAGCTCAACCTAACACCTTCACAACAGTTAACCGGAACTTATAGTAAACTTAAATCTGAGTATTAAAGTAGAGTATAATAAAGGTTGCAGTGCTTACACCTAAGCCCTGCGGCGTCTGAGTCCTAGGTCATGTTACCTACGAGACAGGACGGTCAGTTGATACCCAGGCTAGGCTTAACTTACTTAAGAACTGATGCAAGTACACCTACGACCTAAGTACTTGCACGGATATAAGGGTTTGTGTTGTCGTTAAGATTTTAACGGGTTTAGTGTTGAATTTTGTCCTGCTAAATTAAAATAATTCCTGGATTGGATTTGTATTTCGAATTTTTTCATTCATTTCATTTTTTTTCTTAATTGTATAAACTTTATCAGCCTTAAGCCACGAAATTTAGCGTGTTTTTTTTTTAGTTTTCTTTTTCTTTATGGCACATCTTTATGGTCATGGGCTATCCGAATATCAATGAAAAATATTTGGCCAGTCTTAAGTGTCTGAAAATTGATTCACTGTTACAATGTATTAAATAGATAAGTAGGTACTGGTTACTATTGATGTTTTTGCTCGTAACTAAATCCGTTTGGTATCGGAAATGTGTTTTCCATTTGTTAGAATTAGTGTTTTTTATCAACTCGTTCTCCTGATTCGGTACAGTCATCCAAAAAGATGTATTTAAAAATACAAAGAGAAATTACGTTTTTTTTAAATACCTACATATTTATCTAAAATCAGTACCTACCTACCTACTTAAATATCAGTCACCAGTCCTTTTCAGCACACATCTGCTAACATATTCGAGTAAATATTTTTCCAAGTCTCGGACCAGGTAGCTGTATTTGCATTGTTTAGTCTAGCATTAGACCGTCTGCCCCTGGTCAGGTGAAAGTTTAGGGGGCCACTGTAAAGGGATTAACAGGAGACTGTAGGTGTTAGTCTACATCCTGTCCACCTCTAAATTAAACTGCTAAACTTCATTTTTGAGTTACTGTTGCTGTTGAATTCAATTTAGATGTGAGGGTAGATTTGGGGTGAGAATATATTAGTTAACTGTGTTTTGTGAAAAAATTAAGTTAAAATTCTGTAAGTGAATAAAAGTACGAAACAAGAAAATATTTCAGACAGAAATCAAGTTCTAGGTAAAATGGTTAAGGTAAAGCCGTCGTTACATGCCATTATAATTTTAATGGTGTTCATGGCACCCACATGGTTTATATCCATGCGATTACGGCTGCACACGTACCTAAATACAAACATACATAGGTACATTATAGACTGCTAAAATCATAACCCTTCCTTTTGGCTTTGCCGTAGTCGGGTAATAAGAGAAGGTAGGACTGAATTCAGACGCACTTTGAATGTGAAGATAATCTTCGCTAGGTGTTTCTGAAAACCAAAAAAAAGCCTGACGCACATCTGACGAGGTGCAGCGCAGCGCGGTTGTCACTGCCAAACAAAAATCAACACCTGATTCAAGATTTTAGTAACGATGTGCATAAACCCGCGTCCTATTTAAAGCGATCGTAGCGCGAATACACGATCGTTCGAACTTTTTGTTCGGTGAACCTGAACGCGTGGTGGCGCCGACAAAGGGCGCTTCCCGGTTTTCCGAAAAAAAAATAGACATATGCACGCGACCGATCCCGTATTCGCGCGACAAACGCTTTTAAATAGGACGCCGCCTTAAGAGTTTCGTACAAGAAAATGTATGGATGAAAGGAATTAGTAAAAACTGAAGAAAAGGTAACATTGCCATTTTCTTTCTCTTTTCATTCTTGTTTCAATGAGGCTGTAGGAATATCATTTTTACATCCGCACAAAGAGTTGCATATTAATACTAGTATCATTGAAGCAATATGAGTAGGTGCTATGTGCAAGGATCGTAACAGGTTTTGTTCTGTAGTTTTTACCTACCCCCATGGGAAATAGGCATGAATATATATGTATGTATGTATAGATAATCAAGGCCTTTTCAATGTTATTATAATAATAAAACATCCGTGCTTTCCCCCCATAACAGAACACATAATAACGTTGTAAATATCGTTCAGACAAAGGCACTCAATGATAGCATGACACCGTATTTGCTAGGTTTCAGCATCCGGCACGCAGGACTTATCCAATCTAAATAGATCATCGCTCACGAATAGGCCTTCGATCAACACGCAAATCCAATAGTAGGTTGTCACTATAATTAGTTTTTATGTTATATAATTGTGTAGGGATGTACGATGTGTGATGTGAGAATCTCGTCGCTAAGTAATAACAGCCGCACGGGTCGATCCATCAGATTAAGCTACGCTTGCTGGGGTTGGTCCGTGGATGGGTGATCTTTACATATCGAGATTCCTCCGTACCTCGGAAAGCACGTTAAGCCGTTTGACAGGATCTTTGACAGTCGTTACGGGTCGTCAGAAGCCCGAAACTCTGACAACCAGTCTTACCAAGGGGTTTCTTATTACCCAGTTACTGGTTTGTGGAGGTCAGATAGGCAGTCGCTCCATGTAAAATACTGGTATTCAGCTGTATCCGGTTAGACTGGAAGCCGACCTCAACATAGTTGGGAAAAGGCTAGGGAGATTGAATTGTGTAGAGATGTGTTTGTGATAAAATGTTACCTTGGTACTCATTGTACCACTGTAACTTGCGAATTTTAGAAACTCTATAGGTTTACTCAAATCGAAATTTTAGTCTCAACTTTGGTGTTTATTTTAGTTACTATTCGGGTTTTTTAGTTGGGTTTAAAACAGTCAATAGATTCCAGATGATTAAGTGTCCACTCCATTTTCTGAGTTTGTTCCTAAGTTTACCTTTCAAGCATGAATATAACTTACTTTTTAATACATGAACATAAATTTCTTTAAATAAAATTCAGCAAAATTTGCTGAAAAATTAAAGTAATTTTATTTATTTTGAAAAATCTTAAATACAATATACAAGCCAACACTAAAATATATATATTATTATTTACAAGTATACAAAAAAAAGGAGAAGCTCATTGGGCATAGAAAATACGTCCGCGTCGCTGTCAATGGGAAAAGTGCCCAAAAAAAGTCACACTCATGAACTACATACATAAAGTGTCCTATCCACATGTTTAAAACAGCGGAGTCAATTAAGCCCCTGTTCTCAGGGCGGGTCTGGATGAGACTTTTAACGAAATACTTATGCTAACTCCGGAGGAAGTAGGTACACGCGTCGCTCACGGTTCATTTGTTAATGCTTTGTGACTCTTGTAACGTTACTAGAAGGGCCATTCTAATTCATTCAATTGCTTATGAATTGGAAGTCATAAGAAATTCTTTTTGGAAATCAAGGAAAATATCTTCTGTTTGTTCAAAACTAAGAATGTAGATAATTCAAACTCGTCATTATACAGTGTCCCAAACGACTTAGTGGTCTAAAGGCCAAAGAAATTTACACTTCCACTTGGATTTTTTGACCTTGTGAACATAATTTTTAAATTTAAAGTGTAAAATTTCTTGAAAATAATAATAGCGAAATTTCTGAACTGTTCAGAATATCGCAGTTTTTAATTTTTTTTTAATGATAGGTGGACCCCTTCGCTTTACCTTTTTTGCCGTTGGACCACCACGTTTGAGACACCCTGCTCACGCCTTCTGAACTTATTAAATAGTTTTTAATTCATGACAGAACATTTAAATCCATAAGAAACGAATGCACCGTTATCATAACAACTAACGAGTTATTTCAAAGTTGTCCTTTAAATCTACGAAATCGAGACAGATAATAATGCGACCGTTCTTAAAAATACGGGAAATGCCCCTCTGATAACTTACATGTACGACTTAAGAAACATTTTATAATATGAATGAATCTCAATCAGGTACCTACCTACCTATGTGTGTAAACTATTATCTTTAATGTAATAAAATGAGAGCATTTTAATTGGCGGGGTTTCCAGTATTATAGTACCTAATGTGTCAGCCTTATCACCCAAAGCGAATGACACTTCAACCACGCTCAAAATACCCCAAACAGCACTCTGTCGAAATCCAGTAACTTTATATCCGTGCTTTTAAGTTAAGGGTGCACGTTCTCAAAAGGTGTTGAATTTGATTCAGAACATATCTCTTTAAGCCCTTACATCCATTCAGACAGGTGCGTACAGTTAGATGTGAGTGACGTCATGCACCATTAGACGGATTTTGGAAAACGGATTTTCTGAGTGTGTAGGTAGAGAAAGTTATTTTTTTGAGTTTAGCAAAAATATCCCGTATCCGATTTTAGTGTAGGTATTTGGCAATATATAAATATTATGGGTGAGAACATTTACATATACACCTCCTACGGCCATGATCGCTAAAAAACCTCGAACTGAGTTATTTGAAAAGCAGGCTTTTCATGGGTTCCTGAAAATGTCCAACGGCAGACCCAACGCGGTAGACCCAGGCGTAGATGGCAGCACGAACTTGACGTTTATAGGAAGGATTGGTCCGTATTGGCTCTGGATCGAGTTGAGTGGAAAAAGGAAAGGGAGGCCTTAGCCCTGCATATAGGCATAATAATTCGATACTCTGTTTGTGTGCGATTTGTGCCCTTAAGTGTTTCATAAGCAATTCAAAGCAGATCCGTGTGCGAGTCTACATTTCCTTGAAATAAAACTAAGAAATTGACTTTCCAGAGGTTTTTACCTCATTTAAAACAAATGCCACAGGATAAATTAATTAATAATAAAAAAACACACATTCAATACATTCATTCAACTATAAAAATGAAAAAAAATGCCATGATAAAATAAAGAATTATGCCAGAGATCCGATTTTTGTCACCACTCCAAGAGATCCCGACAAGAAATCCCGATATTTCATCATTTAAAAACAAGTACTTAACACTTAAAACAAAGCAACAATAAAAACAAAGCAAGATCGCGCACTTCATTTATTTTCCCAATAATTCCTCTGTAGTATTATTAAAGCTACATACACTACAGAGCATGAGCTAATTCCTGTTAGTACAAAGTTTTAATTCAGTACTTACACAAGCCGACATCCCGGTCTTGTGTACCGAACTCTTTTCAAGTGGTCTTGGCTCGGCTTAGCTTTGCAGCGCGTATTTTGTCGTATGCTATAACAATTATATATGATTGTAGAGAGGAAGATTTTAAACTCCATGGTTTATTGCAGCACATAGAGGTAGAATTGAGAACATGATTAGCACAAAACCAATGTAATATGTAGGTTTTCAGTGTGAGTATTTGACACGATTATGTTACTGTAATTACTTAGAAAGAAAGGAAACAAAAAAAGAAAAAAATACTATTCTGCACAAAATTTAAAAGAACATTACAAAAAAAAGACATAATATACACACATGCAAAGTAGCCAAAAGCCTCGTATTCAACAAATAAAAATAAAAATTTTTTTTTTTGATTATGACATTTTAGGTCAGAATACAAAGTCACTTAGACTTTTTTGTGCCTTTGCCTAAGTTAGATAATACAAGTTATTTTCCATTGGAAAATATTTGAAAACAATAGTCATGTTTGTATTAGAATAAGCAGATTCCTTATAGCATGATATTCCAATTAGCACATTATATCCGCCTGAAAAACAACTAAATCGGATTACTTATGAGCAATTCCTATATTGTACCGACCGGTATTCGTTAAACTAACATTCTAGTTTCTTTGCCAGATGTATAAAGTACGTAAAGGGAAATATTTATATGATCCTCTAAAAATATATTGACTTTTTAATGATGGATACTATTTAAATTTATGACACGACGATGCACACTTTTTTAAATAACTAAGCCTCTTTTTAACTTTCTGGCTTTTCTCACAGTTGAATGAATGAATGAATGATATATTTATTTGCAAGAATATAGGTTATGGTAAATAGCTAACTTATGTTCTTAAGATCTATGGGTTTCACTATAATCGGCATTTCAGCCGTGGAAATTAACAATAATTATTATTAATTATGCAATATTTTGATTTTTTGTAACTAATCTACGGTTCTCCGACCAGACGGATAAGGTTATGTTGAAACTGTGATAAACCACAGGCTACATCCGCAGTTATTTTTCAGTATTTTTGGGTCCCTTTTAGAGGTATAAGGAACAGGGTGTAAAGTTCATTCATACTCTATAGAAAAGGGAGGATCCTCCGACCAGACGGATGTTGTGTCTGGTGGGCAACTGCCCAACAATTGATGTCGGATAGTCTTATATAATATGTTGATCGCACGGTAAACTCTAATTGCTCGATGCAGGATTTGTGTGACGTCAGGTCTTTCATGCGTAGTCCGCAACTAAAATAGTTATTAGTTGAGGTAGGACACACAACAAATATATCAAGAAAAGCGAATTTTAAAATTAGAACCAACAAAAATGCTTGGATGAAAATAAATAAAACAATTGAGCATCTATTCTCTAAATCAGTAGCAATCGGTTGGTACAATGCTCGCGACAAAGTCGAGTGTTTCTTAGCTCGTTCTAAGAGCTCTCTGTTCGTCTGTCTATCTAATTGCTATTTTATGTAGCGAGTTAATGAACGTTGTATCTCTGAACTTGCACTGATTTGTACTTCTTGTAAAAAGATTAATGTAAGGTTGGATAAGGAAGTAATGTTAGGGCTGTAAGTTTTTGATAAGATGCGACAAATCTAACTCTGTTTCAATTTCCGTACCAATTTGTATTTTATGTTAAGAAAAACCTCTTTTACTGTATTTATAAGGTGAATACATAGCTCCGCTTCAATATTGAGATGCATTTTCCTAGTAAGAATCTCTATTTTCACGTTACTTGTACGGCTTTACCTACCAAATTGCCTACTGTCATGTTTTCCTTTAAAAATTCATTAACTATTTCCCCGTAACTTAAAAATCGGCGGTCAAATTATGAATTACCCAATCACGTCAACCGGAATGAAAGAGTATTACTTTTTTGCGGCACTGCGAAGCCGGCTCGCGGAGTCGAAGCTAATTCGATTTAATTTTATGCTGGATTCGAGATAACACGTGTGCGATATTTGTGGCACACGCATTATGACGTCACAAGTCATTAGTGTTTGGTGACAAAGCTTTCGACTGATTTTGTTTCTGTGAATGATTATGGTCCTTTTTCCCGCAATTCTTTGATAAGGTGATGTTTGCTATAAACATAATATTAAGTCTAGTTTTCTGGAAAGCTACAAAAACATGCTTGTATATAAATGGTATATTTATTCTTAATATAAATTAAAATCTCTTTTCATGTCTGTCAGTGTGACCGCGTTAGTTTAAACTTTCTTGAAAGAACGGATCTCGAAGCTGATTTCACCATCATTAAGAGTATTAAATATTCCGAAAGGTTTATGTGCATAAAACATTATTAATAAACTTATATATTATATAAAATAAATCTCCTCGTTAGTCGCTAGTTCTTACATATAAAAGTATTAAATAATACTTATCAAATGATCACTCTTAGTTAGTAATTATAATTAATTCTCTTCGTCGTTATTACAATATCTCGCTTCCTATGACAACAAAACTTCCAAAATTACCTGCATACCCGATAAACAAGCTAGTCTAACCAAAATATGGTCCCACCTATCGCATTTAATTAATATTCAATTCCTCGTGTATAGTTTCATAAGGCAAGGGTTTAAACTGACCAAAGGACCGTCTCGGGCGGCGGGCGGGCCACAACTAAACCTCACTAATCCAAGCTGGGTATTAAATCGCTGCCTAGGTGCTAACCTCCAACTACCTTCCGAAGTTTGTAGGGTTGAACGAACAATGTTTCTGAAAATTTTGGAAGAAAATTCTATGTGAAAATGTAAAATATTGGAGTTGAAAAAGGAATGTTTTGAAAAAATTACTAGTTCTATGTTAAACGTAGGTTTAACATAGAACTAGTAACTTTTTCAAAACACTTCACTTTCTTCAAAACAGTTCACTTTTTTATTCCTCCTTATAATTATGAAAATGCCGCAGTTAATGAAAAGAAAACTCAAAAGTTTTCCGATTTCAAACTGTTCTTAGTGTCTATGATACTTAATTATATTTTTTGTTGTAAAGGGTAGTTAGTAGAATTCAAATCAAATAGTAATAATCGATCAAAATAACCGCACGCATTACCTAAAGAACTTCCCAACGAAAACGATCGAAACTTACTTTCAGCGATTACGAAAACTGAAACTCCTATTCAAAAGTACATAACCCAAAGGCTAACACAGCTTAACGCACCTCCACCCTGTTATTAAAAGATTATTGTGGCGCGAAATTTATAATTTCAATGTAACTACCCACTATGTTTTGTGAACCGAATCCCGGAATAGTATTATGTAAATTCAATAACTGCGCGCTCAAAGACGTCTATTGTTTTCAACTGATACTCTAAATCAGTGTTCACCGTAATAATATTGAATATGGGTAATATTTTGGGATTGTTTACCTTTGTGTGTATGGAACTGAATAGCATATAATCGAAATGCGCTACATTAACTAAAAAAAAGTCGAGAGATGTCGCGGGACATCCGATTGGAACGAAGTTCCTTTCGCTGAATATTTTGTATTAAATAACAGGCACAATTAAATGAATTTTATTAACATGTTTGAGAATAACTAAATGAAAAAAAAGCATACTATTAAAATAAAATTAAAATTAAAATACAACTATTTTCGGCCTAGCTCTTATTCGCCAAGTGTGCAAAGTATAACGTGCTGTAAGGAACTTCAGTCCAAAATCAACGTAATTTGCTTCTAGTCAGACGAAACATTTTCCTCATAAAAGAAAAGTGCGACAGATTTCCATTAAACGCGCCGAGCTATTAAAACGGCTATAAAAAAAGCGCATCGAAGCAGCAAAAACTATTTAATAACGCAACAAAGCAACGCTACAAAGCGTTGGGCGCCGTCGGCCGTTCCTTCCACCAGGATTAATTATTATTTTAACATTTCAGTAGGTTTTTTGCCGCGTCCGCGAGCAAGTCAAAAGCATTGCTTTCTCGCTTCAAAAGTTGCTAAATAATTAAGACGCCTTCTTAGCGACAGCGTTTCGACGTCCAAGAGAGACTAAGTTGGTGATTTTTCAGAGGAACCTCGTCTTGGAAAAGATTTTTCCATTAAGTACTTTTTTTGTGGCAGTTCGGTAGACGTCCAGGAAGATTATGTTTGTAATTATAGGAGAAGAAAGTTAAAGCTTGTAAAATATGTACCAATAACCTGTACATTCATATATTTTAACTGCATATCATGCAGGTGGGAAGAGTAACGTGTTAAAAATTGTGATAAAAAATGGTACCAACAAATTCTAACAAAACTCTCTATTGCCTTAGGTAAAACACTGCCTGTCCATTGCGTGGTGGAGGCAGTAGCCTCCCTTGAAGAAGGCGCATGGAGACGACGAGCCGTGGTGGAGACTGACAGTTACGTCATCATCCCTGCTGCCACCGCCTTCCACGAGCTTGTGCCTGCCGCCATGATGCGGCTAGGATACCCTCACGAATTGGCTGCTTCTGCTAAAGGTATGTTACTTTTGTTGAATTATAGGAAACGGAGTTTACAATGTATAGATAACCTCGTAATTGTTTTATCACCCTAAGTTTGAATAGCACTTGCACGTCATAAAACGACAAGGTCTATTAAGTAGGGAATGAAAAACTGAGACGATCCTCATTTTGACCAAAATGCGAGATAATTGGTTTTTGCAGCAGGACGGTGATTTTTTGTCCTATGTGACAGTTAGATAGATATTCAACCTCAGGGCTGATTTCACCAATGAAACTGAACGCGATCAGCACTTCTATATATAAACTGCGTTCAAGAGCTGTCATTGTCAAAATTGTTACGGAATATTGACACAGACGCGGTGTAAAAGTGCTGCTCGCGTGCCCCATACATCACGGTTATTCAAAACACTAATATCTAAATTCAATATTTCCATTTCCTTGTCACCAGGTTCAGTAGTAATAAACAACTGGAAGCCGTTGCCATTCGAGAGGATCTCTGATGGTCCTCTGGCTACTGTCGGCGAGGTCTTAGGGGAGCTGACGACGGTCGCAACCCTGAGGATCCAACTGCTGAGACCACGGCCGACCCCACTGCAAGACATTAAGGACAAACTTCTACGGCTGTTGTTACTGCAGAGCAGGCCTTTGCTTATGTCTACTGGATGTCCTTTAGATGAGGTGAGTTCTTGACATTTTTTTTTTTTAAGACGTCAATGTCAGTTTAACCAGAAGCAGATTCGGATTTATTTATTTGCCGACCATTTAGGTACAGGTATAAGATGGTACATCACTAAGTGTTTCCGGTACATTCTACTTTACGGCAAGCAAAGTCGTAAAAACTAAAAAATACAAAAAAACAATTTTCATATACATAGATCATGCAGTCGTAAAAACCAACGATACACATACTGTTGATACAATTATAATTGTAATTTAAAATAATGTGTCGTTTTAAAAAAAAATATGAACTTAGAAATCGTCTGTCACATCCTGTTCTTAAAAATGTTTAAAGAAGTTCGTAAAACATGGCGGTACCTATCAAAAACAAAAAAGTTTTGCAAACAGAACCTCAGTTATAAAAGAATTAAGCCGCAAACAGAGACGCCATAATCTTCGAACCACACGTACATTCAGCAAAGCTTCCGAAAACATCTGTCAAATCAAATTACATCAACCGATTGGGGCGTTAAAATCATCCTGATGGGTGACAATGAGTACACGGTACACCGAGCTAAACCAACATTCACAACGGAACGCCATGTCCTCGGTTTACCCCGCGAACAATACCCCGAACTAAACCTTTACCCTTACCCCTTACCCCCTGTTACCCCTTATTAACGTGGAAACACTGGAAACTCATTGTTTTCCATATTTTAAGCTCGCTTTGTAAGGCACGCTTTCAATCGAAAACATTTATCCTAGTAGGTATTGTTTGTTTTAACGATTTAATTAAAGATTGAGTGCTTATTTGCTTAAGATTCGTGATTTTGTTATTGTATCGGTTTTGGTATCTTTTATTCGAGCTTTTAGCGGTTTTGTTGGTAATTTTTAACATTACCAGAGGAAAACGTTAAAATAGTCAGATAGGTGACTTGAGGCTTGTGGCTAAGTAATAACAGCCGCACCGGTCGATCGATCAGGTTAAGGCACGCTTGCCGCGGTTGATCCGTGAATGGGTGACCATATTTACATGTCGAGACTCCTCCGTGCCTCGCAAAGCACGTTAAGCCGTTGGTACCGGCTACCATTTGTAGATCTTTGACAGTTGTTACGGGTCGTCAGAAGCCCGAAAGTCTGACAACCACTCTCACCAAGGCGTATCGTCTTACCCAGTAACTGGGTTGTGCAGGTCAGTGCAGTCGCTCCATGTAAAATACTGGCACTCAGCTGCATCCGGTTAGACTGGAAGCCGACCCCAACATAGTTGGGAAAAGGCTAGGTAAATAATGGTGACTCTTTCTTTGGGATATGTAACCGAAGTAATATTGAGGCTTCTTCATGAACTTCATAATTATGTAGGTACATACATACCTACATATTCTTGACCTTTATTTAAAGGAAGATGAAAAAAAATGCGTTTATTGGCATTACAGCAGAAAGAAAAATACACCTTAAAAGTATAAAAAGAGAAAACAATAATTATAATGCCAAAAGGGCCTCAGCTCAGCATAATGTCAGATGACAACAAAAAGTGTAACACCCGACGCTGATTTTCAGCTGCAACCCACGAGTACCACCATATCACCATTTATATCTCTCAACGACAATTTTTGACCAACACGATACAAATATCGATTAAAACTTCAATAAAGCACAAACATTAAGAAAACTTTTCCATAAAAAACAATGAAGACCTATCTTCCAAGTCTGCCTGCCAAATAGCTTTCATCGGCCAAAGCACATAAAAATACTGGCATTCTTCAAGCCACTCGATATCGACGAAAATTAACAAGAATTTCGGATGAAAGACGAAGAGACAGATTATCAAAACTCTTGGTTAAGTAGGCGAGCGTTCTTCAATTTGGTCTTTATAATTGCGAGGTGACTGCTAAGACCCTGCTAATAGGGATCATCGCTCGGGGGAAGAATTAAGGAAGCATTTGTTTTCATGTTCGCGGCTCGAGTTTAACAATGAAGTGGGCTCAGACATTTTGATGTCATGTTTTGATTGAAGGTTAATATTGTTGTTTAAAAGTAGCATGAATACAATTTCGAACTTTATGCATTCTGTACGTGTGGCCCGCCCAGTCTCATTTCAGCCTCGCGGTCAAATCGCCAACAGCAGTTTTTAATATTAACGTTAAATTGAACTGTTTTTCTTTTTAACTAATTAAGACTAGTGTTTAAAGCATAGATTTGTGTTCGCTTTCTTAACTTTTCACTAATATTTCCACTAATAACAAGACTCACTGAACAATGTGATCTTGAAGTCTATTAAAAAAATATTAATTATTATTAAGTATTTAAAAACCATGTGTATAAGAAAATTCATACGAGACTAAAGAAAACATCCACTCCGCATTTTCAGCAACTCAGTAAGTTCTAAAGAGATTTAAAGCTCTTACTCGCGATAGAGAACAATTTGTCGACGCGATGAGCACCTGTCTCATACGCAAGATCTACATACATAATAAATTTAATTGAATCTCCGTCTCATCCGCGCCTCGCAAGGCCTTATTATATTTTCTAAATATCCACCTTGTAGCGAACGGGTTAGGGCGGCGGGGGGTGCCCTCATCTTGCCAACTTGAGCCACACCGAAAGAGGGTTAAAAGGAGTTTTAGATGTACGAACGCTTTTGATCTTATTAATACCATAAAATAATGCTTTATAATCTTATTAAACGCGAGGTTAGCGCTCCATGCGCGCCCTCTAACCATAACCGGCTCATGGATATTTCAATTTGGAGTTTGCAGTGACATCGTGTATTGGGCACGGTTAAGTTATACATAATTTTCAATGTTTCATAATATCTTGAAGATAACAAATGAAGATCTAACGGTTTAATAGACAGCTAGAAACAAATTGAAGTTGAAAAGTTGAGTCGAAGTTGGCGCAAATGAAGCAAAGGAACTCCCGGCCGGGCAAGATAATCAAACACCTCAAACTTGGAGTTGTTAGCTAAACGCCAGATGAACTCGGCTCTATGATATTATGGTAATTTATCTCACGCCAATTTGCGCCACTTCGATTTTAACTCGGAGCAAACTTTTGGACGCTCCAGGAATATTTTATCGAAGGGGTTTCCCGAGTACCACCTCGATGCAGGATCAATTTTAAACCATAAATCTTCTTTAAGACTACTTTCTTACTTAATTTCGAAATCTCTTTGAAATTTCAAGGTTCTTTGTAACGGGTTATAATTTAATCACTCCTTCAAGCGTGCGTAAGTAGCGTATGTACACACAACGAAAATAATATAAGATAACACTAAGCCTATTGTGTTCAAAGTTGTCCTTTTAACTACAAGTATATCAAGAAATGTTCGCAATCACACACCGAATTACGTACTTAGGCGGATTACACGTGACGCGAGTTATCACGCGCAGGCGCCAGCTCTCGTAAATCTTCCATGAAGCTGAAACAGACAATATCTGAAAGCAAATATGGCCTCACTATTTAAAAATATAAAACAAAGAAGCGGATTAACGTATCACTCGAGCACGGCGCTAATACCTCTGACATGATTTATAGGCACAATCTCGATGTGTAATACTTACAGTTAATTTAACGTCTGATTTAGCAACACTGCGAGCAGGCCTGCTTCTGACAACTCGCTTGACGACGTAATCACTGGCATTGTTCTATGTAATCTAGCGATACGCGCAGATCTCACTTGCATAACTGTCAAGCTGGGTAAACTGCGCGACGGAACTATAATCTGACAAGTTCTTTATGATTGACTACTTGCTGTGCGATTAATACCTCTCTAAACATGCACTCCTGTTATCATGCTGAACAAATATAGTTGTGAAATTTAAACATCGCATTGGAATCATTCCGAGTCACACGGTTGATTTGAGGCTCTAACAGCGGCGTCGGATCGGCTTGAGGCATTTCGGTTGCTTTGTTTAGCGCTGTCGGTGCGGTAACGATGCAGGCAGCACTTAGTCCGCGGCTGTGCCGGCGCTAGTTGAGGGCGTAGTGGGTGGATGCTAATTGTTGAGACGCCCTTCCCGCTCATTGTTTTAGAGCAGACCATGATTGAAGTTTCGTCGGCGCTCGGGAGTGATGCGCACTAACCACCGAGCAAACACCTCACGCCGAGAGCGTCAGAAGCCGACCGCTCGCGCATGACACATGCATTAACAGCCGACCTAATATTTTCATAATCTAATGGCGATGTTCTGTGAAACAATGCTTTGTGTTTATTCAAACAATTATCTCTGTATCTGTTGCTGGTTAGACTGACCTCTTTAAAATCGTCTAAAATTGTTTGCGGTATCTTGTTGTTTTATTTACTGTTCGAGTTACGTTTGGTGACCTTCCTTTTAAAGTGTTTCTTTTTGTTATAGGTAACATTAGCTCAGATATGTCGCGGCCAGGACCGTACGCCGGGGCCACACAACTTTCATGAACCGTCTGAAGAAATGCGTCGTAAGTTTGAATCCTGGTGGAGTGCTCAAGTTACACCTCGACCGCCACCATTCAGCCCTCGTCGATATCCATCGCCTGGTCCTAAAACTCGTTCACCTACCTTGAACACTATACCAGACCACTTACATCCAGCGTTACAGACAGTCCAAAGTCAATATCCTACTCAAAAGACTAGAATGCGGACAAGTTTTGATCCTGAATTGGAACTGCCCAAACTACAGCGTTGGTTTTCGGAGAATCAACATCCAAGCAGACAGCAAATACAACAGTATGTTCGAGAGTTAAATAACTTAGAATCGAGGCGAGGACGAAAGCCCCTCGATGTCAACAACGTTGTTTACTGGTTCAAGAACGCGCGTGCTGCGCAGAAACGCGCTGAGCTTCGGAATATTGGTGGACTGAGCTGTCATCTCGGGGTCAATGGGTTCAACAGCAGGAGTCACAGTCCGACAAACGGGTCATTGATGGCTGGAAGTGACACTTACGGTTCTCAAGACCACAATTCAATGAAGAGTCCTATTCTATCTGGCAGTCCGGGAAGATACCCGATGTCGGTTATGTCTGAAGACAATTTATCCAATGGAGGTTCCGACTTAGAAGATGATGGAGGTGACATACATCCAGATGATAGGCCTGAGAGCCCTGATGCGCCTCTCTCTTTGATCACAACTAAAAAGAATATCGATCATGATACAGATGATAGGCCCGAAGAGTCGCCCAAGCCACCCGATATCATTAAGGTGAGTTTCTATACCTACATTGATTATGATTATGAGAGAAGTCGACACGATTGTAGTCTTGAATAATCAATTACTCATGATTCGATTTTTATATGGACACGCTACGCATAACCATACCTTTACTCACAGATATATTGCGCAATAAATATATCATTGGACATTAAAGTTTCTAATATTTTATTTTTATTTTCACAGGTACATGACATCAAGCAAGAGCCAAGAGATTTGAGTAAGCCTGACAACACAATCTCGCCGCAACGTTCTCCGGCCAAGAACAGCGACAGTTCGCACAACAACAACAGCAATAACAACAACAATGAGGACGAGAACGGTGTTGGGGACGACCATGATGGTTCTGATGAGGATGTTATACAGGAACGACACTACGGGCCATCTTCCCCGCATCTAGATCGTCTTCCCTTCCCCATGGTGCCTAACCACCCCATGTTCGGCCACGGCATCATGTACATGAGCCAATACATGAGTGGCTTCCCCGGCGTCGGCGCAGTCCCCGGAGAAGGCGCCAGCGGCCTCAACCTGGCCCTTGCAGGAGCTTCGGACGAGCGCCGCAAACGCAACCGCACCTTCATCGACCCCGTGTCGGAGGTCCCCGTACTAGAGCAATGGTTCTCAATGAACACCCATCCCTCGCACAACCTGATACTTAAGTACACTGAGGAGTTGAACAGGATGCCTTACAGGCAAAAGTTTCCACGTCTGGAGTCGAAGAACGTACAGTTTTGGTTCAAGAACCGAAGAGCGAAGTGCAAGAGACTGAAGATGTCGTTGTACGAGCCATCATCGCCCGGACACTACTCCCATCCCGGACACCCCCACGCTATGGCCGAAAGGAAACTGGTGTGAGCTAACTGCGCTCAATGTTAGTAAAATGTGAGAGATTTTTGTGTTTGTGGCGTCGCAGCATATACACGAAAGACTGATATCGAATCGTTTATTGGTGTGCAGTGCCATGTTAGTATTAAGATGACGACACACGCGTCATCCTAACTTTAAACAGTTCGTATTATTCAGAGGACTTTATTAGTAACTGTTTAGATTATTAACGATCATAGTTTTGCTTAAGGTAGACTAGACATATTGGAATGCGATATCATTATAAGTTTAAACTAGTAGTATCAAGTTATCTGATAGAGCGATCACATCGTATTGTTTAGTGTGTACATAGTTGTAGGTACAAAATTACTATCAAAGGACATGTCACAGTTGTTTGTGAAGGAATCTCAATATTTCTAGTAGTATGTATGTACATAAGAAACTCAAAACTCGGTTTTTATTTATTAAATTTTACAGTAGTTGTATAAATCTGTTGTTAGAATATAATTAATGGATACTCTCATTAAAAGTTCCACTTAACTTATAAAAGCGAGGTCAAAGTATAGAATGGTATTCAATGTTATTCTAATTATGTACATTATTTGTATAATTAGTATTGAGTCATAGTAATAATGATATTATATTGCACATAGTATACTGGAATCGATATTTCTGATATTATCGGTCGGTGTTCGGCGGCCGAATGGTTTTACGCACATTCCGTATTATGTACTCTTTTGTTATAGATGTTAATGTTTCCTCAATCCAAAGATCGGTTAGAGTTGTAGAGTGATCACGTAATTACTGATAATCAATTAGTCTCCCGTTGCACTGGGCGAAGCGTTTGGGTTGCAGTTAGAATAGAAATGGTGGCGATATTAAATCGAGTCGCGCTGATTACTCTATTCCGAATAATAAGCGGTAAGCGTTGATGATGGCGGCTCGTTTTGTGAAGGTTTATGTGCGGGGTATTTCATAGTTCATAATGCCGCTTTGCCCAGTAAATCGGTTTACACCAAACAGTTTATGTTACAGTATTCACGCATTTATCGATTGAGGCTGTTTCGTCACACTCTTGTTTTATAGTTTTAGACGCATCATAGTTGTAATACGACAGTTTGTTTTGTTGTTCCCATGTTATGCTTGTTTTCGTGAAGCTGTGATGAAATTTCCAAATATTGTAAATATTTTATAAATGTTAAACATAAGTTTTATTGTAAAACTACGTCACTAGGCTCACACGAACAATTAAAGCATTACCGCTTAGGTAAAGAAAATATTGGCTAAATGTTTATTCGATTCAATTATATAAACGAAAATTTAATTGAATATAATATGAAAAGATGTTGTTCTTTTATTTACCATACTTACAAGAAAACATTATGACACCAACATATCCTAAACACTTACCTACACTGAACACTACTCATAGATAAATATTAGTACATACCTACATTCAATACGTATTGCCAAGCCTGTATATATTTTTGATAGTTACTGAATGCAGAAACAAGAACTTTCAAGCAAGTAAAAAACCAAATACCTACCTACCTACTAACAAACGTGAGTCTGAAACAGCTGTTTGCACGAGTTCATAATGAAGTTCATTGCAATTAATTTATCAAACAACATAAAAGTACGAAACATAAATACAATTAACGATAGCAGACCGTTTTGCTTTATCAAAATACAATGATGGTAATAAAAATACCGTAACACTATACAGTATACAATAATTAAAACTTGCACCACAGAACATTACACTATACTTAGCTTATCTGAGCCTACACTTGCACAAAAAGCAATAGTTTGCTGCACTTATCGAAAAAGAGAATTTATAATCGAACGCCAAACAATAGTCGCATGCACTCTATGCTTAGTGTGCGGCTTGCTCAGTATATTCTGGCAGGCGGCAAAAATGTGAAATAAAGCTAAAAGCACTGAATTTGACATTTCATTGACATTTGCCACTGCAAGCAGCGCCACTACCAAGTACCAAGGTAAACTGGGCACCCTCTAAACCATTGTGGAACTAAACATGTGTCAATAGTTATCTCCGAAGCTTCGACGGAAGCGGTCGTCGGGACCCAAATCACCTGTCAAAGTTGCAAGTCTTGGCGTAATCGCCAGTATCTACAGACATCTTTGTCAACACTTCGATCTTTGTGGTGAATGACCGGCTGTTTCGGGGTTTCGCACAATATTAGGCTGGCTATACTATACTAATGTTGGTGCAAGGCACAAGTTCCAAACTTTGACTCTGAGACGGGTAACTTTAGTCGTGGTAAGTATTTGCACTTGAATTAAAGCTCGAACGAGAGATACTACTTTAACTTATAATATTTAAACACAATATTTAAGAGTGGAGCTAATCAAAATTAATACCTATCTACTTTAAAAATCTCGAGGACACTAAAGCAAATAACAGAGACCTCGAGATCTGTCGGTTTGATTCCTACAACTGAAATTCGTTATTATGAATCACTGTTTTTTTTATATTAGGCTTACAACTACTACTGTGGTTTGTGAGTCTGTTATGCTATGAACTATGAAAAATAACAAGAGCCTGTTCTAATTAAATATCTAAGAATCTATACACATTTGCTGCTAAAATGTTTTGTTTAGGCGCTCTAAATTATAAAGCTAGATTTCAAAGAATCTTCAGATATCATCGTTCTAGTTGATAACAACTAAAGATTTTCTAAGAACATTCATCTAAGTAAAATACATAAGTACCTGGAAATATGAAGTACACTTTTTGCGCTGATATGAGCGTCTTGACTGCAAGAGTGCCGCTCGGCTAGAACGTTCGAACATAGGGCGAAACGGATTATACCAATTAGAGAGATTTAAAGTTCGTTCGCGGAATCATTCTTTGATCGTGCACGCTCCGACATTCTTATCCATTCTTTAGCGTATTCGCTTTTGAGTACCATCTTAATTATTTGGAACTCATTAAGAAAATTTTCGAGTTCGGAAAGTATGTTCTAATTATAAGTAGGTATTTATGTGAAGCATCTATTTACTTTGAAAATGTAACTTTTTAATGATGATGCGAGGTGTAAAATAAAACATTTTTGTTTGTAAAGCAATATGCGTCATCAGTGTGCGTTTGCTATGATAAATGTGACAGGCATTGTATTTTTTCAATAAGTTTACCATTCTATTTGTAAGTTTGGCCAATCTTACTACGTATTATTAGAGCTGTTAAGAGTTAACAATTTTTAGAGCTTTAAATTTTTATTAAAATGTTCATTAATTAATTGCCCCTGTAAAATATCTGCACGTGCCGGATACACTTACGCAGATTAATATTTCAGCAACGATATTCATTTAATAGAGCACATTACGTACCTACTGCTGATACAAAAGCATATTGAAATTAATCCAAGTCATTCAGGCTTTTTGCTGATAATACCGACGGCATTGTTTCGGGGATCAATCAGTAAAGGAAATTAATATTAAATTAATTAGTAGAAAGTCTGTTAAAGTATCTGGCAATTTTTATTTATTGTTTCTATACGCACCTTCGAGTATAACTAAAATATTATTAGGAGTAGGTAGTAAGATAAGTAAGAGATTTTAGGTTTTTGACAACAAGAAAAATATCGAGGAGCATTTATTTTGTTATAGTTTTATTAAATATTTCTTTCTTTTTTTTATTACTCGTATTGATTTGAGACTTCAACGATTTATGATATTTTCAGAATAGGTACCAGTCTAGAATCGAGGCAGTGAGAAGATAGAGAGATAAAATAGATAGATTAAAATTTAATTACGCTAGAACACATGTCACACATGACTCTAAAAAAGTTAAACGACAAGCAGATATATCAGACTCTAGAAAAGTTGAACGGACTTATGTAAAATGCAATAATGCAATAAACACTATTCTAAGTTTTCAAATAATTAGCACGTACAAAATTAAGTTAGATTATAAAAGAATAATAAGCAATTAAATACAATAAAAACCTGGAATATTAAGAACCTGGTTCTTTCTAATAAAGCATAAAATATACAGGGTGGCAGGGACATTTTTCTGCACATGATTCTAGAACCCCGAGCGTTAAAAGTTTTCGTCGGCTATCAATAAAAAATCTGCTGTTTCATAGAAAAAACGCAATACCGACGCGATAAAATGTATGGACCAGGTTTTTTTTTTTAAATTACCGACGAAAAATTTCAACGCTGTGGTTTTCAAAATCATGTAGGTACAGAATCCATGGTAGCAGGTTGCGCGTCGATATCCCTGCCACCTTGTATATACAAGGATTTTTTTTTTCAAAAGCTCTAGGGTTTGAATGAGACCATGTCGAAGAATCAACTGACATATGAATTATTTTTCAATTATCTATTTCTTTTTTCTTTTAATTTTTCATACAAAATTATTCGACAAAGTTACCCTAAACCTTACGCGAAATGACAACGTCGCATTTTCTTAGATTTAAATATGAATGATAGGTTTGATTGAAAATGATTTACTCGTACTTATCAATGAAACTTAGATGATAACGCTGTGCTGTGGATCCCCCATAACACAGCATCATGCTGAGTGGAAGCCTTCTTGTCACAGTCACGGCGTGCAGCTGCTCTTTGAAGTGTTATCTTGAAATATATAAACTAGTCTTACAGCAAATTACGGATTCACAATTTAATAACTAGGTATACATACATGCAGCAGAAACAAACATATAGAGTAAGTAGTGACCTGCTAGCACCATCTAAGCATTGCTAAGTGTACAGTGTGGGTGAGTGTGTAGGAGTGTGCATGAGGAGTTGGGAACGGGTGTGTGAATGTGTCATAGTGGAATGTGGCGATTCCATTCAATGTCAATTTACTTCTATTTTATTTATTTTCTTTCGAGTACGTATAACTTTACTTGGATTTTGGTCTCTAATAATTTGACTAAAAAGACAAGTACCTTATAGTCGCTCCAGATAGAAGACATGCATCCAGACACATTAGGATATAGACAAAATTCCAGTATAGCCTAGGTAAGTACTAAGAATTACATTACCCAAGGAACGGTTTGTTTAGAAAAAGTTTCAAATCTCTATAACACTGACCTCCAAGACAACTTTTTTATTTCCAGGCCAGTCAAGAAAAAAAATAACTTTGTCGTCATGTTAATATCAGTGGAGCATTATGTTTTAATCTAAACAAACTGCCTGCCAGCGGCGCTGGGCATTAATGTTAGTTAACCGTGGATTATGACGGCGTGTAATAACGCTATTTATTATATTGCGCCTAGTTAGTGCTTGGTTGGTAAGTTGAAGGCTCGGTAGTAAAGAGAAAACATAAGCGCTAAACTGACGTAACATTGATTAGACGATTGCTCGTAAGGTAAGGCTGCGCGCGGCTGAAATCGGAACTAATCGTATGCCGCGCCGTTTCTGTAAGGTCAATTAATTAAGTATTATATAATTTTATTTTTAGAACTCTAGGTTTATATTCTTTGTAAAAGAATACAAAAAGTTCCAGAATATGGGAGGTCCAAAAATGCATGAAGGTAACATCAATCATAATTAACATATTGATAATTCATATGCCAGTTGATTCTTTGATATGGTCTCATTTACACCCTAGAGTTATGGGATAACAAAAAACACCTTGTATTAATATAAGATTGATTTTTCATATATATTTAAATATTACAGTAAGCACGCCAGCAGAGCCACCAGTCGCGCGCAGACGTATCTTGCGAGTATTCCACCTGGACACACATAGGACAGAATCTGTGGAGCGGCTTGTTTTTCTTTGCGCGGCACTGCGCGCATTTCCCCGAAGTCGTTTGAATAACCAACAACGGTGAAGAATTTCGAGTATATTGCGATACCTACATAGGTATCGCATGGACTCAACGTGTAACATTAAATGCGCAAAACCTCAGACACCCCAACTGATTTTTAATTCAATTGACCTATTTCTGAGAGAGACAAAAAAAAAAAAAAGGTTTTATGTGCTATTTTAGTTTTATTGGTAATTCTTTGCATTGAAATAAAAGGTATTATTATCCCGCGTATGAGAAAATTTAAATTGGTCTACAACAATTTGTGTTTGTTTACCTATTTTGGCGGGTTTGCGCATGTGATGGCTTGACCTATTAATAAATAGACACGGCAACGTTCTTAATAAGATTTTTTGAAAAATGTGACCTATATTAAAGAGTGGTTCAATTGATTCTGCTCGTTATTCTGATCAAACTATTTCAGGTTTTGCGCATTTAACGCTACACGTTGTATAACTGTGTACATGACTGCCTCGACGACACGGCGGCGTAGCACTCTTTGGGTGAGTGCCTAGGCATGATAAGATTCAGAAGGCAGTACTCCTCGATACGGCTCGCATTGTGAGGAGGTCCCTGTCTCTGCTGCCCTAACCGACGGTAGCTTGGACCCTGCTCCCGCCACCGGCGGAATACAATTTTTTATATTTTTAAATGTTTTTGTAATTTTTATATACTAATATTTAAAAATGTAAACTATTGTTTAAAAATTAAATAAAGGGATATAATAATACCATTTATTTCAGGCGACACTGGCCCATAGAAAAGTACCTTAACCCTAAACATACATATTTGAATATAAACAACACACATGCACACGCTGTGACCTTAGCATATATGTTGATAGGCCAACCTAACCTATTTATCGCCCTAAGAAGACTTATTGAAGATCGGAGAAGGTATGCGGTAACTAATTAGAGAGAGAAGAAAGCTACAGTAATGAATATCTTTATTAAGTAAAGAATGTATCTCTATTGATAATGTGTGAATCGACGATAAAGTTCTTTAAGAAAATCTAACTCTTACAAAAAGTCGGAAAATCTAATTACAAGTTTTATTTTTCTCCGGCCACTTAAGGAGAGTTATAAAGCCGAGTGCACACTGTCTGACATGCCCCCGGTACGGTACAAGACAAGACAGTAAAACTCTAAGCCCGCCTCATAGCGGAAAGATTTACTAGAGCAACTTAATACGGCGTAATATCGCTGTCTGTCCTCTGCCTTACAGCCGAGATTAATAACAAATAGGAGCTTGTTATTGTTTATGTTGTTGTTATTATGTTGGTCGTAAGGGTTGGTCTTGAAACTATGGTTACGGTGCTATAGGACCATAGTAAATAAGAGTCACAGTTTGGGGAGCATTGAGAGAGTCTTGACCAGTGACGAGTCTAAAGAACTTGGGCCTCCCCGGAGTCGTTGGTACACATCTTTGAAAATCAGCCACGCTACCAACTTTCTGAATGGATAATCTACACTAATTTAGATATACAGTCTCTTTTGTCTATGACCAGATTTATTAACTGCATTTGTAATATTCCTAGCGACCTACTTCGCACGGTTTATACGACTTGACAAAACATCGAGATTTCTTAGTTTTATGTAACTTTTATAGTAACGGATTATACATGTTAACCTTCCGGAATAAGTTTTCTAAACGATGGTGAAAATTTCATCAAAATCTGTTGCGTGGTTTAGAAGAACAACGCGGTAATGCAGATAAACACGAAAATCGACTTTAATTTATATTATGTACAGAAGTTAGGATGTGTTATTTTTTAGGCTATGTCTTCAATTGTTATGCATTAGGTAATGCTGACAGGATTCATACTCATAGATCACCTCATCAAGCAAAAGTTTTCCGAATAATATTCTAGACAAACATACATATAACTATATAACTGTAAGATTAAACACAGTGGTCCGGCCCCTCGGCCAATCTGCGGGCTTTAGTTATGATATAACAAGGAGGCCGGCTAAGCCGAGGCTTACCGTAGATTTTATTAATTGACATGACATTTTTTGTTGGCCAAAAGGGAGATATTGTGGATAAGAGGAAGTGGAGAATAAGTGGTTTGGTTGCATTATTCGAGTATCTGACGGAATCGTTGCCTGTTCAAAAGTAGTACCTCTGAGATGGCCCCACCAAAATAAATGCATTAATTTAATAATATAGTTTTTATCGGGTGAGAATGGTCATAGCTAATTTGCAATATTAAAAGGTCGTTTGATGGCAAGCTAACAAAGTTTATTAATATTAAATACTGAGAAAGATGCTAATGTGACAAAAATGAGAGATCCAAATAAAACTATGCACCAACTTACCTATAAACGCTTGAGTGGGCAACAGTATTTATCGTATCCTAAAGTACCTTTAATGTATTAAACCGGACACACACTTCCCTGTGTTTTTCTAGCGTATGGCACTCGTGGGTTGCAGCTGAAAATCAGCGTAGGTGTTACACTTTGTGTTGTCATCTGACATTATGCTGAGCTGAAGCCCTTTTGGCATTATATTCATTGTTTTCTGTTTCTATAGTTTTAAGGTGTATCTTTCTGCTGTAATGCCTATAAACTATTTTTTCTTTCTAACTTTCAGTAATCTTATTTACCAGAATAAATATTAACTCTGCTTACCTAGTCCGTAAAAGCAGCGTGAACATTCCATATTACCGTTAATCTCCTTATTTTGACGAAAACCGTAATCGCACTTTCTTTAATAACTCCCTATTTGCAGGGGCCATAACTCAGAGCTGATCTTACATCGTCTTAAGAAGATGAACCACCCCCGGATATGTTACTCTCATTTTCGCTGCCACCACTCTATGTTATATCTGCGCGTCCATATTTGAAGACATATTTGTCTATGTGAAATGTTTTTGAATGGCAGGCTTTAATACTAATTCTTGTTGTATTTTTTTTATTTATACCGCATCATACGGTCTACGTACAAAATTCCTCTAAAATGTTCAATACGCTACGAAATATTTAATATATTCATCATCATCATCATCCTGAAATTTACCCCATCAGGACGTCAATGAAGTTTAATCTGTAGATTTTCCCCAAGAAGTCCACAAAGTGCACGGGGTTTTATTTTATAAGCATTCCGCAAGAATTCACAAATGCAAACCAATCAGCAATAGTCTTCATTATCTCAGAATAATATCAGGGGGATGCCTTTGGACAGCAGTTGCATGATACAGGGTGACATTAACCAGCAATCAGATCCTAGTCAAGCTACATAAAAAATAAATATTTCAAATTAAAGTCGTTGTTTTCATATCTATCTGTGTAGCCGTATTCTTCTAAACTACGCAACGGATTTTGATGTGGTTTTCTCCATCATTAAGAGAATTACAGCAGTGATAGACTAATGATGTGACCGTCGGACTGCCAAGCCTCTGACTGGAGTCTGGGACTTCGTAAGGTCTCGAGTTCGAACCGAATTCACACACCTCTGAATTTCGGATTCATGTGCATATTGTATAGTTATCACTTACTTCAAAAACTGAGAGATATTTCTCGATAGCATGTGAAGCCTAGTCAGAGGCCCAGACCATGGGCGGCATAAACTCTGACACCAGGTTAGTCACTAACAGGAAAAAGAAAGCAATAGAATGTATTCTAGAAGATTTATAAGATAATACATTTTAAATTAGTATTTCCTTTATTTAATTTACAAACAAACAATTTACATTTTTTAATATTTTCATAAAAATATATTTAAAAAAACTTTTATATAATAATAAAATCTCGATGTTTTGCCAAGTCGTGAAAACTGTGCGAAGCACGGATCGCTTGTTTACTTCAAAACCAATAACACTACATATTACACTGTGCCTTAAAACAATAACCAATTTGCTCCTCAGTCGCGTAGTCGGTACGTGTACCGTTTTTTGTAAAGGACTAGCGCGTCGCGGTCGGTGTAATCTGGAATCTCCCGCCGCCAATTTATTTTCATTAGCGATCATCCTCGGTTAATTTTATTCCCTACTTACCCCGCCAAGGATCGGAGACAAACGCTCTGTGGTAGGGAAACGGATTTCGTATGACTTTAGAGGATTGATTGAATATTAGTGAATTGATTGAGTGTTCGAATATTGTTATTTTTAAGAGCAGTATAGTTAGTAGTTTTATTTCACGTTAAGATTTTCTTGGAAAGACTGAAGTTGTTCTAATTAAATGTTTAAATTGTGCAGGTCTTTTGAACAGCAAATTGATTCATACATCTATTAAAACTAAACATACTAAATTGTAAATTATTTAGTAAAGCCATAAAGAACTGGCAGCTTAAATTAAGTATAAAATGTAATATAATTTGAGACGGGCACTTTACATTTAGAAATTATTACACATTTACTTAAATAACTATTGTAATATTAGGATTAAACGCGAGTGAAGCATGAGTCATAAGTCATGCATCAAAATTCACAGTTAATTTTCAATCAACATTAAACAACGTTTTAATTTTCGACACCCCTGTGCCAGTTGATAATAAAACACAAACGCCGTCTCCATTCTATCCTCCAATCCGCTCCAGTCAGTATCCAGAGCCACAGTATCTGTGAGTTGCTTAATTCATTTCCACAGGATAATATTATTTTTTTACTCCCCCGCTTTTTGTGATGAGCCGCGGCTTATTTTTTATTCATTGGGGTGGATACTCATCTCAATTCATCCGCGGTTCGGTTAGATTGAGGTGTAATCAGGTTGACAGTTGCTTTGTTAAATGCGTTTAAAAATTTAAATGAAATTGAATCAAAATATGTATTTGTTTTGATGAACAAAAGATATTAAAAGTTTTTTTTTTATTACATAAACATCACGCCTTGTTTCCCTGAAGGATTGGGCAGAGGTGTAACTATAGTACACCCACATTTAGCCAGTTATGTTTAAGTCCCATGTAATAGGGGCGAAGCCTATTGCCATCAACCGGGCACAAATCCATACTCCGGGCTGATACTGAGAAATTCCTGAGAGAAGAACCCAATAACAATTTGCCCGACTTGGGAATCGAACCCAGGACCTCATAGTATCTCATACCTCGTAGGGCGTGCGACCACTAAACCAA
This sequence comes from Eupsilia transversa, assembly GCA_914767815.1. Taxonomy (NCBI): domain Eukaryota; kingdom Metazoa; phylum Arthropoda; class Insecta; order Lepidoptera; family Noctuidae; genus Eupsilia; species Eupsilia transversa. Next base: position 5,610,181 of record OU611874.1, read on the forward strand.
CGAGGCAGTCTTATTTTTCAATGATTGCTTTGTAAATGGTGTTGGCAAAAGCTTACTGTATGTGTCTATAACATACTTACACTTCCTAGACTTGGTAGAAAGTACTGAGAAATATTACTTTCAACCGGAACGCTTAATAAACTTGCAGTTTCCGTTACCTGTTTTTCTTCAGCGTAATGTTTGTGATAGACACTGACTTTTCTCAAAATTCTAGTATAATGCTTTGCTAATCGCTATTTTCTAATATTGTCGAGGTAAATAGTACATCTTTCTCATTCATTTATTTATTTATTCATTCATTTCATCAATGAAACTCTTGTTTTCAAAATATAAAATAATTTAAAAATAACATTTTCTTATAAATCTAAATTCTTCGCGCAACAAGAAAACGTAGCTACAAGGAACGCGGCCTACGCAGCTACGCCGCCTACGCCGTAGACCGTCTACGCGGGGATGTTTTTATCGCGGTATGAGTCTGTAGTCCGATAAACGATTAGATGGTTTTCTTGAATTGTCAAAAATTACCAATCAGTGGACCTTACCTTAGGGAAATAAAAGTAGGTATGGTTTTCTTGGGCATATATTCTAGTATAATTAGGTAATCGATCCATTGCCGAGCTAAAACCTCTACTCATTTCTATTGAGAAAGACGCCACCCCATTTATCCAATGTATAACAGGAGACTTATGTTTTTTAAATTGCCGTAAATACGTATTAAGAAAAACCTAATCCAAAGAAAACCAATGTCCTATAGAAAAACCGGCCAAGCGCGTGTCGGACCACGCACAATGAAGGGTTCCGTAATTGTGATGAATTTATCCCAAAAGTAAACTAAACATTGTAGTTGAAAAACATGTTCTCCCATACCGATGATATACGTCACGGTCGATTCTCCGACAGCAAATGTAAGTTTGTAATCGCAAAAAAAAAACTGTGATAAAACTAAGAATTAACGATTTTCTAGGTCAACGGGAAGTACCCAAAAGGTTTTGATATAGTGTCTTGACTTAGAAGTATTTGATATAATTTCAACTTGTTACCTCTACGCGTTCCCGATAAAAAGGGCACTGACAGACGGACGGATAAACGGACAACAAAGTGATTCTGTAAGGGTTCAGTTTTTTCCTTTTGAGGTACCTACGAAACCCTAAAAACGAACCTTTAATTCATTTAAAACACAATACATTGCTATCCACACACGTGGGGCCACAAAACACGCGGGCAACGTTTTATTCCTGCTAAATCTGTGCTCGAATTAATTTGTCGCGCAAAATTAACGCATGAGTAACGTCGCCCGCCCTGACATCTAGCAAAATCGCACTTATGCAGCGCAACACTGGAATTATGTGGAGCTGATTTTACCAAAATAGGGTTGTTTTTGTACGATTTTATTTATTTATTTTTATGCATGGGATTGGACGGGGGGAATTGTTGTGATGCATCTTCTCCTGTTATGTTGGTTATTAATCCTAGATCTCAGAGATCTCCATGTCTATGAAGAGATACATAGATCTAATATAAGATATTCTAATGATATAAAAAAGATTTTGGTCAAAACTTAACACAGACACATTGTGACTTAATAAAAATTGATGAGGCAAGGATTAAAAAAAACATTTTCGAAATATTACAATTCAAATAAATAAAATAATACGTTACAGAACCATTTTTTAGTGTTATAAGTTTATTTCGATTGAGCTATTTCAGTTTTAAATAAAAACCAGCAATGTTTTTGTCGGTATCAACAGCTCTCGAAACATACAGTTAATTTCGCTCGTGCCACGTTTACCGCGTCCTCAGGTGAAAAGATCCCACGCTATGTCTGCGTCTGGTTTAACTGTTTACTGTTCTGCCGAGCCTGCGACGGCACAAGCGCGGTATTACCCCGAACAATACGTGAGAGTAATGTCAAGAAGATCTTTGTGGTTGAGACCTCCAATCTTGCTGATGAAAGGATTTCTGTTGGCTTTTGGATGTCATTATTATGTTTTATGACAACTATTTGCTTATTCATTTTTTCTCTCGTGTGTGCTAGAAGAATAGTTGAAGCCATGCGGATAATATGAGATTGGTCTATTCAATGTGCACTGGAAAAATCGATTATACATTCATATCGGTATAAAACGGGTTCTGTGTCTGTTGCAGTCAGGAGTGTGAATGATATTTAGAATACTCTCCCTGGGTGTCACAGAAGGGTTGACTTATGATATGAGTATATTGTGATTACCTTATTATCCTGAGCCTGCTATCTAATTTAGTAACACATTTTCGCAAACGATTAAGACTAATCTATTTCATCGTGACAGTTCAACAACTTTCATTGCGTTATTTACGTTGTTACGCTGATTTTTTTTTCGAACTTATGAAGCAATGTAGTAGTCACAATCTGTTTCAAAACGATTCAGATTGTGACTGATCGTATATTACGCAATATTAGGGTTTAAAGCAACACATAAAATGATGAAAAGTTATCGTGTAGAGTTCGTGCCACCACTGAAGTTCATTTTGACATTTCACATTTGATTTTGACGCGGCGCTAGTGTCTATGTCAGTGCATCAAATTGCATTTTTTTTAAAATAGTTCCACAATTTTCCGCGGGCCTTCTTTCACGGCCAAATTCCGAATCGGGGGTACAAAACAAAGGAACAGAGTGTTCTGATTTTAACACTGTTTATAATTGTTATTCCTTCCGTCTTCCTATACCGGTTCCACACCAAACACAAGACCTATCACCACCCACCCTTCGTTTACGGCGAGAGACAAAACAAGTTAATTTTTAACGAGGACTCATCAAAATTGTTTAATTACATCCCTGAGGGACAGCTAAGCGTGAAACGGTCGACCTAATCAACCGTTTTGGTTAGCAACCGTAACTGCAACAATAAATGGAAGATGGAGCGCCCCCTTGTGACGAAATCAGGAAATTAGCTCTTAAAAATACAAGTTCGTTTCGTGACAGTGAAGTGATTGTTTAAATGACAATTTGTTCCGCAGTTGTGGGGCAATTTTGCGACTGTTTTTGGGAAATGATGTTTTTTTTAAAAGAAGAAGTTCTTCTTCTCCGCTTCGTTCTTGACGGAGCGGTCGTGGTCATGATGAATTTTGTCCAATCGCAGGTGTAGTCATTGCCCGCCTCAAGTTCTCTCTCCATCTGGTTCTGTTACATGATAGTCTGGCGCATTCATTAAAAGGCATTTTTGTGCTTACCTGTGTTTAAAAGTAGTGCTTGACAATAGTGTTTGTGATTGGATTAGAGACTTGCGTAGATACCATGTTGTTAGATAGTTGTTAGGTACAGAAGATATTTTTTTTAGATCTTTGCATAATTACCGATAATGGTGAAGATATATTTTAGTTTAGTCCTGTCAAATTAATCAGCGCCTGACGTTAATTGACGTAATTTTAGTAGGCAAGTTTTTAATCACGTCTAAACTTGTATGGAGTAGTGACAGATTTGACAGGACTAAACTAAAATGTATGTTCTGTCCTTTTCTTAATGAAATAAAAAGTGAACAAGAGAATCGGCTCCATTATGTCTCAGAAGACGTATTAATTATTTATATAGGTGCCTGAGTTATAATAAATAAAGACGAAATTTTAATAAAAACAATTGCGATTTGTCACATTGAATACCGTTACATTACACATGTGTAACAACGAGAATGATTTTGTCTTCATCATTCAAAACATTGAAAACATTGTTAGGTCACAAAAGTCCCTCCGATTAAACCCCCCTCAAAACATACCCCAGTTGTTTTTACACAATACAGTTTTCTTGTGATTACTGCAACTCATTTAAAAGAATCTGTCCTCCGTCGAGACAATTGCACAGATAAGTAATATTTTCACGAGACTTTTTCACGATTCTAATTCGTTTTGTTTAAACTTAACGGAGTGCTGTTTCCGTTGCACTTGCTTTGTTTTTTATTCCGTGGTTTAATTTTAACGATAACGATGAGGGAAATTAAATTAATTGATATTTTTGCTCTTTGTATTTTATGGACGGTTTTCATCTTGATATGACTTTAGAATGTTCTGTGCTGGGTAAAGGTCCCTTTTTGTTCTGCCGAAGTTTACTGTTTACCCGTTATCTACTAACTTCTTTAGGTCTGGAAGTTCATCTTAAACAAATAATAATATGAAGAAGTACTCGTTGTCCACGGATATTTGTGCGAGTTGAATTTCAGAGATTTCTGGGAATAGTCTCAATTTCTGAATAAAATAACACAATAAGACTAACCGTACTAACTTCACAGACACTAAGATCCCTGGCGAATATTACGAGAAGTAATCATCATCATGAAAAAATAAGTATAAGATCAGACATCAAAAAAGCGATTAGTCGCACATATTCTTCTCATCAAATTTTTCTATAACAGCGTCATTACAATGAACTGAAACCTCGCAAGCCATTCCTTTATCTCCCTCTGAATTTTTATAACATCAAGTACTTTCAAAGGAAAATGAAGGAATAAAATACAGAGATGTGTTTAGCGGAAATGTGCAGCGGTAGCTAATGCGCGGTTTATGCGAGAGATAAGACGTGCAGGCGCAAATGTATGCAGTATCTTTATATAGGAACGTAAAACGAAACGTCGCGAGATGAATCAAATTGTTTTTAGAGAGTGATTTGGTGAATGAGTCATATTTTTGTCTGGTAGTCACAAAGTGTTAAATTAAATGTTATGTTATATACCTATAATTTGTGTATATTTGAGCAGTAATAACTTTTCAAATTATTTTTTAAACCAATGTTGAATGCATTCGTTTTGGTGTTCTTTAATAAATTAATAAGTAAAAAGTTTATTATTAATGCGTCCAGATGAAGAAAATTCATCATAGATTGGTATTATCCAGGAAATATTTAAATTATCTTTATATAAATATAAAGATAATTATTTATTATTTATTTATTTAAACTTTTCGCACAAAAAAGGTAAAAAGGCGGACTTAATGCCTTAGGCATTCTCTACCAGAATATCTATCTATAGTATATATATCTATTTTCTATAGTAGATAACTAGGTATTTCATGAATTATGTACCCGCACATTACTGCCCAAAAAACAAAAGCTATCGTCAGGTTATCGCTTTTTTCCCCTTATCGCGATCGCAAGATTGATAACAATTTAGTTTTGCGCTTTCCGGCAATAATTGAATTAGTGTTAACTAGCCAGTAATATCTACTCAATTTATTCCACCGTGTTGGTATAAAATATTTCTTCTTTCGATAGTTATCCCAATACAAAAACAATCGTTTCTCACTTCTCAGCAATTACTATAAAATAAAGTCTTATACCGTTGATGGCTCAGTAATTAAATTGATATCAGCTTCTTTATTATCTCGGAATAAGAGCAAGTTGTAAAGTGCTACGTCTAACATAGAAAATTCAATAAAAAGCTAAAAGCCAATCTTATCTTGGCGAGAGGAAATTAAGAAACAGCGGCCATCTGACACGGTGGCTCTTTCCAGATCTGTCACTAGGGAAGGGGAGGGCACGAGAAATGTAGTGTCGATGAGTTTTTTTTTTTTAACCACAACGGGGAAGCTCTTGGCTTGAATCTCACCTGATGGTAAGTGATGATCACAGAGGAACTGGCTATCTTACCTCTAACTGCCGGAACACAACAATGCTTTTAACATTGTTGTTATGGCGACAGACTTAGATAAGATGGTGGTAGCTAGCCAGGTGGACTTAAAACAAGCCCTACCACCAACCAAACCGAGCAGAAAATTTTGCCCGCAGTGGGAATCGAACCCGGGACCTCTGGGTCTGAGACAGGTGGTCTAACCCTAGACCACAGAGGCGTTTAATTAAAGAGGTCATTTTTATCAGTATTTGAAAAAACTTGAGGTTACTTTTATTATCGGTTTGGAAATAGCTTGGCAGATTCATTTGTATAGGTTTTTCTTGGCTATTATTTGAAGAACCCCGAGAAGGGTCTGTATATTCTGAGACAACTTTCAGCTCGTGTTAATATTCAGATGGCAGTAAGACTCATTTGAATACCTATAGGTACCATAGACTGCAAAATGTGTAAAAAAAATTGCTAAGATCATTGTTCTTGAACGACATAGACGACCACCTTATTTCGATTCGAGAGTCAATTCATAAATCAGTCATTACTACTGTAGTCATTACTACTAATCAGAGCTGAAAATAACATTTAAAATCTTCATTTTAATTTCCCAGACACCCCAAGGGAGCAATCGACAATTTAAACTTCAGGCACAACACTACACATTTTTAAAGATAGAGTGTTGAATGCGACAGCGACACGACATCGGGTTTCGTCGAACCACTGAAATAATTCCGCCGAGCGGCCGCCGGGGGAGACGACGGAAACGCACCCTTATCTGGCGCGGAATACCCGCTTTTTAAACAAGTCACTTCTTTATTTGTATTTATTCCACATCCCCCCCGCCGCACCGCGCACAACCCCCTTCCGCGCCCGTGTTACCACATGAATAGAGACGCTACTTAATGGGACTTTCAGTTCCTAAGTCATCATGTTTTTAACAATATACTCGGTAGATAAGTAAGGAGGTCGACGCTGGATAATAAACGGAGAAAATATACGTGTTTACTTCGGGGAAATTTGAAAGAAAATCTTGATGTTGTGTCATAAATAAGCCGGCATGGTTAGAAGTTTGTTGTGAGCTTTTTATATTGTTTCGTTGCGCGGATATTGTGGCAAATTGAAAAGGAAAATGGGCAGGTGAGAAAAGTTGGTAAGTAAATGATTTCATTAGGTAGTACAAGAAAAGAATTACAAGAAAATCGACCCGGTTTTTCCTAAAATAACCCTACTACAACTATGTCATTACCTGCCTAGCGTTTTCCCACGGTTTTCAGGACGGCTTTCAGCCTAACTGGATGCAGTTCCAGTATTTTACACGGAGCGACTGCATCTCCCAGTTACTGGGTAACACGATACCTCTTGGTAAGACTGCTTGTCGGAATTACGGTCTTCTGATAACCCTACTACAACTACCATTTATACAAAAGTCTTAAACACCATTTTTCTCCTAGATAAAGTACTAACTCGGTCATAACTCACAGTACCCACTGTTCCCAGTATATTCGTCTACTGGGTACAGTTTATCCGTTATCGCACGATGCATTACGGGCAGTAACAATATCATTACGGGGGCTATTCAACATTTTTATTATTGCGTTACTATTGTCTTATGGCGCGACGGTCCCAGATAACGCGAGGGACACACGGATGTTTGTTTTGTTCAGCTGTTTTGTTAGGAATTGATATGAAATTATTTTGACTGTGACCGTATTTTTTCTACAATCCATAAGTCTAATCTAACTAGCCTGTATTTTCCCACTGCAGCACACGCTTGCTGACAACTATAGAAAGGGGATTTTTACGGGTTTTGTCGACGGAAGAATAGACAACATGACTGATTGTAATTGTTAATCTGTCATTTTGTCTATTCTTCCGTCGACAAAACCTGTTTCTATTGTGGTCATGCTAAGCTTGCTGGGCAAAGGCCTACTTCTCCCTTTTCTACACAATTCTGTCTATTGCTAGTGTCAGCCAGTCCTTTCGGTTTTAGTCAAGCTCGTTCCGCCATCTTCGTCTCGGCCTGCCTCGACATCGTCGTGCGTAGGACCAATCGGTGGGTCTTTTAGCCTATTTGTCTTCTGACATCCATAAGTAGGTGCATTTTTGAAGGACATGAATGTCTTTGTCATATGTTTTACTTAGGTTATAAAAGTACATACTTAAAAGTTCATTATAATCAACAAGAGATAGGCAGTATGTAGTGTTAGTGTTTCTATTTTTATAACATCACGCCTGTCTCCCTCGAATGTTTTTTACATTTCGCCAGTTATGTTACTAATTTCATAAACAGAAAACCTAAAAAAATTGGTCTATTACATAAAAAGGGCGGATTCGACCAAACAGGAATAAAGTTTCATCCGCATAATAAGCCTTCTCTTCCGAATAAATTTTGAATTTTTGACAGTTTCTCCATACTAAAACTGTCAGAAGTAAATCTTATTCCTCGGATAAATTTATTCCTGTTTGGTAAGACGTTTACATTATTCTAAAGTTTTAGAGTTTTCCAGTATTTTTAATTAACAACTTAGGCAGGATATCGTGAGTGTATTTTTCTACGATTTTAATTAATGTTAGTTTACAATTTTAAATCAAATCAAAATTGAACGACTTTTCGGAGCTCGAGCAAATTAGCCCGATCATTGACCATTCTTCCCATCCGTATTCCACAGTTATAACTCGCAACCGCGATACGTTGCAGATTTATGTCTGTAATGTTTGTTGTTTCACCTTCCTCGAATAATGCGCCCGCGCCATCGAGATTTATGAATAAGCCCGTTTGTCTTTACGCTGATTGGCTGATAAAGGGATGGCAAGTTATTTCGCGGTTCGGGTGATTTAGATTAAGAAATCGGTGTGAAAATGTTAATCGTTTGCTTATATTCTTACTTAATATTGGAACTCATCATACATGTCGTCTATTGTGTGTTGGTATTGTATTATTCAATACATTTAACTTCAAATATTTTTTTCGCTGGCTTTCGCCGAAATGAATTCCAAAAACATATATGGGTATTTTTTTCTGTCCGTATAGATATCCAAAAATGTAACAACCCTACTTACATCATTCTAATGAGTAGAACAACTTTCGTTTAATGGAGTTGTTGGCATCATAGCTACCTGTTTTTAACTTTGAGTCACGGTCATTCAAAATCGTAATCCCATAATGATTTTCGAGTTACAAACTAACCCATCACCAATAACTAAAACCGCTAATAAAACAAACAACAGAACATCGACCACAAGAGACCGCAAAACTAAAATAACTACGCACCGTTCAATTATGCAAATACATTCACTAGGGAGGCGGAGGATCCCATTAATCATTATCTAAATTAATTTCAAACGTTTAACAAAATCTCCTCCTAGTTTCTTAAAGTCACAATAAAGAGGATCGCGGTGCGGCCATAACTCATCTGTACCTAAGATTACTGATCTTTAATCCCCCCTCCCGGCTTCACTTAAAGTTAAGATTTACGAGCAAAGGTATTATATTGCCGCCCCCCAGAAATAAGCTTACGTTTGTGTCTATGAAAAAAGTTTGCATGGTCTGTACGTCTAGTGTTTCGAATTATGGTTATAAAAATATAGGCATTTTTTTCGTATATTGAGAATATTTTTCAGGTGTTTCAGACATTTCATGTTATATTTGTTCTAATATTTTTTCGCCACACCAGGTGATTTGCACTTAACATAACAGGAAGGAAAATTTGAAAATATAATTAAAAGAAATTGAAAGCTTTTCAATGTTAATCATAGATTTTAATGAAAAAATAATTATTTTATGGATACCTAATACGTACAAAAAACATTTCCCTTTATGACACACCGACCTACATTATGCTCGCTTGCAAGAGGGTTGAATACAAATAGATACTTATTTAAACGTGTGGGATCTGTCCTTCACAACTCTTGACCCCAATTACTCAAGGCCGTATGTACCCCAAGCTAAGGCCGTTTCAAAATGATTTGAGATAACAAAAGAACTAATGCAGTATAGGTGTCGAGAACTAGCCATTCTTTTTTCAAAATAAGCACCTAGGACTTTTTTTCTATTAAAGAGATACGGCCAGTGTCAAAATGATTAATGTGAGCTGTTCTACCTCTTTTTAATAAATCCATCCGCTGTATAATGATGCAGCAGCTTTTTACCTTGTTACTGAGTTAACTGAAGAAATATTTATGGGTATAACTTTATTTAATATCCCGGTGTAACCCCGCATGCCTTCCCTTAACGAAAACTTTTAAGCTACATAAACTACTTGTATATTGCTTACGTGTTGGATTTTATTTAAGGTTTTTTAGATATATTTTTTACCAGAAAACTTTTTGAATGATTTAGGCAAGCCGATAATTTTTCTGGAAAAGTTTTCTTATCGTTTTTTTTTAACTTCATTTGACATTTATTTATAAAGAAAGCTTGCGAAATAATGTACATAACAATCAATAGGGAAGCAAGCAGGTCTCATCCATCTGTGTGTTTCCATAAACAAAACAGCATTATTAATTTGGATGACAAAAGACTTACATATTATTGCTTTATCGAAACGGAAATAGTCATGAACATCAACATTCAACATTCCTGAAGAACTGCACACTGCAACTCCCACCCTAACAACTAAAGGCAACACGTAATTAAAACGTCAACTTTAGCTGCACAAAGCTTTTATCTCACAACTTCCGAAACACTCGAACTTTCCCACAAAGGTGTTATTGAAAGATTGGAAATTCCCAAGCAGGCACATATTTCACGAGCTCTCTTCTGCCCGGATAATATAAGAAGATAGAGGACAGAGTCGGATATAAAATATGGCGTCCTTTCATGAATCTTATTAAGATATCCTCCGAAAACAGAGAGAGACGTAACTAACCCACATACTCCCACGAGTGAGAGAGACAGACGTATTACTCGGTTTACGTATATTAAAATAATACAGATATGGTTAAAGAGGTGCGCGAGTTTGGTGAGAATTTATAGTCTCTATGAATATGATTTTCTTTAAGACTGGATACAGTTCCCTGAGAGACGTTTAGTGTCAAACTGCTATTATGATAACACGAGTTATTGCGTGTATTGAGTTAAGCATTACATTTTATGTTCGTTTTAGTGAGATTTTCCGGGAGAACACTACTGCTTTTTGTTATGATTCTAAGTATTTCACAAGCTTTCCCTATTATCATAAAATATCAGGACACTAACGATTCGGTCAATCTTTATTGTTTTTAATACTGTTGTGTGATAAATTTAAATACCAGTTTTTAACAAATTCATTAAATGAAAAGCTAAATTAATTGTAGAACTTAGATACACAATCTATCAAGGCTGACAACAAGTCATGCGTCATCATATTTTACTGAAATGAGAATTTTATTGTAACCGCTTTGTGTTCAACCCTCAGGTCCAACCAGCCAAGGGGGCTGGTTTTTTCGATGACAAAAATAATATGCAGTATTTTAAATAGTTGCCCTATTCAAATATTAGAAACTAAAAAGATGAAAATTTACTCGTAAGATTTCATAGGAGTTGATTTTTATCCTTTTGCTTTTGGTGACAGGTAAGCTTACATTAATGATCTACACCCTAATTGCGTAATACACGACGTATCATAATCTGGATCGGTTGGAAGCAGATTGCTAATCCATCGCTTCATAAGTTCAAAAAATTAATCTGCTCAACAACGTAAATAACGCAATGAATGTTGTTGAACTGTCAAAATGAAACTGATTAGTCGGAATCGTTTACGAAAACATTTTACGCAATTAGATAGCTTGTCTAAGTAGACAAGATGATTGATAAAACCTACTAAATCCACACCTGATTTTAATAATGATTTCTTCCCAAGATAATCACAGTCTCCTCAATACCTGTGTCATACATGTGTGTGCACAGGGGTGTCACATAATTCATAAGTTTCTTTCATGTTGCACCCTATCTCAGCTAACATGCAAAATAAGTTCGGATACATCGGTTAGCGGAAACCGATAATAAAGTTTCAGAACGACGCCTTAGGTGTCATGGGTTAAAATATTGTTGAAAATTCAGTGTTTTCCTATTTTAAGACTTATGTATTTTAATGTAATTTAATTGTCACTTTGGGTTGGATATATTAGATCTCTTGTTTAAGCCTTTCATAGGGGCATTACAAGATTTTTATAATTAATTACATAAATATCAATCAATTTTCCTCTAATAGTGATAACGCTCCTTCAATTAGTTTTTGTTGTTAAAATTACTCGTTTTATCTGCTGTGTGGGAAAGTAAAATAACATAACATAATATCACGCCTATGTTCCCCGAAGGGTAAGGCAGAGGTGTACCTTTAGTACGCCCACATTTCGCCGGTAATGTTTGAGTCCCATGTCATAGGGGGCGAGCCTATTGCCATTAACCGGGCACAAATGCAGACTCTGGGCTGCTATTGAGAAATTGTAGACGGAAAAACCTATTAACACTTTGCTCGATCTAGGAATCGAATAGATTACGTGTGACTCCGGATTTTTAATTTGTTTGTCTTTTGCTTTGAATTGAAGATAACTCAAAAACTTCCCAAGCAAAGTTAATAAAAATTATATGGGAACACCGCGTAAGCTTCTTCTAACAAATGCAAATAATGTTCAAAATCCGTCCACAATTGACGAAAAATTGATGAACATACATTAAAAAAACATATATAAGCTACGAACATAGAACCTCCTCCTTTTTGGAAGTCGGCTAAAAATACCGCGAATGTCTCGCTATTATTCAATTTAACCGAACGTGGGGCGATATGCAAAAACTCTTCAGAGTCGTTTATCCGCACATAAATAACATTAGCAGTGGCTGAGATATCGTGCGAGTGTTTTTGTAATTACCTTATAAATAATCATTCAGTGCGCCGTAGATTACGGTTGAGATGATACATGGCGCTCGTCGTGATTGAGAGGGTAAAGTTCGTATGGAGTAGATGAATTTTTGTTTCATCCATGTAGTAGATGAAGAAATTTTTGGAATTTTTAATAGTACCTATAATAAAAGAGGTTAGCAATAGAAAAACATATATCTAATTTCCATGTAGAGTTTTTGCTCACAAAGTTAAAGGTGGAAGAATAGGAAAACATGGCATGAATACAGTTTTATTCCAAGAAGTTGCAACTTGTTATGTTTCTATTCCTAGCGAAGGTAGGAGGAGCACTTGAATTCAAAAGAACGATCTTATACAAAGATTTTCTCTACTTAGCGTCATATAATCTCTCCGGATTTCTAAATCGAGCCACCGTGCATATTTTCATGTATTAAATAGGTCGAAAACATCAAAATAGTCAAAAAAGTTTTCATACAATTTTGGAGCCAACATAACGGCCATCATTAAAGTGCCATTATTGTTCCAAATTTTAATTCACTTTTTTCATTAAAAAGTCACAACTTTATTTAAAAAAAATGCAGAGTGGCTTGTTTCAGGTGTTCCATCTTCTAATCACATTCCGCAACACAGTTTCTATCAAAACTTAAAGCAAATGCAAGCGTTATAAAGTTATAAATATTCATTAAAATTATCGCTAAATGGAATAAAGCTCTTCGCTCGCTCAGCTCAGCATATAAAGCAAAATGTCCTATTCTTTATCCCCTTCGGCAATCATAAGAGGAGATACGGAGAAATATGATAGTCATTATTCAGCGGTGCTTTGTCAACATGCGTTTGATAAATTTATATTACCTGGGTTATATCGTATAATCATTTTTGCCGGTATCTCGTGAGGTGGAGGGGAAAATTGAGCATAAGAGGTGATCTACGTAATGAAGTCAAGGAAATGTGTTTGGGTTTTGAAGTGAAGACTTTTTGGGGTTAGGGCAATCTCTGATCAGTTAATCTGCTGTATTTCACGGCAAGCTGGCATACAAGACGAAAGAGGATGACTTAAAAGATTTTTTTTTCATGGGGATGGACTCTAACTTTTGCTTTGTGATTGAGCTTTTATTACGATCTACAAACGGACCAAGCATAGCAATAAAATAATGTTAAAATCCTCTTTTTTTAACTTTAAAGTTAGAAAAGAGCATTTTTACTTAGAGGACTTAAAGTTAACTTTAAGTAACTCTTAGGTGAATCATCTAATCAGTTCGAACTTTTTGCACGCCATAGGAGATTGTAAATCATTAACAAAACCCAAAATATCCTTAGCTCCACCCAGAAACTGCGAAGAAATCTCGTAAACAACCTCGTTCACAAGTAATAGAGCCATAAACCTCTTAAACCGTGCAATAAAGCATGGTTCACATTAATCACGATTTAATACAGGCAATAATTAAAAATCTCATAGGTGCCGCTCGCTGCAACTCATTTAATCGTTACCCCATTTGATAGATGGTGTTATACCTCCCACGGTCTTGCAACCTTTTCACAGTAAACGAAACGAGGCTCCCGGTACTGGTTTGATAGAAAAGTAAGGTTGCGTTTGGTTCGAAAAGGTTCCAAGACGCGAGCGTAGATAGGAGTATTAGGAAGCGTTTACACGGGCGGCACGTAGCGTAATAAATAATATAGTAATCAGTGCGATTCCTTACATCCCGCCTCTTATTAGGCGAGAACCTACATTCAACATTCGCTAAGGCCTCGGCTTACTAACACATGTGGGACGGAAAGATTCACCAGAATTTATTGTACTTCGGCTTATGAATCATAAATAAGGAGGGGCTAATTAGAATTGCTGTACGACTACGGAATACACTTAGATTTTGTTAACGTTGTTAGTAAGCTCAATATTGTGTAGAATTTACGTATTATACACAATTTATTGGGTTGTGTTCGTCGTTTAGGTGCGTTGAAGCTGCTGTTAAAATTTGATGGATTATTTTACCAATCTGACTTTTTTGTACTTTATTATTTTACTAATCTGACTTTTTTTGTACTTTATTATTTTACTAATCCGAATTTTTTCGTAGCTACTTTATTATTTTACCAATTCGCCTTGTTTCATAACTAAGTACTTTATTATTTTACTAATCTAAAATGTCTGTAAAATCAGTTTTTAGTACATAACAATGTGACTTTAAAAAAAATCATATGTGCTTTCTGATTTTAAGTTGGACATTACTTACATCGGTGAAGGAAAACATTGTGAGGAAACCGACTTAGGTATAGATAATGTAAGTCTAAAATCGCCAACCCATCTTGAGTAAGCGTGATGATCAATGCTCGTGCTTTCTCAGTTTGAGAAGAGGCCTTTGTCCTGCAATAGGACAAAATAAGCTTTTATATACATTATACATGTACCTACACATTATTTTTTCAAGTCTGCTAGCTTTCAAATTATATAAATATTATTTTATGATTATGTTTCATGCTGGATTATATTCGAATGCAATGTGAATTGTTACTGAATAAATAAATTGAATTGAAATGTTTGAAAATAAAAAGAAGGTCTATAATAGGCTGGTATTATTATTTTGAGACAGAAATTAGAATGTATCACGTAAATGTTTAATATAAAAATTATCACAACAGAATACTTGTTTACAGCAACGCTGTCTGTCTAGCCGTGAAACATCAATTATATAAAGCTAGATGATCTAATCATAATTGATTATAGGATTAATATTTGCAGGTAAATTAATTAACGATAACGGAAACCAATACAGATAACTTTGTGTTTAAAAAAAGGTAGTATCGATTGTCACATCTGCCCAAGAAAATTCTTAGGCAAAAACGGAAGAAACGATACACAGAATCCAGCGCCCAATTCTGGCAATAATAAGGATGTTAAGCCTGTAAGTATGTTTGCGAGTTTGAATGTTTGTTTATCAATCACATGAAATTGGGCACACAGGTAAAACATGACCTGGATTAGGACATTTTTTATTCCCGGTAGTTTACATTGTCATGGCTTGCCTAATTTAACCGTTCTGTTTGCCGTTTTCCAACATTCACGCAGACGAAGTCGCGGGCAAAAGCTAGTAAAATTATAATTAACAAAAGTTACAAAAGAACAACACACGGCGCATCTGATAAGGCTGTATGCCACATACTGTGTGCCGATAATTCGGGGAAATTATGAAGTTATAACAAGTTCGCGAAATAAATCTCTTTCGCGCGGTTATCGAAGGAGGCTAGGCGCGACGTCTCGCCAGGGTTGCCAGATATTTATCAGTATAATGGTTTAGGGTAATTAATTACAATATATTTGAGATGGTAGGATAAATAACGCTGGTATAGATGAGTAATTTATTTCTGAACTGAAAAATACGAACAAAATAAGATATCTTCCAATGTTTTGTTCTTATTATTCAGTCTACTAAACTGGCTAAAACTCCTAATTAGAAGGACATAATAATAAAAAAGGTGACGTTATTTAATGACGTCTCCTTTTCAAAGTCTTTTTTAATTTAGCAATATTTTTTAAATACAGCTTAATTAAATCTGAAATCTGACATAAAATGAAAACATTCATTCGCAACTTCATTTCCCCATAAAACGTAGTCCGTTAATATTCGCTAGACAAGAGTGCGAATAAATCACAATAAGCTGGCAACTCGCTAACCCGCCACCGCAGATGTATAAGTGCTAAGGTAAAGAATGGAAAGTAAAGTTGGCGCAATAAATTAATTGGCACTAAGTTGCGCGTAAGACGGGCGCGCGCGTGCGGGATACACCCAAGTTTAGACTATTAATTTGGGACTTAGACGCCGACAAATATGGATACGTGTGTGTATTTTTGCATTAATTTCGGTGCGAAGAAGAGTGAGGAAGGTTGGGCATGATTGTGATGTTAGTATTTTAGGGTTAACTGAAGAAGATGATGAATAAAGTTGTAAAATCGGCAGTGTTTTATTCATTGCAATTTCTGGAAGAGGCTGTGAAAAGTTTTAGCGAAATGAAAACGTACCACTTTTGCTGAATATTTTGAAAAAAATGCGATAAGATGAATGTAGTCAGGTTTTTCTACTTCCAGAATATGGTAAACCAAACAAACATAATAATATTCCAAACCCATAACCATCCATCCTAAAAATAAATTGACCGCGGAGCCCGAGAGCCCTCACAACACTAGTGATTACCATAAATAAGTAGAGCGTCATACTAACAACCATTTCCCATCCCTAGCGTATTGAGGGTGCCATTACGCCCTGATTGATTCGACTATAATGACTTTCGACGAAAGTTTTCGCACTCAAAACGACTGCTTTCGTCAATTTTACGCATTAAGTGCGAAAATGGTACAATAAATTTCGCTCAGTGATTATTTCGGCTCACAACTTAGTGATATTAAAACATTTCTATATTTATTTTAATTGTTTCGAAGAGTAAATCCTTTTTTATTTATTGGGCTGTTTAAAGTTACTTGATGACGATGGAAACACTTTATTGGTGAACTAATTTGATAAGGTGCATAATAAATTATGATAATTATTTTGGAAGATGTTACGTTCCTTATGTAGCTTCTCTGTTTATGTTATCAGACAGTCAATTTTTACCCGACTACGGCAAAGCCAAAAGGAAGGTTGTGATTTTTATACCAAAACTCATCATAGCCATAATTTTAAATGGTATTTTTCAGAAACTGCAAAAAAATCGTATCGTTGATTTCATATACTTGCATCACAGTGCATAATTGGATTATTGAAAGTCATTGAAAA
Source organism: Eupsilia transversa (assembly GCA_914767815.1). NCBI lineage: Eukaryota > Metazoa > Arthropoda > Insecta > Lepidoptera > Noctuidae > Eupsilia > Eupsilia transversa. Next base: position 5,627,372 of record OU611874.1, read on the forward strand.
GCATTTTACTCACACATAATATTCAATTCACATTTCAGCCGAATTTCGAGTGATATTTAATAAAAACTGGACTGCCTCGTTGGTCTATTGGGTCTACTGCTGAACATGAGATCCTGGGTTCGATTCCCGGGTCGGGCAAAGTGTAATTTGGTTTTTCCATATGGAATAGCTCAGTAGCAGTCTGGAGTCTGGGTTTGTGTCTGGTTAATGACAATAGGCTCGCCCCCCATTACATGGAACTTAAACATAACTGGCAAAATGTGCCTAACCCTTTCGGGGTATACAGACTTGATGTTTATTTATTTTTATTTATTTATTTAATTATGGCACGCCAACGACTTATTCACTAATACATTTTTTGGGGTACTGTGACAATTATATTTAATAATAATATCAAATAGAGCATCACTCCACACAGTCTAACACACAAATTAACACACAAACCGGCCAGCGTATGAAATGGACGAACGAATATAATGAAGCAATAATTAGAATATACTATACTACCACACAACTAGAAACAAATAAAACAGCGTATAGAAAAAAATTACAAGAGGGATTTATAAATATATATCCAGAATTAGCACATATATCCGAACAAAGACTTTCTGATCAAGTGAGAGCAATTATAAATAACAAATATATACAGCCCTACAGATTAGAAGAAATAAAAAACCAGGTAGCTACAGAATTAAAAAATAACAACACAAACGCACAAAGTATAGAACAATTTAATAATGATTATTTAAATACACAAACGCAGAACGACTTAGAACAACCTAACGAAAACGTACATTCATTAAATACTCAACACACACATTTTGACATCTCTGACACAACTATTAACACCCCCACAACAGATAATATATTCCTAAATAATAGCTCAGATACCGCCATATTTTCTCGAACTGTTATAAATACAGACGAAGAAAATTTCTTGAACGAAATAGATATTGGGCAACTTGAACCTACGCAAACTAACTTTGATGCTGCCCCAGAAACGAACCCAGAAATAGAAGCCACATTTAAACAAGCTCAACAATGTTTCTCTGATACACACCCCACTAATAGGCCATATATTCCCAAGCAAAAAACTTCTAAAAACTTCTCTGCCATTGTTAGTTATATAAATACTATCATTCTTCCTAAGTATGCAAATGTCGACACCGACTTCATGACATTGCAGACCTTAATTTACTGTGCAGCATGGACGGCAGCCACATGCAACGGAGCTAAAATATCACACTCTACACAAAATGACCGTCGCACATACAAACACAGAAAACCAAAATGGCAAATCAGGATAGAAAAGAAAATCGAAAATCTAAGAGCAAATATAGGTAGGTTGACACATTTTATTAATGGTTGTAGAAGTCAAAAACTGATAGCAGCAATAGAAGAAATAAAGAAAAAATATCAAATACACGCACAACACGAAGACTCAAACACACAAATAGAACACTTTTTGGACACTTTAAAACAAAAATTAAACGCAGCATCCAGTAGACTTAAAAGATATGTAACATGCACGAACCGCAAAGTGCAAAACACAAAATTTATCAACAATGAAAAAGTATTTTATAGGAACCTTGCATCTAATAATAGAGACACCACTAACCAAAGCCTAGAGACACCGTCATCCGAAACACTGAGAGAGTTCTGGGCTAACATTTGGGAAAATCCAGTTTATCATAATCATCAAGCAGACTGGGCCACCGAAGCACCAACAGCAATTCCAGAAATGGAATTTGAATTAATACCAATAGGAATATTTATAGACGTCATCAAACGCACACACAACTGGAAATCGCCAGGCACTGACAACATCCACAACTATTGGTATAAAAAATTCTCTAGCATACATCCTTTCTTATATAATCATTTAAACACATTCATACAATCACCACATTTACTTCCACCATACATAACACACGGAGTAAGTTATATGATACCTAAAGACATGAATGACACTATAAATCCAGCAAAATACCGCCCAATTACTTGTTTACAAACTCTGTACAAAATCTTAACAGCCTGTTTAAGCGAGGTAGTTTATGAACATTTAACCAAAAATAACATTCTAGCAGAACAACAAAAGGGATGTCGTAAGAATAGTCAAGGATGCAAAGAACAACTTACTATAGACGCGATTATTATGAACACCGCTGTGAAAAGCAAGACAGATATTCACACTATGTTTATTGATTACCAAAAGGCTTTTGACTCAGTCCCGCACAGCTGGTTACTACAGGTTTTAAATACGTATAAAATTCACCCAACACTAACACAATTCTTAAAAACTTCCATGCAGAATTGGCAAACAGTTCTTAAAATTAATGCTTCCTCCTCGACTGTAACTACTGAACCAATCCGTATAAAACGTGGAATTTTTCAAGGAGATGCCCTAAGTCCGCTGTGGTTTTGCATGGCACTTAATCCACTCTCTTATTTACTAGATAAAACAGACGCAGGATTCACACTAGCAAACAATACCACACAATATAAGCTAACACACCTCATGTACATGGACGACATAAAGTTATACGCAGCTGACAAAACCTCACTTCACCAACTAGCGGACACGACTCAACAATTTTCTGAAGATATTTGTATGTCATTTGGCGTAGATAAGTGCAAAATTTTGTCAGTTGTAAAAGGAAAAGTCCAAAATAATAGTTACATACTCGAAACAGGTGAATCCATAGAGCCGATGGATGAAAAGAGTACATATAAATACCTAGGTTTTAAACAGACCAGACAGATACAACATAAAATGATAAAACAAGAACTGGTCAAAAAGTTTTCACACCGCATCAACCTCATCTTGAAAACCCACCTTAACTCCAAAAACACAATTAAAGCCATCAACACATTCGCAATACCCATTCTAACATACTCTTTTGGTATTATACGCTGGTCAAAAACAGATATAAAAAGATTACAACGCATTATTAACACATCTCTTACCAAACACAGAAAGCACCATCCAAAATCAAGCATTCAACGACTAACCCTACCACGCCAAGAAGGAGGAAGAGGATTGATCGACTTACACAATTTGCACAATAAACAGATATTCTCACTTAGAGCTTACTTCCATAACAAATCAGAAAGTTCATCACTTCACAAACATGTTACAGAAAAAGATAAGAAACTTACACCACTTAACCTACAAAACAAAAATACTCAAACCAACGAACAAATTATAGACACTCAACAAAAAATTGCCGAATGGTCTGCCAAAGCGCTTCACGGAAGACACCGAGCCTACTTGAGTCAGCCACACGTCGACAAAGCTAAGTCGAACGAATGGCTCAAACGAGGCGAGCTGTTTCCTGAGACCGAAGGGTTCATGCTAGCAATACAGGACCAAATAATAGCCACTCGCAATTATAGGAAATACATTATAAAAGACCCTCGTCAGCCGACTGACTTATGCAGACATTGCAACAATGCCTCTGAGACCATACAACATATTACAGGAGCCTGCAAATCACTTGCACAAACGGACTATAAGCACAGACATGACCAAGTTGCCGCAATTATACACCAACATTTAGCATACAAATATAAATTCATAAGTGAGATGATACCGTACTATAAATATAAACCCGAAATCATACTAGAAAATAGGAATCAGAAAATCTATTGGGATCGGACGATAATAACAGACAAAACTATACATTTTAATAGACCAGATATAACAGTTCACGACAAAACGAATAAAGAAGTTTACCTCATAGATATAGCTATCCCTAACTCACACAACATTCAAACCACAATATCTGAAAAGCTAAGTAAATATCAAGACCTCGCCATAGAAATAAAAACTCAGTGGAAAGCACAAACCGTTCACATCGTCCCCATAGTACTCTCATCCACTGGTATAGTACCAAAATCTCTTACACAAAGCCTTAACACTCTACACATGCCCACCCATACCCTGCACCTAATACAAAAAGCCACAATTCTCAACACCTGTCGCATCACCCGGAAGTTCCTTACTTCTTCCACAATATCATCATCGTTCTCTATTTAAATTCCTCCTTGCACACTTGGCTCCGGCCCGTATGCAAGGGTTCTGTACTCTCTTAAAAGAGAAGAAAATTTAAGAACTCAAAATAATAATAATAAATAATAATAATAAATGTTTATTTCTCAAACAACTTAATACTAGGTTACATAACAACTTGGCAACAATATTATTATAACAAAAAAGAGTTTAGCATCTGTAACCGAACTAGGCAGAGCCTGTATTTCGGTTATCAGCGCCTTTCCCCCTAAGTTATACAAAACAGTAGGTAATCATCATCAAGTCCAAGTACAAGGTATGATCGGTTGTGCTATCTTATAATGAATTAGGTAGGTAAGTATATTTTACATATTATAATTTTCAATTGTAAAGTAATTATGTATGTGTGATTGAGGTGTAGTATGATGTTTTTGTGGGTGAGTGTGCGTGGGTGAATGTGTGTGGGTGAATGTGTATGTGTGAGTGTGTGTGAGTGCTATCTTTATACTGTATATAATATAAATATATATATATATTTACTGTGATTTTACCAATAGCTGTTCCGTCTCCTCATAACTAAGTTTCTGTAGGAAACAACAAGTTTTTAATCTACATTCCTTTAAAGTCAAGGGATATATATTAATTATTTTGTTTATTTTATTATAAAGGAATGGACCCAGAAATCCGATAAATCTTTGACAGAATCTTGTTTTACATGTAGGTGGCATATTACATATGTTATGTTTACGACGTCTCTGAAGTAGTAGTGGGTTAAATGACTGTTTGGTGTGCTGTTGGAGGATAACTTTAAGTATAAATAATTGTCTAACAGTTAAAACATCACACAACCTGTAAAGCTTTACGGTTGGGAAGTCGATCGGATTGAAGGTGCTAACCTTCAGAACAGCTCGCTGGGCTATCTCCACTGCCTTTAGCGTAGTTTTACAGATACCGCCCCAGGACGCGACACAGTATGTAAGAAGCGACTGACAGAGAGCGTAATATATCTGTTTCAATAGTACGGCATCCGCAACATGACGCAAGTACTTAAATATAAAAATTAGTTTGCGTACTCTAGAGCTGAGAAGTTTTACGTGTTCCTTGAAGTTAAGGTTCCTGTCAATAATAATACCTAAGTACTTGATAGAGTTCACTCGTTCTATTAATGGACAATCACAGTTTTTTCCCGTAGGGCAATCGTGCGATTTAATATTTAGTCCACATTGGATATGGGCTGCTTGCTTTATACTGAAACAGACATATTTGGTTTTATCAATATTTAAGGTTAGGATATTTCTCTGTATTTAAATCTAGAGTGAATTAGTCACTTACAGGTGTGCACAGCACTTACATGTTTCAAGTTTTAGATTATTACATAGAGTAGATATTTATAGGTAGGCTAAAAAAAAACAGAACTACATGATAACAAAATTGAAAATGAATAAAAACAAAAGAATAACTAAATCGATTTAAATGACAAATAATAAATAAGAAAGTAATAAGTGTTATGTTATTTAATAAAAATAATATTATAATACAATTAATATTATGATACAAAAATATTATATAACTACCTTCTCGACAATATAATATTCGATAAGTGTGGCCATCATAAGTCACTACAACGAGCACTTTGGGAGAATATTGGCATAAGCACCACATTTGGCAAGCGGGTCGATGCATAATCAGCCCATCATGTTCCCACGGCTGGGTCACAGTCACAGGCCTCCTCTCTTCTAGAGGGAGTGGGCTGTAATCCAACACGCGGGCCCAGTGCGGGTTGGCAGATGTCACATGTCTTCAAATGTTTGGTTATAGCATAAATGCCAGTTTCCTTACGATGTTTTCCTTCACCGTTTTGAGAGCAGTGGTGATGAAATTATTTACGCAAAGTAAAGCAACTGCCTTGATTCGAACCCGCGACCAACAACTAGTAAGTTGGGTCCGTTCCGTTACTACTGGGCCACCACTGCTCTCTGCGGGTCGATGATTGCAATATAATGTAGTTCTGTTGCCAATTCGAATGACATACTTACTCTTATTACCTATTTGAGTCAATTTGAATAAGATTTATCAATACCATTTTTTTTATTCCTTTATAAAAAATTTCATTGTAGATTGCATAGTGTATTTAAGATTTTTCAAATGAATAAATTAACTTATAATACAAAAGCATATCCGTTCTGTCATAATATTTTTGAACTGTGCGTTACTACAGCTTATTGGTGACTCGTACGAATTTATTCGCCCGAAACGAGCGAATCGACACTTTTAATTAATATTATTGTTTCTTGAGGCGATTCGCAACATGTTAATTTATTTGTGGGAGAATGCACAACTCCAGAAATACGTATTAGGCAATTGGCATATTTTGAATAGTTATGCAGTAAAGTTAGTGTAATTTTTTCTAACTATATTGTATATGATTCAAAAGGTGCCAATTAGCCGGTTTTTTTTTCCGAAGCATAGTTTATCGCTGATGAAAAACAATTGAAGACACATTACATCTTCTAAAATTAGAATACTTCCATAAAATGGCACAAGCAAAAGACTCCATTCCACACGCCACAATACTCACTTAGAAACTTCTAAACACAAATTCAAAACAAAACAGGAAAGTGCAGCACGTGGTTTCAGTGGGCGGATACATCCGCGGCTCATCCCCCACCTGTTGCTGATCCGGCTGATCCGCCCCCGCTGGATATGCGCGGATATAGCGGTGTGCGCGGATATATTCGGATACGGCGATATCCGTTCTCGCCACGCCTCGCGACGCCCAACGGGTTAGATTTGTCGTCGAGTAAGATTACTGAAGAAAGTGATATAAGATGTTCAATATAGGTATAATACCTAGGTATTATGGGCAATATTTAAAAACTTCTCTTTAATGTTTTGTTTTAAAGAAGTAGGCAGAGGTATGTTATACAGGTAGATTAGATTAGATATTATGTAAATTTTTAAAGTCAGTCTGAGTAATTTCTGAAATATATGTAGTTCAGCGTTTCTCCCTACTCTGTATAATTGCTTCAGCTGTCAAAAAGCTCCGAAGTCTTTTTTTAAATAACAATAGCGTCAATTCTTTCCAACTTTTTGGTATTTATACAACATCACTTTTTAAGATGTACTTGGCAAAAGCCTGGGTGGTTTCAAAACAGATAGTGACAAGCTGCAGCCCTTTAGAATAAAAAAATACCTTGGTGTCCTCGCAATCACCTTCAAATAAGGAGAAAAACTTGATTTCTTGGAATCCTAACAATAAGTCAAGCCGAAGTAAGATAAATAGAGTGCCTTCAGTGAGAACATAGCGACGGATTTTCTCAGAAAGAAACCTCTATGCTGAACTGAGCTTTTTATGCTCAATTCAATGAGAAATTACTGGAATCATTAACTCTATGAATAGGTGAGAGAAACCAGTTAGAACGAAGTTAGGTATCTAGTTACGTCGAAATTCTCCTTTCTGCCTCTCTCGCTCGTGTCATATTCAAGAAGATTTTTCGTTGACTGGTCTACAATTCGCGTGACCAGAGGGCTGGCAAGAATTATCATTGCCATTTATCGTGGCAATGTCGTTAGTGTAGTTACTTCAAAAGAAGAGCGCTTCAATGCCGCTCTCGCTTGTCTAATTTTCGAAAAGATTTCTCGTCGACACTTCGCGTGCAGAGTAGCATCTCCGTACTATACAATAAAAAACGACATTACTTGTACGATATTTCTTGAAACAAAGGATACTCCGTTTACATTTCTGGAAAATTTCCCAACACGAGATAGCCACTACATTCAATTAAAGTAATTAAAGAAACCGAACCTCTTAATTAAATAATTGAGCTCCATACGGCCGGCCAGACACCCTTTAAATCTACAAAGGGTTACAAATGGACGATACAGCCATATAGTTCGTCTAAATTCGTCTTACCTTTAAGACGTAGTTCGACCGACGACAACTAAACTCCTAATTGGCACCGAATCGAATTACAAAACGGGGAATCGAACCCCGATCCTGCACTTAGCACGGATCCTTTTAACGGTTTAGTGAAGACGGATCCCCTTTGCGAGACGATATTTGGCAATTAAGGGATACTAGCGTTTAATTCGTGAACACTCTGTACGTCTTCGGGTTATGTTTTGTTTCAAGGTTTGATTGAGTTTCAATGTAAGTATGTTTGTTGCTTGATCTTTGAATTCGACGATTGATTTGGACAGATTTGATTGGCATTGTACGAAAGTATGCGTCGCAAAGGATAGGGTTTTAATCTTTGGGTGTCTTCGGAGGTTGAGCTCGATAAACTGTCCGTCTTTATTGCATAGAAAAGGACGCTTTTGAGCTATCCTTTACCTAAAAAATATCTTTCCTATAAAAAATATAAGTACATTACATATTCTAATCGGTTTGGTTGGTGGTAGGGCTTGTTCTAAGTCCACCTGGCTATCTACCACCATGTTATCGAAGTCTGTCGCCATACCAACAATGTTAACAGCATTGTTGTGTTTCGCCAGTTCTTTTGTGGTTGAGGATTCCAGGCGAAGCTCGCTTCCACCTTCGGCGTGAGAGCTAACACCTTGTTTGACGTAATGTCTGAGTATTTGCTAGTTTGCGCTATTTTACCATTATAAAAAAAGTATGTATGTAGGTACCTACAGATTGCAAAACTTTTTTCTTTTTTCCCTCTTAAAAGTGACACCCATAATGAAAATTAATTTATTTACGTTACACTTCCGTGTTTGGGTCACAGAAATTCATCAACTTAACGGTCTATTAGTTTCGGAGCAAATTCGCTGTGACAGACGGACAGACAGACACACGAGTGATCCTATGGTTCCGTTTTTTCTTTCGGACGTACGGAACCCTTCATGGTGCGTGGTTCGACACGCACTTAGCCAGTTTTTCATTTTGACTGAAAAAGAAAGTCTTAAATCAGAATAACTGACAAAAGAAATCACGTTGTAATTTTTTAACCCCCTGCCTGAATTCTCATTATATGAAAAAAAAAAAAAAACTAGTTGACCAGTTTTGGTATTAAACAAAAGTACCTACTAATAAGACGTTAGGACACGATCAAAAGATCACACGTACTGACATTTCGGTCAGAGTGGTGACCCAGAATAGTTGGGCCGCAACTTGTCTATGGACACAAGATGGTACCGGCCACTTTGCTGGCCGATAGTTCTAAATTAGCCAATGGTCGATTGCACTGTTAATTTAATCACTGGTTTAGTTCAGTTTAATAAATTGTTGGGCTGAGAAGCAAATAATGAGACATGACAGATACAGAGAAGGTTCTCTATGATCAATCCCATGTTATAATTTTATTTTTCTTGGAATCGACTTAAGTAGAAATATTATTTCTGAGAATTTAACTGTAAGTATTCTCTAAATCATCCTCTTGAAATTGTATTAAGAAATCAATTGAGTAAATTAAAAATAACTTTAAGTCTCTTCACGTGTGATGAAAACCTTTTACAAACCCATTTTTGTTACAAGTGTACAAATCAGTATTGACGTCCTAATTCGTGGCATTAAAAGATGTATCTTCTTATTACAAAACGAATATATTATTTAAATCTACAGTCAAAGTTCGGTGCCACACACCAATCTCCTTGGTCATCGTGCACCAACCGTCTTTAGAAGCATTACTCGGAAATGCACTAATGCCTCTTCGATACCGTGGAAAACTGTTAAGGGGCTGGTTAGGGGCTTTCTAAGATACTGATATAATTAGTGCATTGTGCCTCTAACGTCCAATACTAAACGACAACCCTACATCTTCAGTCAACAACATCAACTGACATGGAATTTTGAACCTTAAGGCATCAGAGATACAGCAGATAAAATAGTTTAGAATTGGAAGAAATATGTTTGTTAAGGCATAGACAAGTTTGCTTGAGTTACTGGCCGCATGCAAGAGGTCATTATCATCCAGAAAGCGGTGGTGGAAGCTTTTGAATTTGGAACGTTGGGAGCTTATTAATTCAATATGGCGGCATCGTCTTGTGCATTAGGCCTCCTTGGTTTGACCGGTATACTTGCTAACGTTCTATGCAAACTATAACGTTTCGTGTACTATTAGGTACTAGCTTGTGTAATATTTGAGTGATGTTCAATTAAAGTGCTGCTTTGTTTTGACTTAGGGGTCAGGAACTAGGGATGTGATACTTACGGTACTGAATATATAATAGCCCGTCCAATGGCAGGCTTATCAGTAATAGGTACTATAGAGAAAAATCCCAGCACTATGATGTCTTATAATCATAGTGTTGTTTTGGCATCTGTATAAAGGGGCATGATTTAGAAAAAAAAAACAAAATTTTGCCTTTAATTTTTATTTTAACATAGAATAGACAGCTGCAAATGCCATCACAAGCCAAAACACCAAAACGAGGCAGATACGCCAATTTATTGCGTAACCAGTGTAATCAGGGCAGTGCAAAACATTTACAGCGGTACGTACGGCTTGGCGAATAAATATGGATCTTTTAAAACGCGCCGCCTTCCTAATTGCCTGCAGATGGACCGGCGCCAATTACGGACGACATTTAGCTGGGAGTTCAACTGGGCCGATAAATGGTGCAGATACCTTACTCACTTAGTGTTGGAGGTTGAATGACTAATGACGTCATAAGCCTACATTCAGAACTCGTTATCTTGATGTCTTGATTTTAAGAATGAATCGGAGTAATTAAAATGCCTTTATAAGTACATACGTGGGTGGATTTTCTGATTGATTTCGTAATGAAGAATGCTGTATGTTATTCTTGTATCGACGACAGTTACTGTAAGCACCGAAATAATTCATGATGATTGCGTTTGTCATACCTACACATTCGTGCATACATTAAAGGCTCCCGCAGACAGGCGCAACGCAACGGCGCGGCGCGACGCGTCTTTGGTGGAACAATTTCTATGAAAACTTCACGGAAATTGTTCTACCGGTGTCGCGTCGCTCCGTCGCGTCGCGCCAGTCTGCGGGAGCTTTAAAGCGTGCCTTTTCCCATGGAGGTAAGCAGAATCAACAGAAAACCACCTGCAACGATCCTTACACATTCCTTTGCTCGTCCACTTACTTACATACATCTTGCTGAAACACTTATAACAGTCACACAGCTACATATCAAGCCATAAATTTCCAGTATAAGCTGACCTCTCATTGTAAGAAAATCATATACAATGCGGGATCAGCTTATACTGAATGACCACAGAAAAGTGTACCTATAGCTTGGTATGTAGGGGTGTGTACAAATATGTATCTGTTTACATATAAATGTATCTATGTAATGTCTATATAATTGTTGTAATAAAAGTAGAGACTGTAAGTAGCAGTCGTAACTGTAAAACAACCATGAAACTCGTAAGCTACGATCAGAGCACATTAGCCTTACGATAGTGCGCACTCTTGATGGTCTATTGAAAGACTTACAGCTCGGCTGTGTGTACAACAACATAATATACTATGTCTTCTAAACCTGGTGACGGGGACCATCACAGGACAGGGACACTGCTCGGTACACAAAACACTTCCACACAATAGGCATAACGGACAGTCCTCTGTGCAGGGCGTGCATGGACGCTGGGGAAACCATCGCGCACGTGCTCTTTGAATGCACGGGCGTCACCCAGATTAGAACAGAAACCCTCGGGTCACCCAGATCTTTCACAGATGTTCTGAACAGACCACAGGTTTTAATTAACTTCTGGTGAGGTGGGCTGGTTAGAATAACCACCGCCATGGCCCACGCATAATGGTCCACCTTAGGGACTAAGTGGAAGTATAGAACATAGATATCTTCTAAAAACTAAGAACTGTTTGTACTACGTAATAACAGCCCGCACGGGTCGATCTATCAGGTTAAGAGGGTTTATTCTGAAAGTTGGCAACGTCGCAAATAGATGTCAAATATTTCGCTGTTTTGATTAATTTGATAATATTTCTGTATGGAAATAAAAAAGGTGGCTAACTAGCGAACTATTAATTATTGCATTTCATAATCAATATAGAATATTGATTGTGAAATGCAATAATTAATATCGTAACACCGAATAGTTAGTTTTAGATGTAAAAAAAGTATTTGGTAACTTTCCAAATGCCTGTTTTTCACCTAAAACGGGTACAACATCAAATTCAATGTTATAATTGCAATTCATTATTAATATTCTAGTCAATTGGTTAGCCACATTTCTTATTTCCATACAGTTTTATTTCCAAATTAATCGAAACGGGTAAATATTTGACAGCTATTTACGACGTTGCCAACTTTTAGGATGCACCCTCTTAAGTTACACTTGCCGCGGTTGGTCCGTGGACGGGTGACCATCTTTACATACCAAGACCCCTCCGAGCCTCGGAAAGCACGTTAAGCCATTGGTCCCGTCAGTATCGTGGATCTTTGACAGTCACTACGGGTCGTCAGAAGCCCGAAAGTCTGACAACCAGTCTTACCAAGGGGTATCGTATTACTCAATAACTAACTGCTTATGAAGGTCAGACTAGGCTAGGTCAGTTGCTCCATGTAAAAAAATGATATTTAGCTGCATTCGGTTAGACTGGAAGCTGACCCTAACATAGTTGGGGAAAAGGCTAGGCAGATGTTGATACTAATATTATCAGCCTATGCCTAAAAGTCCGATGCTGACTCTTCACTTGAGGTTCGATCAGATCCATCAATTTCGATAGTCACCTTGCCAAGATTTTACTTGATCGATACTTTGACAGATTACGACTTGAATGTGAACGTATTTTAAGTACGAGAATTGGCCTTCTGTAGTGCTATTCTGAAAAAATCTCACCGTGAAAACTTAGGTGAAGTCAGCCAAGAATGAGCTGTCATTCCACCGATTCTAGGGATTGACACAATTGACAGCTCCCTTCACCTAACGTTTCTGACTCACTGCCCTAATGGAAAAAAGATACCATTTGGAGTACCTAACTGCTGCATAGCCTGCAGCTGCCTAGACAATTGACACCATCACATTTTTTTCAGCACCAGCCTGCTTGTAGTTTTCTTTTTTTTCTAAGTTTGTCTTGTTGTTCATTGGTTGCTGCAGTGTGTATAGCGTCGGTAATGTGCGCGGTAGTTTATGTGGAGCGCGATAGTCGCCGCGACAGAGGTTATTCGTTCCGCTAATGTTCATTGCATCTCGTTTGCATTTGCATTGCAGTGTTGGACCAAATATTTGGCCAAAAACTGATGGAAATTATGTTGGTGAAGGTAATAAAATTGATGACTGCATGGGGTTGGTTGTTACATGGTCGTTTTGTGTGTAGGGAAAGGATACAGAGGTTACATTTTATATTACTTATAGAGGACTATCCAAGAAATGACATGAAATTGATAGTTCTTATGACATAAACAAATTATAATGTATATTGCATATGCTGTAACAAAGTATTTTGAAAATCATCTCTTTTATATCTTTCAGTTCAATGTAGATTCCAGCATTCTACCACAGTTTGTAAAGCTAATAATCGCCATTGCATAAGCGGAGGTAACTACAAAATAAACTCTCTCGTCTGAGAATTCTCAACAAAAATAAGGCGCGAAACGAGGCGAGGCGCGAGGCGTGGCAGGGGGGAAAAGGGGAGTATCTCGCTCACACTATTTTCATTTCGTGTAGTGCCACATTTAATTTTGTTGAAATTCTAACGTAGCTTTGCAAAAATGTCAACTTTATTCCGCCTCAGCCCGCGTCTACGTTTCACTCCGATGCTTTGCTTCTCCATTTTCTGGAATGTTCCACAGTTTCGAGACGGGCTTTGAGAAACTATAACTTTATGAAAACTTATACACGAGCTCTGAAGTAAGACGTGGCTTCCAACAAAAATTTATCAAAGCGTATTTAATTTTCGTTATGACTTCTCTCTTGACTTTCCCGACGGACAAATTGGGGAACTGTGTGTAATGCAATGTTGCTACAAAGGTAAAAATGACGTCGGGACATTTTGAACGACGGGGAACCTATTGGTTCCGCAGTGTTTGAACATCGAAATTAACAATACGTCTACATCTGAACACAATTTGAAAACGTTGTTACGACGCGTGTAGAAGTTGTTCCAGTAGGTACTCATATCACGACATGTCTGACATGACATGTGTTTATTAAATTTTACTTGAAAACAAGACTACTGACGAATATGTATAAAACATAAATGTGACACAAAACGAAAGCAACAGAACTGCCAAGATTGAAACCAAAACCACCAACAAACCGATCACCGACTTTCAATCCACGAAAAATTCGAATTTCAAAAACCATTGATCAAATACGTTTGCGGTACAAGCACAAAGCGTACAATCTTATAACCCATCTGAAATTCATATTGAAAGTCGATCGTATAAAGCCAGGAACACACTGTAAAAGGCTGAGCTCCCGTGGGAGGTGGGGCTAAAAGGCCAGGAGCGATAGCACTCATCGGACGAATAAGCCTGTTTCCCGACTGCCAGGTTTAGGGATGCGACATCGACTCAATGCTGTTTTATTCTGCTGCCATCAATACTTAAAACGGTTGTGAACGGTTTAGTGATGTTGCTGATATCGATATTATTAGCAAAAGTTAATTAGGTTACGTATTCGCTCACGAGGTTCCATTATTCAAAAAAGCAAACACTGAAAGCCAGATCATCTCATAATAATTATGAAGTTATTATTAAGTCCCACCTTTATTCATTCACCCGCACTCACGCATCGAAGTGGGATCTTTAGAATAAAATTAAACGTACAATCATCCGTCTATCACTTTCTCCTGAAGTGTTGGATGACTTCAGTCATCCAACACTTCAGGAGAGTACCCGAGGTTAAGACCACTAATAAACATAAAGCATTATTTTACAATTTCGTCATTAGAATGCATCAAATAACTAATTGTTCTCTATGTCTAAGAATTCGATAAACAATATTATCGACAGATATCTCCTTCCCAATATAAAAGGATTGACATTTGAGTCGGAGGACGGGCGAAGTAGCGGATTCAGACCGAGACAAAGTCGACTTCGAATGGGTTCGCCTTTAATATGGCAAATATTCAGCAGTTATTCAAATATATTCCTAATTTCTTATTTTGCAGATCTGTTTGAATACTGAAAGGGGACTCGTCTTAGCTATCTTTGTACTTATTTAAGTACCAAAGTACCAAGTGTCTGTAAGGCAGCTCAGATATTATGGCTTTAGCAAATTATACCTACCGACATATTGGCCAGTGATTGTGAATATAACGTAAGAAGAAAGTATTTATAGACTAAGAAAGTACTCACAATTTCAGAAAATTTAAAGCCTATTTCTTGATGACCACTTCCAAAATGGGTTTCAACTAGAGCTTATTTGCCCATCAACAGCTGTGTTGCCCAATTGCTGTTCTTAACTTAACCGGGTCAATTAAGATCCCGCATACCTACATTCAGCTACCGCACTTGAGTAATGTTGTAGTTCCATTCTCAAAAATCCTTGTACACAGGTACCAGGACTTTTTAATCAGGTATAAGATTAATTCCAATTGACAAACAGCCTGTACAGTTAAAAAAGACAATAACTTACAGACCACGTAACATCCAGATCAAGGAGTCAATAAAGCAAATTGGCATCTCGTTTCGGGTCAACCGGCTTAGCGGACGAAGGGCAAATCCTTAGTGGGCACAAATAAATACGGACCGAACCTATCATATTTCCATGATCCCCTCTCGAAGGGTCAGCAATACCTCGCTCTTAGTACCTTATAATACGAGGTTTTGATCCCCAATTGATATGAATGATGTTTTATTGTTTTTTTTCGGGTTTCCTATTTTATTTTGAAGATTTGAGTATTGGGTTAATGTGCTGACTACACGAGTCAGAGATATACATGTATCTATGAATTTCGGACTAACTTTATAGTGTTCATAATACTTACTATTAAGCTAAGAGGAGCTCGTGGCTAAGTAATAACAGCCGCACGGGTCGATCTATCAGGTTAAGCTACGCTTGCCGAGGTTGGTCCGTGGATGGGTGACCATCTTTACATACCGAGACTCCTCCGTGCCTCGGAAAGCACGTTAAGCCGTTGGTCCCGGCTGTCATTCGTGGATCTTTGACAGTCGTTACGCGTCGTCAGAAGCCCGAAAGTCTGACAACCAGTCTTACCGAAGGGTATCGTATTACCCAATTACTGGGTTGTGGAGGTCAGATAGGCAGTCGCTCCATGTAAAATACTGGTATTCAGCTGCATCCGGTTAGACTGGAAGAAGCCGACCCCAACATAGTTGGGAAAAGGCTAGGCAGAATGAATGAATGAATAGTGTTCATAATACTTACTGTTAATAGTTGTACAAATAAGGTGATCTGAGTACTTAGCCCTTGTAAACCAGCGGGAGGTCTTTTCCATGTATCAACCAATTACATAACACAATACGGGATTACCTAGGATATTTAAACCCTCGCACTTTTTTTTCGATAGCTCATGGGTCTGATCGGACGACATGATCCATTTTACTGTGTTTTCCGTAGGTACACGATTTAGAAGGCATAAATTACTAATGAAAAGCAAAAAGCGCTTCCTAGGTCAGGTAGAAATCTGTGACCTAGATGCAAAACTAAGACTTCAAAATGGGCCGGGTGTCATAATACCTACAATTTTTTTCTAGTAAAAGGAATTAAAGAACAGATTGTCACGTATCCCGGGAAGTACTCCGGAAATTCCTCCCGGGAAGTAAAAAGGCCAACAATCTTTCCCTGGCCACTCGAAATCCGGTGGCAGACAAAATTACGTCGGTTAGTTGTAGCGAAATATATCTCAAAATGGACGGAGCAATCCCAAATCTTTAACAAAATAGCTCCCCGGAACACTTTAAGTCTAAGTAAGTGGCGTTCGGCGGTCGAAGATTTGCTGGACCGTCTCTAATGGGCTTTATCCTTATTTATTGAACTTGCCGCTGAAACGGAAACGTTACGAAGTATCTTTAAAGTTTTGATTATGTTTTACATTAGCATCGTAGGTGGGGAATGTCCTTCAGGATTGCTATTGGCGAATATAAATTGTTAATTGGGAAAAGCTGTTTAATTTTAAGGAAAAGTAGTCTCGATTTCCTTAGGAACAGGATAATATGTGGATGTAAAGTGTCCTACATTCAATCTATGTCAGCCATGAAACTTTTTTTTTCAAATACAATACCTACTTGTACAATCCAAGTTTTTTCAGCTAGGTACCGTACTAAAATAATTTTGCATGTATACATTATGTCTTCACCACTCGATGGCTGACTTGCAATTCTGAGAAAACAAATAGGTCAATAGGTCTTTAATTTCAAGAAAAAAGATATTGTATTGTTTTATTTTTTAATTTAATGGAATCTATCTGTCATTTTTAGTGAAAATCAGCCAGGGTTCATTATTAGGTCCAAAAAAATGTTATTTTGACATTTAGGTCTTTAAAAATACGATGGCTGGCTAACATTTCTGACAAAACAAATAGTTCAGCCCTTTAATTATAACACCTACCTACTTTTAATTTTTTTGAAATCTGAAATTAGTCGACCTAAATATTGGGTCCCAAAAATTATTAACTTTACATTTAACTCTTAGAAAATTCGTACGAAATAATAAGAGAAATACTTTTAAATATAAATGTAACAACAATCTGAGGATAAGTATGTAATCAAACGAAAAAAAAACAACGAAATTCTTAAACCTCTCACTCAAGTCTCAAGTCCTCAATTCAAGCCAGTGCAGCTTCAAACATTCATTCTAATCGATGGGGCTTATCAGCGAACATCTCGACCTCCCCATTGAGAGCTAACTTAGGGGGAGGGGGAGGTAAACAGGTCAGGACGAGCGCAAACGAGCTCAGACAGGCGTGAAGAGTCGAACGTGTCGCGTTTTTCGAAACCTCGTCGTCGACACCTGTTCTCATTAATCCTAGCACTTAGGATTTTAGGGTATTGAAGGTAAATGATTGTTTAAAATGGTGAGTAACTAAGATAAACTTTGGTTTTATTGGTTACCTGAAAAGGGATTTTCTTTGAAAATAAATGTTTGCTCAGGGTAACTCCCAAAAATAGGTCGCTCATTTTTTGTGGATATCCACGATATGTGGATTATCTAGACAATTTAAAAAAAATTAAGATTAAAATTACCATTATCATGGATTTTTGTTACGGTTACAGGACATAACATCCATGGTCTCATATTTGTTAGCAGGTGGATCGTTGATTGTTTTCTTAGGGTTCAAGAGTAGGAATAACTTTTCATAAGTTTTTTGACCAATCAAAGTTACCTATTAAGCATTTGCAGCGTTAAATTTTGACTCCAATTTTTCTTCTGAAAGAGATATCTAGGTCAGATTCCCTTGCAGTGGTAATGACTTACTCCTAAAATAATAATACCTATGTATTTAGGTAGGTCAGGAACACGTGTTTTTATTTGTTTTGTTAGCTCTACGGCGCCTATCTAGTGTCCTAATAATGGGATTTAAAACAGCATGGCACCAGAAAAATACACAGGTATATGTTTTAAAAAATAAAAAAATCAAAATCAATCTGCCTAGCCTTTTCCCAACTATGTTGGGGTCGGCTTCCAGTCTAACCGGATGCAGCTGAATACTATTTTGCATGGAGCGACTGGCTATCTAACCTCCACAACCGAGTAACTGGGTAATACGATACCCCTTGATAAGGCTGGTTGTCAGACTTTCGGGCTTCTGACGTCTCGTAACGACTGTCAAAGATCCACCTAAAACCGCCGGGACCAACCACAATCAATAATAGAACAATTTGTGACTAAAAGAGTATCCAGCGACGATAAAAAAAATGGAAAACGCAATTAGAATTACATAACAAAATCCTCAAACGAATTGGTCTCTATCAAGAACTGATTTCAACTGTCCTGAACTGTGCCAAAGTGGGTGTAAACAACACACCTGACTTACTTCTGACTTTATCTTATCTTTAATTACATGGGGCCTACGTTGTAAAGTGAAGATTATCTAAAAAGTATCATTACTAGCATGTGATGTACAAAATATTTTAATTATTTTTATTTTATCTTCACGTTTTCTTGTATTTTTAAAACATTTGCACTTGTAAAGAAAGGTACAAGTATGTACGTTTAGTGATTCATGTATATTTCGAGGTGAATATTTCTTTGCATTGACGATAAGTCGATAACTAATCAGTGATAAGACAAAACCGATAACAGTAAAAGGCTACAGGCTGGTTATTATTATTGTTATAGGAAAAATCCCGGTACAGAAATATACCTCAGCAAATGAAATAAGGATCTATTTTGGTATTTTCACGTTTGAATCGCACTAAAACCATAAAGCTAATTTTAGAAATGCATATCTTCTTTATTTTCATAATCACTTAACACTTGGGACTCTGATAGATTAGAGTCAACTAAAAACAAAGTTGGCGGTATAGCTGTCCACCGTCATTATGTAAGTGCCTAAGTTCAATTTTTAGCACCACGGCTAGAGAGGAGTTTTTTTTGGAAAGAATTTGAAAATTTCTTAAGCTTCGTAATTGACGCTTGCGAAATTTTCAAATTATTTTCAAAAAAACCTCAACCTGTACATAATGGACATTCCTACGAATTCTGAAACCCACCTAGTATCGCTAACTGTACTATCTTTACCATTACAAAAGCAATACTCACCGTCGTCAGTGAAGTGATATTTTTCGTGAACGATATTATATTTCCGTGGACGATATTATATTTCCGTGGACGATATAACTTTTCCGTGTACTACATTTCACTACAGGATCCATACAACATGCTGAATGTCCGACGATAATATTCGTCATAAAATCGAGTGGTTTAAATATGTGAAAATGTGTCGATAAACTGTGTATAAGTTTGCATATTCAATGGCTTCCGGTGAGTATTATGACATTACCCGGTTTTACAAAACTCTGTTCATTTCATTCAATTTTTTGCGGTGAAATATGAATTTTAAGTATGTTTTTCGCAGAGAGATTACGATTCTGCTGTGTTAAAAATAAAGGCTTTATTGGATTGGAAGTTGCTTTACACGCAGATTCGTGTTTTAAGATCATGTTTGGCGACGATATAAAGTGTATCCACGTATGTTTAATAGCACTTTTTACGCGGTTTAATACTCTTTCTGTAATACTCTTCTTTTCCAATTAAACGAATTTGAGTAGGCATCTGATAAGCTTATTATTATTGCTTTTCTATTCGCTTTTCATTCATTAATTCCATAACGTATTTCATGTTCCTACATAGCATGTATTACCACCTACTAGATCAGGTTATAACATTTCTTTCAATTAAAGCGCTGTTAGTATATCTACACTATTATTTCCCTCCATTAGAGACATACGCTGTCCTATCAGTTGATATTTTTCATAGGTTCATCAAAAGTCTTGCAGTTCACCTTACAAAACTATTTTCTATAAACACCATTTTCTGGCTGTAGGTGAATTTGGCTCTAACTTTGAGCAGAAAGATAAAGAAAAAAGATCTTTCGACACTCCACTCATTCTTCAGTTTTCAAGTGTAACATTAGATGTACCTAAACGTCAATCCTCCTTAGATAAAACATTTCGAAAGTCAAATAACATTATCACCTGTTTGTAGGCTTATCAATGTTAAAACTAAGGCGTTACGGGTAATTTACGTTAGTTCAGAACTCGGTCAAGAGCAGCAAGTAAAGGATATCTCTTCTGGTACTAATGACGTCATAGTACTTACTCTTATTCCTCAACAAGCTACGACTCCTGTCAGAGCAGGATATTCTAACTCTCTCTCTATATAGGAGCCAATTCCTTGACCCACTTTTTTGTCGTGGCCTTCTGATTCTTCTTTATCATTGCGGTGTTGCTCTGCCGCACCCTTTCTGCTTTTTCCTTCAATTTTCGCTCGGTGATTTATTATCATGATGTCTTCTGTACACAGTGAATATCAACTAGGATTTTTTAATTCTTAAACCGGCTGTATGCAGAGAGGTAATTGTGAAGTACACATTTTTTAATGAATACTTAATGATAGCATTTTAATCTAAATATATAATACCTCCCGTAGCCGTTACCTAAAGATAATACTTATAAATTAGGTAACTACCCGTCATCATAGATACACAGATAAAAACATTGTTTTATCATAAAGATAAAAATCAATTGGTATAATATATCACTCAGTCCAATAATAAAATTAAAATGGAGGCCTATGTACAGCATTGAACAGCGATACGTTAAAATAGTGAATGGTGGAACGTTTATAGGAAGATATAGAAACGACAAAGAACACGAGGGCAATAATGTTATTTATTACTGTAATTACATCATTAATCATACCAAATTAATAGTGTAGTTTTGATGGTGATCTCACTTTTATTGGCTCTGACCAGGATAAGTGTTTATTCTTGAAATCCTTACAAATGTTTAAAAAGTATCTAATATTTAGTCGTGCTAAATATTTAATAATATTATATTTAATAATATTTTATTGTAATAATAATATTTAGTCGAGTTCGTAGTGCTGAAAGAGTTTCAGGAATGTTTACCATTTTCACTAGGATCACAGGGAGGTCCATCTATATATACATTTGAATTTCCAACAAAATAGATAGATTGTTTACCTAGGGAGCAAACAACTATTTTAAAGGCGAGAGTGGTTCTTTGAATCCAGAGCGGAGCGAAGGACTCTGCAGTAGAATTTCGCGCGTTTTTTATTTTTTTGGCTCTCGCGCGTTTTCTTTGTCATACAGCCTGTTACTTGTTCATACAATGTTGGAGATTGCTCTTTGGTGATTGAAGCCACAAACTAACAATATCCAAATTCCAAATTCAAATCAGATTCATTGTTTACGAAGAATAACGTAGCCCTTTAAAAAATAAAAATAAATGCATAAAAAATATTTTGACTATGGTTTTGGCAACGCATTGACGAAACCATTGGGGTTCCTATTTAGAAGGGACATTCGCCTTCATTTGCAAACCATGTGGGTTTACATGGTTTGCATCGCCATCACATTTTGCATCTGTTAACTGACCAAGAACTGTACTATCCTTCCAGATGTGATACTACCAGCGCTATTGGTATGGCTGATACCGGCCTTGGTGTCTGCAGGAGTGATGAAGCGACAGGCTGAAGACCTGGAAGACAGCTTGCCGCCTTGTCTCACTTATGTTATGAACAGTCTACTGCATCTGGACTGTTCGAATCGAGGACTAAAGGACTTGCCTGAAGAGTTGGACTATACTGTAAGTAGAAGATAAAAAAATAATAAACTTCAGTCTCGAAATTCAATCTCATTGTTATGCATTTTTCATTAAGCTTTGACTATATGGTTTCCTTATTTATTTAATAAGTTTTAAAATTACCTCATCACATTGAATACCTTATGAAGTCGAATTATGGGTTAACTTTTTTTAAATAAAGTTATAAACAGACCCAAACTATTTAAAATATCGGACCACGCACAATGAAGGGTTCCGTAGCTGGGATGAACTTATCCCAAGAACAAACTTAACATTGTAGTTGAAAACCATGTTCTCCCATACAAAATGTATGGTAGAACATGTTTTTGCAACTGCAAGTTTAAGTTGGTCGATAATTACTCGTTAACTAGTAGAGCCTACTTAGCTGTGATAGTTTCACTTTGTCGGCGTCATTAGTATGTATACTCATGCCAAATTACAGCGATCTAGTACTAACAGTCTCTGCGCGAAACCGGGGACAGACAGACAGACAGACGGATATGGCGAAACTGTAAGGGTTCCTTGTTTACTACGGAACCCTAAAAGCAGATCTTTCCTTTATGTTGTTCAAGATATTATGTAGTAAATTATTTAATTAAACTTGCTGAATTTGTATAGTTCGAATCGATAGGAAGGACTCATAAAATGACTAGTATCATGAAAAAGAAACTTGATCTGTATCAGGTTTCTCCTTATCTATC
The DNA here is from genome assembly GCA_914767815.1 of Eupsilia transversa. NCBI lineage: Eukaryota > Metazoa > Arthropoda > Insecta > Lepidoptera > Noctuidae > Eupsilia > Eupsilia transversa. Next base: position 5,650,262 of record OU611874.1, read on the forward strand.
TTATCACATTTCTGTTTGACACCTTTCGTAATAATTATTCATTACATTACATAGCATTTTATGTTGATTATTTAATTATAAATAGTACATTCATATTAAATAGGCAATAAACAATCTTGATATTTCTTTATATTCAATGTTATCTGAAATAACTATTTACATGCTACATACTATTTTGTTTATTTCAGGCTCAAGTATTGCTGTTATCGAACAACAACTTCTGGACGTTTCCGTCAAAACTACAGAATTTTTCTCAAGTGGTAACGCTCGATTTGTCAGGAAACCACCTGAGTCATTCCATTCCCAACTATTTGCAAAACTGGGTCAATTTACAAACTCTTAATTTATCCAATAACCTATTCGACACCTGGACAACCAATGGACAGCAATATTCCATTAAAAACCTGGATTTATCTAAGAATAAAATAAATGTCGTGGATGACAGAGCATTCACAACAATGCCCAACTTACGTTTCCTCGATTTATCGGAGAACAGAATTAACGATTTACCGCCCGAAGTATTCTCTGAAGCGCACAAGTTAGACAGTCTCATTTTATCCAGAAATTACTTTTCCGACGTGCCCAGTTTCCAATCTCCTTCTTTGCGAAGTCTACACTTGAGCAGCTGTCAAATCGCTAATATAAACGTCGACTCTCTCGTTGGAATGGGTTCGCTCTTGGAACTCGACTTGTCTATAAATCAGGTTGAAGCGATCCCGGAAAACCTCGCCTCGTACACGCTGCAAGAGCTAAATTTAAGTTACAATTCAATAAATTCGTTGACTGATAGTAGCTTCTCGTCGTTACCGCACCTAGCGGTACTGGATTTGAGAGGAAATGAGTTCAGAGATGTATGGTCGACTTCACACTTTTCTTCAAACCCGTTTTTGAGGGAAGTCTACGTGAAAGGAAACCGTTGGAGCTGTGAAGGTTTTAGTGTCAATCTTCTGCTGACTTATGAATTTTTGACAAAGGAGCCAACTAAGATCGTCGACAGAGAGTCGTTGATTTGCTACTCACCGTCGAATGTGACGCAATTGAGCTGGCAGCAGGCGTACATTCGCACGTGGCACCCAGTGGAGTCGACCACACCCCCCTTCACTACGATTGCGCTGATGGTGGGTGTAATTATCGGGATAATAGTGACGTCGTGCGTGTGTCGCGGTCTGGTGTCTATAACTAGGTCTGACCAGACGAGGCCACCTCCAGACACCACAACTCTGAATCTCAACGGTACGGCTACCCAGCCTAGAGTCGAATCTGTTATATTGCGGGTGCCCTTGGATCCTCCACCGAGCTACGACGAAGCGCTGCTGATGCCTCGCTTGAACTCTTCTTTCCACTCTTTACCAGATTTTGTGGATGAGGAGGAACCAAGAAACTATCGACGATCCAGATCTATCGGTGATCTGACAGAGAGCAGACCAAGGATAGGCGATAGGAGATCTATGAGACGTCCTGTTGAAATACATTCCCGAATATCGATTGAGTAGAGGGATATTGTAGTTCATTTTAAACCAAAACAACATGTACAGTCCCAAAAGTTAGATTGGTTTCTACTTTTTCGGTCTGACTAGTCTTGTCATTTCGACTGTTGTAAATCAGACTATATGCCAATTAGCCACACTTGACACCCTATTAATTTTCAATCAAATACGCAGGGTACGGACCTGACAAAAGTTGGTGTATTCAGATTTTTATGGCCGAGAATCCCCGTAACCCATCTCCAGGTTGACGGTAACCTAAGAGCGTTGGGTAACGCTCGGGCTTGTAATTGCTCATAACGACCGACCGTCCTAGGTACTTCCACCGTATTAAATAAGTTAAGTATTGTAAATAATTTATTTATCTATTATAAGAATTAACTCTAAAACTGAGACTTGCCAATAGGTATTATTATATAAGATTAGTTTTAATTTAAGTTGTTTGTAAATATAATTCTTTTCTTATACTAGGTTTAAAATGATTGATATGTTGTTTTATTTCTATCACCCACAAATTAAGAGATCAAAATTTGTCTTTTTTTTACTTAATAATAATTATGAAACCCTAATCATGAATTAGTAAACAAGTACTGGAACTAGTAGTGACATCTGTCAATAGTTTTGAGTAATACAGTAAAGATTCACCCCGGGCGGTGGGTGGGCAGAACGCTGAAGAGAAAGTTTTAAAGTTCTAATGTAGATGGCGCTGTACTTAATACAAAAATCGCGGCCAAAAGTTTTTCGATCGAACTAATAAAAGTAAAAAAAACAAGTATTATTTTGTACATATTTCTATCTAAGTATTTTTAGGGTTCCATACATCCAAATAAAAAACCGAACCCTTATAGGATCACTCGTGTCTCTGTGTGTCCGTCTGTCACCGCCAATTTGATCCGAATCTACTGAACCAATTTAGTTGAAATTTGTCACAATAATGCATGCGTGTAGTAAAAATGAATTTGAAATCCCATAAATTAGATTAAAATAAAAATGTTTTGCAGACTGTACCGTGTGACTTATCAAATAAAAGGGCTTATATTTTTTTTTATAGAGTTAAAATAGAATTTATTTTAAAAAAATTAAAAAATTAAAGATATTTAAGAAAATAGATAGGTTTCGGTCATTAGGTATAGAGCATAAAATTTAAAAAAAAACTGAGAATTGTTCTTTACATAAAGATTACACAGAAAAAGCTATAAGAAGTCTATAGTCTTAAAATAACATGGTAAATCTCTCAATATTGTGCATACAAACTTACATTTGCAGTTGAAATGTTGTCGTCATGTTTTTCAACTACAATGCTAGTTTGTTTTTGGGATAAAAACATGGTAAGTAGATAAAATATTTATTGTACGGAACCCTCACCACGCGAGTTCAACTCGCACTTGTTCTGTTTTTTTAATATTTGTCGCCTTTGTATGATACAAAACCATTAAATTAAAAACTTCAGAAAAACCAACCAAAAAATAGGGATATCGTACTATTTGTCTGTTTTTTTTTAAATTTCTTTTTTAGATTAGTTATAAACAACGTCAAAAAATAATTAAAAATATATCTGCTATTTTTTCTCTTACATAACATTCTTCACAGAAAACCCTAGGAGTCGGCCAAGTACAGATTACCGCGCCCCTTAGTACATACGCTTTCGCCATTCTTATCATCAGTGATAACGTCACGAATTTGAGTCACACAATGTAATCGCACCGTGTGGACAACACGTCTGAATTTAAAAGAATTGTTCCAAAAAACGACAGATTAAAGGTGTTTACTTTAGTACGAAAAGTGAAGATAAGTGAAAAGTACAGATAATGTGAGTTACATAAATGAGTGTTGAATTAAATTGTAAGGACAAGGTATGTACCTACTGTTTTAAAATTGTGAAAATTAAGTGTCCGCCATTTCCAACTGCAATGGAAGTTATCTGAATATATCTTGTATTAAATCAAATTTAATTTGTGACACAATCACAACCTGTCACATCAGATAGTGGCCAGTTCCCCGACGACTGTAGGATAAGGCAATATAGGTTGGTACTCAACTCGTCAATAATTAAACACCTAGATAACAAGGCCAACAGCCACTTGAAACTGCAACTAAACAGATGAAAATAAAACTTATTTATTACAACTTTAGTTTTGTCAGCATCTCTCCTAATTGTTCAAGAATGTTGCTAGGCAAAAGTTGCGTTTTTTAAATGTTTTCTCTATTTATGTTCTGAACTATAAATCGCTGAGTTTCATCAATATAGCCGTGCATTAGTATCATCAACTTAATCAACACCTGCAAAATACCGTGGATAGCCCATTTTTTGCACCATTTGTCCTAGGACTTCACGTTTTCGATACAGATACGCAAAGTCGACCCAAATTAAGGTATCCTACTGTTTTATCAATAGCTGATAACAAAGATAAAACTGTTGTATGTACTGCAGCGGTTATTCATGGTGCTACAAATAGTTTTTTAATTCAATACTTTAGTCCTCTTCGTAAACAGTTTTGGAACTTTGTGCGTGACAAGAAATTTTAGTGAGCATGCAGGTGTTCAATATGAATTTGTTTTCCTTCCTTATCATATGAAAAAATACTTTAATTAAGAGTTTATTTTACTTAGTGTTTATCTACGTATCATTCATAGATACTAATTCTGCGAAAAGAGTATAAAAAAGATTGAAGTCGGTATTATTCTACTGGTAATAACTAATCGATTTGTTGATCATTTTGAATAAGCGATAATAGTAACTGGCATGTTCTTAAAAAAATTGCAACAGATACTCACTTTTCAAGTAAAGGTAGATCGGCCATTCTGTACCAAGAGATGGGCTTTTAAGATGCAGATATTATTATATCGGCGTTAGACCTAACTTTACAAATTATTTATAATATGTAATATAAACATAATGTAAAATATTCACAGATAGAGTTAAAAAGAAAATGCTCTCATTTAACATATATTTTTTCCAAATCATCAACACTACTCGTTTAGATGTGTTTTTCAGTATACAATCATTCAAAGTCGGTTATCGTCGCCTTAAGAACGTCGTTCTTAGTCATAGTGGCGTGAAATATATTACTAGAGCTAAAAGAGCTACCGTCGTTTTACTGTTGATAGTAAGGCACACACCACAGAACTCTGTTGTTATAGTTTTCTCAGAATAATTTGTAAGTGAATAATTAACTAATGATGAACCGACACCCAACGGTTTAAAATTACATGATGACTCAATTAAGAACGATATTTATTGATGATTAATGTTTGTATTGTGATAGTATCCTCATTCACTTCGTCTGTATCACAAATATACAGATGATATCAATAAAATTACGAAAACAGATATTATTTTTTCCATTGCTCTTTTAAATTCCCGGACTGCTAATGTCTGACCTGCTGAAACAAAACGACAGGATAATTCAACTCTCAGAGTGTATTGATAATGATAATAATTTATTATTTTCAGGCCGTAATGAGATCGAGACGTAATGGTTCAATTACCCATAACACTATGTGTTCTGATGCTCATCAGTATAGCGTACGGAGCAGCAGATTTTGACGAAGGGCTCGGTGACCTCTGCTATACCTGTGTATGTAGTGCAGACAAAACAAGCATTGATTGTTCACGCAGAGGATTGACTGATTTACCTGATGGATTCAGCAGTCAGGTACCTATTTATTAATTTTCTAAACACAGCAGTGGGATAATGTAGGCTAATAAAATTTTTTTAAAAAAAAGTACATTAACTTTTTTTGCAAAAAATTAAACCGTCACAAAAATAAACTGAAAAGCGAAAAATTCTCAATAAACCTTTTACTGAACTAAGCTGCTAAACTAATTAAGTAACCAATGAGTCGGAGCCAAACAAACAAATTAATTACTTATAGCTTATAGCGTATAATAGGGGCTCGATCGATCTTCGTTGTTTATTATCTTTACCTTTTGAGTTACTCATCATTTATTGTTGTGGCTAAAATCTACTATCTACCTATTTTTTTAAGCTCAAACACAATGTGTCTTGTGAAATCAATCAACCCCAATTTTCCTATCCTAAGGAGTGGATTTTATTTTATAAATTTAGACAGGAGACATGAGACCAGTTTCGAGGTATACCCCTCCTCAATAAAACAAGAATCGTTAAAATCGGACTACTCTGTAAAAAGTTACGCGCGGTCATAAATTAATTTTTTTTATATAATATACACGTCGACTTGATGATAAATAAATAGGGCTTTATTTTGGAAAATGTACCAAATCTGATTGTTTCATAACTTTTGCTTCTACGATCCAAATAATTACAAACACTTCTGTTTCATTTATTTGTAAATATAATGCCTATTCGGATGCTGTAAAACAGGGTGTTTGGGGTTACTCATTGATCATCTAAACATTTTTCATTATATCCTTTTAACATTTCTAATGATAATTATTTGGTTATTTACAGGTGACGAAGCTGAATATTTCGCATAATGAAATTTCCACATTTCCCAGAAACTTGCATACATTCTACAATTTGGTCAGCTTGGACATTAGTGGAAATCGTCTGAACGAACTGCCTCAGGATGCACTAAATAACCTCACGGCCCTTGAAGAGCTCAACTTATCCAGAAATTATTTTGAATCATGGCTGAGCATAAACCCCAATGAAGCGTTCCATCCAACGACACGCCTTAAGACATTAGACTTATCTTACAATAAATTTAAAACAATGGGCAACTTGGCAAATCGAGAGCTGCTCATTAGTTCTTCTTTAGAAACTTTGATTCTGGAGCACTGTGAAATAGATTCCGTACACGGAAGGTCTCCTTTGAGCGGTCTGACTAACATCAAAGCGCTTAAATTAAATTCAAATCCTTTAATTCGAATACAAAGTATTATATCTTCTTCGTTAAGGAGTCTCGACGTCAGCAACTGTGCCCTTAGCACAATAAATCATAACGAATTAATGTATTTACCGTCCTTGGTTTACTTGAAAATGTCTCACAACTATCGCTTGGAACTCTCTGCCACCGCATACAATTTATTCTCAGACTCTCTAAGATATATTGACATATCATACTGCAATGTATTACAACCGAACCTGCAAGGGTTTCCTAATCTCAGAAGAGCAATCCTCAACCACAATATGATCAGATTTCTGAGGAGTAACGAGTTTGTCAATAACACTATGTTGGAATATTTGGATTTATCTTACAATAATATCGGATCACTGAAAAGTGATACATTCCGAGGACTGACATTGATAAAACATTTAGATTTATCTTGGAATGAAATAGCGACTATACCAGAAGATACACTACTAGAAATGCCTTCATTATCACAAATGAGATTATCTCGAAATTATCTCACAACTCTTGGTCATTTAAAATCTGACTCAGTGACTGTTCTTGATATGAGCTCGTGCGAAATAAGCAGTATTGGTCAAGATTCTTTGGAAGGACTGCAGAGTCTCGTAGACTTAGATTTATCCAGAAATCTTTTATCACATATACCCGATAGTATTTCATCTAACACGTTAAAGTTTTTAAACCTCAATTACAACAGAATAAGCTTCGTGAATAATTATACCTTTTTTATGCTCCCTCGACTTATTGGTTTAAGTGTTATTGGTAACAGATTTACTACAATCTGGAGGAGGTCATATTTTGAATCAAATCCCTATCTAGAACGACTTGATTTAAGTGATAATATGTGGAGATGTGATTGTGTTGACGGAAATATGCACGATTTCTATGAATTTGTCACTCTAGAACCCAGTAAAAAAGAAGAATCTTACAACCTCGTTTGTAATAGCCCAATAACATTGTTTGGACAGTCATGGTTAGAAGCCTGTTATTTTGTTTGGAATCCCACCGAAAAAGTACCAAATCCAGACGGTTTAATATGGTTCATAATTGTAATGATCGTAGGGTTAACTTTATGCCTTCTGTTAGTAAATTGTATAAGAAGGTCTATGCACCGTCGCTTAGCTGCTTTACAAGCTGAGAGAGAAAGACAAGTAGAAGAGGCAAGAGATAGATTGAGGCAGTTAAGAATGCGTGCAGAACAAGAAGCTTTATGCAACACGCCCGATCCTCGAGATCTGATTGCACCACCGTCTTATGATGAAGCTCTCACAATGCCCAAAGTAAGTGCATCCTGTCATTCTCTGAATGAAACTGGTACGGGTAAAACTAAGAGAAAACGGGGTCGAAGGAAAACTAAGTCAAGTGGAGATTTACTGGAAGAAACTGAGAGAAACGGGGATGTTCCTCAGTTAGATGATGTTGAGCTATCTGAAGCTTCAAATGATCGGCGACGACATAGACCAAGGAGACAGATAAGCAGATACGGTAGCCATGAAGTAGCAGAGCTAGAACAGTCACCCGGTGCTCGACGCCGACGCATGTCTGAGTACAACGCAGAATATGACTCCCAGAATGACGACACTACGACTGTTGAAGTTCAGGCGGAATTAGAAAGACCTTTGCGGCCTCGAAATCGAAGGTATTCTAATGATGACATCCGGGAAAGCGACTTCTGAAAGAGATTATAACTGATAAATTAATAATATACGTAAAAGTAATTTTAAACAATACGTCCTAAACTCTTAATTGTACCAAATATATTATAAATTAAGCTAGATTAAGAGTTCTAAGTACACACTGCAAGATTTTTAATACTTATGAGAAATAAATGTGTTCTACCAAATTCATTGTTTTTATTTATTTTTTCGGTATTGGAAGCCTTAATAAATTAGTCTTTCAAAAAGTGCATATTTAGTGTAATTTAGTAATCTACTAAATATTCGTCCAGCGGCTTACACATTTCAAAGCATGATGCAAACGCCATCTATTTACATTCATCCGAACCAACTGCAAAGTCACCAACTCAAACCTGCTTGTTTCTATTTTTTTCTCTTTCTTATTTCATCTATCATATAAACCCTAATTAGGTTACGTATGATTTTACTTAGTCGTATTTTATCAGTCCGGTAGGTTTCTTTTCACGCAAGTAGATACTTAGCGATTACATTATTTAAAGACAGATGTCGCTACTGTACGGTAGCTTAGGTTCTCTGTTTGCAAAACTATTCCACGTAGGTAGGTAAAGTCAGGGAAAATAATTCTTAAGCAAATGACTATACCATCTTAAATTGTAGTATAGTTGTATGAAATGGCTATAACACGGCCACGGTCACGGCCTTTTGAACGTATTTCATGGGCTTCGTAGATATATTTTCCTTTATCAATCAATTTATTATGTGAATTTTGAGCAAGCGTGGTGATCAATTCTCGTGCCTTCTCTGTGGGAGAAGAGGCTTTTGCCCTACAGTGGGATAGTAATAGGCTAGTATAGCTACTCTGATTTAACATGCCTTTATTTTATGGAAGCCGGAATCAAACCGGCTATTGTTTTTAATTTTGTTTGAACATCGGAGTCATGACAGTGCTTTGCTTTGCTTAGCATTTGTTACCAGTTGTTATGCTTGTTAAAGCAAATAAATGGGTGGCACCTATATACCTAGGTATTTTTTATTAAGAACAGGGTCAAGGTCATTAAAACAGACAAAGTTGATTCAACCATTTATATCGTAAAATAGTTTCAAAATAAAAATACATTAAATTTATATTTGCTTACTGAACTATTTATTGTTCTGTTTTGTTCTTTATTCTCAAAAATTCTGATTTTCATAAAAAAAATGTTGATACGATTAACAGTTAACTATTCATTAACATAATTTAAATTAGGTCAGTAAAAGCATAAAGATACAGAGTAATTAATTTAAAAGCAGCGTCTTAGTTAAAAAATAAAATAATTCAAATAGAAAGATCTACGAAATATACACTAATAGAATTTTAATTAGTTATATACATACATAGAAAATAGTTCAGATTACTTAAAATAAATGGTATCACATTCTTAAAATCTAAACTCAATAAAATTACTAAGGAACTTATGCTTAGCCAGACCATGAAAGAATGAATCTCTCCACAGAAAATGAGAAAACAATAACTAAACATAGCCAGTTGGACCTTACGTTGTTATACATAATTGTTTAGATACATATTCTCAGGGTAGAAGTAAGTACACAACCATTGAAAATATAACAATTCAAGAATTGTACCCCATTATACTATACAGTTAGATATCGTAGGATAAACGTACCGAGCAGAAACACAGAACACAATGTTTGTACAACAACATGAATCGGTCGTTACTTGCACCGTAGAGGTGTACGATATAAATTTCATGTATTACTAACAAGACTTTTACAACTATCATGAACATGGCAACACTTTTTACACGTATAAAAATATTTTTATTACTTATTGCGCAATATATTTTTATAAATATATTATACCACTAACAAAGTTAAAATAAAGGCACTGTGGACTACAAACACACTTTGGCAGCAAAGGTTCTAGACTTACACACGATCGAATAAATCGATTTCAATCCTTCACACTCGAGATTTGACCTAACTACACGCACAATATAATCACAGAATTTCGCCAATAGTGAAGTGTTTGCTGTTTGACACTGATATACACGAAGTAATATTGTCCTTTCAACTGAGGCCGGATTTCAAGTGGTCTGCTTTAGCGCGTCTGACGGAGTTATGATGATGTCTCCAGCATTCGATCTACTTCTGGTGACTAGTACCGGTGTTTTGGGTTTAGGTGTCTCCGTCATCTTTATGCGCACTCGTCCCATATCGGGCGAGTACACCGGAACGTATTCACGAGACGGTGACAAGAAATCGGAATCAGTATTTTGGTCCCCATTTATTAGTGGCTGAGATATATCGGAGTCACCGGTGCCGTTTAGTTTACTATCATCGTTGATGGGTACAAAAATGTCTTCACTAGATAACGAATTGGTGTCTTTTCTTGAATCGGGTGATGCAGGTTCAGAATCAAAAGATGTCTCATGTTGTTGTGGTTTATCATCTACTAAATTATTATCTCTTGAACTGCTCTTATTTTGATTCGTGTCCCTCGGACTATCGGTTCTTAAGCCATTATTGTTAGTGCGGTTGACACCATTGCCAAGTTCCCCATTTTCACTTTTCTTTTGAGGTGTCTCGTGTGTCGGGACTAGTTCGTATTTGCCATTTACTTTTTTGTCGACAGGAGCCTCTAAGCCGGCCGGCTTTCCCAACAGTGATTTATTCATGTCAACCATTTCTTTGGACGCCTTTTCTACATCTCTCTTTTGCTGCCGTAAAAGCCTTCTGTCTCGACGTTTTCTCATCTGTCCTTTGATTATTGCGAATCCAATTAGTCCCACTAATAATATTACAATAATTGCAATGCAAACATACGTGCCTGTTTTGTGCGGTGCTTGATTTTCACTTTCTGCTAGTATTTGTCCGTGCACTTCAGATGCTTGCGTTACTCTTATTTGATCATACACTGTAGTGTCACGCGTTGTGGGCGATGTTGCTAGTTTTTCCGTCGTTACTTCCGGGGGAGACTCATCGTTCCAGTGTGGATCACCCTCGTATATGGGTGACATAGGTTCAGGCAAAGGAAATTCAGTAATCGTTTTATTCTCATCGATAAAAATTCTATGAGGTCTCTCTGGATTTAATGGTTCGTAAGCTGTAGTGGTTGTATCTTCAAAAATATGACCAAAACCCGGAATGAAACCAGAACCCTCTCCGGATCCTTCAATCGGATCTTCGGTGTTCTGTTCATTATCAGCAGCTATAACTTCATCAGCTGCTAACAAACCTTCATCAAGTTTTCGGTGCATTCTAGGTTCCATGAATATAATCATTGTCGTGTGCTCGGCATCGTCACCATCGCCTGAACCCTCTATCTGGCTATAAGGCGACGGCGACGAGTTGTGTCCCACTTTCAAAAACTGTAGTTGGTCATCATCTTCTACAGGATCACTTCCTTGTATTACATTGCCGTCATCTAAATCACTTTTAGCTACAAGGGGCATGGATTTCAAGGCCGTAGTTTCTTCTCCAATTTGAACTGCATCTATGGGCTGGTCACCCATCATCATATCCATAAAGTTATTATCAGGTTTAGGAACTTTGCAAATATCTTTCGATTTTAGTTCTAACCAAGATTTCCCTTTGAACTTAGTTGGTGAAGCACATTTGACATTATCTATGTAAACATTTGCAACGAGCAAACGATCGCGTGCCAATAAGTTTTCACACGAACAATCCAGAGGGTTTCCCTCCATTTCTAAATGCTCCAGACCGACTAAATGTCCAATATCTGAAGGCACATCTTTCAATAAGTTGTTAGTTAAATCTAATGAACTAACGCTTGAAGGTAAATGAACGAAGGAAAGCTTTTGTATCCTATTATTGGCTAGATTTAGATGCACTAATTTCTTTGCATTATGAAAGAATTTGTTCAGCGTCTGGATGCCGTTTGTGGAGAGATCCAGCGTGACAACTTCTGTAAGCCGGTCGAGCTCGTGGTTAAGCTTCGTGATGTTGTTGTGCGACAGATCGAGAATGTTAATGTTGTGATGTTTCCGGCGGAGAGTGAACTTGTACAATTCGGGGAGACTACTGCAGGTGGCACGGTGGAGGCCATCTCGTGTGGTGTTGCATACACATCCGTCGGGGCACACAGTTGCAAGGGTTGGTGCAACCAGCACAGATAGCGTCAGGAAGCACACCGACACTCGAAGCCACGTCATCTTGACTTGAACACAGCACCTGGAATAAAGAGAATAAAACAAATTAAATTATGTGTCATCATCAACTCAAGATAAAAAAAATCATTGTTCATGTAATGGGCGTAGTTGATCTTACACTCAATCACAATCATGACGCTTAAATGACGTGTGGTCAATAACACCCATATTTTTTAGCGTTAATCTGTTAGCATGTCCGTCACATGGTTTTAAATTTCAGCCGCAATGCACAACAGCCTACACTTGTTTCATAAATATTTATCAATGCAATGCAAACAGAGATGAACAAGGTGATGTAGCTATGTAGCAGAGGTGTAACTCGTAGGTAGGACGACCGGTCGGTCATCTGCTATTATATAAATCACAACATCCCTGCTCGCAAACTGTCATCTAAATATAGGACTGAATAACATACGGCGAAACGGTCCCCTGCGGTCTATTACAGTCTCCACCTCTCCAATTATTGCAACTGCAGTTAGCCGGCAATTTGAATCTACGCGCTTCCTTTCATGGGTAACGGCTACGACTACGTCTACTGGACTATACGTTAAAACGTCTTTCATGCTATAACTCTTGTACGAATAATTTGATTTGATTTGATTTTAGTACCGGTTGCACTGTCCGGCTGGCTTCGACTGCCTTTATTGTTCTCCAAACTCCTAGATTTTATGCAACTCTAGCCTTTAGTTAGTAAGTTGTTGTTTACTTCTATATACGGACAGAAGTCCTCGACCTTATGATCTTCATTTTACCATACGTGGTAGGTGTGACGTGTCTATAATGGTCTTACTTAGTACTATTTTGCTTTGACCTGCAATTATTACAATTCAAATTGTTTAAACTAACGTCAGCGTGTCTTTGATTGCAGCAATTCAGTTTTTAAAATTGACAAACTTTTTACACGGAGGTTATTTTTTCCAGTTCTTCTACAGAAATATCTATTATCAGTAGGTACATCTCTTTCCCTTTGTCATAAATATGATCTTATATTATAATTATCGGTAGAAAATATGCAATAAAAACGCGAAGAAAGCTGTTTAGTGGGGTTAAGCACTCGTAAAATAAACAAATTCTAGAATGAGAGCAACTTTGCCAAAATAAAGGTGCGTGAATACTATAATACCATAACATCTAAAGATTATTTCACCTTTCTAAAACTCCTACATCTTATTAAATCACCTAAGACCGTTAATGATTCCGAACCTAATTTTAAATTCGTTCTATTTCAGTCCGCGTAATAACATCCTCGGTGCACTTGGCCGCTCGAAGAAGTGGTTCAATGTTACCCTGCCAGGAAGTAGACAGTTACCCAGTTGTGCGAATGTGATGCCAAACGACGTCGCGGGGGCGTATTGTTTGGACCCCAGGGGCTAATATTGCGCAATAGAACACGAATATTTTTAGCATTCGTGGGGACTGACTTTGATTATGTTTCAAGGTAGCAGATTTGAATATTGTCTAAATGGGTGAATGCATTCATGTATAGTTTAAGGCGGATTTACCAAATGACAGATTATTTCCCACGCATGGCAATAAAACATTCGTTTCTACATTGTTATAATGTTTGTGACTGAACTTTTGGATATATTTTTTGACAGACAACATTATAGGTTGACGGTATGGAACATTTACATTTTGTAAATGACCTTTACCACTTCAAAAAACAATAACATCGTAATTTGTACTTAGCAATAGGTACCTACCTACTTGAACTATCTACTTCTGCGACCTGGTAAAACCCGATACAACGAACTTAATGGTAATTTGTAAAATGCCTATTGTCGCAACCATCATTAGGAGGTCGTAAGTTAAAAGCCTCAAAAAGTACATACTTAGAAATATTTCAATGAGGGTAATGACCTTCAGTAAATGAGCGTTGGAATAAACGCTTTAAATAAACATTGACAGTTTTTGGTCCGCACTTTATACTCATTTAAGTATAACTTTTTTTTTTACTGACTTAACCAAAGACCTTATATATAAGTACCATTTTTAATTTGTGGAGAATATTAATGAAAAAAGTTTTATTTTTAATAGGAAGTCTGCAAATTGCCATTTAAAAATAGTATCACATAAATTAGCAACATTACACCTAAAGCCGATAATCAGACAAAATAAACTTAATTAAATAAATACAGAATTAAGGTAGATACCTCTTACGAAATATACATAATAATATTGTAAGTAGCTAAAATGTCAATTTAGATAACATACTAATTAATAATGGAACGTATTCTGACACGAAATTATTATAGAATTAAATTCTATCAACCTGCAAGACAAGAAACGAACAGATTTCAAATTAAATTATGCAACAACCATAAAAGGGCAATCTAGACCTTTACGCGATATCAGGAAAACAGAATACATAAACAGTCAATATGAAGAATATACATAATGAGTCACTCATTGATTAAACAGGTTTGCACGTGATATTAAAATCATGGAGATAACCCATACAGGGTTAAAATACAATGATGAAAGGTCTGACTCACAAATTCAGGGTCAGACACACACCGGGCGACCGTGGGTCTGAAATGTCACACGTCTATCACGGCAGCTGATGCAGGGTGCGATATTGAAGTGAGATTTACAATAAAAAAACGTTTTCAAGTGAGAATAAAAATATGCGCATTTATTTCCGGCGTACACAAAACTATAGACTTGTAATGCATCGGAACGACGCGGACGCTTTAAGAGTATAAGAATGTATAATATATAAAATTTATGGATAATGCTCAGAAGAGCGATATTATAGATTACAATAAATAAATATCATGATACATTCGATCAACAAAAGTGTCAATCCATATAAGCCTTCATTGAAACCCATTCGGTTATCTCGCGTGATTCAGATGCAGAGAGGCCGTCAGAAATTATGTAAACTGTAGTCTTTACCATCTGCATGTTTAAGAGAGTCCCCGACAAGTCTTTAAAAGTGCATTCAATGGAAAGACATGGTCTCATAACAGACGTTAAAACATGTCCGACCTTTAATGTTTCATACAACAAGCACGCAACTGTCAGAAAGACACGACACAGTGAAGTGTGAATCGCCCTAAAAGATTCCGACGCGTCTTTTAAAGAGTTGCCAATTTATAAACTGGTTGTAAATTAATTTTTATTATTTTTGCCTTGGCAAGTGCATTCGGAGATTTATCACAGCCATTTTACTTAAAAGTGAGAAGTATGTGTTTAAATAAACCTTGGTTTTATGTATGGCGAGTAAATAAGTATATTGTTTCGTGGAACATTTGCGTTTAAAATTTCAACGAAATTAAGCTTTTCACTCCGGATATTTTTATACTTCTTCCGAAGTATAAAAATATCCGGAGTGAAAAGCAGGTACAATAAATATTTTAATATTTACTAGAGTAACTCTCCCCATGTAAAAAGAGGCTTTAAAATATTTTCTTCCAGGAAACATCGGCGAAATTCAATTACATGACTTTTTTACCGTCAGTCCGTGTAATCGAACATGACGTAACAGGGTCATCACGACATCTTGATACCCAAAACCGAAACGCTAATAAAGTCACCGATATCAGAATTACACCCAAATTCGAACACGATTGACTGACAGTCGACATTTTCATGAAGACACCATCAATCATTCTCGTATGGGAAGCTTAAGACAACCGCCACCATATAAGGTAATTGCATTATAATACGACCCTGTTTGTACTTCGTAATGGGATATTCAACATTGAAGTCCTGAAAATATTTATTGTTTACCTTCTGTTAAGTAAATATAAGGCATATTGACTTGATTTATGAAACGACCTCTTTGCATGTGTTTGTGCACTCATACATATGCAGTCAGCCTTGCGACTGTAATGTAAGCAATATACTCTGTATTGTAGTTGTGTCCTACTTGGGAGCGATCTGTTGCGTTATATCGCTTGATATTGGTTAAAATGATTATGATTTTATGCCCAGTATCCACTGACAAACTGATTTGCATAAAGACCAAACTCAATTTGGTTGTTATTACATAACATCACGCTTGTATTCCCTGAAGGGTAAGGCAGAGCTGTACCTATAGTACCTTTTTTTTCGTTTCTTGATTAAGAATTGAAGGGCTATGCTAAGCTTCGTAGATAATTCTTTATTGGCGCAGAATTACAAAAATATTATATAGTCCTAACCAATAATGAACAGTACTTAACTCATTTGTATTGGATCTTAGAAAACGAAAGTTTCATAAATATGGTCGATATACCTAACATAAAAGGCTACTAAAATCATTTTGAAAAGCTTTCTAAGAACTCGCAATTTGCAGTTATTGAGTTGGGAACTTTAGTCTTCGAAATTGTAAGCGGCCGAAGGTTTAGACGGATTTTCGACGGACTGTCAGAGGATTTGATTGATTGCAGTGTGAGAAGTCGGGTAAATTCACTCGTAAGATGGTACGGCGAATAAAATTGTTGCAAAGTTTATTTTATTCAGGAAACCATTTAAGTCGTTTTAAAAGTTTCACGGATCGAATACTCGAAAATACCAAAGAAAAGATATCGTAACAGTTTCTTAAAAGATAAATTTCTTAAAGACCAGAAAAATCTCCTGTATGTTTAAAAAACGCTGGTCCAAAAGCAAGCATCATAATAAATATTCATACTAGATCCTCAACATATCAAACAATGATGACACAGAGATAACAAAGATGGAAATGCTTTCCCCAAAAGAAAGTCAGCCTCCGATTCCGCTACAGATAAGCGTAGGGAGAGGCTCACCGGTGATAAGTGATTGTTAAACGTCAAAACAGTAATAAATCATGCAGATTTCAACCATTTGTTATGTGATGTTCACATCCTCATTCCTTTCCCACGTCACGTCGTGTTGAAAGGGCCTCAAAGAGTGGAAAAATAAAATATAGCGAGAGATTTTGTGTACGATGAAAATTACCCTAATCGCAAAATCTGTTTAAACAGAGCACGCTAGGAAAAAGGACTAGATTTTGCAGGTAATGAAGCCATAGAAGACGAACAAAATCAAAGTAAAGTAGTAGGTACTTAGTGTAGCTTTTCACAAGTTTTTTTTCACAATAATCTACTTTAAGTTGAATAAAATGATTTATTTATTTCATACTGCTCACAAATGTACAGAGGCGGACTTAATGTCATAGGTATTTTCTACTAGTCAACCTTTGGGTGACGCAGCCAGTGGCAGTCACGAAAAACTTTGATTAATTTCAGTAGCAAAAATCGATAATTAAAAAAAAATAAAAAACTTAAATACACTCAATATATCACTACAAACCCGAATCAAGGCTCGTTCACACCGGCGCGACTTGTCGCGCGACGCGACTTTAACAATACAATTTCTAATAAAAATTCACGATTGAACAATTGCCGGTGTCGCGTCGCGCGACAAGTCGCGCCGGTGTGAACGAGCCTTCAAGCTCTAAATGGAATCGGGTTTTTATTATCACTAACATTATAAAACAAAACACGATCGGTAATTCCAAAGTGCAAAACAAAAGTCAAAGCAGCATGTGTAATTCCCGGAGATGATAGATAGCCTATAAGGTAGTGCAAACTGGAATTAATTACACGCCCCAGTCATTTATTGGCGCCTGTATTTTAATTAGGTATCGTGGATAAGATAGCTGGATTCCAAACTAGTTGGTAAATGATTGTTATTGACCACAAAAGGGAGTGCTATTAACCTTTCTTGGGGAATAAGTCCTTAGTCGCTAATGCAACTTAATATAGAAAAGATAAATAGATAGATTTTTTGCAAGAAGCGACCTGCAAGAATGTTATTTTCTTAGTCTCCTTTATTTTATTAAAGTTAATAGGCACCTTGTTTATACGATGGCAGTGATTGAACCCAGTGACTCGGAATCCCGGACCCAGTCAGTGGGTTCATGTAGATGAGATCGGCAATAAGTCAGTAAGTCAGGGAAGCTACTGGGCCCGGAAAAAGACGTTAGGTTAGTCAACTGGGCTGAGTTTCAACTGTACTGGGTAGCAACTAGTGTCTACACGAGCCCAGTTGCAAGTAAACACAGGACTGACTACTGTACTGTCACATTACTGGGCGCTTACAAACTTGGCTTTATTTTATTTTTTCTAAAATATTAGCAAAATCCCGTTTTGTACCTCGACAAACACAAATACCCAGAAAATAATTCTACAAGAAAATAAAATGATTTCTTGTGCATTTAAGATAACAACAACATCAGAATTTACAGCATAGCCTAGCACGCGATACAGCAACAGGTCGACATGCGAATAGTGAGCATTAGCCGGGGACTGAACCCGACACCGTCTGCCCACTCGACCGTGGGCATGGGAAAACTGGATCTGAACTATAAGTGCCTACATGCACAATTCTGTGCATATGCAATATACGCCCAAGTAACATACGCATGTTAAATGACATGTGGCATTGGATTTATACCACAGCGTGTAAATATGGACAAAGAAACAAGTCTTGGTTTGGTCAAATATTTTTTGAAATTCAATCAACAAAGAAACAAGCTGTCGTGAGCTCGTAGTGATATAGTTACGAAGATCTTTTGCAAAATGCAGAACTGCAGTAGCGGCGTACACTTTTATGCATTTTCACGGCATTGCACAGATTGTGAATCAGAAGGTGCGTATAGGAAGTTACAAGTTCATAGCATGGCACACCCTGGCCATCAGCTCCGCAATCAATCTTGCTGACGGCCGAATTTAATCACCTCGGTAAGAGACCAAGAGCTTTTCTCATATATAAAGCTCGCGAGTTGTGAAGATAAGACGTACGTTACGTTTTACGATAGGTAGGTTGCGTATTACATTATTGCTGTTTATGCCAGTCCGAATGTGAAATACTGGTTTAAATACAGGTCAGTATGAATGTACGAAATGCATATTGCATAAAACCACATCCTGCAACATACAACAGCTGGGTATTAAGCGGTAAAACCTAAACATAGAATCAGAGGAAGTATTTAAAATACTATGCTATCGGATACGAGCTTCCTAAACAGTAGTACCGTACATACTGATTATCTCACCTTCACCTATAAATATTTAGTTTTTATGCACTTGAACCTCAAGATATATTTATGTTAGTTACAACTCTATCCATTACACCGGCGCGTGGGCCGACAGCCAATAAATTGTGAGATAAATGTACCGACGCCACAGAGACCCGCGATTTCCCTACCATTACTATATGCGTTCCAGGAAATAGATTGTATATCACCATGATTTGCGCGAATCTGCTGACGTATTAACAGTTCATTTGAACTCCTTGCTGGTAGGCTATGAAAAACAAACGAATTTTGTAATCCGAATCCTCTTCGATTCATTAATTAATCGAAGAGGATTCGGATTACGAAATTCGTTTATAATTCATTCGATTCAATAAAGATAAAATTATGGCTGTTATATGTATATCCTTTATTGAAAAAGGTAGTAAAATGTAGCAGTGACTACAACAAAAACAGGATAATTGCAAAACTCCACGAGCTCAATACTAAAGAACCGTTGATTCACTAACTAGGGCATTGCATGTTTTCGCAATACGCGAATGTATCACAATAGGCGTCGCAGGTACATTTTTCAGGCGTGTATTGACTGTTTCATTGATCAGACAGTTTGTAAATAGTCGCGTTCGAAACAATGCTGTTTTATGAGTTCTGTGAATCGCAAAGAAATGAAGTATTCAAGTCTGTGAAAACATAATCGATTTTAACTGGATGTCTACAGCGTAAGATTACGTCATTGTTACATATTAGTAAATAACTTTACGTGATCCTTGGACCGATACGAAATACAAGGAATAGAACTTTCTATTTCGACCGAATCGTTCCATAATTACCACTTGGAGAACCACGTCGATAACCGACCTATCAAAATAGCATTTGATAGTTCTCAATAAGTTATTATAGATGCAATCTATATTAAAGCTATGCAAGACCTAAGTACAAAGGAGAGTGCAATAATCCCTAGAGTTTCTTTGAAGCAATAAAACACCCAATCGGTCCTGCACTTTCCCGCATTAATGCCAACGGTTTTATGCGTCCGCGCATGCTGTCGTAAAAGCCCGAACGTTCTCGAGTGTTACCGAGTTGGCTAGCACCGGCCTATCGGAGCGAAGTGTCATTACGAGAAATAGCCAATCATTTGCAATTCATAACTGAGCATCAAGTTCATGGTTGCGATTCTCACGTTGCTTCGCTTACTTGAAATCGTAATTAATTCCAATAATTTAAATTCGTGAATGAATATTCAAGATGTCTTTCTATACACAAATGTTAACTGTTTTCATGACGCAACAGTTGACTTCTAATAAGTGTTATCAGATTCTAAGTATACTAAAATCATTTTAAATCTGCAGAATCTAAAAATGTTTGATGCACAAAACAGTACAAGTGGCCCTGAATTCCCATTTCGTGTCACTAGACCAATCTTCGGCATGTCAATGCAGAGGAATGGCCCACGCAGTCTCGAAATAATTATTCAACTAGAGATTTATAAAAAGTATTCACTTTGAAATTAAAATCATACATGACATGTTTTCATAGGAGAAGACGTCGTGATACACGTTCTAGATAACTATAAGCTCTCATCCGAAGCCCTTATTTTTAATGAAAATAGGTTGATTTTAAATGTTGCTATTCTTTTATTAATTCTCATAGATTCGTTTTAGTTACCGTAGCAAGAGTTGATGATGATGGCCATCATCATCATCTTTTGCTATGGCTTTTGCTGTACCCAGAGGTACACTACCATACAATTTGCAAGCTGTTTACTAACATCTTGGAATATCAAGGTTTAATGTCAACAATAACTCATGTTTTCAGCCTTCAAGTCAGGTTAGTTTTCACCCATTCATTTTGATAATTCCGAGAAGGAACGCAAAAGCAATATCTGATCAAGCGTTGAATGATAAAGCTTCCACAAAAGATTTCACCACAGAATATATAAGGTGCTATAAAAATATCTGCCACGGCTTTAATGAGAGGTAGTATTGTGTTTAAAGATAACAATAGTGAAGAAATTTCGTACCCCGGCACAGTTAAATCAATTTGAGAAAATAAAGTAGTTAAATAAACATTGACTCTACTCTGCATAACGTGGTTCACAAATTACGCGCGAAGTGCACTTCGTCAATGAAAACAACTGCTATCTCTTTCCATCTGTTCTGTGAATGAAAACTGAAATCAGCTGACTAGTTCGTCACTTGCAAATTTATACGTACAATTTTTTGTATGAAAAAAAATATGACACATGATCAATAATTTATCTTTACTATTGTAATCTATAAACACAATACTATCTCCCATTGCAGCCGTGGCAGATATTTTTATAGCACCTTATATAGATCTCTGATATGAAATTGCTATGGAACCAAGGAACCAGGTGTCACCCGAGAAAGCCAATCCATTTACTGATCATAAGTATAGTTCACTGAGCGATCGATCAACTTTCATAAAAGACCCTTTCAGTATAATCTGTTGAATGTCATCTACAAGTACCAGGTAATATGTTATATAATCAGTATTAATTTGCATGAAACCGTCATGTTGGGAGTAGAATTTAAAATTATGTAAGTTAAGTAAATGTAATGTAAACTTGTTATTCGTGGGCCGGTCATTACCGCTTGGGCGAGTCTCATTACACTGATTGTATTTAACGATTACTTTAGTAATTATAATACGAACATGCTAATTGAAGTGTGAGTACCTACTAATTAGAACAAGTTACATGAAAAATAAAATGTATTTAGTGTATTTGCTTTCGATAAATTAATTTAACTTTTGAAAGTACGAACATTGAATTTAAATTTAATAGCTGTCAGTTAGCTTTCAGCCAATTCATTTATAGTAAACATTTCTCACCTCTACAAATGTGCTTCTTGCGTCTTTACATATATCCAATCTATAACCGATGACCGCGAAGTACGAACTTTCTTAGAAAATGAAAGAATATTTGATAAACATACCACCGATTCTAGTAGGCAGACCAGTTACAATGATCCGATTCAATGAAATCCAGCACAAACATACCGTAGACCGTCACATTTATGCGAAAGAGAACGAAATGAATACAAATGACTATCACAAAATCACGAAACTTAAAGATAATGGAAGTCAACAGACTGACGCAACTCGCTCACTTCACCACATGTAACAATATGCACGTTTCTACTAACAACACCACTTATTACGGACAATCAGTTGGTTTACACTAAGAACATTTCACTGCATTTGAAGTGAAAAGTCACATTTTATTTGCGGTACAAGGTGAGGGAGACAATATTCTAACTGGACTGACGCCAAGAGCCGTAAAAAATTACAATTTTCTAAGAGCTAATTGTTTTGAACCACGCGCACTAGCGGTGAATGATCAGACATGATTCTTAACCCAGTTACCCAGTTATTTGAAACAATTAAGCCAAGGATTGGCATGATTATCGTTACTGGGATTGGAATTAGTGGATCAGTTTCATTTAGAATGTATTAGCGGATAAATTGGGTCATTAGCTTATTTTTGTCCTTCTAGGTGATAACTGCAAGCCTTGATTGCACCTAACTCATTATCATTAATTGATTATTCAATGTTTTTGCAATAATCCTTCCTTTATTATCCATTATTATCGATGTTATTATTAAATTAAACGAACGTTGGATGTTCTATTGTTCCATTGCAGTTTATCAACTAGTTGAAAGTAGGTCAAAGATTCTAATTCTAGTATGGTTTTCCTATTTACGCGTTATCAATAAATCAAATTAAGGTCGATCCAGTAATTTGTAAAGTCACGGCTATTAATAGCGCTATCTATATGGAGCTGAAGACATTGACCCCGATAGAATTATCTCGTTGCAACCTGTATTCAATACGGATCCTGTAGGTGGCTATGTCTAATTGAATAGATATCTTAGATATAATTTTTTTAGGTTAACCGTATTGAGAATTCTAGGAAACATCTTTTTCATTCAAAGGAAACTCCGTAATACATGCTTACACACACTTAATATGTGCAATCGTGACCAACTCGTAACCATGAATTTACGCAGAGTTATCATTAAATCGAATGTCTCCGGAAATTGCCGAGCGCACCCGAGTCTCATCAAGTCATCAATGACGAGAATAAACGCGGACAACATAATTTCCACAGTCGTATCCACAGTAATGAAAATGGACTGTAATGAAAGCAAGGTGTGAGATGGTCATTACAGCTAATTTATAGCTCAACACTTTCTTCTATTTATAGATACGTCTGTAAAATATTTAAAAAGCCGTTAGAGGAGTTATCTTTGCCTTTGTTGATGGAATAATACATTTATGTGAGCCGAGGGATGCCAAAACAGCAATTTTATTAGCACTTAAGAAAATCTATGGCTGTTTTGTTTACCAAGAACAGGATACACTGTCATGTTGTTTATAGATGGTGTTTTTTTATGCTGTCAAACTAAGCAATAATTACAGGCAATAGGTAAACCTTGTAATCCAAAATCAACTGCAGCTCATAAACGTTTATTTTTTAAAGGACTAGTAATATAATATAAAGTTTACTTAAGTAATAAGTTCAATTATTATCACCTTTATAGACAGAGAGATAACTGCAGAACATCAGGAGAACCAAGCGCTATATCAAATCAGTTCCACAAATAAAAATCGACAAGTGCGATTCGGACTAGCACACGAAGGGTTCCGTACCACCGTACAACATTTAGCTAAAAAGAAAGGCCAAAAAAAAATACGTTTCTTGTATGGGGACCCTCTTTAATTTTTACATTTATTTAATTATTATTATTTGTTCTTATAGCAGCAATAGAAATACACAATCTGTGAAAAATTGTCAGCCTATTACGGTTCATGATATACAGCCCGCTGACAGACGGACGGACGGACAGCGGAGGCTTTGTAATTTCAGTTCCATTTGGCACCATTCGGGTACGAAACCCTAAAAAAAAATCGCAACCTTGCTTTAACATTGCCACGCGTCATATATTACTACTTCTCCTTGGTTGTGTACACCTGTCAATTTGCTAACACCTTACTCGTCATGACGTCACTAGCTGATGGAGTACCACTTCATCAAACTGACGAGTAGAGTAGGTACTGACTTACTAGTACAAAGTCGTACGTTCGTGACGAACGTGCGAATTCACTTTCATCAATCTTCGTGTTTCCCGCGAATTAAGAGGAGAGTAATGCTCACGCGCCCGATTCGATCTCCGTACGTTTTCTTGCTTGTTAGCAAATAAACAGGGTATTTACATACATATGTTCTATCTTGTTCGACTTTTATTACAAACCTTTAACCTACATTATTTCGTAGAAGGGGCATAGAATATTTTAATGTTGTTTTTTAAAGCCTTATCGATAACTTTAAGGGGCATCCCTAGGTCTGGTCTTGCGATTTTAATGTCAATTTCGGTGACAGATGTATTTTTAAGCCTACCATACGACAGCTTGGCAGCTTGGACCTAAAGCTAAATTTAATTTTATTATTCTGAGGATCAGATGTGTCTTTACACGCCTAGGTGAAAACGATGACTTTTATATGGATTTAAAACAGTACGCGCTAGACAAAACTAGACACTTCGTGCAAAAATAATCGTGTGAAATATTTATTTTCGAAAGAAACGTCACAAATTTGCTTCACATAATATCCGATAAACACATTTTATAGATTATTCATAGAGATAAACGGTACTGGGGCAGGGCGGCGCCCGTCAAGATGTGCGTAAACACGGCTTTTTGCAAACCAAAACTCATATCAGAATTGCTAAACTTTTTTTACTGTTATATGATATGGCGCAAACAAGACAGTGATTTGATAGAGGTCAAGAATAAAGTGGTGTAGTAATGGATTACTTTGGAATATATTTTGGAAGAAAATCAGATTACCATAGCAGGTACATACCATAGTAACCGATTGACGAAGTACGTTAAATCGGTTACTATGACATATCAAGGTACACATTTCCAGTATAAGCTGATCTCGAATTGTATAGGATTCCCGTACAATGAGAGGTCAGCATAAACTGGAAATGTGTAGCTTGATAATATGTAGCCGTCTGTACTATGTTAGGTAATCTGTTTTTTTTTCCATGGGTTCCTATGGTACGTATTTCATTTGTAGTACCTTTGTGGTTAGACATTAATTATACTTTATCATTCGTATGTGTTGGAAAGGCTACCTTTATACACTTGAAGTTCAAGGCAATAACAAGGTTTTTGTCTCGGTACTTTAATGAACTTTGATACTATAATAAACTTGTGTAAACAACGTACCGAGCTAATTAATATCTTTAGCAAAAAAATATACTTGCGTGACCTATGGCAGAAAAGTATTTATCAATAACATCGATAGTCGATATATTTAACACGTAGTCGCCACATCACTAATTTACAGTCGTTCACAATTTGATATCCGAAACCTTGATTTTTTGCTGTCAAATTACAGGTTACACAGGGTTATATACAATTACATAGTAACATACATCTCAACGTTATAAATAGGTAAAAAACAGCGACATCATACGATTACGCACACGAAAACAATTATTAAAAGATAATAGGGTTGTATAATTGAAAAACTGAACTTTAAGATCAACGTGAAATAAATACAAGATAAGCAAGTGTTTTTTTCTCTCAGTAAGCTTTCGGTTAAAAGCTGTGTTAATAAAAAACCGCATGAAAATGTCAGCTGCTTGTCACTCCGCCCTTTACAAATAAAGGAACCAGTATTATGCGTAAGATAATGCTTGATAACTGATTTTGGTCTTAGCTGTAAAAACATCAGTACCCACACTAGTGTTAGTTAAATCCTGTTACATCTTATAACAACCTTGGTTTAGTAACATACTCATAGGAAACATCACAAAACAATTGGTAAAATCTTATAAGTTTTCGAAAAGTTTGAATTGTGCATTCGGGTAGTAGAGCAAAAAGATATATCTTTGGGGCATCTGAAAACTAGTCGACAAACTAAACAATTAAATACAAACAAATGTAGTCACAGTTCGAGACCCAGACCGCCCATTGTTTCACCCTATGTAAAATGTCTGTAATTTTTATGGTGTACATAATAAAGAGTATTTCTATTCTATTCTATTCTAGTTCCTTATTTTTTTTTTAGTTCATGACTTTATGTCGTATAGAGGGCGCCATATTCAATTAAATGTGACGTCACCATTGCCTTTAACCAGCGGACGATCAGGACGCTCCCAACGATACCTCATTTGTCAAATTATGATGAGCAGCTTAGAAATTATGACAGATGAACATAATGTACATAAATACATACCGGTCAAAATCATAACCCTCCTTTTTGCTTTGCCGTAGTCGGGTAAATAGTTCACTATAATACTAGGTCACTATCACCACGCTCATCTTGATAACAATTACGTGAATACATTACGGTGGGCTGACGACTCGTTACAACTGTTACAAGTAATGTAGGAGAACTGGCACTGAGCCAAGACATAGTTATATGAGACTAGGAGACGCCCCGTAGACTAGTTATCAGTAGGAATGCTAGGAATACCGGTATTTAAGACGAAACAATTAACTAACTACTGCTGGTGTTTAGAGGAAGTCGAATTTAGATTTTGCCCAGTAGACAGTTATTTGTTTTTTTTTTGTTGAGCTATATGAGTTTTGTTCTTTCTTTTTAGTCTAATTACAAGCTGAATGTAATATATTTTGTTTCATATAAAATTTTAGGGCGACACACATTATTATCGTGAGGAAATCTGTCAAAGATAACTTAGGGTCATTTCGGACTTCAATCGCACAATGTAAGTTACATCACAAAGAGCTACATTTCGGCTACGGCGTAGCAGTGTCCTGAACAATTAATTTCAAATCAAATAAAACTAACAACTGTCAACTCTTATCATTTGCACGTGTGCTTACATAGTTTTCCCATGTCTGTGTATACTACGCTTTATATACATTTGCCATCTTTGTAGTCTTACACTATTATCAGTATTATACCAAAAAATACGTTATTACTTGCAATTAAACTTGCGTAGGTTATAAAAATTGGTAATAAACAAAAAAACTTGATTCATAGATTTTTTGTTGAAATGCGTCAAACATCTTACCGGTTAGATAATAATTATAACCGAAGATATATGGCATTTATAATTATATGTAGCTAAAGGTAAAAACATAATGTCGCGAGTTTAGGCTTCGTATTTTCTTGTTTAAAATAAGTAGTTACGGGGAAGAATTTAATAAATGCCAAAAATCTTGCGGTAAAATTAATACAGCTGATTATTCATTTACTGATTTAGGTAAATTGAATCACATCACAACTCATTGAATACTGGATACAGTGAAGACTAGAAGCAATGACGTGTCTTAGTTGAATGCAATACAGTGGCAGTCATTCATAAGAGGTGCAGTGGTCTCGATACATATGTTTTTGTCTGTCTAAAATCTACTAATAGGCCACAGAATAACGTTAGGTTTTTCGATCATGACGCGATGGTCAAACCAAAACTTTCATAAGGTTTTAACGGCAATATTTGTACTTTTCCAGATGCATACCAACTTATAAAGAATTATTTGATCATCAGAAAGAAACCATGACCGCTTCTTAGTACTTACTTATCTTTAAAGATTGAGTTAAACCGTTTATTTTCCTCTTGAGCAATCGCTTCACTGAATTTGTTTGTTTTAGCGTTCTTTCCATACCGAGAATAGTAGGTATTGTTCCGAGAAGAATAGGCTATAAAGGAAAACTTGTGAGCAACAATCGTTGATGGACACAAAACGAAGATGGATTCACGGTAGAACAAGTAGACCAGATGGGGCAATTCAGGTAATTTTTAAGAACGTTCGCATTCGCATCTCATTCGCAATCTGTCAAAAATACAATCAATTTTTGACAAGTTTGATAGTTTGCAACTTGAATGTTAACGTTTTTTAAGTACGAGAATTGGCCTTCTGGTATAGCAGGTGATCATCAGCATTTGCTTATCCCACTCCAACATATTTGAGAAAAGGCTCATCATCATCTCTTTTGCGTTTTTTTTTCGTCCGATAAATAGTTTGGGAGCGAAATGATTTTTTTTTTAACTTTGCCATGCTGAAACTTTGGATTCCCCCTTAGATACGGCCACTGATTATTGAATAAAATACAACTAGGTAGGTACTAGCAATTATTCGGTTATTACATAGACCGCAAAAATCGAGAAATATGCTGGGGTCGGCTTTCGGCAAAACAAAATCTTAACAAAAAATGCAGAAACAGCTGAATTATAAAAAATGGGATGTGATACCTTTATACGCTTTTAATAAAGGCTCGTACAGACCGTTATATGCTCAATTTGATACTTTATTCAGTAAATGACTGTGATTAACATGGTGCACTAACACACAGCTGTTTGGATCGGTCCCAAATGGATGCACCTGGAGATGACTCGATACGGCAGGTGGGTAGCCGAGTGTTTTTAGCGCCACCTGAGTGGATTATTTATGCACTGCATAAATGATAGTAGGATAAGACAGCAATGAGGTAATAAAAAAAAAGTTGGTTATAAACTTGGGAGACTTTCTTTTAATATCTGCTTGGGAATTGATTGATAGAAGAAATCAGCAAATCGAAAACTTTTTAAATGAACTTCTGGTTGTTGCAATTTTCAATACTTCATGGTCAATTAATTATCAATATGTAGATACAGACATAACACTTAGCCTAACCAGAAATCTATTCATAAAATAACCGGTTTTTGCAAACCACGGAAGTCGGAAACACTAACCGCAAGATATGATGTAAATAAGTTATAAAAATAATAGAACCAAAACATTAAATGGGGGTCATGCGTGTTTTACGACAATTAAAAATATTATTTTACGTGTCAGTAGTTTTGTGTCAAGAGGAAACATCCTAAATACTGACAGAACACGCTCAATGACATGACCATTTTTTTTTTTAAGTTGTTTTTTTGTGTACATGTCGTACATGACCAACAAACATAATAAAAACAAAACTAAGAACTTGCGCATTCGTGAAACCTGCGAGGATTGGCTGGATTCGTAGGCACACAAGATAAGGAAAAAGAGGCTTAAATGATATGTACTTGCCAATAGTAACAAGCCAAATTATATTAATATTACAGATACTTGTGGATTTTTATTCGTACGTATTTGTTGATGTCAAGGGTCACACATTGGCCGATAAACGACCGGAAAACCACAATCAAGATCTGACAAAATCGGGAAGTCCTCAAGACTTCGGGAAGACCTCGCAATTGAAACGATGTGACTCATATATGATGGGTACCTGCAACCTCCAGCAATATTGCTTGCCTAATGGATAATTGTAAAATCTCGCATACTGTACCTACTACTTAGAACAGGTTTTTTAAATAGTGCAAGTCAGAATTACGGCTCGTGCAGACCGGCGCAATATCGCGGGTGCGACAGGCAACACAACCCTTGGCGCCAGTGTTGCCCAGCGATATCGCGCCAGTGTGTACAAGCCTTTAATAGTATTCCAAAATAGTGCACTCGGTTTGATTGCAGCATTTGCAGATCCCAAACAATGTGAAAATATTTATCTACGTACAAAAAGTTGTCCAAACATTTGTAAAGACTATTCAGATGCCTGAGTAAGTAAATTACACGTCAGGTATTATTTAATTACATAAGGTTTTATCTAATCATTAAAGGTCGAATTTCTTGTATCTTAATTATTCAAGGTTATCTATGACTACCTACATTTGCTACCTAAATGACAGTGCTTGTGCGACATATCACATGTTTTATAAAAAGATAATAATTTACAATTTTATTACAAATATGACGCAAAGTAGATATTGCCAACATTATATTTCAATGTATGGATAGCATCATGCTTGATTTAATTTTAAAAACATTAATTGACAAGTAGGCAGTTATGGTCATCAGAACGCCATGTAGTAAGTACTAAGTAACAGCATTAGTAGTACATTATAATAATATTATCAGTTACAGTACCACTTTGTTCTACTAAAACCGGTACGAATCCCCTTTATTTATAAACGTTGCTTAAAGTTAAGTTACGTTTAAACGTCAAACATGTAAGATTAAACAGTCGCTAATCCATACTTAACTTTCATTACTCCATAGACAATGCCTCACCGACCGCCCATGTTACACCGCATGATTATATCATGTGCCCATGTCACACGTGAGGACGTAATGGCTGCGTCGGCAAACGCTATTCGCGTTGCTGAATTTTGGATCGAAAAATTTAAAACGTATACATAGATTTAACTTTAAGCAACAAACTCAAACTCAAAGCGTTTATTTCAAATAAACCAATTACAGGCACTTTTGAACGTTTATAAATAAACCCTACTGCTACGAAAAAGGTAAAGACACTGTCAAATTCAAATTGTTTATTGTTATTTTATTAATTGTTGTTTTTGTGTTGTTGTTTGCTGTTGGCTGTAGTTTACAGCAGGGACCAAAAACCTTCAACAAACACAACCTGTTTTCTTCTTAAACAGGTATCGAAGAATTTTGGTTACTTCTACGACTAAGGCTACCGCTATTTGGGTGACCCAAGAAGAAGAAACCTCTTTGGGGTTACGGTTTTAATACCGGTTCACACACGGTTTTTATTTCGGTAAACGGTATTAGTACTGTTTGTATTCAATTTAAGGTAACCTTTAAAAATACATGTAAATATATAAATGTTGTAACCGAAAAAATACCTGTATTGATTATACCGGTTTCGGTTCCTGGTTTACAGAACCTTTGGAATCTATCGCCACAAAGCCGTGATTAAAGGATCATAATATCAGGATTAAAGGTATTAGCGCCAACATTCCGTGTAAAACGATAACAACATAACATTTCAAATGTTTTTTTACACACATAGTTACCTAATCAAACTCAATAATTATCTACTCATTATATCTGCTTGATTTAACAAAGTATCAATAACAGCCAGAATACACCTTGGAACGTGTTTAAAAATGATAAATTGCACTCTGTAGCAATTAATTTACATAAAATATTGAATTCTACAATTTTTTATGTTTTTTTTTGTTAAAATATTAATATAAGTTGTCAAAGCAGGTTAAAGTCATTTGAAGAATTTAAGCATGGATATGAAAAACAAGTTTTTGTACAAAGATTTACACGGGTAATTGAACGTGCAAGATGTGATGTTTATTTAAGTAGATAGGTACGTAGGTACCTAATGTACCTACATCTGTGACGTCAATCAGTCAACATTTTATGTAGTCCTTTTAATCTTTATTCTTCAACAGTACAGTTAGCATACAGTGGCAGTGGTAATTGTAAGAAAATCTTAAATGACTGCCAAGCTGTAAAATTTTACAAGCATTTCATAATTTTCGTTTTTGTGGTGAAGGTAGGTACTGTAACGTAACAATCACCAATAATTGCACATTTTGTGCGAAATCACTTCATTTTATTTATAATAAATCCTATCAACCGTCTACAGTAATAAATTCCAAAGAAACTTCGCGATTTAACATTACCTTGTGACCGATATCAGAGCAATTGAACCTAACTAACCTCGTTCAGCTGATAAGTTATGAATAAACGGCTTGTTTATATGAAAAATCACAGCTATTTTAATTAATGCATTAAACCAGAGATAACTCTTTCATGTCTATATTTATATGTTGTGGCCAGATCTTAGAATTGATCATTTCTTGAAGTGTTCGTCCATTTCATGAAATAGCCAGCTAAAATTGACCATATCGTTTAAACGTCAATGATTAATAATATTATGTCAGTCGACGTTTGGTGAAGGGTATCAATGGTTTAGGTATAGTAAACCCAACTTGAAAGTAGCGGTTAGTCACAATTCTAACCTAACCTAACCCATTTGGTCGGGGTGCACAAGCGGCGTAAATTTTTATTTTTTTAAACTAATTTTAAGTGTTATTTTGCATTTCACGCCACTTGTGGCACCCCGACCAAATAGGTTGGCTACTTCCAAGTTGGTCGAAAATCCAATAAAAGTCTATCGACGTTTTTTACGTGGTCACCCCCTACTTTGTTTGATTTGTTGTATGCAGCCGCCATGATGACAACAAAGCGACATCAACGTGTCTACCGGTGGATAATCTAACTATTTACGATATGATCACTAATTGGCCACATCATGTAGTAGTCGTGTGTTTAATTGTTCATATCGTCAAACGTTGAGTATTCAATGATCTGGCAAGACCACATCATGATGTGACCAGCGGTCTATGTTCTATTTCATGAAATGGTCGAACACTTCATGAAATGATCAATTCTAAGATTTGGCCATGACAAATAGAGACACCGACATCCGACTGATTTTTCATGATGGATGAGAAGTTTTTGCTTAGATACAAAAAAATATTCAAATGTTGTCTTAGAAAATAATTGTTTGAGTATCTTGAACTTTGGTCTTATCGTTTCCAGTTAAAGATAAATAGGATAGAGATAAATAAGTGACAAATTTTAGTCACCAAGTAAAAATTCAACAAGGTTATTTATAGTAACAACATCATACGATATTTGTGTTAATTTAAGATTCGTCTAATTCTGTGTTTATAATGAAAAATAAATTTATATTTTAATAATCTACATATGTAAGATTTTTTGTACCTAATTACCTACTTAAAAAGTTTTAATCATAAATTTTATAATAACACATCTGTTTATCCAAACAAAACCAGAATTTTACAATCTGAACAAGCAAATAAAGAAAGGCTAGAGAGAGAAAGAGAAAATCGTGAAATCAAATAACGTGAAGAAAAAGCAGCGGAAACAGTTACTGAACTACATAATAATATGAGAGTGAATAGACAATTACTAGTGCACGTGTACGACCTATAATCCTAATTAATACAGCTACAAGCTAAGTACAATGTATAATTTTCAAGAAAAGTGCAAGTGAATATGGAAAACAGTTTTACTAAGCATTGTGTGCTAATAGATTACTAAATAAAACTGATTAAACAAAAGAAAGCTGAAAGTTGATGATATACATGTAAAACTGAAGATAGCTTGGAATCTATTTTCAATTTTACATGCAGAAAACAAAGCAAGATATAACCTCAAAGGTTTTAACCATATGATGCTATGCGATGGTGTGAAAAAGAAATGGATGAATTGTTAGAAAGATGGCTAGGAAGGAACGAACTCTGGAAAGAAGGATAATCCTAGACGTATGAAAGAAAAATACTTACTAAACTAAATTGGTATAAGGCAAAGGATAAGATCAGGCAAAGCAATACTATCAGCTTTAATTAAAAAACTTATAACCCATATGGATGACCGGTTGTAATTATAACTAAACTGTTGCCTGACACTTCACAATTTATTATGCAGATGGTAATCTGAATCTTTAATTAATATTAATCGCACAACACCGGTAGACAGGCAGCACTTCCAGGAAAACATCTGCATCAAACAGGACCCGTATTTTCTCTAATAAACCAAGCATGTACGCAGGATACGATACTATAAATAATAAACTGCAAACAAGCAACAATTTCTAGAATGTTTTCAACTTGTTCAATGTGTTGTTAACTTTAGCAAAAGTTTGACACAATTCTGAAGATACCAGTTGACGACAGTCGATAGCTAAAGCTAAAGCAAGCGCCGCAAAAAATACTAAAGCGGGCACATTAAGTAGAGCACGATTTTTTGCATGCTACAAACATATTATAACGAAATTCGAGAATACCAGTATATCGTTCCACAAAGTTTAAAGCCCCGAATGCTTTTTTTTGCGCATACATTCCTGGAAGGGAATTTTGGAAATGTCGCCTCCGAAAGTACTGTTATCAACGTTAGATAAGATTTGTTAATCTGTATGACGCCATCGAGCGTTTGGAATATCCTTTTAAATACGAACGTGTACAAATACTACTAGTAGTACTAGAAATGAACAGATTATCCAACCTACGTCACACTTTTTATGGTGATTATCATAAAATTAATTTGACCTGACTCACTGTTGTTTACTACAATTGCAACTATTGCCACTGAGATGAAGGCAATGTGCAACGTTCAGAAAACCCGTATTTCATGTTGCAAGCAAGTTTTGAGAATAACTTGTCAACACGTTTGTGCATAATCTTAGATGAACCCATTGACTTTTTTAATATTTCTTGAAAATACAATGTACATTTTATACTCGTGATACATACTTGAAATATGAGCTTGATTTTTTTCTGCAACGGATTATATATTTTTAGTTAACCCATAACTCACGTAAAAAAATTGACAATTGTTTAAGTACATTTAGTGGAGTATGGCTGTGGCTGTCTGTCCATAAAATCGTGCAGCCAGTTCTTCCAGACGAACTCAGCACTTTCTTGATAAAATAAACATGATAATAATCTTGAAATAGGGATGCGCAGGCGAGGTTATCTTGTCAACAGTAGTACATATTATCCTATCGATAGTGAATCTTGTATGATGTCACATTGGGACTCAAGTTACAGGCTTTTGCAACGTTTCGTAAGGAAACACCGGTGTGTGCAAATGTTTAAACATGCGATGTGCGTCCATAAATGTACTGTGTGAGGCAACCAGAATTAAAAAGTTAATAGCGATATGAATAATTGTATTGTACTTCAATAATAGCTGCTTTAATGAAGCAGGAAGGTTAAATAGATGTGAGAATTATGTAGCAAGATTTATAAGATACAAAAATTAAAATAAAGTCTTCAAATCCAAAGGTGCTGTACGTACAATTTGAAAAAAGATCAGTCTCAAGAGCAAAGAAAATAATGATTACCCTTAAATCTATCGTTTTCTATATCAAAAAGGGTGAAACTGAGAACAATAAAAGCTAAGACTCAACCGCATTCAATTCACTTTAATGATCATCAATTGAAGACCGATTACGAAAGTATCTACAGTTTAATGAAACCCAATTGCCCCATGTTCATAATTGAATCCTGATGTGACAATAACAATAGAAAACACAACTTATATAATACATTAAAGGCACGTGTAAGTTCCAAGTGTTTGCAAAGTTAT
Organism: Eupsilia transversa; assembly: GCA_914767815.1. Lineage (NCBI taxonomy): Eukaryota > Metazoa > Arthropoda > Insecta > Lepidoptera > Noctuidae > Eupsilia > Eupsilia transversa. The sequence continues at coordinate 5,685,343 of OU611874.1, forward strand.
AAGTGAGCTTAAGTTATGAAAATCGAGAAATTCAGATTCTCTTACTTTACGGAGATATAAAATAATGGAATTTTATTGGAATAGGACAATAGATTATCAATAAAACGTGACGTGCAAATATATCAATTATGACTATTTATTTATCTACGAGTAATAATTACAAATTGCAAATGAACTTTGGACTCAGTTGACCCCGGATTGTGAACTATAAACTATTGAAGTTGTATTAAACAAGCCGTCAAAGACAAGTCATAGTTATTTTTAAACAATAGTGTCTATGACTATGGTAAATGTATTAATTATACAACAAAATATATGCTTAGTCGTATATTATATTATCACCAGTACGTGTATTTCTTTATATCGAGCTTATCCATATTTAAATATCACAAATATAATTATATTAAAATATATCCATGCCGTATATGAAAGGAGAGAGTTAATTAAAATAAGCAAGCAATTTAAACTTTAAGGAGATTGCCATCGAAGTGGACCAGATTATTATTTAACATCTGTTAACATTTTAAAAACTGTTATAACTTAAGTAAATGCAACACCGTTTCACAGAACAGATAGTAATCTCGAAGTTTTTATAAGACAAGCTATCCATCACGAGTATTGAGGCATATTTATTTAGTTTAAAAATCTAAATTTTAGCCACGTTTACTGCTTTCAGAACATTGACTGTTATTACAACTAAATAAATATTTATATTAGCTTACCTCTATAATAAAGACGTCATCAGTGTTGGAACATCCCACGTCTTGCACTTCTGCAACAAGAAAACAAAATATAAAATTGCGAGCCAACATGAAGGATATTTTTTATCATACACTGAAAATAGCAGTATTATTGGCAGAAATATTGAAGTAATAATAAACACAGCTGTCTATGGTGGAATAATAAAAATATCAGCAGGAGATATATCAAAGGAGCCGAATCAAAGAGTCCATTCAATGGACCCTGATACAAAGGTGAGCCCCCGAACAGATGTTACGGCGCCTGAGGCAACTATTATTATCAAGTTTTGCAGGTAAAATATCATACGATCTTTACGAGAAACATTTTTTGATTCAGAGAGCAACGGTCTCGTGAATGAACATGCCAAACAAGTCCAAAGATAACATATAAAATTGGTGAAGTCAATTTTCGTTATGCCAATAAATCTAAAACAACTTATTTTATTACTTAATTAATTTTAAGTTTTACGTGCTATATAATTTAAAGACGAAGATTAAAACGGTGCTAGTTTAATTTTCAATAACTATATTAAATGATTGTTAATGCAACAAATAATACTTATAAATATGCATAGGAGCAGGTGATTTTTTTAACAGGAAATAAACTATTCAAAATATAATTTTAAAAATGTACTTAATGCATTAAAATGATTAAGTATTTCATAGAGCAAATCAGCTGTTGAATAAAATTAATACAACTTATAAATAAAGCATGCGGGCCATCGTAGCTTCCCATTTAGGTTTCAATAACAGGTCATAGGTTATCTAAGATCGGACCAACTTCATAGCTTACACACGATACGGTCACGGAGTACCACAGGGAGCAAGCTTGGGCCCATAATTATCAACGTTTATCTTCCGTGGGAACTATACACCAATTTCTATTGTCTCCCTCTCTAATAGACGACCCACTCTATCCTATTCGATAAATAGAACATTATTCCTAATAAAATTAGATAGACCCACTTTAGCACTATCGTAGCGTAACTTCGTCAGTTTCTGTTACATTTGATTTAATGAGATATTTGTGTATTTATTGGGTGTGTGTGCAATTTGCATTACATCCTTCCTAGTGTAGGTTTCTTTCCAGTTTTGAACCGGACATAGATTTATCTTCAATCTGTCTTTCGAAGAATCATTTAAATATTTCCAAACAAATAATGTGGTTTACGTTTAGTCATTCTATGACGTACAACCAAAATGCCTAGTCTTCACCATTACAAAATGATCATAAAGCTGTTTTAAAAAAAAAACCCGTCTCTATTACAAGAACTAGTTTGCATAATACGGTGACGTAAATCTATAAGGTAAAGTCCACGTCATAATATCGTCGTATTAGTAACAAGGTTTCTGATAACGATTGACTTTGATTTGACTTAAAGTGATATAGATAAACATTTTTAGTACCTACTATTCTAATGCAAATACATTATTTGTTTTTGCTAAAGTTTAACATTTTAAAATGTAATTACAGTAAATTGAAAATTAATACAGAAACGTTCAATGATTGAAATTGGATCATCATCCAAAGCCCAACTTCACCAACTCCTGAGAATAGGCCTATCTTTTCATGTCCATTACATACAAATGGTTGTAATTGCAAATGGCAATTTAGACGGTACCAGCTTCACCGATTTTAAGTTTTTGCTAGCAATTTATTTTTTTATTTTTTGTTTGATTATCATAATCTACGTCTATTACAACGACCTTACCATGTCAACATAACTGATTATTTTATCCTCAAGTAACTATCTATTACAAGCGCTGACTTCACTTGTGTCAAAGCAAACCATGATGACACATTCATAGCTATAAATTTGCTTCTAGTTTGAAACATATATTATCAAAAATATAAGCCAGTAATCCATGTTATAGAAGCCATAAATTAAAAACTTAATTAGATCAGATAAATTACTTTCCCCATGGGTGCGTTTGTTACATGTAATGAAGATTATATTAATACAATTAACTCAGCGTGTACGAAAGCAAATTACCCATCTACCTATGAATTATAATACCATCTGGCTTTGTCGGTAGTTAAAATAACGGTGAATACAAACCGCTGCAAATACCGTACGGGACATAAACCAAAAGAGGTTTTGAGCTGCACTGGCCTCTTATTGCCAAATTCGGACATCGTTAAGACGAACTCTACATTACAAAGCGTGTATTAATTATGCTTACTTATGTTACCATGTGTCCTCATTGCCTAGATATCCATTAGCATTAGTGTTTATCTATTCAAAGGCAACATATCCGATTTCAGTAAACGTATCATGTAGAGCCTTGAAACATCATGATAAGACTAAAATGACAATGACAAAAACGACATCATCCGTTTCGTGACCACAGTTATTTCCCGTTTTACATTACCGTTATAATGCAGGTCTGTACCAAATTGGCAACCTAGACGCCGTGTAACAAGCTGAACGAAATACGTAGAAGAAATATGTACCAATTTGGTATCAACAATATATTTATTCAAGTTAACATGAAGAAACTTAACTATTACCAGCTTCAAGGGTAACTAGTTTACTCGTTATGCAAGCAAAAAGGGAATATGAATGAATCTTACAGAAAAAAACTTGCTTTTGACGCAACGCAATTCAGAATCGAAAATAAATAAGCTAACTAATAATAACCTTCGACAAGTACAAATACCGGTTAATCCGGAGACTTTCATACAAGTGAGATAAGGATGCATGAAATAGTAACGCTCAGAAAATTTTAATGTCACAGTGGAGTGGTAAGAACAATCGACGACAGTGTTGGTCAATAACAGAAACGTCCCCGAGGTGAAAGTAGACAACTTTGCAAATAATAAGCGTGTAGGTGGCATTTGCGAAACAGATCATACAAACGTCAGTCAGAAGCTAATTAATGTAACACTAAAGATTAATGTCTACATGATTTCACTTAGCATTTGGTGATGAATGGCGAATATAATTATGGTCAATGGTACAATTATACTGTTTCTAACAATGATGAATACAAAGAACAATTTGGAAGTGCCAATATTTGAATAAGTAACGAGTTTGACAACGTATCACGTATAAATGCAAATTTTAATGCATTGTACTATTACAAATCCATGTAAATTGTAACCAAATATATCACAGATCCAATATCAAATGCAGACAACAATAAAAATGAGTAATAAAATGTAACTACTAGGCCAGGATGCAGTTTGATAATATTTTAGAATTAACTTGTACATTCATAATGATGAAGAAACAACTGCAGCTCATCAACAGGAAGTCGAAGATAACACTTTTTGCGTGTTTTCTGCTTCTATAAAAATTAATATCGAACAGTATGGCTCATTGCATCTGGTGTGATTGCTAGGAATTTTTTATATTAATATTCATTAGCCTTATAATCAGATTTATCTTTATTGGCTTAATGCGGTAAAAGGCAAGCTGAAAATTACTTCTATGAACGTGCTTAACGCAGAACTATTGATACATAAAAACTAGAGGCTAGTTTAGAGCTCATTATTAGTTCTTCAGAGTTCTCAGGGGGACGTGAGTTGTGCAAAATAAGATACATTTGTGGTTGTCTGTAGCCATGCATTAGTGCGTAAATTGCACTAGACTACGTGTAATCCCATCGGCTGCTCATTAGTCGGCTCGCAACTTACTGCAGACCGTCGTGGGAATCTCTGCTAAGTAACATCATCTGTCGATGACTCGAACCATCTTCTGAAACGGTTCATTAATAAGATTGAGGCAAGACGAAACTTTAGTCATTTATTTTCCAAAGGATCACTAAAGTGTCACGGCTGCTGATGCTCTCAGTTTGGCCCGAGATATATTTTAAGGACCGAAACTAAATAGTTTACGTATTTGCTTTTAACCTTTACGACTTGTTCTCCCCTAATGGCTATTAATAGATGCAACATTCCACCTTAATCTCGTATTGTCAACTGCTCTAATGAAATCTGGGATTTATTAAAAATAAATAATCGATCTAGATCTGAATTCTAAATGGTCGAAATTGAGATCTAAATCGGATTTTATATATATGGATAAGATAAAATTTGCATATAGAATTCAAACAGATTCTTTACGAAAAGATCAATATGTTACCGAAGAAATAAGTAAATCAGTATTCGTTATTGGATATCACTGTAAATGTGAACTAGTAACTTTAGTAGAAAGCTGATAAAGATGTTTGCCCACACAAGGTCAGTGGGGTGACACGACTACTCTGTTAATATACCAATCACAAATAAAATATCGTGGTAAGTATAAGAATTCCTAAAGTAAAGATCAAATAATGCTGCAGATGTCTGTGACGATATAGGTATAGAAGCAGAGTAAAGAAACTCGCTTATCAATTGCTATTCATGTTGCGCTAGTTACAAAATTTTACCAACTGAACGACGTATGGCGCTAACAAAATGATACGATAGGAAGACGGTTATTTTTTTTACAAATGTTATCAATATATCAAGAACGTTAGCTCTCACGTTGTAAGATTGTGATATTATCACTCCAGTGGTCGATATCGCATTGATTTAACACATCGTATAGTGGAAATCCAGTGTGATAATATGTAAAAAAAAAAGTTACATAGATTAATTCATATCCTAAATCGACCTTAGTAACCTTGGTACTTATTCTAAAAGAACCTATATATGTTAATACCTCATATATAGTCTTATCTACTCCGATAAATAATGTTCTTTACTCCAGGATGTTGAATGCAAACGACACAAGTGTATTTGCTAAACGTATTTGTTTGCAAGCGCTTGGTCAAATCCGTAAACATGAGGTGCAAACCGATGATTATTTCCTGTTTACAGAAAAAAGTGAATTAAAAAAAAAACAATGACAAGATCAGTGCAAACACATAAAAAGTCTTGGCAGTAGTCATTTGCACAGAATTCGATGTGTTAAAAATCAGGGGCGTTACTGTGGGTGTGTTTGCTGATTCACTACTTTTGTTTCCAGTGATATCACCTACGAGAAGTATACTTAATGATTTTGGCAAAGATCCACGTTTCTATATTTGGTCATATTTATCATATTTCTCTGAATGAATGTGTTATACTTTTTGAAATTTTTTGCCCTCCTGTGAAACACCTTGTTGCTCATGACATCATTCATGTAAATGAGGATGTCATGGATCAATTTCGATTATATAAGTCGGACCACGTCATTTACACTCTTACACATTTCTGAGACCACATCCTGTTATTATTCTGACAATTGTTTTGTAAGATGTAACATTAGAAGAAATAACCAAAGTAACTAATAAGTAACTAATAATAAATTATAAGATACTTAACCACTTTGTAAATCTTTGTTGTTTTCAGTTAAATGAATAATCTTGACAATCTTAGACATTCGATTGATGGATATTAGAGGATAATGTTTGCAGTTACAGAATCATAATAATAAGGCAACAAAGCGAAAACCATTATCTCAAATGTTCCCCTTAGACATAACTCTAATGAGTCTAATTCAGTTTCCATAAAACAGCTCTAATGAGTCGTAATCTCGCAAACTTCAATAATTGTGGAGAAGCACGCGGACAAAAAAGGGTCGTAGGTAAGGCAATGGATTGGGATGGCCACAAAAGGGACCTCAGTGTCGGAGGTCTTGTAAACAGAATGTAAAGGAAACGGTTTTTTGTCGGGGACAATCGGGCGTCAGCGAGTCCGACGCGGGCGCAGGTAGGAACTTAAGAATTTCTCTAGCTGTGCTCGCTCGTACCGATATTATCTTGGTTACTTACGAGTACAAACGTTGCTATCTACGAGCCAACTGTTTGCACAAATATGGACGACCTTCCAGCTTGCATACGTGACTGTGTTACGTGGCACATAAAACTGTATTGCCTTTTCTTGCCTTTTTATCTAGAAGCGATCGTTTCTTGAGTAGTTTCTGAGATTTTTGTACTCGCAGGAATCCGGAACACTATCTCGCCATTTTGAGAATTACGATGAACTGCACGATGTTATCTTGATGCGTTAAACTTTTTCTCAGGCAAGGATAATCCATAACATGAATCTTTTTCACATTGAAATTACTTGGCAGTAACATTTTTAGTCCTATGTTAACATTTTTTCAAGTCGATTCCGTTTAGCATAAAGCCTAAACGACTTTTAAAAATATTCAGTAGTTTCAGACAAAGTCGATTCCGTTTAGCATAAAGCCTAAACGACTTTTAAAAATATTCAGTAGTTTCAGACAAACAAACAGGTTTACTAGGTAGATAACATCTGTTCATCTGAATTGTGAGTAGTTGTCCTTGGTTAGAGGTCAGCGGACATACAAAATTCACAGTAAGCTATATAGTCCCCTACAGTCCCACACTGTATTTAAAGTGATGTTACATTGCCAGACCTTGAATACGTTAAGGACCAGACAGGTCAACTGAATTCATGTGTACACCTCTTTAATATTAATCGTGTTGAAAACATACACTTTTTCATTTGGGTCGTGTTAAAATTTTTACGTTGTTTTGTTTGGCGTCACTTTTTTATGCTCGCTTTTTTCGTTTTTGTTTTTGTTTTACTTCATTAATATTAATGTGCTTTTAAGATTTTCTATTGACGCTTGAAATTTCAAACAGATTAGCAAAAATTACGTCAATGATAGTTTAAATTTTACCGTTTGCATTATTTTTCATAATCATATTTAGTTCATGGGCATGATCGTTGTCAGTTCATCGTTTAGAATCACTTTGACTCTCATCTTCTTCAATAAGTTTATTAATTTATTTAAACTGTTCGCACTCAAAAAAGGTACAAAGGCGGACTTAATGCTTTAGGCATTCTCTACCAGATGCAATGTCGAACAGAGAAACAGCTTCTAGTATCTAGCAATAGCAAAACAAGATAGCATTTGCATTATGATACCTATCTTAGGAGTAAATAAATATCTTCTAATTGCAGTACAACTTTGTATGCTTGGTAGGTAATTTGAAACTCGCCAAGGGTAATAGTAAATTATTTTCTATCTTCAAAGATCAAAGTGCCATAGTGCATTGTTTGGGTGCTATTGTGTTGAAGGGATACCTACTTTCATTTTTGTCATGTGTTTCATTGTTGTCATTGATATTATCGTGTGCATGTGAAGTCATTTGTAAGTTTTAATGAACAATTTTTGAAACCACATGTTTTAGTAGGTAAAGTTCTTTACTAGTTCGGTTACTCGTTTTTACATTATGAAGTTAAATGTTAGTTCATGCAATACATCAATTCGTTTATAATGTGATAAGCAAGGGCCGGAACTAGACTGATTTGGACGTCATCATACTAATGATAATGGGATAACTTCAAAGTTAAAACTAATTAGTTGGCAGATACCGCCATTTTATGCAGTGTTGAATCAACTGAATGCAGGAAGCCGGACATTGTATAATTTAAACAAATCAACACATTAATCACGGGTACGTATTCCACGGCCTCTGCCTGCACATAACAATTAGATGAAGCCATATTTATATTGGAACAATTGAGTGCGTACAACTGGACAATTATGCCAATCACGCGTCGATTCGCCGATGCATTACAATGCAAAACAATACCGGGTACCAATAACACAATCTAATCAGATGCTATTTGAATTATTTTGAAGAATTCATAATAGACGGAAGTACACACAAGTCGTCCCAAACTATGTATGTTATCCTTGGGAACGTCAACTGGCCCTTTACATGACACCTATTTAACGCAAATTATTATTACAGGATTCGTCCTACTGACATAATTTTCTGTCAATGCCAATGCGTCCGTAAAGATAATATTGCAATTTACCGCCCGCAGTAAAATTATTGCCGGTACCAGTCACTATTTATTGTAAATTAAAATAATAGGTATACAATATATTTATTGTAGTAAAGCTATCCCATGCACGACAAATCGAATTTCCGCATAAAATCAATCCCGCATCGAGTCAAACATAGTGTAGTCCGTCTAGGACAAGTTCCCGCATCGAATGATTCGTTTAGCTAAAGTCTGAACCTGAAGATCACATCAAACGGTGGTTTCTGATTATGTAACGAATGCTTTCAAATATTTGCCTTAAATCCTAATAATACATTTATTATCTTCCGTATTCCGGCATTTCTCGCCAGTCTGTCGAGCCTAAAGATACGATGATGTTTACAATGCGCAGTCAAATTTGGACTCGGTTTGTCCCACTTTTCGCCTCAACTATACATAGCTATCTGACATCGCTAACCTGAGCATGAAAATATCCCTTGCATTTGCGGAGATAAGTGATCTAGTGAGTGGTGAAGGTAATGGTAGTTGTGGGTTCGGTAGCGACAGCTGATGGTAAATGAGCGGCATAAGATGGGAGTAATGATGCGGATCACTCTCTGTCGCACGGCCCTTTTCAGCTCCCTAATTAGTTGAAAGGAGAACGCATTTTATTTTTTCCGCTGACACACTGATCTCGCAAGAATGTGCACGAATTTCTGCGGTCGCACATTAATGAAATTCAACCAAAATTGGTTATAAATCACAGCCAAATGGAGTGTTATCAAAATAATATGCTGTAGATTTTACAGATAACTTTACGACGCGCGTACTTGAACATTTCATATCGATTTAGATCGGTACAAATCGATTAAATAATATAACCCAAACACAATTTGAAACTTTAACTTGATATGTCTTACTAAACAGAAATGACAGTTATATGAGACTTAATAAGTAGACATTAAAACGAACGAATTCGCATAATTATTACCACTTAGAAATAAGCTCAGGAGTAATTTGAGTAATTACGGTGTACGAAATTGTTATTGTGAAATCAGCATGTCTGTAATTGTGTTAGAAGATTTTTTTAACCACACAAGTTGTTGTTAGGCGTTTTAAAATACTACGTTTGGATGGAAGAGGAATATATGTTGGTATACCCAGCAAAGAAATTGCTATGCAGCTTCACAACAACAACACCCAACTCTTTAGCCGCGTGTACTTACATAAACATACAAAAATATGGCCCCACATACTGATAGGTCTGCACCCATCACGGTAAACTATTCAAAGTGTGGTGTGAATTAGGTTATAAAACCTAAGGAAGTGGCTCAAACTTTTAAGTTGTTTGTTGAAAACAAAATGCTCATAAAAAGTTATGTTCAGTACTAAAAAAAAGTAAATGTAGTAATAGGCAGACAGTTTTGTAATGGTAACATTGTGACGTCATGATAAAACGTACAATAGGCACAATTTAAAAAGTGTACAGTGTTGTAGGACTGTGTTTTCGTATACTTCAGGTGGTCATTTAAATTACAAGGTTTATGTAATCAGGTTATGTAAAAGTCGGCCATGCGTAACTATCGTTGCATTGAAATGATCTGAATGTTTGTAATGACTACTGAAGCGACACCGTTTCAGTTACAGGTTACAGCTACACAGCTGTGATTACTTAATTGTCTGAAGAAACCGGTTTTTGCAATCAAGAGATTTTGTTGGTACTAATAACAAATTAACATATACATCTAAACAATAGTTAAAAGAAAAAAAAGAAGTATTTATTGGAATTCGCACAGGGAGCTGTTTTTTTAAATTGTTTTATGTTTTTCATGTTTAGGGGAATTTTCTATAGTGTCTTATTACTAGCTAGAAAGTGCATATAAACTACCTCGAACTAAATTACATTTTCATAATCAAATATGCCTACATTTAAAGGCAATATCAACTTTTTGTATCTTTCAATGCGCCTATAAAACTCACACATTTAAAACCACTCTCGTGTTCTGTAAGTAAATGTCGGAGCAAACACTAAACGTCTCGATATAATATAAAATCGAATGACCACACTTTAATCGATTCTATGTTTATTGCAGTTTCCAATTCGATTCTCGATATTGGAAAGCGAGAATCAGTATGATTGGAGAACTGTTGGCGTGGGTGGTGGGGCCTGTATTGTCGTGCCCAAGTTCTAGGGCTTAGAAATACTCCGCATAGAGTATAGAGTCAATAACCAACCAACCAAGTTGACCTAGAACTAATCGAAGACTTTCAATGTGTTCATTAGTAGGTTTCTGATAATATGAAAGAGAAAATAAAAAAGTAGCTCAAATAGGTACCAAAAAAGTGCAAATACATTTAAAAAGTGGGACTGGGTATTTTTATTCAACACAATTTTAGCCTGCTATCTAATTGCGTAACACACGTAAACGATTATTAAGACTAATTAATCTGTTTCATTTTGACAGCTCAACAACATTCATTGCGTTATTTACGGTGTTGAGCAATTTTTTTTTTAACATATGAAGCAATGGATTAGCAATCTGTTTCAAAACGATTCAGATTGTGTATTACGCAATTAGAAAACTAGTGAACATAAGTCGATAAATCAAAGATTACGGTGTATTTACCAGTGACCAGTGAGTGTACCATACCAATGGTACGAAACAATACATGAATTGTCATTTTATCAAATCAAGTAAATGGCTTCACTAGTTACAGCTTTATTGTGTGTCGTGTAGTTTTGCTGGCAATCAGTACTGCTCACCCACGTACGGCGTAGGCGTTATGTCCCCTACAAGATAGGCCCTACGAACATATTTAACTGTCCTAAGGCAAAGCACTGAATATTATTTACGGGACGTGCATGATTTTAAATGGTGGGCAAACCGGTTTAATTTTACGTGCGTTTCTTTATCTGCATCATTTTATATGCGTGTAAGTTTATACAAGGTGGAGACGACAATGCGACAATAAATTAAACTGCGTATATCTAATGACGTTCCCAGTCTACATACGAAAGTTCAATCAAAAATCTTGAATAGTTTAGTCACTAAAGCTAATCAAAGATTGGCAATACCCATAGTCGGCCCATCACTACTATTTAATTAGTAAAAAAAAACACTTTTTTAATTTCAATGTTAGGATTTATTTAATAGTTCCTAAATACTCCTATGCATTAATATTGCCAGTGTTTTCATTTTTTCGCTAAGCTCTATTATATCCAAGTTATACTTACTTAGCTGTTATATTTAGTTATGCTTACATCATTGGAATTAATGAATGAAATGCACCGCTCCAGGCGTGGTTTAACCAGACTTGGTATATCGAATGAACCCCAAGATTTGCACTAGCCCCTGGAGCCTCAGGTCGCATGGGGCTACAGAGGCCATTGCAGATCACGGAGTAGACGAATAAATCCCCTGCCTCTGCACAATAATATCAGAAGCAACATCCATTCCGCGCTTGTCTCTTTAAAAGTGCTCATCTCCAAAATGCTGTACGGTTTTTAATCAAGTTTTCATCAGAGACGTTTTACGGTTCGAGTGCAGATGTAATTAATTAAAAGTTTTGTTGTATATCTACTAGCTTTAACCCTCGAAATAACGAGTTAAAAAAAAAAAGTTATATCCATATTCTTTAGGTCATGACCATGACCTATTCGAATATCAACAAATATTTGGCCTAGGTCTTAAGGGGGAGGCTTTGACAATTGATTCGCTGTTACAATGTATAATAGATATATCAAAGAAGACATATGAAGCTGACCCGCCTGGTTTTTTAATAAAGAGTGATTTGCCAGAATCGTCACTGATACAACGTCACAATGCTTTCCATCACTTACGATGACACACGAGAACGCCCACATATTTATCAACAACATAATCATTGATTACTCACATGGTAGCTACTACAGACGGACAGACGTAGAGGAGATGCAGTTTACACGTGCTAATTTAGGCTGTAATTAATCACGGAAGTAATTAGTAGTAGAGACAGGACGTTCACCGCCATGTCAGGGGATCGTAAACATGGTGACTGAATATAAAACAACGATGTTCATCTTGAGTGACGTGTTTTAGAACTAGGTAACGAATTGACGATGCCTCTTCAGTCAGAACTCACGTATCTACTTGTCCTTCAAGATATGTTTTAAGGCTCCCGTAGACAGGCGCGCGCGACTGTTGTAAGTAGAATAATTTCTATGGAAACTTCACGGAAATTGTTCTACCTGTGTCGCGTCGCGCTTGGTGGCGAGCCTTTATTTCTATAAGGCCAACTTGCGTTTTCATGGGAATATTCATAATTATTAGAGAATTATTGGAATTAATCCTGAGTTAGCTTGTTAACTCAGAGTTACCCATGAACGCGCAATTGGGCTTTAGTAACATATATATTTACTTAATAAAACCAAATAATTAATAATTTCACATTCAAGTGTTGCAATACTTTTCTCAATGAGTCTAAAATGACAGTAATTCTACCAACAATGCACGTGCGTTTTAAGTATCAATTTTTCATACCCAATTACTGTAACTTAAACTGTCATTACACGCATGAACTATATCGTTTAAAACACTGAAACGCTACATATAATCACACGAATTTGCTAATTATCGTAAATAACTACATTTTTCTGACCAATACGTGCAATGAACGAACAAGATCGCCTTCAACGGGTAGCAAGATCATGAACTGTTACATAAAGAGAATAAACAAACTGAAATAGCTCCACACATTCACGCAATAAATGCAGGCTACAGGAGCAATATAGCTTCTTTCAACACTAAGTTCGTGCGTATTGTTTATACATGTGCCGAAATGTTATTTAACAAAGCGTAAACAGGGTTAAGATGATTAACTAATAGGTACTTGTATTACCGGGAAGGGAAACTGAATGTTTCTATAAACTAAGAATATGTTTACAAGAAGGTTATCGTACGCGTAAATATGGCGCACGCGCGTGTTGAAGTATCCTTGACAATAACCCAAAGTTATAGGTAGTGCATGAAGTCTAGGCTAATTTGGGAACAGTTCATAGTAAATGGAACAAGTACGAACTGCATGTTGTGTGAGGCGAGAGTCGCGTAAATAAAAGACAGAGAAAAATAAGGAATTAAAAAAAATGCGACATCACACTATACAGGACAAAAATGCAAACACTTTATCTCCAATTCTCCGTGCCTCATCTCGATTTTTGTTATTTACATGTGTGAGCAATCATAATATCTACATAAATAAATAAATTACACACTACTTACCACACAACACACTCACAATATTATAATATTAAGCACTGGCCATTTAAATATAAAAAATGCAACATATTTTAGGGTCTTTCTTTCATCTTCTTTACCACAAAAAATATCAATAGACCTCCCCAAACCGATCCCATAAACATCCAATTTTATTTTACGACTAAACATTAGACGACACAGATAAATAAATACATAAAACATGGCAATAAAAATAATGTCTGACACCCCTCACAAATTCACAACCCTTCCTGGTATAATGTCGTAAAAGGGATGCATCTATGTCACCAAGTAACTCGTTAACTAACAATGTCGAAACGACAAATTGATTATGCCCGCATTTTGGACAATCGAAATTAAACGCCAATTGGGTTATTGATAAATAAGTTTCGCTTAGTACACGAAAAACATGCTATTATGAACAGTTAGCAAACAATTACGTTTCTTCGTAGAATTTGATTCCGAATAACAAAAACAGGCAATCAATCGTAATACTTCTTCCACAATCTTGATCAGAGTAAAATTGCAGTACACATCCAATATTTTACGAGTTCATACATCCTAATTACATCCTTGATATTGCAGCTTAACAAGAAAATATTGCACTGTATTTTACCTTACGATTTGTACCCGACCCGCCTACCCGTCTTACCACAGCCTTATTGAGAAAATCAACGTTCTAAGCGTGTTTGTCTACTTAAAGCGCATATTTCTGCTATCTACGCGAATATATTACTGTTTCTGGTAGCTAACGGTTAAAAAATATCTTACAGTTTACGTATTCACCCGTATTAAAGCATTTTTATGGAAATGTAAGTCTTTATAAGTCTCTTAAAGTTTGTTTCGTTTTCATGTATAAACTGTCAAACCAAGTCTGATCAAGTTAGGAACGAATATGAGATATATTTTATCCGGAAAATCATGCAATTTTCAAACAACAACGTCTAGTGATACCTAACTGAAAAAGTTCTCAAGTCTCTTTTATTCAAGTTATAATATTATCTATACTAATAAAATAAATGTTTGAACGCGCTTATCTCTAGAACAACCAGTCGAATTTGCATTTGTTAGCCCAATTCCAAAAGGAGGTTATTGATAAACGTAGGACTTTAAAATTACGCTACGATCCTTAAAGCCGACCAAAAAGAAAAAAAATCAAAGAACGCTCAGCGAAAACGAGGTACCTAATAGCGCGGGCGGGCGATGCGATGCGGCACCGTGGGTTGGGGGCAGAGAGTTTTATAAAAATGTGGCTGTTATTTTAGTATATTGTGTATCTTACGACTTCCACGCGAAGGTAGTCGCGGGCAGAAGTAGTACTTTAATAAAAAAATGAAAACTCAACCACTTTCCTCCGATGTTTATTGACACAAACAAGATTCAATACATCGGTATGTCTTTTTGATTAATCCGCTCGCAAGTCCGACAGATTGATCGTCATCGGATGACAATTATATTCGTCTAACGAGACGATCAATTACGGCGCTTTTTACATTCTTCACATACATTACCTATAAATAGTTTATAAAAACCTTTGACCATTGGTTTGTTAAGACCAAGACTAGTTCCAAAGTAGGAACTTTGAAATGTTTAAGCTATCTATACTCCATTTATTTTAGCATTAAACAAATAACGGCTAAATAACCACAGTAATTGTGTAATATTATTGAAATGACCGCACTTTAGAATTATATTTTTAATGTAAATGGTAAATAGATTACATTGCTTTGCACTTACGGTGAAATAACGGAGTTTATAATAAGTTTATATCGAAATAACAAAAGGTTGATAACCGTTATTTGTCTAACGTTTAGTATTTGATTAAAAAACCTTCTAAGTGTCTTATCATTTCATGTTCTTGAATTTTTATTACAATTATGCGTACGCGATACGATATCACGTGAGTTCCTCGAAAAGAAATAGGTACTTCAGTACATAACTACATATATTTTGTGAACACAGCTGTTTTATTGCTTCAGCTGTCAAAATTTGCATGTGCAAAGAACTCGTTTACGATATTTTATTGCAAATTGAATGTAACGTGTCCATATTTGCAATTTCCTGGAAAATAAGAGCAAGGTAACAGACTTCCTTTTATAATATCACTTGTGTTAACATCATTTAATATGATGTCATATGTCAGAATTCGCATCAGGAGCCATTACAGAGTTTAAACTACGATGGACGTCGCACCTTTTATTGAACTAGACAAGAATTCTCACTGGTTTTGGTCGGCAACTAAAACTCGTCAAGTCTCCGCCTTAAACGACACGGAAGGAGTTTCTTCCCTACATGGCCACGGCTGGGATATATAGCGGCCATAGAAACAGGTCCCCTGGAACGATAATAGTGCTCGTAATAAGCTGGAATAGCTGTGTGCGTGCTAGCAGCCAACATTAGGGGGTCCGACGACCACTTACGATACCGCCTGGCAGCTGTAGGAAAGGAATATCTTCGCGTATAAATACTTGTTTCTAAGTTGAAGTAAGATGGGAAAATATAGGTATAAAATCGTTTACTGTGTTACTTAATCTCCAAAATGTTGCTCTAAAGCCGGTTAGGTCAACATAATCTGTTTAAATTAATCGGTATCTTAGATGGAATAATTAGTCACGCCACCTACCTATAATAATCACGGGGAAATCATCATAACACACCCGGCAACTAATAATCAACATGTTCTCGGTTTGACCCGTAACCCCTTTCGCTAATTATATCTATGAATGATTTCCTGCAACAATTTCCAAGGAAACTATAAAACTCCACATTTATACGGAATCTTGAGACAAATTAAACTCATTCTACATCGACACTTCAAAGGTTTTATTCTAATAGAGTTCAATTACTTTTAACAATTCGAACGATGGATGTTAAACTGAGTTTAAAACTAGCACAGGGAAGTCTTACTGTAAAATCTCATTTTAACGCTAAATAAAGTAGCACTTTATTTTCATCCTAACTAATATTATAAATGTGAAATTAAGTTTGCTTGTTGATTTTTTTGTTTGTTACGGTTTCACGCTAAAACGGCTGAACAGATTTGGATTCAGATTTGGCACATTTATACAACATGACCTGGATTAGGACATAGGATACTTTTTATCCCGACATTTCCACCGGAGCGAGACTTATGCGGGTGATACCGCGGCGCGCAGCTAGTTCTACTATAAAACATCTATGATGCAAAGTATGGCGGCTGAGTTATCACGAGCTTAATGCAAAAACAAGACACATTCACGTGTCACGTCGACTTTGATCTAACGCTATCAACAGCCATAGTTGATGCATAATTCATATCACCTCATAATTACTACTATTTTCCTAATACAAACA
Organism: Eupsilia transversa; assembly: GCA_914767815.1. Lineage (NCBI taxonomy): Eukaryota > Metazoa > Arthropoda > Insecta > Lepidoptera > Noctuidae > Eupsilia > Eupsilia transversa. The sequence goes on from OU611874.1 coordinate 5,702,385, forward strand.
AGCTTGCCGCAAAGTTAATGTTTAAGACAATTCAGACCTTAAGGTATCAATTATAAAGGCTTGAATTAAATGCATGTTATCAGCCTATAAATCAATCGATGACAGTATAAATAAATCGCAGATTTTAACGGACACTCGAACAGTTTAATACCGCTTCTAAGCGCCGAAACTATAGAAAACGGGGCCAAATATAGTCGTCATTAGCACTTATTGACTATCAAATTGATAAATGATAAAGCTGCGCCTGCGACGTTTGGTCATAGTTAACAGTTGAGTTATTAGTTTCGAAAGTGAGGGCCAGAAGCGTCTGGATGTTGAAGTGCTCTTTGTTCGAACTTTTTTGTGGGCACTCGACTGTCTTCATTAAACTATCAATGAATTCTTTGTTAGACACCCTGGGAAAGTTTTTGAGTTCTAGATAATTTTAGTATGTATTGAATCAGCCATGTGTACTCAAGTGTGATAGGTTGATACAAAATCAATATTTTTCGCCGAAAAGATAACGTTATCGTAGATAGATAGATCGTGATGTCACAACCGCATAGCGTTTGTTAAACTTTCTGATTATTTTGGCGCATTCAAATCATTTGGAGTTGCATAAATATTAGCGGAGAGATATTTGGTATCTATTTTAGTATTTGCAGATATTAAATGTGCACTTCTGTTGAAGATAACGAGATTGTATTGTTTGATATTTAGTTAAATAAGAATACAGGCTCAATGTTATATTTATTTTGACATGCAGTGTTACCATGCCAGATTTGCTCAAAAACGGCAACCTATGCTTACTGTTAAGTTCCCACGTCTAGCTAATTACTTTCGCAAATCAACTCATGTGCACAAGATCCATTATTGTAGCAGTCGCGCGGTGAGCCTTATTTCTAGCCACAGTGCGCCAAATGTAAAGGTGTGAACCGACACACAGCAATTTACACTTCAAACGTTTACACGGTGAAGATAAGGCTTTATCAGACAACTGTCAACAGCGATATCTGTTCTTGTACATTAATCATATTGTTAATTAGTTTGTCGTTCTCATGAATATAATGTGACATCAACTGAATCAATTACAAGTAGTCAAAGGTGCACAGTGGCTCCGTTTATCGCGAAGATTTGTGATAAATGTTTGAAAATAAACGAAGGAATGATTATTTTTTATTTAACAATACCTATGTGCCATTATGTAACTTTACTGAAAAATTGGTGAAGGCTGGCGTAGAACCTCGGTTGATCAAAATTTGTATCTCTTGACCCTCGCCTTCATGTGTAAAGGACAGCCACGCCTTGTTTCCCCGAAGGGTAGCGCAGAGGTGTAGGTACCTAATAGTACAGCCACATTTCGCCAGTTATGTTTTATAAGTCTCATGTAATAGGGGGCGAGCGTATTGCCATCAACCGGGCACAAAACCAGACTCCGGACTGCAAACTGCGACAAGAAGCCTTACTTAAAACAGGTGTAGGGTATCCATAAGGATTTCCATTGAAAATAAAACAACTATAGCCAGATGCATTGTCTGATCAGCAGAATCAACACCTTGCTTGGTAACCATCAACATTTCTAATTTATTGACCAAACATGGATGCCATATCTGCCTACCTGGATTCTCTATGCGTCAGTAACTAAGTAGATTGAGCTATTATCGTCACTGCAGTCACCAGGGGCTTGCGCCAACGCATACGATATGCCTAATAAGGGCGTGACGTAAGTACACAATTTCATGTTTTGTTTCGCATTCCTCGCTGTTTTAGTATTGACGTGCGCTGATGACGTACCTGACATAACGCAATGGACTTTAAAATTTAACAGTAAACTCAAATTAGTAACTGGAAAATTTGGCAACGATAAGAATAGAATGTTCTGGAAGTGATAGATGAATTGTTTTGTGTATCATTCTTAGAATAACGTAGTTTTCAATGCGATAGCGCTGCAGAAAAATTGTTATCGCAACTTTTATTCTTCTGAAGTCGTCTATACCGAATTATGAATGAATGGTTTTTTCGATAGCGAAATATTTACTTCGTGAACTTATGTAAATGTAAGAAGTAAATGTAAAATTTGATGAATCGTAATAATTATCCAGTTTACCAACGTTTAATATATTTATTTTTTAGATAAGTAGGCATAATTACCATCATTTAAAAGACCTTCATAATGACCTTAGTCATCAGCATCACAAATATTACTTATTAAATTTTCAGAAACATGAAACAGACAATAATGTTATTTAACTATTTATAAAACATTAAGCTCTGTGTACTTACCTACTCACACAGAACTTTACAAACAATAGAGATATTCCTTTGTTTTCTGTTGGCGAGATGCGCCGATGCACCGCACCAACGCTACGCATCGCCCAGTTTATTTAAAATTATGGCAATACTGCTTATCATGTTCCACAATAGTCTGGCAACAATTACAATGGCTTCTACGACGCCCAATTGTCGCATAATGGTCTATGGTATATGACTCTATGATCCATTAAAGCGGCCGCACCTTTACTAGAGATGTCCTATTTACGCACCTTGGTGAATTAGCCTATACAAAGTCAGTCACGCGTTGCGTACACGGTACAGCACTAATTTATCTGATGGATCGCTCTTTAGTAATACATTGCTGATGACATTTCAATTAAGATCTTCAAACCATGACATGGCGGGTAATGTAAGGGTATTCAATTAAATGCGTCGTTTGTTTAGTTTGAAATTGGATAATTATTTGAAACTATCTGTTGCCGGTTGAGTCCATGATTGTACACGTATAGCTATTATTTTAAATTACAGTGAGGACGTCATTTAAGTTATTTTGGGACGTTTTTATGCAGTAGCAGTTCCAAGGTCTGTTAATTAAGGCTCTTGACCTTAAGAAGAATGAACATCATTGAGAGAATTGCAAAATTTAAAATTATTACCATGCAGCAAATCTTAACAATGACAATGAGCTCAGCTGACAATGACTTTAAGATATAACACGTTGCAGGAACAAAACGAAAAGTCTTGGTATATTTTATTTTAAAGGCTCGTTCACACCGGCGCGACTTGTCGCGCGACGCGACTTTAACAATACAATTTCTAATAAAACTTCACGATTGAACAATTGCCGGTGTCGCGTCGCGCGACAAGTCGCGCCGGTGTGAACGAGCCTTTCTTCTTCAACATCGTTAATCTGTATAGCCTGTTAGGAATCGTTTGGATCAAAGGTTACAACAATTCAACAGAAATAAACTATTCAAATTCGTAATGTTATATTATATTCCTATTGAGCATCTTGAGAATCTACACGATTACTATATTGCACCAACTCATCTACATGAAAGCAAATAAAGAAGTCTGGCCGAAGACTGTCTTAGGCCAGATCTACTTCAATTTAAACGTTAACGATGATTTTTCACAGCCCTTTAATCATATGCATAGCTGTATATGTTTTAAAACCTGATGTCATCACAAGCGAATAGCAGTGATCTAGCAGGGACTAAAGACAATGAAACAATGATAGAACCCACTTATGTTTCGTTAATCAGATTAGATACGCCTGTTACTACGATTTCGAAATTAAACATTGCACCACACCAGAATATAGTCTATACTAATTATAGTTTCATACAAGCAGGTGAGAGTGAAAGAAAAAACGAATGGTTCTACGTTTCTATTTTAATTCAGGAAGAAATAAGTTTAATAAGATTAACCTTGACTCTTGTTTTACTATCTGCATTCTATCATCTGTTTATTATTATATCTAATTCAATATTTATTTTCACTTTTAAATTTATAGTTTTTTCAATGACTATGTAGACGTAATTCCTAGAGGAGTTACGTCTGGCATGCTTGTATAACAGACTACCTATTATTGGCTAGTAATGGATGGATAAGAGTGGTCAGTGGTCGAGCTCATTGGCAAGCAAAGAGGCTACTAGCACTGAATTGCAACAGGCTGATGATAATGACGTTATCAACCCACTGCAGGTTATTAAAAAAACATCATTTGAGATTCTGTCGCATCTAAATGTAGATGTAGCTCATGTTTGTCTATTCATCTATGTCTTATCTTGCTAAGAAGTTATTAAAATGAATGATACTAAAAGCCCAGTCAGTGTCATTTTAACTTTCAATTTAGTTCCACCATTAAATACAAAACAATATTGTACCTTACCAGCAAACTAGTAACTTAGGTAGCAAAAGAAAGTGCGTGTCAAACTTTCGCTACTAATTTCTGTCTCCTAACAGAAGCACTAAATTCTTATTTGTTTTCTAAAAGACGACTTACACGACATTTCTCTCATTAATTGTTCTAAACGTTAAAGTTAAGACCATAATAACTTCCACTATCACAACCACTGATAAACGCAATCACGTTTACATCTCATGTTACAATGGTGACATGACGATGATTTGATGACGAAATTAATTAATAATATCACATTATATTCGATTTTCGAAACAAAGAAGGTAAGTCTCTTTATACTACTATAGTCAGTAAATATAAACTCATAGCTAGTGGTACAAATTGATATATCTATACAGTCCAAGTCGGTGTTGTGTGACCACTGGGGACACGAGATAACAATACCGGTCCATATTAATATCTCTACATACTCCTCTATACACCAGTGTATTTATTACTGCCAGTGGGACTCAATATTATAACTGGGCCACATTTCAAACGAATTTTGATCTACTTTGAACATAAAATGTAGCTAACAGATTGCAATCTGCATTACCTGACATTATTCATCGCATGAAGACCTAATGACACCATTTTTTTGCGCAGCGCAAGCGCAACCGTTGATACAAATTCGCGCACCAAATTATATCGAGCTGGGGGTGAAAGTAGTGCTTTCACTGCATTCAGCGTTCAGATAAAATAATTTTTAGCTCGTGACATTCTACAAGATCAGATGATACGCCACGTAAAAGCCCTAACCGGTGTTTAAAATTGATACATAAAGCTTAGTTGTCACAAATGTACCACCCACTAGCAATAAATTATCATTTGTAATGTAATAACGGTGTTTAAACTAAGAAATGTGTTTGCTCCACATCGACTAATATAAATTGGCAGCGACAAAATTAAACGCTTCGCATTAGTATTCGTCAGCTTGCAGAGATAAAAATGATGGATGGGAGAACTGAGAAGAGGAGGCTGTAGCATTATTTGAAGCATGCATATAATGTATTTATTAAAATGATTGGAATACCCAACATTATGTAGTTTCTGCTAACTGGTAATCAAACTGAGGATGGCAACCGTCTACCGCACACAATCGTGGAATCAGTATTAAATAAACCGTCGGTCACGATTGTCTACAAACGTCATAATATATTCACACGAATTCAACAAGTGTAAAATGTGTAAATACACAATTAAATTTTAAATGTCCTTCGTTTACGAGTATTTGAACTCTAAATTAGACTTTATGCAACAACTCGTAAGTACAGTTTTGTAGTCCCATCTATGATTAGAATGTGAAATTATCATTTCCGCCTTTAAAATTATGTCGGTGTTGCGATGCGAATCAACTCGTAGGAAAGCTTGACTAAATATTTTGACATAATCATAGATTAGATAGGTACAAAAACCAAACTCTAAAGCTACGGCTACATTGTCACGATAAAGCTCACCGCTCGATGTCTCGCTGTACAGAGAGCTCGCGAAGTGTAGATCGCTTTATGGCGACAATGTAGCCGTAGCATTAGCGTAATATTATTTTGGATAGACCAAAACTGAGGAGATAAATTTTCAACTTCAAAGATCGTCAACACCAACTTGAAAGCTATTTTAGGACACAGATCAAATGCAAAAAGCCATTAATGTAAAGATTACCCCAATTAAATACTGGAAATCTATCACTAAGAACATTTAGAAATTGATAAAGAAGTAACAGCTAATCTAGCTGCGCCGACTCTCACAAATGACCCTAGATCTGAACACATTAGCGGCATTGCTATCGAATATTCAGCGTACACGAGAGGCATGTCAGGACTTATAGGAGTTATAGGCACAGTTTGCCATCCGGCTATTATCATGGCTGCATCGGCGAGTGGAAAGCAATGGCACTCACCTACGACAGCCAGATACGTTAACTTCGTGCGTTGCCATATACGGCTAATTCTAAATTGCTTACTTTGATACGGTTAAGTGGAAAGTCATTTTTGTTGAGCTGAACTTCTTCGTAATGCGTTTGGCTAAGTGATTTGATCGAGATTTTTATGTTTAAGCTTCTTTGGTCATTGAACTGGTACTATTTTGAGCCAGGAATCCAATTCTATCCAAGGATTTGTCTGTCATTAAAAGAAGGTATTTCATTCGATCGACGAACGCTCCTCAAATGGTATAACATTTTTTACAGAACACCATGTTTTAATTAATTTCAAAGCATTTGTTCTGGTATTTACAAATTCTTTCGCAACATCATACAATTTTAATGTTGTAGTCCCAATTGAGGTTACGTAATCAATTTTTTTATGTTTTTCAAATACTGACGAAGTTAAACGGACAATAGCCAGTTCTTTTTAATCATACGGATAAAAAATGGCGTATCAGCAAATATATCCATAGCGAGAATCATCGCCAAGTCTGCAATCATGGCAATTCAAAATTTTATTACCGGTAATTTGACTTTCCGTTCCGAATTGACGCTTGTAAATATTTTTTATCGTTTATACATAGATTAGAATGAGGATTCTGCGTGACTGAGATCTTAAGATGCTGATTGAATTTGCACGTTTTAGAAAAAGACGACTTGTTCTAAATGGGAACATAACAATTGTATCGCAAACCGCAGAATATACCGAAGCCACATTTGCACTGTGATCCCTCTATGTGCGGCGCGCATGCGTCATAATTACTCTCTAAAGGCCTTGTCTGATAACATTGGTGTGATGGACTGCGTCCTCTGTTGGATGTAGGCGCGAGATAAATGCATTCACTCGACATGTGCAACAATTATTGTGTTCTACAATACAACAGCTGAACACCGATACATCGTAGCGTCGGGGAGGCGTTTCTTGTGAAACTGCACAGATGTTGAGTACAGCTTTGTCTTATTTCCAAGTGAAACAGACGTAAAGTCAACGTCCGTCTTTTGGTTTCCGGTGACAATAATAATTTTCACGAGTATACATTTGTTGAAATAATATGACTTACGAATATTTCGTATTATGCAAATATTAAGTTCGGGGGCATGATTGTTGACTCATTTCTCCACTCGGAAATGTCAACTGCAAAAACGTCGTGAGATTCTGAATTTATTTCAATTACGTTTATCGTTAAATTCGGCAGTGTTCGTCTCAAGTTCGGATAACAAAATGTAGGTAGGTACGGTACCGCACTGACCAGCCTTAAAACGTTAGAACTCACTCAGGCGCATGATTCATTCTATGAGCAACGCATCAGTACCTTCATCTCGAGGATAACGATAACGTAAACATGACTACTAAGGTAGTATAGTAGTGTCCACAATATGTAGCTGCAAAAACCACTATCCAACTAGGTACCTACTAAAGGAGAACTTCCGTAACCTTGACAATCCCAATGGGTACTGTATACGACATTCTTACTCCACAAGCGATCGCACCTGGCCATCAGCTGTTTGTCACAAGTACCTCAGTCCCCCTATAAAATGCAACAGAGAGTAGGGTGGTCCAAAGACCGTTGCGAATGTCTAATGTAGTTTGAGGAAATGAGCGGTAGGGTTTGCTCATTGCCGGTGGTCGGGAGGTTAACCGTAACCGTTCGCTAATCACGCCACTATTACGAGGATAGTAGAGGTGCGCCCGCGCAGATTGCACTGTGGGATCAACAGATTAAAAAGCTAGAAAAAAAACGTTATTTTTGTTGTTGAGTAATATGTTGTGTTTGAAGTAAGATCGTTAACTAACGTTACTATTGTAATTAAATATTAAATCAATTAAGGCTTTTTGCAGACATTCTGTTTTATGATGAGAAGAACAATGATTTTGAACTTTGGTAAACAAAAACACGGCAATTTATACAAAAAAATAACCCTCGTCAAATTACAACTTTAATGACACTCAAATAACTGAAAGATTAAAATAAAATTAAAAAAACAACTACCTCGGAACCTACCTACTTCAGCTAGAGACAAAATAAACTGCTTAGATCAAATTGAAGCATAAATTCAATTACTTTTTATATGGCAGTAATTGCACACTTGTTATTTAAAAGGCAATCTTAATCATTCCACGATAAATAATTCTGGTAACCGAATACTTAGGTCGATCGACCAGTTTGACTTAGACCGCCAGGCGTAAATTGAAAAAGTCATAACAAGAATAAAAAAACTATTATTATATTAAAGAAAACACCTAGAATTTAAGATACAGTTATAGTTAGGCATTTACTAAGAGAAGGTACTTGAACCGAACGCAAGGAAATCGTAAAATACAATCATAAAACGTGGAAAGTACTAGCTAGGTAGATACGTATCTATTATATTGGTATTTATTTGATGCTCGATAAGATATCTATTTAGCGGTGTGAGATTGCTATGGACATTACTATTAATCGGTAGTTATTGCAACGTTTTAATTATCCCTCCAAGCAATTTACGATATGCACACTCTAAATTGATTTATCTCTAACGTACCAACAACAAAACCCGTTTCCGAGATTCACGCATAGCAATAAAATATAGAAAAAATAAGTAGGAAACACACTATATGCTGAACCTTGGACACGTGTGATGTTTGTGTTCATCCAATGACACACAAAATTGGACAAACTAATCGAACTGACGTAACAACGATTAATTAATTAACAACTGAAGTAAGTTATTAAGCAGCACTTAAAATATTACCCGACTGACTGACTTAGTCAATAGAATTAAAATATACGTAGGTAGTTGCTAAACAATTGACGCCTTGCTAAATTATTTAACTTGGTATGCCAATTCCACATGACGAGTTTATTCAACAAGTTTTTGTTAACACAAGCGTAAAGAAATGTTTAAAAATACTTACCAAGGAGATCGTGCAAATTTCAAACTATTCGTATGGTTACTTCGATTCGTTGTCGAATGCACGTTGCAATTCAAGTCCTCGCCAGATTTTTTCCGGATCACTCAATTCCGCACTGTCGCACTGTCACTTTTCAAGCACGGCCGGCTTTTTTTAAAAGTTATCACGCCAAAGTGTGTGCCTCCGTGGGAACGGTGCGTGGTGTCGATTCGATGGATCGGTGCGGACTGGCTGGTTGCTGTCGGTCGCACGCCGGCGGCCGACTCCGAAACTCGACTTGTGTTCACTAGACACAGAATAGGGGCATGCTGTGCATAATCGCCACTGAGCATCGATATCATCCACCTTTAATGAGAATTTTAACAAGTTTGTACCTTAGTCAAATAGTGACCAGTAATTTGTTTGTACTTAGCAACTAAAATACACCTAGATTAAAATGTGCGGTTTTTCTAGAAGTTATCTCAGTCTGGCAGTTTATGATAGGCGTAATTTTGACAAACAACTCCGTAGCAAAAACCGCTGAAAGCATTGACCGCAACATCGCGTGAATATAATTGAGTCTGACTACTCGGTAACATAAAATATAGTGTTCATCATCCAGTGATTATGTACACACTAACACACATGACGATGCTGGATTAACACAGTGTCTAATTGTGGGAAAACGCTGTGTGCTCGGTTCAAGATCGTACGACAATCGCGCCACCTCGGCTATTCGCGCCTTTTACTAAACACATTTCTTTTTCTCGTGCAGATATAAACTTTTTGGAATAACACTGTTGTTTTAAAAACGTGTTTTAAATGGGTATTTATCATTTTTGTTGTTGGACTGGTTATAATAAACAACGCGACGTCAACAGTTATCAGTATTGTCAAACAATGTAAACTCGAGTCCAGTAATAGATGTCGTATCCGATAAATTAGGTTATTGATATCTACGTGTAGGTATGTAAAGAGAGTGATCTTTTCAAAAAAACAAAAAAACAGTACTTAAGTATTCCATAATCCACTGCAGTTTCTAAAAAATATTTTCTAATATGGAGAGAGTTTTTTGCAAGCCAAATAGATTTTCGAAACCGTAGTAAGCAGAGCCAATAATCTTCTATCTTCTTTTTTATTTAGATAATAAAATCGTAGCGAAGTCAAGACTGCACAATGAATAATTTGGAAAAAATTGGTACGAGATCCGATTCTAACGCCGAAATAGTATCTGTTATCTCTTAAGAGGTAATTAAGAGTATACACACGATAGAAATAGCTTATCGATGGTCTAGATTTAATTGTTTGTAACCAGCTATTATTAAATTTGTCCCAACTCTTTGATTAAAATAATGTATAGAATTTATAAGTTTTGCAAGATTGTTATTTCAAACTATTTCATTAGTATTTTTACTGGGTAAAATATGAGTACTGTTTTGACATGATATGACAAATTGACATAAATAAGTGGAAGTTAAGGGAAAAATATACGAAGCGGTTGAACTGTTAAAATATTCTAGAAAAGCGCTGAAACATGTAGTCGTGGACAAGCCAAACCCTAAAGAAGAAGTATTTAAACAAGTGGTACAAAATTATCACTAACGCAATAAAGTCTTTCTAAATATTACTTCTATTTTTGAATATATCAAAACTTAAGACAATAGGAATAGCAACAAGCATAGCGACAGTCCTGATCATAGATACATCAGGAATCCAGGCCAGTCATGGTCAATAGGACCGAACCTATCCACCTATACTTAGTCATTGTACCGAACTCTAATCCTAGACATAAGTATATAAATATTATACATATATTTGTAATCACATTCTCGAAAACGACTCTAACGATTTCGATGAAAGTTGCAATATAGGGGTTTACGGGGGCGAAAAATCGATCTAGCTAGGTATCATTTCTGGGAAAATTCGTTTGTTCAAATTTCTCCAGAGCTCGTTCGACCAGGTACTTACTATTTAATTGAGCAACGGAAATCGGGCTGTAATGACGATGGAATAAAAGATGCAATTCAACAACAACATACTTAAACAAACAAATATTTCTTGCTTTTAATCCAAAATACTAACATGCTATTGGCTAGACTGGAGTTAAAATAAGTGGCGAGACACTTTTTCGATGATTTCACAAAAATATTAGTATGCAAAGGCAATTTTTCATAGCAGCATGTATGTATTACAACATGTAATCAGTTTCGCGAAGTGTTCCGAGTTCTGATTAAGCAATAACAGACGACATACTTTATTTGTAATTTAATAATGAAGCCTTGTTTTAAATTATCGGTAATAGTTACTTATTATATATTGGTAATTAGCCACTTTTGGTTGATAATATTTAGTCTGTGAAGCGCAGTGTTGAGATTGAATGCACGTCACTTTATTTTATACATAGTTGAGACAAGCGATTGGCTGTTACCATGTTGATGTTATCTTAATGGGAATATATTTTTCTATGGAAGCAGAGGCAATCATGGAAACTATTGGAAACTTATTCCATTTACGAAGACTAATAGGATTATTTACCAACTTTATGAGGTTTATTTTGAAAACTTCTTTTATTGTGTTCAAATAAAATGCAATTTTAGAGCCTGCACCTTAGCAGTTTCAATTAGCATTTCATTCGTCTTTCTAACGTCCAGAATAAATTTGACGTTATTTAGGTAAACATTATTCATCACTAAACTGCTGTAACATTTATTTCTATTACATGTTTTCCATACCAACCATGACAGTACTTTCGAAGATGACCTAAATTCAGCAAACCGAGTTTGCTGTCTGAAGAGCTTACATAAAAGGGTAACGTCGAGTCCGAAATTGCTTGTGACCCAGTCTCCCAGAAAGTATGGGGAAACGCAATCATCATAAAGGATGTCTCTTAGAAAAGAGGGTACAGATAAAAATATAGGTAACTTGTTTGCTCAGGAAAATTCGGTAAAGGTGACCGGGAAATCGAATCAAATTACGCAATGTTTACTTCCCGTAGAAAGGATACTTAGGTACCTACTGGTGATGTTTTTCTTCGATGTGTCCACATTGTTTCTTGCAATAATTATTTGACATTCATTAATACAAGTGGAAAGAATATATTAATACACAAATCATTAGCGTTGCATCACTTCAAATAATAGTGAGAGATAGATAGATATTCTCTAATTGATAGATTTATCCTAGATAGTATATTCTTAGTGAATTATTTTTTTGATACAAGTATTTTGTTTTCTCGTCTGCTTCTACACACGTTGTCTACATCTCTTTTTATGTACTTTTCTATCGCAGGTATGCTGCAAGTGATTTCTTTAGAAGATAAATGGTTAAAAAATAAACAAATAAATAGGTAGATAGAATAAATACTCTTTATTATATACACCATAAAAATAGCACCATAGTGTATTTGTTTATGAAGACACCGGCTTACTAAAATATCTGAAACGATAATTTATTCATATCAAAGATACCTTAAATAAGTCACAAACGATTGCGTTAAGTTTCATTATTTAAGAAAACCATAATGTGAGTTTTTGGATACTGTAGATTCCAAAACCATTTTTTTATCATCAGTACTAAGTAATCAATATAAAATGCAAATTAAGTCATTACGGAATCACCCATCACAAATATAGGCATTTTGAAATGTAATTAGAGAAATTTAAAAATCTTAATTACTTGTAACGAATACAAATAGATATTTTACCGTTCGGAAACCAGTAAAGGACGTATCTTAACAACTTAGTAATAATCAGTGAGCTTTGAAAGTCGCTTCGGCGGCGTTTAGTGGTCAGACCAAAGTCCTCCTGTGGCGCCAAGGCATAATGTACGACTACTAAAAAGCGTGTTAAAAGAACGGTATTTATTTATTTCGTCGAAACGAGTTCAAGCATAGGTAAATATTGTTACAATAAGCCTGTTCGAATCAGTAATGTTATTGAAGGAAATAATTATGGAGAAGCAAGCATAATGGAACCTATATAGGTATAACATTTTACCTATAGTTAAAACGGTATATAAAATATAAATATAAGATGTATTAATACTTATTAAAAGCATTTAAAAAGTTCAATTCATATCCCAATCACAGTAATATTCATTACTAAATATTTTTTATAATATTACTTAAATATTTTTTTTATAATATTACTTAAATATATTTTTTATAATATTACTAAATCATAATTATTTTTATTCTTTACTTATTTTACAATTCATTATTTTATGTATAATAATTTAACTAATATTACAATAAGCCTTGAGATTGCCTAATTTACCTATTTACTTTATTTATTTGTCAGAGACAATCCATTTGGATACCGCAAGTAAGAAAACTAGGGTTTATTTTCTATTTCATTACGATTATTTTACGTAATATCTAACAGTTTTTTATTTTTGTTTATCTAATGACATTTGGTAGCAACATTTTTTTTTAAATCAAATTCCGCTTTATGATAACGTTTAGTCTCCAAACCGTAGCCGCGTAGCAAAAACTTCGAAATAAACGCAAAAAAAGTTAAATTGGCTTATAACGTCCGTTTCGTAAGCGTAACATTGTGTTTTTTCCTCGAACTATGATAAATAATATAGTCTGTAAAAAAATATTAAAGTTTACATAACTTAAAAGTTATCTTTTCCTCCTATCTTACCAAGGACTGTGCGTACCGCAAATATTATCTTTTACACGTCACTCAACTTATTTTGTACAAATGTTGCTCAATTTGCGTCATCATGATACCTGCAAAAACTGTTTATTAATAATTTTAAATTGATATCAGAGATTAACAAACTTCCGATAGATATCGATAGCAAGCAAAATTAAGTTAGAAGTTTCTTGGTAAAATAGATACTTCGTGTCTCATCGTTTTCGCATAATTATTTCGTGCGATACCGTTGAAAATGTAAACTGGAAATATCGAACACGTGATATTAATCAACTTAAAGTTTTGTTGCCCCTACTTACAATCTACATATTTACTACAAGCTGTTGCTCGCAAAAATGCTACAAATATCCAGGATGAAAAGTCAGCCATGTCCTTCTCTAGCACCATAATTGCGTAACATGATAATTCAATTTTTTTTTCATTTTTACAGTTCAAAAACATTCATTGCGTTATTTACGTTGTTCAGCAGACAAATTTTTCCAACATACCAATCAATGGATTAGCAATATCCTTCAAAATGATTCAGATTATCATTGATCGTTTAGGGTGCAGGTCTTAGGCTTCTTCTGTCATAACGATCAATTAAGTGGTTCAGGAGTAAAAAGGTGACGCATATACAGACAGAGTTACTTTCGCAGTTATAATATTACATTGAATTTACAGTTTCGAGTTTTCGTGACAATATCAAGACTACATCTTTGATAACAGCAACAGTGGCAAGCAATAAGCAATAGCTAATAATTTTCTAAATTTAATATTGATAAAGCAAGCTCACCCCGCTGTTAAGTGCTACTAACCTATCTGATTCTATATCTGCTGGAGGTAATTGGATCTCGACAAGTTGTTAATATATGTGAGGTCCATTCTGTAGTATTTATAGGTATCTATAATACAACACCTATTAAATAATGGAAACTTTCCAATAGCATCACTTGTTATTGTATCTTTGTTTGGAATAATCTTCGGGACTTTCCAAAGTTTGGCTTTTTATGAAAATGCTTCGGATATTTCTAGATGTCTGGACCAGATAGTCAGGTTATTTAATACATTTAGACCTCTCTGACGGAAAATTTATTATACCTACCGTCTCCGTCAGCACTAAGGTGGGTAAATGTAGGTAAGTCAGAACTTCAGAAGCCCGAAAGTCTACCAACCAGTTTAACTTTAGGATGTAAAGTTAAACTGAACGAATAAATGGGATGTAAATTAAGTAAATATCGCACTTCACTGCTGCATCTAGGCTTCTCCTTTCTATATGTCTTACTCAAATTGAATTTTAAATTTTGACATTGTTATTTCAATTTAATTCAAATGTTAACATTGCAATTTCTTTTTTTTTGGATTGTTTGTCAACTAATTTCGTACGTACGCCTTTTATGGCAAAACATGTAGCCACCTCATATTAATTTTAGGACCTTCATACTGTACTCATGTTTTACAAAATAATTGTAATTTTATCTTATCCCAATTTGCACCTCAACACCCATGCAGTTCTCGGGGTTCATGGCACACACATAACATCGTGGCAACAGTCCCAGTAACAGCCCGTAGTTTGGAAGTTGGCGCTGTGATACCCCCGTGCCTCGGAAAGCCGTTAAGCCGTTGATCCTGCACCTGATCTCTCTCCAATCGTGTCGGATTGCCGTCCCATTGGACTATGAGAGTGACAGAAGAGTGAGTGCACCTACGTCTGCGCACACACTTGTGCATTTTAATATTTTCCACGTAGATAGCTAATCTCCGCTAAGATTGGCTGAAATAAAGCCTGGAGGACTACACACACATCACGGGTAACAAGCGAATAGTCAGACGCATCTGGTAAGACTGGGAAGAAGATCACACCACAATAAGAAAACGCTAATATAGGCGGATGATTATCATGAAAACACATGTCCAGTCGGTCACTAAGCGTCGTCATCACTAATGTTTTAATAGAACTATAAAACTAAAGTGAACGTTATAAAGACTTTAATGCATTTACGACCTTCTGTTACAAAGTATTTATTTAAAAGTTTTACTATTAACATGTTATTATTTTATAGTAGCAATAAATTCGTAGTTTCTACTGTCAAGTTTCTTATAAGGGGTAAATAAATTAATAAATTGTTTACTTACTTAGGGTAAGGGTCTGTTTACTACCGTAACTATGGAATGGATTAATATTGCCCGCAGCAGAATGCTTTAAAACAGGTTTCGTGATTAGATGTTTCCTAAATCCGTACTAAGAATGCTTAGAAGTAATTAAGCTGGCTTAGGGCGAATTTCACTAATGAAACTGAACGGGATCAGCACATGAATTACGTTTAAGGGCTGTCAGTGTCATTATTTTTGGGGAATATTGACACTGACAGCTCTTGAACGCGGTTTACATTTCCGATCGCGTTCAGTTTCATTGGTGAAATTCGCACCTAGTGGCAAGCAAAGAAGTTCTATAGCAAAATTTCAGTGGCATTGTCTTGTAGGCAGTTGCAGGTATTCAAGAAATCTCTCTAGAACCTAACAACTCAGATTAATATAACATTAAATGTAGCGTAACGTTACTAAGCAATTAATTTAGTGATTAATTACGATAAATTACGATAAACTCTTAGTCAATTAATCGATTATTACGAAGGCGTTACCGATAATGACGTGTACACTAGGTGAACACATTTTCTAAATACAGTACCTACTTGGCTAGTTAATGACAGGCTATATCGGTTACCGTGCCGCGATAAATTCCACAAACTAAAATAATTGTATCTGATGTCAATAAAGACGTGAATTAAAATTTCGTAACTATAAAGGGCAGTCACTACCTTACGAGCTGGCCTAATGCAAAATTACCAATCGTAAATTAGATTTTTCATGAAATTGATAAGATTTATGTATAAAATAAAAGTAATATGAGTAACTGCATGATATTTCCAAACCTTTTTGTGGAACATAAACATAAAATATCAAATTTATCTCTATAGGAAAACATCATGAACATACCTCTAATTTCCACGCATTTTTTATGTGTACTTAATATTATGCTTATGACTTTTCGGATGCAGTTAATGAATTGTAATTAGGTATGCAAGACGAAAAATGTGTGGAGGCTTTTTATGAATTTCCTTTTATTTATGAATTTATTACGAGAAAACCTTTTCAGCACTTATTACGTTATTATTCCGAGAAAAAAGTCCTCTTCCCTCGCATGTTGCAGGAACTACTTATAAGCATATTTTTATCTCACAAATCGGGGGTCTGCAAAGATGCGCGGGTGACATTCTGCTTTATACGAAATCTGTATTCAAGAAAATACCGATTCCTAAGGCAAATCTCCGTATATCAAGGCGAATAACTTTAAACGTTAGTTAATTGAAGAAACCTCATTTCGAACTGAGTTGGTCAAAGATTAAGAAATAATGATTCAAGGCGTATGACATAATTATGCGTCTGTTTACCAAGATACTACTTCCCCAATAATATATATAGATTTAATGCGACAGTAATCTCTGTTATAACTTTAATATTATTTAAAAAAATACATCGTCATTGCGAGCATGGTGACGCAAATTGAGCATTTGCTCAGAATAAGTTGAGTGATGCGGTAAAAAACTACATATTTGCGCTACACGCACAATTCGTAGTACTTAAGATAGAAGGAATAGATAACTTCTAAGTTTAACTTTAATCTCATTCGTCATCATGCCTTGCTAGTTGCAGGGTCATCGCGGCGGGTGATTTATTTCTAAGAATTCCATTCTATACATTTAAATTCGAAGCCCTAAAGTCTGACACTGATCAGACTTTAGGCTTTAGACTTTCTTACCAAGGGGTTTAGTATTAAGTACCCAGTTACTGAGTTGTGGTGGTCAGATAGGCAGTCGCTCCATGTAAAATACTGGTATTCAACTGCATCCGATTAGACTGGAAGCCGACCCCAACATAGTTGGGAAAAGGCTAGGCAGATTGATTTGACATTTAAATTCGAAATTCTTAATAAGTTAAAGACCAAAATGAGGTCAAAAAATCTTCAGTCTGTTACAAACGCTTATTACCCATAACACTATTCAAAATACTTATACATCTGTGTACAAAACACCTAAGTAAAGGGAAAACCCTGAATAAATATAAAAGGAAATGCAATCAGAAAAGCATTCCAACATACGCCTGTGATATACACAACATAAAATAGAAAGATGACCATCACATGACCCGTTGTTATTGAAAGTGCAACAAACAAGTGACTTGTTTAAACGGCAAGTCATTGCACGATAACAGCGACAATTGTCGCATTTGCAAGATAATGGAAGTGGCTGGAAGAGGATAATCTGCCTTAGTGCGACAAAATTACATACAAACGAGTGGCCTAGTTCAAACAAGTGGACCGTCCTCCGACAAAGACTGTGTTACTGTTGAGTTATGTGGGATTTTGTGGTGATGCACGTCATATGTTCTACATAACATAACATGACGCCTGTAATCCCCGAAGGGTTAGGCATAAGTGTGGGGCGATTTGTCATCAACCGGGCACAAAGCCAGACTCCGGGCTGATAATGAGAAATTCCTGATAGAAAAATATCCAATAACACTGGGAATCGAACCCACGGCTGGCTGAATGAAAGTTGCCGAGAATCGAGCTGAATGGTGTGCAATAGGAGAGGCCTATGTTCAGCTATAGGTTGATGATAATCTCTTTATTTGAGTACTCTAATATATATAATAATAACCTACTTTTTTTGTTGTGTCCAGTGTGTTTTTACTTTTTATAACTATACCCAGAAGGAACCTGCGACCTCTCTTGAGACACACCTACCTAAATAGATCTCTATTAACAATGTTCCTTTTATCCGCGTTAGAATGCTTCACTTCCTTGTGACCATGATCAGGGCGTCTTGACCTACAGGATCATGTCTGGATAATAGGGCATAGTGTAGGCCGATACAATTGAGTAAGGCGTTCCTCCTCACCAAGTGTTCTACTCAGAAACCCATTTTTTTATTTTTATATGCAAACTTACTAGGACCCCGCTCCAGCTTCGCACAGTGTTTACGACTTGACTAAACATCGAGATTTCTTAGTTATATGTTACTTTAATAGTAATGTAATATACACCATAACTTCAATAATAAATTCTCTAAACGATGGTGAAAACTTCATCAAAATGTGTTGCATGGTTTATACGTATGATTGACCTATAGCTGAACATAGGCCTCTCCTATAGCACACCATTCAGCCCGATCCTCGGCAACTTTCATCCAGCCAGCCATGGGTTCGATTCCCAGGTCGGACAAAGTGTTAATGATAAGTTTAGGGGTATGAGGAACAGGGTGTAAAGTTCTCTTATCCCCCATAGAAAAGGGAGGATCCTCCGACCAGACCGGTGTTGTGTCTGCCGGGCAATTGCCCCAAGGATTGATGTCGGATAGTCTTATACAATGTTAATCGCTCGGTAAACTCTTATACCGCGATGTAGGACTTGTGACTCAGGTCTTTGATGCTTAGTTCGTATGTGGCGGTGTAGATGCCGTAACAAGAAGAACAACGCGGTCATACAGACAAACACTAGAAGTGACTTTAATTTATAATAACTAGGTCATTTCTGTTTCTTCTAGTAATAATTTACTCAAAATAACTTCAGTTTCCGTCAAAGGATGAATTTATTTAAACAATAGCTGTAGCTACATAAAATAAGCAAATGCAGTATTTCATTTTGTTGATTGAAAAGCGATGAGTAACAATAATTATTCAAGACATGTTGTAATTCTTTGAATATGTATGATGGATATAAGTATCTATGTAATTGTGTTCACGAAACACAAATATAAATCATTGGTAAATGAGTTCTTGACGCATTTACTTTGAACTATAAAATGAAGACATGTTTAGAGATAATTCATATGTGAGTAACATGCATCATTGAACATTGAACGTCGAATAGATTATTATTCAGTGCACCTTCATTAAAATGTTGGGATTTGTGCGCTTAAACGAATGAGATGTCAAGCCAAGGCAAGCATACTATATGGAAAATGATTTGAAAATGTTAGTTGCCAAAATGATATCTATGCATTTTTTTAAAATAATAATTATTATTTAGTTTCTTATTAAAGGAATACCGCAAGAACTTATTATTTGAAATACACACTAAGGCCCACATGCACCACAATTCACTAAATTTATTTAGCGCTACGTTTAGCGCTAAATAAACGAAAAACAAAACGAAAACTAAATAAACTAAATATTCTTTATATCTTAGAAAGTATTTTGTATGTTCGCAAAAACTTAGGACTTTTCAAAATTAGAAGTGATTTCCATAATATAAATACACGTAGTAAACATGAAATTGTGATACCTAAATTTAGATTAACTAAAACTAGCAAGTCATTCCTTATAAACAGTATTCGCTTTTATAACAAGTTGCCAAAGTCGGTTACAGAACTTAACGATGGAAAGTTCAAAACCCACATAAAACGTGTCCTTATCAAAAAAGCATATTACAAGATTAAAGACTACGTTGATGACAAGGAAGTTTGGCAATAATTCCTTCTGCACATGTGGCCTCCCTGGTACCTCATTAACGGCATAATTATGTAAATGTCTATTAACTGCTCCCAAATTACGATATGTATTTTATTTTACTTTTTTATTTAGGTACTACTTGACATGTAGTTTCATTATTTGACATTATATGCCTACAATTCAAATTTCATTTTAAAGTAGGGTTCTCATTCGGATTGGTTAAAGTTCTAGTGACAACCATTTGGGTTAAATTGGTTTTTATTATTTTATTCGACCTTTATATAGATTCCTTTATATTTTGTGAATGTGAGAACGTTGTAGGCACAACAGACTGTCGATTTGCAGACTATTTTCTATTTTTTTAAGTATCTTGTTGACAGGCCTACGCTGTCCTCGCATACCTATTCAAACTGTACATTTTTTAAAGTATTGTAAAACCCATTTATTTTTAAAAGAGTAACCGTGGAGTTTCTTGCCGGCTCTTCTCCATAGGAAACGACCAATTGGAACCGTGCACCTAGATTCTGACGTTTCATAAGTGCCCATGTAGGTTTATGTGAAATAAAATATTTTGATTTTAACGATTGATAGAAATAGAACGATGTTTTAAATTCGTTAATTTAAAACATCGTTCTATTTCTCTCAATCGTTTGAAGATGACAGAGATAGAATGATATTTGAAATAATATTTAGCGTTAATACAAAAAGTGATAAGCTGCAAGTGGGCCTTAGATCATCTACATATTAGTTGGTGTACCAATTACTAAGTAACATTTCAAATAATAAGTTCTCTTTAAACTTCTCTTTTCTTTTCTGATTACACACAGGAACAATTACAAAACCTTGAGTGCAGACTGCGAATCGGCACGCTGTGCGTGGGACGCCCCCCAGGTAGATGGACCGACGACAGAATAAAGACGGCTAGGAAAGACTGGATGCGGAAGGCGGCGGAAATCCAGGTTTTGTGACGGAAAAGTATATATCCAACAGTAGGTGCCTGCGTTACTGAGTTTATTGATTGAATGCCTACAAAATTTTACCATTCAAACTACAAAAAGAAGAATAATTAAGCGGAATAGGTTACTAAATATATCTACGTCTATTGTATTTTATAATGGATTTCCGCCGAGTCACGCCTGAATCAATTAACTACACAGAAACCTTATCATAATTTGGTATCAATTTCCAATATTTTCCATATAGCCATAAAACTGCAGCTTCCAGCACGTGTAGCGAATGACAACCATAGAAACGGGTTTTGTCGACGGAAGAATAGACAAAATGCCAAATTGTAATTATTTATCTGTAATTTTGTCTATTCTTCCGGCGACAAAACCCGTTTCTAGGTCATGCTAAGCGTGCAATTGTACTTAGTTCTAGTGCCAATAGTTCCTGCACTCCCATTGCACGTGACTCCATCTTTACTACTATCGATAAGCACATGACATTTGGCACCCGATGCGACAAAGTACACATACGATCAGGGCCGGATTTAGAGGTCTGGAGGCCTCGGGGCAACAAAGGAGTGGAGGCCCTCTGGCCCCAAATTATTTTCCAATCAAAATGATAATTTTTTTTTCAATAAAATATTTATTGTGTAACTAAGTAATTAGATTCATTTAGTATTTAACAAACATATATAAATATAATCGAAAACAAGTATTAGCTTTTTTCGCCGAAAAATCGTTGATGATTTTGCCTGATAACTAAGAACAATATTTAAGAACAATATAATCATGTTTGTACGAAGTAGGTACTTTAGGTAAAGGTAAAACGGGGAAAAAAAATGAAAGGAAAAGTTGTTTACTAGTGTTTACAAGTCGGAATTTGAATGTTTTTTTTTTCGAAGTCCCTATTGTGGGGGTGGGGGCCCCTCTTTTGTGGAGGCCCCGGGGCTGTAGCCCCGGTTGCCCTCCCCTAAATCCGGCCCTGCATACGATTGCCTGGCTATAATCTAGTCATGACCAGAAGACCACGCCTAGTAAAAGTTGCTGATAGTGAATGTCTAGACCTACAAAAGCGGGACTTTATCTACATCCGGCACTATAGACAATTCTAAGATGATCCTGAAAATTACCACATTTGTAAGATTATTGCGTAGACTTGATATTTACACCTCGTGTAAAGGGTCCCCGAAACAAGCAATTGCAATTGTAGTACTATTGTCAATCGCTTCAATTGCATTTGGTAGATCAATTTCGCGCATCAATGTGTATCAATCACGTAAAAATTGACAATTGCAATTGATCGATTCGGGGACCCTATATTACTTAACAAGAACGCTCAAATTCTATAAATGATACTATCAGTCGGACTCATTCTCTACTGCTATTAGAGAACCAGGAAGCTGCGATGTTTTCTGACAGAGTTGAAATCTATGACCATACTACCACGCTAGATGTACAGATGACACTTGGTTCCAATGCTTGTACCAGTCCCATGGCATAATAGTTACAGTTTAGTCACACAATTTTTTTTTTTTAAAGTGAAGCGATGGATAAAACCTTCCAGCCTTCAAAGCCAAGCCTTCTTGCCAGACTTTCATTTAACAGATCAGACCTAAAAAAATAAACAATTTAGCTCCGACAAAAACGCCGACCACACAGTAAAAAGTCGGACATGCAGATATACGAGTATTTCAAGCTACGTAATGATAAAATGCCGACACAAACGAGGCCAGTGCATTCGAACGAAAACCGCAGACAGTGCGACGCGTAGAATGCACTTCTATTAAAGCCGCGACACACAATAGGTTTCCGGCCGTGCGATTTACTATGAGAGAAGTCACAGATAACTATCATAACTATCCAGCCACACCTAACATTGCCGGTAGCACGATGGTAGGACATTTCAACAAGCCCGTGGTTATGTGCACTAATGGAGCTAAAACATCAGAATGGGACTTGTTTTCTATTGAAAATGGAAACATTTTAGAAATCGAACATCGCATAAAGGTTGATATTGAAAATGAATACAAACTACCAGTATTAAAACTAGAAATGAAATCCTGGCACGATCGTTAAAACCTTGCTAAAGCAAAAACGACGAAGTCTTAACTTACTGATGTTACAAGTCTGACACGTAGACAGAGCAGCTATCTAATTGCGTTACACATTTTCGTACAACATTAAGACTAATCTGTTTCATTTAGACAGTTCAACAACATTCATTGTTTTATTTACGTTGCTAAGCTGATTTTTTTTCGAACTTATAAAGCAATGAGTTAGCAATCTATTTCAAAACGATTCAGATTGTGATTGATTACGCAATTAGGGTGCAGTTTGCCCAGCGAAAATCGCAATTAATGTCTGTAGATCCCCTATAAAGTTGCGAGTGTTGTGCGCTATACCTACGTCGTGTCGTGCCGTAATGATAATTGCGAAATGTGACTCGTGACAAAATATCAGACACCTAATTGGGCATAAAACTTAAACGTTAATTGTACCACTGGCTGACATTTCTATTTGCTAAAAGATAATTCTTGGGAATGAGGTGAATGCAGCAGGATATTACTTACTGCGTTTTCCTGGCTCGAGTTGGTTTTACTTGATGTCGTCTTGTATTAAGCAACTGTTTAATTACGAGGTGGGATTAACTTCTTAAACCTTTAATCCAAACGGATACAGAGCAGTTACCTACATCTTTCTTCTGATTCATTCATTATTGTCAATCCGCAGCAGTTTTATTGATTCGCGTGCATGAGGCGATTAGGTATTCTTTTTCAATTTGGCTGACCGTTCAAAATCGCAAAGCTATAGTAGGTATATGATTTTTAATAATACACGTAACATTAACACGGAAGCACAAATTAATGAACCCATATTGCTACAGCTAAGCCTGCTCAGTGGTAACTGAGATGACCCCATGCCAAACTGTCCCTGCGCCATTGTTGCTATTAACTATTAAGTAACCTTAAGATCTACTTATTAGAAAACTTAAATTCACTCACTGACAGACTACGAACAGCCTGAGCAGCATGAAATTTTGCACAAGAGTGTCTTATTTAAAGGTAAGCACTAAAGAACGATTTTTGAACATTCGTCCCATAAAGGGGTTCGGAGATCGGAGATGAAAGTATGGAAGTTTTTAATTTTTGCTTATCGGAAATCCTTTCGGGCACACGGCTTATTATCTAATAAAATAATTTG
Source organism: Eupsilia transversa (assembly GCA_914767815.1). Lineage (NCBI taxonomy): Eukaryota > Metazoa > Arthropoda > Insecta > Lepidoptera > Noctuidae > Eupsilia > Eupsilia transversa. The sequence goes on from OU611874.1 coordinate 5,726,638, forward strand.
CCCATGAAAATTATTAGGGCAAGTGCTCTCCTAGTTTCCAATTATGTAGGTAGCTAACCAAACTGAATGAACAATCATGAATGGTTTCATAGAAGTTCTATAACCGTGACCGAGGCGGATGTTATGGCACAGCAATAAACAATCAGCGAACAAAATACTAATTCACATACAAAATATACTGCAATTTAAAACGGAAAGCGAACAGTTCAGTTGATAAACGATCGTAAAGATTTCATTGACTGTATGGAGTGAAAACATTTATTATAGGCAATTTTAGAAATGTTTATAAGTAGCAATAGGGTTAGCATTGAGTGGAATTTACGTCGTAACCTGATGGATAATTAAAATTTATTAGCATTGAAAGTGCAAAACATAACAGTCTCAAATAATAGTTTTGGATACCTGAGGCTACACTTGAGTTTACTACGAGATTAGAAATACATTCCTCCATGAAGTTCGTATGTATAATTATGATGCTGCGCCAAAACTCGAGCAAATCAAATACTGACCAAGAAAAAAGTGTAATACATTATAAAAACCAGTTAATAATCATTTTAAAGAATTTATATTTTTCGAAAGACTTTCGCCTCACTAATTTTGACACGAATGTTTTATGCATAACAAGCGAACGAAAGGAAACAACGTTAATAAACACGTCGAAATACTGATAAAATCAAATGTGCTAACAGTATTGCTTATTATCATGCTACACCATAACATGACCGACACATTAACACTAACAGAGAACTTACAATGGGCCCCATACATCCCATGATATTAGTTCCCCTGCTATCAAATAGGGTTCCCTAAAACAATTACCAAATTAGAGAAATTGCGGTTGACATGCGCAATAAATCTTTGGCCCCCTAGCGAAGGCGGTGAAACGTGAAAATGTCAAATTAATTAAAGTTTGAAGTGGTGTACAATATTTTATGGGCCTACAGTTCAACGCTCATTGCTTCAATTGTAGCATGCATGATGTGCTATGTACCTACTTATACAATACTGTAAAGAGAATTAACAGTTTTATTTGTGTGCATTTGAGGAGGATCTCGTTAACCTGAACCAGGTGAACCTGCTACGCTTGCCGAATTTAGTCTGTGGATGGGTTTAGATTGTAGCGCAGTAGGTACTAGGGTAAAGCCAAGGTTCTTGATAGGGTAAAATACTACTTGGTACTTCTTACCTACATACCAAAAGTTCTAAGTACCCAACTTAGAACTTTTTCTAGGTCTAATTTTCTCGAAAATTCCACTGATGCACTATCAGACCAGCTATTATAAGGAAGCTGTAAGTAACCCTTGAAGATTTCTATGGGTCAGCGTTACCATTCAATGAAGATTTCCTTTTCTGTCTAACAATACGACATAAATTGTTGATTCCTAACATGAGCACGTAACATGTATCCCATATTCCCATCCAATGAAGTGAAAGTATGACCGTATTCATTTCACGCTAGTACTTAACGATTAACCGATTAACGGATTAACTAATAGAATTTAGCGAGTAATCGAACTTGAGGCCGACCAGTGAAAGCCTCTAAAACATAATTGCTACATCTAACAATCCTGGTAATAGTTATTACTGTACTGTTTATGAGATAACTATATGTTTGCAGAATAAATTAAGTTTGGCGATAAAAATACTGATCTCTTAGTGTGTGGTTAAGTATTTAAAAGCTTATAAATTGCCGATGGCAATTGGTAATGTGACTAGGATTATCAAGTTCTAGAGATCTCAAATTGAACCAGCTATGTAGATTTAAAGTTTTACTTACTATTCATTTTATGCAGAATCTGACATAGGTGACCAAAACCGACAAAAAATACTAGTACTCGTGTTTCATTCAAATCGAAACCAAAATCGTTAAACCCACTCTCTCAGACTGTGACATATCATTTGCAGCCTATTTGTAACCTATACCAGCAGACTGATACTTTTAATCCTAATAACAACTTCCTCCATACTGCTCACATCCGCAGAAGATGGTCTCCGTAATTAATAAATAAATATTCAACCAACTTTCTATGGTGGAGGGAAACGTTAACAAGGTACGAACCGAGTTTACCAAACTGGGATATATAAATGACCTGAGTGGAAGCCGTTGGGAAACCAATCCACGTCGGAATGGTCCAGTTGATTCAGTGCCACGATAGTCGGGGCTAATTAACTATGTATTTACTTGTAGACGTAGGCTGGGCTGGCCAGTTTTTGAGCATGTTTTGAGTGTAAAATTTAATTATTTTAAGGATTTCCTGTTCGATATTCGTGAAGCATTAATTTTAATAATAATTATGTTAGGTTGAGTCTCTGTTTCGAAATATAAAGTAATAGGTTCTTCGATAGGTTACAATTTTCATAGAAATTTCTGCGCTAACAATTCCCGTGGCGAAAATAAGACAAACGTTACCCAGATTGGCGCTAAGTATTTTCAACATTTAGGTCCACAATCTTTAAATAGCTTTTCACAATCTCTTAAAACATTTTTTAACAGTCAAGGAGAAGCAAACGACTATTAGGCATTCTTTGTCAGCAATTTCCATTGTCCTCAAATATACGGTTAGGTACCTTACTTACATTAAAAGCCGAAACGCAATCTTATCGTAAAACACAAACGAAACAGCTGCACGAGAATTACTTGAAACTTCTTATCTCTGACATGGAACGGAAAAGAGCTACTACGAAACTGGAATTAACTATTTTGAGAACTTGTTTGTATACTAAACAAACTAGTATTTGACAAATCTACGTCTGGTAGACGTATCCTTAATTAAGTAAGGGAAACACGACTATAGAACCAGTGCTTATTTGCTGAGTGTGACCTATGCCTTTTCACCTTTACGCTTATACAGAACTTAATGATGCTTGGGCTAGATAAAGTGCGTTGTTCTCTTCTGCCTCTTGTGGAATGATATATATACCAGAATTCCTGGGAAATTTCGCGGTTGCATAACTTTTTAATTAGTCGAGATTTTTCATTCATATTCTTTATGGCACCGCTTTAGGTCATGAGCTATCCGAATATCAAAAAATATTTGGCCTAGCTCTTAAGGGGGAGGCGTGAAAAATGATTCGTTGTTACAATGTAACTGATTAGCAGTTAACCCGCGTAATTTTGCGTGTTTTTTTAATTTTTTTAAATTCCTATTCTTTATGGCATCGCTTTAGGTCATGAGCTATCCGAATATCAAAAAATATTTGGCCTAAGTCGATTTTCGTTTTTGGATCTTCCGTGACAAGCGAATTAGCTATATGGAACAGGTAAAGATCAGAGTAAGTTGTGTATTGTGTGTGTGTATTCTACGGAGCGTCTACGAGCTGTCTAGCAGTACACATGGTATGGATATAAATGATGATGAGACATTATAATATTGGCGACTGTATAGACGCAATAGGTCTAGTAGCATCGAGTGTCACAGTACCTACTAAAAGTAATTGAAATTAAAAAACCCGGCGAAGTGCGTGTCCACGTGCCACGCACAATGAAGGGTTCCGTAGTTGGGGTTTATTTATCCCAAGAACAAACTTAACATTGTAGTTGAAAAACATGTTCTCCCATACATTCCAACTGCAAATGTAAGTTGGTCGATTATTACTCGTTAACCTGTAAAGCGTAATTAGCTGTGATAGTTTTTCTTTTAACTTCGTTATATTATATACTACTGCCGTGAATTTTTCACATATCCAAAAACAACCATTTAGCTGGCAAAGTCAAATGTCCCCCGACACTTGACTCGTTTAACTCTTTAAAGCTTAATGTATCGCAAACGGATCCCTGAATCGGAAAATGGTTTTCACACACGCACAATATTTTTGAACAACCTTTCCAACGACACCCCACACCATGGGATAGACGATAGATTTTATTTTGCCACTTTGTCGGCTTGATATTTTTTTTTACCCATGCCAAATTACAGCTTTCTAGTACTAACAGTCTCTGAGCTAAGCCGCGGACAGACAGACGGACATGGCAAAACTATAAGGATTCCTTGTTGACTACGGAACCCTAAAAAAGTCCAAATCCATGGGATCCACTTCCAGCTACTGAAATAAGACAAGAATGGCAATCTGATCCAAGACCAATAAAATGCTATCATAAACTACAAGTCCATTTAACTCAAAGAAATGTCCGCCAAGTGAATAATAGCCGTAACATCACAATTAAAGATTCAGCAGTAAACGCCTTCAGTCCAGGAGGAAACGGGATAGGATGCTATTATGATGACGTCGTAAATCAGCGGATGTCGGCGACAACAAATGCGACACAAGACTCACAACTGAATTGTGGAGTCGTGGGCGTGTGGGCCTTGGCACGACGAACTTGAGGCCTACTAAAGTGCGAATGTTCAGGTTTGAATGAGAATATTATTCGAATGGGAAACTCGGGGCACACAATTGGGATTCCGGTTTCGATGGCAACGAGAAATGAGTTGTGACGTGTGGGCGATGGCCTTGACACCAGAAAATTTAGGACTTTCAAAGAGAGAAGAAGTGGCGAATTTGGATTTTATTGTGGTTTTGTTTGGGGAAACATGAATGGTGAAAATAAGAACGGTCTCCTGTTTAATTGAGGGGACTTTACTTCAGTGAATTGCTTGAACCACTCTATGGGAAGAAGTTTTGGTCTAAGACTCTATTCAATCTACAATCTACCTAGCTTATTTCCAACTATTTTGGGTCGGCTTCCAGTCTAAACAGATGCAGCTGAATATCAGTATCATAGAGCGACTGTCTATCTGACCTCCACAACCAAATTACTGGGTAACACGATACCCCTGGGTAAGACTGGTTGCTACACTTTTTTGCTTCTGACTACTCGTAACGACTGCCAAAGATCTACGAATGACTTAACGGCTTAGCGTGCTTTCCGAGGCACGGAGGGGTCTCAATATGTAATGGATGGTCACCCATCGCGGAACCGACCGCGGCAAGCGTAGCTTAACCTTCCATCTACCCATAGGTTCGCCGCTAACTGATGACAGCTGCACTTGTTCATCATTTAACCGCGAACCTATGAGACTATTTTTTAACCAATACCGGCTAAAGACCATATAGGTAGGCCAATATAGGCTATTAACCATTAAACACTTTCAGAATGTTCCCTTCACTGAAGTAGAAACTTATCAGAAACTCCACCATGATAAGTAGACTAGCAGGGGCCGCGGTTTCACCCGCATAAGTCCCGATCCCGTGGGAATATCGGGATAAACAGTAATCTATGTGTTAATCCAGGTTATTATAAACTATATGTGTGCCAAAAGTCATTCAAATCTGTTAAGTCGTTTTTGCGTGAAAGAGTAACAAACATCCATCCATCCATCCATTCTCACAAACTGTCGCGTTTATAATATTAGTAGGATAAGTGCTCCGAAGATAAGCAGCAATTATACCATAATGTTGTCATTGATAGTATTCTTAAACAAATAGATTTATTCGAGAAAGGTGCATTTGAAACCAAGGGCATTTGACACTGATATAATCAAAAACAGTGGGCTATAAATGGACGCAGCGACAATTCACTAACGTCACAATCCCCGTTATTATAGCTCAGTCATAAGTAGTCAGTAATATTTCATTGCACAGAATTCTGGATCTGATAGTAGGCCTCAAAACAGCAATCCTTTCGGATTCTATAATGCTGTCTACTTGTAAATCGCAATCGAACCGGGTGCCGTGGGAGTAAAACATGGAGTAGATAGTACATTATTATTATTTTTAGCCTATGTTCTCCCGCTGCAGGGCAAGGGCCTCCCTTCCCTCTTTCCACTTTCCCCGATCTTATACATTTGAGGGCCAATCCTATAAAAATGAATCTAGCACAACCTGCCATCTCCTTCTGGGCCTGTTTATATACTTATTCAGAACATATGGAGAGATTATACTAGGTGCAAAAAGCTTTGTTAGTTTTAGATTAGGTCATGCTAAATTACTGCGATAGTGTGGTTATCAAGATAAAGTATTGCAATTTAGTATCAGCCACTATGAAAAACCAAATAATGGCCGGTAAATTAAAGGCTCGTACACACGTGCGCGACTTGTCGCGCGACGAGACACCGGTAATTGTTCGACCGTCAAGTTTTCTTACAAATTGTATGGTTAAAGTCGCGTCGCGCCTGTTTGTGGGAGCCTTAATGTGTGCTTGTGTTCACAACCACATCCGCCCATTATCACTCCATTTCTCACCACTCCGTGGTTTAATAACACGTAGGATTCTGAATCAATTTGTCCTACACAATGAACTCGCAGTTATTCAATTCTGTTGAATGCCCTTCACAGTTACTTATCTGTGTGTCCTTGGATAAGCGGGGATCCGTTAACCGCATGGGTGGTAAGTGGGTTTGGACGGATCGTTTAATTGTGGCTAGTAAATATATACATAAATGCGAATAATTTATTTTCATGTGTGTTTACCGACAAAGAAGCCACACCCTAGCATAATCTTTATAGAGTCGTCAAAAGCGTTAACGAACATCCAGATGGGCCGATGTTTTTGTTAGATTGATACTACACATATATAGGAACACATATTTTACCAAAGGAAACCACAATGTTATCAGTGAGCTTATTATAGAGTAACAAAACCGCAACCAAATGGTCACGATATACCGTATACTTTGCATTCCATGGAAATATGCATCTAATTAAAAAAACATGGTGTGACATTCATATCTGAAATAGAGTCGCCATGTTTTCCACATGAAATTCTCTCGTTCCTCATAGGAACAAATAAACTCATTTATGGTTTAAGTAATGTTATTTACAGCATAAATCTTTTCCGTTTTATTAGTAGGCAAGAATTTTTCCGGAGTCTGATTAGAATGTTTGTAGCCTACATTTAAATTTTCTTATAATAGGTAACTTTTTTATCATAATGCGACTTTGGAGACTATATTTTCTCTTGGAAAACATCCCTTTTTGTACCACATATTTATGCCAAAATCTTTGTATCCAATTAATACAAAATTCGGCTAGCCAAAAGTGCAGATTTTAATGTTTATTTTTTTATCATGATCTCCTTATCTGCGCATCACAACAGTGTGCTTGATAACATTTTAAGACATGCCAGACCAGTAGGTATGCGACGTAGAACTCTTGAACAGGAACCAGGTCATCTCTCTTGATAAGGACATCCTCAAGTTCATTAATCAAGTTTATTAAAACGAGTCAGTCTAGTAATCAAAATAAATTGACTTATAATATGATAACTTCATTTAAATATCGAAAAGCAAAATAATTATTTTAATTTAATCTTTTCTAGTATCATCAACACAAATACTTTTGAGATACACCTCTCACTATTTAATATCCAATAATATTTCTCCTTTCTTTATAATATTTATCCCTTCTTTGGTACTCAATACTCAATATATTTATTTGCGTTCCACAATGTTAACATGGGTGGTAGGTACATTATAAAATATACATAATTTTAGATCATTGTGGACCCTGTCGGGCACAGCAAGATAGAATAGAGGAAGAGGGCTAATATTATATTATTATTTGAAAGAAGTAAAATATAAATGTTTTTCTACTACTCACTTCCACTTTTAATTAATTTATTATTCTATGGTATTTATTTTTAATTATACTGTTCTCGATTCGTTGAGCTCCTTGACTTCTGAGTTGAGCTGCACGATTACTGACAAATGCGTGCACTGACTGGACAGGTCCACTCAATCTGTTTGGTTCTTTCCTCAAAAGACCATTTCAGACTCGAATCTACATATTCTTCACATGATCTGACCAAGATTATGTCTGGATTTTAAAAGAGACTGTGACCTCTGAGTTTGTTTCGGCCTTTCTTCTCGGAGTAGTCAGATAGGAAACGCCGACCTCTAGTCTCTCTAGTTTTAAAACATGTGATTGACGTGTAAAAGAGTTTGTACAAACTTACTTACAGAAAATAAATAATTTATTATTCTCATTCTTATACAATACTCAAACAAACGAAATTCACGACTAACACCGCGTTGGTCGTAGCGATACATCTGAAGATATATTTCGTCTTGTTAGACACAAACTTGAACAATTTACATGACTTTGCGGCTGCACTGAAAGCTGGAACATAACAGAAAGTTCTCAAACAGTATATCTGTTACTACGTGATACTCCAGTTAATTAGAACTACTTTCACTTGAAGGAACATTGATATTTATACTACTCTCGTGTCTATGCCTAATTGCTTGATTAATATTCAGAACATCTCAAAAATATCGTAAAACATTTAGTAAACAGTCTATATCGAATTAAAGGCCCCCAACAGTCAGGCGCGGCGCAACTCTGGTGGAACAATTTCTATTAAAACATCATGGAAATTGATCTTTTGCGACGCGACCCTGGTGGTCGCGTCCCACCGTCGCGTCGCGCCTGTTTGCGGCAGCCTTTCATTCATAAATTTCTCAAAGCCAATACATCAAGAGGTCGTGATGGAGGTTAAAATAAGTGTTAAGTGTCGATGCTACCGAAAGGAAAGTCATATAATCAACCACAATAAAAGTGTCTGACACAAAATGTTATTTCCTTGCAAATCGTCGTCAAAATAAGGACGTCCTGAGCCGTCCAGTGCACCGTGACGTCATCGTAACGGTAAGGATACAGACTGGTTGTTGTGTAGACAAAATAATCCCAGGGTGGGCGCTATCAATCTTCATACGTAGAGCCAAATTAAACTGGGACTCCGTCTCAGTTGGTACTGGTGGCAGGAAAACTGCAAATTGTGGTTTATTTTTAGATATAGTTTCTTTTTTTTCATCAAAAGATAATAATTTTAGACGTACGTCGTAATAATTGAAAGCAAATGACTTCCTAAATTAATAAGCCTAATGTGGAATCGAGAGCAGTTAGGTAAGTACTAGTCACTGATAAAAACGGTAGTGTCGAAAAGACATCAAGGTATTCTGAGGCCTTAGTGTAAGTTTGCAAGTGAGTAAACGTAACTATCGCGTTTGCGTTAAGATTTTTATACTCACCTTTATATTGCAAAACTTACACTAAGGCCTCAGATTTGATTTTTCTGTTGCAAAATCCTGAATACAGTAAAACGTCTGAATTAAATACGGCAATTTCATTACAAATTTTGGACTGATTCTGGCACTGTCTAGATTCGGTCCCAATTAGGAATGCGTGTTTGATAACTATGAATTGTAAATTTGTAACCCCAACTCTTCGCGCCTACCAGCACGCGTACATTACCATCGTAGAAACGAATTTTGTCGACGGAAGAATAGACTAAATGACAGATAAACAATCACAATCTGTCTTTTAGTCTATTCTTTTCATCGACAAAACCCGTTTCTACGGTGGTCATGCTACGCGTGCTAACTTAGGAGGGCGTTAGTCAGTTCCCAAAGTACTTAAAGTCACCTCATCAGTAAATTACAAGTGTATTTGTACTTAAACCTTTACCTAACCCTTCAAAGATCACAGGTGTTGCGATGATATTTATGTTAAGTATCGCTCGTGTTCTCATGATAGTACCTAGCACTCGGTGTGAGGTGGCTTTCGTTCACGACCTAAGGTCACTGAAACAACACATTTCTCTATAACCTATGGTTGATATAAGTAAAAGCTGTAGTTTAGGTGCCAAACGTGTTTATTAACAGTCCAACACTGTTATTCGTAGGTAGTTGTATTTTGTTTGAATGTACCGTCTGTTTTGACATGGTTTATCAAAGTGTTTTTGAAGATGGATCGACCTGTCAAGTGAATCAAACAAGTAAGTTGTGTTTGGCACCAAGTATTAGTAAATAGAAAGACGTATCTTGAAAACATAGTTTGAATTTCATGTTAACAAAAAACGTTTTATACAAAGGGAAGGTCTGGCTACCAAAGGGATTTATTAAATCCCAAGAGACCTACATAATCGTGACGGTTACTATTAACTTTGCATCCATAGTAGAGAAACGAATGATTAATAACATCATATTGATAGAACATAATAAATAGTATAGAAAAAAAAACAGACATTACCGTCTTCACTTTTTTGCCACCACTACTCGGTGCGCACCCGCATTTCAACAGCAATCTTCGTATTGGTATAGTTAGCGGTCGTTTGCGCGACCTTGCGGCCAGGACCAGGACACAATTAGAAGTGTTCCGCCACTGTGCTCGCAGGAACACAGGGCAGGCGGCACGTGCCGTCTGACACATCCTTGGCTGCATCCTTATCAACGAAGACACGCGAACAAGAAACTTTCGCGACATTATCATATCTACTATTTGAATTTTGTATCGTGGACCATCTGCACTTCGCCTAAGTAGGTACCAGAGATGTTACGGAGCTTCCGAAAGATCGGAACTTCCGATTAATATTACACCTCCGACTCCGTATTCGGCTCCGGAGTTATACCGAAGATCGAAACGCAGCGATTTACGTGAATAGAACGCGTACAAACAGCGTTTAGCTTGTCGTACGGGTAATTTTTATACACGCTGGCGCTCGAAGTCTCTGTTTATTGTTTTATGTAATTTGTTATTAAGTAGTTTAATTGTTGTGATACGTCTTTCTTCTACCTCCGGCTCTCATTCCGGCTCCAGTTCCGACTCCACCTCCAGTTCCGACTCCGAAATCCTCCGACTCCGGCGTTGGTTCCGGTAAAACAACATCCGTAATATCTCTACTCTAGTAGGTTCCTATAGGGATGTCGGAAATACCAAGAGAAGAGTGCCGAAGTCGAAGCAAGAGATTTCAATTAAAACATTTGTAAAGTTGTGTTTTTCTGTTTCTTGTGATCCATCATGGAAATGTTTATGCTGCTAGCTTTTCTATCATTATATCGCAGAACTGTCTGCTAGGTTAGTAGTAATCCGGCACATCCCAACTGACTGACCACACATCCTTGAGTGCATCCTTATCAAAGTCAAGTGAGTGCCTTGCCAAGTGATTGGAACACGCGAACGGAGAACTTTCGCGGCATTATCATACTAAGTTATTCTGAATCTTCGAATTAATTAAGAAGTAAAACTAATGAGTATTTTAATTTAACATTGCTGCTACGAAAAGAAAAAAGAAATGCTTCGCAGACATGGGTCTACAAAAGCATTTCATTTTCATTCCATCTGAAGAGCCCCGTAATCAAAGTTGACACAAAATGAAATATGTCTTATCATTGAGGTACAGAAAAGCTCAAGCTTTTTCCAGTGCCTATAATTTGTATAGAACTCAAACATCCTATAATAGAAAGGGAAGAAAATTCCCACCAAAGAGAGGCGAGGGAGAGAAACATATCAAAATAAAATTGGTGATGAGAAGAAATCATTACCAATTTCTAATACCAACGTCAATATCTCTCAATTTTATGAGCTGTTAAGTGTTAATCATAAAAAACAATTTCTCGAACACAACTAAAATAATAGATGAGAAGTGCTTAAAAGCATGATCTTCAAGTTTTGCTTGGTCATAAAACGCCCCTTAGAGCCTCAAGCGTTAAAAGGAAATTGCGTTTCTATCGTAAATGATAATTACTGTTATGAAGTAAATGCCAAGTAACCCGATTTCTAAAGCGTATCCTGCGCACATTAACATTTAACTGTAGTAAATTAGTAGCTGACCTGATGGCCGCACAATCGTTCGTGTAAGTCATTGCACTCGGAAGTACTATAGTGGTGCTATCGCATGACTCGATATCAATTAACGTGCTCGATAAGTGTTTTTAACCATTTTAGAGTTCTACATCGAAACTGGAGCGCGAAGATTTTTGAATGAGGTGGTATTGTCGATGCGAAAAGTGCTTACTAAACACAAAATGTAGCAACAAGCAACGCTAACAAACTGTTTAAGTAGAGTGCAATAAAGCAAGTTAACTACCTAATAAGCTAGTTAACTAGGTAATAAGTTTGATCGTCAGTCGTGTAGTAAATATTGATGTTCTCGGTTGTACTTGAGTAGCGTCTGCAAATTGCCGGTTATATTTAATCGCCAATTAGATTATAGTTCATTCAGGCCATGAAAACAGTCATTAAAATATGATAGTAACTTTTGCTTCCGACTTCGCCCAAGTACCTACGTCGATCTCTAGGTAACCTTGAACTAGGATTAACAAAAATGACAAATAAAAAAAATTATAACTCCTTTCCAATACATATTTTACTTTTGAGCCAAATATCATGAATATCTGCGCAGCCGTTTCAGCGTAATTGAGTTATTAACTTCAAAACTTTCGCATTTATATTATTAGTTTGTATAAATAATTGGTTAATGAAGATGGTCATTTCTGTAATAATTAATTCTGCATCGGAATATATAAATAAAAAATATTACGAGAGAGTTAAGGCTCGTACATACTGGAGCATCTTGTCGCGCGACGCAAAACCGGTCATTGTTCCACCGTGAAGTTTTCTTAGAAATTGTATTGTTAAAGTCGCGGCGCGCTGTCGCTTCGCGCTGCCGCGTCGCGCCTGTTTGTGGGAGCCTTTGCTTATGAGTCACATGAATTACCATAAACTTTTTACACCTAACAGTCGCTGACCATGACCCGTTGAATATATTTTATTTTACAAGTAAACAACACAATTTATTATTTACATTAAGTTTATAGTTATAACGTGATTTCATTGGGCCTATTTGCTAGTTACCAGCACTTGAAGTTAAGGAGGTCAGCCACCTGTAGTGTTATCAAAATGAGGTCACTTATTACAAATGAGCGGAAAACAGTTCAATAAGTATAAATAAATAAGAGTTACATGAACGATTACTTTCTATATTGACGATAAGGTGATATGAGACTTTTGATAACGACCTATATTATTTTGCATGTACCTATATTGATCGAAAAAATGTGTAAACACACTTTTTTTTTTCATTCTGCCTAGCCTTTTCCCAATCATGTTGGGGTCGGCTTCCAGTCTAACCGGATGCAGCTGAATACCAGCATTTTACATGGAGCGACTGCCTATCTGACCTCCACAACCCAGTAACTGGGTAATACGATACCCCTTGGTAAGACTGGTTGTCAGACTTTCGCGCTTCTGACGACTCGTAACGACTGTTAAAGATCCACGAATGACAGTCGGGACCAACGGCTTAACGTGCTTTCCGAAGCACGGAGGAGTCACGGTATGTAAAGATGGTCACCCACGGACCAACCCCGGCAAGCGCAGCTTAACCTGATGGATCGACCCGTGCGGCTGTTATTATTTAGCCACGAGCTCCTCCTTGTGTAAACAAACAATATATAATATTTATTTATTTATTGCGGAGGCTATATATGTACTTATATGTCGTAGGGAGATTTGATAATTCGATTTTTTGCGAAAACTCTAGGAATATTGCGAATTGCGTTTCACCATTTTTTAATTATCCGTGTTTTCGCCAGATCAAATTAATCTCACTACAACTTACACAACATTAAAGAATTTCAGGGCTCCTGCGGTAGTATTAATTGTATTACAGTTGCCAGTTTTTTTAACAAACAAATTAATAGGACAATGCCAGAGCTATATGTATATTTTTTCTATCCATTTAAGATACAATATGATAATAACTATTGGGTCCATTCTGCATAAAATGTGTTTTGCTGTTCATAAGAAATAGTGCGATACAACAAAAAAGTTAATGACACACTTCAATATTAAAGGCTCGTGCAGACTGGCGCGACAAGGGTCGCGCTGCCAGTCGCGCCCGCGATATCGCGCTATCGTGTTTAACAAATAAATGTACCAATGTGTGTGTGTGTGTCCTTCATACCTTAGTTATATAAACCAGAACCTACGTCATATTATATCTCGTAATAAACGTAGTCATAATAAATCTGCGTAAATAATCTGAACTTTAAACCCTACACATATAGGTTTGACTTCCTCAATTTTCCTACGGAAAATAGCACTTATTTTAATTTAATAAAGACATGAACTTATGTGGAGCAGGTAATAATCAACAGTAGGTCACCCAACTATTACGTAGCAATTCTCAATTTTCTCTTTAATAGCTTTGGTTTAGCCTATTTTGATAACGGTATCTTGTAATAGCCAGGAGGGCTAGACAAAGTGACATTCTACAAGCGATAACAATGAAGGAAAAATCACGCATACATACATTTCTTTTATTTTTCTTCTTCTTTTTTCATACATAGCATTGAATAAAAAAAACGAAACCTTTCGTTCAATACAATATACTGTCACGGCTTGCAACTGGGGCTTTGAACGACGATCGTGAAAAGTTGGGCCGAGGCGTAGCCGAGGCACATATACGTGAGTCCACCATTGCGTGGCTACAGCCAAGGCTTGTATATTACCTTTCTCAAATTTTTCAAAATAAAATAATCCAAAATCAATGACGAACAAAGACAATTTTTCACGCGCCAATAATGTTCATTTGTTTCTTCTTTACTTTAAACAACTCTATTTGCAAGCCAAATCGCAATTTAAATAAAATCTTTAATAACTTACCTCCTTGGTTCAACACGACAGACATGAATTTTCTGGCCGCTAAACACGACAGATATGGATTTTACATACTAACATTGCCGGCCGGGCGCTCGCATGTATTCGACTAGGACCGCAATTTCGATTTATCTCGAAGAAGGTTGTCAAAATAGTGTTCGAATTTCCAAGCATGTTTGAGAAATTAATATGCGTATGCTATGAAAATAAACAAGCGATGAAGTAACAAATAGAGAGAAGAAAATCGATCTGTTGTTTGCAGTATTTTCCCCATTGTAATTTGTTTGGTTTGTTTTCGTGAAGTTTTCGTCAACAAAGGCATTTCACGTCAGAAATCCGATGTTTATTGAAATATAAATAACGTGACCGACTGTGTAGGAACCATCCAGTGACTAAATGGCCAGTTACACGTTATTATTCAATCAATCTACCTAGCCTTTTCCCAAATATGTTGGAGTCGGCTTCCAGTCTAACCGGATTAAGGATGCAGCTGAATAGCAGTATTTTACATGGAGCGACTGCCTATCTGATCTCCACAACCAAGTAACTGGGTGTTACGATACCCTTTGGTAAGACAGGTTGTCAGACTTTCGGGCTTCTGACGACTCGTGACGACTGTCAAAGATACACGAATGATAGCCAGGACCAACGGCTTAACGTGCTTTCCGGGGCACGGAGAGGGTCTCTATATGTCATGGATGGTCACCCATCACCGAATGACCGAACCGTTATTATCCACTAACAACGGGGAAAAGGCGTGAGATTATGTATGTATGTATCTAATAATATGGGCCTATTTTAGGTCATGAAATACCTCAATAATCCACAGATAAAGCGAACAGTGAAAGCCTTATCGGAACCAGGTTGATTTATTACGCACGTATTACCTAGTTTTATTTAACCCCATAGTGATATCCCAATAATTAATGTATACGTATATACTCTTCATGGTACATAACATCTTGTCATAGTTTGTTACTGGGAGTAAAGAGTAGGTACCTCTGTCTTATCGAAATGGATTAACTACGTCAATAATATTTTTAGCAGCATCTGAAAAGGGGCACTACATAAGTGCTAGTAACAACGAACCGTAATCACCGATCTAGCTAACTGCCAAGCTTGGTGATGAATTAATATAATGTTTGGCATTGTTTTGTATACCCACTAATTGTTCCGGTCTTTTCTAGGCCTATCTGAAACAATTGAATACGATGTAAAGGTCCACACGTGCAAAACTGGGGCATTTCTTCTCAATACAATTAACCTACAGGCACAATTGAAGTGGCAAATAATTGTAGTGTCCATTCCAAGTAATAACAATCCCATTGTCCAGTTACTGTAACGGCCAAAAGATCATATAACGCGAATCGTCTGAGAAAGTAGGCCTGTCATTGACTTGGAGCGACTAGACCGGTGGTAGACGGTGCGGGGGAGCAAAAAACGCACAGTTGTAGGCGGCCTTATTTATTTACTCACTGCAAACACGTCCATTGCTGTGTTTACTTCAGTACTTAATAAACAACGCTCAAGTGACACAGCAATAAATGCTGCACAGGCAGTTTCGATGGTACGATTGTGTGGTGGGAGACGGTCGAGGTAGAGGTCGTTTTTGTGTTGTTACAAAAAGTCCTATCAAAGCGATCTTGTTAAGCGTCACAATAGATGATAATAATTATAATTTTGTCTATGTTGAAAGATAAAAAGTCATGGTTTACTAAGAAGAACAAGATTAATTAAATAACGTTACGGGAAAATGTTTAATTATTATTTGGCAGTCTGTTTCAGGTGTTCTACTTAATATTAATTAAAATGAATCATTGTTGTGCAGTTAGATGCCTCTAAAGGAGATCAACTTATTACGGTTACTGTTAACAGCTATACCTTGAACTGTAGAACGATAACAGCGTCTAGGCAGGAGGATATTAGTCCATACGGATCACTCTGTGCAATCAGCTTTGCTGCAAACCATAGTGACTGGCTGGTAGAAATATTTACATTGTCGAATCTTCTATTAAAATTACATTTAACTAAGGAAGTAGGTACATAGTTAGGTACCTACCATACGTACTACTATTATTAAATACAGGTCGAAAAGTAAAAAAACCGTGAGATTCTAAGCAGAAGAATACAGAAGTCAGCGAACTAATTGAACTGCATTTCCTTGTAAATAGTAAAACCGATAGGAATATTGAAAGCGATAAGCTTTGACGGTCGTGCGCACAGCATTTATCACGTTAGCGGCGCTCATGTGAAATGGGGCAGGCGCTGCTAACTCAACTAAATACTGTGACACACTGAAGGAAGCAATGCTATAGATATTATCGCCTGCCTCGTAGTGACTGCCTCGTTTGTCTAGTTTTCGCAAGCGCTACTGCTGAGCTTCAGGTCCTGGGTCCGATTCCCCGGGTCGGGCAAATTGTTATTGGGTTTTTCAGCAGCCCGGAGTCTGGATTAGTGCCCGGTTGATGGCAATAGGCTCGCCCACTATTACAAAAGACTTTTTTTTTTTTATCCACAACGGGGAAGCTCTTGCCCTGAATCTCACCTGATGGTAAGTGATGATCAGGCCGACGGTGGAAGCGAGCTTCACCCGGAATCGTCTACCACAGAGAAACTGGCTATCCTACCTCTTACTGCCGGAACACAACAATGCTGGTAACATTGTTGTTATGGCGACAGACTTCGGTAAGATGGTGGTAGCTAGCCAGGCGAACTTAAAACAAGCCCTACCACCAACCAAAAGACTGAAACATAACTGGCGAAATGTGGGGTACCATAGGTCCACCTCTGCCTAACCCTTCGGGAAATACAGGCGTGATGATATGTTACGTATTATCGCCAGTATAGGCCATTTTAGCCCAGATAGACCTGACCAACATTTTTGTTGGTCAGGTCTATCAGTTTTTTTAATTCTATAGGTACAGGCAATCATACATATCCATTAAGACACAATGGCTTGTTGATTGGCAATCACATGGTTTTACTAAAAATTGTAAAGGCCGCCAGACAGTAATCAAAGCTACATAATCGATACCAGGAAACTACACACATAAAGTGAGTACATTAAATGTATTAATAGAAATAGTCAGGTAAATAAAATCTGACTACCAAAATCTGTTTCTTTTCCAAATACAGCCAACCGAACCTCTATGGTAACTATTTGACAATTGCCCGTCGTAGCAGAAAAGCGTAGCGTTTTCATAGTACAATTATTGCCACTGATTTGAGATTGAACATATACTATGGCCCGGTTGTACCACAAGTCACTAAATATGTTTAGACCTAAACATATTTATAACAAAAAAAATGAAAATAAAAAAGTGTTCACAGAAATATTTTTTTAACAAGATATTACCTGTGCCAAACAGCAAAGCAGTTTTTTGGCAGACGTAACTCCTTTTTTAAACATTTACACATAATTTACACTTTTTCACCTACACTATTCATGCATTGCTTTTTTATCCAGCTGAATTTAAACAGACATACATGTTTTTTAAATATTATCTCCATTGAGGCTTACATCATTCTGTCTCTGTCAACTTCAAACGAGTGACAGAAATGAAACGATGATTTAAATTCGTTTAGTGCTAAATGTACCTATTGGTGCCGATTCCCTTCTTCACAAACTAAATAAAATTTAAGTTCAGTACATTTTTTTCTTTGTATTTCATTAAGAAGAGGACAGAAGATACATTTTAGTTTAGTCCTGTCAAATTAATCAGCGCCTGTCACTACTCCATACAAGTTTAGACGTTATTAAAAACTTGCCTACTAAAATTATGCCTCAGGTGCTGATTAATTGGACAGGACTAAACTAAATTTCCTTTTCTTAATAAAATAGAAAGAAAAAGATGTTGAGTGATTTGTGGAGCAAGCGGGCCTAACACTATAGCTTCATATAGCAATTGTCTCGCTCATCCAGTACAGCTCAAGCTTTCAAAGCAAATATCAGAGGTGTTGCATCACATAGGAAAAGTGAACGCTCTCGAGTAACCACCCGTGGTGCCGATAACTGATTTTATAAATATCAGAGCCGAATCACTTCGCACGTAATGTTCTTGTAATAGTGATAATTAAAATTAATTACACGCAAATCAGAATAAGAATGGCGGAGGAAATGAAGTTTATTACAAGCAAATGTTTATTGTTTTTTTTTTCTTTTGCGTTTCCTCTTATTGTGCTGCTATTACACTTTTTAAGGAAATAAAGTCTATGATAAGTGAATGTCACAAATAGAGTAGAGTCATCTCAACACCTCCATCTCTAGATTTCGTATATTTATATATATAATATAGGTATATATTATAGTTGTATGTTTGTGTATTATACATTTATACCCACGCATTTTATTTATAATGCATTATGATATATTTTTAACAATTATCTTTTCTCTTTATTCCTCTGAAACAGAGCACCTGCCATCTATTCTGTTCACCATCCTTGGTTGACTGGTAGATAATGCCTAAGGCATTATGACTGCCTTTGTACCTTTTTTGTGATCTAAAAGTTTAAATAAATAAATAAATGGCATAAAAGAAGGAGAGAAAAAGAGATTGCCAAGTAAGTATGTGGGTATTAAACTTTGTAGAACATTATAAAAGTACTATAATAAAATCTCTAACGTCTTATTGATATTTTCTATGTATGTCCACATTATCTGGAAGCACGCGTATAACACTTTTCGAATTCACCGGCCGACAACGACATAGTAAGTACCTACATAGAAAAATCAATCTGCCTAGCCGTTTCCCAACTATGTTGGATCTGCTTCCAGTCTAACCGGATGCTGCTGAATACCAGTATTTTACGTGGAGCGACTGCCTATCTGACCTCCACAACCCAGTAACTGGGTAAGACTGGTTAACAGACTGGTTTCGGGTTTCTGACGACGTGTAACGACTGTCAAAGATCCACGAATGACAGCCGGGACCAGGCACGGAGGAGTGTCGATATGTTAAGATGGTCACCCATCCACGAGCCGACCCCGGCAAGCATAGCTTAACCTGATAGATCGACCCGTGCGGCTATTATTACTTAGCCACGGGCTGCTCACTTAGCCACGAGCTCCTCAGTAACTACCTACATAGATGGTTCTTTAATTAATAAATAAAAAATAAGCGACAGGACAGTAAATAAGGCTCACGCGACCTATGACTTGGGAAGCGAGTAGTGACCTATATGTATCCAATCAAAATCTTAGGATTTTTTTGACTAAGTTCAAGTTAAGTTTGCAGTTCTTCAAAGATGATGGGTATACTTTGTTGATACAAGTTTCAATGCTTTCAAATAAACAACATGGTATCAATTAATTATATTAGCAAAGATCTTTCTAATAGCTTCATTACTTTAACTACCAACTTTCTCTCAACATGTTAATAAAAAAATCCTATATTAATAATGCCATACTTATCAATCACATTCAAATACCCATTGTATGTAATGTAAGTAATTAATTAATATCGTATAAATATTGTTCCCCGAATGTAATTGATGGAGATTTGATTAAACATGCGACGGCCATTTTAAATCGATTTAAATTACTTTCACGGTTAAAATGACCGAGTGAATGAATGGGTTCGTGATTTCGTTTCCTGGTTATATTTTAGAGTTGAACATTGCAAGGACAATTTAAGTTGATTTAGTATTTATTCTAGAGAAACCTAGTGACAATTTAGAGTTGAGTTCACGCAATTTTTTTTAATATTAATGTTTTAGTTCTAAAATAAGAAAATGTTCATGAAAACAGAAAAATTTTATGAAAAGAAAAAAAAATCTCTAAGTAGGTATACTCGAACGGCCAAACTTGAATGGTTACGAAATATGGTAGATTTTATTAAAAATCAATACTTGAATTTAAACAATGCATTATGGTGCATGTTTCTCTTTTAGATGTATATCTAAAATGTTTCTCAAACAAAATTGAAACATTTAAAACAAAGTTACAGACCAATGTAGTGTCAATGAAATCAAATTTCTTAAGTTCAATTCAATCTTCTCAATTCCATTTAATAGACAATGTTTGTTATGATCTCTGGACCAGTTGGTGGTGCTATTCGAAAACTGTTTTATTTCCGAATATCATCCTAATTACCTTCGTAATAAGGCTCTGTTTGTAAATTCTGTATGATTTATAGTTTGTATTGGTTTTCAAGTGACAAATGACTGTCCGTCCACCACGCGGGTGGTCTGCATCATCGTAAGATGCTACCATTTATCATATAAATTTCACTTTATATACTTAGAAACTTCATACAAACTGCATCTTTTCTAAATCGTGACTTCATCTGTACATACGTACATTACACTGAAATAATGTAGACATATTAACCTTTCTCTCGGGATTTCCACAAGTTTGAAATGTCACGTGCTCAAACATGTTTTAATCGTTTTCGCAGTCACGAACTGATGCAGATAATAGATGGAAGAAATAACTTCTTAAAATGAGAACTTTTTGCTTACATTTGACTTGACTTTCGTCAGGCATAAAAAGGTAACCTACTTGTCTTAATAGTACTGCAAATACGTGACTCTACCTTTATTATACACTAGCTGGTGCCCGCGGCTTCGCCCGCGTGAGTGTCGGAAATTACCCCATACATCCCCATGGGTTTTAAGTATAAATATTGAGTTTCGAGGTAATCGGACAGCGCGTTAAAATTCTTCCATACAAACACTGACACCCCCCAATCCCCCTTTAGGGGGTAATTTAGAAAAACAAAAAACTACAAACTTTATAATTTATTTAGATAACTATTCGTGCGAAGTTTCATGTTTATTACCTCAAGGAATAAGATTTTTCATACAAACTTTCATCCCTTATTTTACCCCCTTAGGGGTTGAATTTCGAAAAATCCTGATACACGTTATTCTTAATTTTTGGGTTTAAGTATAAATATTGAGTTTCGAGTTAATCGGACAGCGCGTTAAAATTCTTCCATACAAACTTTGATACCCCCCAACCGAAGGATAGGATACTTTTCCGGGATAAAAAGTACCCAGTGTGGTGCCCAGGATATTAAAGAATAATTATATCAAGTTTCGTCGTAATCGGACCGGTAGTTTTTGCGTGATACCTGAACAAACAGACAGACAGACAGACAGACAGACAGACAGACAGACAGACAAAAAAATTTATAATCACAGTTTTGGGTTCGGTGTCGGTCTAGTAACACCCCCTGCCATTTATTTTTTTGATATTTTCAATGTACAGAATTTTCACTTCTACAGATTTATTATAAGTATAGATTCCTTTTAGTACGAGCGCTTCCCTGTTACGCAAATTAACGCCAAGGCAATTTTCTTTTTAAATTGAACGTACGAGGGGTACGGGTCGCAATATTCCAGTAATTTTGTCTTTTAGTAACATGTTCTATTTATTCCTCTAAATGCCAGTAATTAAATAAATTGTAATTTGTAGGCCAGAGTCAGATTAAATTCGAAAGCCGTATCCGTTCTATCCATAAATATGCGTCCTGCAATAACATTCAAAGTTAAAGGCACCATTAAAAGTTGCAGTTACTCTGAAACAAACTGAGTATCAAACTAACCAATAAAGTGTGGGAATCTAGTTCATTGGTGGAAGTTATAATAAAGCAGGATCAAGTTATCTGTAACATTTCAATCCAGTTGCGGTAATGCAGTGAAGTAACTAATTTAGTGGTTGCGAGAGTTATACTTAATACTCATTTGGTATCTGGAAACATACTGAGCTCTGGTAGAATGTATTTAGAATTAGTCAATTGTTTTGTAATTGACTGCAGTTTAGTTTTCAGTGAGTATATAATGTATCCGATCGGATCCTTTCGGCTGCAACACGGTAGGAATTAAACTAACTATTTGACTAGAAACGGATACGTTGGCAAGCGACGGAGCCGATGGTATGCGTCGCAAAATTCAGTGCAATTTTAAACTTACATTACTTTTTACTCACATATTTTGAGTATAATTATAATCCTTTTATACATTTTACAGTACCCAAACATGCAACAGTTCAACGAACAAATATTAATGTAACAGTACATTAAATTCTAGTACTCAAATCTGTATCTGAGGCATTCATTGTCAACTATTGACCACACTTCAGATTATCTAGGCAAAATACTTCTGGCGAGACGCCAACACGATCTAGCAAATTATTACAGCATTAAATACGTCAACTACCTATAGAACTATAAGCCCTAGTGTTACGCTTATAGGGGTGGAAATCCTCTGAAAGTTTGGGGACGGGGTGTTAAAGTATCGTGGTCGTTTGTAACCCGATGACGGCGCGATCGGCAACCGTATCGAGTGTCGTTCCGGTCCGACGCTCGCCTTCGTCTCGACCTGGCTACTCGGTGTGAACGGAACCTATGTCCTGGTCACGCACTAGGGTTGAAAGATGCTGTGGTTCTGGAGTTTTTTGGAGAGATTTTTGTAAAGGAGATCGTCTGGGAAAGTACCATCATACCTATTTCAGGAACTGAGCAGTGTTGTTGTGTTTCGTTTTCGTTACATTAGATTATATTATGAGATATTTCAGTCTTGGGTATAAGAAGGCAAAAAGCATGAGAATATCTATTGCACAAAAATCTTCAATTTTAGTCTAAACTTATATTATAAAGAGAAAATACTTGTATTTTTTTTCTCAAAAACTGTAAGACCGATTTTAATAATTTGTTTAAACAAATCAGTAGAATGCTTATCACTGAGTAACATAGGCTAATAATAATTTATAAAAATATCACGCGGTAGAAGCCGCTGGTGAAGCTAGTATGTAATAAATAATTCAACTAGAGAGCCGTTTCATTAGCCAATAAAATGATAATATAAAATACTCTGAACTAGGTAAGCGATTATTTGAATATCATAGACTGGGAAGTTTCCCACAAACAGTTCATTTGTTCAGCTAATCAGCTAACATCGTACATCCAGTCTACTCGAAGCGCTTAAAAACCGTGGCGTTTTCAGCGATTAGTGAGTGACCTCGTCCGAAGTTCTTCAAGGTTTTTATATTTGACAGTATTGTAGCGTGTGCTCACTGTGCGCAGGCGTTTATAATTACCTGCCACGTAATCTATTGCAGAAGAGATGAAATCATTGCCAAGGGCCGTCTCTATTTCAAACATTCCGATTTTTTATAATGTATTTAGTGTTGGTGCGTAAACATACAGAAATAATTTTGCTAAGCATAAAGCCTCGTGCCGACTGGCGCGTCGCGACGGCGTGACGCGACTCCGGTACCGGTGTTCTACCGTGAATTTTTCTTCAAAATTGTATTTTTAGAGTCTCGTCACACCGTCGCGTCGCGCCAGTCAGCACGAGACTTAAACTGCTCAAAATAAATGAGCTTTTAACCTATTCATGATTTCATTTACTTATTCTACTTGAACGATCTCAAGATTTGTCAACCATTTTTCCTTAAATTACGTAACTTTGATGCTATAATAGTTATTATAAAAACGTTTACACTAGGCTGAAGCTGATATCAAAATAAAAAAGTACTCGTAAACTTAAATGTAGATTACATAGGAATTGCTATTTAATAAGAGAGGTCCACTTTCACAAATACTATACGTAGGTAGTTGTATATATGGCTGGCAGATATAATTTATCAAAATATAAAATAGATTATCTGCCTATCAACTAATAAGTAAAAGTGTAACAACACAGACCTGTTGTAAAGTTCACAATATTGTTATGGTTTAAAATGAAAGTTGCAAATAACCCTGCAAAATTCAATTAAGGTCTAATACGGAAACATGGCTCCTAGCTAAATCAATTACCATAACACAAACAATATCCGTGAGAACTTATAACTATTGACTTCTAATAAAACAATAATATCCTTACAAATATCAACAGTCTGAAAATTACGTTATAATTTCAAGAAATAGTTTTTTTATCAATGGCCAGCTATTTATTGTGGGTTGGTTGAACCAGGGGTCAATTGTAATGAAGTGAGATGGCCGAGGGGCGTAAACTGAACGATGCAGGTCAATTGGTGCTATTACTCATAGTCAATATGTATACTTTTTACTGAGAACTTTTTGTGAGGATAAAAAATGTGGATCAACTGTTGGACATACGTAAAACAATTCTTTGAGTTGAGCTGCACGATTACTGACAATGAGCGCACTGACTGGACAGGTCCACTCAATCTGTGTGGTATTCTTTCCTCAAAAGACCATTTCAGACACGAATCTACACCATGATCTGACCAATATTATGTCTGGACTTTAAAAGAGACTGTGACCTGTTTTTTTCGGCCTTTCTTCTCAGAGTAGTCATAAATAGGAAATACCGACCTCATCTAGTTCTTAAAATATTATTGACGTGTAAAAGTGTTTGTACAAAAAACCTATTTACAGAAAATAAAATCATTTCATCAATTCATTTTATTTCAATAAATTTTACTCAAACAGCTTCAGTTTTGGCCTAAACCAAAAAAATACACTGACTAGGTACTGTTAGGGATTGACACGTACTTACACGAAGTGAGTCAGTTTTGAACTGTTTTCAAATGTAGTTATTCGTACATGAGGCCACCGGGAAGCGATTGACTGAACTGTCACCTAAACTTACTAGCCTCGTATCCACAGCCCATTACCGCCAGTGCGCCAGCGTATTTAACAACTATCCTTTTTTTTTCTCGTGAGAATTGAAGAAAACAATAGGTAATTGCAAATCTAAAATCTCCGATTATTACTTTTTACAAATAAGATTCATTCAATCACCCATTCTTAGCATTTCACGTGAGCTGTCGCACAATAATTAACTTAACAAAACAATACACAAACGATTCCTAACAATATGCGTCAAGTGAAACAAAAGACTGCCCCAACTAAACAATTGAATGCGATGAGCCGGTCGTCAATACACATGTGTTTCATTGGCACACGTGCAGTGCACATTGATGTCACTGCAAGTGGTAGGTACATGCAAAAACATTGGGTGACATTGGGACGAAAAGAGAGTGCAGCCAAGTTTTGTACTTGAAAATATATTTCCATCCTTTTTGTAATTTAATAGGTTGTTCTTAGGTACGTAATTCTTTAACATAGTAATTACTTGGGAAAGTGCGTGAAAAATGAAGGTGTCCCAGCTTTTAAAAAGAAGATTCACAGATTTCACTATGTAGGCATTTTCCAATAGCAAAATCGTAAAACCTTTGTCAACTCTCGCACATTATAATTTAATAACAAAATCACTTTCATCGCCTTTCTCTGGTGACACGAGCTGATGGCACAAAACTAACGGGTGGGTAGGTACCTCGCATCAATCAATAGCTATGAAAAAGCAGTCTGCCAGTTAAATGGACAACTTTCGCGTTCAGTACATACTACAATCGTTTGTAGCGAACTAATCACCGAGGGTTTAGAGCCCCTGGGCCGCTTTCTGTGCGATGCGGCCTGTAAAGCCGAGTTCACACCAAAAAACTAAACGAACTGAACGCAAAAATATATTTTTTCATTCATGGCTCGTTTCATCGGTGAAGATGTGATATTCTCAGTAAATTATTTTTCGATGTGAAATCAGCTTTATGTCTTGCTATATTTTTTATTGAAACGAAAGTTATAGTCCATCAATCTCGACATAATTGTATAACTATAGCTATCTATTTATTAGTGCTATTATGTTATATATAATATGCGGTAATAGGTCGATTGTAGTTTTGTTTTGACAGATATGTAATTCGATTGAATGCAATACATCAAGATGGCAATTGTTTTTTGTGTCCATTTAAAACTGGACAGAATTAGCATTGAGTGTCCTAGTAGATAATTATAGTACCCGATCGAGAGTTCATAGAAATCTCAGACATTTCAAGAGTTTGAAGTGACTTCTGTTTATTTTACTCTTGAATATTTATTTCACTAGTAATTATGAAATGTGTACACCGACACAATGCATTAGATTTTTTTTTTAAACTACATCCAATTTCATTCAAGTTTTTGTATGAATCCACCTTTAATTGTTAAATTGAAACCAGTAAAGCGACTCCATCGTTCATTCACATAACTTGATATTTCCCTCTTTATTCCTCTCATGTAACTAAAAAGGGACAAAATAAATTCAGTAAGCGTCAATTAGGTATAATGTTGTTTTCACAAAATAAATCACAGCACACTGTAAGTAGACAATTTTGTGGAGGCGGCAATCCTAAAACAATATAAGTTCAAAAGTCGTTTTTTCTCTCAATTTAGGACTGCTTAGAAATTACTAAACCTGATGACGATGGCTATAAGAGTAGGGGAAGACCAAAGAAACGATGGATGGACTGTGTGAAAGATGATATGGCTAGAAAGGGGGTGACTACCGAGATGACGACTAATAGACAAGTATGGAAGAAAGGGACATTTTGCGCAGACCCCAAATAAATTGGGATAAGGGCAGTAGGAGAATGATAGAAATGACTGAACCTATAGGCTTAAGTCATAGGGTAGATACATACGTACCTGCCTCATTTCATTCTGAACAATTACAAGCCAGCGATATGAAATCAAACGATTACAGAACTAACGTAAAAAGCTGAAGAAAAGTGAATGCGGAAGGCGGAAACAGGGTGTTGTTGACTCGTCGAACAACTTGGGAGAGGCTTATATATCCTGATACATGTTCTATCTTGAAGAATAAAGCAACACTATTTTACCACATCAGTCGTGAACGAGTACATTTTATATAAGACTACCTACAGCAAAATCGTTTACAAATAATATAGTAATTCATCCTTCCTACGGAATGCTCGGCTCACATCCACGATTCAAACTTGTTCAGCTCGTTTTTCTCACTCGTAAAACACCCCGGTTTGATGGGAACTGGATCATAGAGTAGAAAGTAAATGGAGTGCTAAAAATATTTAAAGGAGTACGAGGATATATATATCGTATAGTCGTATATATATTTATATATATATATATATATATATAAATATATATACGACTCCAGAACTCGATAACGGACTACTTAGTCAATGGAAATACATAATGGGCATTTGGAGTATAGCTCGGCTAGAATGGATGCCAAAAGGGGCAAAACGATATGTTGGCCAGCAGCCAAAGCATTCGCAAGAATGATCCGAATGCGACCACATAGATCAAAGTGGATTAACACGAGACATACGGCGCTGAAACGAGTAGAAGATGCTGTCAATGTAAGTACTGTAGCTGCGATATTAATGTTTATTAAGAAAAAGTTGTTCCTCCATTTAATATCTACTCTTTGCCCTGGGTCGATAGGCATGGTTACAATTGATCGGGGTACGATCCTGTTTGTAACAATCATCGACGTCCTGTCGGCACACCTGCGTTGTACCGACCTACTTGGTAGGTATATTGTAAGTACCTATGAGGGATCTTTGACCTCGCTTAGTGTACTGAAGGTGTTGGGTAGTAACGAGGTATGCTAATGGCTTTTTTTTACTTCTCACAGATGGATTGCAACTTGCATTTGTTTTTTGCGCGTTTCATTTCGCAATGTGTAAGTGCAATTGAAGGCGTGGGTAGGTTTTAATTGACTTTCTTTTATTTCATATTGCCTTTCAGATTTAGAATATGGAAAGACTCTCAGAACCTTTTCAATATTTTCAAAATTGTTGGGAATATAGAACTGTTTGCTAGGAAGAACGTGAGCCGGTGTGCATCAAGATGAATCAATCATTATAAATAAAATAAATACTTCATTTCATTAAAAAAACATACGTACCTACCTACCTACCTAGTTAATCGGAGACAAAATCAATTCACAAGCAAGAATAAACATATCTACATAAAACGCGTTTGCTGTAATAGCATCATCTATGACAATTTTTACAACCGCTAAATAATCAATTAAAATTCTAGAGCATATCTAATTGATGTCATGTCTCATCTACATGTTGTAATCAGAATCTCTTTCTAATCTAATCAATTAAGCTATAAATTGTCATTGCCATAGAGCTATCGACATACCACCATTAAATATCAGTATTAAAAGTAATAAAGACTTCACCATTTTTTTATTTTGTCAACTTATATGAAAGGTAATTACTTGATTGCTTTTTAATGTTATATGTAGTAGTAATATTTTAATACGTTATTTATGTCGCAAATCAATGAATGTAATAAAATAGTAAAACTAGTTGATTTGTATTAAACATGTTAATATATTCAAAAAAAGAAAGTTTTCTTTATGAAGAGTGTGTATTTAAGAGTAATTAAGAATTCGTGTGCGCCTACGCTATAGTCAAATCATTTACAACTTAAAACTAGTTTAATCGTATTTAAGGTTACGCTAGTCGGTCATTCTTTTATACAAACGTAGTATGATGATTACTCGTCTGACGGTGTACGTTCAAAACTTAAAATTATATCAATATTTCTTGTCATTAATTAGCCCTGTATGGAAACAGAATTGGAAAAAAGATATTGGTTTGGAAGTTATGAAGCTTCGATACTTCCATATTTCAAAACTAATTTTAACTCATCTTTGGGCGGAAATAAATGACTTACGTAGTATGAAAACGGCAAAACAGAAACCGTACAGAAAAGAGAATTAATTCAAAAGTTCATATAATGTTGAGTAGATACATTTAGTAGTTTTTACATAATATCGATACGCCCCAAGGGCTTTTCATGTTTTTTTTTTTTTTTTTCTTATAAAATCATCGTCTATTTCACTAAATAGATAAATAACTATACTAAATAGCATGCCTATTAGTCATGCCCACCAACGAGTTCGAGCCGTCGACTAGTGCAACCTTAAAATATATTTATAGAATGCTAAGGTACCCGGTTGTTTCACACCTAACTTTTCTTAATTATTTAAGAGTGCGAAAAGACAACAAAAAGCATCGGCCTTAAATAAGAAACTCTTAAAAATCTGGTATGTATTGTAACCGACAGTTTACTTATAACATCTACCCAGATAACGGACTCATTAAAAGAACATAATTTTGGAACACTACCAATTAATTATTCGTTTACAGCTTGATATTAAACTGGACCCCTGTGGTAATCAAAACGAATTGTTTTAAATTATATAACCTTACGAGTTAGCTTTAATTAATGACTAAATAATAGATATTTTAATTTATAGCCTTTATTTAATATTAACGTTGTTTATATAAATATTACTATAGTTAATAGTTCGTAATATAAATTAATTTTTATGATGAATTTATTTTAAAGATAATATTTTTTTAATAATGTGGCGTTTCATACGATGGACCTTTGACCCAATTTTAAGACAAACCTTAATTATTATGTTTTTCATTTATCAATAGCGTAGGTACCTACTCTATTCAGAACTAACATGCTTTTATTTAAAGAAATAATAAAAATCGTGCCTTAAAACTTTCTTTTGCCCGTTTTATTTAACGCCACTTAGATAAAACATCAATTCAATTTTTTATTCTTAAAACACCTCTCTTGAAATTCGAACGCCTAATCCTATAAGATGACAGATACCCCATCCTCTAACCTATGGAATGTTAATGGTACATTTATCAAAGCCTTAATATGTACGGAAGGACCAGATTTACTTGACACGCGACAAAGTTAGGAACTAAGTCAAAAAATGTACTGTTTTTGACGTTTTTCTTGACATGCAGCCCCACTATAAAGTATCAAGATAAACTGGCCCTTTGGTACCATTACAGATCACAGTCTAGAGGAATTAATTTCGATTTATGAGTTTATTTAGGAACATTATTATTTTGTAAATCACTCAGTGTAACAATTTTATACTTAACTTTGAGGATTTATTGCGGTATCGGGCAATTGATGGCACTTACATTTTAAGAATCTCGTAACTACATGATACATGATGTCCTAACAGTCTTGAATTTATGATTTTCCATGTATTTAGATACAATGTTAACATTTTTAGATGTTTGTGTCAGCATCTACTTTCCGTCAACCCAATAGATATAACACGTATCTAGACTTACAATGTTATTTATCTGAATCATGTAATCGCATAATTATTTCCTGATTTGCTGCTGACATTTGAGCTTTATAACCTTTAGGAGAACCACAATTTCCCAGTCAGATATCAAATATTACGCATAAAATATGCAGATTGATATTACAGACCGTAAAGTAGTGAAGAGAACGAAAATTTCTTAAACGAAATAATCAAAAGTCAATGAAAAACAAATGAATATCTTTAAAATAACCTGTAATATAAGTAGTCAAACCAAAGTGCGCTTCCTAGAGTATATTCGTTGAAAAAAAACATCGTAAAAAACGATTTTTCCCAAACATGGTTGAAAATTGGAACATTATTTTGAAAACCTTCAGAGGGGCAATTCCCTTATTTTTTAAGAACGTTCGCATTCTCGTCTCATTCGCAATCTGTCAAAAATACAAACAATTTACCAACATTTTTGACAAGTTTGACAGATTGCGACTTGAATGTGAACGTTTTTTAAGCACGAGAATTGGCCTTCTGATATAAATTGAAATTGCTGTACTGGCCGAATACATGCGAGCGCCCGGTCGGCAATGTTTCAATAAAAATCTATATCTGTCGTGTTTAGCGCCCGAATAAATTTCAACACATCATGACAACCAAGGAGGTAACCTAACAAATATTTTATTTAAATTTCGATTTGGCTTGTAAATAGGGCTGTTTAAAGTAAAGAAGAAACAAATGAACACATTATTGGCGCGTGAAAAAATATCCTTGTTCGTTATTGACTCTGGAATTTATAATGAATTTAATTAGTTTGAATTTCCGCGCATTATTTGAGAAAAGTACTATAGAAGCCTTGGCCGCGACCATGCATTGATGGACTCACATATGTATGCATTGGCTTCGCCTCGGCCCATATTTTTACGATAGACCATCAATGCTTTTGTTGCAGGCCACGACAGTAATGTGCTATTATTATCAGCACTTTTGTTCCAAAAACTGTAAACTAAACAGTAAACACTTCAAAATAAAAGCACTTAGCAAGGAAATTAATTCTAGCTGTCTACAGTTAGAATCAATTTCCTCTCTCATTTTATTTCACAAAGCGGTCGACCCATCTGAAACGGATTTATTGCTGACCCCACCGGCACTCAATCTTTAGACGGAACCGCTTCACAAGTTATACACTACCAGACTAGAACATTAATCATAAAACCTCGACTACACATTTCATTTCCCAATAAATGATTTAATAAAGGTTCTTTAGAACTTGCACTTTTATTTTATTTTATTTAGAAAAACAGACAATTGCTCAGTAAGTACATATATAAATATAAAATTCCTTTCAGCCACATGCAAAACAAAGAAACCGATTTTTCAAATCATAAATTTTGTTTAAAACCTTTATCAGATTTCTTTTGCAAAATTGGTCAAAATCAGTCGATTTCATGCACGGCCGGAAAGGAAAGGACCTTAAAGGAGTTCCATGTAAAAAGGAGCGAGTCTACTACTATTAATTGCAAACATAACGCGAATGCGGTGCACGCACACGCCTTGCGAGGACCGCCGGACGTTACCCCTTCGCGAGTTTACGCGCTACGCGTGTTTCACTCCTAGACTAGCTGGACAACACACCTAGTGTGTTTCATTCGTCACTACGCCAGTGCAACTCACAGTTTTACTAATATTTTGTTTTCCTGCAGTTCTTACGTCTGTTTGAATGGGCATGCATCCATTGGATCTGGGCTGCTATAGAGGAATTTCTAATGGAAAACCCAGGAATCCAGTGATCGAATCCAACAACAGACATTCAGCGTCTATAAGCCCTATAGACCCCAAACGTAGTGAGCAAGCGTGGTAAGTGGTAATTAATGCTCAGAGTACCATCTCTGTATGAGAAGGGGTCTTTGCCTGGCAATGGGACAGTAACTGGCTGGTTACAAACGTTCTTTATAGGCTCCTACAAAGAGGCGTGACGATTTCTAAGAAAACTTCATGGTAGAACAATTACCGGTGTCGCATCGCGCGACCAGTCGCGCCAGTATGCACGAGCCTTATAGCCGTATTATGTAGTAGAAGGAACGTGTCATGAAACATTACAGTCTCGGTTACGGCTATAACCTTATTACTCGGTAACGGTTATCATCGTGTTATGACTAAAGCTCTGTAAGTGGCGATCAGAGGTCGTTAATGATCGGGACATGCAGACAACTATCAGACATCCATGTGCGAGTGGTGCAAAGCATGAAAGCAAAAAGAATCGTGGTAAGTCTGTAGTGGTATTCTAATGTCTCTTGTATCTTCATTTTCACCAATAACCAATAGGTGTCGTAATCGTTTGCATGGTTTCAAAAGCTATGCCCTTCATCCTTTAGAAAAGAGGACAAGTAAAATTCCCAAAATCTGTTCGATAGAAGTTTATGTAATACTGACTTCTAATAAATATAGATACACTTTTATAGATTAATTCATACATAGAGCCATAATCATTTTAAAAACATAATATATGACGATTGTCACATACAAATTTCTAATCTCCTAAGCCGCTGAGCCATTACCAGCTCATGTCAGTAAGGTTACAATTTCTTCAAAATAAATACATAATCTCTTAATCTCATATGACTTGCGCCAGCGCTCGACGTGGGAGTCTGGTTGGCTCGTCATATCGTCGTAGTACTTACACCGTAAGTAACAATTAGTAACTGTCGCTATTACAGAAATCACCCCTTGACTTAGTGTGCGTGGCGAGTGTTGGCTACTGGGTGTGGTTTGAGGTTTCACTTTTAAACAATAGGTGATAGAGGAACTAATTATAATAATTATGTAACAGTCGTCAAACACGTTTGTGTACCTACCTACCCCCATAAGTAAAACTAAAAATGAACTAGGTATTAATTTCTTCGAGTAGATACAACGTCAGTGGGCGAAGTATTTACAGACGTTAAATGAAAAGAAATTGGCGGTCCACATATTTTTATTTTGATAGAATTCCCTTCGACTTTTGTCGTACTATGCCTAATCAATTAACTATAGAATGTTTATTTACAACAAATAATATGAAATCGAAATACAGAGTCACGAGACAGGCACGACCTAGTGTGGAGTCCACATTAACACTAAAATTATGTTTCCTTTGTAAAAATATCTTTAAGAATAATTGTATTATTGGTTTCAAGGAAATGTATGAATATTTTACTTGGTTAATAAACGATTTTATTATTTATTATACTAATTTTTTTAGCTCCCTTCAAAATGGTTGTGCTGAATGGTGCTGATATGGCTTATTCGTTTTTTTTTTAATTTTTTTATCACGGGCTTTTTTAACGTGCACGTCTTTCTACATTGTTCTCACATGTATAATTTCAACATGAATGATGTACTTAACCAATATTTTCAAACGATTTATTTATTTATTTGAAAGAGTGTCCATGGAGTTTTTTGCCCGTTCTTCTCTATAGGTACCTACTACGCTTTGGAATGGCTTCATATTTCTGACTGACCCAGTTATTGATAATTCAAAAGTGCCTGTAAATGGTTTGATTGAAATAAATGCTTTGAGAAAAAAAAACAACGGCCACTACAGTCCATCACGACAATGTCCACATAGAAACCAGGTCGCAACCAGAGCGGTGATATTGACCAGCATCGGGTGGACGATACGAGAAATGTGACCAACTTTATGTGCAAAAAGTTATGACGTCATTTAGTACACGTGTAGGTACCCATTGTATGATCATTTAATGCTACATCGGTACTGCGAGGTGGATAGTGTTACAGCAGTAGTCTGGAATATGAAATTCCTTGCTAGAAACTTCAAAAAGAGCTTAGCTTTAGTTCAAAATTACGTATTTTTTAAAGTGTAGTTTGTTTCTATAGAAGACCATAGCACACATTTATGAAATTCCTAAAATCAATGAACTATCAATAATATCTGCAATTTATCGCCTTTTCGCTACGTGTTGACGATTTCTGAGTTCACTTCCACTAGTTCGTTTTCAGTTATAATTCATGTACATTTTTCATTGCTCATAGCGCAAACATATTACTTATTCAAAAACTAGGTACCAACAAAGTTAACAGACTATGGTCGAGAATGCCTCATTTACCCGAAGTATGCTTACACAGTAAACAGCTTCAAAAGTATGTTCATGGATGCTAACATGTTTTTCCACTTATTTGTTTTCTATTGAAAATCTTTGACAAATAACACTCAAAGCTGTGTAGTTATCCCTTAGTGAGTACAAATAAAAGAACAATATTTTATGATTCTGGAATCTATGAAAATAAAATATGTTTCAGTGAAAGTTTACGCATGTAGTTACGTACAATAATGTACTTAAGTAATTAATTATGTCTGCACGAATTGATGCACGCTACAGATGGCGCTAAACTCGTAGCTAAGTTCTGGGGCGACTCAATATACATGGATTACCATCGGCACGACGACAATAATTAGAAGAAGGATTCGTTTCTTATGTGTTAATGTATTGTCTTACAATAAAGTTAACGTACCTTCAGAACATCATTATATAGTTTGTATTTTATTTAAAAAATTCTAGGGTACCACTAGCCCCTACTAGATATTTCTCCTGTACTATCGTGGGTGTGTTTACAAAACACAAATCCCACAAAAAAACAGCCGTTCACACATTATGACCGATTTTTCAGTCCCACGCCGACCACGCATTTAGATTAAAATTCATAATACTTCCATAGCCATACCGCTAACCACAGGGATTTCCTTGTGCAACTAACCCGCAATATCCGATAACACGTTAGACATTACTCGTAAAAGTTTTCCCGAGAAAATGTGGCTCCGCCTCACAGTTCAACGACCTTTTGACGTAACGCCATGACAGACAGCTTGGCGTCTCAGGTCCGTTGAAGTATTTCAACTCTTTAAACGACAATGGACTTATGTAACAGCGTCGCATGTAATAATAGATTGGCTCGAGATAAATTTCGTTGCTGACAGATTGACGCGAATTCTATTTTGGGAACACGCTTTTAGCATGAATATTTTGATAGAATATAATTATTTTGTTTAACATAACGTGTATTGGTAGGTAGGTAATTCAAGCCTTGATGATTCTGTTCTATGACTATTTAAATTACAAATTAATTTGACTTTATATAGAAAAAATTGCATATAGGTCAGATAGGCAGTCGCTATATGTAAAATATATTCAGCTGTGAGACTGGAAGCGGACCTCAACATAGTTGGGAAACGGCTAGGCAGATCTACATTCACATGATCCATTTATTACATAGTAAGGTACACACGGCTACACATCAAGCTATACATTTCCAGTATAAGCTGACCTCGCATTGTACGGAAATCCTATATAATGCGAGATCAGCATTAACTGGAAATGTATAGCTTGATGTGTAGCCGTGTGTACCTATGTAACATCTATTTCATAACAAAAAAAAAGATTGCACAAGATCGATCGCAATACAGCCAGTCATTACGTTTCGAAATAGGTTTCTAGTTAGGTTTCAATTGTGACTTGTGATGGCCATATTCACTGAGAGTGATTCAAGTGACGCCCATATGGCATTCGAGATGTAACCTTTGACTTTCAAGTTCTTTTATTTGCTTCTGTTCCAGTCCACATTGATGTCTTTGACGCCTCTTGTAACGTCGAGTTGACAGGCTTTTATGTAAAGAGTGACTCCTGTCTCGCTCACCTTTATTGTTTTGGGTTTCCTAACGGCAATGTGTCTGAACTCCGAAGCTGAATCTTTAAATTAAAATTGCTTATCAGTGGTTGTTTACGATCTTGAAACGATGGTGACGGCTATATTATATAGAAATAATAGGCTTACAAGAGGTTCATTTCCACCGTCAATTTCCATGAATGCTTTAGTGCTTATAGGGTATATTTATCAAGTATAATATTAGGAAGAGTTGTAGCTTCCTTCTGTGTGATATCACTCTATTATTAATATTACGATCACTATCCCATCTTCCAATATTCCAAGCATGGTAATAATTGCAATTAATACTGTAAAGACCATTTGACTACCATATTTAACAAGGAACTTGTAATACTATGTCATAAAATAACAGAAAATATTAGACATAAACATAATAATTACAATTTCCTTACGCAATGCAAATACAAGCTCACTTTACCATTTCTATATAGAAATAGAACTCAGTATAAAATGCAGGATGATGCAAAAATACTGCTATTATTTAAAAATAATATATTTCAGTCATTAAGTTAGATAGAGAACTACATAGTTGCGCATGTGTGTGTGCATAGGGTCAGTAACCTCGGACATTGTCAACGAACAGTGGACTAGACATAATGATGACGCGGGGATCTGATAAATTAATAGCACATAAGGTTTACTATGTAATGGCATAGATTAGAATATCTCGTTCTTGTTTTATAATGTGTCCGTGGCAGCATAATAACAGCCGCACGGGTCGATCGAACGTTGCTTCGCTTGCTGCGGTTGGTTAGTGGATGGGTGACCATCCATTACACATCGAGACTCCTCCGTGCCTCGGAAAGCACGTTAAGCCGTTGGTCCCTGCTGTCATTCGTAGATCTTTGACAATTGTTACAAGTAACCAGAAGCTCAAAAGTCTGACAATCAGTCGTGCCAAGGGGTATCGTATTACCCAGTTACTGGGTTATGGAGGTCAGATAGGTAGTCGCTCCTTAAAAAACACTGGTATTCAGCTGTATCCGGTATTGACTCGAAGTTGACCCCAACATAGTTGGGAAAAGGCTAGGCAGATTGATTGCTCTGTGTCGGTCAGCCATACAGCACGGACAGATGGACATATTATATTTTGAAAACAAAGGTAGGTATAACTACTGTTCATAGAACTTGTATAGTACAGATGTACTGCTATAGTACAGTATACAGATGTAGAAGCAAAAGGAGTTTTTAAGGTTTGCTTTGTAGTTTCTCCCTACCCCCATGGGTTAAAGGCGTGAGTTTATGTATGTATGCATTTTTTTATCCTCGTTTTTAGGGTTTAGTCAACAAGGAACCCTTATAGTTTCGCCATGTCCGTCTGTCTGTCTGTCCCCGGCTTAGCGCAGAGACTGTTAGTACTAGAAAGGAGATGGTAAGACAGCTGGTGTATAGAGGTACATATATGGTTACGGAGTGTAGCTAATAGGCCGTCGTATGAGTGGAAAAACGTAACATGTAACATTGTCAACGACATCATTATTGTCAGTTAGAAAATTTCAAATAACCAAGATTTATTAATTATCTATGATGATATGAGACCAATATTATAATGACCTTGTGGCGGCATCTACACCGCCACATACGAACTAAGCATCAAAGACCTGACGTCACAAGTCCGACATCGCGGTATAAGAGTTTACCGAGCGATTAACATATATAAGACTATCCGACATCAATCCTTGGGCAATTGCCCGCCAGACACAACACCCGTCTGGTAGGACGATCCTCCCTTTTCTATGGGGGATGAGTGAACTTTACACCCTGTTCCTCATACCCCTAAAACCTTATCGGCAGCCGTAGGGTATTATATAGGGTGACATAATGTTAGCTTAAAAAAAAGGAAATTGAAAAAAACCTTATCTTTTCACTGCCATTGTCGTTACGTAATTTTATGGGCAGGGAGATAAAACTTTTATCTGAATAATTTACTATATTTTTTGCTACTTCCGGTTACCACTTACACTACTGTACACTACATAAAAAATATCCAGCATGACTAACGAAGACAAAAGTCATGGCCACCAAAAATATATTTCAGGCTATTTTTTATTTTATTTATTTTAAGTAGTAATTTATTTTACATAATTTACGATCCGTTTAAAAACCTAGCATAACAAAATAAAATTATTACAATGCACTATCTGTGTGAGTCACATAATGCACAATTTAATCTGTGTTCCGGACCAGTGCGGATACTAGGTCAAATACCCGATGACCTTTACCGCCAATTATGTCACTGTTTCGAGACAAAATTTTCATTATAGTTCCATGAACGTTGAAAGGAGAAATTGGCGAATCAACGTGAGGGAATGTTTCTGGCATAACCACTTTTGCACATTGGCAAACACACGCCGTCAATTTGCCGTGTTTTATTTCGTATAACTGTCAAAGAATGACAGTTGTGATTTAAATAGGCAATTTAAGTTGGCAGTCAGTTTGCTAAACAATTAATTTCCTTGACCTTTGTAAGTATCGGTAACACCAATGAATAAGTAATGACTATGTATTTTTTACCATACATAAAATTTCTTCTCCTGATCCTCATAAACGGAGACTTCTTAAAACATCATTCTGTATCTGTCATGTTCAAGCGATTGACAGAAATAGAACAACTGCATATGCACAAATGCATTTAGTCATTTATTATTACTACTTATCAATTCTTACCTTCTTTTTCGACCAGAGGGCTGGCATGTTTTTTAGCACATAACCCGTTGATAGGGTTAAATGATCGAAAAAAAAAAATAACCTTTCAGAAATTTGGTTGTTAGATAACTTGGTTGTTTCTTTCATAATTTACATAGCACAACAAAATTATTAATCATTACAAATATCTTAATCAGTTTTATGCATTTTTAAACACAAATTAAATTATAGTAACAATAGGCTCGCCCCCTATTAGGTACATGCAACGACTATAGCTCAAGATACAGGCTGTGCCTAGTTTGGGCATACCTCCATATCATTTTTATTTGAATGTTGAAATTAATATAGCCCGGTTTAATTCTCTTTGGGTGCATGGGACTAAAAACAGAACTGGCGAAATGCGGGTGTACTGATATGTACACCTCTGCCCAACCCAGGGAAACAAGGCGTGATGTTATGTTATGGAAATTATAGTTAGGCAACTAATAAAATGAGACATAGTTATGTAAAATTAAATATAGTAAAGGCACCTATGTATGAAATAAGGACAAAGGATGGTGATCTCATAATTTCTGTGAACTGTTCAAATATTTGATAACAGTATAAAACAAAGAACCGCTTTCCTTCAACGAGTTACTCTTTGTCATATTTTTTCCAAATATACCACACAAAGAAACATAATTATATTTGCAAAATTTCAATCAACAATAAACCATACGTACATTTAATTAATTCATTTTTCGTTTGAACGCCAACCTAGTCATGATCACAGAGTTTTCCCAAAATTAAACTAATAAGAGAGAAGATAACAAGTCAAGCTTACTTTATTAGGTGAGATAGACAATGGAAACTATTCATTTTTTTTTATTGTGACTTATATGGCCGTATCTTTGGATTGCATAGGTAATAGGTAGGTAATAGGTAATACGGGCTGGTGTCCGCACTCCACTGGGAATACTGGTTATTCGATCCAACCCAGCTCCTCAAGGAAGCCCAGCAACGCCTTGATAAATTTTTTGGATTGCATATTTTAGCGAAAAACTAAGAATTTTTTGGAATGTGGGACAAAACTTCAGGACGAACGAAGAATAAATCATTGACTTAGATTCTTGAATTTGAACACCTCCAAGAGACCGCAGATCTTATTATTTAATATTAATTTCATCTTGATACCTCAACCCGTTCCTGAGAAAAGGGATCTTGACAGACGGAGAGACGAACAGGACGGAAATATAAGGGTTCCGTTTTTGACATTTGGCTGCCTAAAAACAGGCAGTTGAAGAAGCCTATCTGAGTTAGCTTCAATAAACTCTCTTTCAAACCATATAAATTTCAAGCCTACGATACCGAAAGCTGTAAAAGTGCAACGAACTATAGGTACTATATGCGCGTACGCACCGGATATAACGCATGCGATAATGTTATCCTCTTCCGAACGATACTAATGTTCACTTTCACGGATTACATACTTTTTATTACATCACTACAGCTGCAGCCATTAAATTGGGGTTATTACTGTTGTTACTGAAACCCAATAAAAAATAATTGGGTTTTAGATTTTAATGACATAATACAATAATGCTTTATTGATAATAACATGAAATCAGGGCAATCACAGAGTAACTATGTTTTAAAAGTTTAGACAGCTATTTGTGTGCGCAGGATATTCCCTTTAATGTTCTAGACGTGTATCCATCATCCATGTTAGTGCTACCACTTGATGCTTATAGTCTTATTACATCTCCACTATAGGTAACACCAACCGATAAGTTTTCTTACTTTCATCACAGATTACTCGGTTGGTACACTCCGCAAAAGCATTTAAATAAAAACCGACACTTGCTTCGACATATTAAAGTGCAATTCAGCTCGCACAGCGCTAATTACCTAGAAAGAAGAAGCTCTCTTTCTATCGCGTAACTCTTATATCTTCTGACTACTTTACACTCACTGAATTGGCCCAACAAGACGAGCCCGCCGTGTACTTGTAACTTCATATCTAAAATGTGGAGTGAAACATCTGTAGTAATCTGTGGTTTTATATCAGTTACATCATCGACAGCGACTATTATCAAAATTCTTTGAACCCGTAAACATAATTAAGATTAAATTGACCCATATCTTTATAACTTCCGCACAGTTTTAGAAAAGAACTAGTAACAGTCCTTTATTCATCCACTTCTTCAAAACAATATTTCTTTTTTACGACTCTTCATAGGCTACTGCAAAAATAATCACCACGAAGGAAGGTAATCACCGTGCTTGCTGAAAACTGACCGGATCTTACTAGCAGTGAAACCAGTGTTTAGCACAGAAACCAGTCTCGACCAATCTCTTATCTTATATGCACCCACATGCAAAGAGAGTTGGCCTATTCACCAAAACACAAAAAAAGAGGACATAGTGTTAGCCGGAAATCAGGTAGAGACTGACCCTACTAATTCCACTGACCCAAAACACACAACAACAATATGGTTATCAACTAGGTTTACAACAAAGACATAACATGCAACATCCATTACAGAATAACGTGTCATATCAGAATCCTTTGCCGTTGAATCATAGCTTATCGCAAACAACTGCTTATTTGGGTCTGCAGATGACGATAATGCACAAAGTGGTCCTTTGTTTCGTATATTCAATTAGATAAAATGGATACAACAATTGTTTTCGAAAAAACCATAAACGTTTGGACAAATGTGACACTGGCTGACTGGCCTAACCATGCGTTGTGAGAGTTGGGCCGTGAAATAAGCGGTTGTTATGAAAACAGAATTTTCATCTATACGAGAAAGCCACGCCATATTGTGACAATGCACATTTTAATTGTTGTGGCATATGCTCATAAAAGTAGTAAAGGCCAGAGTTTTTTTTTTTACTTTTATACATTTTTAAGCGAAACATAAAATAAGATAATCTTTCATTTATTTGCTCAAACAGGAGTAAGTGCAGTAAGCACAACACAAATTCACAGCATGCAAAAAGTGTTAAAAGTAAAGATAAAAACAGATCTTCAAACGCCTTAGACAATGACATGCAAATATTAATAAAAGTATGTTCAATGTCACTCTAATTGGTTACAAATGTCATGACATGCCATGAATGACATACAAAAACTATAAATTCAACTATCTTCCGTTCTATATGTAGACAGACATTCAGTGCCCATACCATCAATTCGAAAAAGGCCACTGCTCCGTTTGATACAATCACTTTTGATACAATAATTTCGTAACCGAGCTCCCAATGAACAACCGCGCTGTCTCCCGCTGCCCACAAGGCCACAACCCAAAAGATAAACAATAATTTATCTGTCAAAAAGTTTGAGTGTACGACAGGATGCCGCAGACAAAGAGAAGGTTGTAAATGAATAATAAAGGGACGGAAGCGCGTCAACCTTTCTCATTGTTCGATTCAACGCATGACCGGCCATACAGTTTTATGTCTCCATTTTGGTCTATCGCGACCAATCGCGAGTAAAGTATCAGTAATTATTTTATTTTGTAAGCGTCGGTCAAATTATTCGAGGAAAAAGCTCGAAGTTTCCTTGGTACGATTCG
Source organism: Eupsilia transversa (assembly GCA_914767815.1). Lineage (NCBI taxonomy): Eukaryota > Metazoa > Arthropoda > Insecta > Lepidoptera > Noctuidae > Eupsilia > Eupsilia transversa. The sequence continues at coordinate 5,768,814 of OU611874.1, forward strand.
ACCTCCAAACAGTGCGATTTTGGCATTGCTTGTGTCCTTGCCATTGATTCCACATTTTTTCTTTATTGACAAGGATACGTTTCCTGCCTTTCGGGTTATGCCAAAAGATAGGCAACAATCTAGGTTAAGTAGTTTTATGCGCTAAGAGCATCATAATGCAATCGTTAGTTTAGGTAATTCAATTACTAAACCATAATTTTATGGCTATGCAACTTATTGTAAATGTAGTTTGGGAGTCCTAGTACATACCTATACGAAGAGATTTCGGTAAAACTTTTTCGACACCAAACTTCGTCGAATCGTACAAAAATAAAAGTCGAAACAGGCAAAGTAATAATTTAAAAAGTAAACAAAATGAAAAGTGTCGACAATAGTAACTCAAATTACTTAAAGTAAGCAGATAAATTGTAAGTGAGCTCTATAGTGGTAAGCAGTTTTATTAAAGGTTGACGTTTCATTACTTCAAGGTTCATATACAATTTTTTTACTGGGGATTACCCGGACTGACCTTACAGTGCAAATATAGGTAAAATAAGTTTAAACAATCTAGAACAAATTGCCAGTCGGTTACAACGTAAACAATTTTTTATAGGTAGGTATTTTTTGCACAAACGTCGCACAATATACCACACAATAGTGTTCAAAGATTACGTACCGCAAACATCCGATGTGGGTACCTAATAATTCTAATATTATTATAATAACCGTACTTTCTATGAATGGTAAAGAAACAAGGAGTACCTTTGATTGAATGTCCGCTACAATAAAATTATAAGTAGACAACATTATCAGTACATATTATCACACGCTTGACTCAGCCATCGTCTTCACAGAATTACTTATTCAGGAGAATAATAAGTTCACCACTTATATAATAGAACATCTGAACACCTCATTTCAGTGTCAAAAAAACTAGTCAACAAGGATCCCAAACCACTGAATAATACCCAAACAGCCAAAAACGAAATGCTTAGTTACTTAGGACCAGTTAACATAAATAAGAAATACCGTACGTATGTCTTATTTATGTAAACTGGTCCAATTTATTATTTACTAGCTGCTGCCCGCGGCTTCGCCCGCGTGAGTGTCGGAAATTACCCCATACATCCCCATGGGTTTTAAGTATAAATATCGAGTTAATCGGACCGCGCGTTAAAATTCTTCCATACAAACACTGACACCCCGCAACCCCCCTTTGGGGGGTAATTTAGAAAAACAAAAAACTACAAACTAATTTATTTAGATAACTATTCGTGCGAAGTTTCATGTTTATTACCTCAAGGAATAAGGTTTTTCATACAAACTTTCATCCCTTATTTTACCCCCATAGAGGTTGAATTTCGAAAAATCCTGATTCACTATAATATATTCTTAATTTTTGGGTTTAAGTATAAATATTGAGTTTCGAGTTAATCGGACAGCGCGTTAAAATTCTTCCATACAAACTTTGACACCCCCCAACCGTAGGATAGGATACTTTTCCGGGATAAAAAGTACCCAGTGTGGTGCCCAGGATACTAAAGAATAATTATACCAAGTTTCATCGCAATCGAACCGGTAGTTTTTGCGTGATACCTGAACAAACAAACAGACAGACAAAAAAAATTTTAATCACATTTTTGGGTTCGGTGTCGGTCTAGTAACACCCCCTGCCATTTATTTTTTTGATATTTTCAATGTACAGAATTTTCACTTCTACAGATTTATTATAAGTATAGATTTAAACTTCTCGAACACAAAAAAGGTACGAAGGCGGACTTAATGAAGTAGGCATTCTCTACCAAGGTTGCTGAAGAAATTAGATGGCAGGTCATTGATTTAAAAAGTAATATATACCGCAGTAATATATAGGTAAGGCAATGTGCCAGCTGCTCAGTTTGAAATTAACTAAATCATTTATTTATGTATGTATCATTTATCATAATTAATTATAAATACCTACAACATATCATTCTACATATTTTGTTATACTTTATTTACAAAAACATACAGCCAACATTTACATAGTATTATAGTGAAGAATGTCGGTAAGTAATCCGATCGCGATGTTTCCTTTGAACGGGGAATCGAAACCGGGCCATTCTGTGTATTGACGTAATGCTTTCTCAAAACCAATATTAGTGTGGCATCACGTACAATACCCCATTTAAAAGATACGGTGCGATTCAATAAAAGATTACCTGGTACTTTTTAATGTTAAATAGTGCTTTGTAGGTTCGGATCATTCTGGAACCGAGCGAACAGCTGAGAGGAGCATTATCATGCATCACAAAGTCTAAGTCAAATCACTTATTTAGAATACATAAAAGGCACTTTTGAGGTCTATATTTACAGTATAAATTATTTTTACTGTATACTTTACTGTACTTTAGCAGTAAAGTATACAGTAAAAATTATTTTGATTCTAGTTGTAACCTAATATTGCAGCATTTAATAAAATTACAGAACTAAAAAAAATACTGGAACAGCTAGTCCATCCACGACGTCCTCACTAGTGAGGACTTCATAGCTTGGAAACGACTGTGCTGTCCATCCACGACGTCCTCACTAGTGAGGACTTCATAGCTTGGAAACGACTGTGCTGTTCAGCTGCTGCATGTTAGCAAGTACCTAACCCTGAGGTCTGAGCATTACCTAAGGAAACGATGAAAATGTATCTGATGTGTACCTACACCAGAAATATGTCTATTAGTCATCAACCTTCCTGATCCTATTCCTTACTTAAAAAAAAAAACATTGAACTCTTTTCCCACAACCCGGTGTTGAGTAACCAGTCTGCACCTTTGAATGCAGTCAATCAATTTCACCAAGTCATCGCTCTCGCAGAGTAGTGCCCGGTCGACAGTCGACCACTAGCTAGACAGACAGGCAGTCTGATAGGTCAAACAACATTTCAATCCACATCAGAAACTTTGTAATATCTCAGAGAACCACTTAACGGATTAATTTGTATGTCATTGTTTTTTTCTGTTTTGTTTTAAAAATAAAAGGAAAAGACAAAATGGTGGAGTTTTGTTTATAATTTGGAGGTTAAAAGTAAAATGTCTCGTCATTCTTTTGGTCTATAGAAGTAAGACTGATGCTTATTGATGATCATAAAGTCAAAGTCAATTTATTTCAAACTAGCTGCTGCCCGCGGCTTCGCCCGCGTGAGTGTCGGAAATTACCCCATACATCCCCATGAGTTTTAAGTATAAATATTGAGTTTCGAGTTAATCGGACAGCGCGTTAAAATTCTTCCATACAAACACTGACACCCCCCAACCCGCCTTTAGGGGGTAATTTAGAAAAACAAAAAACTACAAACTTTATAATTTATTTAGATAACTATTCGTGCGAAGTTTCATGTTTATTACCTCAAGGAATAAGATTTTTCATACAAACTTTCATCCCTTATTTTACCCCCTTAGGGGTTGAATTTCGAAAAATCCTGATACACGTTATTCTTAATTTTTGGGTATAAGTATAAATATTGAGTTTCGATTTTATCGGACAGCGCGTTAAAATTCTTCCATACAAACTTTGACATCCCCCAACCCCCTTTAGGTGGTAATTTAGAAAAACAACAAATTACAAACTTTTTCATTTATTTTGATAATTATTCGTGCGGAGTTTCATGTTTATTACCTCAAGGAATAAGATTTTTCATACAAACTTTCATCCCCTATTTGACCCCCTTAGGGGTTGAATTTCGAAAAATGCTTCCTTATTCCTTGCCTACATTATAAAGGGAACGTCTGTGCAAAATTTCAGCTTTCTAGGTCCAAGGGTTTGGGCTGGGCGTTGATGAGTCAATCAGTCAGGACTTGTCTTTTTATTAATAGGTATAGATATAGATAGTAGGATAGGATACTTTTCCGGGATAAAAAGTACCCAGTGTGGTGCGCAGGATATTAAAGAATAATTATACCAAGTTTCATCGTAATCGAACCGGTAGTTTTTGCGTGATGCCTGAACAAACAGACAGACAGACAGACAGACAAAAAAATGTTTAATCAAATTTTTGGGTTCGGTGTCGGTCTAGTAACACCCCCTGCCATTTATTTTTTTGATATTTTCAATGTACAGAATTTTCACTTCTACAGATTTATTATAAGTATAGAAGATAGGCACGTTAACGGCACATTTGACCATCATTTACAAAAAAGATTTGATTCTAGTCGCCCCTTCCAAAAGGTAGTTTTCGTATGGTAGAAGAATGGGCAAGAACCGTTACTCTTTTAATAATGTTTTACAATATTTTGTATACTTACATAAAATAAAAGCATAAGTGAAGATGATGCACCTAGAACAAAATTACTACATCACAATAGGTAATAAAAAAAAAAAAAGCAATGACAGATAAATTAATTTGTGTAAGGAAGTAATCACAGAATATAAAATCGGTGTCATGTCATATTCGTCAACTCGCATCCAACAACTCAACTGCAAGTAACTAGCTACCTCTGAGCCATACAAAAATTGTACAATTAAACTAGCAACCAGTTTGATTTTGTCTAGACTCTAGATTGTCCTATGGAGCAGCAACAGTATGTTTTGCATGGCCAGCGGCCAACCTAAATGTCCTTTCTTTGGTATTGTTCGTCGAATCGTTGAGTTCCTTGAGTTCTGAGTTGAGCTGCACGATTACTGACAAATGCGTGCACTGACTGGACAGGTCCACTCAATCTGTGTGGTTCTTTCCTCGAAATACCATTTCAGACACGAATCTACCTGGTCTTCACATGATCTGACCAAGATTATGTCTGGACTTTAAAAGAGACTGTGACCTCTGAGTTTGTTTCGGCCTTTCTTCTCAGAGTAGTCAGATAGGAAATACAGACCTCATCTAGTTTAAAAAAAGTGTGATTGACGTGTAAAAGTGTTTGTACAAACCTTCTAACAGAACATTTATACACTAGTTCAATAGTTTTTTTCCTCCGGAGTCCACAGAAAGTGAAGCCTGTTTTCTTCAACCGGTTGGACTGCTAAATAATTAAGTAATATTTGTAATAGTAACAATTAATAACATTTTCTGCGACTAGTTACCTACTAATATTTTTGGTTTTTATTTGCGTTATTTGAACGAATTCGATTTTCGATTCGATTCGACTCTTAAACATGTTTCTACATCTAAAAATAAAAAAATAAGCAAGAGTAAAAATTAAGAGAATTTCTTCAACTACTTAATTTCTCTAAGAGCTCTTACACACGAGCGGCATGTTCCCAACGGCAGAGGTAACTGCAGCCGTCGACGCGCGTCGGCGGCAACCGTCGACGCGTCGACGGCTTCCGTTGACACGTCGACGGCAGCCGTCGAACGAAGATCAGCGCTGATCTTCGAAGTTGAAATGTCGACGGCTGCCGTCGACGCGTCAACGGAAGCCGTCGACGCGTCGACGGCAGCAGTTACCTCTGCCGTTGGGAACATGCCGCTCGTGTGTAAGAGCTCTAAGTCAGTCGTAAACAAACAAAGACACACAAAGCAGCCGGGTGGTCCTCCATTATAATAGCAGGAATGACAACCACTTTTTATAACCCCACACTAATCTGATTAACAATAAACAATAAAATAAAATTGTGACCACGTTCGGCCACATAAAAATATTCTATGTGCGTGGCTCTGCATTCTGAGTCCTAATAAGAAACAAAATTAATCATTTTTCTTGACGTTGAAATTGATTGAAAATTAATAAATTAGGAAGTTATAGTCAGGAACCTGATTCGAAATTTTATGGAAACTAGTTTTGTGAAGATTGCATTAACATGCCATAACGTGTGCTTAATTATAAATGATGGACATCCAATTGACACTTCTACTAATAATCTCAGTTACGAATAAAATTCTAATAAATGTGAAATATAATTTGTTACGGAACATAATCCCTTTAGGAACCGAATGACAACTTATTCTGTGTTAAATAAATGTTAACAAATAAATAATGTATTGATATCGAACATGAATTAAGTGCTAGGTGGCTTGGGGGCTAATAGGGGCATTAATTAATTTAATAGACCCCATAACTTTACGGATGTAGGTCCAATCGCAAACTAACGGGACTCCCAATAAACGACGATGATATTAGCGCCACAGATTTCTAAATTAGCGGAAATACTAAAACTATGCTACATTATTTGCTACAAATTTGTAAGTCCACATTCCAAGAAGTCTGTTACTACCAGAGATCGGACTCTGGTCGTCATTTCAGGGTCGTATCTAAAAAATTTATTAATTAATTGAATACATGTTTTAATTAATTTTATTACAACAATTTTTTTTTTTAATATGTATGTAAGTAGTATTAATCTAAAAGCAAATATTTTGTACCAAAGATAATAAATTACCTACGTACTTACTTACTAAGCACGTAATTTAATGTAATGATGAAATACAATAGTATGTAATAATATAAAATTTAATCACAAAAAAATGATTCTTAATTTACAATTTAAAGATATATTGAAAAGTTAATGAAGTTAGTGAATACCATATATGAATACCAAAAAATATTTCAAGTTCCGATATTCCGATCCCCAGCGAACGGAATATTGGAATATTGAATATTACTATTCACAACACGAAGAAGAACTACTTACTAGTAGTTCTTCTTCCATAATAGTGAAATAAGTACTTGGTAAAATCAGATCAGTGAAAATTAACTTAAATAAAAATACTCATTAGCTGATAAAAAACACATAACGCCTTTATTTTGCACGAGTGATATAATTGATAGGTTTGTTACCAATGAATAAAAAAATAAACTGCCCACACGTGGATCACTCACACGATTTACAACAATTTATTATTGATGGTAATAGATCACTAACATTATATTAACTATAGTTAAATGATTACTATGTGACGTATAAAGTTAACCGTAGAACATTCAAAGGGCGTCGAACTTCTTAGCAATTTATTTTAACGAAGGAATTAAAGGCAATATACATACCTTCATAATTTAAGTATTCATTATATCTGTGGCCGTTGTGAAAAGGGTTATAAGTCCGATTTTGTCTAAAACGAGTTAAGTCTATCAAAATGATAAGAAAAAAATGCGTTCGATCGAAATGTGTGAAAAAATCGTTTGGTGAAAGCGGAACTAAGATGTCTCTAAAAATAAAAAAGTCACTCAAATTAATCAGCGCTTGACGTTAAATTGACGTAATTTTAGTAGGTCAGTTTTTAATCACGTCTAAACTTGTATGGAGTACTGACAGATTTGACAGGACTAAACTAAAATGTATCTTCTGTTCTTTTCGTAATGAAATAGAAAGAAAAAGATGCACTGAACTTAAATTTAGTTTAGTTTGTAAACAAGGGAATCGGCACCAATACCTGTTTGCTTTTTTGTTACAAAAGCAGCCTTGTGCACAATCAGCTGATGACTGGCTCGTTGGTCTAGTGGTCGCAAGCGCTACTACTGAGGTCCTGGGTTCGATTCCCGGGTCGGACAAAGTTATTGGGTTTTTCCATCTGGAATTTCTCAGTAGCAGCCCGGAGTGGATTTGTGCCTGGTTGATGGCAATAGACTCGCCCCCTTTTACAGTGGACTCAAACATAACTGTCGAAATGTGGGTGTATTATAGGTACTTACACCTCTGCCAAACCCTACACAATACAGACGTGATGTTATGTGTTAAAATCCAATTCGTCTACTTGCAGTTTACTTAATTTCTCAGGAAAAATGATGAATATGAACCGTCCACATCGAAAATATCTTTTGTGGAGTTAATTACGCTTATCACAATTTATTTTACGATGCATTGGTAAGTAATTAATTGATGTTACTTCAGTTTAGACGGCACTCCTTTCTCTATTAATAGATCATTTTATAATAACTAGTCCAGGTAGCTCCCGGCTACGATGAGACCACCTACAGTGGGCCACAGTGGCTATTGCTGCCGCATATGGCGCCTTTATACGATCACGTTACTTCAACTATGCTGAATACACGATTACTACATGTTTCTTTGAGACGTCTTTCTAATTTTACTTAATCATTCATTTTTGAAAATGTCTCTTAATCTGAAAGTTTCAGCCATATGGGGCGGGCCACACAGAAAAGACGTAAGACAAGGACGCGTCGCAGACACGGCGCCCCTTCAATACATTTTAATACAAAATGTATAGAAGCGTCGCGACACAAAATAAACAGAAAAGACAGGGCGCGGACGAGACGCGGTCAGAATAAAACAAAAGTTTTGTTCTATGTTTTAATAAAATACAATAGATGTAGATATATTTAGTAACCTATTCTGCTTACCTGTTCCTAAAGAGTCATAAAAAGCCCTGTAAGAAATCGACACGTGTTTCACCTCTCAAAGAGGATCCTCAGGTGGATGATTGACTTGTCGCGAACCCGAACTCGACGTGTTGCCACGCCGAGCGATGGACGCTGAGTAAATAAATAACTTTCAATTTAAATATATGTATATCTACGCCTATAGTATTTTCTAATAGATTTCCGCCAAGTCACGCCTGAATCAATTTAACTATATAATTATGTTTTTACTACATAGTAGGTACTTGGTACTTGTACATATTTAGCACTCTTTAACTTTGTTGTAGTACGTTTCTAAGCTTACTTACAAATTAATTGCAAAAAGTAAAAGCACATAACTGATAGAAAGTGCAAGATATTTCTCATTGAAGAGCCTGTGAGAACAAGATACTGATATCAGATCACAGTTATTAGATTCATGTAAGACTTTCATACGAACAGTAATGAGCTTCTAATGCTTCGAGTTATATAAGTGGCCAGGATCAACTGTAGATTTCGCTTCTTCATTTTATTTGAATTGGGAACTTCAATTCTTTTTTTTTTTGTTCGTTTTCAAGTTGAATGCTATTTAGTCTTTAGTGTACATTACTACGGGCGGATTGCATAATCTACAAACAATTTTATTAGTGTTTCATTTCTAATATTATTGTACAAGAAGTGTCAATATACTTTAGTATTGTAGATATAATTTATCAAACATTTATTGATGTTGAGATTCGCCATCGATATTGGGTTTTTTCATACTTAATCAAAACATAGGCATTGACGTCATCAAAAATAGAAAAATGTACACAGTGCGAGCACAATCCCAAATCCGTACTAAGCAAGTGTAGTTTTAATACAGGTGGAAAGACTTTACCCCGTAAAGGGACGGTTAGTTACTCAATACTCATACTCAATTATACAGGCCGGTATAGTATAATTTGACATGTTTTTATACAAAACCTAACATCGAAGTGCTACACAAAATTCGCGGAATCATTTAAACACAGTTATTTTCACACACCTGCTCCTAAAAAATCGTTAAGTTCCAGTTATTCTGCAAATCTGCGTGTAAATATATAGGTAGTAACAGGAACTGTGCAAGCGCATTACACGTGTATTCCGCTAGGTGCGAGGGTCACGGAGTTCACTTGATATTTACCAAACATGCATCAGGATGCGCGCGTGCTTCGCCGTAGAACACGTACAGTGTAGTAGTGAACACATCCAGTATATCTTATTTCTTTGTTTTAGCTTGGATGGATATTGGACGAACTATATCCACCTATGTTATTTTATTTTAAGTAAAAATAGACTAGTAATTTTCACAGCAAGCAGCAGTGTATTTTTTTAAAGTTTGTGTATGTTTTTCGGGAGAAAAATGGCTGCGTAAAAGATTATTTTGGTAAAAAGCATAGTAATAAGTTAAGGGTATCTATTGAAACTTTGGTAACATGCCACAAATGCCCAATTAAATCTTTCTTTAGGTACATAAAAGTGACTCCAGGACCAGAGTTTGCGAGCTACGATTTTAGAGTCATGCTTTTAAAGTTCTGTAATTATTAAATATTTATTTTAAATTATCGGAATAGTAATGGTCTTTTAATTCTATGACAGCATTTTGTGCTGGCCTGTACCTGCGGCATTCATTGTACTCTGTACTGATTAGCATTCACGGTCTGCCGGCGCGGGCGCACTATTAGCTCTCGATATAAAAAGTAATTAAGAACTTAGACACTGTGAACTATTCCATGCACCATTACGCTCATAAAAAGAAAAATATATTGCTAATGGACTGAAAAACACAGCTGTTAATTTACAAAGCCGTACTTATTCCGGATTTGCCATTAACTACTTCGAATGATGCACAGAAAAACGTCCTACCTTTCCTGTAAAAATCAAGTTTTGAAGGTGAAAAAAATCTACGTATTATTCAAACTCAAACTCAAAGCATTAATTTCAATTAAACCATTTACAGGCACTTTTGAATTGTCCAGGAGTCGGTCAGTCAGAAAATATAAAGCTAGTTGCCCATTCCAAAGCGTATTAGGTACCTATGGAGAAGAACGGGCAAGAAACTCTACGACACTCATTTATTCAGGTACGTTCGCAATAAAATTCACAGTACAAAAAGTTTTCCAGCCGGCTCTACTATTAAATAAATTATGTGACAGTTCATATGATTTAGAAAAACAATTTAAAAAACTGTATGATATAGAAACTTACTTTCAGGGCTCGTCATTAGGTAGTTAGGTACATAGGACAATTTAAAACTACTTTCAAAAATTCATGTGTCTTGTTATGAAGATAATATCAGGGTACGAATAACAGGTTCATTAAAATATACGTAGGTATATACTACTCATAAACATAAAACAAAACGTTTATGTGCCTCGTTTAATGACTAGTATAAAATCTAGTTATAACAGGGCCCCTTAATTGGCCAGGATGAAAGTCGGCCTGTGGTTAGTGGACAAGTGAGAGCAAAAACTCCTCCGCAGACAAATAACGCGAAATTATATAGAATAAAAGCACAGCATAGAATACAGATTAGCTTAGGCTTGGGTTTAATATCTACAATTACGATGGAGACGTTTAGACCACCATGTTTAAATGTAGTAACTCCATAGTTTATGTTGATCATGCTTGTAGAATCCTCCTTATTCCGTAGTAGGATTGATAATTAAGTGTTATTAGGCTAACTTAACTCACAGGCTAATTACCATTACCAAGTCCTTGTCCCTGCCACGCTTCCACTTCAACTTCCCGCCATTTTCGGTGACTCACACACAGTTGACATTAGTGACAGCTACCTGACAGCTTGTGTGCATGAGACAGTGTTTACATATCTATTTAATAGATACACTAAAATCTGCTAGCCTTTTCCCAACTACATATGTCGGGTTCGGCTTCCATTCTCACCGGATGCAGCTGAATACCAGTATTTTACATGGAGCGACTGCCTATCTGCCCTCCACAACCCAGTAACTGGGTAATACGTATACGTATTTAACAGTTACACTACAATGCCCCTTTTAATTCATCGGGAGCAATATTGTTTTCGCTGTCACAAAAAACACTTTAAATATATATTTTTTAATACCACTTGGATAAGTTCACGTGCTTGCCCGTAATCTACACAGCCACGCTGTAACCCAAAATCACTTTTTGGCATCAACTTAAACTTCAGTGCTCAGCTTTTGGTACTACCAACGCTTTCATTACGTCATTTTAATTCTACAGTGTACTTTATAAAGGTCACTCGATTAAAAGTTTAAAAAGCGCTTGCATAATTTTCGCTTTCTCCTCAAAAACAGAAAGACATGTAGTAATCTAGATAGGTAAGTAAGTACCTACTACAACACAAACTAAATTACATTTGAGAGTTGTCTCGTTAAAATTATAGCCCCGAGAGTTTGTTTCCTATTACGAATCTCAGATCAGATATGACAGGCAATCGAGGTGATCGCTGTAGGCTACTTTAAGAACAATGTGCGAAATGGGCACTGTTTGAAATTATTAGTTAGTACATAGTCTGAAGTTACTTGTGCGAACGTACACGCAGAATTGATCGGCAAAAAATTCTTCGCAGATCATTCTGAATTCTATATTGCATGCATAATGGTGGTAAACCAATTCGTAGGCTTAAAATTAATCATATCAGCTCATAGTAGGAGGTTGTCCCTTAAGGTTCATTAGAAAACCAGCGTCAGACTGCATTTGTCTGGCATTAATGCTGAAATGAACCTTTTTGGCGCAGGCACACACTATTGTTGTACATTTTTTTTACTTTGTCTTTTGTATTTGTGTTTCACGATCTGTGTCCAAATAAACGTTATTCTTTCTTTCTTTCTTCTCTAGGAGACAGGAGGAAGACCTTTTATTTCTGTTATATTAATTATGTATTCTGTTAATTGTATTTTTTTTCAGGCTTGAATACACGTAGCAAATGCCATAATGTGACCTCCGCAACCCAATTGAAAGTTTAAAGACTCCGATTCCTACCCTAGCAACAAAAAAATCATTTGGCAGGAAAATGCTTTCGATAAATAAGAGGACATTAAATTGAAGAGTCCTTATCACGAACTTGACTCACATAATTACAGGGAACTGTTATCATTGGGCTCGGCCCAATTGGCAGTTGTGTGTCGTTACTAGTCGTCAGTTAAGAGCTTGTTGTACCGACATATTACACTAGCAACTCGCCAGCTGTGGGTTGTCTTAAAGAACTTATATCGTACCACAAAATTCCCTGAATTAATAAGTAAGTTAGTGAAAACTGCCTAGTTGTCGATAGTTCAAGCGAGAAAAAACCAGAAAGAGATTTTTTTTTTTTTTTTCTCCTATGTTCCTGACCTAGTCATTCATTATACTACTATATCATAATCACGAATTCTCTATTCCAGTTACACAAAATTCAGTAAAAACAAAGTTCATGTAACAGAAGACCTACCATAAGAGTAAGTAATTAGTAGGTAAGTTCAGTGAAATACCGATCAGTGATTAGTCACCACGACCCCAAAATAAGATTCAGTCTGGTTCATTATGATCAGATTGGGTACTGGTAAGAAAGAAAGAAAGAAGAAAGTAAGTACGTTTATTTGAGGCAAACATGACGTAAAGAAAAAACAAATACACGAAAATAACAAGTTGGTGGAAACTATGCGTCATATCCACGCAAAATGACCATCGCTCAGCAAAATGCTGCGACCCTATGCGAGACAGAGCCCCAGCGCTGGTTTTCAGCGATAACCGGCGTTGACGAGATCAATAAGATACGATACACAAGTATTAATTTAATACTACATGCTTTCTTAATAACATATTCCAACTTCCGCAAAAGTAACGGTAATAAATATACACCATCATCTAAATGGGTAAGGCGATGACTATGTAATGGCCATTTTGATCCCCTTGGACAAGTTTAAGGTTAAAAAACCGCACAAATCGAGGCTAATCACTACTGACCATGAAGCGTAACGACGTCATAGTCAAATCGTCAAGTTAAATTGTTACATTAAAAACTTGCTTTAATAAAAATAATAAAAAAATGTTTTAGCTCTATCCTAACGACCTTACTTTTTTAACCTCAACGGGGAAGAATATAAAGATAATCAAACTTAAAAGCCATGTTTATACTTGCACCTACATCTACCCGAAACCATGCAGTAGGCCTTGTCGAGAAGAGCCTAGAGCTAGACAAAGTTTTGTGGGAGATATGAAATACTACGAACCACACCATAAATAATTCGTACTCCTCTCAAACAAATGATAAAAACCAACATAAATTAAATAGAAAACATTTTGAACACCCATTATACATTCAAAAACAATTTGAATAACACTAACGTTTATAACTAGAACATCTGACTGCTAACGTCCATTTGAGATAGTTATTTCAATCAATCATTCTCAAGCGTGCTGCTGCTAGTGCTGAATTTTAGTATTTAGTTTGTGTGCCTTGCAAAGGCGAAGATATAAAAATTCAGCATTAATTTAATTTGGTTCTGTATTTTGCTGCGTTTCAAGATATATCCATTTACTTTAAGCATTAGACAAATAACGATAGTTATTGTGTAATATTATTGAAATGACTGCACTTTAGAAATACGTTTACAGAACTACGTTAAAAAAAATTATAAAAGCACTGAAAAAAAACTACTACACTGACAAACTACAAAAAAGTAAAAATAATCTTAAAGAAACCTGGAATACGATTAAGGAATTATGCAATATGAAGAAATCCAATGTATCAGCTAAAGAACTACTTAATTTAAAAACAAATGCTACTGAATCTCTAGACGAAGTAAATAAGTTCTTTACATCGGTGGGAGCCAATCTGGCTAATAAGACCCTACAAAAACTGGGCACAGATGAGGTAACTCTGTCTCAAAAAGCCAAAACACAGAAGGATCCTACAAACTCCATGGGATTACGCTTTTCAGACCCAGCTGAAGTGATGGAAGTTATCAGTAGTCTTAAGACGCATAGCGCTCCAGGTCAAGACAAAATCACAGCATCTATCCTTAAAACTTTTCGTACTGTCGTTGCTGAGCCAATAGCTTATCTAACCAATTTGAGCTTTGAATACGGAGTTTTTCCTAAAATATTTAAACGTGCTATAGTTTGCCCTATTTTCAAATCAGGGAATAAGTTTTTGGCCACCAACTATAGGCCCATTTCTCTATTAAGTACCCTCTCTAAGATAATAGAAAAAATTATGAACAAACGACTAATCAATTACCTGGAAAGAAATAAACTCCTAAGCGAAAATCAGCATGGATTTCGTGCCAATCGTTCCACAGATGATGCTGTTTTAGAGCTTACATCTAAAATTACGGCTCATATTGATAAGAACAGCAAATGTATAGGAGTCTTTCTAGACCTACAGAAGGCGTTCGATACTGTATCTATTCCAATCCTCCTAACACGATTAGAGAACGTTGGCATCAGGGGGAATGCTCTTTTGTGGTTAAAGGATTACCTTATAGAAAGGCAACAATGCGTTAGAGTTGAAGATTGCTTCAGTAATTCTAGTGGGGGGTCATATGGCGTGCCACAGGGCAGTACGCTAGCCCCGACATTGTTTCTTATTTACATTAACGAACTCTGTAAATGTCAAATAAAGGATGCTGATATTCAAATGTTTGCTGATGACACTGTCATACTGTTTAATAGTGACACTTGGGAGAATGTAAAACAAATTGCTGAGGAAGGCATGTCTGTGGTCACCTCTTGGCTTGAAGATAGTTTATTAACGCTAAACACTGACAAAACAAAAGTTCTATGCTTCAGCAAAACCAAAGCATCTTCACCAAAAAACTTCCTGGTTCGCATACATTCTTACCCTTGTAACAGATCCAACAATACACTTTTGCCACCTTGTAACTGCCCCACGTTAGTTAGATCCACAGAAACTAAATACTTAGGAGTAAATATTGACGACAAACTATGTTGGAAGAAGCATATAACTGCTGTTAGCAACCGACTAAGGAAACTCATTTATATTTTTAAAGACTTGAGATTGATACCAGATTTAAAACTTCTGATTCACACCTACAAAGCCTTGGCAGAATGCGTAATAACCTATTGTATATGTTCCTGGGGTTCGGCAGCCAAGACACATCTTCTTGAACTTGAGAGGGCGCAGCGTGTTGTGCTCAAAGTACTTCTCTCGCTACCGTTTCAACATCCTACAGCTTCTGTTTATGATAAGGCCGATGTTCTGTCTGTCAGAAAGTTGTTTGTGTATCAATGTTTACGTAAATATCATAAAAACACAGTACCCTATCTAATACCCTCTGGCAAAAAAAGAGACGAATGCCCAATCCCTAGAGTAAAAAGCAAATTTGCCCAACATCACTATAACAATGTAGCACCTAGATTGTACAATAAACTTAATATAGCTCATAAAACCAAACAACTATCCAACTATCAGTTTAAAAATAAAATAAAATTATGGCTGAAACCATTAAATTACGACGAAATAGAAAATCTATTCCTAATTTTAAAATAAAAATAAAGCAGTAAAACACAAAACCCATTCTTACATTGTCAGATACATACACACAAACACACACGCACACTCACAAACAACACACGCACACACACACAAACACACAATTTTTAGTTCGCAGATTGTAAACTTATAAACTTGGTTACTTAGTTATAAACTTGATTAATAGATAAAGTATTATAGATTATGATTGTAACACTAGCTGGACATATTTATCTGGAAGGAACTGATTCCCAACATACAGCTCACGCTAGTTTGGGAAACAGGGCTTGCACATTAAATGTAAATACTTGTTGTTGCAATAAAGATTTTGTATTTGTATTTGTATTTGTATTAGAATTATATTTTTAATGTAAATGGTAAATAGATTAATTGCTTTGTACTTATCGTGAAATAACGGAGTTTATAAAGAAATAATGAAAGGATGATAACCGTTATTTGGCTAATGTTAAAATACATGGAGTAGGAGATACGTTTAAAGGCTCGTTCACACCGGCGCGACTTGTCGCGCGACGCGACACCGGCAATTGTTCAATCGTGAAGTTTTATTAGAAATTGTATTGTTAAAGTCGCGTCGCGCGACAAGTCGCACCGGTGTGAACGAGCCTTAAAGACCAAAAAATCCCCATCGTTCGTTACCCTTAGGAAAAATCTTTTTTAGTGCACATTTTATACTCTCAACAAGAGCAAACAATTACAGTATGTTTCTAAATACTGACTGGTTTTTAAGCTGTGCACTGTCTTGCAGTCAGTTAATCTGTCACTCACAGATCTGCCATAAATTACACAAATATATAATAGTTAACAGAAGTGCAGTTTTCGCTTAATTAAACTGTTCGGCGTACAATATCGTGACAGCTCAGCTGTTGCTGGTAAAATAATAAGCAGCAGCAATCGTCGGTGAAAGCTCGCGGAGTCGCGGCGAGCTTTGAAGTTGACCACATCGAGCGATGAAACTGAGGAGCGGACAGTAAACTGCGCAAAAAATACTAGTTGAAAAAATGATAGTAACATTTATCAGCTTACATAGTCATGTGTCTTCATCTTAAATGCATTCATTGACAGACAGCGTATACAGACTAAACTGCTGGGTCTAGAACCATGAAATTTTACATAGGATAGAACGAAAAATGAAATAATGAAAATTAATAATAAATTAATAAAATTTATTCAAATATAAAGTAAAGTAAACTTATGATTCACATTAATTACAATCGAGGAAAATTTAATTCTTACTGTAATGTAGACCTGCCTAATCCAGGTTTATGAAAGCCTGTGTTTCAGGCCATCAATTTACATAAAAAATTTAAAAAGAAGACAACAATAAATTTATTAGAAGCTAAATTAAAAAGAAGATGTTATATTTTCAGTGAAGAGTAATAATTTGGGTATATTATTTTAAAACTAGATTATGTAAGATATATTATGAGAGATATATTAGAGATATATTATGTTAAAAATGTATCCCCGAAAGGGGTTAATCCCACAGGCACAAGGCTTATGATAATACCTATAAAAGTTATACATGAGCCAAGTGTGAGCTTGTTAATTCAGTGGAGCAGTGACGGATCGTTAGATCTGATAATCGTAAACGCCGCTTTTTTGTCGCGATAAATCCATTGTTATTAGAATTAGAAAGAGTGTTGTATGAGGACAGTTATTATTATCATAATAACCAAGTTTGGCATAATTACGATTTGGTGATCTCAATCAATTGTTTTAAGTAGATAGAAGAGTAATAGACTGACGTCACAACTTTATAATTTTGACATAATCCCGTAATAGCTTTTTATATAGGTACTGGGACCTCACGGCAAAGAACACAATTCAGCACACATTTAATGTAGCTTAAACTTATTACCTAACCTAACCTTTAGAACCATTACGATTGTTCTCAGTCAAAATTACTTTGTATCCTTTCAAAACCTTGAAGTTGCCACTAATGCAATATATTTTTAAGAAACAAGCAATGTCATCCACCTTTCAGGTGACTAACACCTTATTTAAGCTGTAATTAATTAATTACGACAACCAGATAAAAATGGCTGTGTAAAATAAAATGGCTGTATTAAGAGCCACTTGTGTCCATGTTTAAAATGTTTGACTGTACAAATTACTTTTAAGTATTTACATATGGTTAGAAAATAGCAAGAGATAAAGACGTTTGATTAAGTGGATATTTAACTTTTAACCCACTTGTAACTACTTGAATTTATACCAAATGTAAAAACTTTCTACTTTATATTCAAGCCTCTTCTGACGCAGAAATGGGCTGAGCATTGATGAGAGACCGTGAAGGTCAGGTTTCCTAACAATGTTTTGTTTCACAAAAGCCATTGTCAGTGATGTATTAGATTAGCATTTAAATAGTACTCAATGACATTTAAAAGCAGGTATTTTGCAGGAATTGAACCAGCAGCCTCGAGCTTATGGCGCCGGATCGACAGACTCTTGAACCTAAAAATCGTCCATTAGCCTAAATAAACGTATGGATCCCAGTTAAAAGAACGGAATATTCTACACCAACATATTCTACAATGAATATCAATTTTATTCTCCTTCAAAAACGAATAACTTTTACCCTCAAGACAATGCAACCATAATCAAAATTACAATAGTTCTCCACACCTAACACACTTCATAACTCTTTGTCGCCGAACAGAAATCTAATATTTTACCCGCGACGGAGTAAAGCACCTCGGGCCCGTGATCTATGGATTCGCTACTTCCCTAGCAATTTATTACATCCTAAATGAATAATATAAAGACTACTGAGTATTCGAAAGTGGACACTGATTCTAGACTTGGATTTATCACTGGTAGACGTCCTGCCTGTCGATATGTTCTGAAGTCCCATTAGTAATGCGAGCGAAAGTGGTTCCTTGATGTCAATTATAAAGATAAGTGTGTGGTCCAGGTACGGTTAAGTTATGGTTAAATAAAGATATTTAACAGCAACCTACCCTCCTCGACGGTTCACTTTAGCGTAAACTTAATGTCGGTCATTTTCAATATGTATGGCTGCATGGCGTATGAGCTTTATGAAAAGTGGGTGGATTCGAAAGTGTTAAAGGTTAAAGGAGGTGTCACTCTTATGGACAGAAAAGAAACGAGCATATCCGAATCGAAGAAAAACTCTCTGAAGCGCGCCTGAGGTGGTATGGCCATGTAATGAGAACGCTCGAGGAACACATGAATAAGCAAGTCCTCTTCATGAATTCGGGTCCAAAGAAGCGAGGTAGGCCCCTTCTCACTTGGGTATCTGAAGTCAACAACGGCCTGAAGCAAGCCCAATTGAATGACTCGACGACCCAGAACCGAAAAATCTAGCGAAGAATGACGAGGAGAGCCGACCCCAAATGAAATAGAATAAGGCTAGGCAAAGAGAGAGAGAGAGCCTAGAATGGTTAAACCAAATCAAAGAGCTTGTAATGCCCTAGTTGAAACAAGTATAGAAGAGTTTTGCAATGTTATGTTTTTCATTGCAAAGGATGCCCTTCAATAGACGAGCCAATTCATGTAGAAGGCTTAAAGAAATATCTTAATAAACTTTTACATCACAAAAGCAGGAGAACACATACTGGGATTACAACATATACTGGGATTGTTACCCGTTGTAGTTGCCTTTATATAAATAAATAAATAAAAGAACAAAATGATCTCCTTTTAAAATTAATTAAAGTGCTCAAGCCACTTAGAATGGCTCAGTCTAATCTTGGGTACAAATTGTGACATTTTAAACACAAATCCCCTCCCACTATTTTTGACCTCTGCTTGTATAAATCTTTGACTAAAATCAACATGTTTAGACGACAGGAAACGTTCATTGACACAACCGAACGCATCACTAACATTGCACATCAAAAAATCACAACAGCACTTTCTATTTGCTAAACATTCAATCAGAAGGCTGCTAATCGATTTTGACTTTCACGATCCGACATCGAGCACATTGATAAATCGTTATTACCTCGCTATCGATTAAATGTAGCTTCACACTAGCCGGCATCGGCGACGTAATCAAAGAGATTCCTTTCAAACAGCTTTCTGCCTTTATTTATGTCTATGTGCTTAGTACTGATAGTTTTACAGTTTTGTATTATAGTATGGGAGTATTTCAATTACGGGTTTGTTAACGAGAATTCTAACAGAATTGAGAAGATCATAACACACTAGGGTTTTAACTCAATTTCTACATTCATTTGTTATTTCTTTGTGGTGCTTTTGGCTGACTGTCCCGTAAAAAATCCTACGTGACTTACAACACGAATTTTAAGCTCTCAGACTATGGGAATATACTTACAGAGTGTAGCGGCCTACGCGCAACTCAGCATGATATCTTTATGTATGAAATTTGAGGAAAATATTTTTCTCAATGGTATTATTAAAAGGACAATAAAAGGATGATCGCTCCAAATTCGCAAGCATTTTTTTTTAAAGTAAATCTCCGTGGATAAAATCTCCCTTCGAATTTCGAAGTGATATTTGTAATGTTCGGAAAATATTTTCAGTTGAGCTTTATAGGTGCATGGCACTGCAACAACAGATTCGTCAGGGTGTTATTTACTTAGAGACTTCATCCAAAAATAGGTTTTTTTCCAACATATTTATTAATTCATTAATACAATTATTATATGACTGAAATTATAAATGCACCTAGATAGGTACTTTAAAATGACCAAATACCTATAAACATTTATTCATAAATCTTTATTTATCTCAACTCAACAACATATTATTATTTCAGGCACTGGTTCATAAAATGCACAATCTTAATAGAAAAGGTGTCTGAGGTAGTAGGAACCCGAATTGCAGATCTCCAAGCCCTCTTAGATAGCACATGTTAATTAACAAAACAGTTAGAGTCAAGATATTGTAGGTTACTTATAATAAAAGTCCGAAATTATTATTTAAGTATAAGCAGAATCTACAAAATTAAAAGATACGATCAATTAGCGCCATCTACCCATTTTTTGTCGAAGCTCAAACTCTACTTATCACAAGTCGAGTCAATACAACAAGTCGGTACATTCTCGGTAGTAGAGTGTCAATGATAAACTTCCACTGTTTCGCAAGATGGCAGCACTCCATAAACTTTTCCATAGAAATCACTTTTATGGGTTCTTTGGTTTCGACTTTCTCTGTATTTTACATGCTCTTTTCCGTTTCTGGTAGAATTGCCTAAATAGTTTCATACGTCGAAACTTCGTTTCGTGAAAATTTATGAAATCATTTTATTTTTTAAACATCACACTCATTTTCATCGTCTGGTACGCCTCGTTTTATTTGAAACATAGAGTCACGCGAACAAAGTTTCATTTGTTTACAGTTTTAGAACAGGTGACATGTGAAGGTATACCGTAAACTAAGAATATTGAATTTTTTGCATAATTTTTCGAGACAAACGAGCAAATATCAGACTTGACATTGTTCAATTTATTCGACGACCGGTGTGATGTAGGTTGCTGCACCACAGGTAAAAGACGAGGTTGATAAGAATAGTGCTTTCTCTTTCTGGGCAGAGGTGAATCGCGCGGCGCAGAGGAGGTAGGAGGCCATCTGGGCTCACGTCACTGTTCAAACAAGGCTTGCCTTCCTAGTCTGCGCTCTACTCGACAAACGACGAACGAACCGGCGACGCGGCGCCATTGCTCTCGACGTATCCGCACGAACGTGACTGTGCCTGGTTTTCGCTTGTTTTTTCTTCATCGATCGTGATAGAACATCATTACTGCGCAGTGTAAAAGGTAAGGTACTTTTAAGTTGTTTTGGAAGCAGTGCATCTTGTTTCGCGAAGTGAGTGCAATCGAAGAGATAGTTTAGTGGGCTACCTGGAGCTTTCTCGTTTATTTATGCAAAGAATTTACCGAGGGCGGTGTGTACATACAGGCGAGTTGGAGGCTCGCAGGCGAGGCGCGGCGCGCGGCGCTGCCTCCGCCGCCTGCGCACCCTGCGCAGTGCGCTCATCATACATTAATGTGTCAATTTTGGTAAATCACGTGCCAGTTTCCTAACGTGTTCAGTGTTTCTGTGACTTGTGTATACTGTTTGTGCCCCCTGGTGTTCCGTTTCGTGCAACAACAACGGTTGTTGCCTCTAAAGACAATAAGGTTACAGTTTCTTTGTGTTGTGAAACTCGTGAGCATTCGTCTTCATTTCTTACGCTGACGCATGACATTACTTACAACTTTAGTAATTCTCCTTGAGTATAAGCGCCTTATCATTCTTGGTATTTATTGTGAATTACTTCTCTGTATAAAATTGTGAAATCCGTAAAATTTTCATCAACATTTCAATGTTTTATTGCCAACGGCGAAGTTTTTGCCTGGATAAATAAGAGCATACATAAATATAATGCTTGATTCATCGTTTCCTTGAAACAAAACAATTTTAATCGGCGAAGATAAGCCTATCTATAGCAATTAGCCCTAATGTCATCATTAATACATAACATAAATATATAATGTAGGTAGGATAACCAAGCCTTCTAAGGCGCCAAGGTGTTCCATGATAAAAGTTAGTTGTTATTAAGTGACTCAACGATGAGTATCAACCACAACAACTTATGTCATATGTATTGAATATAATAAACGTCAAAAACTAACAATTACTAAGAGCCCAGGTGAAATTAAACTGGAAGTTGTATAATGAGTACTAAGAAACTGCAGCACCGGAGCTTTCACTCACAATTTAAACCTATTCATTGCACGTCGCGCGTCTGACCATCAAACAGAAAAAACTTCTGAACGAAGATATTGTTATTCAGCTTCAAGTTGAAGTAACGCAGCCGAATCAAACAGACGGACCTCTCCGAACCAAGTTATTACTTAGGGGAACACTGGCAATAAACTCTGTGAACAAAGACCTATTGCAACAGAATTTCCTCATAATATTAGAAATATGTGAAGTGTCTTTAATCTGACGACATAAAGATAGTTATTACAAGTGTTAACGTAATAAAAACTGACCTTCGTTGAGAGTACGTGCCAGAGCGAGTGTCTACACTTTCCATTATCATGCCCTCATGATTGATGGAGTTAGACCTTCTTTCAAAGGAACTCCTAATTAAATTTGTATGTTATGTTACCTTTTCTTTTTTACGGTCTCGGCTTTCTGACCCAGATGATTCATCAGAGGAAGTCTAAAACCAGTCTGGACGCCTAGTATGTTATGCATTGTAAAAACTTCGACGTCAATCAGTTCCATTTCCAATAAGCAATAAAATGTTCCATTGTTCTCCAGTGGATAAATCAATGGTTCCATTTAATCGATGCCGTATTTTCTTAGTCTTAATTCTTTCTCGTGACACAATGTGCAAACAACTTGACCATTGTTTTTCCCCGTTTTAGCAGTTACAGAAGAAACTTTAATTGCATCTTTGTAGCACTTTGCTATATCATGTGCACTTGAGTTTATTTTGAGTTCAGTTGCAATAAAAGGCGAAGCTTCATTGAAACCTCTTCAATTGATGCTATACATGTTTTGAATGGGTCTGTCTGTATTCACTCTGCGTCGCAATAAAATCCCAATTGTCCGAGCGTTTCCTGTCATTACATTTGTTGTCATAGCACACATAATTAAAATACCGTATGTCATACTGGCAATATGGTAAAATTTAGATTTGCTAACGCTATTTTTTACAATAAACAGCTATCGGGAGTTCATGGTTCGTTGAATTTTGATCTCGTGGAATATCAAATGGGAACTAACGAAGCATGTAATTTGCTAAATGATTGACCTAATTGCGCCCATTAAAGCATGCAGTTCGTAAGAGGGACGTGACATCAGATGGACTAGTATAATTTGTGGATGGTAACAATCAATCGGCTCAATTGATCTAGCGACCGGTTGCGGATAAAGACAAGGCTATGCGCCGGCGGCGACGCGACGCGACGACACGAACTAACACAGTCATGTGATCCTTTACGTTTACAGTGGACGAACTACTTCCAACAGTCAACTAAATGATTTAAAAAACTATTTGTAAAACGACCGTTATCCGAAATTGGACTTGATGTTGAGCATTCTACATTTGTAAATTTTACAATAATTCCGTTAACTTTGAGCTTGTTAAGCCATAATTTATGATCTCGTAAAGACACTGATTTCCATTTAAAGAGAGCTGATCAAGTCATTACTCAAGCAGAAGTAAATAAACTATACCTCGAAAGTGGAATAAACAAACTGCTTGAATTCTCACTGTATTCGATTTCTGCTTGAATAAAGCACAAAAACAATCTAATTATTATGCGAGTTAGGGCTAAAAAACCTTAAAAACGGATGTAACGTGCCAAATGACGTCACATCCTGACCGCGACAGAAACGGACATTTGAACTGTAGTAGAAAATTGTTAAGTTTCATAATTTTTTTGAGCAACAATCAGTAGTTTAATTTAACTTTTATCACTTCCCTTAGTTAATATTACTGTCTTTTATTGATTTATTCGAAAAAATAACATGCATATTTTATTGCATTGCCGGTGCATCCATTGAAGGTATAATTAAACTTGAGCATAACCATTATTAATGTTCTGTTTAAACCTTCAAAAATTGCCTATTAAAAAAAAAACAGGTGACTGAAAGAAATTTTGCCATAAATGGCGCGTCGGTATACTTACAACATTATCATATTATTACTTAACAGTCCTGAATTTTGACGCTATATTTTAGGATATCAGAGGTCAATGAAACGATTGGTCTTTGTATGTTTCACACGTGTCGTTTCGACGCTGGGTTGAAGCTCCATAATACAGGAGCATCTCGGTTATAACAATACACAACTTCATCTTACATTCGTATCACATTCCCACGGTCATTGAAACGCTAAAACATGAAAACATTCAGAATGTTTTTCATTTACACTTCACAAATTTTCTCAACAAACATTTTATTAAACACTTGGTAAGTATTTGCTTAAATGAATAGAATTAAAAAAAAAAAACTTGATAATGTAATATAGAGTTGAAATAACAACAACTGAATTGATGCTGCATTAAAAAAGTCTCGAAGGCGGTACATCATATAGTTAAAGAAAAAGCTAATGGTGCAAAACACATCTACCTAAGGGCAGGAATGAAGGGCCAGTCGTGTTCTGAGAAGTGCACGGGGCATTCCAGACGTTCTGCAAGCTGCACGCACGCCGACAAACCTTTTATTCAACACGCCGCCTGCTTTGAAATAGTTTTATTTGCATTTTAAGGAAATAATTTGGATGATTACCGCTGCGGGTGCTTTAAATTTCATGTTGGATGCATTTACGCACAAACATGCGCATAATTCTACGCGCCATGGCGAGGTGCAAAGATAACTGAAAGAGACAAGGTGCTAGTAATTTCTTGCAACTAGTTTCAATGTCAACACACAATACGAACGGAATAAAAACGAAATTGTCGTTCTAGAAACATCTGAACACTTTGACGACGATCGCTTGAGTTCTGACAACACAATTAACGTTTTTAAAACACTTTTGTTTGGTAAAACTATTTTTGTTTCTGATTGTCACGTGGTGTTTATTGTTGTCTTATGTACCTACTACTCGTACGTCCATTCTATTTATAATGTCGATTTAGATCTTCATACTATAACTGCTGCAAAAAAGAACTGCCAAATCTCGTTTGAAAATTGCAGTTTCGTAAACCGTTTTAGCCGCAGACAAGTCAAACATGACGTAAGCCTGAAGAAGGATTTATTTGACTTCATAAAAGCATGCACAGGCAAAAACATGATTTGACCGTGTGGTGTAATTGTATTTTGCAAGTTCTTTTGATAAACTATTTGTACTTACAATAGTTTATTGGTTGGTGGAACCAATAGTTAAAGGTTTCTTTGGTATATTTACCGTTTGTTATTCAGAAAAACATTTTAGGTACGTAACTAATGGAAAAAATATGAAATAATACCTTATCAAAATTCAGTTCCCTTTTTTTAATTGTTTCAGTTTGTTTCATTTTCAAAGTAAGCTTCAATTCCTGCCACACCGCACGAACAAACTTGACATTATTTACTCAACAGCTCCTGGGTTCTTAACATTGTGCTATTCCTAATTGTTGCACGTGCTCAAGAAAGCATTTCTTAGTCCTAAAATAGGAAATATTGTCGGCTAACTATTAGCTCCTTCAACTACCCGCATGCCAACGTGTGGAGTGTACCCAGTTCATGTTTATGTACCCATGTGTAGTTCTGTACTCATATATGGGCTTGTGTCCGTCACACTTAGTGACTCCGGTGACATCACTGAACATACTGGCATTGTTTTACTACATCCTAATTGAATTTTCTTCTATTCCAACAAAATAAAACGCTCATGTTCCAACTCTATTTGCAACGATGACAGCATCACTCGTTTCGATACTTAGCCACAAAGCGTTGCAATCAAGTTTATAATTCATTACCTTCCCTCATTATTCATGCTCTTTGTTGTCTTAATTGTAAAAGTATGACGGATTATTAGAGAATTGCTTACGTATGTTTTAAATTCTGATAATAGTCATTGTTCCTCAATGAGAAATTGAAAAAAAATTGTATGATGCTATGTTTGAAGCAATGGACAAGTTGAAAAATGATTACGATTCCTTAAAATCAACCAGCACAAATATGCTAGCAACGGTGGAAAATTATATGTAGAACCGTAGGCTACAACTCCACAAGTGAATGTAAGTCGTTACTTCAATGAATAAGTGGGCATGTTGTAGATTTAATGTATTATTTTAACGACCTTCGAAATCACCTTTATCGCTGACTCAGATAATTTTAAGAAACCGTAGCAACGACGGAAGCTGAGCAGCCTGCGAACGAAGTCGATGACGAAGAGAATTTCACTTTTAAAATCCGGTCTGTTTAACTGAGGTTAACATTTTGACCAATTAGTGTTCCTCGTTGGAGCGGAATCGCAAAGGTTTTTTGTTGGAAAAAAATAATACATTAGATTACAGATAGGTATTGAAAGTATTTGTGTATTAATGATATCTGACTCATCAGCCTCATTAGATGGTAAGAATAATAGTAAATAGTGATACATTCTATTGTATTAGTCTTTAGATTTGCATGTATTGTGAATGTTACTGGACTAGATTGTATTGAACATCAGTAATTTACACAAAAGAAAGAAAAATAAACAAATATTCTGTTCTAAACAATTGAAAGCAAAGCTTCAAATGCTTCATATTTCATCGTAAACATTAACAACGTTTTCTTGTCCGCGCTGGACATAACTTTTTCCGAAGCGACAATACGTACCTTACTTACCAGTACGTATTTATGAGGACTGCTAGAACCAAGAAATACTAATGGTTATTTTGTTTACCGGTTGTAATATTGCATAACTAATTACATGTTGTTAAGCCAATCTTTGCACAATAATCACCTTTTGCTCTCAGTAAAATTTTATCACCAACATTGCAAGACGAATAGGTACATTATTACTTTTATTTATCTCAAATCAACTAAATAGTTAATAGACTTTGGAAATGCGTGTTAATCACAGGAAACAATTTTAATAATAATCTTCTTGGCTCTTAAATCCTCGTAATAAAGTATGTAAGTAGCTTTCCTCAATAAAAATAATATTTTTCAAAGTTTTTTTTCTTTTTTTTCTTTTTAGACTTTAATAAAGAGACGAAATAACAATTCACACTGCGATAAAACGTTGGGTTAACATAAAATCTAAGTTATGCATTTCATTTCGTCATAAATCTATTTCAGTCATTGTTATTTTCACTAGTATAAGTATCACTATTTAAATTCCATATGCCTCTATCTACTGCGGTAATTCCGATGTACAAACGTGCCTACGTTCATTATCGTCTCATTTTCCTGATAACCTGAATAACCGTGGTTATCGTGAAAAGCATTGACGCAAATTGTTAGAAACTAGCAACGAAAAATTAAAGTAGACTGGATACAAACTCCTTAAAATATGCAAAAACATAATGAAGCCTTAATATCCTAAGACAGACAGCGGGGTTAAAGTCGCGAACTTTGACTCCGTCGTACTATTAAATGCAAGAAACATACTAAAACATTATACAGACAGAACACACGACTGTGAAACAAGTTTGTAAGCTAAAGGTAAAGCCATGCATTTTCTTGATAACAGAGACGAAATGATCACACCGCTTTATAATTTGGACGCTTGACTTCTTATCGCCCTGGAATTTCTAGTTCAAACAATGAAGCATTATTATAACAACATGTTTTTATCCGTACACTATTTCTAGAGGATAGAGATAAAAGCAATTTAAACAATGGGGTTACAACAACCCCTAGCAGATACTATTAAAGTGATGAGACGTATTAAAAACGTTAATGCTGAAATGGTGTTGAGTCGGATTACGGCAACAGTTATTGGTCTTGTGGAATTCAGAATCTTAATTAAAGCATTGTTTACACAAATAATAGAGCTGCAATTTGTTTTACGTCTCTCAAAGTTTAATTTGTTATTTAACACAATAGTTACGTCAGGTTATACATCATTGATGCGCAACGAGCCGTTTCAACGAATCCCTCGACGACAATAAAGCGGTCATGCTTCTTAGATTCCTTGAAACACTGTGAAATCTCTACAGACCACTTCATTCTATGTAACATTGTTATAGTCTCATCTTATAAACCATTTGCTCTTACAAAAGTTTAAACGCTCAACAAATCGTCCCGATGTCAATTCGGATTCGTTCGTGTACCAGAAGGTCATGTTTCGTTGAAAATTTCCTTCCTCAACAAAGGAATTTATAAATATCTTGACTTTTGTTCAATGTTATTGGAGTGTTCTCAGTGAATTATGTTTAAAAAGTTTCTCTCTTGTCTCAAATTGTTTGTTGAGTGGGAGCAGGACGGAGAGTCAGCCATTCATATACATTACGATTTGTAACCGCACAGCTTGCGTTCCCTCACTAGTTGCATTCGATTTCTCGGTCAAATTGAAAAGCTCCTCGTCAAGTGGGTTCTCATTGAAAACTGTGCGTACCTAATGCAGCCGGTTGTTCCGTGGGTGTGTTTTTATTTCTGTAGGTAAGCGTCGGCGGCAATAAGTAATAACGTAAACATTAAGCAAGTGAGGCCGCGACTCGTCTAAGCAAGATTCTTTGCTCGTTATAATCGACGTCTAAGCCCACATCAATCGTTTGATGTTCTTGAATAATGTGTGTCACTTCTTTTCTTTTTGTGTTTTTTACATTTGAGTGCAAATTGATTGCCATGACATCACAATTGTGTTCTTTAGCGGAACACAGTTTCTTATCAACAACAGTTTTATTTGCTATTTCTCTATCTCTAATCTCACCAGCGTCTTAGGATCTCCATATTTCTACATTACCGTAGTTTCTACAATTTCCACACTATGCTTGGTTAATTACGAGTAGGTGTTAGTTGATAACCGGCGAGGTAGAATGCTTCAGATAAGAGGTCGTACTAACGGGAGGCTACCAACATAAACTTTATCTACTACCAACGGTAATTCGTTGTTTACCTTTTCGACTCTTGTGTCTACTTAAAGTGCTTATTCATTGTACGTGTTTCTGGGAACATTTTTTTATTATTGTTGTTGTTATTTAGGTGCTCATAGTTTTTTCACGGTAAATATTAGTTTTAAACAACGAATCTTGCAATTCTACGAAAGTAAGTGTTAAATTACCTGTGAAGATTAAGATACGTTTAACCACAGAATTGAAGTAAATTGATGTTTTTTGGCTGTTAAAAGATTTATCCATTGTGCCTTCCTGTAGCAAAATCGCCTTAAATGAAGAACTTTAAGTAGGTCTAATACTGTTTGAAATGGAGAACGGCCAAATTCCACAGAAACATAATGTATTATTCAATTAAAAGATGCATCCGAGAAAAAATTCCATGCAAATATTGAATGTCTGTGTATCTTATTCATTCTGTCTACATAGTGGTATTTGGCACACAATAATAAACCAGTGCAAACCAATGTTTGTGTTGCTTCATCTATCACATAAAGAGGAAAATGGTGTTTCTCAGCCTTTACGTAAACGAATAACAAAACCTAGATTCGTTTTAGATTCGATTTTAGAATCATTTTAATCGATTACCGATATTACTGTAACCAATGCAGCAGTTGTTTTTTGTGCTTTGCCAGTTACCTTGCCTTGAAGAGTAAGCAAAAACGCTGCGCTGACAAAAAAATCTTCGAAGAACTCATCCTCTATCTTACCCCATAAGTTAACTCAATAAGGCAGTTGACAAACTGGGCGATATGGTTTTTCAAATTGGTCCATCAATCTTAAAGTCTTGTGGTGTGGTACATTATGGCATGATGTATTGACTGACAAAGCCTTGGAATACAGATCATTATCTGCCTTATTATATGCACATTTATGACGTAATATGCTATGACAATAAATTACCCATCTACGTCATTGCTGCACTTTTTGAATAGTAATTAAGGCCTACAAAAGAAAATGCAATGATGGTAATTTTTTTTAGGTTACAATTTTAGCGTTTTTGTCAATCTCAAATAGTCTTAATTAATTGTCCATGATCACTCAAAATATATCAAAGTAACCATAGTCAAATTATTGTTGATAGAAAGAAGCTGAAAATATAGTAGTGTATGAATAAAAGACAAGATGCACACCAACGTGACCAATTCACAATGAACAAATCACGTATAACAGACAAAGACTGCGTTTCTTGTTAAAATATTAGTTTTAGTACAATAGTCAGGCAGGTACATAATATTAATATACCGTTTCTCGTAATGCGCAGTTACGCCGATCGATTTTGCATGGACATTGAGATTGGAACGTTGCCCGCTTTCAGGCCGCATGTTTTTGGCAAGTGATTATATTTCTGTTTGATCAAAACTATTGAAAGTGTCTCATTTCCTTTTTAATTTGCGTTCTTCCTTTCTTTAGAAGAATACTTTGTTGCTAATCTTCTTCGTCGTCATTTGTATCGGCTTTCGTATCGACACAGCTATAATCATGCTCGTACCTTTTATCAATATCGACTTTTTGATGTTTCTTTCTCTAAGCTTTCTTTTAAAAAATACCTTTCGAAACAAAGATTTATAGTATTGTAGGTAGTTGTACCAAACATTTTCTAAATGCTGTCGCTACCTAATGAGATTTTCTTTAAGGGATCTCGCGAACTAGACAGCCACAACTTCGGCCACTCGTGGCCGAGCCGTGGTATTGTATGGTCTGCCGGTCTGCGTCTACTTGGCCGTTGCGACCAAGTGCGCGATTCGTATCGGTTTATGTTAACCTAGTCGCTACGACCACTGGTCGCGGTCGTGGCCTTCTGGTGCGCGAGATCCTTTATTGTGATTATCTTTAGCAGTAACAGCTGTTAAGACAAGATATGTCTCATAATGAGGATCTTTAAAAAACCCAAACATTTTCCTGCCATATTTTTATGCAACAATTATTTATTATTCATGATCGCGCAATAAACGTGTTGAAGTGTGGAAATTAAGGTTACTAATGCGTCGATGATTGAAACTTCCCCAGCGATGTGACCTCTTTCCATCAAGCTAGTTAACCTCCACAATCACGACCGACCTTTTAAATTACAGGACTCTTTAGTGAGACCGCTGTTGTTTAATATTTGTATCTATTTTATAACACTTAGATTAGTATTCAGAAGTAGGTAGTCGGTAATAAAATGCTAACTTTCTGCTAGTTTTTCTTAATATTTTCTACCCCCATTGTAGATTGGTACCTACTAGTCTTGTAGGCTTTTCTCGAGTTTAAAAAAAATATAGCCAATACTTTTTACTTAATTCAAAATAGATATAATATATAGAAATAATATTTTCTTGACACCTGATTCCTAGCAGCAGGATGTAATAGATACACGTATTTTACAAAATGCAGTAAGAAATAGGTATTACCATATATTTAAAATAAACAATATAATTATGTTTTATAATTTAATCTAACAATATCCATGAAGTGTTTATAGGTACTCGGCTTGTGTATATAGTCATAAAGTACCCCTAGGTACTTATAAAACATTATGTAATAAGCAAGCCGTGACTTCGACATGTTCAGTGGTGACTACAAAGTGCCCACCAGAGTACCGGTTACCTATATCGAATTAAAATGTTGTTTACCGATTGGGTATACCTAAGTTTGTACTACTTAGTTTATCGTGAACGGAAAAATTTGCAGAAAATGCATTTGATACAGATTGTCTCGTAATTTATTTCGTTGGTTGGTGAAAAGGAAAACCAATTCAATTACTCTGCAGTAAGATGTCAGGTAAAATGATTTCTTGATATAAATTAGACCGGTATTAAAGCAGTTTCACTGATCAGTATGGATCATGAAACCTCGAAACGTTACCAAACTTCAACAAAAATTAAATCGCGAAAATTTAAATTAACTCGCCTATTTCAAATAAAGAACCAAGAATAGATATTAATTACAGTAGGTAGTCGTAAATATTCTATCGGATAAAGTACGAAATCGATATTCTGCAGCGACCGTTTCCGTGCTGTATTATTTAATTTACGAATTAAGTAGTTGTGTAGGCAAAGAAATTCAGGGCATGCCTCATGGATGTTTGTAGTTAGGTATACTACGTGCATTAAAGAATACTTAGTTGTGTCAAGAAGACGGGAAGGAGCATGCTCCTTCGCTCAAATAAAATACTCCGCCATGGCCTGTTTTAATAGAAATTTAATGTGTGTATTTCCAACCATACAAGTACATTATCTTGATAGATGATTTGGAATGGCAAGCGGGTCCGTGGGGACCACAGTTTCGCTAAAATTCTTATGGCCATGCAAAGGCACTATCCCTTTGGAAAGCGTAGTAATAACAGCAGAACATACTCTTCAGCAAAACATTAGAAGGCCATTCATCAGTAGAAGCTCACAGGCTCTCAATACCATGAATATAAACCATAATAATTTAGCATCCTCTACACGTCTATGGTAATTAAAAGGGCTAAACAACTCGTGGCTGACCATAAAGTGTGATCTCATCAGCGTACGAGTCTCAAGTGTTAATGCCTCTTAATAAATCCAATGCCAGTACGTCGTCCAATTGATTTATTTTAGTCGATGACGCGTGTCAGCCTAGAAGCTGGGCAAAAACATCTTCAATGGTTCAAGGACAAATAAGGTAGCAACGTGAATTATCACCTGTATGGAAAGGACGAAGCGGACAGCTATTAAGATAATGCTCTATTTTTTTAAGATGTTGCTAAGCGCTTGAAAGCGATGAAAATGAAGCAAAAAGCTTTATGATTTACAATAGACATAATAAGGAGCTTTAAAAGCGCAAGAACGTAGAAAAAGGTTAATGATTTTCAGTTGCCTTGGAGTTTACAATAGACTGAAAAGTGCTACATTGTTCGAGAAAAAGTATTTTCCTTTCTTCGTTCTAGGTGTTCTAATCGATAATGTTCACATAAATAGACAACTATAAAACAACTCTTGAATATTATCTAGCTACCTGCAAGTAGGTACCTCGAACTATTATCACGCGCAGATAACAAGCGTTATCATTTGTTTTATCATCACGAATACAAATAATACAGTGTACTCAGACACGCCTACTAGTGGAGGTT
This sequence comes from Eupsilia transversa, assembly GCA_914767815.1. Lineage (NCBI taxonomy): Eukaryota > Metazoa > Arthropoda > Insecta > Lepidoptera > Noctuidae > Eupsilia > Eupsilia transversa. The sequence goes on from OU611874.1 coordinate 5,802,108, forward strand.
TATTGGCGTCGAATACTGAAGTTTTAAACTCTTTTTGTAATGGAGTCTAGACAAGGCACTAATTCAAATCCGTACAATGGCTACTAATGAATATTCTTACAAAACACTGGATAAAAAAGCTATTGGAATTACTTTAAGATTGACACATTCATGTAGTAGTCACACATTAAGCGAGGTACATACAGTCCACTAAAATTTTAAATGCATGGCATAGTTACGGAGGAGGCGTGGCCAACTTGCGCTGGAGCATAAATCATTGCGAATGGTGTATGTAGATTTACAATTCAGCTCATGACCTTAGGAAGATATACGATAATACGATTCGTATTCTTTGAGACCAAATTAGCGTATGAATATTTGGCGCCTTTTGATTTAAAAGCGACACACGGACGGAGGTGGCAGAATAATGTATGAGTCCTTGGATATTTTATTTTGTACTAGAGTTACAGTGCAGTGTGCCTGCCGGCTGAAAATTGGTTCCATTCCATTGTTAGTTTTATATCGGACAATAACATTTTGATTTGATGTCATTGTGGTTTACACTTTGTTGACATCATACAGTAATTTTTCGTTTGTAATTAATGATAGTAGATAGGTACCTATTATTATCGATTTCTTATGTCAAAGATAGACACATGCGATAGGGTTTCAAAAATACTTGTTCATGTAGTAGGAGGAGCTCGTGGCTAAGTAATAACAGCCGCACGGGTCGATCCATCAGGTTAAACTGCGCTTGTCGGGGTTGGTCCATGGATGGGTGACCATCTTTACATACCGAGACTCCTCTGTGCTTCGGAAAGTACGTTAAGCCGTTGGTCCCGGCTGTCATTCGTGGATCTTTGACAGTCGTTACGAGTCGTTCGAAGCCCGAAAGCCTGACAACCAGTCTTACCAAGGGATATCGTATTACCCAGTTACTGGGTTGTGGAGGTCATATAGGCAGTCGCTCCATGTAAAATACTGGTATTCAGCTGCATCTGGTTAGACTGGAAGCCGACCCCAACATGATTGGGAAAAGGCTAGGCAGAACGAATGAATGTAGTATTTGTGAAGCTAGTAACTGCTCTATTAGGAAGTATATAAACCTACAATGGAATATGTGATTCAAATTTTTGTACACGAGTTATTGATAGTGTGGTTCATTCGCCCCGCCTAGATTTAACTTCTGAAAAGTAAACACGCGCACATGAACTAGCATGCAAATGATCTATAGACTCCACTACTGGTATACAGTTAAGTATAAGTTGTTCTAAAATCAGAGAGTTGAGCGTGGGAGCCCACTGCCTGTTAGGATCGAACGCCCATAGGAAATGTATTTAATATCCGTAGAATGAATAGAAATTTTATTACTGTGAATAAATCTGAGCCTCTAAAGGGTTTATAAGCCTCAAGTGTGGAACCGTAGTTATGACGCGATAAATAAGTGAGTGCAAGGAGCCCAGAAGTGGGACAACCGCGGCTTCCTACATGGAGGTCTGAAGATGCGTCATCGAACCCACGTCTTGAATTGAAATAAATTTCATCATTGACAGTTCAGCACATGTGGTCGAAAACATCACTTTGTGGGTATTCCATTCGAACGTTTTCGGAACGGTAGAGAATGGTTCATAAGATTTAAAAACAATTGACGATAGATTTTTGAACGATCGGCGATTTTTTCACTACCATACATTTTTCAGGTTTGAAATTGCCTCAACATTTTACTTAAAATCCACTCTATTGTTTATTTGGCTCACAAGTAAGTTTGCCAAACACATAAATACAGATTAGTAATTGGTCTGTTCTAGTAACTGTCACGACAATAACAATGGAATCAATAAATTAAAGTTGAGAACAAACAATAGGACTTGATCTACAGACAATTGTTGTAATAACTGTTTAAAAATAATTTGCTTATTTTTATCCTTGAAATCGATAGTTATGGAAGAGTGTATTATGTTATTGGGAACGACAAAAGGGAAACCCCAGTACCTATGGAGTTGAGTTTCGAATATTGAATTTAGTTAGGTACTTACATTAACATTTCTATAGAGGTTTACCTCTTTAATTTTTAACTCTATTTTATTTTAATAAAAAAGAAATAGCAATATGACTGATTCAGAGCGGGACAAATGTTCAAATGTTAGTAAATTCCATCCATAGCGTGACAAATCTGACATAAAATTCCTTCAGTTACACATTGCAATACCTACATAAAATAAGCAATGTAATACATAGGTACCTACAGCTAAAGGCATTTTCTAATACCTAACTAAACATATTTACTTACACTAATATTATACAAGGTGTCACAAACGTAGTGGTCCAAAGTTTGCGATCCAGGATGAAAAGTACCCTAATCCCTATGTCCATCTCCAGGGGCCTAAGTCTACTAATTTATAAACATTACAATCGTCTCTCAATGGTGAGTTTTGACAGTTTTTGTATGGCAAATCTGTCAAAAAGTCACCATTGAGAGACCATTGTAACGTTTATAAATTAGTAGACTTAGGTCCCAGGTCATGGTCTACCCATGTGCCAAATTTCATCCAAATTCGTTCAGCCGTTTTAGCGGGAAAGCGTAGGAAACAAACTCACTTTCCCATTTATAATATTAGTTAGGATATCTCAGCCTGTCATTCATAGTCACACCTCACATGCTTCGCAAGGAACGCATTTCCACACATTTATTCTACTACTATGCTTCTTTTGCCACACCCAACATAACAATTTGACGTGAAATTCTACATTCGCGAAATTGACGTAGAAGACGTTATACCTAAATGCTAATCTAAAGCCGAAAGTACTCAGTTGTAAGTATTCTATCTCTTTATATTCCGACATTTCCACTACGTTTCTTGACGTGTTTTAGACGCTGTCTGAATGCCTATCAGCTATTTATCTCTATAATGAAGTGTTGATAGTCTGCCTAAACCCTTATGCAGCTTGGAACACAAAACTAGTGTTCCGCCCCTTATCTCTATAGAAAATTGAGGCAATTGAAGGGAATTGGCTAGAATGGAGTTTACGGCTGATGACTAAGCACTATTGTACTGAGAATAGAACACTATCGTTTATTACTTTACCTGGTATTTAGACAATTCTGACTTTGTACATTTAATTTAACATAACATCACGCCTTGTTTCCCCGAAGGGTTGGGCAGAGGTGTACACTTATCTATAGTACCTACCTACACCCATATCGCCAGTCTGGATTTGGGCCCGGTTGATGGCGATAGGCTCGCCCCCTATTACATGGGACTTAAAACATAACTGACGTTTAAATTACTTCCTGTATATAATGTTAACTGCACAGACTAACGAATCAGCTATGAACTTCGCTCCCGTTTCAAAGACCAGTACTTTATAAGAAAAAAGAAAATGAAATTATTAATTGACGCTAATAAACCGGTTTCGGTTTGTTATATATGCATGTACCTACTATGTATCATAGTTTCGAACACTTTTATTATTTTTGTCCATTTTGTAAGTTTGGTTACTTTCCCAAGATGTCTACGCGATATCTTGGTCCAGAGTTCATGAAAAAAAAATCCATTAATACCTAAATATTTTTAATACCTACTGTATGCATTTCACTCAACTGACATTGTTCTTTCCGCGAATTTCATTACAATCGATTTGTTGTGGAACGAATTATTATTTTCGCTCACATTTCATTGCGTATTTTATTTTTTGTTTTCCGTACCTATGCAATCATTTGAGAAGACTGTGGAGTGAAAACAAATGTACAAGGACAAAATGAATGAATGTTTTGTCCTTGACTTCGCTTTTAAACTTTTAATGGTTCAGGGCTCATTTTAAACTTGGGTAACTGTGTATTATTTGAACATAAACATAATAAGTGAGTCAAAACTGCAAAAAAATAATTACTTTGCACTTGAATCCTTTAAATCAGCTTTTAAACGTGTTAAACCAAAGCCATTTAAATAAAATTCACCAAGCTTACACAGAAAGATCTTAGTTTACTTACTATTAGGTAAAGTCTCGTATAAATGAACAAGGCAATAAAGGCGCCAAAACAAACACGACGCCATTTTATGATCGCGCACGATGTTAATTTCGCGCCATCACGGGATGTGACCCAGATGACACTAAATAGTGTAAAAAAAACATGAATTACGGCCAATTTGGTGATTTTTCTGTTGGGTTTAGACATCACCATGGTTTGACATTAAAAAACTTTTTAGGAATGGCGTAGGTAGATGTGATTTTAACTTTCACCTTTTTATGGAGAATTACATTTTTGTTCTATATTTTGTCGTAACTTCGTTTCTAGTCATTGTTTCTTAATTAATAAATCAATAATCTTTTCGATGTTTTTTAAATAAGTACATACAATAAAAGTTTATGAGCACTCTACTTCAGTTTTACGTTTCGTAGGTGATCAATAGGTATAACACAAGCCATTGTTTTCATAAAATATTAGAAACATAAATCATAATAATTTCTAGCCATTTCATATTGCAAAACAACATTAGAAAAACAATTCATAATCTGAATCATCAGTCAACTAATAATTCTTGAAAATATGCGTAATAAAACTTTGAAGTAGGTATTTGAAACTTTTTACCGGGTTACAAAACCGGGTTAAAAAATATGTTCCTAGTCATAACCATTTACCCAAACTACGTCATGTTTGCGTTTTTTTACACCAAACAACATAAAAAAGACAAGACTAATAAAAGATCATAATAAACATTCAATCGCCTAGCACATCAAACCTATAATTTAACCTTTTCGATATGGGTCAATGTCCCGTTAGGTTAGCACTTTATACACCTACCGTGATTATACTATAGTAGGTACAATGTCGCTTCATGGGCCACGATTTATGGTGCCATGGCATTTATGGACACAATGAAACGTACAAGCTTTATACAACGCGATGACGGAAATGTATCAGTACCCATAGCTCTGTAGTTGTAGTGTTGCGTCTGTCTGAGTTTAGGGACACAGTTCCTTGTGTTGATTAGTTTGTGTTACAGTTTTATGTGTGCCTAGTACCTCAGGATCGTCCTTCTTGAACATTTCATTATTTACCATGTTTGCCACCGCTCAGAGCGAATAAAGGCTCGTTCATACCGGCGCGACTTGTCGCGCGACGCGACTTTAACAATACAATTTCTAATAAAACTTCACGGTTGAACAATTGCCGGTGTCGCGTCGCGCGACAAGTCGCGCCGGTGTGAACGAGCCTTAACTTCGGACTAATCTGTGACACTCAATCAAATCAGAGCGTTCGTTTTCAGAACATTTAATTATTAGGTATCAAATTAATATGCACGTACTTATAAAACCTATTTCATAAAGAAAACCTGTCTCAGACGTCAGACTAAGCAATAAAGTAGAAAAACTAGAATTATGATTCTTTTAATTAGTTACATTACATAATTTAACTAAATAATTAATGGCAACCCTGGCAAGTAATATTTTTATTTCAAGCACTGCCTGCCTAACAAAATGTCATCAAAATGTCAAATTCTGCAAAAAAATTCAAAGCTCGTCGACTGTATAGCTGTAGGTAGGCATAAAGAACTTGAGTATTCGCCGCGTGATCTAAATTACTATAGTAATTATAAACAGGCTACACGCTAGCACGGAGCACAAAATAATTGGTACGGAGAATTTGAGCCGACTTAATGTAGACAGGAAATCATAAGGGATTGAATTGCAGCTCATTCGGAATCGCTCTACAGACCGAGCAAGCTCGATTATATTCATCATTTAATTAAAGGCTCCCGCAGACGCGACTCTGGTGGAACAATTTCTATGAAAACTTCACGGAGATTGTTCTACCGGTATCGCGTCGCGTCTGATTGCGGGAGCCTTTATTTGTTTGATTACTTTGTGCGTAATTTTAGCTGGTAATCGCTGCTACCTGTTTTTCTATTTAAAACGAATAGAAAATGACAGGCCTCACCTTCGATGGGTTTTCCTTTTCGCATGAAAGTTTATTTAAATTGAATCACCAACTCTTCTTTTCTTATCTCGGCACTAGCACTGGATTTGCAGGAATAGGTAGTGGAGAGGAAAGTTAGAAAAACCTTAGGTACCTACCCCTACCACTTGTAGGACTAAAGCTAGATACAGAGAGAGAACTTTTATGGTAGAGTGACTAATATGTTAAAACCTAACCTTGACGATTAAACAAACATCCCTGTTGTATTTAACTCCACAATAAGCTGCTGTGCGTGCAAAACCGGTGTTTTGATGTAAAATGATCCTGTAGGTAGTTAGGTACCTACCTAAATTTCTAAAGCTTGCCTGGCTGGCCTGTGGTTTGTAATTTTGTATACACGAAAGCACGCGTGTGTTCCAAATGTTTTGCATTGCACACCATGTTACAATGTACTATGGAAATAGAGGATTAAGTATTTGCACTGAAAACTGAAATATTATATTATATATTTCAGTTTTTCCCTTTTTCCTGTGTGTTTTTCCTCAACTTAATGTTAGTAGTTCTTAGAACCTAAAATAAAACATGTGATCAAAAGCCAGTTTATAGTTCCTTCCTCGTAATTCGATTCCAAAAATCACGAAGGAAAAATATGCGTTCTTATTCTAAACGTAGATTCTCTTAAGGAAAAACAGCTTACATCTACGTGCACATAATTGCACCCTAGTGCAGTAGTGCACTAAGATGTCAATCGAGACAAATAACATGGTTGCGAAAATACCTATAAATATTTCTAAGAAACCATCAATTTTCCCATCAACGGCAATCATTTCTGATATCGCCGATCAAAGTTCTTCCCTACATAGAGATTTACTCTATTTGCCTTAAATGTTCTATTAGAGGGCTGTTAATTGTTTTTGTTAGTACCTAAAGAGACCTTTCTATAAATGTTATTATTAATTTTAAAATTATTGTAACCAGAGAAATAAAGTAAGATGAATTTGTGTTATATTTTAATGTAATTTTTATTAATAACTAAGCTACAGTTGTCTGATTATGATCTGGAAAGGACAACGGAATCCATCTTTTATTTTATTTTACTTGTCACTTGTAGAGCTTCAGCTTAGCTTAACCTTTGTTTCCCGAATTTGAAGCAAAATGAGTAGATACCTACCAAAATTTGTACCATATTTAAGCTTTTGTTATAAGAGAAAGTTGTCTTTGAAGATACGAATCATCAAAGAGAAAACTGCCCAATCTTGCACCAGCACAGGTATATTTAAATGTGTATTAATTTTATGTTAAAAATAATTAAGTCATATCATATTTCCGATGACGCGAAGCTCCGTCTGGCTGTCTCTAAGTTGTGAAACAACTGGTTTGTCTGGTCAAACCTGGTTCGTACAGATGTCGCTACCGTCGTCGCGGGCGCAGCCACCTGGCACAATGTGACAGTTTTTCATACATTTAGCTAAACATTTATACCTATTAAGTACAAGGACTGTTCATGTAGGTCGTGTAAACTTCTGCATTGATTATTATCTGAGGTAAATATTTGTGATCAACTTCGGGTAGTTCAGACGCTTAGGCACAGTCGCGTATCGTGTCGTAGTAACTATGTTAGTAGCGATAGAGACGAAGTTATTCTTTAACGTTATCATAGCAAATGTTTTTGCGTCGATCACTCACGATGCCAAGCTGTTTGTACTGTGGCGGCTCCTACAACACCACATGCAAACTACACACGCAAGACCTGACGTCACACAAATCCTGCATCGCACAGTTATTTATTTATTTATTTATTTATTTAGGATCTCCAACAAAAGATGTACACAATACATGACACATAACTAGTTAGAGTTTACCGCGCGATAAACATATGTACTTATATAAAACTATCCGACATCAATCGGTGGGCAGTTGTCCGCCAGACACAACTACCGTCTAGTCGGAAGATCCTCCCTTTTCAATAGAGTATGAGTGAACTTTACACCCTCATAACAGCAGGTAATAACAGCAAAAAGTATACTTTTTTTGCAGCGCATTAATGAACATTAATACGGTTTTAATACTCGTAAAACCAACTGTAAATAATATAAAACACGTAAGAAACTCAAGGAGTAACAGACAGGACCGTGAATACAAGGTCCTCGTCTGGCCCACAACAAAACGTACGACAAACAAGCCGACGACGTTACGTTCATTTGCATTTATTTAGGTAATAATAAAATATTTACGGCAGCCACCTGGCCAGCGATGTAATGTGATCACGTCGAAATACCACTCTATTATGTTACGTTTTGTAAAAAACAAGATTTGGGACACAGGTGGGATCAAAGACAACCTTTTACGTCAGTAAGACGACAAATTTTCAGCCAAAATATCAACTTTAGCCTGATAACCTAGCCTTATTTACATATTATCGTAAAAATCCGAAGAAAACTACAAATATTTCACTATTTCGTAAATAGAAGAACGGATATAAATACGATTATTGTAAGTAAACAATCTCAATCTGGTTTGTAAGACTGCTGTTGTGGTGTAAATAATTGAAACTGAGCCAAAACTGTGCTAAAACACTCTGGATTTCATACCGCAATGCAAATCAATAAACGTCTTGATTTATGACGCTGAAATTAAACTATGCAGAACGGAACATTCAAACTCAAACTCAAAGCATTTATTTCAACTAAACCATTTACAGGCACTTTTGAATTGTCAAGGATTCGTTCAGTCAGAAAACATGAAGCTAGTTGCCCATTCCAAAGCGTAGTAGGTACCTATAAGGAGAAGAACAGGCACGAAACTCCACGGACACTCTTTTGAATCAAAAAATTGTTACAAAAATTGGTTACATCATTCATGTTGAAATAATACATGTGAGAACAATGTAGAAAGACGTGCATGATAAAAGCATGCGTAGAAAAAAAAAAAAAAAAACAATTCAAAAATTAAATGATTATTATAATGTAAACGCAGGAAAAGTCACAATAGAACTAAAATGAAGAAAATAAGAACCAATTTGCTTTGTACCAGTTTACATTTTTCAATCCATCCATTGAAAACACCTTATTAATAACTATATCGATTGATATGAGACAATGGTTCCTTTTCAAGGTGCTCCAAGGGCTTTGACTTGGTTATTGAAAGTGCCAGTTCAAAAGTTTTACAAGATTGGTAGCAGAGAAATGTCCTGCAGGTGTACCTATAATGGCTGGCGTCAGGTGGTTCCACCACATGTCCTTTTAAAAATCTTTAAATAATTTAATCATCCGAAATTGTCACGAATGAAATACCATTCTACAGAAAATAACGTTAAGTTAAACGTAATTAGTTACATCAAAAATCCATTTATGTAAAATTGAGAATATATTATGTACAAATAAGTCACAGTGGTCGGTGAGTCAACATAGTTACTTTTATTCATATTTACCTACTTACATGATATTTTCAAACACTGACTTATGTGTTTAAGAAACATTTATTTTGTGTTCATAAGCCGGAAAACTACCTATTATTGAAACATTCGAGAACATTCTCGATGCTGAAAACAATAAATTTCTGTAAACCTTTGAATTTGTAATGTAGGCTTCAAAAAACCAGTGAGTCTTAGACAAAAACTAGTAGCTCAAAACAATTGAAACAGTAGAGTCGCGTTACATTTTGCTAACTTGATACAAAAATAACGAATCATAGGTACGATGTCGTCCAATTAAATGCAAGAAGGACTCCTATATTAAAACCACTATTTACTACAACAAAGCACGTAGTTTTTCCTGCATTGTCACTTCAAGCTGTCTTAGTTTCCGTCATTTCCTTAATTTATCTTAACAACTGATAATACGCAGTGTCACGAACAAAAAACGTTACAATCAAAATAATTAAGTTAAAAAAAGAACCAAGCTGTACCTGTCAATAGGTACGTTTCGAACAAAGAGATCTAACTTTCTTTATAAGCTGACGTAGGGCAATAAAAACTAGGCAAAGGCGATGCAAACCGGCAGTCTGGACGTATAATACGCAAAGCCTTTTTAGGCTGTGAGACTAGGCCACATCGCCATATAGGAAACGAATCAAAATAGTACGTCTATGCGGCTTATAGACAAGATACGGTATACGGACCATCGTTTGATTTAATGATATTTGCACTGTAATGTGCCTATCTAGAGCTTAACCTTTCGTAATTACAGACACAATTAAAAATCCATTGTGTCTCGTATGGATCCACGTTACCAAAGGTTAAGGGCAATTTAGAGTGAGTTCTTTCTACTATAAGATTTTGGTACTTACATAGCGAAACTGACTAAATATTACCTATTTTTGTAATTTTAAATAATTATGTAGTTCAGCTAGCTACATTGTGTTCTTATTTTTGACACAGCTAAATTTGAATAATGCTGCATTTAAATAGTATTTATACTTAAACTGAATACATCTACGCCATGTATTTACACGCACTATTATTTTTTAGTCAACAAAGAGAATCAGTGTCTACATAAATGATCATGACAACAATAAATATGTAAGTTACATAATAAACGACGATTACTTTGACAATTTAACGAGCGCCTAAAGCAGTCGATTATATTATCTGCAGTCGGTATCGACTAAGCAGATTGGTGGCCATTTTGGTAGAATATTAACGGTAGGCAAAGGCATGCATTATAATTCCTGTCGCGACAACATTTAACGACCTTATTCAGCATTCAAGGCGACCACAGTCGGACGCAGGTTTAGCTAATTGTCTGTGGCATGTGATGTCTCGAATCGACTCGATTAATCGTTAATTGACCGTTGTGGTATTATCTAAATTACTGTTCTGCTGACCACTGAGCTCGTTCAACATCAGGCTAATTTCGATTTGTATTGATTAGGTTTTAAACTGAACATTTTGATCTGAGATTTAAGTAAGTGACAAAGGAAGACACAATTTCTTTCATTTTACCAAAAAAATATTCTAAGGATAAACCGACTCTAAAAGGGCTTTATTCAGTAAAGCACAAAGTTCTCATTACAACCACCACACTGTGGCCTCACCGAGGAACACTAAACCACAGGATTCACCCGCACTTCCTTTAAACACCCTACATTCTTCCGACTTCAACAGCTACACCACGCATACAATAAAAATGTGGGCACGACAAATTATAGTTAAATTGAGTCTCACATATCCGCATGAATGCATGATAAACAATAAGTTATAGAGTTGTTTACTTGTAGACAGCAAATACCTGAGTTATTTAAAACTGCCAGACTATAACTAACAAACAGCGAATAGTGACGCATTTTCCCTTATTTTCCAAGGATATGCACATACCACTTTATTTTAATATACCGAGACCCGCATGGAGATAAACCCAATGAATGTGCAATGAAATTTCGTTTCGTATTCCTTCCTTAACTTAGTACACGACGCAGTCCGGCTGGGCTAGAACAAGTCTTAGTACTTGCACTCGGTTAGCCACGCCCATCCTGTGCTCGCGTATCGATGCATCGATATAATTTACGCGTAGGTACTGGATTATCGATATATGAATCGATATAGTAATCGGAACGCTGGGTTCATCATTTGGCCAGTGACCCGTGCCATGTGTTTCATTCATTCTGAGTTTGCATTTTGTTTTTTGTAATTGGCAACTGGATGACCCGCAAGCGTATCTAGAGCTTTCTAGATTCAAAATTTCTCTGACGTCATAACTATGAAAGCAGAGTCTTAAAGCAGTTTTTTTTTATTTTTTTTATTGGACGATGACTCTAATGATTTTAGTTTGCCTTCATTGACTATGGAAATACGTACCACACAATAATTATAAGCTTACGTCGAAATACAATCTCTGCTCACTTCAGGAACTTTTATATAACATGACATAGAAATAATGTTTATTTGTTTTTGTTACAGATTTTAATTGACGAGTGCTTGGATAGCTGAACGAGGCCATAGGTAGGTACGTTTTTATTTATTTAGAAGGATTATTTCATAGCATTTAGGTCTTTGCAGACCTTTGTTGTTTGTTGTCATAAATGCCATACCTACTTACTACATGGCATTCAAGAAAATGAAGTTAATAAAGAAAAAGGAGGCTGCACCGTGATGATTATTTTGAAGCTTCATTCAATCTTTACAGTAGATAAATATCTAATGGGAGAACATCAAATTTACCAATTTTGCAAAGCACTGATTGTTTACCTATGTGTAAGTAATTTGCGCGATGCCCGATAACAGTAAAACATACAGAATTTATTAAGAGACACATGTAATATTTTTTATAAACCATTAGACACTTTAGGTAATCTATTATTAAATTAAAAACAATGAATACCTAAACGATAAATAAAACCGAGAAGATTTTTGTATAAATATTCACTATAATAAATTAACCAGCAAACATTAATAACTATGTGGTTAACGAGTAAGTATTAAATTAATATGAAATTTGCATAGCACATTACATAGATTCTCTAGTCTACACGTAATCCTCTCCTCCATCGAGTTTCTTGGTACAAACTTCATATCTATCGGAAAATCACGAAAAACATTTGAATTCATAATAATTAAAATAAATCATATATTATTTGACTACTTCGGCTCTATGATTGATAACAGTACAAAATATTTCTAACATTTTTAGATAAAAATATTATTTTTATGAATCATGAATAACGATGACCCTAACATTAGGTAGGTCTGTGACGATTATCGGTTACACAAGAATGACGTACAATATGTAGGTAGCCGATATAATAAACTTTTATAAGTTCACAAACAAAACTTAGGAACATTGTCTCTCAAAAAAGTTCGTCAGTACCCCTAATTTTAGTTTAGTCCTGTCAAATTAATCAGCGCCTGACGTAAATTGACGTAATTAGTCGGCAAGTTTTTAATCACGTCTAAACTTTTATGGAGTACTTAGTGACAGGCGCTGATTAATTTGACAGGACTAAACTAAAATGTATCTTCTGTCCTTTTCTTAACGAAATAGAAAGAAAAAGATGCACTGAACTTAAATTTAGTTTAGTTTGTGAACAAGGGAATCAGCACAATTCTCAATCTCAAGCTTAAATTGAACATGCTCGTGGTATATAGGAGACAAGAGCGACAAAACCCTATATTTCATGATACCAGGCAATAATAATATTTTTTCAATTACATATGATCCTCAAACACAGACCGAAGTATCTAGAAATAATACAGTGATTGTCATTGCGAGTAAATAAATTGTGAATGATACTGTAAGTAATAGGATAGCATCTGCAGTGCCTATGTAGTATGTACTCGCACTACATACCACATATGAGCCGAGGGGAAAAATATCTGTCATCTAATATCACAAATGAATTATTTATACGTGTATTAGTTCCGTACTCGTATTATGCTGGGTTTCTTTTGTATTTTCCGCTTATGTATTATGAACCATGTTCTTGTGTATACATTCCGTACCTACCTATCTATATTTATGCAATTTTTTTCTGAAAAATTTGGGGAAATACCGAAATGCCGTAAATACCGTAAATAAAAAAACTTCAAAATAAATAAAATTCTGGGTTTTATATTAGGTTAACTTTTCCAAAATCTAGAATAATTATCAAAAACCAGAATACGAGATATTTACCTTATGATATTTTGGGGTTTTTGAAACTTATTTTAAGATGCGAAATAAGATAATTTAACCTATACAAGAAACACGTTATCTAAATGAGCGACTCATTCATTAAAACATAATATCCGTGGATAAACGGTAATCTTAGAGGCACATTATTTGTGATGAAACCAAGTAAGATCCCAATGCCGTTGTTACTAAATCGTAAACACACAATTTATTCATATTCTAGAGAATATTGTAGACATTGTAGTGTTTATCTGTACCTGTCGTCTGTTCGTTAGGTACTAAATCACGTCCAACCCAGCAACAGATGAATTGGAATTACACAGAATAAGCTGCATAGTAAGTATCTAGATATTTGCGCGAAACTTTCACCACAATTCTAGATTTGAATTCCTAAATATTTAATAAATATGAATAGGTACATATAATAAGTAGAGCTTAGCAGAAAGGATTTCCCCGTAACGTAAGATCAAAATTTATAATCTAAGAAAATAAATACATAATTTATCCTTTCAAAAATTCCAAACGTCATTATGTAGTGCCAATCGGGGAAATCCATGCCCACTCACGCATATCCGCAAAAAACTTGTTATAAATTAAATTATTATGTGACTTCACGACACGATTGATTTAGGTCAGGATTATTAAAATATGTCAGTCCGTCAGACACGGGCTATGCATTTTTGCACGCGCCATCACGTCACTACAGCAAGGCGGCCCCCGGCGGCGATTGTATGCAAACTAAATCATTCATCTAACTGGCTACGTTTAATATGCAGTGCCTCGTCCAAGTCGCTTTCGGTATCGTTATTCGACATTGTTCGTAAAGTCAGCTCGGGCCATGCAAATACGCGTTAATGATTTATGTTATAAGGGATGGACTTATTATGTATCCGTCTTCGTGTCGAGACCGCGAGTCTGCAACCCGTTGAATGGACTTCGCGTGACCTACAGATTATGTATGCTTCAAGGAAAAAGTGAATGACGAAAGAATATGACGTATGTTGCAGGTACTTGTATCAAGATTTGTATGATGTCAGTATTTTTTAAACCGAATACCTCAATACCTGCATATTGACACTAGGTACTATGCTATGACGTAGATCACCAGTTCATCTGGAATGACTATATTACCGAAGTGATCGTCACATCGTTCGCAGATAACTTTATGAACAATGGAAAATTCAGTGATGTACTTAGTTTTTTTAAAGAATAGTTTTTTTGTGGTTTATTCCTACCTACAATGTACTTAATAACGTTATTGACCTGAAGGATACATTCCATTTTAATTAAATAATAAATCTATTCATTGTAATATTTATCAATGGTGACAAACCACATAATCCCATGTACGGTTTTTTTTTAACTTGTGTATAAAGCTTTAATAAATAAATAAACCACATGTTATTAAATGCAATTGTACCCTGCACAGCAAAATACACTTATTCGTTACACAACAGTTAGTTAGCTTTTATAAAGATCGTCATTTACCAATATGAATCAATCTTCTAGGATAGAATATGGGCATCATAGGCCTCTCTTTTACATTTTCATTATCTGTAATGCCGGGTACACATAGGTAAACGTAACATGAAAGTGTAACACACTTTGAAACAAATTCGCCTAGTTGTTGTGTTTAATTTAGACGGCTCATTTGTGTTACTTTTCACCAATCTGTACCAATAATGCAAGTTTTCTCCGTTTTAAAACATTCTGCTCTGGTTTACGCCATTCATCTCGTTTTTTCATTCCCCATTATTCAGTAAGTTATATATTTACGCAATTCTTCCTTTATCTAATGTAACACATGTTGAATTCGCCTAGTTGTTGTGTTTAATTTTGACAGCTCATTTATGTTACTCTTCATGTTACTTTTCTCCAATCTGTACCAATAATGTTCTGCGTTTTACAACATTTTGCTATGGTTTACGTCGTTCATCTCGTTTTTGTGATTCGCCATTCTTCAGTAAGTTTTACGCCATTTTGCTTAATTACGGCATTTTTGTCTTATTTACGCTATTCTTATCTTATCTCTCCCTATTAGTCTTAACTATTTTGCTCCTATGGCTCCTTTCGATGCAGGCTAGTTTTACTATAACCTCGTATCAAGTCTTTGTTGCTTCTATAACATCCCTACAAAGCCCAGTACATTCCTGGTGAGTAATGACGGAGGATTGTCATGTCTAACTTTGACATAATGAAGAACGAGACAATTACGTTTTGTACTATGTGGCTAAGTATAGCTGTATCAATATGGAATGTAGTCTTATCTAACAAAACAAAGAAATGTTAATCATTTATTATTGGATACCTACCTAATAAAGGATGCGACTTCCAAAAATAAAGAGAGCTTATCTAAATGATAATCCACTTTTATGATAGGAAGTCTTGCATTGCAGCTCACTACTACCACGAGTAGCTCATCGACAATTGCCTTGACATTCTTCTTTATCACGATGTCAGCCCATCAGCATCAGTGCCAACCATTTGAAAAAACTCGCATTTTTATTATTCGCCTGCATGTCTTGTCTGTTACTTACTTATCATCTTCCTGCCGTTATCCCAATTTATTTGGGATCGATGCGGCATATGATGTGTTCTTCTCTATTAGACATCATTTCTGAAATTACGCCCTTTCTTTCTATATTATCTTTCACACAATCCATCCATCGTTTCTTCGGATTTCCCTTACTCAAAACCTTTCACAAATGTAATTAAATCTGCCCAGATTCGCGCGGTTCGGCGTTCGGCTGGGCAGAATCGAGTTAATTATCTCAAATCGGAAATAAATACCTAATCAAAATTAGCTCTACGTCAAGCTCATTTTGGTTATCCTTAATTAATAACAAGCATGTACATAATAGTGCATTATGTAGGTAGAGGAAACAATAAGCGCAATTGTAGCGTCGAACATATTATGTTCTGTAGTTTCAGCATTTTTCAGCGAATTTAGGGCTTGTACACAAAACTGCGATGCGACGCCGCATCGCAAAAATCTGCGACAACACCCGAAGATGTTCTTAAGACGAAGCTTCTGCGTTGCGAATTCGCATCGCATCGTAGTTTTGTGTTCAAGCCCTTAAACCACCGAAAAACAGTGTGAATTAGTGAGTAGGTAGCTAAGAACGCGGTCTTGGTGACATTTTCATTAGCACATAAATTGATAATAATAATATCGTGGCTGTTTGCCTCACACCTAGTTATTATAATTTTGGCGTAAATAAACTTGAGTCAGATGTTTCTCCTTCTTTCTATGTTCCTATATTAAATACTTACAATAAAATCGTAATTATCAGAACGACATTATATCACCATCAAGACGACAGACTTGATTGACGACCGTCCATTGTTTTGCATCCCGTGTTTATTACATTCACTTAACAATAACTGAGCTTACTTAGCCGCTATAATCAGCAACGCCCGCCCTTCACCACTTCCTAGTGCTTTAGCTGGGAAGAAGAAGTGGCGCAACAAACTCCCCTGCAGCTCATTTATGTGGTAGGCACTGTCTTTGTAGCAAGATTAAACAGTATTCCATTTTCAGTCTTCCTAATACTTTCATTTTTTCCTCCACTAATAAAACTGTGACTGAATAGCATTATAGTAGTAAGCCCTTTTAAGCTTTTTGTCAGACCTTTTCCCTCAGTTCAGAAAGGTCAAAGTCATTAACTTTTCAGCTATGTATTAACTTTTTTTTTGTATTTAGAAGATAAGACAAAAAAAGTTCAATAGCCTGTTTCTGCTAGAAGTATTTAACTATAATTTAATTTATTCATTAAGAATCAGTAAAAAAGATAGGTATCGTTATTAGTGACCTACGTTTTTCAGACGTCTTTCAAAACTATGTAGGTACCTAAGTATTCAAACTGGTGTTATTTATGTAAATCGTATAAAAACAATAGCTTATTATTGCAAAATAATTAAAATATTGTTCATATAATATGTATTAACCTTAGAACTATATTGGTATGCAGCTGCATCTGGTTAGACTGGAAGCCGACCCGAACATAGTCGGGAAAAGGCTACACAGATTGTTTGAACCTTAGAACTGTACACTAAACATGAATAATAAAAGAGTTTACATACCTTTAATGAATAATGAAGCATCTCATAGGCATATATTAATATAATTCAAGGGGGACTAGAAAAACAAGAAGTTGACAGAACCATTGCAGCGCTGATTTGCTGGATTTGTTTTCTCCGCTACCTATCGTTATTTCTCCTGATAAAGTTTATTCCGTTTATATGTATGTATGTATCGATGTATTTATTCTTTTCAAGATATCAATCCCTTATGTTGCACCTGCCATTTTTTGTCTCTGTATCACCTTAAGGTTGACTGGTAAAAAATGCATTTAGGCATTAAGTGCGCCTTTGTAAAGTATTTTTTTTTACTTGTGCATAAAATTTTCATGAATAAATAAATAAAAACAAGATGAAAGCAGCGACATAGTACATACACATCTGTTTTAATGGCGTCTTTGTGTACCGTAGAGCTCGTTCACTTATCTTATCACAGTTGTCACTTATCAGGGATAAAGAGATGCGGTCGCGACAATTTGATAGTGCTAACATTGTGTTCCGTTCACCTCTTCCACTTTAAAGGTACAAACCGTAAATCAATGAACCGTATCAGCGATTTTACGCAATGTTTCTAACAATAACAGAATCAAGTGATAAGATTTTAATGCTGTACAATTTTTCTGTGTATTAGGAATCTAATGCCAGACGACTGACGCGCCACAAACTATCGGCGTGACCTCGGCTTGTAAACAAACATCAAATTTATGGTATAGCAGCTCGTGAATCATCGTCATCGCTTCGAAAAACCGAATTGTGGTGTCGGAATTAAAATATAAATTGGAGTTAGTCTGTTGGCGATCGGGCGCCGCGTAACACGTCTACACAAACAGCCGCCAATCGCGTTACCTCTCGTGATCACGCAATTATCTCGCAACAAATATATTCCCTTCGCAGTGACAATCAGACAGTCAACATAATCTCGTTATTGTGCCCCGTGACTTATTGTGTTGTGGTCGATGTGAAAGTGCTACGACTTTCTACAATAAACTAGTGCGAAACTTGTCTAGTTATATGAATTAAGTACCTATTGATATAAGCGAGACTCAATTCACTTGGAGCATTAAAATATAATGTAAGTAGTATCTATCTGCTCGCACAGTCGTACACAAAAATGTGAAGTGAAGCTTTCATACAACGTTGTAGAACATGAACTTTGATTGAGAATATGTAGAGCAGTGTATACGATGAACAAATACAAAAACAGTAATAACTATAAATTCTTTCTGTACGTTTTTCCCAAAAGTATTTTAAAGTTATTAAATAACAATAGCTTGTTTCGCGAACTGTATATAAGGAAAAACGAAATAAAATATAGAGAGAAATAGAGATTTGAGTGTGAATCAAGGTGACCACTTTGAATTTTATAAATTATTTTGTTTTAAATGTTACCAACTTGTAGTAGTACCAGATTTATGAACGTTAACGAGGCAAAAGGAGTTTGTAAAGATCGTAGCAGGTCGCGTTCTGTAGTTTCTGCCTACCCCCATGGGAAAAAGGCGTGAGTTTATGTATGTATGTATGTATGTTGTAGTGGGTATCCACCAATTATTTAATATTTGTCCACTCTACCTAACCCGCTCTTCCGCTCTACTGCTCTACCATAAACTATATCTTTATATTATAAATACATAAAATAATAATATACTTCAATAAGTCTTGTCACACAAAGTAATCTCACAAAAGAAAGTTTTATAGCAATGTGTTGAGTGAAGTCACCACACAGACCGACAGATGGACAAAGCGCAGATAAGATTTCACGCGAACAAAGCTAAACCATCTGTGGACCGTGTGTGTATTAACTGATACAGAACAATCAGGATAAATGTAGGAATATCATATTATATTAGGCAGCGAATACCTACACCAACATAAACATATTATGCGTTATTTATTATTTAGCCTATAAGTATGTATAATTCGTTGTATTAATTGGTGAAATATATATAATTTTATTTATTATTATTATGTTCTGCGACCTATCCTTTCTACGGAAAAACACGCACACGTGTTATCTGTTCGCATAAAGTAACGGTGAAAAGGACTATTTTGCAAATGTTGTTTTTCATTGTTCCGGGTGAAACAACGTTATGTTACCATATTGTTAGCTCGCCAAAAACGCAATTACAAAAAGAAACAGTTCAAACCATTGTTACTTACTACTGTTATTTGTAAACGTGACCCGCGTGTTTTTATCGTGTTTGGAGAAAATTTCATAATTGATGCAATATTTGATTTGGCCAAGAAAGTAATGTGATGGTTTTGTTGTTTTCAGAGTTCGCTACGAGATGGGGGCGAGGTCCCGGGAGTTGATTCTGCTCCTGGCAGTGTGTGCGCTGGCACTCAGCGAGTCCGTGAACAAGGTCGCCGACGACAAGAAGAAGGAAGACGTCGACAACTTCCTGTTCCAGTACGACGACTTCGACGCGGCCGATGACCAGGAAGTGCTGTACAATGAAAACAGACCGTGCCCAAGGGACTGCATATGCACTGTATCCCAAGGATACAGAACAGCCAAGTGCGATCGTCTTGAAATCGGCACACAGAAGTTCGGCGATGACATCACTGACCTTGTCATTGAAAACGCCGACCCGCGGTTCCCCATTCAGTTGACAGACTTCATCTTCAAGAAACTCGGTCTCCACCAGATTACAACAGTGAAGATTGTAAACAGTTCCATCGATTTTGTTGGACCTAATGCATTCCACGGCCTTCCTAACCTGTATGCAGTTAATTTATCGAACGATAGACTGAAGATTTTACACCCAGAAACGTTCGCACATAACAAAAAGTTAGTACTGCTGACACTCGCCAATAATCCACTGAAATTCCCCGCCGCGGACTCTCAAGATTATTTCTTAAATACATCGTCAATTCAAGAGCTTGATATTTCTTATTGTAACATGAAGTACATCGCTGCGAATACGTTCACTAACATGCCCGGTGTGATGTACCTGAACCTCGCTGGCAACAATCTGTCCAACATGGATCCTAACACATTCAAGAAGTTACTGGACTTGGAGGAGCTTGACCTGAGCGACAACGATATTAAATCGTTGCCCGATGACATCTTCTCGGAGAACAATGAGCTCGCCACTCTTCACATTTCAAGGAACCCTGTGGATACCGTGTACGGACTGCAGATCTCCGACTTGCTCACTCTTAACGCTGGACAAACTAACATTCGATTCGTTGGACCCTCCATGTTCAACGGTATGACTTACATTGCCAATCTCAATCTCAGTGGTAACAACATTGAAAAGATCCACAACCAAGCCTTCCACAAACTAGTAGAACTAAACTATCTCGACCTTTCTTTCAACGATCTTGATTTTATTTCAAACATTCTCATCAAAGAAAATATTGAACTAGATATCTTCAAAATCTCAAACAATCCCAAGTTGAAACACTTACCCGCTGAAGGATTCGAGTGCTCTGTTGATCAATTTAACATTTACTTGTTCGATGCATCCCACTGCGGCCTGGAGGAGGTCTACGACAACTCTTTGAGGACTTTCTCAGCTTTATCTGTGGTTAATTTGTCTAACAACGAAATCAAATCCATTGGAACTAAAGTTTTTACTATGTGCCCCAAACTGGTTGAAATCAATCTTTCGTTTAACCAACTCACAACATTGGACCCGAAAGTTTTTGAGAAAAATAACGAACTCGGCAAATTATACCTCCAAGGCAATCCACTGAAAGTACTTAACGCAGAAGTATTTGTTCATACGCCTATGATTACATACCTGGACATGAGCCACGCTGAGTTGACCTCACTATGGAAAGCAGACAAGAACCGCTCACCAACACTCCTCAGTAATTTGACATTCCTTAATGTTTCTCACAACCGTATCACTGAGATCAAACAGACTGAGCTCGATCACTTAAACAAACTTAACGCACTGGATATCAGTAACAACCCACTTGCTTGCAGCCACGACTTTGAGAACCTTATGACTTGGTTGAGCAAACGTAAAGTGTCCCCTAACGGGAGCGGAAGCAACAGCATCGCAAATCTAGCCAAGGACACAAAAGAAGACGACGTGGGCACTTACAGCTGGGAGTTCCTCACCCGCAAGACTTGCGGAAATGCCGCCGTACATCCCGTGGAGCCTTTGCCGCCCGTCTCAGATGAGGAGATTTGGGAGAGAATTGATACCGACCCAGAAGGTAACTTTGATCTAAAGAACACATTAGATGACTTTAAGGTTGGTCCAAAAGACAGTTTCTTAGATAATGATATGATTGATGATCAAGGCAAAGATGGCGATGATGATGATGATGACGCAGCGGACGACGGCGACGACGAGGACGAAGACGACGACGACGCCAGCGAGGACTACGACGAAGACGAGGACGACGTCGACCTTAAAGTTAAACTCATTGAGAAGAACACCAACAAGGTGGTCCCACAAGTCAACAATACAACTTCATCACCAATTAACGACGTTCAGATTAATATCAAATTACTTGAAAACGAAATTAGTGATGAAGAATCAACGGGAACTTTATACTTGCAAGCCTCTACTGACACGGAGGAGGAGCATAGCCACTACGGATACTTGTGGCCGATTTCAATCGCCATTTTTGGAGCGCTGCTACTGCTCATTGTCATCGCTAAGGTCGTGATGCTGACTTGCACTAAGCGGACCAAGCAGGTTAGATATAACAGTGCCATAATTGCGGCTATGAGCCAGCCGGGGCGCACCAAGAAGGACTGCGGGTTGGTATACCAGCAGCTGACAGAGGACCTGGCTAGCCCGGCCACGCCCAAGCTCAGCCGCTACACGCCGCTGCACAGCGTCACGGTGAACGCGTCCAACATGTCGTACGAGAGCAGTCCGTTCCACCACAGCAACATCGTGCCAGAGGCCGTCTGAGCCACGCAGAACAAACACGTACATATGTCAGAGTTAAAACTCTATACTAACAACTGCGTTAACTCTTACATAAGCAGTAAGTGATAGTTGTAAGCGCTAGTCACAGCCGAATACATATCTAACAAACATTTCTTAGTACAGTGCCTTTATGATCACTCTCGAACAATCGCGACAATGTTTTCAATCTAGCGCTTTCTGAATATTAAAGTAACAAATGAAGTCAAATTACAACAAATTAATTTAAGATTATACATATTATATATTATACAAATTAGTTGATAGGTTTATTTTATGTACTTAAAATTATTAAAAATTAAACACTAATCATTGTTGTTTTTATGTTAACCTTTGTGAGATTCCAACCTTTACCTCTGTCTTCTACTAAAATATGAAATAAACTAAAACTATGAATAAAAGCGATCACTAGAACCATAAAAATTTATTCAAAATAACTTTGTAACAACTTGATTTCATTAAGACTTTTCATTTCACATATAAAAATAGAATTTCAACAATAGACACTACGTGCGTTATCACTACAATAGACATTTCCTACACTACATAAATATCCGAAACCATATAGTAAAATAATTTCCCACTTATTTACATATATATAGAGTATATCATTACAGTTTCTACAAACTGCTAACCATTATTATTGACAACTTGCTTTACCTCAATAAATGGTAAGAGAATCTTCTAACAGTTTGGACAAATCCTCTTCCGTCTGTGGCACCGGAGTCATACTCAATAGACGTTTCTGAAACAAAAGAGGATGATTGTCAATTTGATTTCAAAAGATACCTGTCCCTGCTAATAGTGGATGTTGACATGATTTGATGATTGACATGTAGTTATAGAAAAAACATTAATGGCAAAATAATTATTAAGGAAACTCTGCACAGATACAACATAATTGTCAAAGACGTAACCTTTGGAGAAACCAGCTAATCTCTAATAATTATAGATGACTAGCGGTGCCCCGCGATTTCACCCGCAAAAGTCTCGATCCCGTGGGAATATCGGGATAAAAAGTGTCCTATGTCCTAACCCAGGTCATGGTCTACCCATGTACCAAATTACATCAAAATCCGTTCAGCCGATTTAGCGTGAAAGCGTCACAAGTAAGCTCACTTTCGCATTTATAATATTCTATAGTTAGGATTGGGATTATTTAACGTTTACTTAACTATACAGTTTTTGACGTTACATATCTCTTAACTTTAACTAACGACCTAAAATTCTTCTTGTTTCATTCATATCCTATTTGGTTCTCAGAATATTAACTGCACCTATAACATGTCATTTGACAAAGAATGACACTGCTTATCAGATGACAGATAATGACAACAAGATTCTTGGCACAATTCATTAGTCAACTACGTAAATGGCCACTCATCAACCACAGCTTTTCTAACTACACGTAAACGTCCATAAACTTTCGTCTTTTTTCCAAAGAGGTAGGCAGAAACAACAGTACGCCACCTAAGACGATCCTTACATACTAAGGAGTATGTAAGGATCGGTTTAGGTTTGAAAAAAAAGTTTGAAGTTTGAAGTTACCTGAGGCAATGCTCCTTTGACTAAGTCAGGGATATCTCCACTGGTATATCCGAGAGTACTAAGTCCATTTTCAATCTTCATCTGGTCCATATACTTGAGGATGGTGTCTGCTAACACTGAGCCAGCATCAGCTTGCTTGACATTCGAGACATCAGTGCCGAGAATGTTGGCGGCTTCCAAATGTTTGGCTGGATCACTGGGCCCGGTGAAGCGGAACACTGCGGGCGCTGTCATCACGACCGATAGACCGTGCGGGATGATTGGATCTGAACTGAAGTAGGTATTATTTTAATTCCTAGTAAGTACGAACACTTTTTTATGATTGACACAAGATCAGCGGGGTATTTTGAAAAATCAACGATATTCATTGCACTAATTCGAACAGAATTTACGGATATTGAATTTCCTAAAGAATCCTTCGCGTTGTGATTGAAAGTATTTTGTGTGCGTTGGGCTTGGCGGATCAAGTTATGGAAAGTGGTTACCACGGTCTGTAGGAAGACCCTGCAACATCTGTGGGTCAAAGTTGAATTGTCTCATGTTTGTGTAATTTCTCAGGCATACAGGTGCCTTTCGAACCGGAATACAGCAATGCTCCTAGGCGGCAGAAATAGATAGGTAATCTATTGAAACTGCCAAGGACTTATTGTAATATAATTGTATATAATTTTGGACTACCAGTAAATATACAGGAGAGTTTGTCCACACTTTCTTATGCATTCTAGGGAAACTAGTTCATGTAGCTACTATCACGATCCTCAAACTCAGAAAATCCGTGTTAAAGTCTAATCTAGGAACTGTTTCAAAGAAATACAGGTGGCATAATCAAGTCAATGCCTTATCATCGGTTCATTCAAACTGAGTTCAATAATTACAATAGTTCGGAAACAGGTCGACGGGCTATTGTCTCGAAACCGTAACAACACATTTCTTTCTGCTCACAATTCTCGTGAACGGTCAACATCTGATAACATCTATGTTTTTTTTTACAAGAATTGCCACATTTGTTGCTCTGAATAGGTCATCGTTTTAAGGTTACAGTGACCATACTTTTATTTTTTGTTTAGATACTACAGTTTAAAAAGATCCTATTAAAATTCAAACAATACAAATGGGTGAATAATAGTGGCCGAGGATCGAGGTCAGTGGCGTGCAATTGACGAGGTATGTCCAGCTGTGACCTACATCTATTCTAGTCTTTATCGCATATGCATTGTACCTTAAATATGCGGCAGTTCCAGCTGTAAACTGAGATGTAGGTAACTAGTGATTTCAATTTCAATAGTTTACCGTTTATGGTAAATAATTGACTAATTAAATCTTAAAACTGACAGACAACGCTCAGCTTAAACCGCTGTCCAGAAGCATGAAATTTTGCACGAGAGTTGCACGGTACGCACTGAGGAGTTTTGAAATTCATCCCCTAAAGGGATTAAATAGGGGATTAAAGTTTGTATGGGAGTTCATAATTTTTTCCGATGGGGAAACCTATCGGGCACACACCTTTTTTACTTTACAATAAAAGGTAAAACATTGATTAATTATAATAATATTAAACTAAAGTTCAAAACTGTTGTCCAAACCACAGAGCCACATTCCAAGGGGAAAAAAACATGTCTCGAAACTCTAATCAAAAGGTCTGTCATCTGTAGTGCAGATACAGTCATCACTTTACAATTATTTTTTCCTCTTGGCACCTCCCCGGCTTGGTTTGTAATTTCCTCTTGATACCAAAAAAAAAATATCGATGGATTGTTTTAAAAGATGAGATTAGCTTGTGTCTAAGTAATAACAGCCGCAGGGGTCCATCGATCAGGTTAAGCTACGCTTGCCGGGGTTGGTCCGAGGATGACCATCTTTACATACATTTCCTCCTCCGTGGCGAGGAAAGCACGTTAAGCCAGTCTCGGCTGTCATTCGTGGATCTTTGACAACCGTTACGGGTCGTCAGAAGCCCGAGAGTCTAACAACCAGTCTTAACAAGGGGTGTCGTATTACCCAGTTACTGGGTTGTGGAGGTCAGATAGACAGTCGCGCCATGTAAAATACTGGTAATCAGCTGCATCCGATTTGACTGGAAGCCGACTCCAGCATAGTTGGAAAAAGGCTAGGCAGACTGTTTTTTTTTATTTTTTAAAGTTGATATAGCCTGAAAGAGGGTGAATACTGAGATGCCATACAGTACCGACCCAAAATAAATTGTGATAAGGCAGGAGGATGGTGATCCTAGCTAAAATAAGTCATATAATATAGTCATAGAATATGCTAATAAATCAAATCTACTCTTATCACTAAGTCAAAATATTCATAGTTACCCATAATCTTTAGGCACAAATGACTTGACGCCCCCAGCAATGGGGTACGCGAGTCCGTGGCACAGATGCACCCCTGCGTTGCCGATGCCAACTCCGGCCATAGTAGCCGCCAAGTGCATGGAAGAACGCGCCTCGATGTCATCAGGGTTGTACACCGAACGGGCGAAGTACTTTTGAAGCGTCTGTGAAATAAATACTTGTTTTTTGTGCTACCAGGGTAGGTATGTAGAAGAGTCAGAGCATCAAGGCTGAATCCTCTTTTGGAAGTCTGTCTGCACGCCCTAGAGACGGTTCGAAGACTTCAGAGCAAAATCATCAAGGCCCAAATGGGTGTTGTATGTTAACTAATGTAATTGGTGTTGTACCGTTTTAATTAACTATAAATAAATAAATAATCCCATTGAGTCATTCTAAGTTGACCACATTTCGCCACATATCGTCGGCGTCAGTGCAGGACCTTGTATCTACATTTTTGGTCAAAAAGTTTTTTTTATCAAAATTGATAAATAAAGTAGCTTGCCATCTAGCGGCAAAACATTGAGTAGCTAGCCAGTACGCACGGACGGTAAAACAAACGAATCTAGGACCTTCTACATGCTTGTTGGGTGATATTTAAAGCAGTACCTTGTATCTGCAGTTTGAAATAATTAAAAAAAAATGGGTTTACTTGTTTGTGTTTATTATTTAGAAGGTTTTTAGCTTCTCCTGTAAAAAAGAGTGTTTTGCATTTACAAGGTCCTGCACTGACGCCGACGATATATGGCGGGATATTCGAGACATTGATGTCCCTGTTTGATTCGTCTTGCAAGCTATAATCAAGAATGCCAAAAGCAATAAATATGCAGATCTTGTGCTCGTTAAATTTACTACCTACATGCCAATGCCACTTGACACGTGTCCCAGAAAATTTAAGGTGGTAACTATTCAAATAAGCACTGGCATTGAACAAAGTTATAAATAATTTAGTCTCCTGTCAGACACCACAAATGTGTAATGAATTACGTCCTCCATTTGGTGGCATTACTAGCAGATCTGTATAAGATGATATTACGTCAATTGAATCGGTTATTCCTTTCAAACCGGTCTCACTAATTACATCGCTGACCAAAATGTTTTTGTCGTAATCAGTCGTGAATCATTTTTTTTC
Organism: Eupsilia transversa; assembly: GCA_914767815.1. Classification (NCBI taxonomy): domain Eukaryota; kingdom Metazoa; phylum Arthropoda; class Insecta; order Lepidoptera; family Noctuidae; genus Eupsilia; species Eupsilia transversa. The sequence goes on from OU611874.1 coordinate 5,829,596, forward strand.
TCTATATGTTAAATCATTCAGCCACTTACCTGACATTGCTTGTAAGCGTCATGCAATTGATAATGCATTTAACTTGAGGAAGGAAAACCATTGAATAATGTCGCTGTCTATGGGAAACAGCGAGAAAACAAAATTCCAGTTATTTATCATGTATGTTTGTATATTCTTGTATTTGTTGTATTATATGTATTTTAACGATCTCTACATAGTCAGGATCTGTTCCATTAAGGCTAAAAATAGTAACTACTAAGCTGTTGCCGATGTAACACTCTTAGCAATATTGACACAAAAACATAGCCACAGTTACAGTATTAGGTCCTCTCCCAAGGTATTCAGGGGGTATATTTTTCCTGCACTATCTCGAATCGGTCTATCTTTACATATCGAGACTCCTCCGTGCATCAGAAAGCACGTTATTCCATTGGTCCCGGCTGTCATTCGTGGATTTTTGACAGTCGTTACGGGTCGTGAGAAGCCCGAAAGTCTGCCAACCAGTCTTATCGAGGGGTATCGTATTACCCAGTTACTAGGTTGTGGAGATCAGATAGGCAGTCGCTCCATGTAAAAGACTGGTCTTCAGCTGCATCCGCTTAGAGTGGAAGCCGACCCCAACATAGTTGGTAGAAGGCTAGGCGGATTGATTGATCTCGAACCACCCGTTTGCCGTCGATAGTACGGATCCAGGTTATCTCGCCACATATTTGTTGGAAAGTAGTACACAAACAAAGCCTTGTAATTTGTTACATTATTTCAACAATATTTCTGGGAATCTGTGCTAATATTAAAAATAGAAAATGTTGTTGTTTAAGCATCACAACATTCACAACTCTACATGAGTTTAAATTCCAAAAAAAAAAAGTTATCTTACTTGTAAGCAGAATCTGGCCCAGACATCGGAAATAGGGTTGCTGCCCTGGTACGTCGGTCTCAGCGCCGGGTTGGGTGGCGCCGGCCCTCTCTCACTGTACGGCACTGCGGTGAAACTCTCCAGCGCATGGCAGAATATGTCGAAGCCGGAGTAGTTGGATACCTACAAGATGTTGAACTATTTAGATGGTCTTCCTTCATAATTATGAATGGCAGCTTTAAATGTTCCAAACCATTCCATTTCAATACAAGTATTCAACTATTGGGATTATAATATTAGGTGGACGAACAAAAATGATTACGTGTCTTGAACTGATCGTACGCTCAGCGTAGGCGTCTTCTATACTCCACCAAAGGCAGATGCAAAAGCACCTTACGTTTTTGTTGGCTTTAAGGTTTTAAAAAAGGTGGTCTAAAAATATTAGGAACACGACACATCATAGATGAAGTTAAAGATACGCTTTCTTCACACCCGAGCACTTTATTTAGCACATTTAACTCCAGCAGTTAGAAAGATAATGGATATTTAGGGTACTTTACTATTTACCTTCTCAGGCATCGTAAGAGTGTGAAGAGGGTCGATCATAGCGAGAATCGGTCGAAGGGCGCCGTGCGATATACCAGTCTTAGCGTGTATTGATTCGAAGTCGAAGATGCTGACCCCAGTCGTCTCGCTGCCAGTACCGCTTGTTGTTGGTACTGGGAAAGAAGATATCTAGATTAATGGCATGGCTATTTGTATTTTTTAATATGGTATTGGTATTTATATTAATATTGTAGCCGTAATGCTACGGCTTCATTGTCGCGATAACGCGAACTATAACGCGCTCTCTCTCGCAGACTGTTCGACGTCTCGGTGTACACCAGAGAGCGCGCAAAGTGTATTTCGCGACAGTGTAGCCGTAGCATTAGAGATGATGTACTATAAGTAAGGACATAATAATTGTTATGAATTTAATTGTTGTTGAATTGTTATTTTATTATAATGTTGCCGTTTGTTGATTCATAAATCGCAAAACAATTAATTTGATCAACGATTAAGAGGGCGCACAACAATGCATTGGTTTTATTAGCTAAGTACTAATAAATAGATAGCATTGATATAAATCCAGTAAAACAAACTGACATGCAAAGAAGCTTAAAGAATAGGTATAAAATCTATGTGAGCTAGCTAAAGGTCACCATCTGCTAGATAAGCAACAAGTAAAGCCAAAATTTAATCACCGGAATGTGCAAAAATAGTAAGACCATGTCGTAATATACCAAAGCGATCGAACGTGCCATCGGTCGGCGCGACGACGCGTTCCGCTTCAGGGCACAAAATGAACGCGACAATCCCTTTTAATAGGAGATAGGGTAAAATTTATATTTTGGTTAGTGCAAAAAAGTTGAGTGCGCCAAGGCAATTGTCCATTGACCCACTGGACATTTCCTTTATTACTTACTGGCAATCATAGGTTTCAGGTGGACATTAACAGGCTTCCCTTTGCCCACTGGTGCGTTGACATAGTCCAGGAGGTCAGCATCAGGGTCGGAAGCGTACAAGTTAGCCGCTTTACAAGTATCCATGACAGAACCGCCACCGACTGCCACGTAACTGTCGAAGTCATGTTCCTTCGCGAATGCTATTGCTTCTTTGAAACTGTTAAAGAAGGTAAAAAAGAAATAAGTTTTTATAGCAGCAATAATTTATAGCTTTTTCACTATTTGGAGTAATTTTGTTACAAGCCAATTTTTTATAGTATTTTTTGGAATAAGTCTAGATTGGTAAGGTTCACTTGTCCATTGAAATGATATTCCAAGACCACTAACAAAACTCTTTGTCCTATATGACTTTGAGTTGTTTGCTTTACCAACTCAATGTCATACATGACAAAGTTCAAAGTCCATTCCAACCAAAATTTTATCACTAAAAATCAACAAAGTCTGTAATGCTAAAGTTCATAATTGAGTAAGTGACAATGAATGTAATTTATCTAAGATTTGAATTTTTTTTATACAATCACTTACAACTATCATTATAGGTACAACCCAATGATTATGAATACTAGTACAAGTCCCAAGAATCTAACTTTCTAGGTAATTTAAAAAAGCAGCTAGATCACAGTTTTCCTATGTAGTAATGGATTACCTACTGTTTTTCCAAATTAATTGCTAGGCAATCACTTAACAGATTAATCTTGAATAGGAATAGCTGAAAATGATAACTTCTCAAACTTACCTTGTATCAGTAGGCTCTACCCGGACTTTATCAAACACTTTATAATTGACTCCGTTTCTGGTGAGTGAGTCAAGTGTTGCCTTCACAGGGTTCAAGGCAACAACATTGGGATCGGTCATCACACATACATTCTTTGAGTTCATGTTGACCAAGTCCTGGCCAACTTCCCGTGTCACTCCCAATCCATATCGCACTGTAGAGCATTTTATCTACAAATGCATGCAAGTCAGAAAATCTTAAATATTTTGCTTTTTCTCATTTGGACGTTTAAAATTTTTTTATTTTCAAAAAAGAGAACAAGTAATTAAAAAAATGGCTATAGCTTGAAAACCTGCATTCAAAATTAGTAGAAGGGAAAGTGTTATAAGAATGTAGGCATACATAGTTAAATAAACTGTATTTTGGGGTGAAAGTCTAAAAAATTTGACATTAAATCATGTGGTGAGATAACAACTGATTGATGTATCATAACAAATCCATATAAACTGATAAGACGGATATAGTTTTAGTTATTTGGCAGTAATAAACATTACTTAAAAATAGTTGTAAAAGAACTGCAAATAATTATTTCAAATAATACCTACTTCAAAAGCATAGTCTTTCTGTGGAGTAGCATTTGATACTTGAATGTTTCCCCGGTTGCCATGAGCTGGACACTGACACCTAGAAGAAAGCAATCAATATAAACAAATCTCACGATCCAGAAATTATTAAATATTCTAGAAACACTTACGACGCAACGTTGATCGTTCTTAACAAATCAAAAACTCTTTTACGGTTGCCCATCTTGTCTTGTCTTTTGCGACTGGATCAAAAGTCACTCGAAAATTTTATTATTTGCTTTTTATCTCGGAGCTTATCACATGAAAACACGGTTCACTTGACAACTAAGCCGTATAATTTAAATAATTTCTATTAATGTTATATTAAACGAATCTGAATGATGAGTGAATAGATTTATGGGTTCTTGTTATCGACACTGTTTTGAGAACTGGGTTATCGGTTATTATGACCTTTTATCTTATATTTACATAATTCTACGTAATCAACTACAATCAAAGATGTAAAAAATATATTTTGTAAACAATTTATGAATTGCGCACTATGACACCTGTCACTGTCGCTGTCAAAAATGTGTCATTCGTTCAGAAATAATGTTTTTCACCACAAAGTGCCTGCCTGAAGAGAGTAAAAACAGGCTTTAGTTATCTTGGGAGCATTTCCTGGATGCGAATTTCTCCCATAAAAGTTTTCAAAGATAGCATATAGACTCGACGAAATATTGGGTTTCCAATTTTTTCTTCGGAAATCTTTCATCTTTAGGAAATACATAGGTCCCCGTATTTTTCTCAGTCAACAGATGCGCAACGGGGCAAATTATTGAAATAAAATAAAAATCAAAAGTCATTTATTCAAACTAGGCTGTGAATCACCACTTTTCGAACGTCAAAATTACATGACAGTCCCCCAAAACGCCCGTTAAAAAAATGTATGGATAATGACAGTACCTAGGTAGCTGTCAAATTCTTGGACTAGTGATAGTAGCGACATCTGAAGTGAGCAAGTGGCAGTTTTTATCCCCATTGTGCATAATTATATCCAATATTTTTGGACCACATAATTATTTTATGTTTTTTTGAATTATTTTTATTATAGCCTAGAGCTTATAGCTTAGAGTTATGGGATATCAAAGTATGGATAATCACTACATTGTAGAAAATCTTAAATCATAACATTAAGAGACTGCAGAATCAGAACTACCGTAAGCCACCAAGTAGCAGATCACCAATCATCGATTATATGTGTATCATTACTGGACCACTGCTAGTGGGTGCCGTTCCATGCGTTAGACGTGTAGGAGTCTCTACACGTCTACCGCATAGAGCCATATTGATTATTACTATAGTAGGGACATAACTAGCTTCTGCCCGCGACTTCGTCCGCGTGAAATTTCGGCCCCCGCATCACATCGCCCCCCGCGCTATTACTTCGGTTCTATTAATGTATTTTTAAAATATCGAAATTCTATGGGAAAATCAAAAGTAAGTTTGGGGAACTGGCTGACAACTTCTACACAAATTAAATAAAATCCAAAGTAGACATCCAAGTGATGTATTAATAAATTCATACAGATTTCGTTCACATAATACACAATAGAAAAAACTATTTCAACTACAACTCCATAATGAATAAAACATCTTACACACTATTAGCATCATTTGGTTACATAACTTTCAATAAGTAACGTACTGACAGGCTAAAATGGCATTAAAATATTTCATCACAATTAGATTTCACAATATATTATTAAATAAATATAATTTATACATAAGACGAAAGAACATACTTAAAACAGATTTCAGCATTTACTTAAATAATATGTCGAAATAATATAACTTATAATTCTTTTACATATCTACGAACTAATAGGTAAAATATCTATTTACACGACTGCAGTGTTGCTATAGCTACATGCGAAATTCATTCATGGCAACGATTATAATCATCACAATTTACAAATATTTCTTCATAGGAAAAAATCTTGATACCTACTTCGTATCATGCGATTGTAATGTGTGCACGCAAAGATATGATCACAAATATGATTCACACTTCTAAAATTATTGCTATTATAATGGGTAATCAAAATGTATGTGTAGTACGCTCACTTTAGTTAATACTAGTGTATGGCAACGCGCGCGGTATGTAGGTAACTATATCGTATAAAGGTATTAGCAGAATCATTATTACTACCTATGAATAAAAGTGATCGTTTAAGAACTTAATATACAGAAAAACTACGATTATAAATATGGGAATGTGAAGTTGTGAGTACATGGTATCTGCTCAAACGTAACGAAGAAGAAATAATGAGATAATTATATTTGTTTTCTTAACTTATCTTCCGTCGTCTTACAAACGCGAATACCTATTGCTATTATTACGATACTTTCGTCTATTAAAATGTGGAAATTGTTAAAATTTAACATGTAACAACAATTTTCAGTGTTCATCATCACTTGGGAGACCATAGGCGAACATTTTCCTCGTATAGCAACTATAAAGAATTTCTTTGGTCCATATTGAATAACTGGCAGCAGATGAATTAGCTTAAAAATACCGAATGGATCGTTTGATTTTCAAACGACTATACACGTATAGTATAAATACATTCTCCAGCCTATAGTCTCGCAGTAACAACACGATATCTATAGACAGCATGCACCAACAATCTAAGACACCTCAATATCATCTACTAGAACAAACTAGACAACAAACAGTCACTGGTCCGATAGTTTGTCGCTGATATATATACCTATCTCTTTCACTACTCATCACAACTACATATTTGGCAAATCTAACTGAGCTGTAAACACATATCTATTTGCTTCGTTGACGCGAAGCGAATACTGGTGTTACGAAACTAGCATTTTTATTAGCTTACAAATGAGGGCTAAATATTCTGTATAACATAATTATTGTTAATTTATAGCTTGGATAGTATCAACAAGGTTATGTTATGGTTATTTAATAATCAATTAACGTTGCAAACAGTAGTTCAACAAACTAGCTGATACTATTGCTGATAATCATCGTAAACTAATATTTTAATGTACGTGACACCAATGCTAAGACTCCATTAAAATTTTATAAGCTAGGATATCACATTATAACAAACTAAACGACCCCACGGTAAGTCGACACTAATTTGGTAATCCAAACTGCGCACGCGCAGTCATTTGAGTTTCTTATATTGTAATTTAAAAACTAGCTTATTATGCTACAGTTCTACACGAACAAGTAGAATTACTCAATATACAACACCAATTATCATTTTGTCTAAGAAATATTTTGGAAATATTATAAAAGAGTGCGCAATTGAGCTTAGACTCTTCACACACTTCACGTATCAACCAATGTGTACGAAACTAAACCATAGAAGTCAATACAAATTAGAGTTTTTGAAAAGATCTATGAATTTTTATTAAAATATAAGTAAAAAATCCGCGTCGGGACGGATGGACTACTGGCAATACTTACAATATTGGTGTTATAAATTCGTAGCAACGCTAAAGCAGTAACTAACTCGTAGTGAAACTATCGTAACATCTCAATATAATGTGTAGATAGACGACTGTCCAAATGTGGAATGGTTAAAATGTTTGAGTATGAAAACCGTGTATAATAAATAACAATGACATACAATCATGCTTTAAACAGTAGTATAATACTGAACAATCTATAGTGATGTTAACGTCGTAAAATTACGTAACGTTGATTAGCTGCTTCAAGATAACTATTTTACAACATTATCGAGTGTTTATGCCGTGTATTGAACTGTGATTGTATAAAAATACTAGAATAAATAAGCTCTTAGCCGTACAAACAAAATTCAAGCCTTAGGCCGGATATCCAAAGTAAAGTATTCATTGTTGAAATTCGTAACACTTCCAAGATCGCTTTACACGGGTGTTTTTTAGTAATTTTGAACACATAATCCATTCAGACTCATCGATACACTCCAGCCCTATATAACCAATATTTTTGGTTTCCATTATCATTAAAAGACGAATATACAATACAATAAGAGTTTAATATGTGTCGTAGACACGGAGCTCAATAGACATTTTGATTACAATCCCCAGACTGACTGGAACATTTGAACTTGTCAGTTTTATGGCCTTGGGTACAGCTTGCTAAGCAGGAATACAATATCAAGCTTGCATTGCTGCGGCTGCTGACGTAATACGTGATTACTACCGATATAGATTTAACACAGGTTTTTTACGAACATTGGTGTTGACCTACGTTCCATGGCTGCCAGATGTTACGGCCCTGTCTCCCTTAGTCGGGTAGCATGTGTACGAACGAGACGGGGAACATGCCCCGTCGGATGGTGCCTTCCACCTGTCCCTCCATCCAGTTATCGTCTTCAGTGCGTTCGTTTATTACAACAATAACTTCTCCTTCGCGGAATGATAGCTCGTCCTCGTTATCTGCTGAGCAGTCATACAGTGCGCGACACCGTCGCAGCCCTCCCATCTGGAATAATAAATTGATGTAATATAACATGAAGCGATCAGGCAATCATCTATGTCGCATTTAATTTGGAAGGCCTATGGAAAGTTGCAAAATAGGACTTTCAATATGTTTCTGAAAAACATTTAAGTACTCGAGTTAGACTTTTTTTGCCTCAATAACTTACCATAGTGATAGACGCCGAGGGCGATCGTGAGTGTACACTCGACGTATCCGAAACGTCGAGCGAGCGACTATCACTCCTTCGCGATCGTTCACGTGACCGCGAGCTATCGCACGACAACGCCGACTGCAGCCGACTGTCGTCCAAACACGAATCCGTCATGTCGCACAGTTCCAACGACGAGTCTTGACTAGAACATTCCTGGAAACATGTACATTGTTTTAGTATAAGGAATGTATTTTCGAGGGAAAAAACTATTATTTGTAGAAATTCTTAAAGCTTGTGAATGTTTGATGCTAAATTTCGCTTAAAACTTGGTCCAAAAAAGTACTTATAAAAGAACAAAAGCTCTGGGGTATTCCTATTTATGTTCTAATCAGAACACTAGTTTTTTTAAATATATAATAATGAATGCATTTAAAAATAAACAGATGATGCAATGTCGTTCATGCAGAACAAATTCAAAAGTTAATGTTCCACACATTTATTAGGAGTCGGTTTAATATTAATAGGAATAAAAAAATAAACATTATATTAGATGGGTAGTTCCTAATAAATGAAATATCTACATAAAATACATCTATATATTCTATGAAGGAGGATCTAAAACAAAGGGGCATTTTTAATAAAAATACAAGAAAGCCGAAAGCTGTTAGATAACGGCATGCAGTGAGAGCGAAATAAAATACCCATAAAATACACATAATTGCAATAAAATGCATAGTTTATGGTGCAGATATAGGAACCGATTGTCAAGAGTCTTGTGTTTCCAAATGTAAGGATCCCTCAACTGGTCAACAGAGAGGAACCAAACCCGCGAACTAAACATATAATTTATTTAATTATTACAAAATAGTGAAAACGTATTACAAAATAGTGTAGGCTATTATCAAGCGATTTTGACAACTTTGTGCGTATATGTAGAAGCTAAAATAGCGTGCACAATTTTGCGGATTACTCCGGTACTGTGTGGGAAGTTATTTGTGGTTTTTAGTACTGCACGTTTACGATTTTGTCGGTGTTCTCTTGACAATAAAATATAATTAAAACAATTATTAATAACAATGTAAGGGCGTAAATCAAACAAGGGTAAGCGAGTAAGTACACTAAGTTCTCTGTCTGTCGTTCGTTACCCTTTTCAGTTTCGCTTTCACAGCCTTTTCCAGGTGCAATCTATTTTTCTTCTGTAGCAAAAACAAATATAACCCTGTACTATTTGAATATCATGTTAGTCGCTATCATTTCATTCGTATTAGTATTTTTTTTACCTTTCCAATAATTTTGTTACATTAATTAGCAACTATTGATTTATGTACATTTTTTTTTACAAATTCCGAAACGGTTATTTGATAAATTGTTGTGTCACGCTTTTGCAATCAAATTCGTAGAAAATATTATTTGACAAGTTTTTTATTGAAGTTGATTCAAAAGCGTCACAAACTGAAACATTCCCACCCATCCTTCACTTATTGACTATGTGGGAGCGAGACAGTATAGCGCACAGGGACTCCACTGCAAGTTTTGTAGGTAGTCAACATTTAGCCTTCAAGGCTCCCGGCGGCCCAGGTCAGTGTTATCAGAACATATTCCGATATTATAGTGATGGCCTGGACACAATTTATATACAAAATATATGCTATTAATCTTTTTTTCCCTTGCAGGTGGGATATTTAGTAGACTATCCTGGAGCCCGGAGAGTCTTTGGTCTGTGTTTAGCTTAAGAACCATATTTTTACAGTATTACTCTGTAATTAATAAAGAAACGGTTACTGGATCGAAAATATTTGACATGTAAAAATTAGATGCAAGTTAAGTGTTCCGATAGGCTGTTGATAATTCAGTTAACCTATCGCAGCAGTTGACGCGCGCTTGTCAATTTGTGAGCAACTTTTTGAGTTGCTTTTGGTTACAGAAAATCGGCGTCAGTCACACTGAAGACTGTTGAAAACCTGTTAATGTAGACTACCTACATAACCAACACCCACGATAAAGCCGATATATTCTGTAAAAAAATCACCGTGTAAACTCAGGTGAAGTGAGTTGTCATTCCACCATGCTCGGGATAGACAATATTGACAGCCGACTTCACCTCAGTGTTCACGGTGAGATTTTTGCAGAATAGGTTGGCAGCTAATCTCCCATCTCCCTTAAATGAATCATGACGTGAGCATAAAGTGAGGTGGTCGCTCGTACCTTCCTGGGCGGCGGCGTGGGCTCGTCCCGGGCGTGCGCGCCGTTGTGCAGCGCGCCGGGCGGCGGCGTGGGCGGCGGCACGCCCGGCCGCGCCGGCTGCGGCCCGGCTGATACTGCACACGGACGATGTTATTCATGTTAATATTCCAAGGGATGCACGATACAAGCCAGCACAGGTCGGGCTACAAACTATAAGTAACCTAGATGTATACTCGGATGGTAAAAAGCTTGTCCTGTGTTTCTCACCAGAATTTTTAAAGCGAAGGTTACCGCCTGTATTGTTTTTTTTTGTAATTTATCAATAAATCATTGTTTTTTTAAATGGAGATTACTTAAGCATACTTATTTTTGTAAAGTTACAAATTAAGCAAGATAACCTGGAAATGCGAATAAAGAAAATGAATGAATGAATTTTGAATACTTAGAACGAAATCATTTTATTACTCTCCTAACATATACATCAATACGCTATCATTTAGATAAGATAATTCATGATGATAGAATATAATCCATCACGTAGGTATGCAAGTTCACGATCACCTTTGATAAAAACATGGTTATCAGTACTGCTGCTCTCTTTTTATTGAAGTGAAAACTTCTCTAAGCGCCTTAAGCGATTTTTTTGGTAGGGGGTAAACTTATGAATTCGCGTCACCACGCGCCGTAGTGCTGTTACCTAAAATATAGATGGCGCTAATACCAGTTTAAAGTTTTCACTTCTTTCGGCAGTCTCCATGACTGCCTGTTTTTTTTAAATGTTAAATTCTTTCATAAATAAACAAGACAATGCGTATTATGATACAATTAGACTTTGGTTTGGTTACTGCAAAATGATATTTTATTTACACCCATGCTATAAATGCTCTATAAAAGTTTCTGAAACAGTTAGCTTATTGCCAACATTAAATCAACCAGTGTCATAGTAACCATTGTATCATCCAAACGAGTGTTATAATGTTATACTAAATTTCATTATGCAACTCTTTTGCCCGGTCACCTGCTGACCCCCGCGTCAACACATAATTCACATTTTCAAAAATACGGCCCATCACGCTTGAAGGGCTACGAAAAGGTGTAACTGGTTGTTTTAATGTTGGCAATAAGCTAACTCTTTCAGTAACTATTATAGAGGATTCATATCATGGGGGTTTAGATAGTCTTGTATGCAACTGTACATAATTAGGTATTAAAACACTCATGTGATACTACATGTTTGTGTTTTATTTCCCATTATACAACAGTTGCATAAATAACTATTATGGCATACAAATAATAACGTTGTTATTGGGTGTATTTAAAAAAAACTGCTTTCGATTCTGATTGTACTAGCATTATGTCCAGTGTCTTATAGACTACATTCTTTTTCGGGATAATAATGCTTGATCCTAGCATCTATCTCATCAAGCCCTTGAATATAGTACGTTACCCTGTAATGTAAAAGGTGTAGAACGTGTAGAGATCGTACCGTGCAGGGAGCGCGCGCTGTCGGCCGACGGCGACGGCGTGGAGCGCGGGTGTGGCGGCTGCGACACCGACACCGCGGGCGGCAGGGGGGCCGCGCGCTTCTTTAGGCTGCCGATGTTGTCTGCAATACATCATGCATTTGTTAATACTTATAGATATGGTGTGACATTAAACTTGCGGATATACCACGCAATATGCTGTGAAAAAGAAGGCACGGACACTACCGCTGCCAATTCAAACTAAGCAAGTATTTTACATTACGTTTGTACAGTGCTATCACGTCAAGGGGGGCTAGAAAAGGTTACATACAGTACACTTTAGGCCGCTTCTACACGAATTTCGTACGAAAAAGTGCAAAGTAAGCGCAGCCTTACCAGTCGGCATAGAGTACTCACAGACGTTAGGTTTCCTCGGCAGCGTGGTGGGCGTGTGCGGCGCGTGGTGCAGCTCGTCGCACGTGGAGGAGCGCGCGCGCAGCACGGGCGACTCCGCCGCGCCCGCGCACAGCGCCGCGCCCAGCGCCGCGCCCACGTACGAGGGAGGTCGGGACCGCGGACACTTCTTCTCGGGAGTTAAGCTGCCGTTTTGCTGTTCATATTTTGAAAAAATCATGTTAGATAAAGGCTCAATTAACACTGAAATGGCAACGGCCGACATACCGACAGATACGTTTGAGCGTGTCGGCTCGCGCCGCCGCGAGACGACACAAGCCACCGCGAGACCCCGCGCGGCGCTTTCAAACGTATCTATATTTTTTGATATTGCACATAAAGTTTAACTTTAAAATACCTTGTTGAAATAGCAAGTATAATAGGTATAAAAATACACCTTACGAAGTCAAGTAACCTACTCCCCGTCATTTTGATCACATTTTTGTGCTAGCCCATACCTGGGAACGTTCAGATTACGGAGATATGTAACTAAAATTCACGTAAACCAGTTATAAAATACCTCCAAAACTCCTGTACCGTTGCAAGCACCCAAAAGCACAACGTTTTACGTGAAAGAGCGATTTTTTTACACCGAAAATAAAAATTGTCTCCCAGCAATCAATTTTTCTCAGTTTGATGATCAGAATGCGTTGATAACGGCTATGTGATGGGTCTTTTAACACCCTGTATTACAAGTCATAACAAGCTTTCATAATGGTAGAGAAGACATGCACAGGAAAGTTAACTTCAAATACTGAGAAGGAAGAAGAAGTGATCACTACTGACTTTGAATTGTAGAACTTACTCTTTCGTCTATAACTGTGTCATCGTCAGAGAAATCTGTTGAGCCATCATCGTGTGATAAATTCCAGTCTATATTGATATTCTCGAATATACTCTTCTCTCGTTTATCGACATTTTCCAACTGAAAAACAACACTTCCATTGAACCATACCATTAACATATCAAAGCACACAAGTCACAGGACTAGGCTATCATTTGTAGGAGCGTATAAAGCGGCCAACCAAGTTTTGGTATCCATATTTTATAAGATTAACGACCTGTATGGTTTTTACTTCGCAAAACATCATTTCTTTCTTAAATGTAAGTTTGATTCATATTTCCTGCAGGTTTATGAGTATAAACCTTCCAGAATAAATCTTACTGATGGTGACAGACAGACATATAGATATAACATACATACCAACTCTAGACATCCAAGGTGACCATATTGCCTCGCGATCTGCAAGGCGGTCCTGCCACTAGCATCCTTGATAGTAGAGTCAGCACCCGCTTTGAGCAACAACTTCATGGGTTCAGTTCTGTCGGTGGCCGCGCACAGGTGTAAGGCGGTCATGCCCTGAGAGTTGGGCTTGTCTAACAGAGTTGAGCCACCGTTTTGGACTAGAAAATCGACTATATGTAGAGAGGAACCGTCGCCTAGTTCCCGCGATATCGCTAAGTGAAGTGATGTTTCACCGAGATCCTGGAATTTATGATATTTTTGTAAGTTTAAAATTACTATTATGAACCTATTCAGAATGTTTGATGCTGTTATTGTATATTTTAAAATTCTATGTGGATTCTTCTAATATTCGTTCTACAGGACAGTTTGCAAAGTACACGGAACACTTGCGTATGCGCAAGGACAACCCTGAACCAAACTGTATCACAAAACACAGAATCTTTTACTTATTTCTTTTTATAATTACTTAGCAGTTTATTTTATATTTAAATTACTTATTAGTTAATTAGGAGATTTTAGAGGCGGAAGGAAGATGCTTTTTGTGTCTTTTTTAGTGAAGCGTAAAATATAACTGTGCTTAAACAGAAAACCTCATATTTTTTGTGCAACCTATACTTACAGAGCCGGGTAGTGCAGCAGCCAGGTCAGCTCCTTCAGCGTACGCCTGCAACAAGTTCTGCAGATGTCCGTTATTGACAGCATGCTCCACTTCCGACAGTCGCTCGGCCGCGTCGCAGCACGTCTGTGCCGCAAACGCACGGTATACGTACTTCTCGCGGATAAACCGGAGACGGTCCTCCCTGGAAAATGGATTAATTTGTTGGTATATTACCCGTAAGTAAACGGTAATATGAGAATGTGTCGTTAATGAACTAAGACCGAAAGGTGGTGAGATTCGAGGGAATGGCTAAATTGGCTAGTAGTTTTTATCGATTTCTTCTTTCTTTTACTGTAGCAACAATTATAAAGATTATCTTCTTTTTTTTTTTAAGAAACCTGCCTAAATCTGGTCGAAGATGATTTAAGATATTTCGTTCTCTAAAAGATCATAATCGGGATGCAATGGTTGTGAACGCATTGTGAGCCCTCTGGAGAGGTTTGAAAGAATATAGGTATTTTTTCTTGACATTGGTTGTAAGAAAAATACAGGGTAACAAAACCCTCCCATATCCTCCCACCCTTCGCCATAATTATAATCCTTCATAAAAAGAGAGACTTACATGGAACTCTCAGGCGTGAGCTTATCCCTATCATCAAGCGTGTTCTCCATAATTTCGTTAAACATCTGGTTGCCCATATGCCTTGCGAGCAACAATTGAGAGGTACTCAGTCGGTCCAGCGTCAGTGATTGTATGCGAGATATGTGCACACCTAGCTCTCGATGACTGCCAGAACACTCTATACAGACGATTACGCCAAAGTTTGTTGATAGCCAGGTGGGGTCTGGAATGTGAAAGAAATATATTATATTAGTTAATTACAACGTAATGAGATTTAATTCGAGAAAGTCGTCGTCATCATCATTAAGCCTAGTTTCTAAAGAAAAACAACAGAGTGTGGATCCACAATATTTGCACAATAAGTACAATAACCCTTATGACATTGGTGGCACTTCACGCTGAACTATTCATAAAGCTGTTTCGTATGGCGGTTTCGGTAAAAAAATATGATAAAGGACAACCAAATTTGAAGGTAACAGTACCTATCTATAGGCAAAGGAAGTCTTTTATCCATTCATTGTCGAACGTCAAGGATAGGAAATATCAATATGATTGTGCTAAAATGTTTGCACAGTAATTTTAAGTCATTTGATGAAACTTACGCCGCCAAAATAATTATGCGGTTATGTACAAAATAGTGAGCGTTCACTCACTGCGCTTTATGACTAAACAAATAATTATCTCATCATTCGGCGTTCCTTCATAATAAGTCACAAGTATGTGGTATGTTTTACATACGTATGTAGGTAAAATATTTATATACAATCTCTAAGATCTATACAGTCATCTTGAATATCTATCTTCCCCACTTTATTAAAGGTTTTTTTTAATTTTTTGTTATTAAGTACCTATTCACATTCAGGAACAGGTCAGGAACCAGTTGAGTGAAAAAAGGAAGGGGAGGTCTTTTCCCTGCAGTACGAGGATTACCATTATTAGTCGTAAGCGTAACAGAATAAAACCTACCATTAGTAGATCCGCAGTCAGCACACACTTGGTTGCCAGGCATGGATCTCACAGCCCGTATGATAGACCGCTGCAGGTCTAACAGCGAGTGGCCGGAGTCATTGCTCTCGCCCGCTTGTTGATGGAAGGCCCTCATTAGAGCGCCCTCCTTGCAGTTTACCAGGACTGATGTCCACGCTCGCTGTTCGTTCTCGTCTTCAGCTTGGAAGTGGTATGTTCGGTTGTCTGTGAATGAGATACCGACAATATTGTAGCTACAAATCACTAGGGTTCGTAAATCATGTTGAGGTTGCTTAACGAAAGTTGCGAAGAGAAGCCAGTAATGACTACCCATAATAAGATAAGATGTTGCATCATAAATATGAAATGAAAGTTGTCTAACTCGTTAAAGTTTTACCCCGTATGGAATGGAAGCCTCAACTTTTATTAACAGCACAAGTTTCTAAGTAGATCGACCTAATAACGTTAATCTTGAGAGGAAAACTATCTAAGTATGAGAAATGATTAATCATTTAACACTCACATGAGACTAGATCAAATGCCCGTTTATCTTCAGCTGCGACTTTAATTTGGCATGTAAGGAGGTTGACCCTCGCCGGAGTCTTGTTCTCGTCTGCGTGGAAGATGTCGAGGAAACCTTCCGCAGTGACCCGGCACCGGCGCTTCTGCCACACGCGCCGCACCTTGCCCTCGGACTTCTTGAGCAAGTAGCCACTCCGGCTCACACCGTGCTGCTTGTCGCCCTGCATCTGGTGCAGAGAGTAGCCGCCCACCGATGACACCACCTGGAATACGGATATACTTACGCAAGTGAGAAAAACACGATCCATGTAGAAAATTAACAAATTTTGCTGTTTTGAAAGCAACAATACGACTAATGCGCCGCGACTACAAATATCTGGCAACTCATCGTGATTCTCACAAGTCGCGCGAGTGCAAAATAACAAATTGTAAAATTCATTACCTCTCTGTCCTGAGGCGCAGCTGCTCGCAGCATGTTTCTGAGCTCTAATAACCTCCGTCTTTCGTCGTCTTGCTGCTGCCTGATCTTCTGCAGCTGTACACTCAAGTCTGCGACGTATACACCAAAGTGTTCAATCGTCTTCAGACCGTCTTGAAAGTAATTCGTCTGTGCGTGATAGTACTCCACCAAATGTTGGAGCAGCTCGATCCCCTTCTTCGTCTTTATCTCGTTGAACTTTATCAGGTACTGCAACAACAACATTCAGTTAACACAGGAGCTAACACTTCAACAAGGCCAGTCACAACAACGTTCAAAAATGGAATGGAGCCAGTTCATTGGGCAGACAGAACGACGCCGAAAACATCGCGTGGGCACGAGCATGCTTATTACTTCATCAGAGACCGTGTCTAATGGGACGCGAGACAGACACGAGCGGCACCCGGGACTGTGGAAACGCACCGATATTACTACGTGCCCTTCCGCGAGTTAAAATTATACTTGATGACGCACGCGCACGCGCATTCGCGATATAGTGGATCCAGATTTGTCTTGCAGAGTTGTGTAATAATAATAATAAAGCTCAGCGCGCGACCTTGCACAACTTTCTTGGCCTGTCGCCGGCTTAACTTTTATATTTTCGTTTGTTGTACTAACAAGTTTATTACATTCCTAGAATGTACACTTCTCGACTGTTAACTTATTACAAAGCTGGCCGCAGCCGCTGCACGCCGCTCCGTTGTTGTATTTATTATAGCTTAAGCGTTAACAACAGAGGTAAATGTGTGGGTTGTGGGTATGTTGTGGTTGAGGCGGCATTTGCACCGAGTGAGTCTTGGAACAAAGCGAGGGTCAGCGCGTCGTCGGCCCTGCGCGGCGCAAGGCCGGTCGACGACCTGACGCGCGCCTCCGCAGTACCGCACCGACCCTACCACACCACAGGTTCTAGGTTTCTTATTTTAGCACCTAACAAAGAGACAGTCTATCGATAACTTTGATTTGGAAAGTTCCCTGAGGAACCTTCTTGAAGTTGATCCCTCCATTCAATCTGGCTTCTATGTAAGTAATGTATGTTTAGAATAATTATAACTTTTCTGAAACTTTTACGTTAAAACCTCATTAAAGGTTGTGAAACACATCCCTTCCCAACTTGCGCATTTGTCAGACAGTCAGACTTTGAACAAACAGCCTAACTAAACCAATGAAGTTGGCTCGGGAACTCGGGAACGGAAGTTCCTACGGCAGAACATTAAACCAATGGTATTGCTGTACTATTGAATACCTACGGGTAATTGGACATCTCGAAACATGAAAATGGACAATGAGCTAGGTATATTGAAATTGATTTTTTTTTTTTTTTTTTTAATTTACTGAAGCTAGGTAATGAAATATTTTTTGTTCAGTTGTTTTCATTTCATGAGATGTCACTTGAATAATTAATTAATACTCAACGTTTGTGTCCGTTTGTTTGTAATGCAACGTGGGCGTCGCAGTTGAGATGTCTCAAGTTTTATAATTATAATGAATAAAAATAAATGCATTCATATTAAATTCTTGATAAGTGGCAAGTAGTGGGTTTTTCTGTCTATGTATTTGCGGTTTCATGTAATTTAATTCACTTACGATTCTAGGAAAATATTATAATACAATTATACATTTATTTTTATCCACTCTGCGCTCAATACAGTCAGTACTCATGGCTACAAATAGGAAAGGTTACGTTTTAAGGCTAGGAAAGGAAACTCTTCATAAACTTGGAACTCAGTGGACTCCTAAACTTTGGGTTTCGTTTTACAGGTCATTACTCTTGCAGGCCTTGTTTGTAGCGTCACAAACCAATGCTATCGAAACGAAAA
This sequence comes from Eupsilia transversa, assembly GCA_914767815.1. Lineage (NCBI taxonomy): Eukaryota > Metazoa > Arthropoda > Insecta > Lepidoptera > Noctuidae > Eupsilia > Eupsilia transversa. Next base: position 5,848,224 of record OU611874.1, read on the forward strand.
AAGACTCAATGATAACAACTTATAGAAAATAAACCTAAAATAATAAATATGTTATGTCTTGGGTGCGTTGTAAAATAATATTGTCAGACGTTTAATGCCAATAAAATTCCTAAGTAAGTAATTCCTAATTTCACGGTAGAACAATTACCGGTCTCATGTAGTCTCTGTAAAGGAAGATTTCCACCAAACGGCTCGCATCTGCATCGCAACGGATCAGAACGGATTTTACAATCTTTAAACGATATTAAATCGTGTACACAGCATTCAAAGTCTATATTACCAAGCCGCACACAGCAGCTTAACCGCGGGCGTCTCCCGCGACACGCGGTCGTAGCCGAAAGCATGCTGCGACGCGCGATCGGCTCCATTCGCCTGTCGTCGTATCCGATCGGATCCTGCCGGCTGCAAAACGGTAAGAATGAAACTATTTGACTAGGCACAGAAACGGATACGTTCGCAATGGTACGGAACCGATCGGCCACATCACATCCTGCCGGATGCGATCGGCTGTCGCCGCATCCGATCCAAGCCGTCTGGTAGAAATCATCCTTTAGAGTTTCCTAAGGGTGGAACCAAAGTAGAAAATCCAAGTCATCAGTATGAAATTCAGATGAACGCCATCAAAGTTTCAATCCTTCTATTTATAAGCTAGCTTTCTATAATCCAAAATGTAGTTTCTAAAATGCCAAGATCGAATTTCATCACAGTAACAAAATGCGCCAACGCAATCCATTCCTAACACTTTAAATAACATTATTTCAATTGTTTTAGCGCCTTATTCAGTCTAGCCAATCACAGAGCCCGATTAACAGCCGTGATTTAGAAATTCGCCCGTGAACCCTGTCTGGTGCCATTTGGCAAGTTTGTCACAGCTAAAGATATTTACCGAGACATTTGGCATTGCATTCAGCACCGCAGATAGACGCGTATGTTATGCAACACACGATTGGCACTCGCTAACATTTAAGTTATCTTAAAAGGGACTAAAGTTTGGCTTAAAGATAAGTCCCTTTATGAATCAAATGTCACATTCAAACTGATGCCTTTAGTTACAATATAAACTTGTGTACTCACCTAAGTGAATAAATGGGTAATGCATTGTCTGGATTCGTTTATGAAGTCTGTGCATTCTATAAGTAGGTTAAAGCCTTTTGCAGACTGTCGCGCCGAAACCCTAACAAAATAATTCCTAAGAAAACTTCACGGTACAACCGGTGTCGCGTCGCGCCAGTCTGCACGAGGCTTGCATGAAATGTTGCCTAATATGTTCATGGTCGTAGCTTAAGTCATCCCATTCTCATTCACCATGAATAAATAAGTTGCCTTATTTGTTACAATGACGAATAACTCTCTGTAATAAAATCAGAATGCTTATAATTTGCGAATATCGATAACGATTATTTTATATGGAAGCGTGTAATATTTGCTAACACCAGCATAATATACTATCTTATCAAAACATATCGTAAAACTGCAAACATTATGCGTTGTTCAGTTGCTAATAAAATTAAAAATTTAAGATATCCGTTGCTGAACAGAGGAAAGAAAGTGTAAAGTCTACCTAGCAACTGCAATTCAATGTTCAAGTTTTCATTTGTGGGTATATTGTAAGAGTTCATCCAGCCAACCCAAATATACATATTACAGCAATACGCTATTTACTGCACAATTAAATTTACCACCTTTAAATACATATACTTACTCCCAGAAATAATCATGGCACTTGTCGAGAAAATATGTAGAGTAAGTATGTGTACTTCAACTTCAACGTCACTTAATTGCCCCCAAAGAAAATAAACAAACCAAAAGAAACCATAAAATATATCAAAATTGGTGCAACCTCCCATAACAATGTTGAAATGTCCAATAGAGCCAGAATTTTGGCAACGTACCTAAGTTTAATGTAACTGTACACCAGTGTCATTGCCAATGGACATACGACCTTTTGCAGTCACAGGTTATGCGCATAACGGCACTAGTGGGGTCTAAAATGACTGCTATGCTACAGCTATTGTATGGAGCATAACGCTGCGTAGGTAAATGGCTGTCACGGACAAACATATTGTTAGTATTGTTTGATTGTTACACACGCATTCTATAATTGCATTCTGGGGCACCAGGCTTGCATAGATGTACGTCGGCGACAGTTATTCATTCGGTCATTACTCCTGTTGCTAGTCGCTAACAAAGGCTACCTGTCTTGAGTCTCCTGACTGAAGCAGTTGAACTTATCTCGCCAGTGATCCTCGCGGTTTAGCTGATAAAGCCAGTATTTTCTCCTCAATTTACGGATTGTTTATATTCCTTTGTGCAAACAACATAATTAATCTTCGAGTCAAGAATGTTTATCAGAAAATATATCTGCAGCAACAGTCTTTCGATTAATTCTGGGAAAAGCTTTCGATAAAACTGGCCATATCAATGTATTATTGGAACATTTTCATGAAGTTAAAATATCAAAGGCAATACTGGCAGTACAATATATCAGCAATAATGGCACGTGTGAGTGGCACGCTCATTAACAGCTGTCACGCGATCCGTTTCATTAATTAACGTTGTATTTGTAACTGCGGAGCGGACAAAAGAGAGTAATGGGTAAAGAATGGTGGACAATATGGACATGGGTTACGTCGGTCATTCACACCGTTGACGAGTATCAGTGTCAACAGCATCTTCTTTTCAATATCAGTCACGATGGGATCTTTTTCGATCATTTATAAGATCCCATAAATCTAAAGTAGCTTACGAAAGACAACAGGGTTTCCAATATTAACTTCCAAAGAAAATCCATTGAACCGAGGTGAAACGAGGACGGTAAGTACCTACATAATGTAGAATACATGTACGTCGTTCAGTATTTTCCTAAAATTTATCTAGCAAAGTAACACCATTCGTTACAAGCGGTTGGCCCCAGAGCGATCATTTACAAAGCGTAATGAGAAGGCGTTGTTATACAGCGCAGTTTATGTACGTGTATAAAATGACTTATTAAACTGGTAAGCGACCAACAGGTCCTGCCCACAGGGCGTGTGAAATGAAGCCACAAATTGTTCACCACCAATTATTAATTATCCACCTTTTGGCTTAAGCTCGGCTACCGGCCAAATGTCATTCGGTGTCAGACACAGTTCGTGGAACATTTATTAGGGATATGTTCTTCAAAAATAAAAGCATCAACAAACTTGATATTTAAACCCAATTTGTATGAAGAATTGTTCGTTCCAAGAATCGGGTAACCAAGTCATTTATAATCCTTATACGTTCATGATAATCATCGTAAAGTTCAAAATGGATTAACATCGGAATGTTTTAAAACTGTGCTAATACGGACGTATTCGCAAAGATAGTGGTCGTATTTTACAGCTATAAAAGCAGAACTAGGAGAACGGTATCATAAAAGGCATGGTTTATTTCTGCTAATGAATAGTTAACGCATTGGCTTTGCATGGCCAAGTATTTTTTTCAGACTTAATGGCAGACAAGACACTTTTGTTGGGAAATAACGGGAGATAAGTAAATTGGAATCGATACTACATTTTCTTGCGCCACATCCGTAAAAGCACTAAGACGTAATAAAACTGCCACATAAAACAAATAAGGAGCAAGAAGTTATGTAAACAAACGGTGAGTTTTATTTATATTTGAAGCTCGTGAAGACTTAATACTTCGAGATTTGTTTGCATCGTTTTTAAACACTTTTAAAGTGAACACTAGGAGTTTTTATGGCACTATTCAGTACTTTTACAATGTATATCAGTCAACTTACCTCACACATTTGCAACTGAAACAGCCTCCTCTCCTTCTCCATCTCATCCGCAATCTCAGCCGGTGTCACCTCACTTCGGATGAGACCGGCTTCCTTCGCCTGCGATTTCTTTTCCTTCTCAATTTTCAGGTACTTGGACTCGTAGTCTTTGGAGGCTTTATCGAACGGCCTTTTTAAATCCCCCTTCACTCCCCGCAGGTCACCTTTTAGAAGACTATCGACCGGAAACATGACGATGTTGTTTATGTTTTGCATCTGGAATAAAAATTAGATAGTACAATAATTGTTCATAAAAGTAGGTACGACACGAATAATCCATGTCAGTCGTGGGTTACATGAAATACATTTCGATTCGTCTGTCTGTATCGGTAAATTCAATGAACTTAACCAGACCTGTTGACAACCATCAAAGTGAGCTCTCGTCTAAAACTATGCACAGCTATTACGTTGCACAACTTGCATTCCTAGAGTCATTTACCTGCGATGTGTTGCTTCACTAGCGCAGATTTGACAGACAAAACACTCCACGAGGTTGCAAATGCATCGCCCGAATAGGCGCCAAACGTCGCGTCGTGAACTGAATAATGATGCCAGGTTGAGAAACCCTAATATGCAATTAGATATGAGTAAGCATCATTAGCAGAAGAATATTGAACGTTACCCTTGACCTCAAAACGAAATATAATTGCTAGCATTCATATTTAAACTATCAATATATTTTATTGTAAGTACGCAGTTACATCATAACGACCGTTTAGTATTGTTACCCGAGAACAGAACATAACGAGGCATGCTACATCATTAAGAACGTCAGTCACAATAATGAGTGGAGCAGATAAAGTAATTAAACAGATGAGAACAAAAAGTCAACACGCTCTATGGAAACCCCGTTCATAGAGGGTCAATTATGAAATCAATGAAGCGAATGCTCTGACAGACGAGACTCGGGAGGCAATGAGGGACAAAGGGTTGATGGGGTACACAATGAAACCCTTCCTGAACACTGTTGCTGGTCATTGAATGTTCCGCGAATTATAACGTCACTGGGAAACGGTGACATGTGTACGTTTAATTTATTGCGAGAAGCAAAACATCGTAAATCTTTCCATGTAAACGGATAAAAGTTTTGCAAGTTCCAAAACATCAACAAATAAAATTAAATAACGTAAGACGTGTCACTTAATAATGTAATTTTGTTTAGGTAACAGCAAATCAAAAATGTGGAGCGCAGTGACTGTTTGTTTTTTAGTCCAGCAGGTTACTGATGGATGAGGTTGAAAGCGGGTTTCTTGAACAGTAGCACTAGGTATACCACTCCCCAACTAAGGGAGAAAATCGTAACGACCGGTAATGCTACCATTGGTAATTTATTATGCAATTAAAACAGCTGAGAAACTAATAATAAAATCATAGGTATTCTATATGCAATATGCAGTATTTATAAATAAACAACCTAGGTATATTTAACTGTGCAAATGATGCTGATGCTCCAGGATAATGAGTATTCTATTACGAAAGGAATAAAAATATTACATCACTTGAAAGCAAGGATACTCGAACTAATCCAAGCACTTACTTATTCGAGTTTCAACTACCAATCGCTTTAGGGCCTAAATTGGAATTGGGGGAAAGGACAACCCTGGATAATACAAAATCAATTACCGCGACAAATTCACTTTCGCCAATAAATTCAGCGAATGTGTCGCACATCACTGCGGGCTGGAAGTGCAATCTGGCGCAATCTCGATAACAGTTCGATACTCGTACACAATGTTATCCGCACGCGATACTCCCATCGCGGCACGTCACAAACACGCTCGATTAATCGCGAAACGCTTATCTGAACGCAGAATTGAATTACTAACCAGGTTTCGCTTTCCGCGTTATGTGAAGTTGCACAAGTGCCACGGGATCAAATTCTAAGGGCAGCGTGAGAACACCGTCACCATTAAGACAGTTTTGTCTTAGCAGTGAGTTTAATTGACATTTCTGAAGCCGATAAGGCAGTTGTAATACAATTCTCTTTTGACATAATAAATTGATAAAGCGTGACGATTGATTAATTTCATTAATACACTGAACATTATCTCACACATAATTCTGAGTAAAGGTATCGATTCCGGTATGTCAACAGCATTTATGCATCACATTATATAAATATTATTTTATATGATTGTTACGAGTATATAAATGGAAGGAAAACATCACTTGATTCAAGCAAGTCGATATACAAGAATTCCACTTAAAACCACTGATCTTGAAATCGTTAACTGAATCAGTACGTTCAAATAATAATATCACGGATCGCAATTGCAATAAATGGCAACGATATACGTCAAGAAGAGTTTTTAATCTAAAACATGTTCGAGATAATTGCTTGAAAATAAAATGACTAAGACGTATAACCTAAAAAAGGTTACATAATTAATTAACCTCCATAAAAAACGTCAAAATTAATTCAAGTACAAAATGGGTGCAAAACGAACGTTTTTGCTGTACTATAGTTACGTGGTGTAACAATGATCATTGTTCGAATTGAGAGCAACGAGAGCACGTGCGATCCGTACGCTTTACTATATTGTATGGTAATTCAAAGTCACACGCTAAAACACCGGTAATGTATGTTACTCATACTGGTAATGTTTGTAGTCGTTTTTTCCCCATTATGAGGTAACCTGGCGTACCGAGAAAGATGAACTACTTTTGCCGGTCAGTCAGATCGGCTATTAAGAAAATGATCATTGGTAAAACGTCTCCAACCAGAAACATGTGATGCAATTGTGCAGTTGTATCCACTGAATGTACCTATGGTAGGTAAATCTGGTAGTTATTCTAAGCCCTAATAAGATTAAAATAACAGCAATAATGTAAGAGTGTAGGATATTATGTTTATACCAACTTGTTTTTCTTTTATTTCGAAATCATTTCATTATAGATCTATTATTTTTGCCTGCAGCCTGCAGGTATTCAAAAATTACCAACAAGTTTTTTATTACTTATAAACTTTTTGCATAAGAATCGAATTGCTTACACACATTGGCACACTAATGTGCCAAATAAAATTAACTTGAATTTTGGACCAAAGCTTAAACATTTGGTTATATTACGTATTACGTTACATAGATTTAATAAACTGCAGGATTAGTTGTCGACAAAAACGAAGTAAGTAGAAAAATAAATTAGGACAAATATAGAGCAGAAAAACCAATTAAACATGGTACCGGAAGAGAGAGGAGTTCCACAAACTAATTTCGTGAATATGAAGAATTAATTTCAACTAAATATGGCGCTCCACTTGAGCAGCTTCCCAGTAGGTTCAACTTTCGTTGATTGCTTCCACTGCTTTGAAATTAAACGAAAATTTAATGAACTACCAACAATCCCACAATTCATCTCAACGAATTGGTAGGGAACTCAATGATATTATTTGCAATACTTCAATATTGCCATTCGAAAGTAGTAACTTGCATTAGGTAGAGTGCATCGCCGTTGATGCTTGTGCAAGATAGATAGAATGTGTACTCTAGACATGACCGTTTCAGTACATAAGTAATGAAGTTAGAAACAAGAGTACCGCCTTAAAGCGTCTGGAACTTATTTCGTTTGCGAATGTATGAAAAGGCCGAAAGAGCGTGTGTCGTGCTCTACATATTTGATGAAACACTTTTGTCGGAAACAATTAATTGCCTAATTGCTTAATTCCCAAAATTATAAGGACTTAAAAGCCGTTAATAAGGTCTCGTAAATAAATTAAAAATGAAGGAACTCCGAGCGCGTTTACGTGATCAATTATTTAAACAGAGTTACAACAAATGAATAAAACAGTAGAAATGAACGATCCTCTAAGCGGGTTTTGTAACTAAACGTATAATACGAAATACAAGCAACGCCCTTTGGGATTGATATTATACATTTGCGAAATTGCGTTGATCAGGTATTTCAGTATTGACGACGAACTATCGCTACAACGGTAAATCATCTGAGAAGAGGGGTGGTAAAATTGTAATCAACCACTCCGCGATTGCCTGAATTGCAGAATCGTGATGCACTACATCTGTACATGTAGAGCGATAAGTCATAAGAAAGGAGTCCACATCAAATGGTATTTGTGTTAATGTTTGATGAATGGATCATAACATGATATGAATACTGCGCAAAGCACGAAATTGTTGCTATAAATGCTGATTGTTCAGACAAGTATGCGAACAGACTAGACGAATAGCCCAGCTAAGGTGACTTTAGCCATACATAATTATGATTACTGTAACAGACACAATTCATTGTGGTAAACGGAGCGGAGAGCGGCAATCTCCTCATGCGAAACGCGACAAGTTGTCGAGTCATCGGTGAGTAATTCCGGACAAGTTTTACTTTGGAACGATGCAGTTTCATATAACCTATAAAAAGTATCACATAAAAACAAGTAAGTATACGAGAAAAAAGATATCTACTCAGGTGTTGGTGCACTAAGAAAACAACGAGGCTTCATATTAATATACGCATAACGTATTTAATATCGTTTGAAGCCGTATATGTATAACGTAAGTACGTGTGCAGGCATAAATAGTGACAAGTTGTTATCCTATTGTCTTTGGATCGGACGGACACACCTATTTTGCGCTGAATTTGTTTTTGTTCTAGGAATTTTGCCATACCTTGCTATGGTTTTTACTGAGGTTTTTACCTACGAAGTAATACCACAGGTTATACAAAGAATCAAGGAGCTGCGTAACCCTCCATTGCGAAATCAATAAATATCTCTGAATACAATCAATTCGAAGCGGAGGCTTTTCCAATTTTAATCCTGTTTGCAAGCCTTTGAGAAAATTCAGAATGAGATACCAATATTTTTGGGACATTGCTTTCAGATATTTCTCGCAAAGCATTAGATGGTAGCATCATCAATGAAAGGAATCAAATTACTTGAAGCGAAGATTGCTAATGCGTTTCATAAATTTTAACAGTAAAAACTTTACACATGATCAGGGAGCTATGAGGAAGGACAAAGGAGCAACATGTCAAGGGCAGGTCGAGGATTCTGCGCAATAGAGTTGGGGGTTCGGCACGTATTACAGGAACTGCAGAAATGGAGCGAGGTTGGACCCTTGTTGAAAATTGCGCTTAACTCTCAAACTATCAAGGCAGTATGGAACATTCTTACACGTTTATGTATTTCTTTAGAGAATGGACGATATTTTTAGCTATGAGGAGTTTTTCAGTCCTAGAATACTTTCGATTTTCCGGATATATCTACTTAGAGTACAAAGGATTTTTCCTTTGTTTGTTGATTGGCAAATTGGAAAAAGAGGTGAAACAAGGTGTGTCTTCTAAATTATTATTGTGTCAATGATGGAGTAAATCTCATAAAATATTGGATATTATGGAATATACTCTCTTTGCAAGCGTTTACAAGAAATACATACACATTACATCATGTTTTTTTAATGGAAATTGCAATCCGTTGCTAACAATTTAAGAGCCCTATTTAGCTATGTAGAACAAATGTAAGTATGCTTATTAGTAAAGTAATTACAACCACGAAGTAAACCGTAAACGTTTCAAGAAACAGGATTTGGTTTACGAATTTTACGATGCAACATCAACTGTATTTACTGGCTAGCAACATTAGCCTGGTCGTGTCATCACCCTGACCCATTTACAAGCAAATCTGCTGTGCGCCTACGCACCGGTATCTGCGTCAACCGTCAGTTATCGCACGTTTCAAACTCAGCATTTAATAGCCTCGCCTTCCAAGAAGGACGATTCGTTAAATGCTAACATGAAGATCTAATTACACTATTTATAGCATGAGGTAATACTGTGGTATGTTCTGAGGCACATCCATAAAATATTGCTCAAGGCAAGCGAGCAGCATTCAAACTTGTTAACCTGGATTGATTATGACTTGGGCCAAGATGATTAGTAAGATACAGCCCCTATTAGCACACAAGTAGTCTATTGAAAATAGTGATCTTATACTGATAAAGTTGCCCCAGCTGGCGACGTTTATTTATGTTCACCACTAAATAGATGGGCTATCCAATATATTGAAGGACACAACATCAATTACGGGAGAGGATTGATTAATGTCAGGCTGATAGTAAATTGAATACAATGCTCTATTATTGAAACGATACTTAACGATGTAAGTACAATTAATTTCATACGTGCAGTAAATTGCTAGGAAGAAACTGATGCGACGGCAGACTTGTAATTAAAAACTTATCTTTCAAACTAAATCATTTACTTAGTGGTAAAAATATCCAACCAAGGAAACAGCAGAAGAAATATCAATCTGCAAGCAGAAATTGCTTTAGTGAAAGCAACATTGAGAAGCAATAAATCAGTAATGAAATTGTCGCCGTTTTTCAATTAATTTCGAGTTATGACGTATTAACGAGCCTATTCCGTCTGCAGACTTATGTTCGAGTCGGGTCGCTCCGTCTCCACAACGAGATGTTCGCGAGACATCCGCCGCAGGCTCCCTCAATAGTATAATTTCCGCTTGCTGTTGCGACGGATTCTGATTACATTGAGATCGAGGGTTGATGAGAGACTTGATACTCTTGTATAAAATCGCACTTTGTCAGGTTCAGACGTTTTGTGGATAAGGTACAAGATTCAAACACTACCACAAAACGGGTACGAAACAAAGCAACGACTTCGTCGTATAGTTAGTCATAATAAGATGAAATTGCATTTAAAATAATCGTGCTCTCCCATACATTGTGGTGGTTACATGATTTCTTTTCAACCATTACCACATGAAGGTAATAATGGGTATTACTTTTAACAGAAAATACTCTCTATTTTCTTTACAAACAAGAAAGCCGTGGAACTTTATGAAACGTGCGACATGTTAACTTTCTACAGGCAACCGCAAGCTCAATGCCCCAAATCACGTATATATGTCCACCATCATAGGTTCCGATTTACGCCAAGTTGTGGTTTGTTTTCTTAGCTATATTATCTTGATAACCTGTCTACGCCGCTACGAGAGATTAAAAGTGAAAGTTTAAACCTAGTCATCATTACTTTCACTGCCAAGGATATGTTTATCAATAATAATTATTACTTCGTTTAAGTTTAAAATTAATATGATTTGAGGTTATTCGCGTGGCATGTAAAACATTCTAGCTCGTAAATATGTATGATGTCGGTCGATGTCCGTATTAGCTACCGTTTCGTGCAAACACATACAAACTGGGACACTTTGTGAACTGGAAATTGTTTTAACTTTAAAATCAAATATGTTTAGTTATTGCGTTCGAATATGGAAATTGATTTCAGCACCAGAATGTTCCATTTATTTTGATAAGTTCACGTACACTTCCAATTACAGTTCAGCGTCTGATATTGCTGTCACAACTTTTTTTATTCAAATTGAATTCCCAAAATCATCTTCAGTCATAATAACTATTAAACCAGCAACGTGTGGACATGTTAAATGCATTGAAGCGAAAACGAATTTCTTTCTTGAACTACAGTAATATGCATTATTTTCTCTTAGACTGGTTATTCATTTCTAAAGGAAAGTTAATTTATAAATCTGCATATATTTTTTGACCTGGATTAGATTCTCAACAGTTTTTGTTTGTGATATATTGCTATGGAAAGTGGAGCATACTTTTACAATAACATCTTTTCATACATGCAGTTCGATTCTCTAGCAGCCGTCCTGAAAACGTCCTCTTCAGAAACGGGTTACCTACTAGACCACTACAGTTACAAGTGTTTAATGAATGACCACCAACATACTTGGCCAGCGAATTATTGGTTCCTATTTCAGGTTCTTCACATTTTGTCAATACAAAGGAAGATGCATAGGGACTTGATAGCAGTCATGTGTGTATTTGCAACATACCAATGTCTTCATAAGTGCAGACAGTTCTTTGGTGACGACAGCGAACTTGAAGAATGCGGCGCCGATGTCTGGTTCCGAGTCTTTGCTGAGGGCGTTCCCACCCAGCCGCTCCAGCGCCCGGGAGAGGTACATCTCATTGTCCACGTGAGCTACATACAAAAATTAAGGATTAGTACAAGTAATGTAATACGCTACCCGAATAATTCAGTATGCCAACCGATATTTTATAAAACAATCTAAGCTAGCACGTGTACGATTTCAATATCACAAACATAGTCTGTCATTATTGTTAAAGGTAGGCAATTAATTGAAAAAAAAAAAAACAATGTGCCAAATGATTCTGACTCAAACCAAGCAGAGGATGAACTAACGATGAGGATAAAGAATAAAATGTACCTATTGTAGCCAATATAATTCATTATTAATCGCACAACGCCAGCACAATTTTCTTCCAATGAAAAATTCTGTTTCACAAAGTTTCTAGGTTGTTCGACAAAGACTCGTTTTATCTTCCTTGAGCCAGCGGACATTTAATTAGTTTCACAGTCGGATTTACTCGGTCGCTATAAAGAGAAGCGCCAGTAAAGTTAGCTGAGCTTAACTGCAGCTTATTACTCGTCCACTGCCGTAAGTGCTTAGTATTTAATTGCAAGACTTTCATTTCATCAACAAACCTTTACAACAACAGAACTGTATTGAAATACGGTTCGTTCTAAGGTGAATATTTTCCAGAAGCCGCTCAATAAGTGCTCCATAAAATAACATTTTTAAAGGGGATGTCCGCTAATGAGTTGGGATTTATTTTTAGCCGTTGCTGACTTGTTGCTACGAAATTTTATTAAAATGGATTCTCGGGAATGGAATATAGCAAGAAATCATAGGTCCAGTTAAAAATAAACATAAAATAAAGGTGGCAAACTGATGAGTCTCGGAGATCCGTGTCGCGGCCCACATTTGCCTAGCTCAATCCCACCGACGCTTTTTGAATATTAAATGGCAAAGCACAGACCTCACGTCATTCAATTTCTCCGTGGAGCTCTTCTTTAACCTTCCACTTAATATGAGGTTTACATAGCCTCGAGCTGGGTTTTCGTCAAACTGGTCCCCCAAATTGCCAATAACAAGGGATTTTAACATAAAACGAAAGTGATGTCGTGACTTGTAACAGTAAAATGAAATTGTAAGTAGGTGAATGTGAACTAATTGAAACTATAAAGACTAACTCTAGTATTGGATAGACACATAATGCAACAAAGTTCCTATAGAAAGTGTGGAAACTTGGAAAGAAAGTAACAAAATGCTGACCAAGACACTAACGCCTGTGTATAGTTGGATACGTTCCAAGAACGCGTCCTTCCATCCATTAAGGTTTTACAATAAGTAGGTGCCTACTTGGAACTGTGAACATTGTAGTAGGTATTAGAAAAAGACAAATGTTGTGTTTACGTTGTTCCGAGAAATGAATTAAACATTGAGAACCTTCTACACCATATTTATAAAGAGAGATGACCGATGGAGATGACTGATTCATCAACGCATACTACGCGCCACGCGCTCGCAGAGCCAAAATGTACATGAAAATCATTTTTTTTTAAAGTAAACTAAGAAATTGATAAAATTGGGCTTTTTGTTAAAATCTGTGAAATACGTGTTTCAAGATTTTTGGAAATTCAACCCGTAAGATAGAAAAATAGATGATAAAAGTTTGTATTAGAAAGTCAGCATTAAACGCGGACCAAGTTGCTGGCAAAGTGTTAGTATTCCCTAAACCTAAACACTGCATCATTGTGTAAGAATGTTAGTGTTTTTGATTGGTTATTTTTGCGAGCGCGTGCTCGCGGAGCGCGCGACCTTGCCAGCTGCGCCAGCGCACAATCCGAACTCGCACGACCAGTTCCGAGCGTTTGGCTTGACGCGGCCCGCGGCACAGGCGCTAAACGCGACCACAATAAACAAACCCTAGCACGCGATGGAATTGCACTCAATAAACCTGTACTTACAACTTAGAAAAAAACTAAAACGAACTACCTATTTATAAAACGCGGCAGCGGCTTCGTGTAAAGAATAGAGCAGTCGAGCACGTTATTTAAACAGAGCTGCGTCGAGGAACTGCATAACATTATAGATTATCATTTTCAAATTAGACGTCCTAGCTGTGACTTGTGTGTGAGTAAAGAAGATTTATCTTACATATATCTTACTCTTAGAGATAAGAGCGCAGTAAATACAGCTCTAAATTGAGGAAATACGGCATCGTGTGGAATGGAAATGTTGCAGACGTTGCAGTTGCGAAATAGCTAGCGCGTGAGCTAACTCCCATATAAATCACGATTCACACTACACTCGTTCTATCAGGAAGCTTGAGCAGGTGCGGGGAGTTCCCCCATGATATATCTCGAGTTCGAAACAATAATCTAATATGTCCAGTTACACCGTAGCCAGCGAAACCAGACATTCGACCTACTTTCCTTGACAAGTCGCACATGAAGGGAAATTCATTCGTGACCGGCCACCGCGACTCGAATCGGTTTATATTTCAATTTGTATTTGTTCAAATGCAGAAACCGTACTTTGAGTCTTTGAGAGATAGAAATGATTAAAATTTAAAGCCATAGAACTCACAGTCTTTTCATTCAATGGAAAGACTGGTTCTGCTCTTTCATAAATTGTAAGCTTATAGTTAAATCCTGAATTGCTGTGGTTATTAAAATCTGCTCACCACTTTGCACTCAGTTCAGGTGCACAATTTTGCAGACATTTCAATATTTTTAAGCTGTGCTCTTTTTAACGTTTGGGTGCTTGGCAGTAATTTATTGCTGAAATAAAAGAAATTCGTCGCAATAGGACGGAAAGTTATTAAATACTGGACATTATAAATCAATACGAAATTATATAACAAGTGAATGGAAGTGTTTACAAAATAATGCATTAATGTCTGTCTGCAAGCACTATTTGTTGCGATATTTGGGTCATTCTAGTTCAGCGGGTTGAACGGCCTTTCGTCCTAGCAAGCCGGTTCTGTGCTCGGCCTAAGCTATGCATTAGTAGGTAGTTTCTATAGTTTTGAATATTGAGCCCTTTGCACTTTTATGTCTCAATGTGGTAGTTGAATAGACGTGGGACAGTATCAAGATTTTACGAATCGCAAAATAAATTAGCATCCGTACCGTACAATACCTACCTACCTGTAATCATCGACACCATACGGGCTACGGCAACAGAAGATCAATATATTAAAATTAAACGTGTGCCACCACTGAAAGGTTCTATATCACTATAATTTATTCTGTATAAAGTACGAGAAGATATAATTATGCATATAAGTAGGAACATCCATTTAACCACCTGGGACATCGAAGATACCTTATTGGTTTTGTGTTCTTCGAAACTCCTTCCTAGCGGCGAGTTTCGTTTTCAAGTATCAAAATGGAATTTATTTTTAAAGTTACCAAACATGCATCGGATATATCTCAGCTATTCCAGTCTGCTATTCATACCGTATACTTCCTCTATTTCTATTTTTAATCGAGTCTCGTTCTCGTGTCGCCTGTAAAACGCGCCACTAGAGACGGGAATACAAATAAACCCGTCAGAAAGTATATTGTCCGGTTGCCGTCTGTTCCGCACTAAAAGAGGATAAGAACATTATTGGCTTTTCTAAAAGTAGAGTATTTCTCATTTCGCGTGCCCGCGGAGATACTTGGGGCATCACTATGGCCAACCAATATGTAAATAATTAAGTAAAATTGTAGCCATAGAAAAACAATACACGTAAGTACGAGTTTCCATTTGTTTCTTTTGGCAGAGGTTTGAGACGAAGTTTGTTTACTTAGGTGTAAAACTACGGTACTACTCACCATTTCCAGAGTTATGTATTGCTTTTATAGCCTTTTTCAACTTCGTTAGGCCATCTCGGTCGAAATCCAACGTCTGAAACAAGATACAGAAAACATCAAACATGTTTCGTGATGTCACGAATTTTTTAAAGGAAATAATTTTATCGGTAGTATCGTCCGTTGCGATTGCGAGTGCGACATTGGATTCGCTCAAAACTTTTTACGTGGACAAGCTGTCACCGGCATAAAGACTCGTTTACAATAGGAGCCACGAGCCATTCAACTCGGTTTGCGAGCACAGCGAACATCTGTCGCCCCAGCCGGCGATTAATCAATGGCCCCCTTGAATTAAGCAATCGGCCCGTACAAAAATAAAACTCGCAACGATTTCGTGCACCTTGACTTGTGTTTGGCGCAAGTGTTCATTTGCAGTCGACGTGAGCGAACTCTCCGATTGATGTTGATACAGTGTGATAAGGAAACATTATCGAATTTTGTGTCAATGACCTTTAAAATCAATGTAAATAAAACAATTTTTTTAAAATAATTAATTCAAAAAAGAATGCAAGTCGAGCGAGACGGTATTATTATTTAATGCCATTTGTAACAAAACAATATTATTCAGTCAGAATAAATGATAATTTATCGCAATGCACCCATTGTGACCGTTCAGCCACGTTCATTGCGTTATTTACTTTTTCAAATAATTATTAATTTCAGACGAATTGTTCAAATAATTGTTATCAAGATCGATTGAATAATGAAATGAAATGAAATTGTTTATTTTGTAAATAGGATATCGGAATCACTTTTACACGTCATATTAAAAAAATATTAGAGGTAATTAAAATAGGTAATTGATAAAATTAATACCTAGTAGTTATATCTATTACAAGGTGCATCTTATTACAAACATGTATGATGATGAGTGAAAAGGGGTAATTTAATGAGGTGGTAATTGCTATATTATAGTACCTCGGATCTTACAACCCTTTTAGTTAAATTATTATACCGCTAAACATGGCGTGACGAAGTAAACTAACCCACCGGCGAACATTACACTGGAAATGACGTTGTTAAAAAAATGTTCACTGAAATTAGCAACTTTGTGCTAAGCACTGGCATTATGCAATGCGGTTTTATAATTTATTTCCGTAATATTATTTGCTTAAACTAAGTTTCGTTTAAGTATACAAGAGGTGAATGTAAATACCACCTTTGTCATAAAAACAGAGGTAAAGAGCTATAGCAATATCATCGTCTACGATGTCCACTTAATGGTTGGAACGTCCATAACATCACCCAACTTACATAATCCGCATTTGTCCAAACATAAAGATGATAAGTCCGATAACGGAACACAATGAGAATATTCGCTTTCTTGCTCGTGACCACCGACGCATAAAAAGTTGCGTAAACCACGCCATCAGACGCACAAAACAAACATAAGTCTTCGTAATCTCTATTATGATAATAACGAATAATAAAGCCTCTAAACTGCATTGTCACAATTATCTACTTAAAGCAATGTTATATCGGTTACGTAATGTATTGTCTTTTTCGTTTCCTTGCAGTGAAGGTAGTCTTGCATAGCAACGATGTGTGGCACCTGCATTATATTAATGTATAAGATAGCATCTAAACTGGTAGCGAGGCCTGTATGCTTAACATATCACGACATAGTATTAAAGTACAGCTATTTTAAAACTACATGCATTTGTTACCCGCCTATCACCTGCAAGCATATCAGTAACCTACTTCCTTCACGCAACCTGTACAGTTTGAAGTGTTGCCGAAGAAATTGTTTGAAGAAAGAAAAGCCAATACCAGTCCAGTACCTGAGTCATTTAATCAAGCACAAATAATGTTTCATGTAATCCAGTGACCCACGTTAAAAGCTCTGCTATTGAAGGAAACTAAATGACCTTTACGCAGGTATAATCGGTCTTACCCATTGCGTTGTTGGGCCTATTTAAAACGGGCCAAGAGAGTTGATCCTATTAACCATTTTACTAAAACGTTTAGCATACATGAACAATGTAGCCGCCGGGGCTACAGCCAAGCCACGCTCACAATAGTTGTTGTTCAAGCCATAGACAAACGCCCCCTTTGTTCTGTCGTCTCTAACGGATCGAACTATCACCTCTCAGTTCCGCTCTGCATAGGATTTCTCAAAATGGGTCACGTCTCTTTACAGTCACTGCACTGCTGCTCTTCGCCGATTGTTTATTACCGGCTATTCTTTTTGAAATAAATACCAGATTCTATAAATCAGACGTTTATCGAAATAAGCTTACACTTACAACCATAAAATTGGATCCTCCCAGTTGTAACCACCCGTGTTTTAGTAACTGAAGGGTTAACAAGGTGTATCATTTCCGAAATTAATTGAGCAATAAAATAAACAGCTGTTCAAAATAGGTCGAGTAATTAAAACGTCAGTCGCATCGCATCTGTATAGAGTTGTGATAGTAATAGCAGAACAGTGATTGCTATAGCACAAAGCGTAGGTCTGCGGCACAATGATGGTGGAACTGACTCATCTGTGCTGTGTTGTTACTTAATTTAATGTGCTTTATAGCCGGTAACCAGTTATGCGTCACATAATTATGAATGTTTCTTTAAGATGTTTTTTTGCATTTATAAATCTTTAACTCCAATACCCGGTAGGACACCTGCTTGAATTTGAATGGACATGGTAATTTAATTTGCAATATACAACAGCGGCAATTATACGGCCAAACTCATGGGGTATTTCGAGGAGAAAAAGACTCGTTAGAATCGTCAGCTGCAAAAGGGTCGCCCATGGTAAGTGGGCTCCTACAGCGAAAGCGGTTGACCTTGCGTATTTATCCTCCGGCTGACACCGAACGGTCGAGAAGATTTGCCCAAATTGAAGCAATTTATGGCCGAATTCTGATGGTAGAATTTGTGGCAGTCGTCGTAATTGAACGTATAATAATATTATTATGATTCTGAGTTTAAATGTGCGCCTCCTAACCGCAACTACATTAATCCCCAAAGGTATGACTTGACTGCCCTATAAATAATTAATACAGCTGGAACTTTATGTTCCTTCATATAAGTTACGTTTTCAAACATATTTCAATAACGTGACGTTATAAAACTTAATCACCGAACAGTTTTAATAAAATAATACTGTATTTGAAGAGTTATTCTAAATTGAGGAACTTACAATCCATTTTGCGCTAGCACCGGTTGTGCTAGTTCTCCGGATAAAAACTTTCTCTAGTAAAATGTCCCAAGGGGATCTGTGAATCTGACGTCGAGTTTTCCGATTTAGAATAAAACAAGAGTTTTATCTGAATATAAAAATGGTGGTAAGTAATAGCATAGCTACAAACTATTGTTTATTATTATAGGTAAGCATTGGGACGAGGTGGAGAACATTTTTATCACACCGACTAAGTATTAGGATCCTGTTTACGCTATCGGATTACCAAAACATGAACACTGATCTTTAAACATGTTCGTATATCCAGAGTTGTTGTTTGTAAACATGTTGAGTTTGATTCTAATGTAATTAACACATTAACATGTTGGGCGCCACTACGCTCCATTTACTGATGAACCCATTATGTTTTCGGTTAAAAGGTCAGGTGACGCGTCGGTTGAATATAATGGTAACAGAGGACTAAATCCCAAACATAACAAAGAATAACTTAATTCATGAATTATAAGATTAAATAATAAAAAGTACTTATTTATTGTTAAACTAATTCAAATATACAGCAGAAGTTTCGTTGCCAACGGCAGCAGGTGTAATTTCAACTTTGGCACTGGCACAGGCTTTATCTGCACATTTATTGTGAGGCAAGCGGGCTATAGAAAGTATATAGAATATTATAATCATTGACTACATCTCTATTCGACAAGTACAATACAAGTGGTAATCTATATAAAGACACGTACTAGTAACAGTGAACCTGTTCGTCAGTGGGTCAAAAAAGGCAAGCCTCAGGCACATCTCAGTTTTAATCTTTTTGTAAGTATTACGCTGCATTGCGATTTGTTACTCATTCTAGACTGCGACTTTCATGCTTATTCATTATCTAACCAGTTATACACTCATGTAAGTATTTTATTATTTAATCAAACATAATTCAGTTCGTTACGTAGTGTTTAAATCCTCTTGTGACCTGACAAACTGATTAATTGTTGGATTTTTCCTGGCACATCAATCTGATAGTTGTGTCTTTGTTTTTTTTTTAGGTATGATTATTCAATTTGCACTCTGCAAATAATTGTTGAATGCTGTACTCAACATTATTTCAGCCCAGATTAATTAAGTTTTAGCATCTCTAGCAGTCAGTAAATTATTTACATTCACTTCAGACGTATCTCAGGTTCTTAAGTACAGACATTAAATATTTACATATTGATTACAGCAATCGATCATAAACAAAATTTGAGTATAATAGCACAACCACACTCATTTAAAGAGAAAGTTCATTACAAAATGTACCACATCACGGCGAGTAACCACAAGCAGGTACTTTCGCTTTATCACATCTGATCAAGGAACACCTCATGTTATTTTTACTCTTCGATAGGCACGAGTATTTTACCTTTTTAGTACGAATGAACGCCCTCGCCTCTGCTGGGCTACTGGATATTATTTATTATGAAAGTTGATGCTGGTTATGCTAAAGAAATATATGAATGAAATGATAAATTAATTCAGAGATGTAACCGAGGCTGTTTCTCAACTCCGATACGAATATTATGGTAAAAACCTTGCTCTGCAGGCTCCGCATACATTACAATCTTCACGATAGTCATGAAGGAAATGAGAAAGCTGAGTTGACGACATACTTACTCTATTATGTCCTACATGTACATCATGTGCAGCATACAGTCAAGCTGAATAGAGTTTTCGATATCAAAATTAAAACCTTTATGAAAGGGGAACATAAATTCTGCAGGCAAACTTCCGATTAATTTCGAAGCGCACAAAATGCACAGAAGTTTTATTATCTTCATTGCTTTTGTCTTTTAAATTGCTTCGTTCAAAGAGACGTAGAAAGATGTTAACTTCTTTTATGTCTTGAACAATAACGTACTGCAATTGGTTTTCCCTAATTTGTTTTGCCTGATGTTTTTCTTAAACATTTCTAATTCCATGTCGACGGGTGTGAATAGAAAATGTTTTTGTTTTATCGCTTTCTGTTCATCCTTCTTTATGGGCGTTTACGGGCTATTCGTATTGTATTGCATTGAATAGGTGCTTAATGTGACTAACATGAGGTAAAAGACCCAATGACGTATTATATATAGACACGTTATCAACAAACATCTCGGCGCTTAAAAACGGCGAAAATACTAGATAACTACTTATACGCGTAAAGAAAGGGAAATACGTAATATTACGTATATATAATTATAATTATTATTATAATAGGGAAATATGTAATATATAATTTATTTTTATCGTTTTCACACACGATATAAATTAAAAACAAACGTAGCGTCGCGCGACAGGTTGGTGCGTGACTGAACGCAATGTGGCCAATTGGCTTCATTTCATGTTGCCATTTTAGAGTGCGGACAACGTATCTATAGTTTTATACATCATTGAAAAGACCACACTCTTCGATGTTCCATACTCATGATTGTCCTCTATTACGTTCTGTTTTATTGATTTTAGCCTTGGCTTCGTTAAAGTCCCAATAGCGTTGAACCTGATATTTCGCTAAATTATATTTAATATCCCAAAGCGGAAGCAAGATTTCACAAATTACAATTTACATGAATACGTAAGAAGTAACAAGTTCCAATTTTATTGCAAGTAAGAAAACGATAAATCATTACATTACAAAGATAGGCTCAGATAAAAAAAAGAATGGACACAACAGCACATAGGTTGGTTTGGTGCATTGTTTTCCAATATATTTATTTGGCTATAATGTCTTGACAATAATATGGACATACGTGCCAAATATATTTAGCTTGTAAAAAATTCTAAAATATTAACAGAGGTACAAACTCCAGGCGATGCATGTTGCATTTGCTGCCTTTATTCATTTTCTTTGAGTTTTCAATTATCTTATCTCTGATGGCTTCGTTATCGCCTTTTTTACTTTTATGCTAGCAAACTATTTCTATTTTTTCTTTTGTGACATAAGTTTTCTACGTACTCTGTTTTCATCACTAAAATATTTTGAAGGTTGTTAATATTTTACAGTTTACCACGTTTTACAGTTTCAATGCTTGCGAAGGTAGAGTATTTGATATTCAAAACACCCTATTCAAAATCTGAAATTAGTCCGCTCTTCAATGGCACCCCAGTTTGGCCCCTACACTCTCTACTGAGTAGCTTGTTCATAACATATGGATACTTATTCTACACAGCTCTTTAGTAGACGGGTTAAAAGCACTACCTTTTCATAGAAACTTTAAAGTAGGTATAGTAACCTGGCGTGCACAAGTGCCCGTAACTCTATCGCAGAGGGCCTGAAGGGGACGAGTCTAATGCAAGTTGCTCTACCGGCATGCATAATCGTATCTGCATTGCCGTGGATTCAATCTTCATCAATATTATCTTCATGAAGACAGTGTGGTGTGACTGTGCTCTATGATCTCACCATGAGTCAAATGAAGGACGAATTCATAAAATACGGCGGTAATAAGCACGCAACGCCTTTTAGGAGAAAATTTCGGTTGACTTTAGCATGGCAAACCCCAATACAACTAAGTTTTACATTTATTAGAATCAAATAAAAACCTATTCAGATAAAAGCGATATATATCGCTGTGGCGCTCGGTATCGATACTGGTCCAAAGTGACTAACCGGATCAGTATCGCTACCGACCGCGACAGCGATATCGCATAATAATATAATTATCTAAACAGGCCTTAAGGAAGGAAAAAATGTCTTAGTTCAACTCTCTGCTCCATGTTAATAAACAAACACCGTACAGATGAGTCACACATGATTTTTATCGCCAACGCATCTGAGGTGCTTACTTAGCCGAAGTCTTCGCTATGCACCGCAAGATAGTGGCATTGATGATGACTCATTGGCTGTTGACCTTTTAAGGCCTGTTCACAACGCACTATAACGACGATACCGATAGCACGGCGGTAAATGGATTAACAATATTCATATTTATCTTAACTTTGTTTGAGATTAAATATTGTTTAGAAATAATAAAAATAGAAAATAAAACCGTAGACGTTTTATATATATTAATTTAGTTATCAAACTGCGTTCGATATTTTATGTATATTTATCAACCAAATGAATTCCATTCCTTTAGGAAAGGACATTTAGTCGGTTTTGGAGAACAGACGTCAGTGTCAATATTACTAAAAGTATGATCACATTCATCCCATATCCTTCGTGCTTGTAGAGACCTTCAGTATATTAGGTACAGTATTATTTACATGGACCTATGTATATATGTACTATGTAGGTAGGTCCTTTTCCATTGTCGGTTTATTTTTCTCGGAACTCACCGACTATCCGACATTGATTAAGTACCGATTCGTTTATTCAATTTGTACCCAGTTCTTGCTGGCTATACGCCAAACGTTTAAAACGCACGCAGTGAAATGGTATACGATGCTGAAATTACATAAATTTGTTGTTACTTTAAGACTAGAGTTTTGGTTTTATTTACTTTTAAACCCAAAACGTTTCGTAATGTGTAATTTTAAACTGTTCTTTGCGTTGCCTAGTGAGAAAGTGTAAAATAATTTCGGATCTCCCCGTAATGGGCAGTTGTTAGTATCCCCGATTGCAGTGGGCTCGCCATACAATCATTTCCCAATCGTCTAAGTATCCAAGCGCCCCTGTTGTCAAAATGTCATCAGCATTCACTGTGCGTCATAAACACGACACTTCTAAGCAGCAGATAATTCACTGTTGTCGTGTTTGTGGGCTACACTGCAATTTATCCCACTGCACGGTCTTAAGTCTCCATTAGATTATATGCATACGACAGTGCAGCATATGCCTAGATTGATATGCATCGGACGCTTTTAATATACTCCTGCATTATCATCCTCATTCCTCTTCGTCTAACCCGTAATAAACCTGGGTTTAATAAACATAATTATGTATGTAGGGAAATTATTCGATATCCGATAACTTCTGTCTGGCTACTGTTAGACAAGAATGAGTAATGGCCTAAATAAAAATCTTAATTTCCATGTTAATGACTCGACTTTCCAATACATGATGATTTTTAAATTGATAATTTCCATAATAACGCCTAGCGACCCAGTGACCCACGTTCGCTCGTAGAGCTACCACCTTTCTATCAGAGTTTGTTTTACTTGTTGGCGGAAACGTGTTCCGATATAACGAGCAGTGGTCAGTTAGTCCGCTCACGCAGGAAATTGGAAACTGCCACTTGTATTTAGTTTGATAACAGAAAATAACTTGTATCCAGCTGCACGTTACACTTCTATTTGATAAGGATATTTAGCGCGGTCTATTGTGTGATGTCTTGAAGGATAATGTAATGAGTAGTGTAAACACTGTAGTCACATGGTGTGGTGGGTGCTATGAAAATTCTTGAAAAACTGATGAAGTTTGATTCTATGCAAATGTGAGTTTACATTTACACGTGTTTTATTGTAGGAGCTTCCGAGAACAATGCAATATCAATACCATTTGATTTTGATCATGAAATACGTGCTAGAAGAGCATGTTCTAACAACAAAAACAAAATATCTACTAAACTTCCGCAGACTGAAACTTGTTTGTCGATCAGTCGACCAACCGGTCAAGGTTTCCTTTTGCAATGTAGTCGGAGAGATATCAATGTCGAACTTTCTCTAAACTCGTAATCCCGGTTCTAGTTTTCATTATGCGGAATATGTTAATTCTTTGTTTCGTCTAGTATTACGACTAATATAAAAAAGTTTTGATAGCGAACGAGATTTGCAAATTCAATATGGATCCATCTTGTTTTATGTTCAAGAAGGCAGACAGGATAAAATCGCAAGGTGAACAACCGAGGCAGTGTTTACTGACAATAAATACATAACAAGGACAGTTAAGGTTCCTGCAGCGATGTGCTAAGAGTAAAGAGAAGTTCAGTTTGGTATGTAAGTTTGTATGTTTCGTATTAAATATTCCTTTGAGGGTGCAGATTATTGCAAATATTGCAATCTTATAATAAGCACTAAACACACTTTTTGTGATTATAATTATATTAAATAGTTTGACGAGTATCATCAGTACTATGCAGGAAAGTCAAAGTCATTCAGTCAGTATGTATGTTATTATCGACCTTTGATAAGATTAAGTATTTGTAGTAGTCTTGGAGATGGCTTTAAAACTAACTTCTCTTTATAAATAAAATGTATTGTTTTCAATGTAGTCTTGCCCAGCACTACTTGATGCTCAAGTAGAAATTGAAGAATCAAAATGTCTAGACAGCTGTACCTACTTATTGCAGGGGGAAAGGGGCCACAGATCGCGACAAATTCCATGTCTGTGACTCGAAATTTCTATGAAACGCTAAGATATCAAGTTCGCTGACGATGTGATCCCTAGTTCGTAGTTGTATATTTGACTATACTTACGTAAATATATTTGAACCCTAACCGAATTTCAAGGTATTATTAGTTTATTGCTGTTTATATGGTGCCTACGAAAGTACGAACATCAAGTAGGAATCGAAAAGGCACATGGAAACGGTGCCTCGATCTTCTTTCCCCCTATGTTAGTTGGTTATTATTCCTTCATACAATTACGCAAAAGCTTTTTACTTTTGTCTGTAAACTATTTTAAGATTGATGAGGAAAATTATTACATCAAGGAAACCGCAAACCCAGTAAAAAGAACGAAAACGTAATTTTCATGTAGAATCTACCAAATTGACGTTGCCACAATTTTAACGATCACGTGACCCGTTGGTTGATAGCCGTTTGTGTTGTTGCTACCAACTCGAATTTAGAGGAAAGAAAAGCATCATAATTTTGATGTCGTGTTCAGGAATGCAGCTCTCGGCAACAAACCCTTGACCCGGCCGCGTAAACACAAAAGTGTATGCACCACAGACTCTGACACCCATATCTGTGCTGCATTATCTTGCGAATATATATATTCCGTCCGAACCCAACTGCAACACAGCGGTTTGTAGTGCAACCGCATTTGTTTCTATAAAACAATGAAAATGCGGATTCACCGCAGACCCCCATAGTACTATTTCCGTTGCATTATAAAATGACAAAAAAAATTGAACTGGATGAAACGGGTTAGGCCATTCCAAGATAATGCAGCAAAGACCATGGGTGTCTGTGTTGCATCCACTTTTGTGTTTACGCGACCCGGCCTAACAAGAGCCTCATATGGCCTTTATCGAGGCTCAAGCAGCGAGGCAGTTGACCGTCATGATTAGTTGACAATGATTGCCTGCCATAATATCACACATTTAACACGACAATAGTGTCGATGTCTTCATGGCCATCTTATTTGTTATTATGAGGTACGCGAATTTGTAATGAAATGACCTAAAACGGAAAAAACATTTTTTTATTTCATTGCGTGGTCTCTCGGTATCAGTTTACTATTAATTTCCTACAAATTATCCTGTATCTTTTAGCTAACATCAGATTCAGAACGGCCAACTAGTCCCACGGACCACGACTGGCCGGACTCGTAGTCTTCTAGTGCGCAAGATACCTTAATGTGCGTACGCCAAACCCTAGGCAGCTCCGCTACAGCTGCATAAAAATGTGCCAGTCGCAAAGAAGAGCTTTGCGACGACTGATACATTTTTACGCAGCATGATGGCATGAGTCCGCATGACTTTTAGTTCGTACCGATACGAGAGCAGAGGAGGATTACGTTTCCAAAAGTATTTGCCTTTAACGCCAAGAAAGCAGCCGGAAGCCAGGACTCACCTGAACATTGGAATGCTCGACAGATGTCAAGCGTGTCGTCCCCTAATAAGTATTTCCGGTGGTTAGTCATGATAATATAACTTCCTTTGTAGGTAATTGCGAAGACAATACCTTCGGTTCTTCGTAAGATTATAATGTAATGATATCCGATTTCGAGTAGGCATCATACGTCCGAAATGGCCGTGGTAAGGCAGAGCTAGTATCAGTGCGACCCCAGATTTTATGTGATCAACTGAAGTCTTTGCTGACAAGGGTAACTGGATTATTAATTTGTGCTCCATTAAGATGACTACACCAGCATTGTGTTCTAGTACTCCCATTCATTCAAAGAAATTCCTTGACAGGAATTATACCTCAACTTTAGCCAAAAATTGTCTAGACAAAGGAAATGTTGCTTGTTAGTTGTTGGCTGGCCTACCAACCACAATAAAAGCCCGAAATAGAGGCTTAAACCTATTTTAGCTTTATGTGTTGTTACAGATTATGGAGCCAAACGATGCGTTTAGGAATTCCGCCGATGCGTCCCTTTGGAATATTCCATAGAACGCGAACGAACTCACGCGTTATAACTGTTTTTTTTTCAATGTGATAAATAGTTAGGTACCTACATAGGTACAGACATTTGTCGCCCCGTTTTTAAATAGGCGAGTAACAAGAACTGCATCGGTTTTGTTTTGGTAGCAGTTTCAGTTCATAGTTTCCGATTCCACGGATTGATTTATTGTAAGAGCTTCACCAGACAGAAGCAGGAATGGCAAAACCAATTTATTGTGCATAATGATGATGATGAAAGAACTGAAAGCGAATTAGATATCGGAGATTCAACCTTGAGTCGCTTTTTCAAGTTCCGTGCATTTCCTTGGCACGTGAAACTTATTAAAATTATTCCTAAATATGACGGGTATGGTCCTAGTGGTTTTTTAGTAAATACCTACCTACAATAAACGAAAAATCTGTGTCTATTTACCTAGTTCATCAAGCAGAGTAGTAATGTATACTTACTATACGTAGCAATAGGTGTTTGCAACAATATCGTATGACGATAGGCGTTCGTAATCAAATTGCAGAAATACGTCGGCAATTTATTGTTCTTGCGTGGGCACAATTTTATCAGGGTGTGTAATATTTTTTTGTCCATAATAATTATGGGGGCGTTTCCAAGGTCGAGCCGCGCCTAAGCTCCTGGTAATAAATTATAGTGCTGAACTGATAACTATTTTATCAAAACAAACGTTTAATTAATTTAATAAACACGGCAAATTATATTAAAGGTAGCAACGTCAAACAAACAGATTTGTTTCAACATGTTTATCTTTTTTCAAGTAAAAGTAAATGCAATTTCTTATTTGCAATGAAAACAAATACCTATCAGCAAGTAAGTGGCAAATGCACCTACCAAATCAAATTACCTACCCCTCCTAGCGATCGTGGTGAAGTTATTGGTGAAGTTATTATTCCGATTTCGGTATGTTGTCAAAATTGTTCGTATAACACCCTGTTTTTTAACAGGAAGATAATATTTTCTTATCTTGTCAACTGGTTGGCTGAGATTTGTTGGTAATCTAGCGAATTATAATGGCTTTAATTACCTCTTCCAAAGCGCTGATGGTCTGACGACATTGTGGCATGCGAGAAACGAACGTAGAAGTAGTAGGTGAACTGTAATCCTCTCGAGTTTCCTCAATGAATTCACCGATACCAATAAGACCCGGCATGGTGGCCAAACACGAAGTTCCACTAGTTCAAGTCCAAAACTTCACATTCGTTTATGGTTAACAATATTCACACAAAACTAAGAAACATCAAAATGCAAATTGAACACATTATCACCTGCAAAACACTTCTGCGCAAATAAAAACAATATCGCATCTAAACACGTCAACTCACAAACCGCCCATTCTCGACAAAGATGAATGAAGTTACTAAATTGATTGATGAACGACGTACGAGAGAGAACAAGGACCGAATGTAAAATTCAAACTCAGAACAACATTAATTTTCTTTAGGTTGTACACTCCGTTTCCGGTGCTTAAGTTCGGATAATTATTTCTTTCTGTGTAATAAAAAAAAACATTTTATAGTTCTACAAATACAAACGACGAATCACGATTTACAGCTGAAACCGAAACTGTAATCGATTCTTCGGCACGTCTTCAAGTTTCAGCCCAAACCAGAAACCGAAATTTATAAAAAGTTATACATTGACATTATTCTATGAGACCTATCGTTTTTCAAAGGTTTGTAAAAAAATCATTTATAAAATAATTTGGAAATATGGACTAATTTTGCAATTATCAGATTTCTCACCGAAGATAAAATTGATTTGGGTAGTGTTGTGCCATATCGACACGACGAAGAATATGCAATGAAAAAGAATTTGTTTTTCTAGATAATTGACTTTGAACTAAGAGTGATTTATCCGAACATAAGGCGGAAGTCATACGTGTTGAAACCGCTGTCTGTCAAAAAATGTAATGAACTGACTGAACGAGAACGATAAAAATATAATGACGGAGCTGTCACGAGGTATGTCTGTCCTACTTTCGTATTTTATAATTATTGTTTACCCCCGGTTTTTGTAAGTTTTTTACATTTATACAGACAAAATAAGACACCATTACATTTTTTGGCCATAAATTGTTTCAAAGAAGAATACATTTTGTGTATACCTTACATGCTATTATGTGTGTAAGAAAACAATACTATTTTTTACCAGTTTTGTCTAAAGGCAATACGATTTGAGAGTTATCTTCTTATTTTTAGACATATTAATATGTTTGACTATCAATTGGACTGTTGCTGTAATATTAATTCCACTTGAAATGAAATTGTTCATCTTCCATTCATAACATTGCTTGTATTGACGATAACTTTACATGGAGTCCATGACCTTTATTATTTATTTCATTACAGAAATTGGAGAAATCTGGTCACGATTATTCGACCATCGTCCGTTTCTAAATGGTGAAATAAAGTTTATGCTGAAAGAGTTTGAGGTATGCTTAGTTCATTGGGGTTGTCCAACTTAGTCAACACAACCCCAAACCCAACTCACTACAGAACAATATTGATAATAAAATTGTGAATTGTTCATTTATAGGAGAAGCGCGGAGATCGAGAAGTTGAAAATTTATTTGCTATACTTGAAAAATTAACAGATATAAAAGACAGTCAGGCAGAAAAGATTCGAAAGTCTGGTGAAACAGGGCTTCCAGTGTTGAAAGAGAAATTAGATCAAGCATTGCAGCTCAGTGAAGAGGTTGAAAACGATTATCTCGAATCACACAAGGTTTTTATATTTATTTATTAATGCTTGGTCATTTCTGATGTGTCACTAGTCTAGATATTACTAAACAATGATGAAAGTGTTATTAACTTTCTAGAATAATCTGAATGTAAAAGTTGAAGAAAACATAATCATTTTTAACTTTATCGCCAATAACTGACTTCTTTCTCTTTCAGGTGTATGAACAACACCGACAAGAACTAAAAGAAAAAAGGCAAAAAGAATGGGATCAGTTCATTGATGATATGAACTTTAAATGTCAAAGAGTAGACAACACTTTTGAAGAAAAAGAAGAAGAACTTAGGGATTTGTATGCTGATCTTAACCATAAACTAAATATTGCTAAATAAACAATGGATTCCATAGGATCACTTGTTGATACCAACCTCAGGATCTTCCCATCAAAGTATTTAATAGATTACCTCAAAACTATCCCTATTGATGATAATGTACCCTCAAATATTGCAAGACTGGTCAAAGGAGAAAGTTATGAAGCTAAACATAAAGCACCCAAAGAAAATACAAAGATAATTCCAGTACATCTTAATAGCAATGATATTGAAAATTTGAATAAAATCAAAGCTGTTATGAAGGTAGAAATTGAAGAAACCACAGAAGAAGTAGAACAAAAAGATATTGAGGAGAATTCTAAAGAGGAAAGTATAGAGGAAGCTGAAAATAACGAAGAATCTGCCCAAGCAGACTTCGATAACAATTCAATAGCTAAAAAGGACCTAAATAAAGACGATGATGAGGAAGAAGACAAATTGCATATAACAACTACCGATGTAGACTGGCTTTACACATATTTGCAACAACAAAGAAATACAAAAGGAAGTGGAGACAAAATTGTTCCATACTTACATGTTCTATTAGAAGGAGCTTCTATTGAAACACCGGAAAACCAGGTTTTTAAGAGGGATCCTGTTCTTGAGGCCAGATGTGTCAAATTGAGGTCTCAACAGGAGGCTAGGGAATATCGGAAAATGACAAAATCTGTAGACAATGTTAGAATGAGGTTTCCAGAAGATACTATCGCTTATCAAAGTAAGTATACAAAATACATACCGTTTTCATTTAAGCTGAATAGGTAATGCACAATATTTTACTAGTCTGTAGTACCATTTCGAATACAGGAATGTTGTGAAACAATCAGTATCACTGTGACTGAAAAGTAGTATTACATTATGTTATTGACAATAAATAATGAATGAATCATTAATAAACTTGCTTTTGTGTTACAGTAAAATCAATGAATCGCCAGTTGATTGCAATTGGACAGTTCATCCTTTCGATATTTGCTGGATTCCTCTTTGGATTTAGAGGTGTTGAATGGATGGTGGGAAATATAGATTTTGGAGTTAGGCTATTACTAGGCGTAATGTGCGCCTTGGTAATCGCCCTTGCAGAAATATACTTCTTAGCCAAAAAGCTGAATGAAGAATTGAATGTTCCGGACACTGTACAATTAGGTGGTCCTCCAAAGTTTGCAGAAAGCTCACCATATTACGTGCCGCCAATAACCGACAAGTCTAATGATAAAGAACATCAGGACTAGTTTATGATTTGTTTTAAGTACAAGATATTTGTTATTTTTGTTTCATTCAGTAAGTACCTACCTATGTTACAGGAATAAGAAAAAAGGTGTTATAAACTTTTTATTTATTGCAAACTGTCTTTGATTTTATTTGACTGTGTGTACTCAATGTAAGCCTAAAAAGTAACATAATAATAAAAAATATTGCATATTTACATGCGAGTATTCCAGAACTATTTCATCACAATATTAATCATCAATATGTTAAATGACCAAGCGTTTTATTTGTCCTGAGTCCTAAACATGTGTAGTATGCAAATTAACTTCAATGGTAACTTATGCTGAGTCAGATATGTCCACGTTAGTCGCAAGCACCCTGTTTGATTGGGCAAAGAAAGCAGTGAGTTCTACTTGTAGGCTTGTAACCCACTGGCAAATTCCTCGACTCCTACAGACAGAATTAGCTCTAATCGCCAATTGGCGATTCCAGAGTCTCATGCCAGATTCCAACCCACAACCCTACGCTTGAGAAGCGGGTTGTCGGGTACGGGTATGTAGGTACCCTCAGCATTAACTTCTTGAGACATTTTGATCTGCATCACAGATTTTGAAAAAAAAAAATGAGCAATGTTCACAAAAACTTCTTGATGCCAATCTATCCTGTTCCTTGCACCTATCTATTCGTTCGAAATTTGAAGTTCAATTTGTTTTAGTTTATTTTGGGCCAGTCTATTATCGTAAAATAGTAAGTTGGAGTCTCATTGCCTACGAAATGTATGATAACAGTTTTTTTTTTGCGATTTCTGACTTTTCTAGAACTTACTCTTAAACAGTTGGTAACTTGGTACCTACAAGACTTTTTGATCCATTTATGAAACAAGATCGATTGGCATCAACAAAAGTTTTTGTGAAAACTGCCCATTTTCTTGCTGACTGTACCTACTTTTTTTTCAAAATCTTTGAATGCATATAAAAAAGTTGAGGACAGTCTCCTATGACCGTTTTCTTGTAGCGAGAACGGTTAAGGTAAATATCTGTCCTTACTGCCCCATCTCAAAAATCCACCTTAGCTTCCGGTACCTACTCACGCAAAATACGCGTGTTGTTGATAATATCCCGCTTCGCCGCTCCATACCCTCCCCACAATTGTGGCCAAGTACAGGTGTTCTTTTGAGTACCTACCAAGTGCTATACA
The DNA here is from genome assembly GCA_914767815.1 of Eupsilia transversa. NCBI lineage: Eukaryota > Metazoa > Arthropoda > Insecta > Lepidoptera > Noctuidae > Eupsilia > Eupsilia transversa. Next base: position 5,880,590 of record OU611874.1, read on the forward strand.
AATGAATCATGCTTTAGTTTGATGAGTTTGCATTTCTTGATGATTACAGGATTTGCGTTAGAGTTCGATTCCCATGGCATTTGCATTGGCAAATTTACAACTGGTCCTAGGAAACCACAGAACACATATACTCCTAACGGAGTAGGAAACGCGAAGGAATCAACTGAGGTACCTACTTACTTAGGTACCTACTTTTTCTAATATTAATACGGTCATAAACAATGAAAGTAAACTAAAAGAAAAGCAAAGAATAAAGCACAATAAGGTTTTCCTTTTTTTCAGCCTGGGCATAGTAAAGCAGGGGAAAAGTTTGTCGACAGATATCACTTCATTAACATTCCCAGATAGATAACCCTTTAATTAGAAAAAGCTATGCGGTAAGACGAGGCTAGCCTTTTTTGAAAGACACCCATCATACTAGCTGGAAATAGTGGAATTGATTTTTCTTTCTATTTTTTACTTTCCTTCAATAAAAATACTGCTTGAAATGGAATTTTCACGCGCGTTCCATACGCACTTTTTCTTTTTTTATTACACAACTTTTTTCGCATTAGTTACTGGTCATCTAGAACGTCAGCATATTGTGTTACAATGAGAAAGACAAGGAAAATAAATATTTTGATGCTACAGATGCACAAAATCAGTCTATGGAATGTCGACGATGACTTTTTGTTTTGACAGCTCTATTGCACAACAAAATATTGTTTTTCTCAACTGTTCTATTTGATGATTCATAATATTTTGAAGGCATAAATACCATACGCGTCGTGTAACAACATTCATTCACTTTGAAACTTTATCAAGAGTGTGACGTATTACACTGTCAGTGTTTATTTACTACCAGTAATTTCTTTACTTCACCAAGTTTGAACAGCAGGTGAGTTCCTAATTAAATAAATATTTTTAGTGCGGTATCTGCAGCTTTTGCTTAGGAAAGTAAGGCTTGATTATAGGTCTGTCGCATCATGATCATCCTAAAATAGGCTATCTGAAGTGGACTATTCACTGTGGAAGTCAAACAAAATGGCTTCTAGATAAACAAATCATGGTTTTTAGATATAACGTTGTAGATTTTCTTTGTTAATATTTGAAATAGTACTTACTAGCTCCAAATACAAAAAAGTTAGTGTATAATTTTGAATATGGTAGTGTAATGAATACTTAAATACTTTGTTTTAGTTTTTGGTAGTATTGTGTATTTTTATTTATAAAGGTACCTACTTATAATATTGTCTTACTTATCTCATTCTAAACATTTACATTTGAAAAAAAAAAATACCTCAATTCATATTATTTAAATTTATAATCACAAAAATGCTATTTTAGTATTGCATCATGTAATAGTCATGGGCAAATTCAGTAACATTTGACTGAATGAACAATAAACAAAACTTTAAAACATATTTATTTCAGCTATGGAAGACCAAGTTCCATTCAAAGTTTATACATTCTGGAGGGAGAGTGACAAGCCAGAAGTCAGAAGATTTGGTGTGGAGAAGAGTGTGGTGACCAGCTTCCACTACTTGAATGCTAAGCTTCAGGATGTGTATCCTGGACTTAAGGGGACGACCTACTCTGTAGCTTGGAAAGGTACTTAGTTTTTTACATTGTTTACTTTCGGCTGTTTCTTACTTTCAGGTAAACCTATCTGGTAGGTAATTACACACATTCCATTTTTAACTTGAGAACTATGTAAGAGAACCTACAAAATTTTGTCTCCTTTCTCTGTCGTCCAGTCTGACACACTTTCCAGCTGTATAAAATATGGTTTATGTTGATTTTGAAGTTAATATTATACCCTCACGTGTCATGATGTCTGAAACAAAATAGAACAACAGATTGATTATATATTGAAATAAAAAAGGGTGACCTCTAAATCATGATTTGCATTTATTTACTCATTTAAATTCATTCAACGAGTGCCAGTGATTTTTGTTGGGTTTAGCCAGTTAACATTTTACACAATATTTATTGACTAATAAAAGGATTTTGCTCAGATTAGAGTTTTAACATTAAACTTAAGAATATAATGCTCATTTTTCTTTGTCCCATTCAGACGAGGATGGAGATGATGTTGTGGTATCATCTGATGATGAAGTCATGACTGCCCTGCAGGCATTGAATGGAGATGTCATCAAACTCTTTGTCTACTGCAAGGGAAATGAAGTTAAAGATGATGATTGCGACATTGTGTTTACTGCTGTAGCTGGCAATCCTAATGGTAAGTTGGTTTTTAGGCCTGATGATATACTTGAAAAGGTGGTGCAATACTCTGGGTGCTACACTTGTCTGGGTATTCGGCAGTATTGTTGTTGAACAGCAAAGTCCACCTGCAGCAATGACTACACATAATATTATGATTTCATTCGGCTAGTGCCGATCGGCAAACTCCATTCGGCATCTACCCTCACTGAATCAAGTTTGGGTCTGTTCGGGACACCTCTTGGGCTTGTACACAAAAATTGCGAATCGGGGCGATGCAATGCAGAAACTTCGGGCATTTCCTAAGAAAATCTAAGAGTGCTGTCGCCGATTTTTGCGATGCGACGTCGCAACGCAGTTTTATGTACAAGCCGTTTCCGGCACGACTTTTTCCAGAACAAAATCTACATTTATATTAGATTTTGCCAAATCATGTCGACCCGAACGGCACGGATAGTACATAAATGAGTGTACTTAGGTAGTTGGAGAGGCCTATGAACAACTGTGGACTGGCTTGCATTATGATGACAATTTGTAATAACAAAAATAAGTGTAAAGATTCATAATTATCAATTAGATAAGTACTTTGTATGTTGGGACATTGCTATATTTCCATGTTGTTATGTCTTGAAGTGCACCTATCACTTCAATAACTTTCGATGAGTGTTATTTGTTACACAGACTTGAGTGTATGGGATGCTTAATATGTATACATGACGCCTTTTATTTATAGGTCTTGTAATGTAAGACGACCTTGAACCTGACCAGACCTTTAATTAGAACTGGAATTAAATTAACATATTTTAATAAAACAATGATTTGTAGAACACGCGGGCACACCGGCAGTGCACCTCGGCGTGATGTGCGACTCTTGCGACAGTCCAGTCATCGGGTTCCGTTACAAGTGCTCCGTCTGCGATGACTTCGACCTGTGCTCACGATGCGAGGCCGCCGGTTGTCACCCAGAACATTGCATGGTGCGAGTGCCCACGCCTTCCATGCCTGTAAGTACCACAGGATGCGCATATCCGCTTCGTACCGTGATTAACAATTTTTCATAACTCTTTTGTTAATTGATATCACGATGTGTAATAGATTATTTACGTAGGTATTTTACGTTTACAGCGCACAGTTATTAAAGCTGCGATCAAGAGGTCCCGCCATTTCTTGAAGTCCGTCGCCACTGCCATGGGTGATGATTGTCCCTACAAGAAGCATCGCAGCGAGAGGGGTGGTGATAGGAAGCACCGCGGCCCTCCCGGCCACCACGGGCCGCACGGAGCTGAGCACGGCCCCCACGGGCCCCACGGCGAGCACCACCGTCGCCGCCAGCGCGTCAGCTGGCTCGACACCTTCACCACCTACATGAACGAGTTCGCCAACCTCGCTGGAGACATCGACCTGATCGGAGATGACGGGAAACCAAAGGTCCCAGAAACTAAAGCACCAGCACCGGGGCAGACTCCCGAAACTCAGGCGCAAAACCCACAGGAGACCCAAGAGAAGGCACAGACTGGCGCCGAATCTCCTCAAGCTCCCAAACCTGAGGCAAGCACCTCTGCACATGCTCAGACTCAATGTCCATTCAGTCCCCCAAAGTCAATGAATGTTCTACAAATCCGAAACCTTCTGGAAGAGTTCATCCGCGGGAATTATATTCCTGAGCCATTCCAGCCTCAGGCTCCGACTCCAGCAGCGAATGCTGCTGCCCCCACACCGACTTCAACTAATGACGTGGAGATGGGACAAGGAGACAGGAAGTCGCCTGAGGCTGATGACATCGCCGTCAAGACCGAAACTTCCACCGCGTCAAGTGTCAATGACTTTGGCAGAGATGCTTCTCCTGACAAGGCTGATGACTGGACCGTGATTAACAAGGAGAAAGGTATTTATAGTTTGATTCTACTGTTTAACCACATCAATAAATAAAATTTCTTAAGAATTCTTACTAAGTATGTCAAATGTTTTAGACTTGATGGACACAGCAGGTGCTCTTCCTGGAACTGCCGCTCTGATCGGTTTTAACTTGCCTGAAGAGTTCCAAGAGCGTGTGAAGATCTCCTCAGGTGGTCTGTACCCACCCCTGAACACCTCTACTGCGGGTAATTATTGATCTTAATAACTTTTGTGCGGTTGACAATTTGTCTTGTGATGTGAAAGTTCATTGTCTGTCTCATTTTCCATGGGTTTAAGGGTCAAAATAACAAATTATAGCCTCTCTATTTAGTTTTCCAAGATAAAATTTCAAATGTATAAATTATTAGTCAGAAATAGAACGTCTTTTATAGAATATCCTGCATGTTAGGTCATGGTCCATCACTATTGACGCATGCTGACCGTTTAGTGTTGAATCCTAAAGAGCCCGAAGTGCTGAAGCCTGCCCAGCCGACCGCGCCGCCCGCACCCGCCGCGGCTGCTCCCAAGCCGCAGGAGATGCCGGCTGCTGCCAAACCGCAGCCTCAACCTCAACCTCAACCCAGGCAACGCCACCCAAGTAAGTTATTTTGAATACTTTCTCTATAAGAAAGGGAAAATGGGGTTTTGTTTTGTTCCAGTCGTACAACGATAAGGAATGAGGAAGAAAAAAACATTGCTCTGCCCCAGCCAAAATACTGCATTACCGCTTTCTGGAATTCCAATTAGTGAGATGTAACTGGTTAAAAGTCTAGTCTACTATTTAAAAACATAGAACCATCGTACGTTAGTGCGGGTAACTGTCGGCGACCTCACCTGTGAAGTTGCACGTCACGGCCAAAGAATGAGTTGGGTAAGAGACCATTGAACTCAACATTCACAAAACAAACTTAATATTAGCTGGGTTTCTGTATGTTTCTTCATAAGTAGTTAGGTACAAAAGAAAGCCTATTAGGGTGTGACTCAAGGGTTTTTAAAATAATAATCTTCAATATTGGAATATGGTTCAGTGTTATCACCTGAATCCTGATTAAAAATAATGTTAGTTCATGATTAATTTTTCGTATAAAAGTGGAATAAAATTATATTATTCCCTTACAAATATATCTAAATCGGTACTTACCTACTTATCTTTCTATCGATATGAAATGTAGGCAGATAAGAATATGAATCATTTCAGTATTGTTTTGGTTCAATCGATTAGGAAGTTACCTACTTTTTTATGCGGAACTTAGTCATCGCTGATTTTGTACTCACAAATACTGCGACGTAGGTATTATGATATTAATAAGACGCTCATTACGACCTTGTGTCGCTGTTCCAATTTAGTGAATCGCATGAATTTCTCTTTGATGGACGCTATCATATATACATGACCTATACGACTATTGTAGATTCAACAAAAACATGATAAAATGTTTGAATAACTGCCTGGGCTACCGAGATTTAATTGTAGGTACAAAGTAGGTCAAAGTAAACGACGCCGAGGTCACAATTGCTAGACTTTGATGTTGCACAACGTTACATACAAACAATGACTCATAGTGGACATAGAAACGGTGTTATTAAATTGTAACATATGATTAAACACGGGGTTTATAATAAATGAAATTATTTGTGCACCATTTCCCGTCACTGTCAAGGATCTTGAAGTGCGTGGAGGGGCCACGCACTTCAAGACTCTTGACACTGGTGAGGGCACGCAGACAGTGTTGCTATTGTCTTAGCTGGCCAGTATACATGTAATAAAATATTATTATAATTTTTCCATTCAATTTCCTCTCACTCTACGGGTCACGGGTTTGATTCCCATATGGAATAAATATTTGTATGTGTCTGAATGCACAAGAGAGTGTACAAGTGGTACAAGAAAAATCATATAGTGGATGCTATATTTACCCGACTGCCCCAGAAGGAGGGTAATGTTTTTCGAGGGTATCACTCTGTAGCGGGTTCATGGATTTTTAACATGAGGTTTTGTTAGATTCGTCTTACTATACGTAACATTATTAGTAGGTATAAAAATATTTATATAATGCATCTGCAAATACAAAAAACGGAGGGGAAGTTTTTTAAAAAATAAGTTATAACAATATTGGTACAACAAAAAGTTAGTAATGAGTTAATTCAAATTATTGAAATTTTGTGAATGTGTATGGTTGGTTCCAGCGTGAAAGATAGGATAGGATTTTGGACCCTATAGTCACGCTTGTCGAGATTTGCGCGGACGAAGTCACGGGTGAACTGCTAGTACATAATATAAATCAAAGTAGCTTTTCCTGTGTTTCTGTGTGACCGCGTTGTTCTTCTAAACTACGCAACGGACTATGCGTATTGACGTATTATTAATGTCGTTTTCAGCATAATTTAGAGAACTTATTCCGGAAAGAAAATCGATCTTTTGTGAGGTCGTAAAAACCTAGTAAATAATAGAGAATGCTGGGAATAGTTATAGTTACCACTTCAAAGTTTAAATAATGTTGTTTTTTTTGTTTCCACAGAAGCTCATATCGATGCGGCGATCCAGCACATGCTGGCAATGGGCTTCACCAACGAGGGCGGCTGGTTGACCCAACTGCTGGAGAGTAAGGACGGCAACATCGCTGCTGTGTTGGATCTGCTTACCCCCGTCAACCCCAAGAAGTAGACGACGATTTCTATTGCCACATATGGCCTACATATTATTATTCTTGATTATATTATTTAGGATAACGATGTTAATCCACATTTATTGGGAAATATCTAACAAATATTATGTGATTGGTCTCTAAGGAGGCATACAATAATGGTTATCAACTATAGACGTGATAGGGATATAGATTGAGATGGAGTAATAACTTGCTAATTTAGAAATGTATACACATTATTATATGGTTGCAGGGATTAAGATAACAAATACATTATTATCCATAGATTTAGTAGTTCTATTTTCTCTTCTCTCTATCCATTTAAGTATTTACAGATCTTGCCTTTCGTAGTAGTAGTTTATTAATGTGATGGTAAAATTACACAATAAGTCCTGAACGTAAATAAGTATTTTTGTACTGCGTTATGTATGATATTATGATATATCCACATTCCTGAAAACAATTAATACTATTATTCTTATCAATGTGACATTGTTGTTTTTATTAAGTTTGTTTTATTTCCTGTAATGATTTCATTCTGTAATAAAATTCCAAAATACGAATTATGTGTGGATAATTAAAAACGAATGTGATATTTAGTTATGACTGAATTTATAGTAGTATCATATATTTAGTGACATTATTAGTTGTATTAGAATATAGTTCTTTAAATAATACATAAGAACTGTATGTATTATTGTAATAAATTTAATGGTTATATTAATAAAGGATTTAAAGGGAAAGAGAGTTTTTATGCACATATCATTTTATTTTAGGAATCCATAAGAGTATTTTTTTGTTTTGACGTTTTCTTGCCTCTCATTTAACAAAGCTTTAGCTAATGCTTTGTCAAGTAACTTTGCTGCGACTCTGTAAATGAAATGATGAATATTAAACTCCAATTGGGTAGACACATTTATTTACTAAAACATCCTGGGCCCGATATCAGTACTTTTGTTACCAATTCTCTTTGCTGGTCATTTTACGTAACTTTTTAGTTTGGTGGTAAATGTTTATGTTACTCAAAACCAAATAATCTGAATAAACTTACATTCCCTGGTTTATGGCATCTTTCAAAGTCTTGGGTGCAACACTGCCTGGCCCATTCATATCAATTGTGCTGAATTTGCCCCCTAATTCTGTCAAGTTTTCTTGATCGCTGTAGCAGCTGGGACTGCCAGTGATCCCCACTATGAGTGATACAACACTACAGCTTTCCTCTTCAGCTGATGGATCTACTACACATTTGTCGCCGATTTTACATAGTGTCACCTGGAAATTATACAAGAAATAGAATTTACCAAGTAGGTTTCTGAACTAAGAAGTTGTCTTATAGACTATTTTAATTGAAATGCTGAAAAGAAAGATTCTGTCTGTTTCCAATGATACTGGCGAAAATTGTATAAAAAATGGAACAAGAAATAAAAAGTAAAGCATATTATGCACCATACCAATAACGGAGCAGTTCCTACATCCAACAGTTTACTGTCATAAGGGTCATCAGACAACTGCAAGTCTACATCCCCTCCATCCATGAGTATTGCCTTCACACAAGGTATCCTTGTGTTGAACAAGGCAGCCTTCACAGCCAAAGACACAGCATCACAGAGATTGCCTCCACATTCCAATATCTGAAAGAATCAGACAATAAGATTATATAAATAACTAATTTTCTGACAGGCTTACATCCTATGCAAAAGGGTAAGTAAGTTTAGTGATGTAATAAGTGAGTGAGACCCAAAGATCGTCAGACTGATGATTTCCAAAAAGTAACTGGTATAAACTGGATGGAGCAAGCAGAAAATGGTTGGAGAAGGCCTACACCCAAGAGGGTCCCTCTTCGGTATTGACCTCTTTGGAAGAGGTCAATACCGAAGAGGGACCCTCTTCGGTATTCTCTCTCTCTCCATGACTAACACAGTAACATACCATCGCTTATTATCACTCTCGCAAAATTTATTGTTGTAAAAAATTATTAATAAGTGAGTATGTATAATTTGTTAGTTAATGGGAGTGGGATCCTTACCAATATATCAACAAAAAGCTTCCAGCACTGCTTGCCCTCAAATATACACAGTTGTTTTAAATTGAAAGCCTGCGATGATTGGTATGCTCCTTGCATCAAGTTGGCTATACCTATGGCTAACTGCTCACCACCCCTGCCTTCAAACTGTGGAGTAGCATTTGCTGAACTGTGAAAATAAACAATTTAGCTTGTATTTTAGGTTTCCAACAAGAAACAAGACATATGTACTTAGTTTATATGTGTTTTTAAAATAAAATAATTTTATAAACACAGTTATTGCTTTGTTAACTCACCAGTCAACACTAAATTCAATCTTGCCCAAGTCAGGTTTATCTGGACTTGGGGTTTCTATTTCAGTTTTGACTGCTACAAGTAAATCCGTGTTAGCAAGTCGAAGCCTTGCTGATCCCGTAGCAGTGTCAACGAGGTCTGTTTCAAGTTCCATCGGCCGGTAATCAATGTTTGATCGTCCATCGGATCGATAATCATCCTAAGCACAAAATAAGATATTGAATGGCGATGTTTTATTTTATCATATAGTTCTTGAGACATCATTATTCGATTTTATGGAAACAACTGTACAGTTTTAAGCTAAAATAGTACATTTTTAAGGTTGTTATTTTAGGTTATGTTTAAACTTACTTGTACACCGTGAACAATGAATAATTTTTCTGATGGACTAAGTAAGAGTCCTGCCATTTAGACGACAAGGCGAGGCGTTGAAGGATAAATATCAAAGCACAATAAATAATATTAATAGGAAAAAGTTGTTTTGATTTGCACAACCGATCACAAAACAAATATCTTTCAGTTTGACAATGACATGAATGACAATGACATGACATGAGTGATGGTTGCGTGACAGCTGGCATTATAGCAGTCACAGACAATATAAGCTACCCACGTCACGTTTAGTTAGGTATTTTGAACGGATTACGACAGAAAATATGAATAAAGATTTTTACACAAACAAGTTAAATCTATAAACTTTAGTAAATCATATTTGTATTCTAATTTTAAGTTTACAAGACATGAAGCCTAACGCATGAAAACGAAACGTCGCGGTTTCGCGGATTTTACTTCAGGAAAGTGGCGGGAAAGCAAAATCTTTGCTAACTCAATAAAATTGGAAATACATAATATATAATATTTAAAATCAAGATTACCTATTTGTTGTGCAAGAAATTACGCTTTACCTATTTGTTGTGCAAGAATCTATTCATTTGTGATTGAAATAATAATTTCAGTTCAGCATTTCAGTCGATAACTTATTTTTGATGGTTTGAAAAATTTTCTTTGGCTCTCAAAGCACGGTCTACTTATACTTTAATATGCTAGATGCTACCGTTACCATACCATATAAAAAGGTAAGTAGATATTCCACAGCTAATGACTATGAGTTAAATTGGATTTATAATTATGTTACTAACTGCTGCCCGCGGCCTCGCCCTCATAAATCAGCTATCTGCCAGTGAAGTCCCGTCAAAATCGGTCCAACCGTTTCGGAGATTAGCCGGAACAAACAAGCAGACAGACAGACAATTTTTTTGTGGATTTTTTTTTGTTATATATTTTATAGAAAGCTATTGTTATTTTGACATTACAAACAGACACTTCAATAATTGTATTTATTTGTATGTCTATGTATGAATATGTTTGTATGTATGTCTATATGACAGAACAGTTTTTTGCTATTTGAAGTTTCTCTGAGTTTGCCGCGGGTTAGCAGCTATAACACTTCTCTAGCAACGTAGTAACAGCTCTATCTATCAGCCGAATGCATTAGTACCACTTTAGATCATTACAGATAGGTCCCGCAGTCAATTTTCAGTCTTGCGGTTCATTTTTATTGGTAGTTAAATAGCCTCCATCTATCTCTAGGATAAGGCGCGCACCCTGGATGGAGGCATATCAACTAGCTGGCTGGGTAATTTTCATAATATTAAAATTACCCAGCCAGCTAGTTGACAATAATACAAAAATAGCCCATGTACCTACTGTTATTATAACAGTAGGTATATGGGCTATTTTTTGGTACGTATAAGTTCGTGCTACTGCTACTTATACGAGTTGTCAGCTGAGGAAGCGTTTATGGTGATGTCCAACCTACACATTTTTAAGTACAGTTTGTAGTAGTCAGTTCCCGATTCGCTCCTAGCTGCCGTTGGGGGGCGATCTCGCAACATCCTCTTTTAAATTGCGAGTTATCGTAATTGTTTCATTGTAACAGATTGAGCTTACGTCTCGGCGAACTCATGCATTTGAATGTTGGGTGCCTTTAGCGCTACGCATATCGATATGATACGGGCTATCAATTTCAATAATAAAAACCCTTGACCTGAACTAAAAGAAATTACGTCGACAAGAAAATCTAGTCAAGGAAAGCTAAGAAAGTGCCTCGTTTTAAATTCTATGTGATTTTTTATTGGAGGTAGAGTTTTCGACCCTTGGCATAATGGGGGAAATGCGTGGGGAAGTTTTGGAACTGACGCATCTAATGCAGAGATTTTCATGGGTGGATTATGTTGTGTTCGTGTTTATGTTGGCTATTAGTGCTGTTGTGGGAGTGTACTGGGGTTTTATGAAAAAACAAACCACCCAAGCTGACTATCTCCTCGGTGGAAGAAACATGAAAGTGATTCCTGTTTCTATGTCTCTTGTTGCAAGGTAGGTTCCTATTGAAATCCAATAAGCCCTCCAAGTGTTACTTATACGAATACCTGTGTCTTCCATCATAAGAGAACGCTCTACGTAAAAATAATGTGTAATATATTAACGACGAGCTTTAGAAACATATTCGCCACTTCTCCTACATAGGTCACTGTCAAGGTTAAATCCTTACCTATTAGTTTCAGATTCTTAGCCTTCAGTGCCATCAACTTCCTTGTTGCTTAAATAATTGAGCAAAGTCACAGACGTGAACTAGTATTTTTTTGATGATTAAAATAATTGCGCTGTTAGTTTTAGAATTAGTGAATACTAAGAAAATAATCGAAATTCGATCTTCTATGCATCGTACGACACTTTGCAACCAACAATGTATTGTTTATTGTAAAAACAATATATGCTTTGAAACGTATGTACTTATAATTATTATATATCCACAAACATACATAAACTCACGCCTTTTTTCCATGAGGGTGGGCAGAAATTACAGAGCGCCACCTGCTACGATCCTTACATGCTCCTTTGTTACGTGTTATTTCCTGTCTTCCAAAATTAGGTATCATAATTAAACGCGTTCACACGAGTACTTAGGCATTCTGATTTTGTGGTCGACACCACTTCTGACTTACCTCACTCACAAAATGTGGTCTTCAAAGTCATCATCTATGCTGTAGCCTATAGGTACCTACGCAGGTAGTTACTGCATTTACATCACCAATGCAATAAAAATGAGGCCCGATGACTCTAAAAATGTATACCACATTCATTCTCCATTTCAAACGCCTTCACCAAAATTTTAACATACCAGGTCCAGACTTCGCCAGTTCATGTTTATTGCTATTATGAATATGTTCGGTGGAGGTGCGTCACAAACTACACTAGGCGGATGGAGTGATCCAAAATTGATTTCCATTCCCCAGTTTCGTATCGGGTATAACCCTGTTGGGGTCGCCGACAGAGGTCTACATGCACGGGACTCAGTACGCGTATATTATAGGGGCGATTTTCTTGATGTCCTTCATCATGACCCAGATCTACCTTCCCGTGTTCCATGACCTCAAGATTACTTCCAATTACGAGGTAAGGTGTTAAGTCAAATTTATCTAGTCAAAGGTTACCTAGAAAAGGGGTAGCATAACCCACAATAATATCGATTTACTGTTTTCAGTACTTATCAATCAGATTCGACAATAGAGTGCGATTGTTTGGATCGATTTTATTCGCATTTACGTTGGTAAGTGATCTATCTAACCAAAGCATAATGATTGCTATGCATAGGTAGCGGACGTAGCTTAAATTAGAATTATTTTTATTTTTCAGATAGGCTGGTTACCCATTGTGATTTATGTTCCAGCCCTGGCATTTAACCAAGGTGATGTCATGTTATTATATTGTTTTCAGCTTGACTAAGTTTTAGCTATAATTCATAAGTTATCAACAGTTTAAAAAAAATCACAACATATGATCGTTCTCTCTAAGATTTGGTTTGTTAAATCATTTGTGACTATGGCATGAGGAGTCCCACAGGGTAGTTTTTTAGGACCACCTTAGTATGACATACAGTAGATACTATCTGTAACTACCAACAAAGATTAAAGCGTTATATTCGTACTTATTTTTATCCTTCGAACTACATCACTATTTTTTCTAGATGAATCTTTAGCTACAAAATAAATCTTATTTAATTACTAGCTGCTGCCCGCGGCTTCGCCCGCGTGAGTGTCGGAAATTACCCCATACATCCCCAGGGGTTTTAAGTATAGCCGCCGTAGGCGACGCCCCAGGCGTCGGGACTCCTTGGAGGATTCCCGGCCACCGTAGGCGCGGGCTTGCGGGCGGTGAGCAATGGGTAGCTCGCCCCCGATAACCACGCGCGCCTCAAAGAGATGTCAGCAAAACTGACGGGGTCCGCTAGGACCGTTGCCCGCCGGGGTTGCGGGTAGTCCTAAGGGGAAACCGTGGCCCCTGGCATGGCAAGGGAAGGAACACGGGTGGGTTTTAGTCAGTAAAAGTCTGACACGCCCTCCCGCTCCGCCCAGAGATCATCATCATTGGATGATTTCCCACCCAAAAAAAAAAAAAAGAAAAAAAAAAAAAAAAGGGGGTAATTTAGAAAAACAAAAAACTACAAACTTTATAATTTATTTAGATAACTATTCGTGCGAAGTTTCGTGTTTATTACCTCAAGGAATAAGATTTTTCATACAAACTTTCATCCCTTATTTTACCCCCTTAGGGGTTGAATTTCGAAAAATCCTGATACACGTTATTCTTAATTTTTGGGTTTAAGTATAAATATTGAGTTTCGAGTTAATCGGACAGCGCGTTAAAATTCTTCCATACAAACTTTGACACCCCCCCATCCGTAGGATAGGATACTTTTCCGGGATAAAAAGAACCCAGTGTGGTGCCCAGGATATTAAAGAATAATTATACCAAGTTTCATCGTAATCGAACCGGTAGTTTTTGCGTGATACTTGAACAAACAGACAGACAGACAGACAGACAGACAAACAGACAGACAGACAGACAGACAGACAAAAAAAAATTTAATCACACTTTTGGGTTCGGTGTCGGTCTAGTAACACCCCCTGCCATTTATTTTTTTGATATTTTCAATGTACAGAATTTTCACTTCTACAGATTTATTATAAGTATAGATTTTCTTTCAGTAACGGGTGTTAACATACACATAATTACTCCAATAGTGTGTTTGGTCTGCATATTCTACACAAGTGCGGTAAGTGCTTTGTATAAGTGCATTGTCGTTCTCATGTTTGTGATTCATGTTATTGTTAAATTAAACGAGTGATTCATATACATTCATTGTATCCAGGGTGGATTACAAGCGGTAGTTTGGACGGACGTGATCCAAATTACGGCAATGTTTGGCGCGATGGCCTTGGTCGCAATAAAAGGGACCATTGACGTGGGCGGCATAGGAGTTGTCTGGCAGAGGAACATGGATAGCGGAAGGATTGAACTGCCAAAGTAAGAACTACTAGTTCGGTTTGATCATATTTTATTCAGTCTTAAAATTCCTTAGGATAAAATGCGTGAAGTGATACTAAAGTTGATATTTCTTACATAAACAGAGTTTATACAAATTCTTCGTACCTGCCTAAATGTGTCCGTCAGAATTGAAGCAGAGAACCTACTTCGTGTAGGTATAGTAATTTTAGCATTCCTATCGTAGGACATAAATTTTTAATTAGGTATATATCTACCTACTGCACTTTTCCTACTAGGGGTGAAAAGTAGGTAGCTATATGCTATGAAGATACTAGGAAGTACCTAGTATCTTTGTATAGCATAATTGAACGTAATTGCTTTGTATACTAGACACCCACAGTGAGTGCTCTGATTTAAAGGAAACGTTTATCTTGAAGAATTGCACCTCGCTGACATACCTACTCGTATCAGTTGTAACTGCAATATTTATGGCTGAGAATAAACACGTGGAAAATAACGTTGGCAACGAGCGTGAGGAATGTAGATAAAGTTAGCTCAAGTTTTACTTTTGTCTGCTTTCTCGATCGACCAAGCCCTCTTTTCGTTATCTTTAGCTGTAACTGTAATTTCATTTCTTAATATATTATCCTTGTCGACGCAACAGCTCCCAAATTTTCTTAGGGCAATTTTGTTTTAAACTATAAATTAATGTCTCGTTATGTAATAGATTTAAAAAAATAAGATTTTCTCAGTTGGGATCCAAATCCTCTGACTCGGCATACGATATGGAGTCTCGTGATAGGCGGCACGATCTACTGGCTTCAATCTAACGCCGTCAACCAGAGCATGGTGCAAAGATACCTAGCTTTGCCAACACTGCGAGGCGCTCAATGGTAAGTGCAAAGTACGAAACAATGATTTTCATACGTTAACTTGAATAAAAAATACGATATGGCTAAAAATGCTAGCTGATACTTCGTTATTAGAGAAGAAATCACCCAAAGCTAATAATATGTTGTAGCTGCAAGAATAGCTTTCAATTATTAAGTAAGGCTATTGAATTTTTTGTCCGCAGGGCAGTATTCTTATTCTGCATTGGTATCTCCTTCCTCTATTGTTTCTGCCTCTACTGCGGGTTGTTAATATACGCAAGATTTCACGACTGCGATCCTTTACAAACTAAGGTAAGACCTTGTCACATTTACATATTCATTTAGGTCCTAGGCTACCTAACAATTGATGATGAATGGGTTGGTAGCCTACTAACACCAATGACTCACATCCCGCAATTGACTCCTCATTGCACGGGATTGAGAATAGTGTGGAACCAATTTTGCAATTTAAAAATGCATATATGCGCCACCAATATATCACATGTAACAAGGAGTGCGAAAGCTTTGATTGAAAGATCATAATTATTTCATCAACATCATGGAGGCAGTCATTGTCGATGTAAACGACGTCGTAACCAGGTCGTGCTTTGTTGCTTTTTGTTCAAGTATAACATCATATTCGTCATTGAAGACATCTTTCTATCTTGTATCTTAGCTTTTTGTGTCTTTCTGAGTGACTGCGTTATTTTTTCCCGACTGCTCCAGAAGGAGGGTAATGTTTTTCGAGAGTATGTATGTTTGTATGTGTAATTGTGTATGCATGTATGTCTATTTCTTTGGCACGCTCTGTAGCCTAAACGGCTTGATGGATTTTAGCATTTATGAGGTTAGGGTTACCAGGCCTAAAAATGCAAAATCCTGTCTGACATGTCTAAAAATCCTAATTTTAAAAAAAAGTTCGGTCTCGCACCTGTATTATATAAAAATCATAGTATTTAAGTACGTTTTTATTTACTTATATTATTTAGACCCATATTCCCATATCTTCAGAAATTCTGAAACTCTTGAGTAGGAGGACATGCAAGTATGACAAAAATCCGGTCTGACGTAAAATCCGGGCGGAGTCCGGTCTAACACGTAAAAATCCGGCCTAGACCGGCTTTATCCGGTCAGATGGTAACCCTATATGAGGTGTCGTTAGATTTGTCTTAATTGTGGGAGTGACAAAGGCTATAATATTTATGTATTGTATCTGCAAGTTCAAAAAAAGGAAAGGAAAGGTTAAAAAAAAAATACAACAATAATGGTATTAAAAATAAAAACTAGTAATGAGTCAATTCCAAATATGAAGATATGAAGATTGAAATAAAGAAAATTATAAAATAAAAACAAAAACCCGACTGCAAAAACTCGTAATTGAAAAGAGAAAAACAAGCATTATAATATAATCCATACAATTTTGGTATTGCCGGCTGGTAATTTTGGTTTGTATGTCCCCCACAAACAAACCAATAACCTAAATAAGGCGTAATTTTTTTTTATGCGTTTTGGCAGTCGGATTGTTTGTGTTTTTTATTTTAAACTGTGCCACGGATTTTAATGCGCGCTCCAGGGCGGTTTTCACCATCACTTATGAGATTTTTTCCGGAAGGTTTATGTGAATAATATGATACTAATATAATTATCTTGATTTTTTGTCAAGTATCTTAAAAATAACATTTTAATAATATATATTTATATTTTTCCAGTTAGCAAAGGCAAAGGATCAACTTCTTCCACTACTAGTAATGGACATTCTTGGTGAAATCCCTGGCTTGCCAGGAGTCTTCATTGCTGGCATTTTTAGTGCAGCGTTGAGGTGAATCTTTTCTTTTAATTTTGGCCTGTACTTTTGGGACACTTATCAACAGCATTATAAACTACGATATAAACTTTAACTTTATTTTGTACGATCTGTTCCCACAAGACAAGACAAACCGAGTCTAAAAGAAGCAGTCGAAATTGCTCTAAATTACTAGATTTGGCTTCTTGAAAAATAGTAACAAATGACTATCATAACTTTCAGTTCATTATCAACAAGTCTGAATTCGATGTCAGCAGTGGTGTTAGAAGATTTCTACAAGCCGTTCTTCAAGAAGACGTTAACTGAGAGGCAGGCTAATTGGCTTATGAAGGGCGTCGTCATTCTCCTGGGCACACTCTGTGTAGGTAAATACTTTGAGCAACACATATAGCAGTATTTTAAAGAAAATCCAGAACTTTTTGTTGTAAATAAACGGGAGAAGGAAGAATGAATAATGAGAATTTATTAAATATCGATAAAATTATATGTAATAAAAATAATTGGAATTTATTGTATTATGTTGTCACTCAAAAAATCAATTAATATGCCTAGCCTTTCCTAGTTATGTTGGGATTGGCTGCCTATCTGACCTCCACAACCCAGTTACTGTCAGTTGTCAGAGTTTGGGCTTTTGACGACCTGCGGCGACTGTCGGCTTAATATGCTTGTCAATGCACGGAGGGGTCTCGACATGTAATGGATGGTCACCCATCCACGAACCGACCGTGACAACCGTACCTTAACCTTCGATCGACTCGTGCGGCTGTTATTATTAAGCCACGAGCCCCCGAGCCCCTCATTATGTCGTCACTCTTAGTTGAAACTAGCACTTAGACCATTAAAATATTGCAATTGCATTCTCTTTGTGTATACGTAGATATTTAACTAAAAACTTTTCTCCAAAAAAATACAACCGCCTTCCAAAAAGACACTACAAAGTGAATAAAAACTTTTTACAAAAAAAACCAACCGACTTCCAAAAAAAACACTAGAAAGTGAAAAATAACTTTAATTTCGGAAGTCCGTGTGTTTGGTTTTGAATTTTCGTTTTAAGCCACCGACTTCCGAAATTAGCCACCTCGATCCAATCCTTGCCGTACGCGTCTAGGTCGTCTCGCCACCTCTTCCTGGGCGGCCGCGGCGGTTTCGTCCATCCCCAGGCACATACTGTGTGGAGACTATTTGTTCATTTAAGTTTCTTTAATTTCAGGGTTAGTATTTATAGTTGAAAAGATGGGAACAATCTTGCAGTTAACTATGACATTGGAATCTATGACCATGGGCCCACAGCTTGGAGTCTTTACTATGGGGATCCTTATGCCGTGGGTGGATGCTACGGTGAGTTTAAATATAAAATGGGTCTATCTTACATTTTAAGACAGCTCTAAATAGTTTTTTTTTTACGTCTGATGCTAAATATATGATTTGAGTTTTTTATAACGTCTGCTTTGCAAACCAAAATAATATCGGTTGAAAAGCTATAATACCAAAACCAATAAAAAAAAGTTTACGCCGAAAGAATCACGTTTCTTGTATATCCCTTTAATTATTACCTTTATTAAATTTTTATTATTTGTTGTTATAGCGGCAATAGAAATACACAATCTGTGAAATTTTAACTGTCTACCTATTACGGTTCATGAGATACAGCCCGCTGATAGACAGATGGATTGTCGGACAGCGGAGGCTTAGTAATAGGGTTCCGTTTGGCACGCTTCGGGTACGGAATAGGGCGTGCAAAACCGGTTTTCCGGTTTTGCGAAAAACCGGAAACCGGACCAAATTTACCGATTTTTGAAAACCGGGGCTGAGAGACAAAACCGGAGCTACCTCCGGTTTTCCCGTTATTGAATAACATTTTGATTTAAATCAACTTTTTTCGAATGCACTCAAGAAATATTCAATTTTGAGTCATCAAATATATCCGAACGTAACCTGTATCCACTTGCACTCCTCCCCACGCGACCCCCGCACCCGCGTCCTACCCCCCTACTTGCGTTGTTGTACAAATACACTTGCCGGGGGAGCACCGCATTTGCGGCGGTGACCGGATACTCTGTGCGGACTTTGAAAATTCAGGTACCCATATACACAGCAGGTCTCCATCTCCAAGGTGAAGAGCCTTTTCTTCACCTTGGTACCTGAATTTTAGTCGATAGAATAGTGTAGGTAAGGGAAGTCGGCAAATTGGATCCGTAACTACGGAATAAGGATTGACTCTGAGGACCGGGGCATGTCGGGTTTGGACGGGAAGCGGATGCGGCCGGTGCCGGGCCTGGTCGATGCTCTGGCGCCTCTCGGGGTGCTAGGGCGGATTCCGGACCCGTGTTCCGGCCTTCCGCGGATCTTCCTAGCCGTAAGGCCGTGTTGGTTTCGTCTCGTGCACGATCACCGTCTGTACGTCCGCCGTTCAACGGTCTGCTCAGAATTGGCACGGACAAGGGGAATCCGACTGTCAAATTAAAACAAAGCATTGCGATGGCCCTCGCGGGTGTTGACGCAATGTGATTTCTGCCCAGTGCTCTGAATGTCATCCTCGGCAGTTCGGTGACAGTAGGGGTCGTAGGAGTCCTGTCACAACAGGGTAGTGGGAATCTGTATACGTTATTCCATAATGATTACAGTAGTTTCACACTAATGGACGAAAGGCACATTGCTGAGCTAAAATAGCCAAATGCCTCGTCATCTAATTAGTGTGACGCGCATGAATGGATTAACGAGATTCCCACGGTCCCTATCTACATCTACTATCTCATATCATACAATATCTTGGGGTGCCTACTAAAGTTACCAAAAACTTGTTGTTGATTTGATAACAGTTAGTTAATACTGATATTATTTTCATGTTGTCCAAACTATTAATATGGTCTACTTGGTATTGGTATGCATAGTTGGTTGATTAAAAAGAGGTATTTCATACGATTTGTTTTATTAGTAGATTTTGTGGGTATCAAAGAATATTGTTTTCTTGTTAAAATTCTACTATATAAAAAATATAAATATGTTGCCAAAACCGGGGCTAGCACCGGTTTCCGGTTTTGGACCCTCAAAACCGGAATTCAAAACCGGTTTTGAAGACCTTCCGGTTTTGCACGCCCTAGTACGGAACCCTAAAAATGAACTTCCTCTGTTTTATTGACATGTTAATACGATAGTATAGCTCATGCCGTGGTAGAAACAATCACTCGGTCATGCACTGGCGTGCAACTGTCCTCACTTGAGGAGGTTTTCTGCAACTGTCCTCATTTAAGGCAATTCATTTTTTATCCAAAAACTTTGCTGTAACCAGTCGTTTCTGTATTATTTACAAGGGTGCATTAGTTGGGGGTATGAGCGGACTCGCAATAATGGCATGGTGGTGTCTGACGTCACAGCTCGCCATAGCCAGAGGTCAAATAGTTCACGCACACAAATCTCTATCTACTGAAGGATGCACCTACAACTTCACTACAGTTGAGAATATTACTGAAGAGCCAGTGTTCACGTAAGTCAATGCTTACTAAAGTTATCTTTTAGACTAACCTACCTTCTAGGTACCTTAAAACAATAAAAGTCTTGGTAGAAAGTAGACCGTAGTATGAGCAGAGATAATTCGGTGATGCCTGATGGTATTTGTGTGTTGTCGTATAGCGCCCCTGCATTACTCAAGTGAGTATCCTTTAGTGCGGAAACACAACAAGCCTGAAAGTTACTGAACTTTGGTTGCAGGCGTTAAAATCAGTGATGTGGCGAATTTTATTACTGCCAGATCCTTGCTTATTTTAATACCTACTATAAACTACACTTAATACTACACCTTTCAAAAGGCAGCACAACGTTTATGGTGCGAAAGTTTAAGGTAATTTTTTTCCACAAGTTCGTCCATCGGCAAAGCTATGTATAAGTACCTAGTTGAAAAGTCTTGTCAGTAGTAAATTTTTTCTAGGAACCATGCTTTAAACAATTAGACTCCTACCGTGAGAACGAACTCTATCTGCACTATTGACCCATTTTTATCTTGCTAGTGAGGAAATAAACCCAATCCTCCGAGTGTCCTACATGTGGTACACCCTCGCGGGCATGATGGTCAGCATATGCGTGGGTGCCATCGTGTCGCGCATCAACCGCTCGCGGGGCACTCCGCACCTATCCCCCGCGCCGCGCCTGCTCGCGCCGCAGCTGAGGAGGTTTTACAAGGAACCTCCACACCCTACCGACGCACCGTATATCAGTGCTTATGGACAGAATAAGGTTGGTAAAGGAACTTTAGTTGTTCAATATGCTTTTAATGTAGGCATGGTCTTTTTCTCTTTATTATCGGCACCAACCATATGAATTTGTAAAAATATTTGCCAGTCAGCGAAGCTGTCTGCTCTCTGCTCTGGACCTATCATTATTAGAAGGCAAGCGGCATTCTATTACTATAGGAAAAAGTTCCGCCAGTTTGCGGCATAATAGTGTCTGAATATGAAATGAATACGTCGTATTATTGCTTGGAAACTTTAGACCCGCTTAGGTTCCACAACCTTAATTGCTCCCACTATCCCACAAATCTCGAAAGAAACTGTGGCGATTTTTTTCTTGCCACCTATAGTTTTGCGCATTTTGGGGTTTTCAAATATAAACTGAAAAGGATCTCTTCAATCATAAAAAAACTACTTTAAAAAGCGACGATAAAGTGCAATGGCTCCGGACAAAACTAGAAACATTATCTCGGGTAATGAGTTATTACTGCACTATCATAGCACTGTCATACCGTACTATGTTACCCCTTGCGGCTTTTTAATATGATGTACTAGTATGCCGCAAACTAACGACACTAGAACCGATGGTGATAGAATGCCGCTTGCGGCACTCTATAGACTGCCTAATTTTTACCCTATCGTCGCTCGTGGAGGAGATTTTAACGTATGATGACAATTAGTAAGAAAGAAGTCTAAAATGATACACGCTATTACGCACGTCACAGTCCATAATCGTCAACGTATCAAATACACATACATCAAATAGTCTTCTGAAGCAATTCAAGGCTTCTTCCAGCCAGATTTGAACTAAAAGTGTAAAATTTCTTGAAAATTATTAAAGCGAAATTTCCTGAACTGTTCAGAATATCCCGTAGCTTTTTTTTTTTTATGATAGGTGGACCCCTTCTCTTTACCTTATTTACCTTTGGACCACTACGTTTGAGACACCCTGTATAATTATCTGCTCAAAAACTTATGATTTTGTCACAGGAAGCCTGCCACATCAACTCTACCTCAATAAATATGAAACCAATCACCGAAACCGAAGAAATTAGCTAATCTTATACTTAGTTAAAACCCTATTGATTTTATATTTGTGTAATAAATCGTTTGAGCAAAAAATACTTTGTAGTTCTGTTACTGTGACTCCCTTACCCTACCTATTAATGCGTTCATTCTTATTCAGAATATATAACTTAAAATTAGCATTCCTATTTCCTGATTGTAGTTAAAGAAGAAAATGATTCCTTAGAAAAACTTTCTGAACCACAAGTGACACTATTATCTTTTTAAGCATTACATTACATGCAACCTCTTTAGCTAGATGCAGGAGAATCTTCGGCTAGTTACTGGCCATTTGAGGCCAAAATACTCTATGGATGCCATTACATTTTATTTTTATTTATTTATTTTTCTTCCGTAAATGGTTTTTTTTTTTCTTCACCCGAAGCGGCATGTGCGTTTTTAGGTTCTTCATAATAAAACCTTACCTGTTTGGTACACATTTTAATTATTAATTTTATCAGTATTTCTTCGAAAATATGCAGGCGCTTTATTTCCTTTTTTGTCCGTATCACATAAAATAAACTTAAATGTATAGCAACGAATAACAGTGATGTATATCATCTGAGCTAAGACGTAACAGTATCCTTTGAAGATACATTAAAGTCTATTTTAGACAAACACAGGAAATGGTCAATTGGTACAAAAATAGTCCCTGACCATCGAGGAAAATCGCGGGCGGCAATTGTAAAATTGCTTTAGCATTCATTCACACTTTGACACTGAGATGTGCCTTAGCCGACTGTGGATAAAGTTATGTATTTGATATGAATAAATAAAGTTAAAATAAAATCGAACCTACAAAAATACTAATATGTCTGAAGAAAAGTTACACGTTTCTGCAGTCAGACAATCTCTGCAACATTTTGCGTGGTTTGATTATGTATTGTTTATTTTTATGTTAACAATATGTGGTGGAATCGGAGTTTATTTCGGATTTGTGAAGAAACAGAGTTCTACTCAAGATTATTTGATGGGTGGACGAAATATGAAGTTACTGCCCGTCTGCTTCTCACTAGTAGCAAGGTAAATATTATGTACCTATACGATGTTTAACTTATGGTGGTCTATCCACATTGATAAAATATACTTAGGTGTGATTATTTTTTTTACCTCTATAATTTATAAATTATTCTTATATTCGCATAGTAGGTATTCGAAATTCAACTTTAGGTAATTATTTTTGAAAAATAATTACCCAGGTTTTGTAATCCTGACATCGTTTTTCATTCGTCAAAGTATGTGTCGTAGGATGATTTGATAATTCCAATTTTCGCGAAAACCCTAGGGATATTGCGAAAGCACAGATAATTAGACAACGGTGAAAACAGTTTTCAATCTTACTCAAAAAGATAGGGTTTTTGCAAAAACACGGGTAGTTCTAGTAATATTGAATATCCTTAACTCTGATAGGCTAGATTTTCGCTAACTGACCAAACCTTATCCTGATGACGTGCGTGAATGATTGACATTTAAATCGTTAACCAATCAGGGGAGGTTTTGTTCCGGGCGTCCCAACCGGCCAATCAGCGTTCTTATTTCATAATAGCTAACATTTCGTTTCGCAATATCCCTAGGTTTTTTGCGAAAATTCGAATTATCAAATCATCCTACGACATAATGTTTTATTAAATCTAATCTATTCAATTATTTTTCAGTTTTATTTCAGGAATATCCCTTTTAGGCATTCCAACAGAGTTATACATTTATGGGACAGCTTATGTGTTCACTTTGATCGGCACTCTTTTAATGTCAATAATAGTAGCCTTTACGTTTTTACCAGTACTACATGAATTACAACTAACATCAGCCTATGAGGTAAGAAGTTTTCCTACATATTATGAGAAAAAAAAAACCACTAGGTAGTTGTAAGAAAATCTTGTTCCTCTTTAAATGTAATATTAGCCGTATGAATACTTAGAATAATATTAGCCGTATGAATAATTCATTTAAAAAAAAAAACAATGTTCATTTGACAGTTCCTAAATCAAATAGGCCGAATGGGCGCTAAATTGAAAAAGTTTTTCGTTTGTTTGAATCAACTAAATCATTATTTGAATATGGATAAAAATATAAGTTTTAAAATGTAAGAATTGTGTTGTTTTATATAAATTCTGAATACAATGTGTGTTGGTAAGTTTCAATATAACGGATTGCTATGGGTTTAAGTAGGTACAATGTACATGTTTTCTCTCTTAGCTTTTTATCTACATACAGACGTTGATTTATATTAAATCTCAATGCGTAAGTTGAGATAATCCAGAGATGAAATGAATCCTAAGTATTAACGATACTGTACGGGAATCTAAGGGATATGCCGGATGAATAAACTCTGGATACTCGATGCAAGTAAAAAAAACTTTAATTAGGTGTTAACAACAGGGGTTCTATTGTACAAGTGCCAGTGCCATCAAGACCGGCACACATGACGAGTAATATGTGCAGCTGAGGTGTGTTGCTGCTATGCGATATTGATTAGGCTCCAACATTTCCCCGGGCGTTGAAACAACGGTTTCAACCAGATTCCGAAGACACAGGCAATGGGCAGATTCTGTTAAATGCCCGCCGAACGATACCAGTGGATGTCCGAATGTCAGCTACACGTGCGATGCCATCTGTTCCAGGGTGAACTGCCACAATTCGTCCAAGTCTCCACTTCAGAGGAGGAAGATTATCCTCCTTGATAACGACTAAGGAGTTTAACCTCAAACCATCCTTGCTGGAACGCCATTTTGAACGCAGTTGTAATTCTGCAACATACTCTTTGCTCCATCTGCTCCAGAAATGCTGGCGGAGTTGCTCAATTCTTTTATAGCGAGACAGATGGTTGGCCGAGAGATCCTGGTAGTCAGGCTGAGGCAAAGAAGTCAGAGGCCGTCCAACAAGAAAATGTCCCGGCGTGAGCGGTGTATAATCTGCAGGATCTGAAGACAACGGCGTCAGTGGACGAGAGTTCAAAATAGCTTCAATCTTGGTTAGTGCGGTGTACAGCTCCTCGAATGTCAAATTACAATTTCCCAACACTCTTTGAAGATGGTACTTTGTTGACTTCACACCCGCCTCCCAGAGTCCTCCGAAATGCGGGGTGTATGCGGGTATAAAATGAAACCTCATTCCATCGTTAGCTGCACTTTCACCCAAGGACGAAGTATTACCTTTTAAAAATTTGGATAGGTCGTTGCACGCACCGACAAATGAGGTACCGTTATCGGAAAAAATATCAAGGGGCTTACCTCTCCGAGCAATAAATCGGTACAAAGCCAGTAAGTAACTATTGCTAGTTAAATCGCCAACGAGCTCCAAATGAATGGCCTTGGTTGTAAAGCAAATAAAAATAGCTACATACACCTTTACTAACCTACACCCACGACCTTGACGACTTGCACACATAATCGGGCCGGCATAATCAACGCCTGTGCTCTCAAAAGGATAACCTGGACGAAGGCGTTCTCGTGGTAAGTTACCCATTAAGGGAGGTACAATCTTACCCCTCATACGGTGACACAGAACACACCTATGATAACAGGCCTTCGCCAAGTTGCGACCTCCTATTGGCCAATAAGATTCCCTAATAGAAGCTAGTAATAATTGTGGGCCAGCGTGCATTAGCCTTTTATGCTCATAGTTAAATAATAATTTAGTAAATTCATGAGTGGACTGTAATAAAATCGGGTGCTTTTTGCTATAAGCAAAACTAGAATTATCGAGACGTCCTCCTACTCGCATTATATTTTTATCGTCCAAATAAACATTGAACTTTAGAAGGGCGCTCCTTTGAGATAAACTCTTTTTATGTAAAAGTAATTGGTACTCAGGAAATGACTGAATCTGACATTTAATAATGACAACGGTGAGTGCATCTCGTATCTCATCATTTGACAAATAATTTGTTATTGGATAACGCTTTCTACACGACTTAATAAATCGCAATAGGTAAGCAACAGAACGGACAAGCCTTGAGTAATTAGAATAACGACTAAAATCAATCAAAACTTCAGTTTTAGAATCGTTGACAACAGTGTGTAACACCACATTAGTTCGAATCTCCGGTAATGACTGTAGTCCTGGACTCGTAACTTTAGAAGGCCATTCAGACGGGTCTAGTCCTAAAAAATCTGGTCCATGCCACCACAGATCTGAACCCTGCAGAACACTAATATCCATACCACGAGATATTAGGTCTGCTGGATTTTGAACTGTTGGGACGTGCCTCCAAGTGCAGTTACCCGCCTTATCCAATACTTCAGCAACGCGGTTGCGTACAAACGGCTGAAGTTTGGTAGGCATCGTCTGTAACCATCCCAACACGATGGTCGAATCAGTCCAACAATAGACCCGACTGATCTTCACTCGAAGTGAGCTCATCACCTTCTCATAAAGACGAGAACCAACTACCGCACCACATAACTCTAGTCGCGGGATTGTTGTAGGCTTGATGGGAGCCACTCGACTCTTGGCTATTAACAAGCGAGTCATATACTCACCCTTACCATTAATACTGCGAATGTAGGCGCAAGCACCGTATGCGGACTCAGACGCATCTGTGAAAATATGGAGTTCTAGCTCCATATATAAATTGCAAGCTACAATTCGCGGAATGCGAATATGATTTAAGAGAGGCAAAGTCTTAATTATAATGTCCCATTGTTTACTAATCTCTTTAGGTAATGGTTGATCCCATGATAATTTGTCTAACCACATTCTCTGTAACAGTACCTTCATAGTGATAACAATAGGACCCAGCAGACCTAAGGGGTCGAAAATGCGCGCAATCACGGATAACAAGTCACGCTTTGTGTGCCCCATCGAAGACTTCGTCAGACTTATAGGAAACCCTAGCTCATCAGTGCTGATATACCAACCGAGACCAAGCAACTTGTCAGGCTCATTAGGTCCAATATTTAAGTCAAATGATGCAGGAACAGCATCGGACACTAATTGAGGGTCATTTGACTTCCACTTTCTCAATGGCATACATGCCGACGCAAGCGCCTTGGTGACTTCAGTGCGAATTAATTTTGCTTCGTCTAAGTCATTTCCTCCGGTCAGCAGGTCATCGACGTAGAAGTCATGTCTGATGATCTCAGATATTTTAGGGTTCCTACAGTCGAGTCCTATTTGTTTAAGGCATCGTGTTGCAAGGAACGGCGCACTAGCAGTACCGTACGTGACGGTGTTTAGTTCATAAACATTAATAGGCTCACAAATATTATCACGCCAAACAATTTGTTGCAAATACCTATCCGACGGGTGGATGACTATTTGTCTATACATCTTTTCCACGTCCGCAGATAAAACATACTTGTGGAATCTAAAGCGAAGAAGTATAGACAATAGATCGTCCTGTACAGTTGGCCCAACCATCTGTAGGTCATTAGAAGACACTCCCGTCGAAGTAGGACAACTTGCGTTGAAAACAACACGGAGTTTGGTCGTGCTACTCGACTCACGTAGAATTCCATGATGCGGGATAAAATAACCAAAACCCGAATTAGGTTTATTAATTTTTGTCATATGACCTAGTGAATCGTATTCCAATAAAAAATCATGATACAGTTTGCTAAAGTCTGGCTTAACCTTTAATCTACGCTCTAAAGATAGTAAACAATGTGTAGCTCTCTTAAAAGAATTTCCTAGAATAGAAGGATCCTTTTTAAGGGGTATGCGAACACAAAAACGACCGTCAGACAATCGTATCGTATTTTTAACAAAACTATTCTCACACGACTTCTCTTCTGGCATATAAGAATTAGACGATACCGCATTCACCTCCTCTAATTGCCAAAACTTTGTCAATCCTATCTTAAGTTTTTCCCAGTCACTATCGCTATCGGAAACCATATTAGAATAATTACATTTTACGTCATTTGACAGCAGTGAAATATTGTTCTGAGTAATTGGACCGGAAACTATCCAACCTAAACGGGTTTCAAATAATACTGGTTTTCCGGTACCTAACTTTAGTCTTTGTGATCCTAACAAATCCCAAAACAGGTCAGCGCCAATTAAAATATCTACATCAGCTGGGCTATAAAAGGTAGGATCAGCTAAAGTAATATTCGAGGGTATATCGAAATCAGAAATATTTATTTCACGGCACGGTACGTTACTTGTAATGTATGGCAGAACAAAACAATGAAGTTCGAAAACAAAACTATCATCTAATGACGTAATCTTAACCCGACACATTTTATCTATGTGCGAAGTGACATTGTTGATGCCAAGAATCGACCTATTTACTTGGCTTGTTATTAAATTAAGTTTTTTGCACAACCTGTCCGTTATGAATGACGACGTACTGCCGCTATCAAGAACCGCGCGAATGAGATGCACACAACCATTGTGATCCCGCAGTTTGATCAAGGCGGTCGATAACAACACATCTCGCTGCGTATGACTACATTGAGATGCAGTGTTTGCTGACAAAGCTACGTTATTCGTATCAGTGGAAGCAGATTGTAATGACGACGGTGCAGACAAGTTGTTTATCGAATTACCATTAAGTGTATTCGCAATAGTGCTTTTAGAATCTATGTGAATCAGTGTGTTATGCCTACGTTTGCATAGTTTGCAACCTGGTTTTTTGCATTTGTTAGCGTAGTGCCCCGTACGAAAACAGTTGAAACATACCTTATAACTGGGTAGCAATTTGAGACGATCGTCATTACTTAATGCGAGAAACTGTGGACAATTATTTAAAGTGTGATCGTTATTATTACATTTAGGACATGGTTTAGGGGTTAATTCAGTGCTAGAACTATTAGCAGATTGTGTTGCTACCATTGACTTGAGCTTAGGGCTTGATTTACCTATCGTTTGGGAATAATTATTACGTACCAGTTCTAGGGTCTCGATAAGATCAGCTCGATTACGTAAGAATTGCATAAACGCGTCAAAAGCAATCGCGCTGTCTTTGTTCATCCTACCTTTGTACTCCTCCCACTCACGATAGGTCTTTTGATCAAGCTTGCGAGTAACAATGTAAATTAAAAGTGTGTCCCAGTGTTTAACAGGCTCCCCTAACGACTCTAATGCTCGCAAATCTTTATTTAATTGATCGATTAAACTTTTTAACGCAACAGAAGATTCCCTTGAGATAGATTCTATATTGAATAATGCGTATATGTGATTCTGTACCAGTAACCCTTTGTTGTCAAATCGATCACATAACAACGACCATGCCACAGAGTAATTACTCGAAGAAAACTCAATAGATTTGATTACTACTGCAGCTGTTCCCTCAAGTGATGCTCTCAAGTAATGAAACTTATTGATTGCGTCTATGTCATTGCTACAATGAATTAGGCTAGTAAAGGTGTCGCGGAATTCAAGCCAATTACAATATAAACCGCTAAACTTCGGCAACTGAATCGTTGGCAATTTAACCGGCTTTTGCATGCTAACATGTGTACTTTTACAGCTTTCCATCGATTTACTATCCTTATTAAAATCACTCAGAATATTTTGGGCTCTGGCTAAGGACTTATAATAAAGAGACTCGAATTCAGATCGCTCAGAGTATTGCAATTTGAGATCCTCTACAATGCATTCCAGACCTAACTGTACCTCATCATACCGTTCGTACAACGACTCGATCTTGCCCATACGCAACTGCAATTCAGACACATCACAGCTCGATAACTCTTTGTCCTTGAGTGAATCCAGAAAGTTGACGAAAGCAGTCAAACGGCCTTTGAAGCTGCCTCGCTTTTTAATTAAATCTCTTTCCTCAGACATATTGGGAGACGAGTGTTGTCAACCTGAAATTGATACAGGAATACAATTATAACACAAACAATATAACAATTTAATACACGCCCAACTGTATTGTATGCACTGTCTAAATGCTATAGCAAACAAAACAACTTATTATATTTTAACTACCAAGTGTATAAACCTAAAATACTGTTTACAATTCTGATACTATGTTTTATTGCAAAACTTTTACATGAACTAAGTTATAAGTAGGCTCAACTAACACCAATTATGTTGACTACATAAATGATTCTAAAAATGCTATTAATGATTAACAATGACTTGCCCTAATATCTAACACTCTCAAACTATATGTATTATGTTAAGATACCTGCTAACAATTAACACCACTATTAAGTAGATCAGTGAATTAGTTACAGCTTTATATAATTTAAGTTTAATTAATGTAGCAAAATAAGCTAACTATACCGTAATAAAATGATTTTAAACTTAACTTTGCTGTTGAATAAAATACTAATCACAATGCAACAAGTACCTAATGATTTTATCTAACACAATACTATAGGTAATACAATAAAATAATACTGACCTTTAATATGACTATTTATGTATACTACCTGAGTGTTGGGTGACGATATTAGATTAATTATAAATGCTGTACACCGCTAATTAGCTTGCTTGAAGTCCATCCAATTCACCGGCAAATAACCTCCACTGCACGTGGATAATAGTAATCCTTAATTCTTGATTAAATCCGCTGATCTCCTTTATATTATACGTTATTCGGCTCGAATGGACCATGTACGGGAATCTAAGGGATATGCCGGATGAATAAACTCTGGATACTCGATGCAAGTAAAAAAAACTTTAATTAGGTGTTAACAACAGGGGTTCTATTGTACAAGTGCCAGTGCCATCAAGACCGGCACACATGACGAGTAATATGTGCAGCTGAGGTGTGTTGCTGCTATGCGATATTGATTAGGCTCCAACAATACTTTAATGTCCTGTTTTATTTCAGTACTTAGAACTTCGATATGATAAACGTATGAGACTGTTCGGATCCGTGCTTTTCAGCGTTTATTTGGTACGTAGATAGGTATATAAACATAAACATTGTACAATCTTATTATAATTAAATGTTTGTAAATTATTTCAATAATAAAATTATTTTTCAGATAGCGTGGCTGCCGATTGTAATTTACGTACCGGCTTTAGCATTTAATCAAGGTAATGACGGTCCTTCTATGCCCGGTTACCCGGGTGTTAAATGTGGCATAATATGATTTTTAGAAAAAGACTATCACACTATTATTTCCACACCACACTGGTACCCCGCATCCTTACCAAAAGCAATCGTCGCGCGAATACGCGATCGGAAAACCGTGAAGCCTCGTGCAGACTGGCGCGAAACGACTCTAACAATACAATTTCTAAGAAAACTTCACGATTCTTCTAAGATGTCGCGTCGTGCCGTTGCGTCGCGTCTTTCTGCACGAGGCTTAAGGCGCTTTCAGTCGGCGCGACGATGCGTTCAGGTTCATCGAACAAAAAGTGATACCTATATGAACGTGACGATCGCTTTTGGTTATGACGCCATTGTATGTGTGATAAAAGCCTGGCGATGATGCTCTACAAAGCCACAGCCAGTCTAAGCATGCGTGCACTAAACCAGCGGCGAGGAGCGATGGCTGAGCCGCGGTGGCTTCGGTACAGAATTGTTCCATTGCCAACGTCCCGTTCGGCCGCCGCTTATTCTAAAACTCAATGTGCCATAATAACGAACAAGTACCTACTCTAACTGCAGCAGTTTTCAAGTTATTGAACTTTGTTTGCAGTGACTGGGGTCAATATTCATATTACTACCTCGATAGTATGCATTGTTTGCATATTCTATACGTCTTTGGTGAGTACCTAATTGAGTTTTAGAACACTAATGGCCTAGTATACAGTGTCCAGAAAGACTTTATAAAAAAAAATGCAACAGATGAAAAATGAATAAGTTTTACGCGGAAACTGAACCGGAACAGGCTATAATTTTTCCTTTAATTACACTATTTGTCTTCTTATCAGGGTGGCCTGAAAGCCGTAGTATGGACTGATGTAATTCAGACTATAGTGATGATAGGAGCTATGATCATAGTGGTTGTTAAAGGCACGATCATCGCTGGCGGATTCAAAGAGGTGTTCCGAGAAAATTGGAATACAGGGCGACTGGAGATACCACCGTAATTATTTTTTTCCACCTTATAATAATATGTGATTCTTAATATACATAACACCACGCCTGTATTCCTTGAAGGGTTAGGCAGAGGTGTACCATTAGTACACCCACATTTCGCAGTTATGTGATTCTTCTAGGAATTAAAATGCACGATATGTGCAAGGAATGAGCCCGATATGTGCACGAATTACTTTTTTGTGAACTTTATTTTATCGAAACCCAAGTATATTAGTACTGGGAGTACCTATACCTTGGGCTTGAGCCAAATAACCATGCATTAAAAGCCGTTGACGACTTCTACCAATGTATTCCAATATTTTAAAACGATATAAAAATAATAATAAGGCAATGTCGCTAACACGACCAAAACAAACGTATCGCGGTAAGAACAATTTCTGGCGCGCGCACGTGGCATGTTTCATTTGTTTGCATTTAAGTTGCGAGACTTGAGTACAAGACGTGGGGCTAATGACTTATTGCACTGTTATCTGGCGGAAGGTATAGTACCAACTTAATACTGGTATTCAGCTGCATCTGGTTAGACTAAAAGCCGACAACATAGTTGGGAAAAGGCTAGGCAGATATTGATGAACTTACCTTGAAGATCATTTTTAAAAGGACATCGCGCCGTCGCGTCAGTATGCGGCAAAAAATAGTAATACAAAGATCCTGACTTTTACTCATACATACCGACTACATTTCACCGACCGTATTTGTAGTTGCTTTATCGAGAACTTTATTTTGGAGTCTATTGTTGTATACATCAGTTTGTTTGTTCAACGAACGTATATTATTGTAATTTCAGTGTGAGCCCAGATCTAACCGTGCGACATACGATTTGGTCTGTATCTATTGGCTCTACATTCTACTGGATCGGCAACGTTGCTGTGAATCAATCTATGATGCAAAGGTTCCTGGCGTTGTCCGAACTGAAATCCTCAAAAAGGTTAGTTTATAAAATTATTGTTGTGATTTTCTTTCATTATGGAAATTGTGATTTCCGTCCTTTTTATAGCTTTAGCAAAATATGTCTGTTTAGTAAAATATGTTTTATTTTGCAGACTCTAGTCCGATTTAACTATTGCGAAGATCCAATATTTTTACCAATTTATTCCCATTAAGTCATTGAGATTTTCAGGGCCATCTGAAGTTTTCTAACAAATTTGAATTTCTTCTCATTTTTCACTACCAATTTGTAGCAGCAATTTGTGATTTGCTTCGATATCCAACGATATATATACAGTATATTGTATTAATGTTAGCTTGGTAATATAATGAATACATAAGTAAAAGTCCCATTTACAACATTAAATGAACGGCTCACCAGCACACAGATAAACCCTGAGAGGTTTTCATTGTGTGGCTAAAATGTTTTAGAAAAAAATAAAAAATAAAAAAATATTTTTTCAGGGCCATCTGGGGTTTTCTAGGCGGGGTCGTATTCATAGTTCTAATATGCGGGTACAGTGGTTTGTTGGCGTACGCTAAATACCACGACTGTGACCCATTAGATTCCCGACTCGCTTTAGCTAAGGACCAGCTACTGCCTCTACTGGTCATGGATGTGTTAGGAGATTGGCCTGGCATGCCTGGGATATTTGTGGCCGGAGTGTTCAGTGCTTCCCTTAGGTAAGTTCTTTAAGTAAGTTTGTATTAATTTGAAATAATACCAATAATAATAGACCCATACTTGCACATACATAAACTGACGCCTTTATCCCATGGGGGTAGGCAGAAACTACAGAACGCCACCTGCTACGATCCTTACATACTCCTTTTGCCTCGTTAACGTTCATACATCTGGTCATACACTCACGCCGGTTGCGAGTACTACGCACCTGGCCTTTCTGAAGTACATCACCAGTAAGGTAGATATATATGTCCTCCTAGGGCGTCTCCTTCCGGCGTTTCCATTCACATTTGCCTTATAAATACATTTTGTTAGTACTAGTAATAGAGTAGGTACACAACTGCATTAGAGATGTTCATTTGCGTCACTTGCTAGACTTTAGTTTATGGTAATTATTTTATCCTCTTCTATGTAGGTATTTGTTTAATTTTTACTTAGGTTATATTTCGTTTGGGTAGGTTAGTTGGGTGCGTAACATTCCAAACTGCATTATATCGTGAAATATCTATGCTTTCTCACGCATTAGTAAAACTGTTAACTTTTTTTTAGTTCTCTCTCCACGGGTCTAAATTCAATGGCTGCAGTTGTATTGGAAGACTTCTGGAAGCCATTCTTTAAAGAGTTGACTCACAGGCAAACGCAAATTATGATTCGATCTGTGGTGGTTGTTCTTGGAGTCATTTGTGTTGGTAAGTTTACTTTCATTTTTAGTTTCTTTACGAGCAGTACTTAGTGTGTAATGTTTTTATTTTGACAATCCAGGAACTTATTTGAATGAAATCTTTCATGACGAAATGAATGCGTAATATGTACCAAAACAAAAAGTAAAGAGAGATTCTTAATTGATTCAGGCGTGACTTGGCGGAAATCCATTATAAAATACATATACGTAGGTAGATATATTTAGTAACCTATTCCGCTTAACCATTCCGAAAGAGTCATAAAAAACCCTGTAAGAAATCGACACGTGTTTCACCTCTCAAGGAGGCATCCTCAGGATGACGATTGACTTGCCGCTAGCCCGAACACGACGCGTTGCCACGCCGAGCGCTGGACGCAGAGTAACTCAGCGTCAGTAATTAAGCGCTGGACGCTCTACGTTTATAGTATTTTTTAAAGAGAGTAAGATTAATTGTAACAAAATTGATTTTCCTTAGCGATCTTCGAAGCCTTTGTTTGGTAGCACATTCTTAAATAAATGAATTATTTTTAGGCCTAGTGTATGTGGTAGAAATGCTGGGATCAGTTCTACAGCTGACAATGAGCCTGTCTTCAGCGTCCATGGGACCACTGACTGGAGTGTTCCTCATGGGAATTTTCTTGCCTTTCATAGATTCTACGGTTAGTGATTTTCATTTATTTACTTACACATATCTCTACTTTTTGCCTGATTTCATTTCCGTGGACATTTCGTTTTATTTCTGTTAAAACGGTTTCTTATTAAATCAAAACAAAAGCACGAATAAACCTAATTTAAGATTTAAGTGAGTTGCTTAACTTATTTCATTTTATTAGTGTGTTAAAATAAAACCTCGCTTGTTATTTTCATAAAATCAAATTAAAATTATTTCAATTGAACAAATGAATTGAATTTTGAATCGTCGAGGAGTGGGTCGGTCAGAAAGATAAAGTTAGTTGCCTATTCCCAAGCGTAGGCGTTTCCTATGGATGAGAAGGGGCAAGACACACTATGGGCACTCTTTTAAACCAAAATCTTGTTACAAAATATTGGTTACAAACATCATTTGAGTTGAAATTATACATTATACGAGGGCGACACTGAAAGTTTTTAGAACTGGCCACTTGTAAACGATATAATAATAAAATAATTTCAAATTTTGAATATGGAACTCGCATGTATCAGTATCATTAATTTAGCTCAACACTTTTGAAGAGAACCGAATGATCTAACCTGATCTAACACATGCGCCACCATCATCGAGACATTTGTGTGAATATGACAATACTCTCAACTGCCAAGGAACAATGAAGTCAATGAAAGACGTACCAGTAAATGTACGGGTAGTTTTATAGTACACTAGCTGACCCTACCCGACAGACGTTGTCCTGTCCGAATTACAATAATTCATACAAAAATCCCATAGAACATAACATTTTAAATGTTTCCCGAATTTTAAAATTTTCCGGGCATGTTTTAAAATTTTCCTTTTCCTAAAATCCATACTGGGACTAAAACGAACATATAAAAAATAAAATTAACTATATCGGTCCAGTTGTTTCCAAGTGATGCGTATACCAACGAATATCATTTCATTTTAATGATTTAAGACTAACTGACCTGACAGACGTTGTCCTGTGCAATTTTCAACAGTTCATACAAAAACTTCATTGAAAGATTTTAAGATTTATAAATTTTCCCGGCAACTTTTCAACTAAACTCAAATATAAAAAAAAAAAACAACTAGGTAGGTTTTAAAATTCTTCGAGTTTCTCCTTCTTTCTAAAACATTTACATTTGTTCCTAATTATCAAGATTCTGTAATTTTAGAGTGCACTAAGCGGAGGTATAATAGGATTATTATCAGCATGGTGGATCGCTGCGCAGTCACAACTAGCTCAGGCGAGGGGACTGATGCCGACCAATGAGAAACAGAGGTTCACCCAAAACTGTACTTATGAGTTCGACCCACTTGTTCCTAATGTGGTTGATCCTGAAAGGTTTGTACTTTGATTAGAGTTCGCTCTCTCTTAGAAATCCAGAGATGTAATGGAATAGGGAATATGCGTGTATGTTTTTTTTCACTACATCTTTAAACGACAGTTATATAAACCTAAGAAAAGTATTAAAAGTTTATTGTAGCCCCAATCCATATACCTAAATTAAATTGCATCGCACTTACAAACACCTTAGTTAGAATTCAAGCAGTTTCCTAAGAAAATATCACTAGGATCAAGATTCATAAATAAGTGGATCCGTTTTGTAGTTATTACTTTTATTATTCATAATTATGTTTCAATATTTGATAAAATGGTTTTTTTAGTTACGAATTTTTATTTTGTGGTTATTTTAGACAACAATGACAGTTTGCGTTGTTTCAGTGAAGTGCCATACTTATACCGGATCTCATTCATGTGGTTCACTGCGTTCGGATGTATGGTGACCATCGGCATCGCCTGCATCGTCAACTTGAGGCGAACCTCTAAAGTGCACCACGATCATCGCTTGTTTGCTCCTTTCATACGAAAGTGGTTGGAGAAAGATAAGGTAACATTAGTTCTATTTCTTAAACTTTAACAGAAGTGTAGGGAGGGCTTTCAGAATTGTTTCAGAATGTCGAGGAAATTATTATTCTGTTTTTTTGCATTATGATTATAATTACCTAGGAAAGTAGGTACCCAAAAATATGCAAGCGCATCTTAGAACGGGAAATTTTGTCGATAGCGAAATATTTCTGTTCTTATATTTACTAAGCAATATTTTACTTTATTATCAGTGTATAGTACCTAACTACTTGAATACGTGATCTTGATAAAAATCGTTAATACTTATCTAAATCACAGTGGCCCCACCACTGTGACTAAGATTAAATATCAATTAGGTCGGACGTCATATTGTCTTTAATTGTTTGTCGAATGGTTTTATCTGCTTGATTATTGCCTTGATATTTTCCGCTAGTTATTATTAATATCTTTACAAATGAATATTCTCCATTTGGTCTAAGACAATATTTTATTGACGTAGATCAATATTCAACAAAAAAAGGTGGCAAAACCTTTGCCCAGCAGTGGGACAATACAGGTTGATAAAAAAATACCCATTTTTTTAAAGTATGTGTGGTAAATCAGAAGGTATCCAGGTCAAAGACAATATTATAATTTCATACAACATCTGGTCTCCAACCAGCACGCGTAGCATGACATGGTTATTGTGAATCTGTCATTTTGTCTGTTTTCCGTCGACAAAACCCGTTTCTATGGTGGTGCTAAGCGTGCTGTGGAATAGAGTTGAGTAGACGTTCTGTGCAACTGCTAATTCTTTCAGTTTTTGCTGTGTAACCACCTACTCTTTCAAGGTCTGTTTAGGCGTGGTTCAGACATGTACGATTTCCAAAGATGCTAAGTAAGATATTTCCAAAATAACTTTTGTTACAGATAAATCAAATACAATTAAAAAGTATTCGGCAATGAATGTAAGTGTGGAATACAATGAAGAAGATAAATGATTGCGAGAGACAGGGAAAGTTGAAGAAGAAGCGAAAAATATAACCAATAAAAAATAACAAATGCGTCATACAGTAGAATGTGTATTTAAGAGAGTTTATGTGATGCAAAAGGAATATGGAAAAAATTACGGGTTGCCATGGCATATCTATCTTAGTCATAAAATGAATAGCGATATTCCAGTGTTTTTCATTTATATAGGTACATTTAAGCCTTTTACTCATTAAGTACTATGTATTTATAAAGAATGATAAAGCATATTGTGTGAAATAATAAGATTTAAAAAAGGTTATAATCGTCATGCATTCGTATAGATTAAATGTTACAAACGTAAATATCAGATAATTAAAGCGTACGAATTTTTTACACGATATTAATATTCAAAGTAAGATCATCATGCCTTTGGTCCATTCAGTAAGGATAGTTCCGTGCTGTGTTGACTCTGAATATACCAGCTCTGTAAAAAAAAAAACAATAACTGTGGAATGTCTTCATAGTTGTTAATTGATTCATCATTGTGATGGTGTAAAAAAATCTATTATAAATTTGATTGTACCCTTACCGTGACTTGTTGATATCGCTATTGCCCATAGGATTGAGGGTCCCCGTGCATCGATTACGAGTAGCATCCCTGAGACTTGCGCATTCGTTGGCCTGAAGATGGTTGTACTTCACGGTACTAGCCATATACTCATAGGACCGGCTGTGGGAACATCCAACTGCCAAGCACCCTGGCATGTTGGAACCTCCATTAGGGTAGAAGTCAGCATCACCGCATAGGTCACTGTATCCAAGAACTGTAGTTTCAGTGTGAATCACTTCTACATATCGAGCATCAGTCCGTACTATTCTGTTGCGGTCTGAACTCCACAGAGGACCAGCAGGGTCCAAAGCTAGAACAGAACATTCATAGTTACAGTAACTTTGATCCTTATATTTGTTTAATTACAAGAGTTTTTTTTTATAAAGCTTTACCTGTGATTCTGTGGACCCTGGATCCCGTTTCCCTGCCAGCATTTCCAACTAGATGACCACCAAGACTGAAACCTACTAAGTGTACTCTGTTGTATGACACTCCTAATCCAGCGAGCCAGTTCACAAATTGACCAAGTCCTCGGCCAACTTCGGCGGTACCGCCTTTCGCCGTAGTGTAAGATCTGTTGGCTAGAGCACTCCAATCGAGAACAATAACGTTGACATCAGCATTCTGGAGAAAAGCTGAAACATATTAAACAATATCAAATCTACGTTCTTAACAGGTTGCTGATGCATGATTTCGTTCTGGTTTACGACATTAAAGCAACGATTCTTTACAGTAAAATAAATATCAACTACTTGTATGTCCCTATGTTTTCCTTGTTGATGATAAATTATATTTGTAAGCACTATGACAACTATTAATGAAAAAGAAAAACAATATAAATCCTTCTTATTCAGTTAATGAAATGAAATTTAAATTGGTCCAATATTGAAGGAGGAAATAGGCGAGAGCCAAACCCCGAATTATGTCTTTTTCTTAGGCTATTCAGTCGGATCTACGCGTGCTGCAGCTGTCCTTATCCCACGAATAGCAGCCGAATGCCTAGCGCTCGCGACAGCGATAGTTTCTTCAAATACCAAATTTCCAAAAGTGTCTCCACTCGCAATTGCTGATTACTGAGCGAAGGTTGTCCTTTTTTTTTTTTTTTTTTTTGGGTGGGAAATCATCCAATGACTTCTCCCGCTCTGGGCGGAGCGGGAGGGCGTGTCAGACTCTTACTGACTAAAACCCACCCGTGTTCCTTCCCTTGCCATGCCAGGGGCCACGGTTTCCCCTTAGGACTACCCGCAACCCCGGCGGGCAACGGTCCTAGCGGACCCCGTCCGTTTTGCTGACATCTCTTTGAGGCGCGCGTGGAACACGACGCGCCGTCGACCCGGGCCTGGTCCTTATCGGGGGCGAGCTACCCATTGCTCACCGCCCGCAAGCCCGCGCCTACGGTGGCCGGGAATCCTCCAAGGAGTCCCGACGCCCAGGGCGTCTCCTACGGCGGCTAGGCGCGTGAGGGCGCGAACTTTGCCTCTCCCTCACGCGCTCCGCCTCCTCCTTCGCGAGCATTACTGCTTCGCCGAAGGAGGTGACGGCCTGCCATGCCCTCTCGCTCCGCACCATGGCCTGGACCAGGGCCGGACGCGAGAGGTCACTGCCGCCGATCGCCTCCACGAGGACACGGCGGTGCTCTGCCCAAGCCGGGCAGACCTCCACCGTATGCTCCACCGTGTCCTCCGGACGATCCACACAATGGTGACACCCGGGCGTTTCCTCCCGCCTTATGCGAAACAGGTACCTCCCGAAACAACCGTGTCCGGTGAGGACCTGCGTCAGGCGGAAGGTGAGGACGCCGTGGCGCCTCTCTAGCCACTCCTCAAAGAGGGGACTTATCGCCGCGATTGCGGCGTGCCCATATCTGGGTTGCGACAATCGCACACTCCAAGCCGCCATGAGATCCTGCCGGAGCTCTGTCCGCTGTACCGTGATTTCTCGCGGCAGCGGAGTTACACCCCGGCGCTTCATCTCCTCGCGCCACTCCCAGATGTGGGCGAGGACCTTCGCCTCCAGATCCCATGGCGGCGTTCCGGCAAGGAGGCTCGCCGCCTCGCCGGAGACCGTACGGTATCCCCGGACCATCCGGATAGCCATGACCCTTTGGGCTGCATGCAACCGGCGGGCTGGCCGCAACCTTAAGGTACGCGCCCACACCGGTGCCCCGTAAAGGGCCATGGACCGCACGAGCGAAGGTTGTCCTAAGACAGCTATTATGCTTGTAACTGGGTCAGGAGTATTTGCTTTACAAATAACATTACATAGTGATAAATTTTACCTTCAACGAGCATTCTATTCATGGTGTTTCCGCCGCTGCCATTCCACCCATGAGCGAGAATTACGGTGAGTTTTGAGAAACTGAAGTTCGAGTTTGATACGGAACCTGTATTACCAAGCACTAAGACTTGAGCTGAATTGGGATTAGCCCTAAAAATTAAATGGAAAATATTTGTAATTAGCTCGATCTATAATGTAAAAGTCAGACCGGCTGGAGTGAATATGTCACAATATAAGTAAAGCTAAAAGCAAGGTTTTTTAAATATTTGCAACTGAAATCTAATCTAAATAATAACGCATGCTTATCAGATTTGTGTTGTTACTAGGATAATAGGGAAACTCTTAGCAATGTTAATTGTTGTATCAACCAATGTACCTGGTATAAAGCCAATATGCGTTATTTGCCGGATTTCTCGTATATTCTTCAATAAATGCTAAATCTGCTGGCTCCTCAGCATCAACAAGGTGCATGGTATTATCGCCATCTCCCGGGAAGTAGAAGTACTTGTCACCTTTTTTGTAACCCTGAACAGGGTCTCTGAGTACGCTTGCAGCACATGCTGTGGATGAGAGACGAATATTTATTATATCACGTTAACGAGTTTATAGAAGTTGCAAGTGTCAGAAAGTAGATACCGTATGCCCTTTGTTTTCTTTCGGAATTAGATCTAAGAATGACATAGTTACTGCAAGTTATATCGTGTCTATTGGGCAGCAGAGCGCTTCATGCTCATAGAGTTTGCATCTTTGAGATCTATCAGAATTTCAGAAGAAACAAAAATATATAGGTGGTTACTGGTGGTTACTTACATAATTATAACCGAGCTGATTTAATTCTTTGCAGCTCCTAGAAAAGTTTTTACAGAGCAAAATTTGAGTAGATGCCTAGATTAGTTCTTACCTGCTATAACGACGAATAAAAGTAACAAGCACTTCATGACGCACAATAGTAGCACTATCTGGTCAAATTAATTATGATTCGATTGTTTTCAAATGAGATATTTTTATACGAGATTTGAATGTAAGATTATTGTCCTTTTATCGTGTTAAAGATAAGTAAAGGGAAAATGTTGCTAAACGATATAGCACACAGTTTTTTAAAGCAAAATTCAATGAACTTTCTGTTTTAAAAATTCTCTTCAATCTTAAAAATTTCTGTCTATTATTGTCCTAAGTCCAGGAACTCGTGGCTAAGTAATAACAGCCGCACGGGTAATCCATCAGGTTAAACCAATCTTGCCGGGTTTGATCCGTGGATGGATGACCATCTTTACATATACAGACTCCCCCGTGCCTCGGAAGGCACGTTAAGCCGTTAGTTCGGCTGTCATTCGTGGATCTTTGACAGTCGTTACAGGTCGTCAGAAGGCCGAAAGTCTGACAACCAGTCTTACCAAGAGGTATCGTGTTACCCTATTACTGAGTTGTGGAGGTTAGATAGGCAGTCGCGCCATGTAAAATACTGGTATGCTGCTGCATCCGGTTAGACTGGAAGGCGACCCCAACATAGTTGGGACAAGGCTAGGCAGATTGATATTGTCCCACTGCAGGGCAAAGACACACACAGAGAAGGCACGAGCATTGATCACCACGCTTGCCCCAGACGGGTTGGCGATTTCAGACTTATATTAACTATAAGTCCAGGTTCCCTTATGATGCTTCACGTTCATCGATGAATTGAAAAAGTCACATTGGTTCTTCCCCGGATTTGAACCCATAACCTGTTTCATGAGAGGCGAGGCCTTAACCAGTCATCACGACATCAGCGACATTCGAGAAGAAGAAACATGTTACCTCTTTTAGGTTACCGTTTTAATACCGGTTACACACACACAGGAGATGTGAGCCCTTTGACCAATGCCGACGGCACGTGTAAGATAGAGGTAATTTTTATTTCGGTAAACAGTATTAATAATGGTTGTATTCAATTTAGGTAACCTATATTTAGGTAAATGTTGTTACCGAAATAAATACCCGTATTGATCATACCAGTTTCGGCCCCTGCTATATATTATACAGTCGTTTCTCT
Organism: Eupsilia transversa; assembly: GCA_914767815.1. Lineage (NCBI taxonomy): Eukaryota > Metazoa > Arthropoda > Insecta > Lepidoptera > Noctuidae > Eupsilia > Eupsilia transversa. The sequence continues at coordinate 5,923,580 of OU611874.1, forward strand.
ACCTGACCGTTACATGGTCGGCACCATGTAACGGTCAGGTAGAGAAACGACTTCCAATGTAAAATTTGGGAAGCCTCTCTTCAAGGGCTTCCCTAAAATCCTTTATTATGTTCAGCGATTATTTATAGTTTAGGACCGAGACGGCTTTTTAATATTTTTTTGGAAATTCTTACTTGATTTCAGACTTTTTTTTCTCTTTCTGTATCGCATTTTGTAACTGATTTATGCCATCCTAACTTATGCCATGCCATACTTGCTAACCTCCCAGCAATACATTACAAGAATGAAAATGATATTCCAGCACGACGGATGCCCAGCTCACTATCTAATTGCCGAACATCAATGGCTGGACAATCATTTCCAAAATCGTTGTATGGCGCAGAGGAGTCCCCATACCATGGCTGGCGAGATCACCGGACTTTTTTATTCTTGGTCGTTTGCCCAAATTTCAGAGGCAAGCGAAGTAAGCAGTGTAATGCGATTTCAACATATAGCAACCGTTTCTAGAGACACCGGTACACCGTTTTCAGCTACCTATAATGACCAAAACTCAATAAAATAGGCATCCTATGTTCATATCATCATGCATGCATCACCACGTGTGTGTTTATTTTTACCCGACTACGGCGAAGCAAAAAGGAGGGTTATGATTTTGACCGGTATGAATGTATGTATGTATGTATGTATGTTCATTTGTTCCCTCATAACTTCTAAACTACTCAACATAATTTGACAAATGGCGTATCGTTAGAAGCGTCTCGGTCGTCCGATGGTTATAGGCTATGTGACGTCACATTAAATTGAATGTGGCGCCCTCTAGAGGACAAAAAGTCATGAACTAAAAAAAAAAAGATTTTTTAATGGTGTCATGTTGGGTATCAAATGAAAGGGCTTAATTAGCACATTTCAAAAATATATATATTATAACCCCAAAATAATTTAAATAAAAATAAAAGTAATAAAAACTAAAACCCAACTACGGCAAAAGTCAACTAAAAAGGAATAAACAAGTCATCAAAGACAGACAAATTAAAAATCCGGAGTCACACGTGTTTAGGGGATAAATCGAATAGATTACGTGTGACTCCGGATTTTTAATTTGTCTGTCTTTGATGACTTGTTTATACCTTTTTAGTTGACTTTTGCCGTAGTTGGGTTTTAGTTTTTATTACTTTTATTTTTTATGTTATTCGGTTCTTGCCTATATTTTGACTTTTGCATTGGGTTATCATTCTTAGTAGGTGTGAAATTATGCATAAATGTAGGAAAACTTTCGTCATCAATATTTTTTGGCAGCCTTATTTCTGAGAGGGGAAGTACCCTTGCACAGGATATAAAGTTTTATCCATGTTAAGTATCTTTTTCATAGTTTAAATGGATAATATCTGTAACGAAGAGATTACAAAGATAACTTGTCCCTAATTAACGTTATTTTCAAGGAAAAACATTAATTAACTAAGGCATTCAGATGAGAATTAGGAAGCACGACTACAGTATAAAACATACTATATAATGGGCAGAATGTATATTATGTGAGGGTTTTGGGTAGAAAATAAAAGCAGCATATACTCATAATATACATTTTATTGTGTTAGTGTTCTACTTACAACAACAAGCGAATTCACTTCATTCTTTAAAAGGAGATAGTTGACATAGTTTTTATTGTGTGAGCAAATAAGTATGCCATTTAATATGGGTAGCTTCTGGCTGTGTTCACTCTGAATATACCCGATCTATAAAAAATACAATAATGTTAAAAAACCTCGTGTGATTAGTTTTAGCAGGTAGTAGTAACCAGATGTTGATGAATCAGTCTAACTATAATATATACGTATAGGTACATAAAGGTTTTTTTTAAACACGTGTTAATGGGGGGCTGGCTTTTGCCTTGGCCTGAGGCTAAGTATCGCCATACATTACAAGTCGACAACGAAGTGGAGTATTTCGACGCCATATAGTTTGTCAATAGTTTTAGTTAAGTTAGGATATTGTATTATTAACTTTTTATATTTTATTATGTAATTAAAAAATTATAATCAAAGAAATAAATACGTGGTTTAGGTAATTCATTGCTATTTTATCATCATTAAATCTAAACATAATTATGTAGTAGTGATCACTGCATTATCTTACCTTGATTTAGATAGGTCACTGTTACCCATAGGGTTAAGTTCACCAGTGCATCTATCGCGAGTAGCGTCCCTAAGCGTTGCGCATTCATTGGCGTGGAGGTGGTTATACTTCACGGAGCTGGCCATGTACTCGTAGGCACGACCATGGGAGCATGAGCTTAAAAAGCACCCAGGCATTCCAGAGCCTCCGTTCGGGTAGAAATCGGCATCACCGCAAGGGTCAGTATATCCAAGTAAACCAGTGTTTGTGTGGATTACTTCTACGTATTGGGCATCAGTAGCCACCACGCGGTTACTGTCCCAGGTCCATAAAGGACCAGCCGGGTCCAAAGCTGGAAACATAATAAATTTATTAATTTAATTGATTGTTTTAACTTCCTTAGATAATGGTTATGAATTATAAAAGTGTCAGGTGTATGCAGGTTTGTAAATTGAAAGAAATAAATTCAAGAAAGAAGTGAAGTCTGTACCTGTAACCCTCTTCACTAATCCTCCAGTTTCCCTGCCAGCGCCCCCAACTAGATGGCCACCAAGACTGAAACCAACTAGGTGTACTCTGTCATAGGACACTCCTAATGAAACGAGCCAGTTCACAAATTGACCAAGACCTCTGCCAACTGCAGCAGTTCCGCCTTTGGCTGTAGTGTAAGATCTGTTGGCGAGAGCTCTCCAATCGAGAACAATAACGTTGACATCCGCATTCTGGAGAAAAGCTGAAACAAAATTACAAATCTTACAATATAAAATAACGCAAATCTCTACTTCAGATATAATACCTGTTTTCAAGAAGATGTTTCCTGGCGAGACGAGTATTAGTTTTTTTTTGTTTAATAAATACGTGTGGGTAGTTAGCCTCGCTACCATCTTACTGACTGGCATATAGATTAAACATGGTCGCATCATGAGCTATACGTAGTTCAGGCAAACACAGGAGAATAAGACCCAGAACTACCGCATTGAAACATCAGTTCAATTGCTTTTAACTAGGTTGCTACAAGGTACATAGTTTGTTCAGGATTGCCATTACACCTTTACAGGTAGGGTAAAGGATATCAACCGTTATAAAAGAAGCGGACCTCTACCAGCATCGAAAGAATCAGTAACATAATTATGTTTTACTAACTTTACGTAGGTTTTTTAAGTTTTTAACATAGAATAATTATTATCTCGTAGGTAACTAGGTTGCTACATGGTACATATTATCCAGCTTGCTTCGTCGGGGTAATATTTTTGATAATTTCGACTGTACTTCGATTCTAATTCAAGTTACCTTCAGTCAGATCCCTATTCATTGTGTTTCCACCATCACCATTCCATCCATGAGCGAGAAATACGGTATCCTTTGAAAAGTCAAAGTTTGAATCTGCTACGGAGCGTTCATCACCAAAACCAATGATTTGAGCTATAGTAGGATTTTCCCTGAAAAATAGACAATTAAGTACAATTCTAATGCGTTTTTTCATCGAAATAATTTCATAATATTGAAGTACGTAGGTATTTTGTTTCAGTTTTATACATTATTAACGTAATCTTTTTTCACATAAATCAAATGTAAAGCCTCGTACAGACTGGCGCGACGCGACTCCAACAATACAATTTGTAAGAAAACTTCACGGTAGAACAATTACCGGCGACGCGGCGTCGTGCCGCCCGCCGCCGCCGCGCCGTTGCGTTGCGCCAGTCTGCACGAGGCTTAATTCATGTATATAAGGTACGAGTTTTTTCACCTAGTATAGAGCCAATATGCGTTATTCGCTGGATTTCTGGTAAATTGTTCAATAAATGCTAAATCTGCAGGCTCCTCAGCGTCAACAAGGTGCAGGGTATCGTCACCATCTCCCGGGAAAAAGAAGTACCTGTCACCTTCCTTGTAACCCTGAACAGGGTCTTTGAGGACGCTTGCAGCACATGCTGCAAAAAGAAAATTAAACTTGTGGTTATATCTACGCCGAATATAGGTAGATAATTATAGCATTTAATTTCCGTATTCACACTTTTAGACCACATTAGTAAGGTTTAACTGAAACTTGTGTAAATTAGTAATAAGAAACCTGGACAGACTGTGACGTTTAAAAACGTTGTACTATCGTTAACATTATGAACACCATTGTTTATGGTATTAGAGAGAGCTATTAAAATTATTTTATTCAAGGACGAGTAAAATACTCGTAACACAGGCTTTTGTCAAAATATGGTTCATGACTGCTGAATTTTAATGTTGGTAAGTATGTTAAGATCTATAGGATCTTTTTTAAAATTATTATTAATTTATCCTGCAAATTACATCGATATAGGTAATATTCAGTTTTTTTTAAAATAAATGATATGTTACAATATTTAGGCTAAAATATTTTATGATAGTTTTGTTTTTTTTTAATTATAACAATATTTAGGTTAAAATTACCTGCTATAGCGACGGATAACAGTAACAAGCACTTCATAATACTCAAGAGAGACACTATCAGTTAGTCCAAATAACTATGAAGTAATTGGCTTTATTTGATACAACGTGTTTTATATGTGAATTAATCCATTTATCACGATAATGATCACAATAATAACAATGTTTTAACGTGTATCGAACTGCTATCAGTTTTTCTAGTTTTATCTTATAATAGTTCAAATCGAAAATTACCTATGATAAATAAATTAGTAAATTTCCATTTTATTCCTATTAATCTATATCGTAAGGCCAGTACGAGATATTAATTATTCTATGTTAAAAACCAAAAAAAACTACATAAAGTTAGTAAAACATAATTGTTCCGCGTCTTTTTAGAACGGTTGATATCCTTTACCTGTAAAGGTATAATGGCAATCCTGAACAAACTTTAAAAAAAAAATGACAAGAAACTGAAAAGAGAAAAATAAAAAAAAAGCAAAGAGCTGCCAATTGCAACTGCTGCTACTGTTTGTTTGGGGCTCAAAATTAGTGACTTAGATTAATTTAGGAGTTAGTTAGACTAAAAAGGTTTTTTCGTTTTTCAGTTTCGCGGGTTTAATTTCTTGTTAAAAACTTTTCATTTTTCGCTTTTCAGTTTCCTATTTTAATAAAAACTTCCCGTGGCAGCGTTCCTTCTTCATCATCAGACCTTCGACGACAGTATTATACCCCAGCTAGTTCTAAAGATTCCATCAAGATGAATAAAATAAGCCCAAACGCAATGTAGCTGCTGTAAACTGTAGGCAAGCTCTCTCAACTGTCTTCCAGCTCCATCATCAGACCAACTATATGTCTCTATTATGTGATAATGTTATCAGAACAACATATTATGTGGTTCACGATTCAACGGAATGAGTGAAAATTCAGTTGGTGAAAAATTATGATAGGATAGGATTTTTTTATTTAAATGGCACCAACTTTGGTTTTTTTTTAGCCACAACGGGAAAGCTCTTGGCCTGAATGTCACCTGATGGTAAGTGATGATCAGGCCGAAGGTGGAAGCGGGCTTCACCCGGAATCCTCAACCACAGAGGAACTGGCTATCTTGCCTCTAACTGCCGAAACACAACAACGCTGCTAACATTGTTGTTATGGCGACAGACTTAGATAAGATGGTGGTAGCTAGCCAGGTGGACTTAAAACAAGCCTTACCACCAACCAAACCGAAAATTTGCCTCCACTGGGAATCGAACCCTCCTCTTCTGACACAGGTGGTCTAACCACTAGACCACAAAAGCAATTAAACCTAATCCAATAAAAAAGATTCGAAAAAAACCAGCCAAGCGCGCGTCGGACCACGGACATACAGGGAGGCACATACATGAAGGGTTCCGTAGTTGGGATGGATTTATCCCAAAAAAAACTTAACATTGTAATTGAAAAATATGTTCTCCCATACATCGATATACCTACGTCACGGTCAGTTCTCAAACTGCGCAAAAAAATAAATGTGAATAAACTACAAATTAACGATTTTCGGACTTTTCCGTTTATTTGTGCTATAAGACCAATGCTTCTTGCCAAATTTCATGATTCTAGGTCAACGGGAAGTACCCTATTTGTATTTGCAAGTATCAAAATAAATGTCCCTCAAATAACCCTGTATACATGGTATTTGTATGGCAAACATACAGACTTGGAACTAAGTGCTCAGGGTGTGTGAGTAGGTACGAGGCTGGTTAAAATTTTGGCCTTAATGTATTTAGCCTTATTATGGGCCAAATGATCCTTTGAAACAGAATTTTAATCAGTTATGCTGTTGGGAATCTAACAAAGATAGTATTTCTAATTCCCTTTGTAGGCAATCGTGAGTAGTCTTAAGCGTTTTTATTGATTGATAGCGCAAAATGATAGCTCTGATATTAAATATTTTATGGCATGATTACCGACGACTTTGATTTTAAGATATACCTAATCGGATTGGAAAATCCATCGCCTGAGGTGGGATATGAAAATTAAAGGCTAGCGCACATAACAGGCGCATCAGACTGCAGCGCTTCGCATTGCAAATTTGCGTCAAAGCATACTAGAAGCTACGCCGGCCGTGCTGCAACGAATAAAGATGATTGATGCTTTACGAGGTATGGTCAGAGATGGCCCGCTTGACGCTTCTAGCACGTTTTTAAACTGCCTCTAGTGTGTGAAGTTTCATACCGTATGTGTGGAACTTTAATATGGAGAGCGAGTGAAGAATTGTTGCGTTGCGTTGCGGCGCGGCCCGCCCTGAAGCTCCTATTGTAAGAGCACTCAACTCCATAAAATTCCACGGCAACCCTCCAAAAACCATCCGATGTGCGAAATCTCACTTGTATTGAGTGAAGTGGTAAACAATAATGAAATCTAAACATTCCATATCCAAAATCCGACGTAGGTAAGCGGAGTGCGCCCACGCCGCCCGCCGTGCGCGCTCTTCTGTAGCCGATATAATAATCCATTTTGCGCTCTGCCACCTGAGCAGTATAAGTATGCAGCCGTCACTGCACTCCATTTCTAGGTGACCGAGAAATGAAGTGCAGTGCGTGGCGCGCCCATTTGGAGTGGGGCTGTTTGAGCACGACAAAGAATCTCTTTGCCTGAATCTCACCTGATGGTAAGTGATGATCAGGCCGAAGGTGGAACTCCGATTGAGCTCCGTATGACCGCAATCCACGCCGCGCGGAGTGATGGAAATAGAGTGCTCGTGTAATAGGAGCTTAATGTATGCTAGCAGTTAATACAACGTGGTTATTTATTCATGATATTGTGTAGAAAAGTTAAGTTTCCTTGATTGATTGATTCATATGAATACTTCTATTGATTGGATCGATTCGTTGATAAGATTACAAATACAAACAACCACACCTGTTTGTGTTTGATTGTATCAACTGTATCACTTGGCAGGGGTAGATAGGTATGTTAAAACCCGTGTGGGTCCAACACGCAGAAGATCGTTATATACAGATAAGGTATGTTATTCTATTTCTACAAATGACATGGTCATTTCATAATTTCATTGGTCTGCTTCGTCGTTTCACTGTCTCGTTGGTCTAGTGGTTGCAAGCGCTACTGCTGAGCTTGAGGTCCTGGGTTCGATTCCGGGGTCGGGCAAAGTGTTATTGGGTTTTTCCATCTGGAATAGCTCAGTACCAGCCCGGAGTCTGGAGTTGTGCCCGGTTGATGGCAATAGACTCGCCCTCTATTACACGGGACTTAAACTTATCTGGCGAAATGTGGGTGTACTATATAGGTACACCTCTGCCTATCCCTTCGGGGAATACAGGCGTGATGCTCAGTTATGTGTTAATTTCATTGGTACATAATAATGAAGATATAGCGGTGGTGGATCAAATAGAGCGGCGCGCAATGATTATTGACATGACAATAATCATGAAAGCCAATCAGCCAATCAGTGAAAGATAAACAAATCAAGTATCTTGACTATATGCTAGCGAGGTTATCGAGATGTGGACTCAGCGATCATTGTGCCGATACTCGTGACAGCCAATAGCCTACTAGCCAAGAGCCTTGACCAACACCTGAGGAGACTTTCTTTGGGCAGCTGGAGGGCCTGGATTCAGAAAGCGTTAGTTCTGGACACGGCTCGCATTGTTAGGAGGTTCCTCTTTAGCGCGCCCTGACGGCCGGTAGTTTGGACCCTGTTCCCGATACCGGACGTGGGCTACTATTTTTTATATTTTCAAATGTTTTTATACTTTTTTTATAGGTATTCTAATATTTATCCTCCCCAATGTTTATTTTAACTGCAATTAAATTTTCTCTGATATGCTGCGCCAATTTATTCCTTATAAAGTATCATTACACTTTTATATCAATGATACGATCAGATATCAACTAGAATAGGTTCAATCTATATGGTCACGATTCGATTCAGTCAGCTGAGTTCGCATAACAAAATTAATGTTGTATTGAAAAAATGGGACACGAAGAAAAAATCGAAATTGATGGATCTTATTGCCCTGAAGTGAACAGTCGATGGAATACTTACGGTAATTACAGACTTATCGTATGGGCCTGGATGATGAACGAAATCACAGTAATGTACTCTCCTGCCGATATATCACACAGTGGATTTTACGCGCATGCAGCTCTGCAAGCATTGGCAGTAATCTTGGTCGGGATGCCACTGGCGTATTCAGAGATATGTTTGGCTCAGTACACGAATTGCAATATATTCACCATGTGGAATTTCTTCCCGCTGTTTCGGAATGTTGGATATGGGACATTATTTTTGATTTTCTTGAAATCATTATATTTGTTGGTGTTAACTTCTTGGTATTTGGTGTACACATTTTATGCGACCTGGGATGTCCCACCCTGGTTCAGTTGTGATGACTATACTAGTGATGTCAAATGTATGGTGAAAAGGGTGAATGTTTCAATTTTCCAACATTGTATAGAAGCTCAAGTTTTATTTGAAGACGACTGCGGCATGAACACTGCGAGCAGCTGTTTTTTTGAACGTGAAATAGGTGGAAACTGTACTGCAAAAATCGGATTACAATGCCTTATTCCCTGGAAAACAATCTTAGCGGTCATTGCAATATGCGCATCTGTTTATATTTTTTCAATTAAGCAAGAAAGATTAATTCAAGTAGCAGTCAAACTAGTAGCAATTTATGTTTGTGGTGTCATCCTGGTTTTGTTTTGTGTTGCGCTGTCGACCAGCGGTACTTGGTACGCTTCAAAGATGAATTTATATTGGACTAACTATACATTTCTCCATTGTTATAGCACGATAACCAGAGGGTTTCTGTCGGTAGGCACTGGGTACGGTATATTAATTTTCTTAACTCGCGACGTATCATTTCGGAGCCCTGCCACGATGACTGCTATAAGTGCGCCATTATTTGCATTATTTGTATCATTTATGTTCGCACTTATTGCATATAGTGGAATTAAAACGATGTCGTACTACCACGGTGAAGAACAAAACGTTATAGAAGTCGGCAACAGTGTATTTTTTCCAATGTTTGCTTCAATTTCCGAAATCGTAAGTTACTTTGATGCGTTGCCGATTTGGGGATTTTTTTGGTTTTCTATCGTATTTATCAGTTTATATTTAAATTTTTGGATTTTGTATTTGTTTCTTAAAGAGTTATTGCTTCACATGAATTTGGCAAAAGAGTACACAAAATTATCTTGTATGTTCATGTTAATATTTTTAATAGTTTGTACTCTTCCATTTCTATGTTCCGACCTGACAGGTATACTTACAGATGCAACAGAAATTATTCAATCAAGTAATTGTTTGTTACTTTCTGTTTCATTGTATTGGTTTTATGGTATCCAAAACCATAACGTAGATATTATTTTCATGATAGGGATTAAAACAAATTATTTTCTGAAGCTAGCGTGGCTGTTAAATCCGATCTTTATTTGTGTTATTCTTTACGCTCGATGGAAAGTTATGAAAAACTATGACTTTAATGACTCATATTTTATTGAAGAAGTTTCTATGACTTGTGATATGGTTTTACTGTATACTATATTAATCATATACTTCGTTATAATTGTGGTCGGTTTAATAGCACAAGTGATAAAGTTTTATCGCCGCGGTGAGCTTCATGCGTTATTTAGTGCTAAAGGAAGTTGGGGGCCCAGGGATAAGGTATTGTATAGAAGCAGGAAAATGTTCGTGCCTGAAATAATGACGAGAGAGTTTCTGTACCGACAAGTTCGTATACGTGGTTATGACAAGAAACAGAATCTGGTGTATAAAACGCAGACAAAGAGAGTTTCGAGCGTAGAGTCGCTGGGTGATGAGTTATCTTGGAGCGCTATGGCGTCAAATTAGTGTATTCATAGGTTTATTTAGTTATTGGTTACCGTACCTTTTCATCGGGTGCGTATTGATCTGTCACATGTTTTGACCCCGGGCCTATTCTTGGACGTTCCTAATGTGTACATTCCAAACGGTCTGACCGTTATGCTACAGTCCTACTCGGTGACTGTTTGTTATTATGTAAACGTGTATCCCTTGAATCGCTTTAGTATCTGCTTTTTACCTATCCGACCTGTGAATTGTAGTTGCGTTAATAATTAAAAGGAAAATTATAATTTCTAAGTATTATTTCATTGTATTTGTAACTTACTCTGTATCCGTCTAAAGTCTGCACTTTGAAATCTAAACGTTGCGTCTCGGCCAATTGGTGCTGTCAAATTCATTAAAGGTATAAGGCATAAGGTGTATCTTTTCATACACGAAATCTCTTAAGGGGTCATTGTACTCATCATTATGAACAACTTTCGGGGACTAACCCTGAAATCGCGATAAAATCAGCTGTTCCCTACATTTTGACGAGTTATGCGAACTTAAATGTAGGGAACAGCTTATTTTTTTTGTGAAAAGTTTCTGTTCTAAGGAATAGTTCCTTCCAAACTTCATTCTATACAGAACTCACCGACCAGATTCTAGTCCAGTCCTAGCTGAATATGGCCAGTAAGTATAAGAGATGACTAGTCCCAACTGACGGCGCCCGTTGAATGCGTGAATCAACACCATCCAGCTCTAACATTTTGTAGGCAGGGACCGAAACCGGTATGATCAATACGGGTTGTTTTTTGAAAGGTTATCTTAAATTGAATTCAACCAGTATTAATACCGGTAACCGAAATAAAATTTACCTATATCGTACACGTGCTGTCGACATTATTCAATGGGCGCGCATCGCCTTTGTGTGTAACCCGTATTAAAACGGTAACCTAGAAGAGGTGTTTTGTTTAACATTTTTCTTCTTCTTGGGTTATCCAGATAGCGGTAACCTTAGTCGTAGAAGTAACCAAAATTCTTCGATACCTGTAACGTAATTTATAAAGGTTTTCGGTCCCTGTTTTTAGGGAACCGTCCATTGCTTCATATTCATAATTTTTATTTAATGAAGTATTCAACAATTAAAACTAGAATATAGAAATAAATATTAAGTTCGAATGACTGAAAATAAAAAAAGGGGAAGCAATTCTTCTAAATATTAAAATTTTAACTAAGGAACCCCGGTGGCTTTGGAGCAGAACCAGCGTTAAGCTGAGCATTTTTATCTACGAATATTGTCATCCAACTTATAAATTTATTCTCATTTAGTTGAAGAATGTAGCGTGTGGAGCTCGTGGCTAAGTAATGACAGCTGCACGGGTCGATCTATCACGTTAAGCTACGCTTGCCTGGGTTGGTCCGTGGATGGGTGACCATCTTTACATATCGAGACTCCCCCGTGCCTCGGAAAGCACGTTAAGCCGTTAGTCCGGCTGTCATTCGTGGATCTTTGTCAGTCGTTACGGGTCGTCAGAAGCCCAAGAGTCTGACAACCAGTCTTACCAAGGGGTATCTTATTACCCAGTTCCTGGGTTGTGCAGGTCAGATCGGCAGTCGCTCCATGTAAAATAGTAGTATTCAGCTGCATCCGGTTAGACTGGAAGCCGACCCCAAAGTAGTCGGAAAAGGGCTAGGCAGATTGTTTTAACTTAGATATAGCACATCAATCCCGTATTTTTGTCTTGTCGCTACATTAGTAGATTCCACCCGTGCGAGGCAACCTTGCTAAGGTTCGTCTATAAGCCTATTACACCAATTAATATGTTTTCATAGGTAGGTAATATTTTCTTGTCGGTGTTGTACCTTCTTAAATTGTGGTACCTCCACCAGATTTAAGCGAAAATGGTTCATGTTGTTGGTTATTACAGAGGTAATATTTGTTTGTTTGTATGTAGGGGGTAATCTCCGGAACTACCAGTCGGACTAGCAAAAAAAAATTTTGTATTGGATAGCCCAATTCTTGAGAAAGTTATAGGCTACGAAAAATCTTAGAAGTGAAAACGAAGTAATAGCGCGGGCGGGCGATGGGAGGCGACGCACTGGGACGGGGGCTGAAATTTCACGCGGACAAAATCGCAGGCAGAATCTAGTTCACGTATATAAGAATGGTGTGTAGGTACATAAGTCTGTGCACTGTACAAGTTTGCAGGTGAGATCTCCTTGCAAGCCATTCACTTTCTTGTTTAGCTAATTATGAAATCTACACCACCACCACCTATCACCTGCCTACCTGTTATCTGTCTACTATCTTTTATCTTTTTGACATACGCATGTCAAAAAGGTTCACCACTTGCCATCATACGGGTAATTCGAAACAAAACAATACAAATAAATAAATAAAGCTTTAATTGTTATAATAATTCATCGTGATCATCATGTCCTTTAGAAGGGCCAGCTGGCGCCCGTTCTGAGACCGTAGATACCGTTTCTGTAATCATAGGAGACCAATATTAGAAAATTCCATCAATATTTTAGCCTTATCCCAAATTATAATAGGTACTAACATAGTCTCGTATTTCAGTATTCACCAAATAAGGCATCGTGTTCTTGCCTCTACAACGTGCAATACAAATTGGACATTTAAATGGCCACGAAAAAATTGCTAAGTACAGTTATGAAAACAAAAGCTATCTTATATTAAATGAATCAATAATAGAAGTGTTCGCTGTGGCGCGCGAAATGTTATTAACGTGCTAGAACAAAAACCAATCCATCCCGGATGGATGGATTGGTTTTTTGTTCTAGCCAGTTTTCCGAAGTTTTCCAGTTAAATTATAGTATTCCTTACCCTCGTTTTGAAATGATGCCGTTACCCATATTGAGGGTACCGCCAGTGCACTGATTATTCTGGGCTTGCTGGATGTTGGAGCATAATCTGCCGACAAAGTGGTTGGTGCGGACACTGGACGCGAAGAGCTCGGGTGCCCTACCATGAGAACAGGTACTGATCCAGCAACCTGGCTGAGGATTCCTGCCTCCGTTAGGGTAGAAGTCGCCGTTAGCAATTCGGTCGAAGATACCAAGGAGACCACCATCAGTGTGTATAGCTTCAACATATTGCCCAGCGTTGCCGTTCAAAGCGTTGGAGTTTCCACCCCAGTTGGGTCCGGCTGGGTCCAAACCTGGAAAATACAATTTGTGATTACTTATCTATTGACGAATTTCCATAGCAATAATATATTTGTGAAGATATACAGTTAAAAAAGTCACCTGTAACTCGAGCGGGACGACCGCCTGCCTGACGTCCAGCGCTGCCAACGACGTGAGCACCCAAACTGAAGCCGACCAAATGGACGTTGTTCCAGTTACCACCGGCGGTGTTGATGAGCCACACGAGGAAGTTTCCGAGGAACTGACCAACGCCAGGAACACCGTTGGTAGCAGTTAAGTAATTGGAATTAGCGAGAGCGCGCCAGTCAACTACGATGACATTTACATCCTGAACTGCCAAGAACGCAGATGTGATAAGGGGGTTCATCGCGGTGTTTCCATTGCTGTTCCATCCGTGGACGATGACTTTTAAGCCACGATTGGCGTTGTAATTGGAGTTCCAGATAGAGTTAGCATTGCCATTGACGATAATTTGAGCATTGTTGGGGTTCTGCCTGTAAAAGAAAAAATATTTTGAAGTAAGTAATGCATCCAACAATCGCATTGTGTGTTTATAATTAATTTGTCGATTATGTCGATAACATGTCGATTAATCAATATAATATCAGTTTAACATCATTAGGACTATAAAGGCCTGCTCAGATATAAGCGATATCGCTGTCGTGTTCGGTAACGATACTGGTCCGCCTTATGGTTTGTCACTTTGGACAGTGATATAGCTTATATCTGAATATGCCTTAAGACCTCACCCAAATAAAAATTAACTAGTGTCCAATTATAATATGTCATGCAAATCTAACCTAAAGCTAGCCATTAATATTCTAGGCCCTAGTCTGGTAATAATATTGTAATGTGAGGAGAATTTGGGACATCGTAAAAAAAATATATGAAAACTTTAACCATAACAAAACCTTTTTTTTTCTATAAAACTCGACCATAGAGTTTTCACTTCTTATGTTGACGTCGCCTCACAAAATAATGAAATTACGTAATTTAATAGAGATATTAGAGTGGAACTTATAACTCATTAAGTTACAATATTAATTAAATGGATGAGAAAAATAATTAGAACTCTGAAATTACATGACTTTAGATAAAATAGTGTAAACATAAACGTATTCGCCGGTTATTTAACCGTTTCATGCTACTCATTTAAAATTGGTCTTTACTACCTCACAGTAGGTGCGAAAAGTAGAGTATTCTCCTCGGGAATAAAGGTGTTCGTCTTGGGCGGGCCAACTATAGAAGAGAAAATATAAACAATAAATACCTAGAGAAAAACCAATATTGGTTGTTGGCACCATTTCTGCTCAGAACTTCCTCATCCACAGGTTCTTCCAGGTCCACTAAATGAGGAACACCGTCGCCATCAGGCATCCAGAAATAGCGACTCTCGCCTTCCACATAGTGGCTGTTATCCCCGGGAATAAGAGGGATGGCGCCACCAGCGCACACTGAAAATCAATCATTAATTTTGGGTTACATTTTTTGGTACAATGATTGAGAAAAATATTTGAAAAGTGAAGTAAGTACATAAGTATGTCCTGACGCATAAAGATTAAGATAGTATTTTTTTTAACTCTCAGATATTCATATTCTATTTGCATCCCATAATGTAGTTAAGGTATTACAATGGCTTAAAGCTAAGGTACAAATATATTTCTAAAACTGTTGGGAATCATTAATATTTAAACCAATTCTATACTACGTACTATTGTATTATAAGATCAATTCTTATACCTTTATAATGTGTCAATTCAAATTAAGGTATATAAACTTACATGCAACCAAACCAGCCAACACTACCAGAAACTTCATGGCTTTCAGTAGAATTAAATCAGGTGAAGACCAAATAGTATTTATATGCGTTTTAATCTTACCTAACAGATCTTGTGCAAAATGTTCAATGAGTAGATATGATTATGTCCAATTAAGACTGCGATATGGGTGAGTTGATTGATATTGTTTAAATGACCAATCGAAAAATTTTGTGAGTTTGTTTGTTAGGATATTTTCTAAAACCATTTTAAAAAGCTTACATATCGAAGTAATTTATCATCTACTAATTTCTGCGATATGTATCTATAAATATTAGGAATCCGTACAAAAAATACTACAGGGTTCACAGGACACTGGTGATCCAGTGGTACCAGGACTTACAACTCTCAGATCTTATGTTTTGAACCAGGTAGTAGGTGCATAGTAAGGTTTGTGTCATGTATTTTATCATATCATAACATAACATCACTCATGTAATCCTCAAAGGATTAGGGAAAGGTGTACCTATAGTACACCCACATTTCGGCAGTTATATTTTAAGTCCCATACCTATATTATGAAGCGAGCCTTTTTATTTATGTTCTACAAACGGTAGTGGCCCAAATCTTCTTCAGCCAAACATTACAAGACATTTTTTAAATACAGCAATTGGTATTGGATCCAGTCACGTGGTGGATTATGGTCCACATCCTCTCACAGAGACAAGACCTTAGTTTCGGATGTAGGAAAATGATGTGTATAAAGGCTGATGAAGAGGCTTTTTAAATGTATTGTGTTAATCTACTGCATTGTAATCATACTTTGCAAAAGCTTCTTTTAATCCCAAGTTACGATCATTGATTGGCACGCCCGCTCACACCATGTTAAGCCTCGTGCAGACTGTCGCACCGCGACGGCGCGATGTGACACCGGTAATTATTCTACCGTGAAGTTTTCTTAGAAATTGTATTGTTTGAGTCGCGCCAGTCTGCACAAGGCTTTACCAATTATTTGCGGACTCCATAGTCCAGGTTTACAACAATGTTTTACGTGACTGTACCGGTCTTAGATTTTGATACTTATAGGAAAACGTAGACGAGGAACTGCGCCGGCCGCGGCTGTGTTGCAACGAAAACAGATGTTTGAAGCTTTACATCTCCCCCCCCCCGATCTGTCCACACGCTGCAGCCTGAGTGTGGCCCGCCTGACGCCTCTAGAACGTTTTTAAACTGAGCCTCGTGTGCAAAGTTTCATAATAAAAATCGTGTGGAAGTTTGATTTGGAGATATACATATATCTTTGTGTACCTGTTCATGTTGTTATTACGTGGAAAATTGAAGTTTTCTTGATTGATTGATTCATATTAGTACTTCTTGATTGGTTCGGTTCGTAGATTAGATAACAAACAAATGAAGCAGGTGTGTTTGCTACCATATTGTCAGGGGTGAGTAGGTATGTAAAAATCGCGTGGTGAATTACACCTAGTAGATCATAGACAGATTAGATTAGATAATTATGTTATTGTATTTCTACAATAAATGATCATCGCTGCAAGGTATTAATTGCAATAGACATTTCATTTTTATTTTTATTCTGTGACCTTTAATTTGGACCTATTTTAATTGCATTGACATTTTATTCCAATCACGACCGGGCTATCTTGTTTAGTTGAGGTGTTCCTATGGTCAACTTCTGGCTGTGTGATCAGACCAGCTCCATGGTACAAATGATTGCAATGTCACCGAAGTTACATCGGTCTGTCAAGTTTCCGCTCCATGGGATGCCAAGAAGTGCTTGGAAAGTATGAAAAGAAGACAGTTCACAAGATTTGATAGGTAATGTCGAGCGTGTCGCCTTATTACGTCACGTATCCACAATTATTCCTTTCAAAATAAGGGAAAAATCCTGTTAAATGTTTGTTATCTAATATAGAGGTGATTTAAAATCAAAACACGATAACGTTTTTACGGTTTAGTACGTCATCAAAAATATTATTCTACATGAGTACCTAGATAAGAATTTTAATACGTCATATTTATCAATCCGAAATTGTGGTTGTTTGTTATTTTGTTTCTTCTTCGAGCAGCAATCACTAAAACTGATTTTAAGGTTATTTAGCACACGACGAGCAGAAAGGCATCCAATTTTTAATCAAGCTCTGAAACTAGACCATGTAGAAAGAAAGTATATGGATCTTAATATTCAATGAGAGGATAACACGCATCGTCTTACTCTAGTTTGATTATTTTAATGTTTGAATTGTTCGAATATTGGCAGTAATAATACCTTTATCAAAATCAATTAGTTGATAGGTATATACATTGCAATTTTTCTACTTAACATCATTTATCGAATTGATCGATTAAAGAATGCGTGCGTATTTTAAATGTAAGCTATCAGTGTGTTTAATCATTTTGGCACCCCTGTGGTTTTTGAATGTTCACTCTTTCACTCCTTTTAATACAAAAGTTAACAAAATATGATTTATAAACGCTTTATTCTACAAGTAATCATTTCCGCTAGAAAATAATACTTTCTATGGGTAATGATAGCAGAGACTGTCACTTTCTGATGTTGGCCGCATCAATACAAATGTAAACGTGTAAGATTGGCCACCTGCCAACGATCAATAAGGCATCACCCATCAACAAAGTATGCAACTCAGTGTATAGGTAACTAAGTATGCTAAATACATTACCGCCCGTATGCATTTATTAAGCAATTAATATTTTTTAATACTGAATATTCTCTTGGCGAAGTAGTAGGAATAGGATACGCCGAAGGTCAACTTACAGTAGCGTGTTTTTTATTTTATATAATCTTCGTATCACTGACGTAAATGTCACTAATCGCTTGTTTGGGTACCAAATAATTATAATCATTACTAGATAGCTATCATAATTCTTGATACACGTGATAATTATGTTAAGAAGACGTACTTATATTATGGTTTCTACATCAGATTTTAACGAAAATGGTTCATGCTGTAGGTACGTGTATTAAAGGTCATTCACGTAGGTATAAAATAATGGTGTGTACATCGGTCTGTGCACTGTACAGTGAGATCTCTTGTAAAGCCACTTCATTCACTTTTAACTTTCTTAATTAGCTAATTATGAAATCTATCGACATACACAATATGTCAAAATGGTGCACCACTTGACATCATAAGGGTAACGAAAAAAAACAATGCAATGTCAATAAATAAAGCTTTATTCGTTATAATACTTCATTGTAATCATCGTGTCCTTTAGAAGGGCCAGTTGGAGCCGGTGCTGAGACCGTAGATACCGTTTCTGTAATCATAAGATACCAATATTAGCAAATTCCATCATTATTTTATTCTTATCCTAAATTTTAATAGCTAACATTGGCTCGTATTTCAGTACTAATCAAATAAGGTATTTTGCCTCTACAAGGTGCAATACAAATAGGACATTTAAATGCCCATGAAAAAACTGTTACAGTTAAGAAAATACAAGCTATATTATATTAAATAAATAACAGAAGCTGTTCTCTGTGGCGTGGAAAGTTATTAACGTCCAGAACAAAGAAACCAAAACTTCGAAACCTTGCAGATCAATATGGCCACTTATTGAAGAAGAAAGATAGCTCAATTTAAGAGGTTCCAACTAGTTCTTATTCCCACAAAATTCACCCTATTTTTTAAATGGGGCAGAAGGCATGTACATTAACCGTTGTCGCTACAAGAAAACGGTCTTAGGATACTGTCCTTAACTTTTTAAGACGTTTTGTTTTGCATTCAAAGATTTAAAAAAAAAAAAACAGTATGTCTGTCCATCATAAAAAAGTAAGTTGGAGTTCGATCTTTCGATCTGTTTGCGGATGAATGGACGAATATTTTATTGGAATGTCAGAAGAAACATTAAAAAATATGACATTTTATAGTTATAAAATGTCATATTTTTTAATGTTTTTAACTATTGTAATTGGTGTTTAACCATGATATTTAAAGTAAATAAGTTCTTTCCTATGAAATGTATGGAAAAAGTTATTTTGTGATTTCTTTTCTTTTCTAGTTCTCAAACCTCAGTTGGTCCGAAAGAGATTTTTTATCTTTATACTACTATACTTACATCAAAAAAGTTTTTGTGAAAATTGCCGATTTTCTTGCTGAGTTGATATTCAATTTAAAAAAAACTGTGAATGCTGATCAACAGATCTCAAATTAATTACAGTCTCCTAAGACCATTTTCCTGTAGCTAAAACGGTTAAGGTACCTGGCCCTTACTGCCCCATCGCAAAAT
This sequence comes from Eupsilia transversa, assembly GCA_914767815.1. Classification (NCBI taxonomy): domain Eukaryota; kingdom Metazoa; phylum Arthropoda; class Insecta; order Lepidoptera; family Noctuidae; genus Eupsilia; species Eupsilia transversa. The sequence goes on from OU611874.1 coordinate 5,943,101, forward strand.
ATCACCCCATGTATATGATTCTGAGTTAAAATAAAGTCATCGGAATACTTACGCTCGTTTTGAAATTATGCCGTTACCCATGTTGACGGTACCGCCACTGCACTGATTATTCTGGGCTTGCTGGATGTTGGAGCATAATCTGCCGACAAAGTGGTTGGTGCGGACACTGGACGCGAAGAGCTCGGGCGCCCTGCTGTGAGAGCAGGTACTGATCCAGCAACCAGGCTGAGGATTCCTGCCTCCGTTAGGGTAGAAGTCACCGTTAGCAATTCGGTCGAAGATACCGAGGAGACCACCATCAGTGTGTATAGCTTCAACATATTGGCCGGCGTTGACGTTCAAAGCGTTGGAGTTTCCGCCCCAGTTGGGTCCAGCTGGGTCCAAGCCTAGAAAATACAATTTGTGATTACTCATCTATTGACGAATTTCCACAGCAATAATATAATTGTGAAGATGTACAGTTTAAATAAGTTACCTGTAACTCGAGCGGGCCGACCGCCTGCCTGACGTCCAGCGCTGCCAACGACGTGAGCACCCAAACTGAAGCCGACCAAGTGGACGTTGTTCCAGTTACCACCGGCGGTGTTGATGAGCCACACGAGGAAGTTTCCGAGGAACTGACCAACACCGGGAACACCGTTGGTAGCAGTTAAGTAATTGGAATTAGCGAGAGCGCGCCAGTCAACTACGATGATATTTACATCCTGAACTGCTAGGAAAGCAGATGTGATAAGGGGGTTCATCGCGGAGTTTCCATTGCTGTTCCATCCGTGGACGATGACTTTTAAGCCACGATTGGCGTTGTAATTGGAGTTCCAGATAGAGTTAGCATTGCCATTAACAATAATTTGAGCATTGTTGGGGTTCTGCCTGTAAAAGAAATAATACGTATTATGTTAGGAGTAGAATTGCATTGATTCTGTTCATAATTGTTTTCATGCCGTTTAATCAATTTAACATCATTAGAACTTTAGGACCTCACACTTAGTGATGAAGCGACAGAATATTATCTCACGGAGAACTTCTCCGATCGAGAATATTATATTGCTATATTATTTTCGACGGGGAATATTCTCGGAAAGGAGAATTTAAAAAAATATAAACCAAATATATAAAAGTATATGCCAATAACAACTAAATGGATAAAATTACCAAAAACGTGCTAAATAATAAAATCAATGCTTGTTCCAAAGAAATCGTGAATAGAATAATATAATTTACCTATCCTAAAAGTTATTTTTATAAATTTTATTGAAGCTGATTATTAATTTGTAAATTATTAAGTTTGTTTTAATGCAGAAATCCTAATTTTTTCCTCAGAAGAATTTACTGAGGATTTTAGTTGCAGTGTACCTAGATTATTTTGACGTCAACTTCGTAAAACATTCAGATGAGCCACTCCTGTTTTAAGAACTCTACAGTTGGGGACCTCCAATAAATTATATTTAAAACCAAAGGTAAATGTTTGCCATGATACATACTCGTAGTTATACTTGCTTGTAGCTTACAGGCTTCAGGAGAATTTTCCCTTTCATTAAAAATAGTCTAACTTCATGCACGTATGATTTAGTAGCCAGTTTTTTCAATGAAGACGTCAGAATTATTATAACTTATGTGAAACCATAAAATTATCAAACTATAGAAGAGATAATATAACAATACCTAGAGTAAAACCAATACTGGTTGTTGGCCCCATTTCTGCTCAGAACTGCCTCATCCACAGGTTCTTCCAGGTCCACTAAATGAGGAACACCGTCGCCATCAGGCATCCAGAAGTAGCGACTCTCGCCTTCCACATAGTGGCTGTTATCCCCGGGAGTAAGAGGGATGGCGCCACCAGCGCACACTGAAAATCAATGATTAATTTTGGATTACATTTTTCGGCAGAATGATTGAGAAAAATATTTGAAAAGTGAAGTAAATAAGTATGTCCTGAAGCTTAAAGATTTAGATGGTTATTTATTTTTACTCACAGATCTTTCTAAATCTGTTGAGAATCATTAATATTTAAATCAATTGTATACTATGTACTATTGTATTATACATGTATGTTCAATTCTTATACCTTCATAAAATGTTTATTCAAATTAAGGTATATAAACTTACATGCAACCAAAGCAGCCAACACTACCAGAAACTTCATGGCTTTCAGTAGAATTAAATCAGATGAAGACCAAATAGTATTTATAAGCGTTTTAATCTTACCTTACCGATCTGGTGTAAAATGTTCAATGAGGAGATATGATCTGATTATGTCTAATTACGAAAGCGATAAGGGTGAGTTGATTGATATTGTTTATATGACAAATTGAAAAAGTTTGTGAGTTTGTTTGTTAGGATATTTTCTAAAACCGTTGATGGAATGAAAAAAATCGAAATTCCATTTAATAATGTCAAGGTTAAAATTAAGAAATAACGATTAGGAAAAATTTATGGGTTTATGATTTTGTTTACCTAATATAGAGTTGTTTTCCGACGCCCAACGCCATGGGCAAAAGCTAAATTTGTTGATACATAATATCGAAGTAATTAATCATCTACTGATTTCTACGATACGAATCTACAAATATTAGGAATCCGTAGAAAAAAAAAACATGGAATTATATACTACGGGGTCCACAGGATAGTGGTGATCCAGTGGTTACAGGACTTACGACTCGTAGGTCTAGTGTTTCTAAACGAGGTAGTAGGTACGCACCATGTATTTTATGACTAATGTTCTAAAAAAGGAGTAAATCGGCTTGAGCCAAAAATTACAAAACATTTTTTAAATGAATCAACTCGGGTTGGGTCCCTGTCGTGGATTATGGTCCACATCCTCTCACAGAGACAAGACCGTAGTTTTGGATGTGGGAAATTGATGTATATAAAGGCTGATGATGAGGCTTTTTAAATGTATTGTGTTAAACTACTGTATTGTTATCATCGTATTGCTTTGCAAAAGCTTCTTTTCATTTAAGGTATAACGCTCATCTATTGCCACACCCGCTCCTCGCACCATGTTACCGATTATTTGCAGACCCAGTTTTACAACAATGTTTTTCGTAACTGATAATGATAAGGAACGGAATGATACTTACTTTGCCTTTATATAGAAAAACGTAGGCCATAAAGAAAAATAACAGTGTCAAAAAAATGCGGTAAAAATAACTTACATTTGTGCAATCAGTTAGGCGTGATTTTATGTGTTTCTTGTTTCACACTTCGACTCGAAATAAAATAAAAAAGTAACGTATCCACAGCACCTAATTCGAACTTACACTTGACTCAATTTTGATTGATTGACAATGATTGCGTTCGTTTTCTTTTGCTTTACATACCTAAGTACCTACATAATATTGGTAGCTGCGGTTTCAAATTATATAACTAAGTATATAATACAGATATATTTTCCAGATCTAGTTTTTTCATAAAAAAATTGTGGCGTATTGTAAGAGTTTTAAAAACAACAGACACCTGTGAGCTGGGCGTTTTCTGGCATTTAGGAATGAACAAGTTTAGTAGATATTGGTGCCGATTCCCTTGTTCACAAACTAAACTAAATTTAAGTTCAGTGCATCTTTTTCTTTCTATTTCATTAAGAAAAGGACAGAAGATACATTTTAGTTTAGTCCTGTCAAATCTGTCACCACTCCATACAAGTTTAGACGTGATTAAAAACTTGCCTACTAAAATTACGTCAATTTACGTCATTCAGGCAGGATTAATTTGACAGGACTAACCTAAAATATATCTTCTGTCCTTTTCTTAATGAAATAGAAAGAAAAAGATGCACTGAACTTAAATTTAGTTTAGTTTGTGAACATGGGAATCGGCACCAATTACTGTACTTCACCTGCCATAATTTGTTATTTATCTGTATATTCCAGTGCCTCTGGCTTCTCTCCAATGTGATGCGAATTAGTTTAGTTAGGGTTCCATTTAGCTAAAACTTAAACCTAATAAAGTCATTTATACTTTTGACTTACACACCGAGCTGTGAAACATAAACGAAAGCGAACTCATCTTTTTTATTGATGTTAAATGCATACATGCGAAACTTCATCGGATCAATAAAATGTGTAGTCAAAATAATCTCTTATCATGTTCACGATGGCTGCCGAGCCATAGACTCGCGGGCCCATCCATTATTGAATTATCTCGTTAATATGATTGAAAATCAAAGCGATAAAGTAATAATTGCAACCGTTTTGAAACGAATGGCAGGAATTTAGCTGAATTTGGGTGGTTTGGCGATAGATAAGTTAACTTATCTGACATAATAAATGATTAAATAACGATATGGCGAAACCAATTTGCTCTTACGATACTTACTTTTTGTTTCACAACTACCTAATGAAAACAATGAGATAAGTCCATAAACAGCAATGCATTAAAAGCCATCAGGCGTATTTAGGTATCTGCACTATACTCCATTGGTTTAGGTTATTAAATAAAGGTAAACAAATCGTAAAAAGGGTTTTTACAGATGACACTTTCTTGTTTAAAAATATATATTTCCTGTTTTTACGGCGAAGTATCCCCCCTAACACGTATGAATCCGGATTTTTAATTTGTCTGTCTGTGATGACTGGTTTTATACCTTTTTAGTTAGTTGACTTTTGCAATTACAAACTTACATTTGCAGTTAAAGCAGCGACCGTGATCTAGAACGGTGTATGGGAAAAAAAAAAAAACAATTCTAATCGGTTTCTCCCCAGTCTTTTAAAACTTCTTTTTCAACTGCAATGTTAAGTTTGTGCTTCAATCCGGAATTGGAAATTCGGGCAGCCGAACACAGCTTTGAAACGGAACCCTCAGGGCGCGAGTCCTAATAACACATGTACAGTTTTTTTTTACATTAATTTTAATTCTAATGAAATATTTCAGAATTCGTATACAATGTTTGTCCTAAACTAAGTCACGTCAGTGTTAGTGTACGACGCGAAGTGGAGGGTGGGAGCGAGACAGAACGCTGGATATCGCGCCTAAAGGATATTCTCGTGTAAGTTACAGTTGGGTACATTATTTTACACGCACGGTAACGTCAATAATTTTTTATGTTATTTAAAAATATTTATTCCTATAATTTGTTGTATAGTTGCATTATATTCTAAGTAGGTACTGTTTATTTTATTTTGTTACCTATTTATGTACAAATCACAGTACCTAACTTGGTTTCCGTGACCACTGAAAATCAGCATCACGCTGAGTGGAAGCCTTCTTGTTGCAGACATGACGTGCAGCTGCCGACTTTGTCTGTTTTATGCTCGTATTACCTAATGTAGATATTATATTTTGTTTTATTTTACTGATTACCCATTTTTCTGTATGCACGTGTTTCTTTAACAAATAAACCTATTTTTCTTTCTATGATCCACCATGTATCTAACAACACTGACAGGATGCGTTCCTTGAATCCCCACACAAGTATGTTACGATCTTTGGTTTTCGTGTGGTTAATGACTAACCAGGTGTTTTTATGCCGCCCTTAAGGCTTCTGACTTGGCTTCACATGTCGTCGGTAAATATCTTTCAGGCATGGTTTCCTCACGATGTTTTCCTTCACGATATTACCATTCAAATTGTTGACGTATGACGGTGCAGAAGTAAAAAATTATAGTCTTATTACAAAACAAGGTTTTTCTTTAGGTTTAAAACATCGAGCTATTTTTTAATTTTGAACTTTAATTAGGGCGAATTTCACCAATAAAACTGAACGCGCTCGAGAGCTGACAGTGTCAAATGTTTCATACCTATTGATGACACTGACAGCTCTTGAACGCTTTTCAGATGTGCTGATCGCGTTCTGTTTCATTGGTGAAATCCGCCCTTAGAGAACAAACTAACGTCAAACATGAGTCTAAGATGTCAATTTCGTATTTAAAACTTTACTGTGTACTTATAAGGTTTATAATACAACAGCGAGCTCGAAGGTTTGGGCTTGGACTAAAGTTAGAACTTGTGTTCTAATAAGACGGTTTGTCTCTGTGTTTGATTTTTTCTATGTAGATTTATACTAATGTGAAATACTTTTAGGACAAAAAAAAGTTTTTTTTAATTTAAGAGCAATTTAATCGTTTTAACCAGATAATCAGATTCATTATAAACTTGTACACAATATTTAATATTCAGATGTTAATCGCAATAAGTTTACAGCATAAAGTATCTTATAGTCCGTAGTTTAAAAAGGCCAGCTTGCTCCTGTCCTGAGTCCGAAAATACCGTTTCTGTAAAGAAAAAAATTTAGTTAATAAATCAGCATTAAAATCGTACTTCTGCCGTTATCGCAATTTATTTGGAGGCGACGTAACATGACCCTTTCATTCCATACTTCTCTATTATCATTTCAGTAGTCACCCCCTTTCTAGACATATCATCTTTCACACAGTCCATCCCTCGTTTCTTTGGTCTTCCCCAACTCTTAAAGCCGTATTCTTCATCGTCATCATTTTCTTTCCCATATCCCAATTTATTTAGTTCTTTTTCCCCAGTTAACAACTACATAATATGATTAACTAAAATAGCTTATTTTGCGCAAACGTAGGTATTTATAAGTATTTCTATCTAAAAAAGTCAGTCCATCATCACATTATATAATTTTAAGCAAGAATATTCAGGGTCCCAAGAAAAAATCCCAGTTCAAGACAGAGAAAACAGGTGTTTTAACAAGAAACTCACCCGCGCTTGTTGACGATGGCATTTCCCATTTGGAGGGAACCTCCGTTGCAAGTTCCAAGCTCAGCTTCCCAAACATTACCGCATTGTCTTCCAACCAAGTGGTTGTGGCGGACGGTGGAGGCGAACAGCTCAGTCGAACGACCGTGAGAGCAGGTGCTTATCCAGCAACCAGGCTGAGGATTCTTACCACCGTTGGGGTAGAAGTCAGCGTTAGCAACTGGGTTCATGATACCGAGAAGGTTACCATCGGTGTGGATGGCTTCGACATATTGACCAGCGTTATTGCTCAATGCGTTGCCGTTGTTACCCCAGCCAGGCCCAGCAGGGTCCAGACCTGTAATCAAGAAGGTTTATTAGTTGACTTTAAAGTAATTTATCGTGACAAACTATAAAGCTATATAATTTGTGTGCTGTTATGCAGAAATATCTTCAAAATATGACAAAATACTCACCAGTAACACGGGTAGCACGGCCACCAACCTGACGTCCAGCACTACCGACAACGTGAGCACCCAAACTGAAGCCAACAAAGTGGACCTGGTTCCAGTTACCACCGGCGGTGTTGATGAGCCAGTTGACGAAGTTTCCGAGGTGCTGGCCTACACCGGGGACACCAGCGGCAGCAGTGTTGTAGGCAGAGTTAGCGAGAGCACGCCAGTCAACAACAATGACGTTACAGTCCTGGACTGCGAGGAATGCAGATGTGATGAGAGGGTTCATGGCAGTGTTGCCGTTGTTGTTCCATCCATGGACGATAAGTTTCAAAGGTCGGGCGCCATTGTAGTTGGATGACCAGATTGTGTTGGCATTGCCGTTGACAATAACATTGGCGTTGTTGGGGTTTTGTCTGAAATTATTTTATACAATTTAGTGCTAATAAATTTTATACTGCTAATAAAAATTATTACTGTTGTTCTTTAAATATAAAAGGTAGTTTATATTCTGCAAGTAAAGGACATGGTGAAACTGTAAGTAAAAATTATTTTGATAGTTTTATAACGAATAACAACTTATTACTAGCACTGATCTAAAATCTAATATTTACATGTTGTATTAATCTGGATAGAAAAACATCAAAACCAAGAATTGAAATCACCGATTACCTGGTGAACAACCAATAGGCGTTGTTAGCTCCGTTTCTGGAGTTCAGCAAAGCTTCATCGACTGGCTCGTGGAGGTCCACGAGGACAGGTGTGCCTTCACCATCAGGCATCCAGATGTACCGGCTCTCCCCCTCCACATAGTGGCTATTGTCTCCCGGGACGGTGGGAAGAGCGTTGCCGGAGCACACTTGAAATTAAATCAAAAACATAATTTTACAGCGACGAAGAACTAAGAATATCGGAACGTAATGAACAAGACAATTTAAATTAATTCAATGCCTCGATGTATCTAAACCTCGAAGCGGTGAATAACATTCTAAATCAACACTTCATTTAAAAAATCGCTTAGGGGTATCGATCGTCACCGAATCCCGAAAACACATTTCTTTTTTCCGCATAGTTCCCAAGAAATAATGAAATGATTTAATATGCATTTTGATATTCCTTGGAATTAAAATTTTTGGATATGTTTCTTTGAACTGACCGAATGGTCCAAACCGTGGTCCAAACTCACAGACGCGGAAAACCTTATTAAAAATATTGAACTGATTCCGTCTTCAAAGAAGAATATGAATATAAAAGATGAAATAGGTATATCACTTCTGGATTAAAATAAAATTGTTGTGATGTTAAATATACTTCTAGATATTATTTGTAGAATATAAGGTAATAAATGTTGAGTACTAACACGCTACTAAGGCCGCAGCTACTACGAATATTTTCATGTTCACGAGATAATTTGACACTGCTACAGTAGGCGGCTTCGTAGGGGTTTTTATAAATGGTGTTATCGTAATACACGAGTGCAAAATATTAATAAATAATTACGATAATCTGTTGATACATTACAGATATTTTTTAAAGATATGTACTTTATCTTTCATTTACCATTTGCGTTTTTTTTTTTCATTATTAATATTTTAGGGTAGACGAGGCTTTGATGTTATGTTGACGATTGACTAATGTGGGGTATTTTGGCAGAAATACTAACGTCATACGGCATTTTGCTGTGGGGAAATATGATGGGATGGCAGCCTTCCCAGCCTTCCCATATCCTAAATTCTACATTCGCTTTTGAACCTTGCATAAATATAGTAAGATCGTAAATATCAATTTGTAAATATCATCACGACTGACAGCTGTTCCATTTGGCCCACTGACAATACTTTGTCTCTAATTTGTCTTGGACTCTTGGTTTATTGGAACAGCTGTGTTAGCTCAGTGGGCTAAAGCCTAAAGCCGTCGTATTCACTGGACAAATGTCCTGCGACACCAGACGTTTGAAACCTCGGGCGTTATCGACCAACGTCTCTAGATATCTTGGCTAACGACCTTTTTCATCGGTTTCTATGTTGACTGACATCTCATGCGACTTCGCCCGACGTCGTTTGATTTCGCCAGACATATCCAGCGACATGTGTCGTGGGAAGCTTCATACGTCGGAGCCCGTCCGGCTGTCTACGTTGCATGACGCAAAGCAATAGCACGTTGGTTTTCAGTTGCAGGGCAACAAACCATTGTGCATAGTTCACGTTGGACGTATCCCTCGGTCACATTTTTGGTTTTCTTCATCCATAAGCGTTGTCTTCTTTGATTTGCCTTTATACAATATACGTTAATATTAGAAGTAATAACAAAATATGTTAGTTTATGTTTTCAATCATCACACAATTTTTGCATAGAAGTGCATGCTGGAGCACAATAGGACATGAAGCTCTTCTAGATGTCCAATGAGGTTATAATATATAAAGTCAGCTATTATTATTGGAAACATTAATTTAAAAAAGTACAATGACATTCAAATATGGCATTTGAATTTCATTGTACTTTTTACTGCATACTCTTTGGTTTACTGTGATATGGTTTTAAAATGTAAAAAAAAAAAACAACTGCGACCCACACACACTTGGAACCTCAGCTTGGAATAATAACTAAATTAAGACCCTTGCGAGCGAACCTTGAAGCAAAAAACCGGCCAAGTGCGAGTCGGACTAGCGCACCGAGGGTTCCGTATAAACCTGTAGGTATGTAAGTAAAAGTTGACCCATCAGGACAATCGAGTCATAGTTATGATATTTTTTTTAAAAATATTTTTATTATATGATGTAACTAAAAATTTTTCGGTTTTTCAAATTTTAAAAGGTTTTCGCAATTTTTCCTTTATCTGTGCTATAAGACGTTGCATCGTGCCAAATTTCAAGATTCTGAGTTCACGGGAAGTACCCTGTAGGTTTTGATTCCCTTGCGAGTTTCGAAAATTTGCGGCATAAACGGCTGTATCTTTTGATTGCGTTGGCTTAGAAGTTTGATTTTTTCACAGCTCCAAGGGACAGTAGACTTGAGCATTTGATATAATTTTGATTTCAGCTTGATACCTCCACGCGTTCCTGAGAAAAAGGGTCTTGACAGACGGACGGACGGACAACAAAGTGATCCTATAAGGGTTCCGTTTTTTCCTTTAGAGGTTCGGAACCCTAAAAAAGACTTGCCAAGCTTTACAGGACTGCATGGAATTGATAGATATAGATAGGGTAGCACACTAACACCTTGAATGAAGCCAAAAAAAATCATGATTTTATCAATCAGTCACATCAGTAATGACTTTTATCTATTTAATAAAGCATGACGAAAATATCACTTTCGAAAATATCACCGGTGTTATTAATTGTTTGTTTATCTCAAAATTATATATTAATGGCATTATTTTAAATGACATTACCGTACTAGGTTGTCACAAGATCTTCGGAGAGCAAATCAAACTGGACACGTCAGGTGCATCGCAACTTAGGAAAATAATCACACTACCTATTTTGTATTGTAACTTGGACAAGATAACAAGTAACCCAACAAGTGGAGGCAGTCAAGCGTATCATATTGAGCTTCTTTCCACAGCTTCCTTTAGGGTGAAACTCTTTTGAACACGGCGCATGGTCCACTTGTTTCTAAAGCGCTTTTCAGACTACGCTATACCTAATATAATATCGTATAGCATATAGTTCATAGCACAACAATATCGCGCACCATACATTTTATGGACACTTTCACACTTCACGTACGATATATTATTGGCTTACTTTTAGTTATAAAATTGAGTTCATGCTATGCTATATCGTGCGCCGCCTTCACCCCCGGCCGTCCCGCAAGCGAAATAAGTCAAATACTATAAATGCTTGCGATTATATCGCGTAATGTGAACGCCATGCTATATAGTATAGCATTAGGTCATTAATTGCTATACTATAATTATATCACAATGGTATAAGCGTAGTCTGAGAAGAGCTTAATGCTTTGGGCGTCCATAGAGCGCAGCGTTTTGTTTTATGAAAAAACATTGACTAACATCTAGGTCTAGTGGGATAATGTAGGCTAATAAAAAAAAATAAGTAAAAAAAAAAACATCTAGGCCAATGACTGCTTATGATTGATGACGATATATAATTTTGGCAATTTAGATTCAAGTTTCTAATAATCTTCTGATCGATTGACTGCCTGAATATTATTATACTTAATTCTTAAGATTTCTTTGAAAGATAATTCATCATTAGTAATGATTTAATCAGTACCTCCTAATATCATCCTTTTATCAAATTAGCGTGGTCTTTCTTGCAATTTGGGGAGGCCTTAGACCACGAAGACACCTACATTATAAACCTTAACGAACACTCATTATTAATATTAATTGGTACCTTCATAAGTAGCCTATACCTACCTGTTTGTTGGTAATATAATGTAGGTAAAAATAAAGTTGAAAAAAAATGGGATGAGCAATAATAAAATAAATATATTACACGTGTATCTTTCTTACTTGATAAGATTACATAAATTACAATTAGTATGTACGTCATGTATACAGGCTGGATTTTTGAGAGGGGGTAATAAGGATAGATAACTTAACCGTTGTCGCTACAAGAATGGTCTTAGGAGACTGTCCTGAAGTTATTGAGACATTTTGATCGGTAATCGGTATTCACAGATTTAGAAAAAGATGTACAGTCAGCAAGAAAATGGGCAGTTTTCACAAAAACTTTTTTTGATGCCAATCGATCATGTTTCTTGTAAGGATCAAAAAACTCTATCGGACCAACTGAGGTTTGAGTACTAGAAAAGTGAGGAACCGCAAAAAAGTTTTCCCATACATTTCGTAGGAAATGAGACTCCAGCCTACTTTTCACCATGGATAGAATCGCCGTAAATAAATAAACAAAAAAATTGGAATTTCAAATTTCGACCGAATACGCGTCATAATTTTATTTGATTTGAGAATAAAATTAAGATAGTTTATTGCTTTTGAAAAACTTTTTCCATACAAAAGTTTTTTGTAATTTCTACATATTTGGGAATATAGTAGGTATCTCAATCATTTTAAAACGAAATTAAAAAATAATAAACGGTGCTTTAAAAATCTTATTTATTAAGGTTGATCTAAAGCGCTTGAAAAACTTCTGAAAATCTTTAGCCCTGAGCGAAAGGTTGCTGCCAGTTCGTCTGGAAGGTGTAGATACCGGATTGGCTGTAAAAGATGAAAGTTTAATTAGTAGGTATACCTAGTAGATATAGTATAATGGGCTGGCGCACGCATTTCCACGTCCAAGTGCATTTTTGCGTAATGTTTTGTTATTAAATTAGTCATTATTAAATTCACCTTTACTTTTAATTTACTCAAGTTTATTAGTCCATTAGTGTAATAGTTTTATGTAACTTGTTGAGTTGCATAAAAACTATTTTGCTATCCACTTGATTTTTTAGAGATGTATTCTTACCCGCTCTTATCTGCGAGACCACCGAAGACGACGCCCTTTTGACCAGAGCAAGTCAGAGTAATGGCTTCGTCATAGTTTTCACAGGCTGTACCGACGAACCTGCTGCCATCTGCAGCAGAGATAGACTCAGCGTAGAAGACGTAACCAAGGATGTGGGAGCAGCCCGGGTCGACACCGCAGCTGGGCTGATAGCTGCCGCCGTTGGGATAAAAGTCAAGGTCTCCCAAGGGATAGTCGTAGCCAAGGAGGCCAGCAGTAGTGTGGATAACCTCAACCACTCCAGCTTGTCCGGGCTTCAGGATGTCAGGATGGTGAGTCCAGCCGGCGAAGGAAGGATCAATAGCTGTTTATGAAAAATAATTGGTTAAATAGTGACCTACAAAAAAATTATTAAAACACGTGTAAGTACATAATTATGCTCAAACTTTGATTTTTTTTTTTTAGCAGAAACTATAAAGAAAGGTAAGATTTTTTTAATTATCAAATAATGCCAAAATCAGGGTTACAATAGACTGGCAGTGAAAATTATAGAATTCTTATTCAGCCGAAAGAAGTCTCAGCTGTACATAGACATTCCCTAATTGAACAATGTAAAGAGACGAACTAACCAGTAATGTGAGGAACCACCCCATTGACACGATCTGCAGCAATACCAGCAATATGTCCACCCAAGCCGACACCGACGATGCGGTAGTTATTGGGCCCGTAATTGAACGATGAGGACAGGAGGTTGATGAAGTATGCGATGCGTTCAGCGACAGCGACAGCGTTGCTGAGTCCCTGGGTGTACATGCCTGACACCGGGCTCCAGTCGATAGCGAGCAGGTTCACATCTTGAGCGCCGAGGTGAGCTGGAAAACAGGTATGCAAGGTGGAATTGAAATAACTGAAAACCGGAAAAGGGGTCTACTATGAGGATACTTTACGTATTCTGTACCTACAACAAACTACATGAGGAAAAATATTGCTAGGAAGCGACTTTTATTTTTGTTGTGAAAAGTCGATTTATGGGTGCATACAACTGTACAGTAGTTGTTTGGGTATTTAAAGTTAAATTATAATATTATATTTAAAACTAGATTTCGTGAAAAGAAGTTAAAAAAAGTTGGTACTTTGACCATCAATATCTCTGTAATCGTTTATTTTATTTTTTTTATTGTAAATAGGATATCGGAATCACTTTTACACGTCATGTTAAAAAAATATTAGAGCTAAGCTAGATGAGGTCGGCGTTTCCTATCTGACTACTCTGAGAAGAAAGGCCGAAACAAACTCAGAGGTCACAGTCTCTTTTAAAGTCCAGACATTATCTTGGTCAGGCCATATGAGGACCATGTAGATAGTGTCTGAAATGGTCTTTTGAGGAAAGAACCACACAGATTTGAGTGGATGTCTATTCTTCCGTCGACAAAACCCGTTTCTACGGTGGTCATGCTACGCGTGCAGTCAGTGCAAGCAATTGTCAGTAATCGAGGAGCTCATCTCAGAACTTAAGGAGCTCAGCGACTCGACGAACAGTACCAAAGAAAGTTCTCAGCTAAGGTCCAGTACAAAAAAAAATATCAAAATTACGAAGACTATAATTATGTAAGTGACTCTCGGCTTCGTAAACGGTCTTTTTACACCCGGTATAAAAAAACTAGAGGTTAACAAAAACTAAGGTTGTATCTGTCACGTGTTCAGGCTGGTAGTAGTGTACTACGTCAAATTCTACAGGTATTTTAAATTGTAAGTATAACAATTACCTGGAACAAGGAAGGCATTGTAGTTTCCGGTGACATTGTCCGCATAGTTGTGAATGGTGATGACGGTGGGTCTCGTGGGAAGGAAATTGGACGCCATGATGGAGCCTGGGGCCGGTATCAAAGGCTGGCTCAGTGAAGGATTTTGCCTTAAAACGTAAATCATAATATACTTAATTAACACATTAAAACCAAACAACAAACCTATTTACAGGCCTACTGTGTATTTCTCATAATTTATCAAATTATATATTTTTCACTAAGTACATACCTACTAACCTTAATTTGCGTATTCAAAACATTATTTTGTGTTTATGATATTTTTTATACAAAGTGTTTTTTTTTATATCCCATAACTCTTGGGTATGAATGAGACCATATCAAAGAATCAACTGGCTTAAGAATTATTTTTCAACAATCATTTTATTTTTTCATTTTTCATACAAAATAATACGACAAAGTCACGATTATTAATGTAAAACACCCTTACCTACGTGAAATATAACAACGTCGCATTTTCTTACCTTTAAATATGAATGATTGCATTGAATGAAAATGATTTACTCGTACTTATCAATGATACTTAGATACACACATCGAGAGTATAGTGTTATGTTATCTTCGAAACTATGTGTTTTTAGCCACATATTCTAGGACTTTTTGTATTATTTTTACTTATAGAATACAACCCTAGAGTTGTGGGATATCAAAAAAAACAACTTAGGCCGTTCAGCGGTTTTGCCAATGCCTTTATTTACATATGCGCGCGCATCGCTAGCGGAAAAAACAAAACCAGCGCGCCATTTTCCATAAATGTTTGTCCGTGGCAACAAAGGTCAGTTGAACTTTATAAATCTAAATGTATCATCTCTATAGTTACGTATTGTACCCTAGGTTGTTACAACAAGTCTGTTTTTTTCTTCGCAAGTGTGTTGAAAAACGTCGTTTGAAACGCGTGTGCATTGTTACACACTCGGCTACCTCATCGCGCTCGCCTACGGCTCGGTCGAATAACCTCTAGATAATAATGTACTAGATATTATTAGTATTCAACCAAAAATCCCGCCTCGTTGAGGCAATTATTAGAGTTCAATTATAAAATTATTGTTATTTTGCGTACAAACCTCGTGAATAGGTGGAACACGACATCGTTGTCCCCAAGACCGGATGCTGTAAAAATAAATATATGTAACTTTAGTATGTTTGTGCGCTTTACTCAGGAGATGCCAATTTTGCGCTTCGATACTTTTGGAAAGTTTTGTATCTAACAGAGTACCTATCGGATTTTTATTCACAGATATTTATTTCAATATCCTAGACTTTATTTGCATTTAAGCTCCCGAAAAAAATAATTAACTTCCAGCGATCTGTTGCTGACTATATAGGTACTAACTAAGCTGTGTTAAAATGAATTTCCAAAAAAAATACAATTTTTCCGAAAAAAATACTAAACTTCCGAAAACATACGTTCTGCTAAAGTGGCCCGCGCTTGGGTCCTTCGTGCGTACTTCGGGTGATGTTGTCTTAAAAAGTCAACATGTTGTGCTACAAAAGTTAGTGACAGAAACGAATTGCTGCAAAACCGAGTCCACGTAGTCTTGTCTGCCCTACTTTAAGCCCACGAAGGCGCGGATGGGCGAGGCAGTCCGCAAGCTGAGGAGCAGGTTGTTTTGAACGCTCGCCGCTGTGGCTGAGGCTGGCCGAGCAAGCCGAAGCTGCGGTGATAAGCGTTAAAACCATCTGCGACGATAAGCTCGCGTGGGACCGCCGGAGCCCTGCAGCGCTGAAGCCGTGACAGGAACCATGCCTGCTGCTTGCTTTTTCTTGCTTGCATTTCTGAGATATGATAGGTCGATAGTAGTATATTTTATTTTTCTCATAAGACATTCGACACAAATCTCCATGAAATGCGCTCACAAATCTGTCATAGAAGAGTATTTTTAGGCAATACTTTCTTGTTTTGTAATAGTCATTTGGAAATTCATAGGCCGATAAAGACTGATTATGTCCCCCATATTAAAAAGGTATTTTTTTTTTAATTTATCACGATTGTCCCCAAACAAATTGAAGAATTCCCGTCCGGAGAATTGAATATATCGTGATGAATGAGGCGGCTATCTATTATAAAATCAAAAGGTGTGGAGCATGCTGATATAATTATCAGCTGATATAGTTAATGAGCCTACACGAGAATTTGTTCAATCGATCAACTACTGATATTAAAAAAAAAAAAAGAAAGACTGACGATAAAAAATATTTAATTGATATTCTCAATTTTCCGACATTAATGCTCTTTATCAATATAAAGGCTCGGTTACGATGTACGAAATAACTACTACAGAAGGGACTGTAAAAAAAAGGCTAAGTCAAAGCAGGAATTTGGATCATGTCATAAAATCACATAAATCGTATTGACACTTTTCTATTTTCGAAATGAGTTTTTTGAGCTCGCTTCGCTCGCTCTCGGTAGTACGTTCTCTGAGCGAAACTGTTCTGCATAAGTCAACCAAGTAACCTAAGCATTTCGTGACGGGGTGCCAAAATTTTCGATCTCGCTGCGCTCGCTCTTGCATGCTGCATTTAAATAAGTTCCAAAAAAAATCCACTTGCAACCTGCATTCTTCCTTTCATACATAAGTTGACAATGTATCTCCTATTAAACTGTATTAGTGCACAGGAACAAAGACAAAAAACTTTAGCCCTTATACTCTCCAAGGGTATTGTGGGGGTGCCGTAGAAATCTCGCCTAGGACGCCGGTAGTGCTAAAACCGGCACTAGTGACACAGAACCGCATGGTTGTCCTAATTTGTGCAACATAGACAAGGTGAACGTTAGATTCGTACCTGCAACAGCAGCGCACAGGATAAAAACACACTTCACGAGCGCGGCCATTTTTCACAAACTAACTATACCAGATTCACCACGGGTTTATATAAATACAATTTATCGTAGATTACGGGACATTTAATCCCATATAAGATAATTGTTAAACTTATACAATAAAACTACCAAAACCTAGTGATAAGAAGCTACCATTCTTGTTATTCTACATTTACCTAAAACCTGCGGAAATTCAAGGAAAATCAGATACGAAATTCATATCAGAGAGTTTTGGAAATGCTATTCATTTTTATTAAATCTTTAATAAGCCAGTCTGTTTCATGTCTTAGCGTGAGGAATTAAAGGATAAAGTGTATTTAATGGATTATTGACTAAATTTAGTCATGAGTTAATTTCGTCGATGTTAGTAGGTAGTATTAGAGACTACTCACATTTATTCAGCTCTATTCAGCGTTTGTCCATAGAAAACGCGCGAAACGCGTCCTTGCAGCTATCCGCAGCTGAAAGGACGCGTACGCGTCTCATACAAAATCGTAGTTTTCTATAGGCAAACGCTGATTAGAGCTGAATAAATGTGAGTAGTCCCTTATTGTGAAACTGCTGTTAAACTTTAGTCCTTTTAACGGAGGTCGAGTAATATTTGTATTGCTGTTCAAGTAGGTTATAAAGATGCATCCCACCCACTGATACCAATCTAAAGTAGATTGTACAATCTACTTTAGATTACATTATAGTACATTGTTTTTCGTTCTTCTGCTGTTCCCTATTTTAAAATTATCGATTTGTTTAACAAACGATGTATAAGTCCAGTGGGTGGGCCACGAATGACCGCATTTTTTTTTAAAACTTTCTTTTACCTTTGGGAAAACCTTTTTAGAGTATTATCATACTGACGATTTGCCAGCGTGTTTCCAGCGAAGCGATTTGTGAACGTGCTCTCCGCGGGTGCGAAGCGAGTTAGCCGCGACCATGCGGCGTGTTCGCCGCGTTTTCACAATATTATACACTCGCTTGTCTCGCTCTCTCTTGTGCAATCAGGCCAATTGCTCTCGTTCCGTAAACGCCGCGAAAACGTGGCGTGCTCGCTACGCATAGTCAGCGAGTTGCTGGAAACACACTCGCAAATCGTCAGTGTGATAAGGTGCTTACATCAGCTCATGTATACGTTCGTACCAAATAATAATCATTGTTTTCCTTAATGATATCTTTATCAATTGTATTGTGATAAGTATCGAAATCGTGTTATATTCTTCTTATGACGTCACTAGGAGATTAAATCGTCATATCCGTAGGAAGTAGATATTACGATTTGTATGGCCAACAAGAGTGAAAGGTAGGTATTTAGTAAGTCTTGAGATTTAGGTTTATACCTACCTAAAAAAATACAATAGACGTAAAAAGTCTTAAAAACTCTGCGTCCGGCGCTCGGCGTGGCACACGTCGTGTACGGGTTCGCGACAAGTCAATCGATATCCTGAGGATGCCTCGTTGAGAGGTGAAACACGTGTCGATTTCCTACAGAGTTTTTATGACTATTTAGGAATATTTAAGCGGAATACGATACTAAATATATCGACGTCTATTGTGTTTTATTATGGATTTCCGCCAAGTCACGCCTAAATCAATTAACTACCTAAAACAGTTTGTAGGGAACTGGGTAAGTAGATTGTATTAAAAAGCAGTTGATAAAGAGTCTTGAAAACTGGTAAGAATGGTAATGGACATTTTTATTAACGGATGGCCAAACCATGTGGACTTCCAGACTGTATATAATACATGTACTGCTCAACTGAGTAACATTCTCGCCTCTACAACCATGTCAAGTAAGTGTGATACTCCCTGACCACGCCACAATGAAGTATTCAAAAAAAATGTTTCTAGATAAATTGTAGAAAGCATTTAAGGGTCGTACGCACTGCCGCGATATCGCTGGCGCGACATGGGTTGCGCTGCCTGTCGCGCCCGCGATATCGCGCCTGTGTGTACGAGCCGTTATGCTCGCCCAACCATTGTTTCCTATCTGTGGCGGTAAGGGCGGTGTGGCGGTATCTACATTGCCACATGCGAACTACGCTTCACATTGAGGTCCCGCGAAATCCTGCATCGCGCAAAAAGAGTTTACCTACCGCACGATCAACATGTATATTATGACTTCCCGACCTCAATCGTCGGGCAGTTGCCCACGAGACACGACACCAGTTTGGTCGGAGGATCCTCCATTTTCTATAGAGGATGAGTAAACTTTACATCCTGGTCCTCATACCTCTAAAGCGGCATGTCATCACAACAGCTGATCGGTTGCGGTGGCGCGGATCCCCGGCGGCGTTGGAATATAGGATTTGGGAATAGATGTATTGTTTAAAACTTTGGCATCTTATTTTCGATAATTATTATTGTATTTTTGATGTAATCTCACGATTTTAGATACAATTGTGTATGAAACTGCACGTAATTAGGTACGTATCCCGGTTATTTTCAGTTGCCCCTTTGTGAATAATTTTCTATTTGTTGGCGGCGCTCCCTGGCCTCGGCATGTGGCACCACGGCACATCCCGATACAGCATACCTACACAAAAAAATTGTATATATTTTAGTAGGTACTACCCAAAATGTAATAATATTACGGAAATGTGTAATGATTGAATAGAAAACGTCAAATAAAGATGAAGCGCATCAGCAGACTTCCTGGTCTTTATACTTACTAGATTTGGTCTTCAATAAGCAACACAATACCTACATCTTTATGCATACCAAGAATAGTTTGACCTTTATTATCTTGTTTTATTCTTGATTAATTAATCTATGTGGTGAATGTAGGGTCGATGTTTTGTTAAGTGTTTAAACATATCAATATTTAGATATTTAAGGTTTGGAACTTAATAATACTTAGATAATTAGTCAGGTGTTTATCTTACCGACAATTGTCAATCATTTCTGATTAATTATCGAAATAATTTTGGTAATAATTTCGATAATTAATTATATCTGTCATATTAATACATTTGTGAATTGACCATGAACAAACGAACAGCTTTTATTTGTTTTTCGATCCTTGGTCTTGTCTATGGTGAGTTTTTTTTCTTTATTTGAGGGTTTTTAACTCACATTTTATTGTGATTATTTTTTCTTCTGATTACTTTGTGACAATAACAGCCTCTAGCCTTAAAAACCTCAAAAAGATGCTCGGTTTAAGATTCATCTTATCATGTTGTATAATTAAGAACGGGGGAGATAGCCGTACCGGGAGATGACCGATGCCAATCGAAAAAAAAACGACTGCTACCCAACAGGCGACATTAATTTCAACGTTATTCGTTGTGCGTAACAACCAGCAACAATAAGTTAAGAAAATCCACTTTACGGAATTCACATATGTGCTCCCAAAAAGGTTAAAAAAAATTGCGTTCTTTTGTATTTTTACTGTGTAGTAATCAACTTTTCTTGTATTCTAACCTAATGGTTTGTCCATCTCTCGGGGGCAACATAACCTCGGGGGCTCATAAAGAGGTTCCAATGATTCTCTGTAATTCCTCAGCATGTGGAAATTAAGACATAGAAGAAGATAACTGCAAAGGCTGCAGGGAAAACTACCTCGGTACTAAGGGTGGATTCGAACAAACAAGAATAAATTTTATCCGCGAAATAAGATTTAGGTTTTTGTATGGATAAACTGTCAAACATTCAAAATTTATTTTGAGGAGAAGGCTTATCCCGCCCATATTTATTCCTGTTTGATCGAATCCGCCCTAAAAGACACAACTCTTTGAAGATTGCATGCAATTTAAAATACACGGTGAAAGGGACATCGCTGATCATTCATGTTTAAAAAATTCTGCTCTTCCATACATTTTGATCATGTAGGTATTGCACTTTTGTAGGGAACATTTTCACAAACACAACAAAAATTTCATTGATGGACTGTCTAGAACCATTTGTACTGAATCCATGGTAGGAATCGTTTTCGTTACGTCTTTTGCACCGTAAGTATGCTGTAGGATTATGAAACTTGCATAGAGTAAAAAGACAGTTGTTCAAACGGAGGCAAAACGAAAAAATTAAGCTGAAACACTGTAATTCTCAGTGAAGTATAAGTTGTACCCTCTCATTCCATGGACCTATTGCCATTTTGGTTATGCCAAGGCAAAAAAAAATTGGGTACCAACATCCTGAGAGCACGCACAAAATTACCGTATCGAAGAATTTTGGTCACTTCTGCGACTAAGGATACCGCTATCTGGGTAACCCACGAAGAAGAATCATGTTTCCTCTTTTAAGTTACCGTTTTAATACCGGTTACACATCACACACAGGTGATGCGCGTCCTTTGATTTATGCCGACGACACGAGTAAGATAGAGGTAATTTTTATTTCGGTAACCGGTATTATGCTGGTTGTGTTTAATTCAAGGTAACCTTCAAAAATACCTGTATCAAATAAAAATTAAAAATACCCGTGTTGATCATACCGGTTTCGGTTCCTTTCACTAATCCACAACTCACAAATCCATTTGCGATGCGTTGTGCAGCAACACTTAAATAACATGTCGCTTGGACATTCACAATAAATAGGTTCAGCAAAAGATATTTGGTTATACTTACCATAACATAATGACATGACTTTTTTAATTTTGAATGCTTTTCTCTCGTTTTTCAGGCCTCCCAAATCATCAGCCTCAAAAGCTTGATTTAGAACACCTGGACCTGTATGGCACAAAAACACCTGGACAGGATGATCTGTTGGAGTCATCGATGGCAGATGGTGACGTCAGTGAAGCTATGAGATATGATCCAGTTCAGACAAATGTCTATCACTTATTTACAAGGTATTCATTGTTTATTTGATTTTTCTACACGGATACCAAGTAACGTACATTATGTTATGCGCAAAGTGTAAAGTTATATGCAATGCAAAAAAAGTACATATATTTTAATTAGTTTATTATTCCTTGTATTACGTTATGTCTGTACTAGCCTTAGGGCGGATTCGACCACACAGGAATAAATATCCGCGGAATAAGATTTACTTCTGACAGTTTTCGTATAAACTGTCAAAAATTTTGTCGGATTTTTTTTTATCCGCGGCTTATTCCGCGAATAAATTTTATTCCTGTTTGGTCGACTCCGCCCTTAACAGAATAGTAAGTACATGAACACCATTTATTTTTAGGGATAATCCAGTAGTCAGTCAGCCTCTCCTCATGAACAACCCTACTCTTCTCCAGACAACTAACTACAGAAGCAACAAACGTACAATTGTTCTCGTTCATGGACGGTCGGAATCTGTTATTTCTGATTTTAACAGTGTACTTATTCCGGGTATGTAGTTTATACTTCTCTACAGTTATATCCCATTGCCTGATGTTCAGCAGTTTAATCACAACAAGGTTCTTTTAAGAAAGCCTGCATTAATACATGAAATACGCACCTCTCGGACGTCGTCATCGGATCGTCGAATCACTAACTATAATAAATAGTTTTACTTTGGTCTTATAGAAATAGTAACTAACGATTTGTATTCGTATCTCATTTCCAGTATTCCTCGCCGCTGAAGATGTGAACATCATCGTGGTAGACTGGAGCCTCGGAGCTAGTGCTTTTGACCATAGGATCCTCAACCGTAACACCATTGCTTCTGGTGTAGCGGTGGGAGCGTTCATAAACTGGGTGAACCAGGAGTCTGGCTCTACCCCTATCATGTACCACATTGTTGGACACGGCGTCGGTGGTCACCAGGCTGGTGTTATTGGCAGGAACGTTGATGGAGATATAGAGTACATTACAGGTGAGATTTTGACGAAATAAGTTGAAAAGGAACTTGACTTAATAAATCTATTTGGGTAAGGATGATTAATAGATCACAAAAAAAAAATAGATTGGCTATTACTGTAGTTGGTGTGAGACAAGTTTTTCAACATAATTTCAGCCCTGGACCCTGCTTTCCTCGGTTGGGCGAGCCACCCCGAACGCTTCGACGCTAACGACGGTCAGTACACCGAAGTGATTCACACGAACTATGGCATTAACGGCTTCTTAGCAGACCTTGGTGACGTCGACTTTTACCCCAACGGTGGTATATCCATGCCTGGCTGCGCCTCCCACGCTTGTGACCATGCAAGGAGCTACTTTTACTTTGCGGAGTCTATTACTTCAGGAGGGTTCACTGGAAGGCAATGCTTTACCTACTTCGCTGCTATTTTGAACACGTGTGATGTTTTGCCTGGTAGACTACAGATGGGCGGACTAAAGCCTAAAATTGGGTAAGTATTTTGGATTTTTTGTTAATTTGAAATGCCAACCACTTTTTTTAAATCTACAACTTTAAACAACTTACACAACTCTTGGTCTACTGGATAAATTATAATACTTTAATTGTAAATAATTATGGAAATAATCTCACTGCTAGATTGTACAAAAGAATGTTTTCTTTTTCAGGAGAACTGGTGTGTTCTGGCTCGAAACAAACGCCTCCCCTCCCTTCTCTCAAGATTGAAGAAAACAACACAGCAACTCTCACAATTATTTATTTAGGTCTACTCCCTTGCATCACAAAGTTTAAAGCAATAAATAGGATACTGGTTCATTATAAGCACGAGAACTGTAGTTTATAACCTAAGGTAAATGCGTTTTTGTATCTAACAATGCGCTTGAGTAAGTTATCACAATTGATTAGGATGTTTTAAGTTTTTGGGACCCCTTCTTTGCGAAGACTCTGGTGAGTTTTCTTGGGGCAAGGAACTGCTTGATTCAGTGGAACTGACTGGTTTAACTGAAGTACTATTAGTGTTTGGGGCTTCTAAAAGACTGTTGAGTAATGCAATGCTTTGCTTTGCAGTTTCATACATTCCAGCAAAGAACTTATTTGGATCAAATTCAGCATCCTCGCCATCTTCACTGTTGCCATCTGTATTGTCTTCTTCTTCTTCCACGGCTCTGGAATTAAGTCATACATTCGAATAATCATTTATAAATACTTTTTCAATTGTGGAATAAGTCCTTATTTCCGGGAAAATATGTTTCGGAATGTAATTTTTGTTATAATTCCATAAGTTGAGATTATCACGTTAATCCAAGATATAGATATTTAAAGAATATCTTTTACCAATTGATAACTACATTGATAAACGAGGGCCTCAAGGCCACCTCCGTAATCCACAAACACAGCTTTATTTTTTTTATCTGTCGATGAATTGAAATGTACGAATAAACCTTGGCCATGAATTAATGCATCGGCAAGCAAGTAAGAAGATTGGGCTATATCCTACTCGTAAATAAGCTCCGTATAGGTGTGTAGGTAACTGACATTCAGACCTAACCACCGAAACAGTTATAGCAGTTATTCCTACTGTTAAAGATTCCATTTTCTGTAGTACTTACTACTTAATTTCTTTCTGTTTCGAATGCTGACAGACCATTTTATGAAGTTGATATTTATTAACTTACGCATCTTTCGGTGGCTCCGACATTTCCATTAAACTCTCGTTTGCCTTAAAGCAGCCTAGTGGAATTTTCCTTTCGGACACGAAAATAGTCCCAGGTTCAAGGTTGACGCAACCTCGCAGACCATCGGCGGTAGGAGCCATGTGACTGAAGGTGGCGCACATTTGGAAGAGCACGCCCATCACAAGGCACAAAGGATCTGGGTTTGATGCTGTAACAGAAATGGAAAAAAAATTAGGCATGGCTGAGTTAAAATCAAATGAAGATACATAAAACGTTATTCTATTGAAAAGGGTACCTACCTATAGATAAGATGACAACCTACATATCGGTGAATGAATTATTTCGTATTCTATAATCGACAAATTATAAGTTAAACTACGTGGATAGTCAAAGTTTTAAATCGTGTCGAGTAACAAAGCCAAGTTTGGGTGAATCTTAAAGGTTACTAATTTTCCAAATTAAAAATGACCGCAACCAAATGCAACATAATATAACGTCACTAGGAGCTACAGCTTCCGAAGTAAATGAAAGCAGAAAGGAAGTGTAAGCCGTGAGAGTAACAGGCATTGCATTCGACTTTCTCGCGAATTTATCCGAGAAACTTCTAGATGTAAATATAGGTGATTGCAGCTGCTCAGGTGGCGGAACAACTTTCTTTAGAAATGCTAGTGAGCGCCCTTATTGAAAGTGCTATTCGAACAAACCAATAGATGTGGTTACAAATTAGAAAATTATTTAAAGTCAAGAACGTGTCGTTCCCAATAGATTCTACAAAATAAGATACTACGGTCGGTGAAATGAATTTGAAAACAATAATTAACGTACCTTGTATTTTTTCATAATCAACTTTCTTTCCGTGTGAGATTTGTACAAAGAAGCCTTCATCCTTCGAAAGATACCTCATGTGGATGCATTCTGAAAGTTATAAAGAAAATATTTGTTAATATTGTATTACCAGAGCATTTATTTATATGATGACCCATATAAAAAAGCATTTTCTCCAGGCAAACAAAAATTACATTTGTATACATTATTTTGTAAATAAGTTCAAATAACGATTTTCTTCATTGTTATTAAAAAAATACGTACTTGCTCCGGCTGGGTCATACGAGGTGATGTTCTGGTCGATGCAGCAAGCGCACGCCGGACCCTTGCACTTCCACTTGCAAGACGGGTCCTCACGAGGCTCTGCAGCTGCTGGTACTGCTGGGTCTAAGAGCTTCTTGGCATCTTCTAGGTTCAGGAAATCTGTGAACGACATAAAAATGATTTTTTACTTTATGTTTTAAAATATTTGTGTTTTAAATCTAAACGTTATGTTAATTAAGTACTAAATAATTATTTTGAAGTTGCGTAGTGTTATAGCAGTAATGCAATGCTGAACATGAAGTCCTGGGTTCGATTCCTAGGTTGGGCAAAGTGATATTGGGTTTTTCTATCCGGAAATTCTCAGTAGCAGCCAAGAGTCTGGATTTGTACCCGATAAACATAACTGGCGAAATGTGGGTGTACTATAGGTACACCTCTGTCTAACCCTTTGGGGAAAGAAGGCGTGATGTTATGTTATAATTATTTTATGATGGAAAATTATTGAAGCTTCTATACAGCATTATAAGATGATGTTATGATAAAACGTTATTGTTGGTTGGGAATATAATTTTTTTGTCCACCTTCGTAATTTGGAGTAGAGCTGATGGTTTCGGCTTTGACATTATATTATGAGACACTTTATAAATGGTAGTTCAGATGAAGGTAATAGCGAAAACTTGTACTAGATTCTGACCTACATTGAAAACTTTTCTCTTAGTATCATTCGACCCGTATAATATACGATTGTGTTGGACGTAATCCTAATTAGATTTTATTATATTGTTAGGATTGTTACGCTTTCTAATCGTACGATGAAAGTAGATCTCTAATATAGGAGTTGCATGCTAAACCGATGCCTAGTTACCGTATTACTTTAATTTAACTGGCTTGGCTCTAAGGGCGGATTCGACCAAACAGGATAAGGATAAGAATACGCGGAAAAAGATTTACTTCTGACAGTTTTCGTATGTAGAAACTGTCAAAAAATCAGATTTATTCGGAAGAGAAGGCTTATTCCGCGGATAAAATTGATTCCTGTTTGGTCGAATCCGCGAAATAAAATATTCGAACAGAAAAATATTTTACTAAAACTGAGAATTTTCTCCACTTAGCCACGAATGGAACGAATACATGTGATGAATAAAATTAAGAATATTTTGCCGGAATAGCTAGAGATTTGTTAAATAAACCTTTGTTCCTTTCAGTAGCCAACACATTGAAACGTATCAGTAATGTATCATTCGAGGGGAGCTTGGTTGTAATACGGTGATCCATAAGCACAAGACGTGGCGAACGCTCGCTTCGAGCACCATGAAATTTTCGTTTCTCATATTTCCGTTTCGAAGGAATTCACGAAACAGCCGACAGTCGATTGGACGATCTAGCGCTCTCATCGAGCAGCTCGGCTCGCTGCACTGACTACTGTAACACGTTACAAAAACTCTATACATTTGCTTAAATATTCTGACTCGTTTCTGGATGAAGACGGTACTGCAATGAAGACTATGGCTTGACGACCTGTTTTCCGAACAATTACCGTTACTAAAAGATAGTATTTTCGCAACAAATAACCACGCGTCAGTTTAATACATAATCAAAAAGTATGTTCTGTAAGTATGAGTGTTTAAGGAAAAAACATCCGTCAAATCCATTGGGTGATATGACAAGCAAAAAAAAATTCGCGTCCAAATATTGTTTGGTCACTTTCACGCATGCGTAGTTCTAACTTTCACTAGTTGGGTGCGCTTGCGCCTTTGTTTTGTTCATGGTTCACTGTTACTGTAGATGATGGAACAATGTCTATTTTGTCTTGTTATGTAAGTCATGTGTGTCACGATAGGTATGTTTTCTTTTGTTTTTGATTGCCGTTTGATTGTAGATAGGTACATTTTGTGTTGCTTTGGGTATGAAAGCTTGACAAAGATTTCTATGGTTCTCGTTCGATTACTGTTTTAATTATTGTTATGAGAAGTTACACTGTCATTCTAATTGACTTTTGCCTCTTGATTAATTGAATTATTGTCTTTCCGTTGACCATAAAAGTTTTCAAGTTGTTCACAATATTGGCAGAATATTTTATTTGTACAGTCACGAGCAAAAGTATGTAAACACTCAGTGAAATTCTAAAGCTATTTTCTCATTTAGAGTATGTATTGCAATTTAGTGAAAAATTTAAAAGTTCTGTCTGCACAAAACCCTATAATTTCAATAATTAATTTAAGAGTATGTCGTTCTTGAATTTAACTTAGTGTAGACCAGTAGACCATTAAGTTGAGAATTTCCTCCCGTTTCATAATTACAGTTGCGAGAGATTACCATGTGCACACAATTATCTCCGCACGCTTTATTTAGCATTTAGCTCAACAAAAACAAAACAAAAAAAAAACTAGCGGTTTACTTGCTTATTTCAGCTTTTAGCAAATGGTAAATGTGTGTCACATTTAACATTTGCTATTGCATTTGCATAATAAGATATACAAGTATGAAACCTTCCTCATAAAAGTGAGG
The DNA here is from genome assembly GCA_914767815.1 of Eupsilia transversa. NCBI lineage: Eukaryota > Metazoa > Arthropoda > Insecta > Lepidoptera > Noctuidae > Eupsilia > Eupsilia transversa. Next base: position 5,971,244 of record OU611874.1, read on the forward strand.
GTGTAAAAGTAATAAATTTTTAGGTTCCTAATAGGTACTACTAGTTCATAAACAATGTTTTCAGAGAAAAAATGGGCACTTATAAGAATCATGATTAATTACGTAAACAGGTAACTCATGTAGGTATATTTTTAATATTAATGTTCCTATCTTCAATTATCTAAGCGTGTTGTTCTGGGTACATTAATAAGGGATGAAAGTACCGTTCGTGTGTTCAAGACTCATCGCATCCATTTGAAATACAAAATATTGAACGTTTTGTAAAACCCTTCGGTAATTCCCATTGTGCCATTTGTTTTGTCTTGTGCAAACATTTATTATTGTTATTTTTACAATTTATGACGGTTTATATATAAAGGGAGCTATCGTTGACAAGCTATTATTCAATGTTCGAATAAAATATTACAGTTTACAAAATTAAAAACTTTTCAACAAGTTTCTCCTAGAAACATTTTCAAAAATAAAGTAAAATACATGTACCAAGTTCCTTATGAACAACGGTTCATTAAATTATAACAAAAAATGAATGCATGATAATATAATGCACGATTCACACCTTATCTGTTATTCATTAGACGCAACCTTAATAGTTTCCTGTCGCACACAGCTGTCAATCACGCTTAGGCACAGTTAATCACTGTAAGTCAATTGTTGCCCAAATACATACACTTTCTAATGAGGTACTTAGATGATAAAAAGTACTTACCCAAAATGTTTGCACAGTGGGCAACCGCAAGTACAGCGAAGAACAAAGAAAGCGTGAGTTTGACCGACATGTCGATCAGCTGTCACTGTCACGGATCTCGGTGTAAATCGAACGAAAAAGTCGATTTATTTTATACCGCGTTTTATAAAGGAGCTAGTCTCGTGTGCTTGGAGGAGGCGACCGTCGCAAGCGTCGGCAATACACTGCTCCTTTCCAGAGATCTCGCTCCGGCCGTTTCACCTCGCTCACAATAGAAGGTGAAATTTAAATAAAGCATAACGCGGTATTATAACGACATGCATCAGTGAGATGCATCGAGAAAGCGGCTGTCAGCCATACTCCCCCTAATTCAGCCATGTTTGTTTTAGTATTGGGGAAAACTACAGTATTTTGTATATTTGTACATTTTAATATGTACTTGGGTATAATGTAGGAGTTCGAAACTTGTTTATTCGCTTTCTCCCGTCGTTTTAGACGCTTCGATGTGTTTATAAGGCAAACAATAAAAGTGGTGACTAATACGTCTCTTATAATAATGATAGTGTGCTTAGAGAAACTTAAGTGTACGTACTTACGAAGCTACTGCTAAGCACTTGTGCATCATTTTAGAACTTATTTGCATGCATTTCATTTCTAGAAGGGTTGTTCATTAGAGAGAGCTTTTATTTTTATTTTTCTTTGTAACTTGCAACTAGAACATTCAATTTAAAAATAATAAAAATAAAAATAAAAAATATGATTCGTGCAGTCGTTACTGCGATCGATATCGCAGTAACTGTGTTAGTGAATGTAATTTGCATAATTTGTTTTGTTTTTAATTAGGTAACCAAACTGTGTTATAATCAATGTTAACTAAGCGAAATCATTTTAAATATGTAGTTAGCAAACGTGATGTCTATGAAGATGATGGTACCTATAGTATTTTTTAAGTGATACAATATCATAAGAAAGTAGTTAATTGATTGTTAAGGTTACAAAGATCACGGAAAATTGTCTGCGAATTTCCAGTATAAAAATAAAAGATAAAAAATATGCTAAAAATCAGTAAAATCAATGGCTTAACTTTTAGCATGAGGTACTATTCTGTATAGCTATAACAGTACACTGTACATTAAATCAAAATAAAATTATTACCAGGTAGTTTTAGCAGGTTTTTTGTTAATAAATATCGAGGAGAGACAAGAGATATTAACTTAAAGCATAGAAAAACCCATTTTATCTTGAGTTTTTAGGACTGATTTTTCAGTAGTCAGTTTTTTTTTTCTGAAGAATAAATTTATGACAGTTTGACAAGTTGTCTATAAATAAGCTATCAATCCACCATGTTTATTCTCTATACAAATGTTATCTGACGATTGAAATATTCGCCATTACTAAGTAAGACAGCTTAAAATTTTAACGACAATTCTTCACGTCATGACGTCAAATAAAAAAGGAGCATGTACATAGAAAGCTAGTGTTCTTCTGGTTCGTCTGCATGTCTGTCTGACGGTGCACAGTGAGGTGCGCGCGCGCCACTGCCCCACTTGCGGGTCGTTGTCTTGGAGACGTTGTAGACCACGTTACGTGATAGAACTGGCGATGGCAGTTAATAGTTACGTGGGTATAAAAAAACAGGTAGGTACCATCTACATTTAAGCAAATCTTTCAATACTACCGTGTTTAGGCAGAGGGCAGAATGCAGAATGCTTTACATAGGTTCATTGTAGTTAATATGTTGTCACACCACTGGAATGAAATACAATTCTTGATTATTTTCTAATCTATTTAGTAGGTAGAATGTTCATCAATCACTTGATTATTTCTTCAGTAATAAATAATCAAGAGTATAGAGCAGAGTATTTTAAAACTTAACCTAATTCAAACGAGTGCTTTCGCAAAAACATTTGGTGCACTGTGTCGATGATGCATGTACCTACGTATTTCCAAGTTCACAAACGTGCAAGCTGTTTAAATCCAACCAACCTTTATTAGCTATTGAAATCGAGATTCGTAAAATTATCTTCGATTAATTAATATAGGCCAATTCAGGTAAAACAATAACTTTAGATCAGATATGCATGTACTATTTTCCTGGAAATCAATAATTGCCAAACAGCACCCGTAGCTTTCAATAAATACATTCCGCTACACATGAATACGTTAAACCTATGTACAGAATTTAATGGAACATAGCATGATTCCGGGCCAGCATACATAACTGTTTTTGTGACAATATTCGAACATGCTTTTGATTGTTTATAGCCAAGCAACAAAAACGAAGACAGGCAAGTGTAACTAATTAATTAGCAATTAACTTGATACCTCCGTGTAATTATCGTTTATTGCTTTTAGTTTTCATTTCGATAATGAACTACGCTCGATCGGAGGTAGGTAAGTATTATTTTTTATTAATTAATTCTTCATTAATAATTACGAATAAAATGCTCCTTCTCTGTCTTCTGAACAAATTCAGTTAGTTTAGGTAATTTTCAATCAAACCTCGTGTCAAGTGGTTAGATTGGGGTTTGTTATTTTGATCGGCATTGTCAACGTTCTCTTGCATCATGCCTTGCCTTGTATCATTATCGCTAGTATGGACGCAAAATGATACGCCATCGTGCTATTGATTTAATAAAAGTGTGGACAAGGCCTAATAAACAACAACTACAACAAAACTGGCTATGTATGTAGCTGGAATGAATTTATCCCAAGAACAAACTTAACATTATAGTTGAAAAACATGTTCTCCCATACATTTCGTATGGGAGAACATGTTTTTGCAACAACAACACAAATGTATTTGCAACTGCAAATATAAGTTGGTCGATAATTACTCGTTAACTTGTAGAGCCTGCTTGGCTGTGATAGTTTTCCTTTTAGTTTCGTTATATATACTACTGCTGTGAATTTTTCTACATATCCAGAACTTACCATTTGTCTGGCTGGGGGTGGGACACACTTGACTCTAACAAAAATTAACACTTTAAAGCTTAATATTTCGCAAACGGATCCTTCAATCCAAAAATGGTTTTAAAAATATTTTTGAACGACCTTTCCAAAGATCGACGAAGGCACCACGGAAAAGACGAAAAAACATATTTTTTCATCATTTTATTTTACCACTTTATCGGCGTAATTAATATGCCAAATTACAGCTTTCTAGTACTAACAGTCTCTGAGCTAAGCCGGGCGGGGACAGACAGACGGACAGACAGACATTACATGGCGAAAGTATAAGGGTTCCTTGTTGACTACGGAACCCTAAAAATGACACTTGACTTAAATAAACGTTACCACTTTGAATTCTCATATTGAAATCAAATTATTTTATTTCACATAAACCTACATGCACAGTTCAATTGGCCTATTGAGACAGATTAATTTCCTATGGAGACGAGCCGGCAAGAAACTCCACGTAAGTGTGCATCTTACAGATTTTTATAAAAAAGAGAGTTTTACGTGGGAACTTGATACGACGTGTGTTTATAGGAAGCAGTGGCCCAATTACCAAAGAAAGAAAAGTTGAATATCGATTATGGAGACCGCTTTCAATTGCCTTAGTCGGCTTTCGAGTATTTTTATTGCCTCCTAAATTACTTACTATTAACATGAGGGTTAATAAAATATGACCTGTAGTACAGACACACCTTGAACGTTTTTCGTTAATTTCATACTGGTGATAGTTTTCATCTTTGGTATAAAAATATTGTATGAATAATCTTATAATCTAGTTTTTAAATGATTTTGGTTTCCTTTGTGATAGTTGTGGATAGGTATACAATATTTAAACACTATGTAAATATGAACGACTTGGGTGAAAACTAAAACGATCAATGCTAATGTTTTTTTTATTGCTATTGAGTTTTAAATGCATTAAAACCAAATACTGTCATAAAAACTTACGAACACATTAATTACATAATTTATAACCTACCATTAAAAAATCTATAAAACTCTCATTTCTAAAAATAAACGCAACAATACATAACTAAACAAAATACACTCGCATAATACACAAAGATATAACACAATATAATATGGCGCCGTTAAGGTTACACCATAGCCATCAGCATGGACCCGCTAACGATGGCCCACAGTGTAAACACGTGTATACGTATAATAGAGTGGTCAGAATTCGATCCCGTCCACTTTCTCTGCGGGAAAGTGACCACTCATGGACCAAATGCCAGTGGTGAACGACCCGACTGGTTTAGTATGGACATTGAGAATTGGCCACAGAGTCGGTTGGCTATTTTAAGAATAAGAATATTATGTACATTATTACTATTTTTTGTATTTTAAAGGAGATTAAACTAAACTTTTATTATTGAGTATTACTAGTATTATTTAGTAGTAGTAATCTTTATTTATTTCTCAGTATATGGTAGGTACATTAGGAACCTGGTTGAGTTTATTTTCATTTAATTGAACTTATTATTTTTGTTCTTATTCGCTTTAAGTGTCAATGCCAATGAGAAACAATATAATATTATTTACTTACTTTATTAATTACTATTTTTTTATTTTTTTTATTAACTACTCGTTAGTGCAATAAAGTAACTCAATGAATTTATTCTTTGAAACGAAAGTGAAGTAAAGCGGATCACACATTTTCATAGCAGAATATATTACTGTATATTTAAATCTTATTTATTTTATTTGCTTAAATCGGTTGGCGGACGGTAAACGAGACACAACAGAAGTTTTCATATTATGACGTCTATAGACATCAATAATTTAGTTATCTTTTATATGGTTTTTTTTTGGTTAATGTGTATATAATGTGGTTTTAATTCCGCACTCCCAAGAGCTTTAAAATGAATTTGTTTACGCCAATGCGTTGCGTCACTATTATATCCGAGAGCATCGTTCTGTATGAGACGGTTCTGGAAGTTACGGAGAAATGAAACGCTTAACTGAGAAACTGTTTCTTAATTTCCGTGGAAAAGTTGCTACAAGTGTGTTATTTTGATTTAGTTATGTAAGGTTTTGTAGCAAAAATATTTGGAAAAGAAAAAATGCCTTAATTTTTTTTTTATCACATTAAAATTAATTAGTTTTAATAAAGTACCGTGATATACACTAACTGTTGGTACAATAAAGTAACACTCGAGGCTATAAATACAATTTACACAAATAAAAATGTCAAGCAATTAAAAAACTTACAAACAAATAAAAACAATTGCATCCGTCAGTTAAACTAGCGAATCGTTTGCACACCCCAAAAAAGCTCACATTAAGTGCCTATCATTTCCTTCCCAAGTAGCGCTGTAATCAACACTTCGAATGCCGACTTTACTTGACACTGAATTCTACATACCCGACCAACTGCGTCTCGGCTTTCACCCATCCTTCACCGTTCGTACAAGAGTGAAAGAGAGGTCCGACGGGCAGTTTTCCTTTCTCACCCACTGTTATACGTCACTGCACATTTCTCCCGGAGCGACTCGAGGCTTACCACAAATCAGTGTTGCTGTTACTACGGTGTCGTCTGCGTTTTTAGATCCGTAAAGTGTGAACTCGTAATATTGTAATATATTTATATAATATATATATTTTATTTATTAGGACGTGGATCGAAGGTGTTGGATATATTTGAGTGTAGAAATTTTATTGATTATTGAAGATTTGGACTAGAAGGTAAGATTTTGTTTTTAAATTTAAGTTTTATTTCTATCCAATATTTTATAAGACGAAAATTTTCTATATTTTTTTTAAATGTTTTTTTCTTAACAGACTTAATATTAAAGGTTTTATAATTTTTAAATTCCAATATATATTTTTCCATCTAAATAATGTACAGATAGGAAGAAAGTTCAATAGCAAAACATACATATTTATGTAAATACTCACGCATAACTTCTCATAAGTATCGGTGCAATGCGCAGTGGAAAAGACTTCAACGCACTTTATCGCAGCATTGTACTCAAGATATATTGTGTGGATATTGTGTGGTGTTCAACTCAAAATATTTAGTGTTTTGAATACAGACTTTATTAGGGAAAATATTGTAGATTATATACGTGAATCATATATTTTTTTTGTAAAACGACTATTTATTTTAAGAGAAGAAATTGAGTCTTTTGCTGTTCTGTATTGTATCTTTTTATTATTTGCAGGCAGGGAGCCAGCCTTCAGGATGAAGCTCTCCCTGGTTTTTGAGTTGCTTTTAATATTCATTCTCTTGGCCTTTGCCGCGTCGAAGAGTGTCAGTAAGTATCCTGGACTATACATCACTAATTACTCAGTAATCATGTTCACATTTAGTCAAGCGTCAGAATTTAATTTTCCAACAAAAAATTGTGTAGGTAAGTACCAATGATTGATTGCTATCGTGTCCGTACCTAGCCAATTAAACGTATCAACATTGTGTATGCCCAATACAACGTAGAGAGGTGTCCTTTTAAAAAATCGTGAAAGTCGACGAGCGACCGGTCGTCATAAATTTTATGCTGAATTACTTTCAATAAAGCATCGCATAGCGTGTAAGCATTGATTTTTTTTTACTAACGAGATGAACATGTGAATCAACGAATGATATTGCTGTACTGAATATGTCATGTGTTTACTGATGTGTTACAAAATGTTTCATAATTTGTTTCAAGATTGTATTAACACTTTATCTGGAAAGTGTTATAAATGTTATAATATATGTATTGATAAAAGCAGTTAATTACTCAAAATGCTTTACAACGATACAGTTAAACTTCTTTCAGTCAATTGCAAAACGCAATGAATCAATCAATCAAAGAATAAGCTAATAATAATTAGTCAGAAATGCCGGCACAAATAATAATCTACCTATTTATCTTAAATACATAAAAATTAAACGACATAAAGTTTGAAATTAATGGCGCTGTGTGAACAATAATTACCTTCAGGCGATTAGACAATCAATCGAGAAAATTTACGTATTAAGTATTTATTACTTTTAGGTAAAGAAAAGAACAACGTGAAGAAAGGGATCCAGATCAGGAATGAGGATGACAAGATTGACGAGAACAACATCAACAAATACTGCAAATGCGTGGAGGCTTATTGCAACTGCTGTCGGGAGTTTAGACTACCTGTTGTTGAACTACATGGACCAGGTAATGTATTATTAAATATCTGATAAAAGACAATAATGCCCTTAGGTGTCACAAAACCCCTTGGCAATACAGGCAACTGAAGGAACATGGCTGGGTTTTAGTCAGTCAGAGTCTGACACATCCTCCTGCTCCGCCTAGAGCGGGAGATATTATTTGATGATTTCCCAACCAAAAAAAAAAAAAAAATCAATATATTATCTGATTTCTAAGCTCATCAGGTTTTACAAAGTTAATATGGAAATTGGACTGCTTATCAATATCGTTGACGATGCTTAAATTAATTGAAATCTGTCGAATAATATTTTACTTATCGATACTATGTCGACTTTAAATTGAGCTATGAATATTTATAATTGGGTATTTTCTTTCTAAATGCTCTTCACAATAAATATTCATAGACGTAACCAATTTCACATCCACATTTCTGTCCTCCTTCTGTTGAGTTGCTTTAGCTTTAGCTACTAACGGGGAAAATAGTTTTTTCTAGTATGCTTTTACGCGTGAAAAGCAGTTATGCAATTTCATTCATGAGTTCTGAACTACTCGTAAAAGGCCCAACTCGTAAAAGTAAGACGAGGTCAGTTACATCACTTGCACTGATGGTAAAGTCCGGAATATTGAACTGAGTCATTTCAAGTATGGAACAAGCATTCCGGATCTATGACTTGGAAACTACGTTGAAGCTGACGAAATCTCTCAAAATATTTAATCGTCAGTAGATGATGAAATTTTAAAGTAGTATTAAGCGTTGTAATCCTTGCCAGATCCATATTGATTACATAGGTACTAATATTAATGAAATATATTTTGTTATATTCTTTCAGGATGCGCCTCCTTGATGTACCTCAGCGGTGACAAAATGTCCGTATCGTTGAGTTTCGGAAAGAAGGTCATAACAAACCGGACCCTGTCGAGTAAGTTTCTTAAGTTATTATTTTCACTTTTAAATTTAAGCTGCTGAGACTTTTACGGATGCTATAAACCTGACGTCGGCTTGAATGAGATTACTATACTTCACAATTCATATTATAGTGATTTATTGCAAATTAAATTTTACTTATGTTTTTTTCATAGGCCGCAAGCCCACCCCTGTCTGCATGCCACTGCCAGGCGGTGTGTCCAAGTTTTGTGGACGAGTATACAACATTGCCAGAGCTGGTGAAGAATTCAGAGCTTGTTTGGGCTTAGAGCTTCAATCGAAGAGTACAGTGGAAGCTGCCGTTCGAGTTTCCTGCTTCAAATTTGGTCCTAGAGGCGTGACCTCTGAGCCAGCTGACCCATTGCCTTTAGTCCCTCAAGATGAGAAGGCTGAAGACGATGATGATGACGATTATGAAGATGATGATGCATTCGGACTCGGTGCCGAAGATGATGACGACGATGACGACGATGATGACGATGATGACGGTAGGTGTCCTATCAAAAACTTCGAAAACTACACTAAGTTAAAATAAATGAAATTAAAATAGTCAATTAACAACGGCCTTTTATATTTTCCAGGTACACTCGACGCCGTCAACGACGTAGATAGTGCCGATTACACGGGTTTCAGTCTTCTCGGAGAAGATATATTGGGAGACTTGTTTGGATCTACAGGTGTAAAGAAACCGAACAAGAATAAGAAGAAGCAAGCACCTGCTCCGTCTACAACGACAACCACCAGACGACCTCGACCCTCACGAAGGCCTTCGAGGAGACCTGGCACCAGGACTACAACACCACGCCCAAGACGCACTACTACTGCAAGAGTAACTAAACCTTCCGCGGGAAACAGACGACCAACTCGCAGACCTCACAGGAGACCGACTAGGAAACCAACTACGGAAAGTACTTCTACGTCAATCCTCACGACAACAACCACTACAGCTACACCAAGTTCAACAATAGTATCAAGTTCAGTTACCGCTGCTATTCAAACTACAGAACGTAGTCCAGTCATGAGCACTATTGAAGAGCAATCACTTGCACCTGTTTCAATTACGTCTGAAAATCCCACGTCAATCTTACTACCCACTGCAACTACTCCTAGAAGTGTAAACGATTTTGAAGATCCTGGTCTCGAAATGTCCTTAGCACATATCACTGGTCAATTATCTGCGATGCCTGTTACGCCAATGATTTCAAATCAAGGCAAAGATTCAAACGAGATGAAGAAAGATGAAGAACCGGCTAACTACGAGAAAGTAATTACAATTACCCCAAAAACACCGTCAACCATTTCTTTCATTCCTACTTCTGAGGAAGCTATTAACGATGACATGATACAAATTGTAGAAAGTCTTGACTCTGCCTCCGCAGAAACCGTGCCTGAAAGAGAAACGATATCTGGAGACGAAAGTAGAGCTCATCTGTACCAATTTGGTCCTCCTGTCCCAGAAAGTTATTACGATGGTCTCACCGTACCTCAGAAGAAGAATAGGAACAAACAATTTAACGTGCATGATTTAGATGTACTTAATCTGGGTCAGATTGGAGAGACCTTGGGCGATGAACTGGGAATATTTGGTAAAAATAAGAGGCAACATAGAGACAACAAGGACACGAAAGTTCATGGTGAAAAGGATCAAAGCAATGAATACAACGACTTTGTTGATGACTTTAGTGAATTGGCTTTGATGATGAGGAAGTCAAATGACAATAAGAACAATAAAAATAAGAAGGATAGGAGAAGACAGAATAAAATGATGCGCGAATGGTCACAAGTATGACGTCGTTAGTCAGGCTAGTTCTAAGTAGCTTTAGACATTATTTATTTTTGTACTTTAACTTATTTATTGTGTGTGTTGTAAATAGCAAAATTTTGTATGAGATAATTTATTTTGTATGAATGAGTAAAAAAACTTTTCAATTAAATGTCTCTATTATTAATCCAAATATCACACGTATCCCATGATGATTGAATATTATAAAAATCTGAGTTATTCATTGTTAAGACGTATATTTTTGCATGACAGCTGATTGAGTTCTGAGTCAAATGAAAAATCAGATACAGATACATTTTAATTAAAAACAAACAAAAAAAAAACGGCCAAAAGCAATAGAAGCATTGTTGTGGTCTATATATGAGTATATTTGATACGTCCACATTTAGGTATACGAGAACAAAGTTATATTGGTTATACAGTAATAAATCCATGATCAGACACATCCACCACATCATATTGATTGATAGATTTGATACATTATGGACCACATCATATTAATTGTGTGTTGCAATCTACTTCTATTGCGATAGTTTTAGTTAAAGTAACTTCAAGAAGCGCCCAGAAATAATAATATATAAAAAAATATATAAATGAAGTAATCGTAGAAAATTGTAATATCCTAAACACATTAAAGAAACCCATACTCCTGAAATATCTATATTCAGTTCATTTACGAAGATTATAAAGAAGTTGATTATCTTTAAACAACTCCACATTACCTTGTATCTAATGATAATATTATAGTTATTCATAACATGCTTGGACTCCACAAAATTATGTAAAATCACAGTCATTGAAGCATAGTCAAATAACATTTAATTAATGCGTAGTGTAACAAGCTTACGCAAAATTGTTAATGAATGAAATTGAAAAATTCATTATGAATATTTCAAGCTATATTTTCTATTTCTTGTTCTCTGGTATTAAAATAAGCAGAAGGTATATGGTGCTTATGTACTTATTGCACAAACACTTTCATTTACTCAGATTGCACAAACATTAAATAATAAACGTTAATGTAATTTATCAATACAAATTCTTTTCACGTAGGTATCCATATTGAAAGTACCTACGCAACATAATATAGATTTAAATTTTAACTTTCTCTCGTACTGACATTAAAATTTAAAACTTGTTCCTATCACTGACTAAACGGCTTTAAATAAACATCAATGTTTAGTGGTCGACCGTTAAATACTCCCGGTTACTTGCTACGCTTACAATCAGTAATGAGGAGGCAGGCTTAACTGTTCAACTTTACTAACATTGCTCACACAAAATGGGCCCTTCAGTAAAACTATTTATATTGCTAATGATATCCACCTGCCATTTGGGATTCGGTGAGTGATTTCATCTTACAAAAATAATATTACATAGGGAAAAATCTGTGATTTATTATTTATTATTATAATATTTTTATCAGGTGACAAAGCATATAAAGTAATCAAATTCAAAGTGCCTCAAACGATATGGAGGCAAGCGTTGGAGCCGACTCCTGTACTGAGATCTCCAGTTACCATTACTGTGCCTATAAACGTTCAGGATGAAGATATTGAAGACGATGACAATGAGATTGAAGATGTAATAGAAAACGAAGTTCCACCAGTCGCTGACGCTGTTGTTGAGACTGCCAATGTTACTGAAGTCCTACAGGATCCAGTACCACAAGTCACCACTGCAGCACCAGTTGCACAGAATCCAGTTCTTCAAGATGGAGTAGCGAGTCAACAACCCGTGGGAGATGTTCCTGGTCAAGTCATAAGATTCCCTTGTGCGTGTCGAAGTAGACAGTGTGGATGTTGCACAGGCGCTCTTATGGACCGATTCAGAATGAAAGCGTGTGGAAACATCACCTTTATACCAGAGGACTTTGTATTCGACGTGAGGATGAGCGTCAACAATAACACTGTTGTGCGGCGAAGAGTTTCAGGTGAGAATGAACATTAACGTCGGTTTAAGAAAGTTTTAAGTCTTTTGTTTTGAAACATACTTTGGAATACAAATAAGGTTTCTATATGCAACGAAGTCATAAGTAAGCTATTTAAAATCAATGACATAAGACAAAGGTGCTAATAGAAAGTCATTTCAGCCAGCGACCCGCCGCCGATATGCTTCAATCCTAGAAGAGCTCCATTTGTTCGAATTTGTGCCGAAATATCGAATATACAAATTAGAAACAGAAACGCTCATGCCTGTTTAGACATCAATGCAGATATTGGAGGATTTCCAGTTTACTCAGCGTCCTTTAGATGTTTCAGGTAATATTAAAATTGGTACTACGTTCCTGGACTGTGGAGTTGTGGAAGACTTACATTACTTATTGTGGACTTTGTTCGATATGAGACTCATAGAAATTATCTGATTGGGGTCTTGAGGTTGAACCGACTTTGATATGGGCACATTCCATAAAATTCTGTCTTATTCAAATAGAGATGATGCGAAGAGTCTGTTCAGGATCATGGCTCAAATGTAATCCGTGGCAGTGTGTATTTAGTATTTACGAAACAATGGGACTGTCAAACGCATTGCGGTTATAAAACCCGCTGATTAAAAAGAATTTAAAAAAAACTTCCCTACTAACTAATAAGAAAAATCATCTATGATGAATCTATTATTGTTATCTCTACAGACTTGGAGCATCTGGAGTACAGACAGGATTAAAGCCGAGACCAGTTTCATCAGGACCCAAACCAGTCAGTCTGTATGGCAATAGCAACGATGACGACGATGGTGGTGGTGGTGGCTTCTTAGAAAACGCCGCCGGAAACGTTTTCGGTGGAGACGGTTTATTCGGAGGTGGAGGCTCTAGCGACGACGGCCCTTTCGATGGAATCGGTGACGCGTTTGGAGACCTGTTCGACGGCGACTCTTAATAAATTGTGATTGTAACTTAACATACCATTATTTTAGTAACGTACAAATAATTTATAATTTAGTTAAGTCTATTTATTGTTACCATTAAAATACATTCTTTAAACTAAGAATTTTAATGAAAATTATACTAAAGTGAATCAATATGAACTCAACGTGAAAGTGTAAATAATGAGATAAACAGATCTTTCTCTGCCCCTGTTGAACCGGTTCACTGTTGTGCATGTGAATTGGAGTGTCGGGCTTGTTCAAGCGATAGCCGCACGCACAGATTCGCGCCACACAATCGAGAAAAATGTTTTTAGTGATATTTTTATTCGCGGTATTTTGTCTTCAAAATATACAAGGAGGTAAGATTATTCAATCACTAATTTATTTAAATCTTATTTGCATTTGAGAATTAATTCTAACAGAAAAACTAACTTTATTGCAGCAATACCAGAAGATCATGTCAACAAAACAAAAGTGTCACAATATATAAATGGATTGGAAGTTCCAGACGATTTCTTGTTGATGATAGATCAGTTACGGAGTAACTCTTCATTGATGGAGACCGCGTTGTCTAGACAGAACCAGGAAACTCAAAACGGGACGTCTTCAAACAACAGGCGATGTGTGTGTGACAAGGGTATTTGTAAATGCTGTACTGGGTACTTCTTGGATTTGCTGAAGCAGAAGGCTTGCATGCGAGTGACGTATCACCCGGGAGACTTTGCTTTCGATGTGGCCATGTCGCTCAACAACAGGGTGCTGTATGAAAGCTCTTTGTCAGGTGAGCTAATATTTATAGTATTCTACTTATGATAATTATGTCGTTAAAAGTACAAAGACCTGTAAATCTTCTTATTTTTAATTTCCGAGAAATAGTTTTCCTATAGAAATGATAATGATGAGTATTTTCATGAATAAAACATGATGATGGCAGTTTTATTCATGAAAATACTTTTTTAATACTGAGATGAATGCAATAAATTATCTGAACAAAAAAATACTAATAATGCCAACGAACACAATTTTACAGAAACATTAAAATGTTATGGAATATATTTCAACAAATCTTGAGTGGTAAATGACTCAAGGAAGAAAACACAGTAACTCTTCTAGAAATTGCTGGGATTGGTACATATTTATTTTAACCAGAATCGCAGACTCCATTCAGCTGTTTTATCTAGAATGTGTGTCATTGTGTCACTAAGAAAAAAATATTAAAAACTTTCAGGAAAGAACCCCAGGCCAATATGCGTAAGTCCACCAAGAATCAACAATTTAAAAGTCTGCGCAAAGTTCTACAATGTGTTCTTCCCAGGACGTAACTTTCACTTCTGCTTGGCAATGACAGGACAGTGGCGCTCGTTCGAACTCTTCAATTTCGCTTTTGACTGCCTCCGGTGAGTGAGACGACAATTTATCGACTAAAGAAATTAACCATACTTTCTATTTATTCTGTACGGGGTAGCTATAAACTTCAGTGGTCCGTGATTTAAGTTTCGTGTTTATAAATCCTAAGAACCCTTATGTGTTAGTTGAATTCTCTATATGTTCTTTTTAGGAAAACTGTACATTTCAATAGGTTGGTTGAAGCAACGTTACATACGATGTTACGTTGTTTGAATCAACCATCTCCTCATCCTATCGTAATTGCGTTGAGTTGTTTACATACAATTATTACCCAACATAAGGGGATCGGTTGAGGTGTACGTTATTCCCCTGTTGTAATTATCTTTTAATCACATTATCCTGGGCTACAAAACAACGATGAGTTCGTTTAAGTATTGTTAATAGTTTTGTCTCACATTAAAAAAAAACTATTTTTTGACTCGACTCTTTATCATAGATAGGTTTCGACTTTTCCTTTAAAATGTAAATGTACGGAACGCTGTGACTAACTCACAAATCTTTGATGTTTCTGTAAACGTACTTTCTTAATTTATTGTATGTAATAAGTAAGTAATTTTTTACATATTATAATAAATTATACCTTGTCTGCAAATAACCGATGTATACAGAAATAATTATTAAGAGGGTTAGTTACCTCGGAATCAATAAGTGCCTTTTCAAAAAAAGTTGAGCGTACATTTTTTGACCGTTAGGTTGGTATGTACGTATTTTTAAATAAAACTGGCTTTTCCTGACTTCCATAATGATATTTTAAGTCTCCCCTAACGCTCATCGGAAGAAAACACACAAACTGTTTTGAAAGGTACACATGTTTAGTGTTGAAAAGAACGGAGGAAATAATTCAAAAATCACCTTCGTCAAAAATCACCATCACTTCCGTGGGAGCTTCAAAGTCTTCGTACCTAATTGAACCCGGTGAAGGTCGCCCCCATACTTTTCTTGTTTTTATCTTTTGCCTTCTCCGGCCGGTCAGGAACGAGTGTTAATCATAACGCTAATAAACTATTCTATCCTCAGGATGGGAGCCAATGGGATAGCGATGGTAAAGCCGTACGACGATGTGGGAATCCCAATAGCAAGCTCACAAGGTGGAGTGGACGCAGTAGTGGATGCAGGAGAGGATGACATCGAAGACTATGACGAGAACGTTGTCAGATCGATACTGAGTCTGTTCGACCGGTGATGGGAAAATGGAGAAGATTCTGATGTTTGTGAATGTGAATAGGGGACGAGTTATTTATTAAATTATTTATTTTGTATATTTGTTTGCTCTCAACCTTCAGTAACTTGTAATGCTACTAATAGTACTTAGCCTGTTAGTAGTCATTCGGCAACTTTGGGTACTGTACAATAAAGACCAAGGTGTCGATATTCAGAACAACACGGAAAATTTTGTAGGCGGCAGAAGTTTAAAAAAATATAAGTATATGACTATTAGAAGTAGAAACTGCTGTAATCCTTAAAAAGACTTCGACTTTGTAGAATGCAATTCTCTAACTCATGGCAGTGGCTACTTTGACTTCGTAAACTTCCTAGTCGCTTTAAACAAGGTGTTTTGTTTTATATCCCATAACTCTAGGGTATGAAATTATGAATGACACCATATCAAAGAATCAAGTGGCATAATATATGAATTATTTTTCAATTTTTTTTTTGTATTCACTATTCATACAATTTTCTCCCACAATCAGTATAACTAATTTAATAAACAAATAATTTTTATACATAATAGTAAAAATAGGGGTGTTTAATGGTGTGCGTTAATTCTGGGACAATTTGTAGATTCGGAGCAAAAGGAGATTAGTTAGGAAAAATGTATAGATAACAGGTAATACAAGGTGATTGACTACAAAATGAGTAGTTACGACAACGCCATCGCGTTTGCTGCATGTGTTAGATAGGTAGGTGCTGAAAGCCACTGTGATTACATATGGACTGATTATCATTGAGTACAGTTCGATTTCTGGTATTCAGACTACATAGTTTGATTACCACTTAAATGTCGCTCGGCGTTGCAATAAAATAGAAAATGCAGATCCTAGGCAAAGAATATCAAACGCTAGAGTAAACAAAACATGACAGATAGAAATATATAGAGTGTTTCCCAAATAGACTGTCGTATAGAGCTGAAGCATAACTTTGGGGGCATTAATGTTCCCAAAATTGTTTAAAGTAAAACCCCTGAACACCGCAGGAATAGCTGCTGGTGGTAGAAATTGGAACAGATAAGTAATTAGTAGTTAGAGACGAGATGTGAGCGAGTGTTTAAAATTAATAGTAGACTATTAATTTTAAAAAATACCCAAATCGCTATAGGTGTGCCTATAATATTTGAAGAGTTCCCTCGATTTCTCCAGGATCCCATGGTCAGATGACAATGGGACCACCTGGGAAGTATACCCTTTCAAACAAAAAATAATTTTCCATATCGGTCCAGCCGTCTTCCAGTAATCAGTGAACATACGTAAAAAAAGACTCCGACGAACTGAGAACCTCCTCCTTTTTTTGAAGTCGGTTAAAAAGGTGTTATGTTATGTTCAAGTCCCATGTAATAGGGGGTGAGCCTATTGCCATCAACGGGCACTTTAGTCTCCGGGCTGCTACTGAGAAATTCCAGATAGAAAAACCCCTATAACACTTTGTTCGACCCGGGAATCGAACCCAGGATTCTATCTATCTATCTATTCGTGTATATTCCCGTAAGAAATATGATGAATATAAAGACGGGGACACAGATTACGGGGACAACGGGAATACACGAATAAATCGCCGTAGCTGTAGTTTCAATGCAGACAGGCAACTGAACTATGGACATCTAGCGGTGCGCACATGAAACTTTCTCATGACTTGGTAAGTATCCAGAGTATCAAAGAATGGCAAGGATTCTTGGCCTGAAAATATCTTACTCTAATATTTGTCGTTTAGGAATTTTTAATTTGGCGTGTAGTTTAGTCTTGAAAAGACGCAAACTTGACTTTTCATAAAAATAATCATGGTCATATCCAACCTGAATCCAGCCATCATTATGATGTAATCGCGACGGATTCACTAAGTCTACTAATTTATAAACATTACAATGGTTTCTCAATGGTGAGTTTTTGACAGATTTGCCATACAAAAACTGTCAAAAATTCACCATTGAGAGACCATTGTAACGTTTATAAATTAGTAGACTTAGGCCCCAGGACTAATAGTAGTACTTAGGTAGTATTATGGACCGAAACCGGTATGATCAATACGGGTATTTTATCGGTTACAACATTTATATTTTTTACAGGTATTTTTAAAGATTACTTAAAATTGAATACCGGTTACCGAAATAACAATTACCTGTATCTTACACGTGCCGTCGGCATTAGTCGAAGGGTGCACATCGCCTTTGTGTGTGTAACCGGTATTAAAACGGTAACCCGAAAGAGGTAACATGTTTATTCTTCTTGGGTTACCCAGGTAGCGGTAACCTTATTCGTAGATGTAACAAAAATTCTTCGATACCTCTACCGCAATTTAAAAGATACAAAAGGTTTTCGGTCCCTGGGTACGATCTAGCAAGACAGTTGTTACCCCTACTCATCTAAACTTGGTATCTTTCTGTCAACGCCCTAAGAGCAACGACCGTAAAATTATAATCAGCAGGTAGTTTTATGTAAAAATATGATGTCTATGTACCTATTATAAAGAAAGGACATACCTACCTACTCATAGTAAGTAGCTTCCAGCGACAGTCTAGTCTGACAGATCGGCGTCTGATCAAAGGTCAGCATTGCTTGTATAAGTCGCGGTATTGGACACACTTACAAGAGCATTTGTCACGCGCATCATTACTCATTTTCACATTAATGAAACATGCGTGAAAATATATACGTGAAAATACCAAGCCATTATCCGAACAGTGGTGGTATCGCATCGATCCGTTGCGCAGGAGTTTCTCTAGAAAGTCCCGCAAGTCAGTCGCTCGCGCATCGCATATCTTGCATACAAATACTGAGTCACCTTTGGAAGTATCGACATAGGGTATCGGAAACCGATCATTTGAATTTCGTCCCTAGAGCTGTTGAGTTGAACGAACTTTAGTCAAAATGAAAACGAAAATGTTTGCGCTGGTTGTTGTTCTGTGTTTTGTTCAATTTGGTTCAGGTATGTGCACTTTAATTTTTCTTAATTTATTCGATTTCAGGCGTGAGTGAATTAAGTTTGAATCCTAAGAATGTCTCTGTCGTGTAATTTCCTATTCGCATTAGATTGAATCAGGATTTACATAGCGTTACGGTAATTAACTCAACTAAGTTACTATGTTAGTGGACAATTTAATCCTACTGAATGATTAATTGGACAAAAATGTTTGCGGCTAGTTTCTAATCATATTCATTCTTTTTCTCTTACATTTTTAGGCGATGCATCTAGAATTAATCGGCATTTCAACAATAAAGAGGACAATTCAATGGATGTGACTGACTTTTCTATCTATTATGATATAGACTCGAACACGGTGAGTGGTTCCTTCATAAAAGCGTTTCTTTATGTAGGTAAGTCGGCAATCGATTCCTGGCTATGCTTGTGACCAGCGCCGGCCCTTAGCGCTTGCCTAGGGTAGAGCGAGATTGTCTTTTGCCGCCCTTTGATCGACACTTTCCCTTCCCGTAAATTCTACTTCCGTTTCATGTTAAATAAATAATTCCCTCCATAATCAACTTTTATTGCAAATATCAGCACTTCTTCGAGTTAAATTATTTAGCTTTTAAAAAAATCTGTTACGAATTTATCTAGAGGCAATCTACGTTTTATTTCGGATTTTAAAAATCTGACCTGGCAACACTAAAAAAGGCGCCATCAAAATTTCGCGCTGGAAATTATTTTTCACATTGGGCTTTTAGGCGCCCGCCGCCCGCCGTATACATAATTTATACTGACACTAACATAATTTATATCACATAATCAAATTGTTTATGTGCCAGGCAGAAAGTCGCAAAATAACGCCTATAATAATACTAACTTTAGACTCTTAGGGGATTAGAAATGTTTTGTTCGATTGTCTTGCTAACTTCACCATTATCGTCTTATTTTCCAGACAATAAGAAAGATGATGCCCCGCCCCTGGTACCAGCCTGGCTGGAGACTACGGCTGCCATTCAGAGGCGGGAAGTGCGATTGTGACGGACTCAAGTGCAACTGCTGTTCAGGAATGCGCATCCCAGCGTTTAACTTTGATAGACAAAGTATGTATGAACTCTACTTCGATTTCCGAGCATTTGAATTTTATCTTTTCAGTATATTGAGGTTACACGTATAAAACAAAATAATGTTTTTGAAAAGATCAATGCGCTGCTGGAGTATGCTTTGCGTCGTTATTATTGATGCTAGTTGCTTAAATATGGAACCTGTTTCCTTTAAAATATTTGTATGCGAGTCCATGGCGAGACATGTAGGTCTATTATTGTACCATGTTCAAATGCAAATAAATATATTGTATATTATTCTATTCTATTCGTCGCCTACTAAAAATATCATGCGTTTCTACTAGGTACCAATGACTTTGATAGGTACCTAATTATACGAACATAGCCCTACGCTTCAGGTGTGTATAGTGTGATGATATGTTATCTTACCTTATTAAAATAACTTTGTTTTTTACAGCCTGCGCCGAGCTGACTTTTGATCCCACAGAAGGATATTTGAATCTAGATGTGAAAATGAATAACGAGAGCATTTACCACAAATCTTATTCAGGTAGGTACTTAATTAAAGACATTGAATTAATTTGTTTTACTGAACACGGAGCCCTAAAAAAACGGTCACAAATTAAGTAATTCTCAAAAGCTCTTTTTAGATCGTCTTATTTATTTTCTCGTGAAGATTGTCCTCATGAAGAACGAAAAGATAATTATACAGGCACTTAAACAATGTCTTCATTTCCAGCAAGCAACCCGCCGCCATTCTGCATACCCATCCCGATTCCGTACGTGCCCATAACTATTTTGGACATGTGCATCAGACTTTTCGACATCACTATCGACTTCACCAAGATGCATGTCTGTATGGATTGGGACACTAGAGTCGACAAAGCTCCAGTTCTGGTAAGCTCAGAATAAACATAACATGTTATGCACATAGATTTGTTGCATGTCCTAAGCAGCTCAGCAAGTTTGCTAAACGGGTGGTAGAAATCATACTCTGTCCATGCTCTGCCAAAAAAAGACAGCGCGATGTTTGTGGTGCCTAATAGGGCTTGCAAAAATTTACTAGATCTATTTTTTTTTGTTTTAGTCGATTTGGTTTTACTATTTTATTTGCCTGATACATCGATCTCTAATAAAATCGATGGCCTGATAGGAAAAAGTTATTGAATGTTATTCATGATCAATCACACCACAATATTAGTTTACTCGAATAATAATAATTACGATAACTCCTCATCCCATAGAAATTAACAATTTATTATTTCAATTTCAGATCCTTCACTTCGACTGCATGGACTTGGGTCTCGGTGGAATAAGTTTGACAAAGCCAAACACAAATCAAATTACAGGAGGAGGTGAACCCAACGAGCCACCACAGCTAAATGGAGATGTTTACGATCCGGTTACGGAAAATTCCAGTGTAACCACGCAGCATTCTGTATTTAATAATAGTGTTAAATATATTTAAATAATTTATTATAAATGATTTCTTTTTTTTTCTTCCACGAAAAGAAGGGCCTCCTCTTATCTTACGCCCCTTTCTGTCTTCTCTAGCCCTTCTTTATAATGAAAACCAAAATTATAGTACGCGCAACATAAGTCTGCGTACGACTTGCTGTAATAAAATATAATAATTCATCTATAACATTCATTCTGCATAGCCTTTTCCCAATCATGTTGGGGTCGGCTTCCAGTCTAACCGGATGCAGCTGAATATTTGAATATTTTACATGGAGCGACTGCCTATCTGACCTCCACAACCCATTAACTGGGTAATACGATACCCCTTGGTAAGACTAGTTGTCAGACTTTCGGCTTCTAACGACTCGTAACGACTGTCAAAGATCCACGAATGACAGCCGGGGCCAACGGCTTAACGTGCTTTCCGAAGCACGGAGGAGTCTCGGTATGTAAAGATGGTCACCCATCCACGAATCAACCCCGGCAAGCGCAGCTTAACCTGATGTATCGACTCGTGCGGCTGTTATTATTCAGCCACGAGCTCCTCCATTAATCAAAAAATTAATCTATAACAATAATTAATCTGATTTTAAATAATTCTGTCCTACTGCTGAGCAAAGGGCTCCCCCAAATATACAACATTAGTGTGGAGGACAGTGTAGGCTAATATACAACATTAGTTTTTGTTTACACTAAACCAGAAAAAGGGTCAATGTACTCATCATTTTGAACCCCCCTGACCCCTTTTCGGGTTTAGTGTAAACAAAAACTAATGTTGTATAGGTATATATTTAAAAAAATCTATACCTTAAATTCTATACCTTTTGACCTTACATAAACGACGAGACGCGGCGGCATACGATTGGTACCCATTCCAGCCGCGCGCAGACTTTATGATGGAGAAATATTAGGTAATCAAGACGGGCTTATCATAACATGTCTCAGGTGGAACAATCTGCCTAACCCTTCGGGGAAACATGAGGCGTACTAGCATTGTTGTATGTTTTAAAATTACTGTTTTGTGAACTGGGTTGTGGAGGTCAGATAGGCAGTTGCTCCATGTAAAATACTGGTATTCAGCTGCATCCGGTTAGACTGAAAGCTAACTACAACGTAGTTGTAGTTGGGAAAAGGCTAGGCAGATAATGACGGTTTTGTGAAATAATTTTCATTGGGTTAGATTTTTATGTAAGCGAAAGTAGCGCCACAACTTTTCTACTTTTTTTGTGGGTCTATGCTTTTAAATCGACTAAACGCTAGCTGTCACTGTAACACGGAGTAGAGCGCTACACTATGGTTGACTAGACGTAAAGATGACTTTGACATTTGATTGATAGAAAAAAAAATTAAGCAAGCAGGAGGTGTGGAAACCGAAAAGTTGAGGGTTCTAACTTATTTTTATGTATTTCTATTTGTTAATGTAGCAAGTCTTCCCCAAATTTAATGGTAATTTAGTCTTCCTTTACCTTAGATTCTGAAGTGCACTTTAAATGGGCGATAATGATGATTATTATGATGGTGACGGGTTAGTACTGTTCGCATGTTAGATAGTGTTATGGTATTAATTTTACATAACTCTTGTAGATATTATTGATTAATCCTCGTAGTTTGTGTTACGGACTGTTGTCGTCGGTAGTTTATTTTGTATTTTCTGCTTGAGTAGTGGCTGAAATCTGATATTTTACCGGCTTTTATTTGACACTTCTTATCTTGAGTTGTATGTGCATCGCGAGCGCTCAATAATCGCTTAGAATGAAAACATGTTATGCTCCTGTATCTAAATCAATGGTCAAATCGCTCAGCTGTAGATTTTGTTTGCAACAATTTCACAATTTAGACATCACTGCAAGTAGACTATTTCATTGATGTTTCGCTGACTACTTACGTAGTTGTTGTTTATTTGAGAACACTTTCTTCGTATCTATAATTGAAGTAATTTGACATAAAACAGCCTGGTTTGTAGTTCTGTGTTAAAATTCTTCAGAAGCAAAAAAAATGTATAGAGAATAAACCACTGTTAGTAATTTATGATGGTATGTATGTTAGCATTTTGGTGTTCTTACTGGAATTCCATACTTCAATACCAACTTATATTATGAATGTAAAAGTGAGTTTGCTTGTGTTTCTTATAAGGTTTTTTTTTTCTTATTTTTTTTTTCTTTTAGAATGTAGTTTGCATTATGTACCAAAATGAAATAAAAAGAAAAATAATTCAATATATCATAACAAAATTGAATAATTTGTGACAGGCAAGCAGGCTACATTTTACAATCAACAGACAAAAGCTAATAAAGTAATAAATTTATTAGAATATACAGTTTATAACCAAGAAAATTAACAGTGATGAACTGTGTACAGCCATTTTAGTTAACTTAAAATTCAAAAACATTATCTAAAAGTATATTTACTAAAACATCTTCAATATAGGAGAATGGATTCCTTGGGGGCAACACCCGAGGTCATCTACAACTGGGTTGACATCACATCAGACTTCTTCAGTCATATTCAAGGTAAATATTGAACAAACTGTTTATTTTCATGTTTGTTTTATTTTTAGTTACTAGTTACTTCAAAACCAACTTGTTGAAGTTTGTGTGATCTGTTTTAAACTTATCTGAAAATATGAACAAATAAATCAGAAAACATACCTGTGGATGCCAATTACAATTTAATAATGTGATTCAAAGATTTTTTTTTGGTAACAATATAATGTTGAATGAAACCTTATAATATGTGCTTACCCTTTAGTGAGTGATTATTGCATAAATCCTGAACATCGTTTGTTTACATTTTCACAAAATACTTTTGGTACAGACATAGTAGTAAACAGCCTAATTAATAAGATTTTAGTGTAATATCAAGATTTCTATAAAACCCTGAAATATTTTAGATCTTGAACTTGGCGAGTTACTTCACGATGGCCACTTATTTGGTCTCTTTGAGGCCATGTCGGCCATCGAGATGATGGACCCCAAAATGGATGCTGGCATGCTTTGCAACCGAGGGAATCCTAAACCACTGAACTTCCAGCAAGCTGTTGCTGTAAGTATTTTTAATATTTAAGTGTTGGTTTTCTTGTATGATATTGAGATTTTACTACATTTGGTGCAAGAAAGAAAAAAAAGATACTCGCTTATGTGATCTATATCTATACTATATCTATCCATGTATTATAAATAAAGTTGTTCTCATGTCTGTGTGTGACCTCGTTGTTCTTCTAAGCTACACAATGGATTTTGATATGGTTTTGAGTATCATTTAGGGATCTTATTCTCGAAAGTTTAAAGTTTATAATTTATTCATATTTTACTTACATAATAATAAAGAAATCTCGATGTTTTATAAAACCTTATATCAGTGCGAAGTAGGTGTGGGTCGCTAGTGTTGTATATTTCAATTGTTTATTGATTTCTGTTTTAATCATCACTTGTTCCTTCTCTCTACAAGAAGTGACCTTGCCTAGCAGTAGAATGTCACTATTCTGCTGCTAAGCAAGGTCATTTCTTACTAAATAACTTCAAAAGTAAAACCAAAC
Source organism: Eupsilia transversa (assembly GCA_914767815.1). Lineage (NCBI taxonomy): Eukaryota > Metazoa > Arthropoda > Insecta > Lepidoptera > Noctuidae > Eupsilia > Eupsilia transversa. The sequence goes on from OU611874.1 coordinate 5,996,170, forward strand.
ATGTAATATATGTAAGATTAATGAATTTATTAGTCCTGTATTCCAGAATTATTTGCATTTAATTATCTTATTTGAAAAAATTCAATAAATTTATTATTATTATATTTCCTTTATTCCATTAAATACATATATTTTACATTTTTAAATATTAGAATATAAAAATTATAAAAACATTTAAAAATATAAAAAATAGTAGCCCACCGGTATCGGGAACAGGGTCCAAGCTACCGGTGGTCAGGGCTCCAGAGAGAGGAACCTCCTGACAATGCGAGCCGTGTCCAGAAGTACCGCTTTCTGAATCAAGCCCTTGATCCAGCTACCCAACGAGAGCCTCCTCAGGTGTTGGTCGAGGCTCTTGGCTATTAGGCCATTGGCTGTCACGACTATCGGCACAACGATCGCTGAGTCCACATCCCACATGTCGACAACCTCGCGAGCCAAGTCAAGATACTTGATTTGTTTATCTTTCTCTTATTATTATTATTTTTAAATTGGTCCATTGCTACAAAATAAATTTATAATTAAAATTATATGATACGCTAACTGTAACTAACATGTACTGTATGTAACATAGTCATTTGAACAGTGGTCCCCAAACTAGGTAGCGCCTATATCTTTCAGATTGGATATATTTTAAATAGAATACAGGCCTAGTTTACTTTTTGTGTATTATTTTTTTATAATCACTTTTATTGCAGTCTATCATTCATGCAGATATTCAGCAATATGTTTAATATTATTAACGGGTTTTAATGGAAGCTGTCCAGTGACTGCGCCGTTTATTCTTACAGCATCTTAAAAAAGGTCTTGAGGAATCTTTTTCTTTAGTCTTCTAGTGACTATTTTGTTGTTCATCAGGATTACTGCTAAGATGTTTGGATGATTTGTGTGTATGATTTTGTTTAATGAAACATTTTTGTTCTTTCACAGACTGGAAAGTTAAAAATAGATGATCTTGAGCCAGCAGAGCTTATAGGCATTATTGATGCCACAATGGCCTGCATAGTCTCCTGGTTGGAAGGCCACTCACTAGCTCAGACTGTATTCACAAACCTCTATCTACATCAGCCTCATTCTATTGTAAATAAGACTTTGAAGGCATATTGTATTGCTATCTACAAACTGCTGGATTGTATCAGGGATTGTATTAACAAGTAAGTTTATTTTATTGTTTATTTGTGGCCTGAACACAAAATACTTTTAATGCAGAAAAGTTTGTTGTACCGCTTCTTGTCTTTTATAAACATTAGGGAGCGTTCAAAAAACCCTCATTTTAGTTTTTTTCCAATAAATTGATAGATCGAGGTCAAAGAAGCCAACACTAAGAAAAAAAAAACTTGCACCATAAAGTCAAATACCAAGAGTGAAAACATTTTTTAATTAGGCTAAAGCCAACTCTAGTTGCTTCACGACTCTATTGAAATTTATTGTTGTTGTTTTTTGGAGTTCCTTGTCCGTTCTCCGAAGGAACCTACTATGCTTTGGAATGGACAGCTTCATTTTTCTGACTGACCAACCCCCTGACAATATTCAAAAGTGCCAAAAAATACCAATAAATGCTTTGAGTTTGACATTTGCTTTATAATAACTTTTACCCCAATACTTTAATTACAGTCTATCAGATTTGTTTCATAATAATATCAATCTCCCATATTTCCAGGGCTCAAGTATTTGAAGAGGAAGACTTCCAACCGATGGGTTACGGTTATCGTCTGGGCTCGAACCCGCAGTCAGGTAACACGTATGACGCGCGTCTCGAAGTCAGTGAGCAGAAGTGCGTGTTAATGCTCAGGGAGCAAGAGGAGGAACTCAATAAGAAAGCTCGGAGTTGTGATGAAGAGGTGAGTATATAAAATTATTTGTATTTAAAAAATATTAAAACAGATTGCAGATTTTAAGACTATTAGCCAGATATTTTTAAGAAAGGAATTTTAGAGCCCTAATTATTGTGATTCCATTGACAGACTGAGATATTACTAAACTTAAATGTATGATAGCTACTAAAAGAGTTGATAACATGTCATCAGTCTTCATCAGCAAAGAGGATTTAAAACATAAGCATCAAAATGATGCATCATTTTTTAATTATTTTTTTTGCAATAAGGTGACATAATAAGCCTTTTCAACCTCTTAACAAAATCTCTTAGTGGCCTTCAATGTAAATGAAACACTACTAGCCTACGTTATACATATGTTGTAATGTTAAAATTACCTTGTTTTCAGGACAATCTATGGGCCGCCCTGCAAGCCCGCATCAGGTTCACGAGAATGTTCTTCCAAGCGCTCCTCATGATTACCAAGAGGGACTCCCAATCTGGAGCCGATTGCGTAGCTCTGCTCAACGGCTGCACCGAGATGATGAAGGTCATCATCAAGACCGCGGGGAAAGGCACACAGCCTGTTGAGAATTGTGAGTTAAATGATAAAGCTGTTATTTTAACTTTAATACTTACCTTAAATATATTTTAATTTAATTTTGTCACTAATTTTATATACTGTATTAATGTTTGCATGCCCTTTAAAAGGTAGATTGCACAAAGATCACCCACCCATTTTATTAGCAAATAATATCTTTATACAATGTAACAGCGAATCAATTTTCACGCCTCCCCCTTAAGACCTAGGCCAAATATTTTTTGATATTCGGATAGGTCATGACCTAAAGAGGTGCCATTAAGAATATGAAATAAAAATCTTAAAAAAAAACGCGAATTTTTGTGGGTTAAACAAAGCTAGTAATAAATAAATCGATGTTATATACTTACTATTGCAATGGTGTTAAATGCAAACTAACTTTTTATCCTCCAATGTCAACTTAACCAGTCTTGCCCTTATACCCCCTGTATTGTGTTACCCAGTAACTGGGTTGTGGAAGGCACATAGGCAGTCGCTTCATGTAAAATACTGGTATCCAGCTGCATCCGGTTAAACTGGAAGCCAAACCTAACACAGCTGGGAAATGCCTAGGTAGATTGATTTTGACTACATAAACAGTCACATCAAGAATATTTCGACCAAACCCTCTGGCCCATGGATTCAGTGTAAACTTTTTATTGAATAAGGCTCTGGGTTGTTTAAAATTGAAATATTTATTTATTAAAATGTATGACCATAACAATGGTTTTATTAACCAAAGCAGGAGGTTAGTACCACCTTTCTTTGATTAATTTTATTGTTTCGTGAAAACTTAGGTAACAACAATTAGTAAAATCTTATATTTTTAAAGTAAATTTTTAATAATTATTTATGGGAAGGTAACCTTTCTTTATAAGTTACTTTGCCATTGCAGCCGACTCCCCAAACCCAATGGGGTTCGAGCCGATGATCAACCAGCGTCTCCTCCCGCCCACCTTCCCGCGCTACACTCGCATCAAGCACCGCGCCGAGGCTCTGCATTACTTCGACGAGCTGGTGGGCAGGCTGCGACACGCCTGGAAGATCACATCCTGCACCAACTTCCACACCGCGCTGGTAATATATGCAACATTGTTCAACATTCCCGCAGATATAAGCCTCCTCTATTTACAATTTTTTGTGAATTGTAGCTGGCAGCAAATGGAATCGTTTTGATTCTCGGTAAACTCCAGTATATCTGACATCAATAAGTATCCTAAAACGTGACTAAAGGATTGTCAAAAATATAGGATGCTGATTGTTTCTCGTGGTGCATATTGCCAGTTGAAGCAACTTTACCAACACCTTACGTCCTAAAATTAATGGACGTACAGTACAGTCCATGACTATGTTAATTTTAAGCAGCCCGAAAAAGGGTAGGATAAAAAAAAAGTTTTAAATTATAATTTAGGTACTTAACAATATTAAAAGTTTATTAAACTTTTCAGGACTTCTTTATGGAATTCAGTCGCCAACGCGCCTGTATATTATCCCGCTCGGCGCTACAGTTGCTATACCTGAGCCCGTCGCCGGCCAGCACGGCGTCCATGGCGCAGGCCTCACACACACAGGCGCACACACAGCCACACACACAGCCGCGCGCCGCGCATCCCTTCGTGGACATCCTGCGCGACTCCGTCCGGACCTTCGTCAACCCGCCCGCGCTCACGCCCAAGTCTCCCATGCTGTCCTCGCCGCAGGTACGTGTGAGCACTCGCGGCTAATGCAGCCGCACAACATGCCACTGTTGAGTGCGGTGCTCAAATACACGAGCGGTACGTTGTCGACAACTGCCGTAGACCTGTCGGCGGCTGCTAATTCTTGCCAACATTCAGTTTGTTATTAAATATATTGATTGACTTGTTATAGGCGCGTGAGTTCGTGGAGAACTTCCTGGCTCGTTGCGTGCGTCCGTTCGCGGTGTTGTTACAAGTGTGCGGACACAACCGCGCGCGGCAGCGGGACAAGCTCGCCTTACTGTTGGACGAGTTCGCCGCCTTACAGGAAGAGGTAATGCGTGCTTATAGTTTGTTGCTTGCAACTAGGCTAATGACCTATGTTGCAGTGTTGTTGTATGTGTTACAAGTTAAAATCGGTTCTTCATGTCCAGATATACGTAGTCTTTCCCATTCATATTGTTAACTATTGGTATATTTGCAGTCAAATGAAAGACTTCTGAAATCATTTAATAAAAAGCCACAGCCACTTGTTCTACAAAAATTGCGAAAAAAAAAAGCTTTTGAAATTTTTTGTGGAGGTACACGAACGTATATTTTTTTCGCGATTTCAGGGTTAGTCTCGCAGTAAAAAAGGTTCATAATGATGAGTACAATGACCCCTTTTGAGGTTTAGTTATTGCAATTACACCTTGTATGTATGTAGGCGGGATGAGCCGAGACTCCTTCAAGAAAGACGTTCTTAGTCGCCCTTCATCGAGAGAAGTGTAAAGAGTAGGGAGGCCTTTCCTTGCAGTAGGACTCCTAATAATAATAATGTATGTAGGCGGAGAGTGTGGACGCGGTAGTGAGCGGTGCGGCCGGTACAGGCCCTCGCGCGTGCTTCGGTACGTGGGTCTTGTACCACGTGTTACGGGTCATGATCGCGTACCTCTTGTCCGGATTGGAGCTAGAGCTGTACAGTGTACACGAATACCATTATATTTTCTGGTGAGTTGGCCTTTTATCTGTTCAGAAATACATACAACACCACACACTAGACCACACATCACCACATCTGACACACACACACATGCACATAACGTCTCTACTATACATTGGCGAGGCTTAAACCGTCTTATTACAGTTTGAAAGTTAGTCAGTTAGTCTCCAGCCTAAACTATCGAGACAGTTATTAGTATTTGGAACTTTATTCCAAGCACGGTTAAGTTTGTAATAAAAAAAATGATACGTTTGATTTGGGTGTGATGTCAGTTTTTGGAATTAGTGTTTAACTTCGTAGGAATAAAGTCAAATATTGAAAAAAATGCTTGGTGGTTCAAACTGGTTCTAAAGACAAATCTTGTTTTATAAAAAGGCCGTAAGTGTTTAGAACGAACTGTGAAATGTTCAAAGAGTGAGAAAAACGCAGTTGTAAAATAAGCCTGTAAAAGCCTAGCCTAGACTTACTGCCCCTAATAACGAACCCCATTTTTTGCCACACTCTCCATAATTATCATCAAAACTAACAGCCCCCAATATTCCAGGTATCTCTACGAATTCCTATACGGCTGGCTAGTATCAGCTTTAGGTCGTGCTGAGAACTTGGCAGGTGACGCAGCGAGGCGAGACAGTCGGGATTCGCGCAAACAACGCAAGAGCAAGAAGAGGGTCCGACCCTATGCGAGAGAAGGACTGCTGTGCAATGTGATGCAGAATATGTGCGGAGGGTATTATAAGGTATAGCTTGTTTTAAGACATGTATCATCACATCTATGCATCTTATTTAAAATTGCGCCCCCTTCACTGAATTTGCGCACACAAGCATAGTAGATATTATGTTTAAATAGTCAATAATCTCAAATTTATTATTGCATTTGGTTAATTACTTTCAAAATTAGATGATGATTTACTGGTTGTATGAAGGATGGAAGATGTTGACATGTTAGGTAGACAGACTAGAGCCTAGTTTGTAAAAGAAAAAGCTATCCTAATCAAAAGTGACAGACTAACAATAGTTTCGTTTCGGATCCTCAACACTTGCTTCGGTGCAACAACTGTTCAGTTTCGGCCCATGAACTGTTCAGTTTCGGCCCATCAACGGTTCAGTTTCGGCCCATTAAATGTTCAGTTTCGGCCCATCAAGAGTTCTTAAAAATCATTATGTTAATTATAATTGGGTAGTCTCCATAATTTACCGAGTATTCCCGCTGACTATCTAAAAGTGTTCTTCATTTCCCAGGCCCTCGTCGCCTTCAAGCTGCAAGGCAAGCTCCGCCAGCCGCAGTCGGAGTTCGACAACGAGTCAGTTCGCTACAAGCACAGGTTCGCGCCTCTGTCCGTGCTGACGCCGCCGCAGGTGCACTACCACGAGTTCTGTGAAATGACGCAGCCGCTGCAGTGAGTCAACTATTATCTATACATATCGTCGTTGATACTGCAATACCGCGTAACTAACAGTGGATAATACTGCGGAAGTACAAAAGTATCAAATTTTAGATTAGTTAGTATTTGAAAAGTACATCAGAAGTTATTTAGGTTTTTTGTTCTCCTGTAAAATTTGCCACATCTAACTTACGCGGTATTGTCTGTTGTTAGTTACGCGGTATTGCAGTATCAGCGACGATATTATAAATTGAGTCGCGTTTCGTGTCTGACTGTGGGACCGTGTTGTTCTAAGCTTTCAGAACGGATTTTAAAGCGGTTTTCAGCCTTATTTATAGAATTTATTCCGGAAGGTTTATTTGTATAATACATTAATATTAAAATTACATGTAATTAAGAAATCTCGATGTTTTGTCAAGTCGTAAAAACCATGCGATACAGGGGCAGGTCGCTAGTTTAATATTAAAATGTATAACCCTTTATGTGCCTTATTAAGTTACTAGCCAGCTAGCTAGCTAGCTCCCGTGGGAATATCAGGGCAAAAGTATCCTATGTCCTAATCCTATTGCAGGTCATGGTCTACGCATGGCAAATTTGATCTAAATCCATTCAGCCGTTTTAGTGTGAAAGCGTAACAAACAAACAAACTCATTGTAAACGTTGTTCATAATGTTGAGTTCAATGACTCCTTAAGAGATCTCCAGTTATTTCATTTACACTTGTATGAATTAGCGAAAGGTCGCGTTTATTTTATCTCTTTTCTAATTTATTTACAGATACGAGAACCCTGTGATACTGTATCTCGGTGGATGCAAACACTTCCAGCAAGCTCGATCTTTACTTGAAACCATCACAACCCCTGATCAGGAGGTAAGTAGTAACAGTTTGCATCTGTTTTAATACGATTAATATAAGTTTCGACTAACGAAACTGCAAGAAGGCTAGGCTTTGTGAAGTGTGATAAGCTGCTAGCTAAGGGGCCGCCTCCACGAGCGAAAGAATCGCGAGGGATCCGCGTTTTTACGTTGGGTAATCTCCACGAACGAGCGATTATTCCGCCAGCGTATCGTCACGACTCGTAACGGAATTGCCGCGTGTGCGCGACGACTCGTAAAGGAATCGCCGCGTGTCCGTGACTACTCATAACGGAATCGCCGCGTGTCCGCGACGACTCGTAAAGGAATCGCCGCGTGTTGTGACTACTCATAACTGAATCGCCGCGTGTCCGCGACGACTCGTAACGGAAACGCCGCGTTTCCGATATCTTTGGCTCTCAAAACAAGTGATCGACGCGCTCTCGCTGCGAGAGCGCTACATTCCGGGGCGAGAGCGTGGAGGGCGCGCCTCCAGTAGCGACGAGCGCGCGCCGATACGATGACGTCTCGCTCGCACTCAGGCACTCGTCGCATCGCCGCAATTCCCTCGCTCGTGGAGACGACCCCTAAGAGAGTGTATAGAAATACGTGGCATTACGATAATATCGCCGCGATTCTCTCGATTGTGGGGGAGTAAAAGATCAAAAGGGGCCTAGTACGAGTCTTTATACTTACTCTATCGTTAACGTAAGCTTTAATACGTACTGTAACTGTATAGTGCTGTCTGGTGACTATAACGGGAAACACGATATTCCATACAAAGTAAACGGTCACAAGATCGCGTAAGCTCCTATGAAATTTTCACGTGAACTAGTCTGCTTAAGTACTGTCGCCGCCTGCAACAGGGGTATTGATGTACGAGGCGAAGCCAAGGCACACATACGTGAGTCCATCAATGCCTGGTTGCGGTCAAGGCTAATATAGTACTTTTCTCAAATAATGCGCGGAAATTCAAACTAAGTAAATTAATTATGAATTCCAGAATCAATGACGTACAACGACAATTTTCCACGCGCCAATATTATATTCATTTGTTTCTTCTTTAATTTAATATACAGCTCTATTTGCAAGCCAATTCGAAATTTAAATAATTTTACCTCCTTGGTTGCCATGATTGTGTTGAAGTAAAAAGTTCGTTCCATTTTTTAATTAGTATAATATGAATCAAAATTTCCTTACCGTGTTCTTGTATTTCAGGTTCAAGATCTTCTGAAGGTAGCCAAAACAAATTTCGTAGTATTAAAATTGTTAGCTGGAGGACACAAGAGGGACTCGACGGTCCCCCCAGAATTTGATTTCTCAGTACATAGACATTTTCCTATTATCAAACTAGTGTAGTTTTAGACATGTTTTAACAGGAGGTTTATTTGAAGAGTTGATATTTGCGACCTAGATTATGAACAAAGCAGCTATCAAGTTGACTCGGAGGTAGGTGTCTGGCTAGTCCCTTCATCTGATATTTTATTGGTCACTAATATAAATATTTGTATCGATGTTGTAGGATTCTGTCTACTCATTCTATCACTGGATAAAAATATGAATGGACAGCGTTTTAGGTCTGTGCGTTTGAAAAATTCACTGATTTTGCTAATAATAAAGTCGAGCCATAATAAGAGAAATACCTACTGCAAAAGTAGAAAGAAGTTTAGAGTGGTTGGATTTTCATGGGTCTTGTTTGTTGATTTCCTAGAGGTGAGAAGAAAAAAGTAAAAAAAAAAATTGAGGCGCTGACGATTTTTATTCCCTTTTTCTTTTTTGAGTACTTAACTGTTCCTTTTTCTTTTTTCAGTATTTCGACGTTTTGTTTTATGGCACAGTGTCACCTCCTCACTGGTCTGTCTGTTTGTAGCGTTTTACATGAATTTCGATTTCAACGTTTTTATTTAAAGCTCAAATATTTTTGATAAGAGGGTTGATATTTAAAAAAAAAATTAAATCCGTTAATCTGTAGACAAACAACATTCCGGGGGTGTCTTACAAGTGGGAAATGAAAATTTAGGTCAAGGTCAAGGTAAAGGTAAATTAAAGGTCATCCATTTGTAGATAAACCTTAAACTGTACGCTGGTCTGTCGAAACAAAATAAGGACGCAATCTTAGTGGACATGTACCGTGTAGTCGAATTAAACCCTGAAAGGGACATACGCTATTACGCGATAACATTAATAAGACAAATTATAAGTAAGTAATTCAGGAACCAATTAGGGGGAAAAAGTCATCGATGACGTCGAGTTTAACATAGCTATCAAAAAAGTCCCATGAAAATCTATCCACTCCAAACAGTGTTTTTTTTTTTTTTTTTTTAAAAGCCAATTGTTTCGCTCGACAAGTATAAAGAAGTCTCTAATCTTTTAGCTTAACCAGTGTATTCTTGAAGTCTATTAAGTTAAAGTAAGAAGATGTTTTTACACGCTATAGTTTATTTATCAGAATATTTTATTGAAGTACAGATTATGCTATGAACCCCGATAATGCAACATTATGTAAATTAATTGTATTGTTTTATTGTAATTATTATCGTGTGTATAGACGAAAATGTAAAATCAAGATGATTTTTAAATGTGCAATAAAAATCATTAAAAAATCAAAAGTTTTTTTTATTCTTGTTACTGAATAAAGTCACATCAGTGATTATGTTAACAGGGCTTCACGCAGTATAAATCCAAAAAGGTCACGGTCAAGGCTAATTGATGTCATCCATGAATCAGTAGACAAATATCCCAGAGGGTGTTTTACAAGGAAAGTTTCTGAGATATTTATCGTAAAAAAACTACAATAAAAACCTTGTTATCCATTTTAGGACGCAACTTCAAGATCTCCTTACTTTTTTCATAGGTTCACTAACCAAAACGAAAAGTACTAGGCTGTGATAAAGTCAAGGGGCCATCTGGGGCCACCAATTTAACCAAAAAGTCAGGAACAATCCCTAGACAGTGGTCAAAATAAAACACATAAAATATCAAAGCATTTACTTATATATTTTCAACGCGATTTCACAAAATATGTTAGTTTATAACAGTGTCAGATAATGATGTTTCAAATAATTCATTGTGTATTCGTTGCTCGACTATTTAAATAATTATTGGTTATCTTCCTCATCCGTATCTGCATCTGAAACGTCTGTGTAGCAATCGGTCTCCACGGCTTTAACCCTCAGGAAGTCGTTGGATTGAGGACCTGGAATCAAAGGGGAGAATCATTGGGGTTGAAAAACATCGTAATATTTATGCAAATGAAGGCGTCGAACGGTTTTAAACCGAAAATTGTTCTTCGTATTATGAAGTGGTGGCTTGTTGTTTGTTGCTGGTTTATGGTATGGTACCTACAGAATGAGTTTTTTTATGGCCTTTGATCAGTTTTATGTCTAGACTCTAGAGTCTCGCGCTGCAAAATAATTAAAACAATCAAGCCAATTTTGTTATGCTGGTGTTCGTGACAGCTACGTCTTACACTAACGCCACGTCTGTGTGCTGTCATTGTGCGTCTGTGTGCGTGCATTTAACGGCCAACAGTTGGGCGCTATTTTTTTCGACGAGTTCAGTTTTGTCTGTGTATCTAGAAATATTCACATTTTTGTTTATGGCATTCAATCGTTTTGAGTTGGATTAACAGTATTGCTTCTCTCCGAAGATCTTGATATCGAGATCTTCAAAGCATTGCCATAACGACAGTTAATGACGTAGGAATGGCACAGATTACCAGATAAATCACTCTATACTAAATTTTCAATACCTACTGCTTTATTAGTCACACCTTCGAGTCGCTAGACGCTGCGAACGAAAATGTACTTAACCTTACAAGCGTAAAGTGAGTTTTTGCGCCTCGCGGCTGTCGGCAACCAACCTTCCCACCCACCACATAGTCCTGCCTTTTCCGTCGTAACTAATGCTGAAATAGGCGCAGACCTAATGAGCGGCTGACACGGTTTTTGAAAGCCTAATAAACCAAAACAATTATCATCTAAATGATTACCGGATACAACCAATCCAATCGTATAAGATCTGAGGTCATGATAATTTTGGCGTTAAAAAACCGGGGTTAGCTTAATGTTGAATGGAAAAGCTCATAATAAAATTGTTGCGTTAGTCGTCAAATCCAAAGAAAACCAAAAAGATTAAGGCTTAAAGCCTAAATACCTGCTACTATCTACTATACCTTCAAAGTAGGTACTGTAATGACTAATACCAGAGACAGACTGCATAATAGGATTACGGCTAAACCTAGCCTTGTGTAACATTCAAATTCAATTAGGTCCACGTGACCATCGTTTGACTTGACCGTCACCTGTTTCTTTGCCCTAGTTTTTAAACGGAAGCTAAGACTAACAGGCCCTAATTTTGTATTAATATTTGTTTTTGATTTCGAAAAAGTAAATCGATTTTAATGTTTTTCTTCGTGGCTAAGTAATAACAGCTGCACGTCGTTTTATCAGGTTAAGCTACGCTTGCCGGGGTTGGTCCGTGGATGGGTGCCCATCTTTACATACCGAGACTCCTCTGTGGCTCAGAAAGCACGTTAAGCCGTTGGTCCCGGCTGTCATTCGTGGATTTTTGACAGTCGTTACCGTCAGAAGCCCGAAAGTCTGACAACCAGTCTTACCGCGGTCAGCTAGGCAGTCGCTCCATGTAAAATACTGGTATTCAGCTGAATCTGGTTAGAATGGAAGTCGACCCCAACATAGTTGGGAAAAGGCTAGGTAGATTCTCTCCTGAAAGGAATGAGAGTTAAATCACTCTGGTAAAGACGGAATGTTGTACTCTTTGGGTGTCGGAACAGTTAATTCCGCTTGATGGAAAATGATAGCCCTCGTCCTCTCTCCTAATTTTTACCTCTAAAACGTTTAGAGGTAACAGCTTGACTCTGTATTATAATAAAAGTTACCAATCTAGCAAAGTTGGTTCGGTCTGGATAAGTAGGTATCACAATTAGGCTACAGTAGTCCACTGCTGTACATAGGGCTCTCCATCAATCGCACGCCATTCTGAGCCGATGAAATGACGAACTCTTAGGATAAACTCAACACTGTTTCATAGGATGTGATTTGCCACGCTAACTGCGCGGTTCATTTGTTTACTATCAACTCATCCGTGCGTGGCCGTGGCTCGTAGTGGACGATACCGCCCAGATTTTCATAGCAGAGTGCACGTGCGTTGCGTACCCGAAGGCTGCTGTGGAACGGCGCGGCGCCTTAAATAGTCAATGGCTAGGTAAACTGTGGTTAAACAACTTACATGATTCAGTATAAACGGTGTTGGCACCGAAGTCTTGTATAGGCGTTGGAGTGACGGAACGGTCGTCTTCCTCACCCCCTTCAGCATTGTCCTCCTCATCATCACTCTCTATTATGATTTCTATTTCTTCGCACTCTTCCACCTGAAAAAACAAGGGAAAATAAATAATCTTTGCTGGAATGACTTTGTCATTCAACTGATATTTATTGCTGGTTTTCATTATACTAAATATGAAAACCAGCACCGATTGACGTCATCACGTCAACGCCGGCTGTCGCTGAAAACCAGCGCTGGGGCTTTGTCTCGCATAGGGTCGCAGCATTATGCTGAGCTATGGCGGTTTTGCGTGGATGTGACGCATATATTCCCCCAACTTGTTATTTCGTGTATTGGTTTTTTCTTTGCGTCATAATAAATGTATTTTCTTGGTTTCTTCTTTCTATGCGACGGATATGACACTGCTTGGGTTTGTGTTTTCTGTCGTTAAAGTCTGTAGAGCCATGTTTCAACACAGTATCACAAGCAAGTCTAAATTAATAATGAATTATCAAAATAGGGAGATAAAGTTAACAACAGCTATGTTAATCACCAAAAAATTATGCTGACGACATTTGTAAAAACATTTAGTGAAAGCAGCTGCCGTTTGGGAGTTCAGAGAAATAACACAAGGAGCATCTTTTCGAACTTCAAACGAATTAGAAATTGCGTCTATGAAACTCAATTTTGAATTTTACTGGCGTTCCACTTAGGTGGTAACAAAAGATCGTCATCGTCCTCTGCTGGACATAAGACAATATGTAACTGGAACCACGGCTAGTCTCATTCTACCAGCTACCTTGCGAAGATTTTCGCTCCACCTTGCCCGAAGCTGTACACCTAACGTAAAACAAAATGAAACCTATAGGTATTGGTTCGTTCACTGACCTGTATATCAAAAGACAGCTGCTTATTCTTATAATCAAGGAGTGCGGAAGACGAGGACTTCTGTTTGTGGTGAGCCAAGCGCCTGATGTTGCTAGGAGATGGCGTTCCCTCGTCAGGGTCACCATCGCTGACCAGATACTCTACGTCGAGACTCAGCGGCAGATTAGGATTGCCCGACACCTTTCGTCGACGCAGTTGGCATTCTGGTTCGTCTGCCATTTTGTTATGGTTGTGTAGCTGGAAAATTATTAGAAGTGAATTATCCTATGGTACCTAGGTCTGAAGAATCAGTACGTAAACGTTGTTTACTTTAGTGATAGGACTTATGCTATAATCATTTATGCATTACGCAATTACCTAATATCATTCTGCAAATTCCCTTGACGTCTCCGTTAAGATAGCCACAAATCAGTTTGACCAATTTATAAAAAGGGCCAACGTGGCGTGTTTTGGACGTCATATGTTAGAAAGTTATTTGCTAGTCGTTCTTAGAAAGAAGATGGAAGATACCTATTGTATTATTAGGTGTAGGTCGGTGCCATAATGCTCTATAGTACCGTTTAAATGTCTTTTGAGTCCTTAAATATGAATAATGTTAATTATATAAGTAAGTAGCATAACGACTTATAGAAGGGATAATAATTATTGACAAAAATACTTACCAAAATTTGGAAATCCTTCCGAAAAACCACTGCTGTCTTAGTTGATAAAACACGTCTTGGTATTGTAAAATGACGAGGTATCCATGAAAATGGTGGGTGGATACTGGGGCGGGCGGACGGTAAGTAGGTAGCTTGCGGGCTCTAGAACGAAGCCCTATGCCGCTAATCTGCACTGTTTTTTTTCAGGTGTGAGTAACATTTTGCTGTGTGAGTATGGTTACCTAAATATTAAAACAGTATAGGCACTTTTTGAGTAAGTTTGTAGGTATATACCTAATCGAAAAAAGAAACGAATGATGAAATAATAATTTGAACCTCGATTGTTATTAAAGGCAGCAATTTGCTTATAAGTAAGTCATTCGCTTTGCGCTTCTGTTTGATAGGTGTTTACGTCTACTCTGGGGAAGGTCACATCATTTCTTAATCTCATAAGGTAAAAGAACTGTAAAAATCAAACCTTGTAGCACTTATCAACAAACTACAATATACGGCTTTATTAAAATCCTACTCTACTAGGATAAGTAGAAACGCTAATCCATTTTTATGATTGAATTGCAATATAATATGTTTTGTCTTACATGGAAATTCTTATCTTTCTTTCAATAAATTCACTATTTTACCTTCAATAAATATGTCACGGACTATTGTACTTAATCCAAATTATCTGGAAAACATTAAAAAAAAATGAACTTTAAAAAAAATGAATTACCCGAATGTTGGCGTTCGCTGTTACTTGTACGGATTCAACACTTCATGATATTTTTTGTCATTAGGTATGCATATTACTTGAAAGGTATTGAAATACGTCAGTTACCTATATTGTATTCCGAATATCCAATATCATATTCCTTTCTAAAAACGTTGAGTTTAAAAAAATAATTATTATAATGATGAAAAGGGTACCTACGTACTTATACATAATATACGCAGGATTTTAGAAAGAAAAAAATTGTTTTCATTTCGTTACATATTATATATCACAGATCACGCTTGTATTTACCCGAGGGGTTAGGCAGAGAAGTATCTATAGTACACCCATATTTCGCCAATTATGTTTAGGTTCCATGTAATAGGGGGCGAGCCTATTGCCATCAACCGGGCACAAATTCAAACTCCTAAAAAAAAAAGGCTGCTACTGAGAAATTCCAGATGGAAAAACTCAATAAAACTTGCCTGGGAACAAGTTTGGGGACCTGTTTTTATTATTCGTATTTATTTTGGTTTCCATAATCCGGGCTATCAAGCACTGTTGTAACAATGCTGTATTTTTAGATAATTACTGCAGGTAATAATAATTAAGTACCCACGTGTGTAATTAAGTAGGTATGATTACACACGTGGGTACTTAGTTATTCATACATTGACGTCATTGGACAATTATTTTTGGGTAAAAAAATTAATAAATCTAGGTACAGACTTCAGATTATGTAATTAACCGATTAGATAAGAAGAGGTTATTGAAATACTTTGGTCAATAAGTACAATGTTTATTATTTATTTTACTGAGGTAATATTAATGCAGTCGGTGGTTGCAAAGTTTCTAAATCGTATCTAAAATACATTTTATTGTTTTTTTATAACATACACAAGTTAAAAAAAAAAATGTGTCAGTCCTTTGAAACAAATACTTAGTCTATCTAGGTAAATTAGGTATGTGTAACATGCACTAATGAAACTGAACGCGATCAGCACATTTAAAACGAGTTCCAGAGCTGTCATCATCAATATTCCAAAAATAATGACACTGACATCTCTTAAGGTTGAACTTGTCGCGGGCTCGAACTCACTGGTGGGCGTGGTCAAAAGCACGCTGCCTCACTTGGTATCGTGTCCGACAGAGATACTTAGTATCAGTGATGAGCAAGCACACACACACCGTTACGAATTACATATTTTAGTAAAACTATGTTTAAACTACTATAAACTAATAGGTATTAAAAAAAAACTAAAAGTAACAAAGTAAAAAAAAATACGAAAACTCCTTTGGAAAATCAAGTTTTATGAAAAAACCGCTGCTTATATCAAATACAAATAAAATGTATTTAACTTGTCGGTGCCGACTTTGTTTTGGGTTTTTTTTTAATTACTTATCTAAATGTCAAACATTCGAGTAATACCCTCCCGAATGTATAATTTGTATGGAAAAAATATCGACCAGCGCAACCTTAAACGTGGTTTATGTGCTTATCGCGTTCAGTTTTATTGGTGAAATTCGCCCTCAGTTATTTCAGGGCATGCCCTTATCCTATTTAGGTAGTAAATTAACTGTGTTTCGTTGAGTTTCGATGAGTGTTTTTATTGGGAAATGCACTGAGTTAAAAACAATTAAGTACTGAATGAATGTCTTTGTAGTTTGTTCATACTATCAGGATTAATATTTACAATAGAACATCTTAACCTAAATATACAATACCTGCCATATAAGTCAAGCCTAATAAACTAATACTTATGTTATATCTAATCTATCGATTATTTGCCTTAAATAAATAAATATCTATTTAAAAAACTAGAGAGAACTTACATTATTTTATAAGTTATGTATTATTATATCTATACAATAATCAAATAGTAACGACGACAAAACTAAACATTGAATATTTTTGCAAAAAAGTAATTGCTACGAGGTGTTAGAACGAGTCTGATGCCGAAAATGTAGTTTTTGGAATTTTTGTCCATTTGTCTGGGGATGTATGTTCCGGATTGGTGCAAAAACGGCTGAACGGATTCGGATGAAACGTACGTTCCCGGGGAACTTTTTCCTAGTAAAAGCTAGCCTACCTAAAAAAACTAAATTAAAATTATTCGTCAGCAACGAGTCTCTTTGACTTCGCTTTCAGTTGATACACTAGTAACATCTACATCATCCACACTGTCCACATCAGTCGGATCATCCAATGCGTCATCCACGGGGTCATCCACCGGTGTAGCAGTTCTCGCATGTTCAGTATCCAAACTGTCATCAGTAGCTGCACTATTGAACGACAACCTCCTTATATCGAAAGTGGAGTACCCATAAACACTAGAACTGCCAGAATTATTACTGAATTTACTGGCCCTCACAGCGAAGTACCGACTCCTGTCTTCGATTCTGTAGAAGTCCATGCTGTTCTTCTTCTTGATGAGGTTGAAGTTCTCGTCGAGGGGAACGAAGTAGGTTTTGACGTAGCCAGCCCCTTTCACGAAGGTTTCACCCCGACAGGTCGTGAGGATGCCACATTCGTCCAATATTATCGCTGTGTTTTCTGTCACCTGGTTGGAAACACGTTACTGGAGTTATAGAAAGAAAGTTCCTAAATGATAATTTAGATGAATAATTTGAGATCAGATTCTCTCTACCGACACATGACAGTTCTTTAGAACTTATAAAGATAAACAAAGCTGAAGTGGAAGGTAGTTGTTTACCTGTATTTTTCCAGATTCACCAGTGGAATCCATTCGTGACGCCATATTCACTGCATGTCCCCAAATGTCGTACAGTGGCTTCTGTGAACCCACCACACCAGCGGCTACTTCACCATTTGATATTCCTATAAACGTAAATATTAAGTTAATTGCATAATCAGGCATTTAAACTGGCATATAAATATGTAGATGCAGTGCACTAGGTAAGCAGTTTTGTCGATTAAGATCAATAAATATCATCTCAAGGCCTTATATCCTAATACTCACCAATGCGCAAGTTTAAACTCTGGAACGAGCCTCGGTTGAAGTTCTGAACCTGCATCATCATAGCCGCAGCAAATTCTACCATAGTCAGCACCACGGCCCGATCATATGGACTGATCTGTCGAAGACTGACGTTGGATATGGAGTCCGTAGATTCTCTCCTACTTGGGTCCAAGCCACAAGCAGCCATATAAGTCCAACCAGCCAGTTTTATCTTCTCCACCTTATAATCTGAAGTTCCCGCAAGCAACAACTAACAGAAAATATATAATTTCATAATGTATAGGTAAATAAAACTAATAAAAATGGTTCTAGAAACTCATGCAATTAATACGTACTCTATCAAAATCTGAAATGATTTCATCCAGGATGCTCAAGAGGAATTTGTCACTCATATCAGCGTCGCCTTCTACGCCCAATTTATAATCAGTTAAAGACGCGAACATTACAGCTACGTTGTCATACTTCTCGTTATACAATTCATCTAAAGATCTGTTCAAGTTCAGATATACTTGGACTGAAAATGAAACAAAATTTGATTACTTCCAATCAATGTCAAGAAGAGGTGGTATTAAAACCTCGAGTATCTACTCACCTACATGAGCCGGTAAAATGTTTTCCAGAAGCATATTATTTACTTTCAACATAGTTTCTGCCTCGGTTTGCTCCGCACTCAACTGTAATTGCCACAAGTGGTCCAATCTGTTCCTGTACTCTGTAGTTCTATCAATCCAGTACAAAGTAACAGTTATAACAACAACAGCTAAGGTGTGAGATATTCTGGCATCCAATCCAACATTCCATGTGACGTCGTCGATAAAGAGCGACGTTTTGATCTCCCAAACGATCCATAAGTAGAAGAATGTCATGCCGCCAGCGACGATCCATTTAAATATGAAGAAAACTCTGCTGAACAGAAAGTTCAAGAGCAACGCCAAACCCCAACACTGAGTCACATGCTGGAAAGAAAGTTAGTGTAAAACACACGGCAGGAACAATAATTACGAATAGAAGGAAAATATAGAAATATGATTACCCACGACGATATGCAGTTAGATAGCACAGTTTCACCTTCGGGCACCTCAACTTCTCTACAAGCGATGACATTGACCACAGAAGTCGCAGCGAGTCCAATACTTATGATGAGATATATGGCAGTCCTTATGATAGCTGATCTAATAATTTTTGCAGAAATGTCGTAGATCCATCGCAGGCATTTATTTCGCGGCTCTTCATAGCCTTTATATTTGGTCCAGAGAAATTGGAACCAAGTGAAGGGCTGCAATATGATTAGTGCAAGTAGGAGCACACCTAGTAGCGTCCATGCGTACCATTGAAAGCCTTCAAACCTAAAAAGACGAACACACAATTAATATGATGATAAATCCCTGGATCAATCATGCCATTACTTTAAAAAAAAAAAAACATTGTTAGGCTCGCGTTTGACCAGTATTTCACCTGATGTTAAGCGATGATTGATTACATAATTATGTGGTCGATGATAAAGCACGTTTACTTTGAAGTAACCTATTCACTCTCGACTGTTGTTATATTCAGGTTCAGGTTATAGCTAGCGTGACTTACCACATCGTAGTCAGTCCATTAATTAACAACATCAGTGAGAAGATGATCAGGCAGCATGTGATGTAATACTTAAACAGTGGGTCTGGTAGCAACAGGAATGTTTTCTCCATTTGTAAGTTCTTATACATCAATGTGAATCTGTTCAGCTTGGATTCATTTCGGAAATGTTCCCTGAAATAATTTAATTTGTTTTTAATATTTGGTAGACAAGTAAAAGCTCTTATATATGTAGAATAGAAGCTCGTTGCTTAGGTCTCACAATTTATTGATAACTTCGCCCAACTCTCAGCTGAAATGAATTTGAACTTACTTGCCGTTTGTCATATCTTCAATTTCCTTTGCCATTTGGGCGTCAGCGGCTTTTAACATTTGCTGGTATTCCACCAAATTCTCATCCATAAACGTCGTGGTTCTTCGGAAGTTATTTGTGTTTCTATTTTCCGCTCGCTACTAGAAATACATAAATAATATAGCAAATTATTGAGTGATAATGTCTTTTATAAATAAATGCATGAATCGGACTTACTCTAGTAGAAGTGTTGGTTTTTATTATTACTTTGTTGAAGCCAACTGATGCTCGCCGAAATGGTTTGTATTCGAGAGCCTGGAAAGATATATCGGTTTATATACGTGGTATCCCATATAACAGCAAAAATGGCGCGTGCAGCACCGTAGATACACATGATAGAAGTGAAACTTCTTATAAAATAAAGAATAAGAGAATTTTTGTGTGTGAGACAGAGAGAATCTTTTTTTTTTCTCCTTGAAACACTCAATACTCGTCCAATTTTCAAATCGCCGCCTCAGAAGTGTCAATTCAAAATGTTGTATGTTTGTAGTTTCATAAATATTTGATATTTACCCTTGCTGGTCTCGACAACAGATATGTTTCCAATTTATTTTGAGCAATAAAAGGATCATTTTGAGATTCAAAGTTTGGTTCAATAATATATTCTCTGGCGTATTCCAGAAGTAATTCGAGAGTTTGTTTAGTCACGTGTACTTTTCTGAAAAAAAATAGGTTTTACGTCATTATTGCAACAATATCATGTGAAGCTTGCGGTTTTTAACAAGAAT
The DNA here is from genome assembly GCA_914767815.1 of Eupsilia transversa. NCBI lineage: Eukaryota > Metazoa > Arthropoda > Insecta > Lepidoptera > Noctuidae > Eupsilia > Eupsilia transversa. The sequence goes on from OU611874.1 coordinate 6,016,621, forward strand.
GTTATCTGGCGCATTAATGGCATGTTTATTGACGACGACTAGAATCTCTTGAAATATCTATTCATGTTATATTATTTCATTTAAACTCGACCAGGGAATTGACAAAAAACAGAATTTACCATAGGCTAGTAAAATATGAAAACAGTGGTTTTAACATACCCAGATTTACCAGTGGATTCCATTTTGTTAGCTATTGTAACATCTTTGGACCAAATATCGAATTGCCATTTTCTGATACCGATCAAACCACTTAGGATCTTCCCTGAGTGAACGCCTATCCTCATATCAATGTTCAGCGATCGCTTTTCTCTGCAAAATTCTTTCACAGTTTAATTTTTATCTCAAATAGAATAATTTCGACCAGCTTGACAACAAAGTCACCTGTTATATTTTTTTGAAGTCTATCGTCAAATGCAGTCCTTGTCTCTATAAATGTATGAAACCTTTAGACTGCGTCCTCTAGAAACCGTTGTGAGTTCCAAATAATTCCTTAAATCCGTTGCGATGCAAATAAATTGATAAAATGTATTTATTTTTAAAGTAATATTATCTTTGACAACAAATTGTAAAAGGCGTGGCTTGCCTGCATTCTGACGTTAAAAGTCACAAATAGCAAAAGTATAAACAGATTTAAGTACCTAAACATAAACATTTTTGTTTATCTTATCTGTAAACATATGTAATGAGTCTGTCGGTATTTTCAATTGTTGAACTTATGAGCTATAAAAGCATTTTAAAACCCGATCTACATAGATGGATTTTAGAAAGATAAAATCGCATGTTCACAATTTTTCGACAGTTTGTAATCTAACAGAAATAATACTATGGGTGTCTGCGTTGAAACTGCCTTTTTAATGTCTTATACAAAAAAATGCAGCTGCGTTACAAACCGCGGTGTTGCAGCTGGGGTCGGACGGCCCGCGCAGTCTACATGCTAAGCCATACCCATACCAGTAAAATAATGGATTGTTAAATTACAGGCGAATGCTCCCGGTGTTATCCATCCCGGTGTGTTATTGGTAACCCTGATAATGTAAATTATTGAAATCCTAAAGCAAAATGTTTTCATACCTGACGTCTTTGATAATATGGATCATCTCCAGGCCAAGCTCTACGCAATTCTTAGCGTGCTGAGCATTGGGTTTCGGTATACCGCTGACGCAGTAGTAACAATCTCCAAGGAATTTTATTCTGAGTACATCATGTTCCTGTAACAAATCTTTATTTTAATCTTTCTTAACACTAACCGAAATATCTCCAAGATTTAAAAAAATCGTGGTTGAGCAGTATGATCTATTATTTTTTCCTTTTTTCGAACAGCCCTTACTTACCTACTTCAAGAATATTGAGTTTCTCTTTTACACGAAACTTGAGATGATGAAGACAATCGTTCATCTTTCACCTAACTGTTGTGCTTGCGTCATAAACCGCTGTGTCCTTCAATCACAACTTTTAACACTAAAATTAATTTCAAACAAAAGACGCACCTCAGAAGCTTCATCGAATCTCCCGAAGAGCTCGTTCAGTAGCTCCACCATCCTCATTGGTGACAAAGTGGTTGATATCATCGTATAGTTCACTACATCCGCGTACAAAATGCTCACATTATCGTGCTCTTCTACGTAAAGCTGGCTGTAAACGACCGATAACTGTTTTAAGGATTATTTATGTTATTGCCCCGAAAAATGCGGACTTTCAAAAGATATTTACGGCATAAACAGTACTATTGGTAGTCAAATCGCATTTCTGATTGGATTTCTGTCTAGATTAGACGTAAGAGAAGGATCAAAAATTGAACGGAAAAGCGCGTTTCTACGCACACTAGAAAAAAGCGCGCGCATCAGCCCCTTTTTCTACTTAGTTTTGTCCCGAGAGCAGTGTTGGCCCAGTGGTAATGGTTTTGTCTTACGTGAGCTCGTGAGCTCGGAACCATGCAGGCCAATACTTTGTGTAACTTATTTCTGTTCTCATAAACGGCGAAGGAGTATCGTAAGGAAACATCAACATCAACCTACCAGCACTGGGCTCGAGTGGTGGTTAATGCCACTCTCTCTCACACAGAAGAGCGTCCCAGCCGTAGGACCGTTATAGTATGTCTACTTTTGTACTCATAGAAGATACTAGAAAAGGTGAAACTTACTTGAAAGATCTCAAATTGCTACTTATGGAGCGTGTTTCAAGTCCCAGGAACATATTTCTGATGTCTTGGCGCACTTTGGATACAATGTGCTCTGGTAGTATGCTCGTCATCAACCGTTCCTGAAAAAATAATAATTTGTTGATATATCTTCGAACCTTGGTCAAAAATTAACGATTCTTAATTTAATTTCTTGTTTGTTTGTTTTTCTTGTTTTTTTAAGTATTTTATTTTTGATTTTTGTTTTCATCGGTAAAATCAAATCCTTAATAAATGAGTCCTAATCGGATAGAAAAGTGGTAACATTAAAAAAACATTAGAACAAGAATCTGACGATTCCTATTAAAAAAAAACTATCAATCATTATTGGATAATTGTTCCAAAAGTAGTAAGTAAGTAAATGTGTGTCTTATCAGTAGATTAGATTAATTTACTGCTGTTTTTATGTAATTCAGGGAAAAAACCTAAACAAATGATAACTCATCATATCAAGGGCATTGTGCATTTAAATCTTGTGAGAATTTCTGAATATCCTAACTAATATTATAGATGAGAAAGTGAGTTTGTTTGTTACGCTTACACGCTAAAACGGCTGAACGGATTTGGATGAATTTTCACATGGATAGACCATGACCTTAGGTACCCATGTGTCGTCAGCAAAACTGACGGGGTCCGCTAGGACCGTTGCCCGCCGGGGTTGCGGGTAGTCCTAAGGGGAAACCGTGGTCCCTGGCATGGCAAGGGAAGGAACACGGGTGGGTTTTAGTCAGTAAAAGTCTGACACGCCCTCCCGCTCCGCCCAGAGCGGGAGAAGTCATTGGATGATTTCACACCCAAAAAAAAAAAAAAAAGGTACCCATGTGTCAAATTTCATCGAAATTAGTTTAGTCGTTTTAGGGCTGAAAGCATAACAAACCAACTCACTTTCGCATTTCTAACATCCATACCAATAGTAGTTTAGTAAGTTGGTTACTTACCTCCTGGTCCTTAACAAATTTCAGTCTCAGCGTGCTTTCAACACACGCTCTTCTGTCTAAGAAAGATCTTCTCGTCACTATTTCATTCATCAGTCTAAAGTATACACCCATGAGATTTACACCAATCAGATAAATTATATCCGATGATATCTAAAACAGGAAGTTTGAGAGATGAGAAAATAAGCTCCATGATAAAACATAAATGTGGGTACCTATTCTGCGTTCGCAATTTAGTTTCCAAACATGTAAACAAAATGTGTTTTTGGAAAATTAGCTATAATACAAGAACATACAGTTCAGTTTGCGATAAATCTTCAATTTTTATGAATGTTTCAATAGTACTAGTTAGTTATTCTGAAATCATCATTATTCATACATACTAGTATAAAGTTGATATTTTTGTTTATGTATAAATTACATCAATTGGAAATATATGGATTACGAACGAGGTACCTACACTGGACGGTCAGCCCCTTAACCATCTTGCTCACTCGATAAACAAGGCAAGGCAAGGCACGAAATAATTATGATCAATTAAGTATCTGCCTCGTGACGATACCACCTATCGTATCGTAACGAGCCAGGTACATAATTTAATATAAAATACACTAAAATATTTTGTATCAAAAACAATTTGAAGGAAAGTTTTTTAATACAAAATAGATGCTTAGGTAAATTAAATGAGGAGTCAGAGTGACTATTTACTCACCGGTTTTTAATGGATAATTTTAGCTGCTGTTAAATCACATGTTGTTTGTGGTTCATAGTAACAACAATCAGTAATATTAGTTTTATCTTGGGTTTAGCACACTAGCGAAAAATAGACTTTCCGGCAAACTACCAATAGGATGTTTCAGAATTCTTTGCAAAATCGTGTGTTCTGTATACTAAGCCACTTTATCTAGCGGGTGGCGTGATTGATAAATCACCGATTAGCTAATTATAATTAAATAAATAGCAGAAATAAATATCATCCCAAAAGAAAAATATTGGAAATACCCAAAAAGGATTAAATGTTCAAGCCAATAAGGCGATTATGAGTTATAAGGTCGCGTCCTACCCAATAGCGATCGTCGCGCGTGTAGGCGATCGTCACGTTCATATGTCACTTTTTGATCGGCGAACCCGCGTGGTCGCGCCGACAGAGAGCGTCTTTCAGTTTTCTGAAGAAAAATCTACTTAAATGAACGCGACGCTCGAGTATTCGCGCGAACGATCATTTTGGTTAGGACGTTTAATAATATGTCAAATAATTAATTGACTCGGGGCAAAGAGTTATTGAGTTTTTGTTTTTGTTGAGCAGGAGTTCCACGACCTAATCCCACCATCTCCCTTTCACTATCGGACTACCAGACGTACTGCGGGGTACCATCTACACTTGGTCGATACGCCGACAAGCCGTACTAAGCGCTCTTCATCCACATTTATTATGCGCACGGCCAAAGTGTGGATCACTCACACAAATGCAAAGATCAGCTTAGACCTCGCGGACTGTACTATAATATTACTTACAACAATACCGATCTGAGGATCCTGATCATAAGTGAAGAAGGCGAAAATCAGCACGTAGATAGCACTGACGAAGATACCGAGGAATATCGCCAAGAAGTTGTTCCTCATTGGAAGAAAGACGTAGTTGGAGAGGAGAGCCATGGTCGCGTAGGCGGGTCGTAAGGATATGCCTTCGAAAGAACTGTAGATGCTTACTGTGATATCTGCGGAAAAAAAGTGAAATTGGAGCACAGATTGAATACATCCACGATCAGTAAAGTAAGGCTGGAGAGCAGTGGTTCTGGTTTTGAACCCAGACAGGCACTTTATCTTGGGTTATTTATTTCATTACCACAGCTCTCAACACGTTGAAGGTAAATATCGTGAGGGAACCGAGATGTCCAAGAATAAGAAATTCGAAGACAGTCACATGTCTTCGAACCACCAACGCGCAATGGGCCCGTGTGGTGTGGTGGATTATGACCCACTCCCTCTCACAGAGGAAGCCCGTGTTCCAGCAGTGAGAAATTTATAGGTTGATCATGCATTATGCTAAGGCTGGAGTCTCCTATTATAAGCTATCGGTTACATCTGGTGCAAGCATTATCTTTACGGAGAATTTTTGAAGCATCATAGCAAGTATCTTGACGACGGTCGTACGGTATGCGGCCAATGAGATTTATAAGAGACTTCATCCTAGTTATTATGTTTGATTTCATACATGGTATTGCTCGGTTTCAATTTTATGAATAAAGGATAGGCAGTCGCTCTATGTAAAATACTGGTATTTAGCTGCATCTGGTTAGACTGGAGGCCAACCCCAACAAACATAGGAAAATGCTAGACAGATGCGGTTGAAGGGCAAGAGTTTGCATTGCTTTTAGGCAGATAATCATCATCATTTCAGCTGAAACACGTCCACTGTTGGACCTTCCCCAAGCACCGCCACTTCGACCGGTTCTGTGCTTCGCATCCAGCGGATTCCTGCGGCATCACAAGGTCATCGCTCCACTCCAGAACCTTTCGGCCCCATCGGCCATCTGTTCTGCGAGCAATGTGCCCTGCCCATTCCCACTAAAGTTTGACAATTCGTTAGGCAGTTAATGTTACAAAAAAATCTCTTACCAGTAAAAACGAGATCCAAAGTCACAATAAAAGTGACAAATATTGGCATCAAGAAGCATTTCTTTTTCATGGGATAGTATAAAGGTTTCCAAAGGAATATGAATGGTATAGCTATCCTTAATATGTACATTCCCATCGATAAATATGTTGATGCTGATTGAATTTGCTGTAAGAAAACCGCGATTGATGATAATGTCTCGTCAATATTTTCGGGCTCCATGGCATCCTGTAAAGTAGCTCGAAGAATGAATATTTGGACATCACAATTGAAACAAGGACGGACAAAACAAAACGCGATTTGCCTACTGTAACAGTGAAGTATAAAATGGAAACAAAATCATAATCGATGCCCAGATTTGGAGCACATTTTTTTGTTGTTGTTGTGATGCATTGACAAATATTATACTAGGAATTCAATTGAAAGTCTTCATTCGAAATAGAAAAAACTTACATGACCGAACATTCCTGCGTTTTGTTCTAGTTAGTAGTAAAAATAAATATGTCTACTTAAAAACAGACCAAAATAATATATAACTTAAATAGAGAAAATATAGGAAACTCACCTCAGAAAATGTGCTAGCGATAACTAAAACTACATGTACGGTTGAAAAAAATACTAATAAAGTTAAATAAATATAAATTAGTGTTTCTCTTAATTTGTCATCATATTTTCGATACAAGCCTTCTAAGTCCTTCTGGTCGAATTGATCCTAAAAAATAAAGATTCTTTCTGAAAATCTGAAATAAGTGTCTAGCAAAAATTAATGAAGATTAGTTGAAACAAGCGTTTCAACATATAAGCTTTAAAAAAATCCAAGCTGGCTGCAAAAAAATGAGCACCATACAATGACTATCACGAAAATTAAAAAAGCCACTCCAAAAAATATAATTCTTATTTTTCCGTTCCTCAAGAAAAAGTATAATCAAACTTTACATAAGCCCAGAAAAAAAAACTCACCCTTAAATACTTCCAATTCCATTGTTTTCCATGAGCTAGTTCCACTTCTTGCATTCTGAACTCATGTAAAGATGATAAAAGGCTGGTAGCTCTGCCAGAATTCATAGAGTACCGTGCTAGGAGCTCCAGGGCTCCCACTTGGAGCACCACTGACCCCATCGTCCGAGAAGATTGCTCATCCTAAGAAAAATAAATTGCTTGTTACTTTCGACGGCCTGTAAAATTGGGAGGCCTGTAAAAATTCGAATGGTTTGAGCAATAACCCTTTAACGATCTGATACAGGAACAAAAAAATGTAGTCCTAGAGATTGCAGTACACAATTTTTTTTTTCTTTTACCTTTCTTGACAACTTTTTATGAACAATTGATAAAATAAAAATCATTTATTGCAGGCAAGTACCCATAGGAAACAAAATATACAAATAACATTAAAAAAATCTCGCATTGTACAGGATTTCGGTACAACGAGAGTTCAGCTTATAATGGAAATGTATAGTTTGGTATTTGGCTGTGTGTACAGTTTTATATAGGTCATCTATATAAGACCTATCGGCAGAGTTCTAACAAAGTGCCTTCTGAGGATTAAGTATTTAAAAGATATAAAGCAGTGTCTTCTTTAATTAATATTGTATGACACTTACAACAACTAGGTAATCTGTTAAATAACCTATAACACCGTGTAGATATGTTTATTATTGGTCATTGGTAACTATTGAATTTACTAGTGTATTACTTTATATAAATTAACATGTCTAATATGAATTTGAATTTTGCTTTATCAGATAATAATTACAAGCACCAGAAAACTATACTTACCTACATTTGAAAATTTAAAGATGTATATTCATCTTAAATTTTGGTTATTTGTATTATTATGTAAGATTTTAAATGTATACAATTACATGAATATTTAATTTGTAAAGTATTGTATTACTTTAATTATTGTGAATGTGAAGACTATGTAGGTCATAGTTTTTTTCTTCTTTTCGCAGTTAGTTTTAATCATGATCTGGCAGTTTGAGTAGGTACTTTATGCGGCCTACCCAAATGTCCTTTCTTTGGTATTGTTCGTCGAATCGTTGAGCTCCTTAAGTTCTGAGTTGAGCTACATGATTACTGACAAATGTGTGCACTGACTGGACAGGTCCACTCAATCTGTTTGGTTCTTTCTTCAAAAGACCATTTCAGACGCTAATCTACACGGTCTTCACATGATCTGACCAATATTATGTCTGGACTCTAAGAAGACCTCTGAGTTTGTTTCGGCCTTTCTTCTCACAGTTGTCAGATAGGAAATGCCGACCTCATCTAGTTCTTAAAATATTATTGACGTTTAAAGTGTTTGTACAAACCTATTTACAGAAAAATAATTAATTTCAATTGCTACAAATATAAGGCTGAGAGCAGACTTGAGTCAAGCCAGCCTATAGCTCCATGAATGAAACAATGGCGCGCACAGTCGCACCAAACCAGTAATCCATTGGAATGTAGGTAGTATATCTAGTTTGATATGCTCTGTTACATATTTTATGTTATCGCATTCTTTATTGTAAATACCTGCTTATTAATCTGTGTTATCCGTAGATTGGATTTTAATGGAATCGCGTTGTGAATACGCGAATCTCTTAAATTATTTCTTCAATCTATAATTTTTTCTGTATCAACAGCAATATGATCTCGAAAGTTTAAAATAACGAATATCATTTCAACGCCTAAACTACGCAGGCAAGGGCTGCATTTCTTACAAAACAAATTCGAATGAAATCGACCCTAAACAGGCATTCATTCAAATCCTATCAAAAGTCAACTATGTTTTTAATGGTTCTAATGGATTCCCCAAACAACTAGCTATCGACAATTTCCTCGCTCAAAAAAAGTACAATAGATGTGGGTAAGTCCCGTGTCAGTAAAACAGACAATATACAATGTGGAGACGACACTGCAACAATAAATGAAAACACTGGCAATATTAATGCATAAATAGCAGTATTTAGGAACTGTGTTTTTTTTTTTTGGGTGGGAAATCATCACATAACTTCTCCCGCTCTGGGCGGAATGGGAGCGCGTGTCGGACACTGACTAAAACCCACCCGTGTTCCTTCAGTTGCCTGTGTTGCCGGGGGCCACGGTATCCCTTTCAGACTTTCCACCAACCCCAGCAGATTGAATAAATCCTAACATTGAAATAAAAAAGAGTGATTTTTTCTAAAAAAAAAAAATAGTGTGATGGGCCGACTATGGGTTTTACCAGTCTTTGACTAGCTATAGTAACTAAACTATAGGAGTTTTTCGATTGAATTTTCGTATGGGGACGGGGAACGTCATTAGATATGCGTTGTTTTATTGTTGTATTGTCGTCTCCACCTTCTGTATACCTATTAATAGTTGATCGTTGGTTGTTCACACTACCTACCGGCGAGATCTGTCTCTATTTTACGATTACTAAGCGAGAAAATGATCGATAGCTGTCGCTTTCTCGTCGGCAGTGGGACAGATGCCAGAGTTTTTACACATTTCGTAGGCAGGTGTCGTTAGTACCCAATACGAAAACACAACAATCTCACATGTCATCAAAGCGATGCGACATTGCGGTCAAGAAATTGTTGCAACAATCACAAAAAAAACATTTGTTAGATATAATTACTACACGACAATAGAAGCAGATTTTTATCAGTCGATACGGTATCACGGCACTACCGGCCTTATCCATCCATATTGAATTATTTCATTGATAACAGGATTACTGGAAAACAAGACATTGGTGTTAACATACTTCTGCAATGTCATGGGTCTAAGGTCGCGTTCAAATTGATAAAAATCGCGTATGCTGCAATCACAAAAAGAAATAAAAATAACCTTAGTCTCCCGCGTAGAGTTCCGCGTTTGTATAACGAGCTACTAAATCTTTTAGGTCTTTCCGACTCGTCTTATGGATTCAATAGTCTTTTTATCAAACAAAACAAAACAAATCAGACAAAAATCAGTATCCACAAACTATTGTAAAGAAACAGACTGTTTTGCCGCAAACTTTCATTGATGTAGACTCGGCTTTACATTGGTGCCGATTCCCTTGTTCACAAACTAAGCTAAATTTAATTCAGTACATCTTTTTCTTTGTATTTCATTAAGAAAAGGACAGAAGATAAATTTTAGTTTAGTCCTGTCAAACCTGTCACTACTCCATACAAGTTTAGACGTGATTAAAAACTTGTCTACTAAAATTACGTCAATTTAGGTACGTCAGGCGCTGATTAATTTGACAAGACTAAACTAAAATTTATTTTCTGTCCTTTTCTTAATGAAATAGAAAGAAAAAGATGCACTGAATTTAAATTTAGTTTAGTTTGTGAACAAGGGAATCGGCATTATTATCTATTATCGTTCGTCCAATTTTTTTGTTTTTTGTTTTATTGTTATGTGTTTTACAACATGGCATAAGTAGTCAATTGCTTTTCACTGTCGATAGCTTTGGTGACAAACTGTTTGGGAATCTTCAAGAAGATAAGGTATCTACCTTATGTTCTTGTCGATTTCCAATCAGTTTTCACTACTAGGTGGCTCTAAAAATGGAGGGAACCTTAGGGTCACACTACAAGGGTCGTTAATAGAGCCTCGATGGGCAACAGAGGTTGCATTTAAAAGATAGTTGAGACTTGTTACTTGTACGGTTCGCGCTTTGGTGAAACTCGTAGTAAATCAATTTTAAAATGATTCAAACATTGTTAGAATTTAGTTAACTCCATAAAATAAGTATTCAAAATACTATATCATTATTTTCATACACTGGAAATAGAATAAAGTAAATAAAACTGGTTTCAAGACTAAAATAAAATCTGGCCTAACCTAACCGTAACATAATCAAATAATACATGACATCCGCGCGCAATTATCGGGGAAAAACAGTGAATCGTCATTTATCGCTCACAAAATCCATAGCACGATCAACGCTTTATTGAAAAGCGACAAAATCAAATTAAAAAAAACAAAAACACTCACCATATTTGTCAACAAAACAGCACTATCACAGAAAATGCACAATACAAAACACAACGCGGCACGGCACTGTCGGATATTACCACAAACCACTGACTGAATATCACTGACACTGACTGACTAAGGAATATGATTAATTTTGATAAGCGCCACTCAACGGGCAAAGATATTAGTAGATTGCGCCCGCGATTATCATATTATTAAATGTGATTCAATCAAGTGATGAATTAGGAACTGAAATATTCGGTTGATTTTTTTTATTCGTATCTGAGACGTGTTTCGGTATTAATATCTACTTTGTTTCTTTATCAATCTGTGGAGTAAAAATATTTATTTATATAAAATATTCTTGTCTTAAGCGTTCTTTTATTAAATGCTTAATTTAATTAAGTGGTAAATGTAAATTACATAGTAAATAAACATTGAACTTAAAATTATTTAAAAGTAATCGTTTGTTTTTTTCCGATTTACGTGATTGAAACGCAAAAAAGTAAAATAGAAAGTGCATTTTTAATGAAAACAAAATAATTGAAGGTTTTGTAATGACGTGCAGTGATAAAAATAACAAGGTTTAATTTTTTTTTTTTTATAATAAATCGTTCCCAAGTAATGCGCTTACCAACGAACTTCATTTGGACTTAAACATAACTGGCGAATTGTGGGTGTACTATATAGGTACACCTCTGCGTAACCCTTCGGGAAATACAGGCGTGATGTTATGTTATGTTAAGTACCTAAAAAAAAAAAGGAAAAATATAAAATATTTAACTCAAAAAAAAAAAAAGATCTACAGACTTATCTCCAAAAAAGAATCAATACGACGCTATTTTAAAATAAAATAAACTATAAAAGTACAATTACCTGTAATGGCTGTAATTGAAACACGATTTGCACCATCTTACTATTTTCTATTTACCTAGCAGGATTCTAATTTTCCAAGCACACTCATGGTTTACTTGAACACTTAGAAACAACTGACGATACATACACGAGTATATTACTAAGACACCTTTTAGATTACACAATAAAACCATTGTAGACTCTAACTAAGTGGGTTGCGTTTCTTTAGGTGCCAATTCTTTATTAGTTTAAATGGCATAGGCAGCTAGGTTACTTTGGTGCTTTAATTTGGATGTTGGTTTTTGAAAATAGAAGACCTGAATTATTATTGACAAGGGAAAGTTCAGTTTGAAATTGGAAGCACAACTTTTCAGTGATGTGACATTCAAGACCGTTCTGTGATTAAATATTTTTTTCCGTTTAAATTTTTTTCTATACAAAATTTTAAAAATCACAAGAATGTTCTGTTTATTTATTGGGATGATACGTGTTTTGCCATCTCCTACCTAAATGAAACATAGAAATGAGGATAGTCATTATTGATAACTTAAATTACAAAGACTGATGGAATAGACCTAGGAGCAATGATATTCTAATAAACAGATATGTTATACACGTACAAAACAACAGAAAAAAGTGTTCCCCGCCGAGCGGCACACTCGTAAGCGTGTGTGGCTCAGACTAAAAGCAATATTTCCCAATTGGGTACTTTTCTAGTCTTCACTTTTTGCGCGCTCATAACATATCTGTTTACTAAAACATCATTGCCTAGGAGTGTCAAAACGGACATGATAATTTTGTTAATGGTTTTCCGCAAAAAATGCCGCGATAATTATGAATTTTTAGAACCGAATCAGTACTGATTACGTTTATAACATTCACATTATGATAAGTTTATTTTTAAACCTTTTATAGTGCATACGCTATTTATAGATAATGGTTCATAAGTTAAAATATTCATGTTTATTATATTTTGATGGTATGACTTACTTTTTATTTTGTGGTTTGTAAGGAACCAAACTTCTGAGATGTTGTGTTGAATTTAAAATCTGAAAGATAAACTTCGCTTATAGAAATCAAACCTTTTCAATCAGTAAGTTTTAATACTTTCTTCTCGGTCTTCGTTTAGTAGTAAATTCGTATTTATTAGGTTTTAAATTCGTATTTACTTCATCAATCAACTCAGCCTATCGCAGTCCACTGCTGGACATAGTTCTCTCCCAGGCTGTGTCACAAAACCCTGTACTCCGCCTTCCGCATCCAGTCAGTCCCAGTCATCTTTTTAAGGTCGTCGGTACATCTGGCTGGAGGACGCCCCACACTACGCTTGTCGATATGCGGTCTCCACTCCAGGACTCCGATGAAGGACCGATGTCACTTCAGCTTGCTTACTCTTCAAGCTATGTCGATGGCATCGGTTATTTTTCGGTAAACACTCGGTTTCATATAAAATACTACTAATTCCACAGTTCCGCAACATCCCGACACAATTGTGATCAGGCTAGATAGGTGTCACAACACTATACCAGTCATGGAACAGCTTCATTATGAAAAAGAGAGCTAAATAGAAAGTGATCTGTTTCCATATATTATTATTACGGTATACCCGTGAGAACAGATTGCAAACAAACGATGAACACATGCCTCTAATTGACTGCGAAGTTCGTTTACTTCGTTACCGCCTTGTATGAGCTGTACTTGTGTGGTTGCGTGTAGCCACTAGTACTCTCTGTGTGCTAATTGGAAATATAAATAAATATGTAATGTTTATTGTTTAAGTATTTTGTTTGCTATCGTAGTTTACAATTCACCAACAAGAAAAAGCAACGCCCTGGTTATTAATTTTGCGGGATTTAGGAGATGGACAGTCCGGAGAGGAGAAAATTCAATCGATTATATGGACTATAGAGTCCGTTAAAATCGCTATCAGATTCACGAGTATGTAATCTGCAGACAATTCTCATGTAAAGCAGCTGCATGAGATAACATAATATTTGACTACAGGCTAAAACCCTTTCAAGCAATAATTACAAACTTCGGTCTTAATTTTCAGCTTTACAGAATCTAATTCTGATTTCGTGGTCAGCAGCTGTAGGTAGAGGTTATACCCCCATGATTAACGTAAAAAGAAAACTAAAATAAAGACTCAGTTTACAAAACTGCTTGACTTTCTAAGAAAATGGCTTCTTCAACTTATTTAAATGAACTAAAAATTCTTCACAAAAGTCGGATGGTTCGTCAGAATTAAGGGATTACATACAGCACTGCCCTCTTACGAGTTCCATAGGTAACGTTGTCTAGTGCATCAGTTACTGAAGATAAAGCATTACAAGAGATCGGCTCTAGATGGCGCTCTAGGTTGTATACAGTAGGTACAGTGAACAAAACGGACTGGACCAGCCTCGACCAATCATAATACAATAAAAGAAGTATTATAATATTTCGCCAGAGATTCATTTTTCTATTGGTCATAAATGCGGCATACCAGGCGTGAGCAGAAGTCTTAATATAGCTGAGTAAATAGGTTAATCTTTTGGGAAGAATTTTGGGATTTATATTAATTGCATTTGGCATATAAAAAAAGCATATCCTTAAAACACTGTGATGCAGTTTTAATTCTACTAGACAATTTTATATAAAAGCTGCATTTTAATCCTACTAGACAATTTTATATATAAACTTTGCTGCATTTTAATACTATTTACTAGACAATTTTAGCTCCAGCTCCAAATTTGTTTTTTTTTTCATCACAGATGCGTTTACAGACTAGCTTGCAGAAACTACCAGCCGGGGCAACAGACGGTCTACCGTTTAGACACGTATTTGCTACGTGCGGGAATCGAATCCGCATCACGTAACGCTGAAAGTCAAGGCAACCACTGCACCAATCGAGCTGTCTGGCAATTTAGACACTTTTAGGTTCTGTAATTGCAGAAAACCAATTTTATTTTCGTTTGTACCAGACTTTGCAGTAAGCTGTCCAAGTATTTTGTAAGCAAAAGAATTCGTATTTCCTAGCATTGTCACTAACTAAATAATATTCTTTAGTGAAGTTGTAACAAGTTCGTTTCCAATCTAACTTTTCGTTTATCGTGCAATCCATTATTTTTGTTTAAGAATGCGAAGATTTTGTAAATTACGTACAGCTCCGGGCGAAATAATTGCCAAAGTTGTTTCGCTTCATTTGGATGTAAATAATGGAAATAATACTTAGTTACCTACAGCCTTGAGTGCAAAAAGGTAAGTAGGTAGATACCTATACATTTCTTAAAAATATCCACAGTAAATAAGCCTCCAATCCTCTGATTATTATTACCATTATTTAGCTAAGTGGTGATTGAGGTATTGTTTTAAAAATTCCTTATGTTCAGCATAATATGTATTACATTAGTTTTCTCTGAATCTCTCCAATTTTTTGTAAGTATTCTACTTTCAGGAATACTTATTATATCACTTTGCGAGTTGTCGCGAAATACATAGCACAGAGAAATCAATCTATGTATTTTTAAATTGGCTTGAATTAGGAGTTTTTAGGCATTTAGGTGGTACTTAATATTTAAATTGAACTTAAATTAAACACAAATATCAATCTACCTAGCCTTTTCCCAACTATGTTAAGGTCGGCTTCCAGTCTAACCGGAAACAGCTGAATACCAGTATTTTATATGGAGCGACTGCCTATCTGGCTTCCACAGTCCAGTAACTGGGTCTTACGATACCCCTTGGTAAGATTGGTTGTCGGACTTATGACTCGTAACGACTGTTAAAGATCCACGAATGACAGCCGGGACCAACGGCTTAACGTGCGTTCCGAGGCACGGAGGAGTCTTGGTATATAAAGATGGTCACCCATCCAGGGACCGGCCCCGGCAAGCGTAGCTTAACCTGATGGGACGACCCGTTCGGCTGTTATTATTTAAATTAAACACAAAGACGTTAAAAAGATTTGTCCTCTATGCGATCGGTGAGAATCAAGATTACCGAGACCAAAATACATCTGCCCTCTTCATGTGACCGTGTTCTGCATCATTTATCAGTTAATATGTATTTGAATACACCTGTCCTGTCTGCAGATGTAATCTCACTGCGGTCATTTTCTACCTGACGAGTTGTTACGGTATAAAAAACGTCGACCCAGAATATTTCTTAATGGAGATAATAGAGATATTTATGTAGCAAGAAGGTATTTGTAGGTAGATACTATTACAATATGCAATACAATAGGCTGTTACTATAGGTTCGCCCCCTATTTCATGGGTCTTAAACGTAACTGGCTAAATGTGGGTGTTCATAGGTACACCTCTGCGTAACCTTTCGGGGATTAAAGGCGTGATGTTATGACGTTGTGTATAATTGAACAGGCCTGTACATACAGTTTTAGTACTGAATCGAATTCTTGCTTATTCTTGTAATTTTATACGCTAGGGGAACCGATCACTTTTCAGATTTTTTTTGTTCGAATTTCATTTTACCGAAAACGATTGACCGACGTCTTTATTGCTTTTTTCATTTGCCAAAAATCATTCATTACACTACATCGAAAGATCTAAGTATCGAAGTACAGAGTATCGAATGTCCTAAATATTATGAGAGAATTTAGGATGCAAAATCGAGCGAAGCCAGCTCGGGACTTGGGGCACCTTGACTCGGACAGGTTAGGTTAGAAGGTGATGGCGGGGTCTGGAAGATTCCGCCACCCCCTTCGTGGTTATTTTTTGTTTAAACCACCCAGAAGTGACTACACCTTATTGTTATTGCCCTTCAGAAGTATTGAATGTTGACATTTTGAATTATGGTAAGTATAAATACTATCGACATTTTTAATCATTCGACAAATGTTATTTCGGCTAAGTGTAACTTTGGTAAAAAGTTTTTCGACCAAATGAAACGTCGGAGTAACGAAAAAAAATTGAATTGATAATAGGTCAATTAATTGATACAGTGGCAGACGTGACTTCGATGAAGTAAAAAAACACGAGACGATAATTTATTGTTGAAAAGTTTTAGGTTAAATGAAATTCGGTCAAATATTTTTCGAACTTATGATAGGTACCCCTACTCTAGGTATTAATTGACTTCGTAATTGCTCTTTACTATTGTTTTATGACGTGCAAATGACATTCAAAGTCACTGAGAATCCGAGAAACCCCACACAACACAAAACTAGTCCATGTCCATGTTCCCACTTCTGGAACGGTCTCGGTGAGAGGGAGTGGGCTATAATCCACGCGGGCCCAGTGCGGGTTGGTAGATGTCACATGTCTTCGAATTTTTGGTTTTAGGACATGCCGGTTTCCTCACGATGTTTTCCTTCACTGTTTTGAGAGCAGTGGTGATGAAATAATTTGCAAAGTAAAGCGCCTGTCTGGGTTCAAACCTACGACCTACAACTCGTAAGTCGCGGCCGTTGTCAGTGAAGTTTACATTTTCGGGGAATAATAGTTGTCAATTGTGGTAAAGTAATTACGAGATCGACTGTACTATACTTGGCACGTTACAGAAAATCTAATTAACACTTTGAGGGAAACTAAACGCCCATGGGCGTAACAACAATAAACCCTCTATTGTTTCTCGTTCAGTGTCCTTCAATCGATAACGCGCCTATTATTATGAAATAAATTATTCAGCAATTCCACACACGATTACAAAGTAACAATAATTAATTTCACAAGCCGAGCATACACAGCAAATATTTTTTTCTAACCCGTTTGATTTATGTTTGTAAATGGCTCTGCATGATTTGCAGAATGAAAACTTTTGTGCTTTGAAACGAGATCGAGTTAGATAGGCTGTTAATGTGAAGCTTCTATTTTTTGCTGTCGGCGTTAGTTTAATAGAAACCTTAAAGAGGGCAATAGTCATAACTCTGTTTATTTTACTTAGGGCGTATTCGACCAAACAGGAATAAATTTTATCCGCGGAATAAGCCTTCTCTTCCGAATTAATTTTGAATTTTTGACAGTTTATCCATACGAAAACTGTCAGAGTAAATCTTATTCCGCGGATAAAATGTATTCTTGTTTGGTCGAATCCGCCCTTAGCATTTTAAATCAAGGTTATAGGTACTGTTAGCCTGCATCATGCCACGGCTGGGCAAAGGTCTCTTCTCATGACTTCCAGCTCTTTCGATCTACCTAGGGCTAATGTGGACCACTGGTCATCTGTTTTAATCAAGATTATAGTGTTTCGTAAATTACGGGTATTACGGGTCGTATGGGTTCTGGATAAGGCTTTATTTTCACGGTGTGATTTAAGTGCTTGTGGCTTACCATAAGTTGAAACAGTCATTTGTTGCGTCGAGTTTATTGTAGGATATTACCTAAAACCTAACTTAACCTAAATAACGTCCTAATTGGAATCATTTCTTTTTTTTTTTTACTTTTACCTGAGAGTATATAAACTCCGAGGATGTTAGAAAAGTCGACTCTTATACCATTCATACTCAAAACTTTCCTCGCGATATTTTCCTCATTTCTTCGTATCATATGCCCATATCGTGTCAAACGATTTCCTCACAACTTTTCATTCAGCGATGCCACTTTCAGTCTTCCTCGACTGACTACTGACGGACTACCGTAGTCCTCCGCTGCTGAACAGGATGTCTGAGGATAAGAATTGAGGAACACCAAAGAAACGATGGATGGACTGTGCAAAAGATGATATGGCTAGAAAGGGGATGACTACTGAGATGAAGACTAATTGAAAAGTATGGCAGAAGACATGGTGCGCCGACCCCAAAAAAATTGCTTGTAATAATAATTGCCAGCCTGTAAAAGGCTGGTAATAACTATGATAATGTAGTGATAACAAAAATAATAATTGAATAATACTTACTTTAAGTTTATCTCTCATTTGTTCGATATGTATTTTGTTTATAATGTTGTGATGGTGTGTTCGGTTTGTTGTGTTTATTCAAATGAAATCAAAAAAGGAACGCATGAAATAAGAAACAGCGTAAACCTTGTTTTGCTTTACATTATGTTCATGTTTATACATATAATCTTCCGATCTCTGGTTTTTTTCCTAAGGAAAAACATCTTTTCTAAACTTTTATTTAACTTAATTAGTAACCTGATAATATATTATCTGTAACTTTATATTCTAAGTTTATTGTGTTGCCCGTCGTATTGGTCGGAAGCTCGTAAAAATGTATAAACGAGCGAGTCTCACTATCAAAACAGTTTTATTCAGTGTTCGTTTAATTGCAATACACGAGGATCTAGCGGCAACATATTATGTGAGAAATAACTTTTATTTAAAAAATATCGGACTTATTTTGTCGAATGCCCCTGTGGATCTAATGAGAGGTCTTAGGTTTGATTCCTAGGTTGGGCAAAGTATTTTTCCATTAGACCATGTTCAGTAGCAGCCCGGGGTCAGTACTCTTGCCCAGTTATAGCACTACGCTCGCCCTCTAAAACATGAGACGTAATCAACTGGCGAAATGTGGGTTTACTACTTCTCTGCAAACCCCTTAGAAGTATACAGGCGTGAGGTTATGATGTTATTTAGATTTGTTTAGGGCTGAAGAGGTGAGCCAATCAACAGAAGTAAGTAGCGCTCGTCTGTAAGGTATCTATTTATACATTGTGACAGTGAATCAATTTTTACGCCTCGCCCTTAAGACCTAGGTGAAATGTTTTTTGATATTTGGATAGCTCATGACCTACAGAGACCTATTAGGTGTCATAAAGAATATTAATTAAAAATCTCGACTAATTAAAAAAATATGCAAAAATCCGCGAAATTTCGCGGATATTCTGGTCTTAAGCAATATAATATTCGATAACATTGAAACATTAGAAAAGTAATTTCTGTTGATTTATTCCCATTTCAATTTACGGATAAATTCGTAAAGAGAATGTTCCAAACAAAGCGAACTTTATCTCAATACTTCAGCCGAGTAGGTATGTTGTTCAATTAAAACTTTGAAACGATGTTTTATTTACAGAAATCTCGTTCAATCTGGAACAAAAGAGACTGATCTTCGACGATTTCCATTTCATTCTAAGGGTTACAGCAAACAATTTCTGTCTGACGACTTTTGGGAGTTCGCGAAAAAATGCTACGCCGCGTCTACGAAAAAGCGTAGCGCTACGGGCCATGATATTAGGTGGAATAATGTAGCAATTTACTCGTAGCAAATTAACGATCATTACTATAATAATTTAAAAGCTTAGGGTTATTTTTCATTCCAAAGCCTTTAGTGTTAAATAAAACAGAATGTCTAAGTACGTAATATCTAAACAAAATTCGTATTACAGCACAGGTTAGTTTTACGTGTGCTTATTTTCAATTTACTTTTCAAAACCCCGCATTACACTTAATTCAATTAAAACGTGCACACAGCGTTTGGGGGCGAGCTTCAGTAAAAACAGCTTTTGACAGCGCGGCTTCGGAGCTTATGCGAAAATTTATAGAAAATTGCATGGTACACGCGTTGCGCCCATAGGGTGCGCGGGAAACGTTCGGGGGGTGTATATTTAGAAATGCTTCTGGCCGCCAGCCGGCAGTCCACGCTTGGCGCGCCAACTGAGCGCACGCGTCCCCGTCTTCCCCTTTCGCTATCGCATCGTACCCGATTCCGTAATTAACATAAATTGAAATTAATTAACAGAGCATTACTGGTGTGTTGTGTGCCCCGAACTGGATTTGATCGTGCCCTGTGCTACCCTGTGGACTATCAGAACATTTTTCCGGTTTTCAGTGACTGTATGATTATTTAAAAACAGCTCGCATCTTTAACGTGAATGGACTTTTATTGAAAAATTAACTTCATTTCTTCGATACAAGGTATGGGAAATAATTGCTATTCATTTTTTTAATTGTTCGTACAAACCCTTTCTGGGTATTGCAGGCTATAATTAAGTGATACGACGTTAATTTACTGGGACGTCGACACTAACAACTATGTTTTGAATGAATCGAGAGATAACATTTTTTTGTTATTAACTGCTTTATTATCAGAATTGTTTTAGTGTCTAATTAGAGGTTAAAAGTGTCTGATAAAATATGAATATAATGACTCCACACGTAACATTCTCCTACATAATAAGTATTGTTTACGAAGGTAGATACAGTAATAAAACGTATCTAATGACTTAAACTTATTGCTTTTTTAAATGTGTAAGTATATTTAAAATTAAACAAACAACATAAAATTTAAAAGGTTATTTTAAAGCAATCCAAAACTTAATTGAAATCTGCTTTCAAACGCATTTTATAACGCATTTCCCATTACATAAAAATTAAATATCTAATTAAAAATAATTTACTTCTAATGACAACTATAGTAAGTGTCACATAAATATGACACATTTGTAAACATGGAAATATTACAAAAAGAAATATGACAGAGGCTTTGAATGGGTTAATAAACGCCGCTATGATAGTTTTCATGATGATAAAATAAGTCTTATTTATTCTAAAAATAACCTAGTTTCATTTAAATTCGTATAACTTTAATATTTTATCATATAAATAACGGTTTGTTTAGTATTGAGTACGATAACAAACGATACAGATGCACATTTTATGTCTCAATAAGTAGTCCAGACATCAAATATTAATGAGTTATTGTCGATGATAAGAGGTATCTTTGTACTCTATATATTTCCTTTTATCATGACATCTTATTCCAGTTGCTTTGATTTATTAAATTGTAGTTTCTATTATTATATTTTGTTTGTGTTATAAGAACTAAGTTTTTGGAATTAAGTGTCCTATTGTGTTTAGAAATCTTTGATGAAAAACTTGTTTAAATTGAGTTTGAACTTTGTCTGGATTCATAATTGAGCTTTTGTTGAAAAGTTTATCTGCAAGAAGAAACTGATTCTGTTGTTTTGACGCTGTGTTTGTTATGACTAACTTATTTTTTTGTTACTATCCGTGCTTTACACGAAAATACATAATTTTACTCACACACAGGTTAATGTGCAACATATCCACTAAAATCTCTTTCAGTTTCAAAGTTCAAACGTGATATTTTCGCATTACTAACAGCCAGAATTTGCTTCAAACGTGTAATGCCTCTTCAAAGGGTACTATTTGTTTAATAGTGAATCTTTAACATGTTAAAACGGCTTCTCGGTCAGTGAGCTGTTCAGGTGGTTCACGTGAGGAATTTCTACTTTGCAAACGTTAGGAGCAGGAAATATTCCAAATACAGAGCTTTGACTACGAGCTTGGAGTTTAGATGACCAGCAGATTATGGAGTCTAGCGGTGTTTACGTTTTTGGAAGGTATCTCAGTTCTGTGATGTCCGATCATGCTGAAGTTTTACGTAATAGGGTTTTTTAAATGAATATTGGGAAGGTTCGTGGATTAGGTTTTTGTAATTATTTTATTCTTTTGCAGTTTCTTTCAATGTTACTTTATTTTTAATCATGTATGATGTTTAAGTTACCTTAGTAATTTATAGCAACTATAACAAAAAAAAAGAAATTTCCTTACTCAACCAAAAATAAATCAATAAACAAAACACCAAATAAAACTGAAGGATAACCTCAACAGAACATAATATAACTGATTATAGCTATGCGGTCCTTCTATATTATTGAGTGGTAGCCTTTCGGCAGAATTTCTGTAGCAAAAAACCGTTGGGAGCGTAGCATTTCACTCGACGATTTGTTATTTCTTCAAGTAGCTCTCATGTTTGCCGCAGCCCCAGAAAGTATACAATAAAATATTATTCGATTTAGTTTTGGATTAAATTTTGGAAGGGTAACTGAAATAAATAGCGGATTATTCTTAACACTACACCAACATGAAAATTCTTTCGATGATTCGAAATTGGAATATAAATTAATATTTTATTTAAAATAAATTACTTTATGATGAAGTATTTTTTGACACACTTTAAGGGTCAGTTCACACTACAGTGTCAATATTTTCCATATTCAAACCATTCAAATTAAGTTCCAAAAATAATTATGATGTCGCAATAAAAGCCTACATAATTTATGTAGAGCGAAGTGATATTAGCATCCGAGTGTGAATTACGATGTAACTTTAAAGTTCATTAAAATATGCTGTAATAATAAATATTTACCCACTTAAGTTTCCACTTTAAAAATAAAAGAATGAAGTTTTTACTTATTAAGTAAAATAAAAGATATGGTTGAACAATATTGAAAAGTTTCCAAGTTAATGGCTCTTTTACCGAATTTCTATACAAATGGTATTTTGGAGTTGGTTTGGTTGGTAGTTGGCGCCCGGTTGATGGTAATATGCTCGCCCCCTATTGCATGGGACTTAAACAACTAGCGTAATGTGGGTGTACTATGAACTTGTACACAAAACTGCGATTTCATGCGAATTCGCAACGCAGAAGCTTCATTCCTAAGAAAATCTTAGGGTGCCGTCGCAGATTTTTGCGATGCGACGTCGCTTCGCAGTTTTGTGAACAAGCCCTTAAGGTACACGAGGTACGAAACATGGCGTGATGTTATGTGTTATGTCTTATTGTGGTTTCAAAATAAGGTATGACTTGGTTATCTACCCAAACAACTTTGCCAACAGCTTAATTCCATTGTACACGCGGCGGAAAAATAAAGTGCGTTGCACTATGTATGTACTTAAGTAATGCGTTTGAGGAAAATGTCCGATGTCGATATCGACAAATTTTTACGAGCATTCATTACTAATCGAAAATTTAATTGTTAAACTCGTTATAGTTGACTCAACGGTGCGATCAAACAGGAACTTTCGAAGTAAAAATATTTAATGATTATTTAGTATTAAATTGCGTATTGTGTGCGTGCGGTTAAGTAATATTTGATTAACAGGTTTACTATGCAAGAATGCATCGACGTGAGATTTAAACGCAATGGATTTACACCGCACTTTGTTGATTTTATGTTATGTATATTTGATTAACTGCAATTTACGCATGATGGTCAGCCTCATATTTACTAATATTCAGAAAATAAAAACCAAACACTTATAGAACTAACGAAAAGTTTTACGGGGTGTCAATTTATAAGCGGTAGGTATGAGAATTGGCAACCCCATCGCCAACAACCATTTAAGAACATTTCATTTCCCTTTACCATTTAAAACCCTCTACAGATTCTAAACGACTATACTTGCTTATGCATATTCCCTGTTTATCTTCGTTCCCAGACCATTTCAGACATAATAACAACTATATTTAAAAACAGTAATATTTTTTTCTAAAGTAGTACTTGCACGTTCATTTATAGCCTAGTAGTATAATAACTGCAATTTTAAGTAGGTCATAATAATGCTTCGACATCGCTCACTGCCGAGGTTTTAAAAATGCATATTGTCATTATCGGTAACTACCGTAAAGTTTTTGCTCCATACACTTTACAACACTAGAAAAGAACTTTTACAGCGGAGGCTATAAATTATTCGAGCGAACTGTACACGACGGAACGTCAATATAATAAAAAAAAAACAAGTTCCTAATTTAAATACTTATAAAAGGAACCTTCATCGTCCTAATTAACTCTAATACTTGCTTTAAAAAAGTTGTGCGTCCAATATGTTTGGTTGTAAATCCAACTCAGTTAGTTTCTAAGTGTACTATTACGGTCAATTAGTACAGCAGTCGGGTTTCTTTGATGGTATTGGGTTGTAAACAGAAAATTGATCCGGACCGCCCTGGAGATGATGTGTAGTTTTATTTGAATGCACAAAGTATTTTGAGAATGGATCAATGGCCATCAATCGTGTTCAATTTGGTTTGCTTCAATCATCTTGTTTGTTGGGCAGTTTAGAGTTTGGAGGAATAGTTTTTATTTATATTGCATCTATCAGTGTGCATTTTATTTACATTTGGTGCAACGATACTTTTAAAGATGGAACAAAAAGACGTGCGTGAAAGAAACAAAATTCTTGTAAAAAAAACGCATCGAGTGCACATAGAACAAACTTGCCAAAAAAAAAAATCGAATATTTATTCGAATAGTTAAACATACCTAAACCAATCAAAATAAAATCTCTTTATTATCGCAGCAAAACATTACCAATAAGGATCTTTAAAAAATGTTGGTACCACAAACACACGCTACGTAGTAAACTTTAAACCGAGGGAACAATATCCGTTCATTATTTAACAGAAGAATGGCTGTTCTGAACAACAGCCTGAGCTCAGCCCGCGGGCAATGAACACCAGGTGTGGCTCAAATAAATAGCCCCACATAGCCCAATACATAGCCACGTTCACTACCAATTATTACGATTAATTGGAAACTAGTCAGTCTTTATTTTTGTTTCTGATCGTTATAACTATAGGAAATAGTCTAATATATGAGACGTCGCCCCGAGCAATATTCGGCCCACGGGTTATTTCTATATGTACGTAATTTTTGTGGAGAAAATTACACGGTGTGCGGCGCTAATAGCGTGGTTTTAAACAGAAGTGCGCTTAACGGTGGCACGGAAGTATCTGAATACGATGTAGAAATTATAATCTAACAAGTATTTGTATATTATTAGAGGCATTAAATCAAAACTGTGTAAGAAATATGTGAATACGAAGATGTACGTAATTGATTGTTTTGACTGCCTAATTGCAATATCTCTAAGACGAACCGCATTCCTGTATCATTTAGATTTCGTTTTATAACTGAAAATCTGTATTTAATATTATGTTTATCAAAATATTTTAGGCGAGCCGTCAGTCGACACCCAAACATTTCTGAAAGTTTATTTGAAAAGCTGATAAAACGCAAAACTTTAAACCTCTCTTCAAACTACATATATATGCATATGAGAGACTTAACAAGGTCTCATATCTCACCAATACTAGGTAAGGTTAAAGTTATTGACTCGCTATATCCTCAACGTAGAGAATTAATTCGGCATAAAAGTTCACAATTTTATTCCATTATCGGACGTTGAGAGAGAGCCTGGTAACGCAGTTCTCATGTAATCCCGGCTCTACGGAAAGCGCTAAAAGTTCGTCCAACGAAGTTTCTTCGTACATTCATAAACATTTTACTTTTGCAAGTTCCGTGTCGAGGTCTGTAACTCTGTATCACTTGATATTTTACATTTAAAGCACGTGTTTTCCAGTAATATTGTTCTTACTGAATTGCCGCCGTTTTGAGTATTTGAATCTTAATAATTTATGGTGGTTGAAACTTTTTGGCCGGGTATTAAGAGTTTTCGGAAGTGTCTACGGGCGTTTCGAGTTCATGCTCTATCTGTATGGCAGATCTTTTGTGGGCCCTTGCATTTTAGGGGAACTTCACTATATAGATATATTAGGATAGCGGTATTAGACTTATATGGAGAGATTAGGTTGGTAACGTTACTCAAGTAATCCGCCTGAATATCAGTGAAAATCTGAAATTAGAATTCAGAACCCGTAAAAGTTGTCTTCTTATAGAAAGTTAAAGAAAAGAAAGAGGGAGAGA
The DNA here is from genome assembly GCA_914767815.1 of Eupsilia transversa. Taxonomy (NCBI): domain Eukaryota; kingdom Metazoa; phylum Arthropoda; class Insecta; order Lepidoptera; family Noctuidae; genus Eupsilia; species Eupsilia transversa. Next base: position 6,042,529 of record OU611874.1, read on the forward strand.
GAGTTGAAAGATTAACTTCAGTAACGAAAACTCAAGAAAGGTGTCTTCGATACCCAGCATTCGCTGTCTCACATCACTCAATTAACCCGAAATTGCTATCGACTTTAACCCTTCAAAGACATAACATAAAACACGACATTTTACTTTTACGCCCCTTACCCTCAAATAAAGTATTTATTGCACAAAAAACAACGAAATTCAGGGGAAGGGTAACAAGAAAGTACGAAAAGTTGTCGTATATTATATAATTTGCACACAACTCACGTTCATACGGGGGCATACATGAACGATATGAATAAGTTATTCGCCAGGCCTAGTCCAGGCCGCTGTGGCCTGTACTTACGGCTTGCTGGATTTTAATAGTTTATTCCGCTTTTCAGACTAGAACTATGTGCAACACGTTTGTAGCTCGTTTAGACATTTATATTCAGGATTTGACTCTGCTTATTTTAGAGCAAAGTTGAGAGAAAAACAGAATGTTTAAAGTGGATTAGAAAATTCGAATGTAAGCCCTTTACATTTGTGGTGGTCTTTAAAATTGCATTAATATGTCATTGGATATGTTAAAAAAAAAATCTTTGCCATATTCAGTGGGATAACATTATTATTTATTTATACATTAATAAAAGACTCGAAAAACAAAAAAAAATGTAGGGACTTTCTTTTACATTTAATTTATTTAAATAAGCATATAATTTTGAATTTAATCACTTTTTGAGTTTGAGTTTGGATTTCGCCGTCATTAATCATAGGATGATTCTATGATTCCGTAATAATATTATGTAGGTCAAGTAAATTTCTCCAGTCGTTAAAATATTCATAAATCAAAGACAGGATGACCTATTAGCTTCAAGTTACATCGTAAAAATATTAACGATAACATCTCACGATGTAAACGTCTAACATTTTGCATAGTTGATGGTCATTGGACACCGTTTTGTTAACTTTGGTCATAAAAATTGACCCGAAATGTGGAGTATCGGCTCCTGTCATCTGGACGTAGGAGGGAACAGAAGTTATGGACGAATTTAGTATAGTTATGGTTATGGTGGGTGTTTGTCTAATAGAGCAATGGTTTACATTAATAGAACATACTATTATGCTACTAATAATATGTCCTATCAGTCTCTAGCTGAATATAACCTCTCCAATTACACGTCACTGAGCTTGATCCTTTGACCACTCGTCTACTCATTCATTAGGTACCTACTCGCAACTGCAGCCAGGTATATTAAATTAGCACACTAGTACAGAAATGGAAAATTAATTAAATGATTTAATGAATAATTAATTATCTGAAAATCAGAACACACCCTTATTAACACATCGTACCAAACAGGGTAGTAAAGCTGTAGCTGGCTGAAAGTTCTGCATACCCGATACCGGTAGAAAGAGCTTTAGCACCGAGTAATACTTAGCTACAGTTGGCAGGATTGCCAAAGCATTAGCAGGTACTGTAAGTACCTTTTCTTAGTATTTGTGTACCTAAAAAATCCGGTATTTATAGCAAATCTATACTTATAATAAATCTGTAGAAGTGAAAATTCTGTACATTGAAAATATCAAAAAAATAAATGGCAGGGGGTGTTACTAGACCAACACCGAACCCAAAAATTGGATTTAAATTTTTTTTGTCTGTCTGTCTGTCTGTCTGTCTGTTTGTTCAGGCATCACGCAAAAACTACCAGTTCGATTACGATGAAACTTGGTATAATTATTCTTTAATATCCTGGGCACCACACTGGGTACTTTTTATCCCGGAAAAGTATCCTATCCTACGGTTGGAGGGTGTCAAAGTTTGTATGGAAGAATTTTAACGCGCTGTCCGATTAACTCGAAACTCAATATTTATACTTAAACCCAAAAATTAAGAATAACGCGTATCAGGATTTTTCGAAATTCAACCCCTAAGGGGGTAAAATAAGGGATGAAAGTTTGTAGGAAAAATCTTATTCCTTGAGGTAATAAACATGAAACTTCGCACGAATAGTTATCTAAATAAATTATAAAGTTTGTAGTGTTTGTATCAAAAAATTTTTAACGCGCTGTCCGATTAACTCGAAACTCAATATTAATACTTAAAACCCATGGGGATGTATGGGGTAATTTCCGACGCTCACGCGGGCGAAGCCGCGGGCAGCAGCTAGTAATTAAATAATTATAATTTCTTTATTATTAGCCGTAGATTGAAAGAGCTAGGGTTATTGATATGTGTTCATGTGTTCTGGGAGGTCATTCCGCAGCAGTAAGATGATGCAGGCTGACAGTATAAATGTCTTCCGTAATCTACTGATTTAATTCAGCACATAGATTTATTTCTTGAAATTGAAACTGACTGATCAAGTAGTAATCAAACCCTGCACAGCCTTGAATTTGATGCTTCTGTTTTATGGGTCTTTATAATTATAGATTAGAAGGGAAGAGGCCTACCTAGCCTGTATGTACTTACCAACCTGTATGTGTAGGTAAGTAAATGAATATATAGAGGTGTAATTATAGCCTGTTGGGCTGCTCGGAATCCGTAGGGGTTAAGCCTATAAATATATTGACTACCTGCATTTCGTTGTAAAAATTATCGATGTTAAGGTTTATCTTAGCTTTTTCATATAATGTTATTTTAGTATGTACTTATATGTGTACGTACGTGTGTTAGCATATTAATAAAGAAGAAAAATAACAAGTTCGCTTCACCAAATAATTTGTAGTGCAATTTATGCAACTCTCAAATAAAGTCACAAAACACCGGGAACCCAAATAGGATTAACAAAATATACGTTACAACACAAAGCTAATTCGATATACGAAAACGATCAAAGAAATCATAACAAGCAACCAATGGCTTTATTATTAACTACTCGGTTTTCTATTATTGTATTTTTTACCGGGCACAATTGAATAATCGCCGAATATCCTTTTATCGTCCCGGAGGGCCGGTAACGACCCGATACGTCAGGGTTAAGGGTGTACGATCAATATTCAATATCCGGCTAGAATTCGCCTCTTCCGATCGCCGGATATACCGGATATACTAACTAGTTACATGACCGGATTTATCTGTGCCGTACTCGTTAAAATTAAGTGAAAATATTATTTTATTTTCATGTGTGAAAACCAAAATGACCAGCGAATTTTCCGGCTATAGCATTTGTGCTTTTGACTATCGCTCAAACGCAAACCTCTACTAAAACGTGGGAGAATTTTGTCATGAGCACCACGACTAACATGATTGGTGATTGTATTTATAACAGGGTTAGGTAGAAACTAAGAAATACATTTTTTTACCGAATATCCGTGGGCCAAAACGCACTACTCAAAAGCAAATTGAAAGCACAAGTACAAAGAAACAACGTAGCAATAATAAATGAAGCTAACGCTATGCAGCTGCAACTGTAAGTGGCCGGCATGATAATAGAGGTAGTTGACCAACAACGCCATTAAGTAATCAATTCCCTTCGCTTACTCACGATAAGCAGTCGACACTTTCTTTTAAATTCTTTCCCAGATTAACTCGGTGACAAATAACTGGAAGGAAAGATTATGCAAACTTTCCACGAAGGTTTGAATACGTAATATCCTATTTTTAGACGCCAACTAGGGTATGCGGTAAGCTTGTGCTTAGGGCTTTGTTTCTATGGGATTTAAGTATTCGATCGGCGATTTAGAGGTCGGATATTCAGGGTCAAATATAAGCCTCTGAATTGATGACGCAGATCTTGGGAAAGTTCTACACTTAGCTTTGATCTGTGATAAGCTGAGTTGATAATATGATAATGTGAAACGATTCATGGAGTGCACTCAACTGCCTGAACGAAGACGGATTGAAGTTGTTAATCAACCAATGCAATCTTTTACAACATAATAAAGGAACGGATTAGTGTAGGTCTACATTTCGGGGAAATGTTGTACGAAAGTAGTTGCAACCCATGTAAAGAGATTAAAATGTATGGCGACCATTAGCCACAGGTCGCCAGTACATAACCAGCGAGCATCGTAACCTACATTTCCTTCACTATAACTTTTGTGGGAAATACGAGTCAGATATAAAAGATAGTTCGTATTAGAATAGAACCACAACGTGCAAATTTTATGAAGCATTTTGTGATATGTAAAGTGGAATTGCAAATCTATGGTGGCAACACCTACGCAATTAATAAACATGGTAGGTATCGGGCATCGTGATATTTAGTCTGCAATCTATCGTCGATCGTGATCAGCATTGTGCGTTGTTGTGTTATAATTATCTTCAAACGACCAGCATGACTTTGACTAGGTACCTCGTTGGTATAGTGGTCGAAAGCGTGACTACTAAGCTATGTTTGAGGATCCCTGGATTAAGAAAAGTTTCTTTGGGTTTTTCAACAAGGCTATTCTCAGTAGTAGGGTTGCTGGGTTATGAGATTGCATTTTATGGGATACTAAGATGGCATAACTGGCTATTCCTTTAATTTATCCCTGAATGGTGATGTGATGATGATCTGCCTTCGTATCTTTAAATTCAGTAACTCGTCGATCAGAGGCAATAGAGGCCCAGTTAGGAACTGTAACGGAGAGGGATTAGCCACCTGACCCATTTTTGCCCGATGTAGGAATCTGTTACAAAAAATTCCCCTCTGCTAACTCAAACTGACCTCGCTCAGTCTCCTGAGTGACGCATGCTCTCATATCAACCTAAAACACTGTAATAATGTAGCATTTTTAAAGCAATTTAAATAGGTTTACCTTTGGAATATTTTTGATGGATCGTTCGTTCCTATAAATACTGTGGTTTTAGGATTTTTTTGGCGGTAATTACCTAATACCTACTATATCAAATCGTGTTTTACAAGAGCGGTCATTAGAAGATCCGCGATTTTAAGACGGTAAAAACATTTGGTTATTTGAAAAAGGTCCGAGGTCTTTTGGACCATTTTTTGAAGTCGGTTATTATGTATTATCTATATGGAAAGGTCCTTTATTATTCTCTAAAGTAGTCAAATATTTTAGTGACGGCCTTCTATATTTGTATTAGCGTGAAGGTTTTTACCTGAAACCTTCAAAATTCTGTACTCATACGTACTATTTTTACATCGGTATCGTCAAGAGCCACGTCCGGCTATAACCAGTAAGGTTTATAGGTGTACCTTGCACAAGTAGCATGTTGCTAGCTCATCGTCTAAGGACAAAACCATAACCCGTTTCCCTTCAGCTGAGTTTTATAACTTGCGCTTGATAAGCTGCTCCTATGCGGTATACTTTTATTTTTACTGGCTTATGCCCTTCGTTTTGATCGCAATATTATAGGCAAAGGAAAACTATGTTTATACCTTAATTTGATTGTTGAGATTGCCGTGTCTTTAAATAGCCGTGGTGGACTTACGAGTGGTAGGTCGTGAGTTCGAAACCAGGCAGGCGTATCACTTTGTGTAAATAATTTCATCATAATTGCTCTCAAAACGGTGAAGGAAAACATAGTGAGGAAACCGCATGTCCTAGAACCAAAAATTCGAAGACATGTGACATCTACCACACTCGCTCGCGTGGTGGATTACAACCCCTCTCGAAGAGAGGAGGCATGTTTCCCAACAGTGGGATCATTAGATGCTGATTATGAATCTTTAAATTATTCAATTAGTAAGTTCAGTCCCATATTTAAAATTTACTTGAAATCACAGTAAGATATTATTTCAGAAAAGAAAAATAATAAAAGCTTTCTGAGACTTTTTAATTTAAAATCCGTCATGTTGTTTTTGTGTGCTGCGAGTACAAACAGACAGACAGGGTTCCCCCCTTTTTTATAACATGACTAAGGATTTCGTAGAATGCAATACTTTTAGCTTTAATTATGCAATGCTAAAACAACGCCTGAGGCTTCGTACGTGTTATAATACCTTTACCGAATTCCCAGGAAAATGTTCTAGATAAATAAAAGTTATTTCGAGTTAAATCACAGACTGTCAGATGTGTTCGAAGCGAGTTTGTTGTGTTATAGGTTTGTCTATTCCTTGGAATATAGCGTCACTCCACTCTTTTTTTAACCTTAATAATAACTTATTTGAATAATAAGTTTGTAATAGTAAAAAAGGGAAAAAAAATAAAATTACGTTATCGGTGATTAGCCCAAAAAGTTTTTAATGTCAATCGGACTGGCTGAAAATAATCTGTCTTGGGAATTATTTTGTTTGCTTATTTTCCAAATTAAAAGAAAGTTTAAAAAAAATCAAGTAAATATTTTTTTTTTTTTTTCAGGTAAGCTGCTTAATTATGGAAAACTGAAAAGAAAATATTGGTAAGCGAGCTGAAATGAATTTTAAACCTCATAAGCGTAATACAAGGTGTATGTTTTTTTTGTTTTTAATTCAGTACTTACATGATTCTAGACCCATAGAATTGAAAACTATCGATGATTATAAAAAAAAAACCGTTTGGATTTTGCACTTTGGTATGAAATTGGCAGACTTTTTATAATAACGGCTGAAAATTTTCAACGCTGGTGGGTCTAGAATCAATCAGTTTGCGGGCCTTTCCACCGTGTATACTTACAAATACTATTTATTATGTAGGTTCACAAATAAGTATCATTCATTCACTAATAAAAAATAAAAAAAACATAAGTAAACTATAATATAAGCGATAAGGCCGCCCATTGCATGTTTTGTAGTGTTAAATTTATTTTTTGTTATGTATTTTCTGATATACAATAAAGTATATATAAATAATAAAGTATGTAATTAGTGTCAAAACGATCACATCGAATATTAAGTACCTACCTTATAATTAACTTTCAATAGTTCGTCAAAATATGTAATTATTCAATAGGTAAAGTTATCAGGTTATAACTTTACCGACCGATAACTTTACCGACCGTTTTTGTTAAGTTTAAACTTAAATATACTTAAGTTTAACACCTAAACCTAACAAAACTTGTATAACTGAATAATTTTATTGAAGAATCGTATCTTATAACGGTCGATAACATCATCAACTTTATTCTCACAGAATTAGATGCAATCAATTCTCATAAAAAATAACATGATTTGTGATTTGCAACCATTCACTAATTATGTCATTACAAACTTTGCAGTCATTCACTAGACATAAGTTTAATACAAGAACTAAGTAGGTATGTAATATTATTTATTATTAAATAGAACTAAAGTTCAAGTCCGAATACAAATAGGAATGTTAATTTTATCTTTCAAAGAAACATAATAGGGAATTGTTTAGAAGTCAGAGGCGCGGGCAACGTTTCTAAAATATTCGTAGCTAATTATTATTTTATTTTATGTTAATTCTGAAAGTAAATATATCAGTTCTCATTAATTAAAACGTATTACTAATGTTATTATTAACTTTTAATGAAAACGCTTAAGCTAAATGTTTTAAGTAGTAAGATTAACTTATTATTTTAATAATGGTTAGAATGATATTATTTAAATTTTCATTTTCCGACAAGGATTTCCTTTGCCATTTTTATATCTCATTAGTAAACTTATAATAATTTTCATAAAAAGTGATGGTATGTTTGAACTTTTTTCATTTTGTTTTCAGCAACCCCTTAGATAAACCTGTCTGGATAACTTTAAGCTTATTTTCTCTTTATTGTCCTTTTCTCACGAGTCCTTGTGAAAGGATGTTTTACTGTTTTTTATTCGAAATATCGAAGCAGGTGCTTTCTCATGTCTACGCTGACCTTTTTTAAACTCTCTGCTCAATAATTTCGGCACTGACATAACCACCAATTCAAAGATTCCAGTTTCAATCCAACTTGGTTATATCTCAGTATATTGGCGCGTGAATTAATCTCGCAATTGCTTTCCTCGGCCTCACCGCGAATCAACATAGTATCAGTAGATATTTGCTGACAGATACGATTTTGCATCAGTACGCAGCCGCCGCGAGTAGCATTATCTCAACCGCAGATCTAGCGCTGGAAACGTTCTTATCCCGCTCTGGTTTCTTCACCACGTATCATTAGTTAATTTATGTTGCTTTCTGTTCAGAATTATGTGGCCAGCGTTATCTATGTTGAGATACTCGTCCGAGTAGCTACGGGTCGACGTCCTTGCGATCGCATCTCGCTCGACCGCGCCGCAGGTGCACCGCGTACACCTGCCGGCCCGCCAACTTACCATAAAATGCGATTCGAACCAACCCCGTTGAAACAAAGCTTCATCTCACTCACACTTGCACAGATAAAAGGGACGGCCGCACAATCACGACCGATATTAACTCAATATACGGCGGACAGAACGCGGCCGAACGGAATATCAGTTTTTACCGGCGCAAAAACTATCGGAATTTCAAGTCTGGGTTAGCTGCCGGCCGTAATCACCCGCCCGGGACTTACTTTTAAAACAATATCTCCGCTTTATATTTCATCGAGGCAGGTGTAATTTATGGGATGTTCTCATCCTTTTTTTCTGTGAGTTTTGATTTTTCACTTGCCTTCGCCCCTCGGTAGCATTGATCGTGTTCTCAGAGTTTTGTTTTTCTTCTGTCTACGGTTCGTCTCGGCCGTCTTTCGCGGTGTTTACTTCGGAGTTTAGATTGGATTTCACCGTCTCTTTTTAACATTCTTTCGTGTTGTGCTCGTAGCTAATCGTACAATCAGTTCGACAAATAAAAAATCAATTATAAACAACAATATAGAGTGCGAGATGGAAAACATGGCGCTGCTTGGGGCTTAGTCATTGTTGTGTAGAATTAATAGGTATCCCAACGGGTCGCAATATCAAAACATCGAATCAATAAAGAAGCGTATCTGAACTGTGTGGCTCATTCGGAGAATAACGGTACACTATATTATTTTTAATCTAAGAGATTTATTATTGCGCTCTCAGGCGCTTCACTCGCGGTAACTTATTTAAGTTAATAGTAAAAGTTAATGTTACGATGCTTCTTGAATAAAGCAACTATAAAGATATCCTATTAAGTCAGTCATTCTCATTACTTAGTTTCGTATAAAATCTACCTTATAGGTTAATTATCTCTGGCTAAGTAAGCAGCTTCGGAAAATTAAACAGCGGGGGCGATATAAACATACAAAATGTACGAGCGTATATATATAATAAAGCGTGGTATTCTTGACGAGTCTTACAAAACTTAATACAAAAGTTACATTATCTAAATAACGGAAGGCCGTACCTTTACCTACGCATGTTTAATGGAGTGATGTGAAACGCGGCGAGGAGTTTTTAAAAGCAAAGTCACGCCTCGGCACGATGAACAATACATCTTAATTAAATCGTAACTACGGCGTCAGAACTTACGGCCGTACCTAACATGTAATTATTAAATTATAAACGTTCCCGCGAGACAATCAATAATTTAAAGCCGAGTACGTTTGCTTTGTGAAGGAAATTGTGGAAATCAAAGTTGAGCACGTGCGCTAGGTTTAATAAGTAATGAATCGGAGCTTACGTGCGATAACAGTCGGTTTCAAATGTATGTTGCCAAAATGACGTTCGTAGTTTTTCGGCACATATCGTGCCGGTAATGTCGGCAGGAAGAAAAAAATGATTCCCGTGTGTCACGAACACGCGTGCGAACGTGATACTCACAATTTTGATGTTGATACAGTCGTATAATTGGCGCTAAAGTTATTAACAATTAATTTATTTCAGCGAGCTTTATGTCTACTTTAACGATGTTGGGTATTATTAAAAACGTGAATCCTATCAAAATATTCATACCATGTGTAATATTTTAGCATTATCTTCATCTTTATGTTCGCTGTTCGTAGGCGATGGCGTCAGGCTGTCACCTATGCACTACTGCGATCTCTAAGTCCCACGCGTTAAACGGTTCGATGAACGTCTTTCTCATGCTTTTATTTCTCACAACTAGGACCTGAGAAATACTAAAACCAATTTCCAAGTTAGAACATGATAGAGTGTGCGTCAAAGCAAATTTACCATTTGTTATACAATGGCCAATTTAGATGCCGTTCCCAAAGCCACAAATTAAGATAAATGTACATCTTTAATTTGTTCGCGAAAGCCAGAATTATTTATGGCATAATTATATTAAGTAATTATAGTGCAGTGAGATCCGCCAGAGGCGGCGGTTAGGGATTTACAGCGCCACATCACGCTAACAATAGGCCGGACTGAGCTGCATAGTTTGTCCCCACATTCGTTTTGCTCTCCTTACGTTCCAGCAGTCTAGACGTAATATTTCTAAGCAATATGCAGACATATCGTTTAATTTGAAACGGACCATTATCGACCTGCTTAAAGTCCTTTTTGGAATGTTAATGCAAGCTCAAATACTCTGTTTGATGTCATCTGATATTTTTGGGCATACGAGAAAGTATTATCCACTTGACTTCAGCATTAGTTTGAATGCTAACAGCCCAAGTCGTCGTGCGTCGAGTTCAACCGAATCGATTTTTTTGTGTGACAAAGTGAATGCGAGTCCTAATAGTCATAACTGGAACTCGTTCGGTGCGGGAGAACAAATCAAATAAAAAGCTCTCACTTTGAAGGGAAGTATGTGAGTTTATTAAAACAAAACATGAAGCGCACTCATTTCTAATTCCAGCGAGTGCGGCGCCGCTCTCCTTAACATTCACAGGGCGGCCGCGCGCGGTAGGTGTATTTAATCTGAATTATTCCAAACTGACTGACAGAATGTCTAAGCGACACCCACGAAAAAAACAATAAGTTGGCTACCTAAAGGGGAAAAGTTTCGAATAAAGAGAACTCTTTGTTTGGCGAAGAATATTAAAATGGCAGGATGTCTCCGAGTCGTGCCAAGTCGCTGCCGGATCGCGAATATTAACCGCTCGACTCGCTTCTGATTAAAGAGAAGCGATTTTGGACAGGATGACTGATGCGCACGTGATTTCGAGGAATAATGTTGTTTATTAAAATATGGACGGACATTTTAACTTCGTGATAGGAAGGGCCCGCTTATTTGGTGCATACAAATTAGGGTGCGCTCTTAAAATCGAATAAAGTGAGTGTTTAGCCGAGATTTTATAGCCGGCCACTGATTTATGGAATCTTATTACATGAATATAAACTGCCTACACTAAGTCTATTTGAGTAAAAGGAACATGGAAGTTCTGTCGACTAGTCTCGATAAATTTCCGTGGCCCACGTTTGCGTTTGCTGGAAGCGTAATTATCTCGAATTAAGCGAGTCATTACAGGAGCGACTAACGAAGTCGCTCGTCCCGCACTCCGCCACCGCCTCATAACCGGAAGGTTCAGTTTCGCCCCCGAATACGGCGACGACTCGCAATCATTAACGCGGTACCGTCGAGCACACAACATTTGGTGCCTATATTTAATTCCCTTCTTGTCGTAATGACCGTCATTGTACATTTCAGATTATGTACTAATTAAGTTGCGTGTTCGGATCCTACGACTTTTCTTCGAAGACGTTCGTGATACATTGTAATTTTGTTGCTTCCAGTGAGCGTAATAATGTAATATGTGTCGCGTGAGACTGTGGACAGACACCTTGCACCGTGTCTGATCCAGTCTTGAGCGATCAACTAAATATAGCACTCGTGTCGAGATGATTGTACTTACTGCGAACGAGCCTGTGGTTTGTTCGGATTTTCTGCGGTTGCGCGTTTTTGTTCACACCTGCGGTCAACTCCAGTTATGAGATCTCGGAGCGAAAGCTCCCGCCTCGCACTCAAAATAATTATGTTTGTTGTAGAACTTTTGGGCAGCCATATTTGTGTTGAAGACATTTAAATTGTTCGTCACGTACCCATTGTGACTTAATAATGAAAACATTTATTTTTCACAGCTCCACAAAGACGAAACATTTATCTTTCTCGGCATTAACGCGCTAAAATCGTGTCGTGCTACTGTCGCCATAAATCATTATCATCAAACAGTATTCCGGGCCGGCGACGACGTCGGCTTTCATCGGACGCTTTCAATCTGGCCCTCCTTTATTTCATTACAATAAGTAATTCACTCGCCTACCATTCAGTCACTTTTCGGTAAACATTTTCTGAAATTGGCAATAAATTCCCCTCTAAAATATCGTCTCGTCGACTGGAACTCAACCTTTCGTAACAATAGACTGAGATGTCGTCTTATGAAGATGTTCACTTGGTTTTGTTTGGCGCAACAATAGTTTTATTTAGCTTCGAGCCTCTCTCTGCCCACACGCCTCGGCTAATGGTCAGGATTGTATGAAGATGTAAAAATGAATGGCCTATCTTATAAAGGGCTAATAATAAGTTCTCATGCGTCTGCGATCGACTCTATTGTTGTTATTTTTTGTGTGCGTGTGGATCGTGGTGTATAATGGGGTAGGTGTCAATCGCGGTCGAGGTAGGCAGGTGTAGTCCGAGGCGCGCCGGGAAATAAAAATGCTCATAATTTCATTCTGCAGCTGCCCGTCAAGCGAGCATCGATTCGAACCGACCGGCCCCGTCCTTTTGTAACACCGAATTCCACAAAAATGTTACAGAAATATAGACGATCATTATTTTTAATTTGTACATATTCGGTTACGCTTAACGTACGTAATGTTTAGTAATTAAATGGTTTTAGCGTGCCCTCGCTAAACTGATATATCTAGGTTGGTATTGGTATTACAAACCGCAGCTATTTTACGTTCGTGAAACGGTTCAGTGTTTTCAATAATATTCGGTTCGACAATGTAAAATTAACCCTGATTTAGATTATAATTATGTTCATACTTGGTTCATATTAGATTTGCTTTTTGTTTTATGCAGTGGTTTCAAAGAATGTAGATTAAATAATGATTTTTTTAAATTGTAATTGTAATTGTTTTTTTTAAATTGTAATTGCTCAGTAGCAGCCCGGAGTCTGGGCTGGTGCCCGGTTGATGGCAATAGGCTCGCCCCCTATTACATGGTACCTACTTAAAAACATAACATAGGTACACCTCTGCCTAACCCTTCGGGGAATACAGGCATGATATTATGTATGTATGTTGATACAAATTGAATTCCGATAATTATGTTGGTTATAGATTAAGTAAACTAGGTTTTACTAAATTATTATTTATTTGAGAATAAACATGAATAATGTTTTTAATTGATCTTAAAAGCTCAATCAGAACTATCAGTTTACATTTAATTTAACTCGTTGTCTATAGCTAAATATAATTTCATTTAGCTACAATTTTATTAAACAACGCCAAGCAATTTGGAAACTTTATCAAATTACCTAAAATATTATTACGAACAATATTTTATTTACTTAGTGTGCCCAGTACACAGAAAATCACAAATAAATTGAAGTTACTAGAGGTGAGCCGAGCAAGGGCACCCGAAATCAATTCCACGATTAATTAATCAACATCAGACACTTTAATAATTTTGTTTCAACAGTGGCGGCTGGTATCCCGCTGTGCTCAATTCCAGCCGATTTTCATATTGAAATACTGTATAGGATATTAACATTAAGAAAAATCCTAGCAGGCACGCGCGGCCCGGCGCACCCGCCACTAATCTCTACTGAATAAAACATAAGATGCTCGATAACCTACTATTAGAGTTAAGGCACATTTAATACGGCTTTCTATTATCGTGCAATATGGAGCGAGTTAGTGTAAATAACGCGGGATTGTACGTAATCGCACGCACGAGTGAATAAAGCACCCGTTACAGAATGTTAATTAAATCTTAATAAAAAGACGCGTGCGCTGTGTACTCTCGAGTGAAGGGGGATACTTAATGTTTAGATAAAGGGAAATATGGTTTCGCGTCTTTATATTATGTTTTATGAGTATAGCGAAGTTGCGGGAAGCGCCTCGGGCTGCGTCGTGATAGGACTAATGTAGAGGTAAAACCGACGGAATTACCTACAGACTGAGTTAGTTAAACATAACTACAATATTGATTTTGGTGCTTTACGTTTCTCTAACATGTTCAAGACAATATTGGATATTTGATTTTGTAGACTTATGCTTTGGTATGTCGTAACTCCACACATGAATACATACAGAACGTGTGCACATAGTCAATTCAAATTAGGCGTTATTATGTATAACTTTTCATTGTGACCGACGCGCTCGAGAGCTTATCCGTATAATTATGCATTAGGCCGCTAAACAGGAACGTTAAATATTAATTTATGTGTGGCGTCGTGTGCACAATCTCATAGTATCAATTAAACCCGCCCACTTCTCTCGTAAACTCACCAAAACTAGTCTCTATTCCCCGATCAATTTGTTTTATCTATGGATAGCTCTTATCGTCGAATAAAATATTTACAGCACAATAAAGGCGTCCTCCCCGCAATAATAAAGCTAATAACCACGATAATGAAATTTATGAACGCCGACGCAAAGTCCATCGTTATTTTTGTTGGTGAAGTTAAATTATCTATTGGATACCGTCAATTAATTAGGTAAAGGTTTTCATTCCAACAGCTTACTTTGAAATATTTTTTAAATTATGAAAACCCTGCAAATATTAATATTGAGTTTCGAATAAAAAAGAGAGCATACAGTATAATGCAGTACCTATCAGATATTGATAGAGGGAATTTCTTAAAACAACATGGAAACCAAACAATTCGCTTTGTGCGGTATTTCATTTATGGTTTGCGCCTCTTATTGATATTCCTTGCACATCGGACGAGATATCAGCGGGTGGGTATAAAACTTTACGTGAGGGTGAGTCGAGTCTCGAGTGACAGCGATTCGCGAATCGCAAACCGCGAAACCGCCCCGGGCAACGCCTATACAGGGAGCTATATGGAGTTGATTGCTAACATGTGAGCCACAGAGTCGGCAAATGTTTGCCAACGTTAATATTAATTTACAATCCCCCTTTACCTACATATTACGCAAAACATATTCCCATATAACATTAGGATTTACGAAATACGCACCTCTTTTATTACCTACTAAATTTTTTATTGAAAACCACTAAGTTTAAACTTGATCTCTGATAAGAACATGATCTAATGTGAGATAAACATTAAAGAGTATAAAATTGGTTATTGGGATTTTATTACCAATCAATGCTTCGCTTTAAAGTCGTCATGTTTCTGTAAATAAAAACAAATGATTTACATAATTATTGAGCTTTACTTTTTGGTCAAGCGAAAGTTACCCTAAGTACTTACTAACAATTATTATTTTTTGGAACGTCGTCAACATTTTCAATTTTGGTCGTTTTTTTTAAAATATTTACATTTTTAGAATAGATTATGTCGGTTAATAACTTAATATAACATAACCACGCCTGTATTCTATTCCCTAAAATGTTAGGCAGAGATGTACTTATAGCACCTATGTTCACATTTCGCCACAGTCTATTGCCATCAACTGGGCATAAATCCAGACTCCGGGCTGCTACTGAAGTTCTTGAAGGAAAATCTCTGAAAGGAAAGGAGGACCTTATTATGCTCAGCAGTAGCGCTTGTGACCACTAGATCGACAAGACAGTCAGTTAAAATACTACTACCCTTAAGGTTCATTAGAAAACCAGCGTCAGACTGCATTTGTCTGGCATTAATGCTAAAATGAACCTTTTTGTCGCAGTCGTGAAGCACATACTATTGTTGTACATTATTTTCACTTTTTTTTTTTTTACTTTGTTTTTTGTATTTGTGTTTCACGAACTGTGTCCAAATAAACATTATTATTTCTTTCTGTCTTTCTTTCTTTACTGTAATAAGTAACTCTTCCTTAATATCTTATATTATGTAATGTCACTTAATCTTCTGTCTCTTCATCTGTCTTATTCCGTAATTTCATAATTATTTCTATAAGTACAATGCCCGAGTGCGGTCCCGGTTGAAGCGATGTCTAAGTGGTAATTATTTAGTAGGAAGTAATTACTTTCAATTTGTTCTAACTTAGCTCAACTTTGCGTTAAACTTAATTTTACTTATATAATAAAGATAAGTGTTTGGCGTTGATTAGACAGCTATCAAGATTACCTTGTTCAGTAAATGCTGAAACATCGTGTAAAGGCGGTCATCAGTTCTAAAATTCAACTTCGTAGCAAATTATTAATGAAAATATCCAAAAAGACCTGAAAATGCTTTTGAATGCTTTTCCTGTGAAATGTCTGTTCATCTCTTTTGTTTTCTCTTCTGTAATAGCTTTTCTATGAAGTAAAAGAGCATATAAGAACCTTCATAATCGATATCTATGGAATTAATTTAGTTAGATATCTAACTAAATTAATTCCAGTTTTATTTGCAAGCTTGGAAAATGATTTCAAATAAAATTTGCATAACCTTTTCCCCTTGTCTTTCCCTGAGTGACTCCTATCTGATCTCCATCACCCAGTAACTGAGTAACACGACACTCCTTGGTTAGGCTGATTTATGGACTGAAAAGACTGACAAGTGAAGTAAAATTATTTAAATAATACAATTTGTACAAACTTCACTTTAAAATTTGTATCGAGCTTTCTCCAAAAAGACCAGAATTTCCGTCTTTCATGTTAAGAAAACTCGCTTCAACCCTTTCCCCGCTACCCGCTAGCACTAACACAACACCCCAAACCCCGATGCAGTAGGCAGTTACCGTCACGATCGCTCGCGGGCGGCATCGTCTAAGGGTGGCCCACAATTCATTGTGCTTTGTTTGTCTAGCATTTCCTGCATCGTTCACTTCACCGATTAGTGATGTTCATGCAAATTGTCGAACTTTTAGTGAAATGTAGTGCTTTCGTGAAGAGTTGAAGAGGCGATTTGTTTTAGAATATGATGGGTTTGGTTGATAATGATGTAAGTTAATTATGAATATTTTCTCTACGTGTCGATGGTTACATACAATTATTTATTGTGTTTTATATGCGCTAACACCTTTAAAAATACAAATGAAGCTTAGGTACAGCTTATGCCTGGTGATCGGTTTTTATGGATGTTTATCATAATTATACAAACAATGCTTTCATGTGAGTGAATCCACATTCATTATGTTTTGTTTGTGTAGCGCTTCCTGCATAGTTCACTTCACCGATTAGTGATGTTCATGCAAATTGTCGAACTTGTAGTGAAATGTAGTGCTTTCGTGAGGAGATAATTTATTTTTGGATATGATGAGTTGGGTTAATAATGATCTAAAATAATTAAGTGTGTTTGAAAGTGAAAGTACAGCTTTGAGCTTTTGCCATATTGTGATTGGTTTTGAATCATCAGTGACCTGGTTTTGAATCAAGTGCTGACAATTACTTTCCAGTAAATCTTTTTCAGTGTAAGTACACAAAAACATGTAAGTCAGCGTACCTTCACCCTACAGAAGAATAAGCCTACTTTTATAAATCGTCTTCAAGTAAATATGTAACTCATATTTCTAGCCCACTTTATCTTTCAAAAACAGTTTCGGAGCGAAATAAAACATCTTCCGAGTTCTATGCGTGTATTTGAATAGGAGGCACGGAATATAAAATGAAGGTTTTAGATTTTTTGCAAAGTAGTCTTAAAATATGTACGTTAATGTACTTGAATACGAATGTCGTCTCCATCTAGACAATTTATTTTAACTACTCGTTTTTGTCTGCCTTTTAAACAAGGTTTTATGGTAATACGTTGTCAACGTGTAGAATTTTTCTTTAATAATTTATCTTTCGTAGTATTTGATCTACTTTTACCGAATTGTATTTAGGTTACTTAACGGTATGTCAAAATCAAAATTCAGCATTCAGCATGTTTTGTAAAATATTAATACAGGATGCTGTATTAATATGTATGCTTACAGCATGCCTGGCCAGAAAATCATGCAAATACCTCCATTCTGTGCGGTAGACTGGCCTTCGCAATGTATGCTCACATTACCCACAGGTTTACAGTCATTAAAATACGACAAAGGCCTGCAACCGATCGCACCGGATCTAATGCTAAATACCAACTTATCGTGTGTGTGCCTTCGTAAATTGTATGTAAATACGTGAACACCTGCTGAATATATTTGTATAAGCGTTAGTCCGCAAGGCGTGTTTGAGAATGCTCAATAGGGTGCATTTGACTGTGTAAACCTATTAATATGGGCAGTCCAGTATGATGCGGTGAGGTGTTATGTAAATTGCCTGGGGATAAACGTGTGACAACTCATGAGAACTGCTCGGGACTTGTTATTATAATGATAGTTTGTTTATTTCCAACGTCAGGCCCTTGATTGGTATGACAGAGGTGAGTGGCGAGCCCTTGACATTTTCGAAGAGCTTTTGTTTCTATTAAAGTAACTAAAATTGGTTTCTAAGTTTTTAAATTGTTTAATTAGAAACTTAACAATACACCCTCTGTATTAAAACATTTTTAGGAATAGTCGCCAAATTAATCGGTGTAAAAAACCATAAAATAATAAAAATGAAACCAATTTTATGATATTTTTAAAGGACCAATCCTTTAAACATCTTATAAAATTAGTTTCATTTTTATTATTTTATGGTTTTTGTACTTTCTTTATTCAGAATACCCTGGAGGCAATAGGCTTCAAAATATAAGTTGAGCAATTTGTTAAAACAAAACCCACCAATAAACTATTCCAATTTTATTTCTAGTTTACGAAAGATTAATCATTACTTAAAGTTGCGAAATAAACCGCCTTTAGTTTGGCAAAATTTTAAAGTTCTATTATTGTGTTTGAAAACCCCTAAAAGTTTAGTTTAGTTTACAATAGAGAGTAATGACTGGACATATTAGACAAACAATGGTCCTTTTTTGCGCACCATTAGTAGTTTGGTCCTTCTGAAGTTGCAGGAATAGGGGATCTGCAGTTGGATGTCATTATTGCTCCCAGTACGGCTGTTTGTATTTAATAGTATTTTTAAACGACATGAATAGGGAATTCTAAGTATTGAGATGTAGGGGTTGATAACGTACCCTCATAGTTTTTTATGACATTAACTGCACAAATATTGTAATGAGACGTCCTAATTTATTGTAGACATTTCAAACGGTTTATATTTTATTATATTTACATTTAAATGTCTACAAAAAACCAACACTGTCCCAATGCTTCAGTCATGTATTAAGTTTCATCTTTTCCGGGGTAAAACAATACTTTCTGTATTAATTTTCAACTTTCTTGGGCAAAAATATTCTACCTTCTTCCAAATGCCGCGCTGCCTCTTTGACAGATTGCATCACAATTGATTCAGTAAATTAGCCGGGTAAACTTAACAAAAAGACACATACAAATATCACAGACACATGACATGTATGCTCTTATATTTTTTTCTTGTATTTAGCAAAAAAACATTATTCTATTCTATTCAGAAATAAGTTCACGGTTAGGAGAGAGAAATAGAAAGTATACAATAAAGAAAGTCTCCAAACCCATGTATTAAATGATTACACAATAAATCCAATAGATTCTGATGACGCTATTAAGCAGAACAAGTATCAACGCATCTAATCAATAAGAGACGCGGATACTCATGTAAGACATATAGAACTAATAAAACAAAACCATTATCGTATACGAACCTACAATCTTGTTAAGTAAGCCTTGGTGCACGTATAATGATATTGACAAGATTTCTTTTTATCTAACGCTCCCATCAAGACGGTACTCGCGATAATAGTAATACAAGAAAAAAGTTTTTAAGTTATCGTCGCTGTCAGTAACACTAATCTTACATCTCACGGAATGTCCGGATAGTGACGTTTCGAAATCGTCACTAGACGAATTATTAGCCGTTAATGCACCGTCATAAAATTTTACTGGTTTACAACCGTGCCACTTAGGACCAAAGCTCAAATTACCTTACGCTTATCCTATTAAACCGCTATTTTGTTATCTAAAAGTATACCTGGCTACTTTTTCTTTTTTTTAGATATAAAGTTTTATAGTTATTTTATAGATAAATTATTAATAGGTAGATTACATTGTCCCGTGACTGTGTTACGCGGTATTAATATTGAAGATGATAATTCTTCGAATATCCAAGTCAAAAGAGCTTTGACATAAAGATAATCTTTATTAAGAGTAAATTAAAGAACGTATAATAAAATTATAGTAATACAAATGCCTAAAGATTAGAGATGTCGTATAGCTTTAATATATCATTGATTCAACTTTAAAAACGCCGTATTTTCTATTTCGCTTCGCTACATAATTTACTTCGAAAAGTTAGATAGTCCGTAGAATGTCAATATTTTTGTTTGCCGACAACATTGATCGTTCCACATACGACTATCGAAGCGAAGCAGTGACTAAGAGCAATAATTTGTTACCGATAGCAGCAGACCGACAAAATGACCGGGATTACCGTTACCAGATTCAGTTGATGACGAGATAGAAATCTATTAATAACATTCGGACAGTGCCGACGGACAGATCCATAAATGATGAGTTTCATTTCAGATAAGATCATATCGGATATCTCGAATGATTGATGGAACTCCGCCTGATATTACTTAGGAATTCTATTAAGTGTGCTCGAGTATTGTTTTCTAGCCCATTATACACGCATTAGCATAGTTCGTTACTTAACTTGATACCATCTATAATACATTGTATATTACTCCGTCCTATGTGGTAACTTTCTAACTCGTGTTAGTAATGTATTCTAATTAATTTTCAATTAGAAGAGGTATTTTGAATACAGTGGAAAATGGAAACGCTTGTGAAGTTCTCTTTGTGTACAAATCCTTTGGAGGATCCAGACAAGTATAACTTTGAAGAAAGTTTCCTCCGCTTCATAATTCCTTTGAAAAAAGACTTCTTAAGTAAAAAACTGGAGACCTCATTAGTTTAAAATAAAGGTTTCTCATTACAACCTTATTACTACCTTCCTTTAAGTACTTATAGTGGTTTAGAGAAAGACATTCTTGTACTCCAGGTGTTTATAGAAGAAAAAACAAACAAAAGTCATTCTAATCGTGTAAGAGATCCATTTGATTGTGCCGAATCATCGCCTTACGATGTACTAAGCTTTATTGTTAACATGCTTCAAAGAAAAACAAATGAATTTAAATCACCAGCCAACATTGAGACGAGCGGAAACGCGGAGGCGTTGTTACGAACAAAACTTCGAGACATTGAGTGTATTTTGTATTACTATCTCTTTTACACACCACCATTAGCCTGGAAAAGAAAGAGATGGAAGGAAGAGAATAAGAAAATTCATGAAAGCTTGATGTAGCTAGTAATTTTTGCTAATTTCCCGGCGTTGAAACAGTTCGCAGGATGAATACCGGTTTTATTACTCTTTATTTTTCTTTTGTATAATCTATTCTGCTTCGAGATACTTTTGCTAAATATACCAGTTCTAATTAGATACCTATTCAAGTTAATTGAATGTAAGAACTGCACGAAGTATAGCTCGTGCTAAAACGACAAGTTGAAAGTTCAAACAAAGTAATTACCCCGATCGAAACACATTACCAGATAAACTAAGATAAATGGCATAATCCAAAGTGGATGACGAAACTAATAACTTTGTGGGTTTTAATCGAAATGGTCGTATTATAACACCATTGGGTTAGGAACGGCTGTCCTTCAACAATCTGGATAATAACTATCATTTGGGTAATAGCTATTAATTAATTAAAGGCACCGTACCGAATTTGAAGCCTTCCGCTAACGACCCTAATGACTTAAATGCTCCACACGCGTTGAATCTTGTAGCCCATTGATTTTATAGGAATAAAATGTTTTCGATTGAAAAAAGGGAGGAGTGTATGTGGAATACTTTAGCGGGACCACACACCGTCGTATTTCTTGCTGCTCTAATGATATGCACATTTATTTTATACTTAATGTATTACACTTTATACATGGGTGTTGATTCTACAAGCTGTTGGTTTAATTGAAAGGAATGAAGAGCTTTTTTAAATTATATCAGGACAATGTGTTGTTGAAAGAAACTGTTCTCAGCGTTTTCTGGGCTATTGTCTGCTATGTTTATGGGAATCATCGCTCTACTAACAGTTTGTATGAGAGGATTTATTTCTTTCATTTCATTATTGACTTTTATATTAAGGGTTAAATATTTATTTACATTCAGTATAGTTTAATTCCAATCAGTACTTTGGTTTTTAACCAGAATCGAATCTAAAAGTACAGTTATTTGATTGTGAGTCACAGCTTCAGCTGTTTGGTTATTGTCATTTCACATATTTATGCCAAACACTACAGTACTAAATAAAACACTCTTCAAGCTCTATAAAAAGCCTCTTATATTAGCATAAACCACTTGTTTGTATGTACTTACCCACATATTTATTTGGCACTCGCTGTTTAGACTTAAAAATTTCATTTGAATCTGGCACTTTGCCCGCGATAAGAATCGTGTTAAACTTGTTTATACAGTCAAGTTTATTAAGCCTACTTAACATAAGCGTACTTACTTATTATTGTGTATATTTTTGTCGACTTATGGCTGTCTAGTGAACTTTCCTTGGTAGCAAAAGTTCAGTTAAGATCGTCCATTTTTTACTTTTCTTCGAATTAACAGAATCTATTTTGCTTTATTGTTAGTTTAATGACCTTTCTTCTATAACCTTCATAAGGTATTCTATTGCCGAAGGTTCTATACGTAGCCTGCAAATCTTTTGTCATGCTTTAAAGTAGTTCTATTATAAGTTTTTGGAGCTACTTTGCGAAAGAGTAAGAGTTTGATTAGATCCTTTTAAACTTTGTTAAGTTTACGAGTATGATGACTGGGGAATAATTATTGTTTTAGTATACCTCTAAAAGTTTAAAATCCAATTGGGAGATTGCATGGTGTAAGTTTAGTAGCAGCAGTCATTTGTTTTGCGCCCAAGAGAAATAAGACAACTCATTACAAGTAGTGCCAGAGACTGGCAAAGTTCACAAAAAGAAAAAAAAAGCAAATCAAAACTATTATGAACGAATTGTAACAAAATAAAAAGTGAACGAAAGTCACGTTTCTGTATAATGGCGATTTGCGTTAAATAAAATGTCCCGGATTAATTCCAACATCATTTTGAACACTATATGTAACGATATTTAAATTGATAAATTTACTGCGTGTACTCTTAAAGGACCATGGGCAAAAATATATGGGGCCCGGTCCAATCCAACAACTCCATCAACAGTGATAAAACCTATGCCATATGAACGCTATTGGGGTACGATTTATTTTATTCTATGGCGGTTAAGTCAAAATCGAGCGCGAACAAGGTGTTTTGGTATATTTTTGTTTAGTTAATTGATTCAGGCGTGGCGGAAATTCATAATCCTGCAACAGTCATAATATACATGTCAATATGTTTATAAGGATCCAGAACAAGACTTACTGTCTTTTTCAATTGAAAAATCGACGGTGTTTTTTTTTTATAACAAAAAGCTTTCCTGTTGCTAACCTAACCTAACCTTGCCTATCCAAACCAAACCTAACCTAACGTAACTAAACCTAACACTGATAAACTGATCTTAGATTTTGAAGGTCACATGGACCTCCTCAATGATGAACAGCATTTGCATAATCTTGTGATTGGGTATTTGTACAAAAGATTAAAAGAAAACAGCTAGTTAGGTTAGGCTAACCTAACCTTTTCCCTTTCTAATATTGGTCCAATCCCCCAACATTGATAAAACCTATGCCATATGAACGCTATTGGGGTACGATTTATTTTATTCTATGGCGGTTAAGTCAAAATCGAGCGCGAACAAGGTGTTTTGGTATATTTTTGTTTAGTTAATTGATTCCGGCGTGGCGGAAATTCATAATCCTCCAACAGTCTTAATATACATGTCAATATATTTATAAGGATCCAGAAACGACTTGCTGTCTTTTTCAATTGCTAAGTCGATGGGATATTTTGTGATAAAAAAAGCTTTCCGGAAAAAGTGTTTTATTTTTTAACAAAAACCATTTGTCTTATACATACAAAACCAACGAAAAAATAAATAAAAAAATGATATGATACAAAAAACTACTCCCGGTTGTTTTTTTTTTTGAGAACAGTTTTTATTTATTGGTTTTTAGTGGGTCGGTTTATGTGTGCCTATGATATTTGAAGAGTTCCCTCGATTTCTCCAGGATCCCATGATCAGATCCTGACAACGGGACCACTTGGGAAGTATATACCCTTTCAAACATAAAAAGAATTTTCAAAAAACCTTAGGTTAGCCTAACCTAACTAGCTGTTTTCTTTTAATCTTTTGTCCAAATACCGAATCACAAGATTATGCAAATGCTTTTCATCATTGAGGAGGTCCATGTGACCTTAAAAATCCGAGATCAGTTTATCAGTGTTAGGTTACGTTAGTTAGGCAAGGTTAGGTTAGGTAACTAAACAAAAATATACCAAAACACCTTGTTCGCGCTCGATTTTGACTTAACCGCCATAGAATAAAATAAATCGTACCCCAGTAGCGTTCATATAGCATAGGTTTTATCACTGTTGGGGGATTGGACCAATATTAGAAAGGGAAAAGGTTAGGTTAGCCTAACCTAACTAGCTGTTTTCTTTTATTCTTTTGTCCAAATACCGAATCACAAGATTATGCAAATGCTGTTCATCATTGAGGAGGTCCATGTGACCTTCAAAATCTAAGATCAGTTTATCAGTGTCAGGTTTAGTTACGTTAGGTTAGGTTTGGTTTGGATAGGCACGAGGGCGCGGGGCGAGCAACCGATGCAGCGACACATGGAGCTGCATCGGTCTCAGCTCCGCGAGGTCCTGGTGGCGGAATGGCGGGACAGGCTTTCACGCCCTACCGCCGGCCTCGACATCATCGAGGCGGTCCGGCCGGTGCTCGACCTCTGGCTCGGGAGGAGGCACGGCTCCCTGTCGTTTCGGGTGACGCAGGTGCTCTCGGGGCATGGTTGCTTCGGGAAGTACCTGTGTCGCATAAACAGGGAGCCGGACGCCCGGTGTCACCACTGCGTCGACTGCCGGGAGGACACGGCGTGGCATACGCTGGCAGAGTGTGCCGCTTGGGAGGAGCCGCGCCGTGCCCTCATCTCAGAAGTAGGCAGTGACTTGTCGCTGCCGGCCGTTGTGAATGCGATGGTCGGCGGCGAGGAGTCCTGGGACGCGGTGGTTTCCTACTGCGAGACAGTCGTTTCGCAGAAGGAGGCTGCGGAAAGGGAGAGGGAGATTACGTCCACTCACCCGGCCCGCAGCAGGCGCACCGGGCGTCGAAGGAGGGCGGATAACGCCCTCTTCCAGCCCCCCTAAATGGGTCCAGGGGCGACGGACTCGGGGACGTCTGTCGCCCCCCACACATCAGGACCCGAGGTGGCGGCGCGTAGTGTTCCACGCGCGCCCCTCTTAGACGGCGCGGGGGGAGTTTAACACCTCACTCCCCCCTGACCCGAGGAAGAGGCCCGCGTTCGCGGGCCGGCACCAATCGGGGGTTGCGGAAGATTTTTAAGTTCCCGCGACCCCCGGCGTCGGTGTGAGATGGGACACCGGGGTGGTTTTTAGTCAGTAAGAGTCTGACAGACCCCTCCGCCCGCCCCAGGGCGGGGGACATCCATGAGGATTTTCCACCCCGGAACAAAAAAAAAAAAAAAAATGGTTTGGATAGGCAAGGTTAGGTTAGGTTAGCAACACGAAAGCTTTTTGTTATAAAAAAAAAAACACCGTCGATTTTTCAATTGAAAAAGACAGTAAGTCTTGTTCTGGATCCTTATAAACATATTGACATGTATATTATGACTGTTGGAGGATTATGAATTTCCGCCACGCCTGAATCAATTAACTAAACAAAAATATACCAAAACACCTTGTTCGCGCTCGATTTTGACTTAACCGCCATAGAATAAAATAAATCGTACCCTAATAGCGTTCATATGGCATAGGTTTTATCACTGTTGGGGGATTGGACCAATATTAGAAAGGGAAAAGGTTAGGTTAGCCTAACCTAACTAGCTGTTTTCTTTTAATCTTTTGTACAAATACCGAATCACAAGATTATGCAAATGCTGTTCATCATTGAGGAGGTCCATGTGACCTTCAAAATCTAAGATCAGTTTATCAGTGTCAGGTTTAGTTACGTTAGGTTAGGTTTGGTTTGGATAGGCAAGGTTAGGTTAGGTTAGCAACAGGAAAGCTTTTTGTTATAAAAAAAAAACACCGTCGATT
Organism: Eupsilia transversa; assembly: GCA_914767815.1. Lineage (NCBI taxonomy): Eukaryota > Metazoa > Arthropoda > Insecta > Lepidoptera > Noctuidae > Eupsilia > Eupsilia transversa. Next base: position 6,068,480 of record OU611874.1, read on the forward strand.
TTTCAATTGAAAAAGACAGTAACTCTTGTTCTGGATCCTTATAAACATATTGACATGTATATTATGACTGTTGGAGGATTATGAATTTCCGCCACGGCTGAATCAATTAACTAAACAAAAATATACCAAAACACCTTGTTCGCGCTCGATTTTGACTTAACCGCCATAGAATAAAATAAATCGTACCCCAATAGCGTTCATATGGCATAGGTTTTATCACTGTTGGGGGATTGGACCAAAATGACTCAAGGTCCTTTATGCGATGTAAATCTTTATGTTAATAAAGTAAATGTTAGCGTCAGTTTATCCCTTGTACACTGATCTCGGCGAGTGTACAAGCTAAACAATGATAATTTCAAAGGGCCCACGTGTGTTCCGTGAATCGAAACGTGGCGCGTTGGGCGGCGCGGACAACTATCCCTCCACTAATCTGCATATTGGACTTCCAAACATTATAAGCACACGTCTACATCATAACATCGAATTACCAACCTTATGCCCATACAATAAAGGTCAAGAATTTTCGTTTCCAAAATGCACGGGGAAAATTATGTTGCCGTGTGCTTTGTTCCTGATTTTGAAGCCGTGATGAGTTCATACATTTTATGGCAATCTAAAAAGTATTTTATTCATGGTCACGTGAACACGAGTGGGACGTTACCTTCATAAATTAAAAAAAAAAAAAAACACGTCATGTCAGCTTATTTATGTGTCCAAAATAGAAAAAACTGACAAGTCAATTCCATTAATTTAGCCTTACAATGTTTGCAAATAAAGAGTCGGGCCTCCGTTTCGCAGCAAGATGAATCTTCCTAGAAGGATAATAAAACGGACAATATTTCTCGTTATATCGCGTGATGGATGGTCTAAGCAGTCAGGTAGACGTGGTGATTATTAAACTTTTTTTTGCCCAAAAAAATTCTACCCAAACATAAACACTTCTATTATTCGGAGTACAATGGCGGACCAAAACTGGCGCGCCGAATTCCGATCGGTTACGCTAGTTTAACACAGTTAATCGTTATTTTTTACTTTATGTCCGTAGTCGTTATTAACAATTTCATCTCATTAATAAGCAGTGAAGCGAAAGAGAGCACATTTGAGCGGCGGCGGGCTCGTATTACACTCGATGGTACCGCTCTCATTAATAATGTTAAATGTTGTATTCAGATCATTCACCATTGCACAGTACAATATAAAACTTCTAATTGATATGATGTTCTTCATTATAACGGTGATTAACCTCGCCCGCCTTTGTCTAATGCTTCTTTCCCAATTTCTCTTATTGCTATCATTAAAACGAATAGTCGTTTTCACGGTAGAAAGTCCCATTTATCTGATTTATATTTAAAGCATTCGGCGATTAGCAAATGTTTGCCCAAAAAATAATACCACTCTGTGTTCAGCAACCGCATAACCACTCAAATCCAATACACAGCATCGCTTCCTTTATAGCGTATATAACAATGGATAACGCTAATTTATTTCGACATTGAGTATCGTTGGGCACAGACCCAATATAGAAAAATTAAGTAATTCATTCGGGTTGAAAGGGTAGAATGTTTGTATCTGACGTAGAAAAAAAGCCTCCTATATACAGGCAGCAGTCGGAATGGGCGCGCTTGGCTGGTTCCCCACGGGCGGGCACCGCTCACTCTCCCGTCCGACGCATTCTTATTCTGATGTTTAGATAAACATTAATAAGTCCCTAAGGCATTCCCTATTCTATATGTATCTAAAATGGCGGTTGGCAAGTTAAATTATTTCCGGAAAACGAGTTATGCACCATACACCCGAACTCGAACGATGTGAAAGAATGTTAAATTCATTATGCGTGTGTTTTGTTAAGATACACATCAAATTAGTGCGTATATGTATGTGTAATGAGCTATTTATGTAATTTAATGGTGATAAGGTAATTTATTCACGTGCAGAGCCATCAATTGTATGGTGTCATCAAAATTCGAGTGGCGTTTAGAAATGAAAGAATCGTAATGAGAGTTCCCAGGTAGAAGTCGGTCAAGCGGACGAGTGTTGAGCAAGCAGCCGCGCGGAGTTACAGCAGCTAATGAAGATATGCAAGTACACTCGACCGTGTAAACAAGCGAACCCAGAGGCGCTTTTTCTGTTTGCCCCCGCGGGATTAGTAATTTAAAAGTCAATGCGGACACTCGAAAGGGTCAATCGCATCGCTCGGCCAGTGTATTGAAAACAGATACCCTTTTCTGTATTCCGGTGGTGGCCCATGAAAGTTATAAGGGCTGAGTTGTTGAACTATGTAATTGACTTGGTTCTGCGGTCGCAGGCTTTGTTCTCCGGAGGGCGGATAATCGAAAACGCCTCTGGTTAGCCCGAATGATGGGAGAGAAACAATGCGAAGTTGATATGTGGATTCGCCAGACGGTCCCTTGTTTGATTTGCAAAGAGCTATTTGCTCGTCGAAGACTGCGGCTGGAGCAGGAAATTGGACCTTGCCGCCGGTTTCGACTACGCTAACACTTGTCCAATTACTTCCTTTTCAACAGTTTAACTGTTAAATACGAACAGTCGTTTTAATAAAGGGCGAAGCTCGTTTCGTCGCAAACATGTGTGACAGAACAATTTTTGTGAGACACGGAATGGTCGTCAGAAAAACTAATACGTTTCACGAAAATAAAAGGAACACAGAGAGATGCGACGCCGGTCATAAAATAGACAAAAGCGTTTAGCTAAAGCACGAATAGTGATCTATTTAGGTCTGCGCGCCATCATTTTTATTTTCTCGCACAAAACATGTCGGCTGTCACTCCGCATTATGCCGCCGAGCGCCACACGTAACATTCGACGTTGTTTTATTTTGGGTAAATGTGGACGTTCCAATGATTGACTTATCCGGGGGTAACTTGAGAGGCTCTCGCGACGTGCGGCCGGTGAGGCCCGTCGCGGCCCGCTCGCCGGCCGCCACCAGCTCCACAGTTGTAACACTATCCCAGCTCTCCGACGACAAACACAACTCAAACACTGACAGCTATCTTAAAGTGAAAGGTCGTTTAAATATCTCTGATACATATATCACGGATTTCATAATTCAGTCGGATGTGCGTCGACCAGGCGTAAAATTTCTTAAAGAGATATGATTCTCAAAGCGCATCTCAAGCCGTATCTCAAAGATCATGGTTGCTTAATTTATTCAATGTGTTTTTTAGAAAATATATTATTCTTAACTTGAATATATGTAATAGCTTGAATCAACTTAAGGTGACTTTAATAGTTGAAGGCAAGCAAACAGAATAAATCTCCGACATGGTCCAAGTCGGTCGTGTTGTGTCGCGTCGTCCACTGCGACTAAGACTAATCTATCTTAGTTTAGAACGGACCGTTCAGACAAAATGCCTTTGTTTTACTAAGGGAAGGAAATATCGACGGTCTCATGTGATTTAAATGTCTTCTGTTTTAAGAGAAAGCTAATACGGATGTAGGTACCATCTGTGTGTTGTCTTTTTCAAATGGTCCCGACTCGGGAGTAGTAACTTGATCCGGGCCTTCGCATAACAGGATGAGTGAGTGTGTAGCAAAATAAACTTATTGTATTGACTGAACAAAGAAGAAACTTCGAAGAATATGAATGTAATGACACGACTGCAGCGAGCGGGGCTTAGCGCCAAATGTAAAGGAAATAAAAACGTGGAATTCCAGCCGAGTTTGCTGGCTTAACGCATCACCATAATTCAATCGTGGCCCGTTCCTTTGCTACCAAAAAGAGCATCGAATTTATTACAAAGCTCTTTGGTTCGGGAACCCCTACCTATTATTTATGGCACTCGGTTGGTCTGTCACAAAAAACGGACGGGTGCTTCGAATATCTCAGCGGGCGACTACGAAACATAAGCTGCAATAACACGCACTTCCTACAGGCTGAAAGCGCGATACCCAGCCACGGTTGCACATTTGTTACCGGCATTTAATGTATTATAAACCTTGTGACAATGTAATATAAAACATTTTTAAAGTCCATTAGGTGGTGTTCGTGCTTGGGTATGCTTAAATAAATGATAATCCGGATTTATTGAAAGTAGGCTGCAGTGTAGGAGATATGTTTCAATGCGAGCCATGTGGTGGCAAATGTGGGAACCCCGCCAAGATGTTGTCCTACTAACGACTTTGTTACTTCATTGTTGTGTTGTTATAAATGTGTTTGTTTCAGAAATAAACTCTTTTATACGCTTGTTTATTTTTTATTCAGTAGCTCATACTTTTTCATGAACCATGACGTTAATATTGTTTAGCATTTCGGAGACACGTGTTTCCGGTTGGATAGATGTAATTTGAAATGAATGCTCCGATCAAGTGCACTTACGTTTTGTGTTTAAAATCCACGTGCAGTTTCTTCTTAACTTTTTTTTTGCCTTTAAAACCTTTAAAAAGCTTTTAAGTAGTACCGGATACGAATTTAAAAAAAACATTACCTTCTACAAACGCTGTACCGTTCAAGATGTCATTGAACCGCCTTCAGAATTAGGCAGAGATCCCTTCTTTACAGGCTGTTATAAGTCCTCTTTTGTCATTGGAGAACACTCGAACAGCAAAGCCATTTAGAACCGGGTCTAATTATACGAGATGTTCGTACGAAAGACGCGCGTAAACCAACCCCCGATGTTTATTGTAAGGACAGATTGAACAAACAGAAGGCGGTGCCGTTCAACAGTGATCACTTTTAATCCCCGAAATGAGACAAATATCACGAACCGGGTCAACGGCTATCTTCTCACGTTTGTTGACGACTTAAAGTGTGATAATATTTATTAAACGGTTCACTCGAAACGACCGACGACGATAAATAAACTCCATAAGACCATTACGCGTCACGCAAGATTTACAGTGTATGGGTAACGACTGCTTTTTTACCGATGCCGCATTATAATGTTAAATATTTCGGTCGCGATGTTATCGTTTGTTATTTTACTAGTAATTAGTATTTATTACCGAGTGGCTTCGTGCGTCTGATGTCGAGCGATCTTCTAGTGTGAAAGCGGTTTAATGTGAATTATGTGGTTACGGGACGGATAAGTTAAGCAATTAAAGCTGTTTTTATGTGAACTACGTGGATTTCTAGATGTGACATGCGATAATCACAGAATTTATGTAGATAAAGGTGTTGAAGATTGGTATCAATGTTCAAGAAACCTCGGAGTCGTAAGATATTATTCTCATTTCGGAAGACGGCTATTAGTCTAAATATTACTTATCTTCCGAATTCCTTCGCGTTGGTCACGGCCCACACAAATAGTTCGCGTGTTAACGAATTTGTAGAGCGAAAACAAAATCGGCTACCGTCTTGATTTTGCTGCCATTTACCATCTGTTCCAGGAATGCGATCTTTAGAAATTAATGCGATAGTTAACGCTTAAATAAATCGAGGCGACGGCGAACCTGCCGCATCACGAGTCGCGACCCTTCGCTCCGAATAAATCATATGATAATTGAATCATATGCTGCGTGTCAAAAGTAATTAACAGACGCTGCGATACGCATCTCGGGCCACATGTGCTTTTTTAATAACGTCGCCTCTCGTTTCCTCTCGCACACGCGACTCGCGCTCGAGATAACATCGACATAGCATTTCTTCATAATACTCACATGAAAATTATTACTCTCCATTCATTGCGCCGAGATGACTTTATATTAAGGTCATTGTGAGAGTAAATTGATCTGTGAGCCTCCGCCGAGCGGGCGCGGTCGCAATTATATAAATGTAATTGAACCACGGGCATTTTTCTACTGGTATGATAATAGCTCCAATGATTAATAGTTTTAAATATTAGTTTAGGTTATGGCCAATTAAAATAACGCGAATACCATTAAAGATACGTGACAAAAGGTTGTAAATTGCCGGCTTTTAATTTAAATACACACGTTCGACAGTTGTTCTATAAATCTTGAGAAGCAATTTATCTGGCTGATACTTAAATTCGTTCCATTAGCATTGTATCCCGTATTAAATTCGGCCGGCGGCAAAGATTGACAATGATTGGCCTAGCGCAGCCCCAAACGACCGATGCGATGGGCTATAAAAATGTTTCGCAGCCGTACACCAATTACCTTAATGTAACTACCATCAAAACAACCTTTTTAGCGAATCGTTCCTCCGTTTTTTCCCACGGAACGTTTGCTCCTAATGAAATTAAGAGCAAATGTACGAAAAGGAACACATTCAACAAGGGCGTTTTATGAAAATGAGAAAAACTCAAATATATTCGCGTATCGTTTTGGAAAAAGCTGTTTCGTCGAGTAGCGTCGTCGCGGCCCCTGCTAAGGATGAAATATTAGAGGTGTCGGCCCCGCCCCGGCCTGTAATGAGACCCGCAGGAATACCAAGCAATATCTTAATACCCACCTTCGCCCGGGGTGACAAATACACGGCGTTTGCGTGGAAACTGTTCATAATTTATAACCGCCCTGTTTTACGATATTTCCAACACCGTGATGACAGGACGAGGCCAGACCGAAGATATTGCCCAAAATACATCGCCGCTAAGTGGAATTATTGCTGACGACGTACTGAAACCTTCCTAATTCCCGGGCTCAGTAATTCCGCTATCGTTTCCACAGGAGCACATCAAAGCTATTTTCGCATTAGGCGGTAATAATGCCGCCTAAACAAACTTACGCGTGACTCGACAAATGTGGAAATGATTTATGAAATAACTGACTTGAAGCTTTATTACATGGTCAACACTATCGAGAACATCAAAGGTGTCGAACGATGGAGCTCTCGCCTGACTTCAAAGAACAATAACCGAGGATATCGCGAGCCGGCGCGGAAAATAAACACGTTTACGAGTCGCCCGCATTAATTTATTTTGACGTAGAAACAATCGCACTTCGTCCTCACTTAAGAACCTTGCGACTGAAAGTTGAATATGAAAGGGCTCATAAAACGGTCGTAAACTCTATGAAGAGTGACGATCGTGCTTTTCGAGTGTTCGGGTGTAGGCACTTTGATTTGTGTGAGGCAGCTGGCAGCGTTAATAACTTAATTCGTCAGAGTCTACGCGACGGGAAGAGGGCTTTAAAGGATGACTACATGTGCAGGCGCCGAGGAAGCGTTATGTAGTGCGCGGGAGCAGGGATGACGCTGTGACGTCGACGGGACGCTTTGAAAGTGCGGCTGTTGAACGATTTGTATATACATCGGCAACTACTTGAGTTGAGAGCGCGTCTAATTGACTGCTAACCGCGACAAACATTAATCAAGCCGCCCAAATGATCATCAAGATGGCCGTCAACGAAATAACGCTTTGAAACGTCCCTGTAGATATAAATACAAACTTTTATTTTTAGTAATAATTACACGTGAGCAAAGTATTAAGTCATTGTAACTTTAGTATCGCAATAAACTTTCTACTCCAATAAAACTTTTCACACTTAAATGAAAATTTCCCCTCGTGCTGATGAGGCGCGGTCATCAAGAACACATTAATAAACTTATATAAATTCTTATAGTTGCGTCTCATTATGAACTCTATAAATACCTGAGGTACTCGACAGGTGCTTCAAGCCCCCAGTCCTATGAGAACTGTCATAATTATTTGTACACACTCGTTGGTAGGGCGACGAGATGTGCTTCGGAACACTACTTGAAGTTCAGATAGTCTCGTCCTCATAATAATTCATAGCCCGTCGTGTCGCTTCGATGGAAGCCACTTCACTACTTGTTAAGAGTCACGGGGACTCACCTTTAACATTATTTTTATAAGACTCCTTACGGTTCGGTGGTTCCACGAAGTTATTTCTGTTAATATATCTTTTGCGAAAATTGGACTACTGTTCATACAATATTTTATTTAACAGTTTTTATGTGGAAGGTTCGAATTAGTTATTGATATCGTTACTTCGATATTCACGTGCTCACGAAAAAAGGGTAACATTGATATTAACCATTCTTTCTGATGCGTAAAAATCGAGAATAGGCCAATAAGGAATAAGTAAAGCAATTTCAGGAAACGATACAAAAGCTTATTCCGCCTTCGATAAATTGATCATTACCGAATTCGGATACGAGAATAACTCCTGGTAGGAAATTCGAGAAAATATCGTAACGATACATCACTAGAGTTCCAGAAAAGCCTGCCTACGGGCTACGATACAAAAAATTCGTGGACAATTTTTTGTATTGTAGTTAACTGTAACGATCTTGTGTACTCCTTCGCTATGTATAATTGGCGACACGGTTACAGTTTTAGCTCTGAAATCGATAAGTCATGTTTAATTGCACGCCCGGGGAATATTCAACGAGCCTGCTATTTTGCACCACATGTACTCCGCAATATACTTAGGTTACATTGCATTAATTAATGGAATTTGCATTGTGTGTAATCCTACGTAGTTTGGACGTCAGCGACGCGCTCGAAGCTGGGAAGATGATAATTATGTTCTGATAGGTGTACTAACTGCCTGCTCTCTAGTAATTAGATGTTTGATATTTAACGATAAATTCATATGAAGATCTAGATTATTGGTTGGCTATAGTTAAAAGTTTGGTTCGTAAAATATTTTCTTAGTTTATGATAGTCAAACTTTCCGTTTCAAGAACTAATGAATAAATGTAAAGGTGATATTGGATAGTCAAAGCAGTGTAACAAGTCGGAACTTACTTCCAGAAACCGTGTTTGAGGGTCAACGAATTGTAACTCCATTAAAAGTTTCCTTGTTTTCGAAGTAAACACGGCGCCACTCAAAGGAAGTCCTTAAAAATTAATGGAGACATCCTGATTACTCTAAAGATCCAAGGTATGAGTTATATTTAGACTACCGAGTCTATTTCTGTTGACACAAACATCTTTACGATTTAATCTTCTTTATAACTTTGCATTTCCTTTCAGTGGTTAAGTCGAATTCCTGTTGATATTTTCTTAATCCAACAGCACATAAATATCCGCACCAGAGGGCGTGACAGCCACTAAAGAATCGGATAAAGAACCTGCATGCGGGTAATATTGTGACTGTCGCCGGCATAGCGCAGTTAATATCTGAATCCCACAAAGGAAATAAAGTCCGATACGAAAAACGAACGCGAGTTGAACAGAGTGCACCGCGCGTCAGATTATAGGCATAAATTATTAGGCACTTTTGTTCAAGTCAAAGAGCTACTCGCGGCCCATTCAATTACGGATCAACCGTACAAGGAGTGCCGAGTCTTTTTCAGATGTTTGTGTAAGGGATTAGTCGGGATATCTGTGCCGGTATCTCCGTGAGATAAGTACGAATATACGTCAACGTCGGACGGCTAAGCCGATTATTTTAAATGTATTCACTTCCTTAATGGACGTCGTTTTTCACGTCGCGCACCGTGAGCCCTCTCTCTCACTGACTTACTGAAGATTTTTGGTTATGATCCGGTCATTGACTGTTGGATATTAATGCTCACTTATCCGACATTTATTAAATTGTCGGAATAAGGGAGCGAGGGCAAGTGGATGAAAATATCAACTTTTATAATTGATATGTCCACTTGTCTCAAGTCACGAGTCTCGACCCTTTTGAATTCTTAATTAGAATGAAATATGGCTTTTAAATTGTTTAAAGTACCTAGTAGATAGGCCTGTAATATTAGACCATTATATTTTTGTAGAGGTCCTGTGGATAAATAATTATTAAGCGTAGGTACCCCGAGGGCCAAACTGAGACCACACACGAGTCTATAAAATCGAATGCCTGCACGATCGTGAGCATTTATAAGAAGCTGCGTAGGTTATTGAAATGGACCAAAAAAATAAAGTAATAACAGGATCACGGGCGGCCCACCTGGGCGGCATTGACAAATGCTGCTGTTAGGCCGCGCTCCCTCAGCGCCCGCGCTGAGGCCCAAATAATATACATATCATTATTTCGCCTCGTGCCCTCATAAATATTACTTACAAATTCGCCATCCAGCGAGTAGCGAGAACGCCAGCGGCAATTTTTCAAGGAAATATCGCTCGGGAGCCGCCAACCGCCCGGGAATAGGCGACATCATGCAATGATGCATTGTTTTATTTGTGTACCAGGGCTTCTACTTGAGTGAATTGGAACTCAATACCTACTCTGTATTACCCTTGTTGCTTGTAAGCTGTTCTTGAGTTTCAGAAACATTTTAGCGTTCAAGTTCTTTTGGATTACAATTCGTCTTTGATGCAAAATTGTTTGGCATATTTCATATTTACAAGCGAATGTCTATCAAATAGAATAATCCAATTAATTCTGAATGTTCAGCTTGTTTAAAGTTTATTTTACACAAACGGCTATTAATCCAATAACGGTCGGCAATCATAGACATTTATTTAAACACGAACTCACCACAATACAGGGTGCTTTACGGCAGGTGGGCATCTAATTAATTAGTAGGTGGCCCCCTAGCCACGAGGGTCGAAATTAAATGTAGGTATACTTTGCATTTTTTCACCCGGTATAACGCCGCATGCCGTCAGTCTCCATGTAATTAATAATAAAATGTACCAGTAGAGTAATGGTGGACACATATTTATTTGTGCAACGTTTTAATATTTTTTATGTAAAATAGGGGTTGGGTCGGATTACTTATGGTAAAAGTGTTGTTCTTTTCATGAAAAATGTTTTGATTATGCTTCCACCAGAAAACCTTTTTTTAGGCAAATTAAAAACATTATTCAGGTAGAAATATGGTTAAATAATTGTATTATAGAGGCCGAAGAATGTTTAGAGATATTTTTGTAAACACATAGAGTAATTATACAGTTCCACGTGTGGGATACGTTGACAGCTGTTAATCTGGATATTAAACAATCTAAAGCCGCACTTCCTGTGAGCACTTTCACTTAAAAAATAAATTGCACCCAGCCGTGGAATACATCAATGGAATGTATAAAAATAACTTGTAGACTCACCAGTACCCCAGTACTGTCACCCCCGCTCGCGTGTCGACTGGCCGAAGTGGGGGAAGCAAGTATAACGCTTGTCTACATAATATTACCGCGTTATTACAAGTCACCGCGGCTGCATGTCAACTCACCGCTTCGGGGTGACTTGCTGATAAGCGTCACGACGTCTGCACACGGTCTTGTATGCAATTTTTTTTTCTCGTTTACAACTTACGCCATACGTCACGAATATCATCGAGGCTGTTGTAGCTTAGCTGCGGGCAATCTGTCATAACTCGTTGATTACATTGTTTGTAAACAACTATCAATTTATCCTAACAAGCAAGCAGTTTTCATTACATAACAGTTCAAAAACAAACACATTTCTAACTAGAAAAGCCTCCGGCAATTCCTAGAATGACAAATGGAGCAGAAATAATTTCAATAACGTTATATAAGTTAGTGCATTAATAAACGTTGTATATGAAAGCGTAAGTAGTACAAAATTATAAATTGTTTGCAGTTTGCCGTCAGATTGTACGGTAATAAAATTAAATGGCGGCGAGTATGTCTGTCTCGATCATTTGTGATTGTTTTAATGCTCGAATTTGTTGCGAATGCTCGAATGTAGTGCTTTGAATTAGACATAAGACGGACGTATATTATGTCGGCGGGAAAGATATATTGTTGATTAAAATAGTTTGTAGACGTTAATTTATTATTAACAAAAATATTTAATAACAGGTTGTAAATAGCACAGTTCCTGCTACTAAAACATTTTCTACTGTAAGGTTGTTTCGTTTGAATTCATTGAAATTGAAACTCTTGACAACACCTAGATGCTCCATTTTCTTCGTAAACGTTAAGGTCTTTTGAAATAATACCTGTGTCTATTTGAATAAACACGAACGCTGAATAATTCAATTCATTGTACACGAATTCAAACTACGCTAGTTCTTGAAAATAACACTCGTCCGTCAATATAGACAGCTGCTGTTCATGTTCATATCAGTTCAAAGTCTAGGAACTCAATAAACATTAGATAATTAACATTATTATCACATAAGACATTCGTATAAAAAGTATGGTCGGTACACCTGTCAAATAGTTTATTAAACAAGTTATGTTAGACGCAATCACATTGCTTGAGACAAGTTGCAGCTGTCCGCGTTACATCTTTGATACAGGTTTTGAAAAAGAGTTGCTCAACGTTTATAGTGAATACGGTGCATAATTGCGGGAGATTCATAAGTGTTAATAAGATAAGACTATTCGTAGAACTCAGCTTGTCTTATGGATTCTTAGAAGACCTGATGTTACTTTTTTTTAAGAATTATTAATGGGGTTGAGTCATTGCCAATATAAGACAAGTTTTTGTCGTTGTTATACTCACAGTGCTTACTGATGACGCAACTGTTAGAATCGACACAGATTCTACATCCGACAATAAACTAGCAACATAACAGTAAGAAAGATAACACAAAAGATGTATCATTTCCTCCTACCGAACCATATTCACATAAAGACACACTTTACAATTTGAACAGCAATATCAAACCAATGGATATTTATATTAGCATTACGAAAAGGAATGTAAGCCAGACGCTACAAACGGCCCGTATCAACGATATAATCAATGAAAAAGTACCTACCTGATATACATAGAAAAGTGTATGCAGGGACCACAAAGGCTGTACACAAAAGCATGTGAATAAATAAACTACCCACGCTAACTTAACAGCCTCCCACGCTATACAAAACACTTAATACAGTCGGGATAAATCTATAAAAATATATCCTAATAAAAATGTTTACCTACAATCAATGGACAATGCGATAACTGTCTATAAACATGCTGTAAAATTTAAGCACGATATTAAGGTTTAAGAACTTCTTTTGCGTATGAGAATGTACAGGGTTCGATAAGCTTCGTCTAATATTCAACGTTTATGCTCCGTAATCAGATTATTTCGAACCGGGTATCTTGGGTAGCGAACGTAACTGTACTTGCTAGTGTGTGGTTATTGTGAGTCCAGTGTTTATAATCTTGATTTTAGGTTCATTGGGCGAATATTGTTCATTGTTGTTAAGGTTCCAGAAAATTGCATGTATGTTTTATGATATTTTAATTTCATTATCCCTAGAATATATGAATTAATTGCAGTTTCTAAAGCAATGCCAATCAAGTCTATACTTTAAGATTGAAAAGTAAAAGAGAAATATAAATCAAAAGTTCAAAGATGCAAAAAGCGTGATCCATAATTTAAACTCCGCCTGTATATTATGGAAAAGCGTAATTAAAAGCATAATTAATAAATTCATCTGGCGAGATGTCAGGACCATCGACATAGTTTCTCGCGAGAGTCAAGTTGCGAATCTTAAAAGCAATGTAAAATTTAAAAAGTTTCCGAAGAAAATTAAGGATCGCGACGACGACGCGGAGGTTTTGAAAGCGCTGAAGACTTGCATCATGTAACTTTGTTAAGCACGGTGAGTTACCTCGTTAACGGGCGCGACGAAATATTACAGAAGTAAAACTCAAATTAATCTAGGATGCTTTTTTTCTAAAAGGATATTCCTCTGCTAATGAGCTATATTGTTAGCCTTCGCCCGACGGTGCCTTTGTGGCAACTGCCTCTGTTTAGCTTTCTGCAAAATTCATTAATGTGAAAAACATGGTTTGGTATTTTTAAATTTTTGTTATTTCTATTTATACACTAGTCATGTTTGCGTTACTTATAAATATTCAGAATCCATGAAAGAACTTAGTTATAATAAGAAAATGAAGTAAATCTACATCAACTTAACTGAGAGTCTGAGATAAATTCAAACGATCTTAGTTCTGAAAATTGTAGACTTTATGATTTCAGTTATTTTCTGTCAATGTAGTTTCAACTATGTATTGTTTCGTTACCAATTAATTCTCCTATTTCTCATGTCGGACTTTAATAAGTTCTTAATGATGAGCAGCTGTTCGTCGTTTGTTTATTTCTACAAGCTGAATTGAAAAATCACCTTATTTATGAGAATGATATTTCAATTTCAGCCTACGTCTATCAGTCAAAGTAACCCCGCAGTGCGATTTATACCGTTGTTATTGGGTAATAAAGACATAAAAGCTCGTAGCTGGTCCCCTAAACAAGGTGTGCTTATCTTACTATCGATTGGAGCAGCTGTAACGGGCGGGACATATTACCCTGATTCTATTAACCGCATGAATACGGGTGGTCTCGGTAAAATTACGACCTTTCTGTCCAATTCGACCAATTTTTTCCAAATCCACTTTATTATTCATCCATTCAAATGTTAGCATAAACAAGCCCAAGTGACTCTATCTAGTAAACTTCACGCTTGTAATAATAAACGACAAAATAACATAATTTATGCATCTACAACTTTCCTACAGCGTTCTGCATAACAATGGCGTCGCAGAACAAAGTCAGCTGGGAAATGTATCCGAACGCGTTCGAGGGACGAAATTGAAACGTTCACTTTTTGGTTTTAGAACTTTCTTTAAAATTCTTTCTTCAAAGAGGTTGTAATGCAGGCGCCATTTTATTATTAAAATAATTTCTTTATAAAACAGGTCGTTATAATGAGATGGTCCCTGGTGTCTGTCCATTATTTTTTATCTTCAGAGTTAATGAGGTGAATTCCTGTAGCAGATAATAAGTTGTAGTGTTATAATTAACGTCAAATAAAAGGTATTAGACTATTATTTATGTAATTTTTATCTTCTTATTGAGGAAAACACATAAACAACGAAGCAGAAAATATTTTTATGGTATGGCTAACCCGAATTACTAGATTTATACTATTCTGAACATCCTATCGTATGTAAATTTCATTGAGGGATGTTAAAACCACTCGAAACCTCAAACAGCACCAAAACTATTTGTAACCACTCAACCATCAATTTAGCGGTCCTATTTATTTACTCAATCGCGTTTGATAGATTTACAGTGACTAAACTGGGTTACAGTTTTTTAAGGCACTTGTGTTAAAAACAGATACACTCCGACCATTCTACACGTGCCAGATAAATTCCCACCATTTCTCTCATCTCGCTTCCGTAACCGTACAAACGTTGTAGTGCCATTTTGTTCCCAACCGATGGAATTACAGCATTAATCAGCCAAAATGAACCTTTTAGCGAAATGTCAAAAGGTTTACGAAGATCTTGGTAACGAGGCACGGTTAGCAGAAACAAAAGAATGTTCCGCTTGCACGGCCAGCGAGATGAAATAGCTGCGGTAAGCGCTCGATATAAAATCAGAGGTCAATTTAATAGAATGACCCTTAAAGACTTCTTGTGTATTTTAAATTGACTTTGTCGAACTCCAATCTGTGCTAAAAATAAATCTTAATCTCAGAAAATTAAAGATGGGACTTTCAAAATTAAAATCAGGTTTTTAAACGTTTTTTTTTTGGTAAAATATTTTATGTCGGAAACTCGATACTTTAAGTACCTACATCCGTGAAGATTGATGCATGATGCAGTCGGACGCACCGATAGCCGACAACCGGCTTTCTCCCTGATAAGCGGCAAGTCCGCTCTTTGTCTGACCACATTAATTTAAGGCTATGATATAAACCCGTTTGGAATTGTTAAATTGATTGTGCTCACTGTGTTATCGTAAACCTTTTTATGACCGCGCTGTGCTTCACCGCTGTTTAAAGTAACAAAAGCAAAGATGTAAAAGCATTTGTAGAGCGTCTCAAGCGAATAAACAGAAAGATGGCTCAAAACGGAATCTAAATTTCCTGTTAGAATTGACCGAATGTGAACTCGATTCAAATTCCGGCGGGCGCGGGATTGTAGCATTCAGGTGTAGCGTGGCGGGCGCCGGGCACGACCGGTCAGGCCGCCGCGCCGCCGCCGGCCCGGTCCGGTTGTCCGGCTGCCGGCCGTCCAAGCACACATTTCCGCTTGATTAGAGGACGTGCAAGTCGCCGAGGACACCTGCGCCATCTGTGTGCCGACTTTTCTGTGCGCTTTGTTTTGGAATTCTGAACGTTACCCCGACGAAGTTTTATCGCTGAGGACCGGCGCGATGCGGGCATCGTTTGACTTTTGCCGGACAGAAACGAAATTTCACTGCGATATATTTCGTTTTATTTCATCAGCGATTTCCTCTTGAAATTCGGCGTACGTCGGCTAATTTTCGTAATGTGTTTGCGTCCCTTTCTGTCTAGTCCTTTGCTGTCCCAATTTAGTTTATGAAGAGTAAATATAAATAATATTTTAGACATAATTTACTTGACCTTTTCTATAATATTCAAAGAAATGGGAAAGAAAACGAATTATGGGGGTGTATAAAAGTTATTGCTTGTTTATGAAGGTCTGTTTTTATAGGGCCCTAAGGGAAGAACTTCTTTATCGATGCTTTATAATGTTACGGTTATACGGAAAGATAATAAAGTTTGTGGATTAAGTGCATTACAGATGTAAATGAACGCTTTTATTTATAATACTGTTTCTTTTGTTTCAGGATTTTCCGTGTTTACTTTGAGCTCATGATCTCAAGTATAACCGCGTTATAACATCAAGCCCTGCACACCATTAGGTAAGCACATTTAGATTAAAATATTCTATATAAGTTATTCTGTAAATAAAAAGAAAAAATATCAACTTTTATAACAATAACTGCAGCAAAACAAATCGTCAAAGCAAAAGAAAATCTCATTGCTAACAAGCTTTTTCAGTAAACAACAGAAAATGTTTATTTATGCAAGCAATCCCAAAGACTTTGAACAGAAAAAGTGAAAAAGACAAAACGAGAAACAATCTGCGGACCGTTTACCAACTTCTGCTTGTGAAGGCATCAATCCGCCATCAAATTGCGTAGAAAGGGGTAATTTGTATCTTTTTTTCAATAAAGCAACACCTGTGCCGCGGCCATTTGTGTTCCCTCTAAGCTTAAAGCTTTGTAAATGTTTCACCATTTGTAGCGGAATTGAAAAACTGTTTCGTTTCTCCATCGCAACACTCGCAACAGTTTGTTGTGTGGTGTGGAGTTAGCCTTATTTGTCACGATGCTCTTTTATTTACTGTTTTTTTGAGTACATAACATGTGTCGTGCTAGTGTTGTTGTTTAATAATAAGTTTTAGACTTCGTAATTGCTGGAATAATACTGGGTTTGTGCGGGTTTACGGGCCATTAGATATATTCTTAATGCTTTTCTTTAGTATTTTTTTTATTGCGCCCCTATACCTACCAACCTATTATTTTGTTTTAAACTCTTTTGAAAGCCTTGTTAAATAAGCTATGTTTAAGTAATGCGTGTCAGCAAAAATGTTACCCTTTACTTTGAAACATGATACGCAAACTCTGAGAAAAGTTTGAATAAGAAGAGGGAGGAAGGAGCCCCATAACTTTCTTCACATCTCACATCAATTCAAATTCTGTAGACACATACTGCCGTCATAAAAACATTTGAAAAAAAAAATGTGCCGGTCAAAAATGAAAGCTGTCAAAAGAATACCTCGTTCAACAATACAACGCATCACTAAGCAACGACAAACCCAGTCAATTGACCTTAATAAATTACTATTAGTTAAATAACTATTATAATAAAGATACAGCGTATATTTTTCCTTTTATTTCTTTATGGGCATTCAACGAGCCATGTTTCTTCCGTACACTGCCGTTCAAAATATATGACCAATCATTTTTCAACGACACTCGCTTTCAGACAGATTTAAAGCGTGGTTTGAATGACGCGTATTTCCAATGTGTCAATCACACGATTCACACGTAAGGTCGCCTCCAAATGTACAGTGGCGTGGTACTTCGGGGATTCGTCTAAAATTGTCGGCCGCCAGTGTACTGATTAGAGAGAATTTAGCTTGGCGTTAAAGGACTTAATTAGGTTAGGTTTTCAGTACCTGTAGTACAGGTATCATCAGGCATCTACCTATGTCTGATTACCTACTTACTTGAAAAGTAAACCTAACCAACATCTACATTATGTTGAAATTAACTCTTGGAAAATGTCTCATTCACAAAAATTATGAAAGAGGAATGGAGAGGAGGAGGTTTCAACCTGTAAAACTTAACTGAAAAAACATGGTACTAATATTTAAAATAAAACTGTATCTACCCGCCTGATCTTTCACGGTAACGGTCTCTTACCATGGCTTATAATATAATGTTATCCTGATTAATAGACACTCCTCTAGCACTTGTATGAAGTTATGAAAATTACAAGTTTTATTAACTCAAGCTAAAATAAATGACATTTTTTTTTTTAATAATCGATGTGGTTTGTATTGCACCGGCGCACTATCTAATGTTCTAAGCTAAACCAACACCATTAACAAAGGCAAACAAACAAAGTGTATGAAAAAGGTAAAGTTTAAAACTGTAGGTCATATTCAGGTAACTGACTTGTAAACATGATGAAAACAGTAGAAAATTCGTAGTTCTTTTAACAAAACAATGACAGATAGCTAGATAATTTATAATCTAGATTTTAGAAAACATTAAAATGTAATATTATTGCTATAATTTATCCGGGGATGAAATATTTTTAGGGAGGCTGTTCCAAGCTTCGTGAAAAAACTAAATCTACATATCTCGAAATGCCTTAAATACAGAAAAGTGAAATACCAAAATACCGTACATACAAAAATCAGAGAAGCGATAAAACTGCACGTGGTATGATTTCATAAAACCAAATATAACTTACCAATGTTGGCTTGTGGCTAAGTAATAACAGCCGCACGGGTCGATTGATCAGGTCAAGCTACGCTTATAGCGGTCGGTCCGTAGATGTGTGGCCATCTTTACATACCAAGACCCCTCCGTGCCTCGAAAAGCACGTTAAGTCGTTAGTCCCAGTTGTCATTCGTGGATCTTTGACAGTCGTTACGGGTCGTCAGAAGCCCGAAAGTCTGACACCAATCTTACCAAGGGGTATCGTATTACCCAGTAACTGGATTGTGGAGGCCAGGAGGCAGTCACTCCATGTAAAATACTGGCACCTATTCAGCTGCATCCGGTTAACCAAAATAGTTGGGAAAAGGGTAGGCTGATGATGGACTTACCTGTGTTGTAATTACTTAGGTGTTCAATAATGTGGAAGAAAGTAATTAGTAAGAGACAAATATTAACTCAGTTTACCAAACATTAATAAGTCACAGCGGAAGCTACGCAGTTCCCCGTCGCGTTTCATTATCATACTTTAGTAAGTTGATCTCGATTACTCAGCAATCTCGCTGATTAAGGGCGTGTGCACACAACGGCGACAGCGACAGACCGGCAAATAGGACTATCGGGTACTCCACAATGAATATTTATGTGCACAGCAATGTCATTTGGATGAGGTATGTTCGTTTAAATTGAACATAGTCTTTGGTAGAAGGTTTCTCGATCAATTCTACAATAGATTCATCGTATTGGCAAGAAATAAGTTAATGGAAAAATTCTTCCTCATTTTCTATTCCGCGAATTTAACACTGAGTAAGAAGCGAATGAAATGAAAACTACTTTTACAGATTAGTCCGCGATTTATTTAACTTGACCGCAAGCTTGTCCGGTGCTTGAGTCCTCGGGTAACGTAATTACTTAATTAAATCTTTAAGCCAGGAAAGTAATTTAAATCTTATTATTCTCTTTGGGAAAATTATGTGGAAATATCATTAGCAACTGGTAAGATGTGTTCATCATTCTAAGGCCATCATTGTGATGAGACAGGATTATATTTCCCTTCGTTTCATTTTCTTCAGTCCTGTTTATTTTCCGAGATGATGTAGCTGAATTTTAATTAAAGCTGAGTAGGTCAAGGTGTTTGTTTGCAGCGCTTTTGCATAAAAGGTTACCTGTTTATTTTACAGTATTTTAGTTGCACGAGCTAAGATATTTTAAACACTTGGTAGTAAATTAGGTGACACGTCAAAAAGCGTAGGTAGCAATCAAAATCTATAAAACCTTTGAACTCAATTCATATTGTATCAGATACTAAATTATACGGAGTTAATTTAATTACAGGATCTAGAATAAAACCGTGTGACTCACAAAGTAATCGTAACTTTAAAACAAATCTGAATCTCAAGTTACATTGAACTTCTTCAAAGGTTATTGTATCTCAAAGAGGCAAATTATCTATCTCCAATTTCTCGCAATTTACTAACTTGTAGTAACAAAGGTTAACAGCAGCCACCCCATATCGAATCAGAGCTTCGTGATAAAATTTTATGGTTCGTTTCCACTATAGTTTGCAGTAAAAGCTTCAACATTTACCTCGTAGGTGATACTGTGATACTTGACTCGATAGCTGATCCTTTAGTATGTAGATTTCAGGTCTTGCTTCGTCGTTCTATGTGATCTCTAGATAGGTCCATGCGGGCTCTAAATTGAGGCTCGACGGCCGCTCGGACATAATGTTCTTGCAGCGACATGCTTTTGTCAGGCCGATTCAAAGGTGGTTGTCCGTAAGTGGGTCAGCTGGGATTTGCGTTCGATGTATTCAGTTATATGTGCCTTGCAGCTATTGTGGGTTGCCCTTTGTTAGACCTTTTAGCTTTGCGACAGCTATTTAGTGTACGTGCTCTGCTGTTTACACTTAATTCCTCGACAGCTATGTATAAACCTAAAAGCCCATACGAACTCACGTCCTCGGTTTTATAACGGTCTTTTTTTACTGGCGACGCGGAATATTTTTGTGCAAATACTGCCACTTTTCGCAACAATACTTTCACATGGACGGGTTTTTTATCATTGTTATACGCAAATACAATGCGACTTCAATGTTTGGGCGTTGGAAGCGATTGTTTTACGTATATCCGATTGGTCAGGGTAGGTAACAATAAAAGCGGTCGTGAAAAATCAAGAGTGCCCGCGGTCGCCGTCGTAAAGTATTTTCGGGGTTTCAAAACCTTCATGTTTTAGAAATGGGCCGTCAAAACAAATGGCGGGTGAAAAATACAAGGGAATATAAACAAAGGCTTGTTTGGTCGTAGGTTGTTCAGCGTGGGGTGGCAAGCGGCTCATTTCGACAGGCGGATAAGTGCGGCCGTAATCTGTGCCGCCGGAGCTCGTGTAAATGCAAATTGTCCCATAAAGCCATCGGTCGCCCCGTCCCGCCCCGCCCCTCTCTCTTAATGAAGAGGAGCATCTCGGACGGAAGCCCACGTCCGTCATCTCCACAGCGGTTTACGTGGCCTGTAGATACATGACGAAATTAGATTCGCCCCGAAATTGGTTTGCATACATGTTGCAATTAGGAGCGAGATTCCAGACCAACACGTTTTTGGTTCTGTCTCGCTTTGAAGACGGTAATTCGTTTAGGTGTACAGCGAAGCTGGACTAACCCTTTTAAAAATAGTAATTGTTTCTTACTTAAGTTCTATATAAAAGGCGCAATAAACCGGTACTACAACAAAGGTTCTAAGAGGAAAAACTAGGTATTTCTACGAAAAATAACCTCAAATGAATAAACTTTGATTAAGTTCATCAGCAGGCAAAAGCAGCGCATTTTTATGACAATGATAACATAAAGTTTATGAGTATTGTAGTTTCAGCCTCTGCACGCTGTAGTAAAGGAAAAGTGGGTTATTTATCTCGAGTTGGGCTGAACTTTCTTTGGGCCACTATGGAAGTAGGCTAGGGTATTATTGCCACGCTATTGTTAGAGAAGTAGGTATGGATTTTGATACAAAATAAACTCACTAACAACTTCTGCACTTGTATCATGTAAAATATACCTTAAAGTATCCAATTCTGTTGATATAATTATTTTATTAATATTACAGTTTTTTATTTATATTATATTCTTTATTTCATTAAAGCTTTAAATAACAATTTTATGTTACTTTTGTAACGAGTTGTTTAGTTACTTAAAATAATGCTCAAAAAAAAATAAGTATGAAAGTTTATAACTTTCTTCTATCGCTACTATGTCGGCAGATCCTTGTGTTTTCATTTTATAGCTGCCTAGTTAAGTCTAGAGCTGTCCAAAACCATCCAATTTATGTTATACCAAATTAACAGTTCTATACTGTTATTGGAAACCGCCGGTGTCTGTACTCTGTAATCAGTTTCACTGACTTACTGCGGCTCGGCCTATTACCGGCCATTATCCTAACGATTACGTTTATTTTAATTACTCTGATTGGATCCGATAACGAACGATGTGAATCAGTTATGATTATTTCTTTTTATTATTGTTTTATGTTGTCTGTGTTTGTGTGTTGTGGCTTTTGATAGAAATATAGTTTGGAGTTTTCTGTCGTTACGTGTTTTTACGAGGATAAAGACTTTTTTTTGAGAAGTTGCGTTTTTGCTATTCTTTTTAGGTTTTATTAACCTCCGGAAAACTTTCGGTGTGTATTTTTAGCGTTTGTTTTTTAAGTTTTAAATGTATTTACTTTATTTATTTAGATTGTGTAGAGATGCTTGCTTGATGCTAGAAATTAGGATTATTATATGCTTTCAAACAGGACATGTACCCAGTTAAATAACACTTTACCTACCAAGCTGAAGACAATATCCCAGTAGGCCTGTATCTACAATTTAATACCCCGTATTTTGAATACCTCACCAAAACAACTCACACTACTACCATTCAATTCAATAAACACAGCGTAATACCCACAAATTAATTCGTAACTACCGACCGCTGAGTCTGAATGCCTATTCTGATTATCAATAAACGTTCTGAACTGAACAACTGAACGTCGCCTTAAGTAGCAGTGAAACAATACGTACTGCCGGGACCCCGCCTTGAATTACAAATACGAACGACTTGACGTGAATTCGAATAGGGACGCGACTGAAGGAAAGATATGTTTTATGTTATACAGGGTGACTGGTAAAACGAGGGATATTTTGTTGGAATTCGGAATTCATTTTTTGTTTGTAGGGAAAAAATACTTTAATATTTGAACTAAAACCCAATAAAATGGGTGATAGGTCTCTATATTAATGATGTTTGCCTAACTACGTCTGATTTACTAACTATATAGAGGAAACTGAGACGCTCGCTCAATAGGGTGGTCGAAACTTTGCGAATTTTATCATACTTTTTGCATTAATTTATCTTTGTTTTTATTTATATTCCTACTAGCGACCCGCCCCTGCTTGTTTTGTCAATCATCGAGGTTTCTTTAGATGTAAATTTAATATTATTAACGTATTATACACATAAACCTTCTGGAATCAATTCTTTAAACGATGGATGGTGAAAACCTCATCAAAATCGGTTGCGTGGTTTAGAAGAACAAGGCGGACATACAGACAAATACGAAAAGCGACATTAATTTATAGTATATATAGATGTATACCTTCGTCACACGGACCATAAGCCATGTCCTTGTCTATGTCCCTGGTTTAACCAGTCATACATACCAGCTTAGTTTATGCCTTATAAAGGAAAGGTATACCGTTGTATGTTCCGAGCATGTAATTGCTTCGCTATCGTGTTTACACCTAAACAAGTGTTCTGTCCGATAAGGGAATCTTTTATCTTTTTTGCTATAGTTTGAGTTAAGTGGAAGCGCAGTTTTAGTTTAAAAGTTTATGTTCTGTAGGAGGAGATAGGTAGGTAATACTTTTCACCGTTTCAAGCAAGTGATTACAACTTGCGGTATTGTTGAACTACCTACATTATTTGTTTTTGTCTGTGGTTCCGCCTGTACGGAGGTTAGTTATCCGTGTAACGGTCCTCTTTTGTGCTAAAATAAATAAGTATCTTGGTACCGAATAATCGTTTTGTTGTTTGTGGTACAGAATAGATCCCGTTTATAAAATCTGTGAAAAATATTAAATGAAAAAAAAAACTTCCAAAAGAGAATAAGCATTTATTGGGATTCGCACAGGAAGATCACAAACTAAACTAAACAATCATATAAATATAAACATTTTTTTTAACAAAAAAAAAGACAATTCCTGGACGAGGCCAAGAGGCTACTATCTCAGCATGTTGCAACACAAAAAAACTAGATACATTTACTAGATATATTTATTGACTGTCAAAAATATTATAAAATACACAACGCTAATCTATCATGTATTATACCAACCTGACCCACATGGAAAGCTCATGCTTAATTAGGTCAAACCAGTCACACAAAGTTTTTTTAATACCAATCATCTATCACTACCCAGTTAACAGCCCCATAAAAATTAATACTTCAAATAGCTTGCACTTCACAAGTGCACATAATAATTAAAAGCGGCCATAATTAAACGCAAATTGACGACCATGTATCAGTTTCCATAAACATTTTTGTTTTCACTTCACGCCGATTGATTCGAGCCATTAAACTATTTTTAACAATTATAAAGAATTTGTAATAGTTTTTACTGCTCGTAATAATATAGAATCAAATCACAGAGAACGTGTCGAATTGTGTAATTGTTGTATTGGTTCACTAGAAAAATAATTATGGAAGTTTTGAAGATGTAATATTGATGGTCATTGGAGCGCGACGGTGAGAACTTTTTGAATTTTGTTAGTCTACATTTGATACTGGCTGGAACGGAACACGCTCGGTTTTTTTTACCACAAGATTGGGTTGGTTTACTTGTCTTTGAATGTTTTATTTTAAGTGACAATGGTCTACTTGAATCTCCCATGGTTTTGGTTTGATGCTCTTGAATTCAGGACTTCTAAAGAAGACTTGTCTAGATACTATTGTGACGTCATAGACGATGTAATAAAAAAGGTGAAGAGCTTGGTTATACGATAAGATATTCTGAACATGCCGTTTTTTTTTTTAAATCAAGAATTTCTCTTGAAAAACATAAATAGTTAAAGGAAACTACCGATTCATTCCCTGCACTAAAGTTTTTAATTAACGGTATTAAACATTCTTAACTCTGAACACTTTGATTTAAAAATGAGGTCAATAAGTTTTATACAGAGTACAGAATACTTTAAAAATTAATTAGTTTACCGAGTCTTTCATATTTCCTGTTCAATTAAAAGTTGCACAAAGTTCCTCTGAAAAGCTGACATTTTAAACTAAAAATAGGTACTTACTTCGTGTTAAATGTTGTGTTTATAGTTGGTCGTTTTTTGTTTTTATATTGTCTATTTTCGGGGATCTTCACACGGTCCGAAAAACTGCGGTTTCACGGTCCATAAGCCCACGTCAATCTACATTTTTGAGTACACGAGTCGGTCACAGCGATATTCGATACGCTATATTGTGTAACAGAGAATAGATATCCTCGAATAACGGTCAACTCCGCCACTGAGGTAGGCCATAACGTTCCGTGGGAGACCGTTCAGAATCACCTATATGCATGTAGTTTTGATGTTTAATATCGTATCATGGGAACCAAGTTCCGATTTCACACGTGAACCGACTCTGGTTTAAAACTTTTACTGCATATAGTCACGTAACCTTGTTAGTGCGACAACAGTAAAGTTCGAATTATCTAAATATAAACATAATCAAGTATGTTTATTAATGTTGTTAAACAAACTTACTACAATATAAAGCGGAGGTCGCGAGGTGACTCTCATCTTATACTGATTTAAAATTCTGATATCTTAATCTGATCATTAGTGTCCTTTACCTTAACTTTATTAATACCCGAGCGATATCTATCTTATGCATTCAAATTCGAATATTATTGTGACTGTGCCCATTATAATTAGATGTTTTGTATGGTCCACGAATATCGTTCCCGGAATTCATTTTCATATCGTCTGTAGACTTTAATTTATTTTGTTGTGACTTTCAAATTTCAAAGGTAGTTGAACAATTTAATCTACCTTCTGATTCCTATGAAAACATGAGATGATTCAACGCTGTTAACTACGGAATTTTAGTGCATCGTTATGATGCTTATATGGGCTGTAATATCAATTGGTACCATCGTCGAAAGTTTATGTTTCTGACTCCTGAACTCGTGATTACCACTGAATATTAAGTTTTTTTATAGTTAAGATATTCTGCGAAGAATGAGACATAGCTTGCATACAACTTTTATGTCGCGGTTTGCTTTATGTTTACACCTTGGAGCTTCTTTACTTATAGTAGCCAGCCCATCGATATTGACCAAACACAAATCCTGGGGTTTAAATTCGTAAATTTTTGGTAAACCCATGTTAATTCCAACAAAATTTGTGACATCCTGATACAAAACCTCATGTTTGGAGCCCCAGCAAGCAGTACACTAATAGCATGATCTAACTAACAAATATTTTAATATTCCACTGAATTTCCGTAACATTATTTTTGTTCGCACGTAACCGTTTGTTACATTTCGCTCGTCTATCACAAGTAAATGGAAAGGAAGCAGCTGTCACCGAGACAGGTTGTAAAGCGGCCTATAGTCGAGTTACCATAGGGCTGCCGGCTTTCAATCGTGAGTTATCGCCACTCATAGTAAAATATTATGTCCGCTGTAGTCTAGTCCTGGGTTTTTTAAACACTGTTAGTGTTTTGTTTTATGTTTCCGTGTTCTGAGCTGTACCACCTACATATCTACATTTTTATATTTTCATCTTATGTGTATAGGTTGTTTCATTATGCTTTTTCGTTGCCATTATTTTAAATTATCGGTCCTAAAATACCTATTCCTCGCATAATACTATTATATATGGCGGCATATTAAAAATATCTATCAACAACGTTGGTCTGATCTGACTGCCAAGGGTAAGCCTGATAGATGCCCATTATTCATCTACCTAAATATAGTTTTTTAAGAAAGATTTTCCCCTCAAGCTTTAGACTTTGATTGAAATCCAACTATTTTATAAAAGCTCCGATATATCCATTCTCATTCAAAGAATCCCAAGAATGTCACGTAATATAATGTGATACCCCTACCTACTTAGTAACGGTGTATGTGCTTGCGCAAGCGATGTTTTTATAATCGCCACCTGCAGGACTCATGCGCAACTCAGGAATTTAGATGTGTTCTTAGATGTTTTCATAGAAAATTGAAACAAGTCCAGTTTTTTCCCCCGAAATTGCTAAGGTTACATGCATAAGCAAATATTACGCGGGACAGTCCAGAGAAAGTTTAGTGTGACCTAAGGAATGTGGAGCTATTATTTTAGAGGATTTTTTAAGTGGTTTGTTCTTAGATTTATCGTTAATACATAAGAAAAATGAACACGATGAGGTAAAATCATTGTATAAGTTACGAATAATACTTATCAACTTATTGAACTTAAAAATCAGTAGGGCAAGAACATTAGCGGAAGAAGCAAAAACTCAACGCTCAGTCAATTTCAGCAAAAACCTTATCCGATTTGCATGAAAAAGTCGTCAATGAAATCACAAGCTTTCTTTCCTTTAAAAGTTATTATTACTTAAAAAGCCTTTGAAGTTGATGTTAAGGCTGAATATTTAATAAAATTAAAATGTATTTAAGGCTTAAATTCTCCGACAGTTAGTCAGGCCATAACAATAAGACATTGTTCTTTACATATATATGCAGCAAGCCCTACGTGAAGGGCATTTTATGAACGTGTTATAAAACTTTAAGTACAACATATATGTTGTGTGTACCGGTCCTAATGGTACTTACGCGGTTATAAATTGCTTAATATTATCACACCTCATTTTGGTACCATTTGGAGATTGGTACCTGCCATTATCTTCTGAGTACTTGGGTGTAGCAAAACATTGAGTGCTGTGGAAAATTATTTTTCAGGAACAATGATACAAGATAAGTTCTAAACAGTATAACTTTGATAATTTATTATCGACAACTTAGGTGTAAACAAGATGTTGGTATTAATTAAATATCTTCATTAAGTTTAATTTAAATGAAACTAAAGTCCATGTAGAAATTGTTGTACTTAAATAGACCCCTTATTAGATTTTTACATGATTTTTCAGATTTCCAGAAATCTTTAAGATCCAGACTATAATATTTTTAATATAAACATTACGCTAGATACAGAGAATAACAATCACATCTTTACTTATCGAGTCCTTCGTGCGTCGGAAAACACGTTAAGCCGTTGGTCCCTGCTGTCATTCGTGGATCTTTGACAATCGTTACGGGTCGTCAGAACCCCGAAAGCCTGACAACCAGTCTTTCCAAGAGGTATCGTATTACCCAGTTACTGGATTTTGGAGGTCAGGAGGCAGTCGCTCCATATAAAATGCTGGTATTCAGCTGCATCCGGTTAGACTGGCAGTCGACCCCAACATAGTTTGAGAAGGCGAGGTAGATTGATTGCTAGATACAGAATAAAGTCGCGTAGTCGCACTATACAAATAGCAAAACGCACATCTCGATCCCACTGTCCCTTATTGTTTTTTTTCAAAGGTCATTGACCCAAGATCAAAGTTGGTTGATAGAAAGCAGTTTCGGTCTTGTTGCATTCGCAATCAAAGCGTCCAAACGGAAAATTGAATTAATCAAATCATCTGTCCTTTGAGTGTCGCCGACCGTTTGCAGGCGCATTCATTAATAAATACCTAGCCTGGCCAGGGTGCGCCCCACTGGGTAGGTCGATTTCACACTTCTTTGAAGCAATTATAGTGATGAACTATAAAACTATTCTGTTGTATCTACATTGTGAAATTGACTTAGGAATAGATTCCTTAGAGGTTACCTACCTATTTCAAAAAGTTCGCGATGTAGAATGATGTTGGAGTAAAATTTATATACAGAACTGTACAGGTTAGCCGGTACCCCGAAAGTCTGACAACTAGTCTTACCAAGGGGTATCGTATTACCCAGTTACTGGGTTGTGGAGGTCAGATAGGCAGTAACTCCGTGTAAAATACTGGTATTCAGCTGCATCCTGTTGGACTGGAAGCCGACCCAACGTAGTTGGGAAACGGTTAGGCAGATTGATTGAATTGTAAAGGTTTCCATGTCAATTTGACATAACATAACATCACGCCTTGTTTCCTCGAAGGGTTAGGCAGAGGTGTACCCTACACTCACATTTCGCCAGTTATGTTTAAGTCCCATGTAATAGGGGGCGAGCCTATTGCCACCATTGGGCACAAATTCCATACTCCGGGCTGCTACTGAGAAATTCTAAATGGAAAAACCCAATAACACGTTGCCCGACCAGGGATTCGAATGCAGCACCTCATGCTCGCTAGGAAAACGAAGCAGTCTGACGATAAGACAACCACCAACCCCAACCCCAATACTAACTCAATTATTTTCAAAAATAGAAATCTGCTGAAACACCGAGGTAGTTATAGCAGGCGAGGTATACACCTGTGTTTATTGAAGGTGACTATGCCCTATAACGTACTCGCATACCCTATGGGTATTCAAGTGTGCCCTTTGTCTTTAGATTAAGTCAGCGACAACATTGAAGCGTCCATTGTGCGAAAGGGTTTTATTACAAGAGTCAATTTTGAGTGACGTGTAGTAGTTGAGGGTTAAGCGAAATTTATGTCCGCTAGTCATTTAATCCAGAATGCCGTCCTCGAGACATGCTCACTAAATCACCTCGTCCTCTTTATGCTGTCTCAAGTCAAGTGTCGTATTCTCTCGCTTCAAACTTTATGCAACGTAATAAACTGCAACGGTACTCACTACGACACGTTGACTATGAAATTGAGCCAATATTTGTGTTACAGCGATTTTCCAGGCGACGACATTAGAGCAAAACTATTCAAAATTTATCGGTTCGAACCAAACGCGGAAACTCTAGTCAAAGCCGTAAAAATCTTACCGGTGCGTCGGCTGCGCTTTTACCCGAACCAACGGTTAGTTGGAAGTGAAATCCTCCCATTCATTCGTTCATTCATTCATAAAACGCATTACCGTCACCGCGCGCCCTAACCCCGCCGTCTCGGTTGCAACGCGGAATACGTTAAAGGGGATCCTCGGTACACTGCAATACGGGATGGAAACGTGAACGCGGGATTTTGTTGCAAGTTACGCTTGCGGAGTCCCGGGTAAGCTTAGCTCCTGGGTGTGCATCGGGCTTTGTGCCCGCTCGGGCGAGGCCGCCGCGTTTTGTATTCGCCTTTAATAAAACCGGGGAAAGGAATGAATATGTCAGTTTGCGAAGATTGGGAGATAATATTCGTTGTACGGCCTGAATTTTTGTTTGAAATCTTTTTTCGTAGCTTTTTAATTATGCTCTCTCTGGCCTAGTTTTCAAAGCAAACAAAGTAGTCAAAAGATTTATTAAAAATGTGTTATTGTTTATCAAAGAACTCGTATTAATAATCATGTTCATTAAAATCAAAGTTAACAGAATTCTAAATGTACTACTACAACATCAAATAGATTTTCATTAGTACGAAGTATTTTAGGCGCAATTAATGTTCCAGTATTATGAACTCAGAATATTATTTGCTGTGTACCTAGGTAACTCAAAGCCCTTGTCTGTTTGAAGCCATTTGCAATGTTATAACTTGTCATTGTACATGACGTAAATTAAAATGATTGCCGAATGAAGTCCCGAATGGAAACATCTCAAATTCTAAATAATGAAAAGCTCTCTAATAAACACCCTGTTTGAACAAAACCGTACCTAAAGTAAAACAACACACAATCCGCCATATATTAATTAATTAAAAATTGATCCACGATCAGGAAGATTATAAGTTTAAAACAATTCCCGGTAGCGACGTCCGCCGGTGTGCACCGCGCTCTATCTCAGCACGTTGTTTCATGTATCAGAAATCCAATTTTTATTTACAATCACAATATTATCATTCGACTTCCGTTCGCGTAAACGAACAACAATGGTTTTATCAACGATAACTTCTCCACTCCCATTCGCCTTATTGGCAATCGGGCCGTACGAGCGCGGATTTTTATCTGTCAGGGATGCTTCCCACCGCCCGAGCACCGATGAAGACAATATATGAGCCTGTCTAATTTATTTCATGGGCATTCCTTATTTACGGAGAACACAGATTTTCTCATTCCAAGGGAGAGTAGATTTATTCGCCGGCTCATTTCCCTAAAACCCACTTCACTTAATAACCCTAAAAGAGGAGCGAGATATCTCACACGAATCCGTGGGATTTTCGCTTATGCTCGGCCGCGCGATCGCGTTCCAATGGGCCACAGTGTCGATGCCGTCGATCCGCCGTCTCAACGAGCTATTTCATTATTCAGCCTCACCGACTACGTTAAAGATGGCTGCGATAGGATTGACTAATTTCGCAGTATGCTTTAGATGAGCGTCGCGTTGCGACTTCATTTAGGCCGAGACGGTTTTGCGGGCTTAGTAAGAGATCGCTCGATATCTCTCACGTAAGCACGTCGTTTGCAACTCCCTCTCGGAACCAAGAACCTCCTCGTCTATCTAAATTTAACTTATAATGCAAACGGTAACTTTAATTTTATTATAGAGAACATTTCTCAAAGGAAAAGTTTTAATAACAGTCAAACAATTCATGACTGTTGTTTTTTGTTCCTGTATACGAAAGCCGAAGTTGTAGTTTCTAAACGTGTACCGGGATCCGTAGACTTGCGGTGCGGTGAACACCGCGGAAATCCCGTACCTACAGATGCAAACTTCTATTCTTGAAAGCTCTCGGGAATAAAGGCAAGCTTTATTGCTACCCACTGAATGAAAGCAGTGAAAACATGTTGAGTTCACTAGAATTAAACGCTTTATTGAACAACGATTCAATTTAGGTAGTCCAGTTTACGACACGAGTCACGATGCATTCAATTTTCCCAGCACGAATCAGTGCAGATACTTTTTTTGAAATGGAGTTAAATGTAAACAAGTACGCTTTTAATTTGCGCCGCCGTTGCTTGGCCTAAATTCATTGACTATTCATCCGTGGGCCGCATCCAATCGCGCCGGGGCACGCCTAATCCTCGCTCAGCGATGAAAGTCAAAGCGAAAGCAAGTTGGTGCTCGCTAAAAGCCCTTTGGCGAGGCGTCGAGTCGGTGCCGAGGCGGCGGCAAGGCGGTGGCGAAGCGCGTGCGGCGGCCGTCGCCGTTCGCCATTACCGCCCCAAGTGGCAAGTTTTGTGCTCGGCTCATGGGCGATTCATCGGCACCTCTCGTTAGGGCGCACGCCTGAATACCGCCTTAGCACTTCTCATTATTGCGTTTATAAAGGCGCCCATACAGGAGCCTGATTCACTAAGACTCGCTCTGTTGGTGAAAGGGAAAATGGAATTGTGTAGACGTTTTGTTCGCTAAAGTTCCTTTTTTATTTTTTACCGTAAGCCGTCTTCGCGAGGGCGTATCTGAAGGAAAGATATTTTGTGGCAACATTCTGCATTGTGAACGTAACGACGTGACGTTTCTCCTGTTCTTTAGTTAATGTTAGACATTAAAGTAATAGGAGGACATTAAATATACTCGTCGTTTTCTACATAGGTGACTTTATTTTGCGCTTTAATGAACTAGCTTACTTTTTATTCGCACTGGACCGAGTTGCGGTGGTTCCAGTTTTTATAGGACAGGAAATCCTAGTTAGGAGTCTGTTAGAAACTTGAGCCACATAAAAATGTGGTATGTAGTGATGTGGGAATGTTTGTTTAAAAAAGGTATTTCCTGCGTTGGGAATTGTTCGGAAGAGTATTACCGGTAATATATTTATAAATCTGGCTAAGTATAATCGCGGGGAAGTGGCGTGTTTCTCTAACGGGGCTTTGATTGCAAAATCAATATCGTCGGGCGTGCAACTATCGGCAGGTATGTTGCCCGGTGATATTAAAATTTGTTAGCCAGCTCCGCGAGCATTAGGGCGCGAGTACGGCGAGCACGCTGCTAATCGGCGATGGCCGCCGTTTATCTGCTTTAAATCGATGGCCCTTTGATTAAATTGATTTGCAGCTTCGATTAGCGGCACCCCGCTTTGATTGCTGAGGGTCAATTGGGTGTATTAATCATAATTATGAAACGTTGACGTCATTTAGGTGTTTAATTACTTAATGCTATCATCAATAAAAGCTGCCGCAGTATTTCTTCCTACCTTTTCTATAAATAATATGAATATCGTTACCACCTCAACACAAAGTTGTTAACATTTTGCGATAACATGTGTAAGCTAGAATGGTGTAAAAGCGACATAAAGTTGATAAAAAGCCGTGTTAATGGTGTTTATTATTGCATGTGCTGGATAAGTTCAGGGATAATGCTTTGCTATCATGATTTTTTTGTTGTATTTTTGGTCCCGCTAGACTTATAAACTACTGTAGTTCTACTGATGTTGAGCGCCATTACGATTTTCCAAGAGATCCTTATTTGCATTTAAAGTGATAGTGGTTATACCGATTTACGCTATTTTTTTACTGTTTCGCTTTTAAAGAAGTTGGTACCATTTCTTATTGTTACTAGCTCCAGTTTACAGCTTTTGCAGCTGCTTACAGGTAGTAGATTGTTAAGGCGATTACTCTAGACAGGAGTGCACCAAAGCCTGCTAACTTAGGCACTCCCAAGTCAAGGACATTTGAATTCCCGAGATCAAATTAAAAGTTTCTTTCAGCAGTTCAACACTTTACCGTGCTCTGGCGAGATTTCCATTTAAATAGTCATTAATGAGAATATATTTGTAAACTTTTTTGTTTACTTGCAAGTTAGTTTAATTAGTAGTTCTGATGAGACTGCATTTGAGTAATTATGTTCGACTTTGTTTTAAGCTGCGAACTTAGTTTTATATTCTCTGCTAGAGAATTGCCAATTTGCTGGACTGTGTTTGAGAACTGAAGTTTAAAAGTACTTAAATATTGAAGCACCTTAGCTGTAGAGTTCTTAATGTATGTATAGACGTAGGCATTCATTCTAATAGAACTCATTGTGAGAAGTGAACGTGCGCTCGCCGCTCCGCGTAGACTCGCCCGCTGCGAGTAACTACCGGCTGCATTCTCCTCAGCCGGCCAAGTTTTCTCATTATGGCCGTTAGTGCCGCCCGCCACTCACTCTATTACTTACGAGCGTCAAATACGACACGTACGCACCAGCCCTGAATGCAACAAAACATATTTATCGCAGAAAATATCCCCCAGGAAAACTACCCATACGCTCAAAGTAAAACACCTTCTATTTCAATATGTTGAGCACCAAAGTTTTCGGCTTAACTTCGGGAGACTATTTTAAAAACGGCAGAGCACGACTTAAGCAACTCATAAAAGTGGAGAGGGCTAAGATATTTTCCCGGGGAGGGCGAGAGGAGCGGTTAGCCGACTTTTACACTGGTTTTATTGTCTCAGCCCCTCGTAAAGCGTCCTTTGTGTTAGTAACGTCTCAAGTTGTATTAACACCGTGATAACTTTAGTGGGGACCGTTTGCTTCGACGAGTCCGATTGGGTCGTCGACGCAATTAGGCCGAGAGGACGAGAGACCGAGGTAAGCCGATAGTTTTGATAATAATTTAAATGGTGCCGATGACGTTCAGTCCTATAAATACTCAAGGGAGATTCAGACCCTTGATATTGAATTTCGTAAGCGAAACTGTATAATAAATTACCGGCATCCCTTAGCGTCGCGGCCTAAACGGTGTTTAGATGTTATGGTGTAATTAGGAAGGTCGCCAGTTCTACCGGGTCGAGTACCCTAAACCGCTTTACAAATGCGGGTGCCGGGTTAATATTCTCTAAATGTGAAACTAATACTAAGCACGCGTTACGGAATTGGGACAGGAAGCGACACAGTACAATGAATATTAACTTAAAATAATGAGTTCATTAAAACGTGGCGACACACGAATAGTAAAATGAGCGATATAAGTGCTGATACGTGGCGTAAATTAACAATCCACGACTCAGTTGTTGAGGGAGCAACTTTATCAAGTCTGTAATTCGGTAAAAAAAAAACTGAATAAACTTTAATCAAAGTCCTTATTTGCAGTCAGACGAAACGGAAGAAAATCTGTTACAATTATTAAAATCCGCATCTAAATGTTATAACATTCAAACTTTTCAATAAGGAAATATTTAATTTCCATTTCAAGAGCTTCGACGGAGCGAAAACAAAACAAGAACTTGAAAACATACTCGATTTATAAAAGGAAAACGGGAATGGAGTCGTTGTTCATATTGTTTTAGGAGGAGGGCGTCGATATCTGCGACGAGAATTTTCCAACGAATTTAGCGGTTTCAATCGATGACGTCGGTAATGGAAAAGTTCAATAGGCAACAACAAAGGGCGATATAAGTTAACGAAGCTCACGAAAGTAAAATTCACGATGGGAGCGCACTCTGGCGGACAGGAAATTAAAAGACAAAAGAGTGGCGGCCAGGGCAGTTTAGGTTCGGAAATGGAGGGCGTGCCCTACCCTCTGTGTTTTTTCATCGGCGCCAAACCGCAACCACCTCTGTATGAATATTAAAAAAGCGATGCTGACGTATATTGTGTTGTGATTATTCGGTTATACCGTTTTACTCTTGACAGCGAAAACAATTACGAATACGGGCTGTGTAGAGGTTATTGCGAATTTTAGTAAAGGAAACAATATCAATTCCACAGACAAAACCGAAAGGAATTTACGTGAATATTAGCTGTAATCAGAACACATAAAAGTTAACACCCAAACCCAAAACCTTCTACTTTCAAAGACTCTTATCTACTAAATGTAATCATCCTCCACGTCACGAGTATCAAAATGATTAAACATGCAATCTTTCACGTTGACGCGATGCCGAATACATTTGGAATGTAACAAAATTAATCCTTCCTAATACGGGATCCTCAATGTATCAAGACTACGTATGGTTTCTGTAATTCAGGCGGGCCGGTGTAATCCATTCGCGTCGAGCGATATCGAGTTTCTGGGGGAGGCTAGATGCCGTTTTCTCGCATCTTTATATGGACTCGCTCTTGCTACCTATCGCATGGAACAATGTGGTTCGAGACGCGGGATTCCGTGGAGATGCTGCCTGTTTATCATCCCCTTTGTGTGGATCTGAATATGTTTGGTTTGCAAAGTGTCGTCCATAATGATAGGATTCAATGCATTCAAACTGCAAATGGATTGCCTGTTGTGGCTGGCTGTTGTTCGCTCACCAAGCGTTAAGTTCGTTGGGTATAGAGTTAAAATATTCTGAATTCAAGATAACATAAAGTTGGTATGATTTTCATGTTAATTACTCAAAATTGATGTTAATCGCGATACAGCCGATGGTGACAAAGCGAAAGTTCAGCACTCACAACTTTGTTTTCTAATTCAATTTGCATTTGGAATCTAGAACTTTCCGTGACACTGTTTTGCATTATTAATACTTCAGCATGGCGTGATCTCCCGGGAGGCGCACTAGAAACCATAAATTGAATTCCAACCTTCGCAATTAGTTATTCCCGCGCGTGAAAACTTTCTAGATCGTTCGCCTTCGTTAACAGATGTTACGGTGCTATTCATTATACATTCCGTCGAATTGTAAAGCCGAACATTTAATTTAAAGTACCTACCGAAGGTTCCTTTGTTAAATCGCCGAGCATTTTGGGCGGTATTGTTGAGGAAGCGCTGGAGCAGCGGAGGATTAGCGGCAGAGTGCTGCCCGCTAGTTTCCCGTTTACGGAGAACATTCGTCTTGCGGGAAAATGCGGGACGATAAATAAAGGTGCGCAATATGGGTTGCGAGCTCGCCGGCTGTGCGCTAGTGGGCCCGCGCCGCGGAACGCATTAACCCTCCGGCACGTGCCGCGCGACGCCGCCGCCGCCGCTCGCCGCCCGCGGACAAATGACAAGTCGTTCTCATAATGCTATATTGAATAACAAATCAACGACGTAAACAGCATTTGTGCAATATGCTCCGATAAAACATCCGTCTGTCTACGCCGGCTACGGCTACGGTGCCGTAGCAGGATAATAAAAAAGTTTTTGTGGCGAGCCTACCATTCCGCCGGCGCGGCACGTCTCTTATCGGCCTAATTTGGATCAAACAATTCCACTCCCCCATACAAATTGCGGAGAGGCACATTTGTTATCTGCAGTTTTCGGGAGAAATTATATTAAGATTTTGTGTTACGATAATGTTGTATATTTTTACTCTCCTCGTGGTAGAGGGCAATGCATCCTGCACGCGTAGCATGACCAATTCTATCTCTTCTCTTCCAAGAATAGACAAAGCTCTTTCTATCCAACTTGACATCTCTTCTGCCCGAGCACGGGGCGACCCGTAGACTCGCGTTTCTATGAAGACAAAGTCATATTTAATCTTTCCATAGCAACGGGGAGGTAGCTAGTGATGAAGATAAGTTGTGAATTTTACGATAATATTTACGTTTCGTTATCAGAAAAAATGTGTCAAATGCCATGTTTTAAGACTTTTTGAACGTAACTCAAAGCAACAACAAAACGTTATGTTTTTATTCTGTGTCGACTCGGCTGTCGGATCGACTGATTGATTTAATTTGTGAAAATAATAGCAAACAAAGTAAATAAATAATGGGCAAGAAGGCCAAGATGAGGAGTGGGTTCGTCCGCAGTAAATGTTGCTTGAATATGGGCCAGACTTTGGAACAGTGATGTACGGTATGTAATTTTATTTAATAATTTTGTAACCTACTACCTACCTGAACAAAATGCGTAATGCATGGAAGCGTACACCAGCGCCGATGCCTTCTCAGAGCATATTCATTATGCTCCTGACTATGCCGAAACACCGAAAGGGGTCCCCTTGAGGTAGCCATTGGTAAGTTCTGTAGGTATGTAGTAAATAGTAATGCTACCTACTAACTTGGTGTACCTCTCTTTGTTGAGCATTTCTTATCGGTGTCATGAGCCAAAGCTCCAAAGCATCGCCTGAATCCCCTCAATGATAAATAAGTAATTTTGTTTTTGTTTCAGATTACATAGTTCCCGAAAGGCAAAACATATTAAAATGGGCCCCAAAAATTGAACAAAATAAGATAAAATTTATTTATTATTTGGGTCGCCGCAGCAAGTCTCCTTCCATCTAAATGCCGTCATGTCAATCAAAAGCCACCTCCTTTCTAGCCATCTTTACACTACATCTCTTAACATCTTTGTACTTATAATGTTAATTGTTTATTATTTCAAATAACTATTTAATAAAGGACAGCAATATTTATGTGTTTTATTTAAGAATAGGTCTGAAAAAAGCACGGTCATAAAAAGTCACAATCAATGTTGTGATATTTCCACATAATTAGTTTTTGTTATGTTGTGCTTCAAAATGTGTTACGTACTTAATAGATAATATTGGCGAATTCTAGATTCATGTAGCCTCCGTAGTTCTGTCTTCTTTCTCGATGTTAATTGTTGAGCAGTTCTCCTGGTACTTCACCATCAGCACCAATTAACCATAATAATATGCATTGTGACGAGCATAAATTGCTTGGCAACCATATTAAAGTTATCGAATCGCAACCCGTGAAATACTTATTATTGAGTAGTTCCGATGGCTATTCGTGGCTTTCATCATCAATTCCACTTCACGAAATGGTGCTTACGAAGTGGTGGCCCAGCGTCAACCGTGTGCGGCGAGTCCATATAAAATGTATGAAAACTACAGGAAATATGCCGGTGGCGGCGTTTTGTGATTGTGGCCGGTGGCCCGTGTGCGGCGACACTAAATGCACGAGTTTCTATGAAAAATAACTAAATCGATATAGGTGTGCCTATAATATTTGAAGAGTTCCCTCGATTTCTCCAGTATCCCATTATCAGATCCTGACCTGACGACAATGGAACCAGCTGGGAAGTATACCCTTTCAAACAAAAAAAGAATTTTCCAAATCGGTTCATAAATGACAGAGTAGCGAGGTAAAAAAAAAATACAACCGAATTAATAACCTCCTACTTTTTGGGAAGTTGGTTAAAAGTCAATAGAATCGCTTGTCTAGGTCCAATGTGATGTAGACAATTTGACACTTGTTGAGAAGAAATATTTCTATCCCCAAGTGTCAAAAGTAGAGAAAAATTGGTCGTCATGCTTAGCATTGTAGACTTTTGTCGACTGAAGAATAGAAACATTTCTTCTCTTCAGTCTTGACATCGCCATGCTTCAAACGATAGAAATATTTCTACAATCTGTCATTTCCGTCGACAAAACCCGTTTCTACGGTGGTCATGCTACGCGTGAGGGAGCCGGATATTATGATAACAATAAATTACGCGAAAAATAAACGAGATACCATCTGTGGCAATGAGATTTTCTTTTTCTTGTGTAGATAAATAATTAATTTTCTTTTAAGAGATTAGACTTAGAAAATGCCCAAGGAGTAGTTTAAGTAACTACGATAAACTTGTCATTCTTTTGTTGTTATACAAATATTTTTATCTTCAAAATGTTTTGAATTACGTTCTTAGTCTTTATTAGGCCTATAAATAAATAAATTAAGAAAAACTTCAACTCGGTTAGAAAAACGTTAACTAGGCACATTTGTTATTTACGAAGTAGTTTCATAATTGTTTATTTGCTTGTTGCAGGTCCCCTGTGGCGTATACATGAGATGTTATGGGCTCCTGCGTAGCGAAGTGGCGCTGGTGGGTGGTGGTGGTGGCGTGGGCGTGGGGCGCGGCCGCGCGCACGCTCTGCCCCGCGCGCTGCGCCTGCGACGACGCACTGCGCGCCGCCTCCTGCGCCAACGCCAGCCTCGAGATAGTTCCCATACAACTCAACCCAGAAGCAACCCACATCAACCTCACACACAATGCCATCGACAACCTTCTCTACACCTTCGGCTTCTACACGCAGCTCACAGTCCTCGACATCTCCTACAACAGAATCCTAGACTTAGGTAGTAGAAACTTCGAAAACAACAACGAGATGACTCATCTCAATTTGAGCCATAATTTTCTAAAACGCTTAGATAAGGACACATTTATTGGACTAAAAAGTCTTTTAGACTTAAATCTAGCAAACAATGAAATAACGAACATTCACATGCAGACGTTCAAAGACTTGTCTGCGTTAGAGATGCTAGATTTGTCTAACAATAAGTTAGTGAAGTTTGAGCCGGATACTTTTAAGCCTTTGACATCACTGAAGATAATATCGCTCAAAAACAATTCCATATTAGACATACCCTCAGCTAATCTCGCTTTCATAATGCATCTAGAAGTTTTGGACCTGTCAGAAAACTTAATAGAACAAGTACCAAAGCATGGGATTCCATATTTACAGGAATTGAAGCATTTAGACTTGAACAATAATTTAATTGAAAGTGTGGATCAATTAGGATTCCACAATTTGCCGACGCTGCGGCACCTGGATCTAAGTGATAACAATATGACATCAATCCCAACCTCGGCTCTGTCTAAACTATCCAACTTGTCCCATTTGTATCTAAGTGGAAACTTTTTTCAAAACGTTACGGCGCTTTCCTTCCAAAGTCTCTTTCATTTAAAACATTTGCACTTGAGCAGACTTTACGAATTGGAGAGAATTGACTCAAGAGCTTTTGTGGACAATATAAACTTGCAAAAAATATGGATGAATGAGAATGTCAAAGTTGGCGATGTTCCTCCCAGACTGTTCCATGGTAATCCGAAGCTGACTCACATTTATATGAGAAACAATGCACTGGTGGCTCTGGAAGCGTCACACTTTCCAATAGATAGACTGCAGGAACTTGAAATTGCCGGGAACCCGTTCGCTTGCAATTGTTCTTTATTGTGGCTGTGGAAACTTGGGAGAGAGAGTGAAATCAGCAGCAGGAAGTCTGGGAACGCGAGTTCCATTCTTAAAATAGACTATGAGGACGTGAAGTGTGCTGCTCCGGCGCACCTGAAGGGTGTCCTCTTTGTACAGATTCCGGAGTCGGAATTTGGGTGCTCGAGTGGATGGGTGATAGTAGCGGTTGTGGTGCTGACTGTGAGTATCGTTATAAGCGTGGTGGGTGGTGTTTTATACTTCATGGGACCCTTGAAGAAGTGTAAGGGTGATAAGTCTAAACAAGTTATGACGAGTGTCATGATGAACGGTGACGTGTCCAAATTAGGGAATGGGTTAGGGTATTCAACTCGGAGTAGGGAGCAGGACGCCAAGAGAGACGTAGACCGATATCTAATGATCGGTTCGTCAGTGAGTAATAACTTTCATTCGTTGAATCCTCCTTGGCATAGTGTGGACAAGAATCCTTACTTCCAGGAGGATAGTGAGGAACACATCTACCAGCAGTTTGCCTATGAGACGATCCCTCATCACAGGACGCCAGAGAAACCACACATAGTGTACGTCTAACATAAGTTGTGCGCAAAGGACAATATCGCGGGTATATTTTCTTTGCTAAGTTATACGAACGAAGTTGTGTACTGTCGTCAAAACGACGAAGGACATTGAATTTGCAATAATGTATATAGTGATATGAATAAAATGTAATATGTGATAGCTTTGTATATAGACGTGTAAATATATTACTCAGTGCAGATAAAGACATTACTTTATAGACATTTTCGATTTTGTACTTACTAATTTAGTCATGTTTATACTTAATATTTGATTGTCACATTCACCTGTATGTAGTGTCGACGTTCAGTTGTTTAATTTACTAGTTCCTCAATTATATGGGTACTCGATTATTGTTAAGTGCTTTGTAAAATTCTCTAAGATGTTCAATACTAAATGAATATTATATTCATAATGTAATAATATAGTATACATTATATATTTTTCAGAATTGAAAACACCAATACTTGATGAAAACTTTGTACAAATATGAGCAATATAGAATAATTTGAAATGTTATCATGTCGTTAATTTAATTCGGTACATTGTTATAGCATACTTATTAGTTGTATTTAGAGATGAACTTTTTGACAGTAAATGCTAAGAACATTAATTACCTATCTACATAAATAAATAAATAAATAGATTATACAATAGACCAGTTGCTCTGATGGTAAGGGGTACAAAATACAGTTTTATTCGCTTTACAAAATGATTTCAATGAAAATGATTTTAATAATATTCTGTTGATAGATATTCTGAAATTAATATTTTTGTACTTAGTGAATACGTGAATGTTGGGTCTAAAAGTTTTCGGTTTAAAGTTTGTTATGAGAACTGAATGCCTTGGGTTTGGACGCAGCTTTTTCGCATACAAATTAGAAATTGCTGCGACAACATTTGGAAGAACTGTTCGAATTATTACAAGACAATTGTGAACTTTCTGTTCGTGAAATTTCAAATGTAACTCGTTTTAATTTTAACCAGTGTGACTGTTTGTATTTCTTTGTTTTGCTAAATTAAAATAGGATAGAATATGATTGTTATTGTTCGATTTATGAAGAAAATCAGAAAAAAAATTGTATAAATTTTTTATGTTCCAATGCGGTATCGGAAAATCTTGTGTAAATATCACTTGGGCAGAAAACGCACTAGCTAGCAAGACTGAAGATAGGTAATCTTATCCTAACCTAGTTGAATTGTTTAACTAAGCGAAAATGCGTGTCATTGATCTAGTTGTCTAGTGCGTTATGTGCTTAAACCTTTACGGTGGTTCAGGTTTCAGATTGTGTCATTATGTTCTAAGAAAAGTGACACGTGTTCAAAGTAATGTTACATTTAATAAGGTACATAAAAACACAAGCTAAAACCGCCAGTAAGGTTCAGTATTTAAAGTTCAGATTACTTCACAAAGGAGAGATGTGACTGTTAGTATTGTTCTTGAATCCACACCAAAAACTTTTAGAGCCCACAGTTTAAATTGTTCTAGCTGAAGTAATCACTGCAATTATAATAATTTTTATACATACATATAAAGAATATCTAATACGAATTACATAAAGATATATCTGCTTCATAACCAATCTTATTCAGTCGGTACCTACAGTCGTAACGATAGTGTAAGGCTATTTATACATACTACTTAAAGAAAAACCTTTTGTTATGGAACTTATTTAAATATATAATGCATTAAAACAAACGACAAATAAACAATTAAAAATATTAATTGCATTTTAATTGAAGTAGTCACTCTGAACGCTCATTCCAATTAATTATTGTGAGGCAATTCATAATTGGAGTGTGAAATAAAATTTCAATACGTAGCTACATGTCTGCCTGCCCACTCGAATTACATCCAATTATTATGGGCCGGTCGTTATGGTTTGTATAATCAGTACCATAAATATCTATGTTGTCTACATTTTGCACAGGACATTATTTTTTATTCTCGTTGTAAACTAGGCTTTACTTAGCCTGGCATATTTTATCACCCTTTTTAAATAAGTCGCCTGTAATCTTAAAATGAAACAATGGTTTGTTCACCAATTTAATAAACAAGATGGCAAGATATTTATCTGAACAAGAAATAAGTATAAAAATATCATGAGTAAAATAATTCGAAGCTTCACACACATATCCCTTCGTCGAAATATGCAAAACTGACATATGTCATATATTACCAATTTGCCATAGCCATACCTAAGTGTGTACTTGTAATGAGCACAAAATAACAATTTAGAGGTATGAGGAACAGGGTGTAAAGTTCACACATCCTCAATAGAAAAGAGAGGAGTCGTGTCTGGCGGGCCAACGATTCTAAGAAGTCTAATATATGTTGACCGCACGGTAAACTCTAATTGCGTGATGCAGGATTAATGTGACGTCAGGTCTTTGATGCGTAGTTCGCATGTGGCGTCGTAGATGCCACCACAACAACAATACCTGATCCTGATGCTGAAAACGACTCAACCTATATTAGCAGAGAAGGCGGTTCGGTGTGATTTCTGAAATCAAAGGAAGAAACATCATGTTCAATGGATAGTAAGTATGGAACTTATAGGGAAGTAAAATGAAACAAATGAGAATACCCTAGTGTAGATAGGTAGTACGGAGTATATATTAATCGATGGAGGCTATATTATGCCAAAAATATATGACCAATAGGAAATCCATATGAGAATATTTTCATTCACCCTAGCAATGAAAACCACAAATGAATAAACTATTCAATTCACCCATCATCATCATCATCTTATTATCGTCATATCACATGACTACCAAAAAATGTCTAGCCATAAAAATGTCTGTCTAGACATAACACAGTAATACCTACTGATTCAGTAATACCTTTTGAAGAATCTTCATGAAGAATTTTGAAGAATACTGTTGCTTTTTTCAGCTTTGTGAAAGAATTAGTGCTATGATGTTTAAACATACTTTGCGCTTTAATAATTTCTGACGTGACGATATTATCGTGGACGTCCACGTTCACGTCACGGCATCACGATAACACAGGGAAGTAAATTGTATGGAAACATACGAAGACGCTTTTAAATTTCCATCCACGGTATCGTTATCAAATCAAATCAAATCATTTTTATTTAAGGAATACACCCATATAAATATGAATATACAATTTAAAACCAGTAAGTTATAACATG
Organism: Eupsilia transversa; assembly: GCA_914767815.1. Lineage (NCBI taxonomy): Eukaryota > Metazoa > Arthropoda > Insecta > Lepidoptera > Noctuidae > Eupsilia > Eupsilia transversa. Next base: position 6,112,496 of record OU611874.1, read on the forward strand.
CACGTTATTACATACCTACATTTTATGGATGCGGACGTTCACGATAATATTATCGTGTACCTATGTCGATATCGACATATTAAAAAAATAAAAGTATAAAAACTAAAACCCAACTACGGCAAAAAAAGTCAACTAAAAAGGTATAAATAAGTCATCTCAGACAGACAAATTAAAAATCCGGAGTCACACGTGTTAGGGGATAAATCGAATAGATTACGTGTGACTCCGGATTTTTAATTTGTCTGTCTGAGATGACTTATTTATACCTTTTTAGTTGACTTTTTTTGCCGTAGTTGGGTTTTAGTTTTTATACTTTTATTTTTATTTAAAATTTTTTGGGGTAATAATATATATATTTTTGGAATGTGCTAATTAAGCCCTTTCATTTGATACCCAACATGGCACCATAAAAAAAACTTTTTTTTTAGTTCATAACTTTTGTCCTCTAGAGGGCGCCATATTGAATTTAACGTGACGTCACATAGCCTATAACCAGCGGACGACCAAGACGCATCCAACGATACCCCATTTGTCCAATTATGATGAGTAATTTAGAAGTTATGAGGGAACAAATGAACATACATACATACATACATACATACATACTTACATACATACATACATACATACATACCGGTCAAAATCATAACCCTCCTTTTTGCTTCGCCGTAGTCGGGTAAAAAGTATAAAAGCGCACGACATGTAAAAACATCACAGCACAAATTCTTCCACAAAGCTGAAAAAAGGATCTACCTAATTATTCTCAACGGGATCAAGATGATTCGAGACTATTCGAGAGTACTCTGGAAGCTTGCAAATTAGCTGGGACATGAAAGTGCTCTCAAATTAGGCCGAGACTGTATCTACTAACATCAACATAACAGGGTTTATATAAGCATAATAAACCATCGACATTTGTACATTCTTCGTTCCTGTAGTTATCATGAAGTAAAGATAGCTATTTATAGATATAATACTCTATAGCACACCATACAAATAACAGCCGATCGATACTGTAAAAATCTCACCGTGAAAACTAAGGTGAAGTGAGCTTGACGAGCTGTCATTCCATCTAATGCTAGGGATTGACAGCTCACTTCAAGCTCACTTCATTTAAGTTTTCACGGTGAGATTTTTACAGAATATATCGGCTGATATAAATGTGGAAATTTTACAAGGGCTGACAAAATGGCTGGTGGCTTAAGCTAAAAATGAAGATAAATCTCTTTGTTTAATAAATTTTTGATAAGACAGATATCAACTCTTTTAAGCTGTTAAATTAGGTGAAACGAAGCGAAATATTAACCTCTTTTGTAAAACCTTATCAATCTGCCGAGTCTTTTCCCAACTTTGTTGGGTTCGGCTTCCAGTCTAACCGGATGCAGCTGAATACCAGTATTTTAAATGGAGCGACTGCCTTTCTGACCACATTTCGCCAGGTATATGTTTAAGTGCCATGTAATAGGGGGCCACCCTAAATTCTAAATTGAAAAACCCAATAGCACGATGCCCGACCCGGGATTCGAATCCAGCACCTCATGCTCAGCATTGGCGCTAGCGACCACTAGGCCAACGAAGCTGTCTGACCATATGATTAACTATACCGGAATTTCACAACTATTTTGATTTCCACCTTTGCCTTTTAACATAATTTATGTAGAAACAAACCAGGCTACATTGATCACTAAAACCACTCCATTGGGAACATTTTCTGAACATTAACGGGTACATAACTATGTAAATACCTCAGTTTTATTACAGTATTAATTAGGCGATTTAAATACGTAAATAAAAGCTAATTTATGTGCATCGATACCATAAAACATTGGAAATAAAAGTTTTTCTAATAGCAAATACGGGAATCATAAAATTAATCGAAGTTCTGGAGTAAAAAGTTTTGGAAATCAAGTTGAAAACGACTTGTTTCTTTAATTAAGCAGATAAACCGGTAGTTTTGAATAGAATTAAGAGTAAGTTTAAGTGTTCATTGTTTACGTCTGAAGTATCTTGTAATATTTTCCAATAGCTATAACACCGACTTGATTTACTTAAATCGCCATTGTATTACTGATTGTTTTTACCCGACTACGGCGAAGCGAAAAGGAAGGTTATGATTTTGACCGCTATGTTATTTTTGTCACCTAACGCAAAAAAGTTGTCCCAAAACTTGCCTGAGAAAAAATCAGCTATAAATAAAAAATACTAAAATTGTATTAGTTTTCGTCGATTTATATGAGCCTAACGAACACATAGACATATAGAAAAGAAAACGTTGCCTTTTATTAAAGATGATTCATATCTACTTTAAAAAGATTGGAAAAGCCTACCTATTACTTACAAAAATTGTGAGAAAAAGTTATTTTTCTTTTACGATGCATGGCAAGCCCGAAGGGGTGCGAACTCATTGTCCGGTGAAGCAATAAAAGCCATGCGCCTATCGTCAATCCAAATTGAAGGGTGAGTGAGGTTATTTTATATCTTTTAAAATAAACAATGTGATGCCTCAATATGAGAAGTACGAGAAACTAGTAGGGTAGAGTTTAACAAAGATATATTTTAATGCCACAGATAATTAATGTTAAAAGCTTGCCGTTAAAACATCAAGAACATTCTTGATAAAGACTTCATATGGGGAAAATTGATTTGAAACGGGATTCTTCGCGATTTTGTTTTTGGTACATATTGTAGCGAAATCAAAGATTTGTCGCCACTTCAACACGTATAATTTCGATTTGGTGTTAATAAACAACATTGATTTTAAAAAATCAAAGCGTAAAAAAAGGTTATAATAAAATAGCCGCGTTCGAAAATTACATGATAGTGCAAAAAAATAATTTTGCAAAAAAAAAAAGGGAAGTTATATTATAGACTTTGTTTAAAAAGAAAGAAAAACGATCGGTTGATTGTATTCGCACGCGACTGACGGTGTCTTCAAGAAAATTGCACATTTTTTTTTACGTCATATTCAAATTCAAAAAGGCAGAAAAGGAGATTGATCAAAATCAATACCGCATTATAGTGACAGAGTATGGCCATAAAAATATACTCATAAATTATAATATATTTATTTAACTGTCCTTAGTTCATTTGATCGAAATCGTATGTGGGGTTAATATTTTGTATTAAATTAGTTCTTTATTCGATATAATTGCATACTTATTTAAATGGCGTATTTTAGTGATAGCAGTGTTGCCAATTTTAGGAACCTCTCCCTAGTCGGTCTTAACGGATAGTCAGGGCAAACGCTGAGTTTAAAAAATAATTTGAACTATGACATTTTTCCTCGTTATTAATATTTTTAATAACCATAATATATAGGTAATATAAAGTAAAAATCACGGGTGTTTAAAACACTGCATTATGAACTTAAAAGCGATTCAATAATAGCCCATTTTACGAGCAAGTGTGTTGAAAAAATAATATTACCTTACTAATTAAAATCTTTCTTCAATAATTTCCAAACAAATCACTTATGGTCAGGGTGATTTAGATTACTTGTTGGTAACACTATCACGGACAAGGTGAACTGTCAAAAGTGCCACTGCCAAACAAATCATCAGGTTGTTGCCATGCAACTAGGTGAAAATAATTATACCAAATTGAAAGTGTACTTTATTGTACTAACAGGTCCTTCTCATAATGCCTTTTTAATTTTAACGTATTCTTAAATCATGTACTTCTTGTTTGTCGACACAGATGTCGCTTGCTGACGTTAACCGACTAAATTAAAAGATTCAGTCGGTTATTATTATTAGCTTAAAATACACTACAGCTTCACTGACCAAATGACTATTATAATCCTGTATCATAAACTCCATCAGGTGAATGCCAAATGTTACCATTAATAAAAAATAAAAACGATTTTAAGAGTTTATTCAAATAATCTAGACTACCAAACTATAAAAAGTAAATACGTAATCTATAAATAATAAAATGTGTTTTTTAGCAAATAAATCATTACTACAGCATACATTTATACGCAAATGATACGTCTCGACCTGTATTAAACATGTAACTACTTTCGTATCGTAGTAGTTATTTTGTACTTTTCAGCAGCAATGAAGCAAGCTTTCAATAAATCTGTCAGTCATTAGCCCATAAACATTTATTAGTCTATGATTACCGCCGGTCGTTTTGGTTGATAATTTCAAATTTCAACAAATTATAACTTATAGTAATCTGTGTTATAACTCATCGAGTTGAGACCCTGCTCCTCGGGTTTACGTCGAGTGTTTTCATCAACCTAGTGCGTGTAAAAGTGGTTCAGATATCCTATCTACAGAATAAACAATTTCATTTCATTTCATCTCTATACATAAGATTGATGACAGCAAAATAAACGATTACAATTACTTGTATTATGGGTTTTATTTTATTTCTGTAGCCCTAAATAATCTCATAAAGTGAATCAGAAAATTCCATGCCTTCAAGGGATTTCTCAATACCTACACCACCACTACAACCCCATCCAGCAAGTGCATTGTTTTTATTTTAGGTAGGGGGCCTAGGGCTTCAGCGATGTAATTGGCGAATTGAAGAACCAATAAAGCATTTATGCCCGAGTCTATTTTGGAAGGCAAAAATCAGTTAACCACAGAGCAGGCAAATCAACAAGACGTATTACAATGTGTCGTTGGGTGGTTACTGGAGTAATAGGAAGGGTAATCAAATTAACGGTATTACAACTGGTAGTAAGATTGGTAGTAACTAGGGCAACAAACGTGAAGTAGTAATGGGCTCAACAGTTCTTGGAAATAGCTAAAACTAGATTAAATTCAAGAAATTATTTGGGAGAGTACATACAAAATGAAAATATTAATAGAAGGAGAACTATTTTCTTAACTAAATATTTCCAAGACTGTCATTACATGATCTGATGCCAGTAGCTCTAGGTTCCTATCAAATAAAACAGGCTCGGTTGTATTAAAATTGAACTAGCAAACGACATTTAGGATGACTTGCCATTGGTACTGGGAATGGACAAGTATTTAGTAAGGGGAAGAATTAAGTCACGACTTGATAACAGCAAGGTGTACTAACCCTACATTTTGGTTAATAGGGCTACATGTAACGATGGCTGATATTACTGACTATTATTGCAATTGTTTGGTGAGTAATCGGACAGTGGGGTGCTGTGCTCACGTAATGACCATTTTGTGGGACCTTAGTTGGGCTCGATTTAGGTCTGTTGAGCAGCCGGCTTCGTTTTTAGACGATATACTATATTTTATGAATATGATGATAATATGGACCAATAAAACTATTTCAGTCTAATAAGTATTCAAGCATTTTTATTTTCTACTTCCTATAGGTACAAACCTACATTTAGCATGCCCTACCTATGTAATATTATTTATTCGGATTAATTCTTTGGTTTGTTGGAACTATTTTTGTTGCATATTATGTGAATTTAAATCATATTGTTGTAAAGGACTGCTTTTTTTGGTGGAAGGTTTGTTACAAAACTAACCTCAAAACTTATCAAAAAATGAAAATTACAAAAAAACCCCACAGTACAAATGGATAAATTTTATTTCCTTTGAAAGTATGACATCAACCCTCTTTTATATCCAATTTATGCACAATTTATGCTATCATACAACAAAATTTGATGCGCAACGGCGGTCCATAGAAAAATGGGCATTTTCCTTTCAAAATAGAATATTGACGGCCTGTGAGCAGCCGAAAAGTTTTAAACGCAAAGGTTTTATGCAGAGGAATGCTGCAATATGTATAATAAAAAAAAACATTTATTTTACAGTTAACATCGTATTAAATAGCTAACTCATACTATTAAATACATAAATCAATTCCAAAAATAGGAACCACGCAACATTCGCTCAACCAAAAGCAAATAAATATCAATTAAAACTCCACAATTACACTTTACGGCTAAAACGCATAGTAAATGTGTAGTTGCTAATGAATTCCTGTCCGTTGGCAACAAGTTGAATATAATAAAGTCATTTTAGCCGGTCAGTATCGACGGATGACAGTCATTTGACGGCTAACAAGGGGTGCGTGAAAAATGCCACCGGCTGGCTTTTTATCATGCACAATTACCTATCAGTTGGACGTTAAATGGCTCAATATGTGGAATTTTCATGTAAATTATCGGGAAATGTGAACATTTTTGTGATATAAAGGGTGAAGTGAATATTTTGTTGGGGAAGTTTTTTGTTTTTTGTAACGAGTAATGTCCTTTATATTACCCGCATAGCGTAAAGCCGTAGTTTTCTTTGCAGATTTCAAGTTTTAAAAGATCATTATTCTCTACTAATTTGAATCATTAGTATCAATCAATAGGTGGAAGCCGACCCCAACATGATTGGGAAAAGGCTAGGCAGAATGAGTATCAATCAATAGGTCTAAATATGCGCAAATATTGCAAACACGTCATTTTTCTTAAAACTCTTAAATTGGTCATTGATTTTTAGCTTGATGCACTAGTTACGACTAAGTAGGTCTATCTGGATGATTTTATCTCCGGGTTAGCTTAAGTCAAATATATGACACTATCTTGTGTTATCGAAAATAACTGGCAGCAGAGAGAAAAAGTGTCACGTCTAGAGATGTCAGTAGATACCGCAAATAAATATGTACTTAGTTACGTATTTTCCTAAAAATATTTTCTACCGAAATGTAAGCACGAGTTCTTCTAAAGCCCAAAGTAAGTTTATCACGGCTAAAAACATAATTTAAAAGAGATAGGTTGGGCTCTATAGAAGGACATCCACGGAACATTTCAGGTAAAATGGAACCACCAACCCACACCTAAGCAAACATTATACTAAGACCGTCGTCCAAGCTACCTCATCTAGGCTAGTGACGGTAGGTACTACACACCAGGGACCCGTTACCCTGCCGGTTACCTCCACAGATCTATAATGGAGATAAATGAATGTCAAAGCACTCAAATTGCCGCCCCGCTCGCTTTCAAAAGTAAAATAGCGGGTTACTCTCATAATGGAGGAAGCGTGTAGGACATTTGTTTCTCAATTAGTCCACGTACAAATTTACCCCCATTCGGGTTTATTAAATGACTCGGCACTGAAAAGTGTACATTTTTGTGGCCCCTAATTAGTTTAAGCACAGATATGACAACATTAATGTGACGTCAGATGTGCACTGTTTAGAGTTCTCTCTCTAAAAGGGGTAGATGTTTAAGAATTTGGGTCAGAGATTCAGCTATCGCTTGATGCTAATGTGTACATACGAAAATAGACGCAGAATGGGGCCGTTTGAGACTACGAGGACTAGTCTAGATATATTTTTATTACTAAGTAAATGCACGGGCTCTGTTCAACTAAGTATATACCTATATAAAAGGAGGCTAACAGCCAAAGTCTGAAAATAAAACCTAAAGTTACTGAATAAAATCATTAAAAAATAGCTGGAATAAATGGCAACGATTTATTTAGATACTCTCCAGTGTATAATTTTACGTAGCTAGAGCTCGATAGACTGAATTTTTAGAACAATAGGTACTAATGTCAACTAATTAGCAACCGTTTAACTTAGGCCTGACAACTTGACACCTGTTCTCTGGGGAATAGACTACTAAAACGGACCTAACCTAATTTTATATCAGAAATACAGCCATTATCGCTAAAATGGTAGAAAATTAAACATTAAAACGTAACATTTTATCGAAGCGAGATTCTCATAAAAGAGTTTTGTAAATATTGTATGTCAAGGTATATAATGGATTACTGTAGCTAAGCAATGGGTGAACGAAATGTGTTTTTCATCTAAACGTTTTCGTGGAATATTGCCAGATTTTTCCTAAAAGGCTGCGCGCTCGATCATCATCAAGTACTTGACTATTTCCGTCAACCTTGATGTAGCGATTTTCTGGGTTTGTGTCGAATGATTGGTGTTTTTTGAGGACATAGAGGGCTGATATTTGTAATATTAGTTGGTGGGAATAAGTAAGATTATAAGATACTTAAACGATAAGTCCTCTCCACATATCTTACTTTTGCTGTGCCCGACAAGGTCCACGATTGTTTCCAATAAAATGTTTACCACTTAAGCCTACATTGTGGAATGCAATAAAGAATTGAGTATTGAGATATGTTAATCAATTATGTCTTTAATCAGCTGTGAATAGGAGAGGTGTAGCAGTTATGACTTTACCGTCTTCCTAAGGTGATATTATGATAACAACTATATTTCCGTCAAATAGTTTACTTAATAGATGTTTGTTTATTTATTTAATAAACTAAACGGTAATAATTAACTAGCCCAAAGATTAGAAATTCTAACACACAAATACCAACAGGAGTTCTGTTCATTCCCTACTTAAAATCAAGCGTGTTCGCGGCACACTGCGGCGTGGATAGTAATTAAGAGATTGTGTGTCCGCGTTCTGTCGTGTCGTATCGTGTTGCTGTCGTACGGCACGTCACGTACGAAATTTGACTGCGTTCCCCGAGATGCAGCTGTTGATTAGGATTAGTTATTATTTTTCTGCAGCTGGGTTGGAATTAAACTAAGGAGAGGAAACTAGCATTTGCAGACGTTTCTATTGTTTGTTGAAAAGTTACTGGTAGTGGCCTCAGTTTGTAATGACTAAGCTTTGCAATGACTCAAAAGATATTCGTCAAAAATTACACTGCATGTTAAGTTATTTGATTTCCATATAAACTATAAAGCAATCCACTTAAACTAAATGTGGTTTCATGTCATGAAGTTGTGTTCTCAGTAGCATTAGTCACCATAAACGCCACGAGGCCTCACTGAATCACACCAAATTAACATGTATTGTGTCACTGATTCGTGACTCGTGAAAAACCAACCTAAATATTAACTGGATGGCTACACCGACAACATAAATACTTATCCAACGAAGCGTAGTATCTATTAAAGCATAAATTCTTATCTGCATTACAGTACTGTGAGCCATAAAGTTGGCTCGTTCAGGATTTCTCGACAACATTCAATGAAAAATACACAGACTACACGCTCCTTGCCCACGCCACGGCCAGGCGGAAAATCGAGAGTGATAAATGTTTTTTAGATTCGTGACACCCGAACGTTTGGTTTAAATCTGCGAACGGATGGACTGACAGTTTTAATGGGCTCGGTAAGGGACTGAGGTAGAGAATAAATTTTTGGACCCCGATACCGTCTGCGTTGCGTTAGGCAATTCGATTTTTGGAAATGTTTCCCGAACAGCGCAGTCTATTGGGTTTTAATTTATTTGTCTGTATCTGTATTGTGTACGCTCTGCTTGTTGTTTAATTAATATGAATTCGATAAATAGGGTGGCTGGGTAATTCGATGCAGAAATTGGTATCTCTGAATAATTTGTTTCCTACCACATTATTTTTTGCTGTATTTGTTTTTGTCGTGCGTTATTTATGTTCAATTATATTATTATTTGATGGCTTATTAGTTATCAATAAAAATTGAAACTCAGACCTGGAAGTTGCAGGGTAAAACCCAATTATTTCGCTCTTTTTATTAACGAATAAAAAAAATCATTATAATAATAACGACCTTGTAACAAATTCGATTTCCCTGTACGTGACTCTCACTCCGTATCCATCCAATCGTATCTTTGTTCAGGATCAACAATTAAAATCCTGAAACTTTACCAATATAATTTCCCATACTCGTAAATCACAGTTCCGAATCGGACAATAAATCGGAAGTAACAAGTACCTAAATTAGAGGTTTAATAAAAGTATTATCTACGAGAGGAAGAACGCCTTTTCCTCGTAAAAATAGAACCAATCAAAATATGTCACATAAAGGGGCATCAATGAGAAAAAATAAAGACCTTTTATCCCCGTCCTGAAAGGCGGCTGAAACGGCACGTTACAGCTGGGGTGGCAAGATTTATTTCACGACAGTACTCGTTATGGCACCAAAGGGACAATGTTCGAGAATGCAGCCTGCAACATAGGATACAGGGCCGGGCTCCTTTAATTTTCGTGACAATGTCATGATTATGTTGTTATGACGACCAAACCGGGACTTTTAATACAGCTGAAGTGCCCCGCGGATTTGTTTTAACAACAGTTCGTTGTTGATTGTAGGTGTAATGAGATGAGGGTGAATTTGTAATTGTACCTTTTGGCTCTGAATTGTAGGGCTAGAAGATACATTTTTTCTTTCAATTCAATTTAGAAGTCATTTTCGAAGTATATCCCACGACCGTTTTACTTTATGTTAACTATACTTCAACGACAAGGACTAAACGAGATTAATACGTTTACCACACGTAGTGATTTTAGCTGTAGGTCAAGCCCTATAACCGTTATTTGTGATCGTTCATCACGGATCCAGTTGTATTTCCGCGGGACTGAAAGGAATGTATCTACATGATTGCTTAAACAAAGCTTCAACAGAAACAGAACTCAATTTAAAATTGGAATTTTTCCCAAACCACACAAGTTCGCCCCTGAGAAGGGGACATACCATCCCTGTATTATATGACCACAGAATCGGGAGATCAGAGGCGTATTCCGTGGGAATTGGGACGATCGGGTTTTGTTCTCTTCTTGTTAATTAAATTTCGAACAGTAAAGTTGTGAAGCAACTGTTGTTCGATTCCGAAATCGATTGTTCCCGTGTTGTCACGTTTAACAAATACATACCTGTACGATGGATTGATTGTCTCGTGGATATGAATGGTTACCAATTAGTAGGAACGGGTATTGTCTGTTGTTTTGTTTGGCACATAATACGTTTTGATTATGTTCAGGTTTGTCTTTTTGATACATATGATTGAAATATGATACTTTGGCAAACTATGGTACTTTACAAAATACTTCTACGAAATACCATATACTTTCTGGGTACTATTAAGTAGTTCTGGTAAAATCTAATTTCTCACAGCGAAGCGTAAAAGACAAAGTCAAATCATTTATTTCAATGTATTTCGAGGCCCACTCATAGCATAAACATGTAGGGTCACGGATTTGTAAGGTCGAAAATAGCAGTCTTGATACCCGACCCCAAACGTAATTACATTTTCCATGATAAATAACAGTTTTCAGCACATTAAAGGCTCGATACAGCCGTGGATGTGTAAATAAATTTTATAGTTCAAGATAAAACCCATTGCGCGTGGTTTACGAGAGGCACTCCCCTAATGATGCAACGTTATGCAGGGGACGTTTATAACCTACTGTACCTACAGGGTGTTCCGAAGGTAAGGTCGAGTTTTAAAGCAAAGATATTGAGTCGTGGAAGCAGAAAAAGCAGAAACCAGACAGACAAGGTTTGTAATATTTATCCAGTGTTATGCCATTTTTTTCCTAAAATAAGAATTTACCTAGCCGTTTTAATATTTTTGAATTAAAAAGTATGATCAAATTACTTATACAACTACCACTTATTTATGGAGTTGAAATTGTTGTAGTTTAAAACTTTATTAAAATGCAAGCACATAATACTAAATTGTAACAATAAGTCTTTAATAAAAAAAAAAGATAACACATAATTTTTATACTTACAATAGCTAATCTAAATGTCTGTTTTGTAGGTACACCCTGTATAACTTATAGACGGAAAATAAACAGGAATAGGGTAGTGGTATTTAAAATAATAATGCTTTAGTCATTTGCTGCTCTATGTAATGTTATTACGACTAGTGCAATTTTGTTGGGAGGCAGCTTATGCTACTGCCACCGAATATTATGGAAATGGAGAGCCAAGGCGAATATTGCTTGACAAATTATTCTGTTACTATCGTCCCGCTGCTTCGTATGGTTTTTACGACTTGATAAGACATCGTGATTTCTTTATTATATGTAGGTTTAATTCTCTAAACGATGGTGAAAACCACATCAAAATCCGTTGTGTAGTTTGGAAGAACAACGCAGACACACAGACAGACCAGCAGATGCATCTTGAAAGACAGTGTTTTTCCATTGCATTTGATAATTGATTTATAACCCCTATTTACTTGCTTTTATCTGGTTTTCTTTTGTGCTGGTGGGGACACCAAGGGCCTTATAGACAAGTGGTCATCGCTTCCAAAGACTTTCATTTTTCTACAACGACTTTTAACTGGGTTGACATACGCTTTTCGGTAAGTTATGTCAGTCTAATAAATTTTTGACATTTCCGTCAGCGTTTTTGCTGATAGAATGTCACTTCTAAGCCCATAATGATAATTTCAGCCGAAAGACGGCCACTGCTGGACATAAGCCTCCCACAAACACCGCCACTTCGACCGGTTCTGTGCTTCTCGCATCCAGCGAATGCCTGCGGCCTTTACCGGGCATCGATCCACCTTGTGGGAGGCCTTCCAACGCTACATCTTCCGATACGCGGTCATCCCTCCAGAACCTTACGGAACCATCGCCGATCTGTTCTGCAAGCAATGTGCCCTGGCCCCTGCCACTTAAGTTTGGCAATTCTTCGGGCTGTGTCGGTTACCTTGGTTCTCCTATGGATCTCTTCCTCTCTAAGACCCCAGGTAGCCAATTCATCTTCTTGGGTTCTCCACTCTTTTCGTCCTAATATTTATTGGCGTTACTTATTTAATAATCTGTTTCTGCTACGTTAATTATGTAAGGTAGGTATCATCATAAAGATACTGTACAGACCTATCAACACTTGTGCTTTTCAAACAGTTTCAAACCTCGGTATTCGTATCCAATATTTTACGTCAAACAAGATTTGTGTAGGAGGCTGTGCTGCCATTCAGGACGTCAAAATTTAGTTTTGATATTATTGTTTGCTTTGAGCACAGTATGATGTATTTCTGAGAATATTTCTATGCAGAGATAGCTTTAACATAGTGTCTAGATTTCTAGAAATTTCAAGGGTCATAATAATAATATTATTGATTAATAAGTAAAAAATTGGTAATAAAAAAATATTGCTAACTAAAGGTCGTACAGGAAGGTATTACGTCCCTAAAATATTTTATGTTACCGTTTTTTTTAATAACTGAATTTATTTTACAACTTTATTACTTGCAATTATCAATACATGTAGTTATAATATCTTGCATTTACAGAAAAAAACCGTTTGAGAAAAAGAAGCCCCACGCAAGCCCCAAACACGTGCGTGAAAAGAAAATAAAATAAAGGGGGGTCACCAATCAAGCGGGTCAAGCGTGGATTTATAGGTAGATACCTAATAGTAAACCAAATAACCGCTAACAGACTAAAAAGATAATTCAATAGAAATAATAAAAACAAAAATCGATATTCGAATAAAATCAGTTATCACAGAATTCATGAAATATTTATAAAAAAAATGTTATTTGCTCTAGTAGAAGTTTATTTAATGTCATTTGAAATGTACTCAGTATTCCAAGAGGATTTTAAATGGAATCTTGGGGGAGGCCTGTCAAATACATAAACAGCGTTAAATACCCACTTAATGTCATACAAATCTATTTTTAGGAAAATCTTTATTCACTGGAGATTCGGCTAAGGGGTCACGAAGACAATTTATTTTTAGTTTGGCTTACGAAATTCAATTTTTGCGAATCGGTATATAATTTTTATTTTACTTTTCGAAGTTCCAGTTCTTTAACTCAATTACATTTAGTACTTATTAACTGATTTTTTTTGTTACGATAGTTAGAAGATTGGGTTTACTGTAAAAAAAAATAACTAAGCTGTTTTTCATTGTAGGCTACAAAAAGAAAATAATTTGTCATTTTCAGATTACCATGTCAATTTTTTTTTTCTTTCTTTCCATGTATTTTCCATTATTTTTCTTACTCTAACTTACCTGGCCTTCTAATATATTTTTTGCTGTCATTATTATTTACCACCAACATTTCCATACATTCGAACCCCATCAGCGAATGAACACAAAGATAAATAAGTATTCATAGGACCCCATACATAGTCTTATATAACTTGAGGGGTTCATATTTGGTCAGCAACGGTAAACAAACGAGAAAGTCTATGTAATTTTATGGTTTATGAATAAATTTGCTCCCCAGGGCGTGTGGTAATTGAGCCTCGGACAGCAAGTTAAACGGTCGGCTTGTCTGTTTGTGTGAGATGTGGACCAATATGGTGCTGTGAGGGATTATTCTTTGAGTGTCCGGATGCTAGACTTAGAGATAAACTATAGATGTTATTGAGTGTGAAATTATGCCTGCAAACTACGTTTTGAGTTACAATAAATTTTGAAGGTTGCTGTTTTGTAAGGATACTGTTCATGGTTTTTGGAAAACAACACAAAGTATTGACCATGCTGCTGGTATAGATAGCTTTAAAAGAGATTGTGAACTCTGAGTTTGTTTCGGCCTTTCTTCTCAGAGTAGTCAGATAGGAAACGCCGGCCGTATTGACGTGTAAAAAAGGGTTTGTACAAACCTATTTACAGAAAATAGAATTATTTCATTTCATTTCAATGTCAATCGAGGATTATTCTACAATGTCGATGTAATTCATTTATTTTCTGTAAGTTACAATATAATTAATTGTACAATAATATTAAATTAAATAAAAGATTAAATATAGTATGTACAAGTATTTATCGAAACTTTAAAAAAAAAAGGGGGGAAGAGCTCATTGGGCATCAAAAAATTCATCAGCATCGCTGTCGATGGAGAAAGTGCCCAAAAGGCTGGCAGCATTGCCGCGTTGGATCGCAATGCTGATCCTTTGGGCTAAGAATAGGCCAGCCCTCTGGTCACGTGTAGAGTCGACCAGCCGCTTGGCGATGTCCCGGAATACTCGATGGGCACTCGGACCCCAAGGCCCTAGTGTTTCAACCCCGAACGGCTCAAACATGTAACTCCCAATAAGGTTGTTGTATTTGCGCCGTTTGAGGTTTTCTGCTCCTGCAGCAGCCGCTCCAGCACAGCCCGCCGTGCTAGGAAGATGGGATGGCGCAAGGGTGTCGACGCAGGTTGCGTCCCACACCAGAGGCCTACCCAACTTCCAGGCCATTATGGTCATTCCGTCTGGCCTCTTCCCATCGTCACGCGCCAAGCCGTTGGGTTCTAAAACAGCTGGCACCCCGGCGGTGACAAGAGCCCGACGGATGATGTCGTTAATGCTGGCGTGCCGTGCCATCCGGCCAGCGCTCTTGCTGCAGGATAGGCCATGGTGTCCGAGCCAGTCGACTCCTTCTCCGCACTGACAGCGATGCGGAGCCCCGCAGGGAGCGCCCAGACGCAAACATGTAGCGAGCCGGAATGTAGTGTCACCCAGCATAGTGCCTATGTTGGGTGACGGTAACGCCTGAAGCCAGAGGCCCGACTCCCATTCACCCACAGCCAGCAGGCGCGCACGCTCAGCAGTATTGGTGGACGTATTAATAAGTTTGTTCCGTACCAACCTGCAGAGCGGCTCATCCCACTGTCTCTGGGCGGATGGGTTCTCGGGCTGAACCGTATCCGGACAAGCCACTTTCCAGGCGTTCACTGCATCGGTCAAACATGGCACTTCGGAGTTAACCTGAGAAGGAGCTAAAATTCTTTTGGTTAACTTTTCGGTGCTATGGACCGAGGACAGGAACGCCGGTAGACTTACACTGGAAATTTTGCGGACGCCGAGCCCACCGAAGCGAATGGGTAGTGTGGCTTGCAGCCACGCGCGGTCGTCCAATGCCACATTTAAAATGGATGTTAGGGTATTTCGGATAATACTATCGATTTTGTCTAGAAGGTGGGTATGTTTCCATAAAGAGGAAGACCGGAGAAAATACATAAAATTTGGACCGAAGCAGCAATATCTGATGAGGGTGAATGCCGAATGTAAATTAATTTTAGAGAGTCTTTCCGAAATATCGTTAAAATGTTTAATTTTGGCCTCGACGAATGATGAAAAACTGTCTTCTAGAATTGGGGAACCTAGGAGGTGCAGTGAGCTTTTTTCCAAAACTTTGATATCTGGGGCTATTAAATTGAATTTTTGTATAGTCGATTGTCTGTCGGTGTTGTCACAAAGGTAAATTTCGCATTTGGAGTTGTTGAGGTCAAGGCCGATGGATTGGAACTGCTGCTTTAGGAACTGAAGATCTTTTAGAACGGTGTCTACGTCACCTCCTAGTGTACCATCATCTAAATACCACACATTAAATTTTGAATTTAGTTGTTGTATTATGGGATGTATAGCTAAACTGAAAATGACTGGCCCGAGAGGATCACCTTGTTGGCATCCGACTGCAGATTCCAAAACGTTGTCTTTATATAATAATTTTGATGGATGCCTGTAGCACTGCCACATAAAACCATAAATTTCTGGTAACTCCTTTTTTATTTCGGCCAACAAGGTGTCCATCGAGGATTTGAATATAATTATGTAGAGTTACTTAATCTAAGTGAGATGGTGAAATAATGGAGAAATTTTGATACAAATGATACGTGCAGGACAAAAACTTACGACTTCCATTCACAAAGACTTTACGCTATGCTGCTTTGCCAACAAGAACTGAAGCAATACACAAATGAATAATCAAATAAACATCGGAACAATACTTTGCAAACATTTCGAAAACCCAATATAAGATTAAATTAAAAAAAGATCGCTTCAATATAAACATGATTTTAAAGTTAAGGGAAGAAAACAAAGGATATTTTCAAGCTTCCCGTTGTTTTAAAAGCATAAAGAAAAATGCGGGCGTGTTTTAAAGTTTCAGCGTCGGATCTAAAGGTTTCAGACAGCCTTAGCTTTGAATGATAGAGCTTGCGAAAGCTATAGGATTTCACCATAAGCGCTACACTTTATAGATAAAACCTATTTGCTTTGGCCAGCTTCTGTCTCCCGCTTCCACTGAAGGAACGTTGTTGAAAAGTGGGATTTATGTTTATTGCTTGCATTTAAGGTTATGCATCTACGTGACACTATCATCGTTGCTTACGTTTTCAATTTAACGACAATACTAACACACAACACTAAAAAAAAAGTTTTTCATTTGATTTTAACTAATATAATTATAACAAAGTACCATATTATGTTCTTACCCATGTCTAGTGTGAAAGCTTATCAAGCAAACAAACAAATTATTTTTTTGCATTTATAAGATTAGTTATACTCATATTAGTTGTACTTTTTTATTTAATTTAAGTAAAAACAAAATGTGAAAACACAAAGTTCGATGTTAATAGGTAGATGATTGTTTGAAGCAGGTACCTACAATTACTTAATAAAATTTTAGTTATTAAGTTGCCAATCTCGGGTTCTCGTCGGAAATTAAAAAATACGATCCATCTTTAACAACGGCAAAATTATAAATTAAATTAAACTGTCCTGGCTAACCTGGCTTTATATACCTTACCTACTTTTAAAATAGTTTTGGTAGGTTTCTGGTATTTCTAGGTGTGGTTACAAAACCTGGTAAGAAATACTGGATCTGCTGGTTGCAGTTTAAAAATCTTGCTAGGTTTTTAAAATGCAACCAGCAGATCCAGTTCCACCGTGTAATTCTCACGCAGCAAGAAAGAAAGAAAGAAATAATAAATAATTTGTAACAGAAACATGTGCACCAATTCAGCATGATGTGAATCAACGTCGTGCTGTGGGATTTTCAGTGGTCACCCGAAAAAAACGTACGGAAAGCAAATCAGGTTAAATTAGTTACAGATTAAAGAAAGCTAATGAAGTAAAATAATATAAATAGTACTTAGAATATCTACAATGCAACAAGATCCCGGTTCTCAATTTTTGTTCATAGGCATTTTAGGTCCACTATTAAATTATTATTTAAAAAAATAGCATGAGTGCTTCTTATTAAAAAGGAAAAAAAGAATGAAAAATATCACTCTTATCACTAAGGTCCCCATTTTTGGACCCTATTAAAACAAAAACCTAAGTAGGTATACGATTTTATCGTCAGATAAATTTTAATAAATTTACCTAATTAAAGTTTTGATAATTTGCTCAATTTATCTTTTATGTTGGTTTAGGATAAGAATAACTAACGGTATAAAATACCTAAATCATTTCATAATAGAAAGATCTAAGAAAAAAATTGAGAAAGTTTTGATTACTGAATCCTTTGGGTAATTAAAATGTTTAGACTCCCGTAAATTCTATGACGCTTTTACAAATATTTCCTACTATATCGGTTATTAAACTCAAACCATTATTTAAATTAAACCATTTACAGGCATTTTTGAATTGTCACGGAGTCCGCCAGTCAGAAATATGAAGCTAATATGTTCCTAATAACATTCATTCAATCTAAGTTTGATAAAGAACTTATCTTTTCAAACATTGATAAAAAAAGATTTTTCGATAACTTACGCAGGTACACAACATTTTGTATTTAGTGGCTGCTACAATAATTTGCCTGCTTGGCTTGTTCCTATTAAACAATACCCTATTCATTCATCCAGTTTTCCAATTGAAAATAGATAAGGCTGGAAAAAATGGATGAATGGATAGGAAAACTAGAGAGTTCGGTCTACAAAAACTCAAGCTCAAACCATGCATAATAAGTAAATACCCTCCCTATCTTCCCACTACACCAGACAAGGGTAACTCACGTAAAAATATATTTACAGAACAGCACTTCTCCCTACAAAATCGCATAAATTAAATGTTCCGCCAACAAATTTATCTTTTTCCACCATCGGCATACTAATATTGGGGTCCACAAGACTCCCAGTCTATCCTTCGCGTTCGCATCAATAAAATTAACATTGTAATCCACTTAAAGTTACGAAAAAATTACAAGTAAATGCGTTGCTTAATTTTTTTGTGGGTTTTGCGGGTACGTAATCATTATTGCTAATACTTTGAGGGTAGGACGAAGTGTAGCTATTTTTGTATTGTTGTTGGTTGAGGAAGGTCATTTACAGCATTCTAGTCTGGGACAACATTTTCTTTAGGTACCCCTGAATTCTAGAAGGTTATCTATCCTCTGATAGACCTATACAAGACAAACGGTAGTTAAATCTCATGTTTTATTTGTCATTTGTTGACCAAAAGACGTTACGTCACCCAACCATGTCACTTGACACTGACTAATTAAATAGCCTTTAACTAACTCTCCTGGTTTCTGAAAGATTGAGTAGAAATACTGGTTGGTTATTATCTCGGGGTTAGAAAACCTTATAAATATTCAAGTTAGTTTGTTAGATAAAATACAAAAAACGTAACTTCTTGATTCACAAAACACGTATCTCGTAAATTGATTGTCATTTACTTTCCAAGTTGATATGAAGATGTGAGCTGTGGACATAAAAAGACAGGTACAAACTCCACCTGATAAAATCCCTAAGTCGAATTTTATGACAGCTACGAAGTAATGCAGTGACATATTGCAGATGATATTGCGATGCGGTGAGATGAAAATATCGAACAGATTTCGGTTTTACTGGACTTAAAATGTAGGGTAGAAATCCACATTCTATGTTGACGACTGTACTAGTATCCGAAAAAGTCCAGGGAAAATAATAATAGAACGGTCTGGCTAGTACAAGATTGATTTGCTCTATTAAATAACTAAGTAAGTCACCAATTAACGATTTTGGGTCAAAATAGCCTACAGAAGTGAGCAACAATGCAACAATGTCGCTTACATTCTGTAGGCAATTTTAAATAGAGTTCAAAATCACCGCGCGGTCAAGCTTTTAAATTATGATGTCACGGGATTTTTCTCATAGGTAGGTATATCGTTTTTTTACATTTAAATTCAGCCGCATAATATTTTATCGGTATATATTTATGTATATGTATGTATGTTCATCTGTTCCCACTTAGCTTCTATACTACACATAATTTGACAAATGAGGTTTCGTTGGAAGCGTCTTGATCGTCATGTGGTTATAGTCTAGACGTCAAGGATGGACGTCACATCACTAACAGGTAAATTAAAAATCCGGAGTCACACGTAAATCTGTTCAATTTACACCCTGACAGGACGTGAGAACCGGATTTTTAATTAGTCTGTTTGTGATATCTTGTTTATACCTTTTTAGATGGTGTTTTTGTCGTAGTTGAGTTTTAGATTTTATTTTTCCCAACTATGTTTGCGTCGGCTTCCAGTTTAACCGGGTACAGCTGAGTACCAGTATTTTACATGGAGCGACTGCCTATTTGACCTCCACAACCCAGTTACTGGGTAACGCGATATTCCTTGGTAAGACCGGTTGTTAGACTTTTCGGTATTCTGACTTTATTTATCTGACTAGCCTTTTCCCAACTATGTTGGGGTCAGCTTCCAATCTAACCTAATGCAGTAGAATACCAGTATTTTATATGGGGCGACTGTCTATCTATGTCTATAATTTTGGCATCTGACTACCCGTACCAATGACCAGTAAACTATGTTCAAAACTCGCATATACATATCGACAACAATAATAAAGTAAACACATTATGACCTATTTCTCCCGGAAACACATACCACTACTACAATACAATATAATTAATTAATCAAACATTAGTTCAGTTTATTGTTTATTATATTTAGTAAATTGTGAAAGCTATTACACACCTGTGCTTTGCTCGGAGCTCTGAAAACATATTAATTATGGACAGAGATTAAAATTTGACGAGACGAGCATAAACATAATAATATTGTAGCATTCGGTCGCTGTGTGTACTAGAAACGTAGGGTTAATAGTTGAATTTAGTTAATATTTAAAAGCTTTTTGTCAAAATAGTTACATAGCACTATTACCTTGTTAACATTTCAATGAAGGTAGATGTTTCTGATTTCGCAGTGGAAACATGGCGGTCTCATAGAAACAAGTACCTATTACATATAGTAGGATAGATTGCAACAATCACCACACATTTTCTGACGGCATGTGAATAATATGCATAGGCATTTTGAGTTTGTTAAAACCATTTTTGAATTGAATGATGCGTTTGCGAAATATTAAGCTTTAAAAGTGCTAATTTTTGTTAGAGTTAAGTGTGTGTGTCCCCGCCAGCTAAATGGTAAGTTCAGGATATGTGGAAAAAACACAGCGGTAGTATATATAACGAAATTAAAAGGAATACTATCACAACTAAGACGGCTCTACAAGTTAACGGGTATTTATCGACCAACTTACATTTGCAGTTGCAAAAACATGTTCCAACTACAGTGTTAAGTTTGTTCTTGGGATACATTCATCCCAGCTACGGAACCCTTCATTATGCGTGGTCCGACACGCACTTGGCCGGTTTTTCAAATCCGTTACAGCTGCAGTGTGTGCATTTACCAATCAGTTTTGCAAACAACTTGTGAATTATCACAAGTCCCAGTCCCAGTCCCGGTCACAGTTTCTCCTGTCTATTTTAGTTGTCATCAATAGACAAGAGGACGCAGCATGACCTACACTATTCACGATGATTTGAGTGGGAAATTGGTCCTGGTTTTCGGGAAATACTTTCTTTAGGGATAGAACTGACGAAATTGGGCTATTGAAGGTAGCATTTTGGCACAGCCATTTGGGGTTTGCAATTAATACTAGGACAAGTTTTTGGTTACTCATATCAAGTAAGGAATAGAGATTGATAAACTGAGTTGATTTTAAAATCAACCTGGAGATTTCAATTAGGATATACTAAATGAAGACTTTTAGGCGTAAGACGTGTTAAGAATAAATACGAAGACACAAACACTTACAGAAACACACGCTTTTTTCCCATGGGGGTAGGCAGAAACTACAGAACGTCACCTGCTACGATCCTTACAAACTCCTTTTGCCTCGTTTACGTTCATACATCTGGTCCTACACGCACGCCGGTTGCGAGTACTACGCACCTGACCTTTTGAAAAACATCCCCAATAAAGTCACTATATGTCCTCCTAGGGCATTTCCACACGAAAACAAAATATACGAAAAGAAATCATTCTGGCTAGCCTTTTCCCAATCATGTTGGGGTCGGCTTCCAGTCTAACCGGATGCAGCTGAATACCAGTATTTTACATGGAGCGACTGCCTATCTGACCTCCACAACCGAGTAACTGGGTAATATGATACCCCTTCGTATGACTGGTTGTCAGACTTTCGGGCGTCTGACGACTCGTAACGACTGTCAAAGATCCACGAATGACAGCCGGAACCAATGGCTTAACGTGCTTTCCGAAGCACGGAGGAGTCTCGGTATGTAAAGATGGTCACCCATCCGCGGACCAACCCCGGCAAGCACAGCTTAACCTGATGGATCGACCCATGCGGCTGTTATTACTTAGCCACAAGCTCCTCACAAACTATACGAAAAGAAATACGAAGAGAAATAAATAAAAACAGATAAAAAGAAAAGGAGTTACCTAAAGGTTAATTCCAAACTTAATACGAAGATAAAGGTTTATATTATTTTTACTAAACCTTCTTTAAAGAAGACAGGTGTAAAATATGTAAATAATATTTGACACATGTGTGAACTTACTTATGTAAATCGTAAGTATTTATGTAAAGTTGTACCGGGTCATGGGATTTAATAGGATTATAATTTTTGTACAAATTATAAAGTTGTCGGAAACATGCCCTGGGAACTTAAAAGTTTTCCGTTGGACTGTCTTTTCGCTTTCGAAATAAAGACATAAGGAATTTGCTTGTGAACATATTGCATGTCGTGATGGCCCGTGGTTAAGGCCTCACCTGTCATGCACGAGATTGTGGGTTCAAATCATTGCAAGTAATAATGGGACTTTTTCAATTTATATGAACTTTCTGAGTTTATCTTGGACATTACTGACATCGGTGAAGGAAAAACATCGTGAGGAAACCTGGACTTATACTTTATAAAAGTCTGAAATCGCCAACCCGACTTGTGCAAGCGTGGTGATCAATGCTCGTGCCTTCTCTGTATGAGAAGAGGCCTTTGCCCTGCAGTGGGACAGTGTAAAAGTCTGGTATTATTATACGGCAAGGAAATATCTTCTAGTAACTTTCTAAGCATCTATGTTTACGTTATTTCAGTCCTAGAAATATCTAGGGCGTACTTACGAACCGTCACAAATTATCACAATCGTAAACTCTTTATGAACCCGTTAACGACTGCCGCGGAACGTGGGTCCTAGAAAGTATATTTTCCTAATGCAGTGTGGCAAAGGGATTGTAATATTATGAATAAACACTCAAAAAATTGCCATTCTGTTAAACCTAGCTACTTTAAAAGTACATGATGGTGCAGTAAATGGCTGTCTGGTTTTGTTACGAACTTGCTGGAATCACGGAAGAGGTCGGAATAAAGTGACACTGGGTGATAACTGTCACTCTAGCAAAGTGTCAGTCGCATCGATGGCGTGGCGGCTGTCTTCTGATGATAGATGCTGTCATCCACGAACTGCTACATTCCAGCACAATCCAGAGTAGCAATACCCATAAGTTTAAGAACTTCACATTCTAATCTCAGTCTGAGATCTTCATAAATTACTACGAGAATTAGTCGTATGACGATATTGAAACTGAACTATTAATACGATGACCACTCCTGGTACAGACTATCCTGCGCCGTTATACATATACCTAGAGAACGTAGAACTACGCTAGGTCAAATATAATACTGTAACTTAGTACCCTTAATTTCCCAGGAACACAGCCAATTCGATTACAAAAAAGTGTAATAAGGAAAAATTTGATTAACTTAATTTTATATTCTAGCCGAGCTAGCGAGAGACTTAAGTTACCGTAAAATGGCTGCCTCCAGAAATTTAACCGTTATTCGCTCCGTTCAGAGTGCGAGCTGTTATAACCGAAAGACCTGAGAATTTTTTATACAGCTTTACGTAAACTTAGGTAAAAAAAAATTGGTAAAGCTCCCGTAGTTTTGTTATTGTACAACCGCTGTCTTCTTCCTACATATTCAACGTTTATTTTTCACTTAAAATTTTCAATTGCAAAACTTATTCAATTTAGGTCTGACAGTAATAGGAAGCAGGAAATCTTATTAGCCATCCCCAAGAGATTCGGAGCTGTTTAAGTGACGTCCGGGTGATATAAAATGCATTTGAGAGACAGAAATCAGACGTTCCGTAGATCTACCGTTAGATGCAATAATGCAAGAACTTCGTTAATGAGTTTCACCTCGCTTCGTACCGCAAATTGGATTATAATGTTAATATCATGATTTGGGGGTGCTCTCTCTACGGGGAACAATTTGGGTACTTCTTAGGGCGGCTGGGCGTCTATTATCCTCATTTCAATAAGAAATAAATTACGATTTCTTATTACATTTTCCATTAAAGAGGGAATGTTTATCAAGTTTATTCAACGGCGTGTGTCGCGAGTTTTATTGAATGTTTTTGTGTGTTCTAATAGACTTATACGACTAGTTACCATATTAGTTTTTTTCTAAGTAGTTTATAGTTCTTAATATGACTAAGCCTGTATTCTGTCTACCTACAGTCTAACTTTACTATGCCTAAGGTGAAAAATAATTCTTTTGGAAGGATATTACATTTCACGCTATGAAATATTGTTTCTTGTAATAAGAATGGTAGCAGGATATTAAAAAGGTCTTCTTTGAGAAACGCTGCAAAGAAAAAACAAACGACACAAAAATTTTATTTTATAAAGTTAAAAATAAAAATGCTAATAAATAAAAGAAAATCACAAAATTCTGTTACGTGTTCATTGCCCTCCCAAATATTTTTTATTTATCTTCTAAACAAACTAAAAACAGAGCTGTGTGAAAATTCGCAAACGAATTCACAAACATATCGGCCACATCGCCACATGCACGCCGCACGGTGTCCCGTCGAAACCGGCAGCGTAGGACACCGTGAGATTTACAATCTGTACTTAATGTCCCCCAACAATGAGATACAATTTAACTTCTCCGCAACCAAGCGATATTTACAAAGCAACACTATTCTCCCGACAATATATTTCGCTAATGTTTTTTGGCCAGCGTTTACAAACTTCTGTGCAGCTATAAACTCGTTTTTTCTGTCGACTACAGCTCTACTTAATAACTTTATTGCTTGTAGTTGCAGTTCGTGTTTTTAATTTATAAATGGACCACGTCGGTCCAATTTTTTAAGAGTAATATCGGGACGGAATTCTAGACGGGAAAGTACGATCTGGATTTTTTATCGGGATTACAATGTTAATTAAATTGACTTAACCGAGGACTCACCTGTCTCTTGAGACAACGTTTTATTCAGATAAATAATTTTCGAAATCCTTTTCGAAAATGTTATCTAAAAGTTCGGTATTGACACTGACGAGTCACAAAATGTCCGATATTTTGCACGTTGAAGCGGTTATTCTTTTATCTGTGTTCAAAATGGCGCCATTAAAAAAAACAACTGTCAGATAAGCTGTCAAATGTATTGCAAAATAAAAAGCGCGGCGTTGCACGCAGATATTTCACATCGACAGATATTTTTACAGGTAGGTATAATAAAATGAAACATTTCTTGCTACTATTTTTAGCAAATAAAACTGAATACCGAGCTTTTCCCTTCAAGTTCAAAATGTTATGAGGGAGAAATAGGGCACTGTGTTTATTAGCAATGGGTCAGTGACACTTATTTATGTAGGTAGTAATAGTAAACTGTTACGATATTATCAAAACATAATATTTTATATTATCGTTATTTATGACTCTATATTAATTGGCAGAATTTTACCGCCATCCTCGTTACTAAAACGTAAATCTTTACAAAATTTTGTAGGAATAGGTACCATGTTGTATTTTTTGCCTCTAAGGGCGGATACACTATGCAGGATGTTAAATTTAAATACAAAGCAAACTGATCACAAAAAGATTGGTACGCGTTCGGAAACTTAATGCATTTTTTTGTTTATTGACATCCAACCTTAGACTAGTGTCTAACATATTTAAGTCATTAATTATATTTGCAAGTACCTAGCTGCTTTTTTTCTCTAAGAAAAGTAAAAACTGTGTCTGGTCAAACAATATAAAATCAAAGCGGTATACAACATAGACACAGCTTCTTCTTTTCGTGCGGACAGACAGTGTCTTTTCGCCCGGAAAACCTGGTATTTGGAATTCCGGGATAACCGAACCGAATTGTGTACCAATAGGTACAGAGGAGCTACGTATTAACCTTTCACAAGCTGTGAAATTAAAAAGTAAACCTCTCAAACAATGATAAATTTCCCTCATTACTCAACTATGCCAACACAGACAATATTAGCCCACAATTAATTTATCACTGAAACTCGCAACTTATTTCGCCAGGTACGGCCAAAGCGGGCAAAGGTCCATGACAACGAAATTCCATCAGCATTATGCTTTAATAAGCTACGCTAAAATTGGCCACATTGCCTTCAGCCTTCAGCGGCTATTTCATTATGTGAGAATAACCTTTACAGGCGCCTAATAGCGGCTAGTATGAAAACTGGCTGCAGTGAAAGTTTATAACAGAATTGATGCCAATGTTAGAGTGGAGTTTTGATTTTTGTCGTAGTTTAGATTAAAATAGGTACAGATAATGTAGATAAAATAAGTAGGTATAAATAACATCAAATATTATTTTGGCATAGGTTTATTTGATTGGAGCTAAAAGTGCCAAGCAAATTGTAGGATTAACTATGCAACATTCAATATTGCAGGCAATGGTATCGGTACAATAATACAATAATCATGTAAATTAATTTCGAAAAGAACACAAATAATAATTTGACTGATAATAATTTGATGATTTATTTGAAGTCCCTATACATGTACTGGATTACTTTTTTTACCATCTGGAAAAAAAATGGGTATAATAGGTGAACGGAGTAGATGCAAATGGCATACATAGTAATTTTTTTTTTCGAAAAAGAAAATATAAAAAAATCAAAATTAAAATCATACGCTACTTGCGTATGATTTGAAATTCGATATTTTTTATCAATAAATTTTTTTTTTTCAAAATTTCTCTTTTAAAAGTTTACTTTTTTGTTGCGTTTTTTGATTCTAGATCAATTTTTTTATAAGCAGTGGAAAAAAAGATAACTAGGTATGCCTTATGCTTCTACTCCGTTCACCTAATAACCCCATTTTTTTTCGAGACGGTTAAAAAGTCATCCGGGATATTCACATGCGAGACACTTTTAACAAATTTGGAATAACATATCCATTTAGTTCTACTATTGAAAATAACGAAATGGGTTTAGAAATTAATAAAACCAACGTCCCATATTAATTTTGGGCGCGTTACTTTTTGTTACACAAACAAAAACAAATTCACAACTAGGGCAAACATTTTATTTATCAGTTTATTCACCGAAGTAGGTATACATATAATATTCATAATAGTTAAGTCTATGAGAGGAGCTCGTGGATAAGTAATAACAGCCGCACGGGTCGATCCATCAGGTGAAGCTACACCTGCCGGGGTTGTTCATTGGATGGGTGACCATCTTTACAGATCGAGACTCCTTCGTGCCTCGGAAAGCATGTTAAGCCGTTCGTCCCGGCTATCATTCGTGGATCTTTGACAGCCGTTACGGGTCGTCAGAAGCCCGAAAGTCTGACAACCAGTCTTACCAATGGGTATCGTATTACCCAGTTACTGGGTTGTGGAGATCAGATAGGCAGTCACCCCATGTAAAATACTGGTATTCAGCTGCATCTGGTTAGACTGGAAGCCGACCCCAACAGAGTTGAGAAAAGGCTAGGCAGATTGAGTTAAGTTTATACGAGATTGAGCTAGGTTGAACCAAGATAGTTGTGTCGATAGTTTAATAGAAACAATTCAAAGACTTGCTCTGACTATTTATGTTCCTTACACATAACTAAAATATTATGAACGCTTTTGATAAAGGGATTTCTGTTAAATTGCACATCAATAGTGGAAGTAAAGTGAAAAAAAGATTCTAATAGGTACTTTTTCTAGTGGAATAGGTTCTACAAGATGGACCGATGACCTTGCGAGAAGTACAAGACTGGTCGGTGTGGCGACTCTTGGGGGATGTGGTCAGCAGTAGACTTCTTTTGGCTGAAATGGTGATGCCAAAAACTTTTTCTACTTCACTAAATCAAAATAGGAATAGGAAGATAAAGGAGTGTGAAAATAATTATATAATATAGCTACTTAACTTACTAATTTAACAAAGCATGAATTAACAATTAAAAGGCTAAATTATTGCAATTTATTATAAAGCAGAATAATTTTACTAACATAGTTTATAAGTAGGTACTTTTTACTAACAATGTTTGGAATTTAATTCTGAATTAAATGATTAATAAACCTGAAGTGTTTGTTTTTGTTTTGTTTGTTTGAACGCGCTTATCTCTGGAACTACCAGTCGAATTTGAAAAATCTTTTTGCATTTTATATCCTAATTCTTGAGGTAGATTGATGCTAATTAACATCACGCTACGACCCTTAGGAACCGAATACAAAGAAAAACAGTCAGAAAGAACGCTAGCCGAAAACGAAGTAGCAGCGGGCGACGCGATGCGACGCGGTGGGTCGAGGGAACAAGAAATTTCACACGGACGAAGTCGCGGGCAGAAGCTAGTAATTAATACTTTTGACCTTATGATACGGAATCCTAAAAATGTCACTTAGAATGAGAACGACCTTTATAAAGAATGAAGACATTATACGTATAAAATATTCGCAAGCAAATAAATAGAGCCTTATAATATTATTATTATTAAACAAAACTTCTCGTTATAATAAACATGAGCCTGTCACCGAGATTTCATAATAAAATCTAATACTATTGACTTCAAGGAAACTAACTCTTTGTAAATTCTATTTGTTCTTCGAAGTTTGCGCAAAGAAAATTATATTTCTAAATGCCAGCTCTTCGCAGAAGGCGTCAAACAGAATAGGTCTTTAAAACAAAGATTTTCACGCCGAAATTATCTAAGTTGCTGTTTTTAGTCGAGTTTTCTGTGATAGTAGAACTTTCATCATTGAATATAATTTATGTGTACCTTGGCGAAGGATTAACGTTTTCTGGGGAAACGGTTCAAAAATGTGTGTGAAAATTAAAACTTCAATCAATCTACCTAGCCTTTTCCCAACCATGTTTGGGTCGGTTTCTTCCAGTCTTACCGGATGCAGCTGAATACCAGTATATATTTACAAGGAGCGACTGCCTATCTGACCTCCACAACCCAGTAACTGGGTAGGTAATAATACCCCTTGGTAAGACTAGTTGGCAGACTTTCGGGCTTCTGACTGTCAAAGATCCACGAATGACAGCCGGGACCATCGGCTTAACGTTCTTTCCGAGACACGGAGGAGTCTCGGTATGTAAAGGTGGTCACCCAGCCCCGGACCAACCCCGGCAAGCGTAGCTTTACCTGATGGATCGACCCGTGCGGCTGTTATTACTTAGCCACGAGCTCCTCTCTGTAAAAATTATAACTTATGGTAATAAATACCGATCCACCTCCATATTAATCAATGTCGTCACACAAACATTAATATTACTCGTTGTCCTGTTACGTATTAAGTAGGTACATTATGTTTAAACTTTATCGTTTGAACTATAGCGAAAAAAACTAAAATAATTAGGAATATTTAAATAGATTTCAAACCAATCCATTACTTACCAATCTACTTTGTACATAGATGTCTACAGGGACGCCTATATTTAGCAATGGTTTTTTTATACCTGAAACTGATTTTAAATCGAGATATTTTTCAGTCCAATCAATAATTATTATGCCAAAAATCGATCGATCGATCTTTGTTGTTCTTATTCGTACTCCTCACTAAAAACATCTGCCTAGCCTTTCCCAAACTATGTTGGAGTCGGCTTCCAGCCTAAACGCAGCTGATTACCTTCGAGTATTTTTTTTACATGAAGCGACTATGCAGTCGGTCCATCGTGATAGGCAAGAGCTGGGTTGTGGAAGTTAGATAGGCTCTAACTTCCACCACCCAGCTCCTGGGTCACACGATACCCCTGTTCACAACTGCTTGTCAGACTTTCGAGCTTCTGATGACCCGTAACGACTTTTATGTTGCGTAATTTAGTTGCATACTATTGTTTTTTTTTTCTAACTGAACAGACAGCTGTGCTGCTGTAGAGTTTCTTGCGCCACTTCTTCTTCCCAGCTAAGGCAGTAGGAAGTGGTGAAGGGTGGGCGTTTTGAGGGACTGTCTCATGTAATTTTGACGTGATTCTCAGCCGACTTTGAATAAATGACTTTTGATTTTGAAAAATATCTACGAATAACAGCCGGGACCAACAGTTTAAAGTGCTTTCCAAGGCACGGAAGAGTCTCGGGGTGTAATGAATAGCCACCCACCCATCCACGGATCGACTTCAGCAAGCATTGCTTAACCTTGAAGAACGACCCGTGTGGCTATTATTATTTAGCCACAAACCCCTCTCCTCAGTAAAAATATGTCGCTGAAATATCATGAGTTTGTCCAAACGGCTGCGCTTTATAATTTCCCTAACAAATTCAGTGTAGTGGGTAAGTTTATACAGAGGTCGCAGCACTCGACTTTGTCGCGTTGCCAGAGAGATATCAATTTGCATGCACTCCAATGGAGGGCGTTTCGAGGGTTGTCCCTTTGGAACAATAGTTTTTGCCTCTTGCCTTCATTTTGCGTATTTGAGTAAGATTTAATGGAATGTCCGTCTGACTGGCGGGCTCAGAATGAATTTAATGTTTTTTTGTGGAAATAAAAAATGTTATTATGGCGCTGGGTGGACGAACGATGGGAATTAAGGATAGAGCTTTTATCAATCTATTATTTTTGGAATAATAATATTGTACAAAAATATAAAAACTGAACAATTTGTAATTGCAACCGTGAGCTAAATAATACACTTGCAGCTCAATTCCAAATCTCATTAACAAACGACGTAAATCCCTAATGAAATTAAGTATTTTGTACTAGCATAGGGCTGTATTCCCAAAGAATGTTCCAAATTCATTCACTAGTTCAGGCTCAGTGCTGTGAACCGTATTCACGAATAACAGCTCGCGTCAAAATATTTAGGGTAGCGCATGGAATTAGTATGTACTATATTTGGGGTAGAGCCATAATGACAGCATCTAGCGGACCCAGTAGGTAAGCAATTACTATTTTAATCAAGTCTCGTGTAAACCCAAATACCTGGGTTAAGTACGTGAGGTTCAACACTGTGTGATATTATTATTAGAGAAATTCTCTAACTTCATTATTTTAGTTGAAAAACTTACTCATGTGGATAGGTCGTTATGTTGAATTTTGGGAATGTGAGGAGCGAATGGTCTGGATGGGGTAAGTGTTGGGGGAGCCGTTAGAAAAATATAAAGAAAGGCTAGAAGCTAAAATTACTGCTTAGGAACTAAGGGAAACAGTCCCTTAGTTCCTAAGCAGTAATTTACAGTAGTGAGTTAGTGACACTAGATTTTTTTAACAAAGTTTACCAATAGGTAATTAAATTTTGTAATAGTTCAACCATTTACAAACACAGTAATCGCATTTTAGAAAAGTTTTTAAATTTAAATGACAGTAATTAAAATAATTATAAAATAATTAAAAAAAAAAAAAACCACTTTGCACAGTAATTTTTCGCTGCCTCATTTTTCAAGAAAAGTCCATATATTTACATTCAACAGTTTTGGGAATAGTTTCATTTGTATTTCAAGTTCAGAAAAACTTGGAATTCATGCGTGTTCATTCTATATCCCTAGGGGACTATGTATCTTGTAAGAATGAAACCGGCCTATTTTGACAACAGAGTGTATTGTGGACTTTGAATAAGAATTGATGGATCACGAAGTATACGAATCAGAACAAGATAATAATTAGTCTCTAATAATATAAATGAGAAATAGCTGATTTATACTGTTTTTAATTTCATACGTATTCATTTAATTTTGTCGTACTTAAAGTGTTTTACGCACTATCTACATTAACACACGCCTTCTTCACATGTGGGTAGGCAGAAACTACAGAAAGCTACCAGCTACGATCCTGTGATGTATTTTGTAACAATTATTAACGAAAAATCTTGGATTTACGCAGGTTACCTACCAATCTATCTATACATTTTATAAATTACGTTTCAAGTTTGTGTGCGAGCGCGTTGTTCTTCTAAACTACGCAATATGGATACTTAGTGATGCGCTTTCATCATCATTTTAGTCCGGAAGATTTATGTGTAACTTACTTGTAATAAAGAAATCTTGATGTTCTAACAACTCGTAAAAACCGTGCGAAGCAGGGACAATTCCAATAATTATAATAACTCAAACGTTGGCGAAAATGCTACTGAAAGATCATAGACATGTACCATTCTGTAGTTACTGCTAGCATTCAGTAATGGAACGTTAGGTACCTTAATTATGACTAACTAAATATTTAAAGTTTATTATACTTATAATAAGACCCAAAGCTAGTTGTAAAAGTCAGGTGCTAGCTTTCGTATAATCGTAAGGCGATAATACTTATGCTGGGAAGTAATACGTACGTTTTAAGCCTTCTATTTAACGATAGCTATTAAACTTAAACATAAAATCGGATAAAAACATTGTAATCGTCAATTACTGTAGGCACAGAATAGTGTGGTAGTTAAATGAACAGGATATGCTTTTATACTGTGAAAGTGTCCCTATCTTATGCCTGTAATAAGTCATTAAGTCTATCTCTGTATAGTTTTTTTTGCATAATAGTCAAATTTTCTTAAAAACTGACCAATAGAAAGGTAAAAAAGAGGAGAAGAGGATGTAGAATCAATTATCTCTTAAATGTTGACTTTCAAAAGTACGTTTCATGTGCCTACTTGAAATAAATAATTTGATTTTGTTATTTTATTTCCGGAGTAAAACGCTGGTGATTCTTGGAAGTATTTATTTATTTATGTAATACTTGAAGCACAAAAATGTAGGTACAGAGGTGGACATGACAGTTGCGGCGGAGATGATAGACAGTTCAGCAGAAGTATGTCATGTTCAAAAGATAGAGTTACAGCGTTAATATATTATAATAGCTATATGTAAGCGGGCACGCCCTTTATGCCTGCATTGATGCTTTTATTCGATTAAGTTCCGTTTCCGTTTTTATTTTTCATATTCGCTTGAGTATAGATTTCGATGTTTTTTGTTGGTATATTGGCGTATGCTAGTAATTTAATTTAAGTTAATATTTTGTGTTGCGTAATGTTAATTATTTTGTATACTTTTGTATACAGAGTGTCTCAAACATAGTGGTCCAAAGGCAAATGAGGTACCTATATGAAATTTTCGATTGAAATAATGAAAATTTCGCTATTATTATTTTCAAGAAATTTTACACTTCCACTTGGATTTTTCGACCCTGTGAACATAATTTTCGAGTTCAAACGAGTTTAAATCTGGGCATCTTCCAGCCAGATTTGAACTAAAAATGTAAAATTGCTTGAAAATAATTAAAATAGCGAAATTTTACATAAAGATAGATAGATTATTACCTTGAAAAGATGAGCAACATAATTAAAATTTAGGACGGTACAAAAAGCGAGCGAAATTGCTAAAAGCAATTTCAGTAGTGGACATTTCAACTAAATGCAGGTGCTGACGACTATCGTACAAATGGTGTAAAAGGTAAGTTACGCAAACGTTAGTTAATGGTCACTCAGTACTTTTCTGGAAACCTTAGACTAAAAATATTATCATTGAAAAATTCCTCTTACAATATTATTTCTTAAACATCCAGCTATTACTAGAGCCTGAACTCAGTAAATGTCCGCCGTATTCAAACGGCGTAGTGTGAACAATCGTTGAGAATGTGACACGCGGACGTCACATTTGTTCAGCAAATTTTATGACATTAGTGGCATAAATGCTATGAGCAGAAATTTCCTGATGAGGTTTGTGATTGCTTTCGTATCTGTGTGGGGATGAATGAAAAATGTGAAGCTGGTGATTGTTAGTGCTGGTTTTAACGGAACATAGGAATGCTCATGATTTCGATGCTGACTATCGAAGTATGGGTCTGGCTGTTTGTGTATGTCAGTTTAAATGTTTGTAAACGCACCCACGATACAGGAGAAATTCCTAGCGTGGGGCAACGTTTAAAAAAATAAATAATTAAATAACTAATTACAGATGGTTTTTCAAACATAATATTTATATTTTATTATACTTTTCGAGGCATGGTCAAGAAGTGACACTTAATCCTAAAAAAGATACCTACTTTTTTTTTTTTTTTGTTTCCTTCTTATTCTGCCAATCGCCGAGATACAGGTTAAAAAAGACAAAAACGCATATAAATAAATATTATGAAACAGACTCAAAATTAATAACAACATCTCTGTATGAACACTTAAACTTACATCAGGGGTTGCCAAGTGCGAGCGGCAAAGGAATGCAATCTGCGGCGGAATGCTCCCCACTAGAATTAAATTTTAGCTACCCCTGCTCGGTAGTGCATCAGTCAAGTTCTTTTACGATCCCGAGGTATTTGCAAATATGACTTTTATTATAAACAAGGAGAATTTATTATTAAAATTTATTGTTCGTGTGATTAAAATAACTAATTTAAATTTTTTTAAAGGCACATAAAAATAAAAATACTTAGTAAACTTTTTTCTTTTTGGTATTAGTAGTCCCACTGGCTGCTTCTTATTAAGTAAATTGCGAGATTTCTAGAAACATTTTAATTACGTTTGTTTATGTATGTTTCGTTTACATAAAATAAATGAACGAAAACTTAAACTAAACTAAGAAAACTAACAAATTTTAATCAACAACTTTATATTGAATAATATAGTGTAATTATAAAAATTATAGAAGGTAATTTTTGGAAGATTAAATAGGTAACTGACGAGGCATGATAAACATGCCTAAAATAGATCCCCATATGAATTACATTCGCATATTTGCAATTTCTGTCTCTGTGTTGTTAGTTTGACAATGTTAAATGTTCTTATAAATCCTTTATTTCGTGTGTTGTCGCTAAAAGCTCCATGCTTTGACTACAACCGACTGAAAGTAAATTGGCATTCCAACGCAGAATTGCTAACATTAACTTTAATTAGATCAGTACACCAGCCGATTCGACAGCGCACAAAAAATACCTACGTTTGAATAATTCATTCTGTTTAAAATAAAGCAACAAACTTAGCTCTCAACTAATTCAGTCCGTCTATTTTGGTTAACAAATGCAAAAACAACATAAACACAAATGGGGATTAAGTAATAATCCCTTAACCCTATAGGAACGTGTGAGTCAAACTTTCCTCGAATTAGCTTCTTACTTTGATCACTACATAAATTCATTAAAGTACTCCACTATTATTAACGATGATTATAACGCCGGAAGAGGTCTGAGGGTGGCGGGCTGGCGGCGCAGGCCACCAAGGCGGCGGCGGTTTCATTTCCCCCATTTGCAATTCAAAAATTCACTCTGCCTTCCAGCTCATTCGTCTGTCTTTAGCAGACCCCTCTCTTTCACACTCACATTAAAATGTATATCGATCCTTGTCTCGCACCACCGGTTTTTAGCCAGCAATGCCACTAGACACTTTCTTGCAACGACCATGCGTAAAACTCAAACTAACAAAGGTTCGTGCAGTTTGTTTCGAAAGGATTAGCTATAAATAGTTCTTCCTCATTACATTTTCATGAAGGCTCCCTCTAGTTCTGGAATTTATGCTGAGAAAAGTTTGAGCTTTACTGAATAAAAGATAACTATTTGGCAGTAATACTGGCGGGGTTCCAGGCGACACTTCACGCTCGAGTTAAACTTATTAGATGGGAGATGGGTCAACTGAAATCTACCGCAATACTTACGTGGAAGTCGGCGAACTCAAATGTTTACTACTAGCTTCTGCCCGCGGCTTCGTCCACGTAAAAAATCTTGTTTTAAGAGAATATCCTTTAAGCCACTCGGCAATACTGTAGCTTATCATTACTGAAAGTATTTGAATCGGATCAGAAGTTCCGAAGAGTACCAAATTATACCTTTATAATATAAAAAAACCAACCGACTTCTCTTTTTTGCCACCGACTTCCGAAATAAAAAGTTATTTTTCACTTTGGAAGTCGGTTGTTTTTTTTTGTAGAAAGTTTTTATTTTTCACTTTTTAGTTGTGGTACCTACCCCCTACAAATTCGAATATCATGACCTGCTATGTAAATAACAGTGACAGGAATATGTTAAAACATCGTCCACATAGGCTAAGTGGGAAAAATACGTATTATTGAAGCTAATTCAAAAAGTACTCAAGCAAAGTTAATAAAAATTATATGGGACTATCACGAGAGCATACCCTTTCAAACATAAAAAGAATTTTCAAAATCCGTTCACAATTGACGAAAATATCAAGGGACATACACAAAAAAAAGAGAAAAATAACATACATACGCTACGAACATATAACCTCCTCCTTTTTGGAAGTCGGTTAAAAAATAGATGAATAATTAAAATAATTTAAAATTCACAATTGCGTTCATAACTGTGTGAAAATGGTTTCATGGCAGAGAATTTTATTATTATTAGCCTACGTTGGCCACCGTGCCATCAATTAATCACTGCTAGCTGAAGGAAAACAGCGCGAAGAAAACCACACGTCTAACAAATGAATAATGTGTTAAATTTTCTGGAAATGGCTGTCACTTTGCGCTGTACTCTTTATGTATTTTTTCTTTATACTTTCAGGGTTCTTGAGGAGCTCATGGCTAAGTAATAACAGCCGCATGGGTTGAATCATTGCCGGGGTTGGTCCGTGGATGGATGACCATCTTTACATACCAAGACTCCTCCGTACCTCGGAAAGCATGTTAAGCTGTTGGTCCCGGCTGTCTTTCGTGGATCTTTGACTGTCGTTACGGGTCGTCAGAAGCCCGAAAGTCTGACACACAGTCTTACCAAGGGGTATCGCATTACCCAGTTACTGGATTGTGGAGGTCAGATAGGCAGTCGCGCCATGTAAAATATTGGTATTCAGCTGCATCCGGTTAGACTGGAAGCTAACCCAACATAGTTGGGAAAAAGCTAGGCAGATTGATTTTTTTTACCAATAGGAGAAACACGTTTAATAATATCAATCTCCATCATGGAAAAAATTGTTGTTGAACTCATCACGTTGATTTTATTTGTCCGCAATATTGTTATGTCATGTCATTACAATATTGCGGACTGTTGTATATTTGTGTTGTTGGCTTTTTTATTGTAATCCAAGCATATAGGGAAGCCAGGATTAACGAGACTTTTGGTGGCAGGATTTATTGAAACGTTGAAACATGACAGTGTAAATGTAGGTCACATATCGCAATATTTTTTATATAGTTCCGTAGATATTTTAACGAGCAGTACATCTTTTTAAACCTCGTATAATTCTTAAGTTTATCAATTTTGTGTCCAATTTACAGTCAGGGAAATTAATTGTTTACTACGAAACACTACGCCAATTTGCCACGACAGTTGTCATTTGAAATTACTGATAATTTAAGTTGTTAGTCATTTAGTTATGCAATTAATTTCTCTGAGATTATGTTAACTTTGACTAGCTTCTCTTAAATAATTAATATCCCAGACATGGAATATAATCATGCATGGAAATAATCGTAAATACTTATCAGTAACCGAGGGTCTACTAATGTGGATTTTAACCCTTTATGATCCCTTTGGGGAATCCAGACATGAGAGGGACGATACTCGTATACCAAATAATTTATAAAAGCCAAAATAATTATTTACAGAAATGGTCTGTCTTTTAAAATTTCCAGCTTCATAGAAAGTAATGATAAACCAAGATGAATTACGAACATAAATCCTTCGAAGGATTTATGATGTACCTATAAAGGTACATCATGAGATACATATACAAAATGATATACATATCATATGGGATATATCGCTCGGACCGTGCCTCAGGCCTTTACCCGACTCTGGTTTTTGACATCAGTTTAGGTAGGTTCTACTCCATAAATACGAAAGCTTATCTTATTTACGATATTATTGTTGCTAACATGGTCTTTTGGGAAAAGTTCGGCCATTTGTTATGAGTACAGCAAGGATACAATTTTAGATTTATATTCTTCGTTCACTCTCTACAGTATTGGCTAGATTAGTGTAGTTAATGTGTAATTGGAAGGTGGCTTAAATATGTCTATTCATTCATGAGTCTTCGTTAATTTTCCTAGAAGCTAGAGACGTTACTGAGAATATCCAGCAAAGTTAGTACAATCCATAACATCACGCCTGTATTTCCTGAAGGGGTAGGCAGAGGTGTAACAGTGAGATACAGATAAGATACCAAGTTTTTATTTCTCATCACAATCTATAAGTAGGTATATTTTTAAATGATCATAGGACAATACATAATAGTTTTAGTTGTACTGTGGGAGACCGGTGCATAAGCTAGGCGTAAGGCCTGTATTTCAGGACACCAGGTCTCCACCCCCTTTGAAGGCAGAAGTTGTAGAAGAGATTTATGAATGAAAATCCTCTAATTATGAATTTCTTGAAGAGTGGAGACCACCATATACTTATGTACCTATATTTAAAATGATACTACGAGAGAAAAAGTTCTACAATATTCAATAATGTAAATTCCGAAATAATCATCGACATATTATTAATGTCGCTGTATTATCTAGATACACTAGTTATTTACTTATTTATTTACACAATACAGGTTTTAATCGTTAGAAATAATAGTTTGATACATAAATCTATCAGTGCAGGAATCGCCCCTAAAATACACCACATAACTCGGTTTTCTACCTTCTGCTTTTAGAGCATCCAGTTTATCAATTACCGACTTTTTCATGCCAACATTTTGTCTCAGTTTTTAGATACGTTGTATAATACAGATTCATTATTTTTACCTTTACCCACTCATCATTTACCTTTGTTGTTCAAAGTGAGAAGCGTAAAGTGCAGTGCGGGTATGTAAATTGAGTGTAATGTGTAATAACATGTAAATCTATACACGTTTTGATGGATATGGCTATAAGGGGCGCGTACACCCTGGGGACTCGTCCCCACACCACAATACAATGTGTGCACCGTGCCTATAGTTTTCCGCTATAGAATCTATATTTTATAGCATTGAATCTTTTATTTGATAACATTTTTTTTTAAACCTTCCCCTCCCTTTTTTTGTTTTTGCAGATGCAATAATTATATAAATATAATATAGCCTATGTCACTTCCATAATTAAGACGAATCTAACAACACCTCATAATAATATGCTAAAATCATCAAGCCGTTTAGGCTACAGAGCGTGCCAAAAAAATAGACATACCTACATACATACTCTCGAAAAACATTACCCTCCTTCTGGGGGCAGTCGGGTAAAAATAACGGGGATGATGTCCAAAAATAAGTTATTTTGTCGAATAAAAAGCATATTGTGATGTGTGCGTGCGTAAGGGTAGGACGTGACAAGCCAAGAGAAAGGGTCGTGACATACACATGAATTTGAAATGGACAATTTATGAGAAATGTTTCAATGTTTAAGCCAAAAATTCTCATTTATGACCATAAAATGTGCATGGTGGTTCTTAGCAGTTTCGGAAGTCTGTTCGGAAGTCTATCCTTTGATTCGGCTTACAGAATTAATGTGGCATTTTCTTATAAAATACTTCTAAATTCGGTAAAATAATCTGGACAAAAAACTGAGTTATGTTTGTTTTTCGATACTTTCAAGCGACCTGTTAGCAAGGAAACGTCCGGATCGGCTAGCTTGAGAATTTTTTAAATGCTAGAAACAAGCTGTTCAAGAATAAATATTTGAGTCTCGTTTAAAGCTACAAGCGTTTTGTTATCTATTTGCTTATTATTTGTAATAATCCTTTCAGGCATTCAAGCAGATTCACCTAGGTATACTTTGTCTATGAAAATTAACACATTGGAAAACCCATGTACCTACCTATATGTTTAAGACACAAAGGACTGGCAACTTGAGGAGATCGTGGCTAAGTAATAACAGCCGCACGGGTCGATCCATCAGGTTAAGCTGCGCTTGCCGGGGTTGGTCCGTGGATGGGTGACCATCTTTACATACCGAGACTCCTCCGTGCTTCGGAAAGCACAAAACGTTAAGCCGTTGGTCCCGGCTGTCATTCGTGGATCTTTGACAGTCGTTACGAGTCGTCAGAAGCCCGAAAGTCTGACAACCAGTCTTACCAAGGGGTATCGTATTACCCAGTTACCGGGTTGTGGAGGTCAGATAAGCAGTCGCTCCATGTAAAATACTGGTATTCAGCTGCACCCGGTTAGACTGGAAGCCGACCCCAACATGATTGGGAAAAGGCTAGGCAGAATGATGACACAAAGGACTGGCAACATGTCCATCACAATTTAATCACTTTTCCAACAACTGGTTTTAAATACATAACGCCTAACTTTTAAATAACGAAAGTAAAATTTTAATTGTTCGGAGCGAGGTTTCGTCTTATCCCCATGGCGTTGGCGACAGAATAAAAGATAGCAAACTTTATACAGTCTTAATTTAATTAATTGTCCCCCCCTCCTTCCTGTATCTATCGACAGCCATCTTTTATTTATGTACCCGCTGTGGGCGCCGCCTGTTAAATTATACAGTCAGCTTGCACTGTATGCGTTTGGATTTGGAATCTTTGCCAATGGATTTAGTTTTTTGTTCTCTATGGTAGTGCTGGCTGGTTTTTGTTTTTTTTAAGGAAAGTTCAGTTTAAATCCGAAAAAACGTTCTAATTTTAATATTATTCACGTAATTTACAAAAAATATGTAATGATGCTGTTACTTAAACGCATTTCCATATTAATTAGTAAAGGTTCCAGAAAAAGAGCAGCAAGAGCTGCTTTTTAAAGTGCAAAAACAACTTAGAGTAATAGCTCATACAAACTCGAGCACCCCAATTCACCCTTAAAAAAAACGGTTTTCCAGACACCGAAGAAAAATAAGAAAATATTTTTTATTTTGGAAATCATCGTTTGATTATCTTAATTCTGTGGTTCCTTTTCACCAAACTCGCAAAACAATTGTCAAATCTTTTCCCGCCTGCGAAAATAACAGGTGCAAATGTTATTATTTCTTTTCCGTGCGGTTTCTTAAAAACACGCCGTGATGTGAAAATGAAAGTAATTTATTTCTAAGTGACGGCATTAATAAAAAAACCCTTCAATTTTATAATTTTAATAAGACTCGAGGGATGTTATTGAAAGGCCTTTATTGAATAAAATACGGAGAAAATCGGGGAAAACGTTTTACGAAAAATATCAAGCTACCTGCATATTCATAATTTTTTTTTTCATGTTCCGTACCTTTACGTAATCGGTTTATATTGAGAAAACCTTTCACGTTTAAATAATACGTGCTTTATAATTGGCCAAGTGGAACTCTGTATTTAAGGCTTTTTTTGATGTAGGTAAGGTTGGTAAACCTACGTTTAAATGTAACTCGAATTCTAATTGAATTTGATACTTATCTATTTTGTCAAAAATGTTCTGCTATCCTATATTCATTTTTATAGGTCGGAAAAATATGAAATGGATGTCGGAATGTTTTAAGGGATATTTAAATATTCCGACAACCATTTCATGACGTACCTACACGACTACAGCTTCCGATCACTTGAAATACCAAATCACAATTGTGATCAGCTTGAATTAACATTAAAAACCAGAACTGAACTCTATTTCTCGATATAAAAATGATCATTGTACCAAAAATACGATAATGAAAATGGAATCCTCGGGTGGTTTTCATTGGCGACGCGACCTTGAGGCAAGGCCAGACGTTGACTCGGGAAATAATTATGTAGGTCGAAAAAAGGAGAATAATCTTTTTATGATTTTTTAATTCGAGAAGAAGGACATGGTAACTACAGATCAAAATCAATAATCATTTATTGAAATTAGTCTGACAATCAGCACTTTTTGAACGTCATAATAATTCCTTAAGACAGTCTCTAAACGCCTGCCCTTCACCGCACCTAACACAGTCTACTCAATTTTACAAGTGACTAAAGGTCGCGCAGCTCTTGGCAGGCTATGATAAAGTCAATTTTCCTTTTTGAACGTTCATTATAAAGGTCCATGTATTTATTTTATTTTATTATATTTGGGAAACTTACAGCTAACTGAATCAGTGTTCTTAATCAATCTAAAATTGAAGGCCAGTCACAAGTTTCCGAGTTTAAAAACGAGAAAATTGGTATTAATGTACCCCATAAATACCAAGGGACATTGGCAGATGAATAAATTCATTGTCAAATAAAATAAAATAAAGATAGTACTTAGGTAAATAACAGACACCAACAAAAGTCGATCAACACGTCGGTATTTTTTTAATATTAATAATAGAAGAAAATACATATTTAATGAAAATCGCAACAGAAGTAAAATTCAAAGAATATTAACTCTCAGCTACTTTTTCTAGTCATTTTATTAAAAAATTTATGATAATAAATTATGTAAAAGAGGATGTTGTAGTAATGGATTTTGTTGCTGACCGTACTTACTTACATATTCGATGAGATGGCAATCTACGTTTTCCTTTCATCCTAGGTCAATAAAAATATAGTACCACGTAATATCTTCACATTTATGCAAACACCGACCGCGACCAAGTTTAACTAACCGATAGAGGTCACCAATATCATCCGCAAATATCTTCGTAAAATATTGACTGGACCTTTACGTATTTATCTAAGATCCCGCGGTTATAAAGTAAACGTTGGTACACTGGCCAATAACAACAGGACCGCGAATCCGAATATAAACAATCAACCCGTCGCCACCTGAGTAATGCGCACATTAGCGGGGACTGGGGTACATCAAGCCCCCGTGAATTAACGCTGTCTTAAGTACGAACGCACACCAGTGTTTTATACATCGCTTTTAATTAAATTACATTGCGTGCTTCGAAAGCCGCAAATGCCCGCGTACGTGTAACGTGCGCTGTTCATGTTTTTATGAGTAGTAAAATTTATTAAAATATAGCGGATTATGACCTTAATGCCGTGTGGAAATTAAAATTATTTATTTTCACGGCGTTTTTTTACAACCTGTATTTTTCGTTTTCAACGCTTGAGCGTAGAAGCGTACGTTTGAATATGAAATTTCTGCTTTACATGGTGTGTTTTGAAACGGATTTGCAACTTTTTCTAAAAAAAATACTACTTTTAAGTGTATACTTTTAGGTAAGACAGGTAAAAATTCGTTTTCCATTTACAATCGAAAGTATCACCAAGCAAAAGTTTATTATTTAGTCTCCAGTATAAATAATAACAGCAGGTGCCTACGACAGGAAAATTGCAATGCGCCTTATAAAATGATAGTCTAAATTGAGCTGTCCTTGTCCCATAAGGAACATGCCTCCCCTTTCAACTTTTCGAATAAAAAGAAACTGTAAAGACGGAATGTAACAAGACCGTTTAGTGCGGTGACCGAGCAGAATCGACCCCTACCATAGAGGCTCCCCTCGACCCAAATCGTGAAATAATGGACACCACAGCAAGCGATCACGTCGCAAATAGCTCACGCACAATCGAATTAATTAATCATGAGAAGCGGGTTCTACTTTAAAAAACTTATCGAACTCGCTGCCGAAGTTTTAAGGAGAAGCTAACAAGGAATAGAACCGTAGATGAGAGATGAAAGTTCAGCTCGAGCTCGGAGGGAGAGGAACGAGAGCGCCAGACAAGAATAGCTGCAATTTAAAACTCGATTAGAATTCGAACATTGAGCGGGCGCAGTTATTAAAAACGGTGTCGTGGTACCGCGTCGAGGACTTCGATTTCATGAAACTGCAGTAAAAGTTCTATTGCAGTCGTTTATTTTTTATGTAACCAAACTTTACAAAATCTAATTATTGGCGAAAACAAGGTGGAGCTCGCAGCGATTACGGACGCTATGTTATTGGCTGTTCACAAACACAACGCAAAAGATTACAGCGCGGCGATTTGCACGTTGTGGAATGGCAGGAT
This sequence comes from Eupsilia transversa, assembly GCA_914767815.1. Lineage (NCBI taxonomy): Eukaryota > Metazoa > Arthropoda > Insecta > Lepidoptera > Noctuidae > Eupsilia > Eupsilia transversa. The sequence continues at coordinate 6,156,143 of OU611874.1, forward strand.
TCGCAGAAATCAACTGTCTGTAGAGCAATTGTAGTTCAAGTAGAATGCTCTTTATGGTTACTGTCATTTGCATGTAGAGAGAAAATGCTATAGAAAAGGAGGTATTGGGAGTTCGCGTTACCGTAAAATCTTATTTACCATAAAGTGTCAAACGAGTGTGGCAGAAGTTGGCAGCTTTGTTTACGAGCTATAAAATAAATCGAATGAGACTGTGCCTCGGTGGCGCAGGCTGGTGGCTCTGTACTTAAATACTCGTACGTGCTTGCTGCTCTGAATTGTTTATGATTTATCGATGTAATCAGTGCAGACCACGTTATGGAAAAATAAGCGGTTTATTCTGTACTAGTTTTTGCGTGTAGTTTTGTGGCTGCAATTTATTTCCGCTTCTTTACTTAACAACTTTGTAACTTGTAAATTGTAGTTTCAAGCAGCTTTCTTTTTGTATTTGTTTGAAAGCACATGATTCTCGAAAACAGTTAGTTAAATGAAAAGAATATTTTCTTACAGAATTTGTATCTACCGAAGGCTTAGTTATGATTCTGTTTTCATGAAAAGGCTTCTGAATAAAGTAAAGATCACGTACACAGTTCCATAATATAATTTGTATGTATGCTCGTGATTGAATCTATTCTTATCTAACTATTTATTACGATTTTCATCAGATATATGTGCCTTGTAACATTAACTTACGGCTTAGCATAGATCCCCTCTATAATAAAATTTCCATGTCTCAGAGGGATCAATGTTTTGAAGCGTAAGTTATTTAATAATTCCAATTGTAAATTAACCTAATTTTAATTATAAATTACTCCAAACATTAACTTAACCCTATTTACGCCCACGGGAATCGGTAGCGTGTACGAAACAAATTCCTATCAAAAACACCGACACAATAATTTAACAAACATTTTTACTTTCCCAAAGGCAAAGTCGCGGGCAAAAGTAAAGTTAAACAAACACGAACATAGCTATTCCACCGCCGACACTAATTACTTTATCGGACAAACCGTGTCAATGAAATGCAGTGTTTTCATTGAAATACACGTCGATTAAATTATAATTTGCCAATCAGCTCTAACAGTTGGACGAAATACTGGTAGCGTTGTAGAGCCAATCAAAATTGCAAATTTCAGCGTTGCTTCGTTAACTATGCGAACAGGCATTAACAAGATTGTCTTTACATTGCATTCGTAAAAATGTAAACGGGTGTTTCGATATTCTGTGAGAGTTCAGTGAAGCGGTGAATGGCTGCTGTGTGGACAATAGTACGGCTTTCAGTGATAAAATGAGAGAAATCATTTTCCGATGCTCGATATGGAAAGTATGCTTTTAAGTACTCGTGTACAACAAGCACTTATATGTGTAACTACTTAACATTTTCCAGATATAGTATCTAGGTGGTAAAAAGTGAGGCTTTTTATTCCAGGCGGCTAACTCTGACATTCAATTGTCAGCTTTGTCAAAAAGAAAACTATTTATTTTCTTCGAAAAGTCGCAAACACTATGCATTTCTACAGAGTTTTCATATTTGAACCTGTTTGCCTATAGTAAAAATGTCAATTACTTTTTTTAATAAATGTTCCCTGAATAATTAAGTCACCCCTAAAGAAAATAAAGGAAACATAAAACCACGTTTCCAAGAATGTAAGAGTTTTTTTTTGAGATATTCGAAATGTCTAAATAACCTAGATTTTGCACTTTATCGCGCGTAATAACACCTATAAAAATATTTATTTACATAGCGCTGAAGTTATTTGAAGGCATTTATTTTCCTTTGCTACTATAAAGTGGGTTTCACATAAATTGGCGTTTTTGTTGTTATTTCTAAACTTTTTATGAATTCATGATTTTATTTCATTTGATTACCTTTTTCACCTACTTTTTTTTGAAGCGGTTCGTAGCTTTCATAATGATTATTTCATGTCATGTGGGCTGGCATGTCCTGCGTCAGCCATTACATTTACTGTAGGTAGGCACAACGTAAATTATTTTTTCAAGCCATAAACCCTTTTAACAACTTAATACAACACGCAGCGGCCAGTTACGTCAGCGTTTATAATGAATAATGATCAATAAAATCGTACCAAACGCGACCGCGTGTAATCCCAAAGAGCAGTTATAGCGGGCCTCCAAAACATATGAAATAATTTCATTTTCCCTTCTTCGTTAAAACATTACAAACATGAGTTACGTCCGCGCGTTCGTTTGATCTTAGTTATTTAGTCCCCTTAACTTGAAAATAATACTTAGCGAAATGGAGTACGATATGAGGGTACGTAATTAATTAAATTAAGTTCGGAATACGTTAGGAACAAAGTTGGATGTGGCTACCGGCGACTTGTTAATAGCTAAGGGGATGATCCGTCGGTCCGAGCGGCCGTATGCGGTCCCCTGGTCCCCGGAGGCCCGGAGTGCCAGGAGGCCTCAACACCCCACATGCTAATAGCCAATCATATTCTGTTTACATTCCATCACCGAGTATGAATAATTTGTTATTGTCTGCGCAAACATGGCGCGCGCCGCGTCACGAGTCCATTGTCTACTGGATTAATTTGCTGTCCAGAGTCGACGCAATCGAGCCGCCGATTCAATGCCAACGATATCAAAGAACAATTGGGCCCACTCCGATTGTAGCCGATTAATAGAAATCGAAAATTGGATTTTATTATCTGAATGCGCCCTGATAACTTTTCGAGATTCTTTTGTTTCAAATGTTCTGTTAAATTAAACTTTGAAGCTTTTTCATTGATTTTAAAATTAAATGGCTTTAGGGTTAATAGCTTTATGTAGGTGTTTAATATCTAGAGTACAATAGAGTGCCTACCTACCTACATCACTTAGTCCTTTCTATCGCCTTCTAGGGTCAGATCTAGCAGACATGGTGTTAAATCGATGCAATACCAACTTAGTATCTGAGAATTATTCACTACCTACTTTTGCCCTACCCACATACCTATCAGAAACCAGATCTCAGAACTAGCACCAGCCACCAGCCAGTATTAACGCTTGTTACAACTGAATCCGATAGCCCTGTCTCACAATTATTACAAACCTAACTCCCTTACCCACCGATAAAACAGAATACAGTACGGTACTTCAAATAAATCCCGTTCAATACATGCTTAAGTATCTCGCATGCTGTGAGCTGAGTTCACATTGTAAGTAAGCCTTGAGGGCTCCCCTGTAAACCATGTTACGTCGTAAATCTAGCAAGGTGCCCGTATCGTGCCCGGGCGCTTGCAAATTGCCGGCTATCGATGGATGGGAGTTGGTCAACTTTTCTTGTATGGAAATTGTGTGGTGTGTGGGTCATTCGAGGTTAGTAGGATTGAAGATATTTTAGTTTAATTTTAAAATTCGTTTTTATTAAGTATATTTATTGGCAGTTTATGAGAATATCAATAAGATAGATTTTCTCTCGCTTTGAGTGTTTATTAAGTTATCAGACAAAAACACGAGCGAAATCCTGCTGAAAACTGATCCAACGTTCCAACCTGTTTTCATTTTATCAAAGTAAACTAAACAAACAAAACTTAATTTAACATCCACTTAATACCCCGTAAAAATATAACAAAATAAAAAGCGATAAATCCTCGGAGCGAGCGCCATAAAATCTCGATAAAATTGGGACATTATTTCAAATATTTGCAGTTCATAATTTCGTTCCTCCACCTTGTTACTTCACAATAAACGGTAGATTAAGCTGGTGTACTATCGAGCGTGGTTTCTGGCAATCAATGTTGGTTAGACAATATTGGATTTTAATTACGAGTATCGCAGGTCGCACTCGCTTCGGCTAATCGATGAACTATGCGAATCGTTGTCAACGGTTATTGTGGTAACCGCCATTAGATTTATTATTATCGTCTCCGTTAGCGATGATAGGTAGTTACTTTGTTATTAAATTACGCAGTGTTTAGGGATTTTTTTGGGCTTGCCAATTTTCGTGATAGCGGTTTATTAGGGGAGCGTTTAGTAGTTGATCTTAATGGGATATTGAGATTTTTTAATGGGATATTGGGATTTTTTTATGGGATTAGGTCAACTTTAATCATATTTTAGAACTTTGCTCAAATCTCACTCTTAGCTTTTTTTCTACGATGTTTTTTGTCCAACTTTATAACGAAGAAAATGTTGCATTAGGTAACCCGTTTTAGTTTTTTCAAGTGCATCTCAGTGTCACTTGAGCTGCTTATCTGTATTGTAAAAAGAATTGGAAATCGGTTTCTAGAATACGTAGGTATAAGGGGTCTATATACCGTGGTATTTTTTTTAAGTGTTTTTTTATTTTAATTTCACTATTCAACATTCAACCTACAATGCAAAAAAAAAAACCCGCAACACCTCTAAATAAGACCAAGTCTGGCTGTGTTCCTCAGTGGGTATAGGTTGTTGTGTTAGAGCCACTGGGCTTTATTATTCCAAAGATGAAAACGTGCATGAATTTATGCAAGGACGCAGTCTCTAGCGGCCTTGTACATCAACATGCACTTAAAGCATTATGCACATAAGTGTTATGGTAATGATAGTGGCAAGCTACGTTTTTTATTCTAGTATAGTGTGGTGAAATGGGGTCTGGGTGAGGTGCAGTTGAGCATAAAGAATTATAAGGTAAGTAGTTTATAGAAATACTTAGTTAGCCATTAAGGTTCGTATTATAATGCCTTATTTTTTTGATCCGCTATACATACAGGTGATATCTTTATAATTTATAGCCTATGTTACTCAGTGATAATATAGCATTCTACTGGTGAAAGAATTTTTTAAATCTGCGCAGTAGGGTTTTGTTTTTATTAATTACAAATAAAAATATATTTTTTTCTAATATTAGTGTAGTGTAGGTATTCCAAAAATAATTCCCTCATTTTGTGATTTCTAAACGTCCCCAAAAATATTGGTACGCATAACGAAACAGCGTTAAGGGAAAAAGAACGATAACAGTCGATCGTGCTTCGACGGTAAAATAAAACTGGCTTGTTCATATGACAGCCAGCTGAAATATTGTTAAACTTGCAAAACGGACGAGTGGTTAGCGTTCCCGTTGTCCTGCAGTCGATACAACTATCGATTTTGTATGCGAGATAGCTGAGGATGCATCTACATCAATGGCCCATCACTAGCACCGCTTGAATGGGCCGTGGCGACACGTCAAAACATCGAGATTTCTTTGCTGCTATATCTTGGTTATTAATGTACATAATATTATAAACATTTCGGAATAAATGATGGTAAAAACCGCATCGAAATCCATTGTGGAAACCTGCGCTTTTGGAAACACAACACTGCCAATGATAGGTACATTAGAGTGGAGCGGCGCAGCTGCGGATTGTCTGCCGTCTGAATTCGTGCAGGTTCGATGTCCGCACCGAGATAAAAATGTGATACGTCTGTTTCTACATACACATGCATAAACTCACACCATGGGGATATGCAGAATCTATGGAACGCCACCTGCTGCGATCCCTGCATACTTCACTTGACTGTCATTCATTATTAGACTAGAGGAGTTTTCCCCTCAAATAAACAAAACAAAATTGAATGCTGCCTTGTTCGGTATCAAATGAAAGGGCTTAATTAGCACATTTAAAATTTTCAGATTATAATCCCAAAATAATTTAAATAAAAATAAATGTTATAAAAACTAAAAGCTAACTACGAAAAAAAGTCAACTAAAACGGTATAGGTAAACAAGATGACAGATGACAAATTAAAAATCCGGAGTCGCACGTAATCTGTTCAATTTATGCTGAGACGTGTGACTCCAGATCTTATTTTTTTACTACTGTGTGTTGGGTACCTATTTAGATATACACCATACAGCTTTTCATATTCCGTATTTTTATTTCAAACTGGAATTTTTCTGTAAAAGCAATCCATACATTGGGTAAGCCTGCATAATCCGACTGATTGACATATCGAGTTGTATAATCTCGTATATATCTATTACACACATAGATATATAATCAATCTATACATTTCGAGTGCCTGTGAGACGAAGTTAATCTGAACTACACAATGGATTTTAATTCCGTTTTCACCATAATTTACACAATATTTATTCCGGATTTTTTATGTGTATTATACCTTTCTGCCCGCGACTTCGTCTGCATGAAATTTCTTGTTCCCCCGACCCATCCCGTCACATCGCATCGCGTCACCCGTTCGTACTTTTTCTTCGTTTTTGCTAAGCGTTCTTCCTGACTTTTTTAGCTCGGTTCTTTATAATCTTAGCGGGATGTTCAATAACTTTCCTCAAGAATTGGGCTATCAAATGCAAAAATATTTTTTCAAATCTGAGTTGTAGTTCTAGAGATTAGCGCGTTCAAACAAATAAACAAACAACTTGTTCAGATTTTATAAATATAGATAGATAGAAATGTAGATTTGACTTAGTTAAAAGCACAGATATCTGATGTTTTAAAATGTCGCCTCAACAGTATAATAGTGCCCGTGGAACCCGTGCGAAGCTGCAGGAGCGGGTGGCTAAGTGGACCTACCTGTAATCGCTTCGTACTCGTAAATATGGTTTATGTTGATATTCTGTCCATTGGGAGAGGATGAGTAGCAACAATAAGATTATAGTGGGTGTCATCGCTCTTATTAAGTACCTACATGTAGGTAGATAACCATGTATTTTCCCCTGTGACTGAATTAGTCTCAGACTGGCTAGGTGTGGCAACACTGCCCACGTATTTGCCTTTACTAGTGCAGGGCTGGGTCTTAATATTACAATGTAGGTGCTTAAACAATAAGATTGGTACATAGATACGTAAGGACAACTCACAGCTGGAATTAGCCCAAAGGCCAAACATCGAGGTTAATTTAACTAATTGGCTTTAATTTTTAGAGGAATTCGGAGGAAGGCTGTTTTGATGTCTAGAATTGAAAAGATTGAAGGTCTGAATCGGTTACAGCTTAAAAATCTCACAGTATTTTTTTTCCTTGTATGTTTTTTCGAAGTTGGTTACTTCTGGTTATTTTATCTTAAAGAAAATGCTCTACTGGCTTCCTTGAAACATACGATTGAGATTCATAAAAATCGTTTTATGGGTGTCTACATCTTTTTAACCCAATTCTCGGAATAGCCTGGCACACCTCGCCGCGATTTTACATTCAAATCGTAAAGACAACATTGTGACAAAAATCCTATGGGAGCTGACATGTTTCAGATCACATAAAAATGATTTTACGATTCTATCAGAGTATCTCATCTCCCACTCCATTCTCCGGTTTATGAATAAAAAGTAGATAAAAACTTTTTGTAAAGTGGTTCGTAGTGCATTTCGTTGATTTATAAAACATAGATAGAATGTATTTTTCGATTTTATGTATCAGTAGTGAAGTGACATTGTAATCTATTTTTGTGATATAGTTGTTTGATCGAATCTAGTAATAATAGTAGTTTAAATCTCTCCTTAATCTGCTGGACTTTAGATGAATGCCAGGCAAAATTCTGTCTAAAAATGATGGACTTTCGTTCAATCAAATATACTTGCCCTATTTAACCAAAACCAATGTGACCAAAATTGCGAAAGTATAATTTCTATTAATTTATGATATTTTTTAATTATACTAGATATCTAATGAATGAATTCGCCTTAAGATCTACTGAAAAACATTGAAGAGTTTCGTAAGATAGTCCCTGAAAAAATATAAGGAAAATCTTCCGGATTGTGTAAAATTCTAAACTAAATAACAAGAAAATATACTTTGCTCCAATTAGCCAGGTCCTAAGCTTTTCCTTTAGCCCCAATTTACAGTAAAATAAAAGTTCGCGACACATGCAAATCGTCGCTTTTATCCAATTACATAATTCAACAGGCTTTGAAAAATTACTGCGGCTGTGTTTGCCTTTCTAGAGTCACACGTTCAGAACCTTAGTAGGGCACGCAAACACTGGAACAGAAATCACTTGTGCAATGTTTTGCTGATAAATGTTGAAAGTGTTTTAGGTTTAGGAAAAACTAAAGAAATGAGTAAGATTAATTTAATAACTGTATGAGAATTATGCGTTTTTTTTTAGGAAACATTTGTCGATAAGCATCGAGACTGAGAGCCTTTTACTCGACTGCAGCGAAACCAAAAAAGGAGGGTTATTTATTTCGGTAATACTGATGGACTCTCTCAAACAGTCTCTTTCTGACTAAAACCCTAGAATGTTCTTACAAGTACCCCTTTCCTAGGATACCTATAGAATATCCTCCGTAACCTGTCATGTGATAACCTCTAACCAACCCTCTTTAAAAACCCAAGTTTTAGATGTTCATTCAGTGTTCAGATTCTTACTTCCTTTAAATCAAGTTTTCTGATCCGATTATGCTTGAACCGTCCTAGATCTGTACTGCAGATCTACTGTGATCTCGTTTCCTTCGAATTTTTCCGCAGCACACACGCAGGGTTGCCAGGTACATGCAAACAGTAACAATCGAAATTGCAAATTTGTGCAGGGGGCCCGTTCGGTTCGTTAGCGAGTTGTGTTTACGCGCCACCAACAACTAGGGTTGTCCACCGCTAATTGGTCGCAGTTTGCATTTAGTTTGATTTAATAAACTGTACGTAATGTATTCGATTCGATTTATCGCTTCGGTGGGTACCGTTTTTGGCGGGAACATGGTTTGTTCCGCAGTTGTTAAAAATATGAGGTTTTTTTGTCAGCGCGTAAAAAATGTCAGCGCGTATTAATGGACGCAACATCTTACTGAGGGAAGTCATCAGTCTCAAGTCATGAATCAGAATGACGTAGGGTATTAAATAAACATTTCATTTAAGCATCTACATTAAATCCAGGAAATTCCTTCTTACTTAACCTGATTATGTTTAGTAGGTACAAAAATAAGCACCCCGCATAATAACCCAGCCCTGTGAACGAAAACACTATGAAATAATGATCTTTCTTTTGCGGAACGTTTTAATAATGGCAAAATTGTACAATTTGCATATTTGTGCACCAATCCATTACCTGTGCTAGCCACATTGTGCTCTATGCCCGGCGTGTGCCCATAGTGCCGTATGTTACTCGGCGATTGAGGATTTGCATATTTTTTAAATTATTATGTTTTTCTTTACATGATTGCTTTATGTTCAACTGATTTTAAATGTAGTGAAAATGGTATGTGTCTTTATGAAATATTTTTTTCATGGAATCAGCAGTCAATTATTTTCTCAATAAAATATAAGTCTTTTTTTCTATTTTAAAACTACGTCGTAATAGATTTTGAACGCAGAACAAATAAATAAAGTACAAAATGGTTTTGGACTCAGCATGTAGTTGGCAACGCGAAACATACTTATTTGTTGTATTCTGGCCAAGCCAGTGGAGCACAGAACACAAAATATATAATTTATATAATATTTCGTTGGAAAAGTATGGATAAAGGAACTTACAATATTTATGTATGTGAATTTATTGAATGTTCATCGATAGTTTTGATATATCAAGCGTGAAAATTGTGAAAATATTATATTTTACACTTGAAGGTTCATTCGATCTATCTATCTATCATTTTACGAGGACTTGAAAGAAACTTAACTATCAACAGAACAGCTCTTCATTATAACATAATTGATGATGCTAGAAATACTTGAAATAGAAGAAGTTCATTCACATGTTTAGAATATTACAAATACCTTTGAAAGGTCCTATTTCTGTCTAGCTTTAACGCTGAGGCGATTTCACATTTTACTTTTGTATTTTTAAAATAAAATATACATTTACAGAATAAAAAGATACATTTTGTATAGATTGGGTAGGCAAAAAAGGAATGACAAATGGATTTCGAATTTAACTCTAAAAGTTGTGGAACATTATTTAAAAATAGTTTTTTGATTTCACACAAATCCTATGTACTTAAATATTAAGCCTGATTGCACTAAGAATTGACAGACTGACTGATTGATTGACTTTAAAAAATATTTTTTTATTTCTAAGCTCGCATTTAAAAAACTCTATTAAAAAAATCTTATTCATAAGAATTATCTTAATATTCTTTGCATATGCTTTACATTATCATAATTAATATCTCTATTGGTAATCCTATGTTTCAAAACAATTATATTGTTAACATACTTATTGATATTTGCCAAAAAAAATAATATTGGACAAAATAAATGTACTCTACATTACCCTTATTTTCTATTACTAGATTAAAAACATCCAAATCATTCACAAGTTTCTTTTAAAATAAGTCGTGAGCCTGATGGGATTTCCATACAAACTTTCATCCCCTATTTAACCCCTTTAGGGGATGATTTTTCAAATGCTCACTTTCGTTATATATGGACTCTCGTGCAAAATTTCATACTTCTAGAAAAAAAACATAACTTCTGAGCAATAAGTAATAACTCTTCAAAATAAAAATAAAAATATTTTCGTGCTTAGTGCAGGTATAACCACACGATTATTTTTCCCACAAACGATATTTGACAGTCAGTAGAAATTTATCTTTTTTTGCAAAAACAGAAAAACTTAAATAATTGCACCATATTTGTAACACTCAACTATGTGAGTTACACGTTAAATGCATTGTGAAAGTTTTTTCATTTATTCGTGTTTGAAACATTTCTTTGAGCCCTCAACTAATAAATAAAGTTAGTGGAGATATTTATCAAAGAAACAATTGAGCTTTGTATCATTTATTTTGAGTTAAATAAATGAAATTGTTTCATGTAGGTATCGTTAAAGAATGTGATATTGTAAAATGTCCTGAATAGCTGCTATACCCAATAATCATGTTATGATACTTACGGTTGATCATTTGCCCAGCCTTTTCCCAACTATGTTGGGGTCGGCTTCCAGTCTAACCGGATGCAGCTGAGTACCAGTATTTCACATGGAGCTACGATACACCTTGGTAAGACTGGTTGACAGACTTTCGGGCTCCTGACGACCCGTAACGACTGTCAAAGATCCACAAATGACAGCCGGGCGTTCCGAGGCACGGAGGAGTTTCGGTAAGTAAAGATGGTCACCCGTCCACGGAAAAACCCCGGCAAGCGTAGCTTAACCTAATGCGACCCGTGCGGTTGTTATTAGGGCTTGTACAGACTGGGGCGCGATATCGCGGGCGCGACAGGCAGCGCTACCCTTGTCGCGTCCGGGATATCGCGCCAGTGTATACGAGCCTTTACTTAGCCACGAGCGTGCGGTGGAATAAGAAATATTAACATATTAAAACAAAAATGGATTTTAATATTACTGACTAGTTTATATAATACAGAGATATCACAAAAAGTTAGGATAAACATAATAAAATGAATCCGTAGTTGTTTTTTTTTTGTTGGTCTAGTGGTCGCAAGCGCTACTATTGACGTTGAGGTCCTGCACTCTAATTACGTAACACACGATCAATCATAATCTGTATCATTTTGACGCATATTACTTATACACAGCTTCTTATGTTCGAAAAATTTGCCCGCTGAACAACGTAAATTACGCAAAGAATGTTGTTGAACTGTCAAAATGAAATAGATTGTGATTTATCGTTTGTTAAGGTCGGTAGGGAGCTGGGTTCGATTTCCGGGTGGCGCAGTATTATTTGTTTTTTTCAATTGGAATTTAAACAGCAGCCCGGAGTCTGGATTTGTGCCCGGTTGATGGCAATAGGCTTACCCCCTATGACCTACATGGGACTCAAAAATAAACTGCGAAATGTGGATATACTATAGGTACACCTCTGCCCAACCCTTCGGGGAATACAGGCGTTGTTCAATTTCATATGAACATAATATATTTATTTCATAGTTTTATACTTATTTCAATTTAGTTACCATAGCTAATAATCGACATCTCTATTTTCATAAACAGGCAACATTATTTGTCACTTCCTGTATCCGTTCTCTTAGAAAATTAATGTCTGAGTGATGGCGCACGTTGTGCCATTTAAAATAATGAAAATTAAATGTTTTCAACAACAAATAACCGCATTTAATTTTGAACAGGCGTGATATATTTATGTTGTTATTTTTTTGGACAGCTTTTCTGGTTCTGTATGTTCCCATTTCAAAAATCTTACTGGTCGTTCCCATACGGTCAAGGCAACCGCCACACCATTTGCAATCAAATCACGCTTTGTGGTAATTGGCTATGTCTAACAATCACTTAACTCTGTAATTAATTGTCTATTAGCGTATAATCAGCGTTATTACAATGGATGCCGGTAGCACCTAGGTATGTAATTACTAACCTGAACTGATCTGAAATTATCGGCTTATCTTGTAGGAAAAAATAATTAATGCCAAGTTTAAAGTAACAATATAATATCCTAAATTAACTAAAACTATTAATAAACTAAAAGTTGAAAAAATCATCCGCATTGCCGTCGACTGGTAATGTATTCAAGAGACTGCCGGCATTGCCATTTATATGGCAATGCTTAGCCTCTGCCCAAGGTAAAAGCCAGACCTTGGGTTACGGCAAGTGTCAACCAGCCGTTTGGAGATTTTATTAAATGAGCATCCACGGCCCCTAACGATACCCTAAATAATTTAATAATAATACAATTTCTAAGAAAACTTCACGGTAGAACAATTACCGGTGTCGCATCGCGCCAGTCTGCACGAGGCTTAACTTGGCATTTGCGTACATTTAATTTAATTTCTGAAATAAAATAAAAGTTTGAAGTGATCACTGTTAAACTTGGGCGACTTTGTAGGTAGGATTACGCTGTATGAGAATTTTAGGGATATTGCCAAAATCCACTCGATGAACAATATTTAGATTAGCAGTGATAGCTGCAAGTTGTGGTTCATAATCTAAATCAAACGATTGATAGATCGAGGTTATTTATTTAATTACTAGCTCGTGATTTCACTCGTTTTCTATAGGAATTATAACGTGCTGATAAATGTATTCAATGCGTAGGATCCAGGAAACTATGTATCTATTCTGTCTGCCCAATTTCAGCCATCCGTTCAGCCATTTACGGGTGACAGACATCTTGACGATTTTTTTTTTATCATCGTGATTACAATCATTTTATGGGCAATTTCTTTTTTCAATTCGAATTTTTCATTTCTATATTTCTATGCCCAGAAAAATAGCAAAAACATATAAGTCAAATACAGCAACACCACTAAAATACTGCGCTTTGTCCTTTGCAGTATAGCACTCGGCTTAGAATAGCTGTCCCTATATCTTTCGGTAGATGTCGTAACAAGATATAAAGGATTATGTCAACCGAATGGACAGGGGCATGAATTTAAAAATATAAAACAGGGAATGCGGACGGCACTCGCATTGCAAAGAAGATTAATTGGTATCATTGGTAAGGAATAGTCTTGAAAATAACTTCACTTATTTTTAAGCTGCAAGAATCCAAAAAAGATTGGTTATGCAAGAATTATTATTGAAAAATATAGAACTAAGTTGTTCATTGTTGAAATTGCAATATTTGCATCCAAAAGTTTCTAGTTTCTACTAAAGCACAAAAATTAAGAGCGTTCATTCTAAAAGTTGGCAACGTCGCAAATAGCTGTCAAATAATAAATGTATGGAAATATGAAATATCGCTGACCTAAAATATGAATAAAGAATTGCAATTATAACACTGAATTTTATGTTGTAACCGTTTTAGGTGTAAAAAGGGCATTTGGAAAGTTCCATCTTTTTTACATCTAAAACTAATTATTCGGTGTTACGCAAATCAATATTTTAGTTTACTAGTTAGCGTTTTTTCACATTTCCATACAGTAGTACTGCCAAATTAATCAAAACAGGTAAATATTTGACTGTTATTTGCGACGTTGCCAACTTTTACAAGGAAAATTTTAAAGTAAAGAGAACTTCTTCACGACTACTATATCACTCATTTGTATACCTTACATTTTTTCGTATAAATAACAACACGTTAGTATTACTTGCTCGAAAGTATGAAACTTGTTAATATTACCGAAAGCTTCCGTTGATCTAACCAGTTGAAAATGCCAGTCAGTTGTGTCTGTAGTAGTCTGTACGAAGTTAGGCTGCGGACTAACTTTGATACAAAGCGAACGGTCTACACTTACGTTGAATAAATTTAACACTGCATGTGTGACTCGAATGCGTTTATACTGACTGTTTCGTACTGCCCATTTCACAGAGTCACTAATAAATGGAGCGTTACCTTGCTTTATTTCAGTTTTTGTAACAGTTTTGGTGAACACAAAATTAGTAGCCATTGGCTAGATAAGCAGATTTATGGACGAACCCGCCGCCATTTCTTCAGGTGCTTCCAAAATATCAGCCAATTTTTCAAAAAGAAAAACTCTATTTTCTCCCTGGTCTCTTAGTTAGTCTTGTTTACGAGTATTACGACCAGTCAAATCGTCATCCTACGAAGGAAGCAAAACATCAAAATACTTTAAACCTTTTAAGCAAATTGATTATTATATCTCCTTGATATTTTGCTGATAGTTGAATGGAATGCGTATACCGTTCCCCAGCGTTGTTGACATTAACACTCCATGTGCAAGCTACTCCGTGGTTTATCTCAACTGCTTTGTACTGCCCACATGATACTGATAGTAAACTTATTGTTCGCCAACAGTTTTCTTGTTTATAGCTTTGAGGTTTTGCTATAAACTGTACAGTTGTCACGCCTGGACGCCTATTTTGTCGCACTATGCTGTTTTGGTTAGCATCGCTAATAATTTTGATGTTAATCTTTGTGTCTATTGTGAACAGATTTAAAATTGGACTAAATTATTATTTTGATTGAAAGGGTTGATTTTCGAATTTACATTTACCTACTTATATACATATAAGTTGGTTAAGATGAAAGAAAATCTGAAAAGGTGAAATCTATCATGGCGTTTTCTGTACCTAATCCATTGTTACAGTATGGGTAGATTGCAAATAAGTTGTAGTTCAGTACCGACTGACTTTTTCACAAACTGTACCTATACTCCGCATAATCCGTACGTAACACATTTAAACAAATTCCATATTTAATGTTAAAATTTAATACGTTCAAAGTTAAAATAACGGTTCATAACATGACACACAGTTCATTAAAACATTCCCACTTACATATTGAAATTGCCATACAACAGCATTAATAAACTATAATATTGCACACTGCACACTACAGTAATAAAACTGGGTATTACCGGTACTATACATAAGTATAGTCAACCTCGTAATTGCGTTACCACTTTTGACTACCATTCCCCGTAAATTGAAACTTCACTTAGGGAGAATTTTACCAACGGTGCCAATATTTCATAATAATTTTGACACTGACAGCTCTTGAATTCGGTTTAGAAATGGTGATCGCATTCAGTTTCATTGGAGAAATCTGCAGGCACCTGTTCTACCACCGGCGATGAACAAGAAGAGCTATCAACTAAAAAACTAGTTGGCGAGCAACGAGCAGCGAGTGCGCGACAGCGATAACGAATACTCGCTGGTATGCGTACGTTTACGTACCAACAGTGAGACTCTCTTGCCCGCCAGGAAAGTGTCGCTAAGCAATCACTCTCATTGATAGCTCTCGTCGGCGTCGTTGCCACAAACGAGTACTCGCCGTTTCAATAATTAACTTAAATTAATCAACTATTAATGCATCTCTTTTCTACAATCTTCTGTTCGTTTTTTGTGCGAGAAAATCGTTGATAGCTAGACGCTACTTCGTCGGCGGTGGGACAGGTGGCTTAGGTTGAAAAAAAATTCATTGAATGACGTGTTACTACTGGCTTTGAACCTTACGGCGGTAAAGGAAATACAAGGTCGACTATACTTCATAATACGCGATACGGAACCATCGGTCACCTACTTTCTGTTTGACGTTGTACATTACTATTCAACGGCTTGTTAGCTTTATCATTACTCCAGGGACTCAAACATAAATTACTGTATTGTTCCGCTAGCCAGATGCCAGGTAGATGTTAAGCTGGTAGTACACGAGACTGTAAGAATACAGAGAAACTGGATGAAATATTAGCCCTTCTCGCCTAATAACTGGATGAGTCACAGGGGAGATACGAGCGAAAATGTGAGAACTATTTTCTCTTACTATGTTCACATTATTCGGGAGTTTTAGTGTTTTTCTAAAAAAGCTAAAATATGTAGAGTTAGGATGTGCAAAGTATACCTATGTATTTTACGAGCATAACCTAAAATAAATGATCGAAAAGTAAGAATGCACTTAAAGTTATTTTGCCGTTGAAATTTTTATTTCAAGCATGTTATTATTATATTGTCGGACGCCATTATTCAGTCTCTAAACATTATCTTAAAATATGAGCCATCATTTCAAGAAAACCAAGGCAACATGTTCTCATAAGTAACTCTCTTTTGCAATTCAAAACGTCTGTTCAGAATATGTTCATACGATTAACCAATTCAGACTGGTACGTCGTACGTCCGCTAGCAGCCGTCAGTTGTCTTGCATCACAATCAATGAGCACTCACCCTAACAAACTATAGTTCAATTTGCACAAGAGAAAGAGCGGGTGCAAGACAAGACTGCAGAAGGCGCCCGGGGGCCCTGATCTCATAACAAACACAAATAAGCCGACGTGATCCGCTTACCACCATAGATTAACAACGTAGAAAATATTTCTACACTTCAACAGAATAATTCATGCTTTTCTGCGAACAATATTATCTTATCGGCATGAGAAATTGTTTACATGCAGACTCGGTGGACGTCGTCGTTCGATGTATTTCGCTGATTCTATGTAAAGTTACTTGCTCAGTAAACTGGAACGTTGTCTCGGCTCCTCGTGTTGAGTTTTGTAGGTTTATTTGCAAGTCCAATAGTTATTTCAGGTTGGAATTGTCGCCTATTTGATGTATTGTCTCGCTCAAGGGAATAGGATATTCGTGTTTGCGTATTTTAAAAGCCTGTCTTGCGTAAGGAATGACGTAGATATACTTAGTTATGTCCAATTTTTAAGAGATTTAAACGTTTAAATATACATTTAAAATAATATTTCGTACGTAAAGATTAGAGCACAGGCCATAATTGAGATTGTAATTGAGCTAAGCAAAATAACAACCTCTGAAAATTTCCCTCTAACAAATACATAACATTTAATAGGTACTGACTTTATTTTCCGACGATTAGCATACGAAAACACTGGAATGTCGGCCACGGCTTAGATCCCAAACGATTGTTGGCTTAAGCCCACTTAAACCCTTGGATAGATACTTGACAATGCCATTTGCATTTAGTTCATTTGTTTCTGGTTCCAGCCAGCTAGTTCCTTTGACATGCTGATTACAATGTAAATTAATAGTGCCAACTAGCTGAAGTACACATTGTGTGAGGAGTGTGTGTTGGTACTCTAGTTTAGCAGTAGAATTTTGAATAGGTCTTTAGTGTTCTATCTAATATTTAGAACCATTCTTCATCAACAGACAGACTTCTTCTTGTAGACAATCTCTTTGTTGATGACAGATTCATAATCATAATGATTTATTTGCAATAGGTATTTATTCAAAGTCAGTTATAAGTTTCATTGACATGCAAAATTTAAATTCTTCTCCAATTTTCTTCTTCTAAATTCAATATTTATCATCGTCACATTCATTTAAAACAGGTTTCCATCAACTGTCCACATCCTCAGCTGAAAACGTAAGGCTAATCAATCAATCAATCAATCTGCCTAGCCTTTTCCAACTCTGTTGGGGTCGGCTTCCAGTCTAACCGGATGCAGCTGAATAACAGTATTTTACATGGAACGACTGTCTATCTAACCTTCACAACCCAGTAACTGGGATACCCCTTTTAGTAAGATTGGTAGTCAGACTCACAGAGGTAGGTAGACAGATCCACGAATGATAGCCGGGACCAACCGCTTAACGTGCTTTACGAGCCACGAAGGAGTCGCGGTATGTAAAGATGTTCACCCATCCACGGACCAACCCCGGCAAGTGTAGCTTAACCTAATGGATCGACCCGTGCGGCTGTTATTACTTAGCCACGAGCTCCTCCTCCTCGTTAGGCTAATCAAAGCCAAAAAAAAAACATAAATGAACTCAAAAGGCATATACACTGAAAAGGTAGAAACATATTTAGTACGAGGCATATAGCTATAAGCACCCTTAACGATCACCCACACATCATTTACATATTGTAAAAGCACAATATATCGCTCGGAAGTTCAATTTTACAGCGAGCCTTATTCAAAAGGGTCAGAATTTACAGCTTCCGACGATCAACAATAAAAATGATTGGTTTTTTTCTATGAATAACTGCGTATCTCCTGGCCAATAGCCGTCATTGAAATTCAGTTTGCCGGTTGAAAATAACAGATTAACGAAATGTAATAAATTTTGTAAAATGAATTCGTTGACCGCAGACTGGTGCGGCTACCCGGTTGTTTTTCATTTGGTTACGTTATGTACAGTTTTATAGGGCTTTGTAGGGTGTCCTGTCACTTGAAATATTTTTTCGTTTATGTTTTCGTTTTAGGGCAACTAATGATTTAGTTTGGTCGCAAATTCACAATCTAATAATATCATCTTTAAAATGTATGAAAATACTGGGCTGGGCTTAAGGTGGATGCACCGAGGTAGCCCGCAAAATTCAAATTTTCTTACGTTTTTTGCAATTTGCAGGTCAGTCTCAGGTTGTATGTTAATTAAAATATGATTCGCGACCGTAAAAAATATGGATATTTACACAATTATAATCATTATAATATATCACACCTATCAGCAAGAATAATCATCAAATAAATGTCATGATATCATGAAATAGTCATTCAATATGATTATATGAACTTAGAGAGTTGTATTGATGATTTTTATGACTATAATTCTATAAATAAATATCTGATGTGGCCGCGAATCATATTTAGATCAATATACAACCTGATACTGACCTGCAAATGGCAAAAAACGTAAGAAAATTTGAATTTCGCGGGTACCTTGGAGCATCCACCTTAATGTTAATTAATTAGCTTAGACGTTAATCTAATAAAAATAAAAATAATAAAAACTACCCACATAGGTTTTGTAGATCAGGGTATGTCCCAAAGTATGCATTATTAATTACATAGTATACAACCAATTATTGTTGGGTGAAGCACTGCTCTCCTAGCTAGATCACTGAGTAATCTGTATTCAAGAGAATGTTAAATTATCTAATCATCTCACAAGCTAAGGTAAACACTTCGTAAATCTTCAGAAATAGATAAGTATTTATTTTAAAATAAAAGAACCCAAGAGCCTTTAAAATCTTACAAACAGATCAATCACAATTTTTTGTGAAATCGAAAAAATGCCTTTTGATCTCCTCGGTAATAAATTTTTTCATAAAACCTTTGACAAGCGAAGTGTTGTTTGATTCGATTAAAATGCGAAAATAAAAGGTATAAAAGATTGCAGAATTTTTCTCCATTCAGGATTTCATGAAAACGTCGAAATTGGTATAATCATGATGTGACGGAAAGACAATTTCTGACTTCAACCAAACATGACGAACAATAAAGCCTAGTTCAACACCGCAGTTTAACTGATTACAAACGAAAACTTCCCCAGTAATTTGAAATTGCGAATCTGAATTCCAACCGATATGACAGACGAGGGACGGGCCTGATTTCCCAACACCAATCACGTCACTATTCCGACGTGATAGAGTTCAAAATCGTTTAGCATAATTTGTAGTCTACATAGTAGAGGAAACCTAGTTAGTACGCGCACCGCATACAGTAAAAAGGTAACGTTTAGACAACACAACGGTTTTGTTAGCACTTTAGTTTACTTATTCCGTCGATAGGGGACTGTTTACCATAACTTCGTTTGTGTGACACGTGAGATTCGGATGTGTGTCAAAGAATCTGATAGTGTCAACTACGCCTAATATAACGTTTCAGGGAAATTTTATTACGTGCGCGCGAAAATGTCAATGATATTTGAGGAATGTTTTGAAATTGAATTCGAGAATTTTCTGCTGTTTTCAGTGTGGCAGTGTGTGAAATGCCTAACAAGTATTACTATTTTGTCAAGTCTGGACCCGGTGCTATCATACCAGAGATAAATTATTAGCATCAGGTTTATTATTTTCGTTTCGTTAATGACTAACGGTATCTTCTGACTTCGCTTCACATGCCGTCGAGAAATACCTCTCAGGATTTTTCTTACCATGTTTTCCTTCACCGTTCTTGAAGAAAGTGATATTATAGAAGCAGCAGGAAAGAGGTCCGTGTATCCGTGGTCATAATTTTCCATAAGTCAGTCGCTTTATTTGCCTACAAAAAAAAGAGTATTTTATAGAAGCACGTTTCATGTAAAAATGTAAAACAGCATATACGGGTAAAAAACAATTCTTAGGCATTACAAGTTACGTTACAAAATTGGTTACTTAGTTTTCTAGAAAAAGTGGGTCGTATTTCAAGAAAATAATGTTCTGGCATACTCCATTTTCATTACATACCTACAGTAGAACATGGTTTTACTTTTAATTGTTAGGTAGGTACCAGAATTATCAAAAACAAAGAATAGGCTAGTTGACGGATTTTGAAAACCAATTTTTTATTTTTTATTCTTTGATTTTTCAGATTTTTCTTACTGTCAGCTAGCGTATAATCCTGCACAACGTAAAATATAAATGCTGCTTTTATTTTATGTTATATACGTGCTGCACAAGAACCAAATATTTGTTTTATCGTGAAGTGTACCAGATTCATGACACATTTATTCATTCAGAACCTTGCTACTAAACATAAAAAAAAAAATGTAACCGAAGAACTACGTTAAATTTATAATTTACACATATAAATATCTACTACATGTGTAATTTTCAAAGTAACGCCGAAACCAACGCTGAATAAATCATGAATTGTTCTGAAAATGTCGAATTTGCTTAAGAGAACAAGTTTCTTAGATCATTTTGTATTCTACAAGACCTTGAAAGTAATTATTTACGTAACAATAATTATGTACCCATGTGTAGTCTGTTCTATATATCATGTATTAACAGCGTCTGATTAAAAATAAATTGTTGGTATTCAAACATAAAATTCAAGTAACGAAATAAAAGTTAGTGTTTTTTCTTATAAAGGTTTACCCACAACGTCTGTATTTTAATATTTTTTTAATTCATAAGTTTATGTAACAATTAGCATTGGACTTAGACAGTCGCCATTTACAGGTTAACCAACACTCTCAAGAATAAGGGTAAACATAGAAAAATAAAAATATAGAACTAGGTGGCACTAGAATTAAGGTAGGTATGGTAAAGTTTTGACAAAGACGGCATAAACTAATCAGTCAAGTGTGAGAGTTCGAGTTGACTATTTTCAATTCTAAATAATTAGAGAGCTAGGTACCTACCTAATGATTACCTACGTGTTTTCTATATTACTTATGGTATATTGGGTGTCAGTTATTATAGCAATTATTAAAAAAAAACAGCTCTTTCATAAATCTGCATATATTTTTTTTTAATTTTTAATTTTAACCCTGTAGGAAACATAAAAGATAAAAAAAAATACTGCTGGCGAGTCTAGAATCATGTACTGAATTCATAGTAACAGCAGTTTGCGCGGCAATGTCCCTGACACCCTGTATATTATAATCACGTACCAACCTACTATTTAATTTGTATTTTGGAAAATGTATTGGTTCTACCTACTATCTATAATAATCAAAAAAAGCGTAGGTACTCTATGCTTATGTAGTTTTTTATTGACCTTCTGAAAACATTGTCACTTCCATAAAAAAGTGGGACAGTTCTAAATCCTATCTCATAATATTTCCGTATATTTTGATCTCATCGTTTCGACACGGATTCCTAATATGTATGGCAGGTCGCATCGCCTCTGGCTAAGAGTAAAATCAATTTCGGCACAATTCTCTGTACCTTCATATCTTTACCTCAGATAATATCGTAAGGGGCGTCGCTCACACGAGCTGGGGCCTAAGTCTACTAATTTATAAACGTCACAATGGTGTCATAATGGTTAGTTTTTGACAGATTTGCCATATAAAAACTGTCAAAAACTAACCATTATGTCACCATTGTGACGTTTATCTGGGGCCTAAGTCTACTAATTTATGAACGTCACAATGGTGTCATAATGGTTAGTTTTTGACAGTTTTTGTATGGCAAATCTGTCAAAAACTAACCATTATGACACTTATAAATTAGTAGACTAAGGCCCCTGGAGTCGAGGCGGCGTCAAGGCGCGAGCGACCAAGCGGCGCGCCGCTTCTACGTTTTCTTAGGAATAAATGGCAGTGCGCTCATATACTAGAGTCGCGGCACGGGCGGACGAGCATACAGTCCTACATAGAGACCACGCCTCGACCGTGCCGCAACCTCGCCTCGACTTACCAGTGAGCGACGCGCCTAAGGTACGTCGGGCGCTTTCCACATAATTTGATTTGCATGTGTATGTGTACCGATGTTCTAATCTTAATACAATTGCGTGAAAAATATCTTAGGTAGGTACAGTCTGCTTCAAAAAGATTCATACGTAGAGACAAGAATTTATTTCATTCAGTTTTATGTTGTTGGTGCGTTGTTTATTATATATATACTTAATTGGAGCTACACAGTATTATGGAACACTAGCTGTGCCCCGCGGTTTCACCCGCATAAGTCTCGATACCGTGGGAACATTGGGATGAAAAATATCTTATGTCCACCACGTCCATAATTATGTTAACTACGTAACACGTGAGTCAATATTTTGAATTTTTAGATTTTTCGGCTGTTTTTTTGGGACTTTCCTCATTTTCTTTTTTTCTAAACCACTTATGAGGAGAAAAAATAAAAAGTAAAAAAAACGGGCCATTTTCGAGTTTTTGCGAAACTAACGCACGGCAATTAACTTATAGATATTAGATACATAAATCCAGGTTTTCTCACGATGTTTTTCATTCACCTATATCTGTAATGCCCTAGATAAACTCAAAAAGTATCTACATATGAATTGTAAATAGCCTTAGGTACTTACTCCGATTTAAGCCCACAAGTCCAAGCGAGGCCACTGGGCCTTCACGACATTATTGTTTTTCAATTTGGTATTGAGATTCTAAAATCATATTTTATCCATCTCATTCTGCCTAGCCTTTTCCCAATCATGTTGGGGTCGGCTTCCTAGACTGGAACCGGATGCAGCTGAACACTAGTATTTTACATAAAGCGACTGTTTATCTAACCTTCACAACCCAGTAACTGGGTAATACGATACCCCCTATGGTAAGATTGGTTGTCAGTCTTTCGGGCTACTGACAAGACGTAACGACTGGCAAAGATCCACGAATCACAGCCGGGACCAACGGCTAAATATGGTCACCCATCCGCGGACCACCGAACCCCGGCAAGCGCAGCTTAACCTGATGGATCGACCCGTGCGGCTGTTATTACTTAGCCACGAGTTCTCCTCATATTTTATCCATCTATCTCACGTTATTATGTTTTATCTGAAGGAAAACCGTGCAATATTCTAGTTACTAGATCAGTCTGTGTTAGGCAGTAAATAAATGAGAACCCAAATTAGGCACTAAGTACAAACTTTTTAAACAATCATCAATTCTTTCCAGAGATGAGTACAGTGAGTACACAGAATTGACTGAACATTCTTCCCACGGCAAAAAATACTCATCCACTTTGTCGGACCGACTGACCCGAACGATATTTTCATTTTTAAAAGCACACCGTCACTTAATTGCTTTTAAATCTAATTTTCTGCTTCCATATTTCGTGCTTTATCACTCCACAATTTGTTTTTCGTGCAAAATGGCCGCTCTTAAGCCATTATAATGATTGTAAGTGACTTGTAGAAATGTTACCTAAATTCAGCATAATATTGTCTTTCTAAAACAACAGACATTAAAGAAAAAAACATAAAATACACTTACCTAGCCTCCTATTCAACACATAAGTTATAGTTTCATTTTGATTACTTAGACTAAAAAAATATGTAAAGTAAAATAAAATTGTGCTTATGTGTATGTGATACACATAAGCACAATTTTATTTTACTTTACATATTTAAAAAAAAAAAAAAACTTTAAAAACTACAGAAAGCAATTCAACATGATATCGTTTAACGTTTTTAAAGAATCCAAACTAAGAACAAGTATATTTTACATTTTTATAAAGTCTGTACTAGAAACGTTATTTATTTCTTAATAGATTCCTTTGCAAAAGCCTAACCACGTGCAGATCCGGACTGAGAAAATAATGTACCTATAAAATAAACCATTAAAGTACCAAGACACGTACCCACAAACATGTTATTTACACTCATTGTCACGGAAATGAACAAAGATGTTCCGATAGGCAGTACAGTCGATTTAACAGCTCATTATGCTCCGATGCATAGGTGAATCGCGTGAGAATGGGCCCTAAGTCACCAGCTATCGTTCCTGAACTTGCACAATAGGGCCCTTAGGCCCAAGGGAAGAAAGGAACGCAATACGGTACTGACGGTAAATAAAATTGACCGTGAAAGTCTAATTAGTGAGTGCATTAGCTGATTGGTAGGGCGATTTTTGTTAGAGTCATCTAAGTGACTGGAAATGAAGATAAAAGTTTGTTTACATGTTAAACTGCTGATTTCATAAAATACGCAAATCAAAACGACAGAAAGCAACGCAACAAACAAGCAATCAACGCACCCTTTCAAAAAACACATAGATATGAAAACAAAACAAAAAAAATCGTGTGATACAAAAGTGTGAGATAACAGGAAAATGCAAAATGTGACTGTGATAAAAATGTAATTTCCTCGTATAGGTACAGAAAGCACCGGTTTCATTCGGTAAAAATATTTTGCTTCGGGCCAACCTCCCCATTGTGTAAGTGTCACAGAATCCGACAATCGTCTGAGGGCACATTCAAATGATAACCTCGCCATACGCTTTGCGAATTAAGCTTCGAACACATTTAGTACACGCCACGTAAGTAATGACGTCACTGCGTCAGTGATGTCAGCTGCATTAGTTTTAATGCGTTTATATGACAGTGTTAAAACGTACTTTAAGTTATACGTGCTGTAAGTTTAGTTTAATGCAGTTGGTATGTGTTTAACAGATGTTGGAAAAGTTTTGTGATACTGTTACTTGTCAGTCTTATAATGCGGCACACATTTGATACGGTAATTTAATATGTTTTTATTCTTTGCACAGCCACAACGGTAATGTGACAATCATAATAAATTACAGTGTTAATGATTTGAAGTATAATCCTTGTCAGGTCTATCATCGCACAGCCATATGGTTAACATCTTGCCCTGCTTAGGAAAAAGGGCAAGTAATTTTTTGTGAATGTCTGGTGTCACTTTTGTTAGTCCGTACTGCCCCAAATTTAGAGCATTTTTTAATGAAATAGTAATCATGAAACACCTTAATCATTACTTTTCAACTGCTTGAATCTAATAACTGAGCTTTTCTCGCGATGAACTAAAGACCAGTACAATCTACACAGGTTTTTCCAATTTTAAAATCTTCAGGTAATAGGTAACAAACGACCAGTGGTCCACATTAGCCCTGGATCGGAAGCATTGGAATTTATGGGGAGAGGCCTTTGCCCAACAGTGGGATGATACAGATTAACAGTAACAGTAGGTTATCTTCAGGTAACATAACCTCAACATGTTTTCATTTTCTTCCGTAATACGCAGCGGGCTCGGCCGATGCCAGAAATGTCACATTAGTCTGATTTACACGTGCTACCTGACGTCGCGTTATGTAGGTGAATGTGCACATTTAATCGCAACGTCTGAACACTTCCTTATGTCGCACACCACAGCTGTCGCATCGACGGAGAATATTATGATATGTTTGTTTGGTGGGCTGTGAATTACAGATTCACCACCTCTAGATAAGTTTCAGTGAAGTTATCTGGGAAATTGTTTCATACAGGTTTTGTTCCATTTTTATTTACCTTTTGGATAGTGCCTATCCTGAAACAAACCCTCAGACTTTCCAATCTCACTTCAGGATATATTATCTAACTTTTAAGTAAGAAAAGTTAAAATATTGAAATTTCCTGGAACTACCTCGCTGTCTTCTTTACCCGTCGTTTAAAACAGCGTTTTTTTATTAAATATTTCTTCGAAGACTTCTATAGTTTCTTTCAAGCATTCACATTATACTTCAATTAAATTAAAAACAAAAGCAGAGCACTATTGCTGATGAAATCTTAAACAAAACAAAAACTGTTAATAGAAGGAATAATTTTTATGTCATTGCCAACTTTCATTTTTCAATACCTAATTTCCATGTTTAGTAAAAGCTATCTGGTTTATCAGGCAACCTAGCTTATCAGCACCAACCGAACACTTCTTACCCGCCTTCCAAATCCATTCCACGCATATTCACATTATATTTTGAGAGCAAACAAACATCCAAATTGTTCTCCCCTTATCTCATTTTTGTTGCATACTAGAATCACAACACATTGAAAAATAATTTTCGTCGCGTTGCGGCTTCAGATACGCGAGAACCGAGTTCGAATCCCCTTTATGGGACACAACACAAAATATATAGATACAGAAGGCCGGCTTCATACAATGAGCGGAAACGCACGCTCATAGAGCTCAATGCTCTTTGCTCAATGCTCTTTGCTCAATGCTCTTTGCTCAATGCTATTTGCTTAATGCTCTTTGCTCTTTGCTCAATGCTCTTTGCTTAATGCTCTTTGCTCAATTATCTTTGCTCAATGCTCTTTTGATATCAACACCGGAATGTGACTTGTTTGCTAGGAGATGGATTGATGATTGATATTTTTTGTATTTTACTTAATTATCCTACTGCCCTAGGTATGTGTATCACGTATTAGTTTTTAAATTGTTCTGCACAACGCCTTGGGATCATATTATGTAATATTGTCCAAGAAAATTAAATAAATAAATAACAGAGACACGTAACGTATGGTGATCTCAAACAAATGCCAGTCGTGAGCGCGCTTGCCACTCGCTGTACGTACCGATATATTTTGTGGAATCAAGAACGAATCCCCATTAGAGGCGTCTATGGGGTACGTCATTAAATAAACACCAGCTACATACAACGAGCCAAAGCGCACACACAGACACGTATACATACGGTGATCTCACTCAAATAATGCCAGTCGCTAGTGTGCTTGCACTCGCTCAACCTAGACGCGTGTCTGCGTGCGTGCATTTTCACTCGTTGTATGGAGCCGACTTTCTGATCTATCTGTTCTATAGAATCAAGTACGAATCCCCATTAGAGGCGTCTATGGGGTACGCCATTAAATAAACATCTCTGGGTGGTTCGCTGCTAGTTATTAGCGCCACCCCATCCTCTTGAAACGCCGTGATACGGCACGGAGACGGAAGCGGAGGCAAAATCAATTTCATTTTTCGACACAAGCATTACGTTTATGGCTATTGAAACCGCACTTTTCTTGGCTTCAATGCCTATTTAATGGTGTTTATTTATGTGTATAGGTGTTTAGATTGTCTATTAATGTGGCGATAATGATTTTGTAAGGGTGAATTTTTATTTCACTAAAAAGTCGGGCTTTAATAAATTTTCACCTTAATGTAATATTTTTGTTTACTTTGCGTCGGTAATTTGCAATATCGAGAATTGCAAATATTCGGTTTACCTAATTGCTGATATTCCTATCAAGGCTATCCAGTAATTTACTCCTAAAGATGTAAATCTTAAACTGCATTCCATGCAGCCACTGCAGTCTGCAATCAGACTGTTTAATCAGTTGAATAGTTTCATAATGCGCTAATGGCAATCGATTAAGACTATCATAAACCTTTACCCAGTTATATTATAATAGGTTACCTACCCAACATGCGATCTTCAGCAAAGGGACAATGTTACACTATTAGATGACACGTGGAAGTAGGACGGCAAGTCGTATTTATTGGGAGCGAAAAAGAGGCAAGACGATGATTATGTGGCTTGGCTAACTAGCCAAGTTTTGACGTGTCACTTGCGGACCTCGTATAACCTATCTCTACCTCTTTTTACCCGACTACGGCGAAGCAAAAAGGAGGGTTATGATTTTGACCGGTATGTATATGTTCATCTGATCCCTCTTATCTTCTAAATATAACATAACCCATTTGTCAAATTATGATGAGTGGATCATAATTTGACAAGGGGTATTTGTTGGAAGCATCTCGGTCGTCCGCTGGTTATAAGCTATGTGCAGTCACATTAAATTGTTTTTCTTTTTTTTGTGATGCCATGTTGTGTATTAATATAGATATTATAACCCCAAAATAATTTAAATAAAAACTAAAACCCAAGTTCAACAAAAAAGTCAAATAAAAAGGTATAAACAAGACGTCACAGACAGAAAAATTGTCACAAAAGTCGTAGTTCGGTTTTCGTTTTTATAACTTTTATTTTTATACATACATATTTATAATATCGTTGCCTTCACCGAATAAGACATTCTACAAGAATAAGAAATAAGTGCCTATTTTTCTTTGCTAAAACATAGTGCCCTAGAAAATTGTTACTACATTTCATCCGAAAAAGCATCGTTTAAAATTTCAACGAAAACGTAGCACTTTAAAGCGTCTAGTGCATTTTTCGTCCCGCCGATTCACAGGGAGATTTCTGTAATCCATTCTGATATCCCCGTTTCGTTCAAAGTCCACTCGTTTCGTGTCATTACAGAAAAGCGGACTGATATACACATCGACAAAATTATTTTTCGCTGTTCGTATTTAAGATACGTGATCTTGAAGACTAAGGTGGTAAGGTCGAGAATGGAACGCGTTTTGTTATTTAAACGGTAGCATGTTTGGTTTCCCTATACCATGTTTTACTGCGATTGATTCCGTCCGCAAGACGGACCGGACGGGATCGGGGTTATCCTGTACTTATCTAATTTTATTGTCACTCGCCGACGTCCGTCGGACCCGCTGCCACTGAGAACGTTTCGAAGAAAGCTAGAAAATTCCTTCTCCCATCGGATATTTTTATCTAAGAAGGACATCTTTATTCGCAAGCAGTTAAACTTAATTCAACGTCTTGGTAGAAAGATAAACGTTCTGCTTGGATTCAGG
This sequence comes from Eupsilia transversa, assembly GCA_914767815.1. Classification (NCBI taxonomy): domain Eukaryota; kingdom Metazoa; phylum Arthropoda; class Insecta; order Lepidoptera; family Noctuidae; genus Eupsilia; species Eupsilia transversa. Next base: position 6,185,087 of record OU611874.1, read on the forward strand.
CCTTGAAGAGATCCAAAAAATCGAGGTTTTGTGAGATTGGATCTTCATGTTTATAATCTACATGTATTTGGAACTTGCAGAATAAAGACGTCGAAGCTTCATACATTATGTATTACAAATTACAATATTCCTGAAACATAAAGTAAGAATTTAGGGACAATTCAGTACATAGTGCCACAGTATAATAAAGTAACAGTATTATTGTCTCGGCAGTGACCTTGAAATACTTACTTACGGCCGCTCGGTAGATAAACCCTCTGCGTCCGTGCGTAACTACCACGCAGTCGAGACTGTTGCGTATTGAGGCCTTAGTCTAAGTTTGCAAGTTAGTTAACGTAACTATCGCATTTGCGGTAAGATTTGACTCATAGATCATGTTGATAAGAATATAAAGAAGACAGTAGTATCAGATCTTAACGCAAATGCGACAGTTACGTTTACTCACTTGCAAACTTACACTAAGGCCTCTGTTAAACACTGAGATTCCGAAGCGCGTCGTTTCGGCCGTTTTCTTTAAAGACATCATACTGTTACTTATTTATACTGTGATAGTGCCTAGTAACTCTTCATAGAATACTTTTTACAACTGTTTTTACTATATACGTTAGAAATGAAAAACCTAGTACACGACTATGTTTATCGCCTCTTGAGTAAAGTCACAAGAAAATGCAACACATTCAAATAAAATAAAACTTTAAGATATCTGTCGAACATAATGGCTCGGTGATGTGATAAATATTTCATGTTACATTCTAAAATGGTATGTCCCACACGTCTTCAAACTTCGCAAAGTGAATACGAATTGAAATAAAAAACATATTATTGAGAGTGCTTTTAGTGTACAAATTGTGTTTGACGCGAAACTAATTTATCATGTACCATTCCATTTCGTAGCGTGCATGATAGTCCCTAATTTGATCAGAGGTGAAACTCGAGAAGGAATCTAGTATTTTTATAGGAAGTATTATTCGCAAGCAATACTTTTGTTACTTCCCGTACCTACTAACTGCCTAACCCTTCGGGTAATACAGGCCTGAATGTTATGTTATTATAAAGAAAGAAAGAAAGAAAGAAAGAAAGAAAGGATAATGTTTATTTGGACACAGTTCGTGAAACACATATACAAAAAACAAACATTAAAAAAAAAGTGAAAATAATGCAACAATAGTGAGTGCCTTATGTTCCAGTACTACATGAGAATAGTTCATGTCCCTGTTCAAAATATGGATCAGTCAGCCAGATAGTAGCAGGACTGACTGGCCAGGGTGCGCTGGAAATCATTTAAGGTTTGGAAGTTGGAAGCTATTTAAATAATCATCATCATCATCGTTTCAGCTGAAATACGTCCACTGCTGGACATAGATCTTCCCCAAGCACCGCCACTTCAACCGGTTCTGTGCTTCCCGCATCCAGGAGATTCCTGTAAATAATTTAAATGCATACTTATAATGAGAGTAAGATTTTTTTAATTTTTCTATACTAATTCTCACTATACCCTACTCCTGCTAACAAACCCTCCAAATCTATACATAATATTATAAATTAATATCGCTTTTCGTGTCTGTCCATGTCGCCGGTTTTTCTACTAAACTACGTAACGGATTTTGATGCAGTTTTCACCATTATTTAGAGAATTTATTCCTTAAGGTTTACCAATAATTTAGTGTACCTAAAAAAAATATGTTAACCCCGATGTGATGATCTCGATGTTTTGTCAAGTCGGGCGAAGCGAGATGCGTCACTAGTAAATCTATTAAAATGTCTAGTTAAATGCTAGGTTCACCTTCACGCCAATATAGTCAAACCAGTGGAGACTGAACTACTAAACATTGCCATTTAGCATTCTACCTATTGTCGCTTTAAAATTACCAATTCCAGTCCCCAATTTCAAGTTATATATTCAACTTGCCTAATTGTTACCATTCTAACCTCATTCCATACGTAATTCTGTCACAAAACAGAGCAGAACGTATCAACAAAAAGCGCTGGGAATATGTTAAAGACGTCTGTTTCCTTACGGCCTGTTCGCCATCTCTTCGGCACATTAGCTATGATAATTGGAACATTTGGTTTGCGAACAGGATGACGTCACAGGACAATGTTATAACACAGAATAGTACAGAAGGTCGCCGCCACACCACCAGTGAAAACTGGCGCACGCACCTACTACTCGTACATCCGGTTTTTCAATTGGTAATTTGAAGTTTTCAAACTCTACTTTAACAAGCAATATAAAAGCTGAAGCCTGCCTGCTGAAGCTTTACTATCACGTAATATATTCTTGAAATCATATAAAAATAAATGCAAATTATGTAAAGCCTTAGAATAATATTTTTCTCGTGACACGTTTTTGTTAATCAAGAAACTTAATCTCCATGGAAACCACATGAACAAATTTTTTAGAGGTCAAAACAAAAACTATTGATACGTAAGCTGGAAACTCCGCAATTTACTTGTAAGAAATGTTAGAAATGTTAGAATTTGACAAGTTGACAACTTCAAATTCCCAATTCAAAGACCAGCACATAGACGTTTACAAACGACGGTCTCGGATTTCTCGGCCGAATGTCAGTGGCGTGGGCGCTTGCACTCGTTATACCTACGTAAAGCGTGTCTATGTGTGCGTGCGTTTTTAGCTGTGTCTGGAGCCGACCTTCTGTTCCTATTATTCTGTAACACTGTAATATTGCGAATACAGAGAGGTTTACGCCACCACGTGTTTATGTACTGAATGTAATTTGGCGCAAGTTAAAATGTGGAATGGTATGATTTTCTGGTTTATTGTTATGTTAATGTGCTGACAGGTTAATGTGCTTGGTGTAGGGTGTCGGGTCGGTATTTTTTATATGGGGTGAATGACTGCTGAAGTTTTCGTCATAAATCAAATTTTTTTTCAAGGGCTTGATGTAAGCCTCTTTTTTACCTTTTTTATTTCCTATTTCATAAATGGCACATATAATGAAAGGGTTACGAATTGCTCTTAAAAAATGCCTTATAAAATGCAGTTTTTATCCAAAAAAACAAACTACAAATAGAAACCTGCATCTTTTCCTTTTCACAACAAAACGTTTTTAAACTATCATTCCGCACTATTAAACCATAATAAACTGAAGAACAACTTCAAATGAAACAGTGTAGCGCAATAAAGAACGTCATATCTCACAGAAGCTCGCGGGACTGCACTGAAATGAATTTCACCATCTCTTTGTCAAGGCGATGGAGCGTGGCCACTTGCCGTGACTGATGACGTCAGTTCTTACGAGCTTTCTACTGTCTTAGGACAACGCGAGTAGCGTTTTTGATTTAATCTTGCAGAATTACCTAGACTTTTTAGAACTTCAAGGGTTGGGAAATGTAAGTGTGTAAGACCTAGGTTTGTGTTTGTTTGAAACGATTTTTATTACTACTAGTTTTAACCGCGGCTTTGCTCCTGTGTGAAGAATTTATCCGAAATGCAAAGTAGCATGTCAGTCTCTTGCTCATAAATTATCTCTATGCATAAAATCTCGTCAGTACATAGCTCCGTTGCTGAGTAAAATAAAGACAAACAAACACATCTACTATTTAAGGAGCCCGTGGGACTGCACTGAAATGAATTTCATCATGTCTTTGTCAACTCAATGGAGCGTGGCCACTTGTCGTGACTGATGACGTCAGTGCTTACGAGCTTTCTACTGTCTTAGCACTTCGCGAGTTGAATTTAATTTAGGTCCGTCAGGTACTCAGGTCTTATGAGCTCTGAACGTGGTCAGGTCAGGTCGTGGTCTGTCTAAGTAAGGTAACAAGAGATTTAAGAGGTGATAAGAGGTGAAGGTGTCTCAAAACTGAAATGATGGTAGGCAACTCATGTCTCATAAAATAATCACAAAGACGGAAGATATTTGTTAGCCATTAATAAGTTTTTTTTTAATGAAAAAGGAGAACACCCATTACCGTGAATATTTTCATAACAGTTTGACCTTTGGCTTTAAAAAGATTATCATAACAATTATCAAACTTATTTTTTTAATAAATTGGATAAAAAATCTGACATTAACCAGATTTTTGGCTCACAAAGCGCCAGTTAAGATCGATCAAAAGATGAGGTCATGCGTATTGACAGCTCATTAAAAGACTTAGTTAATTAAGCCTTGAGGGTTATGGCTAAACTTAAATTTATTAAGATATTGACTTATACTTAAATAAAATCTAGTTGACACAATCCTGTGTAGTAGTAATAAATTCAGCGACCTAAATTGGCTTAAAAGTACCTACTTAATCCTTTCGGTTGTCAAATTAATGTAGAGAGTGTCAGCTTTAATATACAAAAAATATATTTTCAATTTACTTGATTTCAAAACAGTTTTCAAGTGTTTTAGGTCGCTAAAATGCGTTGGGAAGGTACCTGTTAATGGTAAATGCTCCAAGGTAGCCCGCGAAGTTAAAATTTTCTTACGTTTTTTACAATTTGCAGGTCAGTGTCAGGTTGTATGTTGATTAAAATATGATTCCCGTACTTCCTGTAGGTACTTAAGTAGTAATTATTAAAATGATTAAGGATAAAATATTGAAGGAAATCAAATGTGAAAATAGCTAAGCAAATTATGTTGACAGCAAATAATCTCACAACACGGAATCAACTCGCAGAATTTGAATAATTCCACATTCGTTTTGACAACGCAACATGACAAACGACGGTGTTAGCGAATAGTGGCGGACTATAAATTCATAAAGTAAAAGTGCATAGAGGGCCACAATCCTCTTGTCTGTGCAGTCTAGTGGCCACTTCGTGTGACTGATGACCGGTGGACCGCCGAGGAACGCGATTGTTCTCGCGCGACAAAATAAAAAGTTCACTTACATCGCTATTCACGAGACTCGGAACTGGTCGGAACTTTTTGCAAGATTTTTAAAACGACATGATTGTGTTTGAAATTCGAATGCTTCATTTTTATTGGAAAAAAGTGTCGGCTGCGGGATTAGTTTTCGTTGATCGCATTTTGAAGTGGTTTAAGAAATTGTGACTCGAAATTGGAGCTTCATCGTAACGCGTGCCTTGGGAAATCTGGGAAATTAACTAAAATGAGCTTAACGTAAGAGAAAATGCGGGAAGGCGAGATTTTGTTCCTTCCTTGTTACTCACACTTCCTTTTAAGTTTCAAAATACTGACAAAGCAATTTATTTGTCTAATTTTGTAGAACAGCGACACTTTTGGGGACTGACGAGGCTAACGAAGACAATAAAATTTTGTCATCTGTATCTATACGTAATAATAAAATAGTAACGTCGAATTTTTGTCCGTTTGTCTGTTTGTGGATTTGTATGCAGATAGTTCTTGGTCTGGATTAACACATTGGGAAATAAAATGATTTTTTTAATTCTTTACATAGCATATCGGAATCACATTCACACGTCATATTAACAAAATATTAGAACTAAACTAGATGAGGTCGGCGTTTCCTACCAGACTACTCTGGAAGAAAAACAGAAACAAACTTAGACTTTGAATCCCGGTAGTATACGTTCCCCAGGGATATGTTCCGACAACGAAATAAATGAGAGTTAATGAAAAGCAAAGGAAAGGAGTTTAGATACCTACACTGGAATTACATAATGTACAACAATGTTTATAATGTACATAGCGAGGAGAAAGCAGCACCAGTCATAAAAGTAAACGATTATGCGACAATATTGTTCTTGGAATTTCGCTAGACGTTAAAAGTAATATTCTACATTATAATAATGATTACCTATTAGAACGTATATAAAGTGCGACGACCTTATAAAGAGTAAAATTATCCTTGGCAAAATAGAATAACATAACATTTATAATATCACGCCTTGTTTCGCCGAAGCTTTGGGCAGAAGTGTAGGTACCTATAGTACACCCACTTCGTGTTGTCATGTTTAAGTCCCATGTAATAGGGGGCGAGCCTATTGCCACCAACTGGGCACAAATCCAGACTCCGGGCTGCTACTGAGAAATTCTAGATAAAAAAACACAATAACACTGTGCTCAACCTGGGAATCGAACCTAGGACCTCATGGTCAGCAGTAGCGCTTGCGACGACTAGACTAGACAAAATAGAGTAATCTCAGGAATTGTCCACCTTTACAAACTCTGTTTAACTGTATATACGTAGGTTAGGATATTTTGAGCCAAATCTTAGGACCTACTCTAGAAATAAACTTACCTAGATTCGCATGTTTATGACAGGCAGACTATTGTATTCAAGTTAATTTTCTTTAATTTTGAACCTACTATGTTTACGGCCACAATTTCTAGGGAATACTTGTGCATCCATCGATCTGCCTTTTTTTGCTAGGCAAAAATGTTTCTAATCTATTTTTGAAAAACCTGACATATTATTTATATCTGTCGTATACCTACAACCGTAGGTATTTTCAGCACGTTTACACTTACAACACGAACGATTATCCCGTAAACTAATATTCTAATAAAAACAGAAAGCAAGCGTACTAGATAATAGGTATCGTTATATTATGATTTTTGTTTGTATTTTGTGTTCAAAAACAAAACAGACATTCAATCACCTGGCACCTACACCTACGCACTGCACCTACATCTTGTGCGTCGATGCATATTTATTTATTTACCAGAAATATATTATTTACCAAGGAAAACAAAATAATAACGTAACATATCACTGGTAGCAAGGATAGGCAGAGGTCAGTACGCTGATGTTTACCTTCTTTTTCATTTCTTTTTGGAATATAAAAATATTTGAAGTATGACTGAAATAGGAAATATTAAGAGGGTGCATCCTAAAAGTTGGCAACGTCGTAAATAGCTGTCAAATATTTACCTGTTTCGATTAATTTGGAAATATTACTGTATGGAAATAAGAAATGTGGCTAACCAATTGACTAGAATATTAATAATGAATTGCAATTATAACATTGAATTTGATGTTTTACCCGTTTTAGGTGAAAAAAAGGCATTTGGAAAGTTACCAAATACTTTTTTTACATCTAAAACTAACTATTCGGTATTACGATATTAATTATTGCCTTTCATAATCAATATTCTAGTCAATTGGTTAGCCACATTTCTTATTTCCATACAGAAATATTATCAAATTAATCAAAACAGCGTAATATTTGACATCTATTTGCGACGTTGCCAACTTTCAGAATAAACCCTCTTAAGAGTAAAACGTCGGGACTTTTTTGCAAATGTCCAGACCTTTTTTGAAAATGTCCGTATTATATATTTGCCAGGACTTTTCAAAATTCGAAATGGTGCGAATAGTGAGCCCATTTTTATTTTGTGTAAAACGTTCGAAAATACAGACTGATATTTTTCACCTATTACTTACAGTACATCGAACTTCCAAACTGTCCCTTTTTTGTTGAAAAACTTTCTTCAGAACACAATAGAAAAATACTTTTTATTTCACTCCTTCCAAATTCTTCACACGAAAAATGTGTGAATAAAGTAAACAACAATAAAAGTCAGTACTTACCTACATTCTTTATCGCTTCGACACTTACTTGGTGGAAACTTAAGTTCGTGACACGAACTCGAAGATTCAAGAAGAAAGTTGGTGTACATTTCAGTGGTGGAAGTCTCCGTTGCCGATGCAAATGTTGTGAGGACTTATTAAGAAGTTGCCACACAGAGTCTGTAATCATTTCTGTCAACTAAGCGAAGACGGGAGTTATGGCAACTGGCGACCCAACTCGAAAGGACGAGTTTGAGTGTACCTAGTTTGGAGTTACGACGTTCTTGTTCCGAGGTGCGGCGGGAAGGTTGTGAGTTACCATCATTCACATATAGGACTTTTTGGTACCTAGTGATGCGGGACTCTGACGGAGTCGGAGCGGCAACATGCTAATAATTTGATCAGGCGCCGGGCACCGCGCAACTTTATGCCAATTGAAAAGTTTTGCTGCACTGAAATATGTTGTTACAACAGGTTGAGTGACATGCTCGCTGTACTTTTTAGAAATGTTTTAATTGATATTTGCTTTTGAATGCTTTTCCGGAATACGTTTTGTGCATTAGTTGATTAAGTTTGTTTTGCTGTTGGAGTTGGTTCTGTGGCTCTCGAATAACGTACTAATAGTACCTAGTAGGTAGTGTACATAAATAATGAAATTACAATTTATATCTCTTAAGTAGGTATTCTGCGATGTCCTATTGTGAGCCGCACCAAAAAATATATCAAAAGGAAAACCAATTAAGTAATGAAATGTTAAGATATTAAAAATCGAACGTTGTTTTACACCAAACAAAATGATCATTACAAAATCACTCCCAGACACGATAATGTATTAAAGTAATAAAACAGAAAAATATTTTACTTTAATAAAAACGCAATAATAAGTATGTCAAATGGCAACAGCCTGCGCAGGTCAAAGACCAGCAGTTGGCAACGATCTCAGCTCCATAAAATGTGAGCTGAATTTTTAACTAAACTATTGCTTTATCGCTGCCTGGGTTAGCGGAAGCCCAGATGTTTCATACTATCTTTTGAGTTAAAACTCCAAATAGTAGGCAGTATTTGTCGAATTGCCATAAGTACCTACTTATACTTTCCAAAAACACAACGAAGAAGTTGAGTTTACGAATTTTTGTAAACCTGTTTTTCTGAAGATATAAAGCATTTTTTTGACTAAATGTTCAGAAGTAGAATAGAATAGAACAGAATCTTTATCTCTTTATTATGTACACCATAAAAATTACAGACATAAATTTGGACATTTTACATAGGGTGACACAATGGGCGGTCTTATCGCTAAAAGCGATCTTTTACAGACAACCTTTGGATGGATTTAAGGGAGAAGGATAGACAATACTGCAGGTAGTCAGTGGTGTACCATTTACATATACAATACATACATAAAGCATGTTATCTATATATATATATACATACATACATTAAATAGAAGTATTTCATAATCTTTCTTATATGTAGGTATACCGTTAATACATACTGGAGAAAATAAATAAATACCTATCTACTGAAAAATAAATAACAATACATATATGCTACTTTCACATGACCTTTAAATATTTTTCACCTTACCACACTCACCCACACGCTCAGAGAAAAATTACGGCGAATTTTCTTCTTATCTCAGATATACATGCAAAATGATCACCTCGTGTTCATTTTTCTACAATATAAACAGTCCCAGGCAGCAGGTACCGACACCAAGTCCAACATTGTTCCAAGCACTGGCGATATTTCACTTGGTACGTAATAAAAAGGTTTTAATAAAGTTCTCGTTGCACCAACATACTTATTATAGAAGTATATTATGAAAACATTCGTTTTATTCAAATGGAGTGGGTAGCAGACTGCCCTAGGCTGAATGAGGAGTGCCTACTGTCTCGTCGTCACCCCTAAGGCATTTGTCTGCCTACATTATTACGAAATCTACCATTGTATGTAGAAATACGGCTTTTTAGCAAAATGGTGAAACATCTTTTTATATTTTAGGACTAGGCATTACGTGGAAAATGAAAATCTTCTAATATAAGAATTGTTTTTTTTTAAAGGCATATCTTCTATACTTATAATAAATCTGTAGAAGTGAAAATTCTGTACATTGAAAATATCAAAAAAATAAATGGCAGGGGGTGTTACTAGACCGACACCGAACCCAAAAGTGTGATTAAAAATTTTTTTGTCTGTCTGTCTGTCTGTCTGTCTGTCTGTCTGTCTGTCTGTCTGTTTGTTCAGGTATCACGCAAAAACTACCGGTTCGATTACGATGAAACTTGGTATAATTATTCTTTAATATCCTGGGCACCACACTGGGTACTTTTTATCCCAGAAAAGTATCCTATCCTACGGTTGGGGGGTGTCAAAGTTTGTATGGAAGAATTTTAACGCGCTGTCCGATTAACTCGAAACTCAATATTTATACTTAAACCCAAAAATTAAGAATAACGTGTATCAGGATTTTTCGAAATTCAACCCCTAAGGGGGTAAAATAAGGGATGAAAGTTTGTATGAAAAATCTTATTCCTTGAGGTAATAAACAAGAAACTTCGCACGAATAGTTATCTAAATAAATTATAAAGTTTGTAGTTTTTTGTTTTTCTAAATTACCCCCTAAAGGGGGATTGGGGGGTGTCAGTGTTTGTATGGAAGAATTTTAACGCGCTGTCCGATTAACTCGAAACTCAATATTTATACTTAAAACCCATGGGGATGTATGGGGTAATTTCCGACACTCACGCGGGCGAAGCCGCGGGCAGCAGCTAGTTACTGAATAATATCCTACGATTGAATAATTAGGGAACATTCTCGTTTCGATGAAAAAAAAAAACCGTTTTAGTACATGCAATAAAGCTCGCCCCCTATTACATGGCACTTAAACATAATTGGCGAAATGTGGGTGTACTATAGGTACAGGTAGGTGATGTTATGTTATGTTTATTATATAAATGGAAGCTTCCACATGCAGCTTTAAACTACCATAAAGATTTAATTACATACTATTTCATAAAATCATGAATCCTGCGTATTTCCCAAAGAAGCTAATCGAGCATAAACAGTTCTACCTATGTGCATCCTACTACTAATTGACTGCTGTCACTGAAAAAAAAACAAGGATTAAACTACATAGTTCGTACATGACAAATTTCAAAAGCGGGTTTTAAAAAATATTTCTGTATAAAAACGGCTTACGATTCTGAATGCATTTACGGTAGCCTAATGGAGAAAAACTTGCTCTAGTTAGTGTCACTGGACTATTGCCAGGTCTCTTTTGACACCTGCACATTGAAGCAAACCGAGTTATCTCCGATCTTAGCAGAGTTTCAAAAAATTTAATCCGGGTATGTAGTTTTATTTATACAAGTTTTGATGCAGGAATAATATTGTTAAAACACGTTACGTTAAAAAAATTATGAATTGACTTTGAAAATTTAGAATTAACGCATTCTATTTCGTGCTAAGGTGCATGTGTCTGAAACTTACAACTATGTTTCACCTGCGGATTCGCCTGCGTCGAGGTCGTAAATTCTAACCCGGAATTTTACTACCGGTATAAAAAGTATCCTATATCCTTATCCAGATCACGGTCTATGCGTGTGCGTTTGATTATTAATTTATATTTCTAGATAGTGTCGCACTGCAAAAGAACTAAAACAAACAGGTCACAAGTTGTTTATGCTGGTGTGCGTTACAGCTACGTCTTACACTCGCGCCACGTCATTGTGCTTTTCTAGTGTGCGTGCATATAGCGGCTAACAGTTGGACGCAATTTTTTAGTTCATAGGTTTGACTGTCTGTTTACAAATATTTATATTATTTAGCGTATTATGCCTTTCATCCACATCCGTTCAGCCATTAGACGTGAAAAGTAGCAGACAGACAGACCGAGCTACTTGCGCATTTATAATATTATTATGGATTTAAGACCTTCTTAAGCCCGAAGCAAACATTAATTCAAACCCTAGTGAACACTAAGTACACCTACAAGTTTATAACTTTATTATCTAACACAACCATTTCAAACCAAGACTGCGTATCAAACCTTTGATTCCACACATCCTCCGAGTACAGGTATATGTATTTAGACGTAAGAAACTTGCTTTGTAAGCGAAGGGAATTGCCTTAACTTCGCCACGAGAGCCCTTACAGAGCTAGCGTTGTTAGATAACAAGATTACATCTCTACTAGTCTTGTTTAAACTATTAACTGGATGTATATGTTCAGTCGGATGGCACTCCATTGTAGTCTCGACCCATTTTACAAAGAGTTTTCTTGAAATGTTCAGCTGTTTTGTATTTTTACTGAGACGGTTGATAGATGGCTTGTGTGAAATGATACGGTTAGAGAGGAAGTTAGTACCTACACTCTGATGTATGAAGATGATGGCTGATAGCGATTTATTCATTTATTTAACCACTAGCACTTCGCCCGCGACTTCGTCTGCGTATATTTCGTATTTTCTCCTACAAAATTTAACAACCTTTCAAAAGTTAGTTTTGGCAAATGTATGATTATCTTGCGATCGGGTAAATTTTAAGGTTTATTAATCAATGTAAAATAGTTTTTCATATAAACTGTATCCCCTTTTTCATCCCGAAAGTGGTTGAGTTTTGAAAAATCGTTGTGATGTTTCTATGATTTGACATAATTATTATAGGTAGTAATATATGTACTAAGGGGTAGATTTCCCAAAAACCCTGCTATACGTTATTTTTTATTTTTGGTATGAAGTACCAAGTTTCGAGTTAATCAAATCACGCGTTAATAAAATTCTTCAATAAAATTCTTCAAAAAAACGAAAAATTACAATCTGTATTATTTACTTATATAAGTAGGGCCTGTTTTCGACTACGGGATCGAGGCTTATGCGGGTGAAGACCGACCGAAGACCGCGAGATGCAGCTAGTTCGCTTATAAAACAAATAGTATATGAGAATATACGGGATAAACAGAAGAAAAAAACCGTGTAATTTGTGATGATGATTCTCCTTTCTGTACTAACGTTCTTCTGAAGATGCAGCTTTGCACTTAGTTTTGTAGTATATATAGCTATTATTATTTAAATTAAAATTCAACAGCAATACTACTTTCCCTAGCAAGTATTTAACCATTCGCTTGAAATACGTAGTTTTCGAAAAAAAGTCCAATTAAATTCCAAATGTAAGCAGAACATGTCATTTGCACTTTTGCACTTCATAACCTACTTAACCTACGAAAAGTTTAGACAGTTTTATATGTAGTTTTAACTGTAGTTTACGTAACATTTACAAGTTGTTGAGCGAACTCTGTATTAATATCCCTCTGGTAAATATTAACTTCCCTTACTATCTCTTTAACCCCTTAAACTAATTCAACAGGGCTTACTTCATTAACTTTAGGGGTGTTAGCCATAGCTTAGTCATCAATTATTTAAATTGAAAGTAAGCTTTTAACCGGCAATTGTTGTTTAAATTAACTCTCGTTTAAGGTAATGAGAATTTATTCCGGGAAAACGTGTTTGACCTTTTGAGTTTTCCTTATTCATCAAAAATAAATATAATTTAGGTAAAATTGAATAGAATAGTTATTTATTTGCTCGGAATGTAGGTATTTACAATAAGGTCATATTACAGAATCCTAGTACATTCTACCATTTAGTGCAAACATTGATGCAGTGCAACATGAAAACAATACAAACTTACGACTAAATTAAAAAACACTCAAACATTAATACACTACAACCAAAATTTATCAGCTAAAAAATCCGATACGGAGTAGTAACATTTATTTAATAGAAGAACAGTTAGTTTCTGTTTGAAAGTTGTTACTGGTTCCTCTTTTATTGAATTAGGAATGTGGTAAAAGGTAAAAGATGAAGTATGCTTTTAGATTCCATATTTGCACGAGTTTCTGACGTCATAAGATAATTATGACGTCATCCTATCCAACTCCTAACGAACAGTTAGTTCGAATTTTACCAATAACGTAACATCAAACAAGGCTGTATAACTGTAAACAAGGAACTGCGTACTAATGATCAAAATTCTGATGAAGTAAGCGAAATATCTACAGAGTATTAATTTGATCAGAGCAATGCCATCAAACTTTGTACTGACTAGAAACGGTACATAAAACAAAATTATTGATAGAAATCCAAGTAGACTTGAATTTCTGCGAGTAATTTTGATCGATTTCTCAATAGTCAAATAACTTTTGTCTGCGGAATAAATATCGCAGTTTGACAACTTTTGTATGGAAAAATATGTTTCACTGAAAATTTATCTAAGTATAGAAAAAAGTTATCCGTAGTATTTATTAATCGTCCCTAACATGAGGTACAAACTTTCACCATGTTGATAGTTAAATACTAAAAAGAACTGGAGTACTTAAGGTTGGTCAGTTTATATAATATATAAAAACAATTCAAGAAATTGTATTTTTTATAGTTATTTACAACTAAACAGTTTTTGTAATAATCAGGTTATTACAGGAAGCACGCGTAGCTGGTCTACCGTAGAAACGGGTTTTGTCGACGGAAGAATAGACAATTTATGACAAATATACAAACAGAATCCGTCACTTTGTCTATTCTTCGGGCGACAAAACCCGTTTCTACGGTAGTCATACTATGCTTATGACACAAAAACAATTGATTTTAAACCGCCTTTATATTATTCAACATCACTACAGGACATAGTTTTTCAAAGGGCATTACATCGGAATAATTTTCTTATTCAGAATAAAACTACATAATTATTAATAACGTAAAAACTAAGTTAAATCTAATGTTAATGAATAATTTTATTACTTTTTTGGGTAATTCGTGAAATGAGATAAGGGGACAAACTGCGCTAATCATCACATTTGACAGCCGAATAAAATTGATGATCGTATACAGTATCTATTTTAATTGTCGAAAGGAAAACCGTTTAATGGTTTTCTATCACTCTAACAAAAAAAACCAACCGACTTCCAAAAAAAACACTAGAAAGTGAAAAATAACTTTAATTTCGGAAGTCGGTGTCTTTGGTTTTGAATTTTCGTTTTAAGCCACCGACTTCCGAAATTAAAGTTATTTTTCACTTTCTAGTGTTTTTTTTGGAAGTCGGTTGGTTTTTTTTGTAAAAAGTTTTTATTTTTCACTTTTTAGTTGTGGTACCTACCCCCTACTAGTTCGAATATCACGACCTGCTATGTAAATAACAGTGACAGGAAAATGTTAAGAGATCGTCCATATAGGCTAAGTGGGAAAAATACGTATTAATGAAGCTAACTCAAAAAGTACTCAAGCTAAGTTAATAAAATTTATATGGGACCACCTTGAGAGCATACCCTTTCAAACAAAAAAAGAATTTTTAAAATCCGTTCGCAATTGACGAAAATATCGACGGACATACACAAAAAAAAAACATACATACGCTACGAACATATAACCTCCTCCTTTTTGGAAGTCGGTTAAAAATACGTCCAAACGCGTATCCTGAAAATATGAAAGTCGCAAAAAAAAAAGCTAAAACGGGCGACATTGACTCAATTTGGTTGTGATATATTCGGGAAATGGAATATTCGGCGGCCTCAGTTAGATTTATTGGTAGTTATGGAAGCCTGTTATTTACTACCTGCAATATGAGTACATTGTGTTTGACTATCCTTTGATATAGATCAGTGTTTTGGTGTGATTCTCGACTGTTACTGGTATCTATTGTTTCATAACTGACTATTACTCCGATACATTGATTTTAGGTACGAATTTGAAACATATCAAAGCGATATGTGTACCTATTGAAACATTGTTTAGGTATATTTAAATTAATCAACGAATGAAATTATTTGAGCAAATAAATGTTGTATGTACCCCAATTTTCTTATACGAATTTTCGTATAAAAGCCTACATTAAAATAATGTCCATAAGTTATAATCATTAATATATACACCCTGAGCAGTCAACTCCATTACCATCTTGGTGACTGGTTATTATTCATAATTATCTTTAGCTATTCTCACATAGTATATGCAAAAACGAGAGAAAAAAGCAACTGCTTACAAGCGCAGGAGAAAAACTATTTCGGAAGTTCAGACTCAGTGTTGTAGAGAAATACTGTTATTTGTGGTATTTTGATTTTAGAAATAAATCCTCATTTTTTCTCATAAGATGTCTCGTAGAGTCTTGTATATTAAATACAAGCAGTTTGACTAACCGGTTGGTGGCGTCTGACTGCTCAAGGTGTGCCAAATGAATGGTTAATCGGTAGTGGCACAGTCTCTCGTAAAGTCTATGGCACCCCGATCAATTAATCGTTCTTATCATCCCTTTTCCCAACTATGTTATCATCGCCTTCCAGTCTTACCAGATGCAGCTGAATACTGGTATTTTATATGGAGCAACTGCTTATTTGACTTCCACAAAACGATACCCCTTGCTCTTGGTAACACTGAAGACTGACATCCCGATCAATTAAGTGATAATAATTATCGAAATATTTTCATTGAACTTCTGTATCATACCTGTATTATGTCCCGTCGTACTCAGCCGATACGGCCGAGTTATCAAGAAGTGATGCTGTCAAACATTTGCTAACAAGCTGCTATAAAGTTCGATAACTAAAAACATTTTAATGGAACTGAAGGCTTTGATACTGATAAAACAATGGGAACAACAATTTTGTCTGTTGGTAATTGTTTATTTGTAGAGGTTGCGTAAGTCAGACAGCGTTTGATTGTTAATTTGGGTATCTAACAATATAGTGTTTAGTAATAAGATACTTTGAGTTAAAGGACTTATAGATTCGCGTCACGAGACTTGATATGAAGGCAGAAAAACATATAGATTGATGTGGATACCAGTGGGTGCCAAGGATTACAACACAAAAGATGCTGAATGTCAGTAGATAGACAGTTTGCATCAGAATTAGACAAAAAAAGGGTAAATAAAGAAAAGAAAACGACAAAAAATGAGAAATAGGAAGGACGCGAGTCAGGTTCTGTCTTTAAAGATACAGTACGTTTTGGCAACAAAATTAATATGTATAGGGCAAAGGAGTATTTAGGAATAGTTAAGTAATGCTCGTATAAAAGTTTATTCGGTAAAACATATAATTATGTAAAAATATACCTATAGCCAGAAGTGTACCTTTAGTACACCCACATTTCGCCAGTTATGTTTAAGTCCCATGTAATATGCGAGCTTATTACGGACACAAATTCGGACTCCGAGCTGCTACTGAGAAATTCAAGATGGAAAAACCCATTAGCACTTTGCTCGACCTGGGAATCGAACACAGGAACCCACACTCATCAGTCGCATTTGAGACCACTAGACCAACGAGGCAATATACTTATATTATTATCAATAAAATATGCTATAGTGGTAAAGGCACAGAAATAAGAATATCTGTGGGTAAAAGAGTAACAAAAATGCTAAAAGAATAAAGAGCTATCTATAAAATAAAATTATCTATAATAATTATGAACAGACTAAGTTTTAGGTAATAAGAACCGCAGAAATTCTATTTGGTGGTTCAGATTTTTTTTCTTAAACACACGTAACATTTAAATGATATCAATTACGTATTCTCATAAGAATATTATACGTCTTCAAAGAAAATGGTTTATGTGGAGTTTCTTTTTGTTAAGGAAAAATCTTTTTTAGAGTTTATTTATAGAATTAGACACGTGTATTGTATATTGAAAAAGAAAATCCTATGAGTGCTATGTGCTCGCCTGGACGGTATTATCTATACCTACATAAAGCTGAAGAGGGTCGAAAGTCTGTACATGGAAGATATTCGAAAAAAAGTTGGCTAGGGATACTTAGAATCGATAACAGAACACGTTCCAACAGTTTTTAGAATTTTTGTCTATTTATCTGTTTATTTGATCACGCATCACGTTAAAACGGCTGAACCGATTTTGATGAAATTTGGTACGGAAATACTTTGAATCCTGGGGAAGTACATAGGATACTTTTTATCGACATACAACACGGGCGAAGCCGCGGGCGGAAGCTAGTAATAAATAGTCATCCATACCGAAATTCGGCCATGGGGGCCAATTTCAGCGGAGACTGGCCGCCGGCACAGGAGATACTATAGTGCGCTGAATGTGCACGCAGGTATTTTCTCTTCCCTCACTCTCATAATCCGATAGGACGGCAATCCGACAAGACCTGAGAGAGATTAGGAGCAGGACCAATAGCCACGGAAAAAATATATCGGGTGATTTTTTCTTGTTGTATAATGATGAAACGACAAATCATGGTTTTTGCCAATCGTTACTGTGGCAACTGAAAATTTGTAAATTAATATTCAGTGAAATGGAGGACACCCAGACGGCCAGGTAAACGTTGTATTTTAAAATATAAAAGGATACGGGGGCGTACCAATTTTTTTTAAAGAAAATTAACTTTGGCTAAACTTAAAATAAAATAACTTCAACACAATATTAGCATTTTTTGTTTGAAATTTAGTTATCCGTAACCACCATTAATAGTAACAAAATATGAAGCTTTCAAAAATAAGTGTTAGCATGGATCATAAGGCTGTGCACAGACCTGAGTCAAGATTGCCCATATAGACAGACAATCGCTTTAACTAACGAAATCTAGTATTTGCGTTGATATTATAATATACTAGCAGTGCCTTGAGGTTTCTCCCACATTAGTCTCGATCCCATCCGAATATTGGGATAAAAAGTATTCTATGTCCTAACCCAGGTCATAGTCTACCCATGTGCCAAATTTCATCCAAATCCGTTCAGCTATTTTAACGTGAAAGCGTGACAAACAAACAAACTCATTTTCGCATTTATTATCAAGTTAGGATTATAGTCATTATTATCTAAAAACGACTGAAAAAAAAATCAGACAGACCCAAAACTGCTCTCTCTTCCACAGACAAAAATTTGCCTCTCGTGTGCCCTCTGTCTTAAGGCGCTAAACCTCCTTACTTTAATAATAGCGCGCTTTAAGTTGAGCCTACACAAACAAAGCCTAAGTAAATTTCATATCTGCACCTTATTTTGTTGTTCTAGGATTTATGGCTCATGACGTATTGTATTAAGTATTAAGTTTATACCATCAACATGTCCCAGGTCTTAAGTTACTTAGTTGCTGTATACAACATTACGCTTATAAAATCTATGATGAGGTAAACAGCGTTACAAAGTAAACACCAACATAAGTGCTAGTGGCTGCTTCAAGCGTGGTCCGTATAAGGTCAGGAACAGACTGTTTGCATTTCAAAAAGCTCCGTGGCAGTTCGATGATGTTCCTATTTCAAATAAATTCCACGCATCGTCTATATGTAGGTAAACTATTCTATTTTTTCAGCAGCTTACCTTGAACTGCTGGAGTTTCAGGTAAATTTTATTGGAGCTTAATTATATCTCTTATTTAACGATCCTCTGTTGCATCTTTCGACTTTCTCGATTATATAGATACATCTAGCCGTTACCTGCTTAATTTCATATATTATGTTACTAGTACAGTAATATAATATATGATACCTGCTGCAGGTTTAACACCACTTAAATGTCGTAAGTCTTATAAATCGATATCAAAGCCCTTTTAATGAGCAATATTTCAAAATAACGTGACAGATTAGGCTATTATTTGGCTGTCTAGAAGTCCAAGTAACTATATAATTTTGTGTGCCACTTAAATGAAACTCAAAGTTCTTGATAGGAATTTAATATCTCAATACGACGACGGCTGCTTTTACAAGCACTTTGGAAGTTTTATTAAGTAACAATATAGTTTTATAAACGAATTAATAGGCCTGTAATAATAAAATTTGGCAATGGTTGACTGAGAAAACTTTGACTTGAATCCATTGTAAAAGTGTTTTGATTTTTAAATACTAAATTGGAAAGTTTTAAATTAAAACGTTTTGACTGCATTTGGTATTATTATATATATTAATGCGTTTTAACCGACTTAAAAAAAAACGAGGAGGTCCTCAGTTCGTCAGTTTTTTTTTCTCTGTACATTGGGACACAAAAAAATACTTTTCTTTTACTTTTATTAATGTGTCCACCCGGTGCGCTCTGGTCAGTCGGCCTTGCTATCTTTTTATCACAACAATGTCATTAATTAAGTGCCAGTACGAAAGAGTTGAATACTCAGGCGTAAATATTCATTGCACTACGCTGGTGGTCTCCTACTACCTACATATCTATAAATAAATGTACCAATAGATAGATGCAATGTAATACAAGCTCTATCAATGCTTGCACTGTTTTGCACTTCGACCTACATAACTATCATGACAGGAGTAACTTATAAGGACTTGCTGAGGACTCGGACACGATATATTTTGACAGTGTCCGAATCCGATTTTTTTTCACTGATTATTCGGACACCAATTGGTGTGTATGTGCTTGATTTATTTACGTGTTCTTGCTTGCCGCTATTGATTGGCAAAAGGTATAATCACACTCGTGTGATACTATTTATTATGAAATCACATCCGTGTTTTAATTACCCTGTTAATGTAACAGTTTCATAAACTATTTAAATACCTACAATAAAAAACACTAATTTAGTAAAACGGTAAGCAGGTAAAACTTCAAATACATTAATAAGCAGAGAGCAGGAGACATAATATTCATATTTTCACTGGCCAGACTTCAGTACCTACCCAATGCAACAAAAAAAAATCACCAACAGATAAAACACGTTTCGCACACCCACATTAATTAATAAAGGGGCTTGTTCACTTGTCAATCGGCATCAGTGCGGAGCTGGGAAGCAGAAAACTCAATTTGCACGCGTCGGGAACCACGGCTCGGTACTGTATCGCTAAATGTCACAAACACTTGCAGAGCACGCATCGAAGCAGGCATGATCTTTTGACAGTTGACACGCAGCAAGATGTTGGTCTGATATCGTGTAGATACGGCTTTAATTATTTTAGTCTGGTTTGCAACATTGTTGCACCTACATAATTGTACATGAAAGTCTGTTTTCGTGTCTGTCTGTGTGACGCGCTGTTCTTTTAAACTACACAACGGATTTTGTTGCGGTTTTCACCATCATTTAGAGATTTTATTCGGAAAGATTTATGAGCCAAAAATATTAATATTTACCTTACATATAATTAAAAAATCTCGATGTTTTGTGAAGTCGTAAAAACCGTGCGAAGCAGGAACAGGTCGCTAGTTTATTTAGTATATGCAAGAACATGTTTAGTTTACGCATGCTGAAGATATTCATTGATACCATTTAACTTAACTTAAGCGCAGGCCACATATAAATGGCGTCAGGCGCGGACATGGCACGGTGGGCGGCTTCCTATTCCATTCAAATTTCATACCAAATGCATGGAAATAAAGCGCAATTTAGGACTCACGGTATGTCGTTGCTCGGACGTGGTTATCTCCGCGGTCGTAGTGGTCCGCGCCGTGTCCTCGCCCGATGCCATGATGCACGATGTGGCCTGAGCCTTATATTTATCAGTGTGTTTACCCGTGAAGTATACGAGAAAATATGAATTCCGTGTCATGTATCGATGAGAACAGTGCACTTTTAATTGTTCTTTTAATAGCCGTTCAAAATAACGATGCAAATTAAACTTCAATAAGAAATGGTCGATGATAAGTTAAATTAAAACCCACAGCAAAATTTTGCGTTAATGCGAATGTAATCGAGAAACGATCGAATTGTAATTATGGGAACACTTTCACCGCAGTCGATCTGTCTTGTCAGTGTATTTTATACTCAATATAATCAGCCATAATAATCTATAACAATAAAAATTGGACTGTGGGTCGCCACCAAAGCTGACGATAAGCAGAACGGGTGGACGTGGACCCAATATATGTCCCTATAAATAGTAGATGTCTCCACACATGGCAATAATATGAATAATCGCATAAGCCAGCCCCTCACAATCCATTAGCCGCGTAAGGAAATTGCCCGTCCCCACCAAATATCAGATTTCACGTTGATCTGTCTAACGCTGATCCGTTCTGACCGGCGACAATTGAATTAATGTCGTCTGGTCTCTACGCGATTTTTGTCATATTTTCGCCTCATTCCGTTTCACCCACCCCACTGTGGAGACGAATTATAGCCAGATATACGCTTAATTGGTTTGGCGTTGTGGTCGCGTGACATTTTCGGTGCATTGCCTTTGTCATCGGTTTAAAATTTTGGTTGGACCATTTTTGCGAATTAAATAACGAATAAATAAAATTGGCAACGAGTTAACGTTCTCGTACGGTAAATATGAATTGCAAACCAGAGGAATGAAGTGACGTGTTTGTTTGAGGCAGTGAATCGGGGAAAGTCGAGAGAGAGGAGGTTGTGACTGGAAAAGTCACGTTGTTGTTTCACAATGAATATTAACAGAGGAATAACGTGGCGCGT
Source organism: Eupsilia transversa (assembly GCA_914767815.1). Classification (NCBI taxonomy): domain Eukaryota; kingdom Metazoa; phylum Arthropoda; class Insecta; order Lepidoptera; family Noctuidae; genus Eupsilia; species Eupsilia transversa. The sequence continues at coordinate 6,206,887 of OU611874.1, forward strand.
CGCAATAGTCCTCGGGAAGATAAATTTATCCTCGCGTCGGGAAATGGACCATTTTTCACGGCACCTAACGCTAGGTGTCACATGCTCGGTGCGAAGACGCCGTTACTTACGTACTACGTGAGAAGAATACAACACGTGCCTGTATTAACCCCGGCGTGTATTCTTTTAGTGGGCTGTTGTTTGCACTTTCATTACATTAGCGCTATATCGAATCAACGCGCGATTCGGTACAGGTGTAAATGGGTTAGGAGAAACGAGGACGCTTTGTCAACCTGTTGGTGTTTACGTAAAGTGTTAGGAAAATACTCGGAGCTTTAGAGGAGTGGTAAATAGTATTCAATTGTGTTTACTTTACTGGAGTCAGATTAAAATGTTTCAGTAGAAAATAGACCTACCAACGGATTGAAAATCGGATTTTTAATCCATTATCCATGTTGCTGAAAACCACAATCTTCCGTTTAAATTGGTTTATATTTTTACTCCACAAAATATGAATCTGAAAACATAACACATAACAAATATTGAGCTGCACGAACCTTCAAAATAAAAATTACCGCTCTACATTTTTCGAAAACTGCCCATAAAGAATAACACAACACATAATTGCACTATAAAACCCACATTATCTCTGCACCTGCACAGCAGAGCACACATCCAGCATTTCCCACGGGTTAGAAGCGTTATGACTACATCTCGATAAGACTAAATAGCAGATATGACTAGTTCGCTATAGGACTTAATCTCGAAATGACTAGATCGCTGTAAAACTAATTAGCTGTTTGACTATATATGCATAAGTCCTGTTATCAAAATGACTTATTATCGATATGACGTACAATCGTATCTAAAAGTGGCATTAGTATAAGAACTTCATGGAGTACCTACTTTACTGAAGTGTGAATACACTATGAAGTTCCACTATTAAAAATAAATTGAAACAATAGTTGTCATTGTCACTTTGAATTTTTATCTTGCATATTTTATTGTTATTTAAAATGCAGAGTAATGAAAAATTTCATTTTATTAAAAATAAAAAGAAAAAGGAAGCACTTCTTCATGATGGCTACCGATACAATTTTGTGTCCAACAATTCAAGCGGAACATCGTTCTGGCGTTGCTACAAGAGACAAGAGTGTAGTGCTTCTCTCACACTAAATCAAGAAAATACCATTATAATCAGAAAGAGTCTGCACAAGTGTGAGCAAGACCATGACAAAATGCAAGAAGACCTTTTACTGGATACGGCAAAACAGAATGTATGCGAAGATATGTCTTCAGTAAAAAAGGTTTATGAAGAAGAAAAAAAAAAAAAAAAAATTATGTTACAATGAAATTCTTTCATTTTAAGTATTACAATATAGGTACCGAGGAAAAGAACTTAATGCTTTATCTCGAAAACTGTACTTCAAGAAACAAACGAAAATATAGTCGTTACGCTATCTGGCCTTATTGCGATCTAGTCCAAACACGATATAGTCCAAAGATGATCTAGTCATATCGAGATTAAGTCCTATAGCGAACTAGTCATATCTGCTATTTAGTCTTATCGAGAGGTAGTCATAACGCTTCTAACCCTTTCCCACTTGTGTTACAGTACACGACAATGGTAACAAAACGCGTGGTACCGCCAGATACCGCTAAACTGTTATTTCAGTTACCTCTCGAAATAATATGTATTATACCGCAATGACATACGAGCCGTGTTTTCATTTCGCGACAAATTTTACGGCTGTTAAGGGAGCGTTCGAATTATAGACCTGTTGTGGACGATGATATAATTTATTATTGCAGGTTACAGTAAAAATTTAATAATTAATTGTTGTTTGAAGTAGAATACGTTCGGTTTTACGTTTCAGTAGAGAAACAGCAGTTTTTATCATAAAACATTTATGTTGAACTATGTCTTCTAGATTTGGAGTAAAAATTGAGTAAAGATCGCTTTTAGCGATAAGACCGCCCATTGTAAAACCGACCTTATGTAAAATTTCTACATTTATATCAGTAATTCATAGTGTACATAATAAAGAGTATAAAAAGTATTCTATAATGTTCATAACACGGTGCACTGCGGAAACAGATGTGACTTTGGTAGTGAGTTTTTACGGATTAGCCTGACAGGATAGCATGTATGCGGCTATAATATGCACGTATTATTTTATGATGATTTCTCTTCTCGTCTGCCATTGTGTATGAGGGAATATAATCTAAAAGAATTTTCTTCCTGATTTGTGTTATTTAAACTTATCTTATTTGATGACCCAACTCAATAATAAATCGGTGATGCAATTTTTTACTTTAGTTAAACTACATCTATTTTAATAAATGCTATAAATAAATCATTTGCATTTTTAATGAAATGCTGCCAGCTTTTCGGGCATTTTTCCTGATTTGATGATGATGATGATTACAGTTAACCATAAATATTATCTTGTTTAAAAATAAATATTTAAACATGTCTTTGCATGGTAACTGCTATCACAATTTTCACCATTCTGAATTTATTTATTAGTGAAAACTCAAATCGATCTTTCAATAAACAAATTCCTTGTCAAAAATAGCACATAAGTTTCTAGAAAAAAAACCTAATACCACACCGGATGTAACGTACCCAGCTAAGTATAAAGATATAGGAAATACCTCTAGAAAATTCGCCGAAGCTTCTTGCGGTGCACCATCGATTTGACTATTCCTTCAACGTGAAGGAATTTAATTTATCCGAAACGTTCGTTCCCTGCAAACGTCTGTAAACTTTTATCTCACGACAAACTGATAACAACGTGAACCAACGTGATTCGTTCTAGAACAAAATTTATGTGTGTTAAAAATTGCTGTGCTTTAGGTAATGTTTCTGTTTTATTTAGGAATGTCTTATACAAGGTATAATAATAAGTTTTGTGGGTCGTTGTTGTGTCCTGGTTTTTGTTTATGAGGCGAGATAAGGAGATGAAAGATTTAATAGAGTTTAATCTTATGTTTTTTGGTTGGAGTAAACAGGACAGCTGTGACGTAACAATCTAAGGTCTACTTAATCTGACCCAATTATGGCACACCTTGCTGCCGCTAGATGAGGCTGGGACGATTTATGACTAAATCATTCAAGATGGCTGGTCAAAGGCAACGCTTGACGGCATTAGTTTCACCTACTTTCTGAAGGGAAAGTCATATCCAAGCCTATATCCCGCGGTTTCGAATTTCCTTGTAGTTAAGACTGAAAGATAGGTAGACGAACTCTTTTGTCATCCAAAACTCAAATAAAACTCTGGTCATTATGCCCTCTGGACAATGATAAATCTAATTAGGTAGACGCTCGCACAACGCGTCTTAGTCATGTCGTGACGTGCGCAAAGCATGTGTTCATTTTCACAGACAGCTATCTAATTGCGTAAAACGTTTTCGTAAACGATTTCGACTAATCTGTTTCATTTTGACAGCTCAACAACATTCATTGCGTTTTCCAACTTATGAAGCAATGGATGAGCAATCTGTATCAAACCGATCTAGATTGTGATAGATCGTATAGTACGCAATTAGGGTGCAGGTTGACAAACATTGAACCTTTCATTGGTTCATTTCAGCCGTATCCGTTGATTATGAACTGGCATTTGCGTGATTGACCGAAAGTGAAGCTAGGCTCGAAACAAGCGGATTTTTTAAATCGTGGTTCTGAAACTATTCTTCACGTGCACATTATGAATCAAAATTTGTCATTTTTACAGAAATTTACTGGCAGTTCCATTGCAATAAAATTTATATCTTTTTCTTATCTTTTATTCGATTTTCGTATCTATCGGTGTGACTGCGTTGTTCTTCTAAATTACGCAACGAATAAGGTTGGGGCTTTCAGCATCATTTAGAATTCCGGAATGTTTATGTGTTACAATATTGAATATTCCGTCACTTGTCCCTTAAGGTTCATTAGAAAACCAGCGTCAGACTGCATTTGTCTGGCATTAATGCTGAAATGAACCTTTTTGGCGCAGCCGTGAGGCACTCACTGTTGTTGCATTATTTTCACTTTTTTTATGATTGTTTTTTGTATATGTGTTTCACGAACTGTGTCCAAATAAACATTATTCTTTCTTTCTTTCTTTCTTTTTGAATAAATCTTGATGTTTTGACAAGTCGAAAAAACCGTGCAAAACAGGGTGGGATGCTAGTAAATAATAAAACTAGTCTCAGCTGACACGATTTACACAACATTTTAAGCGGTCCTCAACGCTCTATTACAAAAGACAACCCCGTAAAACTAGTTTAATTCCAATAGAAACAGGCACCAGAAATAAGTGTAACCCCAACCTGAATTATGCTCAGATAAATGTCGCAATAACAATTACATAACACCATCAGTGTCGCAACAAATCACGCTTACACGTAGTAGGGTTTCAACAAACAAGTCTGCAAACAAGTACGCTTTGTGTGGTGTGTTTCCACTGTGCAAGTAGCGCTTAGCTGTAAAATATAAAAAGCTGTCTATGAATCAAAGTTCGTTCCAAAAATCAAAATTAAAATCATTTATTCTTAGGCTGAAATAAGATAGTAAGTACTTACCCAAAATGCTCATCCTTTACCAATTCCTAATTTTTAAGAAGAAATGGAAGAATGAAGAAGAAGGAAGAAGAAGAAATTGGACAACAAACTCCCCAGATCTGTATGTTAAGTTAAAAGAAAGAAAGAAAGAAAATACATTTATTTGACACATACTAAAAGGCACACAATATAACATACAGCAGACAAAAAGATTAAGATAAAACAAAAAAAGGTGTAAAGTACCAGGAAAGAAAATTGGCAGAGGAGTGTGCCTCACGGCTGTGGCAAAAAGGCCCAGTTCAGCAAAAATGCCAGACAATAATAAGTGCCTGACGCTGGTTTTCAATTAGTAGACCTAAAAGTGTGATGTGGTGGCGGATGAAAATCAGTAATCAATAATGTATTTATTTAATTTACTTATTACTTACAATATATTATTATAACAAAGAGGAATAATTTAATAAAATTATTTACCACTTGTCAGCAAGCAAACGCCAAAACCAATTAGAAAATAAAAATACGTTATCAACCACTTACTATTCTATGGCCAGGACTTTTCTTTGCGTTTTGTAATGAGCATCTTCATAATTCATCATAGTCCTTGGCTCTGAGTATTCCCCTGGCGACGGCGTTTCTCACCATGTCAAGCTATATTTGCAATCAGGTGAGTTTTAAAAATAATTGGCATCCGGTATGGCTCGCAATTCCTTCGATATCCTAGGGCACGTCTTCCTTGCCATAACCGTGCCACCCAGTCTACTCCTTGATATGCAATGGCCTCTGTAGCCCTATGCAACATGAGGGGCTAGTGCAAATCTTGGGGTTCATTCGATTTATCGAGTCTGGTTACACCACGCTGGGATCGGTGCCTTTCATTCATTCATATCGGTATTAAACAAGAGATTGCTTTTTTTGTTATTAGCCTATACAATTACTCTAAAGTGATGTTAATTTGTATATACCTACTTAACTAAAAATGGTTGGGTAATAAACATGCTCTTATTTACATAATATTTATATACGTAATATTTAACTAGTTCCTTCTTGTTTCACTGAAATGTCATTTCTAAATACCCACAGTAATATCAGATTAGCTACAATAATAACAACATTACCGCCAACTTATCTAAACCGGTCTTGTCACGTTACGGTGTCACGGCAAATCGCATTTACACAATGTTAATTCTCATTCCGACAGGTTTGCAAACAAGTAAGCCTCAAGCCTATACTTACTTCTTCATTTTAGCGCACTGATAAGAACTTGACGTTTGCGACCGCATGACATTTGTCACGCTCCCTCGCGGGTGTTTGATATAACGCTATCTTGGACTGACGTACCTATCTGATGTTCTGAACTTAGGCGAAGTTATGTATTTGGGTATTGATCTGCTAATGATTTATCGGCTTTGTTTGCTGAATTTCTATTCTTAATTTATGTGTCTTTATCTAGATAAAGCTTTGTCAATTTAAGTTATGTGTAATCAAACCAGCACTTCATAAGGTCTTATACTAAATCTTGTTTTGAAGGAAAGACGGGCTTTTCGTTAAATAACAAGGTTGGATTAACGCAACCCTAAACCCTTAGCTTTTGTTACGTGTTTTATCCTTTTATGTTATACAACAAAAGCCTAAAAGACTGAAGAACGTGTGAAAATATCGACATGTTTAGAGTTTCGGAGCCACAAAATTTTATGCGTATTTTTCTTTAATCATAGCATATTCACTAACGCGGAGCTTCGCAGCTGCGGCGCGCCGATAACACGCCGCGTCACACCTGCTGTCATTTGTCACGTCACACTCCTTGTTATTCCTTCTCTCCTAATTGATCCCAAAAACCAAAGTTTCCCAATTTAACCCGTCTCTCTCTTTTAACACGCTTCAGACTATAGGCGTGTACAAGTCCACGGGGTTTAATCATAGCGTATTCACAATCACGGCGTCTCGCGGCTGCGGCGTGCCGATAACACGGGCGTGATACCTGCACGTCATTTGTCACGTCACACTCCCTATTGTTCTTTCGCTACGATATTGAACTTGTTTGCTTCTGTCCCGTCGACTGTCGACTCCTTCCCTGTTTTCACGCTAAATTGGTTTGCGATTTCGTGAAGGGTATGCAAAGGGCCTGAACGGTGCACTTTTCAAAGCTTCAAGATTAATGTTCTGAGTAATCTATTGTGCGACGTTGAAAGCTGCTTCAACTGTAATTATAGTAGGTACAGGCGATGAATCCAATTCAGTGTAACAATAGAAAAGATCGTTGAAGGGGTTGATCACACTTCTATCAGATCGTGTAAGGATTTATTTCTTTTATTCCTTTTCAAATGAAAACCTTGCTTTTATGTTTTTTTGTTGAGAGATTTTTCTACTGAATAAAAGTAATAAGTCTAGGATTGTACAATAACTTAACATCACATCGATACAACACAGTTGACTGACTGAATGTTTTAATGATTCTTCTTACTTTATAAAAAGTAGAATCATTAGAAGTAAGTAGTACGTATCTACTTACATACGTAGGTAGGTAGGTAGATACTTACTCAACAAACATAGGCAGGTGTTTTTAAATATTAAGTACCTACAAATAATTATTTATTTATAAAATAAAATAAACCTAATCCAAAACTTTCTTTTAACCCAAAACCTTCAGAAAGTACTATCGTCCCGTCTAGCTCGAAAAACAGAATAAACTAAATACAAAAAACTCCCAAAATAAAATCCATCCAACATGACGTATAGATTCTCGAACACTCTTCCAAACAAAAGAAAGTCAACGCGATCACGTTACCAAGTTATTGTGATTGTGCGATAACAAATGAATTGCTATAAACAGAATTGACTGGGATGCTACTGACGTACCCCTCGTCACGCCACTATACGCCGTCCGTCCGTCTGTCCCCGACGGACGATATGTTATGCCCGCCTGAACTCTGACAGTACTCTCCGCTTAAATTGATTGAAGGTTGCATAGAATGGTCACGTGTTTTGTTTTTGATATTTGATGTCTGTATTTATTTTGGTTGTAGTTGATAACATAATCTAAGTTATGATGTTTTTTTTCGTATTTGTGGCAATAAGTTCTGATATAAAATCAATTTTGACATCAATAGAGTTTTACGCTCGTATTCAATCTTCAGTAAATCATAATAATTTTAGACTTAAAATATTTTAATAAAATCTACCGTAGGCCGTGAAAGGGTTAATGGATTGAAATTATTATCAAAACTCAAAAAAATACAACCACATGACTTATAAAAAGCTTTGTAGTATTCATGCCGTTCAAATATCAATAAATATTATCTTCAATTCAATACAGATTAGAACCTTAAATCATTCTGAATACAATGACATGCAGCTTGAATTGAGTATTCACTATTCAATCCTTTAAAAATGTATATAGGTAATTACTATAACATTTTCGCATAAAAAAAAAATACCCATTATTAATTTGCTTTCGAAAAATTATGGTAGCCATTAATATGCTTACCCAAATGCGCTTTCAAAACAATACGCAAGCGAACAATGCGTTTGGCAGTTCCAATACTCCGAATATATTATCTTTGACTCTCAATTGGAAGACATTAAGTTGGGTACGACACATATTCTCAAAACTTTACCCCGGAACTTCGCCGGGAACTAGGCTATCGACAGAGCACCCGATCCAACTATCTACAAAGGAACGCCTAGAACTTCTCTAATGAGATGAATAATTAAACAGGCCGGTATATAGGAGCTAAATTAACGTATGTGATCACTGTTATATTCTTTCACTGGGACATTTTCTTTGTTCCAGCTGGCTGTTGGACCGGCTTGATTAAAAGATATTGTAGTGTGTTCATTAGCAAGTGCAATCGGTTTTTTTATCAGTTTTGTGGTTTGTTTCTAGTTTTACAGAGACCGCATGTGGACCGTCTTAGATATTACTTTTTTGCTTGGAAACTAACTTGATTAAAATATTTTTTCGAGTTTGACTCGCAATTTTTCCGCTTGGTGAGCTCATGATTGAGAGTCCCGTTGGAGTTTGTAACTAGCCAGACTACATTAAAACTACTTAGCCGAAAACTTAGGTAGGTCGGGTCAAAATCAAAATATTCATCATCTTGTTTTTACCCGACGAGGGTTATGATGTTGACCGGTATGTACCTATGCATGTATGTATGTTCATCTGTTCCCTCATCCCCATTCACCTCATGCCATGCAGATAACTGCACGCTAATTGCGTAATACACGATCTATCACAATCTCGATCGGTTTGAAACAGATTGCTAATCCATTGCTTCATAAGTTCGAAAAAAAATCTGCTCAACAACGTAAATAACGCAATGAATGTTGTTGAACTGTCAAAATGAAACAGATTAGTCGGAATCGTTTACGAAAACGTTTTACGCAATTAGATAGCTGAAGCTATAAGTACAACATTCCTATCCCAGTTTCGAACTACACCAATAAAAATATAATTCAATGAAATCTAAACAGAAATGCGGTCAGAATAACGAGGGCTTATTAAGAAGAAAAATCACAAGAATGTTGAACATAAAATGTTTGCCATTAATTTTCCTGCAATTCAGTGGTTAATTACCAGGGTTCCTACTGCTATAAACACACGTAATTTCAGTTTTTAATCGTACAATGTTAAATTGTTCTGCGGTTATGTTATTAAGCGAAAACAATAGGATTTCTTGAATTGTTGTGGTTTTGGGTGTTTCACACTAGACAAAATGTCAAATCATTCCTGTTGGGACTTCAATAGGGTGGGGACGTCAATATAATACTATCCATACTAATAGTATACATGCGAAAGTATCGTAGTAAAGTCTCTATGTCTGTTTGTTACCTTTTCAGGCCTAAACCACTGAACCGATCGTTAGAACAGACAGGTAGTCTGGGACCTGGTGAAGGACACTGGCAAATTTTTATCCTGGATCGTAAATGAATTCGCAGGCAACAGCTAGTTCCTACGACATTAAATTAATCTTTCGTGTATCTAACTTATCATGTTCCCAGGCTTTAAACAACAAAAAAACACACGAACATAGGACCTCCTCATTTTTGGAAGTCGGTTAAAATTTATTCAATACATGCAAGATGGGAATTATTTGAGGGTCGATTAAATACAAATGTGATATCCATGATATACATTAGCTAGTCGGCTGATTTACAAAACCCATAGTCGGTTTATCCCCTCCGGCCGTTTTCGCAACTGTGATTCGCAACCAGTTGCGAATTAAGAATTTTGATTCTTTGTTCGCAACCAGTTGCGAATCAAGATCACTATGTATATCTTCTTTTTTTTTTTTAAATATGTTCGTACGCCGTATTCGATGGTTTCAAAAAAAATCCTATCCACTAGTATTGACACTGTTTTCATTTATTGTCGGATTATATTAGCGTCCCCACTTGGTATAATGAAAATAAGATTGAAACTAAGTACTTTACTTTATTGGATAGGTTAACAATAAAACAAAATTGAAGTACAAATTAATTCGTTTTTGTATAAATAAAAGAAAACTACACACATAACTAATGCCCAGCTCATCTCTTTTAGAGATAAGCTGGGCATACTCTCATAAAGTAATAGAATTTGCAGGACACTCTACTTCACAATGGATTTAAAAAGCCCCTAGTTTTATATTCAAAACTCCCAATTGTCTATTTCCTTTAAACCTGCAATTTTATATTCAGATATCAAATTCTCCGTTATTCCTCCCAAGAATAACAGAAAATAGAATTTCGGCAATACCCAAGACAACACCCATATGTTAGTCTGTTCAGATACAAGTATATACGATCTGACCTATCTATATTTGAACAGCTTCCTTATACAAATCTGCTGAACATGTACATTTGTATCTTCACACGGCTAACAGTATTTGCATGCGAATGAAAATCCAATATAGTTAACCTACTTATTAGGAATATGCTCAAGAAACCGAGACAAAGACGGCTTCATGCGGATATGTCTACGTATCAACATTTCCTCTCGTACAATTAGATATCTTAAGTGCCATCCAAAAAGTACAAAAATAAAGCTCAATATCGTTTGAATAGATAACTGGTACATTTGAGAGAAGAGCCTGCAGTTCACAATATTTCTTTTTTAAATTATTCAGTTTTCCTTTCATACTCAAAGAGGTTTATTTGATTTTGTTCTGTAGGTTTCCCATATCCAGGAAATGTACGTACATTATGTTATTTGAAAAAACTCTGTGATATTATCTGAGAGCATATTCACCACTTTACGTATCGTAAGCACGTCACTAAAATATTCATGAGTAGTGCAAGCGGAGGGTCCAAGAATTTCACCTTTGTGTGTGAGACACCTTTTTAGGGGTGGGACATCTAATGCATTCACTTTTTTTCCATTGCCGCAAACAAACATCACAGAGATTTCAAATTCGTATAGTAATTCAATTTTTCTCTTTTCATCTTTTCTTTTTTGAGAGAATAATTTCGAAATTTTGAAGAGGTCAAAGAAATTCCATGTTTTCTTTAGAAGGTTCTTGTAAAATCGTTGTTACACATTTTTTCACTATTCAACAGACAAACGAACATTTTTAAGGAAAAATATGACGAAGAAAAAACTCAGAAATATGACCGAAGAATGAAATGATTCGGAACTTGAATGCCTATTGTTATTATCTGAGTCACACTGAATTTGTCAAAATGACAAAGGCTGGGGAAATTAACATCTGGGTTCTTTATAATGAAACGTGTATCTAAACGTTAAGTTAACGATTTTCTCATTAAAAGTACCACCACCTTTAGTTCTGGAGCAGTAATCCTTTTATTCAAAATTACAATTGATTTTATTCTAAATTGAAATAGCAAATTGAAAAATGTTTTTTTAAGACTAGAAAAAGGACATGAAGATACAATACATACTTTGAACAGTGTAGGTACGGCGACAAGTCATGCGGCAAGGAATAATCCACCCGTGAATCCACCACAAAATTTAGTATGCAATCGACGTCTTATAGGAACCTGTATCTACATATTTGTGGCGAGGAGTTCATACCTCCGCTATGCTCCTTCGTTTTAATCCCAGGACAGTCTCAGGTGTTGGATTACTACATCTCCAGCCAATATCGGGAATAAGGGAGGGGATAGCAGATGCACCGTATAAACACTATGTCGGGATTTTAATAAAGGTAAAAAACTGAAGCACATAAATATTGGAGTTTTAAAATTGAAATGACTGGTAGTTTTAAAAATATGTGGGGGTTTTAATATTTTTTTCTTGCTTGAAACTTTTACGTTTGGTTGTATGAAATGTTGGGAATGAAAAAAGTTTTTGAAAGTCTCGTAGTAATGAATTTTAAACATGTCTGTAAATGTTCTTTCATCAACAGTTGATGCTTACCTACTTAGCATTCATGATTAGCGTTACAAATAGACAATAACCCAATAGAGTTTTCATACAATAAAATCCATAATATATCCCTGTTTTTCAAGCCACCAGCTTAAGCCGTTGGCTGGGGAGTTGCTGTGTCAGTCAATCATCCTGACAGTTTCTTTTGAGTGACATTCAGCTACCCTTCGACAGTTGATTCTATGTAACGCTGCATCAGTATCTGACGTGTTCTACCGCTCTACATCTATAACTCTATAAATAGTATACAAAAAACTCGCTTTTCGTGTCTGTCCGTGTGACCAGGTTGTGCTTCTAAACTACACAATGAATTTATTCCGGTACTGTGTTTATTACATTACTGTGTTTATTATTTACTTTGAATTAACACAGAAATCTCGATGTGACATGTGGCCACATTAGTAGATTGCAACCGTGTGGTGCAAGGGCGGGTCACTACTTTATTATAGTTTAGATATTGAAAATATTTTAGGAGCAGAGCGAGGATTTCTTGTTGTACGACATTTCAAAAGTAAGTGTATAAATCATTCTCAGCGTAGTGTAGGTTGAGATTTATGGCTGAATATTCCTGAACTTGCTTCAATATTGATGTCATTATTGCCACATAGATCCGTGAATACGTCGTTACGTAATATTGTATCTTCGGCCAGTAGTTGAACTTGAAAGTTATGGCCTTGTGTTGTATTGAAATTAATGTTTCATTAGAATTTGATCCTTTTTGGCGGAGCTCGAAATTAAAATATTCAGTGTAAAAACATTATTAAATTATTCAGAATATAATAATATTTTGTTCGAAATAAAAATGGATATAAGTATGTATTTGAATAAAACAAACTATGTCTGTCTAGACAGAAACGATTTCGTAAAAAAAAAGGTATTTGTTAGTATGTATTCTATATTCTATGAATAGTCCTTATTGTCTCCCAGTACGAAACAGAGTCACAACACGAAACAATTGTATTTAAAACGGACGATAATTCAACCGGCCTGATTACATGAACAGCGTGAACTAAGTCCCGGCTTACCGCGGATTTGCAGGCACATCTGTGTCAGGCCCGATGCAGGTGATTAAAATCCCACTTGCCACACTTATTGTACGGTGGAAACTGGTAAACGTGATGTTACAAGTGTGTTCAGCTGTTTATTGTTGCTTAGTAACCTTAATCCACGTTTTGAGGGTCTTAGCGGATTTTAGATCCCGTTTCTGCTGAAATCTTGGGATGCTCTAGTTTCCTTAATGTGTTTTCACGTTAGGTTGGGAACTTTATTTTTCGTAAGTGTCGAATAGTGTAGTCGTTGAGAATAATAGTACTTTCTTTATGTTAGAAATTGCTAGTAATTTTCTTAACTAAATGTAAAGCGAACACAAAATGTGTGGAATATAATTATATGGGTGAAAATTCAAAGAATGAATGAAAATTATGTCAACAATGATTGAGTAAAATGTTTTCGGAAACAGCAGATTTAACGTAGCCTTTTCAACGAGAAGTTTTGTACACAAAGTTTTACCCAGATTTTTCTATACAAACTGTCATCGAATGGAAATCACACAATGGACTTTTCACATCAATATTTCAAATAAAATGTTCCAATATTTATTTTGCACTGGCAATTCTGGGTTCTTTTTTTCAGCTCTGATATTAGCAATTGTTAAAGACAAAAACTCTTTCATTGAATTTCCCCGCTACACACATGGAGAAGTTTCCATGTATTTACGTTCGTTCGGGTCGCAATTTAGTGCTATTCCAAATATTTTCGAAACTTGCACTACATTCTATGGGCAGATTTTAACCGCTTTTCAATACGGTATCGGTGCGAATTCGCTCACATTCATTTCGTTCGTAGCATTCGTCGGATTGCATCGCAACGGCAAATGGTTGCAAACAGATAATAAATTCGGGATTACCGCGGATTTCGAAGCGCCATCTGGCGGCCGCAGCCGTAGCCCCGTTGAAAAGTGATTGGGACGCTACACTGACATCGCTCGTGTAAATTATGTAATTCATGTGCCTATTCCAATCGTGCATTCAAAACGTTTTATTTTTATTTTGACATTTTTGGCATCGGCTTTAGATTGGGTAGGCCCTCCATTTTATATAACCTCGCTAGTGTTGATACAATTTTTAAATTGAGTGAAGCGTTCTGTATCCGTGTAGATTGCCACTGGGTAATAGCTACAGCGTATTTGTGAAAAAGAGGCGAAGCGGTTAGACGCAATCGGTTTAGTTATATAGCAAGTATCAGAAAGGTGTGGTCAATTTCAATACCTCAATCAATCTGCCTAGCCTTTTCCCAACTATGTTGGGGTCGGCTTCCAGTCTAACCGGATGCAGCTGAACATCAGTATTTTACATGGACCGACTGCCTATCTGACCTCCACAACCCAGTAACTGGGTAATACGATAGCCCTTGGTCAGACTTTCGGGCTTCTGACGCCTCGTAACGACTGTCAAAGATCCATGAATGACAGCCGAGACCAACGGCTAACGTGCTTTCCGAGGCACGGAGTAGTCTCGGTATGTAAAGATGGTCACCCATCCACGGACCAACCCCGGCGAGCGTAGGTTAACCTGATGGATCGACCCGTGCGGCTGTTATTACTTAGCCACGAGCTCCTCCTAAACAATACCTACTCGACCCAAATGTACCTATATGATGGCTAAGTATTGTTTCGCGAATACGATTTTGGTCCCATGGATAAAGCTGTTTGACCTCACCTTTCTGTACATGCTGTAGGTACCTGTATACTTCTAACCGAATTCAACAGATGGTTTTTGCTGTTGTTAACTTTACTGAGCAAAATAACGAGAATTTTAAGCAGATATTGTGACAGACTATAGTAAGCTATTATTATAAACGATCATTATTACAGAAATGCCTAGTTGTTACAACTAAACGTAAATTAAAAACAATTTCCACAACTTACAAACTTTGTAAGAAATTCCTCTCATCCCATTTTCATGACAATATCCAACAAAGAATTTACTTAATGACAACTCACAAACTCATATTGTGGAAAGTGCAATCGTAAAAGTTCCTTTGTGGGGCTAAATGGGACGTTTTAAGTGAGTGCCGCTTTAAGAACTATTGTCTCTATGCAGAGTCGGTTCAGTTTGGATGGCAATAGGCTATCGAGCGAGCGATCCATTTGCTGGAAGCACGAGGTCGTTATGCGTCGGTACTTTTGTTAATGCACGGGAATCGTGCACGTTTGAAAATTATACCTGTACAAGGTACAGTCAAAAGCAAAAATATGTACACTTAGCGAAATTAAAGATGAACTCTTTATGATAAATCATTGGTTTTCAATAAGTGTACCTAGACAAATTTTTGCCTTTGACTGTACTGTTGGTGGTACAGTTATTCGAAGTATCACTTCATGTTTTCAAACAAAGTTAGCCAAATCGACTTTTTTTTTGTAACCGAATTCTATTTTTTCCTAAATATTGAAAAATATTGCGTTTAGTTGAATTCAGGTTTCGAAAAAACTTTTGCGAAATACGTTTTTTATTTGTCCGATAAATCTTTTTTATTGGACCAACAGCGTATTACAATGAAGGTTATAGTTTCGTTACGTATACCATAACATAGCATATCGTCACGCCTGTATTATTTGAAAGGAAAACTGGCGAAATATGGGTACACCTCTG
This sequence comes from Eupsilia transversa, assembly GCA_914767815.1. Taxonomy (NCBI): domain Eukaryota; kingdom Metazoa; phylum Arthropoda; class Insecta; order Lepidoptera; family Noctuidae; genus Eupsilia; species Eupsilia transversa. The sequence goes on from OU611874.1 coordinate 6,222,430, forward strand.
CTTAGGCAGAGGTGAACCCGTTTTTTGCCAGTTATGTTTATGTCCAATGTAACAGGCCGCAAGTCTATTACCAACAACCGATCACAAATTCAGACTCCGGGCTGCTATTGAAAAACTCTAGATAAAAAAACCCAATATTATTGGAAGTGAATGTAAAAGTTAGCTTTGTCTCTTGTGAAGTAAAATTATATTTGAGTTGCAAAATCCTGGGGCAATTTGACCAGTGTGTAAGATGGTGTTGAAAAAAGTAATGATCGAAGTTACAAGATCATTTCGCTCTATTATATTCGACCAAATTACTTTAACTTACACAATTCAAAAACATAAAATTAACAAAATCTCACTCATAATACCAACAACGATAAGTCAAAATGTATAAAAAAAACTCCCCTAAGAAAAAAAAGCATACGATTCTAAATTCCTCCGGCACGCAAATGTCAGGTCGCATAATTCAGTAGCGAATGCTAGCACCCAAGGTTTATCACGTCTGGTCGCCCCCTAGTGTCATGATGCCGTCCGCTGACGCGAACATCAAATAAAGTTGTTTTACTTACTTATCTGACTGTGAGGGTATATCGGAGGGTGCATTAATGACCTTGTCTTTCACCCGGTGCAAACACTCCGATGTACTTAGACAGACTGAATATACAGTGTTTTTAGGGTTGTGGAATGGTAGAATTGAAACCCTCAATGTACCTATGGCTATGTTTGTGTAGAATTGGTACTACTTAACGTTCAAGTCACAGGTACTCAACATTTGTCTAATGTTTCTTTGCGGCTCGGGCGAATAAACTGAAGTACTCTTGAAAGCTGTTAAGGTCATTGGAATAGTTTGGATTAAATCCACAGAAGAATTCGTGTAATTGATCTAGACAATCATCTATTCATGTTACAAAATTAAAGTCGCGTTTCGTGTCTGTATGTGTGACCGTGTTGTTCTTCTAAACTGCGTAATGGATTTTGATGCGTTTTTAAACATCCTTTAGATAATTTATTCCGGAAGGTTTATGTGTATAATACATTAAAATTAAACTTACATATAATAAAGAAATTTACCGATGTTTTGTCAAGTCGTAAAAGCCGTGCGAAGAAGGGGCAGGTCGCTAGTAATTATTAAATTAATGTATGTAGTGAAGGTAAAAAAATACTTTTTGCTAAAATACGGATCCCTCATAGTATTTCTATAACACACTTCACCAGTTTCTTACCTTTTTGCACCCATAACAAGGTTTGCACCTAATGTGCTTGTAATGAAAGAGAATTTTCTTTAGAGATGATATTATATTTCGCGTGAAATGTATGGATAACAGTAATGTTGTTTGGGTGCAAGAAACTGTTCTGTTAAAATGAATAGCTCAGCTTTTTATGCTTGTACGAGCATTTCAAAATACATTTTGCTAACGTTTTCTGCTCTTTTGTTAGACACGTCACCTCAAAATGTACTTATTATTCTTTCTGTCTTTGTAGAAGTGCTTATTATGATGCTTCCACTATTTCAAATGTAGCGAAAAACAAAATTTTATGTATCTACCACGATTTAGCAAAAATACAGAACGGAAGAAGAAGTAATTGTACAGACAGTTCAATAACTTCTCCTGTACCCACTGAACTCGAATTTCTAAGCTGTAATCGTCCATAATAACGGTGCATCTCAAGGATTATTAATTATACGATGTGTACAATATTCTGAGTATAACACCATAACAACCACTTGTAAAATGGCTGCGGGCTTGGGGCTGACCGCAACCCGCCCTGTGCCAACAATCTCGACGATGCGAATGGCATGGCTTAACTACCAGAGCTATCTATAAATAGCTTGATATTATATTCGTGTGGGATCTTATGGCGTTTTGAGACGGAGTTGGTTTCTTGTGCAGTTTCTAGGAAGGTGGTGTTTTTGTGTACAAGGTTTCTGTTTTAGTCTTAAAGAAGCAGTTTGTTTTGAGAAGTTCATGCAAAATAGTGGTAGACTTCGACCCATACGCTATACATAGATATGATATACATGATAAGCATGAATATACAGCCAGTGTGAATGAATTTTTCAAAAACCTCTTCCAGAGTAGCTGTGAAGAGTTCAGGAGACAGCTAATCTTGTGTTAAATTAAAATACCGTACAATAGACGTAGATAACGGATTTCCGCCAAGTCACGCCTGAATCAATTAAATATCTTAAAATACCGTTTAACTCCATTGTTTGTTAACACGAAATGGCCGTATTACGCAGTCATAATCCAATATTATCATTGTCATAATATTCCAGATTATGGTCCATACTAATACCATAATTGTACAATGAATAAGTAAACTAATGTTGGTATAGTTTTCATCATAATGAGACACATGATCATTATGATTCATTATCAAATCATTATAGGTAGGTAGTTAACTGCTGTACCTCTTGTTATAGAAAGCAATTCCGTTATGAACTGGACTATGCATTAATTATGTCGCATTAGTTTGATGAACTAGTGACCAAATTCCAAAAACCTTTTCAAAGATCAACACACAAGGTGTGAAAAATGGTAATTAAAAGACTGAATTCAATGAGTCTTCTATATGAAATCGGGTATTAACTCTTCATTTCCATTGAAATTTCAGTATGTTTATACCTGAAATCCGTTACCGCCACATATCACTATACCAGCTAAGCACGTACCTATAACATGCTCTTACAAGCAACTTTACTTAACTAACTACTAGGTACTAACTTTTTACAAAAAAAAAATTGTTTCTCTGCACCTTCAAGAAAATATAATGGTTTACAATAAAAATAGGCCTTTTAATTGTAAACCCTATAATTTACTTGAAAGTGCAAATAAACATTTTTTTTTGAATAAAAGTTCGATGATAAAAAAAATATGTTCCGAACTTTCGAATAATAAAACTAACAAAAGTTATTGCCAAAGCAAGCAGATTTTTCGCCAATTGTTGTTCTTAAGAATTCATTAATGATAGATTGAATAGCTGTCATCCATTTCAAAAGTTGCTAGTCATTAAGATTCATCAATCTACGTTATTTGGGTAAAGAGGTCTTTAGGAGTACTTACGGACTTATTTGTAAAGTTTTCCTCTAAGACATTAATCGTCTTAAATAGATAGATTAAAAAAGACGTTTTCAAAAGCTGAAAAAAGAATGCCTCATTCACATTTTTCCGTTAGGAGCCAAAATCCCAGTCTTGATGGGACACTGACTGGCCTCCTCTCTTCGAGAGGGAGTGGGCTGTAATCCACCACGCGGGCCCCGTGCGGGTTGGTAGATGTCACATGTCTTCGATTTTTTTCTCAAGATGTTTTTCTTCACCGTTTTGAGAGCACTGGTGATGAAATTATTTACACAACGTAAAGCACCTGCATGGGTTCGAACTCACTACCTGAAATTTGTAAGTCTGTTACCACTGCGCCACAACTGCTCCGAGTCCCAGTCTCACTAATCTTCTATTCTGCATGCGGATTGTATCATCCATAAAGTTATTACGCTAAAAACATCCCAAAGTTTTACGAAAGGTCACGTCAACGCCAACAACGTAGTCTGTGTTGATGATGTTGTTAATCATTTAGAAAACCTATAATTTGGGTAAATTAGTTTCCATGAAAAAAGGCCCGTAATGTCACTATTGATTTACACTAAAACTTGAACGGTCTCGAGTCCGAATGGCTCTAGGTGCCTACGTGCTAGTCAAACGATGCAGGCGTCTGCCGCACGGCGAAGTTCTATCACTCTCAATACCGCAAGTGTTTTCATTGCTCGCGGCTTGTTTACTCTCAGTTGCAGGCTTGCAGGAGGCCATTAGGTGTACGTACAAATTTATAATGCAAATACGATTACATGCCCGCGTCGGGTTGCGGGAGCTAATGCACTCGACGCGCCCGCTATGAATTGCAAACTCCGATGGAATTTCTTTCAATAGATAGAAATAAGCAATGAATTTTGCTTGCCTAAATGTTTGGTTTATTTAGAATTTTCGAATATTTCTGCCGGGATTTGGGAGTGAAATCGCTGGGAAACTGGTTTGTTTTATTTTCCAACAGTGTTGCATTCATGCTGGCGGATTTTGGGAATATTTTTCTTTTGAAGCTTTCCTTTTTTTCTCGGAAATCTAGTTTCCATTTTGTTTTTTTTTTCGATCTTCTATGTTTTAAAATCTACAGCTTTCACATTTTATACCTGGTTTTGGCAATATTTCCGACATGACAATATATCACTGAAAAAGTAAAATAAAACGGATACACTAAATATGGTTTTATTTTCAGTAGAATTCATAATTTTTTTATAGGTACGAAAAGAATGACTTACATTAAATGAAATACAATGTTTAGGTCGAAACCATTTATCATAGTTAGGCAAGATACAATAATATCAAATAAAACACAGACCCAGACATAGGGCAAAAATAATGCCCAACCTAAAATGTAATTCATGACATTGACCTTTATCAACTTCGGCCGTATTATTCGGTGATGGCAAGAAAAATAAATCACAATAGACTAATTTGAATGTTTTCAAGCTTTCCGTTTACCCGGGCAGGCATGAATAGACCCTGATCGCGCTAACAATGCCCGGCTACCCGGTAACCGGCTGAATGCGGCCAACCGGGTACCTAAAGTTTTTTTTTATCTTTTTGTGGGAAACATAAACAGAAATGTTTGGGTATCGCTCTTCCATTGTTTTTGTTAACGCATGTAGAAAATGTTTATGTTTTTCGACGTTGCGAGCTTTGGTGCGGAAATATTAAATTGGTTTACTCTTCTAACATTATTTCTGTAAATTAAAAAGAGAAGGAAAGGCTCTACTTTACTTGAAATAGCAAAGTTTTATTAGTTTAAAGTTAGCGGTGCTTCAACATTTAACTCGAGCTCAGGAGGTGAATAAAACCTTTTTTCTCTCAACTTTCTTTGCGCAATTACGCCGTAATCATTAAAGGGTAATCCCTTTTTACATCTGCGAACGTTTATACCGCCCTGTAATTATTCTGTAGAACGGTAGTCGTAAATAAAGCGGGATGAGCGTGGCTTGTATAAATCATTCGGCGACTCGCGTATCCCAGCTTAAATCGCGGATAGAAGAACAAAGCCCACGGAAATAAATACACGGGACTACAATGTTGGAAATTAGATGGTTCACCGCCGAAACAGTTATTTTCTATTTGTGGCTATAAATTATCGAATTCTTGGAAATTAGGTTGGCAAGTCTATTTTGTTGGCGAAAGATTGTTTCCTTTGAAAATTGATTGTGCTTTCCGAAGGCTATTTGTTCAATATAACGTTTTTTAACCGTTATTAGTGAATTTGTTGTAACGATATTTTTTAAGAAATTAATTTAGATAGAGAAATATTCCTTCTGGTGTGTTTTATGAAATAACACAGACTTTATAAATACTCTAAGAAAAAGATAAAAAGTTCAAATATGTTGATCAACTTTAGGAGATTTTCCAGCTGCCCGTGCCGTTTAAAAAACTCCCTGTTAACCCAAGACATTTTTTATCCAGATGAGATCCGAATAACGATTCAACCCCACATGTTTCAATGTTAGGGCCATCGCGAGAAAATAAAATACATATAAATGGATAGCCAAATCAATAGTTCATCTCAAACAAAAATATCTTCAATCGTTTTATACAAAACAAAACCTGCCATAGAAATGACACAGCCAGTAATGGCCGGACTTAATTCCCATTCCCTCGCCATTGTGTTAAGGTGTTCAGTACGCCATAAAAGCCAATTAAGACGCTTGCTGATATCTGCCAAGACAAGGCTTAACTTGCTCTCCAAGATGGGGTGAGCAAGCCACCATGTGTAATTATACACCTTTTACAATACAGTGGGATCTGGAGTGGATTTTTGTTCGATTAGTGATTGGTTTACTACAAATAGCTGTTTTGTATTTACCCGTTTTTATTAATTTGTTAATGGTATATCGCTGTATGGAAATATCGCTAACTAGTGACCTAAAATATTAATAATGAATTGCAAATAGATATTTCATATTTCCAATTTCCATGCAGTAATATTTCCAAATTAACCAAAACAGCGAATTATTTGACAGCTATTTGCGACGTCCGTCGCCCACTTTCAGAATTCACGTTCTTAACACTACATAACATAAAATCACGCCTGTATTCCCCTAAGGTTTAGTTAGAAGTATATCTATAAATTATTAGCATTTCAAATTCAATATTGTAAAATTATTTTGTAAATGCATGGAATAAAAAGCTTTTATTTTTTATTTTTATTATGTCTACACATATACGTATAAACACCCACATTCCTCAACAACATCGCATCATCATCAATATTGATTGTCTATTAATTCTCTTTAAATAAGTAGTCCTCTCCCAGAGAGGAGGCCTGTACCCCAGCGGTGAGAATATTATTGGCTAATTATGCTAATTAGCTTTTCTGTAGTGAAAAAAGTGTTAACGATTTTAACATTTCATTTTTAGTCGTAGTTAATTAAGACTCACTTGCTTCAAGTGTTACATTACTAGCAACCTATAAATATTACAACTCAACATCAGAATACAATAAAAAAATAACAGTACCTATATTTGTTGCAAATGACAGAGCTAAGCGAATTTAAAATATCTCTAAGTGCCTCTCAAGAGTATTGCTACGTAAAATTCAAAAGTCACACATGTATCACACATTCTGAGTCTCAAAGTGGCTATTACCCTGTAATATTGTTCAGTGAATTTGTCAAAATCAATGGTTTTTCAACAAAAAAGAGGCTCAATCAGCGCTCCGTCTGGGCACCCCGTTTGATATTCTCCAATCGTAGGCATTCGCACAAAAGAAAATTGGTCAAGCGTTATTGTCCACTAGGCTGAACCGTCCCATTGTTCAATTGAAGAGGGGGTTTTATTCAAAGATATGTACAGTTGGCTACGCACGAATATTTCTTAGAAAGCATCCTTAGCCGCACAAAAGTTTGAATTGCCAGCCTTGATTGAATTATGCCCTTATCTTTTGTTTGGTTAATATCGCCGATCTTAATTCATTGATTTCTAAAAGAACAACAAAATTGATGAAAATGGAGACACTGGTAGCTTCCCTACCGCCTTCCAAAATGTTCGTATACTTATAGGTCTTAACTATAGCTCACTGCTCAAGGTGTTGATAATACAATATTTTCCTTGATCCCCTAATCAGCATGCCCCTAATACTCCCTAAATAAATGATATTGTTAATGGATATTTATGAAATAAGGAAGATTAGTGTCTTCGTGTCCGGAATAAACGCCCCAAAAATAGACGCCAAACGTAACAACACTGAAAATGCTCAGTGTCCACGTTGTGCTACTGATAGAGTGGACGAAGTGTATTGATACTTTTGATATTTTGGAATAAGTGCCTTCTCTATTAAAAGTGTTTAAGCACCAAAGTCAACATTTGAGATCAAGAAGGGTACAATAGTAAATTGATATTAAATACCCATCATTTCAGTTGAACTTCGGGATTTTATCTATAAATATAATAAAGCTGAAGAGGGTCGAAAGTCTGTAGGTAAATGGAAGATATTCGAAAAAAAGTTGTTTATATTATATATTGTATATATTATTTAATCGATAACAGAACACGCTCCAACAGTTTTTAGAATTTTTGTCTGTTTGTCTGTTTATCTGTTTACCTATGCTGAACCGATTTTGATGAATTTGATACAGGAATACTTTGAACCCTGGGGGAGGAAATAGGGTACTTTTTATCGATATACAACGCGGGCGAAGCCGCGGCCGGAAGCTAGTAATTAACATAAATTGAAAAGTGCAATTTAATCAAATAGAAAATTTTCTCATTGCTTACAGAGAGAGCTCTAGATTGACTATGGCAATTCAATTTGATATTCGTTATTTAACGATAAATATCAAACAACAGTCATTCTAATATCAATTTGAATTGTCTTCAGTATAATGCGTTTGTATGATATCTTTCTGTGTAGGCAAAGCCAAACATATTTCAAGATCGTATTTGTAACATAAAAGTTTTGTTAATACAATTCAAAATGCAATGAAATTAATATAACTTCATCAAATAAGAGAACAAAATTTTTTACCCAACAACGGCAAAGGTTCTACAAAATAATAATATAAAAAGTATCAAGACTACACGATCGAATTAAGATATGGTGCAAGGATATCCTGACAGGGGATTTCATTAGATGCAGCTTAACCACCAAGAGCAAACACTGGGGATGGAATCTTGGATATTTTCTCAGTCAGAGATTTTTTCGCGATGTGCACTGAATTTTTATCACGCACCTTGTATATAGCACCTGCGCAGCTATGTAGAGAACGATATTAGGTTTCATATACGATTTTATTATGCATAGATGTTTTTTATTCATGAATAGTTGTGTGGGTCTTAGGTTATCCTTTTAGATTTTGATGCCAGTAATAGCTGTTACGGAGTTCACACCTTTGCTGAAGTTGACGTTGACGCTGAATGACGTTATAAGGTTAACTTTGTATATTAATGTTTATTTACGTCCCTTTGTTGAGTTGAGATACAGCGAATAATAATGTAGGCATTCGCATTTACTGAAATTACATTATATAGCCGTTACTCGAAAGTCAACAAATGTGAAACTCTTCATCTTACCAAACAATCGCTAAAACAAAAGAGGATCGATGTTGAATGGAAAACGCTTTCGGTCCCCTCATTTGAGATATATGACGTTGAATAATGACGTGTGGCCCTAGAACAATAACTTTAGGTGCAAAAGAGTAAAACCAATCTCACTAAAGCTAGAGGGGGGTCTAACAAAAGAGTCGGGAGTGACAAAGTGCCTGAATCATGCGAAAGCAACTTTGTTCCATGTGTCAGATTCTGAGGGGACGGAGATAGTGGGTTAGTTTCTTCAGAAAATAAAAGTTTAATGGCGTAATAATTCTTGAATTTGCTGTCTGCTCTCGATAAAGAAGCTATTCTATTATCTTTTGTGGGTTTGCGAAGATTTATGTGATTGATTAGATAGATAATCTTTTCATGTATTGATCAGTCTTGATTTCTTAATCCATTTCTGTAAAGTCAGGAAAATTGACTACCAACCTAAATTGTCCATATTATTATATTCAAATCACAACTGTCACTCTTTGGCAGTTGTATGAAATGGTTATAACACGGCAAATTGACGTAGTGTGTCAATTTGTTTAACAATTAATTTCCCTGACTGTATAAGGTGATTGGTGTATGGTTTTTGTGAAAATTAACTCTGTTTACATTTTTCCAAACTGATTGCTAAGAAGGATATAGTTAAAGTTGTAGGAAGATAATTAAATTATGAATAGTTCAGCTTTTCTTCAACGAAATCAATAATTAAATCAAAGAATGGTTGTTTGCTAAGTCCAAGTTCACTTAAAAATATGACTTCTGACTACCCTTGGCAGGACTCGTGATCAATTCGTCAACCTCTCCTCGAGTTTGTTCTGAGAAAATATAAAAGTTTTATTCCAAGTTATAAATGGTGGGCACTTATTTGATCCTGCGCAGCGCAATCAAGTGAATTCACTTATCGTATTGAACCATTATGATAATGCTAGATACGTTAGGTTTTTTCTTTGTCTTTCGATTTATTTCAGAAAGTTGAAGGTAATCAAGCAGTCTTATTGCCTTGGCTTTTTTTGAAGAGCAAACGGCATTAAATCCTGTGCTTTTCTGATGGAATCAGATTTAATAAATAGGTACTTACTCTGATGACACAAACTGCTTGCACTAGGTAAGTAGCTTTTTGCATATTTAATGACTGGTTTTAAATGTTAGCTTATCTACTCAGCGGTTTATTAGTATTTTGGGTTATTTCAATCCTTTGAGATTACAGACCCATTTGAGTTAGTTATGGATGTTTTATTTCAGTGAATAATTAATTTATTTATTTATTATAAGGTAGCTTCACAGCTGACAGTAAGTATAACATTAATTAATCTAAACATTAAGCCAATTAGGTACGAAGTACACAGAAAAATAGTAAATACAGAGAGTGACATTATTGATAATATGGTGTGGGCGTGCGTGTATCTGTGCGGTGTAAGTGCTGTAAATGTTTGTGATTATATGTGTATGTCTATGTACAGTGGCCAGCACATCAAGCTACTAAAATCTGTCAAATTTCTTTAGTAGATTTTAAACTTTATCGCTAAAGCATTAGGTTCAAGTTTGATTGGGAAAGTGTGACCGTTTTGGGTAGCTTGATGTGCTGGCCACTGTACATATAACTAAACTGGCACTACTGAGCTAGCTGAGTATGCGGCGTTTGATGGAGGATTTGGATAATTTATTTTTTAAGTCTCCTCCGTGTGGTATTGAAAGGGTCCAATGTTGGGAATTTATAATTATATAGGTAAGGTAGGCAAGTCAGACGCAAGAATAATAATAGAATTGTTGTTCATAAATTGTGTCTTTCTTTCAATACGCAAATACAAATTCTCTGAAATAATCACAATCCAAAATATTTTGAAGGAAATTGCTAATCCCATGTTTTATACCAGAATATACCACATTCATTTCTCTTTAGATCATGAGCTATCCGAATATAAAAAAATATTTGGCCTAAGTCATAAGGGGCGTGAAAATTGATTTGCAGTAGGTACAGTCCGCGAGGTGTAAGCTCAGCTTTGCATTTGTGTGAGTGCACATAGATAGTGCAGGTGTGATGACGTCAGCCTAGAGCGCGACGCGTTCTTTGCTTTGTTACGCATCTTCCACTTTTGGTAATCACTCGATTACCAAAAGTGGAAGATGCGTGGCGGTGTAAACCGGTTATAAACCTGTTTAAACCAAGCAAAGAACGAGTCGCGCTCTGTGTGATGCGTGGCGTGTGGGAACACAAGTGCAAAGCAGCTTAGACCTCGCGCACTCAATGTATAATAGATGTTTGAAAAATTCGTTGTTGAATCATTATTGAAAATGAAAGTAATTAGTTTTTAGTATGTGACGCAATGACACCGCAGTTCTTTATGAGGTTCCAGTTGTTTTGCCTTTTAAGGATATTTTTGTAGGTATACTTACTCAAGCATCTACATTTTATTTTGTGTGGATCCTACTACAAAATAGACAAACTCTTCAGCACCAGTATGTGTGTCTTATCAGGCGACTAAGGGATTACGTCAAGAAGTGGCGTCTTCCTGTCTGCTAATAACGACAAACTATGAGCTAATTTGTCTGCAAAGCTTGTACCTATTTATGTCAGTTTTTACTACGCTTCATGCAATTGCGTGGAGACTACTCAAGTACCTTTATTCTTTAGATAATAATTCTAAATTCAGTACCTATCACCTACTTCTCTTATTTTCTTATCGTCAGTCTACTTCTTCTTGGGTTTTTGGCCCAGAGGCATTAGGTACTTACTTTAATAGCTGGACAGCACATAGCAGGAAGGGGTTCAAAATCACACGACACTCCTTTAATTTTTTTCTAATATTAGTCTAGTGAATTTTTGTTTTAAAAACAGATCGGCCAGGATTGTCAAACTGTGGGTGTCTGATGATGAGCGTCGCCACCGGGGCAGGCCTAAGAAATGCTGGCGTGACGATTTGGACTGTGAAGAAGGCACAGCAATGTAATTTTTTTTTGTGCAGTTGAATATGAGGCTTTTGGCTAATTTTGTAAATGTGTGTTTTATGTAATGCGCGTTTAGTTTGTGCAGAATAAACGATTTTTCTTTCTTTTCTTTCTTTCTTTCAGCATAAGGAAAACTGGAAAACTATTGGGGAGACCTTTGATCAGCACAGGGACAACATAGGTTAGCTAAAATAAACATAAGAATATAATATGGTAGACTCCCAGTAGCTTTAACAAAATGGTGTATTAGAATTGACCCACGTGTGAAACCAGAAACCACATTGCTTCAGCATCTGCTGAACTTTGTTCACCGTTCATTAATTATTCGTAGATATTATTACTTGCATGTGATCACAACAAACTTTCACTGCAAATATTATACCAACCGAATTTGCAAAGGTTCGGAACTACGGGAATAATATGATATGAATGCAAGCATTAGTTTGTGCAAAGGTGTGTGTTCGAAGCGTGCAGTGGGACATTAATTAAACTCATAATAATTCTGAGTTAAATCTCATTTTAATGAACGAACTAGATGGCATTTTGCCGGTACGACAGCCGTATAAGAACCGTCTACTAATGCAAAAAATGGTGGCTGTTAAAGAGACAAACAGGACACGATACGTATTCTTGCAGAGGATTGGACCCGTAGAAGCACCTTTTTTGTACAGTTGACTCATCTTAGTCCGTTTTACCAGTCTACGGCGGCGGGTTATGATTTTGACCGGACGTATGTTCATCTGTTCCCTCATAATTTCTAAACTACTCATCATAATTAGACAAATGAGGTTATAGGCAATGTGATTACACGTCATATTAAATTTAATTTGGCGCCCTCTATATGGATGTAAAGCCATGCATGAAAAATATAAAAAATGATGTCATGTTGAGCATCAAAATTAGCACATTTCAAAAATATTTATGTAAATTAAAACCCCAAAATAATAAAAATGAAAGTTATAAAAACTAAAAACGCAACTATGATAAAAACGCCAACTAAAAAGGTATACACAAGACATCGCAGAATGACAAATTAAAAATTCAGAGTCACATGTAATATGTTCGATTTATACACGTCGACGATAATAACACGTCTGTCTGTGATGTCTTGTTGACACTCCTGTTTTCGTAGTTGGGTTTTAGTTTCTATATCTTTTATTTCAAACATATTTGTGTTTTGTTATGTTTCTATACTTGAGCAGTGAGCTACGAACTTTTGCGTAGACTTGAACACTAGATTCACTACTTCTACCCCGAAAATATATTTCCATTGAATGATGTACCCGGAAATCCCAGACATACAGCACAACTATGTGCGAATTTCACCAATGAAACTGAACGCGATTAGCACATCTAAACCGAGTTCAAGAGCTGTCAGTGTCATTATTCCAAAAAAATAAAATTACACTGACAGCTCTTAAATGTGGTTTAAGTGCTGATGCTGTTTCAGTTTTTATTGGTGAAGTACGCCTAAATCTAAATAACAGAAAAATTCTCCCCGCGGTTACTAGCCACCGATACAGTACGTTTTAATTTCCCGCGGCTTCATAAAATTTTATCACCCATTCAGTAAAGCGATTCCAATTATACATACATACATGGTGTTCTGTTTGGCAAAGAGAAAACAGGGGGATATTAGCTGTAGCCGTCTGTCGGTTTGGCGCCCCTCAGCCGAAACAATGATTACTAGGGGAGGGAGGGAATAAAAGAAACGGATGCAGAGCCTCCTCATATTATTGTCTTACTGAATTTGCCGACGTCATTTATTAGCCACTAACATAAAACATTTTTATGGGTACTGATATGAGACTCACAATAGTTGGGAGCTCTTTGTCGAAATAGGAACAAACGATTTATAGACGAATATAAAATTGTATTGCTTCACAACGTTTTGCTTTGTTTTTGCTTACTTGTGATGTACCAAGACAGTAAATTATATTTCCTGGAACGAAACTGCTTCATGAATATCTAAAAAGGCGTGTGACTCCAATTATTCGATTTTTATCATCCTCATGGTAGTATTGCTCTTTTGATACAAAAATGTTAAGTATTTGAAGGAGGGCTCCCTGGTTTCAACTAAACTAATTTAAAAAAAGCCATAACCACCAGCCGCTGCATACAATTTCTAATTTCACAACCACGAAAAACAACTACAACAAAAATAACGAGACGAGTGTGGTAATTATTACCTCCCCAATTGTACCGTCACTTTGTGAGACAATTTCTTCCAATTAGACATAGAGACATTTTGAATAAAGGACAGGAAAACCCCTATAGGGTTTCAGTAACGCAGTAGTGAGGAGTGGGGAGTCGACATGGCGTGCGACAAGTGACAAGTCGCGACGTGCACGGATAAGCAACCACGAGGATGAACTACTGCGAGCTTGCGGTTTTGATACTTGCGACAACGATGCCGGAAACTATGAGAAGTAATTTTGATTTATATTCGAGGAAATGGTGAATAGAATTTTAGTTTTGTAATTTATTTGGTCTTGCGAGAATCGAATTTTACAATAACTAGATCAAATTGTTTGGGAAATCCTTACGATTACGAGATACCATTAAACTTAATAACATGTCTAAAAGGGGAAAAACTGAACAAATTGGTATAAAATCACATTCACTTAGCATACTAATTATAGTTTCACTATCAGAAACAATAAACATAACCTGTTACTCCACATTCGAGCGTATCATGAAATTACAAATCATATTATCATGAAGTTAAATAGGCGGAGCGCTTGCAATTGCATGTCTATGGGGAATTATGCATTACGTAAAACAGTAATACGTGTTACATGCTCATAAACGAAGCTTCATAAAATAAATTTGATTGTGTTTGCTATATGCGTTTGTAATCTGTAAATGACATTAATGTTCCTTTTCTGTTACAAGCTTTTCCGTTCAACGTACTGGTTATGTGGGTTTAAAATGTCTTTCAAACACATAAAATGTAACTGCAGTGAAATAGTTGAAAAAGCGTTTACATTAATTGTTGAAGTTGCTATACAGACTCATTTAAATCTATAGAGCTATTAGAATTTGTCTATTTCCCACAGTCTAGTTTTCTATAACAGCAAGCATTTTATATTATGAAGAAAATTATCATACTTGAAGATTTTTCTCGGTAGACATTAATATTACATTTTTGTTTTAAAGCAAAATAGATTCAATCAAAAACAATTACATTAACCTAATTTCAACAAATATTTTTTTCATAAACTCAAAAGAGAAGCTAATAATAGTGTTTTGAAAATAAATCAAGTATCACGACGGTTCACAGCGCTATGACTAGACATTTTTACTTGTTCGTCGTCGTTTGACGCCCCGCGACAGTGCGTTTTCATTATATGCAGCTTAGTAGCTACGGGTAAATAAAGCAGCCCATATTGCCGACTCGGCTTATTCTCACGAATTCTATCCGCCACGCCAGCACACCGACTATAATCCGCTTTTTACGATTCCACTCCTCGCACGTAGAATTTGAAATGAGAAAAATAACCTCAAATTCTTTGTGAGTTGCGGCTTTCGCAGTATGAATGAGTTCTATACAGGGAATATTTTTAGTCATTTCAAAAGGATGTCCTAATTTTAAAATTATAGAGCTGGGTTTTTGTGGTCGTAATTACATAATGTTGTATTTACTTTTGAGAGCTACTGAATGACGTAGTACCCTGAAAGTTGAAATCCGTAGTCCAGATCTAGGTTAACAAATGCGAACATGCTTGCAAAGAATAAAAACAAATTATATTATGATTTATAAATATTTTAATAAAGTTATTTACGTGATACTGTACTTTTATCGTAGTCAAAGTTTTATGTAGCTATATTTATTTATTTATTTATTATTTATTTATTTAATACTTCAAGCACACAAATGTACAGAGGCGGACTTAATGCCTTAGGCATTTTCTACCAGTGTATTCATGGCTTAGAATAAAATCTTGCTGAACCATAGCCGCTGAGAGCAATGCATGCATTTGAATGAATGCATACAGACACTTAGGATAGAATGTAATACTCTTTACTATGTAACTACACCATACGAATTACAGATATAAATGTAGAGCTTTTACAATGCACGGTCTTATCACCAAAAGACTTTTGGATCGATGTAAAGGTAGAGGGAGAGATAATACTGCAGGTAGTCTGCGGTATACCATTGACAAATACAATTAATACATACATAATTATATAAAGCATATACTTATCTATATTGAATTCGCCCGCGTTGTATGTCGATAAAAAGTATCCTATGTCCTTCCCCAGGGTTCAAAGTAGTCCTGTACGAAATTTCATCGAAATTGGTTCAGCCGTTTTAACGTCATGCGCGATCAAATAAACAGACATACAGATAAACAGACAAACAAACAAAAATTCTAAAAACTGTTTGAACGTGTTCTGTTATCGATGCTAAGTATCCCCAGCCAACTTTTTTTCGAATATCTTCCATTCGACCCTCTTCAGCTTTATTATATGTAAATCTATACAGTAATAATCATGAAAAAAGATGAAAGAACTATTAACCTTTCGTATGCCGTAATTACAGATACAATTAAAAATCCATTGAGTCTCTCTTTGGCATACCAAAGGTATAATAATGATAAAGGTTTAGAAGAGAGAAAAACTCTTTTTTTTGACCATAATTTGAAAAAAGCAACGCAAAGGCATGCGACCTGGTGCATGAAAAGCGAATGAAATAGAACATGAAAGTACCGTATACAGCGATTCCATGTCTACCCATAAATTGCCTGCTTCAACACTTTCGACCAATAAAAGGATTAGCCAACAAACTTTGTTTTAACATCCCGTGTCAATCAAGCCACTACACTAATCCGAAGTAAGTAAATCATGTCACTTGGTTAAGCTGTTGGTGATAAAACGAGCAAAACTTTCCTCTTCATGTTCAATAATATTAGTATGACAAATAAGGAAAAGTTGAGTCATATTGCCAGCACAATACTTTTTTGGCTCAATCTTATAATTTGTTTTATTTTATTGTCTTCAGCATCCTGTATTATCTTACAACGAAAACCCGTTAATAAACTCATAATTAGGCTTATACAGTGTGAGTCTTCATAATGTGCATATATCGAAATGGGGGAATCTATGCTTAATTTTATCGACGGAGAAAATAAAAAATAAAATCTAAATACATTTTTTTTCCATTTTTTTTATTTAAAAAAATTCGTCTTATTGATTTTTTTTTACGATTATTGTAAAAATTGATTAATAAAACAGATTTTTGGACGAAATACCTGTTTATTTTCAATTGAGGGTTTTTTGGGTTTAATTGGGAGGGGTTTTTCCCACAATTTTCATTTTATAAGAACACTTAATTACTACCAATCATTATGGAGTGGAGTTTGTTTCATCGCGATAGATCATTTAAAAGTTACACCGTTTTTTTACATCGGGGTAAAAAATACAAAATAAATAAAAAAATAAAAATAGATTTTTTTAAATATTTTTTCCGTTTGTCAAATTAAGCATAGAATCCCTCATTTCGATATGTGCACATTATGAAGACTCACACTGTATAAAAGAGAATAGTTAGTTTAGTTACTTATCATTACTATGAAGATCAATAAGGGACACATCACACAGATATTATTACAGGAACTGTAAAACAAACTGTATTATTTTTTCTATAAAATAAATTCTATAGGAAACCCCTATTGAAAACCACAGCATGTTTTACAGTGTATTTATCACAGACTATTTCCGGAAAAAATCTAACCTTCTTTAACACACATGAAACCACAGCGGAACAGAAAATCAAATCATCCGCACAATATACGAAATAATAGGAAAATAATAAAACGAGTGGTGTTAGCCCGGGGAGGGACTGGGACCTAGCCCCGACCTACAGTGTCTCTTATTTCCTAAGGGACGACCGTGTTATGGCACTACAGACGCACCTATCACAACCTGAACTATAGGCTGCACACCTGGCAACTTTTAGTGGAGATACTGTTGCGCGACTATGTGAATTAGAACAAACTGAAAATCATTTGGAGTACCTATAAATCGCCTGCCCGCGCTATTACTTTATTTTCGCTTAGCGTTCTTTCTGACTTTTTTTTCTTTTTGCTCGTCTCCTTAGGGTCATAGCGTGATGTTACATAGCCTTTAATCTTCCTCAAACATTGGGCTACCTAATACAAAAAGATTTTTTCAAATACGAGTGGTGGTTTCGGAGCTTGCCCCCTACATACAAACAAACAAACTAATTTTCCCCCTTAATAATATTAGTATAGATGTTATCCCTTTACAAGAGGTTTATGAAGTTCGTGTATTCGCCAACTTTCATAATTACAATAAAATATCACCATTTATGCTGAAATGCGACTGTTTCTCTGCTGCCTTGTAAATATAAGAAGCATGGCGGTCAACATCTCTGCTATAAGGATGTACTCAAGAGGCATCATAACGCTTGCACTATTGATCCTACAGGTTACGAGAGGCTCGCTTTATACAGGTCGTCTTGGCGGTCTACTGTTCACAAAAGTATTAAAGCTTTCGAAGAAAACAGATACGAAGCTATTATCTATTATTATTTGTTAGTATATTGGCGTGTGCTAGCTAACACAAATGGCAAATCATTTGACGTATTATGGATAATAATTTAATTTAGTTAAATGCTTTGTGTTGCATAATGTTAATTATTTTGCTTGTTGTAGGTATTCAAATTTTTCTAACAGATCAGACAGCTGTGCTGCTGGGGAGTTTGTTGCACCACTTCCTCTTCCCAGCTAAAGCACTAGGAAGTGGTGAAGGGTGGGCGTTTTGGAGGACTGTCTTATGTAAATATTGACGCTCGAAAAGTGCAGAGCCTAGTTTGCCAATATATGACTTTTTTTTTTTTATCGAGGAGCGCCAAATACGCAAAGAGAGACGTAAGCCCTCCTTCTCGTATACCTACATACAACACTGCAAGTCAATTTTATTGTTCTAGTTATAACCGGGTGTTCAAAACTAAATTTATTTTGGTCTAGCGACTACTAGCAAGCCATTTGATTTCTATATGTAAATGTAACTTTACCTGTTCACAATGTCAATATGAATAGTAATACAAATTCGAGACTCCATTAGCGAAAGTTCTAAGGCTAGGCCCACATCAAATACGGGTACAGCAGACCGTGAGAAAAGCGGGCAGTAAACCCAGAAGGACTTTTAATTTGGAAGTAACGTATGAAACTCTATGTGAGATGTTTCCATAGTTACGCACCGCACACGCATGTCAACAGTGCTTAATATTTTGGTGTTATAACAGTGCTTAGTATACCCAGCCATTACACACAAACATATCATCACGGGCTGATAGACAACAGAAATCCTTAGCAACAGAAAGTCGCCAAGTGTGTCACCCTTTAATAAAGAAACCGATTTTAGCTACATCCCGCAAACGCGATTCCATTCGCTCCCCCTTTCGCCAATGTCTATAAAACATGCGCTCTACTATGTAACAAAGCTAGCAAATAATGTTGATCTCATATCGGACAGAAAGAGCTGATGGGGTATTTATTTATATAAAATATGATGCGCTTTTGTTTTTGTTTATCTGTTTTGAAGCGAAATTGGTTTTGTGGTGGTATTTGTTTTGAGTCGCGTTAAGATAGTGTAAGCTAACTAAATAATTTTAAGATTTTTATTGCGTTGGCGAAGTGACACAAACATTAGGGTTTGCTTGAAGTTTTTGTATTACGAAATAAGTGATGTCTTTTTTGAGGAATTGATTATTATTTACAGCCAGGGAAATACATTGTAAGCACATTGACACCTCACGATTGCCGAGCTCCAATTTTGTGTTATTGCCATTTCATCATAAAATATAAATATTAAAGAATGACAATTTGTGATTTGAATATACGAACAATTTAAGTGTATTCATCAATTCATTTTCAGGGCCATTCAATGTCCACTCAATATTCTCGTCTGGTTCTTTTAGTATCTAATCGTGATCACGGCAGTATATCTAGGTAGGTCTGTTTAAGGCTCGTACATACTGACGCGACTCATCGCGCTACGCGACACCGGTCATTGTTCTACCGTGAAGTTTTCTTAGAAATTGTATTGTTAAAGTCGCGCCCAGCTGTCGCGTCGCTCCTGTTTGTGGGAGTCTTTATATGCAGGCATTCACTATTCTGCCTCGTCAAGTAACTAGAAAACTCAAGAAACACGACACATTATGCAATAAAATGTACGACACTATTAGTAACATCATAACATCACGGCTGATATCCTCGAAGGGTTAGGCAGAGGAGTACCTATAATACACCCACATTGCACCAGGTATGTTTAAATCCCATGTAATAGGGGGCGAGCCTATTGCCATCAACCGGGCGCAAATCCAGACTCCGGGCTGCTACCGAGAAACTATTAAGTAACTATGAACTAAAACATAACTCTACACTACCCAGTACCCACTCAAAATTACCCCACC
The DNA here is from genome assembly GCA_914767815.1 of Eupsilia transversa. NCBI lineage: Eukaryota > Metazoa > Arthropoda > Insecta > Lepidoptera > Noctuidae > Eupsilia > Eupsilia transversa. The sequence goes on from OU611874.1 coordinate 6,242,428, forward strand.
CTTCACTACCCACCTATACTACTAATCAGTGCCCATAATACATGATACCTGTATTGTTCTTCCGAAACTTTCAGCTCATCAATCAAGCTGAGGGCCGGGTGCTTTATAAAATGTTGCCAACTTCGTAAACCTTGTGGGTAGGGTAGTTTGTAGTTATTAAAACTTGTTGCCTCTACAAGTTTCTAACGACGGGTATTTGGAAAATGAAATAGGGGTACTATGTTGGTAGTTGGAAATGTATGTAGTTATTGGATTTGTTTAAGGATTCGTCTTTAGGTAATGCTTCGTGAGTGGATTTATGTTAAAAACACAGACAAAATAAATATATGTAGTAAAGATAGTGTATGGTAGGGACTGGTCATCTCTTAGCTGGCACGGTTTATTTTAATTTTTGAATTGTTTCTATATTTTTATTACGGACGCTTTTAACGTGCACGTCTTTTTACATTGTTCTCACATGTATAATTTCAACATGAATGATGTAACAAATATTTTGTAACATATATTTTGATTTAAAAGAGTGTCCGTGGAGTTTCTTGCCCGTTCTTCTCCATAGGAACCTACTACGCTTTGGAATGGGCAACTAGCTTCATTTTTTCTGACTGACCGACGCCTTGACAATTCAAAAGTACCTGTAATTGGTTTATTTGAAATAAATGCTTTGAGTTTGAGTTTGAGTTATGCCAGACGTTGACATGACATCAGGGCAATTAGTCTACTAATTTATAAACGTCACAATGGTGTCTTAATGGTTAGTTTTTGATAGTTTTTGTATGGCAAATCTGTCAAAAACTAACCATTGTAACACCATTGTGACGTTTATAAATTAGTAGACTTAGGCCCCTGAGCATATGCGACGTGAAGCTCAAACTTAACGTCTCAAATGCTTGCGTTCTGGAAGGCAAATTTGAGTGGTCGTTGTCCTGATAATGAGTCCAATCTAATATCATTCTACACGAATGTACTCCAGGCACTGGTTGTCGTACTGTTCCTTTGGTGGGGGGGATGGGATGGGACACAAAACCACATAAAAACTAAAGTAAACCTGCAGTACTCCATACTACTGCAACGTCATATTTTTGAATTATGCTTTGTATTATTATTATCATGTTTGTTGCTACAATGGCCACGCTTCGCAGGTGGGTTCCAAATCGGCTTTTAGCTAGTATCATTATAGAACAAATTACAAACTGAAAAGCATTTGTTAAGGCTCGTGCATACTGCCGCGACTTGTCGCGCGACGCGATATAGGTAATTGTTTTACCTTGAAGTTTTCTTAGAAATTGTATTATTGAAGTTGCGTCGCGCTGTCGCGTCATGCCTTGCAGGAGCCTATAAACGTCTCCTAATTAGCAATTGTTTATATTTTACCCTTTCTTTTTATAAAAATAATTCAGTTTATCCAAACTGTAACACTGCGAATAAACTACGCAATTAACAAAACAACACTCAATTTACGAAGCTTCCTTCACAATCAGTGGACCAAAACAAATGCGTTTATTTCCCCAAAATTCCCGACATTCCTTGTGCCATTGTCCCCACTACTTTATCGGGATATCGGGAGATATCCGGTCCATTATTGTAGAGATCAAACTTTGATTCGATACAATATAACTTTGACGACGACTTTGTTTGTAACTTAATGGCATCTCCCGACTTGATGTTAACGTTAAAAGATTTTATGAGCGTATTATTAAGTTTTTGAAGAATATGAGACCCCTTAGCGGTCCTTGCCTGGACAAGGGGTAAGGTGAGTAACGGGCCACGTCAAACATATAGGCAGTGGCTGTAGTGGCCTATCTGTTTAGTAACAACAGGCTGTGATCACCAACTGAGCCTGACTGGCTTGGCTACTGACTCGACATCTGTATCACAGGCGTTTATCTATATTCTGCCTACTGAAAAATATGTTAGTGTCTATTTTTGGATGTCATCAAATACAAAATCATTGTTCAAAAATCTTACCTCTCAACAACAAACATCACTTCTAAAACCGTTTCTATAAACCGTCATTGCAAATAAGTGCAGCATGGACCCACTATCGGCGCCGCAGACACGCTTGGCTAGTGACTCGTGAACGAGACGTTTGTATCGCAAGCTTTCATCTATCGTTCGTTATCGATATTCTGAAAGATATTTTTGACCGTCATCAAAAACAAAGCACTTTAAAAATCTCTCCTCTCAAAGGAAAAACTTCACCACTAAACTACCTACTTTCCTTAAACCCGTTAGTCAAAGGTCAAAATAAATTACTTAGCGTAACTCAATGGGTAACGATATTTAGACAGGTTAACAAAAAACAGATTTGGTGTTTTTATTTTGGGATCAACGAACGCTGTGCTGGTAGTGCAGTGTTGAAGTATGACATACCCATCACGTCTGCGGAGTTTTCCTAACTAATTTAATTTGATCCTGTATAAACCGTCAGTGCAAAATAAGTGCAGCATGGCCCCACTATCGGTCTCGCAGTCCCGCTTAGCTAGTGACTCGTGAAGAGACGTTTGTATCGAGGCTTTCATCTTACGCGGCGACTGTAACAAATGATGGAGGGAGGCTGATGCGGACTACTCAGTAGCAACGACTTTTCACTTACGTCATTTATTTTTGTTTTTGTGTGACGTCATCTTAAGTTTTTCCAACCTATCGAAAAAAAAAACCATTAGGTATTGTTAGATGACAAAATAAACATTTTGGCTATAATTTAAAAACGTTTGTGGAGTTTTTCGGATATATAAGATTATTATATCTTTACTTTTTGCTTCGCTGTAGTTGGGTAAAAATTTAAATCTACTTTTTTCTAACTTAATACTTGCATCTTCTATTTACTTTTGTGATTTTAAATGAATCTATAAGTCAATATTTTCTTGTTTATCAAATTAATGTTAGGTATATTCTTTAGCATAACTAGAAATATACCTAAACATTGACAGAACTATTATAAAAAAAAATTACGTCTCATTTCCTCTGTGCTTCATGAAAAATGTGCTAAATGTTTTTCTAGACCATAATTACCTACGTTTTGTACAGTATTCAGCTGCGCTGATCCATTAAGTGAACCTAATTTGTTCCCGTTTTCCTCTATACAGTAATGCACTTATGGAGCACGTATAATAACAGATGGCTGGCCCAGATAGCCTGCACAATAACAATGAATTTAGGTAGACAACACATAACCCAGGACCCGAGCTAAAAGCCACTTTAAATTACCCTTTTCCCTAAATTGATTGTTATAAATCGCACTTGCTGAGATGCAGCTGATGCCGTTAACTAGTGTTTATTTTTCAGTCGCTATATTGCAGTTAGAAGAGGATTAATTTCAACCTACTTACACATTAAAGCAGAAGTATAATCAGCCTATAACTGCTGGGACACAGGTCAACTTTTCGAGGGAGTGAGCTGTAATCTGACACGCGGGCCCAGTACTAAAAGTCCCGGTTTCGTCACGATGTTTTCCTTCACCGTTTTAAGAGCAGTGGTGATGAAATTACTTACACAAAGTAAAGCGCCTGCCTGGGTTCGAACCCATGACCTACCCCAGTGGTAACGGCCCTGCCGTTCACCTTGGGCTACCAGATTAATAGCATAATATTCTTGACAATCAATACTTTCATCCATACCTACTAATATTATAAAAAGTAACGTTGTATGTCTTTCTGTTTCCTTTTCCGCCTTAACCATGAAATAGGTTAGAATACGATACTTTTTATCACGGTGGTACGTTCTCGTTGCGAGAACCATGCGAGTAAAGCCGCGGGCAAAAGCTAGTAAATCATAATCATTAAAGCTGAAATCGTAGAAAAGATGATGGCGTTACGAAGAAAAAAGATCATGAAACAAAAGTTACGAGTAACTCAATTAGACTTGAGAGTTCATGCTTAACGTCTTTTAATTATAAACAAGTATATAAAGCAGGTCTGAAACTAGTACTTAGTATAACTTAGCCTTCTCATAAAATTGATGATTCTTAACATCTATATCTATATATATTATAAATTAAAGTCACTTTTCGTGTCTGTCTGTGTGACCGCGTTGTTCTTTTAAACTATGCAACGGATTTTGATTCGGCTTTCACCATCATTTAGGCCGTTCGCTGCGTTAAGCGGGCGACCGCTCCGTGCACCCGCATAACGCAGCGGACGGCCTTAGAGAATTTATTTCGGAAGGTTTATGTGTATAATACATTCCTATTCAACATACCTACATATGATAAAGAAATCTCAATGTTTTGTCAACTCATAAAAACCATGCGAAACAGGAGTCGTTAGTTGTTTATAAATCAATACACGCAATAAAAACAATATCATTCTTGAACCACATAAATCCAATTCACAGCACGAAATAACATTTCAAACCTCAAAAGAAACCATAAAATGGCTTCCTTATTTCTCCCGAATGTCCTAATCTGAGATATTCCTTGAGATAAACTTCTTTCTGATAGGTTACGGGCCTGGGGTATTTTACGGACTATGCACCCCACACCAGGATTCAATTTAGATCTTCGATGTGATAGGGGGCAGACTGTCTGAACAACATGTTGGGCTGGTTCAGTAAGATTGAAAGTTGACGGACGTTAAATAATTTTATAGTTTTCGGGGAAAGATTGGGTGGTCATAAAGATTGGAGAGTAATGTTTCTAATCGATTAGTAGAACATTTAGAGTTTAAAGTGACCGTTTTAGATTTTCAACTTTATTAATATAACTTTACTTTCTGATTTCGACTGTGACAATTTTTGTTTTCGAAGTTTAGCCTTTCGTAGGTATATCGAACGTAAGACACAATGGATTTTTAATTGTGTCTGTATACATTATTATTTAATAAGCTAATAGTAGTTCGAAAGGTCCTACCTACCCAACACATAAGTTTTTAATAAGGATCTTTGGAGAAACTTGGTGATCAGATTGGATCGAATGTCTTTTCCGAATACCTAGTTTTCTGATGCATTTTATGGAAACACATTTGGCGACAAAATCCATAGTTGCCTACTACTTAAAATAAATCACCAGAACACACCGTCATGCACATTTTGGAATTACTTTGAACATTTTAATAGTTCTGAAGTAACTATTTACTAGCTTCGGGCAGGCAACAATGAAGCCCATTTCTACTAATCGTAGTACTTCGCGGTACTATAAACAGTTGCTTAGTGGTACTATAAAAATTCAACTAAGTTTTCTGTTCACGCACCTGACTTAACGCTTTTTATGTAGAAGTAGATTTTGATTTAACTATTCCATTAACTGTTAAAAGAGCCAGAACCAGCCAGTATTAGGATAAGTACTGGCTGGTTTTGGCTCTTTTATCCACTATTGCTCACTTCCCATTGTGATAATTTCAAAGTATCAGTGGTGCTTCAAATTGGCTTTAAATAGTTAAAAAATAAAGTCGTAGGTATGTATGTATGTAGTAAGACCAATGTAGCTTTTAAAATTAAGTACCTAGGTACTTTCATAAGTTTATCTTAGACATTACAGACATTGGTGAAGGAAACATCGTGAGGAAACCTGGACTTATAGTTTATATATAAGTCTGGAATCGCCAATCCGCCTTAGGCAAGCCTGGGAAATAATGGTAGGTATAGATTGTGCTATGGCAGAAGAGTGAGGTGCGTATTCGTGGATGGCACTATCTATCTATATACAGTATATGCCTCGTTTTGAGTTTATAACCCCTTGTAATGTTCTTACATATTACCCTATTATTACCCTAGTAACTTAATACACACAGATACAAATGACATAGACATGCTTGAGGTTTCAAGAGGTTAGGCAGCCATTGTTAGTTATAACATTATACCTATGTGTAATGCTTCTACTGACCGAATTCGGTATCCCCCAGTATTCGGGTTTGAGAGGTCAGATTGCAGCCGCTACTAGTGAAATACTGATATTCAGCCGCATTTGGTTAGACTGGCAGCTGACCTAACATAGCTGGGAAAATGCTGATATTTAGTGGGTAGGTACCGTGCTTTTAGCACGCAGTACCGTCATTTTTCTGTTCGTTTGGGATAAAGCGTAGCATTGAATTATTGGTTTTTCAGCACACTATCAAACCATTATCAGAAAAGGCAGTGACACCTAAAAATTAGGACTTAAAATAAATATTATTATTATTATAAAGAAAACAAATTTCCGACCATTTCTCATATGCGTCATTCAGCTCAGGTGCATATTATTGAATTTTTATCAGAACTAGAATGTGCATTGTTTCAAGACAATCGATTTACAAAATCAGGGTGAAAAAATCGATCCGATAATTCGTCCGAAAACCTTTCTTACTATGTCAATCGACAACAATTTTCACGAAGAAGATAGTTAATTACATAACAACAACGGTGATAAAATTATTCTAAGACGTGTGACGTAATAACTCCCTTGAGTTCGCCCGTCCTTACAAATATCTGCCACGTTTAGAACTAAGGTCGTCGAACTTACATCATGTCAGTTATGTAATGCGAGACTAATATTTATTTGATCACACCGATATAGGGAATACCTAAAAGATCTACTTACAGAAATAAACATATTTACATGACTTAGGGCGGATTCGACCAAACACGAATAAATTCTATCCGCGGAATAAGATTTACTCTGACAGTATTCGTATGGAGAACCTGTCAAAAATTCAAAATTTACTCGGAAGAGAAGGCTTATTCCGCGGATAAAATTTATTCCTGCATGGTCGAATCCAGCCTTAGGAATTTTATTGTATGTAGATACCTCTTTCTACACGGCACGGTTTCTTAACGGCGTTTGTACCGCGCCGTAGAAAAAACGTGCCTGTCAAGAAGCTTCCATAGTGATCCATACAACATTGACGACTGTGTATAGGCTACTACTCACGGCGAAAAACCGTCGTTTTGCACGGCACGGAAAACCTGTGTGCAAAGGGCCTAAGGGCTCCGCGCACTTGTTTCCGGGTCGAATATTGAAAGGAGTATATATAATTATTTCTAGAACTCATGCTACTTATCATGACGCGCGCTGTCAGCTCTCCAAGTGGATCCTCAATTATTTTATAATCATATTAAAGTTATCTGGCGATGAACCTACACTATGTAAAATTGCCTTTTTTCTAGTTATAACTTTCCTTCTAGAGCTAAAGATCAGACCTAAACGATATCCTACAAAAAAGGCGTCTACATTTTCAGAGAAAACACCCAGAACCGCTTTATGGGATATGTTTCTTTATCTGTCAGTTTACATGAAGTAAATCGGCAGATACCGCCCTAACGGCACAGCCGCCGCGTTGTGGTCCATTCTATTATCCTAACGACTCCATATTACGTTTACCCAAAAATGTTTATAGCACATACGACCATTTGGAACCCGACCTAATCAACCGACGCCGCTCCAGTGGCTGTAACTTTTTCTGTATACGCCAACTTACATAGGATAATGTGTTTGTTGAGGGTAGATAAGACGATATAGCGCTCCAAACAACGATGTTTCAGTAATTATCTGGCTTAATACTGACGTCTTCTTTGATAGACGTGTGTGGAGTGGGATTAATGCACAAATAAATATTACCTACAGAGGATTTGCAATGTAGTAAGATACGTTTTAAAACGGTGTTCGGGTGTTTTTTATACTTCAACATAGTTGTAATATTTATGACGGTTATTATTAGTTTGCAAAATGACGAGACAGATGTTTTGAAAAAAAAAAGGGGTTTTATTTTTCATTTTTGTATGTTTTGATATACACAGTACATAAGTAATAGTAAAATGATAAGGGGCCTTTTGTCTGAAGCGGTGAAAGTATTGCCAACATAGGAATTTGTGTTGCTTCGAAAACTGCATTTTCTGTTTTTCAAAGTTGTTATATTTTTTAACACTCTAGTGCATTCGTGGAATACCACGAACAATCCAATTCTACAATATTGTATGGATACGTGAAACTATGGAACGTGAAAATAACAGAATAATACCTACCGAAAATATGGATATTCCTGTTTCTGAATGCAATTTTATTTTTCAGATTTTTTTTGGCTGTTCGCGGAGAAACGTAAAACTTTTTCTCTGGAAGTGTTTTTTGCTGATCCAGCTTGTTTATTAGATAAAAGATAACGAGTAAATATTAAAAAAAGAAATGCTTTTATAAATAAAAGCCGCTGACAATGAAAATGGGTAAAGGATAAATGAAAATAACAGAAGATTGCAAATGATTATCTCTTAAACCGTCTATCGAAAACCCACTTCTTTCACAGATCCAATTAAAAAATACAACCTCTCAACACCCTTAACACCACAACCTTCAAAAGCGAACTGCATCAGCCCCTTTCCAAAAATATTTACTTTAAAAAAACCTCCAATATATTTAACGAACGGTTCGGCAACGGCCGGCATTCACGGAGTATGACGCTTTTACATCATATTACTCTCGCATTGAACGAGATTGATGTGTGAAAAAAGCTCTTGAAATTGGTAAAAAGGGAAGGCTAAGTGTTAGGGGGCGAGCGCATAGAACAACAATGTATAGAGGGGAAACTCCAGAACCGAACACTTTGTAAATGCCAACAGCCTCGGGGCGAAAGTTTTTTTTTTTCTGGCATTTTTTATTTTGTTTTTTGTATTTTCTCGAACTGTGTCCAAATATACGTTATTCTTTTTTTCTTTTAACGTACGTCCAACGTAGTCCAGGGTGGTAATAATAATAGTAATGGGTTCCTGTTACCGGTGGGCTACTATTTTTTATATTTTAAAATGTTTTTATAATTTTTATATTCTAATATTTAAAAATGTTAAATATATGTATTTAATGAAATAAAGGAAATAGTAATGGTAATAGTCAATTTATTTGCCAGAATACTGTAACAGACTTGCATAGTTTTTAAAGTTCATAATGACAGTTGTGATTTGAATCATCGTCATAGGACTGCCGCGTTGATCGCAAGCGCTACTGTTGAGTTTGAGGTCCTGGGTTCGATTCCCGGGTCGGGCAAAGTGTTATTGTTTTTTTCCATCTGGAATTCCTCAGTAGCAGCCCGGAGTTTGGATTTGTGCCCGATTGATGGCAATAGGCACGCCTCCAATTACATGAGACTTACACATAACTGGCGAAATTTGGATGTACCTACTATAGGTACACTTCTGCGAAACTCTTCGGGAAATACAAGCGTGATGTTATGTTTTGATAGTCAAGTTCCCTTACATGAGTGTCACTTCTATACGGTTTTGTTACTCTACGTCGAAAGTGATCGAAAAACGTAGGTCGGTACAATTTTGTCACGCTTTGCAGTGAACAAATGTTCCCTCAAGATTCGCCTCTACTTATGTGACGCACGTTTTATTTCGCGGTGAATCTTAGCTCGTATATTGTGTTTTATGCGTACGTAACCTTACGGGTTACCTTACAGAATTTTCTGAACGTTAACACCTGTTAACGTTCAGAAAAACCTGTTTTTCGATCTGATTCTAGATTTTTGCAGCAAAATGGTTCTGTTTGTTTGTATTTATACAAAATGTGTATTTTGCTTTCTTTGTTAGCTTGGTAAATGGATCAAGTGGTCAATGTTCAGAAGGAAATGCATTCAGCAACGTTCATAGTTGCTGGCGTCATTTGGGTACAGTAGGTCGCAGGCCAGTTAAACAAAACCAGCATAAAAGGTCTCTTACTTTATTGAAACTCCGTACCTCGGTAGGCCAGCTCAAGAATGAAGTATTACCACTGAAGCGCTGTGGACTGTAGTCGGAAATTATTATCGACATAAAAACGCATACTTAAATGTGCTTTTCTATTTAATTGTACTTACTGGAACAGTATTGGAGAATTGGGTAATGGAGAGGGCTATGCTCGGTGTTTCCTTACGTGATCGAATCAGATATGAAGGGATCCGCAGGAGAACCAAGGTAACCGACATAGCCCGAAGAATTGCCAAACTTAAGTGGCAATGGGCGGCACATTGCTCGCAGAACAGATGGCCGATGGGGCTGATAGCTTCTGGAGTGGCGACCGTGTACAGGAAGACGTAGCGTTGGAAGGCCTCCCACAAGATGGACCGATGACCTTGTGAAGGCTACAGTAATCCGCTGGATGTGGGAAGTACAGAAACAGTCGAAGTGGCGGTGCTTGGGGGAGGCCTATGTCCAGCACTGAACGTCTTTCGGCTGAAATGATGAACAGTAATGTAATGTCCTTCTATAGTTTATAGTAATTTTATACTGAACCATGCCTACTTCTTTCTTGTGTTACAAAATAAAGTATTACATACAAAGGCTTACTTTCCAAGAATAGACATTTAAGACAAGCGTAAAATAACTCTAATGACAGCCATACTGTGCAGTGTGCAACTTATAAAGTAAAGGCGCTTCTTGACAGCGGCGAGCGAAAACCTTAATGATTTTATATACAGTGTGATTCTTCATAATGTGCACATATCGAAATGGGGGAATCTATGCTTAATTTTATCGACGGAAAAATTAAAAAAATAAATCTAAATACATTTTTTTTCCATTTTTTTTTATTTAAATAAAATCGTCTTATTCAATTTTTTTACAAATATTGTAAAAATTGATTTAAAAAAAGAGATTTTTGGACGAAATACCTGTTTATTTTCAATTGAGGGTTTTTTGGTTTTAATTGGGAGGGGTTTTTCCCACAATTTTCATTTTATAAGAATACTTAATTACTACCAATCATTAGGTATGGAGTTTGTTTCAAAGCGATAGATCATTTAAAAGTTACACCGTTTTTTTACATTGGGGTAAAAAATACAAAACAAATAAAAAAATAAAAATAGATTTTTTTAAATATGTTTTCCGTTTGTCAAATTAAGCATAGAATCCCTCATTTCGATATGTGCACATTATGAAGAATCACACTGTATTTTAGTTTCTAGTGTTACAGATTGTAACACGTTTGGAGGTACCGTAATTTTCAGTGCACTTACATTGTCGGTCTTTACCTATCACTACTAACTACCCACTATCTGAATTGGTAAAAAAATAATGAACCCTAGTTTTTTTTTTTTTGCTGGTTTCCTACAAGAAATTAGTTAGGTACTTATCTGGGTGTCATGAATAGAAAATTCCCATCATTATTTTAACTGGGCTTGCTGCCAAAGGGGATTTGGTAATTGCACTGCAGAAAATAGTTTTACCAGATCCATCTCATCAATGTTAAATGATTTTATTTCTGTAAGAAGGTTTGTACAAACACTTTTACACGTCAATCATATTTTTTTTAATAGATGGCGTTTCCTATCTGACAACTATGAGAAAAAAGGCTGAAACAAAATCAAAGGTCACAGTCTCTTTTAAAGTCAGTGTCATAAGTGTGTTCACTGAACCTGTCAGTCAGTGCACGTATTTGTCAGTAATCGTGTAGCTCAACTCAGAACTTAAGGAGCTCAATGATTGGATGAACAATACCAAAGAAAGGAAATTTGATTAGGCCGCATAAATTACCCAAACTGCCACACCACGATTAAAATAAATTGAAAAAACATAAAAAACAAAAGCCAACGATTGCAAACAATCTAAAAAACTATCTTAAAAAACTATCGTTCGTCCATGTATGGAAGCGCCTTTAGATAAAGAAACGTGTCACAGTGACGTGACGGTCAGAAAGTCTCGATAGCGGCAATTACACACATTGAAGCGACTACAAAGTAACATCGGACGAATCGATTGACCCCTATCAACACGTGGTAACTGTATTTTTCTTCACCTCTGACTTACGTCAATGTATTGAGTAATACCTACTTGTATTAATAAGATGTTAAAGGGTTCTATTACATTTTGATGTTTTTTTTTGTGGATAAGTTAATGCTGGAATCGCTTGGAAGTCATTTTTCGAAATAAACTAGATGTAATGTTGATATAGCAAATAAAAAGCAAAACATTCTCCTTAAAAAAAATTACAGGTGAAGTTAACTTAAGTCAGTAAAAAACTAACACAGTATTAGTGACAGAAGAAGTACATTTTAAAACATAATTTATTACAAAACCCTTCAAGACTTTAACAGCCCCGTGTAAATAATATGACTTATTACTATTTGTTCCCCACACAATGTAGACGCCTTAACAAAAAACAAATGAAGACTACATACAGCGTTCTGACATATGACAGCCAGTAAGTCTGCGCGTGCAGTTTCATTATTACCTCCCTCTATAGTCTACGGCTATTGGTGTATGGGGGTTATTGAATCGGACGATAAGGTGCCACGGTAATTTCCTGCCATTTACCATCATTACTCTTCCCCATGATCATCTAATACAGTGGGGTGACCACACAAAAAGAACAGTTCCAGAAAATCTTTAGAATTTTTCGTAAACTATTTCCGTCGTTCGTGGATTTCTGGAACTATTATTGAAGAGATCGGACGGATATGGCAGTTATTGAGGATAGAAATTGGTGTAGTTATAGAAATTAGGGGTTGAAAGGACGGGTTTCGGACCTGCCCACCTCAATTTCGTGGTAAGTGTTGACCTCTTGTTGAGGGTGTTGAATAAAGTAATGTGGATATATTAAAATATAGATTGTTTGTACCTATAAATAAAGCTTTCACGAACGATTTTAGCTACCAAAAGTAAATCAGGAGATATCCCAAATCTGTTTTTTTTTTGTATAAAACTAAAATACAGCATCAAATGAACCCCGATTTAAACAAGACACCCAATCACAAACCATAAACTCAAAACTCTTCCTCAACCATAAACTGTACCCAGTAACAAGAACTGCGAAACTAACACTAGAACAATATATCAAACTAATTTGTCGTCCGGCGTATATACAGAAGAGAACCAGCCAGTTAACAACAAAGAGGGAAGTGGTCGAGACTATGCAAGATCGATTAATTCCCCTAATTACGCAATTTCTGGCGATCTCTAATTGTGGTGTGGACCAGTATATTCCGCGTGACAGTACGTTATTTCCCCCGGGGGCGGTAAAGATAGCGGGGCGCGGTACACATGAAAAATTTACTGGAATCGTTGAATTTTTAAAAAGGGAATGTCAGTTTTTTTCTTTTTTTTTTGGGAAGGACTTATTTGGCATTAGGTTTGGGTTTGTTAATAAAGCTATACGTTACAGGTACGTACCTAATTGATGTTTACCGACCATAAAACTTTAGACCTAAATAAAAGTAATTGAATTCAGTAAATAGTTATTATGTACTCAACAGTGTACCTACTTTATTACTTACGAAATTGAATCACAGTCAGTTGCAGAAACAAACTTTAACTTTTAAGGGTGTCATTTAATACTGGTTTTCAATTAACTTGTTGTAGAAAGCAACATTAGACTCGATTTTAATGGAAATTAATTAAATCATTAGCGTTAATCCATTACGTAATATGGCATTTAGGTTTGTCTTTGTGTAACTGGGTGTAGAAGTTTGAATTATATCAATAGTCTCAGGGCGACAATACCTTTCAAACATTTAAACAATACTTGGCGATTTTGCACATTACAGCAAATTATATGGTAGAGAAAATTGAATCCCTGAAAGTTGGTTCAATAGGAAAAACTACCGTACGTATAATTTCACTGTTGGTACACTATTAATACCTCATCTACGCTACAATATGAAAGATCATACTATATTAATAAAATCTTAATGTACCATGTTTTGAAGCAAATAAATATATTATATTCTATACAAAATGTTCTACAACCGCTTCCAGGAACTGCACATCCATGTAAGTACCACTACGTCGCGCCGAGTACGTTGGGGCTAAAATTATTCACTGACTCGTCGCATTGTTCTCTCATACTTTATTTGTCTCAGCTCTGGCAACACTCTACTCCTTTTTGTACCGTTGCGTGTCGCTTAGGAGGCTAATCCCTGTGCTTCTAATTTGTGACCAAAAATAAAAGATCGATCAAAGTAAATTTTCCTGTGGATTTTGTATTTGTGGAAGCGAAACGAATTGGTTTCAAAGGGATTTCGATGAAGTATTTTTGTTGGTTCTTGTTCTTTGGTTAAACTTAAAAAAAACGACTTAAGACATTTTATTAATACGCTGAAAAGTAACGAAATTCTCAGGAAAAGTGATATTTGCAGTTTTTATGGGTGGATGGAAGTACTATCAATTGATTTCCGGAAGTTCCCCAGATTCAAGTAAAAGTGTCAAATCAAATCAAATCAAAAGTCATTTATTCAAACTAGGCTGAGAATCACACTTTTTGAACGTCAAAATTACATAAGACAGTCCCCCAAAACGCCTACCCTTCACCACTTCCTAGTTCCTTCCTATAAGACAATGCCTAATAATACAAACCTGCCATAACATAACATCACGCCTATAATTCCCGAAAGGTTAGGCAGAAATGTACCCATACATAAAAACACATTTCGCCAATTATGTTTAAGTCAGCCTATCGCCATCAACCGTTCACAAATCTGGGCTGCGACTGAGAAATTTCTCATAGAAAAACCCAATAGCCGACCTGCCCGACCTGAGAATCGAAACCAAGACGTCATACTCAACAGTAGGGCTTGCGAAGGTCATTGAGAGCATCAACGCTAGTCCTGTCAATGACCATAAATTAATGAAATCCATTATGTCCAAAAATTATGAGCAGTTAATAGATTCGCTCGTTCAAAAGTAAACAATCTTAAATTAAAATCTGTTAGTCAAAATGCAAATTAAACGCCATTACTGCAAGTTCTTATCATTAGTTAAGGTTGATGCTCAAAGGTCAAATTTTCTTACGTTTTTTGCAATTTGCAGGTTTGTTGATCTAATTATATGATTTGCAACCGTATCAGATATTTATTTATAGAATAATCCGTAATAATAAAAAAACCGCATGAAAATCCGTTGCGTAATTTAGAAGATCATCGCGGTCATAGAGACAAAACGAAAAAACTTTAATTTATGATATAATAATTATAGCTAAGTTTGTTTCATTGCTTTTAAGTGCAAATAACATGGAGTTTAAGAAATTCACATGGATTTTGCCGAAAAACTAATCGTTTTAGATAAGTACCTACCTACAACACCTACCACTGGTGACTGGGGGCTATTTATAACTTGGTTAATCAAATATAATTAATTAGCCTACATTACCAGGTGCTACACAAACACCGAGGTGTTTGTTAAGTATTAACGTCTAAACATGTAACGTAGGTACATGCACAGGTCAGAGGTCAGCTGAAGTAACGAATTGAATTAACAGGTTAAAAAAGCCCCCCTTGACTTTTTGTCAGCTCTTGTGTCGACAAGATCTGAACGAAAAATAATAAACCGCACTACAAAAATGATTGATTAGTAAACTTTACTGTCCTAATGAATGTTGCATCTGTCTAAAAAGTTTCATGCACACACTGATGGCACTCATATTTATACGTTTTATAGATATGCATAAAAAATACAATAGACGTAGAAATGTTTAGTAACCTATTCCGCTTAACTATTTCTAAAGAGTCATAAAAAACCCTATAAGAAATCGACACAGCAGATTGAGCAGTCATCCTTTTTATGTGAAGTTGTCGGACTCTTAGTGAGCGGTCGCCTAGTTTTTAGTTTAGCTTAAGGAAGCCACAGGATAGCCCGGTTAAGAAGTCATGTCCTCAGAGGTCAATTACGAGATGCCAAAACAAAAAAAAAAGGTATGGCTCACTCTGCGTCCGGCGCTCGGCGTGGAAACACGTCGTGGTCGGGTTCGCGACAAGTCAATCATCATCCTGAAGATGCCTCGTTAAGAGGTGAAACATGTGTCGATTTCTTACAGGGTTTTTTATGACTCTTTAGGAATAGTTAAGGGGAAATAGGTTACTAAATATATTTACGTCTATTGTATTCGATAATGGATTTCCGCCAAGTCACGCCTGAATCAATTAACTGCTACATAACATGACATTTCATGGGTGATGTTTTGTTGAAGTAAGCCCAGACACAGTCAGGAAGCATTAGCAGTGCTACATAAACACATCACCAACTCAAAAGGTTGAGAGATAAATACAGAACTCAGATACTTACAATAAATGTCAAAATGAAATGTGGGTCCTACGAATAATGTGTCTAAGAATACAATCTTATAATAGTTAAGAACATAGGTAACGAACGTAAACTCAGAGTAATTAATTCTGATGCAAATTGACTACCTACTTCAATTGCCCGTGAATTCAAATCACAACTATTATTCCTTGACAGTTAAATGGCTATAATAACACGTGAAATTGACGAAGGATGTCAATGTGCTTTACAATAAATTTATCCTGGCTGTACTTAGCAAAATTATTATGAACGTTACACAAAGGCTGATTTGCGATAAAACATTATCTGGTTTTAGTGCATAATAAAAAACAGTTTTACACCTGTTTAGACAGTCTCAGTACTAAAGATAATTTTCATGCAAGAGCAACCTTAGGTCATTGTCCTTATATTATGCGTGTGTTTTGTTGCTAGTAACGTTGCTAAAACTGTTTCTGCCATTGTTACGAATAGACATCAGGGTTGGCAGGAAAGTCTGTTTAAAGTTTAAATTATGACCTATTTCTGCAAATCTTCAGAAAACTATGAGAGATTAAATCTGCCTAGCTTTTTCCCAACTATGTTGGAGTCAGCTTCCAGACTAACCATAGATGCAGCTGAATACCAGTATTTTACATGGAGCGACTGCCTATCTGGCCTCCACAACCCAGTAACTGGGTACCACGATACCCCTTGGTAAGACTAGTTGACAGACTTTCAAATAACCACGAAAGACAGCCGGGACCAACGGCTTAGCGTGCTTTCCGAGGCACAGGAGTCTCGGTATGTAAAGATGATCACCCATCCACGGACCGACCCCGGGAAGCTTAGCTTAACATTATGGATCGTCTCCTCCTCTTATGAGACATAATTATCGTTGTTTTTCTTTTTCCAGAGTCTTGAAGATTCAGTTATTATTTCGTGTACCTATTTTTGAACAGGGTTTTTGAAACTTAAATTACGTTATGATCTCTCTTCTTACAGTTAGTTTGTGTCTATTATTTTCATATTACAGTCCTCTAATCTATAATCACACCACGAGAAAATTATGAATCCTAACTTAATATTATAATTGCGTAAATGAGTTTGTTTGTTACGCTTTCACGCTCAAACGGCTGAACAGATTTGGATGAAATTTGGCACACGGGTAGACCATGGCCTGGATTAGGACATAAAACCGATAGGACATAATACTTTTTATCCCGGTAGTACATTTCCGTGGTATAATTTCTGACATGCACGCGGGCGATGCTGCTGGCCGAAGCTAGTTGTAACAATAATTAAAGGAAGAGAAAACATGAGGTGACCTTTTCAGTACAGTTAATGAACCTGAAATTATTTTTCGTAAGCATCGTATTTAATTATCGGCTTTATATCAGCCTTGTAGAAGACCCATGTAGAAGAGATGTCATATTATTTTTCCATCAATATCCTAGTAATCCTATTTATCTTGTGTAACAGCCCTGTATACTAAGACGCGTGCGTGGCGTGACGTGCAATTTATTGGCTGCCGTTGTTAGCCCTTTGTGTGCTCATCGGCAAAACAAACAGCGTGTTTTTATTTCATTATTAGCACTCTCATTATATGTTGCAAATATTTCCTCTCCATGTTTATTAGCTTCTACAAATTATACGGGGATGTGTGGGTTAAGTAACTTATAGCGATCTTATTTACAAAGTCGTCGGTATTTATATTATTTTATCGGTATCGATAATTCTATTGAGTTCTTTCACAGCAGAAGGAAATCTTTGTTGAATAAATATAATTGCTTTAAGCTAACCCTTAACTTCTGTTCTTCGTTTCAAGAGGACAAATGGTTTTCCTACTGAATCGTGGTAAAAATAACCTTTGGGTTTTCACACACAACACATCATGGATTATTATATAGTTGATTCTACCTATAAAATTTACCGACGAAATGAAGTTATTATGGTAATACACTAAGGCCAAGTTTCCTGGAAAAGCTAGTCCAAATGTATAGTAAATTTAAATCTTACGTTGCCCCATATTTCAATACGTTCAGCTTAAGCTCGCAACAAGCTACTCTATCATGTAAGGAATAGTTCGTGGAATCGATTTCATACAGCGGTTGTGACTTGAGGAAACTACGCGAACGATTCCGATGGAAAAACGAACTTAAAATAAATGACAGTATGGAAATTGATTTAACGTAAGGAAAGATTTAATGCCTTAAAACAGCTTTTGGCTAGACTTTTAGAGGAGCTCGTGGGCTCGCGGCTAACTAATAACAGCCACACGGGTCTGTCCATCAGGTTAAGCTACGGTTGCCGGTGTTGGTCTACGGATGGGTGACCATCTTTAAGTATCGAGACTCCTCCGTACCTCAGAAAGCACGTTAAGCCGTTGGTCCCGGCTGTCATCAGTGTATATTTGACAGTCGTTACGGGCCGGCAGAAGCCCGAAAGTCTGACCACCAGTCCTATCAAGGGGTATCGTATTACCAAGTTACTGGGTTGTGGAGGTCAGATAGGCAGTCGCTCCATGTAAAATACTGGTATTCAGCTGCATCCCGTCAGACTGGAAACCGACCCCAACATAGTTGGGAAAAGCTAGGCAGATTGATGTTATCTAGACTTTGACAAGTAGGTATACACCTACGCATAATAATTCTCCCCCAAACAAACACGGGATTCGCATTTCACCTATTTAGGGCTGATTTCACCAATAAAACTGAACGCGATCAGCACATCTAAACCGAGTTCAAGAGCTGTCAGTGCCAATATTACAAAGAAAATAATGACACTGACAGCTCTTAAACGCAGTTTATGTACCGATCGTGTTCAGTTTTCATTGGTGAAATTAGCCCTAAGTAGGTAATCTGAATAGACTGTTGACCAGTAGGTATATATTTCGTCTTGCTAGCTAGGTATACTTCGTTAAAACTAAGTTTAGTCAGAAGCCCACCTAGCTGACTTATTATTCTCATTTGCAACATAACACTCGGAGACAATGCAATAATCTACTGTATAATTCAACTAAACGACATAAACTTAAATAAAGAAAGAGCTCAAAGTAAATCTAAGCCATTACTCTCAACTCATATCTAGATAACAGAATTGAGAATCTTAAAATGTAATGGCTGAGAAAAAGTTCCTTAGGCCCTATAAAATAGAGTTAGTTGCCATAATGGCGTGATAGCGGGAACTTACCGCATATCCCTATAAAACTACGGTCTTTTATCGTTCGACGCGTAAATTCCCGAATCCCCAAGGATTGCAATAAATAGCTGAAATCCTGAACTTCGACCACTGACGTCGAGACCGGATAGGACTTAGACAAGCCCCGCTAACATCTTGGTCTTTACTTCGAAAAAGTTCCGAATAAAAACTTTTTACGTCGGTTCAATTTGGGATCAAATGGGCAATTGTCTTTTGATTTAAAACATGATTTAGTTAGTTCTTTAAGAATAAAATAGCTATCTGTTCTAATAATCGTAACGACTCTGATTTTAAGCGTCATGAAATTTTAATACCTGCTGTATAAAAGTGAACAGGATTAATAAAATAGTAATGGCATTGGAAAGGAATTTTAATCGTTTTAATCTTGCCCGTTTTATCTAGACCACATAATTACTTTTTCAAACCGATTTTTGACTTGAGATTGAGGTTATACTGCTCCTTCATGCTAAGGGTAAGATCCTGTTCTCAGAAACGCGTGGAGGTATCAATTAATAGCTAATACATAGTGCCTTGGAGTTAAAAAAAAAATCAACGCTATAAAAAACGCGGCCATTTATGCAACTTATTTTAATACCACCGTTGAGGGTACTTCCCATTGACATATAGTCATAAAATTTCAGGCTTCACAGCACAAGTAGGTAAAGGAAAAACCCCGAAAATCGTTAATTTGTAGTTTTATCAAATAAAACAATGTTTTTTGCGATAAAAAATTTACATTTGGAGTTGAAGAATTTTTCAACTATAAAGTTAAGTTCGTTCTTGGGCTAAATTCATCCCCACTACGATAATGAAAATGAACAAATAAAAAAGATTTTAGTAGGTACTACTTGCATTGGTACTCATGTGGGCAAAGAAAACATGAAGTTTGTTCGTTTCTTCAGGGGTAAGAGGCTGACAACAGCTAAAGCGCGGTTACTGTCGGACTGCATAGGAAAGAAAGAGAAGTGCGATGACACAACGCAGATAATTGATTGTAGGTAATTGATTGCTTAGGTACAAAAAATCTATTGATTGGACAAAAAAAATAGAACATTATTACGATAATATGTTGCTTGTAGTGACAAAAAATCAGAATGATTGCATGTATATGATTTATAATCGTTAAAATAATTTTCAACACACTATCTTACTAGCATAGGTATATCTTGAAGAATATCATATTTTCTTTACTGCAGTGGATCATATACTTTTATGCATGCAAACTTGCGTTTAGGTCCTGTAGTCACCTTAATGTTATTTTTATTTATTTATTGAGTACCTCCAACAAGCCATTGTCTACTAAAAGCACGTTGATCTGTTGCATTTATTTTATCCCAATAGACCTCAGCATTAGTATTACATACTGTAAGCTGTATCCTAGTAACCGTAAGCCCTATTTCTCCGCTGAAATATATCTAGACATCAAATGCAATTCGGCTGCAAATAGAAAGAAAGAAAGAAAGAAAAATAGGTTTATTTGTCAAAGAAACACGTGCATACAGAAAGAAAAATTTCACAAAATATCAGATGTAGAATAGGTGCATAAAATAGATATAGGCGACAGTTGCACGTCATGACTTTTACAAGAAGGCTTCCACTCAGCATGATCCTGCGCTATGGGGGACCCTTTCAGACACAATATTTCCGAACAAGTTAAATGCTCTAAATAAGGCATTACAATTTAAAAGGCGCCTTATTAAACTAAACTTTAAGAAGGGTTACGTACCTAATCTTCAAAAGTTACCAGCAACAAGGCGTTGTTGGACCCTTGTCAGACCTTTGTTGAACTCCAAACATTTTGCTTTACAACTTGTCTTCCACCTAAATTCTTTTATTAGTAACTTTAAAGCCGATAATTAACTATGAAGATGTTGTTCATTGTTATAAAACGTGATTTTCATGGCAATATTTTCATACATACTAGGCATCATCCCAGAGTTTGGATTTGTGCCCGGTTGATTGCAATCATGGAAACACCTGGATGAGGGACGCACGGAACCGGGAAGTATGGCAGAAAAAAGGGGAGGCCTATACCAGTGGGTGATTCCGGGCTGAAATGATGATGATGGCAATGAGCTCGCCCTATTACATGGAAATTAAACGTAACTGGTGAAATGTGGATGTACTATACACGTCTGTCCAACCCGTCGGGGAAACAAGGCGTGATGTGTTACACTAGGTTCGTGTACTTTTTATGATACAGTATCATAAAAAGTTGATGTGGAGTTCAGGGACGCTTTCTGTGGAGTGGCCTTGACTGAAAGAACGTTACCTACTGAAAATTTATAGGTACTTTTCACATATTCAAAAACAACCATTTACCTGACAGGCGGGGGGACTCGGGGGGCACTTGACTCTAACAAAATAAAATTCATAATTTAAAGCTTATTTCGTAAACGGACTGGAACAAAAAATGGTTTTTACCCATACGCAATATTTTTGAATAACCATTCCATTTGAACTCACCCCACACCGTGGGATAGACGAGCAAAAAAAACATCAAAAATCGGTGCGGATGGCGGAAACCACCACTGCACAAACTTTTGTATCTTGCTTTAAAGATCTTGTTTAATAAACGTGTCTGTAAAACTATTTTTCCAGTGCCACCGTTGAACGTCTGGGACGGTGTTATGCTAATGTTTAACATTCGAAGTAAATGGCCACTTCCGAATATCGTCCTTATAGACCAAACCAAAGCACATAAAAGTAGATCAAAGAACCATAGTTATAGGTATACTACATTTTCGCCTGCGGACTCGTGATCTCAGCAGGTATGGCGATGATGGAAAATAATACGTTCTCCTATGTACACTGAGGCCATAGAAAAATATATCTTAGTCAATCTGCCTAGTCTTTTCCCAACTATGTTGGGGTCGGCTTCCAGTCAATACTTTTATTGCATTCCATATGTAGGTATACTCTTAGGTGGTAAACTGATAATTAGATTATACGGACCCTGCCGGGCACAGCATAAATAAGTGAGTTAGGAGGGAGGAAGCATTTTGTAAATTATAATATAACCGGAGATAGCTGAATAACAATATCTTACATGGAGCGACTGCCTATCTGACCTCCACAACCCAGTAACTAGGTAATACGATACCCTTTGGTAAGACTGGTTGTCAGACTTTCGGGCTTCTGACGACTTAACGACTGTCAAAGATCCACGAATGACAGCCGGGACTAACGACTTAACGTGCTTTCCGAGGCACGGCGGAGTCTCGGTATGAAAGATGGTCGCCCATCCACGGATCCACCCCGGCAAGGGTAGTTTAACCTGATGGATCGACCCGTACGGCTGTAATTACTTAGCCACGAGCTTCTCCCACGAGCTACGTTACATATATCGTAGTAAAGAAATTAAACTGGGCGTACAATACTCCTTGAAACAGTAGATTATAATAACAGCGCCATTTTGTACGGTTTCCTTCTATACCGCTATCTGCTATGCCTGATACTACTGTTATCAATTAATTACGCCCTAATTCGTCAGATTCCTGTTTCAAGTTTGTTGTTTGCCATAAAACCACACAGCAATCAGCCCTCTAAGCCCGGTAGGTATCCTTGATAGAAAACTCATTAAACAACATAGGAATAAGTATCGACGCGTCCGTTAAACTATTCCGCCAGTACCGCCCTTAAAGTCTGGGATGGTCTTACAGAGAAGGTAGAAAGTATTATAAAAAAGGCATTTTTTTTCTCGACAGCGAACATAACGAGGTGGAATCACGATGCACTCGATATAACATCGCAACAAGCCAACAGCTACCTATTACCTGCCGGAGTTTGCGGAAAATCGTTATTGCTCACCGACAGAGCGTTAGGTTACAGTGCCGAAATGAAAATTGGATACGTATTTTTTCCGGTAATACAAGTTTTCTGTTTGTATTTTTAGATTTTATGTCAGTTGTTTAGGTTTATGATTTTACCGGTATTGAAAACCTAACCTATGGTTTTGAACATTTGGCGTTATTGAGTTAGGAGTAATTTGTTTGAATTAAATGTGAAATTCTTTTGACCATGTCCAGAATAAGTATTGAATATGGGAAGTCAGGTAAGAAGGAGAAGTGGGTTTATCGAGAATAGAGAAATACATAGACAGAGCCCTGACCTCACCTCTCAGCGCTGACGAATGGGAAACCATTATGATGTCGCCGTAGCGAATTTTTTGAAAACCTTAACTTTACTTCCGTTACTTGTGCTTTCCTGAGAACCGCCTATAAAAAGTTATATAAGGTGCTATAAAAATATCTGCCACGGCTTTAATGAGAGGTAGTATTGTGTTTAAAGATAACAATAGTGAAGAAATTTCGTACCCCGACACAGTTAAATCAATTTGAGAAAATAAAGTAGTTAAATAAACATTGACTCTACTCTGCATAACGTGGTTCACAAATTACGCGCGAAGTGCACTTCGTCAATGAAAACAACTGCTATCTCTTTCCATCTGTTCTGTGAATGAAAACTGAAATCAGCTGACTAGTTCGACACTTGCAAATTTATACGTACAATTTTTTGTATGAAAAAAAATATGACACATGATCAATAATTTATCTTTACTATTGTAATCTATAAACACAATACTATCTCCCATTGCAGCCGTGGCAGATATTTTTATAGCACCTTATATAGTTAGTTAGTTGTGTAACAATTGTATATAGGTAAGCAATTTAGTTTTATTAATAAAGTTTTCAGTTCAATAAATCAATATGCCTAGCCTTTTCCTATGTTGGGTCGGCTTCCAGGCTGACCGGATGCAGCTGAATACCAGTATTTTACATGGAGCGACTGCCTTTCTAACCTCCATACCTAGTTATTGGGTGGGTAACACGATGGTAAGACTCGTTGTCAGTTTCAGTTTTCCATTAAAAAAAAAACGTACGAACTGTAAAAGGTGAAATTATTTGTAAAAACAATTATTTTCCCGCTCATTCCACCACTAAGGTAGCGGCCTAGGTATTTCAAGTGCACAACTGCTGAGCGTGCAACATAATACTTTCCATTGAAGGTGGAACTGGTCACTTTGAGCACGACTTTGCTTTGCAAAAACAATATCTTTACAAAGTGAAGAAATATTGGGACATTTTCGTCGGAAACTGGGGATGCATTTTACAGTTTTGCAATTCCATTGGCTATTATTTTATATGGCGGCGTAAATTTTGTTTGTCTTTGTCGTCTGCAGCCGGAAGATATTTTTGAGAAATGATAAGGACTGCCAGCCGTTCTTATTGTAAAATGTTTTGAAATGAAAATTATGACGTAAAATATGAATATTCGTTAACAATCGCAAGAAAGGCACATCAAACTGCAAATCAAACTCCAAGCATTCGTAAAGTCATATTTAGATTTGGTGTCCATAAAAAATGACCTAAATAAGATAAACAGTAAATTGTTTATTCCTTACTAACATGCATGTGGTGGCATTTGCTATATTAGTAAGCTCATCAATTTAAGGAGACACTATTTGAAAATCACTTTAGTCCCGATACAGTTAACAGTATTTTTTAATAATTTATGCTTCATTTTAAGTCGAAAAACGCATTAAAGACTTTGGAATTTTCATTGGCTTCTAAGAAAATGTCTAATCTTTACAACGAGACAGCTGCTTAACTATTTAGATACACAACGAACGCGGACACGGGACGACACTTTCAGAATAACATATCGTTTTAAATGCCGACTGACAGATGACACATTTCGACATTCTTCAACTTGTCGTTTCTGAAATACGCGCCGCTGCGCCCTTTTATATTTATTTTTGCTCGTCACCGTTTGAATCACCCACCGCAAGAATAGAACTCTATAACTTATTGTTTAAACCGCAGAGTCTAAATTGAAGTACCACAGCATAATCGGGCTGGCTATTTTCCACATAACACCCTTCACTTTAATAAGAGCAGACAAAAAGTCGGTTTAAATCTAATTCTTGAACACACTAATGTGACCGATACGGGTTAGTGAGCAATTAGTTAAACAGAATATCACTTCGGTAAACAACAAAATTTCAGTGTGGGTCAAAGTGGGAATGTAACGTCGTATATATTTGAATAGGACGAAAAATAATATTTCTATGTCAGTTCAACAGTGAATATTTAATCACGTACAATTTATTGAGACCATTATATCTGTCATGGAGAGAGCATAAATATGTTGTCAGTTTATTAATACCCGTGTTACATGAGCTACTAAAGACGTACACATGTTAAACAAACGGTACTTCTTTATTAACTTTTTTGTAACGATTAACATGTTTATGACTATCGTCAACGCAAGCAGTACGAAGAGGGGTGAGCCTAAGATAAAAGATCTGCGGGCTGAATAATTCACGCTTAGCGTTCATACAGTTCAAATTCGCCAGAATGCGTACTGAGTCTGCAAAATAATTGAGCCATTCATAAGGCTCGTGATAGCGGTCCGGGGCCCGTCCCAGCACAATGACTAATAAGAAGTTAATCCGCAAATAAAAGTGGAATTGAAACAGAAGTGGAACGCCTTTGCGCGCCGTGTGGGTAGGCTAACGTCGATTTGTCTTTGTCGGCGTCACTGAACTCGTCAGAAATAGATTAAGCTCTCTCACTCCATCTAATGGCGCCTCATTTGTTTGGCTTTAAGAGAAAAATTGCTCTTAAACTCCACGATAGAATCTTGTCGATGAGTTTCGTTTGTTTAACTCAATTTGAACAACCGAATGCTCCAATTGTTAGGGTGCCTCTAAACTGAACGTGACATTGTTAACAACACTGGTATTAACTTTTGTTTTTTAAGTCTGCATTAAAATGTCACTGACAATCGTTACTGACAGAGCCGGGTCTAAAAGTAAGATTACGTGATATTCTTTGAAAGTGCAAAGTTAGGAGCTCATCTTGCTACGCTACCGTCACTGCATGACACTGGCAGAATAGTCGACACCGGCTCAGATGCCAAAATGAAAAATAATGTGATACTAAAATATCGTTGACAAAATGACACTGTGACCTACATTTTAATCCACGAAGAAAAGCAAGGGGAAAGCGCCAAAGACACATATTTTCCACACACTATACTGCTACTCGATACCAATTACCAACACAATGTGAGTAGAAAACATTCCGCCAACATGGTCCCCGGTAACTTCGCTGTAAAGGCATCTTAACATTTTCAAATTCAGTTAACACTTTCAAGTGGCACCTTCAGCAAATTGTTTTAAGCTGTTGTGTTCCTGTTCCGTTTACCTTAAAAAATGTTATTGTGTTTTCGTACCTTATTTTTATGCTTCGTTTACTCCCCAATTGGAGGTAAGTCGAGTTCGTCTCGTTCGTGTTTATTTTTCTACTTATTTGTTTGTTAATCGAGTTTGTAGCAGACGCCAATTTTGATTAAAGTTTTCATTATTACAAGGACTAATTAACATTTTGCAATAACGTTGATCCGAATTTGTATTACGAAACGAACTTTTACAATTTCTGGAAGCCTGCTGTAATGAAGTATTGCTTTTGCATTTAATAAAATACGACTCGTAGTCGACTTTATGAGTTTGTATTGCAATAAAAATATGGCGCCGAACTTGTGAAATTACGCTTCAAGTAGTTCGTGCGACGTGCGGACGGCATTTAAATATAAAGAAGAGGAAGAAATTAAAAATTTGCTTCTGCAGAATTAACTTGCGAGGATCGCATTCACAGTAGATAGCTCAAACCAGACGGAAGGGGAGAATTTTACGTGTGCTCGGTAAGATCTTGTTGCAACACCGTAGCTGCATTGTTTTGTGATAATTCTTTTACTTTTATTTCACACTGAATTTTTGCTGTGAAAGTTTGTGTACTTTTGTTTATGTGATTCGGATTGCGTTGTTCAAGATCAATCCATCAGAACTATGATTGAGAGCGTTCTGTATTTGAAATAGCTTATGATTGAGGGTTCCAAAAAAATCCGAAACTAATCGAGCGTATCCGAAATCGTAAGTATATTTTAAAATGTGGATGCTTGAAAAGACTTTGTACTAAGGTTTTAGCAAATCAAAAGATGCGTCACAGTATAAATATGGACAGTATGAAAACTAAGCCTAGCTATTTGTTTAAATAAGATCTACGTTCCATTTTCAAAATATCTCGGCGAGTCCTCGTCTCGACACGGCACCCGCAACTGACAGCACCGCGACAATCGATTTGGAGTCTCGTCAATGAGCGCTTCTCTGTGAGTGTGCCGTTTCGAACTTTTACAAAGGTATTCAACCTGCAGCAGCTCGTGGTGGCTTTCTTAGCGGCCCGGCTTGGAAAAATTTAATTTATTTATTACCACTCATGTCTAGAAATTCAAAACAAAATAGACCAAAAAACATCCATCAAAATACATCGCCATTTCAGATTTTACTAAAATCAGAAATCATGCACTGAAAATGACGTCACTTCTTGGCTCCACATTATGTGCGAGCAGTTATTTTCTCGAATGAAAAACGTAAAGTCCAGTCTACCGGTATTCACCTTGAAAACAGTTTGAAAATTGCAACAACCACTATTGGGGCATACCTATATTAATTTTGTTACCAATTCGGCCCGCCGAACCAAAATCAAAGTATTCTCGGCCTTGACTCCAAAAACGTTGAATACCCCTGGTTTACTACGTAGTTTCTGTACTGTCCATATTTATTCTGTGGCTTCGTTGACCCATGAAGAAGTATTTCAAATCTCAGTACCTACCAGTTAATCTGGTACCTGTTAATCCCAATGCAAGGCATTATGTAGGTTTGTAGGAATGACATAAGTAGTGTGCAGGACATTATAAATAAAGTATTTAAAGTACATACATGTCCGATAAGATCTGGAATCGATTTGTCAGTTAAAGTGCCGTGCCGAGATTTGAAATCAACATTTTAGTAAACAGCAAAATATTTGAGTGCTGGAAGTGAATTAAATATATTTTCTAAGGCAGTATCTTATTTCTTCTTGAGTTATTTTCGTAAAATCAAAATAAGTAATCTAACTGGAATCTAAAGGTCAAACTAATTTTCATTGAATTTTCCAAGCGTTTCGTATTTTATATTTTATTTTCGCATTTGCGAAAAAAAATATGTGTCTAATATAAGTAACTAGCTTCTGTCTGCGACTTCGTCCGCGTGAAATTTCTTGTTTTATCATAAAATATCCTATGGCTCTCGGCAATACCGTAGCTTCCCATTAGGGCCGAGTCACACCAGAATGGCAGCGACAGGCAGCGACGCGGCGAGCACTTTCAGTGTGAAATAATTTTAAACTTTATCTACATACTTAAAAGACCAGTATCGCTTGAAAAGCTTGAAAAGGTCGCGAGCCCGCCCGCGGCTACCAGCGGCGACGCGAGGCCGCTCGCGGCACTGCGGGCGGTCGCGGGCCGAATGTAGAAACTAAACTAGTCAACAGGAGACTAGGCGCGTGGGGTCTGGAGGTCGCGCGAGGTCGCCAGCGGCGTCGCCGCCGGCCGCTGCCATTCCGGGGTGACTATGCCCTTAGTGCAAGAATTTTCGGAATCAGATTAGTACTAGTACCCTACATACAAACTCACAAATTGTATATAGATTAGTATTAGTATAATATCTAGGATACAAAATATATAATTGAAGACAGCTAGTCAAAATAACAGATTTTTTTATACGGTACGGTAAGTTATTTATAGTAAGTACCTACAAAAAACAAAAAAACTATTTTTTAAATTCTTGTCTGTCTGTTTATTCAGGCGAATCTCCGAAACGGTTGGACCGATTTTGACGGGACTTTTCATTTTTCATTTTCAATGGGAAATAGCTGATGTTATAAACTTCGATCAATAATAGAAAAGGAGTTACTTAGGCTACATTTATTTTAGAACAAGGATTCCACGCGGGCAAAAGCGCGGGCAGCAGCGAGTAGATAATAATATTATTTAGTCAATACTGTGAAAACGACCAAAAACTTAACGAAAATACGAACGATACGAAAATTCAAATTATTAAACATGTTTCCTAGAATCCGCTTGAAAAATCAATTGGCAAAATAAACGTAGGTAATTAAGCTTGAAACCCAAAACACATACATAAACCACACAAAGACATAACACTTCTATGAACGCCTTCATCAATTCCGAACTCTTCACGCATTCGCACTTTAACTGCGAGTTCTCTTTTAGTTTCACTGTTTCCGTGTCGAACTTCATTTTATTTGTTGTATTTGTAGTGTGTGAAATAGCCGTGAAGGCGTCGTGAAGCCGACCACCCAGTGGGCCGATGACTGCTTAACGCGCGCGCCGTCATTTCTTCTGATTTATTGAAACGCAAAGAGCTCTCGGCGAGAGATCTGTGCACTGTCGGACGGAGATATGGGGGCAGTATGTGCGAATCTAAAGTGGTGAAGGAATAAACAGGTTAAGTTATTCAATTTTGCCGTTTTAGTTTAGGGAGGATTTATCTATCTCAAATTTAGTTTAAAAAAAAACACAAATCATGCTAAACAGTGAACGATACTTGTATAAACGAAACGCAAGAATTTTTAATGTGGTATGCTAATCGACATAGAGAGCAGAGCAGCAGAGCTTTAAGCTTTCCTGCAGAGCTACAATCCATAAAATGAACAATAATTACTGAATTCACAAAAAAAGAAACAATTAAACTCAGATTATCGCCATCAACGAAACCACGACACGCAATAAATAAGAGTTGCATTGTAATTGTACAAACAATACAAAAAGCACCATTAAATCTCTTTTGGTAGCATTCCATCTGACCAGACATGTACAACAGATATTAACACCGGCTTAAATTAATTTCAAATTTGAAATTCGAACTGTATTTTCTCACGCGGCAACATTGAACACTGCGGCTCCCTTTATGAATGATCTAGCGTCATTGTAAATTTAAAAATGATTATCAAAGATCCATAAATAACAACTTATTGAAACTGATTTCTTGTTGTATATTTATTCGTTTGGGATGATTTAAATGTCGCAACTATGAAACAAGTTGGGTTACTTTTGTTTGTTAGTAACCGGTCGGTTATTTGGTTAGAATGACACAATGTTTGTTTCTGATACCTGTTGTGAAACTTTATTAGTTACTAGCTTCCGTCAGCGGCTTCGCCCGCGTGATATCTTTGTAAATAATAGCCTATGTTAACTTAGTGCTAATATAGCACTCAACTGGTGAAAGAATTTTTCAAATCAGTCCAGTAGTTTTTGAGTATTCATTACACACAAGAAAGACGTGCACGTTAAAAGCGTCTGTAATAAAAATCAAAATCAAAATCAAAAGTCATTTATTCAAATTAGGCTGAGAATCAGCACTTTTTGAACGTCAAAATTACATAAGACAGTCCCCCAAAACGCCCACCCGTCACCACTTCCTACTGCTTTAGCTGGGAAGAAGAAGTGGCGCAACAAACTCCCCAGCAGCACAGCTGTCTGTTCAGTTAGAAAATATAAAAACAATTCAAAAATTTAAATAAGCCTTGGCAGCTAAGAGATTATTTATCATGCACGTCTTTCTACATTGTTCTCACATGTATAACTTCAACATGAATGATGTAACCAATTTTTTGTAACAATTTTTTGATTTTAAAGAGTGTCCGTGGAGTTTCTTGCCCGTTCTTCTGCATAGGTACTTATTACGCTTTGCATTGGGCAACTACCTTCATATTTCTGACTGACTGACTCCTTGACAATTCAAAAGTACTTGTAAATGGTTTAATTAAAATAAATGCTTTGAGTTTGAGATGACCAGTCCCTACTGACGGCGCCCATTCACGAACATGATGCATGGATCAGCGCCATTCAGCTCAACCGTTTTGAAGGCAACTTAACGATCCAACACACACGCCACTACCAGCGAGACATTTGAGTGAGCATGACATACCTACTCTCAGCCGCCAGGGCACATTCACGACACTTTTGTTACGTAACAAACGTACAACTGTATATAGGTACGTAGGTACAACTAACGATAAGAAACATGGTTTCAAAAAAAAAAAAAGTTTTTTGCGAGTTTCGAATTAGGTACGAAACTTCTACCTACTGAAACATTGGTAAATTAAAGCTGGGTACGGTGAACAAGCAATTTTCGAACAAATTCCTTTCCTACCTAAACTGAAAATGACTGTAGTCATTTTCATTCAACGTGTTGACAGGACGATGTCGACAGAATAAGTGTAATTAAAAATTAACTGTAGGGTACTTAATATCCCTGGAGGATTCCCGGCCACCGTAGGCGCGGGCTTGCGGGCGGTGAGCAATGGGTAGCTCGCCCCCGATAAGGACCAGGCCCGGGTCGACGGCGCGTCGTGTTCCACGCGCGCCTCAAAGAGATGTCAGCAAAACTGACGGGGTCCGCTAGGACCGTTGCCCGCCGGGGTTGCGGGTAGTCCTAAGGGGAAACCGTGGCCCCTGGCATGGCAAGGGAAGGAACACGGGTGGGTTTTAGTCAGTAAAAGTCTGACACGCCCTCCCGCTCCGCCCAGAGCGGGAGAAGTCATTGGATGACTTCCCACCCAAAAAAAAAAAAAAAGGGTACTTAATATAGGTATTTATTCCTTGACTGTACATAGTGCAAGAGCATTTTTAAAGGACTGTTGTTGTTAAAGATTTAGACCATAAAATTAATATTGCAACCTTTTTATTTATAATTTGAAAACAATGTTTATACAAGTCATATTTATGAGTTACCAAAAAACGAAATATTATTGTATTAAAAGACTTACATTCATCAGCCGCAAGGGTCGATTTAAGGTAAAGATACGCTTGCCGCGGTCGGTTCGTGTATGGGTGACCATCCATGATCCATTACCTATCGAGACCCTTCCGTACCTGGGAACGCACGCTAAACCGTTGGTCCCGGCTGTCATTCGTAGCTATGACAGTCGTTACGGGTAGTGAGAAGCCCAAAAGTCTGCCCATCCAGTCTTACCTAGGGATATCGTGTTACCGAGTAGGTAACTGGGTTACGGAGGTCAAATAGGCAGTCGCTCCATGTAAAATACTTGTATTCAGCTGCATCCGGTTAGACTGGAAGCCGAAACCAACATAGTTGGGAAAAGGTTAAGTAGATTGATTAGTCACGGTCAGACTGAACTGACGGAAGTTGACCACGCAAAAAAATAAAAATTGACATACACAGCAGCTGACATGACCTACCTAGTTCAGGCACGTAAGGAATATAATTTACATTTAAGCAAAACTGTACTAATTTTTATACCTTGTAATTTTTTGAATAAAATATTATATTATATTATTATTTATATTATGACACAGCTTTTTAATCCTGTTGATACAAAGTCTAAAATTCTTGTAAACAACTCTTTATTTGTTACTTCAACTACAAACGTTTTTAACCAGAAAAATCGACATTTCATTTACAGGGTTGCCACTGGCGTCAGTAGTTGAAGAAAGTAACAATTTGCTGTTGTTTTATTGTTCCGTCTAGGGCGGGAATAGGGCTGTCGACGTTTGTTTTATTTGTTACAGCACTATAAAAGTGTTTATAAAGAGTAAAATGAGCTTAGTCGGCCACGCTTCCACCTCGAACTAAGGATAGTTAGAATGTAAGCGTAAAATGTAACTTTTACAACGACTTTAGTTTCAGTGTTTGGTTTTTGTAGGTGCTTCGTGCTTCTAAATGCGTGTTTTAAGGTTACTGTTTGTAAAGATTTCTAAATGATGCGAAAATAACTCTTGATTAAAATATGTATGATAGTATACCTACACTGTATAATAGTGTAGGTACCTAAATTTATACATATAATAGTGTATAATTATACATATTGGTGATAATTTTTATTGTTGTTGCTTGTCATGTAAATTGCGACTACGCTTTGGGTGATAATCAGGTCGTTACATATCATACGGACCAGTTATATACTGTGATTGTTACCTGTTAAAGTTGACTTGTGAATAAATTAATAAAAAATAAAAATATAATTAACTATAACTACGATCACCACAACTACAGCCACCCAACTAAAGTTGTTTCATAAAAATGCCTTTCTTTCTCAACAAAGCCAATTTACTCATTCAAATAGCACCTGGCCCTCTGCAGGCTATAAACTAAGATCATAAGAGTAAGTGCACTAATAAAGTTCCAACTTCCAGCAGATGACAACCATAGTCGCAATAATGCCGCCATTTTCTACGGAACCAGCTTTTTACTAGTTTTAACTCTGAAATAAAAGTTACACGGAACTCTAAATGGAAACATTTTATTTTGGAGTTGTACATGAAGGATTTAAATCGGTTGTGTTATTCGATTTTTTAATATAAAATCGGTTGAATGTAGATTCTATTTTATTTTCAGAAATTGGAATGCGATGTTCGCACAGTATTTTATATTGAAAATAAAATTGTCACTATCGTTTTTCATTGGATTATTTTGTGCTGCGTCAGAAGGCGGACATGATTCCAGTTATTCTTTTTGTTTCAATTAAATGGATTTGCCAATTCATTTATTTATAATATTTTGTGATGGCCAATGAGCTCTTCCCCCTTTTTTAAGTTTCGATAAATACTTGTACATACTATATTTAATTTTTTATTTAATTTAATATAGACTTCAGTTGAAAAGATAAAAAAAAAAAAAAAATATAATAAATAATTAAATTATTCAGACCAAATGTAGACCAAAGTTGTTTTAAAATAAAATTTGAATAATACCAAAACCAACCCCCTCAATTTTGACTAAAAGGTCAGTTTACACATAACATTTTATTCCCGTCCTATTTTTTACTACAAAAAACGTAAAAACATCATTGGAAGAACCCGAAAGGAACAGTTCTAAACCCTTATTTATTCTTATTACGTGAGGAAGTAGATTCTTATCCGATCCTCAGGTAGAATGAACGACAATAGAATCTTCCGGTGGACATAAATACGGGAAACCTATGTAAATGTGGGAAATTTAGACGCTTGAAGAAAATGTTAGGGTGTACTTACGGCTCTTTTTAATGCCTATTTTGGTAGTTAAGTTCGGAATAGTTCTGTGGGTTTTGGGAGATTACTGTAAGTGAAAGACAGTGTAATACAGTTGAGTTCCCACTTCTGATGTGTTGAAATGTTCTCTGGGTTAACTCTATTATCTATCTCACTAATCTGACCAAGATTATGTCTGGACTTTAACCGCTCGAATCCTAGCGCCCCCTTGAGTTTGTTTCGCCATTTCTTCTCAGGGGGAGTCAGATAAGAAATGTCCACTCCATCTAGCTTATTTTTTAGGGTTCCGTACGTCCGAATAAAAAAACAGAACCTTTATAGGATCACTCGTGTCTGTTTGTCCGTCTGTCACAGCCAATTAGCTCCGAATCTAATGGGCGGATTAGTCGCTATGCATGCGGCTGACATGAATACTACTATTACTACTGGGAATAAAGGTTTTTTTTCTATTAGGATAGGCAGAAACTATAGAACGTCACCTGTCACGATCCTTACCTACTCCTTTTGCTTCGTTTCGTAGACATTCTTTTGTACTAATTAAATAATGGGCACCTCATCTGACTTAATGATAAGGGCAAAGATTATTTTGTAAGATAAAAATGAAATAGAGTCTCTACTTTCCAGGTAAACTTTATTAAATTAAATGTTTACCTCGGTCATTCAAACGCCTTTAGTTAAAATACCCACTGAAACTGCAAGTTTGACCTAGTAACCTACAGTCTACTGCAGCTAAAATATAGTTCAAACATATTACAGGTATGATATACGAGTTCCAATAACATTTAATATTGAAGCACGTTTGCAGCCAGTCATAAGCGCCTACGGCTTTCAAGCGGAAAACTTTAGACATTTAGTGGCTTAAAAATGTTGCCGGTAGTTTATGATGAGGCGCTGTTCTTGCTTTCTTTCAACTAAAGTTTTGTATTGTAATCAGATATAGTAATATGGAGGAGTATGGTATTGAAGAGCTCATGGTTAAATAATAACAGCCGCACGGGTCGATCGAAGGTAAAGCTACGCTTGCCGCAGTCGGTTCGTGGATGGGTGACCATCCATTACATATCGAGAAAAGTACGATAAGCCGTTAGCAGTCGTTACGGGTAGCCAGAAGCCCTAAAAGTCTGACAACCACTCTTACCATGGGGTATTGTGTTTTCCAGTAACTGGGTTGTGGAAGTCAGATAGACAGCCGCACCATGTAAAATACTGGTATTCAGCTGCATCTGGTCAGACGAAGCCGACACCAACTTATGTGGGAAAATGGTAGGCAGATTGATTTTCTAGAAAAACTTATGTTATTAGGATATGAATATTTTTAATAACAAAGCCTTTAAATTAAAAGGTATTCCTTGTTTAAGCAGCAGAAAATATGAGGAATTCTTAACCAAAAAAATGTAACGCCTTCCAAAATGTTAACTCAACACGTATGTGTACGGTATCGAACCCAAAAAATCTCAGAGTGGAGGGAATGGGCTTTAATAGGCAGCGAGACTTTAAAAGTGTCAAGAAACCTTTCCCGTGTTTACCTACCTAGCCGTTTATTTATAAACGTCGATATGTAAAGATAATCACCCATCCACGGACCACCCCGGGCACGCTTAGCTTAACCTGTTGCATCGACCCGTGTGGCTGTTATTATTTAGCCACGACGTCCTCAAGTTTTTCAAGAAAAAAACTGTCAATAAAAGATGAACGTTTTTCACAGACATGTTAACACGTTTCCGAAATAAAGTAACTGTATAATATATTAGTGAACACGTAGCAAACAAACTAATACTAAGTACACATGAATGCGGCAAGCTAAAGCGCCTACACTGAAGCGAACTGCAACAGCCACGAACAAATATTGCCGAAACAATCTTTAACTCAATTTAGTGTCTAGAAACTCAAAATTTGGAGCTCATAATAACTAATTAAACAAAACTTTGTACTGTAACTTAGTTATACCATAATATTTGTACCTACGCAATATTTTGAGTCTAAGATGTATCTAAACAAAATAGTGTAGAGTTATGAAAAAAAAAAGTATTATTTAACATCTGTCACACCTGTGTATATTCCGAAAGATTAAATTCAAACTCCGAACAGCTACTGACTACCTAATTCCTGAAGGAATACCCAATAGGTACATTACACTTTGCTCGATCTAGGAATGGGAACCCTAGGAGCCCCTTCTCAACAATCTTTGCTTATTAACCACTAGACCAACCACGCAGTTAGCCGAGACGATGAAGAATACTAAATAATGATTGAACTTTTCAAAGTTTTTATAGATATTATTAGAAGGATTTTTTTCTGTCGGTCTAAGTCCGCCTGGCTAGCTACCACCATCTTACTAAGTCTGTCGCCATAATAACAATGTTAGCAGCGTTGTTGTGTTTCGGAAGTTAGAGGTAAGATAGCCAGTTCCTCTGTGGTTGAGGATGCCGGGTGAAGCTCGCTTCGACCTTCGCCTGATCATCACTTACCATCAGGTGAGATTCAGGCCAAGAGCTTCCCCGTTGAGGTTAAGCACCTTAAGTTTTATTCCTTTAACATCCTTTTTTACATCAAGACGCTCAAGACTGGACGACTTTCAATTCAAAATAATTCTTATGACATTTTAATTTATTTGCATACATTATTTTTGTAATGTTCATCAGAAAAGTCAGGTGCGTAGATGTATGAACGTAAACAAAGTAAATGGAGTATGGAAGGATTGTAGCAGGTGACGTTCCGTACTCTTTCTGCCTACCCCCATGGGAAGAAGTCGTGAGTGTATATAAGTAATATTTTGATTAGTGCTAATTAGTAACTAGGCTTTATTATATGTCATATTTACAATTACGTTGTAAACAGTACTTTTGTATCAGGCACGAGTACCAATTAGCTAACTACGGTACAAAAATAATTGATGTTTCCAATTTTAATTGGTGTTTTTTGTTTTCTGTTGACAGCACGAGTTTATAACTTTGACTGAGTTATTGTACGTATTTAATTAATGTAGTGATTGGTACTATGGAGTGGCTAATTAATAGTAGGTTATTAACCAAAAAAAAAAATGCGTGAGTGATTATAAAATACTTAACTGTTGAATATGAAAGTACTATTACTGTGAGGGAATATGAAAAAAAACGGTTTCTTAAAAGAAAGAAGACAAATTACCGTATCTACGTCACTAATAAATGTTGTTTTCTCCAGGAGTTTGTCTTTCGACACGCCCTCTTCAGTAGGATCATAAGGATTAAAATAATAATAATAAGTTTATTTATAATAATTGTTTAAAATGATACACAATATGTCTTAAAGGCTACATTATTTTCTTGTTACAAATTAATTACACATCTGTAGCCGAGCTAGGCGAAAGCCTGTGTTTCGGCGATCAGCGCCAAACCGCTCAAATAATAAAGACTTAAAAATAGCCATCACGCAGGGATGCTGTGTGTTGAGATGATGATTATAAAGACAGATAGAGTCTCTTTGTTATGTTCACCATAATATGAAAATATAATTAAAAAAACACGCTCTAAAAATCAGAAAATAACTTAATAAAGAAAATTAATTTCATTGTAAAAAAGCGTGGGGTGCGCGATATTGATGAAATTAATGTTCTTTATTAAGTTATTTTCTGATTTTTAGAGCGTTTTTTTTTTTTTTAAATTATATTTTATTTTTCACTTTTTAGTTCGATTTGCTATAAAACCGTCTTTAATATGTTAATCAGATGTGCTAAATTACGCTTTTTTTTCCCGCTATTTTTGTTTTTTTCCATACGCTTATCAAAATATTGTATTGTCGTCGATAAGTCTACAATGTTTAAAGTAAATCTGATGGCTTAAAGTGGGGCAAAATCTAGCCCAAACGAGTCAGTTACATACAAACATACAGGTGAAACTAATATAAGCGTGTTAATAATAAAAAGAAAAGTCTTCTACTTTTAAATCACCCAACATTCATTAAAATAATCTTAAACGAACCATCCAAAATCCTCATCATAATCCCAAACTACAACGCTCAAACTTTTACTCCACAGAACACCACACTACCAGTACTACAGCTTCAAAGCGAAGTTGCTCACGTGAAGAGCGGGCACTAACAAACTTGTCACTCAGTGTTGGAGCTAGTTAACAATGGGTTACGTGCATTAATACTCGACCCTGCGAGACGACGTTGAGGAACTGCGTACTTTTCGAAACAGTTGACACTCTGTGACAATGAGGTGTACAATGAACGTGCTTTAAAATGTAGATGTATATTTGGATGTTGATGTACTAAAATGTTTTAGTTTAGTTTTAGTAGGGGCAACTGCAACTAATGGCATGTATTTGAGTACGGTGCTTAAATACACGAGCGACACTTCTTTCATTTCATTGTCTAACTCATTTTTACATAAACTATGTATTAAGTTAGGTACCTAGTAGTAAGCTAAACTAGGAGGAGTAAGCTAGTAAACAGGATGTTAAAATGAAAAATGATATAAGGAGTTGAATAGGAAGAGATAAGGAATGCAGTATGATTGATGAAAATACAGTAAAGTTTGTATCGCGAAACATGTTTTCATAAGTGCACAATCACGATGATTTGTTACGCAAACTATTTCAACGTACACAAAAGCTATCCCCAAAATAGACAAAGGGGAAACGCATCCACATAATACATCACTATGAAAATGATCCGCGACTTTTGCACCGCACTGCACGCCCCTGACTTAACGCGTATGACCCTTTCGTCCGCCGCCTGTCTACACTACCGGCCACAGTTTTAACCCCCCTGTCGTTTGTCATCTCTTACAACGCCCTCATATAAATACAAACAGCCAAGGCGGAAGCCGTGAAATTTAGAAATTCCTTTGTCGACGACTTGGCGCCACTTTGCCTTTATGCCTTTAGATCTACAAATTTTCAGATTTATTCTTTGAATAAATTTTGTGGTAGACGTTGTCGGCTTTGAAATTCAATTGGCTCGGGGTCGACACATTGCTGACGAGTTCGCTTCCTTTTTATTAAGGATTTTTTTGTCTAGCCTTTGTATACTGATTTTTATTTTGGAGGAAACATAAATTTCAGAATTCCGTGTCTTTGTATTGTAATGACGTGTTAAGGGTTTATTACGTACCCTTTTTGGGATAGTTTTATTTTCAGTTTTTTTATTAACTTACGAAGGACAAGAATGTATAAATTACAAAAGTATGATTTAAAATATTATTTAGAAACAATGACAGGGAAGCATGGAACTAAAAAAAAAATTTGGAAGTTAAGCATGGTATGTCTGAAAACGCACTTTTCTATTATATTTCTATATTTTCTATTGCCGTGTGAACAGTCCCTTTTTTACCTACCTTATTAGTAATTATATTATTATTATTAGTACTTATATTATTAGTACATTATAGCACTACTACAAATAAAACTAATCTCATTATTCCTTAAACAAGAACCTTTCTATCTTCTTTCAGGCAACAACAACACCGTAAAACAAATTGCTCCACAGACGTCAGAGACACATACCGCCTTACTCCAAATCCTGCTTCAATATTTCAACATAGGAGCTATGAAAAATTGAAAATATTCGAACACAACTTTCAAAACAAACACCACTGATTGACTTCCTCACAAACATATACAGGGAGGCCGACTCGCGAGATACATTATACAACTGTTTTGTTTTTCTTTTATTTTCATTCCGTGGAAGACCTTAAAGATTGAATTACTGAAGGTATTCCGGTTGTCATGGTCTTGTAGACTATGCATAAGGTATTTGCCATATTTGAACTTAATCTGTACAAATATTATAAAGAGGTATTAAATGGGGGTAATCTTCGGAAATACTGATCCGAATCAGAAAATTCTTACACTAATCTGTTTATTTAAAACTAATATATTTTATGGTAAATCAAGAAATCCGGACGAAGCCGCGGGCAGAATTAATTGATATTATACAACTGCAAAATTTGGCGGTAAATCAGAATGGTCACCCTGTACAAAAAAGCTGTTCCATAATGCGGAAGTAGGTTTACATAAATATCTTTGAAAGCCGTGACCCAACGTAGAAAGGTAGATAATTCAATCAGACGAAGCAATTCGGTCTTTTGTATGTAAAGACCGCATGAACAGGGGTTTGCCAAGCCTGGATTGCAAGTCTCCGCATTGTAAAGGTGACTGATCAGATGTATGGATATTGCTTTGATGTCTTTTTGTGTAGGAAACTGTGTTTTCTTTTGTCTTTGTGGTTATCCCTGTAGTTAGGGGAAAGGAGGGAATAGTACAGTATAGTTTTGTTTTGTTTTTATTTAGATATAAATGTACGTATGGTACAAGAAACCCTGTACAGGTTCCATAGTCTGTTCCAAAAGTATCAGACTGGAACCTGTACAGATGATGTTTAACATTTATGCTTCCAGAATAGAACGCTTTAACAAGGACGATAAAAACGTCCGGCAAACGTATCAGTCTGAGTTTGTTTTCCATTGAATTTTGATTTGGCTTAAGACAGTATTTAACTCGTTTAGTTCCACATAACTAACTGTAATAACTTTCTAAGCTCTGTGTGTCTAAAATAATAATTTATGTAATTTATAGTGACTCGTTTAAATAAACATTGTGTGTGTGAACCCGTGTCTTATGTCTCTGCTGTCCGATCCAGTCACTTATCTCTGTCGAAGGCCCCTAACCTCAGAGAAACTCTGACCGCGTGGCGCAAGACGCCGCGACCGACCACTCCTGCGCAAGAGAGGCCTCCGACGCTGACGCGGCCCTCCCGCTAACGCGAGGCGTCACATAGGGCCTCCGCTATCTCGACAC
This sequence comes from Eupsilia transversa, assembly GCA_914767815.1. Taxonomy (NCBI): domain Eukaryota; kingdom Metazoa; phylum Arthropoda; class Insecta; order Lepidoptera; family Noctuidae; genus Eupsilia; species Eupsilia transversa. The sequence goes on from OU611874.1 coordinate 6,283,203, forward strand.
CTGTATTAAAAGCTTTTTCCTTGGACAGGGTTAACAAACCTGCGCGGCATAAGACGCCACAGCCCTGCTCCTCCACTACTGCGTGCTGCCCCTACTCCTCGTTCCTGCTCCACTCCTGCCTAGGTAGGCATGGCTGTCTCTCCTACCTGTCCCCGATCGTCGTGAAGGCTCTAGATCTCTACTAATACTAATAATACCTCTAATAATACTAAGATTAATCCTTTATCTCTATCCTACTTAGTATTTATCCCCTCTGTGTTTTTTATATAATTATTTTTTAATTTATATGTCTTACGTTTAGCCGGGTGGCTAAACATTACAATCTATTCTATTATTAATCTATTTAATCAATCAAATCTAATCACCCAATTTGTAAGAAGGATTACAAATTGGCATCCAGGTACGTTTACTGATTCATTTGGTTACATTTTCATGAGATACTTTTGGAACAGACTAAATTGTAAATGGTACTTTTTATGTTGGCGCAAATAAAATCAGAAACAAATTAAGAGAAATAAAAAATGAAATTTAGTTTTTACAGCAAACCGTTAGTTTACTCTAGTCTAAACAAATAAAACCCAATGTTTTCGTTTAAATACAACAGAGTCAATTGAATTTTATTATAGGTTAAAACAACTTAACCCGCGGCTTCGTACTTACCTACAACGGAGTAAAGTTTTTGACAATAAACTAAAAAAGCAGATTAAAATCATAATATATTATGCCGATCCTTCTTTTATTTATTTTAGGTATGTAATTGGTTGAATACTAAATAATTATAACAATTTAGTCTATTTTGTTAAAAAAATAAGCAATGTTAACAATTCGATTTACTTTTCTCTTTCTTTTTCATAAATCTATAATATTGGTTTAGTCGACTAGGCATCAACAATTCAGGAGCTTCAATCTTTGAACAAACACAATGAAAATGACTAGCAAAATAAAAGATACAATACCCTGTTCTCAGAAACACTTGAAACCTACAAAATAAATAAAATTGCTACTTAGTAAACAGAGTCAACAACGAATTCTTCAGTTTAACATCATCTTGTTAAATTCCTTATTATTCTTCAGTTCTTCCGTTTTCTTTTTAATTAATTTTGACAAATTACCCAACCTTCTCAGTTTCTCTTTTCGTTTACGTTTAATTAAATACTGAAGTGACACTTGAAGGCATGTTGGACAGAAGTGGCCTCACGACCCTGCGTTTTGTACTGTTCATTAATTACACTTGATGTTTTTGGGTGTTTCAGTCGGGTGTATACATCATGTACCTACAGTTGCAGAACGAACAGTTTGAGCAGCTTTCAGATACAATAGTTATTCACATATTGTCACCCGTTCTATCTATGTTCTATGTTAGAGGTTATGGTTTCCGCACTTAGTCCTCGAGTGGACCATTGTGCGTGGGCCATGGTGGCCGTCGGTGGTTATTCCAACCAGCCCACCTCCCTCCAGAAGTTAATTAAAGCTCCTGGTCTGTTAAGAACGTCTGTGAATGATAAGGGTGATCCGAGGGTTTCTGTTCTGATCTGGGTGACGCCCGTGCATTCGAAGAGCACGTGCGTGACGGTTTCCTCAGTCTCCATGCACGCCCTGCACAGGGGACTGTCCGTTATGCCCATTGTGTGGAAAAGTTTGTTGAGTGAGCAGTGTCCTGTGATGGTCCCCACCACCAGGCGCAGGCCATCCCTGTCCAGGCGTAGAAGACGCCTGGTTAACTTGCTATCCGGGGTGGGCATAGCTTCCTTGGCTTGCCTGCAGCCTGGTGCCGAGGTCCACCAGTTCACCGCTTGTGTATGGGTGACCTCCTGTAGCCACCTGCGTATTTGGTTGAAGGGGATGGGTACAATGGGCTCGGGCCCGCAGACTGGTGTGTTGGATGCTCTCCTAGCCAGTTCGTCCGCTGCATCGTTACCCATCGACCCGCTGTGTCGCTGTGCCGCAAGAGTGCTGTTCCACCTCGCTTACCCCTACTCCGTTTGTGACGAGGTCGGTCGTGAGGTTCGTCCGTGTTTTGGGGTCGGCTGTCGGTACCGGCGGGCTTCTTCACGTGCTGGGGCCCGTCGCGCTGGGTTGCCCCTGCGCAGACTGGTCCCTGCTCGTGCGGTTCCGCGTCCAGCCGCTCAGCGCGCTGGGTTTCCCCTGCGCGCTTCTGCGGCCGGTCGCGTGCTTCCGGCCCCTTATCGCGTTGGGTTTCCCCTTCGCAGACTGGGGGCCGGTCGCGCATCTCCCTTTCGGCGTTCGATTGCGCATCGCGCTGGCTAGTGCCTTCGCGAACGCGCGTTCGGTCGCTTACTCTCCTCCTCCGGGCCTGGGATTTTCCACCGCGGCTTGCCAGCGGGCGTACTTCAGCACCAGCCGGAGGAGTTTCTGAGCTGCCAGCTCCGTCATCTTTCCCCGTCAGTTTGTGCTGGTCGTGGTCAGTGTCTGGGTTTGTTACGCTGTTCCGCACGATGCTCTGTTGCCAGAGTACCGTGGGGGGCGTAGTCAGGGTCATGGTTTTTGGCGCGTGAGTCGCAGCCTGGGTCACTGTCGAGGTTGTACTTGTCGGCACGATAGTCGTGGCCGTGGTCTGTGCATTTGGCGCTGTAAGAGCAGCCGGTTGCGCTGAGAAGCGCGGCATTAAATTTGCCAGCGAGGAGCAGAGTGATGCCCCCCCCATATTACGATGGGGGCTAACCGCCGTGGCGGTGTGGGATTCCCCGGCTTGGCCGGGACCCACCTGGGTAGTTATCTTATCCATCTGCATTTCATTGACGTTGGGGGTGGGCTTTTTTGGAATCGAGGTTACCCTTCCTCTGGGACAGACGGGATATTGGGAAAATGGAGGGAGGGTGTGAGGCGTATGAGGGGTATGGGTTTCTTGGAGAGGTCACCCTGGGTCTTGGAGTTGGCCCAAGGGTTTCGGAGCGACGGGATGTGTAAGGATTTGGGGGGGGGGGGGGGTCTTGGGGGAGGTCACCCTGGGTCTGGGAGTTGGCCCAAGGGTTTAGGAGCGACGGGATACAGGTAAGGGCTATTGTCACCCGTTTTTTACACCCGTAAAATTCAAAAATACTTACAAATCTATGGCATTAGGAGATATCAAGCTGATATCATCAGATAAGCAGTCGCTCTATGTAAAATACTGGTATTCAGCTGCATACGAATAGTCTGGAAACCAACCCCAACATAGTTGGGAAAAGGTTAGGTAGATTGATATTTATATAGGTACCTACATAACTTTCCTAATACAAGTTTTCAAAACCAGTTAATCTTTTTAGTTCAGGATATGGAACGGTTTTTATTTTTCTCGTTATTTTTATTATGAAGGGTGCGGCGGTAAAAATATATTGACACAACCGATTACACAGGACTAATAAAAAAAAACGTAGGTAACACTATATCTTAAAACACACTCGATACGGCACGTATTATAATTCACCCCATTTTCAAAGATTTATGATATTATACGGTGTGGTTATCAGTCGCGACATACATCCTATGATACACCCTCACATAAACAAAACAGAGCAATTTTCATGCTCAAGTCAATAGCTTAGAATAATACGTGATAGTAAGTAATATTGGGGAAATCCACATAAGAGCCCCTTATTCTTTAGCGTTAATGTTGGTTCTCATGTTTTTCTCGCTCCCACTGATTGAAGGAAAGGTCTGAAAGTATTTGAGGTGTTTGTAAAGTAATATGCTTTATAGGGTGGCCGGAACATTGACGTCCAAAAATAAAATTTAGTTCCCTCGTATCGTAAGGTATCCGAATCACCACCACAAGCAATATTCCGCGATTTTTCATAGTTTTCGAGTAATTAATTTTTCTGAATTTATATCTAACGCTCTATCAATCTAAATATTGGTACCCTAGGGGGGGAACAGATTGAAAAGAAAAGATGGCAGGATGACTTGGTGATTGTTTGGAAAGACATGGACTAGACAGGCAAGGAAGGAACAGGGAGAATTGGAAGGGGTGAGACCTTCGCTAAAAGGCACACCAGACTCAGAACTGATATTAAACGTTTTGTACCTACTAAAACTATCATTCTGAATTAGGAATATAAATAAAAAACAAATTTTCCATTCGACTTTTCTCTATCTACAAAAGTAACCCTAGTAGGGGTCGTAAGTAGAACATGGAAGGCAATTCCGGGGTGCTCTGCGTAGCGGGTTTACTTCACGAACCATTAAATTTTCCTGTTTGCATTTTTTAGCATACGTTACTCCCAAGACGAGAATTCTACTACCGTTTTACGATTGTAGTTTTAGGGGAACCGTTTCCTTTGAACGCCGCACTTCTGCCGCGAATTTATTGAATTTTATACTCATTGTGATCACACTTAAGTGAATTAGGAATGAATTTTAGTAGTAGGGGTGGGAATAATTGCCGATTTTTATTTTAGTGATCTCCATTTATCTTTTGCGTTTATTCAATTGGAAGGCTATCAATATTACCTTTCCTTTTTGGGATGTATTTAGCTCTTGATGTCAGGCAATAATAAATAAGTACCTAGAAGAAATGGTTCTCGATGAAGACATAATTGAAAAAGAAATGAGATTCGTTTCAGACCCTTTGTACATCATCTTTGTTCTAATAATACGGGATCGAAACATATGTGGGTGAAACCGCGGGGCTCACTAGCTGCGCCCCGCGGTTTCACCCACATATGTTTCGATCCCGTAGGAATATTGGGATAAGAAGTATCCTATATTCTAACCCAAGTCACGGTCTACCCATGTGCCAAATTTCATCCAAATCCGTGCAGCCATTTTAGCGCGAAAGCGTAGCAACAAACAAATAAAGAAACTCACTTTCGCATTATAATATTTTATTTAAAATATAGTTAGAAGATTTGAGTATTACCAATAAATTAACAGTATGTGCTCTACCTGTTGGGACCTAATTATTATATCTTATCATTAGATCTCGGAATCTCACCCGATGCCTGAGATCTACCTATGAACTAGTTTAAAACCATCGTAGGAATATCTACTACAATCGTTATACTCGATAAATTATAATTGATCTTTACTGTAATCGGGATTCGTTTTTATCCCGATATTCCCACGGGATCTAGGAATATGCGTGTGAACCCGTGGGGCGCAGCTAGTATTTTAATATTTTGAAGGCTTATCGCAATTTGTATTTGAATGTATAAAACAAAAAAAAAATTGGATACGGTCTACATTTCTAACATTAGATATTCGTAGTCCATAACTAGCAAAAAAAAAAGACAAATGTGTGGTCTCAGGTTTTTACTAGCAATTGTAGGTCCGGATTAATTTTGAGGGACATAACCTAGAATCCTGTGCTTCATTTTTGTTCCGCTGGCTGGTGGAAAGTTTTTTTGAAGATCCTTTATTAAAAAGGACGAAGAAGGTTCTTAATAATAATCTTTTCTAATCTAATATGAGTGTCAATTTATACTTTACACAAGTTCGTTCCTCTTTCTTGGAGTCTGATTTTAGTTATTAATGCAACTGTTGTATATATTAAGGCTATTAAAACACGATGGTGGGTTTGGTATCACATGAGTGTTTTAATACCTAACTATGTACAGTGTACAACATACAAGACTTTATCTGAACCCATGATAAGAATCAGATGTTGCACAGTTTTAATAACTCTATTTAAATTCATGGAAAGTTTAAGAAATTGCTGAGTATCTAACACAAACAAAGTATAGGTCATAATATAATAATATTTATTGTAATAATTATTTAAAAAAATTCAATTAAGGCGCTGTTAGTGAGACGTGTGTGCATGACAATGTTCTTTTTTTGAAATTAATAAAGATGCCACGAATTGAGTAGTGAGATTGCGGCTGTTTGGTGAGTAAGGAAGTAATCGAAAAAGCAAAGGAGTTGCATAATTACAATACAATACAACATAATACTCGTTATGTACCTACTAAACACAAATAATGTATACACCTTTATCATGTGTTATATAACATATACCTACATATAATAATATTATGTCATTGTGTGGTGGAAAGATTGTGCAACCAGCTTTGACAGTTCCCTTGTATATCTACAATTGCTTTATCTGAGCACTTGCCATGACAAAAGTAAGGTAGGATACGACGCTAGGTGGGCTGATAGAAGCTGGATGACAGTAGCCGAAGATCGAATTCAATGGCCTGTCATTGTCCAGCGGTGGATGCTATAATATGCTGATAATGAGCAGTTGACTAAATATCCTACTGAATAACATTACATAAACACCATGCCTGTAATTCCCGAAGTGTTAGGTAGAAGTGTGCCTCTAGTACTTCCACATTTCGCCAGTTAAGTTTAAGTCTTATTAAAATCATCCATCAAAACGGCACAAATCCAGATTCAGGGCGTGAAGTTCCTGATGGAAAAAATCCAAAAACACTTTGCCTGACCTGGGAATCGAACCCAGGACCTCATGCTCAGCAGTAGCGCTTGCGACTTCTGGACCAACGAGATAGTCTGGTATATGAATAATAACGTTAAAACTTTTTTAGACTAGCCTTAACTGAGGCTAAACCTCACATAAACAAAATTAAAAAAAGGTTCTAAAATGCTGTGTCACTGCATCGTTGCCAGGGTAAATAGTCAATCAAGTTTTTAAAATGAAAAGCTGAAAAAGATCCGCTGGCCAGCTAATGGCTTTTAAAAATACAGTACTCTCTTTGAAGAGAGCTCTATTATTCAAAATATTTTAATGGACAGTTTGAACCTCGTCGATAAAGCTATATAGTGAAAACCATTTTAAATATTGACCAGCTCTGAATAACTAATGGGTTTTTTCAACATGATTTTTGAGTCACGTATGTCGTTGAAATTAAGTTCTATTCAATCTGGTAACCTAATTTTGTTTCATAGACTTTTTCTATTGCGGGATAGAACTGCGGGATAGTTGCGTAATACAAAATCGCAATATTTTTTCATTTTTACCGACTTGAAAAAGAATGAGGTAAACAAATCGATACGTATATTATTATTATGTAATATTATTGGAACTGCAATATACGTATTCACATAATTATGATAATCTATTAGGACTTCCCAACACAACATTTTATAGGTGTACCTACATATGTATGTTTGTCCACGCATTTCTCCGAAACTATTAATCGGATCGTGACCTTTTTTATTGGCTTACATTTACTTCAACTTAGAGTACAGTGTAGGTTTCATCAAAATCGGTTCAGTAGTTTTCAAGACATGGACTAATAATAATACTTATAAGTGTGACGGCCGGGCTTGTTGATACGAGCTACGGGTGTGGTGTAAAAGGGAAAACATCTCAAAAACTTGGTCAACCCCAACTATAAAGTGATAAGTAAATAAAAAACTTTATTACAAAAAAAAAACAATCGAATTCCAAAAAACACACAAAAAAGTGAAAAATAACTTTAGTTTCGGAAGACGGTAGTAAAAAACGAAAATACAGAACCAAAGATACCGACTTCCGATATATTTTTTTCCCTTTTTTCTGTTTTTTTTTTAAGTCGGTTGTTTTTTCAACATGATTCATTTATACTTAACATCGGTGAAGGAAAACATCGTGACGAAAACTGGACGAATAGTTAACGTAAGTTTTAAATCCCCAATGGTGATCAATGCTCGTGCCTCTTTATGGAAGGAGAAACAAGCTGGTATTATTATTTTACAACATTAATTGCGCTATTTACGTTGTTCTGCAACCGAATTGTTCAAGTATATGAAGCAAGCTAAGATGAGATTTATCATCAGACACATTTGTACCTATTTGCAAATCATTTGCCATAAAGTTTTTTTTTTTTAAGTATACAATCCACTTCCAAAAATTTCCTGCTGCGTCGTGTATTTCTATTTTGTTAATATTTGACCAATTTCAAACAGTTACCAAACCCACATTTCAGTTCCACTAAAGTTGTAGAAAACAAACCAAAAACAGCAAATCGAAAACTAGGTCTGAAACTTTGTAATAATCACCAACAAATTCAATCGGTTCGCAATAAAACTGAACGAGTGGCCAGCGACTCCGGAACCGAGCAGTTGACCAGAAACCAATTTACGTGACCTTTTGGGTAATAGATTCTGAACGTTATGCGACAAGTAGTAAGGTGCAGAGGAAATGCAGGATAAAACTTGCTGCTCCGTGTTGCCCCTAGCGGATGTTCACGACAGTCACCTTATTTGGCGTCAGTCCAGCATCACCCGGCAAACTTTTATGTTATTTCAATGCGGTTTAACTGAAAGAATTGCATTTGCAATCCGATAAACCATTACTTTGTTATTAAAACTCCATTCTGGAGCAAAAGAGTGAACTAATTATGCAGATTAATGTATATATGGCTGTTGAAATTGACGTAGTTATGACGTGTTAGACTTATTATAATATTTAGAAGACAAACAAAGATTTAATACGTAGCCATATTTAGTATAATTGACGTAAAATTATCGAACGCCACGCCTATGTCTGTATGTGGTTTTACGGAAGAAACAACTTTTTAAGTAACATTTGGCATTTAATCTTTCGTAGATATTTGGTTTTTAGATTAATTTGTTATATAATAAGATGCAGGTTTTTAAACAGAATTAGGTGAATAACTGAATCACCTTGGCTATTAATATTCATCAACTTTGACACACTCTGTTCGTTTGAATTTTAAGATTGGTTTAGTCATTGCAAAGATATGCAATGACTATGATATATGATTTCAGACGATACTATAAATAAAGATTTTTTTAATAAAGGTTACATCAGTGAAGGCGTCGTCTATCTGAAATAAGTAAGGGATCCAAAATAAAAATTGCTCTACTTCGGTTGGTGAGTCATATAAATGATGATTTCTACCAAACGGCTCGCATCGCATTAGATCGGAACGGATTTTACAATCTTTAAATGATATTCAATCCTGTACACAGTATTTAAAGTCTATATTATCAAGCCGCGCACAGCAGCTTGACCGCGGGCTTCTACCGCGACACACGATCGTAGCCGAAAGTATGCTGGTTCGGCGCCATTCGCCTGCCGTCGTATCCGATCGGAATCATTCGGCTGCAACACCGTAGGAATTAAAATATTTGACTAGGCGACAGTGGGCTGCCCATTACACGAATGCACGCATGGTACAGCCGACAGAGAACGATGGCGTCGCACCGTAAGGCAAATCACGGCTGTCCGGAATCTCACTGCAGCGTGATGACCACGACCGCTCTGTCAAGAGTGCACCGACAAAGAAGAAGAAGAGGCGCAGAAACTGATACGTTCGCAAACGACGGTACGGAGCCGATCGTATGTGTCGACATCCTGTCGGGCGCGGTCGGCTGTCGCCACAACCGTTCGTATCCTTTTCGATCCAATGCGATGCCAGCCGTTTGGTGGAAATCATTGTTTAGGCTGCACACGCTAGGAAAACATAATTTCAAAGGGTAATTTCAGTTATCAAAATCGAAAATGAGGACTATTAGTAGGCTCTTAGGATACAAAAAAGCAGGCGGCTCACCTGATGGAAATTGGTCACCTTCCCCTTTGGTGGATATCTTCCATCCCATAGATATAGCCTAATGTCCCATATGCCGTACTGCTGAACTAGATATCTAGTCGTACTGGAACAACCATCGAAGTACTTATTTTTTTTGCATTACCAATTATCATGGTTACAAAATGATAGATTAACAACTATGCATTTCCAAAAAACCTTTCAAAACTTTTGAGAGATAGATGACGATCCTATATAACCCGACAGAGAGAAAACTTTTTACAAACGCGATGATAGTTGCACTATAGTTTGACCGAAACCGCTGTACCGCGCCTTGCCTTTAGTATGTGCGCGGCGAGACGGGGGGAGGGGGAGGGCAGTGCAGGCTGCTCATTCGTCAACGGCCTCCCGCCTCCCGTCTCGCAGCGCATTCCTAAGGTGCGGTACAACGGTCTCTGTCAAATTGTAATAGCGCGGCAGTACCCACAAAACTTAGAAGCTTTCCCTTTGTAGGGGGTTACTCTGTGGCGACTGGCAACGTTCACGACGTTCGCATAAATTCGGAAACACGAAGATTACCGAAACGCATACCTTTTCTGGTCTACCTGTATGATGGTAGTAAATCCTCATAACTGATTTACAAAAATGTTTCTACAAAATAGGCACTTATAAATTTTATAGCAAACGATATAGTATTTAACGCAGGTACCTAATGATAATTTAAATTCTATAATTAAAAGGTTATTAGAATGTTTGTAGGACGTCTAAAACACAATACAATGGCAAATAATAGATATTCAACCGCATTTGGTAAGACTGGAAGCCGACCCCAACATTCTTTGGAAAGGCTAGAGAGATGATGAAATATCAAGACTTCGATATCCCTCCTTACATAGGCACCTACTTTAGAAGATGTCTTTTACTAATGCCACAGTAGCAATTTGCAGTGGTTCGTCGCGCTACATTTGACAGCTTATGACAAATGTCTTAAGAGCAAATGAAGCTTTAGAAAAGGGACTGTCAAACAGTGTTACGGCCCTACCACCACCAGGTGGCGCTCGGTGGGAGTTAGCTGTAGCCATGCCGCTGCGCCAGCCTGTGGTCTTCGCGCCGTCAGGGACGCCACAGGTTTTTTTTTAAAGAAAGTAGTCAATCATCAGAAATCCTATGGTGAACGTATCGCTTTTTCAGGTCTTCAGATTCATTCCGAGAATATACTTAACGGATTTATTAAATACCAGGCCTAAAGTTCAGTATTTTCGAAACCTTATGAACACAGCAGCAACAGACGGAATAAATTGGTATGACACAAAGACGACCCTTAACCCCCTTAAAATTTCGACATATCCGAGTGTCAGTCTGTCACTCATGCACTTGACCGGTCAAACCTCAATTATGATCCATAACAGCGATAGTGTAATCGTAAATAATAGAAATAAATAAGAAAGTGAGTTGTTTGTTTACAAAGCTTTAACGCTAAAGCCTCGTGCAGACTGAAAGACGGACAGAACCGGTAATTGTTCTACCATGAACTTTTCTTACAAATTGTATTGTTAGAGTCGCGTCGCACCAGTCTGCACGAGGTTTAAAGCGGCTGAACGGAAGACGGGGAGAAGCTAGTGTATATTTTGTCCCAAATAAGAAGCTATAGTGTATAATTTGGGACTTCTGCGAGATCAACGCGACTGTCGGGAGATAATGTAGATATACTGTGGTTATAGATATAGGTACTGTGTATGAACCATCACTGTCTCGGTCAGCAATATTATTTGAAGCTAAGGCTATCTGGTTCCATATCTGTATGCAGCCTACGCTCAGAAAACACCAATATCTGCATAATTATAGGTACCTACACAGTCATGTCATGTTGACCTACACGCCTTTAAACTGTACCAATATTAATATTTGTACCTATAAGTGCTCGAAGCTAGATCGCTTATTAGCTAAGTATGGTCATAAAAATGTAATTAAAAAAAAGAGATACCTAGAATAATTCTATGACGTTATTATTGTTTTAAATGATCACGATGTAAGACTATCAAATGCTAAGTTTGTTTGATAAAATATTAATATCATTAATATTATTGATTTTGAATTATGTGCCTTCGATCTTAAAAGGAAGATCAACTGCAATTTTTCAAATTGCAGACAATTATTGATCTCACATTGACCCTGTGTGACTATAGTAGTAATTATGGTTCTTGGTCATCTTTCAATGCATTTTATTCAGAAAACAATAAGATGTGTGACAAATAATGTGTGTTTTATGTAATGTGCGTTTAGTTTGTGCAGAATAAACATTTTTTCTTTCTTTTCTTTTTCTTATTTTAAATAAAGCCGATGTTTAAAATTGTTGATATCATAATAAAGGAATTTGCATAATTTGAAGTTATGCATTGCATGCCGGCTTAAGCCGGCTAAGCATTAAATATCGATCGCCTTAAATCTTACAAAAAGAAACATTTGGTATTATAAAACCAGCCATAATATCCAAATACTTAATTAAAAACAGGGGATCCCTACGGGGATATGTAAATAACCTCAAATTATTCTGCCGCATTATTAGACTGAAAGTTTACTTATGGCCGGTCCGAACGAAAGTAGCACCTATAAAAACAAACGTAGTCATTGAAATGAAAGAAAAATATAATGAAAAAAACTTTAGTTATGTACTATGGGTACATATTGATTTGTATGTAAGGATTCTGTACAAAAAAATAAAATTATATAATTTCTTTAAAACGTCCTCTGTCATTCTCGAAGCTATTTATGGCAATAATTATTATATTATAATAATTACATGTTCAAAAAAAAAACTTGTCAGGTAATTCACTGTTTTAAACCGACTTTAAAAAAATGGAGGAGGTTATTCTGTTCGTAGCGTATCTATGTTTTTTTTTTTATGTATGTCCCCCGATATTTACGTCAATTGTGGGCGGATTTTGAAATTCTTTTTTCATTTGGCTTACACTGTTAAGCTTATAATATTATCGTTACTATGATAAGAAGCTGAGACACGAGAAAGTGGTGAAGTATTTTGGAGCTGCCTTTTTAAACGTTGACTTACAAAACGCGCTTATATTAGGCTATTTTCAAAAAAATAAGACTTGTGACTTTGTTAAATATTCATCTACACGTTACTTTCCGAAAATTGTCGGAACCAAAACGTTTTTCTAAAACGCCTACGCAACCCAAAAACAGAAGCGAATATAATGTAGCTTCTCCACCCTTTTTTCTTTTAACCGCATCACGTTCCTGGGTATCTTTTTGGTTAGTTGGTCGGGCTCCAATTAAGGCGAGGCGCCACCGTCCTGCTTCCGCTGGTTCACCGACAAATCGCTGGCCCAATCTTTATTGTATGAATTACATCGAATTTAGCTGCCCACTGAACATTTTGTTTCAGTTTCGGGCTGTATTGGATAATTGGATCAGTGTGTGGGTTAAAAATAAGTCGAAATTGTGTATAATTGCTTTAAAACGTGGTATTAATTTTGTTTGCTTTCGAGTATCTATAATGATTACAATTCTTGTCTTGCGAAATCTTCGCCACGAGTATAACTATACGAAATTATTGATACATTTGTTTTCTGTAGGTATAAATAAAGAAATTAACGTTCTGTGTTTGACTGCCTTCAATTTTTTTTTTTTAACCACAATTATTCAATATTTTAGTTTTAGGAAGACACACATTTGAATCTGGCCCTCATTTCAGAACTCTCAAATTAAATTTGGAGTTTTCATCATCCTTCTTTTCGGCCTTACAATTAGGTACCAAACGGTCGCCCAAACATTATTCTTGAGCATGATACACAAGGATACTGGTGCCCATCCTCTTGATATATAATCAACTAGCAATGAAATAAAACACAAAGAACTTCAGATAATATAAATCTAGACTCTTTCGTCTTCTTTATAAAGCATGATATCGCTTGAAATGATCTATAGTAAAACCAAATTGAGTTCAAAGATTGCAATAGCATGCCGCCCCATTGACCACGAAAAGCATACAAACCCGTTCCCCTCGTTGATTTTTAAATTGCATGGGAGGGCAATCTACCAATATTCTACGTAGGGCAGGACAGTTGTGAATTCATCACGAAAAATAGAGCTATTTTCTCAAAAAAACGAACATTCAGTCTTTGTTTGCTAAACTAGCAGTGTTTTTCACAATTTTCGAGACTAATCTTAAACTCACTGTAATAAAATTTATTTTTCTTTAACTTTTTATGACTCATAAAACTGAAATGTCTTTCATAAAAACAAAAGAAGAAGAACATGTCATAGACATTTTGTTAAATATACCTACAGCCATAAAAATGCATCATTGGCATTCTAAACAAACTAGAGCTATAATCATAATCGATTTGTTTAACATTACGGCACAACACTAATTCGTATGATTACCCGATTATAGACGGAGTCGAGGCCCCATTATGGGTCACCAGGTTATATTTCAAGCCCGCGTAACAAAGTAGCAATAAACGTCTCGAAGACAAGCCACGCTAATCGAACTCCGCCTGATTTCCATATAAATATCATTCGGCGATATAATTACAAAAAAAAAAAACACTTTTTTATCGTCTGCCTTGGGACGTCCTTCGATAGAAATATTTGGAAGGGCGTTGCACCTCGGATTTCAAATCGTATTTTTCCGGTTAGATTCGGGGATGTACGGAGACATCCTGGCCGGGACCTATTTGGCAGTGTATCGAATGTTTTAAATTATTTCGAGAAGGAAGCGTGGAGAAAGATAAGGCGGTGCGCAGTGCAGCATCCTCGGGTTCGCAGTGCGTCGGGCAGAGTGGCGCCGGCCACTTGGCACAGCTCTCGGTCAACGTCCTCTGCCTCCATAAAAGCCTCCACAAGCTTGAGCCAAAACAATTTTGCCAAATTTCTTGCCAGTGCCCCTAACACGCATGATTTTACGATCCTTCCGCTCCTCTCTCCTCTGGATGGGCTCGTTTATTTTTGGTCGAGCAACTCGTGATATTTTTATTGAAATTCGAGGCGCTTCGGTATTTATTTATCGCGTTTTCTGATCAAATATTGCCTCCACATCCTGATGCTTATTGCCAATCCGGATGCCTTAGATATGCCCGAATTATACTGCAAGGTTGATCGAAGTGACCCTAATAATCTAAGCATTTAATTCTTGACATTGTTAATTTAGATAAAGCTGCCACTTTAGCTCATTGTTTCTGATAAGTGTTGTAATTAGGTATACAGGCGGATATTACAACGCTCTAAAATTCAACAATTTTGGACTACCTGTTGAACACACCTTTGAACAGAAATGATCCTTTTCATAATTAATTACCCACCGAACCGTTTTAGGAAAAGGATTCGAATGAAATAACTGAAAATTAAGTTGGTGGAAAATGAAGTTCATATAATTTACCCTCTGGACGTGGCAAATGTTAGAACAATCAATTCAAGTACCTACTATATAAATGGTTCCCTCTAACCCTTATTCTTCTGATGTGTTCCAAATGGCAGTAAATTTGGCCTCGTCTAAGTTATGGACCGATTACGATTAATCAGGCTCACAAAAAATATGCCGCCAATAAATTATATTGATTCCTACATCGAACATTCATCAAGCCAACGCGATATGGGTTGGCTTCGGGACCTCGGTGACTTGAGGTCAAAAGGTGTAATATTTCCGACGCTTGCACATTGTATTATGGCACTCCTAACTATGTTTTGTTTATTTAGTATGTACTTCCGTATCTAGAATTCGTATTTACACAATAGCAGTGTTCAATTTATACAGAAAAGATTCTACAAATACTTGCGAAATTCCATAAGTTTATAGTTGTAAACGTTTATTGTTGTAAAATATTCATTCTCTAAGCTACGAAAGGCTTAGAAAATAAATATGTTTATAATCCTATTTTAGACACCTTTAGATGTCCCAATTAATTAATAATACTCAGGAGATCAACTACAACTGCCGGTAGACAACACATACACAATCATATCCCGAAAATCGTATCTACATGTGAAGTAGGAGCACCGCTACATAGCCTAGAGACCCAGGTTCCTATAATCGCAGGACCATATTTACGTATAGCAATAGACATAATTCCTACTGGTGATGGGCAGTAAGAGTGTTATAATAATTGACAGTTTGATGACTATCATGAAGCTTTCCCTTAAGTGTAAATTGCAACTGGGCCCAGCCCTGTCCGCTCTTGTAAAAAATCGCGGAATCTTTCATAACCGATTGACGGTGGACTCCAGCTCGACAGTCTAAAGTTTCCATGATGGTAATGTTATGTAGTGCAAGTGGATTAGTCTCATGTTAATGTCGTTGGGTTTATTCTTCGGTGAATAATCGACTAACCCTTCACTGTAACAGTGGCTATCGGTTTGCAGAATTCTAAAGTATGTCTACTAAGGACCTTAAACTGACCTAGACTAAAGTAGTAAAATAAACAATAGATAAGTAATTATCCGAAAATGTCTACGAATTGTGTATTAAAATACCTGTGTCTACCATATTCTATAAATACTTGTGAGGTGAAGGGTCGGAATCTCATTCAATTCAGACAAATATTTAGGGTCTGGCTAGGCCTCCGAGTATTTGCATTCTTTTGACATAATCGTAATTCTATGTGTTTACTAGTTTCAATTTATTTCTAACACTGTTTAGTTTGGGTCCTGAATTGTTGACATGTAAGTAGAGTTTTGTATACGGGTGATATAAAATAGAAATCAATAGTTTTTTGCAATATAAATTTATTATCACATTTCATAAATAAGTATCTAAATTTAAAAATATCTAAGCACTTAAAACTAAAGTATAAATTACATTTATCTAAGCAGACACTTTCTTAGACCGAGTGATGTCCAACTTGACCCACTTTTGTACTTTAGACATTACCAAAAGAATTATACATTACAAATGATCGAGGTTGATCTGTCCATCAAAATGCGTCAATGATATCCTGGCTATGTTAAATTCAAATGTCATATTCGTGAACAATATTTTGATCTTGAACTAAATGAAGGTGATTGTTAAATAAATTGCAGTCAGTCGGAACATGAATGAGGTTACAATGGAAAATGCAACATCGCCTACTTATTTCAAAATACTGATTCAGTGAATGATGATGATATTATTCTTTTAGTTGACTTTCTCGTATATCCATTTGCCGGAGTAAGGGGTTTCTAATCTCTTGACTGAGGGGCGGAAGCCTTTCTCGTCAGCGGTGTAGTCTACTCGGTACATGAACCCGTCGGGTCCGATGTACTCGTAGAAACCCTTGGAAGCAATGCCTTCATCGATCGTGTTCGGGTTCTTCAGAACTGCCTTCTCTTCAGCACGGATTTTGTTTTCAGTTTCGAAACTGTAATAGAAAAAAGTAATTAATTCATGTTACACAACTAACATTCATAATTATTCACTTATTTTAAAAGTGCATGTCTCGTCTCGTTCAGCATTTGTTGTATTATTGATTTTATTGCTTTTTGAAACACGTCGATTAAAATTAAATCCTCATTAATTAGATCGTCTACTATGTCAGGTATGTTATTTCCTGTAATTAATAACTGATTTGTATTTCATGTTACTGGTTCATTGTTAACAATATTTTAATCAACGCTAAATCAATCTCTCATCACAGTTATTGTAACAAGCTCATGTAATGTCAATTTGGTTGTCGTAAATGATTATAAATTGTTTTGAACTATGACCCGCGGGCGGTTTGTGTCGGTCAAGGTAGTTTTTCATAGTGGCAAATTGATCTGCTTTATTCCCATTGTGTTACCAAGGACTAAAATCAAATTTTGTTAGGATTTGTTTGATTGCTTGATTATCCTCAGTATCATTAATTACGTGATTTATAAAGTGTTTGACTTGTAAGGAAGCTATAGTATTTAAAGAAGTAATTGTATGTGTTTTTGTATTGATATTATACTTATTATTATGTCCAACGATACGATTTATCGCCGCGTATCTTTATATGTCGGAACCGGAATACGAGCGCAAAATATTTATGGCTTTACTCAAACGAATGATACTTTTATTAGCTTGCACGCCCAATATTATTGGACAACGCCCCGCGGTTTTGCAGTAACATCATAATCGAATGGAATATATCATTATTTAGCACTTTCATTTAGAATTCAAAAGGCTCTGAAGTCTTCCATATGCAAATAATCCAGATAAGCTTGACATTCAGCGATGCAAGGCTAAAATCTGTGTAGGAGACGGGAAGCCAATAAATCTGTACATTACACTTCTCTAGTATGTTAATGTTTTTATTACCATAAGTTGGCGCTTCAAAAAGTTGTAAATCAATTAAAGTTTATGAATTAAGCTCTTTCAACGTTTTATTAGAGAATTAATGTTTTTTTTAAATAACTTTGCATTCTATTAAGAGCGGAATAAATTTGCTTTTAGTAGGCGAAATATTTATTTTGTTCAATGTTTTACACTAGTACCTACTCGTAAAGTTGACTGCCTCGATGGTAATTGAACACAAGCCCTTTTGTTGAGCATTCGGTTGCAAACCCCAGGGTAGGCAAAGATTATTGGGTGTTGCCATTCAGAATTTGTCAAATGCAGTAGCAAGTCCTTATTCATTCCCTAGTATTGTCTAGTGCCCCATATTGCGTAAGACTAAACAAAACTATATAACTCTGACTCACCGTATGCTTATGATTTGAAAATTAAACTGATTCATTTAGATAAAAATGCTCTTGATCTAAAATCTTGTCCTCTAAATTCCGATTCAAAACAAAGTAAAACGTTGCAGTTTGCACTTTGTTATTTTTCATTGCAATCGCTGAATATATAAATGCAAATATCGTATCTCGGTTACGAATACTATTTCTGTGAATAAAAGGTCGTGATCGATTCTGATTTAGTACGAAGAATCTATTTTAGCTAAGTTTAGTTTACCGATGTAGACGATAAAAGATTTGGAATTAGAATTACAAACTGCTCCGAGAGTTTCAATGTTATTAGGTATTTCTTTTTATTCTGTTTGATGTAAGTATTCCTTTTCTTTGCATGTCAGTGGCTAGAGATTATAGTCTATTTTTTTAATCTTTTTTTTAACAGTTATATCATTTTGTAACTTTTTATGCTATCTTGTTTGCATCTAATATTCTTGATGCGATGTTTACATTGATTAGACCCGTATTCTAGAACGATCCTCGAGCATTGATCCTAGTAGATTATTATTAAAATAATGTTGTTGTTAATGAAAAATACTCACTCAAAATCGTATTTGTCCTCTTTGTAGTTATGGTTCTGCTTGATGATCTTAATACCATTGTTCTTATAGTATCCATCCTTGTAGAAGGGGTTATCTTCACCTGGATACTGAATTAGCTTGTACTGGTCTACAGATGCCTCTCCAACGTAAGGCTCATAGTCGTGAGCATAAGGTCCATAGCCACCATCGTAAGGGTTGTCAATGTGGATGTAGGGGTTCGGAATATGGATGTATTTTCCCTCATTGCCGGGAATGTATCTGTGAAAAGAAATGTCCTTTTAAATGTTTGTCTTTCTTTACTGTTATCATCATACGGAATTTTTATTATGCACTTTCTTTGACTTTATGGTTAACAAAACCGTTAGATTTTTTTCCGCAATTTGAGGCAAAACATTAGCATAGTGCTCTTAATTAAAGTCGTTTTTAAATGAAACGGTAATAGGTCACCGAGAATTAATAAAATCTCCAAATCTGGTCCACTTTTAGTTGAAATCTGGATTCTCGTTTAACTTCGGGTATTTTTTTGAAGTTTTGTTGTTGCTCCGGGATTAAGTAAACTTGGCCTAGTTGGGCCCGAGTAGAAGTATATTTTATTTACTTGTATTTTAAAGTACTTTGGTAAACTTCCGGAGATTAGCAGGAATGGTTTTGCTTAAATCGGTGGATAAAATCTAGGATAAATCGGAGGTATTTGAATGCAGGTATTTCTTACTTAGTAATAGTAAATTGATCGTTATCTAAAATGCAAGACTACTCGGTACGGATTGTATGAATAAACAAGTTGCATTGACATTTACTTACTTGCCATCTTCGCCGAATTTGTAAGGGTTCCACCTGCCGTCTTGACTGGGGAAGCTTGACACCGCCACGATGCACAAGGCAAGCACGATCTGGAAATATTTTATGTGTTAGTATTTTTCTGTTTTTTTTTCTACAAAATAATATTCAGCAGAAAGGCAGTTTAAATGTTAAAAAAATGTAAAGAAAATAAATAAAAATTAAAATCGGGAACAACATAAAATAATTAAATTAATTTTTAGTAAATACCTTTAAAGAAAACATCCTGATAGATCACTTCACGAAAGCTCTTCGAAAAATAATGTCTGAACAATTTCGAACGCTACAGTTCTTCAGGCCACTTGTCACTACTGAACTCGGTATCACAATGCGGAAATTTAAATTCACGGTCACTTTGCTGTCCGTGTGTACACTCCTTAGAGGATTTCAAATCGTTGTGTTGATTTCGAAATCGACGCGTCGCTTTTATACATTTGCAACATCAAGTCATCTCTTCTGCAGGAAAACGCACACAGACGCGCGGTCGTGCCTATACGTAAGCGTCACACACATACAATTCACGCATTTTTTTATCATCTTTGCTTACCATTGTTGGTCAGAGTTACTTTATTGGGGTATCGGTGTCATATAGAAAATTATCTTCGCCTTTAAAAGCACTTAACTAATCCGGATGTTCGTGAAATTACACTTGGTGAAGCGTATTGAAAAATTACTACATTACAAGTGATACAGCAGGGGATTTTTTTTGATCGGGATGACCAAGAATGTTTTTTCCAAATTATGTGATTCACCTCTGTGCGGACAAATATTTCGGATGTCCTCGCGTAATCCTGCCTTATCTGAATACTTGTACAATTATAACAATAAACAATCAAATCTGTTTTTTGTACAAATTTGATGTTTATTACTGGGTTCCAATATTATTGTGAATAAATAATTATAAATGTGCAATTATGGCAATGTCATTGTGGTGGCAAATCTAAGTGTTATTGGACTGCTTGTTATTTTTTAATTAAAAACAACAAATTTAAAATTAGTGCTAGATTTTTCGTAGTGCAGTGTGCTCTTTTCTTGTAACATATTTAAAGTGTTCAATAAAATGCGATTTTATACGGAGCTTACATTATAATTGTATGGATCAGCTAGTAGTGGGGCTAATTTCTAATTTATATTAATAATTTCTATAATTATGCAGTATTTAATGAGGATCTTGACTTATAGAAGGTAAGTGAGTAAGCCTGACTTAGAGGTGAAGTTGGTGGGACCATCTAGAGCAAATTATATTTATTGGCTGAATAATAACTTAACCAATAACACCACGCTTTGTATCCCCGAAGGATTGGAACAGGTGAACACTCCCATTTCGC
This sequence comes from Eupsilia transversa, assembly GCA_914767815.1. NCBI lineage: Eukaryota > Metazoa > Arthropoda > Insecta > Lepidoptera > Noctuidae > Eupsilia > Eupsilia transversa. The sequence goes on from OU611874.1 coordinate 6,304,032, forward strand.
CAGTTATGTTTAAGTCCCATGTAATATGATTGTATATTATTATGTATAATGTGCATTATTGTTGGAATAGAATGTGTGCAACAAAGTGTTACCTAACTTTTGTCTTTCATGTTGCAAAAACGACGTTTTATACCTACCGAAATATTAAAGTCATTAACGCCATGAGTTTTAGGTAGTTTTTTTTTTGTTTTTACTTATTATTTAAATGTTTCTTGAATTACAAATGTGTTTTTATATTTTGCTGCAGTTTATGATAGTTTAAAACGTAGTTTTCATTCAAACCTGTTAATACAATAAATCCATGCTCGTAACTTTATAACAGTAATCGTATGCGGTAGTTTATAAAAAGCAGCTCCTTATGTTTTTTTATATATTTTAAACATTTATCAATTTAATTGATTACTCTTGAAACCATCGAATAGGATATTATGAGTATTTAGATGTTAGACGAACATTTATGTTTATTTAGTTGCATTCCAGAGCTTTGCTTTACAGAATTTCTCGTTATAAAGTATCTCTGTTTTGCATATTACAACGCATAGCAAACAGGTGGATTTACCCATACTTAATCTGTATCAAAAAGAACGAATAATTATTCAGAGAAAAAAAAACATAAATTTCGTATTGGGAGAAACTGTGATATATCTAAACCATTTAAAGTAAGAAGATTAATGATTGCACTTCGATGTGTTTATTCATTTCTCTTTTTATCATGATTAAAGCGAATATGTATAAAAATCAATTTGTAAAATGATAATATTGAAGTAGCAAATTATTTGTCATAAGTCACTACTTTGATGAATGTGTGGTTTTTTAAAGAAAGTTTTATGGTAGAACATTCTTTAAATTGGGGAAGGTCATTGAAGGCCGAAACATTTTGATTGTGTTTTGTTTTCTTTTTTTGTTTATTTATTCTATGTGAAAATATTGGTGACAATAGGATCGTCATTTCAGATGCTTTTTATTTATCATTTATGAGTTCAATTACTGAAACTTTTAGAGTATTGATACTATGGATTCTGGTCAAACTTGGCGACAAATTCTTATCATCATTATACGAAAGAATGTATTTCCTGGTCAGAAAAAAACACAGCTAATAAAAAAAGAATTTTTAAGCAATTATAATTTAAAAATTAATGTTATGTTGTTTATGTTTACTCTGTTTAACGCGATAACGTGATTGGAGAGATTACATTTTTTTTTATTGCGTGCTGCTTGCCATGCGATACACCACAGGGTCAAAGGTCAACGCTACTGGTAACCTCTACGTGATTTAACATGGAGCGACGGATTCTCACTTCTAGAACCCAGTAATTACCGGGTAATACAATCTGGATACCCCATGGTAAGACTAGTGGTCAAAATTTCGGGATTCGGACGAGCCCTAACGACAGTCAAAGATCTACGAATGACAGCCGGGACCAACGGATTAACGAGTTTTCCGAGTCACGGAGGGGTCCTGATTATGTGTCACCCATCCACGGACCGACCGCGGCAAGTGCAGCTTAACCTTGGATCGACCCCTGCAGCTGGTATTATTTAGCCACGAGCCCCTCTATAATCCTATCAAACCCCGTAATAATAGGTGTATTAAGTAAGTCAAAGGGTGCTTAATTGTTTTTTTATCATTGTATGTCGTTAGCAATTAGGTAGGTAGTTAATTAATGGTCTAAATAATGGCCATCATGAACATACAAAAAATAGATACGAGATCGTGTTTGACGTGAGCCCACTCCTATCATCGAAATCATCAGCCAACTTGAACTGGCTAACGGAACTATGCAATGAGCTATCACACAGCTCGTGATATCTATTCGGAGTTTAAAAAGAATTGTATGAAACGGCTTTCCATCTGGAATTTCTCAGTGATAATCCGGAGTCTGGATTAGTGCCCCATTGATGGAAATAGGCTCGCCCACGATTACATGGGTCTTAAAAATACCTGGCAAAATGTGGGTGTACTATACAGGTACACCTCTGCTAACCCCTCGGGGAATACAAGCGTGTTGTTATGATGTTATGTTATTTATTTATACTATACGAAGAATTGTATCGAACGGGAAGGCAAAAAAACCCAAAACAACAGACTGATTTCAGGAAGCCAAAGTTCAAAGGTCGACGCGGCTCACGCTTATCAAATATAAAGCGAATAACTCGTCATTGAAATTCTTCATAAAATGCCGTCTGACGTCATCTATACATGTTATTATTAATTAAATTCGCTTTTCGTCTGTTTGTGTGACGGTGTTTTCTTCTTAACTACGCAACGGATTTTGGCGTGGTTTTCACCATCATTTAGAGAATAAATATTCCGGAAGGTTTATGTGTGTAATAAATTAATATTAAACTAACATAATAATAAAGAAATGTCGATTTTTTGTCAAGTCGTAAAAACCGTGCGACCTTAGTACACCCACATTTCTCCAGTTATGTTTAAGTCCCATGGTATAGGGGGCGAGCCTAATGCCATCAACCGGGCACAAATCTAGACTCCGGGCTGCTGTTGCTAGTTTGATTATGTTGAACGAATTCATCATTATCATCCGCCCATTGCAGTGGACTGCTGCGCATAGGCCTCCCCTATTGCATGCCATTCAACTCAATTTCCGCCAACTCTCATCCAGTTGCTACCAGAACCTTGCGAAGATCGTCGCTCCACCTAGCCTGAGAGCGTCCTACATTTCATGTCCTACACAGCATTAATTGTCGATTCGTGGTCTCCAATCAAGAACACATCTACCCCAACGGTCATCGCTTCTACGGCTAATATGGTCGGCCCATTGGTACTTCAGCTTGCTTATTCTGTGGGCTATGTCGACAGCTTTAGTTCTCTGCCGGATCTCTTCGTTACGGATTCGATTCCGAACGAATTAATTTATACTAATGTGTCTGTTTTTTGTTGATAAAGATACAAATATTGCCATTTTTTCGCCGAATCAAGAATTAACCCTGTTTGTTTGTCGCCAAATACCTCAAGTTATTTGACATTCCTGGGAAAATTTACGGCGCCGATGACGCAGTGTATGTGGCGCCAACAGCCGTACATGTTTTACATAATTTATTTATTTATTATTTTTTTATTCAAGACTTCAACATCTGCTACTTAACTGTAGCAGTCTGGGCAGTTAATTTATTTTAGAATGTTAAAAGGCGCTGCCAGTCAAAACAGTATTTGTGGAATGTTGTTATTATCAGCATGTTTTTGTTTTTTTTGTTTTTTAATTAAAAATATACGATTAACTAGATTGAATGTATTCCATATTAATTAGTTTTAATTTGTCTTAATTCCGTTGCATAAGTCATATACTCATTTTTTCATTTTCCTAAGTCATTTATTAATTATGGTTAATTTTCAGTTTCACATTTTCAGTTTTTTTATTGATATGTAAAAGGTTTTCTACTAAAATAATGTAGGTCATTTGTTGAAAGGAATTAAATTAAAACAATAATAATGCTTTAGTATGTAAAGATCGGTTCTTCTAAATAAAATTATAGAGCTAATAAATAAATAATAATAGGTATGATGAATCTATTTTGACTAAAAACCGATTTATTAAACAGTAGCTGACCTATGCCTTTCCAAACTCTAATAGTCGATAAAACAGACATTTTTGCCATTGTCAGAATATATAGCACCTGACCCAAACTGGATTATAATGTAAAATATTTTATAGCCAAATATCGAATTAAAGCATACTAATTTATTAATGTCCATACCGAATGGACTAAACATAGTTAAAAATAGATAAAATATATAATAACTTGTTGCTGGAAACATTCTTTTAGCATTCTGTCAGTAAGTTTAGGCATATGTCACCCGGATCCTTTGGCTCAAAGGAATGCAATCTAATTGATGTAAATCGATTAGGATTGAATAAATCGGTTTGAGTTTTATAATGGAACTTTAGTTGTTTGTATTACGTAGGTATCGGTAGAGTAAATTTTTGAATCATCGATTTCCCAGATCATATAAAATTAGTGTTGTCCCTTTTTAATTATCGTAAAAACCCAAGTGTATTAGTACTATTTACACATTTGTTTTTTTACGCGTTTTCACAATGAGAAAGAGGATACAAGAATTGTAATACTTAATCAATATTTTTGCCCAATTTTGATCACCAAAGTATGTACCTATAATGTGGCGCTTAAATGCGACAGTAGCGCAAAGAAGGGACCTCATATTTCGCTTCAAAGAGCAATAAAGCTTCGATCGTTTATCGATTACGCTTGTTTATCGGACTTCAATCGATTCGTGACCATTCGCATGTATATCTGCATTTATAATTCTCAACCTAACCTCACCCGTCCAAATCGTTAGAAATCCATCTGCATCGACACGTAGGCCACCTAATTTTATCAAGAAAAATGTGGTTTTCATATTTTTCGATTGACACAAATCATTGTGTTCATCTCATTAACTGTTCGCGGTAGATGAACCGGATATCCTATACAGTATTATTTTACATTATTATGACTAAGAAAACATAGAAATGAATGGGAAAGTCCATATTATTTAGACAGAACTATAATGATCTTGTTTATAAAAGATTGTCGACCAGTGACGTACTTAGATCTAGGCATTCTCGGAAAAGTCCCCTTGTTGATTTAGACGATTTTTTTTAAATGTTTTTGGGTATTATTAATATTTGTCGATTATGCATGCAATTTGAAGATGTTTCAAGATCTTCTTATAAAATTATTGAGAGTTATAGCTATAGGCACGATGCTCTCCGTTTTGCCGAATTTCGGTCATGTATGATATAATATAATTTTCAGAATGTAATGCCGGTCATTGCCCTTTTGAGAAGTTAAAACGGGATTCATTTATCGTTCGATTTTGTTATCGATCTGAATTTCTGCCGATACAATAACGGTTTAGTAAAAGTGTACTATCATAACACTGCTGGCTTGCACATGACGATACTTAGGTAGGTAGACATCGAGGTACTTTCCTAGAGGGTAGGTTGTGGGCCGCTTGCAATAGTCAAAGATTAACTTTTGCTAACAGACTTAAAGTAATAAAATGTACATTATTGTATATGTATAAAAACGGGGAGGGGAAAGAATCATATCAAAGAATTCGTCCACGTCGCTGTCAACAGGAAACGTAGCATTGCCACGTTGTATAGCAATGCTGATTCTTTGGCCAAAAAATAAGCCAGCCCTTTGGTCACGTGAAGAGTCGACTAACTCGAACCCCATGACCCTAGTGTTTCAACCCCAACTTTTGCTACTATGACGGAATTTAAAACACCGTTCGTTTTACCCCACTACCCCAGAAGGAGGGTTATGTTTTTCGAGAGAATGTATGTAGGTATGTATATTTCTTTGGCAAGCTCTGTAGCGTTAACGGCTTGATGAATTGTGTAACATACGAGCTGTCATTAGATTTGTCTTGATTGTGGACTTGACATAGATTATATAATATTCATATATCGCATCTGCAAATACAAAAAAGGAACCTTTTTTTTTTAAGCCCTCCCCTGTTCAGCAATATTGTTATCAAATACAAGCTGGTAATGAGTCAATTTCAAATACCTATATACAAGGTGATTTTTTATATCCCATAACTCTAGGGTATGAATGAGACCATATCAAAGAACCAACTAACATAATTATGAATTACGCTTCAACACCCTTACATGAAATATAACAACGTCGCATTTTCTTAGATTTCTATATAAATGATTGGTTCGAATGAAAATGATTTACTGGTACTTATCAATGAAACTTAGATACACACATCGAAAGTATAGTGTTATGTTATCTTCGAAACTAAGCATTTTTGGACCACAACATATTCTAGGACATTTTGTTATTTTTACTTATAGAACATTATGATACTTGAGTTATATATAGGAAGGGATAAAAAAAACACGTTGTATGTACTCATTAAAACTAAAAGGCCTGAAATAAAGCAAATTATTTTTCTGTCAATGTTTTGAAAATGACAGAGATAATAATTAGTGTTAAACGTGTTTAGTGACTGCATCGTTTGTCTAGTCGTCGCAAGCGCAACTGCTGTGCATGGAGCCCTGGGTTTGACTGTTATTGGGTTTTTCCATCACACATTTCTCAGTAACAGCCTGGAGTCTGGAATTGCGCCCGGTTGATGGCAATAGATTCGCCCCGTATTACATAGGACTTAAACATAACTGGCAAAATGTGGGTGTACTATAGGTACACCTCTGCCTAACCCTAAGGCGAAATACAGGCGTGATGTTATGTGTTTAGTGATATGTGGCGCAAGCGCGACTGAGAGTGTAACTCGATTGCTAATGTTAACTAATGCAAATTAAACTTTAGAGGGTATTATTTTACAACAAGCATAATTATAAATAAAATTATACAGAAATGAAGAACATAACATTTAATAATAACAATTAAAGCAAACATACATGACGCATTACATAACAACAAAGTTACTCATGAAAATATAATTGACAACGTTGTAAGCAATACATACGAATAACGAACTGAATACACCTGTAACTCATTGTTAGAGCATTTACAATGAACCCAACAAAACAATTAATTAAAATATTGATAAAATTCATACAATTATAGTGACGAGTTAGCATGACGAACATTTTGATTATATCCTCCTTACCTCTGAATGTTGCTTCTCTGAATTTTGTGATTTGGTTTTATGGTGTGTGAAAATTTGTAAGGGTCACTAAATGGGCCCAGTGACAATGTAGCCTTCTTCAAATGAAAAGGATTTAATGACGATGCGAGTTATTAATTGTTGTCAAATATTTCTGATAAATATTATGGGGGCAATCAGGAAAGCATTTCTGATTCATTTCAATGAGTCAACTGTATACCTGTAGCAAGATCTTCTTCATTATAAACAATATCAGTGACGATTGCTTTCTTGGCGATTTACCAATCTTTTAATTAGTTTTAACATAGTAATCCTTTGGTCAAAAAAGCATAGTTTCGAAGATAAACTAAGTTTTCAACCAATTCAATTATTTAAAGCTAAGAAAATGCGACGTTGTCATATTTCACGTAAGGGTGTTTGTTTTACATTAATAATCGTGACTTTGATATTATTATTATGATTGACATATAATTCATAATGCCAGTTGATTCTTTATTATGGCCTGATTCATACCCTAGAGTTATAGGATATTATTATAAAAGAAACATCTTGTTTATGTGTAGGTATAGCTCATTTTTACAAAAATAATCTTTCGGGGGGAAAAGTTTGCCTAAAGCTAATTTCCTTTTAACAATTATTATTTAATTGTCTTTGACATTTCTCGGCACCCTTGAGTCCCGGACCTTTGGAAGGCGTACGAGAGGCCGAAGCCAACTCGCAGAGGCCCCTTAGACAATATTCTAGGTGTTGAGGCACCAAACGACGACTATCTCTGTATGCATTATGCAAATGCACCCAAGGGCAATCCCCGGTTGGTGCAGGACTATTGTAGAACATGGAAACAAAACGGATTGAGCTATGGGTTTGGGTGGCCAAAGTGGATTGGTAACTTAGAACTATGGAAAGACTATGTCCCCTGCCCGATCAATGTTATATAATACACGGATAAAATGGCAGGGGGTGACTTGCACACTCAATAATGGGCCTCCGAAACCGGCCGCTAGCACAAAGTGTCGTAGCGACACGGGGACAACACTTCCTGAGGTGCTTGAGGAGTGGAGCGGTATTCCACGGCTATCAGGAAAATCCCGGAAGTACGGTCAAGATCCCTACCAGCATCTTACTGGAATACTTCCTTCCTCCGAGCACGTTTGCTCATGCGAATCTCCACTCAAGCCAGCCAATAAAGGCAAGAAAGAGGTGGGAGCTCTGTCCCTCGTCAGTGTCACTCCAGCCGGCCAATAAAGGCAAGCCAGAGGTGAGGAACAAGACTTCTCCCGAGAGATAGGGTCCGTGGGGTCGCTACTGCCCATCAGCTCGCCACATGCTGCCCTGCGGGTTTCTGTATCTCTCTTAGTCTGGCTCCTCATCCTAGACCTATTCCGGCAAAGTAAACTCAACCGGCACAGACCTAGAGTACGGAGCACGCAAGCCCCACCACGACGTCAACGTAGAGATACGACGGTAGGGTTAACAATTATTATTATTATTATGATATGGTAAATAATAATTAATAATGTTAAGTGTCCTAAGTCTTTGGTTTGTATCCGGGTATAAACAACAATTTGTTTTTTTTTTAAACATCCTATTAATCGACCTTATCTGGAAGTCCTTGAAAATCATTCCGATTCTGTTTGAGATCCTTAATCAGCAGGTCAATGACCGGACAATAATATTGAAGTACGAATATACAGCCCAGCTTTAGGTACTCCCTAACAAAAAAGTTACTATATCGAATCAAATTTTCCGCTACTAAAACCTTTTTTCTGCGACAACCATAAATGGAATAATTAAAACTTAGCACTTAATTAAATTGATACTTAACTTAAAATTTACAATGTCGTAGATTTTATTTGATATTTTTGGTAAGTCACCTTCTTTGTTGATCCCAGCAGATACTCTAAATGTGGATCAAACAATAAAGTAGGTAGCTCGTAAAATATTAATAGCATTATCAATTAATTCTGACATCGGTTTTAAAATTTCATTGAGACCGCTATAAATTACTGCACTATAACTTTTAGGTCATTTATGTGCTGTCATACTAAATAGACAATGGTGGTCGTGGTTTGTTGATATCTAATTTCACCGAATGCTGAAACATCTTTTTTCCAATCTGAAATTTTCAGATTGCAAATGTATCCTGAATTTGTGAAAAAAGTTGGGTAACTTGGTAGCTGCTTGAATATATCGAACTCTGAAATCGTATCATGTTTCATATTGAATAAAATGCCTCCATGCCTCTTCAGAAAACTTCAAAATTCACCTTCCAAGACCGGATTCGAACAATAAAATTCTTTCCGTAAAGAGGATTAATAAACGGTAATATTAACTTAAGACACCCACTGTGTCTGCTGACAGATCACGAAAATAACTTTATTTACCCCGACACTACTATTGCGGGGTCATAAAATATTAAGCTATGACAAGGAAGGGCGACAAAACAATGAGTAAACAGATTTTCGGCTCCGAAAACTGCCCATCACGCTAAGCCTTTACAAGTATCACTTATCGCCTCCTTAGTAACTTAGGTATAGCCAAATATTATTGCGTACATAAAAATACGCCTACGTTTTTCAATAATAAAAAGAACTAAAATTATTTAGCGTGCACCCGAATGCGTATATGGGTACATCGTAAAGTCTGTCGTTCGGGTCACCTCGGCCTTCGTATCGTAATGACAAAATGCCGACGCACAACACTAAAATTTCATATAATCGCATTAAAATCCTTCATAAATGTATTTAGCGTCGTCGTATACAAATCAGGGACTACCTTAAATCGTCGGAGGTTTATGCTCGCGTTCAATTTATTTTAAATATATTAGGGCAGTAACCAGTCGTATACTTTTTAATGCGTTGAAGGAATTTTTGGAAGGAACAGAACAGGACTTTGCCCATAAATGGTATGCGCTTTACTGCTTTTTATTTACAAATGGTTATTTTACGTCGTTCTGCCTTTTTCCTCATTATGTGAGCTAAATGTTGAGCCCTTTCAATACCAGGTGTTGTAGTAGGTGCAAAATGCAGAAGGATTTAATTCAACGGGTTTGAAATGACCGAATGGTCGGTATTATGGTTTATGTTGGGGGAAACATGAAAGTACGACCTACCACTGTGTGTCTGTGCATCACCCAAATTTTGACTGGTAGAAAAAGCCTATGGCATTAACTCCGTCTCTCTACATTTGTGTGCTTCAAGTATTAAATAAATATAAGCAAATACCTCATCACCGTCTCTTACAAAGTATTCAAGACATAAAACTACACCAAATGAAAGAGGCTCGTAGTCCTCAGATCAGTGAGTTATAAAGGACCTAAGTAGTTTTCAATACCCCACCATTCCAACGTCCATTACCTACTTAGAATTACTAATCAAAATAAGGTATATGGTAATACTGTATAAATACAAGTAGATATACATTTAGTCCCGATAGTCTCGTCCCTAGCAAAAAGTAATCAGGTGATTTATAAACAAATAATCCAAATCTGGTCTACGGAACCATTATGGGATCCTTTCCCTCATTTGACTTTCATAATACCATCAACACAATAACGCAGATCATTATGTAAATATAATGTACTTAATAACAATACTATTTTGATTTCTAATCTATATACATAATATAGTTTTCTTCGTATCAAGGTATGCTAATGTTTTAGAACCACGCGGACCAGCCCGCACGGCACACCAAGGCTCATCCCACGGTCCGTGATATTGCGGACGGACGCAGACCAGCTCGTTGGGACTGGATCCATTTTGTCACTCCGAAATGCAAAGTGAAAGAGAAGCTCGCACCGCACCTTTGAAGTTACCGACTCACCGCGGAGCGGACGAACCGCGACTTACGTGTCTGCGCTAACCCGGACGATACTCTTCCCATGGTGCGGATTGGTCCGCGTCCGTCAACAATATCACGCACTGTGGGAAGCCGCTTTTATAGTTCCTTGTTGTTGGCAAATACATAACATCACGCCTGTAGATGGAAGCACCTATAGTGCACTCACATTTCGCCTATATTTGCCATCAACCGGGCACAAATCCAGACTCCGGGCTACTAGTGAGAAATTTCAGATGGAAAAACCAGTAAGTAACACTTTGCCCGACCCGGGAATCGAACCTATCAGAACCTCACAGGATCGACCCAGGGCATAAATATACAAACAAACCTACGTAACTTTTAATGCATACGGTATTTATTACAGATTAGATATATATGCGCTTCCATTCTAGATTACCAATATTTATAAAAGAAGGCGTTGACTTTATTATTATAGCAAATAATAACTTTGATCTCATAAGTAGATATTATAACAGTTACTTTAACGATTTTTATACCGACTTTTTAACGGCACTGTGACGCCCTCATTGAAATTAATTTTAAAAGTATTCTGGAAGTCACAATAATTTTTAATCGGCTATTAAAGTGTGAAACTGCTTTATTAATTAGGCATAACCGAATGTTTTTACTGTGAAAATGTAATAAAAATGTGTTTATCAGCTACTAAAGGAGGTAGTGATCTTGTTTTTTAGATGTTTCTTATCTATTTGGAGTAGAACACGAAACAAGTGAAACAAATAAACCTTGAGTAATATTTAAACATTGTCACCTAAAAAAAAACATCAACAACTTATTATGCGCTTGACTTGAGGTGAGCTGAGGCTGCTCGAAGCTGTACTGCCTAGTTTTATAATCTCTGACCGACCGATTGATAGACTGACAGGCGACGTACAGCCTACAACACTGAAGGTAGGACAATGATATTGATTTTTTAAGGGTTAAGATAAAACTGACGCTAATAGGGGTGACCCCGTATGCGTCAAACTATGAATTTTTGTGTATGTGCAGTTGTAGAAAAAGTAAGTTGTTGTAATAATAGCAATTTACGTGTTTAATTAGGTTATTGTTGTTCTCCATGGTGTCTTGTAGATTTATCTCAATCAATACCGCTATAAGATTTGCCTCAAATCTGTGAAAAGTAAGTCAAAGATACCTATAAATCTTTAAAACTAAACCACTCACTTAGTAATTAAATTCTCTAAAGCTTTGGCCACACTGACGCACATTCAATTCAAAACTCCGCTTCCGCCGCCTAGCAAGATTCCTTGTAAACACTATAATTTATGGAGTATCGCTGTATTGTATAAAACTATAGCTCAGAACGATGTGGACCAGTCTTAAGCGGGCGTATTCTTTAATAACAATAAAGATCTCACATTAAACGCCAATGCATAAGCAAAGATAATAATTTGGTTCAATAAATAACACCTCCAGTCATAATCATAAATCTTTCCACTGGTTTCCTTCGCCTGTTCAAATAAAAAAAAACTTAAGTGCTTTTTTCTGTTTAAGAAAGTTAGAGTTCGTGTATTTTACAAAAGCCCCCTAAACTTTAGACTTCTTAGAATCCATGGCGATAATCTGGACAAAAGAAACCTTTCGAATACCATTGCCAGTTTAGTATTATAACTTGGTAAAAATCTCGCAGAAATGTCACAATACAATGTAAAAAAATCTTATATTATGCTAGAGCTTTATAAGTATTTATTATCTCTTATAAATTATATGGTTATTGGTATTCAAATAAATCAATTAACAGCTTTCACAATTCATCTTACTTTGACCTACTTTGGGGGACCGTATTGGAACTTTTCGAGTCGAAACAATGATTTTTGTCGCCTAGATGTTAACTTCGATAATGCAAAATAAATAGTAGAATAAATGTCACTGTTCAGTCTTAATTTACACAAGGACAAAACGATAATTTTATTGTTTTACTTATCTATTTGGATGTTTGAATATCTGATTCAGTAACGGTGGATTTCAATCTGCCTCCTACACTCCTTCGAAATAAATAATAACTGTTACGATTTACTGCCAGAACCAAATGTAGCTTACTATATTTTGTATTCCAGCAAAAGCTTATTGTTGGATGCAAGCGGCTTAGCATCGTTCGGCGTTTAAATGTTTAAGGGAGGCCGATGTCTGTTTGCGTGGTTGTAAAGAGTTTTAAGCCTCGTGCAGACTGGCGAGACGTGACGGCGCCGCTCGACACCGGTAATTGTTCTACCGTGAAGTTTTCGTCAATACCAGTCTGTACGAGGCTTAAAACTCTTTACAACCACGCAAACAGATTAATATTGCAGTGTACCTATCTTCTGCTGGACATCGGCTTCCCTGGAGGAGGAGGCGGAGGCTTTATATTTAAGATTATACACTTAACATAACATCACGCCTTGTTTCCCCGTAGAGATAGGCAGAGGTGTACCTATATAGTACAGCCACATTTCGCATTGTGCCCCATATAAAAGGACTTCTTCCAAGATTTGATTGCCTTTATTAATCCTACAAAAACTTTCAAAATATAATTATATAACATACCATCACGCCTGTTTTACCCGAAGGTATACGGTTTGTCCCCGCAGCCAAATTAAGCCATTCATGTTTAAGTCCCATGTTATAGGGGGAGAGCCTATTGCCATCAACCAGGCACAAATCCATACTCCGGGCTGCTACTGCAAAAATTCAGATCCTAAAAACAACTGAAATTGACGAGGCCCAACACTCGTTTGCACGTGCCTCTGTACCCAGTGCCTTATAAAGGGACTGTCGAATTTGTGTAATAATGTGTAATGTGTTATGGTCTGGTCTTCTTCTTGGTAACAGGAGTTTGAAAGCAGCAGTTGTTCCTGCGCCTGACCTTTCTTCATTTGTCTTGGAGTGCCGTCACATCGGACTACGAGAGTGAGGGCTTGTGGCACTATAATATTTCCCGCGTCTATGGTTAATCTCCGCTGAGATGACGCCATGACCGAATTCTATTTGGAGGGGACTATGGTCATCTTGAAAGAGGCATAATATGTACAATTATCAAATTAGCTGGCGAAACTTCACAGATGTGGGTACTTCATTATAGTTATGTAATGACGATAAAATAAAAAGATTTTCTAAACCCATATTTTTTACAAACTGCGGCTGATTACCAGGTCAACGGCCGCTTATAGTGTAGTGACTTGAAATTATTGAGTTTTTTTTTGTCGTCGTTACATATCGATAATTTCTAAGTTTATCTCGGAGAATACTGACATCGGTGAGGGAAAATATCGTGAGGAAACCTGAACTTCTACTTAATATCAGTCGCCAACCGGCCTGGAGCAAGCGTGGTGATCAATGCTGCCTTCTCAGTATGAGAAGAGGCCTTCACCCTGCAGTGAGACAATAATAGGCTGGTATTATAATATTATATTACATAATATATACATAATCAAATAAGTCATAACCAGTCTAAAGGGTCAAAGAAGCTGGAAAAACTTTAAAGACGTGATGGGTGTCGATTAGACGTTGGGTAGATATGCATACTACAATATAATATTCCTTTTCCCTCGCACGCCGGTTGTGCGTACTACGTACCTGACCTTTCTGAAGAACATCACCAATACACTAGGTATGTGTGTGTTTTTCCCATGGGGGTAGGCAGAAACTACAGACCGCCACCTGCTACGATCCTTACAAGATGTAGGTATTACGAATGTGAGTGGAAACGCCGGGAGTGGACGCCCTAGGAGGACATTTATACTGACCTTATTGGTGATGTTTTTCAGGAAGGTCAGGTGTGTAGTACTCACAACCGGCGAGCGAGGCAACAGGAATATTACCTATATTATAGTATGCATATCTACCCACCGTCTACTCGACACCCATCAGGGCTGTAAAGTTTTTCCAGCTTATTTGACCCTTAAGACTGGATATGATTGATTTGATTGATTGATTGATAAACGATTGATGACCTATTATGATTCAGTTACCTAACAGATACCTATTAGCGTCAACCTCTATAAAAATAAACATGTATCACTCTTCCTTTCATTCAACATTAATAAGAAGTGATGAAAAAATGATTTATCTCTTACTTATATTCGTTCAGTCCGGTTTTATAAGCCTATAACAATTTATTATACTGACTTTAATGAGAGATCTACATATAAAATAGTAAGGAAATTAATTTAGAGTATGATTTCTACGAGTCTAGTACAAATTGAGGAAGCTTTGACTATAAGAAGTATTTATCGGTTTAAAAAATTGATGGTTATATTATTAAAATGTGATACATTTTTTAAATTATTATTGGGATACTAATAACCTCATCAGATTTTGAATGCATTTGTTCTTTTATGTACTTCCGTGTTGTTTCTGGTAAAAATGTAGATCATTTTGTTTTTTTTTTGCAAATGACGTAAATTGCGACCCGGCTAATGATGACTGGCGCGCCTCAAAGAGATGTCAGCACAACTGACGGGGCCAGCTAGGCCCGATGCCTGCCAGGGTCGCGGGTAAGGCCGAAAGGTTCACACCTGTATTCCCCGAAAGATTAGGCAGAGGTGTAACTATAGTAGGTACACTCACATTTCGCCAGTTATGTTTAAGTCCCATTTGGGTAATAGGGGACGGGCTTATTACCACTCATCCAGACTCCAGACTGCTACTGAGATATTCCCGATGGAAAAACCCAATAACACTACCCGACCGCGGAATCGAACCCAGAACTCCACGCTCAGCAGTAGCGCTTGCGACCACGAGACCAAAGAGGTAGCTTCGGGCAAAAAAAAAATCTTTTGTTTTTCTGCGGATGCCGTAAAATGAGACCAATTTATTATTTAGAAAGACTGGTACCAATATCTGACACCAATAATATATTAAGGGGGAAATGCTAAAATAGACCACGAAATTCAAATTTTCTTAAGTTTTTTGCAATTCCAGGTCAGTATCAGGGGCCTAAGTCTACTAATTTATAAACGTCACAATGGTGTCATAATGGTTAGTTTTTGACAGATTTGCCATACAAAAACTGTCAAATACTAACCATTATGACACCATTGTGAGGTTTATAAATTAGTAGACTTAGGCCCCAGGTTGTATGTTGGCCAAAATATGATTCACGACACCCACAACGAGGTATTTATAGAATTATAATCATTAGAATCATCAATACAACTCTCTCAGAATTGACCTCAAATGGCATGATTTCTGAAATAGTTATTCAATAGGGTAATTTGAACTAAGAGATTTAAATTGATGATTTTGAATTATTATAATTTCTATAATTACATACTTTTTTTCAGTCTCGAATTATACTTTGATCAACATAAAACCTGATAATAATAATAATAATAATCAGCCTGTATTGTCCCACTGCAGGGCAAAGGCCTCCTTTTCCTTTTTCCACTCAACTCGATCCAGAGCCAATACGGACCAATCCCTCCTATAAACATCAAGTTCGTCCCGCCATCTACGCCTGGGTCTACCGCGATGTCGTTGGACATTTTCAGGAACCCATGTTGTGGTGGTCTTAGCCTCAATGTCGCCTTAACCAACTATAATGATCACTATATCACAAGAGTGGTAATGAAAAAAATACTAATAGATATGCAAAATTCTCAGGGCTCATGGACGTTTTAGGCCTGTTGTGATAGCTATAATGACATATCATTAACAGTATATGGTTTTAAATATTATTTGGCAACGGAAAAATATGCGAAAAATCATGTCTTTCGATATATAGCCTTGTCACATTCTATTAATTAAGATTGTTTACTAATAGAATTTGATTTATGTATTCATGGAAAAAAATCAATACTTGCATATGCATAATCTTGTCGATTGTGTATTATTATCGGTAATTAAAATGGAAATTTCTTGAAAATTAATTTATCCTTATTTGTTGACGTATAAAATGGTGACATTCAAAGATAAGAACAATAGATAGATGAAATATAAATAATATAATAGAAATATATAATTTGAACCCACAACCTGCGCAGAAGCAGTCGCTCTTGCAACCACTGGACCACCAAGGCAGTTAAGTAGCTAAATAACTTTACTCTTGACATTTTCCAACCAATAAGAATTATTCAAGATTATTTTTGATAACATGAAAAATTGACAAATTTCGTCTTAAAAAAATACAAATGACATTATTTAAATATTTTTTGTTTGTTAATCAATAACGCAAAAATAAAGGTCACGGCGGTGTCATAAAGTAGGTTAACTTTGTACATTAGCAATTATTATTAGTGTCGTGTCAATAATTAACGAACCAGTTACGTAATTAACATACTCATTGTTGATGAATTAATTATAAACTTGCGACTCGCCCTTCCTTCTCACGGTTTTTACGACTTTTCTTTATTATCTGTAAGTTTATTATGCACATAAAACTTCCGGAATAAATTCTATTCTATTCTATTCTATTCTATTCTCTACTTTATGGTGAAAACTGCATCAAAATTTGTTGAGTAGTTTAGAAGAACAACGCGGCCGTACAGACAGACACGCAAAGCGACTTTTATAATGTGTATGGATGGATAAAATGCCAGGGTTATGATTTAGATAAATATGATATATCTCATTTATTGACATTTCGGTGGCTTAGCAACGACTTCCTTTTGCTGCTGTGCTTAGTCTAGATTCGTTTTTGACAGATAGCATCTAGGAATGTTTGAAGAACCAATACGTAGCTGTTTCTTGCAAATAATCCCACGACACTTGGCAAGGCTACACAGTGTCCGGCAGATTTTAAAAGTAAACTAAAATGTATAACTACTTGTATCTGATAAGGTTAGACCAATTTAAGTTGCTCGAGCTGAACTTTCTGAATTAAGGTGGATGTTCCAAGGTAGCCCGCGAAATTCAAATTTTCTTACGTTTTTTGCAATTTGCAGGTCAGTGTCAGGTTGTATGTTGATTAAAATATCTATACTTATAATAAATCTGTAGAAGTGAAAATTCTGTATATTGAAAATATCAAAAAAAAAAATGGCAGGGGGTGTTACTAGACCGACACCGAACCCAAAAATGTGATTAAAAAAATTTTTGTCTGTCTGTCTGTCTGTCTGTTTGTTCAGGCATCACGCAAAAACTACCGGTTCGATTACGATGAAACTTGGTATAATTATTTTTTAATATCCTGGGCACCACACTGGGTACTTTTTATCCCGGAAAAGTATCCTATCCTACGGTTGGGGGGTGTCAAAGTTTGTATGGAAGAATTTTAACGCGCTGTCCGATTAACTCGAAACTCAATATTTATACTTAAACCCAAAAATTAAGAATAACGTGTATCAGGATTTTTCGAAATTCAACCCCTATGGGGGTAAAATAAGGGATGAAAGTTTGTATGAAAAACCTTATTCCTTGAGGTAATAAACATGAAACTTCGCACGAATAGTTATCTAAATAAATTATAAAGTTTGTAGTTTTTCTAAATTACCCCCCTAGGTTGGGGGGTGTCAGTGTTTGTATGGAAGAATTTTAACGCGCGGTCCGATTAACTCGATATTTATACTTAAAACCCATGGGGATGTATGGGGTAATTTCCGACACTCACGCGGGCGAAGCCGCGGGCAGCAGCTAGTAAGAAATAAAAACGTAAGAAAATTTGAATTTCGCGGGTTACCTTGGAGCATCCGCCTTAAGAATTAGAATTTAAGAACTTGTCAAACTCTACTATGGGATAACTAAAGCCCGCGAAATTCTTCTTTGATAAACACTTTGAATTTCGTGGGTTACATTGAAGGAACCACCATATAAGTAGTGATTGGAGTTTATCAAGTTCTCAATTTCAAATTATTTATTCAGAAACCGGGAGTAAAACTATGAAAAAAGACGACCCTAAAAAAATCAGTTTCGCTTCTACCGAGATTTACAGTTGTTTTGAGTGAAAAAATATGATTCTAATAATATACTACGTCACTAAATATTAATTAAAAACTATAATCGAATTATAATTTACCATATTTTAATTATTATTTGTTTAACTTGCAAATTATAGTGAATCTATGATTGCTTAATTTACTAATTAATACACGTAATAATATAATAGGTATTGACACAAGAGTGATCATATAACTTAATATAATTTGGTCTACTAGTTAATTAATTGGATACATACGTAATTATACAGTAGCTAAATAATTATGTAGCTTGGACGCATTCATTGAATTTCATTTTTTTTTTTTCTATAAGCCATTTATAAGCTAAAGAAATTTGTTAACGTAACAGCAACTCACCTGTTTCCCTGAAGAGTTAGGCAGAGGTGTACCTTTAAAATATACCCACATTTCGCCAGTTAGGTTTAAGGGGGCGTACCACTTAATAGGGGGCGCACCTACTGCTATAAACCGAGCATAAATGACAACTGACAATTTCTAATGGAAAAACTCAATATTGCACTTTGCTCGACGTGGGAATCGAATCCAGGACCTCATGCTCAGTAGTAGTGTCTGTGACCACTAGACCAACGAGGCAGTTGAACAGCAGCGGGTTGGCTGTTGGATGTAACTTGTTGGTTGCTTGGTTTCGATTATCGAGATGAATGCTCTACTAAAAACATTGACTACTATGAACCAACCACGGTAAGATAAAATAAATATCTGTCTATCTATTTGAAATAAATAATTTGACTTTGAACTTAACATACGTACCTATTAAATTTTACCAATTCCTATCGATATCATGAGGTTTTGGTTGTTTAGGTGGTTATTTCATTACTTTTTAACCTATCATAATCAGCCTATACTGTACCTACCCACTGCTGAGACATGACAGGCCTCCTCTCCGAGAGGTAGGGAGCCGTAATCCACCACGCGGGCTGTCACTGTCTTCGAATTTTTTGGTTTTAGGACATGCCGGTTTCCTCACAATGTTTTCCTTCACCGTTTTGAGAGCAGTGGTGATGAAATAATTGACACAAAGTAAAGCGCCTGCCTGGGATTATTGGTTCGTTCTTTTAACCAATAAAAAAAAACGGAAAATCTTTCCGTAATAATATATTCGAAGATTCCGTTTTTTTGTGAACCGACCATATTTGAATACAGTAGTGTTTTCCCAAAAAGGTTTTATTACGGCCAATATGAAAAAGTTCAGTAACCACAAGATCGTATGACTGAAAATATAATTTCAGCCATGAATAACTTTGTGTTTTTCTTCATATTTGGGTACAGAAGTTAGTCCTACGTATTTTATTTGGATAACATAACCTCATGCCGGTTTTCTCCGGAAGGTAAGGCAGAGGTATACCGTTCTTATTATTATAATACCTACACCCACATGTCGCCAGTTATGTTTAAGTTCCTTGTTATAGGGGGCGAACCCACTGCAATCAACCGGACACAAATCCAGACTCCGGACTGCACGTTAAGCCGTTGGTCCCAGCTGTAATTCGTGGATATTTGACCGTCGTTACGGGTCGTCAGAAACCCGAAAGTCTGACAACCAGTCTTACCAAGGGGTATAGTATAACCCAGTTACTAGGTTGTGGAAGTCAGATAGGCAGAGTCGCTCCATGTAAAATAGTGGTATTCAGCTGCATTCGATTAGTCTAGAATCGAATGCAGCTGAATACCCGATCGACTACAACAAACCCCAACAAAGTTGGGAAAAGGCTAGGCATATTGATTGATCTATTTGATAATTCCCGCCTTTTTTCAATAAAATAACGTAAGAATTCGCGCAGTTTTATATCCTTTACAGGAGTCGACAACCTTAAAGAAGGAAATAAAGTGGTTATTATTTATTGAGGGTCTCCATCTTAAACTTAAGAATACCTCCATAAGCAATATTTACATTATGTTAGTGTGATTTGTATTAATTTTACATTTTTTTTTGCTGTGTAATCTTAAACTTACAATGATTTGACATGTGTTCAAGCATTAACGGGTGATTAATATACAGCTTTTGGTTAAACCTTTTATTGGTTTTAGCGTAAGAGTTTAGTCATACCTACTAGTTAGTTGACTGGCATTTTTGCTGAACTGGATGAATTTGGCGCAGCCACGAGGCACACTCTCCTGCGGATTTCTATAATACACTTGACACGTTTTTTTTTTCCTTTTAGTATGTGCTAAATATTTTTTTCTTTCTTTCTCTTTTTATCCTTTAGAAGTCAATGAAATGTTAATCAAGAATGTTCCAATACTTGTACCTTGTACTAGAATAAATAAACAATGACATTTCGTGTTTTTCATAAATTCCACTGTGTATAACATTCCGATTTACGAAACCGCAAAAACGCCGCCATTATTAATTCAATGGCGCCTAAATCTAAATTATACTGAACTACCTACGGAGTAGTCATAGTTTACGTATAAAGTTTTCCTCAAAATATGATTAACATTGTTTTATAAACATGTAGGTATTTTGTTCTGAGTCTATGTCACCTTAACACTTAATGCTGACAGGAATGGATTCGTAGAAAATATGTTCTTGTTTACTCACGAGACTAAAAATAATACCACCAGCTAACAATATCAGTATAGAGAATTTTTTACTAAAGAACAAATCTCTTTACTCTCAACACAGCTAATCGCAATCCTCAGCTGCATAGGCTTCTTTCAAGATTTTATTGCCTTTAATCTAACAAAAACTTTTAAAATATAATTACCTAGCATACCATCACGCCTGTTTTACCTGAAGGTTTATACAGAAGTGTCCCCGCAGCCAAATTAAGCCATTCATGTTTAAGTCCCATGTTAGGACTTAAACATGAATGGCTTAATTTTAATGGTGATTTTTCACTTTAGACCAAAATTTTCATAACTGTCATCACAGTTACGAAGCTGATTATTTTATGCATAAAAGTAATAATCATGAAGATTCAGTTGCAAAAAAAAAACTCGCAAAAGTCTTTTTAAATTGGTCAAGTCGAAAATTCTCAAAAATTCAGGAAAAACAATTCATAACTCGAAATCTATCAAAAGTCGCGAAACATACATGGGGGTGATTCGGATACCCCACGATACGAGGGAACTAAATTTTAATTTTGGACGTCAGTGTTCCGGTCACCCTGTATATAGGGGGAGAGCCTATTTTTCCAGCCAGCCATCAACCGGACACAAATCCAGACTCCGGGCTGCTATTGAGAAATTTCTAATAGAAAAACCCAATAACAGTTTACATGACCAGGGAATCGAACCCAGTAGCGCCAACGAGGCAGGCAAAATATAATTAAATGACTAGGCTTGCTCTCTTTATCCAAAAACTCCGCGTAGTTAAATGTGTGTATTAGGTATTGCCTGCGAAATTTCGCGTTTTTTTATTATGTTTCATTTATATTCTTTATGGCGCAAAAAATCTTTATCAAAAATATTTGGCCTAGATCTTAAGGGCAAATTGATTCGCTGTTACAATGTATAATAGATTTTAGTACTTTTCAAGCTAATATAAGAAAAGTGAAAAGTTATTTTATGAAATTCTATAATGCACAAAAAAACTTAATCCAAGTCTAGTTTTTTCTTAAAGTAGCTAAGTTTACAAGTCAATTACCTAGTTGAGAAACAACAGAAATTAAAATAAAAACAAAATAAGTTATGTATTTGTTTTTTGTGCTTTTATTAATAAATTAGGCGATATAGTCATTTTAAAATCACGTTGATCGAGGCTTGTCATCACAATGCTTCAGTTTTTCTTTTTGCGTTGTCATGTCATTATACTTTTGACATCTGAGTGTATTTTAGGATGACTAATAATTAGTATGATAGGTAAGTAGGTATTGTTTGTTTGCAAGCTCGTGATATGCAGTAACATAGTTTTCCTTCTCAAATACTCTAACATTTTCCTTAATATCACTTGAGATCTGAGTTTGTGATCTCATTTTTTTTTATGCTACTATATTGATTACACTGATACATCTAGTGTATCCAGTGGCTCAGCCATCCATTACAGAATCTCCAGCCATATTTTTTTTTTATGGCTCTTGTGTGATTGCCATAATTTTGACTATATCATAATCCATGGCAATTGTACCATAGGTTTTGTCCATTTTATTTAGAACTAGCTGCTGCCCGCGGCTTCGCCCGCGTGAGTGTCGGAAATTACCCAAATTATATTGAGTTTCGAGTTAATCGGACAGCGCGTTAAAATTCTTCCATACAAACACTGACACCCCCCAATCCCCCTTTAGGGGGTAATTTAGACGAAGGAGGAGGCGGAGCGCGTGAGGGAGAGGCAAAGTTCGCGCCCTCACGCGCCTAGCCGCCGTAGGAGACGCCCTGGGCGTCGGGACTTCTTGGAGGATTCCCGGCCACCGTAGGCGCGGGCTTGCGGGCGGTGAGCAATGGGTAGCTCGCCCCCGATAAGGACCAGGCCCGGGTCGACGGCGCGTCGTGTTCCACGCGCGCCTCAAAGAGATGTCAGCAAAACTGACGGGGTCCGCTAGGACCGTTGCCCGCCGGGGTTGCGGGTAGTCCTAAGGGGAAACCGTGGCCCCTGGCATGGCAAGGGAAGGAACACGGGTGGGTTTTAGTCAATAAAAGTCTGACACGCCCTCCCGCTCCGCCCAGAGCGGGAGAAGTCATTGGATGATTTCCCACCCAAAAAAAAAAAAAAAAGAAAAAAAAAAAAAAAAAAAAGGGGGTAATTTAGAAAAACAAAAAACTACAAACTTTATAATTTATTTAGATAACTATTCGTGCGAAGTTTCGTGTTTATTACCTCAAGGAATAAGATTTTTCATACAAACTTTCATCCCTTATTTTACCCCCTTAGGGGTTGAATTTCGAAAAATCCTGATACACGTTATTCTTAATTTTTGGGTTTAAGTATAAATATTGAGTTTCGAGTTAATCGGACAGCGCGTTAAAATTCTTCCATACAAACTTTGACACCCCCCAACCGTAGGATAGGATACTTTTCCGGGATAAAAAGTACCCAGTGTGGTGCCCAGGATATTAAAGAATAATTATACCAGGTTTCATCGTAATCGAACCGGTAGTTTTTGCGTGATACTTGAACAAACAGACAGACAGACAGACAGACAGACAGACAGACAGACAAAAAAAAATTTAATCACACTTTTGGGTTCGGTGTCGGTCTAGTAACACCCCCTGCCATTTATTTTTTTGATATTTTCAATGTACAGAATTTTCACTTCTACAGATTTATTATAAGTATAGATATAGATCAGATTCAGGTATGTTAATAATATTCTTCAATAGTAAAAAACTGACGATATTCGTCAGTTTTTTTAGGTACTGAAAATAAATGCTGCAGGTTTTTTACCTTACATTTGATCTAAGAACACATTGCCAAATAATATTATTAAGTAGAAACTTCTCTTTATCAGACTCGTCACTCTTATTGTTGTAGATTGACACATAATATGACTCATTTTCGACCTCTTTTCGCATCTTTAAGGTCCTTCACCTAGACATGAGGCCTCTGTCCTCCAAAAAGGTGAAGTTTAACAGTGCAACTCCCAGTGGTATCAACCATAAACTACGTTTTCGCTTAATATAGCAATAATGGCTTAAGGTCGCAGAGAAGGTGACACCTCATTAGGCCATGACCCTCAGATTTAAGGAACTACACAGTATCATAAATACTTTTGTAATGCCTTTACAACCTGTAGGGCTGTTCTGTAAAGTTCGGTTCGATTCTCACTCAAGTAACAGCACTGAATACGAAAGAGAACTCATTTGTTTTAAAGACAGAGATTCGCAGTTTCACACCTCTACTTTGTTCGATTTTCAAAGTTTTAGCGTATTAAAACGTATAGCAGAAGAGCATAAGTGGATCCACTTTTGCCTAAATACAACAAAGGTATTATTTATAAGTACCTACCTATAGATTATTTTCTGATAGTATCATGCAAGATAGTATGTTTTTCCAAAAAATCGATGCATTGTTTTCATATTACTTTTTGTTAAGTACTCATTTCCGAAAGACGTTATTGATGATTTAAATAAAACAAACATTTTAAGACTTCAATTAGCTGTTCAACTTAATCGTTTTTTGCTCCGATAAGTTTAAAATATTGTTTCCTAAACTAATATTTGTTCAAATGTTGACATGTTTAGTGTTTTGTTTGAAGATTTTGTGGCCAAATCCTTAATGATTCACTCATGATCATTTCGTGTTGCATTTGTTTTTTTAGCCCAGAGATAACCAGCTACCTGTCATTCTTTTGCAAAGCTGCGCTGCAACTGTGTCAGTAAACTCTAATACCTACCCACATGAGCCAAGCTTCTAAGCCCATAGTTCTCATCATTCATCGAAAGTCCACCCAACTTATTAGTAGTATTTCCATTGAGGTTGAAAGAGGAGTTAATTTTTCGTCATATTATTTCAAAAGTAAAAAAAAAACTTAAGTTTAATACAGATTCCATATTTATTCTTATTTCAGTTTATTGGATTTCTGAAGTTTTCTTTATTTACCCAATTTATTTGATGCATAAACTTTATAAATTATTTCTATTGGTAGGTAATATAATTTATCAGAGATCATCTAAGGTTGATCTCGATTCAGATTTGACTAATACCTGCAAACGACATTAAACTCATGATATTAAGCAATTTAGCTGCTTTGATGCAATCTAAATTATATTTGAAGAACGATCTTCAAATGATAACATTCCTTAAATAGTCAAATGAAATAATATTTTGGAATCACTGCTATTTGCATTTAGGATTCAGCAATTAAATATTAATTTAACTTTAAATCAAGATGAATCGTACCGCTATCATTTAATCCGTATCATATTAATAAAATTACAATTACTGATATGACATTGCAATAAAGTTTTGGACTGAAAGACCCTAAAACTGATCTTGCCGAATAAAAAATTGATTGACTTAAGTAATTGCTATTCAATTAGTTTTTTACGATCATCGATATCTGATCATAATCTGAAATATCAGAGAATGCCTAACTAAATATCGTTTAACATTCCGATGCACCAAAACGACAATTAAAAACATTGATAGG
The DNA here is from genome assembly GCA_914767815.1 of Eupsilia transversa. Taxonomy (NCBI): domain Eukaryota; kingdom Metazoa; phylum Arthropoda; class Insecta; order Lepidoptera; family Noctuidae; genus Eupsilia; species Eupsilia transversa. Next base: position 6,329,396 of record OU611874.1, read on the forward strand.
TATAATATAAGATAATTTGTGGAGATGGCTAGGTATGTGTATCTTGATCTAGTGTCATTCTTATTGTGCCTTCGTTTCCTCTATAAAATTCACGTTGGGTTCATGACCAACTTTGACAAATTGGACAAAATCTTCATTTATTAAAAATTTCCCCGTTTTGCACTTTCGGGTAGACAGAAAGAAGCGTCATAATTTTAATGTCTAATTTATTGATTGGCGCCAATTTGGGTTAATTTTATTTTTGAAACAGGTGCCTGGACAGGTTTCGAGGGAAACTGCCAGAATGTCGCCGATGTGATCGACCCTCAACTCGCTATTATATTGGGGTGCATTGCCACTTAGAAAAAAAGAAGGAAACTTGACAACGGAATGCGACCTTCGCGGTTGTCCTTACTCGAGATTTTGGCACCGTGTGTCGCGCCCACCAACCATGACATTTATTTAAGTCTTCCTCTTTTTATTCTATAAACAACTAACACAAAACTTAGGGTTCTGCTTTCAAAAAGACGACACTGAACTCTTGACTGCAGTAATGTTGATGATAATTATGTGCAAACCACAAAAAAAAAATTGGAAGTAGAACATTCATTCATGCTTGTCGACTTGATTATGAAGCTGTCAAGATACCGCAAAGTCTGTAAAAAAACGATATTTGTATAAATCTAGTACGACGCGCATTAGAAGTTTGAACTTGAACAATATGCGACCAAATTAAACTTGACCGATTTAGTAAGAATAACGCATCAATATCTACCGCTGCTTCTAATAATATCTATCTACGCATATTTAGAAGTATTTATACCTACCTCTTTTGCTTTTTTATTTAAACCAACTTTCAATTTCATACGCATTATTAAAATAACATTTGGTTTTTTCGTTAGCATGGCCGATAAAACGATTAATCTATGGTTCATATTTTTGTTTCAATTTATACCACTGAATAATTTATCACTCAATTCAGTTTTTAATTAATTAGGTATTTTTAAATTAAAAACATATTTGCAATAGCGATAACGACATCGGAGCTCCCTTGTCAAATGTCGTTTAAGACGACTCAAAATCACAAAATAATTACGCCTCCTGCTGTTTTAATTGCAAATTCTTTATAATAATGTTTTTCGGCGATAGATTGGCATTTTTGATTTGCGTTTAATTTTATAGGCATTAAATTGGATGATTTTAGCATTTAAAAAACATGATGAATGAGCATCAATCTCGTTTATTATTACTTTTGACATAATTTTTGACCTTAATTAAATATTTTCCACTCTTGATACGTGCTTGTGAAGGGACATCAATTATTAGATCAAGGAAATATATTATAACTCATCATTGACATGTAAATTTTGTATTGTTATTCTAATATTTAATTAACCTCATAAAATATTCGAATCTCAGCAACTTAACATAATCATCACACAATGTTAATATATATTTAACATAATGCTATATAGACACGCTGTTTTGCTAATAACGTAAAAACAGTTGTTAAAAATACCATTAACACGCTAATAACTCCATTAGCAAAACATTTCTATGCCCATCACTATAAAAAAGATAACATTCCGTGACGATGCGAACTGCTTTCATTTCAATAGAGCAGACCCCGTTTTTTCATAGTCTCTAATAGTAAAAGTTTTTCCACTTTTACGTACATAAAGATTCGTGGTCGAACAAGGATACCTGCCTGACACTTACCTATTTTATTATTTTTTATTATTATTAGGCACGCATTTGACCACTATCTCACCTATAAGCGATGATTTGTTCGATTTACTTTACTTAAGTTTATTTTAAAACTTATTCCCAAATTATATTTCCAAGAATCCCACCACCACCAGCAACCTCCCATCATAATAATCAGCCTATAATGTTACCACTGCTGAAACACAGGCCTCCTCTCGTCTTCGAGTTTTTGGTTCTAGGACATTGCCGGCTTCCTCACAATGTTTTTCCTCCGCCGTTTTGACAGTCACAGTGGTGATGAAATAAATTACGCAAAGTAAAGCGCCTGTCTGGGTTCGAACCTACGACCACAGTCACCACTGCTGGGATACCATTCATCATCTACCTACTCTTTTTTTTATTTCACAATTTCGGACACTAAAATATTTTGTCATTTAGCCACTAGGGTAATTACGATAAATTGATACTTAGTATTATTTTATTTGTGTAGGTATGATTATTACTACTGAACCCATCCCCAAGATCACATACACGTGACACGGAACATTACTTAAAACACGACAACTGCTAACTAGTAACAAGATATGAAAAGATATTGAACACTTTGAAAGCAAATCGTGCGCATTGGCTCAGAACATTCTACTCCAATCACATAATGCGGTTTCAATTAAAATATAAAGAGTAAAGGTTTCTACGAATCGATATGGATTTATCCAGAGGTACCTACGGATGCGCTGTCGAGGTCACCTTTTCAAGAGTTATTTACTTGCATCTTCCTCTACCAACCTCTAAGCTTTCAATGTTACTTTGCAAGTTCCACGTACCAACAATAAACGACCTCTCAAAAGAATGCTGCTGTTCGCCTATTTGTTAGATTAATTGATTTATTATAGGATTATTAGTTTCGTCTTACAAATCAATTGATTAAAAATGAATTACGTCAGTGATTATAAATGTGTTAAAGAATGAGATAATTAAGGGCCTGACAAGTGACAATAGCATGATTAACAGTGCCTTAAGTTGTTAATTTGCATTTCAGATGTATACAAGTTACTTTATTATTAATGTACATATTATAAACCTTTCGGAATAAATTCTCTAAATGATGAAACCACATCAAAATCCGTTGCGTAATTAAAGTAAGACAGACATGAAAAGCGGCTTAATTTTGATATGTATAGATTACTTAGTAGTATTTATGAGTATATATTAAGAGATTGATATATTTTCCATTTCCTTGTTCGTCAAAGGACCGTTCATGGGGACAAATAGGCTTAAACATGAGCAACAACTTCTGAATAATTTGATGTCAATAGTGACAAAGTAACCTTTCTGCGAGTACACGGGTTATTGACGTCAAAAGCCCTTGTTTTCGATTTCTTAATGCGTTAACGTGACAGTGCAGAATATTGGCAATGTAAATCCGAGATTTAACTCGTGATATAAACTTACAACGCTCATCGATAATCCGGGGATGTGGGCAGATGAATGCTACAGAAAAAACGTTTTATTTGAACAAATATCTGGTTATACCTTGTGTCCAAACTTTGTTATACTCTATCTAATTAATGTTCAGATTTTAGGTTCTAATTGCGCCTAAAATTAATCAAGTCAGCGGCGCCCGCACAAAATATGCTAATTTTCCATCAAATTGAATTAACGTGATCAAAAAAGACTAATTTTAATCAACTTGTTTTGACGGAATGTGGAATATTTATTTAATTCAATATGTCACCAAAACTGGCCACTCAACGGAATCGTTCCAACGTTGTTTACTTCTTTAGCGAGGTGCAACATAAGGCGGCGAATCGATATTTTATGCGCACGCGGCGCGTCGCGGTTTCGCTGGCGCCTGCGCGAGACGCCAGCCGCGGCCGAGGCCTGCGCGACATCCGCCCGCGAAACAAAATTAATAGCCGGTACATTCCGAACATTCTTACAGATTCCTGTTCTCAGTAATGGTCCGCGACCGAACACAATATTGAGTTTCGAGTACGGCGCCGGATCCGCACATTAAAACCGATCGCTCGCTGAAATTTCGCATTACGCAATAGTGATTTTATTTAGACGTTATAATACCCCGTATTTTGTGGAAGTTTTTGCAAGATTGAATTTTGTAATGACTCCGTAATTATTGTTTATGCTCCTGCTGAACCCGAACGTGGATCGAATATGGATGCGTTTCAAATTTCAAGAAAATATCTTCACCGATTTTTTTTTCCTTTTGGAGAATTAACAACAAAAACGTGAATTCTGTCTGATAGATTATCGAGAGTGGCGAATCACTGGTTTGTGGTCAGTGAAACTGATTATTATGTGGGATACAATCGACAATGGTTAACGGTGTAACAGCTCTTCTGTGGGCAAAGATCAAGTGTACCTACATCACCTACCTCAACATAACGGTGAGATGCTCTATCATCCGTGTCAAGTTTAACAATACCCAGTTTTTACTGATGGACAATATTAATGTGACCGATTTATTACAACCAATAATAGGCCATTCATTTTTTGCCCAAGAAAGGCTAGACTAACCTCTATTGTTTGAGTTATGACGCTTTTCTAAAACATTGAGAACATCGGGTCATCGCATTCGCTAAACAGTTATCCGTCCGAAATTGAAATATCAATCATATGTATTGGTAATTTATTGTGTTTGAATGAGCGATAATTATAAGTTTGAACCTTCGTTGCTAACAGTAAACATTGATTAACACACCATTCGATGCGAGTGTACATTTATGAACAAACATAATTCACTAAAGCCTGGATTAGTCATTTGTAAGTGAGATATCAATCACTGATTCTGTGTCAGATGAGAAAAAAAATATATGGGTATGTTGTTATAAGTTCATGTTTATTTTCTGACATCAATATGCTTGCACTCGTATCGGGGACCCGTTAGGTGTTAATGTACCAAACTGAGCCAGAAACTGAGTTTTTGGGTGGATAGAGAGAACAGGACTTGATAATAAAATGCATTTGTGTACAGTGACTAATGACTTCAAGTCTAAATAAAAAATGCGGTCATAATTTCTTAAATTTATGTGTTCTACGTCCTACTCGAGATTACTAAAAGCATAAAATCACAGATTTTGTTCTAAACTTCTGTAGTTATAAATTACGACCTTGATGATCTCCAAACTAGAGAGCTCAAAACTCAATATAACAGCTGGATTTTTCGTGTTTCTATTTTTATATTAGCATAACATTAAGAATTCTCTGTCATCTGCAAATTACTCAGGAAATCCATTTCATTTTCAGTGTTCACTACGTAGTTCATGTATCCTTTAAGCAATGCTAAGTTCTAATGTTATTCTGTGAAAAGTTGTAGGGATAATTTATTATTTAGCTCTACAACTTTTCAAATTACTCTATCTAATATATATATAATATAATCTTTTTGCTCTAGAACCATCTAGAGCAAAACTATTAAATTAATAAACAATTTAGGTAATAGGGCTTGTCCGGAAAGGTATAATTGGGTAGGTAGGTACTACACCGCCAACCCTTTTTGCAATTTTCCAGTTCTATAGCTAACTTTAAATCTTAAACATGCCTGTATTTTTTTCTTTGTGGAATATCGGTCATTTCTGAGGAGTCTGTCAGACTCTTATTGACTTAAAACCACCCCGGTGTTCCCTTCGCACACTTGGAGCGGGGATCATGGGATCTTGTACGCTTTCCACAATCAGGAAGACATGCCTCTTGAAGACATCCGTCGTGGCTCTAGCCAAATATGTATCTATGCTAATGTTATAAAGAGGTAACATTTCTGTGCTGTAATTGGTAATCTTCGGATACAGATACCACAGATCCAATCCAAAATTCTTTCACTAATGGGAAGCTACGGTATATAAGAAATGTCATGTGCAGGAAGACGCAGACGAAGCTATAGTGAAATAATGAAGAAGTACTACCAGAAACATACATCACAATATTATAAAAATGCACGTCAATCTTCAGATCAGACTTGTCAGGTTACTGTAAAGATATACTTAGAATCGTGCCGACAATGGTCTAGGTCAAAAGTTAAACAACCGGTCAAGTGTGAACCGATAATAATACTGTATGGTTAATGTAACTAGAATATTTTATCCGGAACAAGAACTTCCCGAAGCTACCGTGTCCGGTAAGGACCTGCGTCATATGGAAGGTGAGGACGCCGTGGCGCCTCTCTAGCCACTCCTCAAAGAGGGGACTTATCGCGGCAATTGTGGCGTGCCCAGCACTGGGTTGCGACAATCGCACTCTCCATGTCGCCATGAGATCCCGCCGGAGCTCTGTCCGCTCTGCCATGACTTCTCGCGGCAGCGGAGTTACGCCCCAGCGTTTCGCCTCCTCGCGCCACTCCTATATGTGCGTAAGGACTTTCGCCTCCAGATCCCGTATCTTGGGGGCCTGAGAATAATAGTATATGAAAATACGTAACTATTGCCAATGAGAAACCCCAACGGGCTCTCGAATTGTATTATATCAATGTTCTATCTTCGCATTGTATTTTTCACATCAATGTAAACAGCTTAAAGGTTTCTTGGCACATTATCTGTTATTAAGCAGCTGTTCTAATATCATGCGAAAATTTTCCTCTTACATAATATAAAAATCTGAAAATCGTCACTACCTGTACAATTTGACATTTAAAGTAGTTTCAAAACTTATTAACAGGTAGGTAGTCTAGTTTTCGTATTAAAATATATCTATATTTGGTTTACTAATCGATTTTGTTACATAATCGACTGGCGATCGTTTAAAATCGGCAATTTATTAAAAATTATTGTAATTTAAACGATTTATCACGTGTAAGTTACTACACGTGTCGAGTCTTGTTTTTGAAAAGGATTCCTTTTATAAAATGTATGGTAATTGAAGATTTAATTTGTTTTCAAACTCTAATCAAAAGTTTGTTTTGATTCTGGCACCTACGATTGAAATCCGTGATTTAATGTTTATCTGACTAAGGCTGGATTCGACCAAACGGGAATATATTTTATCCGCGGAATAAGCCTTCTCTTCCAAATAAATTTTGAATTTTTGACAGTCTCTCCATACGAGAACTGTCACAAGTAAATCTTATTCCGCGGATAAAATTTACTCCTGGTTAGTCGAATAGCCCTAATAATAATAACTATTTATAATCCAAGGTATCTTTATCATGTATTTAATTTTAATTTTATGCCATGTGATTAAACAGGATAAGATCATGTTGATGATGGTTGTGGCTGTGTGGGGAATACAGGTGTGATGTGTGTTCAGTCGTTACGGTCCCTCAGAAGTTCGAATGTCTGACAACCAGTCTTACGAAGGGGTATCGTATTACCCAGTTACTGGGTTGTGGATGTGCAGTCCCTCCATGTAAAATTTTAGTTAGACTGGAAGATGACACCAACATAGTTGGGAAAAGGCTAGGCAGATTGATTGTTATGTGTGTATGATACGTGTTAAAACAGGATGATTTTGAACGTTTTGGATGTAAGTAGATATTATTTTGAAATGCAAAGAAAACAGAGTGAGCAACTGAAACACAAAATTCAAGAATGCTCTGTACGGTCAGTCGTAATTGCCAAAGTTAAGGAAAGTAGATGAAATTAATTTTTGGTTAATAAAAAGCCTGAAAAAGTTGATCATTACATAATAGGGTAGTACTAAAACATAAAAATAAAATATGTTCTGAACAACTAGGTACACAATAACTTGAACGCACAATATTTAAACAGCGTCACAACATTGAATCGATTTCTATTAAACATTCTAGAACAAAAACTGGAAATATTAGCTAAACACTGCTCCAATTTATGCCTTTTAGGTGTTTTTTCAAATAAAAATTTGCACTAACTCGCCTACGCCTTAGAAATCAGCATTAATCCCATTCAATATTACACCTTGAGTGATGAAGTTAAGTTGTGTTTTGTGTTGGAGATGATAATTCGTAACTTGAGCTCGTGGCTGCAAATGTCGTGGGTCGCAGTGTCATAGTTGGTCGGCGACCCGGCAAGGCCGCCGAAATGCGATGACCTCAGACTCGCCGTGATTAAAAAAAAGAACAAAACCAATCTTCTGCCACGGAAACCTTTAGCTACTTTTTTTTTTAAACACGATCATTCGCAAATTACATTTAGTTCAATTTTCAAAATAGATTTTATTTTAATGTTACGTTGTCGGGTATGTTAATTGATCATTTTTTGGTCGTTAAATATTGAATGTATGCGGAAACTGACAATGATGGCTCAATCACAAATGACGTGCCTGCATAGAAGAATTCGAAGGAATTCTTGACCAATTAACTCAGAGCTTATCTACCGGATTTTCGATCAAACATTAATGTCATTGCTAAAAGATTTCACTTAAGCGTGTTATCACGAATTAATTTGACATCGAGATAAATCACAGGCAATAATAACACAGGAATTCTATCTTATTAAAAATAATCCAAAGTCAGATAGTCAGATTTTAAGATTTTGATGAAGAACGCGATTTGGACAAGGACATTATTTTAACTGACCCTGATGTCACAGATGACATCCATGACATTCCATTTCATCATTAATACGTTGTATTTGGAAATATAAAAACATACAGGACAAAAAGAGTACTTAAAAACTAGAGCAGAATTCAAAACAAGACTCTTGCGTAGGAGTTGAAATATTATGAACATTCCAACATGTTTACATTATTTTTTATGGTATTTTTGATCCGATTTTGCATTCCATTGTCTTGTAATATAAATTGACATGTAAGGAGACCTGCCCACCTAGGTTCACATTTTTCTAAAGTCAGATTCAAATATATTGATGACACATTGAAGCCTTAAATGGTGAGTTGACGAAAATAATTTAGGTATATCATTAGAATTTCTTTATCCGAAAGTGTTTGTAACCTATCGACTGTCTCTTGACCAAATAAGGTCTCTTGTACATTAAGATTAATAACAATATTGGTAACCAGACAATGTTCATCTAAAACTACGGCTTAATTATTACGATTAATTATTATTGTGCCGCAGCTTGTGTTTAAGTTTACTACGCTTCAATTAAGGGCAGGTTTTGCAATTTTGGTTTCAAGAAAATTAGGTTTAAGTTAAGTTACCACCTAAGTAGATATTGGTGCCGATTCCTTTGTTCACAAACTCAACTAAGTTCAGTGCATCCTTTTCTTTCTATTTCATTAAGAAAAGAACAGAAGAAAATTTTTAGTTTAGTCCTGTCAAATTAATCAGCGCCTGACGTAAATTGACGCAATTTTAGTTTTTAATCACGTCTAAACTTGTATGGAGAAGAAAAAGATGCACTGAACTTAAATTTAGTTTAGTTTGTGAACAAAGGAATCGGCACCATTGTGAATTGCAATAAACGATTGAATATTGAGTAATTTCGAAAGAGCTTCTAGCTGGACAAAAAGCCTTTCTACTAACTACACCAAAATAGGTAGTTGGATCCCTTGATACTTAACTTTTCCTACTAGGTTGTGACGTCAGGTGTGCTACCATCCCCTTGGGCGTACTCTTGTATCTTATAAGATCTTTTAATCCAATACATTGTAGAACAGATGGTCTCCATATAAGTTAGTTTGAGCTCTTTTTTACGACTTCTCGAGAGAGTTGCGAAGTATCCTCTCATTATTTCAGTTTAATGCTTCAATTTTAACACTTCTTTTTTATCTCTATCGTCGCTTTTAGTGGTCGTATTTATGGTTTTGTATTTCTTATGCGTTTTTTGAATTTACTATGAATAATGTTTTTGTATGACAAGATAAAACGCACATCATATTGACGCGTATTTCAATAGGTAATGTCATACGAGATGATTGTATGTTATTGAATGATATTTCTCATATTTTATCGTCTATTTTTGTTATAACTATTATAACGATTTCAGTCACGAGGCTCATCTAGGTCTCATCTTGTCCGATTAGTGTTTGATGAGTCTATTTACTGACATATTTTTCACGAACTCGACGAAGCCATACCCTAATAAAGGCATCTATCGCAAAAAAAAAAAAAAAAAAACCTATTTATAACTTATTATAATATCAAGCTATCTGCGCAAATTATTACCACTTATATATTAAACCTAATCTTGATCCATATATTTAGTTATTTCCACATTAATATGGAACTAGGCTACCGCCATTGATCTACTTTCATAACTCAGTTTCATTAACTTCTATTACTTAATTTAAATTCCCATTCTGTGGATCCGTTTTAATCAATTATAATGGAATAACTATTGGTGTTCATGTTCATGTTCCCGGTCATTTGGTAGTTACGACTTCGGGAATGTGAAATTTAATTCAATTAAGCGCTTATTATACGGACTGGAATCGTGTGGATCGGATAGTTTTAAATCCCAAGATAATAAAGCTTATGTTTGTGAATTAATAATAGAACTCCACGCCGTATCAATGAGGAGAAATTAGGTTTATTAAATCATATTAGTCTTTGCATTTTGTGGTATCAGTTTCCTTTTATAATATTTTAACAATAACGAATTTTATTTTCAGAACTCACTGTAACATTGTGAAGAAACGCTACTTATTTAGACCACTTACACCCTGATCCCATATTTGATAGACCTTAAGCGCAAATTGATTTGGTTTAAGAAAACATCGAATTCATTGAAATATTATTCTACGACTAGTCGAATACCTACACATAGGTACCCTAAGAGTACCTTCTAGACGTTTCGCAAATATTTTTATTTATTATAAATCTTGTGGCAGACAGACTATTATACGATACCATTTAGGTACGTTGTATTCTTCGTTTTGTTATTAAGCCCCACAAATGTGTAGGAAACCGTAACAAGAACAGACATCATAAAAATTATAATAGGATATTACAAAGTCGTGTAAGTTCAAACAGATTGGATTGCGTTATTAATAACGGACGGATTCTAAGTAGGTAGTTGAAAAATTGCTGCAAAAACAATTTTCTCTGCATCAGTATACTAGGGTTATTGGTTATATATTATGTTTGAAATCTTTTATGGAGATGTAGGAGAGGTCATTTGCAACCAAAAGACTCCTCATGACCTCTATGCCAATGTCAACCATTTTCGAGTGATTTGAAATTTTATATTTTAAAATGTATGAAATAAAAATATAAAATGTCAAATGATGCGCCGAACTTGCCCTAACATATTCTATTTTTAATAATTATGTTCCAAATATCACATTCCGATGAGCCGTTTTTTTATCAAAATGTTTAACTTGACCAATTTATCAAATAATCAAGGAAGGCAACCTTTCTGTGACAAGTGTCACTGTGACAAATGTCAATATTATGTTAATTTATCACATTTTTGACGCAATAATCAACAAATTAATTATTGGCAACGGACTTTGAGGATTATTATAGTGAATGGTTGTTTTGTTATGTACAAATGATTAGTTCGTTAAGAGTTTTGTAAATGTGTATATTAGTACAGTAATTTTTGTTATCAATTATTATTGTTATATTATCAAATTTCCTTAAAATATACTATGTAAATTACATTTTTGATTTTTTCCTTTACCTCTAAGTACATTACTCATAACTACATCAATATCAAGCCTCTCATACCGTCACACAATTCCAACCAATTTTATACCAATGACACTCCTGCCTCTGCCTACCCCAAACCTAACACATACACAAGCGATCTGATACTGAACATAAGCCTCAAGTTTCTAATTGATTTGGATAAGCCATTAAGCCTCGTTGATGGATGCGTTGGCTGTTTACAGAACTACCATAAGCCCGCCTTGTTTGATCACCTCTATATGCCTGTAGTAACATATTATTGAATCTAAACACCTAATTTAAATCTGTGCGTGGAATTGAGTTACTGATGTCTATGTGTGTAGTTTGATTTTGGAAGGATTATGCCTCTCAATTTGTGATTTAGAATGGTAAACTTATAACAAGCGGAAACAAAACTTATAACAAACGAAAACAAAACTTATAACAAACTGCAATAGTTTGTTATAAGTTTTGTTGGAGTTATTTTAATAGACTATAACTGAGTTTAAATAACTTATTCGATCGTTTACCATTTTCTTTGCACAGAATAGAAAATGGGGTAAAACAAAAAATTAGTTTCTCACACAATTGCCAAAGAAAAATAAATCGTTTTTTTTAGATTTAGAAATAGTTTGTCAGACTTCAGCTTATGATGAAGTCTTGAAAAGCTTCCAGGGAAAAAAGCCCCATTCGATATGACCGGCTATATAAAGTCGGGCACAGGGAAACACGGAGGGGATTACGTCCGTCAGTGCACGTTTAGAGCTGATAGCCTGATGATTGATGACCGACAGGAGAACTTATCGGCTATGAGCGTCAATTATGAGTCTCCGGAGCGTTGAACTAGTCGTCTACTAGGTTTGCACAAAACTGAATAAACCAAACTCCTTTTTGCGTTACACTGGAAGTTGTTAGCTTTCATTTTAATAATACTTCATCGGATTCAGTTCTCGTCAACTAATTAAATGTAGGTACACATCGAATCAAAAAGAAGCTGTAATTAGGTAAACTTGTTTTTAATAAATCAGTGATGATATTCTTTATTTAATTTTAGATAAGCGTAGACTAATTTGTATGTAGATCATTAAAAGATAACAGTTGATACATGAAACGACATTCTTCAAGCTTTTATAGGAGCTACGTAACATCCTGTTGACATCTTTTTTAGTTCGTGTTTATCTAAGGAGCGTATTATTTTCCATAACAATTTTCAAACAAGATTTATTCACTATTTACGTAGTCCGACGTAAACTATTCAATAGTTGTACTATTGAATAGTTTACGTCCTCAAAATAAATATGAGGAAAAATGGACAACGCTGGTAGGTAATCCTTTTATCGCCATTTTCAGCACGGGTAGAGAAACATAGTAACACTTTTCAGGGAATTCATTAGCTATGCTCATCATTTTCGGGAAAATTCGTACAACCGGCGAAAACAAAAATCAATTTTTGCTACTAGCAAGCTTTGTTCGACACAAGCATAACATAATATCAAGCCTGTAATACTCGAAGGGTTAGGCAAAGGTATGTAATAGGGGGCGAGCTTATTGCCATCAATCGGGCTCAAATCTAGGCTCCGGGCTGCTACCGAGGAATTTCGGATGGAAAAACACAATAAAACCTTGTCCGATCTGGGAATAGAACCCAGGAACTCATGCTCAGCAGTAGCGCTTGCGAACACTAAACCAGCGAGGCAGACTATGCTCTATATTTTCGGGAAAATTCGTACAACTGTCGAAAACTCCGAATAACCAGTGTTTCATAACTAGCAAGCTTTGTCCGAAACAAGCATCTATTGGCATAAATCCAGTCGATTAAGCAATAATTCCTGTACACTGGCCATTCGTACCACACTTAGTGTTAGATTTACTGTACTCGACAGACAATCAACCAACCAATGCCATTATAATTATCTAGTGTGCTCCAATATTTATCAACATGTTGGTGAAAACCGCTGGTCGAACGCTGCGTTTTCGCTGCAAATAACAGATAAGCACGTCCCGATGCCGCAACGGTCCGTGCCTCACGAAATAAATGCGTGATTTATGATTTTAGACGCAGAGTAGGGAGGGAATGGAGTGATCATTAATGGTAAATGTTCAGAAAAATGACACTGGACGACGATGCGTCGTTGGGCCCTCCAAATTAATGATAGTAACTAGTCGACTACAAACCTAGGCTATCCCGATCAGTGTCTGGTAGAGGGTAAATACCAATTGTATATCGGACGGCAGATGCTTGATATTGACCTTGTTGTGGGTATCTATAGAAATCTATTAAGTTATTCGGTCTGAAACTTACGCAGTTGTAGCAAACTAGCAATTGCATTAATACACATGGATGTGCGCAACTCAGTATTGTACAAATGACAGCCGGTTCCCCTTGATTGATTTCATAAATTAATTATTGTGTAAAATGAGCATTCCAATTCCACACTCCTCCATGTTATTGTGTACAAAACCCACGCGTCCGAACAAGCCTGAATACTCCCTTGATTGGGGAATTCGTATCCGGGCATGAGAGTCGTAAGATTAAATTGCTTCGAGACGTTATTGGTCGCCAAATCGAGCACTAAATTCTTTTTTTTTCGTCCCAATCCTCGGATCGAGAGGCGTTAAAATTCTTAAGATTAACGATCTCGAGAACTAATTCAAGTTTTTGATAATGATATTGCGAATTTTGAAGCAAGCTGCTGGTATTTTGTCGAAATTGTGTGCTATAAACTTTACTATTCATGAACTATTTCGTACATTATACCTCGTAAATGGAACGTTTTATTGACTAGCCACGCGAAGAATACAAATTATTATTCAATGAAATAACGTTTAATATGACTTGAGTTCCATTATTAATAATTTTCATTACTATTTAAAATCTTGTTTTATTAGTAAGTATCTATAATTACGCGCTACTGGTTTTTACGTAATCTTCTTGACATAACGTCGTATAAATATTATCATCAAGTCAATGACTGTTGGTTATAAATTATTCAGTTATCATAACGCGTGTATGGTTTCAGGATAATTGAATCGATTAGTGTATGCAATTTATTGCAAGAAAATAAATTCTTTCCAACCTGTGCGAACAATGATATGAGTGGAAAGAGGGTAACTACTGATTGAGAAGTATGGAATAAGAAGCTATGCGCCAACCGCAAAATAAATTGGGATAATGGTAGGAGATGATGATTCCCTCAGTAGGCAATGCTCCTCGTCAATAGTCCAGAGAATAATATTCAATAATATATTGGTTAATTTTAACCCCCATCTACAAACTGCTAGAGTTTCAATGTCGTGTAGAAAATAGTGGTCTTTCTAAGGGCCATAAGATCCCATTCATTGTGGTTTTATGTGATTTTAGTAACATTGTAGGTAGGTACTAAGGTACGTTACTGCTTTCCCCATACAAAGATGGCATAAGGATTTCCACGGGAAGTACAGCTGAGGTAAACCCAGGTCGAAGTTTAAATCAGTATCGTTTTAGCATGAACATTCTTGGAATCACACAATCTAAGACATCCTTGCAACTTAGTGGCCCATTACGCAACTAGAATCACTGCAAATTATACTTGTTTTACTGGAATGTAGAAATGTAAGCATTAATTCTGAGATAACTGCATTAATATCGCATTTAGTACTTATGCGCCATATGTGGGTAGGATTCAATGACTAGACCGCCGACCTACGTTTACGTAAACTATTCACTGGAATATTTGTTATTAAGAGTTTTAAGTTGTACCAAGTTTTGCTTTGTACTATTTAACAGTGAAGAATTTCTGACATTTGTATCGTAATTCTTGACTTAAATGTAGTCTTAACTTAGGTTCAGATAAATAGGTATTGGTACCAAAACTCAAATTATACAAAAAATAAGTATTTGCTGGAAATAAAAATGATAATGTCACTGAACATGTTATTCTATTGACAAGTTCAAGTAAATATAATAAAAAAACATACCACTCGGGACGTTATCACATCACGACAGAAGATTTTTTTGCCAATTTTATTTAGATACCTACGTATATTTTTAACAAAAAAATGCTACGTTATATAAATTGTATTATTTTTATTATTATTGTAAGTAACTTTTCTTCATACTATATTCAAAGCCTATTATTTATAAGCTTGTTTTGATTTTAAATGTGTTAATTAGATTGCATCGCAGGAACGTCTTGTTTTAAAATAATGCATTGCGTGTGATGAGTTCCATGTAAAACAGTAAGATATAAATGTAGGGCTTGCTAATGCGAGGCATGATATTTCTAAGTTATTGATTTAAATGACGTGTGTTCGATGAGATTTCCTATCGACAACTTTAGCCTTAGTGGATCAGTTTCCAAAAAACGATGATACAACTCACTTTTACTTATAAACAGACGATTCACGTATTTTTAAGAACATTTGTATTCTAAGGGCGTTTGTGTACTACACGGAATTTTACGGTCCGGCAGTCCGATTTTCAAGTAAATATCACGTGATCCGGAAATATAAGTATGAGATTTTACATCCGGACCGTAAAATTCCTTGTAGTGCACAAACGCCCTTATATGTCAAAAATACCTGTAATTAACGTACATTTCTGACGTGTTTTTACCCGACTACGGCGAAGCCGGTATGTATGTATGTATGTAATGTTCATCTGTTCCCGCATAAATTCTAAACTCCTGGTCATAATTTGACAAATGAGGTATCGTTGAAATCGTTTTGATCGTTCGCTGGATACAGGCTATCTATACAACGCGTAACGTTAAGTGCGCAAAACCTCAGACAACTCAACTGATTTTTAATTCAATTGACCTATTTCAAAGATAACTGTTTTAGTTTTACTGGCTATTCTTTGCATTGAAATAAAAGCTATTATTATCCGGCGTAAGAGAAAATTTAAATTGGTCTACAACAATTTGTATTTGTTTACCTATTTTGGCGGGTTTGCGCATGTGATGGCTTGACCTATTACTAAATAGACACGGCAACGATGTTTAATGAAGATTGTTTGAAAAATGTGACCTATATTATTAATATTAAAAAGTGGTTCAATTGCTTTTGTTCATTATTCTGATCAAGCTATTTTCAGGTTTTGCGCATTTAACGTTACACGTTGTATATATCGACGTCACATTAAATTGAATATGGCGCCCTATAGAGGACATAAAAAAAAAACTCCGAAACAGCTGGACCGATTTTGACGGGTATTTCACTGGCAGATAGCTAATGTTATAAGGAGTAACTAACTCTGTTTTTTTTTTTTAAGAAAAATGATTTAGGTTCCTAGCGGGTGAAGCCGCGGGCATCAGCTAGTATTTCATATGTGTATATTATCGATATTGTAATTTTGTATTTATAATGAAAAATGCTTCTATTTTATCCCTGTCCTTCCAATCAAGTTCTGCTTATATTTGTAAACACATAGCTGCGTAAATATTTAAATTGTAAGAAACAAGTTTCCTTTTAAAGATTCAGCACCGTGTATGGTTCCACGCCTGGGGAGCCACTGGAGGAAGTGGTATGGTATCCTATTGTTACAACTACTTATTCACATTAACAGATTCAATTCCATCATTTAACGGTTAGTTAACTCGAGCATATTTTTTCTAAGAGTTAGTTAGTTTCTACCAATTATTTACATAAAGGATTTAACTCGATTTGACACGTTTACATCGTAAACATTTTCAGGTAGGCGTAAGGGCGAGCAAGCACTACGACTTTTTATCGCAGATTATTTTGTCGCCAAAGTTTGGTTTGGTTTATATGGCAGTGCGCATACACAAGAAAAATGCCGCCGCGATTTTCAAATTGTGATTTAACACATTTTGGCAAGACCGCTCGCGATTGTCGCAAAAGTGATTGCAGTAAGTATATGGAGTTGTATGGCCCCACGCGCATAGCAATAATAAAATCGAACCCCGCGACCCGCGGCGGAATCGCGATTCTAAAATAGTGTCGTAAAAAATAAAATCATACTGCGCGCTAGGCCTAACACTGAATATGTAACAAGAATTCTGTAATCACAACACTGGTAAAACCAATTAAATTAAACTAATGATATGGATACACGAAAATTGGTAATTTGAAACGTAGGTAATAAGTTCCCTAGTAACGTTGATTATCAACAGTATATTGATGTTAAGGAACACGTGTAAAGAGTCGGATCATAGCAGTTGAAGGAATTGGTGTCTTTCAAGTTTGCAGTCATTCATACGATTTTCATGTTGGTTGAAATGATATGACAGGCAAGATTACTTGCAAATCGTAATTGGGAATGCAGTAACATTCAGCAGCCTATTAAAAAACCGTCAATTGTGTGTCGGATCACGCACAATAAAGGGTTCTATAGTTGGGATGAATTTATTCCAAAAACAAACATTGTAGTTGAAAAACATGTTCTAACATGGTACATCGTCATGGTACCATACGTCATGGTCAATTTTCCAACTGCAAATTAATTTAAGTTTGTAATGGCGAAACATATTTTTTATGTGATAAAACTACACATTAACGATTTTCGGATATTTTCCTTTACTTGTGCAAGTGCTTTAGAAGCAAGGTCTCACAACCTTGCCAAATTTCATAATTCAAGGTCAACGGGAAGTACTCTAGTTTTGATTTATTTGCGAGTATCAAAATATGTTGCATTTAAGGCCGTATTTTTTTATTGCGTTGACTTCTAAGTCAACGCTATAAAATCAAGCTTCTAAGCTTGATTTTTTTAGAACTTCACGGGATCGTAGACCTGCATATTTGATATTAATTTCAACTTGAAACCTTCCTGCGTTCCGAAAAAAGGTCTTCACAGACTGACAGACAGACAGACGGACAACGAAGGGTTATAAGGCTATAAGGGTTCCAGTTTTACCTTTTGAGGTACGGATCCCTAAAAATTGGGAACATTAACATACTAAGAGCAGCACCACTGGGTCTTTTTTCATACAAGAAAGGAAGAAGCAATAATCACCATGATTTGTGTGTTTTGGTGAATTCAATCAAACGATTAAGTAACGGTATTCCTCTCGATGTCCTCCTTCACCGTGAGTCAGAGATTATCTGAGAATTAAATATGAGTTTTCACATTATTCTTTTAATATGTACCTATTAGTAGGCTTTGTTTTTGGACAAGAAATCTAAGAAGTTAATGCTAATCAAAAGTAAATAATATAAGATCATGTGGAAGACCCGTCTTGGGTATTCTCCGACGAAGTTCAAGGTTCATACATTCTAAGTACCGATGACTATTATTGTAGCTCTGACGTCACAGCTCATCATCACCGCCTTGAGGTCACTTATGACGTTTTAAAGATGGTGACGAAAATAAAATTAACATAGGCTTACCGGATCCATGCTGACATTGGGATAATCTTAAGAATGAGTTATTGTCATGTTTATCGAAATTGGTTTTGGGTGAATCATTTTAAAAATATGTAGGAATGATAACTTTGTTTGTATACGAGTGTCATCTTGTAATCAGAACTATTCATATGTAAATTAACTTACATTCGGATTTTATAGTAATCGATGATCATTTTTCCGATAATTTTCGACGACTCTTTTGACTCATCTGGTGATTGGCTTTCTATGCACCCAGTCGAGCTTTGAATTCGTTGCATTCACGGGTTGATTTTGTGTGCGGTTTATTATTTTGAACCAAGCAAAATCATTCAGACGATGGTTCAATGGTTAAATTGCGTAAACGTCTGGCCCTTCATATTCTTTTTTTGGTTTTATTTTAAAACACAAAGAGCATTTTAAAATAAAACTCCCTAATAAATCCTTATCATTTTCAACACCTTCAAAAAGACGTACCAACAAGAGCAGGAAAAAAAGTCAAATTCTGAATCAAAAACGAAATCTCAAAAACTCAAAATGGTCTAAGTTAAATGCTCTCCCGTTTCCCTCTAAAGTTTCGTATTTGGAGACGGAGTGAATTTGTCGGTTACTCAGCCATCAATCAATCTTGTCAGTCACAAGTCTTAAGCGGCAAAATTACTTTTAGGTATATCAGGAGATCCTTCCTTTAGATACACGCTGAAATATTACTTTAGCAGGGTTCCTCGCTTTGCGTTTATTTAAAGACATTTAGATGAAACGCCAACTTGATTTCCTTTTTCGAATTATTGAGAGACGTACATATGTTCGGACCCGAGTCATCAGTGGTGAATGGATCTTTGTCTGACTAGATAACGATCTCGTTTCTTATTCCATGTTCAAAATTCATTCTTAAGTTTTTTTTCGGTGTTCATATTTCCGAATGATACCGTTCTTATCAGAGGGGTCACATCTTTATGATTGAGTTTTTGTTTTTAATGTTTTACCTACTTAATTAAGCTATGATAGCTTTTTATTACTGTTAGAAATTATAAAAATGGGGTTATCGCTCAATAATCTCCACGATCATCTATCGTTTTGCTGTCAGGGTGGACAGGAATCTTCATCAAACAGTACATCGACACCACTCGAACTCTCTTTGTTGTATTTTGTAGGTTACGATCAGTTGGTTAACTGTGTCTTGACATTATAATGTCGCTGATCATTGGAAATACCATTTTTATTTGATTAAATCGCGATAAAGCGGGACTTCTCTTTTAACTTTCAAAGCAGAATAAATGTTCTAAATAGTTTGAATGATGGTTAATTCGCAACGAAATCCACTATCATTATAAGCGGAATATCTAAGTGATCACACTGAAGTACACGAAATGCGACTTTGTGTATACTATGCATACAGCTCGCACTTGACTAACCCTGGCGTTTTCAATTAACAGGATTTTAACTTAATTATACCTATACAATAATACCGGCCTGTAATTTTTCTACTACATGACACAGACCTCTTTGAGCACTGAGAAGGTGAGAGCATTGAAAACCACTCTCTTCTCTTCTCTGCGCTTGCAGCACATCAGTGACTTCAGACTTTGTATACGTAGGTCGATAATTTCTCACGATGTTTTAACTAAAAGACTTTAATGATGAGGAAAATGCAATCCTAACCAATATTCCTATTAAATACCTACGAAAGTGAGTTTGTACGCTTCCTCGCTAAAACGGCTGAACGGATTTGGATGAAATTTGGCACACGGGTAGACCATGAGCTCGATTAGGACATAGGATACTTTTATCCCGGTAGTACGTTCCCGTGGGATAATTTCAGAAATGCATTCGGGCGATATCACCGGCAAACGTTTAGCGTACACAATAATTATTTGATTAGTCATGAGAAACGGCTGATTCACAAAATATTCATTCAACACGTCATCAACCCTTACTAAAATTTTAATTTGCACATAATTCGACTCCTCCATGTAGTGACAGCAAACAGACGAGTTCCTTATAATTAATGTCTAGTAAGCACAACTGGGGAAACTATCTCGGGGCGAGAAAGCCAGAGGCATCTGACATATCCAATTAACACGGCATCCGGTTCCGGCGGGATCAGGCGTGCCAACCGTGAGCGTGTACTATTATGTTGGCTTCCTTTGATTTTGATTTCTTGAATGGATCTGCTGGTTGGTGTCATGTGGTGTCTTTTTGAACTATTAATCTTAATATGCCTTAGTTAGAGAAGATAGGTATGAGAAAATACACGCTTCTGACATCATTATGGATGCCTACATCTGCTGCTTCGGAGATGTCTACAGGGTTAGAAAATTTTCAAGCGGCATTTCGGATCATAAAACTATTATGAGATCTAAGGGGTTTATTCATAAACGATGATTAAAGTTAAGAGACGTTTAAACGTCAAAAATGTATGGTTAAGATGGAAGCTCCAAGGTAGCCCGCGAAGTTCAAATTTTCTTATGTTTTTTGCAATTCGCAGGTCAGTGTCAGGTTGTATAGTTATTAAAATTTTATTCGCGACCGTAACAAATATGGCTAACAGAATTATAATCATTAGAATCAGCAATACAACTTCTTAAGTTAGAATAATCCTCAAATGTCATGATTTCATGAAATAGTCGTTCAATAGGATTATATGAACTGAGTTGTATTGATGATTTGTATGACTATAATTCTATAGATAAATATCTGATACGGCCGCGAATCATATTTAGATCAACATACAGGCTGATACTGACCTGCAAATTGCAAAAAACGTAAGAAAATTTGAATTTCGCGGGCTACCTTGGAGCATCCACCTTAAACAGTCGCTAATCATTACTTAACTTTAAGCAACGTTTATGAATAAAGCCCACTAGCGCGACGCGACAACGGGCATTGTTCTACCGCGACGTTTTCTTAGAAATTGTATTGTTAGAGTCATTTCGCGCCAGTCTGCACGAGGCTTAAAGGGGTAAGTGTAAAATTTCACAATAATTATGGTTAGAAGTCAGTCTTTGTTTAGTGATATTAACAAAACAAAAGGCCCTTAGAAAGTCAGTACTCTTGTTTCTCATCTTGTCTAGAGATAAAATTAATATTATAACGTATGGACTCTGTAGGCTTTTTTATAACAGCAATTGTCCCCGTTGTAATTAGACTGTGTTAAATTAAACAGAGTATAATAAATGGAGTGCCAACTCTTTAGCTTAAAATACCAACAAGTACCTAAATTAGAACTTACCACTTAACTTGATTAATTGTATTTTTAGGTACTTTTTATACTACTGCTGACAAATAATGGAAAAGGAAAATAATATTCGTTGTAATTTATTTTATCAGGCCATAAGTTAAGATGTTAATCTGTAAATTACGTTTATTGTGTTATTTTATTTAGATTGCATTAATAAAACCATACATTTTAATAAGTAATCATCTATTATTTATGATTACGATTATAATCATTGTTTAGTTTACATTATGTGAATCCTAACTAAAATATTATAAATGCGAAAGGGAGTTTGTTTGTTTGTTATGCTTTGACACTAAAATGGCTGAACAGATTTGGATGAAAATTGGCCCATTGATAGCCCATGACCTGGGTTAGGACATATGATACTTTTTATGCCAAAATTCCCACGGGATCGAGGCTTATGAGGGTGAAACCGCGGGCTACAGCTAGTAATATAATAAATGTCTTCATAATGAAGCCCATTGCCCCATTGCACCGGACTTAACAAGTTTTTTTTCTTATTTATAGGTAGTCTTTCGTGAGGAGCTCGTGGCTAAACAATAACAGCCGCACGGGTCGATCCATCAGGTTAAGCTGCGCTTGCCGGGGTTAATCCGTGGATGGGTGACCATCTTAACATACCGAGACTCCTCCGTGCTTCGGAAAGCACGTTAAGCCGTTGGTCCCGGCTGTCATTCGTGGATCTTTGACAGTCGTTACGAGTCGTCAGAAGCCCGAAAGTCTGACAACCAGTCTTACCAAGTGGTATCGTATTACCCAGTTACTGGGTTGTCGAGGTCAGATAGGCAGTCGCTCCATGTAAAATACTGGTATTCAGCTGCATACGGTTAGACTGGAAGCGGACCCCAACATGATTGGGAAAAGGCTATGCAGAATGAATGAGGTAGTCTTACATCTTATCATATTGGTAAGTTTTTTAATTGTATTAAAATATAAATTTATGCTGTATATCGGCTGGGGTTAAAGGTTAAAAGCGTGGATGAGTAATAAGATATTTCACGCTACTATGTACAATTTAGCAGTTTGTAATTCTTGGGTATTTAAAATATTGATAAATTGTATTTGTATCATAGATTTTTTATACTAACTTTTTATTACTACAATTACCTGTTTTACATAACATAACGCCTAGTTTCCCTGAAGGGTTAGGCAGAGGTGTACCTATAGTAGCTACACCCACATTTTGCTAGTTATGTTTAAGTCCCATACGTAATACCTTAGGGGGCGAGCCTATTGTCATCAACACAAATCCAGACTCCAGAAGCTGCTGAGAAATTACTAATGGAAAAACCCAATAACACTTTGACCGACCTGGGAAAAAGCTAGGCAGATTGAATAGTGATTCATTTTACTACATATACGTAGGTACTCATAATATTATTATGATTAGGTATAGTATATTTATTTAAATTGCGTAGCCAGAATGTTCTATTAAAAGCTTAGACTAACAAAAACAGAAAGATAAATTCCTAGTATTATACTACCTGTCACAAAAGAGTCGTTATGTATAGGTAGGTAAATACTCGAAATGATTATTTTCTTTTTAATGTGCGCTCATCATGTTTTTTTTCATTCATTATCATTTTTAGGGTTCCATAGCCAAAGAGTGCGAAACGGAACCCTATTACTAAGCCTCCGTTATCCCTTTTTTTTTTTCACAGATTGTGTATTTCTATTGCCGCTATAACAACAAATAATAAAAAAATAAAGTTAATAGTTCCTCTCTCTGGAGCCCTGACCACCGGTAGCTTGGATCCTGTTCCCGATACCGGTGGGCTACTATTTTTAATATATTTGATTTATATATTTAGGTATATATATTTTTAAATATACATAATATATATACATTTTTTATGATTTTTATATACTAATATTTAAAAATGTAAATTATAATGTTTAAAAATGAAATAAAGTTCATAAACAAAGAGCGGCGTATTTTGCTCGATCATAATACGCTACGAAACCATTCATGTGCGAGTACGGCTCGCATTTGGCCGATTTTTTTCTTTTAGTTTTAAAATTCCATTCTTACAAGAATATTATTTAAATATAGACTTTAAGATATTCTAGATTGCCTAATTCTGTGTAAAATATATGTAGAGATGTTTTGATTAGTTTAAGAAAATAACAACTTTACCTTTAATAGGAATGTTATTGTGCATCAAATTGTAACTGCGTCGTTTTTCCTAGGTTCGTTTGATTATGTTATTTTTTTATGCATATTATTAAACATTGGTGTCATTCTCATGTCCTACACTCAACCTTGACTGATTAAACGAACTTTCTCATAGCGGCGTCAATATCAAAGCGTACTTAGTCTTCATAGTAGTATTATAATCCTTCCAAAGTCAGAAAAATTCTAATTTGGATGATGGTTTTGGCCATTCATTTGAATAAAGTCAAGGAATAAATTGACTATACTCGAGTCACTTTAGCGTGGCAATAGCGGTCATTGACCCGCCGACATTTTCTAGCATTCTTTATTTCCAAAACTGAAATAAAGTCCGTTAATAATAGTATGTATCGTGATCTTCAACTTGTTTTTGATTACCCTGACCGTACGTATGTGGTGGTAAATTACCTAGGAATAAAGTACTTAACATGATATAACTTTTCTTTAGATTAGACAGTAGGTAATTTTATACGACCATGAATCTAAGAAAACTTGAAGCCGGTACAAAATGCAAAACACTTATCTCCCTCATTTTCTTTTCATTGCAGGAAAAGCAGAGCTTCAGCCGGATTCAACGTTAAGCCGGCAGGATTGCTCGCGGAGAAACTTCTTACTTTATTCAAAACTTTAAAATAAAGAAACTAGTAAAGTTATGGGAGTTCCTAACAAGTCTAGGTACTTGGTAGATACTCCTATAACTTGAATATAGTCATAATTATTTGTTTTTAAGGAGGCTTCCCTATTTTATTTTTCAATTTGCAAGTCAGTGTCAGGTTGTCCGTTGAATCTCACGGACTTTCGCCTTAAAAATAAATATTTATCCAGTAGGTATATGCTGTTGATTTTCTCTGTATCTATCTAAATGCTGCGTGCACCTAGCTTCTGACGTTTCATAAGTGCCCATGTAGGTTTATGTGAAATAAAATATTTTGATTTTGATTTTGCTGTTTTACCAAGTCGTTTCAAATTATTTGTATCTATAAACCAAGGACGAATTCTAAGAATATGTCCTCTATAGTCCATTCGATCTGACGCAATTAAAGCTTATGAACTTAATCGATTTATTCTAAATGCCTGGCGAGTTTTCACAATCTTTATACGAAATCAATACCTATTATCAAATAATCGAGTTCGAGCGTCATGGTATAGGTACATAATTCTTGTAATACATCCTTGCTATCGGGGCTGACGGGAGCAAGTAGAAACAATTAGTGAACAATTGTTTGGGACACCCGGGACAACCGCCTACGGCCGTCTAAGTCCGCAGACAGTAGCCTAAGTCCGCCCTGTTCGCTGTGGCGTATTCTATGAATAGTTCAGTAATAGGGAGCGTCACAGAGTAGTTAGCATATGCACATGAAGTGACAATGTGTATATTGCATCGAAATTTGATAGACGGAAACAACAGAGGCTGTTGCAATGGACTGTTGTCAATGTACTAAGCAAATACGATAGTCGTGGATCGCCTCCAACATGAGCTTAATTTATTCGCAAGCCTCATGTAGACTGAGCCCGAATGAAAATCCCACAACATAAAACCCCAATACGAAGCTGTTATAAGAAACTACATAATTTAAAGACGTTTTTAATAACATTGCATCGAGGGTACTTATCTGTTCGGCTTTTTAGCCCCCCGTCCGGAATTTGGCCTGCCTTGAATGCTTGTATGGTATTAGAAAATATAAAGGGTAAATTAATACCGAAAAATAAAGATTGATACGGGATTGTTATGCAACTGTACGGATTTTTGTCAGGAATTTTCAAATTTAGAAATGGTAACCCTGATTGTACTCTCACTTTCACAGGACACAAAATCGTTTTACTGCGCATGTTTATGTATATCCCATGCATCAAACAAATTCAGTCAGCACTCCATTTACTAGCCATTGCGTGGTAAGCATCAATTATTTACATTTACACTGCAATAAAGCCGGTAATGAGATGACGTGTTCGCCCGGGCAATGCGTGCAGTCATCGAGTTTAGTGATGTGGATACGAGTATTAGTGGTTTGCGGCTATGCTGATTGTTGGTTCAACGATGGCCGGTGATTGATAGCCGATATAGCCGTGTAATTTTTGTATTTATAAATTACTGCCTATTAGGAACTATACGTAAAAAATGGAAATCAGGCCCGTATCCTCTTGAGAAATGTTTAGTTAATAATCTTGAATTTGCCAATTTCTACTCAATTTGAGTCTTATTTTTAGTACAGACTTAAAATAATTCTAGAATACAGGTTTCATATGTTTCACCAAATTAATGATAATCACATTTTGGTGACACAATATCTATTTGTTGGAAATGTTGAAGATCTTTTTCTGTTTTGCATTTTTAACCGAATAGAGCACGTGCTATAATCATGTTAGCCTGTTTTCTTACCTAATACCTATCAATATTACTATGTATTATGTAATAATGTAAATACAGACCTATTAGATAATATATAAAATAAAAAGCTATTTGGATCGATGAACTTTTTTCCTCATCTATTTAAAGAAAGATAAATGCTTGAAGAGTAAAATTGATGACGTATTTTTTCTCATGAGACACTTAACAAGAGGGAAACCCTCTTTCTTCCTTCCGTTGATGAAACGCCCGCATTTAGCGTAGAAGGGTTTTTGAAGGGGAAACATGTCCCCAAATTCTTTTTTACATCATTGTTTATTACTTTAAAAAAAAATCCTTAAAGCATGTATTTAATCGATCCTCAAATAATTCCCATTTTGCTATCCTAAAAATATTTTTGAACACTCTAATATTATTATAATGATTCAGGTAATGACTTTTTTTGTTAACCTCAAATAATTCCTATTTTGGGTTCCAAAAAATCAAAAAGCAATCTCAAAGCACGGTTTCCTTTTATAAAATAAAATACTAGGTAATCATTTCCACACAATTTGGTCTTTCAACAAGCGAGGAGCTCGTGGCTAAGTAATAACCGTGGATGACCATCTTTACATAAAATACTGGTATTCTGTTGCATCCGGTTAGACTGGAAGTGGACCCCAACATAGTTGGGAAAAGGCTAGGTAGATTTTCTGTCTGGCTTCCAACAAGCATCACCATCATCGGCTATGCATAGCCTTGTAACTGCACAACACTATGCAATAGGGAAAGACATTTAATGTCAATTTAGATGCGCGGTTATTACACGAACGTCACTCACGGATGCTGTTCGTATCACTGTAAACTGACATTACACTTTGATGACGATTGTAGTCCGTCTATGGTCCGTGTGTCATATAGAATATTCTTGCTAATCCTTACTGGTATCATACTGAAATGTAGAACTTTGTGGAGATATTTGTCACTTAATCATGCACACAAACAGACCTGGGTTTATTTGTAAACGTTGCTTAAAGTTAAGTAATGATTAGCGACTCATAATCTGCCTAGCCTTTTCCCAACTATGTTGGGTTCGGCTTCCAGTCTAACCGGATGCAGCTGAGTACCAGTATTTTACATGAAGCAACTGCCTATCTGACCTCCACAAAATCCACAACCCAGTTACTAGGCAAGACTGGTGGTCAGACTTTCGGGCTTCTGACGAACTGTAACGACAGTCAAAGATCCACGAATGGCAGCCGGGACCAACGGCTTAACGTGCTTTGCGAGGCACGGAGGAGTCTCGATAAGTAAAGATGGACACCCATCCACGTACCAACCCCGACAAGCATAGCTTAACCTGATGGATCGACCTTGCGGCTGTTATTAGTTAGCCACAAGCTCCTCAAGAGATAAACGTTGCTTAAAGTTAAGTAATGGTTAGCGACTGTTTAACCATACCTATATTTTTTATCGTTAAGGAACGTTTTTAAATAAAAGGGATTATGTCCATGTACCTCAATTGCTACACACTTTCAATGACCTTTTGAAAGAAATTTAGAATCCATTCGTTCATATTATTTTAGAAAAAACTGTCTGTGTAAATAACGCAATTAATATTTTTGTAATGTCAAAATTAAAAAATTAATGACATTGAGATTGTGAGTGTCTCACGCCGTTACCCCACTAGACCAACTTTTACCATACTTTTGACGGGTACGGCACTTACATAAAGTAGTCAGCAAGCGAAGAGTAGGACGCCCTCAGACTAGAAGCGAAGATCTTCGAGGGGACTGGTAGCAGCTGGATGAGAATGGCCAGTCAATCATTCAAGATTCAAGATCAAGATCAAGAATCAAGATCAATGAGAATCTAGCTATTATAATGACAGACTAATATGTAGCAGATGAAAAAGCTGTAGATTGCGAGTGAAACCGTGTTCTCCGCGGTTTACTAGTACCTACAAGAATAATATTTATTTTAATAACTTATAACTCAAGGGGGTTTTGTAATTTATTGTTGAACAAATATAACAAATAACGAAACTAATTAATTTAGCCATCGCATAAATAAGATTAATTTACATAATGACGTGCCTGATATGAATATTACTATCATGTTGGTTTGTAAAATAATATCTTGTTTCTGCTATTTTTAATAATTTCAATGTATTTGTTTACTTGACGACGCTACAGAAATATGCTTATAGGTGCGATATAAAGTAAGTTGCTGCTGTAAATTGCTGTGTTTTTGACCAGTTTTCAGCCTTATCGTATAACATAGGTAAAGATCTAGATTTTGGATTAGATTCTCTATGTGATCAAAGTATTATGGTTTTGATAGGTCAGTAGGACGTCTACGTTTAATTTTTGCACTTATTTTACCCTAGGGAAAAATACAAACCTATCCTGGTTTGTATTTTTCCCTAGTGTTATCATTTTTTTGTATTCCTCCTGTGTTATCATTTGGCAAAGAACCAAGGTATAACATAGTGCTCTTCTCATAGTAAATCATTGTTTAGGTACCTTGCTTGGAATACGGATTTTCCAGCAATGTTGGGGTCAGCTTCCAGTCTAACCGGATGCAGCTGATTACCATTATTTTACATGGAGCGGCTGCCTATCTGACCTCCACAACCCAGTTACTATATTGTACGATACCCCTTAGTAAGACTGGTTGTCAGACTTTCAGGCTTCTGACTACGCGTAATGACTGACAAAGATTTACAAATGATAGCCGGGATCCACGGTTTAACGTGCTTTCCGAGATACGGATACGGATTGATGATCTCAGCAATTTTTTTGAAGCAAATGATCACATAGGATGTTATGGCAATTATCTTCGATTTATTGTTCCACATACCAATAAGAAACAGATGACTACTATACGTGATAACGTTTAAAACAAAAATAGGAACTTCAAAAAAGCCGCCTCCATACAAAAAGCCGTGAATAATGTAAAATATGCTTTTCGGTGCAGTGCAAGGCCATGTAAAATAATAAATCATTTCATTTAAAACGTTAAAACGAAAAATTATGGGTGTTTGTAATATTTTTGTGTCGACTAAATATTTAACTAAACTGCTGTTCCATTGTTTTCTATTAGTGTTAGATTTGTTACAAGGCTGAACTATTTTATTAATACTTAAATTTTTATCGCCCATTATCCTTACGGTAAAATAGCCAGTTACTCTGTGGTTGAGGTTTCCGGCCGAAGCTCGCTTCCACTTTCGCCCATATCATCACTTTGTCATCAGGTAGAATGCAGGCCAAGAGCATCCACGCAGTGTTAAAAAAAAAAGCGTTAATCATTTTGAATTTTTTAACTGAAAAGAAAACTCTCATGAAAGAATTGTTAAATATACCTACATACAATACAATATATGATATTTATTACAAGCGCGATATTTATATAAAACGGTGAAGGAAAACATCGTGAGGAAACCGGCATGTCCTAGAACTAAAAATTCGAAGACATGGTGACATCTACCAATCCGTAACTGAGCCTGCGTGGTGTTTTATGGCCCACTCCCTCTCACAGTAAGAAAGAGAAAGAGAGAAAGAGTTCCCAGCAGTGCGAAAATTATAGGCTAATTAAGATGTAATAGGTTATCCATTAGTTTTTTTAAATTATTCCTTGAATGCCTCGCTTTTTAACTAGAGCAGATATATGTAGGCATTGAGGAACCAAAACACAATACCAGAAGATCTCCTAAATGATGTCATGCCATAAAAATTCTAAAGATAAAAAAAACCGTCAGACGCAACTCGTAAAATGACTTTATTGCCATATATAATAACTTCCAATTGGTTGCTAAAATTAAAATTGTATGAATATGCAATTTAGTTGGCATCATCGTTAATTTGTTAATGAGTTCTATTAATCTGTTCGCCTATTAAACAATTATTTCTTTTAACCAGAGTTAGAACGCTTGTCAGTTCCTGATTAACCTCATTTTAAATGTTTTTGAATTATCACTTGTATAATGCTCAGGATTACCTACTTACTGTTTTTTATATTCAAACAAATTGTCATAAAACCACTTTTAAATCTTAATGATTCTCGGATCAATCTGTAAACTTAAAAAAACTGTGCCCACCTTGACTACTGCTTGATTTGGCAATGGGGGTCTCTTAATTATCGAAAAGATATCACCACATTCACCACGCATTTCGAACGGGTTGGAGTTCTCACTGAATTCAGTTCCTTTGCAATCATCATCATTTCGGCCGAAAGCCGTCCACTGTTGGACATAAGCCTCCCCTCTTGCACTGCCACTTCGACCGGTTCTGTGCTTCATCCAGCAGATTCCTGCGGTCTTCACAATGTCATCGGTCCTTGTGGGAGGCCTTCCAACGCTACGTCTTCCGGTACATGGTCACCACTCCAGAACCTTTCGGCCCCATCGGCCATCTGTTCTGTGAGCAATGTGGCCTGCCCACTGCCACTTAAGTTTGGCAATTCTTCGGGCTATGTCGGTTATCTTGGTTCTCCTGCGGGTCTCTTCATATCTGATTCGATCACGCAGGGAAACTCCAGGCATTAGTCCTCTCTATTGCGCTTTGGGTGACTTTTAGTCTTCTGATTATTGATTGATTTATCGTCTTTACAATGTCAAAACTCTATGTAATGAGACGCTAGTAAACCACGGTAAGAACTGCAATAAAAATCATTTTTGTTTAAAGAAACATTTTCAGCGTCTGAAATTCAGACCCCAATGAAAACTAAGTCTTTTACCTAAACATCTATTTTCGAATAAAATTAGTAGTCGCAAGGCAAACCAACTTTAATTTAGTCGGCGGATTTAAACTCATTTTGCACGTATATAACCAAGTTTAGTTATTAGAATACCTATGTTAGAACGCGGCCCTGATTACAAATGTAGGCATTAAAGCTTTCGCGGGTGTGACTTTATCGGAATTATAGTCTTTATGAGCGTTGCAGGTAAGAACAATAATTCTGTGTTTGTGTTGAATATCTAATTTCTTATCTGTGCCGATTGGCTAATGATATTAGTAGTTTTGTATAGTTGGTAGTTTTTCGTAGAACCTGAACTGAAGATGATTTTGGATTTATTTAATCTACTTGATGATGATGACTGAAGATTTGGTATAACCAATTTATAAATTATTGGTGTAGTGTATCTATTTAATAGATGTGTAAACACTATCTCATGCACATTAGCAGTGAGGTCGCTGTCACTAATGTCAACTGTCAGTTCACCACGAATGGCGGGAAAGTGGGAAACAGTTGAAAGTGAAGTGGTACCTGCACAGGAGGCTTGGTGTGGTGATGAGCCAGTGTAGTGATATAATTAGCTTAAATACGGGATCAACAGGATTCTACAATTGGTATAGTGGTATTGGAGGAAAAGCAGTTTAACCACCAATGCGCACACTGGGCCCGCGATTATGGCTCAATCCCTCTCATAGAGAGATATGCTAAAATAGTTAAGTATACATAGATTTCTTACTTTTTATATAAATTCTATGCATATTAATCGATCGTCAATAAAGCAGGTGTTTCTCAGCTGGAGACTGTCTAGACAAGAGCAATATCAACAACTACGATTGCCATAGTGATCTACATACTAACCAGACACGTAGGTTTATGATCGACGAGTCTATTATAACATAACGGGTGTAAAATACTCTCAACAAAACCGAGGAACATATCATACCTGGGAACTTTCTGGTTATGAAGATAATGAAGGCCAAAGTTACAACGTTTTTTTACGAAAACAAGTTTTAAATGTTCTAACTTAACTTTAAACACCCCCACGATCCCTGAACCATTGCATGCACCCGTATGCACATGTTTTGCGTGCGTTACGTGGCGCACTACTGTACACGCCAAAGATTCAGAAGAAAAAAAAATCGTTTCCGAGTAATTACTTATTTTTGCACAAAGTTACATGAAATATGTTGTGTAGTAGGTATATGTTACATGAAATACATTTTTTTTAAAGAATAACTATGGAGCCTCTTGCCCATTCTCTCCATACGAAGCTACCTTTTGGAAAGAGCAACTTCAGTAAATTCTATTTTCTTATATTTGACATTCATTTGCTTTTTTTGTGACTTATTTCAGACTTGAACATTAACCAGAGTTTAATTATGAAGCCTCTGGAAAATAATACTTCTCAGTTGAATCGATAACAGGGCAGTGGCATTGTTATAATCTATGAATATTATGACTAAAGATCCCAAAAGGTATGGCTAGGGGTAGGCTTGATATGTATACCTAACTACTGAAGCTTCTCAATCTATTAACGTGAATTTGTAGGTAAGATAGGTAGGTAATCTTCGGAACTACTGATCCGATTCCAAAATTCTTTCACTAATACCTACACATTTCATTTTAATGTTAAAACAACAACAAAAAAAACAAAACAACAAAACACCAGCAAAAAAAACAACAAATGTAATTCATAAATAATTTAATTAGTTAGGTATTCAAATTTTCGCCTGAATTCATGTTGTAACTGTGACACGTCGTCATATCTTTGTTATAACTTCTTCGTTAAGCAGGCTTTGTGTGACTGTACTTCATCTTGTTTTGTGAACAGAACCCTGTAATATAATTCTATCTAAATCCTTGTTGACTTATCTTTTCGCAATTATGTGTAATCTTCATTGTCAAGATTTGAAAGACAGAAGAGTTACGAGGGTAGTTAGTTTTATTTTGAAATTTCCTTTTATTATGGATTACTTTAGGTCTGTAGGCTGTAAAAATGTAAAAATAAAACACTGACGGCGAATTTCACCAATGAAACTGAACGCGATCAGCACATAAACAACTTTTAACTTTCGGTCAGTGTCATTTGTCTTTGGAATATTGACACTGACAGCTCTTGAACGCGGTTTAGATGTGCTGATCGCGTTCAGTATTACTGGTGAAATTCGCACGGAGAAGTTTAATTTTATTGACAAAGAAAACCTAGGACACTATCATCCCTTTCAATCCGGGAGTATGCGATGGTTTTAATGATTTTCTTTAGACATTGGGCACAACAGACAGATCTATAAAAGTAAATAAAATTTAAATATAAAGAACCACACGTTTAACATCACGCCTGGAATCCCCGAACGGTTAGGCACCAGTTATGTTTAAGTCCCATGTAATAGGGGGCGAGCCTAAAATTGAAACATATAAGCGTTTGGGCAATAAATGGGTGTATTAATTTCCTCATTTGCATTTGATTTTTCCATCAGCCATGAAATGAAAATTATTAAAAATGAAAAAAAAAAAGATTTCTTCAATAATCCCCACACAAAAATCCCTGCATTACAGATGACTGTTACCACTTTCCATCGAGTAGGGTTTTGCCATGTTTATCAACCTATTATAAAAAAAAATACGAAAAATAAAAGGCGAGGTGCTTTACCTCATTCGTCTGATACGACCTTGTGTCATTAAAGATGTCACACCCTGTTTTTTCCTCAAAGCAGTAAGTATGGAAATTAGGACATAATCATTATATAACGACCACATTGTTTTAATAATAATAATATGCCATAAATTAACACATTCTCGTCTAGTAAACGAATATTTTTATCATGACTCAGAATTTCACCTTTAATATTGAAATTCTGTTATTAAATCTAACAAGAATGCAGTACCTAGTCATTTTAGCCAAACCTATGCAAAAATGTGTCATGACAACATTCAGACTATTTCACTTCAGGCAGGTTATCTTTTTATGGATACTGACTAGGTAGTAAAATATCTAAGCTTATTATTGTTTTAAAAGAACACTCCCTAGTACGTAATATCTTATGCAATTCAAAGGAATGAAGATAAATATATAGATAGATAAATCATTTATTTCGTGCACGCAAAAGACACACCAGCGCAGAGCCTGGCACTAGTTGTCGGGCATTTATGCTGAACTTGCCCTATTTGGCGCAACCGTGAGGCACACAATACTATTTAAAGTTTTTTCTGCTTTTTGTTTTTGTGTGAATATTATGTGCCAAGTCAAATACATTTATTTTCTTTATTTTTCATTACATAGCAAAACATTAAAAAGCGCGATTAAATAATAACAAATTACAAAATATAAAAATATGTTTCTATTTACTTGCCAATATACAAAAAAATTGAAAAAAAAGACCTATTTTGAAGACTCATGAAGAGTGTGGTAATGTAGACAAGTATATG
Source organism: Eupsilia transversa (assembly GCA_914767815.1). NCBI lineage: Eukaryota > Metazoa > Arthropoda > Insecta > Lepidoptera > Noctuidae > Eupsilia > Eupsilia transversa. Next base: position 6,363,804 of record OU611874.1, read on the forward strand.
ATAAGAGGCAGACCAAAACAGATAAAATACATTATCACGGCTGTAAATTCCGAAGGGTAAAGCAGAGGTACACCTATAGTACCTTCACATTTCTTCAGTTACGTTTAAGTTCCATGTAATTAGGGGCCAAAGAAAAAAATAATTAAAAACACTTTTTACAAAAAAAAACAATCGACTTCCAAAAAAGTTGTGGTACCTACCCCCTACAAGTTCGAATATCACGACCTGCTATTTAAATAACAGTGACAGGAATATGTTAAAACATTGTCCATATAGGCTAAGTGGGAGAAATACGTATTAATGAAGTTAACTCAAAAAGTACTCAAGCTAAATTAATAAAATTTATACGGGACCACCTCGAGAGCATACCCTTAAATAAAAAAATAATTTTCAAAATCCGTCCACAATTAATGAAAATATCGACGGACATACACAATTGAATGGAATTGAATTTTGTTATGACGACCTATAGAGACATGTGTGGTTGAAAAACGCGTCCTAGTACTGCACAAGTAAAATAAAATAATTTGGGATGAGGACAGGAGTATGATGAATTCCTTCATCCTTGTATTAACATAATCTCCGAGCAGTTTTATGTTAATTTAAGAGCACATTGCTGAAGTTGACTTTTTGAAATACGGAAAATAAATTACCACGGACGATATTCAAAGAATGCCTTTTCCCAACTATGTCAGGGTCGCCTTCCAGTCTGACCGGTTGTAGCTAAATACTAGTATTTTACATGAAGCGACTGCCTATCTGAACTACACAACTAAGTTATTTGGTAACACGATACCCCTTGATATGACTGGTTGTCAGACTTTCGGGATTTTGACAACCCGTAACGACTGTCAAAGATCCACGAATGACAGCCGGGAGCAACAGCATAACGTGCTTTCTGAGGCAAGAACGGATCTTGGTTTGTAAAGATGCACGGACCAACCGTGGCCAGCGTCGCTTTACCTGATCGATCGACCCGTGTGGCTGTTATTACTTAGCCACAAGCCCCACTACGATGCGACGATATTCTAAGAATGTAAGACTAATTACTTTGGATTTTGAATGCTCATTGTAGTAAGTGCCTACATGGCAAAACATTATAGGTAATGTTCTAACAAAATACTAACGAAACAGCGAACGTGGCTAAAATAACCTGATTGTATTATTAATCTGATTAGGTAGCGAATAAACACCCTCCTGAACTGAGTAAACTAATTAATTAGTGAAAAATTGATTTTGGGGTGAGAAGCAGTTCAGGAGCAGCACCCCAATTTGTAGTTACGTTACGGAAGTTAGGCGGCATCTTAAATAATATTCAGTGCTTTATTATTTACATCACTACCCGCCCCTGTTTGTCACGGTTTTTAAGAGTAGACAAAACATCGTGATTTGTACAGTTTAATATTAAAATATTCAACATATAGGGTTGCCAGGTGTCCGGCTTTTTACAATCGTGTCCGGCCAAATGTATACAAGTCCGGCCTATCCGCTTTTTGTTAGGGCGTTTGCACACTACAAGGAATTTTACGGTCCGGCAGTCCGATTTTCAAGTAAATATCACGTGATCCGGAAATATAAAGGAAGGAAGGTAAAATTCCGTGTAGTGCACAAACGTCCTTAATTAAGGCGTTTGTGCCCTTAAGCTTTTGGTCAACCCGCCCCGTCAAAAGATACCGATTGAAAGCTCACGAACGACTCACGCGGACACGCAGGACTCTCGATCGCGCAGGAGTCGTAGGCGAAGGTTTTAGTTATATAAAACCTTTAAACCAACGAAAAGAAGTTAAAAAATACTTTAGTTAAGAACAAAATGTGATTCATAATAACATATTAATTTAACAGCACGCGTGGCGGGTAGAAACGGGTTTTATCGATGGTAGAATAGACAAAATGACAGGTAAATACTCAAAATCTGTCATATTTTCGACAAAACCGTATTTTTGTCTCCGGTGGTCATGCTACGCGTGCAGTTCCTAGAGGAATACCTAACAATAACGAATAGGTACTCACACAAATAAAACAATTTTTTTTTCTTAAAATCCAAAATATCCGGCTAAATATAAATTTGTGTCCGGCTTTTCTATTTTTGGGCCTAGCAACCCTACATACAAACCTTCCGGAATACATTTTCTAAATTATGGTAAAAACCGCATCAAAATCCGTTGTGTAGTTAAAAGAATATAACGTGGTCACACAGACAGACACAAAGAGCGGATTTTATTTTAAATAATAAACTAGCGAGCCGAGCCGCTGCTTCTCAAGGTTTTTACGACTTACCAAAACATCGAAATTTATTTATTCAATGTAAGTTTATTGTTAATGTAATAAACACATAAACCTTCCAAAAAAGCTCGTGGCTAAGTAATAACAGCCGCACGGGTCGATGGATGAGCGACCATCTTTACATACCGAGACTCCCCCGTGCCTCTCGAAAAGCACGTTAAGCCGTTGGTACCGGCTGTCATTCGTGTATGTTTGACAGTCGTCACGAAGCGGCAGAAGCCCGAAAGTCTGACAACCAGTCTTACCAAGGGGTATCGTATTACCCAGTTACTGGGTTGTAGAGGTTAGATAGGCCGTCGCTCCATGTAAAATACTGGTATTCAGCTGCATCCGGTTAGACTGGAGGCTGACCCTAACATAATTGGGAAAAGGCTAGGTAGATTGATATACACATAAACCTTCCGGAATAAATTCTCTAAATGATGGTGAAAGCGTATCAAAACGAAATATACACTTCACGCGCTCTCTCTCGCACACTGCTCGACATTTAGCTGAGAAACAGAGAGCGCGCGAATTGTAGTTCGCTCTCGCGACAGTGTAGCCGTAGCATAATAGTAGCTACAAATCGCAGTTATTAGCACAATAATATGAATAACTCGATTTTCACCAAAAGAGGCGAGATCAGTATATTAGAGTGTAATTAATATTTTTAGGAAAGCAAAATGGGAACACAATTACATTTTAGGCATGCTCAAAAAATCAAGGCTCCGGACTACAGGTGAGAATTTACTAAAAGACAAATCTAGTAACATTTATTTAATATTCTGAAAAAGCCTTCCGATAACTTCTTACTGATTGTAATTGACAAGATCAAGCTACAGTTCAGGTATACTCTTCTAAATGTGTCGATACCGAAGCGTTTGTATGCAAAACTTAGCTTAGACACGTCTAGTAACGTTACTGTAGTGTTTATTTGGACTCGGAAACCGAACACAAGGCAGAAACTTACGACAACCGACTGCTACCTGACCTATATCGTTCCTCGTGTGGATGCCATGCAAGTAAGCAATTATATTAATGATAGAGTACGGAAATGTATAGTTTTGTCAAATGGGAAAGTATTTTAATTCCTCCCGATATTTTCACCGGTTTTGAACACCTATAGAACTAAAAATTCTAGGATGTGACATTCACGTTCCACATGGTAGATTATGGCACACACCTTCTGACTGGCATATTAAGTCTAAGGTCCTAGCAGAAGGAATATTATTACAGGCTAATATTATGCTCAAGTATAATTTTATATTATGTTTTCTTCTACGTGCGTAGATTGTGATTTTTATATTCATTCTATATGATGTATGAATATAAAAATCACAATCTACGCATACATAGTATTACGGTATACGAGCAACATAACAACATTAACGACCTCTGGTCTCATCCGAAGACACCCTTAAACGAAAACGTAATTGCTAACATGCCTGCGAAAGATATAATCTAAAGGTAACAAGAAAAATTCCCAAACGCACTGTAAACGGATTCCGTATCGCGGCCATATTTCGTAGTACGCCAAATCGCTGCTTGCGTCGAGGGAGCGTTTGATTTGGTGCGATTCGTATCACGCCTTATCGCGAGTTCACTTCGTTTCGCAAGACCACAAAATAGATGGGTACAGAAGGTCGGCTTCTTACATCAAGAAAAAACCAGTGCATGAACAAATAGACGCTTATGTACGGAGATCTCAAATGAATGCCAGTTTCGGGTACACATGCACCTGCCGTACGTAGATATATTTACATGCCAGTTATCATTCTCCTGCCTTTATCCCGATTTAGTTGGGGTCGGCGCAGCATGTATTACTTCTTTAGTTGTGTTCTCGGCAGTGACGAAGACACAGAAAACAAAAAAGGGTAACACAGCACAGGAGTGAAAAGCAGAAAGAAGAGGACCGAGAAAGCAGCGTAGCCCCGCCAAAAGATTCACCGGTGAAGATCGACCTGAGCCAACTGGCGGCCACGTCGTAAAAAGATGCCCATCCATAGATAAATATCACCCGTCTCTCCACTATTCCATTGCCTACTCAAGGATGCATATCCGGTGCGGCTCGCTAATACTTCCTTATCCTGAGGGCACGTTTTCCCTACCATTACCGCGCCACCCGGTCTACTCCTTGATATACAATGGCCTCTGTAGCCCCATGAAACATGAGAATCCAGCGGCTAGAGCAAATCTGGGGGTTCATTCGTTTTATCGAGTCTGGTTAAACCACGCTGGGATTGGTGCATTTCATTCATTCGTTCATTCAGTTGTCATCTCGGTAGTCACCCCCTTTCTAGCCATATGATCTTTCACACTGTCCATCCGTCGTTTTTTTTATTTTCCCGTATTCTTATAGCTAGATGGCATTCATATTCAAAACTTTGCTCACGACATTTTCCGCACTCCTCCGAATTACGTGCATACCATGACAACCGATTTCCACACAACTTTTCAGTCATAGGTGCCACTTTCAGACTTCCTCGTTTATACTCATTTCAATTATTAAACGCCATGCCAGTAAATTGCACAAAATTTATGCAAGTAGCTTGCAGGTCATTGTGCCATATCAACTTCTAATTGGCGATACAGTTACTGGCATGTGTATTTCTTGAAGGCTTGAAGTGTGTCTTGTGTTTATGTCGAATGCGTTTTCGCTCGTCGTTTGAAGCTGACTTTCTGTACCTATCTATTCTGTGGCAAATCGCACGGCAAGGGGTTATAAGGGTAAACAAAGTTCATATAGGAATTAGTATCGTCGTTATTAATGAGGGTTATGAGATCATTATAGTACGATGCATGTGTTTGTTTAATAAAATGGTTTAGTTATCGCGTAATATAATCGTAGGTAGTTTGACTTATTTATGTAGATGAAAGGTGATAATGTCTTTTTGTTTTACGATTGTCCCTTTACCAGAAAAGTGTTTAAGGTAGTTCTTCAGTTCCCATGAGAATTCGTTTCGAAATATTTTGTAACTAGCTTCTGCCCGCGACTTCGCTCGCGTGGCAGTCAACTATACTGTAACATACCCATGGCACAATAGTTACTTTTTTTTTTGTATAAGCCTACACCGTTCCACTGCTGAGCAAAGGCCTCCCCAAAATCCTTCCAAGCATCCTTTCCCAGGACCACCTCGAACCAAACCTTGCGGTACACGTCTAGGTTGTCTCGCCACCTCTTCCAGGGCTGGCTTCGGCGGCGCCGTCCATCCTCAGGCACCCATCGTGTGGAGACTTTTGCCCAGCGGTCACTATGCATGCGGCTGACATGACCCGCCCAATTATATTAAGCTTGGCAGCCTTTTTGCCTACGTCAAGGATCCCCGTTTTGAAGCGTAGCATGGTGTTTCTCTGTCAGTTCGATTTACGTCCAATAAAGATTCGGTTATAGAGTAACTTAATCTGCTTCTGACAGAATTTTTAGACATTACCTCCTGCATCCAAACTTACAAACTTAACCTTTTTATAATATTAGTGTAGGTAAGAGGCAAGCTTTAAGTCGATCGACTCTATTTTTACAAAAACAAAATTGTATCAATATATTAACAAGAATAAAGGTAGAAAGATAGGCATTTCCATTTTTCTAATAAAGAAAAAATATTATTTCAGATGAATGTTACTACCATTTAAGTACCTACTTGATGTTTGATGTCTGCACCAACCAAGCTCTTATCTTCACAGTTGTAGTAAAAATGAGACGTCTCTGCGTTTATTACGATTTCTTATCCAGCATTGCTTTGTTCTTTGGCAGACCCTATTCATTTAGAGATCATTCACTGGGTCCCTTTACTCAAATATTTTTTTATAAGAACTGATTTGTTTTTTTTCACGATCTTTCATATTTTGATATTTGTAGGGGAGCTCATTGCTTGGGGATCTTGCCCCTATTTGCTTTTTTTGGGGAAAAGATCACACGTTTGATGTTGCCCACTTGTAATGTAGCTACACAGATATTCAATTAAGCTGGAAGTAGGTTTAGGTTCACAGTTTATTCATGGGCTGTAATTGCAGTTGGAGCACTCAAAACTACTACTTTCAACTTTCAGCACTGAGGCGAGCGATGATAATCCAAAATCGCGCTTTTATTTACGCATACGGTTAGGTGTCGTTAGTGTTAGTGAAAACGGGCATACTTACACTTCCAGAAATGAGTTAGAATTAAATTATTTCGCTTCGCAGCCGGGTTATATTTATTTTTAATTTTTGGTATGTACACATGCCAAAAAATATTCATTTCACATCTACCCACAAGTTACGTTTCATCAGATTAGTACCTGAGAAGGTCTAAGTATAAAGCCTTCATTTCCCAAAAACTCCAAGAAGCGTACAAACGGGAACCTCACGCGACTTTGGAACTTTCGCGCCTAATTAATCAGAGCTTCTTAGAAGTTTTTAACAGGCTGCCTCAGATAACGTGGTTTGCCATCAACTTTCAAGTCTTCATAGTAGGTACTAATCAAGTATACTCCCACCACGACAGAGAACACAATAGGATTTTAGTTGAAAACTTTGTTAGCGGAAGGCCAAGATTGCAGATTTCCCATAGGGCCTACGCCAGTTTCAACTTGCCAGACTATATCGATAACTTCCTCTGACTCTCGCTTAGTTATTTATTATCATCTGTACTTGGAAGTGTATACTGACAACCAAGGGATATCGTATTATCCGCTTACTGGGTTGTGGAGGTCAGATAGGCAGTAGCTCCATGTAAAGTACTGGTATTCAGCTGCAACCGGTAAGACTTGAAGCCGACCCCAACATAGTTGGGAAAAGGCTAGGCAGATACAGAGGCTACAGATACAGATACTGGCAGTACTTGGAAGTGTGGATAGGATCATTTAAAGGTAGAAACTGCGTAGTTAAATATCAAATGCCAGTATGTCCAATCTAAACAAAAAGTGGGAAATTAAAGAAATACGTTTTTTGCTATAGATTATTCAGTTATGAAGTTTTATAAAATACAATCACTCGTGTAGGTGATTGTGTTTATTAGAATAAAATTTAAATAATATATAAATAACGAATACCTACTTAAAGCTAAAAAATCAAGTTAAAGTAACAACAAACATACCAGAGTTTGAGAAAATCACTGTGGGCTTGCTGGATTTTGAAAAATACCTAATGGATTTACCAGTTTTTGCTAAATCTTAATATATAAGGACGTACTCAGGTCGGTATTTAATAATATTTATGTGAAACCACATAATATTATTTATTAAGAAACGAGAAAATTTTACATATAATAATAAAGATTAATTAAAAAATTGGACGAAATCTAAAGCTTCCTCCGTGACATAAGCTTCTGAATTATTTATGGCATCCTCTTCTCTCTTCTGTTTCAGCTGTCTCCTTTTCCCGTTTTATCTTAGATTTTGGCTCAGTTTTTTTTCGTACTTTGGATCCACAACACTTAGCTATACTTAAACTATTTTTAATCATGTTTATCAATAAAATTCTATAATAATATAAACAGCGACGATAACGTGCTTCACTCCCGATAACTAATGGAAATGGCAGCCATCTTAGACCTCATACTTTACTCTGATTGTTCGCCGCAAATAAATACATGTCACTGAACATATCGAGATATGAAAGAAATTTTAATCATCGATTTTAAACGGTATTTCAGTAGTAATTTTATTGATACCTTGATATGGAAAAAACAAACTTAAGTATAATTTTTTATTGACCCGATTTACAGTTCAATTTCGAGTATGGGGTGTGATTTAACGGGATTTGAAATTTAACTAAAAAAATTATTGATACACTAGTTCTTGTATCATATCTACTGTTTCCCAAGTAATTATAAAATAAATAAGCAGGGGTTTGACGCTATTCATCTGCAGCTCTTTTTATTAGGCAGGCAATTATATCCTTAATCTTAATTAAATGAGGAAAAAACAATTTTAAAATAAAAAGAAACAGCACAAAACGTTTAAATTAGCAGAGCGCGAAACCGCTGCCGTTTATTTAGTAAAATGTAAGCATAAACAGAAGTATGTAAATAATGTCGCCACAAGCTTTAGCACAAAAAATACAAATCCAAAAGAATTCAGAGCAAGAAAGAAAGGAAGGCAGGGGCAGCAAACATAAAATTGAATATTACAAGCGAATCACGGAATTCACTTCAGTAATTTAAACAAAGCCGATGCAGGGCCAGAGGACTTAATTTTGGTAGAAGACAGAGAAAAATGTTATGCAAATTTGTACAGCGTATTTTTTCTTCCATTAACCTTCCGGCCGGGATCGTACGCCCCACGGAAGGGACGCCTCCCAACAAAAACACGCTTTTATTTTGAAACTGTAATTAGGAAATTAACGACTTGGACTTAGGAAAAACAAATGGTGTTTTCGGCGGTTCATGTGGGAATTTCGTCGCCATTGTGGGAATTTAAATAAAAAATTAACAATGATAAAACGTGTAGAGGCACGCAATGAGCCCTTGTTTTTACTTTCTCCCTTTTTGTTAGGCTGAATTTGGTTGCTTCCATTTATCGTAACCGCCGAGTGCGTTAAAACGACTATAAATTTTCTGGATTGAATATGTACCTACCTACAGTTAAGTAACAGCATTGAAAAATAGTAATCTATACTTATAATAAATCTGTAGAAGTGAAAATTCTGTACATTGAAAATATCAAAAAAATAAATGGCAGGGGGTGTTACTAGACCGACACCGAACCCAAAAGTGTGATTAATTTTTTTTTTGTCTGTCTGTCTGTCTGTCTGTCTGTCTGTCTGTCTGTCTGTCTGTCTGTCTGTTTGTTCAAGTATCACGCAAAAACTACCGGTTCGATTACGATGAAACTTGGTATAATTATTCTTTAATATCCTGGGCACCACACTGGGTACTTTTTATCCCGGAAAAGTATCCTATCCTACGGTTGGGGGGTGTCAAAGTTTGTATGGAAGAATTTTAACGCGCTGTCCGATTAACTCGAAACTCAATATTTATACTTAAACCCAAAAATTAAGAATAACGTGTATCAGGATTTTTCGAAATTCAACCCCTAAGGGGGTAAAATAAGGGATGAAAGTTTGTATGAAAAATCTTATTCCTTGAGGTAATAAACACGAAACTTCGCACGAATAGTTATCTAAATAAATTATAAAGTTTGTAGTTTTTTGTTTTTCTAAATTACACCCTTTTTTTTTTTTTTTTTTTTTTTCTTTTTTTTTTTTTTTTGGGTGGGAAATCATCCAATGACTTCTCCCGCTCTGGGCGGAGCGGGAGGGCGTGTCAGTCTTTTACTGACTAAAACCCACCCGTGTTCTTTCCCTTGCCATGCCAGGGGCCACGGTTTCCCCTTAGGACTACCCGCAACCCCGGCGGGCAACGGTCCTAGCGGACCCCGTCAGTTTTGCTGACATCTCTTTGAGGCGCGCGTGGAACACGACGCGCCGTCGACCCGGGCCTGGTCCTTATTGGGGGCGAGCTACCCATTGCTCACCGCCCGCAAGCCCGCGCCTACGGTGGCCGGGAATCCTCCAAGGAGTCCCGACGCCCAGGGCCTTTGCCTCTCCCTCACGCGCTCCGCCTCCTCCTTCGTCTAAATTACCCCCTAAAGGGGGATTGGGGGGTGTCTGTGTTTGTATGGAAGAATTTTAACGCGCTGTCCGATTAACTCGAAACTCAATATTTATACTTAAAACCCATGGGGATGTATGGGGTAATTTCCGACATTCACGCGGGCGAAGCCGCGGGCAGCAGCTAGTAAGTAATAAATTGCGCGGCTGATTAAGAAAAATAAAAAGTATAACTCTATTGTCACGTTTAGTTGACAAAGCCTTTGTTTACTTTAAGGTCTAATTACAAAACAGATTGCTCTGTGCTACAAAAGATCATTATCGTTATCTGATTCAGATGCGTGTCGAAAGCGCCTACAAAAACTTGCGCCGCAATTATAACGCGGCTCGGTGCTATTTACTAATAAATAGGCGCTTGCACGAAGCAATAAAATTACTGTAGGCTGCCCATTGTGATTTTGTATTCTAGAATATTAGAGACTTTATTATGCAGATTTGGAGATCAGTTGATAATGTTGCTGTATACAATTTTTTTTTTGATATCCAATAACTCTGGGGTTAAATTCTGTAAGTAAAAATAATACAAAAAGTCCGACAATAATGTGGTCCAAAAATGCATAGTTTCAAAAATAACACTACCTATACTCTCGATGTGTGTATCTAAGTTTCATTGATTAGTACCAGCAGTAAAATTTTCACTCAAACCAATAATTCATAATTAAAGCTAAGTAAATGCGACGTTGTTATATTTCACGTAGGAGTGTTTTAAATTAATAACTATGACGAATTATTTTGTATGAAAAAAAAACTAGGTATGTCTTTTAGAAAAGTTATTTGTTTCGGAAGGCTTATTCATTAATATTAAACTAACATAAAATAAAGAAATCTCAATGTTTTGTCAAGTCGTAAAAACCGTGTGAAGCAGGGGCGGGTTGCTATAGTGCTGAATCATCGTTTCAAAGAGAATTTCATTGAAAAAAAATAATATGGATCACTGTCACCAGCTAAACAAAAGCGGATGAACAAACTAGATAGAACAATAAGGTCAGTTAAAAGATTTTACTATATTAGTCACAATAAAGCCAACTTCACAGCCACACCACGAAAATTAATTGTAGTAAATTAATCAATACTGTTTAAATTGAAAATTCATTCCAACAATTACACTATGAATCATTTATAAAGATACAGCTAGGTACCTATCATTGGAAAATCATTTCTCTACAAAGACAATTATTCGAAGATTGATTCGTCCTGCCCCATCCATTGTGACGTAACAATAAACCCTTTATCTCTAATCCTTCAGCGGTTTATTTGGAAGTTTTAAGGAATTGCGCGTAGATAAGAAATAAACACAATAAAGGCTCTTTTACACGAGAATAGATTCTAGACCATGAAAAGGCGAAAATGTTCATTCGACGCTGCTGTTATCGCTCTGTGCTTACACTTAAGCGAGAAACAAAAACTCGATCACGATTATTATATGTCATACGAAACTCGCCAAGCGATTTTCTCGAATTGTAATTAATTGACAACTCGAAATACAACTTTTTGGGTTGACATGTTGTCGTTGTTAATTTGAATAAGGAAATAATGTTTTAGCTTTTCAACATGCTGGTATATCGTACCTATAAGTTAGGTTTCCTTCAAAATATCGCTTTTAACGGTAACACCGCCCATTGTGTAACACTAAGTAAAATATCTACATAATTATTATATCTGTAATTTTATGGTGTAGTTACTTACATAACAAAGAGTTTTCTATTCATAGATCTTCGGTTTACACGAAGCAACTTATTATCTCTTTTCACTAATAGCTTTTCGTGGCAAGAAACTTCACTCGTGTAACGGAGCCATAAGATTCCCCTGCTGGCGTCACTACCATCCCCATTGGCCATCCATCAAGTTGGCACTGGTGTCCATTGTAAAGTTTCTGCCACAGATTAGATAGCGTTCCTCGAGTTATAAATGCGATATTGTTTTGTTATTTTGATTTAGTTTTCGAATGTTTTGCTTTTGTCCGTTCTGTTTCTATTTTACGTTCAATTTGTAACTGCTTTGTTGCTAAAGTTGGGTTCGTCTGACATTATTCACCTACATAAGTTACTTATAATGCCCTTTATTATTTTGATCTATGATTTTTTATGTGGATCTACTACCTTTAATTAATTAATCAACCAATGCCGTGGCGAAGAAAGAATGTAATATTTTAATCCGTTTAATCTATGAATACGATTTACGTCTGTTGTCTCTCCACTCTTCCACGTTTTCATTATGCATAATTAATTTTTTACGTGGCGAAATATTTCAAAACTTCTTATCCTATATTTAGATAGAACGAACAACAACATTGACTTCAGGGGATGTCGCTCAAGGTATCAAGTTTCAATGCCGCACGGAATTCCTTGCGCTCTCCTCTCTGGTACTGTTCACTTTGTATGTACCTCAAGTACTTGCAGAGACGCAATTCTCTAGACGGCGTGTCTTGTCCAACGTATAAGGGGGCCAAAGAGGGCGTATTAGGTATCTGTTTTCCTTTGTTAAACAAAGAAACTAATGCAAAAACACATATACATCTTCTGCCAAATCTCCATTCAATCCCAGTCCCCTATTATTTAAAGCGATAATGACTGCTCCTTGCCACACTGCTACACCCATTTCTCGTATAAGGCTTATAATTAATTAAACCTCATTATTGTTGACTTCATTCTTTCCCGATTATCATTTGTTTCGCCCAACTTCGCCTCGGAAAAATACATTACGGGAGTCCCTTGCATTAGTCTTCGTCGCATTTGGAGCCGACGTTAATTAATATCGAATACCCTTTCGGTTTTACCGTTCTTTGAGTTATGTCTTTATTTGAACGCTATCTATTTCTGTGTAACTTTATTTTATTGGTTCTGGTGCGATTAAGGCAATTTGTCGACTTGTTGTTGAAGTAATTGCTTGAGTTTTGTATTGTTTCGTGATGTAGTTTTATTAAAACCATTTATAAGGAAAGTCCGTAGTAAACTCTCTCCTCTTTTTTTATTTTTTTATTGCGATATGGGTTTCCTCTTGTCCTGGATCTCGCCTGATGAAAAGCGATGGATGAGGTCTAATGGAATGGATGGAACGAGCGAGCCCAGAAGATGCCTTGTCTCTCTTGCTTTGAAGGCAGACGGGTTATACGTGGAAGGGACACAGACGTTGGCAGAGAGTTCCACACTTTGGCCGTGCACATTATAAATGTGGAGTGGAAACGCTGGGAACGACTAGTCAGTATATCGACCAAGTGCGGATGCTACCCTGTAGTACGTCGGGTAGTCCGGTAATGAAATTGAGATGGTGGGATCAAATCATGATGCTCCTACGCACATTCTCCTATTTTAGGTATTCTAAAGTGTAATAAACAAGTAGTGCAGTATTATAGTACTAAATACTGAAAACTGTTTTTTTTTAACCTTTTTTGAATTAGCTGACGCTGTGTTCGGACAGAATGTGTTTGTTACTGACGCTGAGATAATTAATTGTTATAAGACAGGTACTTGTTCACTGGCTTTAAGAATTTCTTGATTTTTCTATTCAATATCATATTAACAATTAACTCCACCCATATAATATTAAAGCAGTAATAACAATAAAATAAATGATCATCGGAACTTCATTTACGAAATTCGGCCATCTATGGTTAAGGGTATCCAAACTGCTTCCATAAGCTGCTTTGGTTAGGTCCAGTGCTCACTGTATCGCATTGTATCGGGCTTGCAATGGACCTCGCTCGGCTTCGACTATCGACTGTCGATCGATAGTCAACTGTTTATTGAATGGGATTATCGCTATTGTTTGTGCTACTTCAATGTAAGTGATCGGTTGTGAACACAGCTTTAGAATGTTCTGATTTGTACGTGTATGGTCGGATTAGAGACTGGTAAAGTGATTGCTTTAGTAGATATGGTCAGTAACATGTTGCACATTACCTTCTTCAATAACCTAATACCATTTATATACTTTAGGGTCCTTAATTTTTGTAGCACCATTTGTATACTTGCTTCCTATGTCTTTATTTTTGGTTTCTTCTACGATTATAAATGTGTATACAAGTTATCCCTCGGGAACGTACTACCGGAATAAAAGGTACGCAAATTTCATCGAATTCCGTCCAGCCGTTAAGGCGTGAAAATGTAACATACAGACATTCCCATTTATATTATTATATTTCATTTATTTCGGATCACACATTAAAATTGGTAGGTACGTATAATCCAAAAACGTATAATTTTTTTAGTAGTATTTTTTTATATTTTTTTATGATAAATTGGCTAGCTAAACCCCGCAGACGCGATGGGTATCTCAACATGATAAAACAAAAAATAAATTCTGACTTGTAAACTTCACAGATGTGATTGATATCTAAAAAAGAGAAAACATAAGAAAACCGTTTTCCCAACTCATACTTCAAGTAACAACCCTAACAGCGGTCGTTGACCTCCAAAAAAAAAGAATAAAGTCGTTACTATTAAGTATTATGGATTTTGTGTTTCCAGAAAGCCAATTGAAATGTATTATGCCAATCGCAAATCCTTACCTTCAGTAGAAGTTCCTTTTTCATCTGAGATTTCGATTTAAATTCATAAAAAAATTCAAAGCTTTTATTTCGCCCCACTGCACTGCAGCAACATCGCGAAATAAAAACAAAAGACTAACTTCCTCTCAAACATAAATTACTGAGCACATCTCACTTTAATTTGCGATGAAGACTTTGCACGATATTTATTGCCAAAACTCCGATACACTGAGCGATATACCACATACCCACAACCTGAATTTGAGCACTTGATCATAAGCAAGTTACGAAGTATTTATATTGGTATCATAAATTTATAAGAAGTCAAGAATGGGCGCACGCACAAGCATCCTCTTCGCATTATTAATGAGATGAAATACTTCGAATTCCTAAACAACTTGACAAGGAAAGTTGGCGTTGTAGACTTAGGTATATAATTATTATAATATACTTAAGGTATGATAACATACTTTGGTAGGCAGTGAAACGCATGAATAGTGTGTTGAGGTTTGTATAAAATATGCAAGAATAAACCTTGTTTTACTTAATAAACATCTGACGTAAATTGAAATATTTCGCATCTAAAATAAGAGCAGACGCCCTTGTACCTGTCTGCTCTAATTTTATTGCGAAATATTTAATTTAAATCGTTGTTCTCAAGAGAAAACCCAAAGCTAGCTTACATAATAACGTAGCTAGGTACACAAGGTTTGACGATTTACCTAGAACCTATAGATAGAATTTTATCTAAGCCTCTCTACAAGAGGCTCCTTTCATTGTCTCTACAATGATAGATCGGGATCGGGACATAGCCTAGTGTATAATGTATAATAAAAACGTAGTGTATCTTAGTGAATAATGAAAGATCGGGATCGGGATACCCCAATGCCTAAAGACAATTTAATGAAAGGTCTCCAATGCTACTGCGCATGATGCTTGCACGCATGATGGGCCTATTTAGTTTCCCCTCATCTTCTCCTCAATAGTGATGTTCAAACAAAAACCTATTCAACACAGGTCCATTTTTGCAAGGTTACGGCTCGTGCAGACCGGCACGATATCGCGGGCACGACAGGCAGCGCAACCCTTGTCGAGCCCGCGATATCTCGCCAGTGTGTACGAGCCTTTACTCGCAAGGTTGATCATCTTTCTCCGTCCAGGCAATTGTCGCTAAGCATGTTCCCATTGCACTGAGCACTTGAAACATAATCCGTCGAACACCGTCAACAAAAGCTCCAAGAGAGAATCTTGAGCTAATAAAAGCTAATTCAACAAGGGTCGACTATTTACCTAATTTAGAGCAATTGAAAGGCCGTGTTGAGACGCTAGCTGCTCGATGCTCGAGTCTCAGGCACGACTGACCCATTTAGTTTCGCCGTCTGTTGCCGACTCTGATTAACTTCCTGTTTCCAATTTATATTAAATAATCCCTTTTGTTTATAGCGCCGTTCGGAACGTGTTAATAATGTTCTGGATACAACGTAAAAGAGCAGTCAATCTGCCCGTTGTTTGTCGAATTATTGGAGGAATGGTAATGAGTTTTCCTGGCGAAGTGTCTTAACTTTTTGTTGTTGAAGTTTATTGGACGTTGGTTACGTTGTTATCTGGAGATAAAAGTTCGAATGGAACATTTTTTAATTTTATTTCTTAGGAGCAATAACATCTCTTTTCAGCGAGTTGTCTAAACAACAAATAATCTCTTACATAAGCATTTTTACAACAGAAATAATTATTACAATGCGTTTAGCAAGATAGATAAAATATAACAGCAACTATTCTACTTCCCACATATGTTACAAAATCAATAAAACAATCATTCCACAAGAAAAACCAATAGTTCAAACAAAAAGGAAACCGCTGTTAAGAAAATAAGTCACGTTTCCCACTAGTTACGCGTCTATGTAGATAGTTGCCAACTTTCGGACCTTTTCAGGCGAAAGTGAATGATCTAAAAAGTTTTTACAAACATATTCGGCCTCATTGCCGTTTCGGCAAACTCGGTAACGAGTTCACTTCCCTGATTGATGAATGTGACTACCCGACAAGCCGAAACACGTACTGATAACGTAAAACTGGGCATTAATATCGCGAAACGCTCGGACGATAAAATATTGTTCCCGTTTATTTATTTTTCGGGTTTTGTTTGAAACGACAAAGCCATTGAGGTTGTTGTGTCACTAAACTGTGTCAACGGAAGGCTGAATATGGTCGGGTTGTGATCAACGGATATAAAAAAGGAATGTAGGTACTGCTTTATTGAATGGGCTATTCTGACCCACCTACATTATGTTTAATGCTGCCTGTATTTTGGTGTGGATTCTTCGATCTATCGATTATTTTACGGTGTTTTAAAAATTATAATGTGCACAACAAACGATACGTACAAATTGAGGGAACAAAGTTAAAAGTAGGTGAGAGTGAGGTCTCACTTCAAAAAGTCATCATCCATTAAAAATATTTACGGAAAAAGAAAATTAGAGTGTCACGTAACCGATTGCTTTACCGCCAATTCACCCACATGGCGTAGTTTAAAAAGAAATCGAAAGGCCGCCGTGAAATTCAATGTAGCGCCCGCCCAGCTCCGTAATTAATTCGTCGTGGAAAAACGTTCGCTTTTTCCTCAACCTGCCATCCTTGATTTTCAATTTCTGTAGCAAAAGATTAATGGGGAAGGACAGGTTCCCGACAAAGTTATATCTACATTCATAATTAGTCCGCAACAGTGTTTTAAAAAGCTGTTTTTGCGACGTAATTGGATTGTTCATAGAACCCTAATTACAATATTATAAATGAGAAAGTTGGAACGTTTGTTTGAACGGAATTAGATTAATTTTTGCACAAAGGTAGGCTATGACCCGGATTAAAATATAGACTATATCGAGGGTTCACGGGCTATTTGTATTAAGCGACATCCTGGCCGATAGTGAGTTATAATCATATTCGGAATCGCCAGATTTTTTATCTGAGCACTTTTTCTGCGCTTGAAACATCAGTAAATTTAGGTCTACTTTTAATTTGATTTGATTGATGCGACACAATTTTATACAATTTTATAAAAGATGGACTTCATACAAACAAAATATTTGTGATTTTGACTGAAGCTGTTTCCCCTGACATAAATTTCGTTTTTGTCTGCATCTGAAATCCATACTTGATTTCGCTTACAACATTTATCCTGCATCTGAATTTCATACCTTAATGTCACTTAAATCATTTATAAATAGTGCCATCCACGAAGACGCGCCCCACGCAGTACAGTACAGTAATCGCGTAGAGGAAGAGTGGGGCGCGTCTTCGTGGATGGCACTATGTTTAACCTGCATAAAATTTTAATACTTTAATATTTTAATATCACAATGGTTGTTAATACATTTAGCCTAACACTAAAACAACACCGAGTGTCGCATAAATCCTTTTTCCTGAAATAATTTACAATTTATGGCGCTTAATAATTTAGCCTGTTTCTAAACAAAAGTGATTTGAGGAAATTTTTTTTAATAAAAAATTAAATTAACTAAACTAAAACTAAAACTAGTTAAATTAAATTGTGCGGATTTTGTAAAAGAAAAAAACTTATGCCACTTTTTCGTAAAAATATAGTTTTTTTCTTTTTTTTTTTCCCCTAATATTGAAAGTTTGAAAGGCTCTCCTGCAAAGTTCCAAAAATGTCGCTTAATACAAATAACCCGTGAACCCCCGTTATCGATAATCTTCGGAACTATTGATCCGATTCAGAAAATTGTCACACTAATGGGAAGCTACAGTATTGCCGAGTGTCATACGATATATTTTATGTTAAAAAAAGACACACGCGAACGATGTCGCGGGCAGAAGCTATAGTATAGGATAAATTTTATTAACCTCGTGTAGCGGCTACTATCATAATAATGTTTCGCGCCGCTTTAAAATATTGTTTAATATTATCAGGGTTATTTCTCTAGGGTCTGGGCCCTTGTTTTGTTTTCCTTTGTGAGTTAAGAGTGAAGAGATAAACGTCTCCGATTACTTTCGTGGTTTAGTGATAACGGTAGGTTCAGCCGGAGTTCTGGCGCCGTGTAAATCAACCGCCCCAAGCTGATAACGAGAGTAAAATTTTGCAGTAAATCATACATTTGTTTTCGTAAAGTGAGATTGTGAAGGGAATATTAAACGGTATACGATTTGTGAGTTAGATTGCGGTTTACTACACATCCTTTTTGTAATTCGATTTTAAAATTCATTGGGACGGTTTTTTTCGGTGTTCGATTGATACATACACGATTTCATTTGATTGCTTCTGTACTGGGAGGAGTTAGAATTCTTATAATGACGCTCAAAGGTTTTGCTGTTCTTCTATAACAGTTTGCAGATTCTTTACGTAGAATAATTTATGTGCGGTTCTTGTAGTTTCTAATAAATTCTCTATCCTATAGGCACGAAATTAATGAAATAATAATTTACTTTCAAAATCTACAATAAGCTTCAAGCAGACCAACGCAGACCGGGACGGAATGGTAAAGGACTTTGCCGTCAGTAAGCGCACACTAGCCGCTTAGATACCGCGGCATTCCAGCGCCTTGCCACGGCCGGCGTGCCGCGGCACGACAACGCATGATAAATTCGCGTACACTGTCGTCAGAGACGCGGGCGAAAATGGTGTGCATCCACCGCTTCTCTACCCCCGCCTCACCCTGCGGTATGTCACAACGAGCGGCGGCGTCCGCGGCATGTCGTTGCCTACCGCAGTACGCCACGGCATCCCGCCGCGGGAACCCGTGGCGCGTCTTTCAATGCCGTGCAATGAAATCCTTTTCAATGCCACTGCATCATTTTAAAGTACCTATAACAACATAATTATATCGTATTATTATACATATATCGATACGTTTGAATGTCCATTGGTAAAAAATTAAAAACCTTGCCATGTCGTCCCGGTCTGCGTAGGCCTATAGGCAACAAATCCCTTAAAGGTATCTAAAATTTTCCAGATCTTTATCTATGTAGATGTAAATATGTATTGTAGTTACTTATTATTATTATTACTATATCCTCCGCTTTCTTGCTATTCAATCAAACAGATAAAACAAGAACCTCTTCGGCCGAGTTCACACAAGCATAACGACACATCTATCACCGAAACTGCATCAAAGAAACCCGGGCACATTAAGAGTTATATGAAAAATTCATTAGGGCCGGAGATCGTTCCGCTCCGCAGACATTATCTGAACTGTCGGGATTCCGCCTTCATCCATCATTCAGCCTTGTCGGCTCTTAGCATGCACTCGTATAAGCAAGCGGTAGACATTATGGTTCTGTTTTCAGTGGCTTGTAGATAGATGGATGAGTAGGTGATAATTACAGGGAGAATTATTAATATGGAACATTATAATGGTGGTTTTTATATGAATTGAGGACACGAAGGACTCAAGATGAAGGAACATAGTACATAGGTACCTATACAGGGTATCCAGGATTACCAATTCACGTCTGCGGCTAATTTGACCCTCCAGTGAAGATACCTAATTTGATGGGTAGACATTGTCAATTCAATCTTTCAATTCAGCTTACAACTTAATTGGAGACTGGATCTGGATTCCACGAAATTATAATCCGTTGAAAAAAAAACGGCCTAGTGCGAGTCGGACTCGCACACGAAGGGTTCCGTACCGTATTAAGATTGAGCACAAAACATGTTTCTTTTATGGGGATCCCCTTTGATTATTAACTTTATTTAATTCTTATTCTTTGTTATTATAGCGGCAATAGAAATACACAATCTAAGGAAATTTCCACTGTTACGGTTCATGAGATACAGCCCGCTGACAGACAGACAGCGGAGGCTTAGTCATATATAAGGTGCTATAAATATATCTGCCACGGCTTTAATGAGAGGTAGTATTGTGTTTAAAGATAACAATAGTGAAGAAATTTCGTACCCCGACACAGTTAAATCAATTTGAGAAAATAAAGTAGTTAAATAAATATTGACTCTACTCTGCATAACGTGGTTCACAAATTACGCGCGAAGTGCACTTCGTCAATGAAAACAACTGCTATCTCTTTCCATCTGTTCTGTGAATGAAAACTGAAATCAGCTGACTAGTTCGACACTTGCAAATTTATACGTACAATTTTTTGTATGAAAAAAAATATGACACATGATCAATAATTTATCTTTACTATTGTAATCTATAAACACAATACTATCTCCCATTGCAGCCATGGCAGATATTTTTATAGCACCTTATATATATAGCTTCGGGTACCAGGAACCCTATAAAAACCATGGTGTACTATAGACATTTTGGTACGCTTAACGTTAAAGTCACCGTTACATAAATATATGTTTATCTTAATTATAAAACGAAAAACTATTTTGCAGCAAACTCGAGCATCTCTGACGAAATCACAGAACAAAATCTATCAAGATGTTGTTTAACATCTCATTGTTTAGTACCTATAGATATGTACGTTACCAATAGTCCGATGCGGTACGACTGTCGGCTGCATTGATTCTAGTAGTCTCAAGAGAATATGCACAATACACAACCATCTATATTACAGATGTCGCTCTGCGTGCACTTTGCGAAACGAAGAGCATTGTATGTGAACGATTTCTAAGTAAAATTTTGGCCGCAGCATAAGCATCTAATTTAGCAAGATCTAATTAAGATTAAGCGATATATTCATGAAGCTCTGGCGGGTTATTTCAGCGATGTCACGCCCGACCTAAGGCTGATTTTACGAAACGTTTTACGAAACAGCATGGAATATGTCCGGGAGAATATTCTGTCACGCATGCAATGGCCGCATGCGGGGATTTTTTTTACATTTCCGACGGTTCGTTACGAATGAAAGCGAAATATAGTTTCATTGGACGATACATTGCATTCGCATCCTTTGGAAGATTGTTCGACAAATCATTTTTGTTGGTCATTTATGAATAGCCTATACGTGGGCGTAATTTATCCCCGCATGCGGGAGTTACACCGCAAGGCTGATAATTTCTTTATACGAGGAAATAACTGCAGCACGTAAATACACAATTATAAATATTATGTCTGTTAATTACTTGTGTATTCTCTTAATTGTGTGAACAAAATTCTACGAGACATTTAACTGTGCTTATGTTTGTGACAAATATTATAAATATAATAATTAAAACTGAGCTTTCCTTGCAGACTTCTAAATTGTTTTCACGAGGTTACGTAGGCAACATATATTTTTAACAATATTTGACATAAGAAAACCGGGTAATTCAAAACAGTAGTTCATTGATTTGTAGGTAAGTATATGATGATGATGCATTTAATCATTATTTCATGTCTTCCTTTGTCAGCGTAATTAGAATAATTTGATATCTATGTAGCAATGACAAAAAAATGGAGAAAAGGCAAATACATCATGCAAAAAGAGGGTTACAAACTTTCCTAACACAAAAATTTACAAAGATGTGAAAGTGCACATTGCAACATTTATTTCAAACTGACACCAACGAATATTCCAAGCATTTATTTACATTAAACTGAAACATCCCCCACTCCAACTGTAACATTATTATTCACTGGTAAAGTTAGAACGCTGCAAAGATATCTACTTTTATCAACTCACTTGTGGTGGGAACTAGTTTCCTGTTCGATTCTACTTTATTTTCTTGGCAAATCGTGAAAGCGATCATGTGGCAAAACACTCTTATAGATTTGGCCCGAGGGAACTTTGACTCGAAGTTGGCTAGCAGAGACGTCGGAGTCGCGATACGATGTGTTTGAGAGCAAAACGGTGTTCCGATGGTAAGATGCGAATGTGAACAGTATAGCCGAGGGCCGTTCTAGGTTTGTACTTAATGTGACGCCAGGAAATGTTTAATGTATCGGTATTTTGCATTTGTGGGGACGAATGAGAGTGTGACACGAAGTTATAAAACGTTGAGGTTCGTTTTATTTTACTACAGAATTTATTTATTTGTTCAGTTACAAAAAAAAAGTATCTACTTTGGTTTATAATATTAAAAATATTGGAAATATGACTGCTCCTGTGAGAACTCGTCACTTTAATAACGATGAGACCATAATAACCATACCATAATAAATTGTTGGGAAAACACCTTCAAAGTTCCTCCATCATTTCAGTATCAAAATCCTGTGCGAAATATTTTCTAAAGGCATCCGCGTTACTAAGAAAATACAACTCGATGTGGGAAGAAAACATGGTCTAAACCTAATTAGTTATTAGAAGCTCTTTAAAGAGCTGTAGTAAGCAGAAAACGCAAGTTTCAATATTCAGAGGAAATTCATCATTTCATTTTGAATGAAGTAGAACCACGAGCCAAATTTGAATGAAATGCATGGTAACCTGGTACCTCACTACTATACTCAGTTATTAAAAAAAAATGACTTAGAAATAACTAGGTTGTACGAAAAATAGTCTTCCAAATAATATATAGTACCTACTTGTAATTGTGTATTATAATATAATGTATGTATTTTTTGCATAGGCGTAAAACATGTCTAGAGAACGGATGGTATCAACATAATAAACTCAAAGAAGAGACCAGAGATAAAAGACAATACTATAAAAAATAAGTAGTTCATTCTACTTATGAAACACCCTAAAGATTGCTATCAAGTAAAATGTGTAACAAAGCCTAGCGCACGCCGGAGGCTACACACAATACATAACACGAAATACGAAAGCCTACAGCTGAAACATGTCCGATATAAAAGTATTTTTGCTACAAAAACGCGACAGATACAAATCTCATAAAGAAATCCACCAGCAACTTAATATACAGAAAACTTTATTACTACGCGTCCACAGTCACTGAAACTAACTAACTTAACTAAGTACGTGGTTAGGCATCCCTTTAACAATGTGTAACTTAATTCCAAAGTAATAATTGGAGTCAAACTTCGGGTCCCTACCTTCTCCAAATAAAATTATTAAACTTGGTAAAAATGCATGAAAGGCGGAGTAAATTCGACATTATAACAAAAACGCTCGCTCTGCAATATGTGAGTGAGCCACTTAACGGCGTCAGCATAAAGATAATAGGAAAAAGTTAAATTATATTGATGTCTGAGGAGTCAGACTTTGCCACGTAACGCGCCAGTTATAAAAGTTGAATTTATGACTGAAATTATTTCAGTCTCTTCCCTAATTCCACCTTTCTTGTGTGTCCAGGTGCATGATATGAAGTTAACTTTTTAAGGGGGCAGCTAGACGATACGCTCGGTAGGTCGCGTTTTATTGGACTATTCGCTTTGATTTGTTGAAGGGGAGGAGGCTTATTTTCTAAGTTACTTCCGTTTTACTAATACATCTACGTAAAATGGTTTTCTTGCTATCCGATTTCATGTTTTATGATTCAACTAGACGTAGTTATTTTTTGCTGATGGAAAATCGGGGAAAACCATTTCCACAGTTTATTTTGTATTTATACGCCCATTTAAATTCGATATTTCGTCATTGGTGCATCAAAAGTTTGCATTTTTTTTGTAATTAATCGCGGCACTCGGGGCAGTATTATTTTGCAAGATATTTCCTGTAGGTATAGCTTAAGAAATTCTATACCACCACGTAGAACAAAAGGCACTTGACCCGACCCAAAATCGTAACAGAATGATAGACGTCTCAAAGAGGCAACAGACATGAAAGCTTAAAACGTCAATAGGCAGCAACACCCCTCAAGTTTAGTACAATACAACACTCCCGACAGAATCTGTAAGTACAGAAGGTCGGTTCCATAAAACTCGTGCAGGCGAACTACACACACATATGTTCGGGTCAGCATGATGTGGTAAAATGGAACTACTATAATTATGTAGGTATAATTATGTTCGGGAAAAAGCCGCTCACCTTAAATCGAATTGTGCCGAACCGAGGCGAACAGTAGATGCTTAACGAGGTTTGCCGACCAGTAAGAGCCGAATGAAAGCCGAATATGTGTAGTAAATGCTTTGGGTCGGCTTTGTTGTTCAACAAATATTGCTGAATCAAATGTGCGGACCCGAACATGGTGTGTAGCACCCCTTAGTCTATCAACTGAATGCCAGTCGCGATCGCAAGTGCGGCACACACTATTGTTGTACCTAAATTATTTTCACTTTTTTACTTTGTTTTTGTATTTGTGTTTCACGAACTGTGTCTAAGTAAACGTTATTCTTTCTTTCTTTCTTTCTTTCACTTTACTTGAAGCATGCCTATGTGTGCTTTCGTCGTTACTCGTTGTATGGAGTCAACCTTCTGTACCTACTATTCTGTACTCTCTTGAAAATTTCATGCGCTAAGGACTTTGTAGAGGGTCGGTGGACAAATATTCAACCTCTCCATTACTTATGGTCGCCTGCCTCAACGACGCTCTTTCGCCCCGACGGTTTCTTATAAACAAATTGTTTTATTTCATGCCACACGTGCCTAGATTTCTTTTTATAAAGCTTACCCACGACCTTTTCTGAAACGTTGCACAGAATTATATAAAATAAACTGTGTATTTTGTATTAAAACACGGGAGTTATGTGAGCGTGGTCACGCGAGTAGTCATGGAAAATAATTGTGTGTTGTGCCAATCAATCATGGGCACAAAAAGTGTTTTGATGGTAATTGTTTAAGTACCTTGGATAGCTGTTTATAATTTCTAAGTAGGTTAAAAATACATTGCATCACGTTCTACCTTCTTTTTATTTCTGGTTTTTTTGTTTTAATTTTCCAAATGCCAAGAGGCAGACTGAATGAAACCGGCCATGTGCGTGCGGACCATTCGCAACGAAATCCGTAGTAAGGATGCAATTTATCCCAAGAACAAACTATATACTTATTGTAGTTGAAAACCATATTCTTTACATTCCAACTGCAAATGTAAGTTTGTACGTATTGAGGGATTTACCATGTTATTATAAGACTATAGACTTCATAAATGTATGTTTTCCTGTAATCTATAAATATAGAACTATTTTTTGTGTTTTTTTTTTGGCTCAGCTAGTTCTGTGATAAGGGGTCGGGTCAATTTTCATCAATTTTCTTAAATGTCTTTAACAGTATAAATATTAAAATTATGAAATAAAATGCGATACTCACAACAAGCTCTTTCATTTGATATGTGACACGCGGTATAGTTATGTTTTTTTATTATTAATTTTACAATTTACCCCGGAAAAATGACCTCCATATGTCAAAATGTATTTATTTACGTTACACGTCCGTGTTTGGGTCACAGAAATTCATGTGTGTACCAAATTTCAACTAAATTGGTCCAGTAAATTTGTAACAAATTAGCTGTGACAGACGGACAGACAGACAGACACACGAGTGACCATAAACGGATTCCGTTTTTTCCTTTTGAGGTACGTACAAAACGAATCCTAAAAATAACTCTAAAGTACCTACTTTCATAGATGAAAAATTAAAACTCTACCGAGGGAGGAGCCAAGACCATAGCTAGCTTAAAATATTCATGAGTCGTTTGATCCCTAGCCTGAATAGGCCAACCTATTTCCAGCCTTGAGCATGAAGAAAGAGTACATAAGGATAACTGAACCGACAACATCCTGAAAGAAACCTTAACATTTTCTTTTTAAGCTATCAGCTATTCATGTAAATAAAATCTTTGAATTTTTGATGGATTTATTTCCTAACTATACTACTATGTATTTGCGTACCTCGACTACCTACGTACGTGAACTTACATACAAACATATTGATCAAAATTATGTCATAATAAAATATGCCTCTGAACTGTGAGCTATAAAACTCAAAAACTTTTTGTATACCTAAACTAACGCTGAAAATAAAAGACCAATCCCCACACATTATACGCAACCGAATATACTAAATCCAAACATGTGTCAAATAATCCCATTGGGCATCGGGCGGCAATGGGCGAACGCGGTCACGACATTGACTGAGGAGCGGGTAGGATTAGTATCCGATGGCCGAACGATCCCGAACGATACCGTATGGACCCGTACGATACCATACGAACCCAACCGGACCGATCCGCCTTTATTAAGACGAATAGACAAACATTTTTAACACGTAAATGTGAGTGATGTGACCACGATGGCCCGGATAGATGGCGGCTTGAACTATGGTCTGTTTTGTTAGGAAATTGAATCTATTTCTTTCGGAAATATTGTAGTTTCAGTACTTAATACAATAATGTAGTGAAACATGGAGTAAGTAAATCGCTGTATAACCAGTAGTAATGAAAAGTATGGTGATTTTACTGGGCAAAGTTATCCTTTGCAATTGTATTAATTTTGTTATTGGAATGATCTAGGTATTTGATATTACAGTACACTACCTGTTCAGACACCCCTGTCCTGTTTACCTGTCTCAGACCCAGAGGTCTCGGGTTCGATTCCAAGTGGGGGCAAATATATCTGCTCGGTTTGGTTGGTGGTAGGGCTTGTTATAAGTCCGCCTGGCTAGATACCAGCATCTTATCTAAGTCTGTCGCTTTAACAACAATGTTACCAGCATTGTTGTGTTCCGGTAAGAGGTAAGATAGCCAGTTCCTCTGTGGTATATGATTCCGGGTGAAGCTCGCTTCCACCTTCGGCCTGATCATCACTTACCATCAGGTGAGATTCAGGCCAAGAGCTTCCCCGTTGTGGTTAATAAAAATAATAAAAACACTCCAGAACATATTTCTTACCAAACAGACACCATATTGTTGTTCCTTGATTGCATAATATCCTATTCCGAGAGAAACTGAATAGAACTTGTAACTTCATTTACGAACTATATGTAGGCTCATCAGGAATGTTCCTATGTAGGCATAGATTAGATTTAGCCTACGCAGAGTAAACAGATTCCTGATTGAAACTCTATACTTCTTGAGGCCTTGTGTGCCCTAGTTGTAGTTCACTAACTAGTACGGGTTGAGCTCGAAACGTTTTACTTAAAGTACATTTTGTGACCTTCAGAATAAAGTGTTCAGCTAACATAATATATCTACCTTATTGTATACGCTACCTTACCAAATAGACCATAAACAGGCCTTAATATATAACAATTTCAATACTTTCAAGAGCCTTTTCAGTCAAAATCTATGAACAATAGTAGTATGGAATTCCGGTCGACCCATTGCGACAAACAGCGTGAACTTAAGTAAATAAGTAGGTACTCCGCTCCGCATACCAAAGCTTCAAACTTTTCGGCAGCATTAAAACTTAAATAGGATTTCTATACAATCAGGATTAAGACAAACGCTTGTTAAGAATTAACGCCAGAACCTTTCGTTCGGTAACCGAGGATTAAGCGCCGGTTTAGGGCTGTAACCACATGGCTGTGTATCCTTAAATTTGTACACGTTCGTTAAGCCCGAGATAGGTGGCATCGAAGGATCGGACAGTGACGAAGTATGGGTCGGGGGGATTACTTTATCGGGACTGTCCGTCTTTCTCGCCACTATGTTTCTTTATTAAGATAAATGCTGGGTTTTTTAACGAAAGGTTAGGTGTTTTGGTGGTTTTTAATTAAGTGTTTTGTGGTGTTGTCTGTTTCGTAATCCTTAAAGGTCAATAAGTTTTATTGAATCTTCTATATAACACAAGCCTATTTACTTACATTTGAATATAGAATTAATAACTAAATAATATTCTGAATTTGAATACTAAAACCTTATTGTGTCTTACAAAGAAAATAATTTCTACTTTTCCATACACACAGGCACAGAAAGAATTACTTTTGCAATAAAAAGTCAGTGACCGTGTTACTAAGCTCAAATATAAAACTAAGTTCTTATTAAAAGTATTTCAGAGTTCCATAACAAAAGTTATTTAATTTTATCAGTTGCTATTGCTATCCTAGAACAAATAAGAAGGCAATAGTCTGGCCCGTTATTAAAGAAATTTAATAAAAGACTAACGAACCGTTTTACTATTATTTTTATATTATTTGCACGTGAAAACTCAATTGTTTATTATTCGATTATTATTTTTCTTGTTTGAGAACATTTTTAAAGCATTTATTAGATTTTTTTTTGAACGCAATTATATTTCTGAATAAACTTCATTTACGATAATTTTGAAATTATTATATTTTTGATAATTTGAAATTCTTTTATTTTTGATAACAAGACCAATAAAATTAATTTATTTTGAAATGTTTTAGATTTTCGAAGTGTTGCCAATAATCAAATTAATTAAAGCTTGCGGTTATCTTGTTGTAATATGATATCATTAAAAAATAATAATCCAGAAGCCTGAAACAACATAATCAGTGTTCGCGAGTCGGGTTCAAAGTTAACGAGTTTTTGACAAAATTGTCTTATTCTGTAACTCTTGTTAAACTCTTAATTACTTTCGTTGGTAGTCCGCAAACATTCATCTCGTTACGAGACGTATCCTTCATTATTTACTCGTGCTCACACGTTGCTTCGCTCTCTGCAAATATTTACCTCTTAACGAGAAACCTGACTTTACCCGCGGGTACTGTAATAAACTTTTCTATTGTATTGTGCGGTTCGTATACGTACCGTCGCGTCGGATAATCGTTACATTGTCTACACGGTTTTCATTTCGCCCCTAATTAACATTCGGAATAAGCGTGCAAACTCTTATTACTAGAACTAACATTTTATAATAGTATATCATAATTTGAGTATATTCTGGTAGAACAATGTCGCGCGAATGTCGGTTGGATTTATTGAAAAGGAAAGTTGTGAATGCCAGGTGCGGCCGCCATCTGTCGTGCGTGCGACGCCGGATACGGCTTTCATTTTCACTGTTATGAAAATAATTATTGAAGTAGGTCTGTATTAAATAAAAGTGAGAAATTGCGAGAGGGATTTATGAGGATTTATTTGTCTTTGATTGAATTTTCATTTTTATTCGCGTGGAGAGGAAGGAGTACTAGGCGCACATAAACAGGAGTGGCTTCCTTCAGATGTGCGCGAGCTCAAAGTGGGAGTAATGCTTGATCCGGCACTCGTTCTCTGTCCGTCCATTACTGGTAGTTGCATCACTCTTCTGCGGCTTTACGAGGAGTTTCGAGTGCTGGGCGGTAATGAGCGTCGCTCAACCATTCGTTCGTATTTATCGTCTACATTCAAAGTGATAAAATGGAACTATGTTCCTAACGATGGCAATAACTTTCAGTACTTACTTTGAAATTGTGAGTTTGTCGTCGTTACAAAATTCCTTTCACAATTTTGTTTGAACTACACGAACTGGTTCCTTGTTCGAAAATACTTAACAGTTTCAAACTGCTTAATGCTTTCAGTGTTTTTACTTGCCATAAAAACGAATTTAGTTTAGTTTTCTATACATAAATAACTTTTAGGTATCAATAAGCAGTCAGCTAGGAAGATTAACGGTGTGGCGATAGAAAAATGTCATCCTTTATCCCATCTATATTTCCTCTACCACGATAACACACTTCTTACAATACAAACCACATACCTACCTACCAGCATCAAAACCCAAATATTCGCACAAAATTGACTTCCCAACATAATTAGCGTCTTGTTTCTATCACAGACTTAATAGGTACAATAATTCGAATCGATATTCATAAATCTTAAGGAAAACCGGGGTCCGACGGTAGGGGTCGCAATGAGCGATGACCCCTAATGGGGGACGTTGACAAAGCGCTCGCTGGTTCCCATGAAAACGTTCAAATACATCATAGGAGCTGACAGCACGATTCTGTAGACTACGAATTGCCATATTTTATTTTCTGCTACGGCTCCCTGATAGTTGATTAATGATTCCGTTGGTAGATGTAGAACTCGTTTCTTCGTTTGAATTGCTTGGAGTGAGCATTTAGAGGTGAATGTTACTGAAAGCAGTTCAGAGTATTTACAAGAAAGTGCTTATAAATATTGAACATGTCAAGTGCCTGTTAGATAAATAAGAAAATAACTTAGTTCCCGGGGAATGGTGGTAGTATTATAATTATTCTATTAGCGGTCTTTGGGTAGATCGTAAGAAAAGTTCACGAGATGTTAAATGTTACCTAATGCCTCTAATCTTCTTCCATAGTGTTTATTAAAAGTACTCAGATAATCGATCTTAGTAATAACAGCCGCACGGGTCGATCCATCAGGTTAAGCTACGCTTGCCCGGGTTGGTCCGTGGCTGGGTGACCATCTTTACATATCGAGACTCCTTCGTACCTCGGAAAGCACGTTAAGCCGTTGGTCCCGGCTGTCATTCGTGGATCTTTGACAGTCATTACTGGTCGTCAGAATCCCGAAAGTCTGACAACCAATCTTACCAAGGGGCATCGTATTACCCAGTTACTGGGTTGTGGAGGTCAGATAGGTAGTCGCTCCATGTAAAATACTGGTATTCACCTGCATCCGGTAACACTGGAAGCCGTCTCCAAGATAGTTGGGAAAATGCTAGGTAGATTTTGACTTAGATAATCGCCATCACCATCGGAATGTCTCGTTTTGTCTTCTACCACATAGAAAAACCTATAGGGTCGTAGGCTTTGCCTAATATTGGCTCCTAAAATTAAATTATAATTATATGTAAATACATAAAGCTTTTGGCTGCAAAGCTTAGTACTAATTTAAGGCTAATTATTATATTAGTGCAGAGCCTTTGTACTCTTTTTGGAAAAAAATAAGATATTCTTGAAAACAACTAACCCAAATCCGAATTACACTGAAAAGCAATAAAATTGCTTCAAAAACAGTTGACTGACATATAAAATAACGCACACCGAAATATATTACGAATTCTCAGAATTTCTGGCTCGAAATATAAACAGTAGGTACCTCGTAGTTGCCGATCGTAAGGTTCTGTTTACTGACAATAGAAATTATTTCCCCTTGAGTATTGTGAGGATGTAAAAATACACGTCTAGCTGTGACGTTGAGTGATGCGTTCCACCGCGTATCGCATTGTCTGCTGTTGAAAGAGATTGCACAATATGAAATACTTCAGTTCTCACTGAATCGCGACTGGCTCATTGAATACGGACGCAACTGAGCACTATTCTCGCGCCGAAATATTGATAAGTACCTATAGATTTCAGCGGCGAATGCATCTTCAGTGTAGGATATTAATAGTCTATGGGGAATACGTAATGAGATGGCCTGGTTTCAGAGAGTTTTTGATGAAATTGAATCTGGTTGAAAAGATTTTTACTTGTTGTGGGAGATTGAATTTAATTTAAAAGTAGGACATACAGGAGTCGGATGTTTTTTTTTTACATTTTAAGGTAGCAGTACAATACAATACTATATGTCTTTCTACGCGATTGCGGTGAAGCTAAAAAGGAGGGTACCTAATACTTGGTGTTAAGTAATCACACGGCATACCGTGTCAAAACCATCACTAGCCGAATAAAAATCATAATTTTCATTCGGTTTGTGATGGTTTTGACTTTTTGACGAGCGATTAAAAAGTTCTCCAGTCGCTTAACTTAAAACTACTTGACAGATTTTTCCTGATAACAAAATTATTGCTATACTAATGCCTTTAACTTGTATCACAAACATCCATCTTCCTATTCCATTTAATGAATTGTAGCGTGATACTTCATTCAAATCACACTAAAATTAATTCGACATCCTCAAATAATATGCAAAATACTAAACCGGAAGCTTCCAACACAATCCATCTCCCGGTCAACATCATCCGAACCAGAACACCCACCACTCAGACAAACCACTATATTATGATAACAACTCCTGCGCTGCAAATATTCAAATTAAAACAACACACCCTTTGAGTTACACGTGCAAATGTGGGACACTGTTTAGAGCGATAGGACTGGATTATTGAGGGACTGTATGATTGTTTTATGTGTGCTTGACGAGATAAAACCATACTGTAGGATCGTATGGTAAAAAAAACTTTGTTTTTGGTTTTGAATTTTCGTTTTTTGCCACCGATTTCCGAAATTAAAGTTATTTTTCACTTTGGAGTGTTTTTTTGGAAGTCGGTTGTTTTTTTTATAAAAAGTTTTTATTTTTCACTTTTTAGTTGTGGTACCTACCCCCTACAAGTTCGAATATCACGACCTGCTATGTAAATAACAGTGACAGGAATATGTCAAGACATCGTCCATATAGGCTAAGTGGGAAAAATACGTATTAATGAAGCTAACTCAAAAAGTACTTAAGCAAAGTTAATAAAATTTATATGGGACCACTTTGAGAGCATACCCTTTCAAACAAAAAAATAATTTTCAAAATCCGTCCACGAACGACGAAAATATCGACGGACATACACAAAAAAAAAAACATATATACGCTACGAACATTATAACCTTCCTCCTTTTTGGAAGTCGGTTAAAAAGAGCCATGATGTGAAATATTCGTCGATTGCTATACTTAATCTAGTTCGAGGCTAAAGAATCAGCATTGCCATCCAACATGGCAATGCTGCCAGCCTTTTGATCGATGCACTTTTCTGATCATTAGTAAATAACCCAATTATCAATATAGTTGTAGAAGGCAGGTAAAAAAGCCTCCTTTTTCTCTAAAAACTTATGATCTGTAAGTGCTCGTAAAAACGTGTGAACAAACGCAAAGCGGGTCATAGTGAAGAGAACATTAGCGGCGTCTACGAGATGTCTACGACCTACGCAAGGCCTACGCAGCTCGTTACACGAGTAATTTTACTACAATAGTAGCAAAAGTATTGAAGTATCATTTAAACTCTATGTTTCTCTGTTATCCGTAGTAAGTTATCCTTAGTAGCTAGTTAGTAGTAACCTAGTTACCTGTCATTCTTCTTTTAATATGACAATAAATTCATGTAGATACAAATGGCTTATAAAAAACAACTTTAGCGACGTCCACGAGATGTCTACGAAAGAAAGCCTATGGCCTACGCGGGTACCTACTACGAAAGCATGCTGCCGCATTTATTACACTCTACCGAATTCACACCTAGATTATCAATGAAATGGTAAGTAAAAAGTTACCACCACACCGATATTCCACCATAATAAAATGAATCCTCAATATTTACACCACAGACAAGATTGAAAGTCAGTTGATCGTAGCCAAGCTTTCAAGTACCCACTGAAACCGTTTGTGTTAACATCCACATACCGACGTTGGTCGAGAATTCTCGTAGAATCTGTACGTATTGGATCAAGTGGAAATAATCTTGGAGCAGTTTATTACGTTCCCAATATCGTTGCGAGCCGACGATTCGATTGCGCGCTGCACGACCGAAATTGATTTCTAAATAATTCGTCTATCGCTACGGTGTTTTTTACTGCGAATGTGTGGTGTGGAAGGTTTACGTAGAAACTACGTGTGGTTTATGAGAAATCTCGTACAAAATTTATAAAAGAACGTTATTATTTTCCAAGCTGGGATATTAAAAATCGAAAAACAGAAGTTAATTGTAACCCAGAGTGCAGGTGATTAATGATCGTTACTATTTACAAAAAACAAGAGAAACATCAGTACACGGCGAAGCGAAAAAACGCCTATCCCACATAGCCTATCTACCACCGACATCACTAATATACACCCACAACAATAAATCAAAACACTAAATATCTATCAAGTATTGAGGACGTCCATTTGTCAGTTAATTGTGTGCGGACAATACACTGACCTGGTCTAAACATGTTGCCCCTTTGTCCGCGGTGCCGCCCTCCGTGCAGAACAGAACATGTTAATTATGGCCCAAATGATTCTCCGCTACTGTCACGAGCAATGCACCTCATTAATTATTCCATCCTTTTGGTGTCGCGATTTACGTCATGTTGATTTAGTGCTAAGTTTGGCCGGGAATTTAGCATGTTGCCTGACCAACAATTACAACATAACATCACGCCTTGTTTACCCGAAGGGTTGGGCAGAGGTGTACCAGAGAGAGGTGTTTCGCTAGTTATGATTAAGTCCCATGTAATAGGGGGTGAGCCTATTGCTATCAACCGGGTACAAATCCAGACTCCGAGAGAAATTCCAGACAGAAAAACCCAATAACACTTTGCCCGACCCAGGAATCGAACCCAGTTCCTCATGCTCAGCAGAAGTATTTGCAACCACTAACCCAACGAGGCAACCAATCATGACCAATACATAGGTTATCAGCTGTCTGTAGGTTATGTTAGGTATCTTATTTTATTTAACCATTTATGTACACACATTATTCTATTATACATTATAACAGCGAATCAATTTTCACGCCTCTCCCTGAGTCCTAGGCCAAATATTTTTTTGATATTCGGAGAGCTCATGACCTAAAGAGGTGCCATAAAGAATAGGAATAAAACACTTTAAAAAAAAACGCGGCTGGTAAAAAGACAGGAAGAAAGGAACAGAAAAACTTCGTACCTACAAAAGTCATGTATAATTCTGAAGAAATCCCTTCCTACATACCTAGGATAGGACAATAGATAAAAAAAACAGATGTAGACAACGTGTGTAAGATTAGAAGAGATAACAAAATTAATAAAATCAAACCTGCAAAGTCGTCAAATCAGATTTGGGGCAAAAAGTTTATTATTAACTTTTTTAGTCCCCATTCTGATCCTGACAAGTGTACCTACTTTATCATCTTTTTTATTGGCCAAAAATAAGTAATTTTGTGGTGCTAAGATTTATGCTGAAAACCTTACCAAAGTATGTGGATAATGTTAAGGCTCGTTCACACCGGCGCGACATGTCGCGCGACGCGACACCGGCAATTGTTCAATCGTGAAGTTTTATTAGAAATTGTATTGTTAAAGTCGCGTCGCGCGACAAGTCGCACCGGTGTGAACGAGCCTTTATAGCGAAATCAAAGCTTAGAATCTGATATTTGCAAAATATCAGATTTTACCGTTGAAAAGTCGTCCATTATGACTGAAACTTATTCCGTGCTGCCTCGATTTTCAATTATAGACATCTCCTTTTACTTTGTAAGTTTGTTTAGAATTTTTTCCGCTATTATTGGCATCCGCCAGCGACTTCGCTAGCGTGATATCTTTTTAAATCGTAACTCAGTGATAATATAGCATTTTTGAGTTCTTTTCTCTTTCAATCTGCCTAGCCTTTGCCCATATTATTTTACCCACTCTTTATAATAGGTATTATATTATTATTATGCGTTATAAAGGTAGACAACAGAAATCCTGGAAGTCTGTAGATCTAGATAGACTGTAGCTAAATGTTAAAGGCTTTTGTATCATAAAGGTACATTACATTTTACATTTCAACGACTGGTTATTGACATTATTATAGTATTAGGCCTCTGGCATAAATTGAGTGCCTTATCTAGAAATAATTATGACAATATTAACAAGAGCGATTTTGACCAAGATAAAGTATAAAGGAGAGTAAGGAAACAATGACAGCACGCTTGGCAAATGCTTGGCAATTTCAGAATTGTAGTTTTCATCATATTATTGTAGAATTCACTTCTTCAGGTAGGTAGGTAAGGTAAGGTAATGGTTATTCTGTTAATGATTTTTTATATGTTGCAATGTAATATGCAAATTAATGGTTAATGCAGTGGAAGAGTGGAGTCTCCTAACACAAGCAATTATTGCTTAAAAGGTAAATCATGTGCCTATGTAAATGCACTGTGTAATTGAAATAAACATTTTTATTTAATTGGGCATATCCAAGTCTTGCAGCAACGATCTTCGTAGGGTGGCGGTAGGCGCTGGAAGCGAGTTGCGCAGAATCGAGCTGAATGGAGTGCGATTGGAGAGGCCTATGTCCAGCAGTTACTATAGGCTGATGATGTTATCAAAGAGGCAATTCTCAAATTTTTGACAAGTTTGACAAATCGCGACTTGATATACAAGAATTGGCCTTCTGGAATCCAAGACGCGGTAGGTACAAAATACGACTACAACACATATTTTATTTTTATTAAAAATATGTCCAATATTATATAGTAGTTTTTAAACGCTAACATAACTAGTACAAAGAACTATATTTATATCAGTCTAATATTTAAAATTTGTTCAGAACGAATTCATTGCAAGCGTCGAGCTACCGTGAAATACCCCCGGGATTGCCTGAGCTTTATTGTCCATTGCGGTCGGGCAAAAGCCCGTAAAAAATTTAACTGTCATCTAATTTTTGGTAAAGACTACGGGTATAGCTCATGGAGAAATATGGGTTTTAGGTACGATTAAATACAGACGCTTTATCTTTCCTGATTGTTGTATTTTAAGAGATTTTAGGCTTTTATTTTAAACAAAGTTTGTTTTTATTATATTATGTTTATTTTCAGGCTTAATACACAAAGTGTTTCGGCCATATTTATTTTAAATGGATAACGTTATTATAATTTGGATAAGTAGTTTTTTTTTTGCCTACGTAAAAGTATGAAAGGTCTTTCGGGCACTTTGTAAGATTACAGCCAGATGAAGAGTTAATTTAAAAAACCGTCTTAAATCTGAATATGCCAAAGTTACCAGATAGTGCAGAAATAATCCTTCCTTTTTTGTTTTCAGTGGTAAATTATGTATATTTTAAGAATAATATGTTTAGTCAAATGATGTGTTATTTAAAAAAACACAACCATTTGACAGTTATAAAGTAAATTTAAAAAAATTGTTTTATTTATTAAACAAAAGAAAACAGTACCTACGCTTTCTGATAGTGCCGTGCTTTCCTATAATTTAGACACTTGCGAGGTCTTAAATTATGGCTTAATGTTTTTGATTGGTAAACGTTTACAAAATAAATTAATTAATTAAAAAACTGCATGCGACGTTGTGTCATGCGACGTCATTCATCAAAAACTTATTCATGATTAAGTAACTACCCATTCATAAACCAGTCCAATCAAACCAAACTAATGATTCTCTAATAGAATCTATATAATAAAACATTGTTATACCGTATATAGCCGTTAAATAAAGTAATTGACGCGACAAATTGACACGGCAAAGGCCGTATTCGACGGGCGGCTGTGTTACTGTATGCTTTTGTGCCGGTGTGTAATTTTAATGAGTTTCTCGCTAGGCCGGCGACATCGCCTCGCCCCGAGTGAGGATAGCTATATTAGCGACCCACCC
Source organism: Eupsilia transversa (assembly GCA_914767815.1). Lineage (NCBI taxonomy): Eukaryota > Metazoa > Arthropoda > Insecta > Lepidoptera > Noctuidae > Eupsilia > Eupsilia transversa. Next base: position 6,401,056 of record OU611874.1, read on the forward strand.
GAGGGCCGGAAATCCCCCGCCGACGCCCTAGCACGTATCTAAAGAACGTTTAGTGATGGGATGTGCGAGCATTTTTGGGTGTCGATAGTCTGGAGTGGTTTCATGACCCCAGAGTAACGTGCGAAGTATAATAATTTTCTGACGAGCTAATAATAATATGCACCTAATAAGTAAGAATATAAAAGTCTGATTTCAAGTAATTCTTTCCCAAAAAATACCTTCTTTATAAAATTCTTAAATTCATTGATTCATTCACGTTTGCCGATTTAGTCAATATTGAACGACGATGATGATCGGCATGGCAGCAAATGAGATTGTATAATTTGCTTAGATTTATCATAGGTAATAAAAGCCAGCTAATTCTTTGCTACTCAGCGAGCCAGTTTTGTGGTTGTCATCCATGTAGGTAGGTAATATTTATATTGGCAGTCTAGTAAACCTTAAAGCGTTAAAGAGAAAAGTCATAAGTAAAATTTTCCTATTGCTTATTAATATCTCAATAACCGTGCTTACTTAGTATCAGAAACCAAGCTCTAATTAATCTTACAAACATCCATAGAACTGGTTTCCGATTTTCTTTTCAAAAACTTTCTACATCGATAACGCCACACGATTCACACCACTATTGGCGCTATTAATTTCTACAGCAGCCATAAGCGAGGCAGTTGGCGTTATTAGCCTACCCTTTAATGCGTAATAATTTACTGCACTTTATATTAAACAAAACAGAATTAAAACTTTGCTAACTAAGAGAGGGGTCGTGAGTATAGTTAATAACCTTCCCTAAGCTCTTATTTTATTTTTGCTGCCTTATTTAATTACCTTTGTGTTCGTAAGGAATGTCCGCCATATTTAATTTGATATTCATTAGTAGCAATCATTATTTAATTAAGTACCAAGAGTTTATTTTTCAGTTGAACTTTTTAAAAGGTAGTTTAGGTCATTGCAAAATCTTATTAATGCGGTTAACTGAAAAATGGAAATCTAAGTACCTACTTACCTTGAAAACGGCTTTGCATACCAATTTATTCATATTTTTCTATACATTGGACATATTGATTCGGATTTAGCCGTTAAATGTTTATTTAAATACAGATATTAGACGCAATTCAACTTATTCGCCTGAGCCGATAAACAAATGATTTATTACAGTACATCAATTCTCATAATATTAAACCTATTGTTAAAATATAATTAAAGTTATATCACTGATGTAGGCTTCTATGGATGGCTTATCGTCTTTCAAATATTATAGATATATTTTATGTCAAAGAAAATAATAATTCATGCACGTTCATTTTATTATCAATATTTGCAAAGGACTAATATTTGCAATGCAAATATGAATTTGAATTCACATTAAAATATAACTCAGAGATTTCTTGTAAATTAATTAAGTACACGTGCTTTAATAAGAACAATATAATTAATGTAAAAGTCAACAAAGAGATCGTGGTAAAATGTTAATTATAGTGTCAAATAAAAATTGTGTAGAATTTAATTTTGTTCTTACAAATTGAAAAATGTCTCCGTTGACCGTGACACCTAGTAATTTATTACTGGGTTCAAGATAAAGGCAATGTTTTAGCTTCGTACCATGTCATTTAAAGATTAGATGATATTATATTATAAAAAATATTTAAAACATAAATTAATTTTAAGGTACGAGTTCTGTGATCAATTTATTTTAAAATGCCGCTTGTAATTTGGAAGAATCCTAATGCTGGCAACCCCGGAGGTAGTCATTTTAAAACTCATTAAAACATCCCAAAAAGTTTCATACAATCAAGGAACAATCTTCTCTCCAAACTGGTAGTGATGTACTCGTAGATATATTGTATGTACATAGGTACTTATGAGCCATACGTATGAGTTTAAGTAATTCAAAGTTGGATCACGTGTGTTTTCCTAGTGCATCCCCGAAGCCAGAGCACCTTGCGTTCTTATTCTAAGTTATATTACTTGAAAATTGTCTTGGTTTACTTCTGGTTCACGTACTTATTATTATGTAGATTGCGTGTTCAAGAACAGACTCGTTTTTAGACTCGAGTTTTTTATTTTTATTTTCTACCACAGATTTTATTAACAGCGTCAAATTCTACCGTTTTTCTGTGGATATGTACCTAAGTCGTAGATATACCTTCAAAATTTCCTACAGTGAAAAGAGCTAGAATCAATGAGCAGCTAATTTCATCACAATTATTACTAAATTCACGTCTTGATTGCATTCATGAACCTTCTACAATACTCATACTGAAATACTAAAGCCACAAGTCTCTAAATAAAAGTTAAATTTTCCATTAATTATCACAAATATCCCCAAATTATCAAAACTCAACACCAATTTCTAAATATAGCTCAGATATTAAAATACACATCTATTTCTGTATCCAACGGTACGTGGCAACAGCTTCCTTCTAAAAGTCAGATCCGAGGGTTTAAAAGTATATAAAAGGCGAGTGAATTGGCTCGGAAGGTGGAGGGACGGTCAATCGAAGCACTGAGACGGCTCATTACCGACTCTCGACGAACAAAAAACGTGGGGCCAATCTGGTTTTATCTACTGGATAAGACCTTTTAAGCTTGACCTGTTTATTGAAAACTAGCGAACTGACCCTGCTTCGCATGGTTACGACTTGACAAAACATTGGATTTATTTATTATATGTTAGTTTAATACTAAATTATTATACACATAAACCTTCCGGAATAAATTCTCTAAATTATGGTGTAAATCGCATCAAAATCTGTTGCGAAGTTTAGAAGAACAACGCGGTCACACAGACAGACACGTAAAACGACTTTAATTTATAATATGTATAGATTGAATAAGAAAACAAGGATCGCTGACCTATTTGTTGAGGACTCAGGACAGATCTATTTGGTTCCGCGACGTGTTGAGAAGTAATTTTGAAGACGTTTCTAGAAAATTCTGCTTTTTTTTCTGCGAGTGTTGACTTTTAATGCGGAACGTGTTTCGCAATTTATTTTATTTTATTTAGCTAAATTTGACTAGGCATACCTATAATATGACGATTTTTTTTTATTTCTGTGTTGCTAACTGAACGATTTATTCTGTCTGGATGATTACTACAAATCCAGAAAAAAATCTGTGAATCTGCAAAAGTTTCCAAGAAATCAATGAGTCTGTAACTTTTGCTATCAATTGGCATTCATTTAACTAATTGAATTAACTGCGAACGAAAAGAAAGACGGAACTGTTACAGCAAGATATGAAGTCGGTAACTATTCTAGAAATTTGACGTTCGACTCGTTAAAGTAAAGAAAAGTTTATTAACCGTTCGTTGGATAGGAACCATACTAGTTTCAAGTTTTCGATAAGACGCGGCTCCGCGTGGATTCGACCACTTTTGCTCGACTCACTTTATTCTTACGCTTCGTCGACACTTTTAATGACTTATCCGCTTTTTCTTATATAGAAGAAAAGAAATTCGTTTTGTAAAACAAAGTCATTCTCCTGATATTTCACGTGGATATTACTTTTCTCGATAACTTGTTTTGCCTCCGACGAAATTAAATATCTATTCAAAGGGAATATGACATTCGTGTAACGTAATCAAAAGAATCTCCGCATGGTTATTGAATCATACGTATGTGCTCGAGTTATAAAAATGTTCTTTCTGTGAAATCCAATCAAAATGGCAGGCGATATGCTTTGGATACCTACCCTTTCTATGAATACGATGAATTAATAACGGGAGCAAACAAAACAAGTATATATACCTTTCCATTACGGCAGCACAAATACGTGTGTATTATTGTATGAAATTGCCGGGGCCCGGACGAGATCGGACCGGATCGCGGGCGACCGGCTGCGGAAGGGAGCGGTGAATCGCGCAGATTAATTTTGTCGCTTTATTTGATTAAGGGATGCACGAAAAACACACGTTTAATTTTCGTTTTAATTGCCTCTTTATAATAAAATTTTACAGAGCAAATCAGCGTATCCTTCCCGTGATCCATGATTTTCATAAAATATACAATGTTGTTTGCGTACGTAACCCTGTAAAATTTTGGTCCTGTTTTATTCGTAAGAGTTTTTTTTTTCAGATGTTAGGTATGTTTTTTTATTCTTTTCTCAAACAACTTGGGAAATTTCTACCACATTCGTATGCTGGTATAGCGGGTTGAGCACTATAACGAAGGAACATTCAAGACACGTACAATACAAGCTTATATAGGGTAACTGATATGATAAAAACATAAAATTTGATTTTGTCAGAGTCTTCTGGAAGTCAATGTTAAAAAAAATGTAGAAAAAATATTTATTTACGTTTAACCAAAGCAGGAACGTTTTATAATAAAAATTATTAAGACATGATAATCATTTATTTTCTCAAACATGAGTACCTTCCTATTAAAATATATACAACACAAATTGTCAGCATGCAAGAGATAAAAACAGATTAACACGTTTGCCTTATTTTTATTTTTCTCAATGCATGCAAATATTATAAAATAAAGTATAATGTCACTCCAAGTCTAATTATTTGAAAATGTCATAATAATATAGATAATTAAAAATAATAAATTTGTAAAACATGGATTAAAATCTCTCATCTAAAAACTCATTTAAATTGTAATAAGCTACCTGCTAGAAAAATAACTTTATTTTTGATCGCTACGCTAATACGCTACGTTAAATTATAATAAAAGGTGCTTAGTTCAACACGTGTTCTCAAAAACCTGAACACCAGTAATTAAAATAAGCAGCCTTAAAATATTTCAAGAGCCTAATATTATTTACAGACTACGTAAATAAACTGGCCTTGTAGTTTGGAGAACTTGGAACTTTTATTAATAAATTCTGGAAACACGTGTACGAAATCCTCTCGGCACATATAGCACAAATTCATCCCCAATTAATTCTACAGTAAAACGAATGTAGGTCCTCACTTTTTTACACGAAAATTAATATTCCACAGACCAAACACAATGCAAAAAGTAAACGAACATTGTTATTCCGTATGTCAGTCTATAGGATTCGACTTTCGATATCGACTATTTTATTTCCAAAAAGGCTTTTGGTCGCTTAATGCGTTTTACATGTCAACAATAATGGTCTTCAGATTAATTTTGTCAGTTGTTTAGATTGAATAAAGGGCATCGTACACTTCACGACTCGACAGTTCGACATCATCTAGAATAACATTTTATAAGTGAAACGAGTCATGATGTGTGTGTGTGGTGTGTGTGATAAGTGAATGTGAGGTTTATTTCAGTGTCACTTACAGAAAAAAATTCATGACCCGTGAAACAACATCCAAAGGATGCCACATTGTGGTATTTCGGAAACCCCTTGAATAGAGGATTCTAAAATATGTTTTTGGACATAGTTTCTCGCAGACAGAACATATAGACGCGTTGACAACATGCTTATGACGCGTTTATAACTGCCTACTAGCTGCGGTCCACTCATCGAATTTCGCGTTGACAACTGGTCAGCACCGAGTCGTTCTATGATGTCCAATTTGTAATTGACGACGCGTTTGCGAACTCGCGCTATCGACTAGAGGGCGCTGAATTGACGATTTGTTGAGACTGAACCGAAAGTTGGAGTGATTCAGAGTTGATATCGTGTGCGATGGTCTTTAATCGGCTTACGAAACGGGTTCGGCCCCGTCAGTGTAATGCTATCTACGCACTTTCTAGCCTCCATCAATATTAATGTAATTTAATTATAAAGTGCTTTATTAAAGCCGCAGCCTTCAGGTTTCTTGTGGCGTTGTTCTTGCGTGAATTGTTTAAAGGTTTTGGCAAGAACTGAAAATGAATTAACGGTTAATTTTAAAGTTAGGATTTTCACGCTGACCACACATAGATACTTTACATTGAAATCTGGTCAATTGTCCAATCATAATGAAATTTGTAACGAAATAGTTTTAACAAAGTAATCTCATTTAGATTCCATGTGTGACAAAAAAATTAAATTCGAAAAAGAGTAGGTAAGTACCTATGATTATTGCAGGCTATAATAACTGTCCATACCTTACCTAATCATTTTGTTTGAAAGCTCTTCGTGAACAGTGCACTTCACGAGTTGATAAGAAATTCATGTTGGCGATGATGATCCTTCTTATATCCTGATATTTAACCGACTTCCAAAAAGGAGGAGTTATATGTTCGTAGCGTATGTATGTTTTTTTTTATTTTTATAACTGTGCGCCTGTCAACGTCAAAATATTACAGTATACGTGGCTTAAATATTAACACTAGCAATGAATAATAATATGACAGAACTGCGGAGACGACACGAGTTGTGCGTCGGGGCACTGCGGAGGTAACCGTGCGGGTGAATTCAATACTAACAACCTACAACTTTAGACAGCTTCAAGCGTTATAAAAATCGAGTTACATAAAATCTAATTATGTAGTCAATATCACTTGACTTTACGTCTATTGACCGCATTCTACTTTTGCTTGAATATTTTGTTTTAATAATATCGAACGTATAATTGAATCAAGTATATAGTTTAACAACAAAAACAGCCTGTTCAATTACTTACAGGACCAAATCTGGTCGCCATTAATCTTGCCAAAATAAGTAGATTACAGCAAAAAAACGGAAGATAATGAAGTCACAAAACAAGAGCGATGATAGCCGCATATTTTAAAAATAATGTGCGACCAATTTTTATAGTAATGCGCGGCCAATTTCACGGATTGCGGCCGCAAGTCGGACCGCCAACAGGCCCGAGGTGAATTATTACTTGCAATCACTAATTCTTCCTTGGGCTTAACGCGACTTTTTTATCTGAATGAAATTATTATAGCATGTTTCTGGGGATAAAATGTATTAAGAGGCATGTCAAAATAATTTTAGGTATAATTTGGGGTGGATAGATATCTCACTATGTAAAAATGGCTGTAGTTAATGGATAATGATATTTTTCTCATTTTAGCAATTTCTCGACTTGATAAATTAAACCACAGATTATAGAGGGTATTAAATTTATAGGCATTTAAATATTGAAGTTGCTGAATACAAGTTTAAACGATAACAATAAGAGCGCTAGTGGGTTATTAAACTCATTAGAGGTAGGAGGGTAGCCAAAATAACAAAACAATACTCTCAACAAAAATAAAATTCAACCCAGCACAAACAAAACGTCTCAAGCATGCAATTTATATAAAAAAACACTGTTCCTGGTAACGAAACTTAGCATAAATGCACTAGTCATTGTAGTGGAAAATGAATCCAGACTATACTGTTTAACGAGGGTTATTAACCCCGTCCTGTAGGGCGGGAAACGCCCTCTAACTTTACTCTATTATTAATGACGACTTCACCCCGCCCTTCCTTGGCTAAGCGTAATGCAAATTATTGCGTTTTGCAATATTTTGTTTGTATCACGGAAAGTAAACGCTGTGTTACATGGGATGTCGGGTATCACGCGATGTCTATGTACAGTCACAGTCACACACGTTAGTGAAAAGGTTGTTAACCACTGTGACGAATCCTCAGATGTCTTCGCGAGTACTGAACTGGGATTCCTTAACACTGCTACTCAATACCTGGAATCCATTGCCACTCTCAGTACAATCTCCTTCGAGTAAATTAATTGAATTGTAGGTTCTTATTAAAAAATATATAATTTTATTCCAATTTTTTAAATTATATTAATGTATCTAATGTTATCCAATCATGTCTTATTTTATCTCATTTACCTGATCTGGTTTAATTTCATCAAATTGTGTCTATTTATGATTGTATATGTAATTATAATAGATATTGACCGAAAGCTTGTATGTGTAGTGCAAACTGTAAATAAAAGTTGGTTTAAATAAAAAAAATAAAAAAACTGTAGGGCTTTTTTAACCTCACTCAAGTAACACAAAGGAACCTGACTCACACTTAGTACTATTAAATCCAGATCATACAGGGTGTCCGGTCCGACTGGAAGCCGAACAAATAGAGTTGGGAAAAGGCTAGGCAGAAAATACAGGGTGTCCAGTAATTAATGGATATTCTTATGTTATTGTACCGACACTATTCAAAATAACGTAGATATATTTAGTAAACTATTCCGCTTAACTAAGCGGCTAGCTTAGTTACGCGGAATAGTTTACTAAATATATCTACGTCTATTGTATTTTATAATGGATTTCCGCCAAGTCACGTCTGAATCAATTAACTATTCAAAATAACACTGCAATGTCACCACTTATTTTGAAAAAGGTGAAATGAACCCCTGACGGTCAGCAGCAGCCAACCATTTATCTACAGCATCACCATTACATTGAGTGTTAAACATGCACTGCTGACTCGAAACCTGCAATTATCTGCAATTGCTACCCTGTATCAGCCATAACTGCTCTTGATTCCAAGATTGATTGAATCACAGTGGTGTTAATATTAGATAGGAATAAACAAAATTATTCCCAGTGGTGAAAGCCTCGCCTCTAATGCACTAGATTTTAGGTTCAAATCCGCGCCAATCTAACATTTTTAAGTCATAATTATGTAAGTACTTTCTCAGTTTATCTTGAAAAACACTGACTTGGTTATAGGAAAACATCGTGAAGAAACCTAACTTATATTGAATAATATTATAAGTCTTACGTGTCGTAGGTCGAGGGTTCGAACCCAGGCAAGCACTTTACTATGTGTAATTTATTTCATCACCACTGCTCTCAAAACAGTAAAGGAAAACATCGTGAGGAAACCGGCATGTCCTAGAACCAAAAATTTGAAGACATGTGACATCCCCAACCCGCACTGGTCCCGTGTGGTAGATTATAGCCCACTCCCTCTCACAGAGAGGGGGGGGGGGGGGCTGTATCCCAGCAGTGGGAACATTTTAGGCTGCTTATGCTTATGCTTTATAAGATAAATATAAATGAAATAATAAATCCCGAACCCGCCTTGAGCAAGCGTGATGATCAATGCTCATGCATCATCATTCTGCTATCTAATTGCGTAACACATTTTCGTATACGATTAAGACAAATCCGTTTCATTTTGACAGTTCAACAACATTCATTGCGTTATTTACGTTGTTAAGCAGATTTTTTTTCGAACTTATAAAGCAATGGATTAGCAATCTGTTTCAAAACGATTCAGATTGTGATTGATCGTGTATTGCGCAATTAGGATGCAATATGAGAAGAGGTCTTTGCCCTGCAATGGGACTGTTCTATGCTGGTATTATATTATATACTTGCCGTATACCTACTTACATACTAACTGAAATCGTACGTCGTAGATAAGTATTTAGTGCCCGTACGAAGCCGACGCCATCAAAATCTAAACCCCAGCAAACTGGAAAGGCTACGATAATGACAGATAATAATATGACCCCAACGTTAAATGTACTCATCTGTACCTGTTACTATGTACACTATACACGTTACAAGGGTAATGAAGTGATTTGCATACGTTTTAATAATTATATGTTTGATCCAGCCACGTATTAACGGTGCATGCTAAACCACTTGAGCGTTGTTTCTGCCTATTAAGTATTAAGGCAAATAATTATAATATACCCCCCATATACAGGGTGGCCGGCACTATGACGTCCAAAAATAAAATTTAGTGCCCTCATATCGTGGGGTATCCGAATCATCCCCATGTATGTTCCGCAATTTTTCATAGTTTTCGAGTTATGAATTCTTTTCTGAATTTTTGAGAAGTAGATAGGTAGGAGTGTAGGTAGGTAGGTACGTAGGTAGGTAGGGTAGGTAGGTAGATAGATAGGTAGGTAGGTAGGGTAGGTAGGTACGACGTAGATGTGCGAAGCAGGGGCGGGCAGGTAGTTGAAATATATATATTTTATTAGCTCACAGGTGGAATACAATTCTTAACTTAAAAAAGCATTCATATAGATATATCTGTTGCTCGATAATACATATTTACCTTTTTGTATGTGAGAGATCAAAGACCTTTGCAATTTCAGGAATGAATTCACTTTTAACCCTTTTTCCAGTCAGTTTTTGGTCACGAGTCACGTACTCTTTTGATTACTAAGAATTTGTTGAACAGTACCAGGGAATTCCAAGTTTTGCCGCTTTAAATTAAAAACACGAAAAACATTCGCAAGTCTAGGTAAAACAAAAAAAATAGGAACGTTTTTTTTTATTAGTACGTGTATCTACTTATGTATGTATTCCTGGTTCTTTTTTACCTGACTACGGTACAGAGGTAAGGTTAGGACTGTGAATGTAAGTAAGATTGTTCTCACGTACAGTCAAAAATAATGTACTGGTTTTTACCTGTGCATGTGATTTGAACTATTTTGTAAAAAAAACTGCTGCAGCAATTTGGTATACCGTTACTTTACAATAACACTATTATATTTCCTTGAAGCCAATAAGTACCTATAATCAAGTCCAAATAAAAGTGTTAGCATAATATTTTTTTTTTTTTTCCAGACTTGTCGATGATTATTAACAGAATGAAGCTTTTAAAACAAAGTCGAAAGAAGTGAAATGTTGCTACAGTAACCTAAAATAAGTTATGTTCAAAAAGATTTTAATAAAACAGGAACTTTTTATTAAAACCTTGTTCATCTACCTACAATAAATTGGAGTCGAGGTCACAGACCAAGAAATTAACTTTGACTAATTTAATTTTAGTCTCCACAAAGGATATCACATTTTTCTTTGTGTAGTTAGTTTATTTAAGTCGACTTAAACGATTGTTTCTGTCTTATTACCTACCTAAGTAGTTTGTCTAAGAAAGATAATTCACTTAAATTTAATTTTAGCATCCAATTTTGTTGTTATAATAGAAATAACTCTCTTCGTATATTCCAATTTATTTTTCTTTGTGTTTATAATATTCTTTCATAATACGCTTATTTATTTTTATAGCAATTATTTACTGTCTTGAAATGTATTTTTTTACAAAAGTAGTTTTGAATGTCTATCTTTTTTACGTTAATAAATTAGGCATTTGAAAATAAAATAAAATATAATCAAATAATCTGACTGTTCTTAAAAGTAAGAGTAGTTTGATATTACCTACTAAGATTTCAATACAGTCTATAAATATTATGGTCAACTTATTTATAAGGACATTGACTTATGATATTACTTCTTAAATTCTTTAGTTAGCTTATTTTTATTGTGTCCTACAGCTGGGCAAAAACCTCCCGTTTTTCCTTCCAAATCTCCCGGTCTTGTGCCATCTCTGGCCATGTTGGTACAAATTTACAAAAAAAAAAAACAAATGAATAAATAAATGAAACACTTTCAACTTTCCAACCAGCCTGTACAAGTATTTCGCAAAATATAGCAACTATTTTGAATAAATATAAAAGCGAAATGTTTCAAGGCTCGAAAAATTCTCGTGAGTGACAAGTTGACGGGTTGCGTGTGTTTTTGAGGGTTCCTTACATCGGAGGGTGCATTCTACCGCTATTATTATTCAATTAACTATATTATTAACACGAAAACACCTAACTACTATTGCATTTCGTTGATTCAATATGAAAGTGGGTGCGGATAATCTTCCCGGTAAATTACCGGCATTTATAATACCGTTTACGTAACACAATTTACTTAAGTGCATTTTCATAACGGTAATTACTTTGGTAAGTAAGTAGATTAATCATGTTTTTTTTACTGTGATAGCGGAAGTTTTTGTAAAATAATATTGGGAATAAAATTTCGTTAAACGTGTATATTTTAAAATAAAGTTATATTCAGAGAAAAATGGGTTTCCATTTTGAAATGTGTTTCCTGCTCTTTAAATAACTCATAGGTACTTATAGTGTACAATTAACAATTTCCAATATAAATAACTGTTTCGGTTCAAAATTGTATGTAGTCACAATAAGAGTTACTGTTACTCTGCATCATCACTCTGCTGGGCGCCTCTCCCCGTTCAGCTCTTTCCATCCGTGGGTGGACCACAGGTTGTTTGATTTCTCTAGCTCATCCAAACATCTTCTATGAGGTCAGCCGCGACGCCTAAGAGTTAAACAAAAAAATCTATCATTGTAGATTATTTTCTGAAGCCCATGTAAGTATTTTCCTTGAAAAAATACCTGCTAAAGTTTAAAAAACTAAAATCTGTTCATAACGCCGATTTCATGACTGAATGCCCATCTGATTGACTTGACAATGCAAAATATAATTAATTATAAATACCTACCTAGCTAAAAAAACTAGCACACTTATGTAACTTAAAACGTATAGAGCATTCAGGAAACGTATTTGTGCGAAGCTATCAACTGATTAGTTTAATTAGGGACGAAATCCACGCGTATGAAAGTGGCGGGTAAATTAAATTCTAAGTCAAAACATGCTTCCTTATAATAATTTTACATGCAGGTTTATTCAAAAGCGCTGAGTGTAAAATTAGGCTATTTCTCAGCTTTTGTCTACCAAGTGCTCTCATAGATTAGCATCCACCGCACTCGCTGACCTCAAAAAGACATAATTTATAGCTTGAATTCTGTACACATCCTGTAAAATGCAGAATCATGCTACAAAAGGCAAAAGGAAGCTATATTCATATATGGCAATTTCAACAAAATATTACACAAAATAATATTATTTATTGCGCGTAACTTGGTTTCTGTTATGTTACATTTTTACTCGTTTACAAGGAACGACTCTGAATAAAAAAATGCAATCACGACCCTTACATTATAAGCCAATAAATTGGCACTGCACGCCAATTAAAAGCTCATTTCACTAGCGTAATTAGGAGCCACGAGCAAAGTAACTAACAAGCATATTATAGCCTCAGTACCTACACGAAATAAAAATTTTACTTATATTAGTACCTACCACAAATAAAGCTCACAAAAAACCCTCATGAAAAATAACATTCTATCATATTTCCGATTTATTCTGTTCTAATACCAATACCAAAAACGAATACCACTGGTATTTTTTTCTACTCAGATTTATACCAGTGGTATTAGTTGTATTAGAACAGAATAAATCATCTTCAATCAAACTATCATATATAAAAAGTAAATATACCAGCATGGAACAGTCAAATCCCCACAGACGTACCTAAGCTAATATGAATTAAACTAGGGTTAGAAAATGGTAATTTCCATAGTGCTTATTAAGCAGTGTAGCCAATGTAGGGGGAGAGAATGCAACGGTAAACTAATGTGTCACTGTCGCCGGCAATCATGACACGTTTCTACGCGGCTTACCTTGAATTTTATTCAGGCACGTAAAGTTTTTATCCAGTTTTTCCAAGAATTTTGTTGGAATTCCATTGTAATATAGTGATTTCTGGCTTTTTAGCACATAACTATTTAAATGTTTAAGTAGGTTCCACTTGCAGGTTAGTTTGCTACATTTACAATGAATACAAATAATGATTTTATGCAGTTATAGTAGAGTACAGTATTTAGTGGTCAAAGTTTTTGAAAGTTTTCCGTTTTTAACGAAAACTGCCGCAAAATGTATGTGAAAAATTGACAGTTTAATAAGTGATTTTTACGATTCCGTATGTCTGAATGAAAAAACGGAACCCTAATAGAATCACTCGTGTGTCATTTTTTCGTGTTTTTCTTAATGTATCTCCAATCAATAACCTATTGGAGATAATAATGTATATCGCCAGGAATAAAGAAAACGTTAATAATACTAACAGATTCAGATCATAAGACCAACAGTATAAAAACTAGAAGCATCCGGTCTACAACAGTCACGTAAAAAGTAGCATTAGGAGCAGAAAACTGCACAGAAGCAGGACTTAACAATCTATCAAAGAGTTGGAACAAAATTCACGAGTGCACAGCGCAACTGGCAAACAGTGGGCGCGATTTAGAATTTCATGGACAAAAACTATGAATAAAACGTTTCAATGTGTTTGACGGTTTGTCTGTAGCTATCAGTCGTGCTTGTGCCACAGTCAATCCTTATTTGGATTATTTTATGATTTAACTTTATGCAAATAACTATAATAATTTACGCGATGGTGCTTCTTAAAAATATTCCTTAATTTTAAAACTATATTGTTAATCATTTAAACTTTAACTATTTACTTACACATTAAAATGATTAGATCCAATATACAACACAACTATTTACAGTAAGTACAAAATTAAATGACTAACTATCTATTCAAATATATACAAAAAAAAGATCACTTATGGCCAATTCCTATAATTTACGGACCGTTATTGGTTAAACTTAAGACTCTTGTATCTTTACCAATAATGAAGCAAAGACCTCGTAGCTTTGCATATTAGACCCTCCCATAGGGACACTGCTATCACAGGTAAAATTAGCTTCCGAATCTATTTGTATGCCCAGTTTGGCAATTAAAAACGTTACCATTAGTAAGCAAAACGATTCGTTTTTGTTTATAGGAACAGAGCATTAGTCGTCGAAGTACTCATCTGCATCGCTGTCATGCAGTGCCGTAGTACGTTTAATGGCAATGCTAATTATTTAGCCAAAGAACGAACCAGCCATCACGTGATTTTCACTTGTAGGTAATTCCAAATGTCAAAACACTTTTGTTCAATGGTTTGAAAATCATGAAACCAAACGCATTTGTACGATTACCAAATGAAAGCCAGATACATTGTTGTTCGTATAATCCTTTGTGTAACTTTGTGTACAGAACTCCGAATCGGGTCCACTGTGCATCGTTTTATTACATTTTCAATACCACCAGATGATGCGATTCTCGGGTATTGGTCAGCTCGGCTATCTTATTGTGCCCCTGATTGCGTTTCCAATTCGGAATTGACGTAGCTTGTGTTCCCACAATACGAGTTTTTGAAATTAATTACGAATAGATACCTACTGCCTTTGTGTGCAGTATTTGTTGGGTTTTCGAGTGATAGTGCTTTGTTTATCAGTTTAACTGTCATTAACGAGACACAATATAATTTTCTATTGTTCTCGGCTAAGGGCAATTCGACAGATGAAGGGCCTGCCTTAGAACTGTGTTATACAACAATTTACATTAACATAAAGGCTCGTTCACACTGGCGCGACTTGTCGCGCGACGCGACACCGGCAATTGTTCAATCGTGAAGTTTTATTAGAAATTGTATTGTTAAAGTCGCGTCGCGCGACAAGTCGCGCCAGTGTGAACGAGCCCTTAAACGGAGTGCTTATTACTATTGATACGGGTTGGCAGTCGTAACATATTATTATAATGTATAGATAATTTAAGTTTAATTTGAAGATTCAAAATAGTTTGTACAAGGTTCACTAAGGTCACCTACTAAGTGTGGATTTCACCAATGAATTTCCAAACCAAACCACATTCAAAAGGTATCAATGTCAATATTCCACAACAATCTTGACACTGATAGCTCTTGAACGCAGTTCACACGTGCTGAACGCGTTCAGTTTCATTGGTGAAATTCGCCCTTAATCTGTATCACGCACAAGATTCATTTTATTCATCACTGACAAATTAGCTAAGGCCCATACGTAATCAAACTAGACTCGTCTAGTTAGAAGTCTCCTCAAAGTTTCAAATTAATTTGAAGTTAAGCACTTAATTGGACGTTACCATATCGAAGTGGGTTTAAATTGCTAACGTTACATTGTATGTAACGCGTTGTTGTCAGCAACGCGAGACATAGTTGCAGTTACGCTTGAATATAAGTTTAGCTGTAAAGTGTGCCTCCTTATTAAAATAAACTATTGTTTTGAGTACACAATTCCATAATTGAGTTCGCAGCTGGAGTGAACATACAGATTAACTTAGTAGTTTTAAGTAAATTGTAACTCTAAAATTAAGAAATTAATGTTACTGGCTATAGTAATATTACAGTACCTACCCGTTAATATGGCAATTCGAAAATCAGTAGCTCTAGTTTAGAGTCGTCATCTCTGTCAATCATACCTGTGTCACAATCTCTTAACTGAACGCTATCAGCACATCTAAACTACGTTTAAGAGCTGTCAGTGTCATCACGGGGACTCTTGATACTGACCAGCTCTTGAACACAGTTTAGATGTGCTGATCGGATTCAGTTTCATTGGTGAAATCAGTCAATCCCTTAATCCCACAAATACCTCGAATGAAACCAATACCTGCATAGAAATGTCAAATCTTTCAGTCCTTTCACTGTGCGTACATCAGTGAAATTCACCACATAATGGATCAAATTCAGGACCGTTTTAGACGAAGGACCTCTAACTTTTGTTAGATTTTCGTTTTGATAATTTAACAGCACGATTGGCGCATTTGCTGAACGATTGTTTTTTGCGCTGCAGATCTCGGGTTCGACCCCACGAGGAAAAATTTATATGGCCTACTCAAGGTTTTTAATTTTGTAAATCGTCCATATATATGTAAATTCACACACATTCTATATCGTATCCTAACCCTATCGATAAATTTAAAAGAACTAGATTAATCTGTCAACTAGCTGCCGCCCGCGGCTTGGCCCGTGTAGACCCTTATTCTTTTTTTTAATATAAAAGGAGCCTAAGTTACTTCTTATAACATCGGCTATCTGCTATGAAAGTCCCTTCAAAATCGATTTACCCGTTTTGGAGATAAGTTAGAACAAACAGACAGACCGACAGATTTTTTTAAAAAAAGTTATAAGTACCTACCGTATAACATTTTTTTATTACTTTCATATAATAATGAATTTAGTAAAAAGCATTTATTTTGACATCAAAAATTTCAATTTCATTTATCTCTATAGGTTATTCAAACATAAAGGACATATATCACAAAACATTAGAGCTAATGTAACAAATATATCATACATTGTGTTTTATTTATAGCAAAAATAAAATAAATAGAAGTCAGATCATCGTGATTAATGATAACGCGTTGCTAGTAAGCGGGCGTACCAAAAACGCGGCGTTTAGATCACGTTTGCGATATGACTAGGGTTGTCTTCAGGCATTTCCTTTTACCTAATTACAAGACATTTTTATACAGGAAATACCTACTCTGCTATAGTGGAAAGCCTTCGTTAGTCGTTTAGTGCGAATTTCACCAATGCAATTGAACGCGATCAGCACATCTAAACCGAATTCAAGAGTTGTCAGTGTCAATGTGCCAAAGAAAATAATGACAGCTCTTAAACTTGGTTTATGTGCTGATCGCGTTCAGTTTTTTTTTATTGGTGAAATTCGCCATAAGGATACATTCAAGTGAGATGACATACTTTATGGAGACTTAGATATTTACCCAGACCACACAAACCTTGACCAAGTGGCGATACCTAAATGTAATTAATATACAAAAGTGCACATTTGGAGTTTCCTAAACGTAATGAATGTTTAAAGCGCATCAGTGCAATATATTTAGCCATTACATTTAGGTGTCGGTGTAGTGTAACTTAATGAAAATAGGGCAACAACCAGTTTGTTTCAAGGAACATCCTAAATTCAACATAAATTAGGTTTACCCAAAGTAGTTTACTTTACCATATCTTAAATACATTTAAGATATGGTAAAGTAAACTACTTTGGGTTGATTTCACCAATGAAACTGATCGCGATCAGCACATCTAAACTAAGTTCTGAGTTCAAGACCTGTCAATGTCAATTTTCCCCAATAAAGATGACACTGACATCTCTTGTTCGCAGTTTAGATTGCATTCAGTTTCATTTGTGAAATTCGCCCTTACTGGACTAGGAAAACCCCGGTAGTGGGTTCAAATTCGGGCAAGTACCAATGTGACTTTTTCAATTCATATGTAGGTACCTACTGTGAGTTTATCTTGGACATTACTGACATCAGTGTAGGAAGAACATCGTGAGGAAACCTATATTGTAGTTAATAATATAAGTTTGAAATCGCCAACCCGACTTGTGCAAGCGTGGTGATCAATCTTCGTACCTTCTCTGTATGAGAAGAGGCCTTTGCCCTGCAGTGGGACAGTAATGGGGTAGTAATATAAAGAAAACTAGGGTTAATTTACTTTACAATGTCTTAAATGCAAACCTATTTCTAGATTGAATACTAAGAATCAAGGTCAAAAGTGGGTGTCGCATGGCATGACGAAGGAAACAAAATTTATGAATTAAAAACGTGACGAAGTCATGAATCATGAAATCTAATATTCAGTCAATCAATATCAACGACCAAACCAAACCTACAAGAAATATTCTCACCTGCCAAACATAACCACAGAAATTCCCATAATTTGCCGAAAAACAAATCAGAGAAAATCTCTCTCCCTAAGGAAAACTATCTCGATTCCCACAGTAAACAAAATCAGAAGAAAAAATATATGTGAAGCTTAGATGAGGCAACCCTAAATATAAGGCTTCGGTTTAATTTATCACTTCGTCCGCAAACTCGTGATTAATACGTATAGTAACATCGCACGATAGTCTGTTTCGTATACGGGCTCCTTTATCGCATTGCCGCGGTAGCGAACCGATGTGACTTTAATTTGTTGTTGTATTTCTTTGCGTATTGGTATAAAACTGGTACTGGAATGATGGTGGGCAGATATAGGTCATAATGGTGTAAAATTTTGGTTGGTATATTTGCGTGCGCTAGCTGAAATATGGCTATTAATTAATGCAGCTGAATACCTGTATTTTACATGGAGCGACTGCCTATCTGACCTCTATAACCCAGTTACTAGGTAATACGATTACCCCATGGTACGACTGGTTGTCAGACTTTTGGGCTTCTGACGACCAGTAACGACTGTCAAAGATCCACAAATGACAGCCGGGACCAACGGCTTAACGTGCTTTCCGAGGCACGGAGGGCTCTTAGTATATAAATATGGTCACCTATCCACGGACCAGCCGCAGCAAGCTTAGGAAAAACCTATCAATGTTATTTCCTTTAAGGCACATAATTAGATATTTAATCCAACTCCAATCTCGTTAGCACCTTGTATCTAGCAAGCATTTAGTATTAACATGTAAATTAATAATAGTTGAACACATGTTTTGGATGTGGGTAAACTTTAGGCAATATCTGCACACTACACTATCAAGGAGGAGGAGTAACATATCCTATCTTCAATGAAAACTATTACCTGCCTCCTATCTACTTTATTTAATAACAACTAGCTGCTCGCCCCGGATTCGCACGGGTAGCACTAAGTACTTATCTACGGCGTACCTACCTACCCTACCCTACCTACCTACCTACCTACATACCTACCTACCTACATACCTACCTACATACCTACAACAATATTCTTCCATATTTTCTCACCGTTTAAACCTTCCCTGGACTTTCACAAATATTTCAAAACCAAAATTACCCAAATAGGTCCAGCCGTTCTCGAGTTTTAGCGAGACTAATGAACAGGAATTCATTTTTTATTTTAAAGAATAATAAAGCTGATTAGTTCGTTTTTTTTATTTGAACCGGAAGTAGCTGTCCCGCCGGATATGAAAAATTATTTTTGCATTTGATAGACCGATTCTTGGATAGGCTATTTAACAGCACGTTACGACCCTTAGGAGCCGAGCAAAAAGTCTGAAACCACGCTAAGCGAAAACGAAGTAGCGCGGGCGGGCGATGCGATGCGATGCGGCGGGTCGTGACCCGAAATTTTACGCAGACAAATTCACGGGCACAAGTTAGTATATAAATAGTATATAAGAAAGTCGTTTTTCTGATGTGTTTTAGTTCTTCTAAACTTAACATGGATGTCGAAGCGTATTGTTTACCACTCAACTCAACTCAAAGCATTTATTTCAAATAATCCAATTACAGGCACTTTTGAATTGTCAAGGGGTCGGTCGATCAGTCAGAAAGATGAAGCTAGTTGCTCATATCTTACAAGAAATTGATCCGGAAGGTTATAATAATCATGATTTTATTTGTGCTAACTTGTGTATTATTGTCGGTAAGGTAGTACTTACCTATAATTTCCTTATTAAACCACTAAAAACCATAACATAGTAGAACTTCATTATACATACCTACCTTTTGAATCTAGAATAAACTGCAGTACCTTAACAAAGCAAAAGCTTTGCTCTCACGCCAAGTTTGCATTAGCTATGAAAGCGGTTGCTGCATTTTTTTTTTTTAGAAAAAAAGTAATAGTGCCGCTCTGAGGTCTTAATCTAATACCACTTAATCTTTGCCGTCATGTGGTGGCCTAGTTTTTGACATGGTTTTGTTAAAACTAGATCTTTAATGAGGTTGACAGGTGAAAACTCTAGAAAGATGGCGCTAGCATAGCTTTCACCTGTCAAGTTTGTGTTGTGTTTTGGCTTCCCTTGTTGACTACGTTTTTTTTATAATAAAGGAAGAACTGTTGTGAAAAAACATATTTGACATGGCGGTTAAGTGACTTTAAAGCTGAATTGATGAAATGAGGTGCATCTTTACGAGGAAGGAAAGCAGACCTTGTCAAATCAAATCAAATGTTCCTAAGAAAACTCTTCTATTTTGGTTAAAGCTTTGACAGTTGCCAACCCATTTAATGTGCTTTGAAATGCCGAAAATTGTCATTTATTTTCTGGGTATGGCATGCTCAGATTACTAATCATTTCTATATTATAAAAGAAACCAATAACAAATAATTCGCAATGTTTAAAAAAACTAGTATTTATTTTTATATTATTGCTATTTTCTAAATAAATATTTTAAAACAATATTCTTTACCAATCATGACGAACCTTTTCTTTTTTTGTTTTCGGGGGGAAACCTTCAAAAGGCGCCCGGTCTTTGGGGATAAGATCGGGGAGTGTGGGATTTTTACCTCACTAAAACCACCCCGGTGGTCACCATCCGCACATGGAAGGGGCACCGTTACCTCTCAAAAGACCGATCCGATACCCCCTCTGTGCACGCCTGTTAGGGCACATCCGAACCTAATGAACAAATCCAGTTTCCCTTTCACCCAAAATTTCACCCGGTCAAAATTAGAATTCGAAATTAGAAGTCAGTAGTCAATATGTGATCACATATTGACTACTGACACGAGAACAGAATAACACATTGTTGATAAAAGGGGAAGTAATTCCGTGATGTATGACCGCTGTAATACAGACAGACCTCTATGAATAATACATGTATGGCGCTAGTAATAATCTGCGAACATCTCCATTGAATGTAGTATGTCGCTGATGAGTGTATACGAGATTCGATCGTTATTTTGGCTTAAGATGAATATTTGTTATTTGCATGTCCATTTGTTTTGCTTAGAGGATACATTTTCTCTTATATAAATAATCTAACATTAGGTGCTAAGGAATAAAAAATAAAACAATTCTCTCCACTTAACTGCAGGATTTTCATGTGAAAACTCTTGAAATTCTCATAACTTTCGGGAGCGCTCCGTTCATGGCCGAAACTAGTCAGGTAGCCCAAAAACAGCACTAGAGCAAAAGACTGTAAACAATCTTATTATGCTTACCGTAAATATAAATCTGCCAAAAGTAAACGATAAATTAAATAAAGCAGTAAGAAAAATCAATAATCTCTTTCAACTCAATGATCAATCAAAAAGAAGCAACACCAATCGAATTCCAGATTCAATTAATCGAATCCAAAAATAAAGGGCGCTGATCATCGATGCGCAATAATCGTGTAAACTCGGTTACAGTTTACAGTTGCCGTATTAAGCCTGTGAGTGGCCAGGCGGAGGCAATCGCATGCAGTCTGCTACACGCTTTCGTTCAGCTAGTAATGTGTGGATCACCTCATAATTTATTTATTATGGAGATACAATTTCATGATATTCGCTTTGATGTTCGTGATTTCTAAAGCGTTTTTGTAAAAACGAGGCAGCACCTTTATTATCTGAATCAAAAACGTAAACGCTCTTTTATCCGTCGATGCTCTACAGGATATCTAATTCTACATAAACTTAAAGGAAAAATTAAAACAATAAATAAAATTATTTCCTGATAAAAATAAAATAAAATTAAAAAATTTATGTATAATAATTCTAGTGGTCAAGAGGTTATAAATAATTAAAAAACTTCTTGGGTACTTACCTATCATCAAATTAAATCCTCACATGGTATTAAACTCTGATACTTACGCAAACTAGCTCAAATGTACGTAATAGGATGTCAGAGGAGGTTTCCTTCTCTGCATCTGACTCTAAATTGAATATACATATATCTTTAAGATACATTTTGAATCTCTGGGCTGCAATCTATCTCCTGCAAATTATAAAAATGTTTAATGATGGCCAACCGCAAGGTCGGCAGCCTCTACAGCATTTAGAAATATCATCAAATCACAATCTTTAATCCTCATCAAAGACTACAAAAACAAAATATTAAACACAGCGTTATCGCAGCAGAATTTATTAGCTCGACAGAAAGGCAGCGATGTGTCACAAACGCTGCGACGGGCTGCATCCAGCGCGCTTTGTTGAATGAAATCAAAAACAAACTACGCTGACAATCGCGACATCGACGGCCTATTTGTGTTACTCGTGTGTTTCTGCCTTTCTGAATATGATATGATATGATGCACACTCGTTTTTTCCCTTTGAGTAGTGCATTGAGCATTATGTTTTGTGAAAAGTTTTGTCGTTACATCTGGATCACCTGTCTGAGCACTACCGTGTGGTTGCTAATTTTCTAGTTAAAGCTTTGTGCAAGCAAGTGTTATTTTTTAGACTGAGTGTTTTTTATGATGATGAATACAATTTCTAGGACAGCAGAGTTAGAGCCCACGTTTCAACTTAGCTTGTACGTTTAAAACGAAAACTGTTTTTCGATTTGCTCTATTTCGAGTATCTCACAATACACAACTGGGTTTACAATAAAACATTGGCAGTAATCACACTATCTAAATAATTACACGCCATGAAAACGTCTCCACCATTACCATTTCCAAGCGTCACTTTGCTGAGTCTCACTTAAAGCAAAAGCAACAATAAAAGGTCCACAGATTATGTTTTAAAGAAAGGCCGAGTGTTGGCACGCGAGCGTGGGGCGGTCAGCGGACCTCAAGTAACAATTACTTGGTCATGCGAGCAACCAATCCATCACCCACTTGCCCTGTGCCACTGGCAATGGCCACTCGGTTCCTACTCTAAGGCAATTTCCGGAGCCCTTATCTACCTCAACCTACGAGCATTTACTTGGTGGTTTGTTTAACAGAATTAATCCAGTTGACAAGGATCTTTGGCAAGGCCGTTCCTTGTTTGTGCTATTGTGTTTCAGTTTCGCATCGAACGTCGTCTTGGCACACGAGAGGGTGTACAATGACACTAGATCCCGCACGGACAATATCGGAAAAGATGGCGACGCGACAAAACCGCTGCTTTTTAAAAAGAACTTTGCCACTTCCTTTTAAAAAGCTTTTCTACTGCAGGAAATAATACTAACAACTCACTTATTAATAGCATGAATAAACGCTTCTACCGAAGCCAAGTAAACGAATCACAGGCATAAAAATACGACATTATTATTAAATTCTTTTCATAAGCGAGGTCTTAAGCCACGTAAAGCTCCCACACTGTGTGCATAATTCTTTAATAAGTAATAGCCTTTTGAAATACTGCGACACCGTTCATATTTTCAGTAGAATTTCCAGGAAGTAAGCTACGAGCGGCCGACGGCTCGTTTAATTATTTTGCTCTTGTTAGCACAAGATTGAGATTGTGTTGTGAGTTATATACTGTTAATAGAAAAAATAACACGCAGGCTTTTGTTTTTAATAGCAGTCGATTGTTCAACAATGTTTGTCACCTCGTCCTTGCGTACTTTGAATAGTTTTTAACCGACTTCCAAAAAGGAGGAGGTTATATGTTCGTAGCGTATGTATGTTTTTTTTTTGTGTATGTCCGTCGATATTTTCGTCAATTGTGGACGGATTTTGAAAATTCTTTTTTTGTTTGAAAGGGTATGCTCTCATGGTGGTCCCATATAAATTTTATTAACTTAGCTTGAGTACTTTTTGAGTTAACTTCATTAATACGTATTTTTCCCACTTAGCCTATATGGACGATCTTTTAACATTTTCCTGTCACTGTTATTTACATAGCAGGTCGTGATATTCGAACTAATAGGGGGTAGGTACCACAACTAAAAAGTGATAAATAAAAACTTTTTACAAAAAAAACCAACCGACTTCCAAAAAAAACACTAGAAAGTGAAAAATAACTTTAATTTCGGAAGTCGGTGGCGTAACGAAAATTCAAAACCAAAGACACCGACTTCCGAAATTAAAGTTATTTTTCACTTTCTAGTGTTTTTTTTGGAAGTCGGTTGTTTTTTTTTTGTAAAAAGTTTTTCTTAATGGCATAGGGCTAAAGCGCTTTCGACACTATAGAACGTAACGGCACATGATTTTAGAAAAAGATCTCGACACATTTTTTTTTATTCGATCGTGTTTGTCTTTTCAGGAACGGAACAACTGCGATTCGTAACTGTCTCGAGATTTTGTCGTGGTCCAGCAAAGTTACCTTGTCATAGTGCGGGAGAGAATTGATGATCAATTTATGGATCTTGCAGCCAAAACTTTACAGACTTTTTATTGAGGAAATGGAAGATTTCTCACTTTTAAAACTTTCACGTAGGTATCTACAAGCCGCATAGAATTGATTTACTAGTTTTCATCAGTTCGTAGGGATGTCTAATGTTGAGTCATACAGCATGTCAAGCACAGCGGCACAGGCACCATTTTAAAGTCATATTGGATCAGATCGCACGCCGGTAATCCTCGAAGGGATAGCCAGAGCTGTGAACAACAAATAAATTGTTCAATTTACTTAAATGAGCCGTTGTAATTAAAATACAAAAATAAAAAACATGAGGTTACGCTGTTCAGTATAAACATATTCAGTTTATATAGAACTCTTTGTCAAAAATTGTCGAGGAACTTCCATAACCAGAGTGGGTTATGGAAGTTGCTCGACCTTTGAATAAAGTAAAGAATATTACTTTTCCTGTCTATAAAACGAACCAACATTAACTTAACAAACTCGCTTAAAAAGGTCACATTGAAGACATTAAGTGGAATGTTATGATCTCAGACTTTCCGCCATTTCCCTTGAACTTCGCCGATCGAAAACAATAACAAAAGGAAAAGATTTCCAACATTCATTGAAAAGGAAAGTTTGCGTAAGCGGAATCGTCGGATAACGGCAGGTGCAAGTTTTAAGATTTGCTTACTGGAATCTTTTAATGATTTAGTTATTGAATTCTGATTTTCGGATTTTCTTTTCATTTGATAATCATTTCTATTATTGTGCTTATGTTCATAGAATATAGGTATTATCTAAGTCTATCTTAGTCAGTATTGGACTGGGATAGACACAGGTAATAACTAGACATACTTGTACGTGTATGAGCAGATGTATGAACGTAAATGAAGCAGGAGTGTATAAGGATCGTAGCAGGTGGCGTTTTTTAGTTTCTGCCTACCCCCATGGGAAGAAGGCGTGAGTTTTATGCTACCTATTCAATTTTATTATCTCTTTATCTCAGTATGCATAAACAAGCACAAAAACACACGTTGCATCCCAGCAATAAAATCAAATAAATAAAGCTCATTATGTAAAAGAAAGTTATAGCCCAATGAATAACGCGATCGTTTTACCGGCCTGTTTCAGATCATACCTTCGTGTTCCGCAAAAATTATACAAAGAAAAAGGTTTTTTTAATGAAAACTTTTCACGCAAACCTCCTTATGATTTCAAAACAAGAAGCACTTTGTAACGGTTGAGCGTCTTGCGCCTTATCGCACAAAACGTAGAATATTATAAAACGTCGCAATAAAGTAAATAAAGAGACAAATGTACATGCTCCCAGAGGTTAACAATCCAATTTGGAGCTTGTGTCTTTAGTTTAAAGTTGAATATTGTGTGTAGGATGAGCACATAACACAGAAGCGGCGCTTGTGAGAAATATTATGAAAACAAATTCGCGTTGAGCACGTTCAGTGTGCAAGTAATAAATAAAAGAGCAAAGTAGCTGGGAACTAGATGGTGGGGCTCGAAATTGTATTGTTTGGAATTGTATTAGGCAGTCAGCTTTCAGAATAGTTCATATGGCAGTTAGATATGCCATAAAATTTAAGCTAATTTGCACGTTGTGTATGATTAGAGAAAAGTTGGGACTAATCCATTAGCATTAAACTGGTAACGATAATAATTCGGTTGTCAAATTATTTAATTTGACATTAGTATGTAGGCACCAATTCACTAATTGTCTAATAAGACCATTTAAGCAGTATTATTTTATGAAATACTGAAAACTCCTTGTTGCAGAGAAATTATGTTCCACGGGAAACATTGGACTATCTTTATTTTAGACAAGAAAACAACATAGCTATACTGAATGTAGTCAGGAAAGAAGATTGTGCCACTCACAGTGAAGTAGAAACTGCTTTTAAGTATCCAGAACGCGGAACCTCCTTACGATGCTTGCCATGGCTCAGATTACCGCTTTTCTACATCAACCTCTTGACCCAATCGTTCGGGACACTATTACATTTGATTTGTTTTAAAAGAGTTACGAGTCGTGACGTTAACCAACGACGCCTAGTACCTAGGAATTAGACAACCTAATTTACTAGTCCTCTGATTAGATAAAAGTAGACATGTTATTATCTAATCCATTAACTCCGGCATAGAACGTCTTGTACGAGTTGGTATAGTTTTGCATAATTTATGCGATCAGTGCCGTGAATAATCGCTTTGAATATGATTTACGTAGTTTGCTACTTATCGTGCACTACGTTGTTCCTTTAGTTCACTGTCTACCTAACTGTTACATCAGCTGCGTAATACGATTATGTAATACTTCCTGTAGCTGAGTTAATTTAGGTTAAATAATTTGAGACTGTAATACATTGTTTCGCTGCAAGGTAAAGGCCTCATCTCAAAGGATAGGTTCAAGGAACGTTGATTAACCATCACGGGTGGTCACCTTATTTCTGTGTTGGTGTTTTTCAATTAAGACAAGATTTTTTTCACGATGGTTGCCTTTACTGGGATGCTGTAGTAGTGTATTTATACGTCCCAGGGATATAAGTACAGTCGTTACGTGTAGTCAGAAGTCAGAAAGTCTAACAAACAGTCTCACTAAGGGGTATCGTGTATCTGGCTGTTGGTGAGGTCAGGTAGGCAAACAATTCAAGTGAAATACTGGAATTCAGCTGCATTCGGTTAGACTGGAAGCTAACCCCATAATAGTTGGGAAAAGGCTAGGCAGATTGAAGTAGTTTAATTATTTTCATGCTAGAGTGCTTCTAGTGTCTTTTCTTTGTAGTATTCACGTTACTGTTATTGTTTTATCACTATTGGGGCGTTAGGGAAAAAGCTAATGGTAGATTATGTTGTACTCGGTATTAACCTACACAACCAAGCCCCAGAACCGACAGACCAGACCGAGTTTCAGTATCTATGACAAGATTTCCTTGCCTGTTTCAGCTGTCTACGAAGTAATAAGATAGTCTTGATCCTGCATCATAAATAGAGAATACCAGCTGCTTAGCGTTTCCTGGATACACAGCGGAAAAATTGTATATTCCTGAGATCTAACGTTATCGTGTTTGTCTATGCTAATAATAAAGCTGAAGATTTTGTTTGTTTGTTTGTTTGTTTGAGCGCGCTCCGGAACTACGCCGGATAATTTGGATTAGAAAAATTATATTCAACATCACGCTAGGACCCCTAGGAGTCCAGCAAAAATAAAAAAAAGTCAGAAAACTAAACGAAAACTAAATAATAGTGGGCAGGCGATGCGATGCAACGCGGTGGGTCGGGAGAACAAGACATTTCACGAGGATGAAGTCGCGGGCCGATGATAACCTCAAAAAAAAAAAAAATCGTGGACAGCCGTCCTCTACAGCTGAACTTACGTGTAAGCCTCCTCACTGCTATGTTGATTTTTTGCAGTTTGAAGTTCTCAAATGCTGGGTTAAGTTAAGTTAATTTGATATAAACACACCATATAACCCTAATAGCAATTAAACCCATCGTATCAATGGCAAATATAGTTCCAAGTATTGCAATACCACTAATTGTCAGTCGGGCTTCCGTACCACACGTAATATTATGTATGCATGAGGAAACATCGACACATTATGTTCATACGACACGACCCAAATTTGAATCCATTTCGCTTCAGAATGAACAGCTAAAATACTTGAAAAATTGGAGTGTTCTTCTAAATCTGCATTGAAAAGAAGTCGTTGTTATAAAAAGAACAATCACATGGGCCGACTTCGACTTCCAATTCAAATACATAACGCGTGCAAAGTCGTTACGCTAAACGTAAACGAGACAGAAACGAAAAAATATGTTAAACAAGCAATTCACGCGAAATCGGGAACGCTGACGACGGGAGCGCTATTCAGGCAACGTTCGATATCGTGAATATTGTATGGAGGCCTGTTTTTAGTCGCTTTGGTACGACGTTTGAATGCTGTTTTGTTTGTCAGGTTTGTTTCACTACATTCAAGATGTAGCTAAGTTTTTTTAGACAGTTCTTGAATTGGAAAAAGAATATCCTCCCCTTTATTATTCATGATAGTGTGTTTTAGATACACTTAAACTGCAGCAGTATTTCGGTAGGTACTTCTATAGTCTCAACACGCAATATATTTCCCAAGTTTTGCGCCAATTAACAGTTAAGAGCCTACACAACCTCAGGTTTTTATCTCGCTCATCATACTACTCGCAGACTGAGTGCGAGCGAGACGGAGGCGGTTCCAAAGCGGCAATAGTTTAGCGGTAATTTCTTTTTACGGTAGTAGGTACTTAACATTAATCCTCAACTTTAACATATTTATTTCACAATTAATGCTGCAGTAGTTTCGATATAACGGCGGATCTTGCTAAGCAATTTGAGGTCTTATAGGCCCATAAGGGAATACATTGTTCATCAAACTGATACCCTACGTCAACTTACTGTTATATAAACATTTCAAGCAAATTTCAAGCAACTGTCAAAGAATGACAGTTGTGATTGGATTATACCAACAAAATTGGTACCTAATCAATTCGGTAAAAAAATAATTTCGATGACGTTACCCTGGTATTCGACCTTCCAAATTGAATATAAAATTAATCATCTTTTTCAGACTGGTGGAACTATAATTAATACGGTTCTAGTACCTTACCTTGAAACTGTTCTCTGCACCAACCATTATATATTATTTTTTATCTAGGTATTATAAATTCTAACAGCGAATAAAGGACATTGGGAAGAAACGTCCCCACCCTCGAACAAATTTGTCTAGTGGGTTAGATATTTTTTTACTATGACGACATTCTCGGTATATGTGGTGTACCTGGAATATTGTGTTTTTTTTCAATTTTAGCATTATTTTACATTATTCTTAGTGTGCAATTAAGAGAAATAGAATATAGCAACCTAGCTATGGTTCTCATGTATGCCAGATAACCTTTCTTTTACCAGACTACCAGAGACAATTTTTTAAGCTTAGATAGTCAACCTAACCAGCTGTTAGATTTGATCTTTTGCACAATTACCGAAATAACAAGAATACGCGAATGCTCTTTGTTGGAGAGTTTCATGTGACCTTCAAAACGTTACTTTGGTTTAACACCGTTCGGTTATGTTAGCCTAACCGAAAATATATTTTTTATAAAAAAAAAAAACCATCGATTTGCAATTGAAAAAGACAGTAAGTCTTTTTCTGTATTCTTATAAACATATTGACATGTATCCGATGACTGTTGTAGGGTGGGGAGGGGTCCATACAAAATCCCCCATGGTCCTTCCCTCGTTCCCCTTAAGACCTTAGGCCAAATATTTTTTGATATTCGGATAGCTCATGGCCTAAAGAGGTGCCATAAAGAGCACGAATCAAAAATCTAAAAAAAACGCTCTGATTACATATTAATATTTTATTTCATCTAACAATCCACTCATATTCGCTTCTAACATATTTCGGTAATAAACCCCCGTACATCATAACACGTACGCCTGATATCGTCTACATGTTTTTGCGAATTTCTGTGCGTCAAAGGTGATAGGGGAGGATCGGGAGACATTGTTTCGAGTCGTCAAACATTGCTCGGTATCACCTTTATTGAGAGTAACAAAAATTTGCTGGATCTCGTCACGTACTTACTGCACTTAGCTTGATACGTAAAACTTACTGTAAGTAAGTGTTGGAGGTACATACAGTTTTATTTGACCAAGGAAATACAGTGTGGATTGTCTTTTATAAGAGTCACTTCTTGTTGAATCTTGACAAGATATGGGTAGAAACTTATTTTACGTGAGCAGTCTCTCCAACTACAACTAAACATTTTCTTTGATAACAGCCGGTCTATTCTGTAAACATCTCACCGTGAAAACAAGGTGAAGTGAGCTTGAGGGGAGCTGTCAAATTGTGTCAATCCCTGTGGAATGACGGTCACTTCACCTAAGTTTTCACGGTGAGTTTTTTACAGAATAGAACGGCAGCCTAATTATGACTAAAATATAAAAATAAGTATAAAGAAAGTTGAGAATTACGTATAAATCATTTGTAAACATTTCTCGGATAGTTATTATATTATATAACAGCGATGTACCGCTTAATAACGACATACCTACCTACGTAGCTATATCGAAGGTACAGGGCGGGCGTATGAAAAATGACGTATGGAAAGGTAATAATATAATACTAAGTATAGAATAAACTAAAGACGAACCAAACGGCGAAACTATTAGCTGATGAGCTGATGTGAACCTAAATATCGTTGTTCTCTCTAACGTTATTTATATTACCTAAAGACAGTCGCACAGAAAAAGCAAAGATTTTGCTTTTATAAATGTCAGGCATAGATATCTCCAGAGTTAAGTACAGTAAGGGAATTTCATTGCTTAGTAAATGGAACCCTACGTCAATTTTGCGTGCTATACAAGTGAAAAGAATAAGATTTGTTATATACGGACAATTTTAAATTGACAGTTTTGAATTTGAATGATTTTCCCTGACATAACATAGACAAAGTCGCCAATACCACAAACCCGCAATTAACAGCATTAAATTATAAATATTTAAATAAATAAACTTATAACTTTGAATAAATAACAGCAATTTATATTCAAATTTCAATGTAAAAAATCCGGTTTCATATCATTTTTTTTTTTTTAACCACACTTAGCTCTTGGCCTGAATCACACCTGATGGTATGTAATGATCAGGCCGAAGGTGAAGAACACAGAGGAACTGGCAATCCTACCTCTTACTGCCGGAACACAACAATGCTGGTAACATTGTTGTTATGGCGACAGACTTAGGTAAGATGGTGGTAGCTAGCCAGGCGGACTTAAAACAAGCCCTACCACCAACCAAACCGAGCAGAAATTTTTGGACCCACCTCGGGTCGCGGGACCTCTGGGTCTGAAACAGGTGGTCTAGCCACTAGACCACAGAGGCGGTTAAAAAGGCGGCTTTTTTTATGTAACAGAGTGAACATTCCTCTTTTCGCAACGCAACATTAGTGGACCACCAACTTTAGAACAGTCCAAAAAAAGCCCAGCCGTCATTTGCAAGCAACACGTTTGGGAGGGTCCGTGCAATTCGGGTAGACAGCTGTCTTGCTACCGGATGATGACCCGGGGCTCCTAATTAATAGTTGTTGGGAGTGACGTCCTGTGGCCGCTGCGAGCCTAGTACCTCGGCCGTTATTTTAAAGGTTATTGGCAGTTTGCAAGGAATTTAGATGAAGCTCGAGTAAGCTAAGTTAACTACAGGTAAAGTAACATGATTGTGCTCTGGCTTGGTAACTTTTTATAATTTTAAAAATAATGTATGTACATCATATTGACAGTTTCAGTAAAAATCAACGAAGGCCGCGAGTGGCAGGCATAAATTGACATACTGATGGAGGATGCGACCCTAGTAACTCATGTGTTATTTTCGAAACAGGAAAAAAAGTAATAATTTTCTGCAAAAGCTTAGATACACGATCCATTTTTAATTTCCAACCAGCACTTCTTGTCTCTCTATAGATATTTTAGCGTATTTCCCTGATGATACAAAATTCTTTCAGTTTTTATTTCATTACTAGGTTTTCCCATCAATTTTCTGCACATCGGAACCGATCACTTCTCCAATAAAAAGCCTTTTAGCTTCCCAGCTCATATAGCACTCAACATCATTATCCACTCCATAAATTATAGAGATGGACGGTGATATACGTACCCCATGGGCAATCATCGTTGGGCTATAAAATCTATAAGAGCCACTCTCAGTAATATCGGATAGTGCAACGCGTGCGATAAATGAGACTTGTTCCCACAAAACGACTTCGGGTAACGATCTGTTTGGCCCGCTTCCGAACATCTATGCCTGTGAAATATGCTGTATTTAGTTTCTTTTTGTATTGACTTCTAATGTTTGGGGTGGTGGGAATTTATTCATGTGCTCATAGGAGCCAATGATAACTACGTTTCGAGTGAAATTAGGCATCAAAATAATAGTGGTTGTTGACGGCAGAGTGAGAGTTAGAAATTATGGTCTCATATTTCTAAAAATAACTCGTCAAATAAATGTTGTCAATTTATTTCTAAAAATACCTCGTCAAATAAATGTTGACAATGTGTTTCTAAAAATACAAGGCTATATTAGGCTTGTATTTTTTCGAAAAAGGTGTATACTATACACGATGTGTTTGAAAACACGATTTACAAATAACAAAAACATTTCAGAATAGGTACTACCGAGCTCAAACGATTAATTGTGAAGTTTTATCTCAGCCTTCCCAGAAATTGACCAACACAAGAGGATGGTAGAGAGTGGTATTCAGGATTGTCTAATTTTGGAAACTGGCCTAGTTTTGAACGTAACAATAAATACAGTTATAGATACATCTATATCAGATAATATCGATATCTATACATAATTATCATAAATAGAACTCGTTTTTCTTGTCTGTTTGTGTGACCGCGTTTTTCTTCTAAACTACGAAACGGATTTAGATGCGGGTTCAGAGAAATTATTCCGGAAACTAACATGTAATGAAGAATTCTCAATGTTTTGACTAGTCGTAAGCACCGTGCGAAACAGGGGCGGGTCTTTAATGTTATATAATTGAAAACAGATGACGTCACGTGATAAGGGATCTACCAGACCAGCTAACAAATTAGAAGGGACGGCCTGTCCCTCACACCTGCTCCCTTGCATTTGTAAATATTAAACAACGCATCTGTAAGGATTTAGATAAGCTAAGCCTGGTTGTTGTAGTAGCTAATTAATAAAAGTTGAGCGCTCTGGTAAGGTAGGAGTGTGAAAATTTTCGAAAATGAGTTTCATTGCCTTAAAAAAAATGGAAAAATAAACTAATCTACAGTCGCAAGAACGCATTTTCTCGACGGCCGGACTGTAGCTAACGACTATAGATAACTTTACCAAGGCTAAGCAAAGTGAGTACCAACTTAAATTGTCCAAATATAATCAAATCGCAACAGGCTTTCTTTGACAGTTGTAGGTATAATTGACATAGGTGTCTTTATTCTTAATAATTAGTTTCCCTGACTGTACCATCTACAAATCTGTTAGCTAAAATTTTAAAATGGTAAAACAAAACAACATGATGTTGGAGAACTATCAGTCTGTCCACTTGCAGTTTAATTTAATATTACAAATGAAAGTACGTAAACCACCATAAAACTACCACCCAATTCTAAAACAAATAAATTCTGAAACAAAACATTAATTGAAAACGCAAGTTGGTCCATATCACTTAACCCTTATGCTGCCGACACGCGGTGTCTAACCCATCGCTACCCGTTTCCCGACCTAATGGCACATTAGGTCCCGCTGCAGGTGACAACCCTATCTCTCCCCACGCATATTTGAGAAGTTTTCCCGAAAAACTGGGCCGAAATTCCGGAACTAAAGGTAGGGTGCACCATATGTAATATCCGTAGTCCTAACAATTATTCCCTTAATACATAAATAGACATGTTTATTATATCAGTGGTTACATAATTTTGGTTTTAAGAGCTTTTGTAAATTCCCTTGTTCATTAAAGTACCTTCCTAAGCTGTTATCGTTCTGGAATTATTACAGAAATAGCTTCTCTCTACTGAATATTATGTGCAGCTCTAATTTTAGAGCCAGAGGTTTCCAAGAATAAGTAGGAAAATAATAAGCTTTATTTATAGCCCTTACTTTTGAAGCTCAAGTAAGTATTTACTTAGTATGTTTATTTGATTAACTCTTGGAAAAAGTGACGAACATTACTAAGTTTGATATACATGGAAATAATAGTTATTCATGATATTTAAATTAATAAATGAGTGCAACAAAATTCTATAGATAAAGGTGCTTTCCTCTATTACCAAATTCAATATTGCCCCGTTGAGGTATTTATGTCTTAATTTAATTATGTATTCAGAGGATGACGTGTACTCGATAATGTGTAAGCTGTGGTTAGCTGTAATTGAGTGTGTACTACAGGATAATGTATCATGGGCGTACCCACGGTGGGGCAAGAGGGGGCGTCTGCCCAGCCCTAGTTCCTGACTCGAAGCTAAAAATGTAGGTTTATTAAGTAACAAGATTAATTATTCATTTGTTAAATATCTAAATTATCATGCGAAACAATGCAGTATCGATGAATCAAGCGCGCATACGTGGTTTTCGAGTTTTACCGAGAGAAATTCCTTCTACAACTTATCGAGTGTATAAACTTCTAACCACACCTTAAAAAAATGCTGGGTACGCCCATGTGTATACCTACTATACATGTTTTTATGTTGTGAAAGATAAATTGTATCTCGTCCATACTAATATTATAAAGAGGTATTTTTTTTTGTTTGTAACTTCGTATTTAGGGGGTAATCTCCGGAACAACTAGTCGGATTTGAAAAATTCTTTTGTATTGGATAGCCCAATTTTTGAGGAAGGGTAGAGGCTATGTAACATCACGCTACGACCCTTAGGAGCCGAGCAAAAAGACAAAAAGACATCAGAAAGAACGTTAAGCGAAAACAAAGTATTAGCACGAGCAGGCGGGAGATGGGATGCGATGCGGTGGGTTGGAGGCCGAAATTTCACGCGAACGAAGTTGTGGGCAGAAGCTAGTTGGTAAATAAATCTCTTAAGTACCTACGTGGCTATTCTATAACTTTAGGTATCCAGAATTATATCCTATCGATCCGAAGGTTGGTACAAAGTTGATAGAGTTGGCTTTAACGATATGTGATTAGTTAATTGGAGAAACCTCATCGCTCGTGATTGGTTTCTAACTAATACGAAATTTAAACTACCCTCGCTCATCTACAGTTCAGAAACCTTGAATATATAATTGAAGTACCTTCAAGGAATAATAGCGTTCTTCAATTATGACTAAAATTAGATCTTACTTGAAAATCTAGAAATATCCAAGTATTTTGAAGAAAAGGCATAACATCGAAAGATATTACGTTACCTACGTATAGAAATGATTTTTCAACATGATTTTTCTGAAGAATACTTTTAAGGGGTTATGAAGTGACAGTAAAGTTAGTCTGGATTTATTATGATACTATTTCCGTACAAACCTGGGACCAATTTACAATTAGTTCAAGTCATTAGCCTGGGTAGGCGAATGATAAATCTTTATTCCTGGTACCCAGGTTTAGCGTAGGCAGAAATCAATAAAATATGAATAGTTGTAAAAAGTTAATCAGGTGTACCTAAGTGCTGTAAGTATTATTAGTTTTTCCATCTGGAATTTCTCAGTAGCAGCTAGGAGTCTGGATTTGTGCCCGATTATTGGCAATAGGCTCGCCCCCTACACCGGGACTTAAACATAACTGGCAAAATATGGGTGTACTCTAGGTACACCTCAGCGTAATCCTTTGGATAGAGGCGCGATGTTAAATCTCCTGCTCCATAAAGTTCTTTTCTAAAAGTCTAGAAACCACTTAATTTTCAGTGTTTTACATGTAAATTGTAAAATAGAGAAGTATTTTCATTTCTTTTGTCTCCTGTTTTCTATCCATTCATTCAGGTCGAGCACCTGTGCTCAGTTTTGCTCGAGCGGGTTTTTAAATTAGACATAATGAAAATGCTATCGCTTTGCCCTCTTGCATTTTATCTCTAACATGAAGGCAGCTGTTTCGACAAGGAAAACAGATGTAGTTACATTTTATTGAGAGTTTTTTTTCTATTTTACTCAAGAAATTGTGTTAATTCTCGTAATCAAGCATGGTTTCGGTTAAACAAACACTTTTTCATTAATCAACTACTATAATCGATACAGATAGATAAGACAAGTTCTAAATAGATTTTGATGCGGTTTGCACCATCAATACAGAGGATTTATTTCGTATGGTATAATTTTATTATGTCAGTTTATTAAACTAACATAAATAATAAAAGTTGTAAAAACCGTGCGAAACAGGAACATTTAATTATATTTTCATCTTCACTTAACAACTGAAACCTTCGTCACAAAAACATTTTCAGTGACATCATTCCCGAAATGTCACAGTCTATCTAATTTCAGTTCAGAAAGTTAATCATCTCACAAAAATGATCGTGCTGGTCAGCGTGTCTTCACCAGCTGTGCTTCGACAAGACAGTCGCGTTATTATTAGATGAAGTGATAAATTGTCACTGGAGTTTGTACAGCCATCTGTAGACCGATTTGTACTAACAAGTCTTTGTATTAATCACGTTTAGAATTAAAATTAATGAGGCTTAGAATACGCCTACAAGATGTTGAATGACTAGTGGGCCTAACTCGAAAATCATTAGGTAGGTATACCTAATAGATTCGCCATTCATGTTGAAAGACTTAGACCTATTGTCTATGGAGTCGTCGCTTCATAGACGCCTATTCGTCACTATACGCTTGGTAGGTATACGCCTGTGTGCTTGTCACATACAAAACTATGACACTCTGACGACTGCATGCAGGCTTTATGACGGCTGCCGTCCTGCCTGTCGTACGGCCGGGCTACATCGAGTGAAGATGCAGCTGATTATTTTTTATATAAATGGCGGGAGTAGCTGCGTCTGCTCAAATACTAGAAGCGTACGTTACGCTTGCAATGCGCTGCGTGGGCAGTTTAGTATGGCACAAGCTGCACGGTGTATTTTAACAATTCTTTGAAACTACACCTCGGTGGACAGTAGGTCTTAGGTAGGTACTGTAGAGATCATAATCTTATTCTACCTTTCGAGAAATTATAAGATAATGGCTTATGATTATGAGATAAACGATATTTTGAATTTAGAAGGCAGACAAAATAATTAGGAGTCAGCTAGAAGAGCTGGCAAGTGAATGTCTTGATGTAAAAACGTTAAACGATTCCATTAATAATTGTTATTTTAATTCCAACGATGTCTTTCATTAAAGTACCTCTACCACAGTACTTAGTTATGGCTCGAAACATTGAACAAAAAAAAATGATGTTAAGCTTTTAAACACTAAACAAACAAGTTATGAAAACACTTCAGTGAATTCAACACATAAAGTTACGTATTATTTATTCTGATTGAGGTTACTTGGAGTTAGCCAAAAGTTATATTATTGAGATAATCAACATATGTGAAGCAGAATAAGTAATTTTCGCAGCAAACTTTCCCGACAAATAATGTGATTAACGGTTAGATATTTATTTCAGCGTACTTTGAACTTTAACCTTAGTAAAGTAAGCTACATAATTTATTCAGTAAAACATACATCAACATTTTAGTATTTAGGTATGCTAGCAGAACAAATTCAATTAGTGAGTTTAGTTTTCTTACTAGAATTATACTTCAACTTTCTAAGGTAAGTAGGTCCTATCCAAATCATCACCATAAGACTTCCACACCCTACTAATTAAAACACCCGAATCCATCACTAAAAACCCCGAAGCTCAAAATTGCAAATAAACCAAAAAAACTCTTGCCAAATGGCGCCGTCACATCAGTCACCAGGCTCACATAAACCTATACAGCTATACAGTCGTTAAAGCAAACGTATTACTCAGTGAACGGAAATCTGCAGGATGTGCTGATATCGACCATCAATATCAGGGTACCAGGATACCAAACGTTTGCAGGAGGTCTATTGAATTGAGAACCGATATTTATTGGCCGCAAACAGTTTGACTATAAGTTAGGTATAATCGTTATCTGTAATTAGAATTGAGGTTCTGAGGATAACAAACTTGGGAATTAAGTTGAAATGGATCTTACAGTTAATAGTCAAAATGTTTAGTGCTAGTTAGAATTTGAATTTCACAATTATTTTCAAAGAAATAAGATCTCTTTTTATTCTGATATAAGATCATAATATTTATTTAATACAGATATTTGAACAACGCCATTTACTTATTACGATAGACAAACAATAAATGAAAAGAATAACACATGTCTAGACGAAGCCACTAAAATCCGAATATCCTTTCAGAATTTCTCCGAAGATAACAAAAGTATTATAAATCCTATTCTACATACTCTTTTCAAATATTACTTACATAATCAGCCTAAAATCCTACACATTATACCTACGTAGAAACAAGAGTTGTCAATACTGCGAACATCAGTAAACTGTTGATTGTAGATAGCAAGACGTTTCCGACCAGAAAAATGACCGAGCAGAAAACAGTCCTCAATTGACAATTGAACAACATTCATTGCGTTATTTACGTTGTCGAGCAGACACATTTTTCAAACATATGATGGGATAGGATTAGGTATCTTTCACGTGCGTTACGCAATTGGCTTCTCAGAATGATGAGACTGAATACTGATTCCGTTAACTGCAAACAGTGTAGTACCTACCTAATTGTGTTAATTGCAATTACTTGCACCATGATTAATGTAAAAGCTCTAGCAGTGCAAAGTACATTATTGAAGTTCCTTTAAACCAAGTATTCTTAATACTATTAATAACGTTTTTTTGGGTTGACCATGTGCTCAGTTTTTGTCAACACTTCTGTGAGCATTAATTGTGTACTAAAACGTCTTCTAGCATTTTATTTATCTGGATACAAACCCTAATAAAAAAATATTCACCGCACATTTTTCTCCAACAAAAAACCCAAGCAACAAAAACAGAAATAACAAAAGAAGGGCGCGATATTTTTCCACCAACACATAGTACGAGTATTTTAGACACAAAAGTAATGTGATAAATTATCTGTAAAAAAGTTGTAATTGTTTTCTTTGTTGAATGTTGGATAACATTGTTTCAGAGGCCGAACTTAGCGCTAACGCCTTTGCTTTGTTAAGATTATCTTAGCTCGGTCCCAAGAGACGTCAACAGAGAAAATTGGATGGGCAGTCAGCCAATAGCTTTTAATCCTCTATTCTTTTTGACCCTCCTTATCTACTTGTACGTTGTAATCACGTTATTTTCTTCAGATATGTGAATGGGCTTAATTATCTTTTGACCGGATAATTACTTGCAGAGTCCTTTAATCAATATGTTACACGTGTAGGTTGAGATTATGTCTTGGAATTATAATTTTCTTATAAAACCTTATTGACTTTGGGGCTTATTAATTATAAACGTTGCTTTAAGTTAAGGAATGATTAGCAGCATTTTTAATGTTTAAACGTCTCTTAAATATAAACAACGTATATAAAAAAAAGGGTTTACTGCGACACGATAAATAAATACTTTAACTATTTGATTTTGTTTTAATACTATACACTATTTTATTTTAGCTTAAGCAGCCTGTCTAACAGTATAGAAAATCAAACTCTCAATCTAAATATTGAACCTATTGCGTATAAGAAGCACTTGTAGGTATATTTTTTTATATTATTGTGGCTTACACAATAATAAAAGTGTTTCGAAAACTCTTTCCATAAAAGATTTTAATTTGTAAACAATTTACACATGGTAACAATTTTAATTAAACACAAAACAAGTTGAAGCCACCACATGCCTGTGTGAAAATGTAGAACATTTATAATGAAGCAGATGTCTTAACGTTCAAAGGTCAGTCGGTCACATTCACTGTATTTAGTTGTTAGTTAAGTTTTCTTAATAATGCTATTTATTTTAAGTGTTTATTTAGTTATTCTATGAAATTTTAAATCGCATATTTGCGCAGATAGACGCGCGGTAGACCATGACCTGGAGAAAGACATAGGCTACTTTTTATCCTGGATCGCAGACGAAGTCGCGGGCAACAGCTAGTAACATATATTTTCAACGTAAATAAGGCTGGAGACTGAAGACAATCCATATAGATAGGTACTATCATCATCATCTGCCTAGCCTTTTCCCAACTATGTTGGGGTCAGCTTCCAGTCTAACCGGATGCAGCAGAATACCACTATTTTAAATGTAGCGACTTCCTATCTGACACCCACAACCCAGTTACTGGGAAACACGGTACCCCTTAGTATATGAGTGGTTGTCAGACTTTTGGGCTTCTGGCGATCCGAAACCACTGGGACCAACGGCTTGATGTGCTTTCCTAGGCACGCAGGGGTCCTGGTATGACAAGATGGTCACCCATCCACAGACCAACCGCGGCAAGCGTAGCTTAACCTGATCGTTCGACTCGTGCGACTGTTATTACTTAGCTACAAGCCACTCTTATCTATATCTATACTAATAATAAAGCTGAAGAGTTTGTTTGTTTCCACGTGGTAACCTCTAAAAGTATCAGCCGCATTAAAAAAAACTTTCTTTGCTTTAGATAGCCCAATTCTAGAGTTAGGTTATTAGTTATTAACATCACGATACTGCCCTAAAGATCTGATAAAAAAGAAAGGTCAGAAACAACGCTAAGCAAAAACGAAGTAATATCGCGAGCGGGCGAGAGAGTTTTATCAAAAAATTGCCTTTATTTTTAGTAGGGTAAGGAAAGGTTTGTTGGTGATAAAGGTGAGTTGGTGACATTTTTTTTAGAATTTTTTTCACACAGTCACGAGACAGCGCAAACGGCTTGCACTGTCTAGTGACGGTGCGCGTGCCGGTGATTTTATGATAAATAAAAAAATATCACCATTCCTTACTCTATTGTGTATCTTACGACTTCTACGCGAACGAAGTCACGGGCAGAAGCTAGTATAAAATTAGGAGTTTTGTCGTATCCTGTTGTCCAATGGCTAGACCATTTGAATGTCCATTTAAATAGTCAGCTTCGCAAATCATTGACCGATGTAAGATCTTGAATCATAGAACTTTAAAAACAAACTATTGATTGATGAATGAACGTTGTGGTAAAAGTTTGAATAAAGTATTCGTCTGTGATCTAGTGGTAGACCACTAGTCCCAGACACAGAGGTCTCGGGTTCGATTCCCAGTGGGGATAAAATTTTCTGCTCGGTTTGGTTGGTGGTCGGGCTTGTTCTAAGTACGCCTGACTTGCTACCACCATCTTATGTAAGTCTGTTACCATAACAACAATGTTAGCAGCATTGTTGTGTTTCGGTAGTTAGAGGTAAGATAGCCAGTTCCAGTCAGAGATTTCGGGTCAAGCTCGCTTCCACCTTCTGCCTCTTCATCACTTAGCATCAGGTGAGATTCAGGCCAAGAGGAAAAAAAAGAAAATGACGTATATTAATAAAGTAACTTTACCAACCGATCGCTAAAGTTCAGAAACAGTTCACACGTAACTTATATCGTAAAACCTTTCATAAAACGGCTAAAGTCATTAACGATTTTAGCGTGATGAATACAAAAGTTTGATCGTAAACGATATAATATTAAAACTGGAGTTTCAAACTAATATTGTTTGAGGATTGTGCTATTTTCGCCGTTGCCATTTACCAATAATAATTTGCTAATAATATGAAATTGATTTTCACCAAACATAATTGCAGCTGCCATTATTACAGTCAAACCAAATCAAACCAAATAATTTATTTGCTTATGTTAAAAAGGTGTTACACGTTTAAAAGGTACATTGTATTATAAACTAATGAGGTGTGCAAATTAATATATTTGGTACTAATCGCAATATGAAATAAACAGAATAAATAAATTGAGTTACATTAAAAATAAAAATGCTTTGAATACACAAGTCAAATCAAAATTTCAATAATCATTATATTTGTGGTGCCATGTTTAACTATACACAATAGTGAGAACGGCTTTAGACCAAGTCAATTTCTGTGACTGACTGACCGAAAATGCATTTCCTGAAGCGCTGATGTTAGTTACTTATTACTAAACTAGCTGCTGCCCGCGGCTTCGCCCGCGTGAGTGTCGGAAATTACCCCATACATCCCCATGGGTTTAAAGTATAAATGTTGAGTTTCGAGTTAATCGGACAGCGCGTTAAAATTCTTCCATACAAACACTGACACCCCCCAACCCCCCTTTAGGGGGTAATTTAGAAAAACTAAAAACTTTATAATTTATTTAGATAACTATTCGTACGAAGTTTCATGTTTATTACCTCAAGGAATAAGATTTTTCTTACAAACTTTCATCCCTTATTTTACCCCTTTAGGGGTTGAATTTCGAAAAATCCTGATAAGTACACGTTATTCTTAATTTTTGGGTTTAAGTATAAATATTGAGTTTCGAGTTAATCGGACAGTGCCTTAAAATTCTTCCATACAAACTTTGACACCCCCCAAC
Organism: Eupsilia transversa; assembly: GCA_914767815.1. Classification (NCBI taxonomy): domain Eukaryota; kingdom Metazoa; phylum Arthropoda; class Insecta; order Lepidoptera; family Noctuidae; genus Eupsilia; species Eupsilia transversa. The sequence goes on from OU611874.1 coordinate 6,443,375, forward strand.
CCCCCTTTAGGGGGTAATTTAGAAAAACAACAAATTACAAACTATTTCATTTATTTTGATAATTATTCGTGCGGAGTTTCATGTTTATTACCTCAAGGAATAAGATTTTTCATACAAACTTTCATCCCCTATTTGACCCCCTTAGGGGTTGAATTTCGAAAAATGCTTCCTTATTCCTTGCCTACATTATAAAGGAAACCTCTGTGCAAAATTTCAGCTTTCCAGGTCCAAGGGTTTGGCCTGGGCGTTGATGAGTCAGTCAGTCAGGACTTGTCTTTTTATTAATAGGTATAGATGTAGATAGTAGGATAGGATACTTTTCCGGGATAAAAAGTACCCAGTGTGGTGCCCAGGATATTAAAGAACAATTATACCAAGTTTCATCGTAATCGAACCGGTGATGCCTGAACAAACAGACAGACAGACAGACAAACGTTTTTTTAATCAAATTTTTGGGTTCGGTGTCGGTCTAGTAACATCCCCTGCCATTTATTTTTTTGATATCGTCAATGTACAGAATTTTCACTTCTACAGATTTATTATAAGTATAGATAGAGTATGTAAAAGCACTGAAGAGGTGATGAGATGAGAAAGAAGTTGCTTGTAAAATAAACTACAATTATTGAAGGATAAGATACATTATGGTAATTATTTATTTGTTCGAGTAGTTACATCAGATGCACACAACACAAATTGTCAGCATGCATGAGATTTTATAGGTAAAAAAAAGTTATAAAACTAAAACCCAACTACGACATAAACGCCCACTGAAAAGGCATTTTAAACAACATCACAACTCAAACTCAAACTCAAAGCATTTATTTCAAATAAACCAATTACAGGTACTTTTGAATTGTCAAGGCGTCGGTTAGTCAGAAAAAATGAAGCTAGTTGTCCATTCCAAAGCGTAGTAGGTTCCTATGGAGAAGAACGGGCAAGAAACTCCACGGACACTCTTTTAAATCAAAATATATGTTACAAAATATTTGTTACATCATTCATGTTGAAATTATACATGTGAGAACAATGTAAAAAAGACGTGCACGTTAAAAGCGTCCGTAATAAAAATATAGAAACAATTCAAAAATTAAAATAAACCGTGGCAGCTAAGAGATGACCAGTCCCTACTGACGGCGCCCGTTCACGAACATGACGCATGGATCAGCACCATTTAGCTCAACCATTTTGAAGGGAACTTAACGATCCAACACACACGCCACCACCAGCGAGACATTTGAGTGAGCATGACATACTCTCAGCCGCCAGGGCACATTCAAGTCAATGTAAGACGTACCCAGTAAATGCTAACCAACTAGAGACTTATAAAAATCTCGGAGTCACACGTCGTGTTAGCATAGATTGAATAGATTCCATGTATGAGTACGATTTATTTATTTTATTTTTAATTAAGGCCAACATAGCATCATTTTTTTTTTTTTTTCATGACTTTATTTCCTCGCCATATTTAATTTAAGGTGACGTCACAAAACACTTCCAACGATTATTTATTTGTAAATTATGATAAGAAGTTTAGAAGTTATGACGGAACAGATGAGTATACATGCATACCGGTCAAAATTATAATCCTCCTTTTTGCTTCGCAGTAGTCTGGTAATAAAACAGATCATCACGTTTGCCTTAGCAAGCAAATATTAATAAAATCCATAACAAAAATGCCGCCTTATCAACAATGTTAGCAGCATTGTTGTGTTTCGGCAGTTAGAGATAAGATAGCCAGTTGCTCTGTGGTTGCGGATTCCGGGTGAAGCTCGCTTCCACCTTCGGCTTGATCATCACTTACCATCAGGTGAGATTCAGACCAAGAGCTTCCCCGTTGTGGATAAAAAAAAAAACACAGATTTTCGAAAAAGTCTAACACCTGTCTCACAGTCTCATACTGAAATTAATATCCCTACTTAACTGGAGAGACTATTTCTCAATGTACCTACCTGCCTACAATGTTCTGTACATAGAACAAATTCCAACGGTTTAGTAACAAACAGTTAAGCTGTAATTGAATGGATGTGCCAAACTGGCATTACATTAGAGGGTAATAACTGTCGCTTCAGATCGTGAGTGCACGCCTTATCTCTTGTCGCCGTCGAATTGATGCGTTTAATAACGGAAACGCTTCTTAAATGGAACTGTTGGAACTGGATGGGGCAGCGGGTCACGGGTGATTGATATTTTAGTTTAGGTTGAAGACAGCCTTAGATTGGTGCGATCAATTTTGTTGAGTGGAACGTGGGTGGTGTACTTTTTTGCCACACTACGAAAAAAGGATATATTAGCAAGATGCTACACTTCTACACCATATTGCACTAAAAAAATTCTAAGTCTCAAATCTCATACATTATTTTTATGCTTTGCTAGTGAATTAATAGATCAGAAAATGCTCTGCTCTGCTCTTGGTGTGCGCTGATGCTATTACGTAGCTGCTACGAGAATAGCTATCGAAGCAGCTACGAGAATTGCTTTCGTAGCGGTTACAAGAATTGCTTTCGTAGCAGCTACGAAAGGACACATTCCATTATATTTTTTTACTTACTTAGGTACTCTTCCTACTCCACATTTTCTATTACTTCTATTTGCTTTACATTACATTTTCAAATCAGTCTCCCCCTATCAAAATACCAAGTGCCCTATTCTGTAAGATTCTACATCAACATCCCACAGGCAGTAGCGAACTCTATTAGAATGCCTGCGGGGACGTAACAGTCTTCCAGCGATTCTTTAATGTCCCCAACAATCGTCGTTTGCCGTTCTCGATCTTATATGAAAAATCAAAAGTTATTACCTTCGGAATAGGGCCGTTTTCGATGACAATCGTCTCGCTGTGTCCTATGTGATATGGAATTCTTCTGCCTGTACAGCAAAAAGTTATAAGGAGTCTGTAAAAAAAAATTAAAGCGAGAAATATTTGTGAGTTCAGACACATTTCATACTAAAGCTAAGAAGAAATCTAATATACAGCTTTCGAACTACATAAAAAAAATGTCTTGGTAATGTCATGGACGTTCCTCAGATATTTAGACTCTCGCAAAGAATCCTGCACTTTAGCTTCCATCATTCTTGATGCAGCTACGCAGAAGCAGCAATATGCTTAAAACTTTACTACCTTGCCAAACAGAGCGTGAAGATAAAGTGTTCATTGATTTTAAATAACGTTTCATACTGCAGCATAAAACTAACTTCTACCGTACAGGCGACTGCACGTCCGTGGTAAAACTTTGACCTCGAGCTGACCTAGCGTAGTACGGGGCTTGAATAGAATGAGAGGTCAGCTTATACTGGTTCTGTTACCCGGCCTACTGTACGTTCATTTCACTTAGTTCATAACGATTATGTTCACGTTCATGCGGCTTTAAATCATTTGGAAAATTAACAATTTTATTATTGGTTTAAGCTAAGTTCTCTTTTTTTTTCTCATGGCCGTGAATTTCATTTGTTTTTGTCTAGTGTTGATTACTTGTAGGGGAAAGATGGGCCATCAGAGGGCTTAGACAAGTGACAATCGCTTTCAAAGCGTTTCGTATTTCTACACCAACATTCAAAAAGATTGACATTTACTTTATGGTTACTTATGGATCTATGTGGATCAAGTTTGTGAGCAAGTCATTATAAATTCATTCTTGTTTTTACTATAAAAAAAATACCAAAACAGAGGTGAACATCCCGTATTTTTAACGACATTCGGAATCTAATCTTAGAGTCAATTTATCGTTTTTTTTTAAAGTCAAAGACATAATTTTGTGGCTAGATTTTAAAAATAAAACATATCATCACGCCTTGTTTCCCTGAAGGGTTGGGGAGCGGTGTACCTATAGTACACCCACATTTCGCCACATTTCGTTTAGATTTTAACCCACAGGAATGAATAATTAAAGGAAATAAAATGTTTTATCTTTTTCTGGGTAGCCAAAACCAAGATGAAATTCTCTCACGATCTACATCTCTTTGTTATGCCTACACAAGATCTTCGACAAAACGTACAGAACAAGACTCTGTTCAAACACCTAAAAGGCGCAGTAGCAAAATATAGCAAAAAACAAAAGGTCCCACAATGAACCATTTCTCGGCGAGCGAACACTTAGCCGGTTGATATTTAGTGGTTCATTTCGATTCTACTTCCCCTTTGTTCGGTGGCTCTTTTTTCTTAAAGGATGTTCGGTGAATTGCAAATCTGTTCGGTTCAGTCAACTTCAAGGGAATGGCTTGGCCCGAGGCTCAGTAAATATTTAATGCATATTTCATGGCGATCCGACGTTTACTTTGTAAAAGATCGGATTAAACAACTTCTCTGGTGTAAAGCTAGCACTTAAGTGCTTCATTTGGTTGAAATTAGGCGTTTGCTTTTAAGGAGATTGGTGTCGTGTTATTTTTGGCCGATGGACGTAAAAATGTAAGAGCAATAACAGATTTGATTTCCTTTACTTTTGTGACGGTGAACATCTGTTAGATTTTCAGAGGAGGCATACAACATTCGCTATCTAGAGACAGAATTCACACAAACTCAAACTCAAAGTATTTATTTCAAATAAACCAATTACAGGCACTTTTGAATTGTCAGTCAGAAAGATGAAGCTTGCCCATTCCAAAGCGTAGTAGGTTCCTATGGAGAAGAACGGGCAAGAAATTCCACAAACATACTGACAAAGCTATGACACTCAAATCTATGAAGGCATTCGATTATTCATGCAAAGTTAATTGGCTTTTCTTTATTAGTTTTAGTTCACACAAACCAAACAAAGCTTCTAAATGCAAACATAACCAACGACGAGCATAATAGCTTTATAAGCTGGTAATGCAAACAAGCACTTCAAAACTTCAATAGCAGAAAAAAGGAGATTTAATATTTTCTAACCCTCGATAGGTATGACGGATGAAATGAAGCTGACCGTTTTATTTTAGAGCTCCCAGGGACGGCGGTCGGTGCATTCTTAATAGACTGCAATCGCGGTATGCATATAAATTTGCTGGCAATGAATTAAATTTTTCACATAGCCGCGCGGTGATACCGAAGCCTCCCGAGGGCACTGTTTCCCTGGTACCGGCTAGCTCCGGATAGGTATGCTGTTGAATACTAATTTGACATTTAATCCTCTTATCCCCTTATTTATAGACAAACATTTTATTTATATTCATACCATCAATTTTATGTTCATTTTAAAATAAACATGACTCACATGTAAATATAATTTTATTTTTCAGCTTAAAGTTTAAACGCCAACCTTTTTTAACATCAAAACGAATACTTAATTGTTACGTCAATATTTTTAACTTAATTACTTTAGGTTTCCAACTCAACGTAAACAACGTTAACATAATAAGTGCCTATTTCGCCCAGCAGTGCATTAACGTGAAAAATTACTCGTGCTTCAGAGAAAAAAAACGCTCGTTTTAATCAACCCGTTAAAAAATCGCATTCTCAAAAATAATCGCGTAGCCCGTTACTGTGCGGAAAAGTTAACGAGTGTTATTTAAACCGGGCCGGTCGGTTCGTTTCGTGGAAAAATTGTTCCGCTTTGAAAAATTTGCCCAAATGACGTAAAACTCATATGTGAGCGGACGGTTTGAGTGACGAATAACTACGGCGGACCCCTGGATGTATTAAGCCCCTCCGTCAGTTGGAAAGCTGGGTAATTGCAGGATATTACGCCTGAATATGAATTCGCAGCATTTTTGGATGAATCGTCCACTTGCCTTGATAGGTGCACGCTCGTGAGCACTTTATTGTACGCCATATGGTCTACTGTCTAGACGCAATATTATGAAAATGCAAACTGCATAATAAAATATTATACAAGTCACTGCTTCTCTAGCAATAAATTAACTACAGTGCTTATCTAAAACGTCCGCAGCATCCGTGGACTGCGACGGGCTGCTTTATTATTTTCAATTTGTGTTGCGTTGCAACCTTATAAAATATTAATAATTAAATCCCTCGTAATCCTATTTTTCTCAATTTCGCGAAAAACGTAAGTGGTGGCTAGAATAAACTTGAATTATAGCTAAACATAACACTAAATCTAAATTTGGACAGAAGTGTGGGATATAAATCTATGAGATGTTATGCGTGACCCGCACGCGGTGCCTTTATGTACAATTTATTATAGGGGAAAAGAATATCGGCGCTTGGCTGGGCTTCGCTCGACTGAAAACCAATCCTGTGACTTAATACAATAAATATTTTCATTTGACAGTACAAAAATTGCCGAATGGGCCAATAACTACGTATAACGCCTGTGACCCAATTCAATGGAAAAATTACAATGTACGAAACTATTTTTTTACCACGCAAATGGGTAAATGTCACATTTCGTACGAGAGTATAAAAGTGCAGCGCAGTTCTGTCAGCCCGTGGAATATATGTAGTGCTATATTCGCACATTATATTAAAGTTTACGAAGTCATCAACTGGACTTTTAATATTTTAGGACGGCGCCAAAATGATGGTGAATGCCCCGAGTATCCGACCGTAATATAATTTTATGTCTAAATGGAACCAGTCATTTTGGCAGTTTATTTGTTTAGGTACCTACTCTGCTTTTGCATAAAACATCATTTTGAGCAATTCGGTTTTATTCCAAGACCTGAAAACAAAAATTCTTTTATACAGTAGGTACAACATTCCAAAATGTTGCCTACTCACTAATCAGCTGTTCCACTATTTGTTCCAAATTAATTTCATGACAATTTTCAAGTAGCCAACATGGTTGAATATTATCCTGATCCTAAACGACCCCATTACCCCATTGTAGATTCACTAACGACGTGGCTCACGCCTTCCTTCCTAAGATAATGTTCCCAGCAACACCCAGCCTAAACGATGACGCATTAAGATCTTGTTTCAAGTTCATATTTAGGTCTCAAGTGATATGGGTATAGTTCGTTAACGGACATCTTTCCATGTGCAGTGCCTTTATCGTAGAATTTCAGAAAATTTATTATCTTCAATTGTTTCGAAGTATGTAAGATGATGTAGTGACAATAATTGAAAAAAAGTAGATGGTTTGGTCATGTTGAGAGGATGAATGAAAGGCGACTAACAAAAGGTATTTACAAGGCAGATGTGAGTGGAAACGCCGGGCTGGGATGCCCTAGGAGGACATATATAGTGAAATTATTGGGGATGTTCTTCAGAAAGGTCAAGTGCGTAGTACTCGCTACCGGCGTGCGTGTATGACCAGATGTATGAACGTAAGCGAGACAAGCCATTTTGATACAGTTTCTTCAAAATATGTGGCTTGGCCTTTTCGCTACATTCACATGGGTGTAAGGTTCTTGTAGTAACGAAAAGACCAAGCCACATATTTTGACTAAGGTGTAGAGCTTGTGAAGTTAGAGCTTGTGAAGTTAGAACTTGTGAACTTAGAGCTTGTACAGTTAGGGCGTATAGAGTTAGAAGCTGGGTTCTACATGAGATCTGATAACATTTTGACAGTGCGAGCCGCATGGTCTCGTCTTGGCAAAATTTTACGTGAAAATGTTTTTGGTGGAATTTTAATTTCGGTAACCTGTATTATTATTGGTTGTATTCAATTTAAAGTAGTAACCTTTAAAAATATTTGTAATGAAAAATTTGGAAGTCGGTGTCTTTGGTTTTGAATTTTCGTTTTTTGCCACCGACTTCCGAAATTAAAGTAATTTTTCACTTTGTAGTGTTTTTTTTGGAAGACGGTTGTTTTTTTTTGGAAAAAGTTTTTATTTTTCACTTTTTAATTGTGGTACCTACCCTCTACAAGTTCGAATATCACGCCCTGCTACGTAAATAACAGTGACAGGAATATGTTAAAATATCGTCCATATAAGCTAAGTGGGAAAAATAAGTATTAATGAAGCTAACTCAAAAAGTACACAAGCAAAGTTAATAACATTTATATGGGACCACCTCGAGAGCATACCCTTTTAAACAAAAAAAGAATTTTCAAAATCCATCCGCAATTGACGAAAATATCGACGGACATACACAAAAAAAAAAAAACACATACGCTACGAACATTTATAACCTCCTCCTTTTTGGAAGTCGGTAAAAAAATATAAATGTTGTAACCGAAAAATACCCGTATTGGTTTTTGTTATTGGTACCGGTTTCGCTCCCTGGTGGTAACATTACGGTGGTGGTGGTGGTGACAAAGCTGATAATCATAACATAGACTACCTATGTTGCTATTTGATATCGCATTTGCGACACCGCTAGATATGTGCCACATGCATGAATAAATACGTAAATCGCATTCAGTTTTGTGCAGACCGAGCCAATCTAATTAAACTATGTCCGCATTAAATAAATCACTAACTAAAACTGAAATTGTTTGCCCAACAAATTAGTTTGACTGTATGTATACAAAAGTAATGTAGAATACAAAATGAAACGTGTCGTAGATTACTGTAATGATATTTGAGTGCTTGGTATGTAAAGAAATTTTTAGAAATGTTTTGTTGAAGTTATTTTCTATTGTAAAGGCAACATTCATTCCAATCACAATAAGAGCGGTAAACCAATATAATATGAATCGTTTTATCACTTTGTAGATATATTTTTAATATTCATGTATTTGTTATCTCTCAGAAAAGAAAGCAACCAGGAATCTTTTTAGCTGCATAGTGCATAGGGTACTGCAATAACCACTTGAAAAATAGTGATGGTTTCAACACAAAGTAATAAGTTCACACAAAAAGGAATATCCGAAACCATAATTCCATAAAAAGAATTAGATACAACTTTGTGTTCCCTTATGGGTATGTGGTATAGGGTATGTGCGGGAGTGGGACACATACCGAGCTAATCAGAAAGGCTCAATTGAAATGTAGGCGATCGGTAAGCGGTCGGTAAGCTTTCGGTACCGCGTATACCGAGCATGCTGATGTCGCACCGCTGCTGTACAGACAAATCAGAAAATGGCCTACGTTATGCAATTCGTAAATAAGAGTTGAACTAGTACAACATAAGCAACGAGCATAAACCCCATTCTTTTCTTACCTTTACAAAATAAACAAAGAATAAGTAAGCAAACTAAAAAAATACACAAACCCAGTCGCCGCTGGCACTTTCTGCCTACCTCGTTAAGAAGGAAGCAAAGAACACACAATTCCGATTTAAAAAAAGAATAACATTTTCATATCTCAGCCAGTTCTGGGCGAGGGGAGTTTTGTAAGCGGAAAGAAAGACGACATCAGGTGTGCTTCGGGAACAATTGCGTTCCATTAGAGCAAACACTTCCAGTTGGCGCTTGCACGATATTCCTCATAACTTTTGTGTATGTACTTGTACGATGAGCGGGAAGGTAAACAAGCAGTTCAGTACACCTACTGAGTGGCTAAGCCTTTGTCTTCTCTTATCTAGTGCATGACAGTCAGGTGTAGGTACATGTAATAAACTGCTAATTCCCTCAAGTTTGTAATTTATTACATGTACTTGCATCTCTTTCGTCCTTCAAATTGAGAGTAAATAAATTGCACTTTTATACCTAAGTAGTACTTAGTAGACCGCGGTCAAAGGACTTGCTGTACTGAAAAGAAAAATGCTAGTTATTAAGTTAATAGGTTAGTTAAGTTGTTACTTACCTTTTAAATGGCACCTAATTATGTTTCTGTTTATTTAATGTTCTGTACATAATGATGTTATTATATAGGTCATTTGAAAGCCATCGTCAGACACTATCTCTTTGGCATTATTGCTAAAATTAACCTATTTGGCGCCGCTGTGATTATTGCTAAATTGTGGTCATTCATTCTACCTAGCCTTTTCCCAATCATGTTGGGGTCGGCTTCCAGTCTAACTGGATGCAGCTGAATACCAGTATTTTACATGGAGCGACTGCCTATCTGACCTCCACAACCCAGTAACTGGGTAATACGATACCCCTTGGTAAGACTGGTTGTCAGACTTTCGGGCTTCTGACGACTCGTAACGACTGTCAAAGATCCACGAATGACAGCCGGGACCAACGGCTTAACGTGCTTTTCGAAGCACGGAGGAGTCTCGGTATCTAAATATGGTCACCCATCCACGGACCAACCCCGGCAAGCGCGGCTTAACCTGATGGATCGACCCGTGCGGCTGTTATTACTAAACCACGAGCTCCTCCTATTTTTATATTGTGGTTCACTATGTTAAATATGCTTGTTTTTACTGGCTTACCTGTATAAGACTTATTGCATATAAAAATATCGAATGTAGAAAGTTGATTGAGGTTTCTAAACCCCTATAATCCACAACCAACCATTCTTCTACTTGATTTGAAAAAATATTTTTGCATTTGATAACCCAATTCTTGAGAACGATGTTTATGTGCTATTTAAAAGGTAATAAAATAGTAACGGAGTTAAAACTGAACATTAAATATTTTTGAAAAAAGTTATTGCTACGGGGTAAGAGTATGACGCCGAAAAGTTTTCTCAAACATGCTTGGAAATTCGAGCATTATTTTGACAACCTTCTTCGAGATAAATCGAAATTGCTGTACTGGTCAAAAACAAGTGACGATGTGGCCAGCAATGTTACTAGGAAAATCCATATCTGTCCTGTGTAGCGGCCAAATAAATTACTATGAAAACTCATATCTGTCGTGTTATTTAAAAATGGAACGAACTTTTTACTTCAACACATGACAACCAAGGAGGTAACTTATCAAAGATTTTATTTAAATTGCGATTTAAAGTAAAGAAGAAACAAATGATAACATTGGCACGTGCAAAATTATCGTTATCCGTCATTGATTCTGGAATTTATAATTAATTTACTTTGTTTGAATTTCCGCGCATTATTTGAGAAAATCACTATTCAAGCCTTGGCCGCAACCAGGCATTGATGGACTCACGTATGTGGTGCCTCGGCTACGCCTCGGCCCACATTTTCACGATTGTCCATCAATGTCCGAGTTGCGGGTCGCGACAGAAATGTACTATTTTTGTTTTGTTTTTTTAGTTTAAAGGCTATGAAAAAAGTCAAAAAGAACGGTAAGCGAAAACGAAGTAACGGGTAACAGCTATAGGATTATATTTTTATGTTAAAACAAGAAATTTCAGGCGGACGAAGTCACGGGCAGAAGCTAGAAGTAGATAAACTTTTTGTCCCATTTATTTCAATACTTGTTTCAACCTAGCCACAATTTTATTAGAACTAAATTAAAACAAATAGTCACACGTCCAATTAGTTACAACCTGATGACAAAGCCGTTAATATACGTTTCGGTAACAAACTTATTTGGATTGCATTTATTAGTATTTACTTAGTTTACTCTATTTCAGTTCGTGCATTATTTTGTTTAGACTAATGTTGAGTTAGGATCACGTTTCAATAATCTGCTGTGTTGGGATTTTGGCATGTGCTGTTATATGGATTATGGATACGTTTATTATTAGTTACGCATCGCCTACGCGGCCTACGCAGTAGCGGCCTAAAATTGCATGCAGCAAAAAGAGGTCAATTCCCGATGTGCAATTGATTTAATTAATGAAGTTTGTACATGTGCATGGATATTTTTATGTTGGTGGATTACGGATTAGTTTATTATTAGCTACGCATCGCCTACGTGGTCTACGCCGTAGCGGCCTAAACTTGCATGCAGCAAAAAGAAGCCAATTCCCGATGTGCAATTGATTTAATTACTGAAGTACACGTGCATGGATATTTTTATGTTGGTGGATTATGGATTAGTTTATTATTAGCTACGCATCGCCTACGCGGCCTACGCCGTAGCGGCCTAAAATTGCATGCAGCAATAAAAGGCCAATTGCCGATGTGCAATTGATTTAATTACTGAAGTACACGTGCATGGATATTTTTATATTGGTGGCATTTTGAGATTGCTAAATATTTTTCATAATAAAACACTTTTCAACTACACCCTAACACTCTGAAATTACTAAAACAATCACATAAACTTCATGCCTAAAGCTTCATAACTCAAACAGAAAAAATAATAGTATACCCTAAGTATAATAAACTTTTCTTGAGAGGGAAAAGTCCTAGAGGCTACTCACGGTCGTGATGAATTACTCCCTAGGGTGATGCTAGTCGTATTTATCCACTGAAAAACTAGCGCCACAGGTCAACTAACTTGGGGCGAGTTGGGGCGAGTTTTTTACCGATAAAATCGCAGTAGTGGCTATTTCTTTAAACATGAACCGAGGGGGAGTGTGGAAAAATGATCCGCTATTAAAATAATAGAGTACTTTTACGTTTTTATTTACATTACAGCGCTAGTGCACTTTTGTGCTGTTTTTGTGAGGCTTGACGAGTGGGTTTTTAAAGTTATATTATTCGTTTTAGGTTTTTGACGCCAATAACAGATGCTGATGACTGCCTCGTTGGTCAAGTGCTACTGCTGATTATGAGGTCCTGGGTTTGATTTCTGAGTTGGGAAGTGTTATTGGGTTTTTACATCTGGAATTTATCAATAACAGCCCAGAGTCTTGAATTGTGCATGTTTGTTGTTCTCGTACAATTAGGTGTTTCTCTGCCTAACCCTTCGGGGAATACAGGCGTGATGTTATGCTATATTGTGTAATAGATTCAATACAAATAAAATATTTTCATGTAACATGGGTCCTACAAAACATGCTGCACTTTATCTACATTAAAAATAAGAAATACAAATACCTATAACGTGAAAATATGAACAACATTTTACATAAACTAATGACCCACTGAAGTACTATGAAAAGCAGAACAAAATAAACACTCTATAAAATTCTTTGACATTTAAAACATCCAACAAAAAAGCAAAACCGTTTACTTCATAATTATTTAATCACAATAAAGGCTGCCATAACGACATAATTCACCGGATTCTATGTTAATAAATAAATCATAAGCCGGCCTTTAAAACAATTTCATTAGAGCGGCTAGTCCCTTTGAAATATAAATGAAAGTCAGGGCTGTAAGAAAAGTAAATGCTGTGACATTGTCACGGAATGGAGATTTCCTCATACTAAATTAATTGTGAAGACAAAGCCGAACGGGGGACAGACGAAATGGACTCTTAACAGGAAGAAATTAAACTTGCAATTTTCGTACAAATTAAGTTGACCTGAAATATTTGAACTTTAGACCCTTTTATTTCAACTGTAGTTACGTCGTGAATGCTAATAATGTGAAGGGTGTCCGTTTGAATTTATGGAATACTTAAAGTTAATTTTCGAGAACAAATTATGCAAAGATATAATTTGTTTATTGTTATAGGCATTTCAGATGTTTGCTAATCGTTTTGCGGGTGTTATTTATGTTTATTTATATTATAATGGGTTTTATTTTAATTTTATACATACCTAAGAGCATGGATAAACGTACGGTTTTGTCCGCCACTTATCAGCTAATTACAGATTAAATAAATACCTGCCGGTATATTGGCTTCCGAGAAATTTCCATTTCAACACTATATTAATAATGACTTAATTTACAATCAAAATAAATACTCGAAGAGAATAATACCACTGTCCAATAAACAATCAATTATTTTAATTATAATAAATAAAAGGCTTCTGATATTTTTAACATTCCATATAAATAGGGGTAAAGCATAGTGCGAATTTTTCACTGTGCGAATTTACGCCTACGCCTATTGAACAGAACATAAGCCTCTTAAGCACTGCACGGTGTAACCCTATCCAACCATTAGAACAACCATCTCGTCTTGCAACACATTACAGCAATTGGCGGCACAAAACAATCGATCTAATGCATCGAGCATTCGAGCACAAAGAGTCTCCGCTGAAAGGGGAACGTTGTATGTCGTGCCGCAAAATGTTTGAACTGTTGTTGAAAACTTTTAGTTGAACGGATCAACTGGAAGCTTTTCTTCTACCCCGAACAGTTTCAAGATACCATGTGTCTTTAAAACATTGAATAAATGGACTTGTTCAATGGCTTTTGTGGGAATATGTTGAGCGGGACTTTTATATTACTGTTTGCTCGCATACAAATAGTTTCCTAAGTTGGTTGAGTCGAATCTATACTTTTCTAAGCAGTTTTAGTGAGAATTCATGGTTTTTCTTTTAAACAATATTGAAATGCATTTTTCTTTTTTACTTCGACGTTCACTCAACTCTATCAATATATATTGGAATTGGATTATGAAAGTGACCTACAAATTCCATCTAGAATAGCACTTAAGCAGGCTGTACAAATCGATATTGGACGAACTTGGACTCGTTAGAAACCGTCGCTATAATTGCGGTATGAAAGTTGGGCTAAGCGAAGTACCGACTGTGTTAATCCCAGAAAACATGACTTGAAAAGATCTGTCGTCTAACCGGAGTTTCAAGGAATTTTTAATTACTATTGTCTACGTATAAGTGCGAGCTTTTATTCTCGTAGATGTAATGCCGGCTTTGCCAAAAATCAATGTACCAAGCTATATATTTATTTGATAAAAAAATAACGTTTACGTAGTGGTTGAATAAAACAGCCTAAGTATTTATTTTAATAAGTATTTATGTTTATTTTTTATTTGTTTATATAAGCATCTATTTACGTTTTATGTATGTAAATGTATGTATTTTTTGTATATGTATATAAATGGCACAGACTACCTGCAGTATTCTATCTCCTTACTCCTGTGGCGGCATCTACACCGCCACATACGAACTATGCATCAAAGACCTGACGTCACAGATCCTGCATCGCGCTATTTAAGTTTACCGCGCGATTCATATATATAAGACCTTCCGACATCAGTCCTTGGGCAATTGCCCGCCAGACACAACACCCGTCTGGTAGGAGGATCCTCACTTTTCTATGGGGATGAGAGAACTTTACACCCTGTTCCTCATACCCCTAAATTGGTGACCCCGACGTGATACGTCAACGCAGCCTTCGTGCAACTACTTCAGCGTGACGTCATCATCATCACTCCCGCAAGCTTTCGTGAGGCGAGTCACACAGCCAGCCAGCACCCACGGCTTCAACGGGTATCCTGACCACCAGCATGCAGCGAACGCGCATTCCTGGTCACTACCCTCAGCCTCATCAGCAACCAGGCGCTGTACCACATCCGACGCACTGGATCACAACGCAGCGCCACCCCGACTCACTGGGGAATCAAAACTCAAAACTCAAAACTCAAAGCACCCTCAATCACCGCAGACAGTTCCGACCCACTGTGAACTATGCGGCACCCGGTTCCGACTCACTGGAACCTCAACTGGCACTGGCAAGCATCGCAAGATACAAGACTCAGCCCACTATCGACCTCCGGTCTCCGGAGGGGAGTGATGTGGCGGCATCTACACCGCCACATACGAACTATGCATCAAAGACCTGACGTCACAGATCCTGCATCGCGCTATTTAAGTTTACCGCGCGATTCATATATATAAGACTATCCGACATCAGTCCTTGGGCAATTGCCCGCCAGACACAACACCCGTCTGGTAGGAGGATCCTCACTTTTCTATGGGGGATGAGAGAACTTTACACCCTGTTCCTCATACCCCTAAACTCCCTTAATACATCCAAAGGTTGTATTTAAAAGACCGCTTTTAGCGATAAAACCGCTCATTGGGTCAACCCTTGTAAAATGTACATAAATCTGTAATTTTTATAGTGTGCATAATAAAGAGTATTCTATCCATCTGCCAATCTATCTAGGTAGAATTCGAGATGGTAAATACTTAGTTACACATTAACGCGCTCGACCGAGCTAACAAAGCTCCAACAAACAAAATCAAAAGACCTGCAACATAAATAGAAACTTGAATCCATCTAATCTGTCACCAATTTCCACTAGCAATCTTGATCACAGCGCAAACATGGTTGCAACTATCTAAACCATCCATTGCCACAACTAACTAACCGACTGAGCTTAGTTGACTCTTTAGATAAATAGAAAACTCATTCCCACCGACTGGACCCGCTTGCGATCACTCGACCCAGCAAATGTGACCGGGAATATACAGAAACTGGAAGGAAGGTTAGAGGGAAAATATTGGGAAAGTTATTTGTTTAGGTTTTATCTTTGGTCTAGTTATTTTACGGTATTTAGACAGGATGGACTTGGTTCTAGAAAATAGTACAACAATTTTATAGGGAGGATTTATAGTCCTTTTCTTGATAGTTAGATGCCAGTGGGTATTTAGGTACTTTACTCGTTGCAGGATCTGATGGGTACACCAGTCCTCTCCACCTAAAACCTATTGACTTAAATTCTTTGTACTTAGCAATAAATGTTAATGTTCACGTCTCTTAACAGTGAGATAATGGTGCCGATTCCCTTGTTCACAAACTAAACTAAATTTAAATTCAGTGCATCTTTTTCTTTCTATGTCATTAAGAAAAGGACAGAAGATAAATTTTAGTGTAGTCCTGTCAAATTAATCAGCGCCTGACGTAAATTGACGTAATTTTAGTAGGCAAGTTTTTAATCACGTTAAACTTCTGGAGTAGTGTCAGGCGCTGATTAATTTGACAGTACTAAACTAAAATTTATCTTCTGTCCTCTTCTTATTGAAATACAAAGAAAAAGATGCACTGAACTTAAATTTAGTTTAGTTTGTGAACAAGGGAATCGGCACCAATTTCTACTTCTAACATTCTCGTACAATCAAGACCGTTCTCTTGACCGAGGCAAATAAAACACTTTAGACTTACTAGACAAACAAAACTGAAGTTTCTTCCATATCTGTCGATCTCCGGGGTCACAAACCAGGCGAGTGCAGCAGAGTTGCAGCGGTCTCAACCGCAGCCTGTCGCTACTAATCAGTGTCTGTACATGACGATGTCGTTCAAACGAACCTGTTTATTGTCATTATAAGGATTTGTGACGGTATTTTATCAGGTGAAAAGGTGGAAAAGTGGCTAGGTAAACAAAAAACCAAGTGCGTGTCGGACCACGCGCAATGAAGGATTCCGTAGTTGGGATGAATTTATCCAAAAAGCAAACAGAAAATTGTAGTTTAAATACATGTTCTCCCATACATTGATATACGTCACGGTCAATTTTCCAACTGCAAATTAGTTCGTAAGTGCAAAAAAATAAATTGTTAAAACTACAAATTCGATTCGATTTTTCTTTACATTTACTGTGAGACCTTGCTTCCTGCCAAATTTCATGATTCTAGGTCAATGGGAAGTACCCTGGAGGTTTTGATTTATTTATATTCGCGAGTATCAAAATACGTCGCATATGTGTCTGTATTTTTTTACTGCGTAGACCTTGATTTTTTACAGTATTTAATATTAATCTCAACTTGATACCTCCACGCGTTCCTTAGAAAAAGGGTCTTGACAGACTGACAGATGGACGGACGGGCAGACGGACAACGAAGTGATCCTATAAGGGTTCCGTTTTTCCTTTTGAGATACGAAACCCTAAAAACTCAGAATATTCTAAAATATGCTCTAGGGAAAAGTGGTCCGCTCAGCATTATTAATAGTGACTGAAAAACAATCTTCGATTCGCTTGCCAATTTTGATAAACTTAATGCGATATATTATCGCATTAAGTTTATCAAAATTGGCACTTGACTCTAAGTGATCAATCTTTAATTGTATCAACGTCCATTGGAAGGCTCTATTTAGCAGGTCTTTGTTGCAATCTTGTAAAACATCCAAAATCAATTATTTACTTGCTTTGATAAAAACATCATTGAATAAAGTAAAAATGTATAGATAAGTAATATAGAACAATAGTCTGAAAATGATGATGTATTTTGCTTTTATATAGAAAGTTAGACCTTGAATCAATTAAGACGTACACGTGCCTACCAAATCCTCACAACTAGACGTAGACGTAAATAAAGCCCTTACATCTACCTACCCATATTGAAATGAACCATTTTCTCCCTAAACACGCCTCAGTGGTCTAACGGGCAGACTGAAGAAATTAACTGGCCATGTGTTTAGACGGCCAAGTCACACAAATGACACAAACATGTCGACGCTTTGAGCTTGCAGAATTAGTGAGGACTGAGCACTACATTGGCATTCTAGTCGTTTTATAGTATGAACATGTGTTCGCAGCTTGCTTCGCATTTGGCGAATTGTGAAGAGGTGAATACCGGTTTTGAATTCGAATGTCGAATCTTAACTTAATAAAGCTGAGGTTTCTTTTTTTTTTTTTTTTTTAAGCCGCTAATCTCCGAAACTACCACTCGGATTTGAAAAATTCGATTGCTTTGGATAGCCCAATTCTTTAGAAACATTATAAGCATCACGCTTATGATCTTTAGGAGCCAAGCCAAAATAAAAAAAGTCCGAAAATGCGGGCCATGCGATGCGACGCGGTGGGTCGGGGGGATCAGAAATTTTGCGCGGAGGAAATCACGGGTATAAACTAGTTAATAATATAATAAGTAACGCATAATGCCTATGTAAAGATGTTTAGACAATTTCTCAAGACATGGTTGCGACACAGACCAGGGAAGCATGGTACACAAGGGAGAAGGCCTATTATGAGCAGTAACTATGTGGAACAAGGTTGCCAATGATAATGATGGACAAAATCGCAATTATGTTCTATTTGAGTTGTAAAATCTTTCAGGGAAGTTTTTGCCAATTGATTTGATGTGTCCTTTGCCTACTAAATGGATCTTCTCAAAAGTTCTAAGGTATTCAAATAAAATTGTAAACTATTTAAGGGGTTTATTTATCAACATAACATCAAAATGTATGGTTATATAGTACACACGGCTACACATCAGGATTTCCGTATAATGAGAGGTCAGCTTATACTGGAAATGTATAGCTTGATATGTAGCCCTGTGTACATATCTAATCTTTACTTGACTTTAAGTAACGTTTAATAAAGCGGTAAAGTCCTTAACTAACTGTAACTTTAAAATAAGTGTATCCTGCAGGAGTATCGCCATCTTTTAGTTAAGTGAGGAAATACCCCTTTGTACTTATTGTTAAATGAAATATTAGCACTATTTATTTATATACAAGAATCAATGATTTATTTAATGACAAAAAATACATTGCTCCCTATTTGACAGAATCAATAAGGCATGTGTCTCTTCAAATTCTTATTAAGATGGAATCATATTGTACCTACTTTTTGCTATAAGGCTATTATTGCCTTGCGAACTGAAGCAATAATGCCTTTAACATTGGTAGTATGAAAGTAACTTCGAATGATCAGAGCAAGCCATTCGTTTACAAAATGGATGCCAATAAATCGCCTAAAAGCCTACTTGTAAGTTTCGTTATTTATATAAAGTACTGTTGTTTAAGTGCAAAAAGAAGTACTTATTTAAGTATAAAAAACGGGGGATACTTAAAAAAATACTAATTATGTGATAATCTAACTAAGCGATAAAAATTGGTCTTGATTTCAGTCTTTGAAGTTTTCCCAATAACATAACCTAGGTACTTAATAACTTCATCGGCATATTAATTTTCATTCTAATAGGAGTTAGAATGAATATAGTAGTTCATAGTACCTACATATTATGTTCATAGTGCCTACTATGAACTTTTGTAAAAATTAACGCCATTTGAGATTCTAGATTTAAATCCGCCTAGCATAATTCCATTACACATATTTATTACATGGAAAACTAGTGGAAAACTTCGCTCAGTTAATTTATCATACAAAAATATTTTATTTATCACTTCACGTTAGAGTCGGTCCATTTGATATTGTTACACAACTTATTTCTGGCACAGACTCAACACTGAATAACAACAATGCTTCAGTAATTTATAACACAAACAAACATAAATTCCAGTTCGCGAACAATGTTTTTTCTTAATTAGCCACAGTACGTAGATTAATTTTGAAAGCGAGCTTAATGTGTGCAAGTTCGCTAGTCTAATTTGCTCGGGTTTAGAGCAAAGACATGTTTCCATATAGAGAGTGAAGATTCCCGGGGAGTTATTTAACTAATTTTACATGCGGGGCAAGTTTTAACCCCACTAGCATATGTTTGCGTAGCCTCGTCGTGGGTACGTCTTCTGAGTGCCGACTACGCGACTCGGCAAGACAAACTGGTTCGTACGCCCTTCGGAATTAGCTCGGCAAATTCAAACAGCCAACTCCTGCACTTGTACGCCTGACAACTAGCGACGATAGCTGTTGTCAGAATTTTGAAAGCCACCAAGTTAACGTACAGTCTTGATTACCCAGCGCAGTTTGCAAGAGAATGTTGTGCATGAGGGTTTCCAAAGACATTTACGCTGCAGTGCGCAGCTTTACTTTAAGTTTGTCATTTTAATCTGCACATTTAAATTTTATTCTGTAAAAACTAGCGCAGAAGTACGATTTACTTACGTATTATCCCATTTGGCGTGCACTTTAAGCAAAATATAATAAAGTCAAAGGATTTATGATCCGGCGAATTCCTACAAAAGTATACAGACAATGCTATAAATAATCCTAGAGTAATAAAATCTCAAATAAGAGAGAGCTCCGCAAAGAATAGTCGCAACAAGGAGCATATTATTCAGTGTCACCGTCGGGACGTGTCCTGTAATATATGTTTTAATAAAAGGGTTTCAATTCGCACCCGAACATACATCACGCGAAGATACCCCAAGTATCAATAATATCGAAAAAGATCTTCAATTTATTATTCATTGAAGTCGCTGGGCGGGGCGGGCCGCTCTATAAATCCAGGGATCGCCACTAAATCATCGTTTGCAGGCGGCGGCGGCGGAAAGACGTGTGCGGGCGCAATTTTTATCCATTTTTCATCGATGAAAACAAATAGATACATTGCTATTGTGTTCATAATTAAAATTTACATTTTTTCGACAAATGTCAGGGGCTAATGATTACGGATTCAATACAGCCTGTAACCTCGTTCGGTGATCGAGGTTCGGTATAATTTTGCGTATGCGTACATTGTCAGTGAACTCCGACCTAAACAAAGAGAGAGCCAGGTGGGGCGGCTGGTGCTGTACCCGCTGAAAGAATCCATAAAAACTGTAATGGTACCCTCGTCACGTCCGGACATCTTATTTATCTAGTCACGAGCAAAATCATTGTTTCCTTTTTCGTTGTGTGTTCGAGCAAAAACACGCCTTATTACCGCCACCGGCTAACAGATGAACTGCTGAACAGGACCATTGTCCCCGGACCTTGTGTGTGACGTTTGTTCCTCGCAGACGCGAAGAAAAAATTGTACTCCCTCGTCGAGAAACGACTATTTATTCATGTGTTCACTATATTTATTTTGCTGCTCGTGAAGTAAAATAAAAGGAAAACTACCGAGACTTACGTAAACTTAGACAGTCAATTTACACTTTGTTTACAATCTAGTTTTTATTACCATAAACATTACATATTTATTTGAATTTATTCATTTTAATTCATTATGCAAAGTCAATCTACTTATTCATGCTTGAAAAGAAAATGTTTCAGAATTATTAAATAAGTTGACGACTAATGACGACTCATATTTGTGTTATTTATTCGGCTGCTGTTAATTACTTTGTGAAAGCTTCATTACTAATTTATTAATACTTACTTACTCCATCATATCCCCAAAAAAAGTGATAAGAAGATCTAATCGCTAAGAAATTATTTTATAGATACGCAAATGATGCCTTTGTACGCTCCTGCCGATCATAATTCGAAGCAAAGTGTTCAACGAGTTTGCATATTATGACGTAATAAAGTGAAAAATGAGTAAGAGGAATTCATTATCTGAAACAACAAATGGCATTTGGTAAAATAAAGTCATAGAAGACATCATCTTAGGTATAGTTTCTAGGTATGTGTAGGTGAAGTGATCAGTATTTCAGAGGGACCATTGTTAGGCTCTGACGATCGAGATGCCCTCCGAATAAAATACCTAAGTACAGAGGGGCAATTCCCGTAATTTTTAAAAACCTTCGCATCCGAATCTCATTCGCAACTGTCAAAAATACAATCAATTTCCCAACATTTTTGACAAGTTTGACAGATTGCGACTTGAATGTGAACGTTTTTTAAGTAAGAGAATTGGCCTTTCTACCGGCGACATCTGTTGATACTGACAGATTTCGAGAAAGGTTCCAAAAAGTTAGGCCTTGCAATTACTCCTAGAAATAAAAATTGTGCTAGTCACACCTACAGGAAAAACACTACTTATTAAAAGAATCTGTATAATACAAATAAATTGCTGTTCGTTAGTCTCGCTAAAACTCGAGAACGGCTGGACCGATTTGGCTAATTTTGATTTTGAAATATTTGTGGAAGTCCAGGGAAGGTTTGAATGCTGAGAAAATATGGAAACATTGCTGTAGGTAGGGTAGATTGGTAGTTATGTAGCTAGGTAAGTAATTAGGTATGTAGGTAGGTAGGTGTAGGTAGGGTAGGTAGGTATGAAAGAAGGTTGGTAGTTAGGTAGGTGCATAGGTATGTATGAAGGTAGGTAGGGTAGGTAGGGTAGAGTAGGTAGGTACGCCTTCCTCTCATGGGGGTAGGTAGTTCTACAGAACACCACCTACTACGATCCTTACATGCTCCTTTTGCCTCGTTTACGTTCAACATCTCGTCATTCACGCACGCCGGTTGCGAGTAATACGCACCTGAACTTGCTGAAGAAAATCACAAATAAGATCCAACGGGGCAATGCTGCCAGCCTTTTGGGCACTTTCCCTATCGACAGCGATGCGGATGAATTTTTTGATGCCCAATGAGCTCTTCCCCCCTTTTTTAAGTTCCGATAAATACTTGCATATACTATATTTAATAATTGTTATGTAGTTGTTTATACCTTTTTAGTTGACTTTTTTGCCGTAGTTGGGTTTTAGTTTTAATACTTTTATTTTTATTTGAATAAATAAAAATCAAGGCGCCTGGTCTATGCTCATTGTATGTGCACCTGTCGTACTCAATAAGACGACTGCCCGTCTGGCGGAGTGTACTGAAGCCACAGATATAGATGTGGCTGAAGCGTTATGAAAATGAATAAGGATCACACTTTAAGAGCGTAAAAGTTTGTTTGTTGAAAGTTTTCCAAGAAAACAGGCTAAAAACGATGAAATTATGATTATAATGATTATTATTGTGATGAAAAAAAAAAAAACTTAAAAACTTGTTTCAAGAAATTAAGAAAATGCTTCTTTGTAAACGATGTTAGAGAGGTTGCTTGCTCTTCGAAAGATATCCTACATACAGTTGCCCGAGTGAAAAGCAACTCACTTACTGAGATCCAAGTCTGGTTATGGCCGCCATTTTGGATTTCGATTTCCTGATTTTCGGCTTCCAATTTGATTAAGACCTCTTTTTAATCCCGAAAACGATAAAAATTACCCCCGCTTTAGAATTAAGTACAAAATAATCAAAATGACCTTAAAATTAAAATCTAATAATGGTTTGGTGCCAATAAGTACAATAACCAAAATCACAATACGTGTACCTACTGTACCATATTGAGGAGTTTTGTAAAGGAAAAATGCAGGTTTTACAGCCTTGGGTACGCAAGGTTGGTCCTTTGTTTGTTATGGGGAAACCGTCAGATGGCTGATCCTAAGTTCCGCATTGAAGAGTTCAATTATCATCTCTTCATCATATTTTTATGGGACCGTTCGTGAGAAAACTCTTTCAAACAAAAACTAAATAGGAAAACGTCCGAACAGAAACTCTGCAAGCTATGTAGAGTTCCAAATATAGTTTCCATGGTTCTCGAGGGTGCTAAACCCTATCGGGTTCGTGAAAACAATATAAAAATCCAAAACGACGGCTGCGAAAATTTTAACATTTTCAAGTCATGGTTAAAATGTACCCCAAGATGGCGGCTGCGAAAATTTTGTTTTTGTAGGTAAATCATACGTGAGAAGGAACTTCGTTCCTGACGTTCCTCGACCGCACACGTTTTTCTATTAGGACTTGTGTTTGTGCAGCATCCCCGGTAATTAATTTAGGACATCCAACCTTCACGAGAATCTACAGCAATATGTACTTCTCAATGCTTAAAGAATGATTTCCTGGATCATTTCACGGCTGGGCGAACGTCATCTCACTAATTGCATCACATTTAAAAACCACGACGTCAGCAATTAACCTACATTCATTAAAACCTCCATATACTGGAGGTCTCGCTCATACATTAATATTTTATACGTCTTGGAAATGTACCTGCAAATTAATTCCTAAAGGCGGTTAATTTGCTTTGAGGTAAAATGGGTGTAAATTAGAAATTTCAAGACGAATAGAACGTAAAACAGAATTTAAAACACCTCTACTTATATTAAGACTATAGTACGTAGTTTTAGTGTGCATGTAATTACAGGCCTTTTTCATTTTTTACCATGACTTGAAAATGTTAAATTTTTCGCAGCCGTCGTTTTGGATTTTTATATTGTTTTCACGAACCCGATAGGGTTTAGCACCCTCGAGAACCATGGAAACTATATTTGGAACTCTACATAGCTTGCAGAGTTTCTGTTCGGACGTTTTCCTATTTAGTTTTTGTTTGAAAGAGTTTTCTCACGAACGGTCCCATAAAAATATGATGAAGAGATGATAATTGAACTCTTCAATCAACTTAGGATCAGCCATCTGACGGTTTCCCCATAACAAACAAAGGACCAACCTTGCGTACCCAAGGCTGTAAAACCTGCATTTTTCCTTTACAAAACTCCTCAATATGGTACAGTAGGTACACGTATTGTGATTTTGGTTATTGTACTTATTGGCACCAAACCATTATTAGATTTTAATTTTAAGGTCATTTTGATTATTTTGTACTTAATTCTAAAGCGGGGGTAATTTTTATCGTTTTCGGGATTAAAAAGAGGTCTTAATCAAATTGGAAGACGCCGGTGCCGAAAATCAGGAAATCGAAATCAAAAATGGCGGCCATAACCAGACTTGGATCTCAGTAAGTGAGTTGCTTTTCACTCGGGCAACTGTATGTAGGATATCTTTCGAAGAGCAAGCCACCTCTCTAACATCGTTTACAAAGAAGCATTTTCTTAATTTCTTGAAACAAGTTTTTAAGTTTTTTTTTTTTCATCACAATAATAATCATTATAATCATAATTTCATCGTTTTTAGCCTGTTTTCTTGGAAAACTTTCAACAAACAAACTTTTACGCTCTTAAAGTGTGATCCTTATTCATTTTCATAACGCTTCAGCCACATCTATATCTGTGGCTTCAGTACACTCCGCCAGACGGGCAGTCGTCTTATTGAGTACGACAGGTGCACATACAATGAGCATAGACCAGGCGCCTTGATTTTTATTTATTCAAATAAAAATAAAAGTATTAAAACTAAAACCCAACTACGGCAAAAAAGTCAACTAAAAAGGTATAAACAACTCATCTCAGACAGACAAATTAAAAATGCGGAGTCACACTTGTTAGGAGATAAATCGAATAGATTACGTGTGACTCCGGATTTTTAATTTGTCTGTCTGAGATGACGATGACCAACGATTTCCATTTGTCAAATTATGTTGAGTAGATTAGAAGTTATGAGGGAACAAATGAACATACATACATACATACATACCGGTCAAAATCATAACCCTCCTTTTTGCTTCGCCGTAGTCGGGTAAAAAATCGAAGTGACACTTCGTCGCATTGACACTTTAAACCCTGAATACGCAGTGACTCCATACGAGAGGGCTGTGGTAGAGAATCCCAGGTAGCCGCCCAGGCAAGATCGGAAGTTTCTTCCTATTCAATGAAGGAGTGGTACATTACCTCTAAGCGGCACATTATTGTTTTCCGACATGCACGCGAACGAAGTCGCGGGCACAGCTTATAACTAGTAAGTATTTGGAAATAAAATTCAAGTTCAAACATCAAAGATCAAACAAGGTGCCAAATAATATTTTAATAACTTATTATAGTGAAAGTGAAACATTGTAATGCTTATTAATTTATCAAAACTTAGAAAGCGCTTCAAATAGTGCTTTGAATATTTATAAATAGAACTATTCATCGATAAAAGAACATTTACTTTGCGAGATTTAATTATTATTAAAAGTTCGTCCTACGAATTAATTGAGCTAAAAACTAAGTACCTATGTTATTAATGAAACATTGTGCCGTCTTGCATGGAATTAGCTTATTTGATCTTGAAAGGTAATCAATCATAAATAATAATGTGTATTCTAATTAAATAACGTCAATCTAAATGAACAGCAACATTGGCAAGCTAATCTAGATTATAATTAATTAATATTAAGGTGGATGCTCCAAGGTAGCCTGCGAAATTCAAATTTTCTTACGTTTTTTACCAGTTGCCGGTCAGTATCAGGTTGTAAGTTGATCTAAGTAAGATTCGCGGCCGTATCAGATATTTATTTATAGAATTATAGTCATAAAAATCATGAATACAACTCTTTAAGTTCATACAATCATATTGAATGTCTATTTCATGAAATCATGACATTTGAGGATTATTTGTGTAAAGTAGAAACTTTTTACGAGATTAGTTTTTTGCAACTCATCTTAATAAAGTAGAAATAAAAAAATCATAACTCGAAAACTATGAAAAATCGCGAAACATACATGGGGGTGATTCGGATACCCCACGATACGAGGGAACTAAATTTTATTTTTGGACGTCAATGTTCCGGCCACCCTGTATAAACTAGCAACATAAGAAAATTAGGACACTTCTATTTCGTAATTCAAGACCTCAACTTCCAATATATACCAATTCTTGTAATTTAGTAGTTATTCTTTTTGATCACTTTTCTATTTACGGCGCAACACGGTAACAACACCGTGTTACGCCGTCATCCATCATTACACTAACCTTAGATTTTAGTAATAGGTATATTACTTTACAACTTTAATAGTGTAAACAATAGTTGTTTGGCCATTAAAGAAAACTAAATAAATAAATATACAGCGCGGTAGATTTGGCGTGTAAAAATAGCCTTAGGTACCTAGCTTTACATAATGATTTTAGTCTTGCATCCGTTGAAGGAGTGTGAAGAATGAATAAGCGGAATTCATTATCTGAAATTAAAGAGAATAAGTTACTAATCATAGAATATCGATCCAATCAGTCATTATCTGCCTAACCTTACTGCCGAACTCTGTTGGGTTTGGATTCCAGTGCAGCTGAATATCGATCCAATCCGTACAAAAAATTATGTCGAGGTACAAGAAAACGCCAATTCCCAAAATTTCAATCTCAGGATAATAAATTAATTGCAAAAATTCAATTTCACAATACGTAAAAAAGCTTTTATTTTTTTTAAATTTTATCATGCATTGTCACGAGAACCTAACACGTATGCCAAATTTCAGCCCGATAGCTTCAGTGGAAGTGGGTGAAATATTGATTGCAATATTCCAGGACATACTTACATACAAGTGAAGTTTTTTTTTTTTTTTACTTTTATAATTTAATCAAGCATTGTCACGAGAACCAAACACGTATGCCAAATTTCAGCCCAATAGCTTCAGTGGAAGTGGGTGAAATATTGATTGCAATATTCCCGGACATACATGATAGTCCAGGACATACAAGTGAAGTTAAATAAAAGCTTTTAAAAAGTGGTTTATCTATTACTACTTACAGAAGTAAAAGCAGGAAGTGAAAGACAGAACATCTTGCCTCCAGTGATAGTGAGAGGTTTGTTAGTTCTCTCCACAAAGAGACGCATGTTGCTCTTGAACTGACGCGATCTAGGAGTCCAGTCGCAGTTGTAAATAGAGAATGCTAGCAAGTTGCTCTGGAAAGAAAACAATAATTTTAATTTATCAATTATGCAATAATTTCAACCTTCGACGGACCCTAACATGGAACATTTAATGAACCAAGTCTTTGTTTTTTATCAACCAAGTTTTTTTTACAAGCTTCCACTACCACTGACTTCCTTTCAATGCTTAAATAACTGGACTTACTATCGATTACGAAAAAAACCGCTTGCTCTTGAAATTGGACCCCTAACCTCTCGCTTTATGAAGCCTTAGTAGATCATCAGAAATTATTTCCCAGCTCAGATTTTAGTTGATATCATAATATTTAAATTTAATTTGGAGTCTTTTAACAATGCAAAATAAAGTAAAATTATTGTTTACCTTATCCATAATCCGTGTGCCAAACACACAAGGAACCATTATTTGTAGGATCATCACAATCATGTACGTGCCAAGAAATAAGTAATAGTCCAAAGGTGCTGGCTGGAATCAAGATAATCATGAATACTTTTATTTTGTTGTGAAAATTGATATTAATATAAATAATCAATGTTCCTTACCATAGTGAATCTCATCAAGCAAATGCATATGATACAGGATGCCATGCTGAATTGTACGAATAACGTAACACTGAAAACTTCTTCGACGAGATCGCAAAACCTGGGGCCATACATATTAAATACATAGTGAGTACCGTCACAGTAAGCACGGCTAGATAAAGATGTATGAAAGAAGAAGTCATTTTGAACTCACCTGCCCACTTCATCAAAATGTATGATACATTTGTTAATTTTCGTAACAGCTTCCTTATTTCTGTCGGTTGGCTCTCTAGATATTTCACTATCTGCATCGTCATGTTTATTCTCATCTGTTACTTTCCTTAACTTTAAATCAAGAACTTCCAGTTGGGCTATTATGAAAACCAATAACCCCAAAAAAAACGTGTCAACGTTTAAATTGTACAGCATATGAAAAGTTATGCCAGTACTCTGATAAAAATATATGGGATATACAAACGTATTTCTGAATGCCTCAGTAAAAAAACCGTAACCGCAGACAGGAAATAGTAGTTCTGTTCCCTTTATAAAATGTACTATTAACGGAGCTAATAGTGTACCATTTGATGTAAACGACACGAATGCTACTGCTTTCCAATACCACTTGTTAAACTTCTTGGCCTTTTCTATAATTGCCTTTCCTTCAGCATCATCAGGTTGGAATATTTCACTCTCTAGAACATCCAGTATCGTGATAATTTTATTACGCATTATGAGAAACGTTAAAACTTTAGACAACACAGAGCAGTCAGTAAAATAGAACATCAAATCATCAATAAAAATGTCCAACCGTCTCGGTAAGAAATAGAAGTTTATAGTGAATAAGGCATAGTAGACGAATACAAAGGTCATAATAAATCCTTTGCAATAGTAGCTATAACTACGACTAGAATCGTCGCCGGGCCAAATAGCAAGAAACCTAAAAAACTTCATGTTTATTTTAAAGCAGTCTACTTGATGCTTTTCCATTATCCAAATTGTTGTATTGCGAGCGTGTGAGATATGACTGTGTTGCTCCTGTGTGTGGATCAGACAGCTGCGCTGTTACAAAGTAGCCAAGAGTTGCAGACTAAACGTAGAGTGGAATGGAGTGGAAAGATATCCAATGAATATTTACTAAATCTACTATTACTTTATTCTTACTTTTTTATTCTTATTTTAATTTCTATGTTTAAGTTAACAACTTATATACGCTATATTTTTTTTTAATAAAGAAAAAGTATTGCAATTTTTGCAAATAGTGGGAAATTAACCTAAGTTAATGTCGTCAATTAAATGGCAAAAAAGTATTTCCACCATTGACAGGAATCACACAATCAGCGATTTGGCATGCTTAAAATCAGTTTATCAAAATCACTTTGAGGAATGACCGCCTACGTTCATTCTAACAAGTCAAAAACTTGTCCTGGGGTATGCACGGCATCCATATTCGGCAGAGCTCTTCTTTAGAGCATATCCCATGCGTTACTCTAGCCGTGTGCGGACGTGCATTAGTCGAAACGAATCACCCAACCGCATTCGCAAAGGGTAATCACGTTTGAAAAATCCGCATAAATGTGAGCATTGAGGTTGCCCCTGATCCATCCCCCTCCGCATGACTGAACTTCCTGGCAAAATTTCAAACTTTCTTGACGTTCAGAGGTCCTTTAAAATCGAGTACGTCTTGACGTATCGGCGTCATACCGAAACGAAATTCATCGGAAAAGCAAACACAACGACAGTCTTCTTCTTCCTAATTTCTGTGTTCACGAGCCCATTGTAAACGGGCCCTACGATTGCTGGGTGCTATAGGTGCAACTCTCAGCGGCCTTCGGCAACGCAGAACCACTTCACGTAAACGAATACTATTGTGGCCATATGTTTATTGAGTGGATCAAACTTATTGTCCACAACAATAATTATGATTTAATTATTGGGTTCCTTAAGCAGTATGTCAATAGGTACTTATTTTACACGGAGACGAATCTGTTACTTTGCTATACCTACCACAAATTTATTTACGCAAGCTTAACAAAACTACAGGTCCATCGCTTTTGTTCTACACATGTCATGACCTTGGCTTGTTATTAGCACTTTTTATACAAAAATGCATTTATTTTTCTAATTAGAGAGTATACACACACTAGACTGCCACATTATCGTTTCTTCAAACAGATTTTAATTTATGAGTAGGTTTCAAAGGAGTTGAAACTTAACTATATTATTTATTAACTTTCCATAAACTATGTTGAAGACTAAATATAAGCCAAGCCCTGCAGCCAACGTAATAATAAATAATAAGCCAAGACCTGCAGTATCTGTAAAGTTTAGAGTTTTTTTTTTTATAAGGTACCTATGTTTTTTATTATTTATTTCCAACTTGCACTAACAGTAGTCAGACACCAAACATACAAATTATATAAGTGACAATCATGAAATTAAAACAACAAAATCAAATAGAATTATACAAAATTAAATAGGATTAATAAAAAAGAATTATACAATATTATTTCGGAAATTAAATCAAATTAAACAATACAAACTAAATATACTCGCAATTATACTAAATTAAATAGAATTATACAAAATAAATAAAATAGAATTAGGATGGAATTATTAAGTGTTCAATTAAAATTAGTATAAAAATATCATTATATATATAACAGCTTTGGTTAATCTAATGCAATGAGATGGTACTAGGTAAATGAGATCTCACCGTTCTACCATCTTCACTTTTTCCTATATTTGCAGGATTGGGAATAAAATACATTTAAAGATACTCCAACTAGGATGAACATCAGTTACATTTTAATCTAACCCACATGTTCGACGCGCGTGACCCTGACATTTTATTAGCTCTCTTATCAACAAAACCGCATTTCTATTTAAATTAAAGACTACCCACACTAGACTACTACAACATTTCTTGAAAGAGACTATGAAGCTATTAAATTCATGGTTATTATTCAAAGGGGTTAAAATTACAATAAGTGCCTTCTCTACTTAAACCCGCCCAGGGCCGGTGGGCAAGGATGTAGGTTAATTGAGAGTTCCGTACTTTTTAAATGAGCTGCAATTAGCGGAGATGACGTGCGTCCATCCGCAAACGGAACCAGAGATCCATTCTAATTAAGAGACTATGCTATGGAAAATGATTTATAAACGCCTCGAAAACCCTTTTGTTATAATTTAAGCAGGTAGCAATGTAAAGGGTTATGAAAAATAAAAGTTTTTCAACCTGGTACAAAGACATTTGTTTCATTTGAATAACTAAGAATGTTTGAAATAATTATGGACTTAGGTACTGCATATGCATAGCATAATCAGCCTATAATGTTGCCATTGCTGGGACCCAGGCCTCCTCTCTTCGAGGGGGAGTGAACTGTAATCTACCACGCGGGCCTAGTGTGGGTTGGTACTGAAATTAGTTTTAATCATGTGCTATGTTAGGCTAGGCTATAGCTGCGTAGGCGGCGACTTTATCTAATCCTACATGGCAGAAACGAAGAAACGAACAACAGCTTACTCTCGAAAATAACTTCGATAAATCACTAGAAAAGACCGCTCAAAGTCAAACACAGGCTTAATATATTAGGTTTGAACATAGTAATAGCTAGCAAATAGTAACAGGTTGCCAATATCTTTAGAGTATCTTCAAAGCAACCAATTCCTTTCATTTGATTTACGGTCTCTACGTACTAACGTTGTTATAGCTACTTTACTATGACATAAATTTGATAAATATCTATATCATACCCATGCAGTTACCATCCTATGAATATTTACTTTGTAAAGTATTATAATTTTCTCAAACATGCTTGGAAATTCGAGCATTATTTTGACAACCTTCTTCGAGATAAATCGAAAATGCTGTACTGGTGAAAAACAAGTGACGATGCGGCCAGCAATGTTACTATGAAAATCCATATCTGTCCTGTGTAGCGGCCAAATAAATTACTATGAAAACTCATATCTGTCGTGTTATTTAAAAATGGAACGAACTTTTTACTTCAACACATGACAAACAAGAAGAAACAAATGAACTCATTGCATTGGCGCGTGAAAAATTATCGTTATCCGTCATTGATTCTGGAATGTATAATTAATTTACTTTGTTTGAATTTCCGCACATTATTTGAGAAAAGCACTATTCAAGCCTTGGCCGCAACCAGGCATTGATAGACTCACGTATGTGTGCCTCGGCTACGCCTCGGCCCACATTTTCACGATCGTCCATCAATGCTTGAGTTGCTGGCCTCGACAGAAATGTACTATATTATATGAGTTAAATATGGTCTATGTGGGTCATTTTTTTTTCCTTCTCAGTTAATTTTAAGGTGGTTAGTTTGTGTACGGCCTACCCAACCCTTTCTTTGGTATTTTTCGTCGAGTAGTTCTCCTTGCTCCAAGGCTGGCTCGCTCCTTATGTTCTGACTTCCTGAGTTCGATTACTGACAAATGCTTGCACTGATTTGACAGGTCCACTCAAATCTGTGTAGTTCTTTCCTCGAAACACCATTTCAGACACTAATCCACATGATCCTCATAATGATCTGACCAAGATTATGTCTGGACTTTACAAGAGACTTTGATCCTGAGTTTGTTTCGCTATTTCTTGTAAGGGGTAGTCAGATAGGAAATAATGCTTCCATCTAGCTTTTTTTTAATATAAAGTGTAAAAGTGATTCCGTTATCAGATATTTACAGAATAACAATTTTATTTTATTACCTACTAGCTGCTGCCCGCGGCTTCGCCCGCGTGAGTGTCGGAAATTACCCCATACATCCCCATGGGTTTTAAGTATAAATATCGAGTTAATCGGACAGCGCGTTAAAATTCTTCCATACAAACACTGACACCCCCCAACCCCCCTTTGGGGGGTAATTTAGAAAAACAAAAACTACAAACTTTATAATTTATTTAGATAACTATTCGTGCAAAGTTTCATGTTTATTACCTCAAGGAATAAGGTTTTTCATACAAACTTTCATCCCTTATTTTACCCCCTTAGGGGTTGAATTTCGAAAAATCCTGATACACGTTATTCTTAATTTTTGGGTTTAAGTATAAATATTGAGTTTCGAGTTAATCGGACAGCGCGTTAAAATTCTTCCATACAAACTTTGACACCCCCCAACCGTAGGATAGAATACTTTTCCGGGATAAAAAGTACCCAGTGTGGTGCCCAGGATATTAAAGAATAATTATACCAAGTTTCATCGTAATCGAACCGGTAGTTTTTGCGTGATGCCTGAACAAACAGACAGACAGACAGACAGACAGACAAAAAAAATTTAATCACATTTTTGGGTTCGGTGTCGGTCTAGTAACACCCCCTGCCATTTTTTTTTTTGATATTTTCAATGTACAGAATTTTCACTTCTACAGATTTATTATAAGTATAGATTTTATTTTTCGTACTTCTACAAATAAGACTTTTTCATTGCTTTAGTTATTGGGAAAGGTGCAAGTGGCTGTAATAACGCTTTCGATTAATTTAATTTGTTAAACCAAACAAAATATTTCAATAATAATGACTGCAATTAAGTTAATAAATGAGTTTACTTTATAGAACTGTTTGAAAAGGAACGTCTTTTTTCACAACCTGTAAATTGATTTATATATTTTTCACATTGTATATAACTACTACCTATCAGATTATAATACTATGCTTTTTCATCCAAGTGTGTAAGCATTTTGACGATTGTGCGGATAAATAGAAAGGTAAAACTAAAGAGAAGTACCTACGGAGTCCCGCATTCAATTTATGAATAAATATTGACATGCAAGGCGGGCCCGAGGCAATTGATTGCGATGCGACGCTTACCTAGACATTCTGAGGGAACACGAAAATCAAGAACAATTTGGAAAATCAACCAAAACACTGAACACTGTGTACCTATAATACGACAGGAATACCAAAAAAAAATGAAAATATATTTATTTAGCACAGACACAGGCAAACAACACATACTGCAAAAAAAGTTTAAAGTGCGTAGGTAAGTTTAGTAGGAATGAACTAGAGATTGGCATCGACATTGTTTAAGCATAACTACTGCGTAACACGGTACCCCGTGTTACCCAGTAACTGGGTTGTGGAGGTCAGATAGGCCGTCGCTCCATGTAAAATACTGGTATTCAGCTGCATCTGGTTAGACTGGAAGCCGACCCTAAATAAATAATAAGATATAGTTGGGAAAAAAAATTAGTCAGATTGTTTTTTTGTATGTATACTTCACATTCACATAGTCGACGGGGAATACGGACATGCTCCTAATGGAAGTGTTAAATATTGTTAATTTAAGTGTAGGTACGGAATGCAGTATTTATGAATACACTACCACAGCTACTCCACAGCTCTCTGCATCGACGTCCAAAATTGATGAAGAAGATGTTTTCCATTTGGTACCGCACCCGTAGCCTGTATCAATAACCCAGGCCGTCACACTTGAGAGGCAAAGTTCGCGCCCTCACGCCCCTAGCCGCCGTAGGAGACGCCCTGGGCGTCGGGAATCCTTGGATGATTCCCAGCCACCATAGGCGCGGGCTTGCGGATGGTGAGCAATGGGTAGCTCGCCCCCGATAAGGACCAGGCCCGGGTCGACGGCGCGTTGTGTTCCACGCGCGCCTCAAAGAGATGTGAGCACCAATGGCGGGGCCCACCAGGGCCGATGCCTGCCGGGGTTGCGGGAAAGTCCGAAAGGGATACCGTGGCCCCTGGCAACACAGGCAACTGAAGGAACACGGGTGGGTTTTAGTCAGTAGGAGTCTGACACGCCCTCCCGCTCCGCCCAGAGCGGGAGAAGTTATTTGATGATTTCCCACCCAAAAGAAAAAAAAAAAAAAAGGCCGTCACACTTGAAAAGTACTGAACCGATGATTTTGATGAAACTTGCACTATTCCCTAAGTTGAAGTAAAGGTAAACCAATAAAAAAATGGCCACAATCCGATAAATAGTTTCGGAGCAATGCGTGGACAAACATAGATACATACACCTATAAAATGTTGTAAGTATATTTATTTGGAAACCTTATCAGATTATCAAAATCTGAACATTACCTATTGCAGTTCCAATAATATTACATACATACCTGGCGAATTTTTGACCTCCTTTTTTTTAATCGGGTAAAAACAGAAATGAATGTTATTTTATTGAACCTTCGGGCAAGTTCCGGTCTGCAGGGATATTGGGATATCCTTATTGTAACTGCGTTTTTTTGTGTTTGCTCTTTTTATTTAATATTCATGAATATGGTAAGTAAACTTTATCAATACAACTAGCTTTTTCCCGTGGCTTCGCCCGCGTGGATAACGCAAAATATCCCACGGGAACGTTCTACCGAGATTAAAAGTACCCTTTGTGTTAATCTAAGTATGTGTTAGTATTTAATAAAAAATTACTTTGGTGAAGCTTTTATTTGTTTTTGTAAGAAGAAATACCATAGGCCAACCGGGCCGTTTAGTTATGGTAAAAAAAAAATCTAGTCTGACCATAAGTTCTGTTACAAATGAAAATGCTTTTATTTTTTGTAAGGTACCTATGTAATCTTAATAAAACTTTTGTATATTTATTGAAGCTGGACTATGTAGCTATACCCACATGGAGTTAGTATGAAATATCTACTATTTCACCCGAGCAGAGGATGTGCGTTTTTTTAATCTCATCAAAGAGACTTCATGCCTTTTATGCCTATAAATAAATAAAATTTGATGAACATAATATTTCATATTTTTCACTACTTACATATGAACCTAAATAATAATTTGTGTGTATGTATTTAAAACAGAATGCGTTTTGGATTGAGCTATGCATTGTGTGTGATTGTTCTGTATAATATTTTCTAAATTATATCACCTCTACATTGTCTCTCATAGACCTCTATTTACTTCAACAAACAAAATATAAACAAATATTTCACGAGCCCATAAACATTACACCAAAATGAAATCTCCTTACCTTGACTTTGCGTTCTTTATTATTTTACATACAGCCGTAAAAGGCTCTTCTTTTTTTGTAGACGGCTGTATAAGCCGAAATCCATTATCAGAAGCCCGCAGAACATTGATACGCATTTGTTTATCTGTCGGGGAAAAAGAATGGTGCCCAAAGGCATAAGTTTACAGGTAGCATCAACAGCTGATGGTGTAAAATTGAACAAGTGGCTCGGTATACAGATGCCTAACTTGAAACTTCTTTTAGAGAATGTAGTAAGTGTGAGTAGTAAATCACTCTCTTAAGTATGCCATAAGCTTAATAATTTATAACATACATATTACGTACACAATAAAAAATAATTTTGACAACGTGTAGTGAAAAGATGGTAAAAGGCGGTAGAAAGGTCGTTGGCAGACCAACAGCCAGGTAGGTGGACGACCTACAGGAGATCACGGGAATACGTGGATGATACTAGAACAGACCAGGGAAGTATAGCACAAAAGGGAGCAGGCCTATATTCAGCAGTGGGTGGAACAAGCCTTTCTATGATGATGATGATAATCGAGTGAAAATTAATATTTTATCCGTATATACCTACATATATACAGACAAAATATACCTACCTATAGATTGTTCGACTGTACACGAGTTATTTTTATTCAGAGGTTTATATAGCGTGCCTCCAGGGGTTCGTTACTTCATATTGTTTTACTTGAGACTGTAGATAACTGGTGTCAAGAATGCTTTGCATTGCGTTTCAGTGCATTGCGTATGTGTCCTCCACACATACTACATTGTTAGATTATTTATTTAAAATGCAGGGCACAATAATGATGGTGTGAATTTTTGTTAGAGGTCTTTTTGTCAAGAGTTTATTGTGAATAGATCTTAAATCTGCCGTTACTGTATATTGTCTGTTGGCTTAAAATACCTAAGGTAAAGGGAATTAACTTCGTCTTGCTGATGTTGAGCGTGAAGAGGTTTATTTATTTATTTATTTGCATAATGTACACTCAGTTACAGGCTAGGCTAAAACTAAGAGTACATGACCCTGTTAGGGCGCAGCAAGTATTATTAAATTTACTTATCACTAGGTTAAATATTTAAGTTAACATTATATTAGCTTAACAACTAGATATCAATATCACAACATTCATTATTATTAGTAGGTAATATATAATCTCTTTCTAACATATTTAATTAAATAGTTTTTTACTTAACCATTTTATGACCATACTGAGAGTCATCTCCGCCTTACAGAAAATATCAGAACAATCTGTGTCGTGAATTATAAGAGCAATATGCAATATGTGACGATTCTAGTGTTAAGAGGAGATAATTCCCACAGTTCGTTCACATAAATCCGGAAGAGAGTTGGTCCAAGAAAACTTCCCTGAGGGAAACTACAAATGACATTCTCTATTTTGCTAGTGTCTCTTTCTATTTTAACTACCTGGTGGCGGTCTTTCAGGTAGCCGTGGAAAATGTCATACGCAATATCGGGAATTCCAATGCTTTTCAGTTTGGACGCCAACTTAGGGACGGAGACGGTGTCGAAGGCTTTAGAAAAGTCTGGGAAGTTTTCAACAGTTTTTTGTTTATTATTGAAGTGACCAATTATTATGTCTGTAAGATCCTGAACTGTGTCTTCTGTTGGTTTTCCAATTCTGAAAGCAAACTTATTTGAAGCCAAAATATCGTTTTTTGTAAGAAAATTTACAAGCTTAACATAAAGAACTTGTCTATAGTTAGAGACACTGCCCTTATCCCAGGTTTTGTTTATTGGGTGAACTAGCGGTTTTATACGCATTAGGAAATAATACCTGAAGATAGGTACAGGTTAAATATGTGGACAAGAGTGGGAATGATAGAGTGCGTAGCTTTAATAACGGAGGCCGAGATACCGTCACAACGAATTTAGGATTATTTTGTTTATTTATTCATCATCCACGCGATACACAACCCTATGGTGTTCACCACGTTATAGGAAGTTTTCGAGTAGGTAAATTAAACAACAGTTCACTGTACAACAGCAGAGGTCACACGTCCGCAACGTTCGAGCGCCAGCAAGCAAGTGACCACTCTACGTGCGCCACTGCGATAGTTTATTATGTCGCTACGCAAAATCTCTCCGTTTTTATCAAATTCAAATTTGATTTCAGAACAAATAGTTTTTATTACCTGCTAAGCTTTTAAGTAAGCATTAGGATAATTTTTGTTTTACAAAAAATCTAATTAACAAGATAGTATCTAATAATTAAAAGTTTATTTATTTTATTAATATTTTATTTTGTTACCTATATTTAGCATTTAACAGTAATAATCAAAAGCATGTGTAATTAAAATGAATACAATTATATTTATATTAATACGAGTCTCTGCGAAGATTAAACCTTAAAGCTCATGACAAGTACAGAATTGCCGTGAAATGATCCAGCAAAACATTCTTTATGCTATATAGCTATCTTATTGTTTTAGATTTTCGTGAATGTTTGTTATCCTAAATTAGTTTCCGAGGATGCTGCATGGTTTCCAACACAATATTTTATACCTATTTGAAAATAAACCCAAGTTCAAACATCAAAGATCAACAAGGTGCTAAATAATATTTTAAGAACTTATTAAAGTGACACATTGTTATTTATTTATCAGTAACTTAGAAGGTGTCGAGCAAGCTTTAAATTGCGTTTTGAATATTCATAATTAATACTTTTCATCAATAAAACTAGTCCATTTACTTTGCATGATTCTATGGACACTACTTAGGTACTATACTCGTGGGCATGCGGTGATAACCTTTAAGTAATCTTTACACTAGCCTTAGGTTTTAGTAATATATTAGTTTATTAATAGTGTAAACAATTCTTGGTTGGCCATTAAAGAAAACCAAATAATTAAATCAAACTCAAAACTCAACGTCAAACTCAAAGCATTTATTTCAAATAAACCTGTTGCAAGCACTTTTGAATTGTCAATGAGTCGGTCAGTCAGAAAGATGAAACTAGTTGCCCAATGCAAAGCGTTATTTCCTATGGAGAAGAACGGGTAAGAAACTCCACGGACACTTTTTTAAATCAAAGATGTTACAAAATATACAGCGCAGTAGACTGAGCCTGTGAAAATAGCGTTAAGGACCTCGTTTTACATAAAGATTTTAGTCTTGCATCTGTTGAAGCAGTGTGAAGAATGAATAAGCGGAATTCATAATCTGAAATTAAAGAGAATATTAAATTACTAATCTTATAATAATCGATCCAATCAGGCATAATCTGCCTAAACTTTTTTCCCAACTATGTTGGGTTCAGCTTTCAGTGCAGCTGAATAACGAGCCATTCAGTACAAAAAAGAATTTAAAGATACAAGAAAACGCCAATTCCCAAAATCTCAATCTCAGGATAAAAAGTGGTTTATCCATTACTACTTACAGAAGTAAAAGCAGGAAGTGAAAGACAGAACATCTTGCCTCCAGTGATATAGAGAGGTTTGTTAGTTCTCTCCACAAAGAGACGCATGTTGCTCTTGAACTGACGCGATCTAGGAGTCCAGTCGCAGTTGTAAATAGAGAATGCTAGCAAGTTGCTCTGGAAAGAAAACAATACTTTTTTATATACTAATACTTTTACTTTTATTACGACTGCGAAAAAAACCGCGAACGCTTACTCTTGAAATTTGACCCCTGACCTCGGCGCAGCCTTCCTCATTAAAACTTGACTTACAACACCTTTTGATGGATACAGGTACTTGCTGCATCTTGTTGGAAACAAGGATTTTGACATGAGTTTCAGCAGATCATCAGAAACTATTTGCCTGCTCAGATTTTAGTTGATATCATAAAATTTTCAATTTCCTAATTTGCTTCTTTTTAAAATGCTAAATAAGGTAAAATTATTGTTTACCTTATCCATAATCCGTGTGCCAAACCAACAAGGAACCATTATTTGTAGGATCATTACAATCATGTAAGTGCCAAGAAATACGTAATATTCGGAAGGTGCTGGCTGGAATCAAGATAATCATGAATACTTTTATTTTGTTGTTGAAATTGATTTAAATGAATACAAATAATCAATATTCCTTACCATAGTGAATCTCATCAAGCAAACGCATATGATACAGGATGCCATGCTGAATTGTACGAATAACGTAACACTAAAAACTTCTTCGACGAGATCGCAAAACCTGGGGGCATACATATTAGATACATAGTGAGTACCGTCGCAGTAAGCACGGCTAGATAAAGATGTATGAAAGAAGAAGTCATTTTAAACTCACCTGCCCACTTCATCAAAATGTATGATACATTTGTTAATTTTCATAACAGCTTCCTTATTTCTGTCCGTCGGCTCTCTAGATATTTCACTATCTGCATCGTCAAGTTTATTCTCATCTGTTACTTTCCTTAACTTTAAATCAAGAACTTCCAGTTGGGCTATTATGAAAATCAGTAACCCCAAAAAAAACGTGTCAACGTTTAAATTGTACAGCATATGAAAAGTTATGCCGGCACCCTGATAAAAAAATATGGGATATAAGAACGTATTTCTGAATGCCTCAGTAAAAAAACCGTAACCGCAGACAGGAAATAGTAGTTCTGTTCCCTTTATAAAATGTAGTATTATCGGTGAAAGGTGTGTAATATTTGAAGTAATTGACACGAATGCTACTGCTTTCCAATACAACTTGTTAAACCTCTTGGCTTTTTCTATAATAGCCTTTCCTTCAGGATCATCAGGTTGGAATATTTTACTCTCTAGAACATCCAGTATCGCGATCATTTTATTACGCATTATGAGAAACGTTAAAACTTTAGACACCACAGAACAGTCAGTAAAATAGAACATCAAATCGTCAATAAAAATATCCACCCGTCTAGGCAAAAAATAGAAATTTATAGTGAATAAGAGAAAGTAGACGAATACAAAGATCATAATAAATGCTTTGGAATAGTAGCTATAACTACTACTAGGATAGTCGCCAGGCCAAATAGCAAGAAACCTAAAAAACTTCATGTTTATTTTAAAGCAGTCTACTTGATGCTTTTCCATTATCCAAATTGTTGTATTGCGAGCGTGTGAGATATGACTGTGTTGCTCCTGTGTGTGGATCTGATAGCTGCGCTGTTACAAAGTAGCCAAGAGTTGCAGACTAAACTTTTAGAGTGGAGTGGAGTGGCGATTGGATGTATTTATTTTTAGAAAGTTGTCTAAAAAGGTTTCCACTTTCTAATAGTATTTTTACGAGGCTATAAGGTACTATTGTGGCCATTGTAATTATGTATTTTGAGTGCATCAAACTTATTGTCCACAACAAAAATTTAGACATCAATAGCTATAATGCTAGTAGCTATTGTGTTCCTCATAGCAGTATGTCCTATGTACTTATTTTAACGGAGACGAAACTGTTACCTTGCTATAATTACCTACCACAAATTTATTTACGCAAGGCAAACAAAACTACAGGTCCATCGCTTTTGTTCTACACGACCCTGGCTTGTTATTAGCACTTTTTATACAAAAATGCATTTATTTTTCTAATTAAAGAGTATACCACACACTAGACCAGCCTTACTCAAACTACGGCCCACGGGCTGCATACGGCCCGCCAGGCTTCCGAAAGTGGCCACTCGTTGTCGCTTTCTAGATTCTATTAACGAAGTTACTAATTAATTACCTATCTAAATACATACCAAATTTTTTTGAGAGAAGTAGTACACTGAATTTTGGATAATATAGTGCCCGGTCAATATAAGACTGCTAAAAAATGTGCTCAAATTCTGCTTATTGTTTGCATCGACATAATCTTTGTGAATCATCTCTCATAAAGGCTGAAAGAGGCCCAATAAAAAAAAAGTTTGAGTATTGCTGCACTAAACTGTCACACAGTTTGTTCAAAGAGGGTTTAATTTATGAGTAGGTTCCAAAGGGGTTAAAATTATAATAATTGCCTTCTCTACTTAAACAACTGCCCATAATTATAATGCCGATTGGCAATATAGATACTTAAATTTAATAACTGAGAAATATTGGTATACTGCATTTTTACCTCTGTGAGGAATACAGGCACGATGCAAGTTCTAAATATTGCTCATTTTTGTGTACGAAAAGCTGTATTTATCTATTTCCACCTTCACAGGTTTCCGTCTACGGCCGAAATTATTTTGAATAAATCTCAGTTTATAAAAAACAGTAACGAATGTTATTTTATTGAGCCTTCGGGCGATGTCTGCAGGGATATTGGGTTATACTTATTTTAACTGCGTTTTTTTGTCTGTTTGTTCTTTTTATTTAAATCCACGAATATGGTAAGTAATCTTTATGAATACAACTATCTTTTGACCGTGGCTTCGCCCGCGTGGTTTTTGGAAATCATCTCAACCGATTGATTATTGATTATGAATGAAACAATGTGAGTTTGAGCGTCAAAGTTCTATCACCGACGGTTTTTTAAATACAAGATTTTTTTAAATGTGTAACTTCAACTTACAAGAAAGAGAATGGCACTATCGTTATTCATAATAATAATAATAAAAAGGTTTCGTCTGTGCAATTATGGACGAAGTTATCCTAACGAATAACTACCGGAGACATATTATGAAGGATGGGACGGTTGACGTGTGTCGGGCATGCCACCGTCCGGGTGAATCCATCAGACATATTATCTCTGGTTGTTCGCGTCTGGCTAACGGCGAGTACTTGCACAGACATAACCAAGTGGCCAGGATTATTCACCAGCAACTTGCTTTGAAATATAAACTTGCGGACTCTGAGGTACCGTACTACAAGTATGTGCCCGACCCAGTTCTCGAAAATGACCATGTTACGTTGTACTGGGATCGGTCTATCATCACTGACAGGACTATTGTAGCCAATAAGCCTGATATAGTGGTGATAGATCGATTAGCGCGCCGCGCAATGATAGTCGATGTTACCATTCCACATGACGAGAACCTCGTGAAAGCTGAGAAAGAGAAACAAATTAAGTATCTAGACTTAGCACACGAGGTTGTTGACATGTGGAATGTGAGCTCGGCTATCATTGTGCCGATTGTCGTAACGGCCAATGGCCTGATGGCTGAAAGCCTCGACCAACATCTTTTGAGGCTCTCGTTAGGCGGTTGGATCAAGGGCCTGATTCAGAAGGCAGTTCTCCTCGATACGGCTCGCATTGTGAGGAGGTTCCTGTCTCTGCAGCCCTAACCACCGGTAGCTTGGACCCTGCTCCCGACACCGGCGGAACACTATTTTTTATATTTTTAAATGTTTTTTTTTTTTTATATAACTTTTAAGAAATATTTAAAAATGTATAAAATAAGTATACAAAATAAATAAACGAAATAATAAAAACAAAAACAAAAAAAAAGATATTTTAATTATTCTATTATGAATAACGATGCTTTTTGCTGCTGAAAAATACAGTGCCAAAAATAATGAATTTGCGTAAAAAAAATGATAGGGCTCTTAACTTTTGCCAAAATAAGAATAGTAGTTTTATGAGCGTTCCCAAAATGGAATAATGGAGTTAACCACGTTTTGCTCCATGCATAATAGAGGTGAAAACTGTTGTCCCGTTGGCAAAGTTGCGAAGCTTCAGTGTTGTTTTCACGTATGATAAACTTCAGCCTCAACAGGTAACTTTCAGCGTCGAACGAAAATTGTTGCTCGAAAACCGGTGATGCTCAGTTCAGCATAGTTGGAACACTTTCAATTATGACTGCGCTTTAGTGGCGGAATAAAATATGACTACCTATTCTGACTTTACCTAGCTGAAACAAAAACATCAGTATTATGATTTTAGAACGCCTAGAGGTACTTATTAGATAAGGTATAAGGTATAAGGTAAAACGGGCTGGTGTCCGCAACTCCACTTATTAGATAAGTCGGCCATAGTAAAGAAACCATCATTCCATCATAATATTTAAAAGCGAATGCGTTTTGGATTCAATTATGTTCATTGTGTACGATTATGCTGTATAATATTTTCTAAATTATACAACCTCTAATACATTGTATCTCATAGACCTCTTTTTACTTCAACAAACAAAATATAACGACATATTTCACGAGCCCATAAACATTACACCAAAATGATATCTCCTT
Organism: Eupsilia transversa; assembly: GCA_914767815.1. NCBI lineage: Eukaryota > Metazoa > Arthropoda > Insecta > Lepidoptera > Noctuidae > Eupsilia > Eupsilia transversa. Next base: position 6,487,489 of record OU611874.1, read on the forward strand.
ACCTTGACTTTGCGTTTCTATTATTTCATAATATAGGTACAGCCGTAAAAGCTTCTTCTCTTTTTGTAGAACTATGTATAAGCCGAAATCCATTATCAGAAGCCCGCAGAACATCCGCAGAACCTAGATTGGCACTTGTTTTTCTGTCGGAAAAAAGAATGGCGCCCAAAGGCAGACATTGACAGGTAGCATCAACAGCTGATTGTGTACGTATGTGTTATTTTTACGTACAATCGAACAAATGGCTGGGTATACAGGCAGCTAATTTCCAACTTCTCGTAAACGATGCTGTGAGTGTGCTGAGTAGTCAATTCTTTTATATCACTCTCTAAAGCATGCCATAAGCTTAATAAGTTATTACAAACATAATAAAATAAACACGGGCAGAGTGTAGGGGAGTTTAGGGGAGTGTAGGGGAGTCCAGGGGTGTGTGTGTCCTATTCCATGGGACTAAAACATAACTGGCGAAATGTGGGTGTACTATAGGTATACCTCTGACCAACCCTTCAGGGAAACAAGGCGTGATGTTATGTGTTATGTTATGTAGGGAAAAGATGGTAGAAGATGGTAGAAGGAGCGTTGGCAGACCAACAGCCATGTGGCTGTCCATATGACAGGTGTGGGTGCCAGGTGGACGACCTACATGCAGTTATGGGGAAGACCTGGGCGAAACTAGCACAGACCAGGGAGGCATAGCACAAAAGGGATTAGGCCTATATTCAGCAGTTGGTGGAACAAGGCTGTCAATGATAATGATCGAGTGAAAATTAATATTTTGTTCGCTTATACCAAATAGATTGTTCGACTGTACGTATGTGTTATTTTTATTCAGAGGATAAAGCATGCCTCCAGGGGTTCGTTACGTGCGCACATCATCCCTCCCGATGGTAGCTCTTTACCTCTTATTGTTTTACTTCAGATTGTAGCTACCTGGTGTGAAGTATGCTTTGGATTGCGTTTTACAGTGCATTGCGTATGTGTTGGGTAAGTGTGGAGGTATTGTTAGATTCTTTATTTAAAGTGCAGGCGATACAGAGCACTAATGATGGCGTGAATTTTTGTTAAAGGTCTTTTGTCAAGCGTTTATTGTGAATGGATCTTGAACCTGCTGTTACTGTATATGGTCGGTATTTCGTTTTCGAATATTACAAAGAAAATTAAGATAGAACTTCCTTTAAATGAATTAAACATGAAGCTTTCTTTCCTAAGACTATAACCCCATAATTTATACCATAAGGAAAATATCTTGAGCAATAAATACCCCTTGAAACCACTGAACAGATCTGTAAGTAGGTACAACCAAGTTTAAGCATCTAATATTTTAAATATTAATTCTCGTTTTCCAGCCGAATTCAGAAAGAAGCCACGTAGAATGATTATTTGAATTTTTAAACAGCTAGTGATTAATCCCGACCCGGCGGGAATCTCACTGTAATGTTTAAATTATACTTGAAAGCTGGGATGCGACTTGTGTTTTTCCAAATTAATTGGGTAGGTAAACTATTTTTGTAATGGATTTATTTAATGGAAGAACAAAAAGACTTTTCTGTCTGTTTGTGAATGAAATTGAAAGGTTCGGGTTTTTGTTGTGTCAGTTGTTTGTCCTCTTTCTTAAAGTTAAAGTTGAGTATCCCCCGCAGTACGTATAGTACACCCATATTTCGCCAGTTATGTTTAAGTCCCATGTAATAGGGGGCGAGACTATTGCCACCAACCGGGCACGAATCCAGACTCCGGGCTGCTACTGAGCAATTCCAGATGGAAAAATAACACTTTGCACGACCCGGGAATCGAACCTAGGACCTCAAGCTCAGCAGTAACGCTTGCGGCCACTAGACCAACGAGTGACTACTCATTCCTTACACAATATTGTACTTTGGCAGGATGTATTTATTTTTAAGTGGTTGTTATTCGTCGAATTGGAACCAACCGACCTCATCTTGTTTGTAAAATACATTATTGACGTGGTAAAGTTTTTGTAAAAATAAACCTTCTTAAACAAATAAACTCCATTTATCATTTTAACCAAACATACAAATGAATTTGGAAACCAAGCTCCTACTAAATACATTAGCTATACTTACTCTTCATTTTTATTTATATTATTTATTGGACCTCCAACGGAGGATACACAATTTCATGCAAGTTTACAAGAACAGGGACAAATACTAGTGTGCGCCTCTAATTATAGGAGACCACATAATTCTCTTATAATCTAGTTATACAGTTACTACTTTTAACTTCTTAGTATTAGTAATAAAATACAATAGAGGTAGATATATTTAGTAACCTATTCCGCTTAACTATTCTTAAAGAGTCCTAAAAAACCCTGTAAGAAATTAAGAAATTAAGAATTTTTAGGACTCTTTAAAAATAGTTAAACGGAATATGTTACTAAATATATCTACGTCTTTTGTAATTTATAATGGATTTCCGCCAAGTCACGCCTGAATCAATTAACTATTAGTAATACTTACTGCTTAATTTAGGGCCTAGTTTTTTCCCAACTATTTTGGGGTCGGCTCCCTGCCTAACTGGATCCAGATGAATACCCGTATTTTACGTGCCACAGCTGCCTATTTGCTGTCCACAACCCAGTTACTGGGTAATACAATACTCACCTCTTGGTAAGACGTTGTCATACTTTCGGGCTTCTGACGACCAGTAACGACAGGCACAGATCTACGAATGACAGCCGTGACCAACGGCTTAACGTGCTTTCCGATGCATGGAAGGGTTTCGTTATGTAAAGATGGTCACCCATCCTCGGACCGGTCGCGGCGGCAAGCGAAGCTTAACCTGATCGATCGACCCATGCAGCTGTTATTACTAAACCAAACCTGTCTAAAACCTACCCTATAATACAGGGAGAAAGTTAGTACACCACTCACATTAGTCAGTCAAATAAAGTAAGCACAATGTTATTCAATGTTTGAACTTCGAACACCCAAATTCAGACTGGGTAAAATTAAATTTTGCTGTGTGTACACTAATGAAGTTTGACATTGTGTAATTAACAAAGTAATACGAATGCGACCGCCATGTTTTGATATCATTAGCATCAATAAATAATTACTTTTGTTTGTTTTCTTGTTTCGGTTAATTCTTACGGTAAGTTAAATATTTATGAGATTAGTACTCTGTTTGTTAAAAATGCTTTCCAAATGCACCTTAACTTCTTCAAAATATTTTGTGAATAATAATAAAATAAAATGTCTTTTATTTCCAGTTTACAATTTATATAAAGAAAGAAAGAACAGTTTATCTAACTTTATACATAACAAACAAAAATAATAACTAATGTTATTTAATTATATTAATAAAAATATTTACCTACATGTGAAGTAGGTAGTTACTAATTTATTCTTCCACTGGAACCCCTCTCAGGTAAAGGCCTCCTCCTTGTGAATAAAGGGAACAAAAATTCAAATACCTACCTAATAAAAATATCAAAAATCGAAACACTTATGTATCAACCTACATAAAGAATCCTGTTGATCCCGCATTTAAGCTCATTACATCACTACTGTGCTGTCACTAGATACCTACCTCACTACTTGTGTAGGTGGTTGAGATAGTGTTCACATTTATTTATTAATAAATAGATTCACTATACTACCTACACACACATTATTTAATTTAAGATACTGGACTTTCCTATTATCAGTAGTGTACAATCTTCCTTTCCGAATATGCTCGCACCAAAAAAATAAGGAACCATATTTTTTCTGTCTAGACACATTTGCATCCCAGACGTTGCCAACATTTTCCTGCCACTTTCAAAACATTTACACTATCAAAGACAACGAACTACCCTATTAATTACAATCTACATTACCAACACGTCAGCTTTTATGATTTCTGAGACCTTATACTCCTGTTTATTCCGCGAAGGTGTTTAAGTTTCCTTACAGAAACTTGTTTCCGGGGCACGCACGCTCCGTAATGACCAAGCTCATTAAGACTAACTGGAGAGCCCTTGTCTAGCCTCCACACAATATACATGGCTACTGTTAAACGTAGGCAAAATGAGTTTCTGTTACGAAGTGCTGCTGTGCTTTGGAGATAAAAATCTGCTGGGCTAAAGTTAAAAATGTTAAAACTTAGATTTAGATAAAAAGTATACAATTTTTTTATCTTCTATATAATATGTCACTTGAATGTTATCTTATCGAAATAAAATTCTTATTCATATTCTTCTTATTACATATTTAAAATTATTTTTACATTAATATTCTTCGACCTTTGCTAAGACTTACATTGATTTGGCGAACAATAGGTATCTGTTTCAAACATTTCTATTTTTTCTGATCTCTCATCACTTGGCAAGTGACAGTTCTATTTATCTGCATTCTGACAACTACAAAAATTGTTTACAGTATTTTTCAGAATTTTTCAACTCCATTTTTACTTTTTAAAGAGCAAGCCGTTTTACACTGAGTTCTAATTGTTTTCCCCCAACAATATGTGTAAGGAGTCGTGTAATGAGCCGAGCCATTACCGTTGCTCCCGAGTGACGATGTGAACGCTCCGTGATAACTATGTAAATAGACAAACTTTACACGTTCACATTGTTTCCAGTCTCCATTGTATAACTCCTTTAGCATGACATCGTCTTGTAAATATGGCCATCAAAATTTTAAAAGGAGTTTAGCATGAGCATCACGGAATTTAAAGTTTCGGTTTTGTTATGTTTAGTTTGAACTTAACTTTCGACTATATTATTTTATAGCTTAGCCAAGTTGAAAAAGGAAAGGATTCGAAATAAAAATAATAAAAGGGCAGCGTTTGTCTTTCACTCACACTCCATTAGTGTCAGTGAGTCATTAAACGTTTCTTACTATTGTTGGCTTTACATTGTAATTGTATTTGTATAGTTCCGTGTTCAAATTCACGAGATTTCTGGAAATAAGTTTTTTAACGTGGCTTGTGGTAGGACTAGGTTGACTAGTAGAAATCATCGCGTAAGGAAAAAGCGTTATCCCCCATGCGACTTTCTCTCACTATCTCTCTCTCTCTGTCTGTCCCATAGAGAGGGCATAACGCTTTTTCCTTACGTGATGATTTCTACCAGTCAACTCCTACCGCAAACCGCGTTAAGGAACTTCGTTCCAAAAAACTCATCATATTTTTTGGCGTAGATCATGCAGAACAATCTCACCGAAGGCATTATTGCGACAAAGCATAAAAAAATATTTTCAAACAAAAAATTTTTGCCTTTGAAGCATCCAAGCATATTATATTCACCCGTTAAACCCATAAACTGACATTTTATTTGGCAAAAATCATTAAAATCCTCGACCAAATTAAACTCAAAAATATTTTATACGGCCAATAAAAATGTAATAGTCAGCAGTTTCAGCGCAGTCAAAGTGAAATGAAACTAATAAACTGAATTTAATCGAATAAAAATATTAATTTATTCATGGCAGTCTGCGCTCATTGGCATTGCGGTAACGATCATTGCATTCACCAAATGTTTTCAACTTCTGGTTTATCGCTCCCCAAGTCCGAAGAAGATATCAAAGACCAATATTAGAATTGAGTTGAAAAAATAACGAAGTTTAATAGTCACAGAATGTAACTTTAAATGTAGAGAAAATGACTCCTTCTCATAATCAGAAGGAAAGAGCATTGATCATTGACGATAATGAACCGCGAATAACGTAATTTGAACTTGAAAAAAGACAAATGGTACTCACCTTGTTTGGGATTCTTGACCACTGAAATTTTTGAAAAAACTTACGTAGCGCTTAAGAAGCGAACCGTAAGTCTCCAATCCAGCTCATACTTAAGTACTACTAGAACTAAACTTATTTATAGACATAATCTCTCGCAACTTAAAACATTATGTAATCCACTTTAATTTTAGGTACCTACAAATATTCATCACTTACATAAACCTACATCAGATTAATATTCTAATTCAGTACTATAAGTAATTTTCACGTGGCAAAATGAACGTGATTCCCTTTGTAACCTTAACCATGTTAGTAGTAATTTTAATTGGCGACAATTTGAACTTTCGTCACTAATGAGTTTAGCGCAGGTGGCGCCACCTATTAGCGATACGTGAAATCTTATTCGTTAATCGTTTACGAGTAATGGTTTCTTGGTACCGACAGCAAAATATATTACTTTGCAGGCTACCTTCTGTTGTACTCTGTACCTTTTGAACAGTAAAAAAAAGTAATGTTAAACTACCGTTTCCTAGAAGAGCGGTGGCAAAACAACTTACTTTCATAAACAACGTTTCAGTGACGTAATTCGCCGGTAAATTGCAGACGCTCTTTGGCGGCCAGCACTCTTCTAGGAAACCGTAGCTTTAGTCCGAGTGCGCCCCAATTACGGACGCAATAATATTTAGTTTTGTCTGCATAATGCAAAGATATATATTTCTTGCATGCACACTAAACTCTTTCGTTGACTGTATTTTACCACAGCTTGCTACGACAGAACTGTGACTGAACTTTGTCGTTCAAAACGTGGAGATTTGACGCCATTTTAAACTTTGAAAGGTCGAATCCATTAATCAATTGGATTGGTTCGTTTACTATCGTTACTCCTGATTAATAAATAATACAATTTAATGTTTTTCTATATTATTTACCAATAGAGCAACTTAAATGCCAGATAAGTAACAGCTATAGAACATAGCAAAAGCTTGAAGTATTCACTCCATTTTCTAGATGAAGTTGTGGGTTTTATAATAATGTAGGTATTTTTCCTCCCCTTTCTATTGTTCTTGAACGTTTCTAATTAGCGTGAAGAAAGAATACGCAGTCTTCATAATCTGTAACAAGAAAAATGAAATGCTTTAATTATTTAACGGTGGCATCTATGCGGTATCCTTTATCGTAACTTTTTTCAGCCATAACAATACTTTAGAGGTATGAGGAACAGGGTGTAAAGTTCACTCATCCTCTATTGAAAAGAGAGGATCCTCCGACCAGACGGGTTTTTTATCTGGCGGGCAACTGCCCAACGATTGATGTCGGATAGTCTTTTAAATGTTAATTGTGCGGCAAACTCTAATAGCGCGATGCAGGATTTGTGTGACGTCAGGTCTTTGATGCGTAGTTCGCATGTGGCGATGTAGATGCCACCACATAGTCTTTGAATAACGTTTAATTAAGACTGAGTAGAGTAACATAGTACCTCTAATGAATAAATTAATTTAAAGGGTTTTCTCGTTCATTCAAAAGCAAGGTTGCGTTTTGTTCTAGTAAACAATAAATAAAAATAAAAAGTAGAAATCATTATCCAATATTATGAACAAAATCTAGTTGGTTTAAACTTTCTTGTTCAGTAAATTAAAAGAAAAGAACAGACTTACTGAAGTAAACGTGAAGAGTGATAAAGTAAACATATTGAGGCCTGAAACCATGATTGGGATTGCGGCTCGTTCTCTAAAGAGTTTTAAACTTCTTTTAAATGATTCAGATCTCGGTATCCATTCACTAATGTAAGCTGCTGTTACTAATTCTTGACTCTACAATAGGAGAAAAAAGCATAATAATATTGTAAATTACTACAATGCTCAAAATTTTAGTAACAAAAAAAAATGTTTTACTACATACTTCGTAGGACAGCTGAGTTCCCAAAATTCCAGGTACAAAAATTTGCAGAGTCATCGTGAAAAGGTACATCACTAAAAATACTTTTGTCTCCGTTGTTGATGGCTGCAAATAAAAATAAAAAGTATTCCTACCATAATTTACCAATATTATGCTTGATCAGGACATGGATAAAAAAGATCTTGATTTTGATCACAAGTCAAGCGTTTCAATATGTAGGTTTCACCCAAAGAACACTAACACTCGGTGCAACGGACAACGTATACCTAATTATTTGGTCACGTATTAATTTATTTAGTTTTAGCCTTTATTGCCTACTAAAGGGCAAAGGATCTCACTGTGTTATACTAGATGTTGAGTTTTAGTAAAATATGTATATTATTAACGAGGCACTTACCAAAAGTAGTCCACACATCACCACACATATTATCATAGAGGCCACACCGAATTGAAAGAATAATGTAACGCTTAACATGTCCTGGACTGTTTTACAAAATCTGGAACAAGTAAAATTTAAATGAATTGATGCAATTCAATTAATTCAGTTGTAATCTTACAGTTTGAAATTTTGCACTTACATCAAAATAACTTCATAATGTCGTAACAATTTGTTGAGCCTCGTAATTTGAATCCTGTCTTGAATTTCCATTGGAAGTTTACTTTCTTCTTCCGATAATTTCAAATTCGTCAAGTTCTTGTTAAGTAATTTCAACTGAGCGATGGCTATAACTAAAAGCCCAGCAATCAACGAATCAATGTTCGCGTTATACATCATATGGCCATACATCCCGACGGATTGATATATGAACCAAAAAAGGAAATGGGAATCTCGAACTTCATCGTTCAAGAAGTAATATTTGCATATTGGTAATTCAGACTTGGTGCTTCGTATCAAATCCAAGAATATTGGGACAACTACTATACTTGCATAAGCCACGTTTGATAACATGGTGTATAATTTCCAACCTAGTCTGTAACCCATGTTAGTTTTGTACAGGATTCCGTCCTTATTTTCATAGTCGCCTACAAATTCATCACAATTAATTAATTTAATTACGTCAATTAGTTTATCGCGCATATAGAGAATCGTCAAAACTTTTGCTGCGACCGTTATTTCAGTGAAATAAAATATCATTTCGCGGAGTAATAATTCGATTTTCCGGGGCGTATAAAGTAGGTTCAGAGTGAGAAGTAAATTGTAACATGCAAAAGTCACGAAAAGGTACATAAAAGAGTAGTATCTGTAATATTTCCAGGGCGTATTTCCTGACCATATCCCGAAAATTTTAAAGCAGAAAAAATTTCTGTTAAACATGTTCGACTGATCCGACGGCATGATTCTGCCTGTCAGTGTACGGTTTATATCAGAAAATATGTTTCAAATATTACACACGCAACATTCTTATATAGTACAAGCGTTAATTTTCTTTCTACTGGAAAATATTTAAAGCACGCAAAGACGTATCATTATGTATTTTGCCCCTATTACGCCTTTCTTATAATCCAATTCTTTTGTATCATATATGGAGTAATTACACACCTATCCTCCACGGCAAATGTAGGTACGTGACATCACTTATAATATTCCGCAGTATAGGGATGTGCATCAACAGTTTTTAAAAGCTATATTTAACTTCACTTGTATGTATGTCCTGGAATATTGCAATCAATATTTCACCCACTTCCACTGAAGCTATCGGGCTGAAATTTGGCATACGTATTTGGTTCTTGTGACACTGCATGATTTACATTATAAAAGTAAAAAAAAAAAACTTTGTTGTATGTATGTCCTGGAATATTGCAATCAATATTTCACCCACTTCCACTAAAGCTATCGGGCTGAAATTTGGCATACGTGTTTGGTTCTCGTGACAATGCATGATTACATTATAAAAGTTAAAAAAAAAATAACTTAGTTGTATGTATGTCCTGGAATATTGCAATGAATATTTCACCCACTGCCACTGAAGCTATCGGGCTGAAATTTGGCATACGTGTTTTGTTCTCGTGACAATGCATGATTACATTATAAAAGTAAAAAAAAAATAAAAAAAATACTTCACTCGTATGTATGTCCTGGAATATTGCAATCAATATTTCACCCACTTCCACTTAAGCTATCGGGCTGAAATTTGTGCTGAAATATCATTTAAGCAAGTCATTGTTCCGCAATAACAATAAAAGGGAACATCGCGGTTTACGTACAAATATAGTTGATGGCATCTTTAGCCACGGCTTTACACTAATTACGCGATGGTAAATCTACCCCTTAAAAATTCGTTTTCCTTAAGCAAATAAAGCAGGCAAGTAGATACTGCATAAACATACACCTATTAGATGATAAAATTGTAACTTTCAAAATCAAGTCAGTAATATAAAATGACCAATAACGTGAAAATTACCTACAACGAGTGATAAAAAAATAAAACCTCAGGTTGTAAATGTGTGTGTGTCAATTAAACTTAAGTAAATTATTTTTCTGGGACAGTCATTCTCAATCTTTTTCACTACCTACTTGCCGCTTTTTTCCTCATATCGATATCAGTGCAGAAATACTCTATGAAAGCGCTACGCGGCTGCTACGACGTAGCAGTCCCCGCTACGCCATTGCTACGGGTCAAATTATTAATTTAATTATTTAGTCTCGATCATGTTGATTATCTGTAACATTTGTTCATAAAACGTGGGAATATATGACTACTTAATTTTTATTTGAAAAACACTTTCACATCCTCAAAATTCAAACAGAATAAATTTTTATTTATCTTAATTTTCATCTCATATTTATCGTAATTACACGCTTCGACATAAGGTCGACTCATTAATCATTTATTTTCTACTCAACACGCTACGGACCGTTAAACTTTCTACATAATATAACAAAACTTAGGACAAACTCGACTCTTCTGAACATTTTTTAAAATTTATAATATATACTTTAAGAAAATACATAGAAAAAAAAACAATTATTACACTATAAAACAAACAATGGGCGGCCGTAGCGCTTTCTGCGATCTTTTCCAGGCAACCTAGGAATGGACAGTGATTGCGTGGACATAAAAATGGGGTTGTCATTGGTGCAAAATAATCTACAGATACAATATACTATAATAGACAGACAGATTTATATATAAGCTTGTGTAACTGCAAATCACATGGGGACTGTATGTTCCGCGATTTTTCATTACTTTCTATTTCTCAAAAATTCAGAAAAAAACTCATAACTCGAAAACTATGAAAAATCGCGGAACATACATGGGGGTGATTCGGATACCCCACGATACGAGGGAACTAAATTTTATTTTTGGACGTCAATGTTCCGGCCACCCTGTATAGACGTTACACAACGTTTATTAGTAAGGAGGTAGATACATAAAGCAACAAAAATAAATGACGACTACAGACTATTACAGCTACGAGAACAAGATCACAACAACAAGTAATGTTTCTTCACGAATCTCTTAAATACAGGTAATGGTTGCGCGCGCTTTATTTAAACTGGCAATGCATTCCACAAACGAGCGGCCTGAAGAGCAAAGGATTTGTCAAGGCAAGTTGTGGAATGCATCGGCATTTGAAGCTTCAAGTTATCTGATGACCTTAAAAATTTCGTGTGAAAGTTGCAAAGAAACTGGAAACGTTTCTTGAGATAAAGAGGGGTGGAAGGGGAAAATAGCACATTATATAAAAGAGAAAGAATATGAGCATTCCGGCGAAGCCGAATTGGTAACCACTTGAGCTTCACACGAAATTCGGAAACATGATCATATTTGCCGAATATGAACCTTATACAAACATTTTGAAGTCGCTCAAGTTTACCTCTTATTTAAGTAATATCTACTACTTGAACTAGACCTATTTATAGACATAATCTTTCGCAACTTAAAACATTACATAATCCAGTTAAATCCAAACAGCAATAGAACAAAGCAAAAGCATGAAGTATCCACTCCATTTTCTAGATGAAGTTGTGAGTTTTATAATAATGTACTTTTCCTCCCCTTTCTATTGTTCTTGAACGTTTCTAATTAGCGTGAAGAAAGAATACGCAGTCTTCATAATCTGTAACAAGACAGTACAAATTAATATAAAATATGAAATGCTTTTAATTTATTTATTTAGGATCTCCAACAAAAGATGTACACAATACATGACACATAACTAAGGGACAACATCAGGTATTCAGTAGGTGTACTCCTTCACTTAAAGGAGACCACAGCATGCACACATATAGTTAAAAACTAAGCTAACAAAGTAAAAATATTAATAAATTTGGAAAAAGTTAAAACATTTTAATTGTTTAGCGGCGGCATTTATGCGGTATCCTTTATTGTACCTTTTTTCAGGCATAACAATACTCTTAAAACATAGTTTAATTAAGACTGAGTAGAGTAACATAGCACCTCTAATGAATAAATTAATTGAAAGGATTTTTTCGTTAATTCAAAAGTTGCGTTTTGTTATTGTTGCCTGTCATACCCTGTTTTAAAAGTTGTGACAATGAAAAAAGTAGAAATTATTCTCAATCCAATATTATGAACAAAATCTAGTTGGTTTAAACTTTCTTATGTTCAGTTAATTAAAAGAATAGAACAGACTTACTGAAGTAAACGTGAAGAGTGATAAAGTAAACATATTGAGGCCTGAAACCATGATTGGGATTGCGGCTCGTTCTCTAAAGAGTTTTAAACTTCTTTTAAATGATTCCGATCTCGGTATCCATTCACTATTGTAAGCTGCTGTTACTAATTCTTGACTCTACAACAGAAGAACACAACATAATAATATTGTAAATTACTACAATGCTCAATGAAATTTATTTTAGTTAAAAAAAATGTTTTATTACATACTTCGTGGGACAGCTGAGTTCCCAAAAATGCAGGTATAAAAATTTGCAGAGTCATCGTGAAAAGGTACATCACTAAAAATACTTTGGTCTCCGTTGATGAAGGCTGCAAATTAAAAAAACAATGTATTCCTACCATAATAGTTTAATTATGCTTGACCACTATAAAAAAGATTCTGATTTTGATAGAAGCCCAGCGTTCAATACTTAGGTTTAAAACAAAGAACACTAATTATTTGGTCTCTTAATTATTTATTTACTTGTAGCCTTTATTGTTCCACTAAAGGGGATCTCTCTGTGTTATAGTAGATGTTGACTTTTAGTAAAATATGTATATTAATATTTATCATATATATATTATTAACAAATACTAGGCACTTACCAAAAGTAGTCCACACATCACCACACATATTATCATAGAGGCCACACCGAATTGAAAGAATAATGTAACGCTTAACATGTCCTGGACTGTTTTACAAAATCTGGAACATGTAAAATTTAAATGAATTGTTTCAATTCAATTAATTCAGTTGTAATCTTACAGTTTGAAACTTTGCACTTACATCAAAATAACTTCATAATGTCGCAACGATTTGTGTAGCCTCGTCATTTGGATCCTATCTTGAATTTCTATTGGAAGTTTACTTTCTTCTTCCGATAATTTCAAATTCGTCAAATTCTTGTTAAGTAATCTCAACTGAGCGATGGCTATAACCAAAAGCCCAGCAATCAACGAATCAATGTTCACGTTATACATCATATGGCCATACATCCCGAAGGATTGATATATGAACCAAAAAAGGAAATGGGACTCTCGAACTTCATCGCTCAAGAAGTAATATTTGCATATTGGCAATTCAGAGTTGGTGCCTCGTATCAAATCCAAGAATATTGGGACAACTACTTGACTTGAATAAGCCACGTTTGATAAAATGGTGTATAATTTCCAACCTAGTCTGTATCCCATGTTAGTTTTGTATAGGATTCCGTCCTTATTTTCATAGTCGCCTACAAATTCATGACAATCAATTAATTTAATTGCGTCAATTAGTTTATCGCGCATAAAGAGAATCGTCAAAACTTTCGTTGTGACCGTTATTTCAGTGAAATAAAATATCACTTCACGGATTAATAATTCGACTTTCCGGGGCGTATAAAGTAGGTTCAGAGTGAGAAGTAAATTGTAACATGCTAAAGTCACGAAAAGGTACATGAAAGAGTAATATCTATAATATTTCCAGGACGTTTTGCCTGACCATATCCCAAAAAATTTTAAGCAGATAAAGTTTCTGTTAAACATGTTCGACTGATCTGACGGCATGATTCTGCTTGTACGGTTTATCAGAAAATATGTGTCAAATATTACACACGTAACGTCCTTTTATAATGGTACAAGCGTTAATTTTCTTTCTACTGAAAAATATTTAAAGCATGCGAAGACGTATCATTATGTATTTGGCCCCTATTACGCCTTTCTTATAATCCAATTTTTTCTATCATGTCATTACAGAATTAATTACACACCTATCCTCCACGGCAAATGTAGGTACATGACATCACACATATTCGGCAGTAAAGGGATGTGCACAACCTACTGTGTTTTTTTCTTATTTTTTGTATAAAGTCAAGCATGAAAACGACGCCATTCCTTTTAACTTGTTGCTAGCTGCAGAAGCATTATTTAATTTTTCCCTTTAAAAAATTGAAGACCCTTTTATTAATTTTATCCTTTTCAATAATTCAGGTCTCGAGTGTATTTTATAGAGAATCATTATTTTCCGATGAAATTGTTACTTAAGATGATGGTAAAAAAATATTCTGCGGCATTGTCAGTAAGGAAGCTTGAAATTAATATTTCAATCAAGTATACATCAGTGAATACCACCAATGAAGCCATCCAGCTAATCAAGACCTCTCTTACGAAACCTAATTGTTCGTGAGTGTTAAAGAAGTGCGGGTCAAACTAAACTAGGGATCCTTATACCCAGGATTCTGGGAGAGGAGTAGATTAAAACAATGGACGTGTTTGCAATTTGGAAAGCGGTGCAACCCTTCGGGTGCGTTTTAATTGCAGGGGTTGTTCAGAGGGGACTGCCGCTGGCACGAAAATCTTCACCGTTTAATTCTTGGAAGCCTCGGATACCGCACACGGCTCATTTAATGCATACTGATATTATAACTTTTGATAGGATAGCCCATTTGATGGGTATCAATTTCACTGGAGGCGACGGGCATTCATTTTAAACGTGTTTTATGGGATAGTCCTATTGTCTCTACTCTAGGGATTAAAAGATGGAATATTTTGAAGTTGACACTGTTATAAAACTGGCACTACAAGGATACTCAGTCATTGTTATTTCTACAAGCTTGATAAGCATTTATAGTAGGTACCAGTTCCCCCTTTTTTCATAAACTATAGTATTTTAACGCTAACTACTCACACTGTAAAATCAAATAATACTAATTGCGTTATTCCCATTTAACAACGTACATTTGGAGTATAATTTAAGCAAGTAATGTTGATTTCAATTTAATTTCAATTTACTTTTGCTCGGCTCTCAGAATTCGTTCTGCAATAACAATAAAAGGGAACATCGCGGTTTACGTACAAATATACTTGAAGGCATCTTTAGCCACGGCCTTCCGCTAATTACGTGATGTTAAATTTACCCCTTAAAAATTAGTTTTCCTTGAGCAAATAAAGCAGGCAAGTAGATACTGCATAAACATGCACCCATAAGTACACTTGTATTTTAGATTAGATACTTAAGATACGTTTTTTTTTAAATGTGTGTCAACTAAACTTACTTTATTTTTCAGAGGCAGCCATGATGTAATCATTCTCAATCTTTTTCAATTCTCGACGTGTTTTTCCTCACATTGATATCAGTGCAGAAATACTCTATGAAAGCGCTACGCGGCTACTACGACGTAGCAGTCCCCGCTACGGTATTGCTACGCGGCAAGGTATTGATTTAATTATTTAGTCTTGATCATGTGGCAACATTTTTTCATTAAATGTGGGTTTATGACTACTTAATTAAATTTAAAGTTTTATTTGAAAAACCATTTCACATACTCAAAATTCAAACAGAATCAATTTATTATTAATCTTCATTTTCATCTCTTATTTATAGTAATTACACGCTTCGACCTATGGTTGACTCATTAATCATTTATTTGCTAGTCGACACGCTACGGACCGTAAAACTTTCTACTTTAACAAAACTTAGGACAAACTCGACTCTTTTGAACATTTACTAGATCAATACAATTAGCAAGATAAATAACAAGCTTTTTCTTTGTATACCTTAACTAGACTACTAGGAACAGAAAGTTTCTGTGATAGACACTGTAGGTAAACTATGTATAAGGTACTATGTATTAGAAAAGTAGAACTTTTGTAATGTCTTTACATAGACAGGTAGTAGGTATTTTGTTTGTGTAACGAATGCCTGTTATTCGAGCTCATATATCATAAGCTTGTAACACAATCTATTGTTATCTAGCATGACATCGGTACTTGTACCTACATAATTTTATGCTATTCGGTATTATTATGTACTGAAATATTAATTTGCTAACATTATTATAGAGGAAATAAACCACATTGTAGGTGTCTCTGACATATTAAACATGTACACTTCATTTTGAACAAATATTACCTTCATTTCGGTAAAATAAAAACCAATGAGTATCACTTTTGTGTTTCAATGCTCAAAGAAAATATCCGCAGCATTCTATTCCTTTTTTCTCAAACAAAATACTCGGCGAATGTTTTATTATGGGAAGTATCAGAATCCAGCGGCCAAACATTCATACGGAAAAGTTCGCGGAGTGGAAATAGGGATGAAAGACGCGGCGCGAGCGGCGCATACACACCTTAATGATGGCTGCGGGCGTCGCCTCATTGTACTGAACCCGCGCGGCCACGCCGGAAAATTATACTAACTAAACTTGCTAGAGTTTCGCGCGTCGACTGGCAACAAGCAATTTAGTTTTTCACACGCTGCAAACTTCGGGCCGACGGATTTTTTTGCATGGTAACAGGAAAAATTGTAAATTATTTTTAACGATTCCCCCTCTCTCAAGTGAACTCATACACTTGACGTTACATAGCTTGTTATAAACTAAATTTCCGCAGTACGCCTCGGTGTCTGAATTTTCCACCTATTGTGTTGTGAGTAAAATTCTGGGTTGAAACGGTGACAGTAATAACAGGTTACGTGATTAAATATTATAACTAGTATTTTATTATTTCTAGCAATTTAAGGTCGAAAATGGAACTGACGAAAACTTTTCCTGAATACGTTACGGTACCTTTTCTAATTACTCTCATAATCAGCCCGTCATTTCATGACAGGGCTCTGAAACCACAAAAAAAATATAGCTACATATACAGACAGCTTAGCTGTATAGCCTGTATTTTCTTTAAAAAAATATCTTCACACGGACCCTGACACACACAAACACAGCGCGGTACTGCGTTATTTCACAGCAATTTTTCTCTGCCTCGCGCCGGCATCCTCTTTTTTAATTAAGTGAAACTAAGAGGCCCTTTTGTTTCCTTGGCCTGCCCACTCGCTAATTGCCCGCCAGTCAGTCACTTGTCATCAACAACGCTTTATTTGCCCACTTGAGTTTATTAAACGAAATCTAAGCAAAAACAAAATAACACAACATTATTTGCGTTTAATTAATTTGATTACGTGGAGGGACGCCGGTTTCATTACAAAGTGGAGTTGTTGACTTGTTGTGTCTGGATTATGGAGATCATAACACATAATAATAATGTGCTATTTGATCAGTTTTCGGTATATGAAAATACGCATAGAATCTACAGTTTTTGTCGCGAATATCTTCTTGTCAGGGTCATCGTCATATGGCGGGGCCCGTAAGGGCCGATGCCTGCCGAGGTTGCGAGAATGTCCGAAAGGGATACCGTGGCCCCTGGCAACACAGGCAACCGAAGGAATACGGGTGGGTTTTAGTCCTTAAGAGTCTGACACGCCCTTCCGCTCCAACAGTGGGAGAAGTTATTTGATGATTTCCCACCCAAAAAAAAAAGGTCATCGTCATCACAACAGAGGGCAGGCAACTTTCAAAACTTTTTTGTAAAGATAGAATTAATTGTTACATCAGCTGATATACCTACCTACCAAATGAACCTTTACAATAGGTATACCACGTATATACGTAACCAAAGAAGCTCTAATCATTATTACGAATGATATTTTTTGTTAAGGAACACTAAGGGCGGATTCGACCAAACAGGAATAAATTTTATCCGCGGAATAAGCCTTCTCTTCCGAATAAATTTTGAATTTTTGACAGTTTCTCCATACGAAAACTGACAGAAGTAAATCTTATTCCGCGGATAAAATTTATTCCTGTAAAACGTCATTCTAAATTCTAAAAACCTTATTAAGAACTAGCTTTTGCCCGCGACTTCGTCCGCGTTTCCGTCGTTTTTCGTAAAAAAGTACCATATGTCCTTCCTCACGGTTCAGTGGTTTTGATGTAACAGACAGATTAACTTTCGTATTTTAGTAGGGAAATATAATATGTCAATCCACAATACTGTTGAAAAATATCGCAATAAGGAACCGCAGAATATTATTATTAATAGCTGTGCCCGCGACTCCGTCAGCGTGTAACTCCTTGTATGTTATTAAGTTAATGTATTGGTAATATTGTTTAGATCACTTTCACATGAGGCTTAAGTACCTATAGAACATAAAATACTTCAGCGCAAAGCTTCCGGGTAAACTATGTTGAAAGTTGACCCGTCCGGCACGTGAACATAAAGATTTCTAGAACTGCTAACCCGGGAAAAAGCGACATATAACTGACCATGCGAGAAACAACTGACACCGAGATCTACTCCAGCAACACGAAAAGTCTGCCCTTGAGCCTTATTAATTGTCATTGCATAACACACCGATACTGGGAATTGCGAAGTCGCGCTGATAAGCACGGTTTGTTAATATCAATAATGTCTGTCAATAAGGTCGAACGCTCTGAACGCATCAACAGCCAAATATTGAATGACGCTCGCGCTCGGACCTCAGCCTTTTTATACCCTACCGCCACGACCCGCGTCGAGCGCGGCAACCGTTACACAAAAATAATCCTTATGGCATGATTCCAGATTCAGTATTCACGCGCGACGGCGCGATGGCTTATTAGCTTATTTCATGTATAAGTTTGGTGTTTCTATACCGATTACTATGATTCTTTTTTTATTGAATAGGTAATAATATTAACTTCTTTTAATTAGGGATGAGTGAGAGTATTATAAACGAAAGAGTTAACAAATATAATCAGAAAGCTCCGAACTGCTAAGCTATCGGGAGTTACACGTGTTATTGTGAGTTAACCATAAAAGATAGACATATGCTGTTGTGGGATATTTTTTAGATAATTTTATGTAGAACATTTCCGTCATAAATGATTTCTATGTAGCTTTAACCATAAAGGCTTCACACGCGACGGAAGCTTAAAAAATGGAGCAACTTGTCCCGTTTTCCCAACATTTCCCTTCACTGCTCTGCTCCTATTGATTGTAGCGTGATGAAAAGTATACTATAACCTCCCCAGGAGTATGAAGAATAATTGTACCAAGTTTCGTTAAAATCCGTCGAGTAGTTTTTGTTTCTATAAGGAACATACAGACAGACAGACAGACAGACAGACAGACAGACAGACAGACAAAAATTTTACTAATTGCATTTTTGGCATCAGTATCGATCACTAATTACCCCCTGATAGTTATTTTGAAAATATATATCATGTACAGAATTGACCTCTCTACAGATTTATTATAAGTATAGATAGATAACATCTTCGTGATCCAAAAAAACTCAAACAAGAAACTTTACACCGCATTTCAAAATTCTCAACCGCATTTCTGAAATTGAAAAACTTTAAAACGGGAACGTACGAGACGATTATACAGGAAAGTAAATTATCTGGAAATCGTCTGTGTGGGCCCTGTTTAGTATGCATTAATCACAAGCTCTCGGCCACCGGCGTGATTGAAACTAAATCCCTTCGGATGCCGGTTACTGGCGACTGATTACTGCCCGCCACTACACTGAGGATTAGGATATTTAAATTGGAACAACCGATACACGAGGATTTTGCTTTTAAAACTGAGTAGGTATATACCAATGTGGATACTTGGGTAGCAACACACATAACACATAAGTAGTGTCTTCTGTTCAATTGAATCTTTGTGGGCTCTGATTGGACCATCATGGCGGCGTGAATATTTTATGTGAATCGAGTTCGCAGTTAATTAAAAGGCGTGGACTATAGTGCCTTTCTACGACATCGTCGTCATCTGGAAACAGAGAGTTTTTCTCAGGTTTCATATTGTGCTTTTGTTTTTTTAATCTTTTAGTTTAGCCATGAACAAACCTTGCATTTGAAGAAAAGGACATTTATCAACATTTAAATTTTCTATGATGAATGAAAAAACTCGAATGTTATTGCGTACCGATTTAATATTTTCTAGCTTCTATAAATGCATCTTTCTAATACATAAATAAGCTACAATTATTTTCTAGCTTCCATAAATGCATCTTTCTAATACATAAATAAGCTACAATTATTTTCTAGCTTCCATAAATGCATCTTTCTAATACATAAATAAGCTACAATATCCTCGTTTAATTCCGCAATGAGAAAGAATTATATATCGAATTGCAGTCATAATATTTCATACATCGAGCGCGTCGAACATAAAATATATGTTGCAATTTTCCAACTGCAAACAATAAACAATCTCCTTCTGCACAATAAGAGTAATTACGAGTACACCTGAACGGCGCACGGTAATAAATCCATTTACCGCTGAAGGGGCTGCTGATTCCTCCGACAAAAACCGAAGCAGCAATGGTCGTGAACCAATTTAAACTTCTCACTCGCATGCAGCTGTCCGTAACCTTATTAACAGAAAATTAGTTTGACTACACAATTTGTGAATTTGATTCTGGTTGAAGCTAATTTTTCTTTACAATGCCACTAGATTGAGTTGCAATTGGCACTGCGATGCGGATTAAATAAATTTTCTGTTTGTTGGTTTTAACTTTAAAATGGATCAAATAAGCTCGTGGAACTAAATAGCTGTTCACATTATGTTTTTTTTGCTCGTATTGATATTTCTAATTCATACAGGAAAAACAAATAGGTACAGCAAACCCAAATAAATCTAACGAAAGCTCTCCTCAAAGCTCTATTTATCCCGTAGTAGACGTAAAATAGCCGTAAATACATATACAAAAGTAAACAAGCCATCGGAGGCACACGCCTACGACCACTCAGCCTACATAATCAGTGTCCGCCGTCCTAACATATTAAACTTTTTTCTCCTCACCGCTTTACTGAAAGAGAAAACGAAGAGTTCTTTTTGTGCCTCTGAAAAAGTGGTGTAATTTATTTTCCCTTGGTGCAATATTTAGTGCTGTCCATTACTACAGTTCGCGACCGAACATTATTCACGGACATCCATCTTTTTTTTCTCGGCCGTACGCGCGTGCGGTCCTCCATATTAACTTTTTCATTCATATTCTTCACAATCTTTCCGATATTACAAGTGGTTTTGCTGCTAAGAAATATTAATTGCGTAACTTCGTTTTCGTATTAGTTTTCTTCCTTTTGGAATGTGTAACAATAATAAATGTTAGATTAATCAAATAGAAAACAGCCGAGTAAAGGGAGACCTTTGGTTTTAGGTTTCATAAGATTCAATCCGATGCCAAAACGAATCACACACATTCGAAACTTACCGATTAAACGATTTAAAAGCTGTATTAAAACCATCCTTTGTAAAAAATAAGGTACTACTTATACAATTTCTGTTTACTTAAAAAACAAAAAATAGCTAGGGATTGAGAGACTCACTCTGCTAAGCCTTGTAATAAAACCGTAAAACGTATTTTACTTAATATTCAAAATCAACTCAACTCTCTCAACTCTTTAAATATTATGGCAACTTCTCGCCCGAAAAATTCAGCCATTTTCAAGTCCAGACATTTCTCCGCATTTCCTTCTCACAAACAAACGTTGTTGTCAAATAGCCAAATGCTTGCATTATGTTTACATTACAGTATGGCCGCGGAGTGTCGTCGCGAGACCGTCGCGGCGCGGCGCGGATGTCCGCCGGCGTCGCATCGCTAATGCGTCGCGCACTTAGCTCAATCACTGCCTAATGCACTCCTGAACGTGCCGTATGACACGATAAGTGAACTACCGCCTTATGAGTTTGACAAATATTTCCACGTTAGTGTAATAATACCCATGTGAAAAGTATCAGTCAGCTATGGAAAACGTTTTTCTGTTTTTGCGCTAGGAGGTGTTATTAGTTGAGCTGAATAATATATAAACAAAAATATATATTATGTTTACAAAATAGAATTCATCATCATCGATCGGTAGGTCTTTAATAAGCGTACACATGTTTAATTAAAATCTTTCATCAATCCTTCTATCTTCACCCCCATAAGAGAAACACCAACCATCAAAGTAAAGCTACACAAACTCCTCGTCACTGATATCATTACATTTTGGGTCAATTCTCCACAATGATTAATGTGGTTATGTAAAGTTATAAATCGCACGTACGTCGTAATCGAGTACTTTCACATTGACGGATGGGCCGGATATAACCTCTTGGTGAGGCTGTCGTGTGGAAACCCTTTATCATAGCGATATTAATTTATTGGGTCTGTGTATAAATGTCGTAGGTACAAAGTTTCGTGATTTATTCTGTGACAAATGATCGGTTCGGTAACTTATTGGGAACATTGATTGATGCTGGTTTTTGTACGGGTTTAATATTGATGTTTGTTTTAAAATTGTTAATTGGCAATTTTTTGGTTTTGGAATTATGATGGATTGGATTTCACCTGGGGTTACGCAGATACTTACATTGCCTTTGGTATTGTAATATTTTAACACAAAAGATACCTGTCCTAATTCTATTAGTTTTTTTCCACATCTAACATGACAGAATGGAAAGTTCGATATGTTACCTTTGCCTCAGGCTTATTTTTATTAATAACATTTCGTGATTTTCATGTTCGTAAAACATAAAATATATTTTTTTGTTGGTGTACGCAGCAACTAACAATTTCATAAAAATATATAAACATGAACAAGTATCATATTATGAGTTAATAAGATAAAGGCTCACTGCGAAACAACGAAGTACCTAAGCTTTCTTTGTAATAACTACAGTAGGTAATGAAATAAAAACATCAAGTGATTATGTTCCGGGGGATTGAGTGAGTGATGTGACGGGATCCTGTTACTTACTGTCATGTATGATGGACGGGCTGGCTTGAACTATTAGTCCTCCCGTTAAGGTGAACAGTCTGTGGTCTAATTAATGTATTGGTATGACGTAGAATGATTTGATAATTCGAATGTTCTTAAAAACCCTAGGGATATTTCGAAAAAACGGATAATAGGACAATGGTGAAAACATTTCTCTAACTCACTGGAAAAAGATAGGGTTTTTGCAAAAACACGATTAGCTCTTGTAATATTGAATATCCTTAACTCTGATTGGCTAGATTGTTCCTTACTGATCTTATCCTGATGACGTGCGTGAATGATTGTCATTTAAAACGTCAACCAATCAGAGGAGGTCTCGTTTTGGGCGCTTCGACCGGCCAATCAGCGTTTTTATTTCATCATAGCTAACGTTTCATTTCGCAATATTACTAGAGCGATTGGTGTTTTTGCAAAAACCCTATGTTTTTTCAGTAAGATAGAGGAATATTAAATGCAAAAAAACAACCGACTTCCAAAATAAACTAATTTTTCACTTTGAAATGTTTTTTTTTAATGTTATTTGTTTTTTTTTTGTAAAAAAGTTTATATTAAGTTGTATGAATTTTTGTGATTAGATTATAATAATATGTTGAATGTGAACTAACAATTTTGTAAATATTAGGTGTATTAAAAATAGATATTGGTATGAGCAGTGTTTTTAAATATTTTTAACAGTTATTTTACTGAATTTCATTATTTAAATATGATAAATGGTAAAAGAGCAGCCTACAACATTTTTTAGTCAAATAAAGCATTTTGAAATATGATATCTCTGAAATAGATAAAAATATCACCAAAAAAGCTACACAGCATTGACTAGTCAACAATCTAAATTCTAGATTCAGTCAACCTACCACCAAATCCAACCTAAAGTCTGTGGTAGTCTAGGTAATTATGGCCGCTCTATTAACAGATTTATTTCCATCGACACACACACAGCAGTCTAATGTTATCTATCAGCCCAGACAGACATGACCCACCCCCAGAGGGTAATGTCGACACACATTACGCCCAATCTAGATTTATTCACAAATCCTGACCTACTTGCAAAACCGACATTTACCTTTTTATACCGGGTTTCGGTCGTTAGAGATTTTATCAATAGGAAGATATCAGTGGCTGATAAAGCTTTGAAAGGGATGCCCGTTAACGTAGCAGTCTATACTGTTTGAGTTATGGATTAATGTTTTCTGATGAGAAAATAAGTGTCCAGTTTCTTTTAAGTCCGATATATTTTGTAAAACTTATTTTCAGTTGAATTTTTTCTTAGTTGCTAAGCAGGCCCACTGTCCAAATGACCAACAAATGGAAAGTGATTTCTGCTTACCATGCATGAATATCTGCAAGACCAATGACCAAGTTGATGATTTATCTAACTAGAATGTCTCCGTGACCCATATTTATTCATAAAACCAGAGCGTTTGATGACTGAAATAATGGTCGTACTTCACTAGACAAAATAAATCAAAGGAAGCTCTAGAAATTAAATAAGTGAAACATATATATTACATACTTACACACCCACCTACACATTCCTAAATTCCACACACTTAAAGGCTCGTGCAGACTGGTGCGATATCGCGGTCGCGACAAGGGTCGCACTGCCCGTCGAGCCAGCGATATCGCGCCGGTCTACACGAGCCGTTACCCACTACTAAAAACTACAATTTCCAAAAAGTTTTCAAATAAAGTTCTTATTACAATGGAGCTTAATATACATAACTGGCGAAATATGGGTGTAAATAGGGTACACCTTTGCCTAACCCTTCGTGGATTAAAAGCGTGATGGATGTTATTCAAATAAAGTAACTGCCTAACACAAATATTCTAAAATTACGCGATAGAGCAAACATAATATTTTATGTACATACGGAACGAAAATAAAGACAGCAGCGCCATTTTAAATGTATATTACAATGTTCATTTACTTAGTACCATTTCGTAGAACAGGCTCGCAGTAAGAAAGGACATTTGGCACATTTCCTAGGCATATGAAATGAGTAGTGTATAAAGTATATTGGGTTCGTATACGCATCCAACGCCAACCTCTTACAGAAATTGGCTTCCTTTGTACGTACTTGACGGTAATCCTATAATTTAACGTATTTTATTACTGGTAGAGATAAGCTTCTATTTTTATTCGGTATTTTATGTGCTTGCTGTACTAAATCTTTGTCTAGGAAATTAATATGTGACCAGCTTAGTCGTATATAAACAACATAAGTAAGAGCACAATTACGCTGTATTAAGTAAGTTAATGTTAGATAGAAATGACTTCTACATTCATAGGGTAACGATTTTATTACCATAAAAACCCAAAATAATGTAACTGTCAGCTGGATGTGACTGTAAGATTAAAAACTGAAAGCTTTCATCTGAAATTGCAAATTTGAATTTGAGGCGATGTAAAAACAACGCATTGACTTTTACTTTATAGTCAGTGAGAGTGGCTTACTCGAGTTTTACTTGATTTATCTCCAATGTCGAGATTCAAAGTCCTGTCGACTGCCGCCGTCACGTCACGTGTCTGCAATGTATTACACATTGAAGCTTTTTCTGGCGTTTATGGAACACGCGCCCTGATAAATGGGAATAAAATATTTAGTCAAGGTTGGTTTAGCCCGTAGACATATTTTTCACTGCGTAAATTTTTAATACTAATGCGTTTCTACCTTCGTTTTATGGGAACGAATTTTACTCCATTGTCGGATTCGGGCCCGTAACTTTTTATTTCGGCCTTTCCGTTTCTTAAGTTGGTAAACTACACAGTTTTACGGCCACTTCTAGTTTAATATTGGCTTACTTATAGTTTGGATTGTACAGAAAATAGTTGTAAAACTAACTTTATTATGAACCTTGTGCCGCTTAAATTTTGCTTGCATAAATAAAAATGCAATAAACCCCAGATACTTAGAATAGCTTAGCATGTATTTTCTAGTATTACAATTCCCCCGTCGCTGGTGTTTTACATACGAATTTTGAATAATAATTTATGTTCATTTTATTTTAAGCATTCCCCAGACGGACCGTAACAGACCACAAAAATAAACCTTCATCAAAAATTAAATTTTTCACGGACTCGGGATTTGTACAACATTTTAATAGCTGAACATGACATTATAAAGAGTTTTCGCTCAACTCGAAAATTGTCTTGCGAGCTACCGACAAAAACTGGAGGCAAAAAATATAAGTAGCAAAATAATTTTCTGGTACAAATGCTTGCTACCAAACCTTTCAAGAACAGCATGTAAGCGGATCTGTGTAAAATATTAACTCATTGTCGTAAATGTTAATCTGATAAAGTGGGTGTTTTTACAGAAAATAGACTTTTCTTTTTAATATTTTCAGTCTTCTGATGCTAAACTTGAATGTACCCACGAACCTACCTACTTAACTGGTAAGTTAAGTAGGTAGGTTCGTGGGGAGTTGAAATAACGTTGTAATGGTTGATGACTTTTAATTCCTTCTTTACAATGATAAAGAAAATTTTATTACGGACACGGTAACGCATAATGTCAGTCTTGGCGCGAATTCATTCGCTCCTTTTCGTCACTTGACGTTGATGACGTCGAATTGGCGTCAAATTGGCGAGCAGTGGCGCTAACAGTAAGTACTTGGCTACTAATTGGCTACCAGCGTTTCTAGATATTCATGATTATGTTCCTGATCTTTTTGTCCTCTTATGATTTATTTAAAGTTACAAATAAAAACCTACATGTGATCCTAATTTACTAGAAATAATTGAACTTAATTAAGGATAATAATGTAGTACGCGTGTTTACTACACTGCATTATGAACCTTGTTGTTACAGCTAGTCACAGAGTGTTAGCAAATGGAGTGCTAAAGCAATATTCCCACAAATATTTAGTGGAGAACAAGCATCTCCTAAGTGGGTACAATAGGGTATACCCTAGGTGATACATTAACAAAGTGAGACGTACCTAACACCTGATTAGCACGCCATATACACATAACCTTCATATTCACACTCAAATGACACTACGCGGTCATTCATCAAACACCTCACAAATTCGTTTAGTTTTGTTACGGATACATTATAGTACCTACTTATTGTGGGTACTCCATGTACTGATTACTCGGCGTCGTTGTTAACACCTGCTTCGGTTATTCGTTTGTACAAATAGGACGACGTTATTCAGTGTAATTGGATGAAGGATTGTAATGTTACATAAGGTATATATGTGCTGAGAAATTGTGTGCACACTCCAAGCTTATTTCAAAGGTGTTAGATTATTATGTACCTTGAATGATTACTAGTGAAGATTTAAATATGGCTGCTTGCACATTCATGCTTGCATATTCTCATTTGTCTGTCTTTTTTACATTTGTGTGTAGGTATAGGGGCGGCGAGATGGGCAGACAACATTGAATCCATCGCGAGAACCTGGATGAGGCTGGCACAGCAGATGGGGATTGTTACAAGAAAAGAGAAGCCTATGCTCAGCAGTGGGTAAAGTCTGTGGATGATAATCATGATGATGAATCATGAAAACAGCGAATCAATTTTCACGACTCTCCCTTAAGACCTAGGCCAAATATTTTTTTAATAATCAGATAGGTCATCACTTAAAGAGGTGCCGTATAGAAATATTGCCGCCTAAAATTCTCAAAAAAAAAAAGGGTTTGAGCTAGTTATTTACAATGAAATAAAAAATTAATACCGGTATCAAAATAATACCTAGGTAAACGACAAATATCATACTTACGAATTAGGTGCTTCTAACATGGTTATCTTTCTAATACGATCTGGATTCTCATACAGCAACATCTTAAGTAAATAAATGTATTTTTCTCAAAGCTTTGCGTGACTTAATACGAAAGTATTTAAAATTAATGCAGAGTGAAGCCGACTGCGTTGGTTAAGTTAAAAGAAATTACAAGATGCGAGAGAGTATAAAGTGCCTCTTAACCTCAGCTAAACGTAATCCCACATTGAGAGAAGTAATTTAAATATAGACTCTCGTGAGATTATAAACGTAGAATATTACATTTGTAAATAAGACGACAAGTTAACATGTTGATAAAGTTACATATACATTACCGGGGCCTGTTGTCTGGCTTCAACCTGCCTACCTGAATGAAATATCAAGCAATGTTGGTTTTGAACCGAGTTATGAGAAGATTAATGTGTATAGAACGGTCACGTGGGACTATTTGGCCCTCGCCCTAAAGAAATTAGTGGCTAGTGTTTGGTACACACTAACTTATTATGTACTTAAAGTTGACGTGTATGCGGTCCTTCGGGAAGGACTTGCGTTCGTCATTGTCCAAACAAATAAGGCTGTTGTCCCAGGTAGTGGTGTAGTGGCCTGTAGTAACACTAGGTAAGTCTACTGTGTTGGTTTAGTTAACAAGAGTAAAGAAGTTGAATTTGAATGTTAGATTAGTTCTTTTTTTTGGTAGGCACTTATACTTACTTATAACGTTTAAATAACGACTGTTATTGTGTAATAATTATTGAAATGACTGCACTTTAGAATTATATTTTTAATGTAAATGGTAAACGAGGCAAAAGGAGTTTGTAAGGATCGTAGCACGTGGCGTCCTGTAGTTTCTGCCTCCATGGGAAAATGGCGTGAGTTTATGTATGTATGTATGGTAAATAGATCACAGTGCTTTGTACATACTTATCGTGAAATAACGGAGTTTATAATACGTTTATATCAAAATAACGAAAGAATAAATGGAATAAAGTATTTATGTAGGTAAGTACCTAATTCTCAAAATTTCAATAGATACTTTGAATTACTCATTAGAAATTGAAATTTCATGACAAGTGCCCTAAGATAAGAATCGAAAAGTTCTGTGAAGAATGTGAAGGTACAAAAATTTGTAAAAGGCGCAATCATGAAACAAACTTAAACATGAAAATATTTAACGATCCCACATTAGTATCTTTTCCTCTGTGTATTTTTTTAGATCCACATCAACATTCCATTAAAAATGTACAAAAAGAGAAGGATTTAAAGCATCTTAAAAATAATCCACGCATGCATACCTACATTCTTAATACAAATGTAAACAAAATAAAGGCGAGCATACATGCGCTGCACAAGTGGCCCTAGATTCCACCGAGCCACAAAGGCTTTCAGACTTTTAGCCACCAGCTGCTAGAAGAGTAGCGACTTTAGGTAAACTAATGCAGAGGGGACAGACATTTGCTTTTGCTGAGGAAGGCGATAAAAATACTGATACCTTCCACATTGCCTTAATTCCTGTAGTCGTTGAGAAAGCGCATAGTATAGCACAGTGAATATAATAAGATCTTTATACATGATGGTTGATAAGTATTACAATTCACATCATTTCAGTTTATTACGCAGTACATATTATTTACCTATCTAAAGGTGCAACTAGATTGCAATCAATCAATCGATGACATCGACTGTTCAGATCGATCCCGTCCGGCGCATGGCAGCTGGATTACGTTCATCGATCGACCACCAATTATGTTTTGAGACGATCAATATCAACTACAAATAGTTGTTAATGTTAGTACAGGCTGGCCTATTAATTCTGCAGTGTCCGGATCCGAACTCACAAGTTTGTATGGCCAGCCTCTGAAATTCATAAACAACGCGGGCAAAAACGTCGTCACACATGATCCGTTACATATTCTTTGAAAAGACTCGTTACTGGCACGAGTGGTCCGCGTGCAAGCTAGCATTAAGTTCTACGGCATTAATGCACCGACGCGCGGGGCATGACCACGCCTACACATACGAGAAACTTATTATGTCAACTTTTTACCAGCTTTCCTACCGTAAAGTAGGTTTTTCCACTCCCACCCGCATTAAAATCCTGAGTGTGACTCACAAATTAGCTTGCATATGTTAATATTAGGGTTCCAGGGAAATTCGTATGTCGAAAAAGTTCCTAGTTGCTTTGACGCAGTTTACCTACTCAGGTTTATAATATTAAAACTGAATTTTAGGTTACATGACCTCTCGTTCAAAGCGAGAATTGCCAAATTCCATAATTACATTGCCCAGGTTAAACAAAATTTCCTACCGCCATCGAAATGCTCGTTAAACATCTCTTAACGTTTTGGTATTAAACCATGACAAGAAGGCTTTTGTATTTAACAAAGCTTTCAAGCAGTTATTTATTAAACCTAGGGCTCAAAATTAATATCTTTGCAATGGCTCGGTAAACGGTCTGAAATTAAAATAAACGGTTCTGAATAAATTATTTATAGCGGTAATGATACTCCCTTATAAAACGGCAGCTTACCCTAGGAGCCTACTAAAAAAACTAAAGTAGGAGGTAGGTACGGTCAGCAAAGAAAGTCTGAAGCTATTTTTAATAAGCTGTTTGATTTGTAATATATATTACTCAACAATCATGAATCATGAATCATGATAGAAACAACTAAAATGTTACCGACTCGACTTCCGTTACTAACCGTACGATATAGGATGTAGACGTACCTAATAACGTCCTAATTTATGTTTAAATTTTGTACCGACCTTCTTTTTTAGTTTTAGTGTTTTTCAGTGGAAACTTGTAAATAGCCTTCAATTTTCTTTTGTTTAAGAACATTGTATAAGTTAGCTGTAAGTTTCACGAATAGAATAAAATAAATAAATAAACCTTATTCAAGACGGCGATAAAATATAAGAGACGTCGCTATACGACGACGTATAGCGACGACGTATACCTATCCCTGGTGCTGGTCCTGACTAGTCTAGAGCTCAGGTAGTACCAAATTCAGTATCAAATTTGGATTCTACCATCATGAATATAGGTATATATTCATGATGGTAGAATCCAAATTTGACCGTAGATACACTGTAGAAGAGACACCACAGCGACTGGTCATCTCTTGGCTGCCACGGCTTATTTTAATTTTTGAATTATTTTTTATCTTTTTATAACGTCTTTCTACATTATTCTCGCATGTTTAATTCAACATGAATGAAGTAACCAATACTTTGTAACTGTTTTGATTTAAAAATGTGTCCGTAGAGTTTCTTGCCCGTTCTTCTCCATAGGAACCCACTACGCTTTGGAATGGGCAGGGCAACTAGCTTCATCTTTCTGACTGACCGACCCCTTGGCAATTCAAAAGTGACTGTAAGTAATTGGTTTATTTGAAATACCTACCTAAATGCTTCGAGTTTAAGTTTGTGTTTGACTGCATTTTTTTTTGTTTTAACACTAGACAACTACTTCACAAATTATTATTAGGTACCTTTTTTATGGTCGTAAGCACGCCACCGTAGGTAGGTACGAGACATGCAAAGTAAGAGTGAAAACAATGTTCTTGAAGAATTATTACCAATTAAAGCCTCATACATATTAAATAAATTGCCTTCATAAACGCTCCTAGCATAGCCTTTATAATTATTAAATTAAGACATTAGGTAGGTACTGGCATGAATTATGAAAAACATGGGCTATAATAGCCACTGTTAATTTAATACTCACAGTAGGTACTTATACCATTAATTTTACGGCAAGTAGGTACCTACTTACCTACTAAATTATTATAAACTCCTGCTATAAAACACTGCCCCTCGCTCCCCTCTGAAATGATATGAAAATTAATAAATGATGAAATGCCCGAAGGCATGGAATACGAAATTGTACGAACTGCAGTTCCGTATGGCTTTCTTAAAAATAAACTTCCAGCTATGTACCTACCCGCTTATTGAAAGGGGCTTTTCAGTTATAATTAATGCTACAAAGTACTGTATCCGTCGTAAATGAGCAAACTTAATTAATATATCCATTAGATCTCGCAACATTCTTTGAAACAATGAGACGTAAAAGGGTGGATGGATAGGTAGGTACCCTTCTGTGGGACCACCCTACCGAAGGGTACTTACAATAATGGCCGCTGAAAAGCCCATTTCGTGAATGGCGTGAGAAATAATTACGTTCCTATAACAGAAATAGGTAAATACCTAGGTACTTACCTACCTACATACCTTCCTACAGATGTGTGGATTTCCAGTTGTGATTGCTAATGCTCAAGTTGGATTCAGCAGATTATCTATTTACGGAGCAACTTGTAGCCAAATGACAAAAACTTTCGTACACAAATGACAAAATTCGTCTGCCCGTCTGTTCGTCTGTCCGTTTGTCAGCCTGTACCTACCTACATTTGTCCCTTCGGATGTTGTACAGCGCTTTTCCACCATATCGTTGAAAATTGGAAAGAAGGTATATTCTGTGCACCCTATCAATAATGGTGTAGTGAAATTACGATAAAAACAATAATTATATGGGTGGCTCCCCCATACTTGAAACCGGAGGAGGAAAAAATAATTCAATGCATTTAGGGCGTGTAGGATATCATTGGATTCTATAATCTAAAAGATTAGGTTGTTTCCAAGTGACTTTTTTTTACATATTTTCGGTTCCAACCGCAGTAAGTAATAACTTTTCTGTTTCATAGCGTTTTCGAGAAATTATTTGAAAAAGAAAATACTATGTAGGCGCGTACCTACCTATGCGTAAATATTCATCCCAACTAAGGAACCATTTACTGTGCATGGTCCGACTCGCGGTTTTTTTAGGTATATATGTAACCCCATCTAACGGGTAAATAGGTACCTACTTAGGTAGTGGCTACCGCTACGCAACTCTAAAAAATCTTCAATACCAAGCATCGAATACTTTTTCGCCAACCCAGATGTAAGGCGATACTAATACGAAGGCAACCTTTAGACACTCATAAACAGTTACACCACAATAAATAGATAGTGGAAGCCACGTAGTCCAACTTACATTTTGGCCAAAATAATAATGGCTTCCAAGCTATCCAAATATAGTTTTTGTGCACAACTAACAGCAGGGCAGAGAATAAATAATAATAAAATAAAATAGGTATGAATTATTTAGAGCAGATATTTTCAAAATCCCAAATAATTTCAGTATAATGAATTGCAGTATAAGTATTTTTATTTTACGAAATGATATTTAAATTGGCCATATTACAATGTTTGCTGGCAACTCCAGTGTGACAATTTTGAATTTTTTGACATTCGGCTAAAGTTATCTGTATTCTGTGATTCGGTCGGTTCTGCAATATTTATTTTGGAGGTTATAGCTACGCACGAAAAGCGCGTAAATAAGTGTAAATAAAGTTACCGACATTCATAAATAAGCGTAAGAATTCCCTAAAAATGCGTTTTGCTATCAAACAAGTAAGCTGTGGTGGTGAACGTATCGGTACTCTGACCGGATTCTTGAAATCTCCGGGCACTGTTATTGAAACTCCAACAGCAGCTCTATTAACTCAGGTACTTTTCAAAATATTTTAGGGTCTTATGATTTTACATTATAGTCTGCCTGTACAATCTAAGAGGTAAATTACTTAAAAGTTGCTGGTGGTCAAACCTCTGTTATGAGTTTTCTAGTACATCTTCCTTGACTCATAGGTAATAAATTATGTCTGTCTGTCATCATTCAGTCATCATCAGTCTGTATCCACACACTGCTGGGTTCAGTCTGTATTCACGGGGAAACTGGCTCATCCAGTCAAATAATATACCTAAATTAAATTCATAACAAAATTTTGTTCAATAATAATTCATGTTGGTTGGTTTTACCCCTTGCTCCTAATATATTTTAGAGAGAGTATTATTGCATGCTAAAAGATAATAAGTAGCCCTAAATTTATTTATTGATTTGAACAAAGAACATGTTTCTAAATAGAATGTTTACTTTTTCAGGGTGGCAGTGTATCCCATATCACCGCAGAGGTATTATCCAAAGTGTTTTCAACACCACAACTGTTATGGGTGCCAGTATCAAACTCCTTACAACTAGAGCCTGGTATGAAGGCTCAAGGAGAAGGAGTTGCCAAGTTTGCTGGCTTACCAGAACATCTAACTTGTGTGACATCACATAACATGAGTGAGCCCACCCCTTCTGGACATTTTGAGCTTGATAAAGTACCTCTTTGGACCAAGAATGGAAAGAAAATGGTGACTGCAGAGAGGTAAGAAGTGTAGTACAAAATACTGCAGAGAATATACAAAATTTTTGTTTTGTACAAAACAATTATTATGGGATACAATAAACAAACATAGCTTGTTGATACAATAACAAACAAAGCTTTCTTCAAATTAATTTATATTTCAACATATTTGATTAATATACATAAAACTCAATAAAATTTAATTTAATTATTAATAACAAGACTTGCTATTAGCTATAATGTCAAACAATACTATCTCACTTCTTCAAATTGAATAAATTTTCAGATATATGGATTTGATGGAAGTGTACAAACCAGAAATAATTTTGGCGATTGCAGATGGCCGAACATCACTGAATGAGGGGCAAAAGAGAATTCTGAAGTCTTTGGATAGGACTTGCAATATGTTGGATACTTGTGTGTATCGATATAAGGCCTCAAAGAAGCTTCGAGATAGTGCTCTCATTGGTTAGTATGAATATAAATTAACTGCGTTACCCATATTTTTCTCAGAAGATAAGCCTTATGGTAGTGTAGGCGTGGCAAATTCAATATGTGCCATGCTATGCACTTCTTTTATTTTTCTTATTATTAAAGTGTTGCCTTTTTTTTTTTCAAATTTCATGCTGTCACTGCTTCTTCAATTTACTTACCCTTTTTTGGTTTTGCCACAGTCTGAGGATAATATTTTTTACTCAAATATGTAATGTATGTCTTTTCTATGTTCCCTTAAAGTTGGTAAACTCACTCTGTGCTGTAATGATAGTTACGTGGAAGTCTTAAATTTTTCTCAGAATAATAGCTCAAAAATCTGTTTGATGTAATTTCCAGGTGTGGTGGTAGCCACTGGGATGCCTAAAAAAAGTAATGAATCCATCAAACATGTACTGAAACATAAAGATACTCTGACCGGAGTAGCTTTGGCAGGAATAACAGATGCAAAAGAAGAATCGAACATTTTGGCAGCACAGAAATTAGATGATATTTTTAAAACAGTTGGTGTAAGTTTCTGAATCTTGTTCAGTTACAAACTGAACCAAAATTTATATCTTTTGAAATAATATTGTTTTGATAATGTTCTGCATGAACAATGTTGCCTGTGACTTCAAATCAGTGCTACAGCTGTTAAGAATCTACGTTTTCTGATAGACTACACACAATAACGACTTGCGTAGACCACATGATTCATTTGCTTAAGTATGCTTTTTCTAAGTAGCACATATCCAAAGTTCAGCTTGCGTAACTAGTAGACGACAATATTGTCGATCCTATTTGATTTTTTGGTATCCGCCGCCTACATAAACCATCATGGCAAGCCGCGGTGCTGTGACAAAACTAAATTAGTTTCAATGTATTTGAGTACTAGCTAACCTGACAGACGTTGTCCTGTCCAAACATTAGTTTGTACACAAATCCCATAAAAAAGGACTTTCAGTTTTTCAGATTTTTCGGGAAACTTTCGGACTAACCAACAAAGTGAAAAATTACTTTTGCTTCGGAAGGAGGTGGTAAAAACGAAAATTCAAAACCAAAGACAAGACACCGACTTCCGAAATTGATTTTATTATTTACATATTGAAACACAAGTAGAAGATGCATTATTATTCATTTCAGCAGATAAATTCCAGGAAAAAAGTAATTAAAAAGAACATAACTTTTGTACACATCATCACCTACATTCCTCAGTCATGATGCAATATTTCGTGTTATTGCTGACATCAGAATGGATTGTGTTTAATCCCACGCCTCTGATTAGTCAGCGGTAATACTACCTTTTTCTGTATGTTTAGGAAAGTATTTTGATCGAATTCCTGACCAGGTTTCTTTATAGATACTACACGTAAATACTGAGGTCTTATTGATTGTATTGAATGACGAATTAAAGTGCTTTGGTGTTTTGTCGTACTTACCTATATTCGTCATTGCTGCGTGCTGTGTAGGAATATGTAGGAGTCAAAATCCGTTAATGTGTAGGTACCTATATATAAAATATTTTTTCGGGACTAATGTCGGGGTATCGGGACATCACTTAAGTAAGTACTTACCTACTTACTTCAAAAACAAGGAGATCGTTCTCAAAAAAACAGTAGATACGCTTTCTATTGTTATTAATTCAGGTAAAGAACTGGGTCCGCCTCATGTTTTCGTTTCCCAGAATAGCCAAAACTTTCCGTCTCTTTCTATCTTTTGTATAAAAATATTTTGTCGTAAAGCGTCTCCACTTTGTCTCTCTTATTTTTCGAACTTTAGGTATTTTAGCTCACCTATTTCTTAGTACTGGTTATCGCACTAACAAACACTGGAAAAAACCCTGTGGAATAATATAAAAAAAAAAACTATAGTATCAATTAAACCATTCATCATTTAACTCGGCGTTAACTACGTGTCAGTTTAAAATTCTGTTTATCAAACGAACCTACGCAAGTAATTTTTTTCTAAACCAGACATGGTTAGCAAATAGTTTACGTAACGCTATTATAATTCGTAATTTTTCACCTTGAGTAGACAGGTGAAAACATATGTTACGTAGGCATAATACACACTAGTTTCGTCCCGCGACTTTATTTCGTCCGCGTGAAATTTATTGTACCCCCGTCCCACCCTGTCGCATCGCATCGCCTGCCCGCGCTATTGCTTCGTTTTCATTTAGCGCTCTTTCTCCCTTTTTCTTTTTGCTTGGCTCCTAAGGGTCATAACGTGATGTTAAATAGCCTATAGCCTTCTTCAAGTATTGGGCTATCAAATGCAAAAAGATTTTTACAATTCCGACGGCAAGTTTCAGAGATTAGCGCGTTCAAGCAAATAAACAAAAATAGTCAGCCATGGGGACAGCCGATAGAAGTGAAAACCTAAAACTGGTATTAGCGCCATCTATATTCTATATTCACTACGGCGCGTCGGTCGAATCCATAAGTTTACTCCCTACCAAAAATCGCTCAACGCGCCTAAAGAAATTTTCACCTCAAAAACAAACTCTTCAGCTTTATTATCAGTATAGATTAATGTTGCTCGCTTATTAAGATAAAAATATCACGTTACCGAAAAAACTGCATAGGTACATGCATGATGTTATCATATTCATAGATTAGTAGATAAGGGATCTTTATCAGCCCATAAAACTTCCAGTGACAAACATGGTGCTTCCATTCGATCGCTAGGTATAGGAAACAATCTTTGAGATTAATGGTTAGGTCAGTTATCGCATAACGGTATTAGGTAGGGAATTGCAAGATGCTACAAACTATACTCCATTTATTTTAGCATTAAACAAATAACGGCTAAATAACGACAGTTATTGTGCAATATTATTGAAATGACTGCACTTTTCGAATTATACTTTTAATGTAAATGGTAAATAGATTACATTGCTTTGTAGGTACCGACTTATCGTAAAATAACGGAGTTTATAATACCTACGTTTATATCGAAATAACGAAAGGATTTTAACCATTATTTGTCTCATTATTTCTTATAATCATAGAATAGAAATAATTTATTTTTTGTAAGTAGGTACATACGTATTATTCATGATGGACAACTTTTTTCAACGCACTGCAGGGAAGTAGGCCTCCTCCCCTTAAAGGCTCGTACACACTGGCGCGATATCGCGGGCGCGACAAGGGGAGCGCTGCCTGTCGCGCCCGCGATATTGCGCCAGTGTGTACGAGCCGTTACGCAATTGAGTCTACATCAGGAAACAAGGTAATGAGAAATTATTTTTCCACATTTCCAGGATGCGCTGCCAAAAGACTTGTTACGAGTAGTAGAAGGTTGTTGGAACCCAGCGATCATAGTAGCAGCTATCGAACACGGCTGGGATGTGTTCGATGGGTCATACCCCACCAAGCTCAGCAATACAGGACATGTACTGACGCTAAATTTCGACCCAGACCGACCAAGTACTGAACCGTGTATCTTAGATCTCAATGACGAAAGGTTTGTTTATTCTTTTGGCGTTTTTTTCTTGATATTCCTCATTTGAATAGTAAATAATGGTTCTATTTTTAAACTTTTTCCTTGAGTTTTTTTTAAACAAACGTAAAGGTTTTATTTCTTGTAGCTGACTCTAAACTAGTAATTTGCTGAACTTTGGAGTTTGAACTTATGTTATCGAACTCGTTCGATTTACAAACCTGTTATCACAACCAGGTCCAAAGTGCAAATTGCGATCTTCCGATCGAAATAACGGCCTTGCTGCATCTCATCAGCGTCTAAAATGGAGGTCGAAGCGCACGTGTTAGTTCACGAGTGTTCGACCACACGTGTTTGGTGATCTGGTGATTGCCGTTGCGTCGACCTCTTGCTTGTTGCTTGGCATTGCGGCAGCTAGTTATTCCGTTAATGATTACATAATCAACATCGTAATATATTCTGGGCTTTTATAAATCGGCAGTAGAGGTAGTTCGGAACCCCTGAAACTATTTTGATTAAGCTTTTCAATACCAACTGGCAATGATACTACGTTACTAATCCTTTAGGATTGTTTCATGCAACCTGCCAAATTGAACCTCATCTGAGCTTATTTTAAGGTATAGGTACTTAAATAATTCTTGATTAATTATTTAAACCACACAAAACAATCCTACCTATGAAATTCTATTTTTGGAAGTTAAATCCATTAACATCACTGCCATTATAAGTAATTTTTGTTAACCATTAACTTTTTGTCCAATGCTGTTTACTGCGAAGGTAAAAAATATATTTTTGTTTGTTGTTTTACTATTAATCTTTTTGTCCAATGCTATTTCCTACAACGGTAAAAAAATTGTTTGCTACAAAACAGCTTCACAAACACATTTTAAGGCAATTAATATTTACATTACAGGTATAAGGAAGATTTCACCCCAGTATTAGAAGGATGCGAATGTTTAACTTGTAGGAAGCATACGCGGGCGTATATCCGCCATCTTTTAAATACTAAAGAGATGCTTTCATCTGTGTTATTGAGCATGTAAGTATGAATTAATTCCCCTTTCATAGTCAAGCAATAGCGATAGTCTTACAGAATTACTTCACTTTAAGTACTTACTTAAATTGAAGCTGGATATTGATACAATATTGATTTACTGAGGCACCAAGTTCCATAACACAAATCACAAATACATACAATTCATTTTTTTTTTTTTTTTTCGTTTAACCTATATTGTCCCACTGCTGGGCAAAGGTCTCCCCCATATTTTTCCATACAATTCATTACATCACTTTAATAAAATACTTACATTACAATTAATTAGATCATTAAAATAAAATATGTTCATTCAAATTCAATACAATCACAAAATAAATTACATTGTAACTGAGTAGTCATTAAAATTAAATTATATTACATTGCATTATCACTAGCAAAAACAAAAAAATATCACACAATGTTTTGTTATTGTCGGTTTGCACTCCGATGGACTTCGATCTGTGGATATTATAAACACAAAAAAATTGTAAACAATCAAATTAATTATTATCTCGAGGGTTATGGTAGACAAACTGTCAAATACATGCTTATCCTGAGTGGATTCCCTTTTTGAGGATGACTTTACTCATCTGTATAGCCATTTAACAGACAAAGGTTTGTATACTTGGAAAAGCAATAAAGCCATCTTTATTATTATCCTGTTAGGTAAAAGGAAAACTAATTTTGAGTCATGGTGACTTTGTTTGCATGCAGTTCAAGGTTTGACTGTTTACACACCCAAAATTTAACTTAACATGCAAAGTGTGCTCTACTATGATGACTAACAAATACAGGAAAGACTCATCATCAACTGGTTGACATACCTAAGGACACACCAATAATTGCCATCAACGTGTTTAAGTCACTCCGATCGAAATTACTGCGTCACCAATTCATTTTCCAGCCTCGTAACCATGGTCAGTTCATACGATATGAGAGGCCTTCGTATATTCAACTGACTGCAAATGACAACTGCTTACAAATACTTATTAGAACAAAATCAAAGTACGTAATTACCGTTCATATACCTACTGTGTATTTTATACCTACCAATTTCACTTTCCAGCCACAATCTCCACCACTTCGATCAGCTGTTCCACCACGCCCGACAGCACATCGCAGCGAATACATTCCAAAAATACAAGAAACACATCACCAAACAGTATGAAGCATACAAACTACCTCATTTAGCCAATGGAGTGACAGATATCAAAGAAAGTGACATTAAAATGAACGAAATTGAATACGTGAAGAAGAGACTGCGCGTGAGTGACGATGATATTCTTAGTAGTCAAGTAGTTAATTGTAGTCTGTAATAGTAATTTGTTGAATTAAAGTTAAGTTTTAGAAAGTACTAGGTAGTAACTAGATTTGAAGTGTAATTAATACACCGTGTATTTTTAATGACTTGCAAACAGTGTTTTTTATTAGTAAATATATCAGAATAATTTTCTGGCCACTAAAAATGCACGGTGTATACTCAAAGCAGTCGCTTATCGTATTCAATTTTGTCTGATCAATTACGACATAACAGCATTTTAAATAAATGATAAGAATTTCTCAGTAGTAAGTAGCCTGGAGTCTGATTTGTGCCCGGTTGATGGGAATAGGCTCGCCCCTGTTACATGGGACTTAAAATTACTGGCGAAATGTGGGTGTACTATTAGGTACACCTCTGCCTTACCCTTTGGGGAATACAGGCGTCATGTTGTGTTGTAATAATAATAAATCTCAACACGATAGTCGACTAAATGTAGTAATATTGTAGCGTAGTAAATAAGGAAGTATAATAAGTTAGACACATCACTTGTTGACGTGATAGTGCGTAATACGAATTGCAAGTTGTGATAAGTTGTTAATTTAATTTATAATGTGATTTAGAACCAAAAATTAACACTGATTTTGTGATTTTAAAATAATGTTGGCTTTAGAATTATTGTTCTCTTTTTTGTTTATTGTTGAAATTTAAAAAGAAATTCTTTTATTCAAAATCTATAAATGATACGGTTGCGTATGATTAATACACTCTCCGATTCCTAAATCGAGCTACCCTGCACTGTTTGTAGATAAATTATTAGTCTATAACTTTTTAAATGGTCGTGAATTCAAATTGGGAACTATAACGAAACCAAAATGATGGCCAGTACTCGTATTATGTCGGCTTCAAAACTGCATTAAAACTTTTTCAATGACTCATAATTATTTTAATGTTTTAGGCCTTTATATCTGACATGAAATTGCACGGTGCTTCGATTTAGGAGTCCGGGAATGTATTTGGCATTTATTTCGTAATTCAACTCGTTACTTTATTTTATAATGATGATAGGTTTGTCTATTCGTACCTAGGGGTTTTTCTTCATTGATGTAGTTTTAAGTTTTTCATTTCACCGAAACATAAAACCAAAACATTAAGCCTTGATAATAACGCGGAAATTATATACATGCATTACGTTACGTTTATCTACCTCGAGATATCGATTGCATTGATAGTGAAAATATAAAATATATATCAGCATTGATATATTATGTAACAGACAAACCAGTTTTAAATGTACCTGTCAAAGTATTTACTGAGCATAGTACAAGTAAAATAAACAACGTTTTAATTTACGTATTTTATCCAAACAAATTTTCATTGTGATCATTTATTTCGTGGCCTATTTTTCATAAGAATCGTAGGTACTTAAAATAGCAATGTTAATTCGTGTTTTTACGAAGCAAATACTGTATCACCTCGGTAACAATTAAGGTTTTTTAATAGTTCGTTTTTTTAAGATTCTTCACGTAACATAGCTAAACTTTTAACCCTTTGTGTTACGTCACTTTTGTGGCGTGTTATTAGTTAATTTTCCATTAAGTGTACGCGTTCTTTCGTACTAAAGGGCTTGTACAAAAAAGGGCAATTCGACGTACAAGCCAATTAACTTCGGCCGCCGCGCCGAAAGCATGCGCTCCTGACACCTCTCAGTTGGACACGATTAGGAACAAATAAATTATAATTCCTCAAAACACGTATTCTTTTGTACTCGAGTGACAGGTGTCAAGAACGTTTTCTGTCGGCGGCCGAAATATAGCTAATATTTTGCTATAATTACCAGCGATGAACGTATTGTCTATTAATTAAATTTACGTTTTATTATAATTTTAAGCAACTTCAATAATGATTATTTTATTAAGTTAAATTTAATAACCTCGCATAAAATGTACGGTATGTAAAACAAAGGACTGTTCTCAACAGTGTGGCTGTAACTAGCATTAATAATTTATATAATTATATATTTTTAATATTTATACGTTTATTACCTCCATATAATAACGATTATGCTGGATGAGGAATGACGATGTTAATGTGATGTATATATGGGTGTGTCAGGGATTCAGCTCGTGATTGCTTACCCCGCAATGGTTATAGCGTGATGAATATTCATAGTATATATTTTCCGCCTGTATGCCGTACATGTAGCTTAGTTGTTATAGTACAATAAACCACGTGATTATATTATTAAATCTTTAATTTCATGTTCTGTCAATCATCTCCCTTAGTGAGAACGTCTCGAAAGGTTTGGTTAAGAGCGTGCATTTTAAAAGTTGGCAACGTCGCAATTAGCTGTCAAATATTTATCTGTTTTTGTTAATATTACTCTTTAGTGAACTAAAATATTAATCATTAATTGCAATAAAATTATAACACTGAATTTGATGTTGTAACCGTTTCAGGTGTAAGAAGGGCAATAAAATTTGGAAAGTTTTCAAATACCTACTTTTTACATCTAAAACTACATACTACTCTAAAATGAACTACTGAATTCAGTGTTACGATATTTATTATTGCATTTCATAATCGATATTTTGGTTCACTATAGAGCAATATTTCATATTTCCATACAGTAATATTGCCAAAAAGATCAAAGCAGCGAAATATTTGACAGCTGTTTGCGAAGTTACACACCTTCAGAATGCACGCTCTTAAATAGCCTCTGCGATCCCTTGTCAGGATTGTTGCACGTATCAGACTACTGCCTTCGAAAGGTATCTACTATAGCACTAATGCAATATCGAATAAACAGCATAACGTCTAAATCCTTTCTAAGGATGTGTATGTCTTGAGATGAGATTTAACTGGGGCCCAGGTCTACTAATTTATAAACGTTACATTGGTCTCTCAATGGTGAGTTTTTTTGAGAGACAGATTTGCCATACAAAAACTGTCAAAAACTCACCATTGAGAGACCATTGTAACGTTTATAAATTAGTAGACCTAGGCCCCTGGAGATTTGTAATAAGTGCAGGCTGTAAACCGAATCGTTTTCAACATCCATTTGATGTTGCGTGTAGTGAGCTTTCGACGATTCCAAGATAATAAGAGGCAAATAAAAAGACTGTAGTAAATAAAAGACATAGTATTAACACCTTTTACATATATTTTACTGACAATATTTACACAATAATTTATTTTAGTGACCACACTTATTGAGCTAGGCATATTGTATGAAATGTGCATCAAGTATGTATTAATGTAATTGAATTACATTACAAATAGAGTAATAATTTATATTTAAAGGATTTGGCAGGATTTTGCTTGACAAAGTCACATTCCAAATACTATGCGTTCATTGCTATTAAATATATAAATACATATAAATGTTCGATGGTAAAACTCAACTGGTACATAAAATATAAATTCATATTAAAACTGTACTATGCTAATAATAACAATTTCATAAAGTACAAATAAATTACCGACGCAACAAATAGGCATATCGTGTTTATGAGAATTTAACTACTATCAAGTATAGTACAATAAAATTTGGCGACACAATTGTAAATTTTACTAAAATTGGCACATTACACTGTTATATTAGCCTACATTCACTAGTGTGTTATAGCAATAAATAAATCAATTATTTATTTAAAAAAACCCGGGTAAATACCTGGGTGCTTTCATATTCAAATATGCAGAATCAGTTCAATTTTAAAAATATTTAGGAAAACATGACAAATTACTAACTAAGTACATTTCATTATGAAACATGAGCTTTTCATTCTCTCTGAATGCGGGAATCTAGAGTTTAAGATTGCTGTAAAGGTGTATAATATTAACATTATCAACTAAAGTGGAATAAAAAATTGTAAACTCTATATAAATAATTACAATGCACCAGGCATTCGATAAAGCAATATTTAAGAATGTTCATACTATTCACAGTGTAAAGAGAAAATTAGAGCAAACATGTCCCTTCTAACGTCTAATAATGTGATACAGATATTACAAAAGCATTACCAAGATCTCTTTACGTGCAGAACACAGATATAGAAAAAGGTAG
The DNA here is from genome assembly GCA_914767815.1 of Eupsilia transversa. Lineage (NCBI taxonomy): Eukaryota > Metazoa > Arthropoda > Insecta > Lepidoptera > Noctuidae > Eupsilia > Eupsilia transversa. The sequence goes on from OU611874.1 coordinate 6,531,477, forward strand.
TGCAAGCTGACCAACGCAGCGTATCTTTGGCGAATCATTTCCTGACTGATCGAACGGTATGTGTTCGAATTACAATCAATGGATGCAAATCGTTTAACAAATTTAGATTTGCTATCACTATAATGTCGCATTTGGTATATTATATAGATATAAAATTTAAACTCACTCTCGGTTGCATATACTTTCACAAACATCCACCTTTCTCTATATCCGCGTAAAAAACCGAAACATGTGATATGACAGCTGATGAAATAACCGTAATTTTGAGATCCATCCCGGCGCGAGGCATGACAGCAAACAGAACTTTGTTCCAATAAGCTTTCACTTCACTGCACTAACGCTAACTATTTTTAGAGTTTACTACAAAAATGTTAGCTTAAGTCCCATTCACTGGATAACACTATTTTAAGTATCACATGTCCTTCTCTTTCTTTTCACATTCAATGACATTATACTGTATTTACTTCCAGCTTGTACACTATACAAAGTCATTTGTACTCGGTGTGTTGAGAGGTTCTTGGGCCTGCAGAGAGAAAATACGCATTAGTAATTGAGAACATTGTCAAACAGTCAGAGCTTCAACTAAACATCTAAGAAACAACGAAATGCAACTAAATCGCACTGTCACGTAAAAGTAATTAATCTAAACGCCTAAGTTCATTCTAAAACTTACCATTATTAAAGCCCTCGCATGTTTACGCATGAAAAATAAATATTTCGGCAGTAAAATATTATTAGTAAAGTCTATGTTAAGCTTTAGGCAGATTACAAAAATCATATTTGCTATTTAAAAGGGACTATTTACAGCATTTTACACCTACCACTTAGAGCCAATAATTTGGCAACTATAATTTAATACTGATGCGGTAAAAATGTTGGCACATTATAAATTGCCACAATCTTTTAAATCTAAACGAAAATATTTCCTATAAATCCTTAAAACAATATCTAGTAAATATAATAACTCTAAATACATCAAGTTTAAAATGTCTTAGGCAGACCTTATCTTATCTTTACTATAGTAAAATAATGCTAGTTTTCATTGATATTTACAACAATTATCATTTTGGCCAAGTTACTCGGGGTATAATTCATTTTACACAAGAAGTCGGAGTGATGTTTTGAAAATAATGTTCTTAGTTTACAGTAAAAATATATGAAAAGAAGAATTGAGTTAGTGGTACGAGACACTAGCTCGTTAATTGGCTTGGCGGAGGGCAGTGCGTCCTTGTGCGACTTATCTTAGACTGTTTTGTATGTTAAGCGTACACTCCATGGCGGTTAGTGCTCTCACCTCTTCGCCCACGGTGCTGGGGTACAGCTTGCTGCCCGGTGCGTAGCCATTCTTCTCCAGCGCAAATTGGTCCTCTGTCGTCTTGCGGTACACCGGGTTGTCGAAGTTCATAGATGTATGATTACGGTTCACGTAGTGTTTGTACATAAGCACTGCGATCTGAAACGAGTAGTTAACATTAATTTTACACGTGATTTTTAATAGACACGATACATCTGGGCAAGATCTCGAGGAAGGTCGAAAACGTTACATCATCAAAGAAATAGAAACAATTGATGTCTATTAGAGCGGTTACTAAGATGCAATTTAACGCTACTGAGACATTAATCAAAGCAATTTATTCATTAATGTCACAATCAACAAATATCCTTAACGTCACGAAATGACTGTTACAGGTTGGAATTTACATTTGCGTCTAACCGCGAACGGCTTAGTCAAACCATTGCGTACGGCCGGCGTACCTACATTAATCATAATCAATTAGTGCTATTATCGCACCAAAGACATTTTACGCGAGATAAGTTTAATTGAATAATATTTACGTGCGTTATTTTTAGGCACGGATTTTGGTAATTTCCGATCCCTGTAAACGTTGACGTATGACCCCAATATTTTTATTAATCGACAACGAAATTATCTTAAAATGTGATCTTGAATTTTTGACGTAGGTATCTTATGTAGGTAGGTACCTATAGTACGTATAGACATAAATCCCCAGTCGGATTTGCAAAGATAAAATATTTATTGTTTATGATCCTTGATTTGGATAAGTCTACAAACGCGAAGCTGAGTTCACCGAATCCAAATGTATTGTTTAAAATTAAATACAAACACAAATGAACTCAAGAAAAAAAAAACACTAACAAACGTACTGGAATGTTCGAGATAAAGAAACTCACTTCACGAGCGTTTCTTAGAACTGTAAATGCATTTACATAACTTGCAGATTCTTCTTAATCTCCGCGTATTAAACTTGGGTGGCAACATAGTGATATTCTATACGAGAGAATTATGATCTAGGTCGTAAAACTAGGAACTAGTATTAAACGGGAGTGTTCGTTTTCAAATACGCTCCGTTTAGTTCAACACATGCCAACGGTACATTTCGGTGTCCCATTTTTTACCTGCCCATTTATTTGGGTGTCGTTCGATGACTATTGTTATTACCGGAAGATCGCTAGAAAGCTCTAGGTGTAAATTTCGTGCTTACCAGTGCTGCCAATATGATAATTCCAGAGATTACTGCCACCACAACGCCAGCAACCATGCCGGCATCGCGGCCGCTGCTTGAGATTCCTGTACCAGTCTTGGGTGTTTCAGGGACACCTAGAATAAATAAAAAAAACAATTGTTATTACATTGTCAGGTGACACGTTTTGCAGTTGTTTAAACCTTTGCAACGTGTTCATTGATATGCAAGACAAATGAAGCGAAAGTTAGCCGTGTGTTCATAATTGATTGTACAAATTAAATTGTAAATGAGCCGTAGGTAGATACAATTGTTTAACTTACTTAGATTTTAATAGCAGATAACGTTGCAAAGCTTTTAAACGTAATTAGAGTTATAGTTAATTACAACTGTTGCGTTTTTTTATGAACAAAATGAAACTTTCACCAAAAAGCAGAAAAGAGAGGTGATTTGTGAAAATGTTAAATTGAAAGCAACATAGAAACAAATGAAGAACATAAACAAGTGAAGAAATTAAAGAAATCAATTTTGTTAACTAAACTAGAAGGTGCAAATAATAATGACAAAACGCAGTTTTAGGCTTCCTTAGAAAAAATATACAAGAACAAACTTTCTGGTAGTTGAAACAGCTTAAGTACACAATAATGGTCGTCCATCCTCGTTGACAAGTTCATTGTCAACAAATTAAAAACATTTGAAGAAGAATGACGACTGTGGCGTCATAGATTGACGTATTTCTACATAGTCTTGTGGAATATACTGGGCGGGAGCTCCTCCGATCAATTCTCTTACATCTAATTGTCAATTTCACTTTATATTTGTGTGGGCGCTTAACCCGATCGCACTAGACATTCTATTTACAGCTAGTGTCAATGAAACGTGCCAACTAATACTATTTAACTGAAATATCCTAACCTACTTTCACATTACAGATGTTTTCACTGTTTTGTTTGTCATTATGAGTAATGTTGTAATAAAATATAGATGGACACACACAACAGGACAGGATGGGTGGTGTTCTAATATTTACATAACAAAACCCTGAAACACCTGGTACAATAAATCAGAATATAATGTTCATATCAAGTTTATCTTTATGCCGAGTGACTTGGTATTAATTAAAATAACTCTTGAATATTCTCAAATAACAATTCAATTTTGATTTTTTATTTAATTATACAATTTCGTCATGATTTTATTCAGTAAAATATAGCTACTGAATTAAAACACTTGTATCCGAATCATCTGGAATAATGTTAGTTGCGATAAAATTGGTTAATTGTTAGTAGTCAAACGGAAGTTTATGCGACATGCACCCAGCTCATAATGAATCTGTGTGTCTTCCCGTCATCGAAAGTGTGATTTTTCCGACTTTAGCACAAAATTAAATAAAGTTATAATACGTTACCCTCAATATTTAAGTTTTTCAGGGCGTCTGGTAAATTAACCAAACTGATTTTTTCAAAATTATAATGAGATTCTTTGACGGGCTCTTCCGTGGCGTCTGGTATCCTCTCCAGAGCCTCTCCTTTCAAGAACAGATCTATAAATGGCTGATTCCTTTTTCCCAGATCTCGTTTATCAGCTTCCCAATAGGCCTTCATTGGCTCAGCTTCAGGGTCCGTCAGGGGCGCAGTGATTGGTCCCTCTGTTTCCTCAGGGTCCTCAGTCGTATCTTCACTCTTCAGGAGGCCACGTCCCAACTTCAAGAGAAGGTTTAGCCCTTCTCTTTTGTAATTCACCATATGTGTCAAGCTTCCCGATAATCATTCGCATTCAAAATAGCTATACATCTGTTTGACAACTAGCAGATTGGCATGCCCTGCAAATCAGTCAAGGAATCCCAAGTTGAAGACACACAGATATTGATTGATCATCACAATGAACTGTTGTTAGTTGATGGCCTGATGAGTATTAGTGATGTTCGATACCCATTACCTTATGTATTTATGGGCGATAGTTTATCTTATCAAACGATGTGATTAAATGATTCAACCCATCCATGAAGCAATCTTTAATCAAAATCGTGGCGTTTGATCGACAACAAAATACTGAAACTGTAGACATTTTCTCTAACTATCCCAGTCATTACTGAAAGCAAGGTTAGTTATATAGCTAGCACGTTCACTTTCATTTCGGTGAATTCAATTAAAGGCAACATTTCAAACGTCACGTATCTGATTAATTAACAAACTCATGTGAGACAGATCAAGGGGGTAAACTGGTTGAACGATAAATTGAATGTAGGTCTTCAAAATACTCACTGGTTACAGGTTTTTCTTCAATAACTATGGTTTCATTTGAACCAATGGTCGGTTTATTATGCACCTCCACATCTGGTTCTATTGAATCTGTAGATTTTATGAAATAAATAACTTAAAATGCTTCCTTATTGATAAATTCTTGTTTTCATTTTCCGTAAGTGGGTAGTATTTTTGTATATTGATTACACATCGAAACAATTTCACGTTAATAGGCACGGCACACGCGACACGTACGGGTTTCCGAAACGGAATGAGACAGGCCGAAAACCGGTCGCGTGTAACCGCCATTGACGTCCCACCACCGGGCTGTTCTGTCAATTTAACTGAGCGCGATCTGGCTCGCACTCACAAACCATGCACTGGTTAATTTTAACTGCACCATATTGCCCATAACACTGTTTTTTTTCTACTTTATTCTAATAATATTAATCAATTAATACCATATAATTTTTATCAATTCTGGCAACACACTGACTACTTAATGTGTAAGCCAAATTCTATTGAAAATACTTTTTATTAAGAATCATGTGTCATTGGCATTCATCAGGTTATTTCAGTTTAAATCAGAACCTAATACTTTCGAGTAAAATAATTAACATACATTTTCTAGTAAGCAACCCAGGTGTGAGGTAACATCGTTGCTAGCATGCGCATGCGGCGTGCCGGATCGCAGGTAGAACCACTGAACAAAAGGTGGCGTGATGCCGTGACGTCACGTCGCCTTATTCGCCAACTGTTAGACTATTGGGCGATCTGTTTCCACACGAGTGCAGTCACATCAAGTAGGCCTGTTCGGTGCATACGCACCCATGTGTGAGGTCACAAGCCTCAATGGGTAATAGAAACATTAGAATAGTGACTCATTAATATAGATTCTGTGGTTACCAAGGAGTTACAAACTGATTGTGACTATTTTTTTCCTGCCTCAAAGCTTATCTTACTTATTTAGCTCCTTATATTATATCTTATTTATCTATAAATAGAATGACTTCGTGGCCTTGGTAGTTTGTCTACAAATAAAGTCAAAAAGAAAAAGCCGCCGAAAAGCTTTATTTATAGTTAATCCGACAATCGCGCCAAAATTATCGATTTAATCAATATTTCTGTTACGTGATTTATGTAGGTAAATACTTACACATTACAAATCACCGCAACACGCGATATCTACACGTAAAGCATTTCTTATGATAACGATTTGCTTATAAACAATTATGAGTAATAATTGTAACGATTAAGTCGAATGATTAAAGGCATGAGATAAGTCGTAGGCGCGGTATATTCCAACCAAAACATGGAAGTTCTTCGTAACTGATCAGTCATACTAAAATTTACCACTGATAAAAAATATCGTACGATGTGTCGTCATCTAGTGACGTGGTTCATTACGTGTTCGGGCCGCTAAATGATTCGACCAAGTATTTTTAAAATTCACATCAATGTTCTAGTGGCCTTGCCTGTGCAATGATATTACGAAAATGATCGTCACAAGGACCGAATTTACGGGACCGTTTTTTTTCGTCTAATGTCACGCTAACTGACGCAATACAGTGGCGTGATGGTGTGACTAAAAGCGTTTGTTGACCTTTCAATGAAGAAAGTTATAAACATTCAACAGTTAATTCTCGTAAACGATTAAACCTACATTGAAACCTAGTATGAATTTTACATTCTCCTCACCTTGATCTTTGAAGGTCTATAAATTACTTGAAAAGAAACGTAAATGATGTGCATTTACATAAACGGCAGAATATATTTTTTTAAAGTTCCAAATTGATACTTGTAACAGCTTCCTTGTATAAAAACAGTACCTACGTAACAAGTACTTGGTAGCGTCTTATTGATCGGGTACACAATCAATCATTACTAAACGTTACCAATCGTACTAAATGTATTTTTTATTGACCCACTCACTCAACTGTACTTTAATAAACAGATGAATGTATGCAATGAACGGACCTCACGATGACCGATGATCTGGAGTTGTATATTTCCATCACATAACGCGTAGACGTTGTAACCACACTATATGACAATCTTAGATAGACTATGAACTTCCTTGTACCAAATTTTCTTTATGAAGTAGCCACTAAGTATTTCGCAACAAAAAAGGAAAGGAAAAATCTAGATACAGTAAGAATCTGATTATTTGTGTGTGGTTATCTTCCAGCAATCTATCCATCGTACAAGTGCAGTGGACAAATTGAACGCTGTTTCCACGAGAGTCGGAAAATTTGCGAAAAACAATAAAATTACTTAAAGGAATTTTGCAACCGTTTTCTGCACCTTGATACAGTTTCCTATATTACGATGAAGTGATTTATGTATTCCACGTCATTATATTGAACTAGCCTTTGTACATCCCATGCCATTTTCGAGCAAGGTGACTGTTTCTTTTCCTACGACTAAACGACGACGAACTCTGGTGTGGCAAGATAGGTTACGTTAGCCACGCTATATTTTTATGTACTGGCCATTACTATATTTTATTGGACCACGTGAATGCAAGCTTTGTCGGAATCACATTGTTTTTACTTTTTATTCGTTTTTTCTAACTCACTTAACTCTTGGACATTAGTCGTGCAAAACATACTTTTAAAACAGATAAATATTAATTGGGTTTTACCATATGGTATAGATTTTTACGGAATCGTAACTTCCTTCCCCAAATCGGGTAGACACTGGTATCGCATACATATTACCTATTTAATTATTTATCCTTATTTTGAACAATGCTTTATAAATAAAAAAGTTAATTTATAATTCTGGCTTATCTTATCAGCACGTACCAATTTACTATGATTAATGCGCCGTCAATTACTTTTATCTTTTCTTTTATCCGCTAATTCGTGTCTAGATCTGGACTTACGTGGGTATTACCTACAGGGAAGTGTCTGCAATTGTGAAGGTTGTCTTTGCCAATTAATTAAAACATTTTACGTGTATGTGATTAGCATTTTAGCATTTTTGGGCATGCCAACGCAATTTGAACTTTAGACTAAGTACAAACACAAATTGCAAATTCACGAACGCTTGCGATTTTCAACTATATTAATTTTTCCGTTTTTTTTTGCACTCAATTTATTAAAATTTTCAATATTAATTTATTACCTGCAGACCATCTAATAAAACAACAGAGCAACAAAATAATGTTGTTTAAAGTACCAAAATCTTTGTTCATAAATGTTGGCTAGTCCTTCACATATAAAGTGGTAGATATAAAGTGCTAAATCACGGTGTAAGTTCGTAATATTGAGTTTACCACTCAAGCTACACATTGATAAGAATCTCAACATTATAAATGCAAATGAAAGCATTAAAGTACAATTACTTTTTTATGCATGTCCTTGAGCATCTTTTTTACATCAATCAAGTATTTTTGTGTGTTCTTCTACGTAACGTTTTTCTTCAAACAATTTTATTGGTGTAAAAATAAAACACTTAGGTTAAGAAAAATAAAACGGGTTCCAAATAGATACACTCAAAGAAAGCGACAAACAAAAACCGGTTTATACCGATATAATTTTAATTAAAAGCGTGTTACGTCAATACGACATATGTTTGAAAAAAAACGTCAACTAATTAATGAAGATTGAATGAAAATTCCTAATGACAACGGCTTATCAGTATCATTCACACACTAATAGGGTACATGTTTCATCTATCCGAAATCACGCCACATATTGGTTCGCATTAAAATTAATCTTCTTATAAAAGTGATTACGATTGTGAAATTCATTTATTTGATTTCGCCACCTGCTTTATTACGCAAATCTAGCGTAAACACCCATTGTTTCAGTAATCATCAGATTTAGGCCCTTTGTACACGGCACGGTTTCTTTACGGTACGGTGTATAAACTGCGCCGTAGAAAAAACGTGTCTGTCAAGCTTCCATCTGGATCCATACACACACTGACGGCCGTGCCTACACACGGCGCGGCGTATGAACGGGTATTTAGTCTGAACGGCCCAAATCGAATGAACCACGGGTCATTCGACCGTAAGGAAAAATCGTTTACTTTCCAAAGGAAGTTGAAGTCGTTAAAGTTGATACGAATTCGGAAAAGGCTGGAAAACTTATGTGTAATCTGTACAGTAGTGGTCGTTAATATGACACGTCCAGTTTTATAAAGAACTATCTTTTGCCCGCGACTCCGTCCGCGTGAAAGCCAACTATACCATAAATATATTCTATACCATAACTCAGCTATAAGTTTCTATCAGTGATTTTTTTTTGATTTCGGAGATTACGTCCTACATCCAAACTTACAAACTTTATCTCTTTTTAATATTACTGTAGAAAAATTTGGCATTAGAGTTCGATGTGTTGCATTATCGCTCAGATACCTAATACGGTTCTGATAGACAGTCGAACAAGCATGTTTTCCCATTCCGATTGTTTTACTGTACATTGTTTCAAGTACCAACACTCCATGTTTCAGAATCGTTTGAAACTTGGCCCACCTGAGACTGATAAAATAAACCATGTTGAAGTAAAGAGTCACTGTTTTAGCGCGACGCACAGCCATAATTATGCCAGACTACCTATGCTCTTGAGTACCGAGCTAACTAAATATTTGATTCAATGCCAATTTGCCTAGGAACTGCATTTTTTTTAAACTGAGACCCTGATGTGTCGGTACATTTTAATTATCATCGTTACTTCATAGAGAGCGCCTCGTGTCGTACATACCTAGGCGCTAATTTTAACCATACAAACAACAAAGTTGTTCATAAATAAACAACAGCGGGGATAAAAATAGTAGCCAAATTACTAACACGTAAGTATGAGTCTTGTTTCCTTCATTGAACTGAAACGGTTTCTCTACGTATTGCTTGGTTAGGTATCCAAAAAATCATATCTCAACATTGTTTTATTTGCTTACTTGGAGCGGATTTCACCAACAAAACTGTATGCGACCAGCACATCTAAAAAGCTTTCTAGAGCTGTCAGTGTCATCATTGTTATGGAATTTGACACTGACAGCTCTTGAAAGCGTTCTAGATGTGCTGCTCGCATTAAGTTTTATTGGTGAAATTCGCCCTTAGTTCATACAAAAATCCCATAGTTACCTACCTATAGTTTATTCTCGAACCTGAAAAATTTCCGGCAAACTTTTTTTTCTTTTTTAAAAACCTGTAAAACGAATACCTTAAAACAAAAAAAGCCAAATCGGTCCAGCGGCTCTGGTGTGATGTGCATACCAACGAACCTAACATTTCATTTTTATTATTCTAAAGATATCTAGCAGAATAGAAACTGATTTCTCACGGCTCAGAAATACCTAACTGATAGTAAAGTTTACAGCAAATTACACCCATGACCTTTAAGATCTGACCGTTTACGTGTTTTAGCATTGTTTATTTCTTATACGTTTTTCACATCACAAAATTTAAAAGAAAACGTAAACGTTTTTATATAGACGTTAATGTCGGTCAAAAAGACAAAAATAGATTAATGCGAAGAAATAGAAAATAAGTTACATTGTTGGATTTTTTGCTGCTTTTAAGCGTTCATTGTTAAGACAATAATTCTTGTTATTTTTGAATTGTGTTACTTAAATAAAATAGAATCAAAATCAAGGTAATTGACATAACAAAAAAAAAATAAGTTTAGAACACACATTGTGCAGTAGGTAGGTACCTACTCTAAAGTTGGGTAAGATTATATCAGCAGCATACTGCGTTCATGTTTTCTTCAATACAATTCGGATTTGTAGATACTGACATAACGAAGATCAAAAGCTTTATGTAAGTTTTTCAGTGCTGCTTACAAGTTACCACCTCAAGGAAACAATAACTCATCAAAAATAAAATTCTCAGATACTTTTAAATAATGGTGCCGATTCCCTTGTTCACAAACTAAACTAAATTTAAGTTCAGTGCATCTTTTTCTTTCTATTTCATTATGAAAAGGACAGAAGATAATATATATTTTAGTTTAGTCCTGTCAAATTAATCAGCGCCTGACGTAAATCGACGTAATTTTAGTAGGCAAGTTTTTAATCACGTCTAAACTTGTATGGAGTAGTGACAGATTTGACAGGACTAAATTAAAATATATCTTCTGTCCTTTTCTTAATGAAACAGAAAGAACAAGATGCACTGAACTTAAATTTAGTTTAGTTTGTGAACAAGGGAATCGGCACCATTATCTTCGCATCTGGCGTTGATAGACGTCGCGTAGACACTACGCTTGTGTCGCTTAGACATGATTGCAACAAAAGTAGTAGCGCAGCTTAGTGCTCATACACACGAGCGGCACGCGTCTGCCGTTGATGCGTGCCGCTCGTGTATATGAGCTACTTATACGACTGACGAACGCCGGTTCTAATTGTAAACAGTGCTGTATACAAAATTCATTGGGCAAGGCCCGACCGTCTACGCGGATAGCAAAAACGCGCCTGTAAAAAACGTCAAACATTATTCAAATAATGAAAATACACTTACTGTCTTCGACGCACATCTGGTTGTCGGGCAGCAGTCTAAGTCCGTTGGGGCATGCGCAGGAGACGCGCGGTGAATGAGCCCCGATGCGTGGCGCCGGTAGACAGAGGTGAGAGCAGTGGCCATTGACGGCAGCGCAATGGTTGACACCATCGGGCTGACGGTACGGGTGGTAGACGTGGATAACCATGGGGTTTTGAAGCTGTCAATGTTAACATAGATGTAGTAACAGAAGACAGAAAAAGCAGTGATAAATGTTTTATTCAAGGCGCTAGCTGCTCAGTCTTTTTAGACACTGTCGTTATTGTCTTAGAAACCATTGATCCTGTTTTTAAACTAGTTAACATTCGCATACATATATTAATTATAGGCGATAACGAAAAAATCTTAAAGTGCCGATAAAAAATCAGTTTGTTGGCTAGTGCTAACTTATTTGTAACTGCTGCTTCCGATGCTGGAAAACTACTCGCCAAAACATTGTGTTTATATACAAAAACTCAATGACCGATCGTAACGGGTAATTATTATTCGTAATTATTAGTTCGTGCATATTAGTTTGAATATGTAAATGTGTGAAATTCACAATTACGTTAATCGTCAATACCGAGATAAGAAACGAATTTACTGTATTTTTTTTTTAATATTCATATTACAAGGTCCTCGTCAAAACCCATAATAGGGTAATTATGATGGCCAGGGTCAGACTTCCTTATTTAACTCCTCCACGTTGCTCTATAATTGACATTTTGTGTCGGATTCGACTCTCAAAACACGAGTGTTAATTAAAAAGTCGATGTCAAGGAGGCTATCCGATATCTCGTTTTCGGTAATGACCAAAAAACACATAAACTTGGCTTTAAACTCGTTAATCAGAGTTTACATTTTGTTTCATTTGCGCAAGGCCTTGACTACAAGGAAATGTTTATTTGTTCGAGTGCTTTTCGTTATTGTCAAATCTGACTTGCTATGATCCTTTCTTCCAATCGTTCTAATTCATCGGGTACAATTCAATTTTTATTTCAAGGTTCAAAAACTTTCTCATTCTAATTTGTTTAATAACATTCCCATGACTCCCATTCTCTTCATCTGGTTTTGTCGACGGAAGAATAGACAAAATGACAGATAAACAATCACAATCTGTCAATTTGTCTATTCTTCCGTCATGCTGCGCGCGCTGGACGTGCTGGGCTGCAGTGTTCAACTTACGTTATGAGTAGGAGTAATAGGTTCAATGTCTTTTCCGTTGAACTTATTTGCGCGGTAGACGGCAGCCTTGTCCCAGTCAGTCCAGTAGACCCAGTCCTCGAATGTGGTGATGGAGAAGGGATGACGTAGCACATCTGTGGAGTACAGGATGACCCTGCGCCCGGTACCGTCGTAGTTGCACGAAGATATCATGTTCATTTTGGCATCCACCTGAACAAACATTTAAGTTCAATGACTCTGAACATTCTATTCGAATTGATTGTTGAAAAATACTAGAGGTTTATAGTATTGTTTATAAAAAATTTAATTGTCAGATCCATGAATCATAGGTACTATCAAATTTGAATGAACGTCGAGTTATCATAATAATACCTATCTCTTTTTAATAATTAATTCATAACACTTGATTTTGCTAAAGAAGTAAAGATAAAGCTAATTATGTTCATATCTAATGCCATTAGGCGAAATTAAGTACCTAAGGTGTAGTGTTGGAAAAACCGTAAAAATTTTACAGTAATGTTCGATTCTGTATCTTTTTGCTAGTGGTTGTTAAATACTGTATGACGTATGCCATCTGATGTTCAAACGTCATTTATTTTTCATAAACCACGTATTGCTATATCCTTTTCACAGTCCACTGTTTTAGGAGCGGGTGAAGCAGGCAAATAGCATAGGCACATGGTTAAGACCTTTTCTTTGACGCTCTTCCGAAAAACAAATACATATAGGTAAATACCTTACTTACGCACAGTGCACTCATCTATATCTATACACACACTACATATAAATACGTACATACATTTAATGAATTCAGCTTCTTTTATTACAAAAAACTTCTTTACTTATGGCTATCTTATTTTTCCACTCACCCAATAAACGCGTTTGCGCACAAGGTCCAATGTGAGGCCGTTGGGCCATTTGACGTCATAAGATACGATGGTTTGCCTGTGGGAGCCATCCATACCCGCTCGCTCGATCTTCGGTACCTGACCCCAGTCGGTCCAGTACATCCAGCTAAAGAAAAAATTAATAATTGTTAAATATTTAATAAGCTATCTATCTATCTTCTATATAAATGTATAAGTAAACCAATTTCCGTGCGTTAGTATCGCAAAAACTCGAAAATGGCTGGATCTATTGATTTTTTGTTTTTTCTCTCCTCAATACTGGGGTGGTTTAGGAAAAAAGAAAAACCCAAAGGAACGAAAAATCGAAAGCCGAGAAATCGAAAATATCAAAATTTTGTTCATGTGGTACGAAGTTCACCGGGTCATCTAAGTTTAGAACAAGTTTACAGTCGACTTAGCATACATATGTCGTATGAAGAACTTCAATTTATATATCAAATGCACATAAATTATATTCGGTTACTTACCAAATAAATTAGACAGTTTGAAATCAAAGCGAATTCATGTATTTTTGTAAAAATTATCACATTTTTAACGTAAACATTGTTGTATTCAGGTCTGATACCATTTGAATTGAGTTTTATGGTTCCTTGCTAATTGATGCAAATTGGTGGAAATTTCCTGTCCTAATCTATAAGGCCTACTATACATGCAAAAGGCCAATCTGATCAGGTCAACCTGCGTCAGTTACCACATAAGGTACGGATGTTTAGGAGGTGAGGCGGATCTAAATGAGGAACTGATCACATTATATATTATGGTAGCGTTAAGAAGACTCAAATATACATCGTAAATTGTTGATCTATTGATTCTAAAAAGGTGTACGTGACATTTTGAGTTGTAAATGCAATCAATGGCTCCACTTACGTCAATTGTGTCAACGAATAATGATTCCTATTACAATACGTTGCGACGATCCGAAATACATCGACATTCCTAAGTCAATTGATCAAAGGAGACTGAAACGATTTCATACAATCTTGGGCCTGGATGTAAAAAGATGAAAGTGGTCTCAATTAATAGCTTATATATTATTAACCTTTCACTGAAAATTATACGGATTTTGTCAATCTGAGAACAGAGATATAAGCGATTATTTAAGTAAAAGTGAGGTTATATTACAATTTTTAACTAACAGCTGATTCCTGAAGTACAAAATATGTTCTTTTGCACTAATAGTTATTAATTTAGTAGAAAATGATTGAAAGATTTTTCAATGAATTAATGAATGAACGTCAATGAAATAATAAAAATAAATGATTTTGAATTTGAATGACTTCAAGTCGCATCGGAAACACGAAACGAGGCAAAGACTATTTTATGTGCGAGTGAGCAAACATGAGCAGTCGCTGTCTAGTGTCAAATTCAGTCAGCTGTCATGCCAGTGACATATTATATAGACTAAAAATAGAAGACTGATTTTAATCGATATGAAATCGATAATCATTAATATTGGTTTTTCAGCAATTAATTGATATTTTATTTATTAATATGACTGTAATTTTAAATGCACTATAATGCTTATAAGTATAAATAGTGCATTCAATTACTTTCGAGTTAATTATATAGTGCAAAGGTTTTATTTTTGTAACTGTGTAATCGATTACTGTTGAAAGAATAGTCTTATGAGAAGTATTAATTTTATATTTAATAGGACAGTACAGTTTATAAATAAGAAAATAATATAGTAAAGTGACAACAATAGAGTAAAGAGTCCAAACCATAACTTTTGTACTAACAAGTATGTATAATCGACTAATAAGTATAATCCACCTTTTCATTATGACGGCAATCTGTACTTTTAAAAACCTTTTCTGACGCGCTCATAGCCTTCTTATCCTTCTTATTGGGACATTCGGGACTCTTGTGTCCTGGTTGTCTACACTTAAAGCAAATTATAGGCTTCAACTTTTTGCTTGTAGAATCTGCGCAGCCACCTCATTCTGGAGAGGGTCCTTAGAAAGTTCGTTTAATAGCTTTGCCTTAACCAACTCACTGGTTACATCAACATTCGAATTCTCTAAAGCCATGATCAGCGGTTCGTACCGTGGTGTCAATCCTCCAAGAATAATCGCAGCCAAAGATCCATCGTCGATCTTCTTACCGATATCTTCAAGATCTTGAGCAGTACTCAAAACGGCGTTGATATATGATTCTATGTCTTGGTAATCGGTTAAGGTAGGTATATTTGTATAATCTACGCTCTAGAGAGAGACTTCCACCCATACCTTTATCCTTGTAACCTTTTTGTAAAGCACTCCAAGCCTCTTTAGGGTTTTTCGCATTTCTCACGTGTGAAATTGCACCTCCGTCTACCGTAAGGCATATTTTTGACATGTCTTTACGAGAGCGCACATCCTTCGCTGTTTTATCAGAATCATCATACCCAGTGATGGACGTCCACAGCTCCTCATGAATGAGGAGCATCCTCATGTTGAACTTCCAGGTTGGGTATCCGTCTCGGTTTATTAACATCTTGATTCCTTGAAAATTCATACTATTACCTGACATTATCTACTTTTTAAATAAACAGCTTCGTGCTGAACGTGTTGAAAGAATAGTCTTATGAGAAGCACAGATGAGAAGTATGAATTTTATATTTAATAGGACAGTACAGTTTTTAAAGAAGAAAATAACATTGTAAAGTGACAACAATAGAGTAAAGAGTACAAACCATAACTTTTTGTACTAATAAGTATGAATATACAACAATTACTCAATCGATAATCTCACGAAAACTATCTTTCTCATATTTCTCCGAATCCAGATTGAGAATTGGGGTGATTTTTCATATTCTGAGATAAAAAAATATGACTAATTTTTTAGATCATATCTCAACTGATTACATTTGGGCCCACCGTTTTCCATCTCCTTTGCCTTCAGTCAATGGCACTGTATGGAGCTGATTACTACCTACCGTATTTTATATTGTGGAGTAGCGGTTTATTTATGACGAATTCGTATGGAATGCTTGATATTATTAAAAATGTAGGTTCTTTCGAGTTTGACTAATAATTTTGAGACGGGTTAGGTTAGTCCTATGTCGTTTTCCTCATTAAGTACGGTAGGTTGCATTTTTTTAGTCCTACGGAAACATTTACTCCCTGACGTTTGAAAGCGTCAAAATTGTACGAAAGTGCTCACAGGTGGCCTGTCTTTTATTATCTACTAGCTGACCCGACAGACGTTGTCCAGTCCAAATTTCAATAATTCATACAAAAATCACATAGAAAAAAGGACGAATTCGAACATTTTCTGGAAATCATTTCCGTTTTTTCTTTTCGCAAAAATCTGATTCGGACGATTACGAATATTTTAAATAAAAAAAATAGCCAAATCGGTCCAGCCGTTCTCTAGTGATGCGCTTGTCATACCAACGAACAGCTTTTGATTTTTATTTATATAGATTAATTGTGTCTGCAACGCCGCATTGATTATCGTATTATACCTACCAGGAAAATTGCTATTAACGCAAATGATATATTTAATGACACATTGTTACTAATTACTTGATCCAATATTGATTATCGTCTTTGATAAATATCATTTATTTATAGAATCGTGTGTTACTCATAAAAAAGCGGATTATTTTTAAACTTTTCATAAAAATAGCCAACATGAGTGATGAACTGATGATACATTATAGGAACGTCCGGCACACCCTTTTCGGATATTTCCAGTACCATTTTCCTTGCTGCGTGGTTAGAATATTATTCTCTTCACATATAATAGTCGTGCAAATATGAGAAAAGAAGTGTTAAGAGGAAACGTGGTCACGTGGTCGCTGGCGTTCATTCCATACAAACGCATTTCTCTGTTTTCTCCCTGGTTCCTGGCTATAGCAAATTTTATTTTTTTATGTTTTAATTCCATGTCCCTATGATGTGTTTTCGGCGTACTTAAATTAGTTTTAGAAAAACAAAAATTGGAAAAAGAAACCGAACATAATATCCGTGGTAGATTGTTTCGTGAAAAAATATTTTCTCTAGTGTCATTATCATTACCCAAGTAGAAAGCTGACGATTACTGGAGGATGATTGTGTATGGACTAAACGCCAACGACCACGTGACCACGTTTCCTCAACTGTTACATGTGCCATGTATTTGAATTTTTTCCTTTGTTTTGTTAGGACTTTAACCCTTCTTTTTCGTCCGGAAAACACAGCACGATTGATATAACGTTAGTGGGAAAATATTATGGGATTAATGATATCATTGATAATGTCGAACTACTTCAAGTAACGTTGTAAATATTTAACGTCTCCTTGAATAGCTTACAAGTGAAATTTATATCTCTGGGAAAATATAATGTTTAACAAAAGTGTTTTGAATGTAAGCCTAATTTTGTTTAATATTGGCTTTGTACAGCATATGTATATTTGACGGGTATTTTATGTGCATTACAATCGGTTTATGTTTAAAAGTAATGCTATACAGAGTGGCAGGGACGTCGAAGTACAACCTATATCACCATGGATTTAGTACATGATTCAGGACCTCTGCGTTAAAAATTTCAACAACATATTTTTTTTATAAACGTCAAGGAAGGAAAATTACATTAAAAAACATGATATTTACCGTGAAAACTAACAGCTTAGTGTGCTTGCATTATTGAGTAAATATTGTCAGTTGTGTTTTCATAGGTACCTAATGTTCAATATTTTCAAGCCACATTTTCCTCATTAATCTCTGTTTACTGTTTTATTAATCTTTAACATTCTTTCTTAGGTAAGTATAGTCGATCTCGTAATCACTTTACCACTTTTGATAACAAACAATATTCACCCTATAATGTTCTCACTTCTGGGACACAGGCCTGGAGTCTTTGAGAGGGACGGGGCCATAATCCACCACGCGGACCCAATGCAGGGTGGTAGATGTCACATGTCTTCGATTTTTTTGTTCTAGGACATGCTGGTTTCCTCACGATGTTTTCCTTCACGGTTTTGAGAGCAGTGGTGATGAAATAATTTACGCAAAGTAAAGCGCCTGTTTGCGTTACCACGCGTTACCACTGGGCCACCACTTTTGACAACATTTCCCAGTAAATTGAAATTTCCTTAAGGTTGAAACTGAAAAGTTTAACTATGACATAGACAAAAGTGCAAGTGGCATTCAACCTATTGTAAGGGTGGTAAAGCTATTACGAGGTTGGCTATACTAAGTAGGTAAGTAAGTATCTATTTTTCCTTCAAAGTTACTCCGCAATTGTATGTATATTATTATGAGTGTTATGTGTTAAAGGAAGTAAATAGTACTATTGTTATGTAGATAAGTACGTACAAACAGAGTAATGTACCCTAATGTTTTGTCAGTTGCTTTGTTCATATTCTTGCATATAAAAATACTCCGTATTGTTTTGGTGACCAACCCGTTTGTCGTGCTATTATAGGCAAATTAACCTAACAGCTACCCAGAACGTGTTATGGCGTGATCGACGTAGTAGCTGAGCGATTGGCTAATACTCTACGTGTCGCAGGTTACATTTTATACGGAATAAACTAAAATAAATATTTGTATTGTCTTCAGATTGTATTTATCGTGCGCGCTGTTTGCGTATGTGGGATTAAATATTTGTGTTTCTAAACACACCCATGATAAATAGGAAAGTTCCCTAGGGTTTTTCATATTAGAAAAAAAACAACCCTCAAGTGGATGTCATAGCGGATTATAGAACATAGTGGATTATTTTTTGGGAATGGCCTTCGTCATCACAGTTTTGTTTAAGACCGTTTCGACAGTTTGATGTTCGCGTCTATGTAAATACTCACCCATCTATAGGGTTAAGTGCAATAGCTCTAGGTTCTTCAAGCTGGTCCCTGATGAGGATCTTCCTCATGTTTCCTTGCAGGTCTGACAGCTCGATGTGGTTCTTGCCGGTGTCGGTCCAGTACAGGTGGTTGTAGATCCAGTCCACCGCGAGACCGTCTGATGTGATCAACTGGTCGCCGATCACCACTGTCCTTTGTGTGCCCTCGTCTATTGGCGCCCTGAATAAAGAAAGAATTGATAAGTGAAGTAGACTCAAATTAAGGTGGATGCACCAAGGAAGCCCGCGAAATTCAAAATTTCTTGCGTTTTTTACCATTTGCAGGTCAGTGTCAGGTTGTATGTTGATTAAAATATGATTACGACCGTCACAAATACGGCTTTATAGAATTATAATCATTAGAATCAGCAATACAACTCCTTAAGTTAGAATAATCCCCAAATGTCATGATTTCATGAAATAGTCATTCAATAGGATTATATGAACTTAGAGAGTTGTATTGATGATTTTTATGACTATAATTCTATAAATAAATATCTGATACAGCTGCAATTCATATTTAGATCAACATACAACCTGATACTGCCCTGCAAATTGCAAAAAACGTAAGAAAATTTGAATTTCGCGGGCCATGGGTAGATATAAGTTTTAAATCTTATATTTAAAAGTTTTGAGAGGAATGATAGCGTGACGGTTGACAGGAGAAAATGGAAAGAGAAAACGAGTTGCGCCGACCCCGAACATGGGACGAGGGCAGGAACATGATGAGTTTTAAAACACAATCAGCTTATTGAGCGTTTTAAATCCCCAATAACTGCCCCCGTGCACTGCCAATACCAATACTATATTTATAACCGCAATTTGACATTTGAAAGGACTAAGAGCTTTATCACACTGGCGTTTTGCGAGCGAGTTATCAGCAAGGCGATTGACGGGCGTTTGCGAGCGAGTTATCAGCGTAGCGATTGTTCAACGTGCTCGCTGCGTGTGCGTAGCGACAGTGGCGTTGACGTGAGTGTTATGGCATTATCCTATGGCATTAAGTCCGCCTCTGTACATTTGTGTGCTTGAAGTATTAAATAAATAAATAAAAGAGAGAGCGAGTGTACAATAATGTGAAAATGCGGCGTACACGTCGCGTAGCCGCGGTTAGCTCGCTTCGCAGCCGCGGAGAGCACGCTCACAAATCGCCTCGCTCTAATGGTCAGTTGAATCCACGAGAAACATTACACCGAGTAGGTAATAAAGTAAGAGTCAATTTTCAAAAAAAAAATATACCTACGTATTATAAATAGTTTGCCATCATAGTTCATTAATCTCTTCACACACATTCGGTAAAAGCATTTAATTCATAATATGACGTCATTCTTATTCTTAGACACGATAAAAATACTTTTTATGACTGTGTAATATTATAAATATTATATGTTTACTTATGTAATTTGTTATCTCATTGTAATAATGTAAGCAATAACAGTATCATACGAGTTCATTGTCTTTTTGTTTTAGCCTTATGAACCCAAAATTATCTTTTACTACATCGCTTAGGGCCTTTATTTTGACAACAATGCGCAGCGTGGGAAAAAAAATAATTATCATTTTAAAATTAAGTAGTTTTCTCCTTTAAAACCGCACTCTTTTTGCAATCATTTGGTATAGGCAAAAGCTGTGGAATAATAAACAAAAAAGGGAATTTAGGATAACTCATTAGTATAATAGGTAGGGGTTTTTGAAATCCGAAAACGTGTGAAGCCTCGTGCAGACTGGCCCGACGCGACACCGGTATTGTTCAACCATGAAGTTTTCTTAGAAATTGTATAGTAAGAGTCGCGTCGCGCCAGTCTGCACGAGGCTTTATGGACCTCAAATGGAGTTGGGCCAGGACAGGTAACGCAGTGACCGAGTGGTGCCCAAGAACTGGAAGACGAAGTGTCGGATTGTCGTGCGAGATGGACGGACCATTACCATCGCGTATAAAACCTGGATGAGGCTGGCACCAGGCCCAGACTTGGAGACCCAGGGCCCCTAGGTACTGCAACATTTGAGGCCCCCCATTCCGAAGCCATTTTGGAAGTTCGGTAAAGAAAATGAAAATGATTGCCTTTATTTAGATTAAACATTAGACATAATTTAGTCTATTCTAATTATGTCACAATAGTTACGTTACGTCAACGGATGTCATACGCGGCGTATATGATACCTTGATTGACTAATATTGATACAGTAACTAGAAAATGTTGTCTAATTAACAATTTATGATAAAGTTGTTAGGTAGTTACCTAACAATTTATGATAAAGTTGTTGGATATGGTAATGCTCCCATAGATAGGTCTGAATAAATGAACCGAATTGGTTTTACATGAGATCTCACAACTTTTTGCGGTAGAGGAATTTTTGTGGGATGTTTTTTCTCTCAGTGTATGATTTTATTTCCACCTGCCGTCACCGTCAGGCAAGCAAGCTACTTGGGCGAGGTAGATGGGCCCCTAGGCCAGTGCCTCGTGGGCCTAGGCGTAAATCCGGGGCTGGCTGACACAGGAACGTGGTGATTGGCACATGACAAGAGAGACCTTTATTCAGCAGTGGGTGAAGTCAGGCTGTGGATGATGATGATGATGATGTCTATTAAATAGTGCCATGGAATGAAGCTGTACTTAGATATTATTATAGGTAATCTGGACTGTCCCAATGTTAGGCAAAGGCCTGTATCCATTATTTCCATATTATTTGTACTCTCCTAATATTAAAAAATACTAACTTGTAAATCTTCTCATCCGTTACATCACTCCAGAAGATCATTCCGGTTCTGAACACGTAATCCAACGCGGTCGCTGACTTCGTGTCATTGACGATAGCAACCATCTCGTGGTGGTCCAGGCTAATCTTGCGGATGTCGAACCTCCTTGCGAACAGGAGTGATGGGTGACCTTCCGTGGCCTTACACCTGGTGCGATCTCGAGGGTCCCGAGCGTATCCTGCGTGGCACTCGCATTTGAACGTGCCTTTTTCGTTGATGCACATCTGGGAACAGGCGCCGGGATCCGAGCATTCGTCAACATCTGGAAAATTTAGTTGTGTTGTAGTTTTCTGGAAGCGATCGGTGATACCCTTACTTAATACTTGTGTATACGTGTCAGATGTTCCACAAACAGAGAGGCAATTCCCGTATTTTTAAGAACGTACGCATTCGCATCTCATTCGCAATTTAACAAAAATACAATCAATTTACTAACATTTTTGACAAGTTTGACAAATTGTGACTTGAATGTGAACGTTTTTTAAGTACGCGATTGGTCTTCTGATTTTTACCTTTTCGGTAACAGGTAAGAGATAGAGGAGAGAAATATTAATTAACTTCTTTAAAATAAATATTCCCTAGTGCGTGGGAGTCGTCAAATGAAACCATCTAATTCAAAACATCTCAAAGGAGATGTTTTGAATAAGTAATTTTATCCGCTGACTTATTCATGAATCAACACGTAAAGGATTAACTTATTTTAAAAGTAACAACAGGATTTAGATCGATAACAGTTTTTTATCACGATACATTAATAGGTAGGTACCTACTACGAAAAGGTACTTAGGACTTGGCCTAATTTAATATTTTCCTTAACAGTCATACGAAAAAAAGAAATCGTAGAAAGATCTAAGAGTTCGATGTTTTTTTACGATTTATTGTGATTTTATATCATTAATATCGACTTGTGCTTTGAATGGAAATAATCTTAATCCGATTGATATTATTTTGCTGATTATGAACTTATGACTGTACAAATAAATATAAACAGACTAATCTTTTGAGTCATCAATTAGTCATTAGCGTTATATTTAGGTGCCTAAACTTAACGATTATTTAAATAAAATATCTAGGTATCTAAAATATGACACGCACCTTCTCAATGCCATCTAACTAGTTGCAGCAGCTATCCTAGTTTATAACTGTCAGTCTAAAGAATCTAACTAAGTTACCTTCAGCTTTCACGCAGTAAAGTTCTATGAATGTTAAAACCAGTCTTGCACCGTTTGCCGACAGGTCATGTTCGTTATGGTGATATAAGAACCCAATCGGATCTCGAAATAGGCCGTTTGTCCACTCCCACCGTCAACGGGACGTCAACGAGAAACAAGATGTTTCAAACCGAACGTGACGTCCCGGTGACGGCGATCGTTTGGTCACCGCGACCAATCAGTTTCGTGCCACAAATTATTTTCACCTTCGCAAGTCCTATTGTCCACAAGCTTGTATCCCTTGTCACAGTCGCAGTAGTATCCAACGGGGGTGTCCACACATTTCTGCGTGCATCCTCCATTGTTCTTCGCGCACTCGTTCTCACCACACCTGTCCCGTGGCTCGTCTTCAAAGTTCGGGCAGTCTGGATGCTTGTCGCAGACTTTAGAGAGAGGAATGCACATGCCAGCCCCGCAGTCGAATTCTGTTTTCTTGTCGCATACAGTCTTGAGTATTGCTGTAATATAAAGAAAATTGATGAGTAAGGTTAAAAAATATAAATTAATGTGTTGGTTTAGTTTTGTGAATGAAATAGTAACTAAATTACACGTCTGTAAACATTTAGGAGATATGAGAACATTAACTTTGTTCAAGATGATTCATATCGTTTAAGCTTTGAAACTTTATAATGGACGGGAATATAATAACTTCAGCAGTTGTTTATTTTAAATGGGTTGTGCACGTTTGAACCACGTCTAGAGTGTTTTAAAACAGTCTGTATTGGACCAACAAATGTTGCAACTACATTATTTTAATGAAAGAATAGGTACTTACTGCAGTTAAGTTCATCGCTGCCATCAGGGCAGTCCTTGTCTCCATTGCAGTATAAGGCTCCAGGGATACAGCTGTGGTCTTTGCATTGGAACTGGTCCAGTCTGCAGGTGACGTTGCCACGGCACAACTGGGGATCTTCATCACCCCCGTCAGGACAGTCCCGGTCGCCATCACATACCCAAGCCTTGTGGACGCAGGTCATGCGGTCCTTGCATTCGAACTCTGAGGATATGCATGGTGAACGGACCTTTGGAGTCGCTGTGCAGCCCTGGAAAGTGAATCGATTTGGTTAGTGGTGTCCGATTCGTTATTCCATTATAGTGTTCTTCCTACTATTATTTTCTTATAGGTAAATAGTCTTTTTTATCTGTGCATTGTAAAACGACGAAATTCTTAAGACTTGTAGCAAGAATTCTATTCAATTGCGGTTCAGTAGGTATTAGCTCATCCGAATAAGCTTAATTTGCTTTCATTACGGACCTCTTTATGGGTGGGTAGTGGGTACACGCACTTAGGTCATTTACATTTACTTATCTCTCGCTACATTGAGCTTTGATTGAATCGTTTGTTATTTAATTGACTATAATCCTTTGATTAGATTATGCCCAGTTACAATTATTATAGTTTACAGATAAGCCTTTTATGAATGTAATTAAAATCGCGGCTGGTGGGTGGTCTCCGCTGCGTGTGGACTACACTATCACTTCCGGCGAGTGTTGTAAAAATTGACTGAGAGATTAAGAGAGTAAGCAGTAATCATCTGTTCATGCAATCTATGAATTGACCCATAATCGCTTGTTGTGCAGGAAACCCACTTCAGATTGCTTACGCCTATTCGAAAATCAGAGCAACTTTACTTAGCTTTAATATCTAATTTACTAAGCTTGTTATGGTGCCCCGAGAAACAAAGCCTGCTTTCCTCAACCTCGCTTCTAATTACCACAAAAATTGCTCCAAAAACTTACCACTTCATCGCTTCCATCGGGGCAGTCTTCAGTCCCGTCACAGCGCCACCACGCGGATATACAGTGTCCATTTCCACAGGAGAAGTGCGTCTGCGGTTGGCAGGTCGGTGCAGGACACTTGACTTCATCGCTATCGTCCCCGCAGTCGTCATCGCCGTCGCACACCCAACGTAGTTGGATGCACTTGCCATTCCCGCAGGTGAACTCGTCCGAGCGACACGTCTCATCTGGTAGGCCAGGTCAAGACTTATTTGTGAGAGTATTGGTGTATCGGTTGTGTTTTCAACGAAATTTTGGCTATATCATGTCGTGGTTATCGCAGTAGAGTTATGCAATCATAGATGGAATTATTGGGGTATTCCAAGATGATATACTTAGTAAAAATTTCTTTGAAACCAACCTGGCCATATTGCACATAAATTGGAATAAAAAGACACAAAACACAGTGTAACAGCTGTACTGGATACATTTAGTCGTCATTATAAGATAAATAGGTGAAAGAGCAAAGAGTACTTGCATCACATCAATGGTTTTCAAATAACCCAATAATAAAGAGAAGTTCTTAAATGAGTGTCAAAATCTATTTCAAAAAGTTCAATTCATTAAAGGTTTGCTAAAAATACAATAAGGTTTCATTCCTTATCTAATTATGTTACTTGAAACATTAGACACAGTTTTAATTAAGTTTACACAGACGGTCAAGTTTAATATTTTCACCAATCCTTTGAAATTAGTCAAATTTAAATAAACGCAGTCTGACAGCAAATTGATAAATTAGGTACTTAAGCCTCAATGTAAATTGAAAAAACAAAGCGAATTGATACTTAACGCAAACTTTATTTCGAAGCATTAAATGTTTCCAATTCGCTGGTACAGTGCAACAAATATAATTATAATGTGGAGTCACAATGAGCACCAAGAGCACATCTAATTTAAAACGAATTGCGCATAATATGCAGCGTGGGTAATTAAAATTCTTCTCCGTCAGTTAACATTTTAACGGATCTAATGAAGTAGTTCGACTAATTAAATATGAAAATAAATAAAAGAACTTGCGGTACTTTATTTATAGTTCATTAACGAGAAAAAAAAATGATTGCGTTCCACTTTTACTTTACACTGTTGTAAAAAGGTTGCCATATTAAAACTCAATTTCCACAACTCAGTGCGTTTAACACTAGTCTCCTACATGGATGTATTGGTATCACAAAACGTGTTCAGAATCGACACTATAACCCAAAACACAGACGCAGAACATTAAGGCCAAATTGTACTGCCTCGGAATTTCCAGAAGAATCAAGTAGATACCTAATAAGATAAATGATGACATAACCGTGATGAGGCTTTCGGGCGTAAGGAAAGATCCACGTGTATTGAAGCAGGCACGCAACATCATCGCTCACGCCTCCACCCGCCCAGTGTGGGAAGATAAGAATTTATAGATGGATGAGCTGAGCGTTGATAGAATACACAGAGTTTAGTTGGGTCCGAGCTCATGATTGATTGGTGCTGCCGATACTGAGGACGAATAGTTAAAAGTTGACCGAGAAGTTGGTGTAGCAAAAATAATAATAAAACACGTAAGATGTATTTTCTGATCAATTTTAGGCATGGATATAGCAATATCCCACATGTCGCTGATAAGGTTTTCAAAAAACCTTATCTTAGTGACTTGGAAATCGAACTCATTGAGTCGCGATTGTGACCATTAGTTATAATAAAATAGATTCGAGTGTCACATGATACTACGTCACACTGTTAATGAAATAATAACATTGAAAGCAATAAATAGGTCAAGGGAACATTAGAGATATCTTAGAACGCCAGAAACAAATTATAATGTGCTCTTTGTACTACATTAGCTTAACTTAAAATAGAAGATAATACATTTAGGTCGGCATCATGCAATTAACACAATATAACTAGCCGATTACACAATTAAGATACCATATTAATGGTCACCAATGAGTGAAGAATGTTTAAATGGTAATCTTGTTTTTGACATACTTATCATAAATGCTGACCCAGATGAAAAAAGGAAAAGTGTAATGTGAATAAACAATTCAGGAGTAATTATGAAAGCGTATAACGTAATTAACTTTGAAGAGTCACGCCGCTGAAATGATAGCAGCGGAAAATCCACCCATATGGCAGTCTCGCTATCTCTTTCATGCATTTAGGAACAGTTACATCAAAAAAAGAGAAAGAGATACTACGTAACCTCAAGTCGCAAAAAATTCATGATTGCAAGTATTGCGAGTCTTGAGTAGCCTTTTTGTCCACTCTATTACTCTTGCATTGTATGTTAAATCCCTTACTGCATGCTTTCTCATCAGATCCGTCGGAACAGTCCGCGTTGTCGTCGCACATCCACGTCAGCGGGACACACTCGCCGTCTCTTCCTCTGCACGTGAACTCCTCGGGTCCGCACGACTTCACCTCTGTCAACCCATTCATGCACATGCTAAGTACGATGCGAATATAAACCGACACGATAAGATAAACAAATCCCTCCAGGGATTCTGATATCCGTTTTCGTCTTATCCTTCCTACTTTCTTCTAAGTCCTTTGGCTCTATTTTTTCGTTAAATATATCTTAGGAGATAATTTTCTAACTAGGACACCATTACTTTGAGGTAAAAAATATTATATTCTTTTACTATTGTTTTTCTTAAAGTTCAACCGTAATTTTGTTTTATTTAAGCCTATTCCTGACTAGGAATCGATTCGGGCAATATAATCGGTAGGTAATAAAATAGAAAAGTTATAAAGTAACCGTGAGTATCATAGCAAATCGCAACTATAATTTTGATAAAAAACGAAGAAGTTTATAGCGGTCGTAAATGTGCTTTTATATTCGCATGCTTATGCTTATGTCGATCCTAAATATGAACCAGGTATACCGACATGCCAATTCCAATTGTAGCTGGTTTCATGCTTTTGATCCGTTGCGAGACCATGCTCTTACCGCACTGGTGTTCGTCAGAGCCGTCGATACAGTCGGCCACATCGTCACATTTCCACGAGATTGGTATGCACTGGCCGGTCGTGCACACAAATTTGTGCTCCGGACAACGCCTTTCCGTAGCTGTGTACGAAATTTTGATTCATATCGAATTTCTCACATAACAATGATCCTTTTATATCCACTCTTTTATTAGGGTTATTTTATGATACTGACTTAAGTGTTTTTGCCGTCGCAGTAACTTTGCAATGTTAAGCATCGATAACGTTGCCCTGAGCGCTACTTGCAAACTATTTGCAGAACTTTAGTCGAGGAGCAAACAATTTAACAGCATTAAACTATCTGCGATCAGAGACAAATAAACCAGGGGGCGCGCAATATAAACAATTTACACGATGTCATTAATCTTGGCAAACGGACTGACTTCGAACAAGGCTATCAGTAGCAACTTAAGTTGACAAAGCAAACACGTTTAAAATGCTAGCCAAGTGCTTTAGCAATATAATAAATGGTAATGCTAAGCACGGGCACGGCTAAAACGTAATTAATGATTCTAAACAGTCCCCTTATTAGAGTGTAATGTTGTTTTGCGACGGCGCTAACGAAATTCAACAGACGCAAATTGAGAAAGCTTTAGTGACCCCCGCTCAAAAGTTTTTGCTGGGGATTCTGTCAGCTGAAGAGATATCTACTTAGTTGAATACATTTAAGTTATATAAAAAGAGTTAAGCCGTTACATTAAAAGTATTTTGTTTTAAATCAGGATAATTTATTTTCCATTAATTCATGATTAATGAGAGGATATGTACCTATTTACTTATCTAGGTTCAATTTTTTTTATTGTGAAATTGATCTAATCCCTTTTTTAAAATAAAATTTGATAGAAATGGTATTGTATTTTTTATATTCAAACAATGTTTATAACACTAGAAACTACAAGACAATGAGGGATGACTTCATTAGATGATAAATTCCAAACATGATTGATGTCGTAACTCGTAAACCCTATATTGGATAGATTTGTCACACTATACGTAAATAATGCGCAATGTAAATACATCGAGTGACAGAGATATAATATCCAGATGGATAATAGATATATTATCCATAAGCTTAAGACTGGCTCCTACTATGCTCGGGACATGGCATCATAAAGCTTACTTATCCCGAAAAATAACGCTACAGTTGAAGTTGTTGGGTGATAAATATATTTGTCAACAAGGACAACAAAGCCAGATTCCCTATATAAACTTGATATATATAACCACCTTCTACATTGTCGCCTACAAAACATTGCGTGTCCCTGCCAAATAAAAAAGGATTTTCCATTATGTGGGACGACTTACAGTAGCTCTAAGTGTACAAAGTTACGCCCGCGGTTGCCATAACCCCACCTCCGCTGAAATAAAACCTTCGCAAACTTTCACAAGGTTTTTATACACACCGTTGCAGTTTGAGAAAAACAAGGAATTAAAATTCCCTTTGACGCTGGATTAACTCTTTTATAAGAACTTTTGTTGCATACTTGCTTGCATTACAATTCATAATTCAAAAGATAGCTTGGTTAATAAATAGAACAATAATATTTTTTACTTTAAATATGCGTAAACAATGGAATGATAATGGGATTTTAGTATTAAAAAAGATTGATACTAAATACTTACTATTTAGTATCAATCTTTTAAACATGTTTTTGAATCAACAATATTTCATAGGCAAGGCAACGACTTTGTAGAAGATGTGAACAAGTATATTTCTGGCAGTGCTATCTATCATAATAACTGCCTACATACATATCCTAAATCGTGAAAAGGCATGTTAATTTTACGGGTCACTTATATTGAAAAGTGTCGGTGATAAAAATCGCAATTTATTGCGTGACCCTCCCATGGATCGACAAACGAAAAAAAGCGAACGCGCAATTTTCTACTCGTTTCACATTTGAATAATGGGGTGGGCAGTCGTTTATACACTGTCTGTTTCGGTCATAGATATATATATATATATATATATATATTTTAACATTCGATTTATAATTTGTTGAAAAAAAAAAACAAAAACATTGAGACATTTTACCTAACTATAAGGATTGTGGGGGCGAAATACCTATCAGTATCTTATACTTCATACCAAGAACACAAATCCCTAAGGCGCCAGTATTTTCAGCTAGATCCATCACGGCTCCGATATGAAAACTATAAAATTTTCATATCATCCATGTCATTTTCGCTAGACTGTTACTGAACTACATTTTCATACCTATTGAAAAGAAAATTCTTTTAAAAGAATATTTTTAAGCAGTTATTTTCAAAGAAAGTGCTAAAGCACAGACAAGTGTTTCACATAAAGAGGATTACGTGCCTTGAAACTTGTGACAAGGTGGAGAGTTTGGGGATTACGTCAGTCGGCAACCGAAGCCCATGGTCGCCACCGTAGCGGAAACCGCCGAATCGATCGACATTTTCAACTTATTAGAGACCGCCATTTTCAGAACCTACCTACAAATTTGCCAGTACCGTGTTTGCCCGATGGCTCGACATGAACAAGACCAATTTGTGGAGTAAATTCCCTTCCTTGTCCGTTATCTCATGTGTCAACCATAAATAAATTAACGCGATCCTCTACGCACCCCATGGAATGCTTAAATTCGTATTACGTGTTT
Source organism: Eupsilia transversa (assembly GCA_914767815.1). Lineage (NCBI taxonomy): Eukaryota > Metazoa > Arthropoda > Insecta > Lepidoptera > Noctuidae > Eupsilia > Eupsilia transversa. The sequence goes on from OU611874.1 coordinate 6,561,928, forward strand.
TATTTAAATACCGCAGGCTCCCAGCAAAAATTCATTTGGGGACCCTCCCGTCTTTGTGAATATTCACATTTTTCACATTACGTTTACCGACTTACTTATAAGGAACATATTTACATTTATGTAATGATATTTTACATAAAGGATACGAGCCCTCTCGTTAGCCGTAAAATACAATTTAAATATTTGATTAAGTACCTACTGCTTAGATAGGTATAAAGCAGAAACATTTTGATTGAAATGTGATCCTAAATTTTGATTTTTCCTAAAGCAGGTGAGTGGGGGCAAAGATTATAAACTTAATCCTGAAAACTTGGTCGTAATTAAGATTTAAATCTGCGTTGGAAGTCCCGCTAAGGACAAAATACGCGTATTTCAAAACTTTGCTCATAAATCGTTAGATAATTATTTTTTACGGTTCCAGTTCTTGAATTGATGCCATCCTATTACGTTGACCGCCTGGCGCCAAATATGCGGTTTGAATGTTGGTTACCAAGCAATTACTAGAGTTAGATTATGCGGCGGTGAAAAAATAAAAATCCATTTTAAATAGTAGGTGCCTAAAGATTATTTTAAGTACGTGCAATCCGTTTTAGACTGATACTATTTGATTGAAGCTGATAGCGATGAGTTTTATAATTAAAAATATTTCTGTGATTTACCCTTTTTTATTTTACAAAGAATAACGGTCCATTATGCTTTTTTGTCTAGAAAATTGAACTGAATGATAAATGTTCATCACCGCAGAGGGCACAGATTGCTTAAATCCGAATTGCGGTTAATAAAAAGTTTTTCAGTTTCTAATAACAAGGGATAACTCGGGTTAGGATCACAGGATCGTCCAGTTTTCATACCCTCGCTGGCTTTGTCATTTTGCGACCTTGTTTTTTCATTGTTCTACGTCTAAACAATAGGCGACTGACTGCCAACTCGACCCTAAAGTAAATTTGCCAAAATAACAGTGTTTGCTTATTTTCCACACAAAATATAAACTAAGGGCCGCCCAGGCAAACTTGACGTTCCTTTTACTGTTAACAAGAAAACTTAATACCTACTTATTCATAGAATTTACTTACAAACATGTCTACATCATTATTTCTCGGTCTCATAATATTTTAACTAATTTATGTTTATACGGCTAGAACTTTGTTATTAAATTCCAGTTTCATATTTGTACCAAAATTACTCGTTTCAAAGGTAGTAAAAGGACTATAAAAGTGTATGTTATTTGGCAAGTTTACTCGTGCGAGTGTGAGTGTGGGCAATAAAGTTTGATACTGACTGCAAGTGCCGGGCTCCTCGTCTGAACCGTCAGGACAATCTTTTTCATTGTCACAGTGCCACGACAGAGGAATACATCTTCCGGTCTTGCATCGGAACTCTGACTGCGTACAAGTGCGACTTTCTGTAATGGAAAAAGATTAAATTAATATAATGAAACCGTAGCTGCAGAACACCAAGCGTAAACTTAATCAAATAGAAGACAACGGTATCCAGCAATATCGTTAAAGGTTTAGTTACACAGGTCGCGTCAAGGGTGAATTTTTCATTACTTCTCGGCCAAACTCAATTTTGCTGATAAATATTTTTGTAACTCTTAAACGTCAAAGTAAAGTGAACCTTAAGTATACATTTGTAGATGTTAATATTTAACGAGGTGACACCCCGAGAAGGATCTTACTCCTTTTTAATTTATTTGGAAGATGTGACGGGGACCATGTTGACGCTTCCGAGGGTCTTTAATCTCCACTTATATTGAACCAAGCTATATATTATGCAGAAAGCATGTATTTTTAGCATATGTAAATAAGTTGGGTACCCTCATACATCTGCCAGATGAAAATATTTATGAAGAGAATAATTTAATATTAGGTAAGCTCAGTTCGCTACAAGCAATTTCAGATACAATTCAAAAGTTCTGAATTAAACTGTCAAAAACTCAAATGTCTGGTATATATAGAATAAACATGACCGGAAACTATATAACATAACACGGAAAAAAAATGAAACAACATTAATAAAATAATATTTCTGCAAAAATTCCGTTATTATATCCACTTTACGGCATCGTTCTAATTCCCCTCAGCCAAGGCAGGGGATGCCATAAACTGGATCAATCCATTTACGGCTGAAATCACCGTTCAACGTGCGTATAAAACAAGGTTTAAGAAAATTATCGGCGGGTAGCAGCAGCCGCTTTATCTCGGGGTGATTCGAGGCGAGGCTGGGCGGGCACGCGCCGCCAAGCAATTTGTAAACAAAACGCACCCCTGCCGAATAATATCGCCTTGCCGCCACCGCCACGCCGACTACCTAGCCCTTTTACTGTAACCCACGCGATAAATTCAAGTGTACCATCAGAGATTGTTGGAACGTAAAGCGGTATTTCGCACCGTACTCGCCGTAAAAAACTTCACTAACAATAGACAATACACTTCAGTTACAAACTGTTGACTAATTTTACCCTTGAATTTACTGTAACATTTGTGTTACGCCGGTAATATTAGGTTGTTATTTTGTATCTTTGTATGCAGAAGCGTATTCTTCTGAGTCTTCTTGTTACAGTTTATATTCATTCTCTGTCTTTATAATGTTTCCACGTTTAACGTTAAGTATAAAACTTCGCGCGATATCTTTGTTCTACGATGTACAAAGTATCTACGTGCATTGAATTTTATCATATTAATTATGATGTTATATGTAGGAACATGTAGATTTCTTATAACGTCTCGACGATTGTGGTTTGGTTTGAAACTTAGCCCCCTTTTTGAGCCACATGAAGCGGTAATACTTACACTATAAATAAATACATAAACAAAGAGCTTTTCTCCGAAAGTGAACATTAGTATTAAGAATTCTAAGAGTTCTTAATACTTAATACTACAATAACGTTTAAATCATCATTAAAATTAAGAAGACTTACGTTTTAACTTGGGTAGTTATCTATTAAATACATTATTTAAAACATCTAAATAAGTCTTTGGTAAATAGAGTTCCAGAAACAGCATGGTTAGGTACATACTTAGCAATTCCTCGGAAATTTTATAAAACTAATACTGAGTAAGGTCTTTCTGGTGAGTCGAACCTTTGTGAATACCCTCGAAGGTCATTTGTTGGAAATAAGGTCATACTTTCATTCTTGCTATCTCTGCAGTTTGAAGAATATACCCATATGCAGCCAAAGGTTTGGTATTCCTGATACCAGTACCTAACCGAAGCCGGTATTCCCCGGTATTCTATTCGTAACAGAATACTCGTTTCCCGGGAGCGCGGCCATTTGCCCGAGTGAAACGTTCACCGTGTAACACCCACATTATTGCCCCCCTTCACGCTGGAATGTTAATGGGAGCTTCTTCTCAGCCTGCTTCAATCCTTGTTTGAAGCCCGCTTATCGCGCCAACTTTCTCATTAATGTTTTACGTGAGATTCCCAACTGCTATGTAGGTAGTTAGCGATAACTATTTAACTTAGCTAATGACAAAATTCTCCATTCCTAGACACATAATTGTGCCCTTTATGCTCCCAAAGACTGCATATAATTTATGTACGAATTGCGCAAACGTATAGTGCAAATCCAAACATTTCTGAAAAGCCAAACTAGAATGTAGCATCAAATATTTAATAGGCAATTATAGTAGTTAATTTTGCTGATTAACATTTGTGCAAGTATCTATACAAGTGGTTACAACAGAACAAAGGGATTATTCGACAGTGCACACTTGATTAATCCAGCGGGTATGGTCCCATTAGCCCAACGGTCCTGTCAGGCGCAATTTAGACACGCAGTTGTTCTACGACCGATAGAGATGTGAATCACTAATCGGGTCCGCAAGAAAAGGCTATAAATGTCTCTGGTATTGAGCCGCAGCCAGACAAGTGGGTAAATCGAAGATACGTCGACCTGCACCCGTCCGATAAGCTAGTTCGACAGCTATGTCTTCTCGTCGAATGAAATCACTCTAACGCGAAATGGCGACAAAAATTGCCGTCCGCGAAATTGCCTCTGGAGCCCTTCGTATCTACGATTCTCATTGATGTAATGACATATCGTGTTCACATTCAATCGCACACACTCGGTTTTCGAGTTTCGTTTTGCCGATAACATTATTGTGTTTGAACTTGTCAAGCTATTTAACTCGGTGCTTTGTTACTAAGAACAATATGTCGGTTTAGGGTTAAATGTAAATACTTGTAACACATGTACATGTTTCAATAAAGCGTTTTCCATGTTGCGGTTTATATGAAATAATAATGTCCTGGTTAATAAATAATAACTGTTTCATATTAATCCGGTGGCTTCACCACTGATGAAATTTACACAGAAATGTTTCACCAATTGGCTTGAAATTGGATTTTATAATTGTAGTATACCTACGCCACTCTTGCATGAGAAAGAGGTGTGTTACAGCTTTCGAAAATCCTCCGAGTCTCAATACAGATTAACGCAAAGCTCTATGGCTTGTGTCAATCCAATATTGTAAGGAAAACTAAAAATAATTGTAGACCTTTTTTAAAAAGAAAGTACTTACTATATAGTTTTATTTCATAAGTTGATTTCAAAACGCCAATAAATAAAATAACAGGATTTTGTTAAGCCAGATTATAGATCTTGTGACTTCTAACCTGTGTTTCTTACGTTAAAATATCACAGGTTTTATGACCAAGCTTCAAAAGAATAAAGGTGACTGAACAAGGGTTTTATGTTTCAAAAGTGCTTTGTAACAAACTGTATGTAGGGTATGTACGCGTGTATTCAAAACGGGTTCGTTGTGGGTACCAATGTTTTCTGTCGCTGTGAAATTCTTTGAGCTTATAGGTACGTGCGTTTTCTGTGTTCATACCGAACTGTAGTAAACGAGGTCATTTGTAGGATATGTTTGTGGCTGAAAATACACTTTCATTGTTGGATGTGGAATTAAAAACTAAGTATATTAAAAGTTTCAATTTCCTTCGTTGCCGACTACAGCTATATCCGTGAAATATTTTAAACAATGTTCGTTGCGAACGCGAGTTGCACAAGTATTAGGCCAAATTGTCCCCAAGATGGCAATAGCGACAGAGCAGCGGGAAATTGTATTACCGGGCCATACTTGCAGCCAACAGCGATGAGTGCATTCGTTACCGACGTAACTGGGAGCTTTGGAGCGCACTTGCATATGTTATTCGCCTCTCAAGTTACATATTGTACGCTCTGTCTATTATGTTGTCCGAATTAAGGTGGACAACAAAGTGAAACAACCATTGACACCTTGTTGACCTATCAGAAATGAAATTGAGTTTGTGCGCGTAACCGAGCTCTACGAAAAGTTGGAGATTGGTTTTCTACATGCGTAGCGCGCTACGCTAGAGCTACGGAAACGTGGTGAGCGTCACATCTGCTACGACGCGGATCGCCTACGAATTTGACTGTTTCTGCTGTCAACATGTTGAACCAAAACCGTGTAGTAATATTTTCGTGTGTGTAGGCTTTATTATAAAAAAAAATACCGAGTAAAAAATTTGACATGTAGGACAGCGTAAGGAGAATAATCGTGTAATGTAAATTACCAGGTTTTCCATATTTTCAGTCGTATTACATTTTATACGTACTATTACAATTATGTAAATGGGTGAGTTTACAGACATGTGTGTAGTAAATCGTATTGAAACAATCTACCGGAGCTCGGTTTTAACAGGTATTAGTTATTTAGTCTAACTAGACAGCTCGGACACATGTATTATTCAAACCTGCTCTACTCTCCAAATTAAGACTAGCTTTTAAACAGTCGTTCGTAGGTATTGTACAAAGTATTCATTTAATATAATTTATAAATGCGCTGTGTAGGTACTTACATAGGTAAAGGACCACGATCTACGTTGAGTAAATGTATGCCTATGTAGTGAAAACCTATTCCCTTTAGGCAGTTGCGAAAATCTAGTTAGAGGCTCCGGCGACTATTGCCTTGAAGGCTTCGTTACAAAACTCAATTTGAGAAGACGCCATTCGGTTCGATCGAGAGGCATAACGGTGAAAATCAAATTGATCGCATAAAAGTTGTAGTTCCGAATAAAATTTAAAAACCATTCAAATTACCTGCATTTTTGTAGTCATACGCTTTTGTGTAGGTGTCGTAATCGTCGTCATATAGCGTGGCGTCCGCCGTCACTGCTACCGCTACCAAACAAACAATCCAAGAACACGCCATATTGTCTTCTTCACTCTAAAGTCTTTGTAGCACTCAATTCACTAAAAGATAAAATGTATACAAATGAGGACGTGAAAGAGTAAGAATTATAATACCAAGTACACACGTGCGAAAGTTCAGTGATTTTCACGGTTCCTTTTTTAACGTCGTTACCAGCCCCACGCGTGTAGAGATAACTAGCTTACAGCCCGTTTAAAAATCAACGAGGCACTCGACCCTATACGAGTGTTGTCGCTAGGGCTATTCGCTGTTTGGTACCAGACCTAATTTGTTTACTGGGGCTTATCGCGATAGACTCCAGACAGTTTGAATTGAAACGTAATAAATAAAGGATTTCGCAACGCAATTTATATACTTAGGTCGCATAGATAAAGATATCTCTGATATTAATCTGGAATATTCTAACTAAAGTAATAAACTTAAAACAGATGTTGAACGATAATAAAGATTAACGAATCCGACAGGCGAATAGTGTGCAAACTAGTGTATCAGAAGTTCAGAGTTAAATTATGAATCCACTGGGACCTTAACCTGTATTAAAAGCAGGTAGTCGGGATAATCCCATCGACCCTTTGTCTCACGGAGGTTACTTTTTGAAAGTTGACCGTAAAATATTACTTGTTCGTACTAAAATGTTGGTAATTATTTCAAGAAGGCGAAAATTCCTATCTTCAAGATTCCTAAAGTGGTTATTTGGGTAACATATAATAAAAATCCTTCTAACACGACTGAAGTGAACAATAGTAGCTCCTCAGCCTTGAGTGCTCGCAACGTCTGCAAAGGCAAAAGAGGTAATCGCACCCTACCGCACATTAGCGGTGGCTAATATGAAAACTTCATCATTTCCCCCCTCAATGCCCATATTGTCGGTAGTTACATCGATACGTTTTCATCCGTTGCATATACGCTCGGCAAACACTCGGACGCCACTCGATTTTCCCCATTGAGAGTGACTCGATGGCAATGCAGTCATTCCCGAACAGCCCTGACATAGTTCGGAATCATTTATACAAATACCGACTACAGCTACCTACAAATACAGTATTGGTGTTTGTAGTTAGTCGCATATTCTATACACCTGGTATGGGTATCTCTCTATGCATATTGCAGCCGTGCAGTGTTCTCATAGGTCAACTAAAGAGCATACCTAAGTAGAAGAATAAATATCCTAACCCTACTTATTTTTTATTTTTTTTACTATGTTTTTCACAACTAACTATTTACACTAATATATTAACATTGTTTTTATTATATATTTTTTGAAATATTCGCAGTGTGTGTGGAAGTTTTAGTTAGATAGTTATTTATATTCTACGATTCTATTATTATCACACACCTCCACCCACGCTTTCAGCACCTCACAAAGATTCTCATTAAGTAACAAATAATCTAAAATCTATTTCTCTGGTAATAAAGTCGCACTTATTTTTCTGTGTGACTGTAATAAATTTCCCCATTCACGTCTTGATTTGGAACCACGTGATACCTAGTTTACGATTCGGGGGCGGCTCCCCTAAATGGGGTCAGTGATTATGTATGGAATAGTTTGTTTATAGTTTCACCACAAAATTATACGTACTTATTGCTTTGATCTAAAATGTATATATTTTCGATTTAGGTTTTATCTTGGACGACGTTTGTGGAGATAAAAAAGCTGCCTAAATTAAACTGTATATTTGTAGCTTATTTTTGTGTTAATAGCTGTATCCTATCTTAAGCCGAACGTATCAATGGGATCCTAAAAACTAGCCATAGAATATTATATATATGATAATGTAACACGTATAATTTTATAAATGGTTCTCGAAGGTGCACTAACTGACCGACATCGGTACTGAGAGACGTAACGTTTTATAATATGTATGAAAGAACAAGCGAAAACTGCTGTAACGACAGAAATTGAACATAATTAAATCAGTAATACCTATTCAAGGCGATTGGGCGGAATTGGCATAAGCATGGCGTAGCTATTAACATGAAAAACAGGTCTCTGTACTATCTATCTACTTTAAAGAGATTAACTTGGACCAATATCTTTTTATTTAGAATGCACTACGTAAGGACGCTCACCTGTCAAATAAAAAATCAAAGACAAAGTACGGAAACATATCTAAGCATGTGCTAAATAACGTTTCAAGATCTCGGCGTCATTCGTTAAAAAGGGAAACCCATTGTTCAACCAGCAACCCAATGACGTACACGATACACGATCAATCACAATCTGAATCGTTTTGAAACAGATTGCCAATCCATTGCTTTATACGTTCGAAAAAAAAAACTGTTCAACAACATAAATAACGCAATGAATGTCGTTGAACTGTCAAAATGAAACAGATTAGTTTTAATCGTTTAAGAAAATGTGTTACGCAATTAGATAGCATAGTTGCATTATTTCCACCTTCATTATTTTTGTCCTTACCAAAGATTTTACTTTGATCCACGCAATATAATATCGGTTATGTTATAGGTACAAAATTGTTTGTAACCATCGAGATGTATTCATAGGGCTATGAAAGAAATTGTATCGTAAGATCTTATGTAATAATTACGTTTTTCGCTTCCGCCAGTACCTAAACGTATAGGTACGTAATAAGACAAAGAACTCGAGCAATATCTAAGTAATTACCTCGTAGAGTATTCTCTACGGACGACGAAAATCTAATAAAATGTCGGTTACTTTGTCAAAAGGTACAAATATTGCCTTAATTTCCCACTAACATATAGAAAATACACACAAAATAGGTACAACAGACACACGCACACTACTAAAGAGCCTGGAAGAACTAAATTCCCTTCGTTTTACGTTATTGTATTAATTGTTAATGTTCCAAAAACGGGTGAAAACACTGACTCCTGTGACACAGGTACCACCAAGATCAGGAGTTCAGGGTTTCAATTGAAAATGTTACACCTTTTTTATGTCAATAAAACATTTTATTCCTATTTCCTTTATTTCATTAAATACATATATTTTACGTTTTTAAATATTAGAATATAAAAATTATAAAAACATTTAAAAATATAAAAAATAGTAGCCCACCGGTATCGGGAACAGGGTCCAAGCTACCGGTGGTCAGGGCTCCAGAGAGGAACCTCCTGACAATGCGAGCCGTGTCCAGAAGTACCGCTTTCTGAATCAAGCCCTATTATTATTTTGGAATTTATTGTATATCTAGGTAATCATCATCTTCGTTGTTTCTTGGAGTTTACATCCTACATTTAAACAGATTAAGTAAGTACCTACAATGTAGAGAACACAAATGAGATTATGACGATCATGCTAGGATAATCCTATATTACAGGATATAACAACTACTATAGATACCTACGTAAGTAAGTGTGTTGCGAAGATCGTCGACAAGAATAGTCTAAGTGCACTCTAATACTATTGCCCCATATGTAAGAGCTATTTGAGGCCACAAACGACCGTAATACCCTTCTGATAATACTTTTATCCTATATATGTAGGTAGGTAACCTAAATATTGCATAGAGTCCCAGGGATACCCAGTGAAATGGTTGATTGCGAAATTATATTTGTTTTCTAACTGGTCGTTAAACCACTTAAATAACCACGTTAGTATAAACTAATAGTTATAAGCAGACTGCCTCGTTGGTCTAGTGATCCTGGGCTCGATTTCCGGGTCGGGCAAAGTGTTATTGGGTTTTTCTATCTGGAATTTCTCAGTCCCCGGTGTCTGGACTTGTGCCCGCTTGTTGGCAACAGGCTTGCCCCCTATTACATGGGACTTAAATATAACTGGCGAAATGTGGGCGTACCTACTACAGGCACACCTCTGCGCAACCCTTCGGCAAAACAAGGCGTGATAGTATGTTAATAGTTATTAGTTACAGCAACAAATTTATACGGTCAGCTAAATACAATTGTAAACTAATAAAACCGCCACATATGCAACATTAGAAACTTCTAATAACTTTCTCATAGCGAAGTATCTCGTAAATGGACAGGTGAAATGTGAATAAACTTCAACCGTCTGTTACAATTAAGGTGTGCGGGCAAAGCAAACTAGTGCATTAATAATTCCTCACATTCCAGGGCCGGTTACACGTGGTTTGATTGAGCAATCAATGTTTGATAAGGATTTCTGCGCTGCAACTGCAATAGATATCGCAGATACTTGAGGGCAGTGAAGAATCATCACAGCCTAATTAAATTCCTAGACAGTGACTGAAATTAGCGTATGAAAATGGACGAGCTTGCGGTCCACAGTATTTCGCAAAATTTTCCTTCTGAATAACTTAGCGCGTTGAATGCTAACTTGGAGTCCGCACATACGCCATTTAAATATGTAGGAGCAGTCTACATTACCTACATTTATCAAATAAAATATTAAATAAGATAAACGAAAGGCTTCGTATACAAAATTTTATTGGACGCAAGGCAGGTAAACAAAATTTATGAAGATACTGTTTTATTTTATCTACATTTTAGATACACAAGACAGTGAGACAGAAGAAATAAGTAAACGGTCTGTGACGGTGGCTGTGGATTTTCGGCGTTAGACAATAATTTATTGCGCCTTCAAAATTTAAAAAAGATTTATGTCCAATGTTTTTGCCAAATAACCTTTAAAATGAAAGCTGTCTACTTCTTTCTCCGATAATGTAAAAGAGAAGTTATTTCAGTGGACACATAAATAATGACTAGCCGCAGATTGGTACTAAAAATCTTAATAAGGCTGCATTAGATAATCTTGTTTGTCTTGTAAACTCAAGCTGCTGCAAATAATTACATCCACTTAATCAATTTTCTTAACATATCAGAACCAAAACTTTAAAACTGTAATTTAGACTTGCTAATTACACGTAGCCTGTTATAACCAATACAGCTATAATAATTTAGCGCCATATGCCTATCGCTTACCTTGACGTAATCACAGCTTATTGAAACTTTATACTCGAGTTAGGTAACACCGAGAAGTGATTTGTTCGCCCAGTTGCCAATATTGTGGCGCGGATTATAACTTTGATGAAAAGTTTTGCATGCAAATTAGGCGTGTTTCGACAGCGGGGCCTGTCCTGTCGGAACCACGCGCGCAAGTGTGACCGCTGTCTAAAAAGGCACGCTTATCGCCCTTTCTAAATCCTTATTAATTCCATGTAAACTCTGATAGATCGGCGCGAGTCGAAAATTAATTACCCGAACTTCAGGGAACCGTCAATTACACCGCGCCATTATTCTATTCGGACTCTCCCCGCTGCCGGAGGGGTGATCTGAACGAGTTTGATTGTACAAATAATGACCAACCGATATGGAGTTAAAATTTTCATTGCCCAATCAGAATAACAGAGCCAGCCACAATTTTAATTCGTCCCAGTCTAGAAATACCTACTTACTTTTATAACTTTCCACTTATAAGTTGTGTAACTCACTTTAAAGTTGTTTATGGATCGGTCATGAAAAGCTTTGGAAAAATGAGTTATAGAACAAAACACATTAACTCGAACTTTGCAGACAATTAACTAGAATTGTATTATATGTACTTGACGAGTACAAGTGTAAAATGAAAAGAAAAATGCTACAAACCGCTTTCACAACTTTTTCATTTAAAGTTTCGTTTAAAAAAATGTGTGAAGTTTCTAGACATGCTACGTTTTGTTCAAAGAACATCTCAATTTAGATATGTAGTAGCTGGTATATAATTAAAGCTTGACAAGTAAATCAACTCCCGACCCAATGTTCCAGAATTTGGGTAAGCATATTTGCTTTCCTCTATTAAAAGGTAAACAGAGCCGGCGGAAGTAATTAGAATAACCGCTATTGGGAATCCCTGAAATTGTTATCATTACTTTGGCTGCTTGTAAATTTTTCCTATGGGTTAGAAAATAGATGATACCACTGATTCCCTCTTTCCCTAATTGGAAATTATTTAAGAAAATTTTACAGTATTTAAGTCAACCTACGTATTTCTATTACGCGTTTTCCATAAAATAGATATACCTACATTTACGTAAAAAGAACAAATTGAATGTTGAGAAAGAAATCTTCCAGTCAGACCTCTGAACTCCCTTTTTTACGACTTCATTAAACTGTACGTGTTAAACGAGGCATGTACGCGAGTCGTAATTTTCCTTGAAACCGCAAGGAGCTCGCGATCGACACTGAAGACTATATAATTAACAACCTTTGTCAAATTCACACCCATCCGTCTCCGTGGAGCCACGCCCCATACCTTATTTGAATGGAACAGAACTGGTTGTCACTTACAGGCGGCTTAAAATTGCCTAGAAAAATTTACGAGGAGTAGATAATGGTGATAGAGTGGTGGAATATTTTACTCTTTTACTTTTGGAACTTGGAACTTGATTTTTTGTCGCTCTATTGTCAATATCTTATTGGATATTAGGTCATCTAAATCTTTAAAGAAGTTTGTCTTGACAGTACCTACGAGAACCTAATAGTTATATACCGACCTAGTTAAGCTTCATTAGATAAAAACGTATAAAAGTAGGTATAGCCACAGCCTACCTACGCATAATTCCATATTACTTACTTCGTAAGCGGTATCTTTGCCTTCCAAACAAGACTCAATTTAAAGCATTTTACATATCTACTAATCCGTTTGATCCTGGATCCTGCCAACGAATGCGGAAAATATTCAAATTCAGTTTATGTATCAAAAACGAAGCGAATGACAATCATTATTTTTTCTTCCAACGTATGCAATTTCGGAAAGGGATCACTTATTTTTATAACACTAAGCAAAAAATTCTTACGAATTGCAAACGTCGGGCCGATATTTGAGATTGTCTGTCATGCCTGAAATGTTGATTTATTTAACTTTATATTTTTTCGTTTTCGCCTAATATACATATATAGGCAACGACTTCTATTAAAACTAAAACAATACGATTACCGCGTGGATGAATGACATCGAATTGTACGACGTTTTTAATTGAAAATAAGAATTTGGGGTCACAGGTCAGTTGGTCACCATTCAAACCCTTTTACAACACAATATGCAAATCGCTCGTGCATCCATTTGCATCCGATATGACATTGGACGTCCATTTCCTTTTAGACTTTCCATTTTGTTTGTTTTTTTATTGATTGAGTTCAATTTACGATGAATTAGGTGTTTTCATACAAATATTGATAATCTAATATGAGGAGGTAATACAGTCGAGCTCACAAATGTTCTAAAAATTATAATATTTTAATCTAGGATCGGGTAAAAACTAGCAACATTCTGTTTAATTCATAAAAGGAACGTAATGTAACTTCGCTAATGTGTATGCTTATGCATAGTGATAGCGGCACGATCAATGGAAAGATGGACTTTGTACTGTCACTCACTACATTTAATGTTCGGTTAACGTCCGAGATATCATGTTGCATTACATTGCTGTTTACACTCAGTGTTGCACAAACACCAACATTAATCATTGTTTGAGTGCAAGTGTACATTAAAGCAACAAAATCAGTAGGTAGCTATCTCCAAAATCAAATCTAGGTTCTCAAAATCGCTGCTAAGACATATCAATGTCAAAGTTCAAATAACGCTTAAACTTGCGACCTATCTCGTAACATTTAGGGCGTAGACACGAGTAGTTAAAGCATAAATAAAATCTATACATATAATAAAATAGTAACGAAGTTAAAACTGAACATCGTTTGTTTTTTAAGTTATTTCTACGAGGTGTGGGAACCAGTCTGATGCCTAAAATATAGCATTTCGAATTTTTGTTCGTTTGTCTATTTGTATGGCAGGCGTCAGTGTGTCAGGAATAGTCAGGATTGGCACAAAAGGGCAGAACGGGTTTAGATGAAAATTGTGGCACAGAGATAGATTATAACCTGGAAACACAAGGGTACTTACTTTTAATACCAGTGGTACATTTCTGTGGGATATTTTCTGACATGCACGCGGGTGATGTCGCGAGCAAAAGCTAGTAAAAAATAAATTGCGTTACTCTTTGCGGATTAATTCGCTATTTTTCTTATGTTACCGCAGTTGAGGCAATATTTTTATTAGCTTCTGTTTTTTCTACATGTAGATTTGATACATGTCAGTAATCATATTCAAAAAACGTTTCTGATCTCTCCTCTGTTATTTTTTTTTACATTTGTGTTGATAAAACCGGGGATGATCCCGGGAACAATTTTGCGTGTTACTGAGATGGATTCTTAAGCACCTCCATATTACATAAGGTATTCGCCCGTTTGCAGAAATTTCAAGGTTATAAGTACGCAGACGGTAAAAAACTTCCTTTCCTTTATGAAAATATTTTAATAAAAGGGTTTACTCGTGGCTTTTTCAGAGAATGAAATTGGTACCTATCCCAAATCACCTTTGGTTTTGAGCTAGATCGTTAGTATGTATTCTATGTATGGAAACACACCGTGTATGCATACATGAATACATTTATATTCGCGCACTAGTACTTGCTGATTAAATAGTTAGTGGTTACCTATGTACCTATGTATCAAACAGTAGCCTACCGAAACAGTAACAATGCAGCTTCCCAAAATATAACATTGTTCCACTTCGGAATAAAATATTATAATAACTAAAACGATTTACCTACACTGACATACCAACAAAAAAAGAAGTATCGTATTTTAAAACTGAAAATGTAAACTCATGACAATAGATAACAACATAACGACTAAATAAATTGATACTGCGATTGTTATGACAGAAGTAACGACAGATGTTCTCCCATCTACCCTAACTAGGGAGCTCTCCCGCACTAGAAATTAAAACTTTCGCCATTCCGGGGCTAAAATTATATTCCTGAATTTAATGATCAACGTAAACAAGGAATATTCAACCAAAAATGAAGCTTTATTTTTATCGATTCATAAACAAAATTAACTGAGCAAAACAACAGAGTTTCATTAGACATTTTAGTTTGTCTTTCTCCATCGTTTGACCTCAGTATTCATAATTTAATTTATAAATAAATTATCAATATTATTTACCAAGTAAATTGCGAGATATGAAAACGTAACATGAATCGGTTTCGACAGGAAGTTTCGTGTATCTCAATCCGGTACTTTGATAGACCCTGTCGGTATTGATTGGAATTCTATCCTTCAGAAAGGGACTAAACACCGAATAAAAAATAAAAAGAGAAGAGGTAGGTTAATTAATCTGCTTAAAAGTGAGCTGCACTAAAATAAGAATTCCGTTCAAATTTCCGAACACGATAGTTATTAAAAAGTTATTAGTCTGTCTGGTTTCGCCGCCGGTTATTAGCCATCATGGTGAGCTATTTTCTGTAATAGATTCGTGCTCAAGTGGCCCGACAAGACATCAAGACCTATGGGATTGTAAGGACGTATTAAGAAAGTTGCCAATCCAGCTTAGGCTTGCGATCGCGTACGCCGTACTTCATGAACCACTTTTCTTGGGAATAATATCCATATACTTATACTTTGTACGATGGATTGGTAACATCGTTGACTGGACTAATTATCATTCAAGCATTTCTTTCGCAGTCTCTTTGAACAGTAATTTTGAATATAAACCTTTCAGCGTTTATCAAATTACACAAGAATCTTAGGTGGTAGGGTTAGAATTAGAATTTTGAAGTACTGAATTAACGATTTATCCACTAAGAAGTCTGTCATTATTTTTGTAGAAATTCATTTGAATACTCTAAGAGTTAAAATCCTTGACTCTGTATACCCTTCTTGCTTACAAAAACCTTAGGAAAGTTCCTCCAAAATAATATCTATTTGAGAAGATAAACAACAATGCTGCAATTAAAATACAATTTGGAGAGTCCCCAAGTTTACATTCGTGTTAAGTTTTCCTTATAATATTGATTTTTTAATGAGACGTGTCTGACAATGGAACCATTAACGGGGCCGTGTAAATAGCGAACTTTTCCGAACGGAATAGGATACTTGACATTATTTTCAATGCGCAAAACAAATTAAAACTGGAATAAGAAAATAAATTGGCTTTATCCGAAAAAATATGAAATGATAATATAATGGGTTTACAGCTTGTACATGTTGTTGATGTTTGGCGTATGGCGGGTAAAAAATAAAGCGATGTAACATTGCGTCCTCAATTAAGATCTGTGGTCATAAAGGGCCATGGGGTTTCGCACGCGACTGTACTTGTTATCATCCCAGATAGAAACTCGCTCACGAGTTGCGGGTCCGGATCGAAAGCGCAGTTTTATGGTTTTTCTGTGCGCGTGAGGCACTGAGGCCACATAGCACGAGTGCCCGACAAGTAGAGTAGGACGGAACATGGGAATCACTTCCCATACACACACATATTATACTACGCGTAACTTTGACGACTGATTGATATTTTATCTCGATTCTCGCTTCAACACGTAAAACAGAATTGGATGTATTTTCTCACACCAGAACATTTGTATGAATTAAATATTTCGATCTAAGATTTCAATCTAAGGTTTTGGTGGTTTTCAGCATTTACTTATTCGAACAATAAATCTACAGTATGTTTAATTCATCGGCCCCGACCTACATTTGTTTAAGTTGCAAATTAAATAATTTCACTTGTTCTACTTTTAGTTGTACCATGTTTGTTACGTTTGTTAAAACTTTGGATGCATTTAAATGTTAGTTAAACTATGTATTTAAATTACAACGGTACCTTGTCTAGTAAATAGATTTCACTCGTATAAAATTGCGAATTGCTGTAATGTCATTGTTAAGTATAATCGTATTTTCATTACCGTATCTAATGTTGTTTTTTTTGTTAGTTTTACGCACTTAATTACTGAATATATCGACAGCCATTTCGACGGTGGCGTTCCAATGATTACAAATCGGATGCTGTCAGTTCTACCCGATAAGGTGTCGATTAGTAGCATATATTTTTCGATTATTTAGTAGCTATCATGTGTATTAATAGATGGGGGTCGATCGAGGCAGACGCTTCACTTGAGGCAGACTGACCCAGCCGGATTTAGTGGCACATCGACACAAATATTTATAAACTGCAATTTTTATAGGTAGACAGATATGTTAACTAATTATGCAGGAAATTGCTGCACATAATTTATCTAACATTCATATTAAACAGCAAAGCAAGGCCACAACAAAGATAGATTCGATCTAATAATAATAATATTATTCGTAGATGACTGTAATATATTATCAACATTGCTGACACAATAAACACTCGCAAAATAATAGTAATTTATCATTAAATTGTTAGGTATAAGAAAATAATTGAAGTTTAAACATTTGTTTTCATTGTTCAAACCTAAACATAAATTCCGAAATAATTACAAAACAAATAATTTCAATTGAATTGAAAACGAATTACAATTTCCATAAATTATAGCCGTAGTTTTTACCCAAATTTATGACAAAAGGAACCGTAAAAATCACACCGTCACTTTGCAACAGTCACAACAAACCTCCGTCACACGTTATAGAAAGAAGCAATCAGACGCTGCGTAAGTAAATAAAAATAAGAACAACGACGCGTAATGAGTCGCGCGGGAAAGAGGCGCGAGCGAGCGCGCCGAGCGCCGGGACTAGAATGCGGGGGCGCGAATACACCACCAGCATCCAGCTTTTCCCTCCCCCCCTCCCGTGCACCCACACGCCCCCTTCACCCCCACGTCTGATAACCTGCTACTTCGGAAGTCACTAAACTCCGTCATGAATGTTACCCAGGCACCAACACCCGACTTGTGAAAGAAAATGTGAATTTTATTGAAAAGGGGTCGGTGTTGCGCTACTAACCTCTCTTTGTGTGAAAATCGATGCTTTATCGCCTATTAGGTGTTACGAAATCAACTTGTGTCGCGGTCGAGAATGTTAGCGTTTCTCGCCACTGAAAGCTTTGTAAAAGTTAAGTTCGTGTTATAGTAATATCGTAAGTGGCGAAACAGTGACCTTTTAATGAACCTCTACAATATAATAAACATTTAACAACGCGATTATGCTGTAAAAACTAATAAACTTCTCAAGATTGAGAAGTGTTTTAACCATATAGAAGGAAAATTTCCATTTTACAGACTCAGCTCACAAAGGTAAGTATTTAAAAAAAAAATGTGATCCTAATTGGAACGTTCCTCTACTTCCAGCGTTGATATTCAATTAGACTGCGTGGCGTATCCCGATGAGCTGAGCTCCCAAGTGGCGTTCCAACATTAGGTACATCCGTACATCCGCATCGCTTGAAGCTCCACACTACAACAATGTTTGCTACAACGCAACAACACAATGCATGGTAAGGGTTCATAATTTATGTAGAACATACTGTTACTTTTGTGTTGCCCTTGACTAAACATATTGTTCTGCCCATATTGTTTATCCAAGCTTGACTTAGCAGTTAATTCATAAAACCCATAGAAGGCCGATATGGGTTTATCCACTCATAAGAGTGGAAAATTCTTAGATTCTACGAAATGGATTCAGGAATAGCGACTGCTACATATTTCAGTGATTGTACCTACCTACCAACCTAATTACCAGAAATTATTCGAGTACTTACCTAAAAGTAACAATTAAAATACTAACTACAGAAACTGGTTACCATTTACCACCTGTATCTGATGCAATACTTTATACACACAAAAACAAAACACTAACTGATACGAAATAATAACTTCTTACGTCAGACTGGCTGTTACTCCCTTTTCCCATATAATTATGGTGCGCGCAATTCGCCCGAAGCTGAGCGCAAGCGCCACTTACATTGCATCAGTCAACGACACCTGTCAGATCCTTTCCAATGAACTTAATTACATCTGATGAAATTTTATTACATTTACACTCCTTTGATGAGATTCCATTTGAGTAGTTAGTACTTTAATTTATTTGAAAGTCTGAATTATTTTGTTTAAGTTCGTTGTATCTGTGAAATTGGAACCTTTTAATTTAGTTGAGATAACTGGAGAGTGAAATTTTGAATTCTCAGAAGCAGTTTTATAAATTTAAGGTAAAGTAGGTACCTATAGATAATTTAAAAGACATAAATAGAATACCTATTGGTGTCTTGATAGTAGTAGGTACTTACCATTCAAAATTTTCTATAGACCTACAATGTTTTCACAATAAACTGTGAAAATGCCTAAGCCTTTGGGTATTCGATACAAATTTTGAATTTCTCTAAGGTATTCTAGTTTTCTGTGTTACACCTACCTTCTTGGAAAATATCATGATCAACATTTCGTGTACCAACGCAGTGTTATTATGTACTTACTTAGGTATTTAGATATTTTACCTAGAATACCTTGTTTACTTCGAGGCAAATAATTTATTGTGTACAAATATATAACATTTACATCTCGATGGTTCATTGAAACCATCGATTATGTCGATTCTATGAAAATATCACCGTGAAAACTTAGGTGAAGTGAGCTGTCAAAAGTGTCAATCCCTAAGTTGTCACGGTGTGATTTGCAAAGAATAGACCGGCTGATCAAGGTATGTTGTATGTTGCTTAAAAAAAAATAAAAAAACTAAGTAAGTTGTTCAAATTTTCCGGGAATTGTAGTAATAATCCTGTTACGGTCGTTTCGTATTACGCCTTGAAAATTTACCTTGTAACTTTCAATATTTATTTCATGGCACATTTGCTCTCCCATCACTAAGTTCAACTTCTACGAAATTCGAAATCGAATAAAAAGTCAAGCATCGGTATCGCCGAAAAAATCGATTATGTTCCTACGACAACAAAGTTGATACAATCTTGTCGTGGTCTCGTAGTGGTTAGGACTGTGACCGCAACATAATACCAAATCATGTCTGTTAACTTTGCTTATTTTGGACTTCGCCAAGAACAAGGCTTAGCAAAGTCAGCACGGCAGTGTTAACTTTGCACACCTTGCCGTCTTCGGCCGTAATAAACGGGCAGGCTGCTATTCGATGAATATTAGCACTCTATATGTACCTACCTACCTACATCACAGCCCATAACTACGTGTGGTGCATCTACACACTCACGATACATTATCGGAAACGGTAAACTTTAATTGGTTATTTAAGTTTAACCTCCATGTTTACGGGATCGAATACCTAAGTCCAGATGACCTACTTACATACTTGCTATTGTTTGTGCAGTACCTACCTCTACGAAGGGATAAGGCGAATTAGTCCAAAGACAAAGACAACCAAACCATTTTTACAGTCTTCCATTTCACATTCTCCAACTGTTGACCTCCCTAAATTTTATTGTCAAAATATCTTTAAACGATTTTTGGTCTATCCTGGGCTTTATTATTAACTTACTCTGTATGCTTGTCAAATATTCATGAATAAAGTATTATTATTATACTTATAAGTACCCCTTTTCGAGGAGCAGTATAGCTGTTTATTTAAATGTTATTGCACAACTACTAAACAACGTATTCTTGCAGTATGTTGTGTCCCTATACTAGCGTGTTGCAGCACACCTGTCTTTGTTAATCATTTGAGTCGCCTACTAGCCATCAGACACTGATAACAAGCTAAACAGTCGGCTATAGCCTAATAGTAGTGAAGCCTTACCCTCTCCAATTAATGTGTTAGTGCTAGCAGGTCTACTGCCATCGGATCGAATCATCCGATTTCCGTTTATCCCCTTTAGCTCCCATTAAACGCATACATATCTGCATTGATTTTAGCAAGAAGTCAAATTCAATTAAACTGAAACAATCATCTGTTCATCTTTAAATATTCTCTGTTCACTCGACACAGTGAAAATATACAGGCAATTAACTAGGTAGTGGACTTGGTAGTAAAATTAAAGCATAAATAAAAACGTTTTAAGTACAGTATATGCAGGGTGAGCTAAAAACGTAACGTTGATTAACGATCCCCCTGTAAATGAGCTAGAGTTTTCTAACCGTCTACAAAATATATTTATTGTATTGCTCCCGACTTCCGAGAAAAGGAAAACATCGTTAGGCCACTCGCGGCAAAATCCTCAAACGCGTGTATAAACAAAGATATGATAAAAATGGTTATCCCTAATGTCGGGCGTTTAACACGGATGCTTGACGTTTATTACTATCTCACAATGGTGTACAGGATTCTCCTAAATTTTCATACAAGTACAACAATATTGATAGAATTATAGTTAAGAACGATACTTATTTCAAAGCTAAAACGAAAGAAAGAGGTGTATTTATCAAAGAAACTGATAAGGTACTATAATAGAGCGTTGTAGATATGTACAACAACTTGAACCATTTGAATCAGCCTTTTCAAAAGGCAAAAAGCTTTTATATGTCAGTGTTACTGTCGCTATCCACGCATACTTTTCTTGCTATCATGAAAAACTGCGCTTGCGAGAAAAAGTTGTTATTCCATAAACTGAAAAGCTGAGAACATGTTTTTATTTAATTAACTTATCCGTTTTTATGTGACCCTTCTCAGAATTAGGGCTCAAGGGCAAAAAATAAACACATCACAGAAATAATAAACTAAAGAGCTTGTAAATACATCTAAATTGCCCTTCGGCTTTTACGAATTGTCCAAAAACCAAAAAGGAATACTATAACAGTCTGCCACTACAGCTATTTTTAAGATAAAAAGAAGTCACGAAACCTATTTCACTCGCAAAACAAAAGTTAGAAAACAATATGGCGCCAACATTTCCAATTTAGTTTTTTGTTAGGCCTCTGTATCTCGAGTTATTCAAGAAAACTTATTTCACACATCATTTATCAAGACTGATCTACCGCAATAGCCTTGTCGTTTTTGGGTAATTTACGCCTACGTAGTTTATTTAAAAAAGGTTTCCATTTTAAAGAGTTGCAAGTTACTTTCATGGATATCAACTTCTGCAAATATATTGCATGCTATTTACTTTTGGAATCCTTTGACGAAGGTATGATTTCTGCAGCTTGTATGCAAGTTAAATAGCCGAGTAGAGAATAAATAGCGCAATCGGACGTGAATGCAATTTTGGAATATTTATCAGAGTCATTTAAAATTTTCTTTGTGTGGTAGGTCACAATAGGAAATCGTCTATATGCGGTTCTTTCCGTCAGTGCATACTCGTAGATAGTATGACACGGGAAATGAGTAATACGTTACTTTGTTGTTTGTTTTACAGATCCATTATGAAAACAAGAAACCACAACACAATCTACTGTGATCTAGGCTCTTCTAAACGTACTCATATGAACATAGGTAATGTTCATATGAGTACGTTTGGTAGAGCCCAAGAAAATTGAAGAACTTACTCTTGGTGTAGAATCCTCATAAAAACCGGATGTGTTCTAAATTATCGTTGGACGGGGGATGATGGCAAAAGCAGGTATAATCTACAGGCTGACTTTGAAAAACATGTTACAAAATTTAAGGGGCTGTTGGACCCATCAATGTGAACAACTTTTACTCTAGGACCAACTTGAATTCGCAAAAAAAACATGACTTTCCTGTACAAAGGTATACTAGATAATATACCCGATCGGAAAATTTTGTATAAGAAGGTCAATTTTTTTTTGCGAATGCTTAGTTGTTCCCATAGTAAAAGTTGTTCATATTGATGGGTAGAACACCCCCTTAAATTTTGTTGCATGTTTTCAAAGTCAGCCTGTATATGCTCCATTTTTTTAAGCATATTATGAACTACATAAAATTGATTCTAAGTATAATAGCAAAAGTGGGGTCGGTAAGTAAGATCTTATTTGCGAATAAATTTACTTTTAGTTTAAAACAAAAATGTAAGTTAGGTAATTATTTAGTTTGTGGTAGCTGAAGATGACGAAATGAAACGACAATCTAAAGTCCAATTGTTCTAACAATGAAATGTTATTACACAAAATGATAATAAAATAAGTCGTCACAAACGTCTATAAATATAAACATCAGGATGAACATCTGTCTGTGTTTTACTGCGTCTAAATAATAACCGATAATATCTTATCGCTGAGGGCGGAAAATTGCATCGGGGAAATAGCCACCGAGTGATATCCCTGAGTTATTACGTTTTACGCAAAAATATATTCTGTTTTTGAATTTGCCAATTCAAATTAAAAAGTTGGTTTTCACTGAGGTTTTAATGCTCCCACGAGTTGTGTTTGATGATTGTTTCGTTGCGTATGTATCGGTATGTATCGTTCTATGGGTCTTATGGGAGTAGAGTTTTTATGTAGCGTTTTAAACTGCGTGTTAAATTCGTGTTCTTAAGGCCGACTTAATTCATGAGAAATGTTTTTATATCAAATTGAGCGGCTTCGTTAGAAATTATGATCGGGAAAACGATTGAAGTATTTCCACAGAATTTCCTTTAAACTTCTCTAATTGTCAAATACGCACACGAAGTTTTGTTGAGCAAAATGTTTAGTTAGTAATTTCGAAATAAATCTTGTATTGTGACGCAAATTCCGTGTTTACACAGATCAAACTGAGGGTAGGTGTCAGCCGCATACGTACGTCTAACGTTACTAGAGCAATGAGGCTCGACGTCATGACACTTGACTGACTCCCTCGTTAATTTGTAACAGAAATCCTATATTCAACTGAATATATATAAACTACGAACCACAATTCAAGAAGCACGAAAGGTAAAATGGCGACGCGACGCACGTTGGATACCTATTCTCGTGTAGACAAGTTACAGTTACGTACATAATTATAAATGCACGCAAGATAATTTTTTATGTTATTTAATAATATGTAGGTATCCCTTTAATAATTTATTGTATAGTTCTAAGTACTGTTTATTTTATTTTGTTACCTATCTATGTACAAATTACAGAACCTAGCTTGGTTTCCCTACGTCTTTTTCGGGTGACCACTGAAAATCAGCATTGTGCTGTGGGTCTCCCATAGCACAGCATCATGCTGAGTGGAAGTCTTTTTGTCACAGTCATGACGTGCAGCTGCCGACTATGTCTGTTTTATGCTCGTACCTATTCTACATCTGTAGTGCTATTCTGTAACCATCTCACCGTGAAAACTTAGGTGAAATGAGGTGTCAGTCCACCCGATGATGTTAGGAATTAACACTATTGTCAGCTCACTTCGCGCTCACTTCACTTAAGTTAACAGAATAGACCGGCTGATATTTTAAATCTTTTCTGATTACCCATATTTCTGTATGCACGTGTTTTTGTGACAAATAAACCTATTTTTCTTTCTTTCTTTCTTTCACAATTCCTCAACTCGGTTCGGTTATTGCGCAGTTTACTTTTGAGATAAAAACGTCTAGTATGACAGTAACGCAGATTTATTCTAACTAGACCTGACAGACGAAATTGTATAAAATGGAAACTACGACTTTTGGACCTTTTTTACCCTCGCCCTTTTTGTGTTATTTTTCGAAGCTAGAAAAGCGTTTACGTAAACGCTCTTAGTGTAATTTGTCCGAAAAATATATCTGCTATAATTTTTTAAAGAAATGCTGACTTGGTAAAAGATAGGTCCCATGAAAACACTACGCAATTCTTGAATTAACTTAATTAGAGAGGTGCTTTTCTAGAAATAAGCATAGGTAGTTACACACTTATAGATTATTATTACTTATGAAATATTAAATTTATTCTTCCAAAGGACCACGCGTATTCATAAAAGTATTAGAAAATACCGACGCATTAGCGAAATTAAAAGCGTAGGTAAGGATAGTTCTGTTGTCTGAAAAGGTAGGTTCTAGGTAGGCGGTCGCAAACACACTCAGCGGATATAAAATATTCGCACACATTTTTATACCGACGAAGGATACCAAATTGGCATTATTCCTGTACGAAGATATAAAATCGATGGTGGCCTGTCATCTACACAGGAATCATTAATGAGTGCGCTCAATAGGCGACGCGTCCGGCCTGCCACATCCAGTAATACGCTGATATTTTAGGGACAGCCTCTGTCGCCAACTCCGCTCGCTCCCCAAAGATTTGCGCAGACCTTCGAATAGAAGATTGAGAACTATTAAGGCGCCCTCGATCCCCACCATTGTATGCAAACATCGCCTTTTATTCCCTGAGAAATATATATATAATGCGTTAAAAGTTCAAACCTTAAACGAGACATAAAATCTTAATTTTATTGTTGGCATCGCGGATAAAACTTTTTTCATTGTTTGTTTACATCGGCTTTGTAACTACTTTAGAACTTTAGTTCGTGATTACATTTAGATTGACTTGAAAAGTAATGCAATTTAGTTGTAAACTCAAAAAATGTAATATTTTGGAATTCTTTGATTGCGCTCATTATTGGGTTATTCTAATTAAGCAGTTTGGTCAGTGATAATGAGTTCAACGGCATAACCTTCCTTAACAAGATTATTCTCGATAGCTTTGTCCTCATTTACGGATTCAATAAACTGTACGGTACTGAGTCGAACGTTTCGCGTTAATAAAGATTTTCTATAGTGCTAGTGCAATAACAGTAACAGTTTAATGCACTAATAGCGACAATATCTGCCGATAGCGACCCTCCGGATACGCACGACCCACTTACAGCGTACCTATCTATATAGATATCTGTATCTATCAAATGCGCAGATACGAGACTCGTTCTACGAGCCTACGAGTAGACAGCTGACCGACTTTATTCATAACTAATACTAGGTACTTACTTATTAACAGTTTAAGTAACACTAATGCACAGTTTGGAACAGTATGTAACTGTTCCAAACTGTGAACTGTTCTAAGTCTGTCGCCATAACAACAATATTAGCAGCATTGTTGTGTTTCGGCAGTTAAAGAGTTCCTCTGTGCTTGAGGATTCCGGGTGAAACTCGCTTCCACCTTCGGCTTCGGTTAGATTCAGACCAAGAGCTTCCCAGTAGGGGTTGAAAAATAAAACTGTAGATATCAAGCTTGTTTCTGGAGCTATGTAGGTATGTAAGAGCAATGTAGGTGGAATAATTGATGCGATATATTTATAAAATAACCTACGAGCCCACCTACGCATTCCCCAAGCTGATTAATTCTTCAACATTATGCCTAAAAAATAAACAGAAAAATAAAGAAAGAGATTATTTTCTAATCTCTATAAAATATTCCCGAGGGTCCTCGCATCGGAAAGGTTTTCGATTCTCACACAAAAACTTGAGGGATAAGTTAGTGAGTTCCTTGGACAGTTGGTCACTCTTCCTTGTTTGCTCGAGTTGGATTGTCACCGTTAGGTAAGTGCTAATGAGAAACGATGTGGGGATAATGAAGATAGAATGTGTCACTATTAGATACCTATTTGTCTTTAGGTTTTTAGGCCAATATTGACTTATATTTTTCCCTTTCCCTGTCCCATGAACCACATAGTTCTTGTTGATTATTTAATGATTGTGTCTACTTTGTGGACAGTGAAAGTGGTAACGTTACTATCGGAAAATAATTCCGAATAAAGTAGAAGCACTATAAAAAAAAAATATGATTCCATTTTGCGCGAAACATATTTTCTTGGGAAACTTACTTGTTTTATAAGTAAGGTGATTGATGTATTTAAGTCCCATTATAAAACACTCATAACTTAAATACCCAGGCACTTCATCAATCAAATATTCCTACGATATAATAGTCCCATGCGTATTCCTGACGAGCACTCGGAGTCAATGAATTCTTCGCAACATGCACGCTCCCGAATGGAAATGAGTTCGTAAAACTCGTGTCACCGTGGAAATATGGTTTGTTTGTTGACGTGATACGGGCCCTGAAAGTTGACAAACGTGATGAAAAAAATATTGGAAAAGTTTGCTACGCGAGCTCTTTAAACGAAGCCTATGATGTTCCAAGAGATTAAGGTGATGTTACGAAAACATGCTCTGAAGCTATGCTAGTGCACTATAAGAAGTAATGTTATATTTGTCTACGCATTTTTTTGATAACCAATTAGGTAGCTATCAGGTCACCTGAAGGCAAATTCTCGTACTTAAACATTCAAATCGCATCACATCTCAGCTACAATCAATCTCAAAAACTTGTCAAAAATGTAAGTAGCAGGCTTTTTGGCAGATTGAGACTGATATTAAAATACGAATGTTCTTGAAAATACGAGGATTGCTCCTCTTGCCATCACAAAAGTTATGTAGAATGGCCAAGCATTAAAATCCTTGAACTCCGTGAATTAGGTTTTTTCTACAAGACTGAATTTCCATTGCAGATACAATTTAGTGAATTGGTAGAATTGTCTTGTGTGCCACTTTTCAATTAATTTCCCTTTTTATCTGTTGAAGATTATTAGCCTCCGGCTACTGTAGGTATGTTGTGCCAATGCATCACTGACATAGCCTATGATAAACTATTAGTAAATGATGACTAATACTATTGCACATATTCCGTCATTGTTTTAACAACAATCGCACTTTAAATAATTCATTTGTTTACAATAACTGTTTAATCGTACTTCCTTTTTTTCGATAACACCATCCAGTATCGTGCTGACAATATTGTTACACATTACGACTCAACATTATTCTCATAGAGTTTGTTATCTAATCCCAGCGTACCTAATTAAAATGATGACTGTTTATTCAAAGTCAAAAATTAGAATTTTTTACTTGTTAATAAGTAAGCTTCATGTTCTTCATATGATCTCACCATTACAATGTCATTGCAGGAACTTTAAAAGAGACTGACCCCTGAGTTTGTTTCAGTGTTTCTTCTCAGAGCAATATTCGGCTAGGTTACACCGAACAGATGAGTTGTATAATGAAAAATGTACGTGTAAAAGTATTATTTTTAACCAATTTACAAAATAAATATAATTTATCATCAAAAAGAATTCGCTGCTTATGCAAACCAAACTTTAGATGAGGACATGTTTATATCCCAACTTATTGCTTGTAAAAGCCTCGAGATAGCGTGCTCGACGTAAATTAGCCTTGTTAGCAAGATTTTTAAAGTCTTTCCAACAAGCCCGCCAGGTTATATCAGACAAAAGAGGTTCACTTAGTGCCTCATAATGGTGCTCATAGACGGGCCACTGAAAGAAAATTAATTTATACGTTGGCCCGCTTAGAAGAAAAATTACAAAAGGTAATTAAACAAGACGTCCTTCTTCATTAGCCGAGCTTGGACGCCCTTTGTTGGGTGAAATGAATTTGTTTGTCTCACCCTGTTGTAGGTGTTTACTCATTTTAATAATGACAAACAGTTGAAAGGGCCATTTGACCTCTTAGTTTGTGAACATCCTTTACAGTTAGTGACGAAATAACTTGTCTTTCAAGAATATTTTTAACAGTACCTACTGTCTGAGTACCCATTTGTTTTCTGTGATCGAGTCTTTTTCAATAAGTGTCCAACTCTCACTCGTGTGACAGAACTATCATTTATTGTTGTAATAAGATAAATTAATGCAATAAACCCTACTGAATAATTTATTGGTTGGCACGATAACTAACATTATGGAATGATTCTATTTACACCGGGTTCGAACGAGAAAATAAACATTTAATATTAATTTATGAAAACTATAAATTTTTAATTACACGCAGAATGTTACCATTACTCTGGATTTATGTACGTAACTTGCAATACTGAACGTTTTTCGATAAAAGTGTACCACGTTGCCGGGCAATAACACAGTGAAATATGAGACTCATGACATTTTTATCTTATTTTAGAAAACAAAGTTTCACTAGATGTAATAAATCAAGAGAATGGGCCATTGAGAAATATCTCTTCTGTGTGCTTGTCTTTCGAAGTGTCAACATACTCATTTTGATTCATTAACCTTTTATTATATAATCTATAACATATAAAGAATGTTTTCATCGATATATTTTAACAACAACGAAACACTTCGGTACGCTTGCATCTAGCTAGATGCTTAGATATTAGACTCTATCTTCATCGAACTATGATCTCATTTGACTAGGTAGCTAATCATTCTCATCCTAAATTAATCCATCTTTGATATAATTTAGTTAAATATCCACTTCCTTTGTAAAGCTAAACTGTTTGTGAGGTCATAGACAATTGCTTGGGCATCAGAATATTAAAACCCCACGTCCAAACCAAAAGCCCACGTGCCTACCTACCTGCGTGGGTATTGTTGGTTCTTTCTGAGTTCATAACTGAACAGTTTTTTGTTTTGTTTTTCCAAATGGAAATAAAAACACAGAAAAATTATATGTTGTTTTTTAAGTTTTACGGTTTTCTTCGGCGACAACAGACAGGCATTTGTTGCAGGGACATCCCTGGCTTCAACAGTAACACTTTTGTTCGGGCTTGTACCGCATGTCGCGAAACAGACATGTGAACAAGAGCCCCCTGAACAGTTGTGTGGTACAGTCGGTAATATAAATGCGAAGTTGTCGTCTTAAAAGACCCATTTAGGGAAGACGAGTGGAGTATAGTGTTACCGCTGTGACGGGTCGCTAAGCACATCGCTTAGCATCACACAATAGTTATACGTAAAGCAACATTTTTCCTTCAGTCAGCTGAAGTTAAGAAGATAAATTATGTAGCAAGAGTCTGTAAGCGAGCTTTTAACCATAATGTTTTTATCTATCGTGTCTAGGGTGAAGAAACTCGAATAGCATTTTTTTATGTATAAATAACTCAGATATTAATCATTTTATGATGGGAATATAAACAGTAAATAAGATACTTACTATTTTCTAACGCATTTTAGGTGTCATCCTCTTATTAATCGTCGCTAGACAATCTTATCTTTCACCTACACGCAATGTCATACGCCAACCTCCAAATAACAAGTGACTCGTCACAAAATTAAATAATTACAAGATAAATGAACTCAGTGCCCGCCCACTGCTAAAATAATGCAGTCATCTTTTTCTTAACGTAATTGAAGAGGTTTATTCAGATATTTACGTGTTATTTCAATAAATGTTAGGTATTCATAGAATACTAAAAAGGCCAGACATTTTATTGAAAGAATCAAAAAGAAAAATGATCGTATAGGTACAGTAAGGGAAATCAATAAATTATCAAATTGACACACTACGTCTATTTTCCGAGTTAGGTATACAATTGTCAAATAATGAATTTCGATGTGATTTGAACATAACTATGGGAAATTTAAGTTAGTAGTCAATTTGCTAAATAATTATTTTCCCTGCCTTTACTTACCTACCTTACATCTTTTGTGTCTTTAACTAATGTTATTGGCCTTGGCTGTTTTATGTTAAATAAATAAATTTACAGAAAAAAATATGTAAGAACTTTTTTCTAACTTTTCTAACGTCTTTTCACGTCGAAGCTCCAGCAAACGTTACAAATCTAATTACGTAGTTTTCTAAGTACTTTATATTGGGTAGGTACCTACCTGACCTACACAAAAAAAACTTGACCTAAACCAATGGCTAGCACTTACAGAATTTCAAGTGACTTTCAATTTTTTGTTTCGTTAAAAGCTCTTATCGCTCAATAATTCAGAGTCCATTTTCTCACATTTCCAATTACAAAACACTATTGTTAATGTGTAGGCTAAGCCTAAAACACCCATTCTGGAATAATAAACGTAATTATTAACAACATACCACTTACTCAAGTAATAAGGCTTTTACAATTAACCTAACACAAAACATTTTAATACGATAGGTAGGTATTAGGTATTTAGTGCCTTAAGAAGTAGAAATTTCTGCAGGAATTTCTTGAAATTCTATCCTCGTTTCAAGTTCTACATCTACTAAGCTACATCTTATAATTTTACCAATAAAATAACAGTATAATTATAGGAATGTTTTTGAAGTTTTCAACTCTTAAAACATGTTTTTTCCATGAAACACGGTATAGTCGACTCCGTCAGCTTCTAATTAGGTTTCCTTGAAAATTAATGAGCTTTCTACAATAATTAAAGTATAAAGGTACTTGGGACTAAGAAATTCATGCTTGAATTTCCTGCAGGTTCTCTTGTGGAAAAAGGTAAAGCCAACCTAAACCGCGTCTTTCTTGCCCCTTATTTGGTTAAGCCAAGGAATGCAGTTCTCTGCATTCTTTGATTTGCTGCAGTGACTTTTTTCCTGTTGCTACTTTTCTACTTCGTAGATACCTACTCTATACGTATCTACAAGTGTCATTTTATGTTTAGTAAAACTATCTTATTTTGTTTCAGATTATTATAATTTAGTAGCACGTGCAACATTAACTTAGTTCCACGATACAACGTCAACCTCTAAAAAACAGTTAAGTATTTTTAACCCCCGACGGAAACAGAGGGGTGTTATAAGTTTTGTGTATCTGTCTGTTCCCTCGTAGCTCCCAAACGGCTGAACCGATTTCGATTATTATTTTTTTGTTTGAAAGGTGTCTTGATTGAGAGTTTTCTTAGCTACAATTCAAGAACATCGATTCAGCCGTTTGAAGATTATCAGCTCTTTCCTAGTGCATGATTGGATGTGGGCATCTTCCACAAGTCTGATCGATTCTAAATTTAGTATTCTGTTACTTCAATCATATTAGAAGAACATAGTAACCTTGAACCGATACTGCAGCATCACCTGGAATTGTGTCGGGGGTTATTTTAGTTTTATTTTAACTTGTTATTATTTGTGAAGTATTCAGTTTCAGACTGAATATCGCCCATGCGACGCATCGCCGCCGCACCGGGGCGCCGCGTAAATTTTAACAGTTTCCTCCTGAGATGTTCTGACATTTTTTCATATTGTGGATGGTGCGGCTCTGGCGTCATGTACGGGAAGCCAGGCATTTCACACAAATTATTATCATTGTGTAACCAGCAATGAAAGAAAAACAACCCGAATATTTACTGCCTGCAAATATTTGTATTATACAACAAAGTTAAAACTGCCATAGAGAAACGGGTCACATATTGGCCTTTATAATAAGTGTGACAAGTGTCAATGTACCACCTACGCACCCAAAACTTCTCATCGAAGTACCAATAAGCAATTTGACGCTACAGAAACCTCACTATAATAAAACCCAAATAAATTCTTATATTTATAGTAATAGACAAATACAAGTATAATGAAAACAAAGGGAAGAAAGTTTCATTAACGCGGCGGCGACAACTCGGATAAATATGAAATAAGCGCTCATAGAGCTGGATTAGGGAGGGACCCGGGACGCGGAATCCCGAAATGGGAGATTAGACAGGGGACACCATCAGATTGTCTGGAATCCGGATACGTCATTTACGCCCAGTTGTGGGGAAATGTTTAATTTTGCGTGAAGAGTCAAGCACATACAGTGTACAGAGGCCTTAGTGTAAGTTTGCAAGTGAGTACACGTAACTATCGCGTTCTGATAGATCATAATGCTAAGAATATAAAGGTGAGAATAAAAAAGGCCTCAGTTGTAACTCACAAACGCCAGTTGATCGCAATGCGGATTTGTACTGATTTACTGTTATAAATGACAAACGTTAAATTTTATAGAGTACAGACAAAGATTTAATAAAAACAGAATCTTAATCCTAACTTTTTATATAATATTATAAAGGCAAAAGTGAGTTTGTTTGTTTGTGACGCTGTCATGCTAAAACGGTTGACCGGATTTGGATGAAATTTGGCACATGGGTAGTCCATGACATGGGTTAGGTTAGGCTAATCCCGGTGGTATACACGACTAGATATCAAGCTATACAATTCCAGTAAAAGCTAATCTATCATTGCACGGTAATGCTATACAATGCGAGATCAGCTTATACTGGAAATGTATAGCTATGTAGCCGTGTGTTCGTTCCCATGGGATATTTTTCGCCTTCCACACGTGCGAAGCTGCGGGCAAAAGCTATCAATAATAAAAGTAATATAGGTTTTTATTATATTTCTATGAATTCAATTGTGGTATCAGCAATTTCGGGACAGGTCTGACAATGCAGTGCACACAGCCGATGATATACACCACAAGCTTTACAGCCTCGAATTACCAATACTTAATGAATTCCGAAAACGACAACATTTTATTAATTTGCGGTTGATATTAAAAATGTTGTTATCAGGTATAATTTATTTTCGTCGTAAATCATAATGATTTATTCCCATTTATGTATCAATGTCATGCCGAAGCAAATAATAAGAGCAATTTAATGTTGTTGTATACCTTCATATTAAGGAAATTTCAACATTTTCTTTCATCTTATATTACGTCAACAGAATTTTGACGTAAGGATTTTATGATGAGACGAGGGAGTTGACTGATAAGGGGTATTAGACATTGTTTGATCTCCCATGCACAAGTCATGTGTAAGATGGCGCGGTCAAGCATGCAAGGTAGCCCACTTATGTCACTTTACCCATCACTTGAACTCTTTGCCCTAGTTAACACTACTATTATATGTATAACTAGAATACCCGCGAAAATTGGCGTTTTTTTTTAGATTTTGGATTCATTCTTTATGGTTCCTCTTTAGGTCATGACGTATCCGAATATAAAAATAATATTTGGTCTACGTCTTACGGGGGAGACGTGGAAACTTATTCGCTGATAAAATGTATAATAGATATGACGCCATCTTGGAATTTATAATTAAGTCAAGTTATTTATGTTGGAGATAATTTATTTTGGCATGTAATTATACATTAGATACGCTGAATATATGTAGTTGGCGACGCGATGTACGCAAACAAGTCAAGAGGTAAAGTAAACATAATTACTCCATGTTTAATAACTATGGCCGTAAAATATTATTTCAGACCGGCTTTTATGAAGGCTTGTGATGTAAAGAGTCTCACCCGTTTTATTGTCGAGTCTATTGAGCGTGATTACATTAAAGCTGACAATCATCAGCGCGTTTGTTTATCACACCCGACTGGTGATAAAGGGAACAATTTAGTACAGACGTGTAAAGACTAACTTCAAAAAGATCTAAGAATAAAAACGTTGGAACTAATTCCCGAATCGGAGTGAAATTGGCCTCTAAACAGGTCCAATTTCACAGCGACGACGCTAATCTCACCGGAGCAGCGCGACTTTCATTAGCATTTGTGTAATTTCATCAGTGGAACTCCGTGTGCCGGGGGCGCAGCACCCATTCGAGTGCTGTCCTCGCTTCATTTGTCTCCAATCCCGTTCGTAACTAGCGAACTCTAAATTCTTTGCCAGATGTTTTATGCTAATTGGATTGAATTTTCGAGAGGTTTGTTTGGGTCCTGTGTGTGGCAGCTAATAACTGCGTTTGTTTGGAAGGACGCGTTTTTCACAAAGCTTGAGGATACCTGTACCTACCTATACGCAGCTTATTTTTACCCGACTACGGCGAAGCAAAAAGGAGGGTTATGATTTTGACCGGTATGTATGTATGTATGTATGTTCATTTGTTCCCTCATAACTTCTAAACTACTCATCATAGTTTGACTAATGGGGTATCGTTGGAAGCGTCTCGGTAGACCGATGGTTAAAGGCTATGTGATGTCACATTAAATTGAATATGGCGCCATCTAAAGGACAAAAGTCATGAACTAAAAAAAAAGTTTTTTTAATGGTGTCATGTTGGGTATCAAATGAAAGGGCTTAATTAGCACATTTCAAAAATATATATATTATAACCCCAAAATAATTTAAATAAAAATAAAAGTAATAAAAACCCAACTACGGCAAAAGTCAACTAAAAAGGTATAAACAAGTCATCACAGACAGACAAATTAAAAATCCGGAGTCACACGTAATCTATTTAATTTATCCCCTAAACACGTGTGACTCCGGATTTTCAATTTGTCTGTCTGTGATGACTTGTTTATACCTTTTTAGTTGACTTTTGCCGTAGTTGGGTTTTAGTTTTTATTAATTTTATTTTTATATTTATTAAAAGGTTCAATTGAATGAGAATGAAAACTTCAAATAACTATACAGTATATATTGACTCGACTGGAATTGCACCCGTCGCAAAAATCCGCCTTGAACGTAATGAAAGAAACCCATTTCAAAGTCAATTACTTGACACTTTCAGGCCTAACGCGTGTTGTTGTTTTATACACCTAATGAGAGAATAATAAAATTTGTTTTATAAATTACGAGGCTCGTGGTTCAAAACTTCCAAACGATGGTAAAGTGCTGTTGTTTCGCGTACCTACATAGTTGATTTTCAATTAGGATCCAAAAACTTGTCACGTATTTCATGTAACTGAGATCATTTACGGAATGTCGCGGTCGGTAACTGCTCAAAACTTTCACCAATTAATGACTTCAAACAATAAAGAGAATCGAATAAAAAGTTATTATTTACTTGGCAAAATCTCGTGGCAGTTGTTAGGAAATCGCCGTCAATTTATGAAAACGACAGTTTGGTTGTGATTTGATTTCTTTAGTAAATAAAAAGTTGGAAGCACACAAATTAAGGCAATTAAGCCTCAAAAAGTTGGTTCATTGAAACGACATCTGATTTCGTGGATGTTAACGTAAAGTATTATGTTACGAGGTCTATATGTCTACTCATCACTAACACAAGTTGCTCTAACTTGCACAGAATGGAAGCTTTATGCGAGTTTCTGACAGGCAGTTTCGAGGCGAAGCCAGGCCGCATTGAATAGTCATCTGAAGCCATTTGGCGTCCTAAAGACTCCCGTGGGCCTCTATATGGCAGACCCTCGAATCCAACGCCGGGAAAAGTGGAGTGCGCTTTCACATGACGTCAGTTATTAGGATTTGCAAATTGTACCCTCACGTACCATTAGGCATTGAGAAAAACGGCTTATTTAAATGAAATTACGTATAATCCTAAGAATAAGCTTACGTAAATTGGCTGTGGGATCACTGAGTTGGAAAATATTTATTAGAATCATGTATGTACGAAAAGGAACGAGTAGGTACAAGTAAATAATAAAACCATAGAGGTTTGCAATCATCAAATTGTAATTTGGGCTTCTTTTAGAACTGCGTGAGAATACTATTGAATTTTCTTTTGCTGGCATTTGGATAGAAATAGAAAAGGATTTTTTGGCGAGGTTTTCTTTGTCTGTGGGTTTAGAATCCAATAAAGTGAAAAGCTATTATTTTCAAACCTATCAAAAATACTAAACAATGCAAATTGACGCGTTTGTATCTACTCAGGTAGGTTTGCAAGTTAGTTTAAAATGTAAATAGGGACGTATTTACGTGAATAAATAAGGTTTTCCTATAAAATTACACCCAAAGACCAACAATAAAATTGCAACCAAAGCTTGCAGCATTTAGAAGCTTAAGCTTGCCCACTAAGCGTGTAGTTACGGTCAGTTTCGAAAGCAAATGAACACAGATATACTACAGTTTTTGGCGGCAAAGTTGAAAAAAAACGCCACCAAGTTACATGCAATTTTGCCCAGTTCGGCTCAAAGCTTTACACTTCCAATTTGAGAGCCTTTTGTTTATTTTATGGAGTGTCGTTTTTTCAGTAAGCACTACGTAGAATTCATGCTCGGTGCTTTTTCTACGTCCAAAAGTTTTATGGAATATATTTCTGGGTGTGTTTGTATTTGAGAGTTATCCCTGTTGCGCTCTGTCAGTACAGTGCAAATAAAAAACGGCTCTGAAAAAGTATGTTACAATAAATGCTTGTGTGGTCACGTGTTTAAGTTCTGAAATGGCAGTCGAATGGTAATTTTAACTTAGCTGGAGCTTTAATTAATTGCAAAATATAAGTCAAAACGCACTTAGTAGACCAACAGGCAAAGACTCAGTGAAACGTATTAAAAGAAGAGATTCTACTTTTGAATTTGTCCGTTCTGTTTTTTCCCCATTTTGGTATTATCCCGTAAATAAAATGAACTTTTGCGACGACAGCTGTCATGAGCGTTTTCGATTTCACGCAAATTGCTACGGTATTGTGTGTATGAATTTAAAAAGTACGAATGAGAGAAAAGCATTCGGAAATTCACAGACTAAGTACCTACCTACGAGGAATTTAAAATTCTCTCTTCTCTCTCTCCTCTCTTCTCTCTGTTCACGCCAGAAAGAATCAACTTGCCTTGTTACGATTTTAACAGGCCCTCGTGGTTATAATTAACGGTTATAGTCGGATTATGTTCTTTAAATAAATAATCATTTCAACTAACGATTATTACGAACATTATACGGATAGTACTTACAACGAATATTTTCAATTTTCGAATGGATAATGAATAAAGCTCTGTCCGAAATGGTTAAATACAGTTATCATATTTTCATAAGCTGGTATGTTATGATTATATAATCTAGTTAGGTATCTACTTTAGTACCGATAGTGCTTTACGAAGCTTGATGCGTTAGTTCTAAAAGTTTATCCTAATCTAGTACGGTACCTCGTACACCGTGTGGCCGAAATATCACCTCGCAACTTTAATACTGCGCACGGTGGGCAAATTATAAAACGGGGCATTCATTATAAAGTTTGAGACTCGAAGTTTGCACTGCAGTGTAATGTTGTCTTGTTAACGTGCCGGTGCATAAATACCGACGTTAACACCGGCCATTAACGCTTTGCGAACCCCCCCTTATTTTTATTACCACAGGTAATAAGAAGAATCTGCATATTTAAAATAAATTAATGTAGATTCCTTTTCCAGACATTTTTTCGTCTCTTCTTTTTCTTTTGTGTCTGTTTTTATTGACTTTTACTTTTTTATTTGGAAATACTATTGAGATCAGTTGAAGAATTTGTATTGTTATTTTAAGTTTACCTTTTATATACATCTACCTTTTATTAAAGTTAGGTATGTACCTACTGCGTAATACAGCATCACTAAAGGCCCGTACACAGTGGCGCGACTTGTCGCGCGACGCGACACTGGTAATTGTTCTACCGTGAAGTTTTCTTAGAAATTGTATTGTTAAAGTCGCGTCGCGCCTTTTTGTGGGAGCCTTGAAAAGAACGTTACAAATATAGTACATTACTTTCGCGGCCTGCAACAGGGACTCACGTATGTGTGCAACAACTTCATGCGCCAATAATATGTTCATTTGTTTCTTCTTTACTATAAACAGCCCTATTTGCAAGCCAAATCGAAATTTAAATAAAGCTTTGATAAGTTACCTCTTTGGTTGATATGAGTGGAAGTAAAAAAAACGTTCCATTTTTTTATTAAACAACAATATGAGTTTTCATAATAATTTATTCTGCCGCTAAACACACAACAAGCAAAGCATGTTTGAGAAAAACAATGTTACCTACTTATTACAAACAGAGTCTGCCACTTATTTCGCGATAGAAAATGGAAAATGAAAAAGCAAGATTTTCTCTTTAAATACCTTCCACTTTCCTCGTAGCGGTTTTATAGCTAAAATCGTCAGCGCAACTGTCGTGACGGTTTGATAGCCCGACATCTACTGTCGTCTTAGAAACCCAACGCTGCAGGTGTTATTCTCCAACTTTTTCAGTTTTTATTCCATTTTCTCGGATCGAATACGTTTCCACGTAGATGTCAGAAAATATTATTCGAACTGAATTCTAATTCTGACTTTATAATTCTGTTCCTACTTTTAGTAAAGCAGAGATGTTTAATCAATTTGTGGACCGCACCGTTTTGTTTAGAAGGAACGCTCAGTGCCCACTAAGGGGCCCGTTGTTCGCCGTTGCCTTGTTTACTTTGATTGAGCTCTAATTGTTTACCGAATCGGCTCATCGGTTTCTACGCCAAAACAATTAGGATTTTTAATCAAAATTCACTCTTCAAGAATTTTTCTGAAAATCATACTTTCGGAGAATCGAACGGACATTGAAAAGTAAGAACCACACCCTTCGATGAGTTTATGCTTTTCATTTAGAAAGGTCAACGGTAAACGTATTTCGTCTCCTCAGTGGCTTAAGTTTACGCGCGCCCATAAAAGCGCTATAAAGCGTATATTGCAGCGACAAATAGAGCGTAATACGTGGTTTTTATTATCACATCTCGCGACAAATCTAAGCTCCATTGTCTAGTACAATGCGTCCGTAGGTTCGACGATAAACCACGGACTTAGGAAATAAATAGCAGACAGCCTTCGTCGGTGTAAGCACGGGCCATTTGAGAAATTTATTGTGTGCACTTAACCACAAATAAATTGGCCAGTACCACGTGAAATGCGCTGTTTGGGTCTGTTTCTTTGGTGTGCAGTGCTTCTTTGTTACCGTTTGTTGTTAACAAGCGACCCTTTATAACGTGCAGCGATGACGTATAGTATCTATTGTGGACAAATAATGTTATTTTGTAAAACTATGGAAGCTCTTTAACTTTCAGCGCCAAAGCGTGCGGTTTTTGTAGCCTTGAGTGTTTCTGATTTTATTAAACCGCTATTTTCATTTGTGAGGTTGGAGTTTTATACGTTTTCTGTGCAAAACACGTTGAAATACTATTTTATAAGCTTAATAATTTGGTATAAGTACTAACACGACAGCGAAGTAAACTAAACATACGTCGTCACTTACGCACTATTGATTGGCACTAAGTAGTAAGGAGTAATTATGTCATTGTTGTCTGTACATAGCCTGAAGTGCTAACTAAACCTTGCATAATTAAGGCTAGGAATGGTCGGAATTAATCAAAGGTGAGGCATAATGACAACATCTTGATTTGTTATGTTATAGCAGACATATTATCTTAGTGGAACAGTCATGCAGTGTCCACATTTTACAGTTTAAATATGACGTGTGAATGACATTATCGGTACCTAGTGTAAAGTGACTTTAATGCGATTAAGGTTCCACATAAAGCATTAAAAACCTGACTAAAAAAACTTCAAACAAAACTACATAGAACTCATTATATTTTAATGGAAACCCACAAACAATTTCAGTACGTGATTACCGTATTTAATAGTTCTAAAGTTTGGATAAGCTGACCTCAAAATTTGCATGCTCACTGCGAACATTAGAATTTCAGACATCCTCACTTTATTCAAACAACCAGAATCATATTTAGTTTAGAATATTATTCTATAAACGTAGGAATTTTAAATAGCAAGAATTTGCCGCTTTTTTGTCTAAGTTATTAAGCAACTCTTTGGGACGGTCTTGAACCTACTTTCACTCTGTCTAGCCAAAGTAGCATTTTAGGCCTTCTGAGATTATCGTCTTTTATTTTTGATTTAATTCGGCACCTATGTTTAAATATTATCAGCTCGTAAAGATACCCTAAGGACACTACATCCATATAAATTAAAGACCAAAATATCTTGAATTTGCTACCACTATTCTACATAAATATCTGTGTTTCTATAGAACCATCTTGGTACCTACTTACCCGACTTAGTTATTTACTATACAAACTTGAAACGTCGGGACATACCTACCGTCTTTCAAGAACTTTGTACATTAATTAATTGATTAACACTTCATGTCACTCGAACTCAATGGATACGAGAAAATTAAATTAATGTAGAAACGGGGAACTAAATTAGATTTGATTTAAGGTATTAACTTGCAAAGTATTTTAGACAAGCTCGAAATAATGGTTGAAGCTCAATTTAATATTTATTAAAGTGAATAATTTAGATATTGTTGTTGTTGTTATGTCTAGCGCAAAATACGTATATAGTAAGGAGGTCGTACCTACTTATATAAACTAAATATCATTGAAATCGCAGAATGTTGTGGAAAACGAAATAGAATTTTAGTAGGGGGATTCAATCTCACCATGGAACCCGATCGGATAGTCTGCCCAGAACGCAAGGTCCAGCTGGGTTCATTTCGACAGTTCTTTGTTCCCGAAAAGCTGCGAATTTTCAGCAAAAATATTAAGTTTCAGCGACTAACCCGTGGGGAAGGAACGAGTTGATTTTCAAAACGTAAAAATGTTTCGAGCGTTGGCGTGTAGAAACAATTGCCTTTTTCACTGTGCAAACTTTAGGCTGTAGGGAATAAGACGGAAATAATCCTCAGTATATTCTCAAAGTGTTGTGTTTTCTTACGTTAGGAACTTTGTTTTATTTGGATAAAAGCTGTAATACCTTCTTTTTATGAAATACCTATTTTTTATTAGGTAATATCATCAAGACTAGGCTGAAAAAATACAATTCTGTAGAAACTCAAATTGAGTTCACTGACCATTTTATACTTATTAAGCCTATAAATAAAGAAGCAATGTAATTTTCGCAAGTAGGCCACTAATACAGCGAAAGCGAAAACCATTTTGAATATTAAAACTATTTTCTAAACAAACAGACCGCGTTAGCTTATGAAACATAAAAATAATACCGACAGGATAAGCCTGGGATAATACAAATTGAGTTTTGTTTTGGCTTAAGCGAGTCAATCAATAAATTCACTCCGGAGACAGAGCTCTGGATAATCATATCAACACGTGAACACACTACCTATACCTTCATCTATACGTATTTACAGACTTATTTCATGAAAATTTCGGAGAGAAAAATACCATTAAAAGAAATAGGCACGCGTTTAGGTACTCCAATTCTCCAATTGGATAATAAAGTAAAAAACTACTGAATTACTCCTAATAGGGTGGGTCCTTGAAATAAAAACTTTGCTTGCTCAAAAAAACGATTATTCAGAGTGGATTGTGTGGATAGTGGAGTAACTGAGCAACAAGTATTTCTTTCTAACTCCACTTATACAATGCGCCATCCCGCCTACAACTTTACTTGGGGAATTTCAAAATTCATGTTTCCGTATTGCCCAAAAACTGAGGCTTCCCACAGAAATTTACACCAGCCATAATTTAAACGAATGAGTAAAATTATAATTTCGGTTGCTCATACCCACTGTTTATTAAAAACATTTACCAACATTTTTGCGGGAAGCGAAACGCCAACAGTAAACTTTTCTTGATGCTAAACAACGAGCTGAACAAACACGTAACGTCACGGGATTGAATTGATTATAAACTTTCACCAACCCTCGCCGTTTGCAGTTCCTGTTGTTAGAGTAGCGCTATTTCTAACTGGGCCTCACAGGCAAGCTAACACGAGCCAGATCCTTTAACTGTTTTAAGTTTACCCCCCTATAAATCTTGTCCGGAATATATTAGCTACAAACTAGGTGCAATCTACCATCTCTGCTTAATAAAGGAGTACACACCCTCTTTGTTCTATACTGGGGTAATTAGTACAACACTTCACACTTAATTAGCACTATCGTGGTATTTAAATAGACCCCTTCAGTGGAGGGTTGCTCTCAACGCGATTTGTTTCAAAGGCAGAATGTCCAGTATTCATAATGAGCGCGAGGAGTTAAGCTTAGTGTTGTTGTTTTGTCACATTTTAATCTCCTCAAAAAACGTATACCTACCCATTTAATTTTCATCAAAAGCAAATCCTTCTGGTGCATGTAACGAAACCTTTTATATTCCCAGGTTTTATTTTATGTGCCACGACCTTATATGAAAAGTATGATTTAAGTAAAATTATTTTGAATGTTATTTTAGAAGAAGTACTCGCGAGTTCTCGTTTCCGTTTGAAAATGTCGGGTATGATATATTCCAACTAATGTTCAACAGTTTCAACGAACAAGTAAAAGATTTCCGAGTGTAAAATATCGTCGGGTACAGTTTAGCGGTATAATAGTGACGTGACAAAGCGATACGAAGGTACGTGTGGTTCCCTGTCCACCATTCTTCATTCGTATGCCGCTCTGTCCTGTCCCCAATACCAGCTGTCCCTAGTCTAGATAGACACAAGCTGCCTCACTGAAACTCATTGTTTTAGACAAAGGAAGCTTTGGCTCCGTAGCACACAATTATGCATCTCCTTCGTTATAATATTAAGGTTGTTAGCACGTTTCCTGCTTTTTCTTAGCGTAGGTACATAAATGAGCTAATTCAGCAAAAAATATACCGACACACGCTTCGTGTAACATCGTTTAGAATTTGCAGAAAAGCTTGTGTAGGTCCTAAGTTTTTTTATTTTTCTAGAACGTGCAAAGCTAAGAGCAGGTTGCAAGAGCAAGACTAAACGAATCCTTACCCCAGACAAAAACTAATTGAGAGCACATGTGTGCATGGAGTGATTTACAATAGCCAAAGGCAAGAGAGGTGGTCGGTCAAATGTCTATTACGCTAATTGTTA
This sequence comes from Eupsilia transversa, assembly GCA_914767815.1. NCBI lineage: Eukaryota > Metazoa > Arthropoda > Insecta > Lepidoptera > Noctuidae > Eupsilia > Eupsilia transversa. The sequence continues at coordinate 6,604,829 of OU611874.1, forward strand.
GGCCCGGTGAGTACGAACATTTCGTAAAGCTTTGTGCCCCGCTGCGGCGCACCGCAGCCTCGCTCGCAATCTGTAAATGCTTTGTGTGGGTCACGTTATGGGCTTACGTGGTCACTACCACTATTGTGTACACATAAGCTCCACTAAGCTTCAGTTTCCAACAATAACTTGCCCCAATGAATAGATGGCGTTAACCACACAATGATTCTTGCTATAAACAAAATTTCAGACTGCGTCGTTAATGAAGACGGAGGATGAACTTCAATGTAGCTATCAACCACATTAACATTTAGATTTAGATCCGACGGCTGTTGCTTGATCCACGGTCTATTGTGACCTCTGTACCATGAAACTAACTTTATTGCCGTTGCATATATTCCAGTCTCGCACATCCTATCGTTTAACGCTACTGTCGGAAAATTATGGTACGGGGTGACGTCGATAGTTACTAAATCAAGTGTAGAGTTTGGAGCTTTGCATACAATTGAAGATTTAAAATGAATAGAATTGGATAAATTACTTAAGCATTTTTGTGATGAGTATTTTGATACCATTTGAAAAATTTTAGTAGGTACCTACCTAGTTAAATGAAAATAAACAAATGTTATTTTGAATTACAACACACCTAACGCAGGTGGGCGAGAACTTACTTTTAACCCTCATAACTGAATACGAAATTACCAAAATTTGCAGTTCGTGAGCAAAGTTGCAAATTATAATGTAAATTCTGTAAAAATAATATTCAGAGAAATCTGAAGCTTTTGTGGGTATCTAAAATGTATATGATTCTTATTACGATCACGGTTCGAAATTCAAATGAAGCAGTAGATAAAGGCTATTCAATCAATTCGACAAAGGGCCGCCATTGGACGATTGGAAAGTCTGTTGCCGTAGTGGGCGAGGGTTGTTCACCGCGACTAATCCTGGCAGATTCGGACAAACCCCCATTACCCTGATTGATTCTCGACGCTCCGGCCCTGGTTACAAATACAAAGGTCTGCTGCAATTTGAGAGCGCTTTCAATTTGCACTGAGCCGATAGCCTCTCAATTTGTGGCACACGGAGCGATCTGCGCCGAACGCCGCACTGACCAAACTTCTCCGCGTTTCCGTACACTGTACAATGAACCATACTAATTCCAAATACATAAGTAAATCTGAAACTACAACTGCTATTCTCATATAATGACCAGAAAAGATTAGCCAAATAACATTGAAAACCCTCATTCCAAATTCTGACTCAGTTACGCATCGCGTTTTATGTGCGTACGAACGTAAATAAGTTATAACTTTCCTGAAACAGTTATTCTTATGGCTTTAAGTTGAGTCATGAAATACAAAGAAAAACTGAACAATTTGAAACAGTATCTAATATCAAAGTTCAGGTGGAGAAGTATTAAAAACACACTTTGGATGCGGGCTAGCTCCATTCTATACCGTCGTCATGCAGAAAACGTTCCATAAATGTAGGTGTAGCGACATATAAGGGTGAATATTGCAAAACATGCCTCTGTTATATTCATGACGTGTTCCCGGACTTCTGACTGATTGAACCGGCGAATATGTTGACTGCGTCTCTATACATTTTCAAGATGATATGTGTAAATGTTTGTATCGTGTTTTTGCTCCATAAATCATAATAAAGGCAATATTTGATCAAATTATCGACTTAGGTAATTCTCGGATTTATATTTCAAGAATTTCAAGCGTATAAATGCGAGCTCCATATGAATAAAGCACTTCTAACAGGTATAATAAGCCCATTATAGGCCTTCAATGTGAATCAGTCAGATGGCAAGCGAGTCGCGCCCGAATCTACCTAATTTTCACGTTGAATGAAAATTAAAGAAGTCCCACGCGAATCCAATTTCACGGGAACGGTAATCTCATTAGAGACATCTGACTTTCATTAACATTTATACGATTTCCGCGGGAGAAAACTTTGAGAGACGTTGCCTTTCCGCGAATACGCCGCCAACTCGTGATGCACTAATCTAAATTCTCGAATCTTGGACGCAGGTGGTCTGATAGAGTTGCCGTTAGCACGCCCCTATTTCGGAAACTCTCAATTTATGCTGAAACTTTCATTCTTTAAAGTTGCCAAGCGCGCTTCGCTCCGCTCTTCTTTATGTAATAATGAAATGAGTGTGACGTAATTACACAGATTTCCTTTGAATTTGAATTAAGTGGGAGGTTTTTTACAATGCTTGGTTTGTGTGTTATAAAGCTCTCATATTGTTTAATTGCTTTTATGGGACTGTTTGTATAATTTATTGTGGTTTTAATTATTCTACTCGTTCATAATATCTATGATACGCAAACAGCTAGGGCTAACCATCATGGTATGCTTGCAAAAGAGCTGGAATCCTAACTTTAAAATATATGGGTAGGTATATAGACTTAAGATACTTATACCTATATTCCCACGGAATTGAGACTTATGCGGGTGAAACCACGGGGCGCAGCTAGTATTGTATAAAGTAGACGCTTAATTGCTTATATTAGATATAGGTACCTATACCAGTATCTACAGCCAATGGACAAGTATTAAGAAAATCAAATTAAAATTTTTGATTAATCGTCAAAATGTTCGTTTAACAAAACTCCGGTTCAAAATCAAATCATTTGTAACAGCTTACGTTCAGAATAAATAAACTAACAGTAAGCTCTGATATTCCTAGGGTAAGATGTTATCTGCAACACTTCAAACACGCCGCGCACCTAGGCGAGGAGTTCAAAAGTGTTTACATATTTATGACGGCCTCCAAACATGAATATTCACGGCATGAAAGCATCTGCAAAAAACCAGAACAAATGAACGGAATATGCACCATATGAAATAGCAATGGCTGCGAAATTGCGCGAGAACAGCGTTGCAATATTTTTCTTTGAGTACAATACAATATTGCTTTCCTCGAAACACATACGCTATCGTAACGTTTAAATATTAAAATATATAAGTAAAACACTTTCCTCTTGAAAGTGTTATGTTTGTAATAAATTGAACTCGATAATGTCAATGTATTTTATGTTACCACCGTGACAATATCTTCAAGTCATTCAGTAGCGCGCTTCATTATAATAACAGTTATCTAACAGTGGATGGCTTATTAAGGTCTTAATAATCAAGTATGTCTATTAGCACAGAGACGTTCATTCGATCTGAAAACGCGAGTGTGGAATGAACTCTCAATCGGCGAGCATCCCACTTAGCTAAGACAAAGTCGACGGGAAGTAAGTTTCCTCATTTATCGAAACGAAGATCCCGCAGGATACCGCTCGCAATCCAGCGGAAATAGAAAGTCAAGTGTGGAATGGTCTAGGTACAAAGATAAATCCTTGTACTAGAGCCACTAGAATAACGCACGTACGGTTAGTTTATAGACACACTAACTGCACCACGCCCCTGGCAAAATGTTTTTCCGAATAAAAAGGAGCATAAATATTTCAAGCTAAATTGGTTCGATAAAAAAGTTCAATAGAAAAGTTCGGAGACAAATGATAACAGCTATTATTGTTACCATTTTTTTTCGTGTATTCTGAGAATAGGTTTTGAGAACTGAAAAAAGTGTTGCTATGAAAAGGTGATCGATTGAAATTAATGTCCTGTTCAATTGGTTGGCCATGTATTCTTGTACAATATAACAATGTATAAAAAAAGGCAATCAATGACCGTGATTCGTATCAGGACCTACATATTATTATGAGAATTTATACACGGAACCTGCTGCAGCAGATAGTATACAAAAAATGTAAAAATCTTGTTATCATTTTGTCCTCTAAATTAGAAGAATGTCAAGAGCCTGCGTCTTAGTTTTACGGAATGCTCTTAATATGGATAGGTAATTACTAGCTCTTAATAACATAGAAGTATGGATTATAGCAGCGGTTCCATTTTCATATATTATGACCTACGATTGAACGTTATGAGCATCAGATGGTCAGACTTAATCAAAGAAGAAATATATGCACACATTGGGTTCAATCTAATTTGCGCCATCGTGCAGCCACATCTTGATGCGACAGTTCGATATAATAACGAAGATACGTGTTCGGCATTAAGATATTATGACGTCGCTGGAACGCGTGCTGGGTTATCAGCAGATCGCTGTGACCAGACTTGACCCGCGTCTGACCTAATTACTTATCTACCACGACACTCGCGTCTCTTTGTTTTGTTATTATTATAACGATTGTTTTGGTGAAAATACGACCTTGGCATCGATATTGCTGGATATATAATCTAGATCTTCTTTCTATGTATTAAAAATTATATCGATGACGTATTATCTGTTTCGCAACAGTTCTGCCAATTACTTGTTACGTTTGTTCATACACTTACGTGGAGCGCTGTTGTTGTGTGTCCAAACAAAGCTTACCTGCAACAAAAACAAATTAATATGTAAAATAACAACGTTTTGTAACATTTTTACGAATTTTTACTTTCCTCTTAGTTATTATTCCACTCTAGGAGGAGAAGCTCGTGGCTAAGTAATAACAGCCGCACGGGTCGATCCATCAGGTAAAGCTGCGCTTGCCGGGGTTGGTCCGTGGATGGGTGACCATCTTTACATACCGAGACTCCTCCGTGCTTCGGAAAGCACGTTAAGCCGTTGGTCCCGGCTGTCATTTGTGGATCTTTGACAGTCGTTACGAGTCGTCAGAAGCCCGAAAGTCTGACAAACCAGTCTTACCAAGGGGTATCGTATTACCCAGTTACTGGGTTGTGGAGGTCAGATAGGCAGTCGCTCCATGTGAAACACTAGTATTCAGCTGCATCCGGTTAGACTGGAAGCCGACCCCAACATGATTGGGAAGAGGCTAGGCAGAATGAATGTCTTAGTTATTATTCCAGTTGGTGGATTTGGTAGATACTTACTGTAATATTAATATCAGCTTGTTAACGTAACGTAGTTCGCGTTCATGTTACAAACTATAAACAAAACATTCGGACTGAACAGCTTCATAATTATGCATGTTTGGATGTAAAATACAATTATAAGTTTCCATTTTTCACGAAAATTCTCGGGGGACGAAAGCCAATAGGTTCTTATGGACGACTACAGTAACGTTATTATTAGGACTACACTCAAAGATACTAATGCTGAAGTCATAAAAGTGATCATTGAAATTCTGATTCATCCGAAAGGTTACTTAGATGCATATTTCAGCTGACAACCGAACAAATATTTCATCGATTACATTATTGTACGGTTTGCTTTTTAAACAAGCGGCTGTCATAGAAATAACACAATCCGCAATGACAAGAGCAAAATTAATGGAGACATTTCAGCCACAAACATTAAAAATTATTTACGAATAATGTTATGTTTATTGCGGATTTTTTACATTACGAGGCTCGGTGGTCTCGCCGCGGCCATTATTCACGAGGCAAACCACCCACCTTGCCGTTTGTGGGCAGCTACCACTAATTTATGACCCTAAGTGCCTCCGACGTAGAGCACCGCGGCAATTTGGACGAAACCTAGAAACAAACCAAGCCCTTACACAAAACGATATCCAGCGAACCTTTTGTTTCCTTACTCAAACAATTATGCTGATTAATGTTTGACTAACTAACATGTATTTTATTCAGACGAAAGGCTATGCACGAGTAATTTTTTGAGAATAATAAATTAATTTTGATTTTTTTTTATCGTCTACAATCATCAGAATAAGCTTTTGTTATCTACGGTACTTACTCTAACTCCTTTTAAAACAGGGTTCAATTTAACTTTTTTTATTAGAATTTTCTACAATCGAAAAAAATGTTCAAGGAGCCACTCTGATACCTTCAGCGAACTGTTTTAGGGTCATTATTCACGTAAAAGCCCACCTCATCCGCTTGCGGCCGACCTACGTTAATTTATGACTTTTTAGGTGCCATGAACACGATGTTCCGATCTCGCTGATCTCATTCATGAAGAAGAAAAAAATCGTTTCCGCTCCCATTTTGAATCGCTCGGAGGTGTTCGCAATTCAAATATGGTCGGGCTAAAACGTCAGATGTACAATGGAGGAGACACCCGTGCCTCTTTCAACATCACAATGCACAGACGCGTTATTGAATTCGCTAAATTGTATAAAGCCGGCGTCAATTTATTCTATTATACAGACAAGATTGAGACTAAATTACTTAGCTTCAGATCTAAAAGGTGACATGTGCGCAAACACAATAAAGTAACGAAATCTATTGGATTAGGTATTCGAGCTAAAAAGCCCAGTTCGATTACGCCGATGGCTCGTATTCGGGACACGATTCTACTCTTGCTTCTAAAATACGGCTAGGTTTGATTGCAACTGGAATTTAACAAAAAGAGTATTGTCTGTGTGCTACATCCAAATAAAATGTAGGTAGATGGGAGAAGGGAACTGTCAAAATAGCGCTGTCGTAGCTAGTTCCCAAAACAAGCTAATAATGCAAGGTGATTTTTATTTATTTTTGTGAAAATAACTTGTGGTTGTGTTCCTAAAATCCTAAATGCTCGGAAATTGTAGTCTACCATTTTCCAAAACATTACAAAACATTTTGAAGGGGTGATTACGAGGAAATAAGCAATATTTAATGTTTTTAATTCTGATACTTTCCATGTCGAATAAGATTGATTTAAAATAAAAGTCCGGCGGAAAAGTTGTGGAACTACTTATTTTTTTGATGCAATGACATACACAACCAAACTCATGAATGAATACGGTATGGAATGAATGAACGAAATGTCTTATTATAGGCAGTAGGGACCTAGCTATGGTCACGCCATCTACAGATAGCTTTGACCGACCTTCCGCATTGAACACAGAATGATAGATGTCACGTTGTGAATGATTGAATATATTTGACATTCATTTGAATTCCACAATCATCAAAAGTCTGTACAAAAAATTGAGTTTGTTGAAAAAAATTGATCAGTGCCAATTGAATTGTTCGAAACAGATTCGGTATATTGCCATTCGTATTGCGCTCCAAACCACGCGGATTAAAACGGATTTCGGGAGAATAGTGACTAGTTAGTTTATTGTGACTCGTGACAGGATTTAATATTGAACGTGAATTTTGATTCAATTCATTCCCCAGTTTTTGTCATATTTTATTTGGTGGCCGTAGGTGCAAATTAAAGCTGACCATGTAGGAATACCACGTGGAATATTCCGCTGTTCCAAATTCCTAATTAGTGCATAACGAAGTAGATGTAAATCGTACGGATGGCCGAGTTGTTGGTCTATCTATAGGAACATGTGACGTGATTTGGTAGTGATTGCGTCAAAGCCTGCCAGATTAACTTAAGCGTGGCTGAACGCGAGTCACAACCATGTTTTGAAATGTGTATTTGAAGGGATCGAACAGGATTTCAACGGTTGCTTTGTGAGCAAATAGTATTTGTGTCTGTTTGTTATGATAAGGTAAATGTAGTTGCGGAAGAATAGTGATATTGGTAAATCATTTTATGTTACGCTTCATCTCTCTTTTTTTCATCGCTTTTATAACTGCACTTTGCTCGTAGAAGCTGTTTTTCTCGTTAGCCGTATGTTTCTATTCAAGAAAAAATATTTCTAATCAAACAAGTCGGCGAGTGATCAAATCTTGGCGTCAAATCCTATCACATAAAAGAATGAACTTCAATGAACGCAATTTAGTTTCAGGGAAAAAACTGTAAAGATCCATTTAAAATTTAAATATTGTTTCAAAAACAACAACAAAGTTGAACAACAGTTGCTTACTAGTTTTCAAAAGCACGAGCTGGGGAGAATGCCTTTTCTTTATAGATCTAAGGAAACGGAAGAAAGCTGAGCAACGAAGAAAAAAACAGTCTAGCTTTTACCAGAAACACCTTTCCAACTACAAGTAGTTTATTTTTCAGCGGTTCGCACTGGATAATAATTCAGAACTTCGTATTTTATTTGAAATGGAACGAAAAGAATGTTGCTTTTTGACGTATTACTATGAAACACACATACACAAATGGGTGTGAATATTTGTTGTCCAGCTTATCTGTGTTTTGTTTAACTCTTTTCACGTGACACAGCATAGTACAAAACATAAAAGCAGTACATGCATCGAACAAAATTGAAAGCCTTTTTAGGGTTCCGTACCCGTAGGTGAGAGTGCTAACGGGAGCTTTCAGATACGGGACTATATTACTAAGGCTACGCTGTCTGTCTACCACAGGGCTATTTCTTTCGAACCGTAATAGGTAGACACTTGCAATTTTAACAGATTGTGTACCTACTACTATGGCCGCCATTATCAAAAATTAATAAAAACGAACCTAACATAACATCACACCTTGTTTCCCCGAAGGGTTGGGCAGAGATGTAACCACCCAAATATCGTCAGTAATGTTTAAGTCCCATGTAATAGGGGCGAGCCTATTACCATCAACCGGACACAAATCCAGACTCCGGGCTGCTACTGAGAAATTCCAGATATCAAACTCAATGACACTTTGCCAGACCTGGGAATCGAACCCGCAGGACCTCACGTTCAGCAGAAAAAAAAATAAAGCAATCAAAATCAAATAAAGCAATACCTAACACTAAAATAAAGTTTAATTAAAGGTGTCCCCATACAAGTACTAAAGGGTTTTAAAAAAAATGTAGTGTTAAATATTGTAGGGTGGGTTACGGAACTTTTAGTTTCCAACTCGCACACTTGGCCGCTTTTTTTCATTTGTTTGTTCGTTTTTCTACTAGCAGTAATTATATAAAGATACCTACAGTAAGTTATCTATTACGTCTCACCCACATTCTCGCCCTATTGCGATGTTCAATATTATCATAATTTTATCAAGCGTCTGACCTTTCTTATTAAAACCTCATTATGATTGCACACAACGTTTGCACATTATTAGGTTAGCTAATCTCCGCGGTCGCCTTTTGTTTGAGATCAAAGTTCATTTATTATTACATCGGTAGCCGACCTTTGCTTTTGCAAAGATTGTGCATTTTTCATGGTTTAATACACTTACATACATTCCCAGAGATAGTACTTATATATTTATTATAAAGCATAAAATCATAAAAGTTTTTTATCGTACATATACCGTGTTTTGGCAGTTCTGTAACCTTAATTTCTAAATGTAGGTTATCTTTCTTATCCTTAATAACTATAATTTACTGAAACACAACGTATCTCTGTACGGGTCAGAAGCCCAAAAGTCTGACAACCATTCTTACCAAGGGGTATCGTAAAATTACCCAGTTACTGGGTTGTAGAGATCAGATAGGCAGTCGCTCCATCTAAAATACTGGTATTCAGCTACATCCGGTTAGACTGGAAGCCGACCCCAACATAGTTGAGAAAAAGCTAGGCAGATCGATCGACAACGTGTCTCTGTCTGACTGTCTGTCAGTGCGCTTATAACTAAGTTGTCATATTTTTAATAATTGTTATATGACTTAGTAGGTCACCGCTCCTTGCTCCTTACCTAACGCTTTAAACCTAACTAGAATTTGTAATGGTGACTATTTTTACATTAGTAGATCTATTATATTGATATTTTGTTTATTTTTACCACTCTATAAATAGAGACTTACTTCTACAGGGTGTCATTGAGCCATTTAAGAGAATGCCCATGAATTCAATTTCAGTCTGTATACAGGGATCTTTAAGTATTTACACTACTTTCTTCGCTCTGTTAAGGTGGCGGCCTCTGGGTCCTCTGAAATAAAAACTGGTAATTACAACAGTTTTCATTTACTCAAAACACCATGTGTCAGTTAGTTAGTTGTAGGCTGTATGACATTATTCCCATTGTCTTATGAACGTATTCAATGTCTTTAAAGAAGAAATATACTTTCTTCTGTCTTAGCAGTCGATCACTTTTGTTTCATTGTGAAAACCTAATCTTAAAACACCAAATTAATCAAACTTAAAATAACTTTGGTTGCTACTACAGAAATTAAATTAAATTAAAATACATAAAACATTATGTATCGGACAAACTCTGTAAGTTGGCGGCATAGCGAGCACATAATAGTAACATCAGCAATAATTACAGTTCAGTGAAATTATGTATAGTAAGTATCGACTCGGTTTAATGCCCTTATATCAATAACTGTAGGTTCAATGTTGTTATTATTGAATTGTTATATGATTAAAGCAACATAATATCCATCAAGGTACTTATTGTTAATATCATTAAAGTTAATTGTTTATATAATCACAAGCGACGCGCCCCTGCTGCGCACGGTTGTTACGACTTGATGAAACATCGAGATTTCTTTATACATAGGTTTTAATATGAATGTATTGTACACATAAACCTTCCGAATAAATTCTATATATTATTTATTTATTTAATAAAAGGTAGCTTCACAGCTGACAGCATATATATATAACATAAAAAAAAAATCGCAATCGTTATCGTCAAAATCGCATCAAAATCTGTTGCGTAGTTTAGAAGAAAAACGCGGTCACACAGACGGACACGAAAAGCAACTTTAATTTATAATATGTATAGATTAGTAAAGCGTAAGTACCGACTAATTATTTTTCCATTTAATACCCTGAACGATGTTTTTTAGAAACGAAATGATGGAAAACCAACAACTTATTGTGTTAATGTAAATATTTATGAATGACGTTGTTATTTTGCTGTACAATACTACTATACATTGAACTTAATTTATTACGTTCCAAATAAATAGAACATTGGCAGAGTAAACTTCGACCCTCGATTTAATTGTGCATGAACTACATAATATTACATTTTATCAAATCAATTAAGTAGTTGGTATTTCAGTTAGCTATATTCATTTAAATTATTCAATTTATATATTCAGTAACAATGCACATTGCGTTCGAATATAATCCAGCATGAAACATAAGTATTTATTAGATGTTACATAAGAATAAATTTAAATTGAAACTAGCTATGCCAATTTTCCACTATTGGTTATTTTTTCATTTACTTAGCAGATTGGCGAAAGCTACATAGTGTTAAGACTTTTACAGAAGGCCGTACGAGTGTAATAAATCTTCACATTTTTGGCTTTTTAAGCAAGAAAATATTTACCGTTTTACTATTATTAGCTTACATAAAATAATCCAATCATACCAACGTTGTTTCAAAGTTCACCCGTGTCATTTTCCCCAAAAGTATTTTTTTTTTAAATCCAGTCCTTTGACCCCAATCTGTTTTTGATTAATATTATCTGCTTTTTGAACGTAACATATCTCACACTTATTGCGTCATACACGAGTTGATGACCTACATTGATGTATGAAACGAATAAAACATACCCACTCTCCATACACCCTGACTGCTCTGCACGTTACAATATCTGCGAATTCATATTCCAAATAACCTATAGATATGTGAACATTCAGGAAACTCTTCACTCCTTTTATTCCGCAACTGGGTCCGCATCTAAAATGCATTTGTGATGCTTCCAACCCGCTGTTACCCCCGTTTTCCCCTTGTTCGCGCAAAAGTATGTCGGTATGTAATCCACAAGTTTCCTCGCCATCCACAAATCTTGGGTTCAATCGTCCTCTGAATGCTAGGACCTGAACTACTTAATGACTAGCGATTATCGTTTGTCCAATGATTTAGGTTTCAGTTTGTCAATTGCCCTATTCCCAGATGTTAAATAGTCATTTGATTTGTTACAGTAATAAAACTAGAGTTGAATCGGAATAATTCGCGAGATACGCTTTCGTGAATTGGACGTCGGTATGCCTGAAAGCACTTACTGTTACACGTTTCCCAGCAATATGTATAAGTGCGTACATTTGCTCCAATTCCATTACAGCTACGAAATAATACCAGTCTAGTATGGTGCCCTCAATATGGCATCATAAGGGAATCATTTCTGTTTACCTGCCTAAGTCTCTTGCTTTTTCGGTTGCGCCCAGGGTCTCGTCGAGGCATCTGATCGACTCCCATTGAATATTTATGTCGCATTTCCGCCTTGCCGTTGCCTATCGGAAAACTAAACCTTCGCTGTGAAAACCAATGTCATAACCAGGGACCGAAATTGGTATGATCGATACGGGTATTTTTTTTCAGTTTACACATTAGATTTTTACAGGTATTTTTAAAGGTTACCGAAATAAAAATTACCTCTATTATATCACACGTGCTGTCGGCATTAGTCAACGAGCGACTGTGTGTATGTAACCGGTATTAAAAAGGTAACCTAAAAGAGGTAACATGTTTCTTTTTTGGGATTACCCAGATAGCGGTAACCTTAGTCGTAGAAGTACCCAACATTCTTCGATATCTGTACCGTAATTATTTATAAAGGTATTCGGCTCCGGTTCGTCGGTTAAAACACAAAAAAGCACTTTGTATACCGCCGCTTTGTACACAATGGGTGTCGAACGCAGAAAGGAAAACATCATTATAAATGTTATATGTAACTTACCCACGTAATTGCTAAATGAACAAATTATTATAGGATGTTTCCGTAATTAATATAATTTATCGAGCCGTGTTTATCCATGGATTAATGATTAAATAATTGTATGTGTTCATCGGGTTTGAGGGTGTAAGCTATACATTAATTTTACATTATATGTTGAGCAGTGATGGCCCAGTGGTAACGAACGCGACTTACGACTTACACTACGTCGTATACATGTTCGAAATCATGCGCTTCGTGTAAATTATTTCATCACCACTGCTCTCAAAGGAAGCTCGTGGCAAAATGAGTAGGTCGTGGCTAAGTAATAACAGCCGCACGTGTGATCCATCAGGTTAAACTACGCTTGCCGGAGTTGGTCCGTGGATGGGTGACCATCTTTACATAGCGAGACATCTCCGTGTCTCAGTAAGCACGCTAAGCCCGAAATTCTAACAGCCACGCAGACAGACACGAAAAGCGACTTTAATTTATTATATGATAGATAAAGATCAAGAAAATTTCAGGAAGAATTTCCTCTTAGCTAATAATACAATCGTGTGTACATTCACTTACAAGGCACTTTAATCTTTTCCATGACGACTGCGCTTAGTCGAGCGTCAAGTTTTTTTTTAACTTTCTTCACTACAGAAGACGCTTTTATAATTACTGAAACGGTTTTATTTGAAACCAAATCGGCTTAATGCGAGTTCTTTCTTATTCGTTATGGTTTATGATATATAAAGAGTATTTTATCTATCTATCTAGATATATGTGCGACAACAGATTCAAAATGTTTAGTTGAGATAGAGTTTTCTTATTATGTCCCTTAGTCACAGTGAACTAAATTCCACTAAAGTTTGGTGGATAAATTAATTGTATTATTAAGTAGATATTGCCCGAGTAGGAACAATCTCTTTCCATTAAAGAAACTACAAACTCAATATATCATAGTACTTTCTTAAAATTTTATAAAAATCTCGGTCAATTGAACTTAAAATGTACGTAGATCGGATCGTCAATTCATCATAAACTCACCTGTTTTAAGATAAAAACATTTAATTTCTAAGGAAAAAAAATCCTAGACCTATCTGTTTCTGTTACAAAACATCCATTGACTAGTCAAAGTTATTTTATAAACAACAGCAGGTCTATACTCCCCGAAAGGTTAGGCAGAGTTGTACTTATAGTACACCCAAATTTCGCCAGTTATGTTTTAAGTCCCATGTAATAGAGGACGAGCCTATTGCCATCAACTGGGCACAAATCCAGAGTCCAAGCTGCTACTGAGAAATTCCAGATGGAAAAACCAAGAAAAGTTATTTTCTAGTGAGCTAAAAGAAGGAAAAGCTAGAATTTATTAGTTGTTTAACATCCTGCGCTAGTCCATTAATAGATTGAAAGAAACGGATTCCTGCTTCCTATGTAGCGATCTATGTGCGGCTGGCAGTATGGCGATACCTAACTAAGTCCATACTTCATGTGTATATAAGGTTTTGTCCATTTTATAAATCGAATAGTTTCTTCTAATGAACGAAACATTCTCAAAAATGTCTGAGTGTTATAAAAATCTTGATTACGTTGAAATCCTCAGTACTTATCTAATTAGCCTAGAAATAAAAGTACCTAACACTAGTGTATCAAAATCAAGGACCATACAGAATATGGGCATGTTTACTACTTCAGCATTGTTGTATTTAAATTGCATTGCTATCTGCATTGCACCGTCTCAATGCTCGTTAAGAGCTATTTACGACCCGCGACAATGAAAACAGTTGCCAACACTTATTGACATTCTACGAGGATGTTTTTAAAATTATATTTGTACTGCAATCTCAAACAATTCTACTGTATGCAATGATACAAAGGCGAGCGTTAGTCGGAAGCAATTTCAGTAGCCCTAGAGCAAAGGTTGGCTGCTTGACATCCTATATCCGGTGAACATTTCCAGGTTGTCAGACGAAGCTAAATCTCCCGGGAAAGAGCAGCGGTCAGAGCGGCCCATAGACAGGAAATTGTATGTCGACCTACGTCACGACTGCCCGCCTACGACCAACGAGGGGAGCAAAAAATAAACTCCCAAAACAAAATTACCCGCAAGCAATACAGCTTTTTTAAACTTAATAAACATTATAAAGGGGACTCAATTTATTTGGATCGCGACCTTTTTTTACCTAGATGTTGTGTTTCATTTTGTTTCGAGCTTTGATTCGGCAGGAAGCCTTATGACAGGTTTGGTAGAAACAAAATAATGGATTTGGGTACCTAATAAACTATTTTTGTAAAATATTGTTTCTATGTAATAATAGACATCCTCAAAGTTACTAGCTTATACTAACGTAACCATGGAAGTGATTCAGTGATCAGATTTCCGTAAGTGCTATGCTTTATGCATAGATGATTCCCACTCAGGTACTATTTAGGCGCGGCGGAAACCCAAATGTAGCCACAACCGTGATATCCAATGCCTGGAACCACATGCAGTAGCAACGTATCGGACCTATCGATCAGCGTGCTACTCGAATAGATACTAGGTAGTCGGTATCTATTGGCGATTGTATGTAGATAGCTCTTTGTATGATTGACGTGTAAACGTGTTTGTACAAACCTATTTACAGAAAATTAAATCATTTCATTTCATCATTTTATCATTTCATTTCATCATTTCATCTCATCATTTCATCTGATCATTTCATTTCATTTCATCATTTTATCATTTCATTTCATCATTTCATTTCATCATTTCATTTCATCACTTCATTTCATCATTTCATTTCATCGTTTCATTTCATCATTGTATTTCATCATTTCATTTCATCATTTTGAATTTCATTTCATAATATCGTTTTGGTTACCACTTGAATCAAATGCTTGAATAAATAAAGACCTTGAATGTAATCTTAAAAGGTTTGTATTAACATTACTTACGTAATTGGAACTCAATCTATTTCTTTTAAATACCTTGACAACCAACGCACATTTCCTTAAGAAAACCTACCTAAGAGAGTGTTCCCCAGTTAGCAACAGTGGTTTCTGGTTCTCAAATATAAACATTTTCGGTCTAAATAAGTTCTCAATAAAGAGTTAATATCAACTCGTTTTACACGTCAAAAGTTAGGTGGTACATAAGTTAGACAGAACGAATCCTCTTAATTCAAAGGCTTTTCTCGAGTGGAGGTAGATTATACCCACGTTATACTAAGTGTTGGTTGCTCAAATAAATGGCTTTCTCAGTGCGTTGAAGTTTGCAGGTTTAGTTAGTACTAAAACACATTTATTACTTTGCATTTATCATTGTGGTCGCAAGTAATACTGCTGAGCATGAGGTCCCGGGTTCGATTCTCGGGTCGGGCAAAGTGTTATTAGGGTTTTCCATAGTAGTTTTTGGGTCGCCCCCTATTACATGGGACTTAAACATAACTGGCGAAATGTGGGTGTACTATAGGTAGATACACCTCTGCCTAACCCTTCGGTGAATATGGGCGGGATGTGATGTTATGTTATTTATCATTAGATGTTTGAACTTTTAGCTGGCTTGTTGTTTCAGGTTTCAGTTAATATTCTAATAATTTAAAATACCTACCAACCCACGCTGCTTGCTACGATATTATGTTTGGGATTCTGACGTCAATTTGTAGATGGAACATTGAAATGATAGTTTACTTCCAAAATAACTCAAAGGATAAATGTGACAATTTCTATCTATATATCAATAATAAAACATCCAATACCATCATTCACTTCCCCAACTTTGAGTGTGAAGTGAGTGATGTAGCTAATGGCAAAGTTCAGGTCGTTGCTATACGACTTCATAAGTTATGACTGCTTTAAACAAGAACTTTAGTAGAAATAAGTATTTTTATATTTATATTCTAAGTATTCAGATCTATAAAAGTCGCAGTTCGAGATAATATTAATAGTTTCAGGGCTAAACACGAAACCCGGAGGCTAAGGAAATAAATGGATTGCGTTACACTTTTAAATTGAAAGCAATTCGTTATGTGGAAAGTGTATTAATTCTAGACGCTTCTTATTTAAGACGGAACGATCTACTTTATAACGTGGTATAAATATGGATGAAGAACAAGTTCATAATTCAGTAATTTTTGGTCCGAGTTTCGTGTTTTACCGTTCGAGTTGTAGCTATGTTTCGTACTTAAATGAAAAATAATTTAAAATTCTTCCGACGGAAACGTTGGCGGCATTGGCGCTTCATTTTACGAGTTGGTATTTAATTATTGAAGAGCCTTTTATGAAGTTTTTATGAGGCAAATTATATAACTTTAAAATAACCACGACCATTCATCGCGTTGAGAATATTTAAAGAAAAGTCATTATTTTGCTGCTAGATTGCAAATTACGAGCATTGCAATAAAAAATTATAATTTGACGTAAAATAAAACCGAAAGCTTTGTTTATAAGAAAGTGTCTCATTTGCGTCAAAACTGATTTAATCCGAATAAGGCAAGGTTTAAGTAATACGGAACGCCCCTTGAGCTTCGAACAGATAGAGCGTGTTAAGCGCCGTAGTTTTTGTACGCGTGTGGCCACTAAACGTGTGTTTGGCAGTCGGCCAGGTCCCCAGCCCGCCCCGCCATTTGCCACTGAAGCTCACAGTTTACTCCGCTGAAGCCTACGTAAGTTTGCGATTGCGGGGTTCTGTTTGTTATTCGTATGTCTCGTGAATATTTTAAGTTTTCTTTATTGTATTGCTGTTCCTTTACCTGAAGATTTCGTCATATTTTTGCTCAGTTCGCTCGCCAGGCCAAGTTTTGAGTGTTATCTTTGTTTATGTGCTTGTTTTCTTGTCTATTCCTAGTGGTTTGGCTCGATATTTCAGCAAAAAAGGATACCGAACAGGTATTTTGTAAAGCGACTTTTTCAAGGTAATTTCGTATATCATATTCAAATATGAAGGTATTTCTGGGCGCGTAGCTACGTGCAATGACTTAATATCATACATAACAAAATTAAAATTATGCAAATAAGTCTCAGCGAGCGGTAGTGAGCGGTTAATACGTTGCGTTACCAACGAAACGCGTTGTTATAAGCAAACGATATTACCCCCAAGTTCGTAAAATTTATGAGGCGGTTATTCGCCAAGACATAAACAGGGGTTCTGTGTGCAATAACGAAACGTAACAACATTGTCGATTTCATTGGTTTTCATTCTCAAACAAAGTTTCTCTCGATTTGTACTCGATGTTTAGTTATCGAAGTTCGAATAACTGCTTAGTATTCATTTTATTTACAAAGTTATAAAGTTAGCATTTGAAGTTAGAGCTTAAATTTAGATTTATTAAGCTGTGGTTCGTATCGATCACAAGTTTAAGTTAAATTAATCGACGTCCCGTGGCTGGAATCTCGATAAACTTAGCACTTAGATTTAAAAGAATCCTTCTTTCATTGATTTTAGACATAGGTAGGTACCTACTTACAGTACTTAAAACCATAAAATAGACCTACGTTAATATTTTGATTCCAAGAAATAAATGAACGGAAAATTTCTTCGACCCTATTAGTAGGTAAAAGTTGAGTATGTAATTAGGCGGTCTTACAAGCTTATAACTTCGTCAATTATATAACTTTGTCAATTATATTTATTGGATTTTGGAGCTAATACGAGTATTTCTGTTAACCACGTTAATTCTCTTTCATTTCAGTAGTTTATCTAGCCAGCAAATGCTTAGTTCATAGACACGTTAAAATTTCGCTATCACTTATGGAGAGTGACATAACGACTGTAGTTATTAAACTAAAGTTAAAATAAGTTTTGCCTTTAGAAACGCACTCATTGTTCGCATATTGACGACCACTTACAGCAAAACATCATTAAATTGTACTAACACTAATTATTATTTGCAAATTAACCTACAACAATAAACCAACTGTAACATTCTAATTTTGCACCATAACCCCATTATAATAATGCCTTCACAATTCGTACGCGTCTCTGAAAAAGAAAGGCACATCCCATCCATTTCACCAAAGTGAATCGGGAAAAAATAACCAGAAGTTAAGCTTGAATATTTAGGACCGTTATTTATATGGATGGGATATCAGCATATACATTTAAATTGTCACATTGATATTCCACTCGCAGAAATATACATTCGCGGCAAATAAAATCAACATGTAAATGAAAACTTGGGTTCCAAACTGTGTGATATAAGGAGCTCTTTCATTTCTTCAGTGGAACGTGGAACGATATATCTCCCGCATGACATGTGAAAACAATAACTCCTCAAGCGCTCTTCCAGCCGACATGAGAAAACAAAGCACCTACCCTGTATAAATTTTGTATGCCAGCATTTTAGACGACATGACCTTTTTTGTGCATACGTATAGTCCACCCTGAGGATTATTTATCTCGGGAGGTGCTACCGAGAATACATAAGTATCCACGTAAATAAAAACTTGCGACTTATTTTTGACCTGACCTAGTCCAGTATATGGAATTCAATTATATTCGTTCCATTTCGTTCACAGCTACTGAAGAGGTTTTACCGAAATGAGGAAAGAAAATTGCAGAGGCGTTTCAGGAAAATTAAGAAAATATCGTAGAGTGATATTCTTACATGGCGTTACAAAGTTTTGACCACGTTATGTCATAGCGAAGGGTAGATATTTTTAAATTCTGCCCTAAAAATTGGCGCTTAATGTTTGTGTCAAACGATAAACCCTATTTTACTGCAAATACGAACATCGGTGACGGTCTTTATCGACTACATAAAATTTGATTAAAAGCGTTTTTTATGAAATATTATATCATAGTAGCTCAGTACTGCAACCATCTAACTGTTATGGAAACTATAATATCATGCACTTTCGGGTAGTTCTCGTTTAATCAAACCAGTTAATCTGTTATATATTTAAGTCTTCATGGAGAGAACTTCACGTTACAAGAACCGTGTCAAGCTGCTCTACTTTGCATAAAGTTTCTGGCTTTCTAATAATCTAGTTAGTAGGTATAGTACTTACCATAATACTGATAGAATTCATTAAATTTAATGTTTTGAAAGTTATAACAAGAATAGAAACATCCTGGACGAATAAATTAGCACGATTGAAGTTAAATAAGTTTCCTTGCTCCGATCTTTATCTGTGTCGTAAGATATAAATAAATATTCTTATTATATTGTATTAATATCAGAATTTTTAATTTTTCGAGATTTTTAATTTAGGTAGGTATATTCTTTACGGCACCTCTTTAGGTCATGAGGTATCCAAATATAAAAAAATATTTGGCTTTGGTCTTAAGGGAGGCGTGAAAATTGATTCGCTATTACAATGTATATTTATGTTGGTTAAATGTTATAAATGGCCCGCAATCGCAGTTGACCGGGAAAAGTGGAAAGAGAGATGGGAGGGCTTTGCCCTGCAATGGGACAGCACAGGCTTATAATAATAATAATAATATATTATAAACCCTCTATAATAATATCGAATGTTACTATTTTCATTCTCAATAAAATATTTTACGTAGGTACCTACTGAAACCCTTGTGGACCTTGACAAACAAATTAGTATCTACTGTAACCAACACCTTTTTACAATATTCAGGCAAATAACGTATAATATTCAAGCTCACATATATAATATCAAATACGTCACAAACCTTGGCTGAGTCTTAATTTAAATTATTTATATGGTTTCATATTATTTCACATTCCATTTGCCTTGAAATATTGAGAATATAATTTATGAGTAAATTCGTTTCCAAACATAATACAACACATTCTATTACACGCAAACGTATCTATCTTCTAACAAAAGAAGATTATTTGACAATGGTAATCAAATGGAAATAGTAGATTATGCGCTAAGGGGATAAAGTAGTGTCTTAGGTCACGGGTGCCATTTTGAATCCCGACCGTAACAATGGATTCTAGAGCTTCCGAACACAGCGAGGGAGCTATGAGTTAACTCCAGAGCTGTACCTACGTACTAAGTGCATCATTAGCTAACCATTTAGTAGCTGCATGTAATTTCATGGCTTTAAACGTGAGCATAATTCTATTTGCGACACATAAGCAAATTCGAATTCGGGTTTAGACTTTAAGCTGGCTTTCAATGGTATTAACTATCAAAATGTCTTGCATCTGGAGATAAGAGCAATATCTTCTTTACGGTCTAGTTCGAAGGTGGCCCACTAAAACATACGCGCATTTTAGAGTTTCGGTTTTATCAAACGTGTAAAAACGCTGGAACAAAAAAGATATCGGAGCAAATAGAGACCGATTACGTCGACCAAAGCGGGCAGTGCTATTTCCAAAAAGAAAAAAAGTGGATAGGTTTAAAAGGGGTAGGAGAAAATAAATATGACCAATCCCATTTAATCTTACTACGTGTTTCTGCACATGCATAGTAGGTTAGCCTGGGTTACATGTTTATAAAATACACATTAGGTACATTTCTGTCAGAAACCCTTAAGTCTATGTTACTATCATAGGAGATAATAAGACTCCATTGGGTGTTGACGTTAAGCCACCTATGAATAAGCTAGTGCAAATTTTATCATTTCACAGATTATGTAAATTATCAGGTTGCACTACATAATCCATGAAAAAAAAAATTCGAGTGAACAAAGTGTAATAGCACTTGAAAGTTGAGAATAAATAAATGTGTTTTCTTTTATGTTATAACCTAACTGATGCTTATAATAGACGCTGTTTTGTTCAGTGGAATTTGTATAAATGCCAGATCTGAGTAACGCGAAACGTATGTCTTATTAAAATTGCACAAGTCGTATGCAAAACGTTGTCTAAATATTTGATAGACCAATTAATTTAAACTCAACTGCCAACTGCATAAATGCCTTTTAATTATTCCAGCAATATAAAGTACAGAATAGAATCATTAACACATATTATAAAATACAGTCCCTAATTATGAAATCCACGAATATTCATAACACATACTCGTACTAAACCTCGGTTTACACGTAAACATAATAATTTATACCCGTCCCTATAACAAAACGTTAAGCAAACAGACAATTCAAAAGCTCGCATCATGGGCATTAACATCAACAATTCTGAATTAACGACGCATAAAAGCCATCGTTTCGCAAATTACACGAAAAAGAAGGGGGTAAGGTATAGAGGACAAGCTCTAGCATCCCGCGAGAGTATTGTTATGGCCAAATAAAACTAGTTTACAACTCGCACACGGGCTGTGCGCTTAGTAACTTTATCTGGAAATAGGGCTACCACCAAAAACTGCAGTACCCACGCTTTTGACATCTCTATGACTGTTGAGCCTTTAAGTCTCTCAGCTTGGATTCTCCGCGCTTTGGCAGCTATCTCAGGTCCCTAAACAACTCCTTGGCTTCTACAGCGATTAGAGACCTCCTCTCATATACTAAAGTAAGTAATAACTATGAATTGTTGGATTCTACGATTTCAAGAATAAAGATTTTCAATATTAAATCTCTGTTTACAAGTGTCACCCCTAAACTCTTCGATGCAGAGGTTCATGTGCACTGAAAATATATTCGTAGAAACGTGCCACGTATTTTCTTTCATGCATGTTTAAGTGAAGAGAAACCGGCCATGATGCCAACTTGTTTCGGATCTTTATTGGTTTATAGGTACCTAGAAATTCTGCAGAAGAGGGGGAGTATTTTAGTGGTTATGGATAGTTTCAATAAAACGGATTTTTCTTTTGGCAATTTCTTTCAAATTCCTTAGTGTATATTGGCTCAGTTTTTTTAATTTAACAGAGAGCTGTACTGCTGGGAAGTTTGTTGCGCCACTCCTACCGAGCTAAAGCACTACAAAGTGGTGAAGGCTGGGCGTTTTGAAGAATGTCTTCTAACTCTTCGAATACTGCTAATTCTCAGCCTAGTATAAATAAATGACTTTTGATTTTGTATTTTGGGTGTTAATGTAAGTTAGTAAATCTTTCAATTTTGAATATCTACGTGCTATACGCTGCTACTCAAAAACCATGAGTCTTCAAGAACTTTCAACGTAAAACAAAGTCCTAACAATTTACCAACATAATTTATGTTCAAGAATCTTCAAAGCTGCAGTCCAAAACAAGGCAAGATACACAAAAACTAGCAATAATTCAAACAGATAAGTCTGAACGCTGGAAATCTCATGAGCGTAAGCAACATACCCGAGGCACTCGCGCCACGGCTCCGTACCAGGAATTTTGTTGAGAAATATTTATAATTCTCACCTTCTATGTCTCCACATGAGTTATGAGGAATTTTTCCTTGAATGCGCACAAAATAATGTACAGTTAGCCTCAAAAAGATGTATAGGTACTTCGACAGAAATTAATTTAATTGCCTACAATATTTTATCAATGTGTAGCTACAAAACAATAATATACAAATTGTAGACAATCAAATGAATTCTTGTCGATGTGTAGGTACATCTTTTTGAGGCTGACTTTACCTACTGTAAATGTATAGGAGTATTTGCGGCCCAATGTTACATTATTTCATAAGCCCTCCACAGCGCAGCGGCATGCTCTCTGAGTCTCATGTTTTTACATGAAGCTCCCGATTGAAATGTAAATTGGATTCGAATTGGTCGGCAAAGCCAATGTATTAAAAAAAAAGTTTGGGAAAAACCGCTCGATGCTTTCATGGATTGGGGATGTGACTTGTAAAAATTATGGCACAGGCAACAGATTTACATAATTATGCGAGTTTCATTCTTAAATTTATGTACCTGCATAATATTTTGTTACATTGCCAATGTTCTGTTAATGAATGCACATCATCAAAAACCCGAGCATTTCTGTACGTAGAACAAGTATAAAGGTTCTGTACCAAGAGGTTTGATAGTGGTCTACGTAAAGCCGGAAGATAGTAAGTACGTAGTTATTCTACAAGCCAGTCTAAGCTAAGTAATTTAAGTAAATACGGGTAGGTAAGCGGTAAATCGAGTTTGTACAAGACTGAGGCATCAGAATAGAGTAGGTACCTACCACTAAGACATCAATTAGCATAAGTCATGATCTTAAAGTTAGAGTTAGTAAATTGATGTTGTTAGTATTTAGAAGTTTGAAGATGGCTGGGGGATTTAGCGATACAAAATGCTGAACTATTTACTAAGACAGATGATTCGCAGACAGTACAGACGAAGGGCATATTTGTATGAGATACCAAACGAAAAAGTTGGCATAAAGCAAAGGAAGTTCAGTACTTGGCAGTTGTTTGAACGAATAATCCATAAAACATAATACCTATATCTAAAATTAATTATACATTTATAAGATGTGTTTAAACAGAGACGCTTCGTGTAAAACAAAAAGGCTAATTTCTGCCAGAGCTATTCGTCTAATTCCGAAATATAGACGATTACATGAACCACCTGAGGTGGTCTTAATCAAACACCAAACAAAAGGTGAAACAAATCGGATGTCGCAATAAAGACGTATGGTTGCAAAGATTTAGTGAGTCCCGTGGATTGTTCCCTGGGTGACACTGCCACCATAAATACTGTAGCGTTGTTACGGTAATACTACACCAGTACAATCTCATAACATTGTATGAACGTTGGCGACGATCCAGCTTCCGCAAAAAGACGCGACGGACTTTACACTTACGTCCTCATACAATGGATTCATAGTTTCTATGAATGAATAGATGAAGTTGTCAACAAAGTACTTCTGGTTCTTTGAACGTTTGTTTGTTTTGATTTATAGTTGGTACAATTCTGTCTGAGCTTTAAGCCTAGGCTGGGTCTCAGTTCTAACCAAAGCCTTTAATCAGCTTTACTATTCAATCGTCTTTGATTATAATGTAGGCATAAGAACATTAAGTGGATTCGATTAATATGGCTTTGTAATTGTATGATGATTCCATTTAAATTTCATTACTCAATTTAAAGGGCTTATAAGAGCCCTATTGCCAAAAATGATTAATTTCTCATTATTAATGACAATCTAAGTAAACGCAGGACTTATAATTATCTGCTAAAATTGATCAAAACTCAAAAGTATGACACTAAGTAGATACAGGTGGACGGCGATGAAAAACACGAAGACACTTTAATCTTTTCCATGAGGACGCAATATAAACGCTGAAGAGTTTCATAATTCGGAAAGTTAAGAAGAGAGCAGCGACATTTATTTCCTATCTTTGAAGTTAAATATACAATTTGACGGGAACAAAAAAAACGTACCTACTTGAAAACGAGTCACGAGTCGAATGAAAACGAGACTATAATTGAAACTTGTTTGTTTTCCATGTTGTTTGTTTATTTACGAGGGGGCGGGAAGTCGTAACGAAGTTATTGTTCGTCAGTGCTTGCGGTCGCCATTCCTCTGCGCTGAAGCTCGCTCCGCTCCGCTCCGTAATTGGCTCATTGACTGATGTCATTATTACCTAATTACGTGTTCTCGGTTTCCGTTTTCTGAGTGCCTTCGTATCGATATCAGATTTCTTTGTCAAATTATTTTGAATTGACTTTGTAATGTCGTTGGATGTTTTCTTTATAGTCGTGCTCTGACAATTTTATAAAATATGGAACCATCTGAGCATAACCGTCTATGAAATTGCCATGTAATTTTTCCACGGGTAATGTTACATAAATCGTTACAAAACAAACACTTACATGAGCGCTTAAGCGGCAAAGCTCTTCAATAGAGGAAAAATGTGCGTGTATAAAGTCGTAACTTCCATTTTACATTTTATTTTTAACGTATTTTTACCATTGTTAAATTTAACGAGTTTAATGAATAAGACTAATGATCTGAATACCGTATAATGAGGGTTGCGAATAATGAGAAAATGTTTTCCATTTTCCAGGAAACTTTAATATTATTAATGAATTACGTAGTTGTTTCAGGATGAATGTCATTCATTGTCAAAGAAAAGAGATGCAGTATCGTACCTACACCTTCATAGGGTAGGGCAGGTACCGTTGTCGCTACAAGAAGAGAGGCTTCCTGTCTATAGGAGAAGGTATGGAAAAGTTTTTTTTTGTGATTTGACTTTTCTAGTACGCAAGCCCTGTTGGTCCGATAGAGTTTTTGTAATCTGTAATTCTTTTTCAAAATCGGTGAATGCCGATCAAAATGTCCCAAAAGTTAAGGGTAGTCCTAAGACTGTTTTCCTGTAACTACAACGGATAAGGTACCTACCTTACTTACTTCCCTTACTACCCCATCTCAAAAATCCAACCTGTATAAATAGGTATGTACCTAGGTAAGCCAGTTATGGTCTCAATTAGATAGGTACTTAAATGGAAGGTGACTGATGCCTTATTGATATTAGATAAACTGCCGTAATGTACAAAATCGTAGTTATAATCTTTCGACATTTATTTATTAAACTTTTGACTGCTAAAGTAGTGATGTCCAAATTGCATTTCTGACTCGACTTCTAAAAACAATCGATTTTATTTACAAACAAGTTTTAATCGATTTAACTTTTAACAGTACAATCACGTCACGTCACTTTTATTAAAAAAAACAAAGTGCCCATAAAGCATTGCATTTTTTTCACTACCTATGGTTTTTAATGTAAGTAATAATTACGGGGCTTCATATGCAAGTTTATGTCAAAAGTTTAATAAATGGTTTGAAATTGTATAGTTATGGTTAAGAAACCATGTTGATAAAAGGTTATGGCAATGAAATAATCCTAAGTTATAATATTATAAAAGTGAGTTTGTTTGTTTATAACGCTGAACGGATTTGAATGAAACTTGGCACATGGGTAGACCATGACCTGGGTTAGGACATAGGTATGATGCTTTTTGTCTCGGTAATAGGTACGTCGCCGTGGCACACTTTCCGACCACCACGCGGGCGAAACCGCGGGCAAAAGGTAAATCTATATCTATACTTATAATAAATCTGTAGAAGTGAAAATTCTGTACATTGAAAATATCAAAAAAATTAATAGCAGGGGGTGTTACTAGACCGACACCGACCCCAAAAATTTGATTAATTTTTTTTTTGTCTGTCTGTCTGTCTGTTTGTTCAGGCATCACGCAAAAACTACCGGTTCGATTACGATGAAACTTGGTATAATTATTCTTTAATATCCTGGGCACAACACTGGGTACTTTTTATCCCGGAAAAGTATCCTATCCTACGGTTGGGGGGTGTCAAAGGTTGTATGGAAGAATTTTAACGCGCTGTCCGATTAACTTGAAACTCAATATTTATACTTAAACCCAAAAATTAAGAATAACGTGTATCAGGATTTTTTAAATTCAACCCCTAAGGGGGTAAAATAAGGGATGAAAGTTTGTATGAAAAATCTTATTCCTTGAGGTAATAAACATGAAACTTCGCACGAATAGTTATCAAAATAAATTATAAAGTTTGTAGTTTTTTGTTTTTCTAAATTACCCCCTAAAGGGGGGGGGGGGGGGTTGGGGGGTGTCAGTGTTTGTATGGAAGAATTTTAACGCGCTGTCCGATTAACTCGAAACTCAATATTTATACTTAAAACCCATGGGGATGTATGGGGTAATTTCCGACACTCACGCGGGCGAAGCCGCGGGCAGCAGCTAGTTATTAATAAATATGATTGAAAGAACTTACTTAAATATTGTTTGTGTGTGGGTAGGTGTACTAAACTCGTTACCCACGGGTACAAATATTTTCCTTAAAACCTGACTTTCATCTATTTATAAACACGAGATAACTCAATCCTCTGAGGATAGTGCTAATTATGAAAGATAAAGTTCCCACCCCCACAGCGGTGGTGAGAATACTAGTATTTCGTAAACAGAATTAAAAAAAGATTATTATTTTTGCTGAATTCTGCTTTAGATTTTCCATTTCTCTATGAATGTAATTATGTGATGAGTATTTTAGTAATTATTTATTTATTCATTAACTAAGCAACGAACGCAAACGCACGTTTACGAGGCAAAAGGAGTATGTAAGGATCGTAGCTGGTGGCGTTCTGTAGTCTCTGTTTGACGCCATGGAAAGAAGGCATATATGCATGTGTATGTATGTTATTCATTAAGCTGTAATAGGCGCGATACTATAAAAATCCATAAAATAATGAACGTTGTTTCTGTCAAATAAAGTTGCAGTGGCTAAATGTAAGTAACGTAATAAAAAGTGATTAAAAAAGACTCTGGAAGAGTCTGGAATTGAATTCATCATTGACCATGAAGTCAATGATGAATTCAATTCCAGACTCTCCAGTTTATAACTGCCAAATAATAGGAAAAATAAAATTTATTTTAAAAAAATGCAACCTGTATGTAATTCAAACAGAGTCCTCCAACACTTTTTGTTTTAAGGACGGTCAGATCACGACCGATGTTCGCCGATTCATAGTAATTTCTTCGTGTTACATTCTAATTAAGAACTTAAGTACCTAGTTTTAAATCTCTAAATTATGTGGTGCATGATAAAACTCCATTGAGTTTATGATTGCGTCAAATTAAATGTGTACAGTAGTACACATTTAATTGAATGAATTAATGAATTATTCAATTAATAAATCTGTAGGTACATATAATAAAGCTGAAGAGGGTCGACAGTCTGTACATGGAATGTATTCGAAAAAAAGTTGTCTGGGGATACGTAGAATGAATAACAGAACACGTACCAATAGTTTTTAGAATTTTTGTTTGTTTATCTGTTTGTCGGTTGACCGCGCATCACTCC
Source organism: Eupsilia transversa (assembly GCA_914767815.1). NCBI lineage: Eukaryota > Metazoa > Arthropoda > Insecta > Lepidoptera > Noctuidae > Eupsilia > Eupsilia transversa. The sequence goes on from OU611874.1 coordinate 6,632,776, forward strand.
GGAACCACCAGTCGGATTTGAAAAAAATATTTTTTCAGTCAGAACGAACGCTAAGTGAAAACGAAGTAGGTAATAGCGCGGGCCGAAATTTCACATGGTCGAAGTCGCGGGCAGAAGCTAGTAAATAATAAAGGAATACCAAACAAACGTATTGCAATCTCAATAATTGTAACACGGGCGCCTCACCGATACAGCGGAATCATTTACTGCATGCAGAGCTATTTGGAATCTAAAGGAGTCCGATTGCGTAAAAAAATATTGTTAACCCATTTTATACATAGCAGCTTTGCCCCAGATTTCTGAAAGCTAATCAGCTCAAAAATCAACTAACCAACTGTCAAACTCATGTCGAGTGTTTTGTTTGGTTTTCAAATTATTAAATTAACCAGCACCCCTAATTATATAACATTATTAAACTCTCGGATTGTGATTGAAAATGTCAATCAGAGAGTTTTGAAGGATATTTATAATCCATTGCTTCTTATGTTCAATACATTCGTCTGATCAACAACGTACCTACATTTATTTCATTCTTTCTTTTTCAATGTTTTTTTTTTAAAGTACATGAACGTAAGTACATTCTTTACAGACACAAAAAACTTATTTAGTGTATGGGCGCTATATCAATAAATAATAAAAATATGTAGTGTTAAATATTGTACGGTGGTACGGACCCCTGCGTTTGCGAGTACGACTCGCGATTGGCCGCTTTTTTAACGACACACCATTGAATATAAGAATTAGATGCGATATCTTCTATTGTTGCCAATCGCTTAAATGGAATTGGGCTGTATACATGCGGCCCATGTCAGACGACCAATGGGCCAAACTTACGACCCAGTGGATCGGCTTAATGGCTATTCGACATAGCGGCAGGCCCAGACGGAGATGGTGGGATGAGCTCGAACAGAGAGGGCAGCTCCTTGGCAGCTCTGAACAGAGAGAGGTGGAAAGAGATAAGGGAGGCCTTTGCCCAGCAGAGGAACAATATTGGTTAAAAAATATATTAAAAAAACATTATTAGGATAGTGTGCACGTGGCCTGATTCGATCTTAAAAATATCACAACAAAAATGTGACAAAAATAAAACGACAGCAAAATATGAATAACTAAAAGACAGTTTATTGTCCTAACTTTTCCTCGTTATTATAGTTACATGAAGGCCTTTTGTAAACTACGTTTTGGACTGAAATTCAATAATGTGACGCTGTCCGCTTTCTAGAAGCTTCGACTTTCCTATGCAACCATAATGCCTACATATACGTAGGTATGTTATGAATTTGCTAACGTGAACCTGTATGTTTGTTCGAAGCAAACTCGTGCTGCGAAGCCCGTTCATATTAACTGGGACTTGCGCTCTACATTGTTACCTGGTACCGTCAAAAGTAGAAATATTATTAAGTGGGTCATCGTATTTGATTATAACTGTTAAATTTATCAGGAGGTATGGTTTCAGTTTAAAACCACTGAAGGCTTCGTCTCAGAGTTCCCTGAATAAAGAAGTTTCTTTTACCTAATGTATAATCGAACTCGTAATTGCTGTACCATTTTTGACTACAATTTCCAGTCAAGAGAAACTTCACTTAACCTTAGAAACTATCTTAATGACACATCTACCTATACTTATAACAAAATAGTACTTGTCTGTTTGTCTGCATCTATGTTCCGGATTGGCACAAAAATGGCTGAACGGAGTTTGATGAAAGGCACACAGATAGTTTATAACCTGGATTAACTAACACCTATGGCACTTTTAATCCCGGTAGTACTGTAAAGGTTGTATGCGATGTCGTACAGTTTTGTTTAATAGAAACGACAGTTGAGAAGTGACAGCCTAGGAGTGATGTTAATATTGTAATGTGCTCATAAATAGTTAAAATATACTCATTGAAAAGTATCCTGGTATCATTGGGCCCCCGTATCACCCTAGCCTCCACAGTACGTTGCAGTGAGATATTTTCAGACATCCACGCATTGCAAGTGACATTCAACGTGATGATTAAGCAATTACGAGGTAGACTATACCTATGTTTACAGCATTTTTTACTACTTTGAACAATAGAAAGAAAGAGAGAAGAATAGTTTACCCGCACAAATAAAACGCATATCAGAAAAAAAAAACATAAAAAGCCAAAAGCCCAGAAGGAATTTAAAAAAAAAACATTGGTATGTTACGTTTTAGTTAATGTTCAGTTACAAAAAAGTGCCAATAAGTAGGTACCTCTATATTATGTGGTGTACCTACATTTCATGCTTGGCATTCATCGATGCAAGGAAGACCGCAGAATCGAAAGCTTTCAACTTGATTCAATAAAAGGAAATAAAGAACAAATTAACGGAAACAAGGAGAAGAAAATCCAATCAATTTCCACGAAGTTCATGATGAATATTCCTGTTGTTTAAAATAATGTAGACGTTGATTCATTTTCATAAACATGGGTTTTTGGTTGTGAAAATAAAAAAATACTCAAACATGCTTGGAAATTCGAGCAACCTTCTTCGAGATAAATCGAAATTGTTGTACTGGGCAAAAACAAGTGAATATGCGGCCGGCAATGTTACTATGAAAATCCATACCTGTCCTGTTTTGCGGCCAAATAAATTACTATGAAAACTCATATCTGTCGTGTTATTAAAAAATGGAACGTACTTTTACTTCAACACATAGCAACAAAGGAGGTAACATGTCAAAGATTTTATTTAAATTTATATTTGGCCTGCAAATAGAGCTGTTTAAGGTAAAGAAGAAACAAATACTATTGGTGCGTGAAAAATTATCGTTGTCCTTCATTGATTCTGGAATTTATAATTAATTTACTCAGTTTGAATTTCCGCGCATTATTTGAGAAAAGTACTATACAAGCCTTGGACGCAAACAGGCATTGATGGACCCTTCGCCTCGGCCCACATTTTCACGATCGTTCATCGATGCGCCAGTTACAGGCCGCGACAGTAATGTACTATTACATGGCTAAATTAGCTAGCCATTATTTGTTCAGTCACAAGCAGGTACAGTAAGTACTCCGCATAACCCAACCCCTATATAGAGTATAGTAGGAGTGTAGTATAGAGTATTCTATTCTATTCTATTCTATTCCTATTCCCCTCTTCGCCTTTGTAAGAGAGGGGTCAAGTAATGCAGAGTACTAACCGTACCTACCGAAGTCTTAAAAACATTATGAAAGCTCATTAATATTTATTATAAGTCTATTAAACATAGTTTGTTATGCAATTAAAACTTAAAGTACATTTAATAAACTCAAGATTTTCTTTTGCTTTCTAATTAGCTTTAGTAGAGTTAAATAAAATATGCACCGTTTAATTTTGCTTCGGTAAAATCCTGATAAATACAGTTAACTAAGCCTACTAACATTAAACACATTAAGCCCATCACAGACGTAAGCTATAATTTAAATAGCTTTAAGCGATTCTAGCACCTATATACCTTCATTATGGAAGGCAAATAAAGATATGAATATATATTATTATTAAGATAAGCTATAATATATATTATAGGAACACGGAGACGATGATAATATGTAATATATATTTTGCCTTCATTTCATTGATAGTCAGCCAGACCAGGGCCAGACCAAAATATATATTCTGCAATAATATAAATTACAGTATAGGTTTGTGATGTCATAAAAATATATATATTAAAGCTGCGTGTGCGATTACTCAGAGATAGTATTGAAAATATATCGTAATATGCTATGCTTATGCTTAGCTATGATTTATATAACTACATTATAGCTACTCTGTGATGGGCTTCATAATACTTGATTTCTGTCACGGAAGTAACATCCCTTACCTTTGCATCTTATGTAGATTTAGAGTGACTTTTCCTCAAACCTTGAAAATCTCTTGATAGTCCAGGAAAAGGGCAAGGTTAATACGGAAAACCATTGAATATTTAATGAACTGAAAATGCAATTACATAATAAATACATCCATCTTCACACATAAAGGATGAGCCGAGTATTAAAACTATCACCTATAAACAAGATCGTGGGCCCAAAATTATGATAAAGAGAAAACTTTAACAACATACACCTTATTTTAATCCATGGTTGTGTGTACAATTAAACAGCTCGCTGGTACGTTAATCCTTAGGGCGGGGTGTGGGGTAGTTTGAAGTTATACAACATAAATTACGAGTTCGCTACGAGTTACCGTAATGGACCCCATTCACGAGCTTATTATAGCGTTTATCATCGCTTTAAAGTTTAGAGCTCCTGCCCGAATGTTGCGGGCCCCTGCTAAATGTCACGCAGCATTTTATGGCTAACGCAGAGAGCGACCAGTATTTCTTGGCAAGTAGAGAGGCAGGGAAGTAAATTTTAAAACCGGATTTTAAAATTGTGACTTTTGCGTTTGCAAGCAAAACATTTACTAGTGGAATGAACCGTTCATTTTGATTGACTACACATTATTTTGCATTTCATTTGGAGCCCTCCTGGTTTCACCCAAAATCGAGTTATGAAACGAGTGTCTTCTCATAACCATTTCTCATATTATGCTGGGCTTTGGTCCTGCAAAACCATCGCAAAGACTGCGCCCTGACACTATAGAATATTGTCATACGTAACTACTGAGCACCCACGTGTCTACATCCTAGAGTTCTAGTGCCATTGGGGATCGATACGGGAGAATAGCAAGAGAAATAATTAAGCAGTCTAGGTCGGTCCCCGAAGTAAAAGTCTTCAGAACTTTAACTAAGAATAGAAATAGAATTACTAGGTATCTATCTACGACTACTCTTGCGCGTGGGTGTTGGGAACTCGATCAATAGAGTTGAAGTGACAAGTTGCTGGATTCTGTTCGGACAATTTCTTCGCATTTTTATTAGTTCTACCGATCAACGTACAAAGCTCAGATCCTTATATCCGGACAGTCTATGGACTTTTTAATATTAGGTTTTCTATAAGTTTCATAAGTAGGTAAGTTTCCGCGAAAATAAATTCAATTTTTTGAACAAACATCGTAAATAGAAATTAATATTTTGGAGCAATGTTCAGCTCCATTTAGTTTTCTAAAATCCCCTTTAAAAATATTGGTTCTAAAAATATCGTTAAATTTTGCTGCACGCCATGGGATGGTAAATTTTTAAGACCCCTTTATCATGAATGATAGTCGGTTATTTCTACATGGTCGTCAATCAACTATCTACTATAATTTTACTACCTACACGTTTATATCAAGCGATCGTAAAATATAAAGAGAGTTCCATTACTATCCACTATAAAAGTAATCCTGCAAATATTGCTGTTTACGACGACAAAAGTCAATCATTGGTATTCATAGGAACAGCCTACTTATAGCCAGTGTCTTTAAGACTAAAATAACCAATTTTTACGTACATTGTTGTATGTGTGGGGTCTTTGATGTGATTCTTGTAAACAAATGGAGCAATGCCCGGTGAAGTGTGACTATCAAAGGCGGTTGTGTATAAAGTATGAAGCTCTCACACTCGCGTATCTTAGGGAGAAAAATCTGCAGTGTTAGCGTATCGTAGAGTTTACGGAGTTCTGTTTTAGTTAGTCATGCATATAGGTAGTTACTTATACTGAAAGATACAATTTCACTTTTATTTATCTCTGATTAAAATTAAAACCGTGAGCGGTGGTTTCGAAAATGGAGGAACTTTTATTTATGAAATGATTATCTTCGAGACGTCTTCTTTTTTCATTGTATTTTAGTCTCGTACGGACTAAAATCACACATTGGAGACTTCGGAATCTCGGGGGAACGCAACAGTACATAGATCGTAGAATCGCAGACCTTCTAAAGCTTAAGTATCTACCTCTACCTTGTTATAAATCAAATAAATATCGTAGGTACCTCAGGCACATGTCCCACCGCCGCGCCGACTAGGAAATGACTAGCTATCAACGATTTTCTCGCTCAAGAAACGTACAAAAGATTGTGAGTCCCGTGTAAGTAAAAGAGATACATATATTAATAGTAAAGTTTATAGCTGACTCATAACACCGCCGGCGAGTAGGTACTCGTTTGTCGCAGCGACAACACCTATCAAAAAAGAGTACTCGCATAGCGACGGTCGCTTGGCGGGTAGAACACTCGCTGAGAGAGTCGCCGTTGCGCACTCGCTTCTCGTGGCTCGCTAACTCGTTTTTAGTTGCTAGCTTTATTCTCGTTAAACGCCGGCGGTGGGACAGGTGCCTTAACTCCACAATCTACCTAACCCACCTCTTGAAGATTTGAAATAATTCAGTAAAATCTACCCTTTCTTTCAACTCCCCCTAGTTAGATAAAAAATAATGTCCCTTTCGCTTCGTTAGGTAACGCCAGCTAACTTTCTGAGACCGCAGTTTTAGCTGAGTTTTCCTTCTATATTATTTTTATAACCAAACGTATTTTAAAACCAAACGTATTTTAAAACCATTCGTATTTTATAACCAACCGTATTTTATAACCATCTGTTACAGAGATACGCTAAATATTTGAACCTAATTAGACGCGGGTACTGAATTCTTCCACTGTTTACATTGAGAATAATTCTCTTTGTCCAACACGACAAACGAAATTAATTATTTAAATCTTTTTATGTTTTGAGCCTTAAATAACTATGTTGAATTCTTTTGTTGGGAAGGTAGGTACCTAATTGTTCACGATATCTTAGTTATGATGAGATTTGAAGATTTAGAATGGCATTTAGACCATTTTTTTTTGGTTAAGGTATAGCTATGTATTTAGAAAAGTTATTTTTTTAAAGAAAATACGTTTATTTGCGGTAAACTTGACGCAAAAAAGAACACTAACACAAAAAGAACAACTTGGGTGAACGTATGCGTCACATCCACACAACACGGCCATCGCTGCGACACTATGCGAGACGGAGCCCCAACGCTGGTTTTCAGCGACATCGACAGCCGGCCGGGTTAGATATTTTTGCCTTATAAAAGACCCCAATAACTATTATTCTGTTCTTAATATTACATCATTTATTTACTAATTATATCTATAATTTAATTTATTTGTATAATTTAATATAAAAAATCAATTTAATATAATTAACATATCCAAACTTCCATATCAAATAAAATAACCTGTACGCCTATTTATATAAACTACAAAGGGAAACCCTAGTGTAAGGAGTTTCTCAAGGGATTAAAAATAATAGTTAATATATTAAAACTATAATAGATTAAAACTATTCAGCCAGCTGCAGTAAGACGTCTTCAGTCCGAGCCGCAATAGCACCGCCAAACGCTACGGATATTAATAGCTCCACGCCAATACACGAGAAATTCTACAACTGAATTCGGTAAATGGTCAAACAGCCTACATATCTACAATTTCGAGATACGTATACACAAATAGCAGCAACACCTAAATAGCAGTGCATAGCAGATGGCGTTAGGTTGTTTCTGCTAAAGTACCCCCATAGGAAAAATGCGTGAGTGTATGTACGTATGTATATCCAAACCCGTCTGCAAGTAGGAAGATAAATACATCTCAAAAGAGACTAAGGTCTCAAATAAACCAAAAAACAAATGAATGCAATAAGTTTCATGCAATAAGGTGTGTTCACCAACCTTCAAACCACCGGTCCCGTTCTAACAGTTGGTGTATGTCAAATTTCCTAAGGATATATAAAGAACTGATTAAATATCTAAACAGTTGATTTAAACTTTGGTGAACACACGGCTTAGTTGATTGGTTTATTTTAAACAGCTACTGAACTTGATCATCTGCCTTTTGCTGCCTTTTCCCAACTATGTTTGGGTCAGCTTCCAGTCTATCCAGTTGAAAACCAGTATTTTATATGGAGCGACTGCCTATCTAACCTCCACAACCCAGTTACACAACAGCTACTGAACTGTTAGATAAAAATAAAAACCATTTGAAGTAATGGTATACAAAATCTAAAACAATAGCGTTGTTTGACGCTCGTTTTCAACAATTCTAGATTCAACCGCAGCATTTAACTAAAATTAACGGAAATCTGATGCTATTGAATTGATTATAGTGAACACAAATCTATAAATAATTATTAGCCATGTTTTGTGTTTATTTTTCACTATTGTTGTTATTTTTTGTTTAACGTTATTACAAAACTCTTCTCATGCAGCCCAGTTCTTTTAACTGATGGAAAAAACTACCCTCAGGTAAGCCGAATACCTGCTTATAATTTCAACAAACTTTCATGAAAACGAGGTTTTCACTATTATCTAGGTACTCATTCAGCTCAGCTAAATTAGTGTTAGGTAACAGGGACATCAGGACAACGCCTCGTTACTCTCGGATATCAAACTACTACCAATCAGTCTTGATTTCCTGTACCTACTAGGTACTAAAATAATTATTTCTCAAACATGCTTAGTTTGACAACCTTCTTCGTGATAAATTGAAATTGCTGTACTGATCAAAAACAAGTGAATAAGCGGCCAATGGCAAACGGCAATGTTACTATGACAATCCATATCGTTCCTGTTTAGCAGCCAAATAAATTACTATGAAATCTCATATCTGTCGTGTTATTTTAAAATGGAACGAAATTTTTATTTCTACACAATATGACAGCTAAGGAGGTAATTTATCAAGGATTTTATTTAAATTTCGATTTGGTTTGCAAATAGAGCAGTTTAATGTAAAGAAGAAACAAATTAACATATTGGTGCATGAAAAACTATCATTGACTGTCATCGATTCTGGAATTTATCATTCATTTAGTCAGTTTGAATTTCCGCGCATTATTTGATAAAAAGCGTTAATACAAGCGCAAATTTAAGCGTTGGCCGGCATTGATGGAATCACGTATGTGTGCCTCGGCTTCGCCTCGGCCCACATTTTCACGACCCTCCATCATCAATGCACCAGTTGCAAGCCGCGACAGTAATATACTACTTACCTTAGGTAGGTAATTATATTATTTTTCAACTGCACATTATAATTAATGACAATATTAATTATCTAACGTATTGTAATATTACTCCTTCCTAATTGAAATTATGGCGGTAATGGTTTCTCATCAAATATGTATTGCCAACGCAATTACGTAATCTATTATTAATTTCGTATGCAGCGTGTATGCAGGTATATTAGGCATTTCCATAATAAGGGTACCTGTATAATTTTATGATTTTCTAATACAGATAGGAACATAAACTCACACCGTCTTCCCGTGGAGGTTGGCAGAAACTACGCATCCTGCTAGGACGCATCCTGCTAGAATTTTCAAAAAATTATATTTAAGAGGGTGCATCCTAAAAGTTGGCAACGTCGTAAATAGCTGTCAAATATTTACCTGTTTCGATTAATTTGGAAATAATACTGTATGGAAATAAGAAATGTGGCTAACCAATTGACTAGAATATTAATAATGAATTGCAATTATAACATTGAATTTGATGTTGTACCCGTTTTAGGTGAAAAAAAGGCATTTGGAAAGTTACGAAATACTTTTTTTACATCTAAAACGAACTATTCGGTGTTACGATATTAATTATTGCATTTCATAATCAATATTCTAGTTCGCTAGTTAGCCACATTTTTTATTTCCATACAGAAATATTATCAAATTAATCAAAACAGCGAAATATTTGACATCTATTTGCGACGTTGCCAACTTTCAGAATAAACCCTCTTAAGTTTAATATTAAATATCTAGTCTGGCCATACGTTCTGTACAAATGAAAATGTTTTTTTTTATGAAGTAATGTAATGTTAATAAAACTTTTATGTACCTACAATCATATTTATTGAAGTCTCAACAAAAAATAATTCTATTCGAAATGGCCACTTTTGACTTTGATAAAAGTCTGGCTGGCCACGAATCTATGGATTTGCGCACTATTTCTATGGGAAATTTTGCCACTGCTTGCTGCAAAGATTTCTTAAGAAACACAATGTCGGCCCTGTGTTCTGTACAAAATATCATAATAATTTGCTTGATTTGCTTTAAAATGTGTCATTATTTTGTTCCAAGGCAAAGCTAACTAAATACGAAAGGAGTGTTCTTATGAACCTGACATTATCTGCTAATTGAAGAATAAGGTATAGATGAAAAATGAAAATTCGCAATTCAAGTGCGACCTAGATAGAACAAATTAATTCTAAATTCCAATCCTGAGCAATTTGGTACAACCGCATGGGAAATCAAAGGAAATTCAAATAACATACGTGTTTTCTTAAGTTATATTATGTTTGCACAAGTTATTATCTGGTGTTTCGACGAGGTACGAGAACAAGCAAACTTTTTGAAGTGCCTAAATAACTTGCGGGGCGCACTCGTAAAATGTTACTCAGGTATTTCCATAAACAACAACACAAATGTTAACGCAGGCATAGGAATATTTTAAAAGACAAAGAATTAGCACTTCGCCTTTTATATGGACACTAGTTTCTGCCTGTGACTTCGTACGCGTGAAATTTCGCCCACGACGCCACGTTCTTTTTCTCGGCTCCTAAGGGTCGTAGCGTGATGTTGTAGCCTATAACCTTCCTCAAGAATTGGGCTATCTAATACAAAAATATTTTTTCAAATCCGACTCCGAGTTCCGGAGTTCCTTACATACAAACAAGCAAGCAAACAAATTTGACCTCTTTATAATAATAAGTATAGATTAATATAGATAAACGATTATAAATGTGAAAACACTGAAACTAAAATGCTGTTAGGAAACACTCCGGAAATTTAATAGATCTTAACGTAGTTTGACCATTTTCCCTGTAGGGATTTTCCATTGTCGGATAAGCGCAAGTCTTAACACAACCTTATACCTAAGCATAAGAGGTTTATTTAATTCCCGCTGAAGTAAAGCCGCAGGCATCAGCAACTTTCTTATAATTACAGAACAAGAATGCCAACATTGCAATCGTGCGAGAGTACTATAAAACGCCTGCAGTTTTGCGCCGAGCTTGTTTTCTTGCCTTAAGTAAATAGCACACTACCGTTCAAGCCAGGCGTTGTTTGTGCCGCTTTGAATTTAATAGCAAAACAGAACAGCTATCAAATTAATTTCTCCCTGCAGACCGTCTAGTGTTGTTCTAGTCGCTTTTAAAGCACGCCCAAAGAACTACAAAATTAAATTAGGTTTGTATTTTCTAAAAACATTTCGTCGAGTTGTGAGCCACTGTTCATGACAGCTGTTTATATCTTGCTATATATCGTTATAAACGCAAATTTTTTGTCATATTTATATCAACAATGCAAGTTCTATGTTATTGTGGGAATTTTGATTACAGGTTTAACGTATTACCTACTGTCGTAATTTATAAGTTCAATAATAAATCTTATGAATACCTACAATAAAAGCAGAGAGCTATCGAACCTGTAATGCGGTACTATTTCTGTGAAGACATTTTAAAGCGGGCTACTCGACTTATTGGTTTTAGTCGAAACGAGTGGAATCCATCTAAGGAACTATTAGACGTGAAGCTACTGGTAAGTTCGTTAGCTTTCGATCAATAGACAAACATTCGAACCACGTTCAGATACAGTGTTTGCGCGGCTCTCGGGCTCTCGGGCCCGGTGGAATCCGTACAGATTGTCGGCGCATACCGATTTCTAAAATATGCAAGACCCGTTCCGTTCTGTGCTAGGTGCCTGCAAGTCCTTTGTTGACAAATATGTTGCTCGACCCCAAACCGGTGGAACTGAGCGTAAGTACAATGGGTGCGAAAGCTTTAGGTATTTCTTTAGCAGGACATTTTTCAACAGTGTCAAACTTTTCTCTCTGTTGTCATAATCGATTGATTGTCGACGATAACGTGATTAAAGACAACAGAAAATTATAAAACCGTTATCTAAATATTGGATCGTTTAATTTGAAATTGTCGTGCTTCTTCCAGTTTGTCGTTGGATTAGAGAAACAACAATACAATTTAATTGATTTTCAGCATCGTTTTAGGAAAGTAACTGCTTCCTATTCGCAATGAATTCTGCGGCGTAGCGTTCCGTGTAACACATCATGTATTCATCATAATTATTCCATTATTACGCGTGCAACTCACCACCTGAGACATTCTGATGAGAAACCCGACAGGAATCGTCCTTAGACAAATATTGTTTTTCTCTTATTATGTACATTACTTTGCCTCAGTTGTATTTCTACAAAACATGTCGGTTGCTAAGTAAGTACCAACTATACCAATTGGTATAATAGATTTTATGTTGTGAAATAATTATTTATTGAAATACAATATCAGTGTAAGAACTTTCTAATGAAGTTTAAATGTGTCATCTGATTTTTATACTTTACATCTACTCTTGTGTATAGGTATATTATATAACTCGATCGATTAATTAAAATCAATGTTTTCAATCATGAATTTAAATAATACACAAGTCGATCGCCGCCGTCGTTTCATTGATTGAAACGCCCCTACTTTGTCCCATCGTGAGCGCACACCCGTTGTAAATAAATCAATATAGTCCATTGATTTCAATTGACTACGTACTATTAACGATCCAACAGTAAAACAACAATAATAACAACGTGAATACTAAAAAAAACAAAACACTAGAAGCACTAGTTTAGGGTTATGAGGAACAGGGTGTAAAGTTCACTCATACTCTATGGAAAAGGGAGGATCCTCCGACCAGACGGGTGTTATGTCTGGCGGGCAATTGCCCAAGGATTGATGTCGGATAGTCTTATATATGTTAATCGCTCGGTAAACTCTTATACCGCGATGTAGGACTTGTGACGTCAGGTCTTTGATGCGTAGTTCGTATGTGGCGGTGTAGATGCCGCCACACAGCATATCAATAATTAAGCGCCTTCAATCTGCCTAGCCTTTTCCCAACTATGTTTGGGTCGGCTTCCAGCCTAACCGGGTGCAGCTGCATACCAGTATTTTACATGGAGCGACTGCCTAACTGACCTCCACAACAATACCCCTTGGTAAGACTGGTCGTCAGACTTTCGGGCTTCTGACGACCCGTCACGACTGTCAAAGATCTACGAATGACAGCCGAGAACAACGGCATAACGTGCTTTCCGAGCCGTCACCTATCCACAGACCAACCCCGGCAAGCGTAGGCTTGCCTCATGAATCGACCCGTGTCGCTGTTATTCCTTAGCCACGTGATCCTCGATCGACCGATAATTAAGCGCCTTCGTTAAGAGCGAATTCTTAAAGGCACTTAATTAAACCGTCTTAATCTCTAGTCAAAGGACAACTTAATAGTACTTAAATATCTTTTTACGAGAAAAATATAAAACATGACTAACATTTTAATGCCAGAATTGTATTTAAAGTTTCCTGTATTTTTTCCATTTAATTATCTTATATTTTACAACCTTCTATTAAATTGAATTCATTGTAGCGGCAAAATATTCTAATCCATATTTGGCCTACTAACCTACTTCAAATTTAAATAATATTATCAAAATAAACGGCAGGGCGATAAACAAAAGTTTTGCCTTTGAAATAAAAAATAAAATGGCTTCAGAGATTTGTAAAAATACGTCAGAAGGACTTAAGATATTCTCAGAGGATATCGATAACAACCATCCCTGATGGCTGATACGACTATGATAACGTACCATTGTTACCATTTGAGATTTGAACTTCATTCTGATATCAAAACGAAAACCCAAATAAGGTTGTTATTAACTGAACAGTATTGACTTACTTCTGACTGAATATGGGTATTGGAAAAATATATTCGACTTCCTGCATATATTTCGCCAATCAAATCAAATCATCGAAATCCGACCAAGCCGTTTGCAGTTGAGATTCGGCGTCGTATTTTTGATACTGAATATTTCACCGTTTCCCGCAGTTTAGCTCGACTCCACCAAACAAACTAGGGTCTCAGTGATATACTGATTAAATTCAACGAAACCACAATGACGAGACGAAGCACTAAATTTTAAGTTGAAGACGGCTCTTGTTATATAATTCTGGAAGGTCTGAACTACAGTAGGAATATAGGACTATGGTTAACGAAGCCACATAAGTTTTAAGTGGCCTCCGGGGCTCCTAAGTTCCCGCCGTCCGTTTATCCTCCACAACAAAGTTATTTGTTGGAGTATCTACCTAAACCGTTGTTGATGCTTACTCTACTTTAGTATTGTTGTCAAGTGAAAATGCTTAGAAAAATCAAAACAGAAACTACAAGGATCTGTTATAATTATCTATCTATCTCCCAAAAAGGTATAGCTACCGTTTACTCCTTCATATTGTCAACACGGAAATAAAGAGATCTAAATTTTATACAAGGTCGCACGGATTCATAGTTATTGCTTTTAGAATGTCCGAAACGTAAGTGCAACGCAATTTGTTTTAGCATTTTCATATAGAGGATGGAATTCCAAGGTTAACGATCCTGCACCCGCGTCTGTAAAGAACAGAATTTTGTCTACTCTATACATATACACATGTGACTATACTAAATTACCCTAGACTTATAAAGATTTCGTTTTTCCTAATTATGTTTTCAAAATCAAAATATTTTATTTCACATAAACCTACATGGGCACTTTGAAACGTCAGAAGCTAGGTGCACGGTTCCAATTGGTCACTTCCTATGGAGAAGAGCCGGCAAGAAACTCCACGGTTACTCTTTTAAAAATGCTCTATGTTAATATTAGTGTTTAGGAATTCGGTTTTCGGTCCGTCTGTGTACCTAACCGCGATATTCTTCTAAACGCAACGCAACGGATGTTGATGCGGTTTCACATTATAAGAAATATCGATGTTTTGTCAAGTCTTAAACCGTGCAAAGGAGGGGCGGATCGGAAGTCTATACTAATATTATAAAGGGAATAGATTTGTATTTTTGTTTGTAAAGAATAAACTCAAAAACGAATGAACCGATTTTCAAAATTCTTTCACCAGTAAAATGTAATATTATCACTGTGTAACACGGGCTATCTAAACATATACCTACCTAATAAAGCTGAAGAGGGTCGAAAGTCTGTACATGGAAGATATTCGAAAAAAAGTTGGCTGGGGATACTTAGAATCGATAACAGAACACGTTCCAACAGTTCTTAGAATTCTTGTCTGTTTGTCTGTTTATCTGTTTATTTGTAAGCGCATCACGTGAAAGCGGCTTAGCGGATTTTGATACAACCTTTACTAATCTGTCGTGAAAATCCCCGGCCAGGTTAATAGGCTATGTAACATCACGCTACGACCCATAGGAGCCGAAAAAAAAACCCTAAGCGAAAACGAAGTAATAGCGCGGGCGATGGGTTGCGACGCGGTGGGCCGGGGTCCAAAACTTCACGCGGATGAAGTCGCGGGCAGAAGCTAGTAATTTATAAAGATATCACGCGGGCGAAGCCGCTGGCGGAAACTATATTACTATAAAATGTGTTTACTATTTGTTATTCAGGGTTATGTTGAGGATCTAGATGAATAGGGACAGGACGGTGTCAACTGTCAAGACTATCCGTTGTGTTTTACCCACGTATTAGTTTGAATTGTCATCCCTCTAGTTATTTACTTAGTACCCAGATCCCTTCAAGCATAAACAGGTCACGCGTAAGTAGCCTAGAATATTAGATAATGTTTGTTTGAATATGTGATTTTACTATTTCAGCTACAGATTTTGCTTTTATGTTAGCATGTAAGAGGTCTCTCCGAAATCCCGAAACCCGATCCGCACAACTCTGGCATCCCTCTGGGGTGTTTACCTCCAATATCGTACATTGTTAGACATTTATCAAAACATCCCAATGCTCACCAACCTGGCTCCAAAAAATAACGTTTTATTTGTTTTGTTACAAAAATAGCAGCATCTAAAGTGAGCCTAGTCACTAATATTAATGTGTGGTCCACCGCACAGGTTGCGTGTATTACGTGAACGTGAAATCTAAAACAGGTACATTCCTCATTAATTATATACATTATTAACGCTGTTTGTAGCTACTCGTATTTTTGTGAATGTGATAATTATTCATTGCTGAGCTAAGTTACGGCAATGTATTTTGAAGCGAGGCTTTAATATCAGTCTTTTTAAATTTATTCTCAGTCAAAGATGGAGGACGATTTTACTGCTGTTTTGATAGCATCTGCAATGATTTATGGCGACGCGCACCTTAGAATGTAATTTCGAATGCATTGTTTTCTTGATATCCTCCGCTTTTCTGTTTCTAGTACACAGCTATAACGTTAGGATAAGTTATAAAGTGCTTCTTACACACGTAAAACTAATATCCGAAGAGAATCGAGTTCAATATGACTTCGAAATGTACTTACACAGTTTGTTACTTGCGTACTTGTAAACTGTCTTCAATTCAGAAACTAGTTTCAGCTTAGTTTCAACAACCTACCCGTGATATAACATAAACGATAGTTTTATAGGGTGCTATAATTCTCAACATTCTCATATATTGTTGAGCGAAAAACGCTTTCATATTTTCAAAAGAATTCATGAAATAGCCGTTTCAATATTCATTAAGTTTTATGTAAGTACGTAAGTCTGCTTATATTTTTTTGTCCATGTTTAAATAACATTTTTATTATTTATTACAAAAAAATAATAATTCGAAAGATGTATCAATAGGTAGGTACCAAGAAAAGTAATTTATTTTGAGGTCTAGAAAAGCAATTTTATGTTGTATGGATTATACAAACATAAATAAACATGAACCGAAAATAGACTGTTTTCTTATAAGAAATCTTAAATATCGTTTTAGTTATTTAAAATTTTGCCCGAAATTATCGATATCGACCAATATAGGATTATATTGCTTCTAATCGTGACATGGGGATAAAAAATCCTTTACATCTCGAATAATACACGACCTTCATCGTTTGTTGTCATTTCTAACCCTTCTCAAGATCGTTAGGAGACGTGTAGAGCTTATAAATGTAAGAAAATATATTTTGTAGTATAAAAAAACTGCTTGATACTTCAATTTTAGACACACGATTTAAAACTTTAAGAAGCGTTCCATAAATAACTTGTTTCTCAAACTAATATAGCGTCTGTTTATATTCGATTTCGCCATAACCGTTAAACATCGCACATATTGTCTTTTCATACATTATTTTTATGTAAACAACTTATATAAAATTGAATCTCCGAATTAATGCCTCTGTACGCTTTAAGCGATTTAAATTAACAAACAAAACGATAAATGGGACGATTCGCTTAAGAAAAACGTTCACCTATTAATTTTATGTTCGGCAGAAACATTTTCGCATCAGAGTTGAATCAAATAGCGACTCATTTATCAAAAGCGGGTAGGCAGACGTTCGACAGGAAATATTAAATTAAAAAAGCGGAAAAACAAAATCGGATAGCAATTTCGAATTCTTTTTGGAATCGAGTATTCCAAATTGGAAAGAGGAAACGTTTATAGAATCAAAGCGATGTCTATCTGTCAGTCACAGATGGACTCGGAGCGTTTGACACACAGAGTTAAAAGTTAGCACAGTTTCTATTCAGCCATGAAAAACTTACCTTTATAGTCAAAGGAATTTATTTACAAAATGGTATTGAAGAAATAGTGATTAAGTCACAATCAATTAAAGCTTTTTTATGAAGAAGAAACCTTACATTTCAATTATAAAATTCTTTGAGAAAATAGTCTTCAGTCAATCTGGAACTAAGAACAATATTATGTCGTTGCGGATATTAAATGTTCGCATCTCAACACTGGGTCAGACGCTCTGTAAGATTTTTGCTTGATTAACTCTTTAGCTGGGTACCTACCTACTAAACAAATCGATTGATAATCAACTTGCGACCCTGCTTCGCATTGTTTTCACGTCTTGACAAAAAATTCTAAATCATATGTCAGTTTTAATTCTCTAAATTATAGTGAAAACCGCATCAAAATCCGTTGCAGAGTTAAAGAACAGGTAGAATAACAACGAGGTCACACAGACTGACACGAAAAGCGACTTTTTACTATGTACAGATGACATGAGCGTCAACCGTTTATGAGTTATTTGTTTTAAAAACAGTACTTACTTTATCAATCAAATTGGCATGCCAATAAGCGAACAGCATCATTAATGCCAGCATTCATGAGATTCGGGTGAAAATTAGGTATTCAAGCCATACTGAGTTACGCACCGGTGAAATGCGTAATGCAATACCTATGAATAACTGAAAGCATCGACAGTTCTATTAACTCAGGTCTGCGGATCTGCGTGTAGTCAATCTGCAGGAGTTAAAATGTGAAAAATTACATTCATTTATTGTCTTTTTATTAATCCATTTAAACAAAGCTCTTTTCTTTTGGCCCTCAAGTGCGTATTTTTTAATAAAATAAGTACCTACCTACTAGGTTATACCAAGGCTGAACAGTTGTACGTACCTACTTTAAAAAAAATTACCGTTTGTAAAATCTAAAAGTGCACGTCAATTTCTCAGCCTAATTTGAATAAATGACTTTTGATTTTTTGATTTTGATTTTTGATTTTGTACATACACTGTTATATAAAACGCTCATAACATAAAAATTATTTTAAAAAATAGTTTTTTATTAATATTAATTTAAACGGCATTGAATTAAACAGCCATTTTCAAAACGATATCAAGAGTAAAGTGAATTAAAACAAAAATTCTATATGTGGAGTATTCCGAAATACTCCACGTATCGAGTTTTTGTTTATCGTAACCACACACGGGATCCATTCATACAGACAGAAGAACATCCATGTTTTTTTTTAATCAGGTTTTTCTTTATATAATACGCAATAAATGTTATTTGGTTAACGTTGTTCTACATATCAGTGTACTCATATTAAAGTACTAGCTGCTGCCCGCGGCTTCGCCCGCGTGAGTGTCGGAAATTACCCCATACATCCCCATGGGTTTTAAGTATAAATATTGAGTTTCGAGTTAATCGGACAGCGCGTTAAAATTCTGCCATACAAACACTGACAAACAATGACCCCCCTTTAGGGGGTAATTTAGAAAAACAAAAAACTACAAACTTTATAATTTATTTAGATAACTATTCGTGCGAAGTTTCATGTTTATTACCTCAAGGAATAAGATTTTTCATACAAACTTTCATCCCTTATTTTACCCCCTTAGGGGTTGAATTTCGAAAAATCCTGATACACGTTATTCTTTATTTTTGGGTTTAAGTATAAATATTGAGTTTCGAGTTAATCGGACAGCGCGTTAAAATTCTTCCATACAAACTTTGACACCCCCCAACCGTAGGATAGGACACTTTTCCGGGATAAAAAGTACCCAGTGTGGTGCCCAGGATATGAAAGAATAATTATACCAAGTTTCATCGTAATCGAACCGGTAGTTTTTGCGTGATGCCTGAACAAACAGACAGACAGACAGACAGACAGACAGACAGACAGATAGACAGACAAAAAAATTTTTAATCAAATTTTTGGGTTCGGTGTCGGTCTAGTAACACCCCCTGCCATTTATTTTTTTGATATTTTCAATGTACAGAATTTTCACTTCTACAGATTTATTATAAGTATAGATAAGTGCGATATGCATTTATAAGAGGCAATCAAAGTTCAAGACAGCACTTGTTTTTGGCAAGTTGAGAGTAATGCACTACTTCACGCGCTTCGCGTTAAGAGGCGTTCAAAAGAACTAATAAATAATAGTTACGATTGGCACTACTCTCAAATGAAAACACATTTAAATGTCGAAATTGGCAACTACATAGTTGTCTAAATAAAACCTTTCATGGCAGCATTTTGTTAAAAAGCACATCTACATAGGCTTTAGATAATCCGTTTTATCCGATAAACCGAAAAATATCCACTCGAAAAATTTCTATTAGAATAAAAAATCGCTAGAATGATACAATAACTGCGCCCTCCTAAAAACGGTGATCGTACAAAAAAATCATTTCCATTGAGGAATATTAAATGTCAAATGGCAAACACGTGCCACCGAACACTCGATGCAATGAAGTCGAGCGGAAAATTGATTTCCTGCAGCACATATCATTTTCATTTATGAAGATTAATGACGCCAGACAAAGCCGTCAGAGGTCAGATTAAATTTAATAGAAAAGGATTATTTCAATGTATTTTAATGAACGTCCGTATTGGCACTCGGGGTTTAATGTGATGAATATTATAATCGTCTACACTGGATTGTAACACGTTGTCCCGTTTGTTAATCCAGTTCGCCAGTTTTGGACGTACATGTTTCATTTTGTAACATTGTTGTCGTAATTTACGTGCAATACGTATCCTGCCAAATACAGTTAGCAAAGTTTGCATGACATACAACCCATGGAAGCGTAAACTAATCCCGACGGCCTTCTACTGTCTAGTACCTACATCAGTAAGGTCGTGGAGAACCCGTCAAATCTTTCTTGTCAAGGGTAAAGGCATGTTTCAGACAAATGGGTTAACTTGGCCCGTCAAAACGCCTGTTAAACTTGCCCAATCTATATACCTAACCCGCAATGTACCTAATCGATTAATCCGAAACTTAGCGGCTTTTCAACATAACGCACTTGTGCATTCATAACATAGTTTGGATCCGTTTCAGATCAGATGACGACTTCTATTCAATAAAATTACTGCGGAATCGATCAAACAGACGTGCTGAAAGGTTTAAGTTAGGGCGAGGTGAAGCTCTATTGTTAGACAAGCTATGTTACAATGAACTGTTTTATTGTTTTGATATTTCTCGGGCTTGGCTTGGCCTCAGAGCAACACAATGCAGTTCGAATAGAACACCAACTAAAAACTATTGAAACAATAATTGAATTGAAAATAATTATAGTTTACCTGGTAGAAGTCGTAGAAGCAGTTTTGTATTAAATATTGCCTCTCGCTTGAACTCAGCTAAACTTTTATGTGAACTTTCAACTCCTGTTTTCAGATCAATAAACCTAGGTACCGGGTAAACAGGTAGTAACTTTATTTTACTGAACTTGAAAGGAAATATTTAACAATATAATTATTAGATCATTGATTTCATTACCTTTATACCAAACCTTTTTCGCTTGACAGAACAGCACAGTGAAGGCTACTTACTAAGTATATGTATGTAATATATAATCTACATGGTTTTCACATGATCTGACCAATATTATGTCTATACTTTATGTCTGGACTTTAAAAGAGACTGTGACCTCTGAGTTTGTTTCGGCCTTTCTTCTCAGAGTAGTCAGATAGTAAACGCCGACCTCATACAGTTCTTGAAATGTTATTGACGTTTAAAAGTGTTTGTAGAAACCTATTTACAGAAAATAAAATCATTTCATTTATAGCACGCTCTGGGTAGTCTGCCCCTCTCCCACCTAATTGCTGACTGATTACTGCGACGTGAGTATTTTAAAACTTTATTAAAATATGCCGAATGTGAAAAACGTGCCGATATCTACGATTTTTCCTACTAAAAATGATTAAAAATTGTTTTCTGGCCTATTTATTGTAATGTAACTAAGTTATATTATGTAGGCCATGTTTAGTAGATCAGGGTAGCATGTAAAACAGCCGTCGATCTCGGGATCTTGACAGGTGATGCGACCGCGCCCGACGGCTGACGGAAACCATTCCACGGAATTGGATACGCATATTGCTTCTATAATAGAACTGCCAATACAATTATGTCAAGAAAATTTTGTTTCGATACAACTTTGACTCATAATGTATTAAAGTTCAATTTGGCTTGTAATTGAATAAACTTACTTAAGTCAAACTTAAAAGTAGTCTGAAATAGTAGAGTCTAGTTACCCTAAAACATTATAAGCTATCAACAGCTTACCTAAGTAGGTAGGTATTTCAAATAATTAACTCCTTTGACAAAACCTTGTTGAAAAGTTTCATCTTACAGTCTGTAAAACCAACACCACGTCGGATTAAATAGCACTATTGAAAATGAGCTTTGATTTCTATCCTAAATTCTCGCGCCATGATAAAATGTATGCTCAAGTTGGAGTCGCGGAACCGCACGCCAACAGTACGGCTGGCTCGCTTCTTGTTTGAACTGAGATACGAGCATAAACCAAAGCACTATGCCTGGATACCCACAGAATACAAACTACACAACATAAACTTAGCATTTTTATTAAAAACCCAGTTGTAGAAATGTTTTAAGCGAATCAGCGTCGAGATTTTACGAAACCGCCAAACCGAGCGCCAATTTAAAGTTTCAGAACTGTTGTTAGCACAATTTTTCCCTGAATACTCTGTATAACGAACATTATTCATTGGGATGAAGCAATAAAATACCGTCCACCGAAACCATGAGAAAGTAATTTTGCCTCAACGACTCCTAAGGGAGACACAGTCTATCGGCGAATCCTGCTGAGGTGATTTATGGAAAATATTCACAGCTATTTACTGTACCATATGTCGTTCACGATGTTACGATATACCGAACACATTTTGAATGAAAATATTTTCATATTTTGAAACGTGAAAAGCCATCTATCTATCACAGTAAAACGCAATTCTAAAAACAATTCGACCTAAACTAAAGACAAGGGCTGTGATCTTTCATGAAATCGATTGTATTGACTCACACGAATGGACAACGATGCTTCTATGAAGAATAAAAAGAGAACGAATAGCACATAGGGGCCGCAGCCCGCACGTTTGGCAGCGCCAATCCATTTGACCAGAAAATTGAATCCTCGTTGTTATTTCGCGTAGAGAGAGATTAATTAAAACGGCGATCGCCATGTAGTAAATCATATTATGTACAACTCACATATTGTGCAACATTGATTCGTATTAACGAAATAAATGAACGTGGATTACGGCCTGTTGTGAACGCAAAACGTTCCAATATCCCTTTTTATTCCAACATAAAAGTTGAAAACATTTCAGAAACTATTTGCATAATTAACACAGGCGTTGGTGTTTTATAGCGACAAGATAAACTCACTCTAAATTCTGTCTTATCATCACAAGACTTGATATAAAAACGAACACAAAGGGGGGACTATAAATGTGGCACTGAAATTTCATTGAAGTCGACGATGGGAGAATTTGGCAAGCCTTTAGGCTCGCATGCCACCAGAACAAAAGACGTCCGCCGAAGCGAGCCCTACGAATGGCAAAACAAGGACAAGGAATTTTAATAAAATCCTTATTATCTATTCACAGCGGCAGTTACGTTCTTTTACGAGCTAAACGGCACCGGAGAAGTTCGGTCGCGGGATCGCATCGCGCTCTCCTTGTCGCAACTTTGTTAATATCTTGAAGAACATTCTGAACCGACTTAATTGTTCACCGACAACAGAAGCACGCAATCTGTGTTTAACGTGTGTAACTTCCCATAGTCTTGATAATGATGCCACTCAGCTTTCCCGACTCTAGCTCGGTAGATAGCTCACACTTAGGTTCTCGTTGACTACATTCTTAGGCATTGTAACGACAGAAATACGTCGCATATCAAATGAAATCTAGTCCTTTTTTGTGTTGTGTTGTTTTGTTTTTTGTGTATGAAAGTAATGACTAAAGATGACACATGTTTTTAATTAGGTTTCAGGTACTTACCTATTCTTTTTTTAATATAATCCCTAGTTCAGTTATTGAATTTTCTAGCAAAAGCCAATGTTTGCCTAATGCTACGATAATCTCTCCAAACTATATTATTTGAGGTTTCATCAATCCGCCACAATGTTATTTGAAACCTTTCACCTCCAGGGATTATATTATAAAGGGTACATTTGTGTAGTTTCGACGTAGGTATATCAACCGGCCCGCGTGATTGGATCAATTTCTAAGACTGAGTACATACAGAGAGCATGTCAATATGTAGGCATAGCTTTATGTAAACTAAATAGTTTTCAATGAAAAGTTTCGTTAAAAGGATCAGTCTGCTATGTAATTTTAATTATTATTATTCTGAACCTGTGCACATATATATATATATAAGGTGCTATAAAAATATCTGCCACGGCTTTAATGAGAGGTAGTATTGTGTTTAAAGATAACAATAGTGAAGAAATTTCGTACCCCGGCACAGTTAAATCAATTTGAGAAAATAAAGTAGTTAAATAAACATTGACTCTACTCTGCATAACGTGGTTCACAAATTACGCGCGAAGTGCACTTCGTCAATGAAAACAACTGCTATCTCTTTCCATCTGTTCTGTGAATGAAAACTGAAATCAGCTGACTAGTTCGTCACTTGCAAATTTATACGTACAATTTTTTGTATGAAAAAAAATATGACACAATATGATCAATAATTTATCTTTACTATTGTAATCTATAAACACAATACTATCTCCCATTGCAGCCGTGGCAGATATTTTTATAGCACCTTATATTAGGTTATTGCAATTTGGAATATTAGCATAATCACCACGGTGAGCTTAGAGATTGGTTTCAGTATAGGCTTTATTATACAAATAAGTTACTAGACGAAACCACACGAGAGGACTCTGTAACTGTCCGGTTGGCAAAATTAGCCGCCTAAGGCGCATTTAAAACAACTGGTTTATTCTTTGTTGAGAATCATAAGACGTTCCGTAAAAATATTTTTGTTGGTGCGATTACAGGAATTAGAATACCTTGCCATAGATGACAAATTATGACACGTAACATCGCCCTCTATTGGGAGTCCTCATTCATCATTGTCATAATAATAACCGTAAAAACGAATGCTATCTTTTTGTGCATAATATAAACACATTTTTTTATAAGAACCATCATATTTACAGAAAACAAACCAGCCATCAATTAAAAATTTAATAACTAAAATACTTACTGTAATACTTAACGAACTTTTATGTTTAATTAAGATTAAAGACTTCTAGTTTGTAGTGAAAGTTGCCAGAGTTCAATTTATAAAGTTTAAAGTTGAAAATCAGTAAGAAAATAAAGATGTCTTCTGAAGAATAAGAATAAGTTATTCAAACGTTTCAGTGGTAAGACGAGCCTATATAAAACTAGGTAAAAAAGAAAATAGTTGTAGGTGCGTATATGTCTCGACCTGTAGACTGTCGAATAAATTTTTGATTACGGCCTAAGGTTCATTGGTATTCTTGAGAGAGAGCGCCGATACGACCTTCAGGCCGGGTCTGCACTTAGCAGTAATTTACAGTTTAATTACTGGTTCTGGTTTGGGGGAGGCGGGCCAACCCCGAATTTATACGGTGCTCGACATCACATAGTTAACAAGTTGTAGTCATATCCTTTCATTAGGTCCGATCGATGGAGCAAGAACACGATCATTATGTAAGGGTCCTGAAGATTTTGTGTAGCAAATTCCGAGGTAGTACCTACCACGGGAATTCGATGAATTCCGATGCGGAAGAAGCCGTAGCTTTAGGAACATTGTAAGTATCTTTAGAGTAGAATAGGTAGTTAAGGGTAATTTCTTCAAAATCTTCATAACTTCATAAACTTCGCTTAAAAATGTCTGAGACTAGCTTCGGTTCGCGGCTTCGCCCGCGTGTTATGTCGTTAAAAAGTAGCCTATGTCCTTCCCCAGGGTTCAAAGTATCTCCATACCAAATATAAGAAAAATCAAAATTTCATTTCAATATACTAAAAAAAAAAATGTTTAGATTTATCTAATGTCTGTCCGTTCCAGTTCAGCCCAGAACATAATTATAGGCATCAATAAGAGATATTTACTATGGAAAGTTACATTAAGAGTGCTAAAAATATTAAAGTATAACTCATAGGTAGTACCTACCTACCTATGAGTTAAGGGAAAACATCGTTACTTTTGTTAGAAGCTCAAAGCACCTACCATATCCTTGTTAACATTATTCAAATAATACTCCCCTCCTGTCAAACATGGTATAGAGTTTGGAGAATAATAAAGCTATTCAGAAGTTTCCGTAAGCTGCAATAAAGGCTTGTGAATATGGTTTAATGCATTCAGTTGTGAGGTTGTGACGCCCATCGTTTGAAGCACCCTTAACCCACTTACTGGGTAAAGCAAGCTGTTCACAATATACTGTTTTCTTTCTGTTTTTCAAGCGGATATTGTATTATAAGTTGATGTTTTTAATGGAGACTTGGTTAGACGTAGATTGCTTTTTAATTTTCTCTTTGTTATTTTATTGTGGGTGCACTATGCATGCAATGTAATTAGCGATGTATTTGTAGTAACATTTTCTAATAAGTTAAGCTTAGAGTTTGTTATGTACTTAATTACATTCTAGTTCTTAGGGTTGAATAACGAAAGAAAACAAAAGAAAAAAACAAGTTGGGGGAAAATATGCGTCACATCCACGCAAAACGGCCATCGCTCAGCATAATGCTGTGACCCTATGCGGGACATTAACGTTCAACTATACATATTATAAATTAAAGTCGCTTTTCGTGTCTGTCTGTGTTACTGCTTCGTTCTTCTAAACAACACAACGCAGTTAGATGCGGTTTTCCACATCATTTAGAGAATTTATTTAGGAAAGTTACATAAAATAAAGAAATTTCCATAGTCTGTCAATTCATTCATTACTGATAAAAAGTTTGTTGTATGATTGTTACTCAATCACGCAAAAACGGATGAACGGATTTGGATGTTTGGCACGCAGATAGAAGAACCTGGAATAACACAGGGTACTTTTTATTTCGGTAAATGACATGGACCCAATTATAAAGACCACGCAGACGAAGTCACGGGCTGAAGCTAATTAGTTATAATTGCTGTAAAGTAGCTGTAAACAAATATAGTGCCCGTCTCACGTTTAATAAAATTAAATCAAATTATTGTAATATCCGTTACTTAATTAGATACACATCAAATTATCCATACTTTATAGTAAGGTAATCCCTGAACCACGTTAATAATACTTTTTGATAAATATATATCCCAAACTTCCATTTAGTAATTGCGGGTGTAATTTCACAGCAATTATAACAATTATATTATAATAAAAGGAATAAAAATTATATATATTCTTGTTGTGTGCAATAACGTTGAAATACTAATATGGAGTCGATCAGCAGCTATGTGTTTATTATTTTAGGGTATTGCACGGCACGGCACGTGTGGGTTGTAGCTGAAAATCAGAGTCATTATGCTTAGCTTAAGCTCTTTTGGCATTATAATCATTGTTTTCTGTTTTTAAAGTTTTGTTTCGGGTGTATTTTTTTCTGTTTTAATGCCAATAAACGCGTTTTTTTTCTTTTTTTTTCTGAAAATCCTAGATAGAGTGGATATAATATCGAAGTTTTGCACCAAAGATTTGACAAATCTGTGACACAAAATATCATAAATTGTCAGTAGATACAAAACCACTTGTTTCTTCATAAATCTACCTTTTTCACGAAATTGAGATTCATATTAATGATTTCTAAGAAGCCGTCCTTCATATTAAATCTTTCTACGAATACTGTTTCACAGAATCTGAATTGGAATTAATTTATAACTTAATATTAAGCCTGTTTCTGGTTCTTTTAAGCAGAATTCTGGATGGATAGAGATAACCATTACAAGGTAAAAGAGTAAATGAATAAAAATGCATAGCAGGAGCCTTTTACATAGCCATTGAATGTTATTTGAATCCACAACATGCAAAGTTGCAAACAGGAAAAAAGTATAATAATGTTTTCGCCGCAAAAAGTGGATAGTAAAAGGTAATCCCCGAAACAGGATAATGGTGCGTCGGTAGACCGAAATCCCGTTTTAACTTACATATCTGTTTTTACGTATTCTACGGAACACTTGTTTCTGTTATGCGCGTGTAACTTTGGAATCTATTTTGGATATAAAGTAACTTTTCGACCCACTCTTTTTATGAATTAAATGTTTTGACTGTGACCATGTCCCACTTCGCATCCCAGGTCAGCGTTTGAAAATTACTTGTCTCTAACTACCTCAGCTCAGAAATGTTGCAGAGGTAATAAACATTTTATTATGTATGTTATTAGAAAAAGGAGGAAGCTTCTTGCCCTACGTAAATCCTAAAAGTTTACTCCAGGGAATGTGGTAATTAATGGTACCAATCCTAACGCAATTACTCTGAAATCTGTCTGTTTGTACACTACTTGGATTTTAAAGGGTCCCAGAGCAATAAAATAGGACACTCCGGTTCAACTAGAGGGTGTCGTGAGGGTTTTTATTATGTGATTCGGAGTAGCATCCGCATTTATAAGTACTTCTAGTAACCACATTCATTCTACCGATTCTCCAAGTAATTAGAATGTTAATGTCAATATTACCAAGCGTGATAGAGACTGGCCTTTAAGATGATTCTGTGCAAATAAATAAATCCTAACAACATCAGTTATTTTGGAGACCCGATCAATAATCTGGAAACAAAATATTCCAAGTATTATAAGCTTACGCAGCACGTGGCCGCGTATAAATCATGTTTTTTCTCCAAACAAAGGCACAATACTGAATTCTGGCCGATTAACGATTATTCAATTCATTCCGAATCATTACCATCATCATTTTCTTTCACGCGTGATTGAACAAACGATTTCATTCCATATTACTGTTTTTACAAATAAAGGAAAATCGTTAGGGCACGTCGGATAACATTGACTCAAGGAAAGTGGGAAAATGAGGGATTACGAGTCGGTAGCAGTCGGTAAACATTACTTTCTGCTAAATCTTCCATAAACGTCGGATAATTTCATTTTTGCTACGAAAAAATACAATCTTTAAAGTCCTAGCTTTGTATGTAGACCATAATGAAACGGCATTCACAATGCGTTCAAGAGAACGGCCAACTTCGACGAACTTGTAGAACTAGTTAAATGAGGAAGCGGTCCGTATCAAGCGTGCATCGGGTGACTGTGAAAAATTGTCGCCAATAAGTCTCGCTTCGTATTCGGCGCGATCGTCCGTCAATGTCGGCGTCGGTCTTCGGTGTTCGGACGGGCGGGCCAATAAATGTCGTGCGGACCGACGGATCACGCGCCCGTCCGCACTATTACCACATTAACCACTCCACGGAAAATATTTAGGACGCGCTTCTTCAATATATGTCTTGCTTAGATCGGTTCTTTTCTTCCAGGGTGCAGGGTTTATGGCATGGCATAAAGATGTCTTTGTAGTGCATGATTAATTAAGCTGCCTGAGGTAACTCAGTGCAAAATTATCTTCTGGGTAGATTTTCATGCCGTTATGGGTTTGGGTACAGAATAATATGCTTGTCTCCATCTAGCAAATGAGTGTTTAAGTATTATATAGAGCATTGTGTCAGTTCACTGAAGTTAACCTGTGGTAGTTCAATATACTAATAATTTTTAGGTAATTTTAATTAAATTGTTTGCTCAATAATGGAGTTTGTTTCACCATTTTCTCTCAGGGTTAGTCAGCTATGAAATGTCGAAACCACCTTAGCTTTTTTTTAAAATAACATATCTTGTAAAAGTGATTTCGAATTTACAGAATAAAATAATTTCAATTAATTTAAATGTGAATCTTAGAGTAGACGTTGACAGCCTTAACTATTCGATAGTAATTACTTTAAAATGCACTTTCCCTCCATCATTACTAGTTTTAAATCGCAATAGTTATCTATCTTGTTCAAAGATTCTTCGAAAGTGATATGCTGATATTCTAAGAGACCAATGAACGTTTGGCAACCGTATAGAACAGATTTAAATCCTCAACTCAAGATAATTGGCTTCGATAAGTACAAACTTATTTCTGCTCAAACAGTTCGGTTCTTATACTATTAGATATTTCACAGAGAAGTTCATAAAGATCTAATGTACGGTGAATAACTTTGTACGAAAATCATACGGTGGAAGAATCAAAAAAGTTTGTTCAAAAATAACAATGTTTATGACACTTTTCCTTTCATATTTGCTCGGTTTCCTGAACTTAGCATGTTTTAATTATAAGTTTTATTTGATGCCTTTTAAGGTTACAAGGGGTTACAATCGACATTACTCTATGGTTTTGATCCTTATGTATTACATTACAACGACGTCAACCGTGCTCGGTTGCGGATTGATCGATGAAAACATATGGTGGAAGTTTGATCGATTGTCGTTCGACGTGCTGTACAAGTCACAAACATCGATCATGCTGAGCTATTTTAAACCTACACGATGGAAGTTCATCAAGGCATCAATGGAACATCGAATCGTGTGGGCATAAAGCCATCCTAATATTATTTTTGTTCAAAAATACACACTGGTGGTTGTTGGACATAACAAAGTAACACAGTTAGTATCGACAGCAGTTTGTAACCGTCCAAACAGAGCATTGATCTCAACCATCGCTGCCCTGGGGAGTACATTACACTGAACACGGGCCATACGTGTATATCTACCCTTACGAGGTATTTACATATAGGTAGTATGAATACAAATGATTACATTGTATCCAAAAGATCTACAAATTGACCTCTCTGAAGGCCCGCTACAAAAAATGGTGCTACAATAACTGGGTTTTTGGAAAACAAATCGCAGATTACAGTTCGTACTTAGACTGTTGTCATCGGACAATACTTTATCCCGACTTTATGCTCCTCCTCTTGACATAAACCCTAAGTCGTATTTTACGACTCCCAGAAATACTAACGTCATCAACAAAGGCGCTCAACTTCATTATTAAAAAGTTCGCGCATGCTCAACATCGTTGTATTAATCTGGGCTTTGAACAGAGTTCTCAGTTAGAAGGCAATGATGCCGCAACGCTCAGCTCACCAAGCAAAGGAATGGCCGACGTTAGCATACATAATGTCCTCGGACAAAGCAAGATTTATTTGAGGTGCCACGCCACCGGATCTACGGCACTACGGTGCTACACGGCGTCCGGGAACCAAGACGCTTATACCGACATTTGTTGCATCCCAGCTTACATAATGTTCCCAGATAAACGCTAACATTGCTCTTGTTTACTACCTGAGTTGAATTTCAAAACAAAAACATACATATTGTAACGGAATTCCACCTTACTTATTAACAAAGAAGCGGACACAAATCCTTCGCTGAAATTACTCCATCTGTCCTCTCTCTTAATCCTCAGGACATCCTTTTGGGAGCGTGGTTTGGGCTGTACATTGTACACTTTACGTGTCCCTAGATACCTGCGATGTACCTGATGTCGAGATGGTATTTAACAATGTAACGTTTCGAGGTATACCTACAGTAAATTCTGTTACATGTCTAGTGAAACGTCACGGGATTTCAGTGACTCTCGGTAGGCGCATAAACATGTGGTGGCTGTGCAAAGCTTCGGTTTTCATGTCGATGCAAACAGCAACAAAGCGCCAACTTAAACATGGCCGGCGAGCGTGCTGTGGGGACGAGAACGGATTTATAATATAATAGATAGATGGGATGTCCGTCCTTTGTTCGGGAACTACCTACGAAGACTTAAAGTTTTTACATAGTTATAAGTTTACAACTAAATTCATGCGAAATAATGATACAATATGATTATAAGGACAGAATAGAATACAATTTATTTTTGCTAACAAGAAGAGAAGTTTTAATTTAGTCCAAAAGCGAAATTTAAATACCAAGGCAAAGGCGAATACTGAAGGCGCAGAAATAGCAAATTTCTTTTATTGTCATTTTCTAAACAGCAGCCTTTCTCCAAGTCGACTTGTTAGGGAAGTCGTCGCTTTCTCAACTTTTTGATTTATAGACTGAACCCACGTCGCACACATTCGCTAAGGTCCACCATTTGGCCAGAATGGCGAGATAATGCCACCAGGCTTTAAAACTTTGATCGCTATCGATGTTATCTAACTTTGGCGAAAAATGAATGGTCGATTAGTAGATAGTAGGTTATTTTATAATAATAAATAATAATAATAAAATCTTTATTGAAATAAATTAGAGTTAGAAAACAATGAAGTTTCTGAAACCCAAACTAGGTAAAAACCTGTATGTCAGATTTCAGCGCCTTTTCCCAATTCATTACATTATATTTTTATACCAACTAAGATTTTTACTGAACACGATAATTTTGAGCATGCAGAAATTACAACAGAGATAGTACTTTAAATAATTAAAATAATGTGGAGTGTGGGAGTGTGTGTGAGTGTGTGGGGGTGAGTTCACTTTACGCAATAAAATATTTTCCCGTTTCTTTGTAGTCAAGAGTCAGAAGCCAGTTCTTAACCTTGGACTTGCATTCATGAAAAGAGAGCGGGTAAATATTTAAAATGTTATTAATTGTATTGTAATTATGCACAGAAAAAAAACGACTTTTACGTTACGAACGAACGATTTTACTATCGGAGTTTATGTAAAGTTTATTCTTTAGTACTAACTTCGATAGTTAAATGATGCCCTGAATTACAGTTCAAATAAGTATTATAGAATGGTCAAGCACACTTAGGCTGAAAATGGGAACCATAAAAAATAATGGGGTATTCGAGGAACCAATAAAATATATTTGAATACATATCAACTACATCCATTTCAGTTTGTTTTATACCCAGGGGGACAAATAATAAACTACTTATACGACCAATTTCTGGAAGCCGGTAAGTTTATACCGCCGTTACTGGGGATAATCTAAACAAATGCGAAGTATATTCCATTGGAAGACGTTCAATCAGACTTTAAGGCGGTGTAACTCGCTCTGGTGTCGTAACTTTATATTCGCTGAGGAGGAAATTCACTGAGTTTACATATTATGCATGAAAAGGGAGATCGTAAGGTCCAGAAAGATCACATATAAATCGTGAAGCGGAGAATTCACTAAAGAGGAGATAGCACACGTCAAAACAATAAGGTAAGGTATGACACAGGTACTTTTATATTAACCAAACGCACTATCGACTGCGACACGATATCGTACTTGTGAATAAACGCTTTCTTGAATACTTTTACAAAACCAATCATTGATGTTATGAAATTTAATAAAGTTTACGAAAAAAAAAACTGATAATTTATGCATCGAGCCCTCGGCAGCCAAACGAACGTAACTGAGGTGAAATATTCAATTAGTGACGTAAACATCTTTCCACAAGTACCTATTTAAAATAACAACGAGATAATGCGTAAAGGAAAGAGAGGTAAACACTGAAAGAAGATGCAAATAAATATTTTAAAAGTAAATTTAATTGAAGTTCTTATGTTCGGCGCAAGATGGAGCTAGTGAAAAGAAACATTGAGTAAAATAAATTATGCATGACAGATAAAATATGTGCGCCTTGTTCTTTTTCGCAAGTCTAAATACATATTATAAATATTCTGCGCGTTTCGAATTCACCTAATTTAAAAATCTTTTGTTGTCTCTGGATCACGTAAGACGGTGAACTCTTAGTTCGCAAGATTTATTTTTTTAAGATAAATGTAATAAGTATTATAAATGTATTGTTAGACTGAAAGGAGGATAAATGATTAAAAAGCAGCTTAAATATTACGGGATAAATAGATACAGCTGTGCCCCAAAAATGTATATAAGTGCATAAGTAAGAATTTAAATATATCAATGATTTTCAATGACTTTTCTCGAAGCAAGCAATCCCTTTAGGGACGTACTTAATCGAATTTAAGGGTTAGCGTCAATAGACGTAGATAGGTATATTTGTTTACTGTATGCCTACTAGGCAGCATTCCTAGTTGCGGGGACATTCCAATAATAGCGTTGGTGGCCCGCAGAATTCTGGGCTCCTGTTGGTTACCAATCACTAACTACATACCAGGGTTGGAGAGAACTAAATAGGAAGATAATGCGGTGCATTCACTAATCTTTTTTAGTGGATACTAATGTGTTTTCTTAGTAACACATAGGATTGAATTGGATATTCATAAAAAATTAAATAGTTTGCAAAGAAAGTATCACACACAAAATTGAAAATACATGAAAAGTGTAATTTATAAAAATACTTGAGCACTTAGTATAATTGATACTTTAAATATTGTTAATGGTTCGTTCTTTTCAGCCATAAAAATGAAAATTAAAAATAGTGCAATAAAAAGGTTTTATTGTCCTCAAAAAAATAAAGTGCTCAACTTGTTTGCAGACATTTTTTGGTGTGATAGATACATCAGGCATTCCTCCGTGAAGATAAAATGTTATAATAAAATAAAAACAAATGGCCCAAATTTATCTTCATTCTTTAAATAATAAGATTACCTAATCGATTCTTTTGTGTGAATACCAAAATTACTTTCCAAAGGTCTGGCTCACTTCAAAGGTCTAATTTATTTTTAAAAGAAAGTTAATCGAACCGATTTGCTCAGGTATGCGTCATTTATTTTATCCTACTTGTTCTTTGAATTCTCACATTTACTGTGGTAGAAAGCTTACCTATCAATATGATAAATATTCGATTGATGTCAGCAAATTCCTTGTTAATATTTAATATGCTGTAATATAAGGACCCATAATAAATATCATTTTATGCATAAATAAACATCCTTTTATGTCATCTATGTTTCTATTACTAGAAAATCCCTTTGTTGCAATTTTTTCTTCCTTTACTGAACATGATAATTACATTTACTTTGATCGAAATAGTTGAAAAAATATGCTTGAAATTTTCCATATTATGTTAGCTGTCTTGTTTATAAATAGCAATATATGTAGGTCTTTCCGTAAGATATCAATCAATTATAGACTGACTAGCATCCCTGATATTAGCACATTGATTTTTAAGTTAGTTTCCAAGTAGAAAAGTTTTTACTACTTAGTTACTGCTTACACTGCAGCTTATTTCAAGTTCACCTACGTTTTCACGGGTCGTTTCAAAATCGCTGGAAAAACAAAATATTCTCATAATGTAATAAACAATTGACTATCAAGCCAGGTTTACCTCAAATAAAACACAAGCTTTATTTCAAGTGTTGCTAACGCGTTTCGATGCTATATTACTATCGGGCAATTCGCGTGAAATATAAGGGTAGACCGCAAAGTTTCGCCGTAGTTAAACCACTTACAATCTCTGCCAACCGGCCGCAGAAGAATTCCGTAGCGGCGGTCACGGGTTGACCGCTCGCCGAACGTTTATGACTCGCCTTACGAGATGATTAATGTGGCAAGGGTCTGATAATGATCTGATTAGTTTCGGGGAACAAGCACGCTTTGGCTCAGCCGTATGAACGTTAGATACAACACCATTATTCGAGTGTTGCTGATAACCTGATATTTTATGGCCAATTATTCGACAAAGGCTTTAAGATCGGTAATTTATCTTGAATGTGAAGCAGTCAACACACACTAAAATCTCTACGCGTACACATTACAGGTAAATTGACAATGTAACGAGCAGTTAATGAAGTTAATTACCAGTTATTAGACAAAGGAGTAGAATTCAACAATATCACATTTGCTCTGTTATTAACGTGAATATAACTTCTCCGTTAAATTATAAGTAATGTACCTTTTTAACAACGTGAACTTACTTTAATAGGCACCTATTTTTCATAAAAATTACACCTGGAAAAACATTATACACAAGTTGAACGTTCTCGGGAAGCTCCGCCATTTAATATTACCGTACTATGTTATCCTTTCTTGGAAGTTTTGTCAGTGACACGGAGAAAAAAAAAGCAATTTTCAAACTGAAATAGTTGTTTCAAGAGATTGTCAGAAATAAAGTTGTATTCAAACAAATCCCAGTGTTGGGGCACTCATCTCTATTCTGCGCGATAAGGCCGCAGCCGTCGCTTAATTTACACCGAATATGTGACGCGATACACGACGTTTATTGTATAGTAAATTCTTTTCTAGTTGCAAAATGTTTAAAACTACTATGGAGACATGGTGCACGTGTTTCCACAATATTATTATATTGGCTCAACACATTTCGGTTTATATTTTCGTTTTACAACAGTTTTCATAACTTTTAGTAGTAGTAGTTTTCATAGGTAGGTAAACGGGCTGGTGTCCGCAACTCCACGTTTTAAGCGCATATTTTGCGCAGAACATGAAGATAAAAGAGCAATAATAGTTTGTTTATCAGAAAAAAAATAAACATTTCATATATAGTTTTATGGTAAAAGCTATTTTATTATAATGCTATTGTGTTCTATAGTCGGAAGAACACAATGTATCTGAATCGCCATTAATACCTTACGGCTAATTTTCTCGCAGGATCTAGACGTCCATTTGATAGCTTATGGGTCATTTATTTTGTTACAAAAGGTTATAACGGGGAAAACAAAGCATTAATATGTACATATTTCATAAAGCATAACAGCCCTTGTTTATTTTGTGGAGCAAAAATAACGCCTCGATTTTGCTAAAAGAGAGACTAAGAGAGGCTTAAAATGGGTAGAAACGTAGAATAGGGTTAAACGGGTAACTGAAGAAATGCTTCGCAGTGAAACACTATACTTTGAATGAGCGCTACACTTAGAGCAATCCTTCACTACATAGGATCGTCAGTATATGTGGGATGTAACAGAATTGAATTTCTTAGTCATGTTCGCTGAGTTACGTACGTTGAAAGCTCACCTCCTGCCTACACATTTTTGGAATCCAGCTACATGAAACACAATACGTTTCAGTAAGAGGATAACAAATAGCATGAGTTTCGAAGGTTATTGATAGTATTGGGTTTAATCTTTCAATCTAATGGCTAGTTTGTAAGTATCTATCAGAACCTGAAATTCATATCAGACAGTCTAGCTAGATTACTAACCTTTAGAAATTACTTGTCCACACACATAAGTACCTACTTTGTATTAACAGTAGGTATGTTTTTCTAAGATAACTGTGTTTATTTCTAGTAAAAAAGTTTAAACTAAAGTTAATTAACCTTAATCATCATATTTATGACAGGAAAAAAATTGATAAGTCTTTTGAGACCTACAATAGCAGACACGGTGAAATTAATTTTCGAAAAACTAAAATTGGAACAAAAAAAACGGCTTGCCTTTGTTCTAAATATTGATACATTTGCTATTTTTTGTTTCTATCTTTAAAATAACCGGCCAAGTGCGTGGCGGTTCCGTATTTGGGATGGATTTATCTCAAAAACAAACTTAACATTGTAGTTGAAAAACATGTTCTATACGTCGTATGTCGTATTTCGTATACGTCACGGTCAATTCTCCAAATGGAAATGTAAGTTTGTAATCGCAAAAATATTATATTTTTTTATGTGATAGAACTACAAATTAAAGATTTTCGGACTTATTCCTTTAATTGTGTTGTGGGACCATGCTTCTTGCCAAATTTCATGATTCTAACTAAAGGTTTTGATTTATTAGCGAGTATCGAAATATGTGGCATTAATTAATTAAATAGTTTATAAGTTGTTATGTTCGTACATATTTATATTCCCTAATAAACTTCGACACACACAAATAACCGTCTTTTTTTATTGTGTTGACTTAGAAGCTGGATTTTTTTAGAGCACCAAGGGACCACAGACTTACGTATTTGGTATTAATTTTAATACACGTTTTTACGCGTTCCCGTGAAAAAGGGGCTTACAGACTGACATACAGACGGACCGACGGACGGACAGACGGACAACGAAGTGATCCTATACGGGCTCCGTTTTATTCCTTTTGAGATACGGAACCCTAAAAAACGGTACCTACATTTCAAAAGTCCCACTTGAAATAACAATTACCTTAATTAATTGACAAACGCTAATTGAAAGTTTAATTTGTTTGCGAAAACACGAGGTGTTCTAAATTATCTAACTGAGATTTAGTTTATTTTCGAATTTCTACCTAGAGATACCTACCTACATATTAATTTTATAACGCAGCTATGAAAATTTAAAGGAGATGATGTACCAGGGAACAGAATTAAATGACACAAAAAGGTACAGATGACGGGCAACGTTCTTCAAATACTTTTCTTATCAGACATGCAAATTAAAAATGTATGTAGGTACTGTTTGGGACTTCTACTTTTGTTAAAGGACCAGTTAAATCTAGTCGCAATCACATCTCAGCGACAATCAGTGTCAATAACTTGTAAACAATGTGGGTAAATAAGAGGTAATTTTGACGGATTGAGACAGATATTTAGAATACGACCATTCTTAACATTACGGGAATTTTCCATAAGCTGTCTACCCAGTAAAACTTCATGAGCTATAAGTAAACAAACCGAATAGTTTAAGTACAATCGATGGTCGGAAGTTTGATCAGAGTTGGGTGCTTCGTTTGTTGCGTGGCGAGCGAGCGCGCATCCCGCGTACGTGCCCCGAAATATAAACCGAACCCGACGGAATACACGTAAAAAGGATATATAATTAAACCTTATTAATCCCTATTTATGGCCACGGTTAATCCTTTCGTGTAGTTACGAGTTATTTATTTCCATTATGACGATGGACCCGGAGTGACGCGACGTCGACGGTTTATTGTACCCAGAGCAATCCCGACCCGCTTTTTAAATTATAAAGCAAAATGGAAAAACCATTATGTTTCCAACGTGATGTGGTGGGATCGCCACTTCATTTTGATTAAACGTGCCAGACCAAGGCGTATTTGGAGATTTGTTACCCAGAAAACCACGTCGTTAATGAAGATTAGACGCCTACTTTTAGAACATTACTTTTTTGCTGATAGCAACAAGGCTTAGAATATAATCCAATTTTCCGTAATTTTCTAGTCTCTAACGTAATCCAATTTGACCAAACCAGCGGATAATATAGAATATTTACTTTGTCCTTAATTGGAATTTCAAGAAAATGAAAACTAATTTTAGTTTATTTGTGCTCAAACCTACGCCATAATTGGCCCGAGTTTCTCTATCTTATTTACTTAGACCACGATCTTGGATTTTAATTTAATAAGGAAGACTCTATTGTAATTAATGTTATAAATAAACCTACAGTAAAAATAAACAATAAATAAGCCGTGAGGAGGGCTCGGTGTCTCAATATGTCCCCGGTGGCCACTCGTATTGCGTACATTATTTTAGCTGTTCGCACATAATTTACAACCAGAGCCTCTATTTTGCAATTACACTTTTACGATAAAATATGATATAGCACCTCAGACAGTTTGTACCTTTTCTGTTTGATATAGGTCCTGAGAATTCTCGCTTTTTAGTGATATAATACCAACCTTTTGTCGACATGTTGACGCTATGTACTCTTACCTGAAACGAAAAAAGTAATGGATTAGTTCTTTGACAACTTTTATTACATTAAAACATGTTTTTGCACAACTGATGTTGAAATTAGATTTGCGATTTTGCTGAAAATACTTTTTTAACAGCCGCAGGGCCGGGTTAGCTTGTTTAATATAATATTTATATGAACTGGAAAATTACAGACACAAAAAAGTACCTTGAATAACCTCGTGAATATAATTTAAGCGGTTGTACCGCAAAACAAATGAAAGGAAAAACCCGAGCGAATAGCAACAAATAATTAAACAATAAAATTCGAGCGGCAGATTTGGAATACGGCAGTGTGCATACTGGAGAATAAATGAAACATTTATCACTGTCGGGGTTTAACCCGCGCCCGCCCGCATCACCGGCTTGGAACAATAACCCTCATCTGTATACAGATGCAAACGCATTTGGAATGAAAGGAGAACTGTCTTTTGCTTGGTAAGCCCCATTTCATACGTCATCGAGCATTGAGAAACGATTTCAGCGCTTTTTGTTGATTTGTTTTCACTATAACGGGCAAACGGCGCCAGCGGCGGCGGTACGAGTCACAAGCAACTGACAACAACCATTTCATAATTCAGTTCGGCTTTGTATGGAATCCAATCTTCTCGAAATCCAATTATTTTGATTATTACAAAGATTCTTATAAAAATATATCTAGGCTTGATCCTATATTTTATTTAATTACCGCAGAAATGTCTTTTTTCAATAATAATAGGACGAGTGAACGTTAAATAAGTTTTTTTATTTGCCCCAGACATGTTCTACGTGCAAACACCGTGTCTTTATGAACTTGGGTTACCATGTCACGTAACTTCGAAGACACTCGTGATGAGGGAAAAATGTCTAGGTGCTTAATTTTAATCATTTCGGTATAAGCACATACATGTGTGAATGTTATTTGAAAGTGGATAGTTGATGATCAGATTTGATGAACAGATTATTTGTGCTTGCGAGAGTTAAGGTGTTAATTGCATTTGCAGCCTTTTGTAAATAAGGTTTCTGTTTAATAATACCTTCGGGTATATATATTCGGGCGAATAATCTGTTCATAAAATCTGATCATCAACTATACACTTTCAAATAAAATTTACAAATGTATGTGTTACCTAATACCGAAATGATTAAAACTAAGCACCTAGACATTTTTCCCTCATCACGAGTGTCTTCGCAGTAAATGGTCCTTTTACCCATTTAGCCAAAGGATCGTAAAATCTAAAACCAATCACTCTAATTTCATCAGCAAAATCTAAGTAGGAAGGATTTGGAATTCTATAATCTTTGCCAAATAAAAATGTAATAAATCCGCTTCTTTAAGTACCACGTAGCATTTTAATAATTTGGCTAATAATAAATACGTTTTAATGTGGAGCGTGTCGCTAATTAGTAAAAATCCAATTAGTAGGCGTTAAAATTAAAAAATGGTTTTACATTTTCAATTTATTAATTGTTACTATGACTGAAGTGATATTCATTAAGCATTGTGGATGACAGATATAGAGTAAATTTGTCTTTTGTTTGTCTTTTTATCAACTAAAGTTGATAGAAAGGCATATTCCAATCTCAAAAAAAAAAAAAAAAGTGTATAGGTACCTATGGCCACTCAAAAAGTTGAAAATCCTTTCGGTATTGTGAATCCAGTTACAATACCCGCCAACAAAGCCCATAAGCAAAGAGTTGTGTAAAAATATTGAAATGTATTCATAGT
Source organism: Eupsilia transversa (assembly GCA_914767815.1). Lineage (NCBI taxonomy): Eukaryota > Metazoa > Arthropoda > Insecta > Lepidoptera > Noctuidae > Eupsilia > Eupsilia transversa. Next base: position 6,673,305 of record OU611874.1, read on the forward strand.
GAAGCACCATGGTAAGTAATCAGGGTATTTGAAATAAAATCCACGGAAACCTTTCGGAAAAAACTTCCCCATTGTCCCACGGGAGGAACACGGGGAAACATAAGCAGGTTAAAATAAACTTTTTCAGGAGCTCGTATTTTTTAACATTGTCTCGCTTTGTTCGATATAAATAAATGTAACTCGTTGAATTTCCATATGGAAGGAAATACGTTTCTATTACTTACAGAAACATAACCCGCGTTGTTGTTGCCGGAGAACATTTCAGCTTCTAAGTTAATACCTAATAATTAACTCCTAATCTTCACAATATACAGAGAAAGGCAATGAATAACATCTAATACCTGTCTAGTGAAGTATCGCCTATCCTCACTTATAACCTCTCGACTGCTCTATCAAATCCTCCTTCAGATCCCTTTCTATTAATATACTTGAGGAAACAAAAGGCAGGAGAAAGACAGCCCTGATTAAATACCAAATATATCAGAGACGAGATAACTAAAGCCGTATAATAAACAAGGCAGTCCGATAGAGATGGGGTATTGATTCTAATTTATTATGCAGACGACGGACATTTAATCCTACGGGTGCCCGATTATATCAACCGTTCATTCCACTAACTAATGGAAACACATACCAAAAGTAATTACGATAAAGAACCCCAAACATGACACCATGTGGACCCAATTTAGCGATCCTTAAACGAGATAAAGTTCCACAATTGTAATCATTACGCAACTAAGGCGAGAGTTAAAATGGCAAGAGATAATTAAAAGTTATTTTTAGTCGCAAATGTTTATAATGTAAGTTAAACAAGGGCGCAGTTTGCAAGAAATGTTAAAAGTCGGAAACTCATTCGTCGTCTGCAGGAGGGTGAAACAAGCCCGTAAATTCGCGTTTCCGTGTCATTTTCCATAACAATGTCAAAACTCTTGTTATGAACACATTATTTTGTTGGAACAAAAAAACTGTGCAGTATTCTTGACGACTGAAGAGAAATGCAAAGTTTTGTTTGAAATCTTTATTATGAATACAACAATGGAAGAACTCTAACAATATACACTACGAAACTATTCAGTAATAAAATGTAAGTGAACAATACCATGTAGATAATATCTGTGTCTACAGAAAAACACATTTGTTAGGGTTCCGTACCCAAAGAGCACCCTTTGGGTAAGGAATGGGACTCTATTATTAAGGCTCCGCTGTCCGTCCGTCCGTCCGTTTGTCACAGGACTATAACTTGAGAACCGTTATAGTAAGAAACTTCAAATTTTCACATTGTGTAGTCTATGGCCGATAAAGCAACATAAAATAAAAATAAAATGGAATTAAAAATTAACGGGGGTCCTCATCATCGTCGTCCATAGCCCGACTTCACCCACTGCTGAGCATAGGCCTCTCTTTTCTTGTGGCAATCCCCACGCTCCTGTGCCAGCCACATCCAGGTTCTACACACCATGGTAACAATATCGTCTTCCAGTGGCGCGTCTTGGCGAGTTTTCCGTCAGATCCTCGTGCATCATTCAGCAGGGGTACCGCGTACAAGAGAGGTTGCTTTGTGTGATCAGATAGTATGCCTCCCCCATAACCCCGACAGACACGTAAAAAATATGTACTGTTAAATATTGTACTGTGGTACGGAACCCTTCGTATGCGAGTCCGACTCGCACTAGGCCGCTTTTTTTAATGCCTATTTTCTCCATAGAAGATGACTGGTATTGAAATACGATATTGATTTCTCGTGCCGCTTTCATTCGCATACATCAATTTACCTTCAAAGAGGAATATTCTCGTATTTACATGAATGTAGGACATATTTATGTGGAGAGGAAACATCTTAGCATAACCGCGGAGTAAAACTAAGCGTAAACGAACCTTTTCTTTACAACGTCACTAAAACGTTACTGCCGCAACACATTCTGTGTTTTTGCGAACGTCACGGTTTTCCTGCTAACCCAAATATTATTTTTGAAGACAAAGAAAACAATACATGTGTACGCTTAGGTACACATAGATATACCAACATTATCTCTAGAGGAGAATGATATCTGGAGATGCAAAATAAAAAATATATAGTTCTAAGTGTTGAAATTCGCTTTAATTTTCATCCAATAATAAAATATATATTTACAACTTCTCTATAAAAAATATTATAAACACGATGTTTAAAAAAATATATCTTAACCTCATTTATTCAAATTCTTGCAATCAGTGAATCAGCTAATACTTTGAACACAAAACGCAATATGCAATAGGCCTTTGTTATTATTGAATCGTGCGTTTCTAAACTAAGCTCATGACAGTAGAACAGTTAATTACGAGAATAGGTTCGAGAGGCAACCTCCCCTCCCCCCACACCCCGGGGTTAAAGTGGGGATGCTGCGTAGCCATGCAAACTTTGAAATCCAAATGAGATTCGATGTGATAGCGCGCCACAACGGCAAATACCGAAGCGGCGCGGAAATCAGATAGCACTGTACTGCTAAGTACTTTAGGATCAAATTGAAGTAGGATGAGTGATCGTTAGCGTTTGGGTATGGGGACACCGAATTGAATTGCAAGCCAGCGGTTTTAAAGGACCAGATGGTTGCAGTCAAAATCACAACGGTTAGCGGTAATTTTAAACAATAATAACCTAACAAAGAAATGTTACTGTTATTTTTAGGTCTAAAAGTAGAATTCCCACAACTCATAATACAAAATTAACAAGAGGGCAACTTTCAGACCGTTATTTTGCTTTACTACATAAATAAACCTATTTAAATAAAGTATTCTCTGAAGGGTCCAACGATTTCATGTTGACTGAACCCAAAGGGGTAATTTCAATTAAAATCTCCCATTACCCTCAATGCCAACATTTTGTGACCTATAATAACCGCGTACCTAATAAAACACTAAATTGCCGACCAGTTTTATTAGTATAAGAAACTATATAAAAGCCAAACACTTGGCGTTAATTACAGCTCGTAATATTGTAATTTATTACTCGGAACGAATCGTGGAAGGACTAATATTAATTCTGTCTTTATTTATAACTCACGGAATTTCCCCAGAATGGTCCTGGGGTACGGATTTATAATCAATTTTATAACACTTGGGGAATTAGAGCACAGGTGAGTGAAGTAACTTCCTTCATCTCAATTATAATAATAATATAAGATTTATTCAGCCCTAAGATAAACTTCTTAGGGCTGAATAAATCTATCATATACAATAATTCTAACAAACACGTAATTTGGGTTGTTTTTTTTTTCATTATTTTATCGTTGCACCAGCCTATTGCCAGGATATGTCCAGGTTAATGAACCTTGTCGGGGTAGCGTTGTGATTATGGCAATAACTACTTCGTACCTGAGGTAGCTTTATATCGGGTAACCTTCATCTAGTATTGAACGTATGCAAACCGATTTTCATCACCAGCTATCAATTACCTGAAGGCAATATCACGTTACATTTGAAAATCGCATAAGTGGCAATAAATTGCAGCTAGACCACCACCTGGAAAACACATTTCCTTTTTAAAATTCTACATTTTCTGCATCTTTCGCAGCTACGTCAATATCCGTAGCGTTTCTAGTTACATCTACTAAACTGCTACGAACGACCGATTTATTATACGTAGCTCACATTCGGCGTAACGAGTAACCCCACTCAACGTAGCGCTACGGTCTACGAAAGTACTACGCTCGTAGCACCGCGGTCGTAGCCGTAGTACTCGAAACGGTTACAAATTTTACGTACCATTAGGTAGCCGGATAAAGGGAAGGCAGTTTGACTCGCTTTCAAACGTACCCGCTTATTTTCTTAGATTTCTTCCGGATTTGAAACTTGATGGCAGGTATCCAATAAATTAGGTACAGTGTTACAGATGTTCAATTTATTTTGTTTTGATGTTAGAGAAAAAAATATTTAAGTATAAACGAACTATATTATTTATTATTTGTATTTATAGTTAATCAACTTTCGCGTAAAGAATCCAACAAGAAGCTTTCTAAAAATACAGGATTATCAAAGATATTTTCATAGCGTTATTTTCACTAACAAGCTTTTCTAAAAGTGACGAAGTAACGAGACTTTCGCAAATATTTGTGTTACAGGAAATTTTTTCAAAGTGACATTACAAAGGTTCGTCTTATAAATACATCTTTATATCCGACTTCCAATTTGCAAGCAAGGAGATTAGAAGAAGAAATCTCCATTTTAACCTATCACCAAGTGTTTATCTGATCCGGATTTCAATCAATTGCTTAAAACGCTGGAATAAACGGTTTTTTGCGGAGATCCGTTTCCATCCGTCGTCGATCGTTGAAGCTTTACGAAAGGATATTAACATATGCAGAACTTGTTTCATATAACATAACTGCCTGTACTCCCCGATGGAAAAAAAATATATGAAGGGTTAGGCAGAGGTGTACCTTTAGAACACCCACATTTCGCCAGTTATGTTTAAGTCCCATGTAATAGGGGGCGAGTCCTCCAGACTCCGGGCTGCTACTAAGAAATTCCAGATGGAAAAACCCATTAACACTTTGCTCGACCTGGGAATCGAACTCAGGACCCCACGCTCATCAGTCGTATTGCGACCACTTGACCAACGGGGCTGTCAACTTGTCACCAATTCGGGTTATTGTTCATTCAGGCTCCATTATTCAGAAATCCACTTATTCTCGTCCGTTCTGGAGAACAGCACCATCATCTGGCTTATATCGCTTGACCTAGAAAGCTCAGTTTCAGCATGAAATATGTTTTGCTATCAAATTTGAATAAAACAAGGGTGCCAGAATTGAGCGGCGGCGAAAATAAAATTAACAAAACCTTCACAGCCTGTATCATGATAACAGTTGGTGTAATTCATTTGGAATGATACAATGTTCATTTTGAATGATACAACGTTCATTTGGAATGATACAACGTTCATTTGGAGAGAACTCGTATAACACATGGTGCCGAATTATTGTGCGGATTATAATTATGAACGTATAAAAATGTGTACGAGAATAAAGATGAATTGGACATAAAAGTCTGCTGCGCAATTAACACAAATGCTTAAAAATATATATTTTTACTTGTGTAAACTTGAGTGTAATTTGGTACAACAATTAAACGTTATGGTACAATAAAAGTTATATGTTAAACATGACGTAAAAAAGGTATAAAAAAAATCAACAAAATAACTTTGCTTGTTCGTTCATATCAACAATATTAATATCTACTATACGTTGAAACAGCGAATCAATTTTCACGCCAAATATTTTTTGATATTCGGATAGCTCATGGCCAGAGATACCATAATAAGAATTAAAAATCTCGACTATTTAAAAAATTATGCAACAACGCGACATATAGCGGGTATCCTGGATTTTTTACAATACAAACTAAAAAACACTTATACACCTTGATTCAATTCTTTTAATTTACAATAGAAGCATATCATACCATTAAACAAAGCCAAATAAATTAACCTGAACTTGAAACGACATCACACCACCTAAGTTCAACACACGACATTTAAAGGTCACAATAATTCATCCACACTGACAGTTAACAACACACAATCATCCAACACGTTCCACAAATAACTTCATCCAACAATCACTCCTAACTGCAGGCAATTTAGCTCAATAGCTCATCTTCGGTCGACCGTACCATTAAGGAACTTTAGATTCTTACATATAAAACTTTCATTATGGATGCAGTCGGTTCAAAGTCGCGGCCCAAAATTATCCACAGAAGGTTGACGCTATACAACAAGTGAAAAAAGGCACACGCACATAGACATACATGCCTACAGCGATCTCAAAATTAAGTACTGGCTTATGCCCGCGGCTTCGCCAGCGTAGAGGTCGGATATTATCCCACGGAAACGAACTACCGTGATACAAAATATCCCATATCCAAACCCAGGTCATGTTCTACCCTTGGTGTCAAATTTCATCCAAATCCGTTCAGCCGTTTTAGTGTGAAAGCGCAACAAACAAACATTTATAACATTAATGGGGCCCATGCCTGCCGGGGTTGCGGGAAAGTCCGAAAGGGATACCGGTGCCCATGGCAACACAGGCAACTGAAGGCCCACCAGTGGATTTTAGTCAGTAAGAGTCTGACACGCCCTCCTGCTCCGCCCAGAGCGGTAGAAGTTATTTGATGATTTTCCACCCAAAAAAAAGGATAACAAACTGCGCTTGCGCTCGCTGTACGTAAATGTGTATCTATGATTGTATGGGTGAGTTGCCGCTCGTTGTATGAACCCGACCTCCTGTACCTATCTATTTCGTGGCCGCGGGGTCCCGCAGAACTTAGTCAGGAGGCTCTCGCCGGGTGCTGAGAGAATTAGAACGAGTCATTAACCATAATAACAAACTGCCGACGCTGATTAAGCTGCTTAGTAAACCTGCCTACCTCAAAGTAATGCTTCAATTACCCCGACTCAGTAATACTGACGATAAATCAGGGGTGCGCGGGCGGTGTTATAATTAAAATTAATCAGCGATATGTCTCAGATACTTGGTGTAATGGAAGCGCCTAGATCTAGACAGAGGTGAAGACTCTTGAACAGAAGACGGCTGAATTATTTAGACACGACTAACTATACCTAAATAAGCTGAAGGTGCTAAAAGGTAAAGAAAGTGATACGAGGAATATAAACACCGAGCAATATTTTTTAATGGGAAAAAATATAAATGATGTGGATATTTGTGCCAATATTTGTCGTAACTCATCATTGATACAGTTGTGTTAATTTTTAACAAACTGCAAAAAAAGAGGTTATTTAATCATTGTTTAAAATCCTCCATAAATCTGCGTTGATATTTCAATTATTATTCAAAATTAAAATCGTACCTAACTACTTTAGCAAATCCCTCATAATAATTATGAAAACGCTTATTATTGGAATGACCGATATTATTGTTCATAAATTATAGTTAATATCGTTAAAATAGTATGAAATTAAATAGTATAATCAGTTTTATTAATCTGTTTGAAATGCAATAATTTTATTATGTGCATACTAGCAGCTCGTGCCCGGGTGCCGCCCGGGTGAATTACATTTCTCTTTTATTATGTGCATACTAGCAGCTCGTGCCCGGGTGCCGCCCGGGTGAATTACATGTCTCTATCTCCTGTTGTTTAGGCTGTACATTCTTTAATACATTTTTTTTTATGTCACTTTCATACAAACAAAAACCAACTTTTCCGGTGGATTTTCCAAAAAACATACCTATGTCCTGACAATTACGAACACAACAACAAAAAAATCTGCCAAATCGGTCGAGCCGGTCTGAAATGATGATCTTTCATACATGCGGCATGGCATTTGATTTTTATTTATATAAATAACGTGAACACAATAATTCACATAAATATTCCGAAGTATTTCAAAAGTGCGTACGTATAAAATACTCCCGTTACTCCGAAATGTTTTCAATTATGCTCACGGCTTCAATTATTGCGTATCCGAAATTATTAACGCACGGTTCGATTATAATTAACAGAGTCGTATATGATTGTCAAAATACCTACCTGTATGTGTTTACACTGACTGTTTAGAGCTCGTTCAATTAAACCTCCAACAATACAAAACGGGTTGTTGATATATTAATACGACGCAAATGAGAAGATTATTTCGATGCTCAATTTCATACCTATTGAAATGTTTCATGTAAATTAAAACCGATGTAATTGAGTATTTCATAGCTTTCTAGTGTCTCTTTATTACTTTGTATGTATTTGCGACTGTAATATTATAACTTGGTGGTTTGTGCAATATGTGTCTAGAAAGCTCTAGAAGAGTATATAGAAAGTATATATTTTTGAGACTGGTTCACTGCATTTTCTTGCTATTTTTCTCATTTTATTTTACAGCAAAATACCTGGAATTCTTTTAGAGGAACTACCATCGATAGTTCCTCTTTTACTTTGTAAATGCACTTTCATGGGTTGAGTTCAATACAGATTTGGAAGTGGAAGCGAGTATTTAGTTTAAGTTAGTATTTAGAAAAGCTTTGGCTTTTAGCTTTTACAGCTTGACTTTGGCTTGACGTAGTTCCCGAATTTCCGAGTTTCAGCTTTCAGTTTGTTGATAATTAGGCGCTTTGCAGTTTACCGGCGCTTTCTAATGAGAAGAGCAATCCGTGTGAGCAATAACGAGGTATCGTCTCACATATAGTTGAAATACTCTATGTTAGAAGTTTTATAACGAAAATAGGTAAACCCAGTGAATGATTTCATTGAGTTTAATATGAATATGTTCGTTTTATTTGCTATCCTGATCGAAGGGATGTGTATGGTAATGATTGCAGCTACGTTTTTCATGGACATCAATCTGTTTATCAATAACTTCATACTTCTATTGTTTCATATGGAAGTTTGTTTAAACTCACATACATTGCACCGATCCACACTGCCGGGGGTCTGGTGCCGTTCTACAAATATTAGCCCATCAAACAGACATTTACCAGGTTATACAAAAGAGATAATTGATTACTTGCGTTCTTGCTTAAAACCAGATCATTACATACTACTTAGTTCGTTCATTATTGCAGTACAATTTCTTTAAACAGCGGCAACAGAACCGAGCTTCGCAACAAAAACGTTGACGTGTGTAAAGCAATGAAGACTACAATCAGAGTGGGAACGTGAACTAGCGGCAGTGTTTTGTTTCTTTCAAGCAGCTTTCCAGGGGCCTAAGTCTACTAGTTTATAAAAGTTACAATGTTCTCACAATAGTAAGTTTTTGACAGTTTTTGTATGGCAAATCTGTCAAAAAGTCACCATTGAGAGACCATTGTAACGTTTACAAATTAGTAGCCTTAGGTCCCTGGTGTTAAACATAGATAAAGTTCCTTTTCTTTACAGACAAGGTGTTATTTAATAAGAACAATTTAGGATGAAAAAACAAATCATTCCCGTATCGTTTTTTTTAACTTTTTTATCAAATTTTTTGAAAGAATAACTGGCAATTTTGAATTTGGATTCCTTCATTCACCCATTCTTCTAAAAACTTGCTGTAGTGTAGCTCCTGCCATTTTGCAGACATCAATCCTTTGCTTCTTACTCTCAATTTATCAGTAGTTGTTAGGCCTTCTTATTTAAAGTTGGATATTTTGGAATGTGAATTGTTCTGGAACTCGTCGCCTTTCGATCTCGCAAATCCTTCAAGAGCTCATCGAATGCAAGCTTTCGATAAGCTTTCGTTACCGAATCTGTTTAGAGTAAACCGACCAAACCGAATCGAACCAACATATCAGGGAGCGCTCTGTGCAAACGCAATCTGTAGTGTAGTACCATTTTACCCGGAATATCCGCATATCCGCAAATGCAGCACATCCCTAGCGTACCTGGCCCGCGTGCCGGGTTTGAGCACGACGCCGACGACTGGCATTCGATAATTATGTCTGCCTCTCTCTTATAGAGGATCGTCTGCGTGTAAAATTCCAAACTAAATACCCCTCGCCTTAGAGTGAAAACCACTAAGCGAAAAAGCCAACTTTACATGTGGAAGAAAAAACTGCGCCTTGTAAAATGTTATTACTACAGCTGTATCAAATGTGTCTTATAGTGTGCAATTTGGACGCGTCATTTTCAGATGTATAAGTTACATAATATTTCATTTTATTGCCGTAAAAGCGTAAAATGCTTCTTGCGAGCTTTTCTTAAAATACATGGTTTGGTTGGTTTATTTCTTTGCCTTACTTAACTATAACTTATAATAATAAGTTAGACTTGAAGAGTTAGCATCAAAAAGTCCTAAACATAATATTTATCATTAAAAAATTCTTAGTGTTGGTAAATTGAAAACCTCGTATGTTCGTTTGCAGTTTTGCAGTTTTTGAAACTTATCATAGATGGCGTTTTATGTGACAAAACTTTTTTTTTTGTGAAACTAGGGCGTGCGGTGTGAGGTTTTCTTTCCAAAAATGTAATAAAATAAAAATTACCAAAATTGCATTCCCGAGCTTTCACTCTAAGGTGACGATACGGGAAATACGTCAAGGAATATTTTGGTTTTATTTCTTAGAGGTTTTTCTACAAAGAGAAAAGATTTATGAGCTGCTTTTCGTGTCGAGCATATCGTAAAAGTCGAATGAAGGCGAGCTTCTATTGTGTTTCTTGAGATGACAAGTGTTCCTACATGGGTGCTGTTTTATAAAATGTTGACTTCCTGATAGATAGTCAGGTTGTCCAAGAAAAAAGGTTGTATTATTTAAAGACAAGTATGGGCCAACATTATGTTGCCAGCCGATATCATTCAGCTCGCCAAACAAGTTTCCTTTCTTTTATTTTTCTGTCAAGTTTTTACATAACGATGAAGACTCCCCCCCTGTCGATATATTAAAATGTAATAAATAGTGATTCATTTCCTCGTTTGTTGCTCATATCTTATCTGTGCCGCGATGGTGTTTACATTAGATTTATCGGAGCGCCCGCCACGGCGGAACACACAGAATTATGTTACGCTCCCCCGTCTCCTGTTTTTACATCATTTATTCGAGAATATAGAACGGTGTTATCTTAAAATTGATATCGGTGCAAATGTTTGCGTTGCGTTTATTTTAAAATGTTTCGCGAAACAAAAAGGATGCCTAGCAGGATTGTAATAATAAACAAAACTTAAGTACTGTTTTTGGTGATATTAGGTAGGTAAATGAGATATCAAAATCATTTTATTCTGAATTGTACTATAACTGTGACTAGCACATGTTTCGCACGTTTTTTACGACTCAACAAAACATCGTGATTTCCGTATATGTTATATGTTAGTTTAATGTTAATGTATTTTACATGTAAGTCCGTAATAAATTCTCTAAATGATCGTGAAACCCACATCAAAATCTGCGGTGTAGTTTAGAAGATCACACAGACACGAAAAGCGACTTAAAATAATAATATTTATAAATTCACACCCTACGATGTATATGAAAGGGTTTGACAGCTGAAAAGGCTAAATTAATTAGCATTTTGCTGAATAAATTCAATTATTCTGCATTGCGTGCTTAATTAAACAAGCATTGAGCTTTTAAACACGCCTTCTGTTTGTGAAATGGATAGTTCGATCGAATATGCTGTTATTGTCGCGTTTTCCAGAACTTTACGAGACTAAGCGAAAGTATCTATGTCAGGCTAAATAGGTGTCATTGAAATGAAGGCCAAGAGGGTTGGTAGGTGATATGAAGGCCAAAAAAAATGCAAAGTTCCAAAGAAGGTATAGTATAGAAGTAATAAATAATGATGGTGTTGCAAAGTGTGTATAAGAATTGTAACTTAGTAATCGAAGTAGATAGTTGTTTATAATCATAAATATCCAAAAGATATGTCTAACACGAGTATCGATTCAATAGTGTCAATCTACATGATTAATTTATGAATACGGCCTTGTCAATCACTTACAAACATTGGCATCATATTTAATAAATATCCATTTTCTGATAAGTCTGTGCAGAGAAAAGAGTACAAAGAGTCAAAGGTATTCATGACATATGTAAGGCACCACAAAGACTAAGATATCACCTAACCTCTTTTGTTCAGAGATTTTTGTCCTTCCTTTTTAGCTCAGACTTTTTCTATTCAGATAAATCTTTTGATATAACATGGCCTACATCAATGCTCCATATTTTTTTAAATACCTAATATTTTTTGTAAAATTATTGACGTACGGAATGTTCTTAATTTGTGAACTTCATAGTTGTAAGTTTAGCTTTAGTCAATTGAAAATTGCTTTTCGCTTTTCGATGTCGAGTTTTTCGGTAAGAACAGTTTCTGTAGGTAATTTGATATTGAAAGGTAGTGGTAGCGTGATATTATTATACTGTTGCGATCCTAGAACTAAGTTTAATTATCTATTTTCTAGTACACTCCACACACAAACACACGTCATCGTTAATAGACAGCGGCCCGTCCTTCGATACTATGCTACCTTTACATGGCATGCAAGCGAGTTCTAACAGTTTGCAACTTATTTAACATACTGGCTTGTGACGCACACTATCGGCACACTCTGCCTGAACAAGGGACCAAGAGACTGTAGTTAATAACGATTTATGGAACCCTTTTGTTCCATGCCTGTTATCTCCGTCGCGTGAGCTAGCTATTCATCCCCTGATATATAGTGCCACCGTGTCGAAAGAATGTGAAACAAATCTTTTATTCTATTAAATTCTTCTCATAATGGAATTGGTTGTTAGTGTGAATTGACGCTCTTAATTACTTTTATTTATTCAAATGGGCGGGATCTCGTTTGTTTTATAGTCTATAGCGTTGTGTCTGTATTCATGTTAATGTTGGGTTTTAAATAAAGATAGTTCGTCATGTGGGATTACATAATAATATTATATATAATTAACCTACCAATGTATTCATAAATATAACACGATAGTACGATACAATGCCTATTTAAGGTATCCTAACGTCTAAACAATCCAACGAACAATATTACATCGTGAGCACTACTAAGGTTAAACTTAATTTAATCTAAAAGCATTGCCGCCACCGTAACTCACTTAGAGACGGCCAACCGCGACACTGACTTGTGGCTGTGCCCGAAAAAGAAAAATTCTACAAAGAAAGCTATTTGGTTGGTACATAAAAGAAATACGTATAAATCAGAGGCGTCGGCCATTACGGCATAGCCTACGCCTTATTGTGCCTGCTCCGTCACGTTTATGCGACGCGAATGTCACAAAATAAGCGATATTACACGACAAACATCCTAACCTCTTATATTTGCTTCACTGAGATTACTCGGCTTCCTGTAATATCTTACTGTCACCTCGTATCTAGATGCTCCACTTCTCTTTAAACTCACACGGTGCGCTACATACACCGCACTTACACAGTCACGCCATTAAACTCTTCGATCACTGTCTGGAAGACGGCGAACAAATAAAACTATAAGTAACAGCCTTCAACCAGGCAGACAAGCAATATAAAGGAATTGGTCGAAAGTGACTCAATGAAATATGTCTGCTAATAAAAAAACTATGGCACTTTATAACCTAAATAGGTCACTGTAGATGGTAGAAGTGCTACCTAATTATCTTTCATGAAATTCCAAATTATCCGCACAGTAAAAAGGAATTACATTTTCATGTTTCATGCTGTTCAGTGAGAGCTTATTAGCATACGATAGTGTTCTGAAAGCTAAAAATTGAGATCGTGAAAAGACCGCTCGCTGGCCGCCATTGAAATACGAGTGGACGGCTCATCCGCTTATAAATTATGTAGCGAAACGTAACAGAAACACAAATTCCGCAGCGTACATTTTGACGTGGCCGTAACATTCATTTTTTGAATGAAACAACATTTTTTTCGAAGGAACAAAGGTCACAAGTCGAGCGCTGTTTTTCAGCTTAGTCAAACCATTTTTTACGACTCTTCACGTTGGAATCACGAACATTTTGCGTACTAAGGCTGAAATTGTGAGCGTTTTGACTGATTTTGAATTCAGCTGGCTCAACGGCAGGTAATTTGGGAGGCTTTTTCTTATACTTTATGGAAATCTCGACCATCAGCGAGATTTTCTATCATATTTTAGATAAGTACGTCATTTTTAACGTGCGCGCAAAAAGTAACGTTGGTAATAATACCTGGTAATTTCACCCCACAGAGGAAAGTTATAGAACTAGGTAGAACTAGGAACCGTACTCAGAGGAAACCATCTAAAAACGTCTTTATTTGACTTTTCAACATTTCTTTAGTACATTAAATAATACAGCGAACTTCAACTAAAGAAAGTCAAGTAGCACATAGTTGCACAACTAAAATTACTCGGCATGTCCCCGAGCTTATCAAGAGCTAGAGGAAAACTTAGGCAGGTAGATGTAACTTAATTTAGACGGCGACGTTCGGAGCCAATCGCGGCGATGCGACGGTGTTTGCGGAAAATCGCACGAAGAAAAGCGATTTTTTTTTGCCGCTGCGGACGTGCGACGAAAGATATCAACCCTAGTGAGGCCAGGATACAAACCAGGGATGTTGCGGATGCAGATTACATCCGCGGAAGCGGATCTCAAGTTTTTTTAAGGGATCCGTCAAGGCAGCAAGGCGAAATTCAAATTACGTTTTTTGCTCATTCCAGCGGTGGTTCATTGTATATTGTATCAATATCTCTCAAAATTATATGTGTTTGATGGATATAAGACTATTCGAGGAGCTTGTGGCTAAGTAATAACAGCCGCACGGGTCGATCCATCAGGTTAAGCTGCGCTTGCCGGGGTTGGTCCGTGGATAGGTGACCATCTTTACATACCGAGAGTCCTCCGTGCTTCGGAAAGCACGTTAAGCCGTTGGTCCCCGCTGTCATTCGTGGATCTTTGACAGTCGTTACGAGTCGTCAGAATCCCGAAAGTCTGACAACCAGACCAAGAGGTATCGTATTACCCAGTTACAGGTTGTGGAGGTCAGATAGGCAGTTGCTCCATGTAAAATACTGGTATTCAGCTGCATCCGGTTAGACTAGAAACCGACCCCAATATGATTGGGAAAAGGCTAGGCAGAATGATGGATATCAGACTATTCCGTGGAAATGTGACTATTTAAAGCTATAATATAGATGAATTAAATTATTATAATTTCCATTTTCTTGATTATGATTTTATTTATATTCACCCTTTTCCACCCACATCTGCATCCGCATAAGCTCCGCATTGATTAATACCGGTGTGGATGCGGGTGCGTAGGTGGAAATAAATGCCGGAGCTCGATTAAAATTGTGGATGCGGATGCGAATATCCTCAACATCCTTGATACAAACGAACTAATCTAAACCTAGCGCGTATTCGATTGCTCTGCGTATGTGCCTCGGACTGTTTTGGGAGTAGAAAATTATACAGAGATTCTGAAGCAATCAGAAAAATTGTGTATTCCGTTCTAAAATTGGAAAACGTTGTTATTTATGCTTTCTGTGAATGTCTCTGCCTATGTGATGCGTTAACAATAACCACTGTGCCAATTTTGTCATTTTGCGGAAAAGTATCGATTAGTTACGTTGATGCGTACTCACACTAGACCAACACAACATAAACTCGTTTCACACATTTGTGTAAACCGACAAAAGCTTCAAAGAAACAGGAGAATCTACTTCAAAATCAGCAAACACTCACATCAAAAACCGTACTATTCGTCCTTGTAATCCAAACGCGACGTGATCCAAACAAGCAGGTGCACCAACTTCATCGCGAACTATGACACAAAGCTTGGCATCGTTTGTTTTGTTATGTTGGCTGTAGAGCGCTAGCCATGTTTAATGACGCGGAAAATTTCCAGGCTCACGATAGCGCGGCCACCAAACCCGTGGTATGTGCATTGGAACTAACAACACATTATTTACAGTGAAGTTTCTTGACTCCTGTCTCTGGGACTAAGCTTTAATATGCGCCGTGTCGTTCACGCTAATATTATGCACGTCAGGTGCGGATTTTATATTACACTTGGGTAAGTTTCTTTCAAATAAGTATTTATTCTGCAGCACAAGCAGGTCGGCTTGCAGAAGTGAAGTATTAAAAATACAAACGTCTTTGCGAACAAAATATAGTGACGAAAAAAGTGAAAGAAGCAACGATGCCCGTCTTCGTAGCCCAGTTAACTTTTCCACTTCCCAGTACGATAATATGCTTGTACAATATTTTCGAGTAGAGTGCAGGTTTCTTAATAGACTAAATTCTACTTAAGTTTATAAGGACCACGTCCGGGGCCGGGTTTATGCTTAAATCCTTGTCTTCCTGCTTCCCGGTGAGTTTTCGCAGCGGATCTTAAAGCGCCAGGGCAGCGTGCCTCCATGTGGTCTTAAAGTCCCTCTATATAGACCGTTTGACGTGTTTTACTGTAACTTGTGTTTCTATTAAACCTGTGTGTTTATAGCGAATATACCTACCTAGTTTATGGTACATTCTGGAAATAGTTATTCTGAGATGATACTAGAATAACTAGGTAAGCATTAAGCAGAATGGATTTTTGTCTTCATTCTTATTAATATGCACTTAAATGCTAAATTGCGATTCTAATTTGAAAATAACAATTTTCATTTTTAGGTTAGTATTTGTTGTTAAAACAAGGTTAGGTGGGATAGTGACAAATAGTGTCACTATAATGTCAACATTATACATATTACAGTTTTATGTAATTCACTTATCTGTAGAACACTTGTTTTAATGTGTAATTAGCCTATATACGAAAACACATTTTGCAGAATTTACGGGTTCGATGAATTTTTAGCAACACGATCAAAATGCCAACAAAACGTATCGGACGAAGTGAACAACTTTCAATGCCGTTCATTTGAACAGACAATATAGAAGCGGGGAAATCTAATCTGCTTCTGAAATTTTCCAACCGACCCTCATTACCATTTGAAGGCGAAGAGAAAAGAAAGAAATATTCTCCATGACGGAAATTTCATGTAAATTGGGTGAAGTACGCGCCTCTTGCTTTCTTAAAATTTTCGTTGTACTCACAATTTTATTGTGATTGCAGTCGCAGTGATCTGTCACCGTAGCTAGTTAATTTGGTCACAACCGGGTTTTTTATTTATGAAATATTTTTAAACGGGTCGAGAATAGTGACCTTTTCGTGACGCGTGTCTTCGCATTATTTTATTTTTCACACCATTGTAAGATTTCTGTATACTTTATTATGGAGAATTTGCATTCTACAGCAGCGTTATATTTATTGTTACTAGTGTGTTTCATATAACCGATACCGGTTCATAAATCATTTAGTGCATCAGTTTTGTTCCGTGTCAGAATAGGGTCGGTCTCGTACGGATGGCTGCGTACATTTTACAGCGCGGTGACGTGCCGGGCGCGGAACGTGACCGGTGCGACAATGACACAACGTCTTGTTACTTCCATACTAGTTACAAGCACAGGGCGCACATGTACCTACTACAAGTACCACTTTCCATGATTCCCACGACGGAGTTTTATAAAGCACAGTTACACATTTTCACTCAAGGGTATTTTCTTAATATTTTTATGAGACTCTCTCTTGATGGATATTATTATAAGCATGTTTATTTCTCCCTCTCGTTTTAAAAATAGATGGTTTAAATATTCCCCTTGATGATTTACCTCCCCACTTTTATATATGGCTACGTATAAGTACATTTTCTTAAGAGATAAGGCTTTTCCGAGAAAAAAAGCGTCTGTCATGAAGATTTTCAATCTCATGTTTTGTTGTGATTGCAAATATGAAAAAACAATTTTCATGCGATTCGAAGAAGTCGTTTTCAAACAGAATGTTGTTTTTATTAAGTGTCAAATCACCCATTCGGGGATGAAAACAAGCGCGAAATTCTTGGTCATGTTAATTAAAAAAATACTAAACATTTTAATTTAAAACACAAAAAGCTTTTACACCACCCCTTATCCAGTATAATTTTGACAATATTCATGATAATACTAATTACGGCTATTCAATTTATTCGACTACATTATTCGAACGATTTTCATTAGCGTTTGTAAAGTTTAATCGAAATAAAACGCTGGAAACGCTCTTTAATTATTTATGACAGCTTCATTATTGAGTTCACCAGTCGCAAAAAGGTAGTCGAGCCAGATTATATAGTATTTAAACGGTTTAATAAAGCGCTAAGGAGGTTGAAATAATTTCTAATAATTTATCCATTACGGTGTTATTAGCCATAATTGGAACGGTCTCTACAATGTTCAGTGTCGATAGACGGAATTATTACTGCAGCAATATTTTAGAGTCACCACCGTTAATCTCTGTAATAGCTGGAGGCACTCCGAGGAATCGAGTTTAAAAATAAATGTAAAGGACAAAGGAATCGATAAGGATTTAAGGCCAAAAACTTGGGAAAGCACTAAAATTTAATACCGGCCGCTACCAGTTGAGGGGACACCACACTTTATGGCGGCAATTACTACCCTTCATCTCCGTAATGTCGAAGATTGGTTTGTCTTTTATGGATTTTCGGGAATCGGGGTTACTGCATTGATTATTCCAACTTCTTTATAGTGTTCTAATAATTTTGAAATTACGTCGGCGCTCTGGCGACAAATCAGAAAACTCCAACTGACATAAATCCAGACTGGATTGGATCAATTCGCGTCAAGATCTTTCTTTATATCGTTGATCGGGTTAATACTGCGTACTACAGTTGGAATTATTATGTGGCACTAGCTTCAGGGTTGATGGCTTGAAAAACTTTTATTTTATTATTGTAACAAAGATCTACGTGTGGCAAGCTGAGTTTATACCCACACGAAATAATACGTCCACATATTACAAGTTCGTTGACATTTGCTTATGTCTAGCTCGGGACTAATTACATTATACGTAACTTATTTATTTTAAAGCTTAAACAAAAAATGTGTACAGAGCCGTCTCGTACACATTTTTAGTCCGTCCACACTTAGGCCGGCATTTAAAACCGCCCATCCATAAGTTTGAATTTATTACTGACATATTTCATACTGATCTCGACTCATATTATTTAGTTTTAGGTCGAGATTCATGACGAGGTATTTAGAATAGGGGACTTAAATGTCTTAGACATTTTGCTGTCTATCGATCTTACTAGACAAACTTAGACTCGTACCATCACGACTGTGACATTCAGAGATTGGTAAAAGATGTTGGCAGATAACAATAGCTTGATAAAAGCAAGCTTTAGTAAGCCAGGCAGTAGTAAGCACCCAGGTACTTATGAATATTAAAAGTGTGGTGGCGGCATCAAAGTATTTTATTTCAAATTCGAGAGCTGTTCCAAGTATTTGATACAAGCGATCAACAACAAAGACTTGGATTAGGTATACAGGATTCTCGGAACTGTGAGGTCGGAGCTTAAGATTATAATACTGATATTACTTTTATTGTGAAGGTTGCTCAGAATAACATAACATCACGCCTCTATTCCCCGAAGGGTTAGGCAGAGGTGTACCCACATATAGCCAGTTATGTTTAATCCCATGTAATAGAGCGCAAGCCTATTGTCATCAACCGGGCACAAATTCTGACTCCGGGCTGCTACTGAGCAATTCCAGATGGAAAAACCCAATAACATTTTGCCCGACCCGGGAATCGAACCCAGGACCTCAAGCACAGCAGTAGCACTTGCGACCACTATACCAACGAGGCAGTCCGTTAATCAGAATATTATTAAAATATTTAAGATATTTACGGGGTTTTAGACGTTGTCTACTTTTCTATAACCTATAAAGTGCAGAAAAAGGAGTAAAAGTAAAACAAAAGTGCAGCGATAAATAAAAATGGACCAGCATTCATTTGTTTCTTGGCCTTTATGGTATTGTAGGGTCTACAGTTTTTAGTTATTTATAATTTTTTAATCTTACCTTATCTACTAAACAACTAAAGCAAGTATTTCACTACTCGTAAGGAACATACAACTTCAGTTAGCAAGTGATAAAGGTACTAAGTTACTTAATTAAGACATCTCAAGTATCTCATGAAATCCTAGGTAAATTGTAGGAATGTTCTACGTACACTAATTCCATATAGGTAGGTGCAATCGTAGCAAACAAAGCCTATTGTTTGCGCTTGGGTGGTCGCAGAACGATATCGTTATTATCCAAATTAATTCCACTACTATCACTTACCTCTGATTTCTGCGCTTGAGTTTAGTTTAGCTTCTAATTAGATAAGTCGCTATGTAATAGTATGTGGGTGAACAGTTTTTTTTAATTCTGTAAGGATAGCAGAAAATGCTTATGTTATTAGAACCATATTTGTGTTTGTCATAACAACTCTGATTTTCAGGAAAAATCGTGGAAAATTTAAACGTCCAAAATGTATTCTTTTCATTAAACTCGCTAAAAGTATCGCAGTTTCTTTCTTTTGTGTCAGGAAGATATGTGTTGACCGTATCATCCACAGAAGTGCTTACTTTCTGCGTCATTACTTGTAGGTGCCTCACCTCGCCAAAGCTGTACCTATTGGAAGGAAGCAACTCATATATTTAAAGCGACACTTTGAAAGAAAATGCGCTTCTACCACCCATTACATAAAGGCTAATGTTGCCTGCCATTTAGAGGGCTGTCCTCGGAAAGGGTTGTCACTTTATATAAAGCTGACGCGGCCGCAAACGACAGTTAATGGCGCATAAAATTCACAGTAAGCCTGACACAGTATAATCATTTTACGGTACTGTAATTTCAGGTATTTATGTGTAGAAATACTCTGTCGGTACAATTTCTCCTTTCAAAGTATGAGCATAATGTAAAAGTAGGTAAATACATAAAGGAAGGGAATAAGATACCTTATATAATGCGTCTTTTTAGCTCCCAAGTGCCGCGCGTTATGTATATTTTGAATAGGGGTGTACGTGAGAACGATGAACTCAGAAAATAGTTTTTATTTTATTTTATAAATCGCATCTCGCAGGTCAACGTAGTAGGTTGTCAGCTGCTTAACTGGACTCCTGTGGGTGCCTCAATAAGTTAAGGTCTCCAGGCAGGGCATAAAACTTGGGGCACTCCCTATGGGGTGGGGTACAGGCATCGGCTTAGGGCGGCAAAAAATTTCGGCTTGAAAAACCTGTGTATATAAAGTGCTTAAAACCAAATAAGCTGAAACTTGATGTGTAATAAACACATACCTGCTTCTGAAACCCGTAGTCTAGTTCTAGTCTTGACATTGAACGTTAAGATATTTTGATCTTGATGTTTGACTTACACAACACCGCGTTTACGGTTGCTAAACTAAGCGTATTTAATATACATACATACCTAGCACATATAAGTATTACACGGCAATAATAAGATAAGTACCTTATATAATGCGTCTTTTTAGCTCTCAAGTTCCGTGCGTTACGTATATTTTGAATAGGTGCGTACGTGAGAACGTGGAACTGAGACAGTAAAAAAATTCGGTTGGAAAAACGTGAAGGCTTAAAGTGCTGAAAAGCAAATAAACTCAAACTTGATGTGAAATAAACACATGGCTCCTTCTGAAACTATTGTATTTCTAATTGAACGTTAAGATACCTATTTGATCTTCATGTTTGACTTATAAAACACCGCTTTTACGGTTGCTTAGTATAGCTTTATTCAATATATCTACGTAGTACTTAATAGTATTACAGGATATACCGAGAACTAAGGTAGGTAACTAGGCAAAAAGGTACTTTCAAAGTTCTATATTAATTAAGACCCCTTATTATTACCCACTTCTTACTTTGTAACAGCTGTATCTATTTAATTCCACTATAAAGAACAAATTTCTTTAGAAAATAAATACCTCAAACTTTAAAATTAAAACTATAAAGTCTCAACTTAGGGCGAATACCAATACGAGCAAATAACCTTGAATACAAAAATCAATCTTCCTGAGTCAAATATTAATATAGCTACAGTTAATGTAGCTACATATCTACGAGGCTGTCATTTCACTGAATCAATGGAGTACCTCACTCAACGTTGGCAATACGGTCCCAGAGATACTGTCCTCCTTTTTGAGGTTTACCCTTCACCCTTTGACTACCTGCCGACGAAATTTCTGCTTATGTCTAGTGATTACCGTGATATCAAAGGATTCCATTTTAATTCTAAGAAATTATAACCGTATATGTAGTCCAAAGTTACTTTAATTTTTTGTTACCTTGTCGAATATTTGCATTTACTTTTTATTCGTCTACCTTAGGACTACTCTCACTTATTCAGCTCTATTCAGAGAGCTGAATAAGTGAGTGTAGTCCCTTATTCAGCACATCTTGAAATAAAATTACCTATTTGATTGTGATGTGAAACCAGTGATAACGGACGCGACTTACGATGAATAGTTCGTGGGTTCGAACGCTAGCAGGTAATTTACTTTGTGTAAATAATTTCATCACCACTGCTCTCAAAACGTTAAAGGGAAATATCGTGAGGAAACCGGCATGTCCTAAAACAAAAAAATCGAAGACATCATGACTATATCAGCCAACCCGCGCTGGGCTCGCGTGGTAGATTACAGCCCACTCCCTGTCGAAGAGAGGAGAACGTTATCCCAACAGTGGGAACTTTACAGGCTGATTAAGAGATGTAATTCTTAGTAGCATTACTTGTCACCCTACGTATTCGAATACCATTGGCCTGAGATCAAAGGAGGAAAATCAAATTCCACCATCTACATCTTTGAAACGCACGTTTGAAATATGATTAAGCCTTTAACCGCGTTATCACGTTCAAGGAATCTGAGAATATTACTGTATTCAAATTAATTCTACTAAGATACTGCGATTTTCAGGAGTTTGAACCTGCTGAATATTATTCATAAGAAAACCTAGACAGTGAAAGCTTATTTATTTAGGCATAAAAGCTTCGCGTAACATCAAAAAGCCCGTTTTTAGTGGGTCCCCAACAAATAACCTGGGTTATATACTGAGCATGAGTATAATGTAACAAAATGTCCGTACAAAATAACAGGTAGCCGAGTGTAGCAGTCTGCCGTTATTCATGAATAGTCCTAGATGTACGCACAATTTTCTGCTGCCGAGGCTATTGAGGGACGTGCGTGACCAGATTTCGGAACGTCGATATATTACACCTCTATACCTCCCACTTAGGAGGGACCTATCAACTAGAAAATGTCGAATACGTCGCCATCTGTCGCTAGACCTTAATTGAGAGAAAACAGGTTCAGTATCTACCGAGAAATATTCCAAGCGCGATTTTTTCACTATTTGTGAATATTTTGTATACCTATTGTTATTGTGTACGGAATTTATTCATAAACTTTCTTTGAACAATATATTTAGTTTTGTATCTTTAATAAGGTATTAACTACATACCTAGAAATGGTAACAGTTTAAGTCAGCATCAATCATTGATCATTGTTAAAGATTGCGAGAGTATTGATTTAACTAACCTTCCTTATCAGTACAAATAAAATGTTACTGTATAAATATTATGTAGGTAGTTGGCTCCCGTGAAATAATCAGCAAAATCCAAAACTTTATCCGCTCTGGTATGTACAAAACACCACATTGCTGAATATATGACTGTAATTCGATAATTTACTGGAATTTTACTAAAGTCCTCAATTAAAATCATCAAAAATTAAAATCGCAAAAAATGGATTCCAAGAAAATATAAATTCTGATAGCAAAGTAACGAGTCTCTCATAATCCGTCGTCAAAATAATGACAATTAACTGTAACTGCTTACTTTGCAACTTTTGAAACGAAATCCTAAAGACATTCCTATTCCTAAAATCTCAAAGTCTGTTTCCACGAAATGTTGTTAACTTTCGACACATAATTACATCAAAACAAGTTGATAAATATTCATTGACATCTCAACTAATTTGAAATATTCACATAAGCGGAGAAAATTTGAAAAGTCAAACAAAAAGTTATATACGAACAACTAAATGAGTCTCTTCTGAAAATGTTTAGGTACCCATCCTCTGGGAAGCCATTCCTTGTAAGTTAAGGTTAGGCTAAACATTCAAATGAAAACACTCAGACCTCAACAATCAAATAAATTCTAAAAACTGTTCCACATTTTAATTCTTTAAACCTACATTTCTAGATATCCTCCGGTTCATTTCTGTTTTACTTTACACTTTGTAGAATCTACATTTCTACCTTAAAACATACTTTATAGAATATTATTCAAACATTTTAGCGGGCTCTTATAATATAATACAGAGAATATACAGCGCCGCGCCGCTTGCCTTCCGTACATCTCAGCGGGAGGAAATAAGTTGAGCGGTGACCCAGTATCCACCACTACAATTCTACTTCCCTGTTACAATCATAAAGCCTGCAGGTCGTTCACATGTTCGGCTTTGAACCGTATACAGTTATTTATTCGAAAAGTTTGAAGAAATACATTTAATTTTGGTTAAAATAACGTTAAACAGCATGAGAGTGAACTCTCCGTTCCTATATTTAGGTATGTGTTTAAGGTATTCGATTGTTGGTTTCAGCCATACCTATGAATTTCATCATTTTATACATTTCGTAATAACGCGGTGAGGCAGTGAGATGAACAGTACACCTATTATGAAAATTAAAACCAGTCCACGGAAAATACGACGTATCATGAATCGAGAAAACAGAAATATTTCAGGAGTGAACTATGACGAAACTTCGATATAAATACAAACTGCCAAGTCATAACCTTTCCTTATGGCAGCCACAGAGTAGCAAAAAGCGCGGTCGACCCATGTCACAGAGTGGGAAAATAATAAAACATGAAAGCATAACACCACACAATATAAGATTAAAAGCGAATACGAACGTAATTTAATCACGTCTACTTTATTTTACCAGTTCTTTGCAAGTTAGTTGATTACTTTAGGGAATCGCCAAGATGAATGGGATAAACAAACTGATCCACTGAAAATATAAATTAACATCAATGAGAGTAAAGAAAATTGGTTGAAGAATGATTAATGATTTTCTTTGTGATAATAAGACAATCGGGTCTTAGGGAAGGGAGAGATAAGGCTGAGGACAGCCCAGAGAATTTCTTCGGTACCTGCATAAAAACGGCTCGTAAAGTGAATGGAACATTGTTACTAGCGCTAAATGAAGGTTTTAGGATACCTTTGAAGGCGCAAGTTCTTCTTAACACAAATAAATAAAATTAACGCTAACAAAGGAGGGCTAGAATGTTGTACACAGTATTATGGGTAGTATTCGCCATCCCTCTTTCACCTATGTATCTTATTCTTATTTTCTCTTCGTTTTTTATTTTGACTTCTCGATTAATGTTAGTGGTTGAGTAGCCTGTACCTACCTTTGTAAGTTTGTGTGTTTGTGTCTGTTAATTCAACTCACGCCCAACCTATATATATTATACCAGCATCCATACTAATATTATAAATCCATATATATGTAGGTATATAGGTACAAATCTTATAAAAGATGACCACGTTTCTAAAGAAAATTGTATGTTACCTATTTCGTAATGGATAAAAATATTTCCAGCAATATTCTGTTATTGCTCAGGTTTCTACTAAACACAAAGTAGTTTCTAAAAGCGAGGAAAAGGCGAAGCCCTAAATGTAATATTAATCCCAAAGGTCAAAGTGCGGCCTGAGCTTCACTTCTAGTCTAGTCTATGAATAAAATCCAGACTGGTTCGATAATAATAGGTATATATAGGTTTTATAATCGTACCTCTTACGGCTCGTACACACTGGCGCGACAGGCAGCGCTACCCTTGTCGCGCCCGCGATATAGCGTCAGTGTGTAGGAGCCTTTACTGACACCGTTTCTAAGTACGAACAGTAATCGTTTTTCTTAGCACAATTGAAGTACATTCAGTTAAGTGTACAAGGATTTCTTTGATGTAAGTTTTTTTATCCATTCTATGGATAAAAAAATATACATTCCAATTGTTAGACATGTTATCAGATGCTCCACTTTTTGTTCATTAATGGCTTTCATTTGGCATCTTTCACTCGAAGTAAAACGTCTGAACACAAAATGAATCAAAGATGAAAAATTAATTCATTAGTGAACCAACGATGTCAGATTTCCGTATTCGGCATTTTTCAATTGTGCTACGATTTACGAATGATCGAAAAAATTATTAAAATGAGCAGGTGAATGTTCATTTCTACGTTATTTTGTCAGTGTCATGTGAACGTGGAATGAAAAGAAAATTCACTCGAGTGAAGCGTCTACATTTCTACAAAAGTAATATTTGAATAAGTAAGTATAATGTATAGGTAAGTTTCTTACAAGATAACCAATAATTATTATACCTTTTCTCCCAGTCTACTTTTACATACACTAGGTATTACTTACACTTACATACATAATAAGTATGTAAAAGAAAAGTCGAAGTAAGTAAATATTAAAAATAGTTTCAGCCTACACTCAATTTTTCACAAAAAAATACGTAAAGATGTTACACGTATTTGCAGTTATAGATAAAATTACAGACTAGCGAGAACAAAGATTCGAGGAAAGTAGTCCAGGCTCAGTTCCCGAAATTACTTTGAATAAATATAAAGAGAAATGAAACCGCCGCAGCTTTGTTCAAGGAACTTTAAAACAGTGTGCGGATTCCTTGGAATCACCCTTTTGCTAATGTGACACCGTCACTTATGGTTGGATTTGGGAAACATGTTTGGGTAACAGGACCAATGTTGTTGCCGTGTAATTTTAGCATGGTAATAAACATTTATCAATACAACAACATATTTTATAAGGAAATGTTTAGTTAGGTAATTCATGATTTATTTAGAGGTAATTTATATTCGTAGAAAATTCGTGAATCATCTTAAAATACTTATTTGTAGATGATTCATGAATTTTCTACGAATATAAATATTGTTGTTAGCAGTTTACCATTATTCGAACAGCGAGTAATTGCGAGCAGTGCGAGCACGTAGGTAGGTACCTAATTGCAGATTTTTTTGTGAAAATTATATAGCAATAGCATACTCTAGACTCTATACTGTAAGCGATTAGGAAGAAGAGTGGGGTGCGTTTTCGCGGATGGCACTTACTATAACTTGCTACGTGAAAAAGATACCAGTATTTTAGTTTCGTACAATTATTAAGCCAAATCAATGCTTAAAGGCTCTTACAAACAGGCGCGACGCGACAGCACGACGCGACTATAATAATACAATTTCTAAGAAAACTTTACGGTAGAACAATTACCGGTGTCGCGTCACGCGACAACTCGCGCTAGTAAGCACTAGCCGTAACTCGTAATAAGCTAATAATTTCATAGTTTATGAAGGTACAACGCATGCGCAGCTACCATTGTCTAACGGCGCCAGCGAGACGGGGCAAGTCATCTCTCATCAATAAAGGAAGCCCAAGCAATCAAGTGGGCGCATGCAATCAGCCGGTAATAAATTGATACAGATTGATAATAAGGTGCCAGCACTCAGGGTCCACTTATGAAACAAATGACTCGAAAAACCTACGTACTGTATGTGGACTACTATTGGTCGTTTGAACAAATGACTGCACAAAACTACAACGCTGTAATGTGTGAATCGACTGTTTGTTATACTAATGATGTCTTGCTCGTGTTTCTATGATGTATACTATGAGCGACACGTGCCAAAGAAGGAACTTCTATTTTTATTTCCTTTATTTCATTTAAGTAATACATATATTTTACATTTTTAAATATTAGAATATAAAAATTATAAAAACATTTAAAAATATAAAAAATAGTAGCCCACCGGTATCGGGAACAGGGTCCAAGCTACCGGTGGTCAGGGCTCCAGAGAGAGGAACCTCCTGACAATGCGAGCCGTGTCCAGAAGTACCGCTTTCTGAATCAAGCCCTTGATACAGCTACCCAACGAGAGCCTCCTCAGGTGTTGGTCGAGGCTCTTGGCTATTAGGCCATTGGCTGTCACTGGCTGGCTGGCTGCTATTTTTATTATTATTATACCTACATCTGTTGTTCATCTAAGAGGGTACGAATACATAACGTAAATAAATAAGTTTATTATTAGATAGGATTTGTTCTGCCTTAGCTACTGAAACATTTTAGAACAATGATTAGATACTTTATTAAATAATAAAACTTCCCTAAATGTTTGTCAAAATCAACCAAAATTTGTATTGACCAAAGTCTAGTTCCTGAAGTCTTATCACATAAAAACATTGTGTTGATCATCAAGTTTGAGAAACATCAAAACGTGTAGATCCGATTTATCTTATCTAAAAGATTACTTAGTAAATATTGTAGGTAACGTAAAAAGTACATACATCCATTACTCTTATAAATGAGGAAAATAGAGTAAAAGAGAAAAAATTACGAGCATTAAGCGCAAAAATAATAGTTGTGCGACTTAAGGTAACGTTCTGTCGTAATACCTACCAACAGTAAAACTTATGAGCCTGCTGTATACGTTAGCTTTGTTTATTATAAAGCATACCCCGTTCTCTTGTGTGCAGAACCTATTTAATTAAAACCCATAAATAAATAATTAAATTACATGAAATTACGCGCTTTAACTGTTCTTAACCCCGAAAGGGTAGGTTGAGGTGTGTATACTTGAACAACCTCGAGGTTGACCTCGATCGTGAACTTCATTAAAAACAAATGTCTTTTGTTTTGAGAATTGACCTAACGGGAAGCGACGTACAGTCCTTTCACCTCTGACAGCACCAACGCAATAGCAACCCTATTGAAACGACGATAAAGATCACTGTCGTTCGAAACGTACGTTTGACGTTCGAAAAGTGCTGATTCTCAGTCTAGTTTGAATAAATGACTTTTGATTTGATTTGAATTATCATTTTGATAAACTTGTCAATGGCAGAAACCCAACAGCAACCTAATTACAATGACAACAAATATCACTGACTTTTACAGTTATGCAAAATCATATTAATAACTGCGAAAGGACTTATAAATCAGTAGTTCCACACTTCGCCAAATTCCCGTGTATCTATTAGGGGGAGAGTCTGCCCGATAAATGTCGGGCATAAAATTCAGAGTCTGATACTGAAAAAATCTAATGGTGGAAAAACGCAACTCTGAGCTATCTCTGAGGATCGAAACCAGAAAGCAAACGTTCAACAGTCGCGTTTGTTATGACGACGTAGTAAAATTAATAATTAAATTACGTCACGACTTACGACCCTCAGTCCTCACATAAAGCTGCAAAGTATTGATTTTGCCATCCTTGTAAATTGCTTCTGGAAATTAAATTGAGAGAGAGCAATTGATCTAAAATTAGGGGAAGGCCGTCAAGTTACTGGAGGTATTTCCCTTAATAAATATTAATAGGCCGTCAATACAAGATGCCTTTGTCAGTTACGAGTAAAGACGATATCGTACGTACTCCATCATTAAATTACAAATGGTATCTGTCCCCAATTAAATAACCTTTAGTCATTTGGGTGGCCCTCGTCATTTCGTTGTTATGTCATTGTACGATTTTTCGTTTTGTGCCATTAATCATTGACTTAAAACCAATTTTTTTTTTTCGGGAACATATTGTTACATAAAAATATCCAGAAGCCCGTTATTTTCGATGATTCCATCGTCATAGTTATAACAAACTGATGCAATAAATGCATATTTTAGACTCAATGACGCATATATATAAATAACTATCTATTAACATTACAAGGTGG
Organism: Eupsilia transversa; assembly: GCA_914767815.1. Classification (NCBI taxonomy): domain Eukaryota; kingdom Metazoa; phylum Arthropoda; class Insecta; order Lepidoptera; family Noctuidae; genus Eupsilia; species Eupsilia transversa. The sequence continues at coordinate 6,702,337 of OU611874.1, forward strand.
GGCAGATATGTGAACAATGTTGCTTTTGTAATGTGCAATGAAGGAAAAATCACGGAATTATTGTTTATTAATTGTTACCATAACGTCCATGATTTATTAACATGTCGTGATAAATAACCCAAAGGCGACACAAAAGTGACTTTAATGAATAATAACATTTATTATAATAAAGTAGTGTAAAATTAGTTCGACTGGAGGCCGGACAAACCAGTCTTTAGTAAAATTAAAATTAGTTCAATGATTCAGTTACTCGTACAGGAAAACAGTATAGATAGTGAATGGTATGTAACTACTGTAGGATTGTAGAAATAGTACATTATTGAAGCAGCCGGCAAAAGAGGTATTGATGGTGGAACGTGAAAATGTGGGGAGAGGCGAACTGAGGCACGCATACGTGAGTCCTTCAATGCCTGATTGCAGCAAAGGCTTGTATAGTAGGTACTTTTCTCCTATGAACTCCAGAATCATTATCGAACAACGATAATTTTTCACGCGCCAATGTTTATTACTTTCTTAAACATGTCTATTGGGAAGCCAGTTCGAAATTTAAATAAAATATTCGATAAGTTACCTTCTTGGTTGCTATATTTTGAAGAAAAAAGTTAGGAGTTTAGATAGATATGAGTAGAAGATAAGAGATAGTTTTCTTAGTAATTTATTCGGCCGCTAAACAGGACTATACTATATGAATTTTCATACTTACATTGCCGGCCGCTGCTCGCATGTATTTATAGAAGAAGGTTTTTAAAATAATGCTCGATAATCCAAGCATTTTTGAGACAAATCTATATCTACATTCTTGTTGCACATTGATATACCTACCAGCTTATAATTCAAAAAGACTGATTGGTCAAATAAAAGTAACGTCACCGAACGTTCCTATACCTAAAATCTACTTTTTCAAATGCAAACACAATCATTTAGATTTTGTTTGCATTTGAAAAAGTAGATTTCACCTGCAGATTGGGTATAAAGTCGTCTCGTCCAAGAGAGAATTAATTTACGACCAGCGGCTCTGCTAGATCATTAATTTTAACTCGTGTACAAAGCTACGAGATTATTTACTCTTAAAAGGGGTATCACATGTACAAAATTGAGTCTGTGCCCAGCTAGGTTAATTTTGGAGTTCTCAAACGGCACTTCCACTTTCAGTTATATTGTAAGGACAGAAAGTCGTTGACACTGATTTTGGAAATTCGTTGGTAACCCTATTAATTGCAATCAATATTTCACCCACTTCCACTGAAGCTATGGGCTGAAATTAGGCATACGTGATTGGTTCTCGTGACAATGCATGATTACATTATAAAAGTAATTAACTTCACTTGTATGTATGTCCTGGAATATTGCAATCAATATTTCACCCACTTCACCTGAAGCTATCGGGCTGAAATTTTTTTGAAGATTATATATTATTATAAAAGATTTAAAAAAAAAATTAAGTGATGCTTAACAGGCTGTAAAACAGGTCGGCAAGATATAGGAATCGCCAGAAAATTTCCTTCCAAGACATATCACCGAGTAGCTGAAATGAGATGCTACGTCACGTTGTCCACATTTCCTATGTATACATTGGACATAAGCTAAGACACTGACCTTTTTTGCATTCTTCAATTTCTTCATCGGAGTTGTCTTCGCAGTCCTTCTCCAAGTCGCAAACCCACATGCTGGGTATGCACTTGCCGTTGGTACACTGGAACTGCTTCAGGGAGCATATTGCTGAAACAAGAAATAGCAACTTATTATAGACTTGATTACTCGACAAAGCAAAAGGAAGGGTTATGATTTTAGTTTTTGTAAAGACAATGAACTACCGTTACGTTTGCTGGTCAATTAACCATTCATCATTCGGTCTTATTGAAAAGAAAAGTGCCTTTAAAAATAATTGGTAAAAGAAAATAATACCTTTTAAATTATTGAATTCACTTGCACTCGACAGCTAGCAACTCAAAGCTTTTTAAGTATTCCCTCTTCAATCGAAAAACTCTTTATAATTCACAAGTCAACTCTTCAACTACTGCACTTTAAAGGCAATTTAAAACAAAATTTGTTGCTGAAAAATACAAGCTTTTATTCATAGAATAAACTGGATTTTACATTATTATCTCAGTCCTAGGTGCTACTCACACCAGACACAGTGTGGTGTGAAACACCCCAACCCACAAACTAAGTGACTATGGATTTGCATCTGACATGTTAAACACGGAACTCTAATTAAGGGTGCATCTGCGTTTAACATGGTAGGAATTATTGGGTGATTTAACGAGGCATAGTAAGTAGTTTTTGCCTCTTTGGGTTCATCATTCCTGTTTCTCTGTTTATGAAATATAAGCTATGTTTTATAAGCTGGATTATATTTTTTACAAAAGGTTCATAAAGGGCGTAGTTAGGTTTTTTTTTTTTTAGAATAATAACATTAAGAAATGTAGCCTTGAAACACGGTGCATCTTTGAAATGTTAATAACACAAAAAAACTAGACAGACTAGTTACATCCTAGAATAGCTAGCGGCTGCGGCTAAAACCTAATTCTACTCTGACCACATCATTAAAAAGGCTCCCTATTTTGTATGGAAGCTATTACTTTTCCCATAGAGGATGCATGAAAAAAGTAAAAGTCGTGGGTTATTTCAGGAAGCTTATTAAAACTAAACAAACGACTATTTTAGAGACAGGAAATGAGTTTTATTAGTTATATCGCATAGTATAATATGCATGGGAAACAATACACCTTTTTCTGAAATAATAATGATAAAATGGAGGAAAAATTAATAAGGAAAACAACACATTAGGTAGGTACCTAAATAAATTATTATTTAATATGGCGTGACATTATGAGTTTATCAATGAACCTACTATTAATACTTTATGTTAGACATAAAGGACTGCACAAGCTATTGATAAAATAAAAAACGTAGGTATAACAGCTATTTACACTTCTTAATTTTTTTTAACAAACAAAGTTTTTTTTTTAATATCTTCCGACATTATTTCACCTAAATTTTTTTTCTCTGCGTGTAATATTTCCCAGGGGAAATTATTCACATATAATAAAGAATTATTCAATGAATTCATTTGAATGATCTAGTCTGAAGTGCATTATAGTCTTATAGAGATACTACAAGATAGCCTTCAACGCAGATCTTGAAAGACGCATTCAGTAAGAACACAATGTTTTCTCTGTTCGAACGAAAACAATAAAACGTTCAACTGTAATGATAAGATAACATTATATGCTAATATGACATGTGAATGATATAATGCGGCTCCATAATTCATTTACCTACGTATGTCGGTATTATTTCAATAACTAGCTGCTGCCCGCGGCTTCGCCCGCGTGAGTGTCGGAAATTACCCCATACATCCCCATGGGTTTTAAGTATAAATATTGAGTTTCGAGTTAATCGGACAGCGCGTTAAAATTCTTCCATACATACATTGACACCCCCCAACCTTTTAGGGGGTAATTTAGAAAAACAAAAAACTACAAACTTTATAATTTATTTAGATAACTATTCGTGCGAAGTTTCATGTTTATTACCTCAAGGAATAAGATTTTTCATACAAACTTTCATCCCTTATTTTACCCCCTTAGGGGTTGAATTTCGAAAAATCCTGATACACGTTATTCTTAATTTTTGGGTTTAAGTATAAATATTGAGTTTCGAGTTAATCGGACAGCGCGTTAAAATTCTTCCATACAAACTTTGACACCCCCCAACCCTAGGATAGGGTACTTTTCCGGGATAAAAAGTACCCAGTGTGGTGCCCAGGATATTAAAGAATAATTATACCAAGTTTCATCGTAATCGAACCGGTAGTTTTTGCGTGATGCCTGAACAAACAGACAGACAGACAGACAGACAGACAGACAAAAATTTTTTTAATCAAATTTTTGGGTTCGGTGTCGGTCTAGTAACACCCCCTGCTATTTATTTTTTTGATATCTTCAATGTACAGAATTTTCACTTCTACAGATTTATTATAAGTATAGATGCCGCGATTTTCTACAAAATAGGTACGTCCTGATGAATTATAGTGATTAAAATAATCCTTAATTGATTGTATTTGATTTACCTAAATTCAATTTGTGAATCATAATTAATTGAACAAATGATAATATTGCAAAAAATAAAAATATGATAATAAGATAACATTTTAATAAATCCAGATAAAATGTTTGATTCATGTAGTATAAATAGTCATTTGAAACAACTGACGTAAAGTATACAAAAAGTCTGTTTTTTTTTTCGTTTTTTTCCACCAGCACATAACTCTAAAACTATTTCTGTTAACATCTCAGTTTAGTGGGTCCAAGAAAAAGTTACATTCATAGCACTGGCACGGACACAGATCTCAAAGATAAACACACAATAGAGGAAAATAGCCTATCAAAACTTGGCATATAACTCAACCGGGCCTATGCTTGTACAATAAACGATTCGACGTACATTTCCATGATCCTTAACAGCCTTTTATAAGTCCATTATGTAATGGACGCGAGGAATCAGACGGTCAATACAATCGGCGAGACTATCTTGCTTGTCCGCTCGACTTGATTTATGCGGTAATATTTTCGAGAAGAGCCACCCATTCTGCTTTATATGGAATATTGCAATCAATGATTTTCATACATGCTATTGATTTATAGCGGAACACAGCAGATTGCATTATACTCCATAAATATTTGTGAAATAAAAGGCTCTTTAAGCTCTTTTATGTACACAATGCTCTTGGGATAAATGGGAATATATTTTTGGCTTATGGGTGATTCACCCGAATTTACTCGCCCGAAACGGGTGAATCGACACTTTTAAATAATACCTATTAAAGTGCGAATTTCACCAATGAAACTGAACGCGATTAGCACATCGAAACCGAGTTCAAGACCTGCCATATTCCACAGAAAATAATGACAATGACAGCTCTGAAACGGGGTATAAGTGCTGATGATGATGATGATGAAATTCAGTCTTTTTAATATTATTTAAAAGTGTCGATTCGCCCGTTTCGGTCAAGTAAATTCGGGCGAATCACCCTTAAGCCACATTTTTACACTTTTATTAATTCTGCGTCCGATTTTATTTTTGCAATGAGATGGCTGACGACCTTGTCGTCCTCCTACATCACTTTAGTACATTTTGCATCAACCATCGCACACTACAGGAGTGCCGCACCGCACTTTTTTTGTATTGATGCGGCTGTAATGTGCGCTTTTCATTATCCCAACTCATATTATAAATGTGAAAGTGAGTTTGTTTGTTTGTAACACTTCACGCTAAAATGGCTGAACAAATATGGCAAATGGTTAGACCGTGACGTGGATTAGGACATGGGATACTTTTTATTCCGACATTCCCACGGCTTCGAGACATGCGGGTGAAACCGCGGAGCGCAGCTAGTTGTCACATATTTTTATTATGCTAATAAATATTTTAGCAGAGCAAACAGCTATTAACATGTCGCACATACATAGGCAGGTATTGTAAACATACAGAGCTTATATTTCATCGCTACGTTTTCCCGGCTCATCGCCAGTCCTGCTCCGCTAAAAGTAACTGCGCTTGCGCTCATTACCGTTCTGTCTTCATTCAAGCGCATAAAGCATGGCCTAGTGCTCTAATTCCTACATCTATTTAATCCATGATTAAATTTCTTTTAAACATCTATGCTACCGGAATAACTTTTAAGTCAACACATAATTTTGATCAATCTTCCGTCTTTTATTGCCAATTTAGTTTGTGCTTGTGATGGACGTCATCAGCATCAACATCTTCATTGGCAGCCTTCTTCCACCCACGGTTAAGTATAGGCCTCCTCCCGTAGGTGCCATGCGTCCCTGGTCTGTGCAAGACTCATCCAGATCTTCCCCGTTACCTCCTGTAGGTCGTCCACCCACCTGGCTATTGGTCTGCCCACTTTCTACAGTTTCTGGGCAACCATTCTGATGATTGTGATGGAAGTTATTATAGGTAATTTGTTCCATGTTTGTTACTCAAAAGCCACGTACAATTTATGCCATAGAATATATATTCACTCAGCACGTGGCAATAAAGGTGGTGTCTAACGCATTATCTGTAGTATAGATAGTGCACTAGACACCGTTTTTTCTAATAAAGTAAAGCAATAAGTTAAGATTCTTTGAAACGTCTCGTCTCTCTAGACCGAGACGGAGAACCAAGTCGGTACGAGACAAAACTCGTTTAATTTTAATGGTATAGGCAATATCATTCATGGAGTCTAAGTGGTCTGAAAGGGACACTAATTTAATTTCATTACTCTAGGAGGGTTGTTGTAGTAAAAGCCGGCCGTGTGGCGCGGTACGCTCGCCCTGACATCCAATCTGTGTGGAGAGCCCTCATGTCTGTCTCATTGAGAGCAAATCGCTCGAGCCTAGGGGACTGGCCCGGCAAAGGACATTGGGCAAAATAGAATGAGGTTTGGAACAAATGTCCACGACTAACAAGACCTATGTTACTGAATAGTCTGCTAAATAAGGAGTAACTATTAACAAGACGCCCATGAAACTAAATATGTCCGTGTAAAATTATAGCGAAATAATATTTTAGTTTTTTCAACTTTCCACTGACAGATTTTATTTTATAGGTGTTTTAGTAAAGTTACTTCTTAATATATATACTTAACAGACTATTCAGTGTCATACGTCTAGTGTGGACCACTTTTACCCATTGTCTTTTGTACATTACGGTTACCCTCACTGGAAGTTGTTTTACGGACTAAAATCCCGCGGCCCAATAGCTTCCAATCTACGTGATGTGACGGCGACAGCGCGATTGTCCAACATTCGATTAAATCTGCTTCGATTAACCTGCATCGTGAATAACATGCCTTAGGCCAGTGTTGTTAAACTTGTTGTAGTTGGTCTAGTTCGCCCACCAGTGTTTACATACATTATTATCATTGTGATTTTTATCCAACCAGCCAACTCATATTATTTATTTATTTAATAAAACTGCTGTTTGGCAAAAATAACATGGGGCTCGTGTTGGGTCGCAGAGTTTGTTTTTAATCTGAGCCGAACGACAAATTCACAACAGTCGAAATGTTTTACACATCAAATTATTCATGTTGCGCTGTTCCAAGCTTTTACGTAATCTATGTGAAGCGAAACATAGTGTAACAGCGCGAGTCATTTATCTTAATCGCGACACCTCACTCATTCAGCTAAATGGTGCACATTAGTAATCATGTAGCTTCAAATTACCAACACGATCGCTTTAACTACGAAATTAACCCTTATGTGCCACCGATTGAATATATTGGAATATCCTAATTAGAATTTACTGCATTCGAAACTTGTGACTCCAACTAGAACTAATACATTTATTTGTTATTCGATTTGACACTCGGCTTAGACAAGGGTTTGTCGCCTGTTTAGGTCTGGCTGAACCACTCTGTTCTTGTTATTTCTAGTGTCCATTAAATTATCCCTTTCCCTGAGGACTCTTTGACGTTTGTTTTTTTAAGTTTGCTTTTTCTAGGCCATCAGCTTAAAAGATCCAATCGTTGCACAGCAGATGGGATTGACAGCAACGAGTTTAAAAAAACACGTTTCTATTTCACGTTTTTTCTGAAAATCCCATTTTTTTACAGCTTTCTAGATTTTGTTGGCAGTAACTATTTCAGTTTCGTATTTTTCAGTAGGTATTGATACTTTAAATATTAAACACCACAAAAACTTGGAAAGCATACAATTAACCGCTTTGAAAGTTCCCAAACTCCACAAGGCTAATTACAATACTATTACGAAAAAGTTTAAGTTAATATTTGGCAACATTTAGGTAAGAAATATTTTCATCGCTACCCAACCAAGAATTTGCACGAACGCAAAATTATTTTAATTAAAAAACTGAGGAAAGGAAGCAAGGAGGTGGGCTTCTTAATTATTTGCTTGGTAGGGTTTAATCAAATTATATCTTGAGTGAAACTTATTATATTAAATTACTATGTAGTTATTGTTGATAGTACTTTGAAAGGGGGAGGCGTAGTGTGGTAAGCAGTTAGTGGCGGTGCGTATGAGCGTGACTTGCTTTCCTGTCTAAACTTCGGAAGGAATTATCTTACTCTACCCTACTTTGAGAAGTTTAGTGCACTAGAGCAACGGGTGACGCTATTACGAGGGATTACTTCTACTACAAAATATGAGCGATATAATATGTAGGTAAGTATTATTACACGGGTTAAAATTAAATTAGCTAGCAAAACTAAACAACACGCGGTCGTGGATGCACTTAAAAAAAAAAAAAATATCTCTTAGTTTTTTGTTTTACATATTTAGATATTGATCACGTCTGTGAATTTATGCAAGTTTAATTTGGCCTAGCATAGTATGTTCCTGCTAACGATTTTAATGTAAACAATACTATAATTTCAATTTGAAGTTAGATCTGTATTGATTTCAAAGCTATTTGGAAAATTTTCAGCATCGGCCCGCGTTGCCATGGTAAATCCGCCACCCCATGGAAAGCTCGTATTTCGGAAATTCGCTTAGGGGTAACTATTGCAATATGATAGGAATATCACTTTCCTTTCGCGGAAAAGGATGAATGGGGCGATATTTTCATCAAAGATAATAATTATTATACGCTGTGGAAAATAAATTTAGGTACCTATTCCCGCTTGGTACATTTGGCATTGCGTATTATGAAATATTTTTTTTTAAGAATTGGAGATAATTCTTTGATTAAATAAAAGAAGTAGTTAACTCATTTACGATGAATTCGAACAACATGACGACGTACAAAAACGCTACAACACCAGAAGCAGTCTTGATAAATATAAATCTTACAAGGATTTCATGACTATTTAATCGTATGTTTATTCATCGCCACGTTCTATGTTCTAAGGGTTACCATGAGATTCATCGAAGACACGTACGGCGATAACCTTTAGGTTTAATGAGGACATTAGAAGCGGCAAATTGCAGGCCCCTTGCTATCCCTTCCTTACTACCCTTTCCTTCTTATCTCACACTGAATTATAAGCATTAGATATGTAAGTATCTACAAAATCTATAGGATTAATCGTAAAATGTTCCTGTAAATCTAAAGAACTGCTAATAAATACCGGGACCAAACGTTTGTTTCTCAAACGCAGTGAAAATACTAAGAAAATATCAAGGCCGTTTTCTAGCATAGCCTCATCAAGATTTCCTCTAAAATATTAACACATTTTTTTACCAATACATTGAATCGCAATCAATCGGCTGCAGAATTCATCGGAAATTCCTCTGTACTAAAAATTCGAAAAATAAACCAGTAACACGAAAAAAATATGTCTAACCGGAATACCTACAATTCTCAACTATCGAGACTCTACTTCCTGGAATCAATGCGATTAAAATTCGGCCAAATAAACAATGACACGTAGAAGTAACACTTGATCTACGAAAACCGCCCTTTCTGCCACGAAATAAAGGCAATATCAAAGCCAAATTGTAACCAAGGTCGGGTGGTTAACTGTACAACCAAAAATGTCCAGTTTCCATGCCCATCTACGCTGTGAATGACGTCATGTACATCAGATTGGTCTATTTTCGCACTCCCCTCACAGCATCGGCTGTCTCGGCCCGGTCGTATGTCATTCACCTCAACTATGTATTGTGTCCACACAATGGATAGACCATGTTATGATAGTCATTTGAATGAAGAAAGATTATCCGGCTTATTTAAGTGTCAGTTTATGTGTTCAATAATTATATACTTAGAAAAATACAAGTTTGTTGATAAAGCCAAAAGTTTGATCAAGTTAGTTGTGTCTCCGGCTTAGAATAAGCCAATGAACTTATGCCAGTGGTATCTCCCGGCCACCGTAAGAGGATTATATCTGGTGGATGGACAAACAGAAGGATTCTGTACAAGTTTGATGGGATTGTACTAAAGCCTGGTTGACCAAAGGGCAGTTTAGCCTTACAATAAATACTGCAGAAATTTAATCCAAAGCAAACTAGTCCTTGAATAGAAGCTAAAAAATGCGATAATATTTTCTTATTGTTTGTATGTCAAAGAAAACCTTATAATAATATAGTATAGTAATAATAATGTATTATAATAATAGCGATAAAGTTAGGAATAAAAAGCTTCCGTAATCGCATAATCGATAAATTTTAATAAAAAACGATGAAGAAACAACTGCCTGCCAAATTCGGTGCCTAAAAAACGGAAACTGGCAAACTGCCAGAATGAGGTTAAGTAGAAAGGAAAGTATTGTGCAGCAGTAAAGTTTCGGGAGGGCTTAGGAGTACATGATATCGATAAGCAGATGATACTGTGGCCGATTTAAATCCTAAACTGGATAAATGCTCCTCGACCACTGAGCTGGGTTCCTGCGTTTGAATACAAATGGACCGTTTATCCCTGAAAGCCAATCTGTATGCAAATTACAGGTCCGTTTAACTATTCTCGTTAGTTGCTCATTTTCGGAACGTCTGCATTTTCAGTTTGACTGAAATATAATCCTTTCGATTGTAGAAGTGATTGATTATGTTATTTCTTTTGTTTAATTAAATTCACTTGAAAGGTTCCACAGCAAAACTTTTGTTCTTGTAGCAACCGAAGCATAAAGTTTGACTGAAATATTTCTAAGACAGCTGTCCAGTTCCTTGTTAAAGTTGTTGCTAAATCCTTAACAACCATACTTATAATAAATAATCTAAAACCGACCAAATCATTTCGCTATTAACTTTGGACGTAACTTTTGCAAACGCCTCGCGATTTTAGTGTCTTTGCGAGAAGTTGTCGTCAACTTTTTCATCCCCTTTTTCCGGTTCCGCTAATGCGCAAACTTTCCTTCAGATACGCCGACACGCCTTGCGAAGTGGCTTGTTCAAAATTTCATGAAAATCCACGAAAAAGTAGCTATACAGGAAGTATAAGTAGCGACAAAATTATAAAAGAAGAAATCGTCTTGAAGCAAGGACTTGAATACAGTTTCAGAAAAGCAAAAGGAAACGGTAACTGGATTTGGCTTTGTATTGATTTCGACTGAAAGTAATTTCGCTTTCAGAAGATTGATGAATTCTACAAAATAGTAATACACTATTCCTGACAACAGTAAAGTAATTGAATGAAAAACTGCAAAACGGTGTTCCAATATGATGGATAAAGCCGACTTCTATGCATAGTATCTCCATTTCCAATTTTCTTTATGTTAATATCGGGAACCATGTGAATGAAATATAACCATAACACATCGTTATCCTTTATCGCGCGATTCAGAATTCAATAATGCTCGCTCATAACGTCAACATCATGTGTATATCTTATCTCGATTGTGTCTGCATCTGTGTACGTCGCATTTACTTTTTCCATTCTGCCACTATTCGCGACCCGGGGCCCATTCTGCAGAACCAAACGATTCTGCGCTTGTTACGAGCATTCCATATGCAATTTTCTCCTTTCTACATTGAAATGCTTCACTATTTTCACAGTTTTTAAAGTATTTTAATGAATAGTTCGCAGTAACGTTCTCGTATTTAAATACACACGTTGAATGTTAGAATATTTGCATAGCGCAGTTTCATTGTGATAATTTTCCACGAAATTCATATGAAGTTTTGGTGTGAGCTGGAGCTGACTGAGACTATAGCAGAATCATAAAAGATTTTCCCTAAAATTACTTATTGTTATAGGCAATACTTTTGTGCACGGTAGCAAAAGATATTCTGAAAGCGAGCTATAATTATTCACATTTCAAGGAATGCTGAGCTGAGACAATTAAATAATAAAAGCGCCTACCGCCGCCGCTACAATTGAATCGGCGTAATTGAGAACATGCCGAGAGAAACCTAGTATGAGTTGGCTCATTAGTGAGTATGAATAACTTGCTCGGAACTTTATTAACTATGGTCTGAAGCGGCCTTACATAGTCATCACTGAACATTGTAACAACAACTTTGTGGTAAGGAGCTCCCGGCCTCCCACAAAGACGCGAATTTGAACAAGCTCTTGAGTGTAAAACTGTCTCTAAAGACTTTTCGTGCATGACGTTCAATTTTATTAAGTTCTTCAGAACTTGAATTGGAGTTCTGTGACTGCGGGATTTTCCTCAAAGTTGTTTTAATAATAGAATTTATTTACAGCTCGCAATCGAATAATTTCTGGAGAGCACAGAGAACAAAGGAAAGCATTTTGGAAATAATACCTAAATCACAAAATACATTAGTTTTCTGTCTCCCAACACACAGAACTTCTACATAAACTTTAAAAATATCGTTGGGGTCTATTAGAATGTCGACCACACACAGTTTGCAAGCAACAAAAATAAACCATTGATCGGAAATGTACTGAACGTCCAACTCGCCCACAATTAATACATGCTTGGAACCAAATGGTTGACTCAGGAGTGAAATAGCGTATAATGGGATGCTGTTCAATGAAAACTCGAACTTATTTAAAAGATAAAGGGATTAAAATCGATTGTCAAATTTTGGGATAGCTTCCGATCTAACCCCTGTTATAGAATCGACATAGCAAAGGGCAGCAGCAGTGAGGTTTAATGACAACGGACCAATACAGAATCGAGGTCAACGTTAAGTGTCGCATTGGACTTGGCACGGACCCTTAATTGAGCGGTTATCGTATGTTCAGAAACGGAGCGATAGATAAAATTAATAAAAGTTCCGAGAAGTCAATGCTTTGCGCTCTACTAAAGTTATTTGGCGAAACAAAAGCAGGCAATTGTAGCACATGAGTAAAGAAACGGTTAGTAAAGAAATGAACTTGTAATCGTATCAACATAATTATGACCCGTTATTAATCTTCCAAACATATTTTTCCAATTTTAATGTAGGGTGTGGGTTTTTTTTATCGGATTTTTTTTTTCAGACATGCTTGGAAATTCGAACATTATTTTGACAACCTTCTTCGAGATAAATCGAAATTACGGTACTGGTCGGTTTCATGCGAGCGCCCGGCCGGCAATGTTTGAATGAAAATCCATATCTGTCGTGTTTAGTGGCCAAATAAATTACTATAAAAACTCGTGTTATTTACAAATGGAACGAACTTTTTTACTTCAACACATTGCAATGGCAACCAAAGAATTAACTTATCAAAGATTTTATTTAAATTTACATTTGGCTTGCAAATAGAGCTGTTTAAAGTAAAGCCGAAACAAATGAACTTATCAAAGATTTTGATGGACTCACGTATGAGTGCCTCGGCTTCGCCTCGGGCTACGTTTTCACCGCGCCGCGACAGTTATGTTCTATTTAATAGTTTTTGTTCAGAACAATCGGATTGATACATCAACTACTTATCATATTGGGGTACACCGTGATCTAGGATTCAAAGAACTATCTCAATTTCAGAACAGGAACAGTAGAAACAGATCTTTAAAAAAACAAGTAATTATGTAATCGTATAACATCAAATATTTAGGTAAAGGAAAATAAAGGCTTTATTATTATTTAATTGCCTTTGACATATCTCGGGGCCCTTGGGTCCCGGACCTTTGGAAGGTGTACGAGGGGCCGAAGCCAAGTAGCGCAGAGGCCCCTTAGACAAATCTAGGTGTTGTTATTATAACATCAAATTGGTTTCTATCAAAATACATCTTATAAACATTATCGAACGCAATAAACGAATATGGATATATGGAGCCATCAACCTAAACTCATATTCGTTTAGGGAAAGTTAGTAAGCTAGGAAAACGAATGACAACACAACATGGCAAGAGTAAAATTCCCAAGAACAAGTAATTAATAAGATACGACATCCCAATATAATCAATACTTGGCCAACCACCCAAAGTCTTGAACACAAATAAGTTTTAGAAAACAAATCACGAACAAGAACTACGAGCACACATGTTTAACGAAACTTGCCGAGACACAACTTCAACTTGCTTGCAATTAATGGAAGAGCTAAGTTTCGGGACTAACTTGGTTACAATTACGTACTTATATTCTCAAACTGTTCACTAATATAGTGTCTTCAAATCTTAAATAGTAAATGTACCACATGAAAGAAAGGCTTAAATGTAGATAAATAACCACAGCAGAGCTTTTTTGTAAGCACAATACTGTGACATAATTGGGACTAGATGAACAATTTTCATTCAAACAATCAACCTAGCCTTTTCCCAACTATTTTGCGGTCGGTTAGCAGTTTTACTGAATGCAGCTGAATACTAGTATTTTACATAGAGCGACTGCTGATCTGAGCTCCACAACCCACATAATGGGTAACTGTAACACGATACCCCTTGGTAAGACTGGTTGTCAGTCTTGTGGGCGTCGAACTACCCGTAACGACTGTCAAAGATCTACGAATGACAGCCGGCAACCGAGGGCTTGACGTACTTTCCGAGGCATGGAGGCATCGAGATATGTAATGGATGGTCACCCATCCACGAACCGACCGCGGCAAGCGTAGCTTATTATTTTTATACATAAGCTTCATGCTTTAATAACAAAATATATTAGAATTCATAATTTAACCTGAACCTAATGACTTTGAACTTCATATTTCTTTTTAATTATATTAACCTGTGCTAATCCCATACCTATAATTAAGGTCACTGAACAAAATGTCCATTTATCATCGTTTAAAAATCAGGACGCCTTAACGCTGTCATTTGAACCGATTTGTTTCATTTTTCTTTATATTACATAGACTTTAGTCAGACAGTTATCTCACCTGACGGTAAGCGATGATGCGGTCGATGACGGTGCACACTTGGCTAGAAGATAACTATTCATTCCTGACTTGAAGTCTCCAAGGTTGAAACTATTATCCGCTCATGGAACCTTAGACGAGCCCATAAATCCTCCTTCGTTCCTTCACTGTTATGTATCGTTACTCATCCTGTTCTGTGTAGCTATACAGATCTACATTTTGCTACCTACGGTCTGTGGCTTAATATACACAGTGCCATGTTCACCGGCACCTCGAGCTCGTTGCGCTAAGTCCTTTTTGTCTTATGCCATATATTTGGCTTGTCACTTTATTACTCTCAATATTCAGACCTCTCACAACGTCCAGAGTTTTCAGAAAACGTTCGTCAACATCGAGGCAGGCCCAGAAGATGGCCAGACGAACTTGACGCCTACAGACAAGATTGGTGAACACTAGCTCAAGACAGAGAGAAGTGGAAAGGAGAAAGGGAGGCATTTGCCCTGTAGTGGACACAGGCTATAAATAAATAAATAACATCTAGAGTAGAGTGTATTAAGGTCTCAGTTAATGTACTTTTTTTATTATGTTACACATACATACAGATTTTTATTTTTACATATAAAAATAATACTTACTTGATCTATCATGTCACACAGGGGGACGTCATGACGTCATTGATGACCTGGATTAGGGCATAGGATACTTTTTATCCCGGTAGTACGTTCCTGTGGGTTAATTCTTTACCTCCACGCGGCGAAGCCGTGGGCAAAAGCTAATGTTTAATATAGAAGAGAAATTCGTCACCCATCGTGTGAAACTCGTTGGTGAATTTGTCCGACTACACCGTCGGAAACGCAGTCGCTAAAATAACCAATTTGGGGACCCTCATCGCGCGTCACGAGGTAATGGATGACTCTGAGCTCACTGTTGCGGTTATATTGGACGGGAAAAAAATTATATTTCGCTATTACCCTGTAAATTTCCCTGTAGCTCAGAAATGAAAGGAATAACGCCGCGGAGTGATTTTTGGGACGTGTGTGTGTGTACGTGCGCGAGTTAGAAAGCAGGAAAATTACGCTAGATATCCTTGTGGGTAAATTAACGGAAGCTGCTAATAATTTTCTCAATCAACGATATATTTCTTCATTATCATAATTCCCAAAAACGAATATGTTTTTGTTATCTACTCTAACCATTTACAACAAAAACTATGACCAATGTAGCCGGAAGCAACTAATGCTCAAATAAAACAATAACGTCACAAACATCATTCGCAAGCACACGTTAATCGTTGACTTGTGAACTCTGTTTAATATACTTAAATATTCCTCAGATATAAAGAATCCAAGAGTTCAAGCCGTGTCTGCTACATCCATTACAAAGTCCTCTGGAGAATACCTGTCTTAAACAAGCTAGTACCATTTTTCTTTGCTTAGATACATCTTTTCTTGCCGAAAAGTCAAATTATTCAGACGATTTCTGACATATCGGTCACGGAAAGTAATTAAATGCTTGAGTAACAGAAGGAAATTATAATAATATTATAAATCAACATTTAAATTGCAGAGAATATTCATAAAGCCTTCTGCGTGACTTTTAGCCAAAACAATTATTGAAAACTAGTCTACCACATAGCTATAATCAATTTTTACATTATTTGGTAAATTCGTTTATAACAATTGTAGGTATATTACTACTATTTACATGTTTTGGTTTCTTTACTACCTTTAGCTGGGGCCGATTTTCTCTGATATCTTGATAGTAAGTTGACAAATAAATACTATCACGACGTTATCTATGTCAAACATATACGACATTTTAGTATTTACTCTAGTTAAATATCAGGTGCGACGCTTCGGGAATTTTTACTCCCGGTGATACGAATCCAATTTTAGGGAGGGATATACAAGTATGTATATGAGTCATTTATTTCCCCTCGTCATTGAAAATAACATAAAACTATACTGGAGAGAGTAACAGTGAATTTGTTTTTATTGCAAAAATACTAGTTACACGCTCCGGGCCACAAAACTACCAAAAGCCCTGAACATTGTTTTCAAACAACGAGCGAACATTGTAATGTACATGTTAAATCAATCCCGAAATTATTCGACTAGTTATGTATAATTATACATTGAATCATCCATGTTAATAGCAAAAATAAATCTTCTATACCTATACTCTATTTATTTTAGCATTAGACAATTATCAGCGAATTAACGACAATAATTGTGTAATATTGTTAAAATAACTGCACTGATTTTATTATACGTTTATATCGAAATAACGAAAGGTTGATAACCGTTTTTTGTCTCATCTTATGATAAATGGAGTATAGTTAGTAAAAAATCTAGACGTCGAAAAAGTGACATACGTACATACCTACCTACGACACAAAGGCAGACGTAGCCTCAGGAATCTTTTCTAATAGAAACAAAATTAAACGACCTACCCCGTTCTCCGACTAAGTACACGAACAAAATAGTTCGCCCCAAAACCTTCGGGCAACGTGCAGCGTTTGCAGATCGTGCGCCCTTCATTAAACTTGAAGGCAAAAAGTGGGTCCTTATCTAATCTGCAGTTGTCCCTTCTTGCTTTGCAGCTGGTACCGTACAAATGTACTTGACCCCAATTTTATCTACTACCCAACTGCCCAAATAAATTCGCTCGTAGTTAAAAATGGTTGAATCGTTCCCCAAAATTGGATTGTTGTCATGATGGGATGAAAAGAGTGAATCAGCTCATCTTCGTCCGTGCCATAAAAGTTAATTAAAGGGTGCTATAGTGCTCCTAACATATGCGCTTCCAATTTAGAAGTACATTTTGACCAAAGCAAAATATATTCTGTTTCTCTGGAATGCCAAGTCATTTGCCAAAATTATTCAAGTGTGTTCTTCATAACAAAATGAGGTAATAAACATGGTAAATAAGATAATGCTTTGGTGGTTTTCCAAGTATACTTCCGTCACTAGCACCAACATCATCAAATTGATAGTTTCTTATACTTCTTATACTATTCCTTTTATTGTTGGTTCATTCCATTCCATATTTCATAAAGGATTATAAAAGCCATCAAAAGAATATTGTTGACAGGAAAAAGTTATGGAATTATGAGTAAGAATGGACACATTAAACGAACTGTAAATCACGGCCTACAAGCTGGGGTACTCCAGCGTCACTTTGTATACATATGTCATTGCGCTCATTGACCAATCAAATCACGCTCTCTTTATTCCGTCATCCTTATTGACGTACTGTAGCTGTAGAGCGGGAGGTACCAAGTAGTCAGACATGCTTGCATAAAAATAAAAGCAATTTTCGCAAACACTCTTGAAGATTTATAGCAACATAATGGTCCCAAATGGACTTTCTCAGTTTTGCAAAATGTGCAAATGTGTAGAAATAGAAATAGTATTTATTTGCATAAAACATGGTAAGCGTCCAAAAGAATAGAATCATTATCAAAATTCTATTGATTGACAAATTCTCGGATCTTAGGCCGTGTTCCTCCAATAAATTCGTGCTGAATATGACAAGTGCGATTCGTTTTTCATTTTTCATATAATGACGCCTCCTCCGTGAACAAAGCCCGTTTTATAGCCATCACAATGGGATTGTGCCCTTTCATCAGCGGGACTTTTATGGGCGCCGCGTCAGCTGTGCTGTGGGGCGCCAAAATTGAGACAGTATAACTAACTACTTTCGCCCGGTCACCCATTTAGCGGTTGCAGCTCTTTGTCACATTAACTGACCGCAATGTTAGCGTAAATATGTGCGTGAACTTCTAGAAAGGTTAAATGTACGAAAAAATTGTAAACAATATCGCATAGCTACGTTGAAAACATTGGCTTTCCGCCACAACTATTGAACTTTGTACCGATTCAGGAAAACGTAGTCTTCGGCCACTTTCATCTGTTTACGCCGTCTATTTTCAGCTTTTGGCACATGCCCTACAAAACGCATACCTAAATCAAGAAAAATGATACAGTGCATGACGTGCAAACGGTGCATAGCGAAGTATTGTTTATAAGGCAAGAAATCATAAACCGATAATACGAGACGATAGCTCTCATTAAAGGTTATAGTAGATGGTAGATTTCCGTTTGGCTCTCAAATATCTGTGAATGTGACACAGTAGATTGTCACCGATGCATCAATGTATCGCATTGAAGCTTTCCGTTATGAATATGATCGTACCTATCTCTGGTAAACATTCTATGGATAAATGCATTAATTACGACCTGCATGGCAAATATCTTGATGTAGATAGTACTTGTACTTGTATATGTCAAGTCGAGATCGAGTCGGACGCAGCAACCACATAAGACCTTGAATCGCTTGCATCGACTTAAGCGTTACCTGTTTTAAACGTTGTTTTATGTATCAACAAATCGCCATCAGTAATTTTAGCATCTGAATGCAAACCTTCTACTGTATTTGTAATTACAGAACCTTCAGTATATGGAAAGATGTTTCTTTTGTCTCTCGTAATTTTATTAGCCTTGTGAGACAGAGAGCATTTGACTTTTGAAGGTTTCTCTTTTTTTTTTATTGGCTTATTTGAAATCAAGTACCTATTGTAGATATTATCCCCTGTTCATATGGCCCTTTTGTCAAGGTTTGTTTGACAATTAAATATTTATAATACTTTCTTTACATGTCTACCTAGGTAGGAAGATAGGTGAATGTTGCGTGTTTTTTGAACAATCCAAGAAAGGTAGATACCACAAAAGTAAATTGATAATATATTAATATCTTTTAATCACAATTAATAGCTGTTCTGTATGTGGTGATGTAAGACTGGCTGTACTATACACAATGGAGAATTACCGTGAACGACGCAGATCTTTGATGCTTATAATTATTATAGTGTTAATAATGTTAATATACTAATATAATACCTATAGATATCTACTACATATATGTATAGTAGTTAGGTAGGTACTAGTAGTAGATATCTTAAGATTTTCTACGCGTAAATTGTTACTTCAATTGATTCGCATTTGTTCTCCGTCTGAATGTTTAATTTCGTTATCCTTGAAATCAGTCAAGTCAGAAATTGTATTGTTTTTTATAGTTTATTTCAACTTTTTTTTGTAACTAATGGTAGACGATTGGGTTCCTCATGCATTGGTACATTAAAATATTCATCTACAATATACACAGTAACACTAAAATGAAATGGGACCTTATCAATGACTGGTACGTTTTTAGGATAAATTGCAATGATGCTAGTAGGTACCATCTTGGAATTGGTATTATTAAATTCATAATCGATAATGACATTATGATAGTCATCTGTAGCTGAACTTGAAACGTATTTCCGTAATGGGCGTGTTTATGTAATTTTAGCCATATCACATGGTATGGCGTGACTGTCTGGCATTATCTTATCTTGTTTATCTCACTTTTGCAATCTGTCCTTTCTGTAAAAACATAAACAATTACTAGAAAAAGTAACCCACACGTGTTTACGTCAGGTAGCACGTAACAACCCGTTTGTACTATGAATAAGCTAGTTAACGCATTCACCGAGCAGCGGACGAGGTGTTCCCAGCTGTTAAAAAGATCGCGCGATCAAATATTTACATAAATACCAAACCCATTTGCTTACTGTACCAAATTCTATCTCGACTAACGACACTATATTATCAAACCACTACAGTTTTATCTTAATTTTATTGTTCCATTCATGCAATTAAACAACATTCCATTTTAAAACAAACCAAAAAAAATACTCACAATCTGATACAGTCCCACTGCTATTCGACGCTAATACACCGAATGTTTTAACGTTTACAACACATAAAAATATTAACCACCACATTATGGCACAAAATTTGGGGGCTGCCCGATGACAGCCCACCAAAAGGAACATTCGTCCTGTAAACTTTCGATTTTACGAAAATCACTATGAAGCAACACTGCTGGGCAAATCCAGGAGCGTGACAGGATTACGTCACGTTCATAACACTGATAGCCGTCTTACACCCTGTAGTCACTGTTATTAATACTGCGAGTGGCAATATTTTGGTGATTGGTTGGTACGCGAGAGTTTTGAGGTTATTTCTACGTGCCACTGGTGCGAGCGCGACGGAGAAATGTCGCGCTTGGCAGGTGAGGCGATGCGGCGCAGGCAGCGGGCCGCTAGATGGCGCGGGTGGCGTACGCGTGACGTAGCTACGTTTAGTTTCGGCGACCGAACGGCGGCGCTGCGCTGCTGATTCTAGCTACAGATTTTTCCAACGCATCACGCGAACGACACGATGTTAAGCCTCGCTCACATGCGATCTCGAGTACAAACGACTATTTACGACAGCTGAGGGTGCACCATTAGTTTTTATGAGTTAGCTTCTTTATTACATGAAAACGCGTCTGTTATAGCCAGAAATCTAATACCGTTGATATTGCGATTCCGGGACGTTGAGTTTAGTTTGGTATGTATTAGACAGAGGAATAATTTATTATCATTAGATATTATACATTATTATTGCAAAGCAAATTCGGTACTTACAAGATGCAAGTTTTTGAAATTCTAACTGAGAATACTAACTCTTAAAAAAAAATCAGATTCAATAGAATGCAAAGACTTATTTGCAAATGTGATTTTTACTCCAAAATTTACCTACTTATTTATGTAAGGGCCAGATTATAAATTGAAAACTCAGAAGTAATTCCTAAATAATTTCTAGACACTAAACACAGAAGTTGACAACCACGTTAAAATAATTTAATAAATCGTATACCTAATCGGTAACAATAAACACCAGTCATCCAAAAGTTGGCAACACAACGATAAAAAGATGCAAAATTAGGTTCAGCTGTGATCTCGCCCTAACGCTAGAACAGGAATGCGCGCGCATCTTAACAGTGCCGCCGTGGGAAGACGCCGGGGGGCGTGGCGTCAGTCGTTACGCACATACGCCAGTACGCAACGCCGCGATAACACACCCGGCTGATAACACCCCCACTGATAACACACTCTACATTCACTGTGAGGGTCACGCACACAGACGCAAACCTTGCTTTCACGTAATTCTACGTTGAGATCGCACAAGACCCCGTACTTTCTCGCTGAATTCTGTGTTGATGACCTTTGCGAATGTGTGCGTGTGTCCATCTTTTGTTTATAGAAGTTAATAGTCCTCACACCCGGCGTCCTGTCAACCGGTTCCTTATCAACAACACTCTTCCTGATTCTACCAACAAATACACACCGTCCTCCGGAACGTATCCTAT
Organism: Eupsilia transversa; assembly: GCA_914767815.1. Taxonomy (NCBI): domain Eukaryota; kingdom Metazoa; phylum Arthropoda; class Insecta; order Lepidoptera; family Noctuidae; genus Eupsilia; species Eupsilia transversa. The sequence continues at coordinate 6,724,213 of OU611874.1, forward strand.
TTATACATATATGAATAAGAATCCCCTCTAAAGTGTCCTCCTTTACAGCGTCTGAATAACGGAAAAGGCTTTCGATTTAAACAATAAAATCTTAAAGAGCATTAAGTTTATAATTCAATTATTTATTCATATATTTTTTCTTGATATGTAGAACTAATCAAGTTTCCGCTCTTCACAGTTTATTAACGTTGTATTTCATGTATAATTATGAGGAAAATTGTTCACTTATCGTTTATTTGATAAACTTACTCGTTTTGCTATTTTAAGTTTTGGTGAACAGCTGGCCACACGCGTCGTTTATGTCAACAAGACGTTTCTATTTATGGGTTAGGGACGCCCTGATGATCAACAGAGCATCTATTTGAATCCTAATTAGTATCTTCATAGAATGTAATTACATCATCATTCAACCTTTGAAAGGGTACTGTAGCAATAAAAAAATGTTTTCAGGATGATATTATGACGTCATACCAGACTGAAAACGTGCATTACTGTATAGCCTCCCAAAGACCCAACAGACTGTCAAACTCATCAAAATGGCTGGGAATAACAATCGCTGTTCCTACAATAAATGAATCCAGATTGATTTCAGAACATTAACAGGAAACGTACTACATTTCACGCTTCCCAAATAGGGTCATTCCAAATTGCTTTTACATTGAACATCCCGAAATTCTGGGTCATCGGCGGACGGCGCAGGAGAGATGCGATTTTTCAAAAAGCAGCTGAAACGTAGGAGCGTGTTACTCAATAAAACATTTCAGGTGAGACGTGCGCTGAAGCCAAATTAACCGAACGTGATTGTCGCGGATATTTTTTATATAAGAAACAGGTTAAACAAAGAAAGAGAGAAACTAATAAAGCAATAATAAATATACACTACTGCAGAATATTAAATGAGAATATACTTAGATAAAATTACTAAGTTTGCACATACGTGCTGTAACGAAGTATGCTGCACGTGATTCGTGTTTACACTTTTTTATTTAGTTTGGATCTAGCAAACAACTAGAGGACTACCTCGAGGACGTAGCAATATTTTTATACCCCGAGAAGTATCCTCAATCGTTCGCAGTCCGCACTTACTTTTGCTGTGAATGTAGGTAGCTTTATTACCTTTCTGTTTTTTTTCTGCGCTTGCTGGTTTCGAAAATGGAGAAATCTAATAACTTCAATAAACATCGCACATCTTATCAAGCCTTTGTTGATATAGGTACGTTAGTAAGTGGTAAACGCTTACAAAGGACTTCGTGGTCCAATATAAAGCGTATTACATACAGGGTGACTTTGAATTTAATGGCTTTGAAATCCTTCAGAAGGTGAAACTATTCATGAATATAAAGAAGTTTCATCATGTGAGCATTACTGAAATAACGAAAATAATATGCTGTTTTATACAAAATTGCAATAAAAATGTAAGCAACAGATTGCCGGCTTGTACAAGAATCGGGCAAATAGTACCTACTTAGGTAACATAATCGATGTTGAATGATTAAGAACAACAGTACCTTTGTATTTCTTATGTGAATGCTTCAACCGCAGCGTCAAATTTGTAGGTAATTAATACATAACTTTAACATTACCACAGCAGTGATCAACATAGCTATAAAATCCATTATAGGTAGGCCTATAGGTAGGTAACTAACAAATAAGCAAAAAAACAGCTACACATGCTACACTATAGTCAGCAAATGTTAACAAGCGTATGTAATTATAACCAGTTTCGCGTACTGAACACAAGTGCACAGTACACAAAGCAAAGTTTGGTTTCAATTAATTTGAATATTATTTCCGCGGAACATGAGCCGGTATTAAATCCTTTCATAATGATATTCCAGGTATATTATTGCATTTCTCAGTAATTTTGGGAACAATTGGAAGGTTGGTTGCAAAATGCATTTATTTCGTTCTAATATTCTGTTAATCGAGAAGCACAATATTATTTTATTTGTTTGTTACACAACTTTGTATAATAGATAACATAAGCATAACATTTTGTTGTTAAAATTAACTTGAATCTAAAACCGGTAAGTAAGCTTGTAATATTCTATAAAATCATTAGTTAGGTACAACTTTCACTTGGAAAAGCTTAAACGACTGAAAATATTCGAGAATCCAAAATCACGTACATCACCCATAAAGTTAAGCAGTTAATTCCAAGAATTAAAATAAATACCAAGATAGAATCTTTTAAAGGCTGAAGCAGACGCACGTAAGTATAGACACAAACGAGAATACAACCATAAAACGTAGGACCCACAGACATGTGGTCACATTAAAATGCAGTTACGATGTGACCCGTAAACTGACGGACCATTATTTATTACCCAGTGAATTTTATGTGAGGGAACAAAATGGAATTGTTTCACTTATCTTCGGTCACTATGCCAATGAGGATTAAATGTAGGTACTTTATTTGGGAATCAATTTAATGAAATTGTAAAGGAGAATTAATTAGCCAAAGTGTCCTTATTGAAACGGTAAATAATAATGGGGAATGAATATCAAAATATGGGTGCCTTAAAAAACAACATAATCAGCCTATAAAATTGCCCACTGCTGGGACACAGACCTCCTCTGTGACAGGGACTGGGCTATAATCCACTGCCTTGGCTGGGAAGATTGACTACACCTCAATTTACCTAGCATTTTTCCAACTAGTCGTTATCGGCTTCCAGTCTAACCGGATGCAGCTGCATCCCAGTATTTAACATGGAGCCAACTTACCTATACTGAACTAATTTATATCTGACCTTCACAATCCAGTTACTGGGAAACACAATACCCCTTGGTAAGACTAGTTTTCAGATTTTCGGGCTTCTGGCTGCCCGTAACGTCTGTCAAAGATCCACGAATGCCAGCCGGGACCAACGGCTTAACGTTCTTTCCGAGGCGTCTCGGAGGGGGTATGTGATGGATGTTCACCCATCTACGAACCGACCTTGGCAAGCGTTTGAACCGTGCGGCTGCTATTAGCCAAGAGCCCCTGATTTACGACATCTACGTGAAAGTAAACCCAAACATAAAGTCATGCTTCATGGTATTCATTGAAGAACTCTGTTCTCAATTTTCGGTGTTATGGCGGCTTATGAATTCAAACAAATATAAACAATTAGGAAATGCCAAAGGCAAATAGTAAGAATATGCACAAAAATAATTTGGAACTTGGTAAAGAAAAGAGAAAAAATAAAACTAACCTTGAGCTAGCACAATTAAAAAACAAAAGCACAGGATCTTCAACAAAACACCGAACTTATCCATGATTTATCTGAAACTAGTATAAAATATTGTATGAATCATTTGGATGAAGCAGAGCGATAACACTAATCTACTTCCCGTGTTCCGTTCCGTTTGTATTCCGCTTAGAGCTGTTGTTGACAAAGATGAACATAAATAAAACTAAAACAAACCTGTGTTATTTACAATAATCAAGGTGGTGGGGTGATATTCTTTACCTCATCACTTTTCATTTCCAATAGGTACCACAAATATGAGAAAAGCGGAGAACCGAACAAAGTGGAAGAACATCATACATAACGCCACGAAGGCCTTTCATGGACACGACCATCAATAATAAAGTACGCGAAGTACGCCAAGAAGAGACAGACCACAAACATGCATGTCTATAAAATCTTTTTCCGAAATCGCGTTTTTTTTTCCCCTCTTTCAGGAATATTTACGTTTTTACAATAACCCAAAATCCAATCGTTGTTAATGTTATTTTAAGTATTAAGGAAGGCAGTCGTTGAAAGGCGAAAACCATAAATTATCAATCAAAGTAAGTGGCTACCGACGATCTCAATCGAACTCAGAGACCACAGACACGCTACACTTGGCTCGAATACCGAACAAGACGTTATGGTAGGTACTATTGTACCTACCATAACGGCTTGTTCGGTATAAAGCACCGAGGCGTTATATCAACGTTCACAAATCCATGTAAATTAATCCTGGGTAATGTGTCTAGTCTACGAGTACCTGGGATCTGAATACAACCCTGGATCTACTGTATTAGCGCAAAGCTGATAATGCTGCGTCAGAGCAAGGACAATCCTTTGAATAGATTTCAAACGCTACAAAAGAGGTTGTCCGATATTGTGAAGAAGCGAAGATTATGTAATGTTCAGCTTGTGTCTGTCTGAACTAATAATTTTGTGCAGAATATATACAGTGTGAGTCTTCATAATGTGCACATATCGAAATGGGGGAATCTATGCTTAATTTTATCGACGGAAAAAATAAAAAAATAAATCTAAATACATTTTTTTTTTCCATTTTTTTTTATTTAAAAAAATTCGTCTTATTGATTTTTTATTACGATTATTGTAAAAATTGATTAAAAAAACAGATTTTTGGACGAAATACCTGTTTATTTTCAATTGAGGGTTTTTTGGGTTTAATTGGGAGGGGTTTTTCCCACAATTTTCATTTTATAAGAACACTTAATTACTACCAATCATTATGGAGTTGAGTTTGTTTCATCGCGATACATCATTTAAAAGTTACACCGTTTTTTTACATTGGGGTAAAAAATACAAAATAAATAAAAAAATAAAAATAGATTTTTTTAAATATTTTTTCCGTTTGTCAAATTAAGCATAGAATCCCTCATTTCGATATGTGCACATTATGAAGACTCACACTGTATTTGAATAATTTTAAATCCCTGTGTTTAACGTGGGCTAATCGCGCAAACTTAGACAGCAATTATGTCTAAATGACTGGTATACTGAAGGTATGTATTTCATATATTGGGAATCGCTGTACTTATCTAGTTTAAGTGATAATTTACAAAGACCTCCTACTTAAAATCTTGACAAACTATTTCGGTACCTTAACAAAGTGCTGGACTAATTTTTATTTGATTATTATACAATTATTAAAGTTCTGAGAAGGAAAAGTCTAGGTAGGTATCGGCAGATTATTCCATTGGAGATGCACTGAAGTGCGAGCTTGCACTCAGTCGGAATTCAAGTTTGACTGATCTCATAAAAGCTGCCTCGCATTGTTTTATACCGAAGTATAAGTATTAAGATAGTAGTTTAAAGGATTAGGAAATAGAATAATTATCTTAGAAATTATTTAGGAAAAAAATAATAATGTTGGACATCCCGTTCCCGATACCGGTGAGCTAATATTTTTTAGGTTTTTAAATGTTTAAATAAAAATTATAATAATATTCTAATATTTAGAAATATAAATTTTATATATATTAATGAATCTTGGACAAATTAAAACAGGGATGAGAAAAGACTAGACTAATTAGAATTTATACCAAAAGGAAAATACTTTTGCCAGGAAACATTAACGTAACACTACATTATTCACACGTTACCTTTATTGATACAAGATACACTACATTTTTAATTTAAAAACACTTCTTTGAGAAAACAAACACGTCTTCCTTTGTTGAATAAAAATATTTACCAAAACATTTTCAGAAAGACCAGTTTACCATAACACAGCAATATTTCCTGCTTTTGACTATGTTTACAGTACACGTTCCAAAAAACAAACGAAAATAATCAACCCCTATTGCAGGAAAGTCCGAAATTCGAACAAGATTTCGCATATTCTCGCCGTTTGCGTTGCTTTCAAACCTAGTTTAGACGAAAGCTGAGTTCGCAAGGATTGTGGGGGCGAATTCACCTGTAATTATGGTGGCAGCAGATAATTGTCGCCCCCTGACACAAAAGACCCTGAATCATAGCTGAGCCAGCACTGACTGAATCGAAGTCTGTCTTTAAGGCTGCTTCGTAATTACACATTGTGATTCACGTTCCTATATTTTGAGCCGATTCTCGGATTTGGATTTGTTTTCATATTTATGTAATTTTCTTTTATCATAAATATTATACCATCAAAACAAAACAGTTATAGAACATAACTGACCGAGTTTAATACGTTTTTCTGTATTATATTCATACAAGCCATGAAAACATGATTCAAACGGATCAAAATCACTGAAAAATTGCTACAAATTAAGGGAGTCGTGACAGAGTTATTTACTTAGTCCCATTAATATTCCCAAAGGCTAGATTACTAACTCGCCTAAAAACTAAACACCAAGAATCACAATGTACACCAATTAACACGAATAACAACTCACAAAAGCGGAGAATAATAAAGGTTTTATTAATACACTCATTTAGAATTCCAATGAATTCCCCGATGAGCTTGTAAACATCCGACCGCAATAGTAAAATGGATAATGAAACAAAATGTATAATAACCATTTATAATATTATAGGTACAAATAATACCTGGGTGACTGCGCCAGGTGAAAATAGAGAAAACGAATCTTCCCTGAAATGAGACCTAATAGCTAGATCGATTTTTCGCCCCCCCCAGTTTAGAGCCGAGAAAGTGAAGACAAATATATATATATATACAGTATTTCCGGACATGTACTAGCGATATTCTAAATACTTAAATATAAACTATTTTAAAGGACAATTACATTCTAAGCTTGCACTATACACTTCAATTACAATAATGATTTCCTGTTTAGGGTTCCGACAATGGCCTTTAAGTTTATATTTAAGTATTTAGAATATCGCTAGTCCATGTCCGGACACACTGTATAATATTTAATTATATATGTATATTCCTCTTTTTAACCGACTTCCAAAAAGGAGGAGGTTATATGTTCGTAGCGTATGTATGTTTTTTTTTTTTTTTTGTGTATGTCCGTCGATATTTTCGTCAATTGTGAACGGATTTTAAAAATTCTTTTTTTGTTTGAAAGGGTATGCTCTCAAGGTGGTCCCATATAAATTTTATTAACTTAGCTTGAGTACTTTTTGAGTTAGCTTCATTAATACGTATTTTTCCCACTTAGCCTATATGGACGATCTCTTAACATTTTCCTGTCACTGTTATTTACATAGCAGGTCGTGATATTCGAACTAGTAGGGGGTAGGTACCACAACTAAAAAGTGAAAAAAACCAACCGACTTCCAAAAAAAACACTAGAAAGTGAAAAATAACTTTAATTTCGGAAGTCGGTGGCTTAAAACGAAAATTCAAAACCAAAGACACCGACTTCCGAAATTAAAGTTATTTTTCACTTTCTAGTGTTTTTTTTGGAAGTCGGTTGGTTTTTTTTTTAATAAAGATAGGATAATTGTTAAACTAAGTTTGAACATCCCAAAATGCACTGTTCCATTTTAATCTACAGTTTACTTGGAAAGATTAATCGATGTTCGTAATCTCGGATTAGCGGAGTTTCACAGTAAAATGATCTTAGTTTAGGGTTTATTACTGGCTATCAGACCTCTGAAAAGCCCTGCTTTACCCTACTTAGATATAATTACTGGTGGAATCAACCACAGGTCAAGTGCTCAAGTTACTAGACGCCAGCTGTTATGTGTTCGCTTAAGTTACAGACTGACCTGTTAGTAAAATATGTTGTTTTAAATTAAGTATGGTCTTTTTGTTGTTAAGTAAATGGTACTTAAACTGCTTTTTATGAAATTGTTAATAGAATTAAACTTACCTATGTTTTCTTGGCTTTCTTACTTTTTGTACAATTTTGAAGTAGATTATATTGGCAGGAAATCAGTTGCATGATTAAAAAACTTATAAATTGCTGTTAAGCAGTTGGATATTAATTATTAGAACCCAACCGAAAATCCGTTTGAAAACGAAAACGTAATTTGGCTGTTTTGGCATTTGGGTATTTCCATCTGGAATTTCTCTGTAGCAGCCCGGAGTCTGGATTTGTGCCCGGTTGATGGCAATAGGCTTGCCCCCTATTACTTGGGACTTCAACAACACTGGCGAAATGTGGTTTTACCATAGGTACACCTCTACCTAACCCTTTCGGGATTACAGGTGTGATGATATGTTATGTATTTAATTTCAAACGAATAGGATAATAAAAGAGTGCATGGCTGCTGGAAACACAAATATTTATAGAGAGCTGGGAAATCAATGATGACTTCAGTTGACAATACAAACAGAATACTATAGCTTTATTGTTTGATCTTAGGACTGATTTTCATTAGGAAATAAATAAACAGGATGTTTATAATTACATAAATACTAACGTAATTATAGACATTTTTTTTGGTTGTTTATGAACACGAGAATAAAATTATTATACTCAATTTTTTTTTGTGATAGATTCGGAGGAGAGCACAGAACAATCAGTTTTATTCGAATCTTACACTGTCATGCGGGTATACAACCTCCATCAGTTTTCCAGGTGGCATAGGCAATACAAGAAGAAAAAACTTGGTATTAGTTGAAAAAGTCAATTGTCATTAAGTTGAACCAAGTTGTCTATGACGCAGAATTACAATAAAAAGGAACAAATAAATGTATAAGACTAAGTACCTACCAACATATAGCTTTGCTAAATGTTTTAATATGCAATATTGTTATATACTTAATGAATAATTGGATGGTAGCTGACGTGATTATTAAAACTTGATCAAGAATCAATATCTGATTAGAAAACTCCTTTCCTTATTGCAGCATTATTATAGCACTAGTGTCAAGCACTACAAATCTTCCAAATGCAAAATTGATTCAAAAATAAAAAGCTGGTAACTATCGACTGAATATTTTTTTCCGCATTTACATAGGTTGGTACCTACTAGCTGTAGAGTATTAATCAAACAGCCCTCATTTGTCACAAGCGAATGAGCTCACAGGAAATTGATGGATTCATACTTAAATGTCCGCTTTCAGGAATCCATGTAGCGTTTAAATTAAAATTTTAATGGAAGCCTGGTATTAAAACAAATTGAATGACATTACTTTTCATATCAGAGCCGTTTAAACAGTTTTAATATCGTCTGTGGCTTCGATTGGGTGAAGAGTTTTGGAATAGGTATGTGTTTATAAATACATATTTATTATTTATTAATATATAATAAGATAATTGGTATCATGCTTTCAGTCAGAGACACAATGTCACATAATTAATCTATTAATGTCACTAATGTGTGACACTGTCACTAATTTTCGTCATGATATCGCAGCAAATAGTTAGACTAGAATAAGGAGTAGTCTGTTCTATTCTAAAAACCTAAATCTAGATACAAACATACACACAATAACTCACGCCTTCTTCCCAGGGAGTCAGAAACTACAGAACGCCACCAGCTACGATCCTTACTACTTACTCCTTTTCAAAATCAAGATGTTTGCAAAAAATACTTTAGGCATCTACTGAAAAACCATAGGGACTTAATAATAGCATCATTCATGTCAGATTTAAATACAAACAAAAGAAAAAAAACGATGTAAAGCTTCATCACTACGCACCTAATATCTTCGGCGTCCTCACCTCACAGCTCAACATACCGATCTCAAGTATTTTATTCCCACCACATAAGCAACAGAAAAAAAGTACGTCCTTACCCAACGCCATGTCGCCTGCGGGTAATTCTGTGTGGTCCCCGGCTAATGCTGTTTGGAGGCGGGCAGCATGGATGACGGAACTTCGCCTACGCTTGGTAAAACACATCCGGGCAACAGGCTAAAAAATGTGGGGTAAAAACTGTCTGTAGATTACTTTGACACCGGAGTCTGGTTGCTGCTGTGGGGTTATTTTGTGACAGTTGTATGGCACTGATTCAAATGAAATTTCTTGAATGGTCGACTATCTACTTGAGTTTTTCTTCAAAGGCATTCAATATTTTCTAAATAGTCCTCAGATAATTATATCTTGTTAAGAAACGTCTAGCCTTTAAAGGCCTTGCAGTTTAAGTAACTTTTTTTTTTTTTTTTTTTTTTTTTTTTAATTTCTATTATTTAAAAAAGTACCGACCGAACCGAATGTCCAGGTTGCTTTTTAACACTGGAGTCTGGTTGTAGCTGTGGAACTATTTTGTGACAGGTTTATATACATACTAGCTTTTGCCCGCGACTTCGTCCGCGTGAAATTTGAGCCCTCGACCCTAAGCTTCGCTTCTTTTCCATAACTTCGTTTCGCTTGACTTTTTCTTTTTCACGGCTCCTAAGGGTCGTAGCGTGATGTTACATATAACCTTCCTCAAAAATTGGACTATCCAATGCAAAAAAGAATTATTCAAATCCGGCTGGTGGTTCCGGAGATCACCCCTACATACTTACCTCTTTATAATATTAGTATAGATTAGTTTAGCTAGAAGGGGGTGACTACCGAGATGACGACTAATAGAGAAGTCTGGAAGAAAAAGACATGTTGCGCCGAGCTCAAATAAATTGGGATAAGGGCAGGAAAATGATGATGATTAGTATAGATAATTAGTTATCTATATTAAACTAACCGTAGGTGAGCATGTAAACATGTCTAGCCTATCTAAATAGTCCAAATTTCCCTCGGAAACTAAATACAAATAAGATTAGTCTGGTATATTTAGATGGCTATAAATACTCTCTGATATTTCCCTCAATCCCTAATCAACATTCCTAAATACGGCCGAAACAAGTGAAACAAATTAGCAGTTCTGGAGTAAGTAGCCCTTCGCACGTTCATTAAAGTCAGATCCACATAACGGACCCTCCTCACTAATTCTAACATGGCTAATTACACGCGTTACATTAGCAGAGGTTTTAAGTAACTCCATGTTCATATTTTAATTGATGTAATCTAAGGCAATGACGCAATTACTGAGGGCTGTTAAAAGCCAACACCTTGCCGGCTTTACACCCTACCCGGGCAGAAGGTCGCTTGTTTAACCGTACGTAATAATTCTTAGAAAAAAGACTACCTACTCAAAGTCCCTACAAAAGTTTGAATCTTTGAAATGAAAATATTAAGATGAACTTTGGAGCGTTAACTTGTCTTTTATCAAAGAAAGGATGATCTTCTGCGACGGAAATGGCTTATTGCTCTGAAATTATTTCGCGAAATTCTCAGTTTAATTCAGAACACTTTTGCTTTTTTATTTCAACACAAAAGATCCTCATCATTACTGCAGCACCACTACTAAGTACATACTAAAACCCAATTAAATGAATCTAATAGTTTTTAGAATTACCTAGGGACTCGTTAAGACTTTAATTCTATTTTTCCACGAATGAACTGAGAGGGATTCTTTGTTTATTGGTGGCAATTGCTTTTGGCTTATTGGATCCAATTGAAATCTTAAGTACACATCGAAAAGCTGTAAAGTACTGGAGATAGGAGAAAATGTTTTTATTTTTGGGGTTAATCCACGAAAAGTCTTCGATCTCTCTGTGTATGGATTGATTTTCTTTTCAAGTATGAATCAATATCATCGTCATCATTTCAGCCGAAAGACTGAATTAAGGATAACTAGGATTTAAGCCTCCACTAAGCGCCGCCACTTCGACCGGTTCTATGCTTCTCGCATCCAGCAGATTCCTGCGGCCTTCACCAATTCATGGGTCCACCAGGTGTACGCGGTTGCCACTCCAGAATTCTTTCGCCGCCATCGGCCATCTGTTCTGTGAGCCTGCCCACTGAATATGAACATCACAGTTAAATTGGCCTGAAAAATATCGAAACTAAAAGAGTCTACCTAGATTTTTGCTACTCCATAGTGCTCGATGGAATGACTGATTCATGCTTTCGAACTGTCCCGAATAGACGACTAATCTATGTGGCTTTTTTTTCAAAGGCCCTATTCGATTTTTTAGGGTTCCGTAGTAAACAAGGAACCCTTATAGTTTCGCCATGTCTGTCTGTCCGTCTGTCTGTCTGTCTGTCTGTCCCCCGCTTAGCGCAGAGACTGTTAGTACTAGAAAGCTGTAATTTGGCATGAGTATAAATACTAATGAAACAGACAAAGTGATAAAATAAAATCATGAAAAAAAAGACATGTAAAGTGGGGATATCTTTTTTTTTTCGTCTATCCCATGGTGTGGGGTATCGTTAGAAAGCTCGTTCAAAAATATTTTGAGCTTGTTAAAACCATTTTTGGATTGAAGGATCCGTCTGCGAAATATTAAGCTTTAAAGTGCTAATTTTTGTCAGAGTCAAGTGTGTCCCCCCCCCCCCCATGCCAGCTAAACGGTAAGTTCTGGATAATTATGTGGAAAAATTCACAGTAGTAGTATATATAACGAAATTAAAAGGAAAACTATCACAGCTAAGTAGGCTCTACTAGTTAACGAGTAATTATCGACCAACTTAAATTTGCAGTTGCAAAAACATGTTCTACCATACATTTTGTATGGGAGAACATGTTTTTCAACTACAATGTTAAGTTTGTTCTTGGGATAAGTTCATCCCAGCTACGGAACCCTTCATTGTGCGTGGTCCGACACGCACTTAGCCGGTTTTCTGAATTGTTTTCAGATAATCCTATATATCTTGTTAAGAATCGTCTTGTCTAGCCTCTAATAGTGTTAGGTAATACCTAGGCTTAACTTTAATTTAGTTTCAGTTCTTATTTTATTTCAAACTATTGGTGTAAACAATAATTCGATAAAAATACCGGCCATCTCTAAACATGAAAAGGAATTTCAACTATCAACAATATTTTTATTAGTGTAAGTGATTCAATCGATTTAAAAGTTTATCTTTCTATCTGATTTTTTCCATTAAAATGAAAGTACGGTAAATAAGAAGCTTTAAAGTTAGTTCCTTAGCCTCTCATTCAACTTTGTTCTTCTATATTCTCGTAGAACGCTGCTCCATTAGTTAAGAATACCTAAACTACAATATTAAATTTAGGATTTTTTGTTAAACATAACTCTGGAAAACAAAGATTTTAAGAACTATCTCGATCTCCCATCCAATAAAATTTTTGAAATGTTCATTGAGGTTCGACGGGTCCACCACCCCCATCTTGGCAATTATTTCCCTTTACACAATAGATACCTATACAGATCTTCCACGAAAACGAACTCTCGATAATGAGATCTAATAAAGAGCTGTTGTAACCATGGACGTAGATGTACCCCTATTTTGTATTACCATGGTTAGAAAATTATGGATTAACAACCCTATGCAATTCCAAAAACTTTTCAAAACGAAATAGTCACAGATGACGAGGTGCGACCGGAGTATGTAACCGGACAGAGAGAAAACTTCATAGAATCGGGCAATGATAGGTATTTACTACTACAACACAGCGCGCCAGCACAACACTTAGAAGCTTAGCCTCTAAGGAGGGTTACTCTGTGGCGTGACTTTCGTGCTAATTCGGAAACACCATTGATATCCGAAACACGAAAATATCCAAAGCGTACCTTTTCTAGTTTAACTGTAGCTATTTATCGTTTTGACAAAAGCGACTTTTCTTAAACACAAAAAGCGAAAAACTTTCATGCGGTTTATTAAAAATCTGCTGTAAAATAATTATATGATATCATCCTGATATTTTTTTAATAGCAAAGTGCTGCTCAGTATAAAACTTGCAGTACCTAGCAAAAATAGTGGCGAAACTACTAACACGATAACACAATCTAATAACTTTAATACAACTTTAAGTTAAAGTTTGCAAGTATTCGAATTCTTAATTCAAACCAAACGTTTAAAGACTTAAAAAGTTTTTAGCCCAATTTGAAAGAAGTTTTAAAACTAAAAAGGGTTCTAGAAAAGCAAACAGTTTCATACTGAACAAGTGCAACAACAAAAACAATATCGAAGGCGGACTATATTAAAGTTAGAAGACTTTCCGTATGGAAGGAACTCATAACAAACCGTCAGGTTTCCACTAACTTCATACTCTTGGGAAATCAAAGGAGGCGCGGTGAGCGAGCATTCTTTAAAATTAAACTGATTGACATTTAACCCACTTAAATTCCTGATACTTTGTAACGTTTCAAGTTTACCTGACACGTAAACTTGAAAAAGTTACAAAATAAAGAATCCCAATCTTATCAAATATTATAAATCCGAAAGTGAGGTTATTTGTTTGTTTGTTACGCTTTTACACTTAAACGGATTAGGATGAAATTTGGCACATGGATAGGAAATAGGTAGTAGTCCCATAGGATCGAAACTTATATGGGTGAAACCGTGGGGCTCAGCTAGTAATATATATTCTCAGATTGACTGACTGTCACTAGTCCATTATTTTTGTAAACAAAGTTTACAAATTGTACTTCTAAATAGGTTTATTTTGATTTTCGTACGTGACTTCTTTTTTAGCTGAGTGGTCATATACAAATATTACCGTTATAATTAATGTATGTAGTTATGTAGAATGTATAGTAGATAATAGTTATAAACCACCGGTGAATACGGGCCACCAAACAATTAGCAAACCAACACAACAATATTAGTTAGTAATAGTTAGTTATTGACGTAATGAAACAGTTGACAAGCGTTGGGATTCACAGTCATAATGTATGTGGAAATGTCACTCACGACACAAAGGACCGCCTCGTTGGTCTAATGGTCCCAAGCGCTACTACTGAGCACGAGGTCCTGGGTTCGATTCCCAGGTCGGGCAAAGTGTTATTGGGCTTTCTTTTCTGCAGCAGCCCGGAGTTTAGATTTATGCCTGGTTTATGGCAAAAGGATCGCCCCCAATTATCATGAGCGAAATGTGGTTGTACGTACTAAGGCACAGGCTCTGCCTAACCCTTCGGGATGCCATGCGTGATGGTATATTGTATTATGAGACAAAGGAGGATGTAATTGTATCCGCTTTTCCTTGTTTCATTTAAATAAATCCTTAATATTAGAGATATACTGACCTTAACCAAAAAAAAGGATCATTGTAACCGCCAAATTCAAAGTTATGTAACATATTATTTAGATGTTCATGAATTTAATATTAACTACATCAAAATGTTGTCGTTAAGTCACAAAGCTAGGAGTCACAAAGTAAACCCTTTTAGTATTGGATCTTGTCTCTTAACTAAGTTGCTACTTAAAAGGAGTTGTTTCTGAAATTTGTTCGAAGAGATTAGAGAAGATAAACTCCTACAGAATTAAGAGATTTGTAATTTGCTTGAGATTTAAAATAATTCTGACCGTAGCCTTTAAACTCTTGGACCGTGAATATGAATGAGACACAGCTTTGAAGCTTAGTCATTAAAAAGTTTGTTATCTTAGCATGGACTGATAAATATGATCTTCACTTTTAACCCCGTGTTTACACCCTTAAACAAGTTGGGATACCTGTTTTTAACGAGTCAAAACATGTAGTTTATGTGCACATGTAGGTAGGACGTTTTTTCAGACATGTTTAGTTGGGTACCTGTAGTGTTCACATTTTTGAAGAAAAAGAAAAAAAAACGTTTATTTGCCTTAAACATGACGCAAAGAAAGAACACAAAAGAACAAGTTGAGGGAAAATATGCGTCATATCCATCAAAGCAAAACGGGTGATTGTAGGTATATGTATGGTTTTTGAGAACAGTGCAGTTTGTGACAATGTTGTTACAAGTTTGGAATTAGTCTTTACAACTTGTTAGATGCACACGATACATGAAAAAAGTAGACACAACTTGTAGAATAAGTACATATTGTTTTATACCAGTTAATTGATTCAGGCGTGACTTGGCGGAAATCCATTATAAAATACAATAGACGTTTGGAAGTATACATTCACAGAACTGCTACTGCTCAACTACAACTGTACTGTGGTATTATCAACTCAGTCTATGGTGGTCCAGACAAACCCTTTGTAGTTTTTTTATATTTTTGCCGGAAAATAACGGGGTAGGAAGAAAACGGATAATAAAAAAAGTATAGGTCTGTATACAAATCTCAGAATGAGATGTCGTCGAGCCAATCACGAATATCTTGACCCTCATATGTTTTCCAATTGATTTAATCCTAAAGGCAAATACTTGAAAGAGAGCGGCAAACATTCAACTCCATCTTTTGATACTCAATCCGTTTACACTTCGACGAATTTCGTTGCGTGTATCAGAATTTCAGTTTTGTGATTTAAGCCTTTGGATTTCTCATCTGTTGATCTTCAGAGCCTTTTGTATTATGTTTTTTTTATTTTCTCTGAAAAATATTATTTTCATTTCAGTCTCATTGTGTCTGTGGAGAATCACGAAGCACATATTTGGCTATGTTGAGCTTTTTAGGGTTTCGATTGTCCGAATGAACAAACGGAACCCATAAAGTATCACTCGTGTGTCTGTCTGTCCGTCTGTCACAGCCAATTTGCTGCCATTCTAATAGACCGATTAAAGTGAACTTTAATCATAATCATTTAATCATTTGTTAACATAGGTACAATAAAAATAATTGTTATAATAATAAAATAAAATACAAGCGCGCTATGTATGCTTCGCTACACATATCAATTCACATATCAAATCTGTAACCCAAACACGGACATGTTACATAAATAAATGAATTTTGAATGACGCGGTCACTTTGTGAAGGAAACTAACAAAAAAAAAAGTTTTGGATGCCGCACCGTGTGACATATCAAATGTGAGGGTCTAAAGTATAGTATTTTTTTTTTATAATTTTAAAATAAAACGTTTTAAAGTTATTTAAGAAATTGGTATAATATGAAGATTACCATGCCCTATCTCCGATACAACTGAGCCTAAAATTATGAAAAATGTACAGATAATAGATACTTATAGATCACAGGAAAACCTTTAAGAACTCTATGGTCTTAAAATAACATGGTGAAGGTCCCAATATTGTGCGAATGGGAGAATATGTTTTTCTACTACAATTTTAAGTTGGTTCGTGGGATTAATTAATCCCAAATACGGAACCTTTCATTGTGCGTGGTCCGACACGCACTTGACTGTTTTTTGCATTATGCTTAATGTGTATTGATTTATTGATTAATTGTCAAAAGACATAAAAAATCTCCTTGTGGATCCCTTTTTTTAACTACACAGCAAAACAGAATATTGTGCATAAGATCTTAAATATTACAAACTCTGACAGCGAATACTTTATGATACTTTTACATAAAAATATAACATCTGAAGGATTGTTGGGTGACAGCGGAAGAGTCTAATTAATTACTTACAAAACCTTTGCCTTTGCCATTATAATTGCCTCTTCAGTACATATTAGCGGACCCTTTAAATAACTTTTTGCCGGAAGCCAAGAGGTCTCATATCAAAGCCGTTCAGCTCAAGTTATTTCAATGAATTTTGAACAAAACCTTTACAATTACGTTCGTCATCCGTCGTGGATCAGTTGAAATTGATTAAATGTCGTGGGTAGTTAAAATTATACTGTGATATTCATAAAAGAGATATTTAATCCCTGGACAACAGTTTCGACATGGCGTCGTCGATGTCAGATGCGTTACTATTGAGAAAACATCGTGTAAAGGAGATAAAATTTTTACGAACCTTTACATTTTTGGCTTAAATCTGTTTTAGTTTTATGGATGCAGTTGATATGATCTATCTTTATTATAGATCTTTTACGACTGAGGTTGCATTTTCAAAGCATCGATGAATTTATTTTGTGAGCTATAAAGTTACTACCATAAAAGCCAGCTCATAAAACAATTGAATTTATATTCGTACCAGCCAATAACTATAACCAAAATTAATTAAATCAAAATCAAATTCTCTACGGTCGAGAAGCACTCAAATGCCCCTCCCACCACAAACTAGCAATTATGCCGAACCTCACTATACATACCTTTTAGCACGTAGTAACTCGACTGTTCGCCCTCACATCAACGAGAACTACTTACTCAGCTATGGCGTCTACTTTCCTTTACGGATTTTACTAGCTATAAATTACTGGCCCATCACCTTCAGCGTCATAGAGAGAACCATTTTGTTCTAAAGGCGCGTTTAGATGAATCTAACATAGGACCAAGATATAACTTGACGTTTTTTCTTTGTTATACATCCAACAATAAAAAACCAGCCAAGTGTATTAGTAATAGCCATTATCAGTAATACCTTTCCTCATTATTATTATTATTTTTAACCAATGTTGAATGTATATGCTGTTGGTGTTCTTTAATTAATAAAAAAAATAAGTGCGTGTCGGACCACGCACAGTGAAGGGTTCCGTAGTTGGGATGAATTTATACCAAAAACAAACTTAACATAATAGTTTAAAAAAAATATCCCATACATCGACATAGGTCACAGTCAATTCTCCAACTGCAAATCTAAGTTTGTAATCGCCATTAATGAAACGGAGTATTATACTAGATCGGTAGTAGATCGTATTGCACAAACCGGTGATAAAGTCCTCAAAGTTAGTCCAAAAAAAACAATCACCAACAATAAGTGTAGTGAGAACACAGCCCTATTGAGCCCTACTGGGCCTAGTCACGTCTCAAACAACCCGCAGTCCCGCAGCGGCAAAATAAAACTCCTAATTTAATTCCTGTCTGCCCGCTACGATATTTTAAAAACTTAAATAACTGGGATAAAACTATGAGAGAAGAAAGTAACGAACTTTGACCTGTTAGCCGCGACTTCGAGCTGAAACTTATTTCCTCTTGTATTGATTATGACGGGTCTCGTTGGAAACCAATGAGTATTGGAATTTAATTTCAGTGTTACGCCCCCGGCACTGGGTAAAGTTGCCTCGGTAATTTGAAATAACATTGTTGTGCTCCTATGGTTATACTGTTCACAAATCCAACTTAACTATGATAATAAACTATTAGTTATTAGAGAGTCAACAACCGCTGTTTGTTAAAGTTCAGGCTCCACAAATATTTGATGTGGATCATCGATTAGCTTGTCTACAATTAAATGGTTTGGTTGCTATATTCTGTATTTTTTATTCTTTAATAAGGAATCCAACAAAGTTTATTCTAGCAGAAGAATAGTAGGTATTATATACACTATCACGTTTTATAAACGTGATGTCCAATTTGTGTCATAACACTACTTGAATTCACATCCTACATAAACGATGCATCACTTCACTTGTCATCATGTATGACAACAATCTATTGAGCTAAACGGTGTTACATAATACTGAAGTAACGTCGCCATTACCTAGCTCCCGGCATGCGAGCAGAATAATGACCCATTTCCTCGAATCATCCTAGCCCGTAGATTTGCTAGACAGATGTGTATACTTGAAGTTGTGTTCTGTATTGTACACAACTCTTGTAATTACATGTAATAGTGCAATCATAACATAAACACAAGATGCTGCACTATTCTGTTCAGGTCACCTTCATTTAACCGAGATAATAACAAAAATATACGTCGTTTATTTATTATATTTGCTTCTCTGCCGGTTTTAATCGAATGAAATATATATAAACCTCGTCTTAACGGATTCAAGTTAATGCCAAAGCGACGTATTGAGGGCAGAGGTCAAGAAAGTTGCAAGCTTCAATAAAATAAGGCAACAGAACAGTTATTCCCGACCTAGATAAAACCAGCTACACTTGCTGATACTAAAATATTCCCCACAATCTGAAACAGAAGAGTGTTCGGCAATAACATAAGAAATAAATTGTGTGCATTGCGCACCACGACTTGCACTACAGAATTTCAAACGCTTAGTTCACCGAAATTCACCTATTACCAGGGCTGTAAAACTGAGGGTAATAAAAAGAACTTTATTTTCCCGATCTTTGGGCCGTAAAAGAGTAAGCATCGCTTTACTATGTAATTCCTTTTTACGCTCATTCGTATGACGTTCGCAGAAAGGGAATTCGTGTCCGTAGGAAACGTTTTTGAGCGCGAGCGTTGCGTAAAATTTAAATTGGCCCGTTTTCCATTTCGCAAATTGTACGTGGTTTATGTACCTAGATGAGATATTATTACCTTTGTACCTTTATGAACTGTTTCTCTTCAAGTATTAAGAGTTGTTGTCTAAGCTGGCTTACAGTTGCGAAGCGGGCGGCCACGGGACTTATTTCTTTGATCAATCTATTGTTTTAGTTTTTGTTAGGAACCCTTCACAGTTTGTTGTTGTTACCAGTGTTGTTGTTGACATTATTTCTGTCTTCAAAAGCATTATAATTTACCTCAAAATAGAATCGTTCTATTTTTTATGGAAATAAATAAGTTTGTCGTCGGTCTCTTTCTTGCTTTTATTGTAACCCAAGTGACCCTTGCTTTACAATATAACTTCATCTATTGTTGTTTTACCTGTTTTAAGAGCAACCTTTGTTCTTCTGGTATCTTTGTTACTTCCCCGTGACTTTGCTTACCCTTTTTTCTCTTCAAGCACCCTTACCCCCAACTAAGGAGAGGGTTTTTAACTTTTTGATGTTTTATATCTACATAATGTCACAGTTTCATTACATTATAGGTACTATTCATTTATTAAAAATACCACTTGAACTGAATATGTCGAAGCACTGCATCTTCACAATCTTCGTCAATAAACATAAATACACGGTAGCAATATTTTTATCGGAGACGTAGCTACATCGGCATTCAAGTTTAAGGTAAATTTAGACTGCGAATATGCGAATAGGTACTTTATGTTACTTCAGTAAGTTTTAACATATGAAATAGCTAATATTCCTCTCGTAACGAGCGCCTGAGACCTGCAGTCGTCTTCCACGTATGACATGAAAGAGCATTTCCTTTGATATAAACACACATTTCTCTACCCGAGAACCTAAAAAGCATCTAAAAATAAACCTTATAAAAAATATTACGTGACGTTCATTTAGATGTGCGTCCTTCGTTTCTCTCTTAAACTTATTTAGTTGGAATAAAACTGTTATTACTGAACAAAATAGCCTTCACATAATTTGTACCGTGTGCGTGTCTTTTATTAAGTATAAAACTTGAGAAACTGTGGGAGGAATACCGATGAGTTCAATCACATAACTCGAGAATAAAAAGGGTAGCCCTTCGGAAGTTTGTCGTTGAAGCGTGGCGATGTAGGCCACATGCAAATTGATTGAACATGGATTGAAAACGCCGCTCGCACGTAAACAACTAAAGAAACCAACAAAACATAAAAATCCATTTTTATTTTGCCAATTTTCGCTGCAATATCGCTTTTTGTATACTGCCCTTTAGAGCCAAATAACAGTGAATAATAACGACCTACCCACAGTTTAACTTGAGCAACATGGAAATATTATTTTCTTTATCCTCCTCACCCTTTCTTTTCAATCTTGTTTCATTGGGCAATTAAGTAGACTTCTTCTTATCGGGCAATGAAATCTCAAACCTAGACGCTTTAGATAGAACCGTTTATTGTCCTAAAAGTGTAAAAAGTGGCATTAAAACGTGAGAAAGTACGTAGACGACTTATTGATTCGTTTCCACGTCGCGGCGGGCGTCGCGTGCGGTTTTCTAACAAGTTGAATATTTCACTGTGCCAGCGCATCGGGAAACTTTCCCTATAAACTCTCGGCAACCACCGACTCGTTTCTGCGAAAGAATTTGAAAATACTTGACTATTTCTTGCCTTTATACAAAAGGCATTAAAGTTGCTGAGGTATCGTGTTATAAATAGTTTAAACACCCAATGGCACGTATTTTTTGCAATAATTCTGTTGTAGAATGAACAATTAAAACTTATAAGTGGAAATTCACTTAAATAGAAGTCAACGGTGGATAATAATAATTGCTCTCGGAGACTCTTGGAGCAAAACTCGTTAAAATCTAGTGCTCTCCTCGCTGGCAAACGGGCAGCGAGCGATTGGTGGGCGATGCAAATCAAATCAATGGCGTTTTCATTGAACATCGCTTGTTTCACTTCGTAGGTACTAATCCAAAGACAAGTGATTTTATTACAATGTTTTTTTATAATATAAATTCGGACTAGGTAGGTACCAACTTATATATTTGTAAATTTTTGTAATAATAATGAGACTGTCAGCAGGAAAATAATGGTTATAGGCATTACTATGGTTGCCTATGAGTAGTTTGCCTGTTTATAATCAACCAAGATTCATCAGAAATACATGATAACATAAGTTATTGGCTTAATTCATATATTATATAATAATTCATTCTATCCAGTTATTTGGGTTTTGAAAAATTTCTGCATACATTAAAGAATTACCCAGACCGATTCCAATTAGGTCACCGTCAGATTTTCCTGCAACAGTTTGAGTAACAAAACTATATAAAGTCTTTTCTAATAACTAATGAAGGTGAACGAGCCTTCACTCGCTAACGTTCCTAAAATATGCCCTCGTATTTTTCGATAAATTTCCGAATCACGACAGTTCATCGATCATCTATTAACGAACTTATCTTGACACCTGAAAGAGTTGACGCGGGAATTTCAGCGAATTTTACATTAAACAGGTACAAACCCCATTAATATCTGCTCGAGGTGAAATTAAAAAGATAATGAATTCATTAATTACCGCAACGATGGTCGTTAGTTCCTTTGTCTCGGTACTTTTGTACTAATAACCCCGTTTACTCTTTACTTAACTCGCGAAAATAGTTGTTCAAGTCTTTTGATAATCCTGCTCTTATATTATGTTGCCTTTACAAGTATTATAGCTTCCATTTATCTTGAGTTAAGATACGAATTTGGAAGTTAAATGACGCCGAAATTTAAATAAAACTGTTATACGTATACTGTATCACTTTCATCGTAAATAGATAAAGCCTTGAGGCGAGTTATAAGTCTCGGGTAACCAAAAAATCCAATATCTTCAAAACGACGTTTTCACGGAAACTTTTGCCTCGGGGGCGCGCCATTTTTTTGTTACCGAAACACAGGAAATATTCAGGCAGGAATTACTTATGTAGTGCGCGTGCTCTCCCGGGAAGTATTGAAGAATAGCCGCCGTGCTCCGTTGTGCTAACTTTTGATTTACGATCTTACCTATTCCTGACCGACTAACAACTTAACTGGCTACATTTAACAGGTCAAATATAATATACCTAATTACTAACTTTTCTGCGTATTATTTCGTTATTATCACAGTAAGGAAAGTGTAGGAACGCGGGAACAAAAAGAGTTCCGGTCAAGCTCATTATATCTGTTAGTCGGGGCGGAAAAAATGAAAAATAATGATATTACCTGAATATCATCGCTACTTAATTGGTTTCTGATTATTACGGCTTCCGCAAATAGACGCCACGAGACGATGCGACACGATTCTAGTAGAACAATTACCATGAAGTTTTCATAGAAATTGTACTACTACAGTCGCGTCGCGGTGACGCGTCACGCCTGTCTGCAGGAGCCTTTATGCCGATCACACAGCTTCGCAATAAGCGGTAAATAAAATAAGAAATTATGAATTCATATTTTATGTGCCTTATACACACATGACTGTGTGTTTGGACACCCACTCTCCATCACAACTTTCATCCCGTGGTTTATTCCCATGATCAAAAAGACACACTTTTGACTCGTTCTAAGTGAATTCCGCGGTACCTTTATGAATTCCTTATTTCCTGTACTTTTATAATTCCCTTTACACAAGGATTTTTCATTTGAATCTCATCTTGCACTGAAAGCAAAACAAACTTATACCCACTTGGATATAAAAATAAAAAGTGTAATGTGTCCTGTAGATGTCCTTTATCGATATTATATCTTTATATAATTCTTTTCTACGTTTGTATGTCACTGATCTTCTCCTAAACGGCTGAACCGATTATAATATTTTTTGTGTGTTTGAGTGGTCCCTGGATAGCAACAGAATAACGTCAGTTCGCGCCCTAATTGCGTAACACACGATCAATCACAATCTGAATCATTTTGAAGGATGTTGCTAATCCGTTGCGTAATATGTTTGAAAATTTGTATGCTCAACAACGTTAATAACGCAATGAATGTTGAAGAGCTGTTAAAATGAAACAGATTGTGATTGATCGTGTGTTACGCAATTAGAGTGCAAGTCAGCTATAAAATATTTACATTTTTTTAGTTAAAACTCAAGTAGCTTTCTGTGATGTAAATAAATATAACATAACATCACGCCCTTATTTCCCGAAGGATTAGGCAGAGTTGTACCTATAGTACAACCACATTTCACCAGTTATGTTTAAGTACCATGTAAGAGGGGGGCGAGCCTATTGTCATCAACCGGGGCCAATCCAAACACACAACAAATAAATATATACCTGTACAATGTGTTTTTATTGATATCCCATAACTCTAGGGTTATTCTCTAAGGAAAAATAATACAAAAAGTCCTAGGATTCAAAAATGCATAGTTTAAACATAACAATATACTCTCGATTTGTGTCATTTTCATTCAAACCAATCATTCATATTTTAAAGCTAAGAAAATGCGAAGTGGTCATATTTTACGTAAGGGCTGTTTTACATTAATAATCGTGACTTTGTCAATTTTTTTTTACGAAAAATGAAAACAAAAAATAAATATAATTTAAAAATAATTCATATGCCAGTTGATTCTTTGATATGGTCCAATTTGACGGCACGGTTGGCGTAGTGGTTAAGTGATTGACTGCTGCGCTGCGTGTCGCGGGTTCGATTCCCGCACGGAACAAATATTTGTATGACCTACATGTAGTTGTTCCGGGTCTGGCTGTTTTTGTAGGTCTGTTTAAATGTTTGTAATCGCACCCACGATATAGGAGAAATCACTAGTGTGGTCGACGTTTAAAAAAAATCATACCCTAGAGTTACGGGATATAAAAAAAAACACCTACACCTTGTACCTAAATCTTAATCAAGATTGAAAGCAATATTATCCCATTTCTGAAACTATGTCACTCTCGTAATTTACTGAGCTTTGAGAAATGCCAATGTGTTATACAAATAAGTCAATATATTTTCTTATAAAAATTCCATGCATTTATGGGGCGATAAAATTTTCTTTGACATTTTCGTAAACGAAAATATCGGTTGTCTGTGGCCGAGACGCGGGTCTCTGTAAATTGTGTTGAACTGACATTTTGTAAGATATTAGCTGTGCTACAAACAATAACAAAATGCTATCGTACTTTTGAAATATTATTTTGTTAAAATATAGGTATGCTCAGTTCATAATTGTGCAGTAAAGCTTCCTGTGAGGGAGTTCTACTGGGAAGGTACTACTCAGATATCTCTCCGTAGGGTAATTACTTAACACAGTTACAGTAGCAATGGCGGCATTTTGACAGAACAACATTCATTGCGCTATTTACGTTGTTGAGCACACAATTTTTTTGAACATATGAAGCAATGGATTGGCAATATCCTTCAAAATCATTCAGATTGTGATTTAATAGGGTGCTGCTGTGAAAAGAACAACCAGTCACATTACAAAATTGACCATGTCACTTCAAAGAGCAAGGTAATGTTGACAAAGCAGTGTGCTATCTACAAGATAGCTCTTAAGAAAAATCGATACGTGCGCTCTTAATACGATCAACTAGGAACCGCTTCGGTGCGCCAAAAAAAGCGTAAAGTGAGATCCTCGAGATGCGGTGTGACGCTGCGTAAAAATTGATACCCTACAGTTGTTTTACGTAGGTACCTACGTAAAACCACGGTGGGGTATCAATTTTACCTAGTACCTATATCTACCCACTTATATCTACAGATTGGTACAGAAAGAAAAAAAGTAAAATAGGTTTATTTGTCACAGGAACACTTGCATGCAAAAAGATAGGTAATCAGAAAAATTCAACAAAATATAAGAAGATTAAGTAATCACGAGCATAAAACAGACATAAAACTTCCACCCAGCATGATGCTGTGCTATAGTGGACCCACAGCACAGCGCTGATTTTCAGTGGTCACCCGACAGGAAAGGTGGATATGACGGTAAATAAGTAGCACTATGTACACAGCATTATCACTGTAGCTTTAAGGAGTAAAGCTGAAGGCAAAGTGGAAAGGACGACTAGGTATGGTTGCTCCTTGAACCATGTAAAAGTTATCTACATTTAAGCCACAGAAGACGTTTAGTCCTGGTGCGAATGAGTCGTTGGGAAGAACTTTCTACGTTTTTTTTTGAATAAACAATATTAAGTAAACGACCGTTCCTATAATTCCTTTATAAGTTAAACTCCTAAGTGTTCATGAAGAGACAACGTCACTTCCATTAGGTAACTCGCTAGTGCAACAGATTATTTATGTAGGTACATCACGTTACGTTTTTATGAACAGACCTCGTTCTCTCGTGACTTTTACAGTTATTTACATACATTTCAATATCAATTTTGTAAAGAGCAACGTGGAATATGCAAGTTCAAAATATTTTATGGCTGCAGGAAGCCTTATTGAGCGAAAAGCAACAATTTAAAAGTTGTGCATTAAATTTATAGAGTACTTAGGCGAGGTAGTGTTGCGGAAAGGTGAAAAGAACCCCGCGCGGTGCAATTACGTTCCCGCAACATTATTATATTTCCGGAATTATACTGTTTGGCTATAAAATTTTGTAAAATTACCTCAACTTTTATTTGTTCAATAACCTATTTTGTTTCAGTATTTCAGTTTTATTCCTTGAATTGTGTAGTATCGTATGTGAATGGGATTTTTTATTTCTTTTTCAATTTATGCACTGGCTTTCCTTAGAAAGAGCCAGTTCATATAATTATTTTATTTCTCTCGTTATAGCACAAAGGGTTACTATTTAAGTTAAAATAAAAATGTGTTTTTCTTACCTTATTATAACTACCATAAGGTAGGCTGGTGCATGTGTTTCGATCAACTCTCTCATCAACTCATAAAACAATCTCTCAAAATATTGTCAAATACCCATAAACTTAAAATCTCACATGCACGTTCTACCCTGTACAGACAAAGGGGACTTAGATGTTTATAGACCAATTACGTTACAAACAGCAACTAACACTCGTAAAAAACAAATAAGCCTCCACGTAACACATAACCCATTCTATTGCCATTCTTTATGTAAACAACGCTACTTTAATTCAGTGCGTCGATACTTACATAAAAAATGCCTCAAGTTTTTAGCCCAGTGGTTTCCGGCCACGGCAGTGGCCACCCGATGTCTCCCTAGGGTGCCGTTAGGGCGAAGTAAGGGATTATGTCAGGGACAGGCACATCTACCCTACCTGTGACCCAGTGACACCATGTCTTGATCATCTATTCCACCTCGCAAACTTTCCGTGGATTAGTGAGAAGGAAACAGTGTGGTCTTTTGCTAAAACGGTATTTGCCATATTTATTTTTCTTTGAACGATACCTCTCTATAGTCTGAAAAGTTTACAAAGAAAGTCACTGATTAATTCGATCAATATTCGATCAGAAAATATCGCGGAACTGTCAGTTATTCGAAATTTATCTTGCTGTTTCCGTTGCTTCAATTATTAGGTACAAGGAAGTTCCCTGAACTTATCTGACGTGAAGTAAAAGTTGTGTCCAAATAGGTTGTATATAATTTAGACCCGCGTACAAAAACCCATTATATTTCTACTATTATACAATGTATTTACTCAATACAAAACGATTGCTAGCCAGTCACATCTTTAACCCAAGAAGAACACGTTTCTTGCCAACATTAATAAATTCAAACTACAATAACACAAACTAAACAAACGTATGCAACATGAATCTGTAACGACATCTATACAAAACATATAATAGAACCATTTGATACAAACACAAGTTTAATAACTTCCTCACAGAAAGGAAATTGTACGAGTATTAGGGCTATATTATTCAGGACAATACGTAATAACAGAGCTTGAACAACATATAAGCCTCTTGCAGTAATGAATACTGAAGGCAGTAAACTGGCGGTTATCACCAAGCGCCTTCGGTCACAAAGAAAATCACATGAAAAGAGAAAATAAAAACAACTGCGATGGAGGAATATGAAGACAGTGGCTTCTGAATACTTTATGATTGTAGGTAAAGTTGAGGAAATTAATAACCTACTTACAAAGATGACTACCAACTTAAATTGCCCGTATAATCGAATTACAACTGTCAATATGTAACATTTGTATGCAAAGACTTTAACACGACAAATTGACGTAGTGTGTCAATTTGATATTCAATCAATTTCCGTGGCTGTTGAATAGGGAAATTAACCATGATAGTCAAGCTATTTGAATAAGTAATTGCAGCTTTACATAGAACCGACAAAGACGAACAACCCTTTTTGTGAAAACTTTATCGTTTTTCGACCACCGGGCTCATGGTTACGGTTACCTGCAGTACCCAGGGGATCACCGCGTTGTGTTGCCGGCCTTATAGAAAAAGTTGAAAGTCGATAAAATAAAAGTCTATAGTCTATTAAATCGTGCAAATACGAAAAAACTAAATTATAATAAAAGTAACTACAAAAACCAACAAAAATACATTTAAGTAATACTAGGGCCATGTTTTCAATTCAAGAAACGATAGCAGAAAAAATGTATTCTCGACACAAAATCGGAACCAAAATATTAAATACCGTACCTACCAGGTACACAAAATGTTTTATGAAAATTTTACTCAAGTGCTCGAGGAAAAAGTCATGAAACAACAGCTCGGATTCATATTTCTGATTTTTTGAACATTTTGTTTATTCTGGAATATTATTTTACATCATTGCGGAATACCGTGATGAAAAAAGCCAGATCATCAAATTTTAAATAAACCTAACCAGTTTTGACTTGCAAAATACAATTGATTGAATATGCTAGAATAATCAAATTATTGAAATTGCTTTTCACGTGAGTAATAGTTCGAACAACGCGGCCTTTAGTGTGCTGAGAGCAATATATTGTAACAGGCACAGCTAGTAAACCATTTGTTTTTCACTACAACAGCATACTGTTACGTAACAACCAATACCATATACTAGAAACAGTTCCGGAACGCCAGCACGTAGGAACTGCAACTGCTAAGAACGTACAAGTACACACTTTTGAAAGATAAATGATTTAGTTCGCGGAACTAATCCCAACTCTAGTGCCAATGTTAAAGTCAATTGGAACTTTTAATGGATGTTTCCTGTGCATGCAAACTGCTGACTGCAACGAGGCAGTTCCTGTTACTATGACTACCAGATATTATGTGACTAGTTGCTACTTAGACACTGAAGCGAGTAATCGGTAAGTATCGGTAAGTATTGGCAATTATTAATCTACCTACATTTACGTATTAATTTCTACGATTCACGATTACTGGCACATGCATGCTCTAAGCATAAATTTCAAACTGAGACACTAATCTACATGGTTTACATGATCTGATCAATGTCTGGACTTTCAAAGAGACTGTAATCTTTGTTTCGGAGTTTCTTCTCAGAGTAGTGGGTAGGAAAAAACAGGAAACACCTACCTCATTTAATTTTTTAAATATTATTGACGTGTTATTGTAAACCTACTTGCAGAAATACATATCATGTACTCATAGGTACCTATTTTGCAACCAGTTCATAAATCAATCATCAAGTAATTAACCGTTTATCATCATCATCATTTCAGCTCGGAATCACTTTGGGGAATAGGCCTCCCAATGTCATTTGCCAATAGTATTGCGTTCAGACAATTAGTTTGGCCTGCTACTACTAATAAATGAAAATCTTTAATGCTCCGCTTCAATAAAAAGTGTCACGATGAATTTTCAATTAAATGTACCTATTGAGTCCTCGAATTCGAAAAAGCTTCGATAAATTATAAAAATAGGGCATTAGTAGAAATAATCCCAAGAACTTCTTATTAAAGCTGGATTTTGCTTTCATTTCGTTTTCCTGCAGTAAATTCGCACAAATAAGTAGATACTTTATTGGAAAATATTTTCCACGATCTAATCCTAGTTTATAGAATTTAAAATATATTTTAACCGGTAAAATATCGCCTCGTCACTAACTAAATAGATTTTACAGCATTGCACAGCATTTTTAAAAGTATTTAATTTTATTTGAAACTGAAGTAAATAGTATTATTATCAACCTTTACTCGTATGCATGATTTTCCACGAAAACACTAAACATTGAAATCAATATGTTACATTTACGTTCGCAGTAAAAAAAAAAAAAGTAGTTCGCAGTAAATATTATGCTAGCCTTAAAAAATCTACTGAAAGCAGTAGGATACAAAATTATCACTCGTCATCATGATCAATTTTGTATGTGTCCACTGCTGCACCTCAACCCCACAATTACTTGGTTACCATTTAGTATCGCAATGATTCGTGACCATATAAGTAGGTACGATAGCCTGAATCTTAACGGCTCGTGCAGACTGGCGCGATATCGCGGGCACGAAAGGCAGCGCTTTTAGGCAACCCTTGTCGCGCAAAACTAAGTAAATTCAATTCAATCTTTGCTATTAGTTGTCCTTAGAATTATGGCAAAGACGGTTCAATCGGTTTGCTCTTTGAACAATTATATATTTTGCTTTTCCCTCCACAGAATTTTCTCAATAGACTAAGTTCTCTACTTGTAAACTGTAACTATCGCTCATCAAGGCTTATCATATAAAACTTTCACGAACGGGTTAACTAGCTCACATTGTTCTTTCATTTTAGGTCACAGGATGAAACTGCCATGGATAAAGCCAGAATATTCATTTGTTAGTCCAAAGCTGAAGCGTGTGCGGGTTCACGGAAGTCTAAAATAAAAAGTCGTGGCTCCCGGAGTGCAGGGCGCATGCGTCGACGGAAGGAAACCGCCTGTCCGAGCCGCCAAATTTATGACGAGACTTCCCAACATTGTGAACCTTACTGCACAAACAAATAGAGAAGGTCCACAAAAAAAATGGAAAAAGTAAACTCACACATTTAGCATGACAATAAATAAGCCCTGAATTCCCACTTCATCTCTTTCCGTGACGTCATCATAACCGGTGACAATAATTCTAATTTCAACTATTTATTAGAGGCTTTTTTGGAATACAGGTTATTCATTGGGATTGGTTAAAGTTGTAGCGACAACCATCTCATTTTCTTATTATTTTATTTATCTTTTATATAGATTCCTGTATATTTTGTGAATGTGAGAACGTTGTAGGCTCAACAGACTGTCGATTTGTAGACTATTTTCTTTTTTTGATAAGTATCTTGTTGACAAGCCTACACTGTCCTCTCATACCTATTCACACTGTATTTTTTTTTAAACGTTGTTAAATCCATTTAATTTTTAAAAGAGGAACCGTGGAGTTTCTGCGCCTAGTCTAATCGTTAAAACCCTACCGTGTTGCAGCCGAAAGGATCGGATCGGATACGAAGACAGACAAACGTAGTCGATCGCGCGTCGAAGCATACTTTCGGCTACGATCGCGTGTCGCGGAAGACACCCGCGGTTAAGCTGCTGTAGGTACGTGGCTGTGTACAAAGTTAATATCCTTTAAAGATTGTAAAATCCGTTCAAATCCGATACAATGCGAGCCGTGTGTGGAAATCATCCTTTACTCAGGCGTTTATTACGAAAACACATATATTACAAAGGTGGTTTATATGCTCATCAAGGTTGGAAGGAGTTTTTCTTCTGTCCTTTCTTACATAGTGTTTAAGTTCATCCCTTCTTCTCGTAATTTCTTTTATCTTTTTGCCGCTCGCACGTACTAATGTTAAAGATAAGGGGTTTCAGGGCCATGATGCCAATTCATACGAATCAGAATAAAACAGACTTTGAAAACGAAAGTAGAGGCACTTGTAGTTTTATTTATAATGAGAAAATGCCTATTTTGGTAGATGACCAAGATATTTTCCTAATATACGTGATAATCAAATGTATCTCTTATCAGTAACGTTTGTATTTTGTTAGTTACAAAAATTTTATGGTTTATCTTAAGTCGTAACGTGTAGAAGCGTGTTAACGCTTACTATCAGGATTTTAAAATTGTTCAAACATCTTAAACTTTCACTAATGTTTAGAACTATTATGTAGTTTTTCAGATCTGTGAAGGCACGTTGTAAAACCTTAGATTGTTATGGTTAACGAGGTTCAATTTAAAATTGAAGTAGAATCAATCTATGGCGTCGAAAAATTACTGCGCATCGCTGTCGACTGGTAATGTAGGAACCCAATAGACTGAAGGTATTGCCAGCTTCACAAAACTAACAATTGTCGTTATTTTAATCTTAAACTTAATAGTATGACAATACTATTAAGTCATAGTGTAATTGTGGTGTTTCTTTTTAGGATAATTACGTACTATGTGTATCCATATTTTATTTTAAACTGCGCTTGATGGCACAAAATTTGGTTAATCTAATTTATGTTTTCTCTATACCTAAGTGAATTGTAATTCTTTTGAGAAAATAAATATCTATAACCGAAATCATTCTTGTTTGTTGTAATCTTAAAATTATAATAATGCCAAAATCAAAGTGGCCATTTCCATTTTAAGTCTACCCCAGTTCCGTTCTTTAGATTCTCACCTCAATTCACCATAAATCAGTTTAAAGAAAAATTCTTAATCAAATCCGAATATAAAATTATTCATAGATAAAAGGACATAATTTAATTATTGAGGCCCTCAAATTGCCTGAAGCACTCTACAAAATGGGGCATTAATTGCGTGAGCGACTGTCCCACTTGACCGGATACTTCGTGAATTACCCACGGCGTTTATAGCAATCATTAATAGTTATTTGTTATACAAGAGTGCAAAGTTGCTTTTTAACCGCGTGTTCAATTTTGATGACCGAGCAAGCGAAGGATTCTAAAATTTAATCACGAGCGTAGCGAGTGATTCAAAATTAGAATCCTGAGCGTTAGCGAGGGAATCAAAAGAGCACGAGGTGAAAAATCTTTGCACTCGAGTGCAACACGTAACTTTTCATTCCACCTCAGCGAGGAAATGACTAAATGCAAAAAAAAAAAACGTTTACAATCACAAGATAGGTACACTTTTATTTCAGTTTAGGTATTAATTACTACATTATGACAGGTAAGTAATATAGAATAATCTTTAAATTATAACAAAATATTACTAAGGTATAATTAAGAAAATTTTAAAGTAACGTTGCTACAGTTATTTAAATTGAGTGTAATATTTTTGTTTGGTACTGTAATATTGGTGTTAGTCACTTGTGTACTGTTTTTCGGTAAACTATCTGTCATACTTAATAGTTGTACCGATTCATCGGATTCCCTTGGCGTGAATGTTGGAGAGAGAGGGAGATGGTTAGGTGTTTCATAACGGCTTATTTTTGATGTAGAAGGGCCAGTCCAAGGATCCGATTGAGGCTCTTTCAGTGTAATGGCTCCTACGATGCCTTCACATATTTTAGACTTATTTTGGATGGAATCCTCTATGTATCCCTCTACAACTGCATTGGACTTCCAGCCTCCGTGGCGCTTAAGGGACAGGAGATCAGCTCCGGAATCAGCCAAAAGTGTGGCTGAAGTTCGTCGGAAACAATGACCCGTGTACAACAGGGGTTCTGGAAGTTCAAGAAATGTTGCTATTTCTCGTGGGATACTGCCAATTTTATTAGTACCCATAGGCTGTCTAACACACTTTCCATTGCGATACTGTAGAAAAAATCGATTGATTGGAGTGTTAGGCGGGCGTAAGGCTTGATATTTCTCAACAATCGTTACGTATTCCTTGCGAATGACGAAGTTGCGGTCTCTTTTTGTCTTTGTATTAGGTAAATTAATTAATAGTAAGTCATCTGAATGTTTCTCAATGTTTTTGACATTAAGTTGTGTTAGTTCATTAGTTCGACATGCTCCGTTTATTCCAATAATAAGAACAACCTGTAACGTAAAGAGTATTGTAGTAGATAAATGAATAAAATTGATATGAACGCATAATTATGCCTATCAACATCTACTAAGTATACTATTTAATTGAGATTAATATACTTAAGTAGATACTGAATGTGCAACTGACTTACTTTTGCCGCCAAATATACGGAATCGGGTGCTTCGTTAAGAAACTTTTCAATATCAGATACTGTGAAAACCTTCGATTTTTTTGGTTGATGACCAGATGAGGCTCTTTTTAAAAATGCCACTAATTTAGGATAGGTATCGATATGTTTGTCTTTTTTCATCTTTATTGTTGCTTTTAGCATCGAATACGTACTCCATAGAGTGCTTGCTTTCTTGTTCTCGGATAATTCTATAAAATATGCCAGCAAAACGTTTTCTGAGAAAGTTTTGGCTCCTTTTGCTAGTCGCCACGTGTTGAACATATCGTACTGTTTTAAATACTTCTCGCGTGATTGTTGAGGGAGAAAGCTCATTTGCGCATTATTAACAGTTTCAGTTAATTCTGTTGGCGTCAAGCAAACTTCCTCGTCGCTAGAATCACTCATTTTAGTTTTTTCACTTGTTTTCAAGTTTCTTGTTTTTAATATAAGGTTTAACAATGACGTGAAAAAATGCCGCGTAAAGAACCGCGTACAAAGCAAATTGAAAAAAGAACACCAAGAAGGTTCCGAGTCTGAGTTTTTAACAAATTAAAAAAAAGTTGTATGATATATTCGGCACCATAGAGGTAGCAGTAAATAGGTTTAATGTTTTTTTTAATTCACAAACTTAGTGCACACGATGTTCTAAATTCAATTTACTTTATCCTCTAGAGAATAAAAACGGCTTTTCCACTCAGATATTGAAGATTAAAAATACTCTTTCCGAGATGGTGGGATGAAAAATATTTTATGGCGTTCTTAGAACGTACTAAAATATAG
Source organism: Eupsilia transversa (assembly GCA_914767815.1). Taxonomy (NCBI): domain Eukaryota; kingdom Metazoa; phylum Arthropoda; class Insecta; order Lepidoptera; family Noctuidae; genus Eupsilia; species Eupsilia transversa. The sequence continues at coordinate 6,758,504 of OU611874.1, forward strand.
GTCTTAGGATAATTAAAGTACATTTTATAATTTAAGTACTGAGATAGGTAGTTATTTTTATTAAAAACTCTTTTATTCTCAGCCCAAAATTTTACAAGTTTCATTGATTTACACACGTTATAAAATGAAGCAGAGCCCTAATGAAATGGTTGCCGAGAGACGGTAGAAGGAGCGTTAGTTAGTAAATCTTAAGATTTCCCAGTAAATCCTAAGTTTTACCAGCTTCAGTGGTAAATGTCCGAAATGTTCTATGATCATCGTTAATTTCGGACATTTACCAACATACACTCAGTAAATCTTAGGATTTCCTCAGAGAAGCGGTGAATGTTGAAAAATAGACAAGTCGAAACTTGTTCGATCAGTGTGGCGTACTCGCGGGCAGTCTGCACTCTGCAGCCCCCCGCAACCCGTATTTATTTTTATTGTTTCTTAAATACCAATAAATAAGATAGTGATTCAATTAGCTTCGCTAACGCGTTATGTTTGTGAGAACATAATTATATTTTTTGTTATTTTTTATAATATTCAAAAAGTATTTTGAAGGTTTACGAATATATTTTACTAATTACTCATAAATAAACACAAATAAGTATGCTAAATTATAAAAATTTGAACTTCTTACAAATTATAATGATTAGACTGATTATTAATAATAAATAAATGATTAAGAAATATTCATATACTTATTAATAAAAAATAATCAAATTAAAACTGTATCATCATAATTATAATTAAAACTATGTATGGCTTTGACTGATCGGTAATTAAAATAAAGGATTAAGAAATAGTCATCATTTTATTCCCATAACCAATATTTACCAACCATCATTGGTAAATCTTAGCATTTCCTAAACTCTGCTGGTAAAAGCCCGAAATATTGTCTCTTTTTTATAAAATTCGGACATTTACCAACTCATGCTGGTAAATGGTAAATCTTAGGATTTACTGGGAAATCTTAGGATTTACTGGGAAATCTTAGGATTTACTGGGAAATCTTAAGATTTACCGTACTTCGGGCTTTTACAGTAACATATATATTGTTAGAAAACAAAATAGGTTTCCTGCTTTCGCTCAATCAAACCCTTAATTTAATTTTCCTAAACTTTCTCTTCATAAGGCTCATGTTCTTGTCTCGATACATCTAGAGTTAATAATGACAACGTCTTGTAAAACCCTCGGAAAATTCGGTCAGTATTAAAAGTACATCTAAATGCTAATGCATGACATTTTCATTTTCAAAGCCGGAAATTCCCCGTTGTTGCCGTCAACCAAAGCCGTGACATGGCTATAAGAAACCCATTAAATATTTGTATTACACTCCATAACATAAGAGGTGTGACCTTATCTTACATTTAATAGCAGCTAAAAGCTTTAGGTGCGTCATCGTTAACAAATGTTTACTTGGTTATTATAGTTCTAACTAATATGACTCATTTTGTACTTAGTAGCTACAATATTGCTAATGTCTTGTTTTCTCAGGCCGTCAATCATAGGCCAAATGGGGTTAATTTTACTGTAAAAAAACCTTCTCTATTGGGGCTCAACTGATTCAAACCTAAATGATAAATAACATCACACAGTTTCATAAAGTGAGGAACAAAATTATTTCTGAAATTATGGAATCATGTGACTGGGTATGGCTAGGTTAAGTGAATCTCATCATTGTCATCCAATTTAATAGATGATAGCACGTATATTGTATCGTTATCATATTGCACAATCTGATTCGGCTTATCTTATATCATAGAAAAGATTACTATCTTTTAGCATCAGGATTTTTTTTACGGAAAAAGAATAAATAAATATTTGCAGGCTCCTGGACTACAGGTTATTTGTATCTTGAATAACATAATCGCTCCATGTAAAATAATGTAGGTAGGTACTGGTATTCAGCTGCATCTAGTTAGGCTGAAAGCCCGATCCCATCATAGTTGGGAAAAGGCTACGTTGAAGTTAAGTATGTGAACATAATCGGAATGTATATAACTGTAATCAAATAAAGACACAGCCTTTGTTTCTAAAATACGAATACTAGCTTAAATGTACCAAAAACAAGATTTTTGTCTTTTACTTTAAGGGACTAAGACGACAAAAGTGTTATTAGGGCTATTACGAGCTTTCTAGTAAAACCAAAGCTCTTCTTTATCACAAAATTATGAAAATTGTTCAGTTAATTAGACCCCAACATTGTTTGATGCAGTTCGCAAATAATTATTGTGTTCTGCAAAGACATGCCGTCGTACCATCGTTTTAAATTCACTTAAACTGCATCGTGTTAAAAAATATCGTAAAAAGACGTCTACAACAATGGTGGCTGCATTGACATTTGGTACTTTATCAGTTGAATATAAGTTAAAAGTCTAAGTGGATACTTTCTTCTCACTAGAGACAAAAAACACACGACATGTAGGTTAAAATTTTAGTCAAAACATTTTAACCCATCTTGAAGGCCACAAGAGCGGAGTGACAGAGCGAAAGTAATAAAAATGAAACAGGTCGCCAAGATAATGTTGAATTTACATTGTTTAATTAGGTAAGGCATATAAACTCGGACGCTGAATTCATTTATTTAAAGGACAAAATATAAATTGGTTTGTGGCAGTACATTGAAGCGTAACGCTTGCGCCGGTCATTAGGTAGACCACAGCGGTCCACCCCGGGTCCATTTTATGGACAAATTACATTGTTAATTCATTATTACGAACTGGCTATAACAGAACCTTTATGAACGTAAAACCTTTGTTTTGTAATCCACCAGATTACTTCTTTGTTTTTGGTTAAGATTGATTTGTGTGAGAAAACTGGGGAGTTTAACTAACTGGAAATCTCTTTAACCACTAGATCCTCGAGCCGTAGGGGACGTGAGAGTGCTCAGAGCACTGAACCAAATAAAGGGGATGGAACTGGTTCAATTTTTGCGAAAACGAATGGAGTTGTATTTGGCTAAACTATTTACCATACTAATAGTATGATAGAGAGTATAGTTTGCGTTTTATGTTGTGGTAAACGTTGGTGAGAGTGTGCTTAATGATAACTTAGTATCGGCTAGACTCCACACTGAAAATTGACTAAAGATTCTGCAGATACAAAGTCCTTACTTTGCTCACCATACCCTTAAAATCGCACAAAGGACACATGGCGATCCAAACACATTCTCCATACAACGGCAGATAATACTGACAGCATCCCAAAACGGCCTCTACTTACGGTCTATATAACCAACAGACATATCCATCAATGCCACATAGCCCTAAAACCCTAAAGACAACACAACTAAACCCACTATGTCGCATGGTATATAATGAAGCCAAATTTGATAAGCCAACTTCAAACAAACGTAATATCAAGTTCATTATTGATGTACAAATGAGATCTGCTAGCTGATGAGACTAGTTAGAAGGCCTTTGTCAATTCCGCTTTATGCTAATATGCCTTGATTACCACGTGAACATATGTGCCAATATTGTATATACTGACATCTGCATAAATTATGGTCGAGTGGTGGTCGAAAATTGGTTTATCTGTTTAGATTGATGTTAGTTGATTTAGAAGAACAGGTTGATTAGTGGTGAAATGGTAGTTATTTAATAGTAGGCAGTCCAGTAAAGGTCACGAGAAAGACAGAAGGAAATCCAAATAAAATTATAGCTGACATAATGGGTGAACGTCGAAAAAAGACCACAAGTTAAACCAAGTTGTAGTGTTCCAGTTTTAAAAGTAAGATGCTTTTATCAGGCAAAATGAGACCACGACTTTTACTTATCTATAAGGTTTTGGTATTGCAGGTGGCCAGCGGCAAACACTTTCCATCATGTGGGTCGTCGCCGTCGGCCTGTTTGCTAAGCTATCTTAAATAAAAAATAAAAAACAGCGGGTCGCTCAAAACAAAAAATAATTGCCGAAAAGCGAGGAAATTCGCAGAAGCAAGTGGAAAAAGGCTGTCAGTAATGATCATAAAATTAGTCAAGGTTTTCCTGTTTCATTTGTTGTGAAAAGAAATTGAAAACATTTGCGATGTTTATTTTTATCTAGGACATTGAACTATGGGTGAAAATTTATCGTTGAAATGATAATGTTTTTGACGACAACGACCAATTTTATACAATTCTGAAAACTTTCCACAGTATAATAATGTCAAATATATTTAGGTATGACTATCACTATCAGCTATACCTAGACGTCACTACCTATACATAAAATTGTAACTAGCAATTAGGTAAACAGTCAAAATAATTTAATACATTTCTATGAATAATCACTTCAATTTCCAGTCTTAGTTTTCTAATTTCACAACTTTAAACCCAATATACTCGTTAGTTTTCTAATTTAACAACTTTAAACCCAATATACTCGTGTTTACAGAAATGGACTTAATCAATGAATTAAGTGGAATTCCGTAGCTTACTTAATTACCCGGTTCTATTTTTTTCCAGTTGGTCCTAGTTTCTCGATCGGTCACGACCAAAAAGGTTGGAGTCTGCTGACCTAATTTTGTGCTGTTTTTTACAGATAAATTCCTACTTCTTACAACTACATTACATCATTTTTTTAAATCAGAGATGTTAATTTTGTAAAGCATCTCCTGTATCTCCAGCCTGGTAATAGCAAAAAAAAAAAATCTGAATACCTATGTCCCGACCGCTTTTCAAATAATCGAAATACTTCAAACATAATAATAATAGACATTTTTATTCGAATTATTGTGTATAAAACGGTCTGTGCCTGATAATAAATTTATCCAATTCCGAATTCTCCCAAGCTTTAACAATTGGATTTAAAACAGGAATCCGAAAGGTTTTATTTATATTAGTCAGGGAATCGTTTTTGTAGCCATTCTCGTAATGCCCGGGCTGCATCACTTTTTCAGGATTATAGAAGAAAAACGATGGCATTATCGGATCTTAGAGTAATCGCCGGCGCCGCGACTGTTTTCTCATTACCATACCATTTTGCTGTTAGACTCCTAACGGTTTAGCTGCCAACTATTGTGACTCTAATATAAATTGTAAAATATTGTAGTTTAGGTACGCAATACACTTAATAGCGGGCTTAAAGTCTGATCTAATGGCGACCCGAACTATTAATCCTGTCCGTTTAGCTTCGATCCCGCCTACAATGAACAAAATAAACACCAACGGCGTTTTTCTCATTTTAATAGATTCTGCTCCGTTAAGTTTGCAGATGACAAACATCAAAAGCTAGGTAGTTGATGGCGACTCTTAAGATCGCAATTTACTGGCCGCACTTTTCCTTCAGAATAATGGTAGCAACAAGGAAATATTTTTCAGTCCCATGCTGTTAGGAACTGGTTTTAATAGCTGTCTATTTTTCAAGTAAATATACGAGTAGTAGTGACAGGGGTCCGCTCTTTGATCGAAATATAGGTCAGCGTCGGGTTCCATCGTTATTTCGATTAAATATACTGCATGAATACGAAAGTTTTCCCGTTTTTCTTTGTCGGCAGTATTTTTACAATGCTAAGAATAAGGTGGAAAACAACATACCGTCTTTCAAAAACAACTTTTGTGTAAAACATTTAGCTAAATCCCACCGGATATTTATGCCGAATTAATATGGCCATTAACACTGATGTTTTTAAAACTCTCGGGCAGTTTAGAAATAACAATGTTTGTTAGATATATAAAATAGGATATTTTCCAGTCCAAAATGTTCATGTAACGGTCCGCCCGCCGGAATTATCGCCAAATATAATGGCTCATAAAAGGTAAAATTTACGAGTGGTCGGCCGGCCGCCCAGCAAACACTTCCGAATTATCTGATCACACGAACAATATAATACTGTCACGGAAAGAAATATGTACCTGCCTTCCTGATACCAGACTATCTAGTCTACAGCTATACATTAAAAGTACCTTTTCCGTTTTCTCTACGATATCTACGAACACAATATGTTTTACTGAAAACAATAACTCTAACTGACGGAATGTTTCAGACGTTCACACACAAGTAAGAATAGACACAACATTGTATCAAAATGACTGAAACAGGTAGTTGCTAGCTGAGTAATCACAGAAACTTGATACCCCAAAGTCAAAACTTCGACACGATACGGCATTTCGAATTAGTTAAGAGAAGTTTAAAGCAGTTCGCGGGCAGGTGGCGCCTTTGTTCCAGTGCGGTCTCACTTGATAATAACACAACTATGTTCCAGTGGCGTTAAACTCACTAGAACTAACTAACTTGCGTCAGACAGATAAGTTACCTCTAGTGTATTCGTATGCACCCGATGTTCACCGGCCTCGACTGACAAAGGCAATCTAGCAAGCAGATGGTGGGCAAACCCCGCCTGAAGCTTATCTGTGTGCTGGGAAACGAATGCGGGTCGTCCATCACGACGTGGAGCTTGCTACCTACACCCAGCTGTATACTCAGCCCGGCTTAGCGGTTTATTAGATTTATTGTTATTTATGTCAGTACATTTTTTCGTTTCATCCAACAACGCTTTCAAATGGGTCTGTCAATTTATATTCTGAATTAATTTGTTCCTGTTAAAGAATTTTGTATCCGAGTTTTTCGATTGCAATAAATGTAATCTACAATATGCTTAAAAAGTACTTATATATATTACCTACATGATATTTTTAAAATAAAAAAAGTATTGGCACTTTATCTATCTACTGGATTTATTGGTTACTTTAAATGTCAACAGAGAATAAATCAAATGAAGTTTAAATCCCCCAGGCAGGGAGCTTTTACAGTTGATGTAGGAGAAAAGCCAACAGCACGACTCAAAAGGAAAAGACAACTTTAGAATCTTTTCACATTTCGTTGACTGACTACTCTGTTTTGACTAAAGGAATAAAGTTTACGCTTCACACGATACAAATGGGATCGGCGACAGGCGAAACTATTCAGAATGTAAGCCCCGACATCGCGGGGAAAAATAAATTGCGAGAATAAGTCCCTTGGGGGGAATGGACGGACTTCCTCGCTACCTGCGTCCTTCCGTAGACATAGAAGTGCAAGCTACGCAACAAATTACCCCATGTACATAACACATTACACGGAAAGGTAGGCAGAGGTGTATGTTTACGCAGAGTTGGTTCATGGCGGTTGATAAGGGACGAGCCTGCTCATTTACCGGGTGCATTCCAAACCATGGGCTACTGCCGGGAATTTCCTAATAACAAAACCCAATAACATTTTGCCAACCTTGGTACCAAACCTTCTCACACTCCATAATCTACGGAACGGCCTGCCCCAAGTTTAACCAATATTCGTCATTAAGCAGAAAATAATCCGTATCGCTAATCACATCACGTATCTCGCCTAATCTAATCCCGGTATTCCCACTTGTGGCAGAACATCCAGAACAGCGTACCTTTTTGTGTCGATATGTACGCTTATACGGTTTTAAGGCGAAGGTCATAATATTCCGAGCACACACGAGCAAAAGGGATACTTCCTCGGCTCCGTATCAGAAATATTATGCAAATATGCTACCTACTCCATTTTCGTAAGCAGATTGGGTATCGTATGTAAAGTTGTTCTTATCGTAAATCTCGTCTTCATTGTATTCTTCTACGTCGTCATTTAGCGGATTCGGGAAAGTGTAAACAAACAACCGCTTTACAAAGCCCGTATCGTTCATTTTCGATCGTTTCCATTTGCAATTGAATGTAGTAACCCTATAAATCCCGTATCATCATGAGGAATCTTTCTCGAAAATTAATTCATTATTTTTATTTTTAATTGAAAAACAAAACCTGACCACGCCATTGCATTACATAACGGGTATCCATTCTGCAGTCTTGAAAGCATTCAATTATTTTATTTTATCCGATTCCAGCACCTAAGTACTAGCTTTTGAAAAAGAAGCCGTTAGCCTTTTGATTGCGTTTCACTACAGAAAACTGCACCCAGCACTGAAAAGAGATTTAAAATCGTGCTCCAGATTTTTTTAATTCTAAAGGAAATTAATATAGTAGCAGTAGAAGCTGTCGAAAGATTTCAACTATGTATCTTGTTTAAAGCCAATCTAGAATACGACGTTACTAGATTCGAATTATAAAGTTAGCGACGCATAGATTGATAAAGTTGGTTGCATGCCAACCACTATGTGAAATTAACAAACTTAGAACCCTCGTCCTTTGGCGCTCTGAGCTTCAGGCTACAGCGCTAGATTGCTTATAAATTTTGCTACATCCCTAAACTATACTTTCCACTTACACTTAGCCGTGACACCAAAGTTAAAGATTTTTTTAGCTTTCCTTCAATTTAATTTTTACTTACCTTGCGAAAACTTTGCTATTACTAACATACCACGTTACTCATCTCAGACTGCACATATAAGAACCTCGGTCAAACCTGCGTCGTACAAAAATGAACAACCGCAATCTGAAGATACTTAGAGATTAAAATAATTAACGATAAATTGAAAAGGCATCTCGAAGTCGAAGTTTTTAATTAAGCCTGAGAGCACTAAAACGGCAGTGAATATTCTTATAGAAGTTAGTAGGTTCTGCAAACCAAGTGGAAGCGAGAGCCAAGTGGGCAAAGAGTTCTTACCCGGAGTGTTTGCTCAAACGAAGTTAGTTGCCGAAAGCGATGTAGTCTGGAAGCGCGCCTTGCATTTACTCTGACTATTGGATTTGGATCGAATCATACATGCCCATTTACTGAGAATGCTTTTGTGTATAGTCTATTTTATTGTGCAGAAGATTTTGAACGAATACGACTAAAGCTGTACGTGCTTGAAAGATTTCAGTTTTACATTACTGAAGATAGTTTCATACAAGGGCGTAAACATTGCATTTTAGAACAAAGCTAAATCACTGAATAGATCTGTCCGATAGCCTCAATGGGCTGTAATGATGGACCCGTAATCGATAATCTTTTGATAGATCTAGATGTTAAATTTGTTGGGAACAATACGAGCTGGCTACAGCCGGCAGATAATCCCAAATACACCGAACTCACAAATAGTGTTGCATGATTTGTTAGCTTCGGCGGCCATGATGGTATTTGCTTTATTTACACGTAAAGTTTGACAGCGAGCGTGCATGAAAGCTCCATTTCTATCCAACGCTACTGTTCTGTAATTTATGCATTGGTTACCTTCAAAGGTATTTTATACTGGGTAAGGAATATGGATCTGGCAGAACGAATACGTAACTAGTAGGTACCTATACAAGTTTATGGGGATGGAACATTGCAGTCGCTTTTGCGATGGGAGGTGACATTTATTGCCGTAGCTGTAGGTAGATAACATTAACATTCAGTTCGATAATAATGCTTGTTTGTGGAAAATTATATAAAAAAAGTCTAAAATGGCATCCATATACCTATTAACTCTTGCGAAAATAACGAAATGGATCCACACAATTTTACTTGGTATTTACAATTCCATCGTTATTCTCCGCAAATATGCGGCAACATGGCTATCCATAACATGCACGGTATAACATCTACCCTAATAACGTGAAGAATAGTTTGACAGACGGTACAACGTCGTGCATTCCTTCATGTTGCAAACAACACTAGCTTCGAAATTAAGTGTCAAGTCATACCAGACTATAGATGCTGGCGGGAAAAATTCCGAATCATTCCCGTTGAATACTTCGGAAGTATTCGGAAATATTCCGAAGCTTTGGGAATATTTCAACTGTCAAAAAAAAACCAGGAAAATCGACCTTACTACCTATTTCGCGCTTGGAAGTTGTAAAATAGATTATTTTAGTTATGTTGTGAGCGGTAGGTATATTAAGTTTATGGTTGTGAGTGCACGTCGCATCAATTCAAGCACACACAACGTCGCGTCAGGTAGGTATAATGCGTTGCAACTAAGAATGTGCACGTCAATGACCTCTAATTGTCAAATGGTACTTGAAAAGATTTATTCCCGTTGTCCCCGTATGCCATATCCCCGTCACGGGGACAGCGGGACGTGATTAAATTTACTTCCAGAGCAATGTTAGCTAACGAGAATGTGAGAAAAAACAAACTAAATTTTAAATGTCAATAAGGTCGAAAATCGCTTGCACCTGTTTTTTTAACTTGCTTAACGATAGCAGGTTAAAAAAAAGGTTCAAGCGATTTTCGACCCTCCACCCCACTCCACTCCACTCCACTCCACTCCACACCACTCCATTCCATTCCATTCCAGTCCAGTCGTCCATTCCATTCCATTCCATGGTAATAAACACATTACCCTCCTTTGCGTCGCGCAAAAAGTGTCGGGTAATAAGTGTCGTGACAACTTTTCGTAAGAATTTTTTCCGTCTAGCCCCCTTTCACAACGCGCGATAAGGAACTTCGTTCCAAACAATGATATTCTAATAAACAGATTTGTTATACACGTACAAAACAACAGAAAAAAGTGTTCCGCGCCGAGCGCAGCGCGCACCGTATCACTCGTAAGCGTGTGTGGCTCAGACTAAAAGCAATATTTCCCAATTGGGTACTTTTCTAGTCTTCACGTTTTGCGCGCTCATAACATATCTGTTTACTAAAACATCATTGGTTCCAAAATAGCATTCGATTTCGAAATAAGTAGGTACCGACCTAAAAACAAAAGAATTAAAATCCTGTTAATCGCAGGCTAACATAATTATCTACCTATAAAAATATCAACATAATTATACTTAATCAATTCCATTTATAATAAAATAAACATTTATATTTTACTTACGTATGTGCCACTGAACAATAATTAACTCACCCACCACACCACAAACAAACATGTTTATTCCCATTGAATTATTCAGGCGAAATATTCCGCGGAAACATTCGATTGCGGGGTACGAATCTTTCTCGCGGGGCGAGGGAAAACTTCTCCGGGGAGCATCTCCCGTCTTACCGCACCCCGCACCGCCATTGCCTGCACGCACGACTCGAGGAGCGCAGCGGCGGCGACGATCGACGATCGATGCAAAATACGATTTTTCAGCAAAAAAAAAATCTTAATTAAATTCATTTGGAATAATTCTGATTTAAAGAAACTTTCCCAGAAGTATTCCGGAATAATTCAGAATTTTTCAGAAGTTTTGCAACTATATACCAGACAACGTTTGCGTTCTTCGCTTCTATTTTCGAGCTCCATTTTTGCCCAAAAAAGGGTAACAGAAGCAATGGCCGGTATTGTGTCCGTTTAATTTCGTTTGAGCCGAACTTTGAACTAAAGAACTCGCACGTAGATTTTAAACTTGTGATTAATCGTGAGGAAGAAGCTTAATAAAATAAAATTATAACCTATGTTTACAAAACAACTGAGTGTGTTATAAAACTCAGCATCACAATGTTACACGTGTAGGTAATGTCAGCATTAGAGGAGCTGGTAGAACAATATTATGTGGGGACGTAAATAATAAATAAAATATAAAATTATCATTATTCCGTTTATTTCAAGAAAAGAAAAAAGAAGCTAATTTCAAATTCGCTTGAGTTTTCGAATGCAACCAGAGTTATTTTTCTCCTGGCCTGAGCGACGTAAGCTCGCCTTATGCAGACAACAAAAGCCACACGGGCGTTTTTTTTTAAGCGAAGTTTTTGATCATGCTCTGGATTTTAAACTCTCAGCATCGAACCGAGGGTTGAGAATCCAACAGAGTGCATCCCTGTTAAAAAAGTGCACAGTTACATTTTGAACTCACGCGGCTAAGCTGAGCGTTGAAAATCCAGTGCGTGGCAAAAAAACTTCGCGTTGAAAAGAGCGCCCGTGCGTCGTAGGCTTACAGTCAACACAAAGTAATTAATTCAAAGTAATATGATTACTGTAGGTAGGTATATTATTCCTCTTGAATGGCCATTCATATGTAATATAATGTGGAGTGTATTTATTCCGCCCCTATGAATATCTACAGCCGAGATCTAGAATACTCACCTAGGTGGTCATAATACAGTTATCGAATCAATCACAAGGCAATTCAAACTGCAATTTAATCAAATTAGGACAGAATTTCAATAAAACTGTTGCGCATTTAATTGAAAATCGATTCAAATATTATTAATGTCATCATCTTTAATAATCTAAGTTTTACAGAAGAATAACTTATACACCTGTTTTTATTATGTGGGCGGTTTAGGTTATTGATTGGGGTCAACGGAACTGCAATGATTTCGAACAATATCAACCATTGACTTTTGTCTATGATCGGTATCAGAAAATATAATTTGGCTATCGCAAATCATTGTTGCGAGTTTTTTATAAGCTTGAAATGTCAATACCTTTTCTAATCCTTTTAACATCTAGACCTAAACATGTATTACTCGTTACTAGAACAAGGCAGCGGTCAAAGAAATAGGTTTTCATGACCAATGTATTGAAATCCATGTTCAACCCCCCAGGGGTTGAGCATGGACAACATTTAGGGGTTCAACATGGACGGGGGTAAAGATTGTGGGGGTTGAACGTGGACTAAACCTTCTTTGCCCTCCAATTGCATCACATTTAGTAACGAAACATTATATTTTTCTATTCACAGTAGAAACTAGATTATACTTAAAGTATAAGGACAAAATTAAAATTGCATTTCCAAACTCTATTGTGCAGGCGGCTTAGTTGAAAAAAGTAACTAAATTAAGTCAGCCTGGGTTTAAAATAAGAGAATGGTGACTAAGGCCAGGCGGCCTGGCCGGCCCCAAAAGATGCAGTCACCGTTTAGCGCTTTAATTAAAACCCTATGAGGCCGGCGGGACCGCACTCCACATAAATTGCGAATAGAGCCGAATATCCACTGACATCTAACGCCATCTATGGGACCCATTATGAATGGTTTATGCCAAATGCAAATGGAAAAGGACGTTGTAAAAAGTGCATTGAAAGTTTAAAACTTTTCAAATAATTACTAAAGATTGTTGATTGAATTATGTCGACAATCCTGTAAAGGTATGTACGTCATCTGCGCGTCGACAGTGCGTTTTCTGCCCAGCACGCGTAGCATGACCACCGTAGAAACGGGTTTTGTCGACGGAAGAATAGACAAAATGGCAGATAAACAATCACAATCTGTCAAAAAAAAAGCAGCGCTGGTTGTGTTTGCGGCACGTACACGCGCGTTGACGGGGCGTGTACATAGGCTCTAAGCCTGACCATTTTCCCTAATAGACTATTCACGACTACCATAACTATCTAACAGGCCTAAGGCTCTTTAAAGTATCTCTGCCCACCTACTCTATTTTCATTTCAATAATCACCAATTCGGTTATCTACCAACCCGTTTAGATAAAATAACAATCTCGCCAAAGTGAGCTGTGGATACCTAAATTATGATATGGATCAGGGATTCAACCTAATTAGGACCTAAATCGTTAGATCGTCCATTGATACGTAAAATTACCCATGATCAGATGAACTTATTGAATGCTCATGGATTTTGGAAGTTTATTCATGTGGCAAGGGTTGGCGTGGTGATAATCAAACGAGGACTTTAAATGTATAGACGAACGAATAGTTTTTTTCTTTCATTAGAATGAGTATGTGAAAGTTCAAACGTTTTTTACACACCCATTGGAGAAAAAATGGAATGCAAAAATGAAAAAATATGATTATGTCTTTATACCATTCCCCCTCTAAAAAGCTTATTTTATTCACGCAAAACAGTGAATAAAAAGCACTTTTAATCACTGTTTTGGTGTTGTCCTGGTGACCCCCATCTCAATGCTATACAACCTCCTTGCGAACAAATTAATGTACATTTAAATTAACTTCGACGGCACGGTTGGTGTAGTGGTTAAGCGATTGACTACTGCGCTGCGTGTCGCGGGTTCGATTCCCGCACGGAACAAAGATTTGTAGGTATGACCTACATGTAGTTGTTCCGGGTCTGGCCGTTTGTGTATGTCAGTCAGTTTAAATGTTTGCGAACGCACCCACAATACAAGAGAAATTCCTAGAGAGGGAAAAAGTTTAAAAAAAAAAAAACTTTTTTTTTCTTCATGAAATGTCTATTTTCGCTTAAATCTTTCTTTTTCTCGTAGTCATGGTATAAAGTATAGTATGCAACTCTTGAATAAAACGGATTTATATCGAGGGCCATGAATCACTCGCGTCGCTCAGGATTCTAACACTTGAATCACTCGCTATGCTCGTGATTCAATCATCATGAATCACTCCCTACGGTCGTGATTCAGTCGTTAGAATCCTTCACTTGCTCGTGATTCATCTATGGCCCTCGCTTTAAATCCGTCCTTTATTCACTAGTTGCATAATATACTATTTCGTGTTCGTATTTTTTGAAGGCAGCCGTTTTACTCCTACAATTTTAACATCCCAAGTGAAATAATATACAGGTGCTACAGAGATTTGTAACAGGTCACAATCAAATATTCTAGAATCTTCTAAAGAGCCGAATCAGCACCTGACGCTTGGCTATTTCACTGATGTCCACAAAACCAATTTGACAGCAAAAATTATCTCCCGTAGGTTGTCGTCAGTCGTAATTACTTACCTTACTTGTGGGACGATTTTTCTTTATTCTAGAGCTTCCTGGTCTACAATTAACTTCCAAGGTTTACCTTTATTGGATGACATGACAAGTTTCTTTAATTATATACCTAAGTCATCGCAGTAATAACTCCTTATTTATTCATACCATCACTTGGATTTTTTTTATTTTTTTTTTTTATCCACAACGGGGAAGCTCTTGGCCAGAATCTCACCTGATGGAAAGTGATGATCAGGCCGAAGGTGGAAGCGAGCTTCACCCGGAATCCTCTACCACAGAGGAACTGGCTATCTTATCTCTAACTGCCGGAACACAACAATGCTTTTAACATTGTTGTTATGGCGACAGACTTAGATAAGATGGTGGTAGCTAGCCAGGCGGACTTAAAACAAGCCCTACCACCAACCAAACCGAGCAGAAAATTTTGCCCCCACTGGGAATCGAACCCGGGACCTCTTGGTCTGAGACAGGTGGTCTAACCACTAGACCACAGAGGCGGTTAAAATTAAGTAGAAATGTAAAAAAGAAAAGTATTATTCGTACAAAAAACTAAAACATCTCAGGGTGCGTACAAACAGTGCGAGGCATGTGCTGTGCCGCAAATGCATTTTCATTTTATTTCAGATGCCTCAGCCTGAGGCACAGTATAAATAAGTAACAATGTCTTCATAGAATACGGCCGAAACGACGCGCTTCGATATCTCAGTGTATATCAGTACGTATCATTCTCGAGTGCGCGGCAGTTACGCACGGATGCGGAAGGTTTATCTACCGAGCGGCCGTAGGTAATTATTTCAAGGTCACTGCCGAGACATAATACTGTTACTTCATTATACTGTGCCTGAGGCATGCATCACATTCATGGCTTACCATTCGAAGCACATGCCTCGCTCTGTCTGAACGCACCTGAAATAGTACCCATAAACTGGACGATGACCTTACGTCGAAGACCCCACGCTATGCCAAAATTATGCAAATTAAATTAACCATAAAGGCCATTATCGATATTTATATCAGCATCACTAACCCGCAAACATAAAAAGAAAAACTAATCACGTGTTTAATAATATTTAGAAACATGTTACATCTCGCGGCACAGATTATATAACATTATGAAAATAATCCACAATTTCTGTAAGGTCAGGCAAGGTTAACTCGTTAGGAACTGAATATTCATGACACCTCTTTCACGTGATGACATGCGTGTAATTCTTATTCATAGCAAATTGCTAAGTTGTTACTGCGAGAAGTTGTTTAAATTTGCAAATAGTTTAAGTATGGTTAAGGTAGGCAGAAACTTTAGAACCTGCTACGATGGTCTAAGTAGTTAAGTGCTTATACATAAATATGGGCGTCATCTCCTGCGCACATAAATATTGATAATATAATCTAGTAAAAGCGTTGTCATTATATTAATGTCGAGTGTCGTTGAATATTGTACCTAGGTAAAGTTAGCGACAAAAGTCTTACTTCTCAGTTTTTAAATCATAATTATTACTTAACATACATAACATCACGCCTGTATTCCCCGAAGGGTTAGGCAGAGGTGTACCTATAGTACACCCACATTGTACCAGGGGCCTAAGTCTACTAATTTATAAACGTCACAATGGTGTCATAATGCTTAGTTTTTGACAGATTTGCCATACAAAAACGGTCAAAAACTAACCATTATGACACCATTGTGACGTTTATAAATTAGTAGACTTAGGCCCCTGGTGCAATGTGGGTGTACTATAGGTACACCTCTACCCCAGCTTAGGCCCCAGTTATGTTGTTAAGTCCCATGTAATAGGGGGTGAGCCTATTGCCATCAACCGGCCACACATCCAGACAAAATGAAAAAATAAATGAAAAATATTTAGCTGAATAAGTAATAATGAAGTGGCCATTATTACTTATTCAGCTAAATATTTTTAATTTTATCAAAACCGGAACAGAAGTAAAATTTATTATTACTTACTTTAACTCCTGGCTATTATAACACAAAATGCTGAAATACGTACAATACAATACGTCGAATAATTGTGTGTCAATTTAGATGATGTGTAGAACTAGCAGCATGTTAATCGAATTTTTTCGCTGACTGTACGTGACATGCTGAAAAATAAACAAATGACAACGCACGGGCGCCCTTTTCAGTTCCACGTGATTGCCACGGAACAAACTTCCCCAATCATAGTTACGCAAACCTAGTCATGAAGAAATCTCTCCTCAGAGAATAATCTCGGCGACATTATTCAAAATGATTATGATATGTTCTTGAACAACATGTCGTTTAGTACTATCTAACTAGATAGAAAAAGCCTGAGTCTGCGGTTGCGCGTAAAATAAATTCTAATGCATCCCAAGCGAGCTGCTTCGAGGCTTTGTGATCTACCCTCTCTCAGAACTCGAAAGCCTCGCAAAATACTTTCACCGCGTGATATCTTAAATGACTTTTCACTTTTCAACCATTGTGTTTGTAAAATCTTGGAACATGCAATTTTTATACGTTGAAAGCTTTGATGGTATAGCAACATTATTTTTTAAGACACAATTTCTGTAGACGGCACTCATGTTTATTGCAAGTATTGCTTTGTTCACGCCGCCGTTCTCCATAAAAATAAGAGGCTTTAATACGGTACAAAGTAGCACTTAAAGATTCACAAAAAATACCCAGAGGAAAAGGCTGTGCTTAGTTAGAGAAGACAAGATGGCGTCGAGGCAGAAGCCGGACATTGGGCTTGAGACAGACCAGTTTACGGAACAGGGGGTTTAATTATGCAATTAATTCATTATGTACCTAACATCAGAACTACATTGTACACAAGAGATACAATGTAATTCCAAGACTTTGCAATATTATTACAGTAGAACTCACAATAAAGATTGTATTTACCTACAGCAAGTGTACCTACAACCGCTAACTGAAATTACTATTGTAAATGTGTCGTGTTAAGATTAATTACGCTCGAGCGAGATATGGAACATATTCATTCAGTTGCAAGATCATTATAAACGGCAATTGCAAACATTTGCATACGTTTTACTCTCTCAGGCAGGAGAGCATTCATTTAAATACATCGGAATTTTTCGGTTTTTGGTGTTACGAGAGTTCGTTTTTCGACTGTAGTGGAAGAGAGAACATCGTTACTTTAAAGGCTGGTATTTTTACCCAACTACGGCGAAGTAAAAAGGAGCGTTATGATTTTGACCGGTATGTATGTATGTATGTTCATCTGTTCCCTCATAATTTCTAAACTACTAATCATAATTTGACAAATGGGGTATCGCTGGAAGAGTCTTGGTGGTCCGCTAGAAGGATATGACGTCACATTAAATTGAATATGGCGCCCTCTAGAGTACATACGTAGTCATGATTATTTTTTTATTAAAACAAAAATGTCAATTAAAAAGGTATGAACGAAGTCACACGTAATCTGTTAGTTTATACACGTGTATACCTATAGTACACCCATATTTCGCCAGTTATGTTTAAGTCCCATGTAATAGGGGGCGAGCCTATAGCCATCAACCGGGCACATATCCAGACTCCGGGCTGCTACTGAGCAATTCCAGATGGAAAAACCCAATAACACTTTGCTCGACCCGGGAATCGGACCCCGGAGATAATTGTACCTTAAGTTGTAAGCACTTACCTTGCATAATATGAAGAATAAAGGCATGGGTGTAAGTGTCAAAAAGTGAACGTAAGTAGTAACTACAAACTCACAATTTATTGTGGGTTACACAGTTCCACATAACTAATAGAGATTTGGAAGTCTCCTCCAGTCGTTTTGTACAGCTTCATTCAGGTTATTCCAAGACCTTACTTCGTAATAGTAGTTAAATAATTACCTCCTGAGAAAGCTGTGGCTGAATTAATATTCAGCTACCAGTGCCCCGCTGTGAGGGAACTAACTCGCCATCAACAAACTTGTGGCCTCGACCGAACCATCCAACGTCTTCTTAATTATTTACAAAGGAGCTGCATTTACTTTGCGCATTAAAACTTTTAATCCTGTAACCTTCCTTCTCAATAAGGAAGTAGCACCTGAAGTCTTTCAGAGCATTTATCCTCAGTTATCAGCCTGTATAGTGGAACATAGTCTTCTTAATAACATAATATCACGCCTGCGGCAGAGTCCCATGAAATAGGAGGCGAGTCTATTGCCATCAACCGGGCACAAATCCAGACTACGGGCTGTGCTACTGAGAAATTTTTGATGGAAAAAACTCAAAAAAACTTTGCCGACCCGGGAATCGAACTCAGCAAAGTAAGCGTAACCCAGGAGCAGTAGCGCTTAGGATCACTGGATCAACGAGGCAGACCTCTTAATAGTTGGAGGTTAAAGACGAAATTGCCCTAACCGCCAAATCTGGCGAAGAGATATATGTGATTATAGTTTTCGGTTGGCAGGACGACGCTAATACACTTCATTTTCTCATTAGGTTCCATTCTAATTTGCTTGTCCTAAAACCTGTAAGTAGAAAAGACGTTATCATTGCTGGTACCACATAAATATTATATGACACTCTGTTCATTTATTTTAATTTTGATTAGAAGAAGCCGTAACTACTTTTTTCTAGCACCCCAATTGCATAACACAGTTTTAATCACAATCCGAAAGATTTTGAAGGATTAATCATGTTTGAAAAATTACCGTCTGTTCAACAACGTAGGTAAGTAATGCAATAAATGTTGTAGTATTTTAAAATAAAAAATGAAAGTGACATGATTACTTTGTAAAGTATTATATTACTTTAGTTATTGCATTGTGAATGTGAGGAGAATGTAGATCCTTTTTTTTATTTTTATGGTTCCGTACCACCAAAGGAAAACGGAACCCTTATAGGATCACTTCGTTGTCCGTCTGTCCGTCCGTCTGTCTTGACAGACAGACGGACGGACAGACGGACCACGAACGTCTGTTAAGACCCTTTTTTTCAGTAACCAATGGAGGTATCAAGTTGAAACTAATATCAAATATGGTCCATGGTCCCTTAGAGCTCTAAAAATCAAGCTTCTAGGCCAAAGCAATACCTACAGGGTAGTTCTCGTTGAACTAGAATAATGAAATTTGGCAGGAAGCAAGCTCTCACAGCACAAGTAAAGGAAAAAGTCTAATAACAGTCAATTTGTTGATTTATCACAAAAAAAAATGCGAAACTTACATTTGCAGTTGAACTACGGAACCCTTCATTGTACGTGGTCCCACACGCACTTATCCGGTTTTTTCTTTCTAACTTAGTTTTAAGAGGGTGCATCCTAAAAGTTGGCAACGTCGTAAATAGCTGTCAAATATTTACCTGTTTCGATTAATTTGGAAATAATACTGTATGGAAATAAGAAATGTGGCTAACCAATTGACTAGAATATTAATAATGAATTGCAATTATAACATTGAATTTGATGTTGTACCCGTTTTAGGTGAAAAAAAGGCATTTGGAAAGTTACCAAATACTTTTTTTACATCTAAAACTAACTATTCGGTGTTACGATATTAATTATTGCATTTCATAATCAATATTCTAGTTCGCTAGTTAGCCACATTTTTTATTTCCATACAGAAATATTATCAAATTAATCAAAACAGCGAAATATTTGACATCTATTTGCGACGTTGCCAACTTTCAGAATAAACCCTCTTAATGATGGTCTGGCAGTTTGAGTACCTACTTTATGCGGCCTAACCAAATGTCCTTTCTTTAGTATTGTTCGAGTCATTGAGCTCCTTAAGTTCTGAGTTGAGCTACACGATTACTGACAAATTGCTTGCACTGACAGCACAGGTCCACTGGTCAAGATAATGTCTGGACTTTAAAAGAGAATTTGATCCCTGAGTTTGTGTCGACATTTCTTCTCACGAGTAGTCAGATAGGAATTAAACGTCGACTCCATAGTCCATCTACCTTTTTTTATATTTTATATTACGTGTAAAAGTGATTCAGATATCCTAAATCCGGGCAAGCACCAATATATGTGACTTTTTCAATTCATTTATGTACTTTCTGACTTTATCTTAGACATATTACTGACATTTGTGAAGGAAACGTCGTGAGGAAACCTGGACTTTATTATGTAAAAATAGCAATGATCATGCCTTCTCTGAATGACAAGAGGCCTTTGCCCTGCAGTGGGTACCTTTAAGGCTCGTACACACTGGCGCAATATCGCAGGCGCGGCAAGGTTAGCGCTGCCTGTCGCGCCCGCGATATCGCGCCTGTATGTACGAGCTGTAATAAGGTAATGAAAAACATACATTCATACACGTGTATTCATAACATCGTATTCTATTAAAAGAATGGTGGAAATAAAATCTCGTTCGGAAGAAGGAAATAATAATTCTGTATTGCTGTCATTAAGACTATGTTTATTCAAGGTTATATTATGTATATTTAGGCACATATTATACTGTTGTCTTACAACATCTGCGACTATCATAATGATTATGATTACAAAAACAGGTTTTGTAGTAGTTTGTTTAATTTGCTTTGCAAACATTCATGCAAAGTTTTCTAACTACATCACCAAATGAGCTACTCGCTGATGTGTTGCCGATCTTTATTTGAGTTGAAAAATATAATTTTACTCCGTCCATCCGTCCGTTCGTCTGTCTGTCACAGGAAAATGAACTTTTTACAGAGTGTGTACGCGGTGTATAGCCGCTATATCAGCAACTAATAAAAATAAAATAAAGTTAAAAATAAGGGGCCAAAAAACATTTTTTGGCTTATGGTACGGGACCTTTCGTGTGCGAGTCCGCCTCGCACTTGGCCGCTTTTTTTATATGCTTGTTTTTCTGCGAAAATAAACCAATGTATCTTTCTCCCTTTCTTTATTGACGTATCGTTTCTGGTGCATTGAAATCGATCACCAATCCATACCTGATGCATGGTTTTTACGGTGGCAGTGAGTGGACCCAGTGACTCGGAATTCCGGGGCTTGCTGTGGACGAGATCGGCAGTAAGTCAGGCGGGCTACTTGAGCCGAAAATATGGGACCTACCCATAATAGTCAACTGGCCTGACTTAGGGGCGTGAAGTCAGCACCAGACTAGGTTGAAACTATAGTCTCTACACGAGCCTGACTTACTGTTCTATACTGTACTGGGTTCGTATAAACCATGTGTGGTGTTTCCCCTGTTTATGAGCTGAAAATATCAGCTCGTTGATGATAGGTCTGACCCCGCGTTTACCACCTACAAGTTGTGATAGGTACCTACTTTTTTTCAACAATTCTTCTAAAAGACCTCTACAACATGTATCCTAGTTAAGGCTCGTTCACACTGGCGCGACTTGTCGCGCGACGCGACACCGGCAATTGTTCAATCGTGAAGTTTTATTAGAATTGTATTAGAAAGTGTGAACGAGCCTTTATGTACGTTGACGTTGCTTCAGACATGTCTTCTTCATTATTTTGTTCACGTTTCTGACATTTTTAACAATGGTAAACACAACAAATAAAATACATTATGTTTTATACGCAGGATCACATTTGAAAGACCTACAATCATAATTAAAGTGTTACCGACATTCCAGATATGAAAATCAGCTCTTACAACCCCCAAAATGCTCAATCAGAACCAAGGATACCCTGAGATTACACAGAATAAGTTTAGCATAGTTCAAGAACAATATCGTAACTCCCTCTCAGCATCTAGATGCTAGAACAAAATAGATGAGACGGGAAACTTAAACCCTTGGGATTTTTTCAGTTCCTTTGTTGCATATTTTCTAAGTTACAAAGAGTTTTCTGAACTTTATCAGACCAACCGGTGTGGCGGGCATATCAATTAGGTCGACACTAGAATTTTTATAAATACACTTATACAGTTATCTTTAAATCCTATTTGTATCAGATAGGATTTTGTTGTTATCATTTTAAACTCCATTTTAAATTCAACCTGTATTACTTTATTTCCAGATTGTGATCAAGCGTTTTTATATTATTCCCGTGAATTGTTTATATCAATCTCAACATGAGATATTGCGAGATAATCACGGTAATAGAACGTATGAATTGCCTTATTCATTTTTGATGACCTCAATAGCCTTTTCTGATTTATAATTTTGACGTGAGACCATTACAACGCGATCGGTCCGATTATTTTGTATTAGAGTTGATGGAAATGACATTGACGGGCTCTGGTTGTTTTGTGTTTGTGTTCAAACACGGCTTTTGAGGTTAGAAAATGTTCTTCACTTCGTCGTTTAGATGACTCCATTGATGTGAGATGTTATCTAAAGCTTCTGATTCTAAGATAGTGACGCTCCGAACAACAACTAATATTCTCGAAAGTCAGTGATGTCTCGGTTGACAACTTAGTTCAGGCCGTATGTTGTATCTGTATGTCTGTATACCGGAGGCATACTATCCTAAGTCCATTTTTTGGATATTCACTTTGTAATGTTCTTGAAACAAAAAAATATCTTTTTGTAATAAAAAACTACTTAGTCACCTACTTTTAAACAACAAATAAAATTTTACTTAGAAGTTCATACAATTATGTACTCAAGTTACTTAAATGAGTAGTGTTCAAATTGAGACTTAAAAAATGTGCACTGAATAATTAGCTTAATGTGACTTATGATGGTTTGCTTCTGGTATACAGATGTTTGTATGCCTTTCAATGGTGACTGACTGAATGACAGTTAATACACTAAATATACAAACAGGAACTGTTTGAAATACTTAAAGGAAGATGAGAAAACGCACACTGCTAGACATGGGGCTCTCCAAGAATTTTTTACTGAAAATAAAATTGACAATGTACAAGTCATTTGTTTTTGACCAGTACCTACAGCAATTTCGATTTATCTCGAAGAAGGTTGTCAAAACAATGCTCGAATTGCCAAGCATGTTTGAGAAAAATATATTTCGTAAAACTACTTTGCGGTTTTAGTGGAATGTATCAAAATAGCATGTCAACAGTCAGAGCCTAGTTAAAAATACCCACATTTATTGACTGAATTGACGCTACGCTATTGTGTCATTTTCAATGACGCATCTTTCATGAGATTATGACTCGGCGTAAAGCAATGTAATCTTTAGTCAATTTCAACATTCTAAGTACGTTTGCACGTACTGACTAACTTGGCCCATCTCTTGTTGAAATAAGAAATTAGACGAAATCAGAAGTCGGACTTCTTTTCAAGATTCACTGTGATTGTGCGTTTTTATTTATTTATTCAGTGATATTATATAAGTAAACACAATTTAACTTAACATTTGCCATCTACACGCTAAGAAGTACCTACAAGTTAAAAAACATAGTGAAACGACATTACAACCTTTGAGTAGTAGTAATACATTTCCAGTATAAGCTAATCTCGCATTGTATAGGATTTCCGTACAATGACAGGTCCGCTTATACTAGAAATGTATAGCTTGATATGTAGCTGTGTGTACACGGTAAGTACTCTAACGATTTACTTAGGAATTCTATAAAAGAGTTACTTACGTACTTATATGGATATGCAAATATTTTACACATCCAAAATGGGACATTTTCCCATTCAATCTGTTCCTGTAGGTATGGCCCAGGTACACAAAGCCCGTCCATTCAAAACGAGCGTCTTTGCTGAATGTCTGCGGGTCTCTCAACGGACATCCGTTCCTTTAGTACCTACTCGTAAATCTACGAAGAAATAACTCCTTCCTCCGTGAGTGCCTATTTGAGTAGGTACCTTATAAAAATTCAATTGGTGTCGCATCTTGTTTGTGAACCTTCATATCTTTCATGACTTAAGAAAAACAAGCAAATTGAATTGGGGGAAATTAGTTTTTCGAATCTCAATAATCCAGGTTTCATATTGCACAGGAAATTGAAGAAAAACTTATCAGTGGAGTACATTAAAACTGGCTCTAAACGACTGAAGCTGAACTGATCAAACTGTCTCATTCAGTTATTTGTTATTGAAGTTGGCTTTCCCAATTATTTTCATGAAGTTTTCGTCCTTTGTTGTTCAAGAGGTTCCCCTATTTTCTTAAGTCAATCGGTGCCAAAGGCTTTCCTTTTGAGACATCTCTTATTAATATGAAGTCACTGATAAATGAAATGGAGAAAATATAGTTCCTAAAACTTGGTTATTAAATCCTGTACTTAAAGGAAAACATAAAGATGTATTAAATCGGTCAGACTTTACTTAGATATACGTCGACCGATAAAAACGTAGGATCGGCTATTGCGACGTCCCTAAAATTTATGAGTCGTGGAGCTACAGCAGTTATTTTATTGGATGCCATCGTAAACTTTTGTATTACACTATCTGATAGAATTGGTTTAAATAGATAAGTACTTTAAGTAAAACGTAAAGAATTGCTTTTCTTATCAAATCTGTAAAATCCTTAAATGTATTTGTTTTTCTCATTCATGTTAACGAAAGTATTCCTTTGTTTATGTTCAGTGATTTGTTTTGCCAGCGTATCGATGATCCCTCCTTTTGCTACGTACTTGACGAGTTTTCCGTCGTAAGATATGTTTTACGTCGTCTTTTCTTCTTTGTAAACATCCTACTTATAAAGTGTAGTGATTTCTGGGAAATGGAATATTCCAGTAGTCAGGGCACATTGCACGCAGAACAGATGGTTTGTAGGTTTTGGAAAGCCTCCCACAATGTGGACCGATAAACACAAGGTCATCGACTACGAAACTTCGCTAGAAAGCTGCAGAAATCCGCTGGATGCGAGAAGCACAGGACCAGTCGATATGGTGAAGCTTGGAGGAGGCTTATATCCAGCTGTGGACTTGGACGTCTTTCGGCTAAAAGATGATGATGAATATTCCTGAATCTGATCTACAGGATACTAAAAGGTCAATTATTGTTACTACCAAATGAACCTCATTATAATTATGTCTTATTCATGGTAATCATATTCATTGTAAGCTGATCAGGATAATTATAGGTTCAATTTAGGCCATTAGATCGTCGTTATTTTATATTATCGACGACGCTTGTATTATAAAATTAGGATTGATTGATTTTATTGCGGTTTGTACTATATGATTATGGTTTTTCATTATTCGAACATGTTGAATATCACGATTCAGGACGTCAACTGATTTAATTTCAGTTTTTGAAAAACAATGCTATATGCAATGCAATGTAGGTGGGTCAATGAACGCTATAGTGCCATGAGGATGCGCGCGACAACTTTATTGATAGAATTCGATTCAAAATATTGTGTTAGATTAATCTAAACTAGAGCGAAACCAGACAAATGGCAAATAGCTCAATGTTGTTTCAGTGGCTCGCATTGTTATGCACTAAAATACATAAATAAATACCTACTTACATGAACATGTAAGCGATTTATCTCGTTCCGCACCCATTCAATAAGCCTTGACTGAAGTGACTACAGAACTATGCAATATCGATACCTTATTACGTTAGTTCGAAATAAATTTAATGACAAAAATATAGGTACGTAAAAACTCACAATTAAATTGGCAACCTTCTCAACTATGTATGTATACAAGTATGTAATTACTTCCTGTGTACATATAAAATAGATTTTCCAGTTTGTCTTTAAATAAAATATCGTTCAGGGTTGAGTCCATAATTGGCAGGACAAGTTGCGCGTGAGTTCGTGCCTCAATGGTTTTATTGATGCAATTTGTTATGTCAGTGCAAGTGCAAAAGACGATTAAATTAATACCTACTGACAAAGACGCACACATGGAGAATTGTTTGATATCCCATGATTAATCCATACTATACATACCTACTTCTGTTACCTTTTCACGCCTTAATGGCTGATTTGAATGAAATGCACAGGGATCCATGACCTAGTTTAGGACATAGGATATTTTTCATCCCGGTAACGTTCCCCTAGGATAATTTCCAACCTCCACGCGAAGCTGCGGGAAAAAGCTACTACAATAATATAATAATATCTAATATAAACTTTATTATCAGGCTTCAAGGCCCATAGACTGTTTAGTATTACAAATTACTTAAAATCTATGTTAGTACAACTATGAAAGACGTGTTTGATCAAGTATTAGATACAATAATATGTTTATTTGAGCGAAGGTTTTATCAGTAACGATAAGTAACTTGCAAATTTAAATAGTTTGTGTATCTTAGTGGCACATTTGCTTGTATGAAGTGCATATTTCCTAAGGAGCAAATAAAAGCTAATTTAATCATAATTATACAGGGTGGCAGGAACATCGACGCGCATACTGTAACCATGAATTCAGCACATACTCTAGACCCCCTGTATAGCGAACATTATTTTTTTAGCGGTTATCAAAATAAAACCGCCTAAAGCATTTTTTTTTAATAACCTACTAACCATTGTATATTTCAACGCATGGAAGTTCAGAATCATGTACTGAAACCATGATATTAACAACCTGTTAATATCATGCGCGTCGATGCCCCTACCAACCTGTACAATGTCAAAATATCGAGATGTAATATTAATGTAGTTAGGTACTATTATTTACATACAAATCTTTCGGAATAAATACTCTAAACGATAATAAAAACGACACCAAAATCCGCTGGCTACTTATTTAAGGCGATCTAACCTTAAGCGGTCACACTAGACAGTCACGAAATGCGACTCTGTTTTATATTATGTATAGACTCTATATGTATAGATATAGATTATTTAGATATAATTTTAGAATTAACTACATTATATTCTTTCTATTGTCCTAGGTTTGGGCCTAGAGTAGTAAAATAGTACATTATGATACAAGTGTGCGGTGTTGGTCATTACACACGAGACGGTATTGTCCGCGCGAGCCGCAGGCGAGCGCGATAAGGTAGTCGAGAGTGTAATGATCAACGCACTCGCGTTTCATACGACGTTTTTCAACACACTTGCGAGGAAATAAACAGACTTGTAAGAATGTATGCTACAATAACGTAATTATAAAGTTCAACTGACCATTGTTGACATGTACTGATTATCCGGAGCTTCTTATAAAAACTTTTCAACGTAGGTTGGTGTTACTTTAGATTTCGTATTGATAATATTATTTTAAATATGTATTAGTCTATGAAAATAACCACACAGCGAAACCGGGAACAAATATGTATGGAAAATGGCGCGACGGTTTTTTTTTTCCGCAGTTGTAAATAAAGGCACTGGCAACGGGCAAACCCGCTAAACAGCCTACACCTATTAAAAAATGTATAAAAACAAAATAATATTTTGAAAGACTGAAAAATGCGTGTATTGGATTTTCAGCAGAAAAATACACCTTATATTACTATAAGTACAGTAATCAAATTGTAAATGGTTAAATAAAATATAATAAATAATGGCAACATTCCGTTCAGTCGGCATGGACATGGCATGGAGTCGCGCGCCGCCTCCTAAAAACTATACGACCGCATTCCGAGATATGCCCTAATCGCCCACACTTCTCACATCAATATTTTGCGTTCCAATTTAGTTATGATATGATTATGAAAGCTGAGGGCTGTCATCAATTTGGAACGCTAGTGAATGTGCTAATGCTGGGGCCACATTGTCGCGATAAAGCGAACTTAACTCCACGGGCTCTCTTTTATTCAGCGAGACGTCGAGCTGTGTGCGAGAGAGAGCGCGTCCAGTATAGTTTGTCTTATCGCGACAATGTGGCCCCAGCATATCAGTGCTCGCCCAACGTCAAAACTTAAAACATTACTTATTTCTTTGTGTATAGCCACAAATTTCTTCCTCTTTTTTGGTTAGGTGGCGACGGTAGCCAGAATCACAATTTCGAAAAAATGCCTATAACAACACAGCCAAATAACGGTTCACGGAACAAACATAAGTTATCCCGCTCAAGCTTATTCGGAACGGGTGTAAGCACGCTCAAATCGATTCGATTTCATTACATTTACATCGTAATTCGGAACGCAGTCTACGACTAACGGTTTGACACAGGAAAAAAAAAAAAAGTACTCTGTGATCAGTAAATGTAATGAGTGCTAAGATGGAATTTTGTTTACAATGTTATTTTTGGTCATAACAGTGCTTTTTAACATGGAATAGATACACCAAAGCGAGCTGAGCTTGTATTTATTTGCAAGTTCATTGAAGTATGCCAAAAAAACGTTTTCTGAAAATGACTTGGCATTTTTGTTGTTTTTCCACTGTATAAAAGTTTCGTAGGCCGCTACGTATTTCTCCTTAGATTTTGGTGGCAACAGGCTATCACTCGCGTTTCGTGCCTCGATGAGTATTTCCGGCGGAGTCAAACCTACGTATTGCTCTTCTTCCCGTGAAGTCGACATTTTTGTTATTAATCACAACGAAAATGACATTATAGGCAAGTAAGTATTGGAAAATGACGAGCTGGTTTGTATTTTCGCGCGCCGCGCCAGCGATTCGCGCGCAGGTTTAAATAAATGCGCTGGAAAAACTGCTAGACAGCCTATTAAAAAAACACAAAATAATAGGTATTTTTGTTTTATTTTTGTTCTGAATACGTACCTATTAAAAACATTATAAGGTTAATATGTAAGTAGCGAAAAATATGAAATAATATATGATGAAATATTATGTTCATCATATTTTATGTAATAAATATTATGCATAATATAAAGGCATGAAAGTCTCTTTGATGAGATTAAAAAAGCGCACATCCTCTGCTCGGGTAAAATAGTAGATAGTTCATACTAATGCCATGTAGGCACATAGTCCAGCTTCAATAAATAAGTACACAAAAGTTTTATTAAGATTACCTACATTAGGTACTTCGTAAAAAATAAAAGCATTTTCATTTGTAACAGAATATGGCCAGACTAATTTTTTTTACGTTAACTAGACAGTTAACGCCCCGGTTTGCGTATGGTATTATGTTTTACAAAAATAAAAAGCTTCACCAAAGTCAATTTCTACAATACAAATTCCATGCCGCCATGATAGTACTTACTAACTCCATACTGCCATGTCATAGGACTGGTATAGGTACTAGGTACTCCGACTAGTAAATAGTTATCTGTGGCATTACAGCACTAGTTCGTTATGGTAAAGTAAAAAGCACGCGTTTTTAATACACTGCATTATGAATCTAAAAGCGGTTCAATAAGAGCCACTTTACGAGCAAGTGTGTTGAAAAAAGTATTACCTACATTTAGTAATCTTACCCAGGAGTATTCTAGACGTGTCTTGGTCATCAAACACGTCCACCAAAAAGGTTCGATCGTAACTTCTTTTTTATTTTGGTTTCTGACTGAGAAATGTATCTTCATAGGGAGGTACCTACCCTGTATTAAGTATACTTAGATATTTTCTTTTGTTTATGTCATAGGGCATGGTAGGTAAGTAGGCAACTTTTATCTCATGTTTTTATTAAAGAAA
The DNA here is from genome assembly GCA_914767815.1 of Eupsilia transversa. Classification (NCBI taxonomy): domain Eukaryota; kingdom Metazoa; phylum Arthropoda; class Insecta; order Lepidoptera; family Noctuidae; genus Eupsilia; species Eupsilia transversa. The sequence goes on from OU611874.1 coordinate 6,788,204, forward strand.
CAAAAGAGGTTCAACAAGGGAATTCTTTAATGGATTTACCTGACAAAAAAATTAAGACTTGTATCATCACTCTTATTCCAACTATAATCAATCTTCTAACAAGCATGACGTATCGTTTAATGTATGCATCCATCACACATAATCATAGCATGAAAATTGACAGAACTTAAAACATAACTGCGTGAAACGAGTCTTTAATGAAGCTATTCCAACCAACCTTTTAAAAATCCATTTTCTTCATGCAATTAGAAGTCTATTTTAACGATGTGGTTTATTACTTACCGTAGCGATTTGTAACCTAACGTAACAAATTAGAAAAGTTAAAGTATTTAATCGTTTATTAGGCTCGGGCCTTGGCTATCCGTCCGTTCGTCTGTCACAGGGTTATATATATTGAACCTTTAATAGGTAGACACTTGATCTTTTCATTACTACTATAATGGTCACTATAAAAAATGTAGTTACTATAAACAAGAACCGTGTATGTTTTCAGCCTTGAAACAGTAGATATCCTAGTAACCTGATTATCATAAACTTAAAAGCGTGAAATTATTGTTAAGCTAATAAGGAGAAAAAAAATTGAAGTTAATCATTTACTTTAGTTAAAGCAAATAGGTATTAAGAAGCCTTGGGAACGCGAACATACGTATTTTATATTTTTACTTACATAATTGACGACTGCACATAGGTACAATAGTAATTTATTGTGTTACAGTATTTTTATCTCACGGAGCGACGCGCGCTTTACTTGTGGTAACCAAGTGTATCAACACGCTGTAAATGTGTGTGTAAGCGTAGGAGCTCTCGGTACTGCCAAGCATTTTTATGAGCACATAACCGGGTTTTTTTACCAATGAATTTGGTGGTTTTTTCCGAAAGAAAAGTAAGTTTGTACAAAATAAAGAAATCGAATTTGGAGTGTTTTAGTGCAACACAAAAGTTTATTTCTGTTAAAATAAGATTAGGTTGAACTGCGGGGTAACTGCGTACCAGACTAACAATAATTGCAATGTTATTTCATTTTGACAATTCGACAACATTCATTGCGTTATTTACATTGCAGAACAGTCGATTTGTTTAATCCTATGAAGCAATGGATAAAGAATTTCCTTAAAAATCCTTCACATTGTGAAAGAAAGTGTGCGTCTATTGTTCAACAATAGACAAGTAGGTGGCATTATGATTAGTCCCTTTCAGTAAACGCAGTAGGTACGATTTGATCAACAACATATTATTCATTCAGAACGTGGTCGTCTCTAATCCGATTCAATCATCAAGGTATCGGTAATCTGTTTGAGTTCGAGTCTATTTGATTACAGCTCAGCATAGAACTATGTAAATTAATTCATCAGTTATTTACAGAAGGTTGATCTTTTATAGGGATGAACTAAAACCTTTCTGCCATACCTGAAAAGTGGGATAGAAAGACTGCCTACTAATGGTTCCATCTGTTTATTTCAGTTTGGTCTTTAATTTTTAATAATGATGTAAAGTTAAATTTAAAATTCAATAAAAATAAAATGACGACAAATTGATAATATCAGCCGCCGCTTCGTAGTCGCCGCGTAGACCCCGCGTAGAGGCTGCGTAGGAGTCTCGTAGCCTGGAAACCCAAGCACTGTAAGTGTATAGTTATAATTCAAAAACCAAATGGATTACGACGAGAGTAATGTATTGAACAGGTGGCTCGAATATTTATTACAAAACCAATCCTTTTTGAATCAATTTTTTTTTACAAAACATTACATTTTTAGGGCGTAATGACAACTTTTTATTTCCTATTCCTAAAACAAGTTTTTTTTGTTGTTGTAGAAAGTCTAATAATATTCAACCTCCTTCAGACACCTTGAAGTAGGTAGCAGATCAACAAATCTACAATATGTTTACGGCTTGAGATTGAACAGATGCCTGGTTTCGAAGTTACTTACGTACCTTCTTCAATAAGTAACTTACGTAAAGCTTTACACATCTTAGCACCCAAAGTCTAAGAATTGGGGTCATGCAATTTTAAAATGTCGCTGAGAGTCTCTTTACATAATCCTTTTTATTTAGTAATGGCGCGAACACAACATTACAGGGTTGTGTAAAACAAAACACTTGATGATGACCGCCTCTGTGGTCTAGTGGTTAGATCACCTGTCTCAGACCCAGAGGTCCCGGGTTGGATTCCCGAAGGCAAAATTTTCTGCTCGGTTTGGTTGATGGTAGGGCTTGTTTTAAGTCCGCCTGGCTAGCTACCACCATCTTATCTAAGTCTGTCGCCATAACAACAATGTTAGCAGCATTGTTGTATTTCGCAGTTAAAGGTAAGATAGCCAGTTCCTCTGTGGTTGAGGATTCCGGGTGAATGCTTTCACCTTCGGCCTGATTATCACTTACCATCAGGTAAGATTCAGGCCAAGAGTTTCCCCGTTGTGGTTAAAAAAAAAACATAAATAATGGTCAGACAAGCTTGAAGCAACCTTCAATCTTCTACATTCTTTATGTCTGTATGGATTGTAATCCACAATTACCACAAATTGTTCTCGATACCTGATTATTTTTAGAATTCATAGCATTCTAAGAAATAATCGTCTATGTAAGTACCTTATAGGTACATTGATTTATTCAGGTAGGTACTACCTACTACTGTCAAAGAAATTAAGCCAGTGCTGCATTGTTAAGTGACTAAAAGATCCGTTAATAACAGTCTATTGAAAAGTAATCGAGTCGAGCACAAAGAACAAAGTAGACGCTTAATGAACGCCGAACTTAAAAAGAAAGGTACGATACACAAAGGATAGTAGCCGATGACAACTAGTAATTTAACAACAATTAACGTTTCCCGCGTTTTGCCCAACCGCCATCTTGGTTGCACCGCACAGAGCGCAAAGCGTTGCAAACCTGGACAAAAATATGCGAACAAATGCATTCATTTTACAAAGAATGCCGTTTATGGTTGAAGTATGGCACAATACACTTAAAATCCCATTATTCCGAAAGAATAAAAACACAGTTACATTCGCATTGCTTTCATACTTTTTTCTAACAAAAAATGCGGGTACTTTTATGTGTGAAGGATGCGCTACTTACAAACAATATTAACATTTCCAATTAAATAATAAGGAATTAGAATAAGAATATAACAATATTATTGAAGAATGATAATAACATTGTTTGAATATAATGGAGAACAGTATAATTTACCAAGTCACGTGGTATTTTTTATAATGATTAAAATAAGTTATAAAATAAAATATTTTTTCTGAATAAGTTTTCCTTGTCAATTTTCGCCCCGTTGTTGATCTGCGTAGCGCAGAATTTTGAATATTATCAAATAAAATAAGCTCATAAGTCAAATTGTCTCTGTCGTGTGATGATATGTCTGAAATGGAGATTCTTTTAAAACGTCGTCATAGCAACAACAATTCTTGCACTAGATTTCATAAGTCCAATGTTCAGAGTAGTGAGTCAGTCAATCATCAGTCTATATTTATAAACCTACCTACAGACTAGATCGTCTGTACCATATGATAATTAGTACGCAACAATCAGGCGGCCCACTCGTGATGAAGACTTATACCTACATTTTCATTTTTATACAACAATCTAATAATATTCTAACACTAACATTTCCCGGCCACAAATACCAGGCGATAAGAGTATTTTTAGCTTTTTCTACTAATATCGTTATGTCGTAACCTTGCGTAGTTAAAATGTTTATCATCACATCATTGACTTCTTCCATTTTAACTAGTTTGTTTCTTATCGGAATTTAATTCAATCATAATTACTTACTTAATAAATAATGCACAATCAGATATAAACTAAATGTTATCGTCACCTACTGTGTCACGTTATGTATATTAGGTATGTTCAACAGTAAAAATGCAGAATAGTAAATATTATCATTATTCAAACCCTGTAATCTCGTAAACAAAAAACACAACAAAAATTAACGCTCTGAAGTTTTACACGAACATTATGACGTTATCTGTCTGTTCGGTCGCACTGTCGCACACCAATGAATGATAAAGCAAATAACAGCAGTATCTGAATCTATGTTAGCAACACAGGCTCGTCGGAGGCGCCCCTCCGCGGTCGACTGCACGCAGTACATTGACAGCTGAAACCGTCAACAAAACGGGAATATTATTGTGTTGTCTGCACGATACGTTCAGCAAACCATTCACATTCACGCTTACGACGAAACGCGGACAACACGTGGCGAGTAATATTAGCGCGACAGCGGCATGCTACACCGCACGCTGGCAGTTCGGCCACAGAGTCACACCGTGCGACACAGTGTGCTCCCATGCGTGCTCCGCGCTGTCACAGAACATTCATGTTAGTTCCCGAAGTGCGCGACAACACCGACAATGAGCAGCAACCGCAAGTGGAGGGAATATGTGACGGCACTCAGTGGTTCGTACAATTTATATTTATTAATCATGTGTGTAGTGCGTATGTTTTAAAATAGTTTTATTAGAATTTAGGTTTTTGGTGAGCGTAAAGTACGACCGGCAACACTACGAGTTTTACACAGTGTGCACACTCACGCACTTTAATGTCATTAATTATCTTTTCACTGAAGTTACTGTGATTAAAGTACGTACTTAGTGTTATGATGTTCACTACCACAAATTACCTAATAGTTACCTTGAATTTAACTTAAATAATAATTGGAATATTATTTGTTTTTCGTAAGAATATTGACTTCTTTCGCACTGTTCAGGCATTTCAGCGAAATAAATTGTCATTTTCTTTCATAATTAGATACGTCCTCATGTTATAATTATCTAGTCCAGTAGGCAAAAATATTATCTATTATCGTTAGAAATACCGGTGACTTACTAATCTAATATTTCCTTGAAAATCGTTAATCACATTATTAAATCAATTTGTTAGCACCATGGCAATAATGTACGGAAATAAAATTATGTAAGTAGTGTATCTTCATTGATATGCCTGTCAGTAATAAACTTCACAAGTAGGTACCTACTGTCCATTGTCGCACTAGTACCTACAATGTTTTCATGTCATTATTTTAAAGTATACACCTGAAGTTATAGTAGTGGGTTCGCGGAAGTAATGTTACTGTTTATGTTATAAATCAACATGTATACTACCTACATATTTACATTTTTATTTCAACATGTCATCTTTGCCACTTTTAAGTAGGTACTAAAAAATATATATGAGTAGGTAGGTATTGTTTAAAAAACTAATTCACATTAAAAAAAAATCCCGTGAAGTTGCACCTGCCCTGAGAAATCGAGCGAGAACCCTTGAGACCAAGTAACGAGACTGGTAAATAAAGCCTTCGGTCCCGATCCCGATCTTCGGCGCCGATCGACAGTATACGGGTAGTAAAACAACACCGTCTTTATATAAAAGAAATAAAATTAACGTTAGGTAACCAAAATTGACGAGTTGCAACATGTTTAATCCTGATATTAGGCAGCATCTGATCAGACAGGCGGACGATGACTTGCCGTTTAAAAACTATTTTTAATACCTACTGAATTTCAGTTTCTTGCATCATTCCTTTTGGCACTTTTTACACGACTTGATAAAAGAAATGATGACTGATGATGACATTATCCATAACTATAGCTGAAACAATCTAATCCTACCTGAAAATATGTTAACTGTTACTTTGTCATCATAAACTTTATTTTTCGCGTGCCTAGAAGCTAGTTTTTTTTTAACAACTGACACACCTACTATAACTAATTGGCTTATGCTAATTATTTCTAACAAAATAATTAAAATATTCGGAATGTACAGTCAACAACAAAAGTTGGTGTTGTTACAGTTTTTTTTAAAGTAATCATGTTAGGATATTATGATTTTCATTATTATTTAAATAGTTTGTTAGTTAATTGAAGTTTATCAAATCTACATAGGTAATTATATATTTTTATTCCATGAGACTTAATTACATGAGTCAAAATTGGGTGTATATAATGTTTGTGCGTTTTTTTTATTGTATTGATAATTTTTATTATAACAACCAAGTACTATTCCTAAAATTTAGATGTACCTACGAAATATAAGCCAGTTTTCATGAATACACACTACCATATCGATCGAAACGAAAAGAACGTTCGTTTTCCCAATGTGTCACAATGAGAGAGAATAAAGAGTGTCTTCTGCATTCTTACACGTTCATTGTGTCTAGACTATATTAAGATCTAGGCTTAACTTCTACAGTATAATGAGTTTTATTAACAGATGACTCGGTTCAATTAATGTTTTATCCAGTCAGAAATTGGACAATATTTCTTCATATTTGTGGCGTGAACAAAAATATCCCCTTACATTACCTTTGGGGGAATTTTTTAAATGGTTATATTTTGAAAATGAGAAGCACAGTATACTGGGGAGCAATTCCCGTATTTCCCGGTACCTCTAATTTACAGACATTTTTAACAAGTTTTTTACTTTGACTGTCGGTCGCTGAGATGAGATGGTGACTAGATTATGATGAAAACGTGAATTGGCCTTCTTATCTGCCTGAAACAAATGACAACAAACAACGATTACCAATTTTTCAGCCAAGTCTGCTGAAGTCTAGCATATATATATATATATATATATATATATATATATATATATATATATATATATATATACTTGTCGTTCCTTTAAATTGTTATTAGGCTGGTCAGGACCGTCATTGTCCATTATCTGATTTTATCATAACTAATCGTATTTCAATATAATGGCTTATCTCTTATCATCACCGATACAGTTGAGATAATAAAAATAGCACGTGACCGTAGGGTGAAAAATTATTAATTTTAATCTATTTTATTGCCTTTAACAAATTATGGGTAATACAGTATAGTAGAATCATAAAATGTAATACATGAATTATTTCGGTATTTCGTAATTTGCGTCACATTGAAAATCGCCATGGTAGGTATTGTATACAATAGAATTAGTATAAATAAGTCATTTTTATTTTGTATTGAATTACTTAGTATATAGGAGCCAGCGATAGACATCTGCAAACACTGCAATGTTCTGCCGAGGCGCTGGAATGTCTGTAGTTTGCAAAAAAAATATCATTTTATTTCTTTTTACCCGACTACGGCGAAGCAAAGAGGAGGGTTATGATTTTGACCGGTATGTATGTATGTATGTTCATTTGTTCCCTCATAACTTCTAATCTACTCAACATAATTTGACAAATGGGGTATCGTTGGAAGCGTCTCGGTTATAGGCTATGTGATGGTTATAGGCTATGTGACGTCACATTAAATTGAATATGGCGCCCTCTAGAGGACAAAAAGTCATGAACAAGAAAAAAAGTTTTTTTAATGGTGCCATGTTGGGTATCAAATGAAAGGGCTTAATTAGCACATTCAAATATATATATATTATTACCCCGAAATAATTTTAATAAAAATAAAAGTATAAAAAATAAAACCCAACTACGGCAAAAAAAGTCAACTAAAAAGGTATAAGCAAGTCATCTCAGACAGACAAATTAAAAATCCGGAGTCACACGTAATCTATTCGATGTAACCCCTAACAAGTGTGACTCCGGATTTTTAATTTGTCTGTCTGAGATGACTTGTTCCTGGTACATTTTATTATCTTAATACTCCTAATCCTAAAAAGATAAACTTAATGGACGATAGAAGGTTTTGTGCAATAAACGCCATGCTTAGCCAACGTGTTGGTGGTTTGAGGTGCGAAACACACAGGAGGGACGTGAGACAAGGGCGGGATGCAGACGCGTCAATAGCCTGTAGATGGAAAAGGAACGCGCCTGCGGCTTGTCATTTCTGTATGTTTTGTGCCACACCGCGGTAATACATTTTGTATGAAGAATAATGAAAATACGTGAGACGCCGCGTCTGCGTCCCGTCCTCGTTTCACGTCCCTTCTGTGTGGTACGCGCCTTAAGGCTCATACACTCTGGCGCGATATCGCGGGCGCTACATTGTCGCGCCCCTGATATTGCGCCCGTGTGTACGAACCCTTATGCGGTCGGTGGCTGTTACCACACAAGCCACTGGTAACCATCTTCTTGACATAATCCTTTATTTACTTTGAACGATAACAGTGATAAAAAAGGACCCTGGCCTATTGAATTGTTAGCTGATAACTACTTGAACGCGATAAAAAACTGAGTGTTTCACATGCTTATTTTTATGGATAACTGATGACCTAGGGTTAGGTTAGACACGTGAAAAACTAAAAGTACAATCAGAAACAACATAAAAACATTTAGAAAAAATATTTGTTTTTCAAAATAATTAATGACTTTTAGACGCTGTTCAATATATTTTTTGTAAATTTAATTTTTTTATAATACTTTCGTTGCTCACAGTACGTGGGTAAAGTTGATTAAATCGAGTCGATCTAATTATTTCATCAATCAAACACAAAAGTTTTGTAAACAAAATAACAGTGAGTATATTGAGTATTTATAAATAACATTCTAAACATAGCAGGGAATAACCGTAGAGTCAGTAGATAAGAATTTTGTTTAACATTTTCTCATTTTCTGAAGTTTATTTTATACGAGGAAATAGAAGGGCCTCGCAGGTCAATGGCGAAGACGTGATAGAAGGTAACTGATAATTTATAATAACAATGTATTCTTACATCTGTAAATGAACATTGCAATAGACCTCGATCAACATGGAATTGATATCAATCAATGATCGATGTTCCTAATGCTGATATCCCGGTCTATTCTACAAAAATCACACCGTGTGAGAACTAAGGTGAAGTGAGCTGCCAATGTGGAAAGGAAGAAAGAAAAGAAGAAAGAGAATACGTTTATTTGCGTTAAATATGACGCAAAAAAAGAACACAAAGCAAAAAGAACAAGTTGGGGGAAATATGCGTCACATCCACGCAAAACGGCCCCATAATGCTGCGACCAATAAGCGCGATAGACCCCCAGCGCTGGTTTTCAGCGACAGCCAATGAGGAATTATGTTAATTTTTTACCAACTATACCAACATTGTTTATACCAGCCGGTGAAATCATGCTGAAAATTGGTCATGGTGGGTAATTTCTTTAAACACCATTTGTACGGGACCTCAGCCGTTGTTTGATTCACACATAGAAGAAAGTGCTGTCTATGTTATTTAGGATTTTATATACCAAACATGTAAACACGAAGATATAATTAGACACAATAAACGTTCTTTTATTATTATTTTCTTTTTTTCATTAAATACATTATTATTTTGTTTATTTATTTTGTATACTTATTTTATACATTTTTAAATATTTCTTAAAAGTTATATAAAAAAAAAACATTTAAAAAAATAAAAAATAGTGTTCCGCCGGTGTCGGGAGCAGGGTTTTTATTATTAGAACATGTATTTGTACACAGTTTGTTTGAAAAGTCAAAACAATAATTATCACGTTCTTTGTTCAATTTTATTTTTAACCTTGCCAAACTAATAAAAGTTGGTTCGTTGGTTGATTGGATAAGTGAAATGCAGTAGGTACATACATTAAGTATGTATGTTGGTGCAAATATAAATTAAATACTCCGATTGAAGTGTTAGAACGTAATGATAGCATACAGTACCTACTCATATTTTTCTTTTCTTTTCGGTAAAAATAATTAAGTTTAAAACTTTCTCCTCTTGTATTTTTTTTGTGAATTGGAGAATTAGAAGAAAATAATTGAATGTTATACAATCACTTTCGCCTAAGTATGTAATTGAAGTCACACCTTTTATAAAGAAACAGAAATGCAAAAGATAAATAAATACATAAGAGCCTTTACCGAAATTCTGTTGTTCTTTGTAGTTTCATCACCATCTGTATAAACAACGGATTTTAACAGAATCAAAATAAACGCAAAATATTTAATTTGTCATGGAAATTACCTTAAAATTATTAGGACCTCATAAATAAATACCAATAATACGTCCATTTTATATAATTTAATAATAGATTTATACACGTTGACTATTCATTAAAACCTACTGGACAACAAATAAAATAATCACGTTTATGTTGGAAAAAGAAAATCTTTTTGTAGCATTAACTTTTTCATTTTATTTCTTTCTTTACACGACAATTACAAGGTTTTTCGTCTCTAAAAGGACAAAGGGATCGTGTAATTAAATTCTACACTTAAAAAAATTACGTTAAAAACGGTAATATCAATTCAGAAGCGACAGTGCCTCGAGCGAAGTTAGGGTCCTGTCACACAGTCAGCTGGTGGACTATTTTATTATTGTTTTATAAACTACTAGCGAACTGCTCGCACGGTTTTTATGACTTGACAAAATATTGAGATTTCTTTATTATAATGAAAGGTTACTACATTATATTATACACATAAACCTTCCGGAATAAATTCTCTAAATTATGTTGAAAACCGCATCAAAATCCGTCGCGTAGTTTAGAAAAACAACGCGGTGACAGAGACAAACGAGAAACGACTTTAATTTATAATATGTAATTATGTTTAAATATCTTTATAAATTATAACCTATGTTACTCAGTGATTTATAGCACTCTACTGGTGAAAGATTTTTTTTAATCGGGCCAGGAGATTTTGAGTTTATTCGTTACAAACAAAAATACAATACAAAAAATAAAAAAACAAATCTTTATAATATTAGTGTAAATATAGATGCTATGAGACTTTAATTATTATCATTTTATCTGGGTGAGGTATTAAAACGTTGGGTAATATTCCGCTGTAATGGTGCAACGATCAATAGGTACTGAACCGTGACCAGATTTTCCTCAGTTAGGTGCCTCCTGAATTACAATTTCAACAGAATAATGTAAATATCGAAAAATCTACCTACACCTCAGTGTGACAAAGTAATCGAATAACACACTTCAGGAAAACTAAAGCGTAAGATCTTTTTGTTTTCCTCATACCTTTTTACCCTGTTATTTTTATGCTATTGTATCACTTACCTACTTACTACATACTGGAAATTAAGAACAATTCTGTGGGGAAAAATATATTAAAACTAGCGACCCGCCCCTGCTTCGCAAGGTTTTTACGACATTACAAAACATCGAGATTTCTTTACTATAGGTATGTTGGTTTTACATAAAATTATTAGGACCTCATAAATAAATACCAATAATACGTCCATTTTATATAATTTAATAATAGATTTATACACGTTGACTATTCATTAAAACCTACTGGACAACAAATAAAATAATCACGTTTATGTTGGAAAAAGAAAATCTTTTTGTAGCATTAACTTTTTCATTTTATTTCTTTCTTTACACGACAATTACAAGGTTTTTCGTCTCTAAAAGGACAAAGGGATCGTGTAATTAAATTCTACACTTAAAAAAATTACGTTAAAAACGGTAATATCAATTCAGAAGCGACAGTGCCTCGAGCGAAGTTAGGGTCCAGTCACACAGTCAGCTGGTGGACTATTTTATTATTGTTTTATAAACTACTAGCGAACTGCTCGCACGGTTTTTATGACTTGACGAAATATTGAGATTTCTTTATTATAATGAAAGGTTACTACATTATATTATACACATAAACTTTCCGGAATAAATTCTCTAATTGATGGTGAAAACCGCATCAAAATCCGTTGCGTAGTTTAGAACAACAACGCGGTCACACAGACAGACATGAAAAAGACTTTAATTTATAATTATGTATGTATTATACGATTTACCTATGTAAAACGATGTGTAACGTAACTGATAAAATACGTTATTGTTCTTATTTATATTCATACTGCTCACGGAACGTTTATCGCATACAAAAATACCGGAAATGTTTATTTTAGTTCTGAATGTCAACATTCAAGAATTATGAGGAAATACCAGTCTTGTGTTTGTTTTTGAGAAAAATATGGAGTTACATGTTTTTAAGAAAGAAAATTTTGTCCAATTTGTCCTGTATCGTAACTAGTAAGTGGGGCAAATTGTCACGTAGGTACCTACCGAAGTAATAAAAAATATTAATCTATCATGTGTTATACGCTACGTGATTATATAATGTACATAAAAAATAAAGATTGCTAGAATTTGCCATGCGATGCAATGCGATATTGCTTTTGAACAAAGAATGTTAAGTACTTCTTACATATTATTATACCTACAAAAATGGTTACAATTACGGTGTAAAAGTTCTTCAGAATGTAGGTATCTCATATCTATTATACAGTGTAACAGCGAATCACTTATTCACGTCTCCCCTTAAGACCTAGGCCCAATATTTTTTGAAATTCGGATATCTCATGGTCATGACCCAAAGAGGTGCCATAAAGAATAAAAATAAAAAAACGCGTAATTCACGGGTATTCTGGTCTGTAACAAACCATATAAACAAATATTTATCTGTGTAACCTCAACCTGATAGTTCCGTTCATTTCTTTGAACTCGTTTTAATTGATAATAATATATCTGATACGGTTTCCAAAAATAATAAACGGAAACAATAATACAAAAATAACAAAGATGGTAGATATAATTTATTCGTTATTATTTGACGGGCACCGTTCTCCTCAAATGGTAGGTATACCATAGAGGACAATCTTATTGTTCCTCTTCTTAACAATACACATCGGTGCTAATATCGGAGTGATCATAAAAATAATATAATGTAATAAACATTGTAGCAGCGAATCCAAATTAATATTTTTTGATATTCGGATAGCTCACGACCTAAACAAGCGCCATTAATAATATGAATAAAAAATCTTAAAAAAATCGCGAAATTTTGCGGCTTAAAGCTTTTAGTTACTACAACAAAATATTGAAACAATTGCCGTAAAATTATATTTCTTGAAGATTTAAAAAAACAACTTTTAAATTCACGCTTCATGGCTCGTTTGACATTTACGCAAATTATAATATTCAATGAAAAACTTTCATAATTATATATGTCCATGAAGTCACACTTCTGTTAAGCTAATTTTCACACAAAGGACAGGCCTGATGAAAGGACTAACTTAATAAATATCTAATAATAAATAAATAACTTACCTTTATAAATAATTATCTACAATCAGAAAATCTTTTTTATTTCGAAGTCGAAAATTATCCCACGCGAACGTACCTACAACTGGGATAAAGAAAATATCGTATATCCTAACCCAGGTAATGGCCTAACTGCATGCCAAATTTCATCGAAATCCGTTCAGGCGTTAAGGCGTAAAAAGGTAACAGAAGGACCGCGAGAGTTAATTCGGATTTAAAATATAAATTAGTATCGATTTAATTTTAATTTATTGAATAGGTAGTAGGTATATTATGAGCAGATAGATTATCAACACACTCCCACTCCATTGTATAATAATCTATCTATAAAAAGAAATTCGGTACTTGAACAAAAATGCTTACTAGAAAAATATAAAACTCAAATAATATTTATATGATAGGTTCTCCTCCTGCCACATGGTTCACGGATGATGAAGTAGGATCTCAGCCGTGAAACTATACCTACGTACAATAATACTTAGGTATGGTTCAATTCCTTCGAGACTAAAGACTGATTGTTAATAAAACGATTTAATACACAAGTACATATGCATGGTAATCAATTCGCGTTCAATGCCAAACGCTGTGGGCCGCACCATGACAATGTTTTTTAGTTCAACAACAGTTTTTTTGCATTGACTATATTGTTCAAAATATCAACTAGTGCTGGGTCAGTGTTTTGTACATAACAACTTATATACATTTATGTATGTATAGTAGGTACCTACTAGTTGTTACTGAGCGGACAAAACAAATAGAATCAATTTTGTTTGAGCAAGTTTGATCGATGGTTACATTCAATTTTACTACGCACACATCTGAAGTAGGTAATGTTTTTTCCTTAGGTGGTAACCCTGGGTGTGGCTGAAATACATAGTTTATTTGAAAGCTTTGCCCAACGCGGGCTAAAGGATGAAAATAAAGTTAACATCTTCAGGCCTGATCTAATAAACTGATCTCAATGTGGTGTGTTTGATTGAAAGTGGAAAAATCATCAATTTGATAATACAAATAAAAATAATAGAATTGACTGACATACAGAAAACACCAAATTTATTTAAATTTAAATAAGGTGGTACATAATAAAAAATATTAGGTATTCAACTATTTAAATCAAGTAGGTAAGTAACTATTATACCACCTTTCGCTGTCCTCAACACTTCATGTCGTACCTACTTCCTCGACGATTACAATATTGCTAGTCAAAGTCCGTGTAAACCTATATACAGCGCTGGATTTAAAACTAGCGGCACTTGGAGCTAGTGTCCAGGGCAACAAAATTCGAAGGGCGAGAAAAAAAAATTCTTCGCGTAATCAAAAATGCTTTTTTATCTTACATAAAACAAAAAATTTAAAAAAAATAAGTAGTACATTTTTCGAATAATAAATTAATAAAATTATTTCGAGTATTTCATTTCAACTTTTGAAAAAAAAAATTAAAGTAATTTAATTAATCATTTTGTTTTTATTGGCGGCGCTAAGGTTGAATCCGGCACTGCCTACATCTTCTAACTTTCATCTTAATTGGCTGAGTTCAATGAACTTCTTGATAAATGGCCTAAATTGCTACCAATATGCACGGTTCAAGATCTTGGGTTTTATCAGGCGGTCAGATACTTCCTACATACTTTGTTTAACTACGTATTAATTAAAAATAATCGTGATCAAGCAGAATTTATATCTATCGGAAAAGCTGATAAATAAACCATTCTGACATGAATATGTCTAGTTTAATCAATTCATAGCTGTCTGGCATTGCTTTGGTACAGAAAGGAAGTACAAAACAATAATACCTAAACGGATATTAACTACCTATGACCTGTTGTAACTAAGTGCACTAATATAGTAACCATATAGTACTAGTGCACTTTGTTATCATTTGTTTTAAACCCCAAATACCACGCCCTTGTTTATATTTTGTTGCAATGCTAATGTTGTGCTGCCCTCTTATAAATATATAAACACATAAATAAAAGTCCTCCAGACCGATTTTCGGCCTTTTCCTAATGGATAAACCCAGTAACAGATACCCATCAGATAGGGATCAAGCAATGTAGGTTCTTCAAACATTAAAAAAAAAAAGTAGATAAACCGAGAACGACAACCTCCTCGTTCGGTCTGCAGAACGTTATATAAAAAAAAACAAAATTCTCTTTTGAATTTTCAACCTGTGATAAATTATTCAATATAATTTTATTGATTTTAATTCTCTCAATCCTTTTGCCAAGAAGTTAGAATCTGCTTTTAGTCTTACCAAATTTCGCTAAAGACCTGATAATAAGTATTTCATTCCGTTAGAAATAAAAAGAAATCCAATGTACGTGATCCCTTTCAAATTAGATATTCAAAAATCCTTTTCTGTCCTTCGCAAATCCTGTTAGTCATGATTTGATCATTATCCTTTTGAACTGAGCGTCGCGTCGCGTCGATTTGACTGCTGGTATTCAGACAATCGCCTTTTGTTTTTAATATCATATATACACGGTGAAGTATTAATCACCGTTTTCCTCTTAAGGGGTCATTGTACTCATCATTATGAACAACTTTTACTATGGGACCAAACCTGAAATAGTGAAAAAAAACTCGGCGGTCATTTATGTTCGCATAAGTCGTCAAAATGTAGGGAACAGCCGATTTATTTTTTTCACTATTTCAGGTTTGATTAAAATTTCACCGTGTATGTCATGAACCAAGTGTTTTATCAGGACACTATGTATAATGCCCGGGTATTATGAATCTAGTCAAGTCAAATCGGGCAATGAAATGAATACTAATTTATACTTCTATATTTATCACATTGTCTGGTCATTATGAATATTGCTACGTAACGGTTGGGCAATTCGATAATTATGGTCATCGTTTTCTACATTCTAAAATGTTATTAGGAGAACTTAGGAAGCAAGAGCGAGCGAACCGAGCTCGGGACTTGGAGCAGCCCGACTCGGACAGGTTAGGTTCTAAGACCCCGCCATCCCCTTCGTGTTTTTTTTTTTAAACCATTCAGAAGTAGAAGCTCCGCGAAGCAGGTCTACGTCGACTATGCCGTCGCTATTATTGATTGGAACTACAATGTTATTAGGAAAACTTAGGATGCATGAAACACATCTTTTTATTACCCTGCCCAATAAGTGATGGGCATTATTCAGAAAGCCCAGTCAATTTAATTATTTCAATCATTTTTATCATATTGCCTCCTCTTAATTGGCATTTTTCAAATTGCCCGGGCATTATGAAAAATGCCGTATTAATGACTTGGTCCGTAACATATACCTACAAAAAGTAACCTTCAGCAAAATAATTAATATGAAAAAGAAATAAGGCGTTTATCACAAGTTATCTAATATAGAGTTTATTAGCTTCGTCACTAAACGAGGGAGAGATAATGGATATTTTTCCCGCCAAAGGCTGACGTCTGTCACAATGCTTCATTAGAGACTGTCCCGCGACCCTTGTCTGTGTCGATAAAAAAATTCATGAACTCTCATAATTACTATGTCGCAATTTTCTAAGAGCTGTTGAATTATATACAGAAAAAAAAAGGACGAAGGAAGGCCGTTAAATACAAATGATTATTTTACAGCAGCAGTTGTATCCCCGGTACGCAGGCGTCAATATGAAACAGATCCTTAGTAATATATTGTCACACAGGTATACTGTCAGAGACAACGGTCTATACAAGATGTAATTGACTGAAAACCTCAGAAAGGATCATTATGTTTTTTTTTTACTACGGGGCCAACACAGAAACCGCGAAAAAAAATTAACTGGTCAATACATAAATTAATGTTATATATAAATTAATGTTGAGATATGCGATCAATTAATGTATGGAGCAACTAATTTTTCTACACAGTTAAACATTGTACTTAATGATTTTTTTCTAAAAACTCACTGTGCCATATTACCGGGTAGGCTACGGTTTCCTAGAAGAGCGGTGGCCGCCGTCATATCATCAATCTTAATAATACAGTCCTAACAATACAGTCTATGCAACTCACATATATAGTACCTACTGCACAGCATAGTATGGGTTATCATTTTACGTTTATAAAATGAAAAATAAAAAAATATTTCTGTACCAAAGTAGGTTTGTACAAACACTTTTATACGTTAAAGTGGACCCAATTATGCCTGTAAAGTCTTGCAAAACAGCTTTCCACATGTCCACTAGCAAACGCCTTCCGAGAGTTAACTGTTTGAAACTTTAGTTAGCAAGTCGACTTGCTGTTAACTTTTACTTACACTGTGCAAGTAGGTATTCAACTTCTATGCTTTAATCGCCACTGTGTATAGTCCGGCTGGTCACTTCCGTGCCTATCGTGATGGTCCCTATGGATTTGTGCCAGGAAGTTGTGTCGCTACATCGAGTGATGCAATTAGCATCAATCCTTTAATAATACAGTCATCTCTGCAACTCACATAGATAAGTAGTACTGCACAGCATAGTATGGGTTTGAAAGATAACTCGTTCTGCCTGTGCTTAGTTTCATGTAACAATGTATATGGTCCGTATTAGCATATTATGTAGGTACTGATAAGAAAAGTGTGTCCTTTTAGTACCTATTTATTAAGAAGCTTTTGCATGATAAAGGCTCGTTCACACTGGCGCGACTTGTCGCGCGACGCGACTTTAACAATACAATTTCTAATAAAACTTCACGATTGAACAATTGCCGGTGTCGCGTCGCGCGACAACTCTCGCCAGTGTGAACGAGCCTTTACTATGAAATGTGTGTATTTTACGTACCTATTTATTGAGAAGTTTTTGCATACTAGGCTGTATAACTTTAAGATATTGAAATCGCAATTCGAATATAAAAAACCAAAAAATAATAATATATGACATTGTCTTGGTATTGTGATCCTGCATAAATAACAGCAATTTAACTGGTTGTTAAGGAAAACTACTAACATAAAAACTTGCATAACTACCTCTTTAAATTTTATTTTCATTGACACTGATTTATTATTGCAAATAAAACATAGTCGACATTTAATGTCACGGCAAATAAATTGCCTACTAGTAATAAAACTGATACCTGAATGAATAATCAAACATGTCAGTATGTATTTTTAGACCAGGAAAAAAAAACATTTTTTTGTATAGAATGTATCGTAGGTACCTGAGGCCTTAGTGTTAGTTTGCAAATGAGTAAACGTAACTATCACGTTTGCGTTATGATTTTTATTCTCACCTTTATATTCTTAGCATTATGATTTATCAGTTAAATCGTAACGCGAACGCGATAGTTACGTTTACTCACTTGCAAACTTACACTGAGGCCTCTGGTTTACGTTAGTCAGTGTATGGGTGAAGTATCTATCTCCACCGAATGTAATTGCCAGGAATGGTTGCGCAAACTACGTAGGCATATATTTTTGGCACACCTGTACAAGCACAGAGATTAAGATATATTTAGAAATCTTGGTTTTTATTTTCGAATGTATGTTAAGTTTCTTCCTCTCAAAATCAATTAATCTGCCTAGCCTTTTCCCAACTATCTTAGGGTCTAACCGGATGCAACTGAATACCAGTATTTTACATGGAGCGACTGCTTATCTGACCTCCACAACCCAGTTACTGGGTAATACGACACCCTTAGTAAGACTGGTTGTCAGACTTTCGGGCTTCTGACGACTCGTAACGACTGTGAAAGATTTACGAAAGACAGCTGAGACCAAGGGTTTAACGTGCTTTCCGAGGTACGAAGGCGTCTCGAAATGTAAAGATGGTCACCAATCCAAGTACCAACCCCAGCAAACTTAGCTTAACCTGATGGGTCGACCCGTACGGTTGTTATTACTTAGCCACGAGCTTCTCGAGTTGCTTCCTTCGAAATAATGTATCCTATATACAGCCCCCAGCTTTTTGGCATAGCTCATTATTATTTCTGAATTTTTGGTCAGTTTTTTTTTCCATAAAATGTCGTTTACTGAGTTCAAAATAGCAATAATTAAATCTACGTATTTATTAAAGCTTCGGCTTATAATATTAAATAACACTAATTGTAATGGAATGACTTATAATAAATTTTGACGTTCTAAAGTGCCTTTTAATTAATGGATTATTTAAAATAAATGATTTGACTTTGACACAATTGAATTGAGCTCTTCATTTTAAAGATACATATTTATTGTTAATAATAATGATTTCCTTCCATCTCACTGAGAGGAAGCCTGTCTCCCAACAGTGGGAACATTATAGGCTGAGTATGTGTTACGTATTATGTAATAATCATTTTATTTCAGAAAATCCTATAAGAAATAATAAGAATTTTCTAAAAACTACCCAAAAGGAAAATAATTATTTTTAATGTATCATACATGATAGAAAACCGGCCTTCCGGAAATCTGCTCTTCTCAGATTTTCATAATGAATTACTTCTCATCGTAGCCATGTCCAATTCATGGAACTTTCGCTTCTATCGAATTTCTCCGAAGGAAAGATATATATTAGGGACAAATAGACCCTCACTACATGCATCGGTTGCTGTTACTAAGCTCTCGTTCACTAGAAATTGTTTACATTTTCACGCTTTTACCTACACTATGATCTTCACTGTTTTCCTTTATATACTAACTCTCTCTCTGTGCTACTTTATCTCCTTTATATGCTACTTTATGGACTATGGTCTTCACTGTTTTTCTTTTCACAAGCAGCTCTTTGTATCAATTCTCTCGCCACAATGTATTCATCCGTATATAAAGATGACTGATAAATACCGCTATGAATGATATTCAACCTGTATTATTCAACAATGCAATAACGGGGGGAGAAACCATAGGTCGTGTCTTTGCAGGAATATTGTTTTAGTATGAATAGATAACACAGCCATAGTTTTGTTAAAACATCCAATATTGGCATATCTAAATGTTTGTGTGTTTGCTTTTGTATCTCATGTTTATAACAAGAGACACGGACTCGGTATCTGTGCTTTGTTTTGTATTTTATTAAATAAATATTGTAGACTTTTTGTAAACATGTTGTTAGGAATGATCGTTTAAAGTAGCTGAAGAAATCGAATCTCGTTGACTTTACGGGGACTTGAAATAAGTACCCACAGTTCCGATTTTCACCAATATGGAGTATTTAATACAAAATTGAAATTCCTCGCCACTTCAAGGCATCTTGAACATTATCTTGAGTTCTACACTCATGTCTACTCACGAGCATGCATCACTATTTCGTAATTAATAAATAGTTGAGCATTGACAATATATAATTACAAGGAAAGTATGAGAAAAAACTCTCGTAGGGCAGTTACAATATAAAATACTTGCAGTCATTGGTTCCTCCTAGTTATTATTTTTCACAAAGCTGTAAATAAACGTATCGGTTTTTAAAATGGCCATGAGCTATTATGCTTGTATGTTATCCAGTATGAAAAAATAATATATTTCCTTCTTTCAAATGTCAACAATTCTTATTATTTTATATAGTCCGTTGGTATCCATAATTCCAGATTAACACAGAAATATGATTAATGATAAAACTGGGAAGCCTAATAAAGAAACGGTAATTAATCATCTACCTACTAACTAGGAGGCCGAGGTAACCAATTAACCAGAGTCAGCAGGAATGGTTTTTGTTAAGGTGTTAACGAGAAATTTTGTTATTCTGGTAGTTCAAGATTCCTCCTAGATCCAAGTTTCCTAATTGGCAACGATTCAGAATTCTGCATCGAGAACATTCTTGACAAAAAAAGACTATTTTTACGTTTTGTTTATGTTTTCTATAAGTATAGGTACATAGATTGCTCTTAATTTTCTATTCTTTGTAGGTTAACGCTGAAAGGTGTAAAAATAACATAAGCCGTAATGCCCGTTTTTATTTTTACGCTCCCTTTTTCCTTACTAGATAAGCTTTATCAATATACGGCACATTTGCATCGATCCAAACTGAGCTCAGAAGTACTGTTTTTTGTTTAGGAATATCCATAATGTTTCAGTATGTCATAACTTAAGGGTGAAAGTCTGAAATTGATATTGGTGTAGGCTGAAATATTTTTTGGTTTCGTAAATCGTTTTTCAGGTAGATTAAGTTGTTGGGAAGAAAAATCCGCTCGATTTTGTAAAAAATCTCACGGTGAAAACATAGGTGAAGTGAGATTTCAATAGTGTCAATCTCTAGTATTAGGATCGAATGACAACTCACTTTAAGCTCACTTCACCTCAGTTTTCACGGTTAGATTTTTACAGAATAGCACTATTGCACTTGGTTAAGGCTCGTTCACACCGGCGCGACTTGTCGCGCGACGCGACTTTAACAATACAATTTCTAATAAAACTTCACGATTGAACAATTGCCGGTGTCGCGTCGCGCGACAAGTCGCGCCGGTGTGAACGAGCCTTTAACAACAAGTCTCAAATAGGGTCGTTTTCTCTACCGACCACACATTTTTCCAATTCACTCACTTCTCTTCTTTCACTTGCTTTTTTAATTTTCTTTTATAATATTTTCAGCTACCTTGATCACGGCGGCGGCAGGCACTACAGTGGGCTGGACGTCACCCACTCTGCCCATCCTACTGGCCCCAGACTCGCCCATACAGACATCTGCGGATCAGAGCTCATGGATCGCCTCAATTATGATATTATGTTCAGGTACTGTTACTTCTTTTTCTTTTCGATTCAAATTACTTGAGCCCAGCCCACTCCAGCGATTAATATGTTGCTGCGATTAACGTAGCCAAATCGTAACATCAGCAACGTATTGGACAGTTGGGACGCTGCAGTAAGTGTTCATGATGTTCATGTCAAATGTTATCGCACAATCGCGCACTAAACGGCCGACTAGTGGTCGCAGCGACCAGGTAAACTATAGATAGAACCCGGTACGAATCGCCGCACTTGGCCGCAGACCATACAATACCACTATAGACGCCACTACTGACTGAGGGCCGTCTATTGTGGGAGATCCCTTAGTTAAAAGAATCTATCTATACTTTTTCCTACTCCATAGGTATTTTTTTGCATTCATTACATGTACTTTGACCACTTTACAGTTGAGTCATGGCTAGTTAGGTATATGATGTGATGAGTATTCAAAGCCAGGCCAATCACTTCATGTTTGAGCATGAAACAATGAACGCCCTGTTTCAAAGGACTTTGACCACAACCGATAGAAAGTTGAACGTCATGTGATTTCAATCTCAAGTGATGAGAAATAAATCAGGCCACGTTTATAAAGAGCAAATACACTCACGTATGCAGTCCATAACGAGGCTATCCAATTATTTGCATTATCTCGTTTGAAGCAAAGTGGAAACTTCACGTTCAAATTACACGATAAATTAAGTTTCCCAAAGGCATTACATATTTAGTCGGCACATTAATCCAAATCGTAACATGATCGCGTTTCTGTCCCTCTCTCTTCGCGTTTCGTAATCCCGAATGATGGGGTCGGCTTTAGTAGGTAACTCGATAAGCAATGTTGATAATATATAAAAATGTGCTTACTGAACAAGATGATCGGATGTCTGATGAATCTTGATTCACGATGGAGTATGTAAACAGTAAACAGTAGGCTATACAATGACTCACCATGCGGTCGATATTTTAGTCACGGTAGTTAATAAAGGCTCGTTCACACCGGCGCGACTTGTCGCGCGACGCGACACCGGCAATTGTTCAATCGTGAAGTTTTATTAGAAATTGTATTGTTAAAGTCGCGTCGCGCGACAAGTCGCGCCGGTGTGAACGAGCCTTAAAGGAGTACGCAAATATGGAATTAAAAGTGCCTACTAGTCGCACGGTAACCATTGATTTACATATAAAAACCCTTTTTTTTTTAGTTTACCTACCAATGACGGTAACAGATTTTTATTTTACAACAACCGCACGGGTCGATCACAAGTTAAGCTACGCTTGCCGAGGTCGGTCAGTGGATGGCCTAGCATCTATTACATATCAAGACCACCACTCCTTGCCTCGGAAAACACGTCCAGCTGTTGGTCCCGACTTTCATTTGTAGATCTTTGACAGTCGTTACGAGTAAACAGAAGCCCGAAAATCTGACAACCAGTCTTACCAAGGGGTGTCGTGTTACACAGTAATCGGGTTGTGGAGGTCAGATAGGCAGTCGCTCCATGTAAAATACCGATATTCAGCTGCATCCGGTTAGACTGGAAGCCACCGTTCAACATAGTTGGGAAAAAGCTACGAAAATGATGATGGTACTGTAAACTTATAGGTTGGTAGTCTCGAGTGGATCATTATTGACTTTGTTAGCCTTATTGTTTACAGTACAAGTGCGAAATTTGCTATTTCCACTTGATGTCCCTATGACTCGTAATTTGTAATTTGCTACCCTCTCGTCCCATGAGTGTCGTTAGCAGTAATTAAGAATCATGTATTTATCAACCATGGGAAATTAGCAGTAGCGTCCTTCTGTTTGCTAATGAAGAATGCAGACAGAAAAGAGATCACCAATACAACAGATAGGAGATTATAAAACCTTTTGTTCCATTTGTGATAACGTTAAGAATTTGATGAGGATTTCCAGATTGCGTTTTCATTTAATATGGAATTAAAATCCCCAAATTAAAGCTGTTATATTGTAAAGAATCAACCAACTATTTAAATCGTAGATTTACCCTCACCGTACCAAGTCGCACGAAAAAGTGTCCATACTGAGGAGAGCGAGCTCACTCATTTTCAATAGCGTTTCCATGACAATCAAGTAAAGACTCTGCGACACTGTGTGTGTCAAAATGGAACAGAAACGCGAACATCTTTTGACGCGGCACGGCAAATCTACGATTGAAATCTATGGAATCAACAGAAAGTGTTTCTAATTTGTAACCATGGCAACTACCAACCACAAAGTGGGGTCTAGGTCTAGATAGAACAAAGACATTCGTGAATCATTACGTTACGTTTGCGTCATCGCATTGTTTTCTCATTTCAGCCGCAAGTCCCATTCCTGCCTCGTACCTGGCAGACAGGATCGGCACAAAAAAGACGTTACTCCTCGCATCGGTGCCCTACATCATTGGATGGATCCTAGTGATGTTTGCAGGGAATGTGCCAACGATATACGCGTCTCGTCTCATCTCAGGACTCGGCTACGGTATCGCGTATACCACCGCGCCCATGTATCTCGGCGAAATCGCCTCCGATGACGTCAGAGGCGCCATGGCAACACTTATCACTGTCATGTCGAAGGTCAGTCTGCTACCCAATTTACGATCACAAGGTCTATAATGCTCGCATGTGTAATTGAGTCGTACACCTACTTTATTGCTACGTTTAAGTACTTATCTGGAGACAGAAGGCTAATTTCGTTTTGACCCGACTACGGCGAAGCAAAAAGGAGAGTTATGATTTTGACCGGTATGTATGTATGCATGTTCATCTGTTCCCTCATAACTTCTAAACCACTCATCATGATTTGAAAATGGGGTATCGTTGGAAGCGTCCCGGTCCTCCGCGGCCTTGTGGCGTCACATTAAATTGAATATGGCGCCCTCTAGAGAACATAAAGTCATGAACTATCTTTATTTCTCCTAACAAAGTTTATTCTGTTTATATGTATGTATTTATTTTGTTTCAAGTTAGTTATCCCTTATGTTGTTACCTGCCATGTTTTGTCTCTGCATCACCCTAAGGTTGACTTGTAGAAAATGCCTCAGGCATTAAGTCCGCCTTTGTACAGTTTTTTTTTTTACTTGTGCATAAAGTTTTAATAAATAAACAAAAAAAAAAGTTTTTTGATGGTTCCGTGTTGATTAACAAATGAAAGAGCTTAATTAGCACATTTCTAAAATATATTTATACTTACTATAAACCCAAAAAAAATATAAAAAATATAGGACCCAACTACGGCAAAAAAATCAACTCAAAAGGTATCATAGTATTATTCGATTTATCCGGGTAACAGAGGTAACATTTTTAATTTGTCTGTCTGTGATGACTTGTTCATACCTTTTGAGTAGACTTTTTTGCCGTAGTTGGGTTCTAGTTTTTATTACTTTTATTTTTTTATAACATTACCATAGTACCTACGTAACGTAGGTATTTGTCAGTCACCATTAGATCATTGTAAATCATATCTGCGGTTTCCTTTTGTGTATAAATAGATTTTTAACCACAAAATTTGCGTACAGAAATTATTATGCGGCAAATAATGTTGAGCCAACTTTTGTATATAATCAATCAATTAGCACTGTCAAACGTCATTTCCCATAAAATATTACCAAACCAAACAAAAATTAACTTTACCGTTTTCCTAATACAAAATACAGTATATATTTTTTGCGTGTAGCATCTAAATTGTAAATAAATAAAACTCTGATTTAAACTGTTTTTGAATTGGTATAGATTTACATAAACGATGTACCTATAAAAGTCAATAATATTTGTCTTAATCTCGTTCTAGACCAATTTAAAACGAGTCTTTTCAACCTTGGATATTATGTAAAGTGTAATCCGAAGATATAGAAACACTTTGTATGCAAGCACTAATCAGTAAAACTACTCAAACGAATTTAATTAATATCAACCTTGGTTCATCTGCGTTATTCAATTTCAATATTCATGGAAGATTTTATAAACTAAGAAATGTTGTTGTAAACTTAATATGAATAAAAAAGTACTTAATTGAGTTTCGGAGCTATACTAGATTGAAAGCTAAATGATAATTTATAAAATGTAAAAATAGCCCAACTTAGATAAATCAAACTGATTACGTAACTCTGGATTTTTAATTTGTCTGTCGGTGATGTCATGTTTAT
Organism: Eupsilia transversa; assembly: GCA_914767815.1. Taxonomy (NCBI): domain Eukaryota; kingdom Metazoa; phylum Arthropoda; class Insecta; order Lepidoptera; family Noctuidae; genus Eupsilia; species Eupsilia transversa. The sequence goes on from OU611874.1 coordinate 6,813,887, forward strand.
ACCTTTTGAGTTCGACTTTTCTGTCGTAGTTGAGTTATAGTTTTTATAACTTTAATTATGTAAATTATGTTTAGGTTACAATTTTTTTTTAATGTGCTTATTAAGCCCTTTCTATTGATACCCAACATGGCATAATCTAAAAAAAAAAGGTTTAGTTCATGACTTTATGTCCTCTAAAGGGCGCCTTATTCAATTAAATGTGATGGCACATCACAGCCTTTAACCAGCGGATGATCAAGACGCTTCCAACGATACCTCATTTGTCAAATTACGATGAGGAGTTTAGAAGTTATGAGGGAACAGATGAACATACATACATACATACATACCGGTCAAAATCATAACCTTTTTGCTTCGCCGTTGTCGGGCAAAAAGTATCTCCTTAAAAATTTACCGTAATATTATCATCATCTTCCTGCCCTTGTTCAATGTTATATTTGGGGTCGATACAACACATTTTCTTCTCCCATTCTCCCCTATCCTCCGTCACGCTTACATTCACTCCATTCTCCGTCATATCATTCCTCACACAATCCAACCAACTTAGTACTTTGCCGTAATACTATGGCTAAATAAAATGCATTTACTTCTACAATGAAATCATAATCCCTGTACAGAAACTCCCTGGATCATTTCAGTTCAGAACGATCAAAGAAGATAAGTACTTGAATTGCCATATTGTACAAGTATTATAAAAATAATCATGCAATTTCACTAGGTGTACTGGGAAAATTATTCGAACTAGCTAGAGTAACGCAAGTCCCGGAAAGCAGTGTGCAGTTACTATATCTATTCTTATTGTGAGTAGGTTTCCCAGGAATACCATACTCTGTGGTAACAGTGTGGAAGGGATGCGGTAGGAAAATTTTGCATAGAACTGGCACCTACATCAAGTTATACTAATGGATTCAGATTTACCCTGTTTGCTTAAACTATTGGATATTATTAGACTATTACCAGAGAGTATTTCCTTCTATGAGGGGCTCGTGGCTATAATAATAATAAAATCCGCACGGTCGGTTTGTGGATGTGTGACCATCTATTACACTGAGCTTTTATTTAAAAGTCAGTAAAATTTAAACGTTATAATAACTCTTTTTCAGTTCGGTATCCTGTCTCAGTATTGCATCGGGCCGTACGTGTCCATGCTAGGCCTGGCGAGCTTCAACATCGCCATCCCGATCCTGTTCGTGGTGACGTTCAGCACCATGCCAGAGTCGCCCTACTACTACATCAAGCAAGGACAGAAGCAAGAAGCAGAATCATCACTCAAAAAGCTAAGAGGCAGAAGCTACGTTAGAGAAGAATTGGAGAGCATGAGCAGCTTGGTCACAGAAAACATGAAAGAAAAGAGTCGGTGGAAAGACTTGTACACTGTAGGAGGCAACAGGAAAGGCCTCATCATTCTGATGGGCATTTACTTCACGCAGCAGTTCTGCGGTAGCACCGCAATCATATCGTACGCGCAGCAGATATTTGGAGCAGCTGACGGCGGTATGGGCGCTGAGGAGTCCTGCATATTGTTCGGTACTGTGCAGCTCCTGACATCTGCGATGTCCTCGCAGCTAGTAGATAGGCTTGGAAGAAAGCCTCTACTACTAATATCTTCGTGCGGAGTTGGACTAGCCAACGTTATAATTGGAGCGTACTTCTTCATGAAACAGCACCACAGCGAGTACCTCGTCAGTGTGAAATTCATTCCTATAGTTGTGATACCCATATTTATATTTTCGTACACCATAGGTTTAGCTACAGTACCTTTCGCGATTACGTCGGAAATATTCCCTACACACATTAAATCTAAGGCGACCTGTGTAATCCAGATATTTGTGGCGTTAATGACATTCGCAGTAACGAAGTTGTACCAAGTGGTGGCAGATAATTTAGGGAACTATGTCGCCTTCTGGGGCTTTGGCGTATTGTCGGTGTTCGGTGTTATATTTATATTGTTACAACTTCCAGAAACTAAAGGACAGTCGTTCGCGGCGATACAAGAGAAACTGTATTCGTCAGATAAAGTTATATATGAAAAGGGTGAGGACCATATGGCTAGGGTAAAGATCACTTTGTGACGAAGTACATTACCTTTAAAGTATTTTGTAAGTAATTTAAATTTGTACACTTTAAGGCGTTTGTTATACATAGTACTTTAATATTATGCAGTACTTAATTCTCCGTCCGCTAAGTGGCGACATTCCGCAGAGAACCTAATTTTTCTTCTTTGTTTGTGTTATATTGTAGTTGTTACAGCGAGAGCTATAAAGACCAAAGAATTCACTTTTAAGTGTTAGAACACGATTTTAGGGTTCCTTGTTCTCGAAAGTTCAGGTTTCGAATTTACAATATCAAATATTTATAATAGATACTATATTATAAACTGGACTTCCAGTTTCTCTATCTGTCAAGTTCTGAACGTAATAGAAGACTTGATCTATTGATATTGATATATTATATTCATATAAGTTTTGTATTAAGTTTGATATGAGTATTACATGTGCCAACAATATTACATGGAGCATCTACTTAACCTTCCATAAGTTATGGATAATAACAATTATTAGGTACTTACTTGCTAAACGTAACAAGTGCCAACGTAAAGTTTGTAACATGATACTGAAGTATTTTATAATATATATATGTGTTACTATTTATTACAGAAGATATTTATTGTAAGCTTAGTTCAAAAGTGCCTTTATACATAATATACCTTCTTAACGAACATCTGTATAACAAAACAAGTACAAACATAATGTAAGTTACTGTAATGTAAGTTCTCATAAACTCTCGCAAAGTTTTGAAGGAATTGTAAGTATTCACAGGGATTTTTAGAAACGAATTTAAACTTGAATGTTTAAAAATAACAGATGAATGTTATAGGTATCGAATCTCTTACATTGCTCTTTGTATGAATCCTAGAATCGTATGAATGATATTGGTACGCTAGCAACTCACAGTGCAATGCCGAAACATGTACGGTCACCGCACGCTCTGTAGTATGACTTTTTGTTTTACTCTTAGAATCGAACGAATGTATATTCTGATTAGTACTAGCAATGTCATTTTATGCAATGATCGAACTATCAATAAAATCATCGAATAAGACAAAATATTGCGCCGACACTTTTAGCTCTGTGAGTTTAAACATAACCGCATGCGGCACACGTTGCGGGCACCGCAATGCATCCGCTCTGCGAGTTCTAAGCGTAAATATTATAAATGGATTGTAACACGAAACTCTATTAGGAACTTTTGTATTTCCCAAATTGACGCAGACTGGTATAACGTGGTAACTACAACGGGGGTCGGCTATTATTTGCCTTGTTTAGAGCTTCCTAGACAGTTTCGTATGCTAGCGCTCGGCACAACTGCACTTCATTAAGGCTCTTCGCTACATTTTTGCAGCCAACTTGCTCTAACTCCACTTTCAAACTTGTTGGCTGTTAGGAGAACTATATTTTGGTGGCTTTAAGCCGATACTGTCTGGGATTATATTGGTATAGTAAAATCTTTGGAGCATGGTATCGCTTTGTTGCGACTTTGCTCCGCATAAAATATAGAACCTATTGATTATGAAACCTATTCAGATAAATAAATATAATAAATAAATATAAACCTGCTGCTGATGCTATAACGGTTTTGTCACATTGAATTTTCTTGCCTTTGTAAATCAGATTAATCTGTTACGTATGTATGTGTGTCTCAGTACAATCGTTGTTTTGAAGCAACTCCTATAACAGTTACCTAACCAGCCTTAAGTAAAACTTACCTTAGGTACCGTAGTAAAAGGTTTTTTTAAATATTTCAGGGCGGATTCGACCAAACAGGAATAAATGTTATCCGCGGAATAAGATTTCTCTTCCGAGTAAATTTTGAATTTTTGACAGATTATCCATACTAAAACTGTCAGAATAAATCTTATTCCGCGTATAAAATTTATTCCTGTTTGGTCGAATCCGCCCTCAGTCTGTTTAGAACCCGTCAATTTGATGAAACCCTTGTGATTTCGTATAGGTAAGCAAGAATACTGTGGACCATTATTTAGGGGATATAATAATTATAAATAAAAAGGCATTTTATTGCGTAATGGAATTGTTATTAGCTAATTAACTTACCGCAAGCTTCAATTTTACCAAAGCTTGAATAATAAAAGTTCCTTTTCGGCACTAAACTTAAGTACCATAACGGTACTATAAAAAAAATGTTATTTATTAATAATCTTACTAAAATTGTTATTTATAAGTAATATTTTTTACGTACTTAGGCCGCACAGCATTTAATATTATTAGGTAATATTTAGGTGTACGTGAATTTTTATATTTAGACATCATTCACACTTTTCAACATTATACAGCAATCGACTCGGTACCAGGAAATTGTAATTTTGTAGGATGATGTGCACTCTTTTTGTATGAGCACGCATCATTATACAAACTATTGCTGATAGATGCTGCCAGGTGTAAAAATCATGTACTTTAAATATTACCTTATAAATTTATAAGACATAAATAATTAAATAAATTGTGATTATACAAACATTCCGAATGTCTCACGGATCCTCGTGCCATTTATACGATAAAAATAAATATATCAATTATTTATTAAGTCGGAATGCAATGTTTTGTGAACATCTCTTATTAATTTAGATAAAATATTTATAATTAAAACTTATTGTGATAACATTTTTTGACTTATTTTCATTATTTTGATCCCAATAACCTGAAAAATAGGGGAATGCCTGTTTGCTTCATTATCTTTATCCAGCAGATAATTTCATACACCTTCTGTATGATTTTTTAATTTATTTCGTATACTGCCTTTCCTAGCACTGCAAAACAGGCACTTAATTGTAAATCCTGTAAGTCTATCCATTATCTACTTGAAAAACTCTAAGCATAAAAAACCTTTGAACAAAACGTTGAAAGTACTTTGTACAGTTACAAATTAAAGTGTTGTCTGCCACAGTGAGTTTCTATCTTTTCCATTTGCTATTGCCATTATCCTAATTATCGACTTGGGATGCATAAGCTTGCACTGTTTTAGTGAAAGTTCGACGACTTCTCGTGTTTTGTAAAAGCTGAGTAAGTACCTAAGTAGGTACTGTTTTATACAAAGGAATTAACCACTGTATGGTTTTGGCTTCAGTTTATATTGAAAATGGGTTTAAATTAATATTGAAATTCAGCGAATATTTTGTTGTTTTTTCCTCGAATCTGAAGCATTATAGATTTAACTATGTATTATGTCGGGGGATTTTCATGTTTCGACTTCCATCAATGATAGGTACAATTAATATGAAATACAGTTCATGTAGCCTACCGTTTTAGATAAATACCGTCATTATTTCTTAAAATACTGTGAATATTACCCGATGCAGCTGTAAGCACATAAACCTCATTTAATTTTATACGGAATTACCATCATACGGAATTATGACTTGACCTAAATATCTAGAGAGAAATCTGAAGTCTTCATGTACTAAGTAAAAAGTCAGTTCAATTAATCTGCCTAGCCATGTTGGGGTCGGCTTCCAGTCTAACCGGATGCAGCTGAATAACCCTTAGTAGACTGGTTATCAGACATTTGGGCCTTTTCTACAAAAAGTGAGTTCTATATGAATTGACATAACCAATCTAAAATATACACACATAAACGTGGTCATCAGTTGAACTAAATAAACACATCAAATCGTAATAAAATTAATGCCACATGGAAATATACCGGAGTTTTTACCTGTTTCTTCATACAATGGAGTTATAGGTATTAGAAAGTCCGATAGTACGTATTGCTATCAAAAGTAAACTAAGGACATAACATTTCACTGGAAAATTCTTATGTTCCGTTTATCTGATATCTGTTGTTTACGTGTTAATACTACGAATATACTAATATTTATTTATGTGTCATTGAAATTATCGAAATATTGTTGTTTTAAAGCTTGTCGCAACTAGTTGTTTTTATACCGGTACGAACTAGTCAGATGTGCCTCATTATATCTACTCATTAGACCACTTCAAAGTCGCCGGTCTGGTGAGAGACTTTAGAGAGCCAGTTTCTAGCACTATGTTATTTACAGACCATATTTATAAACCTATTTCTGGATTTTGCGGTTTTATATCCATATCCATTCACAGAGTTAAGTAGGTACTGTTAGGTGTAACTTCAATTCATATTTTCAATTAAAATAAATTAATTTTGATTCATACATAATTTACCGAATGTAATGAATTAACATTTATTCATAATCTTTCAATAACTTTGAATGAATTAGGTAATGTAAAGGGGTCGTACAAATAAAATATATAATATCTATTAAGTTTTAACGCGTAATTAATTCATCAAATCAATATACCTACATGTCATATTTTACATGTTGACGCGCACTATCAGCTCTTCAAGCCTCTATTGTTTTTTTTTTTGTTTCAAATCTTTAAAATTCGAAGTATTGTTTGTCTCATACCCAATCTTTTCTTTTATTAAAACAATATTGTAATATGGACTCCTCCCTAGCTCCTGACCTCGATCTCGCCTGATGGAAAGCGATGGATGAGGTCTATGATGGAACGAGCAAGCTCAGAAGATGCCTGTTCACTCTTGCTTTGAAGGCTGACGGGTTATACGTGGGGGGAACACAGACGCTGGCAGAGAGGCCCACACTTAGTCCGTGCACATAATAAATGTGGAGGAGAAGCGCTTGTCGGTACCACAGGCCATCAAAAAAATCATGAAAGTTGCATGGTAAAACCAAGTAGGCTAAAGGCTCAACAGTACCTACATTTAATTAACAATATATTAATCACCAGTCATTTTAAATGAAAAGTGATGGAACCCGCGCCTTACGCGACCACTACTTGGCGCACGTCTGGCTGCAATCTTGGTCGTAGAAGCTCCAAAGAAGAAGAATGCTTGGCCACACGACCGATCTTCCGACCAATTACGGCCCAAGTTTCATTATGATTGCGGACGGTCGTGTTATGGCCGCAAAGTGCGTGAAATCCCTAATTGTAGGTATGTAATCTTACAAATGTTTTTATTCTTACTAGAACAACTGATAATTAAATGTCCGTCTAAACAATGCAGATCATAATATTCATAATGTATATGTTCATTAAAACTTGATTAAAAGCCTATTGTTTGTTTGTTATAATGGGTAGATACCTATATACATACAACAGAAAAATGTAAGAATAACCATTTTTTAATTAAAAGTTAGTATATTTACAAAACCGGGTAAATATCGAATCCTATTGCGTAACTGCCATTATGTTATATCTAGGTAGGTACCTTATACACCTCATAATAAATAGGTACAGGCAATTCCAGAAAATTAATTTACCTAGATGAAGGTGGGTAGATAATTTGGTTTGACATAATCCTTCAATCCCTTTCAATCAGTAGGTATGTTCAGGTCACTCGATTGCACAATTTTTTTTATTTTTATATCTTCCTAGTATATTGATTTTACCTATTCTTTTTGTTCTTGAATATATGTTTTTCTAACACCTACTACTTCTCTTTTATATTTTGTACTAGGTATTCCCATTTTCAATAGTGGAAGTACTTTGCATCCATTTAGCATGGCGATAGAACACCCTTACATGAGTGTGTATTTTCATTAGCACACGTAAGTCGAGCCTCCTGATGCTCGCTATTGTAACACGATATGTCTGTACCAAACATGTATAATGACTCTCTTTACTCCACAGTCCACGATTACATAGGTATATGGACTACGTATATATTGGTATAATTAATAATAAAATTATATAATTATGTATCTACGTCACATCGCCCTCAGCAGATACGCATTTAAGTCTTTGTTTAGGTAAATATATTCCTATAATTTTCATGAAAAATATTTTCAATAATTTTCTTATTATTTACTACAAAAAGCTGACGAATTGACGTCTTAATTAACAATATCGCTAAAAAACGTAATGTAATTTGGTATTGTGGTTCAAATTGAAAAATAACGAGCCTGTGTATTCCAACAGTATGATAATTACTAGATACTATATCTACTGGTACGATGGATAAATTAAAATATGATGAAATGTATGCTTACAAACCTAATAAAACCCCAAATCTTCTTTTGAAAGAAACTTGAGCTGAAAATGCAGAAGTGCTTGCGATGTTGTAATCCGGCTCGAAGGACCAACAAATATATTATTATGTCGGTATTGTTTACAAGTTACCTATACGATAACATTATAGTGCCTATAAACAAATGATAGTTATTTCGTAACTCAGAAGTAAAGTCAAAAGCACATGTGAACTGAGTCCTTTGAAAATGACGATTTCGTATGAAACAATTTCATGGCTCGCAAATTCTCCTAATGAGTCTACCTACCCACTATAAATCTAATCTAATTGCAAACCGGTACTGAACCTCGTTTTCGGCTTAGACTACATTCAATTGGGCATCCAATCCTACAAATTGTCGCCTTGTTTCGCCTGGGTGTCGCCTACACAACGCCCATTAGAGCTATCCACTTGAGAACAAGTCTATTCCAGCGGCATGACAGATTGACCAAATTTATATTTGAAAGATGCTCGATTTTATGACGTAATTTCTCTTGTGAGTCATCGCGTTTTCTTTATTGGAGTTTTTTTAATTTCGCTGAAATTATAAGATGTAAGCAAATTATTTGTTTTGCTGACTACACTCTAAACACTGGTGGATGGAATATCGTGATTAAAATGAAAATCATTCTTTTTTTTTAAATACAAATATAATTTTACTTTCGAGGAGTATAAATGTGTTATAATTGTGTTGTACCAACCTGTGTACCTAAGCTATGATTACGGATTACTACAGATGGGTGGTGGTGGGTGGTGGAAGCTACAAGGATGCGGCGGACTCGTCTTGTTGGGCCAATTCAGTAAGTGTAACGTAGTCAGAAGATATAAGATTTGCTTCTCTTTCTATCGCGTAGATAGAAAGAGAAGCAACTTCTAGGTTAATGTGCGGCCTGAATTGCACTTTATTGTGTCGTAACAAAAGTGGCTATTTATTCAAATGATTTTGCGGAGTGAACCATCTGTAGTGATCTGTGCTATGTTCTACAACCAGGGACAAGCAGCTGCTAACCAAAAGGCACTAACAATATCAGATCGCAGGTTTTAAACAACTGTGTTGCAGCATTTTCTAGCGTTTCGAGAAATAACATCACGCCTGTTTTCCTCAAAGGGTTAGGCAGAGATAAACATATAGTACACCCACATTTCGCCCGCTGTGTTTAAATCCCATGTAATAGGGGGCGAGCCTATTGCTATCAACCGAGCAGAATTCTAGGCTCTGGGCGTTCGAGAAATGTTATTAGATAATAAATATTTCGAATCTCCATAATCAAATAAATGAAGTACTTGCCTGTATAATAAGTAGCAGCTTACTTTATAGGTACTTAATAACCATACTGACTTAATGCATATAAACATGAGAAATGCTTTACAATGTGTAATCTAAGTCAGGATTGTAGTTTGCATTCCGTCTCATAACATGCAATGTTTGTCTATTCCAACGGACGACGTAAACATTTATGCAGTTTCCATTTCCATTATTATTGATACCATAAATGTCCGATTACCGTGTCCTACCACCAAATTAAATTCATGATGTTACGTTTACAAAATTTAAAAAATGAATCAATTCTATTTGCAATCTTTTACCGTAGGAAATTATGATTAATTTAGAGGAACTATGCTTTCAATATCTTTTTGAAATTAAGAGCTTTCATTTTTAGTTACACTAAGTTCCTGTCCCATTGTTGGGCAAATACTTTCCTCGAGTTCTTCGAAGTACTTACGGTGTACTCATTTCCAGCCCTACCCAGAACCAGCCTTTGCAATACGCATCCAGGTCATCGTAAAACATGTTATTTTTTAGGCACCTATTAAAATGAAAATACTAATGATGTGAAAAGTGATTATTTTATCAAAATAGAAACCGGAAAGTGGAACATAAAGTCCTAACAAAATGAGCTACCTATACAATGATTTTCGTTGGACAAACCTTTGTTACAGTTCTCGTCTATTTGTTGCTACGCTATCGAGCACAGGACAAAAAGCCACGTATAATTTACAGGCACATTCGAAAAACAATGTAGCGTACCGCCGCTGTTTGGCCGGAAATACTATGACATGACGTTGGCCGAAAATAGTGGACAAGGATTATAGCAGGACTAATTTCGCTTCGAGCAAAGTGTTATTGGGTTTTTCTATATCGAATTTCTCAGTAGCAGCCTGTAGTCTGGATTTGTGCCCGGTTGATGGCAATAGACTCGCCCCCTATTACATGGGACTTCTTAAGCCTTCGGGTATTACAGGCGTGATGTTATGTTATGTAGTTTTGCTTTCTGCCACTTCTTTAGCAAACAGCATTTAATCTCTCGTAGTCAGGTGTAGGCAAGTCTATGAAAAACCTTTTTATTGCACACTCAAAGAACCTAAATTAATCTTTATAATTACATGTTATACTTTCTTCACTCAATTAGATACTGCATAGTCTTTTAGTTAGTCAATCTACCTGCATTATTTATGGGTACAGGCCCAGACGCCCTCAACGCTCACATAGCCTATGGCCATATTCTACGGAACTCCAAAATCATTACCCATGAATCCATTGCCTATCACGGCTGATAACATTCGTAACACATACATATAGGACCTTGACGTCAAACCAAACGACACTTCAAGAATTCAAAGCCGCGATAGTGTGATAACCGCTAACCTTCGTATATCAGGGCCCAGTAATAGGGTTGCAGAGGTCAGATGGCAGTCGCCCCGTGATACTGATACTCAACCCAACCTGGTTAGACTGGCCGACTCCAAGATAGTCGAGAAAAGGTATACCTAATAATGCCTACATAAAATGTATCTGTAGAATAGGACATCATATTTATTTCTTTTCTTTCTTTTATTTCTTTCTTTCTTTTATTTATTTCTTTCTTTCTTTCTTTTATTTATTTCTTCTTTCTTTCTTTTCCTTCTTTATTTTCTTTATAATATAAAAATAGGCGTATCGTATGCATGTAGTCTGTAGGAACTCGTTATATGTGATACCTATTCGACGCTTTCCTGCCATGGCCTTGCCAAAAATTATTAATCAAACTGACAAGATTTTCGCAGAATAAACAGTAGTTAACCGATAACAAATGAACTGATGTTTATTTATGATTGTTTACTTTTTACGCAACTTAAATTTTGACGTGCCGTTCACTTCCTCATCGCGTGATTAACTTGTAACTAAGGTTTTTAGTTCAGAAATAGTAGGAAAACCCGAAGTAGTTGTTCAAAATATATTATTTCGATACAATTAAAAATTGAACGAGCTTTGCGAATGTTGTAATAAGTTTACTTGGCTTATGATCTTGCTAAAAAACTAATGGTAAATATTGTAAGAGCTCAGAAAAACAAGGTAAAAGATTGATAAAATATTTATTACAAAAATACACACCTAGTACATAGTACCTACAGCAAAATGTTAGGTTTTTGATAAGGGGGATGCGCAGTTTGGCGACCGTAACTAATATGGCTTTACAGAATAATAATCATTAGAATCAGCAATGCAACTTCTTAGGTAAAAATTGGCCTCAAATGTCATGATTTCAAGAAATATTCATTCAATATGCATTGATCTGTATTAAAAACATAGATGCTTTTTATGATTATAATTCTAAAAATAAATATTTGGCTGACATTTCTTTTATATGACCTGTTTTGTCACAGAAACAACTTTATTTTTATTTTTTATGTAATAATTAGTTTCGTCGTGACCGCGCTTGCTACTGAATACACACACCAAAGTCGTTCTGTCTTGCATCCGAGATTTATTATTACACTTATTTGCAGTATCCCCTCGCCGTTAGCAAATATTACACTTTAATTGTGTCTTTTATGACTATTGTACTTTTTATTGCGATCATTTATGCCATATACATAGAAAATGGACTGAGCGTTCCATATTCAGTTGTGCTGTGAATATAAACCGAAAAGTACGAGAGAGACAAAGCGAATGTGTGGCCAGTACTTAGTTGTTTCTTTCTAGTCAATATTACGGGCATGCAGAAAAGAGACAAATATTAGCCGCACAGACGCTTTGTCTCTTTCTAGAGACTGGTCACTTTTGTGAGGCTAACGCTCAGTCCGTTCTCTATGCCTATGATTTACGCCTGCGGGGCGCCTAAACCCTGACAAGTACAACAACATTCCGCTGAAATAGCCCCTATACTTCTACTAAGTCATTTCTGATCGTACCTATAGCCTCAGTGAGGAGGAGTGAGGGAGTCTGGTATTCCACATGCGTTACCCAGCCCAAATTTGTCGTAATAAAATTGACTGTAATCTCGTTCAGGACGACGTACCTCGTTTATAAGATCACGTATCATAGTTAATTTACTTCGGTTTGACAGAAAAGCTGCCTTTAGACGTTGTTTCGAATCTAACCAATTTAAATTGACGTCGTTAACTTACTTGATCGTACCATGCCGCGTATTGCCTTTTAGTTTAGAGGGACAATTAAATATGGCAGTTTTTTCCCAACCGTACATGTTTGAAATACCCGCAACTTTTCTAATCCATTGTTCCATTGTTATCAAAGAAATATGACGATCGAAGTCCGGTATTGGATCGCTAAGACCGACATATATATGAATATTATGATGGTAATGTGGTGAACTCGCAGCGGTTGCTTCTAACGATGGGACTATCACCGATTACACGAAAATTTCAAAACGTACTTCAGGAGAGATATCTCCAATGCATAGATCCTTTGTTACAGTATGCGCCTACGGGGACCCGTCTCCGGAATGCGCTAACGCAATTTCGTGAGGTACTGGGTGGCAATAGGTTCCCGAAGGGTACCGCGGGTAGTGACGGCGGCGTATAGGAACGCTCACCAGATTGGGTATCTGTCCCATTATTGTAGAATAATCACACGAAGCAATATACATAGGGTATACAAGTCAAGTGAAATGTAACTGTAAAATAAATTCAAGCAGTAGTCTAACACGGTACCTGATCAGGATACACTAACAGTTACAGGCTGTAACACTTGCTGTAAGAGCTCAGAAAAATATTGTAAAAGATTGATAAAATATTCATTTAAAAATACACATAATATGTAGTACAAAAAAATGTTAGGGTGTCCGCGAGAAAAGAGAACGAAAGCACCTCCCCTCACCCTCCTTCTTATCTTATGTCTCACTTCCAATATTTTCTTATGTTCTTCACCCGCCAAGAATCTGCGTTTTTCCAACAATCTTCTACTCTGTCCTTCTCATACTTCTGACTTTGTTCATTATTCCTTTCATATTAAGTCCATTCTTCTCTGGAATGCGCTTCCTCTTGATATCAGGACGACCACCAGTCGGTATGCATTTAAGCGGAGATTGTAGAGCTATTTTCAAATCAAATAGCGTAGTCATGTCAATTACCTCTTTTCCTTGAATTTGTATATATGTATATGTATTTATATAAATATGTGTGTGAGTGTATTATAATTTTATAACCTAGGCTATTCATGTACGTGTGTACCTGTTTTATTTGTAATTCATTATGTTATCTTTTTTTTGTTTTTATTCCCTTTATTACATTTACATAATGAGACGCCATGAGAGCCTCCTGAGGTGTTGGTCGAGCCTCTGCGCTATTAGGCCATTAGCCGTAACGATTATCGGGTCCACATCCCACATGTTGACAACCTCGTGTGCTAAGTCAAGATACTTTTTTTTTCATCTTTCCCAGCTTTCACGAGATTCTCGTCATAATGGACAGTGATATCAACAGTCATTGCACGGCGCTCTCATTGATCTATAGCCACAATATTTGGCTTATTGGCTACAATAGCCCTCTCATTGATGATAGATCGTTCCCATTACAATATAGCGAGACCATGCTCGAGAATGGTTTGTGTCGGGCACATACTCTTCGGACTCCACAAGCAAGGCAAGTTGCTGGTTGATATAATCCTAGCCACTAGATTGTGTTTGTGCAAGGACTCGCCGTTAGCAGGTCGAGAAAAACCGCAAACAATATGTCTGATTGATCCACCGTCCGTCCGGATGGTGGCATGCTTGGCAGATGTCAACATTGTCAACGGTACCGTCCTTGACAATGTATTTCCGATAATTATTCGTCATGATTACTTCATTCATCATCGCACAGACAAAACACAACAGAATACAGAATGTACAGACGATTAAAAAAAAACACAGGTAGGCAAGCATGAAAAAGCCTTCGTTTATTGATTTTATTACTACACTTCTTTCTTCAGGCAGATCCCTCAACTTATTTTTCCTGGAAAATCCATTCGAATTTTGCGAAACCTAATCTTAATTCCTATTAAATGCTATACATAATTAAGGACGTAGTACCTACGTTAGCTGTCAGTCTTAAGAAGTACAAAGTTATCTCAGTACAATATTGACAGTACAGGCCCAACACATCGCACACTCAACCGCTATGACGCACGAGCTACATGTTTGTACTGCAATTTATAGCGCTATTATCTTTTTACACATCAAACCAGCTTACTATAGTAAAATATACTCTAAAGTTAAACATTAGTACACAATAATGGCGACGATAACATTAGCTTGTTAATTAATTTGACATTATCTCCGTGGGTGTGTTCGGTGAACGTCACAAAGTTGTTGACTCACTGTCCACGTATACTCGTATGAAAACACATAAGTACTTACCCCACTTAATATCAGATCGCATGGAAGTGCTGCCTATTCACAATTTGCCGCTCTAGCGTGAAGGTGACTATTTCAAACAATGTCAAAGGATGTGAATGTTATATGATCAACAATGTCTGTTCAGGAATTACAGTTTTCAAACAACTTTACAAAGGTTAGGTTAAATTATCATTATTTTGTTGTGACATGATAAATATCTACTGTTTATAATCTCATGTAGTAACAACGCAGGTTATCATCTGAACCCAAAACCTAAACCAAAGATTCCACTAGTACCTATCACTGAATGGCTACTGACAAATCTCCACGCAGAACGGTGATGTCAACTGAAGTGAACAGGTCAATGTCCTTCCAGAGTAATTTTAAGTGCGGAATAAAATAAACTGAAAATACATTTTTGACGTGTACCACCTACATTAAAATACCGTCAAGCGTCCTGAAAGTCAACAAAAAATTCACCCTGTGATGTCAAGTTGACCTCAATCATAATATCGTGCGGATTTGAAAATATATGGCCGGCTCACTGGTCGTGTCTGTGTGAGTGTACACTCTATAAAGAGTGCTCACACACGCGTAGCTGCCAACAATGCGTACATTGGCATTTGGCACACATGTGATGTGTGTGTTTGTTTGCCTGTGTGCGTAAACAGACTTCACGTGCTGGACGCGTGATCAATGTTCACATTCCAACGTGCTTGGAACCGCTGTGCAAAAGCACACTACATGCATTTTTGTCGGCAACGTACGAGTATACACTACTCAACATTGTTGTGAAAATGTTTCCATTAGTGTCTCAAGGTAGCCAAGAAATCAGAAAATGTGAAATTGAAACTGAACTTCGCACTTTACATTCCGTATCTTGATTATAAATGACGTGATCGGGGAACATGCAATGACAAATAAATAATATTAAATGCCAAATAATGATGTTTCTAAAGAATTTTGCGATTTGGTTTTCATAACACGATCATGCAGTTGCTGCAAATTTTTATCTGCGACCGATTAGGCTAAGCGACCACCATAGTTCGAAGATCTTATACTGCGCCATTCCTCAAATCGTTCGAAAAACTGTGTTGTGTTTGTTCGTTATATCTTTTTAATATTTTCTAAGAAACGATTGAAGCAATAATACATTATACATTATGTACCTATTGGCATATTTTGTTTCCTTTGATGTTCCTTATCGACCTCCTCACTGTGGGCGTATTTAATAATTTCTTCAACGCTTGTTTTCTTTCCTACGATTATGTTTTTAATTGTAAATAGTTTTTTGTCCTGATTCCTTTGCTTAATAATTAATGTAAATTGAAAATCCCCTTTTCTGCTCAATTGTACAATTTGATTTACAAATCATTAGGTATGCTTACTAGTTTCGTGTCCATGTTATTGTTCTCTGGCTTTTCGCCAGGATCTGGTTTACTTGAAGAAACTAGTGCACTCGTTAGTAAAAGATCCGTTTCTTT
This sequence comes from Eupsilia transversa, assembly GCA_914767815.1. Classification (NCBI taxonomy): domain Eukaryota; kingdom Metazoa; phylum Arthropoda; class Insecta; order Lepidoptera; family Noctuidae; genus Eupsilia; species Eupsilia transversa. The sequence continues at coordinate 6,830,046 of OU611874.1, forward strand.
AGTCTGTTTATTTCTGGTTTTACCGAGCGATGGCCGTCGGATTTCAGGGTACACTGTATGCTGCTAGTTTCTTTTCCCATTCGCTGGTAGTTTTGCCACTGTTAGGTACCTGCTTTTAAAGGAAATATGTATGTAGCAAAACAATTATACATTGGTATCCTAAAAGTAAAATACGGAAACGAGGCCGACCATCTAAGCGCTGGGCCGATGAAATCAAGACAATGGCAGGAAGGTTGTGAACTAGGACGGCCAGGAATAGGAGTAGGTTGAGACAACTGGGAGAGGCCTTTGCCAAGGGACAAACAGACTAGAGTGCAGAATCCATTAGGTTAAGCAAATATTGTAACAGAAATTCTGAATAAAGGATATTATTTACGTATTTACATATAATGTAAACTACGTCTCTATCCACACTACATAAACTTACCATTGTTTGATTTACCTACATTTTCATTCTGCCTAGCCTTTTCCCAATCACGTTGGGGTCGGCTTCCAGTCTAACCGAATGCAGCTGAATACCAGTATTTTACATGGAGCGACTGCCTATCTGACCTCCACAACCCAGTAACTGGGTAACACGATACCCCTTGGTAAGACTGGTTGTTGATTTACCTACATAACATTCATAAAGACCAGACTGACAACAGTCGCATGATACTTCGTACAGATTTTTCCACCCATGAAAAAGGTATTAATAAATCATTGTTTTGTCTCTTACAAGGTGGGCAAAACTCCAAGTATTTCCGACAAAAGGTCTCAAACTCTACGTCACTTACAGTGACACTTTTCCATGGGTTTTGATGGCCTTGAATGGCCTTTGATAGCCTTGTTTATTAAAATTATTACCACTGCAGGACTCTTTATAATATTAAGTAGGAAATGATTCTACGAAAAGGCTATTGAATTCTTGTATCGCTATAGTAAGCCTCAATATCAATCTGCCTAGTCTTTTCCCAACTATGTTGGATTCTAATTCTAGTTTAACCAGATGAAGGTTGAAGACCAGTATTTTACATGGAGCGACTGCCTATCTGACCTCCACAGTCCACAATCCAGTAACTGGGTAATACGATACCCTTTGGTAAAACTGGTTGCCAGTTTTGGGCTTCTGGCGACCCGTAACGACTGTCAAAGGTCCTCGTATAACAGCCGGGAACAACGGCTTAACGTGCTTTCCGAGGCACGGAGGAGTCTTGGTATGTAAAGATGGTCACCCATCCAGCGAAGCTTAACATGATGGATCGACCCGTGCGGCTATTATTACTTAGCCACGAACTCCTCCTCCTATAGTAAGCCTCAGAAAGTGTAATTTATCTATGGATTATGTGCAAAGCGTAAACATCGCATTCGATTGCTGTTGCCTCGTAAACGAGCAACCAGTTTTCCCTACTTAAACATACGACTTAAGTATTCAGCTGATAGTCGTTTTCATTAATCCCCTGTCGATTATGGAAAGTTTAATGGAATATTACACGATTATTTATTTTAAACTTCAGTTATATCAGTAAACATTCCGTTTAAGTATATAGTCACTATCATACCTTTATTTGAACAAGTGGCTCCAGAAAATAACGCAGTATGGCGTTAAGTCATACTTGTATACTTATCGATACACTGTTTTATAAAATACCTACATGATATTATTATAATGTGTTTTTCATTTCAGACTGTGACCCATTATGAAATAATAGTTCACTTTAAACAGAAGCTGACCAAGCAAATTGCCAGATCTTCGGAGGAAGCAAGCAATCCCGGCTTTAATACCATCCAGTTGGTACACGACAGATGCAGTTAAACATGTTACGAAGATTTGTCACCATTTAATGTCGTTCTTGAATTCTCCATTTCCTTCTTGTAAGCTATCATCACTTTATGCCCACGCGCCGATTTTGTATCTATGAGTACGTACGCGACAGACAGCGGTGCCAACATTCTCCACCGACAGCTGGAATAACTTGTCTTATTTTTCACAATCCTACTTACAACGTACTTACTTCATTATGTAATGTACTCCCAAAGGAGTAGACCTTTTGTTAACAAAGATATTAGTTTCAAGTCTATTGAGCCAACCCAAAAGTTTTGCCAAGGCCGCACGCTCCGCTGTTTCTAGGGCTCCTATCATATGTAAGTATCATCGTACGTAAGTATGTAGAGCTACAATACGAAACCTGAAATAATAATCTGACAATATCCGGCAGAAAATATTTTAATTTTTCCATTCTTGGTGAAAAACGAGAGTATGTCCTCGACACAATTTTGTGTAAATGGATTTAATAATCTCGCCTTCTGCATGATACACAAAAAGAATTCAGTCGTGCGAAACTCAATAGGCAGTAGATTAGATTGACATTTGTCATACATGAGAGATATCGGAAACCTAATTTCACCTCAATTTTGTATTGACCGTAACATTTGGCTACACCTGTTTACGTATCTAGTTTACCTATACGTATACATCGGTATTGCTATTTCGCGCCGTAAAATTTTTCTTTTTTTTCCGATGATGACTGATGTTTCATAAAAAATATGACTTTAATATCCACTTAATAAATATCTGCTTCGTTTGAGCTTTTTGTTTGTATTTATAAAGACAATGGTCCCTCTAACTTAAACGAACGGTCCAAAGTCGAGCCGACTCCTACACAAAATGATTCACAATAATTGAGGCCCATTTAACTCTTCGTGATTCAAATCAGCATAATTACTGATTGAACTCTTGGACAAAGAAAAGCAGCATAAATCACTCCACTGATTGATTGATTATAGAGTATTAATATGCCTATATTTATCAAGGTATATAATTAAAATCAATAAATAGATTACAACATTTTCCACCCACGTAAATTGTATGGATCGTTGGATAAGTAGGTATTAATAGGTGTTAGGCAAGCGCCAATGAGCTAAACAGACATCATAGAATTTTCGTCACAAAAAAAAATCTACGCACCTACCCAGACACTTACGTACTTTGCTTTTTTTTCTCTTTTGGTATTAAATCTACATGTAGATAAGATAAGTGAAAACTTTATCTGTCACATTCTAAAAATAATTGCTAATGATTCAATCCAATGAATTATGAACAATAGGATTTCTTGATAAGAACACTTTAAAGTAAAATGCTTCGAGATAGCAATTATAAATAGTCTACTTGTAGTCTTTAGACGTTTTGACAGTTTAAGGTAACTTTTGAGGTAACTTTATTACTTGGTACAGCTGCTAGTAGTGATAAATAATCTAAATGAATGAATAAATTCAGAATTACCATTCAATTGTTTTAAACCAAGGCAATTTCTGTTAGTTACCTACTGCCAAGGTAAAGCCTCATAATCATTATGACACCCTTAGCTGATCTAAATAATTAAGCAAATTACAACAAAATTGTTATAATTACACCATTCAAGATAGTCTACTGTTAGTACCTCATAAAAATAAACCACTACATTCTAAAAGTATTATTCTATTATTACATTCAGTGTCAAGAGACCATTTAACAGCTGTATACGGGCCATAGATATTTACGATAAGTTTCTCATAAGCAGTTATCGTTATTTCAAAATTCTATACCGCCAATGATCCTATATAAATAAACCTAAGTCTTAACAAGTACACTGAACTTCGCCCGTCCTATTTCAGCCCGAAATACTATTTTCAGCAATATAAAAGGTTGTATAATTATTTTATCAAATAAAATGCACACAATTTCTAATAATAATATACGAATATAGATCAGCTATCTAATTGCGTAACACATTTTCGTAAACGATTAAGACTACCTAATCTGTTTGATTTGACAGTTCAACAACATTCATTGCGTTGTTTACGTTCTTGGGGAGATTTTTTTTCGAACTTTTTCGAACGGAATCTGTTTGAAACAAAACGATTCAGATTGTGATTAATCGAGTATTACGCAATTAGGGTACATTTCAAGACCACGTAGAATCTGTTAGCCATTGATTTTGTTGAAATTTTATCGTTGTCGGACTATATGATTAACTGACATCGCACAACCTACATATACTTTAAAAGATGGCGAAATCATTAAACACATGAAAGTGACAGATATATTATGTTCCTAAGAGGAACTGGAGTTACTCCAGGGAATGTTTCCAAATCGAAATGTATACATTTGTATGTATATCGCGTGCAAAAGCTAATAATAATTATGTCGCAATGCAAAATATAAAGTTTATTTCTCGTAATCTCGTCAATCGTAAGCAAAACAATAACGTACTATTTATAATGGAGGCACGATAAAACTGTCACTGCATACACTATCTTAAGTCAGTTAAGTGAAGCCATTTCACCATTGAACGCTGACTCATACATTTCTTTCAGCAGTATGATTAAAACATCATACAATGCTTATCAAACTACACCGAACAGCGTGTAAATCAGCATAACGTGACGTGGGGGAAGAAACAAATAAATTCTGATGTAATAAGATATGGATTAAAATTATTTATTCCTTATCACATTTTTTATCTGAATGTGATGACGATCAGGCCGAGCCCACATCATACTTCACTGTAATGTCTTTAGTAGGTACCTCTAAATTCTTATCAAACATTACAAGCAATAAATTGCGTGAAAATCAGCTTTCGGGGGCGTGCCGAAAGGAAAAACCAATATTTTCAAAAGTGTCAAGGCACCGTGATAAGTGAAAATATAAATCAAATTGTAATTAGTGACAAAGGACAATTATTTTTAGTTTCTTATTCATGTAAGGTTACTTACCTGTATTGTAATTGCATGAGAGCAAGTGATGAATTTCGAAACAAATATTAGGCAAGTACACTGACCAAGAAAAGAATTGCTTTATATTCCATCAACATTTTTATTCGTAAAAAGCCCTAAGGCCTATGGTTAAAACTATATTAATAGTTACTAGAGGTTTTTTATTAAAGCTAAGCTGGAAGAAAAATGTCGACGATATTTACTAATACGTACTGCAACAGTTTTCTGATCCATCATAGAGAAAGGCAAGCATTTCGGACAAGTTTCCATATACCAGGGCTTTCTCTCTTCATATAGGTGGGTAATTTTGCACTATTTTGGAGCCTCAATGACGAGCCGTTACCCGTTTGAAACCTCTTACTTTCCTTTTGCATTTTATGTCTGCTTCCTTCTTTACTTCAGTATAATTCATTCAATATATTTCAATACAGCGTGCATCAGAAAGGTGTGGTCAAATTTAAAGGTGTGCAGACTATCATACTGAACAACTTTGTCCATCGTAATCGAGAAAAAATAATCACTCGGCCCATACATTCGGGACGAGTAGCTATTGAAGTTTTGTATGGGGCGGTTGTTTTTTTTTTCGCAATTACGATCCCATGGAAAACAAATTCAGTATTATGGTCTGTATACTACAAACTTCAATTTCACTACACATTTCTGATACAAGCTGAATACCACTTTCCAGACATTTAAATTCTTTTGTTTAAAAAAAACTGAGGCTATTCCATTTTTAAACGTGATATTTTTTTTGTCTGTATTGCATTCGTCAGTATTATGTACATTGACGTAATTATGTATTGAAATATTTCTAATATTAGCATAACTAAGCGAATAGTGCAAAATGGATAAACAGGAAAATCGTATCCAAAATTACAGTTATAGCCTAACCTACCTACATAAGGCCTAGAGAATTTTAAGCCTCTTTAGTTACCAATTGTTAATCCCACTGTGACTAATGTTGAATAATAAATAAGGTATTTTAAAAACATAAGCGTAAATCTTACATAACTGCTTTTGGATATTCTAATTCACTAAATGATCATTTGTTGAGTTAGAATATCCAACTATTCCTACAGAAAACGACACATTTTCCTTAAAATACGCGACATTTGATATCCCAAGCTTTAGTCAACTTTAGCCTAATTGCGTAACGAACTCCTTATGACGTTGGAAGCGATTGCCATTTCAACTATTTAGTGATATTCATTCCCTTGGTTAAGTTGTCGAGCATAATTTTTGTTTGACATTCAAATAATGATATTGAATGAATGTATTTATATTGACTAAAGAAAACAAATGTGATAACGAGTGTATCGCATATGGTTTTGATACAATTCATTCCAAATAATATGTTATAGCCATTTTACTATGCAAGCTTCTCTATTTAACTTTTCGTCATACATCATAAAATTGAAACACGAATATAATTTATATATTTTCACAGAAATAGTTTCAAAACAAGTCGCTTATGCCAAACATGCATCTGCGGCCTCTGCATCCTAACAGCAAATGTCCTCTATGTCGAATATATCTAATTAATGGAATGAAGCCAAAAAGGGTGCATGTGTTAGCAAGATTTAGCACTGTTTTAAATTATAATGTCAAAGCACTTCAGCAAAAACGAATAAGGAATATATAAAGGCAGTAATTTGTTGTTTTTTGTTGACCTTGTCGGATCTAATTTTGCTAACAATGTTTTACTTTCATTAGACATTCAGTGTTGACCTTACGGTTCGTACGTTTACTGCGATTAATATATTAATATGGGTTCCAGCATTTGATGCAACTTTAATGACGAATCGGACGCTTTTGTGCCCTTGATGGCGTAAATAAGTTGACCAATGCACTTTGTGCATGAAACAAATGCGGAAAAGTCATATCAATTAAATTGTTAAGGGCGGAGATGTAGGGCAAGTTTTTTGCAGAATACATCATTAAAACCTCCGCTAGAGATCTATCTGGAGATTGCTCATTCCTGAAAAAGTAACCTGATTTAAATCTAAAACCTATTTTGAATTTCTTCACCTCCCGGCCTACATTCCAGGGGCCTAAGTCTACTAATTTATAAACGTCACAATGGTGTCATAATGGTTAGTTTTTGACAGTTTTTGTATGGACAATCTGTCAAAAACTAACCATTATGACACCATTGTGACGTTTATAAATTAGTAGACTTAGGCCCCAGATAGTGCAATTAGATGTGTATAACAAATAAGAGAATCATAATTTTAACAACCTCTGCCTCTTCGGTCTTGTCTGATTCTTTGTAGGTATGAGCTTTTACGGGTCCTTACCAGTATCAACTATTCTGAAACTTCAATATATACCTATACATAGCTATGTAGGCTGAAATAACTTATAGTATCGATTCTGAAAGTGTAATACATCACAATATAAATACGATAATTGCGATATTAGGGACCGTTCCCTGAAAACAAATTGCTTTCTGAACAAAAAATGGGCTATTCTGAAGTTCGCAAACACATAGAGTAAGGGATGAAACACCAATAAAAGTTGAAAGGCCCATTTAACTTTATCTGTTTGAGAATATCGACGATTGGGTAAGTTAAACATGGAAAAAATCCAATATAGTCTGCGATTAAAAAGTCAGGTTTAATGAAATGTGAGTCCTGTCTGTCGGGTCTTATCATTCACCTAGTTTATTTATCACAAACGGGAGATATTGGAAAACTGTTCTTTGAAATAAGTATATCATGTGAGATCTGAATATAATCTTGAAGTTATTTTAGGAAGCTGATTCTGTCAGATATTCAGAAAACAAGTATCAGTGTCACATAGTGTCACATTGGGCACGTCAGCAACCGCAAACATATTTCTTCATACTTTTCATGAAGACCATTAACTTATTTTCATTTTCCTGTTTAGAAAATGCAGCAATTGGATAAGCACCATTAATTATTTCCATTTCTGTAGCATTCATTTCCAACTAAGTACGACGGAAGGAGCAGCGGAGCGGAATTAAAAATGATTATATGACCTATTATTTAAAAATAAGCCAGTAATAGGTAGAGATTTTTATCACTGGACTAGAGTCGTTTATAAAACTGGTCTCGTGCATCGCACGGGTGTAACGTTTGTCAGAGTTAATTTAGTCCTATAAAGTCTATTAATAAGTTTGTCTTAACAAAATATTCGGTGTGTCGGAGTGTACGGCAGTGTCTGGCGGCGTGGTTGCAGCGGCGTCAGCGCGTCACCCGCGTGTCTCGCCGCCGTTATCGACCTTCTTCTTATCTCAACAAGAACTACTCCACCGCCCGATAAACAAGGAGCAAAAGCGTGCGCCCGCGCCGTTTTGCCTCATTCCATCCCACTTGGTGCGTTGCGATTAGTTCGTTCGCCTCTTTATCGCGCCGTGTCGTTCAGTTGCTCACTCGTCGCCGCCGCGCTACCACGACTCTCGCGTCCTTCCCGCGCAATGAACCAGCAAGCCAACAACACATAAACCATCAACATGAAGCCTAATCGGTTATAACGTTTTGTTAACAAACCCAATTTTAATTTAGATCGAATATATATAATTATTGTGATATTTAGTTAGTTCTCCGTATTTTTAATATTTATAATCGTTACGATGAATTCAATTTACTTTATTTAATATAAATATTTTTAATATATAAAATAAATTCAGTGCTCAAGATAATCTCATTCCAAATCGCGCAGTAATTAACTAGAAGTCTTGCTACAAGAATTGCGATGACAGCAAAAACTCGTTCACATTGGAAGGAATATGGAACAGCACTATGTGGTGAGTTCGTTTTCTAACCTATCATTATCGCATGCGTCGGCCATGTGTCCGTATCCCCGTATGTGACCGGCGACCGCGGTAAGCCAGCCAGGGCGATGACGTAAATGCTCATTTATTATACTTAATTACCCGTAAATATTCAGTAAATCCTTGTCATTTTCATTTTGTGCCACCGCGGCTTACCTCGGGCCGTCGCTGTTGTTCCACGTCTATAAAATTATTTTGTGAAAGCTACCGATGCATGATTTCACCAAGAACCACATAATATTCAAGTTAACGCAGTAAGCTATTTTTAATGTGGCGTTAATATACTCGCAGTGCCAATATACATTCTGTTCCCTAATGACAACAAAGACTCTACCAAATGTCATATGAGCTGTCACTTGTCAGTATCACCAAACTGCGGTAAAGTTAGAACACATTCCCATTACTGTTGGCATTGTTAGTAATATACATTCCACGTTCCACGTATACTATTTTGTAACATGTATGTATTGCCTTCTATTTAGAACCAGAACTTGCAATACGCCTCGGGTTTTTCTCGACGACAATTTCGTAGAAGTAGCAATCCAGGCGCACGTGCTGCTCTCAATATTCTTTTAATAAAGCGTGAAGATTTTAGCTCTAAAACCCCTCAAATTGAAGCTTTCGAGTGAAACCATTCTATTGAATTTGTTTGTGCAGCTGATAGGTACCGATGTGTTGTAAAAAATTGACCTGAAATATCAATTATAGTTATGCAATAATACCCATGACAACGTTTAGGATATAAACATATCGCATAGCATGCATGGGTTGAATGATGTCGTACAAATAGCGTCTCTGCCTCATGTTTATTAACATCCTGTACAAGTTATTTCTAAACTTGTCGTCAACTTGCGCACCGTGCTAGGAAAATCATGAAAACTACATACCTACATAAGTTCCTTACAATAATGTTACAATAGTATCTACCTATGATGTACGTACACCTATTCTGATGAAGAATGCGCCATGGGTTTTCCTTATTTGTATAACGTTAGATATTTATCTTGAATGTTGGTACATACCATACAATAAATAATATCTTTCTGGTACCCCTAATAAGTATACTTAATTGCTTGTGTAGTTGTGTCACTGGATAGTTAATTCGCCACAACAAAACCGTAGGTGAATAGGTTATCAAGCTGCTCTTCCGACAGAATAAATTAAAGTATCGTAAAACTATAAGCTTATCGCCTATTTAACAAGACTTATTTACCAATCTTTTTTAATAATTTTCCTGAAATCTCATAAGTATTCGTTCTTCGAATTCGAAATGAGTCCCGTCATTCACTCATTCGCCGCTTTGAAAGATTTCGTTTCATTTCTGGAATTACCCATTACTGAAACAAATTCGCTTTGAATAAAAAAATCAAGAAAGAATTTATTTTTCCGTAGGGTTATTAGCCTGGCGAACATTTTTAAAACAGTTAAATATAAATAATGAAGTAAATGTTTTGATTAAATATTTGATTCTCGTATCTCTATCGTAAGTCTTACAAGACCGTCGTGAAATCGTGAAAGCGATGCCAGCCACGCTGTTACTTCTCGCTAACCAATGATTTATTACTCATTAAAATGTAATATGTACATCAACTACACTCCCTACTCCCTCTCTAGACGATAATAAGACACTTTTTAATAACATTATCATCAAAATAAACGAGTAAAATCCATTTAAGAGATATTTGCCGTCTATACAAATAAGTTGAAACTAATGGAACATTCTTTTTAAAACTATTTGTAAACATTTATTTGAAGCGTCCATTAAAAACCCAGGTTTGTATCTCCTATGGGGAATTCCATTTATTCCAAGAATGCCGAGGTTCAGGTAGAAAGGGGCTAAGTGCTGGGAGAGAAACTTAAGTAAAAAAGTCAGGTAACTTTTAGAGATAGGTATTGTAATATAAATAACCGAATGCAAATGATAAAACAAGATTTAATCAATCTAATTGAACATCAGTCGTTATCAAAGCTCTGTATCACTTTATCTTTTACCAAGAAATAACAATAAACTCGACTGTATACTCGAACTTTAGACCGCAATTGTTTATATTCAAACAGGTAAATAACCACATTGAACTTAAAACCGCCAATCATACATAAAAGCTACACTAAGTACCTATTAATAGTTTCCGCTAAACTTAAGTCTATGACTAAATAACGGTGGGAATATCCACTTTGACTAATTAAAATAATAATAATATACTGTTTTTTCCCATTGCAAGTCTTGTGAGAAGTCTTCCATTACTTATCTACAAGATTCTCTTGAAAATAAATGTAAATTGAACTTAATCACAAATGATGGCAAGGATGTCATGGTTTTGACGAAATCGTGGACAACAGCTAGTTATACCATAATTCGTTGATCATATCCGAAATTCGCTAGCAAAATGTAATTTTAAGTATTTTACTCAAAAGGGCTTACTTACTTACTTAAGATAGACTTTATATTTTGAGCCAGTTAAATAATTAAAGTTAATTAATGATAAGCGCCTGTTTAACCATACATTTCTGACGTTTAGTCTCTTAACTTTAAGCAACGTGTATGAAAACGAGGGTTCATCTCATTATTAAACTAGTAGTTATCAATTATTAAATAAAGATCTCTACAGTGATCGCTCTATGTCAATCAAGATTAGAGTAATCCTATTTATATAGAACGTATGTAAACATTTCAATATAATTACTTATACATTATATTACTCTAGGTATATAGGTACTGCGGGTAATTTGCGTCAGTAGATAAAGTAATGTTTATTATTTCTACGTATCTACATGTTGTTTTACTCTTTTAATCATGTTCAATTATTGCCGTGAATGCAAATACTTGTGATAAAAATTAAGGAAACTAAACTTACTTATAAACTAAAACTAATATTACTTTAGTTACACCTCTGCCTAACAATTCGGGGACTAGAGGCGTGATGTTATGTTATTTAATAACACATCTACATCAAAGTAAGTAAATCAACCATTGAATTGTAGTAATGTAAAATTCAAAATGGCGATGTTTATAAACTTGAAAGAATTACGCTTCGCTTTCATTTTAATAGACGTTAGTCTCCAAAGAAGAAAGTCAAAATATTTAACATTCCATTAATTACATTTTTATAAGTTATCAGTTAATACCGAAGACCAGCAAGCACCAGGCACTCCAGGCAGCAAAGTTTTGTTGCTATTCTCGATTTCATACTGATTGAAGTTACGAAAGGGAAAAGTAAAATAAATAATAGAAGTATATTATTATAACAAGTATCGCAAGTAAAATTATATAATCAGAAATATTGCCTCTTTTACACTTTTGTTTACATTAACACTTTCCACGCGAATTGTTTTAAAAACTAGATTCTATTGTTTTACTCTTATGGGCTCAATGTTTTGTCATTGTATTTTTTTTTATCCACATGCAAGTGTAGCTTTTTAAATTCTTGTTATCGTTGAGATGCCACCTAACAAGTAGATAACTTGTAGTAAGGCAGTTCTGAAACTTTGTAAAGAACTCCCGTACATTTAGAGAGAATATCACCAATAAAACTGGACGCAAGCCGCACATTTAAATGGCTCTCAAGAGCTGTCAGTGTCAATAATCCGTTACAATGATGACAGAATGGTTACTGACAGTTCTTGAACGCGGTTAAGATGTCCTGATCGCGTTCAGCTTCATTGCTGAAATTCGCCCTTAACGTTCTAATGTCAGTAATATTTATAGCTTAGTAAATAGTGGAACTCGTTTGTATTTTCGTCTGTATATTATTGTGGCATATACCTAATAAGAGAATCCTGCCCTGATCCAGCTCTTGAGCGCCGTTTAGATGTGCTGCTCGTGTTCAGTTTCATTGGTGAAATTCGCCCCGTCAGTATTATTTGCTATTATATATAATATTTAGCTAAGCTTTCCTGTAGTTAGATCGTTTAACTACCCATACATTTTCATCTTGGGCAGAGTTCATTATCAAAGTCGACACGAGATATTCAAGTTACAGGTCACCCTCATATCTATCGGACAATATTTTGTCATGTGACGCCCCTGATAATTATGGCTGTAAATGTACCTAAATAATAAATAATACCAAAAAAATACATTTTATCAATATCATCAGCCTATACCTACCTAATACAATTTGCAATTAGTGCTTAGTCTAAAATTTATCGCGCATTCATTAATGAACCGCTGATAACTACTGTAGTACATGCAGGTTTTCTATTTTATATAATGTTTTATGTTCAAATATACTATTTGGTTTTTCTTTAATTGAGCCGGATTTGTGCCATTCTTAACTACAACTTCATATTGCCCATCCAGACCATAGATATCCGGTCCAGACAGACGCTTAGCTTAAATTCGATATTGATCGATCAAAATGAAACAATTTCGTCAGTTCGTCACCCCTTAAATCATGTGAATCAGCATATGGTAATACATTAACGATGTCTTTCCCTTCCCCTACAGCAGACACATTCAAAATCCAATATATACCCTAAATAAATATTGCGTATGACATCTGAGCACGCAAAGCGCTAAAGTTCGTATGCAAATAGCACGGTGCTATACTCGAGTAGAAAATAGCGGGCTTTTACTATAAACTCAGGTATTCCAGTAAACGCGAATGTCATTGACATCGACATCCGATAGTTTACAGTTGCATTGCGATTTTCTGCGATTCACACTCGTGGTGAGAGTGCGGTGGAAATGCCGGCGACGCGACGACGACACTCCATGTTTATAAACAATAGCCAGCCACCGTTTGTTCCACTTCATAGACTCCTTCTTGGAATCATACGTAATGAAGTTTAGTGATAAAATGTTGTGCGTCCCTTTTTTCTTGGAGAGATCAGAGACGCTGACGTCATCAAATATTTTGAATAATGACTCACAGATGGTGAAAACTAAATTACTTTTTGTATCAACAAATTTCAAAATGATGACGGATGAATACAATCTCATAAATGATTGCCGTATTTAACATATGATAGTTGTTTATTTATAGAAAGTAAATACTTTTTGGCACAGAAAAATAAAAAGTTTAGGTACCTACAAGTAATTTATAATCTTTTATCAATTCCATTTTCCAGGCCTACATAAAATTGCGCTTAACGAAATACTAAAGTTTTCCGGAAGTGTATATCCTTATCGAATACTACACTTAGGTATAAGATTTTATTTTATACTGTTTCTCAGAGTAATAAAAAATTTCCATCACACAGTGAAATTGATTGTGTTGCTTAGTTTTGATTACATAATTATTAAGTACGTCGCTATTATAAGAATTTTTACGCAATCATACCATTTGATACACCTTTTTATGATAGACTATTTCACATTTCAATTTACCTATATTTTCGCACACAGAATAGGTAAACATTAACTTGCATTGACATCTAAACATCGTACAAAAACAAAACTGAAATTCGATAGTATAAATAAAATCCGACGTATCTACGTAGGTACAAATCTTTTCACAGAATACTATGTAAAAATGTCATGGAAAAGTAAACAAAATATGAAAACTACTGTAGGAATTTGTCATTATTTGCCTATTATGGACTATGTTGTTAGGTATATGTCTAAAATAATATACAGACGAACATTAGAAACGAGTTACACTAATCACTATTGCCACATATCTGCTTTAGGAAGCATCTACGATTTTGCATATACTATCTAAAATGTCAATCCATAGCTGAACATTCACATCCACACCTGTGTGGGACTGTGCCAAAATCACTACGTCTGACATCTTTAGTGATGGTACTAGAGTGATACTGATCAGGTGAATGCTCACATTGCTGACACCGACTGTGAATACCAAAGGAAGCTGGCTATTTGTGGCCGACACTAGTGCCACTGGCACTGTCTTACTGTCTATCGCTATATCATTAAAGACATACCGAAATTATAATTAACGTCAGAGCTGAAATGTTTAGAGTATTTTCAAGACTATCACTTAGGATTTAAATGGCTCATCCTTCATTATGACATGTTTTGTTCTTGAAAAACAATACACTTCTCAAGCGGATATATACCCACAGTCAATCTGTATACATTTTCTATTATATTACTAACAGCCTTATCCTAATAAAGACTTGACTACACTTATGTTTTATCGTGAGTCGTTATTTTTTATCGTACAACGAATTCTTCACCGAACCGTCACTAACGAAGCTAATGTAAAAATGAACGATGTCTGTCAAAACGACACACCGTGATAATTTAATTTTTTAACTTTCAATTCAACATTTTTATTAACTCTTTAGATTAACGTGAAAGAATTTAGGAAATGTAATAGATTAATTAAAGCTAAGTTATCCGCGGAAACTAATTATATTTTGATCATTAAATTCAGCGAGTCGCTATGTAGGTAAGTATTGTAGGTATGCAATTCTATTGAATTGGACCAGCACACTAATTGCGTAACACACAATCACAATGTGAATCATTTTGAAGGATATTGCTAATCCATTACCTAGGTACCTACCTCATATTATGTTCGAAAAATTTGTATGCTCAACAACGTAAATAACGCAATGAATGTTGTTGAACTGTCAAAACGAAACAGATTGTGATTGATCGTATGAAACGCAATTAGGTGCAACTTTTCACTATACGCATAATCTTCATAGAGCTATAAACAAAACTTAGAACGGCAATAAACGTTTTGATAAATTGCAGTTGACACAATCGATTTTTGATAAAGCGATGTTTGGTCAAGGGAAAAGTGGTCAGGCCAACAGAGAAGAGAAATAAACTCGCTGTTTGTGTGCCCATACACTTGAGCTATTGATCAAACAGCTGGTCGCATGTATGGCTGGTACTACGTAAGTCTTGTGTACTGTATGACTATCTGGTTTGGATGGCAAAAAGTTACAAATAATGTTTTGTCTTTACCCATTCCATTTTTTATACAAGAATTAAATCAGTCAAGTTGGTGACAGAAGGTTGTTAATAATTGTTATCTGCTAAAGTTCCCAAAACAATCCAACCTATTTCATTGAATACGTTGTAACAACAAACACGGAAGGTAAACCAAACAAAATCGGTAATTCGGAACGCCATTGTTTTTCTTCCATTTTTGAATCGTCGGGAAACAGATGTTTAAAAAGGGAACGCGGGTTTTTTTTGTAAAACTTCTCTAGAATAATCAGTATTAAAGTAATAATAGAAGTAGGTATGATGAAAATAATGGCAAAATTAAAATTACGTAAAAGAAATGCAAAAGAAACACCTCTGTTTTACAATATCAACATCGTTTTTGTCAGAAGTAGCAGAAAATACCAAGACGTACTTCATATGTTTTTTCTTTGGGGTTTATAAAAAAAAAACGATCACTCACATACACAACAAAAAAAAACCACGACCACTTTTTGAGGCCTATGTTGGTCATAAGCCTCAAAAAAGTGCGAGCAGATGAAAAAACATAAGTCAGCTTGTTTTATTCATACCCTAACAAAGGAAGTTAAGTAATTCGTAGAAATCACTATGGTATAGTATATAAGATAGCAGGTTTGTAGTGACGTCATCAAAGGTCTTGAACCTAGAGCTATAAATGTGCTAGTGTTCGAGACCACGTGCTTACGACACGTGCGTTAAATAGTTATTATATTGTACCGATACAAATGAATGAGGATGTTATTCCATTCTATAATAGGACTCATTATTTAGTGCTAAAAATAATTTTATTGTGGGTCAAGAGGTAGGCAGCATCATCAAATGCAATACTGCAATTGTACTGCAATCACCAAACAGTTGATGTCGCGTGGTGATTAATGATTATGAAAATACCTACAGGAACGTGTTATTTCCGCTCTATCATTATAATAAATAATATTTTAAAAGTGCCTATTGTCATGTAATGCTGTCGTCATATAACACAAACCACAGTAGGTACCACATTAAAACAAGAACATGCTATACCGATGAATTCCAATTTTCTTTATCTATAGAAAATGGCCAACCAAATGTAAACACTTGAATTTTCCATCTATACAAATCTACAGCCCGTTTCCCTTCTATTCACTGTATCAGTTCAAGCATTTAATTGACCCAATATAACTATAGACCGGATGGACTCGGAAATTGAAATTCTCAATCTTTGTGAACTGAATAACAGCCACTTCCAGGTTCGCTTGATCTTGTCGTCTGATTCTCATGATAATTTATTTATTGTTCTATGGAAATACAATTCGACGTAGGTAGGTATTCACGCGCTGGCGAACGTTAGTATGTATTACGGTATTTTCCCTTATCGATATTGACGACCAATCACGAAGTCTTACTTATGGCTACAATATACTCGTACCTTATGCTCTAACCATACAACGAGTTTGTTTATCGATATCGATCGTAACATTCAATACGCAGAAGCATAATATTGGCATTCAGACGATAAAGAATCTCGCAAGATGTCTACACAATGGTCCCATTCAAGTTAACTTATATGATTGCAGTACAAATACCTTATAAGTTTTTAAAACATGAAATAGGTCAACAAACAATTTATTTGATCGGAGAAGGCGACGTTCCTATTTCCGTACTGTATGGTCGGACTTACAGCGTCAAAATAAGTGACGGGGTGACGGGTTAAATTAGCGAATGGAACATTTTAAAGGTCATCTCAAACGGGGACAATATTATTTTAAGCTGGTATTTATTTGTGGCAGGTTTTAACTGTTCCACTTATAGATGCAGTTGTGATTGAGACATTAATTTACATTACAAGTCATGATTTAAATAAATATAAAGCTTTTTAAATTTCAACTTTTTTTTTCAACATTTTTCGCGTTACAGTGTTAAGCCTCGTGCAGACTGGTGTCACGCGACACCGCGATGCGACTCTAACAATAAAATGTCTAAGAAAACTTTACGGTAGAACAATTACCGGTGTCGCGGTGAGCCAGTCTGCACGAGGCTTAAGTGAAAAACTTGTAGTGTAGGTATCAACTGATATCATAATCAAGACGTGGGTATCAACTGAAGCAGTTTGCTTTGAAGTTTGTGTGATTGACTACATCCTGTCAGCGCAAGAGTGCTTATAAATCAAATACACGGCTTTTAGCGACACACCTCTCGTTGATACATTAGGTACCACCACTTGGACGTTGTAATCAAACACTTACCTAATTCAAGAAAATACTGTGATTGATAATAAAAACTCATTGAGCAAGCCATAATTCACATTATATCTGTTTTCCTTCAACATTGAACGTAATTGTCACAAGCTATAAATAAAACACGCCAAGTTCATGCGACGCCTGTAATAATTCCTTTCATTGATCAACTAACAACTCAACTGGACATATTTTTTACCATCTAATAAATCTGTCCAATATAGCCATTGTTCTACGTAGTCGCGTCTCAATCACGCACACAGACGATGCTATTTGTACAAGTTCAGTAACGGGCACATTGTCGCACGATACAACAATATCACAATCACAATTATTATTGTTGTTCTGAGATGTGTTCTGTTATAAGGACATATTCACACTCAGCGGTTTCACGGCAAAAAAAACCATCCGAAATACAAATCTGCTCCATTTACATTTTCCCAAAAAGTATAGCCAACTTTTTACATCTCGAAAACGATTTATGTATAGCTGTGCCAGATTACCTGAAATATTGTTTTGTGGAATGTTTAATTTTCTTTTAAATTTTGTTTTCTTAAAAGCTCGAAACAAAAACAAATGATAAGTTTTTGCGACCAAGGCCTCTACCGGCTATCAGTTATTGTATAAACTGATGTTAAATTGTGACTTGTATTTCTGTGCTTAATTAGCTGTAATAATTAGTAATACAATAATGCAGATTAAACTCAGTGTACTCGTAGTTTGAACGCACCGTTTGTATGACGGTTGCGTGTTGTTGCGTCACCGCGGGTGCGGGGGTGGGCTCGCGGCGAGCGGAACGGAGCGTCGCGGCGCCGGCGCCCCGCACCGCGCACTCCTCGACCTCGCACACCTCACACGAGACCATTTATACCGCACTCATTAAATTATACCTTAAGTATTATTTTTATTTGGTTCATTATCTCTAACTAGCATATACAAGCGAGATGACTTTGCGGTGACACGCCAATTTGAGTGAAGACGGCAGCAATTCATTGTATATACCTAGTAAATACAAAAGTAAAGTAAATAAAAAAGCTTTTATACGAACTTTGACTGTAGTTGGTATTTTTCCGGAAAAAAAGACAGCTGCTGAAAATCCCACCCTTCTATTACTAAATTATTCTAATCGTTTAGTAAACCGACTACATGATATTATCGTTAATTCCTTAGTACAAATCTTACTATAGAAATATTTCACTAGCCCTACATAGTTGAGCTAACACAAATAGAACTTTACTTAAAAACAGTTTTACTCACGTACTATCAAATATTTTTTACTGTTAAATAAATCATTTTAATCTTAGTTTTTATAAAAGAGAATATCAAGTCCATCAATTCTATTTAAATTTTAATTTAAACTCGACCCGACTCTCAACCAAAAACGATTTTTCAAACAGCCAGACTAATTTTTCAATGTCTGCCATAGATACGAATTCTTTATTATATTATTGCCTGATTGATCATCAGATGAAATTATTTGAATCACTATAATTTCGGGAGATAAGTGTTTTTCAGTCTGAAGCTCTTACCAGGCGGGATAGTCCATAAAGCCTAGCCTTAGCGGCAGATATTTTAAATTTCTCAGTATTTATTTTTTCACGTCGTCATGGAGGTTAGTCAAAGCTCAAAAAAATTGTTATCATTATGTCCCTTGCTAATGCAAATATAAACAGTTTTTTTCGGTACCTAAATAATTTATTTAGGTACCGAAAATCGCTTCAAATCAGTATCAATGATACAGTAAACACATACAAGATAGAGTGTACACATTTTTTTTATTAAGATGAAAAAGTTGTGTATACTCATTAGTAAGTACTCAAATACACGTGACTTTAAAGCCAGCGTCCATCGACGTAATCAAACATAACTAGGTATACGTTGACGACCCGCTGGTTGTGCCAACTGGCATTCGACATTCGTTCCCTGAACGTGTTGCTATATTAATTATACAGAGCCACTGTTTACACTCCTGACGTACGAACGATTTCGGACGCGTTCAGCAGACGCAACTGTCTTTCCTGAAACATGTCTCGAAGGCTGAAAACGTTTGTTTCTTACTTAGATGTTGCAATCTGTCTCACCACATTAAAACATTTTATCATCTCGTAAAACATTTTTCCGTTATTATGTTTTAATCTTCCACCTTTAAACTTCCTCGAGTCATTTTGACTCACGTGTTTGTTGTGTGTATCATGTAAAGCGCGAACGCAAACGCGAACTATTTAGTATTTACGTATATGTGGGCGTGGCGTCCTATAACTTGTTAATATTACAGGCCACCGTGTAAACTTAAGCTAACAGCCAGTAAGGTACAGACTCGAATTCGGTTCTGGTTTTCGTACGGCGCACGTACACCAGATATACTGAAATATTAAGCAGTTTCAACAACCTGCACGGTAAGATAGCCACGCGAGAGTCGAGTACGTGTTATGGGTGCTTTACCAAACGGATAAACGAAATTCAATTGAATGAGCAGTGCGAAATCAAACAAACAAAACAGTTTAATAAAAAATAATATGATCTACCGCTGTCCCACTTTCTGCAGAATTTTACAGCTTCAGTAAGCCTTATTCAAATAAGATGTGATAATAGTGGAACAGGGTCAATTTGGCTTCAGTACATCTTTAAATTATGACTAAGAGATAAAAACGAACATCGTCACACCAATTTGTTGTAGGCAATGGTAAAGGAAAAAGTGATATTCGTCTTGGCAAATAGTCGTAGTAACTTTCTAATCTCATATTGTCATGAAACTGTGGCATCTGTCATATTAATTATCAGATACAGGGTCGAGGAACGTGTCGAGTGTATTGAAGTGGTCAGAAGTTTCCACGAACGCGTGATAAGACAATGATAGCGTCGCCACTCCCAAACTTGTTTTTACTACACGAACAGGAAGTTTGTTACAATGTGTGCGTTAGGGCAATTCCTAGGTTGTTGGTGTTTTGTTACTTACTTAGATCTAGCAAGAATTTGGACCTCACCTGTTCAGGTGTCACCTCAATATTCTAAGCATTTAACTTCAAAATTGATGACACATCAGATCGAAAGAGCTGCTCATTCTCAACCAGCTAAACTCAGTTGGATTATTTACTGTTATAGTCTTGATCAACGATTTTCCTGCCAAACGCGTTTACAATAGTGATTTGGCACTAATTAATACTATTAAACCTGTCAGGAGTCATAAAAGACGATTTGACTCCTTTGCATTAAATTAGTATCAAACGTCGGACAGTCAAAAACTCAATATGGTTACTACTAACTTTTCGAAAGATATGCAAACTCAAACTCAAAACTAAAGCACTACGAAGTGGTGAAGGGTTGGTTTTTTTTAGGGACTGTCTTATGTAATTTTGACGTTCGAAAAGTGCTGATTCTCAGCCTAGTTTGAAAAAATAACTTTTGATTTTGATTTTATAACCACTTTTATTTTCCCTATTTTTCTATTAACATTTGACTAAAGTTAGGAAATGTATGTAGATTATAAAACATGTATTCATTATCTGGGCAATATGAAATATAGAGATGCTAATCTTGCCTAATTAGATTTACGATATGTACAATTGTTTGGCATTACAAATACGTATTTAGATTACGATCTTGGGCTAATACAGGCAGGAAACAGATAGTGCTCCATTTTCATGTATACCTAGTGCACACTAGATACACGGCTGACCACAAATCTTATATTTAATTCTATTCAACTTGGTATCTTCCGAGCAAATTTAAATGTGAGAAAATGCACTTTTTCAGACCAATCTCGTTCTATTTAATCGTGTACGTGTTTATAGTCTGAATCTAGATCTTCGTTGTATTCGAGTTATATTTTATCTATACGTTGCTCGTTCCATTATTTCAATCATAGCTGTACAGTTAAAGGTAGAGTATGTGCAACTTCTTGTTCATCATTCTTATGGTTTCTGGCCTTCTGCCAGGTTCCGCTTTGCTTAGAAGAAGGTCGTTCGATCATTAGCAAACGTTCCAGTTACTTCATTAATATTTTTATAAAAAGTTTGTTCCGAACCGTAACTTGTAGACAAGTAAGGTTCTTTAGAAAAGAAAACAGTTCAAATTATCCTGTCATAACATTTAATTTTCTGTGAAGTGATAACAATAGTATAGATAAATGGGGTTTAATTAAAAGGCTTGATGATTATTATCGATGTCCGAAAAATGCTTAGTGGCGACAATTAGCCTCAAGGTCCGGGGCACGTCGTAGCCATTATTGTCACACACATTATACACATGTACACATATTTCTATGAACATAGTGTTAAAAGTTTACTCCGACATTATCTACATCTCTGTAAACATTTTCACATTTATATTTCTTAACGTACACAGATAAACACCTACCTCTAGCACCTCGTCGAGGGCAATGCACTTTTCATTAGCAATGTAATCATCAATAACTATCGTTGATTCTCTTAGGTAATCTAATTACTTTAGCATACAATGCTTTTGCCAAAAGCAGTCCGTTTCTATTAGCACTGTTGGCGTTGTTTGCGATTTAGTTTACATAAATGTCGGTAGAAACTAACAGTTATTTTTCTTCTATTTCAGCAACGCTTATCACCGCTACAGCGGGTACCTGCTACGGCTGGCCCTCACCTACATTACCGTACCTACAGTCACCTGAGAGCAAGATACCAACTTCACCCGACGAGGGATCATGGATAGTCTCGATAATGATCCTGTGCTCTGCGCTGACGCCCATCCCCTCCGCCTACTTCGCCGACCGGTTCGGCAGGAAGACGACGCTACTCCTCGGAGCGGTGCCGTTCATCCTCGGCTGGGTGCTGGTCATCGTAGCCAACTCTGTCGCTCTTCTCTACGTGGCCCGCATGTTCTCCGGCCTGGGCTACGGAATCGTCTACACAGTGGCTCCAATGTACACTGGAGAGATTGCCACCAATCAAGTTCGAGGGGCACTCTCTACACTCATCACGTTAATGAATAAAGTAAGTTCACATACGTATGCACATTCCACACTTCTGATGCAATGCAAACAGAATGTCCCGTTTATACCTTATTAGTTGAAATCGTCACATTGTCTCGTCAGTGAAACGAATCGTATAGAGTTGTAGACCTAGAGACACATTAAAAAACATGAGCCAATGCCAGTCAGGTGTTAATAAATAATTCATCGCCTAATGGGTTAGTTTAGATCCATCTGCGAACACAGACATTTGAGTAATACTTAATTGAGTTATAAAAGGAATTGGATACACATATATTGATAGAAGCACGATCATAATGTCATGTGAGAAGCTCCGTGTGCATGATAGATCAATGTCAGCTATAATGACGCACAATTGATCAAGTTCAATGAAATAATTGAGTAACTCCATCTCATTGCAATTATTCACTCTGGATAAGTTCAACTAATGGGCGATATCCTCCGCAGCGTAACAGGCAAATCCAATTATAAATTATTTCTCGTGGAGCCTGCTCTGCCTTATCACGGAGTATTTACATATTCCATGCTCTGTTGCCTGTTTCATAAGCTCGCTTTCTGCTTTGAGAGTTAGATATGCGATTTCTAAATGATATATTCGTAGAATCGCACGGTGTGTACGTACTCGGCAACCAACAGGTGTACGGTTTCCTTTGTCAGAGTCCATTGCACTACATACATAAAACTCATCTTGTTACATCTACCACGGCATACGAGATATTTAGCTTAATTGTGAAATAACAATGCATGAATCTATGTAATATCCCCTTGAATTAAAGGTCCTACTTACTAAAATATCATTCTACATAAAGATCTTTCAGTCAAAGCTTAACTTCTAGATTGTAGGCATCAATAAAAAATATACTCATGATGTATAAACCAGTCGTACAGCAAAAACCAACCCAGTATATAACTACATAAGTAGGTACCTAATAATATTTTTTATCAAGAGTCATAAAATGTTCACGTGATAAGCCCGTGATATTACCATAAAATACATTATACGTACGTCCAACTCCTATCGCTATTAGTTATAGAAAATTAAATTACTCTCGAGGATGCCACGCCACACAACGACCTAGGGAAATTACATTGGAGACCCATTTCATAGAGCTTGCAGCGTCAGCGTACAGGGGTTTAATCAAAAGCTATTCACCATGCTCTTATAATACAACAATTTATTTCTCATTGTGTTATATTTGCACGTAATAAACGCAGCGTACACATGAGCAGTAGTCGCGGCGCGACGTTGAAACGTGACTCATTACCTCTATTACGCATGGTTTCCCGCAATTCATATAAAACTTGAAACGTATAAAATCATGTTTTGAAAATATTACTTTTATTTGCGTTTCTATGAGCTCAGAGCTGACGTCTGTTGTAACCAATACTTTAAACTACAGATAATAAAGGCAAATCCGAATTGAATACAGCTTTAATTGTAATAAAATTGATTGTGATATACCTGAAATTCACGTGTGTCTATTGTATCCAGTTAATCATTATAATGATTTTTATCTGCACAAACTCGTACTAAGCTGCCTTATCTTGGCAAATAATGATGTAAAACCATTGTTTATGGATGCAGTCAACTAACCCCGGTATTATACGAATTCACCCGTAAAATGTAGGCATCATAAAAACGTGTCTAGATATCTTTAATCACCCAAACACGTTTTATGATCTTTTTTGTTTTATTAAAACTAGCTTTTATAATAAAATTATGACACTTTAACATTTTTACTTGCCAAAGTTTCAAGCAAAACAAATGAAACTCATGAATATGTTTCTCTTTTGTTTCCAGGTCGGTATTCTTGCCCAGTACTGCATCGGTCCATTCGTCTCGATGCAAACCCTCGCCGCCATCAACTTGATCCTTCCTGTCACATTCGTCATCACCTTCATCTTTTTGCCAGAATCTCCTTACTACTACTTAAAGTTTGAGCGAAGTGAGAGAGCAGAACGCTCCCTCAGGAATCTACGTAGTGGTGACATTAGAACTGAACTCAAAAGTATAGAACTGAATGTCCAAGAGGACATGAAAAACCGAGGAACATGGGGGGACTTGATCTCTGAAGCTACCAACAGGAAAGCAATGTGGATCACGCTAGGCGTGTTCACGATACAGCAGCTATGTGGCAGTGCTGCTGTAGTGGCTTACGCGCAGGTCATCTTCAACTGCACCACCAGTCCCGTCAATATAACCGCGCTAGAGAATTCAAATGCAACCATCAGCTCTGGCGGCATGGAACCCTACCAAGAGTCTATAATTCTTGGATGCGTGCAAGTAGCCACCTGTGTCCTGTCAGTAATACTCGTTGACCGCGTCGGACGGAAGCCTCTTCTGTTGCTGTCAGCTCTTGGAGTAGGGCTTATGAATGGCACTATTGGAACATATTTCTACTTCGATCACGTCAACAAAGAAGCAGTGGCAAATCTTCACTGGCTTCCTCTAGCTGCCCTTCTCGTTTACATCGTGTGCTACGCCATCGGGTTGTCGACGGTCCCCTACGTCATCATCGGAGAAATGTTCCCCACCAACGTCAAGTTGTACGCTTCCTGTATTGCTCATATCTACACTGGCATCTCTATGTTTGCAGTTCAAAAACTATTTCAGGTGAGTTCTGTTTGTATCACACTACCACTAACTAGATATTGGTTTTCAAACCATACCAGGATTTTCGGACAAAAACAAACGCCACATTCTAAAAAAAAACAAATTTATTTTACAAATATTTTTGTACATACAGTCACTGCAATAAATACGAAAAAAAATGTTTTAAAACTATAAAATTAATTTACAAGCGCTACCTTTTGTAAATCATATTATCCAATCAGCCTTATTGGATCACTTTACAATTGATCTAACATGAAGGTTTTGTCATTCCAGGTGGTCAAAGACGCGTACGATATATACACAGTATTCTGGGGATTCGCCGTGTTCTCTATGATGGGCTTGGTGTTCATGCTGGTGATGCTGCCGGAAACCAAGGGCAAATCGTTCGCGTGCATCCAGGCGCAGCTGAAGAGGGAGGTGGCGCGCGACAACGCCAAGAAACTGGCTACCGTCGAGTACTGAACGCCGGAGACATCGTTCATCGGATAATTTCTCACTAGTTTAGCATAAGCTTTACTTTAATGTGTTTTAAGGGATCAAGCAAGTTGGAATGACAGTTATATTGATACTTAAAGTTTAATATACTTATAGCATAGAATAGTGTAACAACGTACAGTTTTCTATAAAGTATTGTAGACCTACACTATTACAAGAGTAGCCTGTGTATGCACAGTAAAGGGAGTATGGAGGGGGCTAGTAGGGCTGCGCCGGAGAAGGCAGTGAAGTCTTCAGGGTCGTAGCTGTCCGGCAGGGTGCGCGAGCTGATGACGCTCGCGTACAACTTGGCCGAGTCCTTGGCCGTCCTCGTCTTGTTCGGACTCTTGAAATCAACCAGATACAGACCGAAGCGGGACCTGCAAATGCATTTACAACTGTGAAATGAGTGAAATTAGACATTTCTGACTGATGTATGAGTTTTATTCCTCACCAAAAAGACAACGAGATGCGTCGATGTGAATATTAATTTTTTTGGACCATGCCTTATAGATATTTCATAGAAGGTAGATTGTAAATTAGTACCTACTTTATGATCCTAGCTAGTTACACTATGTAATAAATAGCTAATAAAGTCCAATTAACTGAATCATTGATTTGCATTGTAGCCTACCCAAACGCTTCAGATAAATTAGTTTCGCCGATATTTTCATGACCAGAATAAATCTACTGTTTCTTATTGCTAACTAACTAAAAAAGAAACCTAAATAAATGCAAAAAATCAGATAACAAAATATTTTTATAGCTCCTAAATATTTTACGTTCTGCTCTAAATCTTTATTCTGCAATCTTGAAAGAAAGCTATCCAAGAAATGTTGAGATTATTCCTTTGATGTCCGTAAAATTGATGGCATTAAATTATCCCTTTATATACGAAGAAGATTAACATAATAAAACAAATAGCAATCGGTAGATAAAAGTCATCAATTATTGGTATCATACGGAACGTGCCTCCAACACGTCTTTAGTTATTTTTGGCGTTGATTAGATTAAAGAGAAATTGTACTGAGAGATATAGGTCGATAATAATAGTTTTGGAATTGGGTGGCTTATGACGCAAACAGCGGCTAAGCTACGCCATTTCGGGAGAAAGTGGTTTGAGTTAACGGGTAATATTTTTAAAGTTTCCATATTTTGCAATGCAAAAACAACATTTTTGGAAAACGGGGTCAATTTACAGCAACGGACCCGGCGTTAAAGAATACCCTTCGATCCGAATCCTAGAGCAATACTCAATCGTGAATCCTCATTTAAAACTTGTCAGATTTACCAACATATCACACTCCCGTGGCATGCCCATGGCTTCAGATACGGGCATAAATCTTAAATCATCTTTTCTATCAAGCCTTTTAAAGAATTCTATCCAGCCTTTCAAATTCCTAGTGATACGGTCGTGAGAAAATATTTTACAAATCCTTGAATGACGAGATCTTTGGCTTACGTCGAGCTCTAAAGGTAAATAAGAAAATTTTAATCCCTGGTCCCTTATAATTTTTTAATGTATAAACGATAAGACACCCTAAAAAGCGATACCTATATAAACTCACAATTATATGAAGACATTTACGATACCTAACTATTTTAAATTAAATTATCAAATTTTACAGAAAATCGAATACTTCTCAAATCCATAATGATTTTTGTATTTCGAAATGATAAAGCTGATCCAGATTAAAGGCGATGTGAATTCAAAAACAATATGAATCACTTTTATCGACGAAGAAGGATGTTGTACTTTACTATATTATTATGAAGGTAAGTACAACACGTCATTGCTTCTATTGGACCTGCAGGACTACAACATGGGATTAACCTAAACGAATTTACTATCACTATTTCATTTTCTCAACCAGCATAACATCACGCCTGTATTCCCCGAAGGGTTAGGCAGAGGTGTACCTTTATAATACACCCACATTTCGCCAGTTATGTTTAAGTCCCAAGTTATAGGGGGCAAGCCTATTGGATTAGGCCAGCTAGGGTGCTAGACTTCGGGCTGCTACTGAGAAATTCGAGATGGAAAAACCCAGTAACACTTTGCCTGATCATTTCTTTGCTTTGATCATCTATACTTAATATTATACAGAGGTCAAAATTGTGAGTTTGTATGTAGGGAGTAATCTTCGATCGAGGGCTACAATATTGCAGAATACCATAAATTTTTTATGTTAAAACGAAAAACTACACGCGAACGAAGTCGCGGGCACAAGCTAGTTTCAAATAAATAGTCACCTAACCTAACCCAACCAGGGAATCGACCTCAGAACCCCAAGCGACTATTACAAAAGAGTTAGTCAGCTGTTTAATTTATGATAGCTTTTAACATTCCCAACAGTACTTTTAATTAATATTCCCAATAAATTAGGCAAAAATAATCGAATCAGATTACCTGTCCATCTAACTATTCGAGATGCAAAAACCGAATACACCTGATAATGCCATCTAGTATCAGTATAAAGAATTATATCAAAATCACACAACTCTAGACAGAACGATTCTGATTTAAGAAGTCGCGAATAGATGTCGCTTATCGACTCGGTCATTGTTCCTCTGAGCGCCACTAAAGAATTCCACAATGTAAAGTATGTAATTAGAAAACCATCTGCAATTAGTTATGTATTATAAAGGTACCTACTATTATTTACTTATAGCACGGTTATTAGCCCGAGGTTACTGAGGCGAGATCTTGCAAATACAAAATAACTGCATTGGATAAGCCATACAGAATTTACAGATACCTTTGTGTAATTATAATACTAGCTGACCCGACAGACGTTGTTCTGTCCAAATTTTAATAATTCATACAAAAAAAACATTTTCAGTTTCCTGAATTTTCGAATTTTCAAACTTTTAATATTTTTGTTTCTGGAACCTATTATACATAATTATACGAACACAAAATGGCCAAGTCTTAGAAAGAGTTTTGACTTATAGTCTAGAGTTACTTTACCTTGAAATATATTCTTAGTTCAACATTAGGTATTAAAATCCCGCCACTAGTTGAGTTGTTAGTAGCTCAGAGATAAAAATATAATAAAAGCAAAGTTATTGAAATTACTATGCGATACACATACATTGTATCGATTCCATATAATTGGTTCATTGAAACGGTTGAAACCGACAACAGGTACCGAGCTATCCTCTTCATTTGATCGATTTTTACTACCGATATAGGACGTTTACATTCGTTCAAGAATTCAAAATACTCAACGCTAGCCCTAGTTCTGGCTATGACAATCATTAGGTAGATACACTCAGTTACAAGCCTTAAGGCCTATTTTGGGTTTATAAAGGAAAAGGATGTCACTTCACTCCAAATTAAAATTCAGTCAGATTTGGAATACGACCATCTTCAAGATGATGATGAGAGAATGATCCAGAATTCTCCGAAAATAAGTAAGAAATCAATACTTACACATAACCGTCATCCCATTCGAAGTTATCCATGAGACTCCACGCGAAGTACCCTTGCACGTTGACTTTGTCTTCGTGCACAGCGTGAAGCAACGCGTTCAGGTAGTGGCTATAGTATGCCACTCTAGCTTTGTCCTCCAACCCAGAGAAGTCAGCGTAGCCATTCTCGGTGACTATTATAGGAACATTGTTGTAAGTCTTGTTTATCCATTTCAGTAGACGCCGGAAGCCGAAAGGCACCACCTAAAAACAAAAGAACATTTAGATGACGTATAGTCACATAATGTTTTATGAATAGAATCGTTAGTGATAGTGAAATAGAATAGCATAATAATATTTCTATTATTGAGTAAAAGTTATTGTTACAAATAATCGTTTGATCATGTAAAAAGGCTTTAGAGTTTAGACACAATTGTGTTTTGAAATTTGGCAGTTCAGTTCAGCGCTATCTCGCATTCCTTCCGTCGTGCTAAAATAAAGGTAGGTTAGATAAGTTCCGTCAATTTGCATAGCTATCATAACATGTAGTTCAACAGTACTCAAGCACGAGTATCTTTTCAGAAGATTAAATGGATTTTGTTTCTGTTGTCAGTATGCATGTTTGTACAATGTAACGATCGACTAAGATAAAGCTACGTAAAAAAACATGATATGAATGTCACAAGGTAGATTCTTCAGTTGGAAGAGAGAGAATAACAAATTGACAAAAGGAAGGGGTTGATGGTATATGTGAGAATGGGTGCTAAGCCCCAAAATTCGTAGAATGTTCTTAGATATCCATAGTGCATACCTTAAGCCAAGAAGAAGATGAATCAGAAGGCCATTTCGGATCCTGAACTCTGACAATCCCAATGTCGTTTTCGTGCGAAGGTATAGCTCCTACTGGTTTATCGGCCATAGACAGAAGGTACGTGGTATAGTGGTTCAAACCGAAGAAGTCAGCAGTACCCTTGATGTAGTTCACCTCTTCAGGAGTGAACTTGGGCAGTCGGGACCGAGTGTAGTTCTGTTGTAGACTCTTCTCGTCAACTAACTTTATGAGTTCGGCAGGGTAGTTACCCTCTTTCGAGTAGACTGGATGCGCGTACCAGCCCAACTGAAATTCAGAGAAAATTTATCGTTAAGTATTTTCTTATATATATGCATAGGAATTAAAGTTTTTCGCTAGGCAACCAAAACGTCAAGGCTATTGACCGCCAGAGCCTTATAGGGACAACAAGGTTTCTAACAGTGATTCTCTAAAGAAGCTGAAATACCTACATCTTTTTGTTGAACAACCTAACTAGTGTTAGATAAACTTGCCACGGATGCATACTTTTTTGTGTGTTACAAAATCGAAATGACATAAAACGTTAAAAGGACATAAATTAAGAGGTCTGATAATGTACAATATAAGGTAAGCAACGCTTGCTCTCAACAACCTTATTGCCATTGCACTCTAGAATAGCAATCAGTATCAGCCACATTACACAATTGTCTATGTCGTAGGGAGTTTTGATGATTCTAATTTTCGCGAAAACCCCAGGGATATTGCGAAAACACGGATAATTAGAAAATGGTGAACACATTTCTCAATCTTACTGGAAAAAGATATGGTGTTTTGCAAAACACTAATATTGAGAAACGAAACGTAAGCGATTATGAAAAGAACGGTCATTGACCGGTCAGAGAGCCCAAAACGTTGAGAAATGTTTTCACTATTTTCAATTATCCGTGTTTTCGCAATATCCCTAGGGTTTTCGCGAATATTCTAATCATCAAATCTCAAAAACAAAACAACATTACCTAAGTATGACGTTACATTCCACTGAACAACCGTAATAATTTTGTAAGCATTATCCGTTAACAGTTCAGTGAAACCTGACCTTGAAAGATCCTTCAAAATGACATTGTCTGCTAATAAAGGATGGTTTCCTAAGTAGTATGAAATTAGCACAACAAAAAAATGGAGCCTGATTATGATAATGATACCTACAGTTGTTTTTAAGTATAATTCAGCAGCTTCTCTATCTTGTGGCGTATCTTCTTTTGGTTCAGCCCAGTTAGAGTCCAAGGACAAACCAATTTTTCCTGAAAGCATAGGAAAAAAAACAATTTTCAGTTTCATGACATGAATATTTCGAGAAAAAATATGAACACTTCGAATCGTTCATTCATACCTTTATTGACATGGCGGTAGTTCTCGTTGAAAAGGTGGTAGACGCTGGCGTGGGCTTTCAAAAGATTGTGCGCGCAGAGGTATTCGGCAACACCGTGCCGGTTCAATGCGGGCGCTCTGTAAGTACCTCCGTAACCTTCCAAACACGTTTGCATCGGCTCATTGAAAGTCACCCAGAACTTCACCCTTCCCGCAAAATTATCAAACAAAACCTTCGCGTAATCTGTGTAGTAATCTACAATGTGAGAGTTGGTCCATCCACCGATATCCTGCAGCTTCTGCGGCAAGTCCCAGTGGTAGATCGTCACCATAGGAGTAATGTTGTACTTTATGAGCTCGTCAATAAGATTACTGTAATACTGGAGACCCAAAGCGTTTATCTTGTTAGTGAGACCGGTTGGCAAGACCCTCGGCCATGATATGGAAAATCTGTAGACGTCAACACCAAGTTCGTGGACCATCTCAGCATCTCTTTTGTAGAGGTGGTAGGAGTCAGCTGCTACGTCACCGTTTGAACCGTCTTTTACAAATGTTTTGTTATTGTGAACTAAGTTATCCCATATGCTTTCGGATTTTCCTGAGAATTAAATAAAAATTAATATTGTTACGTGTTATTTTTTATTTTTATTATCAAGGTATTAATTAGTTTGCCATACCATCTTCATTCCATCCTCCTTCAATTTGAAATGCTGCCGTAGACACTCCAAATATGAAGTCTTTGGGGAATGAGTAATTCGATTTTGAACCTCCGGAAAAGTTCAGAATTTCAGCATTTCTGTAAACAAAAAAATCGGTAATTATAATATTATTAAGCTAACTACCTACTGCTACCTACTACCTACTGCTACCTACTACCTACTGCTTTTGAATATGTTTACGCATTTACCGATAACAGTATGTATTTGTAAGTACCTACCTATCCTAAGTAGGAAGCGGATACAGAAATATGCAAGACCATGGCTATGGTCAATGAAAAATTATTAATTCAATAAAACAGTTCCACCGTTAGTAGTACACGGGGTCGAGTCACGACGCAGATCTCGTGCACATTAATTCCATCGATCTATAAACGCAAAACCGAAGGACATTTGTATCGTTAAAATACCTTTTATGGCTTCAAATATTTCTATTATACCTAAGATAGGTAGGTAAGTATGCAATTGGGCAGGTTTACAAAAACTAAAGAGCATTAAAAACAATCATAATAAAAAACAAGTCAATTTAACTTTTTAGGAAGGTACTATTTAAAGCTACCCAAATTGGTATGAATGTATATTTCAACAGGCAGACAGCTAGACAATAATTACAATTTGTTCAAGGAAGAGATAATTAGCCGTACCTACCTTCCGGAAATATTTCTACAAGATGACTTTTTTAATGTCCTGAAGAACCTTATTATGATGTATTGTCTTCCAGTCTTCCGGTTGATAAGGTTGACATTGTAAAACTTTTATAAAAAACAATAGACTATGAGGTAACTTAGAATCCACAGATTTTAGTCGATTATTGGTTATTATTAAGATTATTACGACATAAAACTATATATTCATTATTTTCGATTGACTAGCTCTAGCAGAGCTAACAAAGACAAATCATTAATTATTCAAGGCGTCTTGACAACATTCGACTACTCTCAACCTTCTCAGTTTTATATTATTCTGTTCTTATTTGTTAAAAATAGATTATAATTATATTTCTTAGAAGTTGCTTCAAATTCAAATACCTGTTTAAAATTATTCTATGTGTGAGTTTAGGCGCCTTTCAAAACATGCCACCATTAACCATGTTTTTTTTTTATTAACTACTTAGATACAACGTAACAACATGCTGATTTTTTCTAGTATTTTCGTTAATTTGAATACAAATAGTTAAAATATTATATTTTATGAAAATTATACACTAATTTTATTTTTCATTATTCTTAATTCTTATAAAACCTAGTATGTACGTATTCATTGTTGATTATTATCGTTAAATCTTAATTACAAATTGTTAAAATAAACAATCAACAACATATCTAACAGGGTAATTCAAAATAATCCTATTTGTCTATATCATGACAAAAAGTAGATTGTGGATATTTTGATTTGGTACCTAATCAAAATTAGTTTCTTTTTAGTTTTCCTATGAAGAAAAGCCGGCAAAAAACTCCAGAATTACTCTCTAAAAAATACTTAATTGGCTTTTAATGTAGGTATGGTATGTTAGGCCTTTCAACAAGTACCAAGTAAGCATGTAAGCTGTATATAAAATGAAAGCAAAACATTATAAATTATCTGGAGAAACCTTGGTTTTTCCCACGCGGCGTACGAGACGAGGGAAAAACCGACCTACCAAAAGAACGACTCAACGCTAACAGACTAGAGGTTTGAAAAAAAAATTCGTTGTCCTTAACATGTCCAAAAGAAAAAGGTGACTAACCCCTGAAGCTACTAAAGCTAAAATAAGCTTTGTAAATAAGAACGCATTGTACAATCAATAACGATTTTTGCCTGAAGTTATAAGTACCAAAGTAGCTTTAAGTTTGCGATCGCCCTGAAAGGATACAGATTAGGAAAGGATATTGGCCTTTAGAATTAGTCCAGTTATTTACCCAAGTCAGAACAAAGCCTAACGATCCGATATTGATAGTGTTAAATTAAGTTATATAATAATCTTATAATTAAGGGTCACCTCAGAATACCTGTTCCATTAATGATCAGAATAAGTTACCGTTATTTTTTTTACAAACGTTGACTCTTATGTAAGTTTAATTAAAATACCTACACCGCACGTCAAGAAGTCATGTGTGACAAGGAACTGGTTTAAAAAAAAAAAACATGCACACAAACATTTTTCAACTTTATGTGACTGTGACATAGTACTAAGTCTAAGTATTAAGTCACCTTTTATTTAAAGTTTTCACTGGTTTAATGTGTAAGAAAAGTTAAAAATCAATATCTTGAAAGAAATGCTTAGAGCGATTGTTCACTACCGACCAAAGCAAGGTTTTCCTTATGAATTGAGTCATTCAATAACTAGACCAGACACAAATAGACTTAAATACACATAGACTACTACGTAACAATGTAATTTTACTGTAATGTAACATGAGGTAAGTATTGTGGAACTGATTAAGTAGTAAACCTAAGTAACTACCAAGTTCTAGGATCGTAGCAGGTGGCGTTCTGTAGTTTCTGCCTAGCCCCATGGGAAGAAGGCGTGAGTTTGTGTATGTATATATGTGCCTTCCTTAATTATCTTTAACGACGAAATGTAACAGGGTCGGTAGATGCTTAAACAAAACAAAATCACTACCGCGTTCTTCATGTCGTCATAATTTTATAAGCTCTACACACATTTCCATAATTTGACTCATAATTCTAGCAATTCAATCAATAGTCTTCCGTAGACAGTATTGGTAAAGAAGAACATTTCGGTAGACTAACTAAGTTCTTGGTAAAGTGAGGTACGGTCAACCACAAGATGATAATTATGTCCTATACATCGACAAGATTTCATTTGGTTGTCTACAATCTCTATTCCATAATATTGAATCAATTTGTAGCTGGCTTAGCTGGCGTAGCTGGCGTAACACTGGCGTAGCTGCAATGAAGTAGGTACCCACCAACTGTGTATTTTGTACACATTGACAGAATATTTTGGATCAAAGATTGTAGACAATAAAATTAATTATTATTGGATCTTTTTGTAGCCGACTATACTAGTTACACATGAATGGACTCTTGACTGATTACTCTCTCAAATACGACTTACTCAATGTTTATTGAAAAAGCACGCATTTCCTGTCCTAAGTGGTCTCATTTCGTAGAAACAGAAGTCGTTCTCCTTTGTATTTTGATGTCATTAGGGACCTATACTGATTTATAGTATAATTGCGAAAAATTAGAGGATTTTTTGTCCCAAAATGTTATTAACGTAATCGTCTTGAGTTAAGGGTCGCTATTCGTGTTTTTTTTTTTGCACATAACTATATAATCCGTGACGTAGCCCGAATCATCAAAGTTCGCACATCGATTTTCGATGTTAAACGCATATAAAGATACATAACGCCACTTCCTTTTTCCATGCACGCATGATAAGTATTTACATGCCTACCATATGAGATATTGAATGGACTATAGTTCTCAATGAAGTTTTCATAAAAGGCCCTGTTATTCCTATAGATACATAGCAGACCTTTTAAGGAAACTTATATAAATATGACCGCTAGAAAGATTTCAAGCGATTGGTCTAATCACTGATTCATCGGCAAGCGATAGCAATATGACGGATGGCAAAAATATTGTTTTCGATTTAAAACAATGTGGTGTCTGGTGATGTGGTGTTTGAACATGAAGTCCAAAAATCTGATTTTACATTATAAGAATTTGAATCTTACAAAAAATGCTACAAATCCGAATAGTTACGTTTGTTGATCAAACTGTTACATGTAGGTACTTATAGGAGCAGGAGACTTACAAAGAACAGACCAAAAGTAAGTTAAAAAAAAGTTTTTCCATTTAAAAAAATTAAAGATAAATAATGAAGGTAATCTAGATTTCAAGAATAAAGTCATTGCTCCGGTGAGTATAATCAAATAAAATTAATCGGTTAAAGACTTTACTTTCGCTTTTGTTCAATGCCCTTTGTAAGTTAGTTGCGTAAGACCTTCAAAGGCAGGGCCCTTACTTGAATTATTAAAATATATAGTAGAACTATGTCATTGTCAATGTGAACTTACCCGGTTTCCGCGAGGAAAACCTTCGTACCTACCGTATCGAGATTTAATAACCTACTGTAACAAATACCTGACAGTCATTCAATTTAAATTTAATATTAACGGATAAAAATCGCAAGGTTTTGAAAGGTAATTACTAATTATAGTGCTAAAGGCGAAGTTATGCAATAAAATGTTAATATTTGTCTTTGGTTGAATAGTTGGTATAATAAGCCCTGTTTATACGGTATTCATTGGTAAAGACAAGTGTCGCCGTTAATTCAAGGTGACGTGATAAACTGATCCATTAACCCAAAACTTAGTCCAATTTAGCTGAATGTATTCATAGTGCGGGGTACAGAACATTATATTCATGTTTTGTGTGTGGATCCATATCCATATCTTCTTATGGACCTCGTACAGCCAAAACAAAACCTAAGTTACTAAATTAATAAGAATAGTAAAAGCCAGACAATTTTGTTCTTATGAATGATTCATGAAAACGTGTAGTGCAAAGAGTACCTAACATTACTTATTTACTATTTTGTAAAGTCATATTATTGTCCGATGTTATTGTCAGTCTCGATCTGCATATTTCGATTCTGAACATGATCTTAATCTATAAAAATATAGACAGGTATTTCATTCATAACCTGGAAGCTACAAGTTCTATTTTTAGTACAGAAACCACTCAGATTCAACATGCTTACATTTATGATGACATTTCCCACTGTGAGGGGGAAAACCGTACCTATGAGGATACATTAAACGTATTCGCACGCACTCGGTAGAGCTTACAATCTGGTCAATCGGACAGTTTGTTTTGATGTTATTAAATGGAAACTTAGATAGAATTGAACTGGTTTCATTACAAGGAAGACGGGAATTAATTTCTTAGTAAAAGA
Source organism: Eupsilia transversa (assembly GCA_914767815.1). Lineage (NCBI taxonomy): Eukaryota > Metazoa > Arthropoda > Insecta > Lepidoptera > Noctuidae > Eupsilia > Eupsilia transversa. Next base: position 6,866,923 of record OU611874.1, read on the forward strand.
CGCAGGATCAGTTACGTCACTTTGCTCCACCGTCACCCAATTACAAAGTCTATCATATAGATAGGAACAGTCATCAAAGCTATTTAGTATGCAGGCAGCTAACTTTAAACTAATTTAAAAAATGTTGTGAGTATGCTGGGTAGTCAAATCTTTTACTCGCTTTAAGTACTTATGCCATATACATAAAAAGTGATTACGCAAACAATAAAAAATTATATTGGCAGTGTAGTGGAGGATCAATAGTTTTGCCTGTATACCAAATAGCTTTGTTGACTGTACATGACTTTTAAATGTGCTCAATCAATTTGACCCTTGGTTCAGGCTTCTTGCTGCATAAGAGGATTTCCCACAAAAAATATTGACTATTTACTTTAGGAATTTAAATATTCACTATATCACTCTTAAAATCATAATAATTTCACAAATAGTGTTAACCAACTCATCATCAGCATCTGCCTAGCCTTTTCCTAACTATGTTGGGGTCGGCTTCCCGTCTTACCGGATGCAGCATACCAGTATTTTCCATGGAGCGACTGCCTATCTGACCTCCACAGCCCAGTTACTGGGTAACCTACCAAGAAACCTACCACGTAAGTTTTGAATAAATGACACGTGTAAACATGTGTAATTAAGTTCAAGTTAAATAATTCCCTTTAGTAATAAAATAATCATTTAAATAATTAATAACCTGTTCATAAAAATATGTATTTACGTATTACCTACCTATTATTATTATTACCTAGAAATGGTGAATGCAGACTTTATTATAAGTTGGGTTTAGATAGATAGATATAAGATAGATATTATAGTTTCGCACCGCACACATAGCCAACATCTATAAACTTTTTTACCCACCAAGGTATTTTAATCGTATCCTAACTTCATATTATAAATGCGACAGTGAGTTTGTTTGTTAAGCTTTCACGATAAAACGGCTGAACGAATTTGTATGTAATTTGGCAAATGGGTCGACCATAACCTTATGGATACGCTAGGACATAGGATACGTTTTATTTCGATATTTCCAAGGGATTGAGACTTATGCGGGTGAAACTGCGGGGTGCAGCTAGTCCTATCCTATTTTAATTAATAGAATACATGCAAAAGTGAGTTTGCTTGTTACTCTTTCATGCTAAAACGGCTGAATAGATTTGTATGACATTTGGTAAATGGGTAGATCATGACCTGAGTTAGGCCATCCGACATACGATACTGTTTATCCCGATATTCAAATAGAATCGAGACTAATGCGGGTGAAACCGCGGGGCGCAACTAGTTGCTAGTTTTTAAATAATATATTAAAAAATAAAACTTTATTTATCAAATTAACATAGCAACCTCGCACAAATTCAACTAAGTAAGTTACAAATAAACAGCAAAGGTTTAGTTTAGGTTGTTTGTTTGGTATGTACCTATCTTAAAATAAGGTTGTTACCACGGAACTGATTCACTCTGTTCCCCGTACAGCCGTACTGCGTTATATCTGTATAACTGTGTTATCTGTTGGTATTTACTTAACGAAACAAGTAATATAGCAATAGCTTTGGTTTTATAGCGTTGAAATTTCGTAACATAATCTTTTGCCCCCTGAGAAGGCAGCAACACAAAAAACGTATCATGTACTGTTTTGTTTACATTGAAGATGTCAATAAGCAACAAAACATTATGTAGAAAAATAAAGATTTACTTTACCTTCATAATACAAAAAGGTAAAGTAAATCTTTATTTTATAAGTCATTAATTGGTCTTTAAACGCTTCTAGAATCATGGATTTAATGGGTAAATATTTATTTATTAATCTGTGGTAAGATAGCATTATATAGACGATCGCAAATTCGATTCTCAAGACTACATTTTAGTTTAAAACATGTTATAGAGAAAAGAGTGAAACGCGAGGAAAAAGGTTCCGCCTGCTCAAATTAAAAAACCAATATTTTGTTGGCCTGGAAATAGCGATAGGTTATTTAATCTTTTTTATTACTAAACCGCATCATAAGATACCTTCTCAATTAGTATAATATATATTTTATCACCTGTTATATGTTTGTTGTATATTTGCTCACCTGTTAAGGAAGGATAAAGTTTAAAGAACTTTAAACCTTTTTTTTTATGGATCATTTGATCTGCAGTAAAGATTTTTATTTATTTATTTATATATCACACATACATACATAATCAGCCTATAACGTTCCCACTGCTGGGTCACAGGCCTCCTCTCTGTGAGAGGGAGTAGGCTGTAATCCACCACGCGGGCCCAGTGCGGGATGGTTGGGCTGGATTTATATATCACCATACTATACGCATATTCAAGCAAATATATAATTTGATTTTATAATAAATTTGATTAAAAAAAAAAAAAAAAAATGAATCTAAAAAAATAGGTAGGTACATCTTACAGGACGACATTCAATCATCGAAATCCAAAGCTTGTAATAACCTTTTTCGTATCTGTGTATAACGGTAAGTTAAGAATCTTTTGGCGCGTGGCTAAAATTTGAACTAACGCCGCCATCTTGTTTTTTTTTTCAGTAAAATTCCACAAACGTTTACCAACAACGCCCCCTTTCAATATCATTCAGGCGCCAAATGATTCTTGTAACACTCTAACTTATGCCCTAGGGTGGACTAGGGCGGGTGGGATGCAGACTCTTTCTGACTGAAACTAGCTACACGATATTCTTCCAACCACCTTTAACGGGCACCCCGGCCAGAAGGCCGGCCTTTGCAAATAACATTCTTGCTTGACCAAAGAATAACCTACCGGGAAAAACTGAATTAGGTACCTATATACTTCAATTTTCCTTTTCATACGATAAATGAGGTATGCATAATTATAACTTTACTATGGTTATCTTAAACGCGTTAAATAAATCTCTGTTTAAACGAGGTCTGTGAATTAAATACCTTTGTGATTTGTTTATTAGGTACATAGGTACATACCATTGTTTTATGTGCGATAAGACAAAGTAATCCTATAACTGGGCGTAAATGATATTATTATTATCTCAATTTCGAGTACATAGGATTACTGATAAGTTACATAAGAAGAAATATCACAAAGGTAGACAAATGTTTGATGACTACGACTACGATAGAACACGAAGCAATAAGTGGTATTTTTTGTGAAAACTAAAAACTAAACTATACTACCCGTATAATAACATCATTATTTTAATTTGTATTTTCAATAAGTTACTTATTTGATAAAAACTCGTGATAAAATCTGCAAAAAAATATTTTTTTGCATTCAAAATGCAAAGCTATCAGTTATCGCAAAAGATAAAACTGGTTATTGAATGAGTGAGAGACACTCCTTTTATTTTTCTATTAAATTTATAATTTTTCCTTATAAAACTGGTAATATTTACGAATTTATATAATACCTACTGAGTAACTTGGGTACTTATGATTTTTTTGCGCTCTCGCCTGGTCATTTATTATGTATCTAATAATCAACCCTACATGACTCCTCAATATCCAACCGCGGTCCCTACCACAGACAAAATAAGTACCAGTGTGTAAGTAAGTAGTCGGTACTAGTACCAATTGTTCCACGTAAGTATTAAAATTACGTCTGTATGAAATGGCTTTACACGGCAAACTGACAAAGGATGTCAGTTTGCATAACAATAAATTTCCCAGAATGTATCTACCTATTTAATATTTTAATCCTCTTATTTTTGTATGATTTATATGAGAACGAAGTTTCTTAAACAGTATTATTTATATGTTTAGATAAAAACAATCTTCGTAGATAGAATAATTAACTTCATTATCTTAAGATCTTTAGATTTAATAAGACAATAGCCACATTGCACGGTTCAAGGTGGATTACAGTTGAATACAGCTTGAATTTCTTGTAATTACTTTCGGAAAACAATTGACTATTGACTATTCAGGTATTTTACAGATATTTGTTCTGACGTGGTCACGTTTTACTTTTCGTGTAGCTGTGCTTGTTTCTTGCTTTGGTAACCAGGAAAAAAAGAGATGCAAACTGCGACTCGAATTCTGAGTGCAAAGTAACAGGTATTTAGGTGTAATGTTTTAATCTGCGGTCACCGACAGTAATAAAGCAATGTCGGGAAATTCAGGTGGCAGTAAAAGTTAAACGTGACTCTACATTGTCTATCCGCATTTTCTTGATTAGGAACCGTGTAAGTTATAACACATTTTAAAAAAAAACTTTAATTTATAAGCAACTCCTGTCCAATCCAATGTTATGTAGCTGTAATTTGTGTATGCATTAGCAGTCATACTTTTCCTAAATACTTTTGTAAAACCAATGTTGCGTTCTTTAATAACTATAGAAATACTTGGTATATTTTAAATTAATTTCTTACCCAATGCACAATACTGCAAATATCACCAAAAGTTTGTGTAACTCCATAATTGTAAATCACTGAATAAAATTTTATCCAAATAAATAAAAAAAATATGTATCACTTAATCTTCACTGCGAGACAGAAATATTTTAACTTATAATTCTTAACATTGCTTAAAATATGGATAACTTAATAAATTAACGTAAATAAAATATATTAATGTCGGACATGTAATGCGCGCCAAAAACCACCGCGCACTGACTGCGTTGGCGCAGTGTTTGCGCTACGAACGAGCCCAGAGAGGAGGCTGAGATAAAAGGTCTCGTAGCAGTCGTAGCAGTGTCGTCATAATGACGTCTATGAAACTCTTGGAACCTCTCTAAGTAACCCGTCTAGTAGACCAATTTATGTTTTTTCCTACAGGACTAAATGGTATGACGTTTGATCTACCATAATAAGGTTAAAGTAATCTTGCTCAATGAATATTACAACTTCCTCGAACGTCTCTAGCTCATGTTGCGTCTAAACCTAGACGATCGATATCGCGGGCACAACACCGCGATATCGCGCCAGTCTGCACGAGCCTTAAAAAGCTATAAAAACGAAAACCCCGACAAATTAAGCCTTTACCTTTTTAGATACATTATTTTGTCAAATTATTATGAGTAGTTTAGAAGTTTTGAGGGAACAGATGAACATACATACATACATACATACTGATCAAAAGCATAACCCTCCATTTTGCTTCGCGAGTTGAAGTATTTGATGGTGGCTCTCTCCACCACTCAATATTTCTACTCGGCAACTATGTAGTTTTGTACAACATTCCTTCTGGGGCAGTCGGGTAAAAATAATGAGTTTCCATGTGATTTTGTGAAAAAGGTGGTCAAGGTATCGCTCATTGTAATGTCATTAACCTAAGCTATTACCTCGTCTGCATCATACAGTTGAAATTCACTGCACTGACCTTCCTACCGGCCGATACAAAGGAAGGTCCTGGGAAGGATTTACCACGTAATCAGTAGATAATTATGGAGATAATTACTAAACATAACAAAATAACAACACACACTACTGCCTACTACTATGTAAACCTCTGCAGGCGGATTATAGTCGTGATGGTATGATAGGTTATGTTTCTGAACAACATGCAGATGTAACTTATCCTTCCAGACCGAATTGGATCATAGCGACCAATTTCAGCGAAGACTTACCTTCGGCGCGGGAGATATTATAGTGCACAAGTGTGTGCCCAGACACTGGTGGTATATGCTCTCAGATGACTCCACATCATCATATATAGATAAGCGATTTTTTTTAGTACAAACCGGTTAGGTTAATGGCATAGTAACCTCTGGACTAAAACGTGTTTCTCAAAACATGGATTATTATTAAGTAGGTATAGAGTTATCTGTACAGTTCGATTCAACGGAACATGAGGCGTGTCGCTGCGCAGTAAAAATTTAATGTGTCAGCGGGGGTGAGGGGTGGAGTACTACGCAGCAAGTAGCTAACTTCCGAGCCGCCATTAAGTTTGAATCGAACTGTACTCCATATTAAGAATTAGTTAAGTACCCAGCTCATTATCACAAAGTTAAGCCACATAGGTACGCATCAAAATGTTTCGGGCACGTTTAGAATGTAATACAAAAACTGCAAAAAATATACCTACTCTTTGTTCACAATATTTTTTTTAATCATTTACAATCAATAAATCAGATATACTGCCTAGTTGAATTACATTGTTTGGTAAATGAGAACAAAAATTAAGCCCTCTCTTTAAGTAGCAATTTTTTAAGGGTTTATATTTTCCGTGTATCAGTGACGCCTAGGTATCCAGCCGTCTAAGTACCTACTGCCTAACATACTCTTCTTCTGACCTCTTATTTGAGACTGTACCTATCTTCGGTTTGCGCTTTTTGCGTTTGTTCAAAAGGTGCATAAGTAATAAGGATGAGACCATTATTAAAACAGAAGCCCTCTAACCAGAAACTAAATGAGTTTCACATTTTCTTCCTCGTATAATGATGAGCTGTTGGAAATAATTGATTTCACCTTTGTAAATAAAACTGTTTATTTCCCTAAAATAAGTACCTACCTATTCCCTATTCAGCTGCATCCATTAAAAATTACATTCATATTATGACCAGTTTCAAGGGAATTACCTGCTATACCATTCATAACTAATTCCTTACGCATGCTGATTTACAAAAAAAAAACTACTTAGTCACAACGAAATCCCGCCGACTTTGAAGTTTCCTTATTGTTTGCTGGGATTAAATACGTAATTATGGTAGGTACTACAGAATAATTTTGTTGCAATGATTGAGGGTGTCAGCAGCGAAAACAAAATGAGTGCCTTGCCAGTTGTTGCCAAGCAGTTTGTCCTATGGTTTGAATAGGTAAGTAATTTTATTATTTACACATAATAATTAAGTATTCAGCTGCTTCCGGTTAGACTGGTTTAATTCCCGACCGCTTAATCTCTAGATTTGCAGTGAATTGCCCGATTTCAGCAGACTTTTTTCTATGGGGTTTTCTGAAGTCACGCGTTTTAGCGAACAAGCCACAGATCTTATCGTAGAAGAAGTGGCGAATCTAGCGCCGGAAGTACTGACAAAAGTAATGCTCTAAAACGCGTCCAAAATGAGCGTCAATTCCGGCGGCGGCCACTTAACAGATTTACATAATATTATATTTTTTTGAATACAGAACTAAATTATAAGTCCGACTACACAATATAACAATAACCAGAACGATTTTTCTTATTCCCAAAAAAAAGTTACAGCCTTAGGACAGCCAGGAGCCACAGACCAGGGCCCTTAGTCTACTAATTTATAAACGTCACAATGGTGTCATAATGGTTAGTTCTTGACAGTTTTTGTATGGCAAATCTGTCAAAAACTGACCATTATGACACCATTGTGACGTTTATAAATTAGTAGACTCAGGCCCCAGGTGGTTCCTGTTCCGGATAAGGCGGGAGGAAGCGCCCGGGTGTCACCATTGTGTGGATCGCCCGGAGGACACGGTGGAGCATACGGTGGAGGTCTGCCCGGCTTGGGCAGAGCACCGCCGTGTCCTCGTGGAGGCCATCGGCGGTGGAGATCTCTCGCGTCCGGCCCTGGTCCAGGCCATGGTACGGAGCGAGAGGGAATGGGGAGCCGTCACCTCCTTCTGCGAAGCAGTAATGCTCGCAAAGGAGGAGGCGGAGCGCGTGAGGGAGAGGCAAAGTTCGCGCCCTCACGCGCCTAGCCGCCGTAGGAGACGCCCTGGGCGTCGGGACTCCTTGGAGGATTCCCGGCCACCGTAGGCGCGGGCTTGCGGACGGTGAGCAATGGGTAGCTCGCCCCCGATAAGGAACAGGCCCGGGTCGACGGCGCGTTGTGTTCCACGCGCGCCTCAAAGAGATGTCAGCACCAATGGCGGGGCCCACCAGGGCCGATGCCTGCCGGGGTTGCGGGAAAGTCCGAAAGGGATACCGTGGCCCCTGGCAACACAGGCAACTGAAGGAACACGGGTGGGTTTTAGTCAGTAAGAGTCTGACACGCCCTCCCGCTCCGCCCAGAGCGGGAGAAGTTATTTGATGATTTCCCATCCAAAAAAAAAAAAAAAAAAAGGTGATTACTTATGCCCCACCTTGTACACAAGACTAACAACTTCACTGGCGACACTAACTGGCGAACTATTAGGTAAGTAGGTACTCTTCTATTGAGTATATCTTCGTCCGCTAGGGCCATACAGGCGAGACATTTACTGTACCAGAGACCAAGCAATAAAAGTATAAATGAAAATGATGCAACATTCCAGTTGTTTGCGCGATGTATACAATTAGATACAGGCCGACTGTGGAATTCTAGAAACTAATTTTATAAATTATCTTCTGTGCACAGATAACTATTTACTTAATGTTGATAGTTTTTTGTATGAGCATTCTCAAATAAAATAACTCGCATTGTTTTTCATCAATAACATAATTATACCCAATATAAATATTGTAATGTTGGCGACACCGGTATTCAGCATAAGCATTTATGACGTCATGTCTTTCTTTTTTGTATTTTTCCAGTTTGTCAAGCAACTAAATAAATAGGTATTTATAAGAAATATTTTAAGATTTATAAAAAAAAAGTATAATATTAATTAGTACCTACTATTATATACGTACCTACATACCAACTTATAAACTACTTAATTAATTGATAAAAATAACATACCTAATTAGGTATGTACTAACTTAACTAAAACTATAGTCACAAACAAAAATCTATCGTCGAAAAATTCATCCACATCGCTGTCGACTGATAATGTACCCAAGAGACTGGCGGCATTGCCACGTTGTATGGCAATGCTTAGCCTCTGGGCAAGATAAAAGCCAGCCCTTGGGTCACGGGAAGTGTCAACCAGCAGTTTTGGGATTTCATTAAAGAGGCCATGAGAACTCGGACCCCACGGTCGAAGGTTTCAACCCCAAACGGCTCGAACAAATAATTACCAATAAGGTTATTATACTTACGCCACTTGAGGTTTTCCACAGCCGCAGCAGCAGCACGAGCACAGCACGCTGAGCCAGGAAGATGGGATAGCGCAAGAGTGTCGACACACGTTGCATCCCGCACTAAAGGCCTAACCACCTTCCATGAAAGACATGCCGTCCGGTCTCTTGCCATTGTCGCGTGCCAAGCCATTGGGTTCTAATACAGCTGGAATGCCGACAGTGGCAAGAGCTCGTCGGATGATGTCGTTAATGTTCGCGTGTCGTGCTAAGCGAACCGCACTTCGGCTGCAAGACAGGCGTGGTGTCCGAGACTGTTAACAAGTTCGCCACATTGACAGCGATGAGGAGAACAACATGGAGCCCCAAGTCGTAGGGAAGCAGCGAAGCGGAAAGTAGTGCCGTTGAACAATTATAATAATACCTAGTTTTCCTATGCCAATAATGACCGTGCTAACAGTCCAGCGATTCAGCGCGAATGACGTCTGAACTAGCGTCATTTCCTGCTACTAAGATCGGATTTCCCTATGCATTTTAACCTCATGAAACATAGGTAGGTTCTGCTTGCAAAGTATGGTATGGTATACAAAGCTAACTTTTTCCTCTCTAATTAATTGAAAATGAAAAGGAAAAATGTTTATTTGTCCCAAAACAGTTACATGCATTATAAATGAGACAACCCCAGTAAGTAATAATAACTGTCCCTGATAGGAATAGCTGGTTTTCCATTGGGCACTCTCGGCAAGTACCCAGGGCCCCGCGACCGACGACGTGAGCCAGGCCTGCCCGTGCCCTGCCCCTTAAAAAAATCATTCTTTGCAGCCGATTTCAATGACAAAATAATTGATTTGCAGGGCGATTTACAATAACTTTCTAGCCCCACACTTATGAAATACCTTTTAGTATTATGTTTCTTTTATTGGTTTTAAATAATGTAATAAGCTTCAATGGAACATTGAAAGAAATTCAATATGTTTACTAACTAAATAGGTACTTAAAATGGGACCCAAAAGCGGCAATGAATTGTATAATTATATTAATTATCTAATTAGCATACTAATTAAGTGGAAAACAGAATTATTTTTTGACACAGAAGAGTTTTTTTTTTTTTAGCACATCAAGTTTTATACCACTCTGACACAAAGAGTGAGCTACTCCATGGGCATTCACCTATAAAATAAAATGTTAAAGAAAATCGAATTCTTATCTTCCCCGTGATCCTTATGTGCCCACGCCCAGGGCCCCCAATATGTTAAAAACGGCCCTGATCCTAACATTAATCGCCATTTGATAAGGAAATTTAACTGATTTGCATATGCCTGCTAAACAGTACTACCAAAGATGTTCACACTTAATTTAGGTACAGGTATCGGCGCGGTGCTTGCCCTTCAGCCCTGACCTTCCTATGCACTCAAGACGATTTTTGGATCGGTTTGGCGGGGGGAGTGAGGTGAAGCGGCCGGCGCCAGCAACTACTGGTCAATATCTATCTTCTATATTATTCATTAATAAAAATAAAAGTCCTGACTGACTGACTCATCAACGCCCACCCCAAATCCTCGAACCTAGAATACTTATCTAAGGGCGTTTCCGTGAAATATTTTCCGACATCTACGCGGGCAAAGCCGCGGGCAAAAGCTAGTAATAAATATTTTGGGACTATTAGTCAATCAGTCGCCTTCCCACGTTCTGCATGAATGGAACATGCACGAATATCCCCCCCCCCCCCACTTTCGCTGAGAGCTCTATAACCGTACCGATACCTGGATACCTGTTTTTGATCATTACTCAGCATGCCCAGAAGGAATTAGTAGGTACCTAGCGGGACCAACTACTTAGACTCAATTCTTGGAGATGCCCCAGCTGGTACTACCAGGAAGGAAAAAAGGAGGTATTTTCCTTGCAGAGGAACACTAAAAGCGCTTGGTAAACAAATTTCAAAACCACATATTATATATATAGTAGGTAGGTACGAGTACCTAATTAACCTGCATTCGGACTCCTGTCTATGATATCGAGATGATCTTAGGTAGGTATAGGTATTCAATACGAGAAATATTTCTGCACGAATTTTGATTTTATACCTACATACATAGGATTGTATATCTGATACACACGGCTCCTGCGTGACGACTATGCAGATGAGCAAAAAACGGTATTATCAACCTTCGAATATTATAGGTACAGAATAAAGTTTGTTGCGCAATCATAACAAAGCTGTCTAGTCATTTGCCCCATTACGGGATACCTTTTTTTGTGGTGTTATAGGTATAACAAATAAAATGTATATTTTTATTACGGGATGACGCTTGCTCCTGCAACACAGTTATGAAGGCTCGTACACACTGGCGCGATATCGGGGGCACGACTGCCAGCAGCGCGACCCTTGTCGCGTCCGCATATCGCGCCAGTGTGTACGAGCCTTAACTAGACCACTGGTCAGAGAATTCCATGATTTGTTGTGAGTATTATTTTTATGTCAATAAGTAATTTTGTTATTATTAAGTTCCTACCTATATTAAAAAGCTGCCATTTCTAAGTTGTGTCCATTGGGACTAAATTAAGCTGAACAGTGTTAGGATTCACTCCTCTCAAAGCTAATCATATTTCTGAGTGAATATTATTATATTATTTGGCGGCGCACATTTTTTTGCTTGATGCAATATAAAAACATAATTTGCGAACGAAAGGAAAACCAAAACAAGAATAATAATATAATAACCTCCTTTTAATGGTAATTATATCAATGATAATAGCCTAGTTTTTTCAAATTACCAGGTAGCAGGACGACCCAAATTCCGTCAATAAGATAAAATATGACTTAGGTAACGCCTGCCTGCCTTACTAGCTTGTAAGTATAGAGACCCACAGATTGCAAAATTACCGCGCGAATTGGTAGTTAACTGCGTCACTAGTCGACCTTAACCATTGACTAGATTAGATTATTAGGAAGTTTTTACCATATTTATTGTCTATTTCCGCAAAATATAATTGCAGAAGATGTGTCGATATCGATACACACCTTGAAAATATTATTATGTAATAAGTATACCTAACAAGTTATTTGTGATAGGTAACTAAGGTCCAGCTTAGGTGAATGGGTAGGGAAGCCGCGTCCGCCAGTTAGGTACACCTAACAGTAAAATTAATTTTTTTCTGTAATTTGCGTACATTTACGTGTAATGTAACAGTTCAGATTCCAGTACCTAGGTATTTCATCAGTGAATGCATCAGGCGAGCATCACAGTTCGTATTGCAGCATTGAGTTTGGAAAACCGAGTAAGTATTGTAGCTGAATCGATGTTACATGTACGAATACTCATAGTTCGAGCGGAGCGGCTACAATATAAAGCGAATGCTCCGTCAGTGCGTCGAGCTAGCGTAGCATTGTCAAAATCAAATCATGGAATGAAAATTACACGTGAATACCCGATGAGAGCTTTAAAAGCCTGAGCAACATTCGATAAGAGCATTCATGCATAATTTACCCATTTACACGTCAGTAAAGCCATGCATGAAATGGAGAGGACAAAAATAAAATGATTATTCTTCTAATAAACGAAGTTAAAGACGTGTCATACGATGTTTAAGTGATATGACGTTGTCAGTCTTGTTTACCTTGTTCTGGAATTATCACTGCAGAGTGCTCGCAACATAAGTCTGCGCGTGGCTGAAATCGGAACTAATAAGTATGCCGCCTTAGTGTCGTTTATGTAAAGTCAAATTGAATAAAGAATTATTTAAATCATGAATAAACGATTAATAATATTGATTAATTATTAACATAGATTAAATATTTTGAGGCGGCTCCAAAGCGGCAATAGTTTCTTATAGGCCCTTAAGTACGCCAGCGCCACCAATCGCACGCAGACCTATCCTGCGCGCACTCTACATTGTTGTGGTCATAGGGTGTATAGGCATTTTTAGACCAAATGTTTACTTTGTTTTGGTAATATAAATTGTATACTTACTTACTATGTTTAGTAACTACCTTTAACAGGTGGATACAATGTTATGAAACCAAAGTTATTGACAATAAAATGGTTCCTTCTCTGTGTACATGTTACCGCTAATGTGCGTAAATCAGTTAGAGTGCAGATTAACTTGTTAATCAGCAGTTGAGTCCGTTAGAGTGGAAAAAAATGTTTCGGTTCTTAACAAGATAATCCGCAGACTTCCTAGCCCCTAGGTAATCTGGAGACTAAAGACCAAGCTTTTCGTTAAGTTAATAAAATAGGTTCTATGCTTGAATAAAACATTTTAATTAATTGTACTTTTTTTTTGGTTCAACACATACACAAAGTTATAAAAATATAGGTAGCTGCATGGGGACTGCCGACAGAAGTGAAAACATTAAAACACAATTTATACAATGCACAATATACACAATTAAACTTTACACGTAGAGCTTCACTTATTGCTACTGCGGCATGTCGGTGACGAGAACCCATAAGTTTTTCATCTACCAAAAATCGCTCGACGCGCATAAAGAATGTTTCACTTTAAAAATCAATACAGTAGTATGTAATTAACATTTCAGTCGTATGGGTATTGGTATTAGGCAAAAAACGAGACAAGTGTTTCGCTCATTGTCTTCCGCGATTTAACGGTGTCGCATCCGTTAATATTCAGATTGACTAGGTAAAGTGCAGATATCTACTACTATCTACTTTACTACTACTATAAGTGTACGGGTAAGGTACATATAAATGATAAACTGATTTGAGTTCAACTTGTGTATTTAGTTATAAAGGAAGAACAAACTGATAAATGATCGACTCGCGGCGAATGAGTCTTTTTGTGACCCAAAACGATGATATGCGACTACTGCTGGCTAACCCAATGACATGTATTTTTATTCATTCGCTGCGCGTCGATGTCAGCATAAAATTGATACAATTGATATTGTACGGGTTTGCTCGTACAATAAGTAAATTTTCACAATTCAACAGATCATTCCCGGTAGGTAATTTGCAGATTACCTAGTTTAATGCGCATATTAACGGATGGCGTATTCCGTATTCTAACGATAAGTAACTTAAACATCTTTTTGGGGCTGATTGTACCCTTGGCTCCTTAGATCTTCGAAAATAGAAAGACGAGACACTATATAAAAACATACCTACTGCATGCATGTTTTTCATATTATTAGATACGTACGTCTAGTGTTTCAATCAAAACTAATTATTCTTGCTGGTTTCCCAAAAGTACATACATAAAGCGTCAAGTCTTCCAGTGGATCAACTGCATCTAAAGTATGTTACATAAACACAGATTAATAATAGAGTTTATTTACCTCAATAAAAACATTTATGCACATGATTATATCCACGCGCTTATTATTTCAAGTTTACAATTTTATTATACAATGCTATCATAGGTAGGAGGTAGGTACTATTAATAGGTACTTAGGTAGATATATACACAGTCACATAAATAATAATAGCAATTAAGAACGCGTCACGAGAACCGAGACCCATTAAATATCAATAAACTGTATTGAAGTTTTGTTAGTGGTTGAATACACCTAATAATCCAATTATCATACTTAATGCGTAATTGGACTGTTGTTGTAAATGGTTCAAATTTGATTACTCAGTGAAACTCCGCAGACGTTAAGGAAGTGATGGGTATCGATAATATTTAAACAAGGTACCCATCTCGTTCTCTCTCACAGAGTTTCGCTAGCTAATTTAATTTGACCTTGTATTATGGAAATACCGCAGATAATGAAAATAAATAAGTATCTACGCCTTCCATCACCCGCCGAACGAACTGAACACCCGGATCCAACACTGAAATCCGGTAAAGTGCCTTCCTGTACATAACGCCGGAGCCGCACCGGAGTCGCAACGGAGTCGCACCGGTGACGGATCGCTAGATGAAAAATGTCAGAACATCTCAAATTGAAAATGTAAAAAATCTACGCGGCGCTGGTGCAGCGCAGGTGCGATGCCGGTACGGCGGCGGTGTGGCGCATCCAGGGCGATATTCATTCGTATAGGTCATAGGTAGACAAATATGCGGTCCGACGCCGCGCCGCGCGCCGGTGCGGCTCCGGGCGGCGGCGGCGGCGCCGGCGTCGTGCAGCAGGAAGGCTTAGGCTAGGGTTTCCTGGAAAAACGGTGCCGTCATTATTATAACTATCGTAATGAAAATCTGTCATTTTCAACAGTATTTGACATTTAAGGTGTTAAAAATAATGAAACGCTCTGTATTTCGACAGCCGTTATTGTGTGACCGTTGTCCGCATTCAGAAAACCAAAGTAATCTTGTCATTCTTTGCTGGCCTATTAACATTTGTGCAACATCACAAAAATTCCCAAACATGGCGAATATAATACCTAGGTATTTTGATTTCATTTTAAAGCATATAGGTGAGATTTTTTTATTTAAACTAGGTGACAGACGTTGTGGCAAGACGTTTATACAATACACTTGTATTCACATAATTATGTAGGTAATATTAACATGACAAAGCGATGTAAATGTTGGAAAACACTTGTAGAATTTTAGCGTTAATGTCTAACTTGAATGTAAGTAGGTATTCAAGTTAGTAAATAAATGGTAAAAAGTAGATATATATTGGTAGTCTATGAAGTGTTCCATAGATAATATTAGGTATTAAAACGAGTTTTCACACCACCGCACCGGCTCGATAATGTCAAATTGTCACGAAAACCTATACCTACCTAAGAGGCTCTAGCCGGGCAATAATATTGTACCTACTGAATTTCAATAAGCATGGTGCATAATTTGATTAATTAAGCAACTTTGGATTTGGATGGCATGTCATATTTACGATTATTATTTGTTTGTTTGTGAACAAGGGAATCGGTACCAATAACGAGGTCTGTATTCCCCTTTAAGAGTTTCATGGACTACTAATCCGTGAATCTAATTGGTTTTTATTAGGTACCTCGCACTATATGCGAAAAGTAGAGTATTTTCTCTTCAGGGATAAAGGGGTCCTCGTAGTGGGCGTGCTGGAATCCCTGGCTGCACTCAGGATTCTAGTCTAAACTCCGTCGCTGCGCTTGGGAGCTAGACTCTTTCGTTGTATTCGGGATTCAAATTAGCGCCTGCGACATTAAACACTGCTTTATCCCCTTAAGCCGCGTCTGCTGCGCCATGTTTGGATGTTTTAAAAACATCAAACAACAAACACGAACCAATCAAATCGCTTCGTGTTTGATTTGCGGATGCCTGATTGGTTCGTGTTTGATGTTTGATGTTTTTAAAACATCCAAACATGGCGCAGCAGACCCGCCTTTAGTGAATAAACTACTATTAGGTGGTTAGCAATGCAATTAAAATAAGAACAGTCATGAATAACAAATTCTGAGCAGGTAGGTAGGTTCTTATACAGTGTGAGTCTTCATAATGTGCACATATCGAAATGAGGGATTCTATGCTTAATTTGACAAACGGAAAAAATATTTAAAAAAATGTATTTTTATTTTTTTATTTATTTTGTATTTTTTACCCCAATGTAAAAAAACGGTGTAACTTTTAAATGATCTATCGCGATGAAATAAACTCAACTCCATAATGATTGGTAGTAATTAAGTGTTCTTATAAAATGAAAATTGTGGGAAAAACCCCTCCCAAAACCCAAAAAACCCTCAATTGAAAATAAACAGGTATTTCGTCCAAAAATCTGTTTTTTTAATCAATTTTTACAATAATCGTAAAAAAAAATCAATAAGACGAATTTTTTTTAATAAAAAAAAATTGAAAAAAAAATGTATTTAGATTTTATTTTTTATTTTTTCCGTCGATAAAATTAAGCATAGATTCCAACATTTCGATATGTGCACATTATGAAGACTCACACTGTATGTAGGTCGTGGATACCTACGTACCTAGCTACCAACAGAGCTGCAATAATAAAAACTCAGTGCCATAACGACCAAATACTGGAAAATGTAGGGCCCAGTCTTACTTAAGTACTGCATTATTTTCAACGTTAACCGCAAGCGGAAACAACGGAGGTTTCATAACAGTTCTTGAGTGGCTAGTACCTTTATAATAAAGTCCATTCTATGTATCTAGAGGCTACATTTATGCTGTAGCAAACTCAAACGTCTTTCTAAGTCAAAACTAAGCTAATTGTGCAACTAAAATCATGATCATTTGAACTAGCACTTTGCCGGCGACTTCGCCAGCATGGATTACAAACTTTCCCCTAAAAACTTTCATCATATTTTTTTCCCGTTTTGTAGTAAGATTTTAGTTAGCCCTAAAACAAGCTATTCTTTTTTTTTACCGAAAACCTAGACACAAATAATATTGATTTTACTTTAAAAATTACAATTTTTTTTACTTTTTACTATTTTTCAACCCACTGAGAGTTGAAATAGACACCATTGTTTAGCGGTGCACAGCTTAAAATAAACCTTTCCGATATTGAGGAAATACCTA
This sequence comes from Eupsilia transversa, assembly GCA_914767815.1. Taxonomy (NCBI): domain Eukaryota; kingdom Metazoa; phylum Arthropoda; class Insecta; order Lepidoptera; family Noctuidae; genus Eupsilia; species Eupsilia transversa. The sequence continues at coordinate 6,884,167 of OU611874.1, forward strand.
GTCTCCGAGTAAAATGACTGTGTGACATCAGGACGAAAAGATGTTCAACGGACATGAAGGGTTCCGTTTTTGCAATTTGGCTACAGAATCTGAAAAATGACGTATTTTTATACAAACATTTATTATTTAACCCTAACCCGCTAGTGTGTGGCCGTGCTTAGGGGTATGTATCCATAAGTATAACACTTAGATGATTTCTAGTCAGTTAGGTAGGTACCTAGTTGTATAGGTATAATTGAATTTAAGTACTTACTTATTACCTATTTGCTTTAGCTACTGAGCATAAATGTTTTTAAAGATAAAGATAAAATATATTTTATTTTGCATATTATTATTTTTTTATTATAAATCTGCATCAAACTTCATATTTCTTCCCACCACGCAGATACAATCGAGTATTAAGGCTCCCACAGACAGGCGCGACGCGACACAGGTAAAACAATTTCCGTGAAGTTTTCATAGAAATTGTTGCACCAGAGTCGCGTCGCGCTGTCGAATCGCTCCTGCCTGCGGGACCCTTTAAGTTGCAAGAAAGTTGTGATAAATTATGCAACAATCCGGAAACCAATCGATTGAGCCCCGCGTCCACGCTACAGGTGGACCGTGGAACTAGCTTTTATAAACTATGCCGGACATTCCATGTTTTACTACATAGGTACCTATATTACCTACATTATGAATTTACATTACTTTCGTGAACCTAGTAGGTATGTAGGTATACAAGTAGGCTAGTCGTTTTTCTAATCCCTAATCAACTTCTTCAACAAATGCTACTTACTAGAAATATATCTACGTCAACACGGAAGACCGAAGGACCTCATTTTTGCCGCTCCTGGCCCCCCCGAGAGGTGTTAGTCCGCCACTGATTGAAGGTTGCCCTGACTGGACCTCAACTTTGTGACCCCCTGACTCGAAGATCCGCCCTTGGTTGAAGAAAATAATCTAGGTGTTAAACTAACAATTAATTACAAACTATACAGAAAACTAAAACGAGTAAATCAACCAACTTAAATTTGCAGTTGCAAAAAAATGTTCTACTATGCATTTTGTATGGGAGAACATGATTGTTTTTCAACTACAATGTTAAGTTTGTTCTTGGGATAAGTTCATCCCAGTTCATTCCACCCTTCATTGTGCGTGGTCCGACACGCACTTGGCCGGTTTTTAATTAATTGAAACAATATTGCTAGGTACCTACTCAATTTAAATTTTAAATGAATTATAACTACATAAACTAAGTGTTTGCGTGTCACATTTTATGGATCTGTATATTAATTATTTAAAATTGTACGAACACATAAAGCATGGCAAACAAATGGATTTCATTTGAAGCAATCGCTTAATTTTGATATCGTATCCGTGCTAAAAGTATCGTTTAAGGCCCAGGAAAATCACTTGAGAGCTCCATGAGATTATAACCATTTTTTTTTCAAATAAAACCGCCTTTATCGGTATTACACGGTTCAACCAACCACATCGATTCCCGATTTGGCTTGTTTATGATAACCTTAGAATCATATTTTGAGCATTTCTAACAATAGAGGGAAACCTAGAACAAAATTATATTCCATCCTATAAAAATATTGTCTTCCATCTAGAACTTATTATTACATTTTTATCATAAACTGTAATGTGCAGAATACAAAAAAAATATCTTATTGGTTAAAGAAAAAGAGATTAGATAATTATGTCATTGTAAATAAGTTTCAGCATGCTAAACAACCCAATTAATAAATGGTACGAAACGCTCGTATTGACATTTTTCCTTTTGACATTTTCATTTGACAGTTGCTATTTCTAAATCTCACTCACGGTTGTCTGTACGGTTTGTTCTTGTGGTAAAAAAATGTATTGACTATTTTTCTAGAACGAAAATTAATTGGGATTCATTACGTATTTATTTCTATGTGTACTGATTGTCTTGTCTGTTGAATGTTCTTATAACGTTTAACAGGGAGTTTCGTGTGAATTGAGCGTGCGTATTTGTGATGTGACGACGTTATTTTTATTAAGTACACTAAAATTAATCATGAATATCTTCCTGAATTTCGCGTCGATTATCTTATATTTGGTGGCACAATGTCAAGGATCTGGAACAGACATCGCGCTGGATGCAAAAGCTACACTTCTACATCGTATAGACAGCTTGAATCTTTTAATATACACCTGTCTATTAACGCTGACTGTGCTTACTATTTGGGTATTTAAACATCGCCGAGTGAGCTGGCTACACGAAACAGGGCTTGCTGTAATATATGGTAAGTTAAATTTTATTTCCCTTCATAGCAATGTTATTTTTTAATAACTATGAGTGGTCATGTGATCACTCAACAAAATGATGTTCAAGACCTTGAGGTAAATTATTTACCTTTATATACCTATCTGCCGCTAAATTAATGTTTGTGTGTAGTAGGTACATGTTATTCAGTATCTATTTCATGCTAGGATAACCTGTTAACCCTGACTGATGTTATTTCAGACACCTTCTAAGTAAATGATTACAGCAATGTAAATTTACCAATATTGTCTGCTTATTGATTAAGATTTAAAATTATAATGTCAAGAAAGTCACCATTGTTTTCTAACTTATTTTATCAGATCTTATAAAACAGAAGAACCATGTTCTGCAAACAGAATATATTACAATTCAAAACAACAAACCCTTAACATTTCAAACAACCACCCTGAAGTTTACTGGATTGCAGTTTCTTGTAGTGTTGTTTACATAACATATTAATTATGCATGAATGCATTGAAAAGTCAGTAATATTTTGTACAACCTGATGTACTAACTATTATATTATACTAACATTTAAGACTTTAAGAAATAAGTTACTTATTTTTAATTGAGCCATAAACATAGTAACAAAAGCAGCAGACTATTAAAAAATAATTGGTCTTTGGGATATTGTGGCTTTCATACTATGTGACGCAATAAGTAATTGTTTCAATATAAAATGAGATAATTTATTAATATGATAGAAATATATAAATAAACAAGATCTAATCCAAGATCAACCAATTTCAACTTTCAACTTGTAAGTAGCAGGGTTTCGGTCCAGTTCTTCTACAATGGACCACATACGGGTAATGCAACAAGTGATAGAGAAATACTGGGCCACTATATACTAATTTTATTGAATATACCAAAGCATTCGAAGCAATTTCTCACGATGCTCGAATACGTCAATATCTATATATACTTCGGAAAACTTATATCATTTGAAGATAATAATGAAGAACAAGAGGTCAATCGTCACATTAAGAAGAACTGGAAAAATTTGTGGTACCTAAAGTAAATTCTAAATGGGGAATTTACCCTCCATCTAAAGAGAATCGTACTGGATACCTGTGTTCTACGTACTGTCACATACAGATGCCGGACATGGACGTATAACACAAAAATAAAAACTAAACTAGTGGCATGTCAGAAGAGAATGGAAAGGAGCATACTAAAAATTAGGAGAATACATAAGGTAAAAAGCCAACACAAGACTGAAAACGAAAATTACAGGCGCCTTACATTTCGCTCTAAAACAGAAGTGGCAATGGATATGGCATATAGCGAGATATACAGACAAAAGGTGGGCATTAGAGACAACAGCATATGAAGGATCGCAAGGAGAAAGAAGAAGGGGGCGCCCGCCCTAAAAGAGGGTGGGTGGTAGGTGACATAAAAGCCGTCGCAGGAAGCGAATGGAGATCAAAAGCAAACGACAGAGAGGTCTGGAACAAGCTGGAGGAGGCCTATACCTGAGAAGGAGTTCTGATCAATGGAAACAAAGATAGCAAATTCCTCCACACTGCTGTCATCTGGTAATATACCCAAGAAACTGGAGGCATTGCTACGTTGTATGGCAACCCTTAGCCTCTGGCCAAGGTAAAAGCCAGACATTGAGTCGCGGGAAGTGTCAACCAGCTGTTTGGAGATTTCGTTGAACAGACCATGAACCCACGGACCGAGGGTTTCAACCGCAAACGGCTCGAAATTATAATTACCCAATATGGTATATAGGTAATATACTTGAGCACTTTGAAAACCAGCAGCAGCAGCAGCTTTTTCGGTAGCAGCAGCAGCGCCAGCACAGCACACTAAGACAGTGACAGTGTCTTAGTACTTCGGATAAAAAATACCCTATGTCCAGGTTATAAACTATCTGTGTGCCTCCAAATCCGTTCAGCTATTTTTGGCGCGATTGAGTAACATACATCCAATCATTCACATTTATAGTAATAACAGGATCTCTGCTTGAGTGTATTGTTCATAAAACTGTTGTTTTCCTTAACAGGTCTAATCGTAGGAGCAATAATTCGCTATGCAGCTAGTACAAACCAAGTTACCTACATCAACGTGCATCCTGCACCGGAAACAAAGTACAATCTATCAGTCCCACCGGACATGCTACGTCTACACTTCCCCGATAAAATGATCTCTTCAGGAGGTGAGACTTTTTGTAAAACTTGAGATTTACATTTCTTGTCTGGGTTGCACCTGCAACATGCTAAAATTTCAAAGGTCAGTTATAGCAAAGCTCAGATTTATCAATCTTTGATACAATCTGATAAGACAGATCTAGATGTTGAATCACTATTGAAGTATAATGTAAGTTGATGATATCTCCAAATTTAGTAGATACCTATTGATAAGAAACAATTTTATTTACATATACCTATAATATAGTGTTTCTCTGTATCAAACTAATAACAGTAATAAATCTTAAAGTTTAAGAAACATATTTTTAATTGGTACTGTTTATATTTGACCACATTTTAAACCTTGATGCTTTAAAGTAAAATGCTCCATAGCTTCAATAAAATTCATTTATCTATACATACATAATTTGAAATAACATTATGAATACCATTGACAATCAGGTGTCTTTGAGAGTTTTTTTGTTCAAGCTTTTTATCACTTAAATACTTGTAGGCTAACAATATAGCCTTGTATGTTTTTTGTCTTTTGAATTCCTTATTATAATAACTACATTATTTATAATCTTCTCATGTTTACTAAGGATCTACTAAAGCGTTTTACGAAAACGTAATAATAATTTATGAACTATTTCTATTTTTTTATACAGATCTATTGTTGTTTATACAGATGTTCCAGTACCTAACAAGACGTATGCATATAGCTTTAGAGGAGAAATCGTGAATGTGGAGCAGAACGAGATAGATCTTAAGGCAACATTTGATCCTGAGATATTTTTTAACATTATTCTACCACCTATCATATTCCATGCTGGATACTGTCTGAAAAGGGTGAGTGTAATGATTAAAAAAATACGAATAACAGTTAAATTTTATAATTTTTACAAGGTGTTTATGTTATACTGGTAAATGAATATCATAAATTCCATGCAATTTTAACAATAATTAAAATCATAATGATAACGTCATAATAATTATGTTAGCATTTTAATTAAATACATAATAGAAGATAACACTGTCACCTATTAGAGGAAAAATAATTAACAAGTTTTCCTTAATACACAAATACATTAATGTTAAACAATCCAGTTATACCTATTTGAACATAATGGGAAAATTTTGTCATTAAACTACTATTGTATAACTACTTATAATGTCAATAAATTAAAATAACTATTGTTATATTATTATAACTTATTGTCATCTCTCTCATCTCTCGCGCGATGACTTAGAAGCTTCAATGAGGACATTGTAAAGAAATGTGTGTTAAATCTCGTCGTGCGAGGAAAAAAAAAGGACGACGCCTAACAGTTCGGCTAATTATGAATATACGACTTTGTATGTCGTCGGTCTGGTGGTCGCAGGCGCTACTGCTAATGAGGTCCTGGGTTCGAATCCCGGGTCGGGCAGAGTGTTTTTTGGGTTTTTCCATCTGAAATTTCTCAGTAGCAGCCCTGAGTCTGGATTTGTGCCCGGTGGATAACAACAGGCTCGACCCCTTGGACTTAAACATGACTAGCGAAACGTGGGTGTACTATAAACAGGTACACCTCTGCCTAACCCTTCAGAGAATACCTACAGGCGTGATGGTATGTCATGATAATTTTGCAGAAATATTTCTTCCGTAATCTGGGAGCGATATTAACGTTCGCGATGGTCGGTACGGCGCTGTCGGCGCTGGTCATCGGGTCTCTGATGTACGGCTGCGTGCAACTGATGCCTGCCTCACTTGCCTCCAGTTTTACCTTCCTCGACACCTTGTACTTCGGTGCGCTTATCTCACCCACCGATCCCCTGACTGTACTCGCAATTTTCTCACAATTGAAGGTAATGTATCATTTATTTACTTATATCTAACAGCAATAGATATTGCAAGTAGTCAAATACAGCACCATTCTTGGGGTAACGTCGACGCAAATATTGAAGCTAATGAATACATTCATTAGACTAACAAGTTTTAATATCTATGTGGAAATTGTAGATAATGATGAAACGGAAGCTATACCTATTGAATAAATTATATACCGAGTCTTTTGGCTTTACTAGAGTGCTAATCCAAACAGAAACCCCTTCGTTCAAGTCTTTCAAAAGATTAGACAATCATTGTAAACATAGAATTTCAATAGATTGCCCATTAAATCATTTAGACGTGGAAAACCTGAATAAAAAATAAATAACTTAGCCTTCGCATTGATATTGATCATTATCTGCAAACGTTTTAGTATTTACTAGTGATAGATTAGTGGAGAATTATGTACTAGGTATATATTAGCTGACTCATAATAATGTGATAATATTATAGTAATCGTAAGTTCGCTCGTAGTTTGTCAAGTACCCTGCTATCAGATATCAAATTATGAAATAAGATAGTATCCAAAATTTCAATACTTTCATTAAGTATATCATAAAGGGTTCATTTACACGAGGACAGTTTCACGCCTTTCTCGAGAAGGCAGAACGTCCAGAGCGTCTAAGGCGAAACTCTCCAGGCGATTATGTAAGACAAACGAGACTCGTCGGGTACTTTTATCAAACCGTGATTGAAAAAAAAAAAAACACGCTTTCAGTTTTGAAAGCGAGGCTATTTTCGCATTTTGACATACGAATATGGTATGTACTATTTACGAGAATCAACAATTATATTTCTATAATCGCCTATCCGTGGCAAGGAACCATCCTTGTGTAAATGAGCCATATTACTTCGCGATGGTAAAATGGCTTAATACTGTTAAAAATAAAATTCTTGACTTCTTTCAATAGTTTTCGCAGCACATGTTTATTTGTTTTTTAGCAATACATTTGCACAAAAACTGCTGATAGCAAAAACAAAGCCTGCATATATGTATATATAATGTATGCTATGTTTTTATTCTGTCGTTAAAATGTGGGAAGTCTGAAGTAAAATAAAAAAATGCACATTTTATATTTTAAGTGAATGTTGAATACACACAAGATATTATCGATGCGATGTGGCATTGTATTTGCCATATTGATCTGATCTGCAGAATAACGTGTATTTAACTCTTTCAAGGTGTTACCCCATTGTCACACAATCATCAAAATTATGTCAATTTTGTTACAGGTGGATGTTAATCTGTATGCGATGATATTTGGCGAAAGTGTCCTAAATGACGCTGTGGCTCTAGTACTGAGCGGGTAAATATCTAACAACAATTCTATCAATCTAATAACAATTTTCATTGCAATTGTAGCACTGTTTTATGTGTATTTTTTTATTGTATCTGCTTCGTTATTCTAGTTACTAGTAGGTAGTTACAAGCGTTTGATTCCCAAATAGCGCAGTGTCATTGGTTTTTTCCATTTGTAAATTATCTGGAAAGGTCCGCGAGTCTACACACACACACACACCTCTCACACATACCACACATCACACACACAGACCGCCCACGTCTCACACATACCACTCCACACAACCCTCTGCCTAACCCTTTGCTCCCCGCAAAGGCTGTTATTAGTGTTATGTTTCCGGAGTCTAGATTTGTGAGTGCTTAATAGCAATAGGGTCGCCTCCTATTACAGTCTACTCATAACATTACTATTGGCAGAATGTGGGTGTACTATTAGTACGCTACTCCTTGTCCTTTCCAGAAATACAGGCCTGATATTATATCATACAAAATTATGTAAAGAATCAATTGTAGTGCTCATAAAATCATGTTTGTTATTATCTAATAATAGGTATACTGACAAAACCTGCTTCACCAGTTTGTTTCTATGTTATTAGTGTTACCGTCAAATTATGTGGTATAGAGCCAGCCGCCATTTATCAGGATCTTTGAATTTAGACAAATTGATTTTTGCCTCGTTGGTATATTGCTCGCAAGCCCTACTGCTAGGCATGATTTGTGGATTTGTGCCCGGTTGATAACAATAGGCCCACCCCCTATTACATGGGACTTAAACATAACTGGCAAAATGTGGGTGGACTATAGGAACACCTCTGCCCATCCCTTCGGGGAATACAAGCATGATGTTATGTAATGATTTTGTAATTCTTGTAGTATAATTTTATTTAACTATAGAAAAAGCTATAGGTACAGGTATCAACAACGTGTTGTGTAAATAGTCCTATTTATTTTTAATAACATATCTATGTGTACCATTGTCAATAGATAGACGCTTATCAACTGTTACATTTTTCCCTATATTGTTACAGAGCTATACAAAACTATGAGTTGAGGTACTCCAATGATGGCGGATTTGAAATCACTGCGTTCTTGGGAGCGATTGGGGACTTCATAGGGATATTCAGTTTATCCCTTCTGGTTGGCGCTCTAATGGGCTGCTTAACGGCATTGATATCCTTTTCAATATACATGTCTATATTTTTTCGAGAGACATCTAATATAATTTGAATTTTGGTTGATGACTTTCATGCATGGCTTGGAAAAAATAACAAGTGCGCATCGTAAGATGACCCTCGAAATCTTAAGCGTGACATGACACGTCTGCTGTGAAGTATCAATAATTAGCTGTATGACTCACAAGTACCTACTCACAAACGTCACTCGCGTTCACTAAAATTACAATTAATAGTAAGGCTAAGAGTCAGTTCACACCGAGACGTAAAACGACGCTGCGCGCACTTTCTAACATACATTTAGAGCTCTTTCTTTGATTAAAATATAGCACTTATGGACTACAACATGCCTCGCCGGTCGCCACAAGTATTTGCGTGTATTTAATAGCAATTCTACAGGCCGGTCGGTCGCCTAAAGCTGCTTTACGCAGCGTGCTTCTGAAAACATCTGCGCACAGCGTCACATTGCGTATCGGTGTGCACGCCCTAATAACGTATAGATAAACGCAATGAATCCTTAACCAATGTATACATGACGAAGTTCACTCACGTGCGTGAGTGGCCGCTGCTCGAGTCTGCACTCTTCGTACTCATGTCGTATGCGGCCTTCCTTATCGCTGAAGTCTGCGAGTTGACAGGTGGGTAATGTAGAAGTTACTTCTTTGACAGAATACAGGGAGTAAAAAGACCCATCACATAGCCGTTGACTACGCATTCTGTACATCAAAATAAGCTACACTGAGCAAATATTATTGCTCGTAAACTGTTTACGGCAGCGCACACAAAACATTGTGCTTATGGGGGTATGCAACAGTATAGGAGTTGTGGGGGGTATTTAAAGTTAAATTAACTGTATCATTTATTTTAAATCGTGAAAAAATATAAACTTTGTTTTTGAAGGTTACGGTTAGGTCCAGCACAATAAAAAAAAACACAATGACGGGGACTCTATTGGACTCTCGGCTTCGTTAAGCGTCTTTTTAAACACATTAGGTACGTCCCTCGATATCGACTACAATGCGGTTTTATAATTATAGGGATATGTGTAGGAAAACATTTCATTTCAATTTTATTTTACAATGTATCTCGCACTATATTTCTCACACAGAATTCGAGACGGTGAACTCTTAGAGGGGGAGGGGAAGAGGGTTTTGTGACTCGATACACGAGTGCCGATGTGAATATGCTGCTCGGTCATAATTATAAAGCATTGTCGCCAACCCGTCATGTCTAATGTCATGTTGTTTAGAAAATGTGTGAATAAAGTCGTTTCCTAGTGACGCTATTGAACAACATAAATAGATAAAAGCAATGCGGCGAGGCAGTCTTCATATTTTGTTTAAATTTTCTCGTTATAAGATTATCAAATTATAGTCCAGAATTCAAGCAAATGTATCAAATACGAAGCGTTTCTGGCCTAAATTATTTAGTTCAGTTGCCAATATCAGGAAATCAAACAGGATATCTAAATTGCATAACGGCTTAGTAAATCGCACTTCCGCTTGATTGAATGGACGGGTAAAATAGCGGGCCATAACAAAACCCCGCAATCTTAAATTATTAAAACTTGAAGAAGGCAATGAACAAAACCAACATTGTTATTAATGAGGTCAAGCCAAAGTTTACGTCAATAACATAACGGTGAAAGAAATCTTTTGTCGCACCTTATCGCTTCGTTAGGCAGTCAAGTTTGTTTTCCCTTACAAAAGAAGAAAAAACGTCCAATACTCAGCTGGTATACAAATTGCGGACTAAGCTAGTTCGGATTGTGATAGTAATGGTATCGTTACTGAAGTATTTTTTTTCCATTCTGCGGTAAAGTAGGTAGATTACTCTGCGCTCACCGCAATTAAAGTATACCGTTGTTGTAGGTTTTATCGTGGGCTTAGAAAGTTTATGATCATATAATAAATGGAGATAAACATTTATGAGTACTCTTTTTCCGGGAAATAGTATCCTTTTAAAGAATCTAATAAAGACGTTAGACGATGTAGGTTGGTTTGTTAACACTTATTAACTTCATAGTGAAAATTAAACGATAGATATTTGGGTGTTGACTGTTGGTAATTGTCAACGATAGATATTTCAAGTTAAACATAGTATACATTTTTATAGAGCCATATCTTACATTTAAACGGAATCACAACGCACCACAAAACACTAAGGCCTGTTTTTACCAACATTCAAACCACCGGTTACGTATTAAACATTTGGTTTAGGTATGTCAAATTTCCTAAGGATATGTTTTAAAAAGAACTGATTAAATATCTAAACAGTTGATTTAAATTTGGGTAAACACAAGGCTGAATACGTTTAACGCTAAACGAATTTAAAACATCGTTCTGACTCTGTCATTTTCAAAAGATTGACAGAAACAGAACGTTATAAATACATTTAACGCTAAATGCATACAGGGATTATTTTAAATTGACTAAACTCCGCATACGCGATGGGTGTCTATATTTAATTTAATTTAATTTAATTTAATTTTTTATTTCACAATTCAGGGAAAAATGGTACAATTTATATAAAAACATATCTTAAGTGAGCTTATACTAACAAAAACTCGACAAGACATCTGTGTCTGAACTAGATAAATAAATATCTGTATTTCAGACGACAGCGCTCTTCCCTAAAAAATATACATTTAAAAGCGTACAAGTTCAATTTTGCTTGTATTATAATATACCGGTTTCGTTATTTATTTTTATTTTTGATCAAATAAAATAATAATTAAATGAAATGACATAAAGTGGAGTGGGGACCTCCTTTTGTGTCGAATGTAGATGAGTGAGTGTGTGTAGGAGGGTGAGTAAGTGAACTTAGCGTGGTACATATAAGAGGTTTTCAGTTTCGTCATAGTTAAGCTTATGAATGTACTCAAACGCATACAGGGATTATTTTAAATTGACTAAACTCCGCATACGCGATGGGTGTCTATATCTAAACATGATATTTTTTTTTATATTACTTAGATGAAAAAAAATGTCGGATCATCGACCAATTATTATTGTAGTCACGTTCATCAGTTCAGTTTTTTTTTAAACTCCTTCACAGACCCTGATGGGTATCGATATCTAGGCACGATAAAACATAAGAAAACAGTTCATACTTCAAGTAACCACACTATACAGCGGTCGATGAGCTCCCGAAAAAATTATCAAAGTCTATAATTTTTTTTTTATTATCGTGTAAATAATGATACCCATCGCGGGAGTTTAGCTAGCCAATTTAAAATAACCCTGTATTACCCTGTATTTGTGGTGCAAGCGGGTCTTAAAGGTTTTCTTTTATTTTTTCTCTATCTTAATATTATAATAATCTTCATCTTTCTCCAGGTGTGGTGGCGGTCCTATTCTGCGGGATATGCCAGGCTCACTACACGTACAATAACCTCTCGTCGGATTCTCGCAACCGCACCAAGCAACTGTTCGAGCTGCTCAACTTCTTGGCCGAGAACTTTATCTTCACATACATCGGCGTATCTATGTTCACCTTCCCTAAGCATCACTTCGATCCTTGGTTTATCTTCGCTGGATTTGTATCCTTTTCAAACTTAGAGTGCTACAATAATCTTTTGGCGCCTGAATGATATTGACAGGGGGGCGTTGTGGGTAAACATTTGTGAAGTTGACGCTGTCTTTGTGTATTGATAAAACAAGATGGCGGCGTTAGTTTCGATTTTGGCCACACGCCAAAATAACCCTACAAGGTTATTTTGTTATACGTTTACATTGAAACCTAGCCTGAGAATCTGTCTCGTCTTTACTGTTTTGGTTTGATTCACAGTTGGATATTCCATCACTATTATTGGGTTTTCCATCAAGAATAGCTGTTAGTAGTCAGACTTGAGATTCGTGACTAACAGGCGTGGGGCTATGTTAACTGTAGCCTGACAAAATATCGAGATATGAATTGAACCTAAAAAGCATAGGAATCAGAAAACTGATTCTCGATTTTAAGCTCAGAGAAAAAAAGAGATAATTGTTGCGAAGAAAAAGAGATATGTATACAACGATTTTCGACTTCCGCATCGCGATACAGGACTTTTTTTTAAATCCATACCTAATCTTATAATCTACAAATCGGTCTGAAAGTAAGATAAGCATCTATTTCAATTTGACATCAATAAAAATGACAAGTTATCAATAGATTCGACTATTGTGAATTATATTGTGTTAAAAGTATTAAAACATTCGTTGTCTGAGCGAATTCACTAACAGATGAGTATGTTACCTCGAAATACATACTGAATCAGGAGCCTGAATCATTTAAATTGTATTTCTAGATGTGACGTGTAAGAGGAAAATTTAATATTTATCAACCGATTATCATATTGTTAGGCGGAAAAGATTGCTATGGAAAAGCACTTCGTTTATGCTTATGCATTTCGTTTTACCTAAACCAAATGAGGTGTGCTTTAATTAAAACTAAAAGTATAAGCGTTTTGAGACAAATAGAACTGGTTTAACTGAGACTTAAACCACACAAGCTATCAAATATCACTCAATTCCCTTTATTTATGTGCCCATTCGCGAGAAAAATGTTTCGGACGTGACTGCCCGCCAATTCGATAATACGCGTCATCATCCTATCTATCATACTATAGCATGACCTAGCTCTGGAACTAGGTCTATTTTTATTCTAATTTAAAGAGGGGCTATAAAACTAGTCACTACCAGCTTAGGCTGCCAGCCACTTGTTATTTATTCGCCAATCAATTTGTTTATACTTCCATGAAAACGTGCATGTTTTTGTAAACATTACCTCAATTTCTCCTATACGCTCAATTGCATACACACCTAGAACATAGGCAGGCAGATATAATTATTCTGCTTTTGAATATTTCATCAAGCATCTGCTATCTAATTGCGTAAAACATTTTCGTAAACGATTCAGACTAATCTGTTTCATTTTGACAGCTCAACAACATTCATTGCGTTTTTTACGTTGTTGAGCAGATTTTTTTTTCGAACTTATGAAGCAATCTGTTTCAAACCGATCCAGATTGTGATAGATCGTATATTTCGCAATTAGGATGCCGTTATCTGTAGTGGTCTGGTTAAATATTTGCATTGTTCTGTAAGTATTCGAACTCGCATTACATAGCGCAAGAGCCAATAGCATCGTGGAATTCTTAAAACAACAACAATTTTTATTACTAAAGAGAGCAAATATTTATTTATATAAACTTTAAAAATATTGCACAAAGGCAGACTTAATGCCTGAAACCAGAGACATTTTCTACTAGTCAAACTTAGGGTGAAGCAGAGACAAAACATGGCAGGTGCAAAATTCAAGAATAAAATAAAACTAATTCAAAGATATTATACATACAAACAGATAACGAAATATTTATATTTTTTTCTTTTATTGTTTGTGATAATTTAAACTATGATAATATTCCTAAGCCATATACAGGTAACTTCAGTCCTCGGGCGCGCCATCAACATATACCCATTGTCGTTCCTACTTAATCTCGGACGAAAACCACCGATACCAATGAACTTCCAACACATGCTGTTCTTCTCAGGTATTGTAAATTAAACCTTATGTCAATGGTTATAAAAGCCACATGCTGTTTACTTGTATCTGTAGACAGGGTAAAAATTTCAGTGCCAAGTAAAACAATCGGGTAAAGTACCTTGGTCACTTCTTAGTTCACTAAAACTTGATGTCATAGTATAGGGATCTGCTTCAAAGAAATCCTTATTGAGAATCAATCACATTGTGTAAACTTTCAGAAATCAGATGTAATTGAAAGAAATGTTCAAGGAGCCCATATTTATTTATAAAAACCAGCTGCGACCCGCGGTTTCACCCGCATGAGTCTAGATTCCGTGGGAATACCAGGATAAAAATATCCTATGTCCTAACTCAGGTCATGGTCTACCCACGTGCCAATTTCATCCAAATCCGTTCAGCAGTTTTAGCATGAAAGCGTATCAAACGAATAAAAAACGAATCAACTCACTTTCGCACTACAACACTACTTTCGGTTTACAAACAGCTTCTGTATCTATATATACCTAGGTACTATAGGCCTCTTACTGACAGTCGCCAATTACAGTCAGCATTCTCAAAAATAAGTACTTAACCGAGAAACTACGATTCCTATATCTGCTTTATTCCTCATACCTACGAAAACATTACACTTCTAGGTCTTCGAGGCGCAATGTCATTCGCCCTGGCCATTCGGAACACAGTGTCGGAAGCAAGGCAGGCCATGTTGACCACTACTTCGTTGATCGTGATAGCGACCGTGGTACTACAGGGCGGAGCCGCCACTCATGCGCTCGCCTATCTACGTATACCTACTGGGTATGTATCAAAAATTATAACAATACCTGCCTATTATTGTACCACTGTAGGGCAAACCCAGGTTATGTTCAACGAACACGTCACGCCGGGACCGATTGCTGTCAATGGAAATGCGCTCAAGGTTGTTCGAGAATACGTTTACCTCGGGCAAACTCTGCAGTTTGGTAAGAACAACTTTGAGAGGGAGCCTAACAGAATTAGCTGGGCTAGGCAGCGTTTGGGAAGCTTCGTCTAGTCTTCACGTCGCGTATTCCACAGAGTCTAAAGACAAAAGGTCTTTGGGTCCTGCCTGTTATGACTTACAGAGCCGAAACGTACGGACACTCACGGTAAGGCTATTCCATAAATTCAAGGTCGCTCAGGGGGCTATGGAGCGAGCTATGCTTGGAGTCTCTCTGAGGGACCGAATCCGGAACTAGGTGATCCGGCAAAGAACCAAAGTTAGCGATATATATCATAGAATAGGCAAGCTGAAGTAGCAATGGGCCGGCCATATTAGCCGTAGAACCGATGACCGTTGTGGGTAGAAGTGTTCTTGAGTGGAATCGACAAACAAATGTAGGACGCCCTCAGGCGAGTGAGAGTTCCCGAGAATTGAGCTCAATGGCGTGCGATTGGAGAGCAGTGTCCAGCAGTGGACTGTACTGAACTATATATAGAACGTGATCCTTATGATATCTCATACTCTATTAGGGTATTAATGAGACCATATCAAAGAATCCACTGGCACAATGATTATTTTTAATCCTTTTTTTTTATTTTCGTTTTTAGACAATAAACAACGAAGTCATGATTATTTATGGAAAACACCCTTACGTGAAATATGAAAACGTCGAATTTTCTTAGCTTATAATTATGAATAATTGGTTTGATTGAAAATTATTTACTCGTACCTATCAATGAAATTTATAATATATAAATTAGATACACACATCGAGAGTATAGTGTTATGTTATCTTCCAAACTATGTTTTTTGGAACACTAAACTTGTTCTAGGACTTTTTATATTATTTTTACTTATAGCATATAACCTTAGAATTATGGAACATAAAAAGAAACACGCTGTTTACCCTCTTATCTTTACAAATCTGTTAGTGAAAACTAACAATAACTAATAACTTGCAGAGAATCATCAGGCAACGACGAAAATGACGCTCTACCATATCGGGATGTCAGAAGCGTAAGTTTTTTCACCACCCTGTAAATAGTACTGTAAATTAACTTTTGGGTTGCATAAGAAACTTTGAACCACTTTGTAAAGTAGTGCTGAAATTACACTTTTTTCTACTAGTAGTAGACAAAATTATTCACTCTATCGATCGGCAAAACAGTTTTCTTAGTATGCATTTCGTTCATATATATACATTCATTTGTATTTGTTAACCCCTTAGCGCCCTGCTAATATGTTTTCAGTTCTATTTTGTAAAAAAAAAACTTTTCGAGATGTAGCGCAGCAGGCAAAGGGTTTATCAGTAAACATTTTTATGTTTCTAGTTAAAATGAGTACCTAGGTCTACAGCTTATTAACAAATCGTAGAGTACAATAATTTATTTGTTGCTTTCCCTTGTATTTCCTTTATTTTCAACCGCTGCTTTCTGTGTGCCTTATTTTTCTGTTATAACAATCTTTTACTTCCCCATTACTATTTTCAACTTATATTATATACCTACTAGCAAATTAATTTTTTCGAATATTAAGTAAGTACCTAACAGGAGGTCACATTTTAAGATTTTGATAAGAACGACGCTTTTTTAAACAGTTTATCAGGCATGAATGATACGTTTATACAAAATATTACCACATCTTACTTAAAATATTTTTTGTATGACTTCAATAAACATTTAGGATTTACATGGCTACTGAATGTTGTTATAAAGAAGAAAAGCCCAAATCACTTGTATGTAAATTGAGCACAAATGCACAAAAACGAATACCCTTAACTAAATAGTTACTAAGTAATATTTTGTATAAAAAAGTACATACTAAAGGTCATCGGAGCACTGTAGGGCAGCCACAGACCCGCACGTATCATTGGCTCGTATTGTACATAAGGCACGTTAGAAGCGTGTGGTACGGGCAAGCATGTGATTAATAAGACATTATTGTGGCAGCTGTACCAGGCCACGGACTCTGCTGGACCGGTACGTATTCATAGCGCTATGTTTGCACTTTACTGAAGCTTTGGATGTTCATACATCACGCTTTCCATCACATTGCAGTCGTTTCTCAATCTTTCAAAGTTGTGCATCGTTTATCCGTGGTAAAGGGTTTGTGTTAATAACCTTACGAGTTTACCACCATATTGCTTTACTAACAAGACAAGTTACTTATCGTCGTATTATTTTTTTCTAAGCAAGTGTGTGCTCTACAGTTTGAGAAACGGTGAATCGAAATCTTCTTCAAATACTATAACTTGCTAAACTATGTCACTTTAAAAACTTAATTCAGTTTAGCTTGAGAAATATCTTTGGAGAAGATTTATAGTTTATACTTTTAGTTACAGGGATTAATTCATATCATTAGATGAATATTACACTATCAATGTTATTTTTGTATACCTATCTATATGTCATACAACGGAGGATAACTTTGAAATGACTAAACTGCATTCTACGTTCTTAAATGAAAAAGGTTTTCAATTATTAAAAAAAAATTGTAAGCAATGTTTTATACAGTTAGGTATTTTCATAGAATATCCTCCTAACATAAATCGTCCTGTAAAGGGCCATAGTTCTGGCCTTAGCGTTTCATTAACACGTAACTAAAACTGTTTTGTTATTCAGCCCGCTGACATAGGTTTCGGCCTACGTAACTTGGACTCAACGCAACCAGCCAGTTGTGACAGGGCAACAGTAAGACTAATCAATACATGCACGCATTACAAATTCTGCACGAGTCTTACTAAAACACACATACCAACCAAACTGAAGTTTGATGTATCACATTACGTTTTTACACCTTATATTTATAGGGATTATCAGCACATTTCCATACTTTTAACAAATATCGTCTACTTTAACTTTCTTAGTTACAAACATGGTTTCAGGGAAAGTTTGCAATAATGCACCGTGGCTGAAAAGATTTTTTGACAATAATTTTCAATTAATATTTCTATAGTTACTTTCACTATTTCTATATTCTTGAATTTTCACGCCACTAAATGAGGAAAAAGAAAAATAAAAGCAGATAAAAAAATATTAATGTAGTGTTGTGTCGTGCATGATATTTACTTTTACTTTATTGCTTTGTTTGGTTTCTTTTAATATCTAGAGAGGCCGCATGGTAGTTAAATGGGCTAATGGAGCGAAGGAAGTGATTATGCCTTGGGAACTAAACGGTATCGAAGTATGTTAATATTTTTTTAATTATATTACGTTCTATTTATATAGAATGGTTTACCACTCACATGCATGAAATACATGAGCATTATGCAAATAACAACACATCCATGCATGTATTTGGTGAATGTTAATGTAATAAATTAATATAAATAATATAATATATACTATAATGGTTCTTGGATATATGAGAAAACTATTTTGCATTGTACACCCTTCGTATGTAGACATGTGTTAAGTCAAGTTGACACACAATGTAAAACCGCCTCAATGGTCTAGTGGTTGCAAGCGCTACTGCTGAGCATGAGGTCCTGGGTTCTATTCCCATGTCGGGCAAAGTGTTATTGGGTTTTTCTATCTGGAATTTCTCAGTAGCAGGTTGATGGCAATAGGCAAAATGTGGGTGTACTATAAGTACACCTCTGCCCAACCCTTCGGGGAAACAAGGCGTGATGTTATGTGCTTAATGTTTGTAAAATACTTCACATTGTTTCATGATTTAATAAAAACTCACATATCCAAGTACCACTTTATTAATTATAATATACAATACATGTACAGTTCTATAGTGTGTCTTTAATTTCACAGACGGTATCAAAACGTGTTGTTTTATTTGTTTGCAATTTACTGCTACTTACAAACTTACTAAAAGACAAATAAATAAGTAACAAACTTAACATCAAAAACTTTTGATGCCAACCTGTAAATTTGGTACTCACAATAAATTCCTGAACTATTTTAATTGCGATTGAAAATTATCTGTGTTGTTTTTTTCTAACATTGATTTTAATCTTATAAAGTCTTTAAAGAAATATTATACGCAATGTATAATGAATTAATCTTTCTTCTGGCATACTATGATAAATACTATATGTATTATCATTGAAACTTCTTATTAAGCCTTATATATATTTATATTTTCCATATATTTATATAACCTATTTGTGTATCCGATATTATATCGATGTTTCGCCTCTGCAACGTCAGGATACACCCCGCGACCACGGTGATGGTGCTACGGGCCAGAAGGCTCGTCTAGCGCGGCTGTGGGGCGCCGTTGACTCCAAACTGCTGAAGCCGCTGCTTACCCACGCGCGCCCTCCGCTGACTGAGACCCTGCCAGGCTTCATGAGACCTTTGGCGAGGGTACTTACCACTACTCATCAGTATACGCAGGGGGTAAGTGCAGTTTTTAATTTTATCATACGAACTTTTATAACTAGGTACTCTAATACCAAGTCTAATTGAGGTTTCTTCTCCCTTCTTCTTCTTAGCAAAAAGTTTAAATAACTTGTCCCTAATAGTCATGATTTTGAAAAAAGAATAAGCTCGGTCTCATTTGGTCTTAACTCCAACGTTCACTTTAGCAGTGCAGTGGATTGAAATAGCTAGTAGTTATAGGGTAGACCTTTGCCCAACAGTGGAATGCTGTCAGCCTGCATCATCCCACTGTTACCAGTTGCCATTATTTGACTGCGTGGATACGACTCTCTTCATCTGCCCTCTATTCTTTTTGTATGCATGGCATCTTGAAGGTCAACCTCTGAGGTGGTCGGCTGCTAAACCGGGCTATCCTATGGATGCCTTAATAAATTAGGACCTGCAGCTAGGGCATAAAGCTTATAAACTAAGCGACTACACGCTAAGGGCACCGCCTGTGGGGTATGGACCTCGGCTTAGGGGGTCGCTTAAAAAGGGCAGCAAGGGACAGGCTGGATCGGGCGGTATCTGTCCTCGATAGACACTACTTATAATTTTTAAAATAACTTAAACAGTACTCTCTGTGTTCGCAGGATAACTCGCTGCGTAGAACTGACTCTGATTCAGACCTATGCATTGATGAGCAACACCCTATTCCCACAAGCATTGACCCACAGGTAAACTTCATAATGTAAACTTAACGTTGTAACTTTGTGACTGTAATTATCGTCAGGCTTCACATTTTAAGCTTCCAATTTTGATTGGCATGTCGAAATCAATGAGGTGTTGCAATAAAAGAAAATGAGATTGTCAATATATTTTTATGATTCTATTGTGTTTATTTATTCCATACATAATAAAAACGTTCTCGTATTGGTATATTTCTCTCGCCATTATTTTAGTTTTAACTTATTACTTCTATTCATTTTACATATAATATTATGTATATGTATTTGTTTATAAATATTTCATATATTTCCTTTTTTTGGTTGCAGCTATCGATTAACGTTCGGAATGGATATGGGCATGTTTGAGCTTTGTAGCATTAGTGATCCACGGCTGTGATATGAAATTTGCTCTAATAGCATAGAAAAAATTATGATTAATAGGAAATTCCTTTTTAATTATTGCACGCAGCAATTATGGCCAGGACTGGTGGACACAAGGATTTCAGTGGAAGGTATCACTGGTAGCAACATCTAAATACGTGTACCTATTGCCTACGTTAATTATAAATAACTAAATTGAGTGCCACAAATTTTGTATAAATATTAACCATTTAATGTCTATTTCTGCGCAAATATACGATTTTAACTGTTTATAACACTTCAATAAGCGCAATCACTCATTCTATACGTAAACCATAGGATACAAAATATTCTACGCCATATCTGATAAATATAAACAGTTAAAGTGTTAGTAAATTAATGTTGTTATGGCCAGCGTGTGCTTAAATCGTAATGTTAACACGAATTCACTATCTGGGTTAAAAATGAATTTGTATTTTAATGTGATAATTATGTAACGTGAATGTAAGATCTGATCATAAACACTAATTACAAATCCATAGCTGCAATGCAAATAATTATAAAGTTTTATGCTCGGGAGTCGTATACAAAGCACTCCCATAGGTAATCAAATTTATTTTCTATTTGTTTCATACTTACTAGAAAGAGAAAAAATATGTCCTTTTAATTATTATTTTTTGTCCCCGTAGGCTGAATTAATCGCGTGGTCTTTTTAGCACTCAGTTCCTTAAATGTAGCAATAGCTTTATTTTAGTTCATCAAAATTTCGTACTCCATTCGTGAAAGCGCAACACTAGCTTCACTTACGTTTATCTACGTGATAGAATGTCGCTTCTTTTACGAACTCATCTATGTATTATTACACTTTCATGTTAAACAATCTAGTCTACTATTATGTACCTACTTACTGAATATTGTAAAATTAATGTCGTGCTTATTTAAAACAATTTGAATAAGATCTTTTTGTTGACCATCAAATGGGCAGTTTATTAAGTTGCTGGGAAAGGGTAGTTAATTTTATTGTGTTACTTTTGAAACGTTTTTTGTATGCGTCGTAAGTACGGACTCCATACTCCGTGATTGTATTGTCGAAATGAAATTATTACTTACACGTAAAAAGGTTTCTAAAACCAGATCATTTTTAATTTTAAAAAAAAATCTTTTGATAGAATGAAGAGGAACTTCTGTTTTCATCAGGTAAATTGTTACTTTTTGCATTTCATGTTAGATAATAGGTATATATATTTAATAATGTCCTCAATCTGCTTTTAGTCGACTCATATCATCATATTTATATATTACATAGTATTTAACTGATTATATAATTATCAATTTGATCTCAGATTATCAGGATTAAAAGGTAACTAAGAATTCTGTATTTTTCAAAATTTTATACTGAATATTAAAGTGTCCTCATTGTTTTGTGTAAAATAAATCTGCTTCGTTTTAAAAACTTGGCAAATTGAATTTCTTTATGTGTATTAAATCTGATCTTTAAACTTGATTTTCATTTGTTATTCCTAAATGTATCAATCATAAAGCTTCTCAAGTTGCACCACAATTTCCATCTAAAATGTGTTACATCTTTTTCCTACAGAAAACCGGAATTTTAAATAATAATAAATCGTTTATTAACCTCATAAACTTAATAAGGTTAATCGACGATAAAATCGACCACTGTGAACGTTCCGTTTCCTAGATGGTGACATCGAAATTATTCAGTCATACATAGCCATTGTGGCGGGATACTTCAGCGATGTTTTCAACCACTTTCGTAAAAACGTAGCTAGAGTTTCGATGGATACCCACAAGATGCAGCTATGAGGAGCACTAAATCAATAGGTATATATATCGACAACTTTTCACTTGAAATAAATGCCCATCTTTGACTAGCTGTGTCCAATTCGCAACCAATAGGCCTTGAGTGCTTGGCCCACGCAAAGAGCACAGATTGAAGCATATTCCGCTTGCATCACAAAAAGAAAAAAAACGCGCCAATAAAGAAGGTATATTTTTCAAAACAAATGAAACAAGTTCCAAATTTCGCATTTTTCGAGCACCATGGGAGTACCACAAAGTTTTCAGTTTTGCAAACTTGGGTATAAACTACTCTCAGGGTACCTCAGAACATGTAAAAAAATCGTAATTACATGCCTGGACTGTTTTGCCTGGGCTAGAACTCACTTTGTTTCTTTGAAAATGTAAAAAATAAAAAACAACTATGTTTGAAATAGGGTGCGCCGTAAGTAGATATTTATTATTTGATGTTTAGCAAGAGTTCTTGCATGAGAATGATTACATAATAATATACGTAAGAATGTATGATGTGCGAGTGAACGTATGGGTGAGGTAGTGTGTATATCCTTGAGCATACACATTTCCTAGTTACAGACACTGGCATTATACCAAAGTAGTGTATTATAATTATGAAATGTAATGGTAAAAATAAAATATAATTGATTTAGAAACTATTAATTATTATATTTAATACCTAAATACAAATGTAGAAAAGCTACAAATTTTGAGAGTCGAGTTCTTCACTGATTTATGAAGGAGTATCAGGGCCAATTTGTTTCTTGAGTGTCTGTCTTATTTGTTCAGTGACTTGAAACTTGGCGCCATGTCCTGGTACAATCCAGTCAGCTAAATCAGCTACTTTTGACCTGTTCTTCATTTGCTGCACTGGATCCTCACTCCCTGCCTCCAACCAAATGCTGGGATTTTGAACATCTTCAAATCTTTCAAAAAGATCTCCTGAAACATTAATCAACAATGATTATATATGCTACCTACCCCTTTTAACTCCTACTTAAAAAGTCTCAGTTTACCTGGCAGATAGTTTCAAACATATACTGTTCCATTTTAAAAGTAAAATAGTAGATGCTTATCAGGGCAGTGTGAAGCAAGCTTTTAACTTTCATATAAAAATCGAAATCTTATGGATGATTTAAATGTTAAACTTACCGACAATGGCCACTGTTGTAGCCTGTTTAGATATGACAAGTACAGTAACATCAGAGAGTGTATGACCTGGTGTGGGAATCACTTTCACATTCTCATCTATTCTAAGTTCTTCACCTGAAATTAAGGTAAGCATGAACATGTTTTTATAATTAAAATATAGGAAGAATCACAGGCAAATACACAAGCAGCACTTTAAGTTGCTGATAAATGCATGCAGGGACAGAAAGACTTATTCCGCAGATAATAAATTTTATCTGCGGAATAAGTCTTCTCTTCACAGTAAATTTTGAATTTTTGACAGTTTATCCATACAAAAACTGTCAAGAGTAAATCTTATTCCGCGGATAAAATATATTCGTGTTTGGTTGAATCCGCCCTTAAGAGTGCAGCTTAAAGTTAAGTAGCACTTGAGAATTCAGAATAAATAAGAGTTACCTTTATCAAAAGGATGCATGTGATATTCATCTTGAAATGAAACACTGAAGCCAACAATGTGTTTAGCCATCAAGAACAGGTTATTATTACCAATGTGATCTGAATGTCCATGAGTGGAAATAACATAGTTTACATCTTCTGGCCTTACATTATTTCTATCTAATGCTGTAACAAATCAAAACGAAACCAAAGATTAATAACTTAAAACCGATTGGATATTTCCTCTGAGGCACATTGATATGTACCTACCAGTAATTATTTTCTGAGAATCCCAAGCAGTCATTGTGTCTATTACAACATTGTGGAGTCCTTTTAGTAGTGTACAACTACAATTGGCTGACATCTGATCTTTTCCGGTCATTACCGAATAACCATCATACAAAACTATAACTTCACTCATTTTGGCTCATCAGTTTACGAATTTTCAATTAACTGACTTTTGAAAGTAAATAAATAAAGTCTCTTAGATAAATCGCCCTGCTTGCTTGCTTAGTAGTAGCCAGTAGGCAGTTACTTGTTGGGATTTTAAATAAAAGAGTACAAGACTTTTAAAATTTAAGATAATAGGATAGCTGAGCTAAGTATAAACGATTTCTATGAATGTAAAAAAGATAAAAACAATGCAATAAAGTCGCGGTGGCACTTGGTTGACCCTTTGACACTGTGTGTGTGCTTTGGCAGCATTATTTGACTTGACGCGATCTGACGCGATCCACACAATTTAGTAAGTAAAAAAATGACATAAGTTTTACCGTTCTGGAAATCTTGTCTTTCAGCAACAAAATCTGCTTTATGTAACTATGTACAGTATGTAACTCCACAAGTTTGTTTTGTTTTATAATTGTTAAAAAATACAAATTATTACATAGGATGAAAGGAATATCCAATTTCAAAATAACTGAACACAATTAGCATTTCTAAACGACAGATCTCTTCTATTCTATCCCTGTCTCCCTCCTCAGCTGTCTTTGCCGGTTATTTTTAGGTTAAAATTCTAAAATAAATTGAAGAAAGCTGCGGTGGTACATACTTTTGTACGTAGGTTATTTTAAAATTTCATCGTGCGCCAAACATTTCTTTATTCATGAAAATTGCGCATTTGAATAATTGTATAAGTCGTGTCATTTAATAAATGCAAGTTCATTGTATGTTCATTGTTTACTCAGGGTTATGAAACAATAAAGTGGATCTCTGTCGCCTCGGGAGCGCCAGTCTTTGTGAACCATGTCAGGAGACGTGCAGCCAAGGAAACGTAAGGATAAGAAAAGGAAGAAAGGTAAGAAATAAGCAGTAGAGTGATGAGATGTGGTATGCATACCAATGAGATTTAAATGGCCTTTAATTTGCGTTACAGATGAGTTAGGCGTAGAAGAAGGGCCTCGTGGCACGGCTGCAGCGCTTGGTGAAGGCGACGTGTTTATGCATTCTCATAATGAACATGGCACTGGTGGACATTGGTGTGCCAAGATCATATTCTTCTCATTACTCGCTGTACTTGTTACTCTTATTGGACTGATCATACTGGAAAATAGAGGTCTTTCAGAATGTTAGTATTATCAAACTATATAAAACAATAATTTACATTCCTACTAAACAATTATTCTAGAACTGAGAACAATGTTCAGTCAATCAAAATTAAATTTATAACAATAATGCCAATTTTCTTTTATCAAATCATAAGTTGGGTGTACCAATGACCTTATTATCTAATGTGAATTGTTCTCTTTGTAAATACACTATTTTGTAGTATTAAACCAGATTTCATGAAATATGTATTATAATAACGTTACAGTAGAAGCAAATTCAGTGGAGTCTCGGTATTCAGGAGTGCTAGAAGGTTGGCTGGAAGATGCACCAGATGATGACCACCATGATGAACATACTTTAGAACTGAAGCACCATGTAAGTTTCTAATTGATAAGGCTAAAGTTATGCATACACAGTACCTGGAGACCTTTGTTTTCCGATTGCTCCTTTTGAACCGTACTGATAGCAATTGCTTTGTTGTTCGAACAATTGTATTTCCATTTTTTCCACTACATGACATTCATAGATATAGTTCCTGGGTATATTTTTCACAAGTTCCTTATCAAAAATGTGTAAGCCAAGATCATGAATATGAAGGTATCTTAAATATAATTTACCTACCTCATAGAGTTCTGTAAGTATAAGATTTTATTGACTATTTAGTAACACTACTGCTGGATCTGGCAGATGGAGGAAAGCAACATAAAACCTAGCCTATGGCATTAAGTCCGCTTCTGTACATTTGTGTGCTTGAAGTATTAAATAAATAAATAAACATAACTTTTATTAATTTCATCTGTACAACAGTGTTTTACCTTGAGCTTGTGACATAGGATAATGAAGAAGCGGATCATGATGATCATAGTCCAGAAATAGATCATGATGACGATGAAGATGATGAGCGCGAAGGTGATGATCATGATGATGATGATGACGAAGATGATGAACATGAGGATGATGAAGAAGCAGATGAGCATGATGATGATGACGAAGATGAGGACCACGAACAAGAGGATGATGACGACGACCAGGAAGTAGATGATCATGATGATGACGAACACAAAGAGGATGAACTTGACGATGATGAAGCTGGCGACCACGATCAACAAGATGATGGCAACAGCGAAGAACAAGATTTAGACAAATCAAATGAGGTGTGATATTGTTTTCAGTCATTAAGTACTTGCTTTTGTGAAGGTCTTTTAGATCTTTATTCTTCTATTGATTCAAACTTTCAACAGGACGATGATAATGAAGAACACGCTTATGGAAAGTATGATGAAAGTGATGAAGACAAAACATATGACGCAAATGATGATGACGATAATGACGACCTACAGAGAATAGACGAAAACGACACAGCACAAGATGATGATAATGATGAGGAACAAAACGAAAAAACTAATGGTAGTATTGAAAATGATGATGAAGACAACAGTGAAGAAAATGAAGAGGATGACAATGAAACACGTGAAAACGAGGTGCAAAGTGTGATGCTTGGCAACAATAAACAATTTTGATTTGATTGGCACTAACAATTTAAGCTTATTTTTCAAAATTTTACTCTTAAGATACAAATGTTGCAGTGCGTTTTAATATGTTATTAAGAATAACAAATAATAACAAATTACTTGGATTGTCACTTACAATATTAAAAATGTATCGCGAGACTACAGTATGGCTTATTACTGTTACATTAGTTTTGTTTAATCTTAACATTTGTTTGTTTTTACTTTTTTACATGTTCATCGAAATTCGATATACTTTTGTATGTGTTTAGAAGATGCGATCTTATTTGGATCCCTGTTTCACTGTTTAATTGACTGGAATACAATTACCAGCAGCACTAATTTGATTTATGAACACAAACTTTTGGGTTACGGAGAAAGTGGAAGCTTCAGACTTTAACCTTCTCATAAAACACTACGTTATTAAAGTGAATTGAGACATAGCGCCTTCTATTGATTTTCGCTTTCGTTCTACATTTCTAATTCAATACTTTGATTTGTAGACAATGTTAAAAGTTTATAACTGTTGTAGTTTGTGATAGATTCATTACTATAGGAGGTAAGGTTTACGATCAAAGAATGTTACAGGAAGAAGAGGAACATGAGGAAGAAGTAGAAGATCTAGCAGTTGAAGTAGAGAGGCTAGAGAAAGAGGTTTCCGATGAAGATGCGTTATCTGAAGAACTACCAGCAGCCGAAGCGGAGGAAGACGATAACAGTGAAGGTAAACCTATAAAATGGAAATAAAATAACTAAAACTGTTTCTCTTGTGGTCATGCTGCACGTGAGAATTTGACATTGAAAGCGCCTTTCTTTCAAAACAAAGGTTTTCATAGGTCAGTTGTGTCTGCTTCGTAAAATTGGTTTATTTGTTTTCAGAAAGCTCAAGTGAATTAGCTCCAGAGGACGTTGGAGATGTAGGTGACCTTGAGGATGAAGTTCCTGAAGACGACGAGTTTCTGGAACCGGACGACATAGTGGAGGCTATTGTTGTACCGAAAGGAAAACCTTTCATTGAGGTAATTAATACTCAACTCAATGTATAATACTCTGGTTTTATGATATCAACACATAATGCTTTAGAGATTGTTGCGCGCCGCTTGTTCATTCAATTTCAACACTAGGAAGCGGTGAATGGTCGCCTTTTTTGGGTGGTCAATTGTAATAATAATAATAATTTATTTATTTATCAGACATCTGGATCCAATTACAAAAATACCTACAATTCTAGATGTTAGTAAACAATTTTTTCATTCGTATGTTTCTGAGCCTGATTTCAATGACTTATGATTTTATTATTAATTGGCAGTAGTTCCTTTGTCCCACCAATCTAGGGTCCAAAGAAATAAGAAACATGAGTAGTTCAAAAACCGCCACGTATTAACAAGTTCCCTTTCTCTAGGTTGAAGAACCGTCTACAATAAAGCCCGCAGACACGCTCGCCGACGAAGAAGAATACGAGAAACAACAAGAAGAATTGAGACGTGAGCAGGAACAGGCTTCTCACAGTAAGTTATTTGAACATTGTAGTTTCCCTGCATGCTTACGATTACCCTTAATAATTTGCTTTTTATGTACCTATGTGGCTTTTATTACTGCGCCATCTGGAAGGTTTCAGTCTCCTCTAAATCAAATTAAACCTCCTTTATAACTGCATATTTGACTTCCACTCTTACTAAGTTTTGGTTTTTGGTTTTAAATATTACAAAATAACATTAGATCTAACATCTGAAATATTTTATTTCATAAAAACTTTGTAAAAATAAATGTTGTTGAAATTAATTTCTTTTATTTCGACCCATTTGCTTTAGTCGTGCTAAGATTAAGATTATTTTCTTTTTTTTTTGTTAATAAGACACGGGACTCACAAACACATAATATATTATTTCTTAATTTTAATATTTCTCTTTATTTTGTACTTTTTGTTTCTGTGTTGTAATGCTTGTTATGTCATTCAAAACATATTATTATTTTTGTAAGGGATTAAAAGTCAGGTTTGTATTGAGAAACCTATCAAAAATTATTTTCCGCCTACGACCTAGAACTTAGGTAGGTAAATGTGTGGATATGAACACGTAAAATTGTATCGTAGACAGGAATAAATTTTATCCGCGGATTAAAAAAAATCCTGGTTTGTCGGAACCGCCCTAAGTAGATTATTATACTGTTACTTGTACATTACATATTATTTAAAGTTTTCAAACATCTGTTTATCACGCATAGCGTCTTAGTTATTACATTTGTCGCTAAATTAATTCATTCTGTAAATTGACAGTTCAAAACTTGCATAATTGTATACCTTATTCGTTCTTTTGTTTATACAGGGTCAAATGTAATAAATAATAATATAACTATAAAGACATGACTGGTATCAATATCAAATCTTGAGAAAACAAAGAAAAAATCCTTTCCAAACTTTATATTTCTCATTGGTCGTGCGTACCGCGGCAGTTGAACCGTGGGAGCTGTAGTTACCTAAAATTAAAAGTTTGTAAAACCATACTTTTTTAGTTTTATCATGTTTTGTTATCGATCAGTGAAGCTTCGCCAGTTAATTTAATTTGACTCTTGGAGATGGAAAGGGCTGTGCAATTAGCCCACATCCAAAATAGAATCTTTCGCAGCTCTCATTACGGCGTGCTATTTTTGTTTCCTAAAAATATCTGAAAGACAAAGAACCTTCAACTATGCGGAGCATTTCTTGAATATTTTGCATGATTACTTTTAAATGCGGCACCGCCGCGGCGCCATTTTGTTTAAAGTCGGCGTACGCTACACAAAGGCAGATTCGCGTCGGCTGTTGTGCATACTTTATTCAAATTGTGTATGAATGAATTAGGGTGTTGCCAAGCCCTCTCATCCTTTATTAGTGATGCAACACACGCGTTATTATATTCAAATGCATACTTGGACAATGAAGGCGTTACGGAATTTTGTGTTGTCGCAATAACCTGTACCTCTAGCACAATCATGGGTCTATGTTACGTTGTAGTACCTTACGCTTTCCTCGCTATAGGCGTTCCCACTTCCCAGTCGTTTGCTCAGATACACATTTGAAATATTGTCGATGGCGACAGGTACGTACGAATATGGCGACACGAAAACTTCCTTGATTTTCGCGCTAGGGGTACTGGACGTGTCATGTTTGGGCCACTTATTGCGACTCCACGAGTCAGTGCCCAGTGCGAGAGGCTAAGGGGCTAACGCGTATGCCGCGTGTGTTGCAGTGTGGCTGAAGCTGGTGGTGGGTGGCGCGCTGCTCCTCGCCACTCACGCGGTCGTGCGCCGCGCCACTGCTCCGCGCGGTGCGTACACACTACCTACTAACTAAACAACCTTATTGACATAATTGACCATCACTTTCAACCAAATATAACATGCAGACACATGCGATATGTCGGCTGTGTCTCTGGGATGTCCATAGGCGGAGGCGGTAACCCCTTAATGTCAGGTTGGCCGTCCAATAACATAAGAATATAATATTTCCAGATTTGGAAACTAGACAGTTTAAAAATTCCGTGTAGTCGCTTATTAGACGAAATCATAGGATAATATGAATATACTTTTCAAAATTTAATTGCTAACTTCTATTATTTGGGTAGCAACAGGCTTATTGGGATTTCCATTAAAATAAAATGGAACGGCGATTTAAAAAATGCTTACTGTCCTATTAGAATCCAATCCTTACACTT
Organism: Eupsilia transversa; assembly: GCA_914767815.1. Classification (NCBI taxonomy): domain Eukaryota; kingdom Metazoa; phylum Arthropoda; class Insecta; order Lepidoptera; family Noctuidae; genus Eupsilia; species Eupsilia transversa. The sequence continues at coordinate 6,914,933 of OU611874.1, forward strand.
GGAACAACTCCAATAAAGCTTATCTATTTATATTTGACAAGTGTAATAAATTAACAGTAATTAGAATACATACATTACCCAGACAACGAATTAAAGTTTTAAAGCAATACCTATTAAAATGAGAATAAAGTTATTTTGCTTTTAGCATAACTCATGTTTTACTATTAATTATTCCAAACGATGGAGATATTCAGTCTAACACGCAGCCATTTAGGGATTGTGAAGTACTTATTCATACTATTATAGTCAGAAAATGAAAATAAATTTTTATAACAGATGATACGGCAGCAAGTGACGAGCACGCTAGTAGGGAGGAAACGCCAGTCATTGACCGACGTATGACTCTCATATCTGAAGAAGAAGCCGCAGCTGGTAGGAAACATTTCTAACAGATATTACATACACTAATCGCACCTCGAACCTTTCATAACTAGTTATTTTACGTGCTTCAGCAATACCAATTGAAGTTGTTGAAGAAATTGAACCAATATTGGAAGAAACTTTGCATGAAAAGGTTTCTGCCGTGCTTAAATCTGTTGCAATTCATAAAGAAGAAAGCGAGGACGAGGAGGTTGAAGAAGAAGAAGAAGAGAACGAAGTAATAATCGACACAAAGGTAAGACCGTAACTGATATTTTAAACCAGTAAAACATACATAAAATGCTTACAAATAAACGTAATATAAAAAAATAACCCACAGGATGTACCGGCAAAAGAACCCGCGAAAGACAAAGAACTGTACAGCGATGATGAAGAAGCCGAGGAAGAGGAAGAAGAAGAAATTGTAAAGAAAGTAGTAAACGAGCCTCCGAAACAAAGCGCGCCCGTTCAAAAGACAGTTGCGCCAGAGGCTGACGACGATGTACCTGATGACGTAGAGATTATCGACGAAGAACAAATTGAGGAAGAGTTAGAAGAAGAAGATAATGAGGAGGAAGAAATCTCGGACGTAGATGATGCTGAGCTTCTCAGTCGACTCGAAGCTAAATACGGACGCCTGCCCGAACCGGAGCGCCCTGGACAAAAACACAGTAAACACGACTGTATGCGCGTGACCGCTTGCTCGAGTAGACTTGCTTCATCATTCTAACCACTTAACATTCCCTGGCATGAACTAACAGTAACGTGAGTGGATATGAATTATTGATTTTTAATAATATTGTACTTATTTTTTGCTCTCCATATTTTATGTGTTTCTGTTTTTAGAATAGGTTCGATATTCATAACTATGTAGTTTTTGGTCCCGATAGATGATCAACCCCGAAGATATCACTACTCTTGATAGATATGAGAATATTCTGTATAATAAAGCATTGAGATACCAGCGGGTAATTGCGTAACACACACAAAATGGCAATTGAGAGCAATGCCTTTCATGTTGACAGTTCAACCACATTCATTGCGCTTTTACGCAGTTGGGCAGACGAATTTTTCAAACCTATGAAGCAATGGATTAGGCATTTCTTTCAAAATCCTCGGATTCTGATTGAACGTGTATTACGCAATTATGGTGCAGATCCATTCATGATACATCCCATTCTATTCTATATAACTGTATGAAAACGGCAACAGACGGCTATGTCGCCCTCTACGGAATCGTTTGCATAGAATTACATAAAAACCAATCGTGTTGCTGCGGTCTGTCATCGCGAATCGCAGTGGCGGCTTGCCACTTTGCCACTGCGATTTGTGGTTGTGGTCGCCGTTGAAATTAAATAGGTACCTTTATTTGATAGATAAATGACATTGTGCGTTTGGTTTTAAAACCATACATTTTCGATTTTCAGAGGATGGTGGGAACAGTATAGAGGACGACTGGCCGGGAGAGCCCAGTGAACAGTACTGGCGCCAGCAGCTCGACCAAGCCGAAGATGAGTTGCGCCAGGTGAGGCTTTAGTAAAGTTGGAGCTTTGTGAAAAAATCTGTAAATATGATAATGAAAAAATGTTTTCTTCCAAAAATTGAGGCATTTAAAATTTATTTAATCTTAAATTCACTGGCTGACAGCGCACAGCTAAAGCATGACATTTTGCACAAGAATTCTATAAATGTATAAAGAAAGTGAGCACTAAGGAAGAGTTTTTGAAGATTAATTCTCTAAAGGGGTTAAATAGGAGAGGAAACTTTATAATTTTCTGGTAGCCATAGACGTTACGATATACTCGCGCAAGTTTAGACTTGCACAAGTCTGCGTAACACCGAATGGCTCGGATACTTGTGCTTATTCATTCGACACAATCATGTTAATGTATACTTGTGCAAGTCCAATTTTGCGCAAGTATATCGTAACGTGTGTGGCTTGCATTAGAACGTGGAGGTTGGTAGTTAGACTTAAGATAGTTGTATAATATATATAAAGATAGTTGTATCATCGTTTTTTCGAAACTCACCTACCCCTAAGAGAAGTTGTACATGGGAAATCCCAACGCACACACGGCTTGTGTAGAATATCGATAAACGAGTAGTTAGGTAATTGTTGGTGTATTCTCATGTTTACTATTTCGAATGATTTGATTTGTGTCTTAATGGATTATTTTTAGTGCACGTAACAATGTTTTTTAACTAGCATGCTACTCAGGTGTGGTTTTTTTTTCTAAAACCTTTAGCTTTTGCTTGCATCTCATAACACCACAACGAATACACCAACAAAAACAAAAACCGGACAAGGATGAATATTTACGCGTGCTCAGTATTGATTTTATTTCTCGAACCAACTATGAACAACATAGTTATGTCTGCGAAAATATACAATATCTTTAAAACTATATTGACTTTAATAGCAAAATCGCTTAGAAACATCATAATCTTTGAAATTTTCGCATTCAACAATATCCCACTTGCTTGTGTGCATAGATTTTTTTTCATCCCTCGTGTCACATGTAGGGGTAGTGCCACACTGCCACCCATAATATTTTTATCGTAGTTACAATACACATTTCCAATTTACGTCTCTATAGTGCTCTGAATAAAATGGCTGTGTCGCATCCGGACAGACCAACATGACGAAATTATAAAGGTTCCGTTTTTTGCCATTTAGAACTTTAAAAACTGGGTTGGTATGTGAACTTTCTGAAAAATTCTCATAAAACAATTCAATCAAATTCCAGGAGTGGCTCGACTAACTTATTTTATTTTTTGCACCCAAAATTCGCATCCATCATACTTTGCTCGTTGTGCCATTTTCCTATCGACTCGTCGGCGGACAGTCGGGCTGAGTCCCGCGCCCGCACCCCGCGCGGGCCCCCCAGTGTCCGACGACGACATCGACTCCCCCTAGAGTAGGAGCGGTTACTCACCTGCCTGCCTTTGAAATACGAATTGGGAATCAAATTAACTGTAAATGTCCTGGCAACCAACGTCTGTCAAAGCCTTATATAGAGACAGTTTTTAATCTCAATTTCGGGTTGAATTTGCTTCCAACTTCGTTGTATGCGGGTGAGCGGCTGTTGTGTGTGCGTGTGTGTGAGTGTATCGTGTACTAACGTGCGGAGGGCGAGTGGAGCGCGGCGAGCCAGCGCGCAGGCGCCGAGCGACTGAAGGGCAGCGCGCGCGCACGCTGGGTGCTCGCGCGGGCGCTCGACGTTGAGGCCGAGGCGAGACGAGATAACCGTCTGCTCACAAAGGCTATCACTTCTTACCTTGACGTGCTCAAAATGAACGAACGTCTTACCGACAAAAGGCTACTTGAGGTCGCCTATCGAACCCTTGACAGAATACGATTTAGAGGTAAGGTTCCTTCCGTCGCCGACTCAATTTTTTTTTTAAATGTGTCTGTGGGGAAAATAAAGTGGTCATGCGTGATTGTTCTCAGGTAATTATTTAAGTGCGGAACCCGTCTACAGGTTGCTGATTCGAAGATTTCCTGATGTTGTCGACTACCACAACAATTTAACGGTGTCTTTCCTTATGGCTAACAGGTAGCTTTTTAAAATAAATAAACCTGGATAGTACTAAGTTATTATAAAAGTAGCTATGAAAATGAAATCCTTGTTTCAGGGTTGACCTCGCAGAACAGGTCATAAAAGAAACTCTTCAGAAGTGGCCTGAAGATCGCTTCGCCCTAGCCCACCATGGCTTTGTTCTGAAAACGAAACATAACCGTGTCGAGGAGGCAGTTGAGGCCTTCCAAAAAGCTCTGGCTGGAGACATTGGGCCCGCGATCGAACCCCGGTTCTACTACCATCTCGGAGACTCACTCCTCTTACTGGGTCGATACTCTGAAGCCCATGAAGTCCACAAGCGAGGAGCGGCTCTGGGACACTTTTTGTCGCCCGCGCAACGGTCCCTCTATAATGTTGAACGACTAAAAAGTCAACCGTGGTGGAATATAGAGCAGACTCCATATTCAAAGTTGGCTCGCGAGCTAGAAAAATCCTGGAAGGAAATTTTGAAGGAAGGAGAAACTGCTAAAGCTTTATATGAAAAGGAGAAAGAAGGGTTGAAAGAGCGAGGAGAATGGTCGCAACTAGACTTGTTCGTGCGGGGCCAGGAAGTACCGAATAGATGTAAAAGGGCACCGGTGACGTGTTCCATCGTACGTTCAGAGGTGGCCGCGGCAGGCTGTCGGCGTGGCCAGGTCAAGTTCAGCGCCATGGAAGCCGGCACACACGTACGACCTCACGTCGGACCCACCAACTGCCGGTTACGAATGCATTTAGGTCTCAGCAATACCAAAGATACTTACATAAGAGTGGATCAAGAAACCAGGTAGTCTATTTAAATCCTTGTTTTCAATTGATGATATTTACACTTAACGAAAATCAACTTTATGGGAGTGTAAATTCAGTTGATTTCACAATGAGTACTATTGAAAAAGTCATATAAATATTTGAAGTTGTAGCGCAAACTGAACTTTATGTGTAAGCCTTAAATTTTTTTTTAAACACATTTGTTTACATGTATGGAAAGTAAATCGCCAACGGAGTATATTGTTTGTTTTTGATTATAGATTATAGTGGTAGTGACAATAATCTCGGATCAAAAACTGTCGCGCGACAACTAAACTACTGAACGCAGCTCACACGTTGTAATATTTTTGTTTTTTATTTACAGACAATGGCAAGTGGGAAAGACGTTGATGTTCGACGATAGCTTTGAGCACGAGGTGTGGCACAACGGCACCGGCACGCGGCTGGTGCTCATCGTGGACGTGTGGCACCCCGCGCTCTCGCCCGCCGAGCGACGCGCGCTGCCGCCCATCTGAGCACGTTCCTTAGGCACCTCAGCACCTGTGCCACCGCCGGCGTTTAACGACAAGCGAATACACACTGGTATACGTATGTACCAAACGTGAGTCTCTCAGCGAGCGTTCTGCCCGTAAAGCGAGCGTCGCTGAGCTAGTACTGTCTTTGATAGCTTTTGTCAAGAGATCTGCAATCTTTTGTACGTTTCTTGAGCGAGAAAATCGTTGATATCTAATCGCTTCCTCGTCGGCGGTGGGACAGGTGCCATAGTGTGCATGCGCCTTTACTATGCCGATATCAAATAAAAATAAGCGTAAAGACAAAAAAAAACGCAGTGCGAAAGTATTTTTAATGTAAGAATGAAGACTAACACTTTTTAAGTCGTTGTTATGAAGAAACTAGTCAATTTAATACGACGATAAATTGCGTAGCATTTAGTGTCATGTCGGTTCCGCACAAGTAACTTTGAATTTCTTTTAGAGAATCTCGTTTGCACGATATCATTTATTATGTTTGTAAATCTTTTTATCTCTAAAGTCATTGTCGTAATCAAGACCGGTTTGGATTTAAGTTCAACTCTTCGTGTACTGGAAGTTAGTAGTCGATTTTGCATATTAAGTTAATGCATTTGTATTGAATGTAACTAACAACTTCATTATCCATTTAATATAATCGTAATAATAGTCCACTTATTTTTCTTGTGTGTTATCACTTATGTTTATGTACATAGTCGGCCAAAGTAACATAATTCAAACAATAGGTAGTTGATTGGTTATTACGTGACCAGTATTTAATAATACCTTGTGATATATTTTTGCGATTTATATTAGTGTCTGTTAAGATTTATGTTAAGAATAAAATTCCAATGCTCGATATGAACTGCTTTTTTTGTAATTTTGTTCCCAGGAACAAGTCCCAATATGAAATGAAATTGTTTATCCTGTAAAAGGATATCGGAATCACTTTTACACGTCATATTAAACAAATACTAGAACTAAGCTAGATGAGGTCGGCGTTTCCTATCTGACTCTCGCAGTCTCTTTTAAAGTCCAGACATAATCTTGGTAAGGCCATATGAGGACCATGTGGATTAGTGTCTGAAATGGTCTTTTGTATTTTGGAAAGAACTCCACAGATTTCAGTGGACCTGTCCAGTCAGTGCAAGCGTTTGTCAGTAATCGTGGAGCTCAACTCAGAACTTACGGAGCTCAGCCACTCGACGAACAATACCAAAGAAAGTATATTTGAGTAGGCCGCATAAAATACTCAAACTGCCAGACCATCACTAACACTAACTGAAAAATAAACGAAAAGAGAAAAAAACCACATAGTCCACACATTCACAATAATAATAGGGTGCGTTTTCACTGAAGCGGAAGCGAACGCGAGGAGCGGAGCGAAGATCAATTATTTACATTGGTTGAAATCCACATCGCGTCAATAAGGGCGAAGCGACACTTCTAAATAACATATTTTTTTCTTGAGGCGATTCGAACGAAGTTAGTTTATGGGTTTTAGTTTTTATTACTTTTATTTTTTTAAAGTGTCGATTCGCCCTTTTTAGGCGAATCGCCAGTAAGCCGATTGATCGATTCCTGCACGTCTTTGCTCCGCTTCGCTCGTCTCCGAGATCGTCAGAACTGTATCAAATAAAACACAATATTTCCTTAGTAGGTGTATATTTGGTATAAAAATTACCAGACAGTCTGGTTCAAATATAACCTATAACTTATTCTCTTAACCTAATAAAGCTCGTTGTAATCTAATTAATTGCTAGGTACAAAATTGGTCCTTAATCATCAAGACTGTTTAGTAAAATTCGATCATTATATATATATATATATAACTCCATTTCAAATAAAGTTGATTAAGAGATTCTAGTTTATTACTAACTTGGACGGAAGTACACCTTGTAAATTCTTATAACAATACAAAAACAGTATAAAATAATGAATCGTACTTTCTCAAAAGCTTTCACATTATTAACTCCTTATCTTGATGTACCTAATCTAATGAACTGACACACTCTTGAACGAGAAGAATATGTACTTACTCAAATAATATTTTATGCTCTGCAGCTTGCGTCAGGAATGTTGCCATTGGAATGTTAACAGGGATGGACTTTGTCTGGAATATATATTTTTTTTTGTGCAAATATTAATAAGTATAACTAAGCCACTGGGCATCTGTGCCAGTATGCAGTAATATCAATAAAGGACCCACAAACAGGCGCGACGCGAGTTTAACAATACAATTTCTAAGAAAACTTTACGGTAGAACAATTACCGGTGTCGAGTCGCGCGACAAGTCGCGGCAGTATGTACGAGCCTTAATGGTGTGGTGTTCAATATACTTAACCTAAATATCAGATCTGAATGACAATATTTTTGTGATATTATGGTAAACTAACCTATTTCTGGCAGAAACTTAACACTAACACTTCCATTAAAGCTAATGTCTTGATAAAGTAGGTAATAATAATGACTTAAAATAATATCCTAGCGTAAAACCCAATTTAATAATAATCATTTTGAAACAATTTCAAAACTAATTTAAAAAGTAATTCGTATAAAATCACATTCACATTACGATTCATTCATTCATAAACACACCACTTGATGGCAATTATTATTTCGATGTTCTTAAATATAAGTCAGAACTTAATAACTACAGTAAAAAAAGGCTCATGTTTCAACTTTCGATTACCGAATATCATCACAAGAGTAAGGCACTTAAGTACTCCGCAAGTATTTAGGACTTGGACATTATGGTGCTATGTTCAGTTATAATGGTCATTAGCAGGCTGATAGGCGGGCGGGCCGGGCGCCTGCGGCGTGGCGCGCGCGCTGTATGGCGGCGCGGGCGGCGGCGGCGTCTGCCACGCGCCCTCGCCGTACGCGCCTCCGTACACGTACGAAGGAGACTCGCAAGGAGTTATATTGTCTACTCTATTATCGTAAGTTGGCGCGGTCTCATAAGCTCGCTCAATATTATCATAGGACGGAATGTTCGGCTCGTACTTCCTCGGTGGGTTCGGTTCGTTGTACGGCCCGACGACGTCGTAGCCGGACTTCATGCTGCTTCTTCCTATGGTGTTATACCTATTATTAGTTACTATAGGAACAGATTCGACAGGAGGCGGTGGGTCGTAAGCGTCTTCTACACAAGGGACGTTTTCCCTTTCTGCTGTGTGATATGAAACTGGGCGTGCCGCGTGGAAATTAGAGTATGACGAGTGCGCTGACGTCGGACGAGACGCCCTCGCCTCACGCGGCAACGAAGCATTAGATGATAAATATCCAGCATTTCTGTATGAACGACGTGATCTGCGTACTGAGGAGTTGTTTCCCCGGGAACCTGAACGACGTTTAACTCGGCGGGGCGTCATTGGTTTCATAGAAGTTTCGCTGATGTTTGTTTCTGTTGGACTCAATTCAATCGTATACACTGGACGACGCGACATTGTTCCTTTATCTGTGAAGATATTATGCGCATGAGCATGATTTTCTATGTCACATATACATTTTATTAAAATTAGCATTTATTTTACCTGCTGATGGCTTTTGCTTCTTAAATGATCGATATGCCAAAACTACAGCAAGCGGTAATGCTGTGGCAGCAAAAATAGCGGCAACAGCTGACTGTCCCAACTCGACATGGTCCCACTGCATGAAGCAGCCTTCGACGCGCGTGGGCCGCCATGTGCCAGGTCCGTCCACTTCATCCCACACTGGCTGACATCCCCAACCATTGCTCTCCCACCAGCTTACACTGCCAGTGCCCAAGGATAACAAGCCACTGTCCTGCAAATATGTATGAACCGTTTAATTAAACCTTTCACTGTAATAAAGATTTTACTACAACAAAAATATTAATTAAATATACATACCCGATTCAAAGATCCCAAATTTAGGTAGTAGCAAATCAGGAATACATTCCAAACCAGCCACATGAAACTCCATATTGCGTACTGTAACAAATAACAAGATTTTGTTATTATACTTACAGTTACAACCACTTATAGATATAGAATTATATTAAAGAACAAAATCCAAGTGAGACAGTTTTCCAAAGTATTACATACAACTAGAATTTTGTTGTAATTTGCATATGAATCATTATGAGGATCAACAGCCCGTGTAGATATGAATGTTGCATAATGTTAATTTGTTATTAAAATCGAATAAACAACAGAACAACTGCATGAATACCATTGTGCTTAAATAACAAGTAAAAAGTTTTAATAAACAAGTAGTTCATCAGCACTCCGTCTATGCTTCTTTTATGAATACAATAAAATTCTGAACTACATGGTGTGCCTAGCTAGTATAAGTGTCAATCACTTTTAATAATAACCAATACTGTTTCGATCAGAAAGAGAATTTTATTTTTCAAAAAATTGGATTAATAAACCAGTTTGATCAAGAGCTTGATATGGAATGCGTTACTCCTAAGTACTAGACATTTTTAGTAAATCCACTCTCTTGAGCCTTTAAATTGTAGCTTCAAAGTGTATGTTTAGATGATAGTCAACAATAACTTAAAAAGGAAATATGAAAAAAGTGTTGTAATGAACAATAAAGAATTTTATAGTGAAGGTATGTTAGTACCATAAAATTAGTTACATAATGTTGTTTATACACATGGTGAAAGCAAGAGAACAAAGTAGGTCACTTCAACATCATAGGCTACTATATTGATTACTGATAAACTTACTGCTAAAAGATATTTCGTGATATATTGAACTGCTCCAAATGATCCAAATATTATCAAAAGTATGTTAGTGAAGTTTGCAATAATTGGTAGCCACATATATCCCAGGAAATCAAACACTTGCCGCTGTATTGTGATGATCTGTAATAACAACAATAGCATTAGTAATCAGACTAACTCTCAATGAATGATTCATTAAATCAGAATCTACAAGGTACCTATTGGAGGTCATCAATCCTTTGGTTTTCTAAGATTATAAGTCATCTTAACCTTCAAGTCATACGAATCAAAAAAATTACAGACATTTTGGGGGAAGTTATTAGTGTAAATATGTTATCTTGTTTAATATTACGTATACGATAAATTCTTGCAAATACCAATCAAAAACCATACCAATTCTAAAATACAGACGATCAACAATAATGTTCTTAGACCACAAACTGCCATTTCGATGAAATATTTGACTGAAGTTTTTTTTTTAAGTTATTCACTAATTATATGGGCACATTTTAAATAATCACTTCTCAAGTCATTTTAATATAACAAAAAAATAAACATTTGATTAAAAATTATTTTGTCCTGTGTCCATCAAAGAAAAGTTTAACTACAAATAGTGTTGTACCATTTTATAATATACTGTCATAAAGATTGCAGACGTTAAAAAATAACAGCTCGACTAACAAGTGTTCGGTATGTATATTTTAGACTAATATAATATTATAAAGAGGTAAAAGGTGAAACCCAAATTCCATAGAAACTTGTGCCTGGCGTTACAGGTCTAGAATTTGGTCATATTATTATATTAGAGTATTTAATTCGTTTTCACGAGCTAATAGACGATTTTTTTGGTACATATCTGATTCGTTTAGCGGTTAGGCCCAGAATCGGGTTTCTCCTGAAGGATAAAGGCTGTATAACATCACGCTACGACCCTGAGGAGCTGAAAAAAAAAAAGAAAGAACGCTAAGCGAAAACTAAGTAATAGCGCGGGCGAGTGATGGTATGCGACGCAGTGGGTCGGGGGCCGAAATTTTATGCGGATGAAGTCACGGTCCGGAAATCACGGAAGCTAGTTTCAGACAATCACAGTGATTAAGTTTGCCAATAGAAACTAACATGCACTTCTCCTCATATTGGCCTACCATCCAGGGCCCTAGGGTGAGGCGAGAGGAACGGTCGCTCTAGGCGCTAAAAGGCAAGGGGTGCCAAAAAGTCAAATGCGAAAAATAATTTCGATCGCGACATAATATTTGAGAGGCGCGGGAGCAGTGTCACCAGATCTGATTTTTTATAATCCTTACGGATTTAACAGAGAGGCTGAAAATTCCGCAGATTGCACATCTTAAATCCGTAGCACCACAAACTTTTTTAAAACCTATCTCTTGACTTAGAAAAAAAACGAAATCTGACAGTTTAGAGCGTACATAGCATAGCATTATGAGTTGATTTGGAATTAGTTACCTTACCAAAATAACAATCTGGCTCTACCCTGATCAAGGGCTAGGGCCGGCGCTTCTAATATTTAAATAATATATTCTTTATTTCGGACTACACATACAAGTAGGTACACACAATCCATAAAGTATTAGTAAAGATACTTAAAAACTATGTTAGTAAAAAACACTATAAAGTCAGGTCTGCTGCGCCATGTTTGGATGTTTTAAAAACATCAAACACGAACCAATCAGGCATCCGAAAATCAAACACGAAGCGATTTGATTGGTTCGTGTTTTATGTTTGATGTTTTTAAAACATCCAAACATGACGCAGCAGACCCGCTTCAAACAAACTAAAATTCACGTTGGCACGTGCCTCCCTCCGTACCAAATGCCTTAAAAAGGGACTGTCGTATTTTTGCGTTTCCGAGTTTGATTATAGTCTGTCGAATGTTGATGTCGAGCGAAAGGTCACATCACATCTATACGTAGTCTCCGACTTATTATAGTAATCTGTGATACATAGTTAAATGTATATACTAACAGATCTCACTCATGAGTATTTTTGACAACTTACTAAACCCAACCGTGGGCTCATTAGATTTCACAGACTACTTAGCTAGATTTGAATGAAAGTGAAGACGACTCACGTGAGGTAGGAAGTCCTTCTTTCTTCTTTGTACAGTGGCCAGCACATCAAGCTACCCAAAACTGTCAAACTTTCCCAATCAAACTTGAACCTAATGCTTTAGCGATAAAGTTTAAAATCTACTAAAGAAATTTGTCAGATTTTAGTAGCTTGATGTGCTGGCCACTGTACTATTTCTTGTTTATATAAGCACTTTATTTACAGAGAAAGTTATACTAGGTACACACGCAGTGACTTAGTTACAGCGACTCCGAAGCCCAGACGGCTGACAATCAGTCTTACTAAGGGGTTTCGTGTTACCCAGGAAATAAGTTGTGGGGGTCAGTTATGCAGTCGCTCCACTCCATGTAAAATACTGGTATTCAGCTGCATCCGGTTAGACTGGAAGGCGGCGCCTCCAACATAGTTGGGAAAAGGCTAGGCAGATGATGATGTGACCCTAGTAAGCCCAAAAAACGATACTTAAAAACCTAGCAGCACTTGTCTTCTAAACTCGATTTTCGATCCAGAATGCGCCAAGTAGAACTGCCGGTTGGGCAAAGCGAAAGCTTGACTGAATATATCTTGCTTGTGTTTGCAATCGGTAATTTGGCTAATTCACTAACGAGTCGACCAATGGCGATCAAATTCGCTGCGTGTGTACCTAGCACTTAGAGCTGGTTAAATGCTCTAAGACGTAGCATAAAACAAATACCAGTTTTAACATTAGTCGATTTTGTACTGCACAACTCTATGTAGTATGTTGATTGTATTGATCGGGGTTTACTCATCATAATTTGAATTTCTCGAATAACTCAGTGTCTGTCTCATCTTGTATTTTTTTTGTGGAAAACAGCAATTGGTACGTATGAATAATTATTTTAATTCATATTCACGAATTCATTCGCAAGTAGAAAGTTTTACTGAAATACCGGTAACCTCATTTGTTCGTATTTGCAGAAAACCCGAAATGGCGACTGAAACTTTAATCCCATTAGAATCAAACCCTGAGGTAATGAACAAGTTTCTGCAGAAATTAGGAGTACCTGGTCAATGGGGTGTCGTTGATGTTATGGGTTTAGAACCAGAAATGCTTTCCTGGGTTCCCCGTCCTGTGCTCTCTGTCATGCTTCTCTTCCCAGTTTCTGATGCTTATGAAGAACATAAACAAAAAGAAGAAAGCGACATTCTGTCTACAGGCCAAGAAATTTCCAACAATATTTTCTATATGAAACAGTTCATCAGTAATGCCTGTGGCACTGTGGCTCTTGTGCACAGTGTTGCTAATAATACTGATAAAATAGAGCTGGCTGAAGGGCACATGAAGACATTTTTAGATGGAGCCAAAGATATGGATGCTCCCTCTCGAGGTAAATTATTAGAAAAGTCTGAAGGTATTATTAAAGCCCACAAGGAGTTGGCTCAGGAAGGACAAACTAATACTCCCAGTGCTGAAGAGCCTGTGAATCATCACTTTATTACATTTGTTCACAAGGATGGCTTTCTGTATGAATTGGATGGACGTAAGGCTTTCCCTGTCAACCATGGCCCAACTACACCTGATTCTCTACTAGAAGATGCTGCTAAGATATGCAAGAATTTCATGGCTCGTGATCCTAATGAAGTGCGTTTTACTGTGATCGCACTGGCAGCTTCGGACTAATGTCTCAATGTTTAGGTTTGAGCACACTACAGCAATTTGCAAGCTGTAGTTTATATTGAGCTGTGCTTCATATTCAAGCTTAAAAATATTCTCATATTTGATACAAAAAGGTGCAATGCAAGCTTTTGTGATACTTAATATAAAGTATTTATTTTGAAAATAGACTTCGTAATAAATTTGTCAATAAAATGCGTTTTTTATTAATAATAAAACAATCCAGTAATAAAAAGAAAGAGAGAAAGATTTAGAAAAGTACTTTAACCTGTTTTTTTATAGTTTTACTGCATTGTCATAAGAGTAAGTAATAGAACTGATGATGCAGAACAATATTTTTTCGACAATGATAGTTGAAATTTTCGAGTCAACTTCTTTGTGATATTGTGCAAGCCTACATTCCGCCTAGGTTTTTGAAAAGATTTTGGGAACTAGGTAGGTAGTATATCTTTATTTGAAGTAGAAATTTCAGCTCTGTATTACTCAAACGTAATTCCTCCTTTTCGATCAAAATTTTTGTATCTTGTTTAATAAGATTTTATTTCTGAAAGATTAATCCATAACAATGAAAATTGCAAATAAAGAGTCTAAAAGAGCGGTGAAAAAATAAAGACACTATTTTTTTAAAGTTATATTTTCAAGATAGTTAAAAAATATATATATCTAGAAAACTATCTAGAATCGGGGTAATTTTCAGATCCCCTTGGGCATGAGGAATCAATTTTTCTGTACGTGCGTATGTCACTGAACTCCTAAACGGATTGACCACGGATTACCCTATATATACCTAATGTACTCTGTGGGATTGACCATGAACCGATTGTGATCATTTTTTTGTGTTTGAGTAGGAGAATGTGTCCTTGGATAGTTTAGATTCGCAATTGGACCCAGTAGGTGGCGCTGCGATCGAGTTCTAGGAAAAAGGACAGTCTGTCCAGTCAGCTAGTAATGCATATTTTTAAATTTAATTGTCTGAGTCTCTATCTCTATCAGTCACAATTTTAATTCGGTCTGACATGGGAAGATATATGGGTAAAGCAGATTCTATAGTGCAATGAGCAGACAAAAATAGCCCGTAAGGTGACTAACATATTTAGGATGTGACTGTACCTAGGTAGGTATTGTGTTTAGGTATCATAAATAGGATGCGCCATGCGCAACGTCGCGCGCCGCTGAACACACGCGAGGGTTTTGACTTTATGATAAACACATACAAGTACTATCGCCAACGGCGCGTGTCGTTTTTTTTTTCGTCAACTCGAACATCCTACTACTAAATCCCATTGATCTATAGTGTAGATCATCTACGAATGTCTACGATAAATACTGTCTTATCAACGTAGGTACATAAGCCTAGGTACAGTACAGGATGGATTGTTGACATGGAACTTCAGGAAAAGTATTATCTTAGGACACATGAAAAAAAAATCGGATTGCTAAGCTTGTCTGAAAGTTTATATATTTTTCTATAAAAGTATATAATCTATATTTACAATTTTACATAGTGTAGAACAAAGTGGCTTTTTGTGTTTGTCTGTGACCGCTTAGATCTTCTAAGCTACACAATGGATTTCGAAGCGATTTTCTCAATAATTTAGAGCATTTTTTCCGGAAGTTTATGTGTAGGTACTTACTTATATATTTATAACACATTCATATTTAACTTAGATAAGTTAAAGTATAGCAGAAAAATCTCTGTTTTGAAATGTCGCTGCATTAGTAGGTAGGTAAGTACCTACATTATACATTGGTATATAATGTAGGCCTACCTACTACCTTAACTTATCTTTAACTTATCCGTCCGAAGCAGCCCATTACGATTGGTAAAAAGTCGGGAACAATATTTTTCTTTTCTTTAAAATGTAGCCTACTACATTGTAAGTACTAACTAGGACCGAACATTTAACCATCAAGTTTTTAACACATACCTAGTCTAATATAACCATCGCTGCTGTCAGAATAAATATTTCCAATGTAGCTGCAGAACTACACATAGGTATAATTATAAACTTCATAAATACACGAGCATATTAAAATATAACTTATATAAACAATAGCACCTACATTTTACTATCACAAAACAGTTATAATCATAAAAAATAATAATACAGGGTGTATTTCTGAGATGGGACTGAAAGGCTTACTCTAGGGCGCTCTCTTAATAGAACGAGATTTTGTAACGATCGCTCGAAACTTCGCTCAAACATTGTTCGTACGAACCTGCGATCGAATAATGTCCTAATTAAAAATTGTTTTTTTAATTTGATTCTATTTATCGGTCAATTGTATCGTTTAATAGGAAAACGGCTAAGAAACAAGAAGTCCGTATTCCAGCAGTGGGAACATTATAGGGTGATTATGCTTATGCTATAAGGATACCTATAACATGCAGGTTTAGTTTTCTCCAAAACCGATCTCTTTGTTTCTCTAATTATAAAACCGTTTTGGTTTTCGCCTTAAGAATCTCCTCAACTTCATCCTGTATTTTTAACCAATTTTAATTATATTTAGAATAGTCAAAATACTGCAAATATGTCATTTTTGCTAAACGTCCCCCATAAAACCACAGAGCAGTCACTTGAGATCTCTTTATTAACTAGTTGCCTTACTGTGCAAACAAACTAACTTCGTGCTTATACTCTTAAGTATAGGTACCACATTACGAGAGACAAAATTTAAATAAAGCATTGCTTATTTAAACTTTTACTAACACTTACTTTAAAAATGTCGACTTTATTTGCTTATAAATGTTAAGAGAGAGACTGGTTTGGATATAACTACATTTTCAATTATTTGTTTCTACTCTTTGTCTCCAGTCTTAACGAATAGTGAATAATATCAATTATGGTAGGTATACTTATATATAGGTACTATATTACCTATAAGTAACTAATATTCACTTCATAAACTTTCTATTGGTGCAACTTGTTCTTCTGTATTCATATCAGAGTTGTTTATTGTTGAGTCTTCTGAAACAAGGAACATGTTTTTAATCAGTTATTTGTATGATGTTAAAAAATATTTATTAAAATAATCAAATTAGTATCTACTTTCTACTCCTTATAGTTGCTTACCTATACCTACCTATGCGAAAAAATCAACTTTACATGAGGAAGAAAAATTTAATATTTTAGTACCTACCTACCACAGTTTATTCAATATGAGCAAATTGGATACATTTTCAGGGGCATAAGTTACGTATTTCATTTTATTATCGTAAAATGCTACATGCAAGTTTTCTTTAAAAAAACATGTTGTTCTGGTGACAGTTACAAGTTGATCAATGAAACAATACCTACCTATAGAATATAAAATCGATCTACTTTATTATCCGTTTTATTTTGTTGCCTTATACTTAACTATAACTTTCTAGCAACCCGCCCCGGCTTCTTACGGAAAGCAGAGCATATTATTATGTCTACATTATTCTTTAAGTTGTAGTGTCGTATCAGCCTCTTACGTCGAGCATGACATTTGTGCATGTAAATGATGTTCATCCTACTTGCGAGTATTTTACATCGTCATATTGTTGCGAATTAATACAAAACCATAATATTACACTTATAACTACCTCATGAATCACAGAATCACTCCGGCCATTGGTGAAACCCGTATTAAAATCCGTTCGGTAGTTTCTGAGTTTATCGCGTTCATACAGACGCGGCGCGGGCGGGGTACTATGTTTATAATAGGTAGGTACCTACTTGTAAGTGTATCGCAAGTAATCATCAAAAAAGTCCTAAACATACCTAATTTTTATTTAAAATATTCTAAATGAAAATAAATATGAATACAATTTAGAATATTCTATTATGTTCGTAGTAAATTGAAATCCTATTATGTTCGTTTGCGAGGTTTTCAAAAATTCTTAATTTCTTTTCATAGGTACTTCGGTTCATAGTTCGCGTATATTGTTATGATTCAAAATTTCGTTTAGTCAGTATCTCTCACACAAAACGTGCGTGGCTTTCCGCTGAACTACGCCATTGCACTAAATCCCTATTGACCGCTCTTGCGCTTGCCCACCCGATATAATATCCCCAGTGGGGAAATCCCCACCCGCGCGTACGTCGTCGTGGCGTATTCAAATGTTAACTGACCTTTGGTCCATCCTGTATTATGTAAATCCTTATCCTCCTTATCACAACAAGGCATTACATGTTTTCATATCATTTGTGCGATTAGCAGCATTACTCTACAGTTTTTTTTACCAAAATAGGTACTTATATAAACGCTACATGCTTACCACAGTTTGGTAAAGCATCAGATCTGAACCTCGGCAGTAGCAGCGTGAGTGTTAGTCCTATGATCGCTGCGGCGCCACACACCCATACAAGTGCGTTCCCGTAGTACGCCGCATCCGCGCCCTCTGCACTGGAAATTATTATTTAGAAACTATTTATTTAGAAACTACACAATAAGCACAAAATAAATAAGTAATATTAACTAATGAGTACGGCCATCAAATTATGCGGGGCTATCACAAAAATGCGTTGCGCTTATAGCTCTAGCACCCGTATCTTGGATGCAATATTGTAAACACATCTAACATTCACTGAATAGGTTATTAAATAATTATGTTGGTCATGTTTAAAGATGCGGATTAGTTAAGCAGTTTTTTAAAGGCTTACCGCGTTTTCGAACATGCGTAATTTCAGGACTTAGCGATTTCAATTACCCTAATGTCTGACTATGATCTTACTTTCAAGTTTTAAGTAGTTTTAGTAATAAAAGCGCCAGTTGATGGTAACCCACTAAACAAAGAATAAAATCCCACCTGTTTAATCATCGCTTATTATCGAACGTAGGAAACAATATCAATACGTGACTGAAATGATATATTTAGATAACATTCATGTGTGAACTGAGCCGAATCACATACCTACAGAACAAAAACATCCGAGTGTCAGTATTAATCATAAATGAACTCACTATGCTTGTATAATCGCTATAGCAATGCCGCACGCGAGCTTATCAGTGAAACTCATGAGGCCGTAGACAAAGGCAGAAGCTTCTGTCCTAGCGCCAACCAGGTCAGCCGTCAGAGCCAGGCTAGTCACCAACATCACTGCGCCGCCAAAACCTGACCATACAGAAAACAATTAATCTTTACCAGTAGGTACCTAGGTACCTACTACAGAAATTACACAGAAAAAGAATGACTAATACAAAAAAACAACGGTTATTACATTGTCAACGCGTGCGTGAACACAGCTCATTCATTTGCTTTGTGGTTACTTTAGGCATTTTTAAAACAAAATCATCTGGTAAATGTTTGAAACAAAAACATGAACACAACAATGAAACACACAAATGTTGATAAAAATGGCTTCATTGTTGATTGTAAGTATAATACAATTTATGTTACAGTGGGTAGGTACCAAAGACTATATAACCACTTGACTGCGCATACAGTGCCCCGACGCTCGAAAACTATTAGCGATTTTTCGCCTATGTATAGGCTACGATAGGAGTAACCATTTTAGTTGTAACCAAGTGTTAGACCTGTGTGCACGCTAAATAAATACAAATTTTAAAACCTTTTAATCCAATTATAACGCATCAAAATGCCTTCATGCGCGGTGAAGTGGTGTGGGAAACATTCCAAGACATCTAGTTACAAAAAGGATGGCATAACTTTTCATCGGTAAGTATACAGAACGAAAATTAATTTTGATTTATTCAGATCATGAGTCACCGCAGGGGTCTAGCTAAAATGGTTCCTGGGTAAAAGAGCACAAAATTTGTTTTGCGCGTTGATGTCTTTTGGAAAAGTCCCTTTCTTTCATTACACATTTCTAATGCTTTTATCCCTTTCTTTTCCTTTGTATTTTTATTGTGACAATTAGTGGTGTCCCCTTTAATAGCAGTAATAGCTGAAAATATCGACAGTAATAAAATTAAAATTAATATAATTTTTTATTAAATTCACATACTCTTTATGTAAGTTCCGGATTTTTTTTGTTTCTCTTTGTCGCCGACCGATCAGTCCAGGATTTACACCAATTTATTATGAAGCCATAGATAACAAAAAAATTGTACAACTTTCACTTGGATTCTCAACAATTTGGCGGTGGTCTTTGATGTAAAAAAGATTTGTTCCTCTTTGTGTTTGACATACATGTTTTCATTTTAGATTTCCGAATATTCCGGAAGACATATACCAAATTAATTCATTTTAAAAATCAATAATAACAGCAGGATAAGTGCATATGTTTTTGTGTAATTTATTGATTTTGATTAAATATTATTTCTTTCATTTTAATTGTGTATTTTTTATAACGTTAAAATCCATTTTATCGATATCAACTATTTTCCCTTATTGAAGTAGTGCACCCCTAACGATAGCCTACCTACGCAACTTGACCTTGAACTGACCAATTGCAGCCGCGCATTCTTCCTCGTCCCCCGGCCCGCAGTAGTGAGTCGTGTACTTAGAAGAAATCGGCCTATACGCTCTCTAGTGGTTATATTCTCTTTGGTAGGTACTAACCTATTAACACGGCAACCACATAAATGAAATAAACTTTGTAATCATTATCTGATCCAAGGTAAATCCACACAAAGCCAGCTATTGCACATGCGGAACCGGTCAAATAATTAAGTTTTCGGGTGAAGGATCTTGGAGCCAACCTCTGGACTCCGGCAGCTGCCAGACTGCCGAGGTACAGGGCGAGGGGAACCACGGCGAGGGAGCGGGCTGCGAGGCCTAGCGTGCGGTGTAGGTACAGGGGAATCAACACCTGGGATATGTTCACGACAAGTCTGGTACACATATACACTCCCGCAACCTAGAAACAATTTTATTTTATTATTCAATTGAAACATTACAATTAATTAGAGCTGCTATCTCCGTTGTGTGTTAGAGTTGCTGATAACAAAATAAATGTATTACATAATTATATTGCTATTATATTTTTCATATTTATGCCATATAAATGTAAAATGCAATTTACCTGATATAAGAGTGGTTTACGTAAGAAATCATAGTGGGCCCCTCTTTCACCTTCAGCTAAGAGTTGCTCATGACGATAGTTGTTTTTTTCAGTTACGGAAATATGAAATATTACTGATGCTAGTATTCCTACTCCCAATACTATGTAGACTACATGCCTGAACTTCCAAGCATCAGTAGGCCCCACTTGCTATAATAAAATAAAAAAATGATTTATTTAGAAAAAATATCATTTTGAAACAGATTGCTAGTCTATTGCTTATTAGTTCGAAAAAAAAATCTGCTCAACAACTATGTTGTTGAACTGTCAAATTGAAACAGATTAGTCTTAATCGTTTACGAAAATGTGTTACGCAATTAGATAGCTGATTCACAGTCTCCAGATATGCACTATCCACCAGTTTAATGAACAAATGGAATAGAAATTGTATGAAATTATCTACAAGATAAATTAATGGGGACTTATCTGGAGGTGGTGAAACATGCCATTCCAATCAAAAATGGAAAATAAATAATTTTAATAATTTCAACATACATGCTTATCACATTCCCCAGTCAAATGTAATATAATCCATGTGATAATATAAACAAATAGATTCGAAAATACTGTGAATCCATATCTGTAATACAAATATCAACATAATTAGTATTTATTTGGGTAACATCAGTTTATTAAATTACTGTGAATAACAACATCACGCCTGTAATCCCCTAAGGGTAAGGCAGGGGCTTAGAGTACACCCACATTTCACCAGTTATGTCTAAGTTAAATACTGTGAAATACTTACTTAAAGGAAATTATTTCTTTGAGTAGGTATATGGTGCTAATGTTGGGTGTTCAACTGTACATACTCAATGTTTTCTAAAATAGTTCATAAAGACACTTTAAGAAATATGTAGAAGCAATTCAGTTGAAATTTTCAATAACATATTTTAGTACATATTGAATGATACTATTTTTGTTTTACATATTATAATAAAATCACCTGATTGCAGTCAAATGTGTCCTAGTGTGATCATCTTCCGAAAGCTCGGGAATCAAACTTAAGTGTGATATCTGCACCGCGGCCCAGCCAATTTGAAATATAATAATAAATGCAGCATAATAATACATTTGTGCCCATTTGTGTGTTGACGAACAACCAATGCATTCTGTGAATATGAATGGAAACGATGCCAGAACACAGACTGTACCTGAAAAATAAATAAAATTAAATTTTAACTATTCTTTTTTAGGAAAGCTAGAGAAATACTTTTATACTGCACTAACTATAGGTACTTGGATTAATTGCATAGAATAGAATACTCTTATAGTATATTAATAACCAACATCCCACTTACCAAACAAATGCCACAGTTTCCGTCTTCCATACTTTGAACTAATATGATTGTCTGTATGATCTGAATGATATCCAACAAAAGGTGTAGATAAAGCATCCATTACTTGACCTATCAACATCAAGTTGCCTGATTGTGAAGCACTGAATTCAAGTACTAAATGAAAAAATACTAAGAAATATGTAAACCATAAACTTGCACAGACATCATTTAATACATGACCAATCCCATAGCCGAGCTGTAACCGAAGGCTGGTGGATATGTCCACAAATTCAGAATCCATTTTTTTAATAAAAAATAAATTTTAATATATTGGTAGTCAGTGTGTGGTTGACTGTACGTTCTTTCTATCAGACATACACACTTTTTATACTCAATTTTCAGATAGTTTAGGTACTGCTGACCGTTTTATAGAGAATTAAATGATACAAAAGTGTGAGGTTTAAAAATTATAATTATCTATTATGATAATGTGGTGCTCACAATAATTATTAAAAAATCACTTTGTTTTCATTTCACTGTTTTCCGCGAGTGTGTCACCCAGCACCCGTGATGACCCGTGCGTGTCACCGTGGGTGTCAACTGTCACCAGTCACCCACCCACCGTCACAGAACACATATACTCCTAACGGAGCCCACCGTGGTCACCACCACAGAACATTATTTACTCTAGGCAGGTCACCACTCTTTATGTTACTAATTGTGAACAAAACTTGTCAATATTGTCACCTCACATCACCATGGAATTAGTTTGTACTTTGTGAATGTTTCGCTAGTGCAAACGCACTCTACTAACTGCGCATGCAAAGCGGAAGCGTGTAACCGGGCCGTATTATAACAACGCACGGTTTTTATTATCTGCCCTTTGATTGATTGACACCTATTGACACTATCAAAGTGTCAAGTGTCATTTTCAAATAGGAAAATCAAATCACCACAATAATTATTATATTAATCGTCTCGAAAAAAAATCATCTTGACATAATAAAACACGGCATTTTATAAATCAGTTTATATTCTATTATCAGGTACATATGTACTTCATTTTCTGATGCTGTTCCTGTAACTGTTGCATTTGATGGAATAATCATACTGACGTGATATTAATAAGAGTTGAAATAAATTGAAAGTTTCTTGCATTTTTTACTTCAGCAATTGGTACGTTATAAGTAATAACTTATTTATTACCTACATTTCAAATTCAGTACATTTCACGTTCACTGAAATACCGGTAACCAATTTTCTATGAAAGTATTTTGATAGAAAATAAACACTGAATATAAACTCGGAATCAGCACATTATAATTTAACGAAACCTATAATAATAGGGTATGACACATTGAGGTATTATTGTACTAACGTTAGTACAGTGGCCAGCACATCAAGCTACTAAAATCTGTCAAATTTCTTTAGTAGATTTTAAACTTTATCGCTAAAGCATTAGGTTCAAGTTTGATTGGGAAAGTTTGACGGTTTTGGGTAGTTTGATGTGCTGGCCACTGTACAATAATACCTCAATGGTATTACACCCACTTTTGCAAAGTGTCTCAATTACCACTAAAAAATTCAAAAAAATTTATACAATGGATAAGTGGCAAAAAATTTATTAAAACTGCCTATTATTTTGCATTTTCAAATTTTGCGCGTAATTTGACGAAAACGCTGGAGGCGTGGACGCCCTATTGCTCTGTGGTCATGACGGTATTTGGCTGTGTAATGAAATGAAATGAAATAAATTTATTTGCTTTGTGTAGTGTGCACGTAGTGTGTAAACAAGAGATAAGAGAGAATTTTATTCAAATGGATAGGGTACCCACTGAACAATGACGCAGTGACTAGGTACAGTCACGAGCAATAACATAGAAACGCCCTTAAAATTCAAATTCATGTAGCTACATTAAATCGCAAAAATAAGTATACTAACTGTGCCTAATAATTATGTAAACGTTTAAATTGTGTCAAAATGGACTACACATTTTTATCCAATTTTCGTTAACAATAGATTACCAAAACATAATATTCACTTTTAGTTACATAATTATGTACCCAAGGAAATTTCAAAAACATGTATTATAGTACAGTTTCGAAATTATGTAAACAATTACAAAGCAAGAGTTTCAAGCAGCTCGAGCTCGGAAATAAGTCGTAACCAAATTGTAATTTTACCAAATTGACAAAATCAGTGTACATAAATACAATTATAGGATGTTATTATAATTATTATTTATTTTTAGATTTATTATCATTATTTTGCGTTATTACATATTATTATGTTACCGAAAGTTAGCTAGTAGCCATCAGCGAGTGGCATCGACTCGCCCCCGACTATTATTTGTTTACTACCTGTAAGATAACCTGAAGAGATCGTAGACAGTCCCGCGAATATCAAGATGCTCCATCTTCGAAAGAAGTATGGGAATTGAGACAGTGTCGAAGGCATTGGATAGGTCTAAAAAGATAGCAAGAGTTTTATATTTATTCTCAAAATGGCCAATAATCGTATCTGTAAGTTCCAGTACAGCATTTTGCGGTGGATTTTTCAGTCCTACAGCCATACTAATTTTTAGAAAGAAGGTTAAATTTATTAAGGTATTTGGTCTACCAAACTCGTTGCAAACTCGTTTGTTTTTACAGCGTCTCTGGCCAGAAAGAACAGCCTTTTATTGTTAGCTGAATTGTCGTTTGTTTTTTGTTGTCGTGCAGTGCAGCTAACTTTCAATGTCATTTTAATGTATCCATGACAATTTATATTACATGTATACCTTTTATATACATGTTATTGAAATTGTCATGGATACTTAAAAATTACATTGGAAGTGTAAACTTTTTACTGATTTTGTTTCGTTTATATTACTGTGAAACCAATGTATACCCAGTTTTGACACAGTTTGACGGTTAGGTAATTTAGAAAAAATTGTCGTACACATATTTTTGTAATGGTAGAAGTTAAGAATTTTTAGAAAATGTGACAGTGTATATATATTATTGCTCGTGACTGTACACTTGATTGCATGTCATCAACAATTACAAAAGTAAAAAAAAGAAAAGAACTTAAGTAAATAAATAAACAGTGTGTCCGGTTATGGAGTAGCGATATTCTAAATACTTAAATATAAACAATTTTCAAGTATAATTACACTCTTTATATTTAAGTATTTAGAATATCGCTAGTCCATGTCCGAACACAATGTATATAAAATTGTACACTGTATATTTATTTCCTTTAGAATTAATATTGCTGGTACACATGGCGTGAGTTTATTACGTATATAAATTATGTAAGTACATAAAAATGTTTCTGTTTTAGAACATAATAATTATTTTGTTGAAATCTGTCTGGTATGAGAGTCCGATGCATAGTGGTAGAATAGCCGATGAACCCGTAGATACTGGCTGGCTGTGCTGTGACACTCATTGTTTGAGAGCTTGAGGAAGTGAGAAGATATCGTTATGTTTGATATTTTTTCCTCAGACCAACTTTTTTCGATAAACCTACTGCTAGGTATACAGGCAATGACTTAGTCGACGGCGAAAGATTTTGAAATCGCGATCAAAATCTGTGTGTGGACGTGAGATTTTGAAATCGCTAGCGATAGTCACTGCATGTGTACCTAGCATTAGTCTTTTGTATCCAAGGAGCTTGCAAGGAGCACTAGAAATTTTTTATTACTACAATTTTTTTCTAGTATATTTCTATAGTGCTTACTAATTCCATAATTATTGTAATATCCTTCTATGGTCATTTGTTTGACGTAAGCCAATCAGTCAATTGTCATTGTCATGGCTGTCATCTTATCGAAAAAAGATAATAAATAACCCATTTCATTCAATCACTAACCGAAGCGGCTAAAGATTTAAAAATCAATGGGGTCTCTTCGTAAATTAATATGTTACAGTATTTTTCTCACTTATTGCCTGTGCGTTCAATGTGATGACTTTAAGGAAGAATTATTTTTTAAACCTCTACCGCCGACTCATCTCTACAGCTACTTTCAATTTGTCACTTTGGTGAATAGCGAATCATCTTCATGTAATGATTAAATTTTTATTGATAAGAAGTTTTCTATCCTTAAATCTAATAGGAGTAAGTAATACTAATGTGTCCTTTATTTCAGTTCATTCACATTTGGCCCCGCGGTCACTGGCCGAAGTAGTATCTCGATTCCAAGTCGAAGAACTCCATCTAACTTTGACCGAAGGACAATGGAGGCACAATCAATGGGGATATCCAGTATTAGATGCAGCGCCTGGGGCAGAGCTCTATGCCTGGTTCTCACCTGACGTTGTAGATGTAGATACACATTGGAAAAAGCTAAGCGCAACACTCTCTGGACTCTTTTGTGCTTCACTTAATTTCATTGACAACTTTAATACAGTGACCCCTCAAATGGCCTTATGGCCTATGGGAGCAGTGAAATCTAGTCAAAATGTAACCTCACAGCTGCGATATGCATCATTACCCAGAGAGATTGTATGCACCGAGAATTTGACACCATGGAAGAAACTTTTACCATGTGAATCAAGTCGCGGTTTTTCAGCATTGCTTAATTCTAGAATGATCCACAACACAAACTATCATTCTATTGGAGTGCATGTAAGAAAAGTATGTAAATCCAGTGATTGTTTGGATACTCAACTAGAGTTCAAACAAACTGTGGCTCTTGTTTATGACTATGATATAATAAGTAGCAATGACTGGTCATTCAGAAAATTGTTTGGACAAGGTCTACCTGGAGCCTGTCCACTATCTTCAGACAGTAAGATTTATGTTGATATCACTTCAAATGACACGCAGACCTTTACATTGACTCCACCACCAGACAATGTCATTGTGTCGCAAAGAGGTGGAAGTGATACTAAATTAGCAGTTTATAACATAAACCCTGACGGTCAAATGATAAACATAGGTGTGAAATATAAATCTAAGTTAGATTTAGCAGTTTCTGTACCTCCGCCTCTACACTTTACGCGGTACATCCTTGGTTATGGTAAAGAGTTTGGTGGTATTGTTACAGAGATAACAAACAACTGCTGGACTTCAATCAATGTTGTTGTTTTAGAGAATGCACCATGGTGGTTACCAATACAACTGAGCTCATTAAGAGTTAATGGTGAAGCTGAAAGTAGTTTAGTTATGTCTCAATACTATTCGCCTGGCCGTAGCAGGCAGAAACCATACCACTTAGAACTGCTTATGAAATTACCTCCAAAATCCACCACTACAATCACAATAGACTTTGAATTTGTCTTCTTGAAATGGCAGGAATATCCTCCTGATGCCAATCATGGGTTCTATGTTGGTTCAGCGTTAATATCAGCAAATTTACCCACAGCCAGAAACTACACTAGTGTTCCTATTACAGGCACTTCATTTGATTCCTTTGTTAATGCATCAAAGATATGTAAGTATGTTTTGTGGCTAAAGTTCATAAGTACTGATATTTATTTGTAATTTTTAATAATCTTAATGGATTGAAGTCTATTTATATAAAAATGAAATGCTGGTAAGCGCATCACTTGAGAATGGCTGGACCGATTTGGCAATTTTTTCAATGATTAATAATTATTATTATCTTTCAATAATTATTTGAATGTAAAATTTTGGTCCTTTTTGAATAAAATAATAAAAAGTTGATGAAAAAAGATCCACAGGGCATGAGAGGTGTTAAGGGGTCTGAAAGGACAGCAGATGACTCTTTCAGTCTACCATTTCAATTTGGCACATGATGCACCAAACACCTGTATAATTACGTATTATGAAAGGAAAACAAAATTGCATGAATTATTTTTGGAAAGGAGAATGTCTGTCAGATCAGCTAGTATAAAAATAAGTTTGCATGTTTACCAGCAAGTACATAATGATACTTTATCCTTTTTATGTGTAAATAAGGCATATTGAAAACATAAAGGATAAAGAAATTTCACATACATGCATTCATTATAGTTATGTAAATGATTTTAGTTTTTCTTGCCTTTATCCATGCGATTTTACAATGACTCTAGCATCCAACATGCACTATTTAAATAATAATAAATTTAAATATAATGCTAAAGGTTAAAAAAAATATTGTATTTTTCAGGGTATCCAATTGTGTTCAGGACGAATGGAGCTATGGTATCACTGCCCACCCCAGACTTCAGTATGCCATACAACGTCATCTGCCTTGCCTGTACTGTGGTTGCTTTGGCATTTGGACCTCTACATAACATCTGCACAAAAGAGCTGGTTCTCAAGCCCCTGGGAACACCTGTCTCACTTACCCAAAAACTTTTAAATTTATTTAAGAAAAAGAAAGATTAGTTATAATATTTCTTGTTTTTAATTAAAAGTATTTTTAATTAAGTGTTGGACTGAATAAATGAACAAAAGATAACAATTTCGATGTGATTTTCTTTATAATATCAGTTGCTACTGCCCTCTGTAATTGTGCATCTATACTTTGTACACACGGCTACACATCAAGCTATACATTTCCAGTTAATGCTGATCTCGCATTATATAGGATTTCCGTACAATGCGAGGTCAGCTTATACTGGAAATGTATAGCTTGATGTGTAGCCGTGTGTACACACACTTCGGGCCGATATCATTGGGCAAGCAGAGCACAGAAGACGTGCACGCGTGCAATACTCGCGTGTTGCTTGCAGACTAGCTTAGATGCGCTTAGAAGTAGATTTGCAGACACCAGTCCGATAAAAAATAAGTACAATACGATACAAGGTTAGGTAATATGTCTGTGCTCACCTTTATTTAATAATAATGAAAGAACTAGACCGAGAGAACCAGACTAAATGAACTTTGTTACAAAAAATAAATAAAGTAATAAATCAAGGAGAGTACTTACTAATTCCATATAATACATAATATTCTGAGAAGGCCTCTGAGCCCTCGTTCCCACGGACGCGAAAACCACGCGCGTGATAAAATCGCGTGGCGCGCTTGGAATGGAACAAATGCAAAGCGGTACATCTGTTCACACGGCCGCGATTTTTCCACGCCGAGATTTTAAATCGCGCAGTGTTCGATTTTCAACGCTCGGCGTTGAGCGTTGAATGAATGCGACATACGAAGTTCTGTACTTGTGTTCCCACGGACGCGTAAAAATCGCGCGCGATGCTCAGTTCGGCGCACCGGCTTGTAGAGTGTAGACGTGCCGCAAGTGCGGGCGGATAAAATTATGTATTGGGATTTGGATCCAGAAAATTTAATTTTAGAGGTCGAGAGGAGACCATTTTTGTATGATAAATCAATGCCGGACTACGCCAACAAACAAAAAAAAATGATGCCTGGGAAGAAATTTGTAAGGTTTTATCAAACGAAGACTGGGAATGCCTCTGTCCTAAAATAAAGAATGATCGATGTAAGTGTTTATATTTGGCATTTTTTGTGGTTGTGGTGCGTGGTGGTGTAAGTTTCAATACGTATTTTTTATTTGTTACATTACAGTACTATTCTGTGATTATAGTGATTACACACATCGCTCGTTATCATTATCATGCGCTCAAGGTCAGGGGACATCGGGTTAATTTTCTCTGCTTTTTTTGTCGTCTCCTGGCCACACAAATAGCTACCGCTAATAATTTTACGGAGTCCATGATACGTCCGCACTGCACGAAGAGTTAATTCCAAGTGATTTTTTCACGCTCGTTCGAACACTCTGTCGAAAGCGCGGAAAAAACGCGCTGGGCGATTTTATCCCGCCGCGATTTTATTACGTCCGTGGGAACGAGGGCTGACACGTACGACAACTTTATGGCTTAGTTGGCACCTTAGCACCTTAAAAGAAGCAAATGGATTGCCAAACTGACAAAAGTATTTTTGTATTAGTTGCGATAAGGTTCTTAGTTTTTATTTAAATGATCCTTTCAATTAAAAATGAGGGTATTCGGAGAGTAAGTGAATTAGAGTTGATTTTAAGTTTGACATAAAATAACATGTAATCCCCGAAGGGTTAGGCAAAGGTTGTAGGTACTTATAGTAAAACCACATTTCGCCAGTTAGGTATGTTCAAGTTCTATGGGGCGGGTGAGAGTATATTGCCATCAACCGAGCACAAATCCAGCCTCCAGGCTGCTACTGAGTAATTCCAGATGGAAAAATCCAATACGTAACACTGCCTAACCTGGCAATCCAACCCAGGACCTCATGCTCAGCAGTAGCGCTTGCGACCATTAGACCAACATGGCAGATTTTAACTATGACTGTTTTATAAATTACCTACGTGTATTAAAACAATATTTTCTTATGTGCAGTGAACAGCAGCTATGTTCATGCTACGAGGAGTGCAAAGAGTTCCAGAAACTTGTGGAACTTAAGGACTCCGGCTTGGTGGTCTATTGTCATAGGCCACGTACAGAGGATGTTAGTGGATAATTTAATCTCATTGCATACCTTAAAACTTTTTTTTTTTCGTTCCGGTGTGGAAAATCTTCATGGATGTCCTCCGCCCTGGAGGCGGAAGGGTCTGTCAGACTCCTAGTGACTCAAAACCACACCGGTTTTCCATCCCACACCTACGCCAGTGTAGGAACGTACGAATCTTCCGCAACCCCCGACTGGCATTCCTTGAACCAAGGCGACTGTCTGTCCGACCGTCAACTGGATTCCGCGAGTATTGCTGAGCCACGAGGAAGCGACAAGCTATAGACTATTTTCTCGCTCAAGAAACGTACAAAAATTTGTAGGTCGTTTGCCAGTAAAAGAGATACGTCATATATTAGTAGTTGATCGTCGACTATTCACATCACCGGGGAGAACGCGTCAAAAAAACAACATTTTTAAAGTTCTGCTCTATCTACTCGCCTCTCGCTAATCTGCGGTGGCGAGACAGTGACGCGCCATCTCCATGGGCGACAGGATTCTGGAGATAGTCACGCCGTGCCATCAAATTCAATAGAAACTCTACGAATGAATCTCCACAAGCCGATAATTTCATGGCACGGCCATTCGGAATGATCCTTCAATTCATAAGCGACGCCTACTTTACATAATACCTACGTATTAATCATTTCATTTAATTAATCATTTCCGTCCACGGAAATTTCGATAAAAATCAAATTAAGTACAAAAATATTTATAAAATAACAGCGGTTTTTTGCATTAAATTACCTCATTAAATATTTTAGGTACGCTATCCAACAAAAAAACATTCATTTCGGTTCAGGCGAAAACGTAACAGAGTTCAATTTAGTTTAGATTTCATTCTATATATTATAGGCTCTATCTGAGTTAATTACAAGAAAATTAAACCCATTAAAGTAGGTACATAAAAAATAAAAATAAATGAAATTTCCGTGGACGAAAATATTTCATTCTGCAAAAATAATTATATTGGTTTTACTATTTTTTTACACATTGTAACGAAAACTTTCTTGTCAACTATTTAGCCTCAATTTTTATTCACAAACCGCGTTTTTCTTTTGTTTACCTTGATGCGGCGCTATCAAAATGTTTAATTATTTATTATTATTTGAAGATCTAAGTTGAAAATCTAGTTTCTGCCTGCGACTTCGTCTGCGTGGGCTTCATTTCCCGGGCTGAAAAGTAGTTTACTTATAAGCTTTATTATAAGCTATAGGATACTTTATTAGCTATCTGTTTGCAAAATGTATTCCAAATTCGTTGAGCCTTTTTCCGTAATTGAGTAAAAAACATGCAAACTTTAAGAAAGGCTATAATAAAGAAAGGAATGTTCGTGATGGCCCAGTGGTTCAGATCTCGCCTCTCATGCACAAGGTTATGGGTTCAAATCCGGTCAAGTATCAATGTGATTTTTAAAATTTAGGTATAAGTAGTTTCTAAAGTTTATCTTGCACATTAGGTACCTACTGACATCAGAAGAGAGCGAGAGGGTTTCTTCAGAATGGTCAGGTGCGTAGTAGGAGCCGCCGTCCGGTATGACCAGCACCCTAATTGCGTAATACCTACATGATCAATGACAATCTGAATCGTTACAGATTGCTAATCCACTGCTTCATAAGTACGAAAGAAAAATCTGCTCGACAACGTAAATAACGCAATGAATGTTGTTGAACTGTCAAAATGAAACAGATTAGTCACAACGTTTACGATGATGTACGATGTGTTACGCAATTAAGATGGCAGATGTATGAACGTAAACGAAGCAATTAACGGATTAAGAAGGATGGTAGCGGTGGCGTTCTGAAGTTTCTGCTTGGAAGAAGTGCTTGGGAAGAGCGCGTGAGTTTATGTATGTGTGTGTGTATTACTGGCATTGATGAAGAAAAACATCGTGAGGAAACCTGAAGTCTTGAGCAAGCGTGGTGATCAATGCTCGTGCATTTTTTTTTACGAGAAAATGCCTTTGCCCTGCAGTGGGACAATAATATATTGGTATTATTATTATGCGCTGCGGCAAAGCCCCTACGGAGCCCGAAGTGAGCCTGCCTGCCGCAAAGCCGAACACACCGGTGTACATCTCACGCACTACACCACACCACTAAGGCGGAGGACATCGTGGAGTACGTGCGCCAGAAGACGAGGTACACAAGCTGAGGGTGCTGTTACTGGAGTCGCGCCGCAACGTCAACTTCAAGGCGTTCGTGGTGCTTGTACCGAATTGTCATCTGCCCTTCGTCATCGAAGAAGATTTTAGCCGCAGGATGTGGTGTTCCGTCGCTTCCGCGGACGAGTAGGTACCACGGCACAAAGTCAAGTTAGTGCAAAGTGAACTGACTTATTGACAAAACAAGTTTTGTTTATCTTAAAATATAGATAGTATGTTTTTATTTATGAGCCTTTGTCGCCTGAAATTAACGGTTAATTTATTTATCCTAACGAATATGGTAAATGCGCAAGTGAGTTTTTTTGTTACGCTTTCACGCTAAAACGGCTGAACGGGATTGGAAGAAATTTGGCATATACGTAGAACATGACCTCGGTTAGGATATAGGATAATAGTATACTTTACCCGATATTTCCACGGGATCGAGACTTATGCGGGCGAAACCGCGGGGCGCAGCTAGTTTATTATAATCAAAGATTACTGAGGCATCACAATTTGTACATCCTCCATAAACTGATTCTTTTCACATCAACAGATCAGACATGGTAAAGCGCTTGAAACCGGTGTAAACACAGCGAGGGAAACATTCATCTTACACAATGAAGAAGACGAAACAATAACAACTTCTGAATTAATTTCAGAATTAGGTAACATTTCTTTGATAATGGTTGTAAGGCTCCTCTATGTGTGTGTGTGTGTGTGTGTAATTTCTGGCAAGTTCGAATATGGCTGCACTGGGCTATCAATTGTTGGTGCGGTGCGATGGTTAAATCCTAGTTACTGTGGCGAACTGTTAGTTTCAGGGACCTATTTAACAGTTATTGCGTAGGTGATCGACTTTTATTAAGGGGAGGATGTAAGAGAAAGGACAGTTTTCATAATATAAACTCGTCGAGCTTGGAATTGCTTGTTGGTGACAGGTGAACAATTTTAGGTAAGTGGGCAACTATATCAATGGGTGAACTACGCGTGTGATTGGTTGGCTAACACCTACGATCTGAGCTCACACTGCCATCCTCACTCTTACAATCAAAATAGACCATCTTTATTTTACAAACAAGTTCGATCGATCACAAGATCGACCGCACGACCTTGTGACCTGTGGCCTAAGTCTACTATTTTATAAACGTTACAATGGTATCTCAATGGTGAGTTTTTGACAGATTTGCCATACAAAAACTGTCAAAAACTCGCCATGGAGAAACCATTGTAACGTTAATAAAATAGTAGACTTAGGCCCCTGGTCTAGCGTAGCACCTAGTCACCTACGGAGTTTCAATAGAATAAGAGGACCAGTTTTTTTTTTTTTTTTATGTAGTCGACCTCAGAGCCATCTGACCCGATATTCATTTTTGACCGGTGTCGGTCGTGCAACGTCCTTTGGTGAAACCATAGGTACTGTTGATCGTGAAGGATTTTATTTGTGTTAAAATGATTGAGCATTTGATTTAGCATTACCTTTTCAAACACCTTACTGAAAGCTGGCAACACTGGTACGGGTCTATAATTATTGGTGTCTTTACTGTCCCCGGATTTGAAAAGTGGTATAACCTTACTGTATTTCATTAAATCCGGGAAGACTCCTTGATCCACACATAAATTAAATATTAAGGCTTAAGGCGCTATGTTCTCAATTATGGGTACAGACTTTAATGGACATTCCCCAAAGATCTTCGGTCAATTTTATTTTGATTTGCTTAAAAGCTTTAATTACCGTTAAGGGGTTAATATGCTTAAATTTAAATTCAACCGGGCAGGCTGAAACGTTCTTCTTTACTAAATCAAAATAAAGCGAGGGCGAGGAATTTAAGGTTTCAGTAGTACCGATGTCATTATACTTATACTCGTATGACATTACTTACTTCCATTTCGCTCGTTTAAGCAAAAACTTATTTATGACGATAAACTTTATACAGGGTGACTTGTGATTTGATGTATTCCTTCCAGGAAGTGAAAGTGTGATCCATTTGCAACAATTGTGCACCTGAAAAAGCCTAGGCGAAAATTCATGGGATTCGAGAAAACCCAATTTTTATATATTTTTGAAAATTTCCTAGATACCTATTCATATTTATACGTGGGAAACATTTAACAGACCCTCTAAAAATTTATTGACCTAATGCTCCACACTTTTTAGGGTTCCGTAGTCAACACGGATGCCTTATAGTTTCGCCATGTCCGTCTGTCTGTCTGTCTGTCTGTCTATCCCCGGCTTAGCGCAGAGACTGTTAGTACTAGAAAGCTGTAATTTGGCATGAGTATACATATTAATGACGCCGACAAAGTGGTAAAATAAAATTTAAAAAAAATCCTCCCCTACTCCAAGTGCGAATATCTTTTTTTTTTCCGTCTATGACAACCGGTTTAGATTAGCTTGGAAGTGTGACCAACCACGCGCGAGACGAATTGGTTGCAGTCACTGATCTAGGGCACCCCGACCAAATAGGTTAGACTTGGTTACAAATGTGACAAACCGCGCGCGAACCAAGCGAGCGCTACATCTAAGTTAATCCCAGATCCCAAAATAGGAATTATTTGAGGTTCACAAAAAGAGGTAAAGAGGTATTAGAGATATTTTTAGGAACACAAAAAAGGAATTATTGGAGGGTCGATTAAATTATATTTAATATATTTATTTTTCTCTTCACAATTAATGTACAATGTTGTGTTTAAAATTCATGCCTATATATATATGTCTGTTTCCAGAAAAGCAAAACATAAGTTGCCCAAGATGTAAAAAAACATTTGAGCATGCTCAAAGACTCATGCAAGAAGTAAAATTAATAGATAGAAAGATTGTAATGGGTATATGCGATCATTGTTGTAAAAAAGTAGAAACTATCAAAAAGCCGTTTTGTGCCTGCGATGAAATTGTAAAAAAATTCATATCCGTTAAAGGTGAACAAAAGGAAGACATTAAAAAGTATGTTAAAATATGTCTCTCAAAAATGGGACATCTTCTTAAAGACGACATAAAGCTCAACAAAACAAAACAAATAAAAACTCGTGTATACTCTGAGTCACAAATCAATCAAGGTCTCAACTCACTTGCATCTAGAAATGAGCCTGCAGACTCGAACAAAAAGTTTGTGGAGGCATCTGTAGGTGTCAAAGAACTCCCAAGAGCTTCTCTTAAAGACCGCAAACATGAGGAAGTCTTCGAAGATAGACCTTCAATGGATGCTAAAGAAGAATTGAAAAGAAGACATGATCTTAGCTTGAGACAAATGATGAGACTTGAAAAGGATTCTGGAGTTCCATATACTGTAAAGAAAAGACCTGGTATATACGAAACCCCAAAAATTGCTCCATGGGAGCAGAAAAAAGCAACTTCAAAGTATTATGTGGAATCTGAAATAGAAATAAAAATACCAATTCCAACAAAAATAAAACATGATCAGGGCCGTCGTATTCGTGATGATGTAGAATATGTATCGAATAGACTATTAAAATGTTTAGCACCAAGAACTTTACAGAGAAAATTACAAGATTTCTATTCTGAGCCAAGGAAATTCGACAAATCTCACTACGATAAAATAAAACAAGGATTATATGATACTGAACAAGGATCAAAGAAAGTTAAGAAACTGGAAGACCGCTATTTATATAGTGACAAACAATTCAAATTACAACCCATTGTAGACAAAATTTGTCACACAGCGAAAAAACCAGAGCAACACGTGGCAAAATCAAAAAGTGAACCCATAAAAACTGTGGGTGACGTTCTCAAACCTCAATTTAGTTTCTATTTTCCTAAATTTATAGAAAAAGAAGGAAAAGAAATAAATCTCAATGTGAGTTCTTCACAACTTATTAAAGATACTCAAGAAAAGTTCTTCTTACAAGCTGCAAGATTAAAGGAAAGACAAGGAGAGAAACGGCAACAAACATTTGAACATGGCCAAAATAAAAAACTTGTCCAGGAAGAGAAAAAATTACAGGCTGAAGATAAAAAAAAAAATGCGGAAGAGCAAAAAAGACTAATCGAAAGAGATAAATCTATAGAGGATAATTTAAAAAAAGATGCAGTGTTAGACAAAACCAAGAAGAAACTTGCCCAGGAAGAGAAAAAATTACAGGATGAAGATAAAAAAAAAAATGCGGAAGAGCAAAAAAGACTAATCGAAAGAGATAAATCTATAGAGGTTAATTTTAAAAAAGATGGAGTATTAGAAAAAACCAAGAAGAAACTTAAGGGAAAATCTAAACCGAAAGAAAAAGGTGACGATAGAGCAACAAAGAAAGGAGGTAAAGACTTAATGTAGGAACAGAACAAAAAATTATTAATAAAGTCTAAAAAGGAACTAGACTTAACTTACTTACCAGGAGTTAGCTTAGTGTTAGCTCATGCTATGGCAATGCAGTATCCCTCAAATCACACGAGAAAGACAAGGACGGTAACATATCTTAGCCAAGGCTTGTGCTAAGTAATGTTTATTTATTTCGGACTTAAAATTTGTACAAAAACTTGAGGGTGCGGAGAAAGAACAACAGTAAAAACCTGAAAAGAAGAACGTTACACAAAACTACAAAGTGATAAACAAGAAGAAAAAGATAGATTAAAACAAGCACAATTATAGAAAGATCGAAATAGAAGCAGACTGCTAAAGACCGGTTTTTTTTGGGGCAGCTATCGAAAGAGATAGATGCATCTTTTAGCACAGGAAATTCCACTGTAATGAAACGGGATTCCTCTGATGATATAAAAGTGTCTAACTTTTATAAAGTTAGACACTTTTATATCATCAGAGGAATCCCGTTTTTTTCATCAAAAATACAGAATACAATAAAATGTAGAGATTTCTGGGAACAAAGAAGAATATAAAGGAGCAACAGAAGAATCGTACAAAGTTCAGAGAGAAAAAGCTGAATTTCAAAAATTACAAGCAAAAAATTTGAAAGAGAAAGCAGAAGCATTAAAAAAGAAAAAAAATGAGCTAGAGTTACTAGCGCAAAAAGCAAAAGAAGCTAAGCGTAAACCAAAAATTGCCGAATTAAAAACGAATAAAAACAAAATTCTAAAAGGGTCTGCAAAATCAGTTCGAATACCAACTAAACAAGCAGAAACAAGAGAAACTAAACAAGCAGTAACTATAGAAACTAAAGAAGCAGAAAAAAGAGAATCTAAACAAGTATTAATAAGAGAACCTAAAGAAGCAGAAAAAAGAGAATCTAAACAAGTAGTAATAAGAGAACCTAAAGAAGCAGAAAAAAGAGAATCTAAACAAGCAGTAACAAGAGAAACTGAAGAACCAGAAAAAAGAGAGTCTAAACAAGCAGTAACAAGAGAAACTGAAGATTCAGAAAAAAGAGAATCTAAACAAGCATTAACAAGAGAAACTGAAGAACCAGAAAAAAGAGAGTCTAAACAAGCAGTAACAAGAGAAACTGAAGAACCAGAAAAAAGAGAATCTAAACAAGCATTAACAAGAGAAACTGAAGAACCAGAAAAAAGAGAGTCTAAACAAGCAGTAACAAGAGAAACTGAAGAACCAGAAAAAAGAGAGTCTAAACAAGCAGTAACAAGAGAAACTGAAGAACCAGAAAAAAGAGAATCTAAACAAGCAGTAACAAGAGAAACTGAAGAACCAGAAAAAAGAGAATCTAAACAAGTAGTAACAAGAGAAACGAATGAACCAGAAAAAAGAAAATCCAAACAAGCAGTAATAAGAGAAACTAAAGAAGCAGAAAAAAGAGAATCTAAACAAGCAGAAACAAGAGAAACTAAAGAAAAAAGAGAATCTAAACAAGCAGTAACAAGAGGAACGAAAGAAGCAGAAAAACAAGAACCTAAACAAGCATTAACAAGAGAAACGAAACAAGCAGAAACAAGAGAATCTAAACAAGCAGTAACAAGAGAAACTAAAGAAGCAGAAAAAAGAAAATCTAAACAAGCAGTAACAAGAGAAACTAAAGAAGCAGCAACAAGAGAAACTAAACAAGCAGAAACAAGAGAAACTAAACAAGCAGTAACAAGAGAAACTAAACAAGCTGCAACGAAGATCAGGCCTTGTGATATTGACCCTCAGTTACTAAAGTTGCATAACAGACATCATCTAAAAAGCGGACAAAAGTCTTCATTCTGTCCACTTTGCCTGAGTTCTGAATTAGAATTAGAAGTTTTAAGCTTAGTGAACCAAAGAAATCTAAAGAGAGACAAAATAACGGATATTATTATTGGCGAAAAAATCTTTAAACATGAACCACATCTTGAGAAAACAAAACAACCGAAAGGTGTTCCTTTATTTTTTCAAAAGGATTTTCGTGTAGAATCTGACCATCACACCATCGAGGAAAAAGTGAAAATAATTCCACAGGAGACAATACACAAGGTTAGTCTAGCAAATCTTTTGTTAAAAAAGGACAAGAAAGAGGTAAGTGCAGCATACTATGTATTTACTACATGCCTACAGAGGGTTCGCAACAGCCGATCTATTCTGTAACCCGTGAACACTTAGGTGAAGTGAGCTGTCAATAGTGTCAAGGGATTGACACTATTGAGTATTAGGGTAGAATTATAGCACACTTTAAGCTCACTTCACCTCAGTGTTCACGGTGAGATTTTTACAGAATCGAGCGGCAGATAGTCTACAATTAATGACTAATTTCAAGACTATCATTATGTGCTTATACACATCGACGCGTCGGCGGCGATATAGCTCGCTAAGTTATTATTGATATACTTACATTTTGACTTTTTGTTCAGCGTATTGTTCAAAATGTTTTTTGTTGATTCATACTGAACGCAATCGGGAAAAGACCAGTAGTTACCTATAGGAATAACAAAAACTAATAGAACATTGTGAAAATGATAAACAGGGTGGATTTTTGAGATGGGGCAGCAAGGGCAGCTACCTTAACCGCTGTAGCTACAGGAAAATGGTCTTAGGAGACTGGCCTTAACTTTATGAGAAATTTTGATCTGCATTCACAGATTTTGAAAAAAATGTACAGTCTGCAAGAAAATGGGCGGTTCTCACGAAAACTTTTTTTGATGCCAATCGTTTCTAAAAAATATCGTAGTTTATGAAACTGTTACTTAACACGAGTGTGAATTCAAACGTCACAGGAGTGTTTAAAATATAGATATGCAGTTTCATGAACTTTATCTAACTCTTGCAATTTAGTCAAAAACTCATTATATTATTTTTCAACTCACTTGCTCGTAAAGTGGCATTTATTGAACCGCTTTTAGGTTCAAAATGCAGTTTATTAAACCCGTGCTTTTTACTTTATAATAGGGCACTAGTGCGGTAATGTGCTCCACAGATAACTATTTACTAGTCGGTGTAATGACTTAATGGCAGTATGGAATTACTATGTACTAATATGAAAGCATGAAATTAGTATGAACTATCCATGAGAGCATTCATGAGCATTCTCTATTTTCACCCGAGTAGATATTATGTGCGCTTTTTTAATCTCATCAAAGAGACTTCAAGGCTTTTTATGCCTACTGGGTAAATAAATAAAATATAATAAATTTATATAATACTTCATCAAATTATATATTTTTCTCTAAATGTTAATTTGCGTGTTCAAAACATTATTTTTTGTGTATTATAATTCGTATAAAGGCTGTTTAGCGGTTTTGTGTGCCTTTATCTGATCAGCTGTTGCTATTCATGACGCGCCATTTTACGCACGTCGTTTTACGCCACAGATAAAGTAGAAGCAGTGGTTGGGCGAGTCAAAAATTCACGAGTCAATTATTCACAAATATTGGACTTTACCACATCGTCGTTAAGATTTTAAGACTTTTTTACACCATCTGCTCACAAATGTCTTGCATGCCTTGTTCTTATACTTACGTCATGCAAACCTAAACGTTAGTCATTAAACCCAAAAGGCTCTAGCGGGGCATTACATTGTACTGAATTTCATTTTACCCCGCTAGTCATTAATGTGATTTGAATTTGGAACCTTAACTAGGGAAACCGTATGGAAACCTTTACCAAAAACAAAAAGAAAAAGAGTCTTTTTGTTTTTGGTAAAGGTTTCCATATATGCTATTATTAATGTAAAGCTCGACCAAAGAGTTCTCACTTCATAGGTTTTAGTTACTATTGACGAACAAAAGAATTTAATTTCGCAACTAAATAGGTATTATGTATCTTAATTAAAAAGAAAACAAAAATAACAAAAACAATAAAAATAATTGTTTTATATATATGCAAAAGTTCAAATTATTGAATAACGTGCCTATTAGACTCGCCCAACCACTGATTCTTAATTATTTGTGGCGGTACTGGTGGCATGTCATCGTAACTGCTGATCGGTTGCTGTGGCGCGTACCCCCTGCGTTAGAAGAATGTTAGATTTAGGCGTCATATTTACGGTAATAGTGCATAAGTTAACATAAAATAGTGTTTAAAACTACACATGGTATTCTCCGGTCATTTAACAGTTTCATGAACTAGTAATGAAAATCAAATTGGTTTTTATTACCTCGCAGTAGGTGCGAAAAGTAGAGTATTCTCCTCGGAGCTAAAGGTATCGTTTTGCTCAGGAGTTAACTCAGAGCTCTCTAGCTAAGCTCGGG
The DNA here is from genome assembly GCA_914767815.1 of Eupsilia transversa. NCBI lineage: Eukaryota > Metazoa > Arthropoda > Insecta > Lepidoptera > Noctuidae > Eupsilia > Eupsilia transversa. Next base: position 6,955,911 of record OU611874.1, read on the forward strand.
AGCCCTAGAAGCCTTCGTTGCATTCGAAATTTAAAATAGCGCCCGTTACTTAAGACATTGCTTTAATCCCTTAGTGAATAATCTACTGCTACGATAAAAACCAACAGAAAAATATAAGTATTGAAAGTCAGGGACCGAAAACCTTTATAAATTACGGTACAGGTATCGAAGAATGTTGGTTACTTCTACGACTAAGGTTACCGCTATCTGGTTAACCTGACTAATGTGGCCCTGCATATTCGGCGATATAAGGACTTACGTAAAAAACTGTCAGATAAGATCCAAAAGAATATAGAGGTACGATCCAGAATTTTCAATCAATGAACTTCTTCAATACCCAGAGTTCTTCCTGCTGGTTGGTAGACAGGTGATGGTTTTAACTGCGAATTGGAATCAAAATTGAGGAACAGTAGGTAAATACGGAACATTACCATGTTGGAGGCAACATGTTTCCTCCTGTTACATGGTGCCGAAACAGATACTCTTTACTCAAATGTGTTAAAATTTCAGGAAGAGATGATACCTGGTAAAGGTGTTATACGCTATGCTTTATCTGATCGCACCTTCATTGACAAGGGTTGGACAATACTACCTACAGAAAAAGTACTGCGGAAGGTATATACCATATTTCACTATTTTATAAAGCCACCATGTGCATACAGAAACCATATATTTAAGGAACTTTTATTTGATTACCATGGACAAAAAGTATAAACAACCAGTGTAGTTTCGATTTTCAGTGGATGGGGAACAAAATCCAACATTTCGACTTTGTTTTTTTTGGGACTGGAATAAACTTTATGTTGGCTTGTAATCAAGCGCGGGTGGATCCGCGCTTGATTACAAGCACGATGGGCATGCCCACAACCCTAATAGACTTGTGACGTCACACTTCGACCGTCTATTGAGGTCGATAGGCCGATGATATTGTATCCATACTAGAGTCGAGATTTTGTTTGATATCCTTTGAAGTTGTAAAAATTCGTCTAAATCGGTTCAGTAGTTTAAAAACTAAATGTGACACTGTGATGTGCAAACAAACACTCATTTACTTTTGTAACTTTCGTGAGCTAACAAAGTAACATTTTACAGGTTTATTAATTTACTAGTGTTCGACCCACGGCTTTTCCCACGTGGAACTATACACTGTACAAAACCTTGGTCAAGGCGTCGTATATTTTGCAAACATCTCCTTTGTAGAAATGCACTATAACGATCATGAGCGAGTTCGTACTGCGACTCGCAATTGGCCGATTTTCCGGTGGCTGTGACCACAACCTTTTTTGAGGGCTGGATTTGCGCCTGCTTGTAATGGCCTTCATATGCCTAGGTTGTACAGTTCCGGGTTATCCACCCATTGAAGACTTGAAGTAGGTAGGTATTTTAAAGCTTGTGTAGAGCTACTATTTCGTTTTTTTTTTCTAGATGAATGTTTATCGAATGCGTCCGGCACACCCCGAGTTTGACTGGTTCGAACACAACAAGAACAAACGGCTGATGACTTACGACACCGGCGAAAGACTAGCCGAGTTCGACGACAACGGACGAGGTCGCTGGTATTACAGAAACGGTCGCCTAGCGCTAGATTATTATGATGCCAAAGGTGATCTCTTGGAGTTCTATATATATACAGGGTGGATTTTTGAGATGGGGCAGCAAGGGCAGCTACTTTAACCGTTGTAGCTACAGGAAAATTGTCTTAGGAGACTGTCTTTAACTTTTTGAGAAATTTTGATTTGCATTCACAGATTATGAAAAAAAAATGTACAGTCAGCAAGAAAATGGGCAGTTTTCACATAAACTTTTTTTGATGACAGTCGATCCTGTTTCTTATAAGGATCAAAAACCTCTATTGGACGAACTGAGCTTTGAGTACTTACTAGAAAAGTCAGAAATCGCAAAAAACTTTTCCTTGTTTCCTATCACATGGCTTACGAATTGCCGGTTTAAATAAGAACCGGAATGGCGACGGTGGCGCGGAGCGCCATCTTGCTGGAAATACACTTTCCGTATTCGTTCGAAATTCGAAGTTTAATTTGTTCGGTTACTTTCGTCAGTTAGTTGGAGTCTCATTGCCTACGAAATGTATAGGAAAAGTTTTTTGCGATTTCTGACTTTTCTAGTACTCAAAGCTCAGTTCGTCCAATAGAAGTATTTGATCCTTATAAGAAAAAAAAGTTTTTGTGAAAACAGCCCATTTTCTTGCTGACTGTAAATTTTTTTCAAAATCTGTGAATGCAGATCAAAATTTCTCAAAAAGTTAAGGACAGTTTCCTAAGACCATTTTCCTATAGCTACAACGGTTAAGGTAGCTGCCCTTGCTGCCCCATCTCAAAAATCCATCCTGTATATTCCTACATAGTTAGCGGCCATCGAGTTTCAATATAATTATGTTTACGTAGTGAAGCACTATCCGGATCTCCTCAAAAGCTTTTGACGTTGTAATGTTATATAATTGGTTCGGATAATGTTGTGTGAAGGTTTTGTATTAATCTTTTTAACCCCCGACGATAAAAAGAGGGGTGTTATAAGTTTAACGTGTGTATCTGTGTATCTGTCTGTTCCCTCGTAGCTCCCAAACGGCTGAACCGATTTTGATTATTATTTTTTTGTTTAAAAGGCGTCTTAATCAAGAGTTTTCTTAGGTACAATTCAAGAAAATCGGTTTAGCCGTTTGAAGATTATCAGCTCTTTTCTAGTTGATGAATGGATGTGCGGGTCTTCCATAGGTCTGATCGATTCGAAATTTAGTATTCTGTTACTTCAATGATATTAGAAGAACATAGTAACCTTGAACCGATACTGCAGCGTCACCTGGAATTGTGGTGGTTGTTCATCGAGGTGTTATTTTTTCTTTTTAGGTCTTTGTTTTTGTCGGGGCCCGGGGGTTATTTAAATTTTTAATTTTAACTTGTTACAATATGAATTTCAGAGAAAAATGCTCAGCAGCGTTTCGTAATATACAGCAGCGGAGAGCCCGATGAGCGTGGGCGCACACATCCTATTACGACACTTGCCACTTTTGACTATCTCGGCAATGGTATAGTTTTCGATCATGCTGGCAAGATTCGGTAAAAATAAATAACAATTACATAACATCACGACTGTATTCCCTGAACGGTTTGGCAGAGGTGTACTTATAGTACACCGGCATTTTGCTAGTTATGTTTGATTCCCATTTAATGGGGGGCGAGCCTATTGCCATCAACCGGGCACAAATTCCAGACTCCGGGCTGCTACTGAGAATTTCCAGATGAAAAACCTGAATAATGGTTTGCTTGACCCGGGAATCGAATCCAGAACCTGGTCAGCAGTAGCGCTTGCGAGCACTAGACCAACGAGGTAGTAAATAACAATTATATTATTCATATAAGATCAAAATACCTACTAAATTTACGTTAGTGAATATTAATTGTAGACAAAAATTGTAGCTTTTTCATGTCCCTATAACAATTTTCTTGAATGATTTCTCAGCCTTAATTACAATCAGACTGAAGGAGTGGTGCTAGATCGCGCAATCGGGCCCGTTTCTCACTGGCAATGGCATTCATTAAACGATCCGCCAGTCCTACAAAAGGTCATGATAGATGCACAAATGGCACACAAGGACCCTTATATTTTTAAACTTGGACCAGCAGCAGATAGGAAAACTCGAACCAGAAAAGATAATGAACAAATGTTAGCCATAGAATATGGTAACTTCGTCAAAGAGAAAAACAAGAAGTTATCCCTAAAATTTGAACCCTTTCAGATCAAGATGAAAGCTTTGAAGATTAACGAGCATTTCTCTCTGAAAGTATTAGATCAAGCTACAGTATATCTCATTTTTAGAGATGGTTCAACTAACCTGAAGCTAAACATCGGTATGATACTAGACCATCAAGAAATAGTGGATATCGACATTGTTGAATTGGGCGAAGTTTCGAACAGTTTAAAGCGGCTCCCAGCTCGCACCAATAGCCTGGAAGGCTTACAGCGCAGTGTGGCTCACGCACAGCTCTACGAGAGACAGTACGCTGAGCGAGAGCGCCGGGTGCGGCCTCCGGACCCCTGCGCTAGTGCCGATCGTCTGACTGCTGCTGCTTCCGCGCCCATGCGACTTCCTTTGAGAACAGTACCCACTGGATCTTCGTGTAGTACTGGATACAGGAGTAAAAAACCTACAAACTGTGAATGTTGTAATACCCGTCTTCGTTTTTGAATACTAGGCTGTAGGTACCTTCTTAGACTTTTTTTACTTGGACTTTTCTGGAAATTTCTTTTCGTCATAGTTTTATGTTATTTATACATATAAAATATATTAAGCCTTAATATGATTAGGTACTTAAGTTCATATTAGTATGTATTTTATGTTTCTCGATGATAAGTTCTCTTTATGACAAATAAATTATCTTTATCTTAAGTTCTAAAATAAATACGATTTCAGAATAAATTGTTTTAATTGTTTCATAGGACGAAATGATAACTTAAAGCGACACTCTGAAGAATGATAAACAAAAATCTAATTGTACTCGCCCCGCACAAGCAAGCAGGCGAGCGAGGTTTCCTAAGAGGCAAAAAAAACTTTTGCCTCTTGAAAAGCGTTGAAAATGATCATTGTACCGTCTCCACAACGTGTACGACAGAGCGATTGTTTAGCAGCCTCTTTACAAACGAAGCATCTAAAAATCTGTTAAAGAAGCACTATGGGGAAAATCGGCTCCATGGTCTGGCCATGATGAAGTGTGCACACAAAACTTATTTATAAAAACTTACAAGGTTTACGTAATAAAGTGGTCGAAAAATTTACAAAAAACCCTCGGAGATTACGTTTTAAATAATTTAATTAAAAACCCGGCCAGGTGCGAATCGGACTCACACTCGAAGGGTTCCGTACCACCGTACAAAAAATAGCAGAAAAGGAGAGGTCCATATTCATCAGAGGACTGCAAGCTGATGATGAATTTTAACAAACCGGCCAAGTGGGTGTTGGATCACACACAGTAAAGGGTTTCGTAGTTGGTATGAATATTATCGACCGTAGAAATTGTATTTCATAGCATTTCTCGAAAAAACTATGAAAAACAAAGTTATCACTGCTGTTATAACTCGGAAACTATTGACTTCGCAACTGCCATCATTTTCATGCCTGTCGTCACTGTGGCCGTTACTGGCGGCCACCGCTCTTCTAGGAAACGGTAGTTTAACCGGGTGTAACTGAATACCAGTATTTGACATGGAGCGGCTACCTATTTTGCGTCCACAATCTAGTTACTGGGTAATACTGGCAAGACTTGTTGTCAGACTGTCGGGTTCCGGACTACTGCTAACTTCCTGCGGACTGCTGCCTTCGAATGACAGCCAGGACCAACGGGTGCGTCTCATTCGCATCTATAACTACATGTAATATAGCTGAAGAGGGTCGAAAGTCTGTACATGGAAGATATTCGAAAAAAACTTCGCTGGGGATACTTAGAATCGATAACAGAACACGTTCCAACAGTTTTTAGAATTTTTGTCTGTTAGTCTGTTTATCTATATGTCTGTTTATTTGATCGCGCATCACGTTAAAACGGCTGAACCGAATTTGATGAAATTTGGTACGGGAATACTTTGAACCCTGGGGAAGCACATAGGGTACTTTTTATCGATATACAACGCGGGCGAAGCCGCGGCCGGAAGCTAGTATAACGTAGCGTAACGTTCACAAGATGTAATAAACGTGAGATATAGGTACCAACTGTTGATATAATTTCTTTACATATTACATGTACATACTCTCAAACTTATTTCTTATAATGTTATTGGATATACCGTTTATTTAATCGAAAACCATTATTAGGTCTATCGTTTAAAATATATCCATTAATATTACCACCGCGATTCAGAGCAATCCGACTCGGTGGGCGAATCCATCATAATAGACTAAATAGGTTTTATGTCTTTTGAGTGGTATGTTATGCTTATAAAACTTGGTATTTTGTATATAAGAGAGTATATAGACGACTATAAGTCTAGTAAAGACCGAAGAAACGATGGATGGACTGTGTGAAAGATAATATGGCTAGAAAGGAGGTAGCTACCGATGAGATGACGACTAACAGAGAAGTATGGAAGAAAAGACATGTTGCGCCAACCCCAAATAAATTGATATAAGGACAGGAGAGTGATGATGATGATGTTATGCTTATAAAAATTAGTTATTTTAAAAACAAAAACTACAAACTTTATAATTTATTTAGATAACTATTCGTGCGAAGTTTCATGTTTATTACCTCAAGGAATAAGGTTTTTCATACAAACTTTCATCCCTTATTTTACCCCCTTAGGGGTTGAATTTCGAAAAATCCTGATACACGTTATTCTTAATTTTTGGGTTTAAGTATAAATATTGAGTTTCGAGTTAATCGGACAGCGCGTTAAAATTCTTCCATACAAACTTTGACACCCCCCAACCGTAGGATAGGATACTTTTCCGGGATAAAAAGTACCCAGTGTGGTGCCCAGGATATTAAAGAATAATTATACCAAGTTTCATCGTAATCGAACCGGTAGTTTTTGCGTGATGCCTGAACAAACAGACAGACAGACAGACAGACAGACAGACAGACAAAAAATTTTTTAATCACATTTTTGGGTTCGGTGTCTGTCTAGTAACACCCCCTGCCATTTTTTTTTTTGATATTTTCAATGTACAGAATTTTCACTTCTACAGATTTGTTATAAGTATAGATTTTGTAATTATATCATTATATTGCTTACCCAGGACCAACGGCTATTCTACGTGCTTTTTGAAGAATATAGGGGTATCGGTATGTAATGGGTAGTCATCCATTCCATACAAGATCCGGCCTCGGCAAGCGCTACTTAACCTTGAAGATCATATTATGTTCCACAAGGAGTTTATAGAGGTGTAAAGAACAGGGTGTAAAGTTGAGTCATCCTAGAAAAGGAAGGATCCTCCGACCAGGGGCCTAAGTCAACTAATTTATAAACGTCACAATGGTGTCGTTTTTGACAGTTTTTGTATGGCAAATCTGTCAAAAACTAACCATTATGACACCATTGTGACGTTTATAAATTAGTAGACTTAAGCCCCAGACGGATGTCGTGTTTGATGGGCAAGTGCCCGACGATTGATGTCTGGAAGTTATATATATGGTGATGTAGATGCCATCACATGCTAAGCAAGGAGTTAAGTGTAACCTTGGAAGCACTGTACTTTGCGATTTTTTTTTGTATTTTTGCCCCAAAACTAGCAAAGTCATAGGTCGCCAAAAGTTTCTTTCGGGATTGGTGGGTTAGTGGGAGTATTAAGGGTGGATTTGGGGAAGTCCAAGCAATAATTAAGTTAATGACATCAAGGTCAAGATCTACAACCCATAAAAGTAAAGGTCGAACACCCCAATAGTAAAGGTCGAACACCCCAATAGTAAAGGTCGAACACCCCAAAAGTAAAGATCATACCAAAGTATGCTGAAATCTTGGAATATTACCTACTTTGTAAAAAGCTCTGAGGTCAAGGAAATTTCGAAAGGTAATGATAAAAGTCTTGGTCAAGGTCCAATTTACCTTAAAAAAAAATTGATGGAAATATTTTTTAATTCATGTAAGTAAGGCGTAGTCAACGGAGCCGTACATCAAACGGAGCCTTCCGCCTTCGAGACTGATTAATTAATAAAGTTGTATTATTATTTTACTGAAGAAAACTGACAGGAATTAGTAAGAACTGTAGACACAATAGGAAGTAGGTACAGTAACGGTCATAAGTGGAGTAGCAATTTCACAAAGCAATAGATTGACGCTTCGGTTTAACTTACGACCTTCTTATAATAAGTCATAGACACACACACACTCTCATTAGTTTAACAATTATATTATTTCATAAATTCAACTTGTAACGCACATGTCATGATAGCTTAGTGGTTACCGTATTTGGGTTGACGCGTTCATGCGTAGAGAGTCGTGGTTTCAAATCTCACGCGCGGTGATAGTTTTTTAATGTTTTAAAAATCATTCGAATAATCACGCTATTGACTATATCCTTGTTATGTTCATCGTGTTCACTAAACTCGCCAAAACTTTATGATTATACCCACGAAAACCTAAATAAAGTTAAATGATAATTAAGGTAGACAAACGCAGTTAACTTACGACTCATTCACCGCCGAATAAATAGAACGATGTTTGTTATTGTGGGTTAGTGACGTGTGTTCAATATATTAGCGGTGTCTAAAGTTCATTTTGAAATTCAAGCAAAGAATATAGAAATGAAAGCGAATATTATTGCGCTGCGTAAAAGCGGACTTAATATTTATCACAAATATCTGATAAAACCGGACTGAGTGTGAGTAATATGATTTAATTATTTTATCAAACATTTATTTAGTTAAATTATAACTGCTGATCCTGGTAATTGTTTTTGGAAACGTTTTATTTTTACCTTATTAATATTATTTATTTATTGCATAATTTAAGTAAATGAAATTGTTTCTGATCTGATTTGGTTTTGTAGCTAACTTTATAATAACTTAAGTACTTATTTATTTCAAAACATTTGTTAACTTTTATAATGCTCGTCTAGTTACAACCACATTAAATGTCTCATCTGTGGATAAAGTCTAAATAGAAGAAGAGATATATTATATAATTTCAAAGTAAATTTATGTACTTAGATTTTTGAACGATGAAAATAACATTTTCATTATTTATGTGAAATTTCTATTGACAATAATTACTTATTGAACTTTTTTGTTTTAGAGATAAAAGAGACGCAGCGACAACACATGGTCAGCGAATACGGAACAAGTGGTTTCATACCAACAAGACGTTTGAAGAATTATTCGACACGTCTTTACGAACCGTGCGCCGTGCAGTCCGCGCAGAAGGTTTGCATTACATGTTACCCACTGTGGGCAATGTTTACGTTCGTGAGTGGTTAAACACCCGGAGATAACAGTTATTACACGGCCAGCACGATCTCCTGACCTCCACTCTATAGAACACCTATGGGGTTTGATGATACAGCGATGGGAAGCACGGAATGAGCGGTCTGATGAGCAGTTGAAGTTGCATTGTATAGAAATATGGGAAAATTTAAGGGGGCCAGATACAGATAAATGCTTCAATATATGAATTAAAATCTAAAATAATTATAATTATATTATAAAATTTATATTAAAATAATTATAATAAAATAATAATTATTATTATAATTATATTGTGTCATATCCGTAATAAGGATTATTTTGAGGTTTAGTTTCAATCTTCTTTTCGTAATGAAAATGAACACTTAAGCTATAACCTCAATAAGTCCTATTAAATACGATTTGTTAACTATTCGTTACACGAACGTGAGATCTCAAACTTACTCGTAGTAAAATAAAAGTAGTAATACTGAGTAAATTATTTGTATTGTGACAACGATTCCGCATTTGTTATATTTACGTGGGTAGATTTGCGTAGATTTGAGTTGGTTTGTTACATTACCCACACAGAAAAGTTATTAAAGGACATTATTATTTATTATTAAGATGCAATATATTAAGCCTGATGGTCAAGGTTCACGGTACTTTATCTCAATAAATTGTTACTTATTGGAAAATAAACTGTTTTAATTCTAGAAGTTTATTTATTTAAACTTCATAAAATGATAACGAATAAACATTTTGTAATCACTTATTAAACATTTTTATTCTTAACCCCTTATTTCAATAACAATATAAGTAATAATAAAATTACTTATTAATTAATAATCTTGTTTATTAATTTATTGAATAATAAAAGAACAGATGAAGATGATTGTTTAAAAGAAAAATAAAAGTTTGGTTTCGTGATTTTAACCCAGACCTGTGTGTTTCACCATACACTTCGCTACGCTACCAGCTATCGGAACTTGATACCAATATGTGAATTTTTAGCACTAGTATGAACCGACCAAGGTCACGAGTAATTACGTACTCTGCGAAAAAGTGACGGTATGCTTTTTGTTTCATTCGACGCCAGTGTGAGAGTTCTGAGGTGTATTCTGTGTTGATACATCACTTACACACACAGATATAGGTTCGGCCTGTCGCTCGTTCACAGCAATACAATCCTAAGCGTGATAATGCACTTATGACCGCTTACTGTATGAACTATACATAATTATACGGTCATAATCATAAAAAGTTAAAGAACATCTAAAAGCTTGCTAAAGTCTGGTTTACAAAAAGTGTTATTCATAAACACATCATCACATCATCAACATTATCACTAAAACGTTCTATAAACCTTAACCTTAAGATATTAACTCATAGTAACATGCATCCGATAGTACATTGCATCTGTGTAATGGCTGTGTTACAAATGCATTATTGTGCGATGTGTGACAACTGCATATTATACTGACAGCATCTATATTAATATACTCTTTGACTGCAGGTATCTTGTCAGCTCTCTATATAGTCTGTGCTTGTCAGTGTTGTACTGTGGGTGTAATGCATTGTAAAAATATCATATACATTTTTTTACCCTTTTCTATTAATTTATTATGAAGGTTATAAAAGAGTAAGTGAATAAGAGTCGATTTAAAATACTTATTGTGTTATAAAATACTAAGTGCTTCAGTTATAAAACAATTTTGTTTTTGCGGGCAGTGAACAGCAGATATGTCGATGCTACGAGGAGTGCCAAGAGTTCCAGAAACTTGTGGAACTACAGGACTCCGGCTTGGCGGTCTATTGTCATAGGCCACGGGAAGAGAATGTTAGTAGTACCTGTAATCTCATGTGCTTTAATTAGCTACCTGTTTTTTTTGGGTTCCCTACCCAAGGGTGAAATGTTTGGTGGAGTTGAGTTCCTCGACGTCAAAGTGGGTGCCGACGCACAATGTGTTTAGACAACGGCATACGTCAGTATAGCTGGTAGCCTGTATAGATTGAATGATTTAATCTAGATTGGTACAAGTCACCCTGTAGATAGAAGTGCAAGGACAAGCCCCGGTTGGTGTAGGAATTGCAAGATATGGAATTTGAATAGATATTGTTATTTTTTAAATATCCTACATTTACATATACTTATTCGAAAATTTGTCTAGTGATAGATTAGAAAGATACATTCCATTGCTCGTGACTGTACACCTACTCTTTTCTTCACATCAACAGATAAGACAAGCTGAAGTGGTTGAAAGCGATGAGAACACATCCAGAGATGTCTTTCTTTTATACAATAAGAAAGACGTGAAAATAACATCTTCTGAATTATCATCAGAACTAGGTAAAACTTTAAATTTATTCAATCATGGTGAAAGGCTTTTGTGTGTGTCAGTAAAGTTTCCCGAAATTTCAGTTAGGCATGGTCGCACTAGGCTCTCAAGTTGAAATCCTAATGACTGAGACGAAATATTGCGAAAACACAAAGACAATTTTCAAATTAGACAATGGTGATATATTTCTCAATATTACTGGAAAAAGGTAGGGTTTTTGCAAATCAAATCTTCCTGCGACATCATCGATCACTAATAAAGAACTAGATACACAATCAGCGACAAAAAGTGTTCTCACCAAATGACCGCCCACTTTAATGTTTGGGTGCTCTTTGAATTTAGAAGCATTCGGACGCTCCGACGGTAAACATGCATCAGTGCTCGTTTAAAAATTGCAAAAATCACATAAATAGGACGCTAAAAAAGGAAGAAGTTTGATATTTACAGTAAGTATTAATATTATCATTATAAAATTGTTATCAGTGTATTTTAAATACACAATACAAATTTTGGCAAGAAGTCATCGTAAAAACATTTTTTTAATTTAATTCATAATATACCGCAGGAGTTATATAGCATCTTTATTGTAAAGACTCTTACGAAACGTATTATTCATACTATCGCATGCCCACTTAAATTGTTCGGGTTATGTACGTTGATTATGTTCCATTTGTTGGAGACGGTAATGTTCTTATTGACAGCCACCGGTGGCTGTGGTCGGTGGCTCATTTGCGCCGAGACGAGACTAAAGTCGCTGCGTGTGTCATGCATGTCAGCACTCGGGGCGTGCTAACAGTACCATGATGAAATGAAACACGTTTTCATAATATAACTTGCATTATTATTATTCCTATATTTCAGTCAATATAGGAATAATAATACATGATATACATGATATCTAATGATTGTCTCATATTATAAACTTATAACCTATCCGCGGAGGTTTTATGGGAAGGCCATGAAGGCTATAATCTCTACAGTACCTAGCATTAGGTTCCAATCAAAGACTAATTGTCTTCGATTGGAACATAAGAAAGAAAAGTAAGTAAGGAAAGTTCATTCATATAATAATATTACTGTTCCAGGAACGAAAAACATAAGTTGCCCAAGATGTAGAAAAACATTTGAGCATGCTGAAAAACTCACGCAAGAAGTAAAATCAATAGATAGAAAGGTTGTGATGGGTATATGCGACCATTGTCATAAAAAAGCTACAACTAAAACTACAACTACAACTATTAAAAAGCCGTTTTGTACCTGCGACGAAATTGTAAAAAAATTCACAAACGTTAAAGGGGAACAGAAGAAAGACATTAAAAAGTATATTAAAATATGGCTATCAAAAATGAGACACCTTCTTAGAGATGAAATAACGCTCATCAAACCAAAACCAATAAAATCGCGTTCATACTCCGACTTACAAATCAAGCAAGGTCTCAGCTCACCTGCATCTAGACGTGAGCCTGAAATCCAGCAAATGTTTTACTTAGGAACGCATAAATCAGACATAAACTTAAATACAGAAATGAGCAAAACCAATTTAAAAGAAGGCCATATGAAACAAGCTGTAGCCTTTCTTCAACCTATTGAGCACGTGAAAACAACTTACGCTCACACACCGCACGAAAGTGAAAAAATAAATGCAATGATTTCGACCACTTCGTTGAAAGACTCGGACATAACTTTTGTGGAGACATATGTCAAAGAACTTCCAAGAACTTCTCTTAAAGACCGCAAACAAGAGGAAGTCTTCGAAGATGGACCTTCAATAGATGCTAAAGAAGCATTGAAAAGAAGACATGATCTTAGCTTGAGACAGATGATGAGGCTTGAGAAGGATTCTAGAGTTCCATATTCTGTTTCGAAAAGACCTGATATATACGAAACCCCAAAGATTACTCCATGGGTGCAGAAAGAAGCAACTTCGAAATATCATGTGGAGTCTGAAGTGGATGTAAAAATACCAAAACTAAAACATGATCGTGGCCCTCGTGGAACTCGTGTTCTGGATTATGCATCGAACAGAGACGTAAAATTTAGATCAAAAAGAGCCTCACAAGATTCTTATTATGAGCCAAGTAAAGCCGACAAATATCACCACGATAAAATAAAACAAGAATTGTATGATTCTGAAGAAGGACCAAAGAAAGTTAAAAAACTGGAAGACCGCTATATTACGGATGAAGAATTAAAATTACAACGCAGTGTAGATAAAATTAGTCAGAAAGTGAAAAAAACAGACCAATACGTGGCAAAATCAAAACATTGGCATACAAAAACTCACGAGCCCAAAGAAAGTGTAGGATTCGTTCTCAAGACCCATAATAGATTTTTTTTTCCAAAAGTGATGGAAAAGAAAAAAACGCAAGTAAAACTCGTAAGCTCTTCATATCTCATTAAAGATACTCAAGAAAAGTTCCGCTTACAAGCTGAAAGAGATATGAAAATACGAGAAGAGGAACGCCAACAAAAACTTGATCAAGACCAAAAGAAAAAACTTGCCCGAGAAGAGAAAAAATTACAAGCTGAAGAAAAAATTAAACAGACTGTTGCAGATAAAAAAAAATTAGAGGTTAAGGAAAATAAATATGAAAAAGAGCGAATAAAGTTAGAAGATAAAAAATATGCGGAAGCTCAAAGAAGACAGGAGGATAAAACTAAAAGTGATAAAACCAAAGGAGATACTCTTGATAAAGATGGAGATATGTTTTCAGAGTATGAGCAAAAAGGTAAAATTTCAAAAGAATCTGGGGTTGCTAAAAAAGACTTAAAGTTAGAACCTGATAGAATCCATAAAGAATTGGACAAACAAAAAAAAGGCATAAAAACAAAACCTGAACAAGTAGATAAAATCGATGAAGTATTGCAGAAAGCTAAAACACATTCGAAGTCTAAACCTGAACAAGGAGACAAAACCGCAGAATTATTGCAGAAAGCTAAAAAAGATTTGAAGTCTAAACCTGAACAAGACGACAAAAGCACAGAATTAATGCAGAAAGCTAAAAAAGATTTGAAGTCTAAACCTGAAAAAGAGGACAAACCCGCAGAATTATTGCAGAAAGCTAAAAAGGATTTGAAGCCTAAACCTGAACAAGAGGACAAAACCGCAGAATTATTGCAGAAGGCTAAAAAAGATTTGAAGTCCAAACCTGAACAACAGGACAAAACCGCAGAATTATTGCAGAAGGCTAAAAAAGATTTGGAGTCTAAACCTGGAAAAGAGGACAAACCCTCAGAACTATTGCAGAAAGCTAAAAAGGATTTGAAGTCTAAACCTGAACAAGAGGACAAAACCGCGGAATTATTGCAGAAGGCTAAAAAAGATTTGGAGTCTAAACCTGAAAAGGAGGACAAACCCGCAGAATTATTGCAGAAAGCTAAAATGGAATTGAAGTCTAAACCTGAACAAGAGGACGAAACCGCGAAATTATTGCAGAAGGCTAAAAAAGATTTGGAGTCTAAACCTGAACGAATGGATAAAATTGATGAAGTATTGGAATCAAAAAAAAAAAAAGACGTTCAGGGAAAAGACGAGCCCGCGAATAAACAAGATATTATTGTGAAAAAACAAGAGGAAAAGAAAGAAAAAGGAGGAAAGCAAAAAGAGAGTAAGGTTGAAGCTTCCTCTAAAATGAAACGGGATTCCTCTGAAGAGATAAAAGTGTCTATGTCAAAAATAGCAATATCAATAACAAAGGGAGGAAAAGATGAGCCCGCGAATAAACAAGATACTATTGTAGAAAAACAAGAGGAAAAGAAAGAAAAAGGAGGAAAGCAAAAAGAGAGTAAGGTTGAAACTTCAACGGAAGAAGCTGAATTTAAAAAATTACAAGCTAAACATGCAAAAGAAAAAGAAGAAGCTATTAAAAAAAAAAAACAGCTAGAATATGAGGCAAAGAAAGAAAAAGGAGGAAAGCAAAAAGAGAGTAAGGTTGAAGCTTCAATGGAAAAAGCTGGGCCTGTTGCGGCCACCAAAAACACAGAAGATCTATCGAAAGAGGTAAAGTCCTCTAAAATGAAACGGGATTCCTCTGAAGAGATAAAAGTGTCTATGTCAAAAATAGCAATATCAATAACAAAGGGAGGAAAAGACGAGCCCGCGAATAAACAAGATATTATTGTAGAAAAACAAGAGGAGAAGAAAGAAAAAGGAGGAAAGCAAAAAGAGAGTAAGGTTGAAACTTCAACGGAAGAAGCTGAATTTAAAAAATTACAAGCTAAACATGCAAAAGAAAAAGAAGAAGCTATTAAAAAAAAAAAACAGCTAGAATATGAGGCAAAGAAAGAAAAAGGAGGAAAGCAAAAAGAGAGTAAGGTTGAAGCTTCAATGGAAAAAGCTAGGCCTGTTGCGGCCACCAAAAAAACAGAAGATCAATCGAAAGAGGTAAAGTCCTCTAAAATGAAACGGGATTCCTCTGAAGAGATAAAAGTGTCTATGTCAAAAATAGCAATATCAATAACAAAGGGAGGAAAAGACGAGCCCGCGAATAAACAAGATATTATTGTGAAAAAACAAGAGGAAAAGAAAGAAAAAGGAGGAAAGCAAAAAGAGAGTAAGGTTGAAACTTCAACGGAAGAAGCTGAATTTAAAAAATTACAAGCTATACATGCAAAAGAAAAAGAAGCCATTAAAAAAAAAAAACAGCTAGAATATGAGGCAAAGAAAGAAAAGGGAGGAAAGCAAAAAGAGAGTAAGGTTGAAGCTTCAATGGAAAAAGCTAGGCCTGTTGCGGCCACCAAAAAAACAGAAGATCTATCGAAAGAGGTAAAGTCCTCTAAAATGAAACGGGATTCCTCTGAAGAGATAAAAGTATCTATGTCAAAAATAGCAATATCAATAACAAAGGGAGGAAAAGACGAGCCCGCGAATAAACAAGATATTATTGTGAAAAAACAAGAGGAAAAGAAAGAAAAAGGAGGAAAGCAAAAAGAGAGTAAGGTTGAAACTTCAACGGAAGTAGCTGAATTTAAAAAATTACAAGCTATACATGCAAAAGAAAAAGAAGCAGCTATTAAAAAAAAAAAACAGCTAGAATATGAGGCAAAAGTAGCAAAAGCTCAAAAAGAAGCTGAGCTTAAAGAAAAACCTGTGAAATTAAATATGCATGATTTCAAAATTCGAACAGGATTATCTGAAGGTGATTTCATTTTAAGATTAGTTCGAATAAAACAAGCTGCCAAAATGAAGCCTTCTGATATCGACCCTAAGTTAATAATGGAACATAAATTACTCCATAACGGGGTTGTATCATCCACGTTATTCTGTCCACTTTGCCTTAATTCTAATTTGGAGTTAGATGTTTTAAGTTTAGATGAAAAAAAAAAAATACCGGAAGAAATAATAACAGATATTATAATAGGTGAAAAATTCTTTAAAATGCGTCATCTTAAAAAAATTAAAGAACCGGACGTTGTCCCTAAATTACAACGACAGATATTTTTTGAACAATCTGACCTTCCGCCTAAAGAAATAGTGCAAATAATACCACTGGAAACGGAGCCAGATCAGAAAAATAAAAAAATGACGAAAAAGGATGTGAAAGAGGTATGTGCAGCATTACGTATCTACCTATTTCGTATGCACGGTGAATAGCTGTCTTATGCATTACAATCGAAGGTAAATGGACCTACAGCGCTACAAGGTTATTGTGGCGCATGGGCCACATCGGAACTAACGTCACCATCTTGTTTTGTCAAGTCAATTTCCGTGACAGAATTTCATGGACGGTCGGACATCCAACCAACGACACACCGTGTGTCCTTAATTGTCATGTCCGCGCCCGACGCCATTTATTTAATAAGTGGCCTGCGCCTACCAGTGCCCTCTTTCTATGTCACCAGGCGCCAAAATATCCTTGCAGCACTCTATAACAGTAGTAGAATAGTACATTACTGTCGCGGCCTGCGGGCATTGATGGACGATAGTGAAAACACACATACGTGGGTGCATCAATGCCTGGTTGCGGCCAAGGCTTGTATAGTACTTTTCTCAAATAATGCGCTGAAATTCAAACTAAGTAAATTCATTAAAAAATCCAGAAAAAATGACGAACAACGATAATTTTTCACGCGCCAATATGTTTCTTCTGTACTTTAAACAGCTCTATTTGCAAGCCAAATCGAAAATTAGTTTCCTTAGTTCAGTATCGAATTTCGATTTATATCCAATTGGCGTCACCTAGTAGGGGTTGACTAGATTTAGCAACATAAATAACGAAATGATGTGACACAACTCACTACTAGGTCTGGCAACGATTGGAATCATCTTAAAATGTACCAAGACTTTGGTGAGAACTACCTATGTAGGTACCTATATTTATAAAACCTGAGAAAATATATATAATAGGTATATTCCAACCGCTCATCTGGTCACATTGGACGAATGAATGGAATGAACGGTAATCTTTCACTTATAGTCGCCATTAAACCGAAAATGCAACCGGAACTACAAATAATAGTTATTTTTATTCAATCTTAAACAAATTCTTTGATCAACTCCAGTCTGTTAGCAAACATCTAGTTTGGATTAATGAAGAATATCTATTTAAAAATGATGTTTGGCTAGACATGATCAGCTACTTATTGCGTAAAAAGTTTTCGTAAACGATTCCGACCAATCTGTTTCATTTTTACCCGACTACGGCGAAGCAAAAAGGAGGGTTATGATTTTGACCGGTATGTATGTATGCATATATGTATGTATGTAAGTATGTATGTATGTATGTTCATTTGTTCCCTCATAACTTCCAAACTACTCATCAAATGGGGAATCATTGGAAGCGTCTCGGTCGTCCGCTGGTTATAGGCTATGTGAAGTTACATTAAATGAATATGGCGCCCTCTAGAGGACAAAAAGTCATGAACTAAAAAAAAAAGTTTTTTTAATTGTACCATGTTGGGTATCAAATGAAAGGGCTTAATAAGCACATTTCAAAAATATATATATTATTACCCCAAAATAATTTAAATAAAAATATAAGTATAAAAACTAAAACCCAACTACGGCAAAAAAGTCAACTAAAAAGGTATAAACAAGTCATCTCAGACAGAAAAATCAAAAATCCGGAGTCACACGTAATCTATTCGATTTATCCCCTAAAACGTGCCGTAGTTGGGTTTTAGTTTTTATACTTATGACATTTCAACACATAAACAGATTAGTCGGAATCGTTTACGAAAACTTTTTACGCAATTAGATAGCTGATAAATGAACATCGTCCTTCAATAAAATCTTTGTAAAGTTACTTCCTTGGTTACTATGTGTTGAAGTAAAAAGTTTGTTTCATTTTTAAATAACACGACAGCATTTATTTCATAGCAATTTATTCAGCCGCTAAACAAGAAAGACATGGATTTTCATAAAAATTGCCGGCCGGGCGCTCGCATGTATTCGACCAGTACAGCAATTTCGATTTATCTCGAAAAAAGTTGTCAAAATGCTCCAATTTCCAAGCACATAAAAGAAAATAAAGTGATATCTAAAGGGCGTTGCTGTGTACGATGTATGGATCGCACAGAATTCAATAATGAAGAAATTTCCATTCATCGATAAAATTGCAAAAAAACGAACGAAACGTTATAGGTACCTAATAGTCTGGTGTGCGCGACACCACATCAAAGTGCGTAAATATTACGTACGGGTGGGAAAATCGATTATTAGACCACCCCAGCTCCTCGTGGATGGCCAGCAACGCCTTAAGTGGAAAAGTGTCGCAGTAGTAGGTAATAATTATAATGGTAGGAAAAATATGTAGTAGGGGAAGTACGTTCAAAATGACAGACGATTTTGTTTTTTAATCACTGTTTCATTTAACATATTTACAATCAGTGTTTAGTTTGAATAATTATCTTTGGTTCATTAGTTGTAACCTACGTAAACTTATAATTGAATAGGAACCATATAAAAAATATAATTTAAGTTAATCACAACCTCTAAGGGAATTCATTTTTTCCATATAGTACGGACAAAATGACATTAAACACGAAAATTGTGAAGTACTTACATATTAAACAGGCTAACGGCCGAATACGGAAACGCCACTCAAATATTTAATCAATGTGCGACGTCGCAAACTTCGAATCGTTCAATCATTCAAAACAGCACCCTAATTGCGTAAACGATCAATCAGAATCTGAATCATTTTGAAGGATAGTGCTAATTTAATCTATTGCTTCATAAGTTACAATTTGTCTGTTCATCAATGTAAATAACACAATGAATGTTGTTGAACTGTTAAAATGAAACAGATTGTGATTGATCGTATGTTACGCAATTAAGGTGCAGTTCGATTAACATCGAAGTACAAAGACCGTTATTTTACTGGCACTGGCCGCTTATAAAATTCTGAAAATCTTGATATCATTTAAAAAATCTGACATTGCGAAAATTGACATTTGTTTTTTTTGCAAGTAATTTATTTTAATAATTAAAATCGTTCGAGAATTATTTTATTTATCGTGAAGTGCTTTTCATAATTATTCATTTCGTCATCAATTATGTCTAAAAAGAAACAACCAGAACCAGTAAGTAGAGACAGACCAAGAAAAAAAGACTGAGAACCTAATGTTGTGGCACAGCTGCAGTTGTGGTCAGAGTGCACAATAGGCCTCTCCCAAGAGAGGCTTAATGTCTACCCGGTCTAGCAGAGAACTGCTATGCGCTGAGTTAATGATTGATCGACCATTGTAGCGCTTTTTACTTATTTAGCACGACGAGCGAAGACGTGACGGGTCGAAATAGGAGCTTCAAACAACTGGTGTATCATATTATTATTATTTTTACGTCCCTTGACAATTCTTGGTACATTGGGGTCCCACGCGGACTTTTGGAAGACGTACGAGAGGCCGAAGACAGCTCGCAGAAACCCGTTAGACGTTTATGCCATGAGGCACAAACCGACGATTATCCATTTTTGCACTATGCAAGTGCACCCATGCAAGGATAACCTTCGGTTGGTGTAGGACTACTGCAGGTTATGGAAATAAAGATATTGCATTTTGGGTTTCGGTGGCTATAAGTGAACTGGTTATCTAGAAATATGGAAAGACTGATAAATTAGGACAATCCCATTATACCAGAAGTAGGTACGGTTACAATCTCTATCAGTATCTTACTGGAATACTTCCTGCCTCCGAGCACGTTTGCTCTTGCGATTCTCCACTCAAGTCGGCCAATAAAGGCAAGAATGAGGTGGTGCCTTCTCCAGAAAAATCATACTTTTCTTGCTTTGATTTCTTCTAGTGCATTTCCTAGTTCATTTAGGACATTTTGTGGAATAGGCGACGTCAGATGATGATACATTGGAAACCAAGCTGAGGAACAGTTGCGCAATTTTTGATTTCCTGAATTTGGAACACACACATTTTTCAGCAACATGTTTCCTCCCGCAACACATAAAAGACATCATTTAAGTTTCGAACATTATGTACCCAAAAATTTAAGTGCCGGCCAGAAGAAAAAACACGGTTTTATTATGGGAAATAACACCCTCAACATTTTTAACTATGACAACGAGAGAATAAAATTAGCCCTTCCGCCGCTATTTAAGTTTGAGAATACTAAAAACCATATTTTGATTAAAATATTTTCGTTTTTTCATTTTAATTTATATCGTGACTAGTGCGTGTTGCCAGTTGACCTATGGCACTGAAACGTGTACGCTCATAATGGGCCTCATTTGAAGACTGAAAGTAACTCAAAGCATTGCCCATTGATTTACTTTCAGTCTTCAAGGAGGAAACTCCAAGCATAGCCCTTATACTTGGAGTTTCCCTATTTGATCAAATCAGAAATGAAGAGATTCGTAGGAGAACCAAGGTAACCGACCTAGCCTGAAGAATTGCCAAACTTTAGTGGCGGTAGGCAGTACAAATTGCTCGCAGACCAGATGGCCGATGGACATTTAATAGAAGTGTCTGGACCTCATGCTGGCACCACATCAGATGCTCAAATAATGAACGATTTTCGAATTTCTTCATAACAATGAAGAAGAAATTCACGGTGATGGTGTTTTTTATTAGTTCTACAGAAGTGATATTTTTATATTGGATCGCAGTTTTCGAGACGCAGTTTTCCCCTGCAGCAACCTGTACACAGTTCAAATAACAGAAAGCATACATGCAAATGAAACCCAATTAACTAGAGACTAGGCAAACAAATCCCGTCTCGTCACTATTTGCTGAGGGGTTGTTGAGGTGGTGAAAGGGAGATTCAAAATAGATTTTCGGCTTCTGAGAAATGTGTATGCAAATCGTTCTTTATATTAAAACTTCTTAAAAATAGCTGCTGCTTTAATAATTGCCTACCACGGATTAATACAATATATTATTCATGCTAAAACATTTTTACGAATAGTAAATGAAAGATTCTCTTCCAAACACACTGGCAGATACCTATCGTCATAAGACATAATTATAATAGAAGGCGAGTACAATTTCAGAATTAAACGAATTCCCAAGACTAACAGAAGAAGACTTGGTGCTAATTAGTCTTGGTATATACCAAATAAAACAAGCAAAACGTTATTACGGTGAACTTTTAACCCTAATGGAGAGTTCATTATTGAAATTGGAAGTAGACTTCTCACCGACCACTCCAGAGAGCTAGGAGAATATATATATATATATATATATCTGTATAATAAGGAGGACAATTCAGTCTCGCCATGTCAGGGCCAGAACATACTATGTGTACATCGGATGGAACAGAGGTTTCATTGGTCGGGAAGCCATAGCACATTATTATTGTACTTAGAATATAGGCAAGCGAACCATCGGCGTCGGTTGCTGCTCTCATACAATGAGTTTGTGTGTGGTATATGAGTTATGAAGTTCATATTATGATGACCACCCGCAATAGGGTTAGAAAGCGTTTTAGTAAGGATTACCGAAATATCATAACAAAATCTTTTTGCCGTTATTTTCTTATGTCTATTATAATTATCATACCTTAGTATACCTAATGCTCATGTCTGTTTCTACCATGGGATAGCAAGCTTAGAACTGAAATCCAGCGAATCAATAAGTGTTGCGTCTTTTAACGAATGTCCAAAATATTGTTGGCAAAAATATGTTTTTTGGTACAAACTCAAATAGCAGCCACGTCAATTTTATACTTATGTTGTAATAGTAAAAAAATGTTCACGATGTTATTTTCAATAAAAAGTCGGTATTTTTTCAAATGTTATGCTTAAAACATTTTTAATAATAATATGATTTGTGGTAGTTTCAACCTCAAATAGCAGCCAGGGGGTTGTTTGTACACTTTAGTTGTAATTTAATAAAATGTTCGAAATTGTATTTCCCGAAAACAGTTTTTTTTTCTGGCCGGCTCTTTAATTTTTGGGTACGAAATGTAGTCTGTCTTCGAAATCTTTGTTGCTGAAAAAATTTTGGTCAGCGTTGTCTCTAAACGAATAAAATAAAGAGGTAAAATTGTTTAGATATATGTCTGTAAGAACATATAACAGTAACAGTACCAAGTAACTACCTATCCGATTACGAAAATTCTTCATTACTGACTGGTAGTCACACCAGTTTATCACACCAGTATGACAAACAGGATTTTTTTTCTCCTTTGTCACACCACTGATTTTTCCACACCATGTATACGATAATTGCTAGTGCAGTACCTTTATATTCTAATGAAGTCTATCTGCTGATCGGTGTTTGCCGACTTTCGTTCTTTGCAATAGAAAGCTACGCTATATTTATTTTTAAACCACTTCGGGGAACCTCTTGAACTGCATGTCACATGATGTTAAGTGATAATGAGGCCAAAGGTGGAAGCGAGCTTCACTCGGCATGCCCAACCACAGAGGAACTGGCTATCTTACCTACCTCTTACTGCCGAAACACAACAATGCTGTTAACATTGTTGTTATGGAGGCAGACTTAGATAAGATGGTGGTAGCTAGCCAGGCGGACTTAGAACAATGCCTACCACCAACCAAATCGAGCAGAAAATGTTGTCCCCACTGGTAATCGAAACCGGGACTTCTGTGTCTGAGACAGGTGGCCTAACCACTAGACCAGAGGCAGTTAAACTTTAACGGAAACGGTGTTTACCTAAAAGGTAGGATAGTTTACTGGGTTTACTTAAATAATAATATGTTACAATTTCAGATTGAGATGGAACCTGGTAAAGGTATTTTACGCTACTCATTATCTGATCGCACCTTTATTGAAAAGGGTTGGACGATGCTACCTACAGAAAAAGTAGTGAGGAAGGTAAAAACATATTTCGAAATTTTCAAAACCCATTCTGATCTGCACAAAAAAGGTACTTACCTACTTGTTAGGAACTTGAACCTACTTAAGGTCGACAACCAGTGATGCTTCTGCACCTATCCACCTTCGCTGAAGAGGACTATATAGGTACGCTGGCAAGAACGGGGTGTGATACTCCCTCGCCGCGCTACAATGAAATATTCAAAAATACTAACTGGAACACAGTTGGTGGTTTCCTATGGAAAAGTGCCGGCAAGAAAACCGCCGGTTTTTTTAATTTTAAATATTGGCTTTTACAAAATTTCTAAATTAAAATGTTTATGGGTTTAGTGTAGGCTTGTTATCAAGTCCTATCAGGTACGTGACATAATAGAAAATGGTGAAGAAATCGACGATATAGGTAACTCTGCCTTGTTGGATATACCTAGGTTCTACTGTTCAAAGCATATGTGTATTTAGACACTTTTTTGTTTTTAGATGAATGTTTATCGAATGCGTCCGGCACACCCCGAGTTTGACTGGTTCGAACACAACAAGAACAAACGGCTGATGACTTATGACACCGGCGAAAGACTAGCCGAGTTCGACGACAACGGACGAGGTCGCTGGTATTACAGAAACGGTCGCCTAGCGCTAGATTATTATGATGCTGAAGGTGGTTATCTCTTGGAGTTCTTTATAGAATATAGTTAGCGGTCATCACTTTGGCTTTCAAGATGTTTACGTACCTAATGAGAGGCACATTACCAAATTCCCCAAATGCTTTTGAGATTGTTACAGTGAATGTTATAGTATCGGTCCGGATAATGTTGTGTGAAGATTTTATTGTAATCTTTTACAATATGAAT
Organism: Eupsilia transversa; assembly: GCA_914767815.1. Classification (NCBI taxonomy): domain Eukaryota; kingdom Metazoa; phylum Arthropoda; class Insecta; order Lepidoptera; family Noctuidae; genus Eupsilia; species Eupsilia transversa. Next base: position 6,980,211 of record OU611874.1, read on the forward strand.
TTCAGAGACAAATGCTCAACAGCGTTTCGTAATATACAGCAGCGGAGAGCCCGATGAGCGTGGGCGCACACATCCTATTACGATACTTGCCACTTTTGACTATCTCGGCAATGGCATAGTTTTCGATCATACTGGCAAGATACGGTAAATATTAATAACTTACATTAATTTTGCTGATAGAAGACCAAAGTAGGTACAGTAGCTTGCAAGTCAGTGCTGAAAAAACTAGTATAAGTTGGCCTCTTATTCTATTGAAACTACGCTACGCTCCGTCTGTGATCAACATTGCCTCACCCCCTTGAGTAATAGTGAAATTAGGCCTTAGTACAATCGTTATTAACACCTTTTCATTACGTATGATCTGCGACGGCTGCCGGCCGTCTCCCGCCGCCGCGCTGCGCTGATGCGAATAACCGAAATCAGTTCCATGATATACCTACAGGTTGTCTCAAACGTAGTGTTCCAAAGGCAAATGAGATAAAGCGAAGGACTCCACTTATCATTAAAAAAATTAAAAGCTGGGATATGTTGCTGTTGTTGTTGTTAAGCTGAACAGTTCAGAAAATTTCGCTCTTAATATTTTCAAGAAATTTTACACTTCCACTTGGATTTTTCGACCTTGTGAACATAATTTTAACTTTACTTTTTTTTTTTGATTTTTTACTTTTAGATTTGACCTAAAAATGTAAAAAAAATTGAAAAGCGAAATTTTCCCCCTTCGCTTTACCTCATCTACCTTTGGACCACTACGTTCGACTGTATAAATTATATTAGTGTGATTGTGCGTTAGTGAACTTTATGAGATAGAATATAAGGTTCTAATGCTTTAGAGTACTGTATAGAGCATCGCAAGTATGGCGTAAAGTTCATTTGGTCTGGTGGTTAATGTATCGAGTATAGGTAGCAGTCTGAGATTCGGATCCAAATATCCGCATCGACTGTTCAATGTGTTTTTTTTTGTGTTTGCAAAGGTTTTTAAATAATACTTTGCTTAGGAATGAGACAACATAATTGAAATGGAAAGAAAATGTTTATTATTTTATTAAAATATAAAAAAGAAAGCGAATCCTTTTTTTCAATTTTTAATATGTTACTAGAAGTAAGTAAGTTAGTAGGCTAGGTACTTAATTTTTTTTATTTTATTAAAAAATATATTATTTTAAAACATTATTTTTTATAAATAAAACATATTCTAGCCTAACCTCTTATTATCATTTAAAAAGGTAATGCTTGTAAGTTAGTTATTTATCGAGCGGATGGATTAATTTGTGAAATGTTTTATACCTAGTTTTACTTTTTAATAGGCAAAGCTTGCAAACTTTGTCTTTGATAAAACTGACAGATATTAGTCAAATTAAATATACCATTTGACTAATAAATTGTCGATTAATTTTGTAGAAATTTTATTTGTAAGATCCATTGTATTTTTTATCAGTTTATGGATAATCAATAAGTTTAATTATCTGTTTTTCTTTAAAACTTTTGTTGCATTTTTTGCAAGATGTAAATCTCGAAGAAGGAGACAGGACAATAAGAAGATCAAACGAGCTTAACTAAAGGGAAGTTCGATCTTAATTTATCCTGTGTTGGGTTCCTCGCTAACCCAATATCCCTGTATAATTAAAGTTGCTGATGTTCATTCTATTGTATTCTAAAGATAATGAGGTGTCACCTGGACGGCGCGCCACAAGGTGAATTAGAGGAAGACAATGTTTTTCTCTTAATATAGGTACTCTAAAGAACTATATAGACTTGTGCGACGTGATCGAAGCGTAGGCAGGCAGCTTTGGTAAAAGGTTCTTAAACTGTTTTTTTTACCAACACATTACTATCAAATATACGTGTTAGTAGGTACCAATATTTTGTATTTCATTAACTAAGTACCTAGGTACTAGATAATAAATAAAATATCTAACCCTTTACAATAAAGGTTAACCAAAAATCGTTGCTTTTTGTTTATTTTTACGAAGGAGTATTCCAAATTCGCGATAAGGTTCAAATTGATTCAAACTAAAGGGTAAGGTAATGTTGGTCACAGGCTTATTATACGCGGGGCAAAGACCAAGTGCTACCACCGACGCGACGCGACGTGCGGTCGACTGTAGCACGGTAATATTAGATAATATTACCGTGACTGTAGCTACCAAATTACGTTACTGAATATTAAAAGCTAGCGTAGCTACATACCTACATATATTTATTCACCTAATAACGTAGTTTTTTTTTTCAGCCTCAAATATAATCAGACTGAAGGAGTGGTGCTTGATCGCGGAATCGGACCCGTTTCACACTGGAAATGGCACACATTGAACGATCCGCCAGTCCTACAGAAAGTCATGATAGATACCCAAATGGCACACAAGGATCCTTATATTCTTAATCTTGGACCAGCAGCAGATAAGGCAACTCGACCCGATAATGAAGAAATGTTAGCCATAGAATTTGATAACTTCATCAAAGAGAAAAGCAAGAAGTTATCCCAAAAATTCAAACCCTTTCAGATCAAGATGAAAGCTTTGAAAATTAACGAGCATTTCTCTCTGAAAGTATTAGATCAAGCTACAGTATATCTCATTTTTAGAGATGGTTCAACTAACCTGAAGCTAAACATCGGTATGATACTAGACCATCAAGAAATCGTGGATACCGACACTGCTGAAGTGGGCGAAGTTTCGAACAGTTTAGAGCGGTTCCCAGCTCGCACCGATAGCCTGGCGGGCTTACAGCGCACTGTGGCTCACGCACAGCGCTACGAGAGGCAGCACGCTGAGCGAGAGCGCCGGCTTCGGCCCCCGGAGCCCTGTGCTAGTGCCGATCACCTGACTGCTGCTGCTTCCCCGCCCTTGAGACTTCCTTTGAGAACAGTACCCACTGGATCTTCATCTTGTACTGGATATTGTATAAGAAAGCCTACAAACAATTTGTATTACAATACCCGTCTTATTTGAATAGTGTACTTGGACTTGTTAGTTTTGTTTATAACGTATTTTTTGTCATTTATTTAATTTTAAAAGATCTTAACATAAATATTTGTACTGCACTTATTTTATTTTTTTTACTAATTGGATAGCTACCTATTTCGTTAATATAATTAATATTTAGTAACTTTAAAAAGGCATTTTGATTTATTTTGTAGTGGTGGACGGTGTTAATACCTACTTATGTGCATCTGGATTGAGGGCCCATATTTTGAACCCTTGCGAAACGAAATAAGACTTAAATAGGGAAATTAGTAAAAACTTAAGGCCATGAATTTCTTAAACGTGTATTAAAACTGTTATGATTAAATAACTTGGGCCCTCAATCCAGACACGTACATAAAGTGGCATAGTCTAATCTCAGTACGTACTATCTCTGGGTTAATAATTTTTATTTAAGCATTTAGTTAAGAATTTCTTAAATATTTTAAGAAATTCCCAAATCTGTAGAATATGACATTACAGATTTATGGCGGTATTATCTAGGGCCCTCACTTCATTATTGTCTGAATTGAGGAATTTGCAAAACATGAATTTATCTGAAGAAATACATAAATACGACTTTAAAATATTTTACTTAGATACCTATGTGAATTTCGTAAAAAGAAATCATGCCCACAAAAGTTAATTCTTAAGAAGTACCTAAATGAAAGTCGAATTTGACTAATAAACGTCTGAACTGAGAGCCCAATATTTTCGTCTTTATTGACTAGGCTCAAACTCATACATTAACGCAAATTAGATTATGATTTTTACCGATTTCTTAATTAAATTGTAACATATCGTTCGTTCTTCTAAATGTCATACTTTAACTAACTAACATTATTTTTTCTTCAGGCGATTGGCACGAAGTTAATTATGTGCGTGTGTTATGAGGGCCATTTTGTCAAAACACTTTGAAAATGAGCTGAGTGGCTGTGGGCGAATCGACAACTCCGGAAACACGTCTAAGGGCCGATTTTTCAATCAATATAGCGGTTTGACATATTTTCTATACAAAAGCTGTCAAAACGTCAAACATATTTCCCAGATAAAAGTTATCTGACAGTTGAAAAATCAGCCCTTATGCAATTGGCACATTTTGAATATATGCAATTAAGTTAAGAAAAATGGCGCTCGGAAGTGAGCAGGGTAAAATATTTTGAAATAAAATAAAACACGTAAATTAATTAAACGACCATTTATATTAGACCGCAGACATTATAGCAGGCAGCTGCGAGATGCAGTTGTTAAATGCAGAAATCTCAGTAGGCTAACACGGGCTTTTTAATTTTTCCCTTCTAACAACTCAATACTGGAGTAGTAGGTAGGGTAATCAAATTAACGGTATTACAACTGGTAGTAAGATTGGTAGTAACTAGGGCAACAAACGCCAAATCGAGCCCAAACGATTCTGTTACATACAAACATACCTACAGGTGAAACTAATAAAAGCGTGTTAATAAAAAAACAGTAGAAATATGTGAGAAATATGGACCTAAACATAAAATAGGGATACCACAATTAGTCGCAGATCTACTGTTAAAACAGTAGGGTTGGCAACATTGCCTGCGGCCCACTTGCACGTGCGCGCATTTATATAGACATGACATTGAAACATTTCATTATTTTTTTGGGCACACAATAGTATATATAATAGGTACTTTGCAGACCTAAAAGGTCAGATGTCTGTGCACATCTTTACTTGAAAGAACCTCTGAAAGAACGAAAGAACAAAACCAAAGAATAAACAAAGGTACATCCATAGATAAATATTTCTATTATGTTCGCACAAACGCGTTGTCAAGCTGACAAACAAAAGAACACAACCATTTTTGTATCGGTTGCGTCCTTCGCATTTAGATTTGATATTACCCGCTCAATTTAATCTCATAATGGAGGTATTCGGAGGGTAAGTTAATAAGAGTTACCTATTTAAAGTGATTATTGTGCTAAATAAACAAAACCTACTTGATTAAAATAAATTGTCTTGCGTGCAGTGAACAGCAGCTATGTCCATGCTACAAGGAGTGCCAAGAGTTCCAGAAACTTTTGGAACTAAAGTACTCCGGCTTGGCGGTCTATTGTCATAGGCCACGTACAGAGGATGTTAGTACTTAGATTCTTTATTAATACTTTAATTAAATAGCAAACAATCAGACGCGCGACGCCTACCGACCATGAAAAAGTGACGATTCGGGCATAAGACGGCGCACTTTGGATACGTTTTCGTCCGAATTTTACGTGAGACCACGTACGAACGATCCCTACCTACCAGGTAGTAAAAGAACTCGCAGGTAAGTGCGAGTTAGTCGTACGTATACGTACGTGTAGTTACGGACGTCCGAAAAGAATCCGAACTTGCTGGGATTTTAAAACAATTTAGTGAAAAAAAAAAAATAACTTGATACATACAGATACAGGTTTATTCATCGTGCTCTAAAAAGGACTTCACGAGTGTGATATCACCGGAAAACTACCTGTTGAACGGAGAAAAACTTAAATTCAATGGCGCGCTAAGTCGTACGACCACGATCATACATTTACGTACGATACAAATTCATGTTCAAAGTACGCCCGGCCTTACTTCTTAGTCCAAGCGCGCACTGGCGGCGGCGGCCAGGCTGAGTGCGCGCTTAGGCTTAGTTTGTAACATACCAGAAAACCCGCAAAAAACTTACCTTTACCTTTTTTAATTTATTTTAAAAGTAAATTGTTTTATGTTCAAGTTATAAAGAAAAAATAAATTAGTTTAGAAATGAAATAAGTTTTTTTTATAAAGTAGGTATTTACGGTAGTAACACGGGCTTTTTAATTTTTCCCTTCTAACACCTCAATACTGGAGTAGTAGGAATGGTAATCAAATTAACGGTATTACAAATGGTAGTAAGATTGGTAGTAACTAGAGCAACAAACGAAATATTTGGCCTAGGTCTTTAGAGGGCGGCGTGAAAATTGATTCGCTGTGTTACATTGTAAATATTAGGTTCTTACATATTATGAAATTGGCGTTTTGTCGTACTGGCCACTTTGACCTGAATCCTCTTTGGTTAAGAATTCCAAATTCAAATTTATAAATCCATTTAGCTGGCATATTTGTGTTTCGAAAACAGTCATTCATTTGTTTTTTTCGTCAATCTTTTTTTCTTTGACGTCGCTCATCTCGCACAATGCAAAACTTGAAATATTGCTTTATTTACGAGTACGAGTTCTACCGTGACACCAGAAATAGCTCGAAGGATTAACGATGTGTATGGCGCTGGTGTCGCATTAGAAAACGCGGTACGTTTCACACACGTTTCTGGTTCCAACGTTTTCGTTCTGAAAATTTCGACCTTCAGAACAAGCCCCTCAGACGGCCGGAGACCAAAGTGGATAATGAAGAATTATAGGCTATTGTGGAAGTGGATCCATCGCAAATCACTTCAGAGTTAGCTGCAGGCTTCGCTGTGAGTGATAAAACTGTTTTAATCCACTTGAAGCAAACAGGGAAAATAAAAAAGCTTGAACGGTGGATACCTCATGAATTGAGTGAAGCAAACACTCGTCGACTGCTGCGTTACATTACTCAATCGGCACAATAATGAAGGGATTTTAAATCGGGTCATTAGCTGTGATGAAAAGTGGATCCTGTACGATAATCGCAAGCGCTCGTCGCAAAGGCTGAACCCTGGAGAACCAGCCAAATCGTGCTCCAAGTGAAAATTGAGTCAGAAAAAGTTACTTGTGAGTGTTTGGTGGACTAATGCCGGTGTCATTCACTACAGCTTTCTTAAATCTGGTCAAATGATTCTATTGTTTGCAACTGCAAACCATGATGGAAGAACTAGCTGCTAAACAACCGAGCCTGGTCAATCGCTCTAGGCCACTACTGCTTCAGGACAACGCTAGACCACACACTGCACAACAGACGGCCGCTAAACTAGAGGAGCTGCAATTGGAATGTCTGTGACATCCACCGTACTCCCCGGTCCTTGCTCCAACAGATCACCATTTTTTGCGGAATTTGGATAACTTCTTACAAGGAAAAAAAATAATCGCCCTTGTGGCAGTCCAAACCGCCTTTAGAGAGTTTATTCATTCTCGCCCCCGTCTCTCCCCTCACGTCCCACGGCTTTATATTCCTCCCATACAAAACGCCAATTTCATATAGACCTAATAAAATAGACAAGACAAGAAAAAAAAATAACCTGAACGTAGGTTTACACTTGGGTTTAACTCATTTCACGTAGTAAGAACGCGGTAGTTTTACAAAATTGTAGAAACAGATGCGCGTGAAATTAAAACTTTCTTAAGAGCCCTTCGTTTCTATAATCGCCAAGTCCAGCAAAAACAAACAAACAAAGGCACAGCCATACCATCCTTTGCTCGAAGCCATTCAGAACATTTTCGACCCTCCTGTAGCTTCTTTATGGATAAGGCTTATACCTACTCCATTTGAAATAAGATAAGACATTTAAAGGCTGACAGACAAGCTTTAAATTTTGAACACAATTACTGTTTAGTCTATAAAGCAAGGAAAAACTAAAACATACCGCAATTTCAGTCCCGTTTTCTAGTTATATGAACTGCATACGTTACTTTGTAATACAATATATATAGATATTCAATAAAAAATACAAATTTTTGCAGTTCATACAATTTTTCGTCACTTACACTACCTAAATAGATAGGTAGGTAGGTAGATAGTGGATAAAGGTAGGCATAGGTACGTTTGTTACGCTTTCACGCTAAAACAGCTGACCAGATTTGGATGAAATTTGGCACATTGGTTTGCTTTATTGTTTGGTTTGGCCTAGATTAGAACACTTTTTATCTCAATATTCCCACGGAATCGAGACGTATGCGGGTGAAACTGCCGGGCGCTGCTAGTATGAGATAATATAAATTTCACCGGTTACCAAAACCCTCATAAACTCCTCACTTTTCCATCAACAGATAAGACAAGTTGAAGCGGTGGAAAGCGCTGTAAGCACAACCAGAGATGTGCTTATTATATACAATAAGGAAAACTGGAAAACAACATCTTCTGAATTAACATTAGTACTAGGTAAAACTTATTTATTTAGATCATGGTGGAAGGCTCTTCTGTGACATCGATTTGTATATAAGACATTAAAATTATACTTTTATAAATTGATTTTACCTATTGAGTGAATCCTCCATTATCGATTCGAAAAGAATAAAATAACCCGACGGTAGGATTGGCAACCGTCTCTCTATTATAGAATATTGTACTCTATTTCGCGTAAGCGTAAGTACTTTATAATCTACAAATGCAATAATAGTAGGTACGGTAGAACCAACGTATTTATAATGAATCTGACTTTGAATTTAACATTCCTGTCACTTCAGTCAGTGTCTTTTCAATTTTGTTCAGCGGTGGGCAAGTACCCAGGGCCCCGCGATCTATGAGGCCCCCTAGTTTCTGCCATCGTCGGCGTCGTCGCTAGAGGTTGTCAAAAGAAAACCTAAATTATAGCTTGAAGGTTTTAGGACCCCATCTGGTAACCAAGCGGTTGCTAAAATTTTCAAGCTCGCTGCGCTCGCTCATACTCACAAATACAAAATTTTGCTGGGTTCTCAATTTCAAACCTTGTGCAGAAAGGTTGAAAGACGACAAAGTAACTACTATTTCTGTATGAACGGTTAAAAGAAAACGTAACTTATACGAGGCAGGATGACTTCTTTTACGGTCTCGAAAAAAAATGGGTATATTAGGTAATATTACAGTTACCTACCTACCAAGTTTCTTTTTTTCCACAGTTTAGAAAAAAAAGTTATCTATCATCGAAAAACGCTACAAAAAAGTAAACTTTTCTTATTAGAACAAAAAAGGGAAATTTTGAAAAAAAAATGATTTATAATAATGTTATTTATAATAACTGAGCTCCTCGTCACCTTGAACTCAGAATTAGAAGTTCATTTAAATTAGTCGTACGAACAATTATATTAAAACAAACGAAAAATGTATATTTTTTTATAATGCTGTTTTATAATAACATTAGGTAGTACTCTTTATCTACCCTCTCTGAAATTAAACAATGTGATTCATCTAAAATTCATTCAATGAAATTAAACAATGTGTAAAGTTGGAAACTCGATAAACGCAAATTATGTATCGCTCGAGTTCAACACAACAACTCAACATTGCGCTCGATAGAAATCTATATCTATACTTATAATAAATCTGTAGAAGTGAAAATTCTGTACATTGAAAATATAAATGAAATAAATGGCAGTGTTACTAGACCGACACCGAACCCAAAAAATTGATTAAAAATTTTTTTGTCTGTCTGACTGTTTGTTCAGGCATCACGCAAAAACTACCGGTTCGATTACGATGAAACTTGGTATATTTATTCTTTAATATCCTGGGCACCACACTGGGTACTTTTTATCCCGGAAAAGTATCCTATCTTACTATCTATATTTATACCTATGAATAAAAAGACAAGTCCTGACTGACTGACTCGTCAACGCCCAGCCCAAACCCTTGGACCTAGAAAGCTGAAATTTTGCACAGAGGTTCTCTTTATAATGTAGGCAAGGAATAAGGACGCATTTTTTTAAATTCAACCCCTAAGGGGGTCAAATAGGGGATGAAAGTTTGTATGAAAAATCTTATTCCTTGAGGTAATAAACATGAAACTCCGCACGAATAATTATCAAAATAAATGAAAAAGTTTGTAATTTGTTGTTTTTCTAAATTACCCCCTAAAGGGGTGTTGGAGGGTGTCAACGTTTGTATGGAAGAATTTTAACGCGCTGTCCGATTAACTCGAAACTCAATATTTATACTTAAAACCCATGGGGATGTATGGGGTAATTTCCGACACTCACGCGGGCGAAGCCGCGGGTAGCAGCTAGTATGAACTAAATCTATGCCTTGTTTACATTTGAACTAAAACCAAAAAACAAAAAAAACTAAAGCCACCGCAAATAGCACTTTTTCTTACAATCGCACTTTGTACGGTAAAATAATTACTTATTATTTTATTACACTACTTCATGTTCTTTGAGTTTTTTCTTTCTGCCTCGTCTAACCGGCCACACGATAGACCACAACATAACACCCTGTTTTAATAAAGAGCCCACAATTTGCGCAGTTAGCAGTACAATTCTTGTGGGGAAATTTCTACAGAGATATTCTTATACAAAGCGGCTCTTTTTACATGTACCTACTTTTTAAAATGTAAATATTTTATACATACGAGTATTATATAGTTTATTTGCCGAACTGTTGCTATAGGTACAGGCATAGAAATATAAATAACAACTTCTTTCTTATATCTATGGGTACAGGTATTTATGTTTCAGTAGACCCGAACTATCAGATGCGATCATCTGAAAGTTTCAGTAGTTCGGTCAACCGGACTAACAACCGAACTACTGCTACTAGAGGGTTTATTATTATAATGAAATGAATTTGTCCTTATATAGTTTATAAGTGAGTTTTTTGCTAACACATTATGGATCAATGTTATCTGAATTAAACAAATAAATAAATAAATAAGGGGAAATGTCCTCGATTTAGTAAGCTCCTATCTTACTGGACGAACTCAACAGACAGAAATGTCCAGAATATGCCCTGAAACCAAATGTGAACTTAGATATACATCAGCCGGTAGGGAGGTCAAATACGGTGTACACCGCAGGGTGGCAGATTGTCTTGGGACCTCCTCTATTTCTCGTTTATATAAATGACTTGCCACGACAGACACGACAACCCATGGTATTATTTGCAGACACTAGTACCTACAGCGATAGTTTAGTGTACCAATAAAGAAAACGATGAAACGGACTTTAATAACACATTAGAAAACAATTATGCATTGGCTTGACACAAATAATTAAAAGAGACTAAAGTAATGCACAACTACCAAAGGATACGCGCTGATGATATAGCTAGATGTTAGTTATAATGGACAAAAAGTGGATCCAACTTGTGTAGCGAAATTTCTAGGCATCCTTATTGACAACAAGTTGACTTGGAAACCGCATGCCGATGACGTATGTAAGAAGTTAAATTAATCAGCCTACGTACTGTATAACTTATCACACAAAGTTAGCAATGATACGCTTCTATCATGGGTTGGTTGCGTCAATGTTAAGATTTGGAATAATATTTTGGGGTAACTGTAGTGAAAGGGAGAAGATTTTTAGGGCCCAGAAACGGTTTATTAGATCAATGTCAAACCTTAAAACCACAGACAGCTGTGAACCTATTGTTCGGTCTCTGAGGATACTGACTTTCTCATGTTTGTACATATTGGAGGTCGCAATTTTTGTAAAAACCAATTTAAACCTATTTCCGTCACTTGCCTATACTGGGTGTAATTTTAATCACCGTTTTCCTCTTAAGGGGTCATTGTACTCATCATTATGAACAACTTTTACTATGGGACCAAACCTGAAATCGTGAAAAAAAAATCAGCTGTTCCCTACATTTATGTTCGCATAACTCGTCAAAATGTAGGGAACAGCTGATTTCTTTTTCACGATTTCAGGTTTGGTCCCATAGTAAAAGTTGTTCATAATGATGAGTACAATGACCCCTTAAGAGGAAAACGGTGATTAAAATTACACCCTGTATAAGAACACGCAATGGCCCCTTGAAATCCCAATACAAGAACTTGCTACATTCGAGTAATTACAAAACAGCACTATTAAAGAAAAGTATTATGACAATAGGACCTGTCATATATAATAAAAAATACCTCATAGTTTTAAGGACTACTCTATATATACATTTTTAAATCTAAGATGACTGCACCACTTTTAGGCAAATGTCAGTGAAAGACTTTCTAAATGATATGAATTTATCCAGATTATGATTGATATAATTAATTGCAAATTTGACCTTGGAAGACATACCTTTTTTTTTTTTTGGGTAGGAAATCATCCAATGACTTCTCCCGCTCTGGGCGGAGCGGGAGGGCGTGTCAGACTCTTACTGACTAAAACCCACCCGTGTTCCTTCCCTTGCCATGCCAGGGGCCACGGTTTCCCCTTAGGATTACCCGCAACCCCGGCGGGCAACGGTCCTAGCGGACCCCGTCCGTTTTGCTGACATCTCTTTGAGGCGCGAAAATAACTGTTATACCGCTTCTTTCACAATACTCAATTACTAAATCAAATACCTGTAGACATTAGAGACTCAGTACCAAATACCTGTAGACATTAGAGACTCATAAACACGTTACGACGACGCAACGTCGCACGTTGCATTTTTTCATTATGGATTTCTGCAGAAAACCATAATGAAAAAATGCAACGTGCAAGCTGAAAGACCATTACATAAACTCGATTAATACTTAACTGTTAATAGCGCGTTGATTCAACGCCGCTGATCAAATCTCAGGCCTTAGCATGCTAAGATAGACCCCAGCGGTCTAATTGTGCGTGTTGTTTAAGTTTAAGGAACATGTAATTTATAAAATAAATAAATAAAAGTATACACCGTCACGTAGCGTAAATCATAATCTAGAAATGAAAATTAAATCTTTTTTTGGTACTTTGAAACTCCCGTAAAGTTACATATTATAAGTAAATTACTACTTCCAGAAAAGGAAAACATAAGTTGCCCACGATGTAGAAAAACGTTCGAGCATGCTCAAGAACTCACGCAAGAAGTAAAATCAATAGATAGGAAGATGGTAATGGGTATATGCGATCATTGTCATACAAAAAGAAAAGGAAGTAAAACCCCGTTTTGTTCCTGCGACAAAATTGTAAAGAAATTTATATCCGTTAAAGGTGAACAAAAGCAAGACACAAAAAAATATTTGAAAACATTGCCATTAAAAATGGGACATCTTCGTAAAGATACAATGGTCAACGAACAAAAACAAAATGCATACTCCGACTTTCAAATCAATCAAGGTCTCAACTCGCCTGCATCTAGGCATGAGCCTGAAATCCAACAAATGTTCTCACATACACATTTTAAATCAGATTATACAGAACTGAGCGAAACCAATTTAAAAGAAGGTTATCTAAAACAAGCGGTTGCTTTTATTCAACCTATTGAGCCGGTGAAAATATCTGCTCACACACCTCACGAAAGTAAAGATATTAGTACAATAATTCCGGGCACTTCGTTGGTAGACTCAGAAACAACTTTTGTAGAGATATCTGTAGGTTTCAAAGAACTCCCAAAAGCTTCCCCTAAGGATCGCAAACAAGAGGAAATCTTCGAAGATAGACCTTCAATGGATGCTAAAGAGGCATTGAAAAGAAGACATGATTTTAGCTTAAGACAGATGATGAGACATGAAAAGTATTCTGCAGTTCCATATTCTGTATCGAAAAGACCTGATATATACGAAACCCCAAAGATTGCTCCATGGGTGCAGAAAGAACCAACTTCGAAATATCATGTTAAGTCTGAAATGGATATAAAAATACCAACACTAAAATATAATCGTGGCCCTCGTGGCACCACGAGTGCTGATTATGTGTCGAAAATGAATCTAGATTATGTATCGAACAAAGAGATACAATTTAGATCAACAAAAGCCTCAAAAGATGCTTATGAGTCAAGGAAAGCAGACAAATATCAACACGATAAAATAAAACAAGGATTTTATGATTCTGAGGAAGGACCAAAAAAAGTTAAAAAACTGAAAGACCGTTATATTGCGGATGAAGAATTAAAGTTACAGCGCAGTGTAGATAAAATAAGTCACAAAGCGAAAAAACCAGAGCAGCAACACGTGGCAAAAACAAAATGGAGACCCGTTGAAACTGTGGGAAACATTCTCGAACACCAATACAGTTTTTCTTTTCCAAAACTGATGCAAAAGGAAGAAAAGGAAGTAAAACTCGCAAGTTCTTCACATCTCATTAAAGATACTCAAGAAAAATTCCGCTTACAAGCTGAAAAAGAAAAGAAAAGACAAGAAGAGGAACGCCAAAAAAAACTTGAAGAAGCCCAAAAGAAAAAACTTGCACGAGAAGAGAAAATACTACAAGCTGAAGAAAAAAAAAGACAGGGAGAAGAAGATAAAAAAAAAATTGAGGAAGAGCAAAGAAAATTAGATGACGAGCAAAAAAATAATGAAAATGAGCAAAGGAAATTAGATAAAGAGCCAAGGAAATTAGATACAGAGCAGAAAAAAAAAGAACAAGAGCCAAGGCAATTAGATGAAGAGCAAAATAAAAATGAAAAAGAGCAAAGGAAATTAGATGAAGAGCAAAAACATACTGAAAATGAGCAAAAGAAATTAGATAAAGAGCCAAGGAAATTAGACAAAGAGCGAAAAAGAAATGAGGAAGGGCAAAATAAAAAACAAAAAGAGCCAAGGCAATTAGACGAAGAGCAAAAAAAGAAAGAAAAAGAGCAAAGAAAATTATATGAAGAGCAAAACAAAGATGAAAAAGAGCAAAGGAAATTAGATAAAGAGCGAAGGAAATTAGACAAAGAGCAAAAAAGAAATGAGGAAGGGCAAAATAAAAAACAAAAAGAGCCAAGGCAATTAGACGAAGAACAAAAAAAGAAAGAAAAAGAGCAAAGAAAATTATATGAAGAGCAAAAAAAAAAAGAAAAAGAGCAAAGGAAATTAGATGAAGAGTCAAGGAAATTAGACAAAGAGCAAAAAAGAAATGAGGAAGGGCAAAATAAAAAACAAAAAGAGCCAAGGCAATTAGACGAAGAGCAAAAAAGAAATGAGGAAGGGCAAAATAAAAAACAAAAAGAGCCAAGGCAATTAGACGAAAAGCAAAAAAAGAAAGAAAAAGAGCAAAGGAATTTAGATGAAGAGCTAAAAAAAAATGAAAAAAAGCAAGGGAAATTAGATAAAGAGTCAAGGAAATTAGACAAAGAGCAAAAAAAATATGAGGTAGGGCAAAAAACAAAACAAAAAGAGCCAAGGGAATTAGATGCAGAGCAAAAAAAAAATGAAAAAGAGCCAATAAAATTAGGTAAAGGCCAAAAAAAATATGAGGAAGAGCAAAAAAGAAATGAAAAAAAGCCAAGGAAATTAGATAAAGAGGAAAAAAAATACAGTGAAACGAATGTAGAAAGTAAGCTCGTCGTTAAGGAAAATAAACAGGATAAACCAAGAAGGGATATAAAATATGGAGTTTCTGAAAAAAACAAAATTGACGTTAAGATAAAACCTCAAAAAGGAGGTGACGTTGAAGTAACAGAGAAAGGTAGTAAAGACTTGAAGTCAGGAACAGAACAGAGAGAATTATCCATAGCTCGGGAAGAAAAATCTGAATTAGAAAAATTACAAGCTGTACATTTATTAGAAAAAAAAGAAAAAGCACTCGAAAAGAAAAAACTGCAAGAATATGAGGCAAAATTAGCAAAAGCAGATAAAGCTGAGCGTAAAGCTAAAACAGACAAATTAGAAAGGAGAACAAAAGAAAAAGATAAAATGAATGATATGTCAGAAAAAGATAAAAAGATAGAAAAAGCCAAAAATGACTTAAAGGCAAAACTTAAACAGAAAGATGAAGATGTGACAAAAGAACAAAAAATACAACCGGAACAAAAAGATCCAGGTAAAAAACTAAAAAGAGAGAAAATAGATAAAGAAAATTTAAAAAAACAATTAGAACAATTAAGTAAAGAAAAAGAAGCACGAAAAGCTCAGACTTCTAAAGAAGACATAAATGCATCTTCTAAAAAAGGAAAAGCCTCTAAAAAGACACGGGAAACTTCTGATGAGATAAAAGTTTCTATTTCCAAAATACAGAATTCTTTTAAAAAAGGGACGTCTGAGAAACAAGATACCCGTAAAATAAAACACGAGATTGGAAAAGAATCAGATCGCAAAACTTTAAAAATGGAATTGCCCGAAGCTCTGATAGAAGCATCTGAATTACAAAAATTACGAGCTGAACATTTAGCGGAAAAAGAAGCAGCCCTGAAACAGAAACAACAGCTAGAAAATGAGGCAAAAGTAGCAAAAGCAGCAAAAGCAAAGGTAGATGCTGAGCGTAAAGCAAAAAGAGAAACAGAAAGGAGACTCAAAATACAAAAAGAACGCTCTACACAAAATTTAAAATTAGCTATAATAAAGCAAGCTGGGAAGATGGGCCCTTCCGATTTAAACCCTGAGATAGTAGCGATTCATAAATGCAATCATGAGCATAGCGGAAAAAAGTCATCATTCTGTCAACTTTGCTATAATTCGGAATTGGATTTAGATGTTTTAAACTTGGAAAACAAAAAAACACAAATAGACAAAACAGACATAATAATTGGTGATAAAATATTTAAACATAAGACGCGTCTTGAGAAAATTAAAGAACCGGAAGGTGTTCCTATATTATTTCAAAAGGAATTCTGTGTGGAATCTGACCAGCAGCTCAAGCAAATAGTGCAAAATATTCCACAGGAGACGAAACCTGAACAAGATCATATTCTATTATCTAAGGTAAGTGTAGCCTTGCTTTGCTTTAACATACCTATTTACCTACACTACGTACGGAAGGAGTACTTTAAAACGCGTCATGGATACACCGCCAGAACGACGCAACGCTCGAAAATAATGATTATAAGTAGGTGTAATGTTCACTCATCCTACATAGAAAAGGTAGAATCCTCCAACCAGACGAGTGTCGTGGCTGGTGGGCAACTGCCCGACGTCCAAGTTATATATAAGCTGATCGCGCGGTAAACGTGTGTTTGGGACGCATAGCTCGCATGTCGCGATGTAGATGCTTGCCAGTGCTAGTTTAGGTACCAGTAAGTCGGAATTCGGTGCCGCATAGTTCGTGGTAAGTCAGAACTATCTGCGATGATTCTCAAAGCATTTATTTCAAATTAAACAAATAACAGGTACTTTTGAATTATTGTCAAGAAGGTCGGTCAGTCAGAAAGATGAAGCTAGTTGCCCATTCCAAATTCGTAGTAGGTACCTATGGAGAAGAATGGGCAAGAAACTCTACGGACACTCTTATAAATTAAAATCATCAAGCAATTGGGACTGCGGTCCCATTCACTAAATTTTTATTGTTTTCTTCTGTAACGCTAGCTACAAAGTTATTAGTTGGATATTATTAAAATAATAATAAATACATATGAGTGAATCCAGTGATGAAGTCTGCTTTTTAACACCGGAAGAGTTGAAGCACTATGTAAAAAATGCGGAATTAAGTTTCCTGCCTGTAAAGTCTCGCGAAAAATATCTAAAAGCTTATGATATTTTTAAGAAATGGAGACTTAAACAGGGTGCAAAAACTTTTTCGGAGACTGTACCTACTGTTATCGTTCTTCATGGAATTATAAAAAACGAGGCAACCATCTACAACGTTGAAAGCCACAATAAAGACACAAGATGACGTGAACATTGAAACCTATGCCAAACTTATAGCATTTTTTAAAAGAATATCAGTAGGGCTGAGTCACCTACTTTCACTAGCCTCCCGTCACAATCCACAAGTAAGGAAGTCGAAACCTCAGCGAGTACTGAAACTCAAGTCGCTAACACAACAAATCGGTTCCAAACAAAACTGTTACTTTTAATTTGGAAAACTGCAATAACTTTACTTTTACCTTTTACAAATATAATTTTTAGGTTTAACTAATTATACCATGTTGTTTTTTTTTTACCTTTTGGTAATATGTTCTCGAGACCAAAGTTATTTGCATCTTGTGTCTTTGAATCCCTCGCTGCGCTCAGGATTCTAACCTAGAATCACTCGCTATGCTCGTGTATTATAGAATCCTTCGCTTACTCGGGATTCAAAATCAACACTCGCAGCAAAAACCAACTTTGCTCTCTTGTTGCACAAATAATTATTGTGCATTTATCCAAGTTTAAATGAAATCAACCCTAAATATCAACATGGTAGCAGAGTGTGGTTGAGTGTTGGCTTTTGATGACAGCGGCTATACAGGAAAGTTGCCTTGTTGAGACACCGCGCTTTCCTGGTCATCACCCTCAGCCTCACCAGCAACCTTGGCACAGCACACTGCACCTTCGGCCGGTCCAGAAGCAGAGTTCTTCAACCCTCTCCTGGTCGACGCCAGCAGTCAGTCATAACCCGGCGGTGTACCACATCCGACCACTGGATCACAACGCAGCGCCACCCCGACCCACTAGGGAATCACCGCAGACAGTTCCGACCCACTGTTAACTATGCGGCACCCGGTTTCTACTCACTGGAACCTCAACTCAAGCAAGCATCGCAAGATACAAGACTGAGGCCACTATCGAGCTCCGGTCTCCGGAGGGGAGTGATGTGGCGGCATCTACATCGCCACATGCGAACTACGCATCAAAGACCTGACGTTGACGTCACAAATCCTGCATCGCGCTATAAGAGTTTACCGCGCGATTAACATATGTAAGACAATCCGACATCCATAGTCGGGCAATTGCCCGCCTGACACAACACCCGTCTGGTCGGAGGATCCCTCCCTTTTCTATAGAGAATGAGTGAACTTTACACCCTGTTCCTCATGCCCCTAAACAAGAACTTAAAGACTGTCATCGTAGGCAAGTGATCGGTCTATATTTTTTGGGCTCCGCAGCACTATTCTGTAGTTAGGAACTCGGGCCGCGACCCTGACTCTAAGGCTGACTGGAACTAGGATCGGGCGACTGGAACTGAGAACTGCTAATCGGCCGTTCAATCCAAAAGTTGTGCAGCCCGTCCAGCCCTGGAGATTTCCAGTTAGGCAACGGACGGACTGCAAGAACTTCATCTTGAGAGCTGATGGTAGGTGCAAGTGCCCCTATTTCTGGTATTACATCGCACGCTCGCTCGATGATTGACAGGCACTGACAAGATGCTCCGCCAGAACGAACACATGGTGTCATCATCCGGCAGGCGCGTGTCAACCACACCTTGGTCCGGTCACTCCCAAGCCCTAACCCACCTTTCATAGCCCTGGAATGTGCGATTCAATACGGTTTGCCCATGCACAGATCTTCTGCTTCAGGAAGTTAATACGCTCGGTGACGCGGTTCTAATAATCTCGAGAGCTAATATCAGTACCCGAGAACGCCCACCTTACAAAGCGCATCACTCTAGGGCAGGGATTTCTAACCGGTGCGGTGGGGCACGCGGTAAGAGTGGCCAATGGGGGGCGCCGTAACTCCAATAATAAAGTATTGAGTTTCCAAAACCCAAATATAAGTCGTAAGTAATAATGACTTCGGTCCTGTAAAATGAGGTCCAGCTTTTCTTTTCAATAAGCTGACAAAATTTGTAAGTTGGGGCCGTTACTTACCACCAGGCCACGAATGAGAAGAAAAAAAATATAAAAAATTATGTTAATATTATTAATTCATACTTTATTTATTTAAATAATGAGTAGAAAGAAATGTGTGATGAATTAACTGAAATGTGTTTACATTTCAGACTGAGATGCAAGATGGTAAAGGCGTTTTACGCTACGCTTTATCTGATCGTACCTTCATTGACAAGGGTTGGACGATGCTACCCACTGAAAAAGTACTACGAAAGGTATACGATGCTTATTACTTGTTACGAATCTGGGACACTTGGGCTAAAGATATTTCCGCGAAAGGCACTAGCGCGAACCCACTTGCACAAAAAGACATTTCCGCGAATGAACTTTTGCGCGACTGGACTTTTGCGCGAAAGAACACTTGCGCGAAAGGACTTTTCCGCGAATGGACTTATGCGTGAAGCCCCTTTTGCGGGAATGTACCTTTGCACGGATAGAAATTTGCGCGAAATACACTTGCGCGACCGACAGATGCGCTAAGAACATTTGCACGAATCCACTTGCGCGAAAGGGTAGTTGGGCAAAAAAAGTTGCGCAAATGAGATTTTAAAGTCTGTGAAGGAGGTCAGGTACTTTGTTTCCTCAACGTTTAGGGTAAGTACATTATCATAAAGCCACTTCTTTACCAAATCAAAACCCTTTGGGCTCGCTGGTAAGTCTCATTCCATGTTTGAGCAGCGAAAATGGAGGCAGTGCCATCTGCATATGAGATAATTTTTTCATGAAATGAGTTTAGACGAGATCGTTTAGGTAAAAGAGAAAAAGGGTCGGCCCAAGAATACTACATTGCGGAACGCCATAGGTTATTAGACCATCAGTACTAGTGTAGGGACCCACTTACACATTGGGTTCTGACGGTTAGTCGGTCAAAAGGCTAGGCTGTTTCTAATGCCAATTATTTCCAATTTTTGTACAACGATTGGAACAGAAACCGTATTGAAAGCTTTGCTAAATAGAAAAATATTGATATATACATTTCTAATCTTATCTTAATTTGAGGTTATAAAATCCGTAAAATTGCTAACTGCGTGATCGGTGGATTTACCACGACGAAAACCAAACTGATGGTCAGATAAAATGTGTTTACTTTCGAGATAGTTTACTAAGCGTCTGTTAATAATATGTTTTTCTAGAATTTTTGGAGTGAATGTATTATTGAAATAGACCTATAGTTTTCAATATGGTCTCTAGCCCCACCCTTGTGAATTGGTCTGAACTGAGGTTTTTTAAGGTCTTTAGGATATCATTCCATAAATAAATAATAAAAATGTAGGTTAAGTGAGAATAGCATAAGATCATTCAATAACTGGTTTGACAAATTATCCCAACCTACAGAACAATTATTTTTCAGTGTCATCATCAATTAGTTATCAGACCCATAACTTCATCTTCATCAGTGTCAAGAAGTACAAGAATTACGATTTTCCTCAAGGGATAAAAAAAAAAAATGGGGCAGTGGCTTGTAACTGCTCTATTTTTTCAGCCAATGATTTGCCAACATTGGAAAAAAGTAATTTATATCATTCACTAATGTATCCGATAATGTAAGTGATTCCTTTGGATAGTTTACATTTTTTGCTGAATTAGTTATATTTTTGTATCCCACATTTCTTACTATATTTACCAGCTTTTTGAACAAGCTCTCTATCATAATTACTTTTAATTTTCTTTAAGATTGAGCCATAAAAACGTCTGTATTGAATATAGTTTTTTTTTTAAATAAAACCTACATAATTATTTTCCTTACAATTTTACTCGCCAAACTTTCTAGTTCGATGGTGAGAACCATTTGTTAATTAGTACAATTTTAAATCATTAATCTAGTAAAAAACTAACCAACTAACAAAGGTGTGAATTTATTTCTCGGAAAAGACTGAATCCTCTTTACCGAGAAACAAACTCCTTAATTTTGACTTCAACATACCTTACCATATCTATTTTATTAAATACTTTTGGCACTAAATATCTTGAAGTTCTTTCCCCACAGTGATTTGTTATTTTTGGAAACGATTTTGATTTTTTATGAAGCTATTGCCCGTGCAGACCCTGTGTTAATAGCAGCTTGTTTTGTTGTACAATATGTTTTGTTGTGTGCCTTTGTCTGTGTCTGTGCTAAATAAATTTAATTTCTTTCTTTCTTTCTTTCTTGGAGTCTGGATCTGTGCTCAGTTGATGGCAATAGGCTCGCCCCTTTTTACATGGGACTTAAACATAACTGGCGAAATCTGGGTGCACTATAGGTACCTATACCTCTGGCAAACCCTTCGGGGAAACAGAGCGTGATGCAATTTTTTCTTCAAGTGAATTCAAACATGGTGATTTCGTGAAAAGCGACGGATGTGTGTAACAGAAAGCCAGGGAAGCGCGCGCTATTTGATTTTACCAAAGAGTGGAGTGAATGTTGGCCGCCTGATGGTACCAACCGAGAGGTTGTAAACAGGATGATGATGATGATGGTGACGGTGAATACGTCAGCCAAGAGGTCAGATGTTACACATCATGGATT
Organism: Eupsilia transversa; assembly: GCA_914767815.1. Classification (NCBI taxonomy): domain Eukaryota; kingdom Metazoa; phylum Arthropoda; class Insecta; order Lepidoptera; family Noctuidae; genus Eupsilia; species Eupsilia transversa. Next base: position 7,001,890 of record OU611874.1, read on the forward strand.
TTTTTGAGTACGGGGCCCATACCTCATTGGCCTAGTGACCATTCATACAGAAATAAGAGTAAATTTTGTCCACTCATGCAGAAAACTAGGCTGCAATAGTGAGGGAAGCGAACTCGAAAGTTTAGCACCACTGCTCAAATAAGTTGGATTTTCATTTGACCATTCGTAGTAAGTATGAAGGGTCAAATGGACCTTCGGTAAATATTAAAGATGAAGAAAGCTGCATACATTTTTGAGTAAGTTTCCCCCCAATAACGGGGCATGTAAGTAGTAAGTGTTAGCAGGACACTTGCGCAAAATATATTTCCGTGAAAGACACTTGCGCGAACCCACTTACACGAAAAGATATTTCCGCGAATGGTATTTTGAAGGAACGGACATTATTAAATCATCTTAACTTCTTCACCATGTCTTTTTTCTCCAAGTGAATTCAGACATGCTGTCTTAAGATTAATTAAACTAATTGATGAGGGGGTAACCATGACCGACATAGTTCATAATGCTACAATGTGTGTCTGGGTATGCTCTTATGCCCATTCTCCTTTAACCTATCTGAGGCGGGGTGCTAAAATTTTCGAGATCGCTTCGCTCCCTCTTACAGCAGTTGCAGCCTAGCCTCTTTTAATTCAGTACCTTTTCTGCATTTAAAGCGACTAAGGGTGGATTCGAACAAACAAGAATAAATTTTATCCGTGGAATAAGATTTATTCTGACAGTTTTCATATGGAGAAACTGTCAAAAATTCAAAATTAATTCGGAAGAGAAGGCCTATTCCGCGTATAAAATGAATTCCTGTTTGGTCGAATTCGCCCTAAGTAGCTCCCATTTCAGTACGAATTGTTAAAAGAAAACCTAACCAGAGTTGCTAAAATTTTCGAGCTCGCTGGTCGCAGTTGTACCTTGGGTTCTTTTAGTAAAATCATCGTTATTGAAAGGTAGATGTTTAGATTACCTTGCCAATGTAAGTCCTACCGTGAGTGTAGCTTTGACAATTAAATATAACTTTATTCATTCCTAAATAAGGGGCCGGTGGTATTTTCCGTAAGCCCTGGGCAACTGAAGCCCACGCTACGCTGCTGTGCTTATTTCACTATTTTTAAACCCCACACCACACCGCACGCATTGAAGTAGATTGGTAGTTCAAAGCTTCTGTAACGCTTTTATTTTGTTTTTAGATGAATGTTTATCGTATGCGTCCGTCACACCCCGAGTTTGACTGGTTCGAACACAACAAGAACAAACTGCTGATGACTTACGACACCGGCGAAAGACTAGCCGAGTTCGACGACAACGGACGAGGTCGCTGGTATTACAGAAGTGGTCGACTAGCGCTAGATTATTATGATGCTGAAGGTGGTTCTCTTCTTGGATTTCTATACGAATATAGATAGCGGTCATCGAGTTTCAAGATGTTTACGTAGTGAGAGGCACTATCCCGAACTCTTTAAAAGCCTTTGACGTTGTAACAGCTCCGTTGTTGACTAGTCTATCGTTTCTGAATGTAATAGTACCGGTCCAGATAATGTTGTGTGAAGGTTTTATTAAAATCTTTTACATTATGAATTTCAGAGACAAAGGCTCAGCAGCGTTTCGTAATATACAGCAGCGGAGAGCCCGATGAGCGTGGGCGCACACATCCTATTACGATACTTGCCACATTTGACTATATCGGCAATGGTGTAGTTTTCGATCATGCTGGCAAAATACGGTTAATATTAATAGCTTATTAATAACACATTTTTTTTTTTAAACAATACCAAAGCATGATAAAAACGTAGATAAAACTCCTTTAGTGAATACTCATGTGAAGTAAACGCGTAGTATCGCAGCTATTAACGAGTCGCAGCTATTAACGACTCAAATCTGGTTAAATCTCTGTGGAACATACGTAACGTTTCGGTTTTTGGACCAAGTTGCATTATCCTTTTAAATGTACCTAGCTGGGTCGTTACTTAGCTGATAAATGCGTTTCACTTACCAATTTTTTTTAAACAATTTTTCAGGCTTAAATACAATCAGACTGAAGGAGTGGTGCTAGATCGCGGAATCGGACCCGTTTCACACTGGCAATGGCATTCATTGAACGATCCGCCAGTCCTACAGAAAGTCATGATAGATACCCAAATGGCACACAAGGATCCTTATATTCTTAATCTTGGACCAGCAGCAGATATGACAAGTCGACCAGATAATGAAGACATGTTAGCCATAGAATTTGATAACTTCGTCAAAGAGAAAAGCAAGAAGTTATCCCAAAAATTCAAAATCTTTGAGATCAGAATGAAAGCTTTGAAGATTAACGAGCATTTCTCTCTGAAAATCTTAAATCAAGCTACAGTATATCTAATTTTTAGAGATGGTTCAACTAACCTTAAGATAAACATCGGTATGACACTAGACCATAATGAAATCGTGGATACCGACACGGCTGAAGTAGGCGAAGTTTCGAACAGTTTAGAGCGGTTCCCAGCTCGCACCGATAGCCTGGCGGGCTTACAGCGCAGTGTGGCTCACGCACAGCGCTACGAGAGACAGTACGCTGAGCGAGAGCGCCGGCTGCGGCCCCCGGACCCCTGCGCTAGTGCCGATCATCTGACTGCTGCCGTTTCCCCGCCCATGCGACTTCCTTTGAGAACTGTACCCACGGGATCTTCTACTAGTACCGGATATAGTAGAAAACCTACAAATAATTTATATTATGATACTCGTCTTCGTTGTTGAATACTTGGACTTGATAGAAATTTTCTTTTTGGTAGGTTTATATTATGACTTTATGTTAGTTAGATTTAAAATATCCAGAAATAGCTTAATCTTATTATAATTCTTTGTAAGTTCTCTCGTCTCGATAAGTCTGTAAATATATGTATAAGATTTCGGAATAAATAATTGTTTTCGTGACAAAGCACAGGATAAAGCTGCCCCACCATGGCGTCCCAGTGAGGTACCTACCGCTCTTTTCTATCGTGTCCTATTTTTCAAGTAAATGTATCTCCCGGACTCCTAAATCGAGCCACCGTGTATTTGATGTTTTAGGCCTATAAACATAAAAATGTCTAAAGGCCTAAAACATCAAAATAATGATACGTCAGAGAAGTTGTTATATTTACATGTTTGAAGCTGACATACTGGCCATCATTTTGGTATCACCATTGTTCCAAATTTGAATTCACGAATTTAAAACGTAGGTACCGTAAGTTATGCAATATCGCCATTTTGATGACAGTGGTGGTAGAGGCTAAAAAACATAAAAATTGGGGATTTAGAACATAAAAACTCCATCACAGGGGCAGTAAATAATAAATCATTTAATTATTTGACGAATTAATCCATTGTTTCATTTAAATATGTAGTGCTAATGAAGTTTTTTTCATATCCAAAGTCGAAGTTTCGCGCCAATCGTGCGTGTTTTTTTACTTTTCACAAATATCACACATTATTATACACATGTAGAATGTAGATACCATTTAAAATGTCACAAATTATTATTCAAAATATTATAAACATCTAGTAAATGCCCAGATCTTAACATAATATACGAACATAGGTCCAATAACACGTAATATTCATTACCACTAGGTACTCAATTTGTGTTCAAAATCGTCGAAGCCAAAAAAACCGGCCAAGTGCGTGTCGGACCACGTAGAATAAAGAGTTCCGTAGCTGGGATGAATTTATCCCAAGAACAAACTTAACATTGTAGTTGAAAAACATGTTCTCCGATACAAAATGTATGGGAGAACATGTTTTTGCGACAGCAAATGTAAGTTGGCCGATAATTACTCGTTAACTTGTAGAGCCTACTTAGCTGTGATAGTTTTCCTTTTAATTTCGTTATGTATACTACTGCTGTGAATTTTTCCAATATCCAGAACTTACCATTTAGCTGGCAGGGGGGGACACTTGACTCTAACAAAAATTAGCACTTTAAAGCTTAATATTTCGCAAACGAATCCTGCAATCCAAGAATGGTTTGAATAAACTCCCAATATTTTTGAACGACCTTTCCAAAGATACCCCACAATACGGGATAGACAAAAAAAAAGTGTTCTCTGCGCTAACCCGGGGACAGACAGACAGCCGGACACATATTATTATTATACTCTTTGGCCGGACATGGCGAAACTATAAGGGTTCCTTGTTGACTACGGAACCCTAAAAACGAGGGTTATATTATGTGTTTGACCAGACCTCCATCTCGTATGTCTCCTCGTAACTACTCGAACGGCTGTACCGACTTTGATGAATGATAAATATGTCGTTAAATTCGTGTTTATTCCGCGAGTGTCACTGGGTACCATTTTAAAATTATAAAAAGTCAAAATGGTGGATTTTTGACGCCAAAATGTATGTTGAAGATGAAGGATGAAGAAAGGTTTTAAAAGGTTATTACAAACCTAAATACAAATTTTATGTTAAAAATAAGTTATAATGTAATTTGGAATGAGAAAGGATAAAAAAAATCTAGCAAAAAAGAGTACTTACTTAAAATAAAAAAGTACTTACACTTAAAAAATCTAATCAATCTCATCTCATGCAGTCGGAGGCAATAGGTCCACATCCACATCCATAGAAAACCCCGGTGAAAAATCTATTTGCCCAGCCTTTTCCCAACTATGTTGGGTTCGGCTTCCAGCCTAACCGGATGCAACTGAACTTTTAACTGACTTCCAAAAAGGAGGAGGTTATATGTTCGTAGCGTATGTATGTTTTTTTTTGTGTATTTCCTTCGATATTTTCGTCGTTCGTGAACGGATTTTGAAAATTCTTTTTTTGTTTGAATGTTTTGCTCTCAAGGTAGTCCCATATAAATTTGATTAACTTTGCTTGAGTACTTTTTGAGTACGTATTTTTCCCACTTAGCCTATATGGACGATGTCTTAACATATTCCTGTCACTGTTATTTAGGTACATAGCAGGTAGTGATATTCGAACTTGTAGGGGGTAGGTAGGTACCACAACTAAAAAGTGAAAAATAAAAACTTTTTATTAAAAACACCAACCGATTTCCAAAAAAACACTACAAAGTGACAAATAACTTTAATTTCGGAAATCGGTGGCAAAAAACGAAAATTCAAAACCAAAGACACCGACTTCAGAAATTAAAGTTATTTTTCACTTTGTAGTGTTTTTTTGGAAGTCGGTTGGTTTTTTTTATAAAAAGTTTTTATACATGAAGCGACTGCCTATCTCACCTACGAATTGGTTACACGTTTGGGCTTCTGACGACCCGTAAAGACTGTCTTTTTTTCTTTTTTGTGTTTTCTGCCGGTGGAGCTTCAAAAATACATATCTTTTTTGTGGTGGGTATTTTTCCGTTTTTTTTTCTGTGACATAATCATCTTGAATGTTACTTTCATACGTAGGTAATAGTTATGCAACTGTTGTATAATAAGGGGTATTAAAACACGAATTGGGTTTATCACACGAGGCGGTTCCCAGCTCGCACCGATAGCCTGGCGGGCTTACTGCGGAGGGTGGCTCACGCACAGCGCTACGAGAGGCAGCACGCTGATCAAGAGCGCCGGCTTCGGCTCCCGGAGCCCTGTGCTAGTGCCGATCACCTGACTGCTGCTGCTTCCCCACCCTTGAGACTTCCTTTGAGAACAGTACCCACTGGATCTTCACCTAGTACTGGATATTGTATTAGAAAGCCTACAAACAATTTGTATTACAATTTATAATACCCCGTCTCATTTGAATAATGTACTTGGACTTGTTAGTGCATTTTCTTTATAACTTTTTTTTTTTTTTTTTTAATCTTAACGTAAATACTCGACATTTTTTTTTTTTGTTTTGCTAATTATATTACTATTTTGTTCATATAATTAATATTTAGTAAGTATATAAAGGCATTTTGATTTCTTTTGTAGCGGTGGACGATATTAATACTTGACTATAAGGCTAGAGGACACTCACAAATAAAAAAATTGCAGAATATGGTGTGGAAAGTGCATTCGATTTGGCGTTATACCGGGTTCACACGGTTCGACTTAGTCAACTTTTGTTGTTCACCAAAAAATACTTTGAATTTGAAATTCAATTTGATTAACAGTCTTTTCAAACGATTCTAATAGCTTTGACTTGGCAAAAACTTTTAATTAACTTTTTTTTTGAGGCGATTGGCACGAATTTAATTTATTTGTGGGCGATTCGACAACTCCAGAAACACGTATTGGGCAATTGGCACATTTTGAATTTATGCAATCAAGAGAAAAAGTACACTGGCGCTAAGAAGTGATTAGGGTAAAATATTTTGAAATAAAAAAATAAAACACGTAAATTAATTAAACATATCTTTATTAACCTTCTCTATTAACTGTAAACTATTTTTAAGACTAAACTTGTTGTATGTTTAAATTTTGATCTCGATTAAATAAATAGTTCATATTTTTTGTCAAATTATATGCTGGAGCACCATATAAGAAACCACTGGCTGTATATTAACCTTATGAATTTTAGGCAAACCGTATAGCATAGGAGAAACCTAAAGTTTATTGGAACAATATATTTTAAAGGTTTTGGATCAATGTAAGATGTGTTTTTAACCCCCGACGGAAAAAGAGGGCTGTTATAAGTTTTAAGTTTAACGTGTGTATATGTGTATGTCTGTTCCCTCATAGCTCCCAAACGGCTGAACCGATTTTGATTATATTTTTTTTGTTTGATAGTTGTCTTGATCGAGAGTGTTCTTAGATACAATTCAAGAAAATCAGTTCAGCCGTTTGAAGATTATCAGCTCTTTTCTAGTTGATGATTGGATGTGCGCATCTTCCACGGGTCTGATCGATTCGAAATTTAGTATTCTGTTACTTCAATGATATTAGAAGAACATACAACCTTGAACCGATACTGCAGCATCACCTGGAATTGTGTCGGGGACAATGTAAGATGTGTTTTTGGTAATATTTTTTAACTGTGTTGTTAAACGTACGTCTGATGAAACGAATTCGATGAATTAAGAGACTGTTGAATATGAACAGATACCTGATGTGCTACTGTCTCATCTTTTTTACCTCTTACTATAGCCATTTCTGTATCTACCGCCAAAAGCTCCAAAGGTTTTTGTGACAAAACGGGCTGAATATTTTGTAACATTTTATGAGTTGGGTTTTAACCCCGTCACTTCACTGCTTAACTTCAGATTTGATGATCTTGAATTAAAGCTCTGCGTGTGTCAAAAGAAACTTGAAGGCTTCGTAAGCCTCACCGAATATACGAGGAGATTTCGGGTTAAATACCAGAATCAGTAGACGGTAGACCTTGTTTGTGACCCACACAAAAAGCAAGAATCAACCATTTTGATTTTTTTTGCTTCAGATGGTGCCTAAAGTACGAAAAACAGTAGGAATATGGACTTAAACAGAAAACAGAGATGCCATTGAAATAATAGCAGATCTACTGTTTAAACAGTAGGGTTGGCAACATTGCCTGCGGCCCACTTGCACGTGCGCGCATTTGTCTGTAATTTTTATGGTGTACATAATAAAGAGTATTCTATTGCCTACAATTATTAGGTACTTTGCAGACCTAAAAAGTCAGATGTCTGTGCACACCTTTACTTGAAAGAACGAAAGAACAGAACCGACGAAAAAACATTGTTCTGAGGAAAAAACAAAGCAGCATCCATAGAAAAATTATAGGCAACATCAAATGCAATGTTTGTTCAAATGCGTTGTCAAACTGACAAACAAAAAATCAAAACCATTTTTGTATCGGTTGCGTCCTTCGCATTTGGATTTGATATTACCCGCTCAATTTAATCTCATAATGGAGGTATTCGGAGGGTAAGTTAATAAGAGATATTTAAAGTGATTATTGTGCTAAATAAACAAAACCTACTTGATTAAAATAAATTGTCTTGCGTGCAGTGAACAGCAGCTATGTCCATGCTACAAGGAGTGCCAAGAGTTCCAGAAACTTGTGGAACTAAAGTACTCCGGCTTGGCGGTCTATTGTCATAGGCCACGTACAGAGGATGTTAGTACTTAGATTCTTTATTAATACTTTAATTAAATAGAAAATAATCTGACGCGCGACCCCTACCGAGCATAAAAAAGTGACGATTCGGGCATAAGGCCGGGCACCTAATAGTTGGAATAGGTATGAGAGGACAGTGTAGGCCTGGCAACAAGATACTTAACAAAATAGAAAATAGTCTACAAATCGACAGTTGACAGTATTAACTTGTTACATACAGATTCAGAATATTTATCGTGCTCTAATTAGGACGACACGAGTGCGAGATCACCGGAAAACTCCCTGTTTAACGGAGAAAAACTTATTACACTTACTACACGCGCATAAGTCATACGACCACGATCATACGTTTACGTACGATACAAATTCATGTTCAAAGTGCGCGCGGCCTTACGTCTTATTTAGTAACATACCAGAATACCCGCGAAATTTCGCGTTGTTGCATAACTTTTTAATTAGTCGAGATTTTTAATTCATATTCTTTATGGCACCTATTTAGGTCATGAGCTATCCGAATATCAATAAATATTTGGCCTAGGTCTTAAGAGGGAGGCGTGAAAATTGATTCGCTGTTACAATGAAGGTATACACGCTGCAATTTTAATGGTTGTTTTTCCGCAGCTAAACGATTTTGTCTTGGTAGTACAATAGAATTATGAAAACATAAAAAAAAGGATTAAAACCGGCCAAGTGCGTGTCGGACCACGCACAATGAAGGGTTCCGTAGCTGGGATGAACTAATCCCAAGAACAAACTTAACATTGTCGTTGAAAAACATGTTCGTACAAAATATATGGTAGAACATGTTTTTGCAACTGCAAATTTAAGTTGGTCGATAATTACTCGTTAACTAGTAGAGTCTACTTAGCTGTGATAGTTTTCCTTTTAATTTCGTTATATATACTACTACTGTGAATTTTTCCACATATCCAGAACTTACCGTTTAGCTGGCAGGGGGGGGACACTTGACTCTGACGAAAATTAGCACTGTAAAGCTTAATATTTCGCAGACGGATCCTTCAATCCAAAAATGGTTTTAATAAGCTCACAATATTTTTGAAAGACCTTTCTAACGATACCCCACACCATGGAATAGACGAAAAAAAAAGATATCCCCACTTTACATGTAGGGGAGGTAACCTAAAAAAAAAAAAAAACATGATTTTATTTTACCACTTTGTCGGTTTCATTAGTATGTATACTCATGCCAAATTACAGCTTTCTAGTACTAAAAGTCTCTGCGCTAAGCGGGGGATAGACAGACAGACGGACAGACAGACATACAGACAGACAGACAGACGGACATGGCGAAACTATAAGGGTTCCTTGTTTACTACGGAACCCTAAAAAGTAAGTTGAAGTTTCTTTCCTACGAAATGTATGGGAAAAGTTTTTGCAATTTCTGACTGTACATTTTTCTCAAAATCTGTGAATGCAGATCAAAATGTTTCAAAAAGTTGAGACAGTCTTCTAAGACCATTTTCTTAACGGGCATATATATGACATTCGAAATCAAGTAGAAAACCCCCTAAATGGATAGGTAGGTAGGTAAATAGTTGTTAAAGGTAGGTATAGGTAAGTTTGTTATGCTTTCACGCTAAAACTGACCAGATTTGGATGAAAAGACGATGACCAAATTACTATGGAGACTGGTGTGTTTTTTTCTTTGGCGGCAGTCGATCAAATCTGAAAAAAAATAAGCAGAATAATATTATGAATGAATTATTGTATGGGGTCATAATTATATCGAAAACTCAGTCCGGACTATATCAGTTTAAAGATTAACTACTATTTTCATATATTATGGAAAATTCTTGTTCAAAGCATATTTTTGACCTTCCCAAATGACATTCACTATTTAGTTACTATTTATATCTTCAAATGCATATATATATACATACTATTTATTTATTTATTATCTATTGGTTAGAAATAATAAAACTAGTCATATGGTGAACTGTGAAACATTTCATTTGGATTTGGACATCATCATCACTAGGTTCATCATCAGCCTCATGTTATGCTCTATTTTAAGGATTTGGTTTCCGCAGTTAGTCCCTAAGGTGGACCAATGTGCGTGGGCCATGGCGGCCGACGGTGGTTATTCCAACCAGCCCACCCCCCTCCCTCCAGAAGTTAATTAAAACTCCTGGTCAGAACATCTGTGAAAGACCTGGGTGACGCGAGTGTTTCTGTTCTAATCTGGGTGACGCCTGCATGCTTTCAAAGAGCACGTGCGCGACTGTTTCCTCAGCCTCCATGCATGCCCTGCACAGAGGACTGTCCGTTATGCCTAGTGTGAAATGTTTGTTTAGCGAGCAGTGTCCTGTGATGGTCCGTTCCTATCCAGGCGTAATAAACGCCTGGTCAGTCTGCTATCCAAGGATGGCATAGCTTCCCTGAATTGTCTGCACCCCGGTATCGAGGTCCACCAATTATCCGCTTGTGCGTGGGTAAACTCTTGTGGCCACCTGCGTATTTGGTTGAAGGAAATGGGTACGATAGGCTCGGGTCCACGGATTGACGCGCTGGATGCTACTCTAGCAAGTGCGGAAGCTGCGTCGTAAACTAGTGATCCGCTGTGTCCTTTTATCCATTGCAGTTTGAACGTGTTTTGGTTGGACACCGTTACTTCTAGTACATTGTAACATTCTAGTGTTAGCTTTGAGGTATTTTTTTTTCCCCAAGGATGGGAGAACTGAGGCACAGTCCGAGAGAATACGTATGTGGGTGTCCGTAACTCTCCTGGACGTGTACGCCGTGTACGCCATAGAAGATGGCGTAGACGGCTTGTATGATACCCACACACCTGGTAGAAGGTGTTGAACATTCCCAGCGGGCTGGGTATATTTACATATATGTTGAGGTCGTGTGAGAAGACTCTAACTCCGGTACCGGAGTCGGTCTTCGATCCGTCGGTGTATATTCTCATCTTTTTCGGGCCTGAGTAGTCACATGTTTCTTCTGTAAGTGTTATGCTGTAGTGCCTTTGAAAGTGGTGTGTTTTCAGGGCTTTGTCGCAAGGTGATGCCCTCAGCCTCAGAATTATACAGTCTAAAAATAGTGCTGGGGGACAATGATTAGGTTGATGACTGCCCCATCCTAAATACCAGACAATAGCCATCGCGTCAGAACACAGCCAAAGGTTATTTTTCCTACAATACAGCTACAGTATGGTGGCCTATTACGGCTTCTTTTCCATGGGCATTTTCTTCATACAGTACATACACATCATATATTCGATCCTGTCGATGTCTGGACTGAATTCTTCTCCTTTGTAGCACAGGATTGGCAGCTATTATATTGTACTATTCCGTATTGTGATATATTTTGCGTGTTAACTTCTCGGCATACTTCTACGTGATATTGACCGTTAATCTTTATATGCTTGCCATAATAGCTTCGAGCTTGTTTTGTCTGCTAAGAGCTAAGAGCATATTTATAATAAGGTCATGCGTGGTAAGAGTTGGAAAACTATTTAGTTCCGTGTATTCTACGGTTAGCGCAGTAGCGCTACATAACGATAAAACTAACTTGCAAGTGCCAATTATTGAATTATTTACAACTAGCTGCTGCCCGCGGCTTCGCCCGCGTGAGTGTCGGAAATTACCCATACATCCCCATGGGTTTTAAGTATAAATATTGAGTTTCGAGTTAATCGGACAGCGCGTTAAAATTCTTCCATACAAACACTGACACCCCCCAACCCCCCTATAGGGGGTAATTTAGAAAAACAAAAAAATACAAACTTTATAATTTATTTAGATAACTATTCGTGCGAAGTTTCATGTTTATTACCTCAAGGAATAAGATTTTTCATACAAACTTTCATCCCTTATTTTACCCCCTTAGGGGTTGAATTTCGAAAAATCCTGATACACGTTATTCTTAATTTTTGGGTTTAAGTATAAATATTGAGTTTCGAGTTAATCGGACAGCGCGTTAAAATTCTTCCATACAAACTTTGACACCCCCCAACCGTAGGATAGGATACTTTTCCGGGATAAAAAGTACCCAGTGTGGTGCCCAGGATATTAAAGAATAATTATACCAAGTTTCATCGTAATCGAACCGGTAGTTTTTGCGTGATGCCTGAACAAACAGACAGACAGACAGACAGACAGAAAGACAGACAGACAGACAGACAGACAAAAAAAATTGTAATCAAATTTTTGGGTTCGGTGTCGGTCTAGTAACACCCCCTGCCATTTATTTTTTTGATATTTTCAATGTACAGAATTTTCACTTCTACAGATTTATTATAAGTATAGATAGTATTGTTTTTCTTTAAACACCCATAACTCAGTTCGGACTGCGTTTATGATATAAGACCCCATACAATGTTTCATTTGTAATATGATTCATATCCGATCGACAGGCGCTACAAAAGCAAAAGGCAACAATTTTACGCAATGGCCTTTGGCACATGGGTAGACCATGACCTAGATTAGGACATAGGATACATTTTATGTCGATAATCCCACGGAATCGAGACTTATGCGGGTGAAACTGCCGGGCGAAGCTAGTATAAGATAATTTAAATTTTGCGGGTTATCAAAGCTTTCCTCATAAACTCATTGCTTTTCACATCAACAGATAAGACAAGCTGAAGCGGTTGAAAGCGCTGTAAACACAACCAGAGATGTCTTTATTTTATACAATAAGAAAAACGTGAAAATAACATCTTCTGAATTAACATCAGCACTAGGTAAAACTTTATTTATTTAGATCATCTGCCCTACCTCTAGAGTGTTATTTAAACCCGCGTAGGCGCGGAGGTGCGAGGTGGCCCGCGAGCTGAGGAGCAGGTGGTTGTAACGCTCCTTGCCGCGGCTGAGGCTGGCCTGCGGGGCCGGCCAGCAATCCGAAGCTGCGGTGGCTCGCGTGGGACCATCGGAGCCCTGCAGCGCCGGAGCCGTGACAGAAACCATGCCTGCTGCATGTTGCGTGAACGCTTGCATGCTGCATGCTTGACTGTAAACTTTCTGTGATATGTTAGGTCTGCCTTTTAATGACTATCGATGTCCATTATTAAATCCATTATGCGTAAGTATTTATGATGTTGAATGATAATGCTGTATAAGCATTATGTTTAGGTATATAAATATTATGATTAGAGAAATTATGCTTAAAATAATTATGCGTAAGCTGTTATGCGTAAATAATGTTATGCGTAAATAATGTTATGCATAAATATAGTTCGGATAAGTAAACAAAAGTATGCCATGATACATTATGTCTTAATAAAATTGTATGCAAATAGGGAACCCAATTAGGGGTTGATATAGCCAAGTCATCAACTACTTATGGTAACATATTATATGACTACATGAAATTAAAACTTTCATTTACCATTATTTGATGACAATAATAAGGTAATTTTATGTTCAATTATAGTAGATTCACTTATCAATTACTTATGCTAACGTATAAAAAAATAGGTGACTTTATGAAATTAGAGTACGTTGAAATTATTTTATAGATGCAGTTTATGTACTTATTAGAACCTGGCAATGCGTAGACGTATCACAAATTTAGTTGCTTAATTAAGAATTATCACCATGCTGAGTCCTATTTACAGTAGCTTGTTTTACAATATATGGTCACTTGAAAAGCATTTTTTTGACCCTAAAAGTTTGTCGCTGACCTATTAGTTCATTAGGCAACTAAATATATTTGAAGACGAGAATGACGTTATAAAGAAGCTGCGTTAATTAGCAAGCTTTTATAATAACATTAGGTAGTACTCTATATCTACCCTCTCTCTGAAATTAAACAATATAATTCATCTAAATAAAGTTGGAAACTCGATAAACGCAAATTATAACATACTAGCTGCGCCCGCGGCTCCGCCCGCGTGAAATTCGGTCTGTGTCAGTAAGCGGCAAATTCACCCCTAATTTCGCTAGAGGACTGCAGTCCAGATAGAATATTTTACAATTACCACTAAATAAAACTGCACTCCAAAATCAATAGTGTTTTCGCCCTTATTCAATTTTTTTACGTGATTCAGGTGTATATCGGACGATACAGCGTCCTTGACTGTACCTATCCAAATCATGTCCATAGCAAATATCCAAATCGGTCCTCCAGTCAAATCAGTCTATGCATGAAAAGCATTTATTAGACGCTAAAAGTTTGTCGCTGACCTATTAATTCATTAGGCAACTAAATATATTTGAAGACGGGAATGACATTACAAAGAAGCTGCGTTAATTAGCACCCTTTAAAAAATAGTATTAAAATTAATCCACCAAATAATACTGTGCGTGTAATTTTAATCGTTATATTGTACCGCTGCTTCTGCTGCTGCCTTTCGAATTACCTATTTGGTCGGATGAAATAATTATTATACCAAATAAACTGTTTTGTTAGTTTTTTATATAGTCATAGTCATGATTGTCTGCATGAAAACGTACCAGACTGCCACTGCTCGCCTATAGAGCAAGTCCCATAATATATGATACCTATCTGGGATTAATAATAATTGATATCCGATTCTAGTGAACTTACCTGGTTGAGTCTGTTTGTTTACACAGCTCTTGCTGCGTCGATAATCTCCTATGGACTCACCAGTTATGGACATACATTTAAAACTTACCTAGATAAATTACATAATTTGCAAACACGTTTGCTGAAACTTGTAGTACCAAACTATGTAAAAGATAAATACCAAGACAATTACACAGGGTTATTAAAACTTTGCAAGGTTTTACCTGTTCTAGCGCGCGCTGAGTATCTGTTCCTCATAGAAGATTTTGATAACAGTGATATTCAAATTCCAGTAAAATATGACGTGAATATACGACAAGCCAAATCCAAATCATTTCAAGTGCCACGCAAAAATAACTTTTATGGCAGGCGTACCGCTTCTTTCACACCAATTTACTAAACCAAATACCTGTAGATATATTAGAGACTCAGTGAATAGTAAAAACATAACGCGTCAACTGAAAGATCATAACATAAACTCGATTAATACTTTACTACTACTAATACTGTCACGCGAGCGTTAGTAGCGGGCACAGCTAGTAAATCATAATCTAGAAATGGAAATTAAATCTTTTTTTGGTACTTTGAAACTCCCGTAAAGTTACATATTATAAGTCAATTACTACTTCCAGAAAAGGAAAACATAAGTTGCCCACGATGTAGAAAAACGTTCGAGCATGCTCAAGAACTCACGCAAGAAGTAAAATCAATAGATAGGAAGATGGTAATGGGTATATGCGATCATTGTTATACAAAAAGAAAAGGAAGTAAAACCCCGTTTTGTTCCTGCGACAAAATTGTAAAGAAATTTATATCCGTTAAAGGTGAACAAAAGCAAGACACAAAAAAATATTTTAAAACACTGCCATTAAAAATGGGACATCTTCGTAAAGATACAATGGTTAACGAACAAAAACAAAATGCATACTCCGACTTTCAAATCAATCAAGGTCTCAACTCGCCTGCATCTAGGCATGAGCCTGAAGTCCAACAAATGTTCTCACATACACATTTTAAATCAGATTATACAGAACTGAGCGAAACCAATTTAAAAGAAGGTTATCTAAAACATGCTGTTGCCTTTATTCAACCTATTGAGCCGGTGAAAATATCTGCTCACACACCTCACGAAAGCAAAGATAATACAATAATTCCGGGCACTTCATTGGTAGACTCAGAAACAACTTTTGTAGAGATACCTGTAGGTCTTAAAGAACTCCCAAAACTACCACTTAAGGATGGCAAACAAGAGGAAATCTTAGAAGATAGACCTTCAATGGATGCTAAAGAAGCATTGAAAAGAACACAAGATCTTAGCTTAAGACAAATGGACCTCCTAAAACCTTCCCTTAAGGATCGCAAACAAGAGGAGATCTTCGAAGATAGTCCTTCAATGGATGCTTTAGAAGCATTGAAAAGAAGACATGATTTTAGCTTGAGACAAATGGACCTCTCAAAACCTTCCCTTAAGGATCGCAAGCAAGAGGAAATCTTCGAAGATATACTTTCAATGGATGCTAAAGAAGCTTTGAAAAGAAGAGATGATCTTAGATTAAGACAAATGGACCTCCCAAAACCTTTCCTTAAGGATCGCAAACAACAGGAAATCTTCGAAGATATACTTTCAATGGATGCTAAAGAAGCATTGAAAAGAAGACACGATGATCTTAGCTTAAGACAAATGGACCTCCCAAAACCTTCCCTTAAGGATCGCAAACAAGAGGAAATCTTCGAAGATATACTTTCAATGGATGCTAAAGAAGCATTGAAAAGAAGACATGATGATCTTAGCTTAAGACAGATGGAACTCCCAAAACCTTCCCTTAAGGATCGCAAACAAGAGGAAATCTTCACAGATAGACCTTCAATGGATGCTAAAGAAGCATTGAAAAGAAGACATGATCTTAGCTTGAGACAAATGGACGTCTCAAAACCTTCCCTTAAGGATCGCAAGCAAGAGGAAATCTTCGAAGATATACTTTCAATGGATGCTAAAGAAGCATTGAAAAGAAGAGATGATCGTAGATTAAGACAAATGGACCTCTCAAAACCTTCCCTTAAGGATCGCAAGCAAGAGGAAATCTTCGAAGATATACTTTCAATGGATGCTAAAGTAGCATTGAAAAGAAGAGATGATCGTAGATTAAGACAAATGGACCTCCCAAAACCTTCCCTTAAGGATCGCAAACAAGAGGAAATCTTCGAAGATATAGTTTCAATGGATGCTAAAGAAGCATTGAAAAGAAGACATGATGATCTTAGCTTAAGACAAATGGACATCCCAAAATCTTCCCTTAAGGATCGCAAACAAGAGGAAATCTCCGAAGATAGACTTTCAATCGATGCTAAAGAAGCATTGAAAAGAAGAGATGATGATCTTAGCTTAAGACAAATGGACGTCCCAAAATCTTCCCTTAAGGATCGCAAACAAGAGGAAATCTCCGAAGATAGACTTTCAATCGATGCTAAAGAAGCATTGAAAAGAAGAGATGATGATCTTAGCTTAAGACAGATGGAACTCCCAAAACCTTCCCTTAAGGATCGCAAACAAGAGGAAATCTTCAAAGATAGACCTTCAATGGATGCTAAAGAAGCATTGAAAAAAAGACATGATCTTAGCTTAAGACAAATGGACCTCCCAAAACCTTCCCTTAAGGACCGCAAACAAGAGGAAATCTTCGAAGATATACTTTCAATCGATGCTAAAGAAGCATTGAAAAGAAGACATGATGATCTTAGCTTAAGACAAATGGACGTCCCAAAATCTTCCCTTAAGGATCGCAAACAAGAGGAAATATCCGAAGATAGACTTTCAATCGATGCTAAAGAAGCATTGAAAAGAAGACATGATGATCTTAGCTTAAGACAGATGGAACTCCCAAAACATTCCCTTAAGGATCGCAAACAAGAGGAAATCTTCAAAGATAGACCTTCAATGGATGCTAAAGAAGCATTGAAAAAAAGACATGATCTTAGCTTAAGACAGATGATGAAACTTGAAAAGGATTCTGCAGTTCCATATTTTGTATCGAAAAGACCTGATATATACGAAACCCCAAAGATTGCTTCATTGGCGCGGAAAGAATTAACTTCGAAATATCATGTTAAGTCTGAAATGGATATAAAAATACCAACACTAACACATAATCGTGGCCCTCGTGGCACTCGTAATCTAGATTATGTATCGAACAGAGAGGTACAATTAAGATCAACAAGAGCCTCACAACATTCTTATGAGACAAGGAAAGCAGACAAATATCAACACGATAAAATAAAACAAGGATTTTATGATTCTAAAGAAAGACCAAAAAAAGTAAAAAAACTGAAAGACCTCTATATTGCGGATGAAGAATTAAAATTACAGCGCAGTGTAGATAAAATAAGTCACAAAGCGAAAAAACCGGAGCAGCAACACGTGGCAAAATCTAAAAGGAGACGCGTTGAATCTATGGAAAACATTGTCGAACACCAATATAGTTTTTCTTTTCCAAAAGGGATGGAAAAGGTAGAAAAGAAAATAAAACTCGTAAGTTCTTCACATCTTATTAAAGATACTCAAGAAAAGTTCCGCTTACAAGCTGAAAGAGAAAAAAAAAAACAAGAAGAGGAACGCCAAAAAAAACTTGAACAAGACCAAAAGAAAAAAGTTGCACGTGAAGAGAAAATACTACAAGCTAAAGAAAAAAAAAGACAGGCAGCTGAAGAGAAAAAAAAAATTGAGAAAGACCAAAACCTAAAACAAAAAGAGCAACAGAAATTAGAAGAAGAGCAAAAACAAAAACAAAAAGAGCAAATGAAATTAGAAGAAGAGAAAACAAAAAACGAAAAAGAGCAAAGGAAATTAGAAGAAGAGAAAACAAAAAACGAAAAAGAGCAAAGGAAATTAGAAGAAGAGAAAACAAAAAACGAAAAAGAGCAAAGGAAATTACAAGAAGAGGCAAAACAAGAAGAAAAAAAGCAAAGGAATTTAGAAAAAGAGCAAAAGAAAAATGAAAAAGAGCAACGGAAATTAGATGAAGAGCAAAAAAGAAATGAAAAAGAGCAAAAAAAAATAGAAAACGAGCAAAAAGAAAAAGAGAGGAAATTAGAAAAGCAAAAAAAAAATGAGGAAGAGCAAAGGCAAAAAGATGCATATGAAAGGCGAAAAAAAAATGAAAAAGAGCAAAAAAAATTAGAAAACGAGCAAAAAGAAAAAGAGAGGAAATTAGAAAAGCAAAAAAAAAATGAGGAAGAGCAAAGGCACAAAGATGCAGAGCAACAAAAAAATGAAAAAGAGCCAAGGCAATTAGAGAAAGAGCAAAAAAAGAATGAGGAAGAGCAAAAAAAAAATGAAAACGAGCAAACGAAATTAGAAGAAGAGCGAAAACAAAAAGAAAAAGAGCAAAGGAAATTAGAAGAAGAGCAAAAAAGAAATGAAAAAGAGCAAAGGAAATCAGATGAAGAGCCAAAGAAATTAGATAAAGACCAAAAGAAAAATGAAGAAGACCAAAAACAAAATGAAAAAATACCAAGAAAATTAGATGAAGAGCCAAAGAAATTAGATAAAGACCAAAAGAAAAATGAAGAAGACCAAAAACAAAATGAAAAAAAACCAAGAAAATTAGACGAAGAGCCAAAGAAATTAGATAAAGACCAAAAGAAAAATGAAGAAGACCAAAAACACAATGAAAAAAAACCAAGAAAATTAGATAAAGAGCAAAAAAAATACAGTGAAAAGAATGTAGAAAGTAAGCTCGTCGTTAAGGAAAAGAAACAGGATAAACCAGAAAGGGATATAAAAAATGGAGTTTCTGAAAAAAACAAAATAGACGTTAAGGTAAAAGTAACAGAGAAAGGTAGTAAAGACTTGAAGTCAGGAAAAAAACTGAAAGAATCATCCATAGCTCCACAAGAAATATCTGAATTAGCAAAATTACAAGCTTTACATTTATTACAAAAGACACAACCGCAACATGAGGAAAACTTAGCAAAAGCAGATAATGAAGGTAAAACAGACGAATTAGAAACGAGATCAAAAGAAAAAGATAAAATGAATGAAGTGTCAGAAAAAGATAAAATGGATGAAATGATAGAAATGATAGAAAAAGCCAAAGCTGAATTAAAGACAAAACTGAAACCGGAAAAACAAAAAATACAACCGCGAAAAGAAGATCGATATGAAAAACTAAAAAGAGAGAAAATAGATAAAGAAAATTTAGAGAAACAATTAGAACAATTAAGGCAAGAAAAAGAAGCACGAAAAGCTGAGGCTGCTAAAGATAAAGAAGACATAAATGCATCTTCTAAGAAAGGAAAGGCCTCTAAAGAGACACGGAAAACCTCTGATGAGATAAAAGTTTCTATTTCCAAAATACAGAAATCATTTAAAAAAGGGACGTCTGAGAAACAAGATACCCTTAAAATAAAACACGAGATTGGAAAAGAATCAGATGGCAAAACTTTAAAAATAGAATTGTCCGAAGCTCTGATTTCTGCATCTGAATTCCAAAAATTACGAGCTGAACATTTAAAAGAAAAAGAAGCAGCCCTAAAAAAGAAACAAAAACTAGAATATGAGGCAAAAGTAGCAAAAGCAGCAAAAGCAAAGCTAGATGCAGAGCGAAAAGCAAATAGAGAAGCAGAAAAGAGACGCATCAAAATACAAAAAGAATACTCTACACAACATTTAAAATTAGTTATAATAAAACAAGCTGCGAAGATGCGCCCTTCCGATATAAGCCCTGAGGTAGTAATGTTTCATAAATGTAATCATCAGCATAGCGCAAAAAGATCATCATTCTGTCAAATTTGCTATAATTCGGAAATGGAATTAGATGTTTTCAGCTTGGATAACAAAAAAACACAAACAGACAAGACAGACATAATAATTGGTGAAAAAATATTTAAACATAAGACGCGTCTTGAGCAAAATAAAGAACCGGAAGGTGTTCCTATATTATTTCAAAAGGAATTCTGTGTGGAATCTGACCAACAGCTCAAGCAAATAGTGCAAATTATTCCACACGAGACGAAACCTGAACAAGATCATATTCTATTATCTAAGGTAAGTGCAGCCTTGCTTGTACATACCTATTTACCTAAACTACGTACGGGAGTACCTACTTCAAAACGAGTAAAGGATACACCGCCAGAATGACACAACGCTCGAAAATATATATTTTAAGTAGGTATATCTATTTCATTACATTTATGAGTGTATGAGCCAAGAAATAAAAACCGTGCGGCTACGATTACTTACTCTAAGGTTGAACGTTTGACACAAAGTTTATTTTGTGTTACCAATGTAGGTACTTAGGAATGGTACGAGGAACAGGGTTTAAAGTTCACTCATCCTACGTAGAAAAGGGAGAATCCTCCGACCAGACGAGTGTCGTGTCTGGTGGGCAACTGCCCAACGCCCAAGTTATATATAAGCTGATCGCGCGGTAAAGGTGTGTTTGGGACGCGTACCTCGCATGTGGCGATGTAGATGCTTGCCAGTGCCAGTTGAGGTTCCAGTAAGTCGGAATTCGGTGCCGCATAATTCGTGGTAAGTCAGAACTATCTGCAATGATTCTCAAAGCATTTATTTCAAATAAACCAATTACAGGCACTTTTGAATTGTCAAGAAGGTCGTTCAGTCAGAAAGATGAAGCTAGTTGCCCATTCCAAATTCGTAGTAGGTACCTATGGAGAAGAACGGCCAAGAACCTCGACGGACGTTACAAAATATTGGTTACATCATTCATTTTGAAATTATACATGTGAGAACGATGCAGAACGTTAAAAGTGTCCGTAATAAAAAGATACAGAAAGCAATTCAAAAATTAAATTACAATAAGCCACAGCGTCACAGTAATAAAAGGTTTTAAGCAAATCAAGATAAAATTGACCAAAGATCTTTGGGGAATGTCCAAAGTCTGTACCTCCATAATTGAGACCATAGCATATTACTTAGCCTTCATATTAATTTATGTGTGCATCAAGGAGACTTCCTCACTTTTCAAATCTGGGGACAGTAAAGACACCAATAATTATAGACCCGTATCCGTGTATCCGTATAGCTTTCAGTAAGGTGTTTGAAAAGGTAATAATGGAATAAAGGAGATAATAATAACCCCACCGCCGTATCTCTACGTTGACGTCGTGGTGGGGCTTGCGCGCTCCGAACTCTAGGTCTGTGCCGGTAGAGTTTACTTTGCCGGAACGGGTCTAGGATGAGGAGCCAGACTAAGAGAGATACAGAAATCCGCAGGGCAGCATGTGGCGAGCTGTTGGGCAGTAGCGACCCCACGGACCCTATCTCCCGGGAGAAGTCTTGTACCTCACCTCTGGCTTGCCTTTATTGGCCGGCTGGAGTGAACACTGACGAGGGACAGAGCTCCCACCTCATTCTTGCCTTTATTGGCTGGCTTGAGTGGAGATTCGCAAGAGCAAACGTGCTCGGAGGAAGGAAGTATTCCAGTAAGTGCTGGTAGGGATCTTGACCATCTTCCGGGCTCTGGGATTGTTCTGATAGTCATGGAATACCTCTCCACTCCTCAGAAGCACCTCAGGACATGTTGTCCCCTTGTCGCTACGACACTTTGTGCTAGCGACCGTTTTCGGGGGCCCATTATTGAGTGTGCAAGTCACCCCCTGCCATTTTAACTGTGTATTTTATATAAAGCATTGGTCAGGCAGGGGCCATAGCCATTCCACAGTTGAAGATAACCAGTTCACTTAGCCACCCAAACCCATAATCCAATATCTTTGTTTCCATATCCTGCAATAGTCCTACACCAACCGAGGGTTGTCCTTGGCTGCACTTGCACAGTGCGAACAGGGATAATCGTCGCTTGGTGCCTCATTACAATAAAAACGTCTAACGGGCCTCTGCGAGTTGGCTTTGGCCCCTCGTACGCCTTCTAAAGGTCCGGGACCCCAGGGTCCCGAGAAATGTCAAGAGACGTAAAAATAATAATAATAATAACCCCAACGCCTTATCTCTACGTTGACGTCGTGGTGGGGCTTGCGCGCTCCGAACTCTAGGTCTGTGCTGGTAGAGTTTACTTTGCCGGAACAGCCGGAACTAGGATGAGGAGCCAGACTAAGAGAGATACAGAAACCCGCAGGGAAGCATGTGGCGAGCTGTTGGCAGTAGCGACCCCACGGACCCTATCTCCGGGAGAAGTCTTGTTCCTCACCTCTGGCTTGCCTTTATTGGCCGGCTAGAGTGAACACTGACGAGGGACAGAGCACCCACCTCTTTCTTGCCTTTATTGGCTTGCTTGAGTGGAGATTCGCAAGAGCAAACGTGCTCGGAGGAAGGAAGTATTCCAGTAAGATGCTGGTAGCCGTGGAATACCGCTCCACTCCTCAAGCACCTCAGGAAGTGTTGCCCCCTTGTCGCTACGTCACTATGTGTTAGCGACCGGTTTCGGGGGCCCATTATTGAGTGTGCAAGTCACCCCCTGCCATGTTATCCGTGTATTATATAACATTGAACGGGCAGGGGACATAGTCTTTCCTTAGTTCTAAGTTACCAATCCATTATAGACACCCAAACCTATAGTTTGTTACCAAGTTCTGCAATAGCCCTGCACCAACCGGGGATTGTCCTTGGGTGCATTTGCATAGTGCATACAGGGATAATCGTCGGTTGGTGCCTCACCACCTAGAATTGTCTAAGGACCTCTGCGAGTTGGCTTCGGCCCCTCGTAGGCCTTCCAAAGGTCCGGGACCCAAGGGTCCTGAGATATGTCAAAGACAATATAATAATAATAATACCATTTATTTCGGCATACAAGCCATAGAACCTTAACCTAAACATACATATTTTAATATAACGCACCTTTAAAACGACAATGACGTAAGTGCAAAAATTTCAAAAACCGACCTTTTAATGGGAAACGTTTTAAATAGGTACTATAAAAGTTTTGTGTGCGACATCGACTTTTAAGTAATAGCAATATTTGCCGCTAGAGGGAAGTTGCGTCGTTGTGTAATTGGAGAAGTACATAGAGCTACAACGACTAATATAATTAATTACGCCATTTATTTTTCTTATTTTTGAAACTACATTGACTTAACTGTGTTTAATGACATTTTCTCATAATTATGCTAAGGTATAATTAATTAAAGTAATTAATGCGTAAAAGAGGAATAAAAATCTTTGTGATTGTTTTAAAAAGTAATTTAATATTACTGTTAGTGAGTAAGCTCCTTTAATTAAGTGGATTTTAAGAAGACATACTTTTTAGTTCAGTATTCTTTTAAATTTAATAGTTTCACCGAGAAAATTAGCCTTTATAAACATTTTTGATTGATTTTTTTAAGTGTAGTGCCTAATAAAAACCTTACAGTGCACTGCATCATGAGTTTTAATTAATTAAGGTTGTTAGGCGAGAGTACACTTAATACATTAAATTAAGAGAACTATTAAAATATGACTTACTGCTGGTATTAGAAACTAAAATATGACCAGGAGGATATTGTTATAGTAATTATTTAGCAGCAAACTAAAATGATTTTTTATATTAAGGCTAATGTTCTGCATTACGTCATTGTTCTTTGAGGATTCTTGAAGATAATACACATTTTATTTGGAACAACGACGCAACTGTAGGCACCCCCCGAAATTAATATAAATAGCAAATAAAATATCAGAGATAGAATAATCAAAAATATTTTACAAATTAGTCTTTATACTTATTTATGTTTTTTTGTATAAAATACAATCTATACTTATAATAAATCTGTAGAGAGGTCAATTCTGTACATGATATATATTTTCAAAATAACTATCAGGGGGTAATTAGTGATCGATACTGATGCCAAAAATGCAATTAGTAAAATTTTTGTCTGTCTGTCTGTCTGTCTGTCTGTCTGTATGTTCCTTATAGAAACAAAAACTACTCGACGGATTTTAACGAAACTTGGTACAATTATTCTTCATACTCCTGGGGAGGTTATAGTATACTTTTCATCACGCTACAATCAATAGGAGCAGAGCAGTGAAGGGAAATGTTGGGAAAACGGGAGAAGTTGCTCCATTTTTTAATCTTCCGTCGCGTGTGAAGCCTTAATGGTTAAAGCTACATAGAAATTATTTATGACGGAAATGTTCTACATAAAATTATCTAAAAAATATCCCACAACAGCATATGTCTATCTTTTATGGTTAACTCACAATAACACGTGTAACTCCCGATAGCTTAGCAGTTCGGAGCTTTCTGATTATATTTGTTAACTCTTTCGTTTATAATACTCTCACTCATCCCTAATTAAAAGAAGTTAATATTATTACCTATTCAATAAAAAAAGAATCATAGTAATCGGTATAGAAACACCAAACTTATACATGAAATAAGCTAATAAGCCATCGCGCCGTCGCGCGTGAATACTGAATCTGGAATCATGCCATAAGGATTATTTTTGTGTAACGGTTGCCGCGCTCGACGCGGGTCGTGGCGGTAGGGTATAAAAAGGCTGAGGTCCGAGCGCGAGCGTCAGGATTCGCTCGTGGCCGATCCACATTAATCCTACGCGAGTTTGTCGATATCCGTGCGGACCGCCTCTGTTTTTTTAAACCGTCCTCTCACTGTGTGTGTACAGGAGACCTAGCGGACTTCTGTACGGACACAGGGGGAGCCGCCCCGTGCTGCCCGGCGTCTACACGCCGTTGCGGTCGCGGAGGCCACGCCCCGACAAGATGCCTAAGCCCGGCACTCGCGGCTCTCTGGGCCGCGATGCCGGGTCGCCTGATGCCCGTCCGGTGTTGGACCGGACGACTTCGATGCCGAATATCGGCGTTGTGTCGTCCGGTGCGCCACCGGCCGGACAAAGAACGAAGAGAAAAGAGGAAAAGGGTGGGACGAGCGCCGCTGCTGCGGCCGGTTCACCGACGCCATCGGCGCCTGCGCGCGTTGCGCCGTCGTCGTCGTCGGGCCGGCAGCACGCGGTCGCCGTCCGCCCAGCCGCGTTCCGCCCGGTGCCCATACAGGCCCCGGGGCCTGCCGCAAATCCAGGACGTGCACCAGTCCGTGCGCAAGCACCACTCGCACGCGCGCCCGCGCCCGCAACCACAAACGCGCCCGCTGCACGCTCCGCTGCGTCGCACGCGTACCCCGCGTTACCCGCGCCCTCTCCGGTGCCCTCCGCACGTACCCGTGCGCCCGCGACCCGTACCGCAGCTCCACCGCCGCGTTTCGTGTCACCACCCGCGCCTAAGAGCCAAAGTGCCGCTAAAGCCGCGCCAGCCTCACGCGCCGCTGCCTCCGGCCTCCGCCTCTCGATGGCGGAAGCCAAAGTGACGACCAAAGTGCCCGCTTCGCCGGCCCCCCCTCGTGCCTCAGCCTGCGATTCGCCCGCTATGCTGTCGGCATGCTCCTCACGCGTGGGGTCGAGCATGTCGCTGGCATCAGAGGGCTCGGTCGAGTCCGGTCGCGGAGATTTGTCCCCGGATAAATCACCGCGATCCGGGCCTCGGCCCACCGCGGGACGAGCAGCTGCCGCAAGATTTGTGTCGCCGCCGGCGTCACCGACACCATCCTTCGGGTTTGACTACGAGTTCGAGCTCGGAGTCAGACCCCAACGGAGGAGACGAAGCTCTGGCGAGACTGCGTCGGAGGAGGCAAAAAGGTACTGCCTAGACCCGCCGCGGCCAGTGCGCGATAGCGCGCCGCGGGGTCGGGGCGTACCCGACTCGCCTACCTTTGCCGACGCGGTCCGCCAGTCACCGCCGCAGTCACCAAGGATGGATACCACAGGGGTAAGTGCAAAAAGTGCCTCTTTACCTACCCCTGTCCAAACCGTGCCCGCCGCACCCCAGGCAGCCCCCCCCGGCGCCGTGTCGACGTCAAAATCGACCAAACAGAAGCCGGGGAAGAAACCCAGATACCCACCGCTGGTAGTGGAGAAACTACCCAACTGGGCCGCCCATTTCCGGGCCATAAGTGGGAAGCTGGGCCGACCTCCTAGTGCTCGCCCCTACGGGACCGGGGTGAGGTTTACCCCGGACACCGAGGAGGAGTACAGGTTGGTCCAGCGGTACCTGACCGGCCTGGAGAAGGACAGCGGCGTCAGCTGGTTCGCCTATTCATTACCGGCGGACAAAAACTTGAAAGTCGCAATTCGGGGCCTGCCGGCGGACACGGACCCGAAGGAGATTGAGGAGGAGCTCCGGACGCTGGGATACCAGCCGGAGTACGTGCGCCACATCAAGGGCGCACAAGGAAGACCCGGCTGCGTGTTCCACGCAATTCTGAAAAAGACGCCAGACGTCCGGGCCATATTTGACACCTCCGTGTTCATGTACATGCGGGGGGTCAAAATTGAGGCCTGGCGTGGGAAAAAGGGACCAGCTCAGTGCCACAGGTGTCAACGCTTCAGACACAGCTCGCACCTGTGTCACCGCCCGCTCGCTTGCGTTCGGTGCGGGGAGGAGCACGCCGCACGCGATTGCCCACGCCCGCGGGAGGAGCCGGCCACATGTGCAAACTGTGGTGGCCCGCACCCCGCGAGCAACATAAAATGCCCCGTGTTCCAACACGAGATACGGAACAAGCGGGCGGGGACCGTCGCCGTCACGGCCACACGCCGAGCACAGTCGGCCTCAGAAAGGCCGCAAACAGTGCATGTCGAGGCACAAGGCGCGACGTTGATGGCGACGGCCAACGAGCCCACGACTCAGGCCTCCACCTCCGGGCGGAGGAAGAAGAGACGCGGGGGGAAGCGTAACAGAGGAAAGAAAACCTCCCCCCCGGCGACCCAGGAAGTCACCCTTACGGCCGACCCTGCCAAACACCCGACACAGGTCGTAAAGGATGTCCCTACCGACTCCATTATTTTAGTACAGGGTGAACCTACCGCTAGCGCTATGACGGCGCAGCGGTCAAAGAGGGAACCAAAAAGGTTCACCCAACAGCCGCAGAGCATCAGCGCCATCGACACAAAATGTTCGCAGGCGCAGCGACCAATGGGCGAACAGGAGAAGTTGCGCAAAGCGCCGCAGGGTGGCGCTGATGCAACGAAGTTTAGCGCGATAGGGACGTCGCAGAGAAAAAGTGAATTTACGACCTGTGCCATACAGCTTCTAATGGATCTCATTAGGGCTATCAGGCAGGGTCAAGACATTGAGACGGTCATCCTTGACGGTCTAGCCACTTTATTAACTCTCTATCATGGCTAGACCGTTAAGGGTGATACATTGGAACGCCCGCGGCCTAAGGGAAAAGGTCGCCCCCCTCCGCCATCTCCTTCGGGAACAAAATATCGACGTGGCGCTAATTAGTGAGACGCACCTGGGACCCGAAGATAGGGTTAGGTTCCCGGGTTATCACGTCTACAGGAAGGAAGAAAGGTCGGCTCAGAACGTCCGCTACCGTGGTCTGGCGGTACTTGTGAGGCGGAGAGTCGTACACCAGGAGCTCCCCTTGCCGACACTTAGCTCGTTTTACGCGCTGGGTGTTCAGTTGCATGTGGCAGGCAAGGACGTAAACCTATACGCTTACTATAAGCCGCCCGTGACCCGCTTGGATTTAGCTGAGTTGCGGGCGCTTGTATTCACCACCACTGCTGTCACGTTCCTTGCCGGCGACTTCAATTGTAAGCACCCGGCGTGGAATTCGTTGCTAACGAACACCGAGGGGAGGAGGCTCTTCGCGGACACGGAAGCCTTCGGGTATACGGTGTCCGGCCCTGAAACACCTACCCACTACCCGGACGCGGCACGCTACTCACCAGACGTGCTGGACGTCGTAATCCACCGAGGGCTACACTGCCAGATCACTCAGCAAGTGATCGACGACGAGCTACAGTCGGACCACCAGCCGGTGCTCGTCGTCATAGCGGGGAAGCCGACCCAACTGAAGCCCATAGCGCCACGTCGATTAACGGACTGGACTGCCTTCGGAGAGAAGCTAGACACCACCGTGCCAACTCGGCCCATCGTCACCTCGGCGGACGTGGACGAGACAGCGGGTGACGTCACTGCTTGCATACAACGCGCCCTAGAAGCGGCGACTACGACACTGCCGCAGGGGAGAGGGCTATTGCCGCCCCTGCCGGCGCACATTAAATCTATGATCGCCGTGAAAAGGCGCCTTCGCAAGCAGTGGCAACAGCTTAGATGCCCAACGCTGCGAACGCAGCTCAACCGTCTCGCGGAGAAGGTGAAGGCCGAGTTAGTGGCACACACCGCCGCGGGCTGGGAGGAACGTATCGACGCGACGACAGACAGTTGGCCGTCGGTACACAAACTCTGCAGCCAGCTCACGAACACCCCAGCCCCGGTGCGCCCTCTATACAACAGCGACGGGGTGCTTAAGTATGGATCGGAGGACCGGGCGGAGGTCTTCGCAGAACACCTGGAGCGTCAGTTCCAGCCCAACCCGACTGACAACAGCGAGCATGTCGCAGCAGTCGAGCAACACCTTAGGGATTACTTCGCTCTGCCGATAGCTCCCGAGGAGAACCCTATTTTCTTCTCGCCTGGCGCAGTTAGACGCGCCATCCTAAGGACGAAGCCACGAAAAGCCCCAGGTGCTGACGGTATCACCAACACAGTGCTGCGCCATTTGCCGTTCCGTGCAGTAGCGGCACTGGCGCGCCTGTTTACGGCGATACTGCGCACCGGGGCGTTCCCTGCCGCGTGGAAGGAGGGGCGCGTCATAATGCTGCCCAAGGCGGGAAAGAGTATCTTACAACCGGCGAGCTACCGGCCTATCACTTTGCTGTCAACTATCTCTAAGGTGTTCGAGGCACTCCTGCTGCGACACCTACAGCCGCACATCGAACCAAGACCGGAACAGTTTGGGTTCAGGGCGGAGCACAGCACGACGCTCCAGTTGTCGAGGGTACTGCACCACCTCGCAACAGCGCGAAATAAGAAGGAATCCTCGGTGGCAGTATTCCTCGACATGGAGAAGGCCTTCGACCGAGTATGGCACGAGGGTCTGATATACAAAATCTCGACATCAGACGCGCCCCGTCGCGTTGTTAAAGTGGTGTCTAGCTTTCTCTCCCACAGGACATTCAGGGTGGTGGTCGACGGCGCCCTATCCGGCGCCCGCCCCGTGCGTGCGGGCGTGCCGCAGGGTAGCTGCGTGTCGCCAGCGTGTTACTCACGTTACACTGACGACATCCCCACCACTTCAGACGCTATGCTCGCGCTGTATGCGGACGACGCCGCGTACATCACTTCATCGCTTAACGCGAAGTACGCGGCAGTCAAAATGCAGCGCGTTCTCGATACGCTCCCCGAGTGGCTGTCGAAGTGGCGGCTTTCGGTTAACGTGGGTAAGACGCAGGCGCTCCTCACCGGGTCGGCGCCGCTCCCACCACCCTTGAAACTACACGGAGCCGACATCGCGTGGGCGCCCCGGGCTAAATACCTGGGTGTGACCATCGATCGTCGGCTTACTATGGGGCCACATGCTCGCAATGTCGCCGCGCAGGGCAGGGTAGCCCGCGCCCTACTCAGACCTGTGCTCTCATCCCGCATCCCGACGCGCGTCAAGTTGGGCGTGTACAAGCTGTACGTGCGCCCAATCTTGACGTACGCCGCCCCAGCGTGGTTCGCTCTCACAAACGAGTCGAGCCGCAAGACGCTCCGCGCGCAACAAAACCTTGCGCTGCGGACCATAGTCGACGCTCCTCGCTTTGTGAGAAACGACATTCTCCACCGGGACCTCGAGATTGAGAGCCTGGACGAGTTTGTGCGGCGCCTCGCGAAGGGGATGTTCGCGCGTGCCGACGCTTCTGCCCGGCCCCATGTCAGGCAGATAGCGCCATTGCATGCGCGCCCCCCTGACGCACTACCCCTGCCCCGCGACCTGGTAGCGGACTGTGAGCCCCCCCCCCCCTGATTGACGCCTCGAGTAAGCTGCATCCAGGTTACACGCAGCTCACTCGATATAATATGACTCTACAGATGTACACACACATCTGTTGCGCGGCGTGTTCTAGGTTAATATAGGCATACCGCGCAACTAAACACAGACAACCTTTACTAAACGACACCTATTCAACACGTGCAAGCGCGGTGCGGGCCGCGTTGCACGTAAACATTGAACGGTGTAATTCTACAGTACAAACTGTTCACACACACACGACAGTTCATCCCTCAATCTGTAAACGGCTAGATCTGTGAGCAGGGCGAGGGGTGGCTACATTCCGTCCTGTAGGTGCATCGAGCCGACATCTAAGTCGCTGGTCGTTCTCGCCGGGCCTCCCCCAGGTAACTGGGGGTCTCACCTGGCGGGGACAGACCGCCTAGATGTCGTGAAGAAAGCGACGTTATAGGATATAACGTCGTGATGCGCCTACAGAAAAATTCAGAGCAACCAATCACACGGACGCTGAAAAGCGTCCCTTTTCTACTAGGCCGCAAAGGCCAACATAATGAAGGGTCCGCAGTGGCGGGCCACAGTATTGCCTCCGCGGGCGAGGGGCGAAGCCCTGACCCCGCTCGCCACGCCCCCTGACGGGGGCGTCGCGACGTCCAACTAGCGAGCGTCATTCAATATTTGGCTGTTGATGCGTTCAGAGCGTTCGACCTTATTGACAGACATTATTGATATTAACAAACCGTGCTTATCAGCGCGACTTTTAGTCTTTAAATAGTTTATTTGAATTTCTTTTGTTGTTATTTTATAAAATATAAGTATTAGTTGTTTTGGTAGTGTTTAAATATTCGTTCAAATTACAAATTATTAATAGTTTGCATTTTATTAATGGTTATGCAATGACAATTAATAAGGCTCAAGGGCAGACTCTTCGTGTTGCTGGAGTAGATCTCGGTGTCAGTTGTTTCTCGCATGGTCAGTTATATGTCGCTTTTTCCCGGGTTCTAGAAATCTTTATGTTCACGTGCCGGACGGGTCAACTTTCAACATAGTTTACCCGGAAGCTTTGCGCTGAAGTATTTTATGTTCTATAGGTACTTAAGCCTCATGTGAAAGTGATCTAAACAATATTACCAATACATTAACTTAATAACATACAAGGAGTTACACGCTGACGGAGTCGCGGGCACAGCTATTAATAATAATATTCTGCGGTTCCTTAATGCGATATTTTTCAACAGTATTGTGGATTGACATATTATATTTCCCTACTAAAATACGAAAGTTAATCTGTCTGTTACATCAAAACCACTGAACCGTGAGGAAGGACATATGGTACTTTTTTACGAAAAACGACGGAAACGCGGACGAAGTCGCGGGCAAAAGCTAGTAATAAATATAATTCCAAAAAAAATTACCTACGTCGTTGTCGTTTTAAAGGTGCGATAAATAAACAAAATATATTTTACAGGAAGTGTCAGCGTCGTGTTGGGCTGCGTGGTGTCGCGTAACCTTCCACGAAAACGTCGGTACGCTACACCTTTCGGCCAAAACTCTTCTTTCATGAAGGTTTCTAGGTACTGAGTTGGAACCCGCACCACAAACGATTTGAAGTTTATGTAATGGCGCAATTCCAACTTCTCTACTCTCAAGATCCACTTGGTCTTGGTTCTGATGAATTCCACGATGTCTTCAGTCATCGTGGAGTGATGCAGACGAGATACGTGCAGCTGCGTCGACGGTGTAGCAGGACGCAGCAGCATATTTGGCCCCGCCAGAGCAGTACCACATGGATTACTGCAAGTGGGCTTCCTTCGCTTTGATTCTACCGTCACGAAGCCCTCCTTGTCTGGCTGCCCTTTCTTAGTGGCTGGGGACAAGACACTGGGAGCCGGTACATTGCGGCTCTTAAATGCCCCCTCGGTTGGTTTTGCATTTGTTGCAAAAACTTTCTTTATTTGCTGCTCCTTTTGGATGGGAGGTTGTGCAGCATCTGCTGAGTAAGCGAGGCGAGGTGTTGACGTAGTAATGCTTAATCAAATGCTTAATCATTTTAACAAAAATAAAATCCTTCACGATCAACAGTATGGTTTCACCAAAGGATGTTGTGCGACCGATGCCGGTGTTACCTTATTAAGACACATTTTTAACGCGTGGGAAGAGGTCTAAGACACCATAAGAATCTTTTGCGACCTCTCCAAGGCATTTGATTGCGTCGATTACGAAACCTTACACTTGAAACTAGAGCATTACGGACTCTGAAAACTTGCACTCTGTATAGTAAAATCTTATTTAAATGATAGACAACAGCAAGTTCAAATAAACGGTATCAATTCACTAGGTTCAAAAGTAAAAATGGGTGTTCCACAAGGCTCGATATTGGGTCCTTTTCTCTTTTTAGTGTACATTAATGTTCTACTCCATTTATTAAAAAATCAACCACAAATGGTGTTATGTTGCTGACGATACTTCCTTAATTTTTAAGGTAGATAGACGTGCTGCAAATATTAACGACGTAAATAACGCCCTACTGCAGGTCGAAAATTGGTTCACTGCTAATAATTTAGTATTAAATGGAAAAAAAACTAAGTGCATAAAATTTTCATTACCAAATGTCAAAAGTAATGATTGTTAGATAGTATTGAATCAAGACAAACTAGAATTCGTCGATAAAACCGTTTTCCTGGGGATCACGCTCGACTCAAGGCTACAATGGGGTCCTCATTTATCATCTCTTGCAGGACGGCTAAGGGGTTAGAAGCGTTATGACTACCTTTCGATAAGACTAAATAGCAGATATGACTAGTTCGCTATAGGACTTAATCTCGATATGACTAGATCTTCTTTGGACTATATCGTGTTTGGACTAGATCGCAATAAGGCCAGATAGCGTAACGACTATATTTTCGTTTGTTTCTTGAAGTACAGTTTTCGAGATAAAGCATTAAGTTCTTTTCCTCGGTACCTATATTATAATACTTAAAATGAAAGAATTTCATTGTAACATAATTATTTATTTATTTATTTAAACTTACGTTTTAAATCGCTAACGTTTTTTTAAAAAGATAGGAGCGTAATCTCCTTCGTCTCAAGTTTATTTAATTCTCTTTGATACTTGCGATTGAATAATATGGTGTTTCTTCTTTTCTTGTTAGGTTCAAACAGACAATTTTGATTTTTTTTATCTTGGAAATGTGCCTCTTTTTTTAAATTAAATAAAAATTGTAACAACGTTGGTTTATGCTGCATGCGCACATTAAGGCGACGATGCCATGCCTCTAATCTATTATTGGTTCTGTGCTTTTGTTTTGCACAGGAAATAAGCAAAGGATTCTTCAGCCATTGCCTGCAAAAGTAGCTTGCGAATGCATTCATTTCAGGTGATTGCGTTGAACATTCCACAATAGCAGACCATCCATCTTGTATATAACATGAAGGCAAGAGCGGCAAATTAGCAGTAATTCTAGTGATGTATCTTCCTTCTTGAGATTTCGTCAAACCGATGTCGTTCGCCTTTTTCCACACAGATTTATTGTAATGGTAAAAACATCCTGTAACTTTAGCATTCGGATACACAGTCCTAAATGCATTGATGAGTCCCAATTCGTAATCACATTTAAAATGTTTAATATGCACTTTAAGCACAGCACGTATTATTGCAAATAAAGCGAAATAAGTTGTTTCGCGTTTATTCGGTAAGAGAGCATACAAGACGGGAAATATATTTGTCGTCTCTTCCGTGCTATCAACGTCTACGTGAATGGAGAACAATTGATAGTAAGGCCTGGGTACACTTTTAAAGGTTCCGTCACCAAAAAAAACCTTTTCTTGATCTGCATAAGTTTTCATATTCCTTTTGCAAAATTGTGATGAGAATACTAGCATTTTGTCGTCTTCTGGTAATTCAAACTCAGCAATCAAAAAGTCTTTCTTGATCATATTTGGTACTGTCACTTCAATGGATTTAGAAAACTCTGTTTTTTGCACTTGTAGGAATCTTTTACGATGTCTGTACAGGATATCCTTCACTGAATTATAAGGTCTGCCATTAAAGGTTGAAGAAGAGGGCAGTTGTTGGAGGACTTCTTCATAAACCTTTTTTACTGAAGACATATCTTCGCATACATTCTGTTTTGCCGTATCCAGTAAAAGGTCTTCTTGCATTTTGTCATGGTCTTGCTCACACTTGTGCAGACTCTTTCTGATTATAATGGTATTTTCTTGATTTAGTGTGAGAGAAGCACTACACTCTTGTCTCTTGTAGCAACGACAGAACGATGTTCCGCTTGAATTGTTGGACACAAAATTGTATCGGTAGCCATCATGAAGAAGTGCTTCCTTTTTCTTTTTATTTTTAATAAAATGAAATTTTTGATTACTCTGCATTTTAAATAACAATAAAATAATTATGCAAGATAAAAATTCAAAGTGACAATGACAACTATTGTTTCAATTTATTTTTAATAGTGGAACTTCATAGTGTATTCACACTTCAGTAAAGTAGGTACTCCATGAAGTTCTTATACTAATGCCACTTTTAGATACGATTGTACGTCATATCGATAATAAGTCATTTTGATAACAGGACTTATGCATATATAGTCAAACAGCTAATTAGTTTTACAGCGATCTAGTCATTTCGAGATTAAGTCCTATAGCGAACTAGTCATATCTGCTATTTAGTCTTATCGAGATGTAGTCATAACGCTTCTAACCCCGGCTAAGTACAGCAGCATACGTTTTTCTGATGTACCGCGAGACTAGTCTATTTTAGTTACTTTCAAAGTATCATATCTTACGGTATTTTACTGTGGGGACGGGCTGCAGACATCGAGTCTATTTTTATTCTGCAGAAAAGAGCGATCAGAGCCATATATCATCTCCGCAGGCGCGATTCTCTAAGGGAACTGTTTAAGGATAAACATCATGACGGTACCTTATCAATATACCTATGTATGAAAACATCATGTAGGTAAGATATTTTTTTTTTTTTTTTTTATTAAAATTTAGACATAATTGTAGTACAAGAAATTTATTTTTTATTTATTTATTCGGTACACCAATAGCAGTATATACAAAAAATTAAAACAGAACAGTAACAAAATAAAATTACTGGTATGTATGCCTATTATAGGTATACACAGCAATCACCACAAAACATCATCGTTATGAACTAAAAAAGAAACTTATGAAAAAATAAAATACAATTAGTTATCAAAAATCTAAATAAAGGCATTGTACATAAAGATATAACATATAAAAAATGTTGCCACCAAAAGAAGGAAGGTGAAAGGTAGAGTGTGAGTGATATAAACGATTTAATAATAATGCACAAAAAAAAATTGTTTAAATAGGGACCTATTAGTTCAACCAGGTTTCAGACTGACCAGGTTTCAACTTATAATATGCCTGCCTGCATAGTGTGCGTTTTATACATGTTTTGAATTTCGTCTCATTCAGTTGAAGTATGTGGGCAGGAATTTTATTATAACATTTTTAACAGTACCCCATGAAAGTTGAGTCTACTTTAGCCAGTCTGAAACCTGGTTGAACTATTTATTCTTCTCAAACCTTCCTCCAGAAGTCATCAACGACAAAACTGTATCTCCGATTTATGTATGTAGGTATGGTCAACAGAAAACCTTAACTTTCCGAGACGGGGTGCAAAAGTTTTCGAACTCGCTACGCTCGGTCTTGCGTCATGTATTCTCCTTATTCTCAATATTTTCTGTATTACTTAATAAAATATCTCCTATTTCTGTAAGAATGGTTTAAATACAACCATATTTAAACCATCCGTGGCGGCGTGCTAAAATTGAGCTCACTTCGCCCACTCTTGCATCCTGCTTCTCAATCTTTTCTGCATTAGGAATCTCTCAACCTGAATTGGTTGAGATATTCCTAATGGAGAAAAGAATGTGAGGGTAAAAACCCAAAGTTCGTCTATTTTAATTTGTGTTTGTTTTATGTAATTTTTGTCAGCATTTGATTAGCAATAAAACTTATTTACTCATACATTAGTGTATAATTCAGTT
This sequence comes from Eupsilia transversa, assembly GCA_914767815.1. Lineage (NCBI taxonomy): Eukaryota > Metazoa > Arthropoda > Insecta > Lepidoptera > Noctuidae > Eupsilia > Eupsilia transversa. The sequence goes on from OU611874.1 coordinate 7,038,200, forward strand.
CATTACAACGTTCAGTTCATTAAATTCGCAAAGCTGATATCGCGGACTTCCACGTTTGGTCTAGCGCTGCCACTGGCCCTAGCCTCACCGACACGACGCTCAATCCAGCACTGCCAAGCTGGTACAACTGGTTTTGATCATGGAGCTCTGTCACTGTTGAGAAATTTAACATTAGCTACACAACATGCCACTACAGCAACACAGTACTAGATCGAGTGTGTATCGAGGAGTCAGCAAGGTCTTTGCTGCAGTCAAAACAATTTGGCAGCAGCTAGTTTAGAGCACACACTAGCGCCTTGTTTTTCTTGTGCATGGGCAAACGAGGTCAACGTGGTCTAAGTTCAGGCGGATTGGAGCGATACTCTCGGATAGCATACTCCAAAGCACTCCTCAATGGACGTGCATTGCATTGAGAACTCAAGGATATAACCCCGTTATCATCCTCTTCACCAACTCGGTCTGGTCGCGGTGAAGCAGTGGGTAAATTTTGCAGTTGCACCACGACCTGTGGTGAAGCAGCCGTAACATGGCTAATGGCTATTCCGTCATTCGAGTCGTAGTCGATTCAGTACGACGTCATCCAGCATATGGTTATGCCGGATGATCCGCACCTGATCCGACAGTCGTTGCGCCGACACATTGAAAGCTGGCTCAAGCACCCCCTCTGTAGCCCCAAAGTATGTGCGCATGACATTTTCGTTGGCAGTTTGTGTCGACCTCATACGCTGCACACTTCCACCCGGAGCGTAGACCCTATCAGAGGCTGGTGAGCCTGGGAGTCCTAAGCTGGCCAATGAACGGCCTCTTCCGCGCCGACGTACTGGTGATGTCGTCGGCGGTGGCGAGAAGTATTCGTCGCTCAAGCTCGACGCAACTGCAGCGGCCGGTATCACTGGACTCATCTCTCGTCTGTAGCAGTTTCCGGCTACTGCGAGGCGGAGGTGAGTGACGATCCCGAAGATGTTTGGTGTGTGTTTTCTTTCAATTTTCGTGCCCGACTTCGCGTCAGCATTTCACAATTCTCCGTGTATAATAGGAACTCCTTTCGCGCCGCTCCCGCCATAATCCGCTCGTCCAATAAGGGCGCAGCTTCTAGAGGGTTCTAGAAGCTGCGCTGAGAGAAAAAAAAACAGACGACGCGCACCTTTTGAAAAAAAGAGTGTCTGACATCCGTCATGTTTGTCGAACCAGATCAGTGAACGAAAAAAACCAGATAGGACGATATAAATCTTACCCCGAACCTATGTTTTTACACTGATATTATTGTATTGTGTATATTAATTAAACGTGTAATTTAAATAATATAATTGATTTTCTTCTTACATCCAGGTAGTGTATGTTTCGGTTTTAATGTCTTAAAATAGATCTGGTTTCTTTTACAACATTGTTGCATATAAGTATAATGTGTAAAAAAAAACAGCGTAATCAGCCTATAATGTGCTGGGATATAGGCCTCCTCTCTACTAGAGGGAATAGGCTGTAAAAATACCGGGCCTAGTTCGGGTTGGTAGATGTCAGCGTGTCTTCGAATTTTTGGTTCTGGGACATGCCGGCGTCCTCACGGTGTTTATCTTCACCATTTTGAGAGCAGTGATGATGAAATTACACAAAGTAAAGCGCCTGCATGGGTCACGATCTACAATTCGTAAGTCGAGGCCGTTAATTAGCACCAGGCCACGAATGAGAAGAAAAAAATATATAAAAAATTATGTTACTATTATTCATTAATATTTATATTCATATTTTATTTATATTTATAATGAGTAGAAAATATAGAAATGAGTGATGGATTAACTGAAATGTGTTAACATTTCAGACTGAGATGGAACCTGGTAAAGGCGTTTTTCGCTACGCTTTATCTGATCGTACCTTCATTGACAAGGGTTGGACGATGCTACCTACTGAAAAAGTAGTACGAAAGGTATAGGATGCTTATTACTTATTACGAATCTGGGACACTTGTGCGAACCCACTCGCACGAAAAGACATTTCCGCGAAAGACACTTGCACGAACCCACTTGCATGAAAAGACATTTCCGCGAATGGACTTTTGAGCGCAGGGACACTTGCGCGAAAAGACATTGCAGCGAATGGACTTATGCATGAAGCCCCTTTTGCACGAATGTACTTTTGCACGGATGGACATTTGCGCGAAAGACACTTGCGCGACCGACACTTGCGTTAAGGACATTTGCACGAATCTACTTGCCCGAAAAAGTTGCGGAAATGAGATTTATTCGTCGAGTCGAAAAGTACGCAGGCCGCGCCGTGGGGTTGGCGCGTGATACAGTTTACCAACCATACGCGCGGTGTTCTATGTACAAGCCGGCCTGCGCAGGTAAAACCGTGGTAAAGCTTGCGCGTGTGGCAGGCCCCATAATGCTTTTATTTTGTTTTTAGATGAATGTTTATCGAATGCGTCCGGCTCACCCCGAGTTTAACTGGTTCGAACACAACAAGAACAAACGGCTGATGACTTACGACACCGGCGCAAGACTAGCCGAGTTCGACGACAACGGACGAGGTCGCTGGTATTACAGAAGTGGTCGACTAGCGCTAGATTATTATGATGCTGAAGGTGGTTCTCTTCTTGGATTTCTACATGAATATAGTTAGCGGTCATCGAGTTTCACGATGTTAACGTAGTGAGAGGCACTATCCCGAACTCTTTAAAAGCCTTTGACGTTGTAACAGCTCCGTTACAATAGTCTATCGTTTCTGACCGTCATAGTATCGGTCCAGATAATGTTGTGTGAAGGTTTTATTGTAATCTTTCACAATATGAATTTCAGAGACAAATGCTCAGCAGCGTTTCGTAATATACAGCAGCGGAGAGCCCGATGAGCGTGGGCGCACACATCCTATTACGATACTTGCCACATTTGACTATCTCGGCAATGGTATAGTTTTTGATCATGCTGGCAAGATACGGTTAATATTATTAGTTTATTCATTACACTTTTTTTTTTCATACAAGGCCAAAGCATGTTAAACGTAGGTAAAACTACTTCAGTGAATACTCATGTGAAGTTAACGCGCAGTATCGCAGCTATTAACGACTCATAGCAAAATCTGTCGCTTATTGCTATTGATATAATTATAATATCAAATGTCACAACACAATCTCTGTGGAACATACGTAACGTTTGGGTTTTTGCACCATGCTTCTATGTGAAATGTTGCATTATCCTTTTAAATGTACCTAGCTGGGTCGTGCGATTATCTTACCTTAACTTTTTTAATTATTTCTCAGCCTTAAATACAATCAGACTGAAGGAGTGGTGTTAGATCGCGGAATCGGACCCGTTTCACACTGGCAATGGCATTCTTTGAACGATCCGCCAGTCCTACAGCAAGTCATGATAGATACCCAGATGACACACAAGGACCCTAATATTTTTCAATTTGGATCAGCGGCAGATAATACAACTCAACCCGATAATGAAGAAATGTTAGCCATAGAATTTGATAACTTCATCAAAGACAAAAGCAAGAAGTTATCCCAAAAATTCAAACCCTTTCAGATCAGAATGAAAGCTTTGAAGATTAACGAGCATTTCTCTCTGAAAATCTTAGATCAAGCTACAGTATATCTAATTTTTAGAGATGGATCAACTAACCTTAAGATAAACATCGGTATGACACTAGACCATAATGAAATTGTGGATACCGACACGGCTGAAGTAGGCGAAGTTTCGAACAGTTTAGAGCGGTTCCCAGCTCGCACCGATAGCCTGGCGGGCTTACAGCGCACTGTGGCTCACGCACAGCGCTACGAGAGACAGTACACTGAGCGAGAGCGCCGGGTGCGGCCCCCGGACCCCTGCGCTAGTGCCAATCTTCTGATTGCTGCCGCTTCCCCGCCCATGCGACTTCCTTTGAGAACTGTACCCACGGGATCTTCTACTAGTACCGGATATAGATGTAGTAGAAAACCTACAAATAATTTATATTATGATACTCGTCTTCGTTGTTGAATACTTTACTTGGACTTGATAGAAATTTTCTTTTTAGTAGGTTTATTTTATGATTTTATGCTATTTAGATTTAAAATATCCAGAAATAGGTTAATCTTATTATAATTCTTTGTATGAGTTCTTAATCTAATTCCTCGATAAGTTTGTAAATAAATGTATAAGATTTCGGAATAAATAATTGTTTTCGTGACAAAGCACAGGATAAAGCTGCCCCACCATGGCGTCCCAGTGAGGTACGGCTCTTTTCTATTGTGTCCTATTTTTCAAGTAAATGTACATTCCTGGACTCCTAAATCGAGCCACCTAAATATGTATACATATAGGACTATTTCATCATAAATAAAAGTAATAAAAACTAAAATCCAACTACGGCAAAAAAGTCAACTAAAGTCTAACGTGTGCGTGTGGATTGAGTGCTCCTTTTTAAAAGTTAATTATATTTTTATGAAATCAAGGAAGGATTTAGGAAATAATTGTGAAAACTTCACGGTGAAGATAAAAAAATTGTGAAATGTATGGTGAGAGAGTCGTGGTCAATTAACTAGAACACTCAATCTGCTAACCTGAGAAAATACTGTAACTCGTATCTCATAACATACATGATATATGTTTAACATTTTAATGTGGAATATTTGTACTGAATTTGTGAAAGCTATTCACAAATATTCAATTGAGTTGAACGGTTTAGTTGGATTTTATAAAGGTTTATTTAGAACACTCAATCCTCCTATGGTGCAGACGGAGTGTTCCAAAACTGTGCAACTTTGGCTAAATAAATTCTTAATATTCTTACTCTATTTTACGAGTATAATTCAGAATCAATTTGTGAAACAAAAACCTAGACGTAAAACGTATTAGTTAGAGAGTAAATAAAAAAAATACTTCCTGTTCAACGTCCCGTTTGAGTGTTCCATGTTGTAGCGTTTATTTTTTCAACCCGAGCTTTTATATAAAAGGCGACCTCATCAGAAATTGTGAAAATGTTGTCACTAAAGTTTACAACGATTTCTTTTTTTGTGAACGCTATAGTTTATCAATAATCAACGTTATTATATTTCTAAGTGACAAATTTGTATAGGGTGACCATGCATAGGTAGGTACATAAATGAAAAAATATTTTTGTACCTACATATTAACATTTTATTACAACAAACTAGATATGAGCGCCGATAGTCAATCTGTCGGCAGGGCGCGCTGATTTTTTGAAGTCGGCGGCGGCGGCGGCGTCAGCGTCGGCGACTTGACCTTCATACAACCTTAATTTAAGAAAAGAAATAAAACAAGAATTTACGTATAATTAAGATTTATTATATGTATAATTTTGACGTGAAAAAATGAATTTTAAAAGAGAAAACAAAATTAAAATAATCTGATATTCACTAACTTAGCTTATAAAAACTTAGCTTAACAAAAACTGTGTTTTTTTGTTGATAACTTGGATAACCCAGAAATTGTCATGTCCAAGAGTTTCGTTTTATAAACGTCTACGTCTAGTGCCGCTTTTTGTCAGCATTCGCGCAGACGTGCGTTCGGTTCGGTTCGTGTGTTGGGTTAAACTGAATGCTGCCGCTCGGGCTTGGCGCGCCGTCGCCTATGGTACACTGTATCAGTCGCAAATTGTTGGGGGCAGAGAGTTTCAAGTCTTCCATTTAAAAATAGTGAAATATCACCTGGCCACCTCTTCTCAACCGATAGCCTACACCTGAATCCTTCAGCAGTGTGCTTAGAGGATTCAACGCCAAGTAAAACCAAAGCGGACTCAAACTATTGCCCTGAAATATTCCCCGTTCAATCCTGATCGGTTCATCAATCCCCCGGGTCTGTCGACATCCTGGATAGAGAAGGACCGTCCTCCATTGCCCCATACACGACATCAGGAAGGTGCGCAGAGTTGCATCTATTTTGTACAATTCCAGCATCCTCGTGAGCCATGTTTGTGGACCTGAATCATAGGCCTTATTATTATTATTTCACTCTTCTCTTAACATTGACGTAAACGAATCCGCGGGCAGACCTTGTATGAAATAAATTATCTTCACACTATTAAAAGTTAACTTCTATATCCGTTTTCTAATTTATAATAAAATAGGTACTTACTTACTTATTATCAATGAGCGGAAACACTGACGGTAATTTATCAACACAGTAATTTCAAAAAAATCTATAATTGCGGGGCTCAAATCCTCTAGCATAAAATGTTGTTGCGTCTAACAGGCATCAAACTATGAGTATAAAGTAAATAGCGCGTAATGAGGTTAGATGAAAAATGTGTCCGACAAAATTATGTCCACCCTACACAGTTTTGTCGCTTAGAAATATAATAACGTTGATTATAGTTAAACTATAGCGTTCACAAAAAAAGAAATCGTTGTAAACTTTAGTGACAACATTTTCACAATTTCTGATGAGGCCGCCTTTTATATAAAAGCTCGGATTGAAAAAATAAACGCTACAACATGGAACACTCAAACGGGACGTTGAACAGGAAGTATTTTTTTTATTTACTCTCTAACTAATACGTTTTACGTCTAGGTTTTTGTTTCACAAATTGACTCTGAATTATACTCGTAAAATAGAGTAAGAATATTAAGAATTTATTTAGCCAAAGTTGCAGACTTTTGGAACACTCCGTCTGCACCATAGGAGGATTGAGTGTTCTAAATAAACCTTTATAAAATCCAACTAAACCGTTCAAGTCAATTGAATATTTGTGAATAGCTTTCACAAATTCAGTACAAATATTCCACATTAAAATATTAAACATATATCTAGTATGTTATGAGATACGAGTTACAGTATTTTCGCAGGTTAGCAGATTGAGTGTTCTAGTTAATTGACCACGACTCTCTCACCATACATTTCACAATTTTTTTATCTTCACCATGAAGTTTTCACAATTATTTCCTAAATCCTTCCTTGATTTCGTAAAAATATAATTAACTTTTAAAAAGGAGCACTCAATCCACACGCACACAAGTCTAACAAGTCATCACAGACAGACAAATTAAAAATCCGGATTCACACGTAGGTAATCTATTCGTTTTACCCCTTAACACGTGTGACTCCGTAGGATTTTTTTTTTTTTAAATGGGTTGTTATAATGTATATATATTTTTGAAATGTGGTAATTAAACCCTTTCATTTGATACCCAACATGGCACCATAATAAACTTTTTTTTAAGTTTATGACTTTTTGTCCCCTAGAGGGCGCCATATTCAATTTAATGTAACGTTTATAAATAGCCTATAACCAGCGGACGACCAAGACACTTCCAACGATACCCCATTTGTCAAATTATGATAAGTAGTTTAGAAGTTATGAGGGAACAAATGAACATACATACATACCGGTCAAAATCATAACCCTCCTTTTTGCTTCGCCATAGTCGGGTAAAAATTATGATACGTCAGAGAAGTTGTTATGCATATATTATTTGAAGCTGACATACTGACCATCATTTTGGTATCATCATTGTTCCAAAGAATGATGGCAGGATAGGTACAAAAAAAATAAAGGTTTTTAGAGAAGTTGAAACTCTGATACTCTTGGGTGCCTAAAGAGTATCTTCAGGAATATCTGTAAGGGTGCGTCCACATCTGGTGCATGTGCCGCGAATGTGCAGCTCGCGAGCCGTTTGCGAGCTGCCCGCGAGCTGCGCGCGTGCATTTTTGTTCGTGCGCCGCTCCTGCGCCGCCCGCGCGCAGTTTGCGCGCAACCTAAGCGCCGTACGCGATCAGCGCGCGGGCGCCGCGCTAGCGGCTCGCTTCTTCGAAAGTACTGAGCCAGTAAACGGAACTGTAAGCGCGAGAATAGAGTGCGCGCAGATCGCGCGCCGCGCGCAAGCCTTTATACGAGCCTTGTATGAGTTGCGCTAAAGACGCGCAGCACCATTGCCGTAACTGCACGCGCGCAGCTCGCGGGCAGCTCGCGGGCAGCTCGCAAACGGCTCGCGAGCTGCACATTCGCGGCACATTCGCCAGATGTGGACGCACCCTAAGAGTCGCCAGTAATAAGATAATGGTATAATTAAATAGTTTAACGAGCAGCTCATTATTTCCGAACGAAACGGCGGCTGTCAGTGGAAGACCAGGAAGTTATTGTTCTGAGACCAGCTGTGCTATTCTGTAACCATCTCACCGTGAAAAGTTAGGTGAAGTAAGCTGTCAGTCCACATGATGCAAGGAATTGACACTATTGACACTTCACGCTCACTTCACTTAAGTTTTCACGGTGAGATTTTAACAGAATAGACCGGCAGGACCCGCCAGCCAGACCACAGACTAGAGATAGGTACTACGATACTGCGCGCCAAACGTGTTTATGTCGTAGGAAGATTTGATAATTTGAATTTTCGAGAAAACCCTAGGTTATCGGGAAAACACGGGATAATTAGACAATGGTGAAAACATTAATTTGTCAATCTTACTGGAAAAAGTAAGGGTTTTTACAAAAACACGAGTCGCTCTATAGTCCATTTATTTTAGCATTAGACAAATAAGAGCTAAATAACGACAGACATTAATCAAGATAAATCGTTTTTTATTTATTAAACCTAGCCTGATCTTATTTATATCATTTTCATAAAGAACTTATTGCAATCAGTGAGTCGTCTTTACACTTTCAAACAAGTTAAGGTTTAGGTACAGATTAAGGTTCACCCATCAATATTTACACAAGCTTGGTATTAATTTGACGTGTTCTACCGGTAGACATAATCTATAAACAATATTAATAAATGTCTCCTCAATGTAGACGGTTGGTGTCCTACTGCTGCTATGGCCGGAGCAGTGCGGATGTGATGTGGGTATGATCCTCCGTCTTGACTCTTGCATGCCTTATCCGTAGCCTTCATCACAATAGTCACATCTTTCTGTGTGATTAAATGTAATTTTTCAAATCTTAGCGCCTCTGTAAACAACGATTCACATCACTTGTCTGTTAATTTGATAGATCCTATAATGTCACTTGTCACTTTGTTTTTTTAAAAATAATACAAACTTACAAAGTGGGAAACTACATGAAACGAAAAACTGATAATTGTTCATTTCGAAAGATTTTAATTATGCGCCCGGGCTTTTAAAAATATGATAAGTATATTGTGTATTCTCAACATTGGAAAATATTTTGAACCCTCTTAATGATGAACTCTTTTTTTGTACAAATTAATGTAAGGATCTCGCCATGATTCTTTCTTTAGGTATTTCTAAATTGACTTGAAAGAACGAAAGCAACCTGAGAACCTGAGAACCTCAGAACAATAACTAAAGCACTGAGAACCAAGCAGCATCCATAGATAAATATTTCTATATTAAGGCGGAGACTGATTTGTACCATGCTTGCTTGTAACATTTGTTGTAATGAATCGAGTTTTTTTACCGCGTCAGCGTCAGTGCAGCGAGCCGAACCGCTCGATGCGGGCGAGCACCGGATCCTCCAGTCTACCGTCGCGTGGGCTGATTCGTGAATTCCTTTGAAACGGAAATATGAGTGCAATTTCATGACTCTCGAAGCGAGCGTTCGCTGCGTCTGTATCACCGTAGGTATTGTAACCAAGCTTGCCACGAATGATACAATACAAACAAAAGTTGTGCAAGTCAGTCTCCACCTTTAGGCAGCATCTGTGCCGATCTGTGCAATGTGGCAATGTGCAAAAGCGTTGTCAAACTGACAAAAAAAGAACAACCATTTTGTAGTTGTGTTCTTCGCATTTCAGTTTAATATTACCCGTTGAATTTAATCTTTAAATGGATTATGGAGGTATTCGGAGAGTAAGTTAATAAGAGAAGTGAATATTGTGCTAAATATACAATATCTACTTGATTAAAACGAATTGTCTTACGTGCAGTGAACAGCAGATATGTCCATGCTACAAGGAGTGCCAAGAGTTCCAGAAACTTGTGGAACTAAAGGACTCCGGCCTTGTGGTCTATTGTCATATACCACGTACAGAGGATGTTAGTAGTTAGATTCTTTATTTACACATTTATTATAAACTAGCTGCTGCCCGCGGCTTCGCCCGCGTGAGTGTCGGAAATTACCCCATACATCCCCATGGGTTTTAAGTATAAATATTGAGTTTCGAGTTAATCGGACAGCGCGTTAAAATTCTTCCATACAAACACTGACACCCCCCAACCCCCCTTTAGGGGGTAATTTAGAAAAACAAAAAACTACAAACTTTATAATTTATTTAGATAACTATTCGTGCGAAGTTTCATGTTTATTACCTCAAGGAATAAGATTTTTCATACAAACTTTCATCCCTTATGTAACCCCCTTAGGGGTTGAATTTCGAAAAATCCTGATACACGTTGTTCTTAATTTTTGGGTTTAAGTATAAATATTGAATTTCGAGTTAATCGGACAGCGCGTTAAAATTCTTCCATACAAACTTTGACACCCCCCAACCGTAGGATAGGATATTTTTCCGGGATAAAAAGTACCCAGTGTGGTGCCCAGGATATTAAAGAATAATTATACCAAGTTTCATCGTAATCGAACCGGTAGTTTTTGCGTGATGCCTGAACAAACAGACAGACAGACAGACAGACCGACAGACAGACAGACAGACAGACAAAAAAAATTTTAATCAAATTTTTGGGTTCGGTGTCGGTCTAGTAACACCCCCTGCCATTTATTTTTTTGATATTTTCAATGTACAGAATTTTCACTTCTACAGATTTATTATAAGTATAGATAGCAAACAATCCAATGTGTGACGCCGACGGCCTACCTGACGCAAAGCATGAGAAACGGACGATTCGGGCATAACTTCTTATTTTCATATATAAAAAGAAAAAAAGAAAATTTCTAAACCCATAACTCAAACCTGGGTTTACACTTGGTTTAACTCATTTCATGTAATGAGAGCGCGGTTTTTTTTACTAAATTATAGAAACAATTACAACAGCCCGTGAAATTAAAATTTTCTTACGACCCTTCGTTCCCATAATATGATATTCCCTGAAAATATTCTACTCATTTATGTTACTAATGTTTAGTGTTACGTTACTTAAAGATATACTTGCGCAATCCTAAATCGTTATCGTACGTGTGTGGCTACCACTGGGCCATCCCAGTGGGACCTCGCCTCTCATGGTGGGTTTAAATCTGAGCAAGTACATATAATAACTTTTTATAAGCATGTAGTTTTTGTATTTATTTTGGTGCTGAATATTTTAATATTTATGAATGAATCCTGAAATTGGCACGCATTGCAATGCTGCCAGCTTTCTGGGCTATTTCCTGTTAACAGAGAAGCGGACGAATTCTTTGATGCCCTATGCGTCTTTCCCCACCCATTTCTAATATACATGTAAATAATATTATTATTTTAAATCTGCTAGCATTTCGGCGTTCTCTCGTCATTCCGCACCTACTTAGCTTCCAACTTTTCGCCCTGCATATGCTTGCTCAAAAACCCTCTGGTGTGGTACTTCTTATTGAGTATATTAGGCGATTAACACACGGCACCGCGCACCGTTGGGCAGGCGCCAGGCGGTGTTAATCGCCTTACATTTTGGGAATACTATGATAATATTACCTATGGGAACGAAGGTGACGAGCGACATAACACACATCTGCGTAAAAAAAAAACTTATAAGTATTAGATCATTTGAGTTTCGCGGGTTATCAAAGCATCCTTCATAAACTCATTGCTTTTCACATCGACAGATAAGACAAGCTGAAGCGGTTGAAAGCGCTGTAAACACAACCAGAGATGTCTTTATTTTATACAATAAGAAAAACGTGAAAATAACATCTTCTGAATTAGCATCAGCACTAGGTAAACCTTTATTTATTTAGATTATGGTGGAAGTCTCTTTTGTGATTTCGATTCAGGGTGGATTTTTGAGTTGGGGCCGTAAGGTACCTTTACCGTTGTTGCTACAAGAAAATGGTCTTAGGAGACTGGCCTTAACTTTTGAGATATTTTGATCTGATTTCACAGATTTTTTTTTAATTTTACAGTCTGTAAGAAAATGGGCAGTTTTCACAAAAACTTTTTTTTTATGCCAATCGATCCTATTTCATATAAGGATCAAAAACTCTATCGGACCAACTGAGATTTGGGTACCTATTACAAAAGTCAGAAATCGCAAAAAAAAAATCCCATACATTTTGTAGGAAATGAGACTCCAACATACTTTTTTACGACATTGGATGGACCAGCCGAAAATAATACCACAGATCATATAATACTACATAATACCAAGCGGGTGCTAAAAGGAGATTGATCAAAATCAATACCGCATTATAATGAAAGAGTATGGCCATAAAAATATACTCATAAATTATGCTTCATAATCTCGTCCTCATTGTACACTATGTAGTTTGCACTCGTTGCACTACTACGCTATCACATTATTTAAAGATGAAATACTTCATCCTAAAACAAAAAATGTTATCTGTGGTCCACTCGCTGGCGGGCCCGCATGACGTCTGTCAAATCATTGTACTTTTTTGTGCCGCGCGCTAATCATGTTTCCGTTTAAAAACTCCGAAATTTCTTAACGAAATGGGAAACCATCGAAGAAAACGTGGCAAAAAGAAATGGAGGACCTTAACGAACGTCTGCGAGAACTGGAAAATTGAGTGAAGACGCGAAAGCGGAGTCTTCATCGACATTCGGGTAAGTTTCTCGATATACCTACCAATTTGTCGTTAGTTGAAATAATTTTCCGAAAATTACCTTGCGATCCATACGCACATCAGTCTCTAGAGTTTTCATTAGAGGCTAACCATGAGAACAATAACTGTGCCGTCATACTTACAAAAGAACGACACCACACGAGCTTTCACGAGAGGCTAGCCGATGGTACCTATATCGTTGAGTGTTAAAAACATATGCCTGCTGAATCCCTAGCAGTCTCTAAGAGTTTTCACGAGAGGTTAACCATGAGAACATTAACTGTGCTATATAACTACAAAGAACGACACCACACGAGCTTTCACGAGAGGCTAGCCGGTGGTATATCGTTCAGTGTTAAGAAAAACACATCCCTGTTGAATCCCAAGCAGTCTCCAAGAGTTTTCACGAGAGGTTAACCATGAGAACATTAACTGTGCCGTATAACTTACAAGAGAACGACACCACACGAGCTTTCACGAGAGGTTAGCCGATGGTCTATAATAAAATTATGTTCAGTGTTATAAACACGTCCCTGCTGCATCCTTAGGGCTATCACGAGAGGTTAGCCGTGCATTTGGGCCAATGTATCACGAGAGGTTAGCTGTGAATATGGGCCAATGGTTTATTTGTGAAAACACGTAACACGTCCCCGCTGCATCCCTAGAGCTATCAGCCGCGGATTTTAGCAGTCTGGGACCTTACTCTCATATTCTTTGTAGAAGAGTACGAAGTTCGTCTCTGTGGAAGACACTACAGTCAAGCACGTTCGAGAGGCTGTGTGTCACGTGACTGAAGCTGATGCAGCCAGACTAAATAGCCGTACTCAATGCTGCCAGTTATATGTTTATTGACATATCGGAAAACATTATGTTCTCTTAAAAAATTCCAAAATACTAACAATAATAAATTCTAGATATACGATTACATTCGTTACAGATATTCGTCATTCGATACAGACAGTATACGATTTAAGTTAAATATGTTGTGTTAGTACTTGCTTCATTTCCACTACAATGCAGCCGGAAGGAGACTGAGAGTAAAATGGTATCTACACCCCAACCTCAGGCCTTGCCTTCAAGTGTTAAGAATCTGCTCGGAGGGTGCAGTGGTTAGTTCACCTATGGAACTGCATTGCAGTCTGGCCATACGGTGGTTAAAAGTTATGATTAATAGACTAAGCTGACTGAAGCACCCATAATCTGTGGCCTGTTGAACCCACCAAAGTTTGAAAGGGGGGGGGGCAACAGTGAATGAAGGTGGAATCAAATGGGAACAAAGGATCAGGGGGGCAGAATACAGGGGCTGCCATTATGTCCATTGACAAGGTCCTGAACAGTTTAATAGCCTCCCGAGGGAGTGACTACTGTGTGTCATTTATCATGATTGCATCACATGAAGATCCTTAACCCTACCCAACTTTATAAGGATATGAAAGAATTGATGGAGTGGGCACCGATACCTAACAGGTATTTTTAAGTTTCAAGATAAATTCAATGCCACCAAACATTGTCAGATCTAGGATTGTCACTGGCTCAGATACGGAGTGGTGGATTGCAGTATTTGTCTAAAGTTATGCATGGTTGTATTGCTACTTATCTAACCACACATTTGTGAATCAAGGGTTATAAACTACCCTTTACTGAGTTTCCAGTTCAAACTTCTAAATAACAACTTCAGTATATTTTTACTAAAATCAGATGGCACTTTAAATAACTATGGTGCCACATACCTGGTTATGGTACCCCGGTACCACATATTATGGTTTTTTGCCTATATTTGTTACCCATAAGAAAATATGTTAGAAGATATCTCCAGTTTCTGTTTTAAGATACATTGTAAGAGCCTACATGCCTCGCATTCGGGCTTAGCACAGCACCATGTGTGTTCGCTGGGATCATGGGTTGTCTTTCATAATTATATCCTGACAATATTCTGTGCCTTGCTGATTCATAGGCAAACTGCATAGAAAATGTGTCTACTACTCAAAATGTGTTAAGAAATCTAGGACTTATTATTAATATTGGAAACTGGAAAGGGTGCCCTAGAACCCAGCCAGTATCTAGGTTTCTTGTTGAATCAGTCCAGTTTGCCATTTCACTTAGACACTCCATCCAAAAGGAGATGCAAATAATAGAGTTTGCCTAATTACTAGGTATCTTTGTTGCTACATGCCCAGCTGTAGAGGGCTTTACACCAAGATCATGAAAGGTCACACACAACAGTTAGCCTTAAAGAATAACAATGAAAATAACAAGGCCAGAACTGGTTTATAATTCAAATTTATAATAACATATCGCCTGTATTCCTCAGAGGGCTGGGCAGAGGTGTTCTTATTAAAAAATCCAAATTCAATTATTATCAAATACAATAGAACTAGATTAAAATTCAAAATAAATTATTTGCAAATACAATAGAACTAGAATCAAATCCAAAATCATTTATTTGCAAAGGTTGTCTCAAATTTCAACGAACCACAATATAATTAAACAATTTGACTTTTTTCTTGAAATATTCTCTGTTGCTTCTCAAACTGACTGGGCCTGGTATGTTATGATAAAAAGTTCCATATAAATTACCTTGAACTTTTAACAGCAGGTAAGGATCAAAACAATTGCAAGCAAACTCAGATACTATGATGTATTACCTAGAACAGATATCACAACAGTCATAGCCTATATCAATAAGATGGGTGGTACTTGCTATACTCACCTAAAGCTTAGCTAGACAGTTATGGCAATGGTGCAAGGAAAGACAAATATGAGCTCTTGCATCTTATATTAGTTCCAAAGAAAACACTATGGTAAATCTAGAATCTAGACATCCTAACATAGAAATTGAATGGAAGACCTGCAGGTCTTTTCTAGTCAATTGTTATTAAACTGGGTCAGCCCCAGTTAAACCTGTTTGCAAAAAGTCCAATACTAAGTGTCAGAATGACATCATGGCTCCCTGATCCAGGTGCATGCTCAGTAGATGCAATCACTATAAAATGGGACATCCACACCCATTGCGCAGGAGTCTCTGACACTGATTGGCCGCAATATTATCAGGGACGATTCCCTGAGAAGAGGAACACCAATCCCTTTAATTAATATAGTGCTAACTTTCTTGTCTAGCAAAGCAAGAAAGCTATATGAATCTGTTAGATCAGTGGATTCACTTCTGACAGAGTCAAGATATTGGCAGGCTCATTCACCGTGGTGATATTATCATTAACCACTAAGTTTAATCAAGGATTGTCTTATGGCTCACTCCCTAATGGTATTGAATGAGTTATAATTATATAACTGAAACTGGAGAAATTACCGACTATTACTATTAGCTGACACAGATGAGTAGAGTATCAAGGTTTCTTAGGGTAGGTAATTATATTTGAAATAAGAGCAAAGAACCCCAAACATGATATAATTTTGGGACTCCAGTAACATACGGGGTTATCTAATATCTTTCATAATTAAACCTTTGGTTTAGAATATTACAAACCAAAAAAATTGTAACCATAATAGCTCTTGTAATTGTACATTGAATTCAACCTTATCACTCATTAATATAGATAACATTTCTTATAATAAGGATAATTATGATCTTATAGATACCAGAAATATTTGAAACTTCTGCACCTGGAAGATCTCAACCGAACTTGATATTTTTTTTATTTTTTTAAGAGAATTTATCTATCTGGCCTGCCACAACCCTTTTTGTTCTATCCAGATTTTACTAAGAGTATAAGACAAGATTTTAAATCATTAATTATATCCATAAGAAAATCTTTTCATGCCGCCTCTAATCTAACCATTAGTGGATGGATAAAACAAAATTTTTGTGCCCAGTAGTAGAATAGATGTTTCTAAATTCACATAGACAGACATACCTCTACCTTCAAGGCCTCTAAGGGAGGTATCGATGTTGAGGTCATAAGAAGAGCTGCTGATTGGATCACAAATTTTTGATTGTGGTCCTAATGCTTTTGCCCAGGCTGTGTGCTCTATAGAGAGTGGCTGCTCATAAAAAAATATTACATTTTTATGTCAATGTTAATTGTCTGTTTATATATAATTGATGTTTGTAAGTATAGGATTATTAATGACATGGTTGATTCAAGACTGAATAAGAATTCCAGGACTCATAGTACCTAATTAGAGAATTTTAAAGTTAGGTAACTAATAATGGAAGACTGATTTTTAAATAGAAATACATTTATAATGAGACTTGGAATAACATGGTAAGTTATAATGTTCAGTTGGTAAATAATGCTGAACTGGTTACCAACACAACTTTATTCTTTGAACATCTACATAGTGTACAATGAGGACGAGATTATGAAGCATAATTATACAGATCGGACTAACTTACCTAGTGACGTCCGATCCTTAATTATGTGAAGTAATCTCGTCCTCATTGTATCCCAACCCCTCCCAGATAATCAACCTACATTATATACTTATGTGTATTGGATTGCCTTATCTAAACCCCTTCTAAAAGTTGTGTTGTGCTGTATGGACTATACGATGCCCGTACCGGTCATCGTGAAGTCCCGTTCATATGCTTTGAAAGAATGATTTGACAGACGTCATGCGGGCCCGCCAGCGAGTGGACCACAGATAACATTTTTTGTTTTAGGATGAAGTATTTCATCTTTAAATAATGTGATAGCGTAGTAGTGCAACGAGTGCAAACTACATAGTGTACAATGAGGACGAGATTACTTCACATAATTAAGGATCGGACGTCACTAGGTAAGTTAGTCCGATCTGTATAATTATAATATATTTATTTAACTGTCCTTGGTTCATTTGATCGAAATCGTATGTGGGGTTAATATTTTGTGTTTAATTAGTTCTTTATTCGATATAATTGCATACTTTTTTAAATGGTGTATTTTAGTGAAAGCAGTGTTGCCAATTTTAGGAACCTCCCCCTAGTCGGTCTTAACGGATAGTCAGGGCAAACGCTGAGTTTAAAAAATAATTTGAACTATGACATTTTTCCTCGTTATTAATATTTTTAATAACCATAATTAACAGTACATTGTGTTACAAGTGTGCTGTTGGTCATTGCACTCGAGGCTGTATTATTCCAATAAGGTAGCCGAGTTTGCAATGCACACGCGTTTCGTACGACGTTTTTCACCAACTTGCGAGGAAAAAGACAGACTTGTTGTAAGAACTTATGCTACAATGACGTAATCATAGAGATGATACATTTAGATTTTTAACTGACCTTTGTTGCCAGGTCCTCACTATCCGGAGCTTCTTTTAAAATATTTTCAACGTATGTACCAACGTACGTTGAAAAGTTTTTAGACTATACTTTAGATTTCGTATTTAAGATAATAATATTAACAACACAACGTAAACGTGAACAAATATTTATGGAAAATGACGCGCTGGTTTTGTTTTTCCGCATTTGTAAAACAAGGCACTGGCAAAACCGCTAAACAGCCTAACTAACATAAACACAAAATAATGTTTTGATGAAATATTATGTTAATTTATCATATTTCATTTATTTACACATAAAAAGGCATGTCAAGTCTCTCTTTGATGAGATTAAAAAAGCGCACATCTCTGCTCATTAATAAGTATAGGAATACTAATTGCATTCATACTTATTTCATGCTGCCATGTCATTACTCCGACTAGTAAATATTTATCTATGGCACACATTACCGCACTAGTGCGTTAATATAAAGTAAAAATCACGGGTGTTTAATACACTGCATTATGAACTTAAAAGAGATTCAATAATAGCCCATTTTACGAGCAAGTGTGTTGAAAAAATAATATTACCTTACTAATTAAAATCTTTCTTCAATAATTTCCAAACAAATCACTTATGGTCAGAGTGATTTAGATTACTTATTGGTAACACTATCACGGACAAGGTGAACTGTCAAAAGTGCCACTGCCAAACAAATCATCAGGTTGTTGCCATGCAACTAGGTGAAAATAATTATACCAAATTAAAAGAGTACTTTATTGTACTAACAGGTCCTTCTCATAATGCCTTTTTAATTTTAACGTATTCTTAAATCATGTACTTCTTGTTTGTCGACACAGATGTCGCTTGCTGACGTTAACCGACTAAATTAAAAGATTTAGTCGGTTATTATTAATAGCTTAAAATACACTACAGCTTCACTGACCAGATGACTATTATAATCCTGTATCATAAACTCCATCAGGTGAATGCCAAATGTTACCATTCATAAAAAATAAAAACGATTTTAAGAGTGTATTCAATTAATCTAGACTACCAAACTATAAAAAGCAAATACGAAATACGCGTAATCTATAAATAATAAAATGTGTTTTTTAGCAAATAAATCATTACTACAGCATACATTTATACGCAAATGATCCGTCTCGACCTGTATTAAACATGTAACTACTTTCGTATCGTAGTAGTTATTTTGTACTTTTCAGCAGCAATGAAGCAAGCTGTCAATAAATCTGTCAGTCATTAGCGCTTATATATTTATTAGTCTATGATTACCGCCGGTCGTTTTGGTTGATAAATTCAACAAATTATAACTTATAGTGATCTGTGTTATAACTCATCGAGTTGAGACCCTGCTCCTCGGGTTTACGTCGAGTGTTTTCATCAACCTAGTGCGTGTACAAGTGATTCCGATATCCTATCTACAGAATAAACAATTTCATTTCATTTCATCTCTATACATAAGATTGATGACAGCAAAATAAACGATTACAATTACTTGTATTATGGGTTTTATTTTATTTCTGTATTCCATGTCTGTCCAAATTCCATGCCTTCAAGGGATTTCTCAATACCTACACCAACACTACAACCCCATCCAGCAAGTGCATTGTTTTTATTTTAGGTAGGGGGTCTAGGGCTTCAGCGATGTAATTGGCGAATTGAACAGCCAATAAAGCGTTTATGCCCGAGTCTATTTTGGAAGGCAAAAATCAGTTAACCACAGAGCAGGCAAATCAACAAGACGTATTACAATGTGTCGTTGGGTGGTTACTGGAGTAATAGGAAGGGTAATCAAAATAACGGTATTATAACTGGTAGTAAGATTGGTAGTAACTAGGGCAACAAACGATTTAGGATGACTTGCCATTGGTACTGGGAATGGACAAGTATTTAGTAAGGGGAAGAATTAAGTCACGACATGTTAACAGCAAGGTGTACTAACCCTACATTTTGGTTAATAGGGCTACATGTAACGATAGCTGATATTACTGACTATTATTGCAATTGTTTGGTGAGTAATCGGACAGTGGGGTGCTGTGCTCACGTAATGACCATTTTGTGGTACCTTAGTTGGGCTCGATTTAGGTCTGTTGAGCAGCCGGCTTCGTTTTTAGACGATATACTATATTTTATGAATGTGATGATAATATGGACCAATAAAACTATTTCATTCCAATAAGTATTCAAGCATTTTCTACTTCCTATAGGTACAAACCTACATTTAGCATGCCCTACCTATGTAATATTATTTATTCGGATTCATTCTTTGGTTTGTTGGAACTATTTTTGTTGCTTAATATGTGAATTTAAATCATATTGTTGTAAAGGACTGCTTTTTTTGGTGGAAGGTTTGTTACAAAACTAACCTCAAAACTTATCAAAAAATGAAAATTACAAAAAAAAACCCCACAGTACAAATGGATAAATTTTATTTCCTTTGAAAGTACGACATCAACCCCATCAACCCTCTTTTATAATTATGCAATTTATGCTATCATACAACAAAATTTGATGCGCAACGGCGGTCCATAGAAAAATGGGCATTTTCCTTTACAAGCTCGCTTCGCTCGGTCACACATCCTAAATTTTGCAGTGTTCTCAATCTCAATCCTTTCTGCATAAGTCGACAAAGTAACTACTTCATTATCATTGATAATTATAGATTAAACGAACTTACCTGTGAGTAAAGTTCGACCCTATGAAGGCTTCGTCCGAAGAGATTAGCATCTTAAACACATTGTAGTAACGCGTAGTACACACCATTCTGAGAGTATTTTGAGAATATTTTGATTTCTTCTGAATTTTCATAACTTTTTTTTTTATGTGGTTAGATTAATCCACTTGATTCCTGCACCCGTAATCCGTGTCATAGGTATAGTTTAGAGTTTACCCCCATCACTTCATATTTCACGATTGATAAAGGTAGAGACTGAACGAGTGGGGGGGCCGGTTGCTAATCTCTTCGGACGAAGCCTTCATATAATTAGGATCGAACCTCACTCAGTACCTAAGTTCGTTTAATCTCTAGTTATACTTCAGGCTTCGTCCTCGACATTAGCATTTAATACAGTACATGTTGACTACATTTTATTTATCTACATGATTTATACGTTGCAACGTATTTTGTATTGATAAAAACAAAAAACAAAAACCAGCCAAGAGCTATGCTTTTTTCTTTTTTGGGCCTATTAGGTATGTTATTTCAAAATCGAATTATTTCATTAAAAAATAAATTTGAAAGTTACTTTGCCTCACGCTTGCAAAATCGAATTTTGCTCACTTTCTTTAACCTACAAAACCTGCTTGATTGAGGTGCTGAGGTGAATTTTTTTTATTACCTCGAGGTAATAATTTTTTTTACTAAAATAACACTAGAATGTCACAATCACAATACACTGGAGCGAGTAACGGTATCTTAGCCCAGGCATCACCCAGATTAGAGCAGAAACCCTCGGGTCACCCAGATCTTTCACAGATGTTCTGAACAGACCAGGAGATTTACCTAATTAACTTCTGGAGGGAGGTGGACTGGTTGGAATAACCACCGACGGCCGCCATGGCCCACGGACAATGGTCCACCTGAAGACTAAGTGCGAAAACCAAACCCCATGACATAGAACATAGCTGTGCGCATATTATTTTTTGTATCCTGTAGCTGCTCTCTAACTCGAATCTCAATTTGACATTAAGTAACTTAAATCGGGATCCCACAGGTCATGTGCACCTATTCGGTATGTAGGTATACAGTGACATTACCTTTTTTTTTCTTAACTTCACTGCACCCTCGTAAAACAGTTAATAGAATACACCTGCCTTCAGATGTTCATATAATTATTTACAGTGCCAATAGACTCCGAGTAAAGCTAACATAAGGAGGGATAGAAAATAGAACAGACAGACAAATTCAAATTATAAGGGTTCCTTTTTTGTCCTTCTGAAACTGACTTCACGTTTCCCTTTCTATTGACGTATAATGCTAAAACAATACACAGTCACGTGAGCGTAGCGGGCACAGCTAGGAAGTCTTATGCTAGAAGTGGAATAATAATACTTTTTTTTAAATGTCTAAATTCTCGTAAAGTTACATAATATTTTATAAGTAAATTACTGCTTCCAGAAAAGGAAAACATTAGTTGCCCACGATGTAGAAAAAAGTTTGAGCATACTCAAGAACTCATGCAAGAAGTAATATCAATAGATAGGAAGATGGTCATGGGTATATGCGACCACTGTCGTAAAAAAGCACAAGGAAGTAAAAACCCATTTTGTTCCTGCGGCAAAATTGTAAAGAAATTTATATCCGTTAAAGGTGAACAAAATGAAATGACAAAAAATTATATTAAAACGTTGCCATTAAAAATGGAAAATCTTCGTAAAGATACACTGGCAGATAGGCCTTCAAGGGATGGTAAAGATGCAATGAAAAGAAGACATGATCTCCGCTCAAGACAAATGGACCTCCCAAAACCTTCCCTTAAGGATCACAAAGAAGAAAAAATCTTCGAAGATAGAACTTCAATGGATACTAAAAAAGCATTGAAAAGAAGACATGATCTCAGCTTAAGACAAATGGACCTCCCAAAACCTTCCCTTAAGGACCTTAAACAAGAGGATATCTTCGAAGATAGACCTTCAATGGATGCTAAAGAAGTATTTAAAAGAAGACCTGATCTTAGCTCAAGACAAATGGACCTCCCAAAACCTTCGCTGAAGGATCGCAAACAAAAGAAAATCTTCGAAGATAGACCTTCAATAGATGCTAAAGAAGTATTGAAAAGAAGACATGATCTTAGTTTAAGACAAATGGAACTCCCAAAACCTTCCCTGAAGGATCGCAAACAAGAGGAAATCTTCGATGATAGACCTTCAATGGATGCTAAAGAAGCATTCAAAAGAAGACATGATCTCAGCTTAAGACAAATGGACCTCCCAAAACCTTCCCTGAAGGATCGCAAACAACGGGAAATCTTCGAAGATAGACCTTCAATGGATGCTAAAGAAGCATTGAAAAGAAGACATGATCTTAGTTTAAGACAGATGATGATGAGACTTGAAAAGGATTCTGTATCGAAAAGACCTGATATATACGACACCACAAAGATTGCTCCATGGGCGCAAAAAGAACCCACTTCGAAATATCATGTTAAGTCTGAAATGGATATAAAAATACCAACACTAAAACATAATGATGGCACTCGTGATCGAGACTATATATCAAACAGAGAGGTCAAATTTAGATCAACAAGAGCGTCACAAGATTCTTATTATGATCCAAGGAAAGCCGACAAATATCACCATAATAAAATAAAACAAGGATTGTATGATTCTGAAGAAGGACCAAAAATAGTTAAAAAACTGAAAGACCTCTATATTGCGGATGAAGAATTAAAATTACAGCGCAGTGTAGATAAAATAAGTCACAAAGCAAAAAACCCGGAGCAGCAAAACGTGACAAAATCTAAAAGGAGACCCGTTGAATCTGTGGAAAACATTCTCGAACACCAATATAGTTTTTCTTTTCCAAAAGTGATGGAAAAGGAAGAAAAGAAAGTAAAACTCGTAAGTTCTTCACATCTCATTAAATATACTCAAGAAAAGTACCGCTTACAAGCTGAAAGAAACAAGAAAAAGCAAGAAGAGGAACGCCAAAAAAAAACATTAACGAGCCCAAAAGAAAAAAATTGCACGAGAAGAGAAAATACTACAAGCTGCAGAAAAAAAAAGACAGGCTGATGAAGATAAAAAAAAAATTGAGGAAGAGCAACAGAAATTAGAAGACGAGCAAAAACTAAAAGAAAAAGAGCAAAGGAAATTAGATGAAGAGCAAAAAAAAAAAGAAAAAGAGCAAAAATATATGAGGACGAGCAAAGAAAATACAGTGAAAAGAATGTAGAAAGTAAACTCGTCGTTAAAGAATAGAAACAGGATAAGAAATAGGATTGATATAAAATATGGAGTATCAGAAAAAAATAAAATGGACGTTAAGATAAAACCTGAATAAAGAGATGACGTTGAAGTAACAGAGAAAGATAGTAAAGACTTGAAGTCAGGAACAGAACAGAAAGAAACATTCATAGCTCTGACAGAAGAATCGGAATTACAAAAATTACAAGCTAAAAATTTAATAGAAAAAAATGAAAATACCCTAGAATAGAAAAAATTGCAAGAATATGAGGGAAACATA
The DNA here is from genome assembly GCA_914767815.1 of Eupsilia transversa. Classification (NCBI taxonomy): domain Eukaryota; kingdom Metazoa; phylum Arthropoda; class Insecta; order Lepidoptera; family Noctuidae; genus Eupsilia; species Eupsilia transversa. Next base: position 7,062,217 of record OU611874.1, read on the forward strand.
GGAAAACAGATAAAGATGCTGAGCGTAAAGTAAAAAAAGACGAATTAGAAAGGATAACAAAAGAAAAAGCTAAAACTGACTTGAAAAGAAAGATACAGGTGTGGCGAAAGAACAAAAGATAAAACCGAGAAGAAAGGATCCAGATAAAAAACTACAAATAGAGGAAACAAATAAAAACATATTAAAAAAGCAAACACAACGATTATGGAAAGAAAAAGAAGCACGAAAAGCCCAGGCTTCTAAAGATAAAAAAGAAGAGGCTTCTAAAAAGGAACGGGATGCCTCTGATGAGATAAAAGTTTCTACGTTTAAAATACAGCAATCATTAAAAAAAGAGACGTCTGGGAAACAAGAGACCCTCAAACTAGGGAAGGGAAAAGAATCAGCAATCCAAACTACAAAAATAAAAAAAGAATCGCCCATAGCTCTGATAGAAGTATCTTAATTAGAAAAATTAAAAGCTGTACATTTAAAAGAAAAAGAAGCTGCTCTAAAAGAGAAACAAGAGCTAGAATATGAGGCAAAAGTAGCAAAAGCAAAGGAAGAAAAGGAGAAAGCAGAAAGAGACGAATTAGAAAGGAGAATAAAGAATATCATAATGCTAGACAAATCTGGCAGTGATGAAATTTTAAAATTAGTTATATTAAAGCAAGCTGTGCAGATGGGCCCTTCCGAAATCAACCCTGAGGTACTAATGATTCATAAATGTAATCATCAGCCTATCGGAAAAAAGTTTCTGTCAACTTTGCGTTAATTCTGAATTGGAAGTAGATGGTTTAAACTTGGATTACAAAAAAAATCTAACGACAGACAAAACAGATATAATAATTGGCGAAAAATTATTAAAAAATATGACGCGTCTTGAGAAAATGAAAGAACCAGAAGGTGTTCCTATATTATTTCAAAAGGAATTCTGTGTGGAATCTGACCAACAGCTCAAGCAAATAGTGGAAATTATTCCGCAGGAGACGAAACCTGAACAAAATCATATTCTATTAACTAAGGTAAGTGCAGCCTTGCATAGGTTACCTGAACTAAACTACTTAGGGTGGATTAGACCAAACAGGAATAAATTTTATCCTCGGAATAAGCCTTCTCTTCCGAATAAATTTTGAATTTTTGACATTTTCTCCATACGAAAACTGTCAGAAGTAAATCTGATTCCGCGGATAACATTTGTTTCCTGTTTGGTCAAATCCGCACTTACACGAGTACTTTTAAACGCGTAAAGGATACCCAGGCCCAGTGGTAACGGGCGCGACTTACGAGCCCAAAATGGCGCTTTACTATGTGTAAATTATTTCATCACCACTTCTCTCATCAAAACGGAAAGAAAAAATCGAAAGGAAACCGGCATATTTTAGAACCAAAAAAATTGAAGACATATGATCTACCAACCCGCACGTCAAGCACGGGCCCAAGTGGTGGATTACGGCTCACTCCCGCTCACAGAGAGGAGACCTGTGTCCCAGCAGTGGGAACATTATACAGGGTGGATTCACTAATCTGCCGGTCTATTCAGTAAACATCTCACCGTGAAAACAAGGTGAAGTCAGTGAGCGGGAGCTGTCAAATTGTGTCAATCCCTGTGGAATGACGGTCACTTCACGCTCACTTCACCTAAGTTTTCACGGTGAGTTTTTTACAGAATAGAATGGCTGTAGTGTCCTTTTCGCACAATGATTTATGAAGGTACAGTCACGAGCATAAATACATGGTCGGCCGCACTAATATCTGACTTCATGATTCATCCGTTAATATAATAATGTCGTCAAGATGACAGAAAATACAGGGTCAAATTAAATTAGCTAGCGAAACTCCGCAGACTTGATGGGTATCAAACTCAAACTCAACTCAAAGCATTTATTTCAACTAAACCATTTACAGGCACTTTCGAATTGTCAAGGAGTCAGTCAGTCAGAAATATGAATCCAGTTGCCCATTCCAAAGCGTAGTAGGTACCTATGGAGAAGAACGGGCAAGAAACTCCACGGACATTCTTTTAAATAATAAAATTGTTACAAAAAATTGGTTACATTCATGTTGACATTATACATGTGAGAACAATGTAGAAAGACATGCATGATAAAAGCATCCGTAATAAAAATAAAAAATAAGCCATGGCAGCTAAGAGATGTGACCAGCCCCAACTGACGGCGCCTGTTCACGAATGGCTCATATTCGTGAACTAGGTGTGTAAAGATTTAATAAACACAAAATAATGTTTTGAATAAAAGACACTTCAGACTGGGCATTTTTGCTGTTTTTCCACTGTATGAAAGTTTCGTAGGCCGCTAGGTATTTCTCTCTAGATTTTGATGGCAACAGGAGTCAAATCTACGTACCTATTGCTCTTCTTCCCTACATGAAGTCGACATTTTTTGATAATAATTAACCACACAACGAAAACGTTAACAAATATTTATGGAAAATGGCGAACTTATTTTGTTTTTTCGCGCGCCGCGCCATGCATGCGCTCGGAAGTGTAAATAAAGTTTTGAATACGCAAGTATTCAAAACATTATTATTAAGGTTAATAAGTAGTGAAAAATATATAATTAGTTGAAATATTATGTTAATTTATAATATTTTATTTATTTACACAGTAGGCATAAAAAGGAATGAAGTCTCTTTGATGAAATAAACAAATCACAAATCTCTGCTCGGGATAGGCCGCACACGATCATACCAAAATCAAAGGCTCTGAAGATCACTTTATTTTTGGCCCATTTTCGATATCTGAAAGTGGACTCCTGACCACGGGGTCACGATCTGAAACTTTTGAAATGTATTTTCAGTGTTCTCTCGTCATGCCGCACCTACTTAGCTTTCAACTTTTCGCCCTATATGCCTTTCGCCGCATAATTATGCTTGCTCAAACTCTCTGGGCTGGATAACATAGGTTTGTAGGTCTGTCAGCTGCCAATATTATAAGATAATATTCAATGATATTATTAATCATTTACTTATAATATAATTGAGTACAAAATCTGTAAATATGTGATGGATATACTGAAATGTGTTATATATTTCAGATTGACATGGAACCTGCTGGTAAAGGTGTTATACACTACGGTTTATCTGATCGCACGTTCCTTGACAAGGGTTGGACGATGCTACCTACAGAAAAAGTAGTACGAAAGGTATACGATGCTTATTACATAATACCCGCCCGAGTTGGCAATTTTTCTGAGGCAGACTAGGCTGAGAATCAGCAGTTTTTGAATGAAAATTACATAAGACAGTCCCCCAAAACGTCCGCCCTACACCACTTCCTAGTGATTTAGCTGAGAAGAAGACGTGGCGCAACAAACTCCCCAGCAGCACAGCTATCAGTTAAAAAACTTGATTCCACACAATAGTATGCAAAGTAATTAACATTCATCATAATCATTCACAGACTTCACCCACTGCTGAGCATAGGCCTCTCTTTTCTTGTGCCAATCCCCATGCTCTTGTGTCAGCCACATCCAGGTGTTGCCCGGGATGGCAACAATGTCGTCTAACCATCTCGACGCCGGACGACCGACACCTCGTCTTACAGTCCTTGGACGCCATTCAGTCATAGTATTACTCCACCTGCCATCACTGCACCTTGGCATGTGTGCTGCCCAACTCCATTTGAGTTCCATAATACGTTTTCCAATATCGAAGACCGTCGTACGTACCTTTTGGGTCTCGACGTTTGGAACTTGGTCTAATAGCCTAATGCAAAGTATGAAACGCTCCATGGCTCTCTGTGCAACTCTCACACTGTACACAACCTCCTGCGTTAGCGTCCACGTCTCAGCACCGTACGTCATGGTGGACAGAACACACTGGTTATAGAGGCGGGACTTCAGACATTGTGGGATTTTGGCTGATGTCTTAATGTTATCCAGTTTTCTGAATGCGGCCCAACCAAGATGGAGTTCACTTTCCGCACTCATGCAGAGTACTTTTAATGCATGAGTCGACAAAAGTAACTCCTATTTCTGGTCAAAAGAAAATTCCCGAGGAACTAAAATTTTCGAGCTCGCTCTGCTCGCACTCGGCACCCTTTTTTTGAGTGGGAAATCATCAAATAGCTTCTTCCGCTGTGGGCGGACCGGGATGGCGTGTCAGACTCTTACTGACTAAAACCCACCCGTGTTCCTTCAGCTGTCAATGTTGCAGTGGCCACGGTATACCTTTCGGACTTTCCCGCAACCCCGGCAGACATCGGCCCTAGCGGGCCACGCCATTGGTGCTGACATCTCTTTGAGGCGCGCCTGGTCCTTATCGGGGGCGAGCTACCCATTGCTTACCGCCCGCAAGCCCGCGCCTACGGTGGCCGGGTATCGGCTGGAATTCCCGGCGCGGTGCGAGGAAGGCGGGAGAGCGTGAAATTTGCCTCTCCCTCACGCGCTCCTCCTCCTTCGTGAGCATTACTGCTTCGCAGAAGGAGACGATCGGCGGCGGTGATCTCTCGCTCCGTACCATGGCCTGCACCAGGGTCGGACGCGAGAGCTCACTGCCGCCGATCGCCTCCACGAGGACACGGCGGTGCTCTGCCCAAACCGGGCAGACCTTCACCGTATCCTCCACCGTTGCCTCCGGGCGATCCACACGATGGTGACACCCGGGTGGCACTCGGCACCCTGGGTTCTTTTAGTAAAATCGCCGTTATGCTACTGACCATGAGTGTTAATTTGACAATTAAATAGAATGTTAGTCATTCCTAATTATAGGGCATTCGCGGCGCATTGCTATGAAATAGTTCGGTATTTTTTTGACATATTTGAAAATGCGGTTAAGTCAAACGTGATGCGGAACATTTCTGAAATTAGGTTTTGTGGATTCAGAATAGCCAAATCTATCTATTTTATACGGTGTTGGTCGTACATCGATAAGGCAAGAATTTTAGACATGGGCTCTCGTACTAATAAGGTTGTTACAACTCTGTTGGTGACTACCGTTTCTGATTGTTATAATAATATCGTTCCGGATAAATTTTTGTGAAGGTTTTATTCTAATAATATGTTTTTACAATAATAAATTTCAGAGACAAATGCTCAGCAGCGTTTCGTAATATACAGCAGCGGAGAGCCCGATGAGCGTGGGCGCACACATCCTATTACGATACTTGCCACATTTGACTATATCGGCCATAGATATAAGAAAGAAGTTATTTATATTTCTATGATCTCGGCAATGGTATAGTTTTCCATCATGCTGGCAAGATACGGTTAATATTATTAGTTTATTCATTACACATTTTTTTTTCATACAAGGCCAAAGCATGTTAAACGTAGGTAAAACTACTTTAGTGAATACTCATGTGAAGTTAACGCGCAGTATCGCAGCTATTAACGACTCATAGCAAAATCTGTCGCTTATTGCTATTGATATAATATATCAATTGTCATTGGTCTCACATCTCTGTGGAACATACGTAACGTTTGGGTTTTTTGCACCATGCTTCTATGTGAAATGGTGCTTTATCCTTTTAAATGTACCTAGCTGGGTCGTGCTTTTTATTTATTTTTATTTATTACCTAACAGTTTTTAATTATTTCTCAGCCTTAAATACAATCAGACTGAAGGAGTGGTGCTAGATCTCGGAATCGGTCCCGTTTCACACTGGCAATGGCATTCTTTGAACGATCCGCCAGTCCTACAGCAAGTCATGATAGATACCCAAATGGCACTCAAGGACCCTAACATTCTTAAACTTGGATCAGCGGCAGATACGGAAACTCGACCAGATAATGAAGAAATGTTAGCCATAGAATATGATAACCTTATCAAAGACAAAGCAAGAAGTTATCCTAAAAAATCAAACCCTTTCAGATCAGAATGAAAGCTTTGAAGACTAACGAGCATTTCTCTCTGAAAGTATTAGACCAAGCTACAGTATATCTCATTTTTAGAGATGGTTCAACTAACCTGAAGCTAAATATCGGTATGACAATAGACCATCAAGAAATCGTAGATACCGACACTGCTGAAGTGGGCGAAGTTTGGAACAGTTTAGACCGGTTCCCAGCTCGCACCGATAGCCTGGCGGGCTTACAGCGCACTGTGGCTCACGCTCAGCGCTACGAGAGACAGTACGCTGAGCGAGAGCGCCGGCTGCGGCCCCCGGACCCCTGCGCTAGTGCCAATCGTCTGATTGCTGCCGCTTCCCCGCCCATGCGACTTCCTTTGAGAACATTACCCACGGGATCTTCTACTAGTACCGGATATAGATGTAGTAGAAAACCTACAAATAATTTATATTATGATACTCGTCTTCGTTGTTGAATACTTTACTAGGACTTGATAGAAAATTTATTTTTAGTATATTTTATTGATATTAGATTTTATGTTATTTAGATTGTTTATGTTTAAATCCAGAAATAGCTTATTCTTATTATAATTCTTTGTACAAGTACTTTATATTTCTCGATAAGTTTGTAAATGAATATATACCAAATATTAAAGTTTTTTTTTCTTGATTTGGGTAGACACGGCCATTTTCTATTGTGTCCCACTTTTCAAGTAAATCATATATACCTACCACAGACATATAAGAGAAGCAGACCAAACATAAATCCATAGTTATATTTATATAGATGGACATGATTCTTTATCCTCTTCTTGCTAAGCGACAAGTCGTTAGTTGTGTCTCGTTCTGTCACCTGTTGTCACACTGACTCACACATAGACAAAATTTGACGCGTAGCTTGTCTATCCCGCGCCGCCATATTGGTATGCGACATCATCTGCATCGATTCTATTCTTCAACTGCCAGGGACGGATTAGGCAAGCAAAGACGAATTTTGGTCAGTGGGTCGTCTTAGGGGCGGATTAAGTTTTTTTTTTGTTTTTACCATTGAATTATCAAACAGAGCTAGACGATTTTTTTTTTCGAACAAAATTCACCATTAACCATTTCACCATTCACCATTGTCTAATTATCTAGTCTTAGTAGTATATTGATAATTATCTTATACCCGGAAAAAAAAGAAAAAACATTAAGTATATCGGTTGTTTCATATCGCTAAATAATACCGGCAACCGGCCCTAGTCCGGCCCTGTATTGACAACACTCCCTATGTGTGCGTAATGGCTACGCAATTTTTAGCGAATGTTTGGTCTGCTTCTCTTATATGTCTGTGATACCTACATACAAATAAATATAAAAACTTTTTACAAAAAAAAACCAACCGACTTCCAAAAAAATGTTTTTATTTTTCACTTTTTAGTTGTGGTACCTACCTCCCACAAATTCGAATATCACGACCTGCTACGTAAATAACAGTGAAAGGAATAATAAAATGTTAAAACATCATCCAGATAGAAAAAGTGGGAAAAATACACAAAAAAAAAAAGAATTTTCAAAATCGGTCCACAAATTGACGGAGAAATCGGTGAACATATATTAAAAAAAAAAAAACACGCTACGAACATATAACCTCCTCCTTTTTGGGAAGTCGGTTAAAAATTGAAGTGTTTGTTTGTAATGTCAAAATAACAGCGTTTTACTAAATGCATATGAAAGTATATAGGTACGGTGCTTATATCAAAAAAGCAATTTTTCTAATTTTGCCTATGTCTGTCCGTCCGTTTTTTCCGGCTAATATCTCATAAATATTATGCGTTTAGTTAAAACTAGCCAAGTGCGTGTCGCTTCACGCACAATGAAGGGTTCCGGGTTAGTTGGGATGAATATATCCCAAGAACAAACTTAACATTGTAGTTGAAAAACATGTTCTCCCATACATTCCAACTGCAAATTTAAGTTTGTACGCACAATATGAGAGATTTTTGTACGCACAATATTGAGAGATTTACCATGTAATTTTAATAATAATAATGGTGGGGCTTAGAGAGTGCCTGAACTATAGCTCTGCCGGTAGAGTTTACTTTGCCGAAACCAGGTCTAAGGTCAGGAGTCAGACCAAGAGAGATACGTTAACCCGCAGGGCATCAGGAGGACCAAGGACCCTATCTCCCGAGAGGAGTCTTCTCTCCTCTGGCTTGCCTTTATTGACCGGCTGGAGTGAACACTGACGAGGAACAGAGCTCCCACTTCTTTCTTGCCTTTATTGGTCGGCTTGAGTGGGATTTGCAAGAGCACACGGGCTCGGAGGAAGGAAGTATTTCAGTAAGATGCTGGTAGGGATCTTGACCGTACTTCCGGGATTGTGCTGATAGCCGTGGAATACCTCTCCACTCCTCATAAGCACCTCAGGACATGTTGTTGTTGTATAGATAATTTCTTTACATCTGTGTAGCCCTACTGGCTCTTATACATTACGACTAGAGGTTCCTGTATTGAAGAAGATATATACAGGATAATCCAAATAGATTGAAAAAAAAAAACCTCATGCCGAGGGGTATCCGAAAATATCAATCGGTATTAGTACTTTGAGTTTTTCATTTAACTCGTCCGGTATCTCAGAGAAAGAAGATTTTTTAGCACCACACCCTGAGCGCACTCATATGAGATTTTCGTCAACTATTACACCTACCTAAGTAGATATTTGATGGAGTTTACTCTGTCTAGCATGGGGCACGCACAGGAGGCAAAGTTATTTCTATTCCTATTGTAGGAAAATCTGTGACTTGTTATTTTAAAGTGTTTGGGGCTTCCTACTGTAGTCATAACGGGTCCGCTGCGCCATGTTTTAATGTTTTAAAAACATGAAACATCAAACACGAAGCGAAGTCCTCAATTTTAAGTTCTTGATATATATTGAACGATTTGAGGGCGTGGCCTAAATATTAAACACAAACACAAAAGATTACATTTTGTCGCAGCGGACTTGCCTGTTTGGTTCGTATTTGATGTTTCATGTTTTTAAAACATTATAAACATGGCGCAGCAGACCCGCCTTTACTAAAACACAGGTATTTATTTTTCGCCTTTGTCTATATAGGGACTTGGTTATGTTTTGGTAAGTTTTAGAAGAGCGTCATTAGTAGACCGATTGCCTCTAAAACCGAATTAGTTTGACGTATTATTGTTTTTCTTTAAATAAATCTAGCAAGACTTTTGTTTCATGAAAATGATGGCAGCGGCAAAGACTTAAATCGTTAGATTCAGCCTACCGCGTCAAAAGATAGTCACATTCCTGTTTCGTTTTGTATTTCCTTCTCAGTATTGGATACTTTTTCGCGTGTTTAAGTACGGTGAGTGCAAATCCAGCGATTTAAATCTTTGGGCAGCGGGGGTTGACTTTACGGTGTCAAAAACGCTCTCCAGGAAAACTCACAAACTCACTTCCTTAGGCAACAATTCAGTGACTAGGAAAATGTAGCTTTATAAGACGGACTTTTTGGTGCTTGTAAGCATTGCATTTTTACTATATAGTACATACTAATTCCTAGCACTGCACAGCACTATAATTATGTATCTAAATAATCTGTGGATAATATGTCATGTCATTATTTTAATGTCAAATTGGTCGTCTAAGTCAATCTGTTGGGGTACATGTCACAGAGTACTTTTTTTTAGGGTACATGTTTTGTTCATTAGAAATACGCAGTGTCTTTTAAAATGTTAAAAGTGTAATAAATGTTATTATTAGGATATATTTAATTATAAATATTTGTAAATAATTCCTCTGTAATATAATTACTAAAATGGTTAGTGAATATAAAATTTCTACAATATTGCCTATTGGAGTAACAACGAAACAACAAATTAGCTTTTATCAACTTTATGATTCAGAGTTATCAAGACGATCCCAGTTGTTATGTTGGTTCCTTCCCCAAGGACTTCAGTTATGGGCCTTTCGAACAAAATGGAGAGGGCGACAATACTTCATTACAAGAAGATCACAAGCCACGAATTCTTCTAATGGGACTTAGAAGGTATTTTTACAAGAAATCTTATACAACCATGGATATAAAATAATGGCGCAAGCATAGGAATCACCTCGCCGAATTTGTGCGATGATTAGTAATACAAAATAGTGTTCTAGTGATATCACTAGAAGACTATTAAAATTTGTAATGCTGATCATAAATTTATGGCATGGCTTACTTTTACCATTGTCTAGTAGTTATTTAATTCATATCTACAAATTATTAATTTCTTATATATTCTTATAAGACTCCCATAACTATGATAAATATCCCAACAGTCAAACAAAGCAATATCAAACATGGATTTATAAGATTCAAACAAGCCACTTGTCTTAATTATTTTCTTACAATTTTAGATCTGGAAAGTCATCCATTCAGAAAGTGGTTTTTCACAAAATGTCACCGAATGAAACATTATTCTTGGAGTCAACAAATAAAATTGTTAAAGATGACATAAACAACAGTAGTTTTGTACAGTTTCAAATCTGGGACTTTCCGGGCCAGATTGATTTTTTCGATGCAACCTTTGATTCTGACACAATATTTGGTGGCTGCGGTGCCTTGGTGTTTGTGATAGATGCTCAGGTGGGTGTTATTTCTATTTAATTAAACCAATCTATCAAATGAAGTTTCCAATAGATCCAAATGAATATGTGTGCACTATCTTTTTCAGGATGACTACCAAGATGCTCTTGATAAGTTACAGCTCACAGTCACAAAAGCATATAGAGTAAACAGTAACATAAAATTTGAAGTATTTATACATAAAGTAAGTACAGCAGTTGACGTGTTTCATTGTACCTATATGATTTAATTACATAACAACATCTGTATATTTCAATTATCTGGGACAAATATTTGATTAAGCATGACTAATTTAGGAACAGTTGGTCTGTTTTGGCTATATGTTAATAATTATATGAATTTGAATAAACATACTTAATAGTGATACTAGAAACTTTAATTCAATATGCACCTAGTTCAGTTTCTATTATAAGTTGTGTTACTCTGTTCCTCATACATTCATATCTATTCTGGAAATATTTGTAACTTCCTTATATTAAAATATTCCTAGCATTCATTTCATTTCCTAGTTTTTTTCATGTAGCTGTTCCATGACTGCTAGTATTCTTAAATAATTGTATCAGTCTGTAAACACATTGACGTCCATAACCCAGGGAAAACGCCTTAAATGTATATTAAGGATTTAAAATATTTTGGTGACACTCAACATAGAAATAATATTACAAATGTAATTAACTGTTTCAAAGTACCCAAAAAAGTAGTGTAATACAAAGTATCTTCAATAATTTCAGGTTGATGGTCTCAATGATGATTACAAGATGGAATCCCAAAGAGACATTCACCATCGAGCAACTGAGGACCTGGCTGAAGCTGGATTGGAACATGTGCATCTGTCGTTTCACCTGACCTCCATATACGATCACTCCATATTTGAAGCATTCAGTAAAGTCGTACAAAAGCTGATTCCGCAGCTACCAACCTTAGAAAATCTTCTGAACATCCTCATATCTGTAAGTAAAGCGACAATTTTGGAAAATAAAATACATAAAACCGTTATGATAGTGAAAAAGTCTACCAAACAACTAATTTTATTGCTTTGAGCTAAGCTATATAGTGACTACCACAATCAAAGAGAGGCCTATGCCCAACTTGAGGTTGGGGGAGGGAGTCTAATATGAGCAAGTATACCTACTATGCATATTTTCTTATCTTTTTTTCAGAACTCGGGCATAGAGAAAGCATTCCTTTTTGATGTGGTGTCAAAAATCTACATTGCAACAGACAGCTCTCCAGTGGATATGCAGAGTTATGAATTGTGCTGTGATATGATTGATGTTGTTATTGATATTTCGTGTATATATGGGTACTTATATTTTTTATATTGATTTACAAGAAGTATGTGTCTGTTATCATGACTTCAAAACATGTCCCTGAATGTATCCTGGACCTCAAAAGTGAGAAAGGGGTTTAGTAAAATACCTCCCAGTCTTACTAGCTTGTAACCAATCATGTTAACATGCATTTTTTTTTTTGCATTTGTATGTCATTTTTCTTTGTATATTCTAAATTATTGAAATTAACTGGACTTGTGCCCAAATTATTGTTGTTGTTTCAGTATGGTGGATGAAACAGAAGTGAACACATTCAACAGTCAAAGCTCAAGTTTAATAAAACTTAATAATGGTACTGTTTTATACTTGCGTGAGGTCAACAAATTCCTTGCACTTGTTTGTATTCTGCGCGAAGAAAACTTTCAAAAGCAAGGTGATTCTATTTTTATATTAACTGTCATTTTTTTATCCCTCCCTCTCAATATATTGATATAGTCAAAATAGAAATACTGTGAACTTTAGCGCTGCGTTAAGGCTTTAAAGTGATTTTGTAACAAATCACCAACGCCAACTTCACGCTGTGTCAGAATTTATGCAAGAACAAAGCTATGCTTGCACCGCAAATTTCGACCATTATGCAATTATGCACAACTGTCCTTGGTCGGGGACCGTCGAGGTCTCTGTCCAAGTAAGTAGGTATAGTTGTAGTGCTCTTCCTAAAAATACGATTAGGAAGTTAGCGTTCATTGATTTTCAAAAATGAATTTTAATTTCAGGTGTGATAGACTACAATTTTCTGTGCTTCCGTGACGCAATAACACAGGTGTTTGAGTTACGCAACAAATGTCAGAATGCACTTACGACCAGAGCAGAATCGGGTACTCCTGAACCCATACCCAACGGCACAGCTGACTCAACAGAAAGTGTTTCCGACCGTTCACAAACCCATTTACCATAGCATATCAACAAACGCTTATTTTTGCAAACTTAATATATTAATAATAATAATAATATGTGTAACTATATTTCTAAATAACATTAAGTATGTGAATAAAAGAGCATAATTATGTTATAAGGTACTTGTTTATTTCATTACTTATTTAATTTATTGGCCCTCGACCGTATAGGTACAGTAACGGTCATAAGTGGAGTAGCAATTTTTCAAAGCAATAGATTGACGCTTCGGTTTAACTTACGACCTTCTTATAATAAGTCATAGACACACACACACTCTCATTAGTTTAACAATTATAGTATTTCATAAATTCAACTCGTTACGCATATGTCATGATAGCTTAGTGGTTACCGTATTTGGGTTGACGCGTTCATGCGTAGAGAGTCGTGGGTTCAAATCTCACGCGCGGTGATAGTTTTTAATGTTTTAAAAATCACTCGAATAATCACGCTATTGACTATATCCTTGTTATGTTCGTCGTGTTCACTAAACTCGCCAAAACTTTATGATTATACCCACGAAAACCTAAATAAAGTTAAATGATAATTAAGGTAGACAAACGCAGTTAACTTACGACTCATTCACCGCGAATAAATAGAACGATGCTTGTTATTGTGGGTTAGTGACGTGTGTTCAATATATTAGCGGTGTCTAAAGTTCATTTTGAAATGCAAACAAAGAATATAGAAATGAAAGCGAATATTATTGCGCTGCGTAAAAGCAGACTTAATATTTATCACAAATATCTGATAAAACCGGACTGAGTGTGAGTAATTTATGATTTAATTATTTTATCAAACATTTATCTAATTAAATTATAACTGCTGATCCTGGTAATTGTTTTTTGAAACGTTTTATTTTTACCTTATTAATATTATTTATTTATTGCATAATTTAAGTAAATGAAATTGTTTCTGATCTGATTTGGTTTTGTAGCTATAGCTAACTTTATAATAACTTACTTATTTATTTCAAAACATTTGTTAACTTTAATAATGCTCGTCTAGTTACAACCACTGATCTTTAAATGTCTCATCTGTGGATAAAGTCTAAATAGAAGAAGAAATATATAATTTCAAAGTAAATTTATTTACTTAGATTTTTGAACGATGAAAATAACATTTTAATTATTTATGTGAAATTTCTATTGACAATAATTACTTATTAAACTTTTTGTTTTAGAGATAAAAGAGACGCAGCGACAACACATGGTCAGCGAATACGGAACAAGTGGTTTCATACCAACAAGACGTTTGAAGAATTATTCAACACGTCTGTACGAACCGTGCGCCGTGCAGTCCGCGCAGAAGGTTTGCATTACATGTTACCCACTGTGTGCAATGTTTACGTGCGTGAGTGGTTAAACACCCGGAGATAACAGTTATTTCACGGCCAGCACGATCTCCTGACCTCCACCCTATAGAACACCTATGGGGTTTGATGATACAGCGATGGGAAGCACGGAATGAGCGGTCTGATGAGCAGTTGAAGTTGCATTGTATAGAAACATGGGAAAATTTAAGGGGAACAGATACATATAAATGCTTCAATATATGAATTAAAATCTAAAATAATAATAATTATATTATAAAATTTATATTATAATAATTATATTATAAAATTTATATTATAATAATTATAATAAAATAATAATAATTATTATTTCGTTTATTTATTTTGTATACTTATTTTATACATTTTTAAATATTTCTTAAAGGTTATATAAAAAAAAAAACATTTAAAAATATAAAAAATAGTGTTCCGCCGGTGTCGGGAGCAGGGTCCAAGCTACCGGTGGTTAGGGCTGCAGAGACAGGAACCTCCTCACAATGCACAATTATTATTATTATTATAATCACGAAATAACATCTAATATTTAAAAATGTAAAATATATGTATTTAATGAAATAAAGGAAATAATTATAATTATATTGTGTCATATCCGTAATAAGGATTATTTTGAGGTTTAGTTTCAATCTTCTTTTCGTAATGAAAATGAACACTTAAGCTATAACCTCAATAAGTCCTATTAAATACGATTTGTTAACTTTTCGTTACACGAACGTGAGGTCTCAAACTTACTCGTAGTAAAATAAAAGTGGTAATACTGAGTAATTTATTTGTATTGTGACAACGATTCCGCATTTCTTATATTTACGTGGGTAGATTTGCGTAGATTTGCGAGTTGGTTTGTTACATTACCCACACACAAAAGTAATTAAAGGACATTATTATTTATTATTAAGATACAATATATTATTAAGCCTGATTGTCAAGGTTCACGGTACTTTATCTCAATAAATTGTTATTTATTGGAAAATTAACTGTTTTAATTCTAGAAATTTATTTATTTAAACTTCATAAAATGATAACGAATAAACATTTTGTAATCACTTATTAAACATTTTTATTCTTAATCCCTTATTTCAATAACAATATAAGTTATAATAAAATTAGTTATTAATTAATAATCTTGTTTATTAATTTATTGAATAATAAAAGAACAGATGAAGATGATTGTTTAAAAGAAAAATAAAAGTTTGATTTCGTGGTTTGAACCCAGACCTATGTGTTTCACCATACACTTCGATACGCTACCAGCTATCGGAACTTGATACCAATATGTGAATTTTTAGCACTAGTATGAACCGACCAAGGTCACGAGTAATTACGTACTCTGCGAAAAAGTGACGGTATGCTTTTTGTTTCATTCGACGCCAGTGAGAGTTCTGAGGTGTATTCTGTGTTGATACATCACTTACACACACAGATATAGGTTCGGCCTGTCGCTCGTTCACAGCAATACAATCCTAAGCGTGATAATGCACTTATGACTGCTTACTGTACATTACCAATACCTACTCATTATGTAGGTAACATTACAAATAGGTATTTATGATGTTTGCAAGGTAAATGTATTAGCATCTCGGCATTCCGTGAAAAACAAGCTTTTTTTCACATGTTTCTGTGAGAATCCCCGAATCTCCACCACAGAAACAAATAAAAACTTACAAACTTTATTTTTTTTATTTTAAAATCGATTGTTATCAGTCGCTCGCTTTATGCTAGCTGCCCGCGGCTTCGCCCGCGTGTATTTCGGGAAGAGTATAGTACCTACCTATAGTGCGCGCGGAACTAGTTGGCCGCGCCTTAGGTATGTGAGCGGTGGGACGGGGAGGCAGGGCGCTTTGTTCTCATTACTCAGTGTGGCGGGCGCACTTAGTATGGCGGCAAGCCGCCCCCTCACCTAAGGCGCGGCCAACTAGTTCCGCGCGCACTATAAAAGATAATACTACACACCGGCACCCTTATTGCGTAACACGATCAATCACAATGTTTCATTTTGACAGTTCAACAACATTCATTGCGATAGTTACGTTGCTGTACAGACAAATTTTTCGATCTTAAGAAGCAATGGATTAGCAATATTCTTCAAAATTATTTAGATTGTGATTGATAGTGTGGTACGTAATTAGGGTGCGGGAAGCGAAGTGAGTGACTCTTCTAGCGCCCTAATTGCGTAATACACGATCAATCAGAATCTGAATCATTTTGAAACGTCAGATAACTTTTATCTGAGGAATAAATAAGGCTGTTTGACATATTTTCTATACAATACGTCAAACAAATTCCCCAGATAGAGTTATCTGACGGTTGAAAAATCGGCCCTAAAACAACAATGCTATCTAGGTATGGCTTCGGAAATAACAATGAAATTTTTACCAAATTCTGGAAGATAAAATTGATAAAAATAAAAATGGTAACTGTGGGTCATCCTAGAATATATACGCTTTTTTCTTGAAGTTTGTAAGATTTACTAACATACTAATAATTAGTATCGATGACATCGGATGACGACCGGCCGGGTGGTCGAGGAACCATGTTTCACGTCCTGCCGTAATAATATATTATCATCAAATCAAATCAAATGTCATTTATTCAAACTAGGCTGAGAATCAGCACTTTCCGAACGTCAAAATTACATAAGACAGTCCCCGAAAAACGCCCGCCCTTCACCACTTCCTAGTGCTTTAGCTGGGAAGAAGTGGCGCAACAAACTCCCCAGCAGCACAGCTGTCTGATCAGTTAGAAAAGAAAATGAATACAATAGTATCCAACCAAATCATCATTTCAGCCAAGACGTTATCTGCTGGGCAGAGGCCTCCCACAAACTCTGCCATAAATACTTATATTACTTTTGCATCTACCTAAAAATCACTGAACCGCTGGGTCCAGACTAGAAGTACGAAATTTTTCACAAGAAAAAGAGCGTGCATTCTGAAAGTGGGGAACGTCGCCGCTGTCAAATATTTAGCTGTTTTGATTAATTGGCATTATTAATAAAGGAAAATATATCGCCAACTAGTGATCTAAAATATTTATTATGAAATGCAATAATTATCGTAACTCCTTATAATTAGTTTTTGATGTAAAAAAAAGCACAAAACACGGTTATAAAATCAAATAGTGTCCATTCGGATCAGGTCATTAAAGCTATGGTTTTTATAATTAAAATCGCCTAAATACAATTTGAAAAAGCGCACCTCTAGTGCCAATTTGTTAAATGTCAATGTGTCACGGGAAAATAACAATTTGTATTGTAGGTATCTTTTGTTTGTGCTTTGCTATTCTATTTGAGCTTATGGTTGTACTTTGAAAATAATTTATTTTCTCTGCAGTACGTAGTGTTATTGATCCTAAGACTGTAAAACGTCTTTATCGATATTAGAAGATTTTGGTAAGTTCTACATTAGTTCGCTTAAAATACTCAATTGAATTCCGTACATAGCAACATGTTTGAACGATAGGTTCCTAGAGAAAACTTAAATATATTTGCGAAATCTTAATCACCTTAGATCGCCTGATGTTTTCAATTAAATGGCATAGAGACAAATACAAAAAAGTCTGCTGATTGTGGATTCTACATACATACAACTATATACGAAATTAAGAATTTGTACTAACGAACAAAGGATGATTAAGTGTTTCGGTTTACCCGCAATTTAATTGATTCTCTTCATTATTCGCCAATGCACAAAAATACTAACAGTTACAGTTGCACTATAAACAAATTATTATGAGACAAGTTCTCCATAACTAAAAGACTACCTACCTAGCCAGAAATATGACTAAGATATTTCTGGGAATTCCTAGAATCCTTCAACTTGTTTCCATAGTTCGGAAAAAGAATGAGGCTAAAAACCAAAATCATGCTTGTTGTAAACCAACTTTCACTTCCTAATTAACTGTTTGTTTGCTATGGTATATGAACACAGAGCTGAAAATAAAAAGGTTTTTAAAGAAATTAATAATTATAATGTTGGTTAATATTAATTTCCTTAAAAACTTTAAAGTAATGGAAAACATTTAATAATTCAACTTGGATACTAAGGAAGATTTACCTAAACAAAGATAGTATTGCCTAATTACACATAAATATTTCTTTGTGTGCAAGTAAGTATTCATTATCATGATGTAAGTGAACATACACATTAAATGAGTACAGTGGCAGCTTTAAAAGATTTTTTTCTGTTTTAGGGTTCCGTGGTAAAAGCAAGGAACCCTTATAGGTTCGCGAAATCCGTCTGTCTGTCTGTCCGCGATTTA
Organism: Eupsilia transversa; assembly: GCA_914767815.1. Classification (NCBI taxonomy): domain Eukaryota; kingdom Metazoa; phylum Arthropoda; class Insecta; order Lepidoptera; family Noctuidae; genus Eupsilia; species Eupsilia transversa. Next base: position 7,080,451 of record OU611874.1, read on the forward strand.
CTTAGCTCAGAGACCTTTGGTACAAAAAGCAGTAATTTGGCATGGTTTATTAATAAGGAAACCTCCCTTACGAGTAAAGTGGGGATAGTTTTTCCCTCGTCTATTCTGTTGTGTGGGGTGTCATTGGATGGGTTTTTCAAAAATATTAGGGATTATAAGAAACATTTTTTTATTCGGGGATCTGTTTGTGAATATTAAGCTTTAAATTGGTCAGCTACACCATTTTTTTTTTGTGTTCACAATAGCAGTATATATTTCATCATCATCTGCTTAGCCTTTTCCCAAGTATGTTGTGATCGACTTTCATTATAACCAGATACAGCTGAATACCAGTATTACACAAGGAGCGACGCTTATCTGACCTCCACAACCCAGTTACTGGGTAATATGATACTCCTGGTAGTATATATGTATAACGAAGTTAAGAGGATAGACTAGGTTCTGCCCGCGACTTCATCCGCGTGAAATTTCGGACCCCGACCCACCGCGTCGCATCCCATCGCCCGCCCGCGCTATTACTTCGTTTTCGCTTAGCGTTCTTTCTGACTCCTTATTTTTGCTTTTGCTTTTTCTCTTAAGGATCTTAACTTCTTTTTGCTTTTTCTCTTAAGGATCGTAGCGTTACGTTACATAGCCTATATCCGTCTTCAAGAATTGGGCTATTCAATGCAAAAATATTTTTTCTAATCCGACTAGTAGTTCCGGAAATTACCTCCTACATGCAAACAAAAAAATTTTACCTCTTTATAAAATTTGTATATATCCCATGGGAACGGTAAGGTAGGTACTACCGCGTCTACCAGGATTTTTACCGGAGTTTTCTTATACATTTATTGGTTTACCCGGCGCGGCGCACGCCAGTAAAGCTCCCAGTCGGCATTATATTTTCCGTCATCTTCAACAGTCATCGTCATATTTCAGCCAATTTAATTTCACAAAATCATAATGAATTATAAATATTATAATGCACCTTAACCTTCATCATTAATCACTCCGTCCATTGGTGAAAACCGTATGAAAATCCGTTCAGTAGTTTTTGAGTTTATCGCGTTTAGACAGACTGACGACGCGACGTGGACGTGGATAAGTAAAAAAATCGTTAAAAATCCATATTATAAACTTTGTCATGTTATTTTAAAATGTAAAAAAATAATCATTTTATGAAAACGACTACATAAATGTACTTACTACTAATATAACTGTATGCTTTTCTTTGGGGGTAGGCAGAGAGGATGGCGCATAAGCGTGGGAGGTATTGTTAGATCCCATCATTAAAAATATTACGATGTTTCTAAGTGACTGCTATTTAAATCAATAGTCTTTGAGATATTTTCGGTTACAACCGCAGAAACAACTGCTTTCATAGATTTTTCGTAAAATACTATGAAATACAAACTATTTTTTAGGGTTCCGTAGGAACCCTTATACGTAGTTTCGCCATGTCCGTCTGTCTGTCTGTCCGCGGTTTAGCTCAGAGACTGTTAGTACTAGAAAGCTGTAATTTGGCATCAGTATACATATTAACTACGCCGACAAAGTGGTAAAATAAAATCAAGTTTTTTTTAAGGTACCTTCTGTACACGTTAAGAGGGGTTGTTCAAAAATATTGCATGTTTGTCAAAACCATAGCATACAGCTTTGTAGTAGTAACAGTCTCTCTGACAGACAGACGGACATGGCGAAACTATAAGGGTTCTTTGTTGACTATGGAACCCTAAAAATTGCACCACAGTGACGTTAGACTTTCAGAAAACTGGATGTTGTATAAGCTTCTGCAATATCCTTTCAGGCCTATACAGTTTCCGCGAAATCTATATATATATATAAAAATGAAACCCGTTTTCCGTTGTCACGACATAACATGAAAACGGCTGGACCAAATTGGATAATTCTTTTTTTGTTAGGTTCCTTATTCTCAGGAGAAGGTTTTTAGGTAGGGTAGGTAGGGTAGGTAGGTAGGTAGGTACGCCGTAGAAAAGTACTTAGTGCTACCCGTGCGAAGCCGGGGCGGGCAGCTAGTTCAAAATATCTTTAGGAGCGAATTCCAGAAAACTCTGATCTTTATGTTAAAATTGTCCTTAAAATCACTGTTCACTCCTATTACTTACTCTTTTTTTTTAATGTTTGTTTTGGACGCCATTATTGTTGTTAAGACACAGAGCCATGAGCGACAAAATGTAGAACTAAAATCTACAATCTGACGTTTCAATTCACGTTGTTTTACATAACCTCTAATCGTTGACCTCCCTTCAGGATATTAATTCCATTACGTCATAGGTTTGAAAAATACATAAATTACGCAATGAAAGAAATTGCGATCAGTTGCCATTTTACCAGTGTTACGCTTACGCCGCCGATCTAAATATTGCGCGCAGCGTCGTGTCGCGTCGCGTCACGTCTCGGTGTGAATTGTCCCTTCATGAAACACGATCGAAACGCATTAAAAATAAATTGATCAATCATTTTGCTAATTTTTTTGGACATCTCGCACTTGACCAAAAACCTAATTACTTATGCCAAAATTGTGTTCATACAAAAATATCCAAGAACTTTGGATCGTTTAGTTATTTTCCCTTGGGATTATGTAGAGTTTGAGTTATAGTAGAGTATTACACTATTACTGTTAAGTACTGCATTACGGCTCGTACACACTGGCGCGACAGGTAGCGCTACCCTTGTCGCGCCCGCGATATCGCGCCAGTGTGCCTTTATCCGTAAATGTCAACTAGGTATTCATTCTCATTAGTTACATAATAATTATTAACTTACGATAATGACGAAAAATTTAGATTATTTATTTGGATTAGAAATAATACCGGGGGGCGTGTATCTCATCTTGATAAGCGGATTTCGAAAAAAAACATGTTTTTCCGCATATTACGACTCACAATATCACTGGCATGCGCATTACAAGAAGTCGAAGGCCACTGGGGCGATAATGTTTGTGCGTGTACGCCGTTTTCGCAAATTGGCAAATGCGAATATATTATTTAGAGTACTAGATATACGGTTGAAAGTACCTCGTATCAGTTAGTATTTTTTTTCAAGCCGCTTGTTAAGCCTGACCTTGTGGTTTAAATAATACGCAACAGGCATCGTGTATGGCGCCATCGGTCCTCTCGGCTAGTCGTAAATACACGTCACAATCACGACACACCCATTCCTAGACTAATAAGGTTGCTGTATTTTGTTACGTCGATCTTGTCTTAAATGTTAATGGTCACTTTTAAATGCGCATGTTTAATATCGAACCTACCTGGCATTATATTTAGACATCAGCCACACCTCCATTATGCACATATTGGAAATAGGAGCCTAGACTAAATGTGAACTTCCTGTTTGAATGACAAGAATTCTGTTAAAACAATCTTTAAAGATAAACACGTTCGTCATTTCATATTACATAACTTTTTTATTGTTTATTTTTGTCTATTAAAAACTGAAAGATTCCAGATTGGCATTACATTGAAAAGTCCCATTAAACATGGATAGCACTTGAATTATAAAGGCTTGTAAACCAAGGTATTCTTCATTCCCATAAGCAGACGTACCTAGTCTTTACTGGAGCCCCTCCCCAAGATATTTCCGTCGCCAGTTCGTCACTCAGTAGGTATGGTATTATAGGACTGCGTAGGAAAATCTGGCCTATATTTAATCTCATCTCCAGAGTATGTATAGTATAATTATGCCAAACAGATCCAATTAATTAAGCAAAGGATTTTTTATAGGTTAAATAGGTTTCCCATCCCTCTGCCCACATGCTGCAAAATGATTGCAAAATTGAATTATTGTAGGAATAAAGGGGACCAATAATGCAAGAAATGAGTTTGTAGTAATATCATAGATAAATTTATCAGATTATGTGATTGCTGGTAGCAAGATAACATTTCTAATCTGGATCATGGCAAGTGCTTGTCTTATAATGATGAATGATCTTGGAATCCAATGAAAGACCTTACAAGTTAACACTGAATCTAAATGTATCTAAATTTATGTTGAACTTACAAATGTTCACTTCCTACCTATACCAGTATTACCAGTTTGCAAAAGATGTTGTTTTCCAAGAAAAAATTGGTCAATAGCACATTTTTGACAAGCCTTCATTGAGCAAAATATTGATTAAATAATAAAAAGTGTGGGACAATAATAATGAACAGCGTAGGATCGTCTTGGCTAACGCAATGCGTTTCGTCGCTGATAAACAAGCATTGTTTTTGTTTACGACATTTCGGTCACATGTTTGTGTGACTGTGACAAACACCTAGGTAGAGTGATATATAGATGCGACATATACTGTACAGTAATATATAGATGCGAACTGAACTGCTGCGGCAGATAGTAGGACGTGTTGTTGTTTACATTCCTGGAGTTGAGTGAGTACTTTCAGTAGCTGTCAACAAACTATTGAACTTTTATTTTCTGTTAACCAATCCTGCCTGATCTATATTTTTATTTAATTGAGCACCTGCTACCTGCTGTGCCATTTCTTTGCGGACCTATTTTAAAAATCAAGGTCTCGTAACTAGTATTCTTTTACTGCCTAGTTATGCTATGAAGACGCTTGACTTCAATATGCATCCAGACTCCAGGATGCTACTGACAAATTCCTGATGGAAAAACCCAATAATACTTTCCCCGTCCGAACCCAGGACCTCAAGGTCAGCAGTAAGTAGCGCCTGCGACCATTAGACCAATGAGACCAAACAATATATCGTTGGTATTCGTATTGTACCTACAAGCTGACCCGACAGACATTGTCCTGGCCAAACAATAAGTAATTCATGCAAACGCCCCCATTAAAAAAACTACGTACATAGTTTTTCACGTATTTGCAAATTTTCTGGGAACTTTTCTAATATTTTTTTCCATAAAAACCAAATTCGAACTGTACGCAATAATTTTAAAACAAAAAAACCGTCCAAGTGCGTGTCGGACCACGCACAATGAAGGGTTCCGTAGCTGGGATGAATTTATCCCAAGAACAAACTTAACATTGTAGTTGAAAAACATGTTCTCCCATACGAAACGTATGGGAGAACATGTTTTTGCGACTGCAAATGTAAGATGGTCGATACCTACTTAGCTGTGATAGTTTTCTTTTAATTTCGTTATATATACTACTGCTGCGAATTTTTCCACATAACCAGAACTTACCATTTAACTGTCAGGGGGGGGGGGGACTATTGACTCCCAACAAAAATTAGCACTTTAAAGCTTAATATTTCGCAAACGGATCCTTGAATCCTTCAATCCAAAAATGGTTTTAACAAACTCACAAAATTTTTGAACGTCCTTTCCAAAAATACTTACCCCACGCCGTGGGATAGACGAAAAAAAAAACCCCACTTTAGGTACGTATAGGGGAGGTGCCCTAACAAAAATTGATTTTATTTTACCACTTTGTCGGCGTAATTAATATGTATACTTACTCATGCCAAATTATAGCTTTCTAGTACTAACAGTCTCTGAGCTAAGCCGTGCACAGACAGACAGACGGACATGGCGAAACTATAAGGGTTCCTTGTTGACTGCGGAACCCTATAAATAGCCAGATCAGTCCAGCCGTTCTCAAGAAATGTTCTTAGCTTACGAACGTTTAATATTTATATAAACAGAGTAAATATTGTATAGTCACTCTCATACACAAGTTATGACGTTACATTTCCATCAGACATATGAATGGTAGTGTTATTACAGTCATTACGCTCTACCTTATTGGGCATCTTGTTCATGTTGGCAACATCTACAATTAATTTCCTTTTGCATTGCGTGTTCGTAAACTTGGAGGTAAAGTAACTTTCGTAACAGCCATGGCGCGATATCACGCCATGTCGCGCGATCGACCCAGCGCTGGCCTGTTCGTGTAGTGCGGGCCTGCGGGTAGCGTTCGTTCTCAGTAAAGCAAGCAAAGCGAATGTTCGAAGCACATGGTCGGTGGTGTGAGTTGTATGACTGATATTGTGCGGTATCATATCAACAACTGAGCTACGTCACGCGACGTCAGCCCATGGTCGGCTCTTGCTCTTGGTCGCTCTCGCATCGGCCCACCCACATTAGCCACTCACAGGCAGTTTACTGGTAGAGTCGGCACGAGCAGCACGTGTCGAAATTTTACCTGTGTTCGGATTTGTGTACGAAAATTACAGCTGACTATATTTTGTTTAAAAGAAACATTTTGTGCCTTAGAAAGTTGACAGTGAAGTATAAATCTCTCCAGTTATCCCAACTAAGGTATTTTTTTTGTTAAGTTTACTAGGTTTAATTAATTTTATTTTGCTTTCACGTTGTATTGTTTGGAAGTTAATGGATTTATGATGCACGTGCGTATGCCATTTCAGTATTGGCATGTAAATTATACCTGCTTTATTTTTATTGTTTTGTATAAGTAATTAAATCATCAATTAACACTACTGACTTTCAACTAAACTAAATATCACCTGTTGTTTCAAAAACGCTAATCAGCTCATTGATAAATAATTGTCGGAGTTGGTCGTTACTTTGCTTCAGTTTTCTAGATTTAACTCTAACTGAACGAAATCTTGTTCTTGTTTCTTGTTCTACACAAGAACACGAATCACTAGTATTTAACTATTTACCTTATTGCTGTTGCACTGTATTTGTAGTCTACTGTTGGTTTTGAAATGTTTATTTCATTTACACACAGGCCTTCATGCTTTTATAATCTTCATGTTTTCACTTTGCTTGCCGGTCGAGAGAGTAAGCATTCCTCACAATTTTTTAAAGAATTATTTATATTTAGGACATGCGTGACCTTTGAGTAATTTTATAATACGTACGACACCTATGAGATAGCTACTTTGTGTTGCTTCCAATAATAAAAATATTTAAAATTCAAAATAACTCCAATAGTTTCAGTAAACAAAACAACAACGCTATGTTGTTGTTGGAATCAAGTAATGTATCAGATAATGACAGTTGTTTTTCTCTCTGCTGCTTGCATGTTTACCCATGTGAGTCATATAATACCTAGAATGGAATATTAACTTGTAGGAAGGCATTGCTTACTAGCCGTGTTGTTGTCCACTGTCCATTAGAACAAAAACAGTGCGCGAATCGATACTTCACCTTGATGATCTTGGTTTTGAAACTCGTTTCCTTACACTCTGATAAACCTCGCATGACTGACCTCCTTTACATCAGTCTTTTGGAGGATCCCAGCCATACGTACCTACTCAATATCCAACTTTTAACATATTTATAATAAATACTGCGTAGACTTTCCATTCTTCTACATATTTATTTGCTTAACATTCGTAAACATAAATACACTTAGTAGGTATAACCTTATGTGTTACATAATATTAAAAAAACTAAATTGCAGATTTGATCAGAAATAAGACGCATTACATTACGTACGTCTATCGATAATTAAATTATCGCAATTGTGATAACCATTTATTATACGGTTATCTTTAATTCTTTACCCTGACTTTCAGTACAACTGGCTATTTCTTTGTCTAGTTTTCGCACAAAATAATTTTCCTTTTTGCAAACAATGGTAAACTTACTTACCTACTTAATGCAAAAATAAAAGGAGGACAATGTTTGCCCGCATGATTCAAGTGTCGTCACATGATTAGTATGGACTTTTATGGAATCAATTAGTGAAGCCGTATCATTGTGCCAACTTCATAGGTCTTCTTAACCCAAAGATCCTCTACTGGTCATAGTTTTCCCGTCTCCACATACCTATCTAGTTGTTTAATAAAACGTTCTAGTTCTAGTTTCATACCATCACTATCTTACATGATGGCCTTGTAACGCGCTTATTATGTCACATAAGTGATATTCACACAAAAAACACATTTACCTATATATCAGGTAATGCTATTTTGTTATATTATCTTTATCTAAATACATCAGTCGACAGTCAAAAACGTAGTTCTGATACGATAACATTCCCTGTCATCAATAGATTGCAAAACGTAGCTTTTAGCGTCAGATAGACAATTACTTCTTTCTTAGCCATAAAATCTTACTAATATTCATGCTTATTATATTAATGCGAAAGTGAGTTTATTTGTTATGTTTTCACGCTAAAACGGCTGAATGAATTTGGATGAAATGTGGCCTTATGTGGCACATAATATGTAAACTATGACCTAGAGACGGACATAGGCTACTTTTCATCCTGATCGCAGACGAAGTCGCGGGCAACAACTAGTTAAAAAATGAACCAGAGATTGCCTATGTAGGTTGGTCTTGTTGGTATGGACCCGTTGATGAATAAACACGAGTGTGGTGTCGGTAGCTCCACGTGAAGAGATGTTGTGGAAGGTAGGTATCAGGTATGCTCGGCCGGCTAACAGATAAGGTTTCATTACAGAGTTGTTTGTTCCTCGGTCGCGTTGTTGGATCCGTTTACCACACACTCACGTGTATTTATCACACGTTATTAGGTTGTAACTTGTAACTGAATGAACTATAGGTCAGTTTTCATAACCCGTGCCTGCTAATGACGTTCGAGTAAAGTCAGCATAGAAGAGAGAGATAAAGCAAAACAAACACCAAAAGGTACGATTACCTACTATCGTGGTGAACTGGTGACACGAATAACTTATTTATGCCAAACAAAAGAAGTTCAGTTCCAATTTTAAATATTGATAAAAAGCAATTACCTATACCTACAATGAATATGAGCTGAAACGACCAACTGAAGAGGAAGTGGTGACAGTGGTTGGATGTAAGTAACCCAATAAATTGTGATAACAGTTGGTACAAAACAATAGAGCTGACTAATAATGAATCAAAAGGCAATACAGTAGAGATTCAGCTAAATAAAGAACGAAGTACTCGAATAACAATTTTAACTTATTTTGCTGAAGCTAGTAGAATATTGATGATCAATAATGAATTAAACAAGTTCAACCTTGGCACGTTGGCGGTTATACAGCTTTTTATCGGAATATAACCGTTTAATAGCTACATTTAATGGATTCCGTGAAAACTTATTATTGAAACAAAATTATAAATTTAAAAAATTGACGAAACAAATAGGTACTTAATATAATTTGCGCAACAATTTTATTAACCAAACTGAACTCCTAGTATGATTAACCAATAAGTATGTCAAACAGTTTAAAGTACTTTACATTTTCCAACGGTCCCAACCGACAAACTGGTCGGTTACGAGTTCCGTTTTCCGTGTAGAGGTGTGTGACCCGAACGACAATGGAAGTTTATCTCTGTAGACATTGAACTTGAAGCCCTTAGAACTAAGAATAAGTTCAGCTGTCATTTAGCTCTCCTTGGACACCTGCCACTTTGTCTCATACGTTAGTTGGTGTACACGGGTACACCGTCCATCTAAAAATATATTTTCGTTTACCATGTTCATGTTCAACACTGCTACTTAAATATTTTTTTCACGTTTCTGTCTCCCAAGGTTAACTTCACCTTTTGTAACACATTGTAATTAAATACATTAAAAAAGCCACATTTTAATGAATTAAAAGATTATGTTGATTTACAGCGTTTTAAAGGCTCGTCCATACTGGCGCGACTTGTGGTGCGACGCGACACCGGTAATTGTTCCGCCCGTGAAGTTTTCTTAGAAATTGTATTCTTAAAGTCGCGTCGAGCTGTCGCGTCGCGCCTGTTTGTGGGCCTTAAATCTCATAAGTAGGTAAATAAATTAGGATGCAAAACATTTAATTTCCATCAAAATAAGGATCTGATATATTTTAAGGCAACGCATCAGGTATTGTATGCTTCCTCTAACCTTTGAAGAGGGCAATTCCCTATCATTTTTACCATCCGGCATCTAACCTTCACAAACTGACTGCCGGGGACAGCGTCACTCTGACATCACTATTTATACCAAGCGGGTATCGCCTGCTGCTCACATCCTCACTCTCTGAATAAAGCCGGGCAAAGTCCGCGATACCTCGATATAATCAAACATCAGTTTGACTTTGACTTAACGGCTAAGTATATTATTTAAATTATTTTGCATGCCGTACCCTGGTATCTCTCATTGAATTTGGTGTCAAATGATGACTAATAAAATGACAGCTTTCTATAATGATTTGTTATCGTTATACATTCTCGCCAACTTTTCCTTTAGGACATACATAATGTTTGGACGATTTGTCTCGCTATTCTTAAAAATTAGTCATTGTAAGCAGATACGGGGGGCATAGTCCCCGGCGCGTGGTCGGTCCGCACGCCTCGACTTTGAAACGCTCTCGTCCAGCACGCTGTCATCGCGTGCTGTCTGCTTCTATCAGATAAAAAATACAAATCGCACACCAACGTGAAATATGGCTGTTAGGTAATTCGTCCCAGCAGTGAATGAAATGATGGACATTTCATTACTTAATTAAATATTCGAAATTTCTCAATACCGACAGAATTTTCAAATGGTACGGAATAACTACTTCGATAAGCTAAGAATACAGCATCAGTCAGCGACCTCAATAGTTTCAACTCAACGAAGTCTTTATTATACACGACTGATTGGTAGTTTTGTATCTCGAGTGTCTAGCATGCAACATTGGGTAATATCCTGCGTGTGCAGTGATGCCTAGTTATAGTGCATGAACCCAACAACCCGCCTCATATCTGCTCTAGTAATGAACACTTGCGCTATTTATGTCCATGTATGTACCAACTTCGTTGTAAACCATTCCAGTTACATTGAGATTTATAAGTAGGTACGTGTACGCAGAATTGGGACGAGAATGTAACAGTCTTGATGTAATATAAATCTAGAATGGACGTAGAGCATAGTAGATAGTGAGACTATAAAAAATGTATTACTGAATACTGGTGGCGTTCTTGTTTCACAATCAAACTGAAACTTATCAACAACAGAAGGTAATTTGAAATACTCGATTACGCATAACTATGGGATTTATCTGTGTTTACAGATAAGATTTTCTTAATCTATTCTAAATAATACTAAGAATCATGTATTTCCATGAATATCATTCAATTTATTGTTATATCGCTGCTATACGTATTATACTGCTATATATATATTACTACGAAATAATAATTTGCTTTAGACTAAACTGCATATTTGGGACAGGAAAAAGACAGCATACTTAATTATACTAAAATGATTTATCAGTACGCTGGCTCGCTTCCTCTCCCCATTGAATACCTCATGATTTTGTCAAGTTATAATTAACACATTGTTATTTCTATTGTTTCAGGAAGCCTAATGATTTTTGATCTCAACCCCAAGATGGGGTAATTTATAAGACATTACCAAGTGATTCAGAGTACCGTGTTTATTGAGTGAAGTGTAAAATATAGTTTAACGAGAGACTGACAAATTAGCAGCCATGTATTCTATGAACTATATTGGCAAGTTCATTGCGAACTTTCGCGAGTTCTACAACGAGATCAACGGCGCGACGTTGACGGGCGCCATCGACGTGGTGGTGGTCGAGCAACCGGATGGCAGCTACACGTGCTCGCCCTTTCATGTCCGCTTTGGGAAGCTCGGCGTCCTCCGCTCCAGATTCAAAGTGGTAAGATACTTGATGATTTCATAAACAAAATAAGACCCATCTGCCAGTTAAGTATTAACTTGCTTCTACAGAAAAATTCTTAGGCTTCTGTGAAATGAATAGCGTCATTTTTAGGGTTCCGTAGTCAACAAGGAACCCTTATAGTTTCGCCATGTCCGCCTGTCTGTCCGCGGTTTAGCTCAGACTCTTAGTGCTAGAAAGCTGTAATTAGGCATGGGTATACATCGGCATTTAGTATACTTATGTAACGAAATTAAAAGGAAAACTATCACAGCTAAGTATAATTATAGGCTCTACAAGTTAACGAGTAATAATCGACCAACTTCCATTTTCAGTTGCAAAAACATTTTCTCCCTTACATTCCGTATGGGAGCTCCTGGGAGCAGTCCGACACGCACTTGACCGGTTTTTTACTTGCTCCCAGAGTCCCGGGAGGACTTTTATATCTATAGACAGTTCCCGTTTTATCAAAATCTTTAACAGTATCTACGTCATTTTCAGTGGAGACAGCAAGTATTATTATACTCTACATTTATATTCTGCATAGCATCTGAAACGTGAATAAATTGTGCTTTTTGGTACTCCATGTGCGCACGCTGAAAGTAATGTCTCAGCTGTTTTATGGGCGACATTAAAGGTAAATAATTACCTACATATACGTAAATTACTTCCAAGTCCTATGCTGTTATATTAGTACTATTATAGCTTTTGCCCGCGTGAAGGTCGGAAATTATCTCACGGGCACATACTACTGGGATAGAAAGTATCCTATGTCCAGGTCACGGTCTACTTGTGTGCCCAATTTCATCTACATCTGTTCAGCCTTTAGTGCGTGAAAACGTAAGAGACTTACGACTTGCGAGAGTTCCTTGCGCATTTATAATATTAGTACTTACTAATGGAAGTATAGGTCCAGTCCTGGTATTACTGAAAACTATTTGGTTGATTTTTGCGTCACGGTAGAAAAAGCAAGCCGTACGTTGAATGTAAATGCCCACGCGAAGAGTTAGACTTGTTTGGCCTTCAACTCAGTCAACTAAAACATCTCCAATACTTGCGACACCTAGCGACAGGCCACGCCTCTGTATATTCTGTCTGTATATATAGCACGTAACGAATGTTTTTTTGCAATAGGTTGCCGGTTATTTCAATCTCATTTGCATTTACATAAGGCTGTGTATTTACTATCTATTATACGTAAGTATTCAGATAGTGTTTTCCGCAAAGAGCAGTGTTGCGATTATCAGAGTTCATCTGTGTTAATGTAAACAGTCTGGTTCAACCAGTTACAAATATTAAGGCTCGTACACACTGGCGCGACTTGTCGCGCGACGCGACTTTAACAATACAATTTCTAATAAAACTTGACGATTGAACAATTGCCGGTGTCGCGTCGCGCGACAAGTCGCACCAGTGTGTACGAGCCTTTATTCAAGTGTCTTGGAGTACATGCCGTGCCTCTCTAATACATAAGTAGGTAACAATCTTTCAAAATGACAAGTCAATTTTTTATTCGCAAGCTCTTGAAATTCGCAGCAAAAAGTTGTTAGCCAAAATGTTGTCTCAAGTCGTCAATCATGTGCGATGTTAAAGAAATATAAAATATACATTTTGAACTGGTGGTGAACTGGTGACAGTCGAAAAGCGATTTCTCAAGAAGTCGATATTAAGACTATAAAAACGTAAACGCAAAGTGGGGTTAAAGACAAAAGAACGGAACGGAAAGTTTCAGTTTTTCTTCACAGTTCATTAGTTACATTCATCTTGGACGTCCTCCAGTAGCTAGTTCAATAGCGACAATTATTACTGAAATGTAAACCGAACTCCAAATGTCATTCTTTGGTAATCAATCGTCACTGTGATTCATAGTTGAGAAAGATCTGACGGACAATTTCAGCTTTTGTGAATCGTCAGCCATCGCTAGTCACATATTCGTCCACATATTAATGTGCCTACTAATTTTATTTTAATCTAGCTGTGTAGACGGAGCTTCCCCGTCCACATTCTTTCTCTATGCTCTCTCAGTTTACGCTCAATGCACGCGTCTGCGTCTAGATCATTCTCTGATAATACACGTACAAACCAAACCTTTCGCAGTTAGCAAATAAATATAAGTACATTTATATCAAACAACATTTCTTAGTAACATGGTTACTGATACGTCACAGTAATAATAACGAAAAGTATTAAAGATTTTAGCTATGATAATTTACGGTATTTTTTTGTGCAAATAATGACTCGTAAGCTGCAAAAAATAACTCTACTTATCAAACGATCGATAACCATGATAAATATAAAGTCTTTAGTGAAGAATATCTTTATTTATAATATTATTAGTAAGTACATTGTTTAGTGGTAAATTAGGGTACATTGCCAAAATGAGCTGAAGAATCTGCGTCTTACTCGCTTCGGGTGAAAATTGGAATAATGCCAAAGTAGGATACAATTCTCACCAAGAGTCTGAAGAATATTTGGCACAAATATTTTCTTCATCCGGGCACCTGTTAATTTTTTTTAATGGGATAAAACAATTATTGTCTCATTTCCATTACGTAGGTATACTCTGTTAATTGTTATCATTATCTACGTTTATTCTATGTTTATTCAATTAACTTTATCTCTGGATGTTGAAAACGTTGAAGTCTTTTATTGGAATAAATAAATTAAATTCCGGACACTACCTGAATGGCATGTCAATTATTTAGGTTAATAATGTAGAGTCACTACTTACTTTTATTTTCAGACAGAGTCCATAGTGTTAGAAAAAAAAAACTTAACATCTAGTGGTAGTAGGTACAGACACAGATTAACATACAATTAAAACTAAAATTCAGCGTGGAGCTGCATCCACCTCCGCAACATCGAAGAATTCCACCGATCTCCGAACACACTGAGAATACTATATACTATTTACGTTATATCAAGCCAATAAGTTTTTTAAATCTTACTCAGTTTCCAGCTCAAATAACGAATGAAAATCTTGTATTTTTATCTCACTGTAGTGAAATCTAAACATTCATGAGTTTCCCACATCGTAACAAAATATTTTTGGCTCGCTATATTATAGTTTCTGAGCCCACTTTGGTTTTATTTAATTTGCTATTCTTGGTTGAAACAAAAACTGGTTTAATGTAAACCACTAAGCACATAATGCGTAAAATGTAATCAATTGAGACTACAACCATTTTGATGAACAGGTGGATCTAGAGCTGAATGGTGAGCCGTTGGACATTCACATGAAGCTCGGAGAGTCGGGCGAGGCCTTCTTCGTGGAAGAGATGGGTGAGGACGAGGCCGAGTGTTCGGCGCACCTGGCCACCTCGCCCATCCCGGCAGCGCGCTTCGAAGACCTGTACGAGCCGCGGCGACGCAACTCGCTCTCCGTCGTCGAACCCGACCATGGACAAGCCTCTGATTATACGAAGAGAAGGTAATTTATACAGTTCAAAAGCATAATTAAAATAATATAATTCCTTATAGTTTATTTCTTCTAAAATATTTATATAGGTAAGAGTAACCATAACATAGCATGTTCGTTCAGCATCTAATATTATAGTCAAAATGGAAAGTGCCAGTTTGATAAATATCACACAAAATTACATTGCGTGCAAATTGTTCGAAAGCGAATTTCCCAATGCATTTGCATTATTCACACTGACGATTATGATAATAATTTTACTTGCACTATAAAATTACTCACTGAACCACGCTTCATTATTGACGCCATTAGATTTTATCATAAAAGCATAACAATATCGTTTTTATCCTACAGATACACAGCTGACGGACAATCAATGCAGAAACCTGACTTAAGTAAGATAACTAAAAATACCAAAGAGGACGACACAAATAATGACCATGATGCTTTATTTGAAATGGACGGCCTCGACGAGGCGACTGAGAAGGTGGACAGAGCACCCCGGACATTTGCCGCCACGCAGCTCGGCGGGGCCGAGAGCGAGGCGCACCAGGTGGTGCAGAAGATCAGCGCTCACAACGACTTCCGGCCCATCGAGGCCGCGCCCTCCAACCAGGACGAAGTCAAACCGAACGGCGGCAATGGAAAGAAGAAGAAGAAGACTAGAAAAGCAAGTTCAAAGAAGCACCAAAGAAAGTCTTCGACTAGTTCTATCTCGAGCCAGTCGGACCGCGCGGGCTCGGAGCAGCGCGCCACGCAACCCGCGCCCATTCCCAACGTCACCGACATCAACTTCTTTAGTGACACCGAGGTTCATGTTACAACACTTAGGTAACTATTACATCATGTTACATTATTGATCTCGTCACAAACGCGCGATTCACGAAAGTTGACATTTTTTGAGTGTCCAATAACATGTGTTCCACCATGCCCATTGTTGAGCGAGTCGCCTCATTTCAGTGAAGAGATGTCCAACCTCAAGCTGAACGGCGACAACCGCATCCCGCTGGCGTTGTCCGACACAGCGTTTGAGGTGCACGCCGCTCCCAGAAACGCGTAATAATCAATAATGAATAACATCCGTTCACTCACATGCTTGCAATAAGCACGACCCAGTTCATCGTTTCGTTAGTTCAATAGTTTCTGTTCATACCTAAACGCATTGTATCTCTTACTGAGATCAATCCACGTTGTAGTTTCTGTAAGTTGTACGCAATCACTCGCTTGTCGTAAAGTTATTAAGTAAGCGTAGTGCACCGCTCGATACCTAACACAATATATTATCTCGTGTTATGTCTTCATTAAATATTTATGTTCGCACTTTGTCGTGTCGTGCTTACTACTCCGCCACCACAGTAGACATTATGTACATCCTTTAAATCACTTTATATTTTTCTTACAGTATTCTAGTGGTAGTAGAACACTCGTATTTAAAAGCTTATTACTTTGACAAATTTTAAACAAATTTATTTTTATCCCACATAGATAATAATTATATCTGATCGAGGCATAGCAATAAATATGTAGGTTTAAAAGTATTTTGGTCGCATTGTGTCAATACGACTAATATTAATCAAAGGATTTAATTTAAGATATGAGTCAGGCTGACTCACTAACACATAATTAATTGGGTATTCTAAAGTCTAAAGTACATTCCTCTGTATCCAAGTCCCTCGTATGCAATAATATGATTATTTAGTAATTGGATGGCCTCAATTTGCACTTACGCGTTAACGTTATTATAACAGATATGCTTGACTAATTAATAGCAGAATCCAAAATTAAAACTTTACTCAATAAGTCCAGAATTTATTTTAATTCCTTGTCTAGTTGCCTACGCATCCGATATGTTTGCTGACTATAGAGCATTTGTAAGTAGCGAGTTTATGTTAGAGCCTCCTCGTTCTGCAAGTGGTCGCAACTGTTGGTGTAACATTATTATTTTTGGTGCAACAGAGGTTCGCGCAGCGGCACGCCGGTACAGTCGGACACAGAGGTCGAGCTGGCGGGGCGCCAGGGGGACAAGTCGTCGCAGTCGTGGCGCTGGGGCGAGCTGCCCGAGCCGCCCGTACGCGGCCCCGACTCGGCGCCCGCGGCCCACCAGGGCACGGGGCCCGCGGGCCCCGCGCCCGCGTCTCCCGCCGAGCCGCTGAGCTCGGACGAGGAGCGGCCCAGCCGGCGCGGCGTGCTGAGCGGCATGTTCCGCTTCATGTCCCCGCGCGACGCCGACGTGCCGGCCGAGGGCGTCTACCTAGACGATCTGGACCGGGTCGACCCTGATCTCTATTTCCCGAAGCACCACGCTGACAGATATCGATCTGGTGAGATCATTTGTAAGTTCCATATCTGTGGCTTGGTTCAAGCAGTGCCAAGGGTGTTTTTGACGTATCAGGTTTTTGTGTTATAAAAACTATATAAATAATATAATTACCTAAGTAAATTAAATTGTTTTGAAATATTTATACACATCCATTAAGAAGTTCAATTATAATATTAGCCAAACAATGACTCGTGCTACTGTTGAACCAAGCTGCGAAAATCGTCACTTTAGTATTATTTCATCAGATCCCGTTGGGTCTCACAATATCTATAACATTCCGTCATTACCCAGGTGCAGCAGGGGGCCCCCACACTATCCCGGGCCCCACAGAGGAGGAGTACGAGTCCGGTAACGGTCCGTCGCTGCCTCAGTCACCCGCCTCATTACCGCCAACTTTGGACTCCGATGACGATGAGAAGCTTCTAGCCAAGTAAGTATATGCCCACCTGATAAAAAATGATAGTTGTGGTTCGAATGTACGGACGGACAAGCAATGTAGATAGTCAATTTATTTCCTTGACTTTATTTCATACTTTTAGGGTCTCGGATCAGATCAGATTCATATCTTTATGTGTTTTCGACTGTGTAGTATACATATAATAATAATACCAGCCTATAATTGTCCCACTGCTGAGCGAAATGTCTTTTCATTCAGAGAAGTCACTAGCGCGTCGGCGATTTCAAATTTCGAGTCTAATAACTGGGTTCGGTCGCAGAGGTCAAGTGGGCGTGTACGTGCAAGAGGAGCACGTGTCGCGGGCGCTGTCGTTCGAGGAGTTCTGCCTGCGCGGCGGCGCGCTGGCGGCCGAGGGCCGGCTGCTGGTGCGGCTGGGCGGCCGCGCGCTGCCCTGGCGCAGCGCCGGCCCGCTGCTGCTGTCGCTGCTCGCCTACAGGCGCCCGCTGCCCAACGTGAGTTACTACTGAACAACCATACGGAAACTTCCTTCATTTATCAATTTTCGGAACCCCAAACTCGATGTCGTCATAACATATACAGGATGTAAAAAGAACCCATCACGAAACCGTCATCTGTACATCAGACTAAGTTACTGTGCAAAAATAATTGCTGGGATACGACTTTTATTCGCTGTTTATTGTAGTACGCAATATAACGCACGTAAAGTGACTCTCGACTTCGTTAAGGGTATTTTTACACCGTTTGTCAAAGTTTGAACAAAGAATCTCTTTTCTATTTGCAGCGTGTGCTGGAGTCCCTAGAGAAGAGCTCCGAGAAGGACGAGCCTCAGTCGCGCACGTCAGACAGCACGGCCAAGCCGCGCGGCTACTCGTGGTGGAGCTGGCGCCGCTCCACGTCAGACGCCAAGCAGTGAGTTACACTATACTTTAGATAACAACCTCGTTCTTATTGGAAGGGCCAAATCAAGGGTCTTTAAATTACATTTTGTGCCGACGCTGATGCCAAGCAGTGGGTGACACTATGTACGCTCAGGGAAAATAATTGCTTAGCAAATAGACATACGCAATGTTTGGCGTGCCTTTTCATACGACTATCAAGAAATGATAGTTGTGATTTGAATTTTCGGACAAACTAAAACTTGCTAACCATTCCAAGATGGCAGGACTAGCTATAATAGTGCTTTTGACCTTAGTTCATACTTTAATATCACCCATCCTACATATTTCAGCACCGAATCTTCGCCTCCTAAAGATGACGTCATGCCAAAAGAAACCGTGGCACAAATTGAGATGGCAACGGAACCTAAAAATGTGACCATTCGTGAGCCACTCGAGGAGAAGCAGAACTCCTTGGAAGAGAAACCAGATGAAGCCAGAGAATTAGATATTGTTGAAGAGATGGACCCCAGAGAGTTTCTTGGAGACGGGCCGCAATCACTACCACAGATTGTTGAAACTCAAGATCGAGGTAACTTACGCATACATTCATTTTTTATTCTCTTAATCATTAGTTTTGTATGATACATTCTATAATTATAATTTTTTGTTCATAGTTGACCGACATGATCATAGCTCGTCCGATTCCGATCAAGATGGGCACGTCAAAAGGCCTAGTCGCAGACATTCATCCTTTAGAAAAACTTTACGACTGTCTTCGGAACAAATTGTAAGTTCACTAAATATCAATGTAGAAAGAATAATATTAATTTATGATGAAAGATATCATAGTTTCAAAATTCTAATTTTGCATGCTTGTTCTCCAGAAAAACCTCAACCTCCGCGAAGGCATGAATGAAATGGTGTTCAGTGTGACAACAGCGTATCAGGGCACGACGCGGTGCAAATGTAACGTGTTCCGGTGGCGATACGACGACAAGATTGTAATTTCAGATATCGACGGGACAATCACCAAGTATGACGCATTTTATAATCATATTTTTAACACTAAAAATAATACGTAAGGAAAAAAATATTCAAGATTAGATAAAATCTTATAATATAATAATACTAAAAATGATTCATTGTTCAGATCTGATGTTCTGGGACACATCTTCCCGCTGGTGGGAAAGGATTGGGCGCAGTCCGGCGTTGCGCAACTATTTACTAAGATCAAGAATAATGGCTACCAGTTACTGTACTTATCTGCGAGAGCTATCGGACAAGCGAGGGTGAGTACTACAAAAAGTTATTGTCCGAAGATAATGTGTTTTGTTAGTCTTTGACACTGTTCTTGCTCGTACATCATTTATTAGAGAACAAAGTAACGTTGTGTGACGTCCAGACATTTTAGAATTAAGTACGTAAAATATAAGGCTCAGTCAGACCTTAGTAACAATTTGTCTTTACAGCACTTTATTACGTAGCAGTAAGGGCCGTTTTTCGTAGTTCCAAGTACGAACGTGACATACGGTTGTGTTTATTGAATGCGGTTAACTTTATATTTGAATAAAACCTTTTTGGCAAACACCAAATATTGACTCAGACCATTTCCGATACCTCACGGATCGGAAATGGTTTGCGTTAATATTTGGTTTGTAAATCCTCAATAAATAATAATGAAATCTCTTTCGTCAGGTGACCCGCGAGTACCTCCGCTCAATCAGACAGGGCGAGGTGTGTCTGCCGGACGGTCCGCTACTCCTCAACCCCACGTCACTGTTGCGCGCCTTCCATCGCGAAGTCATCGAGAAGAAGCCTGAAGAGTTCAAGATCCAGTGCCTCGCCGATATCAAGGCGCTGTTCCCGCAAGGCTCGAACCCCTTCTATGCGGGCTATGGCAACAGAGTTAATGTGAGTGTCGAATATTGAAAAATACATCAGAGTACTCGATCACACCGACGATCAGTGTCAAAAATTGTTGACACTGAAATTAAAGGTCTCTTATAAAATATTGTCTCATAATCATGATACTTCCACACACTTACTTTCTAGACTAATCACATTTTTTATGATACAGGAAATGATAAATGTTCTTTTTTAATCTGCAGGACGTATGCGCATATCAAGCAGTTGGCATTCCGATCGTGAGAATTTTCACTATCAATTATAAGGGCGAACTAAAACATGAACTGACTCAGACATTCCAATCCACGTAAGTATTCTCTCACTACTGTAAGCTTTCCGTCACGTTCTGTTTCACGTTGCCTAGTCACTAACACCGTATTTTACTCACTGTACTGAGTATTATATTTTTATTTCAGTTACAACGTGCAAAGTGACATGGTCGATGATTTCTTCCCACCACAGAAAACTGAAATAGTTATTAGCTAACGCGAGGTTTAGGTGTCCAAATTATATAAGTAGTTATGAGATTAGCGAGCACACGATATTAAGCCGGTAAGCCGAATGGAATGACTTGTAAGGCTTGATCACGTTTGCGGCCGTACTTCATTCATTTTCAAAAACAAAATTAATACCATGTAACCAAAATTTTCTATAACGCCATAACTAGCTGAATACTAAAATATTACTGACAATTAACTTGCAATCATCGACATGTCATCTGTCTTGTCTTTTTTCTGTGTTGGTTTTTGTCTTCGGGTTTTTTTTTTTCGTTAGTAATATTATTATTTTCATGATGGTGTGGATTCTTCTGGGTTTTTTTAATAATAATCTTTCACTTTCGTGCACAAAACTCTTCTAACTCACTTATGTTTCATCACCATACATAAACAAATCCTTCAGGATACAAAAAATCACGTCAAAAATGGTTGATCATTGTGTTTGTCTACCAACAAACCATATTTGTATGTGTAAATGCGTTAAATGTATGTGAATGTAATTAACTACACTTCTATCTGAATCTTATTGAAAATTGTTTGATATTATTGCATTATTGTTACTTTCACACTGAACCACAACAATTAAGAAATTGTTTCACTCTTCCTATTGATTCTTTGCGCATGGAAACAATTTCACTAGGGTATCTTTGAATGTAACAACTGCCAGCAGTGTTGCACTAGTGCAATCGCCTATGAGGTTAGTTGTGGGACCCTACAGGATAGGGGGAGCAACAAGCCTTTTGCGACTAAACTGAGAAATTACTTATCCGGGTATCCAACTGAGAACTTATGTGACAAGAAATTAAAGATGATAATGTTCTTCAAAAGATTTACGAACTCTGCTTAAAACTGCTGTATCCTTCAAGTATTTCCGCAAGTATGATTGTAACAACACGACTGTTTCCTCTGCAGATATTCGCACATGTCGGTGCTGGTGGACCAGGTGTTCCCGCCGGCGCAGTGCGAGCCCAGCGACGAGTTCTCGCAGACCGTGTTCTGGCGCGAGCCGCTCCAAGAAGTCCAGTTGCCTCCCATATCCCCACCGCCACCCAAACATCACTGATCAAATGATCAGCTACTTTCTACAAATCTACAATATCTTTTCCAACTCTAAACTTTATCGCTTCTTTTATTCCTATTTTGAACATAAGATTCAATTATATGAACGTGCATAACTTGGCTTTGCTTACTCCACGATGTAAGTGGAAAGGCAAACACTTGAAACTTGGTTATTCCATTATTTAACTAGAGTGTCGCGTAGACTTAGCTGGAATGATAGTTTCATTTAGGCTGCTTTAAATATAGGATGTTTAGTTTCTTACGCCGATAGTTAAAATATAGAGATAACTAAAATGTAGTGAATACCAAAAACAATATGAAATGCTTAACTTGTAGTATCTCGTGTGTGTTACGTACGTTTGATTGTTGTCCTGTGATGTGTCTAGCGGAATATTATTTTGAAAGTCTTTATTTACTTTTTGCAGTAATGTAAGACTTGACGAGGGTGATTAATATGATTTACAATTAATTCTCTGCGAAGACTATGTATACATGATGGTAAATGGTTTGCAGATTTAGGTTACAAGGAATCAAGTTAAGTTTTGGTTTCGTCGATTATGTAAGCTGTGATGTCGTCGACTGATAACGATGCTTTATTTTTATACTGTGATTACTTATTTGTACGTGCTAAGTTATATTTGTGTTAAAGCAATACACATTCGTAAAATGCGGAGGCTTAGCTTCTGATAGATTTATTATATTCTTTGTAATCAACACCTCTGATGATTTTGAAACATTGATTTGTAATAGTTAATATTATGTCGAATTAGAATTTGGTATATTTTTTAAAATAATTTATTGTTGTTTCTGTAATTGTTTCAATAAATATTTTCAGAAATAACTAAATATTGTTTTAATGGTCTTGTTTATTTCATTCGTAATTAAATTTATCTATGCCAATAATTAAGAGCATGTCATATCGGCGGCTTATCACCGTTCTAATCATGTTCACGTGCATAAGGTTCAGGTACATGAACTGTGCCCACGCAGTGCACGTGCGCGCCCACATGCGTAATCTTTGCTTTGTCTACAGGTTGTCCGCCAAAGAATTAACTTACTACTGACGTCGGCCTCTGGCCTCTGCGGCCCAAATAGCCTCATATAATATATCATAAGATTACCGAGGAGTCTCGATACAAAATAGCTCAATTTACAACACGACCTACATACAGGGGGCAGTCATTTTGATGTCCGTGACTACCGCAGGACCACCAACGCCAATCGCTTCCATATTTGGTAAATAATTAGTACCCAATTGCTACTAATTGATACTCGAACCACAGAATTGGTACCCTAGTAGTTTTCGATAAAATCGACTTTGAAGGTGGTCCTGCGGTAGTCACGCTCGTTTCAGCAGGACCACCATGAGCGCCGAAAAAGGGGGCATGCTGCAGCTATTCTAAGTATACAAATAATTAGTACTCATTGATATGATTAGTTTCGTAAAAAAACAGAACTGAAACATTTGTATTTACCGAGAAATCAACGATGATAAGTTTCGCGCGCTCGTTCAGCAGGACCACGACTTTGAATGTTGGTTCCAAGTTTGCAGCGCTTGTCGCATTTCTCAAACCTACATAGAAAATTAGTACCCTGCAAGATCAAATTGATACCCCACATTTAACATTCGTCCTCCAGTAGTTTACGAGATATACTATGCCATTGGTGGGGTGGCGGTAGTCACGGTGTAAAATATTCATTTCAAGATTTCCCTATTAAAAACTCTGTTAACCCATTCGTTGCCACCAACGTACCATTTGCGTTGATCGAGAGTGCAACGTCATGCCACCAACGCACCATATGCGTTGAGTGTGCTGTAGGACGTTATTTGGCATTACATAAAAATGATAGAAATGTATTTAAATATTTGGCAACATTCACGGCTAGAAACATTTTTTAAATCTAGAAACACTGTTGGTTTTTGCTTCGGACTGTCATTCTTGTTTTGGTAAGGAAAAAACGGTTGGTGCTGTGAAGGTCTATTTTAATTTGGGAATAACTGAAGTTTTATTGAGTTTTTATTGTATATTTCTGAATTGGGAGATAAAGGGAGGCATATAGCATAATATTCTTAATTTATAATTTTTTCCGCTGTTTCATTGTGTATTTTATTTAAAATGAAATCACATGAACGGATACGGTGCGTTCATTGGCATAGCAGTAAAAGCCCTCGTTCCCACGGACGTAATAAAATCGCGGCGGGATAAAATCGCCCAGCGCGTTTTTTCCGCGCCTTCGACAGAGTGTTCGAACGAGCGTGAAAAAATCACTTGGAATTAACTCTTCGTGCAGTGCGGACGTATAATGGACTCAATAAAATTATTAGCGGTAGCTATTTGTGTGGCCAGGAGACGACAAAAAAAGCAGAGAAAATTAACCCGATGTCCCCTGACCTTGAGCGCATGATAATGATAACGAGCGATGTGTGTAATCACTATAATCACAGAATAGTACTGTAATGTAACAAATAAAAAATACGTATTGAAACTTACACCACCACGCACCACAACCACAAAAAATGCCAAATATAAACACTTACATCGATCATTCTTTATTTTAGGACAGAGGCATTCCCAGTCTTCGTTTGATAAAACCTTACAAACTTCCCAAGCATCATTTTTTTTTTGTTTGTTGGCGTATTCCGGCATTGATTTATCATACAAAAATGGTCTCCTCTCGACCTCTAAAATTAAATTTTCTGGATCCAAATCCCAATACATAATTTTATCCGCCCGCACTTGCGGCACGTCTACACTCTACAAGCCGGTGCGCCGAACTGAGCATCGCGCGCGATTTTTACGCGTCCGTGGGAACACAAGTACAGAACTTCGTATGTCGCATTCATTCAACGCTCAACGCCGAGCGTTGAAAATCGAACACTGCGCGATTTAAAATCGCGGCGTGGAAAAATCGCGGCCGTGTGAACAGATGTACCGCTTTGCATTTGTTCCATTCCAAGCGCGCCACGCGATTTTATCACGCGCGTGGTTTTCGCGTCCGTGGGAACGAGGGCTAAAAATCTTTTTTGGATGGTTTTATGCATAACAAATCACGCCAAAAATATATGCACGTATTTTTTAATCTATAATGCTATTCATCTTTGGTTTCAAAAGAAAAGTTTCTGCCTATACCTACTAACATTTTGATTAAATCTATACTAATATTATAAAGATGAAGAGTTTGTTTGTTTGTTTGAACGCATATTTTTTTTTAATAATAAATGTATCTTCATTTAAATTCTTTTTGTTTTGTCATAATTTCAACCTATTTATTCACTAAAATAATGTTTACTTACTGCAATCCATTAAAATCGTCGATTCTGCATGACTTTTTCAAATTCGTCTAGACGTTCTTCATGCATAAACGGCTGGACGAATTTGGATGAAATTTGGCAAACAGACATATAACATAATTATATCAAATAATCTATAATCATATATATCAAATAATTGTAATCTGTCAGCGTCAGCATTATGCGTTCACAATACGTTTTCCTGTAAATGTTTCGGCAGTGCAAACGTACGGTAACAAACACACACAATGTTTCGCATTTATAATATGTATTAGTAAGAGTAGGTAGTAGGAAATATTAATACTAAAAGACTATATGAATAAAGAACATGTTGCATAATACTATCCAAACGTCAACGCAAACGGTGTGTTGAATGGCACTTACGTTTTATTTTTTTACCAGTGCCACCAACGCATTTGTTGCGTTTACCATTTTTGAGTGGTTTTTTTTTATTTAGGGTTTATTTTCAAATAAAAATCATAAATAATTTCGTATTTTCTATTGAAATCATCAAAAATATTAAGTGGCACCCAGGTGACCCAGGTGATGTTTTTAAAATTTAAGTGGCAATGAATGGGTTCTTCCCAAATTTATACAAAAATTAGTACCTGTAAAGAAGTTATAGTGACCAAAAATTCAGATTCCTAAGTGTTGTATTTTAAGAGAAATTAGCTTTCATTACTTTTCCATACTAAATATCCACGTATAACCCCACCAAATTAAGTTGTCAATTTTATTTATTACATATAATTATGTTACTGTTGTACTTATAGAAAATATATGTAATAAATAAAATTTCTTAATATTTACCTACACAGTTTGTATAAATATTATAGATATTGAACTGTGTTATTACTATTCCGACATACACATAGTATGTGCACGAGTGTACATCTTCTAAACAGCGCAATTTAATACCATTGACAACTTGTTTGTCTCCCTGAAATTGTTTTCTGTAATTTGATACCATCGACACTCCCTGTAGGTGGCACTAGTTTTTATTCTTGGCTTATTAATGTTCTGTGATTTTTTTGCCTGGATGATGCACACAATGCAGCAAAAATTTAAGTTATGGAAGTAAGAAAAAATACCGAATGAACATGAAAGAGGGTTGTCATTCTTTAATTCTAAGTTTATTTATCATATAGGAGATAGAGCAGAAATAAAGCAGGAAATTAATATGTAAAATATTATATTTTTTTAAAGTCTTAAATACTATGATTCGTCTTCTTCCATGGCCTTTTCTTCTTCATCATCGTCATCATCATCATCTTCACTATCATCATCAGCGATGTCCAGGTCTTTATGGAAACCTTTCCCTTTAGTCCAGTGGCACTTTATGACAACTTTAAACTTAGCCATTTGGATTCCCAAGAGTTTCAATATGCTTGCCTGCTCTGGTGTTAATGCAGCTCCATTTTTGCAAACCTAAAAATAAAAATTAGAAAGTGCTCAAAACTTGAGAAGGGCTGAAAAAATTCGAGTCTTTAAAAAAAAGATGTGTTTGTTAAACATTTAATTTTGAATAAGGTTTTTAGGGAAAGAATAATAGAAAAGTTGTTCAGAAAATAAACGAAAATCTGTTTTAGACTATATTGTATCTGTTAGGTAGGATGGACAACATCTGTCGGGTCAGCTAGTAAGTAATAAAATTTGAGTTTGAAACAATCTGAGGAAAAGGTTGTGTAGTTGTGTAGTCTTGTGCGCTTTACTGGGTTCACTAGATTGGTACACTTTATACGGAAAAATACTTTATCGGGTTCACCAGATCAGGGGCCTAAGTCTACTAGTTTATGTGAGTGGTTTATGTGAGTGAAAACTTGAGAAGGGCTGAAAAAATTCGAGTCTTTAAAAAAAAGATGTGTTTGTTAAACATTTAATTTTGAATAAGGTTTTTAGGGAAAGAATAATAGAAAAGTTGTTCAGAAAATAAACGAAAATCTGTTTTAGACTATATTGTATCTGTTAGGTAGGATGGACAACATCTGTCGGGTCAGCTAGTAAGTAATAAAATTTGAGTTTGAAACAATCTGAGGAAAAGGTTGTGTAGTTGTGTAGTCTTGTGCGCTTTACTGGGTTCACTAGATTGGTACACTTTATACGGAAAAATACTTTATCGGGTTCACCAGATCAGGGGCCTAAGTCTACTAGTTTATGTGAGTGGTTTATGTGAGTGGGTGGTGGCAATGGTGAGTTTTTGACAGTTTTTGTATGGCAAATCTGTCAAAAATTCACCATTGAGAGACCATTGCAACATTTATAAATTAGTAGACTTAGGGCCCAGTAGATTTTGACCAGATGGCAGGTAGCCAAATGATTCCATATCTGCCGACCCAGATTGTTATAAGGCCATATCAAGATCTAATCACCATCTACTCTTTGGTGGTACAGTAATTTTATTCTAGGTGCATCGTCTTCACATAATATAAATAATGTATACAAAATATTGTAACAGAACAAAATAAGAAAATTGATTTTGAAAGAGTTACAGTGGAGTTACTTGCCCATTCTTCTCCATACGAAAACTACCTTTTGGAAGGGGGTAATTGAATCAATTCTACTTTTTATGTAAATATTTATTTTATTTTTACATTTAAAAGTGCCTTTTCTGTGCCTATTTGAAATAAATTATTTGAGTTTGACTTTATCACGTCATGTTAAAAGTAGTAGTTGTTACTAGTATCACACATACCTGATATTCTTTGATAAGATTTACAACACCTCTTTCTAGTGATGTGGGCAGACCGAGTCGCCTCAAATGAGGTTCAATTGTGTGGGAGAAGTCTGCAAGGGGGCCTTGTGGGAGTATCACATCTTTAGTAGCTACAAATCCCGCACGAGCATATTCTGCATCACGGAACTCTTTGAACCATTCCAAAACCTCAGGTACATCCTTGTTTGTCATCAGCAAGCCACATTGACCCTTTAATCTCTTTGATAGCTGTAAAGTATTAACAAATTGTTTCAAAAGGAATTTCTAATGTTTCAACATATTGTGGTGCCACATTATTAACTGAAGATGAAAACTTACCAGATTCAACTGCTCTTCTACTTCATCACTCTTAGTCCTTCCAAGTGCGACAGCCATGACTTTATTTTTACCAAAAAAGAATCTAGAGTCTTTCCACTCATTGCGTAAGTCTTTCAATTTTGTGTTGCGCATGTTATCGACAGTGAATAGGAATATGTGTTCATATTTCGATAGTGAATTCCTTATTTCTTCTATTATTTTCTGTTTGTTTAGTAACCCTTTCTTGTTTGTTTTTGTTAGAGAAACTGTAATAAGTAATTAAAGAAATGATAACTTAAAACTATTCAAAAAAATAAATGGCAATAGGTTTGCCCCCTATTACAAAGGGACTTAAACATAACTGGCGAAATGTGTGTGTACTATAGATATATTATTCCCCAAAGCGATACAGGTGTGATGTTTTGTTATGTTTCATGATAAGTGATCCGAACGTGTATAAAAAGTTTATAGAACAGACTGTATTGTAAGTATAGTATTATTGTTAGAGGTACTACACAAATCATATTATTATACGAAAACTCGACTTGTAAACCGTGAGTTTCCGTTTTGCTAAAAATCTTCAATTTTAAGAATAAGTCAGCATGGTAATCATTTACTTTAAGGTTATTTCTTACCTTTCTTATCCCTTTTTGATTTCGGCATTTTGCGATTGTATTTTACAGTGTTACACCTTTTACATATATCGTTATAAACGAAATAAAACTATGTAGAAAACGAATATAGCCAGTAAATTAATTACCACAACATATGCTTACTTAACCTCAAACACACAAATTACAATACAAATAAATGAATATGAATGAATTAAAGCGTGACATTGACACTTGACAGACACTCTCCACTCCACAGATAACGTTAACTAGTCGGAGACAGACTCAGGCAGCGTTTTCTTTACTGTGCGTTAGCACTGACGAAATATTCACAGCATGCATCATGCATGTTGAAATCTCTATTTCCTGTCACATATTGTATCGCAGCATGTGTGAATGTTTCGCCAGTGCGGCGAGTGCAAATGCACAGTTAGCAAAGTGACAGCTAAGCATGGAATATATAAGCCAAGCAAAAACATGGAATTAGTATGTACTTTATAAAACAATTACTGGAAGGGGTCATTCCAGTTGGACCAAAAACATCGAAAAGTCGATCTTGAAAGAGAAGACTGAACTCCTTTTCTAATAATGTGACCAATATTTACTGGACAAGTAGGTCACACCTTCTCCTCATGGACGTAGGCAGTAACTACGGAACGCCACCTGCTCCGATCCATACATAAGTACTCCTTTTGCTTTGATGACGTCCCTATATCTGATCTGATCACACACGTACACTGGTTGCGAGTAGTTAGACGGTTTTTATTTCCTAATTTTTATGTATACCTTCACAAATAACTCGGAATACTACTAGTTTATTAAATTATTGAACAGTGCCACATTGTGCGAGTGGGACACACTACAGCATTGATATTCACAACCATTTGATACGCTTCGTCGCTTCATCACACTTCATCTATTATTATTAATATTATTAACAGAGTCCTCTAAAAGCTATTCATAATCCGATGCCCGTTTTTCTAGGATAAACAAATTAGACAACCGCTATTCTTCCGACCTGAGCTTCCGACAGTGTATTTATGTCGGGTACCTACCAGGCAAATCAGGTAACTGAAAATGTGTTCTTTTCGATTCGGAAGCCTGTCGAATGGTTGTGAATAGGTATGCAGATCTGTGTTCCCCTTTTCAAGACCATTTTTCCGGACGTCCATTGGTAATGCTAAAGAAAGTATAATTCAAAATGACTAATAGATTTTTATTTTACAATTTTATAGGCTCTTTTGAAAATGAGGTCTAAAGAATAATAGAATAATAGAGGAATAGACAATAGAAGACTTCACTATTGCCCATAGATAAAAAAAAGGAATTTTAGGCGATTTTTCAGACTCGTACTCGGCTCAAGTGCCAGTGGAAAATTGCGACGGATAATCAGGGGGACAATTCTCTAGAAGATACGAGGCCGTCCGAAAGTAGTTCGATACTAGTACACCTTCTAGACCTTAGTAGACCTTCAGGTAGCAAACTTTCACACTAGCGAGCAGCAGTAAGCACAGTAATTTTTACCCGTTTTCACGCTGTCTGACGCTGTTCGCGCTTAGCACTTGACGCAAACTACAGACCTCAATAATGCTACGGTTACATTGTCGATAACGCAAAGTACACTTCTTAAGCTCTCTGTTTTACAGCGAGTCGTCAAGCGGTATACGAGAGAGAACGCGCGTAGTGTAGTGTACGCAATTCGCAATATCGCGACAATGTAACCGTAGCCGTAGCATAAATGTACATACCTGTGGACTGTGAATGCATTGCAATATTGTTTGCCGCAAGTTGCTTGTGCAGAAAATCCAAACAACAACCGACAAGCATCGAATCGAAATGGGAGATCGGCTCCTATAAAGTTACTTTACTCTTTGATCGGCCGCAAGGTTGCATCTACACTACACAGTACCCATTTTAAAAAGGCTAAAGTGCACCAGAAGGAGGGTAATGTTTTTCTTAGCTTATACATTAATTACTTCTAGACGACTTAGTTGCCTAATTAATTTCTTCACAAATTTATAGCGGGCACAGCAGCTTCTCTAGTCATCCAATCTCTCTTCTCATCAGCAGATGAATGATGAAAGCAGATGACGATTTCATGAAATATTTATAAACACTAATGTACCTTACGAAGTTACGACTTATAGGTAGTTTTATAAAATTGCCAATTGGCCAATCTCTTATCTAATCATTCAAAAAATGCGCGCCAGAACACTGACTTCCTGTAACCATGCAAAGTGACCTATTACGTACTT
This sequence comes from Eupsilia transversa, assembly GCA_914767815.1. Taxonomy (NCBI): domain Eukaryota; kingdom Metazoa; phylum Arthropoda; class Insecta; order Lepidoptera; family Noctuidae; genus Eupsilia; species Eupsilia transversa. The sequence continues at coordinate 7,111,615 of OU611874.1, forward strand.
TTCTTGTGTTACAATATGTATCCGTCTCTTTTTTTACGATAAGGCAGAAAGAGTACGCAATATATTCGACGATAACTGCGTGATCGTGAATACCTCGCATCGTGCTACGCTTCCTTCATAGTAATCCAAGATGGCCGACTCGTAATGTGAACCCTGTTCCGTTTTTGTTTCCCCTCTGGCCCCGCTGCCGTCAGTGTAGTATATCGTTCACCGCAAGACAAAAACCGATATTGTGTTGTAATTTGCTGGTTTAATTACTTTTTTTCCCTTCCAACAAGTAAGTGCATTAAAATTATATTAAGTGAATGCAATTTTATGTGTTTCTCACGAAGTGTCGATGTTCAAAAATCGTTTTCTCACAAATCTGTGACTGTGACGCATAGAAGGAGTGCCCCTTGTGCAGCAGCCATTTTGCCCGAGCCGGCGACACGATTTCGCGGTGCGGTTAGACATAATTCTAAATTTTTGTAATCGGAATTTATGTTCTACACAACGGATTTGCTTTTATTACGTACGTTGTAATTCGTAAGGTGTATTCAGACGTTCCTTACAACGAGATCGGCCGCGTAAGTTGGTTTTTTTAGCTCTCTTTTACATTTTCTTCATACGTGACTGAATTATATTTTTGGATTATTATCCAGGATCAAGGAGATTGATTGTAAACTGATGCTGTGATATATATATTATACGTTCATCCATTTAGTTCCGTTTGGAGTGCGTGGGCATGTCGAACGTTAGCGTATTCATAGAGGGAACTGCGATCTCACTAGTGCGTCGTAATTTCGCCGTGCGTAGTCATGCCGTTATCTTGGTCAATTCAATAACTATGTAATGTCATTGGACATTGAAGGTAGTCCCAGTACGCATTTAGAGGTAATTACGGCCCACTAAACTTGGGATGACATTCCTTTCACCACTTCTCCTGAGTGATATTAATTTAAATTACGTTGTGTAACTTGGTTAGGTTGTAATTAGGTAAGTATTTGATCTAACGTTAATATCATTACGTTCAATTTACTTACATCGCTTTTCAGATAGATAGGCACGTGCGTGACATTGAGGCGACAGCACAATGCTCTCATGTATATGATACTAGATATATAATGTACCTGTATTATTATTACAAGGCTTATGTTAATCATTAAGTTAATAGTTTTCCTCATCCTCAGAATGTTATAGACTTGTGAATGCCTCTTTCAGGAGATGAGTTTTCTACTTCTGCATTTACTTAGAATAGTTGCTGATAGTTGCTTGGGTTATATTAGTCATAGCAATGCCTCTGCTACTGTATGTAAAACAAAACTGAAGTATAAAAATATTAGTTACGCTCCTAGCACTCATATGCTAACTGAGTCTACAGCTAAGTACATTTGGCTAGACTCAGACATAACTTGGCATCTTAGTGATAATCGAGGTTTTATCTATGGCAAAAATGTGCAGGAGTCAGATCTCTTGTGATATTTCGCCATGCCAATTCTAAATCTGTACTAAGCTACCGCTATTTTGAATAAATCTCCTGTAAGATATCAATTGTAACTGCCATGTTTGTCATGACACATTGCCCTTGAAAGATTGTCATCATGTTTAATAATGTGTGATACATAGGTACCGACAATATTTTAGTAGGAGGGTTCTCTGTAAACTGTAAAAATGTGCTACAATTTATAACTCAATACTTTTTGTGGTACATAACATGTTTTTTAGTTCTGCAAAAGTATTATAATTCTTCATCATTTTATTTCAACGGCAGCCGTTGAAATAAAAAGATTACTTGACTTGATAGGAAAATAAAACCAATTACATAATAAATGATTAAGTATTACATCAGCTTTTGTCAAATATATGAAAATGGGTGTCTATGGTACTGGTAGTTGGGAGGGGGAGGCATTCTAGGGGTCATGACCCCACCCTTACTTTATTGTAAGAATTTGTTGAACTATTAACTATTTTCTTGTTGGAGTGATAAGTTTTCACAGCTTCCCAAAAAAAACATATTTTTACATTTTTGATTTCTTACCTTTTAGAATATTGAAGATGCTATACAAGTAATCAGAATTGTCCATGTTACTCAGCATTGTTGAAAATGTTTGATAGGGCTTGACATAAAATAACTAATTTTTTTAAAGAACCTACATAGTTACTTCCTCTGTGATCTGCTATGAAGACAGAAACAACATCAAAATATTACTTAATGTTTGTTATCTTTACTCACAACAAATGCAATTCCTGTAAATTAGGAGCTATTTACTATAAACTGTGAAACACCTGTCTCTGGACTGGTCAGAATTTTATGTGTTGGTTTTTTTTAAATGTATCTATGTGAAATAGGTTCCCTTTATAAAATCCCACTTATTTATGTAATGAAATATTTACTGAAGTACGTAATATTACAATTTACTTGGTATTTTATAATGGCATAGTAACTGGAGAGTCGCGTAAAAAGCTATAGGTAGGTAGATAAGGGTAGCGTGAGGTAGGCGCCGGGCGGACGGGCGCGGTGCAGGAGGGGCGTACGCGAGGGTGAGGAGGGGTGTGTGCAATCGTCGCGCTAGTCGTATTTCGTCTGGAGTGTTTATCCCGCGTCGCCGGATCAATACTGTTGGCGCAGTGGCGGTGACCAAGCGGCGGCGCGGCGACACGGCGCGTGCCTAGCCTGCTAGTAGCTTGAGTCTGTGAGATGCTGTCAAACCGAGCGGACGACGCGTCGATGTCGCGTTTGGCGTGAGAGGCGCTCTTTGAGCTTTGTTGAATTTTCATATTGCGCTAGTGCGCTCGTGAGCCTCTACCTAAGGTGCGACTATCATCCATCCATGATGACACATACCCTATATGCGATTCGCTTCGGTGAAAGTGACGCCTAACGATTAGTCTTTCTGATAAAATTTAACGCACAGTGAGTCGTCAATGGCTGTCGATTCAAATAGTTTATTCGTGATTCATACTTAATTGCAGGGGCATCAGTGAAATAATCCTCTCCCATCGTCCACGATGTCCGTCGACAAGGAGGAACTGGTGCAACGCGCCAAGCTGGCGGAGCAGGCTGAACGATATGACGACATGGCGGCCGCGATGAAAGAAGTCACGGAAACCGGCGTCGAGCTGAGCAACGAGGAAAGAAACCTGCTTTCCGTTGCTTACAAAAACGTGGTGGGCGCTCGACGATCGTCATGGCGCGTCATCTCCTCCATTGAACAGAAAACCGAAGGCTCGGAAAGAAAACAACAGATGGCAAAAGAATATAGGGTTAAAGTAGAAAAGGAGCTCAGAGAAATCTGCTACGACGTCTTGGTAAGAATCCTTCTTGATTACTCATGTTTTTCAGGGTTCCACTGATAACTGAGTCTTAAGTCCCTCGCTACCGTGTTTGTACATTAGATCGTGGAATTTATTCCAAACTAAGTAAGATTAACGTCAGTTGCCGCCATCCTACGCGGATGACGTCATGATATTTGCGCCTCGCCAATTTGAGGGGTGATGCAAGCGAACAGTTAGCAGCCGTGGTCATTTCCTCCGCAGTCATAGCGTTTTTGTTAATCATGGGCGTTATAATGTTGGTTAGCACGTGAGAGCATGCAGGGCGCGGTGCGGAGTTTTCGCGGGCGGGGAGGGTGGGGTGACGTATTGCGCCGCGTCATTGCGCGCGCTGCTATCCCGTTTTCGTTCGTTGCCCTGTCTTCCAAATCTTATGTATTCATTCTGCAATCCAATTTTTTACTCTTTAAATACGATTACAAACTCCCTAATCAAAACATATTGATCGATTTTATTACAATCAACACTTATGATATTTCTTTTTTGTTTCAGGGTTTACTTGACAAGCACCTTATTCCTAAAGCTAGTAATCCAGAAAGTAAAGTATTTTACCTTAAAATGAAGGGTGACTACTATAGGTACCTCGCAGAAGTGGCCACAGGAGAAACCAGAAATTGTAAGTACTTTCACTAATAAGACTCAGTTGTATATAATTAATATTACATGAATGATTATTAGGCTTTAATATACCAGATTTATTATGCAATAGTTTCAGTAAGTTAACATCACTTTACCTTACAGCTGTTGTAGAGGATTCACAGAAAGCATACCAAGACGCTTTCGAGATCAGCAAGGCGAAAATGCAGCCCACACACCCAATAAGGCTGGGTCTGGCGTTAAATTTCTCCGTCTTCTATTATGAGATATTAAATTCACCAGACAAAGCGTGTCAGCTCGCCAAACAGGTCATTATTAGTGTCAGTTACGCATAGGCTCTGTGCTGGCTGGCACGAGAGGGAAGTGCAGGCTAGGCATATTAATGTACTCGCTTGTCCCCAGCCGTCGTGGAGGACTCGCAGAAGGCCTACCAGGAAGCATTCGACATTGCTAAAGCCAAAATGCAACCGACCCACCCCATCAGACTCGGCCTTGCGCTCAACTTTTCCGTGTTCTATTACGAGATAATCAACTCCCCTGCGCGAGCGTGCCACTTAGCTAAACAGGTTTTTTTAATCAAAGAAAAAAATTTGTGTGATGAACTGATGACACAATTCTAATTTACTAACTGTCAAGTTTCTTGCTAGTGCATTCTTCTCGTTCAGTTTGCATGAAGATAAAAGTAATTCAAAATTAGAAATAATCTGTAAGATGAAAAAGAACCACTAATAATATAATTAGCATGGCCGTGTGTAAAGCAATTAACCCTTAATCCTCGATCCAGCCAGTATCAGAGTGTTATATTTATAACTCTTGTATACAGAGTTAATCTTCCCATAAAGGGAATGATAGAAAATTTCTTGTATGAATATTTTGATATTGTCTCTCTTTTGAATAGATACGAATTAACGTTGATAATTGTTTTCGCAGGCGTTCGATGACGCGATCGCCGAATTAGACACACTGAATGAAGACTCGTACAAAGACTCGACACTGATCATGCAGTTGCTGCGAGACAACCTGACGCTGTGGACGTCAGACACGCAGGGCGATGGTGACGAGCCCGCAGAGGGCGGCGACAACTAATCTCGCGCCGCGCTCACTCCCAGCACACGCATTTGTTCTCATTGGTGTTTTATAAGAAAACGAGTAACATTCGAGAACGCCGCGCGGCGCGGGTCCTCCGACGCTGATGCGAGCCGTCGCTTGTAAAAAAATGTTAAAAATGTCGTTCGCAGCGGACCTTCACGTTCCGTCTAAAATTAAATGTTATGTGTCATCTTTGACGGTTTTGTATTTCTGTATTTACACTGGATTACAGATATCGAGCTGACCCGATGAATATAAATATTTATAACTTAAGTTATTAAAATTACGGTTTCTTAAGTTAAAAGTGTTTTCCTTTCTATATAGAATAAAACGTAACAGCCTGGTCGGCCCCAAATTAACATTCCTTTCACCGCATGTCCGCAGTGAAATGGAGATCATGATGGTGAATATTGTTTTAAAATTATGCTATTAGTTATTTACAATTTGTTGAAGTGCGCCCAAAACTGACCCTATGAAATCTAGAATTTCGTAAAATATAAATCCACCTGTATAATGGCTGTATCAAATTAGGGCACAAAAAACTTGTTAGTGTCTTTCGTGGTTTTTGTGATGTCCTCTAAACATTTTCAATATTACCAAAGGAATTCTTTTATTGTTGACATTAACCATTTTGTTGTGCCCCTCACTGATTATAAATAGCATTCTGAATTTTCAGGCATTTATTAGCGAAATAGTTTTGTGATGGCCAATATTGTAACATTTCTGCTGCATTTTATCAGCCATTAATCTATTATATTTTTCATGTTTTCACCAATAAACTTTTGTATTAAATACAATTTTTAGTTTTAGAACCAATATTTAAATAAACCGCCACCTAACCCCAAAAAGATGTTTGTCTAAAATTACTTTGATATTATGCAAAAAAACCCTTGATACATAAATAAAAGGGTTAACATAAACACATGATAAATACACACATACGACGTGTCCCAAGGTGAAGTACGACTGCACAGAAGGTGGTGCTAAGAGGTGAAGCTATGCAGTGGCAGGTTGCAACTATAGAGGGCGAGACACTGAACAATAAATGGGTCGTTAAATTATGAACTACAATATTTTTACGTTTGCCATCGACTCAAAAAGAGGAAGAAGATTTGCACGTAAAAAGAGCTCTCTGAAAAGTTACAGTTGGGAGTTCAAGAAGTTTTACAAAAACACTTAATCTAAAAAAAAATACTTTCGAGAGTTTTTCATAACCAGTAAAGGAGAAGAAAATTAAAGGCGCGGGCGTAGAATTCGATGAAAAATATAAAATTACAGACGCACAAGAGGGGCTATAAAGGTGGTGGTTCTCACAGAGACAGCGGCTTGCTGTCCTCGGGGATATCAACATTGGGATGTTTCTTTGTTTTAGAAAGGCCGTTATGAATGTTAGGTAGGTACATTCCTACATACATGAGTACAAATCCCTGGCCGGTCCCAGCTTTGCGCATACGGCTGCGCAATAACATTTTCTAGGAACCTGCGCTCAAGTTCGGCGAGTGTTCAGACTGGCCTATGATGGGGGGTTATTCCGTTTATCCACCCTAAGGTGGAATCCTCGGAAACGTACCTATGTCCGAGAATCCATCGTAAGCCTATAAATTACGTTTATCCAACTAGGCAACTAGACAAAATTTAAAAACTGGGATATTCTGAACAGTTCAGATTTCGCTATTATTATTTTCAAGAAATTTACACTTCCACTTGGATTTTTCGACCTTGTGAACATAATATTCGACGTAACGAGTTCAAATTTGGCTCTCATAAAGATTGTGCCAAACAACATTCATTGCGTTATTTACGTTGTTGAGCAGATTTTTTTTTCGAACCTATGAAGCAATGGATTAGCAATCTGTTTTCAAACCGATCCAGATTCGGATAGATCGTGTATTACGCAGTTAGGGTGTGTGTCGGGTGAATAGGTACCTACCTAGTCAAAAGTTTGAGAGTGTTTTCAACATTGTGGATTGAATAGGTACCTACCTAATTGTAAATACCTATGTAGCAAGGTTTGCTGCATGGTCTTTTTTTATTTGAGCGCCCTCAGATAGGTTAGATTATAGATACCTATTCTTTTGATCATTCAAACAAAATAAAAGTTAGAAAAAAGAGAAAGAAGAATACAAGAGCGAGCGAAGGGAGCTCATAAGTTTTTGGATCCTACCCTGCAAACTGCCTTACTGTAGGTACATATTTTTGCCTTGTCTAGGGGGGCGCCCGGGCCGGGTCGCCCGTGCACAAACCAAGTTAGTTAGTCCGCCAATGGTATGTAGTACCTTACGAATGTTCGAGCGGACGACTGCGATACAGCCTTTTGCGCACCGCTAATTCAATTTATAATTTACTAGCTGCGCCCCGCGGTTTCACCCGCATAAGTCTCGATCTCGTGGGAATATCGGGATAGAAAGTAGCCTATGTCCTAAAGTCCTAACCCAGATGAGGGTCTATCCATGTGCCAAATTTCATACAAATCCCTACAATCTGTTAGCGTGAAAACGTAAAAAAATTAACAAACTCGCTTTCGCATATATAATAGGTATTAGTTAGGATATAAACAGTAAGTTACCTACGTGTTTCGTCCGTGGTACCTATACTGACTGAATTTTCATACAAAAGCATAGGTAGGTACGAACTCTAACACTAGGTCCCTATACTATACATATTATATTAAAATATGTCGTAGGAAGATTTAATAATTCGAATTTTCGCGAAAACCCTAGGGATTTCGCGGACCCATTAAACACTAAACTCAGACTAATGACAAACAAAACAACGTGCGTGAATGTTTGACATTTAACACTAAACTAAATCGACCAATCAGCGGAGGTCTCGCTTTGAGCGCTCCGACCGTCCAATCAGCGTTCTTATTTCATAACTAGCTGCTGCCTGCGGCTTCGCCCGCGTGAGTGTCGGAAATTACCCCATATATCCCCATGGGTTTTAAGTATAAATATCGAGTTAATCGGACAGCGCGTTAAAATTCTTCCATACAAACACTAACACCCCCCTTTGGGGGGTAATTTAGAAAAACAAAAAACTACAAGCTTTATAATTTATTTAGATAACTATTCGTGCGAAGTTTCATGTTTATTACCTCAAGGAATAAGATTTTTCATACAAACTTTCATCCCTTATTTTACCCCCTTAGGGGTTGAATTTCGAAAAATCCTGATACACGTTATGCTTAATTTTTGGGTTTAAGTATAAATATTGAGTTTCGAGTTAATCGGACAGCGCGTTAAAATTCTTCCATACAAACTTTAACACCCCCCAACCGTAGGATAGGGTACTTTTCCGGGATAAAAAGTACCCAGTGTGGTGCCCAGGATATTATAGAATAATTATACCAAGTTTCATAGTAATCGAACCGGTAGTTTTTGCGTGATGCCTGAACAAACAGACAGACAGACAGACAAAAAAAAAAACAAATAAATTTTTTGGGTTCGGTGTCGGTCTAGTAACACCCCCTGCCATTTATTTTTTTGATATTTTCAATGTACAGAATTTTCACTTCTACAGATTTATTATAAGTATATATAGATGCTACGGCTACACTGTCGCAATAACGCGATCTACACTTCGTGCGCTCTCTCTTTTTACTCATCGAGACATCGAGCGGTGTGCGAGAGAGAGCGCGCGAAGTGTAGTTAGCGATATCGCGACAATGTGGCCCCAGCATAATAGCTAACGTTTCGTTTCGCAATATTACTCGCGACTCGTGTTTTTGCAAAAACCCAGCTTTTTTCAATAAAAACGAGAAATGTTTTCATCATTAGTCCGTGTTTTCGCGATATCCATAGGGTTCTCGCGAAAATTCGAATTATCAGGTAGGTACCTACCTACCTACTTACTTACCTAGAACATACGCACATGGCACATGGGGGTGTTTTAGGAATTCCTTGACAATCCAAAAGTGCCTTGTTTTGTTTAATTGAAATAAATGCTTTGAGTTTGAGTTCGAGTTTGAAGCTTTTGGAGAGGATTCCCGATTTTTTTTAAACGTCGTTTCACAGGCCACCTTGTAGATATAGGGCTACGTACCTAGGTAGCGGTATTAAGTAACAAAACTGACTGCAGCCCCCGGATTTTTCTGGGTGCACCGTAATGCGCTGGCTTAAGTTCATTTCTGATAGGTACTGCGCGCGGCCCCGTCGGACGAGAAATGAAGGCCGGTTTGAAGCTAGGTGAGTGGGAAATCGTTTTGCTTACATCCGTTTTAACTGATCAGTTAATAACTGATGTATTTAACTGACCGTGTGTGTCGAGCATAAGATATTAGGAAGGATTAAACTCGGTTAATGTTATGCGCTATGCTGATAGTTATTTACTTTACGGAAATCTTAAGCTTGGGTTGGTGTTAATAGTACTTGACCGGTTTTTGAACTTAAAAAAAAAGTAGGTAAGTAATACCTACTGGAAGTAAGTAGGTAAAATACGGCCGTTGTAACTTGGCAGGTCTGAACATAATTATGTATAAACTTTCGCGCATGTTCTCTGACTCACACTCGCCTCATGTTACAATTTGGTTCCTAAAAAATGTTACTGCACAGCCCTCTGCGCAAAGTTCGGAACTGCCAAGTTAATAGGCCGTGGACACGAAGTCAGCGGAGGCGGGGAGCGGCGCGTTTCAATGCATAATTATGTACTTATATGGAACTGACCTCGAAGTCGAAGGCAGCGGCGCGCGGGGAGCAACGCAGTTCTTTAGAAAACTATGCATTTGAACGCGCCGCCCGCCGCCGCGCCGACCCGCGCCCGCTGACTTCGTGTCCAAAGCCTAACGGCCGTATTTTATACATTCGTTATTATATTACGTACCTACATTACCTAAGTATCTGCTAATCATGTTTGTTTAGGTTGGTACCTACTTACTGTGGACAAAAGTTAGTAGGTTTATAAAATTATAGTTGCTTTGGTAGGTAGTAGGTACGTCTTTAACTGAGCTACCTAGCTGCCTCGTGGCCTACTTCTTATTTCTTTCTTCCTTCCTACCTACCTGCCTACCTACAGTACCTACTGACCCTTTGAGAAATGGAATAACGAAATACTTCGGTAGGTAATCAATAACGTGGCCGACAAATGGCTATGGTAGCTGTATAGTTCGTGTTTGTTGCATGACATCACCCGGGGACGTTTCGAGGGGGCGAGCGGGCGAGACAGACCCACCCCACTCGCCCTCTAGTTGCGCTTATTTGCGAAGTGCATTACATTGTCTGGCCACTACATAGTCTACATACCTGCTTGCGATGTTAAAGGTTCTACTTGAACAGCTAGCTTCATATTCTGTAGGGTACCTACCTAATCAATTAGTTTCGCTTCACATGTTTAAACGAAAATAAGTAGGTTAATAGGCATTTATAGGTCCTAAAAAATTGCATGAGGTCTCGGCAACTTTTAAGGGGTCCCCGAAACGATAAATTGCTATTTGATCAATAATTGTCATCAATGTGTAGGTATTGTAGTAATATTGTTTATCACTTCAATTGTGTCTGGTAGACGATCAATTTGCGCATCAATGTGTAGGTATATCAATCATGTAAAAATTTAAAAAATTACAAAGGAATATGCAAAACATCGGTGATGAGACTGTAGTGTAGGCATATATCCCGCGGAAGTGCGGGGGTCGAGACTTTAAATGCGAAGCTAGTCCCTCCTCAACCGCGAGGAGTGCAGTGGGTATGCAAGGTGATGTGGTCGCGGTGGACAGCAAGGGGCTGCCTCGCTCTCCATGGCTAAAGAGGCGCAAACCTGTAGTACTACAGATGATCGCAAAGGGTTATGGCAAAGCAAGGAGCTTAACGGGCGTTTCTATCTGGCTCTTCATGAGCCCGGTGTAGATTACTTAGCGTCCGTATCCTGGCTACGTTTCGGTGACCTTTTCGCGGAAAGTGATTGTTTCGTCTGTGCAATTATGGACGAATTTATCTTGACGAATAACTACCGGAGACATATAATATGAAGGATGGGATGGTTGACGTGTGTCCGGGCATGCCACTGTCCAGGGTGAGTCCATCAGACATTTATCTCTGGTTGTTCTCGTCTGGCTAACGGCGAGTAGGTACTTGCAGCGGCATAACAAAGAGGCCAGGATTATTCACTAGCAACTTGCCTTGAAATATAAACTCTTGGACTCTGAGGACCGTATTACAAGTATGTGCCCGACCTAGTTCTCGAAAATGACCATGTCACGTGGTACTGGAATCAGTCCATCATTACTGACAGGACTATTGTTGAGGATTGTTGTATTGTAAGCCTGATATAGTGGTGATAGATCGATTAGCGCGCCGCGCAATGATAGTCGATGTTAGTTACCATTCCACATGACGGGAACCTCATGAAAGCTGAGAAAGAAAAAAAAAAAAATCTCGACTTAGCATAGGAGGTTGTCGACATGTGGAATGTGAGCTCGGTTGTTCATTCTGCCGATTGCCGTAACGTCCAATGGCATCATGGCTGAAAGCCTCGACCAACATCTCTCGAGGCTCTCGTCAGACGGTTGGATCAAGGACCAGAAGACTATAGATACGGCTCGCATCGTGAGGAGGTACCTGTCTCAGGAGCCCTAACCACCGGTAGCTTGGATTTGGACCCCGTCCCGACATCGGCGAAACACGATTTTTATAGTTTGTAATGTTTTTTAGATTTTATTGAAGAAATATTTAAAAATGTATTTTTTATGGTAAAAAATTCAATAGACAAAATATAGATAAGATAAGTACTTATATAGATTAAAAATAATAATAATTAAATATTTATTAATCATTTAATTAAGTTAATATTTATAATATCTACCTTTATTTAATAAAGGCTGGATTTTTAAGATGGGGCAGTAAGGGCAGCTACCTAACCGTTGTAGCTAGCTACAAGAAAACGGTCTTATGAAACTGTCCCTAACTTTTTGAGACATTTTGATATGAATTATGAATTCAACGATTTTGATAGAAAAACTGTTTTCTTAGAGACCAATCGATCCTGTTTCCTATAAGGGTCAAAAAGCTCTACCTATTCGACCAACTGAGGTTTGAGCAATAGGAAATTCGGAAATCGATAAAAAACTTTTCACATACTAAAACTTTCTTTCGTTTCTAAAATCCAAGCGTAAGTTTAATTTTTTTGAAAATAATAATAGCGAAATTTTCTGAAATGTTCCGAATATCCCAGCTTTTAATTTTGTTAATGATAGGTGTGGGACCCATTCGCTTTACCTCATTTGCCTTTGGACCACTACGTTTGAGACACCCTGTATAATCTATGAAAATAACCACACAACGAAACCAGCTCCCTTGTTGCGTAATACACGATCTATCACAATCTGGATCGGTTTGAAACAGATTGCTTATCCAAAATTGCTTCATAAATTCGAAAAAAAAAATCTGCTCTACAACGTAAATAACACGATGAATGTTGTTGAACTGTCGGAATCGTTTACGAAAACGTTTTAACAAATATTTATGGAAAATGGCGCGCTGGTTTTGTTTTTCCGCAGGTGTAACTAAAGGCACAAACAACCTATTTAAAAAAATCATAAACACAAAATCTATGTTTTGCTCTTCTCCCCGTGAGTCGAAATTTTTGATAAGTACCTAATGTATTTGTGGAAAATGGCGCGCTGGTGTAAATAAATGCGTTTCAAAACATTATTATTAAGGTTATTAAGTACCTATGTAAGTAGTGAAAAATGTGAAATATTATGTTCATCATATTTTATTTATTTAAGTATACAGTAGGCATAAAAAGGCATGAAGCCTCTTTGATGAAATTAAAAAAGCGCACATCCTCTGCTCGGGGTCATACTAATTCCATGTATATGTTACTGTAAAAGCCCGAAGTACGGTTAATCTTAAGATTTCCCAGTAAATCCTAAGATTTACCAGCATGAGTTGGTAAATGTCCGAATTTTATAGTATAGTTTCTAGTTTCATGGGAAAAAGTCGTAAATTTATGTATGTATGTTATTTATTATTAATAATCAGTCTAATCAGTATAATTTGTAAGTAGTTCAAATTATTATAATTTAGCATACCTATATGTGTTTATTTTACGATTTTTCGAAATCTTAAGATTTACTGCACTTCGGACTTTTACAGTAACATATACATAGTTCGGCTATAATAAATATATGCACGCAAAAGTTTTACCTACATACTTACCATATTACTTCATAAAAAATAAAATCATTTTCATTTGTAACAGAACTTATGGCCAGACTATTTTTTTTTACGTTAACTAAACTGTAAACGCCCCGGTTTGCCTATGCTATTTTTTTTACAAAAACAAAAAAAGCTTCACCCAAGTCAATTTCTACAACACAAATTCCATGCTGTGATAGTAATTACTAACTCCAAACTGCCATGTCATAGGACTGGTATAGGTACTCCGACTAGTAAACAGTTATCTGTGGCATTACCGCACTAGTGCGTTTTCATAAAGTAAAAAGCACGCGTGTTTAATACACTGCATTATGAACCTGAAAGCGGTTCAATAAGACCCACTTTACGAGCAAGTGTGTTGAAAAGATCGTCATCATTAATTTTCGAAGAGGGTGGGAGGGAGAGGACGGGGTTTATATTTTTTTTAGGATGACGTACGAAATCCTCACGAACGAAGTGCTTTGTAGTCCTTCATTATTAAAACAAAAACAAATTGGCTTTAAAAGTTTATTAAAAAACAGTAAAAAAATACTTTACTTAAATTTTTTCATGTTGTGCCACTTATTTGGCGAGAGAATTTTTTACATAAGTATATTTACTTAGTAACTTACTTACTTACTTATACTACAACAATAGAATACAACAACTAATCTATTGACTTTTTGGTACCTACCTATTCTAAAGGGTTCATGGTTGAATCTTTGCAGCTTTATACCATGCTATGGTCTCTATCAAAGTCTACCAATACTTTTGGAATAGGACCATGAGGAAAGCAACTTAGGTAGTTGTTGTATTTATGAGTATGATTGATCATGTAGGTAGGTATCCTAATTTTATCCATGAGGAAAAGTTTATTTGATTTAGATTAGTACCTAATTATGTTTATGACCAGCCCTGAGTGTAATTTGTAGGTATGTGTGATACTAATTTTAGACGATTCTATATGCAGTAGCTAGTAGCCTATACAGTCATTTACGCTATGGCACTTTTAACACTAGCAATGTCCTTTTCACTCGCACTATACTCGCTGCATAGCAAACCATCGAGTTTGTTATGTTAATCCTTGGTCTCCCTAAATACCACGACTTTTCACTTACATTCAAATGCAACCTTGTTTAAAATGCTACGTACACAGCGTTTAAAATATATCACCTCATTTAGAATTTGCAACTTTAGAGACGTTTCCATAATAATCTCGTATATCACACATTGTCTGCGTTGGTATAAGATCCGAAAGAAAACGACTTCCTCACTCGCGGCAGTAACGTTATACTGAGCAGTGGCCGAACTAAAGTTGAAACAATGTATATACTGCTGGTTGCTACATTCACAGTTGTCATATCATCATTTTGAGCTAAGGAAGTTTCATTACCTTGCATTGATTTGGAGTAAATATTATAAGCAGTTACACAGGACCGAGGAGTACACAGCACAATGTAAACCAATATAAGCCAGAGAGATAATTTCAATGCTGCGATTGATTCAAAGCATTCAATCTGCGACATAATTTTCTTTATCCTCAACTTAATGATCACTAGAACACCAGCAATACACATAATAATAAGAGGTAAGAACGAATTAAAAACAGCAAGGATTGAGTACATATGCAGACGTTGACTAGTGTCGACTATGGTGCATAGCACAACATCTCGGTCGTGGTGCACTGTTGTGGCTAAAACAAACTCCGGAACACTTAATGAAATAGCCAACACCCAAACAAACACTGATGGTTGCGTCACTGAGATTCTTCTATCAGTCAGTCTGTAATCTAGGTTCATAGTTCTTGGTGGAGTTGAAGAGTCACTACTTGTCACTAAACTGTGACGGGAAGATCTTATTTCTTCATCTTCATCCTGTTCGATTCGTTTAATTCGTTTTGCGATAGCCTTTTCTTCAATGTTCATGGTGGCGAGTGAATGTAGTGCAATAGTAGCCACTAAATAGGACGATGCAGTGGAGGCAAACACGTTCAGTCCTCGATAGGCTACGCAGCCATGGTCACCAAAATGCCACGATCTGGTATTGTAGGACCACAACTCGGGTCCTATTGACGCTCCGAGTATAAGGTCCGCTAGAGCCAACTGTAAAATGATAGTCAGCAAACCTGAAAAGAAAACAAATACCATCAGAAACAACCACATGAATAATAATTAGTTTACATACTTAAAAGTAGAAGAGACCAATACAAACAACACAATTAGGCTCGTCAATGAGCCTAATGGATTAAACTGCAGGGACGAGTTTTATCTTTATGCTTCGAATGTGAACGTACGGACACGGATTGACTATATAAGGTGCTATTAAAATATCTGCCACGGCTGCAATGGGAGATAGTATTGTGTTTATAGATTACAATAGTAAAGATAAATTATTGATCATGTGTCATATTTTTTTTCATACAAAAAATTGTACGTATAAATTTGCAAGTGACGAACTAGTCAGCTGATTTCAGTTTTCATTCACAGAACAGATGGAAAGAGATAGCAGTTGTTTTCATTGACGAAGTGCACTTCGCGCGTAATTTGTGAACCACGTTATGCAGAATAGAGTCAATGTTTATTTAACTACTTTATTTTCTAAAATTGATTTAACTGTGCCGGGGTACGAAATTTCTTCACTATTGTTATCTTTAAACACAATACTACCTCTCATTAAAGCCGTGGCAGATATTTTTATAGCACCTTATATATATTCACCGAGTAAAGAAGGATCATTATTGTTGTTATAGCAAGCATTCAAATGACAGGACGCTACTGAGAACATAATAATATCATGACTCCAACTGTAGGTAGGTATTAAGAATGAGATTATGGTTATAACTAAAGAAAGTTGGCCTTATTTTAACACCTTACTATAGGAACAGGTATATGGGACCTGGAATTATGTAAAAGGTATTATAGAACAAGTTTTTGTTTACCACTCCGTGAGGTTTTGAAGAGCGCGGCGAGCACCGAGCAGTTGGCGAGGGCGGCAGCGCCGGCGACGCACGCGACGTACGCGGCGAGCGCGAGCGGCGGGAGGAGCGGCTCGGAGTGCGCGAGCTCCGACATGGCGTCGGCCGTCCGGGACTGTATCGGGATCAATGACTCGCGCTTTGCGGCTCTGCGTCACCCGCGTTCTCCGCCGTCCCTCGGAGTTTTTTTTTTTTCAGTAGTGATTCACCGCTGTCCGAACATGTGCAGCACACGAGGGCGCGCGAAAATGTTAACGATTCGAGGTATTTATTGTCCCTACTTAGTTCCACAGACTGCGACGCACAATTTCTTATTCTAAGTTTATCTAACTGGCCTATACAACAGGTCGTCACCTTAAGAACATGTTGTTCTCGCCTACCAAGTGTGCAAATAACGTAAGTAATAAAAGGGCTGGGTACGCGTGCTGTAAGTTCATTATTATTCTGCGTTCGCAGACAACTACCGGCGGGCGCCCGCATCGAGGAGTCGTCTTGAGCATAACGCTAAAATTATTGGCCTTAATTTTTATATAATTTATTGTACTAGGTATTCCATTTCATGATATCTATACTATATAACAAGTACTATATAAAGTAAAGTATATAATTTATAATAAGTAATATTTTATAGAGTGTAGTTTGTATGTAGAGGATAATCTCCGGAAGTATCAGTTGGATTTGAAAAATCTTTTAGCATTGGATAGCGCAACTCTTGAGGATTGTTATAAGCTGTATAACATCACGCTACGACCCTTAGGAGTCGAGCAAAAATAAAAAAAGTCAGAAAGAACGCTAAGCGAAAACGAAGTATTAGCGCGGGCAGGCGATTGGATAGGACGCAGTGGGATGTGGGCCGAAATTTCACGCGGATGAAGTCGCTGGCAGAAGACAGTCCCTAATGATTCTTAATCACACATATTTAATAGGAATACGACACAATGAATATGCGTATAGGTGCCTACTTCTTGGTATTCCCGCAAGGTCCTTTGTTTTGGAACTGTAGGTGAGTGGGTATGTGGTATGATGAAGAGCCTACAGCCTCTGACAGCATGCTTTGATGCTACCACAATCTTGTATAATAAAGTGATAAAATAGGTAGATAATACCTATCTATTTGTGGAATGTTTTACCTATCTATCTTTTAGATAATTTTTAATTATATTTTTCAACATTCATTCCCTAGTACCATGAATTGCCAAAAGAACATCCAACCTATCCGAGGGCTGAGGCAGCGTGCTAAAATCGAGCTCACTTCGCTCGCTCTTGCAGTTAATTTTAATTCTTAAACTTTTCTGGATAAGACAAAGTACACTCCTATTTTTGTATGAATGGCTTTAAGAAAATAGGTATCCGAGGCGGGTTGCTACAATTTTTGAAATCGCGTCGCTCGCTATTTTTCCTTAGATTTTCTTAATTATTCAGCTATTCTTCATATGTCAACAAAGTAACTCTCTATTTTTGTATGAGACCTCCAAAGAAAACTCCAAAGAAACTCTTGCATCCTAGATTCTGAGGCAAAACCATCAACGATAAAATTAGCAACACGTAGGTAAACGTGTGTTGGGGTATAAATAAACACGTGGCATGCTTGACAT
The DNA here is from genome assembly GCA_914767815.1 of Eupsilia transversa. Lineage (NCBI taxonomy): Eukaryota > Metazoa > Arthropoda > Insecta > Lepidoptera > Noctuidae > Eupsilia > Eupsilia transversa. The sequence continues at coordinate 7,129,311 of OU611874.1, forward strand.
TTGAAAATATACTGCGTTGCAATGCCTTTTTCATATTTTTTTTCTGTTATGATTTTATGGTCCTTCTCCGGCGTGCACACAACAAACTTAAATAGGTACCAAAGTTTCATCATCGAAATTGGTCCAGCCATTTTCAATTCTTTGCGAGACTAAAAGCACGGCAATTGATTTTTGAATAAAGGTATATATATTAGGCTATAGATATTTTTGCATTGTTATAGATATTTTTTTACCCCAATATTTTGATTAATTCGGCTCCCCTGCTATTTGCTAACAAGAGAACCCTCCTTGACAAGTTAACCTAGTTAGCTCCATGTATCTAATCTTCACTTCTAAAACTGTCTGATTCTCTAATGGTTCTTATCAATCTGAATTTAGCGCGTGCTACTATCACGTATTACTTTCCCAATTGGAGACACCTACGTGCAGAGGGCAGAGCTTGTCAAGTATCTGAATGTCGTACGAGCTTTGTCTTGAAGCAAGAGAGCTCGAAGAAATAGTGTATGGTTGGTAATGAACTAAGACTAAGAAATTTTATGAATTCTTCAGTACCTACTACCTAATTAATATTAAGTAATTATAATAATACCGAGTAAGAGAGCAGAGGTGGTCCAGTGGTAACGGCCGCGTCTTACGAGGTGTAACGTACTGGATTCAAAGAGGCGTTTTACTTTGTGTAAATTATAATAATTACATGTCATATCTACCAGCCCTCACTGGGCCCGCGTGATGGATTAGGACTATAGGGCCCACTCCCACTCACAGAGAGGAGGCTGTGTTGCAGCAGTGGGAACCTATAGATAGGCTCATTATGCTACTAGGTTATGAGTATGTCATCTGATCAATAAGCCGGTACCTACACTTTCAATTAAAAACCTTTTTGAGAAGCTACGGCGAACAAAACATTACAACGAAATGTAGGAACAAGGAGCCTTTTGTTGTGAACAAGGAGCCGTGCCATTTCCAGATTACAATAAAACCTTTTCTTCAAAAGATAACGAAACTTTATATAAGATATTATTGATTGCTTTTAGTAAGTATCTATTGTTGTATTTAGCCGCGGTGGAAGGCAATGCAACTTATTACTATACTAGGGAAGACCATTGGGGAAGGATCGCTGTTGACCAATCTTCTTGTATCTTGGAAACCTCTTTCTAACCATTTTCTATAGAAGATGGGTTTTTCGTGTGGGACAAAAAATGTCTGGACACTTTTGCTCCTACTCAAGCAATATAACGTTTACCTGGTATATTGTACCTAAGTAGGTATATTGTTAACGTTTTATTGGGCTGTATTTTTGTCTCTGGTGCAGAAGCATCGGCGTTCCGTCTGGTCACCATTGCATCCATAGAAATATAAATATTCTTATATCTATGATTGCATCCCACGCTGCTGTTATTGCGTTCTATTACAACTACGGTTGTAATCATATAGTTTATTAATAACAGTCTGTAGAACGGCTGAAGCAGACTACAGCATCACTTCAATGACACCAAGCGAGCCCGTCGTGTTGGCCGGCCAGTAAAGCTAAAAAACTAAAGCTGGAAAAGATTTGGGATTAAAGCTAGATATTATTATTTCATTTCTTGAAAGAAATGAGGCGTTGATGCATCTAGCTAGCGTCCTCTACCGCGCTACGCGTCGTCTAAGCTGCGTTTATGGAGCGTCTACGCAGTGACTATAAGGGCTACACTGACTGAACACCCAGTGCGAAGTCACGCGTGTTGGGAATTGGTTAAAGCTGCTTGATACCTGGCTTCGTTGTAGGTATATACCTACCTATCTTTTGTATAGTGTTGTGACAACCCCAAAGAGAGAGAGAGATAAACTTAGAGTTCTTGACGGTTTGAGGAGGTTAAATAATAATCAATTAATAAGCACCCCTGCATTTCCGTTACAACTTTTGTTCTCGCCTTTTTAAGGGACAATCCCGACTGCGTAAAACGTGACCTTAAAAAATATGGAAACAAGGTTCACATCCCACTTAATACTACATGTAGATATAGGAAAATACTCATGCAGTCGGAGGCAATAGATTTTTTATTAAGTAGGATTGGAGACAGAAATAGGTCACTTTGTTTCCATCTTTTTTGGTAGGGTTTTTGTTTTTTTTTTATTTTTTTTTATTTTACCTTTTTTATTTAGGAATTTTATTCATCATTAATTTCATGATCATTTCTTATTAAAAATTACATTTTAAGCATATAATTTTGTAGCTGTACCTACATATTTTTGTAATAAGCTTTAAAAACTTTTCATTTTGATACCCCACTCGAGGTTTGGGAGTTTTTTTTTAAACATAATATTTCCGCAAAAATTCCGCCATTTTGTTATAATTTTAATATACTCAGTGATACTACGAAATAACGACGAATCTAACGAAATATCATTTATCAAAATCAATCAGCCGTTTAATAGTTACGAAGGAACATAGGGACGAATATACATACATACAGATCAAACACATAACCCTCCTCTTTTGGCTTCGCTGCAGTCGGGTAAAAATAAAACCTTATTAGACTCACCCCCTATAACATAGGACTTAATAATAACTGGCGAAATGTTAACTAATAAGTTAAGTAATAGGTTCACTCAGGGCTGGATTTAGAGGTCTCGAGGCCTCGAGGCAACAAAGGAGTTGAGGCCCCCTGGCCCCAAATTATTTTCCAAAAAATATAACGACATTTTTCAGTCGAGTTTTTCAATAAATTATTTATTGTGAAACCAAGTAGATTATTTTAGTATTTAACAAACAAATATAAACGAAAAGAAGAATTATCTGAAATTTACATGTTTGTACGAAGTACTGTACTGTAATGGTGAAAAAGGGAAAAAAGAAATGAAAGGAAAAGTTGTTTGCTAATATTTACTAGTTGGAATTTGAATGCTTTTTTTCGAAGTCTATTGTGGGGGCCCCTCATTTGTGGAGACCCCGGAGCTGTAGCCCCGGTTGCCCTCCGCTAAATCCGGCCTTGGGTGCACTTCTGCCTAACCCTTCGGGGAAAACGTGATTTTATGTTATTTATTAAAATAATCTAAGTTATCACTTAACGTAAATAGGCAGGCAACATATATGAATGAACTCACACGTCGATCAATAATTTCATGACTCAGTCGACCCTTTTCTGATAAAGAGAATGCGGGCTGTCTTCTGTATACCAGCGAAAGCATGATAAGATATGGAGAACTTGAGTTATCGTTACTTAAAAGGACGGGTCCTACGAATTATTTTGTACATTACAAATTAAGGAAAAAATAATGAGCAAAGTTTAGGATTCTTTTGCTGCGACGTAGTCACAGTTTGCTAGGTTTACATAGCATACATAGCAGACAGATATACATAGCAGACTTACAAGTAATATGACTTTGACAAACATATTTTTACTTAGAACTTATGTCATAGTGTAGTGGGTATCACTCAGGACCGCGCGTGGCGGCGGTGGGCGCGACCGACTGGCCGTGTCCCTCACTCGATATTGTTCATTTGTTGTGATTAGCGGAAGCCGCTGAGTGTCGGCGAGCTCGAGTGATGGATGACTCGCGACAATGTTCCTCAGGGGACGCGTGGGCGGTGCCTTGACAGCCAAAATCTGCACTTTCCTTCGACTTTCTCTTGGAGGTGCGAAAGGTGTTCACTTCATTCGGGGGCTCGCAATGCTTATTCGGTAGCTGGCGCCTCATAAGTGTACGCGTTCTAATCGCGCGCAACGACGGTCGGTCCCTCTCGTCGCACGGTGCATCGCGTGTGCCTCAGATATTCAAAGCACCTGCATGCCACTTCGGAATTGGCGTTTATAAGCAGTGTGCCGAGTGTGAAGAAGTAACTTATCGTGTTGTTGTTGGACAGCAATGTGAGGCAGTCATGGCCTTAAGAAGTGACATAGTGTTAGTAGCGCTGCTGTGCGTGGTCCGCGGCGGTGCGCCTGCGCGGTTTCCCGTGAGTAAGCTCGCAGCGAGGGCGGGCGGCGCGTTCATATCTTATTTATTGATTTATTACACTACGTACCTTATGTGTGTTTGCTTTTTCTTTATTATGTATTATATGGATACTGGTAGCCTATTCCCAGTTGTATATGCACAAATGTTAAAAATATTTAGTGTGCACAGAATTTTATTTAATGGGCTAATTTCCGTCTGAAAATTCAAATTCAACTCCGAATATTTTTTATTGCATTAAGGAATTTTTATAATACGACGCATGCCCCATTTGAAGAGTGTAAATTCATGAAAGGGGAAAATAGCTAGCTCCCACTTTATTAATTTAATACCAGTAAATACATTGATTTTATAACGAACCAGTACCAGCAGGACCCACAGGGAAAATTGTTTAAGGAATACGTGTAATTATTAGTGACACGACATACGCTATTTTATTTTGGCTTAATTCAACTAATAAGCATGAACCAAACAAGGCTAATACAGCCCTTCTTTAAACAACCTCCTTTAACTTTTACAATAGCAGACCGTAACATCAAACAATCGTAAGGGCAGATCACCAATCAGGCATTTGAAGCGTATTTTTTTTGCTACAATTCCTAACAATGTGTGGTTTTTACTACAATTCCTAAAAGTGTGTGGGTAATAGAAAACATTGAAGTGTACCTACCTAGATTTATGTTCCAAATTGTATGTGTTCTCTATATTTTGTGGTTCAGCGATCAGTGGTTTGCATTGTTAATCCGAACTTTCCTTGAGTTTTTCAAGCAATTTTCGTTGAAAAAACATAAAACATGCGTTGTGTTCGTAAAAATATTTTAACGGAGGATAAAATAGCTTTCAATACTTAACACATAATTTTATACCTTTATAGGTACTAACAGGTATATTCATTTCAACTAGACATGCCTACTAACTATAGTTCTAATAAAACCTCTTCTCATGAAATAAATTTTAATGTTTTCTTTAGCATTTTTTTAAATAAAAGGATTGGAAACGTGAGAAAATTGGAGAAATTGCTCTCAGTGGTCACTTTCATACGATGATTACGAGCAAATGTATGATAATAAGTTTTGGAAATACACAAAACTTGTGTGCGGCGTGTAATAACTGTCCTACTATGTACAGCGTGCTTGACACGCTTTTGTTAGCTCTTCCTATTACCACTTCTAGTATGTTGTCTGTGCATATTTACTCAGGGTCAAATGATATTTTATTAGAATTACTAGAATAATAATAAACATATACAATATTTAAAAAAATCCCGTCATACTTAGAACAAAAACCCACAAAAAATAACAATAGTATTTTAAATAGCATCATTTTAGTTTCAAATTCAATAATTTTATTTCACATAAACGTGCACTTAATTATGAAACGTCAGAAGCTAAGTGCACGATTCCAATTGGTCGTTTCCTATGGAGAAGAAACTTTACCAAAGTTTCTTGTCGGGTGTTAATGGGGTACATAAGTGCCCCTTTCGTATCAAACAAGGTTTTTATTACATATTGTGTAGACCTAGGTATATGATTTCAGAACAAAAGAAGCTGAATTAATTGCCCCTTTGTGAACAGTAATTTAAAGATTTTACGTGAAATCATTGGAGACTGGATTACGCGAAAAAAACGCCTCGCTACGCCTCGTAGACAATTTATTTAGGGAAGTCATTTCACCTAATGTTTATTTGGCCTTTGCTACGCAGACAGTCAACCTACACCCTTACGCTTGTTATCCCGAAAGGGTTTCTGATGGTTACGAGAACCTACGTACGTGTACCATACACCTGTATGTACCTATATATTATATACTAAGGAATATAGGTAAGCCAATGAAGATAAAGGTCCATTTGAATAAGGAATGATCGAATCTATTATATCAACATCAGGCTGCAAATAAGATTTTCTCAAACAGGACTAAAGGGCTAGCTATTAGAAAGGCAACCCACGGCAGGATATAATAACAATATGGGTTAGTACTACCTACGTAAATCTGATCCTAACAACCCTTACCTTGAAGATACATTATATACACGAGGGAAAATTCGTAATATTAATATGCGTCGGGGATCGGCACACGGTCTTGATTTATAGGAACGTGCGAAGGCGGCAGTGGATGAATGGATCTCAAATTGATTAATGGAGTACAATTCTTCATGACATGACAGCAGGAACCTCATGTTCCTTTATACGATACCGAATTTTGTTTTAAAATATTAGGCCTATTCATCACGATTCGGGTTACGTACCTTCATCTGAAAATATAAAAAAGTAGATAGGTGCGATCTATAGCTTCTTTATTTGTTTTGTTTTGTCATTAAAATAGCTTGTACAAGTAGACGAATAGATCTCTAAAACAGCTTTTAGTTTGTAAAATAACAAGACAGGCTGAGCTCACGATTTCACTATCTTTTGTTAGTAGTATGTTTCTATTTCTGAATGGGTAACTTTGCCTGTGCTGATAGTTCTTATAAGCTTCTTTTCAGCCCTCGGTTATGTAACGAGACGACAACAACGGGTTACCTACAATGCACATTTTCCGAAACTATTAAAACTTTCACCAAATTATGGTACATTAACGACGCCTTACGATACGATTTTATTTTGACAATTATATTACGTAATAAAAATGCAGGTGTTTCGCGTACTGGATCACGTACAAAGTTACACAACGCTAACGTCAAGTAGAGTTTTTCAATCGCTCTCGATGAATCATAGCGTGTCTTTATTGGTGGGCCGGCGACGCGACGTGCTCGCAGCCTCCGTGTAATTGAGATCGATACCAGTAACTTTCATCATCCGCACATACCGACGTAACACTCACAATTGAATGCCAAAATTAAAGTAATTACCGGCTCCATTATACCCTGCGTCTTATTCAAAGCTGCTAATTCATCGGAAGGCGCATTGTCTCGCGTCGAAGAAAAGGAAAAACAAATAGTTTTACTTTCCCCTTTACTTCGCTCGCATCCGCTAATATCGAGCCTACACTTAGCTGACTCATGTGGACTTGATTTCGGTTTCGCTGTTCTCCATCAGTTTGACTGACATGCTAAAATTCACTACATATACATAGGTATAACAATAAACTACAGTAACAACTTACAGTTTCATTGAGTCAGTCGCTTGTTCGGCCGCTGTCATCAATCATTCGAATTGTGAAAACAATGAAACCGGACCAGCAAATACTCAACAAAAGCTTTTCACCGATAACTTATCTTGTCTTGACTTTTGCACAAAATGTGTTCCTGGTAACGTCAGGGACCAGGATGTTGTTTGATAAGTGCCAGATACGTTGCTCCTTTTTTTAATGATCAAATAAAAGTCTAATGACATTATAATAGATGCCTACAGTAATTTTCAGCCGCGGGCGATAAGTGTCAACAAGAGAATTACAAGAGATCGTTGACCCAGTTGGTGTTAACTGACGGATTAACATGCATAAGATATTGTATTGAAAACGAGAACCGTGAAATCGATTAACCAAAACGTAACGTGATTTAGTAAACTTGAAATAAATGAATATTTTGCTGGTGTGCGCGACACACGTCTAAACAAGGCCTGGTTTGTGGCATATTATAATTGCGATTACTTAACGACGCTAATAAAAATGTGGTCTTGTCATTAATGAGAGCAATAAAAGTAGTGTGAGAGCGTGAAGCAGGCGACATGGTCGTGACAATGGAGCGCGCGCCCACCAGACCATCGCATGCTCCTGCCTCCTCGACCTACTTCGTTACCGCATTTATCACCGCCTTGTAGTTCGGATTATTTCGATGTTCCTGATACCCAAATTGATTGTATTGTTGTTAATAATATTATTATACTCTCTAAATAATCCGGAAGCTGAGTAATCTTCAATGAATGATATCTATAGTCATTTTAGTGGGCGGCACCTAGTTATAGTCTGGCTTATTGTTAGACATTGCATTTTGACACAATGGCTGACATTAATTCGTTGATTATAGGGTTTCACTTTTTATAATCATATGCATTTTTAACAATTAGCTTTAGTCCGCGGATTCGCCCTCGTGGCGGTCGGAATTTATCACGGGAACGTACTACCGAGATGAAAAGTATCCTATGTCCTAACCTAGTCGTCGTAGGTCTACCCATGTGTCAAATTTCATCCAAATCCGTTTAGCCGCTTTAGCGTGAAAGCGTAACAAACGAAAAAACAAATAAACAAACTCACTTTCGCATAATATATTAGTTAGGACAGTACTGTCACACATAATTGTTTTTTTTTCTCGAAATAATTGCAACGAAAATTGCGTAGAGCCTTATTCTATATTTCGTAGCATTCAGTAGGTAGATACAGACGGATACACGGTTGCCTATCTTCGACCGATGGATTTATAAATGTACTTTTCTTAGCTATTGAATAACCTGACCGAAGACATCAGACAGTTCATCGTGCTCTCCCGGCTACGAAGGGTTCTCGACTCGTAAAGAACATTCGCATCCAAAAATCGATCCGTCTACGCGACAGACATTAACTATCACCCTCTCAAAAACAGTTCAATGAGCAAAGCTGCAATTTCAGAACACGTTCGCTTAAAGCTTAACCAGTAATTTTTTATACATAAAGCTATAGATTGGCTATTACATAAGTTATGTTATGCCATATAATAATCACTTAATGTGTGGCTTAATAGAAAACAGTACATGACCGATCTATTGCATAAGCATGGTAACAGGTTGTTGTCGATCGTCGCAGGTTAATTATCATGATTGAATCACTCTAGCTGTTTATGTATTGATTTCACGTTTTATTTATTTATTGATTATTCACAAGCCCGTTAAAGTGAACCTCGTCAGAGCATGGCCGGGTGGCGACAGGGTACGGCCCGTTTACTCATGCGAGTGAACGATCCAACCTGAGCGCCTGGGGTAGTTTGTTGCTCATTTTACTTGAAACGTCCAGTGGTATATAATTTGTATGTTTTTGAGTATATACATTTAATTAAATTCTCTGTCTCTCAATGCTTACGGGAGGAGATGGGATTCTACAATAATATCTTCTTATAGATCAAGCAAAGTAAACAATACTGATATGAACTTTCAAGCATTTCAGACGTCTTCGTAAGCTTTCTTTACCTATGTATGAGGCATGTTATGTTATTCTACACTTGACAGCGAAATAGCGAAGATATAAATATACAGTGTTACCTGGCCAAGTGGGCCCTGTATACCTATGTGAAAAGCTTACTTCTGATAATTACAAGGAGGTCTCGACACTTTTGCGTTGATATACTTCTGTTACTAGGAATAATTAAACCTTTACAACTGTTAAAAAACTTCTTACAACAGTTAAAAAAAAATCCAACAAATGCATTCTGCATTTGTTGGATTTTTTTTAACTCCGCAATTGGGAGTTTGTAGTGCAAATAGCCTAACTAATAACAATTTATCATTTGAATATTGGTCTGGACAGGTTGCGACACGATTTTTACAAAATTTTCACCTCTCTGTAAATTGAAAACCGGCCAAGTGCGTGTCGAACCACGCACAATGAACGGTTCCATAGCTGGGATGATTTTATCCCAAGAACAAACTTAACATTGTAGTTTAAAAATATGTTCTACCATACAAAATGTAGGTATAGGAGTCAGGAGAACATGTTTTTGCAACTGCAAATATAAGTTGGTCGATAATTACTAGTTAACTTGTAGAGCCTACTTAGCTGTGATAGTTTTCCTTTTAATTTCGTTACCTATATATACTACCTACTGCTGGGAATTTTTCCACATATCCAGAACTTACCATTTAGCTAGCAGGCGGGGGACACTTGACTCTAACAAAAGTTAGCAATTTAAAGCTTAATATTTCGCAAAAATGTTTTTAACAAACTCACAATATTTTTGAACGACCTTTCCAAAAATACCTACCCCACACCATGGGGTGGATGAAAAAAAGAAATATCCCCACTTTACGTGTAGGGGAGGTACCCTAAAAAAAAAAACATTATTTTGTTTTACCACTTTGTCGGCGTAATTAATATGTATAGCTACTCATGCCAAATTACAGCTTTCTAGTACTAACAGTCTCTGAGCTAAGCCGGGGACAGACAGACAGACGGCCATGGCGAAACTATAATGATTCCTTGTTGACTACGGAACCCTAAAAAGGGTACATAACGACATGAGTTAGCGGGGGCCTCTGTAAATAAGACAATCCTAGGTCTCTTGAGATCCCGTTTCCAGGTTACATTATATTTATTAATTATAAGAATTCTAGTATTAATGGTAAATAGATTGTTACCAACATATGAAATTATCTGATAGTCTGTTTCGGTGCTCGATAATTTACATAACCAAAGTACAGGGTATAGTGGTACTTTACGCGATATGTCAACTGCATATTGTAAATCTAAAATTAAACAAAATGAAAAGCTAAACTTTGTGGTGGATATTATGAGTTTTTTCTATAATTATAAACTCAAAAGGATATCGCGTTGAAATCTATTACCTACTGGGTAAAAAAAACCTTTTACAGTTCTAATAGTCTAACATGTTATCTACACTACGCAGCACCTAAATGGAAAAACGGAATATTACAAGAATTAAACTAAATTTTTATTTCAACATGGAAACAAATCGGAGAAATGTACCTTCCATAAAAAATGCAGGCGACGCGACGCGAGAAAGAATGTCGAGGGTCGCTGACTGTAGTATTTATTTTTGTTTAGCACATACACAACATGCCTACACTTGCTACGTAGGATCGCAGGCGACCTTTTTTACAAGGAAGCAAATCCGTGTCACACTTAAAAATTAAAGTGTACAGAAAAGCAATGCACGGGGTACATCATCCAGCTGCCTGTAATAACTAGACTAAATTCTAAATTACTTAATTTACACAATTTCGTAGCCGTTAGACTATGGCGGCGTAGTAACGTGCTACGAGAAAGCAATAATAACGTTGTTTTCCGTCTGGTACAGTGGCGTGATAATCCTTTTCTCGTGTCGGTAAGATCTGTTATTTCGTAGCGCATGCCGTGCAACAAGAATATGCCCGTCGCCAGGACAGCCAGTTGAATTTGATTGGACTGGTATCTACAATGCACCTCAATAACTATGTTAAATTCAAACATTTATTTCAAACTAGCTGTCCCATTTATTACTTAAATTGTCACATTTATTTCAATAATTCATACAAAATACCTATAGAAAATGCACTTTCAGTTTTCACGAATTTCCCAATTTATCCGGCTACTTTTAAAACTTTTCTTTACGTAAAAACCTGATTGGGATTATTTTACGAAAATTAAAAAAAAAAATGCAAAGTCGGTCCAGCCGCTCTGAAGGCAACCAACGAACAGAATTTCATTTTTGTTATGGAAATATACATAGATTGATAAACCAATTACAGGCGCTTTTGAACTATTAAGTGGTCGTTCAGTCAAAAAGATAAAACTATAGTTGCCCATTCCAAAACGTAGGTTCCTTTCCTATGGAGAAGAACGGGCAAGAAACTTCACAGACACTCTTTTAAATGAAAATATTGGTTAAAGCAACTTATATATTTTGTTTCAGGATTTATTCCCGCTGCACGGCTGGTGGACGAATGCGGAGCGCGAACAGGACAGCCAGGACATCCAGGTCGTGTACCTGCCAGCATTATTGCCGCGAGAGGCTCAGCTCGCCTCCGACAAGCCTACAGATGACGTCCCGCTGCCCTACAGCTTCGACGCGTTTGGCAGGTAATACGTGATTTTCTATTATTACGCTCTTTCTTCGCTAAACATACTAACTTACAACAAACTAACTAACTCTATAATATAGAACATTGATTTTATTTTACAAAGCTACATATCGACGCGACTACGTGAAAAGTGCTCGTTGAATGACCCTCGTTGAAGAAGCCTATTGAAGAAAAACTGGTTTTATTGAATGAGCTAACTGACTGACCTTGAGATAGCCTTATTGTTCTAAGTGTGTTAGATATGTTCGAGCGATCAATCAATCTTGTCGTATGGGAGAAAGCGTATGTAAGCGCATTGAAGCATTAAGATGAGATCTAAATCAGGGTTTTCCAAAAACAATATCTATGTATGTATCTAAGCTTAATTTATTTTTAGAAATTTTGAGCTACAGTTGGTACCAAATCGTCGTCTGCTTTCGCCTGAATTCCGGGTATGGTCCGACCAGGGTCAGGAGGCCATGCTGTCGGCCGTGGATCCTTCGTGCCATTTCCAGCACTCCGGACCTAACGCAGTCGCGGCGTTCTCGGCCTGCAGGGATCACGCTCTTGTAAGTGCAGATATTTGGATTGAACACATGAACTCTTCTCTTTATAAAAACAAAAAATTGCATTTGTAGGCTTTCTGCTTCTAATTTTGGTGTCTTTATCCGTAAACCCAAAAGATTAATACAGGGCCAGTAATCATAATGGGTACCCTGAAGGCTTCAGTTTGAACTTATCAAAAACATTTTCTTTTTGTTCATAGTCAGGAACTTTTAGATTATTAGACTCTTTTTAAACATTGTATGTCTTGTTCTTAAATATTCGAAAAACCTTGATAGAAAATAAATAATGAGAACACTTGTGAATATATTACTGGGTAGGATCGGTTAGCTGATTAAATACATTTTTCATTTCTTGTTTTCAGCACGGTTTGATTGTTGTGGACAATTCCACCTACGAAGTGCGACCTTTACCTCTGGGCAGTGGGCGGGCAGAGAACGGCAGCGGTCGAACAGCGCACGTGATACGTCGCGCGCCGCCGCCCATGCCGCCCGGCGACGACGCGCGTCTGCTGCGCCCGCGCGTGCGCAGGCCGCGAGCCTATCCACCACGCCACAAGCCTGGACCTCCCAACTATACCATCGAGATAGCCTTGTTCCTTGACGAAGCTGCCTATAAAATTTTCTATCCTTACCTCAACTATAGCGAGTCCGAATTACGTGATATGTTGTTGGCGTACATAAACGGTGTAAGTTCCGTTAGTTCATTTGGTTCGTGTTAAATATATTTTCTATTAATTATTAGATTTTTTTATGTGTTCTTTAAAAACACCAAAAAATATAGCTACTGTCAAATGTTTTCTTTGTGTTCCAGGTGCAAGCTCTGTACCAGCATTCTTCTCTGGGCACTCACATCCAACTGTCTCTTGTGCGTTTAACGTTGCTTCGGTCGCAGCCATCGTCTCTACCCGCGCACGCGGAGCGAGGACTTCTACTTGACTCCTTCTGTGCATACCAGCGATCGCTGAATGTAGATGATGATGACGATCCTCAGCATTGGGACATGGCGTTGCTGCTCTCGGGGTAACTATAGACAAAAACTTGTAGCTGAGGGAGTTGGAAATTTTGATTATCTTTAAAAGAATAATGAGTGTTTTAATTTCAAACATTTTAAAGACAATGCAGAAGTGCTTGAACTAATTATTAAAACCGTTAGTCTACTTACCATGCTGCAGTAAAAAACTGATGACTGTATTTAAATATAAATCAAACATGCATGCATCACTGAAAACGTGCAAATATGAACTCGTGATTTAAAATTTCTTGTGGTTTGGTTTGTGGTTTCGGACACGATCCACTGATATTTTGGCAAAAAGCTTGGTGATTCACTCTTTGCAAAAAAAAAAAACATACTTTAAACATTGTACAATACCACTTCGAAAAGCTAATTATCACTGTTGGTGTAAGGTTTTTTAGGCCGGTAGACTCTTGTCAGATTCCGTTGGGGTTTTTGGCTTTATTTGGGGTCGCCTTATTCTTTTGTCACTATCGCACCAGTCATCAGTCAGAGAGCTCACAAAAGGAAAGAAAATTAGTCTGGGTCACTGTCCCCAGACACGGTGAAGAGGGCTGTACTATACATATATATACATGCAGTGTTCTGTAACTAAGGATCTACCTGAGACATCTTTCTCTATATACGATTGTACATTATATTAACCAGTGTGGAGTGCCGGTAATATGATGTTGAGATAAATAAAGATTTATGATTATACGGATACTCAGTATGGCATCAAGACATGACGTCTATAGATTTAAAGCGGCTTCTTTTCTTATTCCAGGTTAGACTTCTACTCGGAGGAAGGCGGTCGTCGGAACGGGGTGACGATGGGGCTGGCGCCGGTGGGCGGTGTGTGCTTGCCCGCGCACGCGTGCGTGGTGTCGGAGTTCGGCACATCTGATCTCCTCGGCCGCCCCTACCCTTCTGCTGGCTTCACCTCCGTTTATATCCTCGCGCACGAGATTGGACACAAGTCTGTCATAGATCGTTTACTATTCTACATAATACCATAATGGTCGATATTCCGGTTAACGCATAACGTTATCACTGTATGAAGATGATTACCATTATTCCATCCCCCTTTAAGCTTTGTAAGACCGTTGAGCAGATTTCGCTCTTTAACCAGCATGTTTCATGAGGTCATTAACTTGGAATCGATTCCGTTCTAATAGTATGTGGAATGGTTATAATGCGGGTGTTGCAAAACGGTTAATTTCTTTGTAGATTTTGTAATAAATGAACCATAAAATTGTAAAGTTCCAGTATGAGAATTTTCCAAAGCCTGATAAGCCAAAGGGAACGAAATTAGGCAAAAACTAGGGTACATTTCTGTGAGGTTATTGTTAACCTTTATTGTTTTTCTAGACTTTTTTTATTTATTTATTTATTTAGTACATGGAGGACTTACAGCTAATAAAAACAGACAAAAAAGGAAACCATAGTCACCAGAAAGCCAATTACAAATCTTCACGAAGGAAGGAATATCAATAATTCACACATAACATCACGCCTGTATTCCCCGAAGGGTTAGGCAGTTACCTATAGTACACCCTCATTACGCCTATTGTCATCGTGCCTATTGCCATCAACCGGGCACAAATCCAGACTCCAGGCTGCTACTGAGCTATTCCAGATGGAAAAACCAAATAATACCAATAATCGAATAATAATAATAGTATCAATTATTCAGTATAAGTTTATTCTTCCAGCCTGGGCATGCACCACGACGGCACGGGCAACAACTGCGCCCGCGACGGCTACATTATGTCTCCCTCACGAGGCACTAACGGCGAAGCCTCCTGGTCCACATGCAGTGCTCGAGTTGTGGCCGATTTGCAGTATAGTTCCTTTATCTTCTGATTTTTATTACCATAATACTAAGGCTGCCATTGATAATTGTACTAGCCACTATCATGTTAAACTACCTACTATTACGATTTTCGCAGTTTCTGTTAAAGTTCTCCACTCATATACTTCATGTCTCGATTTGAGTTAACTTTCGATCCGTTTATGAAGTTGGAACTAACTAGAAAAAGTATATGATTATCCGTCCTGTTTGTCTAAGCAACATTTTGATATGTCCACGTAAATTCAAGTAAACACTATAATTGAACGTGATTGCTGTAGTAATGGCACTTTAAAGGATATTGCATAAGTCACATTCGTATGCTCATTGCATGTTAGTTTCATGATAAAGTTAACTGTTTTTAAGGTTACTGATAATTAGAGTGCTATTCACGTGGACACTAGATTTGCAACACAAGTAATCACAAAAAGAAAATAGAATGAACCATTTACTACTTAGCTAGGCTTTGAGTTCTAAATTCTTTATCACGGGCCAAAATCACCCATTTAATAATTTAGCAAAATGATTTTTTTATTCATTTGTGTGTAGATGGGCGACCTGCTTGTTTGATGGTTCTGATGACTTAGACGCGCCTAGTGAACTCCAGCATGAAAGATTTGGCGGAGCACCTGGCACCATCTGGAGTGCTAAAAAGCAGTGTGAGGTGAGTCAAGGAACATTGGGCATCATCAAAATAAATGGACGAAAATGCATCAAAATAAATGAATAATGGATGAGAAATGGCTATCAGATAGGTCTATAAATCTGACTGCTGCGCTTTACAGGTTCATTATAGGTTCTGAACTGATTAATGACATATTTATTATGTGCAAGATCCTGTTGCGCGATGCCGATGCCGCGCCATCTCCCAGCGGCCCGGCGGGCGAGCACTGCGCTCAGCTGGCGTGCCGCACGCCGCACCGCGCAGGATACTACTACGCTGGGCCTGCCCTGCCCGGCACGCCCTGCGGAATGCATATGGTCAGATCTTTATATCAATTTATAGTTCCATGCAATTCTGAATTATTATGAGATTAATGAACTAAACGACGTTCTCATCGTTATCATTAAAACATTACAATTAAAAAAAGGGAGAGAGAAAACGACTGTTGTCGAAATGGCGCCCGACAGGGTTCTGAAGCGTCCTTCTGTTGGGCGCCATTTGAACGTTTGCTATTAGACCTTTTTCCTTTTTCACTTTCCGAGGTTTCTATGATAAATATTTTATTATTATTTGGTCTTATAAACGTTGTTGTTTATTACTGCAACGTAGGTACATTTACTGATCTCCTAAACTAATTAATTACTTACACCAGTACTCAAACTTTCTTTTATTATAAAAACTTTGATATCGATACTGTAAAATAACTTACCGATGCTTCAGTGGTGTCAAGGAGGCGAGTGTGTCCCTGCGGCCGCTCTGCCGACATCAAGCACGCCACCGCCGAAGCCTGGCGCTGGCGACACCTCTGTGTCCGCTGCATGGAGTCCGTGGAGGGAGGCCAGCTGCCAGTCTGGTTGTTCCGAGCGAAGCCGAGGTTTCCGCGAGCGACGACGAGTGTGCACGAAGCCAACGAGCGACGCTTGCCAAGGGACGTCCTATGATGTTGTTCTCTGTGATGATACCAAGGTTCTTTAAATTTGAATGTTTTTATTTACTTTTCTTTCTAGAAATATTATACGTTAACGACCGTCGGTTAAAGACTAAGTGAGAGATATCGTTCGCACGGAGATACGAGGTCATTAAAAGACACGTAAAAATGATCATGATTATATTCGTTTTGATCCAGGTTTGCGGCAAAAAGACCCGTGTAGGACCAAGTGAACTGGCATCACGCAAGTGCGCAGAGTATGCAGCTCTTCTGCCTGAATTGGACCCTCGTGGAGGAGGCCTGCAGGCGCCGCACGATCCTAGTGAGTCATTTTCATGTTTTGTTGTTAAATTATACTTCATGTGTTTTTCAGAAGAAAGGCTTTCAATCAATCCAGTATTTATTGTTTTTTTCTACCAAATCTTTTGTTTTTCACTTTACCAGCTCGAATGTGGATGGGATGTGCAGTGTTCTGCCGGCGTGCTTCGGGAGGCGGTTTCTACGCACCACGCGTTGAACTCAACGATGCTGGCAAAGACCCTTACTTCCCGGACGGCACCTGGTGTCACAACGATGGAAATCAAAACTACTACTGCTTGCAGCATCACTGTCTGCCCGCGGTGAGAAATGCACCACTTAAAATTAGTTAATATCATCATCACATTTGTAATGGACGGGATGTTATAGGCGCGAGAGGACCCGATGAGTATTCATAATTCATAAGATAGTAGATACAATTCTCGAATAATGGCAGTAAGTTTGTGGAATAGCCATTATGAAATTACCATTAACCGTAACTACACGACATTGGACCGTCACTAGTGATGTAAGTCACTCCTTCAAATGTATACATAACAATACCTAATCCAGATAAACCCAATATTTCATAGAGCATAGTTTCGCTCCATGGTCCATAGGTACCAGCCGTTTGTAAATTGCGGTCCGTGGTAGTATGGCTACTAGGTATAATATTGATTGTTATTGTGACCCTAGTTCTTACAAGCTTTACCACGCCCTCACACGGTGAGTACAGGTATCAAGTGACTGGTACCTACACTGGAGGGTTTAGCTGTATAGTATCTTCGAAAACACTCTGCTCGTAGTTTCTGACTAACTTGATAGATGGCGCTGCCTGTATGTCTCCACGAGATACTATGCTCGCGCTCACGCTTCCCCTCCATTGTTTAAGTTTGAGATAAAAATTGATAAGCTGTGTCATGCGGAAAATCGTCATTTCCATAGCTTATCAGTTACACAGATTTAGTTCCTGTATATTTTTATTGTATTATCCAATATTACTGGGCCAAGGTAGTGGCATTCCATTGCCTTTTTTAATAATAAACTTACTACTAAAAATACTATAAAGGTAATCGTGTTGTAGAATACTTTGATAATTGACTTAACAGCGTAGCACTTCAGGGAAAGCCTCCTCTCCTACCCTCCGATTGTGGTTTTCAAAACTTAGGTCTACTCAGCGAACTATCTTGATTTTTAAATAGATACAATAATATAGCCTATTTTAAGTACTTACTACAAAAGCTCGTAAAACGTTAAAGGTTATATTTGCACATTCATACAAAACGGACACAGTGCATTGATCTTAGCGGGCACGAGCACGCTTAAGCTAGAATATTTTTACAAACACAAAAAAAATGAATTTTCCATAAGTAAGTAGGTACGTATCTTTAGGTACACAGTGGCAGGTACTTTGCACGTGTAGAATTGTTTGAAGTACTTAGCTTCATATTCGTGTTCACCACATAATCAAGGATCATTAAGAACCTATAACAAGAACCAGACCCTAAACATTGTTACAAGACTCTAAAAGGAAGAGAACATTTAGTTAATTTTATAGTGCATTGTCTTGATATAAATAGGCTAATAAGCACATAAACGGCACTAGGCAGGGTAATCTCGTTGTTTGTCAACAGTGCCGCGTCATCTCACGTGATTGTTCTCTCTTAAAGTACATTACACTAATAATATAGGCAAGTAGGTATGCTATGATATCCGTACAGTCGCCAAGAAATACTAATTTTAATTTATCATTATTATTCTTATTGTGAGACATTTTTCTATGGGTAGGGATAGGCACAACTGTGGTAGTAACCTGCCAAATTCAGATTTATTCCGGAAATGAACTAGGAAGCTAATCGCTAGCCGTATAAAACTTGTTATTTTTTTGGTTTTTATCTTACTCTTTCATATTAATTTATTTATTGCGTTCCATAAAGTATTATAGATTTTACAAAAGATTTATAGCTCGACTCGAGGCTTCACTCGATGGCAACAAAATGCCAGTGTCTGGGAAGATGAACTCAGATTTTATCGGCTCTTGTTCTTCAAATTGTATACGCGTGCTTGCACTATAAAGTAGCAACTTGCACGACAGTTTATGCAGCTTGCATTATGAGCGTTAGGTACCTATTAATATTTTGTATTATAAAGATTATACCTGTGGCGAACTGCGTACGTAGTGTCTGTCTGTCTATGTAGCGTAGCGTCTACGAAGCGTCTAACCCTCTTCCACGTAGCTCCGCCGTAGCAAATGCTAGGCTCTATGTAGACACCACGTACCTATCCCGTCTTACTTACTTACGTGCTTATGTCCGAATTACCAACGCCAGTCAGTACAAAAAACACTCTACTCTTGAGCCTGGATTTTATTATTAGATAATATTTTATATGCGCCTGCGTCAGACGACAACTCATTATGTAGTGCTTAGTGTTGTTTAACAGTGTTGTTTGGCCGTCAAACATACGCCTCATTCCGACTTTCTTCCGTGCGTCATAGAAATTCAAAGATATTTGCTCATTTAGAGTAAATTATGGGCCTAATTATTCATGGTTTATCTAGACGTTTAAATTGGACTATGATGATAAATTACGCAAGTTACTCAGCAAGATTTCACGTTGTAACATTTTAAAAAAACATGTTGACTTTTGATATATGTCACAAATAAGCACGTGCTTAGACCACTCGTCTGGTGAGGATCACTCAATCACCTAAGTAGTTAGTTAATCTGTTAAGATTGATATCGCCAACTGTACTTTCCTAATTGAATGGTGCTCTACTGTATCATTTAAGTTTGAGAACTAATCTCATGTCGTAAGCATGTGCGGAGAACACACATGTAGTGCATTCGAACCTAGATAAGCGTCAAACGGAAGCGGGCGAGGGCAAGCATTGTACTTTATCAAGGCTGTCGCTAATCGACGACAGTTTACGTTACCTGTAGGTCAATATTATTATATTCTCTCCACAGTCGATATCTCCCAAGAAGTTCCGCAAACATGCTAATTATGCCTTACCAAGCTCTGGCTTCATGGATCAGTAACTTCTATAAACATCGTCCAAAATTCCAAAATGGCGTAATTATAGCATATTTGAACCAATCTCATTTAATAGCTCCCATTGTTTTTCATATTCTTAATTTCATAGCATAACAAAAAATATTCGATCTAATGCAGAAATAATTATTATTTTTAAAACAACTTTTTTATTGCCGATTGCAACCAAGTTTTAGATAATTTTCGAACCTAATCTGTTTATTGTTATAATAATCAGTAGTTTCTACCAGCACCAAAGGGAAAACGCAGTGCGTGTGCTCAGAATACACAATCAGCGTAGGGCCCATTAGCGTGCCCTGTGGAATTCTTGTTCAAGGTCTTGAAAGTCTTCTTTGGCTGGAACTTGCAAACAAAGTTGCACCTAAAAAATCGAGAGCTGATCCAATTAATTGGCTTCATATGAATTGATCGTTTTGCCATCACATGTAATTGAGGCCATAAATGGTTCAAAAAGAAAGGATAGTAATCATTTCATACAACCGATACCTTCCCTATTATTTTTGCCCATATTTATAAAAGTAATTAGACCTTAGTGAAATACGTATTTTACACGAGCCTTTACAGAACACTTCAAATAAAATTGATATAATTTTCACATTTCAAGGATTATAAAAAGATAAACAAAGCTATTCGCATCTGGCTTCCATATGTGATTGTGTAGCGTTTTAATGTTTTTTTTATTTTATTTGAATGTGATTGTTTTGATGAAAGGGAGCTTATAAATAGAGTTCAATAATAACAATTAAGATAAGCAAATAAATATTTTAATTGGGTCCGAGTCATCGTGATCTCGTCGTCGGTACTTTATTTCTCAAATGCCTTTAGTTTTCTCACGACAGATTTCGACCGTTTGAACAGTGATATGATAAAACTCGTATCATCCTTATTTGAATAAAACATGTCGGTGAACGTGGAAATCTTATATATCATGATGTTTTATTCAAATAATACATGATTTATCACTAGCCTTAGTTTAAACTTCTGATAAACGTTTACCTTTGTAAGAGTTTAACAGTTCCTACTCTTATCGTAACCTCGTGATTTTGGGCGTTCACAAAATAATATCGACGGCAGCAAGCAGTAGAAAGCGTCAAACGCACTTTTTATGAAATCCACTTATTTTACATAATTCGATTCAGAATTCTTAGTTTTACAATACGTATGACTTTTTTCTAGTTAATTTTTAATTTGTACTGATATTTAGTCACGTATATAAAGACAACTACACCAATTTTTCACAAAGTGACAAGAGGACACACGGACATTATTATAATACCTACAATTAGTCCAAGTATACGTCGGACAATCGGCGCGTTCACCTGTTGGAAACAAAGATATCAGTCATATAACCGTTTTAATGTCGGATTTTTATACTTGGTTTTTATATTTAGTGCAACAACAATATTGTGTCACGTCGGTGTTACAAATAATGGATAAATAAGGAAAATTATTACATACCTATGTTTATTATAGCAATAAACAATGTAAAATACAAAACAATAGTACTAACCGTCTTAATACTAAAAATGTAATAAGTTTAAGCAATTAGGAAGCGTCGCGTGGAAGAAGCGCGCCGAATATGGCAGTTGACTCATTTAGTTTACTTTTTTGTACGAAGTAGATAAAGATCTACCGACTCTTCTTCATCTTCTTCTAAATGTTGTAAAATAGAAGAATGTAGCTTTGTTCTTCTATTAATTATCACAGTTTGTCGTTCAAAACGCTCTCCTGTGAAATTATGATTTTGTAGTTTTCCGTTTACAGTTTGTTATGCTTCACTAATGATAAAACACACAAGTTTTCTAGGTACAAAGTAATGTTACACGAAGCTCATTAGGTGGGTATATCTACGAAAAGAAGATAAATAAAATAAAAGAAGTGTTGCAAGCAATTAAAACAAACAAAATAAACGCCTGCCATTTAATTTGTTAAAGTGAGAGTAATTGTTCCAATTAATCGAATTCCTATCTTGTTCGTAATGTGAGCTTTGGTAGGGTTTATGTATTAAACTAACAGAATTCGCTAGCAAGAGACATATTGTAGAAATTATAACCGTTAAAAAAAACTTCTAAGTATAATTATTTTTCCATACAAAGGGTAATTTAGGAGCTATTTCAGATAAATGGACCGCAAAACCGCAATTATCTATGGAGTGTTTACATGCACAATACATAGGTAAAGCTACAGTCACTCTAAATAACAACATACGAGTGTTAAATAAGTGCTACGCAAAGCGTAGACACGTACCCGTTGCTTTGGAAATCGGCTAATTTCCGCGTTACTGTCTTTATTATAATAATAGCAGTAATGTTTCTAGCCCTTAGAGTCTACTTATGCTGTAAAGGAAAACAGCCGTGACGAAGGTTGCCAAACAAATTGTACCAAATAAGTCCGTAAGAAACGCTAAGTGTTAACATAGCGTAATACCCACTACAGTCAGTCAACTTACTTTATCTGGTAGTTACGTTAAGTGACATAATAGACACGTAACTATTTAAACTTGAAGACACTACTTTACCTCTCCTCATGATTTTACTACAGAACTTCAAGATGACAGCGCAGTATCACATCTGGGAGCTTCCGAGCGAGGACGTGAGCGGCCCGTTTAACGCGCGAGCCTTGTCCACTACTGACGACGAGGCTGCAGCAGCAGCGATCCGCGCCTATCTGTCGCTGGACAACTCCGGGGTGCCCATCGTCAGGTCCGCACTACCTCCACAAATGCCAGAGGAACCAGAAGGCAACTGGGAAGTAGTTGATTACGTAGACATACCCAACCAGAAACTGAAAAGAAAGAGAAACTCCAGAATAGATTCGCCTGATTCATAATGTTGTGTTTTCGGACAGAGGTAATCATGTCGCATAAAGGAATGACTGGTTAATATGCCAATTTAGGGTAAATATAAGTAATACGTCACTACCTCCGCAAATAAATTCGTCTGTTGATTGTCAGTAATTATTATGCAGTTCAGAGTAGAAATACTCTTGGAAACATTAACTCTGTCCATACATTCAATTAACATCAATAATTTAGAGCAACATTGCATAGACACAGACACAGATAGGTATAGTTGTAAGAACCATAATCTTGCCAAAATTTAGTGTTTTAGGTCCTATTTTATTTAGGTTAGAATTTGGTGCATCAAGTGCCTTGCTGAAGCATTTATTAGGATTTACAGTATTATGTACGAGTATTAGAAGTATTATTTGTAAGTAACAGAACAAGTGTTTGTTGAATGCATGATTTAGACGGTTGTGTACTCTCGTGACAGTAACTAACATAAAGTAAATAACTAAGTGTCAGTACTAAGTAGGTACTTACTACGGTTTTTAAATTCAATGTCGACCATTTTATTAATGAAACAGAACAGAACCATTAGTTGTTCTAAATGTTGAGGGTAGCTAAATAAAAATTTAACAATATAAAATATATAAATTATATTTAGTGATCGATAATAAAATACTAGTCATATAAATCTTTCTATTTTTATGAACAGGCCAACTGTTTTGTACTTTTTAAATCATAGAGTAAGATGTTTTAGATTTAAGCCCCGTGTAGATTGGCGCGATGCGACACCGGTAATTGTTCTACCGAGAAGTTTTCTTAGAAATTGTTTTGCTGGAGTCGCGCCAGTCTGTACGAGGCTTTATGTTTCCATAAAATATATTTCGTCCGTTACTCCATTTTATGTGTAACGTGGTATTTTTATCGCGTATTGGTTTCTTTAAATAAACACCTTCAGTCTATTTATGATAGTTTTATTTATTTAATTAAGTTATTTCATGTTTTCATTGCTTCTCTCCTGTAAATAATTAAATTCTAACGCTGTACTATGTTTTTGAAGTTGAAGCAAGCGATAAAATAAATCGTCTCATCATTTAGTTTTACGATCTTTTTTATGCGTTTAAAAGGCTTAAATCAATCATTCACACGCCGCAGCTTTATTTGATTAGTTTTTTTTTCGGAATTATTTTAATATATTCAGTGCCTAGTATTGTCTTGTAAGATTGATAGTTTGTAGTTTATACTTCGAAATAAATTGAACATTAGGCACATAAGTACACATTGTACGCTGCTATGCCTCATACATTAGTGTCAGAGCTTATACGTGGTGTAGCTTCGCCGAGTCCGCCTTGATGAAGTGGCTTCAGGCCTCGCATGCGTGATGCGCCGTGTACACTGTACTGTATGCTAATCAACTGAGGTGATGCGAATATATTTGCCAATGGTAATTGTTCCGTGACGGCTTCAGTGAACTTTTGAGGTAAATCTATTCACATATTTACTCAACTTTTTTGAGTTGAATCTAAAGGGCGTACTATTCAGTTTTATCTTCTCATAATCTGAGAACGTTGACTACAAAATAAATAATTCATTGAATCGCATACAATTACATACAATCGGTTTGTTGCACTTCCAATGCATGCTCTGTATGCCTATTGTGTGACCTGTTTACATACGTACTTAATAAAGTGGATTTATTTACAGTATTTACAAAGTTTAGTTATTTCTGGGTGATACGCATTTAACTCACCTTTATTTACCCTAAGCGAAGTCTTATCCTGAAAAGCAAACAATTTAATTAATGAATTCAGTTCTTGACGTCACAAAAAGACGTGGTCGTCGATCACTACAATAAAAATGTCATCGTTTGTAATGAAGGGTCGGCTATAATATCTTCTTAGCCATTTTATTATGATAATAACTTGGTACGAAGACGTAACGATGGGCGTACCCTCCATTATCCCATGTAATTGACGAAACACCACACGAGTGTATGGGGCCCCACTCCATAGGAACAACACAATGTGACAAAAGGCTTTGTGAAAACGGATGAACGATTTACACACAATATGTGCCCGTAACTCTGTGTAAATTCATATACGTTGCTAAAATACATTAATATTAAAACCACGTGTCAATTAGACGTGATGGCAACTAGGCCTACCTACTAGTAGGTTCCTTTACCTTCTGTCACAGACAGATATTCATCTTAGAACATTGAGTAATGCGTAGCTTTAATTTGATGTCCATTCTAATTTTACCAGAAATATCTTTCTATTTATTTAACGGCATCCTAATTCTGTAATACACGATCAATCCCAATCTGAATCGATTGCACTTAACTGAAAATTACTATCTGAACTGAACAGATTGCTAATCCATTACTACGTAAGTTCGAAAAAAGTCTGCTCAACAACGTAAATAACGCAATGCAGGTTGTTGGACTGTCATAATGAAACAAATTAGTCTTAATCGTTTACGAAAATGTGTTACGCAATTAGATAGCAGACATTCAATTCATTAAATAAATGATTCAGGTTTTATGATAATTACCTATGCAGCAGACTAGTTCTAATCAATTATATTACTCATACTTCATTACCAAGCAGGTAATACTGACATACCAAAATCATTGCGTTTTTGTGATCCGTTTACGTAATACCTAATTATAAAACAATGCATCTGTGATCTGATCGTAAGAATCGTTTTATTGATAAAATTCTACGACGTCTGCGTAGCCTGGATAATGTTCAGGTATCGGGTAGGAGTGCTGAGATAAAAATAAAAATATTTATTGCCAAATGTTGCCAATGTTGCTTTTTAAAGTATGTAGATCAAATTCTTTACGATTTTATTCCAATTACTTTTCAGTACGTAGGTAAATTTAGGAAAGTACACGCTTAAGTTTTTACATGTGCACTGTAGGTAGGTATATACCTACTAGGAACAATATAGGTACTCGTGCAGACTAGCTTATTCAAGTTACATACTTACCACTACCAACATACCTAAGCAAATATGCTTTCGGTAATATATTCTTCGATTGATTTGTCTTGTGTCCGTGACTCCCGTGGTCGTGCATAAATCTTTGTGCTTTAAATTTGAACGCCAATTTGCTATTCTGTTAGCGCCAAGAGATAAATTTGGTTGGTCCGCCTAGCATATTTAGTAGATTTCAACGGACGTATTAGGAATTGATTATGTAATATATAGCTATGCTGAATACTTAAGTAGGAGGTAGGTACCTAGCTAGGTACCTTCAAAAGCTCCGACTATCCAACATAAGTCAGTTTGCGTCAAAGTATGTAATTCCCCCTATAGTTTCCGCAAAAAGGAGGAAAATCTAACACAAACTTGAAAGCCCTTTATCGTCATCACGTCTTGCACTTTTGTTTTAATTAATTGATGGGACCGGTTTTGCTTTCGATCTCGATTGCTGGAAACCCACGGATGAGGTCTAAGATCAACGACGCATTCTGAAGACGTCAAATAATTTTGACTAAAGGATAAAGGTATCATTCAGTCAAATTAATTATTAGCTTCAAGATTTTCACGAGTGATGTGATCTGCCCTAGAGGTTCGTTAACTAAGAACGAAGATGTACGCAAGTTCAAAAAATACGGATGTCACGTGATCAACTTTGAACGTTAATACGTTAATATCTACGAAACGTGACGCTTTACGGGGTTTAGTCCTATCTTATCGATTTATATAGGTTTCAAGCAAAAAATTCCCAAAAAAAATTTCAAGAAGTTAAATATAAAATTATAAGTCGTAAAACTATCAAGAATCGCGAAACATACATGGTGTATTTTCGAATACCCCTGGGCATGGGGAATCTGTTATATTGAAGACGTCACTGTTTGGACCACCCTGTATCCTGTATGTATGTACATCGATTTCTCCGTGATTACTGGGTCAATTAACGTGTTTTTTACATTTAATACATTTGTACCTAACTTTGCTTGTGTAGTTTTTGCGTTAGCTTCAACAATACGTATTTAATCCATTTTGTGTATGTTGTTAATGTTGGGTATTATAATTTCCTATCACTGTTGTTTACATAGCAAGTAGTGGTTGGTATACGAATTTGTGTGGGGTAGGTGGGTATCACAACTAAATGTGGAACTTCGGAAATTAAAGTTCATTTTTACCTTGTGATGTTTTTTTTGGAAACGATGTTATTTTGTAAAAAGGTTTTTTGATTACTTGAGCTATTTGTTAATTTAGGTTCTCGTCATCGTCGCCCTTCCCAATCGTTTCTAAACTGCGATGTTACTCAACCAGGTTCGATATTACGGCATTACTGAAAAATAAATATTTCCAGAAACTTCCTCTTTTTTTGTTGTAATTAACAATCAATATCAATAAAGGTTCGGTAATACAAGGAAAGTTTACGCCACCTTGAAATAATACCCTTTGATAGAGATAAAACTGTAGACACTTCAGAACCGACTAATCTATAAATATCTTGTTAACTTTAGTAAATATTATTCAGACTTTTAAGATAAATAATAAAGTGGTGATACTTACCTATCTATATATGTCATAAAACGGCCATTATATCCAATAAGTCAATTATGGAACCCCCATTTTCCTTGAAATCTACCACTTCATGAGTGATGGCGGTGACATTATATAATTATGATGTTTAAAACAATATTATTTGCATCTTTAAAAATACCAGTATGTAAACTAAACACTGCTGTAGCTCACTTCGTAGCTATATGGAGAATCTCTAGAATTGATTCTGCTTGATATTTTTCAGTTAAATATAATTCTCTCTCATTTTCAATGACCAATCTTATAATATTCTCAGAAAGTGTTATCCAAAATATCCTGCATTTTAGAACTGGAAGAAGTCTTTATCGTCGTTTTATGGCCCTTAGGAACCGGACCCTACAACACGAACAGGCACTGTCAGTTTGTCGATATGACCTAACGGAACACGCCGTATAAAACAGTTGAAGTAGGTAATGAAACTCATTATTCGCTAACCTGTAAGCTAGTTGTAGCAACAATTTAACTCGGATTACCCTGTTCGCGCTACTTCCGCTGCAAAACTTTGAATGGCTGCGTTAGATCTAAAACTCAGTCCAAACTTCGTAGTTTAGGTAGGCTATTTAGAAAGACTTTGTTTGCAGACTTGTATTATACCTCTAGGCCTCCTCGAAAGAACTAGTACGTACCTACATACATTGTCCAAGTTCACCTTGATGAATTTGCACTGCCAAAATCCCGCTTTCCTAATAGCGATCATGAAGCAAGGAAAGAAACAGAAAAAGGAAAAGTCTCGGCGTACCTATATCATGTGTTGTCACAGATATCGATACCACTGATGAAATACACATATGTAGTTATGCAGGTTCCGTGTAACTATGCTGACAAGGTAATTTAAAGGAATTTTCCTCATTGTAAAGAAATGTGAGGACAGGCCGGACAGATTATAGCAAACCACGTGTTTCTTTACAAGTACTACCTGCCACTCATGTTTACAATGGAAGTAAAGGGACTCAAAGTATAAATATAGTGGTGTTCCGTATTTCCGTCTTGGCCTCGGAGAACACAATAAAGAACGCCGTAAATTAGCAAAAGCAAGCAAACAAAACAGAAAACTTGCAGGTACACAATTAAAGTTTGTTAAACGCGACAGCTTGGGACATGATACGAGTACACGACGACGCGACGAGAAGCGGACAAGAAGTGAACAAAAAGGTCATTCAATAACAGTGTGACGTGGGGGAAGTTATTAGAAAGATTCCATAAATCATTCTAAAAAAGGATTTTCCCAAACAGAGCGTTACAAGATTCCAAACGATGCAATAACATTTTGTTCAACAGTTTGTTCAGCTAATTGGAATTAACGATTTACCTGATATTTTACTTGACGAGTTTACATGATTATGTGCTCATATTTAAAATCTATATCTACACAATTATACATATTATAAATTAAAGTCGATTTTCGTGTCTGTCTGTGTGTCCGGGTTGTTCTTCTAAACTACGCAGCAGATGTTGATGCGGTTTTCCCCATCATTTAGAGAGTTTATTTTGGAAGGTTTTTAACTATATTATACATAAGTATACAACTTATATATAATAAAGAAATCTCGATGTTTTGTCAAGTCGTAAAAACCGCAGCAGGGTCGGGTCCCTATAGAAATAAAGCACTAACAACTGCAGTATCTATAATACCTAGAGCTTTTTTTATATATGGACTTAGTTGATAAATTATTTATGTTTAGTTGAAAAAGGACATAATATTTTATTTAATCCATTCCAATTAAGTTACGTGCAGGTTTTTGGCCTCGATATTTATTTTCTGATGTAATAAATATGAAATGTTTTAAAAGTCAAGATGCAATAGCTCAAATAGCTGCGTCATGATAAGCTGCTTACTTAAGTGAGTGAAAGTAATGCGCCTGTATCCGGGAAGAAATCTAACATCATTACATGGATTTATATACCTGTATGTATTTTAATAATGATTAGAAAATCTCGAAGCTTGTAGCAGTGCAAAACTAGACGCTGGATATGAATTAACCGGACCATCGCTTCGAAAACATTGGTCTTCTTTATCCATTTTTCTATTTTCATCCCATCATCATCCACTGCTGAGTCTCCGCATAGATTAAACGTAAATCTCGATCATTCGAGACCCTATGAGATGCTTAATAATATAAGTACCTACCTATGAGGTGAACTGACTTATCTTTTTTTATACCTACAGGGTGGACAACTCGATTTGGCGCTAAATGCGGTTCCTTGTTTCGTTTCCAAATTGGGTATGGACCGTCCATAAGAACACGACGACCTTTAGTACTTAATTTTATCTTAAAGTTAAGGGTCGTGTCAAGGTCAATCTTGAACACAAAAATCAGAATAATTATGTTTACCCTGTTAGTGGGGTACCTAATAAAGTTAACTGCAGCCCAAAGTTTTATACTCATCGGA
Organism: Eupsilia transversa; assembly: GCA_914767815.1. Taxonomy (NCBI): domain Eukaryota; kingdom Metazoa; phylum Arthropoda; class Insecta; order Lepidoptera; family Noctuidae; genus Eupsilia; species Eupsilia transversa. Next base: position 7,159,020 of record OU611874.1, read on the forward strand.
AACGTGGTGCCTCTGTCGTAGGCATTTACGGACCTTGGACAAATTCGAAACAAGGCAAGTTTCAACCGCGACGCGAAACCGTGAAGTTTTCATAGAAATTGTTCTCCCAGATTCGTGTCGCGCCATCGCGTCTCGCCAGTCTGTGGGAGCCTTTAAAGGTTATAAAATGGTGTTCTGTCACATCCGCTTGTGCTCGGAGTTTGTCGGCCAGATTTGGATGCTATTCACAATGAGAGCACATGAAAGAGCAGCACATCTAAGCTCTCAATCACTCTGAAAAGTCATCAAATGCATTCCCTATGGCCTAAATCGGCTAGAAGGCATCATTATCATCAATAAAGTAGCTAATCGATAATAGTTATTTGTTATACAAGAGTGCAAAGTTGCTTTTTAACCGCGTGTTCAATTTTGATGACCGAGCAAGCGAAGGATTCTAAAATTTAATCACGAGCGTAGCGAGTGATTCAAAATTAGAATCCTGAGCGTTAGCGAGGGAATCAAAAGAGCACGAGGTGAAAAATCTTTGCACTCGAGTGCAACACGTAACTTTTCATTCCACCTCAGCGAGGAAATGACTAAATGCAAAAAAAAAAACGTTTACAATCACAAGATAGGTACACTTTTATTTCAGTTTAGGTATTAATTACTACATTATGACAGGTAAGTAATATAGAATAATCTTTAAATTATAACAAAATATTACTAAGGTATAATTAAGAAAATTTTAAAGTAACGTTGCTACAGTTATTTAAATTGAGTGTAATATTTTTGTTTGGTACTGTAATATTGGTGTTAGTCACTTGTGTACTGTTTTTCGGTAAACTATCTGTCATACTTAATAGTTGTACCGATTCATCGGATTCCCTTGGCGTGAATGTTGGAGAGAGAGGGAGATGGTTAGGTGTTTCATAACGGCTTATTTTTGATGTAGAAGGGCCAGTCCAAGGATCCGATTGAGGCTCTTTCAGTGTAATGGCTCCTACGATGCCTTCACATATTTTAGACTTATTTTGGATGGAATCCTCTATGTATCCCTCTACAACTGCATTGGACTTCCAGCCTCCGTGGCGCTTAAGGGACAGGAGATCAGCTCCGGAATCAGCCAAAAGTGTGGCTGAAGTTCGTCGGAAACAATGACCCGTGTACAACAGGGGTTCTGGAAGTTCAAGAAATGTTGCTATTTCTCGTGGGATACTGCCAATTTTATTAGTACCCATAGGCTGTCTAACACACTTTCCATTGCGATACTGTAGAAAAAATCGATTGATTGGAGTGTTAGGCGGGCGTAAGGCTTGATATTTCTCAACAATCGTTACGTATTCCTTGCGAATGACGAAGTTGCGGTCTCTTTTTGTCTTTGTATTAGGTAAATTAATTAATAGTAAGTCATCTGAATGTTTCTCAATGTTTTTGACATTAAGTTGTGTTAGTTCATTAGTTCGACATGCTCCGTTTATTCCAATAATAAGAACAACCTGTAACGTAAAGAGTATTGTAGTAGATAAATGAATAAAATTGATATGAACGCATAATTATGCCTATCAACATCTACTAAGTATACTATTTAATTGAGATTAATATACTTAAGTAGATACTGAATGTGCAACTGACTTACTTTTGCCGCCAAATATACGGAATCGGGTGCTTCGTTAAGAAACTTTTCAATATCAGATACTGTGAAAACCTTCGATTTTTTTGGTTGATGACCAGATGAGGCTCTTTTTAAAAATGCCACTAATTTAGGATAGGTATCGATATGTTTGTCTTTTTTCATCTTTATTGTTGCTTTTAGCATCGAATACGTACTCCATAGAGTGCTTGCTTTCTTGTTCTCGGATAATTCTATAAAATATGCCAGCAAAACGTTTTCTGAGAAAGTTTTGGCTCCTTTTGCTAGTCGCCACGTGTTGAACATATCGTACTGTTTTAAATACTTCTCGCGTGATTGTTGAGGGAGAAAGCTCATTTGCGCATTATTAACAGTTTCAGTTAATTCTGTTGGCGTCAAGCAAACTTCCTCGTCGCTAGAATCACTCATTTTAGTTTTTTCACTTGTTTTCAAGTTTCTTGTTTTTAATATAAGGTTTAACAATGACGTGAAAAAATGCCGCGTAAAGAACCGCGTACAAAGCAAATTGAAAAAAGAACACCAAGAAGGTTCCGAGTCTGAGTTTTTAACAAATTAAAAAAAAGTTGTATGATATATTCGGCACCATAGAGGTAGCAGTAAATAGGTTTAATGTTTTTTTTAATTCACAAACTTAGTGCACACGATGTTCTAAATTCAATTTACTTTATCCTCTAGAGAATAAAAACGGCTTTTCCACTCAGATATTGAAGATTAAAAATACTCTTTCCGAGATGGTGGGATGAAAAATTATAAAAATGACTACGAAAAGCGGTCGCTTTTAAGTTTTAAGTAGTAAAAAGGTGGAGATGTGGCAGATGTTATTTTCCATACAAAATGGCCAAGCCTGAATAATATAATTGTGTACAAATATACTTAGTGATTTTCGTTGGTAATAACAATAAATCTTAGTTTTTAAAGTTACTTAAAATGTACTGAATTGGTTACCCTTACTAGGTACTTTTGGCTATCTTAGAAATTACAGCGCTCTTTACTATCGGTTTTCTCATCCTATAAGTCTACCATAGCACAAGAAATAGCTCTACTGGTTTCCTTGCCATGTGGTGGTGCATTCCCTCGTCCTTGAAAATTTTGCGGTACAATGATCAAAATATTGTTTGTGTTCAGCAATTCAAAACCAGCCACGGTATTTACTCATTAGATGATGATTTATAAAGTGCAATAACCAGTGGTTTTAAATGTGCAAAATAACATTAGGTACATGGAAGCACGAAGCACTGAGGTAATATTTTTATCAGTCATCAAGTGCAAATGTAAATGTAAATGGACTGAAAGCGATCTTATCCTCATAGCCCACGCAGTCATAAAACCAAATCCGTCCCGACGTTATATATGGGTTATGAAAAAAGATAACTACCTACTTAACGACTTGGATTTAATAACTAATCTGTCTAATTCCTTCATAATTATCATCAGCCCAGTCCAAATGCGTTTATTTAGATTTTTTTTTAGGCAACACTATTACTTAGTATGTAGGCCCTACACTACCTATTTAAAAAGCCTCAAACTTACAACTCAAACTGACCAATAAAACCAATTACAACTGATTTCAAATAAACCAATTACAGGCACTTTTGAACTATCAAGGAATCGGTCAGTCATAAAGATGAAGGTTATTGCCCAGCGTAGTAGGTTCCTATGGAGAAAGAACGGGCTAAAAAACTCCACGGAAACCTAAAAAGCTTCGATATAAATTTACACATTATTGTCTAATCTATAAGGTTACAATGTTCCACTGTCCTCTTACTCCGACAGGCGACTTGTCTTCCTAAATCTGTTTGTGGTCTTCCTGATGAGCTTCACGTACCTATGCGTAACTAGTCACATGATCGTGTTGAAATTGTAATTACTAAGTTAACTAAAGGTATGACTAAAGGAGGTAGTATTTCCAAAGGATACAATTATCTATATTGTTAAACAATAACCTTATTTCATGGTTTGCCTGTTTGTTAAGATTGAATGTACGAAAAACAAAAGTAAATAAAACAATAAGTATTGATTATGACGTAGTTGCATGAATATTCGTAGCAAGATACCTACGCGACGTGTAGTGAGACGATTACGCATAGTAACACTAAAAAGGGGAAAAAACGTACATCATTGACACTTTCATAACCCTTACAAATCGAGCTTGGAGACATTAAGGAAATTGTATTCGTGGCATATTGGTTTCTGGGTGAATGGACACATTTAGGTACCGTATCGTACTATCCAGCATTATCTGGCGATAGAAATTAACAGTCATGTCAAAAAAAAATGCATACATAGTTCATCTTCATCCATATTTTCGCCAAGATGCGCTTGGATTTATTTCCGAACGTGCGCACAATTCAATGCCTTATGCCATATTTGGGATTGTGATATATTACACGAAGTGACTGGACTGACTACCTACCGTCTGACCTTTGCTACCTTTGTAGAATTATGTAGAATATAAATTTTACAATAATTGTTATGCAGTTTACTTGTTGGCACGGTTAGTAACGACACTCAATAGCTGACTGTACCAATGCTATGTTATAAAAACATAAAAATATCAACTGCTACTTGGGTCCTTTTTATTCTCTGTTGCAGGACCTATAATAGGCTATCAACAATCAATTTTGGAATTTTCGATTCGTGTGTTGAAACCGTTTTGGAACTATTCCAAGCGCAATATCATCTGTCAAAACAGTCAATAGTTTGAAGCGCCTAACAAAAATATTTATTAGAACCACTAGAGAGCAAATTGGCACATTTGGTAAATATAATATCGAAAATAAATATTGAAAGTGGAAAAGATAACTAATAAATTAAGCTAATTCATATTTTCTCAATTTAATTTAACTACTTCAAACGCTTGAACAATATAATTAAATGTAAAATGAATTTGTGCAACTACCTATTGTCAGACTTTATCGGACTCTATCGAAAATGGACAAAAACCAAACAATGCTTAATTAAATATTTTAATTTAAACACGAATGTTAAATTGGATCCTTATACAGCCAGTTTATTACTAAAACGAAATTATCACCAATACGAAAATTACTGAGAGATAGAAATCGCGATCCCTGCGCTTTTGGGGGTGTAGCCGGTGTAGGTTACTTAGTTATACTTGTGATGCTCTAACGAAAGGCTTTAGTGTATTCAAAAGCCGCAGAGGGAAGGAAAATGAGGAATTATTTCAAGTACCGACCCATTATTAATTAGGTAAGAATGTAAATGAAAAACATGACAATAATTTACCTCAATGGTGTAACGTGTACTGAAATGAGATTTGGAAATAAATTACTATTACTATATAATAATATTATTTAGGCAACATTTAAATAATACGGAAAATAATAAACTACTATCTGAAACACATTTAGATAGGTAATTATTGTTACGATTTTCCGTAAGTATACACATCGTAGGACGAAAACGTCCCGTGATAGGTAATTTCAATTCTAAATGTATAATAGAATAATAAAATATTTTTTTGTGTTTTGTCATTGTGTTTCACTGATCAGGATGATATTTTCGGATAGGCTAAGTAAGAAACGCATTCCCAGCCAAGTAGGTATTTTCAGGCACAAAGAAATAGACTCGATGATTCAGGATGTCCAAACTTAGTCCTTTAAAAGAGGTTTGAAACCAACATAATTAAAATATTAGTTTTATTCATATTTTATTTGATTCAGTAAAACAGCACCTTGCTCGCTCCTTTCTGGGACATGTTTTTAACGCGTAAACACATTAAATTCAGTACCTGCACTGCTGTTGATTTATGTACGTAAATTTATTTAATGCCCGATATTTACACAAAGTAATTTATGGTAGGTACATAGTCTACCTACTTTCCACCTTCATAAAACTAGAACTTTCCAATAGTACCTAAATTGGAGTCGGTTAACTAGATATACGGCTGAATCAGTATTTTAAAACACCCACTTTCCGGAATCATCGAATAATCAACTCGTTTTTCATGTAGGAAGACAAATCATGAACTGAAGACCATATCTCTTTTGTCTATACAGTGGCAGCAAGCGCCACTCTTGCGCCTGGCTCTTGGGTTCAATTCCCAAGTCGGGCAAAGTGTTATTGGGTGTTCCATCACTTTCCAAAGCAGTCCGTCGTCCCCTATTTCATGAGACTTCAACTATATTATAACATAACTTCACGCCTGTATTCCCCGAAAGGTTAGGCAGAGGTGTACCTATAGTACACCTACATTTTGCCAGTTATGGTTAAGACTCATGTAACAGGGGGCGAGCCTATTGCCATCAACCGGGCACAAATCCAGACTCCGGAAACTGGAGTGATTAGGGTAGGCAGGTCACACCTCTGCCCGCCCCTTCGGAGAATACAAGCACGACGATATGGTTATAAATAATGAAAAATGACTTTAATAACTGGAGCATTTGTTTCTATTATTTACTATTCTTGTTCTGATCTTTAAACCTGACACGTTGGTGGTCGCACGTGGGTTATCTTTACATTGCTCTTAGATTTGCCCCTTTATTGAATGCTTTCTGTCATTGTAAGTTCGATTTAGTTTCTATTTCAACTTGACGAAAAAGGTGAGGCCAGAGAAATTTAAATAGGTACTATTAAGTATTTCGGTTCTGACCTGCAAACCTAACAATAGGTAGGTACGTAGGTACCAGAAACAACTAGTCATTAAATGTAAATAAACATAAGTGTATCAAGTGATTTTATTAGGTAGGTAAGCAGAGTCTACCGTGTAGGTACGTCACATATCAGCCAACACCTAAGTGTAGGTATTTTGATTGTTGCCAGGCGTACCACGACGAACTAGATCACAGGTTATCACTGAGGTCACGTAATTACAAATATAAATCAATGCAAAATATTTGCACGATTAGTGTAGTTCAAAAGGAAAAATATCGTAAGCAATGAACTTCATAAATAAATAATACGTCACGCTGGTCAACCACAAGAGACCATGCACCTCGCAAGTTGTAAGGCGTTTTAACTTGATACATAAATAGTGACGTGTTGTAAATGAAAACCACCCATAACCTTGTAAACAATGTATTGGCCTTTGTAAATAATCCGTTGCATTTTTGACCGTGTTTTTTATTGTCGTTTACAATTGTATTTTCAAGTTTTTATCACAAAATAAGTTGTTATACCTACTTTGAGTTATACAAATACAAACATGAAGTCACAAATCTTTAAGATGTTAAACTAATACATAATATAAAAAATGCAAACTACATAGCACGACAATCTCAAGAAAAGAAAAATATTTTGATGCAATATGAATTCACTTTTAAATTTTATTATGAACATAGATAGATATTTATTCAATGTATGGGTATTAGAGTTTTCGGCAGAGAAAGATTTATTATTTTCGGCAATGCCAGGAAAGTTTTGGCAAATGAATAATAATTATTATTTTTATTATAGAAAAAATCCATCGTAAACATAAAAAAGCGCACGCTAATTGTTAAAATGCATATAACATCGTTCAATCGTGTTACCTTTGAGAAAAGTAAAAACTTAATTTTCGTGGGAGATAATTTTAAACGGTTAAATTCAATTATTGAATCTGGAGGCCGGGCTACAAAGTGCTGATTTTAAAACAACGCGTAAAAAAGCCGTTAAAACAAGGTCTGATTAAAGACTTTCGGATATGTATAGGCATAAAGTATTCTAGTTTTAAACTAAATGGTCATATTTAAATAGTAGAGTTGACAAGCATCAACAAACCCCGTCATGGGGTTGGTTCCATCGTTGAGGTAAGATGTTGCGGTAGCAATTTGTGATCATTACTGATGCAGTAATTGAAAATGGATTTACATAAATTAATGCAAAAATACTGGTCCCGATAACCATGTCTAATTTATTAAAAAACCGAACATAATGTTACTGTTTTATACAGATGACATCTTTGATGATAGCATCAGCTACTCGCTGCCACAGATCAACTGAGCCCCGTACGGCTTTCCTTTTGTTTCTCTTCTCATTCTAAAACAATTTTGTATTTAATATAAGTTGCTTCATTTTTCTAGGCACAACTGGCCCCAAAACTAGCGCACCTTCAAGGCCGAAATTCCATTTTAAAACACGAGTAAGTACCTAACAATAACAATGATGCGATTAAACAACAAACTATAGTATTTCCAACTGATAAGTGCATCTTGCACATAAATAACTGTAAAATTGAAATAAACCAAAAAATATAAGAAGGAAAAAGAAACCCACAGCGTCACTAAAATTGCTGCTGAAACAGCGCGATGGTACACACGGCTTCACATACAAGCTATACATTTCCAGTATAACTGATCTCGCATTGTATAGGATTTCCCTAAAATGAGGAATGAGTTGCTTATATTGGAAATGGATAGCTTGATGTGTAGCCGTGTGTTCAACTGTTAACGACGCATTTCAAATTTACTGCTATCTCTTTTCTTAGGTAGCTATCAGTGCTGGGACAACTTACCCCTGGCACTTTGAACACGGCCGGTGTTCAAAGTGTACCTAATTATTTTTATTTTAAACAAAAAACTAGGTTGCCTGGAAGAGATCGCAGAACGCGATAAGGCCGCCCATTGTATGTTTTGTAATGTTATAATTGTTTTTCGCGGAGTATGTATTTTCTGGTTTACAATAAAGTAGGTATATAAAATAAATAAATAAAATAAACATAAAAGGATTTTTTTTTCGATTTTGTATTATGTGTGGAGCAGAAAATACAAATCAGGCCGAAATTAGTTTTCGTTTTCAGTCGAAAGAAAAACAGTTTCAATTGAACTTTAAATATTTAAATAAGGGTACCTATTTAAATAAAATTTCACAAAAAAAAATTGCAGAATTAAAAATGACTACATAGGTAGGCAGAGTTCATGGAATTCAACGCATAGTGGCCTATGATTAATTATTATTCGGTTTTCAGGAATAAGAAATCAGTAGAAAAACTTTGGTTTTACTAGATTGCTGATTCACAAAATAGATAGGTAACTAACTTTCCAACATCACGAATAATTTAAGGTGTGTCTACAGTAATTAATCACTAAAGTAAATGATAATAATGCAAAGTACCTAAATATACTGAAATCTCAAATACTGTTACTATTTTAGAAACCTTAAATGGCTGAGCAAAAATACTTTACAGACTAGAAAGTATCGATCATAATGTTATCAAAGTATGAATTTGGTATATTTGATTAGCTTCAGCGATAAAAGATTTCAAAATTCCGAACAATTCGTTGACTGTACAACCTTAGTCATTATTTCAGAGAACTAACTGAAACGTAACAACATGAAGAATACCTATAAAATAATAACGCATACTAATTTAAGAAGCATATCTAATTTACTAAAATAGATACATACCTACTTAATGATCTCCTAAATTAAATAATAATTGATATGATAAAATGACCTAAAACATTATAACGAAATGTATTACGTAGGTTATTACATCCAAATGGATGTAATAATGTACGTAATACATTTTTATCAATAAAACTTAAGAGACAGAAACTTTATTATGCTTATCGTATCTAATTAGGATAATAATTATTTTAGTAAATTAGACACTGCTTCTTAAACTGGTATGCGTTATTATTTTATAGGTATACTTGTATTTTTTACACAAGTAGTTTTTACTTTAGAACAACTTAAAGTTACCCACGTACCTACTTAAATTGTCAGACGGACTTACTAATATGACTAAACCTCTTATAAAATATTTAATAAGGATCAGGAACAAATTCCGTTTCTGGTAATACAGCTTCGTCAGCGCTCGATTAAAATGTTGTTATTTTTTCAGGTTGGGATTAGGTCATGAAAAAATACCAAGAGAAAAAGGCAACTTTTTTTTTTTTTTTCCCCTTTTATGTTTTTTTTTTTGTAAAAATAAATCGAATATTTTCGCTTTTTTGAACATAACACTAAGTGTAAATACAGTATTAATGCAGGTAACAGTATCGATGCGGGCGTGATCGTCGGAAAATTCAAGCAGCACAGTCCGAAGTTTTTATTTCACAGTTTTGTTTCCGTGGAAAAAAGAAATAGACTTCTCTTCTTTTTTTTTTAAATCTTTTTTTAACTTTATTTTGTCGAAATGTCTAATTTGTGTCAAGTAACATTTTTTTTGCATATTTTCGAAACAATACAGATGCTTTTATTTACTTTCATTTGTTTTTAATTACTTACCAAATACGAAAAAAATACTTATAATTTATCTGAGTACAAAATATTCTCATGGTGACAGAACTCATTTTTCAAGAAAAAAAAAGTTAATTTAACGTCAATCTTGTAAAAAATAAATAAAGAACATTGCACTTCAATATTTACTATTTATCTATTTTATACAAGATCAAGTACACGGCCACTTGATTCGAATGTACAATACCTTTTACATATTTCGAACAATAGCTATTTGAATCATGCTTGAAATTATTATATTTTACTTACGCATGTGATTAAGATTTTGGGGTGCCTAAATGTGCGGCTTTTCCGGCATCGAATTTAAGGCCGCCCACTGAAAATTTTGGTCGAAGCACAAAGCTACAGGGGCGGCGTCCTTTACACAATAAACGCATGTGCATGGAAATGCAGCGTATTATTGACATTGACATATTGTGGTTAATGTATTTGATGAGTAAATAGAGTAATTGCGAATGGTGAGTAAAAACACAGTAGAAAGCCATACGGTGGGGCGGAGTGCGGACTGCGTGGCGGCGCGCGCGCAGTGGGCCGGCGGAGCGCGCGCGTGCCAGTGCCTCCCCGATGAGCGCGACGCCTCAGACCCGCGCCCGCGTCCGCGACCGCTCCGCGTCACACCCGGTGACGGCCTTTCTATAAAGACAAGCCGCCGCGAACACTCGCACGCAGTCACGACCCAACCACGTTCACTCGTACACCCCGCGGACACGCGACATACATTACCCCGCGAAACACTTGATTCGCAACGCGCCTCAAGGAAGGAAGCAATCATCACCAGTGATACACATCTCGGCAACAATGGCAGAAAACGACTGGGGATACAGCGGCGAGAACGGTGAGTCCACCTTCAATGTTAAGTGCAGCGAGCGGCGCGGACCGGTTTGTTTACATCAAGGCACGTGACACCATGTAAATAAAACTCCGAAAAGCTAACTTTTGATATCAGTTTTCGTTTAATTCGAGGTTTGTGCAAAAAATGTGTTTTCTGATAAAGTGATGTTCCGTGTTGATAAGTAAATATTTATTTCAAACAAAGTGTAAATATTGAAGAGAAATAATAGGAAGTTAACTTACTTCTATCTATTAGATACATGAATAGCTCCCATCCTGGTAGCAGTGTTTACTTTTGATAACAGTTCAGCTGACATTAGATGATACTTTCGCTATGCACTCCGCTGCAATCAGAGCAAAGGCGTATTATTTATCAGTACATTACCGTGGAAAGATAAAACATGACAGTGAATAACTAAATAACTTCGTCATTGGTGTTTCAGCGCTGCTTCATACTTTATCTAAATTCTTTCATTCATACATACTAAACACCTGTTGATTTCATGAACCGACACTTATTTGTAATGCGATTATTCTATTTGTTTAATTTAATGGTACCAAATGAATAAATATAAATATCTTATTTACTAAACGGCTAACCGCTAGTTATGTCTAGTTTATACACAATAATAAACACATCTCCACGGCAAACCCGGTAACTAGTTATAAAACTGTCCAAACCGTTTATTGCGTTTTGTTGACTTTTATAAATCTTTACATACGTACGTGAGTTAGCGTATACCCGTTAACAATGCTGGAAAACCGAGATAAATATTTGTACATAAACGTAAAACAAAAAAATATAGTTCACGTAAAATCCGATAATTGTGGCAAGAGTTACCGTGGAGTCGCGTGAGGCGATGGCTGGCCTACATAAATCCGTACGGTAAGCCGGTTCCACTAATGAAACTTCTTCTGCACTAGTACGATACACCAACTGCCTTCTTTGTATTAACAACTTTTAACGCGAAACGCTGGAGGCAAACCAGTTCGCCGCCAAAAAGATGCAAAAGATCGAAAACGCGAACAACAGTTCGGTTATTCAGACAAAACTGATACAGCCGAGATGAGGAAAAATATGTAAAATGCATTTACAGTAAAAATCTACATAATTATTTACCTTAAGGATAAAATTATATTATACCTAGCATCTGTCGCTGGTTTAGCTCATAGATGAAAGTTTTCCAACTTTCAGGCCCTCAATTTTTTATATTTACTGATTTGTATTTGCAAAAATAATTATGCCAAAGGATCGTAGTATTGCAACTGACATACAATGATTATAGAAATATTTCAAATGAGCTGCAATCAAAATCATTGAGGCAGCAAGTGGGTAACGATGTCTGTCGCGTAACTCATTAATAGTACAAGTACTTTGCCTTAACGCTTCACAATGCGGTTTTTCTAACAATATCCAAGTATTCACAGCGCTAAAAAAATTATTATGCTAAGTAATCTTAGAACCTTCATGAAGGATCCACGGTTGTTATTTTATTAACCGCGACTAATGTCTCGTGACGTTTTCCAAAAATCTTCGGAATGTCAAACTCCTTTATTTGCTTATCTATCGGTTTCGTTACAGCTACATTGTTTCAAAGACAATTTTGTTATACAAATTAGCTAGCAGTCACATGTTAGTCGATTTCACATTTAAACGACAGCCATCAATCAGACTTATTGTAAAGCACGTTCCTATTATCTTTTTCAACGGTTCAAAATCAAATACAGCAGAAAATTATAAATCTTACTCAAATTATACTACAACCGGTTTTCGAGATGTAAAGAACATGTCGAAAACCAATTGTAGAAAAGGCAAAAATAAACTGACTTACTAACTGACTATTATGCAAATAAATAACTTATTCGCCTAACTAAGCAACTCACTCACAAACCACTAGCTAGCTTTAACTTATATAAATAAACACAGGAATCAAGACAATTAAACATGTCAACTCTTCTGAGAAATCCTTCTATTCTGACAGATTGAGAAACCACAACGAGAAACTATGTTCTTTCTGCTGTTAGGCGTTACTTAAGTACTTAAATAACCTATTTATCTTCTTCTAATAACCTGTTCCAGTATACATTAAGAATTTACACACTACATCTAAACGTAGGTTTAGCGAATATACAGAGCGTCCCACGGATATGCCATAGAGAGGGAAAGTACCTTGAATATTGTAGATGGAACATTTTACTGAAAGAAGACATTATTTGAATTTAATAAACAATTTAAACTGCATTCATAGATATTGAAATAATTACATGGTTGAACCGGGAATCGAACCCATTACATGAGAAAATTAATCAACCTGTAGCTTTATCATACCGATCGAAAGGCTGACATAAGGATAATTTTTTGCTAAATAACATAGTGTCAAAAATAAAAGGAAGACCATGAATTTTAACATATTTTTTAATACAAAATGAATCAATTTATCAAATGCTGTCCTTACGGCAATGACAGCTTTTCATTTTGCTGAACAAAATTTCACATCAAATGTTAAAATTCATGGTCTTCCTTTTATTTTTGACACTAAAATAATCCTTATGTCAGCCTTTCGATCAGTATGATAAAGCTACAGGATGTTTATTTTTATAGTAAAATGTTCCATCTACAATATTCAAGGTACTTTCCCTCCATGTGCCACATCCGTGGGACGCCCTGTATATGGAAACACAATTTAATTCCGTGAGTAAAGCCCGTTAACCCAGTACAGACAGATTTTTAGCAGAATTCGAAAAAGCTATAATTCTTTATTAACATAACATAACATCAGACCTGTATTCCCCGGAGGGTTAAGCAGAGATATACCTGTAGTACACCCACATTTTTACAGTTACGTTTAAGTACCATGCAATAGGGAGCCATCAACACATCACATCATTGCCATCAACCGGGCACACATCCAGACTCCGGGCTGCTACTGAGAAATTCCAGATGCAAAGGCTTTGCCCGACCCATCTTATTCAGGACCTCCTGCTCAGCAGTAGCGCTTGCGACTAGACCAACGAGGCAGTCCAAATTATCTATCTTCATTCGGTATTCATTTAATAATAATAATGTTGTATTGCAAAATTTGCAAATCATTAAAAAGAGCTATCGCTAGCGTAGCCTCTACGACGCTTCAACGCGGGTACTACGCGCGCCTACGCAGCTACGACGTACCTCTACGCTGCTTCTACGAGCCTCTACGACGCTTCAACGCGGGTACTACGCGCGCCTACGCTACTGCTACGGGGCTCTACGCGGCTTCAACGCGGGGTCCTAGTTTGCGGTTTTTACGCGACGTCTAAACTGTGCAATGCGCATACGTCCGGCTAACACCGTATTAAACTAGAAGTAAAAAAACTACACGAAAATTTACAAAAATTAAATGCGAAATGCGATACGTAGTACGTAGTAAAAAAAAGGGAAAATTAATTAGGTATAAAACATTAGTTCTACAGTTTTGGCTGGTTGTTATTCCTTAACGGAGACATTACAATAGATTCATGATTTAACTAGTTTTATAATAGCATCACCATTTAGAACGACCGGCTTTTCTGCTTTCTACCTTCATTAGTGGATACATCGTATTTTGTAATTGTTATGATGCTAAGTATTCATTAACGAAGGAGTGCGGTGCATCGCTACACCGCACCGCAGTTTTTGCTGGTAATAATATTGTAAAAGTTTCAGAAAAACAATATTTTAAAATATCAGAACAGATTTAGCGTTCTTCAGAAAATAATTGTAATTCTATGCGATTACACGGCTGTCGTCCTTTGCTATCTGTTACGAAAATCCGTTTTGTTACTATTTTTTCCTCGTCTTTCAACGTCCATCCGTGTATCAGCATAGCTAATATATTTTATTAGTCGGTAACATGACCACAATAAGACGTGTTCTACAATCCTTCTCTAACTTCTTATCTATGTAAACCTACATTAATTTTTCATGGTGCATTATGCACAAGCATGAAAGTGTGCATTGTTTTTCAGAAAATCGTTATATTGCGTTAAAGAAACAAAGCGGGGAGTTATTAAAAAAACGTTTAAAACGCGATATGATTTTGTTTCCTGTAGCTGTAAAGTTGCGCAGGCTGTTGAAACGAGGATATTATGCCTGGTCACACTTACAATTATTACTTCATGACAGTAATCGATCGAACACAATTGCCATTCTAATGTCTCTGACTCAGTTTATTTATATTTTTTTAATTGCGCTTGTTACTTCTTAAAAGAAAACTAGGTTCATCAACGTAAGAATAGCAATTCAAAGAAAAAATCATAACAGGATAAATACTGCGCTCTATTTAACACTGCCCCAAATTGAGCTGCTGTTAATCCGATTCTAAAACCTAACACGATCAACTGAAGGTTCTTTTTGTTTTTTTTATTAATCATGCGTACTTATTTCTTTCGCAATTGTCATACGCATGTTTATGGCTCGGTGAGCACCAGAATGACAATTTGACCCGTTTAGCCGTAATCAAATAAAACCCAAAAAAATGGCACAGTTTTTTTTTTTCAGTGGTGTCAATTATTCTATTGCTTCCGTATTTAGTAAATATTACATCTATAGTAGTGAATGTACAAAATGATAAAGAAAAACTTTGATACCTATGGTAAACATCCACGTGCAAGGAACAAATATTAACAAAAACTTGCATATGGCACACACTTGATATTTTCGTACAAAGCCCTCAAAACAATTCCACGTGTCTCAGAAACAGGCGAGACAGGTATTTTGTCCTCCTCCAGTTTGTAGACATAGGGTACAGTATCATAATATTGGATGAATAAAACATTTAATAAATATGCAATCCATCTCATCTGTATGAGTCGCCATTACCTAAGCACTCAGTGTTCGCGTTCAGCTAAGTAATTGGCCAACTAGATATAAGAACGATTACTATAACGAGAAACGTGACAATTTGGCGCAGATGATATCAATGAAGTGGCTCTTTTGTCTTGTCAGGATCCTTAAGATGGTAGGCTTTATTTACCATGAATTGCAGTTGACCTAGAATTTATCGATCAGTGCATGCGCACCATATTTGTTTAATGTAAAATAACACTAACCTTAAATTCTTAGTTTCCACACTTCCGTAGTAGGTGTTCTGTGAAAATACTGATAAAATCCCAAAACTATTTTTACCAAACCATATTCTACAAAATGCTAACAAAATATAGAAATACATTATTTTACGTTTCATTGTAATATTCAATGACAATTATTTATTTGGCAATTATTGTACCGTAGTTAATCAATACTATTTGACTTTAATTTTATCGAATTCACTAGTCCATAAATTCGGGGCAAAAAATATTTCCACATGACTAAACTTCAACAAACAACGGCTAACAATAAGATTGTATTTACCATGTCTGCCAACGATACGCTAACAGCTAGATCAGTCAGTCAAAATAAGTGATAATTAACTCCACCAACACTATCATTACAATATAACAGAGTTTACAGGATAACATAATAGAAATTAGAACTAACCTATGAAATAACTTGTTTTCGAAATGTAAGAGGCTTTGGCACTAGATTTTTCCCGTTCACATAATATCTAATAACTAAACGATATTTTTGACATTGTATTGAGACAAATAATTACAACAAGCTGATTGCTTTTATTATTTAATAGTAAAAACATTTCAATTTTAACGAAATGGTACAAATGTAGACCGTAAAAGCATAAAGTAAAAATTCAGCGCTTAAACATACTATAATCGAGAACAACTTGACTGACACAGTGACTTAAAAAACGAATAGAAAAAACTGCAGGATGTACTCTGTACATACGTGTATGATTGTAAATGATACATGGGTTCTATAGGTAGTGCAGCTTGCTAGCGTGTAGCTAATGTTAGGTTATTAGAGTTCAGAGTAGCCATTATTGAACAATGATGAGACTGGAGGCGTATTTGTCCCTCAGCCAATTGTCACTAAATACGCGTTACTGTAAAGATTCTTTTGAGCTGAGCTACAAACATAATTAATGACTAGTATCTCTAAAAACATGCGTGATGAATTAAGAATAAATTGTTATTGTTAACTGTTTCTCTTGATTAAAATTGTCGGTAGGCGTTTTTGTTCCTCCATCCGATGCTTGCTGGACTCTGACAACCTCGTCCGTGTCGCTCGATTACGGAAATGAAGGTTAATCGCTCAACGAACAGTTGATATTTTCTATCAACTGTTAACTCAATAAGGAAATAATTATAAAATCTTAGGTTGTCGTGCTAAATTACGACAAAGTTCTGAACCTCGCACTCGCAATTCACTTGCGCATGATTTGAATTGCTGCATGCACCTCGGGGTCATAAAGTCGTAAGGACATGTCCAGTCTGCAGTATCAGTGCCCCATTTATTTTTGAAGCACCTTTTTACCTACTGGGAATAAGAGCTAAGGACCTTATTAAATGTTCATATATACCAAATTTAATTTTAAAAAATAGCGTTTATACTGAGATATTTTAGTATCTCAGTATAAACGCTATTTTTAACGCTATTTGTTTAAAATTATATGAATAAACTTCATATTTTTGGACACACTCTGTATAATCGGTTCAACTTGTAGTTCATTACCGGTGCGAGGTGAGGATTGTTAAGGCTTTTACAACAGACAATAATTATTATCTTGTTATATGATATAAGTCTCCGTGACACTGCAAAAGATACCAAGCGTTCACAGTCACTGCCATTCAGAAAAGTAATTGGTTTACATCACGAGCGGTTCAAAAGGTCCGACAACTTCCCTAACCGCACAGGGTTATACCTAATTAGTCACTAAAGGTGAGTATTGAAAACAACAAGTGAAGTTAACATTTAACGCGACTTCCTGCCGAAAATGTCACAGGTGTTTTATTAAGAAAAAATGTACATAAAGGAGAGAGCACAATGAAGTAAGTGAAGGCGACAATCCGAGGGCACTTGTAAAAGTGGGTAAATAAATCTGTGGGAGATAAGTATGGCCGAGGTCGGAGGCGACTGCACGCTTCGTGACGTACACACTCACAGACACTCCAACCGATTGATTAATCATTATTTAATTAACCAAGCAGAGATTTTGTCGAATATTTGCACAAAAATCGACAAAAATATCGTTGAGAACAAAATATATTCGTAAACACGTCCGATTCCAAACAACGCCGCGTTAACAGGAAACACAGTAATTTATCTCAAAAAACTTACTCTACCGAAAAGATTAGGTACATGTGGTATCGGGCTATCGGTTACTGTAACCTACACGTGATAATTACACCTCGGAGTCAGTACAAAGTTTTTATTTATTTAAACAGATGTTTTAATTCACCGCTTGCGATCGTAACTTGTGCTGAAACGTGTTTTGCAGTTCAACTAATTTAAACTGGAAAATGTGGAATTAAAATAGCTTCTATACTAACAATATAGTAAGTATACATTTAACCCATGACATTGTACACACGCTTTACGTAAACAGAGGGGGCAAGGAGCAATGTTCTACGTGTTACTTACCGACTTAATTGATAGCACTAAACTGTATGATAGGTCAGTGGATTTTAAGATTTGATAAATGAATAGGTCAATAGGTATATTTGAATACGATGTAGCATCAAGCACACGACAAAGGTTCAAAGACCACGTGGCCCTCACCCAGAAAATGTATGTAAGTTAATAATTATCAAAATGTCTTCAGTATGTTATGCAAAAGTGTTTCTTTTTTCGTTAACTTACCTATGTATTATACGTTATTAATAGGAATTGAGTCATCGTAACAATTAAACGTAATGAATGAATCAGGTGTTTAGATTTGTATTACAACGGAAGATTAATTATAATTTTAATACGTAGGCAGAACTCAAGCCTTCCACGAAAAACGCTCTTAGCTGTGAAAACAGTAGCAGAATTTATGATGACGCGCTGACGCAGGCAGCCTATTGCAGACATTATTCCTATGATATAAATAATAATATTTACTTTTATAGAATATGATCATAGGTCGGGTTCTGAGTATGTCATGCTCACTAAGTCAGATGTCTCGCTGATGGTAGCGCGTGTGTTGGATCATTTAGCTCCCTTCAAAATGGTTGAGCTGAATGGTGCTGATCCATGCGTCATGTTCGTGAACGGGCACCGTCAGTCAGTCAGGTCATCTCTTAGCTTGCATGGATTGTTCTCACATGTAGGTATAATTAATTTCAACATGATAGATGTAACCAAGATTTTTTAACATTTTTTTATTTAAAAGAGTGTCCGTGGAGTTTCCTGCCCATAGGCACGTACTACGCGTTGGAATCGGGAACTACCTTTATATTTCTGACTGACCGACTCCTTGACAATACAAAAGTGCCCGTAAACGGTTCAATTGAAATAAATGCTTTGAGTTTGAGGCTGAGTTTGTTTATATATTAAAATGCAGTCATTTAACAGATTTATGCAAGGATATGCAGCACAACGGCAGCGCTATCATTAGCATGCTTGCATGAACCCCATTTCCCCAACGCAGATAGATGTCATCCGTGCACTGAACATTTAATTGACTGACATGCGGATGACGTGAAAGAAGATACAGAATATTGTAGATAGAGAACTATATATTATACTATAAATACGATGCGGTTATATAGGTAAAAATGATCAATATTGGTATTGGCGATTGTTATTGACACACGCGCATCCGGTACCCGAGTGGGCTCAATTGGTAAAATGACCGGTACATTATTTATTTTCATGAACAATACCATCAATGTGGGCTAAATTATCTATGGATATTTATACTGGACAGCCTTCACGATTGATTTGTGTTCCTTCAACTGTAAAAAATACAGGTGGAATCGGTGGATGCCTTTATATTGTTTATGCTACTTTTTAAGCAATTTTTTTCGATATCCTTAACCGATCTTAACCAATTAATTTAAGAGCAATAACAACAGAGTAATTAAAAATGCCAATTTTGAAAAGGTTTCACGAATTTAAAGTTGTAACCCTGATTTATTAATAACACCATAAAAATACAATTTTGCATAACACTCGGAAATACATAGAATATCGTTACATGATTGACGGCCCCTATTAAGCAAAAACTATATTAATTGTAGATACCAGAGGCCTTAGTGTAAGTTTGCAAGCGAGTAAACGTAACTATTGCGTTTGCGTTAAAATTTGACTGATAGATCTTATTGCTAAGAATATAAGGGTGAGATTAAAAATCTTCACGCAAACGCGATAGTTACGTTTACTCACTTGCAAACTTACACTAAGACCTCAGTATCGCGAACGAGGTTTGGGAACATTATCATTGAAACTTTCTCAAAACCTCGTGTCAGACTCAGGAAGTTCATGATTACGATTCCAAAATGGATCGGAACCAGCGTGGGACGAACATCAGTCGTCGCCAATATTTTTCAAGTACATCGCTACTTCATCTACTGTGCAAACATTTTGACTGGTTTTAAAAGCTTCACTCTGCAGTGGGTTAAGTACCTACTTTATTTTCACTTTTCATTAAATATTTTTGCAATTCAACCACGAAAACAAACTTTCGTCAAACATGTCTCGGTAGTCATAAATAAGACAGGGATTCATCATTATAAAAATGTTTCTGTTAGCGTTTCTGAGTAGACCGGTGCGCGGCGGCTTCCTGATAAGATAACACTAATGTGATGAGTTAAACAAACTGTCAGCCTCACCCGTGTGTCGAGGTACTCACTCATCTCTCACGCTGACGT
The DNA here is from genome assembly GCA_914767815.1 of Eupsilia transversa. Classification (NCBI taxonomy): domain Eukaryota; kingdom Metazoa; phylum Arthropoda; class Insecta; order Lepidoptera; family Noctuidae; genus Eupsilia; species Eupsilia transversa. The sequence continues at coordinate 7,179,367 of OU611874.1, forward strand.
TGTGTCACTTATTCAAATTAAGTTCACGAAACATATGATTTTGTTGTTGTCTCTATAAATCCTTTGTAATCTAGACTTGACAAGCTTTCACTGGATATGTACAGAAAACCGGAAAACATAATTTTTATCAGCGCTTTAGCATATTCATAGCATATATCATAATTACAAAGAGACACAAACTTAAGCATTTGTAAATATTGTTAACCTACAGTCCACGCCCATTTGGCAGTAAACTATACAATGCTGGATGACGCGACAATGACGCTAGTTAATGTTCCCACACATACACGTGGTGTTTCATTACCCATTTGTGGATTTTTTCGCCATATTTTCTAACATCCAATTTATTTTAAAATCTTGTACTTACTTACAATTTTTTTTTCGTTATTCATCATTCACACGGCCTGAATTAAATAGTAAGTTAAATAGTAAAATGTTTTCAAGTCAATGACCGCAGTTTAATGTAAAAATAAAACAAATTAATTTACCATAATATCTTAATCTAATACTATTAGTTAATGATGATGGTAGGAATTGAAAGTTACTCCAAACTTGGGAATTCCATTGCGGATAACTCTAGAATTTTAATAAGTAGATTCTATTATACAATCGTACCTACTTTCCTTTCCTTTTGTTTAGTTTACGCAATGCAATATTTTAAGTTGTCAGCCTTAGGTAGGTTGAGGTACATAAGATACATAAACAAAGACATAATATAGGTAATATGTAGGTACACAACACAGAGGTAGGTACATAATAACAATATTTGTTTTAATTATATGAAGTTTACTTAATTTATATAAATTGTAGGCAGATATATATCAACACAGGTGTAAAAATAGAGATTCTAAATATTTACACCCTATACTATAATATCACTATAGTAATTATGTTTTATGTACACACATGATTTTTTTTTAAATATTATAATAGAACTTGAAGGTATAAAAGATGAGGTAAAACTACCTCCACCATTTGCACTACCATTTTTCCTACTGGGAAGTCATCAAACCACAATTATCGGAACCAGCAAGATAAGCTGTTAAAATTTCAGTCAAAAGTTGCCAGCTATCTATGAAAGTTTGATCCGATGAAAGAAATTGAATCTAAGGAAATTATTTAATGATTGTTCCTTAACCGGAGCGTCTGCCTGTGTGTCGGCCTAGACCGTAGTAATCGGTGTCACTGCTATACACAGATAGGCAATTCATTTGGCATCGCTATCATCTTTCGAAGAATATGCGAGCAATTAAAACATAAATCTTCTATTTATAACAGTATCATTATGTGTCATCAGTTATCAGATCAGCTGGTCTGTGGTCAGTATATCGCAGTTCTGTGCTGCTAACAATCGACCTCATGTTTGTTTGTGTGTCAATGAACGTCCAACAAACAACAACGGTTAGATGATTCAGTGGGTAATGTGTGTGAGGTAGGAGACATTTTAATCGTTGATCTATTTACTTGATAATAATTGCTGTGCCCTTCAATCTTCAGTGCAATCCAAAAAAAAACGGATTTTACTTGTGCATACTAGAAAAACGAATCATTAGTCTACTTTTAATGATTACTATATGGACTGCTCTTGGCTGTAATTCTTCTATTTTTGTATCGAGATTTGGAACCCTAACCTAGCAACAATTAAAATTGTTAAGTAAAACAGCTTTTTGTCAACATAATGGCAGCTCTTAAACAACTAGTTTACAGTTAACGACATAATAGAGGCAGCGCTGACGATGTAAACTGTTTCACTCAGCAGACTTAAAGGAAAACGATATTTTAGTAGAAACACGACGAGAAACATTCAACTCTTGTCAGATTGGAAAAACCATATTGCAACCGCAAACAACTATTATGTACAACTGCTTGTATCACAACCGGCGTGAAAGAAGGCTTTATTTATATATCTAATTTGTTTTTTTTAGGTCCTTCAACTTGGACGGAGAAGTTCCCAGAAGCGGGTGGCGCCCGACAGAGCCCCGTGGACATCGACACGTCGAAGAGTAGCAGTGGGGGCAGCGCGCCCCCCCTCAAGTTCCGCTACTCCGTCAACCATCCTCGCTCTATCGTCAACCCTGGCTACTGCTGGCGGGTCGACGAGAACGGATATGACTCGGGTATGTTTAGAAACCTCACTTGTAGATTTTTGAGTTTGGTCTTATAAATACTTTATAGTCCGCGAATACGAACATAGCGTCCTATATCCCGATGTTCTTTAAATATACGAATGTACGGTTGTAAAACATAAAGTGAAAAAGTCGAAGAGAGCCGTATATGATGATGTCTTATTCTTCAGAGTCATAGCAAACAAACGATAAACAAAACGCAATGTCCGTGTTTATTAATTTGTTACTAATGCTATGTTTATTTTGTTACGTTTAACAATGGGTTACATCATGATGATGAGCAGTGACGTCCACCTATCAAAGTACCTAATAATAACACCACACCACAAACGCCAATTTGCCTCTCGAGTGCAGTGATTGTATGTGGCAATAGCCACTTGTAACAGATTGTTGTGGAGGATCTAAGAAACAATACAGGTTGACTTTTAATGGAAAGTTTTCATTCCTACAATAATATTATTGACTCAAAAATATTACCTTTATGCCTTCCTAACCTGAACTATCGATTCAGGAAACACCAATGTAAATTATATTATATTATATCTTTTAAGAACAAAATAACTCTACAAAAAACAGCTTTGCCCAAGGTTATCACGGCAAACTCATTTGGTATCTGCCAATTTTTTGAGCATTTTAATGATACATAATTATTCTCTGTGTCCTATTAACATTCAATTGGACGTTACATGCCTTGAGTTCCATGATACGAAGTACGACCTAGGTATACTTACCTATCAACATGAATGATATGTGTGTAATGTTTGTCAGCGTAAAACGACTATGGGAATTGAAACAACTCGGATGATATAAACGTGTAAAAGGAAGTTGCAAGTCCTCGTGCAAAGTGAGGACCAATTTGCATTTCCATCGACACGGCGGCGAGCGACGAGACGTACCCCTCGCAATGACTCACCGCATCGCTCGTTCCTGTCCCACGCAATTTTGTGAACACCTATAGATACAGTCATGTGCAACAAAAATATTCTGAAAAGTGAGGGTTACTTTACTACCCTACCTTAATGTTGAGGATGACGTCAGCTTCTTAACCTTTCCCGTATGTGCATATTAAAAAAAGTTATGGTTTTCCAAGTCAACTCTAAGTTCATGAGTTTATCTCAAATCGACCCTTATCTGATTTAGTGTCTTGGAGGCGACAAAGATAATATTATACAAGCATAGCATGATCAAAAACTCAAACTCAAAGAATTTTTAGGGGCACTTTTGAATTATTAAGGAGTCGACTCGGTCAGTTAAGCAAAGAATTGAACTTGTTGCCCGTTGCAAAACGTAGATCTCTACGGAGAAGGACGGGCAAGGGAAATGACAATATTGCTCTAGTTACCCGTGCTTGTAGCATATCGATCATACATTCAGTTAAATATGCTACTAGCTGCGCCCCGCGGTTTAACCCGCATAAGTTTTGATCCCGTGGGAATATCGCGATAAAAAGTATCCTATGTCATAACCCAGGTCATGGTCACAAATGTCATCCAAATCCCTTCAGCCATTTTAGATGCGTACCGCAACGATTGGATCGAGGTGGCCCTGGGTGGCCCTGGATAAGAATACTCGGAAGGATTTGGGGGAGGCCTTTGCTCAGCAGTGGGACAATGTAGGTTAATTATTATAAAAATTAAAAAAAGTTTAATACTAATGAATAAATTCTCTAAACGATGGGGAAAACCTTAACAAAATCTGTTGCGAGGTTTAAAAGAACAACGCGGTCATACAGACAAACACAAAAAGCAACTTTAATTGATAATATGTATAGATGTTAACAATAAGCCCATTTATTTTCAGAGCTGCGAGGCGGTCCGCTTGGCCATGACGTGTACAAGCTGCAACAGTGGCACTGCCACTGGGGCGCAGTGAACGGCGAGGGCTCCGAGCACACCGTGGACGGCCGCTCCTTCTCCGGGGAACTGCACCTGGTGCACTGGAACACCACAAAGTACAACAGCTTCCAAGAGGCCGCTGGACAGCCGGATGGACTTGCCGTTCTAGGCGTATTTTTAATGGTGAGAATGCTTTAACATCTTTTATTCGTAGGTCAAGAGTCGAAACTGCACAATTATGTATTTTTGACTTTATATGTAACAATTGCCTTCCATGACCAAAATTAGACTGTAGATGTTATACCAAGGTGTCTAAAGATTAGACAAAATTCAAGAAGCGCTAAATATCTAAATAATATATAGCACTGCTAGACCCCAGACACCCATATACCTCTGAATGACTGCAATACCGTACCTCTAAGAATCAATTTGCGTGGTCTACCGACTTGTTGGTACCATTCCGCATAAGTACCTACCTACATTTTTTATCTTAATGAGTCACTCAAACGGTTTATACCTAACCACTCTTTTCATACAAGCAGCATAGGTTTACGTACATTTTAATTATATTACGTAATATGTGTAAGTAAATTAATGAAATAAGCCATGAGTATATCTATAAAGGTCATATTAAGGAAACAGTGAAATATTGGAGAAGTTAATTTACGTTAACACTTAGGTAGGTATGTATTAGTGTAGGTAAGCGATGTCTAAGATTCCTTCCAACTTTGTTTGACCCACTGTGCCACTGCCGCAGGTCTCAATCTAAAGAAAGTGATTGCTACTAATATTACAAAGGCTCTAATTTCATTTCTTATATGAGTTTTAAATTGTTAATAGTCGCGAAAATTAGATAGAGACTGCAAGATGTTTCTATTACCTTTACGTAGAAACAAAAAAACCTCTTGAATTCTGAATCGAAATCTACTTTAGATTATTTGTCGTACACGTGTCTATGTGTTCGATACTGCAGATCCACAATATAAGAGTTCAATATTGGCAGATTAAAAAACATAAAGTGAATTGATTTCATACACGGTTACCTTTTATAAGTGGGAGATGAGTGCGATAACAAGCCGCTCATTCGCACTCGGAGTAACTTTCTCTTGCCAAAACGAACAGCGGTACAGCGTTACAACGATGACAATAAGACAGTTTAAACATTTCTTTTAAGAAGATTTCACGTCGCTTTCTTGGTCTAGTAACTTTATTCGCACGTCATACTGTTTGAAATTTTTGCTGTAACATTTTACAGGTAACAAAATATAACAAACCGATTTAATGAATGCGTATCGAACTGACTCAGCAAGTACATTTTACCACAATTTCAAAATAACTAACAGCTACATTATTTTGAGCAAACTGTTTACAATTGCTCAGCAGAGTAGAGTTAGTAAACACTCGAATACATTTTATAAGCACCGCCCTTAATGTAGATTCAGATTTGTGAGCATCACTTAGTAATGAATGGGAGGATTTTATTTGAATTTTATTCCGGTTATTCAGTAGAACAATAGATAACAATGAAGTAGTCTTTTAAAAGTTCCATTCTAATAATTAGTTAACTACTTAGGTCATTGAAAGATCAATGACCTAAATAGTTAGGTAGGTAGGTACATACCTAACTACTTACTACATTATAATCTATAATATAATATAATCTATATTGATTATAATGGTCTTCTGACTGGGATGTGGTAAAAGTAAATACCAATTTTTGTAGGTACCTACTTAGGTAGGCATTAACGATTAACCTACCTATGATTCGAAGTGATAACAGCTTACAGCTATACCTATAACAGATTTTGGCCCGGGGGGGGGGGGAGTCAGAAATGTAGAGGAAGCACTCGCAGGGAAACTGTGTACTTGATGCTTGCTGCGTTAGCGTATTTTGTATGATACAAAATTACCGGCGGCACATCGCGATTTTTTCTCAAATTAATGCTTATTAAGTATATTGTAATTGTAATTTAAGTCTTAATGTGTCTGTAATATAACTGTTATCCACCACAGTCTGTACTTAGGCATACAAAAGCTAGGGGGGACAGGCCCCCCACTGTGTACGCCCATGCCTATAACAGTCATTAACTGTAAAGCGATTTCGCTAAGTTAATATTGCACTTCGCGCGAAGAAAGCGATGTTACTGAAGCCTTACATCGAAATCCTATTAACTGCACTGTGTTCATGTAGTGCACATGTCAATGAGTTGGTTTCATATAATACTTATTTATAGTACAGAAATTATAGTTTCGATGTGTGTATGCATCGAAACTGTAAACGTAGAGTCCTCTAGGTACCTATCTACTTCCAACATCTTTCAATAATTATTCTGTTTTATCAATATAATACCTACCTACTTGATATCGTACCCAGTTAGTAATTATACCTACTTCAGCTCTTTTAATGTAATCCGCGGTAACAGGTCGCAATCTGAATACAATAAGTCTCATTTAAATTTTACTTCATGAACACGTTCCTCCAACAATGCCAATATGGGTGTAGCGAATCATGCGAACAATCAGTCTGTCCTATACAACTCTGTCTGGATATTCGGTATGCAATGAAATAATTTATTATTTTAGTTTAACTGGCGAATTGTGGGTGTAATATTATTATGGGCACCACCCTCTGCGTAACCCTTCGAAGATTACAGGCGTGATGTTATGTTGTTGTTTAGCTTTAATCATTGTTTATTTATTTTACAGTGTGGTTCAATGCATGATGAATTGGACAAAGTTATACGGTTGCTACCGTTTATCACTCATAAGAACGACAAGGTTACGCTGTCCGACCCGCTGGACCCGCTGAAGCTGCTCCCGCCGCAGGTCGCCTACTGGACGTACCCCGGCTCCCTCACCACCCCGCCCTGCACCGAGTCCGTCACATGGATCCTGTTCAAGCAGCCTGTTCAAGTCTCCGCTGATCAAGTGAGTTCAAGTTTAATACTCAGTGTCAATATTCCACAACAATGATGACACTGACAGTTATTGAACGCGGTTTAGATGTGCTGATCGCGTTTAGTTTCATTTGTGAAATTCGCCCTAAGCCATTTTCTGAGTTTATCTTGGACTTAAGGAAAAAAAACGTGAGCAAACCTGAATTTTATTAAGTTATTTTATGTCTGAAATCTGATTAATCTAGAATCTGACACGAGACCATCAATCAATGCTCGTGTCTTCTTGAAGAGGCTTTTACTCTGCAGTGGGACAAGAATAGGCTGGAATTATAATACCTACTAAGCCATATCAAACAAACCATTTGCATTGTATCAAGAGGTGTTTAGTTTAATTGCATTGCTTGATAATTGATGCCTCGTCACACCTGTTTAATAGGCTGATAATATTCAAGTGCTGATAGAAGCAGATATCTAGATACCTTATGACGACAAACCTTAATACAAAATGAAATTTGTTCTTCATAATGGAGTACCTGATTAGGGAAATCGTTCAAGTTTAAGACTCACAGCTGGCTTCGTTTTTCTGTCTGTTTGCTATAACTTCCTTTTGAATAGTCGTATTATGAGGAGGACAAAAACCTACCTACCTAGAATAGAATAGAATAGTTCTTTATTTGCACAGAAAGTAGGTACAAGTTACAGATGTTAAGTTTAAAATGATCCAACTAACTACCTTAACTAAGGCATGCAAACAGTTTAAGCTATAATAATAGAGACTCACTTAATATAATATTATTATCACTTTCAATCAAATCAATACAAGCTTAACATGTCAATATGAAATTCAGTAAATAATTTGAAATAGGCATATACATTTTGCATTGTATATATATACAAGTATATCAATCGGATTTAAGACGTTTCTTATGCACGTGTTCGTACGTGGTCCTTCCTTTTAAAAGCCCATTTAGTTTGTGGATGACATAAGCACTCATAAAAAACTAAACGCAAAAACCTGCGTGAACAAACATATGTTAAGTACAACCCTCTTAATTATGTCATAGTAGACTTTTGATTTATAATCCGATTATGAATAGTTTATGACGCAATAGAAACTACTAAACGGTAGGTGTGTGTTACCGGTTTCCGATGCACCCAGCGTTCAAGTATCCACGGACTAAATTATTGCAGACGTCCGTTCACGACCTACTTTAACAGCTAGCTGCATACTTTCCAAATACTCTTTAAGTGGAATATGTTTTTCTAATGCGCATTACAGTAACGCTTTATTGCTTATAAAATATTAATCAAAATATGAAAATAAGTGCCTTGTTCTCAGACTCTGTCTATAATTACACTTTAAATAACTTCCTCTTGAGCTACTTTATACCTAAGAGATAGCTATAAAAACGTTTGTAACTAATGACATAACTGATTGGATTTCAGTTGGCATCGATGCGGAAACTGAAGTGCGGTGAGGCGTCATGCGGAGTGGAGGCCATGGAAGTCCTGTACAACTACCGGCCAACGCTGCCGCTCGGCAACCGCGAGCTGCGCGACTATGGCGCGGGCCACTAACACGGTCCGGTCCCGGCTACATCACCGCGGTGATGCGCTAACACACGGTATCAAGATACAATCAGACAACGAGCTGCCAATTGCGCAGTTGCTCCTGAAACTAGTGCCTCTTTTCGCATTCCGGCGAGCTAATCTAACGGATGACACGTGGGCTACGTAACTCTTATGAATGGTGCCTACACAATGTATGTACGTTCCGAATAAAAACGAATCTCGTCATAGCTATTTAGTATCTAGTTGTAGTTCTAAGAGAAAAATAATCTCCAATCCCAAATACGCGCCGGTTGTCTCGTTAAATACATAAAAGACGGTTTATTTCACCAGAGAGATTCGTTGCGTAGTACGTCGTATTTGGATAACAAACATTCAAACACATTCGCATTTATCATGTTAATCAAGGTAATAGTAATACGTAATAGATATTTGGGAGTTCGACATGTGCGCGTACGTGTATGTGACTTAGCTATTTATATAGACACGATTATCAAGTGCCTCCACTACTTCGAATAAAATGTTATTTATATTGAAGTTTATATTAAATAAGATATCTATAACATTACACTTATACAGTCACATAATAATATATGTAGGTATAAAAATGTCTTCGAATGAACATATTTTTTATAATGTATGACATTCATCTTATTGGCGTAATTAGAATTTCATTATTGATATTGTAACGTATGTACATAATAAGTTTTATATGAATATGATAATAATTAACATTATACAGCAATATCCTGGAGGTACGCTAACATGAATGGATCCAAATCGCAAAATAAAAACAATGCAAAATTGCAAACAGTATAGAATCAAAACCGCATCCACAAAAACGCCCACACTGGTGCTGATTGAAATATGAGCTGAGATGTAACATAAGATGCCCCGCTGTGTCTTGAACTACATATGAATGAGTTAGCGTATTCAAGCCATATTATTGTTTTTATTTACATACACATCACGTCTTTTAAGTGATTTGGTCCAAACAAATTACAATTTATGTTAGGTCACTGATCTCTATCTTTTGACTCTGCCATCGACCGGCCAAGTCTGTCACTGGATCAAGTCGACTGTATAAAGTCAAAGCAGTAGTGTCTTGACTGAACAACTTACATAATACGTAATAAGTTAAGTATTTGTATGTACCTTAAAACAAGAGTGCCTCAAATGTATAAACGTCATAGTTATGTTAACTGGGACGTCATACGATAAATTTTAATGTATTTATGGTATTTAGATAAGGTGTTGATGAAGCTTAAAAGCAATGTACACAATAAATAAACATAGTCTTAATTATCTTTTGTTTTACTTAACGACTTCAAGCCTTCAACCGATATAGGAACACATTGTAGCAGAAACTGTCGGTAAACTGTCAGCTTGGCGTGCAGTGGTGAATGAACGTGGCCTATCACTGTAGTCATTGAAAACCTTGAAATACCCACCTATAAGACTGACACTATTAAGAAATCCTACTTAACGAAATTATTAACTGCCTCGCTGGTCTAGTGGTCGCAAGCGCGGCTGCTGACAGGGGTTCTATTCCCAGGTCGGGCATGGTGTAGGTATTGGGTTTTTCGTTTTCCATTTGCATTTGCTCAGTAAGTAGCTATGTGGTAGCCGGGAGAATAGGCTCGCCTTCTCCTATTTGATGAGACAGTCAGACGAATGCGAGTCGTAGTCGCACACGAAGGGTTCCGTAACACCGTAGTGAAATTTTAGCGAATAAATTAAATAAAAGCTTTTTACAAAAAAAAAACGACTTCCACTTTGTAGTGTTTTTTTGGAAGTCGGTTGTTTTTTTTTGTAAAAAGTTATTATTTTTTACTCATTAGTTGTGGTACCTAGGTACCCCTTACAAATTCGAATATCACGACCTGCTATGTAAATAACAGTAAGTAACAGGAATATGTTAAAACATCGTCCACATACTCCACATAGGCTAAGTGAGAAAAATACGTATTTTTTTTCAATTGCAGATTGAAAGATCATGCCAGTTGAGAGTGCATGAGAGCGATGGCATGCTCACTCAAATGCTCAGAGTATACCTACAAGCCGGTTCCGTTGCAGGAATGAGCGCACAGTGTCGCCTTTCTTTTCATACTCTTCTTCAGATAAGGGTTACTTGTAATTCGACGTATATCCGTCAGGAGCTGATACCCCGGCCAGAATACAACAGATTGAACACCCCATATGTATGGCCGAAATTCAGTAGTTTTCGAGATATTTGAACTTTAAGAGTTTTTCGATATTTACCCAAAATTTGACATTTAATTCCAAATTAAAAAAGAACTACGAATTGAATGCGTACCATTAAAGAACGATATCGTAGCTGGCACTTCAATCTAGCTATGAACCTAATTAAAAGTACTTATTTCAACGAAATAATTAAAATTATGATCGATTTAAGAATAATATCTTACCAATATTTTCATTTTATGCTTCAAAATGTTGTCTCGTCAAAAAAAATACTATGACGTTAATCGTACAAATAACTAAAACAACTTGCCTATTCTGTAAGCTTTCCAAAAAGCTATAAAAGTTATATTATTGATACGTAATTCGTGGCATGGCATGTGTTTGAATCAGCGCGGGGACAGAAATCATCTGTGTTTTTAGTTTAGGATCCTCCTAAAACTACCGAGTTTACTGGTGAAATTCTTCGTGATGGGTCGGGGTGTGCGGGCTGTTTTATAACCGTTGCAGAACTTATATCGGCACATGGGAACCCAATGGGAAACGTGAGTATTCATCGATCACAGTTATTATGTACTATTGTACTTATTTCTTGTATTGGAAGGTACATAATAACTGTGATTGATGAATACTCAAATGTCTGGACCTTTAAAATCAATACTTTATCTCTCCATAGGTGAAGTAGCTTTTATCAAGATTGGACCTGGCAAGGCAGATCTGTAGAATTTTATTTGTATTTTAGAACAATGTTCTCCAGCTGGAGAACATCAAATAGTTGAAGCAGAACGCCAGGCCACTGAAAATTCAACTACTCAGCGAAGAACGACGAGAGATCGTAGGCTTCCAAGCCGCTACTGGGATTACGTTCTGAACTGAATAGCTGTTCTCTTTTAGTAGTTCCAATCCCTCGGGGCGGTCGAAAGTTACTAAGGAAGGGGACGCTAGCGCAGCAGAAGCCTTTTATTTCCCCGCCCGCACACCGTGCCCCATCACGAAGAATTTCGCCAGTAAAATCGGTAGTTTTAGGGAGGATACTAAACTGAAAACACAGATGATTTCTGTCCACGCGCTGATTCAAACACATGCCATGCCACGAATTACGTATCTTAAATTTAACTTTTATACCTTTTTGGAAAGCTTACAGAATAGGCAAGTTATTTTAGTTATTTGTACGACTAACGTCATAGTAATTTTTTTGACGAGACAACATTTTTGAAGCGTAAAATGAAAATATTGGTAAGATATTATTCTTAAATCGATCATAATTTTAATTATTTCGTTGAAATAAGTACTTTTAATTAGGTTCATAGCTAAATTGAAGTGCCAGCTACGATATCGTTCTTTAATGGTACGCATTCAATACGTAGTTCTTTTTTAATTTGGAATTAAATGTCAAATTTTGGGTAAATATCGAAAAACCCGTAAAATTCAAATATCTCGAAAACTATTGAATTTCGGCCATACATATGGGGTGTTCTATTTGTTGCATTCTGGCCCCCCTATCAGCTCCTGACGGATATACGTCGAATTACAAGTAACCCTGTATAATTATGTTCTGTGCTCAAATGTCTCCCTGATGGTGGCGCGTGTGTTTGTTGGATCATTCGATCTATTTTCAAATGGTCCACGTCTCATGTAAGTGAACCGGCGCGGCGGCAGTTGAGTGAGCCTAAAATAAAAACTTTTTATCTATACTTATAATAAATCTGTAGAAGTGAAAATTCTGTACATTGAAGATATCAAAAAAATAAATGGCAGGGGGTGTTACTAGACCGACACCGAACCCAAAAATTTGATTAAATTTTTTTTTGTCTGTCTGTCTGTCTGTTTGTTCAGGCATCACGCAAAAACTACCGGTTCGATTACGATGAAACTTGGTATAATTATTCTTTAATATCCTGGGCACCACACTGGGTACTTTTTATCCCGGAAAAGTACCCTATCCTACGGTTGGGGGTGTCAAAGTTTGTATGGAAGAATTTTAACGCGCTGTCCGATTAACTCGAAACTCAATATTTATACTTAAACCCAAAAATTAAGAATAACGTGTATCAGGATTTTTCGAAATTCAAGCCCTAAGGGGGTAAAATAAGGGATGAAAGTTTGTATGAAAAATCTTATTCCTTGAGGTAATAAACATGAAACTTCGCACGAATAGTTATCTAAATAAATTATAAAGTTTGTAGTTTTTTGTTTTTCTAAATTACCCCCTAAAAGGTTGGGGGGGTGTCAATGTTTGTATGGAAGAATTTTAACGCGCTGTCCGATTAACTCGAAACTCAATATTTATACTTAAAACCCATGGGGATGTATGGGGTAATTTCCGACACTCACGCGGGCGAAGCCGCGGGCAGCAGCTAGTTCTTAATATTTTAGATATATAATTTAGAATGATAGTACAGTGACACTAGTGTTAGTAGTTAAAAAAAAGTTTTAAATACTTATTTCCCTATGTGCTGGACGTAACGCGTGTCCAGCTTATCCGCAATAATAGCCAGGATGCTGTTGGTGCTGGCGCGCAACCTGCTGAGGGTAGCGGGCAGCGGCGCATCGGTTGCGGAGCACAGCGTAGAAGCCGTCGACGTGTTGCGTCCGCGAACATGCCCGCGACGAACTGCACCAGCGCGGCAGCCCCAACAGCGCCCTGAACGCATTTCTTATATTGAACGCGCAGGGTGCTGAATGATCTTCGCGTATAATGAGCTTATGGGGCTCATTATACGCAAAGATCATTCAACACGTGTATAATGATGAACAATTCGCTCTAAACAGTGTTATTTTCACTTGAGCTGTGAGCATTACAACGTTTAAACCTGTGGGCTATCGTGTTCGCTCTGATAGACAGCGCCCTCCGCTCCCTGTCCATGTCCTCCTCATCATCGCGTTGGAGATCAGTGACTATGTGCCCAAGATATTTAAAAAGAACTAAATTATCTTATATATTTTATTTTTTTCACATAGAAACGACAAGAATAATGTAGGTTCGGATTAAAAGTTTCTTGCCCGTTCTTTTTCATAGAGAACTACGTTTTGGAATGGGCTAACCGACTCCAAAAGTGCCTGTAAATTGTTTAATTGTTATAATTGCTTCGGGTTTAAGTTTTCCCACGTAATAGGGGGCAACTCTATTGCCATCAGCAGAGCACAAATCCTGACTCCAGGCTGCTACTGAGAAAATCCTAATTCAAAAGCCCAATAGGTAACACTTAGCCCGACCTGAGAATCGAACTCGGGATCTCATCCTCATGCTCAATCGGGAGCAAAATGAACAAGTTAAAAAAAAGGGCTTGTTGTAGGGATCATTTTTTTTTTATCTTAGAATAGATACGTTTAAAGATATTTAAGAAAATAGATGAAACTTGACCATGGGCGCCATCTCCGAATCTGAATAAAAACAGAATATATGTAGTTCTATACTTTAACTTACAGATTACAGGAAAACCTATAAGAAGTCTACAGTCTTAAAAAAATGCACGAGTTACTATAAAAAATACCCAAATCGCTATATGTGTGATGATGGTCCTGATTTGTTGACAATGGGACCACCTGTGAATTATACGCTTTCAAACAAAAAAATAATTTTCCAAATCGGTTCTTATGACGGAGTAATGAGGTAAGTAACACACATTAAAAAAAAAAAAAACATACTACCTAATTGATAACCTCCTCCTTTTTGAGAAGTCGGTTAATAACATGGTAAATAACTCAATATTGTGCGTGCAAACTTACATTGCTGTTGGAATGTATGGGGAAACATGTTTGTTAGGTACCTACAATGTTCAGTTTATAATTGGGATAATTTCATCCTAACTACGGAACCCTTCATTGTGCGTAGTCCGACACGCACGACTCTCGTTTCTGACTATTCAAATACGTTTCGCTCGGGTGTCTTAATGAGTGCTGAAACCAGCCAATCTTAACTAACTGGGCCCAAACAACGTAGGAGTGTAAATAATTTGCTGTACTCGGACCGCGGAAGTGGAGGGCAGAGAGGGTTGGCCCCCTCCAGTTTTTATACCTGGTCAAGAAGGTTTCTCTTTGCTATCGTTCACAGAGCTTTGATTTTCTTTAATGAAAATGTACGTAACAAAAATTGTCAGAGAGAGTAGAACATAAGAATGTTTTTAGGGACAGAAGCAAACTACGCATTCAAGACAGTGTGGCGCGGCATGCTTACTACTGCTAAACATTTGTGTAATGCTACAGCTACATTGTCGAAGCAAAAGAGAGCGCGCGAAATAAGTAGCATAAAAGAGTGGCACAAGGCTTATACAAAATGCACCACCGCATTCAGGCTCCGCAACAAAAACGTAAATATTCCCTGAAATGGTAGATATTTCGGCAGTTATATAATATTGTACATATTATGGCATTATAACATAGTTATACTTTAAACAGGACGAGCGATAACCACCCAACAAATCCAGACTTTGAGCCGTAACTGAGAAAGGAAAACAGTTTATGAAGAACCAAGAAAAAAACATTAGTTACATTAAATATATTTATTGGACGCCTGTATATGCACAGCACCACATAATGTTCAAAAATATTTTACAAAAAAAAGCAGTTTTCAAGCAAACATGTACACTACATTACCTACCTACTTTGTTCGAATACTCTTGTTAATGAAATAATAAAATGAGACATAGCATCATGAAGGTAGTTTGTTTTGTATAACTTAGAATAAAACAAAAATGGCTTTCAAATATGCTATGTGAATTATAACTATGTTTTTGGTTTCAGATATTGTATATAAAACTTACAAAATCTATCTAATTTATTTAAAAAAACTCGATGTATTCTTACATACATTCTAAAAATCAATGTTATAACTACAAGGTCCTCGAGTCTATATAAAAAAAAACTATTAAAATGCACATGAATAAATTGTCAATTCACATTTTCTTTTACATAAATTATAAAACATTTACATCTATCTTTCCATATTTTTCGACAAAACAATAGCTATACCTACTATATTTATGGGTTACCTATACAATTGGCAAGTAACTAATTATTTAATTAATTAATAGGTGGGATTCCTTTCAAGCAAAAAGGCACACTAAAATTTAATCAGATCTTCACTTTCATCTGCTTGATCTCTGCTGACATTATTGCTTGTAATCTCAATAGTTGGATTTTGGACATCTAAATTTTTTGGTGAAACTTTTCTTCTAGGCGGAATTGGTGCTTCATCTAAGATGCCAGTTATACCTAGATTTCTACTTTGTTCAGCAAAATTTTTAACTTCTTGATTTATTTCGACTCGTCGATTGCTCGGCGACAGTTTGGTTCTGACGGGCGGACTTGGTGCAGTTCTAGAATACATCGGACGATTGTCGAATATAGATGTGTTTATTGGATTCATACTGCCAGGTAATAGGGCTGCTGTTTTACTTCTCTCGAGAGAGTACACTTCACTAGAACTGACTTCTTCTTTCTCAGTAGTTTTTTTGTGATCATCAGTATAAAACGTCGCTTTTTTACTGTATTCTGAATGGAAATGCCTATGAGTCTGAACATCTGATTTGCTTCTTTCCAGTGTAAACCCACCATTTGTATGTAGATGACAACTGAATGAACTAGTGTTTACAGTGCAAGCAGGTGCTGTTGAGAATGGAACTGCAGGTGCCCACAAACATGCTCCCTCATTTCTTGGTACTAGCAGAAGAGGATCCTATGAAAAAAAAGGATAATATAATTATTTAAATAGATTAATTAATATAATTTAAAAGTTTATGCAATATGCATAAACAAAATAATCGTATCTTATCACAAAATTATATCATTAATCTTTAAACAAAATAATTTTGTTTTAAGGTATTTCAGATAAGATAAGCAAGATATTTCAAATCTCATAATTATGACAGATTATATATAAATGTGTAAATGATTACCTTCCCAGTTATTGCAAATATTTTAGACTGTAGAGCATGAAGCCTGTTTCGTAGGTATTCATATGAGCACTCCCTTAATTTCATGACCCATTGTACAACATTGTCTTCAGCACGGGCAGCGAATACATGCCGTTTTTCAGGTTCATCTCTGTAATCATTGTTATAATTACATATTAGATACAACAGTTAATCTCTAATACGATGTCATTAACTATCACCCAAGGTTATTAGTATGCATTTTCCTCGCTGTACCTTTGGGATGAACACTTTTTACATTACTGGGCCAGTTTTATGCATATTAATATAAAATAAAAAGTCAATAATATCGTAACCAAATAAATTAGTAAACTTACATAAATGATATTGAAAATGAAAATGGAATACTCTGCCCGTGTTCCATCTGTATTGAAGAATTCTCTAATACAAACATTCCAGCTGGACATTTTGTATCAAATTTGCCCATCTCACTTATTTTAAAATAAAATAAATAATTATTTATTAGCCGAAACCATCTCTCTTTGAACACTGAAATAAAATAAACAAAAAATAATATTTACAAGACAGATAGAAGTGAGTACAAATCCAAATAACTAATGAAATATTGATATAATAAAGATTGTGTTTTATGAAAGAGAAGGGAGTGAATGATAGCTTGACGGTTAACAGGGGAGAATGGAAAGAGAAAATGTGTTGCGTCAACCCCATGTAACATGGGACAGGAAGATGATGAAAGATAGTGTTTTAAGTAATAAAACCAATGTTAGTTACTGTAATTGTGAAAATCATTCATGCTGCATTTTGTTTCTGGTTATAGATGAATGTTTTGTGTTGCGTTTTTTAAGTTTATGTTACTAAAACGACCACCCTTAATTTCTATATTTGCCCTTACGAAGACATGTGTTTAGGAACTATAATTTTATGAAGTGGGACACCTCCAAACAATGCCATGTACTAATATGGAACAAAAGTCACATCAACCCAATGACTAAATAGTGTTTAAACATGAAAGAATGATGAGTGGATCTTTTAATAGCATAAACTATACAATGAAAGAGACATTTGTCATGAGTCATTCCAAAATAACTTTGAGGAAATCAAAATAGATGGGTATTGGCTTTATTTTCCAGAGTATGGTCTATACTAACCTGACTGATTACGATAACCGCCATTGGAAATCTTTTTGTAGTTTAATCTTCCTTCAATTACACAAGGTTGATCGCTCAGTTGAGCGAGTTCACGAATATTGCATTTCATTTGTACATACAAGTTTAGATCGTGAATAAAACATAAAACTAACAAGTAGACACATTAACAAACTGCAATATTAATTAATATCGTCGTTACATATCAATAGTGAATTGTATCATATTGTAATCACTATAAATCAACACAAATTTTATACCAAGAAACGAAGATAAACGAGAGAGAGACTATCTATAGGTCCCACCATATATATATAGTAGTCTATGGGTCCCACTGTGATTTGACTGTTGCTCAGTTGCTGGTTGCTGTGCTATCAACTGTGACAGTGACAGGACAGCACACAAAAAACAAAAGTTAGGGCCTGCGCCCACTGACGGCACGGTACAGCAAGGGATTTTTATGCGACAAATAGAAGTAAGTATAACATAATTCAATAATGAAAATAACACTGAAATTTCAATGATATTCAGGACCGCGTCGTGGGATGCCTAAAGAGCTTTTGTACAATATCCGATACGATATCGGTGTCGGATGCCGATACGATATCGGGGCACGTGAATTATGTACCTGCCTTTCACATTGTCCGATCCTTTTTAGGATATCGGATCCGATACCGATAATTGTTAGTGACGGCATCGGATGCCCGTGGGCCGGGCTGTCGGAGGATAATGTTTGTATGTGTGCTATACGTATACCTACATTTTCTCTGCATGCTGAGTGTCTGCGTGCATGACTGAGCCGGCCATTTCTTGCACATTTGCGAAGTTAGTTTTTAAACAATATGACGTCATCATTTAAATACGACATATATTAATTGAACTGTAAGTCCCCTACAATCTAAGCTGAATCGGACTGATTTATAGGATATATGTGAAGATACCACAATATGGATAAGTATCGGAGTATATGAGTAAGTATGTGGTATCGGATCTCGTCTACCGGCGTCCGGCACCGATATCGGAGACTATTTCTAAGGATACCGCGGCATCGTTGCCATCAGTATGCGTTTGAATGTAGTGAGTGATGCCGAAGAATCCCCTGCCATGCCATGCCCGTGCCGCTAGTGAGAGCAGGTCCTTAGTCTGACATGTTGCAAATTTTGTGTTTGTTTGCAGCTAATAAAGTGCATACCAATTCCATGAACCTTAAACAGTTATTTTTTTTCAACACACTTGCTCGTAAAGTGGCTCTTATTGAACCACTTTTAGGTTCATAATGCAGTGTATTAAAAACGCGTGCTTTTTACTTTATATTACCGAACTAGTGTGGTAATGTGAGCCACAGATAACTATTTACTACATAGTTGGAGTAATGACATGGCAGTGGGTATGGAATTAGTAAGTACTATCATGGCAACATCATGGTTGTGGATTTAGATTGAGTCACACCCGGCGGCGACGCTAGCGGCCCCCGGCTTCGCCGCTGGCGGACTCACGCGACCTCCAGGCCCCACGCGCCTTGTCAAAATTATTTCACACTGAAAGTGCTCGCCGCATCGCTGCCATTCCGGTGTGACTCGGCTCTAAGTCCACAACGACACAAACTCATTTTTTCTGTACAATAAACTCTTTGTGAGGAGGACAGTAATCCTTCCAAAATATCCACTTAAAAACACTTGCATTGGTGTAGGTACTGATAACAGTAAATAATAAAAACACAATATAATTATTCGTTTATTTTTAACTTTTAGTACAAAATAAAACTAGTACACAGGGATACATCTCAAACCTAGCATTTGCATGTTGAATAGTCCGAGGCTTACGACGATAAGTCTTCTCATTTGTACTATTTTAGACACTATAACGTCACACAGATTAGCTCATTATTCCCCATCAAAAATAAAATTAATCATAACTGAATAATGTAATCACTCTTCGAGTTAATCCGACCAAAATAGATGTTTTATTGCCGACATTACACTATATTTCTATTGGTACCTACTTCAGATTAGATTTTTAAGCTTACTTATCAATATACAAATACATAATTTTGAGGTTTGGAGCGGCATTGATGAGTTTTTCAGGCACAATCAAACCAGTGCACCCCAATGTTTAAAATACATGAAGCGACACTTTATATTTAACTCTTTAAAATTTACAACCGTTTTCATTTATTACATGACCTTTGTTTAAAATTTTGATATTACTGTTTCAGAGTCGCCTATGTATTATAAACATGTCTGGAAATTCGCATTTACAGAATGTAATATTCATCGATCTCAAGTGATTAAAACTGTTCAAGTAATTTACTATTACAATCATACAATTCTTGTGTTTTTTATTTTCAAAGTCTTATCTAATAAAAACATTACACCGTGCACAGTAAGTAAAAATACTGTACAAAAATAACTTAAAAAAATAGAACCGACATTGACGTCTCTCTTACTGGCCGTGGCCGTAATATTAAATAATAAAACTAATACAAAACGTTTGATAGTTCCAAAAGAACAACTTTCTTCCAAAAATCATGATTCATTCTTGAGTTTTGAATTTCTAATGTTTATTTTTTGCGAGCTTTGATTGAATTTGGAAGCCGTCCATTGATTTATTTCCTACAATTTATTTTCTTACGTCAGTGCACATAATTTTAATCAACAAGTCTTATGCTTATCGTTATAAATACGATCTAGTTACCTATAATTTATTCTGAAACGAATATATTTCTAAGCTTTCCGATATTAAAACGTAATGCGCGTTCTGACTTCTAAACGTACGTCTAAATTTTAAAATATAAGGCTGCACTACCCTTTCAACTGATGCTATTATAACAGAGATAACTTTAGCCTGGGCGTAAACATCCAAGTTTGACCCTGTCCAATTGGAGAAACAGTGCTTTTCTAAGTATATAAATGTATAATGTAACAACTAGGCCACATCGCGGTAATAACTATTTTTGTATGTTTAATTATTTAGTAGCAAGATTTTTATCCTATTATATTACTTTAGACTATGAGTAGTGTAATGTTTGGACTCCCTTATAATAGCAACACTCATGGGGCTAATTAGGAAACAAGTCGGTTCTTACACTTTTACGTCACCATAACATTTTTGAATTACTTAGTCCACACAAATATTTAATTAATTACTTTATCGACTGAAATTATAAAACAGTATTCACTACTTTCGAATATCAACAATGACTTCAGAAACCCCATTACATAACAAATTGCTTAAATTTGTTAAATCTTATTCCTAAGAGGCGGATAATCGTCATGAGCGAAAAAAAGTTTACTCCTAAGTTACTTGTGGCTCGTCACCTAAACAGATGCTTTCAAAGTAACTTGTATATAAACCCCCAAAGGAACGCAGATATGTTTTAGAATAATAAGCACAATGTCAAAGAAGGGGTGAATTTCTTAAAGATTTGGGGCGAATTTGACAAATTAAACTGAACGCGCTCAACACTGGTGTTTCATTGGTGAAATCCGCACTTATTTGCCGACTACGAAGTGGGTCTCGCTCTCGCATTAAGTGTTAAGCTAGTGTTGCTGACATGTGACAAAGTCTCATTGGCATCAGTGCCCTTCAACCTTCGTGAACTATCCCCTTCTTTGTATGCACTAGGACTATTACTATATTTCTGTGTGTTACTAGAAGTTATATTTTTCAACGAAATAATACAAAATTGCAATTGACAGGTCATTTTCAAATAACTTAATTGATGTGACTAATAAATCGGTTAAAAGCGGTCATGACTATAAGTCAGCAGTTGCATAAACAGGGTCGAGATAGGAAATGTTAACATAGTAATAAATTAAAAAAGGATTATTCGGGGGCATGGACAAAATTGATACAATTAGGCACGTCGCCAGAAACTCTTTGGTCCTATTATTTTATGATTATAGCTATATCGTGTATAACGAAATGTATCTACATTATGTGCATGTCGGAAGTAAACGGTAAAGTACATAAACTAAACCGATTATTTTAACCGCGGTCGTTTTGTGAGAACAATCTTTTACTCGTTTCCAAATACATTCTTTATGAATTTTGAATTTCAACACAAATATTGTTACGACTTTTAGATTGGTGAATACTAAAATTATCGAGCTTGTGAAAACATGCCTGTAAGTTAGACTGCCAGAATACTTAATACTTACGAGTTCAATAACAGTTCAAATATTGAATAAAATAGGAGTAGTATTGTGATTACAGAATTACTGTAATGACATAACCTGATCTGAACCCATTCTCCAACATAATATACAAGTTGTATGTGAACTTATTATAAAGTTCACATAAAATCACAAAACAGTAAGTTAAACAAAGTAAACAATGTATTGTAGGTCGTAGCTTAAGAAACAGCTCAGCTTAGTACGAACAGTTGTCGGGATGTGTAACTTGAAACATATTTAAACAGCAGACTGTTTCCTAAGCAGCGATTTAAAGAGATTGATAACATAAAGAGACACTAACGGTATGCGCACAATACGAGTACTCCCGTCCTATTGACAATATGGAAAGAAGCACGCGTGCACACGTTACTTATAACTTTCATAACAGCGTTGGAAATGAGGTATACTTAATCTTATCTAAAATCATCCCATATAAAAATAGCGTGTCAATTTATACTATGCAATATCTACTGTTTATCTGCACCATGGTGTTTCTCTGGGAAAATGTTTTATTTTGCTGTCATGCTTTCATGTTTTATTTTACCATAATTTAAGCTTTTAGTATACTATAAAGTTTAGTTACTGGCTTCTAGCAATAAAAGTGATTCTCATTACAATCTAATGAACTACCTAATATGGTCATCATCAAAACAGTACTGTCTCTAAATATACGAATTAGTTAAGTTATTGTAATCACACAGATATTGAACAGATAACAATAATGGTGCTTTGTGTATCACAGGACGATAGACGACCTCATTGCTTCGAATATGACATTATGAGATAGTTCTCGATACATTTTACAATGATAATTGCACTATAATTTACTAAAGAGTTCCTAATGCGATACTTCTCCGATTCGATACGTAAGAAAATTCCATAATGATCTATTCTATACAAACTCGATTTAAGTAAGTACAATATTAATAAAAAATTTAGATTTCCCAAAGAAATGATTAACATTATTCAGACAAGAGCTTCCGTAACATCGACAAACAAAACACATAAAACAACAAACATTCACCAAACGACCGGCGCAAGAATGATCCGCTGCAAAGTCACCGAATCATGTATTTCAGACTCTAAGACCTAAATGAACACATGAAATACAATCCGCCACGGCGCAAACGTCTCGACGTCACCGAACGGAACGGCGACATAAAACTACCATTAAATAATTACACATCTTAAACGTAAAATAAACTCAGTAATATACATAATTACATTATATATTCGAAAAAATAACAAAAAATCGACAGTCAACATCCGAGGGGGAGTCGAGCGGGGCGGGACCGACCCTATTTACATAGAATACAATCGGAGGAGCGTCCCCTGTCGGCAGTGCTAGTTACAGTAGGCGCGCTAGTGCGTGCGGCGGCGCGGGGCGGCGCGCGCGCACGCGGCGCTGCGCTAGGGCTTGCGGCGTCACATGGGCGGCCGCTCCCAGTCCACGGCCGGCGCCGCGCCGCCCCACGCGCCCCAGCGCTCGCGACGGAAGAAGCGCTTCTTGAAGTGCGCGGGCGGCGAGCCCGCCTGGCGGGCCGCGCCCGCCGCCGCCGCCGCGCCCGCGTCGCCGTGCCCGATGCCCGAGTCGGGCGACGTGTTGCACGCCTCGTCCGAACGCCGCCGCTTGTCCTCCATGGCCGTGGACGCGAACGATATGATCTGGTCGAACCGGAAGGCTATCCGGTCCTGCCACTTGCTCTCGTCCACCTCCTCGCCGGCCTCACCCTCTGTAACGGAGCGGGCGGTGAGTGTGTCTGCGCGCGCGGGCGCGTGCACGGGCGCGGGCGCGGGCGGCGGGTCGCGCGTACCTGGCAGCTCGTCCACGAGCGGCGTGGAGGTGTTGGAGTGCGGGTCGGGCGGCGGCGTGCGGCGGCGCGACTCGTCTTCGGGCGGCGCGCCGGCTCCGTTGCGGCCGCGCCAGTACTCCGATGCCAGTACGCGAGCTTGCAAACACGCCGCTAGCCCTGCAAACAGTATAACGTCACGACTGTATTTTGTGTGTAAGGCAGAGGTACATTCAGCAACTTTTCTGTGTATTTACTTAGTTGAGTCGCGAATTTAGTTTACTAGTATAATATTGACATTTCCATTTTGATTAGCAACTTTTGCTTTGACAGTACTTTGAAGTAGAGCTAATGCGATGATAACCTACCTTCGAGCGGCTGATTAGCCGCGGCGGGCTCGTGGTACCGCGCGCTCATGTTGACGGCCGCGTTGATAATGCTCTGGTTGGAGATCTCGAGCGTGCGCTCGATCTCTCCGTTGACGAGGTCGCCGATGGTGCGCGCGGGCGCGGCGAGGCGCTCCTGCGACAGATGGCGCCGCAGCGCCAGCTTGGCCGGCGACACCTGCAGGGAGCAGACTGGGTCAGCTGCGCGCACAGGGGGGCGGGGGCGGGGCGCGGGGGGCGGGCCTCACCTGCGTGTAGTCGGGCTGCGCGCCGGCCTCTCCTCTCGGCTCCAGGTGCGCGTGCGCGTGGCGCGGCGCGTCGCGGCGCTCGTACGGGTAGCGCTCGCGCCGCAACTCGCGCGGCAGACGCGCGTAGCCCGTCGCGCCTGCGGGGCCCGAGCCGCGCGGGTACCCGTGCGCGCCGTGCGCCCCGTGCGATCCGTGCGACCCGTGCGACCCGTGCGGCGCGCCCGATCTCACATATCCGTTAGTGTACGTGTGGCTTTGCGCTGGACGCGACGCCTTCCGCTGCTCCTGGTCCTCGTTCAGCACCGACGTTATTATGCTTTTGAGTCTGTCCTCGAAGTTGATCACCTTCGGCGACTCCTGAACTTTGCCGACGACGTTGAGAGGTTTCTGCGGCTTGACAGGCGACTGTCGGTGCGCGAGGCTGGGCGGCTGCTGGCCCGAGCGCTGCGGTTGCGCGCGGTGTATGGGCGGAGCCGTCTTTGGGTGTCGGTGATGATCGACGTGCCTTTCCACTTCTCTCGGGTACCCATTCACTATAACATTTGGCTTAGTGATCTTACCGGCCTCGATTTGCCGCCCGGTCTCTAATATCTTTTGCGCGAGAATCTCTGGGTTCTGTTCCTCAATTTTCCCAACGTCCGGGACATCAGGCCACTCTTGCGACCGCGATCTATGCTCTCTAGATTTCCTGGGTTTAGAATTCACCGTATGAGGTTTAACAGTAGCTACAGGTACAGTTGGCGGAGCAACTTTTTGCTCACTTGATCTTTCCATTTGAACAATTTCGTTTTGGAGATGTCCTACCTGTGCGTGTAACCTTTTCCGGTGCGCTAGTGTAGCCGATATCTCTTTCAATATACAATCATGAGCTATGCTCTGAGTGATCTCAACGTCGGGCGGTATATGGCCCAACTGACGATACTTTTCTGTTATCTCGAATGTCCTTTGTTTGACGAGCATTGCTTGGTCTGTTTCTATGTTATTCACCTAAAAAATAACAAAATTATCATGAAATGGTGACAATAGTCGAAAAATTACAATGTAATAATATGTACTTTAACATAAAAACCATTGGCATAATATCGTACATAGAAAATAAAAATGACATTCAGTGATATAAAAAGTACAAACATTTATAAAATGTAAACGATACCATATTAAATTATTAAGCTACCACAATAAACGAAATGATATAATACGTATAATAGGTATCACATGAAAAAAAAGGTCATACAATTACAAATGTAAAACTGAATATAATAATGAAAATGATGAGTACCGTTTTTATCAACTGTAGTGATGTACGTACTCTTCGAAAATGAGCCTAAGCCGTCGCGATACCGAGAGCGTGCTATTATCAGGTGCATGACTGAGTGACAGTGAGCTATAAGAGCGAAAGTACCTAGGGACAGAAGCAGGGGAGGCATCCGGTCACTATAATCTTTGACGTTACAATAAAAGCAGTTTTTTTTTTCAATGCACGATACTACGACACGCACAAATAAATAAACATGAGTACCTGCGCTTGTAGCTTGCTAGCCTTGCTCTGCAACTCTTTATGTCTGCCCACAATTTCCTTCGCTTTGGCCAACAGATCCACTGTGTTATTGGCGTGTATGCCCAGCTCACTCATGCGCGCCTTTAACAGAGCAACACTGTCGCTTATGAGCACGTTGATCTGTTTATCTAACTGAGACGCACGCGACTTCAGTTTCTGGTTCCTCTCCTGTATCGAATACTTGGCTTTAAATTATTTATTTATACACACTGACTTTTTCATGGTCTTACAAACGACATACGGCTTACTGTTTAATAATATGCCATAGATATTATCGATTTTGAAGATTTAACACACGAAGATCACAGTTGCACACTACATAGACCGACGATTTTTCAAGTCATTGACAAGAAAATTCATTAAACACGCAACGTTGCCCCCAACCTTTCTTATATCTGCTCGAAATTGGAATTCATTAGTATATGCAACCGAAACTTAATAAAAAAAATAAGTGTGACAGGTGCACGCTATTGTTTGTAATCATGATATAAAAAAAACTTCCCATCAAGTGATATTTTATGCCGTTGGAATAAAACACGAGCGTGTAAAAAAAAAAACTTGATTATGCACTCGCACATGGACATATTATTATATCATGTTATACTGATACAGTTTAATTTCGTTAATCAATAAATTAGAGAGACGATAATTCTAACCCAAGACTGCATAATTGTCAATTTAAAGATCGCGTCTGTCGCACGTACTATCAGGGATTGCGTCTCTGAAAACCGTCACCCGTTTGCTCGGGTAGTCGGTATATTCAAGAAAGCACACGCTGTTTGTAAGAACACCAAAAAGTATAAAGCAAATCATGCATACAAATTTAAAAGGGAATTGGAATCATACCTTTTCCTTTTCGATCTGGTGTCGTATCTCGAGGGCGTACTCGGGCGTGTTCATGCGCGTGATGAAGGCGAGGTACTGGTCCCGGAACATGTCGAGCAGGAGCTGTAGACTGTAGGGCGTGTGCGGCGAGCGCGGGATGTCCAGCTCCGAGTGCAGGCGCGACGCCGGCTGCAGCGCCACGCCCAGCGCAGACAGGCGCTGCTCCACGCAGCCAGGAGGCGGCGCTGTCACCTGATGTACGAGAATACCGTCGTAAGGATAGCACCGAGGAGCCCGACGCACTGAATTCGGACGCCGCGGTGCGCAGAGTCAGTAACAAAATATAAATAGACCGGAGTCCCTAAAAATGAAAATAAATCATAATACATGTAATTTTGCGAATCCAAAATAGCTAAAAAAAAAACCACGTGCCAAATCAACAAAAGTTCAAAAACAGATTTGTTGTAATTGGAGAGCAACAGATCTGTCTTTTATGAAATGATATAAAAGACGGTCGACGCCCTGTTCACGTACGGTACCTGGGACGGTAAGTATACTCACGGCGCCGTTGTGCAGCGTGGAGGCCAGCGTGGTGGAGTGCAGCAGGTCCAGGCCGGCGATGGCGGCGGGCGCGGCGCGGCGGCGCTTGGCGCGGGCCGCTCGCCGCCGCGCGCCGCTCGCGCTCGCGCTGCGCTTGCTGGCGGGCCGGCGGCTGCGGTCTGAGGGGAAATCATTCTTGTACTCTCATTCGTACCGAGCTCCGAAATTGCATATCGGTATGATGGTCCCCCTTCATGCAAAAAGGGTCATTTTGAAGGTATACTGAAAGTGCTTATATTGTGATAAGCCGTGTCCCCGATGGAATGCCGGAGGCGTGACTCTCCCGATTTCACATCCGCAAAAATGACGAACCTCCATACAAACTTTCACCTTTCTTTTACGGGCTGAATTTTCAAAAAGTCCTTTAGAGTGACTCACATCCATGGTGAATGGTGAATGTCCTTTAGGGTATATTATGTACTCACTGGAATCGGAAGACGAGGCCCAGGGCGCGCCCCACTCGCGCGGCGCGGGCTCGGGCGCGGGCGGCGCGTCGTCGGTCCCGCTGGACTCCTCGTCGCTCTCGTCGCTGGAGCGCCGCACCACGCGTCTCTTCGCCACCGCCGCGCGCGCTCGCGTCCGACCGTTCTCGCCTCTGTGTAACAATAATTTTTATAGATTTTATAATAGTAAGGATTATGGGTTAAATCAGTTTTTAGAAAACCTTGTTTTGACGGCTATTACCGTACCCACAGATTCTAGTTCCCTTTGGATATTCACTGCATGTAAGAAGCCGTTCACGAGCACGCAACAATCATTGCAATTTAATACTAAAGACAACACACACATGACGCGCGTCCGATAGACGTAGTAACGACTTTTGTAGCATACTTATATAGTTTAAGGCCGTCAGTAGAGACTAGTCATCTTAGCTGCCACGGCTTATTTTAACTATTTTTATTATTTACTATGGTTCGCATATGTATAATTTCAACATGAATTATGTACTTAACAAATATTTTGATTTAAAAGTGTCCATGAAGTTCTTTCAAAATCAAAATATTTTTTCACATATACCTACATGGGTACTTATGAAACGTCAGAAGCTAGATGCACGGTTCCAATTGGTCCTTTCCCCTTTTTCTCCATAGGAACCTACTGCGCTTTGGAATAGGCAACTAGCTTCATCTTTTTGACTGACTGACTGACTCTTTGACTATTCCAAAGTGCATGTAATTGGTTTAATTGAAATAAATGCTTGGCGTTTGCAGACCTGACAGCTCTAGGTCTTGCCACCTTCCTGCGTCGCTCGGGCAGCGAGGCAGTGCTGTGGTTGCTGTTGCCATTGAGCAGGTCGGGCGTCGGCTGGCGCGTCGGCGGCGCGCTCAGGTTTCTCTTCCCACTCCCTTCGCCATCCTCACATCCGTTATGCGTGCCCTAACAAAAACAACACCAGTAAAGTAATCGTCTAAATAGTCCACACGTGTTTATATTCTTTGACGTCGATAAATATCTAGTTTGCTGAAATAAAGATAACCGTTGACCTGCACTACCCTGATATCGATTAGGCAGCTTCCCGGGTAGACGAGTTTATGTTTACAATAAGGAGATACAGTTTAGGTATAAAGTACAATCTCATTATCTGTAAATTAAAAAGTAAGCTAGATAGATAATATGGTTTGTTCAACACATACAATTCTAAATATGAAATATTGAGCTACTCATGTACTCAACCTCATTTCGAATAACAGTGCGTTCAGTCCAAAACGAACATGGAGCAACAACATCAATCCTTGCAACTTCATTTTTTATTTGGGAGTAAGAACTAGACAGAAAATAACTAGCTTCTCTGTTATTGTTCTAGGTTCATTAAGTCTATATCAACGCACATTACATAACAAATTCATTTCAATGTGATTTATTTGAATTTTTCAAATCCAAGAAATAAACAAAACAAGGAACAATTTATACAAATCCAAAAAATAAAATTTGATTTATGATTATTTAAACGAATAAGCAATGCAAGCTATAAAGAAGCAGCATAAAATACTTTGGGAATGTTTTTCAGGATTGCTAAAGGGAAAACATATAAACTGCACATGTATAGAAGATGCACAAAATTGAGCAAAGAAGAAGCCTTAGCCTTCCCAAACTTAGGTCAGTTTGGAAACAGACCTGATCAAAATAGAAAAAACTAAAGATCAGCAACGATACGGCATTCTTCAATGCAAACATGCAACACAGGTGACCAGAAAAGCATGTCTACCTCTCTATGTTAAATAGTAAAAAACCTGCACTTGGGATTCCATAATCACTGTCCATAGTTTGAGGTACAATAAAGTGAAACATAAAAACTAATATTTCTCATAAGAGATCCTCACTGAAATCTGTAACTTGCCACCAATATATTTGTGTAGTCGCCAAGGAACAGGTTAAACAGGGTCAACGGCTAAATAACTTGGTACACCATATCTTCCAAACTTATTCATTGAACTCTGTTGGTATAATTTAAAATAAAGGTTCAGATCAAATGCCTGAAAAACTTACAGATTTAAAAAGATTAAGTAAGTACTTAACAAGGTAAGGGGTCAAAGTTTAGATAAATGGACAAGACAAAATGCCTAGTTAGAACTACGGAACCCAGACAGTAAAAAACTTTGTAATTGTTTTTTATTTACATTATTCATAAATTTTTCAATAACACTTCACACTTTTAACTTTCTCTACTGCATAGCTTGACATAGCACAACTGGAATTCATATAGCTCACAAACATGAAGATTGGTTGTTTAAATAAGTTATGTAAAAACTGTGCGACTATACGAACTCTTGTTGCAATTGTTAACACTTAAATTTCTAGAGCCTTCTATTGTTCAGTCACTAGTTTCGTAAACAAATTATTTTCACAGTCAAATCATCATGGTATCAATCAAAAAGTAGAAACAAAAAAATATATCTTAATAATCTTATAAAAGGTAAAGTGATTGGAACAGACCCTTTTGCTGACCTTGAGTTTCGGATTTTTCAGTCTTTGAAAATATCTCTCCAATTTGGTCCTATCTATAATGTGTAAATAGTAAGAGACTGGCTTCCCCGTCCACGAGACGGATCCTTTGAGTGGAGACATCTCGCTGACGTGCATGATGGTCCCGATGTCACTGAGATTTCTGTCCGTTATCCTGAAGTTCAGAGGACAAAAACTCTTCGATGATACGATTTTAGCACCGTCTTTCAAGTCAGCAAATCTTTCTTTTAACTGGTGGTCCACGTGCGGGCCGAATGCAAAGTTATTCACAAAAACTATCGTCGCTGCATTTATTTTTTCTCTGTGTTCGTCCAGTAGAAAGTCGCCCTTGATTAATTTATACTCTCCGAACTTTTTTCCATACCATCTCATCCACATTCTGAAGTGACCGTCCATACTCTGAAAAGTATTTTTATTATATTATTTACTGATACTTATTAACCGACTTCAAAAAGGAGGACGTTCTCAATTCGACAGTATGTTGTCATCACATAGTTTTATACAGAGTGCTGTGTTAAAGTGATATTTACCTCAGCATATTTGCTAGGAACTTCCGCCTTTTCGACTCCGAGGCAGACGCGGCAAGGTGTTGCGGCCGCCATTTGTAGGACCACCTGTCCTACGCCCGAGCCCAGGTCCACGAACACATCGTCGGCGGTTATATCTATTTGATCTATCATCTGACACACCAACTCGTAAGATGTTTCGCCGTATACCTGCCGACATAAAAACTCATTTTTTACCACAAATTATAAATAGCAAACATAATTCGTATAATATTACTTAAGTAGCACATTATCAACAGTATCCTGATAATGCGACCAGAAACTGACTTCCTACTTCCTTTAAATCCCGCATCATATTTAATTATGTTAGTGCTAGCAGGAAATTATTTTAACTACTGACAAAATTTACTACATAAACATGATCATGTCATAACACTAATCCCTCCACCCTCTTAATCATAATAGCTTTCAAGCTATTATGATTAAGAGGGCTGTACGGATGAAAACTAAACGGTAGAACAATTACCGGTGTCGCGCCAGTATGTACGAGCCTTTACGCATAGGCAGACCTTTCAATAAACTTGATAAGTTGACACCTAATCCAACAATGCGTTGAGTTTGTTGTTGAGTAAGGTAGGCGGATTTCCAAAGGGGTCGCAAGGATATTCATTCGGGTGGGAAGGTTAGAATGTCCAAATAAAAGCTACTTTTTTATTACGAAACTCGCTGAACAAAAAAAAAAAAAACAAACTATTATTAGTTCAGGTCAAACTTGGCAACACGACATAATGACCGCGGCTATAAACAATACGGATTACGTAATAAATAACCGTTAGTACTGACCTCAGGTGAGAAGGGTTCATATTGGTTGAGTTTATCCGGGTCAGACACTGCTTGGTTGTATGTTTGCTGAAGTATGTGTTTTAGCAAACCCCTTGACGGATACTTGTTCAACCGCTGGGCTGGTAACGAAGTGCCTTTTTCCTGTAATTAAATAATAACAATTATTTGCAAAACATCGATAAATAATCCATTTTTTTATGTTCCGTGATGGCATAATGGCGCATGGCGATAACTGCGATGGGACATGGAGATGTTTATAATACATACACATACGTACGTACAATTGGTTCAGTACATCGATGAGTTCGATACCTAATACGTATTCATCAATCATCTGCAGAAAGGTTCGTGCACAATGGCGCGATTTGCCGCGCGACGCGACACCGGTAACGGCTTGTGCAGACCGGCGAGACATCGCGGGCGCGACAGGCAGCGCGACCCTTGTGGCACCTGCGATATTGCGCCAGTCTGCACGAGCCTTAATTGTTCAACCGTGTTCTTAGTGTCGCGTCGCATCTGTTTGCGGGAGCCTTAATACATACATTTACATAAATACGGGATCCCAGTAATTTACAAACAATATCATATGTACAGTGGCCAGCACATCAAGCTACCCAAAACTGTCAAACTTTCCCAATCAAACTTGAACCTAATGCTTTAGCGATAAAGTTTAAAATCTACTAAAGAAATTTGACAGATTTTAGTAGCTTGATGTGCTGGCCACTGTACCTATCACCACAGCTTTTCCATTCAGTTTCCTGGGCAAGTGTGTTATATTTTTCATTTCTTTTGGATAGAGAGAAGCATGCCGATCAATGCATGACATTCAAACCAATATGCAACTATGCCACCATGCAGTAATAAAATTCCTATATGAAGGTAATATACTGTAAGCTTATTACAATAGTAAGTTGCCTTAAAGCCTTGACATTGCGAACATGGCAAAATGACCGATCGATACAGGCAAATGCGTCATTTAAGAGCAATGTCGATGGCCTTGAGTCCGATTCTCGGTTCAAGGTTTAATAAATGTAGCAACATAAGAGTAGGTACCTGCCAATTTGAACTTAAAGCTTGAGGTCAATAACTTCTCGTATTTTAAATAAGTTATGTGGCATTTACTGCACACAAAAAACCAATACCTATCTTGCGACAAAAATAGATTTATCACCCAGCTGCGATTGCTGCTACGAACCATTATTATTTATTCTGTTTTGGGTTACATTCATTTAAACAGGGTGGTTTTTTTTGCTAGCCAGTATGGGTATTGGGTAAGTTCTAAATTACAGGTCTTTCAGAAAATCCTGATAGGAATGTTTGATTGAGCTCAATTTTAAAGAAATGAAAGGTACATTAAAATGTATTTAAAAAACGGTGCATTTTCAACAAAAAAAAAACAAAAAAAAAATTTTTTTAGGGTACCTCCCTTACACGTAAAGCGGGGATTTTTTTTTCGTCTATCCCATGGTGTGGGGTATCTTTGGAAAGGTCGTTCAAAAATATTGTGAGTTTATTTCCACCAAACCATTTTTGGATTGAAGAATCCGTTTGCGAAATATTAAGCTTTAAAGTGCTAATTTTTGTTAGAGTCAAGTGTCCAGGGTAAGTTCTGGATATGTGGAAAAATTCACAGCAGTAGTCAAATAACGAAATTAAAAGGAAAACTATCACAGCTAAGTAGGCTCTACAACTTAACGAGTAATTATCGACCAACTTACATTTGCAGTTGTAAAAACATGTTCTCCCATACATTTTGTATGAGAGAACATGTTTTTCAACTACAATGTTAAGTTTGTTCTTGGGATAAATTCATCCCAGCTACGGAACCCTTCATTGTGCGTGGACCGACACACACTTATTTATCTCACATTTGATTTTATTTAAATTTTCTATAAAAATATAGCCGTTCCTTTCAGCGTCTCAGTAGGAAAGCCTTAAGACACACAAACACGGGCTTGAAAAAAAAACATCCTGTGTATGTTATTATGCAGTTTATCTTTTGTTTTCTTTACAGGCCGCATTTACCATTTTAGTCACTAATCATTTGCATAGTGAAGAATAAGGAGTTGCCGACTGCGGACATGACCTTGACGAATCTTTTATTTTACGTATTGTCTAATGCATTCATAAAATAAAATTCATTCATAAAAGATAAAGCGATGAATCGAAATAACCTTCCATTTGATATATTACTCAATATTTTATGCAATAACTGTTAATAACTTATCGAAGTATGTTGTGTGTGCACATCTTTAGTAAATTCGCTCTTGTGTTTAATATATCTGTACAGTAAGTAGCATAATAATGTTCGTAGAAGGGTCATGCATGTTGCGTTGGCTGAATATACAATACTATACTTAGTATAAATAGTTAGTTCATCATTATGTTACCTTACTACCTTGTGTACACGTAAGTAGGTGTACTGTGTTCTTGTGTGTTAGTGTGAAACACTACTACTTAGGTCTATCGAGAGGCTTTGTTTATTTCCTTTGAAGTTTAATATCACTGGTATAAGTAATGTTCGAACAAAGTGATGTGCGTACCCCACATAATTTGCTCCCGTTAAATTGAAGGAGGTAATGGGGTCAGGGGAGGCAGGCGTGCTCGGGAAATCAATACCAAGTCTAATGTAAACAACGTTTTTCACGTCCGTTTATAGAAAAATTACGAAACTTCCGCAAGGTTTTGGTCTATTAATATTTAGGTAAGTAATGTAATAACTACACACCACCTAGTGTGGCTGTTTTATTATACTTTAGTCTCTGAAACGATACAATTAAAATACACAATGATAAGTATTATTCGATTCTTTTGTACCGTTTACAATGAAACTAAATAGGTTCCTATCGTCAATACTACTTTGTCTTATTAACGACGCACATCAGTCAATCTACATACAATGTGCGTTACGCCGACAGACTAGGAGGCGTTGCATCTCAGAACAGTGATGCAATCAGTTCTCACAAGCCTGCCCGTTGCCCAAACAGGCCATATGGCGCTAAACCATTGCGTCACTCACTATCTACTTACTCGGTGAAAATTAGAAAGCGGCCCCACGTTAATTCAGCGCAGTGCATGCAATAACATACCGTTTACTAATATTATGTTACATATGCATAGTTTGGTAGTATAGGTACCGGCGAGTGGTAAGTTTATCTGCTGATAAATATATAAAAAGCATTATTGAATTACAACGTTGCTGATGGTATCAGATTTGACCAATTTAAAATTTATCGC
Organism: Eupsilia transversa; assembly: GCA_914767815.1. NCBI lineage: Eukaryota > Metazoa > Arthropoda > Insecta > Lepidoptera > Noctuidae > Eupsilia > Eupsilia transversa. The sequence continues at coordinate 7,214,167 of OU611874.1, forward strand.
AAACTAAATTCTGTTATCGTTCGTCTATGTCACTTCTCGGAAAAGTTAATAAGTTTATCAATTAGTAACAAAGAGAGAAGCGTTATCTTACAATTAATGAGAATTTGAATGATTAGAAACTTATCAAAAACAAATGTATTGTATTTTCAATGAAATACACATAACATCACGCCTTGTTTCCCCGGAGGTTTCGGCAGAGGTGTACCTAGCACCCAACACACACACACCCACATTTCGCCAGTAATTTTATGTTTTTATTAGACTAAATTAAAAGGTTGTTGAAAAGCATTTTTTTTTAATTATTTAAAATGTTTACAATATAATATAATATTACTTATAACATTTTCAGTTTCTTTTTAAATAGTTACATTATGTTCTCTAATATTATCGAACATAAAATATTAGGTAGGTATAACGCTTATAAAACATTGCGCTGGTAGACTGGCTTCATAATAATCGGCTTTATAATAATAAAACAAAATTATGAAATAAATGCTAAAATTAAGTAAGTACATACACAAAAAGTTAGTACTTATTCAAAGGAGACCATTCACGGTTCATACAATGTCCGGCCCAAAAGTCAAAGTGCCGGCCAACGAAAAAAAAGGTGTCAGCACTGTTGGGGAAGTCGGTCCGAGTATTTTTTACTATGGCACTAAGTCTCTACAGTCATTCCTACAGCTGATTTTTTTGGTTGAAAAATCAGGTTATGGGCACGTTTTATTTGACAAAAATCTTTTCATCAGCTGGAGAAAAAGTGATATGAGCTTGCTGGGATGAAAAACAAAGGCTTCGAAAAATATTTTGTATTATATTTGCATCATACAATAAAGGTCCATGCAGACGAATACAATATAATACAAGATGTCTTCTAAGAATAATGCCGGAGGGATTACGTGCGGCTCATGCCTTGCATAAGTTTGTACCAAACAATGCACATTACGTGTGAACAACACCCTACCGTCCTTTTGCCGATATTACAAACTTGACTGACAGCATGCCGACCGTTCGTCCTGTCAAAACCAACATATACGTAATAAGTTTTCGCTCTCATATGACGGGATTGAATTCGCCCACGTATTATGCACAAATCTCCTCCTCCCAAGTCCCTGACATCTGATGCTGGCAATGAGTCACCCAATTCAATTAAAAATGCTCCATTCGCATTCACGTGTTCCCCGTAGTAGCTGATAGCCTGTTTCAATTGATAAATACCGAGGCTTAACAATATCAAGTCTTCTTCGGTGAGTCGGGGCAGATCACCGAACTCAGGAAGATTTGCCGACATTGTGCGGAATACAGTCCTCCTGCGGTTATAATTATGTCTCATGACAAGATTATTTCTAGAAATCGCTTCAAAATGACAGATAAACAATCACAATCTGTCACTTTGACTATTCCCCTGTCGACAAAACGACAAAAATTCTCCCGTCGTTTCTAGCTAGGTATTAGCTAGTTAGCCGTGTTTATAGCTAGGTAATTATAAATATTCTTTTATGTTTCAGCTTTTATGTAACCAAAGTCGCATGGAACTGGTCTAGCTCTGCACGCGTTGCAGGAATACGGTAGAAACGACGGGAGAATTTTTGTCGTTTTGTTGACAGGGGAATAGTCAAAGTGACAGATTGTGATTGATTATCTGTCATTTTGAAGCGATTTCTAGAAATAATCTTGTCATGAGACATAATTATAACCGCAGGAGGACTGTATTCCGCACAATGTCGGCAAATCTTCCTGAGTTCGGTGATCTGCCCCGACTCACCGAAGAAGACTTGATATTGTTAAGCCTCGGTATTTATCAATTGAAACAGGCTATCAGCTACTACGGGGAACACGTGAATGCGAATGGAGCATTTTTAATTGAATTGGGTGACTCATTGCCAGCATCAGATGTCAGGGACTTGGGAGGAGGAGATTTGTGCATAATACGTGGGCGAATTCAATCCCGTCATATGAGAGCGAAAACTTATTACGTATATGTTGGTTTTGACAGGACGAACGGTCGGCATGCTGTCAGTCATTATTACTGCACTTGTAATATTGGCAAAAGGACGGTAGGGTGTTGTTCACACGTAATGTGCATTGTTTGGTACAAACTTATGCTAGGCATGAGCCGCACGTAATCCCTCCGGCATTATTCTTAGAAGACATCTTGTATTATATTGTATTCGTCTGCATGGACCTTTATTGTATGATGCAAATATAATACAAAATATTTTTCGAAGCCTTTGTTTTTCATCCCAGCAAGCTCATATCACTTTTTCTCCAGCTGATGAAAAGATTTTTGTCAAATAAAACGTACCCATAACCCGATTTTTCAACCCAAAGAATCAGCTGTAGGAATGGCTGAAGAGACTTAGTGCCGTAGTAAAAAATACTCGGACTGACTTCCCCAACAGTGATAGCACGTTTTTTTTCGTTGGCCGGCACTTTGGTTTTTGGGCCGGAAATGAATGATCTCCTTTAAATCATTTAAAAAACCTCGTAGCCAGAATGAAGACGCTGGCGCAGCCGAAAAAAAAGGTCATTAACACTACGCGAGACATTCGCGTTCGCTCAATATTGCGGTCAACGCCCCCGCAAAGTGGCCCGCACTGAGCCACTCACTATAACAATGCGATTCGCAGTCCATTCTTCACCAAAAATACCTACCTATGTAAAAATTATTTAGGAACTGTTTTTGTACCCCCAATAAATTGTTATATTCCAAGCTAATTTACGAGTTTATTGATACCTGTTCAATAATAGAGGAAATTGAGCGGAAGTCATTCGGTATAAAATTAAAAACGTAAACTCTAAGCATTTATTTCAATTAAACCATTTACAGGCCCTGTTGAATTGTCACAATAAGGATTTATTCCAAAAAAATATATTTGATTACTCGTGACTGATTAAAAATAATGTTTCTTTTTCGATTCGTTCACAAAAAAAATTACCAGCTAAGAGCACCCGGACTCCACACAGTAAATGGTTCCATCGTCGGGATTAAAATGTACGCATGCAAAGTAGTGATTTTAGCAACCGCAAAAATTAAGTTAGGTAGACTTTTTTTTTTTTTTTTAATTAATAGATATATTTTAAAAAGGCCTTACTGCGGTTGTAGCCGAAATATTTTATCAATTTATCACATACTCAATGCGATTGACTTAAAGTTAAAAATAATAGACTATTATGTAATAATAAATAAGAATAACTCATAATTACTTAATCAATTCATTATGTTTTTGCAAAGCAAATAGGAACAAAATCCAAATTATAAGTTGTTAAACCGTATTTTTATCGATGTTAATTCAAATTAAAATAATATCCGACTTCACACTGGGAACTAGACCAAAAGAAATACTTTATTTCGAAGATAAACGTGACCGAGGTCACTACACTGAACTTAAAGGTGTCTATGCACGCGACTTGAGTTCGTTCATATTTAAATGACTACTTTATGTCAACATAGTAAATAAATGTACCTCAAGATATTTTTAGTACCGGCTGGCTTAGCAACGAATGCAACTAGGTATAGCAAATTTAGCAGCACATTTCCCAGAAAATGGCGTTCCTCGTGGTAAAGTGAAAAAAAAAGCCGTGTTTTTCTTTTCCTTCATACATTAAAATGACAAGTTCTCATCCTACATTAAATTTAGTAACTCATACAGTAGAGGTTGGTGATAATGATAAATATGTAGAGACGTAACAGTATTTATGCGAGTCACGTTTTGAAGAATGGACGTAAGACGTAACGTTAAACTTCTCAATATGCTGGTCCTCTAACCAAGTAACACAAATGACATCACCTCTATACAAAGGATAATTCTATTATTACAAAACGGCCGTTCTAGACAAGTATGCAAGCCTTCATATTTATGTGAATCTTGAGATATTTTAAACATCTTTATAAGCCAGTTTGTTTCTATACGATTTATATATTTTTAGCTTATTAAATCAAGGTTGCATTGGATGTAGTATCTTGAAATCTTGAGTTTAATTGTTAGTGCTGCTTAGTCAGTAAAAAAATATGAAGCAATTCAATCAATCGATAGTAACCAGTCAACCACAGATAGTGTGATAACGATTACACCTGTAATTTTTTAGGTCATAACACCGGAGTTTCTACTTGATATGAAGCAAACGATAAATTGGACCTGTACTGATGTAAAAATAACTTTAGAATTGAAAATTTTGGTTAATACAGATTTTTGCAAAAAATATACTATATAGTTCTGTTTAAAGTAACCAGCTTACTTATATCTTAAAAATTCCAACAAAGAAGTTTAAAAAAAAAAAAAATTACGTCATAATTTATTCAACTTCTTTTTTATTAAATAATCAATTCTCTAACACGGTTTTCTAAAACAACTTATTCGTAAAATGTTCATTTGTTTTTCAGAATAGATTCCAAAAAATTCAAAACGTTTGTTTTGTTTTGAAAGATAATCTCAGTAGGCAATTCTCCATGTCATAGTGAAAATGGTATGCAACGTGTATAAATAGAGTTAGCCTCGCGCGGCGTCTGCGGACATCGATCGTTGCGTCCTCGCCGCCATCTTGGCCCTCGTGTCTCCCTCCTGCAGCCCGCGCCCCCCTCGCCTCTATTGCCCCTCACTGCCCCACATTCACCGCACCGTTTCGCACATGCTACACTACGCGGTATGTCCGCTGTTTCTAGCTAGCTGACTCAACATTTGGCTGTAGAGTTTGCAGCTCTACAAAAATAAACATCTTCAAGGAGAGAGATAGAGATACATAATTGATTTCCGTGTTTCCTTTTTAGACCAGATTAGGTTATGCAGGGTTAGTATAATTCTATGCGTATTATTAGAAGTTATTTCGGTTTTCAAGTGCACCTTAAGAATAAATTAACCCTAGAATGCCTAGATTTCATAAACATATCCACTATTAAAGTCACCGGAGTTTAGTGAACTGTGACATTCTGTGACATTTGTCTACTTGGTTTAAAGTAACGGAACAAGGTCAGGAGTCGAAAGAATGCATCACCTTTTTTATTATATTCGTACAAGCTTTTGCCAGCAAATACACCCGTGAAGGTCGGGAAATATCCCATGAGAAAGTAATACCTGAACAAAACGATCCTATGTCATTCATGGTCTACCTTTATGCCAAAATTCATGGAAATCCGTTCAGCCGTTACTGACGTGAAAAGGTAACAGACAGACAGAATTACTTTCGCATTTATAATACTAAGTATGCATGGATAATGCTCGTGTTTGGCACAAATTCCACCATCAGGTGGGTGGAGCTCAAGTTGGAGCACAACCTGCTTTTGTAAAGTTAATTCAATCTCGATTTGAAGACCTCCCAAATTGTTAATGGTCCGTAAATACACATTTCTGTCCCTTAGCCGACTATTTTTTTTATTTTTAAATAATATGATTTTCCGAAATTTCCATTTGCTTTTTCTGTTGACTGTACTTTTATAATTTTATCCCTACTTTTATAATAATAATATATCCCTAGCACAAATTATTGTAATTCTGTGCGCTTAGTTATAAAAATGTAGGAACGAATGTCATCGGTAGAATTCATTAATTCATTATAGAGTATATTAATAGCTAAGGTGACATTGGTGATACTTCCGTAACTGAAAAATTGCAGACTGGGAACATTATGTAACCGTCACAGAGCGTGGTTAATTTGCGAGTTGTTAATAAACGTACAACTCGGTTGATACAAGGCCACTTACATTTCAGATGTATTTCTATGGTATTACTTACCTGTACCTACCTAGGCAAGGGCTGATATTATCAGCAGTATGGCACAAAAATAAGGATTGCGCACTTTTTTTTCTGTAAATTTTGAGATGGGTACGCGTTTTTTTGATGTCTCTTACACAATAGTTTGTTACCTGATACAAATACAGCCTTAAAATAAAATAAATGACAGTTTCGAGGCCCATTCATGTTTTTAAAAAAAGTTGTAAAGTCTTGTTTTTATTATTGAGTACACGTTGTTTACCACGCGTATTTAAAGAACAAAAACACTACGTTCCATTTAATTGCAGGCGGTTCTGAGAAAGTAGAGAATAGTATCGTAATTTATCTAGTTTTATTTATGCCGCTGCCACATGGAACCTTAACTGTTTAAATATCCATAGATAATTAATTATTTTATAATAACTTCAAGCCTATAACCAGTGTAAGTAGGTAACTGTTCGTTAAATTAGATTACAATAATAGCGCATTGCGTTCAAAATAAAGAAGCCTTCCGAGTGTGAAGTTCAATGTCAAGGGAGCTATTTATTCGACAGAGATTGTGTTTATTTTTATCTCCGTGGGTAACTTGTTCTACCTGAATGATATCGCGCATTCGTAATAATGATGGAATATATTATCGCAACCGCTTATCTGGGGGTGCTGAGAATTATGCATTATTTTTCGTGCTGCATACCTACTTGGGAAAACGCCGATATAATATCGACATTGCCAATGCTCAGTTAATTATCTGTGGAAGGTATAAGGCATATGCCTATGTCAAATATTTTTCTTTTTGCCGCATCTAGTTACACTGGAAGACATCCCCATTATTCTGATTGGGAAACGGCTAGCAGGTTTTAATGATGATTTATGATTAATTGTTTAGAACTACTTTTAAGTATATTTTTTTAAAAAATGTAGCGTTACGGTGCCGGTATAAAATATACAAGTTTTCTCACTGGCACATAGTATTTCCAGCTATGTAAGTACAGTATTATGTAGTCAATAACGCATACATGATAGGAACCACTTCATATCGCGGTTAGCTTATTGTAATAATGCGTGATAGCAATGTTCGGTCACCGTCACCGTTTGTTCCACTAAAGCCCGTTGCAATAACGTTTCGAGTATATTGCAATTTTGTTGTCATAATACCTTGTACCTACTTATCGCAGTAAACGTGATGAATTGACTTTTAAGCTTCAATCAATTCGGTAATCATGTTCATTTTATTCCAGGGTGACTTTTTTATTATACATATTGCTATCTTTTTCCTAAACGTGTCTGATAAACTCAAATGTCATAGTAACATTAGCATTTCATTATTTGGCGATTAAGTTTGATGTAATGACTTTGGGCTGTTTTAAATAACATTTTTGAGCGTATAGTAATAATAAACAAAGTAACATCTCACCAGAGCGACGACGGAGTCGATGGCGCGGTTGAAACGGTCGCACAGGGCTCTCATGCTGTCGTACGAGTGGGTGTCGTAGTCGCACAAGATGTTGTTCTCCAGAGCCGCTTTCATCTCCGGCAGGTCGTCGCATACCCACCTGCAACAAAGAAACCTTCATTAGCAACCAGCATAGTACAGCCGTAGCGTATGTAGGTACAGTCAGGGAAACGAATTCCAAAGCAAATTTAGTTTCAACTTATATAAATACTTAATATTATGTCCGTATATTCAAATCACAATAACGTCATTCTTTATCAGTCATGTGAATGGCTATAGCAGGGCAAATGTACGTAGTGACTAGTGTGTCACTCTGGTAAACAATACATTTCCTGTACTATTATAATACTTAATTATGTATTATTTCTTTTGAATTTAAATAGACACCACCTATTATACTACCAAATAAAAATATATACAGTAATATACATAGGCTATATAAAGGCTCGCCCCCTATTACATGAGACTTAAATATAACTGGCGAAATGTGGGTGTACTGAAGGTGTACCTTTGGTACTTACACCCACATTTCACCAGTGGTGTACCTCTGCCTAAACCTTCGGGGAATACAAGCGTGTTGTTATGTTATACGTAATAAAAATATGGCAACCTCAGCATCGTGTTGCAGTTGCGGATAGACTACAATCCTAGGTTGTAAAGTAAGGCATGTTATGTTCTACTTTATCAGTCGTTTGGTCAAGGTCATGGCCGCTGGCAAATAAATGTCTAGCTTCACAACCTAGTTGTGATTAATGGAGTCTCTTCTGCCTCTTTAGTTTTTCTTGTTCACTTTTGGTAAGTACTTAATCCTGGAAAGTGAACGCATGTAAAGCAAACCTTAAGTCAAGTTAATTATGATTTAACTACGGTTTAGGTATTGTAATATGTATGATAGTAGATACTACAAAGTCAAAACTCACGTTAATTACTAATACGTCAGCTTTTATAATGTACCTCTACCTACTCGCGTATAAATTTGACAGATAGCGTCCACGTCAGACAATATTTTGTTGATCTTTTGACTATGCGATAAAATGGCCTCTAATCATAAATTCAATTAATCTTATTTCTACCCAATGCTCATCACACACATCGAAGATAATAATATGTATTAAAAGATACTCTTAAGTGTGGTGGTTCAATAAATTGTGCGGTGAGTGATATTATTTCGAAGATAATAAGTACTTAAATATATTTTATATTATCTTCAAAGTGTGTGACGAGCTTATCAAATATTAATATTATATCATACAGACAATACTATGAACAATGGACTTGAGTTGTAATCGGTGTTATGTATTTTATTTAGAGATAAGTACCTCGGAACATTAATTTTAACTTCTAATGTTAGACCACCCTGTATAATCTACTTTCTGCCATTTTAGCACGAAGTTTAACGAACGCTGTGTCATTATTAAACGAGGTCATGCAACCTGACATCCACGATTTGACCCCTCATATCAACGAACTCGGGCAAAACTCTGTTATGATTATTATGACTGTTTAGCCATAAAAAGAAAAATAATTTTAAATGCCATTTGAAAACATACCTCAATTGCTTAATATTCTTATGAAAACAAAAAACATAGTCTAATAATATGATTTAGTAACACGCAGCCACGGCATTCATAATAGTTGTGCACGGCAATTTTATAATATGAAGAAATATGTCTAAAAGGCGCGCCCTTATTTCGAAATAATAGGGATCGATTTCAAGGTCACGAACGGGTGAATGAGCGCGTCCGGACAAAAGGAGGTCATAGTGAAGGTTCTCGCGCTCCCGACTACTCGAGCCCGGATCGACCTGCAAGACTCGTCGTCGTTTTAATCCTAATTTAAGATAACTCCAGCAACCAAGTTATAATACAATGTACAATGTTAAATATAATTACGATACAACGTTTTAAATTAATATTTTTTGACCAGTTATTTGCTGCTAGGTATAACTTTGATTTTATTTAGTAATAACAAAGCGAAACATTTTACGCCCTCATTTTTTATCTAGAACTAGTACTTACAACTATTACATATTTATAATAATTTTCAAATAAAAATATTACAATGGTAGGTAAAGGTATTTAACAAGTCATCACAGAGCGACAAATTAAAAATCCGGAGACACACGTAATCTATTCGATTTATCCCCTAACACGTGTGACACGTGGTTTTTTAATTTGTCTGTCTGAGATGACTTGTTTATATACCTTTTTAGGGTTCCGTAGTCAACAAGGAACTGAAGGAACCCTTATAGTGATGATAAAAGTATTTACTTTTGTATATTTACAAAGTTTTAGTTTTAGATATTAATGTACCAATACGCTGTTTCTCACAGTGGTTAATAGATTATTTATTTTATGTCACTAACTTAAAATTTTAGTGCTTCCATTTAATTGTAATGTAAAGTGATGGCCTGAAACACAGGTTTTAATTTAACCTAGATCGGGCGGGTCGCTACCTAACATTGTAATTCCGAACCATCATTATTTTGCACCTGTATTAAACATATATATTAGATTTAGTTTATTTTTAGGCACTTTATTTGTTCGGATAATCCTACTGTTGACCAATTGTACACTTTTTGTAAACATTTTATTCAATAAATTATTTATTATAGTTTCGCCATGTCCGTGTCTGTCTGTCTGTCCCCGGCTTAGCGCAGAGGCTGTTAGTACTAGAAAGCTGTAATTTGGCATGAGTACAAACATATTAATTAAGCCGACAAAGTGGTAAAATATTTTTTCTAGGGTACCTCCCCTACATGTAAAGTGCGGATATCTTTTTTTTTCGTCTATCCCATGGTGTGGGGTATCTTTGGAAAAGTCGTTCAAAAATATTGTGAGTTTTTTAAAACCATTTTTGGATTGAATTTGGATCCGTTTGTGAAATATGAAATATGCTTTAAAGTGATAATTTTTCTGAGTCTGAGTTTTTTTTGAGTCAAGTGTGTGTGTCCCTGCCAGCTAAAGGTTAAGTTCTGGATATGTGGAAAAATTCACAGCAGTAGTGTATATAACGAAATTAAAAGGATAACTATCATAGATAAGTAGACTCTACAAGTTAAGGGCCTATAAGACGTCAAATTGCTTAGCAAGATCCGCCGTTATATGGAAACTACTGCAGCATTAATTTTGAAATAAATATATGTTAAAGTTGAGGATTAATGTTAAGTACAATGTTAGCCGAAAACACGATTTCATAAAATTCCTCGATAGAAAAAAAATCCAAAGTTACCTTCAAACCGAACAAAAAACCGCTGCTATTAAAAACATACTTCAAATTAGTTCATGAAACTGAACTAACTATAAAGCAGCGACTATGTTTTTTGTTTTTTTTTAATTGCCATTATTTTCGCCGTAAAAAGCAATTACCTAAACTATTGCCGCTTTGGTGTCGCCTCAGTCTCGCTCGCACTCAGTCCGCGAGTAGTATGGTGCGAGCGAGATAAAAACCTGAGGTTGTGTGGGCTCTTAACGAGTAATTATCGATCACCTTAATTTGCAGTTGCAAAAACATGTTGCCCCATACATTTCGTATGGGAGAACATGTTTTTTAACTACAATTTTAAGTTTGTTCTTGGGATAAATTCATCCTAGCTACGGAACCCTTCATTGTGCGTGGTCCGAAACGCACTTGGCCGGTTTTTTTATTAGTTGACTTTTTTGCCGTAGTTGGGTTTTAGTTGAAACAGTTAAAACCATATTTTATTTTATATAAAACTAACCAGAGCTATATACTTCTAGTATACAAATCAATAATTGAAGTGTCTGTTTGTAATGTCAAAATCATAGGTTTTTATTAAATGCATATCATCTCAGCTGCCTATCCTTTTCCACTACAGCACGACAAGATCGTTTTAATCTTTACCACCAGCCTGCGTAATCGTCACCTGACCTCAGTACAGGGGGCCTACTGGCTAAGTTTGTCAACGAAGATCCGGGCCCGTCCTAAAGTAGTTCGATAATTCAGAGTGAACCCTACACCCGATGAATTAACTTTTTCGGACGGGCAAAAACACATCGTGAGTTGGACAACTGTCAAATCGTGTTGTAATTCATTCTTAGTTCGGGATACGGAGTAGGAAATGCCCGTAACATCAGCCGAAACTACAGATTTTGTGCTAAGGAAGTAGAATAATACAGAAGGCGCACTCTGCACATTTTAGGTATGAAGCTACAAGTACGCGGCGGGCTCGTTTTATCGGCCAATTCAGTGAGCTTAGTCAGAAGATATAAGAGTTACGCGATAGAAAGAGAGGCATCTTCTAGATGAATATAACTGTAGATAATTATCGCCGTGCGAAATGAATTGCACTTTATTGTATTGGAGCAAAAGTCGCTTTTTATTTAAATAATTTTCCGGAGTGTAACATACAGGTACTTACTTATCTGTGGTACAGACCGTACAGGTCCCAGAACAGCTTCGAGACTTTCATGGACTGACTTTTTGCGCTCGAACTGTTAGAAGGAGACTCGAAGAACGAGGCCTGAAACCTCAAAGCCTAGCTACTGGGCCAAACTCGCACGAGCTCACAGGTCAGGTTTTTTTTACGGATGAAACCAAGATTATGGTGTATGGCAATGATGAACGTAGAAAAGTCTACCGCAGACAGGGAGATCGTTTTCAGCAATGTTGCATTGATGAGAAGGTGACCTATGGCGGTGGATCATGGATGGTCTATGGCGGAATTTCTACCGAAGGAAAACCTGGCCTTGAGGTTGACAGGACTACGGTCGCCACCATTAAATAGCGACTAATACGCTCGTAAATTCCTAGAGGCTCGTGTGATGCCATATATGCTGAGTTTGTGCGCCAGGATTTAATTTTAATGCAGGATAATGCAAGGGCCTGCATGGATTGTTCGAGAACCCCTTCAAGACCTTAGTATCGCAGTAATAGAATTTTATTGAATGGCCAGCAAAAAGCCCTGATATGAATGAATACAATAGAGCACTCATGCATGGGACGAGCTGAAGAGGCGTGTTCGAACTAACCAACCACCTGCCGAAACATTGCAGGAGCTGAAAATTGCCATCTTGCATGGGAGAACATTCCACAGTACGTCATATTGGTATTAATAAATTCCATGCCGAAACTTATGACGGCTGTCTTAAATGCTCTTGGTGGCAGCGCAGCGGTGGTAGCACAAATGACTAAATTAACGTTTTCTCTTTATAAACCATTGTTTCAAAAATCCGCGCTAATTTTGCCCCTGAGGAACGCGAAAATACTTATAGTAATTAATTTGTTTCTTTTTATATTCCGATTTCGGAACAATGACAAACGGAAATGATACTATACGTGAGTGACTGACTTCAAATCTACATTCTTTTTTCTTTGTATTACCGTTATTTAAAAAGATTGGAAGACCTATTCTCGTGCATAAAAACGTTAACATTCAAGTCGCAACTTGTCAAGGAAAAATGGAAAATCATAGAAATATAAATAACAGTGGAAAATCGATTGTATTTTTGACAGATTGTGAATAGATTAGAATGCCAACGTTCTTAACAATACGGGAATTGCCCCTCTGTTATGTAAAGAGACCTTTAAACAAAAATATGCAGGTTGGCTCAATTCAGGTGACCGGGAGTGTATTTTGTTCGATAGCCTGCTGTACGCATGTCGTGCCGGTGCAGGGTTGCCGGTGGCTCGTGCCCGGCAGGACAGGTGTTTCCTATCTCCGATCTCAAAACAACACACGTGTATCCTACAGCCGTTCACGCGATGCTTTCTTTCGTCGTTTTAAGGCTTCCACAAACAGGCGCGACGCGACTTTAACAATACAATTTCTAAGAAAACTTCACGGTTGAACAATCAGCGGCGTCGCGTTTGTCGCGCCGGTATGCACGAGCCTTTATGCTGCTATTGATATTATAAATCGGTTACTTATAGCTCAAAGGAGCAGAGCGTAGCGTAGTTAGCAAACACGTTTAAATGCTTGTTGTGAATGTGATCTCAACACAGCATGATTTTAAACATTAGCAAACAAATAATTGATAAGGTCATATCAATGCAGGCGAAAATATAAGTACCTACTTACTTATAATATATCATCGTACGACTTACGTAATAAATAGTACGCAATAATCTGCGCTTTATGTATCGGAAATTATAATAGTTATCGTACACACGTACAGGACCATTTGAGTCAAGGTCAAGTGAACAGTTTCCTAGTTTTACGACGGCGCTGTTTCTGAAGTGCACCACCAGCTTTTAATTGGAAGTTTTAGCTAACACACACTTCAGTAATAGTTTGTGTGGCATACTCATTTTAAGATTTTCTTTATATCTAAATCCATTTGACCCAATTTGATAGCCCCAATATGATTCTATCCCTGTCTTATCTTTGAATGAGTAAAAGAGAGAAATCATGCTGAATAGAGAATAGCTGGTGCTCTGAAACATGCCTAAAATAATCCTCTAATTGAATACTAATTTACAATGTAAAGGTGTGTCCTCGTTATTCAACATCAACAATATACAATAAGTACCTTATAGTTTCTACTATCTCCAAGGCCCCATCGTGTTTGTCCTGAAACAAATGAAATTAATTTTGAATTTGTTGTATAGAAACACATTTATGGTAGCCACGTTATGATATACTTGCGCAAGTAGGTATACAGTAATGTGTTGAAAGATTTTTGCGCAAATTAGACTTGTGTGATTTTCATAATGGTGCAGGTCTAAAATTGCGCAAGTATATCGTAAGCATAACGTATACTATTGCTAGTGTTTTCATTTATTGTTGTATTGTCGTCTCCACATGGTATAATACTCAATAATATTACTTAAGCAATTTTTTTTATTAAATCCCCCACTCGGAAGTGGGGGGGACACCTCCCCGTATAAAAAGTATCCCGTATCTTGTATAAAAAGTTGGATAAATGAAATGTAGAAGAGGGAGGTGGAAGGAAGGAGAAAGTAAGAGGGCAAGTCCCCCATCAACCAGTTCACTGGAGAAACATTTTCAAGGTCAATGTCAAACATCTCAAAGGTAAAGATAAAATAAAAGAATGGTATTTTTTTTAAGTAAATCATATTCGACGGTCTCCTATTTCTGTCTGCAAGGTTTAAAGGATTCTGTCCAAGTCAGGGTGCCCCAAGTCCCGAGCTTGCTTCACTCGCTCGTGCATCCTAAGTTCTCATTGCCTTTTTATTACGTTGAGATGTGTCGGGACTTGGGGCACCCTGACTCAGACAGGTTTGGTTCGAAGAGGATGGAGGCGAGGTCGCGCCATCCCCTTCGAACCTAACCTATTGTCCCAAGTCGCATTTAGTGACTCCTGTACCAATGCAAAACAACTTTTCTTTACTGTTTGTTTATAGGCCTTTGCTAGCAGTGGCCAAATATTATGTTATGTTATTATCAAGAATAATGTGTGTTTACACAATAGGAATTAGGAGTTACAATTGTTGCACACTCTTGATGTGTTGACAGTCCTACTAAAAATACACACATTGTTGAGAAGCCTACTCTGTCCTCTCATACCTATTCACCCTGTAATTTGAAAACATTGTAAAACTAAAAACCCATTTATTTCTAAAAGAGTTTCTTGCCGGCTCTTCTCCATAGGAAACAACCAATTGGAACCGTGCACCTACTTCTGAAGTTTCATAAGTGCCCGTATAGGTTAGGTTTATGTGAAATAAAATATTTTGATTTTTGTGTAATGTATGCATTTCTTTGTAGTAGTTCATTTAGATTTGCACTTTTAAGGCTTTTTAACACTGGAAATATTGTATTTCATTAAATTATCTGTGATGAATTGATTTAGATCACATGCAAGAAACTTGACCTTGCTGACATCACAAAGAAAGTAGACTAAAGATATTTCCAACACGTTTTTAGTATTTATGGGGAAAATGGAAGGAGTATTGATATTATATTAAATTAAAATAATGTTAATGAAAATAATAAAAAAATTGCTAAATCAAGATGGCCTATATTTTATGAAAACAAAAACTGCTTTAAAATATAGTGATTTTCTATTGACATTAAATCAAGGTAAGCATCATGCATAGTGTCATTAAACATAATTAAAACAACAACCACCTGATTATTCATGGAATCATGGCATTTATTACATAATCTGCACTTGTAAAAGATGTTTTAAAATAAATCAACAATCAAGAACTTTATCATCTGTTCCACAAATCATGTTTCTACATAGAAATTAAATACCTAACAGATGTGAATAAAAATACCTAACAGATGTGAACATAAAGGCATTTATATTTAAAAGAACATTCTATATTTTTAATGACTGTTAGAAATATATTAATTAAGAGTTTAATTATTATAAATATTATTAGATTATTTGCATGTTTATTTTTTACATTTATTATTAGTACTTAAGTGTCAAAAACAATAATAAATAAGTTCAGAAGGCAAAATGACTGTAGTCTAATCATTCTGTATCAGCTTCCAAATCTTATTTATATTCGTTTAAAAAAGTAAGCATTGTATCAAAATAAAACTGATTTTGAATTAGCTATAGCGATGAATACTTTATATAAAAGTAACTTTTTTCTCTTACTGAGTTTCTGAATGTGTTTCACTAAGTTGTGTGTTGATTTAGTTAGTATTTATTATCTTTCTTGTGTAGAAAGATAATAAATACTAACTAAATCAACATATAACTTAGTGAAACACAATCAGAAACTCACTCTAATCATATAAAATGTAAATAAATGACGAATGAAAACTACGCAACAGTGTGTACATATCTAAAAAAAGCCGACACCTTGACAAAACACGAGGTCAATACACTCTACTGCAATACCCATGTGACGTGAAGAAGAGCTTACCTATGTCTAGATATTTGATAAACTTCTTGTTATTGCCCGAATCAATATACGTGCATTGAGGAACTTTTATTGATATCATTGTATATTTTAAACGGTCACTCGACAATTCAACTAAACACGAGCAAGTACTTAGTGGTGGATAGTCACTTGTTGTACAATAGGAGTAGCGAGGCTCCTAAACAATTTAGTTACATCACCATTGATTACAACGCAACTCTATTGAAAAATAGAAAATAGAAACCTAGTACTCCTACTAGCGTCACTGTAACTAACTACACGATAGTAAAATATACGATTTCCTTACCGAGCCATGACCTGAAGTGAGGGGCCATGTATAAACAACAGGTTCCGCGCCTGCAGGAGAATGCAGGCGTAAATCCAAAGCCATGATAAGGAAACCACTGCATTAAAGCACACACTTTTCACTTAAACACTAAAATAATCACTAAAAATTCTAGATAATAACATAATTTCACTGCACTTTCACACACACACACTCTGAACAACCGGGCGCCATGTTGAAATTATTTCTAAATTCCAATCATGGCGGACAGTCAGTGTTGTTATTCAAATAATAGGCTGTTAATAGTATTTTACTTGTAAAAAAAATACAAAAATAGGTAAATTCACAATATTTTCTAAGATATCTAGACTAAAGTTTGTCTGTTTGTTTTGGTATGTTTGTAACTTTGCACAAACACGTTGTCACTAAATGCAGCACCAAACTGATTTTGAATATTATTTTAGAGTTAGAACCTCGAAAAGAAATACAAATAACAATATTTCCAGTGCATTTTGTAATGAAAACTAATAATAAACTAATAAATAATAACTAATAAACTTATGATCATAATTTAGACTCAAATCTCTATGTTATTACTGTTAATGACAGTGATAAGCTCATAAGATCGCTATTAATAAATATAATTAAATGCATGTGTGTAATTTTTAAGTGATTTCGACACAATGTAAAAATTGTTATGAAATAAATGAAATGAAATGAATGAATGAATAATAGACCGCGAGCAAGAATAGTACTTTGCCTATAAGTGACTTATATAAAGATGGTAGTTATAAAATCAACCGCAAAACATACTACTAGTACTTACTCTATATAACAGAAGAGTAATATTTTAAAAGTCATCATAGCTCGCTGCTCTGCACACTTCTAACCATAAGATAAGGGATTTTGTGCACAAGACGGCCGCGACCATGCCAGTGGTCGCAGCTACCAAGTAAATTATAGAAATAACCGATGTGTAGAAGTGCGTATCCCTCAAAATCAAGATACAAAATTTTGCAATAGCATTTGCCCGCGGCTTCGCCCGCGTTGAGGTCGGAAATTATTCCACGAGAATGTACCGCCGGGATCAAAAGTATCCTATGTCCTACTTAACCCAGTCTATTCACTATCCATGTACCATTCATCATAATCTGTGTAACAGACAGGGAGACAGAGTAAGGGCGTTTGTGCACTACACGGAATTTTACCTTCCGGATGTAAAATCTCATACATACATTTCCGGATCACGTGATATTTACTTGAAAATCGGACTGCCGGACCGTAAAATTCCTTATAGTGCACAAACGCCCTTATAGAGCATTTAATTTATATAATCATAATCATAAATCTTTATTTATCTCAACATCATATTACAGGCACTGGTTAATAAAATGAACAATCTTAAATAGAGAAAGGTGTCTGTGGTAGGAGGATCCTGAGTTACAGATCACCCGGCTCTCTTAGATAGGACGCATGTTAATTTACAAAACTAATATAATTATGTAAGAATGGAAAAATCCGTAGTTTTGACATTGACAGTTAAGGCAATGAATTTGCCGGTGTGAGCGGAATCATAAAATCGTAGTAGACACATTGAACATAAACTTCGGCAATGTCTATAATTCAATTTATAGATCACAGAGCACGAAGATGGCTCGGTAGACGCTACCGGTGAGGTGGTTCTGGGCTCTGTGGAATTTATACTTATTGATAATGATTTACTTATAATATTGGGGTCCTATCGCCTCGCCTGAGCAGCGCAGTAACCAGCAAATTTTTTTTTTGTTCTATTACATCTTCTGTGGCACCGGTAGTGGGAGAGGGTCCTCCTCGTGTTTTATTCAAACTACAACCGCAGCGACTTTATTCACCATCAACTGGCCGTTGCTTTCAAAATTCCACTTTGTCGCTAGCGATGTCAAAATCTATGTGTGGACGTGCGTTTGAAATCACCAGCGAGCCCGTGCCATGCACATAATCGAAAAGCATCCTACACCCACACCAATAGAATGACGCCTATACGCTTTTGGCTAGTTATTTGCAATTTTCCGAAGAAAATTTAATAATACAAATCTTTTGTGCAAAATAAATGTGAAGAACTGGCGCTTACTTGAAGTTTCACAAACCTGAGCATAGATTATGTAAGTAAGAAAAAGTCACACCTCTATTACAAACCAAAGATTTTAATGGCAAACATCATTTTGACAATGACAAGAATGACAGTGTCTGAGTGATTGATATTGATACTTACTGTACTCTTTGTCAGTTGTCATCTGTGGTTGTAATTTTAGTGGGTTACAGTGATTGATTTTCGCAATCCCTGTTCCTGATTTACTAAGCAAAACGAATAGAAAAACAGACAATGTCGGATTCTGAGGACGAAAACAGGGAAGTGAAAAGCTTTGCTGAAGTACACGATGAAATAAAGCAATGCAAAAAAAACCCAGAAACTTCGGGAATGTTTGTATCTGGATGGGACGATCCTGATCAAGATGTCGAAGAAGTCAAAGATCCAAAAGGTGTATATCTCATATATATTACATGCTTGCGATTTAATAGATATGTTATTTGGATCAATAACTGTGATCTGTGTGTTCTTTGTGTACTTAAACCTTTTAAACTTTTAAATGATCAAATTATAAATAATTTGACAATTTAAAAGTTTAAAAAATAGAAAGTCAAGTGGTTTAAGTAAATATTGCGTTTTTCCTCGTTCTTGTAAAATTCACTGCACCTACCTTACGCGGTTTTAAACACTGTTAGTGTCGCGGTTTCAGAATATCACCGACGATATCCTATGTAAATTGTTAAATTGGAAATAAAGTTATTATTTATTTATTTAACTTTACAGCCAATCCCATTGACTATGTGCTGTGGGCAGCAGAACATGGAGAGATCTGTATATTGAGAGAGCTGCTGAAGAAACAGCCAGGTCTTGTTCATGCACAAGATGCCGATGGATACACGCCACTTCACCGCGCAGCGTACAGCAACCATACTGATGTCATATCTTACTTGTTGAGTATTGGAGCTAATGTACATACTAAAACACAGCTTGGGTGGACAGCCTTACATTCCGCTTCTAACTGGAATAATTATGTGGCTGCTGCAAGACTATTAGCTGCTGGTGCTGATCCAGGGGCTCTTTCTGATGGAGGTAGGAGGAAACCAGATATTTTGTCTTACACACAGCAAACTTACTTATTAATACACAGTATTGTATGGTTGAAATGAATATTCCTATGGTATGGAAGGAAAATTTATTTTTCACCTGACAAGCTCGGAAAGATTCTGTTTGTCATTCGAAACCTGAGTGCAAAAGTGCATTTTATCCGCTAGCGTGAAAAGAGTTTAGCTTCATCTGATAGAGGTTTACTACGAAGTTGCCTTATCTTAGGTCTGAAACTAGAGAGATATGGGTCAGAGGATATGCTTGGTATTATATGCCTTCAAGTGTGCATAAATTGTCAAGATCGATAGTCATACGTTTGTTGTCTATCAGTGATAAATACTGGGTAAAAAAATTTATTAAAAAACTTATTGTTGAGGTACATTACCGCGTATTACAACATCGTCCAAATATGCATTTTTAATTCATTCATATCTTTTGAACGGGGAAGTTCGGGGTCAAGGTCAAAGGGCAAGTGGCTTTGGTTTAGGCTCGGCAACAATACCTAAAAGTTTCAGCTTTACAATCCAAGAACGAAAAGAGTTATAAGGAATACAAATTCCATTTTCATACATTTGAAATATATAAAGTCATTTTTTTTATGTATATATTCATTAAAAAAAACCCGTAACTACTAATTTATTCAATGTTTTAATGTACTCGACAAAACTGTATACTTGAAACTATCAAATAAAACATTTTATTTTTCAAAAATCCTATGAAAGGGACGCCAGATTTTCTAATTTTCCGTCCATAGTGCGCCGGGTGCACTGAAAATGCATACTAACTTATTTCATGTTAACGCGCCAATCTCATTTTTAGAATAATCGCACTGGCCAGTAAGACGACTGCATGATAATGTTTTTCTCGCATTTTCCTCGCTGTAGTGAGGTGAAAAGTTGTGTGTTTCGCTCAGCAGCAAAGTTATTCTGGGTCTCGTACCTTTGAAACCTTCGCAACGCTCAGGTTTCAATACAAGTACTCGCGCTAAAAAACAACTTTGCAGCCTTGCATAATAAATAACTATTGTTGTCACAAACAGTAGCGATGGCTTTTCAAAGGTACGAGCTAGGTCTCATTGTGTGATGCTGATGAGTTGTGTACTACCTAAGACATGACTGCTATATTCTGGGTTAAAACCACACTGATTGATTCAAATTTTATTTCACACCATTAATTCCAACTGGAAAGTAGCAGTTTTAAAATATCAGTGTTCTAAAACTATCAGAAATCTAACCATGTAGTATCAATCTATATCAAACTCTATGATTTAGCTAGAATGAACAATATTGTCCATTGTTTCAGGTCAAACCCCCATGCACCTGGCAGCAAAAATTAGTCATTGTAAGTCAACATTATTAATTTTATTTTTGAGAGATGATACTTTAGACATGGCCCATAAATTAAATAATGCTGATGAAACTCCAGAACAGCTGGCCCTAAGACATGGAATATATGCTCCTCTGTTTGAGATGGTTTGTCCAGCTGTGTCATATATTAAATCTTTAGCATTTACTTCTAATCCTTATTATAGACATAAATCTGTATGTAAATAAAGTAATTAACTAATTCATACTTTTTATTAAAAAAATCTTGAAATTAGAAACTATGTGGTATCAAGGTAATCTATATGTATGTATAGTAGTATCTAAAAATAATAACAAGAAATGCAAGTACGCAACATATTCTGGCTTTTTAAAAATCTGAGAATAAAATGAAATGTATGCAATAATATTACTTAAAACTAAATTAGTACAGATCAGGAGATTATTGGAGACTAGCCCAAATGATGACTTTTATCTAGAAACAATTTCTATAATCCAAATCATAGATCAAATAGAATGCAGTACATACATAAACTGACCCCTTGTGCCCATGGAGATAGGCAGACACTACAGAACGCCACCTGCTATGATCCTTAAATACATATCTACAATGCAGTACAATTAATAACTTATTCAACTAAATAATAATAGAGATAAACTAAAAGCTAACAAGGGTTATGCTTGTCACAGAGTTTAACACCATGTACAGCGCATCATATTCACTTATCTTTAGAAGAACAAAATATGTGGGTAATGTTTTCTGAATACACCAAATTGCTATGACACATACCCCAGCATACTTGAATACTTAGTTTTATACATTGGGTTACATTTCAGTACATAATTATGTCATAGGGTAATTTGATAATTCGAATTTTCGCGAAAACCCTAGGAATATTGCGAAAACACGTATAGTTAGACAATGGTGAACACATTTCTCAATGTAAAAACACGAGTCGCTCTAGTAATATTAAATACCCTTAACTCTGATTGGCTAGATTTTTCCAAATCTAGCCGAAGCAGATGACGTGCGTGAATGATTGGACATTTAAAACATCAACAAATCAGAGGATGTCTCGTTTTGAGCGCTCCGACCGGCCTCAGCAGCATCGTTCATATAATAATAGCTAACGTTTCGTTTCGCAATATTACTAGAGCGACTCGTGTTTTTGCAAAAACCCTATCTTTTTCCAGTAAGATTGAGAAATGTTTTCACCATTATCTAATTATCCGTGTTTTCGCAATATTCCTAGGATTTAATTTCGAAAATTCGAATTATCAAATTACCCTACGACACATACAAAACTTGATTGGTTTGACTGGTATTGCACAGCTATTTATAAACTGATTATCTGTAAGTTCTTGCTGCCATTCTCTCAATAACATGCATTGCACCGGATACCAAGTAGGTATCAGCATGTAAATTTTTCAAACTAGCTATCAGATTTCTCCTATCAATTTTCTGTAATTCAGTTAATGATTGCCTTGTTTGAGAAGTCATGTATGGTAAAATCAAGCAACCTAGCCCAAACACTTTACATCTAACGCAGTTTTTCCATATTTCTACCAAATCTTCATCTTTAATAATAGGACAGATTGGTAATAAATTGATGGCATTCAGACACTTTGTTCTTTGACGCTCTGTTATCGGGTAGTCCGCGCGTTGGAATGGAGACAAAATAACGGCACGCCAGGCAGTGCATATTACGCTGTCTAGTTGAGATGTTAGTTTCAGTAATAATGGAATCATTTCTTCAAATAGACCTGTACGCAGTAGAAGAGGAATAAGACTGCGTATAATTTGCGAAGAACCGAATTTTCGTGCAAGTTCAGCGGCCGTTCTTAATCCATCTGTGTTTCCGTCAGATCCTTGAAGTAATTGTTCCAGGCCACGAAGCTTGTCATGCGTAAATGTAGCTGCAACCCACGGCATATCAATGCTCTCTAAGCTGACAACGCTTAACAATTCTAAGAGCGACATCCATAGAGTATCTCTTTCACGATTAGCTACCTTGATGGCAGTGTCAGAGTCTACTACACTCATTAAACATTGAAAAGCTCTTAATTTTTTCGACTTGTTGTTATCACTTTCATCATCAAATGCAATCCGAGATAAGTATATCGCCCCCATCTTAGGGCATGTTGCTTTCAGTATATATTTTGCAGTCATTAACTCTTTTATATTTAAAACGGTGACAGTTTTGCTATCGCCGTTAGCTTTGTCGAGTATGTTTTCCAATATTTGAATTCTTATTGAACTAACATTTATGCAGTTTTTATCTGCAATTTCATTAACAGCTCTATTTACATCATGGCGGCTCATTTTTGATACGAAATCTGGATGTAAGTATAAATTACGGATGAGTTGAGCTGGCTCTGTAGAAAGACGAACGAGCTCTTCGCATGCCCAATCAATTTTATATAATGCATGTCGTGTCGAGAGAGTTGCATGCAGACGTTCCATTTGTCGAACAGCACGATTTCCAGGTTGCAGAGCGGCCCAACGTTGCGCAAATTGGTAGCACAGATGAGCAGCAGCCACTTGATCCGCTCCCCGTGCACATCCTTGTAGCACGTAGAAAAGGCACGCTCCTGCCCATTCCATGTTAGCAATGTGTCTTACACATCGATGCGCTGCACGTAATAGAGGTTCTTCTTGACTCGTTAAGCGCCAAGGTTCATTTTTAGTTTCTGAATCTACATCATCGTTACGCTTTCGTGAAGTCATAGTTTGCTTCACGGCGTTACTACAAATCATGTCTCTTGCTGTTTGTGAATCCGAGTCCAGAGCAAGTAATGCAACTGCGGGTATCCAACGTTCGTATGTTTCTAACGTTATTTCCGATTTCAAATTAGCCCACATATCTTCTCGCATGAAGAGATGAAATGGTAACCTGAAATGACCAATTTCAGGAAACATTCCTTTCACAGAGAAGAGTTCGTATTCGTACTGTTTGGGAGTACTTTTACGTTTGTATTCTTTTAGGAAGTGTAGTAGAAAGTATTCCTTTGTATTCTTTACCTCGATAGCCGTGCCAAATATTAGGCGATAAATACACAGAAACACTTCATAATAATATGGATTTATGGATACCGCACGACCATGTAGAGTAACTTCGCCGTTTTTCCAAAAATCATTGAGTATATCTTTTAGAAATTCTCTATTTTCTATACTATCCCAGACAACAAAACATTTATTTAAATATTTTTCGTCATTTTCTAGGAATATTTGCCGGTGGCCCAAATCATCTGTGAATATTTTATATTTCAATTCCCAAGTGGACAGTAAAGCTATTAATTGAAGCGATAGGCCATCGTTTGCTGAAATGTTTAATGCACGACACAATTCTACCAGTCGGTCGAAACTGGTATCAGGGTATTGTAATAGAACATAAAACAGTATAACTTTGACATCCCAAGTTTCTTCGCTATTATCAGGTAAAGCAACATCAGACAAGTTAATGTTGAATTTAGACTTGAGAATGTATTGAGGAGGATACGTTACAGAATTTCCTATTTCTTTACATATTGAATCATTGTCTAATACGAATGTGCGACGGATAGGAGGTAATGAAAGATACCCGATTATGTTGGGTGGTAAAAATTCATTCTGACCTCTTAGCACTTCAAGAACACAATTATTTTCCTCATATGTTTTCATGACTAGTAATAAACTCGTCATTAATACTTCATCCAGCTCTTGATATGCAACAACTTTAGCAAGAAGCCTCTTTGCTATCTCAGACATGTCATCTTGCCATGTTGGTTTAGTGGTTTCAGATATAGCTAAACAGTTAGAAACCATTCGAAGTGAAGTGAAATCACATTTGCTGTGAATATTGGGAAATTCTGTATCAACACTATCTGGATATTGTATGGTTTTGTAGAAATGAATTAATTCATTTATAGCAGTACTTGATGCAATGGGCAAAAATATATAATGGAATTTCCATGCTATTGATAAGTTCTTCACAATAATACTGGCATTTATAAGATTGTTCATCAGGCACAACTGTTTAGTTAAATTGTGAAGATATTCTTCGCTACAATTAACAGCTAGCTCAATTAAAACATTGTAAGAATTCAACAACAGATCACAGTTCTCTCCATACTGAAATTGAGATAAAACTGCAATAAAGTCTTCAACTGATACATCTTGTGTTGAAAATGTTCTTAGGAGATATTCAACAAGTTTCCTCACTTGATGGCAAGTAGAAGTGCTTCGTAACAAGGCCATAAGTACAGAGTGCTGGGACTGACATGCATGTGTTAGTTGAATAACACTTCCTCCACGCCCAGAACTGGCAGTGGCTCCATCTTGACATATCCAAGAGTTAACTGCATCTTCACAAGCTCTTTCATTGTAAATATCATTCATATTGAGTAACAAATTATAAGAGTTTTTGAAATTATACAGTGTTTCAATATTTTTTATTTCAATTTCATTTATGAGTTGTGTTCCCTTCATGAAATCTATGTAGTTTCTTTCAATAGTCAAATTATTTGTGGTTCCACAAACTATTTGATCATACTTAGCCACCACAGCTTTAAGTAACAACTTTTTTTCTTTTGATGATAAGTTGTTGAAGTAATTTAATGCTGTTCTGGTTTCACAATCTTGAAGGCATCTTTCAATGTATAGGGCATTGCCATAGTTTGAATAAACAGGCATGACGCCAGTTATTGCTTTCAAATCATCCAACTCTATTACTGGTACACTCACAATTTTGTGAAGTACTAACATGTAATCAGTACATGTCATCGGAAAATTATATTTCTTCAGTACCACTTTCACATTTGCATAATTTATTTCTTTTTGTACCTCTTGGGAAAGTAGTCTTTCTGAATCAGATACTGTAAAGGTTTTGGTAGCATTGGCAACAGTCGTCACTGCTATTTCCAGTACAGTTGAGTTCCATGGGACATCTAATACTTTTAAAACTTGTAGTAAACATTCAAGTTTGTTGTTGTATGAATGAAAAGATTCTAGTAAAATCTGTAGGCGTGTACCATCAATTCCACCGCCACTGCTTGCTGCTTCACTCTCAATGTATGACCTTAGAATATCATCTAAATCAAATAAATGCTGCATAGCATATGATGGCAAATAATTTTGTAAAAATGTTTTCAGATCTTCAGTGTAACAGCGGCGTAACATTATTAAACCTACTTCATTTGGAGTCTGTGAGCTCAACTCATTGAGTAACATATTGATTCTATATTTATCCTTCAATTCCATTATGTATGTTATTCTTGTTTTAATAATATCAAGGTCATCCATTGATATAGGCCTTAAAGAAATTGATTTTAAAGATGTTTCCAGGATAACTATTATTTCTTCAACAAATTTCAACCCTATCTTTGGCCAAAATGCAGACTGTTCCAACATAAATACCCTTTCACTAGCCCATCTGACAAATAGGTCCATGTAAAATGGATTTTGTTCTAAAAGTGATGGAATAAAATTCTTTAACCAAATAATGATAGCAGCTAATTTGGTACTATTGTGTATAGCATTTAGAATATTGACAACATCATCAGAAGTTACTGACAACTTCAACTGAGAATATTTCAACCAACAAATAGATGCAATATCAAAATCATATTTAGATATAAATGTAATACAAAGTTCTTTGAAGTTTTGATCAAAGATATTTATATTCTCATAACAATTATTGCCTGTGAAATGAATGTATTCAATCAAATCTATTTTAATTGATAAGTCACTTACCAAATTGATCAGATCATTGTCATTTGTTGCAAATATTCTCTTCTGAAGAGGGTATAACAACGATTTGTATGTGATATTTTGTTGGCATAGTTGCTGTGTCATTTCAATGAGAAATCTAAAATCATCAATAGCCTCAAATAGAGGCTGTAACTGTGGTAATACACTTCCTGGTTTTGTAGCAGATGTTATGGAGTCTATCAAAGTCTTGAGTTGCACCTTAAGAGTATCTTGAGATGTAAGTGTTTGATTACAGAGCGATTGGTCAGTAGTCCCAGCATGATTTAGAGATTCAGCAAATCCAGCACAATGAATCTGCACCTATAATAGCAGAAACAATAAATTAATAGACTATTTAAATTATATTATTTACACTCAATTTTGTAGCACAATATAGAACTAAGACCAATCTGAGGTATATATATATTATTATTTATAAATCAATAACATTAGGTTGGAATATGAACTTCAACATAGAAAATTAATGTAATTATTTATTTTTATTAGAAAGCTTACCTCCTCCTTGCTCCATAAAAGAAAGTAAAATAAATCATTGTGGGCCAACACAGGGTAATAATTAGCGTCTGTTTTCTCAAATTCATAAACAACTTGAGATTCTTTCAAGTCAACAATCCACATATTAGTTTCATTTGCAAAAATTGCCTGGTCTCTCCACAAGACAATATGATTTAACTTTGTACCAGTGGAAATTACTTCCAATAAGCCAGTTATTGGGCATTTGACCATCACAGAACCATCTTCAATGTAATAATGCAAACCACTTATTGGATCTAACTTTGTCTTAATGCTCGAGTGGGATACATGGGCTTTCTTAAAAGGAACAGAAAGTTCAGTTGTACTTTCACCCAACTGTTTTACTAATTCTGAAGTGGGTAATGGTATTACAAAGGTATCTCTGCTTTCACTATTGAAATACAAACGATTGTCAATTCTTCCAATTTGACAGATTTTCAAGCTAGTATTAGTATCATTCTTAACTTTAATTTGTGTGCCTTTTACCACGTCCATTGCTATAATATCACCAGACTTGAAAACAATCCAAACAAAGTGTTCAAGCAAAATGTTATCTGCAATTTCTTGTTCAAATGTATGGTATCCACTTGTTTCTTCATTGTTTCCTAGCAAATTCACTACTCTTACACTTATGTTATTTTCAAAAAGGATTAATTTTGGGTAAAGTAGTTTAGCTTCGATGTTAGATACATTACAAGTATTTAACTTTTTTTGTTGAGATAGTGTTATTGTCATGACTATTTACACTGCGCCGATTTAGTGGCGACAAAATATCATGAAAATTAGCAAAACTAGGTAGATACTCGATTTTAATTAGCGTTTCGAGTTCGTTGTTGATTTGAACTTTGCAAATTCGTACCCAACGTAGATTTACGTCAAATAAATGTCAAAATAATCGAATGAAATATTTTTTTCTAACTTTTGTATCCTGTCAACACAAATAAAAATCGTCTAAAACGTAATAAAAATATTACCATTCTCTATGGTCATCAACAACATTAAGTAGACAAAACTTGTGTGAACTAAGCTCTACAAAGGGTTTACATTTTTAGGTACAGTGGCCAGCACATCAAGCTACCCAAAACTGTCAAACTTTCCCAATCAAACTTGAACCTAATGCTTTAGCGATAAAGTTTAAAATCTACTAAAGAAATTTGACAGATTTTAGTAGCTTGATGTGCTGGCCACTGTACTTATTAACGGTGTATCTCACAGACATATAAGAGAGATTCAATATTTACTATTTTCTAGTCATAAAAACTCTTTGCTGAGATTTAGTTAAGCGGTGCCTGGTACCGGCACCGCCTGACGGCCCCATATGCTAGCTACGGTTTCCTAGAAGAGCGATGACCACTCACGTTAAGAGGGTTTATTCTGAAAGTTGGCAACGTCGCAAATAGATGTCAAATATTTCGCTGTTTTGATTAATTTGATAATATTTCTGTATGGAAATAAAAAATGTGGCTAACTAGCGAACTAGAATATTGATTATGAAATGCAATAATTAAATATCGTAACACCGAATAGTTAGTTTTAGATGTAAAAAAAGTATTTGGTAACTTTCCAAATGCCTTTTTTTCACCTAAAACGGGTATAACATCAAATTCAATGTTATAATTGCAATTCATTATTAATATTCTAGTCAATTGGTTAGCCACATTTCTTATTTCCATACAGTATTATTTCCAAATTAATCAAAACAGGTAAATATTTGACAGCTATTTACGACGTTGCCAACTTTTAGGATGCACCCTCTTAACTTAGCGTCCGCAATTTACCAAGATTTAAATCGCTAGATTTGCCCTCACTGTGCTCAGTCCTCCGTTAGGAGTATATGTGTTCTGTGGCTCAGTCACATAAAAAAGTGTCCATACTGAGGTGAGAAGAGTGAGCTCACACATGATTAAATAGCGTTTCCATGAAGCGGGTCTGCTGCGCCATGTTTGGATGTTTGAAAAACATCAAACATCTAACACGGACCAATCAGGCATCCGCAAATCAAACACGAAGCGTTTTGATTGGTTCGTGTTTGATGTTTTTAAAACATCCAAACATGGCGCAGCAGACCCGGCTTCAGAGGCGTCAAAACGAAACAGAAACGCGACTAACTTTTAACGCGCTAGGGCAAATCACACGATTTCAATCTTTGCCACTGTCCTCATTTTGTTGAGAGCAGTCACTGCGGCCGATAGAACTTTATCGTAGAATTCGTAGAACACCATTCGCCATCGTACATAGGCCTTTAGCTTCAGAAGACCACCTCGCTTGTTATTTATGAAGCGGCGGAGCGCGAGTTTCGCTAGTAAACATCTTCTAATATATTCTTATTATGATAATAACGTTAATAAAAAATAAAAAAAGTGTGATAATGACTATATTTTTACTGTCTCATAAATGCATGTTTTTTTACAACGAATATATTCACGTATTAAGTTTTCGCTTTTGTGGTTTTGATTTTAATCTTCTTTTAATCTCCAAAGATTTTTTCACTTTTGTATCAATCTCGGCATGAATTTGCCTTTTAGTTTCGCTCATTGCTTGTTGGTAGCTGTTTGTTAGACGATCAAGAATACCAGTTTCGATTTTTATCTGAGGAAGCTCAGCTTTTCCACCACCCTGTATTATTTCCTGTAAAAAAATATTAAATATTATTATTATATAGTTATTAATCATTATAAATAAGCAAGACATGGTTATTTCTCATACTTCAGCAGCACATTTTATGTTACCAGAATAAAGATGTATATATTTAGAGAATGCCATAGGTTTTTACGCACCTTGAATTGGTTTACTTGATTCTGTAACAGGATCGTAACAGCGTGACCAATACGTCCTGCTCGGCCTGTGCGGCCCACTCTATGAATATACGTTTTGATGTTTCTGGGGGGATCGTAAGATATGACGTAACTGCAGTCCGAGATATCAATACCTCTTGCTAAAGCATCTGTTCCAATTAAGCTGAAAACAAACATGATATATGATGTAATTTTGTAGATTGTATCTGCATAATTTAGTTTCTAATATGAAACAATTCTAATACTTACACATTAATTTCTGATTGTGTGAATTTTTTTAACACACTTTCTCTTGTTGATTTGTCTAAAGCTGAGGATAGTTCAGCTACCTTGAATTTTCCACTTCCCCAGGTGTTGAGGAGGACAGCTAATCTATGTGCTGCCTCAGCTGCATTGGTAAAGCATAACACTTTGTCCCATTTTTGATCAGCTAAGAAATGATACAAGAGGAGTGGTTTGTGCTCAGCATCACATGTAACATACTGCTCTGTTAATTCCTCTGGTGTAGCATACAACCTGATTTGGTCTTCATTCTCATAATTGTTTGACTTAGCAGCAGAAAACAATTTTGGTTGAAATAGGCCCCACTGATCTAACTTTTCAGGGTCTTGAGACAAGGTAGCTGAGAAGAGCAATTTGTGAGGTGGAGGCTTTTGTTCAACAAGACTGGACCATGTTAGATTTGAATGACGCCCAGTCATCAGCTCATTCTCCAACTTGATGTGTTTGTCTACATGATAGAGCCAGTCATTTTGTATGTGGTCCATTATTCTGTCTGCTTCATCAATGACCAAAAATTTCAAATGTTTCAGGGAGAATCCTTCTGTGTTTTGTAGGTGTTCTACTAAACGTCCAGCTGTGCATACTATGATGTCTACCTCACTCACCCATCCAGATGATTCAGCTGAAATTAAACACAAATAATATTCAATATTTTGTATGAGTGGTAGCATAATAAAACAATATTGAGCAGTATTGAAGGAAGAGGGAGGGAGGCCTATGTCCAGCAGAGGATATCTTTCAGCTGCAATGATGATGATTGAGCAGTATTCAATATCTTCCTTTTTCGAATCAAATTTAATTCAACACTTACTGTATTTAACAACATTTTGTTGTTCCTGTTGCATTGGTGTGGACCCCCCTAATAGGGCAACCTTTAACCTTGTCTTCATACAATACTTCTTAAAAACTTTGGCTACTTGTGCTGCCAATTCTTGGACTGGTAAAACCACCAAGGCTCTTATATGACACCCAATTTCATTCATCAGGATCTGAAAATATATTACAATCACAACCATCAACACAAAAATAATAAAGGCAGTAAGTAATCAATACTTAATAATATCAATCTGAAGAGTGTTTGTTTGTTTGTTTGAATGTTCTAATCTCTGGAACTAGCAGTCGGATTTGAATCATTTAACATCACCCTACGGCCCTTAGGAACCGAGCAAAATGAAAAAAGTCAGAAAGAATGCTAAGAGAAAAACAAGTTAATCGCGTGAGCAGGAAGTATGGCTGATATTTCAGTATATTGTGGTGTCTTACGACTTCCACTCGAAACAAAGTTGCCAGCAGAAGCTAGTTTGGAGTATACACACAGAAAAGGATCAACAACTAGTATTGAAACTTATTATTAATATAGAGACATTAGAATGTGGTTATACCTGAACTATTGGCAAGACAAATGCCAGTGTTTTCCCACTCCCAGTAGGAGCAGAAACACAAATATCATGGGGCCAAAATGGATAAGTTAACTTGTGTTCATCTAAAATAAAAGGTACAACTTGTTCTTGGACTGGGAACAATTTAGTGACTCCTTCACTTAGTAATGTTGCCTTTAGTGTACTATGCAACCAATCTTGATCTTCTACAGTGCATGATGAGGATTTCAAACTTGTTGATATGTTAAATGGATGTGATAGCCAGAAAGGCAGTACTCTTGAGACCTGGAACACAAAAGTACATTTGATTGATGTCACACATGGACAAACGGTAAGCAATTTACTAGTATGGGCAGTTCATCCTCTGGTGAGGGTTATATTACTATTACTCTGTTACTATTTAAATGATTATAAGTACAGTACAGTACAGTTTTAAATTCCAAACTACTTTTAGGGAGATTGTAGTGCAATAATTTTGTTTTATATTTACTGCATGATATGTATAAAAATGTGAAAGCATACCTTCGCCTTCTTTTCAAAGTCATTTACTCCTAACACTTTGAATTCATGGGAAGGTATGGCTTGTTTCTTGTCTTGTTTTTGAATTGTATTGATATTGCTTTCAGTTTTGAACTCTTGAACTGTCTTAGCCACTTCTTCTTTGCTAAGTTCCACATGATCTTCTTTAGGTTCCTCAACAGCTTTCTGGGGTTTGAGGGTTATAACATCAGATGTCTTCTTAGTAGCATATGCTGATTTCCTTTCAGCAATTCTTTTCTTTAACTTTTCCAAATGTTTGGCTTCTTGTTCAGCAACATCTACGACTACATCTTCGTTTATATCTCTGTATCTGTAAAAGTAATGCGAATATTTCAGATTACAATACAGCAAGTGTAAGTCTAGACCCAAATATTTACCAGTTCTAAGAGTGCACACCTATTAATTACAAATAGATTATCCATTATCTTATTTGTGAGGGTTCCTCTGTATACAAGTACAAAAATATGGTGTGTTAAAACTTATCCTAGCTTGTGAACAAACCCAACTTAACCTAAAAAAATTAAAGTCAAAACAAAGCAGCATTAAATTTTGCCCTTTTTTCTTTTAATAGTAACTCGACTAAAGTCTCCACTCTATCATCAGAGATAAGGCAATAACCTTAGAGCATTTAACCCTACAACTATACTACTATAATATTATGCCTGTACTACACTTAATATGTTAAAATGACAATCGCGAATTGCATTTGCTGCGGATGGATTAGAATGTTCAACGTTGGTAATGTTTTACCCGGGGATTAGTCAGATGGTTACGTTCGTGCTTTTTTCTTGTGTGTTTCAGATTGGTCCATCCATTTTGATTTGTCTCAATCTGATTGACAGCTGATATTATTGCATTGGACTTAAACTGATGCCAGAGAGCAAAATGTACGGAGATTTTGCGTCATTCTGTCAGTCAAGCACTATTGAAACAATCAATCGGCCAATGGCTATCCATCATTCTTCGGCCCGTATTATAGAACCTCATTCAAAACTCAAGCATTTCTTAAAACTCGTTTTTAAACCTTGTGATTGCTTGAACATAGTTTTAAGTAATCCTTGAGTCTTCAATGAGGTTCTGTCTGTAATACGTGCTCAGGGCGAATTTCACCAGCAAAAACTGGACGCGATCAGCACAAAAACCAAGTTTAAGAGCTGTCAGTGTCATTATTTTCTTTGTAATTTTGCTGCTGATCGCGTTCTTTATTTGGTGCTGATCGCGTTCAGTTTTTTATTGGTGAAATTCGCCCTTAGAATGAAGATGTGAACCTAGATCACAGATTGAACTGATGCCAGATTGATTGTCTAAGGACCCCCTGCAGAGCTTTTAGTCGATTCCTAGTTGTTGTTCCAATCACTGAAATGTATTTATAACCAGCTGATTTTTTTTAGAACAATGGAAATAAAGTACATAATGTGAACAAAAATTAATTAAATGAAATAAATTGTGGTATTGAACTCGAATGCATTCGATTTGTGTATTTCAATATTTTATTAAATCGATTATATTTTGACAAGTCCTAAATTTGTCCTATTTTGTCTATACAATTTTAGCGAAGCACCACGAAGCAAGTTTTCGATTCGTCGCTTTTATTTCCCGAATAATCGTTCAAATGTTTTTTCTTCACCAATTACTCATGATAAATTGTTAACTTTATCTTTATTTGGCTTTTGTAGTTTTCTGTTGTGATTTCAGAGACTGAACACATTACAAAATGGCTAGTGTATCCTATCAAATTGCAAATCTTCTGGAGAAGGTAAGCCGGCGTTCTCATAATAACACTGAATAGAATCGTTCCGTAATTGTGTATCAATAATGTTATTGTCCAAAATGTCTCCAGATGACGTCCAACGACAAAGACTTCAGGTTCATGGCTACTAATGATTTGATGACTGAATTACAAAAAGACAGTATAAAGCTTGACGATGACTCTGAGAGAAAAGTCGTAAAGATGCTCCTCCGTCTCCTCGAAGACAAGAACGGTGAAGTGCAAAATTTAGCTGTGAAATGGTATGTGAGCTATGCAACATTCACCGATTCACACAGCTGTAGTGATCATGATAAGTACCTAATAATTGTATGAATATTTGCAGTCTCGGCCCCCTTGTGAACAAAGTAAAGGAGTATCAAGTAGAAGGCATAGTGGACACACTGTGTGCAAACATGCTCTCAGACACGGAACAACTGAGAGATATCAGCAGCATTGGCTTGAAGACTGTCATATCTGAACTACCATTAGGCTCCAACACTTTGGCTGCAAATGTATGCAAGAAAATTACTGGAAAACTCAGTAGTGCTATTGAGAAGGTAATTGACATTATTCATAAAAATTATATATTTTTTTAAGGAATTTTATATGATATTCAACCAATGGAGTAGTCTGGTGGATCCTCAAGCAATAAATATCACATTATGTTGCAAAAGATGTTTAAAAAGTTAACTTGGGATGATAAATTTGTTTCCTGGTCACTGTCCATAATAAGCTATGCACTATAAAAAATAATAACAATCAAGATCAAATCCCATAACCTGCTAACATTGAGTAGGAACTATCCTTACACGTTATAAGCTTGGAAAAGGAATAAGTTTTTATGTCATGCTTAATGTTTGAATAGAAATAGAGGGAACTGGAAGTTTTTACCCTAAATAATAAATTTATGTGTTATTTTGCCATCAACAAGCTGAGAAGAAGAATTTTAAATTCTATACATTGTGTATTTTCAAATCTAGATATACCATCCCATTGATGGCTTAATAATTTTTTGAAAACTAACAGCTAAAAAGTACATTTGAATATGCAGTAACATTATGTATGTTCAATACTATTCTTTGTTTTTACCCATGTGTCTTAAAAAGAGTGTATTGTTTTTAATATTCATGAATAGTTTTGAATCAGGAAGATCTGTTACTATAAAATATGTTTTGAGAATATTTTGATGTTTCAGCAAGAAGATGTCTCAGTACAACTTGAAGCCCTGGACATACTGGCTGATCTGTTGAGCAGATTCGGCGGCTTGCTCATTACCTTCCACCCCATGTTGCTCAATTCACTACTGCCCCAACTCGCTTCACCACGTCAGGTATGAATTGAGTCAAGTGTATAAAATATTAAGTGTTTTAAATTCTGATTCCAACCAGTGTTAAAAAATCACAATGTTTTTAATTACAAGATAAGCAAATGATAATAAAATAATTTTAATATGTAATTGTTATTCTTTGTGTTAAACTTTTGACATTTATATCTATAACAAACCAAAGCACATTTTAGAGACATTCTGTATAATAAACATTAGATTTTATTAATATTGTTACTAAAATTTGAACTTTCATAGTCTGTAGTGTCACACTAACAACATCGTCATTTATACAGGCTGTCCGTAAACGCACCATAGTTGCATTGTCACACCTGGTCATGTCTTGCAATGCGTCTCTGTACAACAAACTTATTGATCACCTGCTGGAGGGGTTAAGTTCTTCCACATCATCCAGCGTCAGCCGCACTCATATACAGTGTATTGCATCTATTTGGTAAGACTGAACATAATTTCTGTTCGAATCTTTTTTACACAATCTTAGAAAATTTATATGTATTGCCACTTAATTAATAATCTACTTTAGCTCTATGTAAGTCTAAGCTGGTTTTTGATTTACTATTTGTAATAAAAAGGTTGTAAATAAATTTTGGTTGCAATGGAATTTGAACTTTGTCCTGTATGACATTGAGTTTGTGTTCCTAAAACTTGAAAATTATCCGATATTTTGAATTCAAAATATGTAATATTATATATTATACTTTAGATTCAAGATTCGCAGTTCAATAATAATGCATAATCTTTCAGTCGTCAAGCTGGTCATAGATTTGGCGAGCAGTTGTGGCGGGTCGCGCCTCAGGTCCTAGAATACTCAACCGATGCGGATGAAGAGCTCCGCGAGCATTGCCTGCAGGCGCTCGAAGCTTTTGTACTTAAGTGCCCCAAGGAAGTGCAGCCCCATATCCCTACGGTGAGGATCTTTCTGATAAGAGCATCATTTTTTCATTTGTTTTGCACAAAACATTGTGTTCTGTGATAAACAGCATGACTCACTCTTGAAGTTTGCCAGTCATGTTATGGATATGACACAATCCTGTACTGTACCTTTGTCTAAAACTTATTTCAAACTTTTTTCTTTTTACCCGAGTGTGGCGAAGCTCAAGGAGGGTAAAGTTAATCGTTTTTTTAAATAAGTTGTAACTAAATTGTTTCCTTCTACAGATAATCGACCTCTGCCTAAAAATGATTACTTACGATCCTAATTATAACTACGAAGATGAGGAGGAAGAAGGCGGCGGTGAGGATGAAGAGATGGAAGACGAGTCCTTCACACCTGACGCTGAACCAGAGTCCGATTCTGAAGAGTATTCTGATGATGATGACATGTCTTGGAAGGTATGTAGTACAACCCCCTGTTTCCATAATGATGCTATGTACTGTGTTGTTGTTTTATGTACTAATAAACCTATTATTATTATTATTATGTTATTACAGTCACAACACTGTAACCGGCAGCCCCCATATTAATAAACCTTGATAAATGTATGGTTAAACTGAAGGTAATCCTGCTGTAACCTTACTCCTTTTTATTAATAATGGGTTAATAACATAACATCACGCCTGTAATGCCCGAAGGGTTAGGCAGAGGTGTACACCCACATATTGCTTGTTATGTTACAAGGTATTGATTGGTTGGTGTATCTACTATATTTTTATTTGTTTATAGTTAATTAAAACGGTACAACAAATAGGTACGACAAAACACGTAATTTTCATTGACTTGTGTTTTGTTCTCAGGTGAGGCGTGCGGCGGCCAAGTGCTTAGAATCAGTAATTGCAACTCGTCACGAACTTCTTGGTGAAATGTACCAAACTGTATCACCGGCTTTGATTGCTAGATTCAAAGGTATAGTTCATCACTTCCTCCTATCGCTGGTCTTAAGGCGAAAGCGCTAGGGTAGCTCGAAAACATGACATTTGAGGCCAATTCTAACAGACAGTTGTATTGATGATCCTAATTATTATTCTATAAATACATTTGTTATTGTCGCGAATCATATTTTGATCAAAATACAACCTGAATCTGCCCTGCAAATTGAAACTTATAATACATGTTTGTTTGTTTAGAACGCGAAGAGAACGTGAAGTGTGACATTCTGAGCGCGTACACCGCGTTGCTGAGGGCCACCCGACCACCGCCGGCGTTACAGATGGCTATCGTGCCCACCGACAACTCCCCGCAGGCACTGTTGTTGCAAAGGGTAAGCTTGCTTTTCTGTGGTAGTTTCATTCAGCATGCATTATACGGGTTGCAGACCAAGAGCTAAGCTAAGTTAGTTTAGCTTAGTTCGCATACCTGAGGTAGTTTTTCATACTTGTTTGTATAGCACAAACTATGATTAATATGAAAAATTACCTCAGCTTTGCGAGCTAGGCTAAACTAACTTAGCTTAGCACATGGTCTGCAACCCACATTACTCATGTGCATTTTATAACGAATAAACGTATAATATATAAACTTCATTGCAATGCTATCGGAAGCGTTGTATAGCGACCTTCTGAATCACAATCCCCTTCCCTTCAATATTCCATCAAGTTCTCTATCCATCTAGTCTAGTTGATCCCGCCATCTCCTTCCGGGCCTGCCGCGAAGAATGAAAATTTATAGAACTTGATAAATATTTTGATCAAATTACCCAACAATATATTTACTGTGTAAATACATCACTTATAGGCATACACAACATTCTTTTTCAAAGGTAATTACATTACAACATCAGACTGATACTTAAATCCGACCCAACATAGACCGATCATGTGCAACATCCATTCAGTCATTCACCCAGTGATTATGCCATTTAAACCCTATTTAAACGCGGGAACGCGTCCGTGAGTTCTGGACCAAACAGGAGATGTAATTTAATATGTGCCATGAACTATGCCATCAAGAAGATAAAATTACTACACATTTTAAGCAAGAACTAATTCAATGTTAGGTTTCGGGCGTAGTCCGCGGCGCCCTGCGCGTGATCCGCGGGCGGAGCGTCCGCGCCCGCGGCTGCGCGCTCGCACTGCTGCGCGAACTGCTCGCGGCCGCGCCCGGCTGCCTCGCCGACCACGCCGCCAGAGTCATCCGAGCACTCACTCCTGCGCTCACGTGAGTATCGACCTACTGAACTAACTTGAGCTCATATGTCATTCTATGAAGTATGAACGTTGTTACCTCCATTATATATAAAACAAGTTTTAGAACATCGAAACGAAAAGAAAAAAAAGAATATTTGTGACACAAAATATTTAGCCGCAAACACTGGGGATCATTATTCAGGATTTCAATATTTCGATAGATGTTTATATTTCAATTGGCTTGTTCAGCGCGAGCTTGTGGGAAGATGTCTATGAGCGTGTACATCTAGGCTTTAATACGGTTTCCAACTGGTTACGCGACAATCTGTTGACCCCTTTTACAACCACAACCAATTACATAGCATTCTCCATGAAAACCAATGGGTCCTCCCAATCATTACCTAATACTATCGTATAGCTCACTCTTGCACAAACCCACTCACACGTAGTTGTAACTGCGAACCACTCACCAAGGCTAAGAATGTAAAATACCAGGGAATAACAATCGACGAAAAACCTAAGATTTCAAGATCACATAAATACTCTTAATAACTGATTACGGAAACGAATATATTTGTTCAAAACGCTGAGATATTTAGTCGACAAAAATATTATGAAATCAGTGTACTGTGAGCTTGTACACAAAAACTGCAAAGTCGGTGGGTTGCGAAATCGCAACGCAGAAGCTTCGGACATTTCCTAAGAAAATCTTAGGGTGCTGTTGCTGATTTTTGCAATGCGAAGTCGCAACGCAGTTTTGTGTACAAGCCCTAAACCCTTGCAATCAATAATATGCTACTGCATCACCTCTTGGGATGGAGCTTCAAAAACTACTCTAATAGAAATTGAATGAACCCAAAGAGCTATACTGAAAGTGTCGTCTTTTCGACCGTAACGCTGAACAGTTGTATAAAGTAAATAAAGTCCTGACAGTGCGTCAACTGTTTTTATTGCACATTCTACTGGAACAGCATACTCCCTTGGTTTATAATCCAACGCTGTCCAAGCGGAAAAGACGATATGATCCAGTGGAGCATCATCTACATCACAAAACAATTTTTGCAAGGCGTTTTTTTTGCTATCTTGGTGGCTACTTATACAATAAAACTCATAACGTGCTACATATCTTTAGTCTCACAAAGAATAAATGCAAAAAGAGGCTAACTGACTGGCTACTAAAATTAAACTATGAAGATACTGAAAACATCCTTATAACCTAAACACACAATCTCACACACCCACACACTCTATGTATATTGTGATCAGAAAATAAAAGTTGGTTGATTGATTGAATTAAAACATACCTATTCAAGTGTCTTTGTTTTTCTGACCCATCATTAGTGACAAGAGCACAGCATCGTCCATGAAGATCGAGACGCTAGTGTTCGTAGTGTGCCTCGTCCGCGGGCACCAGCCAGCCACGATGCGGCCGCACGTGGCCGCGCTCCTGCCGGCCGTGCTGTGCTGTGTGCACGACCCGTTCTACAAGGTCACCGCAGAAGCGCTGCGAGTGCTGCAAACGCTCGTCAAGGTTATGCGGCCACTTGGT
Source organism: Eupsilia transversa (assembly GCA_914767815.1). Taxonomy (NCBI): domain Eukaryota; kingdom Metazoa; phylum Arthropoda; class Insecta; order Lepidoptera; family Noctuidae; genus Eupsilia; species Eupsilia transversa. Next base: position 7,253,875 of record OU611874.1, read on the forward strand.
AAGTTTAGTGTCAAGTTTGAAAACAGTCTGTCACACGAGAGAGAAAGAAGGCGCTCCTCATAGCCGAACTTTTGTGCCGTATGCTGTTTAACTGATTGCTTCTGAGACTTGCATTTGTACTTCTCAGGCAGTTGCAAGGAATACAGCGACACAAAATATCAAAACAAAAATGACACACAATGACATGACAAGTCTACATACTCATACCTCCATAAAAACGTTCAAATTCAAGTCGTAATCCCAACTCAGCGATTGAGAATGAGACTAGAATGTGAACGTTCTTAAAAATACGGGAATTGCTTCTCTGATGTTGCCCATTATTTATGTGTCATCATGAATTGTGTATATTTTTTGTTGGAAATCCTAAATAAATACTGTCATGAGATTCTCCCCTCATTCAGACCTGGTCTCAAAAGGCGCGAGCGTGGAGCCTCCCCCTGAAGAGTTGCAGCAGTTCATCCCGGCAATGTACGAGGTGACGCTGGTGCGCCTGCGCGCCACGGACATGGACCAGGAGGTCAAGGAGCGGGCAATCGCCGCCTGCGGACAGCTGCTCTGCCATTTTGGTGATTATTTGCAAGTATGTCTCTGATCTACTTAATAAAAATTTATAATTCAATGACAGACAATGCACAGCCTAAGCCACTGGAAACTCTGGTCTAGGAAAACTAAATTTTGCTTTTTGAAAACTCATCGCCTAAACGTGTTAATTTGGGATAATGATGGCACCAAAATGATTGCCAATATGTTGGCTGCAAAACTATATAAAAACTTTTTTGACTCATATTCGGAAATTATACCACGGGAAAGTACTAGCGGGATTAAAAGCCTCCTATGCATAATCCAGGTTATGGTCTATTCTTATGCCAATATTTTTTCCAAATCCGTTCAGCCGATAAGGCTTGAAACGGTAACAGACAGACAGACGCATTTTCGTTTAAATGAGATGCAACTTGAAATATGTTACCTTAGGTCGCATGTCTCAAAAGTATGTTACGAGGTCGTCGACCGACCGCAGCCGAGTGCTACTTGCGTGTCAGCAGACTATAAGAATTTTTTATTTTGCGGACTACGCAATTATGAAGTAAAAACGTAGCTTGCTAAAATCATAATCTTCTTTTGGGTTTGCCGTAGTCGGGTAATAAAATAACTTTTTCACCTCACAAACTCGGAAAGATTCTGTTTATCGTTCGAAATCTGAGTGCAAAAGTGCATTTTATACGCTAGCCTGGAAAGAGTTTTTGAAATTCGAACCTTTCTATTCAATAATTTTCTATACCGCCGGGTCCACTGAAAATGCATAAATACTTATTTCGTGTCAATGCGCTAACCTCATTTTCAGAATAATCGCACTGGCCAGTAAGATGACTGCATTTATTGCACTTAGCATTTTCCTCGCAGTAGTGAGGTAAAAAGTTGTGTGTTTCGCTCGGAAGCAAAGTTATTCTGCGTCTCGTACCTTTGAAACCTGCGCAACGCTCAGGATTCTTTATTTGGACCATTCGCTACGCTCATGGTTCAATCCTAGAATCCTGCGCTTGCTCCGGTTTCAATACAAGTACTCGCGCTAAAAAACAACTTTGCAGCCTTGCATAACAAATAACTATTTCTTTTGCAGCACGAGCTTCCCGTCTGTCTGCCAATCTTCTTAGAAAGACTGCGCAATGAAATTACTCGCTTGACTACAGTGAAAGCTCTTACTAAGGTCGCTTCATCTCCACTAAGAATTGATCTGACACCTATCTTGGTAAGATATTAATTTGAAATATTTAATACAAATAATTTAACTTATTTGGTAATTTGGAACAAAAATATTGACGTCGTCGTTTGTTTCAGTCGGATGCCGTACCGATCCTTGGATCTTTCTTGAGGAAAAATCAAAGAGCCTTGAAATTGTCTACTCTAGTCCTTCTGGATACTCTAGTACAGAACTACAGCAACTCCATAAGTATAGAGCTTTTAAGTAAGGTATGTTTAACTGTATCACAGATAAGATTATAGAAATGTAAACTGTAATTGCTGCACTTTCACTGGTATTTCGAGCTTTCTTTCACTAGCTCGCAAAAAAACCTGTGTAGTTTTCTACTGCGGTTTGTGCCCACATTATAGTTCGTTCAAACTACTCCGGATGGTTTCTTGCGATTGATCAGTAACTCAACTTGATGGGAACAAGTACCGCAAGCGGCAAGAGCAATGTTTAATTCAGGATCAGGGTGCAGGAAAATGAACAAAAGGTAGATAAGAAAGCCTCATGTGGCGTAGTTTGACAGTGACACGAGTGTTATGTAATGAGTGTGGGTGCAGGTCCTGATGGAGGTGCCGGCCCTGGTGTGCGAGGCGGACCTGCACTGCGCGCAGACGTGTTATGTAATGAGTGTGGGTGCAGGTCCTGATGGAGGTGCCGGCCCTGGTGTGCGAGGCGGACCAGCACTGCGCGCAGACGTGTTATGTAATGAGTGTGGGTGCAGGTCCTGATGGAGGTGCCGGCCCTGGTGTGCGAGGCGGACCTGCACTGCGCGCAGACGTGTTATGTAATGAGTGTGGGTGCAGGTCCTGATGGAGGTGCCGGCCCTGGTGTGCGAGGCGGACCTGCACTGCGCGCAGACGTGTTATGTAATGAGTGTGGGTGCAGGTCCTGATGGAGGTGCCGGCCCTGGTGTGCGAGGCGGACCTGCACTGCGCGCAGACGTGTTATGTAATGAGTGTGGGTGCAGGTCCTGATGGAGGTGCCGGCCCTGGTGTGCGAGGCGGACCTGCACTGCGCGCAGACGTGTTATGTAATGAGTGTGGGTGCAGGTCCTGATGGAGGTGCCGGCCCTGGTGTGCGAGGCGGACCTGCACTGCGCGCAGACGTGTTATGTAATGAGTGTGGGTGCAGGTCCTGATGGAGGTGCCGGCCCTGGTGTGCGAGGCGGACCTGCACTGCGCGCAGACGTGTTATGTAATGAGTGTGGGTGCAGGTCCTGATGGAGGTGCCGGCCCTGGTGTGCGAGGCGGACCTGCACTGCGCGCAGACGTGTTATGTAATGAGTGTGGGTGCAGGTCCTGATGGAGGTGCCGGCCCTGGTGTGCGAGGCGGACCTGCACTGCGCGCAGACGTGTTATGTAATGAGTGTGGGTGCAGGTCCTGATGGAGGTGCCGGCCCTGGTGTGCGAGGCGGACCTGCACTGCGCGCAGACGTGTTATGTAATGAGTGTGGGTGCAGGTCCTGATGGAGGTGCCGGCCCTAGTGTGCGAGGCGGACCTGCACTGCGCGCAGACGTGTTATGTAATGAGTGTGGGTGCAGGTCCTGATGGAGGTGCCGGCCCTGGTGTGCGAGGCGGACCTGCACTGCGCGCAGACGTGTTATGTAATGAGTGTGGGTGCAGGTCCTGATGGAGGTGCCGGCCCTGGTGTGCGAGGCGGACCTGCACTGCGCGCAGACGTGTTATGTAATGAGTGTGGGTGCAGGTCCTGATGGAGGTGCCGGCCCTGGTGTGCGAGGCGGACCTGCACTGCGCGCAGACGTGTTATGTAATGAGTGTGGGTGCAGGTCCTGATGGAGGTGCCGGCCCTGGTGTGCGAGGCGGACCTGCACTGCGCGCAGACGTGTTATGTAATGAGTGTGGGTGCAGGTCCTGATGGAGGTGCCGGCCCTGGTGTGCGAGGCGGACCTGCACTGCGCGCAGACGTGTTATGTAATGAGTGTGGGTGCAGGTCCTGATGGAGGTGCCGGCCCTGGTGTGCGAGGCGGACCTGCACTGCGCGCAGACGTGTTATGTAATGAGTGTGGGTGCAGGTCCTGATGGAGGTGCCGGCCCTGGTGTGCGAGGCGGACCTGCACTGCGCGCAGACGTGTTATGTAATGAGTGTGGGTGCAGGTCCTGATGGAGGTGCCGGCCCTGGTGTGCGAGGCGGACCTGCACTGCGCGCAGACGTGTTATGTAATGAGTGTGGGTGCAGGTCCTGATGGAGGTGCCGGCCCTGGTGTGCGAGGCGGACCTGCACTGCGCGCAGACGTGTTATGTAATGAGTGTGGGTGCAGGTCCTGATGGAGGTGCCGGCCCTGGTGTGCGAGGCGGACCTGCACTGCGCGCAGACGTGTTATGTAATGAGTGTGGGTGCAGGTCCTGATGGAGGTGCCGGCCCTGGTGTGCGAGGCGGACCTGCACTGCGCGCAGACGTGTTATGTAATGAGTGTGGGTGCAGGTCCTGATGGAGGTGCCGGCCCTGGTGTGCGAGGCGGACCTGCACTGCGCGCAGACGTGTTATGTAATGAGTGTGGGTGCAGGTCCTGATGGAGGTGCCGGCCCTGGTGTGCGAGGCGGACCTGCACTGCGCGCAGACGTGTTATGTAATGAGTGTGGGTGCAGGTCCTGATGGAGGTGCCGGCCCTAGTGTGCGAGGCGGACCTGCACTGCGCGCAGACGTGTTATGTAATGAGTGTGGGTGCAGGTCCTGATGGAGGTGCCGGCCCTGGTGTGCGAGGCGGACCTGCACTGCGCGCAGACGTGTTATGTAATGAGTGTGGGTGCAGGTCCTGATGGAGGTGCCGGCCCTGGTGTGCGAGGCGGACCTGCACTGCGCGCAGACGTGTTATGTAATGAGTGTGGGTGCAGGTCCTGATGGAGGTGCCGGCCCTGGTGTGCGAGGCGGACCTGCACTGCGCGCAGACGTGTTATGTAATGAGTGTGGGTGCAGGTCCTGATGGAGGTGCCGGCCCTGGTGTGCGAGGCGGACCTGCACTGCGCGCAGACGTGTTATGTAATGAGTGTGGGTGCAGGTCCTGATGGAGGTGCCGGCCCTGGTGTGCGAGGCGGACCTGCACTGCGCGCAGACGTGTTATGTAATGAGTGTGGGTGCAGGTCCTGATGGAGGTGCCGGCCCTGGTGTGCGAGGCGGACCTGCACTGCGCGCAGACGTGTTATGTAATGAGTGTGGGTGCAGGTCCTGATGGAGGTGCCGGCCCTGGTGTGCGAGGCGGACCTGCACTGCGCGCAGACGTGTTATGTAATGAGTGTGGGTGCAGGTCCTGATGGAGGTGCCGGCCCTGGTGTGCGAGGCGGACCTGCACTGCGCGCAGACGTGTTATGTAATGAGTGTGGGTGCAGGTCCTGATGGAGGTGCCGGCCGTAGTGTGCGAGGCGGACCTGCACTGCGCGCAGACGTGTTATGTAATGAGTGTGGGTGCAGGTCCTGATGGAGGTGCCGGCCCTGGTGTGCGAGGCGGACCTGCACTGCGCGCAGACGTGTTATGTAATGAGTGTGGGTGCAGGTCCTGATGGAGGTGCCGGCCCTGGTGTGCGAGGCGGACCTGCACTGCGCGCAGACGTGTTATGTAATGAGTGTGGGTGCAGGTCCTGATGGAGGTGCCGGCCCTGGTGTGCGAGGCGGACCTGCACTGCGCGCAGACGTGTTATGTAATGAGTGTGGGTGCAGGTCCTGATGGAGGTGCCGGCCCTGGTGTGCGAGGCGGACCTGCACTGCGCGCAGACGTGTTATGTAATGAGTGTGGGTGCAGGTCCTGATGGAGGTGCCGGCCCTGGTGTGCGAGGCGGACCTGCACTGCGCGCAGACGTGTTATGTAATGAGTGTGGGTGCAGGTCCTGATGGAGGTGCCGGCCCTGGTGTGCGAGGCGGACCTGCACTGCGCGCAGACGTGTTATGTAATGAGTGTGGGTGCAGGTCCTGATGGAGGTGCCGGCCCTGGTGTGCGAGGCGGACCTGCACTGCGCGCAGACGTGTTATGTAATGAGTGTGGGTGCAGGTCCTGATGGAGGTGCCGGCCCTGGTGTGCGAGGCGGACCTGCACTGCGCGCAGACGTGTTATGTAATGAGTGTGGGTGCAGGTCCTGATGGAGGTGCCGGCCCTAGTGTGCGAGGCGGACCTGCACTGCGCGCAGACGTGTTATGTAATGAGTGTGGGTGCAGGTCCTGATGGAGGTGCCGGCCCTGGTGTGCGAGGCGGACCTGCACTGCGCGCAGACGTGTTATGTAATGAGTGTGGGTGCAGGTCCTGATGGAGGTGCCGGCCCTGGTGTGCGAGGCGGACCTGCACTGCGCGCAGACGTGTTATGTAATGAGTGTGGGTGCAGGTCCTGATGGAGGTGCCGGCCCTGGTGTGCGAGGCGGACCTGCACTGCGCGCAGACGTGTTATGTAATGAGTGTGGGTGCAGGTCCTGATGGAGGTGCCGGCCCTGGTGTGCGAGGCGGACCTGCACTGCGCGCAGACGTGTTATGTAATGAGTGTGGGTGCAGGTCCTGATGGAGGTGCCGGCCCTGGTGTGCGAGGCGGACCTGCACTGCGCGCAGACGTGTTATGTAATGAGTGTGGGTGCAGGTCCTGATGGAGGTGCCGGCCCTGGTGTGCGAGGCGGACCTGCACTGCGCGCAGACGTGTTATGTAATGAGTGTGGGTGCAGGTCCTGATGGAGGTGCCGGCCCTGGTGTGCGAGGCGGACCTGCACTGCGCGCAGACGTGTTATGTAATGAGTGTGGGTGCAGGTCCTGATGGAGGTGCCGGCCCTGGTGTGCGAGGCGGACCTGCACTGCGCGCAGACGTGTTATGTAATGAGTGTGGGTGCAGGTCCTGATGGAGGTGCCGGCCCTGGTGTGCGAGGCGGACCTGCACTGCGCGCAGACGTGTTATGTAATGAGTGTGGGTGCAGGTCCTGATGGAGGTGCCGGCCCTGGTGTGCGAGGCGGACCTGCACTGCGCGCAGACGTGTTATGTAATGAGTGTGGGTGCAGGTCCTGATGGAGGTGCCGGCCCTGGTGTGCGAGGCGGACCTGCACTGCGCGCAGACGTGTTATGTAATGAGTGTGGGTGCAGGTCCTGATGGAGGTGCCGGCCCTAGTGTGCGAGGCGGACCTGCACTGCGCGCAGACGTGTTATGTAATGAGTGTGGGTGCAGGTCCTGATGGAGGTGCCGGCCCTGGTGTGCGAGGCGGACCTGCACTGCGCGCAGTCGTGTTATGTAATGAGTGTGGGTGCAGGTCCTGATGGAGGTGCCGGCCCTGGTGTGCGAGGCGGACCTGCACTGCGCGCAGACGTGTTATGTAATGAGTGTGGGTGCAGGTCCTGATGGAGGTGCCGGCCCTGGTGTGCGAGGCGGACCTGCACTGCGCGCAGACGTGTTATGTAATGAGTGTGGGTGCAGGTCCTGATGGAGGTGCCGGCCCTGGTGTGCGAGGCGGACCTGCACTGCGCGCAGACGTGTTATGTAATGAGTGTGGGTGCAGGTCCTGATGGAGGTGCCGGCCCTGGTGTGCGAGGCGGACCTGCACTGCGCGCAGACGTGTTATGTAATGAGTGTGGGTGCAGGTCCTGATGGAGGTGCCGGCCCTGGTGTGCGAGGCGGACCTGCACTGCGCGCAGACGTGTTATGTAATGAGTGTGGGTGCAGGTCCTGATGGAGGTGCCGGCCCTGGTGTGCGAGGCGGACCTGCACTGCGCGCAGACGTGTTATGTAATGAGTGTGGGTGCAGGTCCTGATGGAGGTGCCGGCCCTGGTGTGCGAGGCGGACCTGCACTGCGCGCAGACGTGTTATGTAATGAGTGTGGGTGCAGGTCCTGATGGAGGTGCCGGCCGTAGTGTGCGAGGCGGACCTGCACTGCGCGCAGACGTGTTATGTAATGAGTGTGGGTGCAGGTCCTGATGGAGGTGCCGGCCCTGGTGTGCGAGGCGGACCTGCACTGCGCGCAGACGTGTTATGTAATGAGTGTGGGTGCAGGTCCTGATGGAGGTGCCGGCCCTGGTGTGCGAGGCGGACCTGCACTGCGCGCAGACGTGTTATGTAATGAGTGTGGGTGCAGGTCCTGATGGAGGTGCCGGCCCTGGTGTGCGAGGCGGACCTGCACTGCGCGCAGACGTGTTATGTAATGAGTGTGGGTGCAGGTCCTGATGGAGGTGCCGGCCCTGGTGTGCGAGGCGGACCTGCACTGCGCGCAGACGTGTTATGTAATGAGTGTGGGTGCAGGTCCTGATGGAGGTGCCGGCCCTGGTGTGCGAGGCGGACCTGCACTGCGCGCAGACGGCGCTGACGCTGGTGCGCGGCGCGTGCACGCGCTGCCCCGCCGCGCTGACGCCGGAGGCGCGCCACGCGCTCACGCCCAACATACTCGCGCTAGCCAAGTCGCCGCTGCTGCAAGGTACGCGCTAAGCTCTTATCGTCAAATAACGATAGAACGGACCCTTGTGCGGGTATTTCACGTTGAGACTAGTTTAACTCCGGTTTTTTTAAATAAACAAACATTTCAGACAGTTAATTGAATAGACGTAGATATATTTATTAACCTAGTCCGTTTAACTATTCCTCAAATCCAAACGCAGAGTAAAGAGTAAGAGCGTCCGGCGCTCGGCTTGGCAACATGTCGTGTTCGAGTTCGCGAAAAGTCAATCGCCATCCTGAGGATGCCTCGTAGAGAGGTGAAACACGTGTCGATTTCTTACAGAGTTTTTATGACTCTTTAGGAATAGTTAAGCGGAATAGGTTACTATATATATCTACATCTATTGTATTTAAAAAAACCACTTGACAAAATCAGACTAATACACACTTTTTTACACAATGTCAAAGGTAAAAAAAGCACCCCACAAAAACGCATGTTTTAGGTGGGTTGAAATGGCACTCTCGCAAGCAATCTGCGTTTTAAAGCTCAACATAATGTTTATTAATGAACGTAAAAAGGATAAAACCATAATGTGTGTTGTAGGCGGTGCTCTCAAAGCAATGCTGGGAGTACTAAGCGCGTTGGTAGCTGCAGACGTAGCGGGATGCTCTCGCCGCGAACTGCTAGCTTTGCTTGTAGCACCCGTGCATCGCTTGCACGACCACAACGCCTCTGCACATCACATCAAACAGGTATGTATGATAATATTTCAGTCTGAAATCATTACTTTTTGACCATCTGTGGCATATACCCTAGGACTCTCTGGTTTCTCCGGGCATTTGGTATAATTAGTTCAGAAGTTGAGGCAATGTACTTACATTCAGATCGCCAATGAGATTCACAAAATCAAAACACGACTTCGAGATAGTTGAACAAAGAAAATAACGTGAATAACAACCTTCCAAAACAAAAAAAAACAATAGTGAAAAATAAGTTTAATATCGGAAGTCGGTGTCTTTGGTTTTTTTTGGCACCGCCTTGAAAGGTATTATGTATTATATTCACTTTGTTAAGTTTTTTATTTTTCACTTTTTCGTTGTGGTACCTGCCCCACACAATTTCGTATACCACTACTTGTTGAGTAAGCAACAATGACAGGAACTTATAATAATATCCTCAAGATTCACCAAGTGGATAAAATACGTATTATAGAAGCTAACCCCTCCCTCCTAAAAAGAAAATCACGTGATTTCACGAAGAAATAGGTGTATATTAATGAAGAAAAAAAATGCCGGTTGCTCGGTTAAAAATAGCGTGACTCGTGACCGATACCTCATAATTATTTCCCTATAAGTTTTTAAACCATATTCCTTTCTACAGGCCTTCCACTCTCTAGCTAAGTGCGTGGCAGCGGTAGTAGTAGAAGGCGGGTCGGATGCACTAGAAGTAGTGCGAGGTTTTCTACGTGATGCCGCACAGCCAACATCTGACGCACATCACATGTTCGCTTTACTGGCACTCGCTGAAATCGGAAGACATTTGTGAGTATACAAAGTTATAGGATTTGTTTTGGTCAGAGATTTTTAATCTAGACCCAGGACTACAGTTTTTCTATTGGTTTCTTTACGATGTTAAAGTAAACATGCACATTCGTAAAGTATACGGGCTGAAACTTATCCGACGGAAATTACGTCGCGATCTTTCATCGCGTAACGCTACGGGCAGAAGATTGGCAGTGGCCTAAGCTTGGTTCATGTTTGTTGTTCATGAGCAGTTTGAGTCGTTGGAGGTCCAAAAAGAAGTTTGACTTTAACAAAAAATGCGGCCTATGTATATTGCACCATAATATCTAGTAATCTATAGCCTAAATATTTAATTACACCCGGAAAAAGATAAAAAATAAACATTCAAATATTTCTTGCAGAGATTTAAGCTCCATACCGAACTTGAAGGAGGTCCTCCTAAACTCGTTCACGCCGTCATCTGAGGAGGTGAAGTCAGCCGCGAGCTACGCGCTCGGTTCCGTAGCTGTGGGCAATCTGCCCGAGTTCTTACCGTTCATACTGGGAGAAATCGAGGCGCAGCCGAAAAGACAATACCTTTTGTTACACTCCTTGAGGGAGGTAAGAAAATTAACATTAGTAAAATGTAATATAGCAACATTTTAGCTGGTGATTATAACTTATTTTACTTATGGATTTTGAAATATGCGTCTCCATACAGATGAGAAGGCAAGATACATTACATTACATTTACAGGATTCCATTGTTAGCAATAAGTGATATTGAAAAGGAAATTTATCAGTCGGTAATTAAATCACTCGTGAAATCTTGCCGACTCGCAAATATACAGCCTTTGTTTACTCAATTTAATTAGATTAAGTTCTTTATTGCATATCACAATGTGTTTTCAAGATCTTAATAATAGTTACAAAGTTCACATGGACCCTGTCCCTCAATACAATATGAATAGTATAATGTTTTAAAATTATTAAAGTAAATAGCAATAACATACAATTATTTAATTGTATGTACCTACGTAATAATCATAGCTCTGTCACTGTTTCATTTTATGATGATGAATGATGATTTTAAGATGTATTCAGTTATCATTAAAACTAATCGATCCAAAATAATATCACATTTTAACATGTGATTGTATAATTTCAATGTATTTGTGATGTTATTTTGTTAATAATGTGATTGTTTTTAGATAATCTCTTGTGAATCGTGTACCCCCGAGGGTGTCGAAGCTCTGAGGCCTTTCATACCTGAAATCTGGGTGCAGCTATCGAAGCACTGTCAGTGTGCCGAGGAAGGATCTCGTAATGTTGTAAGTATTCTCTTTTTATCCATTCTTAACGAGAACGAAAGACATTTTTCGTTTTGATTTGTTGAAAAGAAAATTATTATGGGAAGAGGTGTTTTTAAACACGTATATGATTTTTGTAAATTTGTTTAGCAATGTTTGCTAATAACTTAATCGTTTTCAGGTCGCCGAATGCTTAGGAAAATTATGTTTACTAGAGCCAAAAGACTTATTACCATACCTGAAGGAATTCCTCAAGTCGCCCGAGCCACTGACAAGGACAACCGCCGTTACAGCTGTTAAATTCACGATATCAGATCAGGTTAGTATATCAAAATGGATTACTTGTCTCAACAAGGGAGCTGGCCAATAAAATTGTAAAAAATTAGGAAGAGTATTCCAAAGACATTTTTGGTTGTTTATTCGGTGGGGTTGGATACCAAAAGTTTTATTTATTTATTTATTTATTTATTTAATACTTCAAGCACACAAATGTACAGAGGCGGACTTAATGCCTTAGGCATTTTCTACCTTTTTTTTTTCCCGTCCTCCTTCGAAGTACTCTTCTTTGGACTAGTTAATAGTCCTACCTATATTCTTTGCAATAAATAAATCTATATCTAGCTTCGGCTTTGTTAAGTGCCTGTCTCCCACAAATAAAATATAGGAAATATACACACATAGGAAAAATCCTATGTATGTATTCATTCAAGTTTTCATCTGTTTTTTTTGTGGAAGAGAAATAAACATATTTTAAAAAATGATGTATGTGTTCGTACAGCCTCAAGCCATCGACCCACTCCTGCGCATGTGCATGTCAGAGCTGCTCGTCCCTCTGTGCGACCCCGAGCTGGGCGTGCGGCGCGTGGCGCTGGTCGCGTTCAACTCGGCCGCGCACAACAAGCCCTCGCTCATACGAGACCTCCTGCCGCAAGTGCTGCCTACCATCTACAGCGAGACTAAAGTGAAGGTATGTGTCATATGTGTAGCTTGTTATTTCAATACTACATCTTAATTTTATATTCGGAACCTCTTTCTCTGTACCAATAACGTCTTTTGATCACGGAAAATGTGTGAAAGCTACTATTTGTGGAGCATTTTTCGTAAAATATTTTATACTGCTGTTATTTATGTTACCGTTATACTGCTGAAGTATGTAAGGAAACACTGCAAGAATCTTTTATAGGTTTCTATATAAAATAATAATTATAAGTTCATAACTCACTTCTTAACAGCTTGAAACTCATGACTGAATGAACTATTTAATATCTCAAAAACTTTGCTTCTGCCAACAGAAAGAACTAATCCGCGAAGTAGAAATGGGTCCCTTCAAGCATTCAGTCGACGATGGTCTCGACCTACGGAAGGCAGCGTTCGAGTGCATGTACACACTGTTGGGCACGTGCCTCGACCGGCTCGACGTGTTCGAGTTCCTGCGCCACGTGGAGGATGGGCTGCGAGATCACTACGACATCAAGATGCTCACCTATCTCATGTGCGCCAGGCTAGCGCAACTGTGCCCCGCTGTTGTGTTGCAAAGTGAGTAATACAATAGGAAGTTTCGCTCGTGGCGTGTTCAAACGACTTCGTGGGCTGATAACCGCGCTGCCTTCCTTCCTGGCTAATCTTTGTAGCATGGCACGAGCTGGTGTCATCTCTTACTAACACAACCATCGTCACCTGCCTAGCCTTTTCCTCACGATGTTGGAGTCGATTTCCAGTCTTAACCAGATGCTGCTGAATACTAGAATTTTACATGGAGCGACTGCCTATATGACCTCCTCTAACAACCAAGTTACTGGGTAACACGATACCCCTTGTGGAAGCACGATAAATAACAAAAATGAAAGGTATTCCTTTGTTTATGTTCAGGGCTAGAAAGTTTAGTGGAACCCCTTAGAGCGACGTGCACGATGAAGGTGAAGGCCAACTCAGTGAAGCAAGAGTACGAGAAACAAGACGAACTAAAGAGATCCGCGCTCAGAGCCGCCGCCGCGCTCCTACAGATACCAGAAGCAGGTAAACTATAAGTTATCTAGCTTTTACCCGCGGCTTTGTTGTCGTGGCCTGTTCCACAGGATATATTTATTTGGGCCAACCCCAAATAAACATATCATGTGAAACAGGTCGCATGGTCGAATGGCGAAGGAAGTGATAATTTAAAGCGTTAACGCCTCAAACGGCAAGTTAGAGATAACGTGACCATTTCCGTGTTTACAGAAAAGAATCCCCACCTGATGGACTTCGTGGCACAGATCAAGTCGTTCCCGGACCTGCAGCCCATCTTCGAGTCCATCCTCAAGGACTCGTCGGGCGGCGCGGCCGTGGACTCCAACCTGATGGACCAGAGCTAGCCGCCACACTCCCGTACCTCTCCCACATTGCGACCAACACCACGAGGTTCTATTTTATTTTGGTCTTTTTTGTTGTTTCGTTTTTGTAAGAATGCATATTATTTTCATTTGTCAAATGTAAAAATGATTGAAATTGAATAGAAGTTTAGTTTAATACGTATTATTTTAATTTCGCTTTTTATTGAACTCGAAATAAAAAAGAGTTTGATTCAACAGCTTTATTATAAAGTTACAAAGTACATAACTAAAACATTAGCACTGCTAATCGAATTCTAGACGTTTGTGATAAGACGTCAGAACGCGACTCCTCGCGATGCTCACAAGGAAACTAAGGACGAAAGGAATTCAGGTCTCGTCACGGTTCGCATAACTATATTGTGACGGCGGCAATCAGACTTGCATAACTATCGATAAGTGGCTAAAGTTCTTAATACGCTTTGAAAAGTACTCAGTAATTGAATAGACAGCTAGACGCTGATAGAGTTGTAGTGTTCTATCGATAGTTATACAGAATAATTTATTTTATTGATATGTATTGTGATATTACAAGCTATGTGGAAAAATCATAGGAAAATGGATAAATACACTATAATGAAGCGAAATCTTTATAGTATCAGTTATTTCCCTTTCCTTTTTGCCGCTGGCGTTGCGCTCGCTGGCCTCGGCACTTCGTTCTGCGAATTACAATAAACTAATCAATACACAGATTACAAATATCACAGCATTTCACGATACACACGATTTCACATGTCTTGAACTTAAAGCGAGGAAATCCGAAATCGTACGTAAGTTTTAAACGACATAAATGACAATTATAGTTATATTATTACATTGCCGTCCGTATTATTGGTAATTAGTACTCATCTTAAAGCAGACCAACCAATAGGTAAGGCGGTTGGTCAAAATCAAAACCAATTCACGTGGATTATGAGAGGTATGGATTTGCTACCAAATTACACTGCTACAGACCGTTCAGTATGACTTGTCCCTTTCCGTCATGTTGGCACCATTCCTTGTTAAGCTTAATTTCAATCCCAATAGTTCAAAATGGCGACGGACAAAACAGTGCTACCAATCGTGTCACGGGACAAGTTATAATGAACGCAATGTACAAGCATCGTTTGGTGCTCGAAATGACGTTGACATGGGGGCGCTGTTGGTGAACATGTGAGCTGTTTTTTCGTGGAATGTCACTAGAACTATCCAAAAAGCATGATGACGGCATTATTTCCGATTTTGACCACGCGCAGAAGTAACCTTGCAGCGCTACACGTACCGGTTTAGCTGGCGACGAGCGCGTCAACGTGGTACTGCTGGCGTTCCGTAGAGGCGGCCGAGATGTCGTGCTCATCATGCTGCCCATCGCACTCGCGGGCCGCTCCGGACTGAGCTCTTTGCTGAAACAATAATACTTAGTTAATTTTTTTAGTTAGTGTAGTTTCATTACGAGTTGAGAACTTGTCACTCTTCTTAGCTATTACTGAAGGTGATTGCTTCAATGTAGCCCGCAAAAAATATATTTTTTGGTTACAAAGTAGTTTTGACCTTCCTGGGCCTTATGTATGTAATGCTAGAGTTTGTTAAATTCTCAATTTAGAGACGGTGAAATCGATTAAATAATGTCAATATAAACTTTAGGTTTGACAAACGGACATGCATCATGAGGTAATTTTAATTTCAAATTACATATTAAAACTCTAAACACACTCCTTCCAAGTTCCAAATAAATATACATACAATACAACCAAAACACATCACTCTTCCATTTGGGGCAGTCGGGTAAAAAAAATGCTGGCTTAGAACAAACCTGTTATTGCGGGAGATTGGTCCTTTTCTGCTGAACATGCCAGATAGTCGACCTCGTAAGTCGCGTCTACTTCCCGCTGCGCTCATGTCTGAATCCGAACCCTGCTGGTTCGAAATGAGAATGTTTAAAAGAACAGTTACTTAATGCACATTTAGGAACATACATATTGAACAGTTAGGACTATATTATGTACACATACTGAACAGTTATGGTAGTTCATCTGACTAACTGTCAATAATCATCATCATCTTTCCCTAATTATACTGGGGTAGGCTTCTAGGCTAACCGGATGCAGCTGAATTATTTTTTATGGAGCGACTGCGTGTCTCACCTCCACAACCCAGTTACTGGGTAACACGATACCCCTTGAGTAAGACTGGTTGTCAGACTTTCGGGCGTCGAACTACCCGTAGCGACTGTCAAAGATCCACAAATGACAGTCAGGCTTCTGCGGTTTTTTTCCGAGGCACGGAGTGGTCTATAAGCATCATCATGTTTGTCAAAAAACCCCAAAAACATTGTCATAACCAGCGGTTTCGCGCTCTCCGGCGGATTCCCGCAACCTCCAACAAGTCTTTAGTCCGCTCAAATGAAAGATATTATTCGTTACCTGAGAAACTGTGCCAATGGGTCTGAATTCCACATGTTCTGTGCTGTCATGTGCTACTTGGTCGTCAATAGATCGGGACTTGGTGAGTTTCTTCAATTTTCCGAAAATACTCTTCTTTTTCTTCTTTTCCGAGGGAAGTACTTCGCTTTGGACTGATCCGCCTGATAACCGGCTGTAAAAGAAACATTTAAAATATAAAAATCAACTAAATTACATGTTTGTTGAAGCATCTATTTCAACTATTCTAGTAGGTTTCAAAAGGGTGTTTTCTATCCAAAATTCGGCCATGTTAAATTCTTAATTTTTTCGAAATCGATCGAATCGAAATAACCGTAAATTTCTTCGCATTTTGTTCCTCTTGAATCATTTTTCAGATTTTATATCTGAGCGCTTACTGTTCATACCTGTCTAGACTAGCATCACGTTGCATGGTGAACAGGCGGTTATCCGCGTCTCCGTCTAGCGACTGCATCGACGACACGCTGCTTTCGTCCACCGACCTCCATATCAAGCTCTGGTAACAAAGAAATATTTCAATTTAAAACAAAATCTAATATATTCATCCTCTCTCGTATCGTCATGAACTGAACTTACATTTGAGTTTCACTACTAGAGGCTATTTTAATGCACTGAACTCATTGCTGGAAATATTGTGACTCACCTGGTCTTTAGTAGTCTGCTCAAGTGAAATGGAGCGTTTCTTGAGCGAGGGTGCACGGGACGGTGTGCGTGTAGCTGGAGAGACTGACAGTGTGTCTCGAGGCTCCGTTGACATAGCTCTGAGAATGTATTTGAAAAAGTTAAACAATGATCTTGGTATCTAAAAGTTGACGTTGAAGTTGTTTTATTAGGCACCATTTCTTACTCCTCTCGGGATTATACGAGTGTAGCATATGTCATGATATTATAGCTTGGGTAGGAGCAGGGCTCATTGCCTAGGTTACTCGAGATGTTATACTTAAATTGTCACTCTCACAGGCTCTGTTAGTTCTCTCTGAATAATGTATAATCCATATCCATGTGTTTTGATGATGGTTAAAAATATAAAAGAGAAAGAAGTCGAAGAAGTATAGTCCTTTCACAGTTATTTTACCTCTGAGCCACAGCGACAACCCAATAGCGATCGTAACGATAATAAACATCACTGTGATTTTGACAGTGATGCAAAATTAGAGTTCCAATAACTGAAAGGACCGTAGGACGTTACCTCCTAGCAGTGGCCTGGTGTCTTCGTTGTCGTTCTGCGATGCGTGAAGCTCTCAGCTCGTCAGTGAGGCGCCGCAAGCGGGCCGCAGTAGACGCCGCCTCCACGCCGCTCGCGCCGCTCTCGGGCGTCGCCGATCGAGACCGAGACTTGGACGACTGAAGAAAAAATTATTAGGTTTAGGGGTAAAAGACAAGACTTTTAAGGTAAAGTAGATAAGAAACGTAGGTTTGGCAAGTATGAAATTATGAACTTCGAAAACGATTCTTGAAAATGGTGCTCAATATACATTTTTTTCTTCGTCACCAGAGTAATCTGTTCAAGTCCATTATTCAAGATCTGAACGAGTACTTACCCTATTTCGTCTTGGTGGCGTTGGGGTCACCAAGTTCTTCTCAGGTTTGACTGGTTCATTGCGGAACAGATCTGGGCTCTGCTTCATTAGGTCGTCTATAGTTTCTAGAAGCTGCGTTATTATCCTATCATCCTCCTGCAAGAAATGTATGTTAATCGAAGGCAGGATGTGTAGCAAGTAGCTCACTAGAGCTGTCTATATATTCTTGCAGTCTAACTGTCTTTGATAAAGGAGACAGGACAAAATTGGATCATTCTTTATTTTGAATTCATTATGAAGTCATAAAATCAAAGGTTTCAGAGATAAAAATACTTCCCTAGAGCCTATACCAAACGCTTCACTCGAGTGAATGGTTCATTTTTGTTTCATTTGACGTTCACATGACACCGACAAAATTATAAAGGAATGAATGTTCATCCGGTCCTTTCATTAAATTTTTCGATCATTCGGTAAGCGAGTGGAAGACGTCAAGTACCGAAGTCCAACATCGTTGGTCTGTTAACTAATGAATTCATTTTATTTTCGGACTTTTCAACTTCGAGTGAAAGATGCCGAATAAAAGGAAAAAAAGGCCGAATCAAGACATTTGATTTGATGAGAAAAGTTTATCTGATACTTATTTCATTCGCTTACCTGTTGTGCACGTTTGAGCGAACCAACAAGAAGTTTATTCTGGTCGCGATCCCGATCGTGTCTTTCCTTGTCGCGACGAAGCTTTTCGTTCGCAGTGCGCAACTTCGCGTGTGCGTCTCTCAGCTCTAGCAGATCACACTGCAGTTCTGTCACCTGAATAAAGAGAATTAGCGAATTAAACTGCTGCTAAATACAATTTCGTATCATCATCTTTCTGTTCTTATTATAATTCTTCTTCTACATGGCGATCTAAATGTAAACTATTTGGAGTCGCTCCAGAATTCGGCTGCAAGGTGGGGTATATATAAGGGTATATAATTTATTTGAGGTCGCGGAGCATGTTTCCTTTTTCCATACATCTCTTGAGTATGTAGCACTATACCAATATTCACCCCCTTTCCCCACTCCCACACAATCCATCCTTCAGTTCTTTGCCAAATAACAAGAATGTAGACAATACCTTCTTCTTAGCCTCTTCAGTTTCTTCTTCTGTTGTTCTCTTCAATTGTTCTATTCTTCTCTTCATGTCTAACCTCTCCTTCTCTCTTTCACGTTCTATCTAGAAACAGAAGTATAATAATTTAGCGGCTTTTCGTGCTAGATTATTGCGTGCGTATTCGGCCGATAATAAGGCTCATAGAATTTTAGAAAACAATCTGTTTTGTAGAACGTCTCACAGCGTTACTTACTTCTTTGACAGTCTTATTAACGCCGAAGTACTGATGTGAACTTGAATGTACCATATTAGGCAGGCTTCTAGATCAGTGCCCGGGAACTGTATTTTACCCTATAGCACATTAGGCCCCGTTCACAGCCTCCAGTGATGCGACTTGCGACGCCTGTTTCCGTCTGTCACTCCGCAAGTCGTCGCTGTGACCTATGACATGTTCTAAACAACTTGTTCCATTTGTTTTCTCCGCAGTGGCTGTCGCAAGATGCGCGTCATAAGTCTAGCAAAGTAGAAAAAAAAAGTGTAATACCTCAAAGAGCGTCTGCCTTAGATCCCTGGCGAGCGTGGAAGTCTCTTGCAGCAACCGTTGCTGTTCGTCACGTTCTTTGTGCCAAGCCAGCTCCATACGCGTTGCTAGACCTGCTACGCGTGCTCTGCCCGATGTCAACAATCTTTCTTCTTCGTACTGTGATGTTGAAACGATTTGTATAAGTAAACAAGGCGTACGTTGAAATAAATAAAGTACTATAAAGAGCCACAAAATGAGGTTTATTTTATTAGTAGGTATATTTTTGCAAGTTTTAGAGTATCTTTTACTAAGTGATGTGGTTTACCTCGTTCAGTCTAGACTGCATTTCGGAGCACCGTACTTCAGCTGTGGAGCGTTCGCTGATGAGCTCTGTGTTGAGCTTGGAAGCTAACAGTCTTGCCTCACACAGTTCGTCTTCTAGACACGCCGTCTGTTGCTCCAATGTCGCTACTTTATTGCGGTACTCCTCCTGTAAAACACAAATTATACAAGTCTGCCCAATATCCCCACTTCGCTTCGATCAACCTGTCGTAGTCCACTTTTGGATATAAGCCTATTCCAAATTTCGTCACAACACTAGGTTTTTCGCTTTCCGCATCCAGTCCGTCCCAGTCGCCGTTTTAAAGTCGGCAGTGTTACGCTTAGAGATTTGCGGTCTCCACTCATAGACTAGTCCGTTTTGCTCCAACGGCCATCGGCTCTTAGACAGATACCACACTGTCACTTCAGCTTACCGGAGGTCACATATACTACTAAAACTAAGTCTGTTGGTTCAACTTACTTCATCAGTACTAGATATTGAGAGTCTCGGTGTTCTAGCACCCTTGTCGCCATTCTTCATTTCAGTCATCGTCTTCTGAGCAGCGTCCAACATTTGCTTATAGTTGTCTCTTTCTCGCCTAAACCTCGATACCTTAAAAATATTGGCTTTGTTAAAACTGGCACTTACGGCATGTACATATTCCCCTTTATTAATAAACCCGGTCTAAAGTATGCTAAAGTTAATTAAACCCCGAAAAATGTATGGTTAAAGTTAATACTAGTGAAGCTTTACTCCGTATTTATTCTTTTTTTTTCAAGTTTCTAGGTACATTTTTGTTTACCTGGTTATGCAAAGACTTCAGTTCATCTCTCATGGTGTTCATTTGTCCTTCGTACCTAACCTTCATCTCTGCAAGCTCATTCTTTCTCGATACGTCAGCTTGTTCAAGTCTTGTGTTCAGAGATGACAATTCTCGCTCTAATTCAGCATTCTCTGATATTAGAGTCCTATGTACCTTGGAGACTCGTTCGTAGTCTTCCAATTTCTTTCTCGCTTCCTCCAACTGCAGCGAAAAGTATCATAATTTATTATAGAACTATTACGGTTAGCGCACACTGAGCAGCAAAATGCTCGAATAGTTTTCATAGATTAATTAATATTGAACTAACTGACGACCATAATAGACTTCAAAATAGCGTGCAACAGGAAGTAGTAACAAAACAATTTAAATTGGAGATCATGTTCTGCACTAAGTTGTTGATGATTTACCTCTTTCTTAGCCATATCATGATGGTGCTGCAGAACGTCTCGCTGGTCGTGGGTGGTGCGAAGTTCGCGCTCTTTCTGTTCAAGCTTAGCGCTGAGCCGGGCGCGTTCGACTTCCCAACCACCGCCGCACAACCGGTCTTGGAGTGACGATATTGAGCTCTGCGTTATGTAGCAATAGATGTTATTATTTTCTTATAATAATCGAATATAACTTGCTTTAGAATGAAAGGCGAAATTTACCTGCAGTTCAGTCTTTTCTTTCGTCCACGCTGAAGATTGCGTGTCATAGTTGTCTTGGAGGGTTTTTATTTCAGCCAATGCTGTGCTCAATTCTTTTTGAACGTGTATTAGTTCACTGCAAGAAGATACAAGTACTTATTCATATTGTTGCAAAAATACAGGAATAAAAACATTTTAGGATATATCTTAGGAATATTAATTACCCCTGTGCCTGCTCTTTCTCTACCGTAAGCCTTGCTTTAGTAACAACGTGTTCTTCTTCTAATATTTCGTATTTACCCGTCAACTCCTCATATTCCGCCTTTTCAACGGCAAGAGAGTGCTCTAACTCTGAAAATTAATTTATAGTTTTACATAGATATTCATTCTCTTAATGTGGAAATTTCAAAATATATAACAATGTACACTCACTTTTAACTGTTTCTTCATACTCCTGTTTGAGATCAGTAATCTTCTTGGCGCCTGCGCCGGAAGATTGTTCTAGAACTTTTAGTTTACCTTTAAGTGTAGCTAATTCGGCTTCTTTGTTCTTTATATCTATATCGTGAGTCTTACGCATACGATCCAATTTCTTGCGTTCAGCCTAAAAATCAACATGATTAGTTAAAGTTGAATCTAGTTGTTTCTTCTATCATTTTGTTTAAGTAATTTAACAAGTACCTGTAAGTCAGTGTCCAGTTCTGAAGCCTTGCTCTCCCAGTAACCTGACTCTTTCTTTTCAGCTTGTAATTTGTTCTCCTGTTCTTTTTTCTCATTCTCCAACTTCGATATACTGAATTTCAATTGCGACATTTCTGATTTTACTGTCGACAATTCTTTCTCAGTCTTTTCCAGATCTCGTTTAGCATTTGCTAATTCTTCTTGTTTCTCTTCAAGTTCCTTAGTAGTTCTCTCTAATTTATCTTGCATTTGTGCCATTTCAACGGACGATATCGCTTCATCGTATTTCTGGTTCGATGTGTCTCGTAAGGCATCCTCCTGCAATCATAATTTGCATTAAAGAAATATTTTCTTTGTAATATCTAAAAAGCTGGAATTCACTGTCATAAAGACGCAACTTCTAAAAATTTTCATGGGAATAATTAAGAGGCAGGCGGTAATGCGAATACATGCTCATGTTCTAAATATCTAAAGATAAGCTGCTGCTCTTTTCTAGGAATTGTAAACCATCACGGGGTACTCAAAATTGCCAAATTTGGTACAAAAAAAGGGGACATGCGTTGGTGCGTGCCTATCAAACAGTTCATCCAAATACCAGTTGTTTTATGTGAATATCTTTAGCAGATATCGTCGATTCCAAATGAGTGATTTTGCTATCGTAGGCTGTTTTCATTTCTCTCAAATCTGTTTCTAGTGTTATTAGTTGGCTTTCAGCTTTAATAAGTTTTGTTTGCATTTGATCTTTTTCGCTAGTAAAGTCTACTGATATACGCCGCTGACTGTTGGCAAATACTTCAGCTTGCTCCTTTTGTTGGACAAGCTATTTTCGATTAAGTATGATAGAGAAAAAGATTAGTATGAGAGAATATATGAAATTAATTAGAGATTTACTTTTAGTTTAAAATGTCGAATGCTTACCTCTTTTTCTAATTTAGCCACTTTGTCTTTACGTGCAACTAATTGCTTTTCAATACGTTTGCATTTGTCCTCTGCCTCTTTGAATTTCTTTTCTAACTCACCTATCTTTTTAGCCTTATCTCCAACCTAGAAGAAACGTCATGTTAGTGAGCTGAGATTTAGCTATTAAATTAACATTATGTTCATCCAAGGGATATTTGCTAACCTCTTTGAGCAATTTTTGTTTATCTTGTTCTAATTTATTTACAATTTCTACTTGCTTTTTCAACTTATCAATTTCCTTATCTTTTACATCTATCTCTTTTTTAAGTTCCTCTATTTTCTTCATACAGTCAGACATGGTTGTATTCAGGGAAGATGCATTTTCTGCAAAAAGTATACGTAGTTATTATAACATGTTACACCTTGTTTATGTTAATGCACATATAACGGGGATGATACTCACTCAGATCATTATTAAGTTTACTGACTTGAGTCTCTAAATTTTTCTTTTCGTCTTGCAGTGTTTTGATTTGACCAGATATACTACTATTGTCTTTCTCCAGTGTTTTTAATTTGCTATTTATATCTGTTTTATCAGTTTCTAACTTTTTATTGAGATCCTTTAGTTTAGCTATTTCGGTTTGCAAGCGATTTTTCTCGTTTGTGAATTCAGAGTCATTTCTAGATAGTTTTGATCTAATATCTTCAATATCTTTCTCCATTTGAGCTCTGGTGTTTATTTCAGTACCAGAGAGTCCAGCGTTTTTCATGACGACATACATTTCACCTGCATAGGGAAGTTACGATTATTAGTAGGGACATGAATGATCACAAATCTAGATTTCTTAACATAATGTATGTTTAAACATTATTTACCGATTTCACTTTCCAAGTCCTCCACCATTCTTTTCATTTGGAGTTTGGTAGTTAAATCCGTTGGTTTTTTTGGAACCCGTGGCCTGAACGATTTGATTGCGTCTTCCTTCAATGCTTTCAATGAAACTTGTAATTGGGCTTTTTCTTTCTCAAGCTGTGAAAATAAGGGTCGAATTAATATTGAAACTCAATGAACTGGTTTTCATAAGTAAAGTTATTTGTTTACCTTATTAAATTTCAAATTCAATTTATCTAACTCTTCCTGCTTTGCTTTCAGAGCATCAGCGTCTTTTTTGCTATTGATTTCTCCACCGAATCTAACTTTTTTCTCTGTCTTGTCATCTTTATTATTTTCTAATTCTTTTAATTTGGCTAAAGCTTCTTTCAATTCCTTTTCTAGTTGCGTTATTTTAGCTGCGTTTTGTTCTACAGTTTTTTCGGATTTTAATGATTTTGCATTTTTCAGAAGCTGTAATGAACAATACTCATATATCAGATTGAATCTAAATTAGTACTTATCAATAACCATACGGATGATATTAAATTCCAGAAGTAGTAAAATGTCTGGAATGAGATCCGGTACCTGTAATTTCTTATTTTCTAGCTGTAGTTTTTCGTTATCAGCTTCTAAACTCTGTGTCTTGGAACGGAGAACATTTGCTTCTTGTTCTATTACTTGGAGTTGTCTCTTCAAGTCGACATTCTGTTGGTCGCCATCCAGCGATCTACAATATGAATTATTTGATAGTTAGCTTTATGATCTTTACATTTTGGTCTGTAATAATTGTTACCCTGGGAACATAATTATTATACTTACTTGCTTTTGATAAGTGAAGCTTTTGGTTTCTTGGCCAGACTGAGTTCAGCATGTAGCCTCTCGCAGTCTCTTTCCTTTTCTATAAGCTTTTTCCTTAATTCATCAATCTCATCTTCTAACACCTACAAGGTAAATTTTAGTTTTAGCTAACTAGAAATATTAAATTATTATTATTATTCACATTTTCATGGTTACATACTTTAACTTTTTCTTCTGCTAAGTTATTAGTCTTAGTGTTAGTTGTTCGACGAAGCGTAACTGTTGAATTAGTTTTGGGCTGACTAGCGATTTTATCAGTAAGTTCTTTGACTTGCTTTTTCAAGGAATCCTTGTCCTGTTCCATTTCTTCAACTTTTCGCCGTAAAACTGATGCTTCCTGAAAGATGTTAAAGTTTGAATTAGGAAGTGCGTTTTTTTCTAAGCCATAATATATAGAGATGAACATTTTAAAGACATTGTGTGAGCACCTGTTCGTTAAGTTCAAGTAAGAGTCGTAGTTCTGCTGGATCTTCGTCATCTGTTTTTCCATCTTTATCATTAATATCAATACTGAGTTTATTCGATGGAGGTGTTGGTGACAGCTTACGACCTACAAATAATTTGTATTGCGTTATTTATAAAAATGTGTAAATAAATTGCTCCAAAAATACAAAGCTTAATAAATATTTTAGTAAATTATGCAAAGGTTTTTGATGAAAATTAGTAAAAATTTAATGGTACTGAGTCATTGTTCCGTACACGGATGTTGAACAATGTGTTGGATAAATTTATAAACACAAACATTGTAAAAGATTCAACAAGGTCTAATTCTGACTGGAGAAAATGGCTACCATCAATACGCCGTGTAATTCAAATACACTGACAAGCATGTTAGTAAACATAAAGGAACAAAGGTAATATGTTACGAGTTAATGGTTACGCAAGTAGTCAAGTACACAATGAGCATGATGAATCACAACCGGGTTCTGATGTGCGGTGGTTCGGGAGAGGGTGTTATGTTAGAAAAACACAATCGATTTTTCACAATATAAGTATTTTGACGTACTTCTGGCTTTGGTAGCCATTTTCTTCAGCTGTAGAAGCAAGGACTCATTGTCGTCCTCGACCCGGGACGCAGTTTTACGTAAGTTATTTGCCTGTAAATATTCGTTAGTTAAAATTATTGAATTTCTACTCTAAATTACTGAGAGAACCAAAACTGTACAGGATTCTGTTAAGGACAAAATACAGGATGAAGAAAACCGACATTAAAAACTGACAAAACTGGTCATAAGTACCTATGTTGGAAATTCTTACAGCCAACGGACTGAACATTGATACGAAGGGCGAGGGATAGGGGGAGCGAGATTCAGGTGTATTATCTGGAGTAAGAGGAGGACTTTCAGATTTATTTCTACTGAATATTGCGTTGACTTCTAAAGTATCCATTTGTACATCTTTGTCTAGTATTTTATCCTCATATTTGATTGGAATGGTTTCTGTGCTAGCATCAACGAATTCCTTAGAATTGACAGCTTGTAGCCCTTTATCATAGTAAAGCTTAGCTGCTGTCTGTACACTAGCATTTCTCAGTTTCTGTTTGTCAGTTTGTACAAAATTGTTCGTCCCCATAAATTCGGTTTGGATATATTTATTTTTCATAAATGCTACTTCCGTTTGGGTGTACATTTCCAAAATATCAATCGTACTTTGTACCATTGAATCAAGAGTTATCTTTCTAGTGTCGGTCATCACATCATGCACTAAAATAGTATCTGTTTGACAACCCTCAGAGTAACTCATTGTGAGATCTTGTGGAGATTGACTGATCTGACTGACACCAATGGACGATGGACTGCTGTCTAGAGATGACAAACTCTTTTCTAAAGCGAGTTGCATTTCAAGTATTCTTTGAATGGTATTTGGTTCTAGCCCTTCATTACTATTGGTGGGTGTTTGAGGTGAATTGGGATCTGATCGGGGAGACTGTGGAATGAATTGTGGACGTGTCCTTCTGCCGACGACGCGTGGCCGATATCGACTAGCCTGTTTGAAAATAATATTCCTTATTTATCTGTTTTACTAACAAGCGACATAGGCTTTATAGAGGATAACAAAGTGATATACAATAATACATTTGAGTGTCGCGGTGGTGAGTCAGACATGTGTTGGCGGCGCGCCAGCTGGCATGCGTCGAGCGAGAGCTAATGCCCTAATGAATGCGTTGTTTTTCTAGTGGAACTAAATGATCGGAGAAATAAGTGGTTGTAATGGCATTTAACTGTTAACAAGAGATGAGTTATCGTTAAACTGTAACTATTTGTGTGTTTACTGCATTCCAAGCCGACTATAAAATTGGGTGAGGCATATAATTTAAGCATAAATTTGATGCTGCCGTGTGTGGAGATTACCGAGTTATTTGCGGTGTACCAGCGTGTTTGCACAAAGAAATCCATTTCCATCGCCATCTTTCGAAATGGTAATGCGAACATACATTATGTTGAAATATCAAAGATCAAAGCAAGACTACTGTTACGACGTTGTTTAGTAAATGATGTGTACCTCTTCCTCAGCGTTCCTCAGTTGTTCTCGAAGGTCAGCCTCGCGCTCCAGGGAGTCCTGCAGATCTCTAAGCAACTGCGCCGGGTCTTCTTGACTGCCGCCGCGGGTCAGTGACGAGCGCGAAACTTTCTATAAACACACATAACAAACTTTGCAGGTTAACCAAGCGGTTATGATAGCAATCTTCATAGGTTCGGTTATAAAAATTGGTTTGGGCATGATCGCGTTTTGAATCACTTTATGCCGAAGTTACTTCCATTAATAAAATCTATGAATGAAATATAATACGTAATTAAATTATGACCAGGTAAATGAACGAGGACGAGCGCAAAAGGAGTATATGTAAGAATCTTAGCTGGTGAAGTTACTATTATTTCTGCCTACCCCCATGGGAAAAGGGCCAGAGTTTTTTGTATCTGTATATAAACGTAAACCAAATACTGACTCCATCGTTAAGTTGGTTCTTCTTAACGCTGGCGGGCGGGGCTCCCGAGGCCGCAGACAACTTCGCGTTCGCGTCGGACAACTCTCTTTGCAGCCTCAACGCCACCTCCGTAGAACGCGCCACTTCTTGTTCTAAGTCTTTGATGCGGTTCTCACGTTGCATGCCGTCTTGCCCACCAACTATCTGGAATAGATAAATGTTACGGCTTGGTTTAGTATCAGTTACAAGACGTACGCCCGTGCATGGTATGTAAAACAGTTTATTTTACAAAATTACGTACGCACAACTTGTAACAAAGTTCCTTAGCGTGAACACAATATTATTAGAGTAATTTTTTTGCAGCATCATCGTTCAGCCGCAATACGTCCACGTGCTGGACGTAGCGCAAGCAACCCGACAACTACCGGATTCTTGAGGCCTTCACGATTGTTTGCAACATCTATATACAATGTAACAGCGAATCAATTTTCACGCCTTCCTCTTAAGACCTAGGCCAAACATTTTATGATATTCGGATAGCTCATTACCTAAAGAGGTGCCATAAATAGTATGAATTTAAAATCTCGACTAATATAATGTTAAGCAACAACGTGTTTCGCGGGTATTCTGATTTGAAACAAAAGAATAGGCTAAGGTCTATAGATTCAGTCTCATAAGACGAGACCCGGTTATTTTGGCACAGCTTGTGCAAACCCTGTGTCCAGCAACCATCTATCATTTAATCAAAAATGATTGATTGCTGTTACAGGGTCGACCAAAACAGAAATGACTTAATTGGATACCTGGCAGCAAACCGGATAGAAACATATTTATGAGTATAAATATTTACACAGGTAATTTATTGACATTGTTCTAGTTAAGATTTATAGTACTATTTATTTTATAATCACCATGAACTGCGGCCGAGAATAGACGTAAACGTCGGGTAATAAATTTACTTTGTGTTGCTGAACCTTACATTTGTTTTGACATGTTTTGGGTAACATTTACTGGCTCTACAAAGCCCCGTATTCATTGGAAACTCTGTTGAGCAACATTATTTCTCGCTTCATTAAATGTTACTGGCAACAACGGTGCATCTTTTTACACGACTGCGGCTAAAACAAAAAGGGAGGGTATTCTGGTATTCTGTATGTGTTTTGTTCACTATGAAAACAGAACACGGTGCTGCCAACATGATCCCCGCAACATAAAGAGACATTGTTGAAACGGTGTCCCGCAACTTTGTGTTCAAATGAATTGCTTTTTTGGCTTTAAGGTGGATGCCCCAAAGTTAGCCCGCGAAATTCAAATTTTCTTACGTTTTTTGCCATTTGCAAGTCAGTATCAGGTTGTATGTTGATCTAAATATGATTCGCGGCTGTATCAGATATTTATTTATAGAATTACAGTCATAAAAATCATGTATACAACTCTCTAAGTTTATATAATCATATTGAATGACTATTTCATGACATCATGACATTTGAGGATTATTCATAAGGTGTTGTATTGCTGATTGTAATGATTATAATTCTGTATATTATTCATATTTGTTACGGTCGCGAATCATATTATAATATAAAAACGTAAGAAAATTTGAATTTCGCGGGCTACCTCGGAGCATTCACCTTAAGTTGTATTACCTCTAAAAGTTTCTTCTCGTGTTCAGCTTTCTCTTGTTCAAGCTGATCAGCTTTCCTTTCAGTCTTTTTTAACTTAAACGATAAAACTCTACAATTCTTAATGGTCTGCTCTAACTCCCTTCTGAGTGACGAGTATTCATCTGCTTGGTCCTCCCTGGAAAAATAAATCAGTAATTTTAGTATTCACAGAAGTAAAGGTACCTATCTACTGTTTAGCATAGGTCTCTTTTTACGGCGAAGCAAAAAGGAGGGTTATGTTTTGATCGGTATGTATGTATGTTCATTTGTTCCCTCATAACTTCTAAACTACTTAACATAATTGATTATGCATTCACACTCCTGCGTCAGTTTGACCTATGATTCCAAAACGATTGAACAGAATGCAGTTTGTACTGCATTGGCTTTATGTTTGATGTTATTATGTACATATAAGATTAACCCATCTTTAAGGCTGAATCACCCTGAGTTTTAATAACCGTAAATTATGTTACAACACTATCTTACGAAGAAAGCACATATAGTTCAATCATAACAATAAATCAATGATCAGTACTATCTTTATGAATTTATGAACTTGAAAAACTCTCCAAGGTAAAATCTTTGAGTGATGTGCGCACTATCAGCCAAAACTATTTTGGCTACAACTCATTGGTACAATGAACTCAGTTTTTGCCAATAATATAGCATTAATAACATACTTATTGATTTTATACATAATACTTATAAGGAAGCTTACGTTAGACAAGCAGACTGCGAAAGTATGCCTTGCCTTCATAAATTAGTCATACGACATCTGCGTGGTTGCGTCTAAAAATAAGTGATCCGCGTGTCTCGGTAAACTTAACCCACATTTATCATAAGGCGGAAAGAGTTACACAGGAACAGACCACGGTTTTATTATAGTTCCCATTTTTATACGCTTTTGTAGTATTGTCCAAGCCAAAGTAGAGGTCCATATGCTAACAGTAGGTTTAAGCATAATCGGCCTTATTCTCACTGCGGGGGTACAAGCCAGAAGTAATTCACCACGCGGACACAGTAGGGATTGTAGGATGATAGAATGAAAAAAAAGAAATGAAAATAAAAAAAGATATTGAGTATTGAGTACGAATTTTTTGTTCTAGAACATGCTCGTTTCCTCACGATCTTTTCCTTCAACGTTTTGAGGTTTAAAAAAAAAAAAGGTATGTGGGTGAGTATGAGGTAAATATAAGCGTCTACATTTTTATTCACCTTGCTCTTTTTAACTACGAAGATTGGGGCCTACCTATATACAACCTAACTTTTACGTGTGATTTCCTTCCATACCTGAAGTTATCCTGCATCTCCTCAATTTCCTCCTCGAGGTCGCGCAGCTCTTTCTTCATGTCTTCGTTCTCGTCCATCAGCTCCTCGCACAACGTCTCCGCAGCCAGCAGCTTCGCGCGAAGCTGTTCTATCTGTCGGGTTTGTGCTTCTACTGAGGGGCGAGACTGGAAGTGGAAATAGAGTGGGGTTCATTTAAAAGTTCATGATAGGTAGTGTTACCATCCGTTCGTATTTTTCTGGACATGTCGGGCTTTTAGGTCCCCGTCCGGAGTTTGTCCGACCTTGTCGTGAGGCCGGACTTTTCGACTCAACGGGGTTTTTTTTTAAATTTATAATAATTTAAACGATAACTGAAAAAAGAAAGTCAAATGTCCGGACCTGTTTTGCGAATGTCCGGTTTTTGTCAGGACTTTTCAAATTTTAAAATGTTAACCGTAATGATAGGTGAATATGTTTGTTACACCACATTTCCATAGTAATGTGGCAAGTATGGCAATGGATAGTAGGTTTAACATTTTATTTAAACGCTCACGTATTACATCAATAACAGATCTAGAGATATTTTGGCTGGTGCGTTTAAATGTCTACATATGGCACGGGGTCTCTAAGTACATTTTTTTTGCAAGTAGCCTTTATGACACCTAAAAGTTCGTAATCTATGTATGTACCAAGAGTTAGAGATTGTAAGCTTACCTCAAGTTCACTCTCCACCTCTCTGACTCTCAAAGCGAGATGTTTCTTCTCGTCCTTCAGGTCTTCATTCTGTGTTGACAGCTCATTCACCTTCTGCTGCAGTTTCAGCACTTCCGAGGACCGCCCCGAACTGTATTTATTTACTGAGTCAATGTTCGCCAACCTTCGCAATAAAATGTCGCTCTTTTCTTTCTCGACCCTTTCACAGCGTTTCCTTAGCGTGTCCATTTCTTGTTTGTAGCTCTCTATTTGTTCCTGAAATTACATCATTTTCGTTTGGATTATAAACTACAATATATCTATAGGACCTTGAAGTTTCGCAATGCAGGTGCGTGGTAATAAAGATAGCTGTAGTGTTTACGTCTGTTTTAACAACGTACACGTGAAGCTACATCAGGATAGGGCTAATGTATTATTAGAACCAGTGCACGTAATGGATTGGCAAAATTCCTCAAGCAGCTGCAGACATTTAAAAGTTTTACTGATTTTGCACTTCCGAGGAGCACACAGTTGGATAACGACATATATCTCGTTCAAAAGAAATTCTTTAGCTTTTTTGATGGTACTGCGTGGCAAACAAGCGGGCGGTGCACGTGATCATAAGTGATCACCACCACCAGAGGTCTATAGAACATCTGCATTACCAGCCAGTCCAATATTGAGAAAAATGTGAAATATCTCAAGGGCCTGTCATTACATCAGCCAAACCTTTTAATTCGGAACACAGCAAATACATCCTACTAATATTATAAATGCGAAAGTTTGTGAGGATGGATGTTTGTTACTCTTTTGAATGAAATTTGGCACACATATAGTTTATAACCTGGATTAACACATAAGATACTTTTTATACCGATTTTCCCACGGGATCGAGACTTATGCGAGTGAAACCGCGGGGCGCTGCTAGTTGGTGATATAACTGATCTTAATTCTGCTTTTATCCATATAAAGGTTTACTAAGTCGTCTCTCACCTCATACTCCTTAACGTTGACGTCGACGAGTGTGTTCTCCGTGGTGGCAGTGCCCGCGGTGCTGGTGTCGTCGTCAGACTCGTCCTTGTCCCGCGCGGGTCCGCCTCGGACGGGCGGCTTCGAGCTCGATGATGAATTACGAGAGCTCTTCACCTGAACAAGTCAAATATAATGTACATTGTAAAGCTTTCGAGACTATACTTTTTTTCGAAGAGTTTCCTTTTGTCATCATTATATATTATCTCTAGTTTCGATTTAGCCAAATAAATAACTGCTGTATATGTTTATCAGTCACCTGCATCATAAAGTTGACGTCATCTTTGGTTGAACTTCTGTGGCTGTCTTCTTTATGCCGCGCAGGCTTTTCTTCTTGATGTACTTCTTTACTTCTGGATAAACTTCGTCTTTCTCTTTCCTTTTCTCTTTCTTTTTCTATACTGGATTCCTTTTCAAAACTATTCTGAGATTTTATTAAATTCATCTGGAAATAATAACCGGTGGATATTCTTAGTGCTGGATAAATTTAAATTAGAGTACTTAAATAATTACGATGGGAAATTATAATTTTAGATAAGTTCCGTCTTTTCTGGGAATACCTACGTCAAGCAGATAAAACTTTCCGTCTTGAAAATTTACGTTACAATCGATTTTAAGAACGGTAATTAATTAGGCCGTTTAACTGTTTTTCACTATTCTATTAATAGAACCTTTATTTTGAAGTAGCGTAAACAGATAATAGGTCATTTCCTCAATTAATTATAAAGCTAGCGCATTGCCAAGCACTAACTTTCATGGTGACCTTTTATGTTTATTTTGGGCAGCGCATCGCGAACAGTTCGGGTTGAAAGCTACGGGCAGTAACGATCAGTCGGTTCTATCGCTGACCCACTTGTACTTCACACGTCTATGAACCCAAGGTGAAGACAATAGTGTTATTTGGGCAGTACATTTTTAAACTAGTCGAATTTTATAAATATTTGTAGAGGAAATCTGTTGTTGCTAAAGTCGGCCGAACTGTTGGTGCTTCGCGATAAATATTTTCTGCGTTATAAGCATGTTATTCTTGTAGATGTTTCTTGTTAGATAATTATTAATGCAATAAATGATAACCTATTTTTTTCTACATAGAAATAGGTCAAGGTCAGGAAACTTTCCAAGACGATTGCGCTTGCGCAGTGGTAGGAAGAAAACCGCGGAAATGGCTTTGCCTGACGAATTTACCTACTAGTTACTGAATGTAATTTTGTTTCCTACAAGATATCTAGCATACTTATAGTACAAGTATATCTTAGGGTTCTAAGAGGTTGTGTAAAGATGTGGTTTACCTTTCGCACGCGTTCAGCTAGCGAGTCGTTCTTGCTTATAGTAATTGGTGCCTGCACCGGCGCTGTCGACGGCGGAGGAGATGGCGACGGTCGCCGCAACGTCACCGTGTCTGTGTACAAATAAATATAACATTCTTAATTTTTTTCGTAATAGTTCCTCTATTTTTTCTGATATAGTGATTGAAATTGCGACTGTTGACCGTGGTGCAAGCTGGGGTCCTGGGTTCGAACCCGAGGCGTAGCAGTCATTATACTCGACTGCGTCATTGGGTTACTACATATGAAATGAACTCTGGATATTTGACAATAGGCTCGCCCTACATAGGTACCTACTGGCGGAATATGGGTGAATGTAACCTGCGAGATGCCTGAACCTAAAAATTAAACAAACAAACCTGCAGTATGATTCTGCCCCGTATCTAAGGACGGCAGTGGCCCAGTGAGCCTTCTCTTGGGCAGCTTCAGACTGAAGGAGACAGCGTTCGTACTCTCGGACTCGTTGGCCCCCAGGTCCGGCGTCGACGTCCACGATGCACTGTTTCTCGTGAACCCTAGGCATAAAGGATGGATGTAATAGAGAGATGAATCAGATCATTTTGATATTCTTCTTCTTAGCGTTTCGATGGCAATCTAAATTGAGTCCGGCTCAGAATTTGGCTACCATTTCGCCATTTGTAGCCTCTAACAGTTCCTGTAACTTGCAGACATTTTGATATTTACACCAGGACGGTGCACCTCAATATGTGAGTCGACACCTCACTTGTGCACTTTCATATCCATCTCTCGTCTTCAACTTTCAAATCGTTTAAAGCATTCCTCATTTGAAAGTTCAACTTTTCTGGTTTAAGTTTTTCTTTTTAATTTACTGGTCTTTTCTCATAGTTGATCGCAGTAACTAAGCGAGCGTACCCCGAACAAAAGGGTTAGGTTAGATTAGACCAACCGCGATACACTCAAGTTGATCGTAGTTACCTACTTCATTGTTTAGTATGTTTAGGACCTCAAAATACGAATTATTTGAGGTTCACAAAAAGAGACACACTCATTATATTACACAGTTATAGTGTTCAACCATATTTTTTGGAAAGCAAAATGGAAATTATTTAAGGTTCAAAAACATGACTTGAAAGTACTGTATGTTGGTACAAGAACTTAGATAGGTATCCGCACATTACCAACATCTAAAATATATTGCTTGAAAGCTGCGATACAGAATTAACAGAGAAACAAACTAGTAGCAATGTATCAAGTGAACATCTAAAATTATAATTCCTTGACATTCAGAGTGTGAAATGTAACGAATTTCGGTAATAAACACGCTAATAATTTAAAAGATCGTCGTTAATAAAAATCATCGGACTTTATTGCTATCTGTACAATAAAAGTGGTTTTATAGCATCCATACAATACACTGTTATTTGATGGACAAGTGAACAAAAATATTAATCGTTAGATCTTGGATAAAGATAGTAAATAAATAACTCATTTAAACGATTCAGATAGCCAAAACTAAACTGATTAATAAAATAATTGTTCTACCTAACGTCTACATTGATAGATGTTTTTAAAATTCCATTTTTTTTTCAATCTTTGGACATTGTAACTTGCAATTACGCGATGCAATTGGATGAAAGCTGATTAAAGAATCCT
Source organism: Eupsilia transversa (assembly GCA_914767815.1). NCBI lineage: Eukaryota > Metazoa > Arthropoda > Insecta > Lepidoptera > Noctuidae > Eupsilia > Eupsilia transversa. The sequence goes on from OU611874.1 coordinate 7,288,304, forward strand.
ATATTTTAATCCAGGTCATAGTCTACCCTAATGTCTAGTTACATGCAAATTCGTTCAGCCGTAAAGCGTGTTAAAGTTACAAATATTCACATACTTATTATAATAGTAGGATTTCTCACATCTATACCTATGTTAAGTAATTGGTTAAATTAGATAGCAACTATCAAAATGCGCACGTGGGCGTGAGACGTTTAAATTAGGATCCACAATGTATGACTAATACAGGTGTAGCATTATGGTCTTGGCTCGCGTTCGCAGATGTGTCTGGATTGATATTTTCTTGTTGTATGTATTAGTGAACAAAGGAGAAGGTCAGCAGACGGACATTCTATGTGCGCATTTGATTTTATTATAGTTGAAGATAAGAGGTTGGTTATTAATAAAAGCTAGGGCGTAGGTAGGTACCAGCTATCTAATTGCGTAACACATTTTCGTAAACGATTAGGACTAATCTGCTTAATTTTGACGGTTCAACAACCTTTATTGCGTTATTTACGTTGTTGAACCTTTTTTCTTTCGATCTTATGCAGCAATGGATTTGCAATCTGTTTCAAAACGATTGTGATTGATCGTGGGTTACGCAATTAGGGTGCAGGATCTTTGTAAGACTAGGTAGTTATATGATGGGGAAGAATAGCAGAATCCGGTAGGTCTGCAAATCTGTTAGAAGCTTGCAGATCTTAATAAATGATCATTTGGTACCGGTGTGAGTTATAAACAGGAAAATATAGGTTATCATAATAGGAAGCCCCCACAGCATAAGGAAGCTGAATAGCTGAACTGTGCCGCCTGTAATCTTTGACAACTGTCATTCCGTTTAGCTCCGATGTTAAGGAACTTGGTTTGCATCTCGACACTTGTCTTGACTGGCGAAAGCAGGTCACAACTGTCAGTAAAAAAGTCACCGGAACGTTAAGGTCACTCTATCGGTTGAAAAATCTCCCATCACACATAAAGGCTTATACCTACAGTCCCTAATCTTTCCAATAATTGACTATGGTGATGTGTGTTACTATGACCTGAATGTAGATCTCCTCAATAAACTTGACCGCCTTCTCAATAATTGCATTCGATTCGTTTTCAATCTTCGTAACTATGATCATTTGATTGTGTCTGCGCACCGACTGCTTTTAAAAAGGTTACTCATTCGTCAGCGCAGACAGTCGAGAGCTCTGTCTATGTTGTTCTCTATTCTCGACAAACCCTTCTCTGACTTCCCATATTCAATAATTATAATGTTCTGCCCATAGTAAAAATCTTCTTTCTACCAAAAATCGCCTTCTACGATGTCTTTCTCACCGCTCTGGTTTCATTCGCTCTTCTTTATTTGGCCAGGCGGTCTTTCCGCTACCTCTGAACATCAGGATGGCAACCAGTCATTGTCTTTTAAAGTGAACGCACGTGTACATATACCGACGGAAGAAGTTGGTAGAAACATTATCCTAGCGCTGATTTGCTGGATTCGTTTTCTCCTCTACCCATTACGACTGTTAATTAAATAGGTTATCATTCTTAAATGATTTCTAGTCCTAATCTTAAATTCTTAATTAGTTGACATTGCAAAACCTACCTAGGTAATTTATTAAATTTTTTATCATGATGATGATGTGAGATACGATACGAATGTAATTTTTTTATCATAAAGAATGATTTCAAACACAAATAAATAAGTTGAAATTGATCGTTATTTCTCCTGACAACGTTTATTCTGTTTATAAGTATGTATAATTATATTGTATAGTCGTTTTATAAATCCCTTATGCCATGTGTCCTCTCTGCATCACCCTAAGGTTGACTGGCAGAGAATGCCTCAGGCATTTAGTTCGCATTTGTACGGTATTTTTTGAAAGTTGTGCATAAAGTTTTAATAAATAAATAAAATATAACGACCACGTAATCCACCTATTATGTAGGTGCTCGACATAGGTCATCTATCATCATATTATTAGATGCGCTAGCGTTGTACAATAGTAATTTAGTCAGCTACTATTATTATGTGTGTTAGTTAGTGCTTGATTCTAATAATTTGTAGCTATTGTTATGCGGAATGAAACTGCAAGCAGACACGGTTTCATTTAAGTTTTAACCATATTATAATTATTATGGTCTGTTCTTTTTACGTAAAACGTTCACTTTCTTGTGAATGACGTAAGCAAACGCTTTCGATATTTTGATCTAGGTATTATTCCAGCTTCCGATGCCCCCTGGGAGGAAGTAGCAGTAGATTAGTCAAGATTTGTCAAGAAAACAGTGTTGGTTAGTGTTATAAATACATCCATTCTAATCGATCCATAGTTCCAAATTAATATAATAAATGCGACAGCAATTCTGTCTGTCTGTTACGCCTTTTGAAGCCTTTTAAAGGCTGAACGTATTTGCATGAAATTTGGCACACGGGTAGACCATAACCTTGGTTAGGACATACGATACTTTTTTATCCCGGTAGTAGGATAAAAAATGTAATCCGTGGTTGGAGGCCCTGTTAATGAATGCGCCAGACTGTCATGTAACAGAACCAGATGAAGAGAGATCGTGAGGCGGGCAACGACTACACCTGCGATTGGACACAGTTCATCGTGACCACGACCATTCTGTCAAGAGCGAAGCGAAGAAGGAAATAGGTACATTCCCGTGAGATAATTTCCGGCTTACATACGGGCGGAGCCGCGGGCAAAAGCTACGAAGGAAAAGGAGAGAGAAATAGCTTACCCGTGGAGAAGGCGTCTTTTTTGGCTGTGTCGATTGTGCTGAGGTTAGTACTGGACGCCCAGCCTCGCCCCACCTTCTCCACTTCCACGCCATTGTCTTCATCACGACTTCTGTGTGCAACAAAGTAAATAATTATAACACAAACAAAAAAAATAAGTACTTCATAATGTCTAGCGGAGACATGATGTGCCCATTCAACATTATTGTGCCCATGCCCATGATTGAACATTCAACATTATCGTTCGATCGTTTTGATGCATGGACTCTACCGTTGTGTTGACGAGGATTTTTGTTTGACAAAACGACCACCTTTTGCTACCTTAAACCCTTAAGCCTACGTCTAGTCCCTTTGCTACCTTAGTCTATAATTTTTTTATACTTTCTACCAAAAATTTAAACAAACCTTCAGTTTCCAATAAGGGAATTTAGTGTGGTGTTGCTTCTTGCGTCAGTCCTGATTGACGTACGTACAAGGTACACGGTAGGTAGGTATAGATATATACCTGATGGTAAACTCTAAAACGAAGCAAGTCGTGTGAAAATGAAAGATGTGATTACACGTGTTTGATCTCCAAAACTGAGCCAAGTACACGCTTTACAGGAATATCAAAGAGGTGTTTATTTTATACACAATTCCTATTTTGTTTGTAAATGTTGACAAACTAAGCACTGTATTTAGAGCACGTAGGTCATCTACCTACATGCTCTAAATACAGTGCATGAAATATCTTTTTGATTCAGTCAAAAAAATTATGATTTTATGTCCTATTCTGTATTATTTATGATTTTTAAACTTCATTATGAATTTTATGTACCTTCTTAAATTGGTAGCGTAGGTATCTATAAACCGGCCGGCATGGCTATCAGCTCTTATAGACCAAATTGAAAGCTTTTAGCAGTTATGGACTTATTAATCATCCTATTGATATTGAGTGCGGACTCAAAACATCCTTTTCGTTGCACTTTACCACAATAAGATTAGACTGGAGTGATTTGTGTAGTTACCATACATTACAATTGATGATTTGATCATAAACTGTGCGTACCTACTAGATGTACGTATAGTGACATAACGTACGTACAAATGAAGGCGGCATGCGTCAAACTTCAGAAACCGGGCGCAGTACAAACAATCCACAAAAATGCTCAGGAATTTGGAATTGTGCCATCTTTTTTTGTTAAATATTAGAAAGAATCAACTAGGGACAGGTAGTAAGTAGACCGGCCAAAACTATACTTGTTATAGGTCATGGTTACCTCATGTTCCGTGATAGATACTTATGGCTGACCATTACCGATATGAATGGGTACTTATTGGATAGCAATAAGTAAGATGAAAATGCAACTTGCATACTTAAATTTAATTTCTTACTAATACAAGTACCTATGGACATTATTCCACAAATTGCTATAAGGCAATCAAATGGCCGCTATAAAATTAGTGGGCAGTAAAATAACAAAGCGGAAATTACGAGCGTGCTCTAAAGTGAGCATAACTTGGAATTATCTTGAGATACACATGTTACAAGATTTTAGCACCATAGAAAGATACTGTAAACTTTAGACTATCTTTTAGAGTCTAAAGGAAAAAAAACATTGGTTATGTTTGACCTACCATCAGACTTGAATTCTGATGGAACGGAAGAAATGTCGCTTGTTGGCCGGAATATCAGAATTTGTCTGTGCTTCACAAGTTATAAGGGTAGTTTGGTGGCTTTGCAAGGAGAAGCTAATCCTGGCACCAAAGGCTGAGTTTTATTTCTATCCCACGAATCGATCGATCGATCAACTAATCAGTCGGGAATACTAACTCAGAACATCGGCTAGGTAACCATGCAAGCTTTCACGTGGGTAAGAACCTACAGAAGTTTTTCTGCCTTCATTACACATTAGAGACTTATTTTCATGGCAAAGTAAGACATCGATCGTAAGATTTACTTTCTAGGTTCCTCTAACCGGCTTCCGATTCCGGCCTACATAGGTAATGATTTGTACCTCCTTTGGCCAGCCTACCTGTAAACTACATGTACCTAGGTAACTATTCGAATCGAAACATTTTATTTTACTAGCGGTTATTGATCTTATTAGGTAACATCAGCTAAGTGATGCTATGTTTCACACGTCCAATACGTTAACTACTGCATGCTAACTGAACTAATCCCATGTCTGTTTATGTCAGATCAATGTTTTATACCCAACGATGTCACTACGAACAGATTTTAAGCATGTTTATTGGATTTGCTTGTTGTTCATTATCAATGTTCTTTATGGCCATTGTCTTTACGGCCACTTTAGGCCCGGGAAGACATGAATAAGGTGGCATCGCCTTCTGTGATAACAAGAACCTATTACGCTCACCAAACCAATCGCCAAGTGTGGCAACACTACGGATGTTCCTTGTAGCAGTCTAGTACCGCTTCATGTCCACCCACTAGCACTTACGGGTTGAAATGATAGACTTCCGGTGTGCGCAGGTTTCGTAGGAAGGGCGTAGTGCAAGCTGGATAACAAGGTCACTTTTGGGTACTACTCATTAGAACATAATTTAAATTCCTTTGACACTACCGTTAGTTTAGTCATAGGATGATGGTATTGGGTACGGCCCAGTAACTGAGAAGACATGTCCTGTAACCTAGTATTATTACTGGAGTTATAATGCTAAATAACAGGGTGTTGGTAAGAGAGGTGGCACACTGACCGTGACGACGGCGTGTTCCAAGAGGAGAGGCTGGGCGTGGACACCGCGAAGTCGTCCTCCTTCTTGCGTACGCCACCGTGCTCCTTGTAGTCGCGAAAGCAACGCTTGCAGCGCGTGGGCCAGCGCACCTGCGGGTGGAAGCCCAGCGGGCACAGCGGGTCGCCCTTCGCCAAAGGGTACAAGTGATGCATTCTCACACTAACACACACAAATGCACTTTAAAAATGTCAAAGATTTCACCTAAATGCCGCTAACGAAAACAGTTCCGTCACATTCCTCCTCTCACACGCAGTCAATGCCACCACTCGTAACACAGCATCACACCCGAGGGAACTAGGAATAACCACATACACACGCAAATGTTTATGGAATGAACTTTACGATTTTACTCTATAAATAATAATTTATTCAACCAGCAACGTGTTCAGGCGCTCGTACGTCTGCACCCAACAGTGGCAATAAAAATATCTCGCTGCTAGCACTGAACCGGGCGACCTAAATCGGCTGCTCTGAACTCGCTACTAATTCTCAGACTTTCTAGGCGCGTAAACACAAACGCGATTTTATCAGCAGAAGTATTTTCTGCGAACGCCTCGCGGCGCAAGCTCCGTGATAGTTAGGTTTGTTAAGGTTCGCGTTCGTGGAGTAGCTCGTTCGTGAGCAGCTTCGGTCATGTAATACGCAATAGTCAGGAGTCGGCTCGTGCGTGCGGTGGCGGCAGGCGGCGGGCGGGCCGGCGCGCCGGGGACTGGCGGCGGCCGGGCACGGCGCCAACGCAACGCGCGCGCCGCTGCGCCACTTATGTTCTATTACACCACACACCGCTGAACCACTGCCCGCCTGCTGACCGTCTATAAAAATAAAACAGACTTGCTAATAAAACGCGTTAAGGAATATCTCTTCGCACCGCAGCCGGATACGTGAGCGCGAGCGTGTAGCACCGAACTGCATAACCTGCGCCGGCGCATCTGGGATCAGACGACGTACCTAGACCGCACCGTGACATGACAAGAAATATATCTTACACACATCCGTGTAGTGATTTTTAAATAGCTATAAACATAACCTGTGAGTAGTGTGCAAAAGCAGCCCGTTTACGCCAGAGGAACTTCGCGTTACAGATATAACAGTCAAAGAGTCAATAATAACTTTATGAATGGGTGTTGACGTCAAAGCGAGTATTTTTCATTGCGTAGGTAGGTATATACTTGTCCATACATCTCAAAGTCAGCCACGTAAATGTAAATAAAAGGCAGCTCATAATAGTAAAACTTTAATAAATCTGGTATAAAGAAAAATAGTTATAATATATATGAACTATTTAGGGATTAGGGTTTTTAATCTATGTTATCATATGGTAAACTTAAAGTCTATGATTTATTCACATAATTTACACTTTGAGACGTTATAAATTCGTTATGAATATGCTGTCATTGCGCTTGCGACGATATCGTTTGGAAGTTAATATTATAACTTTGAATACAGTGGTGACGATATACCTACCCTGTGTTATATCATGGTTATGTACTAGATATAATAATTTGCTTAAAAATTTATTGGTTTCTTGAGAAGGTCGTAAACCCTTTACATACCGGGTAGTTTAGACCTATTTCTCATATGTTCGAGGAGAGAAACTTAAATACAATGATATGTTACGTTAGAATTATTGGTTATTCTTATGTACTTTGAGCATAGTTAGCAGAAGTCTCCTTGGTTAAGTGGTTCGTCTTCCTTCTTGTCATACACTAGTGTTTTGTATATGACCTCTTCGAAGTGGAGAGCGTTCAAACCCTTGGGTTCTGCGACCTTGATTTTGACGTCACCGGGGTAAAGGATCTCACCCTTGTTCTTAGTGGAGCCCATCACGAGAGATTTCTGAAGTTTGTCGATGCAGGGGATCTCTGTAAACAAAATGGATAACCGTTAAAATAGGTTATGTTATAGGACTTTTTAGTTTTGGGGGACAAATTAATATTTCCTAATAGGTATATAATCAGCTTATAATGAGTCTACTGCCGGAACTACGGCCTCCTCTCTGTGAGAGGGAGAGGACAATATGTTATACACCATACGGGCTCAGCGTGGGTTGATGGTGGATGTCACACTTGTTCGAATTGTTTTGCGACGCGTGGCGGTTTTACCGGTGTTTTGATACATTTCATTTTTTATACGTAGTTGGAAAGCGTATTCTGATTATTCATTAGAGTTTGGATTCTGACTGTCCTAAGCCAAAACACGTGCTGTCTTTGATCTTATCTAAAAACTCTTCTTAATTCACCTATGTATTTGAGTAAACTAAATTATATTATGTTTAAATAGCAAACTTGACTAAATCTTATAGTGATATCAGTAGCAGAGTACTACCGATACCGTACCTACGTGCGCTTACACAACCAACTCAAACTTTGTACCTATATATCTACATAATCATATACACGTATTTTATACCTATATTTTCACAGTCAGTCAGTGGCTATCAAATGATTCGCATTTTCCTTATTTACCCACTACAGATAAATATTGATTGAAGCTTGAGTAACATTACTTTGTTTCTTGTAAATGGCCCGACAGACCTGCCTCTATCGGTTATACTATTCTATATGATTGTGAAACTGCGGTTGCCTAGTAATTATTTCGCAATAAGTCGAAGGTTTCTCGGAAACCAATAGGTACTTTAGAAATATGCTGTTTATTTTTTTACATATAGATATCTAGCATTCAAAAATGGTCACTGCCAGTATAGAGTCGTGTTAGCGTAAGCAAGGGAGCCGTAAACCGTGTCGGTTAGGTTATTATTAAAAACGTGTTTCTTTTCCAAAACCCTGTCCCTGAAGTACCTTACCACAAAGAAACGTATTTTCTTTCTTCTTTCTTATCTAAGGTAAGGTGGAAATTAGCTTAAGTTATCATGCCATTCGTAAATATAGGCTGATGACTGGTGGTGGTCAGCTGCAAATAGGGACTAAAACCGGCATGATCAATACGGGTTTTTATTAGGTTACAACATTTATATTTTTTACAGGAGTGGCGGCATCTACCATGCCACATGCGAACTTCGCTTCAAAGACCTGACGTCACAAAATCCTGCATCGCGCTATTAGAGTTTCCCGCGCGATTAACACATAAATATAAGACTATCCGACATCAATCTTTGGGCAATTGCCCGCCATACACAACACCCTTCTGGTCGGAGGATCCCCTCTTTTCTATAGAGTATGAGTGAACTTTACACCCTGCTCCTCATTCCTCTAAACAGGTATTTTTAAAGATTATGAATACAACCAGTATTTTATACTATTTTTTATTATTAATACCGGTTACCGAAATAAAAATTACCTCTATCTTACACGTGCCGTCGCGCGTCGGGATTAGTCAAACGGTGCGCATCGCCTGTGTGTGTGAAACCGGTATTAAAACGGTAACCTAAAAGAGGTAATTTATGTTTCTTCTTCTTGGATTACCCAGATAGCGGTAACCTTAGTCGTAAAAGTAACCAAAATTCTTCGATACCTGTACCGTAATTTGTAAAGGATTTCGGGCCCTGGCTCAAACACCTGTTTCATAACTCCATATTACTACAACAAATGTACTATTGCATTTACTATTTCTAATATCGCATACAGTACCTACTCCAAGAGGTACTCCAGTGTATTAATGGATCTTCGGAGATACGCGTTGAGCATAGAACCAAATGGAAATAAACAAGGTACGAAGAACAAACCAAGAGACTACCTCATTACTCAGGTGCTTAGAACTTTCGATGTCGGTAGATATAAAAATAATAAATTAATTATTTACTTGCATAAACTGGGTTACAGAAATCCTGAGTCCGAATATTATTTGTAGCCCTAAAAATCGATTGATTATTGAGGTCATGGATTTTGTTTTGATGCGATAAATATCAACAGGTCGCATAACATAACTCGGAAATGTGGGTGTACTATACTATAGGTACACCTCTGCCTAACCCTTCGGGGAGTACAGGCTTGATGTTATGTGTAAATATCTACTAGTTTACATTCACCTAACGCAATTTATTTGCACCTTAACTACCTTAAACTATAAAATAAAGTCTACAAACCTGAAGTAACGACTTTCTTAATGGGAGTTCCGAGCGCGTTCTCAATGACGCGTACATCGCGCACCAACTGTTGGAACTCTGTCGGCGTCAGTGAGCACACGTGGTCGGTTCCCTTCATAGTCTTCTCCAGGGTTATATGCTTCTCCAACACCTGGGCAGGAAGAGAAAGGTAAGTTAAGAACAACACAATTTGTGTTGATTCAGCAGAGTTATGAAAATAAAGACTGGACAGGTGTATTGGGGTGTTATAGTGGAAACATCGTATGAAAATCCATCGTGGAGTTTAATATAAAACTAAGTAGTCACACGGACAGACTTGAAAAGCGACTTTAGTTTTATACGATGTATAGAATTACTCAAGGTAAACGAGGGTTTCATGGATAGTTAAAGAAACTCCGTGTAGTTTAAGCTGGGAATAAGTAAAAAATTGTCCAGGAGATATTGCATACTAGAAGTTACTTCTTCTGAAACACCATCCCTGATTCTGATAGTCACCTGTTAAGGTGGGTCAAAATTGGTGAAGGGTAGTAAAAATAATGATCTGCGTGTGGTCACGACACCTCAGTTGAACCAGAACATCGCATTTCTTATTATTTTTTTACATTCTGTCTTCCGGTCCTGCCCTTGCCTACTCAAGTACAGTATACAGATACAATATAGGTAAACAAAGCAATGTGGCACAACAATAGGCACTTCAATCAACAGACTAAATAACTATCTACTGTCGTCATTAAACTCTTCGCGTTTAACCGGATACTGATCAAACGACAAAGATAATTGTAAGCTTCGGACCAATACCGGCCAAGAATAGAACAGGATGTTCTAGAAGGAAAGCCTTTTGAAGCCTTTGTCAGTCTGGAAAATTATTTATAGCCACAAAAGGGAAAGTAACATTAGACAGTTAATAATTATTTTGGGTATCGACAACATCATAATAACGTTATCGCATGTTGTGTGTGATAAACCGCACTTTATAATCTAAACACGCTATCTATAGGTACAATATAACCGTAGGTGAGTAAACAGGACCGAAACACGAAGCACAAATATACGCAAACCCACGAAGGAAATACATATTTTTATAATATTTTTCGAGTGAAATGGATCGATAGAAGTCATCGCCTAAAGGAACGTTGGATAAAACTAAATTAATAGTTTAAAGAATACTTACTTTAGCTCCCAAAGCGACTGAAGCTAGCGCTACTGCGGTGCCAACCTCCTGTCCAGAGTAACCAATAGGGATATCAAAAGTGTTCATATAATCTTGGATCACGGTCAAGTTGCAGTCTTCATATGGAACAGGGTACGCCGATATGCAGTGTAGCAGGCAGAAATTCTTATGTGTCCCCGATATTATGTCATAAATAGTTTTAACTGCTGATTTATCGACCATCCCCGTTGAGATAATAAGTGGGACCTTTTTAGAGGCCGCATATTTCAAGAACAATAGATTGTTCGAGTCTCCAGAGCCGATTTTGATGAATGGCGCCTTTATGTTGACAAGGAAGTCGAAAGAAACCTGAAATGTTATGAAAACTTTGGTTAAATATTGCGGTTTCCGTAGTCTTTTGTGATTTCGGTAGTGGGTAGTTTGTTTTTGTCCAAACTCGCCAGGTACCTAGTACCTAAGTACTTATAATTTGGTGATAGTCCCGAATATCTTAAATTATGTAAGAACATGTTACATTCCGTTAGGGATGTTTGGATCGAAGCTGGAAATACCTATTATATGTTTTTATCTTTTTGTGTCCTTTATAATGCCCTTTCCCAGTCCAATCTTCAAAGCAATTTAATGACGGATAATAATTTCTTGGTCAAATCAAGAATGCTAGCAATTAATAAAATAGTCACGTCATACTACGTGCGGAAATGTCTTTCTACCTCTAATAATGGATTTAATAGCATGAAGCGTGAAAGTGTTTCGTTGGGCCACATACTGCCAATACACATTAAATATTTAGTATAACTTCCGTGCGAATCTGCAACTAATATTAGCGTGGCTATCAGTGATATAAATACATTTTGCATTGCTTCTAAATCGAGCTTCCATGAAGATATTATTCCACGACATTCGTAGTTGACTGCTTAAAGCCGTACATGTTAAAGGAAAAGTGTGCAAAACTGCAGTCCTCTAGCTATAATTTACGTGGATGCTGAGATGGGCAGGTGTCACTCTTATGGACAGAGTAAGAAACAAGCATATCCAAGGAAGTTTTAAGATCCGCCCAATCGAAGAAAAACTCTCTGAAGCGCGCCTGAGGTGGTATGGCCATGTAATGAGAAGGCCCGAGAAACACATGACTAAACAAGTCCTCTACATGAATCAGGTCCCAAGAAGCGATGTACACCCCTTTTCACGTGGGTGTCTAGTTTCAACAACGACCTGATGACCAATTGAAAGACTCGACGAGCCAGAACCGAAGCATCTGGCGGAGAATGACGAGGAGAGCCGACCCCAAATTAAATGGGATAAGGCTCGGCAGAGAGAGAGATTCGTAGTTACTGTTTTAGTGGTACTGCTTAAAGTATCTTGTGGTTAGTGGTCAATGAACTTTTTCATTTTTCATTGGCTTAATTAGCTTTCTCCAGTATCAGGTCACCAATGATTGACTGATTAAAGATGCAGAAAGATAACTTACCATGTCCATAGCTGAGGCTGTGCATAATATGCCTACTTCATGTGCATATTTGAACAGTTCCCTGTACTGACTCTCCGAGAATTCCAGATGTCTTTTATGATCACCATAAGTCTTGCCCCATGAATTAGGGTTATCGTACGGTCGCTCTAAGTATTTCTTTGTAAATTTCTCGTTGAGACAAGTCTTTTGAAACTTGACACAGTTGGCACCTGCATCCTGTAATGTCAATTAAGAAATATATGTAGCAACTGTCTATATGTAAGACGAGTTACAGCAGATATGCTATCGTCCATATTTTGAGATCTTAAATACAAATGAGATATTGTAAATCTTATTAAGTCGACTTGTTTTGATGACATCATCTGTACAAACAGATTACTATGAAAATTTTATAGTAGATATCGCGACTTCTATGATATAAACTAATGTTAAAAGTAGGATGCTAAGCCATGTCATTAAAATTACTGATTATGAAACGATGAACCCGAGTGTAACTTAACGCAAGCAAGTGGGTAATTGTTAGATAAAACGTGTGTAGACAGCACATGCATCCAAATGTGCCTTTATCTAAGTACATAGCACATTAGGTAGACAGATAGATAGGATTAATCAAGGTTTTAGTATTCAGTATCTATTGTGTATTGTCGCAAAGCACTGGAATACTTATTACATTAGTTTGAAGAGAATGTTGGTTCTCTTTGTTTTGTTTTTCAACGTAAACAAAGCGAACAAATGTTTTCCTGCTTCAATTGTATTGAAAAGTGGCTTACCTTAGCGGCTTTTATTAACTTTTTTGCTATTTCGATGTCGCCTTGATGGTTCTGTCCAACTTCCGCTATGATGAAGCAGGGATTGCTGCCGCCAACTTTGACGTCGTCGTTTATCTTTACTTCTACCATATTCATTGTCACGCTCGTTCCATAAAAACAAACAAAGCGAAACCGGCTTTCGGTTCCGACTGCGCGTAGGGTTCACACTGGCACTGTGCGAAGGTTTATCGACCTCTCGCTCAAGATCAAATCGGATAAATAAGGTCAATTCAATATAAAGCGAGCAGCTCGTTGCGCGGCGGCCGCTCGAGTGCGCGCGCCTGCGCCGCCGGCCCGCACCCGCACCCACTCCGCATGATAATTGATAAAACCTGTACGTATGTACGACTACGCTCATGACCACCGGCATGTCCTGGATGAAGGCAAAAATACACAAACAGTATCTCAAAATATATTATTTATTGCTAATAAATTGCATTTCTCGAGACTTATACAAACAAAGAAAATATATTTTATTATGTACCTACATTAGCTGTCGAGTCTTTGTTTTCAATTTCAGAATGTTTACATTTACACTGATTGTAATTATTCATGGTCATACATCGCACGAGGCCATTTTTGCGATATCACTGTGATTTTTGACCCTATCTCCGATTGCACGGTTAACTTTCGACTCGGTGGGTTTACCGAGATAGTTGGAGATGTATCGTCCCGCCTCGATGAGTTTGACGAGGTCGATGTGTGTGTTGAGTCCCAGGCCGTACAGGAAGTACACCAGGTCCTCTGTGGCGAGGTTGCCGCTCGCCCCGCGCGCGTACGGACACCCGCCCAGCCCCGAGATAGATGAGTCCACGGTTTTTATATCGAACTGCAAAAACAAGTTATGTTAAGAGGCTTGTCTGATGACGTAACTAGAGTCATGCGGGTGTGTACTGTAGCTCTAACTAAGAAACTGGTCAACACTATATTATTTTTATTTACTTTTACAATTCCCCCCCCCGCCCGACGTGCTCGCGATCGGTCGTGTTTGTGTACGCTCTGTGTTTAAAAAACAATTTAAAAGTAAAAACCTTGTTTTAACTGTCTTTTTGCTAAACAGTATTACCTTTATTGTCACAAGAAACGTAAATTATCGGTGTAGATACGTTAAAGTGCGTAATACCAAGCAATAATAACATTTCAAAATCTAAAAAGTTGTTATATGTGTTGTGATTATCGGGTAGTGACACTCCGCGCGTGACCTTGCGTTTAAACTAGCGGTCATAGACCTCGATGAGTTTTTGTTAAAAGAACCAACAGAACTCCAATTTCGTCTCTTTATCAACAGCGCTCATAGCCTAGCAGTCTGAGGCGTTAGATGGTGAAACGACGTGTCGCAAGTTCGAACCCGACTGACACACTCCACTTTTTGTAGTTCGTCTGCTGTTCTAACATTACTTGGAATACCCGAATACTTTCGTACTCTCTAATACTACTTAGAGTACTCAACTAAAATGTTACATTCACCTCCAACAAAAAAACCTGTGACACAATCTCGCTCTGACACGGATATTAACAAATTATGCGAAATCAAGCAAACTCTTGAGTCAAGTACGCCTAATGTAACTCAAAGAGCCAAACGTCCCAGGTCTTCTAGTCATGAAAGTCCGAATAAATATGACCTGGACCTCAGAAATGAGCTCAAAGACATGATGAAAGAGTTTATCTCAAACCAAAACGCGCGGCTTCTGACTCTCGAGACTCACATCATGGACCTCAAGAATTTAACCACTAAAATAGACACCTCGAACACTGACCTAGTCAGCTCCGTGAACAATATGTCAGATCAATTATTTTCTCTTGAATCTAAAATCACAGGGCTTGAGAAGGAGCGCGTCGAAATGTCATCCCAGCTATCAGATCTAGATCAAAAAATAGAAAGTTTGGAACGTAACCTTATTAAAACACATGTCGAAATTCGAAATGTTCCTCTACGCCCACGAGAATCTAAACAAGATTTATATAAAACAGTTTCTCAGCTTTCCACTACTCTGGGTGTCAACATATCACCTGAAATACGAGATGTATCTAGATTTCGTATTGATAAGAAAAATAATTATTCGGCAATAAGTATTGAATTTACAAACACTCTTCACAAATATAAATTCTTGGATTCTGTAAAACAGTATATTAAGAATAATCCCACACGAAAGCTGGACTCTGCAACCCTGGGATTTCAGCTAAAGGACCCAATGCCTATTTTCATTGCAGAACAACTAACCCCGCAGGCTAGAAAACTGTTTTACTTGGCTAGAAATCTTGCTAAGCTGCAAAAATACGAATATTGCTGGATATCGAATGGCCGTATCCTAATGAAAAAAACAAAGGAATCTCCCTACATAGTGATAAAGAATGAAGCCCAATTGAAAGACCTTTCTAATTCACCTGAAGCATGACTACATTTACTGGATTTTAAACCCGATTTACGTTTGTGGGTACGCCCAAGTTGTTTACCTAAAATAATACTTATAAAATGTAAAACTATATTTTTTCTAATTTTAATGCATGCAAATCATTTATTATTTATAGTCATAAGACCTCTGCTGTACAAATTCACTCACACTTACACCACTCACCTCTCCTCACTCACACCAGAAACATACAAATCCAAACTATTTTCCTTCACATATCATAACACTTCACCACACACCATTCAGCAAGCCAAAAACCACGCTTTTTGTTCATATATCCAAAACAAAAAAATTCGATAACATAGACTCCCTAAATGATAATTTGGATAACTTTTCTGTATCTAACATTTACCGTTGCACCCCAGAAGAATGTTTACCGATCATTAAGAACCCCTCTCTTTACCACAAAATCTTATCGCAAAATATAAGATCTGTTAATCGCAACTTCCTTAGTTTTGAAACCCTTCTTACCCGTCTCTCTTTTGAGTGCGATATAGCCGTACTTTCCGAATGTTGGCTTGCCTGCTTAACTAACTCTAACTTACCCCACCTCCAAAACTTTTCTTGTCACTACACCACTAAACACCAGAATCAAAGTGATGGTGTGGTTGTCTACATAAATTCAAAACTAGATTACAAAGTTTATGAACCAGAATTTCATGGCTCTGCCTCTGGTTTAATTGTTGAGCTAAAGTCAGATGTAGCAATCGTTTGCATTTACAGATCTCCCTCAAATGAGAATATTGACATCTTCCTCAGATCACTAAACGAAATTTTACCTTCTCTATCCAATTTTACTACAGTTGTCATCACAGGTGATATAAACATTAACATAGATAGTTCTAATTCTCCTTTAGAAAATCGCTCTCATGACTATCTCAACTGTCTCGCATTCCTTGGTTTTTTACCGACAAATTGTCTACCAACGAGAGGAGACAATTGTCTTGACCACACTGTTCTTCGATCTAGACTACCGTCTTCTACCTTCATTTTTGATTCCACCATAAGCGATCACTCCTCAACTCTCCTTTGTATAAATTCAAAGCCACGACATAACTTCCACATGACCACAATTTCGAAGGTCGACTATGATGCCTTGGATCTGGCTATGGAAAACACAGATTTTTCACATATATTATCCATGACTGATCCCAATGCAGCAGTGAATTCCCTAGTGCAAACTCTTTCACAAAAAATCACCTTACACACAAAAACCAGTATTGTTCCAAAGCGTAATAGGATCCTAAAGCCCTGGATTACCCCAGGGCTTCTGAGGTGTATTAGGAACAGGGATGCCCTGCATAAAAAACAACAACATTCTCCTGACAATGAACTGATTAAAATTACCTATGTAAGATACAGAAACTTCTGCAATAAAATCCTCAAAAAAGTTAAGAGACAGTTCGACTCTGAAGAACTTACCAAAGCTGGACGGAACACTAAACTTCTTTGGCACACAATTAAGCGTATCACGAACACCAACATCACTACTCACATTCCCACAGAATTATTTTCTTCTTCCACATCCCCTCACCAATCCGTTAACGATGTTAATGCTTACTTTGCTAATATTGGTAAAAATCTTGCCGATTGTATTACAAATACCCAATCCTCATCCTGCCTTCTGGGTTCACATAAGTGCTCTACGTACACAAGTAGCTCTAACTCTTTCGTGATGTTAGGAACAAGCCCCGATGAGATAATCTCCATTATAAAGTCTCTCAAACCGAATGCTGCAATAGGACACGATGGCATCTCCACGATATTTTTGAATAGATACTGCATGCTTCTGTCACCCATCTTAAGCCACATTTTTAACCTCTGTTTTGACTCCGGTACTTTTCCTTCCTCCTTCAAATTGGCTATCATTCACCCTATATTCAAGGGGGGTGACCGTGGAGCTATAAATAACTATCGCCCTATCGCGGTGCTATCTGCCTTATCTAAGCTCATGGAAAGACTTATAAATAAAAGACTCATCAATTACCTTGAGACTAATAATCTGCTTTCAACTAGTCAGTACGGTTTTAGAAAAAATAAATCGACTTCTGATGCGGCCTTAAAATTGATTACTGGTATTGTTGACAAACTCAATAACCGCAAAAAATGTCTCACTATATTTATCGATCTAGCTAAAGCATTCGATACCGTTCCTCTCCCTTGCTTACTATCCAAACTCGAAAGTCTAGGCGTCAGAGATCAACAACTTCAACTCTTTCAGTCTTATCTCTCTGGCCGCTCACAGTGGGTCAAAATTGACAAATATTTAAGTGACGTGCTGCCTATTGCCTACGGTGTACCGCAAGGCAGTGTCTTAGGTCCCACGTTGTTTTTGGTTTTCATCAATGATCTCTGTAATATGAAATTAAATTCCGGAAACATAGTTTCTTTTGCCGATGACACTGCCATCACCTTCTTCGACAACTCGTGGTCTAGTCTCCAAAGTACCGCTCAGAAAGGATTTGATGTCGTACGTAGCTGGCTTATGTCTCACTCACTTACCTTAAATACCTCTAAAACAAAACTCATTACTTTCTCTCTCAACAGCACATCACAACCTTCGACTCCCGTAACTTTGCAAGCTCACAGCTGTCAATTAAACACACCAAACTGCAACTGTCCACTAATTACATCTACTGATACAATTAAATACCTTGGTATTACTCTAGACAAGTACCTCAACTTTAAAGCACATACTACTCTCTTGACTGGTCGTGTCCGCAAACTGATTTATTTTTTTAAAACTCTAAGACACGTTGCCAATGTACATGTCATACGGTCTGTATATTTTGCAATGTGCCATTCTATTATTTCTTACTGTATTACGAGTTGGGGTGGAGCTGCTAAATCAATTCTCAAGCCTCTCGAGGTAGCGCAGCGAGCAGTCCTGAAGGTGGCCACATTTCGACCAATACTTTATCCAACCTTTGACCTCTACCAGAAATGCAGGGTCCTTACCGTCCGCCAAATGTTCATACTCAGCACGATTTTGCAACAGCACACTAACACACCACTTGCACGTCAGTCGACAATACCCAGAAGAAGAAATAGGATATGTACTGTACCTCATCCATACTTCACATTTACAAAAAGATTCTTTTTTTATCAAGGACCATTTCTATATAATAGGTTAAACGCAATAATTCCACTGCAAACTTGTTGTAAGCTAACATGCAAACAGCGGATTACTGAATTTCTTTTTACCAAAAATTATGTTGATACCGAATCCCTTCTTACAACAGTGAAGTAACTCATAGCATAGATACACACACTCTCACTCTCACACCCACACACACACACGCACACAGACACACACACACACGCACACAGACACACCCTCACGCGCTCGCACTCACACATTCTTGTACTGGACTTTTATTTTGATTTATTAAAAATTTCTATTAATAAGAATTATGTACTCGTAACAGTCTCAGAATTACTCTTGTCCTACTTTCGGGAAATGTGGGCTGATTGTCCTTAATACAGGCTACTACGTAACCTAGCTAGGACATCAGATTAGAAAATTGTATTGTTACCTACTCATCTCAGATGTAAAATATTCCTAAGTTCTCATCCGACTTTGTAACAGACTGTACCACTTTTTATGAAATAAATATTACTATTATTACTATTATTACTATTACAATGTATCCAGCTGTTCTAGATAGGAAATGATAATTTTTATCAGCAACAGTGGCAACGTTGTCTTTGTGAACGTATCAACAAGCTTGAAGAGGTTTGATAAGTAAGATTCTAGAAGTGTTATTATTTATATAACCGGCGAACATGAATATGTACCACTCATAATATTTATGTAGAAAGACAATAACAGCACGTAACATACTTAAAAGGTGTGTTATCGTACAAAGCAAGGTAAGAATGTGAAGCGTCTAAATTAATTTATCGCATAAGGAAATATGTTTGGCATCTGACGGTTTGTAACTGTGGGGCAATCAGCACTCAATATGTAGACCGCGGCAATCGTAGCGACTTGCCCTGGTTTCGTCACACAATTTTTGTACGCTGATAAACTTTCATCTTGAGTTCATTGAGTCTAAAATTGACGTTTGACATTAGGTCATTTCTATTTAATGGCACATTTATTCCTACTCGGATCACAGTCAGAATCAAAGTGAAATCTATTGAACAATATTAAATCAATTGTACCCACAAAAGTTGCCCAGCTTCATAAACAAGCCACTATGGAAAGGCTAATCAAGTATTTTATCATCATTTAGCCGAAGCTCAACACAGAATGTTTTGTCTCCCCCGAGAATCACCACATCGACCGGCCAAGTACTTTTACGCATCCAGCAGTAAAAAATGGCTAGGAAACAAAGGTTTACACAATAAGGCTCAATTTTTTGTGTTGACATCTCCCCATTCAAAGGAGTAAAACTAGGGCAATCTATCAACAAACATTGAAACCAATGTTGCCCTCGTTTTATCACAGCCTTTTGAGTAATAAAATCATAACATAACTACCTCTAATCCAGCCAGCAAGTTAGACAGAGCCTGTCCGTATGTATCGTGGAAGTGTAGAGCCAGTTGTTCAGGCTTGGCGACAATCAGTACTTCTTTCATCAGTCGCTGGACGGATCCCGCGGTGCCCACGCCTATGGTGTCCCCCAGGGAGACCTCATAACACCCCATCTCGAACAGCTGTTCGGTTATCTGTTATGAACGGTAATAATTCTCATACACATGTTTTAAATCTTCGTTGACATTGCAACAATAGAGGAACCTAGTTTTTAGGTGAAATAGCTTACCTAGAAGGTCGAAAAATGTGTTAAAATTAGATAACTTACTGCTTGACTAATTCATATTTTAAGTTCTATGCAAACATTATGTTTGAACTTAAAATATTAATTAGTCCCTACAATACACGTTATATACAGGGTTACTTGTAATTCGACGTATATCCGTTAGGAGCTGATAGGGGGGCCAGAATGCAACACATTGAACACCCCCTATGTATGGCCGAAATTCAATAGTTCTCGAGATATTTGAATTTTACGGGTTTTTCGATATTTACCCAAAATTTGACCTTTAATTCCAAATAAAAAAAGAACTACATATTGAATGCGTACCATTCAAGAATGATATCGTAGCTGGCACTTCAATCAAGCTATGAACCTAATTAAAAGTACTTAATTCAACGAAATAACTAAAATTATGAGCGATTTAAGAATAATATCTTACCAATATTTTCATTTTACGCTTCAAAAACGTTGTCTCGTCAAAAAAAAATAGTATGACGTTAATCGTACAAATAACTAAAACAACTTGCCTATTCTGTAAGCTTTCCAAAAAGGTATAAAAGTTAAATTTAAGATACGTAATTCGTGGCATGGCATGTGTTTGAATCAGCGTGGGGACAGAAATCATCTGGGTTTTCAGTTTACGATCATCCCTAAAACTACCGATTTTACTGGCGAATTTCTTCGTGATGGGTCGGGGTGTGCGGGCTGTTTTATAACCGTTGCAGAACTTATATCGGCACATGGGAACCCAATGGGAAACGTGAGTATTCATCGATCACAGTTATTACAAGTAACCCTGTATATCACAGGATTTTTTTTTCGATAACCATTGTTATAACTAGTCATTTCAAATAGGCACATTTTGTGCATGTAAATTGATAACTTTATATAGATGCAATATTATTATCACAAAGTCCAGATCATTCTGTTATTACAAGTAGAGCTAAGTAGATCATTCATATTTAAGCAGCTTATATCCTTCTTTTCATTCATAAGTGAGCTACGGAATGCTACTACAAACTGTTCACCCCCTTTGGAATGAGCGTGATGTGTATAATATATCGAAACTTAATAATTCTCAGAACTGTAAAATGGTTTGTTTACACCCGAGATGTCATGTGTACGATAAGAATTACTTTAACATAGTCATAAAAGTGAATACCGTCTGGGCAAGTTGGTAATGTTGGTATGGAATTTACGAATGACGTAAGAAATTGTTTATATTACAAGAAACATTTTTTTTTATAAACAATGTTTGGCTCTTGGATTTTTAAACACAATGTTTCTGTCGAAAAACAGCTGCTACATGTGTTCCGAAATTACGCAAAACATTAGGTTCTTCATCGTTTTGCATGTAATGAAGTAACAATAGTCTGTTTCGGTCATTCTTATTGTCATAGTTATCTTAAAATAATCGTTTATTACCTTGGCGATGCCTTTCGGATGTATAGGTCCTTCGTAAGGGCAGCCGACGACACAGGATACATAGCCTCTCACCCTGAGGCCGTCCTTCACAGCCTGATCAGCGACCACCTTGAACCTCTTCAAGCCTTCTTCTACGGAACAGTTAAGATTCTTCTGAGAGAAACTTTCGGAACCAGCCGGGAATATCGCTACTTCTTCCACGTTGCATTGTTTCTGTATGAGAAATAAAACACGCATTCATATGTAGTATTATTTTCCATCGATATTTACAATGACACTGATAAAAGGATTCTTTGCTATAATAAGATAGACCATAAGATTCTGACAACAGTTTTAGCTTTTGGTCATGTGGGGAGACCACATAGATAGGGATAGAAAGTCACGTAATCCCAACTCAGTCCTGAGATATTTTTGAGATGGCGACTAAGATTTATATCGGGTAGATCTCCGGTAACGCCAAAAACTTTCCGTGCCATTGCTGAAACTGTATATTTGCGTCTGCTAAACATAGCAGTGAACTAAGAGAATATAACTAATAATATGAAAGTTCTCAGCAATACGCTGCAAGATAGACAAATAAGTATTACGTAAATAAGATCTTACAGCTGTTTCATATCCCTTCAGATTAGGCACAAGTACTGGGTAGTTGACTCCATGGGCTCTCGGTACATTCTTCATGACGTCAACTCCATCGCTCATTTGTTTCACCCATTTTGGACTCACGAAACTATTAAAGAATTTAGAACTAATTTTAGGCCACTTCTTCCTCATCAATTTCATTTCAGTGTCGTATCATGATCTAGAATGTAGATCTAATGATAAGGTCCTATGTATTTATCTAGATTCTGGCCATATATCAATCTTAGGTCCGGACTGTTAAAGCCAGGCCATAGGTTTAACATTTTAAGACTATGGGTGATCCCTTAAATATAATCTCATTCTCATTCCCAAATATAGTAGGCAGTCCAATGATTTCTAATACCAATGGTCTGCGGTAAATAAGATTAACTAAGAGATAAGGATCTAGCTACGAAGTGAAAAACGGAATCAGAACTAGAATTAATTAGTTTTTAATGGTTGCAATCGTGGAAAGTTCCCAACACCTTAAGAGGCACAAGTTGATTACGCGATAAGTTCGATACTGTTGTTGCAACGACAAACTGTTTTGAACATTATTGTGCAGTTGCCTTTAAGCGAAAACCAATTAAGAATGTAGTGTCGAGTCTTATGTTACCTACCTATATATCTTAGAAGGTAGTAGGAATCAGCGCGGCGGCAGCGTCTAGAGACGGCAATAAAATTCGGTGCGCCGAACAACAACTTTTATCACGGACCGCCTTCAAAACCGTCAGTCATTACGTCAGCACGTCATTTGTGTCGTAGGACCCGTAGGGCGAGTAAACGATGACACGTTTGGGTCTAGCAGCGGCCGCCGAGGCATCTCCGTGCTCTGTGGCGTGCATCAATCAGTGCATAATGTACGTCCAGCGAACTTGTTGCGGTCAGCACCGTCTACTGGCTACAACTTGTCTAACTGGCCAATTTTATTACTACGGCATGAGACGAGCTATGCTCGTTGTTTGGGCTGATACAAGTGGATCGAAAGTAAGGGGTGAGCAGTAGACTACCAACTTTATTTTACATGGATCGTTTGGTAAACAGAGTTTAGAGACAAAGCCACGAGCCCTGTAATTCGCCGGCAATTACACACAACAATGCTCAGAAACAAGGCGGCTGACGTATTTGACTACAATCATATACCTACCTACACTTATTTTCTATTTCTGAAATAATTTTGCCAACATGATCCTGCTGTCTGGTCTGCAAGTGGCAATAGCAACTAATCTGCAATCAACGACGAATTGCTACACAGGACTGGTTGTTTTGGTCATGTTCGGGGGAGGCAATGGCGGACTAAGCCTAACGGGGGCCCGGTGCGGTAAACTAAATTACCTCCCGCCCAGGTATGGAGAAAACATTGCGAACGAGGAGAACGTTAGGTTTTCTTTTGACCATTCATACAGAAATAGGAGATACTTTGTCGACATATATATATACGGAAAAAATTGAGCGATAACCGAATACATGATGATAGAGCGAGGGAAGCAAGCTGACATTTTTTTCATTTGAAATAGGAATTACTTTGTCGACCTATTCAGAATAGTTTGAGAACGTAGGATGCAAGAGCGTGCGAATCAAGGAAGTTCGAAAATTTTAGCACCCCGCCTCAGATAGGTACCTAAGGTTTTCTTTTGGATATCCATACATAAATAGGAGTTACGTTACGTTGTCATTTTTCAAAGGAAAGTCGGAGTAAAAACTAGACGCTGCGGCCAAAAGTACTGTCAACTTTGTGCAAAGTTGACTTAATTACTTTTGGCCACGGCGTCTAAAGAATGTAGCATGCTAGAGCGAGCTCGAAAAATTTGATTAAAAAAAAAATCTAAAGGGCGGGCCCCCAGGACCGGGGGTCTGGGGCGGACCGCACCTGCCGCCACCCCTTAGTCCGTCAGTAGGGGGAGGCCTAGGTATGTCTAGCAGTGGACGATTTTCGGCTGAACGATGATGATGAAGGCACATTGCTAATATTTTCTAAATAAGAATTTTGCAATCTTTAGTATCTTTTTTTGGTACAGACAATGATATTAAAAAGTGATTGCTGCAAGCTTCGAAGTTGTTTTTAGCTGCACATCTTTAGAAAGAGGATCTAAGACCTATAATTAAACATTTCAAATGGCAGAATTTTTGCAATTGCTATGCAAGCATACTGGAACATAATTTACATGCATACCTAATTATTTACTGTACCTACCTATTATTTCAATATCAATTTCAAATGTGAAGCTAACAATAGAAGAATATTTAACAAGTTTTTTATGACTGGGTGAATGGAATATTTGTATGTATATGCTAATTAACTGTTACACAAGCAAGACTGACGCTTAAAATAAAACCAATCAGTGTTATATTAATTTAACAGTTCCTCAGGACTGGGGAATATAATCCACAGAATATTTTGCTATTATTGTTGCAAACCAAATGTTTAATAGGTGGGTACATTAATGATAAATAATTTAAACAACACCTAATATTAATTATTAATCTGTCCAAGCAGCAAAGGGCAAATCATGGTAACATGCTGCATGTGGTAGGTAAGGATCAGCATAAACAACAAAATATGTGAATGGTAACAAAAACATTTTTGGGGTAAAGGTATTGATTTATACATATTACTAGCGTAAAAGGATAGAAGTTAATGAAAATGCATTTTTGAATACTAACAAATTTTTTACATAGCTGGCGCTTAGTTTCATTTTCTGTGCTGATTGCAGTGGAGAACATTCCTGTATGGAGAATTTTATCTAATAAGAACTTTAACACCATTGTGTTATGTGAAGAATAAGAATAAGTTGGATAACATTCACTAGTGTCAATGGATAGTTGTATGTGATAATTATGTTATTCAAATTATTCACTATTAGATCCTTCACCAGAACCCGAATACTATACAAAAAAATTGCCATGTTTTGCAGTAGATAGGTACTAATCAAATCAAAATATTATAAATATATAAGTAAATAGGTGTTGTATGTGTAGTGACAAATAATAAATTAAAAGAAACAAACCTTGCAGACTCAATGTCTTTTATTCCAGCTGCAGCCAGTTTATTTATGAGTTCTATTTTAATTTCCGTGGGAACAAATTTAGACTCATTTTGAAGGCCATCTCTTGGGCCCACTTCATAGATCCTGATTTGAGGTGCTGTTGTACTCTGAAAAAATTATAAGTAAAGGGAATTGACCAGTTTGGAACAAATGATGCCTAGACATGGGACTTCTCAATCGTTACTTCCAAATGGTTCCTTGAAGCAATTTATAAATTTAAAAAAATTGGTAAGTATCAGAGATAGGACGTTTTGTTTTTAAGGTTTTTCTGGTACTTACTTTTATTTATTTATTTTATTATTAGATATGTATGAAATAGCATCGTTACGTTTGAACTAGAATCATATCTTAGGAAAAGGTAAGTATATCTTATGAACATTCAGCACTGTAATGTATTTATTTTCTTTCCTAGCAAAAAGTAAATTCAAACTACAATATTGATAAACCCTAAAATGAGTTTTTAAACTAGGTACCTACTTAATTAATTGATTTACTTACAAGACTACGATGAATCAAACTTTTCAGTAATTTGGAGTTCATGTTTTTGGTAACGTGTGTCATTTTAACTACTTTTACGTAACAAATAACTAATTATTTCTCAGATATGCAGAGTTATGACCGTCATTTACTTTTGTTATCAATCATTATCAAAAACTTGAAGATGGAATGGAATGTCATGTTTTCGAATTTGTTTAGCTTTTGTTATCACAAGCAGTTATCACCTGTCATCTGTCATGCTCATGCCTGACAACGTTGTCGATGGCAGACAACGGTTTCACGTGTTAGTCTAAATGTTTGCTGCCTGATCCGTTAGATTTTGTATGAAAGTATTTATTATTCATCAAAAATGCAACGTGACTAAATGAATGAAAAATAAATACTCTTATATAATAATAATAAATTTTCTTATTAGATTGCTCAAAAGATTCGTATTCAACACAATTGAAAAAACTAGTCTGTCATTTGACAGAGCTTGCTGCTTGCTGGGATTTTGATTTTCTGTCAAAAGTTGTGTTCAATCAATGCGGCTTTTTTATTGCCGAAATCTTCTTGAAACATATTAAAAATAAGTGGAACTTTACAATGGGTTGAGTATTATTTTTGATTATGTAAAATAATTTCGTACAAATAACATATAAACACATTTTAACTTAACTTTTTATTATTTCAGCGGTAAACAGTGCCACGTCTTTCGTGTTATCATCAATTTTGACTCTGCTAATATTTTCGGGAATGCAGATGTACAAACCGGTGCTGATAAGATCGCCAGTAACTATAATATTTGGGGGTTACCTTGGTTCATTGATGTTCTTGTTCTTCGTTACTGTATCCTTTTTACAAATTTCGGTTAATTAATAGTTCTTAGGATGTTTTATTATCATACACCACCACCCACCTAGCCTTAAGATCAGCATAATAAAATAAGTAGAGAGTAAAAACGCATTGGGATATGCTGAACCGACATTCAAGCAGTCCATAACAGTGACTGTAGACTGACAAAATTTTAACACATCAACTCCTTGTTTCTCTGAACGGTTGGGCAGAGGTGTACCTATAGTACACCCACATTTCGCCAGTTATGTTTAAGACCCATGTATTGCAACTGAGAAATTCCAGATAAAAAATCCCAATTATACTTCTTTGCCTGACCTGGGAATCAAACCCAGGTCTATGGTCTGAATCAACCATGGTCATTAGTAGCGCTTGCAACCGCTACACCAACTAGTCATTCACTAAATTATATATTCCACTTTCCTTATTTGTTGTGAGGCAAGCCTATCAGTGCTGTATGCCAAATAATTCTATCTCCACATACTATTTTTACACATGTACCGATGTGTAACAATGATTTTTTATTGATTTATCCTTAACATGATATCACAGGCTATTGGTAACTTAGAAGCGACAATGTTTGGCAAAAACTTCCAGTTGAAGTTGCCAGAAGTAGTCCTATCTATGGCAATATCATTGATTGCTGCTGGCATGGTGCACAGGATCTGTTTCACTACATGGTAAACTATATTTAGTGTGTTCTAGACAATGGGTATGGGGGAATTCTATAATGCTATGATAAAAATGTCATAAGCTTAACATTTTGCAAAGCATATCAATGCTTATGAAAAATTTTGTTGTTGGCAATTAGCAACTGGTATACACAGTTCTGTTTACAGCATGATTGGCAGAGAAACAACAAAATAGAAAAACAACAATAAACAAACTTGATGAAACAGTGATCAATACTGTTGTTTGTAGAATCAGAAAACAAAATATATTTAGAGTTGTATTCTTCATAATTATGTTTGCTCCTGTCTCAACATTAAGTACTATATTGATGTTATGAAAATAACTAAGTAATGATTAATTAATCATTTTTTTATTTCCAGTTTGATATTCTCCATAACAACAATCTACTACATGAACAAGTTGTCACAGAAGGCTTATGCAACAGCAGCCCCTGTAGCAGCACCAGCCAAAAGTCGACGTCATAAATGAAATATTAATATTAAGTGATTTTTACTACTACTATTTAATTAAAAATCATTTCGTATCATGAAGTGTTTTATTGTAAAACTCTGGTAAAAATAACCATTTATGGCAGTGTAATAATATATTCGAAATTAAATAAAAGCCATGACTTAAAAAAACATTTTATTGAAAAACTTAGTTTCTGGACAAAAGTAGACATTTTATCTGGTGGTTAAACATACTTTCCTCTTAACTTTTTAATAAAATTAACTTAAGAGTAGGTAGTTCAACCTAATTTAAAAAATAAATTATCTATTCAGTATAATTAAATAAAAAATCATCTAGTTATTGATTATTTCAAGTATTATCAAGAAATTCAGTAATACAAGGCCTTATTTTTATTTAATAATATTTTTACTTCTTTTAGATTAAAAATACAATCTACTGTTAATTTGTTCCGTTTGTTTTTTGAACAAATATCACATAATAATTATAAAGGAAAATAATAATATGTAATAAATCAACTCTATTTTATTAACCTACCTACTTTACATAGATAAGTCTATGACACTGTTAAATTATGTTAAACATTCCTCAGATCACCATGAATCAAAAATATATGTTATGAGTAATACTTCAATGTTAGTTAAACATAAAAATGTATAGATGATCAATCAACAAAAACAATCTACCCACTAACTTTTAATTATTGCACAAAGGCATTTCTTACAAAAT
Source organism: Eupsilia transversa (assembly GCA_914767815.1). NCBI lineage: Eukaryota > Metazoa > Arthropoda > Insecta > Lepidoptera > Noctuidae > Eupsilia > Eupsilia transversa. Next base: position 7,316,705 of record OU611874.1, read on the forward strand.
AAGTATGATTTACGTTAATTACTTATATTATGAAAAGTTTATATGATTTGCACTAAAAAATACTTGATATATGCATGTTAATGCTACTATAATAATAAATGAAACATATTTTAACACTAACAAATAAATAATGATCAACCTCATTGAATTACATTTGGATGGATTCCTTAGGTACTTGTGTTTCGAGTCACTTTTGTTAAGGCTTAGGAATTGTTTGCGCTATCTATGAAGACATTCAATGCCTTAGTCATTCTTATTATTATACATACCTACTTATGAATCATACACGCCTAATGTGTCATGACGATTGTAAGACAGATCTGTCGATTGTGTGGAGAAGCAATATGCATTAACATTTTTTATAGGAATGAAGCATGTTGGATAAAATTAAGAAATTAACAATTCACATAATTCCAATTAATGTTTCTTAATTTAAATGAACAATCACACACAGTCAATTTGATATCACAATCTTAAATATTTTTGATGTTTAAAAATAATGTCTTTTTATTACAATATACTACAATGTAGGCTACTATTACTTTATGTTATAAAATGGAGTTTAAAAAAAATATAAATAACTTTGGCACAAACTTTATAATTGTCCAATTTATGTATAAAAATGAGAAGTATAAAATGCTTTACAAAATTTCATGGCAGTGGGTAATTGTAACACATTCTTTGATTACTCAATATTAAAATTGTAGACTATTAAACATCAATTATTGGAATTTGACCTTCTACAAAAACACAATACCAGCAGTAAGTTTGTTACGTAGACCATTTATCATTTATGATTATCATCTTGTTTCCTGAGATTTGGAAATTGCAGATAAGATAAAAGTCATGCAAAACTTTCATAAACAACCAAATAATTCAAATAATAATACCTATCACAGACTTATTCAAATACATAAGGCACTAAGTTTGTATGTGATTAGATCTTTAGAGTAGTGAAAGTTTATAAGCATTTAGATTATTTCTTTATAATTCATACACACCACTCTCTCTACTAATTTAGATACAGGTGTCACTGGTCACTGTCATACACAAGTGATTACTTAATTCTTACATTAATGGAAATACTTATCATTCCAATTATAAATCTTGTTCATTCTAATAATTATACTAAATAATTAATAAAGCAACCTAAATAATGAATAAAGAAAGTTTCTTCAAATAATTATATCAGTATTACACAAACATTGAATAGAATGAGGCATGCCACATTTATCTTATGCAATCATGCAATTGATAATGCACTGGAATTTTAGGCAATTGCATAAAATTTATTTGTTTCTAAAATGCATGCTGTTATTTCTAGAATAAGGGTTCTGTAAAATTCTTGGTGTTGTTTCCATTACTCTTAGTAGCAGTTCATCAAGATAGTTTTCCAGGTCTTTATTCTTCTTTTTCTGATGCTCAACATCTTTTTGCAAATTATAAACCATGACCATTAAGTCTTCTCGCGATTTCCCATCAAAGTCCTTCACAATTGATTTAGGGATGTTGTTAAATGCTGGATTAATAGAATCTTCTTCTGCAATGTTCTCTTCTCCAACAATAATGCGTTCTTCCAATAATTTCTTTTGTTTATTATTATTTCCAAATTTCTTGAAGAACTTTGGGCTTGGTCTCTCTTTTAAAGAACTTGGACTGTCAAGTTTCTTATTTCTTTCGAGACTTGAAGACTTTTCTCTATCAATAGCTAATTGACTGTTAGATTTCCGCTTTGAGTAAAGTTTCTGTGACCATTCATCATTTTTGTCAATGACCTGTGCTGGCAACTGTGGAGGAGTAAAAGTGTCAAGGCTCAGGCGAACAGGTTTCTGTGGGATTGGTTTTTCTGGCACTGCCAAGTTACTACTTGTAGATCTTCTCAAAAATTCACCACCTCCTAGATTTTCCAATGAAGCATTCACAGGTGAGGGAGTGTATTTATGTCCTCGTGGTAAAGTTTGAACATTAAGTGAGCTACCAGAGCTTTTATGGGATAGGTCATCAAAAGCAAATTCATCATCATCTTCACTAATGACCCCAGGGTCAGCTTCTCCAGATAAACGTTTGGGTGTGGAATGATCAGGGGTAGAAAGTGTTGAACTCTTGAGGTTCCCAATACTACCACTCAGAGACGATGAATCACTTTTCTTATCTTTCTTATTTATGTTCATCTTAGAACCAAGATTTTTAGCAAACTTTTTAAGACTTTTACGTTTTTCAATACTACCAATGCTCATGAGACTGCCACCGACATTCTGGGCGATACTAGACAAAGAAGACCTATGTTTATCTTTCTTACTCAAATCAGTCAAACTTCCTTCTTTTACGGTGAAAGCCACTTTCACCTCTAACTCGCCTCTTGGCTTATCATTTTCTTTACCAGATTTTCCCTGCAGGGTGTACCAACGACTTCTTGGCCGCTCGTAAACATCGAGGTCTTTTAACGGAATCGATACTTGACCTAGTAAATGGTCCTTTAGTAAATCTTCATCGTAAATCTTTAGAACAATCTCAGCAGTATTTCCCTGCGATGGTATTCGTAGCTCACATTCTTCTATCCATTCGACATTCTGAGTCGCTTTGTGTTTGACGGAAGTTTGGAATTTATCTTTACCGAGAGCGATTGTAACAAAACAGTTATTCACACCGTTTTTACCTTTGATCAAAAGTCCTCGAGCCCGTTGAATAGTTACTTGAACATGAGTTGGATCCCACATCTTGGTTTGTTTAATTAGATCACTACACTAATTATGAAGATTTTTAAACTAAAAAAATATCATCGAAAACAACGTAACGATGAGCTGTCGACCGTCACTTTAGTTCACTTAGTGTTTTTTTTTTTAATTTACCCTGCTTGTCGTTCAGTTCTGCAGGCAGGTAAACGTATGAAGCTATACAGCCTTTGTGGTTCTAATTAGATTTTTAAACAACTAAAATACAAAAAGATAGATAAAATAAACATGATTACATTTATCTCTAATGACTGATCATTATTTGTGTTTTTATTAATGATTACAAGTTCGCCTTCGTTCGCGCTGGGACTGTTTCAACAATAACAGTGTAGATGTCACTGCGATAGCGACATGAGACGACTTATTTAGACTGAAAATCATGCTCGATGACTTTAAACGGTATGTATAAAGAAAGTTGAACTTATTAAAAAAACATTGTGGGAATCACGTGATCTGGTTTTTCATTACTAAAGTATTTCAAACTGTTTTTATTGCATCACGTGGCGCCATCTATGGCGTATGACAAGAAAACAGTTCCCCAAAAGATCCCCATTTGCCTAGATCAGTGAAGTAAATTATATCCTTGATATTTTTTATACTAACGTAGGTAATCATATTTCAATTAATTTGATTAATACCTAATACTAGCACGACACTTTTAGACTGTAGATTTGTTTGTTTGTACTTAGGTACTGCTGATTAGGTAGGTTATCAGATTTGTATTTCTGAAGAATGCACCTATCACCCATGCGGGAAAAATCCAGTGTGAGGTAGGTGAGTAATGTAAAAATAGAAGAAAAAAAAACCACTGGTAGGTGCCCTTGGAACTGGTATTGGTAGGGGCCAATGCATACTTTGGCCCCTAAGTTCCAAGGGTTATTCGATTCCTGTACCGAAGTAAGTATCTAAATATGAATTAGTTAACAGACGCTTCTGCTGATCATATTAAAATCATCCCTAAGTCGGCTTTTCCAACCTCTGTTATTCTTCGGGAAAATTTAACACGGATCCGGATGTAAACCGGATGTAAGATAAATAGGTGGCATTGCTACTAATTGAAATAGGACCTAACCGCAGATTAGTATCAAACAGAAATAGGAAGAAGTCTCAAGGTTCTAGACAAGAAAGCAACTTCCTATTTTATATCTATTCAGCATCAACAATGCATTCGTTCAGTAAGTGATCACAAAAACAACAATGCGAAAATGTTTGTAAACAATTATGTAAAATGAAAAACAGTAGGTACCTATTCAGGTGTTTCATGGGTTACCTCTTACCACTGTCGTGCGGTGGACTGTACTTGTGTATCTAGATCGGAATAGTAATAGTCAAATGCAAGTCCTGTCCATTCCATGTTAACAAAAATGGAAAATATGAAGATGTAAAATAATTATGTGACTCTAAAAAAGAGTTTCCGTCTTTAAAAGAGTGTCCGTAGAGTTTCTTGCCCGTTCTTATCCATAGGTTCCTACAAACTACGCTTTGGAATGGACAACTAGGTAGCTTCATCTTTCTGACTGAGCGACTCATTGACAAATCAAAACTGCTTGTAATTGCTTTAATTGAAATAAATGCTAAGTTTGAGGTCTTTAAATAGGTTGCCTAGATGAACCTGTATAATTTCTGACCGGGGTAACTAGGTACCTACTTTTCATAAGAATCTCGCATGATGGGACTAAGCATTGCGGTTAAAAAAGTTCCTAATTAACAACGAAAAAAAAAACACTTTGTTACATAAAGATCCCATTACGCTTCTATTTACCCATTTCCAATTAAAATTTGGATGGTAGTTAAACCTGAGTTTGCCGTATTTTCGATTCAGTTATTTTTTAAGTGTACGTAGGTTGTACTTATACATTTTTATAACTGTTTGAATTTGTTGCGAATTAGTAAAATAAAGTTGCAAATTTGTTTTCGAGACAAAAAAAATCTTTCTTTTCTTTACGTTAGTACTTACCTAGGTACAAAGAAGTCAAATTTAATTAATTAAAGTTTTAGGTACTATTGCATTTTTTGTATGGATAGTTGATATATAGCTTCATATATGTAGTACCTAGTAGGCAGGTACATACTATTAGAATTACATCACGCGGGGTTTTTTAAAGGGGTAGGCAGAGATATTGTAGATACTTACAATAACAATGTCTGCCTACCCCTGCTGGGCAGGTGCCTACACCTAGGTACATCTCGCCAGTTAAAAATGCTGCTTTAAATAGCTTTTTTTTTAACTTAATGGAGATGAATCCTAAACCTCGAATCAAACATGAATCGTTTAAGTAAAATCACATCATTTTTTTGTTATTATTTTGAGAAGCATGTACCTATCTAGATTCAGTTAGTCTATTTAGTCTGCACGTAGGTAAGCCCCAGGTTACAAGCTGCTTACCTACCTAATGCAAACACGCCTAGGGACGGCGGAATATTACCTACCTACCTTTATTGTGAGTTAACAAAACAGGGTTCCGTTGTGAAGTTTTCATACAAACTGTGTGACCAGTCGCGTCGTGCCTTCGCGTCGCGCCTGTTTACGAGAGCGTTTAGTTACCTCTGGAAGACGGTAATATGATAGTCAAGTGAAAGATTACGAGCTCTGTGTAACGCAACACCGCAATAACTCATTTTGTACCTTCAACAATAATTTACCTTATGTAGGTACAGGCACCGACATAATTCGCTGATCAATTCGGATTTTTGAAGTGAAAACTGCTTTAGGTGCACTTTGCACTCCTTCTGAACAGTGAACGAAACTGAACTGTTATGCTCGGGTCGTTGACGCTGAATCAGGTATATGGCTGCGTGCGTCACATCCTTTTTTTTAACCAAGGGTGTTATAAGTTTTAGTTTTTTTTTGTTTTGTTTGAAAGGTGACTTGATCGAGAGTGTTCCTAGCTATATAATAGAGTGTTTCAAGAAAATCGGTTCAGCCTTTTGAATTTTATCACTGTTTTCTAGTTGATGAATGGTTGAGAGCATCTTCCACAAGTCTGATCCAGATTTTTTTTTCGAACTTATGAAGCTATGGATTAGTTGGATAAATTGGTTTTGATTCTAAATCTCTTCTGAAAATTTGGCCTGTTAGTTAGCCGACTTAATTCGCTGACCGTACCTACATCTTTTGGCGTACAGCAATATTTGAGACATCATTGTCTCAAATATTGTTTCATCTTTGTTAGGTATCCAGCCCTCTCAGACAATATCTAGATGTTGTCTATCAAGAATATAACAGGTAAGTAAATTTTATAAAGTTTGGAGCAATTCACCGCAAATAAAATGTCCCTACCTGGTAGTTAAGTTACCTACATAACCTGTTAAGTTAGTATTAAGTCAGGCTGGCTACGAAACTTGAAATTAAATAAAGCTCTTTTCAGCTCGCCAACTTATATAAAACAATTTGCTACCACAAAGTTATAGGTCCATTTCATAGTGAGACGAAATCAATTTATTACTTAACTCTCGCAGTTTGGTTTAAATTGCGGTTAGCAGCAAAAACAGTTCTAAATTATTTAATAACTAGTATGAAAGTTTGTATACATAATCTATTATGATGACCGTATCTAATATATTATGGAAAGGAAAGTAGTTAGGAAAAAAAACAACGTAAGTATTACTTATCAAATAATCAGTAAGCAAATTATTCAATAGAAACCAAAATCGGTGGAACCGACTGTAAAAATTGTTTATTTAAATGTCTAATCTTATTTCAAATGTAGTATATAAATTTATGGTGTACATGATATTGTACAGTGCTCTATTTTAGCGTTTGTCTTAATTCCATAAAATTTGCTGCAAAAAAATAGTATAAAAGCCACATAGTGCGGGTACCTACTTACCGGCTTCTCAAGATACAGCTGTTAATCAACTGAAAACTTTCTTTCGGAATTGGAAAAGATTTAACTAAGTAAGTAAAACTGGGAACGTAATTAAGATAAGAAAATTTGAACTGAGAAGTATTGAAAGACAGAATTAAATCCACCGACGACCAGAGGGGTAATTGCGTAATGCGTAGGTAAGACACATAAAATGACAATTTATCTGAATTCCATTTATTTTGAGCCACGTTTATTGACTTATTTACGTTGTTGAGGAAACGAATTTTTCAAACCTATGCAGCAATGAATTAGGAATATCCTTCAAAACCTTTGGATTGTGATTCAAAGCGGGTTACGTAATTAGGGTAGGTACTGGTCTTCAGCTACTGGAGTTGATTCTTGATAGCTAGGAATAGTCTTTAATAAGATACTTCCAAACTCTAATGTTCGATGTCAAACGTCAGCCTCAGCTCTGAGCTTATTTACCTACATTAAAAACCATTTTAGCCTGGTCGAACTATGGAATTTGCACATGTGGTAGAGCCTCCTGCGAAAGTCCTACCAAGCAAGCTACTTACCAAATATTCTGATGTATTTTGTTGTATTTCTCTACGCGATAGGTACAATTTCGGTTGTAATTGGCACGTCTGCGTACAAGTTACAATCAGCTTCTATTTAGGTATGTTCGCAACTTAAAACAATGAACAAATATAAATATAAACTACTTAACAAACTTGGTAAGATGCGTACATACGCAACATTAAACAATGATTAAAGATAAATAAATAATTCATCTAAATAAACAAACTTCTTAACAAAGTAGTAGGTATTTAAAGTAACTTCAAGAAATGTCATGAATTCCTTGCAAATTAATTTAAAATTCAGCCGAGCCCTCTGTTTGCGTCTCCCAAGTCCGAAATAGTGGAGAATGGTGATCATTTGTAACGAGGGGTCAGGGGTTAATTTTCTACATAGCGATGTCGACAATATAAAGTGGGCCATTATCGTCCTGTAGGGTAATTGAATCATCCGTCAGACGCCATGTCGTACAGAGTTACAACACCATGGTCGCATTTCTAGGAATGATTAAACCCTGCTTTAACCATTGCCTAGTTCCTATCTGACAATAGGTAGTGTCGAATTTAAATTAGTTATGAAATTCTATCTGTGGCTATCTTCAAATGAAAATTACGATTATTACCGCAGTAAGTGTTTTTGGAAATGCACGTGAGCGTCAAATAAAATTATTGGTGTAAGGTACCAAAGTACCTATTACCTAAACCTGATTTGAAACTGTGTGAAATTATTGATTTTCTTATTTATTTATTTACTAGCTGTGCCCCGCGGTTTCACCCGTATAAGTCTCGATGCCGTGGAAATATAGCCCGGATAAAATGTATCCTTTGTCCCAGCCTAGGTTATGGTCTACCCATGTACCGTTCATCCAAATCCGTTCAATCGTTTTAGCGTAAAAGCGTAACAAATAATCAAAAAAACTGACTCGCATTTATAATATGAAAAAACGAAATAAAAATGAAAAAGTGTTTATTCACAGAAATATTTTTTTTAACTAGATACTGCACCTCTGCCAAACTGCAAAGCATTTATAAAATATAAATAAATAGTTAGGATTAAAACCAACTTACATTTATAGTTTGCACTACACATACAACTAATTATCGTTCAATATCTATTAGTTATTACTCATACAATCATAAGATTAGATTAAATTACAAATAAAACTAGATTAAATTTGACAAAATTAGATAAAATTGGGATAAAACTTGGAATAAAATGATTAACTACAAGATACAATTTAATTTATTTACTGCAAGGAGATTGTACTAGGACTGGCAATGGACGTCAGGATTCTGGTATGTCCATAAAAAATTCAGTTATTTCACAATTTCAAGTACTTAGTACCTACTTCGTCCCTTTCTTCAAAATAGCTGTGCTCTCGTGCGCGCGGTTCTTCCCTAGTGATAGAGTTTTCCCGAGACTGAAACTTCTTGATCTATTTAGTACACCTGTGGCAAATCTCTAGAATAACCACTTAAGAAGCGGAAAAAATGAGATTTTATGGCACGATTCTTTTACATACTTTCCCTTTTGCGTCTGTCGGTATATTTATGTAGGTATTTTTATATGGGCATCAATATTAAATTCGTGTTTGCACAGTATCTTAATTAATTAATGGGCAGCTCGTCTTGTCAATCGCATCCGTGTCCGAGACCTCATCGTTAAAACGTTAAGTACCTAACAGAATACCTATTATATTATTTTTTACAAAGGGATGTTGTACTTGCTCCTGCATTGTAATATTAAGATGTTTCGTTTAATGGTACGTAAGTAGGTATAATGGTGTACATAAATACTCATTAGGTAGTCGTAACATAAACTCAGGTTAACGGTAAACGAGAAACATTTATATTTTTGCTGTTGTTATTTCGCAATTTATACCTAGTAAAAGCTTGACAAAGTCACCTACAATCCTAGTCAAAACTAGACTAGAAACAATTCTGAAAAAAAAAGTTTTATCAAGATAAACATACATACACTCGTTATAATTCTCTTGTGTAAATAAACTTACATAATTTACGTAGGTAATACAGCTTGTACGGACAAATAAACAAAAGGCCAAAAAGTCATAGAAAAACCGCCAAGTTCGAATGAGATCGTTCTCCAAGCAAACAGCGCAGTTTGGTAGGGTCACGGACTCGCGGCACGCCTGAATATTTAAGAACAACGCTGAGATTTACCTCGGCCTGTGTTGTGTGTTACTACGAGAAGTAGGTACTGTCGGCACGTTATATTTTCCTAAAACAAAAACATGGCAGAAGTTTGTGTTGGTGGTATGTGTGGGCAAAACAATAGTACAACCATGCTGACTGAAACAAGTAGTTTTGTTGGATTGTGTTTAATGTGGTTATTAAGTATGCGACCAGTAACAGTTAACTGTTATTTTGCTCAAACCTACCCAGTTTCTTGTTTTGCAGTGTGCAATGTGCAGAAAAATATCCTGAATATCATAAACTTATGACTTATGATTTATAATGCATTTTTTTAAAAATAATCATTATCTTTAAATCAATAGGTAGGTACCTAAACTACGAGAGTTTTAATTAGGTTGGCATTTTATAAAAAGTTTTTTGGTAATTTTCTTTTTTTGTAGTGGCTTCTCTTCAGTTGGGCGGTCGTTGTGGAAATGAGAAAGGGCATGCTCCAATAGTTAAGATATCATGAAAGAATGCCTGAGGAAAAATTACGAGTAAGATATTTCGAAGCTCCTAAAGTGGATTGTGCGAATTTCAACCTTTACACAAACAAATGTGTAGGTAAAAGATAGCATAAATTCTACCAATCCTCGAGAGATCTGAACTAAATATTATGTACATTAAAATGATAAAATGTAAATAATTTAAATAAAAAATACGCAAGCATTTTTTTGTAAAAGTAGGTACCTACTTACACAATTTATAAAACAGAATAATATTGTATTTTATGAAAACAATAAACGCTCCCCAAAAACCGTACGCCTTCTAACAAATTTTCGCGAATTACTCAAGAGAATATCACCGTACTAATGTTTCGCATAAAGGCGTAACTACGTACAGTGAAGAAAACAATAAGTGTGAATACGTGTGTGGGTACAGTACGACACAGCTACGAAGTTCCATCGGCTGAATTCGTCAAACATGATAACTTTTCAACTTCTGCGATTGAGTTTAAACCAACTTAGGCAGGAATTGTCAGAGTTGAGAGCAATTAATAATTCGTGAGTCGAGCAAATTGTTATTACCACTTGATATTTCTACTAGGTACAGTACCTACTCGGTTGTTAAAATTTAACTAAGTACCTAACTAGTTTAATAAGGAGACTGTCTCACAGACGTATTCCGCGTCCTATTTAAAAAGCGATCGCCCCGTGAATACGCGATTGTCGCTTGTATATGTCACTTTTTGTTCGGTAAACCGGAAAACGCCCTCTGTCGGCGACCACGCGTTCTGGTTCACAGAACAAAAGGTGAGCGCGATGATCGCATATTTACGCGACGATCGCGACTCTACATACAATACCGAGCTTTTTCTTAAACTCGATGTACCATACTAACCACTATTACCACGGTCAATGAAAGAATTGAACGTGAGCGGCTGAAATACTTTGTGCTAAACAAAATAATATTATACAGTGGGTATTTCGGAATTTATAGCAGACAAAAATCTAATAGAAGAATAAAATTATGCTGACATGCTGATAAAATACATGTATTGTTGTCCTACCTTGTTTTAGCTCACTGGAGTATCAGCGCACTCTTTAGTATCTTTACGTACCATTATTATAGTATATTGTTAAACAAAAAAAAAAATGTCTTAAAGGCCGTCTGCTGTACGAGGGAAACCTTTAAGTTTTGTCGTACCTACTGTACGAAATTATGATCGCCCACGTAGCCGTGGCTATCGCTAGACATCTCTACGTAGCTGTGGATAAATCGCTACACATCTCTACGTAGCTGTGGCTACATCGCTACACATCTCTACGCCCGCGGAATGTTATTGCCCTTTAAATATCTAAAAAGCTTACCTAAGTTTTTCGCCAAGGCAAGACAGTGGGTAATCAACCGAAAATACGATGTTTCATAAGTCCGACAGACGGTAAATATTTTATAACTGCCATAAAACTGATATTAGATATTTGTTCTAGGTATGATTTTATGTACCGCCATGGTTTTAATTGTAATATTTTTATGATAGCTAGTTATTGGTTATGATGAATCGTATGGCTAGCTGTTATTGGAAAATCATATGATCATTCAAGAAAGAATAACTCTTGTTAGGTGCTACCCGTGTAAAAGTACAGCTGAAACACTCTTTAGCAAGTATGATTCCAGTTCTAGGTTCTACTCATTGTCTCCTTACAACTCTGTATACATTCTCTATCACTTAACTTTTACATTAATTTTAGTTTTTAAAGAGCTTTTTTTTCTCTTCCAGATAAAAATTCAACCAGCTCCAACTGGACGAGTTAGATTTAAATATAGAATGGAAAGTGCTCTGTGTCACGCCGACATCAATTACCAATATGGCGCAACATGGTCGCATCACATCGCAGAATGTACAAGAGCCACATCACACCAGTTTCCACATTACGCACGGGCGCTTTTTTATTCCGACGTTTTTTTACTGTACCTACTCTGAATTTTCAACGCTCATCTTAGCGCCGAGAGTTGAAAATCCAACAGTGCGCCTTTACAACGCGCTAGGATGTACTCTGTTGGATTCTCAACGCTCGGCTCGACCCCGAGTGTTGAAAATCCAGCGTAGGTACGGTAAAAAAACGTCGCGTTAAAAAAGCGCCAGTGCTTACATGGGTTAACATCTGGTATTCCGTCAAAAAGGGACACGGTTTTTTTTTTCTACAACGTGAAAAATATGCTGGCAGTGTAATGAAGTCTCTTTTTCATTTTAAAAGTAGGTATATTGTATGATTTCCTTGGGTAATTTGTTTGGTGTGTCGTTTTCTATAGCTTTACCAGACTGAGTGTGATTTTTTATTCCTAAATTTAAAAAAAAGAAGGATACAGAATTGCGTCTGAAACCTAAAAATAAAACAACAATAGTTTTATTACTGAAAGAAACTACATAAAATGAGGTGGAAACCAAATGGAAACATTTAATGCTGCTCGCAGCCTTTCGGTAACTCGGTCCTGGCTAAACTTAGCGTGACATTTACACCATTTAGATTTTTTGGCTTTCACCGTGAAACCGTAAAATTTAATTTAGTACCACTTTGGTAAAAAAAAGGATTTACGGTTGACTTTACGGTTTCAAGAAAGGATTTTTTGTTTTGATTTTAAACTGACTGTTATTTTTTCATTTCACCATCTGCTTTAGATTAAGGTAGGTACCTCTACCGGAACTTAAGTAAAGATTTTAAATAAGTTAATAAAAAGGGAAATTGTATGGTTAGTCATAGCAGGACCTACCTTCATGACCACCAAAGAATTTCTGTTCGTCATGTCATGCGACAACATCGTCAACCATGATTGATATGTAATGTGGGGTGGAATGTGCAACTTCACCATAATTAGTTGCGCTATCATGTAATTGATGTATTTATCAACTTAAAGCGGAAATACCTGCTTCGTAGCTTATCATAATATCACGCCTATAATCCCAGAAAGGTAAGGGAAGGCAGAAGTGTAGCTATAGTTCCACGTTTCACCAGTTATGTTTAAGTCTCATGTAATAGGGGGCAAGCCTATTAAGCTTCGTAGCATGTTCTAAGTCTGTTCCAAAATTAAGATGGGCTCTCAGATCCCAATTCAGGCAAAGTGTAATTTTAACTCCTGGGCCATTAATTCCGCCTTCAACTCAACATATTTGATATATGCCAAGATATCAGTGTCACCAACTTTATTTTAACCATACATTCACTTTTTTTCAGGACAGGTATAGGTTTAAAAGTCAATATTTCAAATCCCGGTGGTAAGATGCAGTGGTGCTTGAAATTCCATGGTTGGCTGGGAGCCATCTGTGCTCGCCATTGTCCAACGAACCAGTGAAAGCTGCTGACGTTAAAGACCATTCGCAAAAAAATGCCGCAGTCCTAAAGTGATGGAGACATACACGTGAGCTTTGCCTACAATGGCTACCATATTCTGCCTTATAGGTTTATAAAGAGCAAAATATTTTTACAGTAATGAAATGATTTTATTTTCTGTAAATAGGTCTGTACAAATACTTTTAAATGTCAATAATATTTTAAGAACTAAATTCGGTTGGCATTTCCTATCTGACTACTTTGAAAAGAAAGGCCGAAACAAAACTCAGACGTCACAGTATCTAGTAATACCTTTTCTTAACCAGTTTACGTCAGCGGTGTTTCCCAAAATCTCTTGACAAAATTTTTTTTTGCTTATTTTATGCCATTCACGATGAAAGTGAAATAATCCACATTGGCCTGTAAGTCTCCAATGCTTAAACTCTAGCTTGATAGGACTTGGCAAGAAGTTATTTTTTCCTGCATATTGAGTTATTTTAGGTTAATGCAGTTGAATAAGCGATCAAGAATAATTAGAAACTGTTTGTTGAATTCATTGAAATATTTAATTACTTAGATGAGCCTAGTTAAGGTGCGGTTTCATGAAGTAGGTTTTATTTCATTTATGGGACAGGAGTCGACTTACAACTAGGGCAGGATCAGAATAAATATGAGACATGGCTGCGCAATCCATACGGACACGTTGATGTCTTTTAAATTATGACCAAATATAATTCAACAACATTTTTTACCCTATTGATATAACATAACATAACATAATATCACGCCTGTATTCCTCGAAGGGTTAGTCAAAGGTGTACATAAAGTACGCCCACATTTCGCCAGTTATGTTTATGTTCCATGTAAAAGGGGGGAGCCCATTGCCATCAACCCGGCACAAATCCAGTTTCCGGGATGCTACTGAGTCATTCCAGATGTAAAAACCCAATAAGACTTTGCCCGACCCGGGAATCGAACCCAGGACCTCATACCTACTTAGTAGTAGCGCTTACCACCACTAGACCAACGAGGCAGTGCGATTGCTAGAAACAAGAATCCTAAGTAATATAATAAATGCAAAAGTGAGTTTGTTTGTTTGTTTCACTTTCACGCTAAATCGGCTGAACTGATTTGGATGAAATTTTGTACATGGGTAGACCATGGGTTAGGCCATAGGATACTTTTTATCCCGATATTCCTACGGGATCGAGACTTATGCGGATGAAACCGCGGGGCGCAGCTAGTAAAATGTAAATGTAGCATGGCCTTTAGCTTTGCCACTTTGTATTGAATGAAAACAGAAAATAAATTGAGCATCCAAGTGATTACTTCCAAACTTAACAAATACAATAAAATCGCCAACTCTAGTTGAAGTTGGTAAATTAATTCGTAAATGTTCGAGATCTCTTCTAATTTAAGCTAATTACATTATTTCTGAGCAAAATATGAAACGTCGATGGTGAATTTAATTTAACTTGAGCGTTTAACATTTTGTGAGGCATGAAGGTTTAATTAAACGAACCAAAAGTTTATTAGGACGAGTTCGGACCAGTTTTAAATGTAAAAGAAATATTATTGTTACGTACCTACAGTAGTTTTGAATTGTACGATGTTTGATCTGTTTAGATTAATTTATTATAGAAAGGAATAAAGGCTTTAGGGACTCACTTATACCCATCGTCGTATTATAAACTAGCTGCGGCCCGCGGCTTCGCCTGCGTGGACCCTAATTACTTTTCTAAAATAAAAGTAGTCCTAAGTTATTCCTTATAACATCACCTATCTGCTAGTAAAATTCCCGTCAAGTGCAAAAAGTCAGCTGTTCCGTACATTTATGTTCGCATAGCTCGACAAAATGTACGGAACAGCAGATTTTTATTTTCGCGAGTTCAGTGTCCCGAAAGCTGTGATTTTGACATAATTTTATATATTTTTGTATCGTATTATAAATACTTATAAGTCTTTAATATTTTACTGTATGTTTTGTTTGTTGTTGTTAGGAAACATTATGCAGTCCTGTGATTTATTTCACATAAACTCAAAATGATAGCCCCATAAAAAGTTCATGGTCCACTTAAGTCCCGTTTTATGATTTATCATTAAAATTCAAATCTAAAGCTATGCATTAAACATTACAACTGCTTATATTTTTATCTTGTGTACAAATAAATTATGTTTAAAACGCGCCCCAAATTATTCAATCTGCTTCATTGTGGCAACACCGAAATTATAAGCATTGTGTACACAGGACGATATATTATAAGTGAGTAAAGGCTTACAGTCTAAAGATTGGAGGAGACGGCGGAGGCGGCAGCCGAAGTACTTTGATTGATGAGTTCGTAGCTTATCAGAATAATAATTACCCTAGCTTGCTGCTGCCTAATCTAAAAATCTTATTCTTACTCATTTGCGGCGTTTCAAATGGTGCCAGATTGATTGATGCTGTATCGATTTTTTGTATTTATAGACCTTCCGTTTTCCTCAATTTCATAATACTTTCATTATTTTTTTGCGATGGGATAGTCTATATTTACCGACTGCCGGCAAAAGGAGGCTACCTATACCATGATTTAGGTACAGAAAAAAAGGAACTTAGACATTGAATAGAGGAACTACTATTGTATTTACAGAAAGACAAATAAAAAGTAACTGTCTTCCCTTTCCTTGAATAACACTATCTATGTTCCTACAGTAAGTACTTTCATAACTTCTCTTAACTTCGACCATCGGAAAAAGGTGAATACTTACGTTAACCAAAGTTTGGCCGTTGATGTAGTTTGTTGGCAAGGCAAGCAAATACCGGCTAATAAGAATAGTTAACCGTGCCAGAGAGGGCGGGAGAAAAATGAGGTGGCTGAAAATAGACCACTTGATTAAAGAGGAACATTTACGTAACATTTTACAGGTTATATTACCAAAGTTCTGTCTTCACTTGACTTGATATCGTTCGCTATCCAACTAAGACCTAAGTTTCAATGATTTATCAATAACATTTGTGGTAACGTACTTTGTTAACAAGTTGTTTCTGATAATAAACAACAAGTTTAATTTATCAGCACCCCGCCGACTTGTTGGGGGGAAAATTCATTAGCTTATCGTAGTGTCGGTGTCGCGGTGAACTATAGGCTAATGTCAATATTTTATTACACCACTGTAACTAGGGCTGCCACATCGCTGGTTTTAGCCGAAGTTTCCGGCTGTAGCGAGTATATTTCCGGGATCTGGCCGCAATTCTTCGGCTTAAGCCCCTATACTCAGAGCTAAAACCGCTGTTTGTTTAAGACTGCAATTTTGAATGTAAAGAGCTATTGTTGGCAAGACTACGCCTTTATTTACTATTGTTATTTCTGGGTGTATTCGTTGCTTATCGACATATTTGTTTGGCCAGTCATTACCTATAGTAGCATCCCTAACGATCCTTCAGCAACTTTGGCAGTAAACAACTTTGCTTCTATTTTAGACCTCTCTATCATCATGATACCGCAATAGTTGGTTAGATCATAATTATTAAGTTACCATGTATAGTGAGACATTGTCTAACTAATATAATTGGGATTCCGCTTTCGTAAACAGACAGACAATAGCAGTTGATAATGTGCAAGTTGCGATCGGTTATGGGATCATTTACAAGAAGTAACAAATAAGACACGACACAAGATACATAGTCGTACATTGTTCTCTAATCCATAAATTGGAACATTCATTAATATATTTATTAAAACCCGGATCTCTGTCGCGAATGATACCGGGACAATTTGGGGTACACTTTATTGTGGCGAGATGAAATACCGAACAGGATAAGTATTATAATTGCTGGCTCAATCCGGATTACTGTGGGAGCCGCCGTAATGCCGCCTCTTTGTGCCACAAATTCGTCTTTGTGAGGGCCCCCACAAACTTAACATTGACAATTTTATTTCTGCTATTATGACTTGGTTTTGCTTTGGCCGCATCAATATGCATCACACGACATTCATTATGTCGCTTAATACTAGTGGCAAAGTAAGTTTTTAGAATAGTAATGAATTTATTATTATGACTTTTGCAAATGGTGGAAAAACACTTCGTCGTATCAAAAATAATTACAAAAAAATACAAGCTGCGTTAGTAATACAAAATAATTTAAGTATATATGAAGTATCCAAAGTCGCAGAAGTTATTCAGCTTTATCTTATATCTTAACTTTATTCTGACTTACATACTCAAGGTATTAAGTAATTCAACCATCGAAGGTTTCCTAGCCATTAAATACTAAATAAGTACAGTGTATAAAATCTGAAAGGGTTCGTAGCTAAATTGCTACGCAAGCTACGCCGTAGCCTCCGTAGCCAACATTTAATTTGGAGATTTTTTTTCGTTCTCATACCAGTAGAAAGTAGTGCTATCCTGTAAACATCACTTCGTAATGCAGAGCTCGGGTGGCAGACGCTACCTGTACAAGGGAATGTCTAAGGTGGATGGTACTTTTCTTATCACACGTTGCTTTGGTGTTTTTTTTTGCTAGCATTTTTTTATATGACTTCCAATTATAAATATGTAGATTTAGGTACTTAATAGTGCTTTTTATTTAATAACATTGTGTAAGAAAGAAAGAAAGAAGAAAGAAAGAAAATACCTTTATTTAACACAGATTAAAAGGCACACAATATAACATATAGCAAACAAGTAGTGTGTGTTTTATTATAATAAAGTTGTTATAGTAAAGTTACATCTAAAAGTTCCATTTATATTATTATATATCTGATGATAAGAATAGTTTGCAACGATTGTTTTTAAAACAGAAAAAATCTTCATTCAAGGTCTTCATTGTTTCATTTTTCATTGTTTGGGTAAGTAAAAAAGCTGATAAATATAATTTTCTTTATTTATCACATTTTATTATGAGCAAGTCAAAATATCAATGAATGTCTTCAATAGTAGCACTACAAAATAAGAAACGGTTGGTTGTACAGTATTTACCATCTATATACTCTTAAATGATTTGTAAGGGATGTCCACTTGACCCAACTAGTCTAGAGGTCTCTAGGTACTCGGACTCTAGTACCTAGTAAGTATTTATTTATTGTCAATTACATTTTATACCTATATCTACGTCGTGGGCAGAAAATATAAAAGTTACTAGCGTAGTCACAAGTTCACGATACTGAGTAATTGCAGTGATAGCAAACAAGACGCAGATGCAGCATTATAATTAAAAAAAAAAAAAACTTGACCTTCGTTTTCCCGGTGAGATTATTCATACGAAATGATCTTCACAGAGGCGTGGCGTGGACTAATACAGACGTGGGCTAAGTGGCATCAGCGAGGCCCCAAGTACTACCCAATAGATCTATCTTACCAAAAATCCTTTGACACGACATAGCTACTCATGATAGTGAAAAAATATAAATTCGCGGTGGGAGAATATTGAAAAGCATATTATACTTAGATTTGAAAAAAGTTTTATTTTGAAACTGGCGTGTTTTTTTTTTTTAATAATTAGTATGTGGTAAAGTCTGGGGGCATCGCATAAGTGCGAGGCCGTGGGCGTGGGACCACTTCGCCCACGCCTAGCTACGCCACTGGATCTTCACCATTCTTGGTCGTTCATGCCCCTGTCTCGGCCTGGCTGCTAAGCATAATGCGACAATTTATATGGACATGCCTAAATGTGTATGTAACGCTACATATGTATGTAACGTTACATATGTATGTAACGCTACATATGCTTGTATTGTCGTTATTTCGTGATCTATCGCTCAGGCGCACTGATTTCGTCTTGATAGTGAGCCGTCCCACATACATCACACCGCAGCTTGAATTCCTAGAAGAAAATAATCAAGTCTTGTATTAACACAGTTTTTATTACATAGCTTTGTTTTTAATTTACAACATTTTAAGCCCGTTTACACCTTGAGATTTAGTTTAAAACTTTTCTCAGTATTCAAAGAGAATGAAGAGTGCATTAATAGCTTCATTTTACTCCTTGAAGATTGTTCTACGAACTGAAGGAAACTGATAGTTCGGACTCGGAGGTTAGCCCGGAGGACAACAAATGATGATATACAAGTTGCATTAGTGAAGAGTTCATGACATTCAATCGGTAACCTACACATGGTACCCATTGAATATCAATACTGTTAGGTAGCTCCATCAATTGTTAATCATGTAATAAGATACAGAAGTTAATAATATTATATCCTTGGACGCAGCTCATTGAGTACGATGATGATAATATAATCAGCGAGTCAGTCAATCAAGTGGAAACATGTCTGTTTTATAGTAATGGATTACAGCCTTGATGTACACACGGCTACATCAAGCTTATACATTTCTAGTATAAGCTGACCTCTCATTGTTTAGAAATCCTAATACAATGCGAGATTAGCTTATAATGGAAATGTATAGCTTTATATGTAGCCGTGTGTACCTATGCCTATTTACCTAAACCTATTTATTATTATTTTATTACCTAATAAAGAAGGTACACTTGAAGTGAAACACCAGCTTGCTAGATAATGACTGATTCTTTTAATTATATAGGTACGGTGCACGAACAAAACATAAATATGAAGTTACACTCGATGTATAATATTAATACACAACAGTTACTGGGAGGAATGAGTGTGTCAATTGAAATAAGCTAAAAAATAAACTACTTACCAAATTGAAAAGCTGCCGTAGTCGATTCATTGCGATCTGACGTACATTCGGATAATTATTGGACATGGTGCTTATATAATTAGCTGCTATGTCTGCGAATTCTTCCAACTCCACCAGCCTGGACGGACCACCACGTGCGTACAAGTTACGATGACTGTGGTACCTTGCCAACAGCTCCCCCACTGGCAGAGGCACGTACGACTCGTTTTCTGGTAACTTCACCATCTCTAACTACTTGACACGCCTAATCACTTACAACAAATGAAATATAATAATGACTACCTGGAACTGGTGGGGATGTCAACAGTACGCACAAACGCATTCAGCCTATTGTCTATTATTTTTTACAATAAATGACCTATCGGGACGTCCATTGTTATCCAGCCCTTTGATTAACACGTGGTGTTTTCATATTTTTGAAAACAATAGCCACATTCGGGCAAGCCCTGTTGTGTTCACTCAGTTATTTGTTGTGTTTACTTAACTTTGTGAAAATTCTTGATCAATTAGCTTAATAACTCGTTCATGTAAATTAGCTAATTACATGAACTTAATGTGTGGTAATTAGTTGGTCTCCTTTAAAAGAAGGGGTCGGTGAAGTTCGATTATCATTATTAAAAAGTAGCTATGGTGAAATTAACGGAACCGTGTGAGCAACCCGCCAGAGCGATGGGGGAGCGTGGTAGTATGCGAGGTCCGCGGAGTCATCACAACTGGGGAGCCAGAACTGGCCGACGAGGAGACAGTCAACGTACAGAACCAAAAGGACTTCTCGAATTAGAAGTCCTGGCTCAACGAACTGTCGAGCTTATGGAGAAGCACGTCCCGAAATCCGAGAACAACTACGAACGAGCCATGGATTTGCTACGACTTCAATATAATCTTGTAAATATTTAATTATACCCATAAAACTATATGTCATTACTCCGAACTAAATACAATTTTAATTTGACGATTAGCGCTAAGGAGATTCTTCGTTTTAACTAATATTTGCAGTCTATTTTGAGATATAAATATTTTGTGTCGAGTAGGGCCCGAACAAATATTTTTTGTTTGAGTCATCGACAGGTCACTTTTATAGTTTTTTTCGCTCGACTTGCTGGCAACGGACCAATGGACCACAGCCCCGAAAGATACCACGTTTTATTTGACCCTTTTCACGGCTCGTCAGAAATATGAATGTACTAGTTATTGCCCGCGGTTTCGCCCGCGTGGATGTCGGAAAATATCGCATTGGAACGTACTAATACATAGGATACTTTTAATCCATATGTGTTAGTCCAGGTTATAAACTATCTATGTGCCAAATTTCATTCAAATCCGTTCAGCGTTTTTGCGTGATTGAGTAGCAAATATATACAAACTTTCGTATTTATAATATTAGTAGGATTCGTAGAATAAAATACCGTCGGTCCTTAACATTATTTTCATACAAATGTTGATGTGCTAATATTTGTTTTACCTTTTCAGAATTTTATAGTGGTGTGCGAGAAATGCCGCGGGCCACATGTCTACGATGAAATTATTGCTCCTGAAAGGTGATCGATGAAAACCAAGTATGTAATGTGGTAACTGATGACGTGGTGCGTGCAGTTTAAAATAATTTGTTTTCTTGAAAAAAAATTGTGTAAAGTTATGTAAATAACTATGTAACTACCCTTTTACGATTGAGTTAATATATTGTCACAAAAAATATATGTACCTACGTATGTGATTTTTTTATAACATAACATATCATGCAGACTGTATTCCCCGAAGGATTAGGCGGAGGTGCACCTATAGAACATTTCGATTATTTAAATAAAATACAGTTATGTAAATAAATATTGATGTAATTTGTATTGTAATACCAAGTTTTGTAATCAAAAAGTATGCACACCGGGAGTAACACCTGAATATTTTGATGAACATTTTCCAGTCGGTATGAAGCATTTATTTGTTGGAATCTTTTGATGTGTAAATAAAGATCGAATATTTATGAGAGGCTTTTAATTGTATGGTAATAAGGCAAAAGTCAACTGTAGCAGACGGGTTATTTCCTAATTAACATTCTTACGATTTATTCTTCGAATCTGTTTTGCTTAAGAGAATTCGGAAGAAGGTTGGAAGGAAGTAGAGGTTTTGAGGAAGACATTATTTGGACAAGCACTCTCTAGGCTGTTCTTGTGCAATGCAGTATTATTCTATTGTTATTTCGGGGTTTGGTATGAGATAAAAACGCAGTTAGCATAGGCCCTTAATATCTATTTGGTTGTATGCAAAACACATCACCATATTAGGTTAATAAAGTACTGTTTTAAGGCTTTAAACGTCTCTTAAAACCTTTAAAAACCTGCTCTGGTTAGCGTATTTGACTATGCACTTTATTGTACGCCAGTACCAGTACCTATGCGGTGAGAAATAGGGGCTATTCTCAGACGGGACCGCACAGTAACTTCAAATAAAGTACGGTTAGCTGCTAAATTAAGTGTATTTTTCAGGAGTCTTCTGCTGTGACCAAATCAGGCCAGTTTAAAGTTACATTAGTTAATCTCTCAAGAAGTACATTTTTTCAGTTATAACTTTCTTTAAAGAGATAGATCATAATAATCTAAGTTTGTAAACGCATTTTTTTCATGTGTTAAATAAAACTACTTATTAACGATTTTCGGTTCGGTTTTCGAGTCAAGAGGCAGTACCCCATAGGTTTTGATTTATTTGCGAGTATCAAAATATGCCGCGTATATAGCCGTATTTTTTTATTGCTTTGTTTTAGAAGCTTGATTTTTTTAGAGCTCCAAGGGACCGTAGACCTACGTATTTGATATTCATTTCACCTTGATACCTCTACGCGTTTCTGAGAAAAAGGCATTGATAGACTGACAGATAATGAAGTGATCCTGTATGGGTTCCGTTTTTTCATTATGAGGTACGGAACCCTAAAAACGGCCGTTCTGTGGTTCTGAAAGCTGTCACACAACTGTGGGGCTTTGCTTTCCCCTGTAGGAAATATATCTACTCACTATTCCGTACATGAACAACACAATGCCTACAGTAGCGGTGTACATTGACTTGTCGTTTGACGTCGAGTGCTATGCCGCTGCGCAACGTAAACCTTGTTAGCACAGCACACCACACACCCAACTACGTTAAATGTCAAATAAATAACATACATAGGGGAAACCACCCCGGGTAGAGAAACGATTCAAAACAGATGTTTGGCTTCATATTCCCACTTTGTTGGCTTCGGTAATACGAGATTAGGTACGTTAAAATAACTTCTAGCTGTAATTTTTGTCATATTATATTTCAGTAAGATTGGAGTGAGACTATATTTCATGTCCAAACCATTTAAAAGGTTGTTTATTTTCATTAAACTGTCAGAAGCTGTTATATGTTCTGTCTAAAACACAATGCTGTGAAGCATCATTTATTACGTGCAATCGAAACAAAATCTCAAGTGTTCAGTCTCGCTATCTGTGAAGGTCGACTTCACAAAAACATTCAGCACTGAACAGTTGTACAAATATTGAAAATTAAACCAAGATAGACGCTTACATAAATATGGTAAAATTACGTTATAGAGCCCATATTATTAATCGACAAATACAGGTCTATCGGTAGGATTTAAATAGTATAATTTATTCAGTACGTGACTTAGTATATAAATGGGTCGTATTCGATGTTTCAATAGAATCTTCGATGATATAAATTGGTAATGGCTGCCTCGCTCTCATTGGCTGTGGTGCTGCGGTAAGGAGTCTCAATGTGCGGTCAGTGATCATAATACCCTGAATAGGATCTGTATTAAGAACGTTGTGAATTGGTACCAATAGAAGCTTTCAATTATTTGGTTTGGCTTTATCTTAGGTACTAGCTATGCCTCAGTTTCGTTCCTGTGGGCTTTTAAGGGGAAAGCGTAAGGGTAGCCTACGAAATTAAAATGTTCTTACGAGTTTTGCAATTAGCAGGTCAGTTTCAGGTTGTATGTTGATCTAAATATGATTCGCGGCCGTATCAGATATTTATTTCATGAAATCATGACATTTGAGCATTGCTGATTCTAATGATTATAATTCTGTAAAGCCATATTTGTTACAGTCGCGAATCATATTTTAATCAAAATACAACCTGACACTGACCTGTAAATTGAAAATAACGTAAGAAAATTTGAATTTGGCGCATACTCCTTACCATGAAAAGCCACCTCAAACGTAACAACGTTTTTGACTTTCTGTGGATGGAGATAGTTTATAGGGTAAATCTAAGCAGGTTGATTATTTTCTTCTGTTTTCAATACGAAGAGGTAAAAGAAATAGATGTATTTCTATACCATTGTGTGATGACATCATAGTATATTTTTGATAATGTAGATAAAAGATAAGAATGTTAGTAAGAATCTTTGAGACAAAGTATTTCACTACATTGTATGCAGGCTTAAAGTGTTTATTTAAAAACTAGCTTTTGCCTGCGGCGAGGCAGTGTTTATTTACAGTGAAATATACCTACATATTTCTATAAAGTTAGTTAGTACATTTCGCTACAAAACGGAAATTCAAAATCTGGTTACTTATTCGAGATTGCTCTAAAATTGCTGACCATCTACTGGGTATCAAATGGCGTTGATAAATTCCGATATTGAATTTTCAGTTATTGGTTAGAGCGAATCGTGATCTGATTACACGACGCAGTTTTAAATAAGTTTCAATCTTCGTGAAATAAAATATTTTTTAATTACTCAATATTAATACTCAATATATTTATTGCTGCATGTGAATTTAGGTGGTAGGTTTTAACAAAAATATGATCATTGTGGACCCTGTCGGGCACATCAAAAGTAGGAGAGAGGAAGAGGTCTTTTATTTGACTACTTAGTTGTTATTCTATAAATTGTAATAATGTTTATAATAAAAACTAACATAATTACAACTAACCTTAAACTTGTAATTCAATTCAAAATTTGTCATTTAAATATACGTTACTTTATCGAAATAAAACTGGAATTTCACTTCATATTTAGAAATGCTTTTTTTGGGTATGATTGGTTTAATTAAATAAGAAGAAATTCTTATTTTGTAGTGTGTAGGTAGATGTAGACTTTAGCATATTCGGCCGACGTCCCCACTGCTGGCACACAAGCCTCCTCTCTATGAAAAGGAGTGAGACATAGTGTACCACGCGGACCCAGTGCAGGTTGGTGGATGTCACATGTCTTCGAGTTTTTGGTTCCAG
The DNA here is from genome assembly GCA_914767815.1 of Eupsilia transversa. Lineage (NCBI taxonomy): Eukaryota > Metazoa > Arthropoda > Insecta > Lepidoptera > Noctuidae > Eupsilia > Eupsilia transversa. Next base: position 7,341,640 of record OU611874.1, read on the forward strand.
GACCGAACTGGAAACCGACAGTTTCCCAACGATGTTTTCGTTCACCGTTTTGGGAGCAGCGGTAATGAAATAAATTACACAAAGTAATGTTCCTGCCGTGCTGTAGCGTGGATGCGATACTGGCCACTAAAAGACATCACAAAAAATCAGTCAATACCACTGATGTTAAAAAGCAAAGTATTTGACTCGTGTATACTTCCTACGATGACTTACGGTTGCCAAACATAGGCTTTAACTAAGCAAAACACTAAGAGATTCCAAACATGCCAACACAACATGGAAAGAAGTAGGTACGCTTAATTTTTAGAGAAAGGACAAATTAAGCCTTAACTTAAAAATATAGAGGGAAATAAAAAATAGCGGACGTATAATACAAGGTAAAAAGAAATGAGCCAAATTAGTAGCCGAATGGTACCCAAGAGACGGCAAAAGGAAGAGAGGACGCCCTAGGAAGACGATCGGGCGGAAGACGATCGGGCCAATGTGGAAGAGGAAAGCCCATGACCGGGAGCTGTAGAAGAATATGGGAGAGGCCTATGCTAAAGCAAAACAATCTTCTGAAACCTATGTCTGAAGAAGTAACTTTTATTTTTATCTTTTTATTAACCAAATAGTAAATTACAGGCTGATTTTGAAAACATGAAACAAAATTTAAGGGGGTGTTCTACCCATCAATATGAACTTTTACTATGGGAACAATTAAGAACACGCAAAAAAAAAATTGACCTTCTTATACAAAATGTTCCAATCGGGTATATTATCGGGTATACCTTTATACAGGAAAGTAATTTTTTTTTGCGAATTGATGGGTCCAACACCCCCTTAAATTTTGTAGCATGTTTTCAAAGTCAGCCTGTATAATTAGATTGTAAGATTGTTAATAAAGGCTAGGTATTATTATCATTATCAATGTTCCTGCTTGGGTTCGAAACCACGACCTACGAAAGGTAAGCCTTTACCACTGGGCCACTAGCAAGGTTTATGTAATATCAGTTTTCTTTGCTAATTAACAGCCAATACCTACTGCTTCTGAGATGCAGGATTTAATTAATTTGCTTGGAACGCTGGCGTAGTATGTTTATCTAACAAATACATATTATTTTAGATAATAAATAATAAATGCTCCATCATTAAATCGTATTATTATCATAAGAGAAGTTTATTATGTTTCAATCTTTGTTCTGAATGCTTAGATATTATTTTCTGACTAATTACCAACTCTATTATTGTTTAAGAAACAACTTAAACTTTGTACAGTTAACAGAGTTTTATTGCCCCGGACTTATTGCTTGTTCATCTTTTGATCCCCGGGTGCACAAGTTAAAATGATTCGAATGTATAACCGTTTTAAAACCTTTTTTTTTAAACGATATCCTTTTATGTTAACACTTTGAAGGTACGCGTACCAATGTCGTGAAATTAGTGTTGTGTATCGAATGTTGAAGATTATTTCTTCAAAATTCCTTCTTAGCCATACTTACCAGTGTCTTGAGTTCGAAAATGATCTTTTCAACGGGGGAATATACCTATCTACTATAACTGAAAGACCCGCAACCGCAGTGCAATCTCAAATGTTGCGGCCAAAAGCCGACCCTCTGCGGGCAAAGGCATCTTCTCATACAGAGGAGGCATGATCATTGATCACCATGCTTGCTCAAGGCAGGTACGATTCAGACTTATGTAAGATTACATTACTCTCGAAAATTGTGGACCTGCAAAGGCATGCGGACGAGGGTGGAATCCGAGCGGTAGATAGTCCTCTGTGTGAGATTGGTGACCTTTTATCTCTAAGCTTAGGTACAAAGATGGCTAAAGTGCATTAATATCTGAACAGTTGTTGGTGCATCGTCCACTTGTCTGCGGCCGTCGTGTTTGACTTCTACAACTTTGAGAGATGATTAAAGCTCATGTTATGTTAGATAAACTTTGCGTGCGTATACAGTAGCAAACCGACGATAATAATGAGGAAACATACCAAATATGTGCGAATAGTTTCAGTTCTTTGGAATTTATGAAATACACAAGAAAGCACAATTTATAATGGAAAACAATGTTTGTCTATTTGTTTATGTACATAAATATTCGTATTGTCAGATGCCGGCGCCGATTAGTTAGCTACGAACAAATATTTGAATGGAAATGAACCCGTCTTTACGGTTTATTCTTGTTTAAATTATATTTAAAGGGAAGTACGCACAGAGGTTGTCATTACAACGTCATTAACAACTCTCCACGTCTTTAGCAGGATTTCCTTGCGACCGTGATACAGAGATCTGGTTACGCAATCATTTAACTAAATTCAAATACCTCAAATAGATATTGTTCTAACTACCATAATTTGTAGGTAAATAACACAATGAGGACGGATTGGAATAGTTTAAAGGAAAACAAATGATCGCTGGAATCAATAACAATGGTAGTTAATTTGCGTCTCAGAAACATAGTATCGGATTACTCGTGCAAATGAAAATCAATATCGTGAAGAAACTTCGATATTGCTATTTTTGTTATGTACATTAAAGCTACGATTGTACTATAAAAATATAGTTATTTAGCGTAGCTTTAACTTTCGAATGCAACTTCTCCTTCGAGGTAAGTACTTGTAGTTTAAGAGTTTGTCTTTCAGTTCATATTTTCACGCCAAAGTGTTTCCGCGTATCATAAGAGCTAAATTTTTCATCAAGTGCATGGTGTCAGCAAGTATAAGGCATGTTAGTTTGAAACTTTATCTAGGTATGTTTGCGTTGGAACACCACGAATACTGTTATTTATACGTAGTGTAGACCTTTTGCGGTTGACCTACGAACGATAAACTTTATCAACAAGCTGCGTTCAAATATGTATTATGCGTTTAAAATTAATTATTTTCTTGTATAACATTAAATATTTTAAGCGGGCACTCACTGCGGTGAACCGAGGCAACATTTCCCCGATATTAAATTCAACTAAAATCCCGAAAATAAATGAAGGTACATCACGTGAACATTTCGGGATTTCTTTGATTGAATTAAAGTCAGAATCAAGTGTGAAACGTAAGAAAATGTACTCTGATCTTTAAAACGATTCGCAAAACCGTCTCCAAGATTTAGAAGGATGTTTCGAGATTGAACCACCTCGGAATTGTACGCAGGAAATTAACTGGAAGCTTGGTGCTAATCTGAGGAAGCAATATACGGCTGAGGCCCGATGTCGCCTTCTTTAATTACTGCAAATCCGAAGCAACGCTTGATTAAACTATTTCCGAACAAATTAAGTGAGCCAACGGGGCCACACTTCACAAAATTAAACTCAATAAACTCGTAGCCGTATTACGTGCTTTATTAGGCGATAATCACGTTGCGAAGCCATTACTTTACGTTTTTTATGAAAATTGAGTCGCTTCCGCCATTGGTGTTTATAATTTTTTTTGTGAAAAATGCGATAGGTATTGGTTATTGGACTCTTGGACTTGCTATGACGCTTGACGTGGATAGCCTTTCAAAGTACTTTTAGGGTGTTTAATGCCTTCGAACTGTATCGAGCTTCAAGATTTTGCTGTTTATTTTTTCACACATAGACATTTGATACTGTGGCTGAGTAATAACAGCGGCACGGGTCGATCCATCAGGTTAAGTTACGATTGCCGGGGTTGGTCCGTGGATGGGTGACTATCTTTACAAACCGAGACTCCTCCGTGCCTCGGAAAGCCATTGATCGCGGTTGTCATTCGTGGATCTTTGTGTGTTGTCTGTCAGTGAGTGTATGAATGAATGAATTTAAGATTGTTAATAAGTAGAATATTAGCTAACAAACCACCCATCAGGACGGTAGGTCCTGATGGGTGGTTTGTTAACAACTTTTAGCAACAGTCCTAATTAAAAGGCCGGACCTACTAATACCTATTAGGCTATAGTTATATAAATTAACCTCTCCTTCCTAACAATTTAAAAAAACATCGCACAAAACAAACATTCGACAATAAGTAACACTACATTAAGCATTGTTTTCAATTAATTAATCCCTCAATCAATCAATCAGTTACAAGTCCAAACGGTGCTAACATTAGTCGTAATCGTTTGGAATCATTTGTTACAATAACGTTTTGGCTTACAAGGTTTTACTTCTTTTTTTTTGTTGATGTGCAGGTCGCCCAGGATAATGGCTGTGGACTGGTGACTTGCCTATAAAAAATCCCTATGGAAAATGTAGAGGTGCTCTCCTAACTAGAAACAAAGTGTACTTACACCACGATTTGACGGTCAGACGGTGTCTAGGTTTTAAGATTAATTTCTTGTTTTGTTCAAGCGTATTTCCAATACATTATACACTTATAAAAGAAAAAATGAATAATTTTCTCCATGTGGGAACCCAATACGACATCTAGAATCGAATCTAAGTCTAGAATATTCTGGTTCTTTATTGCAATACCTAAACATAAAAGTAGGTGTTTTATTACTAAAAAGGGAAATGCGGTTATATATAATTATATAACATTGACCAAGCTATAAAGAAGAACGATTGGTAACTTCCTCACAGGAAGTGAGCTAGCTTTGTAATCACGAATGTTCGACTACCATTCGTGATTTAGAGGTTTTTTTTACTAAATGCAGATGTATACCAACCAACCTGCTTATCCATGATTTGTTTTCGGCTCGTTCTTTGAGTGGCAACAAAGTTCAATTAATTAATGCAAATTATAACTTTTTTTGTATCGAAAATACAACTATACCTACTTAGGCATTTTGGTTTAAGTCATGTACTAATTGTGCGTATCACTAAAAGATAATGAATGAAGTTAATATTATGTGCGAAACGAGTTATTTAAATCTTTCGGATTAACTTTCGTAAGTAGGTACTTAGGCCCTGTTTCGCACATTGCGGAGCGATTTTGATTTTATGCAACTATTACATTAAACCAAAATCACTTTCAAAGTAGTCTACCAAAATTATAAATTACATTCGATACCGATGTCGGTTGTTTGTTGTGTTGTTGTTGCCTATCCCTTAGGAGAATACAGATTGATGTTATGTTAGGTCAGTTGTTTTAGGTAAAACCTATGTTTTACTAGATAATGACGCCTTGTATTCCATAGGTAGAATGAATAAATAACATGCGAGTTTAATAAAGCGGTGGAAGTGCTCACATCAGTCCGTGGATGGCTGGTCACGAATCGCGTCAGTTCGTCAGTCTTGCTTGACTGAAAACTGAAACCATTCGTGTACCTTGTGACGTGAATCGAATGGGAAATTCACCAAGTTGTGTTTGCATGAGGTGTGTAACCTACTTTAGGTATGTATAGATAGGTACGAGCTTACATAGGTATGCAAGCTCGTAAGTAAGTGTAGTAGGATAATTACAGCGCATAATCAAGAGAAATACTGCCTCCTTGGTCTAGTGGTCCCAAGCGGTACTGATGAACATGAGGTCTTGGGTGCAATTCCCAGGTCGGGCAAAGTATTATTGAGTTTGTCTATATATAATTTTTTAATAGCAGCCTGGAGTCTGGATTTGTGCCCAGTTGATGGCAATAGGCTCGTTCCCTATATTACGAGGGACTTTAACATAACTGGTGAAATGTGGGTGAACTATAGGGTTGGTCCCTGAGGGCCCCGATCCCGCAGGTACACGTCCCGGAGGGCCATGATTTCTTTGTTATTTTTTATTGGTTTCTGGTTTCGTTGGATTGTGGTTCTAAATATGGAAAATACGAGGGCTTAGGGATGAAAGCAATTTATTACAAAATGTTGTGAAATATATAGGTAATCATAATTTAATTAATTATAATTTAAATAAAATGTACGTAGCTATAATAACAATATTGCAAAATCATATTTTAAAATCTGTATTTGTATAATTTAAGAGAACAACGATTATTTGAAATCAGTATGATGTGGCCCTCCAGGACGTGTACCTGCGGGATCCAAGCCCTGAGGGACGAACCCGTACTACAGGTACACCTCTGCCCAACCCTTCGGGAAAATAAGGCGTGATATAATGTAATCAAGAGCTTCTTGATTAGCTGAACAAGAAATGTTTTATCTAAAGAAATGTTTTACCTAAAGAAATCTGATGAGCTGATTATAGTTTTAACTAAGGAATATCGCGAATTTTAACTTCGATGATTTACTTGCAGATGATGTAATTTCATTTTTCTTTCAGTTGATAAGTCTGTACCTAGACTTATTTAAATATATTATTCTGACTTAATAGCTATTTAAGCCGAAATGGCAGGTCAATTCGTTATTACGATTGGAAAAACCTATACAAAAAATATTTATGAATGCTAACAAATTCCACAATAAGCGTGAAACACTAAAAACACTATTAAACTATCGACAACCATTACGAATGGCTATCATAATTTCTATAACGTTAAATTATTCAAAATAATAGATCGTTGAATAGATTGACACATTTTGATGTTTTGTAATAATGACATTGAACACGCCTGAAACGATTTGTTTTCATGAAAACAAGAGAAATAACATTATCTATGGCTAGATACCGATTACTTATTTATATAGTTATGCTGAACCCTTTAGCGACAATTACTGTTACAATATTAATGGTTCTTTTCCATTACCAATAATAATAATGCTTGTTTGACGTGATTCAAACTAATGTCTCGTAATCTTTTATTTATCAGCGGATCGCTTTGAAGCTGTCACTGCTAAAAGCTTTAAGAAAATGCATTAAACAACTACCTAAAAATAAAAAACTTTTAATATTTGAACTTATTCAACCTTATTATAATAATCTGCGCTGTCACGTTGTCGAGGTAGCGTGATGTTTGTTTGTTTTTACAAGCATTATATTATTACTCGTAGCTTTCTTCTTTCGTATGTGTTTCCAGTTACTCCAATTGTCATCCATTTTTCAAGCACTTCCTGGCATCCGATTGAGCTGAAACTTGGCATAACTACGGAGACATTTTAAAAATATGAAACCATGGAACTGGTCTGATAATGGAGCCCGATGGTCATATGAAGTCCTCAATCAAACCAGATAGCACCATCGTGTTTGGACTCATTGGTTATGTGTTGAAAAGTGCTTTGACAAAAGGTGGTGTTCAGGGTCTGATAATGGAGCTGGAAGGTGGCCATGGAAAAACCTCTATCAAACAAGATAGCAACATTGTGTTTGAACACATTGGTAATGTATTGACAAGTCCTATTACACTAGGTGCAGTCCAAGGTCTAATGATGGAGCCAGAAGGTGGCCACAGGAACTCCTCAACTAAACTAGATAGCCCTGATGTGGTTGGACTCGTCAATTTTTGTCGTGACAAAAACTATAGCCTAAGGTGTACTCCAGAGTCTGATTATAGAAGCAGAAGGTGGCCACAGGAACTCCTCGATGTTACAAGAAGCCCTGTAGTGTTGGGTTTGTTGGTTTTGTGAAGGTGATAGAACAGATATTTAAATAAATTCGAATGCTAAATAGTACAAAATAAAATATAAGTTTTTTTTTTTTAAACAATCTTTTATTTCATTAAAAACTACTTAATAAAACTTACGTAAACATAGAACTTTCATATTTCCTTAAAATCTTGAGGCGTAAAAATGTCCTTTTTACCCTTACGAGTATATGTAGATAAGCCTACAAATTCTATACAAAAATAATAACGTATTATTTACGGTTTTATAATATCATCACTGTTTATTATAATTCTTTTCCTTATTCCAAGACTGTATTGATAACATTTTTTCAGTAATATATTCACCGTGGTTCCCAGTGCGATGTTGATAATGCGCTAATCAAGAATAGATACATACCTACTGCGCTAACCTACGTAGCTCGCTACGGTTTACTAGCTAGTATAAACTTAACTGTTAACTCTGCGCCGCATTAAATTTTATCTTATAATTAATTCCGTGAAGTTATTTTCTGTTTGTCAAAAAAGCCGTATCTTCCAGACAGCATAGCGAAGGCGAGGAAGTGGCGCAGCAAACTTTGCCCGGCTAACCGACGGTTTTGAACGAAGTTGGCGCGAAATATTATCAAGGCATCATTTGCTCCGATTTGACTTATAATAATACTAACTGATGAAAGTCCCCTGCTGAGGAAGTGTGCACTTGGCCTTGCCTTTAACAGTCAGGGATCCAATACTCAGGAATCCTGGATTCCAATAACCTGTGTTGTTATTAACGCGTAGTAGATAGTCAACCAGTGAAAGCTGCGCAAAGGTAGTTTTAGTGTAGTGGCTGCATTTTTCTGACATATTTTTCCAATGCAAGGACAAAAGGCCACGTGCTTAACCACTGCGCCCATTCGTATGCATAGTATCTATTATATTACCTAATATTCGCAACTTAAACAACTTCTAAACATACGTACATATTTGGTTATGTCCTAATACTTTTGCAGGTTTTTTGCTCTTTGATCATATCGCGCTTTGATGTCTGTAGTAGGGTTTCTATTGACCCTAAACGTGAATCCTCTATCAAAACTCTCAGGATTTGAACCACGGCCTTCGTAACATCTCTTTATTTGAAGCCGCGTCACTGACTCTCAACGCGTTCTCCGTCTTCACCTCATACCTAAGCAAGTAATCGTATTATGGGACAAGGTTTTAAGTAGGTGTAATGGTCATGGGTTTAGAAAGGACTACTGCACATGTACAATATATTCTAAACACATTTATGCTAAACACTGTTTAGGATTGGCTAGGGCGGATGCCGGGAAAGTTTTAGACGCGACCGATTAGTCACTGGTTTTGCGAAGCCATACAAAGTCAAAGAAAGCAACTAGTTGCCTGCAGTAAATAAGCCTATATGTACGGCCACACTATGTTCGGTTTAGCGGCTAATACAGGTAGCAGTTAAAATGTTTCTTAAACTTTTACTTGAAATGAAAATTTATGATAATATATTCCCAGCACTTTTAAATCAAGACATTTACGAATATTCGTATGTATAATTAATTTTAACCAAGTTTTCCATGCCAAAGGCCCGTTAGGTCAAATTACCTAAAACCCATTATACAAACACGCGAGGCGCCACACTTCGCTCCTTTCCCTTGTTTTACTTTGCATACGAAACTCTAACAAAGGACAACAACCACCCTTACGTCAAAATACAATCCCTGTAAATCTCCTTGAGTTACATTTACGACTCACAATGCGTGATATTTTTGCGAAGCATCGTTTATTCTCCATCCTCGTATTCTTGACACAATCCAAAGTAGACAAAAACTTAAAAAAACATTTCATCTCTCGGCCATTTTAACTGCAAGCTGAGCAATCTCCTCTTGAATTTTAATTCCTACCAACTCACTCAAGCACATAACTTTTATTTAGTACCGTTCTCGAGTGAACAATATAGTTTTTCTTATTCAAAAAAGAATGTCTGCAATGCAGACTGTTCCGTGAAATGAAAGAATATAATTTAAGTGAATGCGAGCCTTTTCAGAACCGGACTCACGGTAATACCAAGTCAACGTGACGCGGTCTGCTCTCTTAGTAGAAGTAATCTTCTTACAATATCAATATGAGAAAATGCTTTTAGAATGTAGTTAAGCATTTAGATGTTATCAATAACTAACTTCTCAGAGGTAACGTTAAGCATTAGGTATATTTCAATCGCGTGTGAAACAATGTGCTACAAATTTCATAAATTTGTGATTTACGATAAGAGAAATGAAAATTGGAAATTGGCGTGTAAAATAATATATAGTGCACTTGTTTGATAACAAATCAAATGTATTTTTCACGAGGTTTTCGACTGAGCGCCGCTGATAATGTCGAGGCTCGTGATTCTGTTTATAGGTAAGTGTTATATTTGCAGATATAGTGGGAATGTGCAATCAAATATTATTATTAATACAATATCTGTCTCGTATTTCATTTAAATATCTATTAATGTACATGTATTACCATTACAATTACAATGTGTAAACCACTGTTCGACACAAAAAAGAAGAATAAATAAATATTATTTACGTATTTACAGCTTTGATTGCAGTGACAGGCTCGTCAAATAAAGTTGAAAGCTCTCCAGCTCAAGCTTTAGATTTAAGTAGAGTTTTAGAACTTGTAAAACAGCAGCGGCTTAATACAGGACCCAGTAAACAACGCAAACTGCGACTTCGCATAGTTTCTTCTGATTCTGATTCGGATGATTCTTCGAGTGACCTAGATGATTCAGATGATTCCGATAATAATCGCTTACTAAGGTTACGAAGCGACAGGATTCTTGGTTTGTTAGAAACAGTTGCGAATGAAAAAACTAATAACAATCGTCTATCGTATCGCAAGGGGAAAAAGAACCACGGGCGGACGTCGGACAAATCTGAAGATTCAGATAAAAAACGCTCAGCAAAAGAAAGAATTATTGATTTAATAGAAACAGTTGCGAATGCAAACAACAAAAACGATCGTGTAACTAATCGCAAGGAAAAACAAAACTATGGACAGACAAGTTACTTAGTCCGCAGTGAAAATTTAGACAATACTCAGAGTGGGAATAATAATGTTCAAAAACAGATTTTGGAGACACTATTTTCTAAACCTTATAGTGATAAGAAACAACAATTGAAACCGAAAAAAAAACTTAAACCTAACCGTTTGACACCTACTGTAACTATGGATGATGTTAAACAATATTATGGAAATAAAAATAAAAATGATAAAGTTACTGGTCTGGAAGATTACTCAAAAGTATACATAGTTCTAAATCCTCGAGCAGTTCAAAACAGCAAGAATAAAAATTCACTGAATGATTTGTAAGTCGTGTGTTAATTATTTAAAACAGGTTGTCTTCGTTGTTTATTTTAGTTTTGGTTAAACTCAGAGAGCAGCTCTATAGGATTTATCCTGGATAGGTACAAGGCAGCGACTTAGCAACACGAGGTCGGCACGACGTATCACAATGCAAGAATTCACTTTTTGTGATGCTTTCTTTGCTCGTGTAAATCATCTCCTGTTTATGGATGCTACTTTTTGATTGTGTTTATCCGTAATCGTTCTCATTTTTTTATTCAGGATTTCAAAAATTCTCTCATTGTCTTCCCAAACATCGAATCGGGAACCCCAAAACAAAAGGATGCCACGTCACTATAAAGGTTTTGTTGTTAACGAGAATCATTCAAAAAGACGATTTAAGGGAATCAATGACAGTGAGTATGATAACAGCCGGTCTATTCCACATATAAAAATCGGTGAAGTGAGCTTGGAGTAAGTTGTCATTTCACCTGATGCTAGGACATTTTGACAGCTTACTTCAAACTCACTTCACTTTGGTTTTCACGGTAAGGTTTTTACAGAAAAGATCGACAGCAGTGGTAACGTTAATTACTGCAATTTTCTTTCTGTTCTTTCTATTTCATGGATGTGATGCAAATAGCATAGCATAATCAGCCTATAATGTTCCCACTGCTGGGACTCAGGCCTCATCTCTTCGAGAGGAAGTGGGTTGTAATCTACCAGCCTACTCCGGGTTGGTAGATGTCACATGTCTTCGAATTTTTAGTTCTAAGACATGCCGGTTTCATCACGATGTTTTCCTTCACGGTTTTGAGATCAGTAGTGAATATGAAATTATTTACACAAAGTAAATTGCCCGCTTGGGTTCGAACCCACGAACTATAAACTCGTAAGTCGGGGCCGTTACCACTGGGCCACTACTGCTCTGCAGAGTCGCTGTGATGGCCACAGGTGTTAAGCTCCGACACGCCCAACCTACGTACTGCACATTGCGTGTTCACCTCTACAAGATGGCTCTATTCACATGTCATTCAGTATAATTAATGGCCTGTAAGTACATAATATTGGATTAAAACCGCTATTATGTACTACTATTTCTTTGATGAACAACGCAAAATATGTCGTAAATGAATGATCAAAGGGCTTATCAATAATTAACATACTTGTTTTATAATAAGAGAATTATTACCTCTTACGTTATTTTTGGCTGCCTCGTTGGTCTCGTGATCGCAAGCGCTACTGCAAACCTTGAGGTCCTGGATTCTATTCCCGGGTCGGGCAAAGTGTTATTGGGTTTTTCTCAGTATAGTCTGGAGTATGGATTTGTGCCCGGTTGATGGCAAAAGGTTACGTGGCGAAATGTGGGTGTACTATAGGTACACCTCTGCCCAACCCTTCGGGGAAACAAGGCGTGATATTATGTAAAAAAAAACAATTTTTATTTTTTGTCAACGTCAGCGACGGCCAACTTGAAGTGAACGGCTAGTATACTGAATTATTGCGTATTATTAAACCTTATTAATTAAACGTATAACCTATTCTAATTTAATTTTTTCTGTTGCAGAATTTGATCTCGCGGCTAATAATGAGAAAAAGTTAGATACACTAGAAGTCCCCTTGGGCAGAATCACTGCCATACCAACCTAATATGAATGAAACATAGAAGACGTTATACGGGGGAGTTTTTGGTCGATTAAATAAACTTTTCGTTCCTTAATTAATACAATACAATATATTTGTATGTACAGACACCGACACATGAAATTAGTTCATTTTGAAAGCTATTATTGCACAAGTTATCCCCTAAAATAGCCCGATCATATAAGAACCTAATAATATGCCCCAAGTATTATATATAATATATTATATGGTTATTCCTTTTTATTAACTATTGATGGCTGACAGCAATTCCTTTCCGATTACGTGCCTATAGGTAAGTTAATAATGTACTCATAAATACTATCAACTTACGTCGTTACTCCAAAAAAGGAAAATGAATAAATGAGAATAAGAACCTAAACAATAATTACCAACAATAAGCAAAACTAAAACCTAAAATCTCGTGGTATTAGTAAAAAACATAACTTACTTCTAAGTAATATTTAACTTGGAATTTTTATTCATATAATATTTACAGAATCTTTATTATGCTTGCAGACTTAAAATCATAATATGTAAATGGGATGGGAAATAATATAATATTAATATTTTTTATTAGTGTCTCGACCAGCTAGTTATAGTTCCACATCTCACGGCCTTTATTAAATAGAAACCTATACCTTCATATATACTTAATTGAATATTTAAGTACTAATATTTCTAACTGGTTACGGTAACTGAAAGAAACATGCGTACTTTTCCTCGCTAGAAATTTCTTTCTTTCAATGTTAACAAGTGCAAAGTCGCAAGTTAAGATGTTTTTTTCTGCCAATTTAAACAAAGCTAATACGAGGATACATATTTACGAGAAACGAGGTGTTATTTCCAGGCAGTTCTTAATAATGATGTTGTTTAAAAAAAGTCGGTTTATTTTGTAACTAGATTGTGAGGCCGCAAAACTTCCCTGCGGTATTTTAGTTTAACTGTTGAAGCCATTATGGCTCGCGGGATGAAATATTATGAATATCAATTTTTTGGGCTCCTGCTTACTTTTCGGCAAAGTTACCCTATAGTCAAATATTCCCACATCAAATATGTGCAGTTTAGAATAGTTTGCTTTGATTTAAAGTTGAGATTTTATCCTGTTTTGTGGAAAAGCTTTAGTTTAATAATAGTTGGTAGTTTTTTTTAACTAACCTATATTGTCCCTCTGCTGGCAAAGGTTCCCCCCATACTTTTCCAGTTTTCCTTATGTTGTGCCTTAGGAATGGTTGTTAGTTAACTTTTGTAAACCTTGTGGGTCAATTATTTGTGAAATGCTTTTTTGCGGCAATACAGTATTGTTAATGGGTATTGTAATATAGGCACACACCTCTGCTGTAACCTCCGGGGAATTCCGGCGTGATGTTATGTTATATCTGAAAGTTGGCAACGTCGCAAATAGATGTCAAATATTTCGCTGTTTTGATTAATTTGATAATATTTCTGTATGGAAATAAGAAATGTGGCTAACCAATTGACTAGAATATTGATTATGAAATGCAATAATTAATATCGTAACACCGAATAGTTAGTTTTAGATGTAAAAAAAGTATTTGGTAACTTTCCAAATGCCTTTTTTTCACCTAAAACGGGTACAACATCAAATTCAATGTTATAATTGCAATTCATTATTAATATTCTAGTCAATTGGTTAGCCACATTTCTTATTTCCATACAGTATTATTTCCAAATTAATCGAAACAGGTAAATATTTGACAGCTATTTACGACGTTGCCAACTTTTAGGATGCACCCTCTTAATGGCTATGCCAATCGTTTAGGGCTAGGGCTTTTATAATGATTGAATGGTGCAGTGCATCTTCAGACACTAATATCTTTCAGATATAGATAACACTGTGGTCAAACCCATTTCATTTATTCAGGTTCTCTTGTACAAACAGGTGACGCATAAATAAGCTTTTATGTTTAAAAATAAAATATGCTTTTGTAGAGTTTAGGGGATCAGTAGCAGCTCTAAGCTTAGTTAATACGTCAGACCGTGCAGGAGGCTCACGGCTCACGCGGCTAAGTAAAGCCGTTTAACGAGTTGTGCATCCAAAATTAACTCCTACAATTTAAATTAGGTTCACAAAGTAATTAAAACTGCGTTGTAATTCAATTACGTTTTTACTAATGCATAATTATTTTCTTCTATAATAATAATTTAATATATTACGAGTATATCACAGTCTTCACTTTAGTAAGTGGATTATCATAATAGTGTATTACACAAATTTTACCGTTAGGCTAAGGGCTGATTTTTCAATAATCATATAACTTTTATGTGAGTAATTAATATTGTGGTTTAACAGCTTTTGTATAGACTTTATGTCAAACAGTCATATTTATTCTTCAGATAAAAGTTATCTGACTATTGTAAAATTGGCCCTGAATGAGTTAATAGTAACAGATGAGATACAGAAAAGTAATAAACGAATACTATTTGTCTACGTGTCGTGTGTCTATTAATAAATTAATGATATCGTGTCTCTAATTGCGTGATTTCTACTAATTTACTTAATTTATTTATTTATTAGGTACCTGTGTTTGCAGTGCACTACATTAAAATAAATATTCCAGATGTAGATATAACACTTAATATCCACTTGTTAAACATATTTATTGTTTTATATCTTATTCAATAACTATTCTTTAAATATAGTTATGTTTAGGCAACATTTTACTAATACAATAATGATTGAGTACATGCATAACGTAATAAGCTATTAAATTCTTAATAATTAGGTAAGCGGAGTTTTAAACTTAGATCGTAAGGTTGCATTCGATTTTGTGTCGCTGAAGGCGTATTTCCAAAAGTAAAACAAATTATTTATTTATGTATAAAAAGTTTAAATAAACCCGCGCACACATCATAAAATTCTGCATCGTGCTTTCGCTTCATCTATGGTTTATAAGCGTAACTCGCGAGCATGACACGCAGGAAGTAGAAAAACCTCGGGATTTCTACAACGCGTGGTGCGTTACCGAGGATTTTGCGACGCGGTACCCATGTGTTAGTGGCTTATATTCATGAAACGTGATGATTATAGTAGTAAGGGAATAGATTGAATATTTTTGGTACGTACCTAACGTACCAAAAATATTCAATCCTTATTTCATTATTTTATTATTTTCTATAAAGCCATGTTAAAAGAAAATTTCAATTTAAATAGCAGCAGCAAAAAACAGCAAGTTCTTTAACACTAGGTACCTACACTTTTTTATTATTCATGAAAATTAAAACGAGGAAAATGAACCACGATGTTTTTTTTATGATGTGCCCTCAGCTTAAAACATGAAATTACCTTTAAAAAGTATTACGTTGTTTATCTATTAGTTAATTGTTAATTCTGTTTAGCGTGCTTAATTTAATTAACTTAGCAATTTAATGGTATTACAATAATTGACTAGAATATTCAAGATTAATTTACGCGACAATGACTAGGCCATCGATTAAAATAAATCATTACAGTACTTGAAGTATTCTAATGTTAGCTAATTTTTGGTATTTTGGAAGATAAAACTAGAAATTTTTGTCCCCCGGGACTTATTACATAGCTAGCAAGAATTGGGTGTACTACTGTACACCTCTGCATTCCCCTTTGGGAAATACAGCGGGATGTTAAGTTAAAACTAGAAATTCACTAAGATCTATAAAGTTAAGAACATAAATAATACAAGAAGATAGAGAATTTACAGGTGTGATAACTACTATTCCTAAAATAAATGACTAGAAAACATAAAAGTCACAAACTCGTAGGACAAAGACGAGATGGTAAATTGCGACCCGACTAGAATGTACTTACTGAAACATTAGGCTATTTTGAATATCTAACAGCATACGAGATAGTTTTCTAGGTTATAAATAATGTAGTGAGGGATGGAAAAACACGTAATACATAAAGTAGATGCTACAAAACAAAAGATAGATACACTTCGATTCAAACGTAATGGCGGCTTGGAACATGAGGCGAGTCGCTGCGCAGTAACAATTTCATATGTCAGCGGGGGTGAGGGGTAGGGTACTGCGCAGCGAGTAGCTAACTTCCGAGCCGCCATTCAGTTTGAATCGAACTGTACCTAAATCAGAATTTATCATAGGTAGTTAAATAGAAACCGCGTAAAAAGTTAACCTATACAAAATGGAAATTATAAACACGACACAGCCATCAATGCAATGACCTACGGTGCAAAACAATACTAATTATTTGTATTATAATTATACTACTTAAACGCAATTGATCCCATTCCAGGCAATTCATAATAATTAACTCTATATATGAATGTATGCAGTACTTACATGTCTATTATACTTAAATATGTATAATTGAACTACATTTACATGATAATAATACGATTTCAAATCAACCACCGTGAACATGTCAATTCGCTAATCAGTTACTAATTAAACAATGTAATGGACCCATTCTGCGCACTGTTTGTAGCGTCATTCACTGTCACTTGAGTCACTGGTTGGTGTCGCCGTCTTAGCATCCCGTGGAGGTGATGTGTTCGGGGGTGAGCCGCCGCGTGGGCGAGACCTGTCACCCTCAGAGGTAGTTGGGCCGTGACACACAACAAAGCACTCCCATGCCTTTGTACAAGGATCCTCTTCGCTTGCTCCTCCACAGTCCGTTGACTTCGTCGCCCTTCAGCGCGATGTTGCTCTCTGCAAAAGACGTCCACAGTTACTAACGTTCGTTTGTGAATGTAAAACATATGAAATATTAAATCACTATTTGTGTCGAGTGTTCGAGAGGGTTTGGATGTCACGTAATACATTTGCTGCGGTCCTGTTAGTAAAATCTTGTAGTTCGTTCTTATATTTAGTTGTATCAAGTTACTTTTCTACTTTTTCGTGTAAAAACAGTCTTGTAGGAATAATAAAAAAAACCTAAAACTTGATTACTGTTATAATGAGCAGTTAATGTAGCCTTAACTTGGAATTACTTTTCTTACCAAAACACACCTTACACAAATTCGCATTTAGCGGTGCGATGACTGCGCGACTACGCGTGTTATTTCCCAGTTGTGCACATAACTTCAATGGAAAGGGCTTTCGCAGCGTTAATAGTCTGTAACTACATAGATTACGTTGGAGGGAACAGCTTTATTCCGTAAGTAGATATTTAGCGGAGCAGTGGAGTATAAAAGAATATTTTCCCGCACTTGGTTACAGAGTGTTCTTAATGTCAATGAAAAGACGCAGAGGTGTTGCGGTGTTCGTAATCTTTTTAGCTAAATAGGGTTCCGTGAACCTTGTCTTGTTAGTAATGCGCTAACCTGCCACAGCAAATGTACTTTAGTTTTGTGTCGACGGGAGGTGTGAAGAACAATGGCCACGCCGCAGAGACTGAAACTCCTTCCGGCATTTACGTTCGAAATTAAAAGCACAATCGCTTCAACGTTAATGGCCGTAGAACAACTCTCCGCGAATATAAATGCAGTGTATTTCACGTTTGATCTGAATATTATTATAAATTAAAATCCTGAAAGCAGTAGCACTGAATTCACTGGAATAACAAATTAATATGACATAGTTCGCAAAGCGGCCTCATAAAGTTGTTTTACAGTGAAAAGTGAAACAATTTCAGGGTTCAGGAGATATTTTTTTAATTACCACACGTGACAAAACATGGTTATCTAAATACTATGTATGTAGTACATAGTTTACAGCTTCGCTAGTTACAGCTGGGTATAATCGTCTTGATATAATTTAGCACTTACAAAAGCTGAGGCCTGACCAATAATTACTTGAGCAATTCAAACTATTATAATACTACTACTAGTGGTACAACCAAAGCCTTTCCATGAAAAAAAATGGTCATAACTCACAAGGATTATCTAAGCTTACCCAAGTGATTTAAATTTTCATGCTGCGGTAGATACTCCTGTATATCATTGACTATTCTGGTGATCTCCTGCGTGTCCTTCACGATGCTGCATAGCTCCTCCTGGTTGAAGTCAGGAGTGATCTGCTTGCAGAGCAGGATCTGACTGATGACGTTGCCGAAGTTTGACGGACCCGCCCGATTCTCTGCGGAAAAAAATCTGTTAGAAACCTTGTAACAATTTCTGGAGTTTGTGATGCAATATAATTAGGTACAATACGGAAAGATATTGTTTGACTGTTGAATACGAGGTCCTGGGTTCGATTCTCAGGTCGGGCAAAGTATTATTGGGTTTTTCTATCTGGAATTTCTCAGTAGCAGCCTGAAGCCTGGATTTGTGCCCGGTTGATAGCTGGCTCGCCCCCTATTACATGGGACTTAAACGTAACTGTCGAAATGTGGGTGTATTATATATAGGTACACCCTTCCGCGAAACAAGGCGTGATATAATGTTATGTTCGTGCTAGGTTTTGTTGTAATTATTGACCAGTTTAGAAAGTCTAAATTCGATTTCTGAATTGAGAATTTGTAGGAGAACTTGTCAAATTTTACTTACTTAAACTTAGTTAATCCTTAATGTAGTCCGCGAAATCAAAAATTTCTTACGCGTTTTGAAATAAATTTTGAATTTATTGGACTGTCAGCTTAAGTTCCTAATACTAAAGTACCTACAATTTGACAAGTTCTGAAATTCAAATGAAACCGGGTGTTTCTATTTTCATTTCAAGAGTGCCAACGTTCAAAGGAATTCATATAAAAAAATGGTGTACATAAATCATATTTTGATCAGTGTCTTTCAAGCTAAAAGATATGGTCAATGCGATTTTTTTTTGTTTTTGTGTGATATCACAAGCGCAACTGCACTTTTCACTTTTCACTCATTTCAGCACAGAGGAAGCCACGTAGGTATAATATTGCAATAAATCTCATCTGCGTATGACTGCATCGCTCTGTATAATTTCAGATGTTACAGTCACCCACCATTTTACATAGAAAGCCCTCTATGAGTGTAGGTGTTTTAAATGGTTTTTTCTGTTTTTCAACAGTTTAGCTTTTTATTCTAAATCCATGCAATCCACTCCTAAATATTGTGTTGTTCGAAAAACAAATATCAAATAAAAAATGTATAAAATACATACCTACCGAACCTGTTTTTGGGTTTCAATGCAAAAAATTGCGGTTTTTATTTGTTTCCTTTTTTATTTTATTTTTACTTATATGTTGTGATGTGTGCCTTTAATCTGTGCCAAACAAATGTATTTTATTTCTTTCTTTCTTTAATGTTGAACTAAGTTAAAATATTATATTTTGAAATTTAAAAAACATTAAATAAACTCGCATGAAATTCAATTCAGCAGCGTCTCAACTATAACAACAATAGAGTTGAAAACTAAGCTCACATCTAGCTCGAATAAAAATTGGAATCGAAATCCAAACGACATCCAACTCCCTGTTATCTTCGGATTCTAACTGAATAGGCTTTCAAAGGGGAGATTAAACTTATACGAACGTCTGTAAAGCTGGGCTGAGTTTCAATGCAATTGCAGGTAGGTACTAGTACCCACACAGTTTCAATCGAACACCACCACGCCGCCCGCCTTTGTTAATGTTCACAGGTATTGTGTCGTAAATATCTTAGATCTTGTTACTCTTAGAACCGGTAATTTTGCTCCAAACCGGGAAAAATAAGGAACATTATTCCCCGAAATTCTGGCCAAGTCCAACACTGCGGTTGGTGTCTTTAACAGTGATTAATTACCACTAATTGTTCGCGGTGGCACGCTATTAAAATTGGTACTTTTGTTGTTCAATCTAGTCGCAATGGAAAGAAGTGTGGCTTTTCATTTCCAAGAAAAAGTTTTCAATTAAGACTGTTAAGTGGCTGGTCGTTAAGATAAGTTTAATGATCATAAATTAGTGCAAAAACCGCAACAAAGAGTGAGGTAATAATGGCAATAAATCTAAACAGACATAATGAGGATAATTAAAAACCAATACCCGATACACAGTTTTCCAATACTGTTAGCGAAATCTCTAACAGCAACCGAAACGGGTCGTTTCATCTAATCGACAGGTGAATCACTTATTGTCTGCCGCCCCATTACCCTCAGTTGCCTCTAAGCGAGGGAAGATAAACACCTGCTTCTAATATACTCTACGAATTCGTTTCCTTTCTGAACCATCTTGAAAGAAAAACTTTTGTTACAAATGAATTTATAATTCGGGAATACCAACAATGTTTCAGAAATGTTTAAACTTTATTTTCATTTGATATGCTAATATCTTTTTTGTTCTAGCGTAATTAGGAACAGTATTATAAAATTTTACGGATCAACCAAAGATATAATCTAACTTTTCTGAATAATTAATTAACAGTTTGATAAGAAAAGCTATTATTGTGTATGGTTTTTCAGCGTGGTCGTTAGGCGATAAATATTTAGGCCACGCCAGACAAAACTTTTCTTCGGCATCTTAATAGGGGTCTAGAAGATAATACTAAAAGATGGCCTGTCAAGCTTGGTAATTATTGGCCGGGGCTTAGCTTCTACGTCTCCGTGACAAATGTCCTCTTCTAAATTGCCTCTTTCACCACCACAACAATCTTTCTCGGGAGATATTGCAGTAATGACTACAATTGACAGATGGATTGGGTTCAGAATGTTGTTATTAATACATAAGTGGTTGCTGCCGGCCATTCTTCTAATACGGGTGTAATCCTTTATTCAGTTGTTACGACACCCGCGGGAAATACTAGTGTGGTACATTCGACCACACTTAGATGAAGATACTTGTGCCTGTAAGTAATTTATGTTTGGTTTCTTAGAGGCATTTTTGATGCCCACGCCAGCCTATGGTAATACACATAAGTCATTTTATATGCACTATAGTAAATAAAGAAAATAACTCTCTTCCTAGTTACGCCGTAGTCGGGTTATCAACCTATACAGTGAATCTTTACATATAATTACTTATTTCTCAAACATGTTTGGAAATTCGAACTTTATTTTGACTGACAACCTTCTTCGAGACATCGAAATTGTACTGTTTAAAAATAAATGAATATGCTGCCGGCCAATGTTAGGTACTATGAAAATCCTTATCTGTAGCCAAATAAATTACTGTGGAAACTCATATCTATCGTGTTATTTAAAAATGGAACGAACTTTTTACTTCGACACATGACAACCAGGAAGGTAACTTATCAAACTTATTTAAATTATAAGGATTTTAAATTACCAGCTTGTAATAATTGACCCATACGAGCAGTGGTGGCCCGGTGGTAACGGCCGCGATTTACGAGTTGTAGTAGGTCGTGTGTTCGTACCCAAGGAGGTACTTTACTTTGTACCCCCACAATTATTTCGTCACCACTGTTCTCGAAATGGTGAAGGAAAACATCGTGAGCAAACCGGCATATCCCAGAACGAAAAAATCGATGACTTGCGACATCCACCAACCCGCACTGGGCCCGCGTGGTGGATTACGGCCCACTCCCTCTCACAGAAAGAGGAGGCTTCTGACCCAGCAGTGGGAACATTATATCAATCCCCTTCGATTTCGCTTGCAAATAGAACTGTTTAAAGTAAAGAAGAAACAAATGAACATATTGGCACATGAAAAATTGTCGCTATCCGTCATTGATTCTGGAATTTAAAATTTACTTTGTTTGAATTTCCGCGCACTTATGTGTGATTGTGTGCCTCGGCTTCATGGCTGGCCGCGATAGTAATATGTACTATTTAATGCAGAATGGCCCTGCTCGTGACCTCTTTTTTGCTCTTGCATATTTATTCACTGCCTTTTATGTCCATAAAAAAAAACAAAAATCTAATATCAATAAAATCAAAATTCCATAGAGATAAAGTTTAAAAAGGTTTCAGTAGCGCTAGCAAGAATAATATTGAAGTTACGCATCGTTAACGTTACTTGTGAACTTGGAATCTAAACGACCAAAAATAAAATATAACTTTTTGGTAATTTTTTTAAATTTACATTTAATTTAAATAAATATTGTGTATCAAACTAATATTTCCGTTGGAAAATTCACCTAAGTTAACGTGCTGTGGCTGACTCAAAGTTCAAATATTTTCAAAGGCTTTAAAGCTTAACATACCATAATACGAGGTCATATCCATTGGCACGAGCTGGACAAGTCGGTGGCACTTGGCGAGCTCCCGCAGCAGGAGTTGTGCCATGAAGTACAGCAGTACTAGCTGGGGCTGTTCCGCGCAGCCGTCGCTCGTTGACCTGCATAACAAATAGCTCTTTACTTTCACCATTAAAATATGTTTAAGAACTTCCTCAAAATGTACTCGCTGCAAAGCGCCGAAACTAACGTTCATCCAAACGACCATTTCACGTGAATAAACCCATAAATACACCTAAACATGAATCGGATTTTTGAAAATTGTTTGATGAGAGCAATCGAAAGTAATCAAGATTTGTGCCTCTGGGTTTAATTTCAGTTCATTCAAAAGTTAGATTCAATATATTAGCTTCTCGCTTAGATGAAATAATCCGGAGAGGTCTGAAGCAAGATTTTGTGGTCTACTACAGATCGAAAGGTTGTAAATATTCATTGTGCACATATCATGCTTGAATTCTCAACGGGTTATGCCTGTGTCCGTCGCGCGGAAACGGTATTCGGACCTGTGTAGGAAGTGTGTAATAGGCGGCGAGCCCATTGTTATATTCAAACAATTCAAACTATGTGTCGCGCCAAAAACGCATCGAGCTTAAAATAGGTATCGGTACCAAGTATTACTATGGAATTATAAGTATACCAAGTAGTAATGTGGATAATATAGTATGGAATAGGTAGGTGTAGGTCTACGAAGTAGGTGTGTACTAGTTATACAGACTCCGTGGGAATTACTCACAAAAAAGACAATAGAATGGTAAATAAAGGAAAGTTGAATGGCTTTTAATTAAGTTGCTTTTGTGGTCAAACGTTTCGGTACCTACTTGTAGTCACATGTAGCACAATACATTCTTTTAGAAAGTAATTCAGGACTCCCAGCACATTCAACTATTTACTTTTTGCGCAGTTAATTTATTTAAACTACTTAGGTATCTAACAACGCTTTTTATATGTCCAAGATGCTGCGCTGGATTAAGATAGCCACGGGAATTTCGGTACAAGTAAAACTTGGCAGACTAAGTAGTTGTTAAGTTGTAGGAGCTTGTTATTCTAGACTGTGTAGCTGTTTTAGAATTATCTAGAGACCTAGGTTAAATTCTGCTACGAGCACGAGGAGGTAATTTATTGTTAAATGATATACGATGATTACCTAACATTGAGCGAACCTCCAATAAATTCAGTTCTTGTAATAAATATTCCGCAACGAAAAGGTATTGAACAGGTTTTGTTGAAGGGTTGTTCAAAGAGTTCAAAGTTACTATTTATTTCAAATCATTCGATATTACAACAACTCCAGTAAAAATAATTCTACGAACAAAATTCATTGATACAAAGTTATAAAACCCGGCCGGGTCTTTTATTAGACCGCTCTGTGAATAAATTAAATCGAATTAGGATAAAACTCGTAAATATATTAATTCCCCATGAATCTTTCTAGTGTAAACATCTGATATCATCCATATTCTCTCTCTTTCTGCAGTGAAATGCAAAAACTTTTCGTGACGTAATTAGTTCTCTTTCGGATTTGACATCAGAGACGGCGAATTGGTTCACCTTTTGAAATGCAAATGGTCGGGTGTCAGTATGTACTACAGCCTAGTGTATATAGAAGGCTTACGACACAATTTATCTATTAAGGTGTGTGTTTTGTATAACATAAAGCAGAATAATGGAACGGTGAAACTCCAGGGGGCCAAACCGTGCCGTTTCAGGAAATCCCTGAGCGAGCAGGAACAAAAGAGTTACAATTTTAAAGACAAAATTTCGGCTAAATACGCTGTCGACACATATAAACGGCAAAATTTAGAGATTTTATTTTATTTTATGAGATTTAGTGAGTAATACGATATGTATTGTTTTGTGTTAAACGGGCAGCTATTTATCTAGTTGGGGTGGCGCATTAATCTAACGGCAGACACAGATTCGGGGCCAAAAGGGATTCTATTGAGACGTTCACATCACTTGGTAATATTTTTTCTACTTTTTGTAATTTAGTATTTACGTTATAAGATTACGACGTTAAGCCGCCGTTCAATATTTATTTAAAGCATCTGTTCTGTCAGAGACAGAGTGCCCGCAAGTAAATAAACAACTACGATTAAACCTTTCTCAAATTGAGATATCGGAAATTTCTACTCGATCTTCTACGTGATCGATTCCTCGGTATGTGCAATGAAATAGGATCCGTTTCATATATCGGTGAGCGGTGAACTAGGTGTTTTTCAATATATCTATGTTTTATATTGCTACTCATGAAAATGGAAATTGAAGGAAGGGTATAATCTGCTTCGTTCGTTGATACAAAATTTACTTTGTTCTTTTGATAAGGGTGACTGATACGGGGAACTTTGAGAGTTGTATGGATAATGCGTAATTTTAATAAATACAAGGAAGGAAACAAGAGTATATGTTTGTTTTTTAATATTTTCCTTTTGCGTGATTACACTTTGCAGATGGTTACCGGCTGTTTATTTAATGAAGCAAAACTAAGCAAGTTTTTGGCGAAAATACTATTCTATCTAGGCTTCTCGTCTGTAGTTATAAGGCAAGTCATATCTAGGTAATTGTGTGCAACATTCAGGAAATAAAAGATGCACTTAACTGAAACATTGTGGGAAAACTTGACTACCAGAGCTACAGAAAAACCCTTGGAATTATCAAATATTTAAAAAATCCTGTAGCTGCTATGGATTCAGATTTATCCGTACTGTTCTAGTTAAATAAGACACTGTGAGGGATGACATACGTGTAATTCGGAAGGTCTGAGCCCAACAGCTGTCTATGATAGCCTGCGTTTATTAATATTTAGGGAGTGACCAGACTTATCGGCGCGGAATTGGCTTGAGCCGAACACGATCACGTCACGTCCTCCGAACCGAAACGAGCCGAATGAGTCTTTCAAGCCTATTCCGCGTCAATAAATGTGGTCACTCCCTAGAGAACTAATAACATACTAACTTTTTACAATTAGGTAGAACTAGTGTGCTGGTCGTCTTCGTGGCTTCTACGCATGCACGGCGCAGTCGACGCACGCGCTCGCGCAGTTCAGGCGTATCGTGCGGCTGACCAATGTGGATTAGCAGATCGCGGAACAACGCCAACTGCACGTTGATCTCCGTTATCAGCTGGGGGGAAAGAAGACCTTATTTAGTAGATTATGGTAAAGTTTAATTTTAAATAGAGGTACCATAAAGGAAAAAATAAACCGACCGCGACTAAAAAAAACAAAACAAGCTCACTTTTCAAGCAGTCGGTATCATCAAATTTCAAATTGAACTAAAATATCTGCGACCAACTCTATTCCACTGTTGAAAACTCTAGCCTTAGTTGTTAGTTTTTCGGAATCGTCTCCTTAAGTCGTTTATTTAGATAACCTGCATGGTCATGGTTCTATATTTTTAACTATTATGGTAGCCACACGTCTGCGTGACACTGAATGGCACGGATGCTTTGTGCTAATTCATCCCAAACAACACACGTTAATGTATACCTACTTGTGCAAGTCCAATTTTGCGGAAGTATATCGTAACGTGTGTGGCTACTTGTTGACGAGAAAGAGAATAATAATTAAAGAATTCGTTGGAGTCTTATTAAATAGAAGGGTGGTCAGAGTGGGCCACAAAGTAAAAAAAATAATTAAGAACGTCTTTCAAGATTTCAGTAAAGTTGAGGAGTTTAAAGTTTGTTGTTTGACTAGTTGCTGCTGTTGCTCTCATTGGTGCTCGTGTGGATAAAAAGGTACATATACTCTTTACTCTAGGCAGGTACAGCTAGTCGACCAGACATAAATGTAATACTTACAAAAAGTTTACACCACAAATTGATTCTGATGTCCCCTTAAATATCGCTTTCAAACATCATTATTGAATGGATTTGGGATTACACGTTTGCCAACCGTTTTGGGAATTATATGTGACACATGGTAGGTAATATTTCAACGTAAAGAGGCTTATCATCTTTTATCACAACCGCGACTATTAATTCATGTATGAACTCTGAACACATCTGTTTAATAATGCAAACTGTTTAACAACGTGTAACATTTGATACCTAATGGATTCTGAATTATAAACTAGAAAAGTTTATATTAATAAGTATAATGCAAACTGTTTAACGACGTGTAACATTTGATGGATTCTGAATTATAAACTAGAAAAGTTTATAATAATAAGTTGAATTATATACAAGTTTATCTCGGTGATTTATGGGGATCACTTAAATAAAATATAACAATGTTTAATAAAGTTTATATTTATTATTAAATAGACAAAAGAAGTGTTGGTAGGTACGAAGTTGGCTAGTTTTAGTTTAAGAACTTAGGTGTCTATATATCTAACTTACGCCCTAAGACGACAATGCTGTCCTCTACCCTACGAGTACGTGTTTGTATTTAAACAATAAAGATGCCATTAACTTACCAACACATAAATCTCACTTCACTTATTTTCCATTCGAATTAGGAGACGTGCATGCTATGAAATAATTAACACTGTTCCCCGCACACGCTGGGCGGCTCGCCAAATAGCTGTCAGTTATATAATGACTCACATTACGACCCATGTTCGTATCAACTTTCAAACTCACATAAAATCCACTTCAAAATGTAATAAAACTATGGGCAAACTTGAAAGTATCCCCATACTTTTATACCACTTGATTTATATCTAAAGCTGAACTTTTCGATCTAGCTCAATATTTAATAATACATATAAGAAGCGAATATCAAACAATAGCGTCCTTTCTTTATTCGCAGACATAAAAGGAAAACATAGATTCAATCAGACGGTTTCACGCTATGCCACATACATAATATAGTCATCAATTTGGTGTGTGGGCACGACCAAATTTACGAAATCGAGCGAAAAAACGTAATGACGCAGTGTTTCGGTCGGGTGCGATAAATCGAGAAGAGAATTCGGCAGAAGCAAATACAAATGAAAGCTTAGTGTAATTAGTAGCCATGGGGGACTTAGATCGGCCGTCAGTCGCAGGTCCTAGTGTCATTTTTCAACCCTCGGAATGTAGTCTTGATTTCTTTGCTATTCCGAAAATAGATGAGACTATTTATCAGTCACTATCTGCGTAGGTATGTAAACTTTATTGGTTTTCTTAGAACCATATTCCATCAACTCGTTCATGAGAAAAATAATATCCGATCTTTTGAAGTTTCGTAAATTATTTAGTCATTATGTAATGATACGATAGCTATTGATATAAACAGCTGACAGGAACACATGCCCGTCATTCATTACAGCATATAACCAGTCGAAAGAGCCGCACTGTAGCTATGGACACGCGAATGATCAATTCCATAATTTATCAAGTAACGTGAGCGAGCTCCACACTCAACAGCTACTTGTACCTACGCTCGAAAAAGGAAACATGTTTTTTGTAACAAATGAACCAGCCAATTACAACCGCTGAAATCTGTTCCCTTTTATTTTTATAGCTAACATGTAACCATTGCCATGGTGTATGGTTTTTATTACTTTTATATGGCGCAAAAAATATATGGCGTCAGTTTTACCTAAGGTCAAGGCAGGTCGATTTATAACTTCATTTATTTCCACGATATCCTAAAGTTCAAATATAGGAAATTTATTTATTTCTTCGATTTGTATTACATATTTTCAAGCGGGATTTATTATTATTTTATGTCATCAGCTAAATATAACAATTGTAAAAAGTGGTCTTGTTACACTACACATCAGTCCACGTCCAAATAAATTGGGTGTTGTAAAAATATACCGACTTACAAATATAGCATGAAAGGTATAAATATTTTGCTCGACCGGCCGACTCTTCAGCCAGTGGCCATATAACGCAGAAATATACGGATACATTTCCGGACAAGTGTATGCTTAGAAGAGATTTATTGAAATCCAACACCTAGAGATGGTACAATAGAATGTGTGGAAAGGTCAAATAAATACACGTCGTATTATATTTTTAGCCTAGGCAAACTTTTAGTACGTATCCCGAGTCAACAGAGTAATAATAAGTAGGTACCTACTACTTATGTATCAGATTTGTTTTACACATTACACAGCACTTAAAAGAAATGAATTATTTACTCGATCGGTTATCGATAATCTTGTAATATTTGTAATTTTGTTCTTTTCCCAAAAGTCGCTTTACTATTTTCATGACGAGTTCCCTAAAAGTTGAGTGTCACCCTAGAAATTAATATTCACTGTGTTTAATATTAGCGTGATGTCCGCGTGACATGTCATTTAATTATCGCGTGTATTTGGTTACCCAGTTTATTACAAGGTATGCCTGTAGCCTGGGGCTTAAAATAGATGTACTATAATCGTTTCATTCGGTTCAGCTCCCTCGAAGCCCTTGGCCGAGAGGGTTGCGATGGGTTCAGAGGGAGAGGTGTTCTGACTGAATTAGGTACAGGTGAATTTTCATTCAAAAACATATTATTATACAATGACGTCACCAAAGAGCACATGGTGTACTTTGTTATCCATTGATGGACAGGTTGCTATAGTGCGTATAATAAGTAAAATATGAAAGCTTCTGATGATGATTGCCTTACTGCACACCTAACCTGCTAGATTATTACTTTAAAAATCATTTTGATTGTTTTTTGATTATATTTCCTTATTACTGACTTTAATTGTTTAGAAGTAGGTATAATACCTATATCCTAAGTTAATACCAGTTACAAAACAGAATTGTTTTTCGATAACATAATATGTTCGATGGTTTTGACAGGGAGATAAGATAAGTAACACAAACTGTAAATATGGCGCGTATTTATTCAATGTTGTATTAGCAATTGTTGCTCCCATGATTGATGGACGATAACTTTGAAATATATTTCAAGATTAACTTATTATAACACAAAACTTTTTGATGAAATAAGTAGTAACACAATTCACGAAGTCGTGACCGAAGAAAGTTAGAACTAAGATAAGGCTCTTCTTGGAACCACTTAAAAGACGTACAGAGGCAATATTTTAGCGAGGAGGATAATAAATGGTTTGCATCAAGAATGGCTTTATGCGTGGTTTGTGCCGACTAAGACATATGATGTACCTCACTAAAACATGAAGATTGTGATTGTGTTACATTTGTCTTACTCTAGGGCTTCGTTGCTGGGCGACCTAATAATGGCTTACTATGTAAGTGTGTGGATCTTTTTTTGATCCTAGCATTTTACTAGCTTAGTAGGAGAGTCTAGTTTATTCAAATGCAAATAATCCAAGATTTGCGTTCCTTTTACTGCGAACAAACAAGAGATAAACTACTTACAATTTGAAGCTTTTATAAAAAGCTTACAAAAATAGTCCTCTTTTTTAATTAATTCAGATAAAAAATATTGAATATTTTACACAAAACACACAAATTCATAAAGCTATAATTGACGGCAGGAAGGCGAGTTTACTCACGAAAGGGATATAATTAAAATTCAGTTGAGCCATGCCTGACAAAAGGGAATTGCATAGTCAAACGATCGTCGAACAGTGAGAGGCCAAAGTCATGGCGCGGTCGGATTTGACTCGCTCGTAACTTTTTAAGATTTTAAGAATGGAACGTAGCGAATTTATTTTACAGCAACTTTTTTTGCTTTGCAGCTTAAGGGCACAAACTGGAGTCATATGGGAGTCTCCAACCTTTGCTCGCCGTACCGCATTATCGTATAAGCGATATTATCTATAGCCGAGAAACAGCATTAGGAAGTTATTCATTACAGCATCATCATTCCTTGGGATGAGATAGTGCAATCTATCAGGTAGGTATCAATTTATTTCTAAATAATTGCTCGCATGACGGCTTACACAGCTGTTGGAACTTACCTCAAGACCAATTATTATTATTAGTGCATATTGTTATGAAATTGCAGTTTTCTGAATAAAACTGTTATAAACGCGCCCGATTGTGGATTTTGAGGTCTAAAACTGCCAGCAAGCTGGTAAAACTGTCAAAATGTCAACCCAACTTTGCTATTTTGTAACAAATGTTTTCACTGGATTTGCGGTTTTTGCCAGGTGACACTTTGAAATGTTGGGACAATGTTTTATTTATGAAGGACTTTCAGAAATAGCGACTGTTTCTTTTGTCCGAAAGGAAAAGAGGAAAACGCGATATCGCAATAGTATATCGAAATCATGATATGTTTTCTAATCACATTCTATCAATATGAAGCTTATTTACGGTAAAATGAACATTATTAGAAATCAACGATATAATAAAAAAAATGGATATCGCGTAGCATGATGTTGTGAGCCTCTTTAGTATTAGATATTGCTACCAAACTACCTAAAGCTTCCGCCTGCTTGGAATTTGGGCTAATGGGCTCGAAAAGAACATAATACGGATTGAAAAAGTTACGTTTTTTTCCCTATGGTATGTTTTTTTTTAAAAAAACTTTTACGTATAAACAGAAGAATGTGTTAATTAGGTGCGAAGCCGGTAGCCGACCGTTACTGAATTATAAAGAAGCGACGTGGCTGCCTCGACCATTGATTCTCTTTTAAGGACCTCTCCTGACCCCACCAAGAAACAATAGCGTTAATTATTTACTCTGAGGTCATTAAAGCTTAATGTTTGGTGGTATAGTGTGCGGCCTCAAAGTTTTTAAGAAACAGTTTACTGTAAAATAGGATGTTGTTTTTGAATGGTGTTCACTCATAGGGTGATATTAAGATCATGAAAGATAAATATTGTTATGGTAATTTAAGTACCTATTGATCGTTATGGTATATTTTGCCTAATTCTTAGATTTCTATTCTCAAATGATGCTCAAGCATAATCTCGTACTTAAAACTGTTTGAACAGAATTTAGGTACTGAAAAATCTTGAATCGAAATAGTGCTGAAGCATTGTTTCTTGTAAACGGACTTCAATGTTCTCGTTATGTATTTTACGGCCCCAGTTTTATATGACGGAATCTGTTATTTAGATTCCTAAGTAATTGATTGATGGGAATAAATACTTATCCTTTAACTCCGATATATCTTTTACAGTGCCTTCGCATTGGCTCGACGGTAAACGACGCAGACCTAATGTAATTAGATTTTTCATGTACAATTTCCTACCCCAATATTTTGTAAGGAGCCAACATATTGCTTGCAAAACCTAGGAAGATACTGCAGTGCACTTTCAATAAGTGTTAGAAGACAGATGAGGCCTCGTTTCAGCAATAAAGTATTGAAATCTTTTTCAGTCTCTTTTCCCTGAAACAGTGCTGAAGCTTCGAAGCGCAGTTTATATTGCATGAAGTCGGAAATGCGACGAACCGACGAGCTCTCTAAGCTCGGCGACGATTCTACTTTCTCCTGATGTGAAATTTTAGTGTTCACAATAAAAATTCGCGGTTGTTTATTTTCTTCATTGTAAAAAGTTTATGACTTTTAGCTTGGCACTAAGAGGTATTGTATTATATGAGTCTGCAAGGACCCAACAGATGAGGTTTTATATTATGTAGTTAATACTGACGCAGCAATATATTGTTATAAGTATAATAATTTTCAACTGTAGTAACTTTATTTATGATCATTCTGGTTTTAATTAGTTAAGTGAAGTTTTTTACGAGGTATTGCAATACATTGCGCGCTGGTTTTAGTTCTAATTTTCACACTTTTGTATATAGATAGAGTAGGGTGAATGTTACAACTAAAACCAGTATACCGTAAGAAAAGTGTTTTTTTAAGCAAATTGGCAATCTACGTCAACTTGCTGTGATATCGATATTTAATACAACTGTCAAAAATGACAGTTTGAATATACTTACGGATAATTTAATTGGCTAGTTTTGCTTAAAAATTAATTTCCCCGACTTTACCTATATCTGTAGGTACCAAGCTGAAATACCTTAACTAAAAGGTTTCTTGAATAAATGTATTCTCACACCACGTCGACCATCCGATACTTTGGAAAGTTATGAATGAACTGTATCACAGCGATATCATTGAAAGAGCGCTGTTACTACTTTAGTGTGAATCTACCTTAACAGGTTAAAGGTCGACTTGCACTTTCATTCTAGTAGGTCATTCAATCGCGTAGGTAGTAGGTTTGATTTTAATAGCAAAAATTAACTTAAGTAGTCGTAGGCGGACTGCTAACTTGTAATGGTTTTACATCAACAGACAGATTTGATTACCCTGAGTTATTATAAATTTTATTAATAACAAAAATTAAATTCAACTTTCTTCGATTTGCTGATAGTGAGAGAAGTCGCGAAAGTGAAAGATAAGCGAACTTTTCAAGGTGTAAATCCTCTCGTAGGATATTACAACAGATCCACAGCAAAACCAATCTACACTAACATTATAAAGAGTTAAAGTTTGTTAGTTTGCATGTAGGAGGTAATATCCGAAACTACTCATTCATCATTCTGCCTATAGCCTTTTCCCAATCATGTTGGGGTCGGCTTCCAGTCTGACCGGATGCAGCTGAATACCAGCATTTTACATGGAGCGACTGCCTATCTGACCTCCACAACCCAGTAACGGGTAATACGATACCCCTTGGTAAGACTGGTTGTCAGACTTTCGGGCTTCTGACGACTCGTAACGACTGTCAAAGATCTACGAATGACAGCCGGGACCAACGGCTTAACGTGCCTTCTGAAGCACGGAGGAGTCTCGGTATGTAAAGATGGTCACCCATCCACGGACCAACTCCGGCAAGCGCAGCTTAACCTGATGGATCGACCCGTGCGGCTGTTATTACTTAGCCACGAGCTCCTCCGAAACTACTCATCTGATCTAAAAAAATCTTTCATTGATAGAAAGATGCAGTATTGCGGAGTGCTATAGGTTGGCAGAAGCTATTTTCAATAATTTGAAGATTCTGATTGGAAAAAAACTTTGGAATCTCATGTTGACTAATGTGATTGGAGCAAAATCTGTCTTCATTTATTACTTTGTTCCAATCACATACCAGTGAAACATATGGCCTGTTTTTACGTGACTGCCCAAAAATTCAAGTTTTTGCATAAACTATAATAATATAGCAGAAGCACGTTCGTATAAGTTCGTAATTGACAATAAGTTCGTTGGCCTAGTGGGCCCCGGTTCTATTGGGTTTTTCATCAGAAATTTCTCAGAAGCAGAAAAAAGGAAAGCCAAAGAAAAGATGGATGGAAGCCAAAGGAAAGGGAAGGGATTGAATGATAGCGTACCGCCGGTTGACAGGGGAGAATGGAAGAAGAAAAGGTGTTGCGTCCAAGTAACATGGGGCAAGGGCAAGAAGATGATGGGCCCGGAGTATGAATTTGTGCCTAATAGTGTAGAATAGGCTCTGCCCAACCCTTCAGGGTTAACAAAACACTTCAAACAGATCTAGATTTAGGAATTAATGTATGCAAACCTTAAACCATCCAGACGGAGATGGAAATAAGCTGGAGCACTGACAGGAGGGATTACGAATTCGTTTCTCAGTGTAACATCATGTGACAAATATGTATGGGTATCTAGGTTATACGTTCAGACTATTTTGTCCACATTATTTTGTTTGTCATTGTGATTTCGGAGCAAATTGCAAAATTCGATTTGATAGCAAGTATTTATTTATTTTATTCTGTTCGGAAAACTTACAGCTAACTTATTTACTGTGTTCTTAAAAAACATGAAATTGAAGGTTTCCGGTGATAAACACTAAAATAAAAATGAAAAAGTTCGGAACAAAATACCTTTAACATAAATGAAAAAATAAATACTACAAGACGCAAACAGTTACTTTCCCGTGTAGAAAGCTTTTCATCAACAATAGCTGCAGCCGACAAACACTGGAGGAATGAAGCGAAGATCAGAAACAAATAAAATCGTAACTTGTGTTCTAGCGCGACCAAGGCGTCATGATCAAATAGCTAATTGCTGTTAGCTATGTAGATATGTTAGGTATTATGACACATTATCAAACGGATATTTGAAAGGTATTTTCGTGTTTCGAATAGAATAGGTATTATTTATTGTTGTTACTAAATGAAGGCGGTCAAAATTTCAGCATAGATACCCGTTGGGTGCACAATAATAAGAAAATAAAAATAAAAATCTAGACATAAACGAATATGAGAGATCGGAAACTAGTAGTAGACAGATTCGCCTGTTTGCGATATGTTAAGATTTTTTATTTAAAAGTAGGTAAGTCATTCTTGCAAAATCCACTCACTTTATACGTCTGATGTTCTATGAACGTAGTTTAAGCTAACATTT
The DNA here is from genome assembly GCA_914767815.1 of Eupsilia transversa. Classification (NCBI taxonomy): domain Eukaryota; kingdom Metazoa; phylum Arthropoda; class Insecta; order Lepidoptera; family Noctuidae; genus Eupsilia; species Eupsilia transversa. The sequence goes on from OU611874.1 coordinate 7,376,167, forward strand.
TCTCATTTAAAATAAAATTCTTGTTAACAGTTTCTACACTAGTACCAAGTCTATGTAGCACGTAGGTAGCAAAAGATACATGTCCTTTGAGTTTGTTGTGCTTTACTTATAGCTTATAAAGAAAATAAATATTGTTTAAGAATGTTCTTGGTTACGAAGTGAAGACTTACTACGAAGGTGTTTTATGATTTTCTTTTAATAGATACATAAAATCAAAATCAAAAGTCATTTATTCAAACAATCATTCGATTCTGAGAATCATTTGTCGAACGTCAATGTTGTAGATCTATTTAGCTTTTCTTTGTCTCGATAGGTAGAAGTTTGGAGCTTTAGGTTTGTTGTGATGCTCTAGACGTCAGATAATTAACTTTATTTAATCTAAAAAATGAAAAATAATACGGAAATGTGTCTAACAAGGCGCTTTAGATTTTTATGCCTGAACCAACTAAAATTACAATAACTGGTTAAGATTTCCAAATACGTATAAAGCGTCGTTTGAAAATTCATACGTTTATATTATTTGGGTAGGTACTATTGAGCAACTCACCGAGGCAGCAGAAGGCTCCGTCTCATGATGGTAGGTGGAGTGATGTCGAATAGTCCCCGCCATGCCGACTTCACGTTGATCTACATGCCTGGTTGTCACATGACGTCATGAGTCATTCAACTGTTTTGTGTTATCACCTCCTTTGCGATCGACTGCTACAATCCATGGTACGAGTTACTTATTCACAAAGTTTTTAAAGATGCATTTAGTTAGGATATTTGTCACTGTCGCGTATAGTTAGCTTTTATTTCATAAGTAGTTATGAACCATCATCTAAATTTAAAGTTTCAAAATATATATTTTAAGTCTACTAGAAAATATTTCTATAAGAAATTAACAGGTTCTTTTGTTATTTATTTATATAGTGTTTGTTATATATTGGATACTGTTCTTGATAATAATATATCGTATGTTATGGGTGAATAAATTACAAAAGAATAGAGTCTAAGCTGACTCTTTGTTCTTTAATATGATAAGTGACTGTAAATACATTGCATATATATATATTAGTGTATATTTATTATGTTCAAAATATTTTATAAGCCTTATAAGAAGTTGTTCGCTAGTGTGGCACTTGACATCCTAACTGTAGGATGTTACCATCGAGGACACAACTTAGCAAGCATATACCTAGTGTCAGGATTAATTCCTCTTCTGACTTTAGACAGAGGATCACAGGATAAGTGTCCGCTTCCATTCTGTACTTTCTTGCGTACATGCGAATAATTTATGCGTATAGGATTTTAAGTAGTTATTTACTATTTTCCGCCAGCGGCTTCGACACCGTGCTGTCTCTATAAATTATAGCCTATGTTACTCAGTTATAATATAGCATTCTACTGATGAAAGAATTTACAAAATCGATCCAGTAGTTTCTGAGTTTATTCATTACAAAACAAAAATACAAATCTTTTTTCTTTACAATATTAGTGTAGATGAAAGTTTTGGGTTTATCCCGTATTACTTTGACGTGATATAATGTGTGGTAATTTTATTACTTATGCATATGTAGTTTATTACGAAAAAAATGCACTTTCATAGAAAGTTTAAATATTTTATCTTCCAATCAAATCATACTTACTACGCTTTAAGGATATCTAAACGATTATTATTGGGGAATGGATAAAGCTTTCTGGTCACGATTGTAATGGGATAATTACCTCCGAACGACCTTCTCAATAAATCCTAATTCATTGTTGGGGATTCTGTATAGATTTCTGTGGCTCAGCGTAATTTATGCGAATAGATGAATTAGATTTTTATCGATTATTATATTAGAATAAAATGCTACATTTGGAATTTTGCTAATCAAATAATAGAATAAATGTTCTCTAGATTTGTTGAAGTAGCTCAAAAAGAAGATATTTTTTTTACTGTATTATTTATGTTTTTAAGATTCTTTTTGTTGTTTAACAAAAAAAAATCTTTCAATTAGTCTACAAGTTATATTTAAGTTTGAAACTTTGACCAAATATTATTTTTATAAAGTGCAAATATGCAACAACTCACAAAGTACTACTTTATTCACTTTACATCGGTTGAGATCGCTACGCTGTAGACGTCGTAGCGCTACGGCGAAGGGGCTACGGTGCTACGAGCCGTGCGGGTCCCGGCGTAGCGGCTGGCGCGCGACTGCCGCAGCGTGAGGCAGGCTACTAGCTCCGACCCGCGCACTCCGCACCGTAATGATTGACAAAATACTTCACCTGAGTTTTTTCTAAGAAACAAGTGGTAGAAACTTAGAAAGCAACAAAAGAACCTTAACAATGCACTTTTTAAAGAAAAGAAAATGACGCGCGAAAAATACGTAAAGAGTTTCAAGGAAGTGACGAAACTCGCGGGCTATTTGAGGATGCGCTCACTGCTACTGGAATATTTATTTATTAAAACTTTATGTAAAAGTTAAAATAACCGTACAAAGGCGAACATAATACTTTGAGCATTTTCTACCAGTCTACCTTAGGGTGACAGGGTGACAAAACGTGATACATGATACCGTAGGTGCCACATGATAGAAAATAAACTTGAAAAAAATATATAAATAAAATACAATACAAATAAAATATTTTATCTTTTTGTTCTTAACGAAAATGATCATTATTAAACAAACTTAAAAAAAAGTATTTAAGAAAGCTGTCAGTGACCGAGTGCTTACAAATGGATTTGTATAAAAGTAATTTTCCATGTGACTTTTCAGTAATAGAATTGAATAAAAACACACTATGTGTGGCATAATGTCGTGCGAAAAATATGCAAAGAGTTTCAAGGTAGGGACGACATTCGCGGGGTCGGAGGATACCCTCACTATCACTGGAATAGTAAAGTTTAAAAATAAATATTTAAGAAAGCTGACAGTGAAAACGGAATTGTATAAAAGCAATTTTCTATGACGAGAATTAACTTTCCAGTAACTTAAGAATTGAATTAAAACACCATATAAGCTGTTTATCGTATCTCGGAAGATATAAGAGTCAACACAAAGTAATGAGAAATGGTGCTAGACGATGAAGCGGGTGTCATCTATCTTGTGTTTCATCTTTTCCAATTGGCACAGCAATATGTAGTAGCGTCTGCATTTGCAAATGAAAAAAATAAAAAACAAATCATTTATTTCTTTGCAAATATGGGTAATTAGAACATAGGTGTTTTATTATAAAAGTCCTCCATGTTCCACCGTCACATGGGAATGCAAATCATATTTAATTTACATTTTAAAGACATAAACACATTACATTGCCATTGGCATTGACATTTTCGGTTACAATATTGAAAGAACCCTTTGACGACAGTTACTACAACTTTCTTAATTTTCGTAAATGATAAATTATATTTATTTCTGCAAGTAGGTTTGTACAAACACTTTTACACGTAATGTTTTTTTTTTAAACTAGATGAGGTTGGTGTTTCCCACCTGAGAAGAAACACCGTAAAAAACTCAGAGGTCACAGTTTCTTTATTTATAGACCAGACATAATCTTGGTTATTCAACTTTAGGAATTAAATAGTTACATAGGTTTAAGCCCTGTGCAGATAGGCGCGACGCGACGCGACTCTAACAATTCGTTTGAAAACTTCACTGTAGAACAAGTGCCGGTGTCGCGTGAGTCTGCACGAGGCTTTACGCCAATTTCACCCCTTCCAAATATGTTAAGGCTAAAAATTACGTCAGATAACTTGAGACAAATTCTGTTCAATATTTTAATTTAGCTTGTTGTTAGTGCATTTAAGGAGGTCATGAAAAAGGTTTATGATATTATATTTCTATCACTGCAACCTTATAGCCACTTTCCGGCTGTGGCTGAAGTTTAGTTTTTAAAAGTAGCTAGTAGTAAGCTTGTTCATTAGATCCAGTTTGTTTATAATGTGGCTTTGTTTCTATACTAGCTTTTGCCGGTGGTTTTGCCCGCGTGGAGGTCGGAAAATATCCCTCGGGAACATGCTACCGGGATAAAAAGAATCCTGAGATCTAACCCAGTTCATGGTCTATTTGTGTGCCAAACATCAATCTCCGTTCAGCCGTTAAGGCATGAAAAGGTGACAGACAGATAGAGATAATATTAGTATGGAAAGATGGATTATGCTGTATTACTTACGAGGTGCCTGCTTTTTCTTTTCTACCAACTTTGTGCTTTAATCAGATATTACATTTTTATAATCTGTTCCTCCTTTAAGCTGCAAGCAACATCATACAGTGAGATAATGCCTGATGCACCTGCGTCATTATTATATAAAAGTTTTCTTTACACCAAAGCTTTTACTAGATTAAGTAGGCACATACTGAACGTACATAAATACGAGTATTATTATATGCAAAAGTGTAAGTAAACCTTTTTATAGAGACTTGAATTGGCTTTTATAAATCTCATTCATAATTTTATTAATGACACGGTACGGATTTCAATAAAATTATGTACGACTAGCTGCTGCCCGCGGCTTCGCCCGCGTGAGTGTCGGAAATTACCCCATACATCCCCATGGGTTTTAAGTATAAATATCGAGTTAATCGGGCAGCGCGTTAAAATTCTTCCATACAAACACTGACACCCCCCAACCCGCAAACTACAAACTTTATAATTTATTTAGATAACTATTCGTGCGAAGTTTCATGTTTATTACCTCAAGGAATAAGGTTTTTCATACAAACTTCCATCCCTTATTTTACCCTCTTAGGGGTTGAATTTCGAAAAATCCTGATACAAGTTATTCTTAATTTTTGGGTTTTAGTATAAATATTGAGTTTTGAGTTAATCGGACAGCGCGTTAAAATTCTTCCATACAAACTTTGACACCCCCCAACCGTAGGATAGGATACTTTTCCGGGATAAAAAGTACCCAGTGTGGTGCCCAGGATATTAAAGAATAATTATACCAAGTTTCATCGTAATCGAACCGGTAGTTTTTGCGTGATGCCTGAACAAACAGACAGACAGACAGACAAAAAAAAATTTAATCACATTTTTGGGTTCGGTGTCGGTCTAGTAACACCCCATGCCATGCCATTTTTTTTTTGATATTTTCAATGTACAGAATTTTCACTTCTACAGATTTATTATAAGTATAGATTTTTCAAGCAAAATCAATTTATGTTAGTACCTTATTATGGTTTTCACTAACCAGAAATCCTATTACCTATTACAACCACTTTGTGTCCTAACTCATATTATAAATGCTAAAGTGAGTTTGTTTGTTTGTTAAACTTAAACGGCTGAACGGATTTGGATACATTTTGGCACATGGGTAGATCATAACCTGTAAAAGGAAATATAATACTTTTCATCCTGGGTCGCAGATGAAGTCGCGGGCAACAGGTAGAAAAAGAATAAATAAAATAAAATAACAAAGTCTTAGTGACACTAAGCATTGCTGCAGCCAAGCAAGATCTACTGTAAGTAGTTATTATTTAGTGTATTTTAGTATATTGCATAAAAATTGTGTGGAAAACAGTACTTACAAAAATAGGCACCTCAGAGATGCAACGCACCTAAAATACATTGCATGCTGATATCCTTGAAAAATTCTAGTGAAATCAACTACGAGTAGGTACCTTAGAAGTAAAATATTCCTTCTTCGAATATACAAGGTGCAGCATAGCGTAAAAATAGCTTTAATTGTGTGTTAAGTCAAGATGTATATGAACTTAAGTTCGTTCGTAGATAAAATAAAACACGAGCCGTTGTAAAACGATACTTCTTACTTTAAGTGTTCCTATTTACGTTGAGATCGCATTTCTCTTCAGGGATCAGCAGGAAAGTGTAAAATAACACTAGAAGTACTACAATTAAGTAGTAAGGTACATAAGTAATATAAGTAAGTACCTAGTAAAGTTAATACAATGTCAAATGAAGCTAATTAATAACCGCAAACGGTATATAATAAGTTATGAACTATAATAAAAATCAAGGTCCACTTTAATGCTATAAATTCCATACACATATTTACATTAAAAAATATTTTGATTTATTAAACATTCCTCATACAGAGTCATTAAAACGTTGACATTTAAAACTGGTATTGTACTCATGTACTCATTATTATCCAATCCATTATCATTTTAATTATTTATTTATATAAGAATTGCTTGCTGAAATTAAACTTTACATTAAAGCGTGCAGCAACAAGATTTGACCAAAAAACATCATGCAGACATTAACCATACATTTGCTGCTATATATGTCTACTTTAACTTACCTATTTACCATACAGGGTGCCTGTCTGCTAGTACAATGCATGATCTAAATCATAAACCCAACTATATCGGCAATAACATCGCTAATAATATTATGAATATATTCATGTGTCTCAGAATCATGTCTTGTTCACCAAACATAATATAGGTACCTACATACCAGGGGCCGAAAACGGTATGATCAATACAGCTATTTTCTCGGTTACAACATTTATATTTTTTACAGGTATTTGTAACGGTTACCTTAAATTGAATACAACCAGTATTATCCGGTTACCGAAATAAAAATTACCTGTATCTCACACGTGCCTTCGACAATAGTCTTAGGCGTGAATTACACACAGAAGGCGTAAGGTAAAGGTGCACACGATTTAAATTATAAAGAAGAGGCGAAGAGACGTCATGATGCGTCATTATACAGGCTGACTTTGTTGCGAGCATTTAGGGTGCTCGAGTAGCTTTGACGTTTCAGTGCATAAATACTGCTCATACTGTGTATCAAGTGACGCGGCATAGGCGAGAAAGCGGCGTGCCTCCGCCACGCCGGTTGAGTTTCAAAATACGTCGCCTGCGTACATTTTGTAAGGAAACTTTTTGAAGCGGCATCATGCCTGCGCCACGCCTTCACCACGCCGTTTCTGTATAATTCACGCCAAAGGGCGCGCATCGCCTGTGTGTAACCGGTATAAAAACGGTAACCTAAAAGATCTAACTTGTTTTTCTCGGGTTACCCAGATAGCGGTAACCTAAGTCGTAGAAGTAACCAAAATTCTTCGATACCTGTACCATAATTTATAAAGGTTTTCGGTCCCTGGTACATACATACATCACCCAGTTTACACAATTGTTCGGTATAATGTGATCCAGCCATGTTGCATGCTAGTTCAAATCACAACTGCTCAATTAAGTATTCATACATGTAATGGATATTACTATTTCATGAGTAGGCACAGTTTTAAGCACGAGTAGGCACGATAGAGACCTGTTGAAAGCAAAAACATCGATATTTGAACTTATTAGTTTGGGCACGTAATATTATTTCGCGGGAGATTAGGTCCAGATGAAGTTGTAATAAGGCTGTGTTTCTACATGCTTTTGGCGAGTTTTTGTTGCTAAATTAAGGTAGTTATACATTTTTTTTCTTGATAGGGCTAGATGATTTTCCCAAATATAGATCCAGAAAATTCAGGTTTAAAACATAAAATAACATCATACTGTATTCCCGGAAGGGTAAGGCAGAGATGCACCTATAGTAGGTACACCCGCAATCTCCACTTATGTTTAAGTCTCATGTACTCGTAATTGTCCGTCCCGGGAATCGAACCCAGGGCCTCATGCTCATCAGTAGCGCTTGCGACCAACGATTCAGGTTTAATCTTTTATAAGTATGTCAACTGAAATAAGAGGTTCAATGAATTTCGTTCATTTGATTTGGAAAAACATAATTTAATACTCATGACGGTTTAGAATGCCTCAAAGTATCGTCCTATTAAATAGCACTCACAGTCGTTTATTGGTACTTACATCGGATTAATAACCTCCTTTTTCAAGTCGTCACAATTGGGATAAGGTAATGTCGTAACAACTTTTTTTTGATATCGATAACAACTTTTATATTAATGTACGATGTTTTGAATAATTTAAATTGTAATACCAACTGTTTTCTTGTTTTTTATAACTTAATTTTAGTAGATATTATTACGCGGCGAACGATCGCTTAACTTAATGATAATTATATTTTTCTCATAGAAGCGAATAATTGTGCTTTTTGAATAAAATAAAATATCTTAAACCGTATTTACCTACAGCCTAGTTCCCTAATTTAATTTTTCAGGGTTGTTTGTTTACCTTAAGGACTCTTGGCTACGTAATTTCATTTATGGCTTAGTATCATGACCAAACAACGGACTAATATTAATTACTTAATTACAATGTTTGTTAATTAATATAGCATCCTAATAAAGTGTGCTTTACATAATGAAATCATGTTACGAGAATGCAGGTTAACTTTTCCTTGAATTAAATATAAATACTGGAAGTCATGTAGGCTACAGAGCAGATATGGTATTAAAACGGTATTATAAATAACGGTACAGCTCTTAGTTACATGTTACTTATTTTTTACTGAAGCAATATCAGATGTAAGTATCCCAGTACAATTTCACAAAACATTTTGTTTCTCATACTGTAAGACTTTCGACATTTTCCCAATTTTCCCTTCAATTACACACAGTTCTATCGCACACACGAATTGTTCAAACAATATTTTTATCAACGCATTCCATTACGCTACAAAAGGTGGATAACATCGGTACGAACAGAAAGTAGGTCATTGTTACAAATAATTCGACGTTCCGTATTCAGTCAGTCTTACAATAATATTATGTTAACCTGTTTATCGTTTCATGTATAAACAGGTAAATAAAACGACACTTGGGATTACATAAAGTTATTTTTAGTAATGTACCGACCTTGCACATACATTTGAGAAGTTATGGTTAGGATCGACGTCTCGGTCAAATATTTGCAGTAAGCATCGAAGTCGATCCCTGGGGAAATCTCAAGTTGTCTTTTCGTTTCAAACAAAACTTTACAAGACGGAGAAACACCTCCACAGCTCTGTTTCTATTTCATTCTAAACAATGCTGACTTAATTAAAACGAGGTATATTATCAAGAATGTTTTACTTTGTTTATACGTCGTCTGGTACATACACAGGTTTGTGGGAAGAGCAACAAAGTTCATTTTAAGAGATTGGTGAAATGTGATCTTAGAATGTTTTATTTAAGTTTCGTGACTAAAGTATGTATAATAATAGAATACATAAGAATTTTGCTAAGAAAATTACAAGACGTCTGAGCCTAAGACACATTATAAGTATTTTCACCTTTAAGTACTTGAAAGTTTTGAGCTCTTTAGAAGTTTGTAAATGTTTCGCTTAATTATTATAATAAAGAACTGTTTACATAGAAAACAGTCTACACTTCGCGTAGGGTTAAGACCTAATTGATTCATTTCGATCGCGTCCACATCTAATAGTGATTTAAGTTGCAAATCCTTTTCTTGCTGAAGAGTAACAGATTTTTCCACATACATAAAGTCAGTGGGCAAATGACGTTTGCAGGTCCTGTGTCCTTGTAATACTTTCAGACGATGTGATCGTAAGAAACCGATATCGTCGCCCCTGTCCGGCAAATACTAACTTTATAAAGGTCAGGAGGTCCCCAATGCGATTAGGATTAGATTAAGACCAAGTTGGCTTGCATATCGACAGGATGACGTCACTTCTGTTTTACTTCTATATCTATATTTTATCTTCTATCTATCTATATATATATAAATCAATTGCCGCGCGTTAGTCTCGCAAAAACTCGAAAATGGCTCGACCGATTTGAATATTTTTTTTATCTGTTTTGTTCTTCTCTATACTGGGGAGGTTTAGGAAAAAGAAAATTAAGAAAAACCCAAAGGCACAGCCGAAAAATCTAAATATATCGAGTTTTTGTATGGGAATTGCCACCAATAATAGGGATCTTACGTTGTACGAAGTTCACCAGGTCATCTAGTATTTATTATAAATGAAAGTCAGGAAAAGCGACATTAATTTATAATAATAAATAGTCTGTATGTGTGACCGCGTTTTTCTTCTAAACTACGCATCGGATTATGATGTGGTTTTCACGAAAATTTAGTTTTTATTCCGGAAAGTTTATGTGTAATACATTAATATTAAATGAAGAAATCTCGACGTTTTGTCAAGTCGTAAAAACCGTGCGAAGCAGCGGCGGCTCGCTAGTCAGTATATTGTGATTTCAGTCGACGTTTGAGCGTTATTATGTTTCTCGTCTCCTTGTACAAACTTCAAAGCGGAAATAGGCTTTCGCGCGGTAATGAGACATTAATAAACGCTTATATACCTTTGTATACGTAGCTACAGTAAGTACTTTACACGTTGTCATTTCCACGTTAATTTAAAACGAGTACTTATTGGTTTTACAAATTGAATGTAAGCCGATCATTCAAAAACATAAGCACGGAATTAAATACTTAATTATACATAGGTATTATTGTATCTTAAATGTCAAAGTTAAAGTTAATATTTTGAGTACAAAATGTACCATTCTGACTTTTGAACTTTAAGAATCAAAGTACAACAAGAAACAAAGTGTTTCGTGGTAATTGGAAAACTACTGTAAACAAGCGAAAGTTCGTTAACAATCACAAAAACAAAGTAGGTGTAGAAACAGGTGATAGTGAAGACTGGCTTCAGGCTACCTGTTGCTGCGAGGCATTGAGCTTCCGTCGTGGCCTCCGGTCACACTCCCTATGATAAACAGCTGTGATGTTATCACAACATGATACCGCTCTACATAATCTGATAAGGAGAACGCTTCGCTCGAGGAAGTCGCGCCAAGAAAAATACTGGCATGTTTTTTTTTTTCTTTTCTTTATTTCTGTTTGATTGAAGTGTTGTCGCGTGTGTTAAGGCAATGTTATTTTAAAATATCACGATTTCAATAACGTAGGTACGTGAAGTACCTCATTCAAATCTTTAAGTGTGTTTAAGTTAATTATAATTTTCATTAAGAAAGAATTTATTTTATTTTGTTTTCTTGATGAGAATCAATTAACTCTAATTTATATTATTTACATTTTTTTTCAAAGGAACACAGTTTTTGTTAACCACGGCCTTATGATTAAATACTCGTAAATGATGACCTGATGAAAATGCCTTAGCAGTAGCTTACGAGTCAAAGGAGTATGCCTCTTAATACGGCATTCACTTGCTATTCGTCATTTCTAGCAAATCTGCGCTCGTTTGGCATTCTGAGAAAGAGAAACCTGAAGAAAACGCGTGATTAAACGTGATTTCACAGCAAATCTTATTCGAGATTCAGGAGCTGTGTTGTCAGCTTTATTACATAATTTATGTACAATTGTGTGTTTATTAGATTTCTCTCGTACATTTGTTGTTTTGTTTTATTTATTATCAAAACAGAGATATATTTTGTGCTATTTACATACCAAAGTTTCAGTAGGAGTTATGAATATGGATGAGCATTACCTACAACTACATGTTTATTATCGTTTACCGTTTTACTCATGCGTAGGTATGTTTTCCGAGATCCTTATGATCATTTAAGCCTGAATACTCAAAAGTACCTAACTGAATTTTAAGTAACCGCTAAGACGCTGTGCATTAGGTATTCTATAGCATAGCATTGTATTGTAGGTACATTTCGATTCAAACTTAATGGCGGCTCGGAAGTTAGCTACTCGCTGCGCAGTACCCGACCCCTCACCCCCGTAGACATATGAAATTGTTACTGCGCAGCGACTCGCCTCATGTTCCGAGCCGCCATTAAGTTTGAATCGAACTGTAACAACGGAATGAAGTTTCATGTCTGTAGTTAAGTTAGTGTAGTTTGAAAATTCAATCAATACTAATAATGAGTTTGTTTGTATGAATGCGCTAAGCTTTTGAAATACCAGTCGGATTTGAAAAAATCTTTTTGCATTTGATAGCCCAATTCTTGAGGAAGGGAGCAAGCGAAAACGAAGTAACAGTGTGGTGCGTCAATGGAACAAAAAGTCTCGCGCGGACGAAGTCGCTGGCAGAAGTTTGTGTAACATAAACGCTCAACATATGCATAGGGACCTAAGGGAGTTCGTGAAATCTGATATGTAAGTTTAGCCTGAAGTAATCTATAGTAAGTTTAGTATTATTCATGTATTTCTCTGAATCGTAGTCCTTAGTTGGCAAAGCTAGTTAGCAAGAATAACATATGTAACTACTTGCCTACCTACTTAACTGCTTGCAGATCTAGTTTATGTAACACTAGTTTTTGCCCGCGGCTTTGCGCGCGTAGACCGTAACCCTGGTCATGGTTTTCATGCGTGCCAAATTTCAACGAAATCCGGACATGAAAAGGTAACAGACAGAGTTACTTTCGGATTTATATATTATCTAAACTAAAAGAATGTGTAACTCCAACTTACAAGAAAGAGAATAGCACTATCATTATTCATAATCAAATAATTAAAATATCTTAATGCTGCTTGACAATTACAGCGTCAAAAATGATGAGCATGTGTAAAAAATGTAATAGGACACTTAATTTAATAAAATATGCAAGGATTGATAACGGAGACATCCTAACTAATATTATAAATGTGAAAGTGAGTTTGTGTGTTTATTACGCTTTTACGCTAAAATGGCTGAACGGATTAGGATGAAATTTGGTATGTGGATAGTCCATAACCTGGATCAGGACATGGAATACTTTTTATCCCGATATTCCTACGGAATCAAGACTTATGCGGGTGAAACCACGTGGCGCAGCTAGTAAAACATAAAAAAGAGTTTGCCATCTTAACCGGGCCAGGTTTAAACCGCAGAGGTCTCGCTGCACTGTGTACTACGAAGCTACCAAGGTAAATTTCGGCGTGGCAAAGTTTGAAGACGCCGAGATTTTCTCCTCTCACCAGCAGAGACGGTTCACACTCCAGAATGACGTGTTTAATCATTATTGTATTAATCTTTTTTATTTATTCGTGGATTTCATATTGTTATTAATGAAAAATAGTGAGTCACAGAAATCGTTCAGTGAGTTCATTATTTTTTATTTCAATATTTGATGACGTAGATAAATTATTGTTCATAACATAAAAATTCAATGAATAAACTATTTTCACCGGAACAGTTGCTAACTCAATCTTTATCAATTATTTACTTCGTTTAAAGTTTAATATAGGTACATCGTGTTACAAAAACGGCAATGAAATGAAACAAGAAAACTTATTCAAAGTAAGAACATAGTTAAAATAAAGCAAGTGAACCGTTATCGTGATTTGCGTCACTCGGCTCGCCCACGTCATCGTCACCGTAATGATAACTCTTAAGAAAACACGCAAGTCGTAACCCTACTAAGTACTGCCACGTGCAATTATGTCGACTTATTTTCAAAAAAAGAAATTCAAACATTTTTGCAATTACTTTGAAGGACAACACATAACATGACGCCTGTAATCCCCGAAGGGTTTGGCAGAGGTGTACCTACAGTACCTACACCCTAATGTTTAAGTCCCATGTAAAGGGCGAGGCTATTGCCATCAACCGGGCACAAATCCAGACTCTGGGCTCCTGGCTCTGCTACTGAGAAATTCCAGGTAGAAAATCCCAATAACACTTTGCCCGACTTGGGAATCGAACCCAGGACCTCATGCTCCGCTGTACCGCTTGCGACCACTAGACCAACGAGGCAGTCTACTCTCTTCTATTCGGTCTATTCTATTTATATCTACCTACTTGAAAATAAATAAGTTGAATCTGTTTCGCAATTAGTATGAAGGGCAAGTTTTAATACCTGAATCTCCTCGTTATCTAGCCATTTCGAAGCAATTTTGAGAATATCCGATTATACGTGGACAATAACTACCATTTTCGACAATCCAATTAGCAAGAGAAATCTAAGCTATATCGTAAAATAAGACTGGTTTTAAGCCTTTCGGGTTTTGATTAGGTTCGTAATTTGGATCGTATATGTTCCTAGTGCATATGGTAGCCCGCGAAATTCAAAATTTGTTACGTTTTTTGCGGCAAATCGTCATATTTTCACAAAACTGGCTTATTTCCGTGAAATAATATAATCCCGAGAGCTATATTGATGTTTTTAATTATTGCAATTTAGTCATTATTTTATCATAATGCCGCGTAATGAAATTTGATCAAAATACAACTTGAAATAGCGTTGCAATTTGCAAGAAATTTTGAATTTCGCGGGCGTCAACTACAGAACATAGAATTCTTTACTCTATAAATCGCCAAAATCATTGTGATTACACATTACTTCAAGGAACGTGTATTGTGCAATTAAGCACACAACACTCGCACAATCATCACACAATCAATCAATCATTACACTCGCTACAATATTAATAAATCGCTTCCTGCAGTGCTAATTTCGAACGTGACTGTACAGGGAGTGCACAATTTGTTACAACTTTGTGCTCCAGTATAGGGCTGTTTCTACAGAGCGCTGATTGAATGAACGGTAATGGCAACTAATGAGACTTGTTACAAGACAATTTATTTTTATTTTCCCTAGAGTTGGAATACATGCAATGTTTTCTATGTTTAAAAGCTTGGTACACAGCCTTGAAGGACAGTGGCATGTAGTACTGTGATTCCTATCCGCCCTGCTTCGAAAGATTTTTACTTCTAGACAAAACATCGAGCATTCTTTGCTATTTGTAATTAAAAGTTAATTAATGTATGATGGTGAAAACCCTTAGTGACACCCGTATCAACATCCTTTACGTAGTTTAGAAGAACAACGCGGTCACAAAAACACACACGAAGTGACTTTAATTTAAAATATCTGTACTGAGAAGACTTGTCAATTAATTAAATTACTGATACAAGTTGCACTTTATTGGTATTGCCTTAAGGACGTTTTGATACGGAGGGGTTAACTGCACTAACAAAGTTAAATAATCATGCTAAGAGTGGTTAGGCCAGCAGTGCAACGCTCTCGCTTGTCTGTCGGGGCCTTAACAGTAATGCTGTTGTAGTAACTTTCATACGAGTCCGTAAGGTACACTCTGGCTATACAGAGCCCTGCATCCCGCGCGGGACGCGGGACGCGATTGCCCACGTCCTTTGTTTTAACGACTTGGAAGTTATGCGACGGTTCGCGCCAGTTTTAACGCCTCCATACAAGTTAGTTCACACGATCATCGCGTGCGAATTTCATCCCACATCCCGCGCTTTTGTTTGTTATCAAGTTTCCATTCAGTTTTCTGTCCAGAGGTTTACGGTGTCTTCATCTCCATGCACTATCTATACCATGCGACTACGCAGCAAGTCTAACTACACTCCCAGTTCTTCATCTTCGTCGTGTCAATGAAAAAAAAAGAATTAAAAAAAGTGAGCTACAACCAAAACTCGGCTACTTGAATGTATCAATCAAAATCGAATTAGTTAACAATCAATCATCCATTTATGCTGTTCTATGAAACACTTACCAATTAAGCATAACCTATACCTCACTCACTTACCTGTCGCTCAATTCTGTAAAAATCTCACCGTGAAAAGTGAGGCGAAGTGAGCTTAAAGTGAGCTATCATTCGATCCGAATACTAGAGATTGACACTAATGAAAGCTCACTTCACCTATGTATCACGGTGAGATTTTTACAGAATAGCACTACTGTTGGCTGTTCTAACATCTACCAATTTTCCCAGAATTACCTACTCATCACTGTATATTATGCTATTCACTCTCAATTCTTGATAGGAAAAAAAAAACGCTTTGAAAAACATCTTGAAATTCAGAACACTGTTTCCAAGTAATATATCGCATGAAAACGTCTATGAAAGTAATAGAGCGTACTAATAGCACCTACAGACGTCATTCATGCCGCAAGTCGCGTGTAACTTCTATTATAAGTATCGACATAAAAGGAGGCTGTTTATCGAATGATACCTTTATGCGTCGTTCACACTGCGCTAGCGCGTTTTATTGAGCTTGGATAGTTGTACGTAAAAAATCACGCGCGGTGGCGCGTTTTCGGCGCCTTGTCGTGGTACGCGTCGCAGTCTGAACGGCGCCTTAATATGACTAAGTTTAGGAGTATCTTATTTAGTCCTAATTTCACCAATAAAACTGAACGCCATCAGCACATCTAAACCGAGTTTAAGAGCTGTCAGTGTCAATATTACAAAGAAAATAATGACACTTACAGCTCTTAAACTTCGTTTATGTGCTGATCGCGTTCAGTTTTTGTTGGTGAACTTCGCCCTTAGTATTTTGTTGAACATGTTCAAAGATTTTTTCTGATACATAAAAAAAAAAATGAAATATTTATAGTACCTACAAATAAAATATAAATATATCAGTAGGTCATAGCATCTTTATAGGTACCTCTAGTTAACAGAAATATTTGGTATTATAGTACTGTGATAACAAATTGTATTATTCAGCTCATCACATGGGTTAATTTACTCGCGAAAAACGTGTTTAGATATGAAACATCAACACAATTAACAGGCAGACAAGCTTTTGCTTAGATTTTGAATTCAAATAGGTATTTTTGACATAACAGCAGAGGTGTACCTATAGAAAACCAACATTTCGCTAGTTATGTTTAAGTCCCATGTAACAGGGGGCGAGCCTATTGCCTTCAACCGGGCACAAGTATTTATACTTAGGTGAACATTTTCAAATCTTCGTTGGGTTTACTGCTATCCTAGACTATTACTACACTTGTGCACTTTACCGCATGTTTACGTATTCAAAACATTATCAGAATAAGCTTTAATATTTAATCAAATGCCACTCAAAATTAATTCCATTAAATTAATTATTGCTGATAACAGTTTGAAATAACCAGTTGAACAATGCGGCGTTAATTATAATATGAAAGATTAATTAATGGACTTAATGAACACTGACATATTATTGACGTGTTATTATTGCAATTAAGTTCAACTCCAATGTACGCTTTTATAATTTCTAACGTGACGATATTATCGTGGACGTAGAAGTTCACGTCACGGCATCACGATAACAGGGAAGTAAAATGTATGGAAATATATGAAGACGCTTTTAAACAACGATAACGTTATTTCCATGCATTTTATGGACGTGGACGATGGTGCCCACAATAATATCGTCACATTAGAACATTGTATTATGTATTATTTTGTCTCAGTTTCAACGCTGAGTCGTTATAAAGCGAATGCTGGAAGCGCATTTAAGTTTAAAGTTAGCTTTAGAGCTAGTAGTGCTAGCACAAATACTGAAATAGTCGGTGTTAGAGAGATATCCCTCTATGAATCGCTAAATTGAACTCGCAAAGCAAGTCTGTTGCTAATCTCAGAGTAATGATATGCGTTTTGATTATTTGCTTTGTAACAGACAGTATCTTTGGTTAAAGTGATCAGTTCATTCAATTTCAAAAGGATTTTAGGTATTATGGTACGAATATTTAAGTAGGTATTTACGAGGAGAATCGCTGATGGCTTGAGCGCATAGAAGGGGGATAATGAGAACAATAAGACGATGTTGCATTTATTTGATTGAATTTAAAAGGAATTTGGGTGATAAAAAGTTCAATTAAATTATATGGAGCTGGAGATTCTTTCAGAAATTGAGGTAAATAAATAGATTATTGTTAACTGCTCTTGGTGCAATAAATATTTTTTTAATTTTCCAACTTGTAATGAAAAAAAAAAAAAAAAAAAACTGTAATTTTTAATATAAGTAGGTACTTACGTAATTTTTTTATTCCAAAAATAAGTACACCTACATAAATTACAATCACACTTCCTCCCATTGTACAGTCAAAACAAACCAAAATACACTCATACGTGTGCGTGCATAGATTTCTGATGTGACCACAATTTTCTGCTACAATCAATATACCCAATTTAATAAATAAACAATGTTTTTTACATTTAATAATAAAATTCAGTTTCTGAATTAAAATTAACAAAACTAAAACAGATTTTCGAAATATTAGCTTTAAATGTTGTTTTATAGGTACTGTGATTTTATAATCACTTTAGGATTTTGAAACAGAAACTAATTGTGTTGCTCTGAAAAGAGGATTTTTTATGCATCACTATGCCTTCAACATTTTCCATCATACTTATGAACTAGGTACAAATCTTACCTGAAAAGAGAAATAACATTTAAGCTAATATTTCAAAAATCCGTTTTAGTTTTCTAAATTTACTCTTATTAACTTCCACTCGCACGTTTGTAACATAAGTTCCCTGTCATAGCCTATTGTACCGGGTAATATAGAGTTTCTACCATAGTTCAATATGTCATACGTAAAAGTAAACGCGCGGGAAATTTGAATGAAGTGTGCACTTCGTTCACATGATTATAACACAATGTTCTAATTGGGGTGTTGGTGGTGTGTGTGAACTCCGCAACATGTTGTATAACTGGCAAACTCTTTTCATTTCTTGTTGTTCAATGGTTACTCTGGTTATCGGTATGTCATGTAGGAATGTCAGTCAAGAATTTTTAGGTAGGTACTTATAGTTTTTTTTTTTCCTAAAACTTACCAACTTTCGATGCCAACTGTACTTTTATTAGCTCAGCAAACACGTCACTCTAATTCCAATTCCAATCAAGCGTGTTGCACAGTGCGCTCAATCACGACAGTCGATTTTATTTGCTAACGAATCTGTGCACTACAATATGACCAAATAAGATACTACAGTAATTTACACAGTGGGGGTGTGTTGTGTGTTGTACGGGGTGCAATCGAGCACAAATCAGTTGGCCATGTCACTGTTAGAAGAGAAATTCTGTCATTTTCCGTAAATCTTAAATTCAACCATTCACTGACAGAAAACGCACAGCCTAAACCACTGGGTCTAGATTCATGAAATTTTGCACAAGAGTTATTATATATATAGTAGTTAAACAACGAAAGCGAGCATTAAGGAAGGAATTTCGAATAGGTATCATCCCGTAAAGGGGTTAAAATGGGGATGAAAGTTTGTATCGAAGTTCGTCATTTTTGCCAATGGAAAATCCCAACGGGCACATGGTTTGTTATCTATAAAGAACTCTATGATTTTCCTGTCTTCAAAACGCACTATTTCCACTGCTCAATCTTTTATTGATTCCTGAATTATAATCTATAACAACCACAAAATAATAAATTTACATACATATGTAGGTATGTAATATACCTATATAAATGTATACCTACTATGGTAATGACAATCCGAACGTAGAAGTGACATTGCACAATCTTTTATAGATCTAAGAAATCGAAAAGTCACACTCCACTTTCTAGTTAGAAATCTTATTATTATTACTTAATAATTGTTATTTTTAAAGTACCTAATAATAAAAAAATCTGGTTAAGCTACAAGCATCAGAAGAAAACACAAGAAAATAAAATCGGTTTTAAATATTTAATTTACTAGATATTCCACGCAATGCCAGAAACACAGTTTGACGCCAACACCAATACCGCATCGAGCTAATTGCACCCGTTCGCACGTGCCCCATTACGCCTGAATCTACAGCATCTAAGCAACGTGATCCATATGAACTGAAAGCAATTATATGTATTGGAAATAGACTTGTCAACAAAACTTTATTATTATATTGACAGTCTTTCTTTTTCGTGTGGTTAGTTGGCTGCTGTCAGAGTTCTTATGTAGCCCATGGACTTGGCTTCACATGCCGTTGAGAAAATATCTCTCAGGCATGCCGGTTTCCTCACGATATTTTCCTTCACCATTTTTTAAGCTAGTGATAATTATACAATACGCGCATGAATCCGAAAAGTCAGAGATGCGTCCCTTGGGTTCGAACTTGAGACCTATATGACTTGGCAGGCCGACGGTCACACCACTAGGCTATCACTGTACAATAAATACAGTAACCCGAACACGACGTGTTGCCACGCCGAGCGCTGGACGCTGAGTGAGCCACACCTCACTCAGCTCAAGCTGTGAGATTCTATATAAGTGAGGTTGTCGGGCGGTGTCGGTCTATCATGTCGGTCGGTCATCTACGTGGCAACACGTCGTGTTGCCACGTAGATTTATAAGTGCAACAATGACTAACAGGCTAACACCGCATGTAAGATTTCAAACCTATAACATATTATTACAACTAAAGGGATAAACATTAACTATACCTACATATAATAAGAATGGTATATCGTGTAACAAAAGCAGCAGCCTTGTCCTAGAACGACTTAAGAACTTATTCTACGTATTTTTAACAGTCCCGTGTGTAATAGAAAGTACCTCATCATCATCATCATTTCAGCCGAGAGACGTCCAGCAGTGGACGTCTCTCGGCTGACATAGCCATAGGCCTCCTCCAAGCACCGCAATTTCGACCGGTTCTGTCCTTCCCGCATCCAGCGGATTCCTGCGGCCTTCACCTACATGTCGGTTACCTTGGTTCTCCTGCGGATCTCTTCATTTAAAGAAAGTACCTAACTGTATGAAACTTGGTATTTATTTTAATTTTACCATTTGAAGACATTAAGGTCAATGTCTCATGTCTCGTACCCCCAATGCTTCCCCCACTTTGTATAAAATCTCATTGAACAAGGAAATTTCTTAATTTCCTCTGCCATCTTAAAATTGCTGAGCATTATAAATGCGGCGCGGTCGAGCGTTTTATTTTTAACAGTGAGTGAAAATATAGAACTTTTTGTCCAGTTTCAAAAGCAAAAGTCATTTATTCAAACTAGGCTGAGAATCACACTTTTCGAACGTCAAAATTTAATATCCTGTATTAAATATTGTTGGCAATTCATTATGGCCTGCTGTCTTCATAATAAATTGTATGATTTGTTTTTCTTGGCCCATGTTTTCAACCACACCCAATTAATTATCCCCGTTATTCAATCAAATATCGAAACATCCGAATTTTTTCAACCCCTAATGAGTCAACAAAAACAAAGAACCTGCCGGGTACATTTGCATTGAATCATAATGAAAAAGGGCAAACTAATATTATAAGCAACGCAAACAGCGAGAACAGTGAGCCAGTCATGCGGAACAGGTGCTGGCGCAACCAGGTCGGCCAAATCAAACAACAAGGGCCAATCGTGGCCCCGTCGGCCAATCATTTTGCATGTGCCACCGCACCCGCCCCACGCCTTACAACTATTCAATCGAACACAACTTCATCATTCATCTAGTCATCCAACTAAATGAAAATTGATTAGTCTTGTTGTTTAATTGAATTAGGAAGTTTTCCATTGTTATTCCGTTGTATCTTCCGTCATGTGAAAACAGTGGTCCTCATTTTGTACCAGTTTCACATAATATCACATTAGTAGTACGGATGGTTTTATAGCCTGTAATCCTTACAGGATTCCAGGTGTTTATCTAAATTAATAGCACGTCATGTGTCTACTGAACCCTATAATAAACAAGGTGACAGTCAAATACATGTGACACATACATATTACTACATCTAAAGTCATCTGTCGTATACCAAACATACGGTTAACAAAGTATAGGCCAATATGGTAGATAAGTGAAAATATGGTGTGAGAAAAAAGTTTAATCTTCAACTTGCACAAAAAATGCATAGCGACCCACATAAAATACGAATAAAAGCTGCCAGACTTAGCCCACAGAGACCGGCAATAACTTCTTTCGTTGACCATATTTCATTCTTTTTAAACAAAACGCATTAAAAGTCGCTGAAAACATGAGATAAAACAATTACTAAGGGTACTTTTAAAGTTTCGAGATGTCTATTTATTTTAAAGTTACAACCCCTAGACTGTAGGCACCAAACGTACGTACCTATAATTAAAAAAATACTCATGGTTTTTTACATATCTATTCTAGTATGGTTATTTTAATTGAATCCGTAAAACTGTATGTTGGGTATTAAGAAACTTTGGTAAAAAGTTGCCAGATCCGCTTTTAAAATTTTCTTGTAAAAGAAATAAGCAGTAATGCAGACGTTGAAAGCAATATTATATTTCTAAGTAATAAGATTACGTAAACTTGATCTTAAGTAGCACTGAAGATTTTCTTATTTTAATGTGAATTCAAGTACACACTGCACATTTATTTATTTAATACTTTAAGCACACAAATGTGCGGACATTTTACCAGTCAATCTTTGGGTGATGCAGAGAAAATCAGTGGTAGGTGTAATAACGAAAATTGTGTAATAAATATTTATTACAAAATATAGGTGTATATATATTATACCTATTAAAAACGATAAATATATATATATGTCTAATTATACATGAATATAAGCAAAAATAAATAGGCGCATATACCAAAACAAATAAGACAAACAATGGGAAAACATTAACGTTGTGCCAGCTTCTTACGTACATTTCTTATTGATGTTTCATTATCTTTTCAAGGACTCGTCGAGTGCGGTTCCCGCATACCTGGTTACAGTTGCAAGAACATGATACTACTTCTTGTTTTGACTTTGAACTACTTATGGTTAGTTTAAGTTGGAGTAGGTTTCCGATTTTAGGATTAATTTTAAACATTTCCTTGAATTAAATCAATATGCTTCTGCATTAGCTAATGCTTTGGTAAACAATTAAAAGAATTCGTGGAGGATATTTCAATTTCAATTTCATCATCAGTCGACAGGACAAAGCAAAGACAAATCATACTTTGTTCTGCTTGTAAAACTCAAATGTGTACAACAAGTCACTAGTTTACTCGTGCGGCATAGACTAGACACCTTTGGGAGTGATAGAGAAGTTATTGTTAAACATGCCATAACCGTGTGTAAACTGTGCATGACTTTAAGCAGTTTAACAAATTGGGTTACTTGGAATTTCAACAGAACTAGACGTTACTGTTGAATAGCCAAAACCACACGTTACATTTAGGTAGAGTGGCCCAAGATTGTGAAAGTGATTGTGAAATCACGTTAAGCCATTGGTCCCGGCTGTCATTCTCTTTGGTAGTCAGAACCCCGAAAGTCTGACAACCAGTCTTACTCAAGGGGTATCGTGTTACCCAGTTACTGGGTTGTGAAGGTCAGATAGGCAGTCGCTCCATGTAAAATACTGGTATTCAGCTGCATCCGCTTAGACTGGAAGCCGACCACAATATAGTTGCGAAAACACTAGGCAGATTGATTGGTACAAGTTTATGAAAGTGTCATCCTCAATGTAATGCTCAAAAATAATAAAGAGTTATTAATTAATTAGGTAGGTACCTATGTTACTAGATAATTGAACAAGGTGGTAATAAATAAAAGATGTAACGACCGGGCATGTAATGTACTAAGCCTGCCGACCACATGCACAATCCTGCTAAAATACGTAAAGTTCTAAGTTGCAAGATGCTTGCTTTCGACCATACAATACCTACACATCTTACATACGGTTGCATCAATTTCTTATGATGTTAGACCGATATGACATTGATAGAATAGTATATCAATATCGTTTTCTCACTGCATCGCCTGGCTGGCGAAGTACAGCCATTTGTAAGTATCAGATCCGAAACAACGTGGATTTATGAATAGCCATTCAACATGAAATTGAAAATAGAACCAACATATTTGTTTCAAGTGACAGGTTTTGCAAAGATTTGCGGAAGATATTGAATCTAGTCTAGTCTTTTTAAGTAAGTAAGTAAATGCGATGAAAGTATCGGTCATAGAAACGATTCTTTAAAAAAAAAAAGTGGTACATAATAATTGATAATCATTCAAATTAAAATAAATCCCTGCCTTTTCGCTAGTCTCTTCTAAAAACAGTGATTAAAATTTTAAACAATAAAAAAACGAAACAAAGAGTTATTCAACTCTGTTCTCTTCTTCTCTCTTTTTACCAAAAGCCTTAAAAAATAAAATACAGCACGTAGGTATTGTATTAACCTGAATACATAAAAGTAGCTTATCCCTTACCATCTGTTACTAGAGTAGGTAAAAATATTACACCTAAGTAATGTAATATTTTTCATGAGCTTTGAGAAATAAAAGTGTAGTGTGAAACAACCTTTTAGAAAAGAGTTGCTTGTATAATAAAGAAATGGAACAAGAGCACGAAAATGGCGCTATAGCAATAAACAAATGCGTTAAGTTTCAATTAATTAAATAAATAAATTTGTTTTTTAGCCCATTTTGGTGTTTTATAATTTTTTATAATATTTCTACTTTCAAATTGTTTTTGTATCTGTTGCTGGCACAAGTTGTTATAGTCTCATGCTCTTTTGACTCTTTCCATTTTCAACTTAGATATGAAAACTTAAACCTGATCGAAACTAAAGCGCTCATCGTAACTACATGCTTTCGCTGTTTTCATTTAAAATTAAATAAAAAGGTTCTGCTGATTTTATTGTGTTTTGCTAAAAGTCTAAAATTAATTCATTTAACACGCCGCAAATTTAATTTTAAAAAAATCGAATTGTAATTCGCAAATAATCAACTACCTACCTAAAAATCAATGCAAAAAATCTTGATAAAAATTCATACTCAGTTATGAAAAATTGCAACGTAGCAAAAACATATAAACGTAAGCGGAATGCACAAAGTTTTCATATAAGTATTAAATTACTTATTCGTTTCACGTTGTAGATTGAATCAGTACATATTTCACTCAATATAGGTTAGTCCGATTTATTATTTATTGCAAGTTGGTAACCCAAGTTTTCAGTTGCCACGAAAGGTGGAGCGGGCTCGCGTGCGCCGGGAATTGCATTTGGTAGGTATTATTTTATACCAGCATCGGCCGCGCCAGCTTCGCACGGTTTTTGCAACTTGGCAAAGCATCGAGATTTCTTTATTGTAAGTTTAATATAAATGTTATAAACACATGAACCTTCCGGAATAAATTCTCTAACGGATGGTGAGAACCTCATCAAAATCTTATGTGTGGTTTAGAAGAACAACACGGTGATACAGACAAACACGAAAACCGACTTTAATTTATAAAATGTCTATAAATATATCCTATATATTAATAATGACTATTAATTTAGTTGTTATTGTGAGGTTACCTACCTCTGTAGTGCTTGAAGATTATAAAATAAATAATTGAGCCAGAATAAAGGCCTGGTATTTTCTAATAAGCTTAGGTCCCACAAATGCTACCTAATTTATTGCCGAAACCAAATACTATAGGTACAACACTGGTCTGAAACAAAACAAAAAGAACAGAAATGCGAAAAGTTTTTTCGGTACTCCCGAAAGACGTTGGACAAAATTTATTTTTAGGTCACAACCGTTTCGGGTCTCACCGAAGTTTGTCTTGTAAAGGAGTACCTACTTAAATGGTTCTACAACAACTACGGTTGTATATTAACGAAACAATACTGCGACAATATGACATCTTTGTTCAAGTTTAATCTAGAGCCAAACCAGCTGTTTGCGAATATTAAGCGCTGTCAAACCGTCCGCCATCTTACAAAATGCTACGTCATCAGAACAATGAGATACTCTACATAACAGTCTGCTCAAGGTGGCTCAAAATAGTAACTATAAAATGTATTCTACCTAAATGTGTAACGTGTGTAACTCTTGAACTCATGTCACCTACACTCATTTGTTTATTTCCCATTAAAAATGGACGTGTTAAAACCTTGTGCAAAATACCTATGGAAAGGTTATTGTTTATTTTATTTTTAATTCCACGTTTTTTTCGTCAGTCCTTGCAGGTTCCGTGATCATACATCAGTAAATCAAATTACTCGTTGGCTGCGAGAAAGGTTGCAGAATATGAAAATGTTATTTATTATGTTGCTTACCTATCGGTTTTTCCATTCCATTTGCATATTACGTACAGGAGATTACAGTTTAAATATTTATATGTGCTAAACTTATGTTTCGAGTGGTCGAAATATGAAATAAAAATACGTAAGTAAATCAGAAATATTTCGGCTAAATTCTGGCTTCAAAAATTGAGCGATGGGCGTACGTAGCGTATACACATTTATAAGGGTACGTTTGGGTAATTTTCATGGTATTATGTCAGCCGGGAACTGAATATGTAAGCGCAAAGGCCGTGTTACGCGTTCAGGAGCTATCAACGTACAACCACAGCCAAAGGTCTGGAGTTAATTAGCCTTCACCGTAATTTTGACGCCACATACTTCAAACCGGGACGCTCGCATAACTCACTGAATATAGGTATCGTCGAGTCACTTATAGGATTTACATAAGGATAAATTAGGAGTGACAGACTCTGCGTTAATGTTGACAGATTCGAGGATTTGTTTTGGAGTTATCACGCTTTAGAAAGGCAAACAGCTATCGAAAACGTTTACGGATTTCCTTTATTCACCAGCTTATTGGATGGACTAATATGAAACAATCGTATCACCCACTGTCTGTAAGTTTTTCTTTCTAGTTCACATCAGGATAATGAATACGTACCGAACATTATGTCACATAGTAAATTATCGTACCCGAGTTTTGGTGGTCCAAGTAAACAATGACCTACGTTAGCCATACTTCATCAATCTAGTACATAATCAATCAATGAACGTTAGCGTTGCCAAGATCAGCTAGATAACACGTTAGTTGTCGGTTACAAAGGAAGTTTGCGTAGGTGTTTCGTGGGTTTTCGCAAAACAATGACAAAAATTAAGAAAAACTACATAAATTATAATAAAATGAGCTGCGGTTTAGACCGAAAGCAATGAAAATAAGAAATTGTGTTTCGCAAACAAGAAGAAAATTCAGGATTGTGTAACCAAACAGTCGTAGTGAATAACCCGGAAGACAAAAATGCATGCAGTTATTCAGTGAATTGATGTCAACTGCACACAGTTTGGTTCACTTCTGTTTCAGACACATATCTATTTAAGAGAACAAGCGCAACACGACCGTGTCACCAAGTGGTCCGCGAAACATTTAAGGTTCCAATTGTCTGAGAGACTCGGGCTCTCCATACTGAATTGAATTCGCTGAATCCAGCACAACTCGAGAATGCTTGGTACCCAAAAGGAGTCTTGAAAACTGTACCCACCCACTTGAATTCAAAGTTGAATGCACTTTAGTCACTTACAACTGCTTTGTTTAACATTGGGCTTTATATTATGATTATTTTACATTTGTATTTATTTTATTTCTTATTTTGTTATTTTTATCTCATTACATGCTACACTGGTTGACGTCATCACGATTTTTTCAATTTTCGATTCACGACTAGTTTTCACAGATACACAAACATGAATCGTTACATTAAATGAAAATAACTCCATTGTTTTTCACTTGTGTGAGCATTCGACAGATGTAATTATTCAACTGTGGTACTACATAGTACTGATGATTGATGAACATTCGCACAGTTTTAATATCAATTTGAACATTTTATTTTTCTCGAAGGTTTGTACACTATTGTAGGAATAAGCTATAGGAACGTATCACAAAGTAAAAATACAAACTTTGTGGTAACTCAGCCTCAATAAAAAAACAAACATTGGGGACGTATAGGTCCAAATATATGTCTGTAATTTTTTGGTGTACATAATAAAGAGTATTCTATTCTATTCTATTCTATTCTTAGATGTAAAAGCACAAACAGGAGCGGGTCGCGCCGCAACGCAACGCATTGCAAAAATCTTTCCTCATCACCTTCGCACATTTTCTATGAACTAACGCATACTACAAGCGGGCCGTACCGCACTTTTTTTTTGTATGTTAGGTATATAAAATGCGTTGTGCTGCGGCCATTGCGGCTGTAATGTGCGCTTGTCTTTATGAAACAAATTGTAGATAATCATCAAATGAATTCTTGTCGATGTATACATCTTTTCGAGGTTGACTGTACGTATCGTCTTAACTAATTACTGTGACTTGCAAGTCTATAAGAAATAATATTTCCAATAGGTACCTACAGGCTATAAAATCTAGATAGATGACCGCAATCTATTACTTAGCTGTTGTCTTTATCCACCGAGTATGATTAACGCTGATGTTTATTACGTTAGATATCCACGTACCTATTAGAGGGGCTAGTGGCTAAGTAATAACAGCCGCACGGGTCGATCCATCAGAGGGGCAATTCCCGTATTTTTAAGAACGTTCGCATTCAAATCTCATTCGCAATCTGTCAAAAATACAATCTATTTACCAACATTTTTGACAAGTTTGACAGATTGCGACTTGAATGTAAACGTTTTTTAGGTACGAGAATTGGCCTTCGTCTTCGATGTATGTTCCGGATTGGCGCAAAAACGGCTAAACAGATTTGGCCGTTTAAACTATCACACAGATAGTTTATAACCTGGATATAGTACCTGCCGCCGGGATGCCAGCTGTGTTAGAACGGAATGACCATATACATGTGCATATTATTATTTTAGTCTGTTAGCGTATATACTTATATTATGTAAATATTATGATAAAAACATTATTATACTTAATTTTAAATATCAAAATAAATATAACCTGGACTAACACATTACCTAGTTTTAATCATCCATCATCGACATCCACGTGGGCGGAGCCGCGGGCAATGGCTAGTAAGTACAAAATTAATTTTTCAAATCCGACTGTTAAGTAGTTCCACAGATTAGGTTTCAAACAAACAACCAAAAAAAACGCTTCAGCTTTATTATGTTAGTATCGTGGGGATTCAGGCCGTGTTTAACTTTATAGCATATAATAAGGGAATCTCACTCGCAAACGAATAATCCTAATTAATATTATATAAATGTGAAAGTGAGTTTATTTGTTTGTTACGCTTTGGATGAAATATAGCACATGGATAGACATATCCACGACACATCCACGCGGGCAAAAGTGGCGACAGGCGACAAAATGATGGAAGTGTAACATTGTTTTTCATTGACCTGTTTTTATTATTCCTCTTTTATGATCGCCAAGCGTCTGCGCTGGGTGATCAAAATACAAGCAACTTTGGACAATATTTTAAAACATCTATCATTTTCAAAGTACTTTAATTTATCAATGTTTCTTTTACAATATTTATGTTACAAAAAGTGTCACTTGACAGTAAAAATAGTAACAGTGCGTTGATTCACTTGGTGTCACGCTAAGCAGAATAAGTTCAAGAATAGGTATTCGTGTTTACCTCCTTGGGTATTCCATGGGTCCATGGACTACCTAACCTGTAACGGCTTCTTAGAGACATTGATAGACCATTGAGATTCGGTATTTACCGGATTTCTTGATTTTCCTTTGTGTTTCATGGTTTTCCAAACATTTGCTTGTGCAAATTGAAGTCAATTTAAGTAGACTTATTTTTAGTAACTAACATTATTTCTGTAATTAAAGTTTAATTTTGAACATCATATTTTATGAAAATAACAATCTTTTGGTCTCTAAAAATTAAATTAAAATTAAATAGGTAAGTGATAAATAAATAAATCTTTCTGCAAGAATTCCATTTCCAAATAATTTAGTTGAAAGCGACACCTAGCGAGGTAAAAGGAAATCTCTAGGAGCATTGCTTTCCCGGTTTTCCAGACGAGGTACGTGTATCTCAGTACACAACTTGAGAGCGACCCTCCCTTATTATTTCGCTGCGTAGCACCAACAGATGGCGTTACTGGTACTTTCGGGAACTCAATTTGTGAAATTTTAAACTTGTGACATTATTGAAAACAATGATTATTCCATCTATCCTACTATTATCTACTTTTTAATAAGAATAATTTGTGTTTGTACACTGTTTCTATAACCTACAGGCCGTTTTGGGCTGTAGTCTGACATTGGATATCTCCTCATCGTTTATTATTATTTAGGTACTGGTTAAAATGCCTTCAGGCTCTCGTAGGAATTAATGGATTAATTAATCAATTCTAAAAGCATCTACTGGTATTGGTAATCACAACAACCCGTTTTGCCATAGCAACCGGGCGGTAGTCGAGTATTTTTCCACAACGGGAAACAAAGCTCCGGTTACTTAAGTTTGTTTAAGTTTTACGTTTCACTAAAATATACGACGAATAAAGCCCGAGTCTTTGAACAAATATTTATTGACGTCGAAAGAAGAAAACGTCTCAAACGAAATTATGATTTCGATTTACGATACTTTCAATAAATTGGTACCTGCGATATTTATTATTAATTTGTAAAGAGCTTAAGTTATTTTGGGGTCTTCTTGCTGATAACCATATTCATATTTCTTTGAATGGCGAACAAATTAATTGTAACAATCGGCTTTTAAATTGCAAGCTTGCTCATTGCGTGTTGGATTGTAGGCTTGATTAGGCCATGAATTATATGTTAAAAGTAAGTTCATAATACCTACGGCGTTGCTCGACTACATGCTCGATATTTTGCAGGGTTGATAAAGCTCTACGGAACACCGATCTCGATTATTATAGTGTCTAGATTTTTACAAGGCCGATTTACCACAGAAAACCCACTAAAAATACTCAAACGAAGTATGCTTGGTACATACATTTTAACAAAAGGGTCCTCGCGAAGGTAAACAGTGGCAAACACGTTCATCTCGCATATATTTTCATTTGTATAACTCGCACACGTAAACATCAATTTCTTTCTTTATTGTGTGCGAACAAGAAGAAGAAAACTGGAAAATATTATTATTTTAGAACTTTTGTAGCAAAGAAGAAAATGTGAAATCAAATTTTGAACTAGTCAATAATTTATGGCAGATTACTTTTAGAAAACTTTTTGTTAGATTTCAGGAAGTTGTTGAAAGTTTCATGGACCGAATACGAATTAATCGGAAACGAAAAACTTTCAATCGGGAGTTTTGCTGTATGCTTTGGATGAGATTAATACTGTTAATGTTGATCTACAACCTACTACTTTATAACAATCTCGTATTTTTTTGCCACACTAGCTGTTTTCTGCATATCACTTTTCGGTATAATTTTATAGTATAGTATATTTTAAAGGTTTTGAAGCTAGGCCGTGTGTATCTTAATTTTTTTTACCTAAACATTGGCAATAGTATACATGGTTTACGCGTGTGTCATAATTTTTAATCCTAAACAATGGCAATAGTGTAGGTACGGGTAGATAGTATACTGTTTACCGATGTTCTAAGAACGATAGAAAGATCATAGAAAATGTTTTTATACACAAAAGACTTATGTATCCACAAATTATATGATTTAGATATATACAATTTTTTTTTTGTTCTTTACTTATACCTATTCTTTACTGTCTACGAAAAAAAAAAAGTGTGATTAACCTAATATCTAGGTACTGTTTTCATTGGGTTCGAAAAGCGGATCTCTTTGAGTGAGAAACATTAAAAGCAATTTGGTGTTCGAGTGTAATACCGCAGACAGGAGAATTCTCGGTACTGTAGATAAGTAATGGGATTAACGTATACCCTTGGATACACAAACGTTTCACATTTGAAAGCATTATAGGTACCAATTATGGTAATACTCGTAAGTGAGTAACAAACAGGATTTTTCATTTATTTTCGTATCTTTAAATACCGAAGAGTTTGCTGTCGGGCAAAAAAAAAATATCTTTCTGCGTGTTCTGTCGTCTGCTCGTTACAGGAACTGATGGACGCTAGTGATGGCGCCAAACACGTAGCCGAATGCTGGGCCGACTTCTATACTACACTACGACTACCATACAGATTGCCATCGACACGCTAACAAGAAGAATATTGTTCTGCCTGTGCATGTAGTAAAACCAGTGGATCAACTAAATAAGATGAGCAGTTAAATCGTCTCGTTCATCGCTGTGATCATCATGCAGTTCGTTTTCAATATGTGGTTATTTTTAGTTTAATTTTCTATTGATTATTCGTTACACTACGGCTATAAAGGGTGTCCGGACATCCTTTATAGCCCCGGAATAGATAAATAATTTATTCCGTGGGTGTAAGGGACATCAACGAAAACTGTTACCTACCATGAATTTCAACTTAAAAATATGATAACGGTAAGCAGTATGGTTACAGTTAACGCGCTTATACGAAAGCAGCCTAGTTAAAATAAATTCCGAACTAGGAACTTCCCTTTTCAGTACTCTGTGTACTCTCACATTATAGGTTGCAATTTTCTTGCAGAGCTTTTCACAATTTCACATTCTTTACAAAAGAATTTCGTACAGAAAACGGAGAAAATTTTAAAATGTTCATAATTATGTAAACCTAAAAGAAACGGTTGGTTTTATTTGCGGTAGTTATAGGTATTTAAGCAACGTAATTATTTTTTAAAGCGTCTTTAATAGAATGAAAGTGTTGGGATTCATTAATGTTCCGATCTAAAAAGGAAAAATGGATAGGTAGTTTATCATATCAGTTTTCAGAATTATTTGTATCTTTATGTTATTACATAATAGAGACATTTTGAATATAATTACTATAGTAAAAAAAACTACGTATAACAATAAAACATAACTCAACATCGAAACGATTAATAACTAAATTCAACATATTCGAAACTGTTTGTAACACAATCGGTAAACTAAAAGCGGTCTGTTTTAGTTATATTGAATGTTCAATAGAAACAAAGGTCCAGTTGTTTTGATTTATTCACGTGAACATGTTAAAGTAAACTTTGTTTACGAAAACTATCGTGTTGAAAACAGTTTTGTTGGTATACCAACTAACTTGCAACTCATACGGGCTACCAAACATAGATGCTACTCTGGACATTCCCTAATATAATTTGATTCTTACCCTATAATACTTATGGCCTTAGATCGCTTAATCAAATCGGTCGTTACCCACTTCATAACAAATTACCTGGTCTTAATAATTTAATAGGAAACATTACGTACCGAAGCTAAGCTCGTTAGGCGAGATATATTTTATTACAGTTTACTAATAACCTGAGAACCCTAGGCACGGATTAAACAGCGAGTTATTGTGTAACATAAAATGACAATTAATTGCATCTTCTTTCATTTTGACAGTTCATGGCGTTAATTACGTTGTTGAGCTGCAGATGAATTTTTCAAACCTATGAAGCAATGATTTAGGAATTAATATCCTTCAAAACCCTCGGATTGTGATTGAAAGTGTGTTACAGAATAATAATTAGGGTGCGGGATCTCTCTAAGGCACAGAGGGATTAAGGAACTAAGTAATGATATAAGCATACGATATTGAATCCTTTACTGTTGTGTCCTAAGAGCTCGGATTGGATAACAATTTCGGAACTTCATACACTCCCGAGTGGTCTGTCCGGTTGTAACTCAGTTATCTGGTCCCCTTACTCCCCGGGCCTATGATATGGGTGTAATATCGGCAGGCCAGCGGTTAGTCAACTTTGTGCGGATAGAACGAAATCGAATCACACAGAAGCAATATTCTCGTGTGCTCTGAAGCTGATGCAGTTTGGAAATCTTACATTTTGCAATTACGTAATATGAACGACATTTTATGGCTTCAGTAAGTTTTGAAAGGTTCCTGGTATGCTTGAGAACTATACTAGATGTATACACTAAACATTACAATTAGTAACTTTTTCCGTTTATCTGCAGTTTAGCCAGACATGTGACGCGATACTTATCTATTATCAGAACATTTCTTTAGAGACAGGAAACTACTATTGGAGCGGAAATCAGGAATAATACGATTGTACCTTCACACAAAGACGAAAAGGTGTATGTTGTTACCAGCTCAGGGACTACAGGAATATGTTCCACTCGTGTACACCTTGACAAAAGCTATTGTGACTCAGATACTTATCAAACAATTGGAATGGTGGCAAAGACATCGATCGGTAAACAAAGAGGACATAGCAAACTTTTAAAATCAAAGTATTCCGTAAAATTTTCAACATTTAAAAAGTTTTACAAGGACCTATTTTACCAAAAATATGGCCTCAAATCCACCGTAATAAATGAAACCAACAGCAAAAGAACAATAAATCCCAAAGTTATAAACAAACAGACAAAAGACAGATTTTTATAAAAGCATTAGGTACACTACAGATAAAGAAGTTTGACCTAAAAGGTAAAAAACTGAGGGAATAGGTAGCATCAGCCTCGGTAGGCGACCTAATTGCTTTTGTTTAGGACTTACAAACGATATTATAATTTCACAATAGCTTTTTTTAAAGGAAAAAGTTAATTTTACTTCCACGGGCGCTAATAAATTGTGTGGGGGGCTTGACTGGCAAATTTTTTCGAGATCGGGCTGTGTAGACGCAATCTGGCGAACGTTGCAAAGAGGTTGTATATCAGTCAATGTCCGGGGGGCACTTTAATTGCGTCCTAATTTATTGTCCCACATAACAAAGTAAAGAGGGCGTAACAGTATCCTGGCATTTAGGTATTAGAGGGAGCGAGGGAAGGAGTGATTACTACGATAAAATGAATATTATGGAGATAATGTGACGATGGTATAAAATATTTAAATGTGAACGATTTGTTTTTAGTACTTGTGCAGCGATTTCCTGTGAATATGCTGATTATTGAAGCTCGCTGTTATTGTTATTAGTTTTCATTTTAGCTTGGTAACAGCTGCAGCCTCTCGTTAGGGTTGTTAACTCGCACACTACTTATGGAGTTTTTGTCACATGAACAATGAGAAATACCTATTCAAGATACTTAATAATTATCTATGTACAGACGCCAGCAGGTCAAGCAATCCGAAACTGTCAGATTTTCCCCATCAACCTTGAACCTTAATACTTTAGCGATAAAGTTGAAAATCTATTAAATAAATTTGACAGATTGTAGTAGCTTGATGTGCTGGCATCTGTACAGTACATCGATAGCGAAATGTGCCCCTCTTCATTTTCATCTGTTATTGCGAAAACAAATTACCTGTTCACATCCTCATTTCCAGATAACTCTGTGAGATTGAGTTCAAACATATCTTGTAACTATAAACATTAAATTAATTGCTATCTCTAAGCTATGAACATCACTACTACACGTTACTCGTTTAACAAGACACATGGGACAACAACAGGTAAAGTGCTTAATATAAACTTATTACATCATCATTGATTTTGGCAATTTATAATTAAGTGACATGGATGAGAAAAACACAAATTCCTAACTTTAATCTGATAGTTCCATGAAAATTATATTTTCTGCGGTCCAGTCTTACAAAAGCACTTGTTGTGTCGTTCTATTAATCGATTTTTAAACAAATAAAAGTCTATGGTTTTTCTAACAGTGTCAAAAACTTACCATTGAGAAACCATTGTAACGTTTATAAATTAGTAGACTTAGGCCCGACGCAAATGTAACAAACACCAGTTCAAGTTCAGCCTACTGATCTTGACACTGCTCCAACAATATAATAATAGTAACAGTTTAATGTTTTGATAATAACTGCGTGTGTAAGAATAGGACTCAGATACCAGCATCCATCTGGCTTAGTTCGGCTTACACACATCACCGCTTTTAGCACTAACACCTCATTAATCTTCCCTTCACATCTGTTTACACAATCTTCATAACTTCCAACCATTTCACACAATTTATTTATTAGGATTTTAGCCTATTGAAATACGCAAAAATAGATTTTCAAAACAATTATTACACAGTAATCCTTAGAGACCTAAGATATCCTTTTCGGTATTTCTATTTCTGTATCCCTGAGATCTATTATGACAAAAGGTTGAGCTTTCCATTGCGTTTTATTGCGGTCGTTCACATTACATTCATTTACGGTGATGTAAATTTAGCGCAATGGACTGCGAAATAAAGCCGGAAACTTTTGTACTTTTATTGGTATTAAAACCGGCTACTGAGTGATTTACCAGTGCGCGGTTACATTAGAACGGTTGTTTTTAGGTCATGTATGTTCAAGAGATGACTGGTCATCTATCTAGCTGGAGATTGGTTCGCATGCTTTATCTACTAATGGAACAGCTGTACCCATTAATGGTTACAAGGCTTGGATAGATGTGACCATCGGTCGTTAGATCACGGCCATTAAGAATCGGACTGCAATAAACGTTCTATGAAATTAATACTTTAAAAGGTACTTCAGGTATAAAAGCAATTTCGATTCGATTAGCCAGAGTGAGATTTTATGTCCTGGAATTATATCAGAATAGTATTTTTGCCAGATGCCACCAACTTCTTGTTATTTTATATTCAAACTCTGGGTAGAATGATTTTATTCCTCGTTTTCCAGAAGTTCCCGTTTGTTTCCGCTTTATAGATTAGTATTCAAATTCTCTGGTTTGCCTCAAAACGTGGCGTCAACTATCAAGTGTATGCTCATTTAAATTCAATTCACTACTTTCAATTTAGCACCCGAAACCAAAACTGCAATAAATTTAATTTTTTAACTTTTAGTTAATTCTACAAAGCCAATATATTATATACTAGCTGCTGCCCGCGGCTTCGCCCGCGTGAGTGTCGGAAATTACCCCATACATCCCCATGGGTTTTAAGTATAAATGTTGAGTTTCGAGTTAATAGGACAACGCGTTAAAATTCTTTCATACAAACACTGACACCCCCCAACCCCCCTTTGGGGGGTAACTTAGAAAAACAAAAAACTACAAACTTTATAATTTATTTAGATAACTATTCGTGCGAAGTTTCATGTTTATTACCTCAAGGAATAAGATTTTTCATACAAACTTTCATCCCCTATTTGACCCCCTTAGGGGTTGAATTTCGAAAAATGCTTCCTTATTCCTTGCCTACATTATAAAGGGAACCTCTGTGCGAAATTTCAGCTTTCTAGGTCCAAGGGTTTGGGCTGGGCGTTGATGAGTCAGTCAGTCAGACTTGTCTTTTTATTAATAGGTATAGATATAGATAGTAGGATAGGATAATTTTCCGGGATAAAAAGTACCCAGTGTGGTGACCAGGATATTAAAGAATAATTATACCAAGTTTCATCGTAATCGAACCGGTAGTTTTTGCGTGATGCCTGAACAAACAGACAGACAGACAGACAGACAGACAAAAAAAAAAAAAAAACAAATTTTTGGGTTCGGTGTCGGTCTAGTAACACCCCCTGCCATTTATTTTTTTGATATTTTCAATGTACAGAATTTTCACTTCTACAGATTTATTATAAGTATAGATATAGATAGAAGATTATAAAGCCATTTAAACTAAATCCCAAATAAAAAAGCGAGACGTTTTCAATGGTTTTTTTTGTAAATAAAGTGAAGTAAATCACAGTTAGGCTGGGATAACGTTAAAAGCTGGTAATCAATAGCCGTGAGAGGCCGTGTACAACATTGACGAAGCTTTTCGAGAGTTATATGAATTGTAGATTACATTTCGTACAATTAATACCTTCGGAATCCACAAATCAAGTAAGATGTCACGAACGGGCTCTGCGGAGCTCTCGCTGCGACCTCTGGCGGAAAACGAGTATTTTCTATTTCACTGTTATTTCAGTTGGTATCTAACGGCGTTCGAACTTGTGTGCTGAAGGATTTGCACGATCTCTGCTGATAAATGCTCCGTCTCATTAGATCCTCTTTGGTCTGCTTACTTTGTGCTTAAAGGAATAAGCAATGATTACAAAGACGCCTGCACTTCACACGCACTTTAAATCGTAAATGTGCACATAACTACTTCAACTTTGAAGTTAACGACGCCTCTAAAGAAATTCAAGTTATGGCATATTGTATATCACATACATTGTTTGCTTTATACTGTCAGTACAATGCTTGTAAATTACCTAAGTAGTTAAAACTTGCAACTCGTTTAGTAGTTTGCATACATACATCACACGTATGTACATTTTGTATTAAATTCTTACAAAGTTCGAAAAATCGCTACAGAATGTGACATGTATACCAGAATTTTACATGGAGGGACTGCCTATCTGACCTCCACAACCCAGGTCTGGGCAAAACGACACCCCTTGCTAAGACTGGCTGTCACACTTTTGAGCTTCTGACCCGTAACGACCGCCAAAGGTTTACGAATGACCGCTGGGACCAATGGCTTTGTGAGACACGGAGGGGTCTCGATATTTAATAGATGGTCACCCATCCACGTACCTAATAAAGAATCAAAAACTTATAGTGCAAGAATCAGCGACAGTCTACTCCCGTAGCACTCGTGTTGTTGAAACAGAAATTAATGATACGAAACGACTGAGCTTGTTATTTCTATTAATTAAGAACTGGTTTCGGTTTGATTGGAAACGCCGTCTCTTTCGGCATAATGAGCGTAACAATGTAAAGGCTTTGGATAACATCAAACATTATTGCGCAATAATTAATAACTTCTCTAACAAGGTTTGCTTCCAAATTAATGATTTCTGAATAATTCTATAGTGGGTATAAATGGATACAATCTCTATTGTAAGTCAAAGTATTCTCAGACTAATAAAGATCTGGTTGTAAATTATATTCAGGACATTTGTTTTTTGAATTGTTTACAAGACATTCCTAGAGCTTTTATAAGAAAGCAGTTCCGTCATATTATAACGAGCATCATAAAAATCCTTCACACAGTTTTGTATCACAAAACGCTCTGTATTTTGGACAGCCGTGATTGTGTAACCGTTGTCCGCCTTCTAAGGAAACTGAAGTTTTAGAGGACGTTATATTTACCACGGAAGATACCGGCGATGAAGCACTCACAATGAAAAAAAAATATTCCATAAAAAAAATAGACCAGATTCTAGCGCAGGCTACCACAAGAACAACATGCGAACATATTCAAGGCAAAGCGCCTTCAATATTGGACGTCAAAACCGAACTCCGCCTTAATACTCGGGCCGAGAGCATTGTACCACGTTCTCACTCAAGTAATGTCTGAAAAGGGGTTTAGTGAACTAGAACCTACTTTTAGTTCCTCTTTGTTCTAAGATTTAGGGTTGAAGTTAGTGTTATTCGTTAGTATAATGTTCCTTTAAATTGTTAACTGTTTTAGTTTAAATTCTATTAATAGATTCGCTGCCTCTCTTTCAGGACTACAGTACCAGCACAGTTTTCATTGAGTTTCTGAGTTTTTTTCTAAAGTTTGATCAAAGGTTTTCACTGTACGAGTAGAGTTGGTATTATTTTTTAGTTATTGCTTCGACTGCTTCAGATAAGGTTTTTCACTAAAAAAGCGACGGATAAGGTTGTTCACTTTCAATCAACTCTCCTTAGATTATGAGCCTTAGAAATACTTACTACTACTTAAGTGGTAAGTATTTCTAAGGCCGTTTAATAAAATTAAACAATCCATTATATCTCCCAAAGCAAGTTACATAACTGCTTCTTAAAACAACATTTACCAAATTAAGAGGAGAGTTTTCCTCTAAGCATCGGAGATTATCTCGACTAATTAACTCGTCACGAGAAACACCTGCCTTAAACGAATTAGCGCCTGCATATACAATCTCATTAAACTGAAGTTTGTAGGGTTATATGTATATAAGGAAATCGTTAGCAGGCGTCCTGTCTAATTGAGACATAGTTGTCAAACTATTCGCGGGCACGTTCTATACGTCTTTCAATGACACTTGGGTTATACAATGTCATAATTTTAATGGTCACACGCTGTGATATTACGTGATAGTGATGTTGGAGATATTGGATAATGACATTGTTTGCTTTGGCGAGGTTTTGGCTATGCTTGTTACTGCAAGTTATGCCAAAACCCTGCCACAAGTTTGACTTTGACTTATTATCTAAGGTTGCGTCATATTTAAAAGCTATCGTTGCGCGAATACTCGATCGTGGCGTCCATATAGCACTTTTTGCACCAACTGGAAGGGGTTCCGATTTTAAAAACAAAACCTGATATATGGACGCGACAATCGCTTTTAAATAGGACTACGGGTAAGTTTTTGACGAACCTCACTATTAACTTTTATAAAGAACACGTGAATCAAGTGTAGTGAATAAGAAAGACGTTATTGGACGATTTCTTAGTTTTATAGTTACTTAGCAATTTAAGTTATATTTAAATTACTTATTACCTAATAAAAGGCTAGATTGTTATGTAAATAAAGTACCTATCAACAATTGTGATACTTTATAAAAAATATAAAAAAATAGTAACTTTAAAGACTTAGCATGTAACCTTGTTTTTTCGAGTAGCTTAAGCTAGGTCTATACCGGAATAATAATCAAAATTGTCCGGAAAAATGCTAATACATCATTTTCTCAGTCGCCGCGGGTGTTTGCCAATTTAATCATACATTCTAAACATGTGTAGCGGTCTAAGAACTTGTCCGTACGCGGCGTTTACGTGCGTCCGCATATCATAGGCAACAGCTGTTAATGGACGAAACAAAGATTTGCCCAGAAAGCTGACTTACATTTTGAACGAAACACTGATGACATAAAAGATTCCGAAGATCTGGGAAACTCCTCCTTCTTTTGAAGTCGGTTTAAAACACAAAGATTATGTCTGGACTTTAAAATAGACTTTGACCCCTGAGTTTGTTTCGCCATTTCTTCTCAGAGGTAGTCAGATAGGAAATGTCGACTCCATCTAGCTTTTTTTAAATCCTATCTTAAAAAGAACCATGTTCCTAGTTATCAATTGCAATCTAGCCTATATGACAAATAGCATAATCTAACTAAATTTTTGACGTGAGAATTATTTAAAAAAATAGAATAGTGTTGATAGTGCTTTACACAAGTCCGTTCCACTTTCTTAGAGTCTGATATAATAATATAAACACTTTGTTCATGTGCTATAATGTATGTTATTGTGCATATTATTTCTACACTTTTTACATTACACTAACTCACTTTTTTATATGACGTGTAAAAGTAATTCTGATATCCTATTTACAGAATAAACAATTTCATTTCATTTTCAAAGTAACCATGTAGAATCACTTAGCCCGCGGTAATACGTTATTACAAACTTTCACTTTGTACCACAAAAATTCTCATGACACACTAAACAAAAATGAAATAGCAACGTCTTCCTAAATCTCGACGATGTAATTTTTTGTGAGGGAGGCAGTTGAGGCAGTAAGGCAGTGGTGACCGCAAAAGTTTTGAATGCTTTCATTCAAAGTTGCGGCGCTGTTCGACTCAGCTTTGAATGGCGGGTGCCACAGTTTGTCTCAACAACTTCGACGATTTAACTCGCCTCTGTCTGTCCCACTGTTCCAGACTTATTCACAGTTTGATAGCTTAAAAATTATCCAGTATTCTCTCTGATTGTTTTCTTTATTTTCAATTTAGTTTTAATTGCTTTCTCTATCTCCGTCTGCTTCCGAATGTTTAATCTTGTTTGTAAAAGTTGCAAACTCTTAAATATTATACAGGGTAAGTTTTTGAGATGGGACGTTACGATATTCCTTTGCAGGATTTGTCTTATGTTTCTATTGTTCGGCTTAGTTCCAGCTCGATTAGTGGTTAAACAAATTGAATAAAAGTATTTTCTCAAAAAAAGTCTCCGTCACACCTCCTTTGACCTCTTCTCTCTACTTCTCGTAAATAGTTTCGTGTTTCATACTAAATTCTTATCTTACTAAAATAACTCGTTATTTAGTAGTTGAATGACATAAGATTATTATCAATAAGTGTAGTCGTTTCTATCTGCATGTGATCCGGAGCGTTCAGCCGTGAAGGCGTAACGACGACCTTAGCGTCGATATCATGCCCGACTCGCGATCTTAGAGAAATACCTCCGATAGCTCTAAGAGAGCTCAACGTAATATCGTATCGGTGAATACATAAATATGTGGGAGTGGAGAGAGATATCCAATTATCGCATTTATGGGAAGCTGTTAGGTGTTAAGCGTTGGAACTTAGTATTTTATATATTTTAATGAACAATAGTTAAAGTACCTACTCACATTTACACTTCTGGATTAGTTTCACTTTGCCCGTCTATCCTTAGCAGTCAGTTTTCCTAGCGATTTATTTATTAATAAAGATTTTCCAACCGCTTCTGTGTGCAATATATGTATCATATGTACAGGTAACAATTAGCATTGGACTTACACAATCGTCAATATAGGATAACCAGCGTTATCAAAAATGTGATTAGGTACACAGAAAAATTAAAATATAAAACCGCAAAGTAAAATAACCTTTCATCGCTTTACCAATTTATCAACAATTCTAACTAAAATCGGCTACAATAGTAATGTCTGTTAAACTTTTGTCATAAACTCGATACTTTTTGCAATCAGCACAGAAAGTTAAATGTATGGCTGCGCACTGTACCGCTTTTTCATTTCGACGTACAAGCCGGCAATTCATGCCAATGAACTGTATAGGCTGTCTAAGTTAATGACTTCGTAGGCTGAATGGCTAAAAATAATGTGACTGCCATAGCCTTTCAGTTTCGGTACTTAAAAACGTATTGAGAGAGCTTTTGGAACCATTTCGGTGGAAAATATTTGAGCTGCGAATATACCCTGCGTCTCTATGCATTTGCAAAGCTATGACTAAGCCAGATGGATTGGCTGCAGAATAAAGATGGTGGAATGGACGGAAAGTTGTTTGACGGTTTTGGAACCTCGAAACAGGTTTCCCGGAATCAGCCGGGATTGCTTAACGCACATAAAATGGCAATCGATCGCAATGCTTTTTTGACATCCATTGCTTTGAAATATGCCATCGATTTGAAAAATTCGTCTGCTCGACAACGCAAATAACGCAATGAACGTGGCTGAACTGTCAAAATGAAAGGTATTGCGATCGATTGCTGTTTTATGAGTGTTAGGCAATTACCACGCAGGTCCTTAAACTCCAAGGCTATCACAACATAACAATTTCTCAACTCAAAGTTACATTATGTGTAATAGCGTTATAGCTTTGGTCATAGTCATCATGTCAAACCAGTTTATCGATACGAAAAACCGACTAAGTGCGTATCGGACCACGCACAATGAAGGGTTCCGTAGTTGGGATGAATTTATCCTAAGAACAAACTTAATATTGTCGTTGAAAAACATGTTCTTTCAAACATTTCAACTACAAATGTAATTTTGTCGGCGCAATAATGAGCGATTTGCCATGTTATTTTAAAACCATGGAATTCTTATAAGTTTTTCTGTAATCTACAAGTATATAATTATTTTCTGTTTTAAAAAAAAAATTACGCTCAGTAGTTTGGGTATCAGAAATTGATATATGTACCTTTCAACTGAATCGGTCCATTAGATTCGAAGCAAATTGGCTGTGACAAACGGGTAGACAGACAGACATTTAGTGTTATGAGAAATGAATGTAAAGAAATGTGAATGTTATGATGTAAAGTTCCCTCATACACTATCGAAAAGGGAGGATCCTCCGACCAGATACGGGTGTCGTGCCTGGTGGGCAACTGCCCAATGATTGATGTCGGGTAGCCTTATATTTGTAGATCGCGCGGTAAACTCTAATTTGCGTGATGCAGAATTTGTGTGACGTCAGGAATTTGATATGTAGTTCGCACGTAACGCTGTAGTTGCCGCCACAGACAGAAAGACCCGCGAGTGATCCTATAAGGGTTCGTTTTTTTTATCCACAGAACCCTAAAAAGAAGAATATGGTAGACATTAAAGCCTAGACATGTAGATAATAACATAAGATCATAAACCTAGTAATAAAGCCACAATCTTTATCACAATAACGATATAAGAAACGCCATAACACCAGAAAATATCTTGGACTCCATTCAAAGTCGAAATGTGAAATAGGTCCGAGGATATGAGTTTCGTAGATGCCGTAAAAAGGGTAACGGACGAGAAATGCCGTCAATCCGATATCTGAAATAAATAAACAACGAAATAAATGGAGGAGCGGCGCGGCTTCACAGCTTTGTAAGAAATGGCTGTATGAGAAAAATTACACTGTATAGGATATTGAAAATTTTATAGAAAATAATAACATAACGCCTGTATTCCCCGAAAGGTTGGGCAAAGGTACACCCACATTTCGCCAGCTATTTAAGCCCCATGTAAAAGGAGGGTGAGCTTATTTTCATCAACCGGGCACAAATCCAGATTGCGAACTATCACAAAAAAAATCTGATGGAAAAACCCAATAACACTTTGCCCGAGCCGGAAATTGAACCCAGGACCTCATGCTCAGCAGCTGCAGAAGCGCTTACGAAAAATAGGCTAGTTTCAAACACCAATTCACCACTGAATTACATAATTATTTTGTGTTTTAGTACTTGTATCGCCAAATAATTAGCAATGAATCGTTTTTAATTGCCGATTATGAAGGACTTTACCGTTAAATCTCCAATGAAAATTGGTTTAAGCTTTGAGTGTAGATTTGGGTTGATAAGGATTCCTCTTTCTCATCCTCATAATGCGATAATTCCTCATTTTTTTGCGATTCCTCATCATCCACAAAAATTAGGCATAAAATATTCCTCTTCCGCTTCCGCTTCCGCTTCCTCATTCACTATGAGGAACAGCTTCAAAGTTAATTTTCATAAGTGAATTTTGACTATAACTTGTATTTTTTTTTATAATTAAGGGGCCAATCTTTCTTTTATATAAAATTTTAATTTGAAATCACAGGTTTATATTATTGCTACTTTCTCATTAATCTGCCCATAGCAATGTGTTACAAAATCTATAGGGTTTCGGGATTAATTTATAACCCTTTTATAAACTGGCTTAGCGATAGTCTTGTTTATGACAACTAGGCCCGCTTGCAGCAGAAATAATTAAACAAGTTTAGACTAAACGCATTCAAAACATCGTTCTGATTCTGTCAATCGTGTGAAGATGACAGAGACAGAATTATGTTTGAAATATGTTCAGCTGTAAACGTATTTAATGAATTTCTGGTGAAAGTCGAACTTAAAGCAAGACTATCGGTATTTTACTCGTTGAGAACGGAATTTGGATTTTCTGCTGAAATACAACAGCTTTAAAGTTCAAGTTTCGTAAAGGAAGCGCTAAGATAAGTCAAACCACGACAATGCATCTGTAATACAACATTACCCTACTTTCGA
This sequence comes from Eupsilia transversa, assembly GCA_914767815.1. Taxonomy (NCBI): domain Eukaryota; kingdom Metazoa; phylum Arthropoda; class Insecta; order Lepidoptera; family Noctuidae; genus Eupsilia; species Eupsilia transversa. The sequence continues at coordinate 7,420,621 of OU611874.1, forward strand.
GTTTGTTGTAGTTGGAGAAAAACATGTGACATGCAGTAAGCAGTTCTTTGGAGTAACATGATTCACGTGTCTTGTAGCGGTGTATTTGTGACTGCATGAAATACAGCTTTTATAATACAAAGTAGGTAGCTCTCCTATATTGTTTTAAAATAAATGCTACCAGTTAATGCCGGAAGAGCATCGAAATACCTGGAGCTATCGGACAGTCCAAATATACTTACAAAATTCACTCACCAGTATCTTGTATTTAAGTTAGTAATTACGTCATATTTTCCTTAGTCTCTGTTTTAACTTTGTTTTCTCTATGTCACCATCAGTTTCCTGCCGCTATCCCAAATTATTTGGGGTTGGCGCAGTGTGTCTTCTTTTTCATACATCGCGATTAGCCTTTATCAGTTTTGCCTTATTTTCCTATCACAGCAAGCCTACACGTTTATTAAGCACAAGCTATGTGCCCAATGGGATTTCCCAGTGGCATATATGATAAACTTCCATTACAAACTTTCATCCCCAATTTAACCTTTAGGAAATAAATTTTCAAAAATCCTTCATTCTTTCACTTTCTTTATATACGGAACTCTTGTCCTGAATAACGGGAGAAGTAATGTCTTCAAAACTACAGTGGTTTTAACTGTGTCGGACGTGGGTGTGCCACCCATACATTTTTGCCAACTATCCTTTTCATGCTTATAGACCCAGTGGCTTAGGCAGTGATGAAAAACTAAAAGTCTATCTTTACAGGATACAGGACTATATTCTAAACTAGCTGCTGCCCGCGGCTTCGCCCGCGTGAGTGTCGGAAATTACCCCATACATCCCCATGGGTTTTAAGTATAAATATTGAGTTTCGAGTTAATCGGACAGCGCGTTAAAATTCTTCCATACAAACATTGACACCCCCCAACCTTTTAGGGGGTAATTTAGAAAAAACAAAAAAATACAAACTTTATAATTTATTTAGATAACTATTCGTGCGAAGTTTCATGTTTATTACCTCAAGGAATAAGATTTTTCATACAAACTTTCATCCCTTATTTTACCCCCTTAGGGGTTGAATTTCGAAAAATCCTGATACACGTTATTCTTAATTTTTTAGTTTAAGTATAAATATTGAGTTTCGAGTTAATCGGACAGCGCATTAAAATTCTTCCATACAAACTTTGACACCCCCCAACCGTAGGATAGGGTACTTTTCCGGGATAAAAAGTACCCAGTGTGGTGCCCAGGATATTAAAGAATAATTATACCAAGTTTCATCGTAATCGAACCGGTAGTTTTTGCGTGATGCCTGAACAAACAGACAGACAGACAGACAGACAGACAAAAATTTTTTTAATCAAATTTTTGGGTTCGGTGTCGGTCTAGTAACACCCCCTGCCATTTATTTTTTTGATATCTTCAATGTACAGAATTTTCACTTCTACAGATTTATTATAAGTATAGATAGCTATAGCCCCGAGATACACCTACAAAAGACGTGTATCTCGTAAGTGATTCCCGCAGAGGTATTAGTGGCTGCATTGTGAACGGTGGCGCACGTCACAACACAATGTACTGTCTGCCCCATATCGATAAGCGACGTAACGGGTGACGGGGCTTTTAGCACCCACAGGAGACGTACAGACACTTATTAACTATGCGATGCAAGTGGGAGGTTGATTATATCCGTAAGTACGTGGGCATTAAGATTCCGGTTGTGTCTGTTGTTTGTATCATCATTAAAGATGGGAAATTGTTGTGACATGAGCTTTCATTTTTGATACTTTGTAACCTACGGCAGATGAGTTTTGATGAGGGACATATATTGTACCCACGCCTTGGGTAAGATCGACTCGTATGTCGTGGCAGCAGACGGCGTGACGCTCTGTTATACCGTCACGCCCCCATCCCGCTATGTTTTTCCCAGGTTCAAATTGAAATCGAGTTACGGCTCGTGCAGACCGGCGCTATATCACGGGCGCGACAGGCAGCACGACCCTTGTCGCGCCCGCGATATCGCGCCAGTGTGTACGAGCCTTTAATTGGAAAAATTTTAGACATTGGACGTAACGCACACACACTTCGAGTAAGACATAGATAAATCTTTCTAACGTTCTTGAAATAAGTAAAGTAGGAAAGCCGAAATACTCTTCTAGTGTCCTCGAACTCGATTCTGTGAAGTTATTTCGATCTTATGACTCAAAATATAGGTATTATTTAGAAACATATAGTCCGAAGATACATGACAAATCCAAGCTCCATTTCTACAATACTGAATAATACAAAATCGGTAACGGTATCCGCGACCGTCTAACTTAGTATAAGATCTAGTTCTCTGACAATTTTAGGTTAAACTCGCCTAGTCCTAAGTCGGAAACCATCTTTCTCGCAGCCTATCCGTTGTCTGACAACGAACTTTTAGATAAAGATCTTTCTCGTGTTAGTTGTAGGTACTGTGCCAATAAATCTTATTTGTTGGGACTTTGTATAATCTCTTTTGCTTCGTACATAAATAAGGTGTTTACTGAGTAAGTATTTCCTTGCCAAGCCAGCACCCACGGCTTCAACGGGTATCCTGATTACCAGTATGCAGCAAACGCGCATACCTGGTCATCAGCATCAGCCTCATCAGCAAACTTGGCACAGCACACACTGCACTTTCGGCCGGTCCACAAGCAAAGCCCTTCAACCCTCTCCTGGTCGAGGCCAGCAGGCAGCCACAACCCGGCGCTGTACCACATCCGACTGACTGGTTCACAAAGCAGCGCCACCCCGACTCAGTGATGACACAGATGACTATAGAGGATGAGTGAACTTTACAACCTGTTCCTCATGCCTCTAAAGTTTTGTACACGAAATGTCATGACAACCGAAAGTCTATTTCCTCCTATTATGACGCAATAAAAAGTACAATTATAAGCCAGGGTACTTACTAAGGCACATTTATAACATAATGCTGCTATAAAGTAAATGATTATACACACTGCTTTCAAAGCAAGAATTAGGGTAATGGTAATTATAGGTTACCAGGAAACATTTACCATCTGGTAAATGGTGATGGTGTAATAAATTATCTGACCTTTTGATAGCTAAATATGGATTAATGTAACCTTTCCGATCTCTGTGGAATTTTATAAATAAATCGATATTCACATTTAAAACAATTTGTATAAAAATCCTGCTGGGAGGAGAAGGTTACAAATCAATTTAAAAAAGGTTTCGGGCGACCCATCAATCCACGATATTGTTTCCATAATTAAGTAGAATTTCCGATACGTCAAACATATTACTTTTTAAAGAATGCAGAAAACATGATCGTGAGCTTTTTCCATCAATTTCTCGGCAGCAGCCCGGAGTTTGGATTTGTGCCCTGTTGATGGCAATAGACTCGCCCCCTATTACATGGGACTTATACATAATTGGCGAAATGTGGCTGTACTAAGGTACATATCTGCCTATTCTTTCGGGGATAACAGGCGTGATGTTATGGTGTTTGTCGTGATAGCGGGAAGCAAACATAATAAATTGAAAATTGTATAAAACATTTCATGCAGTATATTTGATAGGAACTTGGTACAGTTACTTTCAATTTTGTCGAAACGCCAAAACATGGGTCGTTTCATTTTGCCAAACTTTCGATATAGATAGTGGATACAAGAACTTTTGGTAAGAATACCTAACAGTCTGGAAAACTGCCACTTTTATCTACATCAGCATTTTGAAGACTGAATTGGCAAATTGTCTGACCAATTGGCTTCTGCCTCGAATCTGCATGGAAGACAAGTTTGGAGTAAAAATTTCACCTACAGCCGGCCTGCAGAATATATGCAGTGACATTTTGAGGAGGCAAAATAACAGCATTTTAACGTGATTCCTAATTCTGCTACATAGCTTCTCTTCTTACCTAATTTAGTATTACTTTGCGAATCTATATACATGACGTCTGTGTGTGTGACCTTCTAAACAACGAAATGGATTTTGATGCAGTTTTCACTATCATTTAAACAATTTATTCCGAAAAGTCTACGTATTTATATTCAACTTACATATAATTAAGAAATCTCGATGTTTTGTCTAGTCGCAAAAACCGAAGCAGGAGCGCGGGTCGCTAGTAAGACTATATTTAGAAAATATATGAAAAACCCAGGCTAAAGAGAGATAAACCACTTTGGAAGTGCGGATATAAATACTCGTCTATTCCGCTGCGTAAAATAAAGCGGTCACTTACAAGTTTCGCTACTTTGTTAAAGTAATAGGGTAGCTTTTCTTTTGTTTAATGCGCTAATATTTCTTTTTTCTTTAGGGTTTTCATTGATACCAGCGCAGTGACTAAAGAATAACATATAACATCACGCCTGTTCCCACGTTGTAGGCAGAGGTGACCACGCCAGTACACCCACATTTCGCCAGATAGGTTTAAGCCCCATGTAAAAGGGGGCGAGCCTATTGCACAAATCCAGACTCGAAGTTGAAAACTATGTTGGAATTATTTTTACACAAAAGAAAATGGAGATTATAGCGAAAGCGGTAAAGCCTCGTGCATACTGGCGCGATGCGACACTGTTAATTGTCCCACCCTGATGTTTTCTTAGAAATTGTATTGTTACAGACGCGTCGCACCGTCGCGTCGCGCCAGTCTGCACGAGGCTTAAAGCCTTAGTGGAGGTATTCGTCATAGATATGTTGTTGGTTCTTGTTTTGCTTGAGGTGACAGATTGTGTAATTTTATTGGTCAATTCAGGTGAAGTTTTTACCCACGTTCGCACGGACGCAAAAATATCGCGGCGGGATTTTCAACTCTTGGTGTTGGGCTGAGCGTTGAGAATCCAGCACAGTGCATCCCAGCGCGTTGATAAAACACACCGTTGGATTTTCGGCGAATAATCGCCGCGGGAAAAAATCGCCCGTACGTAGGAAATAAATCATAATGCTCAAGAGCCAGCTCGAGTATGTATGCCTACATTTTTGCTTACAGCAAAAAGATGATTTTATCTTTTTTAAGACAAAACACATTAACACCAGTCTAGGCCCCACTAACAAGAAAAATATATTCAGCTCACAAAAAGTATTTCACGTAACTCGGCCATTCTACGAAGTGGCCAAAATCCAGTTCGCTCTATATATCTCCTTTTTAAATATAACTACATTTTAACTATAGTGTGTATTTTGCTTTATTTAATGTTTTCTATCGTCACTCATTTCAATTAATACATAATATCTTTCATTTATTAAGATTTTGCGCGTTTCCTGTAGACCAAATCACGTCCTGTAGACTGTTCGCGACATAGGTTGCCGTATCCACAGATGTTTTAAAAATACTTTCTCATATTTTGAAGTAGCTTATGTGAGCCTATCGTATTGCAAATATAATTAAGTAAACTCGCGTGTAATTTAAAAAAATTACGACGTTTACATTTCAAGTTACAAAAGATTCTACAGTGTTCGCAAAAAACTAATCACTTCTGTAGACAAACATGAAAAATCCGGTATTTTTTTAAATATTTTGTATAACATCAATATTTACTTTTGCTAGCAACACAGAAACACGTAGCTATCATCATCAGTCTGTTATTGCTGGCCATATGACGTAATTTTCTAGATTTTGATAAGATTTGAGCCATTCTACAAAGTGTAAAAGTTGGTGCGTCACTTCTAACATCGTCATAAAACAGTAAGTTCTTAATTCAAAATTGTAATTTTACTTTGGTCTTGTTAAATAGCGGTAAAATGATGGAACGTGATGGAAGCCGCGTTTTATAACCTCCAATATTCGCCTCAGCATGGACTAAAGTATTTGTTCATCACTTCTGTTGAACTCACGTCTGTCGACAACCTTGTCTACAGATGTGACGAATGCCTACAGATGTGACGCTTTTGCGAAATTTATCTTATTGCTATTTGATAAAGATTAAAATTCTCTTTTAGAAAACCTTTGTTGTATTAAATAATTCATTTTTTAAGACAATACACGCCGTTTTTGCTGAGTTTAGTACTGCAATGCAAATTTGTGTACAGAAATGACGTATTTCTACAGTTATGATGTGGTTTTATGATAATACTAGTGTTTTCTAAAAGTGATCAAAATTTTATTTTTATCTGATTCCGCTTGGTTTGGCGTGGCTTGCCTGAAGCATTATTCATCTTTAAGTTACTTTTCTGCAAAAATCTGCAAATTAACATCCGTCTACAGAAATGACGTCTATCTGTGACAGATGTGATTTGGTGCTTTATTTTTATTTCCAGAATTTCGATTCTAATCGCAAAAATAGCAAGAAACAAAAAAAAATGACTGAAGAAGAAAAGAAGAAGTGCCATAAAGAACAGAAAAAGAGATATATACAAAAAAGAAAACAGAAAATGCTGAATTGGAGGAAAGGCGAAGAAAAGACGGAAAAATACCAAAGGAAAAAAGCATCAGGAGAGATCAAGACGTTTCGATCAAACTCCAAGAGTACAGCGAAAGATAAGGAAGAGGAATCTTAAAAATCCTATTATCATACAAGTAAGGCGACTAAACTGTGCTAATTGTTCACCAGACCAAGTTTGTCGTATAGGCATGATTATTGTTAAAGGCAAAGAAGAATCATCAAAAGGAAACGTGCTGATTGAGAGCCCAGATAGGTCCTCTGCAACCCCCTTGCCTGTGGAACCTAATACAGAATATTACTGAGTACTTAACTTATTCTTATATTTAAAAAATATATATATATTTAGCTAAAAATTGTTCATTATAATATCTACAGAAGTGAAGTCACATCTGTAGACATAGTTTAATTATTTTTTTGTTTGTAACCGTTGGTTATTTTTATGATAATTATGCCTTAGCAAGTGAGAAGACACAATTTTTTTTGAGTTTCTAACGTTGTTTTTTTCTAGAATTGTGTTTATTGTCGTTATTTTGTAATATTGTCTATTCTGTCGATAATGGCGTCACACCTGTCGACAGGCAAAACTCTTAAAAGTGCCATAAATGCTAATTTTGTGATTGATGATCTCTAAAACTATTTTTAGATTAACTTATGGTTAATTTTAATTCTTCCTACCTCAATAAAAACGCCTTATCATTGAATTTGTTTTTATTTAAAAAAAATGTTAGGTTCGTAGAATGGCCGAACTGTCAAAAGATAACGCCGAACAAATTCACGTGAAGGCAGAATTAATATTCAGAACGAGATTTTGATACGTCAGCTTTACCATTAGTTTCAACAAACAAATCTGTTTGTGTAAGTTCCCACGTGCGAAGAAAAGAAGTTATAAATCAGTTGAAAAGGAGAATTCTAAAGGCCACCATACATGGAGAGATTAGTCTGAACAGATCTTGCGTCAGATCCGTCTGGATGAGTGTTCATACTGCCCATACATGAAACAATTTTTATCGTAGTCGCTCCGGCCGTCGCGTCGTAGGCGCGCAGGTCTTCAAGCCGATTACCGTACCAGCAACTCACAGATTTTGATAATAAATAATACCAGCCTATTACTGACTCAAGGAAATTTTAAAAGGCGACTACTCGATTAATATAATTTTTATTTTATTTAATACATTGCCCTGTTTGTTGCATGGCTGCCAAACATGGATATACACGACAAGAGCTAAATTAAATATCAGAACAACAGAAAGACCGATGGAGAGAAGCATATTGAATATAAGAAAAATACACAAAGTTCAAAGTAAAAATATTAGACAAAAAACTGCAGGTGATTCAGAACTACGCGATGGAAGGGACCACCAAGTGAAAAAAGAGTAGGCAGGCCGAAGAGAAGGTGGGCTGATGACGTAATAGAAATAGCAGGGAAAGACTAGCAGACTATTGGCAACGAGGCCTTCACGCGAGGAGGGGTCCATATCCGACAAAATAACTAATCTGTATTAACATCTAGAAAATAAGTTAAACTACTAACAACAAACTACTTACAACATTTGCAATGTAATTTAAGGATATCGAAATAAAAGGCTTATTATATTATATAAATTACTGTCCCACTGCAGCGCAATGTCATCTAATACTGAGAAGGCATGAACATTGTTCACCACACTTGCTCCAGGCGGATTAGCAATTTCAGACTTGTCAAAGTCAAAGTCAAAGTCAAAGATTTATTTGCAGATAAATATGGTTAAAAAAGTTCTTACAATGGTAGTATAATAGTAGCTTAACATATTTAATCATAACATAATGACATGCAAATTTTTAGTACAGGTACATACATACAATTAGGTCATTTAAATTTAAATTGAAGGAATTCATTTAGAGTATAAAAGGGATGCTCAATTAGCCACCTGTGTAAAACCCTTCTGAAGCGGACCAATGGGAGATCAATGGGAATCTTGTATTAATTATACGTTCAGGTTTCCCCACGATGTTTTCCCTCACCAATGTCACTGATGTCCAAGATATAGGCACTTAGAAACAAAGCTATTTGGTATGCAGGCAGCTAACTTTAAACTACTTTAAAAAATGTTGTGAGTATGCTGGGTAGTCAATTCTTTTACTGGCTCTATGTACCTATGCCATATGCTTAAAAAGTGATTCCACACACAATAAAAACGAATATTAGCAGTGTAGTGGAGGGATGAACAATTTTGCCTGTATAACGAATTTCTGTACATATGAATTAAAAAAGTGTAATTTGTACCTACGCGGATTTGAACCCACAATCTTGTGTATAGGCAAGGCCTTAACCACTGGGCCATCACAAGTGCCCACGATTTGGCTAAAGTAAGGTCAGATTTAAAGATAAAACTGACCATGTGCTAGCTTTAAACAAATAACAAATCAGCTGACTAGGAGAAATCTAACTAATTAGTTCATGCATAATATTACGTTCGGAAACTGCGATATCATGTAAGGTACCTATAGTCATGAATTATTCAACGGTGTAAGGCAATTCGGGGTGTTTAATAATGTAGGTAGCGGTGTCAAGTGGCTGCGGGACACGCTGAATTATGTAATAAACTCATTCCGCTAGTTTCATTCATGTCTCTAATGTAATGTTTGATATAGTAGGCTTGTTGCACAGCGATATGGATGAAACTAACTTGTTTTGACTTCTATTGTTCAGGAGCACGGTAGATCTTTGGACTAGCTGGTAGAGCAGGTCGTTTCATAGTGTCCACTTTTCCTATCTCACTCACACTCTTTCACAGCCAGCACTGCCTGCATCTAAATCAAGGTTTGTTTAAAATTCCTCCTTTTAAGAGACAGCATCATGCAGGACGCAATCTGATGGAGGTTGTATACTTTCATGACAGTGTTTCGAATTAAACTGTTTGGAACATGTCACTAAAAACTGTTCCATCAAGGAGAAAAGTCCTTGTGTCGTGTAATAAATGTTATCCATCCTTTTGGCCTCTTGATTTCATTACAAGCAGTGGTTGAATCAACTACATTTTTTCTTTTTACGAGTGTTAGAGAGAGAGCGGAAGAGAGGTGACCTTCACCCGACCTATTCTGCCTACTAATCCAAAGATCTACTGCGTATTGAAAAAGTGTAGTCAGACTTAATCAAGTTGACCAAGCTGTTATTAAAATATCCCTTGTAATTATTTCGTTCCACATAACTTTCCAAAATTTATAGGCATTGATTTTTCGTATTGTATTTCGAACGTAGATCCACACGAGACACAATCGATTTTTAATTGTGTCTGTAATTACGGGAAACGAAAAGTAGCGCTACGTTGACGATCCATTTGATACTAACCATTGACACTTCTTACACCCACGTTGAGAGTCACAGGTAACCTATTTCTATCCTCAATGCACGCCAGTACACAACGGATACCATGATATTATAATAGCATGGAAATATATTCACAGCTATTTTCGTTTAAATCATTTATTTATGGAGGTTGAAATTAATTCTCCGTATCCCTCGATGTTTATCTGTTACCCATATACATGAATCATTATTATTTAGCAAGAAAACCTTTATTAAATAGTGATGATTCAAGGTTTACAGGGAAAACCTATAAATATATAGGTTAAATTCATGAAACAGGGTCATTTTCCAGTCGTTTGGGTCGAATCAAGGCGATGAAAATAAATATATACGCGTCGAATTAAGAACCTCTTACTTACTTACTTCGTCGGTAAAAAATAAAATTCCGACGTGCGCTGTAAAAAACCAGAGATCCAAAAAAAGGGGTGGTTTGCCCAACATCAACAAAAGCAAACACGGAATGCGCAGAAATAACCTGAGCTCTATTTTTTCTTCAACGATAAAAAAAAAATGCCTTTCGTTTAAAAATATACATCCTGTATAACTTCAGATTAAGGTTATCGCAGCTTTATTCACGAGATATATCGGGGGAAACACGTTATGAACTCCGAGATGTTATCGTTGCTAAATAGAGTAGACTATTTGTTTTTAACAAGTTGTTTTTTCCTGTTCCCTCTTCCTCCCTTCCTATGTAATAAACAAAACAATGATATGGAAAACATGAGGATTAATAAGAGAACCACTAGGTTTTGTTGGGCTTTCAGTGGTGAAAAACATGATTGAACTATGAAATGTTTTAAAACAATAGAGTATTAATTCCAATACACTTTCTACTCAAGAATGCAATTGTTTCTTATCGTTTATTTTTTACAAGCTGTGTGCCCGGTGGTATTTCCCAGTTTCTTGGGGGGTCTTAAGCTCCCCTAAGACAGTTATCAAAAAACGATTATATTGTATAACTAACTTTTACTAATAAAGAGAAGCGTAAACGCCAATTTCAACATTTCTAACTTCAAAAATGACGATCTTCTATAAAAACTATCACCCCATATTAAGGGGGTGAATTTTCAAAAATCCTTCCTTATTTCTCACGTTGATTATAAAACGAACTTATGCAATTTCATGGGTCTAGACACAGCGGTTTAGGCTGTGCTTTGTCTGTCAGTAAATTCCATTCTCCTGCCCATATCCCAATTATATTATTTAGGGTTGGTGCAACATGTTCCCCTTCCTCATATTTCTCTATTAGTTGTCATCTTGGTAAAGACCGCCTTTCTAGCCATTATCATCTCATCACACAGTCCATCCATCGTTTCTTTGGGCTTGCCCTACTCTTATAGCCATCGACATTCATACTCAAAACTTTCCTCATTCCTACGATATTTTCCTGATTCCTCCGTATTACATGTCCATACCATTTCCGCACAACTGTTCAGTCACTGGTGCCGTTTCAGACTTAGGATTTTTATTAAGATAGATAGATAGATAGATAGATATTCACATCATTTATATCATAAATGATTACCATTCCAGGACCAACATCACTATTATTAACAGCTGGACAGCTACACTGTCTTTATGTCGCTCTACTGGTTAATTAAAGATGGCAATACTCTTACGAATTAGCCAAGTCGGTTCGAAACAGACCCAATCCCACTAAACAACAGACTAAAATCCTTTTCCTATCCACTTAAACCATTACAGGATATCTAAAACCCAATAAAAGTCTTTTATTCCACTCAATGAACAGGGAAAGTATCGGGCAAGATATGTAACCCTCCGAAACACTACCTACTTGTCTGCACACTCAAAGTTTATGTGAAAGACCACAGAGCATGGAGATGTCTCGGCGGCAGCTGCTAGGGGCGGGATTGTCAACACATGGATTATATGAGAAATGATATGAAAGAAAAGGTAAGTAGTGCACGATCGCGTGACGATTGCCAGGGGAGAATGGAAGAAGAAAAAAAGTTATTTTTCACTTTGTAGTGTTATTTTTAGAAGTCGTTTGTATTTTTTATGGAAAAAAGTTTTTTGTGTTTCACTTTTTAGTTATAGTATCTATCTCACACCAATTCGTATACCTACCATTACTTGCAATGTTGTTTACATTGACAGGATGTAATAAAACATCATCAACTCAAAAACTACCCCAGCAAAGTCAATAAAATTTATAAGGGACTACTGCGCAAGATCCAGAATTGACGAAAATATCGATGAACATTATATTTTAAAAAAAAACAGACGGAAACACCTGCTCTTTTTTTAATCCGGTTAAAAACGTGTTGCACCGACCCCAAGTACCGTGAGACAAGGATAGGAAGATGATGAGGCTGTCTCTAGAGGCTATCGCTGCGCTGATTCCGTGCTCTGTGCCAACGACAGACGCTTTCAAGTAGGCTAAACTTAGATCTTGCAGATAACGCGTCTGTCACTTTGATTTATTGAACAAGAGATTTTGTTTTTAGCCGCGAATTTTGCATAATTACGATAGGATTCTATTCTCATCTATGAAAAAGAAATAAAGGAGATAAATGCTTTATAAGTTAGTAACGGTGCCTAGTAGGTATCTACATATTAGAAATTTTTCTAGCGAAAAATAATTATAAAAATTATACAAAAGACAATTGAGAGAGGAGTTGGCAGCACCTTAAAAATATGGGTATTTTGTTAAATAATACCCATATCACAGGATGCGTCCGCATTATTAGAACCTTAGGCTACGGAAGGTCTACGGTGCTACGAATTTCTCGCTACGAAAACCGCTACGCAGCGTAAAAACCACCTCATCCATATTCATCAACGTTTAATTATTACAAATTAACAAAATCACACGAGAGTACACGAAAACTTTGTGAAAAATTATACTGCTGAAATTCACGTGGGAATAAAATGTTCCAGTATTTGTTGAAAGTTCCCAGTAATGATGTCGATTAATTAAAGGTGGTCAGTATGGGTAACCACATGCATTGCCCTTTTTAACATAACGTTATACAACGTTTTAACATAACGTGATCAATTTGACAATGTATGTAATGTTTAATTTAATTAGTTCTATGAATTTAACATGAACCGTTTGGGAGCGAGCCATGAATTTATGATTCGAATCTGAATCAATTTGCTGTATTGAGCGATGCAGGGAACGCCTCTACTGAATTGCGTATGTCATTGAAATTATTAAATTACGTTATGTTTCAAACAATTACGAAAATTAATCTTTATTTTACTATTAAAATACTGCATTTCATTTCCATTTTTAAAGGTGAAGTCTGCTTAAAAAAATAAAGAAATCTGCAGGTTATTTTCACGTTTGAAATCTCAACTTATTTGCTTTGAAAACACTCATGACTTCTAAATGACCACCGCATTTTTTTGTACTCGTGCATTTTTATATCATTATTAAATTCGTTTTGATTTGTTAAAATTATATTGTAAATTAAAATATGATAAGGGTATGCACCAAGTCCAGTGCCAAGTCGAACGAAAACAAATTATTTGCTTTTTCAATAATATTGGAATAGAAACGTTAGGATTATTTACATTAAAAAAAAACATAACTGGGGAAATGTGGGTGTATTATAGAAACACCTCTGCACAACCCTTCGTGGAAACAAGGCGTTATGTTATTAACACTTTCAATGCCCAGCACCCAGCATATGGGTCGAAAATATTTCGTTCGTGTGCCCACAACCCGTATCCGAGTCGTCGCTATACGAAGCTATAGATGACTTCTGTTCATGCCCAAGACCCGACGAGCGGGACCAAATCTAAGTATGCTCTTAGGGTTGTCGAAAATAAACTGTGTGAAAGATATTTTTGTAAACAGAGTATCACACACGCCATCTATTGAGATATAAGCGAACTAAGATTAACCGTACTACTAATTCTGTGAAGATATTATGGCGATGACGATTTAATTATTATAGTCATATTAAAAAAAACTCTGATGATCCAGGAAAAAGTATCTAAAACTAAATTATGTACCGAAAACCTATTTCAACCAAGTTTTTTACGTGACTTTCACCGTAGATTTAGGTACCTACTTCTTAAAACCCCTCTAGCGTCCGTCCCTCCTCCCCTCCCATAATTTTCAGGTACATCGTTTATATTCAAAGTAAGCAGGTATTTTAATTCCACAGCATTCGTACCCTTTTCAAAGTGGCTGCGAGTTCTGTGTCACTTCTGCGTGATTTCGCTAAAGGTATTATCGAGAAAATTGGAATGTAAAAAACTCTATTTGAGATTATTTAATTTTGTATAACGACAAGAAAATGTTACGTCATGAAGTGCAAGCAATCATAGATAGAATTTCTCTTTATATTTTGGCACCACGAATACCTGTGCTATACGTATACTATATAATATATTTATTAAATTAAGACTGCATTCTGAAAATACGTAGCTCAGTTTTTAGCTGACCTTTTGTTGTTTTAAACGTTGCAGTGCCAGCGTATTTCATCATTTGCGCAGGTTGGAATGCGATTAACCAATTTAGGTTGTAACAGCAGAAACATGGTTATCATATCTATATTTATTTATCCATTACTAATAAATCTGAAGTTTTATACAGTTCAAGTAGATATATTTAGTAACCAATTCCGCTTAACTATTCCTAAAGATTAATAAAAACCCTGTAAGAAATCGACACGTGTTTCACCTCCCAACGAGGGATCCTCAGGATGACGATCGACTTGTCGCGAACCCAAACACGACGTGTTGCCACGCTGAGCGCTGGAAGCAGAGACTCTGCAATGCGAGGTGCCTCGTTGAGAACTAATCTCTGGAACTAAGTACCAGTAAGAATTTAAAAAAAAATTGCAGTTTTCAACCCAATTCTTGAAAAACGCTATAGGCTATTTAACATCACGCCAGGAATCTTAGGAGCAAAAAGAAAAAGAAGTTGAATGCTAAGCGAAAACGAAGTAATAGCGCGGGCAAGTGATGCGATGCGACGGGGCGGGTCGGGTGAACAAAAATTTTTACGCGGACGAAGTTGCAGGCAGAAGCTAGTATACAGATTTAGGAGATAAAAAATGGTCCAATGTAGGCTGGCTGCAGAATCTTACAAAAAAACCTTGCACTTAAAACGTCCTACATCTGCAATTTCCCAAAAAAATACATCCCTAGTATGTAGTGAGCATTTTAATTTAGCATATTCGCAAAATAAGACATTGTTCGTCTGATGAATGGAAGAATGGAGGCGCGTGTTGTAGCGTACACGTTGGTACCTCGCGAACAAATATCGTACACAAGCTGGTAATAATACACAGCTCATATGTTTGTTTGTGTATCGCTATGCCAGCTACGCTCATAACGCCGCCATAACTACACGCGAATTGTTTGATGGAATTTGTGACGCTAAAATGGTAATGCATTCACGCTATGCAAAGTTCTGTGACAATATGCTTGAGTATAATAGAGCAATATTGATGCTAATAAAGCTGTAGCTTCAAGATATGTTATTTCATTTACATATACCTTTCAACCAACGAATAAAAAGCTCCTTAAGTGCCGATAAATAGGTTTATTTCCATCGATTCCATCAATCATTTTGACTTAAAATCGTTGAGTAAGATCACGCACAGTAACTATGTGCTAACGGCTCCAAAACAGTGTATTTTACTCGTAAATCTGACGAGTAGTAGCGCTTTTCATAAACATTTATATTTCGCCAGCTCTATCATTCATACCACGCCTATAAATCGGTACCTATAGAATAGCACGCTTCTTTGATACGCCTATAAAAGTTGTATACGAAAAAGTAACGAAGAAAATTTATGGTACGTTTATTTATAATGCTATCTATTCTTATCCGATAAAAAGATCTTTGGAACTTTATCATTATTATTCGAGGTTTCCACTTTATACATTGTTGATTTCACTATAAAGAAATGTTCACTTGATTGACTCAACATAATTTTTACGTTCATGTATGTTCTCGATCTTTTAAGCCCGATCATGTATATAGATTTTAAGAGCGTCATGACGTATCCTGTTTATATTTAGCGAGAGATAATTCTAATCCAGTGCGTACGGATATATACCCACGTGGCGATTAAGTCGCATCTATACCTAATCCAGATTGATAAGCGTTTAACTAATTGAGTCGTGCAGCAAAATATACACGTACAGCTAGATATACGCAATTATATACACAGCTCACCGCGAGTAAGTCGTTTTGAAGTTAATAAGGAAGGTTGAGGGTTTAATGCTACTTTTTCTGTCTTAGACATAGACTGCTTGTGAAGTAAACAATGTGAGGAAACCTGGACGAAGATGTTTTGATATTCCCAACCAACTCCCACTGACCAAAAGTGTTCGATCATAGTCTGCAGGAGAGGTTTTTATCTGACCTGCAATGGAGCAAAAGCCTCTTTGGCTATTAAAGACTGGGTAATAGCTATAGTAGTGGTAGGAGCTCGTGGCTGAGTAATAACAGCCGCATGGGACGATCCATCCGTTGGTCCGTGGGTGGGTGATCATCTTTACACAGAGAGACTCCTCCGTGGCTCGAAAAGCACGTGAACCCGGTTTTCATTCGTGAATATTTGACAGTAGTTACGGGTCGTCAGAAGCACGAAAGTCTGACAACCAGTCTTACTAAGGGGTATCGTATTACCCAATAACTGGGTTGTGGTGGTCAGATAGGCAGTCGCTCCATGTAAAATTCTGCATCCAGTTAGACTGGAAACCGAACCCAACATATTTGGGATAAGGCTTGGCAGATTTTAATAGTTATAATAGTAGATATAAGTACCTACCTCTACATTTAACGGAACATTAGGTACTGGGGCATTACTACCGATTTATAAAGCAAATTCCGCTCAGCTGTTACCGAAATCCGTCACAGCGTGTTCGTAAGGAATACTGAAGTCAAAATCAATCTGCGCTGCTTTCTCCCAACTGTGTTGGAGTCGGCTTCCAGTCTAACTGGTTACAGCTGAATATATACCAGTATTTTACACAGAAGACACCAATAAGAAAGAAAAGTACAGTCAAACAGAGACAAATGACATGGAGTGAGTTGTAGCTCACTTGCAAACAATGTTGTGATGTGAGTGTGCTAAGTAGTCAAGTCTTTTACGTCACTATTTTAAGTTTAATATGAATATTTATGCCTGTATACTTGACTGTACATACACCGCGTTTCTAAAACTACCCTTACCACGATTCTGAATTATGCGGGCGCCTGCTATTGTTCATGCAAACGGCGGTATCGTGACGATAACAAAACTATGAGCGCTCATATTAGTTGTTAGTTAATAAGGAACGCGAGATATTAAAGACATTTTGATAAGGTTAATTTGAATTGGTGGGTTTTCTGTATCTTTGTTGTAGTTTAATTGAGTTATTGAAATATCAAAGTACCTAAATAACAAAAGCACATGTGTGGATAAGATACCGACTAG
The DNA here is from genome assembly GCA_914767815.1 of Eupsilia transversa. Lineage (NCBI taxonomy): Eukaryota > Metazoa > Arthropoda > Insecta > Lepidoptera > Noctuidae > Eupsilia > Eupsilia transversa. Next base: position 7,437,723 of record OU611874.1, read on the forward strand.
AAAACTTTGAAGGTGGGATTCAGCTTTAGCCACTATGACCATTTATTATTTGCATTTACTTGTTACTGTATTTTAAAAGCTTTTTAATGTGACAATCACTGAGTGATCGACCCCTACATTATCCATATATGAACAAAACTAATAATATGTTGTTAGTTTTACCTTGGCAGGGTCCTGGTGGTTGCCGGTGACATAGACGGAGGCCCGGCGCCCAAGCAGCGTCCGACTGACGATGGAACTGCTGCGCCGACCGGACATACGATCCTGAGGCACCGGCAACATCTTCCTTCTCTTTCACACACACTCACACAAAACTACACCCTACTATCTAACATTACACTCTAGATTTAGCACTTTGATACATTCTTGTTTAAATATACACACATTTTACACTCGCTTCATAGATTTTCCGTCGCTAATTACACATCTTTCATTATACCATTAATTATAATGGAACGTTACACTTTCGCACTTAATTAAATGATGTTAAATGATGTTTTAATATAGGCACTATTATTTTTCGCGTCTGCTACGCTTGTGATTATTATTTTTATTATTTTACGGTTGTTTCACGTACATCTGAAACAAAATAAAAATACATTTAACCGTTTAGTTTCTACTATGAGTTTTAGCAGACAGAAAAAATGGTGTGACAAGGGTCATCATAAACAAACGCCTTTCTCGCGTCCGCCAGTCAGTCGCAAGATGATATGGGTTCTTTTTCAAAATGGCAACATTGAATAGACGTCAGATATATCTGGTGAAAACATTGTACGCTGCTCAGACTTGCCCATTTACACTGAACAACATGGGGTTACGGAAACGTGAACACATTGTCCAAATTTGTGTTTCGTTTTATGTCTGGTGTGTGAATGTGCAGAGAAATGGTGGTTAAAAGAAGAAATACTTTTGGTAAGAAGATAAACATGATATTATTTGTGCGAAATGAAAATTATTCTATAATCTTGCTATGTCTGAAACTTACTTACTGCTGTTTCGTTTAAATAATTTACTAATTAACGCATGCCAACAGAGAACGACTCACTTTCTTATTAAAAAGGATGAAAATGGAATACTTTTTTCTTATTAGAAACGTCAATGTCCTACTTGAATGAAAAAGAAAAAAGTTGCAGACTCAACAACGGTTCAGAAACTATTTAATGGCTACATTTTGTTGCCGGTTCTATTTCGCAATACGTTGCAAGTGTGCGGCTCAAATAATAAATAATATACGCTATATTTTATCGTATTAAGCTTAGGTTTGAGCTTGAGTGCACACAGCAGTAAACATTTTACTCAATCTTTTTAAATCTCAATCGCTTTCCGAATGTAAACGGTACACATAAAATCTAGTAGTGGAAATTGAATCGCACCCAGGAGATTAATTTAAAAAGTCGCAGTCTACTTCATTATTCTTGCACTAGCAAGCTTCGAATATTGATAGAACATATTTTAAAGGAACGGTGTTGGGGTTTCTTGTTTTCGGAACAATATTGCACGTTATCTGCACACTTGGCGATAACCAACCATAACCATATTGACCACGAATTTTTTTTTATGTAACAAAGTCGTAACTGTCAAAATGTTACACTTTTTTCAAAGCGAAAGGAACTCCGTTCCACCCGGGTATCCCACGACACGTCTCGAATTTGGAACGTTCTTAAACGCGGCTTGCCGTAGAAGTTGTTAGAAATCGTCACGTAAGGAAAAATCATTATGCATCCTCCATGCGACTTTCTCTCTTCTGTCACTCGGACGAGAGAGAAACTGTAAATTTAATACGCGTTTGTAATACAGAAACATCTAGTATACGTTTTTAGAACCTCTTATATTAAAACAATCTATGCGGGATAAAGGACACATCGAAAAAAAAGTCAATTTTAAGGTCTCATGTTTCAAGTGTCAAAAGTTTTTTGGAAGGAACTGTGGTAGGAATTGACTGATGGAAATCGTCAGGTAAGAAACAAGAGTTATGACTCCATGCGACTTTCACTCTCTCCCTGTGTCTCTTTCTATTATATATGAGTGTGGCGTACGAGTATCACATAAGGAACTTCGTAACTGACGGGAGTTCGCTGACCGCACAATTTTTTTTACTTCCTTCTATCCTCTAAACCTCTAAAACTTAACTTAACATAGCAAGCAAAACCGATGTCGACCATTCGACCAATGTGTAAAGATATATTATGAAAAAAACTGAAATAAAAAAATAGGCATAAATAAAATAAAAACGAACTTAATTTAGATCTTGTTATATAACGAGGCCATCAGTGAACTAAGGCGTAAGCGACTACCCACGCACCCATATTAAGGTTATGCTATATTTATGTGAATAAGTCTTAAAACATTTTGGTGACTATTAAAAATACTTGACTTTTATTTACACGCGCGAAATCCTTTCACGGATCATAAGGCCCATAAACTTCTGATCAGGTATAAATAAACGGGCTCTTAGCAAAGCATTTTCCTTTAACGTAAAGGGAAGGAGTTTTTCTTTACTTTCTTTGGATTTGTGGGCCCGTAAATGGGCTGGGAAGTTTCCGTGCATGTGCTCATTTGGCGAGGTTTTCGGGCCACCCACCGCAACGTTAATGCAGGCCTACCCACGCAACGGATCAGGCGAAATTGGACGACCGCGATGTTTTCCCTCTCTTTAGGAGATACGGGTCTTTGGGAAAGGGAATTCGTAAGTACTTTTAGTAAAATATACATGTTTTCCTTCACCGGTTTATATAAAACTACCTAGAAACAATATGAACTGAACAAAAACAGTTTTGAAATTGAATAATAAATACAGCGAGACTTAATTAAATGAAGTGTTTTCCGCTCCGCATTTATTTATGTTAATAAAACAGTGCAGTCTAGAACAAAAATATTTATGCAATTCAACAAGTAATACCGCTGGAATATACCAACAAATAACCCGCAAATCCATAAATAAAGCAAGAATCACAAGGTTCATTAGCACTTAAACTGGCCTGGCTTTGCATATTTAATCACTCAGCTGGCTCTCCTATTCAGAAAATAATATAAAAGAAAGAGAATTCCGTCAGAAGCAGGTACACTCGTTAACCCTGCCGTGCCGTGGACACGGACAGTCGTGAATTAAACACCCGCAAATACGTGACGACGGGCTCTCAGCGTGGGAAAGATGAAGCGACGGGTATAGTCGGGTTAAATTGGTGCCTTGCAGCTTTGTACTAGAAACTAGAGACTTTTGCCTCAGAATGTTTTATTAGTTGTTTCAAGTTTGAATTCTTCTTTCGATTTTGTGGTGTAGGTAGCAAAATCCATTATAAGATTTAGATATAATGACATAACGGCTGTAAACCCCGAAGTTTTAAACAGAGGTGTACTTTTTGTTTACTGTACTTTACAGTTTTGTTTAAGTTCCATGTAATAGGGGGCGAGTCTATTGCCATCAACCGGGCACAATTCCAGACTCCGGGCTGCTACCGAAAAATTCCAGATGGAAAACCCAATAACTCTAAAGCCCGATCTAGGAATTGAACCCGGGACCTCATGAACACTAGACCAACGAGGCCAAGCAGATACTTGAATTAAAAACGAGACGGCGGTCTCTCAGCTCGAAAAAGATGAAGCGCCGAGTATTAGTCGGGCGCAGCTTTTTGGGCAGCAGAAGTAGTGTTTAGACGCTAGGTATGTTTTTGTGATTTTAATCAATTTTTATGTATTAGTCTTTAAAGTATTTAGGTATGTTATGGCTTATGAGTCTCGGTTACCTAAAATAATTTATAGATTATTATATTATTCGTACTAGAGACTTTGGTCGCAGTTCTTCGTAGTTTGAACTTCTTCAAACTAGTAGAACCAAAAAAAAAGTTACAGCCAATTGACTAGCGTTATTTTATCATCCCTCCACTTAGCTTTAACGTAATTAATACCATAATTATTTACTATACAATTCTCCGCTTTGGTTAAAACAGGACCTTACAGTAGACTTTTGATACTGTCTTCTACCTGTACTCGTATGTAGGTCTGCACACTTGAATTTAAAGCGTGCTAATACGTGAAAACGGCCGTTCAGCGCGGAAAAGATGCAAGCGACGGGTATAATCGGGTTTTTGTAACTACAAGAACCTAGAGAGACTTTTATCTCAGAATTTGTTATTAAATGTTTGTTTATGGTTTACAGTCCACTTGGACTGATGGACTTCCAAAGTAGCTGCCACTACAGTAACAGTCCTACAAGATCTGATTAATTAATGAGCACAAATATAGAGGTGACAACAACTTCACTCGGATTAGCTGCGCTGATGATCAAGCGCCCCGATGTCTTGCCGCTTGATACCCAAAGAATTTATTATTGAACTAGCTTCTGCTCGTGACTTCATCCCCGTGTTTCTTGGTATCCCGTCCCACCCCGTCGCATCGCATCTCCCGTCTGCGCTATTACTTTGTTTTGGCTTAGCGTTTTTTTTGCCGACTTTTTTTCTTTTTGCTCGACTCCTAAGGGTCGTAGCGTGATGTTAAATAGCCTACAACCTTCCTCAAGAATGAGGCTATCAAATGCAAAAATATTTTTTCAAATCGGACACAATAGTTTCGTATTTAGCATTAAATGTTTAACCGTAGACCACGACAATTAATCAACGCCATTGCTATTAGTGCGGCGATCGGGGACAGCAATCTGATTGCGCAATTTGCAGGCTATTGCAACATTAGCTGGACATAACACGAGAGAGTCAGCTCTTAGATCAAACTCTCTTGTATCATCATCATCACCTAGCCGTTTTCCAACTATGTTGGGACAGCTTCCAGTCTTACCTGAATACCAGTATTTAACCCTCATTTATGTTCAGTGATTTTAATTTCATGAATTAAAAGACATGTTGATCCACCTGCCGACATCCTAAGAGATTGAAAACACAAACCGATGTTTTTTTTTTGGACCATTGTGGTCTGTAATAAAGATTTTTATTTATTTATTTATTAATTAAGTATCTGGTTTTAATTATATGAGATACTCCACAGTCTCCACAGCTGACTGGTGAATTATTTAAAGATAATTTTAAATGTAAATGTCCACTACTATCCTGGTGACCTCATTCTCCCAGGTTACTTATATTACTCGCAGACTTTGTGAGCAGATAGTTATCTATGTTTTCTTTCATTAGGTATTAACCTACTTTATTAACAATATTTATCAATCTTTTAAATATATGTCAACTTGATTGATGCCGTCTGCGTTATGTTCCATGTAGCCTGGACAGATAGATGAGACATGGCCTCACATACAAGACTGAACAGCATTAGACCTAACAACAGATCTCAGACGGATCAAAAATGTAGGAAATCAATGGTCATTTTTTAACCTTTAATGGTTTTTACATACGAAATAAACATTATAAATATTTTACCGAAAACAAAAGCTTCAAATATCACAATCCGATCGCATGCAACAAAAATTCAATTCTGTTAAAAGCCTGGCAGTTATTAAAATACCTAGTGAAGCCATTTTGGAACATAAAAAAGGGAAAATCTGATTCCTTTTTCAAATTCAAATTGCGGAATATGGTCAAGCGACCGTTAGTAAACGGTTGTCAAGTCCAAGTCTCGGGCAGTGAGCCTGCGGAATGAAGATGGACAGGGCACTAATAACTTTACCCTAGAGAGCCCCTCTTAGCTTGGGGCAAGATGGCGATTAGTTCATGCAAATGAGTGTTATGGCGTACACACTGTGACGTATTATGAGTATAGTTACCTACGTTATTTTGACCTTAGAAAAATAAAGCTTGGTCTACTGCTCAAAGTTATTAACTATATCTAAAACATGAGGTTCGTGCCCTGTGTTTATAGTTAAATAATACACAGCCTAGAATTACCTATTACTAAGTTGTTAGTTTGCGTAATTAACTATTCTGTGTTAAAAGTTCATTTTTCTACCCCTTAGGTGGCGGAGGCGTAACTAACGCTTTATACTTACCCTGGAACTAATTTGTTCGTTTGACTTTGTTCGTTTTTTATGTTTTCAGGGCTAGGCCTAACAAAGTCAAGTTGTGTGTGTATAATTATAATTTCAAGTCTAAACAGATGAAAAATATAAGTAGTGAAGAAAATCAGAATTATACACTTTTCTTTAATAATTAACTCTACAACTGAAATCCAGTTTCTTTCAGTTATACTGTAAACTACTTATACAATATGGTAAAAACACACCCTGTCCGATCCGAAAGGGACACATAGGACCTGCAATAACATTACCAAAAAGTAATCAAAAGAAATTATCAGGTACAACTTCCGAGATTTTGGCGGCAACAAATTATCTACTATAATTGTTGCTTTAGTTAGTACGAAATGATTCGGGAGCCAGTGTCTCATTTTCGTCACTGGAATAACTCATTTTATTATAATTATACATAACATCACGCCTTGTTTCCCCGAAGGGTTGGGCAGAGGTGTAGTACACCCACATTTCGCCAGTTGTTTTTTAGTCCCATGTAATAGGGGGCGAGCCTATTGCCATCAACCGGGCACAAATCCAGATTCCGGCTGCTACTGAGAAATTCCAGATAGAAAATCCCAATACCACTTTGCCAGACCTGAGAATCGAACCCAGGACCTCATGCTCAGCAGTGGCGCTTGCGACCACTAGACCAACGAGACAGTCAATCAGTATTATAATTATGTTAGTAAATTTTCCATAAAACAACCATGAAAACAGATAGAAAATAACATAACTAAAATTGGCGGGTTTTTTTTTATTATTTTATTCTAAGGAATAGCTCCATTTAGCCAGACAGTAGATACCTTCAGCACGTTTCATTAATTTTTTGTACATAATTCGTTTAATTCGTGCTTGTTCCAAATTCAAAATATTTTTATTCACTCAGTGACTAAAAGAAAGATTATTCTCTGTTATCGATGATTCAAATGCTCTTTTTCGAGTGACAATGGTAAAATAGTATATTATGCAATTAGTGAATAAAGGACGGTTTTAAAGCGAGGGCCATAGATCAATCAAGAGCAAGCGAAGGATTCCAACAACTGAATCACGGCCGTAGGGTGATTCATGATCATTGAATCCTGAGCTACGCGAGTGATTCATGGCCCTCGATATAAATCCGTTTTATTCAAGAGTTGCATACTATACTTTATACCATGACTACGAGAAAAAGAAAGATTTAAGCATCATTAGACATTTAATGAAGATAAAAGGAAGGTTAAATTAATTTGTTTGTATTGAGTATTTTTTCACAAGGAGGTTGTATAGCATTGAGATGGAGGTCTTATATATTGGTGTGTTCTAAATTCAAACACCAAAACAGTGGTTAAAACTTTTTATTCACTGTTTTCAGTGAATGAAATAATCTTTATACCATTCCCCCTCTAAAAAGCTTATTTTATTCACGCAAAACAGTGAATAAAAAGCACTTTTAATCACTGTTTTGTTGTCCTGGTGACCCCCATCTCAATGCTATACAACCTCCTTGCGAAACAATTAATGTGCATTTAAATTAATTTCGACGTCACGGTTGGAGTAGTGGTTATGCGATTGACTACTGCGCTGCGTGTCGCGGGTTCGATTCCCGCACGGAACAAATATTTGTATGACCTACATGTAGTTGTTCCGGGTGTGGCTGTTTGTGTATGTCAGTTTAAATGTTTGTAAACGTACCCACATACAGGAGAAATTCCTAGTGTGGGTTAAAGTTAAAAAAAAAAACTTTTTTTTTCTTCATATAATGTCTATTTTCGCTTAAATCTTTCTTTTTCTCGTAGTCATGGTATAAAGTATAGTATGGAACTCTTGAATAAAACGGATTTACATCGAGGGCCATGAATCACTCGCGTCGCTCAGGATTCTAACACTTGAATCACTCGCTATGCTCGTGATTCAATCATCATGAATCACTCCCTACGGTCGTGATTCAGTCGTCAGAATCCTTCACTAGTTCGTGATTCATCTATGGCCCTCGCTTTAAATCCGTCCTTTATTCACTAGTTGCATAATATACTATTTGAAAGGGGGAATGGTATAAAAATAATTTTCACCGCGCCACAGTCGTATGATGTGCAAAGTGGGTCAAATAAAAGCACTCCTTGAATATTGCCAAGCACACCGGGCAGATAGATAACTGCACATTTTAATCCAATTGAGCTTATTGAGTTATCTACACTATCATCGGTTTATAGCCACGTCTGTGAAATTTAAATTTAAAATGAGATGAGAATACTTTCGCACTAACTCTGTGCAATAGCTCAAGAGCTGATAGCAGATTTATCTGTGATAAAACGCCTCTATTATAAGTCTGAGTAAGCTCTGTTCAATTCATAAAACAAGAAGAAGCTGGTTCGAATATAACTCTGCAAGCTGTGAAACCTGCAGAGGTGGATTGATTCATTACAGACAGATTCGCTGTTCATTGAACCGACGCATAACAGATAGGCGTTACTCAAGTACTTAGGCTAAGGTTAGAGACGTGCCTATCGTTTAATTGTGGCACATCATGAGAGGATAAAATGCCCTTTAAAGGTTGATCACGATCCGTGTAAGTGGATACTAATATTAAATCCCGCATGCCCGGATTTTGGACCCGCGCAGCACTCCATGCGCCTAACAAAGTGGACCGATATTTCAGGCAGTGGTACGATCATCAATCTGTATTACAGCTCGTCTCATAATGCATGTAGGCACTACGTATGTGTCACATTCCACTAAATCTGTCAATCGATCAAATAAATAAGGCATTTTTATTTTATTTTGGTCCCACATTAAAGCAGCTGTTGGAAACGGGTTCAATTGATTGGACAATTGGCATTCGGATAAAGTGACCGAAGCGAATGGTAGCATTTAATGTCATCTCCATGCAGTATCAAACTTTTTATGCTTTTTTATCCAATTAGGTCAAGTGAAAAGATTTTGTTTAAAAATAGAAAAAACACACGATAAAAATCGAAAATTACACTAATGAAGTAGCATTGCAGTTTGCTTTTGTTGTACCTAAATACTACTAGAACTCTGAGAAACACAGAGCAAGTAAAAACCGCAGCTTAAAATAAAACTTAATTCAACGCGACCACATCTGAATCTCATGACGTCAGACTACATAATTAGCAAAGTACCAAACATACGGCGGCGGAGTGACGCGAAGTTTGCGAAGATTTCAGCCACTATTATTCGTGAATGCGAGCTTCTTAGCATATTTAACGTATTATGGGGTTAATGGGCAATGATGGCGGTTGTTCGTGCCTCTGCCACGAGCCGGCTCAACTGGTAATTTTCCACCAGTTGTTAGTTAGCGAGACGAGCACCGTACCTTGGTACTTTGCGCGTGGTGAAGGATTTACGAGATTTGAAATAATACGCCGTCGCGACGTGAAACGGAGACTATTGCGTCGTTTTGATAATAGGTTTCAGTGATGATTTAATGAGGAGGATAATTAATATAATAATAATAATGTTTTCGGATTAAAATGAGATAATAAATATAATGAAAATTGATAGGCATTTTGTAGCATTTATTTTACAGTCCATAAAACATCCATTGCAAACAAAACTGATTAAAGATTCTCGTTTTCCTGATTAAAAGTTTTGAACCCAAGGCTTAGAAGGTAGGTACTAGATTCCTATAGTTAACCAAAGACATTTATTATTCGGCATCTTTCTCCATGCAAATATTTAAAACCTGTAAGAATATAGAATAAAGATATTGAGTACTTAAGTACCAATTTCTCTTTGCCGATATGCAATTCATTTTTGATCCTCGAATGCAGCACTGTAATCATTAAAAAACAATTCAGGCAAACTTTGTTCTCAACAGTTTCACAATGTTGAATTTGAAAAATATAAAATGGAACTGGTTTATTAGTTTACAAAACTATTCGGTTTCAAGAGAGCTACGGAACACAATTATATTTTTAAATTTTTCTCGTAGTTTTTCAGTAAGAGCGCTGGCTCGTAAATTTTAAGTCGACCAAGTCACTTTATATTCTCGTCAGCCAGTTGCCATTTACTTACTTAAAATACGTAACATGCATTTAATATAATTATTATACGCGGTTTTTTCACGAAACACTGCTTAACCCAGCAGTGTTTCGTGTTTAAACATTTAATGACATAAATGAGGCTTTAATCAGCATCATTATGAGATTTTGTTTTTCCTACAAATATTATGAGGCTATTACACACTACTAAATAATACTAATAATACTAAATGGCCCCCTATTTCAACAAGACCTGTCTTGTTGAAATTACCCTAACATTACCATTACCCTTACCCAGTGATCAGTTGGTTCAATGAACAATCTACAAATTGGGAAAAAAAATAGTGATGAAAACTGCAAAGTTCAATGCCGCCATCACGTACCGATTCAGCTAGCTATTCTTCTGACCCGTACATAAGACAATAATTTCATTTAAAAAAGGATTGTGTGCTTATGATCACACGATAGAAATGAAGACATGACTGGAGCCGAGTATACCCGATTCAACGTCACCGACCCGAGCATGACGGTTCAGTTTCGTTCACTGTTCAGAAAGAACTCATAGTGCGCCCAAAGAAGTTTTCACTTCAAAAATCCAGACACAATCGTACACGTAGGTATATAAAATATACCTAAAAGAATCGGAAACAAAGAATAAGGGACTACTGACATTTATTCAGCTTATGCTCATAGAAAACAACGATTTTGTATGGAGACGCGTAAGCATCCGTTCAGCTTTCCGCGTCGTTCCGCGAAACGCGAATGGAGCTGAATAAGTGTGAGTAGTCCCTAAATCCTATTGAATACGAGCTCGGGACTTTACGAACTTCCTTAACCTAACATTAGTAGATTAACGCTTCCCCTAAACTTTCGCCTTGATTAAAACCACAAGACAACGTGACATGAATTATAAAACGGTATAATTTACTTTCTTTGCCAACCTTAACCAGTTTCCACGAGAAAATGTTATTTTTGTGTTTATGGAAATAATGACTGACGGTATATTATAACGCCCAGTAGAACAGGGACCGAAAACCTTTATAAATTACGGTACAGGTATCGGCATGGTTACTTCTTCGACTAAGGTAGCCGCTATCTGGGTAACCTAAGAAGAAGAAACATGTTACCTCTTTTAGGTTACCGTTTTAATACCGGTTACACACACACTTGCGATGCGCGCCCTTTGACTATGCCGACGGCACGATTTAAGATAGAGGTAATTTTTGTTTCGGTACCCGGTATTAATACTGGTTGGTTTCAATTTAAGGTAACCATTAAAAATAATTATAAAAAATATTAATATTGTAACCGAAAAAATACCCGTATTGATCATACCGGTTTCGGTCGCTGTAGATATCCTGCAAAGTAACTCAAACGTTAATGTTGAAGTGCTTAGAAGCTTTTTTGTATAACGATCACGACTGTATTTGCAATCGCAAGGGTATGTAAATTACTATAGGTTTCCTTTAGCGTCGCGGTAGCGTTAATATCACTCAAGGACGGAAACCTTGTAATGGAAGAGTTCGTGGTTTTACTAAAAGAAACTATGTTTCCTTACTTGCAAAAAATAACTGGTACGTTACGTATGCATTAGATATCATCCTACCCAAAAAAAAAAAAGGTTTGCATCAGATCCATACATCGGTCAGCATAATGATGAGCAAGAGTTTGGCAACTATTCAATATATTATACAACATAATATAATATACGGTTGTTTTATTTGTTTTTCCCGGTTTTTATGCAAGACAGCTTATCTGATTGACGTGAAGTTTTCATCGAAGTTTGCTCTTATATATCGTTGTACGTGGGTTTTCTACTCATAAAGTTTTGGAGATGTATTGACTTTCGTCTATTCGCCCGGTCAGGTTACCCGTTACATAATAATAGAGTCGGTGTATCCCGAAAAAAATTCATCATGCCAATGTTAACCTAACCCTTTGTCACTTCTAGTAAATAAACTACACCGAGTTACGAAATAAACTACGCAGTTAGCACTTAGGTACACTATTGGTTTCAATCCTAACAATATCCCAAAAAATCAGTACAGTGTAATTGTTTGCGACCGATGTTTTAAATGACTGGCCTATTTATTATGTTTAGATATAGATAATCAACCGTGTATTGAGTATTAATTACTGAAATTACATGAAATTAGTTTTCTCAAACTGGTTGCAAAAGTCTGGTTTTTATATGGTAGACTTAATAGACTCGCCTTTGTAAGGTACAAGAAACTCAACATGCCTATGATGCAAAATGATTATGATCGTGTATTTGAAAACTAGCTTTCAATTCTGCGACTACGTTCTTAAGCAAACCAGACAAAAGGCCGTGCAGCCAGGAAGAAGGCTGAAAAAGTGCTATGAATAAAGTCTAATTTGCAATGGCAAGCAACGGTTCCTTATTTTTTTCTTTTCATTAACTCAGTGTAAGGAACTAGATTTGCGTAATTACCATATTAAATTAGGTCACATTTCCCTCCATTATTTATACCTCGCGTGTGCACGTTTCCAGATATAATAATTCATTTATCGTAGTAATTTATGAATGGTTATTTAAACCTGAATTATCAGGAAATAGAATCTGTACATGTTTGTAATTAGAAAGGCATGCAAATTAATACACGTTCATGTGAATTTATGTTTACGTATACTTTACCTATACACAAATACTTTTAAATAAACTAGCTTATTTTTATATTTACGTATGTTTTCCCTTAGAACTAGCAGAATTCAGTATTATTTGCAGACATGTTGCTAATCCGTCGACTGCCAGGTAGATTAGCGTGGAAGGTTGAGCTTATAAAGATGATTGCAAGCATAAACAAACACAATGCCAACAATTCTATCGAAGTCTATTTTAGATTCAGAAACGCCACTTCAAGGCGGTCTACTTACTAGGTACTTCATTTATGACTAAAAAGGTTCGTCTATTTTTGGGGCATTGGTACAATGTTGATAGAAATTTAAAAGGAGTAAGAACCGTATCACGAGACTTTCAGCTGTCAGTTCTGTTAGGTTCTGCCCACCTCTATCAGAAAAAGGCGTGATGCAGTACATCTGTTGTGTCTATATTCGTTTTTTTCCTACTGATAAACAGTATGAGAATCTATCTCAACCCATCTACTAAATACTAATCTAATTGGCAATACGCTACTTGGCCGTGGACGAACTTTTGAACGCTGATGCCGAGTTCTCTTCTTGGAAACGCAAAGACGATCGGTTCCGGTAATTTTAATTGTCATACACAGCTTTATTGAGAATATTGAGGATACTTACCGATATCTGTAAATATTTCAGTTTCATTATCACTCGTATATCTTCGTAGCAACATATAACCACGCTGTTATCATGCATAAACTCGAAGCGTGCTTAGTGCCGATGATTTCCTCTATGTATGTTCGATAAACTCAAAGCGTGCGTATGATTTTTTTCTCTATGAATTGTATGTTTGTCTTTAGAACACGCTACGCTTCCATCGCTGTTGTGTTCTTTGCCACGCTTGTTCGCTTTCGTCGCTTTATTTGCTACAGCGAGCGCCAGTTATGGTACAGAAATAGCGAAAAGTTTTATGATAAAAGTCTAACTAACTGGCCTATGTAATTGAATGTACTTAAATCTTTTGTTTCTGTGTGTGTGCATAATTTAATTTTGATGATGAACTCTACTAAATATTAAGTTTCGTATACTAAAAGAATGTTCCCAGGTATTCTTCCTCCTTTTCACTTGCGACTTGAAGACTACATTAAACAATACTTACCTCATTGTCTTCTTTAATAACTTCTAACTTATATGACCTACATAGTAGTTATTCTCTGTTAGTTTCCAAGCTGATAGTAGCCATAAATTAAAATTAAAACACTCCAAACTTTGTGCAAGTTCGCAAGTAAATGACTCAACTTTAAATTTCAATTTTAAGTTAATGTACCTAATTAAAACTAACGAAATCAGTGTTTGTCTTATGATACCGACTTATTCACAACTTAGTTAATATTTTAGTTAACTTTAATTAAACATTCTGATAAGCTTATGAATTTACGGAAAATCTTCACCCAAGATATCGGCTTTTACTTTCAACGCTTAAACTTCCAGATTTATTTACCTGACCGTATCAGCCCACTTTTACGCTACATTTTCCCATCCATAACCCTATTCGATTTAACCGAGGCGTCGGCTTATCAATGAACCGTCTTAGAAAACGAGTAACGTTAACGTCAGCGTCTTTATCGGACGGAGGTAGGTATCAGCCACCAAATACATAGGTAGGTATAGAAGGTCGGCTCCAGGAAGGTTGAGCAGCTCCTTAAGTTCTGAGTTGAACTACTTACACGATTACTGACAAATGTGTGCACTGACTGGACCACTCAAATATGTAAGGTTCTTTCCTCAAAAGACCATCTCAGACATCTGCATGGTCCTCATATGGCCTGAACAGATTATGTCTGAACTTTAAAACGGAGTGTGACCTCTGAGTTTGTTTCGGTCTTTCTTTTCAGAGTAGTCAGTTAGGAAACACCGAACTCACCAATTTTTAAAACATAATTATTACGTGTAAAAGTGTTTTTTTAAATCAATTTACAGAAATAAATATCATTTATCATTTTATCCATACAACGAGTGCAAACGCACGCACAATAGACATAAGCTTCGTAAGTACAGCGAGTGCAAGCGCACTCGAGACGCGACTGGCATTTGTTTGAGATCACCATACGCGCGTCTAGTTGTGCGTGCGCCTGTTGAAGCTCGTTGTATGGAGCCTTCTGTACCTTTTTATTTTGTGTATAAACTACGCTTCGATGTACCATTCGTAGCGACGTATCGCGTCCACGGCCTAATATCTCGGATAACGGCCGTCCGTACGTTAGTTTGGGCTTATGTCGACCTGATATCAATGCGAAATGAGCTTCGTCCTGCTAATAATGGATCTGTTTGCCAATATGGGTGCGTATTTTCTATCGGTTGTCAGTGATTGCATGCTCAACCGACCTCGGACAGATAATTCCTGATCGTGGGCGGTTTTGGTCGGTATTGGACGATAAACCATATGATGTGATGGCGTCTAGTTTTATGTTCCACTTTATGTTTATCTAGGTAATGTATTTGTGGAATTTATTGCTCTTTTTAGATAGGTAGTGGGTAGTTATTATCTTGATTATGTGACCACTGATAATAGTATGTAAGCGTAACAGGATATTGCGTAAATCAGGGCGACGAAAAAGTTATCTTTATTTGAAATAGTATTCCCATTGTGAATTCTTTGAAACAGATTATTTCACGTACTTTAACTCTCACAAAAGTGAAACAGATTATTAAGGATTACAAAGTTTTTATCCCCATTTAAAATCACAACACCATAGAAAAATATTTGAAATAATGTTTCTGTAACAACAATTCAAATAAGTTACGCCTAACTTAGATTACTGTATGAACGCTCATCTTTTACTGTATTTGTTCAATACAAGCGTAAAAGTGGTGATTCCATAAAAACGTTGGGTCGAAAAAAGATAAAACTCATGCGAAAGTTTTTCAATCTTTGTGAACTGTTCCAATTTATATAGATACAGGCAAGTTATCCTTTACAAACTTTACTTTTATGAGGGAGTTCTATAAAATCCGATAAGTGTAAAACTCAGTACCTATCTCCAACTAATTTTGCCCAAGGCTGTAGCTTAGATACTAGTTTAGTCAAAGAAAAAGGATCAAAGAGAAATATATCAGAATTCAATACCATGAACGTTGGTATAATTAGTCAAACGATTTGGCTACAAATTGCTGAAACGTTATTTGAATAGCAACACGTTTTGGCCAGCACCGAATTTTATAGGTAATACCTATGTAACGAAAACTCTAAAGCTAAAATATTCTTAATAACATTTACTTAATATATTGAGAGTTAATCAATTAAATTAATTAATAGTTTTATCGAGAATGCAGATCAGATCAAATTGGCGCTTCGCCAAAATTTTTCGCTGAACTTCATATTTCGTTCGCCATTTATTTGTGGTTTTGCGCGGTCAAAAACAAAACTATAATTATTCCTAAAGTATTATCTGTTAGATTTGGTCGAAAATACTTGGCCAAAGATGTTAGAGATAGGAAACTGGCAGTTAAAACACGGAATATTTTCTTACCATATTTTCCTTTCCAAAACTTACTATTCCCAAACTCTTTATGGTAATACAGCGATGGCTTTGCTCCGAATTCCGAACAAGACAATTTTTTTGATATTAAATTTAAAAAGAACACGTCAAATAAATAAACTAAGAGTAGATCAAAAAACGAGGCAAGTAAAGCAAAACTGGTTCACTTATGTTATCAATCATTTGTCCATCTATGCAAGCAAGAAATTGTAACTACCTGTACTTTAAAATTCGTTAAAAACTTACAAGTCTAGCATCTGCTGAGCAAAAATGTAACAAATGACGCAAACGCTGCAAACTGTCTTTCGGAGCTCCATTTTGCACAGAGTGCATAAAATTTTGCACCACATAAAAATGTTAGATATAAAGATGTTGGAGGGTAAACAGACAAAAGTGTGTAACCCAATCTCCTGTCAACAGCGGATCGATTTATTTTATACACGACTCCTAGAACTACAAGGACGGTCCTAGCACGGATCAGACGACATAAAAGATGTCACATTAAGTATAACGCTTCTTGTCTATGTTAACACAACCTAGCTAGTGGCTACCAACTTGGAGATGAAAACAGTTTTATGGATAATCTAGCTGTTTATTTAAATCCGTATTTTCGTCGCACATAGTCGCGGCTGTACTAACTGACAATTTAAGCAGTTTTGACACGTTCTCTTTTTATCAAACTTCTGCAGCTCTTTATGATACTTTAAGCCCAAACCCGAAGCAACATTGCCTTTCTATGACCTGATATGTCAGGTCAAACAAATAGATTTTATAAAGAATTTATTTAAATGTAACTCTAATTAAAATTTTAAAAATATCTCATATCTAATTTAACTACGATGCTTATTCATCATATGCGACACGTTTTTGAAGGCAACAATTCATTTCAGATTTTAAAACGTAATTCCCTGAATATTCGCATGAATACAATCAAAAGACAAAAGACTTACTCAAGGACACAGCGCAGCCAGGAGCTTTGACGGCTCTCACTAAATGTAATCCCTAAATTCCCCACTTACTCGTGACCAAGTAATCAGCGGGCATTACGGGCCCGACACGCTTTGACGGCAAACGCCTCTAATGTTGGCTGAGACCGACAGCTTAACGTGGTACGACGACCCATCATTAATCTTGTTTAAAGTACGCCGTTTGACGGACACACTAAATGTGGCCGTCGTGGTCACTGACATGTTGGGAACGCGGACTGGATTTTTTTAGCGCTCAGACTTTGTTTCAACACCATAAAATGTAGTTCATGTAGAATAATGTACATCATGCCAGCCAACCAGGATGATTCTCTCCTAAATATGCAATAGACTGTTGTAAAACCACATTTCGTCGGATTCAGCATTCACGTCATCCTGGTCCGTCTTTTTAACAACGCTCAATACATATGTATACGACAGATATGTGGTCGCAATAAGTTTCATAATGTCTTAAAAACGTATAACACGCCTCTGTTTCTGTCGGGGGTAAAAAAAAGCATAGTTACAAGGGTCTTGGGTAGTCAGCACGTTACCACCTCGCTAAAATGTTTACTACGTCTCGACCTGTCAGAAATAGTTCAAGCCAATACGAAAGAAGAAGGATAGGTTGCTAGAATAAAAACTACATAACTGTGCTAGAAAGTTACCAATCAAAAGTTCTCGTATCAGAGCATGTCCCCAGACTCGGTGACTACACATCTCGTTTAATATTTCCCAACTTCATTCGTCGGCAATGCGGTCCCTTGCTTTGACGAGTGCAAGTTGGATGCTACTTTTCTTTTGTCTTTTATTTATTTATTTAAAGTTTTCGAACTCAAAAAAGTCACAAAGACTTAATGCGTTAGGCATTCTGTACCAGTCAAACAAGGGTGGTGAATAGAATAGATTAGATGGCAGGTGCTCTGTTTGAGAGGAACATTTTTTTTTTTTTTTAATCACATAGTGAATTATTATTCATCATGATCATTCTTTGTTGCAATTAAATTGAGGATCCCTAGACATAGTAACTGATGTGTCTTGGTCTTTTATTGCCATAGTACTGTAAGCAAGAACTAAGAAGGGAAGATAGAAAAAGGGTTCATTTTAATGGGTGTACTAAATTATTAATTATTTTTAACCGACTTCATTGCTTCATTATATTTCCACATGATGCATCAACATTCGTAGTCCTATGATATACTAGCTGCTGCCCGCGGTTTTGCCAGCCTGTACCCTAATTATTTTTCTAAAATTAAAGTAGCCTGCGTTACTCCTTATCAGCTATCTGCCAGTGAAAGTCCCGTCTAAATCGTTCCAGCCGTTTTTTTCGAGATTAGCCGGAACAAACAGACAAACACATTCACGCAGACAGACAAAATTAAAACAAAATAAGTACCGCACTTTTGTCATAGTTAAGCATTTCGTAAAAAGCTGATATTTTGATATTACGAACAGACGTTTCAATTTTATTTCTTTGCATAGGTAGATATATAATTACAGATGAAGCTACCTATTTAGCTATTGTATTATACTTTTGTTGTTAAAAATATTAACCACATAAATCATTTTTTAAATCGGCGTTAGGCACCGTGGCCGCGCGCTGAAACTGTTGCATTTTTCGTAGATTTTGGAGGGAAATCCACCGGTAGACCTATTACCATAACAACAGGAATTTTCAATTAAAATTCAGCTCAGCCTGTGGAGTGTATAGGTACGATTCATTACACTGCCTTCACCTTTCATACGTACCAGATGTGGAGTGCAATTTACCACTTTTAGGTACCGTGACTCGGAAATATCGAGCATCGGAGTGTAAAGAAAATTCCGCCACAAGCGCCTCTGACCTCTTTGCCATAGATAAATGAATAACTCTGCTGAATCGTGTGCGAATGGAAAGGTCTGCTTTTATAATCAACCATGCACTTTGGGAATTAATTTCTTGGGCTGTTAGATTTTATGTTTTTTTTTGTATCTTTGTTCTGTTTGTGAGTTAATTGTAGCTTGACGGTTGACAGTGGAGAATGGAAGAAGAAAACGTGTTGCGGCGAGTCCAAGAAACATGAGAAAAAGGCAGAAAGATGATGTTTCTCTGTTCTGTTTGGTTTGAAACAGTTCTGTTCTGTTCTGTTCGTTCAACAGTCGTTTGATCGGCTTCTTGGTAACTTTACTCGCCCAAATACGGAATCGACCATTTTAATAAATATTAGTTTTTGACGAGGCGATTCGCACGAATTCAATTTATTTGTGGACGAATCGAAAACTGCAGCAACACGTATTAGTAAAGTACGCTGGCGCATAAAATATTTGAAATACCTATAGAAGAACTCATTTTATATAGAGATTAGTATAATAGTAGATCCCAATATCAAGTTATCATGTTTATTGGTACTAACAACAACAAAACGTTTTCATCCCTTCCCCCTTTGCACATATCTACTGAAGTGTCAATGAAATCAATGCTGCCAATGGGTATCTCTGCCAAATAGTAAATACAGTTCCTTTGATTCTGTCGCTATCGGTGTTTCAGTAATAAGGAAGGGTTCTCATTGTTCTGTCTCCTTAACAATATTATTTAATCAGATCCAGATTGCGTGAATGTTTTGTTATTATTGCATATTTGGCTCAATCTGCGTACAATTTTAACCATTCAAATGAACATAATAATATTATAGATATGTGTGTTAACATACTATCACGCCTGTATTCCCCGAAGGGTTAGGTAGAGGTGTACCTATGGTACCGCACCCACATTTTGCCAGCTATGTTTGAGTCCCATGTAACAGGGGCGAGCCTATTGCCATCAACCGGGCACAAATCCAAACTTCGGGCGGCTGCAATTCTACATAGAAAAACCCAATAACTCTTTGCCCGACCCAGGAATCGAACCCAGGGCATCATGCTCAGCAGTAGCGCTTGTCACCACTAGACGAACGAGGCAGTGTCTACATGTATGTGTGATACTAAACCAGAATAATTGAGAGATAAATCAAAGTATCTATCTCCGTAGCATGAAATATATTTCTTTGACAACTCCACCTTATTTCTTAGAGTTACCAATATCTCGTTTTTATATTTAGGTTAGGCGCCAGATTTCCCTGGCGGCGTAGAGGACACAGCCAATATACAACCAATTTCTTATTTAAAGTTGCTTTGGCTTCTGCTTGTAGTTCAGTTTGAGATCAAAAGTAATTTATGATCAAAATAATGACAGTAACATGTGACGATCGATCAGTGCCAAAAGAAAATTACCTGTGGTCTGTTCCAAAATTATTTGATGAAAATGTAAATAAAGGGACATAAAGCGTACGTACGTATGGATTCCAATCTGTAGTGTCGCTTACAAATTGAGTGCTTTGATTTCATTAATTTAAACCCGAAATTCTAATTTTAAATCACTTTAAATGTTTTTCCTTTCACAATAAATTGAGATTAATTTTATAACCTTCGTCGATGATTTTTAATGACAATTTAGTAATGTATTGAAATAATAAGTGGAGAGATATAAAATTGAAACTTTCTATAAACAGATTAATTCCCTTTAGTGAGTGACTGCGTAAGAATTGAACCTAGTGTTTGCTTACATTTTCATCAGACACTTTTAGAACAGAATATTTATACAGCAATGACGTATGTGCAGAACCCCCTTTTTTCTAGTTCCTGTTTTTCTGTCGTGTCGGTGCAAATTGCACGACAAAAGCTCATTTTCTGGTTATAAGATTAGTTAGAAAGGTAGGTCACTCGTCACTCGGGAGACTCTTTTAATATGTACATTAATAGTCAGTACAGACCGTCGTCAGTTTAGGCAACTAGAATGACAACGGTTGGAACTGTAATAGGTATTGTTATCATATCAAGGCGCCTACCATACCTCTTAAAGTATTATTTTAATCTAAAAAAAGATTGTAATAACTATTCATGTCCCTACTAAATCTACTAAATGTTTGGTGAGAATTTAAAAAAAAGGTTTTTTTTTTTATCTTACTCCAGTGTGGGAAAGAGTTGGAGCTATACAGGACGTATAATTATATAGCTATCTAGCTGCGCCCCGCGGTATCACCCGCATAATTCTCGATCCCGTTGAAATGTCGGGATTAAAAGTATGTAAGTTTTAGCGTGAAAGCGTAACAAACATACAAAAAATCTAATCTTTTCTCTTTATAACATTTTTGATATGTACTGTGCTATCTTATAGCAGTGGTGTTGGTAGGCCCATAACGACACTTGAACATAAGCCTCCTTAAAGACGTCCATAGTAACCATTCCTTCCTTATCACAGAATCCTTTCCAAATTACTGGATCTGGATACTCATGACCACAGAGTTTCATAAAGGGTCCATATTTTCTCTGCTTCCGACCGTTATCTGACGCTGACCCGAATTCGGTCTTAGTCTAAGCTCTATTTACACGCATTACTTGTCCTATCTTGTTCGCTGTCAATGGGAAGATAACATTGTCCCATGGACCTTAGGACTTTAATGTTCATAGCTTGATTTGTATGTAAATGGGCATTTGTTACTGGGTAACGGAAGATGTGATATTTTTTTAGCCTGTTTAGAATTAATCGAATTCAAAACAACTGTTGTTCTAAGAATCAAATCCAAGAAAGGTTCATAGGTATATAAAGAGAAGCTTCGATAAAACAAAGTTACTCCACTGTAACATATTTGTAATCTTTGAGCTGAGACGTTCTATTGCGTCCGGCACTTCGTAATAAATCACAACATTTAACATTAAGGTGGATGCTCCAAGGTATCCCTCTAAATATGGTTTTATAGGATTATAATCATTAAAATCAGCAATACAACTCCATAAGTTAGAATAATCCTCAAATGTCATGATTTCGTGAATTAGTAATTCAATAAGATTATATGAACTTAGAGAGTTATATTGAAGATTTTTATGACTATACCTCTATAAGTAAATATCTGGTACGGCCGCGAATCATATTTAGATCAACATACAACCTGATACTGACCTGCAAATTGCAAAAAACGTAAGAAAATTTGAATTTCGTGGGCTATCTTACCTTAAGTTCCGGAATAAATTAAACACAGATTCAGCAAAACAACCGTATATAACGTATCAGCAAAGTTGCTGTTCACCTTTGTGATAGAAAATCTATGACGGGCATAGATCAGAATAAATACTTACAGCAATATTAAAAAAGATGGCAACATTTTTCATGACGTTAGCCACGTTCAAAGTTCGACCGGCGGTCGCTCTGCGGGGAGAAGTTAATTCCATTTTCAAATTTTGGGCGTTATTTGGCGTCACCTTGCGGGTCGAGTGACGGCGCGGTGAAGTCAGATGTGACGTGTCTGTGTAGTATATTTTACTAAATTTTCAATGTCACATAGTTTATAGTGTTGATAATAGCCCTTTGGGAGTTATAAGGCAAATTTTCTGTCCCGTTTCAAAGACCAGTAATTACCAAACTTTCGTTTGCCTATCGAATTTGCCGATTGAAAGTACGTGTGGTTTCATTAGCCGCTGTTACTAATTAGTTTTCGGTGTTAGTTGCTTTCTGAGAATTTCTTTGAAAAAGCTAACTGAGTTAAATTAACTAGTTTCTCTAGAACTCTCTTTTTATACTTTTAGTAAAGAGTACAGCCAAAGGCAATGTTGTTATACGAATTTTATTACTAACCCAAGTAATACCGAAGCATCTTAAATAAATATCGCGACGCTATGCTTATGCAGTACAGTTAATAATTCATGAGGGCGCGAAACGGCTGCGACAAATATTTACCTGCGTAGACGACAAAAGCGAAAAATATTTTCGCGAGAATTAAAAACAAACGGGGCTGATGGAAGACATCTTTTTATTTTTATTTCATTGTATAGGTTTGACTGGGTAGTGGAGGTCAGATAAGCAGTCGCTCCATGTAAAATACTGGTATTCAGCTGTATCCGGTTAGACTGGAAGCCGACCCCACCATAGGTTTACCTTTTTTTTTTTCAATTTTTTTTTGTATAGGGCTACCGATTTATGAGTTTTCTATCTTATTTCAATTATTCGGGCAATTTATAAAACAATTCAGGCAATCACACAATAAAACAGTAGTATGGAGTAATTTAGTTGATTTGTCATCGGGGCAAGGTTGACCCTTAGTGCAAGACTGTAAGAAACTTCAAAACGTATTTATATTTATTTTATCCTTATGCTACATCCATCTACTATGGTAGATAAGCGGCTGTAACTTCCAAGCGTTTGGATACACACGTTTTTGCCGTCAGTACCTTTCATGATCTTCTTCCCTCCGTAAATGGAAGGAAAAATGTGAAAATATATATGAGCCACATACCCACGTTTTTCGCCCTTGTTATGTTTTACTTGTATGCGGTGTGAAAATTTACCTTTTTCTTATTTGAACTGCTGGCTGTCTCTTCCATGGAAAATAAAAAATGAATTCATTTTTATACCTATGAAAGTCAATGTTAGTAACACTCAAATAGCCATGACAATCCTCATATAAATGTTCTATCTGTGGTTTTAGGCTCATTTTTCACAAACTCAAAGCATTTAATTCAATTAAACCAATTACAGGCACATGTGAATAGTCAGTCAAAAAGATTAAGCTAGTTGCCCGATCCAGTAAACTTTCTATAATCATGCGACACCCATAACAATCTAAAATTGGGAAGGAAATCATTGGAACGGATTACAATGTAATGTGACATGAAATGAATTAAATGTGACGTGTCGTGAAATGATGCTTTGTCGAGAAATGTTTCTGTGTGTGTGTGACTTTAAAGCTCAGATTACAATCAAAACAGGTAACACATTTTTACCAAAACAAAAGAAGGCTTTATCTACGATCTTCATAATGATGATTTAAAGCCTCTTTTCAATAATGGAAACGCGTCATGGCGGGCGTAGTAGGGTTAATTACTAGACGTGTCATGTTTTCTCACTGTCATGGGTGCAATCAAAGTCCATTAACTAATGGTAGGCGATGTATAAACGCTGTTACGTGTTCGTGTACATCGGCCGTAAAATAGGCACTGTAGAAAGAACAAATCATTTTTTGAGACCTTAATTTTTTACGAACTCTTGGCAATATTTACGAAATAGTCTCGGTGATTTCTACTTTTTACCCGACTACGGCGAAGCAAAAAGGAGGGTTATGATTTTGACCGGTATGTATGTATGTAAGTATGTATGTACCTATAGACTTTTTTCACATGACTTTTTGACCTCTAGAGGGCGACATATTCAATTTAATGTGACGTCACCAGCGGGCGACCGAGACGCTTCCAACGATACCCTATTTGTCAAATTATGATGAGCAGTTTAAAAGTTATGAGGGAACAGATGAACATACATACCAGTCAAAATCATAACCCTCCTTTTTGCTGCGCCGTAGTCGGGTAATAAAACAAGAACCGATCACAAGAAAAAAGCACCAATAGAATCACGTATCAAATAATTGTAAGGTGCGATATGCCAATAAAAATAAGTGGGAACAGACAGGCAATCGCTTACAACGACCCTTCACCCTCACTCTAGTTGACTCTTACAAACGCGTAGAATCTTAAGTAGAACCTCTTTTATCCCAAATCATGGCGATAATACAGTATCTAATTATGCAAATGTAACACTGTTTGCTAACGAGATGATATCTGAACAACGGTCAGTCTGTCTGGGAACCCTCATTTGTTAAATAGAATTTCTAAGTGCTGTTTTCTGAACTTTTGATTGCGAAGTTATTTTTTTGCTGCTTAATTTTCAACTCTTTCACTTGTTTAGAAGAAGTTTTTTGTAATTATAAGCAAGTGATTATTTTGTAAATTCTGCTTTTTATTCCAGTTTAGGATCGCAATTTATTATATTAAGTATATTTATTAATAAATTATGCATATGAATAATGCAGCTGTTTTTCGTTATCTTATTTGTGGAAATGCATAAATGATTACCAATAGACATTATGGCAACACTTTATTATGCATTTACGTTTACTAATGTCACTTTCTTTTATTTCATAGGGCGTGACAGTAAAGATACGGTTAGTAATGGTTATTGATTACTCATAACAACTTCGTTACCAAGCTATACACTTTCGATACCATTATAATATTTTCTTCATTTGTTTTAGGGTTCCGTGCCCAAAGGGTGCCAACGGGACAGAGGGTGTTCAACGATTGCTGCTATAACAAAAAAAAAGTTAGAAATTAAAGGGAGCACGCGTACTAGAAAGGAGTTTTTTTAAACTAAAGTATCAAAAAATATTGTACGGTGGTACGGAACTTTTCGGCCGCTTTTTTATTTCCATCATGCATCACCTAGCCACGAAGTACCTACTATACTGTACCTACATTTCTGCTGAACATCATTATAATAATACGGTACCTAATAAGGTACATAGCCAGAGAGACAAACTCATATTCGCATTCATTATACACTTATATTATGTGAGATCCTAACGCTACATTGAATCCCTTTCTATTTATACATATTCGGGATTTTCAAAGGAGTATCTAGTTTGGGGAGTTTTGACAGTAGATGCAAATGAGTTGATCGTCAGCTGGCGCTTTCGTAAACGGATCGCCTTTCATACAAATTGTTCCCGTTTCATATAACTACCTGCCTTCAGTTTTTGTAAGCTTTTCAGTTTTGACTTGAATAAGTTTAAAAATATTTTATAAAATGATTCAATTTATCTTGGAAACTTACTAACATAATATAAGTAAGTAATCAAAACAGCGACGAACACTATATAGTGTACACTTAGAAACTTATAAAAGTGATTTTCTCCTACTGTAATAAATAATTTTATATTTGAACCCATACTAATTATTATGAAATATTTCTTATCTCTAAGTTGCAATCGTTATTCCACGTTGGAATCGAATTTTGCTCGAGATTGTACCTACTTGTAATTCATGAAATCGGGTTACATTACATCAGGCAAACTAAACATTACTGAAATACTTACTTCGATAAAAAAAACACGGAAATGGCTAATCACCTCTTTAACCCATTTTTACTCAAACGAAATCGCTCACTCATTTTTCTTTGAGCTTTCAAAACATTATAAAAGGGGCAGCTGATAATAAAATTACGTTTATATTTAATACTAAAGTGATTCTGGCGCCCTCTCGTGGGAAAACGACGCAAGATATGTTAATGTGCCACTCACTTTAGGTTATCTTGTGACGTTCTGGCAACACGCACGCCCCGTTTATTCAAGGGTTATTCGTTATACAATCTAGGTAAATATTTACCTATTCATAGCATTGAATTTTTCGGAAAGTTTACTTTCCAAAAACTCAATGCTTTTCAGAAAAAATCGTTCAGAAAAAATGTTCTCCAAAACAAAATTCAATCAAGATTTTTATCGTAAATTACATCGAAAACATCGTCGCGATCTTCAAAAATAATTTACTTCCAATCTAAAATTATAAGAAACTTTATAAACATTTCTTGAGTAAATCTTTCGTTAACTGAAGTCCAGTATTGATTTACTAAAAACATAAACATTTCAATTTGGCTTTTATAATTTTCCGTAAATAAACAACGGCGGCGGCGGCGTCAATTTATTTCTCAGTTTGTCGATACTTGGCGAAGGACTAAATATAACAGCAGCGAGGTCGCTAGAGATTTATGTCAATCGAGCTTAAGTTGCGCGGCCATTTTGAAAACGAGGATCAGTATTATTTGAATATCTTATGTGCAGTGACCCTCAAGCTTTTGATCATTAAACATTTTTCAGAAAACCGTGGGAAATGCGAAATGTTGGAGCACCCTCAATCAATTCTGCCTAGCCTTTTCCCAACTATGTTGGGGTCGGCGTCCAGCCAGTCTAACCGGATGCAGCTGAATAGTATTTTACATGGAGCGACTGCCTATCTGACCTCCACAACTCAGTTTCGGGTAATACGAAACCCCTTGTTAAGACTGGTTGTCAGACTTTCGGGTTTCTGACGTAACGACTATAAAAGATCTACGAATGACATCAAGTATCAGAATTATTTGAATAACATTTATGTGCCTTGAGCTTTTGACAACCAAGTATTTTTCAGAAAAGCGTGGGCATGTGAAATGTCGGAGAACCCTATATGTATCATAATAAAGGGTGCGTTTATAACGTAAATTTTACCCTCGCCATAGTGCATTTTTCTATTCGAGTGTGTCTGTTGTGGAAAGGTTTCAGAGATAACGCATTTTCTAAGCAGATACATTAGTCATACATAATGTATACTTATGCAAGAGCATGCATGGGTTTTTATATTACGACCTTCGCTGACATTAACTTTTTCAAACTACCATATTTGTAATAGATAGATAGAATACTCTTTATTATGTACACCATAAAAATTACAGACATAAATGTACACATTATTACATAGGGTGACATAATGGGCGGTCTTATCCCTAAAAGCGATCTTTTACAGACAACCTTTGGATTTATTCAAGGGAGAAGGAGAGACAATACTGCAGGTAGTCGGTGGTGTATCATTTACATATACAATAAATACATACATACATAAAGCATATACTTGTTTATATAAATATATATATATACATAAAATAATAAACATGAAACAAGAGAAAGGAACTATATGTAATGTTGATGTTTAAGGAGAGAGGAAGTGGTGAAAAGACAAGGAGCCGAGATAAAGAACGACTCTTAGAAAGCTTATCCGACAAAAACCTCTCATAAAAAAAGGGTAAGTAATTGTATCGTTTATTGTCAATTACGCAAAATTAAAGCAATTACGGCGTATAAAATAAATTGTTCTTATTAAAGGTCCATTAACGAAAACAATACTTCATTTAAAACGAATCGTTCGCGGAAACCTTAAAAGAAATAGGTAAGTATTGGAATTTTGCCCTGGCCTAATTCCGGACAGTGCTCCTTCTGTATTATTTCTACCTTTTTTTTTACAGAAAGACAGTTGATACGATACTGATAGTTCCTCAATGAGTGTGGAGAAACACACTGTTCCTTAATAGGTAAGACTAAGGTTTACCTAAAGAAACAGAAAACTAAAATTACAAAAGCAACTATTTTCAATTCTATATCAAAATTGAGCAGTGGTGGACTTATAAGTTGTAGGTCGTTGGGTCGAACCCAGACATGCACTTTACTTTGCGTAAATTATTTCATCACCTCTGCTCACAAAACGGAAACCATCGTGAGAAAACATTTGATATTCGCCAACCCGTACTGGGCCCGCGTGGTGGATTACGGCCCACTCTCTCTCACAGAGAGGAGACTTGTGTAACATTATAGGCTGATTGTGTATATAAAAATTTACAATAGCAGCTGGATACAAGGGCTTGATTCAGAAAGCGGTACTTCTGTACACGGCTCGCATTTTTAGGAGGTTCCTCTCTCTGGAGCCCTGACCGCCGGTAGCTTGGACCCTGTTCCCGATACCGGTGGGCTAATTTATAATATTTATAAATGTTTTTTATATTTTTCTACACTCTAATATTTAAAATGTAATTATTAAAAATGTATTAATGAAATAAAGGAGATAACACTAACTTTTAAACAGTTTGGTTAACAATAATGAAACTACTGATGCAAAAATGATTCACCAGTTTTCATAAATGAATTCCCGCAAGACGGTAACACCCGGTAATATTACACAGGCTGTTATTCTGACGTCACTGATTACTCTCGAAACGTTAACGACGCTAAATGTTAGTGTTGTTCGATTAACTGTTCTAATAAGAACACGTTATATTCATAAACACGTACGGACTGCAAAGGCAATTAATAATCTTGATGTCACATGTCGTGAAAATCCTAGGTACTTTATATAATATTATGAATGTGAAAGTTTGTCACGCAAAAATAGCTGAACGTATTTGGATGAACATTTAGTTTATAATCTGGATATAGGTACATATACAACACATAGGATACTTTTATCCCGCTAAATGACATGGCTGAACGACTCTTATCAATTTATGTAAAAACAATAACATACATTTTGCGATTCTACCATGTCATTTCTCTCTGAAATCATTCCTGAAGTCCATGTAGACGAAGTCGCGAGAAAAAGCTAGTTGTAAAAAATAGTGTGACGGGAACTTAACTGTTCTTACGAATTTCATATTAATTTGATGAAGAGTAAATTAATTTTATACTCCAGAGTTTCTATTATGGTGAGAAACTACGCTGATTCTCGTTGTTAAAAGCGTGGTTTAGAGTTTCGTGTTATTGATGACAAAATGATGTGTGCGTCAAATTAGAACTTTTGAAAACGATGGGTATCAAATTAGGCCGTTTGAAATTCATGTGCGTTAAATTAAGCCTTTTGAAAAGTATGTGCGTCAAATAATAGAAAATAATTATTGTAAAGCTACTTTCGTGTTCCGTTGATATTTCCCTAAATAAACTTATTTCAAAATAAAGACGCAATTTCATGACCACTAGTCCAGTTTTAGTATCAATTTTATTGAAATTAAATTCAAAAGTTGACACCACTTTACTATTAACACAAACCTTCCACTTTTACTCATACGTTACTCATCGAGTTAACAAATGATGTGTTATTTAATACCAAGTTATAAAACAGCTATAAAATTATTTGTTAAACAAATTGATTGAACAACTTAAATTTTCCGTTTATACAAATCACAACTGTTATCCTTTGTCAGTTGTATGAATTGGTTGTAACAGGGCAAGTTGACATAATTTCGACAAAATTCATTGGTGTTGTTAACTAGCCTCGTGATCATCTGCCTAGCCATTTCTCAATACGGTTGGGGTCGGCTTCCAGTCTAACCGGATGCAGCCGCAGTATTTACGGGGAGCGACTGCCTATCTGACCTCCACAACCCATTTACTGCGTAATACGATATCCCTTGGTAAAACTGGTCTTCAGACTTTCGGGCTTCTGACGATCCGTAACGACTGCCAAAGATCCATGAATAACAGCTGGGGCCAACGGTTTAAATTGCTTTCCAAGGCACGGTATGTAAAGATGGTCACCCACCCACGGACCAACCACGGCAAGCGTAGCTTAACCTGATCGATCGACCCGTGTGGCTGTCAATGTGTATGCTTACACCCGTTATGAATTGGATATACGTGTTTTTTTTAATATCCCATAACTCTAGGGTTATATTCTATAAGTAAAAATAATACAAAATTTCCTAGAATATGTGGTTCAAAAACGCATAGTTTCGAAGATAACATAACACTATACTCTCGATGTGTGTATCTAAGTTTCATTGATAAGTACGAGTAGGTAAATCATTTTCATTCAAACCAATCATTCATATTTAAAGGTAAGAAAATGCGACGTTGTCATATTTCACGTAGGTAAGGGGGTGGTTTACATTAATAATCGTGACTTTTTCGTATTATTTAGTATGAAAAATGAAAAAAAAAGAAGATAGTTGAAAAATAATTCTTAAGCCCGTTGATTCTTTGATATGGTCTCATTCATATCTTAGAGATACGGTATATAAAAAAAAACATCTTGTATAATTGTATATGTTGCCATATAGCCGTAGGTACGTAAGGAATATGGTCGACCTTCCACTTCATCTACAAGCCTCGGTGCGCTTCGCTAAGCCTCTTATTGCCGCAACACCATTTATCATTTAAGTGCAGACTTGAGAAACCTAACACAAGATGTACTAGGTTTCTCAAGAAATAGAACGGAACAGATTTATAGTACTCATTGCAGTTAGAAGCGAATCGTATGAGGAAAACCAACCACCAATGTTTGAATATTGAAGGTCTGTGATTGATGGTATAATCACAGTTAATACAATAATGGTATTAATTCATTCATAATACTACAATATCACCTACGGCTGAATTGCGTAACACACTTAGAAAGGCAATGCCTTTCATTTTGACAATTCAACAACATTCATGGCATTATTTAACTTGCTAAGCAAACGAATTTTTCAAACATATGAAGCAACAAATCAGCAATTTACATCAAAATCTATTTGATTGTGATTAAAAGTGTGTTACACAAATGGGGTGCAGGTTTCTGGCTCCTATAACATAGTTGTAAAAAAAAGGTGAATTAATAACAATTTTGAGACTTGAAGCTGGGGTTTTATCACCTAGTTTATTACACACTAGCTGCTGCCCGCGGCTTCGCCCGCGTGAGTGTCGGAAATTACCCCATACATCCCCATGGGTTTTAAGTATAAATATTGAGTTTCGAGTTAATCGGACAGCGCGTTAAAATTCTTCCATACAAACACTGACACCCCCCAACCTAGGGGGGTAATTTAGAAAAACAAAAAACTACAAACTTTATAATTTATTTAGATAACTATTCGTGCGAAGTTTCATGTTTATTACCTCAAGGAATAAGATTTTTCATACAAACTTTCATCCCTTATTTTACCCCCTTAGGGGTTGAATTTTGAAAAATCCTGATACACGTTATTCTTCATTTGTGGGTTTAAGTATAAATATTGAGTTTCGAGTTAATCGGACAGCGCGTTAAAATTCTTCCATACAAACTTTGACACCCCCCAACCGTAGGATAGGATACTTTTCCGGGATAAAAAGTACCCAGTGTGGTGCCCAGGATATTAAAGAATAATTATACCAAGTTTCATCGTAATCGAACCGGTAGTTTTTGCGTGATGCCTGAACAAACAGACAGACAGACAGACAGACAGACAAAAAAAATTGTAATCAAATTTTTGGGTTCGGTGTCGGTCTAGTAACACCCCCTGCCAATTATTTTTTTGATATTTTCAATGTACAGAATTTTCACTTCTACAGATTTATTTTAAGTATAGATATAGATTAGTTTATTTTGGTTTACCGTGATAAGTTGATAGAACCGGCACACCATTGAACCATTAAGGTTGTATTCTACTAGTAAATGAAAAAATATATGTGTTTCTACAATAATCTGCATTGCATCATTATGTATGTGGTACCTACCAGTTTAGACAATACCTATAGGCATATCGTTGTAAGAGGGTCGTCCGACGTTTGGTGTCAGACAGCATTCGACGAGCTCGATTGAGCAACAATATACCATGAACGTTGTCGAATTAGAAACCGTTCACGTCCTATATCAAAGATCATATGGAATTGTAGATCGCTCACGTCTCAGAAACTAGATGTACCTAATCTATGAATTACTACGAAATCTTTGTTACTTATAATGATTTGTAATTTTAGTTATTGCATGTTGATTAAATCTCTGTATGATAATAATGCTAGGTGGATACGCTATGTAGATAAGTTTTCTAAATAAAATTAAGATGGTATAAGTTTTTATGTGTGTTTTACGGGGTTGGGAATATCTGACTAGTTTTGATCTCAAATTCGAACCAAATCGATTCAAAGTCGTTTGAATCGAATAAAATTTTAAAGTAAAACTAGAACACAGTCTTCTATCCTTTTAGTGTATTTTAAAATTCTTTGGTTTCGATTTTTATCCGCCAGAATCTAGGATACCTTAATAGTTCGTGATAAACCAACCAACAACTATTTTTAGGTAAGTAGGTAGGTTAGTTAGCGCAATTGAAGACCTTTGCCAGGCAAACGATAACGCTGTCAAAGTGGCCGAATTCTGGCGAAGCTTAATTAAAACATATAAATGCAATGGAATCATCGATACGACGAAGAAGAACTAGGTAGATCATATTGAATGCCTCAATTTTATAATTTCTTCTACGATTGAATTCAAACCGCATTCTGTTACAGTTTCGTTACAAAATTCAAGCACGCCGATATAAAAACATGCACCTAATACCCGTACGTAATTGCTTTATTATTCACTGAACTGTTACTGGGCTAAACACACAGCCTAGCCTACTCAATTACTCATAAAGAATACAAGCAATTCGTAGTGCTCATTACATCAGTGCATTAGTAATGTGCACCACATGCCAGGTTACACAGGGGCTAACTACAGTTTAAATTGGTGTCAACCTCTGCAGTTAAACTCAGTTTAATTGTGTTAGGAACAAGTTCAGAGCTATTATTTACCAGAGTAGTATTTGAACTACGGACATTTGCATCAGTTTATGTGCTAATTAAATATTGTTAGATAAGTTTTTTTCGCGGTGGTGGCCCAGTGGTTAACGATTTGAACCCATAACCTCGTGCACGAGGTTATGGGTTCAAATCGGATAAGTGACTTTTTCGATTCATATGTACTTTCTAAGTTTATCTAGGACATCACTGACATAGATGAAGGAATACTTCGTGAGGAAACCTGGAGTTATAGTTAATATAAGTCTGAAATCGCCAACCCGTCTTGAGCACGCGTGGTGACCAATGCTCGTGTCTTCTCTATATGAGAAGAGGCCTGTGCCCTGCAGAAGGATAATAATACGTTGGTATTATTACTGTACGTTTTTTTCAGTGATTTATATTTTCTCGGTATACAACGGTTAACAGAATGTGGCAATGACATTGCCCGGTTGAATGCGTTGATGATTCAATCGAATATTTTAACAAGCTGTTGATGCTGATATGTTTATCTGTCATGTGTAATTACAGTAATTATCATCACCAGCTGTTTTGAGACGCTTATTATCAGAACTTGACTTCGATAGCCTAAACAGGTAAAATAATTATATCAATACCCAGCAACCAATTAAAACCAGGCAATTATATTATTGTCCCACTGCAGGCAAAAGGCCTCTTCTCATACAGGGAAGGCACGAGCATTGATCACCACACTTGGTCAAGACGTGTTGACGATTTCTGGTTATATAGACTATAAATCCAGGTCTTTCCAGGCAATTAAGGCCACCAAAACGTAGATTTTGAAATTCGCAGAAGAACATAGGAAGCCTACACGTTCGCAAAATATTTTATTTCAAATGAAAAACTACTACTCGAATGGAATTTAACTAGAACACGATATTAATCATTTCTATGAAATTCACGCCTAACAAGAAAAAGTAAATCTCTTCAGCGGCCTTAATGGGCGAAGTAAAAAGTCACGTACACTCGATACTTTTACTTTTTCATTATTTTAATCTGATTTGTGACTTATGGTTCAGGACATCTACAAAGTTAACGGGTTTAAAAAGAAATATCCACTTTTCTGTAGTGTTCGTGCTTGAACAGTTGAACTGAAATAGGTTACCTTTTTAGGTTTACGTAGGTGGGGAAAATTCCTTTGAGTTTCCCCACAGTCGGTTTAGAAAATAAATGTGTATAACATTTATTTCTTTTCCACAAAGACGCCTTAAAATATATGAAGAACATCTGATAAATCCTTTGTGGGAGACTCGTCTGCACTAGGAAAACCTGTCACAAAGACCCCCCCCCCCCTCCGGAACAGTATGTGTGACTATTAAATCTATTAATAAATTATTTTTACCTTACCTTTTTTTTTACCTTTGGTAGGAGAAAAAAAAAGAGGAAGTAAGGTGCGCTGTCTCATGTTGTTTACATTGTTTCGATTACAACAGGAACCATATCAATATTATTATTATTGCTATGTTAGTCTTACTGCATAATTCCCTACTGTTGTTTAATTTTTCCTTATTTATGACTAATTAAGGACCAATCTTTGACTTTTGACCATGACTTACGAAATAACCTTTTATTTTAGTCTACAAAGCAAACGCATCTGAATATATACCTATTATTATCAGATTTTTTTTTCCCTCCCATTTTTTATATACATGTACATATTATTATTTTAATTCTGTTAGCATATATATTATGTAAATATTATTTGAACCAAGAATAAACCAAAATTATCAGTATTTACATAGAGTTACTTTTAATTCAAACCGACATTCAAAGGTAAATAAGTCTGGTTTCAATTCCCCGTTACGATTGGGTATTTCATTTGACAGTAATTCTAGTTTTAGAAATGAGTCTGCATCTTGATCAGACAGATTTCGTACTTCAGTATCGAACTCAATTCAGAACTTTTCTTTAGAACTCTGTATCTCTCTTTTAGAATTCAGTACTCACAATGAATCCTCTTCCCATCTTAACTAGAAAGTGTTCTGTGTGTTCAAGGTTGCTTTACGTAACTTTTGACCTGCACAAAAAGCTGCTAACTCTCAACTTTCAGCGTAATTTGAATTGATAATATATATTTTTTGAATAAAATATTATTATTATTTTCCTTTGAAAGAACTGATTCTAATAGTTAGATTTAGCGGAATAGATTAGTACTCATTAAAATAATGAGCAAACGTAGTGTGTCCTTTTAGTTTCGTAATTCCAAGGAAGAACGTTGGCCTAGTGTTGTTTGTTTGTGTATAATTAAAATAATTGAGTGAGCCATGTGGTCGGCTAAAAATACGCAACCCAATCTTTCTCGAGGGCGCCATTAGTGGCGGTGGCGAAGGTTAATGCCGAAGAAGAGAAAATAATTTAGTACTTGTGTGCGTTAATGACAACATACTGCGATCACCATTACGATTACTAAGCGTTATCTCCCTATCGCTCCGAGGTTGGCCTACTAAGTTAAGATCGCCTTTGTATAAAAATTGTGACGTTATTGATTTGAATGATTCCCTGAGTAGGATTTAATTGTGGTGGTACATTAAGAGGTTAGCCTAACAGCGGGCAGAAATTAAACAAGTAACTTCGACGACTAAAATCCCTATTCACCAAAACCCGAAATGCGGAGAAGATTGATCCCTACTAACTAATCATTCACCCCTAAATGAGATCACGTCCAGTTTTTTAACGAAAGCCGAAGTCTAGTCAGCTCAATCATGATCTGAATACAAAACCAACAATTTACGCTACTTTGTAACCCCGTAACCATGTATAAAACATAGGACTACTTTTTAGATCATCGGAATCTTAGCGCAGCTGTGTCTCAGTTTTTATGGGTACTTCACACAACATTTTTACATATTTTTTGTGGTTCGAATAAATATGAAGGAGGACGGAATATGTTTTTCAGTGGTTATGTTAGTAAGTGTGAAGAGTTAGGCGAAATTCATTTGTTTTAGTTCGGGTGTCAACGCTTATTATTATTTTTCTCTATTTTTATGAGGTTGTAGGTATTCTAATCTGTGTTAAACTGTCAAAAATACATTTATTTTACATTTTTGACAAGTTTCTGACATTGATTGTCGATGAGATGGGATTGCGACTAGATTTTGAACGTTTTTAAATACGAGAATTGGCCTACAGATGAATTTCTTGACGTTTTCAACAGTTTTATCTGACACCAAGAGATGACGATCGATGCAAAATTATGGGAAATAATTATATGGCGTTGAATACAATGTTATAAATAGAGTCATAGATTATTTATTCTTGCGAAGTATGTCTATGTAGAGCAGACACTGATCATTTAATTTACAACTTTGTCTAATATACATTTTATGTAATTTAATAAATTCTAATAAGTTCGTTAACTAAGTATGTTTCACCACTGTGTGTACCTGTGTTTTATTCTATAATATTGATATAACTACAAACCTTCTAAAAATAAAGGTAATAAACATTTATGGGATCCGAAGAATAAACACCATAAAGTGCGATAAAATATTTTCGCATTTGAGAATTGAGTGTTTCCCTTCAATTCAGAGGGCACATATGGCCGTGTTATATTGACCTCTATTTTTCATAAGAACTAGCACCATTTAGTTTCAATATTCTATTTTTTTTAATCTTTATAGATCACATACAAAAAAGGATTATACAGAACTAATTACTTTTTATTAATTTTTCGACTAAATACTTAACTAAACTATTTTCGAAACTCTAAAATTCGTACTTGCCTTAAGCACGTGTGATAATGGTTTCCATGGAACAGTAAACACTTAATGGAGTTGTGGAAAGTGATCAATCGTAAATGTTCTGTGTGAAGTTGCGAAGACGTCGAAGTCGCGGGACAGCGGTGCGGCGACGGCCGACTTCGACGGACCGCACGCGCTGACTGAGCTACGACTGCTACGAGTGGCTACGGGCTACGGGCTACGCGCTACGAGAACTCTGCAGATACGGTATGGGATGTCGGTTCTTGAGATATTTAGCGGTGGTACAATGGTTTCTACTTCATTATAAAACTTCGAAAAAAAAAAAAAAAAATTTTTCAATTGAAATTAAATTTTAATTAGCTACGGTTCCGACCATTTTTGGATAAAGTTTATAATTTTCATTATTTGATTAAATATTCATATTTTTAATAGTATCTTCATTTAAGATATTGTATACGTGTACAAGTCTTGCTAAAGCACTTTGTGTTATTTAAATCCATTATACAGTTGCCACAAAGTTTTTCATTGCATTGTTACAATGGACAGAGTAAGTTATTTCTATTTAAACGGGTGAGAAGCAACTCTTTACTCGTTTTTTATGACGAATTGTGCGAAGTGAATGGAAATAACTTTATTCTTTCATAAATAGTAAGAAAGCGGGAGAATGCAGGGGTATCGACGCCTAACGTCTGAAACGCCTACCGCTTAACGTAGGTACAGACATTCCACTTTAGAATAGTAAACTATACCTAGTCACGGAAATTTGTTGTAAAAATATTAAATTAATTCAGTCACAATCAGACAGCGCAAAGCCTAAACTCGTCTCGAAGCATGAAATTTCGAACCAGAGTTTTTGAGCACTAGGGACGATTTTTGAAAATTCACCCCCTTAAGGGGTTAAATAGGGGATGACATTTTGTATGGAAGTTCTTCATTTTTGCCGGTTGGAAATCCCATCGGGCACATGGCTGAAAAATTCAAATATCATAACAAAAAGCAAGCGGTAAATGTTATTGTTGATAAAATTGTATTACACTGCCGGCCATAAAAAAATGGAGTATTAATCACACACATTATTGACATCATTGTTAGTTAAAAGCGCCCTACTATTAGTCACCCATTGTTGTTCGATGTCCACGAACTTCCAATTAATTTTCCATTTATACAGGGTGTAAACTCAATAAAGGAATTCAATTGAGTAGTTTTTTTTTAATCAGAAATCGCGTTGCATCCTTTAATTTATCTATCGCATTTTATAATGACATCGACGCGAAAAAGGTTTTCACGAATTCAGTAGTTAGGTAATTCCCGAAAGCATTGCACGCTACGCCCGTAAAAACTTTTGAAGGAAACGGTAGATTTTTTCTTAATAACCGACGAAATGTTTCTCATTGTCGTTTTACGCTGGGGGGTCTAGTCATGTGCTGAATTCATGGCAACAGTTTGCGAGTCGATGTTCCTGAGACCGTGTACCACTTTAAACCTCACTTAGTTTCGGGTACGTCATTTTCGGGTGACCACCGAAAATTAGCGCAATGCTGTGGGTAGCATCAAGTTGAGTGGAAGCCTTCTTGTCACAGTCACGATATATACCTGCCGACTACTTTACTTACTTAGGTACTACTTGACATGTAGTTTCATTATTTGACATTATATGCCTACAATTCAAATTTAAACTTAAAGTAGAGACTTGTGGAATACGGGGTTCTCATTCTGATTGGTTAAAGTTGTAGTGACAGCCATTTGGGTTAAATAGGTTTTTATTATTTTATTCGACCTTTATATAGATCCTTTATTACGTATTTTGTGAATGTGAGAACGTTGTAGGCACAACAGACTGTCGATTTGCAGACTATTTTCTATATTTTTTACTTTTTTTAAGTATCTTGTTGACAGGCCTACGCTGTCCTCTCATACCTATTCAAACTGTACATTTAAAGCATTGTAAAACCCATTTATTTTTATAAGAGTAACCGTGGAGTTTCATGCCGGCTCTTCTCCATAGGAAACGACCAATTGGAACCGTGCACCTAGATTCTGACGTTTCATAAGTGCCCATGTAGGTTTATGTGAAATAAAATATTTTGATTTTGATTTTGATTTTACTTCTGTTCTGTGCTCGTGATTATAAATCTATTTTCTTTGCATCTTTCTTTATTATTCCAGTTAATTATCTTTTTGTATGCACATGTTTTTGTCACAAATAAACCTATTTTCATTCTTATTTCTTTCCTTCACTCAATCTACCTAGTCTTTTCCTAACTACATTAGGGTTGGCTTCCAGTCTAACCGGATGCTGCTGAATACTATTATTTTACATGGAACGACAGCCTATCTGACCTCCGCTACCCAGTTTTACTGGGTAACACGATACCCCTGGTAAGACTGGTTGTCAGACTTATGAGCTTCTGACTACCCGTATCGACTGTCGAAGATTTACGAATGACAGCCGGGACCATCGGCTTAACGTGCTTTCCGAGGCACGGAGGGGTTTCGATATGTAATTGATGGTCACCTATCCACGAACCGACTGCGTCAAGCGCAGTTTAACCTTCGATCGATTTCTGTCTCTATTATTTCTCTCTTTCACTATTGACTCTAAAACTGTTTTGTAAGCATCCTGCCTCTTTTAAATGCCTGTTATGTTGTTAAAAGTCGTCCATCTATCCCTACCATTAACAGCTAATAATGTATTTACCAAACAAGTACTGAAAGTTAGTTAAACGTTAAACGCTACTTACGCAATGTTTGCCATAGATAGTGTAAAGTTTTGCCCTATCGTATGTATTTTGTGGTCGTAAATACATTTATAATAAGTCTGACTTCGGGAAAAGGTCTTATTATTCCATCTTCGTTCATTGTTCGGCAGTGTTTTGTTTCAGTCAAGTTTGATTAAAAAAACTGCGAGCAGTCTATAGCTGTATATTTTTTATCTCGTTTCTCTGTTTACGATAGAAATCTATGACAGGTATTTGTTTCGAGGTCACTTCGACGCTCCTTTTTTTCACGGTATGGTGACCACGATCTCGCTTGATTGAAAGCGTTCGAAGAGGTTTATGATGATATTACACAGGATAATTAGTTTAACTATATACAATTAATATACAACTAACTATTTACAGGTTTAAATAGGATCTAAATTATGGAATTATACAAGGAAATTGTAATGATTAAAATGTTTTTCTTATCGAAAGCTAAACGTATAGATACGTTTGTCAAGAATAGTGGCCGTAACGCGTTTAGCAATAGACTTAGCGACAGACGTATGTATTAATTGCTGGAAATCCAGATTAGTCTGCCAGGAACTTAAATTATGTGGATTTTGGTCAATCAATCAGTCTGTGACGGAAATGTTTTAAGTGTAAGTAGAAGATGAACTCTGTTATTTTTGACCTTGGCCCACTTTCTAACATAAATAAACGAGAACAGAAATATAGTGCGAAAACTAACTCTATTTTCAAATAACTACGTCGTGTGTCAGAGGGAATGTTACATGATGAATTATGACCACACTACGTGTATCCTGTTAAAAACTGGCAACTCATACAGCCAGCAAAACGATGACTAAAGTTTATTATTTATTCTGATGACTAAGACACTGCGCACACTAGAAACATAATAGTTTTGTTCAGGGAAATATTTAATCAAACCGACAGGCAAGAAATCGGACAATTCGACAATTTTACAAGTTTTTTCTTCATCGTTTTAGTGCTTTATTTGTCTAGCTATCTTTAGCACGCGTGAAGGGAATTTATTACTTCGGAACGTACTACCGGGATTAAAAGTGTTAATCCAGGTTATTTAAAACTATCTGTGTGCTAAATTTTATTCGAATCTGTTCAGCCGTTTATGCATCAATCCGGAACATTTATCCAGACAAACAGTTTTTTTTAAAACTATATTGTCGGCATCCAACTCGTTTCCACGTCTCGTAGCAACTACTGTTTAAAAAAATCATTCAATGTACAGTTTGGTTTCGTTACTATTTTATTAAATATCAAACGGATCAAAAATTAAAACTATGAAGAAAAAACCTGTCGTGAAAATGTGACAATTTTGTAAAAAAAAAATGATAATTGTTTTTTTTGGCCCCTGGTTGTTTAGGAACTTCATTTTGTTACTTAGGACTGATTTGTTGCAAGTGTTTAATAAATACAGAGTCTGCGCACAACTTTAGTTAGCGCAATCGCTGAGAGCTATAATTTCTGATCAGGTTTGTTTATACTACGTTTGATTCCCGCACAAAAAATTAGCTATTTGGTCTTATATTAGGTCAGGAAAACCATCGGATAAACCAATAAAAATTATTATAATTTTAAACAAAAATAAATTATACTGATGATGTGATATTTGTGTACAATTATGATCAAAAAGGTATCAATTAAACTCGAATGGGATTATATGTAAATGAGGCATTATAATATAAATATTATTGGCTGGATTGCACTGTTTGTTTCCGATACAGTAACCTTGACCTAATTGCAATTTTAATTAGTAAATCGGTTTACAATACACACGAGAAAACTTCATACCTGCGTTGCATCTGAGGCGTCAGGTAGAGTTACAGAATTGTTAATTCAACGTAAGATTTTCTGTTAAAAGTTTGCAAAGTAGAAAAGCGAAGAAAAGTTTGATAGGTACTAAGTCCTATTTACTGGTTATTTCTCCTTCAGCTTTATAACCATAACTCAGCAAATATCGAAATTCTAAAGAAGCTTCGATTACCTCTCAATTGAAAATTGAAGTAAAACCAATAATAAAATCATAAAACAATTGGTGCTTAAAAACAAAACTTAGAAAATTTTTTTTACTGGAAATCTTACCTTTACTCATAACAAAATCTATGTCCTTCTCATGATTAATAGTTTATTTTTATTAAGGTCGGTTCTTTAATGCGTCATCTCTGGACCTAATATGACCGTCTCTTTCCAAAGTCCGATGTGTCATATTTACGCCCGGACCGGTCGGTACTAAAGAGGCAACGTGCCATTCAATATTCAATAAAATCCGTCAGACGCTTTGAAGCGTGAAAACGTTTTAAGTCAAATCCTATTTGGTTGGCATATAAACGGAAGTTGATTCTCGCTTGGTCTCGTAGACGCAAACGGTCGTGACGAGCAAAAAGATCCATGTTTTATTTTTTTCGGTTTCTGAAAGGCTATTCAATTTGTTCTTGTGACAAGTAATTTTATTGGATGTTGTTGTCCCTTTAGCCAATAACAACTGATCATATGAGATTTGACAGCAGGCTCTTAATCGGAGATTTAAGTAGCCTCTCAAAAAGTAGGGGTTAATAATGTTTGGTTGAGTTTTTTTGTAAAGAATTTGTCTACAGCTAGTTTGGAAATGCATTCGATAGCTGGTCATAGGGTGGCGCTTATTCATTGGAAAAAGTCAATAGCAGTAGGTACTTGATGTCGGGGACAGGGCGAGGCGCCTCAAGTGGAGTTGGGCAGGACATCTAGTTAGACGCGGAGATGGCCGATGGAGTACAGCTGTGACCGAATGGCGTTCAAGATTAGGTCAAAGAAACCAGGGCCGTCCAAAAACCCGTTGGGTTGATGATATCGTCAAAGTCGCGGGACACGGAACCGGGAGGTATGGCAGAAAAAAGGGGAGGCCTATACCCAGCAGTGGGTGATTTCGGGCTGAAGTGATGATGATGATGACTTGATGCTAGTATGAGCCACCACAGGTGACCTTCATCAAGTATGTACAGGGATTGACAAGGATTACCTGTACAGTGACTTTTTGACGCCTGAGCAAAATCGGAACTAACGCTACCATCTTTTTGTTTCTTGTTTACCAACAGCGCCACTCTGTCAGCGTCTATTCTGTTCTATATTTTATTAATAAATTGCAAGCAAAGGCCATTTCGACTATTCTGCCAATATCTAAAGTGAGTTGGGAAAACAAGTGCATAAACAGCCTATTATGTTCCCACAGCTGGGACATATCTACCACGTGGGCCCAGTGCGGGTTGGCGGATGTCACATGTCTTCGAATTTTTGGTTCTAGGACATACCGGTTTCCTCACGATGTTTTCCTTCTCCGTTTTGAGAGCAGTGGTGATGAACTAAATTACTCAAAGTAAAGCGCCCGCTTAAGTTCGAACCCACGACCTACAAATCGTAGGTCGCAGCCGTTACCACTAGGCCACCAATGCTCTTGAGAAAACAAGTGTACATGATAAAATCTTTGATTGATACAGTTGAACACAATGTAGATCTTGTTGGATAAGTAGGTACGGGACTGAAACAAACAAATTCAAGCGCCAAATGATCCTTGTAGCAGTCTACATCCACTGAAACAGGTCAATAAGCTCCAATTCCCACCATCCCAACTAACAATGGAGCATCCAAAAATGGAGATAAAATTGCCAATGAAACAATTTAAAACGTTAGTTAACATTGTATCTTTCAGAAAAGAACAGAGCAGTAAAAGCTAGGTTGTGTACAAATATGTGCAGGCACTTGGTAACTGGGGCATACGTATCATGAACTACAGTGTTGAACATTGACCCACTGCAGCTAAAAGGTCATGAGTCACCAAACATGCTTGTCACAGACGGATAAACTTGATGTTCGCGATGTTTAGCATGTGTTCCTTTAGGATGGGCAGTTACTGTAGGTATTGCGTTCATGTCTTGAAGAAATTGTACGGGGAAAATAAAAGGAGAAATTGTAAACTTGATTTTTATTTTTACCTATTTTCAGTTTTTGCATGAATGATTAACCAATTTTGGGGAAGTTACAACGCTTTTCACGTGCTCTTTCATAAAATTAAATCATCTCAATGGTATTAGTATAGCACAGTTGGTAGGTAAGTCGCACTTCCATCATTAGTGTAATATCTAACGACCAGTCCCATTAAAACGAGTCATTACGTATCTAAAGCATCTAAAGTGTCAAATACATTTTCAAGATAATTTGTGGTAAAGTTGAGCAAGTCTAACTTGACCTATTAAATTCTTCAGCTAAAGTTATAATTTCTTTGTTAAAGCTTTTAACGACATCCTGACGAATAACTTTAGTTATCTACTCAGTTAGTTTAGATTCCTCAACAAACTTTGCACTTTCATGAGCTTATTGCATAACAGAAACTTGAAAAC
The DNA here is from genome assembly GCA_914767815.1 of Eupsilia transversa. Classification (NCBI taxonomy): domain Eukaryota; kingdom Metazoa; phylum Arthropoda; class Insecta; order Lepidoptera; family Noctuidae; genus Eupsilia; species Eupsilia transversa. The sequence continues at coordinate 7,481,532 of OU611874.1, forward strand.
GCGGTCTTTGTGTGTTTATGTCAAAAACTTCAGCGATATTGTGAGAACATTAAGAATGGCTTCCGTAAATCTGTGCTCCATTTTGTTGACGAGGACAAATGTAGATTTTCCTCACTCATATTCTGCACATCAAAATCATCTGATTCATAAAAATCCTAAATGTGTTTCGCGTGAACGACTCGACGGCACTGAATGGAATGGAGTGAGCGATGTACGACTCGCGTGACACACATGAACGGAGCGAGGGATGAACTAAGAGACGAGTGATTCCCACTCACGCGTCACTGGCGACGTTATTGCACACCCCGAGTGCCTTTTTTGTTCATATGTGCCTGGTACCTTTGACATTTGACTGTTTTTAAAAGATTTTATTTTTTATTTTTGTGCAACACGAAAGCGACATAATATAGATCTCTATGATTGACAATAATAATTTTACAAGGGATTGTTTTGTTAAATATTCATTCTAAGAGCATCCTAGAGCAAATAACTTATAATCAAAACTGTAGCGTGTCATCTTATAACGTTAACTCAATAAAGTAGCGAACGCAGTGATATTTTCTATAAGTACATAAAACTCCCACGTGAAAAATATGAGCAAAATATATAGAAATACAGGAAAAAACATAACTAATGGGAAACAATAATATGGTCTTGAATACAATGTTATAAATAGATTATGTATGTAGAGCAGTTACTGATTATTGTATTTACAACTTTGGAATATAACATAACATAACTTTACGCCTGTATTCCCCGAAGGGTTAGGCAGAGGTGCACCTATAATACACCCACATTTCGCCAGTTATGTTAAAGTCCAATGTAACAGTGGACGCAAGCGAGCACAAATCCAGACTCTGAACTGCGAAAGTAAATTTCGAGATGAAAAAACTCCATAACACTTTGCCCGACCCAGGAATCGAACCCAGGACGTCATGCTCAGCAGTAGCGCTTGCGACCACTACACCTCTTTGGTCTAGGGCACTAGGCAGTCCACAAACACACAGGAACAGGACAGGAGAAAGTAATAAATAATCCGTACAAGCTTACATTGCGTAGAATATTTTCATATTTAATTTATTCGGTAATATAATCCGCTGATACCAAAACAATAAAACCGCCCATCCATTGCTGGGATATTTACCGCAAACAAAGAAACGCAATGTTTTGTTTTTTCAGGATTTATAATCACCGTGTAGCGATGAAATAAAGTCATAAAAAGAAAATAAGGATGAACTGTGGAAGGTTGTTTCAGCATTAATTTATTTGCTGTATGAATTGTGTTTTTAGCAGAAAATATTTTGAAAATGGTTAATAAAAATAAAATATGCAAATTCGAGAGAGACCTATAATATTGCTTGATTAAGAAAGTTTTGAATTTTTTTAAGAACAGACATAAATGGTATTTATTTATATTGTTAGTCTTTAACAAGGTATCTAGTGTAAATAATTAGTTGGGTAATACATGAGTTACAGCGTGGCGATTTAGTGACCTGCATCCGTTAAGGGGGTGATTCTATCTTGTCATGCAATACAACTATCGCTATGAAACATATATTATGCCTAAAAAATAAAATGCTTCAGGCATTAAGTCCGCCTTTGTACAGTATTTTTTTTACTTGTGCATAAAGTTTTAATAAATAATAAATAATATTATACGAATGCATAACATGAGCCGAAATAATATGTCTAGATTCTCTCTAGAAGAGATTCGGGTTCATGGTGAAAGTTGTTTAGTACGGGTAGAATCATCCCCTTGACGGATGAAGGTGTCTAAATCGCCACCCTGTATTAGTATTTTAATTCAATTTGCCTCTGCCGCCGCAATAAATGTGGCCACCTACTGGGCCCAAACAGTATAAGCAACATAGATACCCTCGATACAAAAAGAAGAATTAAGAATTAACTATTATTAACGCCCAATATCTCAATAATTTTCATTTTATTAACGGGTGTTGTGTCTGGCGGGCAACTGCTCAACGATCGATGTCGGATAGTCTTATAATGTTAATCGCACGACAAACTCTAATAGCGCGATGCAGGATTTGTGTGACGTCAGGTCTTTGATGCGTAGTTCGCATGTGGCGTTGTAGATGCCGCCACAAATGCAATTTAGTGCAACTTTATTTATTTCAAGAATTTAAAAGAGTCTTTTAAGCAGAGATCATAAACATTGATCGGTGTTTTAATTAAAAACCTGTATGAAATTTTAATTTATACAATTTTATTTGTTAAACGAGATGGCTATGCCACACAATTTATGAATAATTGCAAAATATATGCAAATCACAAAAGTTTTAAATGCTGCTAACAAGTGAAACCTAATCTAGCTTTCTCAGGGTCTAGTTTAACCAATCAAAATGCAAATATGCCTTCTATAACTGACTGACGTTCCATAAAATAATATTTTAAATAATCGCAGCCCCTCATATAATATTAAAATGGTCTCCCATTTGAAGCTTTCATCAGAAAATCAAATTATGTCCCTTTAATGTTTGATCTTAAAAAGATTTGGATTTTCTATTTTATTTATTAACATGTTTGGTACCTCCTTGGTCTTTTTGTGCAAATTCTACTGAATAAACTAAATAATTTTATTAGATAAGTAAATACTATCTAATACTTCTATTTAGGTACCCACACTTTATTTTACGAAAGTTTGTATTTGTCAATTTCTATCTATCATTTCGTTAAGTGGATTAATGTTATATACACACTACAAAATACAATTACTTCACAGTCTGAAAAATATAACACAACATCACGCCTGTTTTCCCCAAAGGGTTAGGCAGAGGTGTAACTTTAGTAGGAACATTTAGTTATGTTGAAGTCCCATGTAACAGGGGGCGAATCTATTGTCATCAACCAGGCACAGAGTCTCCGGGCTGCGACTGAGATATGGAAACACCCACACACAAATGGTCTGAAAGAATGAGACAAAACAATCAGCAGATAATTTGCAGCATTTTTTTAAGCCTTACACGTGTTCGCTATGCAGACCTACCTATACGTATTATAGCTATTTAAACATAGCGTCATGTGTCGGGTGCACAGGTACGAGCAGGTAATCCATAATAATTACTGTGGCGGGTATACCTATAATTTAATAACGAAGCGTGTCAGAGAATGTCAGTTCTTCGTCGCCATCGCTCCATTCAGTTTTTCTGTATTTTTCAGAATAGATACCTACATTATACCTATATTTATTTACCTACATTTATACGGTAGCTTCGTCTACTTTTTATTATTTTTATTCCTGGCCTTTTAGCTTGTTTTTTATGATGGCCTGACTCAAAATAAATATAGCAAACCTAAAAATATACATACAAAAAAAGAGTAAGTATTTCATTTAACTCCATAAAATTAATAAAATAGCGAAATACAGCAACGAAAATGGTAATTATTCATGCTGTCATACCATAAATTAAATAAGCACTTTTATATTTACCATGTTTCAAACTTTTTGTTTATCTCTTGAGCATAGAACCACGCAGTAACAATTATTCAAAATTATCTCTAAACGATGCTCGGTCTTATCCGTGCAGTCAACTAATGGACGTGACGGACCTCAGAGGGCGATTACAAGCAGACACACCACTTACTAACTTCATGTATGACAGAGAAATGTTGAGAAATTCCACTTCCTACCACTTTGACGTTGAAAACCGAGAATGACTGTATAAACGCGTTTAGTAATAATTTATTAGTTTACAAAAATTTACAACAATTTAAATAATATGTTGATACACTTTATGATACTTTATTCTATGATCAGATTATGAACATCTGTGTCTAAACTAAATATAAAATAACTGTATGTCAGACATCAGCGTATATAGTTTGAATTTAAGGTCTGAGGACCTCATGTCCCTCTGTATCTCTTTCATCATGGACAGCCAAGACATCCATGCTTTCATCATTCTAGCTACATAAGCTTTGTTCTCTCCAATGCTTGATTTATAATATTTACGTAGAGATTTTCCAGTGAAATCTTTTTGAAACTTTTCAAGACTGTCAGTTGTACTTACTGCCAGGTTAAGATAAATGAAAGTTCTTTTGTCTAATCTGTCTTAGCAAATGTCTCATTAGACTTAAGCTATAGGTACTGTAGAGGTTTTAACTCAACAAGGTTTTAGAATAAAACCGCGAGTTTATTACAAGTAAACGGCAGATTGGAGACGAACATTGAATTAAATTACGAATAAGAAAGGATTCGAGAGCGCTTGTCAGCTCGGGGAGCCGACTCTCGAGTCCGAATTTACTCGCGGAGGTTTTATTCTATCTACAATACACATTATGACCTTATTTTTGATGTCCTTCAGAAAGAACCGGTGTACGTGAATGACAGAAGTATGAACGTAAACGAAGCAAAAGGAGTACGTAAGGATCAAGTGGCGTTCTGTCGTTTCTGCCTAGCCCCATGGGATCAAGGCGTGAGTTACTTACAACACGTTATTATTGGGTTTCGACCTTCTTTCAATATGCTGTTGTTGTTAAACTGCTTTACAGTTTGGCCCATCATTGTTTACATTGAAACCACGCAAAGCCACGCTATTAACAAAAGGAACTACCTACTTTCAACATGACTCTGTATAAGTAGCCTAAGGGTGAATATCACCAATGAAACTGAATGCGATCAGCACATCTAAACTGTGTCACACATCATTAGTAAAATTTGCCCTAAGTAGTTTCTGAAAGTCTGTGCGCAATGGCTGGGATTTTTGTACCGCAATGCTCAACACCAGTGTTTCTTAACCTGTGGTCCGCGGACCCCTGGGGGTCCGCGAGTATATCTCTGGACTATTTAACAAGTGTAATACGATTTGACAATACAACTTTGTAGTAAAATCAACCCAAATATCACTAATTTATTTGCAAAAAGCAACACCAACCGTCACCTTTAAATAATCGTATGCTAATGCTAACGCATTTATAATAACGAAAACAAAATACTTTTTTTTTTTTTTTATGGATTTTTTATTTTTTATTTCTAATACTAAAATAAATGGTCCTGCTATTTTTTAAGGGGGTCCTTGATAATTGCGCTTGATTTCTTAAGGGTCCGCTGAAAAAGATTAGGAAACGCTGGTCTACACCAATTAAACTCATAATGTTAGTTTTAGAACTCGAGTCAGCTGCTACTAAGGGGAGTAGAACCATTGTAATGGTGGTAATGGTTTCATTTTATAGGACTGTGTCCTAGCATGACAATGTTTTTATACTGACCAGTTTGATCGCTAGTAATAAGAAAAGATTGTCTGGCTAATAACGAGGTCGACTGGGACTTCTCCTGCTAGAATGTTATTTAAAACAAACTGATAGAAAACTTATATATTAATACAAAAATACCTCTCAACCTTAATAGGTAGATATTTAAATAGGTAAACTTCATAACATTTTCTTGATAAACTTAGTTTGAAAATTAAGTATAGTATTTTTCTCCATCCAATAACATTTATGCCTAAGTATAAAATATAGACGTGAACGAAGCAGCGGTAACAGCTAGTGTTTTATTTTAAAATGTAATTAAAAGCATCACGTTAATATACATTATAAATTATGCACTTCCGCGAATTAATCACGCCTTTGCAGATAGACGTGTTTCATAAAAACATACGACTAAAAAATTAAAATATCAACGTTGAGGTAAACTGTTACCTACTAAGAACGCCTGGCCTTAATTATGATTCAAACACATTATTTAAAAAATAACATAAAATCACGCCTGTATTCCCCGAAGGGTTAGGCAGATGTGTACCTATAGTACACCCACGAACAGGGACGAGCCTATTGCCATCAACCGGGCACAAATCCAAACTTCGGGCGGTTGCAATTCTAGATAGAAAAACCCAATAACACTTTGCCCTACCTGGGAATCGAACCCAAGATCTCATGCTCAGCAGTAGCGCTTATGCGACCCTAGGCCAACGTGGCAGTCCGCAGCTTGATATTAATAAACTTGTATCCGGCCTCAATTATACCATCATAATTAAATAATAACAAAAAAAACTCCAATCAAAATAATACAAAAGCGTATAAAATACGAAAACACAATTTGAGCCGGAAAAACGTGACAGCCCGACTGTACTGAAATCACGTAAGTTTAATATTTTCATTGTGAATGTATAGTACTGTCGACAACAGCGCTGTGTGGGCCGTTATTGACAATCGTACGACAATTACAAGTACGAACCAATAAACAGATACCCTTAAAACACTTGAGTACTGAATGTACATAACGTTTAAAAATAGTACAACGCTTTTATGAAATATCTCCGTACGATTTCAAAGTAATTTGCTGATCTTCCGTCTTCACAAATTGTTTAAGTGCCTTTAAGATCCATTAGGAAACAAATACTATATTGTTCTTTGAGGAGTTTTAATGGTTTAGTTAACAAAATAATGGAGGTTAGAAATTATTTTTGCTTGTGGGAATATTATAAAAAATCAATAAATTCATGATCGCGTTAAACGCACTTATATTACATCTAAATATAGGACTTCTGCTTAATTAAGAATTACATAACGTTACCTGTGGTTCCCTTCAAAATACACCTAAGCCTTTTGGTTTCTAAAATATAGAGCAAGGTGGTTTTACTTGGCTGCCATTATCACGATGACTCACCGATTTACAAATAAACTGTCACAATTTTCACCCACTAAGGGTTAATAGGACTGCAGTACTATCCTAACTATATAATATTATAATATATATATAAATACGAAAGTGAGTTTGTTTGTTTGTTTGGCACATGGGTAGACCATGACCTGGATTAGGACATAGGATAGTTCTAATCTCGTTATACTCCCGGGATCATGACTTATACGGGTGAAACTGCGTGGCGCAGCTAGTTCTGTATAAATCTAAAAAAGGTGAAGTGAGCTGTCATTCCACCTGATGGTAGGGATTGACACTATTGACCACTCACTTCAAGCTCACTTCACCTAAGTTTTCGAGGTGAGAATAATACAGAATTATTATTATGTAAAGGGGGGTTTAGCAGTGTAAATGTGACAAGAATTGTAATTATAGTAACACTAGCGACCCACCCCTGTTTCACACGTTTTTATGACTTGACAAAACATTGAGATTTCTTTATAATATTTAAGTTTGATAAGAAAAAAACATCCGCAAAAAAAAACTCAACATTAGGGTGCAAACCGCATCAGTATAAGTTCGTTTTTTTTTTTGTAATGTGCGTTTATTTTATGCAGAATAAACAATTTTTCTTTCATTTTTTTTTTCTTAATTTAAAACTTCAAAACGTCTTTATTTTCTGTATAAATTTCTCACGACAAATTGTTTGCTCGATGTAGCGTATCTATAATATTGGATTCCTCAGGAACCTTGAACTAGTGATCTTCTAAAAGACCCAAACAATAAATAAGGGAAGTAACCGAACCTTTTAAACTTGACCGTCAGACCCGAATAATCAGTCAGGGTTAAAACGTTTTTTTCTGGACAAAGCCACTACTGCAAACAAGTTGGATGGAGTTAGGGGAAAAATAATAAAAATCACTCAAGTAAATACCCTCCCTGCATTATAGAGGAGGCCTGGCCTGCGTCCCAGCGGTGGGAACATTATAGGCTGATTATGCTAAATACTGCTTTAAACTCATTGTACTTGAGTTTAAAGCAGTATTTACTGCTACACTTGACAAACTGTACTTGAATTTATAAATAAATGCCCTTTAGTTTCGCCATGTCCGTCTGTCTGTCTGTCTGTCCCCCGCTTAGTGCAGAGACTGTTAGTACTAGAAAGCTGTAATTTGGCATGAGTATACATACTAATGAAACCGATAAAGTGGTAAAATAAAATCATGAAATATTTTTTTTTTTACATGTAAAGTGGGGATATCTTTTTTTTTTTTCGTCTATCCCATGGTGTGGGGTATCGTTAGAAAGCTCGTTCAAAAATATTGTGAGCTTGTTAAAACCATTTTTGTGAAAATTCTGTACATTGAAAATATCAAAAAAAAAATGGCAGGGGGTGTTACTAGACCGACACCGAACCCAAAAATGTGATTAAATTTTTTTTTGTCTGTCTGTCTGTTTTTTAAGTTTTGTTATATGTATACTTGTACATAATACATATATTTTAATGTTAGTTTAACAAAGAATTATATACTAATATACGACGACTACAAAACCCTAAATCCTAACTAGTATAATATTATAAATTATAAATAAATATTAATAAATGTATCAAAATTACTCTCCAACCTGGTAGATTTAATATAAATTATCATCGTATTGGTCCAATAAACGTCCAATCACTTCTGACTTTTCGGATTCATGTTTGTATTGTATAATTATCACTTGAAAAAAATCGTGAGGAAACCTGATAGATATTTCTCGACGGCATGTGAACCCAAGTTAGGCCCAAAAACCAAAAACAGACATAAAAACTGACGCCAGTTAGTTAGTTATAATATATAAAACGTTAGTCATCACACGAAAGAAGAAGAACATTCAATGCTGAACGTGACTCCGATCTAACAAAATAAACATGTCCAACTTAAATCTCTATACCAATAAAACTAGATTACGCTCTAAAAATAATAGTTGACTAACATAATCAGTAACAACAAAAACAATCCCATTTCCACAAAAAACGTGTTTGTAATACTAACAACCGACCTTTTCGATTGCACTGTTAGTACGGCCGGGCCGTTGGTATACGACTTTATTGCATTGAGTGAAAAAAGCGGCCAAGTGCGAGTCGGGTTCCATACCACCGTACAATATTATAACTTTTTTTTTTTCACCTTTTTCTTGTATGGGGACCCCCTTTAATTTGTTATTGTATGTATGTTTTATTTTTATTATTTATTGTTATAGCGGGTATAGTAGTTCACACTGTGTGAACATTTCAAGTGTCTACCTACTACGGTCTCAAAAGATACAGACCTGTAACTCTGTGACAGACGGAGACACACACACACACGGTACACATTATGGTAAAGCAATAAAGATATTGAGTATTGAGAAACGGACGGACAGCGGAACCTTAGTAAATAGGGTCCTGTTGGCACCCTTTGGGTACGGAACCCTATAAACGCTCCTATTCGCTGGGTTTCGGCTCTCGGCACGGTGCTCATATATTTTCTTTATCACTACTTACGCCCCTTGACCCTTTCAGTCGAGTCCGATTGTTTAGAGCTTTAAAAAGCGAAATGTGTGTTTGTTATTACCGGCCGACGAATAAAACGCATGGTTCCCTGCTCTCCACGACGGAATCACATTGAGTTCACGAGTTATTTAACTAAGTGCCAATTTCCCCAATGAAACTAAACGCGATCAGCAAATCTAAACTGTGTTTAAAGGCTATCAGTGTCATCCTTGTTGAAGCATATTGACACTGACTCTAACAGCTCTTGCTAGATGTGCTGGTTGCGTTCAGTTTCAGCGGTGAAAACCGCCCTAAGTGCCTATTACGCCAATGAAACTGAACTCGATTACTACATCTATCTCAGTGTCAATTTCCCAAAACAATAATGACACTGACAGTTCTTGAACGCAGTTTAGATTTGCTGATCGCGTTTAGTTTCATTGGTGAAATTGTCCGCGCTAAGTTCGGTGTCAAAACACAAGGTCTGGAACAATTCTACATAAACATAGAACAAGATTGGTCTCATGATGCTTTTTGATGTTTCCATTGCACATTGAAATGAAAGTGGCTCGAATTTATTCGTGACGACGAATCCGTGAAAGAGCTTTAAACGTTAGGAATATAAAATTAGGAGTCAAGTAACCAATAACCTTAAATTATTTTTATTACAATAATATTGTGTGGGTCGTTTATTTTCCATCAACTGGTTCAAATAAGTTTAATGATATAATAAAAGCGTCAAAATTGCCAAGATTTTTTAATCTATTTTTGACGAGATTTTATACGTTTTAATAAAATCAAATGAATTGCTATTCTGTAATTGATTTTAATTTTCCAAATTGAATAGATATTGATTTCGGATTGAACCTATAAAAAGTTTAATTTATTCTTACCTATTATCAGTGTCATGGACATAAACGAAAAAAAGGCGTATGTAAGGTTTCTGCCTACCTCCATGGGTAGAAGGCGTGAATTTATGTTAAATACATATGTTATGTTAAAACACGTATGTTTTATGGAATAGCTGATAATTCATATCGTTCGGTCCACTCATAGTTTTCCATTAGAATGAACCAACAGCTATACATATAGACATTGCTCTACCACAAAAATTCAATGGAATAACAAGACAAATTATTTAGAATGGATATGCCTAACTAAAAATTTTAAAAAAATACTGACACATTTATCTGTTTTCTCTATTTTCACTGTTATGATCATCCTACAATGTTCCCACTGTTGGGAGACAGGCCTCATCTCGTTGAGAGGGAGTGATCCGTAATACACCACGCAGGCTTAGTGCGGGTTGGTAGATGTCATATGTCTTAGAATTTTGGCTCGATTACATACCCAATGACGATATAACATCTAAATGAATACGACGATATTAAATGACGTTTGTAAAAAGTAAAAAAATAATCTCTTATTTATTTAATCATCTTGATTATAATTTCAATATACCCACATTTTAGGCTCCCGCAAACAGGCGCGACGCGACGCGACTTTAACAATACCATTTCTAAGATACAAAAAACTTCCCGGTTGAACAATTACTGGTTTCGTCGCGCGACAAGTTGCGCCAGTACACACGAGCCTTTATACTTTCAATAGTTAGGTTCTTCTTTAAACAAATGACTGTTAAGAAAACAGAGACGATCAACATTATAAAGCTGGCGAAATTGAACAAAATTGAAATAATTTCGAACAAACTCTCTCTTCAGTTCTTATTTTGATATCATCGTGTCCAAATACTATAATATTATATAAGCCTTCGTGAGCTTTTCTTATTACATTATACAGAATTATTCTTTCACGATATTCTATATTATTTCCTAGCTTGACGTGTTCAATATATTGTATTAGTGTCGGGTCGCGGCACACACATGGTATCGCCAACTGTCAGCGGGCTGTGATTGTCGTCGCCGACACGACGGTACCGTTATTTTCTACTCTGTTTTGTTCCTATTCATAAACACAACACTACATATTACTTTTTTCATTCTTTCATTTCTCTCATTTGAATTGTACAATGGCGAACAAATGTGACTACGCTTTCATAGTGACGTGTGTTTGTAATTATGATCGTATTTTACATTTTTACGTTACGCTTTTGGAACATGTTAAAACGTAAAATCTCCAAAATGGTTATCGAATTGGGCAATAACTCTAATTGCCTATAATTTCGCCACTAAACCTGTATAAAATTTTTGGTGAAATAACCGACAAAAAAATATCTACTTTACGGCGTAAAGCCCACAATCGTGAGAAAGCCGAGGTGCCCGGCCAATTGACATTTCCAATCAACTTTTTTTCGAGCCAATTATCGTCGATCGTTTTCTTTCGCAGAGACCGTTTCCTCGGCTACTGAAGAGGAATAAAAGTGAGCTAATGAAATAATAGAGGGCAGCAGTCGTCCGTGTCGGAACCTACCTCCGTTAATTAACGGCCATTCGGAATGTTTACCTACACGGACAATATTCAATTATTTTCCGTTTTATCGCACACCGCAGCCTATGCTGGGAAAAAAGCACTCGTGAATATTTTCAATAGCTTCACATACCTGTCAGGCCAGCGCTCCCAGGGATTGTTGAATGACACTGCGTTTATTTTAAATTGTCTGCAGCGACAAAATGTTTGATTTTATATTCTTTGTTAATTTTCCTCATGGGTAAATATAACTTAATATTCTGATGTAATTTTGTTGGTGCCTCGTCCTATTTTAGCATGACTAACAGGATAATTATGTAGATTAAACACCTAATAGTTCAGTTTCCTCTTCATATACACATTCTTGCCTTACTTAATAATGCAAATTATGTGGATATAAGAATTTTAATTCTGTTACTTACTTAAGTGTAATATAAATACCTACTTTATTGATATTTGTTTGTACGCAAACGTAGTGATGATAGATCTTATACAGGGTGGCGACTTAGTGAGCTGCATCCGTCAAGAGGGTGATTCTAACAGTAATACTTACTATGCAACTGTCTGTACCCTATAGGATAATTTTCTCGAATCGAAAGAGTGTTTCATGCTGTTTTTTTAGTATGATAGGTATAATCACCCCCTTCACGGATGCAAGTGTCCGAATTGCCATGCACCCTGTACACATTTTGTTTTCAAGACCTGTTTTTACAGCCACGTAAAAGCTAAACGTAAGGCGCGACGCGACTTTAAAAATACAATTTCTACGAAAGTTACATGTTAGAAAAATTACCGGTGTCGCGTCGCGTGACAACTCGCGCCAGTATGTACGAGCCTTAATGCTTATGTTTTACTGTTAATGTTTTACAAATAAACACTTTGACTTTCTATTCATAACTTTACCGCTCAATGCTCGTAACTGTGTTTAATATTCAATCGCTGGAACCAAGGTGACAATATGGAAAATCTCTTCGTACATAGAAAAATCATGGGTACGTACCTATATCCCGGGGCGGACATTTTTATTACGTTAACGTTGGGCTGCGTCCATCCAATTTGATCTGTAGCACTCCCGGATGACCGTCACGCTCGCTATAACTCTATTAATGTTGTTGGACTCATGCAGATATTCATGCATTAGTTTAAACAATTATAAGATTACACATAGGTAAAGTCAGGGAAATTAATTGGTAAGCAAATTGACTACCAATTTATATTCAAACCACAACTGTCATTCTTTGACAGTTTTATGAAATACGGCAAATTGACATCGGGTATCATTTAACAATTAATTTCCCTGACTTTACCTATACCTGTCTCTATTCGTAGTGGATGGCTCCTAGTTATTATATCTTCTGACTTGTGACGTAGTATTACTTTATAAAATAACTATATTGTCATGATTTCAGACTACCTGCAAGCGGACGAAGTCGCGACACAGAAAAACTTTACCGTGTTGTCAATCATTTGCAAAGCTTTAGAAACAGTAAACTTGTTTTTTTTTTTTAATTATCCCACGGGAACGTACTACCGGGATAAAAATATATTCCAGATACCATAACCCATGTCATGGTCTATCTAGGCGTTACAGACATGAGACAGCCAGTAACTTTCGTACGCATAATATTAGTGTGGATAGTATGGATAGGATACTTTTCCGGGATAAAAAGTACCCAGTGTGGTGCCCAGGATATTAAAGAATAATTACCTATACCAAGTTTCATCGTAATCGAACCGGTAGTTTCTGCGTGATGCCTGAATAAACAGACAGAAAGACAGACAAAAAAAAAATTAATCACATTTTTGTGTTCGGTGTCGGTCTAGTAACACCCCCTGCCATTTATTTTTTTGATACTTTCAATGTACAGAATTTTCACTTCTACAGATTTATTATAAGTATAGATAAAAATGAAATGCTGTTCGTTGGTAAGCGCATCACTTGAGAACGGCTGAACTGATTCGGCTATTTTATATATTAAAATGTTCGGAATAATCCGAATTAGCATATAATGGAAAAAAAAAAAGAAAAATAACCCGGAAATTTTTCAAATTCGAGATACACTATAAGTACAATACAAAATCAGTAAACCAATATCATCGTCCTAGAACTGACATTCCACACACAAAACTAATAAAAATCTAAGGTAGAAATAGTGATGGGAAACGCCTCCGTACGCACGAACGCCATATCGATGTAGCGAGCTACTGACAGTGCACTAATTAACTCTGCTTACTGGATACAAGAACGTGAGGGTACGGATACTGTCAATACTTGCTATAGTGACGCTGCGGGCGTAAAAATATATCGATATTACATTAATGAGGCACTCACTACATTTTGCTTGCTCGCTAACAATACTGTTGCTAAAATGCTCTCAAATCTTACAGGAAAGGGTCCATCCTTTTATCACGTGAGGTTTAAGCCACTTTTATACCCCCTCCTTCCCCTTCCTTAAACGTTGTGACGGTTTCACGTATATTTTCTGTTCTTATTAAAAAATATCATATTTGATTCTGTTATACAATAATGAGTGTTGGTATTTATTGCATTTTAATTTTTTAAGCACTATGTTAAAAAAGGTTTTCTGGGTTTTCAGATTGCAATTTTATTTTTATTCTGACACATTAAATTTTTTTTTTTCGCCGCACTATGTTATTGTCACATTATGGAAATGCACGATGTGAGTGTATTTTGGAAATGTATTGGTTTAAGTCCAATGCCATTACTTTCAGTCTATAAGATTTTCGATGCGTTTCAGCTACTCTGCTTTAGAGATTCAATACCATTAGATAAGGTACTAGAACTTTCTTTGAGATTCTGTCTTATTAATAGTACCTACATACATGATAATATAAGGTAGAGCCAATGTGGAAATGGCGTCTGGACTCAAACAATAACGGTTACCTAGAGCATTTTAATGTTATTACTACTCAAGCGCAGATGGGTTTTATCGCGTCTAATATCATAAAATAAAAATTTCTCCAAAATATGCTTTTATTTTTTGGTTGTTAAGTAATCGTAAACGTTAAAAACAAAAATGTACCTACCCATTATGCAAACCAAAAAGTTATAGAAATGTTAATAGGCTTGTAAACAGCATGATTTTGATCCTTTCATAACAGGTGTATCCTCGGCCAGAAAGAAGCCTCGGAAGAAGTGCTTGAACCTTGCCTTTTTTAATTAAAATTTTGTATGTTCAGGTTTTTATTCTTATATTGAATATGAACTGTGAATTTGGTTTAAGTTTGAATCTGTTATACTGTTATTTTTTCTTTTTTTGGTAGCTGTGTTGTGTTATTCACACTGTAGGTACGGTAAATAAGATGTGACAGTTAAAATATGGGTGATCCTTGTACTGTCTACCTTATATTAGGCAGAAAATGCAAATTAATTTTCTACATACCCACTTATCTGTTTTACTAGTGACTTCCATTAACTTTTCCCTTACAAATGAAGAGTCCCCTACAAACACAAGAAACTGCTTAACTTTGTAGTGTATCACTTTGTTACTTATTACACCCAAACATGCCATTATTTGAGCCATTAAGTTCACCAGGAAAGAGGTCCCCGCAGACACTTTCGGAAACATAACTCAGGGAATAAGTACCTACTTCATTTAAAACTCGTTATAAAAAAACATAATTATGTATAAGGTAGTAAATGCAAACATTTTTTGATGTGTAACATCTTTCTTCTCGCTTTCCTGCAATCTGTGGCAGTGATTTCGTGAAAAGGGACGGAAGTGTGTAACAGGAAGCCGGGGAAGCGCGCGCTATTTAATTTGACCAATTAGCGCGGGCGGTGGTAGAGTTCTAACTTTCTGGCCTATTCTGACAGTTGGTCGTAGTAAATAAGCTAGGGTACCGACCAAACGGGTTGGGTTAAGTTGGAAATGTGACCAACCACACGTGATCCGAACTGGTTGTAGTAACTAAGCTAGAGCACCCCGACTAAAAGAGTTAGGTTAGTTTAGAACTATGACTAACCGCACGCGAGCTGAGCGAGCGGAACGAGCTGTGCCGCGGCGGCACCCGGCGAACGCTACATCCAAGTTGGTCCCAGTTACTTGGCTATCTAGTATTTTTAGGACCCCAAAATAGGAATTATTTTCGTTTCACCAAAAAGGCACAATCATTAAATTAGATTGTTCATTAATATTTTTAGGAGCGCGTAATGGGAATGATTGGAGGTTCAAATAAATACATGTCATAAATAAATAATATAGGTAGAATATATTCAAAGGCCATTTTAGAAATACGTTTTCAAGTTCTTTTATTTATCAAACGTATGCGCAATGTATCCGTCCTCTGTCACGTATTCCAAGCAACTTTTCGGAGGCTCGTATTTTTTTGGTGAAAACTATTTGTCTTAGTATATCAGTGACAAAATGTTGCGAGCCCCGCTCGTTAATCAAACTCTACGGCGACAAACATTACCGACAAATAGATTTTCTTTTACGAAATCTTAATAGTAGGCGAATAATAGAAAATTCTTAACAGTATCATCACGTTTTCATCATCAATGTCTCTTTAATGAATTTTCACTACATTATTATGTCCTTACTTTTCCGCTCGTAGCGTTTTATTTTCCGAAAGTATTTCTATCATATTTTAAAGTATACTCTCAATTAGGTATTCTTCTTTTTATAGAAAAAAAGGTTTATAGTGAAACAATGCCAGTGTTCGTCATACCTGACAGTTGATTGTGGATAGCTCGAATAGCAATTACAAACACATAACCTGTCGCCTGTCTTCTCTAATTACTGGCATACACGTGCCGTAATAAAACTACCTACATATTTACGACTCTCAAAAGGTCAAATTTAAAATCTTCATTGAACTTTATCAAGGTCTGTGCGCAAAAATGACACATTAGCAAAAAACAGAGTCAACCATAAATACCAATACGTTTTCCTAAAAAAGAATGAAATTCAATTTAAAACTGGCTCATTGAATTTTTTGTTTCACTTGCAATATATTCAGGGGCGATAAGGTCGTCTATTATTCCAACCGCCCTTGTTGTGGAGCCCGTGGTCCCACGCAGAGCCCTTTACATGAAAATAGAATATCCTTAACTCAGCCTCGCAACAGCGGGGTTCTGGTTAAGCAGATTGTCCGAGTAACAAATGAGCCAATTCCAAGGGAAAGGCGATCTTTTAAAAATACTTTTGTGGATTCTCAAACAAAATCCTCTCAATTTACCGCTCTAGTACGGGCGGCCAAAGTACGTGTTTTGCATAATTTAATTACGGTCATCTGTTATAATGTGTGTAAAACTAGTAAATTACAATAATCGTTTGGTCAGGCAGGTAGGATTAAAAGGATACTATCAGTATGAATATTATGCATGTGAGAGCAGGTTAAGCCGGAGTCCTAAGCGACATTACAATGTCGTTTATACTTACGTAGAGTGGGTGTTATTCACCTCTCAATAATGATTCATAACATGACTATCTATGGTTCGATACCCAGCGAAAAAAAAGGCAAACTAAGCTTGGCAGGGACCACTAACCTCCCAGTACTTATCTCCGCTTTAAAATTGGTTCATAAATTGCTTTGTCGAGATTTCCGGAAAGAGTCCCCGACAACAATGTTTGCAGTGATAAAATCTAACCGAAGGTTTATAGGTCCCATTATAGACGAATTCTTGGTTCCATATTCCTGCCCTATATAATAAATGCGCTTGTTATGTGTCCCCATTGCACAAATAGATAAATCATGGAAACAAGACAGGTAGCCACAGTTATCGCCTCCAACGGAATTGCACCCGTCAAAGATTTTACAATGTAAGGATTTTACGATACGTCTTCCACTTCTCATATCTTTTTAAGATCGTGATAAAATGTCGGAGAAATTTCAAACTTATCAAGTTTATTGAACTATTAATGATTCCAATTTATATCAGTGGTAAAATGGGATTTATCCCAAACTTTTACAATGACACCCTGAGTCCTTTCTTTTGTCAATTCCTTCTTGCCCATCTTTTGGTATTTTTTACAGAACATGTTCTAAGAATAATACTTCCTGCATATCGCCAGGCATAAAGGCTACAGCACGACGGGAATAGATAGAGAATCCGATGGTATCGTGCAGACACGTACCACTGCAGTAGCTTGTGACAGCTTGCCAATGGTTATAGACTGCATAATATCTACTGCGTTTGCTAATGCGAATGAACAATCTTGTAGAAGATTAATAATGGTAACACCATTATGTTCATTCATGGCCTATGTTAGCCAAAATGGCATTGGATGTATAGTTAATTGATTCAGGCGTGACTTGGCGGAAATACATCTATATCTATACTTATAATAAATCTGTAGAAGTGAAAATTCTGTACATTGAAAATATCAAAAAAATAAATGGCAGGGGGTGTTACTAGACCGACACCGAACCCAAAAATTTGATTACAATTTTTTTTGTCTGTCTGTCTGTCGGTCTGTTTGTTCAGGCATCACGAAAAAACTACCGGTTCGATTACGATGAAACTTGGTATAATTATTCTTTAATATCCTGGACACCACACTGGGTACTTTTTATCCCGGAAAAGTATCCTATCCTACCGTTGGGGGGTGTCAAAGTTTGTATGGAAGAATTTTAACGCGCTGTCCGATTAACTCGAAACTCAATATTTATACTTAAACCCAAAAATGAAGAATAACGTGTATCAGGATTTTTCGAAATTCAACCCCTAAGGGGGTAAAATAAGGGATGAAAGTTTGTATGAAAAATCTTATTCCTTGAGGTAATAAACATGAAACTTCGCACGAATAGTTATCTAAATAAATTATAAAGTTTGTATTTTTTTGTTTCTCTCTTGGAGGGTGTCAGTGTTTGTATGGAAGAATTTTAACGCGCTGTCCGATTAACTCGAAACTCAATATTTATACTTAAAACCCATGGGGATGTATGGGTAATTTCCGACACTCACGCGGGCGAAGCCGCGGGCAGCAGCTAGTTATAAAATAAAATAGAAACCCGTTACACTGTTGAACGAATTTAAATACGAGTATTTCAAGGTCACCTTAACTGCATTTTTCACCTCTTATTGCGCTGATAACGATCCGAGCCGAGCTGGCCTGAGCAGCAATCCTATAAGTGAGATTGTCGGGCGATGTGGCTCACTCTGCGTCCATCGCTCTTCGTGGCAACATGTCATGTTGGGATTCGCAACAAGTCAATCGTCATTCTGTGGATGTCTCGTTGAGAGGTAAAACACGTGTTGATTTCTTACCGGGTTTTTTATGACTCTTTAGGAATACTTAAGCGGAATAGGTTACTAAATTTTTATCTACATCTACTGTATTCGAATGTTTTGATTCTCAATATCGCCACAATTGTGTTAGGGATGATAGAGTATGAGATATGTATGTCTTGCACCTAATTAGCATGTCTCATTACACAAAATGGCACAAAAGGGAGGACGCCTTATACCCAGCAGTGGGTGGATCAAGGTTGGCGATGACGATTATACAAAAAACTTTCTGGCACCAGCTACCAATTTTATTGTTAGATACTTACATTTTCTCTATATAAACTTTATTCAGACCCTGTTTTCCTCACCATTCAGATGCCATTTATATTAATTCTACCAATAAAACAATCATTTGGCTTCAAAAGTCCCTTAAGCTGTTCCGAAACAGTCACCTGAAGCGAACAAAGCACGTAGATTAAATATTTAGTCAACATTCTTTGTCTAAGTAAATTGCATACAATCTTGAAGTTGCTGAACAAACTGAACTTATAATGGGCAATAATTCACGGAGATACCTGACGCCAGCGTGAGCTCAACAGCCTAAGTAAATTGTTTAATATTAGTAGGTAATGGTATTTTATCGGTTGCCAGATGTTTACAAGATTTCAGATCAGATTTTTCAAGGTTTTTGGCGCTGTGTCAACTCTTTCGGTAAGTCCAAACTATTAGTTCGTATATGTTTAATTCACCTTTACTAATCCGTCTTATTTTTTTCAAAAAATAACGTAGATAGGTTAGGTATCACTTTAAGGCTCCCGCAGACAGGCGCGACGCGACGTGACAAAACAAAATCTATGAAAACTTAATGGACAATTGTTCTACCAGAATCGTGTCGCACCATCACGTTGCGCCTGTCTGCGGGAGCCTTTAATTAGTTAGTAGGTAAATGTGCGCTTTTATAATTTGCACCGTGACTATATTATCGTGGAAGTCCACGGTAACACTATAACACGGAATTAAAATGTATGAATGTATACGCCCAATAGGTAGGTCGTATTTTTTCAGCACTATGTTGTAGGTACCTCACATGCCCTAGGTAATGTCATAAAATTACTCATGTCCCTGAAGTTCAGCTCGAAAAAAAAAGTAGTAAACAAAGGACGATTTATTCTACCGAGTATTCAGAATTTCGTAAAGCAGATAATTAGACGCTAAACTTTTTGTTAATTTTAGCCTTTCATTCGGCATCTCTCACTCGAAGTGAAATGTCTGAACACAAAATCAATCAATAAATTAACCGATCTAAGAATGTTGCATTTTTTGTGGCTCTCAGCATCTGTCACTTGTCTACCGAATGATCAAAAATTCAATAAAATGAGCAGATGAACATGAACATTCCTAAGTAATTTTGTCGGTGTCGTGTGTACATGGTATGAAACAAAAATGAACCTTCAATCGAGTGAAGCGTCTGATATCAGCTTAAGCAAAACCAAATGTATTTGACACACTTGAAATGAGTAAAGCCACATGATCGATTGAGTAATCACGTTACAGCTAAGAAACAGTTTAGATTTTTTGGGCAATACCTAGAAAATATCTACATTGGACTGAGATTAACTAGTTTATAACTTAGACTCAATTTACATCGGAATGGAAGCGATTTTTTTTTGTACAAAGCATAATGAACTTTATGTCAATTGTCTAATGCACAAACTAGTTATGAGCTAAATAACAAGTCGCGTATTTTCTGGAAAATTCTCGAACATTCTCTGCAATTCTCGCAGTAACAAGCTCGTATCTAGTTAGTACGTTAGACAATTGGTATAAAGTTAATTTTGTTTAGGTTCAATATCATTACAAAAACTCTCTTCCACTCCGTTCAAGCTCCCGCAGACAGGCGTAACACGACATCGCGACGCGACTCCGGTGGAACAATTTCAATGAAAACTTCACGAAAAATTTTCTACCGGTGTCGCGTCACACCGTCACGTCGCGCCTGTCTGCGGGAGCCTTTCCGCGACAATGTAAATTGAGCCTAAGACAAGTACGCTGCCTACCTTTTGCATAACTTCTATTAATATTTTATTTATTTCAGGAATAAAAACACTAATAAACAATGATTTCTCTTGGGATTTACTTAATAAAAATAATATAAAACACTAGTAACACTGTAAAGTTGTCTGTAGAATTAATGAGCAAAAACTCCAACTTCCAGTGTCTTTAAAAATGTTCACTTTTAGTCTGTAAGCTACTATTATGCATAACTAATGTCCCTACCGCTGAAATCCAGCTATCTACTTGAGTTCATAAAAGTTGAAGAAAATTAATGATGTCATAGTGAATGGATCAGGCGTGACTTGGCGGAAATCCATGATTAAATACAATAGCCGTAGATATATTTATTATTTAGTAACCTATTCCGCTTAACTATTTCTAGACTCATACAAAACCCTGCGAAACCCTGCTGCAAAGGGTTTTTTTTCTCTTTAGGAATAGTTAAGCTGAATAGGTTACTAAATGTATCTACGGCTTTTGTATTTTATAATGATGTCATAATACAAAAATTGTATCAATTGTGTAAATGTACCAAAATAAAAAAGAAGAAAATGCGTTTATTTATGCAGTAAATGACGAAAGAAAGAACAAAAACACAAAAAAGAACAAGTTGGCGGAATATATGCGTCACATCCACGAAAACTGGGCATCGTTCAGCATAATTTCTGCGACCCTATGCGAGACAGAACCCCAGCGCTAGTTTTCAGCGACAGCCGGCAAAATCAATTGTATAAAATCTCAATTATTGTGATAAAATATTGAGTACCTACTTGATGTATCGATTATACAGGGTGTAAAAACACCCTTCATACAAAGCCGTCATCTTCGCATTCTGTATAATTATCAAACTAAGTAACATTGTACAGAATTATTTGCTAGGAAACAACTTTTATTAGGGAAGTGTAAAATCGCTGCTTCCGGTTGCACGCAATGTAGCGTACGCCAACTTGTGCTTACGGGTGCAACACTACGGCGGCGGTCGGAGCATTAGTTCATTTTAAAACCTGCTTTGGAAAAAAAACGCAGGAACTTTGACCTTCAACATCTCCATAACCAGGAGGTTCCCTGGGATGATCCAGTACAAAAAAAAAACACAATGTCGGGAAGAACAACTGATTCTCGGTTTCGTTATCGTTCAACCTTTTAAGTCTTTTATCAATGGTATTTTAAGTAATTTGAAACATTTATTTGTATAAGTATTTTTACAGTATTTTTCCGGTTGCATCCGTTCTACATTGAGATAGCGAACAGCTGACTGGCATGAGGTATGGGTGCACTCAGTACGGAATAAGTAATACTTTCTCTTGTAAAAAACGCCGGATTTGCTTTATAACTTGTTCATAATTTTATATTTCACTCTGTATTACACACAGCTAGTTTTGTTAATCTAGTTGTGTAATGCAATGTCATTCTGCCTAGCCTTTTCCCAATCATGTTGGGGTCGGCTTCCAGTCTAACCGGATGCAGCTGAATACCAGTATTTTACATGGAGCGACTGCCTATCTGACCTCCACAACCCAGTAACTGGGTAATACGATACCCCTTGGTAAGACTGGTTGTCAGACTTTCGGGCTTCTGACGACTCGTAACGACTGTCAAAGATCCACGAATGACAGTCGGGACCAACGGCTTAACGTGCCTTCCGAAGCACGGAGGAGTCTCGGTATGTAAAGATGGTCACGCGCTTGCCGGGGTTGGTCCGTGGATGGCCACGGACCAACCCCGGCAAGCGCAGCTTAACCTGATGGATCGACCCGTGCGGCTGTTATAACTTAGCCACGAGCTCCTCAGTTGTGTAGTTGTGTAATGCAATGTATTTTAGTAAAAACAAAAAAACATAATTGATGTTTTTTCGTAACAAAACAACTAGCTGTGCCGTCATTGCAAGCACAAAGCTACCTCTCCAAGCTTTCATTAAAATTAGTTCCACAGTGTAGCCGAAAAACCCACCAAAGAGACAAGCAGACGAACAGCACAATAAAAACAAAATCATCTAGACGAAATCCGGGCTTTATGTATTTCATTGAATTCGTAAATTCTGTTTAAACAAAAGGTTGGAAAGCTCTCCACAGTTTGACTCAGGTTTTATTCCAAAACAAAAATGTTGAATGTTGTTATGCAATGTGAAGTGGGATTGACTTGCAAAGCAGGCGGGCGTCTGGGGGCCCCTAGTTGCATACCGTCAGATTTGCTTGCCAACCGCACAATCAAAACCTGAAGATGTTCATAAGCCACACTTATGTCATACAGGTCTGTGTTGCCTGGTAGAGTTGATTCGGTTGAGCATTTGTGTAGGGTTGGTTGTCGACAGAAAAGCTGATTGTATAGTTTGGGGGATTCTTACGCACTTGAATTTTAGAAAATTCAGGGTGCGTATATAAACCCGTAGCCACGAGCTACATGCTCAAGGGAGACGCGTCATAGGCGTGAATTATACAGAAACGGCGTGGCGAGGACGTGGCGTAGGCATGATGCCGCTTCAAAAGTTTTCATACAAAATGTACGTAGGCCACGTATCGTGAAACATTTGAAACTAAAGCGGCGTGTCGGAGGTGCGCGCCTCCGCCACGCCACTTTCTCGCCTATGCCGCGTCGCTTGATATACAGTATGAGCAGTATTTATGCACTGAAACGTCAAAGCTACCTACTACAACAAACTTTATAATATAGTATTTATTTTTGTAAGTAACATAAACTTTTTGTGTGCATGCAGAGTTTACCTATAAGTAATTGTTACACTATAATCTGATTTATTGCGTCTGTTTCATTTGCTTATACAATTATTGGTGAACCAAATAAATAAATAAATAAAGTCAGCCTGAATAATGAAACATCGTAACGTCTCTTCGCCTCTTCTATATAATTTAAATCGCGTCCGTGCCTTATCCATTCCACGTCTGCGCTGCGTTCGTGCTACGCTTTTACCTTACGCCTTCTCTGTTTAATTCACGCCTTACGACGACTGAAAGAAATTGTTTAGAACAAAGTCGCGTCGACGAGACCGTGAACGGGCCTAACATACTTTATTCGTTCTTCCTCTCATATGTAAAGGTACCTATATGAATAAACGTGCAACACAACAAGTTGTATTAGCAACAACTAACCATCGCAAACACCAACAACAAATCAGTTTACACACAATATCACACAGCTTCGTTAGATAAATCCAACAAAAACAAAACAACATACCAACTATCTAAAATAAGCTACCAACATAATCAAATTACCAGGACTAGTCAACGTACAAATATGATAGCCGCCATACTTCGGTCCCAAGAGTGGCGGGATCCAACTAAACTTGTCGCGGTACGTAACAACAGCTGAATGTACACGGGCAACTAATTGTCGGCAACTAGGACGTCACGGCAATATCGACTTACTGCGACGACAAGATAGTAACAATTCTTGCTAGAGATACCACGGATATAGGCGGAATGAGGTTCTTCGCAGGGTGCATGGTTGTTAGCATATGGCCGAGAGTAGCGCAAACCCTAATTGCGAAACACACTTTCAATAACCACCCGAGGGTCGAGGGGTAGGAAATTCCTAATCCTAACTTCCCAATCTTCGTCCTCGGCAACTGTTCTAGGCAATACTTTCTGAAAAAATTGCCCGTCTAAACACAGTTTTATATCGTGTACATATTTGTATATTTGCGCCGATATTGACTTGGTCTAAGTCAATAAATATCCTATTATTGGATGACGACCTCGGGGTTTAGGACATGTGACTCTTATGGACTTTGATTCTGAAGAATATTTGAGAAGATAAAAATAAATGACGTAGTGGACACTACAGAACGCACAAGGGTTTACAACCAGGCATATATCTACATATCTACTGAATTTTCATCTAAGAGTGAGTCTTAGTTGAAAATTCACAGCGTAGAAGTTACGGAGACAGAAAAATAAACTGGAAAAACGGCTTGAAATCACTGACTGCTGAGGACCACTTTTTTGAAACTGTTCTATAATTTTTCAAGCAAGACTTAAAGTTTTTTCTTTAAAGTAAACAATTATTTTCTCGCTCGAACGTTGTTTATAGTTTGTTACCGACTATGTGTTCACCCTGCAAGATTTCAAAAACAATCTCCTAATAGGATCTGTACCTATTCATCGAACACGATTCTTCAATCATCTGATTTCTTTTGTTAGATAACAGAAGTAATCTGCACAACACAACACAGACTCCGTCTTATGATTCTCTGTTTTGTTAGATTTGTGGAGGTCGTGTTTAGCGCAACATTTATTAAGAGATAAATATGGTGTCTCGACAAATATTTCGAAAGGTAACATTATGTAAATATGGATATTTACATAATGTTACCTTTCGAAATATTTTAACAGCTAACCATGCATCTTGCCCACCTTAAAATTCTAAGAATGGATTTTCTGGTGTACCATAAAGTATATATAAATAAATCATAAATAAATAAATATCTTACTCAAACCTCAAATTATTCACGAAATTAATTTAATAGTACCTACTTAAGCTCAAAACAAAATTTAAATCGTTACATTCGCCCAACCGCGTCAAAAGATAGTCGCGTTTCTGTTTCGTTTTGTCACCTCTGACACGTAATGACGCAGTGACTTGACATGATTGTCATGGAAACGCTATTAATAATTGTGAGCTCACTCTTCTCAGTATGGAGACTTTTTCGCGTGACTAAGTACAACTGAGGGCAAATCTATAGCGATTTAAAAATCTTTGGTTCAAAAGGGGCCTCCACTTTCTGCGCGAGGCTGTTAGCAGCCAGAGTGGTGGTGGCAGTGGATTGGGGCGGTTTTTTACACACATTCTCAGCTGTCTATACCACTAAACGAGGCGTTCTGGCTTTGAGAAATACTTACACTTTATCTTGATCGTGTCTTTGTTTGCTTAGGCTACGTATTTTACAAAATAAATACCGTTCATTGGTAGGTACTGTTAGCGTTGGGCGCGCTAACCTTCGGAACCTACATGGGGTATGTGTTACATACGAAAATAAGAAGCATTATTGAATTTTTGCTATTTATTTCAAGAGGACGTGCTCACTTTTAACTATGTTGGGGTCGGCTTCCAGTCTAACCGGATGCAGCTCAATACCAATACATTCTCTTTATCCCTTTACGCCTGTCACATAACTGTTGTTTTTTAAACAATCGCCACATATTCAGTATTTAAACTAATCTAATTCTAAATTCGCTTCAGTGATTGAATGCAACCAGTCATTTTTCTACCAGCCTGCATGTTGTAAGGTTCACTTTGGCAGAAAACCTTTACATTACTACTTTGGTATCCAAAGAAAAAGTAGAAAAAATTCAAATATCGAAACACAAAATGAATCTTGATTTATTGGTAAAGAAGCCTGTGCTGTATGATCTTAGATCGGAGTAAGGCTACCACACCAATCGATCGATCATTGATAGAATGGATCAGTCAACGTCGATCGTCAGTTGTTGCCACACTACAACTGACGATTGACGTCGACTGCTCGATTCTATCATCGATGGCATCGATCGACAATCGATCGATTGGTGCCGTAGCACCCCAATAGATCAGAAGGCCAATTCTCGTACTTAAAAAACGTTCACATCCAAGTCGCAATCTATCAAACTTGTCAAAAAAGTTGAAAAATTGATTGTATTATTGACAGATTGCGAATGCGAACGTTCTTAAAAATACGAGAATTGCCCCTCAGTCCTCTAGTTAGACGAAAAAGAGGTACCTATATTGAACTATTGCCTGAAACTTTTACTCAGCAGTCAGACAGTGGCAAATCTTCTTTACATATTATATATTAAAGTCACTTATCGTATAGCTGTCTGTGTGACCGCGTTGTTCTTCTAAAATAGGCAACGAATTTTGATGCGGTTTCGATAATTTATTCCGGAAGGTTTATGTGTATAATAGATTCATATTCAACTTGAAAATAATAAGGAAATCTCGATACTTTGTCAAGTCGTAAAAACCGTGAAAAGCAGAGGCGGGACGCTAGTTTATAATGAAGCTAATAAATCTATAGGTAGGTACTAATATTATTAATAGTTAAAATTTGTTTGTATGTAGGGGGTAATATCTACTATCAGTCGGATTTGAAAAGCCCAAGTCTCGAGGAAGGCTATAAGCTATGTAACATCACGCTACAATTCTTAGGAGCCGAGCAAAAAGAAAAAAAGTCAGAAAGAACGCAAAGCGAAAACGAAGTAATAGCGCGGGCGGGCGATGGGACGCGACGCGGTGGGTCGGGGGCCAAAATTTCAAGCGGATGAAGTCGCGGGCAGAAGCTAGATAAACATAAAACTTTGGTTTCGACTTTTATTTATTTATTTATTTATTTAATACTTCAAGCACACAAATGTACAGAGGCGGACTTAATACTTCCAATTTATCTTTATAGTAAATTATCTTTGTTGTTCAGAAATGAATTTAACAAGAAGTTAAACAGAAAACTGTCCTGCAAAGTTTGTACAAAATAAATTACATCAAGTGCACAAACCATGTACCTCTTACAGCGCTGTGTTAATGGACAATAATGCTGTGCCTTTTAAGCAATATTAGGGATTATTATCTTCATTTAATAGACATACTAAATGAAGATATTATATAATGAGTATTATGTAACTAGCTGTACCCGAGGCTTCGCTCACGTGTGTATTATATTGGCTGAAGTCATAATAGGTATATGTATACTCGTAATAATTATTCTATAAAGGATCGTTTTGAACGAAAACTTGTTAAGTTGTAGGTACATTTTTGGTTTAAGTGTAGGAACGAAATAAATTAATTGCAATTGATGATTTCTCGTTTCGTTAATCGTTATAACTTTAATTTAACTGAATGATATTGAATAAAAATATAAATAAGTTCAAACAATAATAGTTTATTGACTTTTAAATCTTAAACGATACATTATCCACATAATATAGGTACACTAAAAGCAGAACATTTTATACTTGAACGACATTTTTCCATTAGTTACAAACAAAACCCTGTTGAAGGTATAATATTTCGATAAAGACGCCCAATAATTGCCGTTTTCCCATCAAACATTCATTAAAAAGTAATCAACACGTTGCGACGACACAGCCGGGAGAGAAACTCGCTAATTTCTTACAACAATACAAGCCCATCTCAGCCATATTTTCACGAGATTCTACTTTCGTCACAAGGTTTCTAAAAAACTCATCAAAACGAATAATAGTCCCTCGTAAACATTCCTGGAAAGTAGTTGAAAGTAACCCAACCAGAGGTTTCTTTCAGGCGAACCTACTAAATTACAAAACTTTTCGTGTAAAACGAAATTTACACACTCGGTTCGTAATAAACAATCTAGGTACGACTCCGCACTACTCAATGCATACAAAAAAGTCCCGGTATATTGGCGAACACCTGAACGACAAGAGGTCTACGGGTTCGCTTCGAATCGCTCCCGATATTCCGATCACGTGCTCGTAGGCTTAACTCGACCTCGATTCCACTCAATTTAAACGTCTAACACGATTTTATTTCCTCTAAAAGTATCAGCGGGTAGTGGATTATTGTTGTCGACCTATAATTTGAATATGAAAACCTTTCCTAGTTGGATGGAACAAACATCCGAACAATGCTTGCTCAAAGCGCTTATGCAAACCATCTCTTTGTGTTTTTGGAGTGCATTTTTCAACTGTTGCAGCCTCTCGACCTTAATAAGTGTGCAGCAATTAGCGCTGAGAGAGACAACAGCGCACGATCGTCGGGTTCATTACCGCGCGCGTTCGCCATCCGACAGCTTTAATGATCGTCGCTCGAGAATTATGCATAAAGCCATCCCTATTACGTCAAAAATTTGAAGCTGAAGGATTAAGGAGGTTCTATCGAGTGACGCGTTATTCAAAACGGGCCCATTCACGCAATGTTAGCGCTGACAGCTTGATCCACCCAGCGGGACGCAGCATCTCGGCGCGTCGCTTCAATGTGGCGTAGAAAAAACTTCAATAAAACCAGCGTAAACGTCTCTTTGTGCTTTATTGCTTGAAAGTCGTTCACTTGCTGAAACAACCGTCCCGATGCGAAGACGTTCGTTAAAATAGCTTTTACGACGCCGTTGTTATGATATTGCGTAGGAGTGTTGCCTACATAATATATCTACCTACTTATCAGAGTGTCTATAAAATAAGTATCAAGGCAAATTATTTCCTTCATGTACGAAAATGACAGCTTTCAGGAACATAACGTTCATATTGATACGAAGGGGCGCTCATTCAGTTTTTCCTTTAAGAAGTTGCTGAAATATGATCTGGCATAAAGCCACTTGTTAGAAAAAACGGTTCTCCACCTCCACCTACTTACGAATTCGGTTCACGCACAGTACACCATTCGCACGTGTCTAGCGGACAAAAAAATGTTCTGCACTGTGTTATAAGTTTGTGAGTGGAGTATAAAAAGTTTGCATAAAGTTGCACGAGTAAATTCGCGGAGCTTTCGTTTGGTGCCAGATTAGGCATGCTCCTCACTAAGCCAGCGCGTCCTTGCTCAGGGTAGAATTGAATGCTTAGTTTTATTGCTCCACGATTTTAGAATACCGTGAACATTGCTTGACCTTAGAGAAATCACTGCCTTAGCACTGCATGTCTCTATCTATATATATTATATGCTAGTCTATACATATTATAAATTGAATATATTGTAAGTACATATTATAAATTAATGTCGCTTTTTGTGTCTGTATGTGTGACCGTGTTGTTCTTCTAAACTACGATACGGATTTTGATGCAGTTTGCACCATCATTTAGAGAATTTATTCCTTTACGGTTTAAGTGTATAAGCATAATCCATATATAATGCATAATCAGCTTATAATGTGCCCACTGCTGGGACTCAAGCCTCCTCTCTTCGAGAGGGAGTGGGCTGTAATCTACCACGCGGGCCCAGTGCGGGTTGGTTATGTTTCATACATTAATATTAAAAATACATACAATAAAGAAAACTCGAGTGGGTCAGTAGTTATGTATAATCTTCTGTAGTGTATTTTTGGATTTAATTTTACTTCAAAATCTGCAAAAATACCGATAATCAGTAATAAAATTCATACACTTCATATCTATGGGTTGGAAAAATGAACCGTATCATCTACATAAGTATTACATAATAATATGATAGTGCCATCACGAATCCGGCCGCCACCTAGTAATTATGACAATATCCCTCGGGATTTTTCGCTGTAGGAGAGGCTCCGTTATGAATAATTACGGGCTGATATGAAAAATATGTAAATAGGTAGGTACCACATGTATTATTTTTTGTCGATATTCAACAACCGATGGAAGACTTTTTCAATTTACAAAATGTTATTTTACCTACTCCTTCGGCATCGTGGGTAGAACTTGGATGAAGCTGTGGATAATGATGATGAATATGACTTCTACGCAAATATGCTACAAGTACCTTTCAATTATTGAAGATGTGGCAAAGAAATATGAGAAAATGTTTTTAATTTAAGAAATTGCGAAAACCCATCCTCGCAATACCTATCTAATGATGTCGTCAGAATTTTCAAAAGTTTTCGTCTTTTCGAGAACTCTGATCGATCTTCACCATCGTTTTAGCTCAATTCTTTTTATTTAATCCAATGATTGAATATTAGATCGTGTCAGGGATAGACGTTTGTTAGGACTATTTAACTCCGCAAACAATAAAGACCGCCATAAGAGTTTTATTGAGTCGTTTATCTCTGCTGAATCTTGGCTGAATCTCAGTTTCAATCTATTTTAACGAGCCCTATAATATTTATATACCTTCTCTCATCGTACCGAAAGAAATAATTAACACCCTATCAATCTAACTAAGCACCCAAACTCATTTGTTAAACAGCGAATCTAATAAAATTGAGTGTGAAAAATTTGATTCTAAAGCTAGAAGCTAATAGTTTTTCTGTATAGTTTCTGCCTAACAAAAGCGCGAAGGAATCCGATGGGAGGAATGGTGTATACACGGTATGAATGAATTCTAATCACATAAGACAAATTGCAGTTAGTCAGTTTAAAATTCAATTCTGTCGAATTCACTTTAAATAATTGAGTTGAAAGAAAGCAATCATCTTAAATCAGGGGATTGTAAAAGTTTATTTGGTTTAAGCGATAAATAGCTTTTAGCTTAAGTAGCAAGCTTTTAAAGACTGCAAGACGAGTTGACGTTTTTTGTATGGAAGGAATGTAGCTACCTTCGAAAATGGGCCTGCAAATTATTGCTACAATGAACAGATATTTCAACGAAAAATAGTTTCAATGTGACACCGGTAACTGAAAAGTTGTGTGGTAATCGGTTGTTATGGTAGGGGGCATGTGATGCGGAGGAATGAGGAAAATGTCGTGAGGAGAGTAGGGGAAGACCAAAGAAATGATGGATGTGTGAAAGATCATATGGCTAGAAAGGAGTGACCTACCGAGATGACGACTAATAGGGAAGTATGGAGGAAAAACATGCTGCGCCGACAACAAATAAATTGGGATAAGAGCAAGATCATGATGAGGAACAGTTACAGGAAAAATTGGCAATATCATACACCTACCTGGACAAACGAGTCATTAGCAGTGCAGTCTAATGTTTGGGAGTTAATCTCTATTGGACACAAACAAAAACGAAGTGATTTCCTGTTCTTTGTCAGACAACAAATGAAAAATCAGGAATTCGAAGCGAACCCTTTCTCACATAACTTTTTTTTGCAGGATCCAGTAGTAAACGGAAAATATGATAACCATTAAAGAAAAATACAACTCGCAACAGTGCGAGTATGTCCAGGGGCCGTCTACTAATTTATAAACGTTAGAATGGTCTCACAATGGTAAATTTTTGACAGATTTGCCATACAAAAACTGTCAAAAACTCACCATTGAGGGACCATTTTGTAACGTTTATAAATTAGTAGACTTGGCCCCTGATGTATGAACGTAAATGAAGCAAATGGAGTATTTAGGATCGTATCAGGTGGCGTTATGTATTTTCGGCTTACACTCGGCAAGTAGGCGTGAATTTGTATGTATGCATTGAAAAAAACATTTAAATAAACATTTTTCTTTCTTTCAATAGTATATTTTCTCACCCGTCATCTATCATCTCAAGTGAATGTATCGCGTACTCGCGTGACACCACATTTTACCGCGACATGAAATAACTTAATGCAAATGGAGCTCCCTGCAAGTTTGTGAAAGCAAGATAAGTTGGATCCTGAGAAATGAGCTCGAGACCGCTCCTCATGTGAAAATTACGCTATCCGTTACTTCCACACTGATTCTGATGCTTGGGTGTCTTTTGCTTTTTTTATTTATTCATTTTTAAATGTATTTTTTTGGAATTCTTTAATGTATGTATAGTATGTATGTGTTATGTCATTCTAATAGCAAATTTCATGGACCAAATATGTCTGAAATAAAAGTTTTTTTTTTTAAGCCAGTTTTTCCCAGATTAAAATGAATCAATCGAAATCAGTGAAGAATAAGTATTTTAGTACGTACTTAGGTATGTTAGGTACTTTATTTTATGTGAACTTCAGTTACAGTTTGGATTCACTATTTGAAATTCTACCTTTAAGTACCTAGTCTGAATAAATAATTGATAAGGTTGATTGAAATTTAAGAGATCATTTCATCGATTACAAATTAAAAAATATTAGCTAAAAAAGCTATGTTATTTGGGAAAAACAGACGAATTTAATACTACACATTTTTTTTTTTACATGGGTTTTTATAGGCGTGAGGAACAGGGTGTAACACACAGATTACCCAATTCAATACGTTCCTTGAAATCGCACTGAGGCATAACACGTAAGTGTGTAACATAAACCGATAGAGCTGTGATAGAATTGAATTGTTCACACATAAAGTTTCGCTGGCGATAAAATTGTCTGGCGCGAAGTTATCCCATCGGGCGTGTAGTGATATTATGAAACAATAGCCAATCGAGACAGCGCATCCCTGGGGAGTGGACGACACCATCCATCGTACGGTTTTATAATTTCTAACATGACCATATTATCGTGGACGTCCAACTCCTAATATATGAAAATACGTGCACGTTTTAACGTTATCGTGGACGGAAAAAATGCATTTTTAAACATTTCCATACATTTTTCACCCTGTGTCATCGTGATGCCATGACGTGGACGTCGGCGATAATATCGTCACGTTCGATTTTTTTTTAAACTCCCTTTGGCTGCAGCAAACGATAAACAACAACATGGTGCTGCTATTTCATGGGGCAGTGTGATTCCATAGCTTGAGGCTAAATAATAAAAGGCGCACGGGTCGACCTTCAAGGTTAACTAAGGCTTGCCGAGATCGGTCCGTGGATGTGTGACCATCTATTACATACCGAGATTTCCGTGCCTCGGAGAGAACGTGAAGCAATTGATCCTGGCTGTCATTCGTAGAGGCTGTCATTTCGGGTAATCAAAAGCCCGAAAGTCTGAACAACGGGTCGTGTGAGTTACTGGGTAGTAACTGGGTTGTGGAGATCAGATAGGCAGTCGCTCCATGTAAAACTGGTATTAAGCTTTATTCGGTTAGACCGGAAGCCAACCCCAACATAATTAGGAAAAGGCTGGGCAGATGACGAGTGAGATTCCATCATAGACATTTTAAAACCTACGAAAGCAACGATTCTACATACATACATTCATAAACTCCCGCCTTTTTTCCATGGGGGTAGGCAGAAACCACAGAACGCCACCTGCTACGATCTTTACAAACTCGTTTTGCCTCGTTAAAGTTCATAACGATTCGATTCGATCAACGATTTTATAACGTTAGGCAATACACATCACAACCGCACGTCATAAAAATATTTAGCGTGAAGTTAAGCCATCAGATATGCTATAAAAAGATGGTCGATCGAGGCAGAGCATCCCTCGGGGGGGCCTTCCACGATCATCGCCGGTTGTAGTCTTCATTAGCACAGATGCGTCACTTATTGCAAAAGATAATTGACTACAGGGTGACGTGGTAGTATAATCAGACCATACGTTTATCATCTACTTAGTTAGTATAAAAAGCCACAAAATTAAACATTGGAGGAATCACTGATTCTGCTAGTACAAGTTCAACTAGTTTCGAAATCACGGGGTTCAAAACTAGTTAAATTATTTTATCTCAGTAACTTGTATCCATAAGTACCACTTAGCATGTTCTTCTACCAGTGTCGCGTCCCGCCAGTCTGCACGAGCCTTAAAAGAACACATAGGCAAAAAAGTTCTGTCGATAAAATATCCCTTCATGTATGGTATGAAACACTAGCTTATTCATACTGCGCCTCCCCTTGGGAAAACAGCATCGGCTCGAACTTCATTACCCCAGATAACAATTATGTCACTGCACAAGATGACACTGTTATGCTATCAGTCCACTGCTGTTTATACATAGGTACAGGGTGTAAAAAGACCACGACTCACATCACGAAGCCGTCATCTGCGCATTCTGTACATCAAACTAAGTAACTTTGTACAAAAATAATTGCTGGGAAACAAATTTCCCTTCATAAGCGAAAAATCGCTGTTTACGGTACGGCAGCGCGGTGCCTGCAAAGATACAGAGATCGGGTGTATAACATTTAAAACTTGTTTTCGTTAAAATACGTCAAAAACTTGGAATTTCAACCTTCAATATCTCCGTGAAAGAACCTATGGAAACTACTTTTTGTATTTTTAAATTGAAGTTGAAAATTTCAGTCTATCCCACTAAAAACTTAAATCCTTGCTCGATCGATACTTTTTTGAATAACTTGCAGGAATGGTAGGAAGTCCAAAAAATTAAAACTACAAAAAAACGCAGGGCACACCTACATTTTATTTTCGAATTTTTATTTCAGATTTTCTTTTGGCCGTCACTATTTGGACCACCCTGTATACCTATTAATATCACATGTTTATATATTCCGGTAATATTATAATAAAATATAATGGTGGTTTAGCTTTATTCCGAAAACCAATGGAAACCTAAAATCACTACAATATTTTTTCAGTTACGAGTACATGGGCGTAAAATTAAAATATAAACCGGCCATTTTGATATGCGTATTAAAATTCCTTCGTTTCCCGCTTTATGAATGAAAACCAAACGAGCTGCATATCGTTTCATACGAGCTCTGAAAGTTAAATTGGATAATATCAAGTACGTATTGTAGAAATATATTCAACAAAAGAGCTAAGTATGCAAGCAGCTAACTCTAACTTGCATTGTATACTATCACGCTTCTATTGCCCTAAGAGGGAGGTAGTAGAACAGTAGTAGTAGGTAAGTACAGAGTAAAACCCGACAGACAGCAACTGTGTTTAGGGAGCCAGCCAACCGGACAAAAGTCCAGACTCCAAGCTTCTCCTGGGAATTTCCCTGTGGAAAAACTCAATAGCTCTTCTCCCGACCCTAGGATGACACCAGGGTTCTATGCTATGCTCAGCTGTCAGGCTTGGGAGCACTAGATCAATGAAACCTAACTAAAACTCCGCCATTTCAAGTAGTCAAATCTTCGACATGAGACATCTTTCGTCTGCATTTCTTATGCATAAAGCGCCGGCCACATATAAGTGGCGTCGGGCGCGGACATTGCACGAGCGGCTTGCTATTCCATTCAAATTTCATACAAAGTGCATGGAAATAAAGCGCAATTTAAGACACACGGTATGACGTTGCTCGAACGTTGTTATCTCCGCGGTTTCCGTGGTCCACGCCGTGTCCTCGCCCGATGCCATTTATATGTGGCTTGCGCCTGAGATGATTACGCACGCAATAATACATGATTATCGCCTACGCAGTACCTACAGTGATATTTATTTCTTGTACCTACTTATAGATGACGTAATGCAGTCACAACTCATTCAAATCGGAGTAAACGTCATTGCTATATTTAACTACAAGTGCATCCCACGCGAACACAGTTCGTGATACGTAACAGCGTTGCCGTAAAAGGAAACGTGAGCAATAAATACGTACTTACATAGTAGACACGAGGTTACGTCTACGTTTCGTGGAGTTTGGCGTAGAAGCGGTTTTTTCTATGGAAAATATTTGCAAGTAGGTTCCAAGACATTTTCTCACTACCGTTCGATTCGCTATCGGATTCGATTGTATAGGTTCGTTTTGAAGGAACCGCTACAAAATAGAAACTTTTATGATAAAAAAAGGAAAAAAGGGTTAAAATTTTATTATGTGTATCGTAAGATAAATTAAGTGCTACTATAAAATATACATTGTAGAAGTTATCTTGCTGGCCTCCTTATACACCCACAAAGCTTGAATTAGGATGGTACAGTCCACGAAAGGCGATACTTTGTTATTACGTCCGGATTACCCTGTAATGTACATTGCTGACTGGCAAATATTTTACCTCGGCTTGAGAAATTCGAAACTAACGCCGCCGCCGCGCCGCTATCTTTTTTTTTCTGACATTTCACAAAACAATTGCACAAATGTTTACCAACAGTGAACCTGCGACTGTCAATGTCATTCGAGCGCCAAAAAGATCCTTCTATCAGTGTACCTATGATATTTAATTATTTTACTTTATAATTTTGGGATCACGTGGCAGTTTCCCTGAGTTACGAGTTGTAAGTCGTGGG
The DNA here is from genome assembly GCA_914767815.1 of Eupsilia transversa. NCBI lineage: Eukaryota > Metazoa > Arthropoda > Insecta > Lepidoptera > Noctuidae > Eupsilia > Eupsilia transversa. Next base: position 7,517,890 of record OU611874.1, read on the forward strand.
TCCGAACCCAGACAGCAGCTTTACTTTGTGTAAATAATTTGATCACCACTTCTCTCAAACCGGCAAAGGAAAACATCGTCGGGAAACGGGCATGTCCTAGAACCAAAAATTCGAAGACATGTAACATCTCACTCACTCGGCTCGCGTGATAGATTACAGCCTATTCCCTCTCGAAGAGCGAAGGCCAGTGTCCCAGTGGGAACATTATAGGCTGATTATGTGGCAGTTTCATATTGCATTTGTGTTTAACGTTATTAACAGTGGGATATTTATTTATTATTTATTTTATTAACAGTGTGATATTGACGTGTGATCCCAATTTACCAAAGCACACCGTACAGGAAAGCGACGTGTGAACGGCCGCAAAGTACCCTATAGTAAACTAATTTGAAATGTGGCGTTCGTTTATAAAAACAAAAGAGAGTTTTATAGCTCTCATATATAGCGTAGCTAAGTGCGGGAACCGCCACAAGACGTTTGTGTCAAATTACTCTTTTTATTTCCGCAGTTTTTATTATGGTAATAACGTGAAAAGGCCCATGAATAATGTTCAGTCCTATATCATAACGAGAGCGTGAAGTTCTTTGGCCCTTGTTGCTTGTTACCTACCTTATATTACCTACATGACTGAATTTAGTGTTATGATAACTAATGGCTACGTTGCGTACAGCCTACCGATGTTCTCATTTAAACAAAGTTTTAAATACCCTGTTCAATTAAATTAATTAATCTTTGGGGTGTCCCAGTTTTCTTGTTAGATATACGGATTTAGGTATTCTTGTTCACCAAACACCGTGCTCGGCACACGTATTAGAAATTTAACCTCTCTTATGTATTACAAAGTCAAGTTTACTTACCTAATTCTCGAAAAGTTCGAAAATCCACGTGATGATTCAGCAGTGGTAGAGCGGGCCTAAAGGCTCGTTCACACCGGCGCGACTTGTCGCGCGACGCGACTTTAACAATACAATTTCTAATAAAACTTAACGATTAAACAATTGCCGGTGTCGCGTCGCGCGACAAGTCGCGCCGGTGTGAACGAGCCTTAAAGCGGTAATCGTATTTTTTTTTTTAATATGAAATTGGCAATTCTTAGGTATAAATGTCTTACAATCAGTGTAGTACTGGACCGTGTGCTAGAGACTTAGGATTGCGCTCTCAGTAGATAGCCTAAGCCGAAACCCGAACTGGGCATCGTGTAGTTTTAAACACTTTTGCAAACAAGAATCAAACAAACCGTCCAGCACCTTTGCTATTACGGTCGCGAGGGAGATCGGGCGGTAGTTATCCTTATCAGAGATGTCCCCAGTCCTGTTCTTAACTATGGGCACAACTGTGGTTTTCATTAGGCATGCCACCGTAAAACATACTCACCCCAACGATCGTTATGTTTGAAAGATAAGTAAGTATGCTTGTAGTTCCCGCGACATGAATGGAAAATGAGTTCTAGTAGGTTTGTAGGTGAGAAATATTTCCGTCTTTATACGCGCTGTGGTCCAATTTTGGTGTGCAGTACCGATTTGGCTTGTAACAATAAGTAAAAATATATTAGGTAGGTAGGTACCTATTTCATTTTTTTTGTTCGATACAACGAGATTGGTTTTACAAGCCAACACATATTAATACAGGCGCTACAAAGTTAGGTTATAATCAATCATACCCAAACTAATATCATGGAGAGGACAGTTCGTTTGTTTGTTCGAGCATAAAAACGGCTTATCTGATTGATGTGAAGCTCTACTATCGGACTTGCTTATAATATCCAGATTGCAAAGGTTTAAAAAAAAAAATATTTGCAGAAATTCTGGAAAATAGTTTTTTTTTTTGCACCGCATTTAGGTTCATAATGCAGTGTTTTGAACACGCGTACGTTTTACTTTCCATTCCCGCTCTAGAGCTGGAGCGTTAGCCACGGATGACTAATAAACTAATCAGAGACATGCGGTTTTTTTTTTTCAAAATAGCCTTTATGCTTTAAACTTTCTATACCTACACTTGCATCAAAATTTAGGTACAATTTTGCTATAGTTAAAGCGTAGTTTCCTGCATAGCTATAGAAATGGGAATACTTAGAACCATATTTTTTTAAGGATCATACTGAAGAGAGGAGACTCCATCACGCGCGGACCATCTTGTGCTCCCCATACTCCATAACCTGTTGACTTTTTAAGCGTGGTAAGAAAGTTTTAGGTGAACTGAAAAGTTAAAACAAAACTTGTAAGTACAAATTTATTATCAAAATGCAAAAACAAACTCTTGTATCGATAAAAATAAGTAGATTATTTTTATATACAGTTGCATTATTTATAGAAAACTAGCGACCCGCCCCTGTGTTTAGCACGGCTTTACGATGAAGTAAACATGGAGATTTTTTATTATTTGTAAGTTTAATATTAGTGTATTATACACATAAACCTTCTCGAATAAATACTCTAAATGAAAGTGAAAACCGCATTAAAATCCGTTGCGGAGTTTACAAGATCAACGTGGTCACACATACAGATAAACACGAAAAGCATCTTTAATTTATACTTGTTGGGTATTTTAGTAATAAGTATATTGCAACACCAACATTAAATGTAATTTAGTACGATATTTGTGGCAACACTTCCCTTCCAACTGTGACACTGGTCCAATAAACGTGGGAAGATTTCTTGTCCGCCTTTCCTCGACACCGACGCTACCAGCACCTCATGCTGCTGCTGCAAAAGTGCCTAATTTTAAAAACATACTTAGTGATGTAATCATTTTCTAATTACTAAGTTCTAAAAGCATAAGAAACACGTTTAAAGTGCATCTACCCTTCAGTGCCAAAATTAAGTTTAAATACGAATTATTGATAAGTATATTCACATGTGGTTAAGTTTCCGTGCCGGTGAGTGTATGTAGAAGACAGCAGCTGGATGAGAGTTGCCGAGAATCGAGCGGAATGAATGCGGGAAGCACCGAACAGTGGCGATACTTGGGGGAGGCCGATGTCCAACAGTGGACGTATTTAAGCTGATGATGATGAAGACGTTAATAATATCGTAGGTAATTTCTGCTTACAGTCTTAAAAGCATGCAGGGGTTGGTACCGAAGTAGCAGAAAATATTTCAGCCGATTGCAATAAACAACAAAATGTTATGGTATAACTACTTTACAAGTGTTTACTGTTTACGTGCTCTCAGAATTACATTGACCTACTTGTGGCTAATAAATACTTCCTAGCAAAGTAATGCAGTTCAATGTTTTCGGATGCTCCTGATTGGTTACCCGCAGAGCTGTTAACTGAATCATGTTGTTTATTTTGAGAAAATATTTCATATAATTAATTTATAGTGGAAGAATATAACGTTGTTATTAATGGATATATAACACGCGCAACAGGTAGAAAAAAAACAGTTTTTTTGTTATATAGCGTATATTATACTTTCATAAAGCATTTAGTAAAAAGCTGTTATTTTGACATGACAAACCGACACTTCAATTGTATGTGTGTATGTATTATAATTTTTTCATAAATAAACGCTTTTGAACTCCCTAAATTATGACGATAGGTAGGTACATAAAGACCCGTCTACCCTGTCTGTCTATTGTTATCGTAAGTATCGTTCTCGAGCAAGTTACAGTTCATGGTGCAGCGCAGACGACACACTTTTTGTGCGATCGAGTCTGTAGTGCTGCATATAATTGCTTTATATGTACAGTTTTGCCTTCGTTACTATTTTTATTATATGTACAGATAAAGGAAGTGTATGAGTCGAAAAATATCTATCTACTTACATTTGAACCTAAGCGATTATATTATGCAGCACTACAGACTAGATCGCACAAAAAGTGTGTCGTCTGAACTGCACCCTTATCTAAACTGGCCTACATCGTGCGTCGTCCACTTGAGGAGTTCACTACATTATTTGAACTGAAGTGGTAATTCATCAATGAGCGTTGAAGTGTGGCTATCATTGACCATTTAGTTTAATGATAGGTGATACCGCTAGGCAAGGGCTCTTCCTCCTTTTTAGGGGTTCTGTTCATTATGTAGAAAGTTTGGTGGAAACTCTGTGTTGAGGCGTATTTGATCAAATAGAAGATAGATGAGTAGGTACTCACTCATCTCGTAATGCGCGAGTTTATTTTGGGAGGACTATGCCTTATAAATACAAAAGAAACATCTTCGTAATAGTATGATTAAGATGATTCGAGGCCATAATTAGCCAAGATAAAAAGTGAATAAGGAAACGTACCTCCCTCCATTTTAATCACTTTTTTATTTTCAGCTTTTTAGTTTTTTAGCATTTCAAATTACATTTAACATATAATTTGTACTGAAATACTACTGAAATGCGTACTAAAATGTGTACGTTTTTTAATAATTCTTCAAAGGGAGCTTGGTACCTACGCAACGCGTCATGCGCGCTATTACGTAGGTAGGTAGGTGTATTTATGTAGAATTTATAACTGTGTGGATTTGTTCGCAAGAAATATATTCGTGTTACAAACACCTGAGACAAACCCCACAAACAACGTGTAAAAATATAGGTATGTTTATTTTCTCAAACATGCTTGGAAGTTCGAGCATTATTTTGACAACCTTCTTCGAGATAAATCAAGGTACAAAAAAAAATTACGCATATTCGTACGAAATTTGAAATTCAATTTTTTTTTGTTTATTTTCTGCAAAGCATCGTATAAAAGTAGGTTGGAGTCCCATTTCTAACGTATGGGAAAAGTTTTTTGCGATTTCTGACATTTCTAGTAATCAAACCTTAGTGGGTCTAAAAGAGTTTTTTGGTCCTTAGCATCAAAAAAAGTTTTTGCCAAAACTACCCATTTTCTTCCTTCCATGAAGTTTTCACAGAACTAAATTATTCTACATACCTACATAGAGTCATGCCTACTAGAGTTGAGCCTTTAAAATAAGGGTAGGTACCTATATCTATTAACATAACTTCGTTCCGCACATAGGTTAGGCAACACTTCTATAACACGCAATAATTCGCTTATTTATCGAGTCTGCTCGACATCCACATGGCACTGCAGGGATCCAGCAGAATATCAGCGTCAGGTAGGTAGATACATTTGCCTGACAAATCGTGATCAAACCTATGACATAGTAGTGGCGGTTTTTTTTTGGTATATTGTTTACCTACGTAGCTCGTGGCTAAGTAATAACAGCCGCACGGGTCGAACTGTTAGGTTAACGCTACGCTTGCGTGTATGTGACCATATTTACATATGGAGACTCCTTCGTGACTCGGAAATCAGGTCAGGCCATTGGTCCCTGCCGGTTTCCTCATTCGTGGATCTTTGACAGTCGTTATTGGTCGTCAGAACCCGGATATTCTGACAACCAGTCTTACCAAGGGGTATCGTATTACCCAGTAACTGAGTTGTAGAGGTCAGATAGGCAGTCGCTCCATATAAAATATTGGTATTGAGCTGCATCCGGTTAGACTGGAAGCCGACCCCAACATAGTTGGGAAAAGGCTAGGCAGATTATTTTTCATTACCTAAGTAGGTACGTACTTAGTTATCATTTAATTGTGCTATTTATTTTATGTGCAAATGTAGGTATCTTTCTTATCTATTTATGTAGTAGGAACTCACGCAACCTTCAGGCTAAACAATGAAAAAATTAACATTGGAAGAATGTATGTACATAGGTACCTACTCAAACTTCTATTTTGCACGAAAACCCGACCTACAGTTTCATCTGAACTAAAACTATTCCCAACACAATTGGTAGTAGGTATTCAAACCCCTAAAACTTCCGCAAAAATAAAGGCGAATATCAAGTGACTACGCAGAAACACGATCCGCTAGGAAAAAGGTCCAAACTGAGTGAGGTTGCATTTATTCTTATTCTATGAAATAACATCGTCAGTCATTTCTTTTGAAAGGCGATGGCCATCGGTCAGGTACCGTTCGTGACACAATCCTGGCTGGTTGCCAAACGCGGCTAGTAAAATTGCCATAACTTGCGGCTATAGGCATAAATCTTTAGATCAGCGGGGTTACTGCGTAACTCACATACAATGGCAATGCCCTTCATTTTGACAATTCAACCGCATTCATTGATGGTCGCGCAGACTTTATCAAACATTATGAAACTAGCTGCTTCACACGGCTTCGCTCGCGTGGACCTTAATTCTTTTTCTAAAATAAAAGTGGCCTAAGTTACTTCTTACAACATGAACTATCCATGCCAATAAAAGTAAAAAAAAAAAACTTTTTCTTAGAAGTATCGTAACATATAATTAATACTTTCTACATTAAGTTAAAAGTCGTTATTTTGACATAACAAACAGACACTTCAATTTTATTTATTTGTAAAGATAATGGATTAGCAATTTCCTTTAAAATCCGTCGGTTTGTGATGGAAAGTGTAATAGTACTTTTTTATGATAGCAGAGCACTCAACACCGGCACTTAAAGGATAGATATCCATTCCTGTGTCTGTTTAAAGTACCTACCGACAAGTGCCTCACCTACCTATCTAAATACCTACAGAAACTTGTAGGGCACTTATACGTAACTTTGAATGTATTTAATGCTGATAAGGAGGTGAAAACACCTTCGATAAAGATAACCTTCGAAGTGAAAATGGGTCAACAACTCCATGAGCAGGTTCACTGATCACGTTTAAGAACAAGTTATAGGAAGGACTAACAGTTGATGTGACAACAAAGTGCGTCATCATACAACAATCAATCTACAAACTGCCTAGCCGTTTCCCAACTATTTTGAAGTCGGCTTCCAGTCTAACCGGATGCAGCTGAAAACCAGTATTTTAAATATAACCTGCTTATCTGTCATGAAAGGCTGCTTACCTGCACAACCCAGTGACTGGGTAACGCGATACCTACCCCTGATAGGTAAAATTGGTTGTCAGACTTTTGGGATTCTAACTACCAACGGCCACGTCTAATATCTACGAATATCAGCCGGGACGTGCTTTCCGAGGCACGGAGGGGTCTCGAAGTCGATATGTAATGGATTTTCAGTGGTTACCCATCCACGTATCGACCACGACAAGCTTAGCTTAACCTTCGCACGACCCGTGTGGCTGTTATCTCATCATACATGATCAGCCTATAATGTTCCCACTGCTGGGCAACAGGCTTCCTCTCGGTGAGAGGGAATGGGCCGTAATCCACCACGCGAGCCCTTTGCGGCTTGGTAGATGTCACATGTCTTCGAATGTTTAGTTCTAGGACATGCCGGTATCCTCACGATATTTTCCTTCACCATTTTGAGAGCAGTGGTGATGAAATAATTTACACAAAGTATAGCGCCTGTCTGGGTTCAAACCTACGACCTACAACTCGTAAGTCGCGGCCGTTACCACTGTGCCATCACTAATCATCCATCATAATCATCATTAATTAGCTCGAGCAGGGTGTTCGCGTCTACCTGAAGCTTAATCCTGATCATCACCGAATTACCTATGCTAACAAACTTGTGACTTCCTCTGTAGGTAATGTTAGGTTGCTGGTCCATGAGGGTCGTAGCTAGGAATTCATTTCGTGGGGGGGGTTAGGGTTGCCAACTTTTAACTTTTAATAAAGTACGCCTATGCGAAATGGATTACTATTACCTGTATTAGAGTACGGAGATAGCCTATAGCGGGTCGATATCTGGATTGAGATTCTGGTTTCTCACATTTCGGAGGGGGGGTGGATCAACCCCCCCCCATCCTTACTAAAGGCAGGGAATGCTAGATTAGCCTTTCTTACTCACATCTATTAAAAATGCGCCGAATCTTCCAGATTTTTATGGGACACCGTAATATCTTACAAATACCGATTTATCGCGTTTTCACGGTTCATTTCTCTGCGTTATCCAGAGGTGGTAATAAATCAGAAATAAATTAGGTACAAGGGGTGAAATACTGTTTTCTTACCTATTTCAATTGTTAATTAATGTCTCTTTAATATCTAGTAGGTATCTACATAATGTACCTAAACTTGAACGTTTTTCCTTTCTTTTTCATAGCAAACTTAAGTACCTACCTAGGTATGTGTAGATCTATTGAAATCGGATTTGGTAGCGTAATCTGAATTTAAATAAGGTATTAAAATAATAATGTGTAACTAGTGATAGGTACAAAATTCAACATTAGTTACATTATTTTCAGGTTCTTTTAAAATGGATTTCTTTTAAACAATAGTTGTGTTTAAAGAAATCATGAGTAGTACCATTATGGAACTGTCAATGGTACCTACTAGTGGCAACGAAGGTTAACAGCGAACTTGTATGACAGAGCTGTTAGAGTAAGTATAAAATGCTACCTACTGAGAAATTCCTGGAAAACCCCAAATACCCGCACCATATTTTACATACATAACATCACGCCTGCAATTCCTGAAGAATTAGGCAGGTGTAGGTACCTATAGTTTCGACAGTTAGTCCCATTTAATAAGGGGGCGAGCCTATTGCCAGTAACGGGTCATAAATCCAGGCTCCGGGCTGCTACTGAGTTCTGATGAAAAACTCAATTACACTGGGAATCTAACCCGGGTCCTCATGCTCAGCTCAGTGCTTGCGACCTCTAGACCAATGGGGCACCATATTAATAAGTTTTATTGCTTTATTGAACGACGATGTCCTTACTAACATTTAGTACGTATCTAGGCAACCATAAAACTATCGTTCATTCTCTAGGGATATCTCGATTTACGGTTTGCAAACAACCGCCAAGATTTTATTACTCTTCCTTACCTACTGTCACATAATAAACACTTATTTGATTGTCGTATAAATTAATTAGCTTGTATCTCCTATTTTCTGGTGTTGATTTTATCGTTGAATACCTATCTTGTAGATATAGTTTAGTCTCACTGACCTTGACCTGACCATTATTTTTTCACCAACTTGAAAAGGCCTATCAATTTCTGGATTACGCAACTTAGCCCGTCCGAAGTGAATCACAATTTTGATGTCCACTGTGTCCAAATCCATTATGGGATTTCGCTGAGGCAAATTACACTCGCATAATCTCTAGAGTTCACTTTTTCCTACGAGGGCTGGCTGGCTTTTATATTTAATAAAATATTTGGGTGGCAATAAGAACAGTTTTACAGTTAAACAAAAATGCCAAATAAAAACTATTCTTACGAGTAATGACGGAATTACGACCGAACTGTTTTTTCACTGGTTTTCCTGAAAAAAACTGATTCCGCCATACTCAAGTGGAAAACTCCACTGGAATAGGAAAAAGGTGCGGTGATTCTCTTCTTTAATAAAAACTTTTTACAAAAAAAAAAAAAAACTACTTCCAACACTACAAAGACTACTGAAAATATTTATATTTGACTTTGTAGTGTTGTAATTATATAGAAATTCGCTATGTAAATAACACTTATTAAAACATCATACAAATAGGATAAGTGGAAAAAATACGTAATATTGAAGCTAACTCAAAAACTACCCAAAGTTAATACAATTTGTATGGGACCACCGCGCAAGTTTCCTCTAACAAAAGAAAAATGATTTTTTTAAATCCGTCCACAATAAAATTGACAAAAATATCGATGGACATACGCTACGAAAATAGAACCTACTCCTTTTTGCAAGTTGGTTAAAAAGTGTGAATTATAGGCCCATCTCACTTCTGAGCCATGTCTACAAGGTGTTCTCTAGAGTCATCAGCATCACGAACCACGCTCGCTTGCCTCGCTACGTCGGTAACCTATGGCTCTACACCAAATAGGTATTAATTAATATGTACGAGTCCAGGAGAGACCGCGTATCGGCAAGTGGAGTAGGGGCCGCCCTCCCAGCTAGCCCGACGACCTTAAAAAGATGGCCGGGACAGACTGGGACACGGAAGGAGGACAAGGTATTGTGGCGCAGCTTGAGAGCGGCCTATGTCCAGCAGTGGACTTTGATAGGCTGAGTTCATTGAATATGTATGAAATCAAAATCATAAATCACATCAAAAATTTATTTCATTGAAAAGAGTATACATTCAGTTCTGAACATTAAACAGATAATACTAACAAGTATTCCTTAATGAGATACATTATATGACAAAAGTATATAAATGTAACTATCGATCGTGCATCGAATAGATCATAGATCAATACCTCACCACATACATCAAATATTTAGAAATATCCAAAGGCTTTCACAGCTCAGCTCGATTTCCCCGGTTCCTAAATCCAAAACGGATAGTAATTTTAACCAGTCTTAACACTGCTTTTGGTCTTACCGAGTAATGCCAAACAGGTGCTTTGAAATCAGAACACAATTTTAAATAGTTAAATAGTCTCCAACGCTAATAAAAACTTTGAAGATTACCACATATATATATATATATTTTTACTTTTTCTACATGCGGCCGGAACAGGGAATCCGGCATTGTCGAACGAGTTTCAGTCAATATACATGTTTAAGAAAGCACTCAACAAGTCGATAAAAATCGACACTAGAGTACGTTTTGATTAAATAGACCGCTAGGTCGGTTCAAACAGGTATATTTAAAGTCCTTTACTATAGCGAAAGGACCGAGAATGTCATCAATAAGAATCAGAAACACAATGAGTCTCTTTTTGCAATTTCTCGGTACAAATTCACGTTTCCCGGCAGCGAATATTGGTGGTAGTTACCAATTCGTGTGCAAGCTTTCACACATTACTGCAAGGCAAACTTGGCGCATCCTGAGCGTGTCAAAAGGGACTACACTAAATGCCAAAACTTTTGGCAGTCTCGGTCATAGACCGTGCGAGTAAGATGTACATATTAAGGACCTAAAAGTCTCATGTCATCTCGCTCCTGCGTATCATAACCGCAGTTCCCCCGAACTTTGGCGTATACTAAATCACATTTAATATATTGTAATATGCTAGGAGTATTCTACAGTTGTCAAATTATATTTTCCTACTATTTCATATTCAAGGAAGTACCTCGCCTAAATTTGAGCCAGTATTACCCTGATTCCGAGTAATACGCTTAAGCCAAATTAGGAACTAAGCAAAAATTTAATCAGGCGAGAACAACTTCTACGCATTACATAATTATTATAATAATATGTCTAACAACAGTGGTTACATCTAAAATTAAACAAACGGAGCTAATATAAAATAGTTAACAATTAACTTAATTAAAAATAGCTAAAACTATATCACCGGGATCATAATCATAACAGCCTTATCCAGGGCTTCATCAATAACCATTATTTTTACAATAATTTAGCTGCACCCTGTTACCCACGAATAAGAAATAGTATAAAATACTCTTAAGGGACTATAATCACGGAGCAAGATTTTCCAAGCCTACTGCGGTCACGGTTATATCTGCACTTCTTAATTTTTATAACAAATTCAAAAAAAAAAACTTGTTTATTCGTTAATCAATCACGCCGAAAATCTCCATTCCTCATTGAGAGACCGTTCACTATAACTTGTCTCTTGCCGTCATGTTGCCAACATTGCTTTTCAAGCTTAATTTCAATCTAATGAAACTTAAACTGGCGACTGACAGAACAGTAGCACAACGCTACTATAGTAATTTCTAAATTTATGTCTGTAATTTTTATGGTGTACAATGTACATAATAAAGAGTATTCTATCTGTCTATCTACTACCAATCGAGCTACGAGTCAAGTTATAATGAACACACTGTAGTCACAATCTCATCTAAGCGACAATCATGTCAAAAATTTGGTAGATTTGGTTCGTAACACTGTCAAAACTCTTGAAACTGACCACGCTCTTCCACAAAAGCCATTAATGAAGGGTTAAAGTTGAAGTATTTAAACCACATTCAGAGTGAGATTACATATAATCCGAATCTTCTTAAAAATACCAGAATTACCCCTCAGAACGTATATGGATGAATTTTGGGACTCACGTCAAGTATACACTGGACACACAATATAGAACTTTTTATCCCAGGAAAAGCTCCTAAAATCTACAAAGACGAAAGCGACCGTTTTCAGAATCGCAGTTACTGCTAAAATGCACCAAAAATTGTTTCTATAGTAATTTTTCTCAAACGCTTGGAAGTTTACGTAAAATCGCGCCGTGCATTCGCCCCTTAAGACTTCCTTAATGATATGGAACGACATATACTTACCGACTAGTAAGTAGCTATATGCAGCTACTTTACAACACAGTGACTCCATTAGGAGAAGTCTAAAGAACATTTATTTTGGTTCAAAACCAGTAAAATCGAACAAGCTATTTGATATACAGACAAATATATTCATCTTTGTACTACACAGCTAATAATCATTCTGTTGTGTGTGCATACTATTTTTTTAGCATAAGTGCGACTTGAGAGATGAGTAATGTTAAAAGAATTGACTACTCAGCACACTCCCAATTACGATTTTTGAAATAGTTGTCTGTACAGCAAATAGCTTTTCCCCGAGTACATTATAAATAAATTGACACAAATCGTAAGCTTCGCTTACTCCATGTTTACAGCGGTCGCTTCATTTCCTCTATTTGCCTCTTCAGGGTCAAATGCCCCGGATTCTGTCAGAGCCTCCACCACTAACTGTAAATAAAACAAGTCATTTGAATGACTAAAAAATAAATCAACATAAATATATAAGAACACAAAAAAAATGGTATTCACACACTTACACACACACACACACCCCAATACACACACATGTACACACACCCACTCACACCCACGCCCACATGCGCATTGACATACCTGCACCCATAATTCTAATATTATTTTGTTCATCCTAGCTGAATTGCAATTTATTCCAATTTTATTACATACTTTTATTTTTGTACTACAATTTTATTTTTTATTTTTTAAATTAATATTGTTTTAAGTTCAATTATTGATCTAAATTTTAATTCTGATTTTATTCTAATTTTATTTTCTAATTATATTTTTTTGTGTGCCTAAGTAAGTAAATGTATAATAACTATTGAACTTAATTTTAGATACTTATTACTACTTTGTCACCTTTTGGTGCATAACACTTGCTCAATTGTAACCTAAACGGAAGAAGTCACTGGCTCCTGAAATACAGGTACTCTAACCTAGCTCTGGAGCCAGGGTCTCACATTTTTCTGTAACGTGTTTTTATGCCAATAAAGATTTATTTATTATTTATTTATTTAATAAATCAACACAAATGAGTAACCGAGTCTCTCTGGTCATTTGGTATACATCCTGGGTGTAGGGTTCAACCTCCAATGTCCCGGAGAAAATCAAGTAATTTAAACCACTATTAAATGCGGATTTCACCAATGAGTCTACACGCGATCAGCAGGTCTAAACCGCGTTCAAGAGCTGTCAGTGTCACAGTCCACAAAAATTCAGATAACTCTTGAGCTCGGTTTAGAAGTGCTGAACGCGTTCAGTTTAATTTGTGAAGGTCTCATATACTGTCTCTGTCACCTTTTGGTGTATTGTAGCAACGGAATAGGTTTTTAGAACGTTTTAAAGTTAAATGTGTTTAAGGTTTTAAGGGCGAATTTCACCAATAAAAACTGAACGTGGTTTAACCAAAACCAAATTTTAGAGCTGTCATTATTTTCTTTAGAATATTGACACTGACAGCGCTTGAACTCGGTTTAGATGTGTTGATCGCGTTCAGTTTCATTGGTGAATTTCGCATTAAATTGACTGAGATTAACGCGTTTGATTTCGGGAAATTCAGGAACATACTCCTATCGCACATCATATTAGCCCAGGAATTTACAGGTTGGCCGTATCGTGGGGTAATTTTTTCACTTTAGACCAACATTTTCATAACTTTCATCACAGTTACGATGCTGATTACTTTATGCATAAAAGCACTACTTATGAAGACCCAGTTGCAAAAAAAAAAACTCGTAAAAGTCTTCTACTTTCTACTTCTCAAAAATTCAGAAAAAAATTCATAAATCGAAAACTATGAAAATTCGCGGATCATACATGGGGGTGATTGAAAATTTTATTTTTGGACGTCAACGTTCCGGCCAACCTGTATGTTAATTAAAGACGAATCTGCGAAATAAATCCTAGTGAAGATTTATCACCGGGATTATCTTTATTTACGCATTAGAAATACTGTGTAAAAAGTTCATTCAGATATCATTTGCGAAAACAGGTCGACGTAAAACTAACACTTTACGAAATATTTGCAATAACCAGATTTTCGACCTTTTTTTTTTGGTCCTCTATTCGCAATTCATCATTCCGGGGAGAACATTTCGCACTAGGATTTTTTTCGCAGAATTTATGGTATTTTCAATTTTGTTTTTTTAAGAGACATTTAAGAGAATAATGAAAACAATGATAAATCTGATAGAATGTACGGATGAGGGTTTTGCTACTTACTAGATCATTTGCGTCCGGCGCTGAAGCTGTAGTATCCATTCGGTGACTGCGTCGCACCCTATCTTTCTTTTTTGGAAACTTCGAAATAAAATCTGCTTGGTTCACATAGTTTACTGGTCGTTCCATCATGTAAGCTGGATTTATTTTGACATCTAGAAAACAAAAAAAAAGGGTCAAATTAAATTACAAAAAAACCACCCTAACATAATTGTAGATTAATCACTAAAAAGGGTCAAATTGGTTGGGTCACGTGCTGGTTATCGCTATCTAAACATGATAACGCAAAAAAAGATTTGATGTTTTTTTTTACCGTTAATGTGTAGTGTTGTTACTTGGAATATTCGTTTTGTGTAAACATCACAGACGTAATGGGTATCGATATCCAAACACGAGAAAACAAAAATAAAACAGAATTTCTCAACTATCATACTTCAAGTTAGTGTAATGCTGCAGCAGACAAAACAATATTGTTACCTTGTGAGTGTTGCTTTTTGTCTGTGCTTGTTATCCTGTCTGTATCCTTTAATGTATCTGTTTGTATATGAGTCTATTGTTACTTGAATTGAACTAATTTTATTAATTTTATTCAAAAAAAAATCATCAAATCTACTTTTTTTTTGATACCCATCATTACGACCCAGGATACACACGTCTGTGGAGTTTCGCTAGCTTTTTTAATTTGACCCTGTAGTACTTGAAGCATTTTATTCATCTAAAATTACGTTAGGATTGTTTTTTTGTATATGTACATATTACAAAATAATTTTCTTTATCAAAATCTCTACTTACAAATATTTATTTTATTTTATTTACCTTGTCCAAACACTTCAGGCACCATGTAAGGATATAGCCAGCCCACCAATGGGGTTAATCCAGAAACATAATGGGCCTTCTTGTGATAAAACAATAGGCCATCCAATTTCGGGGAGTAATTTGGATAATGTGGGATTCTCATCATGAAACTGTAATTGAAGAATTATTATTATGATTGGGTATTTTTAATCAAAACAGCGATAATTCCTTACTATCCTTAAACGAAATAATTACTTATACAGACATGTGTTTATCATCATGATCTGCCTAGCCCTTTCCCAACTATGTTGGGATCGGCTTCCAGTCTAACCGGATGCAGCAGAATACCAGTATTTTACATGGAATCAACTACTCATCTGACCCCCACAACCCAGTTAAAGGTTAATACGATACCCCTTGGTAAGAGTTAAGACTGGTTGTCAGACTTTCGGGTTTCTGACTACCCGTTACGACGCAAAGATCCACAAAAGACAACCGGGACCAACGATCTTACGTTCAAGAAAAAATAACGTAAATAACGCAATGAATGTTGTTGTACTTTAGGGGTATAAGGAACAGGGTATAAAGTTCACTCATCCTCTATAGAAAAGGGAGGATCCTCCGACCAGACGGTTATTGTGTCTGGCGGGCAATTGCCCAAGGACTCGTTGGACATCGCGACGCCCCCGTCAGGGGGCGTGGCGAGCGGGGTCAGGGCTTCGCCCCTCGCCCGCGGAGGCTATACAGTGGCCCGCAACTGCGGGCCCTTCGGTATGGTTGCCTAAAGCGGCTAGTGGAATTGCACGCGTTTTACCGCGTGCGTGTGACTGGTTGCATTGTGTTTTTCTGTAGGCGCGTCACGACGCTAAATCCTATAGCGCCGCTTTCTTCACGACATCTAGGCGGTCTGTCACCGCCAGGTGAGACTCCCGGTTACCCGGGAGAGGCCCAGCGAGGACGACCAGCGACTAAGATGCCGACTAATGCCCAAGGACTGATGTCGGATAGTCTTATATATATGAATCGCGCGGTAAACTTAAATAGCGCGATGCAGGATCTGTGACGTCAGGTCTTTGATGCATAGTTCGCATGTGGCAATGTAGATGCCGCCACATCACTCCCCTCCGGAGACCGGAGTTCGATAGTGGGCTGAGTCTCGTATCTTGCGATGCTTCACAGTGCCAGTTGAGATTCCAGTGAGTCGGAACCGGGTGCCGCATAGTTCACAGTGGGTCGGAACTGTCAGCAGTGATTCCCCAGTGAGTCGGGGTGGCGCTGCGTTGTGATCCAGTGAGTCGGATGTAGTTCAGCGCCGGGTTGTGGCTGACTGCCGGCGTCGACCAGTAGAGGGTTGAAGAGCTCTGCTTGTGGACCGGCCGAAGGTGCAGTGTGCTGTGCCAAGGTTGCTGATGAGGCCGAGGGTGATGACCAGGAATGCGCGTTCGTTGCATGCTGGTGGTCAGGATACCCGTTGAAGTCGTGGGTGCTGGCTGGCTGTGTGACTCGCCTCACGAAAGCTTGCGGGAATGATGTTGATGACGTCACGCTGAAGTAGTTGCACGAAGGCTGCGTTTACGTTCGTTCATATTCGGGGTCACCAATTTAGGGGTATGAGGAACAGGGTGTAAAGTTCACTCATCCTCTATAGAAAAGGGAGGATCCTCCGACCAGACGGTTATTGTGTCTGGCGGGCAATTGCCCAAGGACTGATGTCGGATAGTCTTATATATATGAATCGCGCGGTAAACTTAAATAGCGCGATGCAGGATCTGTGACGTCAAGTCTTTGATGCATAGTTCGCATGTGGCAATGTAGATGCCGCCACAGTACTGTCATAATGAAACCGATTAGTCTAAATCGTTTACGAAAATGTGTTACGCAATTAGATAGCTGGTCATGGTTAGTGTGCCAAATTCCATAAAAAAAGGTCTAGCCATTTTGCTTGATTGAGTAACAAACAAACAAACTTCCACATTTATAATATTAGTTATCACTTACTCTCTAAAACTATCTGGATCACATGGTACTTTTGGTATAATTTTAAATTTTAAATGATTATCTTTTGAACGTTTCCCCAAATCTGGTATTTCTTCTATCTGTGATAGCATCCAATAATGTCGGAATTCAGTCTGAAATTATAGAAAAAACTTTAATTAGTTGCACCGTAAAAGTAGCTCAGTGTTTGTATAGGACTTGGGAAGTGAGGACAGACTTTATTGCTGTCACAGAGTCGTCTTATAATTATGGTTAGATTTGGGGACCAACTCGGGTGATAATCATATGATTTCTATAAAGTCTGTCTTGCTGTGGGAGATTTTATTGTATTACAGAAAAGAATAAAACGTACACTCTTTCACATTTAAGCATTTGTGTCAAAAATATTTACCAGCCCTGAAAATTAATGTTTCTTACCTCTCCATCAGCCATTAAATGGCTGTTCCATGCCAGTAGATCCAAAATATAGAAGGTATTTGTAGTAGGTATTAAGAAACCGTCCAGTATACAGCAACGACTGTTACGGCCAGGCGAAACCTGGCTACCGCCTGGCAACACAGACTGAATTGTCCTTACAAGGATACCATCGCGGGAAAACAGTTTGGTTTTGCCCTGGAATTATAAATCTGGACTCAGTATCCCTGGATGGGGCCAAGGTTTGAAAAATACAAAACCTCTTTGTAATATTAGTTTAGAAAAGTTATTTCTATGTTTGTAAAAGGTTAACTCTGGAAAGACAGAACAGGACACAACATAAACGAAACACCAGTGAAGACTGACATTAAAAAATCGTTGACTGGCAATCTATGTCCCTTATTTTTTTCTCACTAAGTAGGTACATGTTCATTAAGATATTTGTGTAACTGTTTGTTCTCCGGAATAAAATAAATCAATAAAACATTGCGTAAACATTACATAGTTCATGACAAAACCCTCTGTCGCAGCTCGCAGTCATACAGACACGAGAGTGATCTCCTATGGGTTTTTTTTCTGTTATTGATCTAAAACCGATTATAGATGAATCACATGAAAAATACAAAACTGCTTACCCGACTGGCCACCACAAGCGTTCTAATACCTTTAGGGCAGGGTACCACATACCAGTTTTCGTGGAAATCGTCTGGTTTTTCTACCATCCATTCTGACTGCATAAGAACTTCCTTATATGCGCATCTATTGAAACCAGCAACATAAATTTGAGGCCTATAAGTTACCTGAAATGAAATAAACAGTTTTATTATACTGGTTGAGGTTTTGGACAGGGATCACTACAACAGCTAAGGCAACTTTAAGAGAAAGGAATATTTAATAATATAAATTCATACTGTAATAATATAAGTTTATACTTATATTATTACAGTATGAATTTTATTAGTATTATAATATTTATATAATTATTCAAAAACTTGATTGTCCATTAGTAGCCATAAGATTAATCAGCATCATAAATTCATTTATCTTACCCTTTCCTCTTGGAAGATGTTGCTTTCTTCAACAGCCTCCACTAATCCCAGGACTCCCCGAAATGTATCCGTAAGCACTGAACGGTTGCTGAAATTACAACAGAGGATGAAACTATCAACATACAATATGTAATCTTCCTCCCTCCTACTATTTTGCTGTGCCTGACAGGGACCATAATGATCACATATAATTTTAACTTACTAAGTACACATTGTGGAATGCAAATAAAGTATTGAGTATTGAATACAACAGGGTAGACTTAGATAGATTGTCTTATTACAAAAACTTTTTACAAAAAAAAACCAACCGACTTCCTTTGGTCTGGCCTTTGGTTTTGAATTTTCGTTTTAAGCCACCGACTTCCGAAATTAAAGTTATTTTTCACTTTCTAGTGTTTTTTTTGGAAGTCGGTTGGTTTTTTTTTTGTAAAAAGTTTTTATTTTTCACTTTTTAGTTGTGGTACCTACCCCCTACAAGTTCAAATATCACGACCTGCTATGTAAATAACACTGACATGAAAATGTTAAAAGATCGTCCATATAGGCTAAGTGGGAAAAATACGTATTAATGAAGCTAACTCAAAAAGTGCTCAAGCTAAGTTAATAAAATTTATATGGGACCACCTTGAGAGCATACCCTTTCAGACAAAAAAACAATTTTCAAAATCCGTCCTCAATTGACGAAAATATCGACGGACATACACAAAAAAAAAACATACATATGCTACGAACATATAACCTCCTCCTTTTTGGAAGTCGGTTAAAAATCAGTTCTAACTTTAGTTATTAGAGTGTTTAACCGAGAGAGTGGCTCTCTACCTGTGTTTACGACAAGGTATAAAATATGTGGTGGCTCTAACAAGGTGGATGGGATGGACTGGATGCGGAAGGCAGAGGACAGGGCCTTGTGGCGCAGCCTATCCACTGCTGGATATAGGCCTCCTATGTCCAGCACAGGACTGCGATACGCTGAGTGATTTATAAAACTTTGATAAGTACTACATGTTGTGTTTGTTTCTATTGTTTATCATTTACATCTGAAACAAGTTGTAAAGAGTAGTTGTATTCAAAACTTGAAGAAAACTTGTCAAAAAAGTGAACTAAATAGTAAACAAAACATATCTGAAACAATGTCAACAACAGGTATGATATAATTCACATACGAGGCAGTTCCAATAGCTACCTTCAGCTGTTTGCATGGAGGATGGATCTGGATTGCCCAATAATGCGGTACGGGACCAGGCTGCATATTGAGCATTCCAGATACAAACCTAAATTTAGATTAAGATAGTAATAGTGTAGTGTGAGAGTAATATTTTAATTATTACTTATTATTGTAAAATTTTAATAAATAAATAATTCATGAAAACTAACAATACTAAACTGCTTGCACCATTGTTACTAACACCGAAATACTAACAAAAATATGAACCATAGAGTCTGAAATAAAGTTTAATTATTATTTATTTATTTATAATATTAGTTAGGATACTATTATAGTTTTACAAGGAACCCTTATAGTTTCGCCATGTCTGTCTGTCTGTTGTATTGTGTGCTTAATTGTGTAGTGTGCTATAAAGTGTTTATTAAATTAAATAAACTGAATAAGATAACAACAACTACCTAATGGTACACAAGAACACAAGAAATCAAATAGGTGGAATTATTTGTTATCATTTTATATTAAGTATTATTGATTTCATTTGTATTCTAAGACAACTCACCGACCCAATATTGTATATCTGCTTTTTCTTTTTTTGTTTCTTTTATTGTATATCTGCTTTTTCTTTTTTTTCAAAGTACAAAGGTTTTTGGTATGTTTTAATTCAAATGTCTTTGATTTGTGTAAGGTTAAATAAAAAAATTACAGATTTATATAATATATATAGATAATCAAAACTTACGTTTTTTGAAAATGAAGCATTTCCCTCCGCCTCTCCTCTTGGTTATCCAAATCCCTACCCATATTTTTGTACAATCCATCGAACTTGGTTTTACTCAGTTTTTCCAACACTTCTTCCATGATTGAGTTTTTGTAGGTATAAGATAAAAATATAGGCAATCTAGCAATCAATACTAAGTAATTTCAGACTATATTGTCATATGTATTCGAACAGAAATAATAATTTTTTAAGAGCATTGAGACTGAGACAAAATGAACAGAGCACTAATTTGACATTCGCTCGCAAATCGTTGAAATCAATGTACACAGCTGTCAACTCACAGAGTCACAGATTACTATATACTCAGAGTCAATGTCAAGTCACCGTCACCGGTTGACTTCATCACCGTCGGGAACTCGCAGTTTGTTGATTTATTAGTCGATTAATTTATGTCCAACACAACCCTGTAGGTTGTGTTGGACATAAATTAATCGACTAAAATACGAGGACGGCATAAGAAAATATACACTTTTATCGACTGTGAAAAAAAAGAACTTACGTAAATTAAACTAGGAACACCGAAAGTCTGATATCTAATTGCGTAACATATTTTCTTAAGTAAGACTAACATGTTTCATTTTGACAGTTCAACAACATTCATTGCGTTATTTTCGTTGTAGAGCAGGTTTTTTTCGAACTTATGAAGCTATGGATATGGATTAGCAATCTGTTCCAGATTGTGATTGATCGTGTATTACGCAATTACAATGCGTCCGACATGCACTTTGCCGGGTTTTTTTGTACTGAACTTTAGTAACTTTCTGGTTACGGAGTTATTGAAGTTCAAAGTTTCAACTTTCTTCAACGAAAACAAATTTATATGTTGTACCTAGGTTGCATGCCCGATAACCACAAAATTTTGTGTGCGTTATTTGCGCGCTCCCGTTATCAGAGATTTTTCACACCAAAAATAAAAGCCGTTTCCTAGCAATAATTTTTGGCTAAGTACATTTTCCGTTCAATCCAATCGTCGATGAGACGAACAATTCGATTCGATCCGAATTTTTTGATTCGTCTAAGAATGTTGCTGTTATGAATGTTATGTTACGTATTCAACAGCATGGCAATTCAGGGATTGAGCAGTTTTGCAGCGGGAACTTTAAAAAACGTTATTTTTGAACAATTTCTGTACTCACATTTTTCCTCAATATTCTGACTATCATTAACTGTGCATATTGTGAAACAATGTGAATAAGTGCCTACCTACTGAAATTGCACATTAGTGGTTACTTGCACTACGTAAATCGCCCCTTATAATACGATTTTTTTTTACTCCTTCTGTTTAATTTTATCTGTCGTAGTAGAGTAGATGATAGTTCCTGATCTTGCACGGTATGAAGCCACTGCACTGCCCCATCAGATCGATACTACAGCTCATTCATGTTGGTTGTATGTAATGTAAGTAAGTCTTGGGGTGCCCTTCAAAACAGTCTTGTGAAGGTAACTGGGTTTGAGTAACATTGGTTAGGTCGTTAGTATAGGTACATTCATTCATAATTCGAAGCACAATAAGAGGAGTACCTACCGTAAATTAGGATAAATAAATTATAAACTCACTTGGCTGGTATAATCATTATAATATTTATAATTATTAATATTTAATTAAGCTTTAAAGTGTTAACTTTCGTTAGAGTCAAGTGTCCCCCCCCCCTGCCAGCTAAATGGTAAGTTCTGGATATGTGGAAAAATTTACAGCAGTAGTTATAACAAAATTATAAGGAAAACTATCACAGCCAAGTAGGCTCTACAAGTTAACAAGTAATTATCGACCAAGTTATATTTGCAGTTGCAAAAACATGTTCTCCCATACGAAATAAAACTAAAAAGTTAAGTTTTTTCTTGGGATGAATTCATCAATTCATCCCAGCTACCGAACCCTTCATTGTGCGTGGTCCGACACGCACTTAGCCGGTTTTTTTTCCGAATGCGCAAGGGCAGCCATTACGTTTAAGTACTTGCGTTTTGTGCAATTTGCAACTCAGTGTAAATGGTACATATTTGTTACGGCAACGTGGGCGGAGGGTGCGTACTTACCTATAATTTTTAGTCTCCTCGCACTCCGAGCGATTCAAAGTACCTACCCAATTACGGACACAGTTTACAGCAGGCTGACTTAGAATTCATTAGCAAAGTATAAGGTACCTACGTACTTAATACTAACTTAATTATTATTCGGTATGGCGCTGCTTATTTTGTCAGAAACTTCCAGGATGAGCCAATATATCTTAAGTTTATCTATAGCATAATATTATGGAAACAACAGCAGAATTTTAGTACTTATGGGGATCAATTCAAAAATAATGTGAGCATGCAAATGATACAGACCTACGTATTAGGCTTCCTGTACACGACGCCGCCGCCGGAGCCGTACCGGGCGGGCGCGCCGCCGTTTTACACTAGTACACATTCGTACAGACGCGAAAATATCGCGGCACGATTTTATCGCGCACTGGATTTTCAGATCTCGGTGTTTCAGAATCCAACAGAGTGCATCCCAGCGCGTCGCAAAAACATACTGTTGGATTTTCAACTCTCGGCTCTAACCAGAGCGTTGAAAATCCAGTGCGCAAACAAAAATCACCGTGGGAAAAATAAAAAATAATAAAAAATATGCTGTTTATTTTTCATCTTGCGGCTAGACTAAGTAGGTACCTAAATTTATAGGCGCCGCGCCGGTGCGGCTCCAGGGTCGTGTAGGTACGTCGACGTGTATTTTTTCAAATTTCCCTATGTTCGATTCAAATCTAATGGCGCCTCGGAAATTAGCTACTCGCTGCGCAATACCCCTCGTATTGCGCAGCTAATTTACCCCCACTACTACATGGAAATGAACTGAAGAACCTGCTCATCGACTCACCTCATGTTCTGAGCCGCCATTATTTGAATCGAACTGTACCTACTGATAATAAAGTTCAAAAATACTGAGTAAATCATAAAACTAGGTGTCTGGGAAGCCAGCATCCGGTACAATTTTGATTGAATACAAAAAAAATCTCTATAAAAGAGTACCTAATAATTGATTTTTTCTCAGAGTACGATGTTATAAAGTCCCCTGAAAAATATAAAAAGGCAAGGTTTATAATATAAACCTTGCCTTTTTATATTTTTTATGTATTTGCCATCAATTTTATATTTTTATGCAAACGCTTCTTATTGCAGGCGCCATCACCAAGTCAGTAGAGTTAAAACTGAATACGTAGATAGAGTTGTAAAAGCCTACTTGATCTCTTGTGTTTTGACTTTTTTTATCTAACTGCTATTATCCACCAAAGGTTAAACTCCCCTTGCCGCGGTCGGTTCGTGGATGGGTGCCTTTGGGTCCCGGCTCTCATATAGATCTTTGACGTCGCCGTTATGGGTAGTCAGAAGCCGACAAGTCTGATAACCAGTCTTGCCACGGGGTATCGTGATACCCAGTAACTGGATTGTAGAGGTCAGATAGGCAGTCGGTCCATGTTAAATACAGCTGCATCCGGTTATACTGGAAGCCGACCCCAAAATAGTTGGTATAAGACTAGCTGGATGCTAGCTGGTAGAATGTTGGTTAGGCAGGTTTATTTTTTTATTGTAGAATGGGCCTGCTCTTGACCTCATTCTCACCTGATCTAAGTTAATTATAATTACCCTTAATTAATATGCATTAATTTCACTTTAGAGAGCCATATGATGGCCATAAGAATTGAAAAGAAATAGTATTGTTCCGTTTGTGATATTATGGTAAAATAAGACCTGGAAAAACATGTTTAGCCACCTATAATTGGTAGGTTTTCAAAGAAATACGTGTGAACTTCTGAATTATTCCGAGACAGTTTTTATAAACTAAGATAAATAATCAATCAGCCAGCATACTAAATTATGCGGTGCTCCTGACCACCATGGCCATACGTTGGCTCTACGTTCATAAACCTGCACTTCTGCGGACCTAAAAAAACGCCACTGATGCCGCACTGGGCCCAACTCATCTAACTAAATATAATATTTTTACCTTTGCTATCGACTCGAAAAGAAAAGAACTAAATTGTGTAATGAGTGTAGTGACTTATTGCTTCGCACTACTCATTCTTTATTTAAAATTTGCCGCGTAATGTGGTACGTTGTAGGTTGAGCATTTATTATGTGTCATTTTTTGTTGTTATCATGTGTTTGGTGGTTCACAGTATGTGATTTTTTTTTAAATTTTTTATAATCTTTGTAATCACAGTTTTAAGTCAATTACCTCCAGCGTTGTATAGGCAAATTAGTCGTTTCAATACTTATTACTCCCACTTATTCAAAGGTAGTGTTGCTACAAAAGTTTATTTCCTACAAATTGGGGAGGAAAGTTAGGAATTACTGCAGACTAACTTTGTCCATGACATATCTCCATACACTAGCATCTCGTTTGTGGTCCTTATTCCTGCGTCCTAATTACGTAACACACGATCAATCATAATCTGAATCATTTTGAAGGATATTGCTAATCCATTGCGTCATATTTATGTTCGAAAAATTTATCTGCTCAGCAACGTAAATAATTAAAATGAGTGTTGTTGAACTGTCAAAATGAAACAGATTGTGATTGATCGTGTGTTACGCCATAAGGGTACTAGTGTAGGTGGGTAGGTGTAGTGCTAGGGTGGATTTTTGAGATGGAGCAGAAAGCACCTTAACCGCTGTCGCTACAAGAAAACGGTCTTAGGAGACTATCCTTAACTTTTTGAAACATTTTGATCTGCATTCACAGATTTTGAAAAGAAGTACAATCAGCAAGAAAATGGGCAGTTTTCACAAAAACTTTTTTTTATGCCAATCGATCCTGTTTCTTATAAGGATCAAACAAGTCTATCGGAGCAACTGAGGTTTGAGTACTGAAAAAGTCAGAATTCACAAACAACTTTTTCCATACAGCCTTGAAATTTGTAATCGTTGTAAAAATGCTTGTCCACCTAAACATTTGTATTTAAACAATATTTTGATTTTATTGTAACGAATAAAAAGGGATAATTATTATGTATTAGTGGTACTGGTATTCAGCTGTATCTGATAAGACTGGAAGTAGACCCCAACATAGTTAGGAAAGGGCTAGCTAGGGTGATGTATTAGTGAACGGGCAGATAGGCAGTCGCTCCATGTAAAATACTGGTTTTTAGCTGCATCCGGTTAGACTGGAAGAACCCAACATAGTTGGGAAAAGGCTAGGCAGATTGTTTTTTTTTTTTACTTTTTTACATATGAATATTTCCTTTCAACCTTCCTTGAACTCCTTGGCGGTTTTATGAATAGTTTTCAGTTTTACTAATGTGACATTTTTTTATGCTCAGTAATGTTATATTTCATGGCATCTTCATAATTTACAGCCCAATTTTATTCACTGCTGGTATAAGCTTCTCTTTGTTTGTGCCAATCTTCATAAGATTTTATTTAAGCTTGTTATTAGTACACACGGCTACACATCAAGCTATACATTTCCAGTATAAGCTGACCTCGCATTGTACGGAAATCCTATACAATGCGAGATCAGCATTAACTGGAAATGTATAGCTTGATGTGTAGCCGTGTGTACCTCTAACTACGAAAAAATACTAATATAACAATGTTATTTGTTACGACCGCCACGCGCACTTCGTGAAACCGCGATAATCACAATCGCTCCATTTATGTTTAAAAGATCGTTGCATACTAATACTACACAATCCTCAATGAAATATTGTACAAATGTAAGGGGAAATTAAATCCTATTATGGCAACATTCGTAGCTAGTCAACGGACATAGCCGACAAATTCCGAACGTGTGATTAGGTCACGTGGTACTTTTGGAGTCTTCGTCGTGGCGTAGCTTGTTCAGCTGCTCGTCGAAGCGGCTGTCGGACGGTCGCCTCTCAGCGAGTCTGCGTACGATGTAGCGGCCATTTTTGTTCTAAGTTCATAATAGCGTGCGCATATTTTAATGTATTTCGAAGGACATTTAGGCAATTTTCACGATGACTATTATAGTTTTCTTAATAGATACTTCAGCCTCTATGAATCAAAGAGCTTATTTGGGCGGACGCCCAACGTTGCTCGATGTAGCCAAGGGCGCTGTGGAAACGTTCGTAAAGGTACGTGCAGTGTCATCGACTCGTCAACCGCCTCGTTTTTGTGATCGATTTGTTTATCGCGTGTTAGTGTGTTGGACTGATTTATTTTATTTCATAGGTTCGTCAACGTTCCCCCGAAAGCAGAGGCGACAGATATATGCTTCTAACTTTCGAAGAACCACCCGCGAACATCAAGGTTAGTATATCAGAAAGAACTCGTTGGCGAAGATTTGTGGATTGTGCATAGGTGTGAGTGTTTAAGCCGGTTCGATAGTGTCTAAATGTCAAGCACCGTAATCTGCAATCCAGAACATTTACATATTTTGAAAGTGCGAAATTTACTGAAATAGACAGCACGACGTAAACAGGACGAACCGCCGCCGTTGCTGCCTCCGCGATAGCGCTCGCTACTGCGCGCTCGTCGCACACTCTCATTGGTCGAGCGCGCACACAACGAAATGGCGAATCGGGGGGAAATTCAAACTGAATCATACAACACAACCAATTAATTTCTCATAAGTCTGAAATTGTATTGTTAGGAATTAATCATGTATTGAATGATAACGTGTATTGCTACACTTTATGATTATTTTAGGTTTCCAAGTGTAGACATGAATGGTGTCCCTAGCCACTGTTACTATCTATGAAATATTTTCTGAAATACTTTTACAAATAATGGGTTCTTCTAATTGTTAATTTTCAGGCTGGTTGGAAAGAGAATCTTGCAACATTTATAAATGAATTAAAGAATTTGCAATGTCTGGGCTTGACAACAATGGGTGCAGCCTTGAAGCATGCCTTTGATGTTCTAAACATAAATCGCATGCAGACTGGTATTGACACATATGGGCAAGGAAGATGTCCATTCTATCTTGAACCTTCTGTTATTGTTGTCATTACTGATGGAGGAAAACTTTCAAGCAATGCTGGCATTCAGGAAGAGGTGAGTCACTAGACATTTGATTAAATTACAGTTTTTTATCATTTTGCTAATCAGATTTAAAAATGCACTTAATAGTAATATGTAAGCATAGTAGGTGTCAGGTGTAGGTACTATATAAGCATAGTTATTATGATTGTTGTAATTTTGTGTTCTTCTTTCTTTATTTTGGAAGTTTCTTGAATAATTATTTTAATTTTTGTTACCAAGTTTTAGGTCTAGTAGTCTAGACCTAAAACCTAACCTAAACGTAACTATGTGATAAAAAATACTTTATTGGAGTTAATTTATGTTTTGTTTATCTATATAATATTATTATGAAGCTTTAGCATTTCATGCTTGCTTGGGAGTAGTCTTAGCAAGGGTCCAGTGGTGACAGACTTATATAAGATTATTGTACACAAACTCATTTCGTTTCAATCAGCTTCCCATATATTTTGTTTCAAACTTTATATTTGAAATACTTGTGTAATAATCTGACTAAAATAATAAGTACCTTATGTTGCAATTCTTAAGGTACTTACATAATTATAGTTATTTTAAGTCGGATTCAACACCTGTGAAGATTTATTCTTAACCAGTGGAGGGCTAATTTGACAAATGGGGTGCCCCATTTGCCAAATTATGATGAGTAGTTTAGCAGCTATATCTGAAAGAGCAGGCAAATTAAAAAAAAAACCAGTTTATCTTCCTCTAATAACATGGTAAATTACTCAATATTTTGCATACAAACTTACATTTGCCGTTGGAACGTTGAACATGTTTTTCAACTACAATGTTAAGTTTGTTCTTGGGATAAATAAAATTCATCCTAACTACGGAACCCTTCTTTGTGCATGGTCCAACACGGACTTGGCCGGTTTTTTTAAAAATGATTCTTATGCATACTTGAGCTTAGTCAACACATTAAAAATGCTTAATTTTAAAACTCAGTTGCAGTACCTATTTACCTCCTTTTGCTTTAATTGAATTCTAAAATGAAACAGATTAGATTGAATAATGGTTATACTTACAGAATATTTTTAAACGACTTTAAACAACAGAATTTTATGCATTTGGCGATTATCTTATTTTAAGGGTTCCGTACCTTAAAAGGAAAAAACGGAACTATTATAGAATCACTTCGTTGTCAGTCTATCAAGAGCCTTTTTCTCAGGAATGAGTGGAGGCATCAAGTTGAAATTAATATCAAATACGTAGGTCTATGGTCCCTTGAGAGCTGTAAAAAATCAAGCTTCTAATTCAACGCAATAAAAAAATACGGCCATTTATGCGACATATTATGATACTTGCAAATAAATCAAACCCTATAATTATAGTCCTTCCCGTTGACCTAGAATCATGAAATTTGGCAGGAAGCAAGGCCTCACAGCAAAATAAACTTAAAAAGTCCGATAAGTAATAATTAATTTGTTGTTTTATCACATTAAAAAAGATATTTTTGCGATTACAAACTTACATTTGCAGTTGACCATGACGCACCTATATCGATTTATGGGAGAACAATGTTAAGTTTGTTTTTGGAATAAATTCATCCCAACTACGGAACCCTTCATTGTGCGTGGTCCGCACGTAGCTGGTTAGTTAAATGTATGTTCACAGATTTCTCTATGATTAATGGGCCGATTTACGTGATTCTTTTTCATTTGGTAGAGGACGCCCGCGCGGTTCTCCCATATCAATTTTACTAACTTTTCATCTCCAGTTAGTTTCAATAATAGGTTTTTAATCCAGTTCTTATAAGTTGATTATGTTGTTATCTTCACATAGTAAGTTGTGTCACATGAATTTATGTGGGAGGTACTAAGACTGAAAAAATAAAAATAATTTTAGTTTATGAAGTCGGTGGCAATTTGGCAATAAATAAAAACAATATACCAAAGTCGTTATTTTAACTAAATCCGCGGTTCCGCCCGCGTCAGATGTTTCATTTTCAGGGTAAAAAACCCCTCGTTTTCCGCTATAAACCCACCCATACAATACACTTATAGTTTAATAATTTATTGTATTGACTCAGTTGCAATCCATCTTATTATTTTTGATGTACTTACCTTATATACCTACTAGATAGATACTTATTGACATCATAAATATCTGCAATTATTAATGATGCTCATAAATTTTAGCTAAGGTCTGGGCCACGCCACACCATAGGCACGTTACAATTTTATGATATGCGGCTATTGATATTTTGATAATCGCGTGGTGTCAACTTTTTGGAATTCGGTTGCTACTTCATGGTCTAGCTTTCATGACTGCATAGATGCTGTATTTGCGTTTTCCTAGTACCTAATTATTCAGAATAAGGAAGCAGTAACATCTCTCGCGATCACTCTTTAAAGGACGTTACCGTGGATCGGTTTCGTGGCCGGTGGCAAAATCAGTTGTCATTTATTCAAACTAGGCTGAGAATCAGCACTTTTTGAACGTCCAAATTACCATGTCTGTTAAGTTAGAGTTAGTTTACCACTATACATTTGTATGCAAAGTACCTAATCAACATTACTAAACACAAAACATTAAGTAAATTATTTGCCATATGTCAGCTAGCACACGCCAATGCCAGGCTTTCGGTTGCATCCTGCATCATGTGCTGCATCTTCGTCATTCTATTCGGCAATCGCTCTTACTTAAAGTCGTCATGTGTGTGCCGAACCTAAGATACTTCTTAAACTTGGTTACTGTTAGTTAGGTACGTGTATGCATAACTCCAACTCGCATCGCATCTTAGGTTTGGAGGTCGCGCGCATGCTTTATTCAAATTTCACCAACAAGTGTTTCATTTGAATACTGTGTCAATAGTACCTATACCTAATAGATTTTGGGAAAGTCTGGAGTTATTTAAATTCAAACTTATCATAATTTACAATAATTGTAAATTATGTAAATTACATAAAATTAATTATTAAAGGCAATGCCAATTATTGGCATTGCCTTTAATAATTAATTTTATGTTTTTTTTATATTCAAATAATTTATATTAAAAAAAATGTAATTTATAGGTACCTGTGTAAGACTAGCTGACCCTACAGTTTGTCCTGTCTGTCCAAATTTCAATAGTTCATACATAAATCCCATTGAAAACAGGGCGTTTAGTTTTTCCCGAATTTGAATATCTTTCATTTTTGAAACTGTACCGTGTTACATATTAAACGGAAGTGCTTCTTGTGAAGATCTCAAATATATATATATTTTTTATAATTTTAAAATAAAAACTTTTAAAGATATTTAAGAAAATAGATGAAAATGTACCATTCCCTCCTCTTATCTCCGAAACTACATAGCCTAATATTTTGAGAAAAATACGGAGAATGGTTCTTTACTCATAAATTACAGGAAAACCTATAAGAACTCTATGATCTTAAAATAACATAGAAAGTCTCTCAATATTGTGCGTACACAATAAATAATGGCATAAATTCATTCCAACTACGAAACCCTGCATTGTGTTTTTATTTTATAGAATAAAATTATAGATATACAATGAATAAAGGAGATAATAATAACTATTTCAGACATACATAAATCCATTAGCGTCAGGTAAATCTATATTCGTGTTTGTAAGAACCTACATAAGACCCATGTAAATCACAAAAAAACAAACGAATTCAAATTGAGACGTGAGTTATATCGCGGGTTTCAAGATGAGTCAGATGGGAAACCTAACGGGCGATTTCGAAACTCGCATAAACAGATCCTCCGAAGAGCTGTAGGTAGCGCGCCTTTAAAACAGCTTAGGATAAGGTTAGGTCCGTATCTATACCGATATTATGTCATGGAAATAAAATGTTTTTCGTTTTTCTCTTTCGTTCAACAGAAAAATCTTTATGGTCCTCATAATTATGATCTGACCGATTATATCTGTGTGACATAATTATGAGATTTTCCGGTCTTCTCTGAGTATTCGGATAGGAAGCACCGAACTCTAGTTTTAAAACATAATTTATTTTTGTCGCGTAAAAGTGTTGGTACAATTCTACGTCCAGCAATAAAATCGTTTATCATTTACCACTTTTATCAACAACAACTATGCTTCTTCCAGTTTAATCTGCCAATGAACTGCCCGATACCTGGTTCTGAGTTGACCCGCGAGCCGTTCCGATGGGATCAAAGACTATTTTCATTGGTGCTGAGGCTGGCGGGGACGCCAGCCGTCGAAAGGGACACTGGCCTAGTCCCTTCTGATTCTTCGCCTATCGATGCAATGTGTGAAGTTACTGGCGGTAAGTTACCATTATAAAACCAAATAAACCTTTATATATAGATATACAGTAACGTTCCAAATTGCTTCTAACTATGTAACTTTTATCTATATCTTTCTTTATCTAAAAAGTACCTACCTACCCATTCAAGACCATTTCGTAAACAAACAACTAAAGATATCTTTCCTATGTCAATATTAGTACGAGCTTTAAAATATTTGAGTAGATTCTTTTACAGATAATAATAAGTTCAAAATATTGGGAGTCTTAAACGGATGTAGAAATTTCATATTAACAGGGGATAGTAAGCCCTTTAGAAAACCAGTCTGACTAGTTTTTGTGCTGTTCATTTAGAGTCAAGGTAAAAGTACCTATTTTCAGATATAAGTTTAAATATTATTTTGTGCTGTAGAGCTAACAGCTGGCTTAATTCAACGGCCTGAGAGCTTAATATAGCAGGGAATACAGTTTTTTTTAACCGAATTCAACAAAAAGAGGAAAAACTTTTTTTTTTAATGCATGCTGCTCAGCGATAATTCTAAGCCATGTCGACCGATTTGGATAGGTGGCACCTTAGGGATGGTCGCATAGAAATTTGACCTAGTTCTGATGATTGCTTTTTGAGTTAGCTTCAAAATACATATTTGATCTACTTCGTCTATGTCGATGATGTTGTAATAATACTGCTTGTTATGTAAAAAAAATATTTGCGTAGAACTCAACAACATAAAAAAAATAAAAAAACTTTAAGTACCAAAAAAAAAAAACAAACGACTTCGGAATTCGTTGTCAAGAAATGAAACAAACAAAACAACTAAAGCCACCGACTTTCGAAACTAAAGTTATTTTTCACTTTGTCTTTTGTTTTTTTAATAGATGAACTTGCTAGATTTATACAGGTGGATTTTTGAAATGGGGCAGTAAGGACAGGTAGACCTTAACCGTTGTCGCTATAAGAAAACGGTCTTAGGAGACTGTCCTTAACTTTTTTTTTTGCATTTTGATCTGCATTCACATAATGGTGTATTTTGAAAAAATCTACAGTAAATGGGCAGTTATCACAAAAACTTTTTTTGGTGTCAATCGATCCTGTTTCTTATAAGGATAAAAAAACGATTACACCAATAGAGGTTTGAGTACTAACTATAAAAGTCAGAAATCGCAAAAAACTTCCCATACATTTCGTAGGCAATGAGACTTACTGCAACTTACTATTTTACGAACTTTTTATAGACAAAACATAGCGACCTTACTGCGGCGCGCTCAAAAATCCACCCTGTAAACTTATATACTAGTTAACTTTAATTTGCCTTAAAAAAAATACACGTCACAATAAATAATAATTCTACTCCAGTATGGGTTTAATTTTATTACCTATACAAAAGTAGATTGTATAATTTTCCTGTTAACTTTTATTTGAATGTAATTATATCAGTAGTGCTGTTTATCATGTGGTAACACGTGTCTGGATTCCCGGTTTTGAGTTGCAAACACGTGTCTTGTTTCCCGGTTTTGAGAGGCATGTGTCCTGGTGGAGTAAAGTTGTTATTTCGGGATTAGCAATAGGTACCCATCCAAGTATCAAGTTACCTCTCTTCTTAATATAATCGGAATCGGCCCTCAAAGCATAGCGATCCGACTGGCATCCTGACTGGAGCGAGAAATTCCTTATCGTCGAAATGAAATGAAATGAAATGAAATCTGGTCACACTGAAACAAATACGTATTGGGTCCTTTAAACTTTGTTTTGAGAGCTTTGCACCTCTTTGCAAGAAGCTATGCGTTTAGCCACTCCTCCAATCAATCAGTGATTTTCTCCGTGCCTTATGATTATTTTAATAAATATCTGACACTTGTCAAATGTTAACCCAGTTTCCAGACCTTTTTTGTAACTTGTTCTATGGCAACTTACTGCTACTGAACTCCTGAGTTGTGGGTAGCAACCCACAACTCGAAGAGTTCTTTCATTTTCCCGTTTAGTAACTTAATGTTGTAGCGAACTGGAGCAAGTATCGGAAGCTTGGAGATGTTACTGTCAATCACTGTTTAAAGATCCGCAGTCGCAAATCTTTGCATCAACAGAACCAGAGAGTGATGAACTGGAACCAGACATTCTTGAGTCAGAAATCCGAGCTGCCATCAAGCACTTAAAGAATGGAAAGGCTACAGGCTCTGATGCTATCCCAATCGAGACTATTCGAGCATTGGGAGAACGCGGCGTTCATATATTTCACACCATCTGCAATAAGATATGGCTGGCAGGAAAATGGCCGTCAGAATGGGCTCACACGGTATTCATTCCTCTTCACAAAAAGGGTTCCACCAAAAAGTGTAGCAACTACCGCCTTATTGCTCTGATCAGCCACGCAAGCAAAATATTGCTACACATTCTCAACGAACGTCTGAAAGCACATCTGTCGCGAGAGATTGCCCAAGAACAAGCTGGGTTTGTAAAGGGAAAGGGAACCCGTGAACAGATTCTCATTGTCCGTCAGATTATTGAGAAGGCACGAGAATTCAACAAACCGACCTACATATGCTTTGTTGATTTCTCAAAAGCATTTGACTCAGTGAAATGGCCAACCTTGTGGAAGACGCTATTGGAAATGGGCACACCTAAACACCTTGTGCACCTTCTTAGAGAACTCTACGAAGGAGGAACAGCATCAGTGCGAACAGACGACCACGTTTCGGATAGCTTCCATCCCAGTGCAGGTGTCCGCCAGGGATGTATTGTATCGCCACTCCTATTCAACATCTACACGGAGCTCATTATGCGAATCACCCTCGACGACTGGACTGATGGTGTTGCGATTGGTGGCTACAAAATTGCGAACCTCCGCTACGCTGATGACACAACCTTGTTTGCGACTAGTGCTGAACACATGGAGGAACTACTCCTTAAGATGGAGCGCGTGAGTCTTACGTTTGGATTGAGGATTAATCGCAGTAAGACTAAGATGATGATTGTAGACCGTAGCAACAACAACTCACCAGACATGACACAGATTGCGAACTGCGACGTAGTTCAATCCTACATATATCTTGGTGCTATGGTCGCGAACAATGGCAGCTGCGTGGATGAGGTGAAACGGCGTATGGCTATGACTAGAGGGGCAATGGATAAGCTTAAAAAAATATGGAGGAATCGCAACATAACTAAGGCCACTAAGATCAGGCTCGTCCGTACACTTGTGTTCCCCATATTTCTGTACGCAGCTGAGACGTGGACATTACGAGAACTGGAAAAGAAAAAAGTTGACGCTCTAGAAATGTGGTGTTGGAGAAGAATGCTTGGGGTATCATGGACAGAATTCCGGACAAACGTCTCCATACTCCAAGAACTCGGCATCAAACAGCGTCTAACAGCACAAGTACAGTCTCGAATACTGAAGTTCTTTGGTCATGTCTCAAGGCGGAATAATGACTCCATAGAGCGTCTAGTGGTGCAGGGCAGAGTGGAAGGTAATAGGCCACGCGGGAGGTCACCGATGAGGTGGACCGATCAAATTAAATCCGTGGTTGGAGGCCCTGTAAATGAATGCGCCAGACTGTCACGTAATAGAACCAGATGGAGAGAGATCGTGAGGCGGGCAACGACTACACTTGCGATTGGACAAAATTCATCGTGACCACGACCGCTCTGTCAAGAGCGAAGCGAAGAAGAAGAAGAACTTAATGTAATAGTTATCAGACATATAAACATAATACCTACAGAATATTTAACCACAATCGGCTATTAAAATTAACTCTTCGAGTTGTGCGTTACTGACTACCCACAACTCGAAGAGTTCTTTCATTTTCCTGTCGAGTGATTTTTATGTAATATCTATCAGACCTCGCTTACACCCACACAATAAGCCATCAAAGTTACTAAATAAGACCTTATAATTTTTTTAAACGATGAAGGAAACATCGTAAGGATACAATATGTCGAAGTCCAAAACTCGGTCACACTTGATATCTGTCCGCCCGTTTGGTGGACTACGATGCACTTGAACTGATGCACAGAAACTTCAGAATGATCCTCTTATTATGTAACCCGATAATTTTCAGCTTGTTCAATATTTTACAATGTATTCCCTACAACTTTCAGGCCGTTCCTACTGCATCACGTCCCACCGCATGTTGATGCAGTGCATCGACAGTTTGGTTCAGAAAGTGCAGAGTGGCGTGGTAATCAACTTTGAGAAGATTGGCCCCGACCCGCCACCTATAGAAGGGGCTAACAGTAGGGAAGGCGAAACGGACGAAGCCAACCATGAGGCGGATAAAGAAATGGATGGCGATGGGGAGAGAAATGGAGTAAGTTGTTTTTTTTTGTATTTTATCCCTAGGGGTAACTTTTTTTTCAACTGTCGTGCCGGGTCGAGATCTAGCACAATATCAGCTCATAATCCTGGTATGGTTATTTGATGCGGAGGAATGAGGAAAATGTGTGGAAAGTTATAAGTATGAATTTGGATGGCTCTAAGAGTCGAGGAAAAATAAAGAAACTGATGAACTGTGTGAAAGATAATATGGCTAAAAAGGGAGTGACTACCGAGATGACGACTAATCGAGAAGTATGGAAGGAAGACATGTTGCGCCGACCCCAAATAAATTGGGATAAGGGCAAGAGAAGAATGATGATGATGATGAATCGTGGTAACAGTGGTAATTAGCAGGCGTGGCTTACTGCCCAGGAAGCGCCGGATGAACTGTACAATGTGGAGGCTCCTCTATATTGTACCCTATTTGTCCTAAA
Organism: Eupsilia transversa; assembly: GCA_914767815.1. Classification (NCBI taxonomy): domain Eukaryota; kingdom Metazoa; phylum Arthropoda; class Insecta; order Lepidoptera; family Noctuidae; genus Eupsilia; species Eupsilia transversa. The sequence continues at coordinate 7,554,305 of OU611874.1, forward strand.
AATGTATGTTATGTGTTATTCCAAAGTTTATCTACTCTACGTTTCCTAAAAAGGTATAGTTATGTGTTATTCCAAAGATTATCTACTCTACGTGCTTAATTTGACTTTATTCCGTTTCGGCGTGATAGGATCTTAAAAAAACTTAAGCATTTATAATCAGGGACCGAAATCGGTATGATCAATACGGGTATTTTTCGGTTACAACATTTATATTTTTACAGGTATTTTTAAAGGTTACCTTAAATTGAATACAACCAGTATTAATACCGCTTACCGAAATAAAAATTACCTCTATCTTTTACACGTGCCGTCGGCATTAGTCAAAGGGCGCGCATCGCCTGTGTTTGGAACCGGTATTAAAACTGTAACCTAAAGGCTCGTACACACTGGCGCGACTTGTCGCGCGACGCGACAACGGTAATTGTTCAACCGTCAACTTTTCTTAGAAATTGTATTGTTAAAGTCGCGTAGCGCTGTCGCGTCGCGCCTGTTTGTGGGAGCCTTAAAAGAGATAGATATTTCTTCTTCTTGGGTTACCCAGATAGCGGTTACCTTAGTCGTAAAAGTAACCAAAATTCTTCGATACCTGTACCGTAACTTATAAAGGTTTTCGGTCCCTGGTTATAATAAAAGGAAACTTCTATTGTAACAGCACGTCTGTAGATCTCATAATATACAAAGTGTTCATTCGTTCTTCAATAACAATGTATTATCTTGGAGAACTTTAATCCATTTGTTGCGCTTTCTCTATAAATACTATAACAGTAGACGTACGCGGCTGCACTTGTGTGTTTTTTCTGAAATTGATGTTACTCCTGCAAAATAAAGAATTATTTAGTTTAGTTACGAAACATAAAAACCGGCCAAGTGCGTGCCGGACCCATGCACCATGAATGGTTCCGTAATTGGGATGAATATTTCTCGAAAAAAATATGAAAAAACAAAGTTATTTCAGAGGTTGTACATCATAATCTTTTTAATTATGGAATCCTACAATACCCTACACGCTTTATGTGGATTGAGTTTTTTTTAACCCTCGGTTAGATGTATGGGGAGTGCCACTTCTTATTATTTTTTTCGTTATTTGACTTCATTTGGCTTTGGCATTTGGCTACGGAACCCTGAAAAATGAACGTGCTCGTTTATCTTTACAATGATAATATCAAGCGAGAAACGTAGAAATGGAGTAGGCTACGTAAAATATGTATTAATAATACCAAGTGAGCTTATGGAATCACTAATATATAAGAATAAGCCTGCTCATACGAATATCATCAGAATCCTTAACATTTTTAAATAGGCATCTGATGAAGTGACAATTAACAATAGATTTAATAATATTCTTCACATTAAAACATTATCTTGTGTGAGACTTCACTTAGTCACGCTTACGGTACTACGTTCAATGATAAGCAAGTGCTTTGTGACGCAAATGTTCGGTGCAAAGCCCTACGCACCTTCTAATCTATGAACGTAATATCATTAAAATTTCGAAACCGACCCATTAAGTACAAGTATATAAGTATGTACACTGTTTTTGTTTGTACATGTGACTGACTGTTCCTAAATTGTAGGTCTGACAAAATTTTCGTTTTTTTAAATAATTACGTTTAAACTAGATGACTCTGAACTTTCTTATTACCGCGTGAGACAAGATTTAGATATTTCGGCTTTGGGTTTTTCCTAAAGTAAAACAAAAAAAATTACTAAAAAGTACTAATCGAGCCATTTTCGAGTTTTTGCGAGACTAACGCACGGCAATTGATTTTTATCTGAATAGATTATTAGTGCTTCCCCCCAATAAAAATTGTGGAATACTTTCCAAAATGTTATTATATTATTACTACGTGTTATCTCCTTTTTCAGTTAGGACTGAATTTATATCGAAAAGTCGAGACCATATTTTTATCATTTTAAGTTTTTTCGTTGCTCTAGCGAGACAATATTTAAAAAAAAAAAAACTATTAATATTAGAAACAAATTGAAACACGTATTCTTAAAATAATATAATACACAGGTTGTCCTTTTTAAAAGGTTTCCTTTATAACTTTTTAACATTTTCTCATTCATAACAAGACAGCAATGAGTGACGTCATCGTTACTTTTAGAACTCGGAACTTCACAAAGGTTGAATCCTTCCAAAGTCGGGCCCGGGCTATAGATAGAACTAGGACAAAGAGGTGTACGCAATCGTTATATGCAGACGTAATTGATTAATTTGGGGCTTATTTATTTGTTTCTTCTTTTAATAGTCCTTCTTGGAACCGAGAACATTCGTCATTCACCTAAAATTTAGCAATTTTGGCTATAAGATTATGGCAGTATTGTTATTTGCGGTACCTAATTACTCACGGTACTGCTAGACTTTAGTTTTTACACATTACCACCACATTATACGATCTCATACATTTAAAGAGTTGTTAGTTTGCTAGAAACGGTTCTATAATCCATATTGGGAAACTATAGGCAGAAATGATTGAACTGTTTTAGCATCACGAAGACATACAAATCCTTATATCCCATTGCACTGTATTTTCCTACAGCAGGGAAAAGACCTCCCTTTACTCTTTTCCGCACACTTCTCTGTTAAAATAGGCCAGTCCTTTCAGTAGGATTCAAACTCCTCCGTAGTAGGAATCTTCGCCTCTCCCTACCGTGGACTCGCCCGAGATTCAATGGGACCCTGTAACACCATCTTACATCATCATCATTCTTCTACTAATATTATAAACTAGCTGCTGCCCGCGGCTTCGCCCGCGTGAGTGTCGGAAATTATCCCATACATCCCCATGGGTTTTAAGTATAAATATTGAGTTTCGAGTTAATCGGACAGCGCGTTAAAATTCTTCCATACAAACATTGACACCCCCCAACCTTTTAGGGGGTAGTTTAGAAAAAACAAAAAACTACAAACTTTATAATTTATTTAGATAACTATTCGTGCGAAGTTTCATGTTTATTACCTCAAGCAATAAGATTTTTCATACAAACTTTCATCCCTTATTTTACCCCCTTAGGGGTTGAATTTCGAAAAATCCTGATACACGTTATTCTTAATTTTTGGGTTTAAGTATAAATATTGAGTTTCGAGTTAATCGGACAGCGCGTTAAAATTCTTCCATACAAACTTTGACACCCCCCAACCGTAGGATAGGGTACTTTTCCGGGATAAAAAGTACCCAGTGTGGTGCCCAGGATATTAAAGAATAATTATACCAAGTTTCATCGTAATCGAACCGGTAGTTTTTGCGTGATGCCTGAACAAACAGACAGACAGACAGACAGACAAAAAAAAATTTAATCAAATTTTTGGGTTCGGTGTCGGTCTAGTAACACCCCCTGCCATGAATTTTTTTGATATCTTCAATGTACAGAATTTTCACTTCTACAGATTTATTATAAGTATAGATGTGAAAGTTTGTATGTTTCTTAGAATTTGGATGTTTGTTAATCGATCACGCCGTACGGCTGAACGGATTTGGATGAAATGTTGATGATTGGCATAGAGGTTGACATGCATGACATGGATTGGAACATAAGATACTTTTTATCTGGTACTAGCGGTCTCCCGCGGCTCCGCCCGCGTGGATGTCGGTTACCGCTGCAAAAAGCCTACCCAGGAAAGACATGGTCAGCAAAATGATTCCCAGGTCAATTCACAGACACTCTAACCTCCCTTGGTGACGCCCACTTCGCAACGGGCCGTGCAGCAGAAATCGTAATATTTTAATTTCGCCATAACTTCAAAACCAAACGTCCAATTTTAATCATTAAAAGACCAAATAGTATCTACATAAACTGTACTTAGTGATGAAATAATTTATTTTGATAAGGATTAATAGCATGAGTAAAATAAACGCGTTTAAATGTAGTCCAAAAAAAAATCAAGATTTTTAAATAAAAAAACGGTTGACTCGACATAGATAGGTATAGTGTGTCGCGGACTTTTTTGTAGATATTTAATTTTAATTAATTGTAGATAATTAATTAGAATATTTTATGGTTCTTTCTTTTATAGTTTAGGCAGCGTACGCAAAATAAGTAACTTTTCTGGTTGATTTTTTACACCTTGAGTCCGATAAACCCAAATATCTTACGGAACCCTATTTTTTTCCAAAATAAAATATAGCCTATGTTACTCGTGGATAATGTAGCTTTCGAATGGTGAAAGAATTTTTAAAATCGGTCCAGTAGTTTTTGAGCCTATTCATTACAACCAAACAAACAAAGTTTTCCTCTTTATAATTTTCCGTGGGATAATTTCTGACCTTTAGGCCGCGGACACAAAGGCAGCGGCGCGGGGAGCGGCGGCGGCAGTTCCTTATAAAACTATGCATATAAACGCGCCGCTCTCGCGCCGCCGCCGCCGCCGCTGACTTCGTATCCGCGGCCTTACGCGGACGAAGCCGCTGCGCTAGCAAAAGCTTTAATACACATACTTAAACTCACGCCTTTTTCCAATGTAATCTAGCCAAACCTACAGAACACCACCTGCTACGATCCATACATAGTCCTTAAAAGCTAGAACTTAATAGATTTCTCCTTTTACAGCGTTGGAACAGCGGACAGTACCAAACCCAGAGCGGTCCAAGCGCTCCGCAAGCTTGGCACTCCTGCCGCCGTCTGATCTACGTGCCGAGGACGGTCGCGCAGAAAGGCTTCGCCGTCGGCTTCTGGCCTATACCGGAGTCATTCCGATCGGACCCTAACGCACAAACATTGGTATGTATTTTTAATTATATTACAAGCAGTGCGCCTGATGGAATTTCCCATCGGCAAAAATCATGAACTTCCATATAAACTTGAATACTCTATTTATCCCCTTCAGGGTGCAAATTTTCAAAAAACTTTCCTTGTTGCTCACTTTCAGTATTACAAGGAAGTCTAGTGTAAATAAGTTTCAAGCTTCACTCTCTACATACATAATTTATTATAATTACTTTATTAATACTACCTATACTTTATTAATTTCGATGTACTTGAAATAGGAACCATGCATTCATAACCTTTACACTCTAATCAGGCGAGGGACGACCGAGGGGTGATAACGCTTAAAATTCAATATTTCCGAGAAACTAAACTTATAATTACAAACTCCTTAGTTCTGGCGGTGAATATTTAATTTTATAACTACGTCGTCAGTTGGTGCAAACTGTCGCAGTTCCCATGACCAACAGGTCGATTTTCTTATTAAACAACAAAACTAACATCACGATGTCCGGACTTGTAATAAACTGTGTACCTACGGTTCCCATTCGGTCCTCACGATTCTCAAAATGATTGCCTACATTGTTTGTTTGAAAAGTTAACACTTTTATGTTCGGTAAACATGAAAGCACAAAGTTGTAAGTGCATAAAAGAAAATATATGTACAGTGAGCTCGTTTATAACGTCTTTCGGGGATATGAACTTGGCATGTTTTTGGTTGAGTAAGTTTGTAGTCAATTTTGCGTCGAGTCTTGACTATGAACCATGTCGGGTTTTTGTGCCCAGTTGCTGGCAATAGGCTCGTCCCCTATTACATGGGACTTACACATAACATGCGTTATGTGTGTCTTCACCATGGAAGCAATTTGCAGTCAGACCATGTAGCTAATACGGCCATAGGTATACGATTAATGATGAATCTCAGGTTATTATGGTTGGCCCACCACTACCTTTGTCCTTGTAATGAAGAGAAATCGTGTTTTTGATGAGCATATAAATATAAATCCCCTTTGGTCAGTATAGCAATGAATTTAACAATTAATTAAAGGTTGAATTTTTGCCGAGTGATGTTACGTAGGCGGCATATAAATGAAGCCGTAAAAATGATGAACTTCCATACAAACTTTCATTCTTATATTATTCCTATTTAATGGGATGAATTTAAAAAAATCTTTCTTTCGTGCTCACATTCGTGGAATAAACTTTCTTGTGCAAAATTTCAAGCGTCTAATAATCCCAGCGGTTTAGGCTGTTCGTTGTCTGTATTTGAATTCAAGAGTTTTATTAAGTAGACGATTGCTACCCGTGTTCGTAAACTATTAAATCTCAAAAACCTTTTTCGTAATTTCCAGCCACCTCGCTCTGCACACCCTGTGGTGAAGTTCACATGTTCAAGCCAGGAACCAATGGTGATTGACAATCTGCCCTTTGACAAGTATGAGCTGGAGCCCAGTCCACTGACACAGTTCATATTGGCCAGGAAACAGCCTACCGTCTGCTGGCAGGTAAGGAAACTTCTCGTCAAAAATACGTTATAGGCATAATACCTTTTCTCAAATTATTTGTTTATGTATGTAGTAATTAATGTACGAATCGTACAGACCTATCTTAGAATTAAAAAAAAACTATAATTTTATAAATAACAAGTTTGAAAGAACCATAGTGACAATAACCTCTATTTTCGAAAACAAAGAGTAACTAAAGACATTAGCAATTGACTCCAATTTGAATTAATTTATTATGTAGGTTACCTTGTGTAATGTAAACAAACTATCAAATTGCACTCCACTAACTAGATAATGTGAGCAATTACTTGTAATAAGTGTTTAATTTAATAATTCATTCAAGATAGCCCTTGTATGTATCTGCATAATTTAACATTATTGTTTGTTTTTGTATGGCTAACGTCGGGTCGCCCTACGAATGAGTCCTCCCGACATTATAGAAGTTTACTTAACGGACAATAGATACTTTTTGCTTAATTCAGTGCATTGTTGACATTCACTAGTTTACTGCATAATGAGTCTGATTCAATAGGGTAATAATCGATATTTCAATGGCCATCTTAGGGCCATTCGTTGTGGGCGTGGTACCTATCTATTAGCCTGATCAATGTTTTTGTAGGCACGTTCATTCAATAGCTAAGTTCGCTGAATATTTAGTATTTTGTACTGAAATAAGGAGCCGAAAATGAATATTCAACTTTTGGAAAGAGAAAACATGTTTTACTTGTATTTACTATTGGCGATAACTATTTAAATTATGTGTAGGTAATAATATTATTTCTTTACTCATTTCCAGGTGTTCGTAGCCAACAGTGGTTGTAAGAATTCTGAGATCAACCACCCATTCGGCTATTTGAAGGCGTCAACGAATCTGACATGCGTGAACTTGTTCGTTTTGCCGTACAACTATCCCATGTTGTTGCCACTGCTAGACGATCTGTTCAAAGTCCATCGGTGCAAGCCCACTCCGGAGTGGAAACTCGCGTTCCAGCACTATCTCGACAGAATGCCTTCTTATTATGTGGCGGTAAGTATTTTTAAGGAATTGATATACGTAAAAGTCTGCCTAGCCTGTTCCTAACTATGTTGGGGTCGGCTTCCAGTCTAACTGAATGCAGCTTAATACCAGTATTTTACATGGCAACTGCCTATCTGACCTCAACAACCCAATACCCCTTGGCAAGATGGGTTGTCAAACTTTCGGGCCACACATTTATACATAAAAGAATGATGGCAAAATCTAAGGACTCACAGAATGTCACAACCTGTCACATTCTGCGCATGGCGACTACTATTTAATGGTGATGAAACAGATAAAAAAGCTGAAACCTTTGAATTGAATTTTAAAATTTAGTTTGCTATTTTATGAACTAAAACTAACGTTTCCGACTGCTTTTTGCCTAAGCTATCTCAATAATATATTTTTAGATTTTTTCTCATATAGAGTAAAATACCCTATTATTTACAATTTGTGTGTTACATAGTCAACTGTAAAATTTTGTTTATGCTTTTTGCAATAAGTTCTTTTCTACAAAATTTCTTGGTTATAATAAAACAAAAAAATTATTGGATGTAAACTATTCGAAAATAATATTATTAAGAGGTAAAATTGTTTCTTTGTAAGAAAGAGGTAATCGCTGGAAGTATAGATTCGATTACAAAAAATCTTTCACTTATAGAAAGTTATACTAAGGATATGTTTAAGTTAAAACAAGAAAGTTCACGCGGGCAAAAGCTGGGAAAATAAATAATGTGTAACTATTTTACTAAATTGTTGTACTTCTTTTTACAGCCTCTTCGTAGAGCGTTGACGAAAATGGGAGCATCCGCACAACTTCTACAGAGTTTGATTCCCGATTCTCAAGACAACTCGCTCAGTTTCTCCGTGTTGAACTATTTGAAAAGACTGAAAAATCAAGCTAAAGTAGAATTTGAAAAACTCTGTGCTGACGTCATCAACAAATCTTCCAGCAATAACACACAGAAGGTATGTTATTCTAATACTATATACAGTTATTTCGTTAACTTAATTATCTTTGTCTTAATATGTATTCGTATGCATGAATGAATACTAACCAATTATAGCCTTCGATTCATGCATACAATAAGGCATTTGAGCAATTTTAAAGTATTTAGATGCCTTCGTATCTAGAGTTACATACAATAAGGCATTTGAGCAATTTTAAAGTATTTAGATGCCTTCGTATCTAGCGTTGGTTATCGCCTTGTTGGCGTCGCGTAGACGTGATTGTATTGAAACTTACGTCGCGTTGACGCGGCTTAGCGTCACGTTTGGGCAATGAATACGTTCGACGAATGCCTACCAGTCTACATGTGCCTTATAACTAGCGAATTAAATAACATTTTAAACATAATATTACGCCTGTATTCCTGGAAGGGATAGGCTGAGGTGTACCAATGGTACATTCTCATTTCGACAGTTATGTTTAAGTCCCATGTAATAGGGGGCGAACCTATTGCCATTAAAGCTGAAAACCAGACAGCTCAATTATTACAGCTAATATAATCATGACTAACAGCATGTCCTAGAACCAACTAAAAACTACCAGCTCGCACTGGGCCCGCGTGGTGGATTATGGCCCACTGGGATTTCACAGAAAGAGGAGACCTGTGTCCCATTAGTGGGAACATTAAAGGCTGAGTATGCTGAATCATAACTACTATTAATGCATTTATGCATTTCAGGTTGCCGAAAGCGTTCGAGTAATGTCGCGGTCACCACTGCGGAAGGACTTGACGACACATCCGTGTCTTCAAGACAAGTTCTCTGCACTTCGCGATCAGTTGAACGAATTCGGTGGTTTTGTCGTCGGACTCTCGCGCGGCAGACATAAGACACAAACACATACATATAGGAATCCTTTTGACATACAGAGGAGAGATTTACTTGATCAGGTAAGGGTTAAGGTGTTTTTGAACTATCATGAATATCCTCCATAGCATAACGTGCCTTCTTTATCTTTACGTCTCTAGAATAAACCAGCGTCATAATTATCATCTTTCGTACAATCCATCCATTGTTCCCTTGGTCTGCTTACTATGTAAATGGCTAAAACGATAAATTATCAACCAATTAGTCTCGCAATAATTATTTTTTAACGTTCGTGACACTTTGAAAAACAAGTTCAATCCTTAAGCGTAGCACCATATGGCGATGATCTCATGCGGTAGCAGATATAAAACATTTGCACATTATTACTTTAGTGTGGCAGTATAAGTTCTTTATTTCTTTAAAATTCGACGCGGGTGGTGTTTGGGCGTGGTATATTATAATATCCTGTTCTATAGTTTAAAAGATGCACGTAAATTATATAAACAACGATTTTTTATTGTTGTATTTCTGCAATTGTCTGGCAAATTTCCAAAATGAAATTCAATTTTACATATTGTTTTTTTTACTTGTGTATGGTTATGTAATGTGGTTATGGCCACATTGTATTCTAATATGGCAGAGTGTGTGAGCTATTGTTTACATAATTCATTACACATGAGTAAAAGACAACTTGGTATAATTTGTTTCTCAAACATCATAATGGGTTGAAACATTGACTGGAAAAAATGTTTTTGTGTTATGCGTAATCCAGTCATGTCATAATGACTTACAATGGAACTGGTATATTTGTATAATGCTACTTAGTTACTTACTATACCTAATTTCCACTTGTCCGCGAAAGCGTCAAAGATAGCAGAAGCATGGAGTCCTTTACTCCATTTATTTATTTCCAATTATATTTTAACAGAAGCAAAGTTGATATTTGTTTGGTAGTTAAAACCGCACTGCACTGCGATAACCTTATTAGGGTGTATTTGATCGACCCAAACAATAATTCTTCGATTTGTGTCAATTAAATAACTAAACATTTTCAATAATTATTTTCCAGGTGGTACGAATGCGTGCGAATTTCTTACAACCATCTTTGGCGCATACTCGCCTGGTCGACGAGGACAGCGTTCATTCGATGCCGGTCGCTCAGATGGGCAACTACCAAGAGTACCTAAAGAGAATGACGCCGCAACTACGAGAGATTGAGTCGCAGCCTGTACGACAACACATGTTTGGCAACCCCTTCAAGATAGATAAGGTAATGTGAACAACATTTTGAATGCAATTTTATTGCAACAAAATGGATAGTCTTGCTTTGCGGGAAAGTATTGTTACCTATCTAGCTACACTTTATTGTTTTGTTGTAAAACATAGTATTGTACACCTGTCTAACACTCGGAATAATTAAATCAACATCAATATAAAGGAATTATTTATGCTTCGGGGTCGAATGCTATGAAGTAAAAGTATGTTTTGTACGTCTACTCGTGTCAGCATGAGCTATAGAAGAATGTCTCATATTGTGGTGACAGATTATGCTGCGATAGTCACGTTCAACGTTTAGAGTATCTATTGTACAATTGCAGCGCATGATGGTGGACGAGGCCGACATGGACCCGCTGGGCGCCGTGCGCGGCGGCGGCGGCGGCGGCGGCAAGCGCGGCGCCGACAGCCCGCGCGCCGCGCCGCCCAAGCGCCGCGCCGGCCCGCTGCCGCCGCACGTCGTGGCGCGCCGCCCCGCCGAGCCGCCGCCCGCGCCGCCCGCGCCGCGCGCGCCCCGCGACGTGCCCGCGCGCCGCGTCGGCGAGCCGCGCGCGCCGCCCGTGTCGGAGCTGCCGTCGGGGAGACCTCCCGAGGTACGTCCTTCCCTTGTTATCTAAAACATTGTATTCACTGTCCATTTCAAAATTATCTGAAGAAAATTTGAGAAAATTTAAACAAACGTCGGTTCTGCTTAAATTCTTACGCAATAATTCACTAAAGGAAATTAATAGCACATTCATCTGTGTTTGTTTAGGAAACTCATTTAACCAAAATCAATTACTTTAACAAACGTGTATTATCTCCTAAATATTATGTTGTATTACAGGAACCTCCAAACGTGGACACGGGCGGCCCGGTTGTTGTCCCAGCATCACCGCCTGCATCGCCGCCGGCCGTCACACCTCCCAACCTACCGCCTGTCGTCAAACCCTTCCTCAATGGAGGTCAGCCTTTATTACATGGTCATTCAAAACGCTTCGCAAATATCAAACAATTCATAAAAACTATTTTCATCATTGTTAAATGTGCCAACATTCCTTGACGACATGAATATCGCGTTGCTCACAACCCCATCAAAAAATTTACTAAATTTGACGAGAATTACGCCTTACCTTATTTCCTCCTACTTTTAAGTTATTTATGCAACTGTTGTACAATAAGGGGAATTAAAACATGAATTTGATAATAGTATCACATGAGTGTTTTAATACATAATTATATACAGTTGCATACAAGACTTTATCTAAACCCATGATGAATGCTCTTTAAGTTTCTGAAACAGTTAGATTATTATTATCATTCAAACAACCATAGACCGTAACGCTCGCGCGCGTGCCGGAGCGTATTTTGGAAAATGTGTGACATGTGTCGGCGCGGGAGTCAGCACGTGCTGACCGGAAGGTATCGAACAAGCAAAAAAGTTGCATAATTAAATTTAGTACATTATAACACTGTTTTCGATGATATAATAGTTACTATGACACTGGCCGTTTTAATGTTGGCAATAAGCTAACTGTTTCAGAAATTTTTAAAGAGGATTTATAGCATGGGTGTAGATAAAGATTATTTTGGTCGGGGAAATTAATTGTTTAACCGTCTATTTTACAGTTCAGACATAATCTTGGACAGATCATGTGTGAACCATGTAGATGGTCTGAAATGGTATTTTGAGGAAAGAACTACAGATTAGAGTGGACCTGTCCAGTCAGTGCGCGCATGACAGTAATCGTGTAGCTCAACGACCCGATGAACAATACCAAAGCATGGACATTTGGGTATTGAACATTTTGTGTGATTTCAGACGCATACACGACGATGGGCAGCAAGATGCCGCGCTCGCCGTCGCCGCCCCGCGCGCCGCCCAGCCCGCCGCCCGCGCCGCCCGCGCCGCACGACACGCAGGAGCTGCAGATCAACGCCATCCTGCAGGGCGTGGCCGCTGAGAACAACTCCAATGCACGCTCCAGGAAGAGGAAACGAAAGGTAAACCTACCCAAGTCGACTGACAATAGAAGTTAGAATTGGCCTCAAATATCATTATTTCATGAAATTCAGTCAGTCATTTGAACTTAAAGAGTTAACTCTTTCAAGATAATTTAAATAATTTTGTAAATAGGACATATTTATTACGGTCGTGAATCATATTTTCAACAACTTATATAATGTGATACTGACCTGCAAATTGCAAAAACTTTAATTCTACTTTCGCGGACTACCCTTTCGCCTTAACCACCATGAGAGACCATTTCAAATGGACGGGCTGCAGACTATTGAGTTCAACTGCAGTAACACAAAAAAATAACCTCTTTTACCGTCAGATTAAAACTTAACCGACTCATGATGAAAGATATCCAAGTAGGATGTCACGATTATCCTGACCTCATTCTAAATATTTTGGAGTCGGCGCAACACGTCTTTTCCGTCCTTACAACTGTTATAAATAGCAATCTCAGAGTCATGACGTCACTCTTTTGCCACTACGATATTTATTGCTCAGATTCCATAGTAGAGCGTCCTCCTTTGGGATATTGACCACCACGCATTGAGATCGCAAACCCTTGCTTGTGGCAAAAATGATTACAACATTATTCTGCTACAGTCAATCAAATTAAAATTATTAGGATGTTGATGATGATGGATGATTGAGAATACTCCCATAATTTATATTTATTACCATACATGAGTTTATGATAAAATCTTATGCGCCTTACATTAATAAAAGTCTCCACTAGACTAGGCCACTACTAACATAGAAATCTGTTACAGAACGACAAACAACTAACGCAGTTGACGATGCCGCCACTACTAACGCGTAAAGAGCTTGCAGATATAAGAAAGCACAATCTAGATGTACGGTCGGAAGTCTTTCGCGCGGTCCGACGACCCGGCAAAGGTAAACAAGACATTTATTTTATTGGTTACCTATAGTGCGCTTCTATAATTTCTAATGCGACGATGCAACATGTATGGAATTACCCGGAAATTTAAAAGCGTCTTCATATATTTCTGTACATTTTACTGTCCTGTGTTATCGTGAAGCCGTGACGTGCACGATAATATTGTAACGCCGTAAGAATATGCATCTTGGTATTTCCCAGGATGAGCAGTTATAACGTTTAGCAGTGGTAGCCTAGTGGTGTGACCCTCAGACTGCCTAGTCATAGGTCTCGAGCTCGAACCCAACGCATGCACCTCAGACTTTTCGGATTTATGTATTGTATAATTATACTTGCTTCAAAAACGGTGAAGGAAAACATCGTGAGGAAACCTGATGCCTGAGAGATATTTCTCGACGGCATGTGAAGCCATGAGCGGCATAGAAACTCTGACACCAGGTTAGTTACTAACCACACGAAAAAGAAAGGAAGAAGCAGTTATAACAAATCAAGTTGGAAGGCGTGCTTTCAATACCCTTTTTAAAAGGCTTCGTATATTATGGTATTACGTTTTTGCGATTACAAAACGTTGATAAAATTGTATTTCCTGAATAAACAAATACAATTTTTCTGCGTCGTTTCGTTGTTGATATCGTTATCAGTTTTATTGCTGGGATTCATGCACCAAATTCAAACATAACTTAAATGAAACCGCTACCTATCAATTTTTTGTTGCGATAACAATCTTTAAATATTTTCTTACTTATTTTTTTGTTTACAGATTACACGAAACTGTTCGAAAGTTTAAAACTATTACAAGGTGGTGTGGACGTTAAAAAGGAAGTGATACGCGAAGTTATAAACGAATCGTTAAGGTTCAAGCGTAAGACCCTTGCCAAGCTTTTGGAAGACTTTTTAGCGGGACTAGAAAAAAACGGAAGCAGTGCCTCAATTAGTATGAAGCGAGTTAACAACTCAGTGATGTACAGTAACGCAAACAACCACAGCTAGTAAAAGTGAGAGTTCTGTGGACATTTAATGTGATTTTATTGACTGGCCACATTTGCTGTTCAAAGTCGGGAACTTAGTTCGATGGAATAACGAAACGTAGATGAAAGACAATGGACACAAGCATGTGCTGTTATGATATTAGTTTCTGTGTTTAATTTAATGGTACCAAGCCAGTGTACGTTGATATTCTGATTGTTATTGTTACTCTACCATATAATAATCATATTTGATGATTTTGTATTGCGATTCCGCCTGGTAAGTAGTCATGTTGTCAGTGTACAGTAATAACACGAGATTCGATGTTAATGATCTCACAGGTTCGATAGTGTGACTCACTGTTGAGCGATAGTTATTGCATATTGTATGCGAATCATTTTGTTTGTAAGAAACTGAGAATACCTTATCTGTATGAATCTTATAAGAATTGTCCTGTAATAATTATCATAGTAGAAAACATTTTAACATTCGTAAATGTCATATCATATTTTCATTAATTTTTCAAAAGCATTTTATGTAAACTCAAGCATTACAGCCATGTCTTGCTGATTTGTAACAAGTTGACCAAGGAACGTGAATATGTGTCGGTCGAAACTAACAGTTTTCCTGTCATTTTGATTGTCGTGTCTTTCACATAGCGATGTATAAGAAGCAATATAAAATTTGGTTTTATTATCACAATGTGTCTTATTCAAAGTGGCAGTAAAATCGTGAGTTTAAAGTTGTAAATAAAGTTGTACATATTATTAGAATGTTATATAATAGTTATTACCAATGGAATGTATGTGTAGGATGCTTTTATGCATCGGTCACTACTACTGTTAATGTGGCTGGATAAACCTAACAGAGATAGATATTAAATATTATTATTAGAATAATGTATCCAGGGATGCTAATACATTTTATAGACCTGAAGAATTTAATGAAGACATTTATATGAAATTTTAGCATTATTGACTCCAGTGGAATTTTAAATGTTTTACTAACATCATGAATGGTGTTATTATCATAACATAATAACTATACGGTTCTTCAGTGTTCCACGATTTTGTGGACACTTGTACCTAAATGTATTTTATTTTGGATGTTCTTTATCGGAAAAATAGCATCATTACATAAAACAGAACTGTGATACTCGAAATTTTAAATGATCGAATATTATGGGTTACCCGCCACATTAACACGAGTTCGGTCAATTGTAAAGTGTAATATATCATTTTTTTAATAAATTATGATCCTTATTGGATTTTTATGCCGTGTTTTATTGGCCTATTTCAACTTTCCCGTATATAATTATACGTAATTCATTTATCGTATTTTATGTACAAATTAGTTTATTTTTTCTGTTACCTACCAACGCTCTCTTTCGTATCATAGTTTTCAAATTCGTAATCTTCCAACAACTCGCCAACTTGAAGTTTATGCGACGTCTAAAAGTTCTAATTAAACTTCGCTTGTTAAAATGTTAATTATATTTTAGGCAGTATTTTGTAGCGATAGATTTTAATTTGAGAGAGACGGGGATGCTGCAACAACAGAGATAATGTTCACGCAAAATTGGATGCGCCTCGTCCGCCCAGACTCCGACCGATCTATAACGAATATGCTCCACCGTACCCGTCGTCATAAAAGGGACAATATTCAGTAGAGATCTTAACCGGACATCCTTTTATACAGTTTGATGAAGCTTTTGTAGATAATTTTCCATAATTGTAAATGTATAATGTTGTTTTATTTTTTTTGGGTAAAACCGAGTCCCTGTCTGTAATGAGCAGAAAAAGAGTGTCAAACATCATCTGTCTGGCAGAGCATTGCTGAAATGGACATTTTTGCCGCAGCGGTGAGGGGTACACAGATGCTGTTAAAATATGCACCTTTTTACGATTAGTTTTTGGTGTTTCACGATCGAATCTTCCAACACTGTTGACGATCGGGAAAAAAAAGTTTCATTCGTTCACAGTGTGGACGAACGGGGCTACTCTTCGAGTAAGTACTAATTCCAGTGATTATTCAAAACTAATCACAATGACTAGATTTTGAACGTTCTTAATCACGGGAATTGGCCTTCTGTTTTGTCTATCCCGGTAACAGTAAAATCTATGCTGTAGTCGAGTGAAAATAGTAGATTCTGATTATTGCTAGACTACGACTCGACGGTCAACGACGAATCGGCGTTGTTTTTAACCGACTTCCAATAAGGAGTAGGTTATAATGTTCGTAACGTAGGTATGTTTTTTATTTAATTTTTTTTTATGTAGATTAACTTTGCTTGGGTAGTTTTTGAATTAGCATCAATAACATACATATTTTTCCCACTTAGCCTACGTGGATGATGTTCTAATAAGTTCCTGTCACTGTTATTTTATTTACTTAACAGTAGACCAATTCTCGTACTTAAAAAACGTTGACATTCAAGTCGCAATCTGTCAAACTTGTCAAAAATGTTGGTAAATGTAAATTGTATTTTTGACAGATGACAAATGAGATGCGAATGCGAACTTTTTTAAAAATAAGAGAATTGCCCCTCTGGTCGTGGTATTCGAATTTGTGTGGGGTAGGTACCACAACAACTAACCAGTGAAAAATAAAAACTTTTTACTACTTACAAAGTTTTTATTCAACACACGAGGAAATGACAAAAAAAACGAAATAAGTATCTATCTATGCCAGCTCGCCATTACACTTGTCTTGTAAGTTGCTACCGTAAAATTTATAAGACATTAAATAAAATTACGGTACCTAAATAATCATATTTTGTGAGTGAAACTTGCGTAAATTATTACAACAACAAATTATTATACTTAAAACAGAATGTCACAAGGTGCATTTCCAAATCTTTCTTTGGAACCATTTTTTTAAATTTTTTTTACCTACAAGTAATGCTACGGATTTCCAACTTTGCTAGAACTAGTAGCACCAATAATTAAAAATAAAGATATATCATTCCGAATTTTGTCGTGATTTCTATGGTGTTTATTTTTGTAAGCAGTAATTAAAGCCTCCACCTCAGATGGCGACGAGCTCGTTGTTAAAGCCATTTTTTTCGCGACCAATATTATTGACGTGAAAACATGTATTGACTTAAATGACGTAAATTAAGCGTGCTAGGCGAACTATAAAACCGTCTGATTTTAATTGCTTATATTTTGTTGCGTAAGTACTCAACTTTTCGTTTCACTTTGATAAGTTGAGAAAAGATTCCGTGAGCAAATTCGATCAATTTAAGAGGGTTTATTCTGAAAGTTGGCAACGTCGCAAATAGATGTCAAATATTTCGCTGTTTTGATTAATTTGATAATATTTCTGTATGGAAATAAAAAATGTGGCTAACTAGCGAACTAGAATATTGATTATGAAATGCAATAATTAATATCGTAACACCGAATAGTTAGTTTTAGATGTAAAAAAAGTATTTGATAACTTTCCAAATGCCTTTTTTTCACCTAAAACGGGTACAACATCAAATTCAATGTTATAATTGCAAATCATTATTAATATTCTAGTCAATTGGTTAGCCACATTTCTTATTTCCATACAGTATTATTTCCAAATTAATCAAAACAGGTAAATATTTGACAGCTATTTACGACGTTGCCAACTTTTAGGATGCACCCTCTTAAGACCTGTAATTTCTCAACTTCCGTAAGTTGTAAGAAATAACGCTAGGTAAGCTAACAAGAGAGTTTACCTACATTTGCAACTTTATCGTAAGTTGATTACGTAAGGGACTTTCGTGAGGAAAACTAACAGGTGTGAAGCCGCCTTATGGGCCAATTTTTCAATCTTCAGATAACTTATAAGTATCAGCGGAATAAATGTTGCGGTTTGACATATTTTCTGACAAAAGTACTTCGTACAAAAGCTGACAAAACGTCAAACATAATCCCCAGATAAAAGGTACCTATCTGACGATTGAAAAATTGGCCCTAAGAGACGTAGGTACCAAAAATATAAGCAGCAGAAAATATCGCACCCGTAAAACATTTAGACGTTTATACCTAAATGTTGCTTAAAGTAAAGAGACGTTTATACGTCAAAAATGTATATAAATAGATAATTATTTGCTATGGTCGCGAGTCATATATTTTGATCAAGACACTGACCTGCAAATTGGAAAAAAAATAAGAAAATTTGAATTTCGCGTGTCCGCGTGTCCGCTGTGTGAAACCAGTCACACAGTTAAACAGTCGTTAATAATGACTTATCTTTGTGCAATTTTTATAAATAAAGGAGTTAGATACTCCTCGCACCGTGTCCTCTAATGATCGCTTTTACGGTAATTGGAGATATTGGTACCTATACCTAGGTATAGATAGCTCCATTATCGCTAAAAAAAAAAAAAAAACGTACACGTGAGCTTTTTGGCATCCAGCCCCGAGAAGAAGAAAAACAATAGGTAGGCCTACCTATTTTACCAAAACCGCTATGTCCATAACGTCCCCGTAATATTGTAGTAAGCAGTGGTCAAGTGGCCGATACCACATTAGCAGGGGTTGCCTATGGGCCCCGTAATTTATAGCCAGCGCGAGATTTATTTACATTTGTAGGTTCGTCCATTCCCCTATCTAAATTACCTGCTTTATCGTTATTTGTCTGTTTAATGTGATTTTTACTGTAAATGATAATGATCGTATTTGTATCAAGGTCAAATTAAGTTAGCTAGCGCAACTCCGCAGACTTCATGACTAACTAAATAATGATTTATTTATTTATAGTACAATCATTTAGTTATTTATAGTTAATTTATAAGGTATTACACCAATTATATTAATTAACAAAAAAAAAATAACACGTTGACAATAATTAAACTAACATGGTATACTTTCTCTCAGAGTACACCAGACATTATACACATAATTTTACTACAGTCATCCGCAAGCACAGTACATTCAGGATCGGCAGCTTTAATGACAGACTGGGGATTCGGCCCTGGCGGGTTTTGTATGACACTTGCGCAAACAGGTTGTGTCTATGTCTGTGGGTTGTGTGGTGTCCAATCTATTTGTCGGGCACAAATAATCGGCAGAAAAGACCATGGAGTTCTGGGTAGTCGATAAAACGAAATAAAAAAAACCGGCCAAGTGCGTGTCGGACCACGCACATAATGAAGGGTTCCGTAGCTGGGATGATTTTTTCCCAAGAACAAACTTAACATTGTAGTTGAAAAACATGTTCTCCCATACGAAATGTATGGGAGAACATGTTTTTGCAACTGCAAATGTGAGTTGGTCGATTATTACTCGTTAACTTGTAGAGCTTACTTAGCTGTGTTAGTTTTCCTTTTAATTTCGTATAAATTATTATATACTACTGCTATGATTTTTTTCACATAACCAGAACTAACCATTTCACTGGCAGGGGGAGGTGGGACACTTGACTCTAACAAAAATTAGCACTTTAAAGCTTAATATTTCGCAAACAAATCGTTTAATCGAAAAATGGTTATGACAAACTTAACCCAATATTTTTAAACGACCTTTCCTACGATACCCCACACCACGGGATAGACGAAAAAAAACCCACATAAAGTGTAGGGGAGCTAACCTAAAAAAAAAAAATCTTTCAAGATTTTATTTCTCCACTATCTGCTGCCCGCGGCTTCGCCCGCGTGAGTGTCGGAAATTACCCCATACATCCCTATGGGTTTTAAGTATAAATATTGAGTTTCGAGTTAATCGGACAGCGCGTTAAAATTCTTCCATACAAACACTGACACCCCCCAACCCCCCTTTAGGGGTTAATTTAGAAAAACAACAAATTACAAACTTTTTCATTTATTTTGATAATTATTCGTGCGGAGTTTCATGTTTATTACCTCATATAAATAAATTTTAGGAATAAGATTTTTCATACAAACTTTCATCCCCTATTTGACCCCCTTAGGGGTTGAATTTCGAAAAATGCTTCCTTATTCCTTGCCTACATTATAAAGGGAACCTCTGTGCAAAATTTCAGCTTTCTAGGTCCAAGGGTTTGGGCTGGGCGTTGATGAGTCAGTCAGTCAGGACTTGTCTTTTTATTAATAGGTATAGATATAGATAGTAGGATAGGATACTTTTCCGGGATAAAAAGTACCCAGTGTGGTGCCCAGGATATTAAAGAATAATTATACCAAGTTTCATCGTAATCTAACCGGTAGTTTTTGCGTGATGCCTGAACAAACAGACAGACAGACAAAAAAAAATTTAATCAAATTTTTGGGTTCGGTGTCGGTCTAGTAACACCCCCTGCCATTTATTTTTTTGATATTTTCAATGTACAGAATTTTCACTTCTACAGATTTATTATAAGTATAGATTTTGTCCGTGTAATTAATATGTATACTAATGCCAAATCACAGCTTTCTAGTACTAACAGTCTCTGAGCTAGGCCGCGGACAGACAGACACAGACATGGGTTCCTTGTTGACTACGGAACCCTAAAAAGTAGTTGGGGGTCGTACCTCAGGTTGAAGTTTGAAGTATCGATCAATCGGCCTAGCCTTTTCCCCAAATATGTTATGGTCGGCTTCCAGTCTTACCAGATGCATCAGTTTACCAGCTTAATTAATACCAGTTAAGAGGGTTTACGTCGTACGGCATTTCATACAAACTTTCAAGCCCTTATTTTTCGAAATGACTGAACCGATTTTAATGAAACTACATACGCATATGCAGGATACAAAGGTCTAAAAACTTAGTTAAGAACATTTTTGAAAAATAGTGTTCCAGACAAATTAGACCAATTTAAAATTTTCCATAGAAACAGAGATTTTCAGTTATCTGTTTTTAAATAAGACATTTCGAAAATGTTCTTAACTAAGTTTTTAGACCTTTGTATCCTGCATATGCGTATGTAGTTTCATTAAAATCGGTTCAGTCATTTCGAAAAATAAGGGCTTGAAAGTTTGTATGAAATGCCGTTCGGCGTAAACCCTCTTAAGTTGAAGTAGATAAAATCTAATTCTTTATTCTCAATTCTCAAATGATTTTTCAATTCATATATTATATGATTTGGGAATTTAAGCGTATTATAGGTCTGTAGACAGACATGGTTAATGAATTTCTAGTCTACTTAAGTGATGTTGCAGGCTAAAATTTCTACACCTAAATTACAGTTTCAAAACTGAGCACAGAATGCAAGCCAATCCAGATTCCAGCAGTAAATCAACGAAGCATGATACCTATATTTTAATAAAGAATTTATGTACAATGCACTACTTCCAAGGTCCTTTCGGCAGAATTAAGGCTCGTACAAAACGCCTGAAATCTTCGCCTTATCATATTTATGGATAAATGTTTTCCAAAATCTTCTTTTCATACATAACATTACGTTTGTGGTATTTTGATGTTTGAACTAGTAGGTATACCAAAAGCTATTAAAATGAATTCTGGATGTTTGAATAGCATACATTTGTTTAGGTAGGCTTTCATATATCTGACTTATCTATTAGTGCCTCGCCTTTTGTAGTCAAGAAATAGAGTGACCGAAAATGATTTTTTTTTGTAGTTTGTGATTAGCACTTTCGGCCGAAAATCGAAAACGTATTTTTTTTGTCGATTGGTTTTTGTTTGATAAAAATAAAATAAATACCTACCGGTTCAATGTTTTAATTATAGAATTTAAACGTTTAAACTAAAATGACACGAAAATTAACTTTATACTTTTGTCAAAGACATAATTCTGTCTTAATTTAAAAATTAATAAACGAGCTGATATTTACGCGAGCAAAAGCAATGTAGGTATTGATTTTCCGAAGTTACATTTTTCGGCCACTGGCTAAAGTATATTTTTTTTAATGGATACTTCCGCTGAAAATTTCCTAAAATTTTATTACGGTCAGGCAGTCGGACTCTATCAAAAACCAACTTATAACACTTAATTTGGCTAGTACCATTACTCCAACAAGTGCAACATCGTCGGAAACACAAAAACCTTTGTTAAACATGATCACACTAAAGTAGTAACAAATCTTCCTTATAGCCTCTCCGTGTTAGCTTCAGGACGTCGACCGGAGTGTATTAACACCCACAATTTACGTTCCATGGGAGTCACCTATGAAATTTTTATGGCATTTGTTAACTACGGCGGCGAATATAACAATAAAGATTTTTCATTTTTTTATGTAACGGCTACGACTTAATAGAGTCCGTAAAAAATGTTGTTAGTGGGATATTGCTGCATACAAGTTTAAAAGAGTTGTAAAATGCGCACCTTTGTGGCTGATACCTTATACCACAGTATAAATAAGTAACAGTATCATATATCGGCAGTGACCTTGAAATAATTACCTATGGCCGCTAGGCACATACACCTTCCGCGTAACTGTCGCGCACTCGATAGGTATTGTTGTGTATATTTACATACACTACATGACATACACTACATTACATACACTACATTACATACACTACATTACTACATTACATACACTGATATTTCGAAGCACGTCATTTCGGCCGTTTTCTATGAAGACATAATACTGTTACTTATTTATACTGTGCTTTTAGTAAGTGTAGTGTTGTAGAGCATAGGTAAGTAAGTAAATGTTTTGTTTATGAGTTGTAACTGTAATTATTTGGTGAATTCTACATTGTTTCATAAAACAGAATATAATATTACGCCCGTTTTCCCCGAAGTGTTAGGCAGAGGTGTACTTATACATAGACATAGTGCATCAGCATTTCGTCAGTTATGTTTCAAGTAATAGGGGGCGAGGCTTGCCATCAACCGGGCACAAATTCTGACTCCGAGCTGCTACTGAGAAATATCTGACGGAAAAACTTAATAATGCTTAGCCCGAGTTGGGAATCGAACCCAAGACCTTATGTAGCGCTTGCGACAGTTAGGCAGTCACACATACATAGAACACATATTTTCATCGCATCATTAGACTCCTTATAAAGGACAGTTTGGCTGATTTTTGATCTAAGTTTAGAGTTAGACAGTGAAGATATTTTACAGTTGGAGTATTTTCGAGATTTGGATTACGTAGGTACTGACTTTTTTAGATGTCCACCTAATACGTAAAAAACACGTTCCTCGAAAATATTAAACAGTAAAATTCAAGCTGCTTGCTAGCTGCACGATTATTCGAGAAAAGCTTATGGGTCTATAATACCTCAGCATGATCCTCCGTTTTATTGAAAATACTGCCCCATAAATTTTGAAATAAATATATGTTAAAGTTGATGATTAATGTTAAGTACTATTTTTGACGAAAACACGATTCCATAAAATTTTCTCGATAGAAAAAAAATCCAAAGTAACCTCCAAACCGAACAATAAACCGCTGGTATTAAAAAAATACTTCAAATTAGGTCATGAAACTTTGCATGAACTAACTATAAAACAGCGACTACGTTTTTTTTAATGACCATTATTTTCGCCGTTAAAAGCAATTATCTAAACTATTGGCGCCTTGGAGGCGTCAGCACCCCACTCCGTCTCGCTCTCACTCGGTCCGCGAGCAGTATGGTGTGAGCGAAATAAAAATTTAATTTTAGCTGACGTTGTATGGCCTCTTAAGAAAGATGAATAAATTAAGATGGCTTGAGGACCGAGGCTTGCTGAGGTGTCGATGTGCCATACAATACTTTGTAGCGCAGCGCTAATGAGATGTTGCTCAGAACAATCAAGTTCACCTAGGCACCTGTCCCACGGCTGATGAGGAAGCGACTAGCTATCAACGATTTTCTCTTTCAAGAAACGTACAAAAGATTGTAGGTCCCTTGTGAGTAAACGAGATACATATATTAATAGTTGGCCGCTGACTGTTCACACCGCCGGCGAGTATACGTTTGTCGCAGCGACAAGAGCTATCAAAGAGAGTACTCGTTCAGCGACACTTGGTGGGCAGGACACTCGCTGAACACCAGCGAGTAACCGCTCGTCGCCGTGACGCTCTGGCTGCTCGTTGCCTGCCCACTTGTTTTTATTTCCTAGCTCTAAACGCCGGCGGTGGGACAGGTGGCTATATCTGGCTCCACAGATACCAACGACGTTAGCGCGGGCAGCTATACATTTTAATTAATTCATTAATCTACTTTCAACTTTACATTTTGACAGGTTATCAGTCAATTACCTATGGTGTTTCACTGCTTCGATGGTCTGTGGGCGCAAGTGCTACTGCTGAGGAAGAGGTCGAATCCAAATCAAATCAAAAGTCATTTTATACGCCATTTATGGTCATTTAAACTACGCTGAGAATCAGCAGTTTTCAAAGGTGAAAATTACATAAGACAGTCCCCCAAAACGCCCACCCTTAACCACTTCCTTCCTAGCTTTAGCTGGGAAGAAGAAGTGGCGCAACAAACTCCCCAGTAGCAAAGCTGTCTGATCAGTTAGAAAAAGTTGAATATATACAATAGTATGCACAATAATTAACATTAGGTACGCAACACAAAACATATTTTTTTATTTTTTTATTAGCCTGCATTGTCCCACTGCTGAGCAAAGGCCTCCCCAACACAAAATATTAAATTAAAATAAATTATTTGCCATCCATTATATGTCAAGCCAATATACCAACAACAAACATCGAAAACTATAATCAAGCGAAATGTCGGGCATAGTGTTACTGGGTTTTCCATCAGTAATTTAGAAGCCTGGAGTCTAGATTGGTGCCTGGTTGATAGCAATAGGCTCGCCCCCTATTACATAGGACTTAAAAATAAAACATTAAAACTAGGTACACCTCTGCCTAACCCAGAATCCTAACCATATACGGACAGTACCGTGCGTTCACAGCAATAAAGTAAATATCTTTATTTCCTAAAAATACAGATAATTGTACATAATTAGACTAAAAACACAGATAATTGTACATAATACGACTCTTAACGTGCCTAACTTTTGAACGCTTACAGTACATAAAATAATTCAATGCACATAATGTATTGTTATTAATCGTTTTTGAATTATGGGATATTTGCGGCAACAACCGTAGAAATAACTTTTTTTTTGAGAAATATCCACTATGAAATACAAACTTATTTTTGCGATCGATAAAATCAATGCTGTGCAAGTGTAAATATTAAGCCTAACTACGGAACCCTTTGCTGTGCGTCGTCGGTTTTTTCACTTCATATTTAGGACCACTCAAGTGTTGCTCATATAGTAAAAAGGTAAGTAATTATACCTGTTAAACTGCTTTACCTAGTTTGAGGTTTTTATACTTATTCGTATGACTTTGTGTCTAGGTGTGTAATCTACCTCTATATGTTTCTCGCCAGACTGTAAATAAATGCGTAGCTCTAAAACTTGAGATCAGACAACCAGCAAATTGGCTCTCCATTTTATCTGAAAAATAAAAATAAATATCAATGTCTTTCAACGTAACAAAAACACCGTGTTATTATTGTATAAATATATTAGATTCGCAATTCATATTTTGCGGGTAGGTAATACCAATAGGTAACACAAAAGAGTCTGTAGGGAATTTCTCAAGAATATCTACAAAATGAAAGAATGTTTCTATCAATAAAACTTTAGATGTTAAGAAACGGCAATAAATATAAATGGGAATTATTTATTTTCTTTTCGACCACAATATCAATAAGTATGGAGATATTGAAAATGTTACTGTATTTTGGAAAAATATTATGTGGTCGACTTAAGCTAGCGTTGCGGTGCCGTATCGAAACAATTTCATATAATGTGTATGTCGCAGATGTATTATCGAACCGGCTGTTTTACATAACCGAATTGTTACAAATAACGTAGCTGTTTTACAAAACAGCTCCGTTATGTAAAACAGCTGAACGACGTTTAGCGGTTTTTCATAATTACTGAACGCGAAACGGAACAGGCTGAAACGTTTTGCATTTATCAATGTAGCGGGTCAACGATTAGAGTTCATAACAACGTGAAATGAAGCGTCAACCGTCGTGTCGTGAATTTAAGTTTAAAATTTTGTCGCTCGTGTCAGCTGCTTAACATAAAGGAGCTGTTTTGTAAAAAAAGCTAGCGGTTCTGTAAACAGCTAATTAAGCAATCTATCTGCACATGTACAGTTGAAGTGTACCTAGGACAGCGCTGATGTATGTGAAGGATGTAAGGATTGAGAAGAAACGTTTACTCTGCCATAAGGCAGTTACAGGCTATAAATACTGTAGTCTTCTATTTTTTTTTGAGAGGTCTTATATATATTTTTTAACTCTTAATAAATGCATTATGAAAAAACACCAAACATCTATAGACATTAGTTGCCGACTGTAGGTAATTCACGAAAAAAAAACCCATTCCATGCATGTTTTACAGTTTTCTCTAAGTAATAAAGCCCCCCATTTTAAAGTACACATAATATAAAATAAAGCAAAGGTTCTGAGTACCCGTGTGGAGGCATCGTAAATTCAAAGTGCCGAATTTCACGTCTCACTTGGTTCGTTGTGGCGGGCGAGTATAGTACTGGCAGACAGTGCTTACCCGATGCACTGCAACCTCGTGTATTGACTTATGTCTTCTGACAATGCTTGGAGTAGTAGCTTATGTTCTTACTTTATGGTTGGCGGGAATTTTGTAGTGGATGTTGTAACTTTTTATGTGAATGTTTCCAGTCTTTGTGAAGGGTTCAAATTGTTTAAATATAGATTTTGGTGGAGAAGGTAGAGATCTAGTCCTTGGCCAACAGAATGTTGTGATAAGCAGTCAAGTGACCTTTCAATTATCACCATTTTTGTCTTAAAACTCAAACTCAAACTCAAAGCATTTATCTATATCTATACTTATAATAAATCTGTAGAAGTGAAAATTCTGTACATTGAAAATATCAAAAAAATAAATAGCAGGGGGTGTTACTAGACCGACACCGAACCCAAAAAGTTGATTAAAAATTTTTTTGTCTGTCTGTCTGTTTGTTCAGGCATCACGCAAAAACTGCCGGTTCGATTACGATGAAACTTGGTATAATTATTCTTTAATATCCTGGGCACCACACTGGGTACTTTTTATCCCGGAAAAGTATCCTATCCTACGCTTGGGGGGTGTCAAAGTTTGTATGGAAGAATTTTAACGCGCTGTCCGATTAACTCGAAACTCAATATTTATACTTAAACCCAAAAATGAAGAATAACATGTATCAGGATTTTTCGAAATTCAACCCCTAAGGGGGTTAAATAAGGGATGAAAGTTTGTATGAAAAATCTTATTCCTTGAGGTAATAAACATGAAACTTCGCACGAATAGTTATCTAAATAAATTATAAAGTTTGTAGTTTTTTGAATTTTAACGCGCTGTCCGATTAACTCGAAACTCAATATTTATACTTAAAACCCATGGGGATGTATGGGGTAATTTCACGCGGGCGAAGCCGCGGGCAGCAGCTAGTTTCAAATAAACCAGTTACAGGCACTTTTGAATTGTCAAGGGGTCGGTCAGTCAGAAAGATGAAGCTAGTTGCCCATTCCAAAGCGTAGTAGGTACCTATGGAGAAGAACGGGCAAGAAACTCCACGGACACTCTTTTAAATCAAAAATATATGTTACATCATTCATGTTAAAGACAGTTGACACCAAACTAAAGAGGGAGTCTAATGACTTCTTTGCTTCTTTCCCTTGGTCTTCTGTCATTATTCACAAAGCAAATGAAGAAAAAAATGGAGCACAAATTGATAATGACATACGGTTTAATTGTATAAAGCGGGTAACTAAGGAAGTCGCATTGGCTTACAGAAAGTTTTCCATTTGTTTTAAATCATAACCTCCGAGGAAGCCTAGATCCTGCTGAGTAAGTACCTAAATAAGTATGAAACTCAACCAACTAAAGAAAAAGGTCCACTCAGCTTTGTGCAGTAAATCAGATAAAATATATCAACAACAAGTCGTAAAGTTTCTGGATAACTAAGATAGACTACGAGAGGATAGAACTATTCGTTGCCTAACATTATGCGCTAGAAATCTTACTACTAATCTTACCCGCACGCGACTGCTAGTCACCGCTTGAGGTATGTGAGCGGTGAGACGAGGGACGGCGTCATTGACAAAATTGACAGACTGAGTTAGCTTGGCTTTTGTCTACCTCCCCCCTTCTCACCACTCGCATACCTCAGGTGGTGACTAGCAGTCGCGCGCAGACTATAATTTACACAATTGTGACGGTCCTACCGTCATTAGTTCATTGCAGTTTTACGCAAAGGATTGAACAGCACTTGAAGCTCAACTTATGTTTGAAGAAAATACTCTTTTCTTGCTAACACTTTTATTCCGCACAATTGTACTATTTCACAATCCAACGACGACTGGCTCTGCATTACATTTTACCATTTAAAATGACTTTAGTAGGTACCACCCAGAAATAACGATAAAGTCATGATCATAAGTGTTACCTACCTATTTCTATCAAAGTAAAATAATGCTGTTAACATTTTTGTTATGGACAGACTTAGATAAGATGGTGGTAGCTAGCCAGGCGGACTTAGAACAAGCCCTACCACCAACCAAACCGAGCAGAAGTTTTCCCCCACTGGGAATCGAATCCGGAACCTCTGGGTCTGAGACAGGTGGTCTAACCACTAGACCACAGAGGCGGAAAAAACTATATACTTAGGTACCTAATAGAAACTTGTAAACAGGGCGTAAAAGACACCATTATGCCATTTTCACACAATATATACCGTATGTATAAACTATAAATCAAAAGAATAATGTTTCCTATATGTTTCGCAACTGTACGATCCTTTCTTCGCCTCAGTTGCGGTCTCGTAAGGTGCATCGATCGATAACTTATTATCGTAGGTAAATTCAGCCGGTATCGTACTTTCTGTGTCGCTTAGACGGGCTACTTAACATGCAAGGGGCGAAGTTATAGATAGTTTCGAATGTGGTCGATTACATGCGGAAAGTATACAGAAATAGGGCTTTCCTTTCGTATTTCTTTGGTTTGAGCGGTTCTACATGTTTCACTTACGTAGAGGTAGGTAGGATATGGAATTCTGACTGCTCGTACCTCCTAATAGAGATACTTTTTCCTGTACATATTCTTGGTAATACGACAATCACAATGTAATCATTACTTTAAACAAGACGATTTGCTGACAGCTGATTATCTTAATTTTCAAAGATATAATCCCACGCCGGGAGAGGACACACATGGTGACCTTATTGGTAATGTTCTGCAGAAAAGTCAGGTGAGTATAAAGTACTCACAACCGGCGTGCGTGTATGGATGTGAGAACATCAACGAAGCAAAAGGCGTATGTAAGGATCGTAGCAGGTGGCATTCTGAAGTTTCTGCCTACCCCATAGGAAGGTGTGAGTTTATTTATGATTATAATCCTACGGAAAAAACGATAAGTGAATTTCCTCGCGCCTCATCGCGGTTACTACTGCTACGGAAACTAAGATAAAGCTTAGTTTCCGTAGCAGTAGTAACCTCATAAATCCAGATACGTGAATACAGCGGTTCTACATAGCCGGACAAAGGTCACAAGGTCCCTACTATATTATCACGGCCTGGAATCTCAACAGGTGCCCAATTAATACTTAAATAACATCCACCACTGTGTTATTAGTGCACCTGCGAGTATATCGTCTTATTTTATGTAGGTATTCTTTGGAGTGAATATTTTTGGGCGTTTACGTTTATATTTTTGAATAGATATTGGAGTTTTTGTACGATAGGTACTGTCTGGCAATTAAGAATGCAGAATTATTATTTAAGAATTACAAAAATCTGAATATATTATAGAATAAAAAAACTGGCTAAGTGCGTGTCGGACCACGCACAGTGAAGGGTTCCGCCGCCGCCGTAGTCGGAGTGAATATTTACGCATGCACAGTATTGATTTTCTCGGCCGCAAAAACAAGTTTGGTATGTACTTAAAAGTAGAACTATGAAAAATAAATTACTTCTGCGATTGTAAACGGAAACATTCCATATCTCAAAAACTATTGACTTAAATGGCAAAGCCACATACATTTATAAACATCATAATTTTTTAATTATGGGATCCAACAAATGTATTGAGAATTGATTTTTTGTTCAACTTTCGTTTGATGTATCGACACAATAAAATTGGACTAATGTTTTTTCAATAATACTCAACAATTTCTACATTGTTTTTTGCAATTTCATACATCATTGTTTAGCGATGCACAGCACCTTCTTTACATTTATCATCGATATTTTGCTAATAGTCTTCGAGTAAAATGACTGTGTGAACAACCAGACAGACAAACAGACGCAGAGACTACGGATAAGATGAAATGATGACAGGTTCCGTTTTTGCCATTTGGCTACGGAACCCTAAAAAGTCCAATGTCTTCTCCCAATAAGAGACGATCTGACGATAAAAAAGTCGACTCGAAGTCAGAGATCTATACATCCTGAAACAGATGTATGTACCCTCCCACCGTTCACATTTTCCAGATGAACAAAGAAAATAAAATTTGAACCATTTTATTCACGTTCCTAATGTATTGCAGTAATTAGTTACAATTTCGTTTGAGTTTCCGATGAATGAGAAAATACCTTTTTCTACAAAGGACATTTCAAGAAATTTAATGCTTGAGTGTTTCTTTATGTTTAATGAAATTGCTTTAAATGTTACATGAGAAAGAGATATAGTTGTTGATAATGTTATATCTTGACTAGCGGATATTCAATTTAGGATCTGGCTATCCACATCGTTTCGCAATTTTCCGGAAGTGGAGATAGTAAAAACTGTCCAGAATTAACCATAATGATTTGCAGGACACTCCAGGGACAGTGGATATGCAGGGCAGCTCCCTCATTTCTTTACACTTTCAATCGCAATCCGAGGCTTTTAAATGGAAATTCATTGCTTCATGAATTGGAAAAATTCGTCTTCTCAACAACGTACATAACGCAATGAACGTGGCTGAACTGTCAAAATGAAAGAAATGGCAGTCGATTGCCATCGTATTTGATGCGCAAACGTAAGTGACCGACTCATATGGAGATCTGCAACACCACTACCAGGCATCACAGATGTGTTGCCAACTCAGTGGCAAAGTTGAAATGCCTCGAGTTCTGATTTACACCGGCACCATACCTTTCAAAGCTTTCAGCAGCGCTGACAGAGGTATGTAGTACTTACCAAGACGAACTTCTTCACAAAAACGTCTCAATATGCTTAGCGTTTTCTAAATATGTTGGGGTCGGCTTCCAGTCTAACCAGATGCAGCTGAATATCTGTATTTTACATGGAACGACTGCCTCTCTGACCTCCACAAACCGGTTACTGGGTAACACGATATCCCTTGGTAAGGCTGGTTTTCAGAATCTCGGTATGTTAAGATGGCATGTACGGAATGCCCGCGGCAAGCGTAGCTTAGCCACGAGCGCCTCTCAGCTCTACTATTTGTACTACTACTATTAAAATACCTTTCTTTTTTATGTTATCGTGTCACTGTAGCCACTTCATTCCACTCCAGACTCCAGCTCTCTAATTGGACAGAGTCGGACGTGTGTTAGCATAATGTCGTCTACTGAATCATTACGTCACTGTCTGCCTCCACGATTGATCGCCACCATCGACACAAGTTCTACATGCATTCCAAATGACTTGAAGTTAATCAAGCGGAACTTGGGATTGTATTATCTTATACATAGTAAGGAGGATAGTAAAAGTTATACCTAGTTTACGTCTTTCTACATTGTTCTCACTTATTTAACATGAATGATGGAACCAATGTTTTGATTTAAAAGAATTTTCATGGAGTTTATTCTTAATAGGAAACTACTACGCTTTGGAATTGCATCTTTTTCACTGACCGACTTCTAGACAATTCAAAAGTGACTGTAATTGAAATATAAACTTTGAGTTTGAGATAAACCTACCATAAAAAAATCATAGATTGCTTAGAAAAGTCTTGCAAGTTGAAAATGTTCTCCCATACCTACATCGTTAGGTAGGTATAGGTCCATTACATTAAGCTGCAACAATCATGAAGCCTCGTGCAGACTGGCGCGCCGCGACCAGGTAATTGTTCTACCGTGAAGTTTCTTAGAAATTGTCATTATGAAATAATCTACGTTATGAAACGTCACACTAAAAATAAATATAGAATGAGTTGGTTTTTCATTTTAATGGCGCGTGTTTTTATTATTCACCTTACGTACGTCACAATCCTTTAAAGGTAGTGTGGTTTCATTAATGTCAGATTAATTGAGGTTTTTATATTTACGATAACCAATGCTTAAAGGCTCGTGCATACCAGACGCGACACTTGTACTTTATTAACCATAGTAATTTAAATCTAAATTTTTAAGTCTTACTGTAAAACTTCGAATCTTGAACATTTACCGATTTAAGGCTCGTTCACACCGGCGAGATGTCGCGCGACGCGACACCGGCAATTGTTCAATCGTGAAGTTTTATTAGAAATTGTATTGTTAAAGTCGCGTCGCGCGACAAGTCGCGCCGGTGTGAACGAGCCTTTAGCCTCGACCAGAGGGCAGAAACTGGTCATGTCCTTTTCTCAGGAATTGACTTGTTAATAAATCCTTCATTTACAAAATAATGATAAGAAAAATACAAAAACAAATGAACGACCTGAATTATTGTGGTTATATTTTTATTATTTCCCGTACACCATCAGATATCAAATAATCTTGTCCATACTTGTTTGGCTGAAAATAGATACACCCGTAATATACTCGTAAATACTAACATAAAAAGCCGTATTACGCAACACATCTATAAAAATACAACGAAGTTACGATTGGCTTAACAACCACCGTTTGACAAACTCATAAGGGTTGGAATTGAAAGAAACGTAGGAAGTAATGAAATATTCAATAGAGACAATATTCGTCATTGGTTCAGAATCAGAATTTATTTATTTGTAAGAATGTAGTTTTACATAGTGTAGAATCCTATTGATTCCGTATTTAAGCTGATTATATTACTACGCTGGCTCATCACCACACCAAGCCTCTTGTGCAGATACACTCCACTTTTCACTGTTTCCCGCCATTCCGGGTAAACTGACAGTTGACATTAGTGACAGCGACCTCACTGCGGATTTGCATGAGATAGTGTTTACATATCTATTAAATAGATACACTACACATAGTACCTATGATATTTATATTTTATAAGTTCTGATATTCTACCATAACATAATGGTGTACCTATAAATCTTCAAAAGTCATTCTTAACTAAATACAATAAATTTTAAGTTTAGCTATCTCCACTAATATGATAAAGAGAAAAGAGAAAAAAAACTATAGTTTGATTGAGACCGCTAAACCGCGCCTTAGGAATGCGCGGCGAGGCCGGGGCAGCGTATACGAATGAGCGGCGGGACGCCGTGAGCGTTGAAGAATGATCGGTCTGCACTGCCCCCCCATCTTGCATTCCATCTTTGATCATCATCACATACATAAGGCGCGATACAGCGGTCTCGGTCAAACTATTGTAGATTGTTTTATTATCTGCTTATCACTGAGTAACATAGGCTATAATTTATAAAGATATCACGCGGGCGAAGCCATGCAGGAAATAATTTACAATAAGTCCAATATCAATTTATTCATATTACCTTTAAAATCAATGTCAAAATTAATTAAATGTCATCTTGGATGTTTACGATATTCCATAAATTCGCTAATGTCATAAAAGCAATTATGAAATAACAAACATGTCAGCTTTTTCTTGAACATGGGGATGGGAAGTTCTTTAAACGACTTAGGCAACTTGTTATACACCTGAATGGCATTAACATAATTATACATTCCTCCTAAATACTTTCAATCTACATTGAGGTACACTTATATCTAGCAGAAGTAATATCTCAAGGTTTAGAGGTTGCAAACATTGTCTTTTGAGTAAAAAAATGTGTGGGAGAGCAAGTCATCTCGTTTTTATCGCAGCTCTTACAGTTGGTTGGGTCGTATGAATGCGACGAATTTATTGCGATGTACATTCTTCAGTGGAGCGCAAAGAATTAGCCGACAATCAGCCTGGGGGCTTGTGCTAGTGTCATCCTTCGTAGTGCAACCTATTTGTTACTGTAACTTGTTTGTTTGCTCGTTAAAATTGTCGTAAACTTAGTTTTCGTCTTGTATTTTTTTCAGCTGAAGTTGATATAGCTCGAAGGCGATTTTCCATAGTTTACTTGTTGGTTCGTAATTTGTTGCTCAAATATAACTAATGTAAATAATGTTGTTCAACCGTATTAAATACAGGTTGTTATATAAGAAATAATACAAGCTATATAAATTACCATAGCTATTATGTTGTATAATTGCGAGTAAGAAAAGAGTAGGTAAGGACTAGATAAAGCACTGTGTTTTTTAAAATCTCAGTAGGTATTCTTTCCAAATGAAGAATTGTGGTTACAAATGAGTTTCATTTAACACTTTTGGTGTAGATATTTGGTTCCACAACTAATTTTTAACCTAGGTAGGTACTTTAGATGGGTACCCTTCTATTGTGTAAGTTTAACTATTAATAAATAATAATAATATGTTGGAATTTCTTATCAAGACCAGTCCTGAATAGAGAATAGGACCGGATTATTATTGAAAAACTGGCTAAGTACATGTTGGACGATGCACAGTTTTTTAGTTATCTCTGTTTCATGTATAGGGAGTGTCACTCCTTATTATCTTTTTCTTAATTTCACTATATCATCGTTCAACGGTGCACATAATAGACCTTTTTTCTATCTTTCATCGATATAATGCTATAGTCTCCAAGGCTGTGAGACATACAGACGGACAGACAGGCATGACGAAAATATAAGGGTTTTTTTCGCCATTTGGCTACGGAGCCCTAAAAGTCATAATACCAATACACAAAGCTTCGACTAGTGAAACTACTGACTTAATAAGCTACTCGAGGCAATAAACGCCCACCCTTAAAATCATATTATTTTCTATAAAAGTTACTTGAATGGAAGAAATAATTAGATGAAAAGGTTAAACGTAGTTTTATTAATCGAAAAAATGCTAGTTGAGAGATGTAAGTATTTATAAATTCCATGCTAATAAAGTCTTTTGAAATGCGTTTCCTTGGGCGTTATTAAAAACAATATGTTAATTACTACCACCCGTTTGTTGCTTAATAATATAAATACCTAATACAAAATAACAGTCTAATATCAAACTGTTGATAAAAAATAAAAGGAATGTAATAATATGTAACATTAAGCCCCTTACATAACGCCCTCTGTTAAATAACGCCCAAACTTAGGTGTAAGCTTGGGCGTTATTTAACAGAGGGCGATAATTGCCATACCTACCTTAATATCAACACCAACCGCTTTTCAACTATTTGCATAAAAGACACGATGACCGCAAATCGACCAATAACGCCATTACAAGGTAATGATATAATAATTACGAACAACACTGGCACATGGAGACCACGCTTCCCTGCGTTCCGATAGCAACCATTTTGGAAAACCTAAAGCTCGTTTCAATTTTATTTTCACGCCTGCAGTTCGGAGATACGCTGAAACTTTCATCGTGGGCTTTCACTAGAGGCGAGAACGAAACATAAATTGTCGACGGACGGCTCACAGCCCATGTCTTTATTTTTCAAAAACAATGCACGTATGTTCATTTGTTTATTTTTTTGTTTAATGCTTTTGTGTGTTTTAGTCGAGTTTGCTTAAATTAATATTCATGGCTTGTTTGTAGTGGATTAGCTGCTTTTTTGTTACTTGATTTAGCTTCTTTTCCAAACTTTTTTTTTTTCGGCTCGTTGGTGTAGTGGTTGCAAGCTATTGCTGATCATGAGGTCCTGGGTTCGATTTCTGGGTCGGGCAAAGTGTACCCTATTGGATTTTTGCAAATGAAATTTTTCAATAGAACACGGAGTATGGAGTTGTGTCCGGTTGATGGCAATTTGCTTGAAATGTGGGAGTACTATTATATAGGTGCACATCTGTCTAACCCTTTGGGTAAAAATCTAAACTCTTTTTTTATGGCATCAGTCAACTCTTTTTTTAAGACAAATGGATCGTTTTCGCCTATCAAGACGAAAACGATCTATTTGCAAAATAGGAATCAAGAATAACTGAAATATCGTTTTAAAGAATGTCCATTCAACATGTTTTTCCTTTTTATTTTTCCTTCATATTGAAAGCAATAACTTGACGGATTTTAACGTTCCTATCATCGGAGTTATTGTTCCTTGAAACATACAAGAGGATATTAAGTCCCCTAGAATAGATACTTACGGACTTACCTATCTATAACTATTATTTTGCAACGGTTGTTGTAACAGCGAAGAGAGGAATTCGTAAATAATTAACGCATTCAAGGACACTGAACGAGACACAAAAAAAGAAAAAGGAAAGAAAAATTGTTTATTCTTCACAAACTAAACGCACTATAAATAATAAAAAATGGAAAAAATTGACATTGCCTGATGTCAGGGTCAGAAACCAAAGACAATTATTATACAAAAGAAGTTATAACGCCTATTATAATATTTAGTGTCCCTGAATGTGTAAACATAGGTAAATACTTAGGTACATTTTCTTTGGTTACGTTGTCAACAAAGAAGCACCAAAATGAATCGCTGTTCGTTAGTC
Source organism: Eupsilia transversa (assembly GCA_914767815.1). Lineage (NCBI taxonomy): Eukaryota > Metazoa > Arthropoda > Insecta > Lepidoptera > Noctuidae > Eupsilia > Eupsilia transversa. The sequence goes on from OU611874.1 coordinate 7,590,996, forward strand.
TCGCTAAAACTCGAGAACGGCTGGACCGATTTGGCTAATTTTAGTTTTGAAGTATTTGTGGAAATCCAGGGAAAGCTTCTCACTGTCCGTAACGACTAACAATCGGCCATAATATAATCATCATCAAAGTAAACAGCAAGAAGACAGTGCATTTTAAAGAGAATTGGCAGGAGCTCAGTAACACCGCGTTATCAGCACCTAACAGTGATATCGAACATCAACATTACCGTCCTCCATTAGCACTTGTAGGTGTACGCCCAGATCTTATCAAGCTGTCGAGATACAACGTAATTACGTTGCTAATGTGTTTTCAGTACAGTACAATAAATATCTACGATGTATTATGCTTTAATAATACATCTTTGCTTTTAGGAAATCATCATGGGAGATACATAAGGGTTTCTGATATTGAACATTGCCGTGATCAAAAGCATAATTTAGGGATTATGCCTGGGTAAAAAAAAAAAAACTATTTAGTCCATTGGTCAGTAATTAATTTTTTTTGACATATTAATAAAAACATACCTATAGATAAAACGCATTATAGTTGGGGTGTGGCACGCTACGGCACAACTCAGTATAAAATCTAATAAGGCGTGACTTTATACCATATTTTAACTCAATGTATCACTGTAATCTTTAGATAACGTAAAAAAAATAAAAATACGTGTCCAATATTTTTTATTTAATAATCTACCTGACGGACAATATTTTTTTTTTTCGTCGTCCCTATTGCGTAACACACATAAAAAGCTATCAATATCAATACCTTTAATTTTTAAAGTACGTAGTTGAGCAGACGAAGGCATCGATTTTGAAGTCAAACAGTGGTACCACTCCGCAACACCCGCAAGTGTAACGTTCCGTTTTTCCAATTAATATAGAATGACTATTTAAAAATTAATTTAAGCCCTAACTTATTTTTTTAATAGTCATTAGTCTTTTAAGCATTTTGTAACCAAGTTAATAATATTTTAAATCCCCAACGTTGAATATTCAACGTAATGCGCGTGAGTCGCTACAGGTACGCGCGCGCACCCTTAAGGCTAAAGCAGATTGGGGTGGTCCGCGCCGCAACGCATTGTAAAAGTCCTCTCCTTTCTCCTTCATCACTTTTGTACATTTTATATGAATCAACGCACACTACAGGCGCGGGGCGGGCATACCGCACTTTTGTGTATGAAAATGTGGTGCGCTGCGGCCCGTCGCGACTGTAATGTGCATAGCATAGCATAATCACCCTATAATGTACCCACGGCTGGGACACAGCCTTTCATCTCTTCGAGAGGGAGTGGGCTACTATGTACCACGCGAGCCCAGTCCATTCTGCCTAGCCTTCTCCCAACCATGTTGGTGTCGGCTTCCAGTCTAACCGGATGCAGCTGAATACCAGTATTTTACATGGAGCGACTGCCTATCTGACCTCCACAACCCAGAACCTGGGTAATACGATACCCCTTGGTAAGACTGGTTATCAGACTTTCGGGCTTCTGACTGACGAATCGTAACGACTGTCAAAGATCCACATATGACAGCCGGGACCAACGGCTTAACGTGCTTTTCGAAGCACGGAGGAGTCTCGGTATGTAACGATGGTCACCCATCCACGGACCAACCCCGGCAAACGTACCTTAACCTGATGAGTCGACCCGTGCGGCTGTTATTACTGAGCCACGAGCTCCTCACCACGCGGGCCCAGTACGGGTTGATAAATGTCACAAGTCTTCGAATTTTTGGTTCTAGGACATGCTTGGTTTTTTCACAACATTTCCCTTCACCGTTGTGAGAGCAGTAGTGATGAAATTATTTAGGTACAGAAAGTAAAGCGCATGCCTGGGTTCGAACCTATGACCAACTTATAAGTCAGGGCCATTACCACTGGGCGACCACTATGTCCTGCACTGTCATGTGCGCTTGACTGTGGCAATGGACTCCTATAATTTTGTATAACATGATTGTTATTCACTTGTATTGTTAACATAACTAACAGTAACAAGGTTCGAGCAAACTAGTTCTACAGAACCTAGACTTATAGTTAACGAATGTTTGAACTAGCTAGATTATTTCCAGCCTGTGTTACTCTGGAGGTAATTTATAATACTCTGTTATTTCATCTGTACTGTGTGGGTACTAAGTTTCTAGGATGCACTTAATTAGTAATAAGTAAATTGGCGGTTAAGTTAACATTTATCTAAGTAAAACCTGAATATACGAACCAAAGTACTTAAGTATAGAAGATAATAAATCATTTGGTAAAGAACCTCCTCCTATATTGTTACTGACTTAGCTATGAAATTAATTACGTAAACAAACTTTTCCAGCTAATTAGTAACTTTGTACGGAAAGATTTTTGTTATTTCGAGGAAGAATAGAACGAAAGTCGATTTTATTCTGTAACCTGGCAACACACTCACTTGGCGGAAAATTATAAAATCTCGCAGTAAATAACTTGCAGCGCAGATGATTTTTGTTCATAAAATTACACATTCGTCTCCATACGAAATTACCAAGGAAGGGAAGGGAAGGAAGCACCTAGAATCAATTCTATTTTCTTGCACATTTTGACTTCAATCAATCTGCCTAGCCTTTTCCCAATTATGTTGGGGTCGGTTTCCAGTCTAACCGGATGCAGCTGAATACCAGTATTTTACATGGAGTGACTGCCTATCTGACCTCCACAACCCAGTTACTGGGTAACACGATACCCCTTGGTAAGACTGGTTGTCAGACATTCGGGCTTCTGACGACTCGTTACGATCACATCACATTTTTTGCCATAGCTGGTGCGTGGTGAATATAATTGTATGTCATTTGCATTTCTGACCCTAAAAAAAAACTTAAATTTATAATAATATGTTATGATGCGTCTAAGCATAATTATAGTGGAAACTATCCTCAAAAATTTAAAACAGCATCCAATTTAACACTATGACGCCAAAAGTTTAACAAAACAGCAAGGCTGATAGGAAGCACAACAGATAAGCGTGCTTCAGTCTCGCTAAGTCGAAATCTCTCTCAGAGCCGGAGCGAGGCGAAAACGAAAACAATTCAAAGCGATCTCGCTGCAGATCATTACTGAGATTTCCAACTTCAACGATGTTTTAATATATTTTTTTCTCGTCTAGCTATCAGATACTGCTCCCAAGTAATTTGTAGAGAAACACGTTTTTCTTTAACGGTTTCATGGAAATTAATATACGGTTGAGTTTGAGCTTGCGGTGTATTTTTTTTATTTTGTGGCCTTTGTAAGTTTTAGTGGCTGTGTCAAATTATACATCTTCTTTACATATAATAAAATAGTAACGAAGTCAAAACTGCAGATTTAATATTTCTGGAAAAAAATAATTGCTTGTGCGAAGTGTGGGGGAAGCAGTCTGATGCTGAAAATATAGCTTTTAGAATTTTTGTCCGTTTGTCTGTATGTATGTTCTGGATTGGCACAAAAACGGCTGAACAGATTCGGATGAAATTATTCACACATATAGTTTATAACCAGGATAAACACATATGGTGGTTTTAATTCCGGCAGTACGTTCCCGTGGTATATTTTCCGACAACCACACGGGTGAAGCCGCTGGAAAAAGCTGGTCGATAATATTATAGTTCATAGCATTTAATTTATAATTTATTCTTGAATCGATGTAATAATTAAACGCGCTTGGTTAATAAATATTTGTATAACAATTATAGTAATTTGATTAATGCCTGTAATATAAATCTCACAGAAAAAATATTTAAGGCTTTTCTAAAACGTGTTACCCCTAATCCATGCATCAAACACGCGACAACCCTTCAGAATGTCATTCAACACTCACCTCAAGTAAACTTGATTGACAATCGGTTTATACAGTTGGCAGGTCAGAGGAAATCAATTACCCAGCCATCCACAGTTTAATGTTACCCAAAAAAAGTCGAAAGCAGGGATTGGAATCCAAAGCTGACCGACCAAGTGAGGTAATTAATTACGCGAGTCGTTTTTGCAGCGGCCGGTCGGAAGAAACGTCTAAAGATTTATTGTTTGCGCCACTTCACTTCGGCGTCTCCCGACGAGGAATTACTAATCTTTTCTTTTAATTCTGATCCCTTGTTTTCTTCTTTCTGTAATAGCGCCGTAAATACTCATTTCAGACTCCTTTATAATGCATTGACTTGGAATATAACGGAGCAACAATAAGCTATATATCTTCTGTGCATAATTATAAAACAAAGTCGCTGTTCGTGTCTGTCTGAGTGACCGCGTTGTTCTTCTACGGATTTTGATGCGGCTTCCACCATTATTTATAGAATTTATTCTGGAAGGTTTATATATTTAGTACATCAATATCCTACAATACTATTATTTATAATATAATAAATAATAATAATATTATAAATGTGAAAGTTTGTATGTTTGTGTGTTTGGATGTTTGTTACTCAATCACGCAAAAACGGCTGAACGGATTTGGATGACATTTGGCACACAGATAGTTTATAACCTGGATATGTTAAGATACTTTTTATGCCGGTAGTACATTCTCTTGTATGTTTCCAATCTTCACGCGGGCGAATGCTAGTATATTATAAATACGTCAATTTATAATATACTAGCTTTTGTGTCTGTGTGTGTGACCGCGTTGTTCTTCTAAATTATGCAACGGATTTTGATGCGGTTTGACCATAATTTAGAGAATTTATTCCGGACGGTTTATGCATATAATACTTACACTAATATCTATTATACAGAAATCTCGATATTTTGTCAAATCGTATAAACCGTGCGAAGCAGGGGCGTGTCGCTAGTATACAATATAATAATTAGGAGATATAATATGATATTTATAAGTTATTACTGCGAAGATTAATTACTGGCCGTAATATAAAACCAGGAATCTGCTAATATTATGTGTAGGCAAAGTGAAATTCGATTTTCAATGATTTTGAACAAATATGTGCCAGATCCGAATTGATTAATAACAGTAATTAAACTGAAACGCATGAATTAGAAAGTTGGGCGGTTCGTTTGTTTCGACCAAGTATTGATATGATTGGATGTTGGACGTGTTTGCCTACAATGCTTAATAATATGTAGGTTTTTTTATGAACTTAAAATATTAATATGTAAAAGTATAAAAAAGGGTAAATGAGTATTTCCCCTAAATACTCATTTAAAAAAAAATTATATATGTTTCCAAATGTTATTCTTATTATGGGGGCAAATCCACGATAACTAAAGTAATAGGTAGACATTTTTGAACAATTTTTTCATTTAAAAGAGTGTCGTTCTTCTCCATAGGTACCTACTACGCTTTGGAATGGGCAACTAGCTTCATATTTCTGAGTGACCGACTCCTTAACAATTCGAAAGTGCCTGTAAATGGTTTAATTGAAATAAATGCTTTGAGTTTGAGTTTCATTTTTTTCACTGTGTACTACATATTAGGCCGGTATAAAAAAAAAAAAAAAAGTTAAAAATGAAAGGAGTCATGAAATGAAAACATGCTACTAATTCGTTAAAATAAAATGATATTTAAATGCTAATTACGCTTTCCAAATGAATGACTAAGGGCGAATTTCACCAAGGAAACTGAACGCGATCAGCACATTAACCAAGTTAAGAGCTGCCAGTGCCATTCTTTTCTTTGGAATATTGACACAGAGCTATTGAACTCGGTTTAGATAGGCTGCTGCTTGCACTGACTGTACAGGTCCACTCAAATCTGTGTGGATCTTTCCTCAAAAGACCATTTCAGACACTAATCTTCATGGTCCTCATATGGCCTGACCAAGATTATGTCTGGACTTTAAAAGACACTGCGACCTCTGAGTTTGTTTCGGCCTTTCTTCTCAGAGTAGTCAGATGGGAAACCTCATCTAGCTTAATTCTAATATTTTTTTAATATGATGTGTAAAAGTGATTCCGATATCCTATTTACAGAATAAACAATTTCATTTCATTTAATTAATTTTATCAACATTTAATGACACTGACAGCTCTTACTTGGAGAAATCAACCCTTAGTGCCAATTTCATCAATGAAACTGAACGCGATCAGCACATCTAAACTGCATTCAAGAACTGTCAGTGTCAATATACCACAAGAATGATGGCATTGACAGCTCTTGAATACGCTTTAGATGTGCTGATCGCGTTTAGTTTCATTGGTGAAATCCGACCTTAGTGAAATTTCAATATAAGGGGAAGGTCGAGAATTTGCCCTCTCATTTATTATGATACCCAAAGGACAGTTGGCAAATAAACTTGTACACTAGTAAATTGGGTTGTTCCCGTAAGGGTCAGCTCGTTATGTGATTGAGATTGCCTATGTACTGATATTAAACAAATTACACGAGTATTATCCTATTTCTGATAAATTAATCCTTGGTGATTTATTTAGCTTTTACGATTTATGTGTATCGTGTTGTTTCTTCGTCGAATATGTGCAAAATGTTTACGTATAAACTATTTACCTCGTTGTTTACAACGACAGGTTTGTTAGGAGGCCGATGTTCAGCTGAAGATAAAATATCCACATACCTAAACTATAATATGGTGCTAGCTCAGAAAAATGACTTGCAAAGACGAAATCACAAAAAAAAATTACAATGGACATAGATATATCTAGTAACATATTCCGAGAGTTATAAAATCCCTCAAATCTCTCAACGAAGCATCCTCAGGACGACGATTGACTTGTCGTGAACCCGAACACGACGTGTTGCTACGGCGAGCGCTGGACGCAGAGACACTAAATATGTAGATATATTCAGTGTGTGTGACCGTCTATTGTATTTTATAATGGATTTCCGCCAAGTCACGCCTGAATCAATTAACTATTTAAAATCGCAAAAATTCAAAAGTAAGTTATTTAAAAACGATAAACCAGAAATTTCTTCTACATAGACATCACTAGCCAAAGTCTTGATAAAAAGCCAGTCAGCAAGGATAGTAGCGGGGTTCGATGCCCCGGAAGGGTCGGAAGTAGATACTTAAGAGAGTACATCTTTCGTAAAGTTTCTTTTAAATGCATCATTCGTCATCATCATCATTAGCTCTAATGAACATTAGTTCATTATTCAATAGTTGATCTGTAGACCAACTAATGAAGAATGAACTAATCTTATATTAGGTGATATTATTTGGAAATATTCTATTTCAAAATATTATCACTATAAGATGACTAGAAGAGTCATACCTATTTGCTATGTTCAAACTCAAAGCATTTATTTCAATTTAACCGTTTACAGGCACTTTTGAATTGTCAAGGACTGATCCATCAGTCAGGAAGATGAAGCCGGTTTTTTTTTTTTTTATTAGCCTACATTATCCCACTGCTGAGCAAAGGCCTCCCCCAAATCCTTCCAAGTATTCTTATCTAGGGCCACCTCGATCCAGTCGTTGCGGTACGCGTCTAGGTCGTCTCGCCACCTCTTTCTGGGCCGGCCTCGGCGGCGCCGTCCATCCCCAGGCACCCATCGTTGCCCGATCGAAGCCGGTTGCCCGTTCCAAAACGTAGATCTCTATGGAAAGGAATGGCAAGAGACTCCGATGGCACAGGAGCGGTCAACATGTTCCTGTTTGATGCATTGCAGAAACGGAGCAGCCTCGAACCAAACTTTACTTAGAAAGATGAACTGATTAGAATATGCTTATTGAAAAAAAAAAACGATTTGCTGAAACTAATAGTTGCTAATGAGCATAAACTAGTTCATAGGGAAATAAGGGTCAGGTTATACTGACCGGGAAAAACGCAAGAGCAACGCAACGCAATCAATCAACAACTGCAACTAAAGTTTTTGAACAAAACATTCCCATACCCTCATAAATATCCTTATTCCCCGTGGAGGATCTCTAATCTAATCATTACGCTAGAAAAACTATTTTCACGGCTCTGGTTGTGTAAATACTTTTCAATTTTTGAGGATAAAAAGTATTCTTTCTGGTATTAGTCTACGCCTTTACGAAATATCAAAATTGGTTCCGTGGTTAGGTACTCGTGGAAACGTACCAAATAGAGATAAAGCCGAACAGGTTCACTTTCTGATTTATATTGGGCCTTTGAAGGCAATAAATGACAGCTTCAAGGTGAAAGGAGGGCGACTGTCATGCGAACAGTTGTCACGATTGTTATCTGACGCACCCTTCGAGTGTCAGCCGATCAATTTCTGATCCATAACAATTAAAAATCTATTGTGTTTAATTAGTGACATTTGAGCGAATCTGCCCTTTTATAATATTTTCACTTAGATCTACTTAAGTGCTTACAACAGATAACACCCACGCAAGTTGGTTTATTTTTACGAAAAAGACATAATATCATAATATATAATCCTTCAGATCCTATAAAACGATCAAAATATTTTTACATTCACATCGAATTTATATAAAAATAAGTACCTAAATATAATATTACTAACTGGGGATGATCCAAGAAATCAGGTTAGTACTTCTAACGACGTTCTCGGATTATAAGCGGCCAGACAAGGCTTCGCAATTATATTACTAGGATTCAAAGAGTAAATTGACTAGGTACGTATTGTTAGGGTAACTTCAGATAGATGCGCAATTGCACGATAATTCACGTTCGGTTTAAATTGCCAATCAATGACGCCTGATCTGTCAAGTTAATCATAGACGCGTTGACGCAAGGAATATTTTTCGTCAAAACGAAAAAGGCGCGTCTGAACTAAGCCTTAAGAAAAATTCTACCCCTAATTTTTCTCCTCAATTTATTTTCCAAAAGATATTCCCGAACTTTTGTCGGATAACGGTTTATTTTTCATACACAAGTACAATCTCTAATGAGGTATGACTTTAGGTATTGTTGTTGTTCAAAGTTTGGTCGTTAATTAGTGAGTGGGGGGCGTGCTGTGGAGTTCAGCGTGGGATCCCAGGTGGGATGTGCTCCTGCGTTACACTCTGTATTTGCATAAAAGTTAGTGCAGTTACAGAATATAGCCGCCGGTGTACCATGAACTACTGTTGACTGCCAGATAGTTTGCCTGCGCACAAATATTATTTGAAGTAAAATTGTTTTGCGACGGAAATGGGTTCCTCTCTTTATTGTTCATATGAAATGCATATTGAATCGGTTGAAAGTTCATGGAATAATGTTTACGGAAGTTTGAATACAGATTTGTATTTGTATTCGTGTCAACGACTGATATACTGAGCTCGTTGTACATCTTATAAGGTGACGTCACGATATTGGGGTCTTGCTTTGTTACATAAGAATGCATATCTCAAAGAGGACTTTGTGTAAGATCAATCTTGTGATAAAGCAAATTTACTATGTGAAGGTATGGTTTTTAAAAGCAATCTTTGTATAAAATATTTTGGAAGAGTACCGCCAACACAAAATTCTATTAAAAGAATGTGACGAAGAATACATGTCGTGACTCAACTCAAGCTGAAATGCTTATCCTATTAAAATCAACTTTATACCTACTGAAAGTTCCTTAAATTCTCCGTTAATTTAGACAGGGGCTCATTACTTTGTATCGAAACAACTTCAAAGAAAGCCTGTCTCACAAACTTAAACTGTCTACAATATTATCGGATTTACAATTTTCGCCGTACCAAGACTCGAAATAGTTGTCTATAGGCCACGGTGGCGTCTTGCAGATCCCGGCGAGCGCCGAATGAGAGCTAATGGTCCGTTAATAATGCTCGCCAGTCAGTCTGTTAGCAGCCTTCGCCGCCACGAATTACGACTTGGGGCTTTCTGCTAAACTGCCGAGAATCGTACGCTTCGTCCTACACGCCAGCGCCAAGCCTTAATGAGACGTAGATGGGAGATCGCTGCGCGGTCATGTAGGCATGATTAGGTGGCCGCCACACCACTATGCTCACGAAATTATTACTTTTAGAGGCGGCCGGGGAAATGCTCACCACACTTAATTATGCCTATATTACTGTTTACTTCGCTACTCAACAAAATTTAAAATACTTTCTCATTTTACAACAGCAGCAATTTCCTGATTGTGTACTCCAATTTGCTATTCAAATATTGTACCAAATTCGCTGAATTTAATACCATGAGTGATTGAGTGTAATAATTGCAAATCGGCATCTATACGTATTCAGATAAGTGTAGTGATGAGATTCGATCTAACAAAATGGGAGGTGGGAATGGAGGGGAACTGATATCCGAATAACAAACATTCATTACATTAGGTCTTTGTGTAACACTGAACAATAGTTTGGAACTGTGTCACACGCAGAAGAGTCTTTAAAATAAAAAAGGAATGTATAAAGATAAATTGCTCCAGTTTCGTCGTCGTCGGGGTGATTATTTCGGCGATCTCCTCAATCGGCAGTTTTGTCTTTGTGTGCTGTTTCCTGACCTTCCTTCGACTCCACAGGTTTTTCTGCAAGGCAATAATTTTCTTCACTCACGAGGCTCGTCCAAGCGAAAAGAGAAAGATAAAAAAGGTGGTCTCAGCTCTTTTGTCGTGCGACTGTGAGTGGAGCTCGATTTGTAACAGATATCTACGTTATGTAGATGTATGTAGGTACGAGCAACTTTTATTTTCTTACCTCAAACTGCACAGAGAACCGCTTTGCAGTTTCGATCTTTGTACGTTTACCTTCGTTGATTTAAACGTTAAGTTTCGGTATAATTTAAACTCTATTCACATGTATTTTCACTTATAAAATGTCTTTGGTAACTTACTATAGTCGACCTCGTTGCGTTACTTAAATTTAAGTTTCACTATGAGCCAAATTCACCAATGAAACCGAATGCGATCAGCACGTCTGAACCGTAGTAAGCTGTCAGTGTCAATATACCTCAACAATTATGACACTGACAGCTCTTGAACGCGGCTTGAATTCATTTCATAGAGAAATCAGCCCTAAACAGTCACATAGTCAAGTAGACCTTTTCGTTTTATGACGTGCAAGTGATATTCACCAACCCGCACTGCTGGGCCAGCGTGGTGGATTATGGCCGAATCCCTCTCTCAGAGAGGAGCCCTGCTGTGTCCCAGCGATGGGAACGTTATAGGCTGATTATGGTGATTATGGTAGGTGGTATTCAACCCAAAGGTGAAAAAGCAACGAGATCAACTATATCACATTATAACCGAAGAAGAAAGGTCACATCAATTATTTTGATATTCACCTACAATATGAAACTATGCAAATAAACGTATTTTCTTATTTTAGTTATTCCCATTTTTTATATAAAAGACAATAATATTTTGGCCTTTGCAGGTGGTGTAGGTGGTTGGTGTAGAGAAACTCATGAGAAATACATAATTTATTATTATGTATTTCTCATGAGTAACCATGGTTACCCGTTATATTATTTGATTTCTTTTGTTGCTAGACCAAGAAAATCCAAAAAAAATCTAGAACAAGTGCTGTCGATAAATTAATTGAGAAAATTAATTGACAAAAAGCTTGTCTAGTTAAAGTACATGAGAAAAACGCCTTTAAAAGGCAAACTTTAAACGATTTTAGTTGGAGTAGTACCTACGGGCTATAACACTTAAGCCTGGTAGGAGTGTCTTAACGATCAAACAACTTGACGTGGCGCGATCTTCGCTATGAAACGCTCCTTAATTTTATTGGACAAAACATAGTCTTTGTCCCACTGAACAAATCGCTCGGGATCGTATTATTTTCTGCGTAGATTTATCGGCGCAGGCGGATCGAGGCCCTTTTGTTGGGCTTTTCCATAAATCTTTCTGCTATTTAAACGGTTATTAGGACAGAAGCGATTGATGTCTACTGGATCCTTCGTGGGATAGAGAAAACTAAATTCTGTTTTGGATTACGATTGGGGTTCTCGTTGATTTTCGTGACGTAATTATAATTGCTATGGGACTTGGGGAGGTAGTATATTATTACTGCTAAAAGCGTCCCTGTAGGTCTTTGTCGGTCGCAATTATTTGGGAACTGCCTACATTTGTATCAAAATACTAGGAACCCGCCCCTGCTTCGCACAGATTTTAGGACAAAACATTGAGTTCCCTTTATTATATATTTGCATGTTTATTATGAATGAAGTATGCAAATAAACCTTCCGGAACAAATAATTTAAATGATGGTGAAATCCGCATCAAAATCCGTTGAAAAGTTTAGAAAAACAGCGCGTTCACACAGACACATACGCAAAGCGACTTTAATTTGTAATAAATAATATTTTGCTTCAGACTCATCTTGCGATTACATCCATATTTGATAGTAGAATAGCGAGCTTACAAACTAGTTAGTCATAAATTAATAATTTAGTGACATAAAACTCCAGGTGGACTCCCCGATGCTGGTGGGAAATCAATAATAAGTTATTATGTATAGATATAGGTATAGATAAAGTAGTACGGCGATTTATAAAATTCATACAAATGACGTCGTATAACATACATGTATCTACTTGTAAGGTAAAAATTCAGTTCAGTCTTATTACGACACCCGCGGGAAGAAACGGGGTAACCTATTATGGGAGTACACGGGGAATGGACCATAAAGCAGGGAAAGTTTTGGTTGTATGTTCAGGGCTGATACAAATGGCTTTACTGGATATTAGCAGGCTGAAAGGTAAAATTCTAATGCCAGCGCACGTAGTGACGTAGTGATTGGTAACTTCGTCTAGCCAACTATCGAATCTCCTCGGCCATGTCCTCATCTAGCGCCACACCTGCAAAATAATCGAGAATTTTTTAAATTAATTTGTAACTACAGACTCATTTAAAGCAGGTATAGGGATTTATTTATAAACTTCTGCTTCCGCATATATTTTTTTTACTTTAAAATGTCGCTTAAAAACAACGTTAACTTAACAACAATAACTTATTATAATTAGGCACATAAAAGGCACTTTTGAACGTCAAATAAATAAACCGCATCCTTACGAGTCACTTAAACCTTGCCTAAACTATCGCAGTCTGAGACGGACGCGTCCTTAGACAGTGGACCGAAGTGGTAAACTATCGCATTTTGAGACCGACGGGTCCTTAAACACTGGACCGAAGTGTTAAAATATCGCAGTCTGAGACCGACGTGTCCTTAGACAGTGGGCCGAAGTGGTATTTCTGAGGCTGAAGAAGAAGTAGACTGTAGGTATTTGAAAAACGGAAACCTTAATGTTATACAGACAAATTCAGTCCTGTAAACGAGCATTACCACAAAAAAATTAATAAATCATCATAAAATATAAGGCCCATTGCCATAAACCAGGCACAAATCCTGACTTAGGCCTGCTGCTAAGATAATTCCTGATGGAAAAGCCAATAATAATTTGCCCGACCTGGCGATTGAACCCAGGACTTCAAGCCTAACATTAGGTACACACGACTTAATTATAACTTCTTTTAGACTTACCCTTCATGGTATATAAAGGTGTGATGTTATGTTAAAAATAATATAAGTATAGGGCAGGTTTTCTACCAAGAATCAGTGTTGTATTAGGTAGGAAGTAAAAACATAACGTAAGAAGTCGGTATAGTCCACAAGGACACATCAAATGTCGCGAACGTCGTGACAGATCTAACACGCCTTTTTGGAGATTTACCTTCGTAATATTAATGTGGAAATGGCGGCAGAAGACTGACAGGAATTTTGGGTCCTACAAACAGTATTACAGGGGCCTTAGTCTACTATTTTATAAACGCTACAATGGTCTCTCAATGGTGAGTTTTTGACAGTTTTTGTATAGCAAATCTGTTAAAAACGCACCATTGAGAGCCCATTGTAAAGTTTATAAATTAGTAGACTTAGGCCCCAGATGTAGGCATAGTATTCACGATGTATTTTAGTTTTCTGAATGTGTTTGGGTAACTGTTTAGTAGGTACTGAAAGAGATTGGCTTTGATAACCGATATCCACACATATTTCATAAGTTATTGGCAATACAGTGTGAGTCTTCATAGTGTGCACATATCGAAATGAGGGATCCTATGCTTAATTTGACAAACGGAAAAAATATTTAAAAAAATCTATTTTTATTTTTTTATTTATTTTGTATTTTTTACCCCAATGTAAAAAAACGGTGTAACTTTTATAATGATCTATCGCGATGAAACAAACTCAACTCCATAATGATTGGTAGTAATTAAGTGTTCTTATAAAATGAAAATTGTGGGAAAAACCCCTCCCAATTAAACCCAAAAAACCCTCAATTGAAAATAAACAGGTATTTCGTCCAAAAATCTGTTTTTTTAATCAATTATTACAATTATCGTAATAAAAATTCAATAAGACGAATTTTTTTAAATAAAAAAAAATGGAAAAAAAAATGAATTTAGTTTTTTTTTTTTTCCGTCGATAAAATTAAGCATAGATTCCCCCATTTCGATATGTGCACATTGTGAAGACTCACACTGTATAATGAGATATACACTATTTCTTATTTAGAAGTTTATAAAATAATAGAGAACATCATGAAAAAATACCTAAGTAGATAGTTTTTTTTTTTTTTTTTTTTATCCACAACGGGGATGCTCTTGGCCAGAATCTCACCTGATGGAAAGTGATGATCAGGCCGAAGGTGTAAGCGACCTTCACCCGGAATCCTCTACCACAGAGGAACTGGCTATCTTATCTCTAATCTGATTGGAATAATTATGCAAGTTATAATATAAATAAAGTAAGTTCGCCTTTTATCGAACGACCCCGTTAAAGTACTATGTTGAAGACTTTCAATGGTCATCGTGACAACGAAAAATCTAAATTGTGTCGTATCTATGTACCTATAAAGTACCATTTTGCAGTGAAGAATTTAATAACATTTTATACGGCACCCGTTTCCTGTTTCGGGAAAGAATAACGAGTAGCAGTTCTATTTATAATTTTAAATTAATTAATAACAATCAGAGAAGACCATGATAAAATGGACGTGTAAAATACGCTTCCCCGGAACATTCGTGGCTAAGATAAGAAACGTGTCAAATTTTTTTTTCAACGAATTAACAAAACACGATAAAAAACAAGTACCTGAGTGTTCTTTAACAAAATCTGTCCTGCTGAGAGCACTCTGCTGTAATAAATTCACTCACAATTTATCTTTTTGTGGATTGCTTTGCTTGTAATAGCGGCCGGGGCGTGGGAAATTCGGCAAAAAGCCCACTGCGCTCTCTCTACTTTGCTGAGCAGACCCATTACACAAAACATTATTCCAAATTACATTGGGCGCGTTACGATAATGTTTTTGTTCATTTGATAAGAGACGAAATGTTGTTTTTCAATTATTATAAAACAAAATTACACGGAGCTGTGCGTCTGTAGTTCTTATTGGTCAACGACCGTCCTTTTAATAGATTTTCTGTTTCAATTTTCTTCGTAATGATTACTTTTGTGGGTTTGCTAGATGTAACTATAGGGTGGCGTTTAGTGTCATTTATCTTACAAACACGCTCGGATGTTTCTTTTTATAGTAACAATTTTTTTTACTGCCTGTCTGTTCTAATATTCCCTGGCGCTACTACTGAGCATAAGGTCCTGCAGGTCGGGAAAAGAAAATCTCAGCAACAGCCTGGAATCTGGATTCGTGCCCGGTTGATGGCAATAGGCTCGCCCCCTAATACATAGGACTTAATCATAACTGACGTGGAGGGAGGTAAGCCTCTGCCTTACTCTTTGGGGATTAAAGGCGTGATATTATGTTTCGTTTAGTACTAATTTTAGATCCAGTTCGTTTTGTTGTACCTAAGTAGTGTCTGCTATTAAATATTTTATAACCTTACAACCTGTTACTGAACGAGACTCCGGGGTCAACATTTGGTTGGATTTATGTACTGCATCTCGTGCCTACAGAGAACGGACCGACTATAATTTGACGTATTAAGTATTAGTAGAGGTCGCGGTTTGTTGAGCTCGTGTTGTTTATGACATAGTTCCGTATGTACAGTTATAAGTAAAGTTAAGATTAAATTAGTAATAAGATTTAAGTTCCTCATGTAAGTGACGATTGTCTTAATGAGAATAAAGTTCTTTAAACCGAAGATTTGCTCTTTTTTTAAACGTAGAAAGAAAAAATTACTTCTAACTAAAATAAATTTGAAGAATGGAGATACCAGTAAATCTGAATAAAATTCAGTATTTATAGATAAGCCATAACAATCACAATAGCGGTTCATTTTTAATGACAGTAGCTTTTTCTACCTGGATAGTCTTTCTGAAGGCAATGATTTGTGATAAACTGAAACAGTTTCAGAACCTTATAATCCAAAAGTATCCAGCTGGTCTTACTTTGAAAATTATTTACAACGACTACTAGAAATTAAGGTAATAAATAATGTAAGGAATAAGTTATGGCGCGCAATGGCCTCGATACTCTATGGAGCCCACTTTAGGGTCAGCGCAGACAGCGGCAACTGTGTGAGCATGCTTGAGCAAAATCCGCCGAACATTTGCTGATCGCGTGGTCGCTCTCGCGTGCCCTAAGAAAAATACTTAGAATATTATAGTCTTAGCTCGCAAAAAATTATTAAAAATTACTGTTTCCAGCGTTAAGAAATATTTTTTTTCAAATTTTTGTATTTGTTTTCTTTATATGTATGTTACATAAAAAAAGAGCAAATCTTCGGTTTAAAGAACTTTATTCTCATTAAGACAATCGTCACTTACATGAGGAACTTAAATCTTATTACTAATTTAATCTTAACTTTACTTATAACTGTACATACGGAACTATGTCATAAACAACACGAGCTCAACAAACCGCGACCTCTACTAATACTTAATACGTCAAATTATAGTCGGTCCGTTCTCTGTAGGCACGAGATGCAGTACATAAATCCAACCAAATGTTGACCCCGGAGTCTCGTTCAGTAACAGGTTGTAAGGTTATAAAATATTTAATAGCAGACACTACTTAGGTACAACAAAACGAACTGGATCTAAAATTAGTACTAAACGAAACATAATATCACGCCTTTAATCCCCAAAGAGTAAGGCTGAGGCTTACCTCCCTCCACGTCAGTTATAATTAAGTCCTATGTATTAGGGGGCGAGCCTATTGCCATCAACCGGGCACGAATCCAGATTCCAGGCTGTTGCTGAGATTTTCTTTTCCCGACCTGCAGGACCTTATGCTCAGTAGTAGCGCCAGGGAATATTAGAACAGACAGGCAGTAAAAAAAATTTTAATCAAATTTTTGGGTTCGGTGTCGGTCTAGTAACACCCCCTGCCATTTATTTT
The DNA here is from genome assembly GCA_914767815.1 of Eupsilia transversa. Lineage (NCBI taxonomy): Eukaryota > Metazoa > Arthropoda > Insecta > Lepidoptera > Noctuidae > Eupsilia > Eupsilia transversa. The sequence goes on from OU611874.1 coordinate 7,608,118, forward strand.
TTTGATATTTTCAATGTACAGAATTTTCACTTCTACAGATTTATTATAAGTATAGATATAGATATTAATTAAGGGGAGGTGCTATTATAGCCCGCGAAAATCAATTTTACTACTTGTATTTACAGAATTATAATCATTAGAATCATCAATACTACTCTTTCGGTTATATCATTATATTGATAATGAACAATGTAATAACCCTCCATATAAGCATAGTCTCTGTGGGATATTTACTCATGTGCTGCGGCGACGAGCTCGGAATTGTCGACACGAGCACGCTCGAGCATACTCTACGCATGGCAATACGAGCTATTTTTAACTATTTCAGTTCTGTTTAAGTTTATTTACCAATTAATCAATGAAAACTGCTCGAGGGTCTGGCTGCTCTGTCTGCGCTGACCCTAAGGCAGTATTTAGGCGTTTGTGCCAAAATAAATTAATGTCTAAAACTTTTAAATGTTCATTAAGGATATCGGTTTTGCGATCACCGAAATGTTTTTGATTATGTTGGTTAATAAGGTAAACATGAGGAACCCTTTCGGTTTACATTTCAATAATTGGCAGACATGTACATTATTTAAGCAATATTGGAATGTGAAGATGTGAACATTTTGTGTATGAGTGTGTTTAGCTGAAAGAAAAGAGGACTAAAAACTGAAAAACTAAGCATGAATTCCTGCTAAAAAGGGGATTAATACTGAGACAACGGCTGTTGGAGATGCACCCATGACCTACAACTCGGAAGTCGCCGTCGTTACCACTTGGCCACTGCTGACACTCATTTATTCAGTTTCAATTTTTATGAAAAATATTCCACTAAAGAATAATGTCTTCATATTCAATATGTCACCTTATTATCTTGAATGCATTTTCCTAGCTCGAAATACAACAAAGGACTCTGACAACGAAATTGATTTATACGACACTGAACCGAAGAAGCCGAACTCGGCTCACCGTACCGATAAGCCCTTTATAATTTTCCGAGTAACAGATAGGCATTTCAATAAGATTTCTCTGTACAAATAAAGACGTTGGGCGAAGACTAATGGGGCGTTAATAATTCGCACGAGTCTCTATTCAATGGAGGCCTTCAAGATTTATCACTACAGGATTCTGGCAAACTGCCTCCTGGCAAGCGCTGATTATGCACTTTTTAAACGTCCCCACATCAAATGTTTCAAACGATTACTTCAAAGATTTAAGTTGGAGAAATTAATTCTAAAATTTTCTTTTAATTGTGGATTTTTATTCAGAATTTTGGATCCCGAAGGCTGTCTCTGGATGTGTCATCACCAAACCTTTGATTTTTTGCTCTGATAGACTTTTAAAATTCAACGCTTTTGTGGTTCTAACATTTAACATTACTATTTATGAAAAGTTTAATAATTAATGGGCTTACTTTATTATTATTTTTGTAATACCTTTTCTGTATTACAGGTTTTGAAAAATCTTACGGTGAAAATTGTATAAACTTTTATCGATTGATAGCTATCTACATACATTAATAGAGTTACGTAATGGTATCATTGTGTCTACATTAATGTGTAATGGTTTCCTCTAGGCTTTAAGGCCGTGATCCAGCCGGGTTCCAATGAAGACATGAGAGGTAAGTACAAATAGTTGTCATCTGTCGAGTAACACCTTGACAGATGTGTTAAGTATTGAAAATTACTGTACGCTTACACATCAAGCTGGAAAGATACTGTCACACTGCACACTGGCATAAGCGGGTACTGTATATGGTACCTAATGATGATATTGTAGTGGATAGTCCTGTGGTGATCCATGTTTAGCAGGGTATTGTGAGAGCGTAGAATCAGCAGTGCAAGGAAGGATATTTTGCTAACGATCGACATTTTTTTTTTGGAAATTTACCGTGTCGACTGTTGCGCCAGCGTCGCTTTAGGGATCAACATCATATCAATTTAACTTCAAATGTGACATAAAATGCACGTTAGAGTTACTACTTTCGACAGTTCCTATTAAGGTGGATGATCACGCGCTCGCGAGTCATATTTTAGCCAACATACAACCTACCACTGACCTGCAAATTGCATAAAACGTAAGAAAATTTAAATTTCGCGGGCTACCTTGGAGCATCCACCTTAATCCAAACCAATATTAACCAATATTAACGGAAAATTATCGTCTTCGAGTGACGATTTTTTTTCTAGCAATTAGCTGGTTGATAGGATGTCTTGAAGTCTACTTATCTAACACCCTTGAAGCAAAGCAGGATCATTTTCGCAGCCGCCATCTTGGATTTTAATTTTGTCATCACTTCTGACATTATCACTCCTGGAAACTATGAAAGTTACAGCCAGAAAACTGATATATATAACTGACCAGTAACACTAGACAGTTTGTGGACCAGCATTATTGCGTAACACAGTTTCATTGAATTGTCAATTAAATTGTCAAAATGAAACCCATTGCGATCAATTGCCATTTTACGTGTGTTACGCAATTACCTCACAGGTGACCCCTGTGAGACTGGATGTTAATCCTTACAGTACGATACCAAGTAACATATTCTGTATAAATATACATTATCATAATATTATGTATGGAATAACATAAGCCATCGATCGAATAATTATTGTACTAAGAATGGTTTAGGTAGATACCTACATAAGCAAGTTATGTACAACAGGGGCCTAGGTCTACTCATTTATAAACGTTTCAATGGTCTCTCAATGGCGAGTTTTTGACAGCTGTGCCATACAAAAACTGTCAAAAACTCACCATTGAGAGACCATTGTAAGTTGTAACGTTTATAAATTAGTAGACTTAGGCCCCAGGTGTAAAATTACTCCTAACGAAGCCGAGAGTCACTCTTGTTCTTTCCGTTATTATATTTTTTTAAGATTGGACCATTTTCGTATTACAGAGGTTACTGTTTATGGAAAGTCAAAGGTCCAACTATTTTTTGATGTTTCTTTTTACGAATACAAGGGTTATTTTTTTTTAAAACTTTATTTTAAATACTCCCACGATCCCTGTTCCGTTGCATGCACTCACAAGCACAATGTTTTACGTGCGTTACATTGCACACTACCGTAACAAGCGATTTTCATACAAAAATAAAACGTTTCCCAGCAATAATTTAGCACAAAGTTACTTATAGTTTGATATACAGAATGTGTAGATGCTAGCTTCCTGATGGGTCTTTTTTTACAATAGAGCTTTTATTATTTTCATGACTACGTTAATGAAGCTTTATTAAATAAGTCAATCTCATAGCTAAATATTTATTGAACTCGGCTGAGAATTATCAAATAATTATGAATAGTACGAGAGCCCACCACCAAAACCATGTCGCATTGTGTAACGGCCAAATCCAAAATAAAATCGTTAGTTTAAATGATTCTGAATCAAAGTCAGTGGGCAGTACCAGTCAGAAACGTCGCAGTTTTAAGGCTCGTACACACTAGTGGGATATCGCGGGCGCGACAAGGGTAGCGAGCGCTGCCTGTCGCGCCCGCGATATCGCGTCAGTGTATACGAGCGATCATCGGGGCCCACCGCTGGTATGTAAAAAAAAAGCTGACGGTTTCGTTCAATATGAGTTCGATGGTTTCGGGTTCTTTATTTAATCGTACATAAATACGCTATACTTAACACTATTTTTTAATAACTTCTGAGTATTAAAAGTTGTCTGATTAGTAAGGTGCTACGCAAAATTTGTCCGTTTAAAAAAAAAATACATCTTGGCTACTTTTTTCATCATATCGATTGCATACAGTTTTGGTCGTAAAACGATAAGGCAAAAATTTTGGTCACGGGCTCTCGTACTAGACGTGTCAAAACAAAAAGCTTGTAAAGGCTTTCATCTTCTAATTTAGAATTTAATTAACAAGTGTTCCACCTCAATGCCGTCGTCACCATGTTTGATTAAATTTTTCGTTTTGTGAACTTACTTTTAAATATCAAATATTTAGGGCAAATGTAAAATGGAGATCACTTTGTCTACTGTAGGGTGGTTTTCAGAAGGTTTTGTAGAGAATAAGAATTATTTTACTGAGTAGGTAATTTTATAGACTATTAATAATTGTATTTAGTACATTGAGATTTGACAGTTAAGCACGTTTTTAATGATAGGTTAGTTCTTACTGATAACTTGCCAAGCTGCAACAATACAGCCTACTACCAGAAATCTACAGACGCTTGAGTTAGTTACTGGTAAGAACGAGGCACATACACTTGTTCGGATCGGTACATATGTTTCGGCACTATATATATTCGATTTTGCCGCCCCGATATGCCGAATTATGCCGACCAGAACAATAGCCACCCCTTGCTGTAACAACTCCACATTTACATGCACTACTTCTTACATGTTCCTATCCTATAACAGTGTAACCTATGGTCGTCTCTGTTCATCCCCGAAATCCTTACGGACAAGGGGGCGAAAAATAAGGGGTACTTAATGTATAACTAATAAAAGTTACAGAGTCATCAATCACAAGCGTTAACGTTACAGATCTCCCCAAGGTTCAAAACGTAGTCTGTATAAAACAACATACTTACTAACCTATTTACGTAAATCCGAACTTTGCTAATAATTTCCAAGCTGTTCCCTGTTTTTCCTTATTACCCCAACATGTAAATACATACATACAAGTACCTACATGTACCTGTAGAGACACATAAACTTTGGTATCGGTAACAAAAGTTTCGTTTGCTGAAACAGGGTCGTAACATAAAATTTTACAACAACTTTAGACGTTACGTTATTATGGCTTTTTGATATCTTGCCATATCTAATAATGGGTTTATTACTTGTAATTTGAACATTTTGCTACCTGTTTTATTTCGTTTGGGTACCTACTGATTATTTTTCATAGAAAATGGCGTTTTTAGGGGAATTTAAATGATGAAAGTTATTTTTGAGTGGTGTGGTGTTGCTAACGTTTCGGTCAGAAAAATTATCTGCTTTAAAATACAAATTAAAAGTTTTTTTTTGCCCAAATAGGCCTACAAATACCTATTTAACTTTTCAGGGCAGAAATTTCCCAGAAAACTTTTAAATGAGTAGTAGTGTTATTTTTGAAAGGTAAGGAAGGTAGGTTTAGGAGGAGCACGTGCCTAAATAATAAATGCCGCACGAGTTAATCCATCAGGTTAAGCTACGCTTGCCGGGGTTGGTAAGCGGATGGGTGATCATCTTTACATATCGAGACTCCTCCGTGCCTCGGAAAGCACGTTAAGCCGTTATTCCTGGCTGTCATTCGTGGATCTTTTACAGTCGTTACGAGTCGTCAGAAATCTGAAAACCAATCTTATCAAGCGGTATCGTATCACCCAGTTACTGGGTTGTCGAGGTCAGATAGGGAGATAGGGAGTAAAATGCTGGTATTCAGCTGCATCTGGTTAGACTGGAAGCCGACCCCAATATATTTGGGAAAAGGCAGGTACAGTGCTATATGATTTAATAAATGTAGATACAATAGATTATCTCCTCATCTTCTTGCGTTTTGCGTTTTGCGTAGTAAGTAAATTATTATGTTGTGTCCCACTGCACGGGAAAAGCCTCTGTTCCATTTTCCCATTTTTCTCCCTCTTTTGCAATTAGAGCCCAATCCTAAGTAAGTAAATGCTCAATTAATACACGAACAATACTGCTGACTGTTCCGAGTAATGCACAGATGGAATAAGCCTAAGCACCGCTTACGCCACCAGATTAATTCCCACTTCCCAGAAAGACAAACTACAATTTCGCCATAAGAATACACGGAATCAATAAATCTATTGTACTGATATAATTGCCTACCGTCATCTTAATATAGCTAATATAATACAACAAAGGTACGGCCATACAATAGTTAATTCACTACACAAATGAATGGTGCTTTATTGATGGGTTATCTTTATTGTGTTCTGTTCTATGCGAAAACTAATTTTCGCACTTTCGGAGTGGCACATTAGTAAGGTAATTACGTCGTTTCGATGTGTTATGGCCGTTTGTTAACATTGTGGTTCCAGACAATGAAAACCTCCTTTCTTACTTTCTTCGGGAGTTGAAAAGACAGGCAGTAGGTGTCATCAAAGAAAAAAAGAAAAGAAACGAAAAATATTTTATTTCGGGCACGCACAGGAAATAAAACAATAAAAACAAACATTAAAACTAACAAATTATATAAAACAAGTAATGAAAAATAAACCAAGGGCATAGAAAACCTGTGCGAGGCCAAAAGGCTCCTATCTCAGCATAATGCTGCGATATTTGAGAAAAAATAAATAAATACCGCAGCGCTGGTATTCTTATAGGGCCCGCTGTGATGCCACGGACACACCTACTGACATGAAATAAATACCACAGAGGAATAAAGTAATAAATATAAAATAAACAATAAAATATAATACTAAATAAAAAGTAAAATATAAAAACCGATACATTTAAATAAACAGTAAAATATAATAATAAATACAAAAGTAAAATATGAAAACCGATAAACTAAATATTATGGCCGATCATCAAGGGTCAGCTGCATCACAGTAGCGAAGAATTATCCCTTCGCCAGACGTTTTGATTCACCAAAACCGATACCAATTTGCAGCAGTGCTATTCCGTAAAAATATTACCGTGAAAACTTAGGTAAAGTGTGCCTGAAGTAAGCTGTCAATAGTGTCAATCCCCAGTGTGGCATGACAGCTCACTTCAAGCTCACTTACGTAAGTTTACAGAATAGACCGTTTGGTATAGGTTTCCTAAGCAGAAGTTACGATCAGCACCGCTGCAACCTCTATAATGAACACGCTATGCTTACATCAAGTTAACTTCACCCGAACCGATATTCAGCACCTATCGGTGTTGTAAGCTGGCCGTAATTTAATTTTAAAGTTTGTAAGTAAGTATCCCGGGAGGACTACGTAGATTTGCATATTTGTGCGTTTAAGCACAGCGGGCCCTCCGCTGGGGCGCGCTGACTGATTGAATTATTAACTGACTGGCGGGAGGCTCACAGGTACTTTGTCCAGACGTGAGCCACATACGCGCCATGGATTTGCCCGTGCGTTCATAATTGTTATAATTACCAGCCGTTGTCTCTCTCCGATAATGGACGCACGTTTGCTGTCATGATCCCCTAGTACCGTCTCTTCAGAATAATAATGGCGCCAAATTGTTATTTATTGTATTTGTTATTGCTTATTGTGTGATTTGTAGACGATTCCCTAAACAGCCAATGTCTGTTTTGTTAGACCTATTGATATCAATTTTAGCTCTATCGTTTTTAATTATACTTAAGTTTTCAGAACAATCTGGACTTGGAAACGAGTAATAATAGTACGCTGTTTCCCTTTTATGATAGGTATAAGATATTTTACTGTTGGGTAGTTCACTTGGGACCGACCCCATCTATCAAGCCACCACGTCGGGATCGTTGTCATGTAGGATTATTCGAAATTAGTGGGCCTGATTCTCGAAAACAAGCAATAGAAATAAACGAATTTTGTTTGATTTAACTAATTAGATTGGGAGACCAGGAACCTTCGGGTGAGCGAATGTACAAACAAGGGATATACGGCAGTTATATTTCATCAAAGTTATAATTAAGGAGAACCAAACAATTTTAATGGTTATTACTTAACCATTCAGTTTTTCAATCATTTATTTGGATTTCGATGAATTTATTCTGTATTCCTGTTGGGTTTGGAAAGGTTGGTTAAAGCTCAATAATTAATACATTAAATTAATCGTGAACTCATTTAATTGTTAATGTAATGACATGGTTAACAGATTAAATAATGCATTAAACTCGATACAGGAGTAGGCCATATGATGTGCTTTAAAAATTAAATGTCTAATGTATTTTGTAACATAACATAACATCAAGCCTGTAATCCCCGAAGAGTTAGACAGAAGTACAGCTATAGTACAGGCAAATTTCGCCAGTTATATTTAAGCCCCATGTAACTTCTGAAGACTATAGTATGTTCAACCGCTAAAGATTTAATATTTTCTGGTAGGTAAGTAATATTGTAGATAATAATCAGGAAGGACTTCACCACAAAATTCTAATTTTTTAAATAAATTCTGATAGTTAAATATAAATACAGTTCTATTTATAATGTTTATTATAATAATTTATTTAAGCTCTAAAAGTAGTCCAGACTGTTTAATTATATTGTTTGATTAAATTAATTCTGTCAATCCAGTCCCCGTGTTTATTCACATTCTGTTAGCTTGTTTCGCAGATTAGGATTGTTTTCACATTCAACAATAATCATGCACGAAAATTGATTTATCTACGTGTAAATACCAAGGGAATAATAATGAGTAACGCATACACATACATACTGGTCCACAGCACATGTTGATAATAAATGAATAAATAATGTTGCCCACGATAATATTTTGTAATAAATTGGCCACTTTATAGCGAAGTGGGTGTCAAGATCACAATGCACACTTGGCGCGATATATCACACATATTATCATGGCTGCGGAAGGCCCAGTGCGGTGCGGTCTTCGTGAAAGTAATTTTACTAAAACCCTCCCATTCCCGACAATAGCTCGCGCGGCCTGGATGTGTGGCGTGACGTCAGTGATACAAGGTTCCTTTGAGGTGAAAAGTTCGTTAGGCGAGAGCGTGAGTCACGAGTACCAATGAAGTCTCGTCGATGGCGCAGACGGATGCTAGACGACGCACCGAGTGTTTCATTACGTCACTCACATCTTTGACAGCGGAAGCGGAACCTGGCAGAATAAATTATAATAGATGCATACAACATTTAGGTTTTAACTGTAGGTATTTTGAAATCCTCTGTGTCATAATGAGGCTTCTGTGTTTTGTGCCTCCGTTATCAATTATTAAACCAAATTGTAATCATAATAGAGCAACTAAAACGTGTTTACGCCGTAATATTTCACGATTAAGCAATCCAGACGCGATTAACTTAATTAAACGTATGCGAAAATGATTATTCATATTATCATAAAATTATTCACAAAGTTTTGTATAATGTTGTCGGAATAAAAATGTTGGCACGCAAAGACTTTTTATAAAAACGTGCCGGTAAATAAGGCAAAGGTCCCAGTTGTATCCATTTGTCCCACTGGAGCATTCGTGGGAATGGGCAAAAACAAGTGAAAATAAAGTGAAAACATTGTTATTCTCATGTGGATTACCTTGCGTCGTAGTATTCCAGCCGGTGTGCTGTCTCCTCGGATAACAAACTATGGACTTTGCCAGTGTCATACATTTAAATTTAAAAATAATTTCGTGACTTGCAGACTTCGGAACGAGCGCTAATTGAGTCCATTAAAGTTTTGTGGCGCGAATTATTTTTGTTCATGATTATATTTTCGCAGCTATCTACTCTCATAAAAAGGGGGAGCGTAATTACTTAGGCACATTAATGTCCGCTTATTACGGGTAATAGGGTATAATGTGAAAAATTATGTTTGTTATTATATAATTTAGTGGCTTAAGACCGTGTGTAATCGGATGGTGAGATAAAACTTGAGGGTGTATAATCCTGAAAAAAAAACGTACCTTTGCGTTGAATACTGGAAAACGAGAATTTACAAAGTCTCTAGGTACCTACTTGTTTATGCTATTTGTGTTACTGTTTTGCGTTTCCTGGAAATGCGAATGGCGGAAGCCTTTAAGCTTTGACATGGAATAAAAAAATGATTTCAAATTAGAAAACTGCGACTAATTTTCATTCGCAGTCTGCTACATTTTGTTCGTAAATAAACTGTGAAGTGCAAAATAAACTGGGAACAACATTATTCTTGTTGAGATTATTTCGTGCTATCTAAGACGTTTATTCTTTCCGTGCGGACATGACTATACTGCAGTGTTGATACTGTATTTACTTATTATTTTGTGTTCACTTCCCCGTCGCGACAGTAAACGTTTTAGTAGATAACAGTATTTTGTAACAGTTTATTTTATTATAATGGTTTACAAAATATTCGTTTTTAGGACAAATCGGGTGGTTAGTAATAGGAATATAGTAAGTAAGTCCATGATAAATGAACGTAAAGACGTACTTTTTGTATTTATAATCCCGCAGAGATTCTGTTGTATCATGATAGATGTGATAATACATTTTTTTAAACTGTTACAGTTCGATTCAAACTTAATGGCGGCTCGGAAGTTAGCAACTCGTTGCGCAGTACCCCACCCCTCACCCCCGCTGACACATGAAATTGTTACTGCGCAGCGACTCGCCTCATGTTCCGAGCCGCCATTATGTTTGAATCGAACTGTACAGTCACGAGCAATAATATATATACACTGTCACATTTTCTAAAAATTCTTAACTTCTACCATTACAAAAATATGTGTACGACAATTTTTTCTAAATTACCTAACCGTCAAACTGTGTCAAAACTGGGTATACATTGGTTTCACAGTAATATAAACGAAACAAAATCAGTAAAAAGTTTACACTTCCAATGTAAGTTTTAAGTATCCATGACAATTTCAATAACATGTATATAAAAGGTATACATGTAATAGAAATTGTCATGGATACATTAAAATGACATTGAAAGTTAGCTGCACTGCACGACATCAAAAAACAAACGACAATTCAGCTAACAATAAAAGGCTGTTCTTTCTGGCCAGAGACGCTGTAAAAACAAACGAGTTTGCAACGAGTTTGGTAGACCAAATACCATAATAAATTTAACCTTCTTTCTAAAAATTAGTATGGCTGTAGGACTGAAAAATTCACCGCAAAATGCTGTACCTACTGGAACTTACAGATACGATTATTGACCATTTTGAGAATAAATATAAAACTCTTGCTATCTTTTTAGACCTGTCCAATGCCTCGACACTGTCTCAATTCCCATACTTCTTTCGAAGATGGAGCATCTTGATATTCGCGGGACTGTCCACGATCTCTTCAGGAGTTATCTTACAGGTAGTAAAAAAAAAAATAGTCGGGGGCGAGTCGATGCCACTCGCTGATGGCTACTAGCTAACTTTCGGTAACATAATAATATGTAATAACGCAAAATAATGATAATAAATCTAAAAATAAATAATAATTATAATAACATCCTATATTATTGTATTTATGTACACTGATTTTGTCAATTTGGTAAAATCACAATTTGGTTACGACTTATTTCCGAGCTCGAGCTGCTTGAAACTCTTGCTTTGTAATTGTTTACATAATTTCGAAAATGTACTATAATACATGTTTTTGAAATTTCCTTGGGTACATAATTATGTAACTAAAAGTGAATATTATGTTTTGGTAATCTATTGTTAACGAAAATTTGATAAAAATGTGTAGTTCATTTTGACACAATTTAACGTTTACATAATTATTAGGCACAGTTAGTATACTTATTTTTGCGATTTAATGTAGCTACATGAATTTGAATTTTAAGGGCGTTTCTATGTTATTGCTCGTGACTGTACACCCAGTTAACGTAACACAACTTCACGCCTGATCTCCCCGAAGGTTTCAGAGTTGTATCTAGCCATAGTACACTCACATTTCGACAGTTACATATAAGTTCCAATGTGATATCCGATTAGCCGATTTAAAATTCGAATTAGCCGATTGCCAGCAAACTGATACTGAGGAATTCCTGATGGAAAACCCAATAACACTTGCCTGACCTTTGAATCGAACCTAGGACCTCATGATCGGCAGTAGCGCTGGCTATCACTAGATCTAGTATTTTCCATTTTATGCGAGCCAAATCCCGGTCACCGACTTAATTGAAGAATGCAATGATAAAAATTATCCTCGAAATTCCTGTTAGACTCAACGTAAAATTTCCAACGCAATTGAAGTTTTTTTTTTTTTTTTTTTTATCCACAACGGGGAAGCTCTTGGCCAGAATCTCACCTGATGGAAAGTGATGATCAGGCCGAAGGTGGAAGCGAGCTTCACCCGGAATCCTCTACCACAGAGGAACTGGCTATCTTATCTCTAACTGCCGGAACACAACAATGCTTTCAATTACTAGTTAATCTTAGAATTACAATCTGAAGTATTAATAAACAGTAAAAATCTAATACTTAAGCAATGGTTGGGATCTCGGCCGTAGTTCCAGGAATGCGATAGGTACTGTAAGTGGTACCCATGAATAGTATAATAATCAAAGCCATACATTTCTGCGAAGCTTTCAGTCGTCAGTTTACATGGAAAATCGAGTTAAATGGTAACTGTTATGAAATTCGAATAACGTTCATGCCTCACTTATTTTATTTGACTTAAATGTGAGTGTATTTTATGTATTTATGATACGATTATCTTTATATATATAATTTTTCTGTACCTACGTGTTTATGTCACTCAACTCCTCTTAAATGGCTCGACCGATTTTCATGATTTTTTTAGATTCATAATTGAACTCGTTAGGTGGTGCAGGTGGTGCTACGATCGAGTTCTAGGAAACAGGACAATGTCTGTCCGGTCAGCTAGTACCTAATATTATAATACTATTGGAATTAAATACACACATTTTTATTCCGTTCTAACGAAATGAAATAGAACGGTAATCACACCAAATATTATTATGCAAACTTTAGCAAATATAATAGACATAGATATATTTAGCATCTTTTCCTAAAGAGTCATAAAAAACCCTGTAAGAAATCGACACGTGTTTCACCTCTCAACTCTCACACTCTCCTCAGGATGACGATTGACTTGTCACGAACCCGAACACGACGTGTTACCACGCCGAGTGCTGGACGCTGAGGCAAATACCTTATCAGATTCAACAATCTAAAAAAATAAGGTACCGACCTAAACTACTTATTTTTCGGTCACAGCTCTAACGGGTCTGCCACAAATAAAAAAAACATTTGTAAGTTAAACATTTTTAACTTACAAATGTTTTTATATTAGCATAACACAGGCGGACAGCATTTGATCAACCGGACCACAGACTAGCTAATAAAAAATAAAATAAAACAAACAAGTCACACCACGCAGCGTTTATCTAAAACAACATCGCGATGGTCGCAAGTTAGAGGAACTAGTGAATATTTATGGTGCCCTATATTCTAGGTGCTATAGGTGTACATTGGAGTGGTTGTCGGGCGTATTTGCGAGTGTAAATTGAAACATGTCGAGAGTTAATTGCGTCCAGGCCCGGTGTGGGAGGGGTCGTGGATAATCCTGGGCCCTGCGACCGGCGGTCGACCCCGCGCCTTGCGACCTTTCGCCACAGATAAACGCTTACCAACACCATAGCGAGGATAGTGCGAAATAACAACGAAAATTGTCAAATTTTGTTTTTGGGATCGGTGGTGTCTGGGGACTTGGTTTGTTTATGAAATCGTTTCAGTTTTATTTAGCACTAGCTTCTGCCCGCGACTTCGTTCGCATGAAATTTCGGCCCCCGACCCACCGCGTCGCATCCTATCATCCGCCCGTGCTATAACTTCGTTTTCGCTTAGCGTTCTTTCTGACTTTTTTTCTTCTTTCTCGGCTCCTCAGGGCCGTAGCGTGATCTTATATAACCTATAACCTTCCTCAAGAATTGGGCTGTCCAATGCAGAAAGATTTTTTTAAATCCGACTGGTAGTTCCGGAGATTACCCATTACATACAAACTTACAAATAAACAAACTTTTCCTCTTTACAATATTAGTATAGAGAAGCCGTGTGTGTGCCTGATTAGTTCCTATCGGCAAAAAATACGAACTGCCACACAAACTTTCCTCTCCTATTTAACCCTCCTTAGTGCTTATTTTCGCTATCATACATATGTACATAATTATAAGGAACTCTTGTACAAAAATTCACACTTCTAGCTCCATTCGTTTAGGCCGTACGTTGTGAAAGAAATGGCGCAGTATTTACTTCAGTTTGTTCTGAGGAATGTACGTACATAGACGTAGGTACCTGTGTAAGCAGTATATCAGATTACCCTTTATAAGTAGGTATACTTAATTAAATGTACTTCAACTGCCACTCTGGATAACGCCTTATATTTTCACCATGGCATATTCCCCTCATCATGGCATAGTGCCCCTCGTTATGCCTAATATAATGCATCCTACGTACTATACAATACACATTGATCAGCCAAAACCCAATACACCTATTTCCTAAACCCAATGTTTTCCTTGTTATTCTTACTTCATTCCTATTTACTGGCTTACGTATAAGGCTTGTATACAACAGCGTTCATTTACGAGCTGACAAGTTTAAAAGATAAGGCACTTACTCCTGTTGCAGTAAAACGTGAAAGAAGCTTTCTTTTTCGTTTTTATTCTGTTGTCTTTGTATATTCATCATTTCAGTTTACGGTGAAGAGTCTTGAAGTTAACTTGTAATTTCTTTGCCCGTTATATTATGGTTAAACTGAAAAGCTCCATGAATTACTAATAATAGACAATAGCATCTTTACTAAGATTGCATTGTTTCTGTTCAAGTCTTGAGCTAGTAATTAAATATTGAGTATTTGAAACTGCGTTGTTCTCCTTCGAACTAAATGCTATTGATTAGGAGCTGAGACGGCAATTCCTTGAATTTCTGGTTCATTGTGCCATCTGCTGCATTGCGAAGGATTTGGCGAGCGTACTCGAAGTTGGTATGGGTACTATTATTTTACCGATTTCATTATTAACTAGAGCTTTTAAGATACTATTATACATCAAAACTACTTTAACACAAATAAACTTCGTGGATTAAAATAAAAATCATGAAAAATAGTTTACCGATGCATTGCGTCTACGGAACATCGTAACCCGTAGCACACCCCGCTATGCACGTAGTCACCCTGCTACGATCGCATGGTCTACGCGCCCGCGGAATTTAGTTTCAATCTTTTAACCAAGTACCAACCTTGCTTGAATACATACATATTTGAACGTTCTGGCTCCCAGAGTCACACAAAAAATCTCTTACAATTTTCTATCCAAGATTAATACAAAAGTTTAAAAAGAAAAATTCTCTACCGGCAACCCTACGCTGCTTGGAGGCCACAAACTCCGCACTCCGCCTCCTCACGGAGTGTCATCGAGTAGTAAAACAAAGGCCTCCTTATTACACAGGTTGAGCTCGTCATAATTTCAACAAGTTTATGTGCGTTCAACAAGAGTAATGTCGTACCTGATTTATGTTTGTCGGCTGTTGTAGACTTAGGACGGAACAGGTTTATGAATCTTTGTTACCGGAAACTTTAGTGTAAGGAATGTGTGTAGTGTGGATTCTTTGTTGCAAGGGAATAGAGAATCTAGTTGAAGAATCTACGTTTGTTGTTATAAGTGGACTTCAAGATAGTCACAGATAGGTCACTGCTATAACGTAGAAGTCGTTTCTTTGAAATCTGACTCTTGAAATTTATCGCAAAAGCAAAGTAGTGAAAGATGAGTTTCAGGCAAAAATAAATACTCAAATTTGTTTTGGCAATAATATATTAACTCTAACATAATAACTGAGATGATATCACCACAACCCCATTGGACTCATTGTAGCATATCCTTGTACTCCGCCAAAAGCTCAAATGTGAGCGGCCTTGAGGGGATATTCCTATAATGATCGCGATCCTCTCATACAAACCTAATCCCGATCTAAAAACGTCGTCGTAATGTAGGACACGCGCGGCGCCGAATTATTCGACTGTGAAAGAGTGATATTAACTTTACCAACTTGCTCTACTTGAACTCCATCTTAACATTTCGCCGAAATCATAATAGCCTTCTTTTCGGCTTCGATTCCTCAATGTTGACTTTGAAAGTTGAATTCAAGAGGATTTGTTATCTTTGTCTTTCAAATCCGATTGAATTCAAAGAAGATCCTATCTTCTAGTATCAGCTTCAGTAATTTACAACTTGCATAATAGTGTTCAAAGAACATTAACTCGGCACAGTCCTCATCGTTCTTTCATAAGTTTCTCGGCTCCTCATTGCTGCAAGTTCATTCCGTTGTTCTTTAAAGCCTGGTGCGATTCAAAGCAATTGCAACTATTCCAAGCATCTCAAACGGAGCTCCAACTCGAATATTAACTGAGGATTTAGTATTTAGTCGAGAGTGGAAATTGAAACATGTTCGGAGTTAATTGTGACTAGGGCCCGCGGTCGCTTCAGTTCGCGCCGAATTTGGGATTCAGGGCGTTGACACAATGCAAAGTTTAGCTTGTTGTTCAACAAACTCTTTGTTGTGTTCATCGAATAATTAATCCTGGGGAGTCGCGGAAATAGATGTTTTAATTGTTACCTTATTAGCAATTTGTTAATTTCTATTAAACATATTGAATTATGATAAACAGGTAGTATATAACAAAAGCCCTCTGCACTAACAATTCGCCGCCAACACTGCAAAGGGGCGAACCTCATACAAACGGTCAAAAATTAGTTAAGTATACAAAAATGCTCCATTTGTCGAGCTCTATGTCGTCACAAAAGGGCAAAGCTCTAAGGGTAATAGAAACAAAAAATATTGACGGCGTATCTCAAAATCAGTTTAAGAATCGAGTTTTTTAACGAACCAAGACAAATCCCTAGGGATAAACAAAAAGCACGAGAGTAACATGTTAAACAAAGGTCTTCAACAACGGGTCGTTAAATTAAACAATTAAATAGATCATTAATGGATGAAGTGTGGATGTAAATGAATTGGGTTTCGACAGTTTTGTTTGTTTTCACGGATGGGACGATGGCCCTTGACTGGGGCGAAAGCCGCACTCGCTCCGCGGTCGTAACCAATTTTACATGCGATATGAGTGACGAGCGCAGCTACATTAAAAGGTAACATTACTGAATCCTCGTTAATTTATATTGACTTTCTGTTAATCGGTATGAACGTTTAATGGCGAGGAAGCTCCTCTTTGTACGCTTAACCTCTGTGTACTTATTCATTCAGAAATAATATCTCGCGAAAAAGCTGATTGCAATTCATGTTTGATATTAATTTCAGTTGAAAGGATCAGTTTTTTTTATGTAGCAAAAGTTAATTAAACTCTTGTTGAGAGTATCAAATACAAAAAAAAAATGATTTTATGATACCTACTGAATTATTCATTCCGGGAAATAAATGTTCCTATGTTGTAAAATGCTAACGCGTTGTATTTAAAAACTGACTTAATTTTTGCTATCAAATCTTTTTGTCTTATTTGATTGGCTGAAATATTTTGTTGTTCCTTTAAAAAATATTGATCTTCTTATGATGATCCCTTTTTATGAATATCTTAAAACTGTTTGGTCTTGTTGGTTCTTTTTCAATTTATTTTTTATTTTCATTTTTTCATTTTTTTTTTTTTTTTTAGTTTTACATGCTCCTTTTTACTGTTTGTATTTCCTGTGCGTGTCTCAAATAAAATATTTTTCTTTCTTTCTTTTTTCTAATGAAGATCGTTTTTTTTTTTAATAAAAGAGTCTCTTTTTAACTTTCTGACCTTTTCTTCAAAGTTGGTCGCAGTAACAAAGATGCTAAGGCACCCTGACCATTTAACCAAATGTGTTGACCCTATTTTTATATGATTTGTAAGCAGACTTATTAAATCCTATTTTCAGTGGTTTTTCCTTTCCCGGTTGATGGCAATATATAGGCTCGCCCCTTATTAAATGGAACTTAAACATATTAACTGGCGAAATATGGGTGTACTATAGGTATATATCTACATACACGTCTGCCTAACCGTTCGAGGAATGCGGGCGTGAGCTTATGTTAAATATAACCTATAACAAATTTAAAAAGCTTTCCATTTCATTCCACTTTCATCCACTCACCTTAGCAACTTGAACTAACGTATTGTAACACATCGTGTTACAATACACGTTGCGTACAGTCGAATGCGATTAGTTAGCTAATTACACATTCCATTTGTCCAGTTAATCCGGGCCTAATCGGATGGCGCGTGATAAGGGTCGGCCCACCTTAGGTGCGATACCAGTGACGTCACTACTTTGTAGTACCTTTGCTTTTATAACGGAAAAAGATTTCGATCTACTAATATTGGCTGGAATAGTATTGAAAAAAGTTTTTCTTTTTTTCTTTAAGGCTGTTTTTTTACACAGAGTGAAAAAAGTGGAAGTTATTTCAGGTGTCATGGGAACTTAGAATAGAATACTCTTTGTTAGGCAGTGGTGGCCCCGACCTACGACTTGTATCGTGGGTTCGAACCCTCACTTTAGACCAACATTTTCATAACTTTCGTCACAGTTACGAAGCTGATTATTTTATGCATAAAGTGCTACTTATGAAGATTCAGTTGCAAAAAAAAAATCTCGTAAAAGTATTCTACTTTCTACTTCTCAAAAATTCAGAAAAACATTCCTAACTCGAAAACTATGAAAAATCGCGAAACACCAGGGGGTGATTCGGATTCCCCACGATACGAAGGAACTAAATTTTATTTTTGGACGTCAATGTTCCGGCCACCCTGTATAATTATTATCTACAGATACGAATGTAGAAATTTTACATAAGGTGACACAATTTATTAGATTTTTAAAATTTCTCCTATGAGTCATTTGATTTATATAAACGGATAAGTATCATTATTCATCATTGGGTTTTCTTCATTCTTTTGACCCATGATCATTGAAAGGTTTTTTGAGATTGGCTAATAAACGGCAAGAATTTAATCAAATTCATTTAAAAAAAGTTGGTTGAGTAAAGTTATAACAATTAATTGCGGTTTAATCGGAGGGTGAATGATAAGGGTAGAACCCGTTTAAGGTATAACTTGGTAGGTTTACCTTTACTTGAACCGTATGAGTCATATTTATGTAAAGAAATTCTATACTTATGTAAGTTTTATCAAAATTCTTCTCTCTTAAACAACGATGGTTCGATTTAGGAAATTTATGTGAAAATTCTTACATAGATAATAAGAAAAAAAAATCTTTCTTAAAAAATCAAGAAAAATGCATTTTACAGAGATTTTTTTTCACGTCTTTTTTTCAAGTCACTTTATATTATAATACAGGCAACAGCTAGTGCCTACGACTTCGTCTGTGTCTATTTTGAATTTCATTTTATTTTTATACAATTATGCAGGTTCGAGCCTACCTATATCTATATAAAATTTCATAACGATCGGTTCAGTGATTTAGGCGGGAAAAAGTAATACACAGATCTGACTGTCTGATTCTTAATAGAGCGTTTTTTTGTTGTAAATTAACATTAAAAAATGCTCTATTATCTATAAAAGGAATATCTTTTATTTTGTCGCAAATGTTGACTATTTTTAAAATAATATTTTAGCCTGATCTGACCTTTAGAGTTTGACATAGCCCAAAAGAATTGTCTTCGACAACTTCTCTCCAAAAATAGATACCTTATCGTATTAAATAAAAAATAAATGTAACTAATATGAGATTAAATAACGGGAAAAGTAGTAACTGAAATAATGACTGCCTCGTTGGTCTAGTGGTCGCAAGCGCTACTGCTGAGTATGAGGTCCTGGGTTGGTTTCCCGAAGCGGTAAACGTGTTATTGGGTTTTTCAATTTAAAATATCTCAGTAGACTCTGGATTTGTGCTCGGTGCATGGCAATGGGCTCGCCCCCTATTACATGGGATTTAAACATAACTGGCAAAATGTGGGTGTACTATAGGTACACCTCTGCCTAACTCTTCGGAGAATACAGGCGTGATATTATATTAAATAATTATAACCTTTAACAGATATAAAAATAAGAAGTTATAGTAACTGAAATAGTCTCAGAGTTACCACCATTTTGGGCTATAACACTTCATGAATATGATACCTTCGATTTGGTGTGACTCGCAAAACTTTGGCTGTCACGACAGGCATTTCCTTTGCCCTTTTTATATAGAAATTTCACGGCTAGTAACCGCGAACGATTTGTGAATTTAACACAGGATATTATTAGATTTTCTCCATCCTTTTCCATTTCTTCGATCCATGTTTGAAACGTGTGAAAGTAATGTACTGCGGATATTAGTAATCACTAGCTGTTACCTGCGGTTTCACTCGAATCCTACATAGATCGATAGCAAGTATACCTATAGATACATAAAGTATCCCGTGTGTTAATTAATTTTAGCGTATTTGTATGCTTTTCATTGAAATCCGTTCAGCACTTTTAGTGTAACTGTTATCACGATGCAGCGACATGAACGTGGACGTCCACGATAATATCGTCACATATATTATAAAACTGTACAAACATCCAAACTCTCAAATATACGAACATTCACAATTTAAATTTTAGTAGGAGGATAGGATTTCAAAGCCTCTAAAATAAATGAATTATCCGCCGCTAAGTAGATACTGAATCCTCATTTGTGTGAAATAATTCTAATTAATATTAATTAAGCTCAAAAGCTGTGACAGCCCATAATTTTAATTACCTTTTTCATTGTATGCTGTTTATTACATTTTGTGATCGGTTTTGTAATTAACATCATAGCAGGATTCACGAATTGCTCTTTTATTTACAATTTTCAATTTACAGTCATTTCTCAATACCTCTACCATTCCCATCCTCTATTCATTTAATGATAATTTAAATTACGTTTTTAATGTTATGCAAATCTGTATTAAAACACAACCGAAAGAAGGAAGTGACCCCCATTAAATTATAATTAGGTATTTCCCAGACCTGCCCAGAAGCATTAATCTTGTCATTACGCGTTCATTTAAATATCTCCCACGAGTGACGTAATTAATTTAACAAATTCATATTTAATTTAAGTACCGCCTACGCTCTCTTAGTAGTCAAGTAATAAAAGAAAATCGAACCAGCAATATAATCTGAATAACTTTTTGTTCTAACTAAACCGTTTAAATCTTATAAGATAACAATAGCTCACACCCACAGGCAAACAGGCGTGTTACGTCTGTATATTCCCTAAAGTCAAGCGCACATTACAGCCGCAACGCATTTTCACACAATATAGTGCGGTGCGGCCCGCCTATAGTGTGGGTTGGTTCATAGAAAATGTACTAAAGTCATACAGAAGGATTTTTACAATGCGCGTTGCGGTGAGGCTCGCTTCTATCTGCGCTAGCCTTTAGTATGCATTTGATGCTTCATAACGACGCCCGTATTTGTCTACTACTTCATAAGTTCAAAGTGACACGTCATAAGAGCCCGTTCACATGGTCTATAACTTTTTGCAGTTCAACGCGTTCGGAAGCTGTGTAAAAACCGCGGCTGCCAACACGAAAATAACTCATGTGTTGAGAGACAAGAAAATGTAATAAAAATATTCAGTGGAGTTGAAAACAAAAATATGGGACGGAAAATGAGAACAGTGAGGAAAATCGCATCAGTTACTCTCACGCAACCTTACTGAATATTTTTTGAGAGTTTATTGAATAAATATACATAATTTTCTCTTTGATGCTTCAAAAGTGCTTTACACTGGCGACGTGGCTGTTCTAATACCATATTACCGACCGACAACCCTGGAATAAATACTTGTATGTGTCAATATTAGGAAGCATTACGTTTGTAGACATATCTTATTAATGAACGTAACATGTTTCGATTTTATCAGGAGCTCCTATTTCATAATGGTATTATTTAATCGGAACCTTAATAATTCCCTTTTTGATTTCCTTAAAATATGAATGGACACTCTAATATAGTAAATGTGCGTCTTTTTTAAAATACTAAATAGCCAATTAACCATGTCCAACCTGGTTGTTCACTGTTCTAACAAAACCTAACCCCTTTACTTTCCTTTCCTTAGCAGTAACTAATTATGCGACCAACTATGAGAAAAGGCCAGACGTTAAAAAGAAGATTATTTATTTTTTAAAAACGTACATCATTAGAAGACCAAAAAGTTATTAGAGGCTCATTTATTTTAAAAAGCGTACATCATAAGAAGGTCAATAAGATATAGACTCAATTAGATATTTCCCTTTGTTAATTTTATCAATCTTTACTTGTCTCAAGGGCGAGAATGAACAAATATTTTTCACATGACGATTTCGTACTCGCATAATAATATCAATCATATTAGTATTTACTTACTTAAAAGACTTTATTGATATCTACGGGTGATACAAATTGTGGTTGTTGCAAAAATTTAAACCAAAATGCGATAGAATTATTGTATTTTCGATTTAAAAATCGTTCGAATTTACGTTACGTTTAAGTCGCGCGTTCGTGCTCTTACCTCAGGTATACAGGATGTATCAGAAAGGTGTGGTCAAATTGGTACAGACCATAAAACTGGACAACTTAAATCAACACAACATAACACAAGTTAAATCTTAATTTGGGTACCAGAGTTCAACAAAACTTAGTATTTAAATAATTCGTTGTGTAATGGTTGTGTTTTTTCTGTGTGAACTAATTGCAATAAACAAATTATTATTATTTTTGTTGAGTGTTTTCTCTTCTCAGCTCTTAGGCTGGTTTTTGCAACATTTACGGACCGAAGCCAAGTAAATGCAGCTTGTGGTGTGTTATGCTTATGTTACACATGTGTTGTGATGAGGACCTATTTCGTTTTCATCAAATAGATGAAATGAACTTTCTGACGATTCGACATGTATTTAAAATTGCAGCTTTTTGTAGGGTGATATAGAGGGTTTCTTTTAGATTTATTAATTATTATTAGGTATATAATTTACTACATAGGACCAACATCGTTGTCACGAAAAAAATATCAACCGTCCCATACAGTTGGGTCAAGTAGGTATTGAAGTTTTGCATGGGACAGTTGATAATTTTTTATCGATTACGATGTTGATCTCACGGAGAAAGTTGTTCAGTTTCATGGTCCACACCCTTTATGACCACAACTATCTGCTACATCTGTATATGGTTGGTTGTGTTAGTGTGCGTACGGCTCGTAAATCAAAAGTGCATTATGCTAAATATACGTACCTATATAACAACTTAATATATAATATTTAGGTTCATAACTTTATGTCCTCTAGAGGGCACCATATTCAATGTGACGTCACATAGCCTTTATCCAGCGGAAGACCAAGACGTTTCCAACGATATCCCATTTTTCATATTATGATGAGCAGTTTAGAAGTTATGAGAGAACAGATGAACATACATACATACCGGTCAAAATCATAACCCTCGTTCTTGCTTCGCCGTAGTCGGATAAAAATAATAGGTAATTCCGGCCAGTCTTCGTTAATTTTGCATTCACAATATTCTAGTGAGCATATTCCAGGTGACATGAAGTTTATTTTTAATTAAGCGCTTTTGAATTTGAAATGAATGCAGACTCACGGGGTTAAAATGCATGCTAATATATAACTTTTTGTTCTAGGTTTTAATATTGACCATTTTTTTGAGTTATTTTTGTTGTGAAAATGTACAATTACATCCATAGGGCAATAAAAAAAAAACTCTCATGAGATTACACAAAAAGCCCTTATTAGGGGGTACTTACATCTTTTTTTTATAGAGCTATGAGTATATTCATACTACCCTACACATCAATAAAAAAGAATCAATGCAAAGAAATCCTATAATATAAATAACATTCAGGTTAATAAATTCATTTGCAAAATTTAAAGCCCCCTTTCTCGGAACTGCAGATTTCATACGTCTGCCTGCAACATCCCCCTACGTGACCAGAATCTACATTTTTCTTTAAAAGCTTTTGAAATACCCATCACACAACATATCATCACCATCTGCTTAGCCTTTTCCTAACTATGTTGGGGACTGGGGTCGGCTTCCGGTCTAACTGGATGCAGCTGAATACCAGTATTTTACATGGAGCGACTGCCTGTCTGACGTCCACAACCTAGTTACTGGGTTACACGATACCCTTTGGTAAGACTGGTTGTCAGACTTTCAGGCTTCTTACGACCAGTAGCAACTGTCAAAGATCTACAAATGACATTCGCGACGGCGCGACACGACACTGGTAATTATTCTATTGTGAAGTTTGCATAGAACATGTTCCGCCAGAATCGCATCGCGCCGTCTGCGGGAGCCTTTAACTGGAGAAATGTGGGTGTACTAAAGGTGCACCTCTGCCTAACCTTTTAGAGAATACAGGGGTGATATTATGTTATTTTATGTGTTTTAATATATAAATATAAAAATACCAAAAGAACGCAGTCAGTGGGCTTCCTTAGAAGTAATGTAGGTATCTACATTATATGACCCTTCAGGTAACTTTTTTTTTTTTTTTTCATTTACCTGTATTGTCCCACTGCTGGGCAAAGGTCTCCCCCATATTTTTCCAGTCTTCCTTGCGTTCTCCGGTCAATCGGTTAGGAACGAGTCTAAATCGTCACGCCAGTGTTTTTTAGGCCTGCCCCGGCGACGACGCCTTTCATCAGGTACCCACTGTGTGGCGATCCTGACCCATCTGTTTTCGTGCAATAATTCAGGTAAGTACCTAATGCAGTAATTCAGGTAACTACCCTGCAATAATTTAATTAGGCGTGAATTTATGTAATTCATTTCTGTACCCAAAGTATACCTAATTGGTAATACATACCTACATACACTTTCCTCTGTTGCCATGTTATATAGGTAAGTCGGACAGGTATCACGAGTGGCGCAGAATCCGGCGGCGACAGATGGTGGCCCGGCATTATTCTAGAGCAATTTTATCGCCACAAACTGCACTCGTCTACGGCTTTGTTTCCCCGCTATCTGACGGTGCTTGTTTTATGAGATTTTCTATCCTCAATTTATTATAGCTGCACGTTCTCTATCTCCTTCTATATATTTCAACAAACAATTTTTTTAAATTTTTTGTAGTTGCAGCGTAGCGGATGTAAGAGTCAGCATCTAGACCAAGATCCAGCAGGGGCCGACAGAATTTAGTTTCACAGCAAACAACTGAATCATGGTGAAGTGAAACACGATCTTGCTAGATAATGACTATTTTATTTATCTGTCGGTACGGTGTATGACAAAACATTATTATGAGGCTACCCTCAATGTTAATAATATACAACACATGGTTAAGGCTAGTGTTAGCTTGTTAAGAGGGTTTATTCTGAAAGTTGGCAACGTCGCAAATAGATGTCAAATATTTCGCTGTTTTGATTAATTTGATAATATTTCTGTATGGAAATAAAAAATGTGGCTAACTAGCGAACTAGAATATTGATTAT
Source organism: Eupsilia transversa (assembly GCA_914767815.1). NCBI lineage: Eukaryota > Metazoa > Arthropoda > Insecta > Lepidoptera > Noctuidae > Eupsilia > Eupsilia transversa. Next base: position 7,633,086 of record OU611874.1, read on the forward strand.
GAAATGCAATAATTAATATCGTAACACCGAATAGTTAGTTTTAGATGTAAAAAAAGTATTTGATAACTTTCCAAATGCCTTTTTTTCACCTAAAACGGGTACAACATCAAATTCAATGTTATAATTGCAATTCATTATTAATATTCTAGTCAATTGGTTAGCCACATTTCTTATTTCCATACAGTATTATTTCCAAATTAATCGAAACAGGTAAATATTTGACAGCTATTTACGACGTTGCCAACTTTTAGGATGCACCCTCTTAAAGATTAGGACTAAAAAACGTTTCTTCATTTAAAATTTTAGGATGACGCAACTGTCTTGAAATCCATTAGCTGAAAACAAATTCAATATCGTCTGCTGCTCGATAAATAAAGAGAGTTTGACCCTTAATTCGCAGAGTATTTGTTATCATAATCCTCTCTAGCCCATATTCGTCATGTGTCGGGGGACCCCGTTCGGACCCCGAGAACCCTCCCACTTCCAAAGTATTTGTTTCGTTTCTCAGTCGTCATTTGTTTTGTGACAGGATTTCGATGTCGCAAATCCGTGAAGATAATTGAAACGGAATATTACTTTTTTCATAGGATCGGACTTTGTACGTCAAATTCAGGCCACCGTAATCTTGTCACTGTTTGTGTTTTTATCTCTTACATGGGTATATTTCTCAACATCCTTTGAATATCGGGAACATTCGCAATACATGAAAGAATTATAACGAAACTGCGTGAAAGACGGAGTACCTATTCTTTAATTAGACATTTCTACAGAAGTAAAAAATCCCTACTTACTTTCGCATTCATGAATACGATTTCCGTCAGAGTATTTCTCACAATCTAAATAAAGAAACAAGTCTAGTTTACACTTAATGTAATATGCATTGCTTGACAACAAGCGCCGTGAGAGGCTGCTAATCTAATCCGCGGCTTAGCTGGAGAATAATGAAACACACCCGCACTCACAGACACCGAAATAAATTTCCCTCCTGAAGACTGTTACGGGTGAAATTTAATAAAGCAAATAGGTACAACGTTACGAACTGGGATGCTTAAGCATATTTTAAGAGATTTATAAGCGGCAAAACAAAGCGCGTTATTTACAATTAATTTAGAATTATGTAGGTAATGAAAAGTGTTAGTCCGACGGCTGTATATCGTTATCAGTGCCTATTATCAAAAGCAAAATCGACGTGAAATTGTAATGAAATATTTTGTAATGTGCTTTTGATGTAGGTTGTTCTGTTACACATATTATTTCTCTCAAAATATCGTATTGTGGGTCGAAGCGGTTTTCCTTGTTGAGCTTTTCCTTTTTATGTTTATGGTTTCTCAGTTAGAGGGTATTAATGTATTACTTAATTAAAATGGTGTCTGCTACCAGATATATCAGTGGTGGCTGCAGACAGACTTTACGGCACCGGACAGAGAAGCCGCAACGGTTGGGAATACTTAGGAGCAAGTAAATATAAAACTATTTTAGTTCAAGACGATGTTTGGGACGACAGTAATGTTTGTTAGTTCGTCCACAGATTGCAACTGTTAAGAGGGTGCATCCTAAAAGTTGGCAACGTCGTAAATAGCTGTCAAATATTTACCTGTTTCGATTAATTTGGAAATAATACTGTATGGAAATAAGAAATGTGGCTAACCAATTGACTAGAATATTACTAATGAATTGCAATTATAACATTGAATTTGATGTTGTACCCGTTTTAGGTGAAAAAAAGGCATTTGGAAAGTTACCAAATACTTTTTTTACATCTAAAACTAACTATTCGGTGTTACGATATTAATTATTGCATTTCATAATCAATATTCTAGTTCGCTAGTTAGCCACATTTTTTATTTCCATACAGAAATATTATCAAATTAATCAAAACAGGGAAATATTTGACATCTGTTTGCGACGTTGCCAACTTTCAGAATAAACCCTCTTAAGCCGGGTCTGCTGCGCCATGTTTTAATGTTTTAAAAACATCAAACATCAAAAACGAACCAATCAAATTGCTTCGTGTTTGATTTGCGGATGCCTGATTGGTTCGTGTTTGATGTTAGGTGTTTTTAAAACATTAAAACATGGCGCAGCGGGTCTGCTGCGCCATGTCTTTAGTTAGCATTATTTCAGTCAAACGATGTCCAATTGTCCAGTGCTCGACGTAGTAGGTATTAGATCAATATTATTTCAGATATTACCTTTTAAACAGTTACGTCGTAATACTAGGAAAACACCTTAGATAACTGTAATGAGAAATTCTGGCTCATTCTAACTAGCATCGCAACATCAAATGGACGTGTTAATCCCAAATGTATATTATCACATATTATCAGAGTTTCGAATTGGATTCGTTCGCTTCAACTCCATTAAAAGTTGGCGACACCGACGTCACACTACGCGGCGCCGGCGGCGGGCGCAACGGTTTCGTTCGAAATACGAATGTCACCGACGTACTCCGAATCATAGTTACCGGCCATTAATGTTTTGTTCCGGACTTAAATATGTGAAATTTATCATTTGCACGAATTTCATATTCGTGCAAATGATAAATTCTAGGCTGATAGCTAGGTATGTTTTGTGATCAGAAACTGCGTAGGTGTTTGGTTGAAAAATGATAGCAATAGCAAGTACAGTGTTTCAAGGATCTTTTGGCGCTCGAATGACGGTGACAGGAGGTACTGTTGGTAAACATTTGTGAAATTTATTATAAAACAATATGGCGGCGTTCGTTCCGATTTTGGCAACGTACCAAAAGATTTTTGTATAACCATAAAAAGGTTTGAAGTGCTGAAACTTGTTCAATTGTCTAATTGTGCATGTAAGTAGATTTTTGGTAACCTACCCTTGTACGAAATATTAAAGTATACTAGGTACCTACAGTTTAGAGCTACATAATGTTCATTGCAGTTACTTTTTATAATATGCTTAGGCAAGGCTTCCCGCCCTGGCTTCTGCGAAAAGACTTAACTTTCTTTCAAGACAGTTTGAATATCACAGCAAGGCAGAAATGATTATTTCCGCAAAAAATAACAGGTATGTAGTGGCCTACCTGTAGGCAATATTATGAAAGCTGCTACTCAATATCAACTAATTTTATTTCCAGGAAATTCTTTATTCTAGAAAGACATAATTTTTTGTACAGATTTTCACCTAAGTGTCGGACTTCTAACATAATTCCTTCCAAGAATGTTATAAGCTGTAGATATATAAAAATGGAAATAACTTTTCATTGAATTAACTTACTTTCAAACTAAAATTATTATTATATTACTTCCAGTTTTTTGTCGAAACTCTGGCTCCAGATTTTGCTGAAGTTTAAGTGGGTGATGTTTTTTTTATTTTCCAACTCTGTAGTACCGTCAGGAGAACTTAATTTTGTCCTGTGTTCGTCTCTTAGGAGTATAATAGTTACAATAGCTAATGTAGACTTGTATTTTTAACGTGGGCTGTCTTTTTATAAGGGATTAATTTATGGGAACGTTGAATAGAAGTTTTTATTAAGTAAAACTTCAGGTGAATCAGAAAGGACGGGTCTATTTTTTTTAAACGGTTCGTTGTGACTATTATTTTATCTTTTTGATATACCACTGACGGAAAACTGTGTGGAACATTGAAAGGAATCCTGAGAACAGTAGTCAGAATATTGATAGGCACTTTATTATTAACAAAGGCGTGATGATAATTTCTTAGGTATGAATAAAAATAGATTTATACAAAACTCACCAAGACCATACCTAACATGACAAATTAAAAACTTCCTCATTCAATTCTTTTGGAAGTCAATTAGAAAACCGATAAACATGTTCAGATTGTTACCTAGCTCCTTATCAAAAACCTTCAAACAAACGCAGTGACACGTAAAAATCCTATACTTTCAGGCTCATGAATAGTCCCAAAGTCACTCAACGAGCTATAGAAGGAGCAATGCTCGGAGTTTCTCTACGTGACATGATCCGGAATGACAAAGTCGGAGGTAGAACCAAAGTTTGTCGGAATTAGCAAGTTGTCGCGGCAGGGCAGTCCTTTTAGATACGAGGAATGAAACCACCGTGGAAGGAAGCTTCTCGAATTGTGAAGACTAATGATAAAGTAAAGGTACATAAATAATTAAATAAATTATCAACAGATCATGGGGAATCATTGTCAAGAGACTAAGTGGTCTTGTCGGTAGTCACTCTCTTTCTAGCCATATCATCTTTCACACAATCCATCCATCGTTTGGTCTTCATCTACTCGTAAATAGGCTAAAATCACCAAAAAAATTTTGGTTGTGTTCTTTTGTCGTCTACATAAAGTTCCAACCCTCCCTGTTTAATATTGCGCCGTGTTCCCGGAAGGGCATACGTTAATTGCGGTACTAACACGAAAACATTACTTAAACCTTTGAAACCCGACCGCCTGGTTCTATTTCATTGTTCACTACTACTTACATTCGGTAGGTTTGAACTCACAATACGGGTAACAATGTGTGTACATATCTTTGTGACAGGAACACCGGTCTTTTACGGCACAAATGGAATATACACCGAGCTGTGGCGTAAATAAATAAGCGTTTCTGACTTAGCTTTACAGACTTCACACTAGGATTTACTTTGGATAGAATGGCTAGGGTATCATTACGTACATTTACAAATATCTAGCAATCTGTAGGTCGTGCAAACACTCGTTTGTAAGCATAAAACGTTATCTCTACTAACTTCTCTTCGCTTTTTCCGTTACCATGGCGTTTTTCCCAAGAAAAGGCATTGGTTACATAATGCCTGTCAAATTCACGTGTTTAGCACACATGATTGAGTTAAGGGGAAGTGTGACTTTGACAGCTTCACGCAATCATGAATGTTCGTGGAATCCTAAATGATGGTACCTACGATGTTACCGATTGAAGGCAATCAATTAAGGTCAGGGCGCTTGTATATATGAATAACGTTTATGTATTTTTCACGGTCGTTCTTGATTATTTTCTTCATAGCGTTTCGATGATAATTTAAATGGCTCGGCCCAGAATTTGGCTACGTTTTTGGCGCCATCAATAGCGTCCATCGTTTCTAGAGTCCGCGCCACTACTCGAGTCTGATAGACGTGGCGCTAGTGTCTATGTGAATGCATCAAATTGCATTAAAAAAAATTGTAGTTCCACAACTTTGCCACCGGACTTCAGTGGTGGCGCGGATTCTATAACGTGCAGCTGACAGGACACGCAAGACGTGGTAGTAAGTGTGTTTATTATTATGTTGGTCATAACAATAGAATTTCTCCACTAGCTCCGGAGTCGTTCTCTTTATTTACTGCTCACACGTTTATATAAACTTAAGAGAGACCACTCGAGTCGTGGAAGAAGTTCTTGGCAGATACGGCTGTGAAAACACCACATGACGGTGCGTTTATATGTATGCTAAATTCGCTAGCTTCTTTTGGCCGAAACATTTTATAAACACAAAAAACTGCTTATTTGAAAATTATCTCCATACAACTATAGATGATTATAATTATAAATGAACTTACTTGTGCTCGCGAGAGATTTCATGTTGTAGGTAACTTAATATAATATCCTATGACATTCGGAAATACTATCCTAATCTGCTTCCCATGAGTGAAAGAATTTTCAGAATCGGATTAGTAGTTCCGTAGATTACCGTTATTATTCTACATTCAAACTCAGTTATCTGTTTATAATATTAGCATGGATGATAACAAAATGACGCATTGTAAAAAAAGTACACGAAAAATTTGTCATAAATTAATATTACTTTCTCGTGTAGTTAATAGTGATTTTTTTTCCCAGTTCTTTGAAAATCTTATCTATTGGGTTTTCAACAACCCAAAAGAAATAACGTAATGAAGATAACTTTCTTTATAAAAAATGTTCGTTTACTGGACTCAATTTATTTCGATATGAATCTCGTTTTACATCATGTAATTTCGTTAGATTACTTGACAGCAAACAGCCTTTAAAATTTTATTATGTATCTTGAACGTTCAAATAATAATAAAGAGCTTATGACAGGTAATAAAAAACCATGCAACAATATTTTTTTCCAATTTATGTTAACAACTTGTTTTATAACTCAATATCTGAAGGCTTAGCGATAACAGATTTACACATCAATTATAACTTTTCCAGCCATTCGTTCGTTCGGTATGTTTCCATTCGACTTCGGAACGGATTTTCTTTGTCATTCAATAACTCGTGTTGTGTGCGACCTAGAATCCGTCCGAAGTTAAGATTTGTTAGCTTTAATTTTAGATCCTTTGTAACAAAAATTCGTTTTATTTACATCAAAGGACCAGATATTAAAACATCTTTAGTAAGCCATCCAAAAATAGACTAAAAACTTTTTCCATTAACGAGGCTAAAAACGGAGAACCGTTTGGAGCTGCGGTAAATAAATAAATCAAGTGACAGCACATAACAATTTGGCTGTCAAATGTTCAGCGTCAGATATAGACGGGTTCGTAAATCATCGTTGAAAAATTTGCCAGTTACTGGTGAATGGGAGACTTGTGCGGATTATGCACGCGCCATTAGCTCAGTTCGCGCCTTTGTGTGGAGCGCTTCGTGAGCGACTCGGACTCATTGTGATTCGAAAAGGCCTGCGCCCGAGACAGACTTAATTACACGCGTCTGCATTTCCAGCTTCAATCGAGTGTAGTGCCCCGACCAATTACATTGTTTACTAAATGCTGAGAGAATTTAAATTTAGAATATCAGACTCGTCTCGTGTTTGCGGATTGGAGAAAATTAAATACATGCTGTATACTTATCATACTGTTATAGGTTTGTTTTTGTTTTTATTAATGGGGCAATGAACTTGGTTCGTTTCGGAATATCTTTGTGTACCTTATCAAACACATTCAGCGTACAATTTGATCCTGTATAAGTACCACTTAGGTGGAAATTAGTTTTCATTGAAATCCACCAAAATACTTGGTATAAAATAAGAAACCTGCGCCCTGTGAGTCGACTATGTCGACGTGAGTTTGGCTATCGGTGCAAGTAGAACATTTAAAGAGAAAATAATGTCCTAGCTGATTTTATCCGCGCTGTTTATAATACCTTAAAAATCGTCACGACTTGCAATGTTGACACTGAAACAAAAGTTTATACACGGATGAATCTCTATTTGTAAAGAATGTCACCCATCCATAACATCGTACTTCGATTAATCCGTGGGGCTTGTAACCTAGAAGCCGCGTTCCGAAAGTTTATTTGCAATATTTGTAGGTATGTTATTGTCTGACCAACAATGAGGCCTAGCCCACACTGCGAAATCTTAACGCACGATTTTATTCCCACGGTTTATATTCAGTGTACGGAATTGCAACGAGCGCGAAATTAAATTACCAGTGCGTGTATATATTAAGTTACCATATGTTACAGAATTGCGATAAAATTTCGAGCGATTTTTTTCGCAGGCCTTTTTTCTGCCTACCTGAGAGCGACTGGCCACCGCCGCCTATAGCCATCTGCAACACCAGAGCCATCGCAGGCGCGTTGCCACCAGAAACATGGCTAAAATGTTTAATGTCCATGTTATTACGCTAAAACTCAGCAATATTTCACGGCAGAAATAGATACGGTACTTGTCGAAATATTTCAGTATCCGCGTTTCAATAAACCAATATCTGTCTAAAAGCAAAAGGTTGACGGAGGAAGTCTCACCCGCACTGAATTGATAATAGCGGCACATTCAGCTGTATTGCTGGATGAATCGCGTATGTATCTAGGTTTTAGAACTTGGTCTAATACTAGCTCGATGGTATAATAAGCAGCTCAACTCAATAGGGTTTGCAGTGTTAATGTGATTAATATTAATGCGGCTTTTAGTGGATGTTAATTTTTTATTTGTAGGATTGGAATGGATATTTAAATAAAGCATTTTAGTAGGTGCATATCGTAGTTGGGATTATCTGCATGGTTTAGTATAGTCTAAACGTCAGTGATAGTATGAATAATATATAAATGTAATGAAACGATAATGATAATAGTCCCATAACCGCTAAGACATAAACATATTATTACAACATAGATTCGCACCTTATGACAGCTATTTCTAGAACTAAAGCGATTTTCTTTTGTTTTACTATAAAAAAAGGAGTAAAGTTCAGACTTTCCAGAGGTTTTCCGAAGTTGTTCAGGGTATAAACAAAAGTTATTCAGTTCAAGTTTAAAGAGTCAACTGGGAGCTGCTTGTTTTGCTTGGTACGAGCTAGCTATCTGTTCCGACTTGTGAACTATCACGATTTCAGATCGTTAAGCCGGATACCTACTTTGGTATCTGAGGTGACTTTGTGGTTTTATGCAGAAAGTAAGATTTCGTTTCAACTTTTTCCGAAGGTTTAGCTGTTTAAATGATTAATTGGTTGAAGGACACTAAACGAGACACAATAGAAGTGTTACAGTTATTACGCCTAAGGGCGTTTAGCGTACCTCATAGTGTTAAGGGCATTATACTATAGGTAGATGACTACCGAGAAAGGCCAACTAACTCAAAGTTTATGACTGCTAAGCTTGAGGCAGTATTGATAAGCTGCACAGACATCAAGTATTCGACATTCCAAAATACGAGCATGAAACTCAACACCTTACCGCTTTAAACTCAACCATCTTATATGCAGCTTAGACTGGCTCAGTCGCATCAAATATTGATGCCCGCTTCAACTCTATACATCAGCTAAATAACATATGAACACTTTGCAAACATACGCCAAACCAATTGAATGCAATTATTTCGTTCATATCACAATTGCCACGTCCAAACCGCATACAATATTTGACTCAATATTGGTGATCCGGAAATATATTACAAAATTGAAAAATATTGTAATTGCCAAATATAGGATGGGTCGTTGTTTTGGCCGGACATTCGTTTTATTGGATGTACTTGTAAATATTAACTATAATAATTACTAGCAATAAACGTTTTGACTTTGACTGTGAACTTAAGTGAGCAGGGCCGATTGCTTGCAGAACAGATGGCCGGTGGGGCCGAAAATTCGGGAGTGGCGACCGCGCACCCTAATATGTAGCGTTGGAAGGTCGCAGGAATCTGCTGGATGTGGAAAACAGAACCGGTCGGAAGTGGTGGTGCTTGGGGGAGGCCTATGTCCAGCAGTGGATGTCTTTCGGCTGAAATGATGATGATTATATTATATTTAAATATGTAATTAATTATAATAATTTAATTTATTTTATAATTAAACGATCTTCAATTATGTGAGAGGGTTCTGTAGGTACGACTCACAAAGACCTTGACGAAAATTAAAATCGAGTTTAGTTTTCTTTGCTTTGTTTTTGTTAAATTCGATGTTGTTATTGTTTGCGTTTTACAATTTGCTTATCTTTATGGTTTTTGTTGTAAGTAGATATAATAAATATTCTTTATTACGTAGGTACTAGCGATCCGCCCCTGTATCGCATGGGTTTTATGAATTGACAAAACATCGAGTTTTCTTTATTATTTGTAATGTTGATGTTTTGTAAACATGGTTTATGTTTACAAACGTCGATAAGCGCTGAACGTCGCCGACAATATTCTCGGAACTTCTCGGCGACGTTCGGCGCCTATCGGCGTTTGTTCATATAAATTCCGGCGCCGGTTACCGTGGACCGGTTCCTATAAGCGCTGGTAGGCTTCCAGCTTTCTTTCTGTATACGGCCTTAGAGGTATGATAACGAGTTCCTCTGTCAAAAAGGATTCCGGGTGAAGCTTGCTTCCACCTTCGGCCTGATCATCAGTTACCATCAGGTGAGATGAAGGCCAAGAGCTGCTACGTAGTAGTTAAAAAAATGAAATAAAATCGGGTATGTATAAAACATTGTTTGAGAGAAAATTGGATACTTACATTACAAATCTACGCACGCACTCGTTTAAGGGTTTAGCGTGGTACCTCCACGTCCATTTTTGTTTGTTTTGAATGTACAGCGGAAGTGTGACTGTAATTTACGAATTTTTTTAATTACTTTTAGGATACAAAATTACCCACATTAACAATTACAGAAATCGATTCAGTTTACGATTCTGAACAAACTATTTTCATAGTGTGCATTAATATATTGTTGTATAACGCATTGTATATATTGTGTTATATTATTCATAGCTGTGTTATCTTCAGTCTCGATAAAGTAGGAATCTATGGTGCCATAAAAAGTGACAAATGTTTTTATATCAGCAGGATGGGAAGAGCATTCATCTGTCCATTTGCCGGTTCGCCTCTAGCTATCTATGGTCAGTGTTTCATGTCACAAGTGATGGTGTGACAAATAACGATGGTAAGAATGAGATACGATTCATTATTTTCGTAAGTTCAGCTGAATGTTTTGTGTTAAGGAAATCACGTGATTGGATTTTGTAAAGGTAGGTATGTTATTCTTCTGTAAAGTGTCTATAGGTACAAGCGAATGACCTCAATAGGTAAAGTTATGGCAATTCATTGTTAAGAAAATTGGCTACCAACTTAAATTGCACCATTATAATATTCTAATCAGAATCATCATAATTTAATAAATTCATTGATTTTCCCACAATGGTTTTGTAGCAATTAAAAGTTTTGAACTTTATGAATTCACATTGTGAGAGCTGGTGCCTAATGTAGGTTTAGGAAAAACCTGTGTTACAGGTCACCGGCCATTCTTTGACAGTAAGGTGTATGAAATGGCGTGGCAAACACGGCCAATTGACGTAGGGTGTCCAATTGCTTCACAATTAGTTTTCTTGACTGTACATACTTAGCCTTTACAGTTATTAAAATAAAATAATTCAGCTAGTGACCGTGCTCACGAGCTGACGAGCAGCAGCCTTTCATCGATTACTGCCTCTACATGTTTCAATACCAAACCGAATTTCATTGAACGAACAGATTGTCACTAACTAACCCTCGTAAACACAAATCAAGTTTATTCAATTAGCAATAACACATTCCACTCGCCTAGTTTAATATGTTCCTAATCAGTAAACGGGACCTACGAATCCCATGATAGGGATGCCCCACGTCCCCGTCTTCCTAGAATGTTAATTATCAAGGAACCCACATCTACAGCGTGTATCAAAAATCATCATAATCTGCCTAGCCTATTCCCAACCAAGTTGGGGTCGGCTTCCAGTCTAAACAGATGCAGCTGAATACCAGTATTTTACATGGAGCGACTGCCTATCTGACCTCCACACCCAGTTCCCTATTGGGTAATACGATGCCCCTTAGTAACAGCGGTTGTCTGACTTTTGGGCTTCTGACCACCCATAACGACAGCTGTCAAAGATACACGAATGACAGCTGGGACCAACAGCTTAACATGTTTTCCGAGGAACGGAGGGGTCATGCTTTGTTAAGATGGTCACCCATCCACGGACTAACCGCGGCAAGTGTAGCTGAACCTGATCGATCGACCTGTGCGGCTGTTATTACTTAACTATAAGCCCATCCTTCCATGTCTCCATGGAACCGCGAATAGATTATCAGATGTTCCATACGAAACTTCAATACCTACCTACTCGACCCAAATGTATGGACCACTTTCTACATTGATCTCACATGTATAATTTCAACATGAATGATTTATCCAACATTTTGCATCAATTTTTATTTTATTTAAAAGAGTGTCCGTGGAGTTTCTTGCAAGTTCTCCTCCATAGGTACCTATTAGGAACGCTTTGGAATGGGCAACTAGCTTCATCTTTCTGACTGACCGACTCCTTTGACAATCCAAAAGTGCCTCTAAATTGATTAATTTAAATAAATTCTTTGAGTTTAAGTTAGAGTTTTTATGGAACAGCTGATTATTTTTTCGCGATTATGATGTTGGTTCCATGGAGATGTTGTTCAGTTTTATGCTCTATACCCTTAAATACGACCACACGTTTCTGATACACGCTGTATACAGGAGCGAGTTAGGGATGGCCCCTATCACACGTGGCCCAACTTTCAGGGTTGGTACCTACTAGTTTTAATTAAACGTTAGTTAAGATTGCGCGAATAAATTGTGTTTTAATGTACTCTTGTACGGAGGTGCTAAAATTGTGTGCTGGCGAATTTGTTGATAAAAATAATTGTGACTGGTCTAAGGTGAATTAAGAAAGTTTGGACTCTACAGCTCGTGCAGACCGGCGCGATATCGCGGGTGCGACAGACAGCGCAACTCTTGTCGCGCCCGCGATATCGCGCCAGATTGTACGAGCCTTTAAAGCTGGAATTCCATGATTACTAAGTAGATTTTTTTAATAAAAATTAAGGTGTTAAATACACTTCCAAACTTTAAAACAACTGTACTGTATAAATTATAGATTTTAGAGGTATAAATAAATAATTTTACCTCATATTATGTTATTTTTATCTAGTATCAGACGATAATTCCTAATTAATATAATTAATGTACTCAAATAAATACTCATTGAATGCATGAATGATAATAATAATTAATAATTAAAAGCTTTTCACATTAATGAATACAATAATCAGCTTATTGCATTATAGAGCATGACATGTGTGATGTAGAGCTATCGGAAACCATTTTAATTATAAACAGTCATGCTTTTGAAATGATGTCGTGTCGTGTCGTGCCGGGAATGTACCTGTGAACCGTATTAAGTCATTTTTGGCAAATTTTCTTGCCATCTATGTCAGCACTGACTTAACGATAAATAAATTAAATATCACGAATTAAGCCTCGTGCAGACTGTCGCGACTCGACGGCGCGACGCGCCTCTAATAATAGAAAACTTCACAGTATAACAATTACTGGTGCCGTATTGCGTCAGTCTGCACGAGGCTTTAATCTGAACTTAGGCCATACATATAAATGAAAATTGCGTTTAGTGTCTGACTTTTTAAAGCTAGCTTCTAAACTTTCCAAACGATTTTGATGCGGTTTCACCATCGTTTAGAGAATTTATTTGTGAAGGTTTATGTGTATAATAATATGTTATTATTACTAAATTATCATATAAAAAATCTCTATGTTTTGTCAATTCGTGAAAAACGTGTGAAGTAGGGGGTGGTCGCTAGAAGTCTATAATAGTTAACACGCAGTATATACCCGTAGAGATCGCTAATAATAATAATAATAGTTTATTAACGAAATAAAATATTCTTACATTTCCTTAAAACGAATACAAGTAAATTACTCTTAAACATATTTTTACAAAGGAAACATAATTTTGGTGTTAATTTGTGGACTCCACACTGGGTCTTGCCTGTCTCGTAGAGTCCTTTTGTGTGTTAGACAGTTTGAAATTTCAGGGTGCATAGCTCTTTACATCTCTGTATGAATCAAACAATATCAGCAACTCTTTATCAATAAATCGACCTATTTTCAGTTCAAGTTTAAACAAAATTACGACCACGTTATTTCATTTTACAAAACTATGTTACTTAACGCCGCTTGCACACCATCTCAGCGGTTCCCAGATTAGCAAAAAAACATAGTGAAAGTATCATGTTCTAAAGCGATATCGCGGTTATAAAATGGCAGTGTATTACCAGCTTTAACCCTGAGTAAATATACTTGAGCGTTAATGTGCCCGAGGCTTAATGAGTTCTAGAATTGTCAACAATACTTACCAAACCGTTGGTTGAAGTTCACGAATAAATTATTGTTAGTGACCTTTAATGGTCAAGCACAATTTGACTTTGCTATTTAAGACAGAGGTCAAGTCTGTAAAGTGCTAACTTCAATATTAGAAACATTTTGGCCTTTGCTTGTTTTACGGTGACAATGAAAACCGTCACAACAAGACCTAAGTCATACTATTCATTACACACATTTTTTTAAAATCCGGTATTAATAATAACTAAAGTTCTAGATACTGGACATCGGCGTTATAACAATAAAACTTCTATTGTGGGGTCCGGACCCGTTCTTCACCTAGTGTCTCCACCTGGGTGAAGCACGTGGACCTATAAGGTACCGTGCTCCAACTGATGACATTGTATTGTACAGTGATCCAGTACATTGTTTTCCCTATAGGATTTAAAATATCTAGACAATTATTTAATAGGAGTGAATTTATATGAACAATAATAGAATCAGTTTAATTAAAATTAAATTCAATTTATATTATTTACTAGCTGCTGCCCGCGGCTTCGGCCGCGTGAGTGTCGGAAATTACCCCATACATCCCCATGGGTTTTAAGTATAAATATTGAGTTTCGAGTTAATCGGACAGCGCGTTAAAATTCTTCCATACAAACTTTGACATGCCCCAACCCCCCATTTAGGGGGTAATTTAGAAAAACAACAAATTACAAACTTTTTCATTTATTTTGATAATTATTCGTGCGGAGTTTCATGTATATTAATTACCTCAAGGAATAAGATTTTTCATACAAACTTTCATCCCCTATTTGACCCCCTTAGGGGTTGAATTTCAAAAAATGCTTCCTTATTCCTTGCCTACTTTATAAAGGGAACCTTTGTGCAAAATTTCAGCTTTCTAGGTCCAAGGGTTTGGGCGTTGATGAGTCAGTCAGTCAGGACTTTCTTTTTATTAATAGGTATAGATATAGATAGTAGGATAGGATACTTTTCCGGGATAAAAAGTACCCAGTGTGGTGCCCAGGATATTAAAGAATAATTACACCAAGTTTCATCGTAATCGAACCGATAGTTTTTGCGTGATGCCTGAACAAACAGACAGACAGACAGACAAAAAAATTTTAATAAAATTTTTGGGTTCGGTGTCGGTCTAGTAACACCCCCTGCCATTTCTTTTTTTTATATTTTCAATGTACAGAATTTTCACTTCTACAGATTTATTATAAGTATAGATATAGATATAGATTGTGGTGCACAGAATAGAGTTTGAGTATTATTTAGAAACCTTCTCGGTGCATATAAAAAAAATAAAAAATGAGAGACACGAGTCGTTTGGAGACCACATGTCTAACATCATGTCATAGGCTTACGGCTTAAATGCGCGACGCGACAGCGCGATGCGACTTTAATAATACAATTTCTAAGAAAACTTCACGGTAGAACAATTACCGGTGTCGCGTCGCGCGCGGCGCCAGTATGCACGAGTGTTCCTCACAATTTAATCTTGTGCTAATATTAAAAACACAAAAAAAAATCTGTTTGACCTGTTTTCATAGCTAACGCCCTGATTTTCATAAAATTTAATGTGACTTGGTAATTCGAGATAATTACCGGTATACCGTTATTAATCGTGTCACATTAGTCAATGTTCATCTTGAAAAATTTACCTGAATTTGCAATAGAAAGAAAAAACTGAATTGTATGATCTCTGTTAGTGCTTCGTCCTTTTCAAATTATTTCTCCTCCGGCACTGCAGACTATTCCATTGAAAACTATAAAAATAACTTTATAACAATCGACGATCAAAATAGTATAGTTAGTTTTTATCAACCTAAAACCTTTTTAATGTCCTGGCCGTTTTTATGAAATATAAATTCTATTCTATTTTTATTAAATGGCAAGCAAAGCCACCATTCTACCAATCTCTAAAGTGAGCTGGAAAAGCCAGTGTGAAGCAAATATTATATATTTTTAAATTGATTTGGTTGGCAGAATCTGTCAGTGTCCAATTTTTTATTCGGTCTGAAATGTAAAGAAGATGTCTGAATGTCCTTCTGCGGAATTTTAGACTCAATGCTCAATTCTGAGTCGGTAAATTAGATTCTATCGTGAAATGAGCAGACAAAAGGTTAAGGTGACGAATATATTTTGGCTTTGACTCATTCTTTCTGCCTTTTCCGAATCATGTTGGGGTCGGCTTCCAATCTAACCGGATGCAGCTGAATACCAGTATTTTACATGGAGCGACTGCCTATCTGACCTCCACAACCCAGTAACTGGGTAATACGATACCCCTTGATAAGACTGGTTGTCAGAATTTCGGGCTTCTGACGACTCGTAACGACTGTCAAAGATCCACGAATGACAGGCGGGACAACGGCATAACGTGCTTTCCGAAGCACGGAGGAGTCTCGGTATGTAAAGATGGCACCCAGCAACGGACCAACCCCGGCAAGCGCAGCTTAACCTGATGGATCGACCCGTGCGGCTGTTATTACTTAGCCACGAGCTCCTCATTTTGGTTATGACTATACCTAGCATTAAAAATGATATTGCGTATTTTTATCTCGGTATCAAAAGGTCTGATACTAGTGAATGTTCAGAAAACTGTGCATTTTGAACTCTGCTCCAAATAAATCCAGCTGCGGTAGGCGAGACAGCTTAAATTCGCGCGAGGCAACTTGACTGTCATTGTTTTACGGTTTTCATTAGTTATCGCTTAATTTCGGCCTGCCCGCCATGCTGGATGTGGGCTGACAGTTAATCCCAGATGTTTTAGGATGAAGCTGAGTAACGAGAGAGAGGAGTCTCTTTAAATTAGATTTAGAGTCTGTTCGTATCGCTGTGTGCTTATAAAAGAATATTGGTAATGATGAATGTTATGTTTAAAAACTAGGAATAAATTCGCGGTCTGAATTTTTAAATTATCGTCATTTTTCACCACCTCCGAATGTCTACAAAAGTATCTAATATAACTGACAATGCGACATATTTGTCAAAATAATGTCATAATTGTCACATTTGGACGACATCGACAAGTAGATATCAAAACTGTGAAAGAACATAGCATAACATCACGCCTGTATTGCTCGAAGGGTTAGGCAGAGGTGTGGTTTTCTATGAAAGAAACTTGTACATTTTTTGGGTTGTAGCCTATCGGTATTAAAAATACCCCTGGTTATTTTGTCTGCAGGAAATTTCATACGAATTGTTTGTTGATTGTTAATCCCGCAAAATTTCTATTGGATGTATATCTTTAAAAAAAAATAGATTTTAAATTCATATTCTATATGGCACCTCTTTAAGTCTTGAGCTATCTAAATATCAAAAAATATTTATCCCAGGTCTCAAGGGGAGGCGTGGCGTTGATTCGCGGATACAATGAATAATAGAATAGTGTCTTTCGGGACACTATGAAACTCTTGTTTGCGCAAAAGCAATTCAGGTACCGTATTTATATTGTTGCGCCACTTCTTCCCAGTTAAAGCACTATACGAAGTAGTGAAGGGCGGGCGTTTTGGGGGAGTGTCTTATGTAATTTTGACGTTCGAAAAGTTTAGTTTGTTTATATGACTTTTGATTGATTGATTTCATATTTGACTGTAATGAATTAATCCTTGCCTTAGATTTATGGAATAGTAACAATATAAATTAAATATAATTAATAGTCATATTTCAAGGGTTTTAAGAAAAGGGTAATCCTGCTATGCTATCGCTACCCCAGGTTTGCAGCAACTTGGAACCGGCTGTGATCTACACATCTATGCATTTCTTTGTCCTACAATTTAGTGACATATCTTGTACATTAGGTATTATTAGCACAATCTCAGTAGGTACCTATACAAATTGATGCAACAGCTTTCAAGGTCTATTATTCTCTCATTCTGCACCCAAATACAAATATTCTCCCCAAAAATGTCTGTTTCGTGACTGCCAGACTTATTCGCGTTATGAGGTTTTCCCAAGTCTGCTTAGCAAGCAAGAGAAATACTTGTACCTAGACTTAAATAATTTAATCCTATTACGCGTAGGTGGCCTGAAATTAAGACAAATTCTCGCTACGCAGGTGTTTCTGCGTTTCCGAGTACGTTTTTGCTTTTCGTCAGTTTATTTCGATTAAAAGTTTCTCAAGATCGCATAGAATTTATTTGTGTCGGTTGATAATTTATTTTCTGAGTTGAATCTATGTTTTCATGTAGGTACATAAATTAATGTATATGTATAAGTTTTGATCGCAGTGCCGTTGATCTTTGGAATATTGACGTTTTTAGACATTGAAAACCTGTCTGAAACGGTTGGACGTCAAATAATAATGGAAATTCATGCTTTTCACGCACAGAGTACGAGACGTCTCGGGGACCGCTGCTAGTGGCGCCACTGTGAACACTTTCCATACAAACCAAGCGTATCACCGTTTACCCGCACTGCGAAAAAAATTACATATAGAAACTGATTTCTTTGAATGGCAATCGTGACAGAAGTTGTGCGTTCAACGCACTTTCGGAGTTACGAATTTTATTAGTACTCCTGTCCCGTTGTCCCGCGACGTTGCCATCGCGGCGAATCCGTGTTCTGTGGTTTCGTTTTTACAAAAAAAAAAACAAATGAGTAATACTCCGTGTATCTTTCCTCCTATAGATTTTAACAGTGTTAGAAACAAAAGAAAGAGTACACTGTCTTTAAAAAAACAGTGTCAAACAAACAACCATCTTACACAAACCACGAAGGGTTACACAGCACACATCCCTCCGTAAACTATTGGATAAAAACTCCGAACAATAGCGCCAGTGTATATTTTTCAACCAACTAGCGAAGCACAGACACGGTCCGATAGGCTGAAACGTGTTACGTACTGACATTGACAAGTGCATTAACCTCTATGCATTCATACTGCGTCGATAAAGTGTTCGGGGTATAGGGATGCTAGCTGGAATATTGTGTTTTTGAGTTATCTTTTGTATAGAGGCACATATATCTTTTGCACTTGCACATATATCCTTTATCGTTTTCTTAAAAGTACAAATAGGAGCACCAATTTGCATGAACAATTTGGTAAGCTCGAATTTGGTATATGGCTAGGGTTACACAGATTTAATCGCTCTGTAGATAGAACAGAATATTCAGAGGAGATATCGTCATCAATAGGTAGGATATCTTTCCCAAATGTTCGATAAATTTCTATGGGAGCTATTAATTTAGGGTTATTTGAGTTAAGTTTTAACTTACAATAATTATTTATCAAAACAATTACTTCGGTTATAATTGCTTTAATAGTTAAGATAAGTATAAGATAGCAATCTTGCGTTCCTCGCCAACTATTACAGCGGTGTTAAACGTACCCAAGATCTATAAAATAATCCATTTTTAATTAGAATCGGTTCATTTGAAGCTGAAACCGACAAACACTTGAAACAAGAAAGTGTCAATTGAAACCGAATTCATTGAATTGCACTGCCAAAGTTCTATTAGGCTGGACAACTATAGGGACGAGTTCAGAATTACTTGAGAGGTGGGGAAATTGAAACAGTACATTTATACAGAGCTTTGGGCTTGAAACCAAGCCCTAACTTTGAGTTTTGTTGAACATTGAGATAGTTCGGTGTACCTATAAAGCAACTGCTGTTGAGGTAACTCCGAGCGAAGTTCACCTCATAATTATACACCCGCTTTTATTTTATACATGTTTGTATATTTGTTTATATGTTTGCTCACAAAGAAACTTCAGCTGCACTTGTAGTTATCAAACCTCTTTGTGAATGTGAACATAAAATTGCTTCAGTGTTTGTTGAATAATACGTGTGCAGTGTTAATGACTGTTTGATAGAGCTTGAAGCTCGTAACGTTCTCGTTGTTATGTTTTCAATCGTCCACCTGCACTGGGGAACTTGTTTGCATTTTCATGAGCTATAAAAACAATTAGGACTGCAAAACTAAAGATAATTTATTTGTAACAATAGTTTGAATTAGTTTGTGAAATAACTTTATTTCACAATCGCAAACTTTTGTTTTGAATTGAATATAGATTTTCAGTTTTCAGTAAGAATGGATTTAATATTTAGCGTCGAAATTTTCGCGGTTGGATTTTATATAATAGTTTAAGAGAAACCAACGGTTCTATCACGCTTTTGTATTTTATATTTTCGCTTTAACGCTTTGGTATTTTATGAACACTATTTGCGCGTGGATGTTATACAATATTGCGAATTTTCAAAACGGCGGTAACGGTATCTAGAATATGTCCTCAAATGGCCTTAATTACGGCAGCTTTGACAAGGCATTCTCTGGTTCTTATTTATCTCAAAACGCACCATCATTAAAACACAGCTCAGACCTGAGCCATTCAATACCGAGTATCATAATAATTACTGACATTATTATTCGTGAATTCATATTGATTTATCAATTTCCTTTAAAGGAATGCCAACATTCTTCTTGATTACTGTCACGTAGAAACACTTGTTACGCAGACAGAGCGAGGCTGTAGGCAATGTTGACATCAATCACTTTTGCTTTGCCATGTTTAGATTGCCCAAATTAAGGGCGTTTGTGAGCTCCCTTTTGTCTCGACGAAAAATAATGGTGATTATTCAACTCTTCTCTTTATTCTTTGAGCACATTCGTGATTCAATTACATGTGTGTCGTCTGTGACGTATATCGATAGATTGAGGTTGCTTTGCTTATCATTTTGTAGAACGTAAGTCATATAAAAAAATACGTAGATAATACAAAGAATATTCTTTCCTTTGTACACCATAAAAATTGCAGATAAAAATGTAAGCACAAAATTAAAATCATATTTTCAGCTTTACAAAACCTTAGCCCTTACAGCTAGGAATTGCCGGCAATTTTTACTTCAATAATATTATTGTAGCAATTATTGGAACAACAACTTTGCTCCATATCGCTCGATGCTAAGATTCTAACAATTTGTTGCAAGAGATACCAGTACCACATCATATTGAGCGGTATGGAGCAATTAATGTTATTGCTCCACTACTCAACGAAATTATTGCTGAAAAACTAGCCCGTGTAAGCCACGGCTTGCAAAAGTATCAAATAATAGTGAAAAGGATATTCGGTAACCAGTCGGTTATCGTTTAAAGTGAAGGCACGTGAACATATTCGAAAGAAGTTGGCAGTAACATCCGAGCGCTGAGTTGCTGAATTCGTTTTCTCTTCTACAACCGATCGCTATTTCTCCTTATAAAGCTTATTTTGTTTATGTATGTATACTTGTATTTAATAGTAATTACTGAGCTACCTATCCCGTATGTTGCACTTGTCATGTTTTGACTCTGCATCAGCCTTTTCTTTTTTTTTTTGGGTGGGAAATCATCAAATAACTGCTCCCGCTCTGGGCGGAGCGGGAGGGCGTGTCAGACTCTTACTGACTAAAACCCACCCGTGTTCCTTCAGTTGCCTGTGTTGCCAGGGGCCACGGTATCCCTTTCGGACTTTCCCGCAACCCCGACTTTCCCGCAACCCCGCTCTGCATCACCCTAAGGTTGGCGGGTAGAAAATACCTCAGGCAATTAGTACTTAGCCTTTGTACAGTATTTTTTTACTTGTGCATGAAAGAATATTAGTGGTATTTATTTTTTCAAACAACTTTAGGTACCCTGTAACTTCTCGATAATTTACCTACATAATCTGGCCGTTTCGTCCGCTTCGCATAAGTAGGGTGATTGACAGTTTGGGCTTAGCTAATTTGCGCCCAATTACTTACGCCGTGATACAGCAGATTTGGAGCTTAGGAGCAATAACATAATGAGGTCAGTTTGGGTGCAATGCAGTAAGATCGCAAGATAAAATAGTGGAAGCTTAATTACTTGGTAAATAAAGTTTCTTTCTGAGGAGATATTATGATGAAAATGCTGGAGAATATACGGATGTGTGAAGGCAGATCCAATATTTTTTAAGAGAGACATTCCATCGACATTTCCGAAAATATGTACAGACATCAGAAATATGATTTAATCTTCATTCGTTTTAAAAATAAAACGAAGTAGGTATCCTTTTATTTAAACATAACTTTGTTTTATTTTCCATTAAGTTACGTTATATACTCGAGGCTCTTGTTATTATTACGACACGACATTATCTGGACACAATACAGGCTGATTATTATATTATTATCTCGTTTATTTATTTTCCATACTTATTTAATACATTTTTAAATATTTCTTTAAAAATTATATAAAAAAATAAAAACATTTAAAAATATAAAAAATAGTGTTCCGCCGGTGTCGGGAGCAGGGTCCAAGCTACCGGTGGTTAGGGCTGCAGAGACAGGAACCTCCTCACAATGCGAGCCGTATCGAGGAGAACTGCCTTCTGAATCAGGCCCTTGATCCAACCGCCTAACGAGAGCCTCAAAAGATGTTGGTCGAGGCTTTCGGCCATCAGGCCATTGGCCGTTACGACAATCGGCACAATGATAGCCGAGCTCACATTCCACATGTCAACAACCTCGTGTGCTAAATCTAGATACTTAATTTGTTTCTCTTTCTCAGCTTTCACGAGGTTCCCGTCATGTGGAATGGTAACATCGACTATCATTGCGCGGCGCGCTAATCGATCTATCACCACTATATCAGGCTTATTGGCTACAATAGTCCTGTCAGTGATGATAGACCGATCCCAGTACAACGTAACATGGTCATTTTCGAGAACTGGGTCGGGCACATACTTGTAGTACGGTACCTCAGAGTCCACAAGTTTATATTTCAAAGCAAGTTGCTGGTGAATAATCCTGGCCACTTGGTTATGTCTGTGCAAGTACTCGCCATTAGCCAGACGCGAACAACCTGAGATAATATGTCTGATGGATTCACCCGGACGGTGGCATGCCCGACACACGTCAACCGTCCCATCCTTCATAATATGTCTCCTCATATTATTATTATTATTATCTGATGTTTTTGCTTGTTATCACTGACCTTTATCAAAACCCACGGAGAGTCTAATAATATCTGAGAAAATAATATTTAATATTTCCTACGTATGTCATCTGATAGTTTGGTTTCCAGAAATGGTCAATGGCAACGCCCATCACCGTCGTTCTTCGTGGTCGTCGAAAAGCCAAGTCCTGGGTTCGATTCCCAGGTCGGTCAAAGTATTATTAGGTTTTTCTATCAGGAGTTTCTTAGTAGCAGCCCGGAGTCTGGATTTGTGCGCGGTTGATGACAATAGGCTCGCCCCCTATTAGTGTGGGTGAAACTACTATAGGTACACCTCTGCTTAACCCTTCGGTGATAACTGGCGTGATGTTATGTAAAACCCACAGTAAGCCAGTTATGTTTTAAGTTTTATAAAAGAGGGAAACGTATTGCATTAGTTTCGTTGAATGGGCACGAATCTGCAATATAGTATTTTAATAATGACAATTGTTTTATACAGAGTGTAACAAGACCCTTCACCATCATTTACGCATTCTGTATTTAAACCTAAATAACTTTGTGCAAAAATAATCGCTGGGAAACGACTTTTATTTTGAAGTGTGAATTCGCTGTTCACGGCAGTACGCAACGTAACGCACTCAAAACATTATGCTTATGGGTTCATGCAACGATGCAGGGATCGTTGGATTATTAAAATTAAGTTATAACATTTAATTTCGTAAAAAAGTTGGAATCTTCATTAACTCTGTAACCACCGGTATAACCCGTTATGGTTCAGTACAAAAAATATCATAATAACGGTAAGAACAAGGGTATATTAAGAACAAGGGAATCAAAGTCAGGACCAAATGCTCAACAGTTACGCTTACACTTGCGATCACTAGACCAACGACTAGGGCGTCAGTACGTAGGTAAATACACCTACAACACTTCCCGAATAAGATAATGTCGAACCTGTAAACTGTTGCACAACCTGGGAATCGAACCCATGCTTAACAGTCACGCTTGATGCAGCTAGACCAACGAGGAATCAGTAGCTCACGAATTAGATTACTCTGAACCTGTCAACTATTGATAACTTTCAGTGTGTACTGAATAATTCAGCGACGAATTTCATTGATGAAATTCTCCTGTTTATTTGATACTAAAATTAAATCATCACTTAATTGGATAACGCAAATTGATGCATTTGTAGTCACGTTAATTGAATTAATTAGTCTGAACGTAATGTGCGTACAATGGTATTGAAAGAATACCTTTGGATTTTATATGTAACTAGCTGTTGCCCGCGTGTTCGTCTGAGATCCAGGATGAAAAGTAGCATACCTATGTCCTTCTCCAGGTCATGGTCTACCCATGTGCCAGCAATTTCATCCAAATCCGTTCAGCCGTATTGGCGTGAAAGCGTTACAAACATAAAAACAAACTTACTTTCGCATTTATAGGATTGGATTTATAATTTAACCAACATCCTAAGATGTCGGAAAAATTATCCATTAAGAGAATGATGATTAATCGGGAAATTGATGTTATACAGGGTGGAAAGGTGAAATGGGGCCTGGAGAGGTTACCTAGATGTTGATAATCAAAAGAAACATTTGTATTTTTTTTCTTTCTTAAGTAAAACTACAGGCTGGGGCAGACTAGAAAAAAAAGTAAAACGACAGACATACTAATATTTTTTTAAAGTCACTGTACTTGAAGTAACACCTGTATTTTATGGTATTCCATCAAAAGGGTCAATCATAATCATAAGGATAAAATCTCCGTCAAAAGCATTTAATTTTAAATCGAAGGGAAATCATGAAGCCTAATTAAATAATGAGTGATACCGATGAATATTTTCCATTTGCATTAATAAAAGCGCCTATTGGCATTATGTAAAATACTATGTGTTTATGAAAGATTTGATCCATAAGGGTTGACCCTTTCGGAGAAAGAGTCAGCAAATTAAGATTTGCTCTATCTCTAAACAAGAAACGACTCAGCGTAGCGTCGTGACGCCACAAAGGCATTAAGGGCGAATTTCACCAATACAAATTGAATGTGATCAGCACATAAACCACGTTTAAGAGCTGTCACTGTCATTATTTTCTTTGGAATTTTGACACTCACAGCTCTTGAACTCGGTTTAGATGTGCTGATCGCGTTCAGTTTCATTGGTGAAATTCGCACTAATTAGTTTAGAGCACACTGTACCTGCACTATGTGATGTGTGAGCTTTCTGCTTACCTTCCACAGTACCTCGGGCCACTATTGGTCTAGTACATAGCACGCAGTTGCTGTTCTGAATCACAAATAACATGCGCACTCTTATACGTGTCTCCAGGGTTCTACTTCTACGCTGAGGAATGCTTCTATACTAAAGGCACAACAACTGCACGCTGCATTGATCTACTACTGAAGACCATACCACGTATCTACTGATCGACTCACGTGACTGTTAGTACTTAGCCACGAGCCAAAAGTGTAATGTTATGTTATTTTTTAATAAAGTAGGTTCATTCTCCATATTTTATGTATTTAGCTAGTAGTAGGTACTTCAGTTTCACGACAATACTTTAATGAAGTTGTGAACATGGTCCTCGGTAGCCGTCGTGTGCATAAATATTGTTATAAAGTTTACACTAGTCGCTATTGAACTTCTGTGCATATAACAGTCTAACAAAAACTTATTTGGAAAACGTTATTTTATTGTGAAACACATTTCAGTATACGTAATGAATATCTCAGAACAATATATTGTATCAGAAACAAAAAATTGAAGGAATGTTGAAGAAATTTTTGGGGTCAAAATAACCCTGTGGTCATGAACACAGCAAAATTGCGAAAGGCTTCCAACCTAACCGGATGCAGCTCAATACCAGTATTTTACATGGAGCGACTGAATATCTGACCGCTACAACCCAGTAACGGGGTAACACGATATCTTTGGGTTTTGGGTAAGACTTTGGGTTGTCTGTCAGATTGTTGGGTAACACCATGCACCAGTGACACTCACACATCAATGAATGACAGAATTTTATAGATATTCAATAATTAATGCAGACGTTATTACCAAAAATATTTCTGTGTGCACTATGCAGTACGTTTGTCTGTTAACATGGCTTAGGGCTTAGGCCCGCAACCGAATTCGATTGACCATCACTTTTGTCAATAGACGAATATGTATTGGTTTGCGTTTTACGCATGCCAGTTCAATAGATATTTTCCCCACAAATGTTAGAACAGTTCCGCTATTACCTTTGACATATCCGAACAGTTTCATCGCTCGGCACGGACTCTTATCAGTGATGTCCACCGATGCCAACTGACTATGGATTAACGAACACCTGTCACTCTTGTCTTATCACTACGATGGAGCGTAAAGTATGCCAAGGCTGGGAGTTAAAAAAAGGATTTTTTTAACATACTTTCATACATGGCCATTTTAAATAAACGCATACAGAATGTCGTATAAAAGTTGAATTCTAGATTGTTTACATAATCTATATACATATAATAAAGCTGAAGAGGGTCGAAAGTCTGTACATGGAAGATATTCGAAAAAAAGTTGGCTGGGGATACTTAGAATCGATAACAGAACACGTTCCAACAGCTTTTAGAATTTTTGTGTGTTTATCTGTTTTTCGGTAGCTACGTCTGTTTATTTCAGCGCGCATCACGTTAAAACGGCTGAACCGATTTTGATGAAATTTGGTACGGGAATACTTTGAACCCTGGGGAAGGACATAGGATACTTTTTATCGACATAAAACGCGGGCGAAGCTGCGGGCGGAAGCTAGTATAAAAATAATTTCCTATATATATGAAAACTGCGCTAAATATCTATGTGGCTATAGACAAGATAAGACTTGAACAATCCTGTTGATGTTCGTTGTTATCAGTACTTTTCTTAAAAATAGTTATTCTACATTATTATTTCCGTTTCACATCCCCAATGGCATCACATTAGCCAGACCACTCGAAACTGTGCCTACCCTCTCGTTATATACATACCTACCTTGTATTACAGTGAGTGCTCCACATTAGCTCGATGATTCCCAGGCAATGTGTCGTGTGATCGAATACAAATAGGCTCATCACTCCTCCTCGGGACATAAGGGAATCTCTCCTGTGGACGGGTAGCAGCATCCAGTTATAATCCTACAGTCGATTACTATTAACCTGATTATGACGTCATTCTCGTAGTCTATAACGGATTAGTTATACTCGAAAAGGTTAGTTAAAAAGAGAACTAAAAATATTTTTTAATTAAAGTTTTTAACTATGGTATTTTAGTCTCGCTCACTATGATAATTGAACCAGAATATAAAACTACAGTTTCTAAAGCAGAAAACTTGAAATATGTACAATTACTGTTGTGAAATGGTTCTATTTTGTAAAACCTATGAATTTTAGTCAGAATAACGAAGAATATCATTACCATTTATCACCCCTCGCAACATTAGCATAGAGCGCCGTGAAATATTCAATTAGGTATTAAAGTCCTCGAAAAACGAAGGTTTCGGATGAAATTAAGAGGCAATGTGACATGTCCTTGATTTTATTATTTTTTGTAACGATCAGGATATTAACGTACATTGTTCGGAAGAAGTTACATTATTATTTGACTACATTATTTAGATACACGCGGAAATAACTCCAGCTGCAACTTTAGAAATTCAATTAATTTCTCTTTCATAAACCACTGAACAAATCTCAAGAATGTAATACCATAAAGTTGGTTTAACTGTTGAAAGACTTTAGTACTAAATCCATTACTAGTAGGTACCGTATCTGCTACCAAAGTTGCAACTGGAGTGTAAGCATTGGGAACTGTAACTTTTAAGTTGTAAATACTCGGCAACTATTAACTGTTTTATATGTCTCAAACAGGTCATTAAGTAAATATGTCCTCTATCGCTTACATACAATATATTATTTACAATTAAATTTACCATGCCCAATAAAAACTTTAATATAAATGTCTCTATTCAAGATAATAGCAATATACATGGCACATTCATTTATAAACGTTTGCTTAAATCTTACACGATCTCGTAAATGTATTTAACAGTAAGTATCAGAGATGAATTACTTTTATTTATATTCTTACAAACAGTTCGGATATTCGCCTATTACAAACTATATACAACGTTATAAGACTAGTTATTATCACGTTACACGCTGATGGAATATAAAACGATTAAACAGAAAATTTGCTGACTCTAAAAACAAAAAATAACAATGCCTACAGAAATTATTCCAATCAAACGTAATTACAGGCTGTGATTGTTGACAATTTACCTGAATTATCATTACAGCTAACGATAAAAAGGAAACATTTATTGTAGCAGTTATCGTAATTATAGCAGACTTTTGATTAGACACAGGAAGATTGCCGTCGTGGTGGTGATTGTAGACGAGGCGCCGGTCGCTGTGGTCACCGCGACTTTGCCATCATTCGAGTACCATTTGTTAGCTCTGTCCGGTACCCTGTTACTCTTCATGCTATCCACATCCTCGTCATCATCATCATACGCGTTGGTTCCGTACTCATCATTCGAGGTAGCCCGTACATCAGGATACTGGTAAGCATGCCTGTCGTTCCCCGGAATCTCTGTGACACGAGCAAAATGTTTGTTTTAAAATCGATCAATGTGCGATCACCGCGTAACTTCAATATTCCGAGTTAATTTCGATTTTGCATTTATTTTAAGTATTTGTGAATTGAAATGCAGATTTGAGAGTCATTGAACACGTTTTATATGCGTTTGCAGTAGCGTAGCAAATATTTGTGTTGGGTTCTGTAAAAGCTAATGTTTAAAGGTATGCGGAACTGAATGGAATTGTGTTTAATTAACAAAGTTAGGAGAAATTGAATTTCTCAAAATATAAAGGCGTACCGTATAATCTTATCTTGCTCTCGACGTCTCCTAGAGAATTCTTGGCGACGCAGATGTAACTGCCCAAGTCTTCCCTCCGAATGTTCTTGATCGTCATCGTCATTTCGGCTTCGAACATTGACTTCGTTCTGACTGACATCACGTGGTGCTCCGAAGGTATGATTAGTTCACCTGCAGAACAATTTATTACTTAAAACACACTTGTTTTCAAATTCAATATTAGAATTTCATCTTTCCTCAGCGGAAGTTTTATGAAAAATGTAAAAACTTCGTGCAGACACCTAGGAGTTTTATGGCTGCCTTATAATTTGTTTCGCTTTTATCGCGGATGCCTTACCTGCCAGCCGAGTTAATCAAACGGTATTAAAATTCGAATGTTGAACTTTTAAAGCGTATTTATATTCAATCCGGGGTATAAGATGATTTTTACTTTTGCTTTTATTGCTGAACCATAATTTTATGCTCATGGTCTGAAATTAACTTAATCTCATTATTGGATTCGAGGAATGTGCAGTTGTTATGTAGAATTATAAATTATTCATGCTTTAATATATTATATTAAATTACTTATGCGAAAATAGAGTAGTTTTCTCGCTATACTGTTGCACAATAGGGATAGGAACCGCTTAAAAAGTTGTATATCCTGCATTAGATGCTTTTTTTTTTTAAATAATCATAATATTTCTTACCTGGATCCTTAACCCAGTAGTTGATAGACTTGGGCGAAGACTCGACGTAGCACTCTATAGTGACGTCAGTGCCCAGCGGAGCACCCACCAGCTGATTGGGCACTTGAATCACCGGATGGACTATAGACAAAACAAAAAGATTTATGTAAACAAGTTCTTCAACATTTATAAAAAACTGTCTAGGATTCACCAAACAGACACCAAAAACCTTAAAGATTTTGACGGATAATCCCAAGACCTTTTTAAATCAACTACACTTTGCGTTGAGACCTGATACTTTGGGTCGTCTTTAAGTTGCAAAAAAGGAAATCTTTTCACGGCTTCATTTGGTTTAATTGGCGGCCAACAAAATACATGAAACATTATAAAGTTCGGCTTACAATGTACACTGATGTGGATCCTCTTGCTTACGGTGGGTGGGACTCCATTACCGGCGATACATAAGTATGTGCCCATCTCCGAACGTGATATTTTGGTCAGCTTCAACACTTCACCCTGGTATGTTAGCACTGTGAACAAAAGTTAAACGTATCACATCAACCCAGGTACCTTCAAGTTTCTGTCAAGTTAACAGGAGGTATCATTTATCCATTTATTCATTCAATATTCAATTGAGGCTGGTATTTCAGTGTAAGTAGGAATAAATATTGCGGTATAGCAGATTTTGTATAGAAAATATGTCCAACTGTCATATTTATTCTTCAGATAAAAGTTACCTGACTTTTGAAAAATCAGCCTTTAGAAATATTGAATTTCAATTTGTGATCGATTTTATCGTACGTAATACGCAGGTAACATTGCTTACTTTAAATATTTGATTCTAATTATTAATTTTAACCGCGGTGCCTACTAATAAAACGGTTACACATACTATGTTTGTTAGTAATAGGTGCCTATTCTGGTCTGGAATTCAGTCATTAGGCCCAAAATTTGGGCTATGTTGAAATTAACACGGCATTTACAATAATATGCAACTCAATTCGGCTTTCATTACGCCAAACACAAACAGTATAATGGAGACTGGCGTTAGAAATAGCAGATGATTTTGGATTAATGGTGCAACTAGTTATATGATACATATCATAGCAATCAATCAATGTTCATGCCTTCTCTGTATGAGAAGAGGCCTTTGCCCTGCACTGGGATAATAGTTTACCACGTCGTCTGTCTTACCAATGCCCTTTTCCTCAAGGTTACGTGCTAGTCTTATTGGTTTTGCAATTCATTTGCAAAGGTAATAATAGGTAGGCCTGTTGCCATTTTTTTTTAAACCTGTTCCTGTGATGTCCCACTGCAGGGCAAAGGCCCACCTACTCTCTTTCCAATCTTCTCTATTTAAAGCTGCTAAGAACGAATAATAAAATAATCTTCTTAAATTCATTCACTCACTGAGAGAAAAAGCACAGCCCAAATCGCTGGGTCTCAAACATGTTTTGCAAAAGTGTTCCATAACGACATGAGCACTAGGAAGGATTTTTAAAAATTAATTCCCTAACGGGCTAAATATTGGATGAAAGTTTGTATGGAAGTTAGTCATTTTTCCCGTTTGGAATGCCATCGGGAACACGGCTTGTAAAACTGTAAACTCTTTATAGTGCAATTGCTAGTTTTGTACGTACACAGAATTTATGTCGTTTTTTCCTTCGAAATGCTTAAAATGTGCAGTAAAATTTAATTACATTAATCGTCCAGCTTTGTGCTAAAGTGGTAACCATTGGGGGAAATATATTGCACTATTCAAGTACGACTTTACAAGATAAAATACTAGTTTATTTGCTCAGGTTTTTGCTAACACGCTTTATTAAGCTTGATTTGTTTGTTATTAGATTTTGTATTCATGTAATTATAGTAGTATCTGATTGCAGAATTGAGTTTTTAGTTTTTATAATGGATTTGTATATATCAATGACTAATATTACGTTATATTTTCTTGATTATCCAAACATGAGTGAGTAGGAAACTTTGGTTATTTTTTGGTTTTAGAAAAATTCGGAGAATTGGTTTTGTTTCAGGTGGATGATGCCAAAATTGTGATGTATTTTTAATTACTGTTTTATATTTTGGAATAATATAGGTACTAGTTTAAGTTGTAAATGCCTAATTCTATTTGCCCTACCGTCCCACATTCATTGATTTAAAATCTACTTCTGCGACGATAACGCTTTACAATCTTATGGTCCTATTGATTTAATGTAAACAGTATATTTTACAGAAAGTATAATTAGCTATTGCGTTGGAAACCCAGTAGGTACACGTGTACTAGACGAGGACATTTATAAAGCCATTAAGCATTTTCTAAAACTGTTACATCGTGTATCGTCGATAAAAATACTAAAACCCAAGACCTAAGACTTTTCTCTTTCTCTTATTTACTTGTAACAAACGTTTCAGCTGTAAACACTACAGGCCCTTAAACAAGCAACACGACCCACACACTACAGGTCCCAATAAATTATTCAAACGTTATTCACCAGTCGTATAATGAGACCTAGAAGTGTATTCAACGGCAGAACTCTACTAATTACGACTAACTTTAAACAATACTGGACGCGAAACTCATCCCGAGAACAGTCGCCGCGCGGCTCATTGTGGACCCACAAATGCGGTCACACAGACTTTCGTATTATACATATTCAGAAAAACAATGGCGTCCTTGCGCCATTCAAATAAACTAAGACAAATGAAATATTTTTCCAGCTATTTAATAAACAATTTTGGGATTATTGTTGTTTATTATTTTTTAAGGGTAGGTTTTATTGAGGTACGGCTTGTGAATGAAGAGATCGCTACTGCTGTTAATGTATCAATTTGCATACGTAGGTACCTATTCTAATTTGAGAAATGACTTTTATACATTTCTGCAAGAAATAATTATAGGGAAGTAGAAATAGGTAGGAGGAAAACGTCAAAAAACAATGGTATTAAAAACATTGTAGAAAAATTAATTTTAAAAACTAAAAAACCCGACTGCCAAAACACAAAGCTGAACAGAAAATAAAAATAAGCATGATAATCTATAGAATTTTGGTATTGCAGGCGGAACAAACCAATAACCTGAAATATGGTTCAACTTCTGTTTGACCGTCCCGCAAGATAATAATAGGACTTGTTTTTATTCTCTTGCACCCGGGTTTTTTAGTTTTTTAAATTACTTCTTTTATTTTCAGCTTGTTAGTTTTATAACATTTCTCATTCAAAGTTTTTCTCTCTCTCATTCAAACATACAATTTGAATATATTTTTGTAATCATCTTGCATGCATCCTTCATTTTGATACCCCTACTCGATAGGGTAGGGATATTTTTTCTTTTAAACATACATTTTGGTAACAATAATCGGTGCCATTTTGATTTTATACTTACATATACCCACTGACACTCGTGCATTATAGACAAGTCAAACGACATATCATTCATCAAAATCGGTTCAGCGTTTAGTAGTTACGAGGGAACATACAGGTCAAACACATAACCATCAATATAATATGTATTCAAGCAATTGGTATCTAATCCAATTACAAATCCTATGTAATAAAAGTGAAAACTCACTGGAATAAAATAAAATCCGTCGGTAAACTAGCTCAATATTTTTTAAGCTTGCCGAGAACTTGCTGAAGCCAATCACTTTACTTTTTCGCCATATTTTTTTAAGGTATGATATTTGTACACAAGACCATGTGAACTTTTAGTAAAGTAAGATTGGGTATTTATGTGTTGCTGAAAAGGCTAAATTTGCAGTACCTACATTATACGCATTAATTAAATATAATAAAAGCTGTGGCGAATAAGCAAGAAAAAATGGGGCGAAAAACAACTAAAATAATTAATCAATGAACCAATTGATATTCGGGGCAAAAAAGGAAAACAAAATTGGGCGAACAAGAAATGGAATGTGGAACAAATCGACATTTTGCACGGTTTGAGTATGTGATGTTTCTGAATATCATACAAATAAAAAGCTGAACTTTATTATTTTTGAATTTATGTATTGATAAAACTTGTAAATATCCCAAAACTCGTGCTTCCCCTAACAAAAGGTGCCTATAGAAATGTTTACAAAACGGGCTAAATAAATGATGTAATCGACCAGACTTCATTCAGAATTTAAACTGTTTATATTATGTATCAGTGAACCACAATCAGACTCCAGCCACAAACTGCGGTGTTTTTCTATCCGATAACTCTAACCACTACGATATTGTGTCATTCATTTTACAAACAATTTTGCTCATAGGATTTTGCTAAATAGAGACAGTAAGAGGAAAATTGATAGAAGCAGGTTGATTTCCACGATTCTTTTATTGACATGGAAATATTAGGCCCCTACTACGCTGCTTCAACGCAGTCCTAGCATCGCAAATACGTGATTGTTAGCTGACGTCTTGTTGATGTTGCGTTACCGTAGCGTATATGTTCGACGAACGCCTACTCTACGAAGAACAGAAGGGTAGTTCTTAAAACTTTCTTTTAGAACAGCCCATGAAGAATAATGAACTAAATCAGTTCAATGATCTCTTGTAGGTACAGAAAACGTTCCAATGGAAACAGGCATTCAATCACTTTTTGCGGGTAGCGTGCTCAATGTTGATTTTATCGTTACATTATTTCGCTGTTCGAGGGTTCTCGTATTGGCTTCGACACCGGTAATTTGTGAAACAATACCGCCCTTGGAATTTACCCTAAGCATTGTTATAATAACATCTACTATGAGGCTTTTGGAGTCGCCGTTAGCAATTTAATCAAGTCTCAAATTAGATCTTCGGTTAATAATTTTGTTTAATTGTTCACGACCAAGGTTGAGAAGAGAGGTATTCGGATATATTTTGTGCTAAAATTGAGATTAATTTAACTTTTGTTACTTTGATGACTTGATTTAATTAAGTGTATCGTGTAGTATGACTTTTGGTTGTCACACAAGCTTTATTAATTGATTGGGTTAAAGTAACATTGAAAATAAAAATTGGAGAATTATTCAAGAATTATTTATAGATAACCAACTTCCGAATTAGTCTGCATGCAGACAAATTCGGAATGGTTTGGTTTGGCATGTGTCATCTTTATTTTTACATATGTATTATAAAATTAAAGTCGCTTTTCGTGTCTGTCTGTGTGATCGCGTTAGTCTTCATAAGAGCACTATTAAAATAAATGATTTTTGACGCTGTAATTTTCAGCAGCAGTAAGAGATTTTAATTATTTGATTATGAACAATAATAGTGCCATTCTCTTTCTTCTACACATTAAAATTTTTCTTTTCGTGTCATTTATTATACAATTTTTTACGAACTCAGTTTACAACTTTGACGCTCATTTTCACATTGTTTCATTCATTTCTAATAAAAACTAAAATGACTAAAAGATAAGTTAAATATTTTACTTGTTTATTGGAGTTTAAGAATTTCTTTAAATTCCTTGAGTTTTCACGGAAAAAATCGTGAAGAAAAGCAATAAATGTCTCGATTCAGCTTCCATTATATTCCAAATAAACACAATTTTATCAAATAACCTAATATGATAAAACTTATATCTACGTACAATGAATACGTTTAATTTGTTTTCGTTTCTCAATGCAATAAGACAAAATTACAGTATATAAAATTAAAGTACTATAATATATTCCGCGTCAATTCAGCAACGGCTTCGTCGCAGTACCCCGACCAAATTTGTTAGGTTAGAACAGTGAACAACCACGCGCGAGCCGAATTGATCGCAGTAATGAAGCTAGGCTATCCCGACCAAAAGTGTTAGGTTAGGTTAGAACTGTGACCAACCGCGCGAGAGCCGAGTCAGTGGCCCGCAAGCGCTACATCCTACAAGTTGGTCGCAGTTACTTTGCTATTTATGTAGCATTTTTAGGACCCTAAAATGAGAATTATTAGAGGTTCATGCCTATTCGAATAACAAAACATTTTCAACATATTCCCGACACATTTCGATATGTATTTAGGGGGCGCCCAAGTATTATGAACCTGTTATTATTATCCACTAATGTCAATACGTTCCGAGTAAGTGCGGCTTGCGTGACTGATGACCAATGTAGTCCGTGTTTATTGCGATTTACGGTTATTACTGGGCGCCAATTCAAATGGGTTTGTTTTTATATGGAAAATAAGAAATTGTGACTGATTGAACTGGCGGAATGTGGGTGCACCTTTGCCTTCGGGGAATACAGGTGTGATTTTATGTTGTTTGTTTCGTTAAATTATCACCTACTGGATTCATACATTTTAAAATAATTTAAAAAAAAGCAACCGAGAAGACAAGAAGAAGAGTAACTACTTAGTAGGTACCTATTTCAAGTGTGGTTTTATGTCATCATATTACCGTCAAAATTATCAAAATTAGCCAAACAAATATAGAAATAAATAGAATATAAATCTATCAGTAAAATGAACAGTTTAAAATGCACTTCCTTCATTTGTTATGTTTTGCCAATTTTGGATGTAAAGAAATGCAACTCTGCAGGTTATGAACCAAGGTGTATTAATTTTCCTGATAAAATAAAACAGAACACAGACACAAGGCTAATTCCCGTAATTAAAAACGTTCAAATTCTAGTTGCAGTCTTTTAGCAGCGACAAAAGTCAAAAACTTTTCAAAAAAGTGTGAACTCCCAGAGATTAATTTGACATTTCAAGTGATTGTTGTTTGTTTTTTCAATTTTGAGTTTGACATTTGCACCTGTCAAATTAGTCTCTCTATAAATTAAAAAACTAACTGTAGAGGTATTTATGACAGATTGAGACTGAGATAAGCTTTCTTGAAAATACGGGAATTCCATGTCACACAAATGAAAACATGCCATTCAAATATCACCATGGTGTACCTTTGCTTTTCGCTCCAGTTTGGTCCCTTACGACGATCTCCATGCCATCTTCTCGTTTCCACATGACCCTCGGAGGAGGTACACCGCTGGCCTTGCACGAGACCCTGGCTGTGCCGCCTTCGGGAACCATCGTATCTCCCGAAGTCTCCTCGGGGACGAAGTCCGGTGGTATAACTACGTCTAGGAAGCCCATCTGCGAAAAACG
Source organism: Eupsilia transversa (assembly GCA_914767815.1). Lineage (NCBI taxonomy): Eukaryota > Metazoa > Arthropoda > Insecta > Lepidoptera > Noctuidae > Eupsilia > Eupsilia transversa. The sequence continues at coordinate 7,669,115 of OU611874.1, forward strand.
AAAAATAGATGTTAAACATAAATACATACATAAACTCACGCCTTATTCCCATGTGTGTAGGCAGAAACAACAGAACGCCACCTGCTACGATCCTTACGAACTCCTTTTGCCTCGTTAACGTTCATACATCTGGTCATACACGCACGCCGGTTGCGAGTACTACGCACCTGACCTTTCTGAAGAACATCCCCAATAAGGTCACTATATTACGTCCTCCTAGGGTGTCCCCTCCCGGCGTTTCCACTCACACATAGATGTTAAATTATAACGAATTGTACAATCAGAACTGATTACAAAATTAGAATACTTTTCCTTTGATTATTTTTATGTCTAGATTGAGTGTCGCGCTGCAAAAGAACTAAAACAAATAGGCCAACTTTTTTAAGCTGGTGTGCGTGACAGCTTCGTCTCACAGTCGCGCCACGTCATTGTGCTGTCATTGTCCTTTTCTAGTGTACGTGCATTTAGTGGCTAACAGTTGGCCGCTATATTTTTTGACGAGTTCACGGCTTTGACTGTATAACTAGACATATTTATATCTTTAGACTTTTCAAACAAACGTCCCAAATCTGCCTCTTTTGCAGATCATGCAGATAAAAACTGTTGACGTTTTCCATATGACTATAGCCTACCTACCAATGTTAATTGAATTTATTTGCTAATTAAATATAGAGCCAAACAAATAATTAACTGAAAACATCCTCTATTTTAACAACCCCTTTATCAAAAAATCCAATCAAAATCCAAATAGAATAACCTAAATCCAGAACGTATAACCTCCTAAAATCAACAGCCAGTTGAAAGTGTAAACAGAATCATTTAATTATCGAGAAACCTAACATAGTTCACATTGCTGATGAAATTAAATCTGAATTGTGCGGTTTGCCGATCGCCGAAGATAAAATATTTACTCGAAATTGCTTAGCGAGGTGCTCTAATCACATTTTGGTGCAAAACTGGTACTAAATTGAAGTCTTTTCAGATTTGCGTCTGTATTGAACCGAGACCTACGGAAAATCAACAGAAGTGCCAATTATTTTTGAAGCTACTGAATCATAACGGTGTTACATCACTTTTTCATGCTAAAACCTTTGTATTGAAGAGCATTCATCAAAAATATTATAATTCTGAATAACAGATTTGTTCCGACTCCTGCAGATTAATGAGAATGAAGAATTATTTGAATTGAAATAAGTTTTAGCATTTCCTTCATTTAATAAGTTTGTCGGATGGTGCAAAGTGTTCGAAACATCGCGCTGTTGGAATAAAATGCTTCAATTAATTAATTTGTTTGAATGCTGTGGAAGCGATTCGCGTAATCATATTATTGTACATTTCTCTATTATTCTTTGCTGTTTATTCATAATTATGTTAACTAAAATGTTATTATTAATACATTACCCTCTACCTTTAATATTAGGTTGGTACAAAAATTTACATGACTAGGACAGGTATTATATGTTACTAGTTTCTGTCCGCAACTTCGTCCGCGTAAAATTTCTTGTTTTAACAATATGTAATAATATGTCTTAAGTATAAAACTCGGAAATACTGTAGTTCACTAGTGAAATAATTTTCGGAATCGGACGAGTAGTTCCCTACATAAAAATTCACAAATACATCTTCATTATGTAGTAGGTATAGATAAACCTTTCACGAGAGTAAATTTGTATGACGTAAGGATTGTAAACCTACATACATACGTTGATGACGTCACCTAACATTCACAACAAACGATTATTAGCTTTTCAAATTATTGGAAGAAAAATGAGCATTATCACGTTACCCTTTCACGGTAAGTAGAGATCCGTGGTGAATCAATCAGCGTATTGAATGCTATCGATGTATCTACGTCACGAGCCACTCATGCCCAACGGCAGGTCGGGCAACACGTTAAGAATTTTATTAGTAGCAAGGGAGTTTCCTTTCTGTGTTTTCTTTTTCTATTTGGAAACACTATTATTGGGATATTTGTAAATTTAGATGTCTTGAAATGAATGAGTGTTATACTGGGTAGGTTTTTGCAAGAAATAGTTGTTTATTGCGCCTTTAAGTGGCCCCAACCGCGAAGCAGAACACTTTCCATACAAACGTCACTAATGACTTATAAAAACTGACGGCTTTGAAGGTGCAGAAATTTTATGAGTACTGCCGTCTCTAGACGTTGCGATTCTGTGCTCTGTGGTGAAGCCTAAGTTTCTGTCCAGTTTTCAGGACTATTGTACTAGAACAGATTTTACTACATAACAGTTATTCAATTTTATCGATTTATTAAGGTTTTTTGTAATATCATTACAGTACGTGTAGGTAGGTACACTAACAATAATTTTAAGTTTATAGAATAATTGATGAACCAGAAAATGTTCTCACATTTCCTTTCTCGTTAATGTAGTTACTGCCAACTTTAAAAGTGGTTAAAAATGCATGAGTTCCATCGTACACTACCGCATAAGTTGCAATTTATGTCAGTATATTGGTTAAAGTGCACCTCACCGCGTGACGCATTCTCGTTAAATCGTTCCTGAATTTTCAGTGCACCGCAGTCCATTACTTTGTAACAAGGATCCGGGTTGCGGTGTGTAAAAAAAAGATGCTGAATTATACGCATGGTAGATTATATTTTCGGGTAGGATTGACTTAAAACAGTAATGGAAATCATCAAAACGAAGAATGGAGAAGCATTTGGCGCCTAGATACATTGAACGACAAGTCAGTTTCAAATAAAGGACCACAGTATATTCTCAATTGGAATAATGCAGTTTTATGTTCCAAAAGCATTTATTATACCACCATATTCCCCGTGATAATTGATTGGTAAATAGGCGCCTCTGATCACTGTCAGACCGTCGACGGTAAAGGATCTATTTCTGTACATTTTCTAGCTGCAAACTGCTGGTATCAGGTTTCTGGTTCGAAGTTGTAAATTAATCATTTACCGCTGCTTTACGAATTATGTTTAGTAGCAGAACAGTTAATTGATTCAGGCGTGACTTGACGGAAATCCATTATAAAATACAATAGACGTAGTTACGCATCCTCAGGATGACGATTGACAACACGTCGTGTTCGGGTTCGTGACAAGTCAATCGTCATTCTGAGGATGCCTCGTTGAAAGGTGAAATACGTGTCGATTTCTTACAGGATTTTTTATGACTCTTTAGGAATAGGTTACTAAATATATCTAAGTCTATTGTATTTTAGCGCCAGAACGTCTGCGTCCATTATTATCTGACCATTTAGTTATAGTTTAGAGTGTTTTAGAAATTTTTAGCTCACCTGACTTTTCATAGGATCAGTATTAATTTGACACATGTATTGTCCTCTGTCTTCTTCTTGCACGTTCTTGATGTGAAGGTACCAAGTGGAGTGGTCGCTGTGCGAGACGGAGACGCGGGGGTTATGGGTGATCACGTGCTCGTGGATGGCCTGGATCGCCTTCGTGTCTGCCTTCACCCAGCCCACCTGGAAAATTGAGGAGTTGAGAAGGTGGAATGGCTGGTAAATTTATTTTGGCATGACAATGTTGTCTCTATGTTTGCAAGTAAAATTTTAACTTCACAAAATAAAATAAGTTAAAAAAATTCAAATGTTTTTACCCTTTTTTTTTTTTTTTTTTTTTGGGTGGGAAATCATCAAATAACTTCTCCCGCTCTGGGCGGGTCAGACTCTTACTGACTAAAACCCACCCGTGTTCCTTCCGTTGCCTGTGTTGCCAGGGGCCACGGTATCCCTTTCGGACTTTCCCGCAACCCCGGCAGGCTTCGGCCCTGGTGGGCCCCGCCATTGGTGCTGACATCTCTTTGAGGCGCGCGTGGAACACAACGCGCCGTCGACCCGGGCCTGGTCCTTATCGGGGGCGAGCTACCCATTGCTCACCGCCCGCAAGCCCGCGCCTACGGTGGCCGGGAATCCTCCAGGGAGTCCCGACGTCCAGGGCGTCTCCTACGGCGGCTAGGCGCGTGAGGGCGCGAACTTTGCCTCTCCCTCACGCGCTCCGCCTCCTCCTTCGCGAGCATTACTGCTTCGCAGAAGGAGGTGACGGCCTGCCATGCCCTCTCGCTCCGCACCATGGCCTGGACCAGGGCCGGACGCGAGAGGTCACTGCCGCCGATCGCCTCCACGAGGACACGGCGGTGGTCCACCCAAGCCGGGCAAACCTCCACCGTATGCTCCACCGTGTCCTCCGGACGATCCACACAATGGTGACACCCGGGCGTTTCCTCCCGCCTTATGCGAAACAGGTACCTCCCGAAACAACCGTGTCCGGTGAGGACCTGCGTCAGGCGGAAGGTGAGGACGCCGTGGCGCCTCTCTAGCCACTCCTCAAAGAGGGGACTTATCGCCGCGATTGCGGCGTGCCCATATCTGGCCCTAAGGCGTGAATTATACAGAAACGGCGTGGTGAAAGCGTGGCGCAGGCATGATGCCGCTTCAATAAGTTTTCATACAAAATGTACGTAGGCGACGTGTCTTGAAACTCATGCGGCGGCGTGGCGGAGGCTCGCCGCTTTCTCGCCTGTGCCGCGTCGCTTGATATACAGTATGAGCAGTATTTATGCACTCGTCGTTTCAAACGTCAAACCTACTCGATCATCCTAAATGATTATGACCACGTGGAGAGGAAGACATGTTATCGCAACAAAGTCGGCCTGTATAATGACGCATCGTAACGTCTCTTCGCCTCTTCTATACAGTGTGAGTCTTCATAATGTGCACATATCGAAATGGGGGAATCTATGCTTAATTTTATCGACGGACAATATAAAAAATAAAATCTAAATACATTTTTTTTCCATTTTTTTTATTTAAAAAAGTTCTTCTTATTGATTTTTTTTACGATTATTGTAAAAATTGATTAAAAAAACAGATTTTTGGACGAAATACCTGTTTATTTTCAATTGAGGGAGGGATAAAAAAATAAAAATAGATTTTTTTAAATATTTTTTCCGTTTGTCAAATTAAGCATAGAATCCCTCATTTCGATATGTGCACATTATGAAGACTCACACTATAATTTAAATCGTGTCCGTGCCTTATCTGTTCCAAGCCTGCGCTGCGCCTGTGCTGCGCCTTTACCTTACGCCTTCTTTGTGTAATTCACGCCTATGGTTGACTGGTAGAAAATGCCTCAGGCATTAAGTCCGACTTTGTACAGTATCTTTAACTTGTGCATAAAGTTTTGAAAAATAAATAAAATGTGTTCATTTGGCTGTTTTATAGAATTTATTGACCAAAAAAAGGCGAAAACAAAAAATTTGAAGGGGAAATTAAATGCGATCTACCTAAACCTGCCTTTACGAATTTCTAAAAGCGAGGCCTCTTAACAACACTTCAAAAGTCATTGCGTTGAATAATGTAAATCAGTAAAGTAAATTAATTAAATAAGTAGGTACGTTAAATAGGTTGTTCTTCCGTTTTAGCAGAGAGAGGAAGCCTACCAAAACAATGGAAATATATTTCTGACTCTCAGGCGTCTATTTAGCCACGTATCCGTTCAACATTGGGTAAAGAAAATCATTGCAAAAATTTACAAGTTCATTTTTATACACTTTTTTTAAATCTACTTCATTTTAGGTCAAGTCAAACATTGAAATAAGGAAAGGGTTCGCCTAAAATATACATAAACAAAACTTATTAATTACGCATGCGGCCTTAGGTAGCTAACCTTTATTTCTTTCTTTAAGATTGCGCCTTCTGCTGTGAACTGCTGTAACTTTTAAAAGTTTTGCGATCTTTGGATAAGGCAGAAGGCTAGATAGAAAAAACTTTGCTCGCTTAACTAATAATATCCCATGCATTAACGTAGTAACATTTGTTTTTCATAAATTGTCTTATCTGTTAAAATATGTTAAAGTCGAAGTAAAATATGTTGTTGTAACATACCAAAACTGTATTTTTTTTCAACAATATCGTTGCAATTTGGTTTACAATTTATAAAAAATATTATGAGTCAGTCAGTCAATCAAATAGGACAACATTGTAACATTATAAACAATCTTTGAATAGCAAAAATAAGACAAAAAAAAAATTGTATCTCAAACATAATAGTATTATTGTATGTCTGAGTTACAATGTTGTTTTTTTTTTTGTTGCTCTCGTTAGTTATATTATGAGTTTTCTATGTATTTTTTTTCACGTAAGTCATGAAAAACCATGAAATCGACTTTTCTTTTAAAACCTTATCGTAGGTACATAAAAATAGTGCACCTAAAAATATTAGATGGTCACAGTTTCAAAGATTGTACGGGTCGTCTTGAACTTGTTTTTTTTTTTTTACTTTTAATTTTGTCTCCTCTCAAAACAAACAATTTTTTTTTAGATTTTATTGTATGGAGGGTATCAGATATGTAAGATCTCAGAATGTAAAGTCTGTAGTAAAAAGTCTAAGTAGATAATTACTGATTTAAGGTATTCTTCAAGACTATTTTTAAGGGCCATAGTCACGCCATATCGCTGTCTGTAGATTGATTCATAGAGTTTCTATTCATGGCATGGCGACACTTCTGCCGTGATTTTCCCGACTGTGGAGATGGCACTTTAGTATCTACACCAATGCAGTTTGGGCTATTGTGCTTAACTTCTCGCAAACCTCGGGTAACAAGCTCCGCTACTGTCCATACTTCCATACTAGTGGTATAAATGCGAAAGTAACAGTAACTCTGTCTGTCTGCCGACTTTTCACGCTTTCATATCTGAACGGATACAATGAAATTTTAAACGCATGTTGATCATGACCTGGGTTAGGACATAGGATACTTTTTATCGAAGTAGTACGCTCAGAGGCCGTATTATGACGTATTAATGTCACCATTTTTCCAGTGTGTTCTGATTCTGATTCTGATTCTGAGAGACGGAGCTATATAAGGCCGATAGCACCATCCTTTTTTCGCAGTGGAATAATGATGGCATTAATACTTCATAATAAGGCCCCTGTTTGTTAATTTCCGACCCGCGAAGTTGCTGGTAAAAACTAGTGTAAGCTAGTAGTATTTTTACTACAGCATGGGATTACTCATATTGGTAGTTGCTTGTTTGTCTGTAAGAGAAAAAAGGTTTTTTTTTTTGGTAAAGACTAAATCTAAAAGGCGTGAGTGTAAGTATGTGTGCGTACTAAATCTATACATAGTCCACACAGCTAATTATGATGCGGTTTAGACAATTCAGCTGTCTATCGCGGTTTATCGCTAATCCTGAACAGCGAAACTTTTCAACTTCATAATTTTACTGTTGCCAGTAGTTTATTCAGCCTAAAACCGACTAGCTTATTCAAGTTAACTAACATAATAATTAATATTCAGCCTCTCAACTTTGTTATATACCTAGTTGTCGGAGGGACGGCGCAAGCTTTTTGTCTACGGACTATTAATATACTAGATTCAAGATAATAAACGCGTATAAAGTAAGGCGTATTTGGTATTTAAACTTGAATTACTTATTCAGTTCGCTATAGTAAAATACCTGTAGGCTTGAGTTGAAATTCAGTGAAGCTTCAAGCCGATATTATGATTTTAGGTTAAAATAATCTAGTTGTTTCTTGGGAGCAGCCAAATGTATAAGCTGATGTTCGGTATCTATACATAATATAATAAAGCTGAAGAGGGTCGAAAGTCTGTACATGGAAGATATTCAAAAAAAAGTTGGCTGGGGATATTTATAATCGATAACAGAACAGGTTCCAACAGTTTTTAAAATTTTTGTATGTTTGTCTGTTTATCTCTTTATCTTTTTATTTGATCGCGCATCACATTAAAACGGCTGAACCGATTTTGATGAAATTTGGTACGGGAATACTTTGAACCCTGGGGAAGGATATAGGATACTTTTTATCAACATACAACGCGGGCTCGACATACAACGCGGGCGTAGCCGCGTGCGGAAGCTAGTGGTGAATAAAAACGTTTTGTAGTAAAGTGATTTCGCAGAACATCGGTTGTTGTGGTACAGTCTACTCGCTCTGAATTGTGGATTATATACGTAACATCGCGCCTATATTCCCCGAAGGAGTAGGTAGGTAGGTAGGTAATGTTATTGGGTTTTTCAGTCGAAAATTTCTCAGTAGCAGCCAGGTCAATTGCCATGAACCGGGCACAAATCCAGGTTGGATTTGTGCCCGGTTCATGGAAATTGACTCCCTATTTTACCCCCCTATTTTACAGGACTTCAACATAACTGGCAAAACGTAGGTGTGCTATAGGTACACCCCTGCCTAATCCTTTGGGGAAAACTAGGCGTGATGTTCTGTTTATAAATATTTATTTCCATTTTATTTTATTTATTGAGAAAAAATAAACAGCTACAATGTGTTGCAACACAGAAAAAATAATATAAAATATTAACAATATTGCAGTCAACTAAATTATCCGCATATTAACAAAAGAAAATATGATAATGAGTGCCACTAGATATATAGAATATACTTACGCGAAAGTTGCCCAGGTTCACAACTATGCATTCGAAGGTTGCGTCCCTCCCGATAGGCACCGTCAGGTTTGTGATGGGCTCGCCAAACTCTGGTACCTCGATACCTCCTGACAACAAACAGAAAAATATCATTAAACTTGAGAAAAATACGAGCAGTAAAGCTGAATATAAGATTTTCCCCGAAACGAAATTATCATTGGCTTTTAAACGTAATGAGCTATGTTTGTTCAGGAAATGTATTTATTTATGGTATGTATTTAATCGAATATCTAATTATTTCCATTTTACGCTATCTAATATAATGATTGCACCTCTTTTTGTGAACCTCATATAATTCCTATTTTAGGGACCTGAACCGCGACCAACTTGGATGTAGCGCTCGACGGTCTCTGGCGCGGCACCGCTGACCTCGCTCGCTCGGCTCGTGCGCGTTGCGTCAGAGTTACGTTACGTTAACCTGGAATATTCTCATAGATGTCCTCCGCCCTGGGGGGGCGGAGGGGCTGTCAGACTCTTAATGATTAAAAACTACCCCGATGTTCCATCTCATACCTACGCTGGGGGTAACCTTACCTAACCCATTTGGTCGGGGTGTCCTAGCTTAGTTATTGCGACCAATACGGCTCGCGCGTGGTTGGTCACAGTTCAACCTAATCAAACCCATGTGGTCGGAGTGCCTCAGCTTAGTTACTGCGACCAACAAAAGACCAGAAAGTAAAAAAGAGGTTAAATTATTAATAAAAGGTGTGCATCATGAGAAGCGCAAATATTGTAGAGGTCAATTAGTTTAAAAAAAGTACCCATCTTAATGATGGGTACTTTTTTTCACTAGAAAACTTCTTGACCCTCTTTTCCTTTATTTGTTCTGCGTAAATTCTATGGCAAGGACTTCACAAGCCCTATTATATAATCACCGCACATAAAAAAACTTTAAAAGACATCGACTCTTTGAAACTTTACCCGTTTCTATGCTAAACTATCTCACCTATACAGAACAAGGCCACATGCCACAGACCAAGTCCCTACCCTAGTTACCTGCAAACACAAAAGCACCGTGTCTAACTGATGAGTGTGACAGCATTAGTTAGCGCCGGTATGTAGGCGGCTTATCGGACGTCACACAAAGTTGCCCACGATTCTGTCGCCAGCAGTTGCGAGGTGCGCTAGGACCTTGTGCAACAAAGTGTCAACTAACCACTTCAACTTGTACCGTTATTCGCGGTTCAACTTCTGAAATGTGAACTGACACGAATAACTTTGCCAAGCGATAGTAACTATGTAGACCGCTTGCGCTCGCGATCTTGTTTGGGACTATTGCGCCGATATGAAATTCATGTATGAATTTTTGTAAGTATTTTGTTTGTAGGCATGTAATTTGTCATCAATATTGTCGTGGTTTTTTTAAGTGTTCGGTATTTAATTAGTTTTCTTTTATGTTTATGAATGAAACTAGTTTAGAGTGGCTTTTATTTGCAGTAACCAACAGACAAATAAGAAATAATCATACGGAATTCTGCTTGTAAGTTTTTCCCTTCTGTGGTCAGTATATTTTTCAAAAAATAAAAACATTTATGTTCCGATACTTAAATGCAATTTTTTTTTATTAATATCACACGTATTTCGTCTTCATAACGTTTATTAAATAATAAGAAGATCACACTAACGTAATTTTAATCTTAGAACCAAACTAAAAGCAAGCTAGTTCAAAGATTATTTTGTTACTCACCCTGATAATTTTGTCACGAGAATAGCAAAATATTCGGGATCGAAATAGGGAGCATCGGATCATCACAACCTATTTTGTCACGGTCGAAAGATCCCATCTCGAACCCAAACTCTAATACTCTTACATTCTTTCATCAAGAAAATTCATGTGCAAAATGTGTTCTAAAATATTTTAACCCCAAATTATTAATGTTATGTCACATAGTTTTAAGTCCAGCATAATTTAACATACTATAAACATAAACAAAATTCAACTGTAGTGCAACTTTAGTGGGCAAGTTTCACACGTTTTGCAAATAGCCATGGTCCCTAAGTGAGAAAATTGCAGTTTTGCCAGAGATACCGTGCTTTAGAGGGAACTAAAAACGATGTTTTGTCACCTTAACGAGCGTCGAGAGGCGGCAAAGTGTGAAAGCTCGCCTACCAACATTCAAAACATCATTTTGCTTTTTCCATTCCTTATGTTATTAGTTATACTTAGTTTGCGAAACTAAATAGCTAAAGGAAAACTGCTCAAGCTTTAAAAGATTGATCGTAAAAATAAAAACATCACTTTTATGAAAATCAGATTGCGTAAAATATTTTAAACAAACTTTATTTCTGCTTCAGCGTCCTAATTCATCGTTTGCTTTAAAACTGTAGAAGATTTCATATTTTACCGATTTCTTGAGACGGAAGCCAAAAGTGTGCGAGTAAAAAAAGTCTTACTTGTAGAGAACATTTCTCTGTATAACGACAACTATGCCGAGATGTAACGTTACCGAACGGTCTCGTGGAAGGCAGTAAAAACTGCCATTTTGCAACGACAGCGTCCACAATATCGTCACAGACTGGGACGCAGTAAAATGTTTACAAAATATCCTGCTTTTGTTGTGGGTGCCACTAGAAGTGTTGGATATTGCTTTTGTATTACCGTTTTAGCGTAAACTCAGTCGGCCATTTTCCTGCAGCTGCGGTAATCGCTCTATTTTCTGGGAACACTTGTACACTCGTCTGTTGGAAATCTCTATTCATGATTCGCGTAGCATAAGATACGTGAAATACACCTTCTAGTGACTTGATTTAAATAATGTATACTGGATAATATTCATTATATCCACTTGATTTAATCTAAAATCTAGTAATAGGTAGGTTATGAAAATTAATCATAGAGGTTATAAATGGAGGTATTGCAGGTAATAAGGGTAATTAATTGTTTTCTTTTCACAATATAGGTAAACTAACGAAACTGTAAATAATGATAATTTACATCATTTTTACAGGTACAGCTGCAGGGTACATAGTTTATCAAAAATAAATTACCTACATTTCTCTCATACAAAATCAATGATAATACCAAAAGTTTGGAAAGGTTATACATTCCTAATAATTTAACTTCACGAACTTATTAATAATGATTAGTGCCCAAGTTTTCTCCAAACTCCAATCTTTTCTGACACTTAAGAGACGTTAATCAAATTAATATTATCACTAATTTTATTACAGTGACACTTATCTTAAGCTTATAATACATGGTTCACTTATGCCTTGCAAATTGGATTACTCAACCAAATTGGTTTATCATTCATTGTGCGCTTTTATCATTTCTAAATTACCGTAGACGTCCACGTACATAAAATATATGGAAACATGCACATTACAACGTTATATAATTGCGTCTTCATATATTTTCCATACATTTTATATCCCTGTGATATCATGATGCCGTGACGTGGATGACCACGATAATATATATCGTGACGTTAGAAATTATAAAAGCGGACAACGTCATCTCGACCTATAATTTCTGCACCGTTTAATCGAAGTTAATCAATTTAGCTTAACCTTGTGTTATTGTCATTATAAGTTATTACATTTGTTCGATATTAATAATATTATGTAATGTAGGGATGGGATTATGTGTTAATATCAGACATGAGGTATTTGTGTCGCGCAGCTAATCGAAGCGAACCCATTGATTAAGGATAATGAGACGTTACTATGATATTTAATTAAAAAGTATGTTATCCGGGTTGGTAGGACGAAAAAAGAAGATAATTATGGATAGGTAACATGTCGGAGAAAGACAGATTGTTACTGGTTCCTTTAGTCTGAAAATATTTAAACTAGATAATCCTAACTCTGGAGGTAAATTATAATCTATTATAAATTATATTTATTACCGTAAATTGGTTAAAAAAATACACTTTTACGCGTTAAAAATAACTTATGTTTTAAAACTAGATTCGTTCGGTATTTCTTATCCGACTACTGTGAGAAGAAAGTTCGAAACAAACTCAGAGCAGGTCACAGTCTCTCAGGTTGTTTCACTAGTAATGAATAGCTTAATGAAGGCTTGATACTTGATAATAACGCATAATTATTGACTACTGAGGAGTACCTGAAATTAAACCATGTGAAGAAGCTTCTGCCACAGCGATTAGAGACGTAAATACAATGGGAAAACTTATTGGGTAATGTTGCCTGGTTGCTAGTTTTGGATAAAGACAAAGGAGGGGGGGGGGGGGGGGTTGGAGGATGAAGACATCCATACATTGCTTCGTCTGCTTATTGCTTCTATCGCTTAGCCATTGGGATATTTTTAATGACATTTCCATTGTTAGTGTTTTTGTTTATGGAATTTCTCAGAAGGAGCCCGGAGTTTCGATTTGTGGCAGTTTGATGGCAATAGTCTTACCTATTTATTATAAGGGACTTAAACAAAACTGGTGAAATGTGGGTGTACTATTGATACACATCTGCCTAACCCTTCGGGGAATACAGGCGTGATGTTGTGTTATGTTATTTATATTGTTTCATATTTAATTTTAAAACATATTTCACAGTCACATTAGGTATTTTTGTACCCGATTCTACCAACATAATTATGCATATAACTAATACTGTTGTCAACATTAAATACGTTGTTTATCACAATTTTACGGACAAATTTTCAACGTCGCAATATCAACGATGATACGTTCATAAATTCAATGAAATTACCCATCTTTCTGCGCTTCAAAGACGCCATATATTTTCGAGTAGAGACAGTGCCTTGCCATGTGGACTATCACGCGAATGATAAATCAGTATGGCTCGCAATATCTACTGAAATATCGCGACGAATATTTAAAGTAGGGCGGGCTTTATAACGTTTTGAGAACTAAAGTTTTCAGGCTGAACGTAAATATCTCTTCAAGTGTTGGATTTGTTATGTGTAAGAAACGATTTATTTAATTATACGCATCACAAATCAATGGCGCCGTGAAGTTTGGTTCTGCTTAATAACTTAGTTAAGGTGAATGCTCAAATCTGTAAAGCCATATTAGTTACGGTCGCTAATCATATTGTAATCAACTTACAACCTGACACTCACCTCCAAATTGAAAAAACGAAAGAAAATTTGAATTTCGCAGGCTACCTTGGAGCGTCCACCTTAACATAACTACTTACATCTACAAGTATAAATATAACAAAAATGAAATGGCGTTCGTTGGTTAGCGTATCACTTGAGCACTGCTGGACCGACTTGGTTATTTTTTTAGGTATGTTAAAATGTTGCTGATAAGGTTTTTATGGAAAACTGAAGACGCTTTTTCTTTGGAATGGTTGTATGAACTTATGACCATATTGAAATTTGGCATGACAACGTCTGTCGGGCGAGCTAGTAATCAACATTTTAGTGCACTCTCAGAATATTGACAACATAATCAAAACAGAAAAATATTTGCCAACTATCCGAATGCGTATTATATAGGTACAGCAAACCTCAAGTCAGTGGTAACACTAGCACTATCAAAATCACACTTACGGCTACGACATTTATGTGCTGTCAGTATCAAATCGTTACCGCCACTGATGTGTTGACTATACATCTACATCATGTGTTGGCTGCTTACTGCAGTAAGCCAAAATTACATTACGAAATGAGTGACATGAAATTAGTTTCATGAAATTAATTTCATCATCAATTTTACGTGTAAACTTCTAATTTCATGATGCATTTAATGTTTTATGAAATCAAAACTTTCGTCCCAAGCGCGATTTTAGATAATAGTAATGTCGTTTAATTAATGCTGACTGGGCCATAATTTCGGTGATACTATAGTTTCAGGATACTAATTATTTTACGAAACAAGTTGCTCTAAGTTCCAAAATACCATGAATGCAATTAATTTTGTAATTATTCGGCATGACTTCACACGTGATTAAGTGTGACAAAGGGTCAGTAATTTAAGATAGAATAGGTAGGATGGGATAGGTAGGATGGGATAGGTAGGATGGGATAGGTAGGATGGGATAGGTAGGATGGGATAGGTAGGATGGGATAGGTAGGTGTTTTGTATCGTGTTAAGTGATCTCTTTTAGGCATCACTAATCTTGGGGATAACCCCGAGGAGCTTTGTGTGTTTTCGACGAAGGCGCTAAGCGGTGTCAACGCACTCTCTAGAATTTTAGGTTAGGTTAGCCGTCTCAAAGGAAAAGATCACGATATGAAATATTAAAAAGTTCAGGAATACGAAATATTAATAAGATCTTTTACTACTTATCTGATGTAGGCGTCATGTTTTAAAATTGGAATCACAGCATATTTTTTTTAAGACTAAAGAAAGGGGGCAGTTTTAGGCGTAAATGTGTAGGTTTTATACCTACACATTTACGCACACATTTACGTAAATGTGTAGGTATAAAAGAAGGGATACCTACCTACTTTTGGCGAAAACATTTATGATTACAGAAGAAAAAAAAGAAAGGAAAGAGAATACATTACCGTGCCTTATTTGCGTTTATGGATATTTTCTCAGTTGAAATATGATCTAAATTCCAGACGTCCACAGGGGTCACACATTGGGTCAAAAAACTTGAATTATATATAAAAATATATAAAAAGGGGCATGCCCATATACATTTGTCTTCCGTTTTAAGAGTAGATAAAGGCTGGTTATAAAAAAATTAAAATTAGGTGTTATAGTAGTAACGCGATTACTGTACTGTAAGTGATTAGTAAGAAGAGTGAGGCGCGTCTTCCTGGATGGCAGTATTTATACCTATATCAGTATAATTACCGCATCCAATCTATTGTACAGCAGCCGCAGCTTATTCCAGTGTATCCGACGGATACCGCGTGCCTGCCTTAATTAAATTTTAGTCAATCGATGTTGTACCTACACTGCAGCACAGGTTACTAAAGGCTCCGTATTGTTGCTAAAACTTAGTGACAAAATCAAGCTTTTATAAAAGAACTATCGACCTGCTCGGTTTTAATTACTTGACAAAACATTGATAAGTAAGTATATCATTATTATTTATGTAGGTTCAATAATATATGAATAGATTATACATACAGTGTGAGTCTTCATAATGTGCACATATCGAAATGGGGGAATCTATGCTTAATTTTATCGACGGAAAAAATAAAAAATAAAATCTAAATACATTTTTTTTTTATTTAAAAAAATTCGTCTTATTGATTTTCTTTAACGATTATTGTAAAAATTGATTAAAAAAACAGATTTTTGCACGAAATACCTGTTTATTTTCAATTGAGGGTTTTTTGGGTTTAATTGGGAGGGGTTTTTCCCACAATTTTCATTTTAAAAGAACACTTAATTACTACCAATCATTATGGAGTTGAGTTTGTTTCATCGCGATAGATCATTTAAAAGTTACACCGTTTTTTACATTGGGGTAAAAAATACAAAATAAATAAAAAATAAATAAAAAAATAAAAATAGATTTTTTTAAATATTTTTTCCGTTTGTCAAATTAAGCATAGAATCCCTCATTTCGATATGTGCACATTATGAAGACTCACACTGTATAAATCATCCGGAATAAATTCTCTAAATGAAGCTGAAAATTGCATCAAAATCCGTTGCTGCAAGTTTAAAACTGACCCAATCTTACCATCATAGGAACTTGCCACAAATAAAATCACAAAAAAGGCCTAAGTGTGTCAAGATGAACCGTCTACTTTCGAAGCCAAGAAAAGAACTTGAATAGGGAAATGCGTTTAAAAATGATGAGAGAATTTTGTCCTACCTACTATTAAAAAATGACCAACAAAAAATTACTGGGTGGTTTTAACAACTCTATATAAAACAATGTAGCTACTAACGGTCAGACATCTAAGCTGCTTTGAATAGTTTCCGACTACTAATACCTAGAGTAGAGAGGAGAACTGTCGATAATATCGACATTATTAGTACTTAGCAGTAGTAAGAATCATTAGTACGAAATGGGATACTTATCGCGGCTTGAAATGGTTTTTAGAGCTAATATTGAACATTCGAATTTAATGGCGTGTCCGTGTTAGTTGATGGCAGATACAAAGAGACTGAGATGCGTTCGATTTCATTTATTCATTTATATACGTTTGCCGAACAGCGGCCATTAAATGCGATCGATATTACATTTAAAAGGCAGTGTTGGCCGAATTTAGGCACCGTTTATAGTACATTGAACGTGTACTAAATAGTTTTGGGGCACTGCGGGGGTTCAGGAAGCCTGAGTTCGGGGAATATTCTCTGTGTTTCTAAGTCATTATGAGGAGCATTCGACGTGAAAGTTGGTTCAAAACGGCTTATTCTATGGATTGTACACCTTCATCATTATCATCATTTCAGCTGAAAGACGCCCTGGTTTTGTGTGTGGATTTAAAGTTATTACTTATTAATAAAAGATTTATCACCAATCTTCAACTAATGTAAGATTGTAGACCGTTCAGTTTTTTTTTTTTGTGGAAAATATGTTGTTTGATACGTTACGAAGATTCAATTTTAAAAACTTTTATGATTCACTCATCCTCGGTAATTCACACAATATTTAATATCGAAGCTTAAATAACATTGTGAAAATTCATGCGTTAAATGAAGTAATTGCATTTTGCTAGTGCTAATAATAAAATAGTATATTTTTTATATTCTAATATTTAGAAATATAATTTATAAGTATTGAAATGAAATAAAGAATAAAAATAATCAGTCTTAAAATTGATTTGTTACGAGAGTGCGACTTCACACAGCCTTATGTGATCCACAAAAGTTGAATCATCTGCTTGCAACGTTTTCCATCAAAAATCTGTTTTTCATTTGTATTTTGTCCAAATAAGTTCTCATAATTCATAAATGATATGATGAAATTAACTTTTTTTATACATAAATAAAATGCCACAAATCAGATATCCTAAATAATGATTTTTGGTCGCTTAATTCAAATGGTAAACTAAATGAAAGTTTCAGCTGGTCATTTGTCATTGGACGTGCGCGGCGCGCGCCGGTTCCGACCGTCGGAGTTCCGGCTGCAAGCTGCTTTTATTAATATTTCCAGCGCGAATCCACGCTTTATTAGCAAACAGCCGTCATGCGGCTGATAAATTATTAATGTGGTTGCAGCGCAGCTTGTGTTTTGTGACCCGTTTTTTAAACAACAGCAAACTTACATATGTTTTCGACGGACTAATGTACTTAATTGATAGCCTTACATAATTGCGTCGCAATAAGGTCTCATGAAATATGCAGCGAGAAAATTATAATAAAATATTCGTGATATTTATTCCAACGAAGTTAGTGTGAAAACGTTATGAAGGAAAAAGTTCGCTTCGCTATTATAGTAGTTGCTTCTTATTTTTTGTAGCGCTGAAGAAAGCAGATGATGTATCTACGCTTCGATGGCATCGTGCTCGTAATTGGCAGCTGAACGTGTTGTTTGTGATATTCAAGAATATCTCTATTATGATTGTGCTTTGTATATATAATAAAGAATATTATTATGTGTTACTTTCATACACTCGTTTATAACCATGATTCCTTCATTACGACTACACTACTTTTGTAGTGTTGCCATTTTCAAATGCAAAAACCGTACCAGCCAGTACAAAATAAAAGTGCACTTTTCCATCAAAAGCGCTTTGAAGCGGAATGAATAGGTAGATACGTCACATTATTACGATGGATGACTTGTCCCTTCCATAGTTTAACCGTCTGGCTACATTCTTAAAGACAGACGGAACCATTTATCATGAAGCTGAATGTCTAGGATGCAATTTTCAGCAATGCTGCCTGTTACTGTGCACTTTTGGTCACTATTATAAATTGCTTTTAGAGTCTATAGATGGGTACGTATTTTGCAGTAATATCTATCAAATGGCATTTAAATCTTTCATTGGAATACGATTCTTATTAATATAGGTACGATTCTAATTTATATACGCTTAGTAGGTATTTTATGGAGTTTAACGAAATGATTTACTGCTGGGATGTAGTGTTATCGTGTTACTAACTTTTGCCCGCGGCTTCACCCGCGTGGAGGCCGGAAATTATCCCACTGGAACGTACTACCGGGATAAAAAGTATCTTATGTCCTTACCCAGGTCATGGTC
The DNA here is from genome assembly GCA_914767815.1 of Eupsilia transversa. Taxonomy (NCBI): domain Eukaryota; kingdom Metazoa; phylum Arthropoda; class Insecta; order Lepidoptera; family Noctuidae; genus Eupsilia; species Eupsilia transversa. The sequence goes on from OU611874.1 coordinate 7,687,620, forward strand.
TACGAATGTGTCAAATTCCATTCAAATCTGTTCAACCTTTGGGCAGTAGACTCAAAATTAATTTTCTCATCATAATCCTAACTTCATTATAATGTATAATTCTAACTAATACGAGTATTATAAATGCGAACGTGACTTTACTTGTTTGTTACGCTTTCAAGCTAAAAACGACTGAACGGATTTGGATGAAATTGGCACATGGGTAGACCATGACCGCCATGACCTTTGTTACGACGTATATACTTTTTATCCCGGTAGTACGTTTTCGTGGTATAATTTCCATTCGCCACGGGGGCGAAGCTGCGGGCAAAAGGTAGTATATAATAAAATATTAATAATTTCTCAAGAATTATTTCCAACGTAAGCTCGTATATATAATAATATTCACACATAACCTAAGTTTCAAGAGATGAAAAAGGGTTACCTTTTCTATGCATAATTTATGTCGTTCTAGCGTTTCTAGGTCTTTTAGTGGCTCTATTAATCTTGCTTTGTTGTCTAACCTTTGTCTGTCCATCACCTTTATCTCGTCCAGGACTTCTGTTACTATATGATACGTGAATTTTAAAGTTAATTTTAAAGTGATTTCCTTAGTAACGTAAGTTTCATCGAAATTGTAAAAGTCATTGCTACAATACTACTATTTATTGGACTGTAATCACATCCGCAGTCGTGGAGATGGTACTTATAATGAGAGTCAGGCACCTGTCACACAGTCCGCTATTAAAAACGAGTTGGTTGTTCGACAGATTTCTCGCCGGTGGCGGTGGTGTGAACAGTCAGCTTCAAATAGGTAAGAAACCTCTCGATCAAACAAAAAAAAAACTCAGCTGGTTCAGCCGTTTGGGAGCTACGATGGCGCAGACAGACACACAGATACACACTTAACCTTATAACATCGCTTTGTTTCCGTCGGGGGTTAAAAATAGAACCTCAATGACAGACTTTATCCTCGTGAAATTAAAAAGGTTTTATTAAAACACACTTTCCCTTAAAAAATAATGTTAGTTTATTTACTGTCTGTCTTTTACGGTTTACTGCTGCAAATAGGCATCTTATTGACCTACTAATATCACTTTCATAGACAAAGGCGTGTACAAAGTCCAAGGAAAGAAAATGGATGGCCTTTGAGTTTATTTCTTTCAATTTTTTTGGGGGAAAGTGGTTCATTACACTGGGTCTATTCTCATATAATATTTTATCCATCACAATAACAATCGCTTTCAAAGCTTTTGGTATTTCTAAGCTTTTGGGTAGGTTATATCATTTTTTACTTTAATTTTTTTTTTATCGCTAATGTCACTTTGCCTAGGCACTCTGGTCTCTGACAAATAACACCAGGCAACTCTGAAAAAAAAAAACACGCTTTGCCTATCTCTGCAGGGAATACAGCCATGACCCGTTATGATTTTATAAACTTAATTTAAATATTAAAGCGTAGGAAGACCCTTAGAGCGGTTGTTTTTATATTTATAATGAGTGCCTCACGCTGCTACATTTAGTTAATTACAACCTTTTTAAATTTTAAGAGAGCTGTAATTAGGAGCCTTTTGGTTATTTTTTATTAAAGACTCAATTTACTTAGTACGGTAAAATAGTAACAGGTTATAAACCTAGTAACGTGTGGATCCTGTTTAAGAAAAGGGTACCCTCCCTCCAGCCGTGGGAGAACCCTTTTTCTACAAGCACGATATAGGTAGGTACCTACTGCCATTTCTTTTGATACAATTCAAACAGACTTTTTTTTTTTAAATGTTGCCCCACACTAGGAATTTCTCCTGTATCGTGGGTGCGGTTACAAACATTTAAACTGACATACACAAACAGCCAGACTCGGAACAACTACATGTAGGTCATACAAATATTTGTTACGTGCGGGAATCGAACCCGCGACACTCGCTGAACCACTACGCCAACCCTGCCGTCAACACTGTGACACTACACTCTTTTCCATAGAATATTATAAGTTAGGTACTTAGGAGGGGCTCATGGCTAAATGATAACAGGCGCATGGGCATTTATTACACATTGAGAATACACCGTGCTTCCGGAAGCACGTTAAGCCGTTGGTCCCGGCTGTCATTATTTTATAGATCTTTGACAGTAGTTACGGGTAGTCAGAAGCCCAAAGTCTGTTACCTACCTGACCTCCAAAACCCATGTTGTGGAGGTCAGATAGGCAGTCGCTCCATAAAATACTGGTATTCATCTGCATCCGGTTGGACTGGAAGCCAAACCCAACATAGTTTGAAGGTTCACGTGAGAAAGCTTACCACCACTGACTTCGTAAAAGATTCTGAACTTATAATTTTAGACATTTATCCAAGAGCATGTGCTTTATTCTCTTCACATAGATACGAGACAAATCGATACGCAAACGGCATTAAAGTGTTGAAACCATTTGCAAATCTAACGTTCGGGGTATAAATATCAGTGTGGCGCAGGACTAGAACATATATTATTTCATGCCGCGATTCAATACTAAAATAACTCAATGCTTCAAAGATATGTCTACATTGTCACATGGGGGTAAAATGTATGAAACATGACGTTGTTTCCGAGCTTAATCTAATCATTTTCGGAGGTAGGTATAACCTATAAGGTAGAAATTAAAGTACCTTCGCTAAGTTGTGTTTTAGCTCTGATGATGATGATGAAATAAAATGATCATCTTGGTACCGTTAGGGAAAGTAATTGGTAAGCAAATAAAACAATACGTAAATTTTCCGTGTATATGTGTATAGCCATTTCTTTATTTCCGTGTTACAACTGTCAAAGAAAACGGTTGTGATTTGAATTTAATATATTAAGTCTATTATTTTTAAAAGAGTTACCCTGAAGTTTCTCGCCGGCTCTTCTCTATAGGAAGCGACCAATTGGAACCATGCACCTAGCTTCTGACATTTCAAGTGCCCATGTAGGTTTATGTGAAATAATATAATACTTAGGGCTGATTTTTCAACCGTCAGATAACTTTTATCTGGGAAATATGTTTGACATTTTGACAGCTTTTGTATAGAAAATATGTCAAACCGCCATTTTTATTCCTCAGATAAAAGTTATCTGACGATTGAAAAATCGGCCCTTAGGTATACTAATCATATTAAATTTAAGTTGGCAGTCCATATCCAATAAATTTAACGGTTAACCTGTGTGACGTATTAGCTAACCAAAGATTCGAATAGTTACCTATGTGTAAACAGAATCAGTAACATGTTTGCTTTCGGGCTATTTGGGTCTCAATATCAAATCGTTTAGTTTGTAAACATAGGTAATAGGGTCGGCCCATATTCCCTGCGGTATTATAGAAATGAACGCTTAAAACTTAAGTTGGAGCCGACTTAATTAACTAAAACGTAGGTACTTAATACATTATTCTCTGGCAGGTAAAATATCTCAGGTAATATGAAAACCACCAGGCCTATAAAATATTTATTATTCGTTGAATCAATAAGTATTCTTTATTTTTCATTACTTATTATAAAAAAGTACCTAATACAAAAACTAAAAAAACCGACTGCAGAAACACCTGTAGAGAGAAAAACAAGTATTATAATCAATAGATTGTGATTTTGAAGTTTTTTTTTACCGCCATTTTTTTATATAGACACTCACGCAATAAAGACGAATCTAACGACATATCATCCATCAAAATCGGTTCAGCCGTTTAGTAGTTATGAGGGAACATAGAGACATACAGGTCAAACACATAACCCTCCTTTTTGGCTTCGCCGAAGTCGGGTTAAAACAAAGTCTTTGTCGCGTCTGTTTGTCTGTCTGAACGCGATAAACTCAAAAACTACTGAACGGTTTTTTATACGGTTTTCACCAATGTACGGTGGATGCATGAGAAAGGTATGTATGTAGGTGTAAATGTATTTATATTTTTTTTTGTATAAATTGGCTCAAACATGACGATTGTTGCTGAAGATAACGGAAAAACTCATGCCAACGACTGGAAGCTTTACTGGCGTGGGCCGCGTAAACGTAAATAGTTATATGAAAATATGTACGTATTACGAAATTATAGTTTATAACCTGGATTACATAGGATACTTTTTATCCCGGTAAAAGACATATTCAGAAGTCCATGCAGACGAAATCGCGGGCAGAAGCTATTGACGACTAATTTGAAAATGTAAATTGACTAAAAATTTTATAAAAACAGCAAGTTTATTGTAACTAAGTAACAATGTTCATTTTTTAACAAATTCACTTCAAACGACCTTTTTGTATTTGGAATTAAGAGGGGAAATTAATTTTTCATGACAAAAAAGAGCCACAATAATTAAGACTTTATAAAAAAATGTCCAAAACTCGATGGCCACAAGAATGAACTTTTCCCATTTCTCATTTTCTTAATTACTCTTAAATCTCCTAATTGAAGAAAACGTGAAAGTGGGTAGCATGCTGCCTAAACCAAGATGGTAAGAATTATTTCGTAATAAATTCGCGGTAACACAACAAATAAAAAGTTTATGAAGAGTGTAAAGCAAACTTTAAACGACCAGCTTTCTCGAGTTCATATTTTAGGTTTAGCTTGAAAGCAAATTTAGTACTTACCTACCTAGTAGCTATCAAAATAATGTAAACATTACTTTTTAAGGCCTGCGACGGTCTGAATACAAATCAGCGAAAAATCATTGTAAAATCCTTGGTATATATTTAGTGAAACTAAGCTTTGGGCGCAAGATCTCAAATAAAACGAGAGTCACGTTCGAGTGAGTGATATCACGTCTACGGCTCATCAGCGGCTGCGCGTGACGACTTTAGCGCAAACAGATTCCACAACACAACCACTAACATAGAGCTGTAACGATTGCCGACTTTGAAGATATCTTCAAAAGAATTGTAATAGGAATGAGGGGCTGCGGCTCTTTGTATAGTGGTGGAGTTGATAAATACGCAAAAGAGCGCGCGGCTGCCGCGGCGGTGCCAAGTTTTCTTTCTCCTAACTTTATTACGCCATTAGAGATCGCGTGACGAAGAATCGCACTTTCTCGCCTTAATATAATTTGTTTTGATGGTTGTATCAAACGCACTACCCTTTTTCATGTCTTCTTCATGCTTGAGTACCTACTTAGGAGAATCAATCAGTCTTGTAACGAGATTACTTGAGTATAGCCGTTACTTGTTGTAAAAGCTTTTATATGGAGTTGGTACTAACATTGCTGTATCAGATTCTTTTCCATTCTTTGCCATTCCCCATAAATATTGCCGAACATAATAATACAATATGTCTGGACATTGCATTAAGGCTTGCAGAAATAGGCACGACATGCAAATAATTCTCGCTGTCAGATATTGTTCGCCATATAGAAAAATGTTACACAGCAAAATAAATCAGGACCTGCTAAAAATGCACTCGCGGGTAAATCCATAAATCAAAACAGCAACCATAAAATATAAACAAGAAACATATCATTGTAACACCTATTCCATCTGTTCTGCCCACATCAACTATCTACACCTATAAAGATTACTCAGTAACGATGAACAGTAAACCCTAAGAGCCGTCATTCCTTTTTTATTTTCAAAAGAGTGTAATAATACTCAAAGTTTCAAACAAGCCGAGGGTTATTGAAATAAAAAAATGGAGTAGGATCGTCTGCTACAAGTTTATTACCAGCTGAGGTGATGCATAGCACCACCACCCTTCCTAAAAAGGCGGTACATCGCAGATTTATTATTTTTTCACGAGATTTTTTTCTGGGTGCTTAAGACATTTAAAAATACATGGCCAGCGGTATTGCGCCTTCTTTTCTAAGTGTCATCCCTACTATTTCGTGAGGGTGTATATTTTGTTCGAAGTTATATGGCCCCTAAAACGCGGCCGAATTTCCTGTCCCTTCAAAATGTGCTTCTTATATTTACGAACATGTCCTTTAAAAATAGTATTTATCTTTAATAGCGTGTTAACATCTATAAAATGTGTCGTAATTCATTTTTTATGAAGCAAATCTTATACTCATGAACAATATTTATAGAAAATATTATGACCTAAGACTTTTTGTGGAAAAATATAGATTTCGTCGTTTATTTTTTGTTTATTTATTTAACCATTTATGTACACACATAATTATATAAACAGACAATAAGAAAAGAATAAAAAAATATGGACAAAGGTAATGCTTATTTCTAAAGAAATCATTTCCAGCATACCTGCGATATGAAAGTAGATAAAAAGAGATGAAGACACCGGGTGTAAAAGAGAAAATAAAACACATAAAATCAAAGATAAGTCCATTGGTAAACACGGTCTATGTACGTTAGGTGGAATATTGATCTTACATAATAAGATCTTATCTATTCATCCGAAAAGTTCATTATTTAAAGACCTTATATCTTATTCTTTATTCTAATAGATTTATTTCATAAAACTAACTCGCTAAAGAAAATAAAAATAAATTCGTTTTAAGAAAATGATTGTCATTTTCGTCCATTTTAGATTTTGTAGGAGTTAATGAAGTTGTTTTTAAACTTAGCAGACGGCTTTAATTACAGCCAGGTCATAACAACGTGTTCTGACAGATTCTTAATTGAGTTACCTTCAGTTATTTTAAAAGTTTTTTTTTGTTATTCGCTTAGCAAAATTACGAACAAATTGCTCTATACAGCGTGTAACAGAAAGGTGAAGTCAAATTTAAGGGTGTTGTATAACAGACCATCAAATTAAACTACTCTCTGAACTGAAGTTTTGTATGGGATAGTTGATATTTTTTTCGCAATAACGAGGTTTGTCCCATGAAAAAAAAGTTTTTCAGTTTGATAGTCTGTACCACACCCTTAAATTTCACCACGCCTTTTTGATACACGCTGTGTAGAACTTAAAATACAAAAAAGTGAAATAAAATCTAACAATAGGCCAAAAATGGCTACAATCACGAAGAAGATAAAAAAGAATTAAATGTTTTCAAGTAACTTTATCTGTTTCGAGTAATTTGTTGAACGAGGTTTCGTGGATTCCGACCCGTGTTTATTGAAACAATAAAGTTGCGGAGTTTACAGTCATTATAATAATTAAAACAACAGTATATAATGAAAAAATCTTTCCTCAAACAAAACTTTGGTGAATTATTCAGCATAGACAATTCCTTGATGAATTTTAAAAACTGTGCAAGGGATTTTGATAGTTCACTATCATTTAGACTATTTATTCCGAAAGGATTATGTTTATAATACATTCATATTAAACAAAAATAAGATAAATAAATCTCAATTTTTTTTAGGACAAGTAAAAAGCGTGCGACGCAACGCATCGACAGGTTGCTAGTATCCCAAATCTAGATTTCAAGTGATGGATTTACAGAATAATCCCGATTCAAATCCCACCTCGTTCTGGAACACGAGCTAAAGACAAAAGAAAATCGACCAAAAGAAATATTGTTGTTAATAAAACATAAATACTCCTTCGTACCCAATTAGTAAAGACATAATAGAAAGAAAATGGCGTATTATCTCCGATCACAAGAGTATTGTTAACGGCTGCACAGTAGGGTACAAGTATACACGAAAAGATTGGGGGTGTGATGTCATTAGGGGTCTTCCTGTGCTTAATTGCTTCGATGGCGACTCGACAGGAAGTCGAAAGATTGCGTTCAAATAGCAAACGTTTTCGTTCTGTCTGTCCAGTAACTAAACGGGACGGTTGAGTCAGAAGAAAATTGTTATATATCTATTTTCATGTAGCGCTCGATGGAAATTAATTTTCCTTTTGGCAATAACGACTTTGTAATTTGTAGCGCTTCTTAGGGTCTTGATTTGTTTCAATATCTTGGCGTTGAGTACTTATTTAGGAGTGTAATAAGACGCATAACACGTATTAATTGGCCAAACGTCTTTCTCGAATCAGCTTTTCGAGAATATGAGCTCGTGCTGTCTAAGAAAAAAATGACAATCAGCATGTTGATAGCAACACTGGCTGCACAGGATGAGTCGGACGAATGATAAGTAACTTTAATCATGGAGGATGTATTATGGCTCCTGATTAAACGAACCCATTGGTAGAGGTAGGTAAGTACTCTAAGTGCCTAAAGAATGAGAAGTTCTCATATAACATGCAGTAGATTGTTTGGTAATAAAACTAGCCTAATTGCTAGTTATATAATAATATAATGCCTATGTATGTAGATATAATAATATTCAAGCATGCCCGTCTGTTATAAGGACCTCATATCATTATAAGCCTATTGTGTATGTAATAATGCATGTCTCAAAGGACGCGGTAGAGATTGCAGCTAATTGGCATGTAAATTGGCTTGCTCCTGACATATGTGAAGGATAAATATAACATAAAGATATATAAATAAAGATTTATATTTTTCATGAAACGAAGTTCATCATCAGCATTCTCTTGCTCTTATCCCAATTTATTTGGGGTCGACGCGACATGTCTTTTTCTTCCATACTTTCTATTCGTTGTCATTTCGGTAATCACCCCCTGTCAAGCTAAATCATCTTCCACACTGTCCATCCATCCTTTCTTTGGTTTTCCTCAGCTCTTTATAGCTAACCACATACATACTCCAAAATATCTTCACGACATTTTAGACAAGTTATTCCATTCAAGTGCAGTAGTGGCCCAGTGGTGACTTACGCGTTGTAAGTTGTAGATTCGAACCCTGACAGGAGCTTTACGTCATGACCACTGCTCGCAAAAGGGTGAAGGAAAACATTGTGAGGAAACTGGTATGTCCTCGAACCAAAAATTTAAAGACATGTGAGATGTCACATGTCTTAAAATTTTTGGTTCCGCACTGGTCTCGCGAGGTGGAGTAAGGCCCACTCCCTCTCGTCGACATGAGGCCTGTGTCCAAGCTGTGGGTACATTGTAGGCTGATTATGCTATACCATTCAAATTAAGAATGGTAAAAAAAAGAGAATCAATGTTCTTGGAAAATATAATGTATAGCTGAGCCTACACAACCTCTTACTTAATGATACGAAGGATCTAATATAATTTATGCCTACCCTTAGTCTCGCCATTACGGAGTACCAGTAAAAAAATAAACAACCTTTTTCGCCGAGCGGCGGGCAAAGGCAAATCCTAAACTGTAATTACTTCGAAATGAAAAGAAATAACAGAGCTCACTTTTGATAAGTAAATCCTTAGTCATAGTAATTATAACTAAAAGAAAAAATGCGTACCTAAGGCACTCGTAGGTAGCTATTTTATTTTTGCGTGGTCCTGTTCACTTCTAACAATGCGAGTGACGTCGGGTTCAAGAGAAGGCGGCAAATGATTGATGAGGGAATTAATTAATACGCCACTTCCTTTTGGAGCTCAGAAAAAAACAAAATCAGCAGCTCACGGTATAAATACGTTTACGCTAGTTTCGCTTTGATTGAACAGATTTCACTCGGATATAAATCAAAATTAATTGGGTGTTCACACAGTATTATTAAAAGGTGCCCATTATGTTCAGGTTTTTTTTTATGGAGATGGAAATGTGAGTCATGGCATGGACCGATATCGCATGGGTAGATCTGAGATTAACTGAGATAATACGGCTTGATCTTCACCTATTAGAATAGAATAGAATACTTTTACCTTAAGTCATGTTGAAGACGTAAATGTAGAAATTCTACGGTTGACGCAATGGGCGGTCTTATCGCTAAAAACGATATTATTTAAAGACAACCTTTGGATGGATTAAAGGATACTAGAATTAGATTAGGATTAGATACTACAAGGTACTAACTCTTTTTTTCTTAATGCAATTAGACTATGAACATAAAAGTTATATGCCCAGCGTACTTAGAACAGGAAGACTTGCAACAATCACGTTTTGAAAACGTAGGTAAACGTAGGAAAACGTAGTGTCTAAGCAACTGCCTGTAGGTATAAGATCAATATACCTACAGGCAGTTTTTTCAGAATTTTATGCGCGTACGACAATGCAATAGCTTTGTTCTTTTCTAGATTACTTTAAATATGTATTGGGGATTTCTGTCTCCTTTAAAGCTTGCCTATTGCCACAGCATTATGCTGGATTTTGTACGCAACAACATTACTAGAATAATAAAATTGTAATTTGTACTATAAATGGACATCTGCTAAGCTCAAACAGTAATATTTTAATTTGAGACCGCTAGAAGAAAAACTGGAAATTAAATAAGACCACAGCGCCATTACTATCCGCCAAATGCCATATTTCTCAACCCTTTTTCCCGCTGTTTCCAAAGTTTTAATTAGTGCCAGAGGACATTATCCAGACTCTTCTTACTCTGGCCTCCGCACTCGAACCTCCTTTTCGAGTTATCCGATTTTTACTTTTAATGCGAATTAAGTTTTTCTTAAACTTCGACAGTACCTATCGCCGAGTCTTTTATCTAAGTCTAAGTAGAGAGACTCATTGGCCGAATTTTTTTAATTACCGGCACTAGATCAGGCCGAAATTACGTCGCGTAATTTGTATAGAAAACATCAACAAGCGTGCGGATTTTTCGACGCGTAATTTCGGCTGTCGTGCTTCACTACGTTTCGTTTTTCACATATCCATGACTTATCTATTGTTCAAAATTTATTTAAGGACTAGGCACAAATAAGCCGGGTTGGTTATGAAGTTTGGTAAAAGGGCGATGTACCTTATCGATGTACGAATAAGTTGATCTGATGTTAAGGGTAGATTTTGTTACGCTACCTTTTTGTTCGGAGCTCCGATATTACAATATTATATGCCGACACAATGAAACGGAACATTGTTTTTGTTACGTTATGTAAAAGATATCATATACTATGAAAATCAGGAAGAAATCCGGTGTCCTGACTAAAATTGCGACGTGAAACTCAGAAATTGTTCAGTAAGGGACATCATTCAGGTTTCGAACATTTTGTACCCAAAAATTAAAGTGCTGGCAAGAAGAAAAAAACAGGGTTTTCTTATGGGAAATAAAGAGAAGTACCTAAGATATCTCTTCTACCACATATATTATCTCACGTGACACCCCTAAAGCCAGCCAAACCCACTCGAATTTTACTAAATACAGTATATTAAACCATATTTAACAACAAACATTAATTACCGAGCTTACGTCATGTTGAAAACGCTTAAAACTGTCGTCAGTTGGAGTCAGATGCTGAAGATGCGACCTCGTTTTATAATCCTAGCGAGCGCCGGATGAATGGACATAATTTTCTGCACTTGACACCGTGTCTAGGCCCCGTCATTGTGGAGCACAACTACTCTGTTTTGTTCATTTTTATTGCTCTAGCCTAGCCTGAATCTCCGGATCTTGAGACAACAGTATCGTAACTGTCCACTTTTTGTTACTTTTTATAATGAAGTGTCGTAATTTCAGCTGTTTGGACCTTTTTTTAATTGTGGAACAAGAAGACGTCTATTAAGAAAAAATTTAGTCGGCGTTTTTTACAAGGAAGATTGAACATGCTTTGTTTTAGAGATACAGACTGGATTTGAAATTGGGTTCTCTTAACAAAGCTGTTTATTCTACCTTGTCAAAATATTTTAGACTATATATTATGTTTTATGGTGTCGAATATCGATGTGCTGTATACTTAAACAAAAAAAAAACATTTGGCCAGTCATTCTAATCTCACCCTGTATAATTCTAAAGTCATTGCGGTGAGTGCTGAACGAACTTGTTACTCAAAAACCCATTACAAACATATAACAATTAGCCAAAATTTCGCAAACTAATGAGAGTAGCATCCATAGAAGGGTCAGCAAATGGTTCTCAACAACACTAGGAGGTTAAGCTTTACAAAGCAAAAATTATAGTTTCAACGCTGTACTGTGTTGAGTAATTGCACTGAAATGGGAGAAAATACCTCGTCCTGACTGCATTTGATCTTCTCATTCAGCTGTGAATGGAACCAATTTAGTGTCGGTTCACTACTGAATGTACATGAAATCAGAGACAGGTAGTCTTGCTGTTCTAAATTATTCACTAAAATACTGGTTTATGTGCGATATGTACCCAAACACTACTATTTGTGAAACCTTGTATTTTTTTTGTGATTTACTACTTCATTTTTTTTTTACTTCATATTAAGTTAAGCGAAGGTCGGGCATAGAGTTATTGGATTTTTCTAACAGGAATTTCTCAGTAGCAACCTGGAGTCTGGCTTGTCTGGCTTTGTGCCCGGTTGATGGCAATAGGCTCGCCCCCTATTACATTAAACTTAAAATGGCGAGATGTGGGTTTACTACTAACAGGGTATGTTGTGTGCTATGTTATAAAGTTAAAGATGTATATACCATATCAATATTTAAAGCTATATATCCTGTGTACATCACTAACCACTTCATTTACTCATCGAATCCCATTACAAACTACAATCGCACAGTAAATATCGACATAAAAAAAAACATTGTAGTAACACAAATTAATCAGAAATAAAAAACAAAAGAATGATCTATCATAATTCAGTGAAATGTATTGTATTTGTATTGTAGAAAAGAAAAAACCATATTGCATGTATATTTTAATGAATTAACAAATTGAATCGGATTATTGAACGAAGCTCAAGCGAGCAGCGAGAGCCCATTAATACATTATTTATGCGAAATTGCAATTTTTAAGCCTTATTAAGAACGCCATAATATGTAGAGGTACAGTACTCTCTTTGAAGCGATTTTGGAAGTATATGAGGCGATTAAAGGATTTTCAGGGGATCTGCGAATTTTACTTTGTTACTTTAATGTCATAATGCGACAACAGCTTCCAGCCGAAACAGATGTCGGTGGTATATCAGGGTCACTTTAGTGAAATGTGTGTTGGTAATTATATCTTCTGAAAATGGACACACTGCACTGTCATGGAGGGGAAAAGGCTAATGAGATCAAGTGAAAGGTGTACCTACGTATTAAAATGGACTCTCTCTAGTAACAAGCGAAAAAATAGAAGAAACCCTGTGTTCTTCCTCTCTAACTTGATATATGCTGTGCCCCGCAAGGTCCATAAATTTGACTTATTTCCCTACCAACTATATGCGTTATGGTACGCAATAAAGAATTGAGAATTGAGATTCACAGATGTCATCTTCCCTATGATAAGCGTGATAAATATATGCATGTTATCAGAATTACTTGAATTAAATGATTGATGCATTGATTCGCTAGCGACACATCTGACATAATAATGCTAAACATATTTATAACATCATTCTGCCTTTTTCATATTCAAACGGTTGACAGAAACAGAACTATGTTTTAAATACGTATAGTGCTAGACGTATTTAGTGGTTTGTGGTGCAAGTGGTCCCTAGTATAAGTTTTCCAGACATTTACGTTTACGTATTTTGTGAACACCAGCAAAAAATCTTGATGTCTCGAATTTTAGTGACATCAAACCCAGTAAATTGAGAATGACTAAAACATGAGGAAAACCTAGGAATACCTAAGAGGTAAATAAATTTAAATACGAAAAGAGTAACATGTATCGAGGGTCTCTGTACTGAAATGAGTTAAGGCCCTATAAGGGGCAGCTTCCTCGGCCCCCAACGAAAAAGACGATGTTATCTTTCCTAACTAGATACGACGCTGAATAATTAATGATCCGAGATAAATTCCTCCTCGAGAAATATCTGAAACGTTGAAAGAGTATTCTATTGTTTTTATTCAGAGGGAATTGGCTTATGAAAGCTATTCAAATTTGCAAGAGATTCAATTTACATAACGAGCGATTTGTACCTCATAGAGATTAAACCCTCTGGCCTCCGTATTGTTTGCAAAATAAGGCCCGTTGTACACGGCACGGTTTCTTTAACGTGAATGTACACTGGTACCCACCGGCCGCAAAGCACGCACGCACGCGCGAATCTTAAAATAAAAAAAGAGTGCCGTGCAAAACCGGGTCTTGCTGCCTTTGCAAACCTACTCCAGAACATTCTTAATAGTATTTGTTTCAATCGATCTGTATAATTTGATTTAATTTTAAGTTGGTACATTACCGTTCCGTCCAGTTCCGAGAAAAAACGTCGGCAGAATTATTTACTTCTTTAAATATTAAGACAAAGGGTAATTGTGAGCTTTGTAATCATAATGAATTACTTGTACTTTTCTAGGAAGCTTTTAGACTACATACATTTATTAGCCAACCGTTCCATTATACTAATTTGCGACATACCTATTTCTAGAAAAACTTTGCCAACATTAAGTGTTTACCGTCACGCGCCATTTGCAAACTTCGATGGCGGGAATCGTGGTCCTTGATAGTGTTGGCGTACAAGTTAAACGATGCCAATGCACTTTAATTTGTTTTTCAGTTTACCGACCGTGGAAAAGTAGTAGTAATATAAAATATATACTTATACATTATATGAAATATTTAAGTAAACTCACGCCTTCTTCCCATGAGGGTAGGCAGAATCTACAAAACACTACCTGCTACGATCCTTACATACTCCTTTTGTAAATATTCTATTTCCCGATTGTTACGTTTTGGCGCCGGGTTATTTTAGAACAATTTGATTTGTTGTTGGAATTCAAAGCTAAAAATAGGCATTTCAGTTGTTTGAATGTTACGATGAATTAAATACACAACTGGCACAGACAATAACACTATTGAATGTGCCATTTTTCAATAGCAGGAGAGTTGATGTTTCGTACTGCCGAAGGAAAGCCGGTAGGAATGGAATTGTATATACTTTCGCCTGTATTATTGAGTATTGTTCTTAAGAACCGAAATCTGCCATAAAATGACATAAAACGTTATAAAGTTATAATATACGTAGAGAACATAGAGTGGTGCTTACATTTATCTCATCATTATGGCCACTCGTTATTAAGACATATAAAGGACATTAAGAGTAAGTTTAGGTTACATAGTAAATGTAACCCTAACTTTTGGGTTACTGTTATATATAATTTATAACCTTACTGTGATACTATCGGGGCTCCAAATTAGTACAGTAAAAGCTCAAGATAGTACTATAAGTAACAAACTTTTATTAAAAGTAAATAAAAATTCACCTAATTTAAATGAAACTTGTCTCAACTTACTAAACAATTAACAAACTAATTTACTCTTCATTGAAATTCCAACATTATCAAGATAATAACACGAACAAAAAGTCTCTCCTATCTTAATAGGCCAAAACAAGGTTAGTTTAAAAAATATTTAATATTTTCTTCCGAACGGACTATTCATCGTTACGACAAGCGAGTTTTTCAATGGTAGTAATAAATGTAAACGAGCCCTAGAAGGCGCAATTAATGCGACACAGAAGCGGCACAATTCGTCGGGGCCACGTCTTTGCTCTGAAAGTTCTAATTTGTGTCGAAGATCATTGCGACACTGATATTTTATATTAATTCTTGGGAGACCAACTTTGTCGGCGTGTTAATTTGAGTTCTATGATTCGGTTTCTTCCTAGTTTTAGGACAGGCCAGGGTTTTATTGAGTTAATACTTTGATTAAAGCAAGATATTTACAATTTGTTACTAACTACTATGTTCTCATGCTACTTGCAATCATCACACGCCCATAGAACTTTCTTTGAGCTCTTCTTTTATTAGGAACCTCTTAAGTGTATTTTGACTGCCTCGTTGGTCTAGTGGTCGCAAGCGCTACTGCTGAGATTGAGGTCCTGGGTTCGATTGAGTTTCTCCATCTGGAATGTCTCAGTAGCAGCCCGGAGTTTGGATTTGTATCCAGTAGATGGCAATAGGCGCGTACCGGATACCGGACGTAGCGTTGGAAGGCCTCCCAAAATGTACACCTATGACCTTATAAAGGTCACAGAGCCGGTCGAAGTGGCGATCATTGGGGAGGTCAGTAATGGCCGTCTTTCGGTCGAATTATGAAAAAAATTGTATGGACATTTACTGTGTCATTTTGGTACACAGTCTCAAGTGGTAGCGTCCTCGAACGTGTTAAAACAAGTTATGATTGTTTATAATATAACTTAAACATGATGTAGGTAATTACCTATTTCACGTTTCTTTAAAGTATTAAACTGAAAAAATAATTTTGCGACAATCATGTAAAATTAAAAATTAAAGCGTTGCTTTGACGCATTATACTCGTAGTAGTTATAAGACTGGAAAAATAATCAGTACTATAATGGTAGACGTAAGTAGATAAATAAATACTTTCATAAATAAATCAATTGCAATATTCCAATAGAACAAAAACACATTAAGGCAGACAGACGCGACGCGACACCGGTAGAATTATTTACGTGAAGTTTTCAAAGAGATTATACCACGCGCGCCTGTCTGTGGGAGCTTTTATTCGGGAATTTTCAAATGCAAAACTATTTTTACCATTCATTCTTTTCGCAAATTCGTTACAACACATAGTTTTAATATGGTAACATAATTATGACTGGTAGACACTGGTAACAAATGCCTATGGCAACAAATGCCTATTAAGTTCGCTTCTGTACATTTGTGTGCTTGAAGTATTAAATAGAAAAATTAAATAAATAACATTATTTTGCTTCGAACTGTCAAGTTACTGAATTTAAAGTCGAAGCATTTATTAGAAGAAGTAAGTACTTATAAAAAAATATACCTGCTATAGACATCTTTTTAACGATACATTAATCAAAAGGTAAGATAAAATAGATTTGTTAAACGTTTCTCTGTATAAGTAAGTGAAGGAACAATATATTTTCTGTGTATTACACATTGTAATAACGTTTGCCCGTTACGTTGTTTTGTGTTTTACCCGTAAAGGCTTACGGGGCTCGTATGAGGGAATTCTTGGAAATGTTTTTAGTGGAAGTGAAAATTTATATTCATAATATTTTTGTACGATTAGGCTTCTGCTTGTAACACTGTGAAATATTTTAGTCGTATATCTTTGGATCGCGAACATAGCATACAAAATAATGATGTAAATCCGTAGAACATTAGCGTTTAAAAATATAATTAACAATTAATGTTTATATGAAGTGTTTTTTTTTGTAGGAATCTAGTTCAAATCCATATTATTTCACACAATATTGACTGGTAATAGGTATTCTCATCATCGCATTACCTTACACTTCAAAAATCATTAAGATGGTCTTCAACAGTTAACAAGTTAAACAAAAATAAAAGTTAAAATATCACAATACAAGTCAATATTCCTAAAAAAAGCCTTCTTGCTTCAAACGATGTATTTAGAGGTTCAAGAATAAAATCCTGTGCTCACCACCGTTCCACTATTACCGCTTTTAAAACTAGTTTCGCTGAAACAGAGAAAATAGCTGCTTTGCGGTTGTGTACTCCGTTATTGCTAATGTCCACTATAACTACGAGTATCGACATTCTCTTCGTACATTGTATAAGTATTATATTCTCTGTTGCTTTCATTTCAGGTTTCATTCATTTGCTTTTAGTTAATTGATTCAGGCGTGACTTGGCAGAAATCTATTATAAAATACAATAGACGTAGATATATTTAGTAACTATTCCGCTTAACTTTTCCTAAAGAGTCATAAAAAACCCTGTAAGAAATCGACACGTGTTTCACCTCTCAACGAGGCATCCTCAGGATGTCGATTGACTTATCGCGAATCCAAACCGCACTCGCACTCCGCGTGCAACACCACATGTTGCCACGCCGAGTGCTGGCTCACTCAGCGTCCATCTCGATTTCTTAAAGGGTTTTTTATGACTCTTTAGGAAAAGTAAACCGGAATAGTTACTAAATATAGCTACGTCTATTGTATTTCATTGGGTTTTACTATTCCTTTTGTTATCTGCGGATGAAAAAACTTATTACATGTCGTAGGATAAAAAGTGTGCGAGGTTTTTGTCTGCCCACGTAAGGATAGAGTTTGTAAGAGTGACTTATTATTATTTATTAGCTGGTTCTTCTTCCATTGTTTGTCTTCGGTAGGGTTCCGAGTTGATCCTTTATCAGGTTCTATTTTCGGAATTGGATTTTCTTTGACCACCATCTTGCTTGATGACTTGCTCGAAGGAAAATCTTGTTCAGTTATTTCTTGAAGACGAGGTAATTTCTTTTATTTCACTACATTTTTCCTTTCATTATCTTCATAATTATTGTGCCAGAATTATGGCGTATCGATAGTGATTTTACCTCACTCTGCCTACCCCTCTGAGGAATATAATCGTGATGTTATGTTTATTTTACACACATAACATCATGCCTGTATCCGAAGAGTTATGCAGAGATGTTACTATAGTGCACCACAATTTCGCCAGTTATGTTTTAGTCCCATGTAATAGTGGTCGATCCTATTGCCATCAACCGGGCACAAATCCAGACTCCATGCTGCTACTACATCTGGAGCAGCAATTCCAGATGGAAAAACCCAATAACACTTTACCCGACCCGAGAATCGAACCCAGGACTTCAAGCTCAGCAAGGAGGTAGTCATGTTTATTTTAATAGCTGCATAACCTATAATATAAGTAATGCAATGTTATATCGGTCATCTTCACTTAATGACCAAAATAACAAGTCACTTAGAACGCAAGGGACACTTTTACAGATAAGTAAAAACATTTTTCTCATGAATCGACCTCTTGAACGTTCATTGCTATTGGAGATAGCGCCGCCTGTTTTTATTTTTATTTGTGTAAGTACATCTATTTATTTTGTCAGATATTATAATGTACTCTAAGCTTTCAAGAGCTTTCAATTTGCTTGGCTGATACAGAAAATAAGCTTTCCCATATTATCGAAGTACTATTTTTAATACTTGTAAAGTTAAGTGCTACGTATTTTACGTTGCCTATTTGGGTAAGTAGGAACATGAATTATTTTTTTATTAGTAAAGCTACAACACATGCACAGGATCATTAAAATCGAACACTCTATTTTTAAACTCAGTAAAAAGTCAATTGTAACTAGCACACTGTATTCCTAACTTGTAATCGCTAACAAGCTGGCACCAAACAATTAAAACAAAAAAAAAATATGCGCACTTCCAATGGCAGCGATTCCCAGCTTAAAATAAACGGGTTGTAAGGTATTTCGAAACTATGACAGCAGATGTCAAATTCAGCGGGTGGATAGAGTACGCGCGTCATCGGTTTCTGCTAATTGGATGTAACTTTTCAGTGGCGTATTGCATTGGCCACAGATGTATGCCATGTGAACGTCGGCTGCGTTCAGTTGGATGAATGATTCACACGTCGTTGGCTCTCCATCGCTCATGCCGCGTTCGCTGAATATTGTATTAACTCATAGCTGATGATCGCACAATCAATTTTTTGGTGGATCGGAATTGAGTAAAAGTAATGTGGTGGTTTCTTTTATTATTTACAAGCTGCAATGTTGAATTTGGTCTAAATGAAACAGAACTACTGAGATGCAAAATTGTAGCTATCTTTTTCTATTTGCAAAAATACAAATATTCCAATTTATACTTACACGAGACTTGATTGTTGATTTTTAAACCAACAAAACTATGATGCTTTTCCAATATTGTATCACAAAAATGGGGAATCCAATAACTCTGATACCAAATCCTAAATATTTCGACCTCGGTATTCAAATAGAAATATTTTCTACCCATGAGTCTGCATTTATACATTTCCATTGGCATAGCAAAGAGAATACTGTCGTGGTAGTATTGTTTGACCACGTGTAACTGCTGATATCAGATATTAAGATAACTTACCGTGGTAACCGCGGTCAGGTATTGGATGAAATCCTTGGCGTAGAAAGCACGTGCTTATTACGACCATAAGTTTGACAATCAATCGAATATAATGATATCCATAATAACCTTCCAATATTTAAAAGTCGATTGACAAAGTAATGATGGATGTTTAGACTTTTTTCACGCATAATAAAAAGCTGGTGTGCAAAATATTGACGTGTGTAAGAAAGTATTCACGCCAAAAAAGTTGAGAATACTAACAAAACTTAAAATGGCCTAAGCGAGAAACTTTAAATAACTTTTATTTCTTTACGTAGTTTTTTGTTTATTAATTTAAAGTTTGGGCGTTTGTCAGATTTGTTAGGTTAAGGCGTGACACGTAGTTAGTTACCTAATCGATTTTCAATAAATGTGGAGAATGTATGGATGTGACGTATTTGCAGGCTACGTTTATATTATGTTGCCTTTTGCCTATGAGATCTGGCTTGTTTTTTGGCCAAACAATCAGCATTGCCATACATCGTGGCAATGCAAGCTGCTTTTTGGCCACTTTTCCTCTTGATAGCAACGCGGACGGACTTTTTGATGCACTATGATTCTAAGCCTTCCTTTTTAGGGTTCCCTACCAAACGGAATCCTATTACTAAGCCTCTGTTGTTCGTCCGACCGTCTGTTAGGGGGCTATCTCATGAGCCGTTAGTAGTTAGAGTGCAGTTGAAATTTTCACAGATTGTGTATTTATATTGCTGCTATAACAACAAATAATAAAAATAAAAATTACATAAAGTTAATAATTAAAGTGGGTCCCGATACAAGAAACCTGTATTTTACGTTTTTTGCTCGATCTTAATACGGTACGGAACCCGTCCTTTTATGTTCTTGTACGTATTATTATTTTAAGACGGTTAACTTTTAAATTATGTAAATATTATCTTGGAAATTGAAATAAACTTAAACTACAGTGTGTTTGTGTTAATGTTTTTGCAATCTCGATATTTTCTCAAACTAGATTTTTTTACAATAAGATGTGAATTAAATGCTGTAAATAAAGCTAAATTCAAAATAATATTGCCGCTGACTAACAAATATTTTATTAGAATGTTAGCTTTTGAAAGTTAAATCTATTAGAATCATTGTAATTTGGGCGTTAGCTAAACCCATGAGTGTGACTTGAGTTGTAATATGAATTTATGTATAACTTGAATTAAAAAATGGTGTTGTTTTTAACGGCAGATAGTCGAAATAGATACGTATAACTAGCTGACCTGATCACAGGCGTTGTCCTGTCCAAATATTCATTCAAGAAATCCATAGAAAAAACGACGTTCGGGTTTTCCCGAATCTGAAAATGTTCTTTGAAACTTTTCCAATTTTTCTTACCATAAATACCTTATTTGCACTATTACGATCATTTTAAAATAATAAAACATAGTCTAATCGGTCCAGCCGTTCTAAGGTGATGCGCTTACCAATGAACAGCATTTTTTTTGTAATATGGATATAAAAATGCTCAAGAGATATTGACTATGGGACATACATTTTAAATCATATAGCTATTATTATAGATGGTAATAAAAGCAAAACATAAATAACAAACGGAACCGTATCCAGAATAATACTTACCCAAAATATGGGGTGAATGACTTGCACACCACAAGAACCGATTGCTTCTGTATACTTGTTACCAAATTGATTTATTTCCTCATGAGGCTTTAGGGAAACAAATTATAATATTGTCCTTATATGAGGTTCACAAGAGGGGAAAAGTATAGTATTTTTACTCGTAGGTTATAGGTAGGTAAATATATCTTATAATAATAGCAATAGCTAAATTCCTACGTGTTTGATTCTATACACGTAGGAAGAATAATGTCAAAGAATAATAGTCAAATGTTACTGTTTTTTTAAATCTTTTTCTTTTCCATTAGAATCGTTAATTCATGCATTGATTGGTATCCACCATTAACATTCTAAATGTCCAATTGTTTTTCAATAAATTGATCACCGAAATCACGAGCTCGTTGTTAAGTCTTTCCCTCCATTTTTACAAGTGACAGATGACAGCTGTCAATCTTTTGGCAACAATATACCAAAGGCATGTTTTTTTAGTATTGCAAATCATCTTATTTTAATGGTAATACAACGACAATAATTATTATCATTGCTGAACAAAAGCAGTGGAAACAAAATACCAGCAATATAATTGTGCCATTATTGCAAGACTGTTAAATTCATTGTTATTCCTCTGCTTTACTGCTCCATAGTCGGATAAAAATAATTATATTTTCGATTACCAATATTACTAGGGTATCTAATTACATTAATAATATGACGGGTTCAACGACATAGCCGCAACAAACGAGTACATACCCACCGAAAAGGAAGATTTTCATATTATTATTTTCTAATGGAAGATGTGTGTGAGTGTTTTTTGTCATTTGCCAGTTATCACCTGGTCCCAGCCAGTATGTAAGGCTAAGCTGTGCTCGGGGCGCGTTATTTCATAAAGTAAATATTTATGAAGGAAAGGAGTTTTCTTCGCGCGTCCTCCCGTAAGCCTCCTGATCCGAAAAGACATAAACCTCTGGGGATTCAGTTCTAAGTTCACAAAGGCAATGCTCCGTTAGCTCTCATACATAGATATATATATTTTTCCTTTTAGAAAGTTACGTATCTTTGTATCGGCAATTGTTTTATTATTGCGGGTTTCGATATCTTTCTTAATGCAATGCTTAGCTTATTTTTCATCTTTATCTTCATGTTTTAATATTTTTTTAGGCTTATAAGGCAAGTAGTCTATGACGGCAAAGTTGGGCTTTTGAAAACTTGTTGAGTTTTAATGAAGTTTTATCGCCAAAGAAATCTTTTTTCACACTTTTTAAGTAAGTCGTCGTAGAGTTTTGTCAACATTTTTATTACTTTAATATACTTATATTTCTAAATTTGAAGTTGTATGTTTTCTTTAATTAGAATTATTCGTATCGTTTTGTTTATAATAATCTCTTATTCAGACTTAGCAATATAAACAGTGAACTGAACGTTTGTGTAGGCGCTACAAACTTTATTCAAGACAATGCGCTTAATTCTATTTATGGTCTTTAGAAAATTGTTCCCTATTCACGCCCATTTCTGTTCTGAAGTAAACTGAAACTAGAGCTGATATTATACATCACGATTATGTTTGATCTCGTGGGCTCACGGTGAAATAACACGTGTTCCATCAACATATATAACATAACCTACTTAATATATATGAGGGTGGCTTCGGACGGAACATTTTCACTAGGATTTTTTCTACGCAGATAAATGTAAGAGGGTGAGGTAGGGATGGCGGGAAATCGGTAAACTGACAGATCGGTATGAACAGGAATTTTCCACTGCCACAAAAATACTCCACTCACACTAGCACATTTAGTAACACCATTAACAATTATTATTAAACTTTTTCTTTCAAAGTATTATAAGAAACACTTAATAAGATATTGTTATGAAATGAGTTAGGGACGAACGGTATAAGAGATGATATAAAAAACGAAAGTAGAGAAAAGTGAACAGGGCTCCACGAGGTTTATGCAAATTTTACGCGAAATTTTTTAACTTACCAAGTCTGTTTTCTTATTATTTGCAAACAACAGCGGCTGAGTCTTAATGTTATTCTGTTTGGCCTTAAAGATGTTTTTGAATAGTATAATCCGAGTACTAAACTTGGCCCATGAAGACGTAATTGTATCAAGATGGTAGTAAGAAGTTTGCGTGTATTTATGGAGATGACACTGGCGTAAACAAGCTTATAATGTAGTTTGACACTTTGATAACGACGGCCTGCGAACATAAGTCGGGCCCTCGGTTGTTGTTAGACACTTTGCTTAGATATCGAGACGCATTTGAATTCCGTGATATTGGATATTCGAGTTCCGTTGCGATAATGCATCTTACTCGTGAGTGCCTCCATGTCAATACCTCGACTTTTATGTCCCCAGATATTCACTTTTATGTTTGTATTCGTCCTTATGTGGGTTCGTTTTAGGTCTATATTTTTTGAACAATTTAACACCACCCGCAGCTCGTATTTTCGTAGGTATTTTTCATTTTTCTCTTTATTTTCTTTTCTGGTTAAAGTGATTACTTTGCCTTAGATCGTTAGAAACGGTTCGGCAGCTCCATTACTTTTTAGTTTCGACAAATATTTTTAATTTACCGACGATATTTTTGCTAACCATTCCAAAATAAATAACTCAAAACCACGTATTACTACAAAGAGGTAGCCATGTATTTCTTTCGCTTACAAAACTCGGCTAAAGTTACTTAATAGTTAGTAAAAGTTAAGGCGCACCGGAAACGTTTCGCTTTCATAACTGATACAACAAAACTGTAAAACTTCTATGCAGCCTTCGCGAGGTGACCCGAATTCCGATCGCGATAAAGGAACACGTTTTCAATGAATATTGCTGTTTTGTTCCTGTTTACAAAATAATGGGTATTTTACCTTATCATACTGCTTTCGTAGATAGGGTAGGGTGGGGTAGGGTTGGGTGGGGTAATAGGTTAATAGGCCGCTTTTCAGGACGCATACATAATTACCTCGCTTGGTACCAAGATACCTACATTTTGAACAAGATAATATATTTTTTTCCATTTTCACAATTTTCCTTCACAGTCTATTTAATCAATGAAAATCTGTGCAAATCCTATACTATTAAATGAGTAACATTCGTATAACTTTAATTGTAATCACGTTCTCGAAAACGGCTCTAACGATTTAGATGAAAGTTGCAATAATATAGGGGTGGTTATGGGGGGGTGAAATTCTGGATCTCTTATCTGGGAAAATTAGTTTTCTCTATTTTCACCCGAGCAGAGCTTGGTTGACCAGGTATATTGTATTGATAACTTTGACTACATTTTTTCTTCATTATTTTTCATTTATCTACGCTACGTATATTACGCCTATTTATTTATGGTCTTAAAAATAAAAATACATTCTGCCAAAAAATCTTCGTCCAACACCGTCCTCCTTATTGCTCAATTAAACTTTCGCACTCGCATTTTTTGCACCCTTTATACACACATTATACAAGAAAAGGGGCAAGGGATTTGTAATGCAGTCATTGACCCCGTTTTAATTACGTCAAATTTTCCCCGTGCCTTAATGAGAGTAGGGACTGTTCGTCAAGCACTTTATGGAGCCCTACGCTCAACAATAGCCGTTGACTATGGCAGTCACGACGCTAAATTGTGAGGCGAGGAATGTGTGACTTCTGTAGGTAGTGTCAGAGATTCAATTTTGAAGGACGTTTTTGTGATATAGACATCGTCAGGGCCATTTCCGGTAGGTTTTCAGGTATTCAATAGGATATTCTGTTTTCTAAGAGTATCTGATGAAAATTTAAACAAATGGATCAGAAGACGTACGTTAATTTTATAACCTCAATTTTGTTCCATGTTTTCTTCAAATATTATTTATTCATGTGTTATTCAATCCGGTTTTTCAAGGTAGGTACATCTTAAGATAGCTTCTGCAGGAAGATTTATTTATTTTATGGTATTATTCCAGCCAAAATGTATACTTTATCTGAAATGTATATTTATTATTATTTAAATCTTTACAGCCACAGCATAAATCTGCATGGGTCTGCAAGTGTGAAAAGTTTTTTTATTTCCCTCCGTTTTTCACCCCTCAAATTGTTGTAGGGTGTATAATATTATAACATTCACGTAGATTAAGTCGAGGGGGTGTACTACATAATGTACATGGAGAAGATGAATCTCTGCCGAGGGTCGCGTCAATACATTTGTTTATTTTTTCGAGGAAATCTCTTTCAAGGAAACGGATATTTCCGTTAAGATTTTTTCTGGAGGGTAATATTTTCACGTATCTGTATAATAGTAATTTTATACAAAAAGATTTCGCATTTAATATAATATCATATAATTTAAAGACAGTCGAATTCGGTCTGTTCTAAAACTATCTGATGAAAATGTAAACAAATGGATCAGAAAACGTTCCTATACTTGCCAATTTGTTTTGATTATTTGAATACTAAAATCCGATGTTCTAATTTTAAATCTAAAACTTTTTTTTTTTCTTGGATGATATCTCATGTATCCGTACCGTATACCGACATGGAAAAAATGGTGAAATATAACTTTGAAACCTTCCAAATTCAGATGAAATTATTACCAATTCCCTTTTGTGAGTGATGCGTTAGGATTTAATCTGAACAGGAGTTGTTTTCACTCTCAACAGATACTTTAGGAACAGACTATAAAGTTTACTCCGTTTTATTTCACTCTGCTGGATAAAGTTCGCCTCATACTTTGTCACACCTCTCGTTGTATTACTATGCAAACTATGACTGACTAGACTGTTCGGATTCCGTAATAAATTCAAATTCAGATTCAAAATCTTTAATTTGAGCGAAGACTTATAAAGGGCTCACTCATGTAACGCAGCAATTAATTTAGACATTAAAATCAATCCACCAGCGTTTCCATAGCCTGAATTAATCGTTCAGGATTTTAAATGTTTTGCCTATTTTCTGTTCCTACTAGTAGCTAACTTGCCCAAAGATTACATGTAAAGGTTACACAACAGAAACACGTTTTAAATGTTCGGATGCCAGTGTAATTACAGTCACATTAGACTTTTCTCAAGCTTTATCCCTGGAACAGCAACGCATATGCGATACGTCACTTAACATAGGGTGGGCAGTCTTTTTGCCCTCCAATAACATTTATCTAACAATAAAGAAGTATTTATTAGTATCACTACAGGGTCAAATTAAGTATCGGAACTCCGCAGACGTCATGAGTATCGTTTTTATGTTTTTTTTTTGTTCCATGTCCACATGTATTGCGGTTACTTAAAGTACTAGTTTAAAAAGTCGCATAGGGGTGGGTATCCCTATCTGAACAAGATAAAAAACCTATCACGGCTGCGGAGTTTCGCAAGTTTTATTCTATTCTGTTTACATACCGTGTTTCCCGGTGTTGGCTGCCGCGAAGGCGGTGCTAAGTATTACGAGGTGCACCAGCATGCTCCCTCCTCGCGCGGCGGACGCACATCGAGCCGAAAGCGTACCGCGACTTGCTTCTACTAGAACAAACATAATGAGATCATAAGTATAATAAGTCTTACGTTCCCACTGCCGGGGCCTAGACTTCCTCTCTGTGAGAACGCACCGTAAAGCCAAGCGCACATTACAGCCACTGCGGGCCGCAGCGCAACGCCTTTTCATACAAAAAATTGCGGTGCGGCCCGCTTGTAGTATGTGTTGGTTCATAGAATATGCACAAGTGTTATATTAGCATTTTTGCAATACATTGCGCTGTGGCGCGGCCCGTCAATATGTGCGCAAGCCTTTACACACCACGGGGGCTCAATCAGGGTTGGTAGATGGCACATGATTTTGAATTTTTAGTTCCTCACGCTGCAGTTGTTTTCCTTCAAAGTTTTGAGAGGTTGATTTTTTCTCGTTCATCTTGTGAGAGCAGTAGCTCGTGGTTGTGGTGGAAAGAGCCAGTCAAGGATGAGTAGTGAACGAGGGATACGCTTTTACTTCTCCTGGAGGATAGTTTAATTTGAGGTTTCATTTTTACGTTAATGAGCTGTGTTCCAAGTTATAGCTGAAACGAGATGTTGTCACCGAAAGTCGGTCAGTTGGACAAAATATTCCTGATTTTTGGATGGAGCAGTATTGTTTGTGGTTCTTGGAAGTTGGAGTACACACGACATCGAATGTCACAAAAGTTTTTTCATAGTTTTGTCGATAGCCATTTTTTTTTGTAAACTTGTGAATAATAATTTTATACAGATAATGGGAGGTAGTAACTTATTTTAATGGGTGTGATAACTGTCTACACAACAGCCTCCGGTAGTCATATTATTTGATGAGGTGGAAAATTCTAAGGATCTATAATTGGGTAGGGTTTACTGTGTGACCATTTGACCAAATAGTATTTTACCTCTCCAGTATCCGTGGTCTCTTTACTAAGGTAATTGAAGATTCAAGGGTATAAAGCACAAATAATAGGTACAGTCAACGAGAATTCATTTGACCGTGTACATCTACAGTTCATGTTCCATAACACTGTAGGTATCAATGTGTACCCAATTTGTAATATGTTTTGTGGCTACACAGTGATACAATATTATGGAACAAATATTGACTACAATGAAAAGAGATCTTATCGATGTGTGTGGTATTTTTAAGGTTGATTGTATCTAACTTCAAAGTATTAGTAAGCACCTAACTATGGTTTAACCGAGACAGCTGTACCGCGCGTTAGGCGTGAATTACACAGAGAAGGCGTGAGGTAAAGGCGCGGCACAGGCGCAGCGCAGGCGTGGAACGGATAAGGCACGGACGCGATTTAAATTATTAGAAGAGGCGAAGAGACGTGGCGATGCGTCATTATCTGTATAACGACGCAGAGAAAGGCATAGACATGCTATCGCAACAAAGTCAGCCTGTGCTGACTTTGTTGCGATAGCATGTCTTCCTCTCCACTTGGTCAAAATCATTTAGGGTGCTCGACGACTCTTGACGTTTCAGTGCATAAAAACTGCTCATACTGTATATCAAGCGACGCGGCACAGGCGAGAAAGCGGCGTGGCGGAGGCACGCGCCTCCACCACGCTATTTCTTCGTTTCAACTGTTTTAAGACACGTCGCCTACGTACATTTAGGCCCTTTTCTGATTTGTCGGTACAGCAGCGGTGCGACATCAGCATGCTCGATATACGCGGTACCGAAAGCTTACCGAGCACCTACCGAGCGCCTGTATTTCAATTGATCCTTCCTGATTAGGTCGGTATGAGCGGGAGTGCGACACATACCGAGCTAATCAGAAAGGCTCAGAAAAGGGCCTTAGTGTGAACACTAAAAATACTAGTTATAAACTAAAAATTAATGTCAAATGTGTAGGACACTCTTAGATTATTCAAGACAACAATTAATGTCAAATGTGTAGGACACTCTTAGATTATTCAAGACAACAATTCTAAATCAAAACCAAAATTAAGCGATCATCTAATAATATATAATCTTATAACCGCTACAAGAAACTGGACTGAAGATTTATTTTAAATACACAATTGTTAGTAAATTCCCAGTTTCCATTGGAGAAATGTTGAATTGCGGCTAAGTAGAGCGGAAAACAATTACCACAAGTACCAATACGAGTTTTCGTTGTGAAATAAAATGTAATTCCATCAAGGAACTGGAAGCGGTTTGAATAACAACTCTTTAATTGAAAGTTTAGCAATTTGCTCTTACCCTCCCAAATGGACCCGAAGGAGCGCGGGGCAACTCATCCAGCGTTCCAAAATTGAACGTAGGCAGATGCGCTTAATTACCGGCACAGATGCTGGCCTCCTCGTCTCACCGACACGCTTATCTCGAGATGAACCTCCTAAGACGAGGCCACCGACAATATTTGCCCACTAAGACGTGCTCAAACGACTTTTTTCAGAGCTCCATTCGCATGCCGACGCCGACGGTAATTAAGAAGTTAATCGGGAATTAAGTAATTAAGAATCGTCACAAATGATTATACCTCTCAGCAGAAGTATAAGTGGCAATTACGTAGGACTCATTTGCGGAATACAGATAGTAATTAATGCAATATGGTAACGTCAAACTTTTTTGCACACTGTAAGTGCTGATATAAGTGGCCAAGTATTTAAAATTCGTGAAGGCGTATTACAAAGAATAAGTTGCCAGGTTGCCAGGTTGCCAGGTTGCCACTTAACTTCCAGGAAAACCTCTGTGTATCTAATACGAACTGAATAAAATTCGATTCCTGCGATTTGATATTAGGAATCGAATCCAGACTAGGTTTGAGTTTTCCAATAATGTTCGACTAAGTGTCCTCCACCCGGAGATATGAATCGTAGTCAAATAGAGATAGTTGGGTATAAAGAGGTCGTTACGAGGCCTCGGGAGGTGGACGGGCCTCCTACGTGGGATGTCACACGAGCCAAGTGAATCAAACTTCCCTTTACATTTTATCTAACTGCAAGGGCGGCCGAGTTTATGTTCCTCGCCCTACTTGATTTAGTTTTGATGGCGGAAGGGAGAGGCTTTTAGATAAATGATTTCCACAAGCCCGACTAGACACTGAAGTGATTTGGTGCTAGGATTTGCAACAATGTTATAGTTTATAGGTGTGGTTTGTTCGATGCAGCGTAATAAGGGACGTAATGGAATGGGATTCGTCTGTGAGGGACGTTTAAGTGGATTAAATATTATTGCTCGTAGCGACAGATGGGGCTTACGTACCCGTGGTTATAGTTTCACTGATGTGCTTAGCGAATTTAAATTGTAACTTTATTCACAGGTTTGTTTTCATGAAACAACAAGAAATTGTCAAAAACCAATATGTAATTCTTCGTTAAACAACAAAATCTGTTCAGCAGTTCATCTGCACAGTTGTACTAAACATACGATTACATCCCACGCGCAGTATTTAAGTTCAATATTCAAATAAATTATTTATCACATTTACGTAACGTTCACGTTTTATTGCTTAGCAAACAAATTTCGTGAAGAAACTATGATTACTTGCTATTTAGTTACCGTAGTATTGTTGATATTGCATCAACCGACTACCAGGTACAACAAATCGAGTTTAGTAAATGCAGAGAGCAAATAGTAAGCAATCTCAGATTGAAATAACAACTTTACGTACATAAGGAGGTAAATATGATCACACATACACTCACCCCCACATACGCAAACAAACGTACACCCACACACAAACACGCTTACAGCCACACACAAACACGCTTACAGCCACACACAAACATGCTTACACCCACACACAAACAAGCCATGATTTTATTCCCCAAAGTAGTAATCAGTGCTAAAATGTACACCCACATTATACTGATAACTAGTGCACGCTTGAAGGCTCAATTTTAAACACTGCTTCTGATAAGTTCCTTAGCATAAAATATGCTCAGCATAAAAATATCACGAGTATTTTAGTAAAATACAATTTTTGCTATGCATACATATATTTAAAGCAATTAAATGACTGACTGAAACTTAACCGTGTTTTCAAGTCATACCATGCCGTACAACAATGTAACAACCTTATTATCCATACAGACGTTAACTCAAAAGGATAGCTAATAACCTGAATTTAAACAAAACCATATAAAGCAGATTTCATTGCGCTACGTCAAATAAATTGCTTTTATAATTTTAACGTAGTTACTTTAATCTACGCGGGAAATCAGTCACGACACGCCCTTTTCACGTGAACACATCATTAATATTATTTGGTAATCGCTAGATAAATGTTATAACCTTTTTACATTTTAATTATAACTGACTGAGAACGGTATAAAATGATAATGGATTAATTCCTTATTGAGATTTTTCCTTCTGAATTTTCGCATGCAAGTTCAATGCAAGTGTTGGTCGTACCTTTTAATATTTAAGAAACCATGGCTAATATGTAACGGGGTCTTGATTTAATCACTTGCATCCCGAGTATTGGGTACCTAGATTTCACCTGTCATATTATGGAAAAAAATATCTAACCACAGACCGTTTTTTCACCCATGTGGTTTTAAACGTGTGATACGGTCTCACAACTAAACTTCGGTTAAGATGATACAGATAGATAGAGATTTATGTCATACCTAGTAACGTCTAAATATCATCAAACCTTCACGACCTAGGAATATTAGGTACGTAGTTATAAATCAACGTATACCTCCTCACAAGTTGATTAGAGTTTCAGAACACATAGCTATATGATCAGAACGTTTCTCAGGCAATTCTCGCCAAGAGCGAAATGTGTTAATGCTTAGTTCTAATCAAAGAGTCGTTAGCCGCGGGCTCAGTAGTCGATTACGACTATTATAGGATACAATGGGAACTACTCGACACTTCCTTGCGATAAGGGTTGCGCAGCGAGACTGCAGAATAACGGTGTATGGAGACACGGATAACTCTTTTGTACTGAACCGTTTAGCAGTTTGTTGTACATTATCCCGTTTTAAGGAAAATACGGTATAGCGGGAGGATTAACCTAAATTATCTTTTACCTTATTTTGGTTAAGGTTTGAAATAAATTGACAATAACCAAAACAGATAAAAACGACTAGGTACTGACTAGGGACTGGTGGATAATACCCAAGGCCCAGTCCTCGTTGTATTATCATCTACCTATATCTATACATATTATAAACTAGCTTCCACCCGCGGTTTCACCCCCATTGTATGTCGATAAAAAGTATCCTATGTCTTTCCCCAGGGTTCGAAGTATTCCCGTAGGTACCAAATTTCATCAGCTTTATTATATGTACCTATGTATAGATTAAAGTCCCTTTTCGTGTCTGTATGACTGCGTTGTTCTTTAAAACTACGCATCGGTTTTTTATGCACCATCATTTATAGAATTGATTCCTAAATGTTTATGAATATATAATACATTATTACTAAACTTACATAGTATAGAGAAATTTCGATGTTTTGTCAATTCGTTAATACCATTCGAAACTGAGGCAGGTCGCTATTTTTGCTTAAGAATACTAATATGAATTTAATCAGAAAATCTTCTCAAAGTTTTTACCACAAAACTTTATCAAAACGCTTGTAGCATCTACAGTGACATCAAAAGGAAAGCATTACATGTCTCCAACATGTAAATTATATTCATGCGTTGAAAGAATCAACCCTTAAACGGATGTAGCCGACCAAATCAACAATGTGTAATAATGTAAGTTTACATCGGAGACATTAATTTATACATAGAGGACATAATTTACAAACAAAGGATGCTTGTGAATCAAATAACATTTGAATTTGGCTAGCCGAAAACGCCTTAGAACTTGATTTCCTCCGTGTAGGCTTTTTAGACCCATCCTGACAAATGAGGTGTCTGTACATAGATTTGTCTTAGCATCGTCTGGGTTTAAAAGAAAGAATTTTTGCGTGGTTTTTTGGCAATGTAGGTACTAGTGTGAAAAGTTAGAGAAAAAAGGATCTTAGTGCCTATTCCAGTTCTGCTTTTCGAAAACTTGTGCTGCATTATAGACCTTATGTAATTTATATCTTCCAAATGTTGCTTAAACAACCACGGTCGATCGCAGTTACTAAGCTAGAATACCCCGACCAAACGGGTTAGGTTGGAACGGTAACAAACTACGCACGAGCCGAATTGGTCGTAGTTATTAAGCTAGGGCAGGCCGAGCAAATGGGTCAGGTTAGGTTAGAACTGTGACGGAACGCGCGCGACCTGAGCGAGCGAAGCGGCCTGCGAGTGTTACAGTTCCGGCGTGCGTTGGTTTAACCGCCTCTGTGTTCTAGTGGTTAGACCGCCTGTCTCAGACCCAGAGGTCCCGGGTTCGATTCCCCGTGGAGGTACAATTTTCTGCTCGGTTTGGTTTGTGGTAGGGCTTGTTTTAAGTCCGCCTGGCTAGCTACCACCATCTTATCTCACCATCAGTTCACAAAATGGTTCCAAGAACGACAAAAGATACACAACAATAGTTTGTAATCACGATTATTGACTCAATATATTGACAATCTAACCATTTTCACTGTGCAATAAAACAATATCTGTACTAAATTCCTTCAAGATTTCCGATTTCACTCGTCCGAAATCTTTGAAATCTATTTTATTACGCCATCTTGTTCGATGTCTCACATTTCAAGACTAGAGACGTAACGGTTTATTTCAAATTCTTTCTACGACTGTTCATATTTTAAACCATTTTTATTCTGTACAAAACTCGTAGGTACGTATTTTTTGTTCTACACTCCACCAGGTTTGGGCAACGTGCGAAAATTTGAATAGTTTAATTGGGACAATAGTTTTTTTCCTGGACGAGGAAGTAGATACATTTTAAATGTTTGAATTAAGCTGCAAAGTGCATACATTGTATGGTCTGTTTCTTTCAGTAATATTGGTATTTTTGTTTAACGAAATGGGCAAAGTTAATTGACGTTTACTAATCTGGGTTTTTTTACGATTATCCTGCCTACCTATTAAATAGCGGCGTACGCGGGGTGTTTCATAAACAAAATAAATGCCAGAAGTTAATATAATATTTCAGTAATACAGAAATCTCCATAATATTATAGTTGTATTTTAAGTGATTGATCGCATTTTTCCAATCGCTGTGAAAATTGCTCCACAGTCATGAGAAACTGTTATTTCAGTTGTTTTGTCAATAATTGTAGTCTTACATTTCTAACATTCGATTTGGTTTCAAAACTCATTTCAATTCTCTATTACATTTCTGCGAAGCTAAAACGACCATTATGTTGCACCGGGCGTGGCGAACATGTTAACACGGTTTGGTCCTTCCACCCCAGACACGGACAATGTTCTACTTTGGACCAAAAATAAAATTTTAATGATGAATAATTTTTTATATACCTATCACGGGTATGATGTCCATGGTCTAGTAGTCACCTTCATAAAAGGGAGGTAATGGTACGCCATGCTTTTATGGGTATAACAGTATGATGATGATTAATGGATCAAAATCATTTTCATTTGGATCAAATAATTTTCTCAGCTGTGGTATAGCTATCTATTCAAACATTTACGTAGTATGGTGTGTAGTGCGCGTCGTCGTCAACAATTAATCTTCATTAATGGTTCACTTAAGCTATGTGCGGTTTCCTCCGAACTCAAGAGAATACGGCATGTATGTGACCTTAACTCCTTTGTTTTACTTAACTTTAAACTATTTTAATGTCCCAACAAATTAGAACTAAGTATACTCTTAACAAGCCGTTAATATTTATTCGCGTTTTAACAAAAACACGTGAGCTCATTCTCTGCGGGCTACCGACGTTAAAATGTACGTTTTAATGAAATTGCTCGCCTACTTCGAAATCTTAAAATGCCTGAATCTTTTTGGGTAAGTATTTGATTTTTACAAAACATGGCATGCGATATTTAGAATTCTTCCTTCCTCCCACGTTTGAGTAATTTGTATAATTTTATTGTATGAAATACAAAGCTCTAATGCAAGAGCCGTTACAGCGTTATGCACGGATTAATTTATAACAATATTCCGAACGCACGCTGAATAAACATTGTACATAATTTTCCTGTAATTTACACTCGATCTCGTTGCAAAAAAATAACGCCCAATATTCAAGAGATCTGTAATGAATGCGAAATTAATGCAAAGTGGTTAGCTATAAATCTCCAGAGCTTTGGGGCAATAAAACAAAAAATGAGAATTACCAGTTTGATAAAACAAAAACTTTGTTTGGCAAGTGCCCCAGAGGACGCGCGTAAACTCTGCCTGTGTCGGCCTACGGAGTACGGACCTCTACCTCTATTCCAATTTCTACTTTTTGTACGCTTCGGACGCGTTCAATGTGGCTTGTTTATTTCAGTTAGCGCTCGCGTACAATGCGTCGACGGTTAACAACGTTTCGGCACTGTTTCCCTCATTTTTAATGAACGCGTATTCGTTTCCTATTGTTTTGTTTAGACGGCGATGATAGTTGTTACATTAAAAATGACATGCCGAATGAAAACTGTTCGTTATATTTTTCAGCATTATATAACAAGACTCTTTTGTGTAACATAATATTCGCCAATATGTCACAATTAAAGAGAAGCTCGTCGACGAGAATTTTAATATCGTTACAGAACGCACCGGAATTAGAAGATATAGCTTCTAATATAACAATATTAACAGTTAAGCGAGTAATTGGAATCAACGGCTTGGGCGCAAAACTGTACCGGCGTATCACAGGACCCCGTATAGGTACAATGTTAATGATCGCAGCGTCGAGCTCCCCCTCCAAAAACGGTCCCCATAAAATTTTACGAAGACTACATTTTGTAAAATAAAGTAATACCGCCACGTCCCGTCCCTTCACACTTGAAATAACGACGGATTCTGCGTAGACTAGACATCGCTAGTTTTTGCGACCTCAAATTCTATTAACATTTACGAATTATACGATGAAAAAGTTTTTTCTTTTTCAACGAGCGTCGAGCTCGAGCATCATGTATAAAACATAGTTTCACGTCTTTTATCAAAAAATTCATCAACCAGGTTTAGCAATTGGAAAAGATTAATTTTATATAATATAAAATTGTTATTAAAAGAAGCTACAATTCGAACCTCTTTAAAATCGTATTCAAATAAAATACATCCCTGAGAACTCCTCGGTAGAAGCGTACGCTTTGAACAAATACGATTTTTCAATATCTCTCGAAGCGCTTTTAAATATATTGTGTATAGATACTTGTTTATAATAAGTACGCAGTATTCTAGGGCCATTTGCCCTGCCATAAACATGAATGGCGCCAAAACGTCTCTCTTATCTCGGGCATTTCTCGGAGGGCGGAAGCGGGGTCCTAAAGGCGGCGTGCCGTTCTTCAAGTGTGGTCCTAAAGGATCTCGAAATAAGGGCCGAGAGATCCCTTTGAGAAAGCACTACGTTCTAAGAGTAAATGGACTGTGAGAAGAAACTCGCAACCGATTGCGATATTGATTTTTATTTAAGCTATACTTCGTCTTACGCGCGAGCTAATCTTCATCTATATATCTGTCTAAGAATAGACTTGCTTGTGGATGTTATTATAACTATCTACGTGTATTTTGCAGCTTAGTTACCGATAATGTGTATTATATCGGAAACTATTAAAACATTATGTTGTATAACTGGCTTCTGCCCGCAACTTCTTTTGCATTTACCGAGATAAAAAGTATTCTGTCATGTCCTAATCCAGGTCATGGTCTATCCATGTGCCAAATTTCATCAAAAATTCGTTCAGCCGGTTTAGCGTGAAAGCGGAACAAACCAACTCACTTTCGCATTTAGGTATAATATTAGTTAGAATAACAAGAGATGAGATTGAGATTCCTAGTTATGGGACGGAGTACGTAATGCATAATATTCCGTCCTCTGTGGCCACGCAAGATGCAGTCACTCCAGCTCAAATAACAAACTCACTATGTCAGTCCTTACGAAGTGTAGTTTCTTAGCGTTCCCACTAGAGTACAAAGAAAAGCGATGTGTACGGATGGTCCAATATATTTGTCCACCGAACGTCTTTTCAACGTCTTTGAGGAAGTTTTCCAAGAGTGTAGGTACCTACAACTGTACAGAAATCTGGGGTAATTGATCGTTATAATATGAACCCTTATTTTAGTCTGTGCCTTCATGTGGCTACATATTCATGGGGCAAACTTGATGCGGCGGATAAGTCGGTGAATTCATCACCTGTCCTCCTGGAAGTTTTGTCTCTCATGAATATTTATGGGATAATGCAGTTATACTACATACCCGGCTTGGTGTTTATGTCGTTATTAATTACCTGTTCACTAATTCTTCGAATCTTTGCTTTGAATTATTCGAGAACGCAAGAACCGTTTTATTATGAAAAGTTTTGCGTTAAGTAAACAGATTGAGATCGTTTTGTTTGCTTGGGTTAATTAGAACAATTAGAATTCTTGAAGAAATTCTAAGGAATTACACAAAAGATTGTTATAATATACCTACCGATGAAGAATTTCTTGTGCCTTTTGGAAGGTCAATCAATGTTTGTTTTTTGTTCTGCTTCTTCGTTTTTGTATTGTTTTAGTGTACCTACTACATAACTACTGTTTGCACCACTACGAACTCTACCAGAAACCGTAAAACTGAGTCTTATTTTTTCAACTTATTTGGTCTGTGTAATTTTGTTTCGTTTGCTAGCGGATATAGGTGTAAAATTACAAAATGGGATGATTGTTTGTGAACAAACAGACAGTGTCCGCTTATTAGAAGGGCCCATTGTAATAAAAACATCGCCTTATTACAGTTGGGATATTCAGCCCTCGGCGGAACACTGAAATTTAAATCTGGACATAAAACGATTTGTTTTTGTTGACGCAATAAAAATAAAATCACATTTAACGGCATAGCGTTTTATGCTGAGCAGTTAAGTTTCATAAGTATATTTATATGTGTGTTGTGTTTCGAGATAAATTGCATGTTCTCGCGTCATTTCTGCGCGGCCAATTTTTCGGATAGAGTTGTAAAAAAGTATGCGAAATGACCGCAAATAATTTGTTGTATTCATATTTACAGACCTTTTAAAAAAAAACTAAATTGTAAGGCAAACTTTTTGCGATTAATACGACCTTTAGACTTTTAATTTTATCACGGTGACAAACAAAGCTGCGGAATAAAGTTGTATATACATACATAATTGAAAATTAGGCGTTCTGGAACATCTTTTATTCAAATAGTTCTGAGTAAGTATTTTAGGGGCGTTCTTGATTGTTCAAGATGGTGTGGTCTGGAAGTATTTTTCCATCCTTATTATTACGTAAAAAGGAATTTACTGGGAAGTAACTGTATATGTGTGAGGGGGTGGGTATACTTACTAACTTAATTTTCAGTCGAATCTTTAATTTATAAGTCAGTAGGTGCCTCGCGGATCGAAGGACCAATTTCTAACCATTAGGTTGAATTGAGCCCCGAGCCCCTCACTTATTGACTGTTAATACGGAAGAAAAAATTATGACATTCGGACAAAGTCTGTTATTCTGTATTAACAACTTTAGTCCTTTGTAAATAATAGGGAGGTAACTAACTAATTATAATACCCTGACAGTTCGAATTTTCAGTGGACAAAATATTGTAATCCTGTTTGAATATTTTTTTCATACCTATTTCGACTGTTAATATATTTCGTAACACATAACTGCCTTTGGGGATTATTCCGCGTTTATTGTTTAATTTTTATTTCGTACACGTTCCGGGTTTACCGACCTCGGGAGGTGTAAAAAGCTCCCAATGCCGGGAAAAATTGGTTTTATTTGTAGGTAATTTTATTTTGTTTTCCTACGTTTTTCAAGCTATTCCGCCTAGATTTGAAATTCAGTGGTTAGTTGGAAAAATAAAGGCTCGTTCACACCGGCGCGACTTGTCGCGCGACGCGACACCGGCAATTGTTCAATCGTGAAGTTTTATTAGAAATTGTATTGTTAAAGTCGCGTCGCGCGACAAGTCGCGCCGGTGTGAACGAGCCTTAAACCGTTAGTTATTTTTGTTTTTATTTTAATGGCCTAAAATAAAACCCGACAAAAAGTCTGGTTATATTTTAGGCATATGGTGTCCGGCTAAAAACTTGTGCCCATATTTTTTGTGATACCTAACACATGTCATGATGAAGTGAACTTTGTATAACATATATGTACTAGCAGACCGTTATATTTTAACCACCACGTGAATGTAAGTGATGATCAAGCCGCAGGTGGAAGCGAGCTTCACCCGGATTCCTCAACCACAAAGGAACTGGCCGTCTTTCTTCTAACTGCCGAAACACAACAATGCTGACTTGCTTATTACGCACTTATTTTGTGTTATCATTTATTTTAATTCATTAATTAAATAGGTATATACTTTAGGTAATAGTGTAGGTACTGTAGAGACTTTAGCCTGCATGGCGGTTCCAATGCAACCACAGCGAGTATTTTATAAGTGAACTAACTGTTGCCCGCGGTTTCGCCCTCTTGGAGGTCGGAAATTATCCCACAGGATCGTACTACCGGGATAAAATGTATCCTGTCCTAACCCAGGTCATGGTCCACCCCAAAATTCATCCAGCTCTTTTAGCGTGAAAACGAAACAAACAAACTCACTTTCGCATTTCTAATATTAGTTAGGATGGCATATGATTATGAGATAAACACTATTTCAGAAGAAGATAGAAAATAAAAGAGCTTGAAGACCCGACAGAGATAGAAGTAATTATTCTATATACTAAATAGGCTTTTCATTTAATTGATAATCCCGGTAGGTAATAAAAGGACCGCGGAATCCTTATAACACCTAATTGCAAAAAAATACTGTAGGTACCCGATATGACACTATGAAGATGTATAGATCGGACATGGGTTAACGATTTAGCTACAGAACAATAAAAGAAAAAATGACAAATACCTACCTCTTAAAATAATATAAATGTAACACCGTAGCACCACTGTTCTGAAAGACCCATTCGAAAAAAAATTGGGAAGATTTATAAACGTTGAACTAGATTTCATCGATTCTACTAGAAGATTTCTTCAAGCAACAACAAATAATTTTCTTTCTATTTTCGTACGATTTTCGATATATTTTTTACCATAACCCTGACTAGATTTAGAGTTTTGATAAAACCCTAGTCTAGTCAAGTTATGCTCCAGCCGTTGAGCTTTACTATTATTGCTAATCGAAGTCTAGTTATATCTTTCATTCACAGTTTCTTGGCGAAAAGCCAATCGTGAATAATGGTCCGTTTCTCATTTTAAACGCCCACAAAGACCCAAAAAGTTCACAAATTAAGCATCCCATAAATAAAGACCTCTTTATCAGAAAAACCGTAAGTGTTTTATCTGTATGTCTAATACATTAATGAAGCGACAATTGCCAAACGCCGGCATTAAACTCCCGATCAAAGGCTTGCGGATTGAAATCCGACCCCACTGAATTACTACGGTAGACCTCTTTTTAACCCAAGCTAATTTACCTTTGGAGATACGGTTAAGGAGACGTTGTGCGTTACATATTAATGTTTAGATTATATTATACTGTGTTTCAAATAAATTGTTTATTCATTTAAATGAAACGATTGAATCAACATAAATAATAATTAATTAATCTTTTACTTCGTAAACCAAAAGATAACATAACATATAGTACACCCACATTTCGCCGGTTATGTTATAAGTCCCATGTAATAGGAGGTGAGCCTATTTCCGACTCCAGGCTGTTACTGAAAAATTCCTGATGGAAAATCCCAATAATACGTTGCCCGTCCCGGTAATCTAACCCAGGATCTCAACGCTCAGCAATAGCGCTTGCGACCACTAGACCAACATGGCATACAGTGATTTGTTTTAAAGATTTGCCGCCTGCATTGCACATCAACTCAAATATTAGCCGCTGCTTTATTAGGATTTTTATGACCCAAATATATTGCACTCATTTCAAATAACCACATACCGA
Source organism: Eupsilia transversa (assembly GCA_914767815.1). Lineage (NCBI taxonomy): Eukaryota > Metazoa > Arthropoda > Insecta > Lepidoptera > Noctuidae > Eupsilia > Eupsilia transversa. Next base: position 7,728,129 of record OU611874.1, read on the forward strand.
TTATTAATTTACGGTAGCCAGCGACGCTGGCGCAGTAAATTACAATTATTTTTGCTTAGAGGGGACACCAAGCTGCCGTTAATCAAATTAATTAAACACATACAAAACACGGAAATGGAATACAAACATCCTGTTTATTAGGTGTGTAATGAGAATGTAAAATTCAGCGCGACACTTTGAACCGAACATATACAAGCTTATAAATATTAATAATATTCCCTATCTCAGCTGTTAATTACCCAGACAACTACGGATGAAGCCCCCTGTATTCATTAGCCAACCTAATTAGTACAGAAAAATCGTGCAACTTGCGAGGGAAGAACGAATTCTTTGTCAACCTTATTGAATGCAGCATGATCCTGTTGCCTTTGCTAACTAAAAGAAAATTTGCGCTCCTGGCTCGTTTGTATGTTTTTTGTGTAACAAAGAAAGGAGAATGATATAATGTACCGCCGCAATTTTCACAACGAGTTTGTGAGAGAGGATGTTTTTAATTCGTGGCTGATTTTGAAATAGTTACATAGCTGTAGTTCTTTTGAAAGTAAATGTTATTTTTTTCTGATAAAACGCTGTGGAAAATGTCGATGTTAAACTGTGAAAATCACGAGGTATTTTTTATTATTTTCTTCTTGAAGTAGGTATATCTTTTCCGAACAGTTCGCTTCTTTACTTTGTACTCATTAGCAGTGTCCTGTCTTGCGTAATTGGATGCTGCTGAGAACCCCCCGAGGCGAATAAGCACGCTAAGGGAATTGCATATATTATATTTTAAGATTAGATAATCATAGGAATATATAGGAATTATACTAGAAAATATAAGAAATTATAATTTTATTAGAGTTGCATCTGCTTTCCTTATGTGTTTCACACACATCATAGTCATATACATACATATATACATTATTGACTGCTATTTCATTCTTCATGGGAACATGTAATCTATTCAAAAGAAGCAAAAAATCTTCAGCTTTTTTCGCATGACAAAGTTGGATGTCAGAACTGTAATTACAGCTGATTACTGAAAAAAAAGAAATTCTCCTGATTAGAGGAAAAATAAGAGTTACAGACCAAGAAAAAGCTAGACTCTGAGAATGCTGATGAAACCTTGGTTCGAATGTACATTGTATAATAAATGTAGATAAACCCAAAAATAAAACCGAGTGTTATGATAACAAATTAATCCATACAGTAGGTACTGTGCTATCCTTACTATTATTATAAATGCGAAAATCTCTCTTACCTTTTCCCGCCATAACGGCTGAACGGATTTCGATGAAATTTGGCAGACAGGTATACCATGACCCGGGTTAGGACAGTGGATACTTTTTATCCTGGTAATATATTCCTGGTGGGGTAATAACCGACCTCCACGCTGGCTAAGCAAAGTTATATGGTTCGATGTCGCTTTTCAGTTCTTCGTAATGCACTGCGTTCCAAATCCTCAAAGTTTTAATGAAAAGGAGATTTCTTGGAATCACCAAGTGGAACTAAGCTCTTCAGTTATTATTACGGAAAGTTTTATTTTAGTAAATGCACTCACGCCTTTTTCAGCACTGTGTGTAGCCAGAGCGATACGTGGGACATGAGACGTATAAATATTATCTAGAATAGGTATGCGGACTAGGTATTTTTCCGTATTTTTAGACCGCACCTAGTACGACGCGTAAAGTACGAAGTACATCGAATATTTTCTAGCAAAGTGATTTTATCAATAGTGTCTATTATTTGTGCCTACTAAGATATTGATAGCGCTTTAAAATGTCAACCCTCATTCCCTCAAACATCATTCAATTTCGTCGTGCACGACTTTGCATAAAACTATCTTGATTTAATATTTCTCCGAAAAGGACGCGATCTATTGAGTCCGTATTGAAGAATTTAGCGAAGTACGTTCATAGCGTGCGGCTATCGAGTATTGAGTATCGGCCTCATAGAAATTCTTATAACTATGATCCGTCTATTCCAGTCTATTCATAATTATGTTAAAGTAAATTTTATTAAGTACATGCAAGTAAAAAATAATTTTAAATGAAAGAATGCTTTTTGACGGTTGATCTTGGATTTGCTAAGTAGTTTAGTTCACAAAAAAGTTCTTGTGTGGAGTTCAAAAATTAAAACCTTTTCATCAGAAGGTATATTTACAAAATACATGCATGAGACCGACTTTACGCCTCGCAGTAGATACGCGGTGGGAAGGACCATACGATATAGGTACGGCAGAAGCACCATTCGCGTAATTCTGAATATTAGTAAATACTTCATACGTAGGTACTCGAAACAGGTATTTGGACTAAGAATTTGGGATACTCATAATAGGTGGACCTAGTATGAAAACTTTCCAGTAATTACGTGTTACACCTCTATCCAGCAATTACACCTCTAATTACGTATTACGATACGAACATAACTCCATAATTATAACCTAATTGTACAGCTTTTGCTTCGTCTATGTTGGTACAGTCAGGGAAACTGATCGTTAAGCAGATTAACACTACGTCAATAATTTGCCGTGACTGTTGTAAAAGTGACAGTTATGATTTAAAGTAACAGACAATTTTAGTTTAAATTTAATTGTGCCCGGACCTTCTTTATTTATTCTTCCTAATGTTATCTTTAAGAAATCAATAACGGATAAATAAAAGATCTTCTATTACATGGATGTTTATTAATTGTGTCTAGGTTCATTTAAATGGTAAACAATCAAGTACACTGCTACAAGGATCAGTTCTCTAATGACGTTCTCTGGGGGGCGATGTTGGTTAACATTTGTGCAATATTGCTTTGTGAAATGTATTGAAAAACAAGATGGCGGCCTTAGTTCCGATTTTGTTCACGCGCCTATAGATCCTTGTACAGCTATACATTTATTTTCTATTCTATTGTATATTATTATACTTATGTTAGGTATCAACCGTCCCTCAGTATGTACAGTAACAGTAAGATAACTAATGCGTGTGCCAATCATGTTGATAACAGCAATATCCCGTTGACCGTTCATTGTTCCTGGCGTTGAGAGGACAATGTTCAGCGGCGGATGTGAGCTGAGTGATAATGATGACACTGAAATTTTGCTATATACTATAATAATTGTGACGATTTACAGAACTAAGTCTACTAAGTTATAAACGTTACTATGGTCTCTCAATGGTGAGTTTTTGACAGATTTGCCATACAAAAACTGTCAAAAACTAACCATTGAGAGACCATTGTAACGTTTATAAATTAGTAGACTAGGCCCCTGAGTAGGAGCAATTTGGATCTTTGTAATAAAGGTCTGTTTTAATTCCTGCTATAAAAGCAACCGTTTATAAAAATAAAATAAAAATGATCAAATATTACAATACAATACCTATTTTTAATGCGTATCGTCGATTCTCCACCCCAATTGCGTAACATACGTTTAAAAATTTCTAACGTGGTGGTATTGTCGTAGACGTCCACGTCACAGACCACGATAATACGGGAAGTAAAATGTTTGGAAATGTATTTATGAAAACTATTTTAAATTTCCGTCCGCGGTAAAGTTATAACATGCACGTATTTCTATACATTTTATAGACGTGGACGTCCACGATAATATCATCACGTTAGAAATGATAAAATACGGTAGGAAGTTACGTTTGACAACTTCGAAAAAAAAAAGTTCATTCAAAGTTGAATTTGCATTGTTAAAGCAAGAGTGTTACACAATTACCTACCTCGCAGTAACTTGTCAATTCAAAACACGCGTAACATAGCCCTGAGGCCTTAGTGCAAGTTTGCAAGTGAGTAAACGTAACTATCGCGTTTGCGTTAAGATTTTTATGCTCACCTTTATATTCTTAGCATTATGATCTATCGGTCAAATCTTAACGCAAACGCGCTAGTTACGTTTACTCACTTGCAAACTCACACTAAGGCCTCTGAAAGTAGTTCCGTTGTATAGGCATGTATGTAAAGTAATTAAAAGTATACAAACAATCGATTTGTAAAACCAACATGGCGCTTTATGAATAACATAATGACCCTAACAAAACAGAAAAAATTGTTAACATTGTTTTAGACGAGCGACGTCTGTTCAGTGACGTCATGCATACAGGATGTGTGCATAAGAATGAATGGTGTTAGGTATACAAGCCCCGTTGAGATAAAAACGGAGTTTTAATGTGCAGTTTTACTCATGATTGAATTGTATTTTTAAAGCGGTTTTTATCTCGGATGGTCGGATGGTCTGAGTTAGCTGTAAAAATTACACCAAAATGAATAGTCATTTGGTTGAACATTTCGTATGGACTCTTACCACTTTTAATTATTGTCCTTTTTAAATTGTGGGTACAGTTTTTAACATAAGAACATAAACCACATACATTTAAAACTGTTATACAGCTTTTACATTATTTATAGGTACCCTGCAATCATTATAGCGAATTATTTTAAATTAATGAATCACAGTGGAAATCTATCCGAACGGATTCATTCAAAATGATTAAATATATCCTCTTTACGAGATCAATTTACTGGTGATTCTAGAATGTAAATAATTTACGTTCGCATTGGTGTAAATTATCCCGATGACGTATTCGATGAATACAGCAATATTGATGAAAATATTTAGAGCGTCAAAGAGCGACCGCCTTTATCAGATCTTGAGGAATTTTCCATTCAATAAGTCATGACATGAGGGGGCGGGCTCACAACATATTCGACTCAAGTAATCTGCCATTAGGCCAAAAAGCTCTCTTCGCTTATCTGCGACATCTGGACCATGTTTATATTTTGAGGGTCTCCGACAACCTCTATAACGACTCGGCGCTTATCGTCGTCCGCCTGTCTAGGTAATCTGCCATACCTTTACGCAGCAAATTGTGCCCTACTGCTCACGAAAGAAACGCCACAATGTATTGAAACTCTTTGTGTAAGTACCTGTTCGGATCACCGACCCAGACATCGGATATCGAATCTAAATTCCACAACATAGAGCATATTTTTGTAACACAATCTGTTTTTGTTCATGTGCGTATCTTTTTTACCAAAAACGACTTTGTTCTTTACGCGGTTAAGAGCGTTTTTGTTTGTGTAGTCCGCTCTAGGTAAATAGAAACATGTCAAACATACTCATGTTTAATGTCAGATCTGTCGGTAGAATTTAGAATTTGACCCCTTCCGTAATGACCCTGTGAATTTTCTTCTGCTGCACTCTAAGTATTAAATTAGGTGGGTACCTTTATGGTTGGGGCTTTAAAAACGTGATCGTGAGGTAAATGTTTTAATCCGATAAAAAATTCTGAAAATAATTTGCGTACTTGTGTATAACTGTTCTGTACATATCGTTATTTATTATGTAGATAAGTAAGAAAATAACAGAAAAAAGATGACCTCTAACATTTTTCTAAATAGGAGAGTTAATGTTGGTATAAAAATTAGCAAAACAATTCTAAATGTTTTGTGTGTTTATTACCTATCCTGAAAAAGTAGAATTTCATGGAATTGGACGGTCAATAATTTGTAACATTATATTAAGTCTAGGTAAAGCTGACCGTAATAATATTTAATGTTTTTTTTTCATTTTTCAGTCTGGTGATTTTAAGCTTCTATACCTATATAGATATTATAAAATAAAGTCGCTTTTAGTGTCTGTCTCTGTGACTGCGTTGTTATTCTAAATGAAGCAACGGATTTTGATGCGGTTAAGAGTCCTGCACACAGGCGCGACGCGAGACCGGTAGAACAATTTCCGTGAAGTTTTCCACGTAGAAATTGTTCCACCAGGGTCGCGTCACGCCCTCCCGTCGCGCCTTTCTGCAGGAGCATATGGGTTTTAACCATCATTTAGAGAACTAATTCGGAAAAGTTACAAGGATACATTAATATTAGGTAAAGTTCAATGTACTTAAAGAAATCCCCATAATTTGTCAAGTTGTAAAAACCGTGCAAAGTAAAGGCGGGTCGCTAGTAATAAGTAAAAAAAAAACTAAGTATATGTAATCACATTTCTCCGAATTTAAACGAACTATTTAAGCACTTAAATAATGAGTGTAACTCAATGACTAAAATAAAGACTTCATTATTAAAACCCAAGTTTATTTGAGCTAAGACACGCTGCGGTTAATCGCAGCTATTCATTATCTAGTGCTGACATAGAACGGCTACATTTTCAAGCGAAAAAAGCATTAAGTTTGCAAAAAGAAAACAAATAGGGGAATGCATTAGCGATTTTGTTCACTGTTCAGCGCCTACTTTTTAGTTTGGCTGCGTTTCTTTATCACGACAATTTATTGCAACTCAGTGCAAAATGTTACTTGAAATCGCGATATCATAAAATTAGTATTCGTGACACTTCCGTACTTGGTTACCATTTTACGAGTATGGTAGGTATTATTAATAAGACGGTCCATACATGCCTTTGGTTAAATAATAACAGCCGCACGGGTCGGTAGAAGGTTAAGGTACACATGCCGCGGTCGGTTCGAGGATGGATGTCCATCCGACCCCGAGACCCCCCGGGGTTCTTGATAAAGAGACCCCTCTGTACCTCGGAAAGCACGTTAAGCTAGCTGTTGGTCCCGGCTGTCATTCGTAGATCTTTGACAGTCGTTACTTGGACTTTGGGTAGTCAGAAGCCCAAAAGTCTGACATCCAGTCTTACCAGTGTTACACAGCAACTGGATTGTGGAGGTCAGATAGGGAGTCGCTTCAAGTAAATTACTGCCGACCTCAGCACAGTTGGGAAAATATTGTTTTATTTAATTTAATATCCCTACTATTAAAGATTTATTCTGATGAACTTTCATGGTTCACTGTTCTTCAAAAGCCGTCAAGGGTTTCCGGGAAAAGCCGAAATATTAAATTTAGAGCAAAATATATGAAATAAATGCCTACATGAAAGACACAAGAGGAAAAGGAGTAAGAAATGCGTACGTACGTAAATATACTCCCACATAAATGTTGTGATAATGGTAATATAGAAAAAATATACATGTAAGAAGATTTTAATGACATGATATTATATTATTATAAACTTATGATCCAATAATAAAACCTGGAAAAATGCAGATGTAATAATATACAAGATATTATCTAAATATGAAAACACAAAAAATAAATAAATAAGATTGCAGTCACTTGTAGTCACAGGCAATGAGTGTAGTCACTTGAAATATCAGTTTTAAAAAAAACAGTTTTTCCTGTGTAACAGACGTAATGGGTATCGATATCTTAGCACGATAAAACGAAAAAAAAAACAAATTTTCTATACTCATACTTCAAGTTCAACACTACCGAAAAAAATCGAACTAGGTATTACTTTTTATCGTCTACAGAGTTTCGCTAGCTAATTTGATTTGACCCTGTGTACACCTTCCCTTGGAGGGATACAGGTGTCACGCTATGTTATATTCTAATTTTAAATCAACAATAAATATGTAATTAAAAAGGACGCTAACATCAACTTACCAATCCTTACTAATATTATAAATGCGAAAGTGGGTTTGTTAAGCTTGACACTAAATCGGCTGAACGGATATAGATGAAATTTCGCACATGGGTAGACCACGACCTGGGTTAGGACATAGGATATTTTTTATCCCGGTAGAACTTTCCCGTGGGATAATTTCCGACCTCCAAGCGGGCGAAGCCGCGAGCAAAAGCTAATTATTAATATACCTATAATTAACAATACAAGGTACAAACCCAGTCACGAAAAATTAATTATGAACTCTTCGCAGACAAAATAAAGCTCTTTGACAAGTTCCACTTTCAATTAGAATTGATTAGTTGAGAAGTTTATTTGCGATTAAAACAGACCTTGATTGTTCACGTGTCTTTATAGTACAAGCAATAATTTTATAAACGACCTAAAATAAATTATTTCCTACAATTTTAAACTAGAACCTATTTTGCTGACCGAAGATGTGACTGTTTCTAGACCAAATGCCAGGGGAACGATTATATCAAAGGAAGGTAGGGAGGTATTTATCTTACTGTAACTAGAGCATTGGTGGCCCAGGTGTTAACGGCCCCGACTCACGAGTTGTAGGCTATGGGCTCGAGCTTAGGCGGGCGCTTTACTTTTTGTAAATAATTTCATCACTACCTACTGATTTTATTGACTTTATTATAATTTGTTTTTGTTCTTATTTTATTTTAATTTAAGTTTAATATTAGTTGTACATTTTTAATTTGTTCTGCAGAGCCGATTTTGATATTTGCTTTAATTCTATTTAAAAAAATATTGTTTATTTTTAAACTTAATTTTAAGTAAGATAATTTTATCTAATTGCTGCATTTATACTTGCATAGTAATTGTAACCTAAATGGAAAGAAGTCACTGGCTCCTGAAATACAGTTACTTTAACCTAGCTCTGGAGCCAGGGTCTCAAATGTTTTGTATGCTGTGTATGGCAATAAAGAATTTATTTATTTATTATTTATTACTACTGCTCATAAAACGGTGAAAGAAAATTGGAAGACATGTGACATCTACCAACCCTCACTAGATTTACCTACAGCCCAGCACTCCCTCTCGAAGAGAGGAGGCTTGTGTCCCAGCAATTATAGGCCTTATCCTCTTTTCATTATCCTAGGAACATTATATACTGATTATGTTTATTATATACTATTATTATATACCATACTTACTAAGACTCGAGTCGAAAACGTGGGTAAACTCGAATTGTTTTTTAAGACTTTATTCACATTCAAAATGCTTTATAGGCTATGATAGTTTTGTGTTCAATTTTTTTCTCGAATTTAATAATAGTCTCAAAACCAATAGTTTATTTGAAAGACACTTTTGAACGTCAAAATGTACCTACCAGAAAATAGAGGTTGATCCTAGACGTCCCTTTTATATGGTGAAGAATGTGCAAGAAATTCCATAGTTACTTTAAAAAAATATTTTACAATATTTTGTATACAATTAATTATATATGAAGACGGTGTGATCCGTGATCACAGCACCTATGTTGTTTTAAACAAGACGATGCTGTTCAACACCAGCTTTTAACGGTATCCACAAAATGAAGGATTATTAGTCTTGGCGTAATCACAAAGTTCAGAAAAGTTTATGTTTCCCAAGGGAGTTTCCAAAGAAAATAATGGTTTCGATTCCTAAAACGCTTTACCACAGGTTTTGAAAAATTTAAACGAATTTCCAGTGGACATTTACTTCTAGCTTGGCTGGAGTTTAATTTTTAACAGATAACAGTTGGTAAGCCTCAATTCATTACATACCGAGTCTTGTCCGTGCCTCGTAAAGCACGTTAAATCCGTTGGGTCCCGGCTGTCATTCGTAGATCTTTGACAGTCATTACAGGCTACAGCAGTGCTATTCTGTAACCATCTCACCGTGAAAACTTAGGTGAAGTGAACTGTCAGTCGTCTACCCGATGCTAGGAATTGACACTATTGGCAGCTCACTTCACACTCACTTCACTTAAGTTTTCACGGTGAGATTTTAACAGAATAGACCTGCAGGTCGTCAGAAGTCTGACAACCAGTCTTACCAAAGGTTTTCGTGTTACATAGTAACTGGGTTGTAGAGGTCAGATAGGCAGTCGGTCTATGTAAAATACCCTTATAAAGCTGCATTCGGTTAGACTGGAAGTCGACCATAGATAACAGTTGGTAAGCCTCTTAGACCTTTTTTCTGTCTGAGAACAAGCAATGGCTTCTCAGGTTTCCTGCGGTGGGACAGTAATAGGCTAATATTAGTTTTATAAATAGTTGGTAAGGCAGGAATCATGCGTGAGATTAATAAGTAAGTCAGCAACGTGCCTTAGATATTAGCTCTTAGTAAGAGGCTACAGTTTCTCGTTACGAATGCATAAAGGGTCGTGTTTGTAAGACCACTATATTTCTACTAATTCTGGTAGCGACAGAGTTCTAGGAAATTCAAGGTAACTAAGATGATCTTAACACTGTTAAATGTTGATCTCTTTTGAAAGAAGGGGTCGAAACGAGTAAAATCTCCGAGATCTTAATGCTGAATATGAGCTTGAAAATGACAAATTATGATCTAAGAGACACGAAATTACTTGAATGATGGATGCTGCTGCCCCGCTTCCTACCATACCTAATTCAAGTCCCATAAAAATAATTGAAAACCTCTAGCTTTTGTAACAGACTATGGCCACAATTCACAATAATATGTTCAACTCAAACTAAAAGCATTTATTTCAAATAAACCAATTACAGGCACTTTTTGATTGTCAAGGGGTTGGTCAGTCAGAAAGATGAAGCTAGTTTTCCCATTCCAAAGCGTAGTAACTCGTAACGTAACTCCAAGGAACTTTTAAACCAAAATATGTTACAAAATGTACATAAGAATCAAATAACTTCCGCAGAGAGGTGGGCTGGTTGGAATAATCACCGATGGCCGCCATGACCCATACACAATGGTCCACCTAAAGGACTAAGTGCGCAAACCAAACCCCATAACATGGAACATAGTATATATATATTATATGAATAGTAGTTAACTTGCGTATACTTCCTACCGTTACGCAGGCTTCACACGCAGGCAATATATTAAAACGAAAGCGGCATTGTGCTACGTTTTCTAGTGTTGGCAAGGAAGCGATACCAAAACGTAGATATAAGCAATTTAATGAAATAAAGTATTAAAACACGAGATAACATTCTGATAAATCACAATAGGCATTATAATAATTGCCTGCTTTGTTAGTATGAAAACTAATCAGCCATACAGTATGTTTATGAAGGAAAACTATTTTGTTAACATAATCTGCCCCATTATCTTTTTGGACACCAGAATTATTAAGATAATGACCAATATTTCATGTAACTGCCTGTAATGTCTGTGCTCCTTAAGGAACTACTCACATTTATTCAGCTCTATTCAGCGTTTGCGTATAGAAAACGCGTGAAACGCGTACGCGTCCTTTCAGCTATCCGCAGCTGAAAGGATACGTACGCGTCTCATCCACAATCGTAGTTTTCTATGGGCAAAAGCTGAATAGAGCTGAATAAGTGTGAGTAGTCCCTAAAACGGCAGAATTTTGACCAAAAAGCTATTTTACACGGACCTCTACCTACTAGGTACTGATAATTGACTAACCGTGTTATTCCCGCCAAAATATCTGTTGTTTGGACAGCTGCAGTATCCCTTGAATACTGATAACACACCATGCGATCATCACACCCTGTCAAGTGACTATATGCATGCATTATCCCGAAAGATCGTTCCTTATCGCAAAACCCATGCTAGTGGGGGTCTATTAGGATGTCTAAGGGATGAATGTGTTATGTTTACCCATGTGTACCTTCACGCCCGTAGCAGGTAGGCCGACAAGCATGATGGCACTCTGTTCTGATATTTATTTAGTTAAACGGAAAAACTTGCGGTTTTTACTTAAAGTAATTTAAAACAAAAACCAGTTTCCAAACCGATTCTATGCTAAATTGCTTAAAGTCTGTTAATCCTGGTATCTATAATTTGAACTGGGTTCACTCTCGCAGTTCACTAGTTCCTAATAGCCCGTAAGTCAGCCTTTTAACTTACAGCCACATGCAAACAGAACACGTCTTAACCTGGACAGGTCCTGCCTTAGAAACTAACACCTTACGTCCAAGACTAGATGACACCACACCTTAGATCTTAGCTACACAATCCTATCGTCCTGAAGATTGCAAAGATCTTACATATTCCTTATGTACAAAGGCTCTTGATAGGTACCTCTTTAGGAGTGAACGCTGTGAACAGGGATCCTTAATCTCTGTTTACGCGGTGTCAGTCGACGGGTCGGTAACTCATGTTTAACATGACAGGTGGCGTTACGTGTCGTCTCTCTCAGAGCATTACACCCTGTATATTTAATATGAATATGTTCTTCGTTATTTTTCTTCTTTGAATGTACCTATTCGTTCGTGATACGCGGGTTTTTAAGTATGAATAAGGTGATGTAATCTGCTGTTGTCAAGTGTAATTGGAACATATTTTATGGAACTAACGTACCTATCATAGGAATAAATAAAGAAAACATTGACCAAGTTATAATCAACGGTTGTTTGTCCGTTCTTCCTTGCTAATCATCATTTTTTTAACAAAACATTTTTGAAATTTTTGTAACAAACCACGGCCCTTAAAAGGACAATTTGTTTCTGGAAATAGTAAGATACAGTATCCAATTTGTTGTTAGATCCTAACCAATTACTTAGACATCATACAATTTTTATTTGCCTATACATAGTTTTTTTTGTTTTTTATTAATTTACATTTAAAAATTAATTACATAGTATCATAAAATATCCTAATTAAAAACTATTTCATAACAAAAGAACACGCATTTTTTTTTTTTTTATTTACGCCAAGTAGGTAATATTATTGTGGCTACTACGTATACTTTAAGTCGAATAATTGACCAAATAAATTGATCCGTAATTGAACCCACAATATTATTTGTACCCTTCTATCAGAGGCTTCAATAAAGGATCCCCACTATCCTATAAAAAGTAAGTAATTCAATTAACTTCCTATTAAGGGGAAAGTCGGCATCGTTTGTCGAATTCCCAAGTTTTTGTGGAGCCGAGCTTTGTGTGAATATACACCGTGCCATTTTTGTTGGTTTATAATGGTGGCCCTTTTATTGTAGTCGATATATCTCTCGAAATCAACAAAAATAACTGATTTGGTGCAGTGACATTAAAAAAAGTTACACCTATTTATTAAAAAGAAAAATTAGGTCTGTTATATAATTATTTAATAATTAATCGATTCGAATATTTTATGACCTATATTTAACTAACAATATTTTATTATTTATTAAAACTTCATGCACAAGTAAAAAAATACTGTACGTACAAAGATTTAATGCCTGACACATTTTCTACCGGTCAACCTTACCGGATAGATAGCTCTAAAATAACTATAACATACAAGAATAAATAGTAATACATAAATGCATCATTTTATTATTTTTTATAAATAACCTATAAGTTATTTTATAAATAAATAGTAATAATCATTCACTGCATCACCGTTGTAATACCATAAAAACGGCACGTTGTAATAATAGGAGGGGATGTTTTTCTTTTGTAGGAAACAGTGACCATGTGGCCGAGTGATTTGTTTGTTTGTCTGTGTCATTAGAGATTAGAAACGCCTCCTATTGTTGCCTTAGAAGACTGTCTTTTATTTGAGTGCGTGAGTTTATTAATGATTCTCATCTGTTTTTGCGGTTTCCTTCACAATGATGGGGATGAAATTGTTTGAACTTTATGTACATTCTATGTCTGATTCACAGGTTGGCAGGGAAATCGACGCGCAAACTGTAACCATGAATTCAGATCATGATTCTAGTCCCTCTAGCGTAGATTATTCCCAGGATATCAATTAAAATCTGCTGTGTCTTTGAAAAATGCAATACCTACGCGGTCAAAATGTATGCAAAAACATTTTTTAAATAACCGACAAAAAATTTGAATTTTATGTCCCTGCTACCCTGTATAATATTTATTACCTTTACGTACCTAGTACAATTATTGTTATTTGACTGAAATCTTTGAGTAAAATGGTCGCAAACATCCAGGAGTCGCACCCCAAGTCAGTTCCATAAAAAAATTCAGTAGGTACCTGGAGTCTGATATAATTTTCTCCCTGTGAACATTTTCACACTATGACCGCGGCCGGCAGTAATGGACGTTTGAACTGCAGTATAAAATTGATTTATTTAATATTAGTATTATAATGTTAAGCTTGTAATGGGGATGTGTGATGGTAATGACACATTACAAGCATAACTGGCGAAATGTGGGTGTGATAAACGCCTCTGCCCACCCCTTCGGAAAACACGGGCGTGATCTTTTATTTTGTTACATTATTGAGCAAAACTGAAGTGGAAATGTGTGTTCCATGTATTTCTAGGAACATTTGAATTTCTATGAGCCCTTGAATTACCTCTAACGTGATAATAATCGATTTAGTTACGATATTGGGTATTATGCTCGATTTTGATTGATATAATAAAATATCGAGTCGAAGGCTTGATATAGCGATAAGGTTCTTTGATATTTATAAAATAGAGTATAATGTTGAGATATTATGTATACGTTTTGGTGTAACGTTGATTTCTTATTGGTTGACTTTCTTATCTTTGAAAAACCCCAAACCTAGGTGAAAAAGTTTATCTCACACTGATAAAAATGACTATAGACTACTTCTTTAATCTGTCTTTCATACAAAAATTAAACGCTACAAAAATAAAGAACTTTTGTTTAGAATTAAACAGTTTTAAAATTGATTAAAAGATGAGTTCAGTGATCAGACTTAAAACTAGCATTACTTAAAACTCGTTTATAGCCTTTTGATTGGTTGAAACTAGTTTTAAGTAATGAGTGTGTGAGTGTACGAATGAGTCTTGAGTGTGGTTCTGTAATATGGGCCTTAGGGATTTTGAATGTTTCCAATTGAGTGCCTACGTCACACCGAGTGTTGCGACCATTTTTTTAAAATTATTTTGTCATGGTGGTTTCGATATACCAAGATATTTGACATTGACGTATCATTATGATTACAAAATTTATAGAAATCTGCACGAAAACGTCCTTTTGACATTAAACAATATTATAAAAATCGACAAGAATTATTCATTTAATTATGATACAATATTGTAGAACAAAGATTGTAGCTTTGTTCTAAATATTGTATTACTGTGTAGCCACAAAACATAAAATACACATTGAGTTCTTAATTGTAGCTATACACATTGATACAGTAACATCAAACACAAATTGTAGATAATCAAAAGAATTCTTGTCGATGTATACAATATCTTTTTGAGGCAGACAATTGCGTAACACACGATCAATTATAATCTGAATAATTTTGATGACATTTTCGATATTCTTCATATTTTCGAAGAATTTGTCTGCCCAACAACCTAAATAACGCAATGAATGTTGTTGAACCGTCACAATGAAACTTTGATCGTGTGTTAGGCAATTAGGGTGCTGCATAAGTTTTACTCGCCATAAATATGACAATAGAGAGAGCACTTTGTAGGTACCTCTAGCAAGGACCATTAAAATAAATTATAAAACTTTCGACAGCTAATAGAAAACAATAAACAGTTTATGATCTGTGACGGACAAAATTAACGATTGCACGTGCCGAGAGCGAAACGAGTTAGGGGTGTTCATCATGTGAACTTTCCCGGTTTATTTATTCCCGGGGCCTTGCCAGAGCGGCTTAATGGCGCCTTAAGCGGTAATGTGTGGTCATAAATTAAACGATAATAAGTTCGGACAACAACACTGCCGTTAATGACTGTGAGGCGGGAGATAGTGTGACGTCGTAGACGGACCCTTCGACACTTTCTTCAGTTATCTGCGAGCCGAACACGCGTCCCTTCCGGGGAGCTAACCCGGGCAGCTATCCCGGGTTCATACGCCTAGTGCTGTTCATATTGGCGTTTGCGGGATATTTTTTTATCGGGAATGGTTATAGTAATATTTGCTGTAGGAAGCGGCTTTTAGGGGTGGGTGTTTGCAAAATAATATGCTTTAAAAATGCACTGAAAGGGTTTAGGGAAGTTTTTACACAATATGTCCAGAAATTTTTCATTGTTGAATGCTACCTGGCGAAGGATTGTTACAAGTTTACATTTCAAGGAAACATTGATTTTCGAAAAATTGTATTTCTTTGAATAATTTTTGTTTTCGAGTATTTACCGACGCAATTAAATACATTATTTCATCATGTCTAGTTTTACAAAATAAAAATAAACTTATCTATAAATAAAAACGAGATATGGTCACAAGTCTACAACATTGTTTATCGGTGCACGTAGAAGAATTTTCTTTGATAAGTTGTATAGTTTCCATTGTTTCGCAAGGTCATAGAAATATATAGGTACCTACAATAATTGGCTGCTCTCGAGAAAAGAAATGAAAGTTTAAAAGATTATCGAGTAAGTTTATTATTTGCTTGTTTCTGAACAATATTGACCATGTTGGATTTACTATAATTCTTATTATGACCGCCTAGATATGCCTAGATATGCTGACTATTGAGAGAAGATTTTAGATATGCCAATTTTCAGCGGAATAATGATACAGGTGAATTTTTACCTCATAACTATTTACACGTCTTACTTAGTTATAAATCTAAATTATATTAAATTAAATAAAAAAATAATTAATTAATTATACATAGTATGTACAAATATTTATCGAAACTTCAAAAGGGGAGAAGAGCTCACTGGGCATCAAAAAATTCGTCCGCATCGCTGTCAATGGGGAAAGTGCCCAAAAGGCTGGCAGCATTGCCGCGTTGAATGGCAATGCTGATCCTTTGGGTTAAAAATAGGCCAGCGTTCTGGTCACGTGAAGGGTCGACCAGCCACTTGGTGATGTTGATGATACAGGTTGATAATGGATTTATTGAATGTGAACTGGCTACACGCTAAGAACTTCTAATTTTTTTTTTTAAATAAACTTCTAATTGAATTCGTCAACAATAAAACAACATTTCTGGTCGAAAAAGGAGACAAGATAAAATAAAAAAAAAAGTGAAGATTTGTGTGTACTTGGCGCAGGACTATTTATATTTTAAGTTAATGATTTTATTTGTTCGCAAATCGTTCATACCAAAAAAAAAACACCTATAGAGCGTTTTTATAATTACTAACGTGACGATATTATCGTGGACATCCACGGCAAGGCATAATCAGCCTACAATGTTCCACTGATGTGAGACAGGCCTACTCTCGGTGAGAGCCCGTCAACGGCTA
The DNA here is from genome assembly GCA_914767815.1 of Eupsilia transversa. Taxonomy (NCBI): domain Eukaryota; kingdom Metazoa; phylum Arthropoda; class Insecta; order Lepidoptera; family Noctuidae; genus Eupsilia; species Eupsilia transversa. Next base: position 7,744,856 of record OU611874.1, read on the forward strand.
GGAAGGATCACCAATTCACCATTTAAGAGAACAGACATTCTCAAAAAAACAACATAGTGATGTACAGTCGCCAGCACATCAAGCTACCCAAAACTGTCAAACTTTCCCAATCAAACTTGAACCTAATGCTTTAGCGATAAAGTTTAAAATCTACTAAAGAAATTTGACGGATTTTAGTAGCTTGATGTGCTGGCGACTGTACAAAAATCCAAGCCAATGTTTTAACATTTCGTTCGTCGTTGTCCTTTTTAGCTTTGTTCACTTCCATGACAGGCTTACTTTGTACTGCGCAACCGACGATCAGACATACGGTTGTGCCTATGACGTTCATGTCCTTTTTGGGCAAAACAACAGTTTGCCCAGTCGATCGTGCATGCTGGGCAAGGGAGAACTCTGATATCTGTGTTTTTCGCCTTGGTTATATTATAGATTTTTGAATTGTGGTGGAAGTTCTGTGTGTGCCCTAAATACAAGATTTATCCATCTATCTAAATAAGTTTGTTAAAATATAAATACTTAGCTGGGCATCGTGACCCTCTAAAAAATAATTGTCGGGAATAAATCTATTGTAATATTCTTCTCGATGTTGCTCGCTAGAGAGTTCTCCATGATTATAACCTGGGTATATATGCCCACCCTAATTATCATGCCTATATTGAAACAAACAAAAATACTGGTTAAATTACTTTCGCATAGGTACATATTATAGTTTTCAGCCGGAATGGATTTATATTGAAACTAGCGCCCGTCTCTGCTTTGCACGGTTTTTGCGACTTCACAAGACAACGAGATTGCTTTATTATACGAATGTTTAATTTCTGAGTATTAAGCTTCCGGAATAAATACTCTAAATGATGGTGTAACTGCATCAAAATCCGTTGCGTAGTTTAGAAGAACAACGCATCCACACAAAAACGAAAAACTACTTTCATTAATTTTATTCGGTACTAGCTGCTGCCCGCGGCTTCGCCCGCGTGATTGTCGGAAAATACCCCATACATCCCCATGGGTTTTAAGTATAAATATTGAGTTTCGAGTTAATCGGACAGCGCTTTAAAATTCTTCCATACAAACACTGACACCCCCCAATCCCCCTTTAGGGGGTAATTTAGAAAAACAAAAACTACAAACTTTATAATTTATTTAGATAACTATTCGTGCGAAGTTTCATATTTATTACCTCAAGGAATAAGATTTTTCATACAAACTTTCATCCCTTATTTTACCCCCTTAGGGGTTGAATTTCGAAAAATCCTGATACACGTTATTCTTAATTTTTGGGTTTAAGTATAAATATTGAGTTTCGAGTTAATCGGACAGCGCGTTAAAATTCTTCCATACAAACTTTGACACCTCCCAACTGTAGGATAGGATACTTTTCCGGGATAAAAAGTACCCAGTGTGGTGCCCAGGATACTAAAGAATAATTATACCAAGTTTCATCGCAATCGAACCGGTAGTTTTTGCGTGATACCTGAACAAACAGACAGACAGACAGACAGACAGACAGACAGACAAAAAAAAAATTAATCACATTTTTGGGTTCGGTGTCGGTCTAGTAACACCCCCTGCCATTTATTTTTTTGATATTTTCAATGTACAGAATTTTCACTTCTACAGATTTATTATAAGTATAGATGTGTAGATTCGGCCAGTATAAACATCGATAAACTACTAACAAAATGTTAGATATTGATACTTTAGTCTAGAATCAGTTGAAAAGCCCTGGTTTTCCTAGGACCGATAGTGTTATTGAGTTCTTCCGTCAGAAAATTTCTCTTTACCCCGAGTGCTCGCCTTATGCTTGGTAGAGAGTTCGATTTCCGCAATAGGACAAATATTTATATTGGTTCCAATGTTGGTTCCAAGTATGTAATGGTGGCCACGGCAACGTAAGTGGCTTGTGTAAAATCGTGTTATGCGGTAGGTATTGCTTTTTCACATCTTTGTGAGTAATATGACAAGGACAGAAATAATTTGTGAAAAGAAAGGTGCGTGTTTATGATGGTTTCTCGAGCGAAAATTAGGAAGATTTATTAGGTATATTTCTAAAATCGACATAAAGAGAATGTTATTTAAATAACCTAAGTCATAAGTACAAGACTTCCACTTTAAAACTAGAATTTTCAACAACAAAAAATCGAAATGGGCTGATTATGTCAATGTTGATGGATGTTATATTTGACAGATAAATAGTTTTAAGTTACCTATAGATATACTTAAAACTGTTTGAGAACCTAGTAACCCTACTATCATTAAACTATTATCAGATAAAACCAGTCTATAATTAAATTGATACGCTGCCTAAATCAAACTGAATATCGACAAAACATTCTTCGAATCCCAGTTTTACCTTTTGTATTGTGTTTCCCCGTGTACCTTATACACCTACCTATGTTTATCCTCCGTGGCTCAGAATTGATCGGTAGGTAATTACTTAAGGGGAACGTGGTTCTAACTTTCAGGATACACATGGAACTAATCAAAGAAGTAACAGGCTGCTTGTTGCTGGTATTAAGTGCTGATTTAATGTTTAACTTGCTTATAATAAGGGTTTCTTTGGCATGGTGGTATGTGACTATTTAGTTTTATTATATGGAGTATTTAAAGACAAGAATACAGGTTTGTTAAGTTACACAAAAAATTACAGGAACTGGCTATCTTATCTCTAACTGCCGAAACAAACACAACAATGCTGTTAACATTGTAGTTATGGCGACAGACTTAGATGAGATGGTGGTACCAACGAAACCGAGCCAAATTCCATGCAAATCCGTTCAGCCGTTTTACCGTGAAAGAGTAACAAACATAAAAACAAACAAATAATAAACAAACTCACTTTCACGCATTTATTATATTAGTTAGGTAATGGTTGATACTAATTGCGCTTGCCACATTTTAACCAAAATGCTATAGGATAAAGTATTTTTGATTGAAAAATTGTTCGAATTTACGTTGCGTTTACTTCGCAAGTTCATGCTAGGGCCTCAGAAATGTGGCTGGTACTTACAGTATCCGGAATGAGACAAGTAAGGCCAAGAATGGTTGGCGAGAGGTCGTCAAAACTGCCATGAGCGCAAAACTTCAGTCGTTGAGTATGCACATGACCATACGAAGTAGTTGTCATAGTCTAACAGCTGAAACTATAGCTGAACAATTTGTTAACTTCATGATATTTGCTTCGAAATAAATAATTTATTGATTCATTAGTCAAACGATTCTACGACCTTGAAACTCTTATACTGGAATACCTAATTTTCTATCTCCATCACCAGACTAGACTAGACCTATCAGATACTAATTTTCCTTTTTTTTACGAAAACTACACGAGTGCAAATTTCAACTCTATGATTTGGGGTTTTTGGGTGAGAAATCGATGACAAGATTGGACTGTTTAACCACCACCGAGTAAGTTCTTGTGTACTAGCTAGCTTACCGAATAATTTCATTAAAAAATCTGTTCCATTGATTTATCAACCAATCTAGTATTTATTTTTCTGGACACTGTAACAGGCTCTTAGTTAGAACAATACCAATGTCAAGCTTTTCTTTGGTCTCAGAAACGAACTGAAATGTATCGTTTCATTACAATAACATCTAAAAACGGTTATCTAACTCAGAACCAATTAGCTCAAAGACTCGACGAAAAATTTCGTCGAGTCGTTGAGCTAAATTCTGAATTGAGCTACACGATTACTGACAAATATCCACTCAAATGTGTGATACTTTCCTCAAAAGACCATCTCAGACACTAATCTGCATGGTCTTCTTATGGCCTGACCAAGATTTTTTCTGGAATTTAAAAGAGACTGGGATCTCTGAGTTTGTTTCGGTGTTTCTTCTCAGATTAGTCGGATAGGAAACCCCGACCTCATCTAGTTTTAAAACATACTTTATATCTCGCTGCCTGAAGTCTTACAGTACCGCCGTCAATAAATAGCTTTACTCCGTCTATAGTCGGTTACACATTGTTTCCTAAATTACCGCAAGACGCAAGACTGCACGCCGCGAGACCGCGTTCGCTTGTAAGACAGGTGTAAGTTCGTTAACGTTCTCGTCGTAAAGCGATCCACTAATGATATTGTGCTTAAGGACGATGTGATCGTTCCCCCATAAACGTATTTTATGCTAAATGGTTGTTACCACACCAATGTTTTTGTAATTTCAAAAGAAATAGTCCCAATAAAAATAAAATGGCGTATAAAATAAGTATTAAATAACCGTTTTTAGTTGTTATTGTAACGTTACAACAATACATTCATGAATATGGAAGAGAATAACATTCAATATGAAACATATTTTTGTAATAGCTGTCCAAATTGGTACATGACCTAAGTAACGTACAGGGGGCATATTAGCCTGTGTAGCAATTAGACATGGATTAATTATGATGTTAATGAACATTATTTTATTAGTTAAATGACACATAATTCGAACACTGAGGAAACCTGACCTTTTAGTACCTAAATGTAAGTCTCAAATCGCCAACACACATTGTGCAAGTGGGCTGATCGCAATGCCCATACCTTCCGCGTATGAAAAAAGAAGCCTTTTAAGTAAGGGTATTAAAATGCAAAACATAATAAAAATATATAAAATTATTGTGATATCTACAATTACTGATATATTGATATTTCCCTACAGTTAAAATCATTCGTTGTCTTTAATTCCTAATAGCGAGTGTTTTCCTTACAAAAAGGGTTTGTTTGAATGAGGAATAACGAAAATGTCGTGAGGAAAGTTTCGAGTATGAATGTCGATGGCTATAAGAGTAGGGGAAGACCAAAGAAACGATGGATGGACTGTGTGAAAGATGATATGGTTAGAAAGGGAGTGACTACCGAGATGACGACTAAAGAGCAGTATGGAAGAAAAAGACTTGTTGCGTCGACCCCAAATAAATTGAGATATGGAATGATGATGTTTGAAAGAATCTGGCCTGAGTCAAGAAACGTTGCATTTACAAAAAGGCATTTCCTGAATAAAATAAAGTGGAAAAGATACTGATGACTGCTTATTATTTGCGAATTAATTATTATCGATTGTCTCAGTGTCTCATAAGTTCCATTTTCATAACTGAAATCAATGTATAATGATATGCCATGAATGTTTTAGTGTTTTTGTTCGACCTTTAAAGAAATGTTGTTGTAAATTATTCTTTTATGGAAATGAATAGCTGTGTTGGCAGTAATACAAATAAAATTAAGACTAATAATAGGTAAGTAATACACGCACTCATTCCCAGTATGATTATTGATCCACTTTAGTCAATAAATACATGCTGACATAGTTTTAACTCGTTACTATTTTCAACCCGCTTTCGACGAGTTTTTAGGGTTCCGTGTTTCAAAAGGAAAAACAAAACCCTTATACGATCACTCGTGTGTCTGTCTGTCTGTTCGTCCGTCTGGCACAGCCAATTTGCTCCGAATCTGCTGGACCAATTTAATTGAAATTTGATACACATATACATTTCTGTGACCTGAACACGGACGTGTAACGTAAATAAATGAATTTTGAATGTGAGGTCCAAATTAAAAAATGTTTTGGAAACTGTACCGTGTGACATATAAATGAAAAGGCATGTTGTAAGGATCTCAATTTTTTTTTAAATAATTTTAAAATAAATACTTTTAAAGATATTTAAGAAAATATATAAAAATTTACCATTGGGCCCCTTATCTCCGAAACTACTGAGCCTAAAATTTTGGAAAAAAAATACAGTCTAAATAGCATGGTAAATCTCTCAATATCGTGCGTAAAAACTTACATCTGCAGTTGGAATGTATGGAAAAATATGTTTTTCAATAATGTTAAGTTTGTTCTTGGGATAAATTCATCCCAACTAAATTCATCCCAACCCTTCATTGTACGTGGTCCAACACGCACTTGCTCGGTTTTTTTTAAATCATATACTCGAAACTAAGGCTGAGTTTGTTGTTTTTTTAGATTTCGTGCAGTGTCTAAGGAACCCTATTACTAAGCCTTAGGTCTGACTGTCAGTTACAGGGCTTTATTTTAAGTGACGGGGAAGAAGATGTGTATTGTGTGGCATGAAAAGAAATCAATGATGGTTAAATGGCTGTCAAGAAAATATGCTAAAGCCAGTTTTTTAAATTAATAATTCAATTCATTCAAGTCACTTAAAAAATATGTTATTTCGAATATAGAAAATGGATTGGTTATCGAGCTCTTAGGCGATAACACAAACGTTGGAAACAAATTAAATAGTTTTTGAATCGAAAACACAATTCAATAGCATTGTGATTAAAAAAAATTGCGACTACCAAAATAAGTATCAACATAAATACGAATAAAATCTTAAAACTTAATAAACGATTTTAATATAAACGATAACTCTCATCTCTAACAACAATCTTTATTTTGCTGCGCCAGACACCCCACGATTGTTCTTAAGCAAATGTTTACATAAGCATGTACATTGTGGAATGCAATAAAGTATTGCGTATTACCGACGAACAAACATACATCACACACACAAACATACCCCTATCACACACATACACATATACACACTTCGATGCATAAATACTAACATATTATATCCCTGACTCTCAAACTAATTTTTGTGAGTCAATTACTGCATCAAAATTTACTTGAGTCACATATCTTTTTCCTGCCATGATATTATACACGGTGATTTTTAATTAACTGTTAACCTTTCAGGAGGTGAAAGTTCTCATGATGATAAACAACTTTCACTATGGGACCAGCTAGGAAATAGCAAATAAAATAATACATCTAACAGCTGATATTTTTTTGATATTTCAGAGTTTGTCTATATAAAATGTTCGTCATGGTCGGTGTACAAGTACATAATAGAATAAATGTAAATGGCGAAGATAGTGATGTCCTGATATACAGACCTCGAGCCTAGTTTAGGCGCCAGTCTCCCACAATATTAAATAAAAAATATGGATTTATACAACTGTGATTGCTCTGTTTTTTGTTTTATTGTGGCGAGAGAATAAACTATTTTTATTATTATATTATATTAAATATTATGTGTGAACGAGTATTTTCAAAAAATCTTTTTAAATTACTTTACCTACGTTTTATCATAGCCTTACAGGAGACTCCTTCTGCGAGTAAAGAAAAAGCAAGTGGAATAAACCTGATGCACCGGGTTTTAATATGACTAATTCTTAGGCCCGCTAGCACCACGAATGACTAAGAGCGAATTTCACCAATAAAACTTAACGCGATCAGCACATCTAGAACGCGTTCAAAAGCTGTCTGTGTCAAATATTCCATAACAAGATCACACTGACAGCTCCTGAACGTGTTTTAGATGTGCTGATCGCATTCAGTTTCATTGGTGAAATCCGCTCTAAATAGGTTAAGCGCTAAACAGCGAGTTTACTGCATCTTTCTGTTTCTGTCAATCTTTGGAAGAAGATAGAGACAGAATGATGTTTTAAATATCAGTGAGTGAGAGAGACATACTTCTGCGGTCATGTAATTTTATGAAAATACGCAGATTATTCCATATTGTGTATGTATAATTATATACATAAACCGAAGCTTCAGGCACGTGTAAGTAATTTCTTAAGTAATTAATAGTGTATTTAGAGATGTGTAACAAGATCAAATATCTTGTGTGTATCTTTAGAGGTTTAGACTGTATGTAATAAGGGAGTTTATTAATTGCTGAGACAGTTAAAATTTGATTTGAGCAGTGTAGTGTAGTCAGACGTAGATTTAGGTATGTACAGGTAATTTCGTTATTGCTTTAGGTAGACACTTTTCCACAAAAAATCTCAGGATGTTTAACCTTCTCTCAAGTTGAAACTGTCACATTGCAGTATTGGTCTTTTAGCAAAAATAGACATTGACGTTTTATGACGTGCAAGTGACTTGCAACCTTAGAGTTTTAGCAATTACGGGGTCGACTAATACGTATTTTCCTTGCACCTCTATAGAAATTCACCTATATGAGGAATGGGTACCTGTTTCAGTGTCCAAAATCAAAGGTTATTTATTCAAACCAGGGAACGAAAACCTTTATAAATTACGGTACAGGTATCGAAGAATTTTGGTTACTTCTACGACTAAGGTTACCGCTATCTGGGTAACCCAAGAAGAAGAAACATGTTACCTCTTTTAGGTGACCGTTAAAGAGTAACAAACATCCATCCTCATAAACTTTACGTTTATAATATTAGTAGGACTCTAACACGGTTAATTGACCAAGGTGTCAAATTGCTTAATAATTAATTTCCCTGACTGTCTACTGGTATTTTTTTGTATAGTTTTACTCATAAACTTGTAATAAGATCGTGGCATTTTAGTTTTCCTGCGTGGGTTTAATTCTCGCACAAGAAGCCAAAAGATTGAAAACTCCACGGAGACTAATTGTGATTTTTTTTATTGCTTAAGACGCGTAGGTAGACCTGTAGTCTATCTAGGTTCGGTAAATTGTAAAGTAGGTAGATAAGTACTGTTATTATGTTGGTTCGTTTCTGGTGGGCGAACAGGCGTAGGTACAGTCGAGTGCATTTTAATATGTCGGTATACACTAAGCAAAATTTAAAACGGATTTTCTCGTGAAATACTATAATTGCAACTTTGACTTTGAGACTATATATACTATGGGTTCAACAATATTATGACCTATTATATAGTATCGGTTCCAAAAAACTTTTTTTTTAAACCGTTAATACGGTTAATTATTTTTAATTAAATTTTAAAGTTAATGAATTCCGACAATTTTAAAATAAACAAACATATATAAACGCACGTTTCTGTTGACTTTGGTGCTTTAGCGGAATAGTAGATGTCTTATAACTAATAATTATTACACTCTAAATAAGGGTTAAAAAATACCAGTCAGCTTTTAAAATATGTTCCTTATAACTAGTGCTATTACTTGTAAAGATGTATTGCTATGATTTTAAATCCTGGCAAACGGATGGTTAGTGTTATTTTTGTCCTAGGTCAAGAGTAATGTAGGACCGCCTATTGGGTTAACCTTTGTAAACTGTCCAAATTTATGGTTAATTTTTATGATGTACATAATAAAGACTAGGTATTCTATCTATCTAACGTAAAAAAAGCCTTAAAGTACCTATTGTTTTTTACCGCAGTGTTTAATCTCAGAGCTACCTTTGACGGAGAATGGGAAAGCCAATCTTTCTTTCTTTTCTTTCTTAGAAAAACGTTTCCCCACACTAGGATTTTCTCCTGTATCGTGGGTGCGTTAACAAACATTTAAACTGACATATCAAACAGCCAGACCCGGAACAACTACATGTAGGTCATACAAATATTTGTTCCGTATGGGAATAGAACCCGCGACACGCAGCGCAGCAGTCAATCGCTTAACCACTACGCCAACCATGCCGTCAATACCGGGATTACCACACATAAACATGCATTAGAAGCATAAATATGACAAAACTAATAATTAGACCTATAAAAGGTTAAATGTAACTAACCAACGACTTTAAGCACTTCCTTATCTAACAAAAAGTTAAAATGCGAAATCTCACAATTAATTCGACTGTAACGTTTGAATTTGTTTGCTACTTTAGTTCCGGACTGGTCATGGCCTTAGTCATTTATGTGCAAAACCGTCCTTTGTGGCTTATTTACACTACAAACACGGCTCCGGCTAGTTTCAATAACAAACGAAAAACACGAATGTACCCTAATTACTAAACTAACCTAAATATATGAATACAATGCTAGACATGTACCTATTATTAGCCTTTTAGTACGATTTAGTACACGACATTCCTAGTCAATGCCTTAGTTTGGGCTAATTGAACACTAATTGTTTATAGGAATTAGGATTTTTTTCATCTGTACTGTTAAATAATAATAAGATTATAATGAGGTAAAATTTGTTAGTTTGTATGTAGGGGTTCATCTTCGGAACTACTGATCCGATTCCGAAATTAAATTCTTTCACTAATGGAAAGCTAAAGTATTGCCAAGTCTCATAGGGTATATTTTAGGTAAAACAAACGATTTGACGCAGACAAAGTCGCGGGCAGAAGCTAGTACAAGATAACTTAAACAATATGCCACTAGCGAAAAGTACTATTAAGCCAATGCCATTCGTGAGGGGAAGAACCCATTTTGTTTTTCAATTCCAATTACAAACCTTTAATTATGTTTTCGAAATTTCGAATACCGTAACATCAAATAATACCACGTAATTAGTTTGTATCTGAGGCTTAATTTAATTTATTACTCGATTTATTTACGTCTTTCTTGTGACGGATTCCTTATTAATTAATATTTAATAGAAGATATTTTCATGTTTTCCAGTAGACATTTAAATGTGAGTATTTTTGGAGGTAGATATTTCCAGTTTAACTTAAAAAACATTAATACGTTTTTCTCAGTTCTTTCTTAACATATTTTATTAACACTTTCAGTATAAATCAAGGGTCAGCACATGGATTTTCAGCATTGTATTCCGCCATTACATTATACGTCAATTCTATACAATGTACACACAAGTACCCAAGTCCTACTCAGAGGCACACACGAACATTGAAGGATCTTAAAAGGCAAGAACGGACGTAAAACTCGAGGGTATTAGTTAAGAAGAAAAGGTACTTCTAAAGCTAAGTCTACAAAGCGTTTTTACTAATTATTTTTCCTTTTATTTCGTACTGGCAACGTAAAGCGATTTTGACAATACGGTGAATAGAAAACAAAGGATGCTCGAATAAAACCGTAAGGGCTCGTCGCCATGATCGGAGTTCCCCTTTGCTTTGTTTATGACACGAGTGAATAGAAATGTTGGGCTAGATCACGGACGACTACCTAATTTAATTATGTTATCCTTATCTTTTAAAAGGAGGATTTATTTTGAAGATGTTCTCTGTTTTATACACCCACGAAAGAAAATAAGGAGAGGATGTTAGCTTAAAAGAGGCGATTTGGAAACTAATGTTTAAAATTGCTTTTTTTTTTTTTGTAATAAATCACGTCAATGAGTCTAACTATATTAACTGTAGAGAAATCCGTTTACTTTATTAATAAAACAACAATAATAATACTTACGAATCCTAATAGAAAAAGTTGTCCACTTGCAATTCAATTCATAAATCACTTCAATTACGAATCAACAAACCAACTCAGAAACCGATTTTCAAATTTAGAAAGTTACGATTGAGGATGAAAGTTTTCGTAGACGTGTGTCAGCTACGAGACTACGAGGGGAGGTCTACGAGCGCGGCGTAGCGTCCGCCCTGTTCGAAGGGGCGCGTAGCACTGAGCGCCGGCTCTTGACAAGACAATCTTTGCCTGTACATAGTGGTACTCAACAGACAACAGCAACTTGTGAGCTTTCGCACGGATAACGGGCGTAACGGGAGCTTTGTCTTCCACCCGTTCTTTTAAACTTGCTCTATAGTGTCATATTGTTAATTGGCAGCGCTTTTCACACTTTTACATTAACTTTCATTTCTTCTTCTTAGTCTCTTGATAGTAGATTGGGATCTTGGAAAAACTTCGATCTGGATGTACGGTGAGTTTTGTGATTTTTGTATTGCTAACTTTATATAGGTAGTAACAAAATCAGTGTAGTGATGTGATATAATGCAAGTTTGTGGGGCATAAGCGGCGAGTAAAATTTGCATGCAACCTATATAGGTTATTATTTACTGTAGGTACTCATAACTTTCCGCATAACGGTTCAGAAAGAGAATGTGATAGTATGCTGCTAAAAGCCTAAAATTACATAAGTTTGTTTCACCTACACGATATAATTAGATCCAGGCATGTGAGCGAGCTTTAGCTAAATGGCAAGTTACGCGCGTAACAAACTTGTTAACTAAATTATACGACATTTTCACGTTCCTACTTAAGTAATTCTAATTAATTATAACGACACGGAAAGTATACTTGAAACTCTTAATAAACACGTGCAACAAACATAATACATCGGAGGGTGACAAAAAAGAAAGGAGTACTATAAGGGATGACGACATTTACTCAGTGTATTCTAAAGATCTTTCTCTAAAATACGTTTATTTTCCTCGAAGGCGTACATAAAAACAGGCAAATCACAAAACAAGATAACATTCGCTAGGTCTTCCAGTGCGGGAATCTCATTTTCAATATGTTTTTATAACTTTCAGTGAGGAAATGAGGTGGTGCTCGGGGCGGCGCGCCATTGTCATCATAAACCAGGCGAGGCCTTCTTCATAAATCCCTACCAAATGTACCTTTATACGCATTATGGCATAACATCGAGGAATCTTTTTGCGCCACAGTACTTTGGAACCCAACAATAAAGTATCGTGTTTTGTTTATTGGCTCCCTATGCTGCAGACTTGTGTATACGTGCATTATATGTTCATGAATATATTTGTAATTGTTCTTGTTTGCAACGTTCTACGTATTAACAGAGAACGCATTTTGAGGGTCTGGTTTTCCAGTTGTTCGCATTAAATTGAGCAATTAACTTGCACCAATTTGTAGCTACTATAATACTACAGTATTTATGTGTGGTACGTGTATTTCCAGGAATATATTGCGTGTTATTTGCGAAAAAGTTTGTGCTGAAAATATTACGCACCATTAAACGAGGGTCTTGTATTAACATATGGTATTGTAAAATTAATGACAACAATTATATTGCCTTGGCTACTAGCCAAGTGTCGTGGATAAATTCTTGCCAATATTTGCCTATGTGTGTAGCTAGTAAGTACCCACATGAATCACATCTCTACCAAAGAAAAAAATATTTTTAAAGCAAAGTTTCAATAGTGTAGTATTGCTATTAGAATCGTAAGATTCACATAAAATATGTGTTGGGTTAGCCGTCGATAATATCGTAAGTTTAAAGAAGGTATTGTGTGTAGTATCACAGGTCGTCAACCCATCTCGGTTCACCCGCAGTTCCGTCGACCTTTGCGACACGAAACAACTGCACACCAATATAACTTCACCCCCAAGATAACGTAAAAATATACGCCAAAATCTGCAATCTGCAACTACTTAAAACCACTCTAAGAAGATCATTAGAAACTACTCCGAGGAACGAGTTGAAAAAACAGAAAAACGAAAATGTTTGTTTAATCGTTATGCGGATTGAAATTTTAAAGTGTTCCGTGGCGTTGCAGAATGCAAAAATCTTTTCTTGCTCATTTTTCGCCAGTCCCAACATAATAACTGCTTGTTGGCCCCGCGGCCTCAAGCACTCCACAAGCAATAAGACAGTAATAAATGTTCAGACTTCAGATCCTAAGACAAGAACAAAAAGGAATATAATAAGTAGATATTGTGGATCGGTACTTGTGCGAGTTCAATATTATTGCTTCTTGATAGAACGTTGCGGTCTCGATCCGTTTGCTTTGCTCACTTATCATTATGAGCTCCAATTGTGACTGTGTGCTTTCGTGCTCGGGATTTCGAAGTACTCTGGTCATGTACGAAAAGCATATAGCGGTTCGTGAAGCGTAGGTACGTAATGTATGGCTGAAGATCAAACTGTATTTTTTTTATCGATACCATAATTTAGCTGTTATCAATCTTTTAAAATTTCCGGCACTCATATTATACCAGAAATACTCCAAAAGACTCGTATCAAAATCGTAGGTAGACTAAAAATACATAGTTCTGTTGCTCAATGCCATTTTTTTACCACCGAAAGATATCACCTTAAATTCCTATTTACATTAACAGGGCTATAATGTAACCCTCTTAAGCAACAAATAATAAACAAAAGCTTTATTCTCATTAATATAGCATGCTGAACATTACGGTTATTATGGTATTAACATAACAACATAATCATAGTCATAAACAGGGCAATGAATAAATAATTTTCGAGTCGGATGAACGGCAAAGGATCCCCGGTAGCTTCATTTCGAGCAGCGCGGATTATCCATATTATCCGAAAATCTCGAAACGCCAGCCGTTGCTCACTACAATGATCGAGCTCATATAAAATGAGTACAATTTTTAGATCGCTCTTTTGTAACAGGTACTTAGTTTTATGTCGATTAATTGCTTTCCGGTTTTCGGCGGGTGTTCAAAGTTGTTTCAAGTTTCAGTTTTTCTACTGATTTTCGAGATTATGCTACTATTGTCTTATAAAATAAAATATGATTACCTACAGATTTTTTTTATGACAAACAAAAATAATAAATGTAGGCAAAAATCTTATGTTTTTTGTTTTTACAGCTCGTGCAGACCGGCGCGATATCGCGTCAGTCTGTACGAGCCTTTAACGTTAACTGCAACTGTAGTTTAATTCACGTTTTAGTTTCCCAAAAAAACAATGTTATTGTCTCACATGCAAACTGCTAAACGGAAACAAAACACAACAGCACAGAGAGTGCTATTCGAACCGAATGCTAAAAACGCGCGCAAAACAAATGAACGTTCAAAAAACGCGAATAAAAATATAGGTTTGGTTACACAGCACTTGCATCGATAAGCTTTATTGTCACAGTCTAGGTGTGAGATGTGGCGGTGCCAGCGAAAGGCGTTAAGGTAAAACGTTTCAAGGTTTTTTGTCAGTTAATGGAAGTTCTTTGTACGGATGTTCCGAACGGACGGGCGGGTCCGACTTGAAATCGGATTAGCGATATCGGGCATACACCGTGATAGAATCGCCGGAGCATTATCTTTCACTGCAGACTTTTGTGACACAGAAATAGTTTTCAATGCTTTCGTTTTTAGTTAGATGTAAAATGGAGTGGTTCTGTTTTAGCTGTGATTTTAATTTAGATGTTGTGGTATGCGCCTTAAATTAATAAATGTAATATGGATAAAAAACTGTTATTTTAGGTACGGTGAAAGCCAAAAAAATATTTAGTTTTGTGTGATGTGATTATTATTTAACGTTTTTTTTCTATATTTAGTTTCAATTCAGTTTTAAGAGGAGTTTGTAGGTTAAATGAAAAAATAAAAACGTCGATGTCAAACATGAGAGGAACTTATCTTATGATCGGATGAAACGTCAGCTGCAGTGCAAGGGTAGGTTACTAAAGTTATTTTTGCCATCTTGATACTATTTCTCATTACTTTTATGACTTGACATTGCCTCAATAAGATCTCGACAAAATAAAGATACATTAATATAGCTTTCCCGTATCCCAATTATCAGATTAATTTGCCATCTACCTCAGTCAGTCGCATTTTGGTGTTTTTCGCAACATTATAAAGACTTCTTTGAGGACAATGAGACTTGGGATTGTGCTTGTGCAATAAAATTAAATTTACAGTGAATGCTCAACATTCACCGTAAATTTTTGCTTTTTTTTATTATATACACATTGACATGATTATTTGCTTTGTATAATATTAGATTATTTTAATTATTGTGACTGAGGGAAAAAACCAATGACCCACATAGTCCTCACCTATGTCTTTTTTTTGTCCCTCAGTCATCGATCAATCTATACAGGGTCAAATTAAATTATTAAGTATACTTAACAATTGTATTATGAATGCTCAATCCTGAAATGTTATTTTTTTATTTTTTGCAATTTTGTCTTTAATTTATTTTCTTAATCTTTATTTTTATCTTGTTCACACCTATGTGCATGCTGTGGTCTCCTGTAATTGAAGGAGCACACGTGACAGAACCGCTTTTGTTATTGTTATTTTTATTGTGTATGTGTATCCTTTGTTAGAGATCCTAATAAATAAATAAATAAATAAATAAATTAAGTTCTTTCCCCAAAAGATAATTTCAGACACTTATCTATATGGTCCTCACATGATCTGACCAAGATTATATCTGGACTTTAGAGACCTGTGACCTCTAAGTTTGTTTTGGCCTTTCTTAGAATAGTCGGATAGGAAAAGCCGACCTCATCTAGTTTTTAAAATATGATTGACATGTAAAAGTGTTTATATAAAGCACAAGAAATAAAATCATTTATCATGTATTTTGTCGTCGCTATAAGTAGGTAGTCATTATTGTATGAAAAATGTGTAGGTAAACGGGATAACATAACATGGAATTGACTTCATGGGAGAATTTATATTATTGAAGGTATATTTCGATAAAAGAAGTACCTACCTACCAGCAGAATATGAGATTATAATGTAAAAAAAAATCACTAAGATCCTGATATTCAGCTGCATCCAGTTAGACTGGAAGCTGACCATAAGATAGTTGGAATAAGGCTAGGCAGATTGATTGATGTAATAAATTTCACTTAAGATAGGCCTAGGCAGGATTTGTAGAAACAACATTATTTTATATCGTCGTTATATCTGGTATTCTCTGTGTACTCTGGCGTGACGTGTACTTCTTCTAATTGATACTCATACAACCAGCAGGAGACATTGATAGACGCATGGTAAAAAGATATATAGTCTTTCAAAACTCTGTCTTTTCTACCATTCGTCCCTCAGTCCATCTCAACTTTGCAGCCGGCGCTGGCATCTGCATGCCCCGAGATAACGGCGCCGACACTCAGAATGTGCCGGATAAGTGCCGTGCCGAGATGTTTGGACGTTAACGAACTATCCGGCTTACGCGTTGAATATTCATTGATAACTAATAACAGTCATCTTGGATTGTGTATTGTATCTTAATTTGATTCTTAGTTGGATTGTTAAAGGAGGTTGTGTTTAATACACAACCTCCTTTAACTTTTATAAATACTAGTTACCCGCCCCTGCTTCAATAATTTCTTACGTGACGATATATCGTGGACATTCACGTCTTCGTTCATAAAATGTATGGAAAGAATGTTATCGTGGACGGAAGTTTAAAAACATCTTCATATATTTCCATACATTTTACTTGCCTGAGCTAACTTGATGCGGTGGACGTCCACGATTATAATATCGTCACGTTAGTAATTATAAAAACGCGCTATAGCTTCCAAGTCTTCATTTGTTTGCCAGATATTCACAAAAGATCAGATGAACTATAAAACGTTTCGTAAGATTCATAAAAGCCTTAACTAAGAGCTGAGTGCAACACCTAAACGTACCTTTCCATTATCATGATCTTCAATCCAATAGTACAGTCAATGTAGCCGGCACAGTCTGCGTCTACTTTTGGAATGTTGCCCGCTGAAAGGAAAACGAGCGTAAATACGTATTTGATACACAAACAATATAGCTTATGGCAACATTTTGCGATATCAAAATTTCAGGAGCAATGCTAGGGTTGTAAGGCTGGCCCGTGGGGTTTGAGGACCAACATCGTAAAATTATGGAGGTGGGTTTAAAAACTGGCACGTCTCAAAATTGCTTTTATGCATTCGGGCTATTAATGGTTCTGTTCCTAAGTCATGTAGGTACTGACTGACCGTAGGATTTTTTTTTTATCGTGAAATCATTTTTAATTTTAATTTTATTTTGCAGGATATGTTGGTTGTGTGCCTTTTAGTCTGTGCTAAATAAATGTATTTTCTTTCTTTCTAACACGCTGTCAATATTCTCTTAATCTGTATGAAAAGAGACTTTATTTCTGCAGTTGCTCCCATTAAATTATTTAGGTATTATCATAACCCTAGTAGCCTTGTCTAAATATCAACGTCGTATACGGACGTCCACTTTGTAGATTCACCAGTGGGTCATCGGCTTAATTGCGAGAAGCCACGCCCTTCGTGTGTTGTGATCTCAGTTACCCCCCATATATAACAGGGAGATGGTCGGACGTCGCTTCATGTCATGCCCACACTTCGTCACCTTGAATGTATCGTTATCACCTAGTGTTATCAGTTGGGACTGACAGCTTAACATCGTCAGGAAATATGGGTGTTAATAAGGCTTGTCCCTTTTGTTTCTTATTAGAAATTTTAATTGGAATTTGGATTTCGTGATGGACAAAGATTTTATTTCAAACTGAAATCTACCTATTATTTGTTCTCTATTGTATTTAAGTTTGAATAAGTCATCACATATTGACTGAACATTATTTTAATGTTTTATTTTGGGTATCACAGGTTTATTCTTATACTTTTGTATTCTATCGTAAAACATGTAATACGAATATTCTCAATTGTATTCTAAAATTATGATATTACATTTCACATAATTCATATATTATATTTAGGTACAAAAGAATTTCCCTTGTAAAATAGCTTTTATTTTCCAAGAGTTTCCTAAATTCTTGCTGCTTTTAACTCGCGAAAAGCGTTTTGTATGAATTCCATGTACGTTGGAATAAATCTTAACTATTTGGATAGCTTTACATCGATTTCTATATTTAGATTTACATATAATAATAATTATTAAACCATTCATAGTTGAAAACGGCACCTAGAATTTTATTTCAGAATGTTAATCTATAGTCCAGTCATTTAAAACATCGTTGGTTACAAGAAATTGCTCTGTACTGTCTATTGGGATGTTGTTAGGATAGATACCAATAGTGTAAAACGAAGTTTTCAGTTCGAAAGACCTGGGCTAACTGCGTAGTGCTCGAAAAACCTCGAAATTTTCGGACTTCTTTCACTTTTAGGGTTCAAACATTTCCGCACTTCAAACATTGGCAATTTTTTCGCAAAATGTTCAAAATTATAGTTTACCGAGCCATTACCGAATTTTGGGTTGTTGCGTCCTCGGTTGGGGGCAAACGAGCGAGGTGGACTTTGGCGTTGAAAGTAGATCGAACATGACAGATTTTGACGTGCTCGTCTCCTTGCTCTTCTCCAATGCTAACAAAATCCCAAAAAATCAGAACAGTGTGGTTTTTTGCGAACTAACGCAATTTTTGTGTCTACGGTGACTGACCCATTTATGAACTTTCTGAAATATAATTCAAGGGTCCTGGAAATACGAGAATGTTAGGTAAGATCTTACACACTATATTATTCAATTCAGTAAACGTACTAGATCACTAGCCATCTTTGCATTAGTTACTCCTTTACCCTTACTAGAGGATTTATACTAATTATATTGGCGACCATTTTAGACCCAAGTTTCAATGTTTTAAACACTTTTAAATGGCTCCTTTTTTACTTTATCAGTAACATTAATTTTATTCAAACAACTTACAAAGCACTAGACCGTGAACTATCATCTAGATTTAACATAATAGTCGTCTGAGCTACGAGTCTTTAATCTGTTCGTCCTATTAACCGCATCAATCTCCTCATTATAAAGAAGTTAAGTCAAAAAAAACATCTTAAAATGTAATACAAAACGAAATGAGAGAAACGTCAGCAAATCTCATTTATGGAGTTGTTATTTTTTCAGCTTATCTTTGTTTTTTCGTACAGTAGCAAAAAAGCTCAGAGAAAAAAACATTAATGAAGTGAATTAAGCCCGGCACGGCGATGCTAAGAGGAATCCAACTAAGATGGATGACGTAATTTTCTCCTTCATTAACCCATTTACTTGGCCCCAACAGTCAAAATAGTTCAGATGTCAACATTTATGTTTTTATTACGTCATAGTGAATACACGCTTCCCTAGAGAGTTACGATGACGATCAATTTGCAGCACTAATTGTTAACATGTTAGACTGGAAAGTAATTATTGTTATATGTGGAAGTAGGCTATGTATTTATATTCTCAGACCCATAGAAAGTGATCTAAGAGACAAATTGATGACTTGTCGTTTCGAGTATTAACGACGGTCATGCGTCTGGCGTATTAATCGGCCATCTCACAAGCTAGAAAATGTCTACTGATGAAAATGGTAGGCAAAAAAACAATGCGAAAAATGGGCTAATAAAAAATTTAAATTGATGTCGGTTTACAACGTGATAATGCTCATTGTTTGAGATTTTACTACTTACGGCTAGTAATACTTGAAGTGATTATAAGTACAAATAATAGAAGTGTAACCAGTGTTTCTATGTTTCAATTGATATTGAATTCCCAAGTAGTTACGAAACAGTAAACTTTCCATTCAAAAGGATTGGGCTACTATTAATAGGTTTCAAAAGGAGGTCGCAAGTTCCTTTCGTCGAAATTAAGAACTACTTGAGCTGTTAAAGTTCAATAAACAGACAGAGACGGAATACGAACTTAATACTCCACAAAGGCTCTGATTCCGCTGCCTTACAAAGACCCAGAAATATATACGCGCAAGTTGCCAATTTATTGGACCGCAATCCGTCAAGCGTAAATCCTTGCCTATCCGCAAGGTTTCCTCCTTTTTCGCAAAAAAAACACTGCACCTTCTTTTAAAGCAGGTATAAAAATTCCACCAACGAAAGCATCCCGCTTTTCAATCTCTCTTTAAACACCATTCGACTATCGAAAAGTATCGAAACTTTCCTGTCTTCTAATTACCTTTATAAAGCATGTAGGTTAAGCTATGTGTACATTCGAGTATCACGTTTTCAAGGGGCGGTAGCTGAGTGCGCATCGGAGATATGCCTTTTACTGAGTGAACGTTTGAAGAGCACTCAAAGCGGGGAGATGTCCGATTTGGGAAATCACGTTACTGGCCCGACCGCGCGCCGTCGATACACGTCCTAACGGTACCTATAACTGGGTTACGTATAGTTTATTGGTGAAAGAAGTGATTTTCACTTGTCTTGTTACTAATAAAACTAAATGGTGTGTGGAATATTTGGTTGCAGTTAAGATAAAGAAAAGATAATGGTGTAGAAGCGAATTGGTTTTTGTAAACGTTTATTCTTACTGTAAAATAGCTTATCACTGCAGTATATGTTTTTAAGATCAAGATTCTTTATCAGTTTGATATTTTTATGATCCTATAGGAGATAAAGGACATTTTTTGCGCAAACTATCTGGCTTTAGTTGATTCCAGGATTGTTAACTTACAGTTTTTAGTTAAGTCTGGTGCCACAGATATACATATACTTAACTATGTATCACAAAGTCATCTCGGGCTAGTAAGAAACCCGTTCTAGTTTACAGAATAGCCATATTTTAAGAAAATTGTCACAACCCCTCTTTGTCAAACTCATGTTTAGTGCGAATATTTTACAGCCCAGACCGTCTTGATAGCCTAACCTCGCGGGAAATTGAATATTACAAGCAATGTTATAATATTTTGTATACTATTGCCATTACGAAGTAATGATAACCAAATGTAGCGATAAGATGTACCGCATTACCGTTAGGGTTTATGAACAGTGAAAAGTGGAAGATGGGAACATTCTAGATTGTGTAAGGGTTTTTTTTCTAGTAGGTATTATTTGTATTGTGTAGTTCAAGTTGAGTGTCTTTTTTGGGCTTCGAAAATTCGATATACCTACAGCCGGTGGATTTTTGAGACACAGTAGGGGCAGGTACTTTACCTGTTGCAGATATAACTACAAGAAAATGGTTATAGGACACTGTCTTGTCTTAACTTTTTTGGGTAATTGCTAACTGCATTCACAGATTTTGGAAAAATGGTAGTCAGCTGGAAAAACGACAATTCTCACCTTCTATTATATTAAATGATTGATGATGGATGTATTGATACATTTTCGTATGTCAATCTGACAGTCGTTACAACTCGTCAGAAACTCGAAATTCTGACAACAAGTCTTACTTAGGGGTATCGTATTACCCAGTTACTGGGTTGTGGAGGTCAGATAGGCAGTCGCTCCATGTAAAATACTGGTATTCAGCTACATCCAGTTAGACTGGAAGCCGACCCCCAACATAGTTGGGAAAAGGCTAGGCAGATTGATTTTTTTATACATTTTACAGAATGGAACAAAACATTTTCTTTAAAAGTAAATTCGTTTGTTGTGTAACATAACATCAATAACATCACGCTTGTAATCCCCGAAGGGTTAGGCAGAGGTGTGCCTTAGTACACCTATATTTCGTTTCATTTTAATACACAGAAGAAAATTATTCGATAGGTTTGAATGAACAAAATGGCTGAATGAACAAAAATATCTTTAAAATATCTCTTCAATTGTTCACCGCGCAAACGATGTCTCCATACAATAACGCTGTTATTACGGTCATTTTTATAATTAGGTAAATCCCTTGTAATTGGAGTTATACATAATCGAAATACATAAGTGTTGGTTTTTCCTGGAGGTAAGATTTTCTTTCACGAAAAGCCCGGAAAAGCGACCTTACTACGATAAACGACTGCCTTCAAAACAGATTATTTTCAAACAGCTGAAAGTCTTACTATGTCCAAAATATGATGTTATGACCTCACAAGATCCTCGAGAAACGCCTTGCGACAGAAAATCAGCTATCAAAACATAACATACACAAATAACTAGCTACTGAACCCGAGCTAGTGGCACGTATCATAATCATAATGCACGTTGATGCCAATATCAGGCGTGTTAGTAACACGTTGTGAGTGACGGCGCGGTGAAGTGCACTTAAGACGACGATCGACGTCTGATAGCGTCGGCCATGATATTAGGACGTGGCGTTACGGAGGATCAATGAGGTTGGATAAATATATCCTCAAATCCATACTTCTATACATCTAGCTATAATTATCTACATAAACATACCACTTATCGTCACGCCTGTATTCCCCGAAGGGTTAAGCAGAGGTGTACCTATAGTACACCCATATTTTGCCAGTAATGTTTAAGCCCCATGTAATAGGGGACGAGCCTATTGCCATCAACCGGGCACAAATCCAGAATCCAGGCTGCTGCTGAGAACTGCCAGACGGAAAAACCCATAAACACTTTGCCCAACCTGGGAATTGAACCCAGATACCAAGAAGATCCCAAGACGTCTTGGTCAGCAGAAGCGCTTGCGACCGCTAGGGCCAATAGGGGTAGTCTTTATCTATATCTATGCTTATTATAAATTAAAGTCCAGTATGGTTTCGTGTTTGTCTGTGTGACCGCGTTGTTCTCCTAAACTACGCGACGGAATTTAATGCGGTTTCCACCATCATTTCATTATTCCAATATAATAAATAAATCTCGATGGTTTATGTTACAAACCATGTGAAGCAGAAGCGAGTCGCTATAAACAATAATAGTTTTAAAAAAAATGAGAAAGTAACTCTTGTCTGTTACCTCTTTACGCCTAGACGGACTGACAATGGATTTCGATAATACTATTGGCACTAACGTGCAGTTGACTACAGGCGCTTACAGCACCATAGTCCACTCGGATTTCACAAATCACAGAATAGGTCTTATACAAACAACTTCGGCTTCTTAATGAAAAAAAAATCTACAGGTTTATTATAATTTTGTAATTTTTGTGTTTACTAATAAAATTAATATAGAAATATTTAATTGATACTTAATACATACTTTTGATTTTTCTTTCGCCTACCTCTCTTAGTCACATGCGTTTCATTACTTATTCTGCTCATTTAACCAATTTAATCTATTTTTTCAAATAATTTGCATACCAGTTTTGGACCTAGGCAGCAGGAAATATTCAGATCTATATTAAACTTACTATATTATGTATCTTAATAAACGGCGAAAAGATAAATCCCTCGTTTGTGTATTATTGACTCAGAACCAAATTAAGCCCCAAGAACCTAATAAGGTCAAATTGTCAGGGTAAAATAAGCTAAAAAACTGATAATATTAGCTGTTAAACTTACCGAGCAACTCATAAGACAAGACGCAAGTGAGTAAAATAGGTTAATATGGTACTCGGGTCGAGGTAGCTTCCCGCATTATTTGATGCACTCCCGATATTTATGTTTTGAAACTTACCCTCTTTTCTTGGATGAGGCTAGTAAAAGAGTTATTAGTTTCAACGATTACCTATAAAAATAACAACGAACGTTTAACTAATTTTCGTTTTACGATGTAGGTTTACAAAAATGCTCTTTAAGTGATTAAGCTGAGAATTATCACAGTTTTTTTTATTTAGAACTATGTTACAAGACACGACGTAGTTTTATTTGTTTTTGGTAGAAATCTATGGCGAAATAAGTCGAAAGCACAACTATACTAGTTGGAATTATATAATAATTATACTACTTGGAAAAACCTAGACAAGACGGCTGCAAAACGGGGAAGAACCGAGGCTTTTTACTTACGTTTTTACAGGCGCGTTAAACTTTGCCTTGCAATGGTTTGAAAAAGCCTGTGTATAATGATGATTTAGCCGACAAATGCAACTTTTACCAACACAAACCCCAACTTTCAAAGCAGGTGTTTATTTATGAACACAGTCTATAACATACTCCCACTGATTGAGTGCGAGTCTGATTGGTTTACCACAACTACCGATTACACAACGGAACTTGCGGCTCCACGAACAACTTTACGCTACACATTTCAGAACTTGTAAGCAGTGCTTAATCCAATCAGACGCTGATAAACAGCAAATGTGTATCGGGAGTAAGCATACAGTAAGTAACTGGCATCGTATAAACAATTTAGTAAGAATATTCAGCGTTTCGATAGTAGTTCACGCGATGGCTCACTTGACTTTACTATTTGCTTACAAGTTGCAATTTAAAATAATGTAATGGACTATCAATATTTGTCTATTTTTATTGATGTTCAATAGAACTAATAAAACTTCCAATGGTAAAAATAACAGTATCTTCCCTTGAGAATAATTTAGTTGTAATCGATTTGCTTCGCTATCTAAAACTTCCGAACCCCACTGACAGGATAACACAAAGTTTTGCAAAGCACTAATGTTCGATACACCTACAAATTGTTGAGCTCCATTCAAATTCAAATTCAGAACACCGCGTACGCACACAGACATCTTACCGTCGATATTATATTAAGATACCTCCTTTGTTGGACGAATACTTGTGGAGAATTAAGGTAATAGAGAACTAGCAAATCACGTTACGCCCCGGGCTATTACGGCATCCTCGTCCCACCTAAGTGTATTACGGGCTATTTATCGTGACATTGAGACCATCGGCTCATCACGGCCAGTCATTGGGAGACTGACAGAGGGCCATGATTGCTTTCTTAATAGTCTCTTTATTGGTAATCAGCGAGGTGTCAAGTAATTTGTGGGTTATTATTTGTATAAGTGAAATTATTGATAGTTGTGAATGTTTCGATTTTGTTTCGTACCTACCGACAATTTGACAGAAGTGTAGTCAGATGTCTAAGGTAATCTATACAGTATATATATTATATTATATTAAAGTCAGTTTTCGTCTCTGTGTGACCGAGTAGTTCTTCTACATAATGAATTTTGACGCGATTTTTTACCATCATTTAGAGAATAATTGTGCATAAATTATTAAACTTACATAAAATAAAACTCGATGTTTTGTCCAGTCGTTAAAACCGAGTGAAGCGGGTCACTTATAATTAATTAAAAAATGGAAAGTATACTTATTATTTTTTTATGCAGTGTGATATTTCAATCACATGAAATTTTCATACTTTTTTTTTTTTAAAACGTTGCCCCACATGAGTAATTTCTCCTGTATCGTGGGTGCGTTTACAAACATTTAGGTAAACTGACATACACAAACAGCCACTACAACAAACAGCTACTATTTTTGAAATACGAATCTAATCTGAATAACTACTTATACTGAATATACATACTTCATTGCGACTAGGATGGGATTTTTAAATAATTTACCCTGTACGAAGATCTTCATATTAGAGATGATTATATTTTTGACAAAAGAAAAACCTTCGAACGCGTTATCTACTTGTAATTCCATGCAAGTTTCTGCGGACCAGGGGGGAAGTTCTGTTTATTTTTTTATAAATTATATGACCCAAGAACGAAGGCGATAGCCGGCCTGTCACTGACATAAGCACTGACACTGACAGCTTTCCGTAGAAATTTTGTTTTATTTTGATAAACACTGTT
The DNA here is from genome assembly GCA_914767815.1 of Eupsilia transversa. Taxonomy (NCBI): domain Eukaryota; kingdom Metazoa; phylum Arthropoda; class Insecta; order Lepidoptera; family Noctuidae; genus Eupsilia; species Eupsilia transversa. Next base: position 7,770,491 of record OU611874.1, read on the forward strand.
TATTTCTGCCGTTGGGTGTCCCGGAATGAAGTGATGTGGAATTCGGCACTAACATTACACTCCAGACCTTACAAATAAAATAGTCATTTACGTTCTTATACAGATGAAATTGTGGGTAAAGGGATGCATTAAAAAAAACATACAAATAAATACAACCGACTTCCAAAAAAAAAACACTACAAAGTGAATTGAACTTTACACAACAATTGACGCAAATAACGAGGGAAATACATTTTAAAAAAAAACACATACGCTACGAACATAGGACCTGCTCCTTTTTGGAAGTCATTGTAAAAAAGCTTTTACCTGTTACTAGAATATTAGCTCCTATCTTTAGGCACTGGGCAGTCAGCCTCGATACCAACCTTACTGGCAGGCTTGGATTATCATATATACTTTGGGCTCATAGAAAAAGAATTTACAATTCCGAACATTACTCGAAACACTGCACGTCTAAATTAGCGGATTGTCCTACATCACTAATTACATGGCATGTTGGACATGCGTAGCTGGATATTACTCATTGGTCCCATGTTAATAGGGCTGTCCCTATTAACATTCCCCAAAAACACTTTAATTGATTCTGGGTCCTAACTCATTCTGAGTTAGTATCCAAGTATGAATGAAAATGGTTGCATAGTATTATATAGCTTACGTATCTGATGCATATTTTTAAGCAATAAAACAAAATTACTAGTAGAAAACACTGCAAACAGTATTCAAAACTAAAATAATGTACAAAAATGCAAGACCAACAATTCTTGTTGAGAAGCAAATGACCCGCAGTCCAAATGTCATTTAGATTCATGTCGGTGGCAATGCCCGGACAATGTGAGGAATCACGGAAGCGTACCAAACTATGGACTAACGGACATTCGCGTTCTATTGCACACATAAGTGCATACACGCTGCAATGGAATGTGTTTGACTGTACCTCAGAGTTCGTGAGAGGTCATAAAATTTTATCATGTTCTTAAGTTAGAGGGCGTCTGCGTGGTTTTGTTTATCAGGATACTTGGAACGGTCTTCCGATATTATGGTAGGGAGGAAATTAAAGATAGTCTTACTGTAAAAATAAGTACCTATTTGTTACGCCTACACCTATTTAAGATACTGAATAACCTATTTTCTGACATCTAGGTAATTAATTTTTTGAATGGAATGAAGCCTCTTATTCCAAGTAAAGATTTTCTTCGGCGTAGGAAGAGATAGGTAATCTACGTATTCAAATAAAACGGTAATCCGAGTTACCTTGGGAATTTTCCGCTGAAATAACGGACCCTGTGATACGATTAGAGCCTAAAACTTATACGTACTAGGTATTTAAAATACTGACAAATGACCTAAAAACAATAAAAACTTTTTACAAAAAAAACCAACCGACTTCCAAAAAAAACATTTTTCACTTTCTTGTGTTTTTTTTGGAAGTCGGTTGTTTTTTTTTGTAAAAAGTTTTTATTTTTCACTTTTTAGTTGTGGAACCTACTCCCTACTAGTTCGAATATCACGACCTGCTATGTAAATAACAGTGACAGGAAAATGTTAAAAGATCATCCATATAGGCTAAGTGGGAAAAATACGTATTAATGAAGCTAACTCAAAAAGTACTCAAGCTAAGTTAATAAAATTTATATGGGACCACCTTGAAAGCATACCCTTTCAAACAAAAAAAGAATTTTCAAAATCCGTCCACAATTGACGAAAATATCGACGGACATACACAAAAAAAAAAAAAAACATACATACGTTACGAACATATAACCTCCTCCTTTTTGGAAGTCGGTTAATAAAAAACCACATTCACGATGGCTTTAAAGTTAAAAAGCCAATACAAGAGCTCTTAAACAGTTGAGAACTTCACAAGGTGTACCGACCCGTAACTCCTGCGTCTTGAAGACATCTTATAAAAAGGAAGATACGGTCCGGAACAAACAAACGTATTGCAATGTCTTCGCTACAATATACGGCTTAGGTACCAGGCGCACAGAAGTATAGTGGACATTCCTTTGTAATAAGTTTGAGTATTTGTAAAGCTTAGGATTTTGTTGGCGATTCAAAAATTTCAGGGTTACATTTTTTAATCAACATCACTGATTTGGAACCAGGGTCAGATTTTTTGCTTTGGCTTTTTGTAACAAGAATTTATAAGCTTAATTTTCATATCAACCTTCTGCTACTGAAATTCTGGTTCAATTTGCCCTTTCCCAGATAGAAACACAAAAAATAAAAATGTTACTTTTCTATTTTGTTTTCAATAATTACTAGCGAGCTGCCTCTGCTTCGCACGATTTTAACAAATTGACAAAACATCGAGATTTCATATGAACGTTTAATATTTATGTATTACACTCATAAGTCTTCCGGATCTTTTTTTCTATAAGATGATGTGAACCGTATCAAAATCCGTTGCGTGGTTTAGAAGAGCAACGCAGTCACACATACAGATAGACACGAAAAGTGACTTTGGTTTATACTATTGATTAATTACAACTTTAAATTCACACTGTAAGTGATGCTACAAAAATATTTCTTACTCTTTTAGAGCGATTACAGTAAGAGAACAAAAGAACAACTGATGTGGAATTGAATCGTAAAACATTTAGGTACCTACTAGGTACATAGGTTCACTTTTCTCTTTTATAAAGAATTCCAAGGGGACCTTTGTTTGCTGTCTTGACCTAGTCTAGGCCGAGACCATTAAAGTCAGTTGATTTTATCACCCCTTTCCACATTAATATAACGATTACTGCAGTAACAGCATTAAAAAGTTTTTTACAGTTACTAAAACTCTTTTGTAGAGATCATGAAAATCTTGACAAAATATTTTCTTTTCTGTATTTATTTGCAACTTATTGTGATTACTAAAAGGTTATTGAACTTATGAATGGAAAAAAAAAACATCTGTCATGCAATTTAATATTGTGAAGTACTCTCATTGCAAATATAAAAATATTATGATTTGAAAGGTCCAAGTAATTGGAATTAATCTTCTATCAAATTTATATTTACAACTAAATATAGAATCATTTATTTTTAAATCATGCATTAAATAAAATTCGAAAGAAAATCAGAATTAAACAAAATTCTTAGGAAAACAAGTGCCGATCAAATAAATTTAAGTACCTATTGAAAAGAAAATCAAACATGATACGAACACCGAGCACAGGACAGCGACAGTCATAAACAAATTGATTCTAGGAAGGCACTCTACAGCGTATTGTTGGTGATTTTCTAAGGTTTGATAGCAGTACTCGGTTTATTTAGCAGTACAAACAAGACTGTCGTCTCGACGCTTCGTCTTTGTAGTGACGTGCCTGTGGGACAATGGCGCAGAGGCAAGAGGTAAGTTCAGCAAGAGGTTGGCAGTTTAAAGGTTGGGGATGTAGTTTTTAGACGAGGAAAATGTGAGCGTCGATGCCTTTTATTTTGATATTGTACTTACAGCGATTGTTCATCTATAAAACAGGGAAGATTTTTTGTGATATCTTTTTTCTAACAGAAATAATCATGTGTGATTAGAAAATTAATAGTTAAAGCGGACGTTGTCCTGTCCGAATTTCAATAATACATACATTTTTTTCTGAAGTGATGCGCTTAATAACGAACAGCATTTCATTTTTATTATATAGAAGACTAGCTTTCGTCAGTGGCTCTGTCCGTGTGATATCTTTATAAATAATAGCTTATTTTACTCAGTGATAATATAGCATTCAATTGGTGAAAGAATTTTTTAAATCGGTCCTGTAGTTTTAGAGTTTATTCATTACAAACTTAGGTACAAACCACAAGTTAAAATTAAAAATTTAAATAACCCCCGACACAATTCCAGGTGATGCTGCAGTATCGGTTCAAGGTTACTATGTTCTTCTAATATCATTGAAGTAACAGAATATTAAATTTTGAATCGATCAGACCCGTGGAAGATGCGCACATCCAATCATCAACTAGAAAAGAGCTGATATTCTTCAAACGGTTGAACCGATTTTCTTGAATTTTAGCTAAGAACACTCTTGATCAAGACAACTTTCAAACAAAAAATAATAATCTAAATCGGTACAGCCGTTTACAGATACACACTTTAAACTTATAACACCCCTCTTTTTCCGTCGGGGGTTAAAAATACAAACATACAAAAGTACAAATAATATATCTTCTCTTTATAATATAAGTGAAGATAATAATCACTACATAAAAGAATCTTTCCAGTTATCCAAGGAAATTCTTTAAAAATATATCTGGCTTGGATTCTTTGGAATTCCAAAAAGGTAAGGTGTGATGTTTATGTGTGACAATAATCGTACTTTGGTCACGTCTGGATGAGGGTATCTTAAGATTCAATTTTATGGACGACTCGGGGCCGGACCGGCGATCCGGAGAGGATTGTTACGAACCGATAATGGTGACAAATTCTATGTATAAATACAGCAATAGAATTTATGAGTTTTGTGATGTTTATTGGCTTACTAGAAGAACAGTATGTAAAATAGCAGCTCAGTCATTTTTATACTTACGTATCAAAATAAAGAAGATAAATCTTATAATTTTATTTTATAATCTAATCTAATCATAAATCGTAATTATATTATGTATCAGGTTATTTTTAATAATAATAATATTTAAATAATTTAAAAAAAAAACGAATAGTTGTTTACTGTTAAATAAGAATGTTGTGCATGCCTATAAGTGATGTATTTACACAGTACTGAAGACTTGTGATTATGTAATGTAACTATCCTTGTAAATATGTTGTTGGTGTGCCTTGCTTAATAAATAAATAAATCTACAAAAGCGTGTTTGACTTGTTGTTGTTCTCATCATTTTTGTACTTTAGACTCCGAATCAATTGATCTTATATTTTTCAGATTATGACCAAGGTTCAAGAGGCTTTAGATTTTAGATTATATTATCGCTAGGCAATGCAAAAATAATCATCATACAGACTGGTACGTAGTGAAAGATGATTAGATTATACTTAAGTCATCTTGTCTTCACCTTTTGCTCCCAAGGAAATTAAAGTAGATGACCTGTCCATTCTTCTTCTTTTTTTCCATTTATAATTCTATGTTTTTTAATGTAAATTTTAGCATTCAAAAATACCTTTTAATTTCCTACCTGCTTGAAATATTATTTGACTTTGACTTTCTCTTTTTGTCAAAAGTCATAACTTTTCATAACCAACTTCACACTTCAACTTCGATTGCTTTCTGTGGAAGTGTGTACACGTAGTTGCAGCAATAAAAAAAACCACATATCGTGGCAATTCCCGTATGTAGCCCCCGATTGTTCGCCAGTCCCGGTGCCCAGCTGGTTCGTATTAAACCAATAAATATTCATTATGAACTTGCTTAATTTCGTACAACACTATTTTACTATTTCACTAATTTAAGCTTAACGGGTTACTGTGGCCGAATGTTTAGGAATTGGCTTTAGATTGGTTTTGTGCGTGTGCTATTGTTATTTTATGTTTATCTTATAGATGTTATTGGATTGATTAAATCGAATGGGTAGCTTACTAAGTGTTGCTGTGAGTTTACAAGCAATTATTGAGCTGTCTGTCTCCTTTGTTTTCGTGGGTGTCAAAGTGCGAGTATAAAATGTGACAATGGATTAAGTCACAAGGTAGGGAAGATGAAGGAAGAGGATGGAAGATGGCGATAAAGTATACTTTTAGACTACACTAGCTTCTGCCGCGACTTTGCTCGCTTGTTATATCATAAAATATCCTATGAAACTAGGCAATATTGCAGCTTCCAATTAATGAAAGAATTTTCAGAATCGGATCAGGAGTTCCGAAGATTACCCCCTACATACAAACTCACAAATTTTACCTCTATATAATATTAGTATGGAATAAAGTACTTAAAGATATTTAATTCAATGACATAAAGTTCAAAAGTCACCTTGTGATAAATTGGAGATCATGTTCACTATAATTATTAGAACGATAATATTAAATTCGTTGGCATTTAATTTTAGTTTCTACGTAGGCGTAATATACCTAATCGTTTAGCTGTTTCACGGCTTAGGTCTATTTTGTACTGATCTGCGAATTAAGAGCACAAAGCTTATTGACTGTTCATGACCTAAATGTGCTGGCGAAAGGCCTGTATTTTAGTTATTGGAGATAAACTTTAAAAATATATATTTTATTTTGACTTCAAGGAAAAAAGTTTCAATTCTTTTTTTCTCTAACCTATGCTGTTTCACTGTTGGGAAAAGTTCTGAACTACATAACATCACGCCTGTAATCCCCGCAGGGCTAAGCAGACGTGCTATAGTAGGTACACCCACATTTCGCGAGTTATGTAGTTCCATGTAATAGGGGACGAGCCTATTGCCATCAACAGGTTACAAATCCAGTCTAGGCTGCTTCTGAGTTTGTGATGGAATAACCCAATAACACTTTGCCCGATCTCGGAATCGAACCCAGGAACTTATGCTCAGCAGTAGCCCTTGCGACCACTAAATTAACAAGGCAGGCTGAACAAGTCCAAGTTCTAAATTCTATTCTAATAATGTCGCATAAATGGCCGTATTTTTTGTTGCGTCGACTTACATGCTATATTTTTTTAGAGCTTCGAGGGACTGTAAACCTACGTATTTGATATTAATTTTAACGTAATACCTCCACGCGTTCCTGAGAAAAAGGGTCTTGACAGACAGACAAACGGATGGACTGACAACAAAGTGATCCTAATAAAATTCCGTTTTTTCCCTTTGGGGTACGTTTAAACCTAAACATGATGAAATATCAAATACACGCAGGTGAAGTCGCAGGCAACCACTAGTTGGACATACTTTTATGATACCCACGGAAAAACGAGACCATCTCTGACACCCACACAAGCACAAGCAAGATTTATTAAAAGAAGATTAATTAAAAAGACTCAAATAGAAAACTCACTCATGTGTACATGTAACCACCCACACATACAAAGTACGCATATATTCATAGATACCACGGTATACAGTGAAAGTATAAAAAATGCTCTCTCAAGGAAAGTGTTCGGTCCGGAAAGGAAATTGAAAATCCGGTTTGTTCAGTAATGTTTCGGTCCAAAGCACGACAGAATATCATAAGTGTAGTAGCTACTCGAGCTTTTTGCTGAAGTTCAAATACTGGCGGGAAATAAGAAAAATAAGACTGTGTTTTTATATTTTATATCTATGTATATACATTAAATTGAATTCTCTTTTCGCGTCTGTGTGTGTGACCACGGTGTTCTTCTAAACTCTGCGAAGGATTTTGATGGAGTTTTGACCTTCATTCATTAAGAGAATGTGTTCTGGAAGGTTTTTGTGTATAATACATTTATATTCAACCTTTAACATACAACTTCTACTATAACTATTACTATTAATAACTCTTTCGCGATTTCGGGATTGACTCCACACACTTAAGAGGATGCCAATGAATTTAATTTCACACTGATTATTATACATTATTATACAGTCGCTCCATGTAAAATACTGGTATTCAGCTGCGTCCGGTTAGACTGGAAGCCGACCCCAACATGATTGGGAAAAGGCTAGGCAGAAAATGAAAAAATATTATTCATTATCCAATATCGATGTTTAGTCAAGTCGTATACACCGTGCCAAGTAGGGGGGAGCCGCTAGTGAGATATAAACAAATGTGAAAACATTTAACTAATACAGTTTCTAAAAAGGGAAGTGAAATATTTATATTAGTTACTAGGTTTGCTTTCGCATGATCACTTTTTCATCGAATTTCCACGTCACCAACACTGTCTGATTTTGCAATATTTTCATTTGCCGTTTCCAAGAAGAACGCACGGTAAAAGGCGTTTACATGATGGACGCGAATGTTGGCTGAACTCTAGTGTGACAAGTTCATAAGGTCCAATTTCCTTTAAAGCTTATCAGAAATATCTTAGTCTGTTCTTAGAAAAAAATATCATGATGATACCAAAATAGTTTTTTTTTAAACCTCTGTAACCTCCTGACGTGTAGCAAATTTATATCATACATTAACTATCTTATCCCAATTTATTTGGGGTCGCCGCAACATGTTTTTTCTTCCATACTTCTCTATTAGTCGTCATCTCGATAGTCATTCCCTTTCTAGCCATAATTATCATCTGTGGTTAACATACATTAATAATAAACGTAAATATAATATTAAAATAATCTTGATGATTTGTCAAATCGTATAAACCGTGCCTAGCAGGGACGGCTTGCTAATTGACATTAAAACAGATAATTATTGATACAAAGCAACATTTAACCGTATTTCTTGGAAAGGAATAACGTATGTTTACAATGTTCTTGTTCTATCTTTCTATAATATTTTTATATTATTTATATGTTTATATCATGACCCGTTACAAGATTTATCTTTATCAAGATATCCTTTATTATATAATATCTTTATTTTGATAAGGATGATGAATGCGATGACGTTGTTACAGCTGTATTAAATAAATCCAAAGTTACTAGATATGAACATCATACCAGTGCATGTCGATAGTATAAAGGGTCGCAGACAGGCGTGATGCGGCGACTGTAGTGGAACAATTTCTATGAAAACTTCACCGAAATTGTTCTGTCGCGTCGCGCCTGTCTGCGGGCGGCTTAAGTTATCCTTTATAAGTTGTGTCTGGTACCTACCTATGTAAAGTTAGGGAATGAATTGTGTATCAAATTGACACACTACGTCAATTTGCCGTGTTACAGTCATTTCATGCAACTGTCAAGGAATGGCAGTCTGTTGTGAATGAAATAATTATATGGACAATTTAAGTTGGTCGTCAATCCGCTAAATATTTTATTTCCTGACTTTACTTATAAAACGATCTGACTCTCCTAATTTTGGATGGCAGCATAAAGCAGATAAGAAAACAAAAGAAAAATTCTAAATTACGGCCTTCGATTTATTTTTAACTAAACCAAAGAAACTTTCATACGAGTTAGATAACATTTTGTTCCAGCAGAAAATTTGCCACTCATAAGAGAAAACACATCACAACAGACCTCTTCAATACCTTCATACAAAGATTACCATCTTTTTAAATTAACAGATCGTTGTAAAAGATTTCATTTGGCGCCGTTTCCTCTGCGAGAGAGAAGAGACAGATTTTTATCAGAAGAATAAAACCATGCTTATTTTCTCCTCTATTTTAATAACCCTTTTAAAATAAAACTAGCTTTTCATAAAATGCTGATTCTTTGTGACTTCGCATTTCAACAATAAATATCTGGATGACTTTTACGCGTGAGGATTTCTGCCAGTTTACCCACAAGCCACGATATATAATAGAACATCGTTCCTAAAAAAACTCCACTTACAGCATGTCGGTGACGTGAACTCATAATTTTTTCCCCCACCAAAAATCGCTTATCGCGCCTTAAGAAGTTTTCGAATCTCGATACTCCTACGCAGGCATACATTCGTTTAAAATAGAAAGAGATAGAGGGAGAGAGAAAGTCGCATGGAGCATAGAACGCTTTTTCCTTGCGTGAAGATTTTTATTAGACTAGTTAGGCCGGCCAAAACATATGGAATTTGGCTCCGGAATTCCGTTTTGAAATATCGATTCGGAATTTTGAAGGCAGCAAATCCATACAACGTCAAGGACAAAATCACATTCTTACAGTAGTTCTCCGTTCGAAATTTTCTCTGATTCGTAATTCCGTCTGTATGTGGCTGGCCTTTTGTATGGATTTGCTGCCTTCGAAATTCCGAATCGTATTTCGAAACGGAATTCCATTTCGGAATTCCGGCCGGCCATAATTCCTCCCGCAAGCCGCGTTAAGGAACTACGTTCCAATAACAGTTATTATTCTAGTTTTTGTTTGCGGCCCTTAGAGATTGCCTAGTTCCTAGACTGGGATATTATTTATGTTAATCCAATGTTAGTTCTAGTGTTAACGTACCCTACACATGTGCAGCTAGATGATTGATCGGGGATTACCCGAGTTATAATGTAATAATTATTATTATCTTGATTGAGTACCTAATATTAAATCGTGTGTGTTAAATTAAATCAGATCTTTTTTTTTTTTTCATGGTTTAATTAAGTTTACAGCACCTCAATAAAATTTTAATAAGGTTATTGAACTCGACGCTTATTTAAAAGACTAATATGGTTCGAAAATTGACGTAAGCTCACTAGAAATCGACTTGACCTGGAAAAGGACATAGGCTACTTTTGATCCTGGATCACAGACGAAGTCGCGGGTAACAGCTATTACTAAATAACTGAGAAACAAACATCGCTAGCATTACACATAAATAAGGCAGTTCACAAAGAACTGCAATCAAACAACTTTTCATATCCTAGAATAAAGCCATCACCAAGAATAGAAGCTCTCAAACTTCTGCTCACATCATACGGAAAACGGGCGTGAAAATACAAAATATATGTTGAGGGAACTCCATAAACCAGATGTTGCTTTATCTAAAATGGCTATACGCACTCGTCTCTCGAAATAAGTTCGGCTACAATCGACTTACCGGGATTATTGAAAGTTCCCGATAGTTGGGAAATCTTTTGCTACTTAGATACGTGGCTTCTGACCAAAAGTTTTCTGCTTTTGTAAGAAACTTCGGCATGATGCCTATTAGCGGCCGGGATCACTTATTTTGAGGGCAACATAATAATTTAAGTAGCGGAACTTTTTTCTGGGTATTTTTGGCTTGTGTAAATGAAGTTGTTTTAGGGCTGTTATTTGGAACAGTTTGTTTATAGGGATTGTTGTTATACTCGTACCTAATTAGTAATTAACAACTCTTGTCAAGCGGATCCATCCAGAATTCTTGTAATAATTCCTCCAGACCGAATTCGGACCCATGGCGGCCAATTTCGGCGCGGGAGATATTATATTGCACAAGTGTATACGCATAGACACATGTGCACTCGCTCTTCCCTCACTCTCATAGTCCGATGGGACGGCAATCCAACACGACCGAAGAGGGATCACGCCCAGGACCAACGGCTTAACGTGATTTCCAAGGTACTGAGGTATCACACGGCCAGCTTCCAAACTCCGGGCTGTTACTAAGAAATTAATAATGGAAAAACCCAATAACATCTTGCCCGACCTGAGAATCGAAGTCAGGTCCCCTCGCTCAGCAGTCGCGCTTGCTACCACGTGACCATCGGGTCTCTTGTTATTATAAGTACCTAAATAAAATGACGTTTGTATTCCCCGAAGGGTTAGCCGGAGGAGTACCTACATCTTCATTTTGCCAGTCATATTTAAGTCCATGTAATAGGGGGCGAGCCTATTTATAATAATACAACACCTAAAATTGTCTATTGCCCCTTGTACGCCTTCCAAAGGTCTGGGACCCAAGGGTCCCGAGATATATCAAAGGCATTTAAGTAATAATAATACCATTTATTTCAGGCGACACAGGTCCATGGAACAATATCTTAATCTAAACATACATACCACACACTAAACTATTGCCATCAACCGGGAAAACATCCAGACGCTGGGCTGCTACTGAGAAAATCCAGATGGAAAAACACAAGAACACTGCCCGACCCCGGAATCGAACCCAGGACCTCATGATCAACAGTAGCGCTTGCGACCACTACACCAGCGTGGCATGTACCTACCTACTTGTTAATACAGACCTGAGCTAGTTATTCGATAACTGAAATATTTATGTAGCTCATGATAAGTTAGGTATACTTATCTGGCGTCCTTTTCGTGGTATTCAATTTTATTAAAAGAATAAAAGGATACTAGCCACTTTGATTTCAGAAGAAAAATATGTTAGCTAACCAAGTGGATATAAAAAACAAACTGTAAAAAACAACTGTAAAAATCGTATGGAAATCTTTATAATTGGATAAGTATTCGATACTCGATAATTTTATTGTAAGACTATGATATTATTTTTCTACAAAAGCAACCTATTTTAAAAGTTAATGATCACACACAATATGCAACGAAAAATCTAATAGCTGTTGTCTAAAAAGTGTTTACACGGATACATTTTATGAGCCTTTAATACCAGCACCAGGTAATAATTTTTACTTAAAAGTTTAATGAAATTTATGATATACATGGAAATTTATCGCGTAAGCCTCTCTCAGCAAATTTCGGAACACCGACAAAATGTAACATAATTAATGTTTTAGAGTTCTATATCAATAATGAATAGACACTAAACCTGTACCTAATAGTTCTGCGTATTATTAAATTTGCTACGCTTCGATTAATATGAATATGGGATTAATTTAAATTAATTTTATTTAAAGGTTTATTAAAGGTGTTTCGTTGAACTAGACATCAAAGTAACCAAAGGAGAAATTACTTAGGTAAGTACTTAATAATACGCCAGCAAAATCAATAACGTTTTCACTTACAACGTTTAACTTAAAGGCTCGTACACACTGGCGCGACTTGCCGCACGACGCGACTTTAACAATACAATTTCTAATAAAACTTCACGATTGAACAATTACCGGTGTCGCGCCAATGTGTACGAGCCTTTATTCTGCTTATACTATAAGTATCTCACTATCATAGTGTAGAAAGAAAAGTCAGTTACCATGTTACGATGCTTGAAATGCAGTTGGTTCTTATTCTCTTTATTACATTTATTTTAACGTAGGTCATAAACAACAAATATTTATTTTAAAGCTTAAAGAACCATAGCTTTTTCTACCTTCATCACTCTTTTTTGGCTATCGCCACTTTTACGTCATACAAACGAAATCCCATCGTCAAAAAAACTTAACAAAAAACATCTATACAACGAAATAGCCAAAAATCAAACACAATACAAGTAAAAACTGTTAGTAACGCAATCGCAATGGCTCGTTCATAATTGAAACATGTCAACAAGTCTTTGATGTTTCGGACGCTAGATGGCTGTCTTTGTCCGAACTGATGGACAGATACGTCAGTCGAATGTATACGTCCATCGGCATCATGTCAGCTCTGTCCATACTCGATAGTTCGCATTCAATTTCCGTTGGTGCTATGTGCGAATACCGTGCCAGACAGCGGCGTATTATTGACTGAAACGTATGAAGATTTTGATAGTACTGCGATTTACTGGCGTGGGTTTTGAATGTTGTTTTTGGTGTAAACTGAATTGTGGAATTAATTTGGTTGTGATTTAATTAACTATTTTGTATTTTTATTATTTATTTATTATCTATACAATGGTTATAATCTTTGCTAGGTGCGCGTAAAAGATAGGATAGGATACCATCTGAATTAATGCATTATCTATACTTATCATAAATTAAAGTCGCTTTTTGTCTTTAGATGCTAGATGTCCGCGTTGTTCTTCTAAACCACGCAACAGATTTGGATGAGGTGTTCACCACCGTTTAGAGAATTTATTCCGGAAGGTTTTTGTGTATAAAACATTAATATTTAACTTCGATATAGCGCAGAAATCTCAACCTTTTGACACATCGCCCACCAGTACATTACACCCGTGCGAAGTAAGGGCGGATCGCTAGTATACGTATAAACAATAGCCTTTAAAAATAACACACACCTAGTGTTTGTAACCAACTCTCACGTCTTCCCATAAATTCATTTTTATGAAAAACTAAACCAGTATCGAATATTACAGAACATTTTTTAATAAAATTTCATAAAGTGAAGTCATAGATTAAAATAACGCTCTGAACAATACTTAGAAAGCACTACTCATAACTCGGATCTCATTGGTATTCAGCGTGCGAACGGCGAGTGGAGCAAATTCTTAAAATTGAATCTAGGGTAGAATTCAGGCTGTGATACAAGCACTACGAACACAATGCTTTCGGATTTAGCAAACACAGATTTTTCCCTTAAGCCATTCTCAAACTCAAACTCAAAGCATTTATTTAAATTAAACCATTGACAGGCACTTTTGAATTGTCAAGGATTAAATATCCTATCATATATTATATACCTATCCTATCTACTTACATTGCATTGTAACAGCGACTCAATTTTCACGCCTCCCCCTTAAGACCTAGGCCAAATATTTTTTGATATTCAAATAGCTCATGACCTAAAGAGGTGCCATAAAGAATAAAACGCCTTTCGTGGGTTAAAGCTAGTAATATACATTGTAACAGCAAATAAATTTTCACGCCTCCCCCTTAAGACCTAGGCCAAATATTTTTTGATATTCGGATAGCTCATGGCCTAAAGAGGTGCCATAAGGATTGAATTAAAAATCTCGACAAATTAAAAAGCTAAGCAACAACGCGAAATTTCGCGGGTATTCTGGTAATTAATATTGTAATTGCGAAAGTGAGTTTGGCGCAAAAACGGCTGAACGGATTTGAATGAAATTTGGAACATGGGTGAGACATAGGAATTCGGATTGTGGATACTTTTTATCCATTTAGCATGTTTCCGTGGGAAAATTTCCGACCGGTCGGAAATTTTCGGAAATTTCGCGGGCGAAAAGCAAGTATTATATAAAATAAAGCAAGCATAATTATGAGTTGTTGATTACATTTTCTAAATTATATCAGCTAGTAATTGTCTCGTCGCCTATGATAAAATGATACGATGAAAGATTAGGATATTTTAGAATAAAATCAGATTCAGAAACCGAGTGTAAGCGTGGTGATCAATGATCATTCATTCTCTTTGAGAAGATGCTTTTACAATGCATTTTATTCGGGGCATTTGCATACTAACGTTGTACGCGTTTTAAAATTCTATTTTATTTAGAACTTACAGTTTTAAGAGTGTGGTTTCAACGGCTTACAATTAGTATTTTAAGGACTTTTATCACGAACTCATTTGTTTTAAATGGAATCATAATAAAGAGTTTATTCGAAGTCATTCATTTTAATACCCAATCATTATTTTACTGCGTGTTTTTTTTGACAATTCTATTTTAGTAATCCTACTACATACGAGACGGAGCTCGTGGCTACGTAATAACAACCACACCGGTCGATAAGGTTAAGCTACGCTTGCCGGGATTGGTCCGTGGATGGGTGACCATCTTTATATACATAGACTCGCCTCGGAAAGCACGTTAAGCCATTGGTCCCGGCTGTCATTCGTGGATCTTTGACAGTCGTTACGAGTCGTCAGAAGCCCGAAAGTCTGACAACCAGTCTTACCAAGGGGTATCGTATTACCCAGTTACTGGGTTGTGGAGGTCAGATAGGCAGTCTCTCCATGTAAAATACTGGTATTCAGCTACATCCGGTTAGACTGGAAGCCGATCCCAACATGATTGGGAAAAGGCTAGGCAGATTGATTTTTACTATGTTATTATCGCCTCCTCTTCCCTCTTATCTCTATACCTATTATAGCCAGTATATCATGGAAGAAAATATAACGAGTTCCAAGAAGTGGTTTCTCTGTACTTTAGCAAAAAGTAAAGACTTTTTTTTGTAGAGCTTCCCTAGGCTTGTCGTTGTTATTTTTCTTTTTTTAATGGCATGAAATGAGAATTGCTAATGCCTTAATTTAAATAAAATACCTACACGAGATCTTAACATAAAATAAATCTAGTAGGCACTGAAAATATTTAGGTACTGTCAAAAAGGTACTGTCAAAAAACAAGTGCCTTTGTCTCATTTACGTAAAAAAACTGGATATATATATATATATATATTTATATATCAACACACAACTAAGTTGGAAGTGTATGTAGTCGTAACTAGTTTTATTTAGGTATATTTAAGACCAAAATGCCAAATTATCTGCTAGAGAGCCTTTGATGAATGTGTCTATAAATACACATGCAGAAAGTAGGGAGGCCTTTAACCTGCGGTGGGACACATGCTTTTAATGATAATTAACTTTTGCCCGCAGCTTCGCCCGCTTGGATGTCCGAAAATATTCCTAGTACTCTGTGTTAATCCAAGTTATAAACTATCTGTAAGCCTAAATTTATCCCAATCCGTTCAGGCGTTTTTGTGCAAAGCCGGAACATGCATCCTGTCTGGATGTATGTTCCGGTTTGGCGCCTTAACAGAATAACGGACAAAAAATCTTCATTACTATTTTATATAACATGTATAGATAAAGACACCATGTCCTAATTTCCATCTAAAATATGAAGGTCATTTACGTTCAAAAGGAACATGATTATGTAAACAACACTCCAGGCTCTTGTAATATCACATCAATTCATTAAACTCATATTGTAGGTACGTAGTCCTGATTCATTTACTTTCTCTCATTATGCCCTGACGTAAACGATTTAATGTCTTCATTTACTGCACAAAGAGAAATTAAAGAGGCTGCTAAAAGCTTGACATGACAAAGTGCTCTTTCTATTATAACTTTTAAGACCATAAGCTTACGTACGTGCTGTAATTTTCCTAATTACTTTCGTCATTTAGTTTGGAGTAATTAAAATTCGTTAGGCATATTTTTGGTCGTTTTGGGGAAGCATCTCTTTGTCATTGGTGTAGGTGATGTAAGGGATTATACTTAAGTTGCAACGACTATTCGGTTACTCAATATTCGGCGTATTCGATCATTTTTTAATATTCGGCCGAATATAGAATCCTTAAAAGCTTCGTACAGACTGGCGCGACGCGACTATAACAATAAAATTTGTAAGAAAACTTCACGGTAGAACAATTACCGGTGTCGCGTCGCGCCATCGCGTCGCGGCAGTCTGCACGAGGCTAAAAACAGAAATAAAAAAATAACAAAAATACAGTAAATTAATCATGTAACTTTTATTAATGCTGAACATACATTGCTAGTTAAGGAAAAGGTGTCAATCAAATTAAAAATAACTACTTCTTATGTGCATGCCGCTTCTTTCTGTACTCCCACGGAGTGGTGGCCCAGTGGGGTCAGCCCCGACTTACGGGTTGTAAGTCGTGAGTTAGAAACCAGGCAGGCACTTTACTATGTGTACTTATTTATTATCATCACCACTGCTCTCAAAAACGGTAAAGGAAAACATCATGAGGAAACGGGCATGCATCCCGGTTCTTGTGAAATAATTATACAGATCGGACTAACTTACCTAGTGACGTCCGATCCTTAATTATGTGAAGTAATCTCGTCCTCATTGTACACTATGTAGTTTGCACTCGTTGCACTACTACGCTATCACATTATTTAAAGATGAAATACTTCATCCTAAAACAAAAAATGTTATCTGTGGTCCACTCGCTGGCGGGCCCGCATGACGTCTGTCAAATCATTCTTTCAAAGCATATGAACGGGACTTCACGATGACCGGTACGGGCATCGTATAGTCCATACAGCACAACACAACTTTTAGAAGGGGTTTAGATAAGGCAATCCAATACACATAAGTATATAATGTAGGTTGATTATCTGGGAGGGGTTGGGATACAATGAGGACGAGATTACTTCACATAATTAAGGATCGGACGTCACTAGGTAAGTTAGTCCGATCTGTATAATTATGCTTCATAATCTCGTCCTCATTGTACACTATGTAGATGTTCAAAGAATAAAGTTGTGTTGGTAACCAGTTCAGCATTATTTACCAACTGAACATTATAACTTACCATGTTATTCCAAGTCTCATTATAAATGTATTTCTATTTAAAAATCAGTCTTCCATTAAGTTAAAGACATACTTAGTTACCTAACTTTAAAATTCTCTAATTAGGTACTATGAGTCCTGGAATTCTTATTCAGTCTTGAATCAACCATGTCATTAATAATCCTATACTAACAAACATCAATTATATATAAACAGACAATTAACATTGACATAAAAATGTAATATTTTTTTATGAGCAGCCACTCTCTATAGAGCACACAGCCTGGGCAAAAGCATTAGGACCACAATCAAAAATTTGTGATCCAATCAGCAGCTCTTCTTATGACCTCAACATCGATACCTCCCTTAGAGGCCTTGAAGGTAGAGGTATGTCTGTCTATGTGAATTTAGAAACATCTATTCTACTACTGGGCACAAAAATTTTGTTTTATCCATCCACTAATGGTTAGATTAGAGGCGGCATGAAAAGATTTTCTTATGGATATAATTAATGATTTAAAATCTTGTCTTATACTCTTAGTAAAATCTGGATAGAACAAAAAGGGTTGTGGCAGGCCAGATAGATAAATTCTCTTAAAAAAATAAAAAAAATATCAAGTTCGGTTGAGATCTTCCAGGTGCAGAAGTTTCAAATATTTCTGGTATCTATAAGATCATAATTATCCTTATTATAAGAAATGTTATCTATATTAATGAGTGATAAGGTTGAATTCAATGTACAATTACAAGAGCTATTATGGTTACAATTTTTTTGGTTTGTAATATTCTAAACCAAAGGTTTAATTATGAAAGATATTAGATAACCCCGTATGTTACTGGAGTCCCAAAATTATATCATGTTTGGGGTTCTTTGCTCTTATTTCAAATATAATTACCTACCCTAAGAAACCTTGATACTCTACTCATCTGTGTCAGCTAATAGTAATAGTCGGTAATTTCTCCAGTTTCAGTTATATAATTATAACTCATTCAATACCATTAGGGAGTGAGCCATAAGACAATCCTTGATTAAACTTAGTGGTTAATAATAATATCACCACGGTGAATGAGCCTGCCAATATCTTGACTCTGTCAGAAGTGAATCCACTGATCTAACAGATTCATATAGCTTTCTTGCTTTGCTAGACAAGAAAGTTAGCACTATATTAATTAAAGGGATTGGTGTTCCTCTTCTCAGGGAATCGTCCCCGGCCAATCAGTGTCAGAGACTCCTGCGCAATGGGTGTGGATGTCCCATTTTATAGTGATTGCATCTACTGAGCATGCACCTGGATCAGGGAGCCATGATGTCATTCTGACACTTAGTATTGGACTTTTTGCAAACAGGTTTAACTGGGGCTGACCCAGTTTAATAACAATTGACTAGAAAAGACCTGCAGGTCTTCCATTCAATTTCTATGTTAGGATGTCTAGATTCTAGATTTACCATAGTGTTTTCTTTGGAACTAATATAAGATGCAAGAGCTCATATTTGTCTTTCCTTGCACCATTGCCATAACTGTCTAGCTAAGCTTTAGGTGAGTATAGCAAGTACCACCCATCTTATTGATATAGGCTATGACTGTTGTGATATCTGTTCTAGGTAATACATCATAGTATCTGAGTTTGCTTGCAATTGTTTTGATCCTTACCTGCTGTTAAAAGTTCAAGGTAATTTATATGGAACTTTTTATCATAACATACCAGGCCCAGTCAGTTTGAGAAGCAACAGAGAATATTTCAAGAAAAAAGTCAAATTGTTTAATTATATTGTGGTTCGTTGAAATTTGAGACAACCTTTGCAAATAAATGATTTTGGATTTGATTCTAGTTCTATTGTATTTGCAAATAATTTATTTTGAATTTTAATCTAGTTCTATTGTATTTGATAATAATTGAATTTGGATTTTTTAATAAGAACACCTCTGCCCAGCCCTCTGAGGAATACAGGCGATATGTTATTATAAATTTGAATTATAAACCAGTTCTGGCCTTGTTATTTTCATTGTTATTCTTTAAGGCTAACTGTTGTGTGTGACCTTTCATGATCTTGGTGTAAAGCCCTCTACAGCTGGGCATGTAGCAACAAAGATACCTAGTAATTAGGCAAACTCTATTATTTGCATCTCCTTTTGGATGGAGTGTCTAAGTGAAATGGCAAACTGGACTGATTCAACAAGAAACCTAGATACTGGCTGGGTTCTAGGGCACCCTTTCCAGTTTCCAATATTAATAATAAGTCCTAGATTTCTTAACACATTTTGAGTAGTAGACACATTTTCTATGCAGTTTGCCTATGAATCAGCAAGGCACAGAATATTGTCAGGATATAATTATGAAAGACAACCCATGATCCCAGCGAACACACATGGTGCTGTGCTAAGCCCGAATGCGAGGCATGTAGGCTCTTACAATGTATCTTAAAACAGAAACTGGAGATATCTTCTAACATATTTTCTTATGGGTAACAAATATAGGCAAAAAACCATAATAGCTGTCCTTAAGTCCACCAGTTTAAAGTGGTATGTGGCACCATAGTTATTTAAAGTGCCATCTGATTTTAGTAAAAATATACTGAAGTTGTTATTTAGAAGTTTGAACTGGAAACTCAGTAAAGGGTAGTTTATAACCCTTGATTCACAAATGTGTGGTTAGATAAGTAGCAATACAACCATGCATAACTTTAGAGAAATACTGCAATCCACCACTCCGTATCTGAGCCAGTGACAATCCTAGATCTGACAATGTTTGGTGGCATTGAATTTATCTTGAAACTTAAAAATACCTGTTAGGTATCGGTGCCCACTCCATCAATTCTTTCATATCCTTATAAAGTTGGGTAGGGTTAAGGATCTTCATGTGATGCAATCATGATAAATGACACACAGTAGTCACTCCCTCGGGAGGCTATTAAACTGTTCAGGACCTTGTCAATGGACATAATGGCAGCCCCTGTATTCTGCCCCCCTGATCCTTTGTTCCCATTTGATTCCACCTTCATTCACTGTTGCCCCCCCCCCTTTCAAACTTTGGTGGGTTCAACAGGCCACAGATTATGGGTGCTTCAGTCAGCTTAGTCTATTAATCATAACTTTTAACCACCGTATGGCCAGACTGCAATGCAGTTCCATAGGTGAACTAACCACTGCACCCTCCGAGCAGATTCTTAACACTTGAAGGCAAGGCCTGAGGTTGGGGTGTAGATACCATTTTACTCTCAGTCTCCTTCCGGCTGCATTGTAGTGGAAATGAAGCAAGTACTAACACAACATATTTAACTTAAATCGTATACTGTCTGTATCGAATGACGAATATCTGTAACGAATGTAATCGTATATCTAGAATTTATTATTGTTAGTATTTTGGAATTTTTTAAGAGAACATAATGTTTTCCGATATGTAAATAAACATATAACTGGCAGCATTGAGTATGGCTATTTAGTCTGGCTGCATCAGCTTCAGTCACGTGACACACAGCCTCTCGAACGTGCTTGACTGTAGTGTCTTCCACAGAGACGAACTTCGTACTCTTCTACAAAGAATATGAGAGTAAGGTCCCAGACTGCTAAAATCCGCGGCTGATAGCTCTAGGGATGCAGCGGGGACGTGTTACGTGTTTTCACAAATAAACCATTGGCCCATATTCACAGCTAACCTCTCGTGATACATTGGCCCAAATGCACGGCTAACCTCTCGTGATAGCCCTAAGGATGCAGCAGGGACGTGTTTATAACACTGAACATAATTTTATTATAGACCATCGGCTAACCTCTCGTGAAAGCTCGTGTGGTGTCGTTCTCTTGTAAGTTATACGGCACAGTTAATGTTCTCATGGTTAACCTCTCGTGAAAACTCTTGGAGACTGCTTGGGATTCAACAGGGATGTGTTTTTCTTAACACTGAACGATATACCACCGGCTAGCCTCTCGTGAAAGCTCGTGTGGTGTCGTTCTTTGTAGTTATATAGCACAGTTAATGTTCTCATGGTTAACCTCTCGTGAAAACTCTTAGAGACTGCTAGGGATTCAGCAGGCATATGTTTTTAACACTCAACGATATAGGTACCATCGGCTAGCCTCTCGTGAAAGCTCGTGTGGTGTCGTTCTTTTGTAAGTATGACGGCACAGTTATTGTTCTCATGGTTAGCCTCTAATGAAAACTCTAGAGACTGATGTGCGTATGGATCGCAAGGTAATTTTCGGAAAATTATTTCAACTAACGACAAATTGGTAGGTATATCGAGAAACTTACCCGAATGTCGATGAAGACTCCGCTTTCGCGTCTTCACTCAATTTTCCAGTTCTCGCAGACGTTCGTTAAGGTCCTCCATTTCTTTTTGCCACGTTTTCTTCGATGGTTTCCCATTTCGTTAAGAAATTTCGGAGTTTTTAAACGGAAACATGATTAGCGCGCGGCACAAAAAAGTACAATGATTTGACAGACGTCATGCGGGCCCGCCAGCGAGTGGACCACAGATAACATTTTTTGTTTTAGGATGAAGTATTTCATCTTTAAATAATGTGATAGCGTAGTAGTGCAACGAGTGCAAACTACATAGTGTACAATGAGGACGAGATTATGAAGCATAATTTCCAACCTCCACGCGGGCGAAGCCGCGGACGAAAGCTGATGACATAATAAAAACTCAGTATTAACTCACAAACCCTTGAAAGTATAAAGATGTTAATACTATCAGTACCTACTATCATTTTCCAAAGACTACGCTGTACCCATTATGTAGCAAGGCTGCAATAGAGGGGCGTTTCTCGGAGCTGCGTGCTAAAGATACCGCCTGATATTGCTATACTGCACTGAATAATGATAAGTAGTGCCGCAACTCAGTACGGTGCTGTGCGAAAAGGCCATAGCATTATATGAACCCTATACGGTATACACAATAGCCGATTCAAGCCACACTTGAGCGACCAACACGATTAGCAGTCACTAAAACAGTATTCTAGTGCAAACTGGGGTAGACTTATGTTTAGTCATACAAATAAAGTACACCTTGTTAATTGTTAGATTATTCTTGTGAATTCTTAATTCAAGATCAGTTTAT
This sequence comes from Eupsilia transversa, assembly GCA_914767815.1. NCBI lineage: Eukaryota > Metazoa > Arthropoda > Insecta > Lepidoptera > Noctuidae > Eupsilia > Eupsilia transversa. The sequence continues at coordinate 7,792,987 of OU611874.1, forward strand.
CACTGTGATGTTAGGATAGCCTTTTCTTTATTTTATTATTTGTTTCTATCCTCGTGAATGTCCTACCCTCTTTGATCCTTTGCACAATTACCCAATTACAGTGAATACGCGAATGCTGTTCACCATTGAGGAGTTCCATATGTCCTTCAAAATCTAAGATCCATTTTAAGACGGTTAGTCTTTTTCTGTATTCATAAAATCATATTGACATGTATCCTATGACTGTTGGAGGGTGGGGACGGGGTCCATACAAAATCCTTCATGTAGGAAATTTTAAGGTTAACACCTTAACATTTCCTATTTTTACCCGACTACGGCGAAGCAAAAAGGAGGGTTATGATTTTGACCAGTATGTATGTATGTATGTATGTATGTTCATTTGTTCCCTCATAACTTCTAAATTACTCATCATAATTTGACAAATGGGGTGTCATTGGAAGCATCTCGGTTGTCCGCTGGTTATAGGCTATGTGAAGTTACATTAAATTGAATATGGCGCCCTCTAGAGTACAAAAAGTCATGAACTAAAAAAAAAAGATTTTTTAATGGTACCATGTTGGGTATCAAATGAAAGGGCTTAATTAGCACAATTCAAAAAAATATATATTATTACCCCAAAATAATTTAAATAAAAATAAAAGTATAAAAACTAAAACCCAACTACGGCAAAAAAGTCAACTAAAAAGGTATAAACAAGTCATCTCAGACAGACAAATTAAAAATCCGGAGTCACACGTGTTAAACGGGTTAAATCGAATAGATTACGTGTGACTCCGGATTTTTAATTTGTCTGTCTGAGATGACTTGTTTATACCTTTTTAGTTGACTTTTTTGCCGTAGTTGGGTTTTAGTTTTTATACTTTTATTTTTTTCTTTCTTACAAATATGAACACTTATAAGTATAAGGATGCGCCTCTTTTTGTGAACCTCAAATAATTCCTAGTGTGGGATCCTAAAAATACTAAATAGCCAAGTTACTGCGACCAACTGTGAGAAAAGGCTAAAAACTTAAAAAGAGGCTCAATTCTTTACAAAAGGGTTCATGATTAGAAGCCCAAAATGTTCATTAATTTAAAAAATCATTAGAACGTCAATAAGATTTTAGAGGACCAGTTGAATATTTCTCAATTGGAACCTAATAAACGTAGTAGATTTAAGAAGCTAACAAAAAACCGGCCAAGTGCGAGTCGGACTCGTACACGAAGGGTACCGTATTAAGATCGAGCAAAAAACGCCGAAAAACACGTTTTTTGTATGAAAGTCCCAAAAGTCTGATAACCAGTCTTACCAAGGGGTGTCGTATTACCCAGTTAATGGGTTGTGAAGGTCAGATAGGCAATCGCTCCATGTAAAATAATACTGGTATTCAGCTCCATTCGGTTAGACTGGAAGCCGACCCCAAAATAGTTGGGAAAAGGCTAGGCAGACTTATTGTTTTATAGCGGCAATAGAAATACACAACCTATGAAGTGTCTACCTATTACGGTTCCTGAGATACCTACAGACCTCTGACAGACAGACGGACGTACGGGCGGACAGCGGAGGCTTAGTATTAGGGTTCCGTCTGCCATGCTTCGGGTAGGGAACCCTAAAAATATATTTTAAGGTACCTATTTAAAAGGCTGCCAACTTTAATTACAAAAACTTTTAGCTGTGATCCACCCAATTACTTACAGGTGAGCGAGTCAATTAAATAAAATATTCAAGATCGATCGCCGATTCATACGACCAAAGTTCTCACAAACTGTTGACTATCGTGTAATAGGATTGAGGATAAGTCTCTTTTGCGCCGAAAAGAAAAAGAAACCGGCCAAGCGGGAGTCGGGACTCACACACGAATGGTTCCGCGTATTAAGATCGGTAAAAAAACGCCATTTAATGATTAACTTTATTTAATTTTTATTATTGGTTTTATAACAGCAATAGAAATACACAATCAGTGAAAATTTCAACTATCTACCTATTGTGGTTCATGAGATACAGCCCGCTGACAGATAGGCAGACGGACGGATAATGGAGGCTCAGTAATAGGCTTCCATTTGGTACCGTTCGGGTCCGGAACCCTAATTAAAGACACCTCGGTACGTACCACGGCTAATAAAATCCTAACATAAAGTTCAATCAGACTGTAAAAGCATGGTTCTTGTAATGAAATTCCCGACAGCGTATATGAATTGGAAACCAAAGTTCTATTTGTATTATGGCAACGTTAGCACTGTTTATATTTCGACGCACGGCCGTGCTTTGCTGGTTGAATATCAATTTGTGAGCATAGTAACGCTATTCGCGGTCAGGATTAGTCTATGCTGTGGTATCTTTACAGAGAAATTCGGACGACGCGTCGCTAGTAAGTTTAAATATTAGCTGAAGTCTGAGTTTACCTGCGGTTTTGGCAGCTAATGGAAGTGTTGAGTAATATTGTGACCTTTTTAAGAAACAAAAGATCCTCATAACTACGGTACCTACCTATATATCAAAACGCCATAATAACAGCCATTTGGTTCATTTGTGTCGTGAAATGGCTTCTGAAACGTTTATTAATTAATTTGTTATTAAATGTCACGTTAGCAAACCAAAGATAAAATTACGTAATTTTGACAGCCAATTTACTGATCAGAGAGTCGATCAGGATGAACAGACAAATCATAAAATCTGTTGCAGTATATGATTACGATAGTTTGTCCTTTCCCTCCCGTGGTTTTTGTTAGTGCTACTATTTTTGAAAACAGTACCCCTAATTTTAAACTGGTCACACGGTGAAGTTGCAAGACTTAATTATCTGTGTGTATAAGTCAATCGATCTGCCTAGCCTTTTCCCAACTATGCTGGGGTTGGCTTCCAGTCTAACCGTATACAGTTGGATACCAGTATTTTACATGGAACGACAATCTGACCCCCACAACCCATTAAAAAAATACCCCTTGGCAAGACTGGTGGTTAGGCTTTCAGGATTCTGACTACCCATAACGACTGTCAAAGATCTACGAATGACAGCTTGTACCAACTGCTTAACGTGCTTTCCGAGACACGGAGGGGTCTCGGTATGTCATGGATGGCCCCTTAACGAACCGACCTCGGCAAGCGTTGCTTAACCTTGAAGATCGACTTGGCTATTATTGTTTAGCCACGAGCAGGTACGTATGAGTATAGGTATCTAATAAATATGTCTACGTATATCTCATGAAAGTAATGAAATAACATTTCTTTGAGAGCAATAAAACATTTCGACTTAAAATAACATGCACACCTACGCGGCAGGTGGAGAACTATGAGGTCATACGTAGTTCAATTAAGTTTCACCTTTCATATTTCAATCAATTACTAAAAGACTTTAAACCCTAATTGACTGTGTATTGTCTACCATTATAAGATATGTGTTGTTTCATCCATGTTTCAGCTAGCATCTCGTGTAAAACGGACTTTATTCCTTACTGTCACTTCTTTTGCTTTTAGAAACCTTTATAAACTGTCTTGATGCTTGTTGATAACTTGCAACAAAATAATCAAATATTTGATATCCCTCCAACACTTTTTCCCCCCCTACCCGGGGGAAATGCTGTCACATCACACAAGTTGCGAGAGTCAACTAGGCGAATGGCCCATTGTGGTGTCCATTGCGAGACTAGCGACCTATTACGGCCTGTTCACTGCTGCTATAGCAATTCCTAGCCTCAAATGTTACGGCTTTCCAGAGTTTATATCGGTCAAGTGGTTTTAACTTTCCTAGATACGTTGAATACTAAAGATAGTTCGGTCGAAGTAAGTTTAGAGGGATCTAATTAACCTACTATTGCTTCGTAGAGACTGCCTCGTTGGTCTAGTGGTCGCAAGCACTACTACTGAACATGAGCTCCTGCGTTCGATTCCCTGGTCGGGCAAAGTTTTATTGGGTTGTTCTATATTGAATTTCTCAGTAGCTGCCCGGAGTCTGGATTACTGGATTACGTGGGATAAAATGTGGGTGTACTATAGGTACACCTCTGCCCAACACTTCGGGGAAACAAGGCGTGATGTTATAGGTATATGTGGTCTCTCTAATTGCGTAACGGACTTTCAATAATTACTATCCAAAGGATTTCAACGGAATTTGCTAATCTATTGCTTCATGTGTTTGAAATATTCGTGTGCCCGACAACGTAAATGACGCAATGAATATTGTTGACCTATCAAAATAAAAGGCTCTGCTATTGTAAGTGTGTTAAGCGATTACCCTAAAGAATTTGGCCAATCCTTAATACAACATTCGAACAATAGACACTCTACTCGTAACAGAAGTGAAGAATCACTTTAATGAACAACCTTGCAGAGTTGCTTTAAGGCTCGTACACACTGGCGCGATATCGTGGACGCGACAGGCAGCGCGAACCTGGTCGCGCCCGCCATATCGCGCCAGTATGTACGAACCTTTACTAGGTAGTAGGTACAAGTCGATTTAACTATTATTTTACGTGCCGCAAGAAAATTGATCGTGAAAGTGTTACAAAGTGGCATAAGTAGGTGCACTTATAAGTTGCTCTGTTTTCAATGTGAAGTACTTAATACTTTCTGAAAAATTAGAAAACATTAACACACCCCAATTCGCTAATACAGTCTAAGAACTAAACTGTGTGAAATCACTTTCAGAGCATAATCTCTTCAGCTGCAGTAGTTAAATTGCACAAAGACTGGAATTTAATGCCCGTGCCGACTTATCCAAGACTTTAACTTGTAAGACTTAATACCTTGATTTTTTCTTGTCCCTCTCTGGATAGTCAAATGAGATTAAATAAGTTCACTCGGATATCTGATAAGTCTTTGTTACAGTTCAATATTTTGTTTAGACTTTTGAATTGCAGTTGGATTAAAGGCAGTTGTATAAAGGGTGTAAAAAACCCCATCTCGAAGCCGTTATCTACACATTCTGTTCATCAAACTAAACACTACTTTGTGCAAAAATCTTCTTCTTTTTAAGTAGAAGATAAATCGTTAAATGGGTTGAGCCTAGTAAGTAACCACGCCGATCACGGCATCAGTGGCGTTTAGGTCCTCCGAAGTGCAGGTGTATGGACAGTTTGGACACTCCAACATAAATGGCATATTTTTGTCACGAGCACCGCATTCACACTGGGTGTCGGTTGGGTCAATAATCCCCCATTTCGCGAGGTTGTGTCAGTTGGGTCCGCAGTCAATTGATTGCTTTAATTGCTGGGAAACAACTTTTATTTTTTTCACTTTTTACTAAAATTCACTGTATACGGTAGTGTGCCATGTAACTTACGCAAAAAAATGTGCTTATAGGTGCAAGCAACGGTACAGGGATCGACAGAGTATTTAAAACTTGTTTTTGTAAAAAGTAAAAAAAAGTTGGAACTTTGACCTTCATTATCAGGCATAAATCTTTCTTTGAGACCGCTGCACCACCTAAATAAGTAGAACGGTTCAGAAACGAGTTACCAGCTACCGCTGTATGTATACTTGTAATTATACGTAGTACCAACCTAGAAAATGTATAAATAGCAACTAATAAACATCAATATCTAGATAAAATTTAATCGGAAAACTGAGTCATATTGACAAAAAAGAAATTATTTTGATTCAGACTGATGAGATTCAAAAATATATTTTAAAACAAGAACACCTATTGAATGAGATAACAAAAAAAAACAATATTTTAACATAGCGTTCATAAACAACACCTTTGTACCTACAGATAACGAAGTTACTGTTTACGATTACATCGAGCACTATCGAAAAGGCTTGAACACAAAATCGTTAGCGAAAACAGGACATGCAGAGTTCTATAGATACCACATAATATAAATTCGTATTATAATGTAGGTAATACCAAGCGCATCTAAGCTGAGCAAGCAAATCTTTGCATTCAGCCAAAGATATGAAAGTTCAAACGGCCCTTATAATGTCCCCAATCCCGCTAAAGTTTAAGTTTTTGGGTCAAATAAGAACCGTTAATATCGCTTTTATGTTACAGGGAATTTCCGGATAGTTTGATAAATCTTGGGACGATAATTTGGATAATAATGCAGCTGATAGTACCTAACCTTAAAGATCTAATGACGTAAAATATAGTATCATGTCAGAATTTCTCGATTTTCGCCACCGACACCGACATTCGCCAGTTGTGTTAAATAAATATAAGGCCCGTGAAATAGGGGACGACCCTGTAGCCGTTAACCGGGGACAAATCCATGATCTGGTGTGTAAATTTCCTAATGGAAAATAAAACAATTCTTAGCCCGACCGTGGGATCGAACCCAGCAGACACAAGGCTAGACCCACGCGAGGCACTAAAAAGATAAAATAATTATGACGTTCAATGTTTTGACTTGAATAGTCACATAAAAAAGATATGAACCTAATTATGAAGATGATTTGATAACGTTTTACATCGGTGTTTACGTTATAGTAAAGTATAATGTTTATCGTATTAATATTATCGAAGATTAATTAACATTAATTTAGGAGGTCATCTTTAGTGGTAATTTCCACTGACACACTGTTATATCTTGTTTTTGATTCTTGAAATGAGTTTCTTTTTGTTTTTGAAAAGAGGGGAAAACAAAGCGATCGTTAATTTTAATTCGGTAAATACAATCTAACCCAAATACCCGGTTTCCGAGTTGAATATGTGCCACTGCGGTATTTTTGTAAACTAATCGTTCAAATCAAAATATTTTATTTCACATAAACCTACATGGGCACTTATGAAACGTCAGAAGCTAGGTCCACGGTCCCAATTGGTCGTTTCCTATGTAGAAGAACCGGCAAGAAACCCCACGGTTATTCTTTTAAAAATATATGGTTTTTACATTGTTTTCAAAAATGTACAGTTTGAATAGGTATGAGAGGACAGTGGGCCTCTCAACAAGATACTTAACAAAATAGAAAATAGTCTGCAAATCGACTGTCTGTTGAGCCTACATTAACGTTCTCACATTTACAAAATATAAAAGGATAAATAAAATAATAAGAATAAAAACCTATTTAAACCAAATGTTTGTCATTACAACTTTAACCAATCCGCATGAATACCTCTTATTCCACAAAAGCGTTACAAAGCCCATACATTGTTTCATTCAGACAATTTGGCTCCAAAAAAGCCAAATCCCCAATTACTAAATTCCTAAAAAAAGAAGTATCAACCAGCTAACCAATGAAACTCTATAAAGGCCGGATTTGTCGTAAAACAATCATAAAGTCATTGATAAAATGATAATAATCTCGTTTCGGTTTTCGAGTTTGTATATACCCTGCCGTGTCGCATTCAACTCGTTTCCCGAAATTCAATTTTGGGAATTTGTTTCCTCCCGTCGAACGGTGTACGGAATACTGATGGGGTTTGAGACTTCCCGTAAAGAAGTACTCCTGTTTTTTATTTTTTATTTTAACAACATAAAATATTTATCCATTTGGCACACTTGACATTTTAACGTATCACTTACCAGTAGAGTTGTTTAGTGAACTCGGATTTTCGGAAACATTGTGTGCATGCGTAATTTAATCTAGTTAGTTTACGAGCATCGAATGCAGTCCTGTGAACATTTTATACTGAGCTTAATCACGGACCAAAATTCTCGGTATATAATTTAAGAGATAGGAAAAACCACAATCATTAGTAGGTGGCGTTCTGTAGTTTCTGCCTACCCCAAGTAAAAGTTTATGTAAGTCCAGTTTCAGTCGATCAGCATTGCTTAAGAAAAAACATTTGATAAATGATTTAAATAAACGTTAGCTAAGTCTTGATTTATTCATAGTTAACCTAGCTTATTATCAGATCAAGTTTAAGACTCCATCTTTAAACCAGAAAAAAGAAAGATTATCTAGAAGTAAAATAAAGATTCAGCTGTGGTGGATACTTATTCTTCCGGACTGCAGTGCGGTGAAACGTAGGCAAACTTTATTCTTTACTAGCTGCTGCCCGCGGCTTCGCCCGCGTGAGTGTCGGAAATTACCCCATACATCCCCATGGGTTTTAAGTATAAATATTGAGTTTCGAGTTAATCGGATAGCGCGTTAAAATTCTTCCATACAAACACTGACACCCCCCAACCTAGTGGGGTAATTTAGAAAAACAAAAAACTACAAACTTTATAATTTATTTAGATAACTATTCGTGCGAAGTTTCATGTTTATTACCTCAAGGAATAAGATTTTTCATACAAACTTTCATCCCTTATTTTACCCCCTTAGGGGTTGAATTTCGAAAAATCCTGATACACGTTATTCTTCATTTGTGGGTTTAAGTATAAATATTGAGTTTCGAGTTAATCGGACAGCGCGTTAAAATTCTTCCATACAAACTTTGACACCCCCCAACCGTAGGATAGGATACTTTTCCGGGATAAAAAGTACCCAGTGTGGTGCCCAGGATATTAAAGAATAATTATACCAAGTTTCATCGTAATCGAACCGGTAGTTTTTGCGTGATGCCTGAACAAACAGACAGACAGACAGACAGACAGACAAAAAAAAATGTAATCAAATTTTTGGGTTCGGTGTCGGTCTAGTAACACCCCCTGCCAATTATTTTTTTGATATTTTCAATGTACAGAATTTTCACTTCTACAGATTTATTATAAGTATAGATATAGATGTCCATGATTTGATATGTTACCCAGTTTTGGAACAAATCTTTAGCTACATCTTATTTAGTAGTGTAAGCATTTTTAGTTTCAGTTGAGGATTCGTTTTTCTTACTGAATGTCTGTTAATACTTAAAAAAAAAAATGCAGTTTAAGTTGACTATTTTGACTGACTTATTGTGTGAATCAACACCGTGCAGTGTTGCCAAATAAATGTTTTTTTTTTTTTTGCACAGTCGTAAATAATAAAAACGTAAACAATTATTCATAATCATAATTGCATCATGTAATTTTACTGTTAATTCCACTATTAATTACGTGATAAAACTATTTACTAGCGGAATTAGCACTAAGTATATTATTAAACGATGATCCAGTTATGAAAGAGAACTGATTTTTGCCTTGCATTGAAACAATACTATAGGCTAATTCATTTTTAAAACGACCATGTTGTTATTCTATACCAACCTTACTAGCAATAAGAGTACCATTATATACGTATAAGTAAAAGTAGTCACCTATATCAAAGCTATTACGAATTCTAATTTCCCACCTCCAAATTGAATCAACGCGAACCCACAAACACCTAATATCACAGTATTTATTTAATCGCCCATAGCTAATGTACTACGGACAATTATACCCTCATTGGGCAAACTAATTACCGGATCTACCTGGCTTGTGCCTAATGACAAGTAATATGCAGTGCATTATCGCAATGCGACGCAATATTATAGAGTTATCCTCAGCTTTGCGAGTAATGGACGGCCGGTTCACACCATCTGAGACCAGCGTTGCACTAAATTAATAGACTATTGTTAATCCCACGGATCAGGATTGAAGCGTAATCACACTATATGTAAGCGTTAGCTCGATTTACACGGTTCCAGTGTTTAGTGGAGTGTGTAACGTATCTTTTTCAAATTGAGATTTCGGAATTCAGAAAAAAAAACGTATTGGCTCTTTCACATCTGGGCTAGCTTTGTATAATTTATCTCCGCAGTTAATTGCATACAATTTCAATTCGAATTTTCAATTTATTTGGTGCATGGTGTCTTTCCGCAGACAATGTAACTACTTGTGTAGTTAGTGGAGTGCCTGATTTCGGTCACATATTTGTTTGTTAAGTACTTTTAACTTTTATATTATATCAGATACTTATTTTTCTGAATGTTTAATATCAAAGTAAATAGTTAACGTTGGGTTAACATTAGTCGAGCGCCTGTCAATACAACTCAAGTACCGAGGTACTTTACAGAAGGCACGGATACTCTTCTGAATAGTGAAGTCATTTACATCGGTCTTAATAGTTAGTTCATCATGATTCCGTTAGTCCCTTTTGAGGTATCTATGCAGATTGGAGCCAGTGTGTTTGTCGATTCAATCGTCTTAGTGACACGATTAGGAGCTATGTAATCGAGTTACAGGACTAAGAGTGCTGTCTTTTATTTGTTTCGTAAATCTTACTAATACTTATTATAAATGTGAAAGTTTGTATGTTTTGTTACTCAATCACGCAAAAACGGATGAACGCTATAATCTGGATTAATAAAAAGGATACTTTTTATCCAGGATAGAAAAACAAATAAAAGGATTTACGGGCATTGAAGTGGTGTCTTTTATTTGGTTCGTAAATAGGTTAAGTCAACTTGTTACCATTTATTTAGAGGCATGTGTAGTAAGTAGATAGATAAATAAATGAAAAAACTGTAAGGAATTTGGCTAGGTAATAGTTATGTACCTACCTACCTTATGCCACCTAATTGAGTTGCATGAACTCCGATCAATATTTTAATTTATTCGAATAAAATTAGAAGAACACTAACTTACTAACATTTCTATCAAAAACATTGTTTGTGTGATTCCCGCCAGCCACTTTTGAAATGAGTAAATGCACCACAACTTCATAAATTAAATATGAAAATCCTTTCATACTTCAAAATGAATTGTTTATTGTTGTTGAATCAAAACATTAGATGGTGAATATTTAAAAAAATTAAATATTATTTTAATAAGCTAAAAATAAATTGAATTTACTATTCAATAAGTAGCCAACGGACCCAATCAGCTTGTATAACCCTTCTCAACATCAAAGGCATTATTTTATTTTTGTGTAATTACAGTAGAAAATACAACGTTCTGTTGAATAAAAATGTTTTTTAAGCGTGATTATGATCACAGACGAAACCGAAAGACGAAAACAAAAGGAATGCTTTTATTTTAAGGGTTTTGAACTATCAATTACTCGAATTTTCTTCTAGTTTTGTTATTAGTAGGTAATTTATGGCAACGCGCGGCGCGAATTAAAAAGAAGATGTACTGACAAAAAATGTAAAGAGTATGCTTAGATGGTTTGGTCATGTTGAGAGGATGAGTGAAAGGTGACTAACAAAAGTTAATACAAGGCAGTTGTGAGTGGAAACGCCGGTGGGTCACCCTCACATAAAGTGACCTTATTTGTGATGATCCTCAGAACGGTCAAGTGTGCAATGTAAAAAAATCCGTGTAGCTGTGTAGCGAATGGAAACACTTACTAGAAAGTTGTGACGCTGTCCCCCAGTGGTGGAAAACGAGAATAAAAAAATAAAATAAATAGTTGTTTCGCTGACTCCCAGTGGTGGACAACGAGAATAATTAAAAAAAAGAAAAAAAGTTGTTTCGCTGTCCCCCAGTGGTGGCCATCGGGAATAATCGCGCCACCGGCGGCGGCCTGCATGTATGACCAGGTGTATGAACTTAAAAAAGAAATGTGTTAGGATCGTGGTAGGTGGCGTTCTGTATTTTTTGCCTACCCCCATGGGAAGAGAGACGAGTTTATGTGTATGTGTACTTAAGAATAATAAAAGCCTAATCACCCTAAATTCTAGTTCAATAAAACACTATTATTTATAGTCGCAAGCAAGATAATTCGAACGGATCATCTAATAGTGCGGTCAAAGCTTAGTGGAAGAGTCCACTAAGCTTTGACCACAGGGATCGGTACAGACAACTTTTCTATTAAGATAGATAGATAGAATACTCTTTATTATGTACCTACACCATAAAAATTACAGACATTCTGGACATTTTACATAGAGTGACAATGGGCGGTCTTATCGCTAAAAGCGATCTTTTACAGACAACCTTTGAATGGATTCAAGGGAGAAGGAGAGGCAATACTGCAGGTAGTCAGTGGTGTACCATTTACTATAATAAATAAATACATACAAAAAGCATATATAGTTATCTAGTAGTATAAGTATGCTAGTTTCACTATGAAGGATGCAAACTTTCACTGGTATATTTATCAGTGCATTTTCAAAAGTGTAACTTACTTTTCTTATTTGGATTAGATAGTTACACTTGATAAAGGCTTCATCAGTGAGTACCTTAATCTGCAATATAAAAAGTGTGTTGTACTACTAACACTGTCCCTAACACGTATCTGCGATAATTGAGAGGTATAAAATTTATTTATTTATTTAATACTTCAAGCACACAGAGGCGGACTTAATGCCTTAGGCATTTTCTACCAGTCAAATTTCTAATTAGTGGTATAAAATAGTATAAATAAAACGATTTTATATCCATCTAAAGTTATAATGAATGCGTTCATGGTCGTACGAAGTACAACACTAAAAAGTGATGATTAATGATTTCTTCTATTTCCAAGCTATCACTTGGCTCTAGAAATTTATTATTTTAACATAAAGAGCTTCGTGAAAGAATTTTCGGTACCCGGTATGCCTATACAAACTTATTTTTACCTCTTTATAATATTAGATCAAGATCATTGTCATGTTGGCAAAATGCGTTGGGCTCTCCTTCGAATGCAGCTCCAACATGAAAAACAATCGAAGAACAAGGAAACAATTGAAAGACATCTATTCTAATAAAAAATATCCAATAAATTCACATCTTGTAGTTGGCAAACAACTCAAAACGTGGTACTAAGGTCCGGTTCATACTTGCGGATAGTTCACAAGTTAAACTAAACTCCAAGTGCACTCACAGGGGATTCTTATAGTTTTATAACGCAATAACGTTACGTCTCCAACACACTCGGATATTACGGGTGTTCCCAACTTTTACAGTACTACCACTACTTTATGATACATTGAATTGTTAATAAAATGCACCGATGTTGTTGTGTTCATGATTTTCTTGGGAACAAGTTCAGTAGTTGGAATTGGCAATTGTTTTAAGATAGCTCAGTGATGACGTCGGTTTCGACCACAAGAATTGTGAGTAATGTGCATAATTATGAATAAGTTCTAAGTATTTGCTCACGTTAATTTAAATTATGCGAACGCGGACTTTGAACCGCGGTCTGACCACGTAACCGTCCCGTAACAATCCATTTGTGTCGAAACTAGTTGAAAGATCCATCGCGTATTATATTCTTAAAATATCTGCATCTAAATCTTGTTTCATGTGGTTTTCAGATATTTTTTCATACAGAAAAGAGTAGTAAGTCTGACAACAATCTTACCTAGGGGTAACGTATTACCCAGTAACTGGGTTGTGGAGATCAGATAGGCAATCGACAGTATTATTATACCTACTAGTATTCAGCTGTATCCGGTTAGACTGGATGTTGACCCCAACCTACTTGGAAAAGGCTAGGCAGATGATGATGATGAAAAGAGTAGGTAAGTATCTTAATTTTGTTGTAAATAAAAATATGTGACTTAAAAAAAAAACTCTCCGTTAATAAACTAAGTAAATTAGGAAAATGTGGCCTTTAATATTGCATTTATATTATGTATATAATATATACTATATACTTTAAGTTCTTATCGCATACTTAATGTATCTGCATGGGGAATCCCATATCTGTAACAAAGAAAAAATACACACATCAATAACAAATAGGTATCTGAACGATTCGAGTGTTTATATTTTAATAATAACATTTGATAAAGCGCAAAACAAATAATATGGATCGTATAATCAATACTACTTTTCATATTATCGAATTAAGAATCGACAATATACTATTTTTTTAACTCTTTTTAGATTAGATTGTAAATAAATTAATATTTTCCTCCACTCTCAATAGTGCTATCTTTGATAAACAATGCGCACTTATTAAGACAACAAATTATATAAATAAAGCCTTGTACGAACATCAAAGGATTTTTTTATAACCAAGGATTTCTTTCCGAGCGGTACACAAAAGTTTTTCCTTTAAAAAGTTTCCAAAACTACACACCTTCGTGGACGTCAATGGACTTCGTCCAGGAAGTCTATAGAGTTGTTTCAGTTGTCTTTGCCCGAAGTAAGGAGGGGAGTTATTACCAGCGCTTTTGTTCGAAATATAAAACGTAAGTTTTACAGAACTGAGTACACCCCTGGAAACAACAGATTTATCTAGTATTTAAAATGTACTTCGACGAAGTTTATTAAGTGGTTATGCCTAAATATTGTTTTGAAGCGATAAGAGAAATCTAAGTAACAGACGCACTTCAGATTTTAAGTGAACATTGAGAAAGACTTAGTTTCTTTGGTAACTTTAATCTTGAAAACTGTTTATTGGAAATCAAGTTACTCTGGATACCTTTGTCTATTAATTTACGCAGGTACTAATTACCTAATATTCTGAAAATGAAGTGATGTTTTTACAACAAAAAAATACAATACTTAACCACGGAACGTCATGGATTAATGGTTTGGTGGTAAAACGTGTACCTAGATTTTTTTTCAATTAATTTGAATTCTACTATATTTTTATAAATATAATAGAAAAGTAGTCATAATCTGAAAGTAAATATTTCGTACCAAAAGATATAGTACCTACGTAATGTGCTGAAAAATAACATGAAATTGTTGATTGATGAACAGATGAAATTTTATCCCAAAATAATATTAATCAACTGAATGTTCACAATTTACAATTTTAAAAAAATCTGAAAGTTTCAATTTTTTAATACCATAAATGAATACAAAAAATATTTCAAGTTCCGATCTGTAATAACCACCGATATTCCGATCCCTACTCAATATAGAAGCCTCATCGCTGAAACTTAACCTGTAAACTGAACACCCACATACCACCATCACCGATATTTATGCAGATTGTACACACACAGCTATCATAAATTAGTAAGTAAGTGCACAAGACGACGGGAGTCAGCACGAGTGTGGCAACAATCCCACACCCTCTCTCGAAGTTGTGACGTCAGCTATCCTGGGCTTGACCCATTCATTGATCTACAATTATTGGTGCAAGCTGGAGGACTTCAGTTAGGTGCGGTCCGAATTTTGGTAGAGGAGATTTGAAAGATTCATTTTAAAAAATGGTCATAGAATTATATAACTTGTATTTAATAAATTTAATCAATTCGAAATTATATTTTTTGATTAAAATATGTTAAAATACCTAAAATACTTTTTCGTTTAAAATCTTTTCAACTTTGATTTTTCTAACGCAGTATATCTTTTATCAGTGGAATAAAATTGACTATTTACAGTGTTTTAATGGAAAAGCTGTCAAAAATTCAAAATTATTTCTCGGACATAGATAGCTGGCATTGGTGAAATCAGCGTTTAGTTAGGTAAAGTTCCTATCTGGAGGGTTCATATTATTACTTATTTATCTCAGTATAATATCCGTAGTGCAATTGGTGGAGATCGAACTGGCGATATCTCGCTTGCTTCTAAATCGTTGAGCTTGATGTAAGTCGCATATAAAATTAAACAAGTGGGTATATTTTCTTCTGATAAATTATGTAAGTATTATTTTGTTTTGTTTTAGTATCGAAGGTTATTATTCCTCAGAATTGTTTGAAAACACGTTGATGTTTATTCTTTACGCTTTAAGTCATCATAATTATTTTGTGTTCAACATTAATTAAATTATTATTTTGCACCTCAACATTGTTTTAATAATATTCGACTATGAGTAGCTATTTCCAATACAATGCATGTCACTCGCTTGAAATAAACGTCCATTGAAAACAAAAACGAACATGCCTTTTTTACTGCGAGCCTCGTTGTTGTTTATTAAAAGCATTTTGTTTTTCAGTAGGCACTAATTTGGGGACATGAAAGCTTGTTTTTTTACCTCCATTAAAATGTTATTTTATACAGTGATTTGTAAACTGTTTAACTTAATGTCGTTACTAAATTATTGAGCCATAGCCTGTTGCGCTCCTTACTTCATTGCAATAATAATGAAAAAGGGTTACCTAATTCATGTTACATATAATTTGATTTGTAGTAGGTACTTTAAGAAACTCGTTGAATTTTACCTATTAGGTAGGTAGCTACAAAATTCCCTAATACCTATACCATATTAAATAATCAATAAAATATCGTAACGGTGGCACTAAATTTCGGAGTACAGCCGAAGCAGTTAACTACAATGTACACTTGCACCAATCACTGACTAGTGCTGTGCAACTGACAGCTCCGAACTAGAAGGAGACTCAAGATTAGCACTACTAATAAACCACAAACGATTTGCTAAGGATTGAAGAACAGTTAATAGAATTGTGGTGAAGACAGATAAAAAATAAGTTAATTGAATGAGAGTAAAGGATTAATTGCATTTAGTATAGGATTTCAGGTATTTTCTTGTAGATAGTTATGTTTCTTTTCAGACTATTTATGCCAAGTTAATTCATTTAATAAAATACTAGTCAGAAACGTGCATAAAAATTGGTAAACGAATATCGATAGTGTTGCGCTAATGGGGAATATATGGACGATTTTTACGACGCCTTTTGTTTGTGATTTTGTATATTTTATTTGTATAGTGAGTCATTTAAGAGTTACAAAGTGTAAATAGTAATGTGTATAAGTAATAAAACATTGTAAATTAGTGATGCAACAATCAAATTACCTTTAAAAAAATATAGTATTTAATTACAAGAACTTCCATCATTGACTATATTAAACATACTCTAGGATCTTAGGCAGTCACCCCAACTAACCTTGCATTCTAGCTAATCTTTTAACACGATGTGTACCTAAAATATTTCAGTTTACGTCGTACAATAAAAAAAAAAAGGTATCATCATTTCAGCCGAAGACGTCAATTGCTGGACATAGACGGTTCTGAGGTCCATCAACCGGTCCTGTGCTTCTTACAATCACAATCACACAAATTTTATAATATAATTCCCCAAAAAAATAAAAACCTAACCACGATATTTTAACGTTTCCATTTGTCGTCTCTTAACAAAATTGTGACCGACTCTCATTAACAGAAAAATCATCCGAGATTTTTTTGCGATAAAATTGAATACGAAAAAAGTTGTTCGTATCGCGTACTTAAACAATCACATCACGGTTGATTGTAAACTTTTTCGAGCTTTCTTCATTGTTCCAAGTTACAATGGCAATCATTCGACGAATTCGGGCCAGTTTCCAAAGAAATTTTAACGTGAAAAATAAGGATTCTTGTTGGGAATTAAAATGTTGGAATCAACGTGACTGAAAATTCATTAAAAGTTAGTTTGGAATTTTAGATTTTTAGGTTGAATTTTCACTACAAATCCTAGACTAAATTACTGTTAAGCCGATTTTATTTTAACTGTTTCCATAAATCAAAAATAAATTACAAATAGTCTCCATGGCTTAGATAGAATAACAAGTTAAAATTAAAAATTTAAATAACCCCCGACACAATTCCAGGTGATGCTGCAGTATCGTTACAAGGTTACTATGTTCTTCTAATATCATTGAAGTAACAGAATACTAAATTTCGAATCGATCAGACCTGTGGTGCACACATCCAATCATCAACTAGAAAAGAGCTGATAATCTTCAAACGGCTGAACCAATTTTCTTGAATTGTAATCAAGACACCTTTCAAACAAAGAAATAATAATCAAAATCGGTTCAGCCGTTTGGGAGCTACGAGGGAACAGACAGATACACAGATACACAGACACACAGATACACAGACACACACGTTAAACTTATAACACCCCTCTTTTTCCGTCGGGGCTTAAAAAAGCTAATATCGACGCGTTTTTAGTGACAAGTCAGAACTTGTCACTTAAAACGACAGAAATACGAGACTGCCGTACAGGGTTGTACAAATACAACCTAAGGTTTAAAGCCTCGTGCAGACTGGCGGGACGCGATATCGGTAATTGTTCTACCGTGAAGTTTTCTTAGAATTGTTTTGTTAGAGTCTCGCCAGTCTGCACGAGGCTTAAGGCAGTCTTGTATTTCTATTTTATTTCCAATAAATTAAACATTGCATGATGATAAACAAACAAACTAAGGAAATCCGATACAAAACAACAATTAAATACCCAATGTGTAGTAAGATTTGTGGCAACACATTGACACAACATTATTGAATAAAGATTAAAGATAATTACCAAAATAAATTCTTGTCAATGTATAAGTAGGTACATCTTTTTCAGGCTGACTGTACTCTCAAGTATTTTATAACAAGTCATTTTATCAATATTGATTTTGTTTTTTCTTATATTTCTTAAAGAAAACACCCACATTGTTTGTAAAGGCTCATAATATTAATCTGTATCTGTTTGAGTTCAATACAAATAGCTAAGGTTTGTATGTGCTGTTGAAGAAAGAATGGTGATTCAAAAGTTAAAATCCTAAACATAGCTCACATTACATTTAACTAGCTTCTGCCCGCGACTTTCTCCACGTGAAATTTCGGCCCTCGACCCACCGCATCGCATCCCATCGCCCGCCCGCGCGATGGGATGTTTTCGCTTTCGCTTAGCGTTCTTTCTGACTTTATTTCTTTTTGCTCAGCTTCTAAGGGTCCTTGTCTGATGTTACATAGCCTGTAACCTTCCTCAAGAATTGGGCTATCCAATGCAAACATATTTTGTCTAATCCGACTGTTAGTTCCAGAGATTACCTCCTACATACAAACAATCAAATTTTACCTCTTTTTTAATATTATTAGTATTAGTATAGATATAGATTTTGCAAGTCAAACATGTTATTAACAATGGTTCTTTGGCAGCTAGACATGATCTAAAATGATCAAAGCGAGTGTATCAAATTAAAGTGAACAGTTAATTTAATCGAACTTAATTTTTTAAATAATAATAAACGAGTTTTCCTTCGAACACTCAAACATACTCCATAGATTCTAAACAAATTCACCAAATAACAAAACTGACTATCAAAATATTACACAAAAGCCCTCTTTGCACAGAAAATGCAAATGAAGGTTTGAATAAAAAAAAAGTGAGACGCACTGATACCGCACTGTCTGCGAAGTTTCTCTTTGAAAAAGTTTGAGAACAACTGAACAACGCACCTGTCTGCGTCAATAGGCGTTCAAAAGAGCGCCGTATCTTTTGGGTGTTTCTACCCGACTGCAGTAATAGGCTGCCCCCTTGCTGCCATAAAAAGAGCTACAGCTGTTGATGATCTGGGAGTTTTAACGAATTTGAGGGTTTAAAACTTTTGGTTGTAGATATTTATGGACTCGGTTTGTTAAGTACGTTTTTTATAGGTAATGGTTACTCTGCTTTTAATTTAGGTTATTAAAATTAACATTCTCGTCGGTGTAGTGATCGCTAGTGCTGATTTTGAGGTCCTAGGTTTGATTCCCGGGTCGGGCAAAGTGTTATTGGGTTATTCCATCTGGAATTGGTCAGCAGCAGCCCGGAGTCTGGAGTTGTGCCCGGTTGATGGCAATAGGCTCGCCCCCTATTACATGGGACTTAAACATAACTAGCGAAATGTGGGTGTGCTATAAGTTAACCTCTGCCTAATCCTTCAGGGAATACAGGCGTGATTTTATGTATGTATAAATGTGTATCTCAGTCTTTTCGTGCGAAACCAAAATGATATATCACATACTTTCCGCAATGTTAGGACTATTTTTAAAACAGTACTATTCACTACACTCTTCTATAGTCGAGATATTAAACCTATATCAATACGCTTTCACTCCGATAAAATAGTTTCACGCTGTATGCGATAAAACAATGACAGTATTCCGACCGATTCCGTTCCGCGGAACTGCTATGACAACATTCAAACTACTTTCCAAAAAATAAAATGCGTCGAGCAATTTAATAATGCTGAGAGTATTATAGTGATATGATAGAATATTATGTACTAAGGGAAAATACTGTAACGGCATCTACATTGCCAGATGCGAACTATGAATCACACTGACGTCATGCAAAATCCTGGATCGCGCAAGATTTTACCGCGCGACATAAAAATACAACCAACAATCGTCGGGCAGTAGCCGATCAGAAACAACACCTGGATACTCCCTTTTCTATGGAGGATGAGTGAACTTTACACCCCTCTATAATACCTACTAGCAAACCTTTTGTAACTTATTATTTAACAAGCCATGTCCCCCCCCCATTTACCCCTTTAGGGGAAGAATTTACAAAAATTGACATAAGGAACTCTTGTGCAAAATTTCATGCTTCTAGATCCAGCTGTTTAGGATCATCTTTCAGTGAATGAATTTAAGATTTTGATTCAGTAGAAGATTCTAATTTTGAATATAGCGCGTTGATTCGAATACCAGAATAACCAGCAAATTATTGGCGATCGTTCGATTGCCGAGAATTATACCTACCTATCCTAGGCAGGTAGAGAATAGAGGTACTGTGGTATATGATCAATTCAACAAACTAATCAAAATACAATCCAACATCTTGAAGCACATTTCGTCCATAATCAGAGGTTCATAATAGAGGAACATATATCACAGTAAATAGCTGCTAAATTAGATCAGTAGTTCCTAAGTCCAGACAGATAGTTTCTTGATGACTGGCAATTCAATGTCTGGCTATCTGTAATGGCCGGGTGCCAATGTAACGCTCTCTGTAAGACACGGCAGAGATTAGTGCCAAAAATCAATACCTACCTAAGTAGTTCTTAAAACATTGGGTTACTCTACTAAAGTCTATCGTTTTTTTGTGGATCAAATAGCAAACCAGTATTTTGTTTGGCGCAGAGATTCTTTAGAATACTGGACACTTGTGAGTAGCCATAAAACGTTTCGGAAATAATAATTATGTTTGTTGTGCGTACTGCTAAGAAATGGAACGCAAAGCCGGAGTCTTGTGTTTCTTGATGGCGCTGAGAGATTTCAAACTTTTAGTGAATAGGTAGGTTACTGCTAAGCGAGCGTACACTATCGTATACGTTATCACCGCTTACTATTAGGGGTCTATTTAATAAATCTGACAGATGACAGGTGACAGATGATAGGCGACAGATAGATATGACAGTTATGTCATTTTTGACAACTGTGTCGCATTGACAGTTGTAATTTTATATAAGGCCCAAATGGTTTTAATAGGTTATAAAATGATCAAAAGCAAGATTAACACTTGTTTTTGCACATTTTAGTTAAAAATAGAAAGAAAGGAACTGCCATCACTCGAGATTACTATTTGCAGAACTCTATTTTAGGCAGGTAGATCAATCAATGATGCTTTCAGCGTTAAATATCGCTGGTATTCAGCGCAGATAGCGTTCTTTGTGTATTATATAGTGTTAGGGATTTACTGAACGAGAAGTGATTGACAACCTGATAAGTCTTTCGTGTCGCTGTTATCGGTCATCTTTCAATCAACACTATCTTTGTAACATAACAATACTCTTGAATTCCGAAAGGGAGTAGAGGTGAATCTGTACGGTACATCTATATTTAGCTAGTTATCATACACTGGATAATCTTCATACACTCATTTAACTAACCAACTATGTACATGTATATAAAAAAAGGGAGGGGAAAGAATCATAGGGCATCGAAGAATTCGTCCGCGTCGCTATCAACAGGAAAGGTGCCCATAAGGCTGGCAGCATTGCCACGTTGTTTGGCAATGCTAATTCTTTGGTCAATATTGTTATTAGTACCTAATAACACCTGGGTGAAGATAAGCTAGACGTATCACCACTCTATTCAATATTTTGCACACTAGTTATCTAATAAATCCATTATGTAACATGGGATGGGAAGATACTAGTTTTGTAGTACAATTATTACATGTATTTAAAAAAATATAAAAGCAACAGTTATTGTTATTAATATCTAATAACACCTGGGTAAAGATAAGCTAGACGTATCACCACTCTACGTAAGATTTTACACACTACGATGCATTTTCATGTAAAATTTCCAGCTGTAATTATAAAATGTCTGACGGTTCCAAACCACGGTACAGCGAATAAACAAAGCAAGCGGAAATTAGAAGGTATGTTAAAATTCCGCTCAAGCCGGCTATTCTGATGGTTTCTAATAAAAATGGAAAATATAAGCGAAATAAGTAAAAAGAACTTTTAACACTTTCAAAAACCATCATTTATAATTTTAGCACAGCATTGTTCCTTAAATAAGTCGTCAACTACGGTCTGTATAACTATCCAACTTTAGATTTCATTTAAATTTCGAAACAAATTGTTCAAAATTGTATTGTTCGAGAGTAAATTGCATTAAAGTTTCTGTTAGAAGAAACGAATATTGCTGTGGGATAATTAATTATTGGATGTAGATAGAAGCTTAATTGCTAAATGCTGAAAGTATTTGGAAATAAGACGAGGGATTGCCAGTCTGTCTGGCTAAATAAGACAATAAAATCCACTTGGATTTCAAAGACTGGTAAAAGATAAAAAAGCTCTATTCGGTTTTTTAGGGTACCGTACACGAAGGGTCTGTCTGTCAGCTGGCTGCATCTCATGAACCAGAATAAGTAGACAGTTGAAATGTTCACAGATTGCTATTGCCGCTATGATAACAAGTACCTACCTAATAAAAATTACTTTAAGTTAAAAATTTAAGGGGGTCCATATAATAAAACATGTTTTTTTCGGCGTTTTCTACTAAATACTGTACGGTGGTACAGAACCCTTCGTGTGCGAGTCCGACTCGCACTTGGCCGGTTTATATAAAAAAAATAATAGTAAGAAGAAAAACTTTTTACGCCTACTATCCAGCATAAAATTCCGGTCATGTACTTTTTGAAGTATGAAAAAAATTCAAACTGTTTTTAAATGTACAACTCGTAAGAACTTGTGTTATTAAGTAACTTCAGTTTCAGGCTAAAGATCTATGGGCATCATCAAATATCACAAAACTGTAGCAACAGGGATGTGGTTAATCAACAGTTGAATTAACTTTTTCAAATGAACTGGTTTCATGTTTGCAAAACCGAGCAAAGATTGAATTGTTTCTGAACTTACTTATAACACTTAGGGGTCCCCGAAACGATCAATTACAATCGTCAATTTTTACATGATTGACATGACCCCTTATAGTACGTCACGCGTACCATGACCACCATAGAAACGGGTTTTGTCGACGGAAGAATAGACAAAATGACATATAAACAATCACAATCTGTCATTTTGTCTATTCTTGCGTCGACAAAACCCGTCATGCTAAGCGTGCTGCTAATTAAAATGCATAAGCTCCTATCAGGAATTGTTTTTCTGTATTCTTTTATTTAGGCGAACTCCTTCTGAAATCTTTCACAAGCCGCCTCTGAGTGTAGGTACTGTTATGCTTACATAATATTGTTTAAAAATGAATGTACGAACATCCTTATTATGATTATGCTTACATTTAACTGATAACTCTAGCTTAAGGGGATGCATTACGTGTCTACTCCATTCGAAATTGTATTACAGAAATCTGCTACATTTTGCTCGCATAGAAGTTGAACACGAATTGAATATATAAAATACGAACACAACAATTTAATGATGTTACATCTAGTGCTATTCTGTAAAAATCTCACGGTGAAAACATAGGTGAAGTGAGATTTTAATAGTGTCAATCTCTAATATTAGGTTCGAATGACAGCTCACTTTAAGCTCACTTCACCTCAGTTTTCACGGTGAGGTTTTTACAGAATCGAGCGGCTGGTACTATATATTAAATAGTGCCGTGAAATGAATAACAAGAATAGCGATTAACAATCCATGGCTAAGAGTCTCGTTTCCATCGTTTACGTCCCTAATTTTTAATTTCAATACTAAATAGCCAATTAACTGTGACCAACTTGGAAGAAGCGCTCACTGCTCTCGCTTTGCTCGCTCGGCTCGCGCGCGTTTGGTCACATTCTAACCTAACCTAACCCATTTGGTGGGGGTGCCCTGGCTTAGTTACTGCGACCAATTCGGCTACCGCCAAGACCTACCGATCAGGGACGGTTCACAATTTTACGGGTGATAAAATCGGGCGAATTATAAGCCCTGTCGAAATGCAGGTTCATTTACAATTTGACGATTTGACATTGATAGATTATAGAATAGCGAGAATGACCGCGTTGTATTGTAACATTTCACAATTTTTCGACAGTTTATAATCTCACTAGATACATACAATAAAGTAACGGTGCTTACAATCTCACGGTGACATACAGGGTGGCCGGAACATTGACGTCCAAAAATAAAATTTAGTTCCCTCATATCGTGGGGTATCAGATGTATGTTTTATGATTATTGTTTTCGAATTATGAATGTTTTTCTGAATTTTCCATTACTTCTTAGGTTTGAAAAATTTGTCTGCTCAACAACGTAAATAACGCAATGAATGTGGCTAAACTATCAAAAGGCATTACGATCAATTGCTATTTCATGTGTGTTACGCAATTACGCCACCGGCGCCGTCGAGCTTCCCCTTAATAATTCACCGTAAAGCCGTTAATAACCCAACGCTTTGTAGCGGTAAAGGACTAAGTCTAGACTTAACTCAGGTAATAGATATGACATATTAATGCTAATATGATCTTATTATTACAAAGCTATTGATTATGACTTAATTGTTGATGTAATTGGCGATTTAACCCGAATATGATATGGATTTAGAGTGATTTGATTATTGTTTATAATTCGGGATGATTAGGATAATAATGTCATTAGTATAACCGCAAGCGACACTGCCGCTGCGGTTATAATTTCAATCACGATGTCGCAACTTCTACGCTAGTGGCATTTCTCTTCTCGGCCGCTGTTAGTTACAACCATTCTTCGAACTACTGGAATGGAGTCTGCGGTTGGTGTTCGAACGCAACAGCAGGCTGCAGCCACCATATATCGAAGCGTTTTCAAAGAGTTGCATAGAAACCGGTAGTGTCACTGCTTTCTGTCATTAGGATTTTGTTGCTTTGCCGCTGCGGTTAGCTG
Source organism: Eupsilia transversa (assembly GCA_914767815.1). Classification (NCBI taxonomy): domain Eukaryota; kingdom Metazoa; phylum Arthropoda; class Insecta; order Lepidoptera; family Noctuidae; genus Eupsilia; species Eupsilia transversa. The sequence continues at coordinate 7,817,655 of OU611874.1, forward strand.
TCTGCGGTGACTGCAGTCACCTGTACCCGAACGCTTCCTTTTTTATACCAACTAGCTCTTTAAAGGTACCATTCCGTAGCCGACCGCAGGCGGCAACTGCAGGCGACGTGTTGCCTATTTCTACGAAACACCTTCCGTAGCTAGCGACACGTCTTCCTAGAAATACATAGAAACCAGTCGTGTTGCCTGCAGTTGCCTGCAGGCGACACGACTGGTTTCTATGTATGCAGTCGGCTACGGAATTGTACTTTTACTCTTTGCTGCTTTGCCTTCGTTGACCCTTTCTCTAATCCTTTGCAATAAATGTTCTAGTACAGATAAAAATATAGTACTCGTAGATACATAACGCCTCAACTCATACAGTATTCAACGATGATACTGAGTAAGAGATTATAATAAATAGACAAGAGATAATAATTCAAAACACCCCTTATAAATTACCATATTCAAAACAAAATTCTCATAAAAACTGAATTATACTTAGTCGGCGGCGCATTAAAAGAGGCGTCTTGGAATGTTGCTAAATCTCCCCAGACGTGCCATAGGAAATGTTCTCTTTATCTTACACCATCCTGCTTCCGAAGGCGTACCTTCCGCTCCCCGTTCCGGCTCGCCGCACTACACAACGGAACTGACGGGGATTTATTTAGTATAGAACACATTTTTATTGCGCATTAAAATGCTCCAAAAGTTGGGACTTTTAAGGCGCTGACAAGAGGCAAGTGTAATAAGTAGGACAGTGTAAAAAAAAAAAATCTTGTACATATTCTCAGAACTTGGTTGTCACCAAAACAGTTAGGTATGTGGCGTAGAAAAAATAATCGTAAACGATTAAAACTAATTTGTTAACAGTTCAACAACATTCATTACGTTATTTACGTCGTTGAACAGATTTTTTTAAAGAACTTATGAAGCAGTGGATTAGCAATCAGTTTCAAAACGATGCAGATTGTGATTGATCGTGTATTACGCAATTAGGGTGCAGATTAGGTTTTGAAACAAAATCTCGATACAAATTAACGGTAAACTAACCTTGAGTTCCAATCCAATATATTTTTATTAAATATCAATACGTTGGTATTTAATTCTTATTTGAATGCAGATCTTGGTTGTTATTTTTTTATTACAGAACTCGTTTTTAAGTAAATCTATATCTATACTTATAATAAATCTGTAGAAGTGAAAATTCTGTACATTGAAAATATCAAAAAAATAAATGGCAGGGGGTGTTACTAGACCGACACCGAACCCAAAAGTGTGATTAAATTTTTTTTTGTCTGTCTGTCTGTCTGTCTGTCTGTCTGTCTGTCTGTCTGTTTGTTCAAGTATCACGCAAAAACTACCGGTTCGATTACGATGAAACTTGGTATAATTATTCTTTAATATCCTGGGCACCACACTGGGTACTTTTTATCCCGGAAAAGTATCCTATCCTACGGTTGGGGGGTGTCAAAGTTTGTATGGAAGAATTTTAACGCGCTGTCCGATTAACTCGAAACTCAATATTTATACTTAAACCCAAAAATTAAGAATAACGTGTATCAGGATTTTTCGAAATTCAACCCCTAAGGGGGTAAAATAAGGGATGAAAGTTTGTATGAAAAATCTTATTCCTTGAGGTAATAAACATGAAACTTCGCACGAATAGTTATCTAAAAAAATTATAAAATTTGTAGTTTTTTGTTTTTTTTAATTACCCCCCAAAGGGGGGTTAGAGGGTGTCAGTGTTTGTATGGAAGAATTTTAACGCGCTGTCTGATTAACTCGAAACTCAATATTTATACTTAAAACCCATGGGGATGTATGGGGTAATTTCCGACACTCACGCGGGCGAAGCCGCGGGCAGCAGCTAGTAGATAATATTGCTTCATATTTTGCAATAAATTATAGGTAAGCGTTGTTATCGCGCTTCTCTTTCTTTCCTATGCTGTCCGACAGTGACACGCTTTAGCTCTTGTCAGCGTCTTAACGTTAAATGTAACAGCTATAAACGGCTACATAATAATTATTTAATACTGTTGGCATTGCCTAGCACTTCACTGACACTAAAACATAACATAATGCAGCTGCCATATTATCCCCTCATTACCTTTGGTTGACTGGTACCCTTGGTTGCATGTTACTCACACGGGGAGTTAAGGCTCATGCATACCGGCGCGACGCGACACCGGCAATTGTTCTACCGTGAAGTTTTTTCTTAGACATTTTATTATTAAAGTCGCGACGCGCCAATTTGCCTTTAAGTTCACGGTGACTCGCTGGTGATTTCAAATCTTACGTTTAGACAGCCGATTTTTTGTATATTCGCCGCTGACCAAAGTCGCTGCGTGTGTCCATTTCAAAACGAATTGTTTTTATGATAAAGGATTAATTTCTTCAAAAACAAACGAGAGAGAACGCTTCATTCACAATATCAATATCTCTGTCCGTCTAAACGACAAAGAAAATTGATAGGGACAATCGACGCCCAGGAAAAATTGTATTAGCACTGAGGACGTGGCGAGTGCATTGTTTTGTCGCCGCACAGATGCGCCAGGGATTATCATCAATCACCAACTGCAAATTGCACACAGCCTTTCGGAATGCACCCTGTGCCATTTGTGTGCCACCGGTCAGGATTAGGTGGTATTAGTTGAATCGAATTCCGTGCTAAGCGCTTTGCGGAGCTATGTGTTACAGTATGCGAGTCTAGAGCCTGTAACTGCACTCAAATAGCCTACACAGTACACACTCCCAACTGAAGGAATAAATTATTGATTCCTCCTGATAACGGTATAAATCGCAACTTAAGTTAATTTTAATTAAACTTGGACGATTTTCGTATCCTGCTGAATTGCTAAATGGTCTGCGACGGAGTTTGTTGATAACAGATAGATGTAACTTATTTTTATCGGTTCCTTGAACGTGACCGCAGCCAGCTTGTTTCCCTGCTAAGAACATCTTCCTTCATTGACTACGTAAAATAAATATAAAAATTGTTATTTGAATAATATAATGGTTGGTTTTATTTCATTCAGGAAGTACCTACCAACGATTGTAGTTAAAGTATCTAACGTCATGTTATACCTATTTCATTGTTCAATTTTATACCGTTACTTTTTTAATCAGGCCATTGTTTTAAAATGTGGAAACAGTAGAATAACAATGTTGATCTTAAAATTGTACCATCGAAAAATAGATGGTAAATAGCGGTAGTGTGCCAGCGACCAGAAGCAATTTAAATACCTAACCAAAAACAATATAGTGCACAATTAGGTAACTAATTTAAAAGTACAAGTTATATCTACAACATTAACATCAATAACGTGCTTAACAACGCAACAAATAACTGGAACAGTTACGGCTGTTTGTAAGAACGTTGTTCGTTCAAATTAAGGAAAACGCTCTTTACAATTAAAGCCGGTCACAGTTCATTCGAGTCTTCTTTAATTACAGTTCCTTATGCGAGTAGCTCGCTTAGATCCGGAGTTCCGAAACTATTTGTGGCACTAAATCCAGTTGCCGGTACAGCACTATCTAGGAGCGCAACATGCATACCCATGTAAATTTCAAGCGGAGCCGGCCTCGTTAATTTGGGTCTTGTCACGAGGCACATCCCTTTCTTAGTAACTCCGTACCCGCTGCGTCGCCGTGCTTTCACCAGCTAACGGCTCCTTGGCTGCTCGAAATTGCCTCGGTTTATCTTCGTACGATCGACCCTGAACACATTCTGAATAAATGTTTCACAAATTCGCTTTCCTGTACTCAGAAATGCCCCTTTTATTTATCTTTACGATTGCGAGATTTGCTTCAGTGATTTTGATAATGTTAACACTTCAGTGGTGGTCTTTATTAAATGTCGATGCTAATTTGTATGTCCTAGTTTGATTAGATTTTTGTGCTTCGGTGAGGGACGATTAAGAGCGTACATTCTGAAAGTTGGCAACGTCGCAAATAGATGTCAAATAATTCCTCGTTTTGATAAATTCGGTAATATTACTGTAAACTAAAATATTTATTATGAAATGCTATAAGTAATATCATAACACCGAATATTTAGTTTTAGATGTCAAAAAAGACTTTAAATTAAATTTTCTAAATGCCTTTTTTACACCTAACGACAAACAAATTCAAACAACAACAACATCAAATCGGCTTTGATATTATATGACTCAATTGTAATCCATGATTAATATTAGAATATCAATAGTTCATTAGTTAGCGATATTTCATATGTATATTGCAGTAATATTGCCAAATTAATCAAAACAGGTAAATATTTGACAGTTATTTGTGACGTTGCCAACTTTTAGAATTAACGCTCCTATGAATGTTACGATTCTACCAATGACAAAGGCTATGCTATGTAAAAGTTGGGTCCACTTCATCGCTATTGTACAATATCAGATAGGTTGCAGTCTACTTTCAGAACCTTAGAATTTTAATCATATTTATTAAAATTACAAGCCGTTTGCCTGATGGGATTTCCCACCAACAAAAATTACTTCCATACAGACTTTCTTACCCCTTTAATAGATGAATTTCCAAATATCCTTCCTAAGTGCTCACTTTCGATAACCGATGAACTATTCTGAAAACATTCTGTGCGCTGTCTGCCACTGAATGAATTTAAGATATTTATGAAGTAGATTTCGAAGATTTCACAATTCTTATTATTACCTATTACACGAACAAGAGCTGAGTTTTTGAAAGAAATAAAAATAAATTATCCTAATGACTGAGCACAAGAATCTAATTGAAACCTCTAAAGGCTAACATACTAACTATTCTTCTCTAATGTATTTTTTGACGTCATAAAGTAGGTACTTCTATTGTCAACTAGGTTTGAAAAGAATTGAAGACCAAGTTTACTATATCAGTGTTAAGTCATTAGCTGTCACATTTGCACGTGTGTTACAATAGGGCTGTCCGCGAGTGTAATATAGTCCAATGCTCTGTGATCCAAGGCTCCTATAGACAGGCGTGACCCGAACCCGGTAGAACAATTTCCATTTATTATTCATAGAAATTGTTCCACCAGAGTCGGTCGTGTCGCGCCGTCACCTTGCGCCTGTCTGCGGCAGCCTTCATGTGCACTGTGATTTTTTTGATAGGCTGACTGTTAAAAAGTGAGTTATTGTCGTATTTTATAATCGTAACTTCACATAAATTTTGAAATAGATAGGTACACCTTTCAACTGTTCGTGTACCTACTACAACTCTGCCAACATTTTAGTTGAAAAAGGCGTGAATTGTACAACTAAATGGAAAACGTTAAATATTAAAAAATATTTCAAATTATCCTTCCAAATTAAAAAACAAAGGCGACCGCCCAAATTAGAAATAGGGTGACCAAAATTAGAACTAGATACGAAACGCTAAATAGAATGTTTCGGAAAAGCATAAAATAGTTCCCGTAGCTCGATGTACATAGGTAACAGTTTGAACTGAAGTTAAAATCCGACTGTTGTAAGCACGTAATGACATCTCTGATCGGGAAAATTTCGGGACAGTACAATGTGTGTCTCACGTTTTATTTTTTCTTTAACGTAAACATGTGCGTTTATGTTGATGAAAAACAACTGGCGTTGAAGAAATTTAATTTCGTTGTGTGATATTTTGTAATCAGATTATCGTTTTTATTATCCGGTGTCAACATACCGGATTTATAATATCCACATTCCTTTCACATGATTTTACTTTAATATTTTGCACAATATCTGGGTGCATTATTATAGTTATAGACAATAAGAGGTTGTGGGTTCAAATCCGGGCAATGTGACTTTTTCTATTCATATTAGTACTTTTTGAGTTTTTCATGGACTTAACTGTTATCGTTATACAAAATTTAATATAAGTCCGTAATCGCCAACCCGTATTGAAGAAAGCGTGCTGGTCAATGCTCCTGCCCCTGTGTGACAATAATAGGCTAGCAAAATTTAAAAAAAAAACTGTTTCAAGAACCATACATCAGTTTTGTATTTACCAAAACATACATTAATATCCCTACATATAGCAACAAAGAGGACACTGCAGTATTCAGTCTCAGCGGAAAATTTCCAAAATATTTTACGATTACAACTAATCAATCAGTATTTTACAACGTAGATATTAAACTCGATTTCTTAAAGTGACTACACATCAGATCGTGTTTTCCCGTATAAATAGATATCTTATCGATTTGTTAAACTAGCGATAAGTGGTCAAGGACAAAAAGTTGGAAATAATCCACTGGTTTTTGTACTGATAAAATTTCGTTCGTAACTGTAGGTTGGTAGACAGGGAAAATAATTGAAAAGCAAATTGACTACCAACATAAATTGTCCGCATATTGAAATTACAATGCAAAATTCTTTGACTGTTGTATGAAATGGTTATAGCATGGCAAAGTGGCGTATAGTGACAAATTTCTTAATACGTTATTACGAGAATATTGCTATTGACTTTAGGTATTACCTAACTTTAAAAATAAACATAATTAGAGCATTCGTATAGCTTAAACAGTTCGCCGGGAACTGGAAGCGAAAAAAATTATAAAAAAAAACGTTTTACAAGAAACCAGTTGCACCTGCAACAAATGACAATGCGCCTTCCGAAGATACAAAAGGAATACGTGTTGTATAAAAATCAAATGCTCCGATGTGGAAAAGTACTAAGTATAGGTACTGAACGTGCACTGTTGCACTGTTTGTTGATACTTACGACATACCTACGCATTTAATTTTAAACAATATCTATACTTATAATAAATCTGTAGAAGTGAAAATTCTGTACATTGAAAATATCAATAAAATAAATGGCAGGGGGTGTTACTAGACCGACACCGAACCCAAAAATATGATTAAAATTTTTTTTGTCTGTCTGTCTGTCTGTTTGTTCAGTCATCACGCAAAAACTACCGGTTCGATTACGATGAAACTTGGTATAGTTATTCTTTAATATCCTGGGCACCACACTGGGTACTTTTTATCCCGGAAAAGTGTCCTACCCTACGGATGGGGGGTGTCAAAGTTTGTATGGAAGAATTTTAACGCGCTATCCGATTAACTCGAAACTCAATATTTATACTTAAATTCAAAAATTAAGAATAACGTGTATCAGGATTTTTCGAAATTCAACCCCTAAGGGGGTAAAATAAGGGATGAAAGTTTGTATGAAAAATCTTATTCCTTGAGGTAATAAACATGAAACTTCGCACGAATAGTTATCTAAATAAATTATAAAGTTTGTAGTTTTTTGTTTTTCTAAATTACCCCCCAAAGGGGGGTTGGGGGGTGTCAGTGTTTGTATGGAAGAATTTTAACGAGCTGTCCGATTAACTCGAAACTCAATATTTATACTTAAAACCCATGGGGATGTATGGGGTAATTTCCGAAACTCACGAGGGCGAAGCCGCGGGCAGCAGCTAGTGTAGAATAAAGTTATAGCTGATGCCGTTATCGATTGTAATAAAAACTAACTAAAAAAATAAAAACTATTGGTAGGTATAGTACTCATTATTATAAACCAATTATTATTTAGTATTTATTGTATTACCCTTTTTTACCTGAATAAACTTGTATTTATTTTATTTTATTGCTTTGTAAAAGTTTCAACTCGCTTGCTTATTTTTACGAAGTTAAAAAAAAAGAAAAACAGTAAAATTTACAATGCACGAAACACCCACGTGTTGAACACGTAAAGACTCCAAACTAACACGACCTAACTCAATAAATAATGATCATTACGTAATAATCAAAATATTTTATTACTATGGCAGATTAGGTATAATTCAAATTGATGAAAAATAAATTAATGTGATAATAAATGCTATCTAGATTTAGGTATCACATTTTTATTCATGCATGACTAAAGGTGATACCAGACGCTTCGCATTCACACCTGCATGGTTCACTCGAGTGATAGTTCATTTTTTTTTCATTCCACGTTCACACAGCACCGACAGAATCACCTACAAATGAACGTTCATCTGCTCCTTTCATTCTAATCGATCATTCTGTAGGCGAGTGAAAGATTCTGAATGCCGAAATCTAACATCGTTGAATCGGTTCACTAATGAATGAATTTAACCACTTTAGTGTTACACAGTTTTAATTTGAGTGAAAAATTACGAATTAAAGACAAAAATTAAAAAAATTAAAAGCATCTGATATCTGTTTTATAATTATTTTCATTGCGAAGGATTCCCGGAAGAGAATGTAACTACCTTCTCTTATGACATGTCACATGATGACTGTGTCATCAAATGACTCGGTACTTTAAGTTTGGTTACGCACGGACAGACAGACAACCAAGCATCCAAACCAATACCAATTACATGGGAAAGTAGATAACTCACAACATTTTCGCTATTGCACCTACCACTGTTTGTCTCTGCATGGTAGAAAATGCTTATGGCATTAAGTCCGCCTCTGTACATTTGTGTGCTTGAAGTATTAAATAAATAAATGACTCTGCCTATCTGTCTGTCTATTACGTTTTCACACCTTGACAGCTTTCGATGGGTATCACAGGTAGACCATGACGTGGGTTAGGACATAGGAAACATAGGATTTTTATCCCGGTAGTACGTTCCCTTACGATAACTTTCCATCTCCACGCGGGCAAAGCCGCGGGCAAAATCTAGTAACTTATAATTCGTAAGTCACCGTAACCATGATGCATATTGCGGCACAATTGACGCAAATGAATCATCGACTTATCTAGCAACGCAAATTAAGACTTTGGCGCCTACCTAACAGATTATCAGTGATATCACGAGCATTTCCGTTTTTGGCTAATAACATCGAACCATATTATCAAAACTGTAGTAAAATTCTGCCTAAAATATGGGTAGCGTTAAGACCATTATGTAATTTCTAATGTGTCGATATTATCCTGGAAGTTCATGGCATTACGATAAGAAGGATGAAGACGCTTTTAAATTTCTGCCCAAGATAACGTTATAACGTAGACGTCCACGTTATACGTGACGGTATCGTAGCACACCATATTTACCTGACATCCTGCAAAAATGGTGCTAAATGTCATTGGTGTGTAAATTGTAACTGATTTATCGTGGATGTTAACATCAATGGTAAAATCGTAGACGTTGACGTTCAGTATAAAGTGACGTGTAGAATAATAAACGCACACATTCGTAGTATGTTTTTGAAACGACACCGATAAATATTACCTAATTCCGAGTGATAATAATGGAAAAGATCATTGTACATTACCTACGTCAAAACAACTTTATTTTTTTCTTTGTAGGGATATCACGACTTGTTGTCATGATCCACTTACTATCAATCGTGCTAAACAACCTCGTAGATTAGGTACTAGGTACTAAAAACAATAAAAAACGCAATTTGATTGTAGGTAATTAGGGTTCCGAACTTAAAAGACAAAACGGAACCTTTATAACATCACCTTTTTGTCCGTCTGTCACAGAGATTTTTCTCGAGATCGATGCAACATAGGAATTAGAATGTGTGAATGTGAGTGCCAGTCAAAGACCATTTTTGTTTCTTTTCATCTTGATCTTGGAAATAAAAAAGTTTTAATTGACATCATTATCGTGTTTGGTATCGCTTAAAAGAACTTTATTTATGAATTCTAAATATATTTCACACCTATTATCTTTGATATCATCCTTGAAGAGGACAATTTTTTTAGAGAATAGATAGAGATAGAATAGATAGATATTTAAGCAAATAGATGAAAATTGACCATCCCTCCGAAACAACTGAGCCTAACATTTTGAAAAAAATACAAAAAATACAGGAAAACCTACAAGAAGTCAAAGTAAAATAACATGATAAATCTCTCAAGATGGTGCGTACAAACTTACATTTGAAGTTGGAATGTATGGGAGAACATGTTTTTGAACAACAATGTTAAGTTTGTTCTTGGTATAAATTCATCTAAGCTACGGAACCCTTCATTGTGCGTGCTCTGACACGCACTTAACCGTTTTTATTTCCTTTACAATATGTCATTTAGATGTTTAAGTAGTTTAGAAGCCAGCGCAGGTTTACTAATTACGCACACAGTAATAACGGCTCGCCAGAGACTTCCACAGACTGTTCAGTGAAGTTTGGCTCAGAACCGTAATTATGTGAGACCGACTCGCTCTTGCCCAGGTTTCTATGTAGCCGCTGTCCAAGGCTTATTAGTTTCGTGACAAAAACGTTTACCTGCTTAGAAAATTTCAGTGTACCTATATATGATTGTAATAGTTTAATAAAACCTAATCACTAGGTAAGTTGAGGTTTTTCTAAGCCATGCTGTCTATCTGTCTATTAAATGATATTTTGCCCGAAATTTCCCATTGCTGGGCAAAGGCCCCCTTTCCCGATACAATTCTGTCCACTGCCATTACGGGTCAATCCTTTCAGTAAGAGTCAGAAAAATACTTAATTGCCTTAATTTTGTTTTAAATCCTGAATGCCTTTGCAAGACCACATCAAATATTGGACCAATCGCAATCAACTTGTAGCTTTCGTCTTAAAGGTACTATGTATTTGTCGATTGTTGGCCACTATGACCACAGCAAGTCAATCATCGTCAGTCGACATCAGCTGATATCACGGTGTGGGTCGTTGAACCCGAGGCTCTGAACCCATAGATGATAAATATACCAATCGGGACTTTTTAAGTTATCCTGATGGTAATTCTCAGTCGGGGATTCCATGCATGTAGTAGACGGAGTCGATTTTATTGTGTAGGTTTTAATTGGTTGATAATAATTGGCTCATTTTGATAAGGATTATTATTTCATTAAATAGGGCCCATAAAAATATAATTGTTGCCCTGTACGGGACAACCCCGTGACCCAAGGAACTGTGAAACCCATTAGGTACTTAGCCATCAATCAATCAAGTAAAAATATTATTTAAGACTAATTGGTGCCTCAACTAAATTCGTGGGAATACCGACCTTATGTTTTCTCGCTGGGGGCAGTGGTTTTAAATTGGATGGCAAACAAGCACCGACACACCCTGATACTCACCAACGATTATAAGCATTCATACAATACCAGGTGTAAAGCAGGTGCGCATAATATAAAACTGCAATGTCTCACGTAGTTGTAATTAAACTAGCAAATAACTGGTGTTAAAAGACGCTTAACGCATCCACGAGTCACATAAACTCCCATCATTGTGCTTTTTTTGTACTAGACCATTCCTGGGAACCTTCTGGTTTCGGAGATTCTGAAGGTCAAAGTTTCAACTGTTTTTCTTACAAACCAGTTTTAAATGTTTTAATTTAACTTGCGTTTCCCAGCAGTATATTTTGCTCAATGTTTATGAACAGAATTTGTAGATAACGGCGGCGCAATGTATTCCTCAAACTAGAACCTTTTACCAAGGCGTATCGTGTTACGCAGTATCAGAAAGGCAGTCCGCTCCATGCAAAATATTGGTATTCAACTGCATCTGGTTAGACTGGAAGCCGATCCCAACATAGTTGGGAAAAAGCTAGGCAAATGATGACACCAAAAACTAGAACACAGCAACGTTGGTCGGCGGCAGAAATCGGTATAGTGGTGGTACTTCCCCGGGTTCGTCGTTTGTCCTTCACATACCTTTACTACTAATTATGTATATGAACAGAAATGTATTCACGGTAGATACATCTATTTCCTAAAATACAATATACATAGATATATTTAGTAACTATTTCGCTGAGAGTTATAAAAAACCCTGTAAGAAATCGACTGGATGCTGGGGCAGAACTCAGCGTTGCCACATCGTGTTCGGGTTCGCGACAAGTCAATCGTCATCCTGAGGATGCCTCGTAGAGAGGTGAAACACGTGTCGATTTCTTACAGGGTTTTTCATGACTCTTTAGGAAAAGTTAAGCGGAATAGTTATTAAATATATGTACGTCTATTGTATTTTATATGGATTTCCGCTAAGTCACGCCTGAATCAATTAACTATCTATTTCCTACTTATCTGTACATCTTGAAGATACGTCTAATTATGCTAACATGCTAACTAGGTCTACGTTCACCTTGATCTTGATCGTGTGTAGCACCGCATACGTCATAACATACTCTAGAGCACGGCGTGCTCAAACATAGTCATAATGATTAACGTACCGAGAATTGCCGATGACTCATAAACTACAGTGAATGTCGCAATCGCACTCTTTGTGATATTATGAGTACTAGAAAACATTGTTCAACAGTACCTATTTGTTTTGAAATGTTTGCGACACAATTAGAGATACTAGAGATAGGCTTTAATTGACTGTTATTGTCTGATTCATCTGAAGGTCTGTCTAGATAGACAGTCAAAGCTGTGAACTCGTCGAAAAAAATAGCGTCCAACTGTTAGCCGCAAATGCACGCACACTAGAAAAGCACAATGACATGGCGCGAGTGTAAGACGTAGCTTGCACGCACACCAGCATAAAATAATTTGTTTTAGTTCTTTTGCAGCGCGACACTTTACCTAGACATATAAACAATCAAAGATGAAAACATTCTAAATCTAATCGCAGTCTCAGCTCAGCGATAATTACTGTCAAAAATTTTCAGAAATGTAGGTAAATTAGAGATGAGTTTAAGAGCCCACCCAACCTCAGGTTTTTATCTCGCTCGCACCATACTACTCGCGGACTGAGTGCGAGCGAGACGGAGGCGACAACAAATCGGCAAAAGTTTAGGTAATTGCTTTTTACGGCGAAAATAATGGTAATTTCAAAAAAGTTAAAAACGTAGTCGCTGCTTTATAGTTAGTTCAGTTAGTGTGCCAAGTTTCATGATCTAATTTGAAGTATTTTTTGAATATCAGCGGTTTATTGTTCGGTTTGGAGGTAACTTTAGATTTTTTTTTCTATCGAGATTTTTTTATGAAATCGTGTTTTCGGCTAACATAATCGCTAACATTAATCCTCAAATGTAACATACATTTATTTCAAAATAAATGCTGCAGTAGTCTCGACATAACGGCGGATTTTGCTAAGCAATTTGACGTCATATAGGCCCTTAAGAGATCATCATCATTCATCATTTCAGCCGAAAGACGTCCAGTAGTGACATGGACCTTCCCTAAGCACCGCCACTTCGACCAGTTCTGTGTTTCCCACAACCAGCAGATTCCTTCATTTCTGATTCGATCACGTAGGGAAATTCCAAACATAGCCCTCTCCATTGCCCTTTGGGTGACTTTTAGCGTTCTAATATGGCCCATTGTGGGCGATTAAGAGATACCAAGATTATAATGCGAACGTTGGGAAAATGCGAATTAACCGTCTGTTGTGTATTTTTAAACGAACAAATATATGATTCAATTGCCAGCTAGTTTAATTTAGGCTCAAAGAAATATAAGTATAAAACAATATAATTTTTAAGTTTTCCGGATTCTTTTGTTTAATTAAGTTTTATATATTTGAAAACTTTTCCTGTCTTTTATGGCGTTCGTGACCACTAGCCATGATCACAAAGTTTGTCTGCTTCTCCGACGGTACTGTGTAAACCGGAGTAATACTTAAACTTAGTTTTATTTTGTTGTGAAGTCGTATACTTTCAGAATTTTTGTTGTCCTGTAGAACCTTGCGAATGAAATTTTCTGACGTGATAGTCAGACGTCTCTTTTGAATAATAAACTAGTTTTAAAAACTGTCCACATTTCCTATGGTCCAAAATAACTGGAAATCATGGATTTTATGTAAAAAGAGGTGTGAAATAGTATTTATTGTATATGTAGATAAGTATAATAAGAGGTCAAAACCTGGCTAGGCAGCCAAGTTACATAATTATTATCTTGTCCCTTATGACATGCCGTCCTACTTTTAACGTAGGAATGTGAAATTGGGCCGTTTTTGAAGATCGAATGTTGGATAAGTAACCTATCAAAGTATCTCTTTTTTATAATATTTATAATATCATTGGGTTTTTGCCCTGTAGTGGATGATACAGTCTAACAGTAACAAGTTGATAAAGTGTTTCATAGGTAGTTTAACCCTTTGCTCGCGGGTACAATTCTGAGCCATTTCTCTCGGTTGACCCTTTCGACCTGCGCTGAATGATAAGTAGTTCACACACTCGATATTTTTGTTTGGTTGGCCATTGTGTTTAAGAAAATAATAATATTTATAGTATTTTTGCAAATAGCCTTTTATAAAGATTCTGGCAATTTAGTAAAGGCTTCTACAATTGTGGCAATATCTTCATAACTGTTAATTTTAATGGTCTGTACCTATTTTAAACATGGTATCAATAGGAGATGATCAATATTTTTTTATGTAAGTTCTATTCATCCTTCAGCCTTCTAGTGGTGAATTCTCGAGCCAAACTCGGGTCCCGTGGCATAGAAGATGGAGCATCTCGGGTTTAGACGCTTGAAATTTATATTAGTGCAATGTAACAAACTTGCTGTGACCTCAACTAGGTGGTACTTTTTGGGGTAAGAAGGTACATACGAAATAGAAGCGTAATAATGTACATGTGGACGAGCTGAATATTGGACATTGCCGCATCATAAAAACATGATAACTACCGATATTGTTTATTACTACACATTATTTCATAATTACGCCTTCCTGTCATAAACAGCTGGGCTGATATCAATCGTTGTACACAACTGTCTTATGTAATAAAAACATGATTTATTACAACAGTTTTATCGTAAATTAATTAAATTAGTAAATTAAATTAATTAATTTAATTAGGTAGTTCTCTAATGTGTACAACATCTATGGGACATACACCTATGGAAGAATTTGCTTATTTGTTTGTATGCTAGTTTCACATATTATAAACAACTGTTTATAAGCATGTTCTCACTGTTGGGTAAGTTACCTGCGAGTATCCTTAAAACTTATAAATAGCATAATTAAATTATACGTAAAAAGGACGCGAGGTCCTTTTTCCTGTTACTTATATAATTTAAACCATATTCGAGAATATTAAAACAAACTAGGAACCTCCATATTGACTTTATCATATTTGCTCACATTTGGAATATTTCCAGGAAGGAAATTCAAAATGTATGGTTTCAATTTCTAATTAGTTATTACTTATATCAACACATGATTATGTAAACTCCGTACTGTTGAAACAATGTTTCATTGAACTCTATTCAGTCGCCAATCCACGTGGATATGTTGGCATATAAAGAGTGTAAGAGGTACATGAAGCATCACTTGCAAATCTGATCGAAAACCGGTTTCAACTAGCGGCACTTTTGTGCACTCACAAAAACTGGTTCACTAAATTGCGGATAGAAATTCTTTCGAGCAAAATTTCTTGTTAAGTAACTCGCGACACAGACAACAAAAAACCAACACGAGTATAATCACATGAAGGAACGAGACGAGATGATTTATTTCAAGAGTGATTTCTTCCGGAAGGAGCAACAGAGTTAAAGAACCAACAGTTCAATGCAGCATACTGCATATAGACATAGATTTCAATAGACTCTCTAGAATCCAGCATAGACTTTAATAGACTCTCTAGAATCCAGGATAGACTTTAATAGACTCTCTAGAATCCAGGATAGACTGTAATAGACTCTCTAGAATCCAGGATAGACTTTAATAGACTATAGTGGCCTTCCTAGAGGGGGGCTCGGAGTTAGGTAGGTACTCTAAGAAAACCACATGTGGTGGAAACGCCTAAGATCTGCAAGACACGTGCGACAGGAGACACGTTCCCATGTTTTTTTTTATTTGTGGCTACACTGTAGAGAGTTAGAGAGACGCTAGCTGTTGATATGCCAAGCTCTTCAATACTGACCGACGATGGATCCAATACTTAGCAACAGTCCTGATAAATTACTAAAGGTAGCTGAAGTATTATCGCGTTCGCTCGCTTAATAATATACGATGTCAATGTTCATTGATGTTAGTGCAGCCACAGTGAACGCTCGTGTTAAGAAAACAGCTGATGAGTCAGTGACCATTGCGTTGCGAACTCATTGATCGGACCGTTGTTATACGTGATACAATTTTGAATTTTGAACTTACTGTGAGTGTAGGTAAGGGATTTTTTTTTCTTTTTTGTGTTTGTTTGTTTTTTTTTTTAACCTGAGTATAAGGTTTATTTTTCGTTATTCAGGTTCGGTTTTTATAACATCCGCGATGTAATATTTTGTGTGTGGACACCGAAATAGTAAACAAATACATTGCAATGTTGCGATAAAAATAATTTCACATTCAGATTAAAACAATATTATTATTTTTTTAAATAACAAAAGCTATGATCCAAAAATATTATAAACTTTCAACACAACAAATAAGTCTTTTTCATAATGATAAATGGAATGATTTAATCTATGCACATATTATGAAACTCGCTGAAAGTTGTGATTCATAAGTTCAAAAATAAACACAGTTGGTACTTTCTTTTCTTTTTCAAGAACTATCTACATCGTATCAGCTGTTTATCTACCTTAAGAGGTGACGTTGAGAATTATTATACTTAGGCTAAGTGCCATTATCATGATTGCTGGCTCGGCTATACATTTTAAATGATAAGAAGTTTTTGCATGTTATATTCCTGATACGGATTTCCTATAGTAACAAGAAACATTAGCTAAAATTATAAAATAGATACGTAGGTACTGTAGGTACAGATATAAATTATTTGGCTACCTACTTATAGGTACCAATTTCACCTTAGGTTCCCTAGCTACAAATCATCTTTACTTATAATAAATCTGTAGAAGTGAAAATTCTGTACATTGAAAATATCAAAAAAATAAATGGCGGGGGGTGTTACTAGACCGACACCGAACCCAAAAATTTGATTAAAATTTTTTTTGTCTGTCTGTCTGTCTGTTTGTTCAGGCATCACGCAAAAACTACCAGTTCGATTACGATGAAACTTGGTATAATTATTCTTTGATATCCTGGGCACCACACTGGGTACTTTTTATCCCGGAAAAGTATCCTATCCTACGGTTGGGGGGTGTCAAAATTTGTATGGAAGAATTTTAACGCGCTGTCCGATTAACTCGAAACTCAATATTTATACTTAAACCCAAAAATTAAGAACAACGTGTATCTGGATTTTTCGAAATTCAACCCCTAAAATAAGCGATGACAGTTTATATGAAAAATCTTATTCCTTGAGGTAATAGACATGAAACTTCGCACGAATAGTTATCTAAATAAATTATAAAGTTTGTAGTTTTTTCTAAATTACGCCCTAAAGGGGGGTTGGGGGGTGTCAGTGTTTGTATAGAAGAATTTCAACGCGCTGTCCGATTAACTCGAAACTCAATATTTATACTTAAAACCTATGGGGATGTATGGGGTAATTTCCGACACTCACGCGGGCGAAGCCGCGGGCAGCAGCTAGTTTTTAAATAGAATTGTGTTTTGACTTCAAATGTCATGATTTTACGGAATAGTCATTCAATAGGGTAATTTGAACTTAGAGAGTTGTATTGATGAATGTAATTATTCAAATTGTACTCGTATATGGAAATATTTGTAACGTTACAAAAAACGTATGAAAATGTCAATTTCACGGACTTCCAATGATGCAGCCGTTGCATGGCAACCCTGTCGCCGGAATTACGATATCCCTTAGATTATCGCGATTATATACGTACATAGGTGATAATCAGTACATACCTAAACAATATTACCTAATCAATGCTCAATGAATGGTATAAATCTGATAAGCAGTTTTATAATACGTGTTATTTTATTAATTATGTAAAATAAGAAAGTTTTTTAAAAACTGCACAGAATGGATTTATTCCATCTACATAGTATTTGTATGAAAACATGGAGGTTCTGGGTTCAAATCCGGGCAAGTACCTAGGCTACCAATGTGACTTTTTCAACGCATATGTGGTTTCTGAGTTTATCTTGGATATAACGGTGAAGAAAAACATCGGGAAGAAACCGGGACTTATCTATACTTATAATAAATCTGTAGAAGTGAAAATTCTGTACATTGAAAATATCAAAAAAAAAAATGGCAGGGGGTGTTATTAGACCGACACCGAACCCAAAAATTTGATTAATAATTTTTTTGTCTGTCTGTCTGTCTGTCTGTTTGTTCAGGCATCACGCAAAAACTACCGGTTCGATTACGATGAAACTTGGTATAATTATTCTTTAATATCCTGGGCACCACACTGGGTACTTTTTATCCCGGAAAAGTACCCTATCCTACGGTTGGGGGGTGTCAAAGTTTGTATGGAAGAATTTTAACGCGCTGTCCGATTAACTCGAAACTCAATATTTATACTTAAACCCAAAAATTAAGAATAACGTGTATCAGGATTTTTCGAAATTCAACACCTAAGGGGGTAAAATAAGGGATGAAAGTTTGTATGAAAAATCTTATTCCTTGAGGTAATAAACATGAAACTTCGCACGAATAGTTATCTAAATAAATTATAAAGTTTTTTGTTTTTTCTAAATTACCCACTAAAAGGTTGGGGGGTGTCAATGTTTGTATGGAAGAATTTTAACGCGCTGTCCGATTAACTCGAAACTCAATATTTATACTTAAAACTCATGGGGATGTATGGGGTAATTTCCGACACTCACGCGGGCGAAGCCGCGGGCAGCAGCTATAATTAATATAAGTCTGAAATCGGCCCGTCTTTTAAGTGCCATCTCTGTATGAGAAGAGGCCTTTGCCTTGCAGTCGAACAATAATAGGCTTTTTTTTACATAAATCATCACATCTACCGGCGTTTTTATTTCAAAATCCATTATATCCCTGTTCCCTGACAACTTTCTAGTAGGTTCTATTTTATTCGACCTGATTATCAAATAAAATCCCAACTGTAAAAACATGAATAACACTTTAAAATGCTCAATTGTTCATTCTAAAGTGTTGACACTTCAGCACCACACAATCGCCACTCGCGTTCGCGTCGAGAGTCGAAAATATTGCGATTCGACTTTTTTTTGCAATCAGTATACGTACCAACCTAAACAAAAACAAAGGTCCTATAGCTTTATATTTTCTAAAAGTAAATAAAACCCGAGTGCATAAAAAATCCCTTGCATTCGGAGGCATCTTCTTAAATTTAACAATAAAGACCATCTTTGTTTGACCGTTTTTGTTTCCATCTTTTTTAAAGTTCACTTTACTTACGCAGTCGGGTTTTAGATTTTTAACTTTTTTAGTGATTTTATCATTTCACATTTTTATCATTGTCATTCCAATTTACATTTTACGTATAATAATATATTTGTCTTTACTTTTTTGTAATCACCTTTTAAAATTTGGTACCCCACTCGATAGGTTTGAGAGATTTGTTGAAAACATCCATTTTGGCGCCCATAATCCACCATTTTGATTTGTTTAATAATATTTGAATATACCCAGTAACACTCGCGCAATAAAGACGAATCTAACAACATATCATTCATCAAAATCGGTTCGGTCGTTTAATAGTTACGAGGGAACATAGAGACGGACACACAAGCATACATACATACATACAGGTCAAAACACATAACTCTTTTTGGGGTTCGCCGCAGTCGGGTAAAAATAGGTGAGGGGCTCGTGGCTAAATAATAACAGCCGCACGGTCGATCGAAGGTTAAGCTGCTCTTGCCGTGGTCGTTTTGTGGATGGGTGTGCATTCATTACATACCGTTAAGCCGTTGGTCCCGGCTGTCATTACATTACGCATCGTAGATCTTTGATAATCGTTACGCCGAAGCCCAATAGTCTAACAACCATTCTTACCAAGGGGTATCGTGTTAGCCAGTAACTGATTTGTGGAGATCAGATAGGCAGTCGCTCTATGTTATATACTTGTCTCCAGCATCATCCGGTTAGACTGGAAGCTGACCCCAACTATGGCTAGGCAGATTGATTTTCATAAATATATAGTAAGGCACCAACGGAAAAAACACTGTTTAACATTTTATACAATACTATAGCAAACAGGACGCAACATATTTTTAATAATAAAGTTTGTAGACACAATAGTATTAAAGTTAGCTACGGGAACCATGGTCTGGTGGTTCAATTCTCTTAGTGAGATTATCTCGGGTATAATTAGTTATACGACAAATGGCAATGTCCGGTGCTAGTCCTAGCGGAATGAAACTGCGTGTACGGCGAACAATATTATTTTGCAGCAACTTATCGCAAACAATGATAAAATAATTGTTTAGAAAAAAGTTTCGTTTTCCTCCAAAATAATCTAAAACGTTTTAAAATGATTTTATGTAATTCCGTTGGATTTTGTGATATATTATTACAAAGACACAATCAAGATCTTCGTTTTTTGGCTTACTATAGTAAACGAGCTTCACCGGAAGAGTCCAAACATCATAATAACCTACGAATTAGAAACACTAGCTATACCTAGTAAATGCATTAAAATATAGTAGGTACTTCTGTGAGTAGATCTTGTAAGGCACTTTTACACGTACATTTTTTGGCCAATGTTTTAAAAATAGGCAGCGGAATTTCCTAGCTGACTGACCCCTGAGAAGAAAGGCCGAAACAAAAGGTCATGAGCTCTTTTTTTCGATGAGAAAGTGAAATCTAAAAACACAGACTGAAAAAACGTAGCCATTGTTATTAATGTAATGTACAGTTATGACCTACAATCCCAATTAAAAAGTTCCAAGATTTTTTCTGTTTGATATAACGGACCATAGTTTTTGTTACACAGCAGCGAGTAATTTTTATACAGCCTACACACTCGCTTACGGCTCATACTACACTGTCGTGATATTGCGGGTTGCGGGCGCGACAGGCAGCGCTACCCTTGTCGCGCCCGCGATATCGCGCCAGTATGTATAAGACTTTAAACGTTACGGTACACACGGCAGACAGGTACCGACATGGATAAACATGATAAGTCACCGTTACGTCTCATGATTCCTCTGTCACTTCAAGCTGTAGTGTAGCGACCTATTATAGGTTACACAAAAAATATAAATAATATTATAAAAAAAGTTTTAGTGGATCACTTAAATATTTCCACAAAATAATTCATACCATGGTCATAGTGAACCATTCAGCAAGTTTTATAGCGTTTCCGACTGCCCGGGATGCCCCGTACGTCAATGGAGGCTCTTATAATGAATGAGTTTGATTATGCTACGTGATATTCCGCGGAATGACGTAACGGGATCCCGTCGAAAGTCACGGGCATTCAAATAAATTAATTCTGCGTCATATCCTGTAACGAAGTACCTATCTGTGATAATACGACCCACGAAAACACTACTATTGAATTATGTTCTCATCACATAGCGTCGACCCACGTCGTGGCTTCATTTACACACTAACACGAATACTTACGTTATTCTACACTATATATACTTTGAGACATTTAAAAAAAGTAGGTACAATCAGTCCCAAAGAGTTGTATTTGTATCCATTCATTTGATTACAATCTGTGTTCTATAATATTATGATTACATATCAAATAAGTACCCAATGTGTTATTTATGTTTTGTGGTATAATATTATGAAACAAAGATTGTAGACAATTAAATGAATTCTTGTCGATGTAAACATTTTTTTGAGGCTGGCTCAACTCGGAATGGCTTATTTACGCATTACAGCTCAATAAATGACATTAAATCCGGGCAAGTACCAATGTGACTTTTCAATTAATTTATATTTCTGAGTTTATCTCGAACATAATTTATGACAACGGTGAAGGAAAACATCACATTGAAGAATCCTGGACTTATAGATTGTATTAAGTATGAAATCACCAACTCGTCTTGAGCAACCTTCGGAAATAATGCTCGTGGTTTCTCTGTATGAGAAGAGGCCTTTGCCTTGCAGTGGGACAATAATAGGCCGGAATAATAAATGAAGTTATCATTAGGTAGTGTGTGACTGTACCTTTGTGTATTAAATCCATGGTGAAATTCATGTCGTCAAATGCACGTTGTTCTTGCAGCACTGCATTACATAACAAACGTAATAACTGCAACCACTCGCTTCTGTACCCTCATCACGTATCGATATTTCAGAAAAAGTATTTTAAATTGATATGTATTTATTTAATCGAATTCAAGATAATACCCATTTTAATTTCCTAATAATATGAATGGACACGTTAATATTAGCGTTTATATTATTTTTTATGCAACAAACTACCGCAATCTCCCCGACCCTGCTACAGACGGGTGCAATCTACTGATGTGACGACATGTCAAAACATCGAGGTTTATTTGCTCTATGTATCTAAGTTAAATGTTAAAACATAATACATATAAACCTTTCGGAATAAATCGCCTATATGATGGTGAACACTGCATCTGTATCCATTGTGTAGTTTAGAAGATCTAGGCGGTCACACAGACAGACACTAAAAGAGATTTTGTTTTATACTATGTATAGATGATTAATAGATAGATAGATGAGCCTCTTTTTGTGAACTTCAAATAATTCTCATTTATATAAAAAAAAATACGCTATAATATACCTATTAGATCGTCTTTTTGTTTGAACCTTACGGCTCGTAAAGTCGAGCCCGTCTGCACGAGCCTTTATCCTTGTATCTGTGACAAACTTGCATGTAGCAATTTTAGAAACTTTTTTAAAGTCTGTTACTTATAATAGATTATATTTATAGCATAAGAGATGCTTACATAATCGATTTATTAATAACTCAATGGAAAAAACATTTTAAAAAATAACATACAAACGAAGCGGGTATATAAAACGCTTGTAAAACAAAGTTTTTGTTTCCAGTCTAAGCATGTAGAAGAAAATGATTTATGAAACATGCTTGTTATAATTCTGACGTCGGTTTAGTAATGGGTTTATCTTTTTTACCTTCGTAAAAAAGATAAACTCAATTACACCTAAGGTACCTACTTAAAGTACCTACCATCTTATTGACATTATAAATACAATCCGTTTCTTTGTAGCTTCATCACATTCTGACTGTGGGATATAATATGACGCAGTACTTATACAGCAGAAACCAATCTAAAAAAAACAATTTAGAAAAAAAAAACAACCGACTTCCAAAAAAGGACGAGACATCGATTACCGAAATTAAAGTAATTTTTTACCTTGTAGTGTTTTTAGTTTTCCGTACTTCAAAAGGAAAAAACTGAACCCTCATAGGATCACTGCGTTGACGATCTGTCAGTCTGTCAAGACCCTTTTTCTTAGGAACGCGTCGACGTATCAAGTTGATATGATGAAATTAATATCAGATAGGTACGTCTACGGTCCCTTGGAGCTCTGAAAAAATCAAGCTTATAAGTTAACGCAATAAAAAAATACGGCCATTCATACAAATAAAATAATACATAGGGTTCTTACAGTTGACCTAGAATCACGAAATTTGGCAAGAAGCAAAGTCTCACAGCACAAGGAAAGTCCGAAAATCGTTATTTTCTATCACTTTTTTTTTGCGATTACAAAATTATATGTATTTCCAGTTGTTGAATTGACCGTGACGGAGAACCTTTATTTTTCAACTAAAATGTTAAGTTTATTTGAAAAAATTATCCCAACTACGGATCCCTTCATTGTACGTGGTCGGAAGTCGTTTGTTTTAATTTTTGTGAAAAAGTTTTAAAGTTCGCGCCACCACTGAAGTCCGGCGGAAAATTGTGGATAACATTTTTTTTAATGCAATTTGATGCAATGACATAGACACTAGCGCCGCGTCTATCGGATTTGATTGGTGGTACGGACTATATATTTTACTTACTTTTTTGTTATTGTACTTACTCCACACAAATTCTTATACCACTACTTACAATGTATACAACATTGACAGGAAGTTTTATAACATCATCAACATCCTACACAAAGTGGAATTAATACGTAATATTGAATCTTACTCAAAATCTACCGAAGCAAAGTTAATGGCACTACCTCGTGAGCTTTCTCTACCAAATGAAAAGAGAATCACGTAAATTGGCCCAGTAATCACGAATAAATCGACTAAACATACTTACATCAAAAAAATACATACGGACGAACATCCTCCTCCTTTTTTTAAAGTCGGTTAAAAATAAAAAAAATATTTACCACGAAAATTTAAAACGGCGATAAAGAGTTACTAATACCAATTTAACACTAATACACTTTACCTTGGAAAGAAATGATCATTCCGTTAAAAATAAAGTGTACGTAATAATTATCACACGAAAGTGAAGGTGATAAGTTTAATATAAAACTTATTGATTTATAAAAAGTTGCGACTTTGTGTAGGTAGGTTTTTATTTTTACTTTCGATATGATTTTATTTCGTACTAGCTGCTGCCCGCGGCTTCGCCCGCGTGAGTGTCGGAAATTACCCCATACATCCCCATGGGTTTTAAGTATAAATATTAAATATTGAGTTTCGAGTTAATCGGACAGCGCGTTAAAATTCTTCCATACAAACACTGACACCCCCCAATCCCCCTTTAGGGCGTAATTTAGAAAAACAAAAAACTACAAACTTTATAATTTATTTCGTGCGAAGTTTCATGTTTATTACCTCAAGGAATAAGATTTTTCATACAAACTTGCATCCCTTATTTTACCCCCTTAGGGGTTGAATTTCGAAAAATCCTGATACACGTTATTCTTAATTTTTGGGTCTAAGTATAAATATTGAGTTTCGAGTTAATCGGACAGCGCGTTAAAATTCTTCCATACAAACTTTGACACCCCCCAACCGTAGGATAGGATACTTTTCCGGGATAAAAAGTACCCAGTGTGGTGCCCAGGATATTAAAGAATAATTATACCAAGTTTCATCGCAATCGAACCGGTAGTTTTTGCGTGATACCTGAACAAACAGACAGACAGACAGACAGACAAAAAAAAATTTAATCACATATTTGGGTTCGGTGTCGGTCTAGTAACACCCCCTGCCATTTATTTTTTTGATATTTTCAATGTACAGAATTTTCACTTCTACAGATTTATTATAAGTATAGATCTTGTATTCACACACTACAAAAACCCCATGTACAAAATATTACCAATAACTAAATGATCTACTTAAATTATTTAATTTGCAGTCCAGCTTTCCTCATTTTCCTGTAACAACGTTACAGAAGGACCATTTTCGTAATTTCAAGGGTTCAAAATCCAGTCGCAATCTCATCTTAGCGACAATAAATGTCAAAAACTTGTTAAAATTTTTAGGAAATCGGAGGCTCAGCCTCAATCTGTCAAAAGTGACAGATTGAGACTGAGCTATGGATGCGAACGTTGTTAAAAATACGGAGATTACCCCTTGGATATTCTTCCTCGTGTCAATCATAGAGAATAGTCTATAATTGTCATATTGCAGGAAAAAATGTTTTATTAATTAATTCCAAGTATGGTGAATTCGACCAAACTTTTAAACCAAGTAGGTATAAGCCTTCCCTACCGAATAAATAAGGAATTTTTGAAAGTTTCTCCATACAAAGACTGTCAGATGTCAATTTTATTCCACGGATAAAAGATATCTGAATCATTTAAAAAAAATCTGAATTTGATTTTCGTCATTTATTTTATAGACTTGTAAGTACCTTCCACAAATACATCACTTATAGTACATTGCTGTCGCGGCCTGCAACTGGTGTATTGACGGACGATCGTGAACACATACGTGAATCCATAAATGCCTGGTTGCGGCCAAGGCTTGTATAGTTCATTTTTAAATAACACGACAGATCTGAGTTTTCGTATTAATTTATTTGTCCACTAAACAGGACAGATATGGATTTCCATTAGTAACATTGCCGGCCGCATATTCACTTGTTTTTGACCAGTACAGCAATTTCAATTCATCTCGAAAAAGGTTGTCAAAATAATGCTCGAATTTCCAAGCATGTTTGAGAAAAGTATTTTGTTGATGTTGAAAGTGAAACAATACATATACTTTTTTTAAACATACCTATCTCCTTTACTCGCCAAGCTACGATATTAAAAACAACAGCACCGTATTGCATCAATACACAGTTCAAAGTGCCATACAATATTGTTCAGAGGGCGGAAGTTTCAGCAGTACGAGCGAAAAATAGACCTTTAAAAATGCGTCATACGTACGTAAACGCAAAATATGTAGATACCGCGTTATCAATGTAGGACTGTGTTCGTGGAAAAAAACAAAAATCTTTGTACAGCTTTATCCCTACCGGATATTTTACATTTTCGGGGTCGTAAGAGGAATAACATTTTCATATTTTCCCTTTTCTCCCGGTTCGCTGGTGTCTGTCGGTTTTCTTCGAAGACTTATAAGTTAGAATATGATTTGTGTTAGGCGTGAACCGTGAACTACTCTTAAATTCCATGGGTTAATTCATATGTATTTATTTCTATAAGTAGCATGCAATAATGGGGGCCAGATTACCTGGTGAAGGTCAGAAGCATACCGGTCGAAGTTGCGATGCTTTGCCTCCCCTATGACCAGTGGATATCGTTTTGCTGAAATGATCATAATGAAGATAACTTAAACATAATTGTTGTCGTGTGCAAAGATTTCTGGTTATGTTTAGGAGAAACCTAATTATTATCAGTATACATATTTTGATCTCTCAAAATATAATGAGGAAAGGTCACAAAAATAACTATGTACCTAATTACCTATTTAGAATCAAACGGTTTGCAACAATTGTTTGTAATAACATCATATTGAGACTGGCACTGAACATTGGCTCTAAGATAAATATTACACAAGCCACGACTTATACCTACCTAATGTTATTTTTTTAAATATATTTACATGATAATAATTTTTGTTACGTCAAATCTTTGTTGAGAACGTAAACGCTTTGCCCTGATATAAAGTATATACAAAGTGTTAAGCGATATCGTTGAGAGATATGGGTAGGATCATTACTGGATACTTTGCCCTAGATTCTAGATATCACCCTGAGCGTCAATTCATTAGGTACCATGGCGTTTTCCAGCCTGGCATCTTCACAGGATATGTGGTACTTGGAACAGATTATCTTCAAAAATATGAGATTTTAGGTACCTACCTACTAATACGTAATCTGAAAAACCACTGCCACCTTAGGCACCCGATGAAGTGCCGCTGGTTTCTGACCAGCAGGTTACAAAAAATATAGGAAGGTACTGCAAGTCCACTTATGACAGTAAAATTTACCGTTAATCAAAACAGCATTATTTGCTGGAAGATGCAATAATCAATTATTTATCAACGACCCCACTCGAGCATTATTGCAATAACACATTACAAAAACACACCAACGATTTACTTTTGTTTTCTTCAACACAAACACAGATATAGGGTAAAAAACTGTATAATTCCGTAATGACTATTGACACAAGATAAAAGGTCGCAAGTGTGAACTCGATCTAATTATAACACTTTCATATCAGACACACCCACTCGTAAAAAGACGTAACTGAGCAAAGATTGATATCTTTTACGAAAATATACGAAACTTTTATTAAATTACCTTTACGTATCAAAATACAGGTTATGACGATATTCGTGTTCAACATTGTCACATCGAACATAATATGTAGGTATGTGTAGGCAGAATTCCATTTGTTTACATTGTAATGTAGCTGTGACTAGATAATTATCAGTAGGTACCTATGAACTTAAAAACTTTTTAGTTAGGTTATTGTTGTCTGAGTCTCAATGATCTCAAGTGATACACTTAGCATTAAAATAGTATCAAGCAGGGAAATGGGAACTCCATACTTACTACTTGAAACTAAACGCATACCTACCTCTCAAGAGGTAGGTATGCGTTTAGTTGATAGTTGAATGAGACTATCATATTCATTGTCAATCAATTTGCCTAGCGTTTTCCAACTATGGAGCGACTGCCTATCTGACCTCCACAACCCAGTAACCGGGTAGGTAGTAGGTACCTAATATGATACCTCTTGGTAAGACTGGTTGTAAGACTTTCGGACTTCTGGCGACCAGTAACGACTGTCAAAGATCTACGAATGACAGCTGGACCAACGCAACGGCTTAACGTGCTTTCTGAGGCACGGAGGAGTCTCGATATGCAAAGATGGTCACTCATCCATAGACCAAACCCGGCAAGCGTAGCTTACCCGATGGATCGACCCGTGTGGCTGTTATTACTTTGTTGTTATTACTTAGCCACGAGTTCCTCCTACCTTTCATATTCATTATGGAACTACAATTTAAGTTTTTTACCTACTAACTGCTTAGTTTATAAAAACCTTTTATTTTTGTTTCAGGGGCCAGGAGAAACATTTGAAAATTAAATTATGTTAAGCTAATTTATAGACAAACAAAACCAAATAAAAAATGACACCGGAAAAGAACGCGTTGGTGGTATCTCCAAAGACCCAGAAAGTAATTAAATTAGTACCGCCCGATGGAGGATGGGGGTGGATGGTTTTATTAGGGACAGCAATGTCTAATGTAAGTATAATTATGTACTTTTACACCCCATCAACACAACGGTGAATACCGCAGACAACAAGAATAACTACAAATGTGCATAATTGCCTTATAACTTTGCATACTTATCATCTAACTATGACCAATCGACTAATTAAAAAAACTTTTGGTTTAAAAAAAAAGAAAACTTTACGACCACCACCTTACATTGGCTGACCATTTTCAAGTATTATAAGAAAAAGTTTCGGGGGAATTATATCTTAATTTTGTCTACACCATCAATTGCAAACCAGTAAGCAATGCTCTTTTACATTAACGAAATTAAGTGACAAAAACAACAACAGGATTATACCTAAGCATTATCCTTGTCTAATGCGGCCTTCTTGATAAAAGAGGCCGTTTAATTTATAACATAACCCCACATTAGGGAAGCTACCAACTTATCAGTAACCGATATCGATTGGTCGGTAGATAAAATAAATATTTGTATTAGTAACGAAATTTTGCGCATTTCATGTCATGATAACATGACATACCTACATGTCATCATCCTTTATTAGGAAAACGAGATAGATACACTTTGTTAGCAAAGCTACATAGCTGTGCCATAATATACTAACAGTCTGTGAGTCTGAAAACCTGACCACAGCTTGTCAACATTTTCACAAATAATTGCTCTGCAGAAGTCTAAATGACTTAATTCCGTCTAAAACTTTCAGTTTAGAGAATATGCCTCCCAATTCTTTACATAGTGAAACTACTTTGTAACTTCCTCCAAACAAATTAGGAGTACAACTGCAATCAAATGGCTATGATTTAATTGGTTCTCAAAAGTTATATTACTACTCGTAACGACCAACTGTTCCTATCCGAGTAGGAAAGGTCATAGCACCACTAACATAAAACTCTCCATTACAGATTTTCAATCAATCAATGCTGTCTTTGTTCAGTTTGCTATACGGAGATGCGTTAGAAGCTATGGGACACAGAACTCAAGGAGCCGCCATAGTAATGAGTACAATGTTGTTCGTCACAAATTTCGGCGGCCCAATAGCCGGGGCCGTTGTTAAGTTGACATCAACAAGATTTGTAGCGGTAACAGGAGCCTGTTTCTGTACTGCTGGAATTTTCTTCAGCGGATTTTCGACAAATATCTGGCACTTGGTGTTAACTTACGGCGTCCTATTAGGTAAGACTGTCTTGTTTGTTGTTCAATGTTTATTGTTTAGCATAATGCGGTATAGTGGAAATGTGTAGGCTTGGAATGAACGAAAGTGCTGAATGTTGTAGTGTTTCTTGACAATAATGTAGAGGCCGAATTTTAACCCAAAAAAAAACTGTTTCCACAAGCGTCATAAGCGTCATCAGGTAATTATTAAATTATATTAAAATATGATGGCAGTGTGACCCAGATAAAACTATAATTCGGAAACCCATTCATTAATATTTGGAATGGCCCAAATCGAACCTCGGGCTTCGGTTATTTTATCCAAAATCCGAATTGTTTGGTAAAACAACTAATCTATTATGCTTGTTCCAGGTTTGGGTTTGGGTTTTATCCAAAACTCGTCATTTGTGGCTATAAATAGCTACTTCAAGCTAAAGAAAAGCCGTGCCGTGGGGCTCGCTAACGTGGGCACAGGTGTGGGACAGACCTTAATGCCGCACTTAGTGAGGTATCTCCTGGAACATTTCGGGTTCCGTGGCGCTTGCTTGCTGCTCTCGGCTTTGAGTTTGCACGGGGTTAGTGACAATTTTATAACTAAACTTGTTTACGTTGAAAATTTAGCTTCCACGATGTATTTTTTTTGGAGTTAATCTGTTGGGTTAAAAAAAAACTGCTGCTGTTCTACTTATACATTTAGAGGGAATTGCCCTTTTGTATGAAATTGTATTTTATTTAACCTTTAAAAATGTCTTCGCTGGGCAGTCTAGAATCATGTTTATGATGCTTTCGTGGTAACAGTTTGCACATCGATGTTACCACCTTGTAGGTATGTTTTGATCCATACATTTTGTAGTTCGTAAAAATTATTAAGAGTGTTATTATTTTTACAATTATAGATTGCCGGGACCATGCTAATACAACCAGTGGAATGGCACATGAAGGAAGTAGAAGAAGATGTGCCGGTAGATGAAAATCTACACTTACTTCAAGAGAAACCCAAAGATGCAATCGTAAGAAAAACATCTCAATCCAATGGTGACGCACAAAATGGTAAAGAAAACTGGGGAAGCAAAAAAACGCTGAGCAATAAAGACTTAAACGGAGGAAAAATAAATAAATCAGACGCAAATGGTCTAAATGGTAAGTAACGCAATGTTTCTGTGTTAATTTAAAAGTTTAACATTCGTTATTTTAAGGTTAACTGGTTTCTGAAGTTGAGTTACTGGAACACAATGTGACATTTTTAGGAAAAACTCATTTGCATCTATAGTATTTATTTCACTATTTACAGTCTTCATTAAATTTGTTTCATCTATGTCCATTAGAGATCAAGGTCATTCTCATCAAACGTTGCAATCAAAGATCGTAGACTTTCAATTAATTGTAATAAATACTGTCTCTAGGTTGCCAGCATTTTTTCTAGGAATCTAGACAATTCTCTGTAAAGTATCAATTCAAGACAAAATATGTAAAAAGAAAAAAGACCAAAAATTTTATTTAATTTCTCAAATAAATACTATAAGAGTGCTGCATTCATAACCACTATAATTTAATTAAAATATGTATTCAGTAGCAAAATTATTAATTTTCAATAAGCCTTGTGTAAAAATTATTAAGCCTCGTGCCGACTGGCGCGGCACCGGTGATTGTTATAACGTGAAGTTTTCTTAGAAATTGTATTGTTAGCCAATCTGCACGAGACTTTATTCATTATTTGTGAAAGTTTAGTATAATTTTTGTTATTATGAAGATTTTTTTATATTATCTAATGCCAAATAATATTTTAGACATGTGTAGGTATATGTAGATAGGTATTGGCACCTACTTATTTAAAAGTTCCCCATAATTGTTCATCCTTACAGGCGTCTCCGTGCTCTGTGGCACAACACGTGGTTTACTAAAATTTTACCGTCTTTTGTTTCAGGAGCCACTCATGTATCTGTGTCACCACAAAAACAAAACATGCTGAGGAAGCTGTATGATCTATTCGGAATCTCCCTGCTGTCGAATATGCGGTTTCTAAACATCGTGATCGGCACAGCCCTAGCTGTCACTTCCATACAAAATTTCAGCATGCTGTTCCCATTCTTCCTGCAGGTAATTTATTTTTATTTTTATTCAGCTATAACGGCATCCATAACCTGCTCACTTTAAAAAAATCATGGGAATTATAAAACGATCGAATAAAAAAAACTTAGCGCTTGATGATGAGATACTGTTTTAATAACTTGAGCGGTATGAATTTGAGTAAGCGAAAAATTTACTAAACTAACGACGAATATTGATTAATAATAAAATCAAGAACGAGCTTACAAAAAGTGAGTTGTGCTTAATCCATTTCAAATATTAAAATTTTAGCCGTGCGACTAAATTACTAAGTGAGCGACTATAAGGTTTATGTTAAATTATTGATGCCACCACCCCACACGTCTCTATGCTGCCTACGTCGGCTTTATGTATATGTCACTTCCATATTGTATAATACGCCGAATTACAAATAGGCGAGCCCAATTGAAAAACGTCGCTGTTTTGAAATGCGGCTACCTTTCGTTCAGCCGGGCCGTGGAGCCGATACATTCTACAAAGCGGCGTTCAACGTTTAGCTTTATTGTCAGCAAGAAGCAATGTAGGGTGACTATAAATTATGAACAACATATCCAAACAAAGTATTTACTTTTGAAAGAGAATTTAGGAAGCAAGAGCGAGCGAAGCGAGCTCGGGACTTGGGGCACCCCAACTCGGGTTATTTTTTTTTAAACCACCCAGAAGTAAGAGCCCCGACAAACGGGGCTCCTACTTCGTCGATTTCTCGTCACTCGCAGTCAGTCGCTCACTTAGTAATACTATAACGTAAATTAACTTTAAAAAAACTTTAATTTACAGTCACTCGTTTAAATACTACCCAAAAATCATCAAAAAGGTTCAATGTCCTGGGATATTCCAATTTGAAAGTATAGATGTATTTATGGGTCTGATGCTTAAAACAGGGTCAAAATGAAAATCCCACATGGCGGCTACGCGTATACGCGTTGTGGCCTCTTTTGACCTCAAGATGACTAAGTAGGCACATAAGTATAAATTACTAATAATTCAACAAAGTCTCTTCTAAACTACAAAAGAGATTTTTCGCTAGTTTAATGAGAAATAGTGAATTCAAAATAATAAACACATTATGTAGGTACTCACCAACTCATTGTGTAAATCAAAATATTCCGTTATTTCCGTTTAATATAAAATTATGAACATACACTTTTTCCACGAGTCTCTCGATAAAACTTTTCTACGAAATATAATTATCTATGAATTAATAATGTTATTTCCACGATGTATAGCAAATGAGATTATTAATGGAAGTGCTTTTATCGTTTTTATATTAAAACCGACCTACCTTACATTGTTCGCATATAATATTATTATTAATGTGCACAATAATAATTGATTCATTCAGACTAATAAAATTATTATGACAATGGGTTCATTGTAATAATGTTATTTGTTTACTTCATTAGACCAGAAATCAGATTAACGGCTCGTGCAGACCGGCACGATATCGCGGGCGCGAAAGGCAGCGCGACCTTAGTCGCGCCCGCGATATCGCGCCAGTCTGTACGAGCCTTAAAGTTGCATAACACTATCAATGAATCAATCTATATTATTAATTTTAAATTATGTGAAAATTATAAAATTATATTAGCATTTTTATATTCAAATAGTTTCATCAGCATATGGCATTCATGTAGAATGCCGGTAACCGGCGCCAATATGCCAGCCCAGCACAAGCGCTGGTTGTCAACACTGGTCGGCGCAGGCAGTTTGCATACTTGTCGCCAAATCAGCGCGAAATGAAATGCGGCCTTACGTCGCTACTTCCAACGTCGTCGTCATCTCGTTCTCGTTGATGTCCCGTTCACGGTGCGATGGACAAACGGCCTTAGGGTGCATTCGGGTCAAACGCGCTGATTTGATAAAAAAATATTTAAACTGTCTGCGTCGTACCTAGAGTGTTGACAACCAACGCTTTACAGTGCCGACAAACGCTGACATATCGGCGTCGGTTACCACCTTTCTACCTGAAGACACCCTTAGGCCTATTATTTATAAGCTGATAATGTGATTTGGTTATAAATAAATGCCAACTTGTAACATTTTCACATAATTTAAAATTGATAATGCCGAAGCAAACGGTTCTTCACATACAGAAAAGGCACATGTAATAAAATACCACGCTAGTTCGCATGTTTACCATTGCAAGTGTATTCACCTGTGCACGTGCACGTGTAATAAGCGTGCACGCGTTACCTTATCAGTATTTATAGAATCCTCTATGTTTTATCTATTTACTGTGCATCCAGTAAGGCTGTGATCATCACTGTATCAATAATCGCTGATAATCATTTTACAAACTAGTACTAACTGATGATGTAGGTATGCGGCTGATGCGAGCACACAAAATGTAATCTACTTGATAATACTATTATTACCATTTAAGAAAATAATAGTTGTCTAGTGTACCGATATATTGTCCCATTTTCTTTATGATACACACGTGTGTGTATAAACATTAATGATACGCACTTACAAAATTGCATCTGAACGTGGAACACTAATAGGACATATTTGGCGGGCACAATCAAAGTACAAATGATTATTCATAGGAGCTAATCCATACCAAAGTCCATAATATCACAATACAAAGTCTACAGATAACGATCATGATTCAGTTCACAAAACGGATGTAACCGCTCATACAGTTGTTGGAACAGAGTTAATTGATGACATCATTATTTTTGCAGAAAGTAGCGTCGATGGATAAGCAGCAGACTGCAAATTGTATGTCGGCGGTCGCTGGTGCAGATATAGTAGGACGTTTGATCCTGCCAATCTTCCAAGACAAATACAAAATAAAGGCC
Source organism: Eupsilia transversa (assembly GCA_914767815.1). Lineage (NCBI taxonomy): Eukaryota > Metazoa > Arthropoda > Insecta > Lepidoptera > Noctuidae > Eupsilia > Eupsilia transversa. Next base: position 7,851,967 of record OU611874.1, read on the forward strand.
AGGTGGATGCTCATCATGACAAGCACGTGGCTCATCGTCGTCAGACAAAGTACGTCACACACTTATCTTCTGAAATACCTAATCTAACATAATCTTAACCACTTAAGACCTGAACAAGAAAAATGGAAACATTATACGTCCATGATAAAACTATTATCGATTGGAATTTGATCTTCGATAAGTGTATTCACCTCAACGGTCATGCCCGTATCTATTAGTTGGTTCAGTACCTAAAATTCAATTTTATTTTCAGTTTTGGCGTACCAAACCAACCTTGAAGTACTGATCGTCATGTCTTGCCTCTACGGTGTTGGTAGGAGTATGATCATCGTCGCGAGGAACATCGCGATATCTGAAAACTGCAGGATGGATCAAGTACCCGCAGCCGTCGGTCTTGGGATGTTGACCATGGGTATTATTGTGCCACCAGTCGGATATTTCCTCGGATGGATAAGAGATTACTCTGGAAGCTACGTCACATGCATAACAGCGCAAAATATTCTCTTGGTCATACTCCTAGTTACTTGGATCCCTGATATGATATACTTAATAATGAAAGAAAGAAGACAGAAGAAGATAGACGCGGAACAACCACAAACATAGGGACTGATTACTTTGTAGGCGGTATAAAAAATATTAAGTATTTGAAAATACTCTCTAGTGCTTTGCACTCTTCTGCCAGGAAAGGCAGAAGTTAGTTTCATAAGAAGAGCCGAAACGACAAAGGGTTCCATAGTTCAAGATAATAAGTATGTTATTTGATTGGGAAAATATATAAATTAAATAGAGAGCAAGAAAGACGAGAATAGTTCCTACCTAGAATAACACTGGGAGTTTTGCCTTGATAGAGAATAAATGTTTGGATTGAGTAATATCATAGAAATGCTTTAATGAGAAGAAACAATGGACCCATCAGCCATTGTGTGTTTAACAGTAGCTGACAGTGTCAAAATGGTTTATGGAACCTAAAAAAGTTTTTATACTGTGGTCCACTGGGTCATTGATGGTCTTAAATATATTTTGTCTGTGACCAAAGTACCTGAAGATTTAGCGTCGCGGCTGTGAATTCACGTTTATATTTATTTTATTAAGAATACTTAAAGTTGACCAGTTAGTACTTATTATAAATTGACCAAAAGAGCGGGACAAAGGAGTTTATTTGTATAACTTACTAATTAGTATAATGATAATGACTGTCAGTGAGCGATACTATAATAAGGAGCAAAACATCGATTCCATCGTGTAGATATGATTTATCTAGATATAAAATAAAATGAAATGCAATGTTGAATATTATGTTCAAAAACCTAGCAACGTTGAAAACAAGACTTAATTTGTTAAATAGTATGTAGGTAATAATTTGTAAATTTTGTAAAATATGTTTCTAGTCTAATTAATTGTATAACATTATGATGTATGTATGTCTGAGTTACATTTATGACGTTGATTACAGTCTATTTTATAACGTTTTTTATTTTTTTATTGACGGAGTGATTTGTGTTAGTTCACTAGTAAAATAAACAAGCCAGGTGGATGTAACCATCCACCTGGCTTGTTGGCCATGACAAGCATTTGGCACATTCGCGTCAGACAAAGTACGTCACACACTCATCTTCACCACTTACTTACGACAAGAAATATAGAAAAATGTAGTTACGTCCATGACAAAGATATTATCGTATGGAATGTGGTGTGATCTCGCGATATCTGAGAACTGTAGGATGAATCAAGTAACGGCCGCCGTGAGGTTGACTATGGGTATCATTGTGCTCCCAGTCGGATATTTCCTCGGATGGATAAGATATTACTCTGGAAGGTACGTACAAAATATGCTTAGTCATACCCCTAGTTTGTTGGATCCCTGATATGGTAGTAATGATATTTAGTAATGAAAGAAAGAAGATGGCCTCAGAAAAACCATCACCATAGCGAAAAACTACAATCTGTTTTTTTTAAATATAAATAAAGATTATTATTAAATTGATGTATAAAATGTGGAAATGAAACTAAATTATTATTGCGAAGCTGATATAGCGGAAAATTAGAGAGAATCTCGATTGTCACAATGTAGGAATACATTGTGATAATCTTCTCTTTAACTGCTGTAAAAAAAAAAACTTTCCCTTTATTTATGAACGTTGCTTAAGTTAAGAGGCTAAGCAGACGTTAATGATTACTTACTTTTTTAAAGGGCATGTGAGTTAATCTACTTAAAAAAAAATGCAAAGTACCTACGCTTTTTGTGGCGTAAACGATTACATTTATTGAAACGATTTTACACTAAAATAATGATGTCAGTCTAATAAATTGAATAATAATGTATGTTCCTCATTCTGTTTAATTTAATTAAATGCCTCTTCGTAAGGTCGGGTACAGATAGTTAGCCGCAGTGACAAGTGGCGCTTTGGCGATGCGCTGTAAATTTCGTGTATTTTAGACGACGTCTATGCAAATGTGGACATGAGACGAGTCTAGAGCAGACATTACGCTTACGGCACTGACCGCAGCTCCAGCGAGCTGTACAAAAATAACTGGCACTGGTGCGATAATTAAATTGGGTTGATGAACTGAATTTCTGTTAACTTTTCACTTTACAAGTGTACAGAGCTACAAGGATTTTTTGGCGCTTAAGTGACAATGATAGGAATTCCTCTTGATATATCAGGACGGCCACCAGTCGGCATGCATTTAAGCGGAAATTGCAGAGTTATTTAAAAAATAAATAGAGTAGAGTCATCTCTACACCTGTCTCACTTGATTTCGTATATACAGGGTGTAAGGGACAGCCCTCCGCAAACTTACAAGTTGCATTCAGCTCCTTATTTTGAATCATATTCCACCGGATAAAATCTCAGGAAAATTTTAATTTTTTTGACGTTTTTTCTGTTACAAAATTACATTAACTGTACGCACTCTCAATTGATGTAAATGAAACAGCTAAAATAAATAGCAATTAATGTTGAAATACTCTACGTGCGCTGCCGTTCGCTACGTACTTTTTGCCACGGTAACGATACATGCATGTGAGGTAATTAAACAAATCAGGTTTATTGGATTCCCATATCGTTCCTGAAATAATTTAATGTACCGGTCATCTTAGTATGATATAGGACTGAAATCACCCCATCAGTCTGCGGAGGGCTGCCCCTTACACCCTGTATTGTATATAGTATAGGTATATACTATAGTAAATATGTGTATTTATAATTTTATAACCTACTTAATTATGTTGTGCCTATTTTATATTTATAAATGCGATTTTATGATATATTACGGCATTAAGATAATTATATTAGGATCAATAGTATTTTTTTTCTCTTTGTTCCTCTCAAACAGAGCACCTGACATTTAATCTCTTCACCACCCTTGGTTGACTGGTGGAGAATGCCTAAGGCATTAAGTCCGCCTTTGTACCTTTTTTGTGCGAAAAGCTGCATTTAAGCTGTTGGTAAACATTTGCGAAAAAACAAGATGGTTGCATTCGTTCCGGTTCCGGTTTAGGCCACGGGCCAAAAGATTCTTATACTTAGAGGTGGCACACACCATGTTAGTTTTTTTTACTATCACTGAAGTTAACTAAAACCGCAATGTGATCAAACGACAGTTCGCAGCGAGGGCAAGTCTCTTGTAGTAGTGGGCTAGCCCGTTGCCACTTATAAGGCTTAATCACAACTAATTGATAAGGCAGGTAGACACGCTTAGCAACAGTACTTCTGATGACTAGACTAATGGGAGATGAACCTTAAAAATATCATTAAGTACTTAGAAGAGCCTACTAAAGTACTTAATGATATTTTTTTGTAGAAATGAGTTCTGTTTGACTTTCGATTAATAAATTGAAATAAACTACATGTATCATGCATGATGCTTCCTTCGTTGAAAATTCCAGCGTCATACTTGGCAAATAAAGTCTTGAGGCATAACGAATACCCCAATTTCCACCCTCCGAAGGAAAATAATGTTACAACACGCAAATAAGTTCCAAAAGGCAGCAAACACTAATATGGCTTGAGCATGGCTTGAGTCGTTTAGTGTTAAAATGAAGTAAATTGACTTGTCGTTAAGACAGCCCGAATCATTCCGACGTCTATCCCTAATGTTTATCTATAAAGTTCTTTTGAATGATACTTGTTAAAAAATAGTGAACTTTATTCAAACTCAGTAAAGTACAATGTCGCAAATTGACACCCTACGCCAACTAACCGAGTTATGGCAATTTCATATATAACTGTTAAATTAGAATATACGGGCAACTTTAGCTGGTAGACACTTTCCTTAACAATTAATTTCCCTGACTTCAACTACGCATAATCGTCAGTCTCCCTAGTGCCATTTACCCAATGTTATATAATATGGAGCCGGTTGCCGCAGCATCTCTTCTTCTCCATAAGCCGCCATCATTGTATTTATCCCTTTATTTACAAGTTGTTTTTACAAAGTGAAAAAGTAAAGCGCATTGAGTAAATTTACGTAACATAATTTCACGCCTCTATTCCCCGAAGGTTTAGGCAGAGCTGGTGTACATATCTACATACTATTATAGTACACCCACATTTAGCTAGTTATGTTTAAGTCCCATGTAATAGGTGGCGAGCATATTGCCATCAACCGAGCACAAATCCAGACTCCGGGCTGCTACTGAGGAATTCCTAATAGAAAAATCCAATAACACTGCCCGACCTGGGATTCGAACCCAGAGGGTTAATTAACGAGCGTGTGATATGTCCCGTTATGCGATATATTTTAGAGCCCGTGACTAAAGGGGTTTGAATAGATACAATATACCTACATACAATAGGTAAATGGGGAGATACGTTGACTGGCTATTGAGGGGTCGCATGGCAACGACGCCGGTAGAACGGCAGTGTGTGGACAAGATCAAACGTGTTTTGTATTGCCGGCACATCGGGCCGTCACAATCTCGGGCCGAGTTCTTGCGGTCGCGCCGAACTACTCGAAACTTCGGCGGCCAAGATGATGGCGCTCGATTGACAAACGTTAGGCGGACACGCACCGAGTAACTGTATGTATCGCTACTTCAGCGCCATCATCTCGTTCTCGGTGACGTCAGCCCACGGTTGCGGTAGACAAACGCACTTATACGGATGACTAATTCTATCTATCATTAACCACAAATCTCCTTTCTCATTCATTATTTTCCTGTTATTTCCAGATGATTATAGGAAAACCTGTTATCAGTAATACGCCTCTTATGTCCTATGTTTCAATTATGCAACAACAGATTTAGAAATGAGGAAAACTGCCGGCTCTTTGTAACAGATATACCTAGGTAAGGCAGATAGAATTTCTTAAAGCCAGTCTTAGGATTAGATAATGCTAATCCCTGGTTTAAGGAAATTCTGTTTTGTGTAAATACCAGAGGAATTTAAACATCGTAACATGATTTTGAGATGATCATTTTTGAACATGCAAAGTTTTTATCCATGTTTGGGATTTGACTGTGAGACTTTCATTTGACTTCGTAATCTACCATAGCGTTCATTACAAGTGTAACGAATCTCGCAAAAATCTTTCAAATCAATGAGAACTGCTGGCAGTAAATAGTGTAATGAAGGAACACTCTTCCAAAATACTTCATGTATAATCTGCTCCGTAACGTGCGTACTGAGGCCTTAGTGTAAGTTTGCAAGTTAGTAAACGTAACAAGATTTGACTGATAGATCATAATGCTAAGAATATAAAGGTGAGAATAAGAATCTTTACGCAAACGCGATAGTTACGTTTACTCACTTGCAAACTTACACTAAGGCCTCTGATGCGCGCGTCGCGCCGCGTCGAAGCCGACATGCATATGCATAAAGATGAAAAGACTTGTTTGGGAAAATCGTTTGGGCATAAGAATTATGTCATCATTCCCTCGATGCCTTTTTAAGCCGTACTAAAGTCATCATGGCTGATAGAATCTAACGGCTAAATAGTCACGAGTTTTTCTCCTTTTGATTAATTTCGCAAATAAAACATGTTGAACCCTTTTAGGAAAGTAATTAACAAACGTTTACTTTCCCGAAAATTACACAACCTCACCAACCAGACCGCGACCTAATGTTTTGATAAGAGTCTGTTAATCGAAGTGTTTCGTATGTAGGTACAGTTTTATAAAACCAGAGGGTTTTTGGGTTCGGTACCCGAAGGGTGCCAAACGAAACCCAATAGGTACTGAGCCTACGCTGTCCGTCCGTCCGTCTGTCTGTCAGCGGGCTGTATCTCATGAACCGTAATAGGTAGACAGTTGATTTTTTCAGATTGTGTATTTCTATTGCCGCTTTAATAACAAATTAAATAACGTTAATAATTAAAAGGGGTCCCCATACAAGAAATGTGTTTTACCTGTAACACCAACAATCGTCTCCAGATTAGTAAGTTGATTATATGTCTATTTCCTTCAAGATCTCCCTCGTTGGTCTAGTGTTCGCAAACGCTACAGCCGACCACGAGGGCCCGGATTCGAACCCCAGGTCGGGCAAAGTTTTCCATCAGGAATTTCTCAGTAGCTGCCCGGTTGATTAGGTAGGCTCGCCATCTATTACATGAGACTTCTCCAGATCTGTGCCTATGTACCTACTAAACCCCTTTAGGGATTGGTGTGATGTTATGTTAAGTTATGCTCCCATCAAGATTTTAAAAGATATCATATACAATATCGAATTCTCTGTTCCTTTCAACCTAAAGTACCATCAATGAACGTTGAAGTGATACAAACATCGCCCATTACGAGTAGTAGAAACAATAACACGTACGTTCTATCTACAGATATCAGAACAATGTATAGTATCTACTGTAATCGTGCGCGTGTTTATCTATTATTATTATAGTCATAGTACAAAACCTTTGGATTACCTCAGATATTGTTGCAAGGTCAAGGATCAAAGTACGATAGTACGAAAGTATTTCTAAAGATTTCCATTCGATCTTGAATTTCTCAGCAGCCCCGAATTGGGATTCGTGCCCGGTTGATGGCAATACTCGCACACCATTACAAGGAGCTTAAACATAGCTGCCGAAATATGGGTGTACCTCAACCTAACCCTACGGGGAATACAGGCGTGATATTATGATGTTTTTTATTTTTAAAGAAATTGTGATGAATCCCATTAACCTAAAAATAGTCTGGCAGGGAATGTCGACCCGAAATGAGCGCACCCTGGCAATAGCCGGGATTAACGCCAGGTGGAAGAAGAGTCTGGCAGGGAATGTCAAGTTGTATTAAGTCAGCCTATGTACCACTACAATGAACCGTATATTAGTCAGTCAGTACCCATATGTCGTAATAGTAAGAGCGATTTTCGTTGTGCAAATGTTATCATTGATTTGCGGATAAAAAAACAATACAGATTAGTTGACCAAATTTTTTGTCTTAAGAAGCAACTTTCAATAAACTGAACGATCAAATCCTTGTCATCTACGAGTTTTAAAATAAGCCTAGTGCTAAAAGTGATTCTCGGTGCACCTTAGTCTATACTTGAATCTCTATTTATCTCTGCATGGGCCCAATTATTTATACTAAATTACCAAAAGATTGGAAAGATTTAAATGCGTTGATGTTTAAGAATATATTACGTACATTTTTGATAGATAAAACGTACTACAGTGTGACTGAGTTCCTATCTGAGAAAATGATTAGTTGACTTTTCTAGTATTCTTTGTATATAAGGAACTCTAATTTAATTAAATAGTGATTAATCCAATGGTATGTAATTTAATAATAATTGAACTAATGATAGATAATAATTTGATGTAAATACATAATATATGATAATAATTTGATGTAAATAATATAATTTTGATAATAATTTGATGTAAATGATATTATACAATAACAATAACTTGACGTTGATATTTGCATGCTGAATGGCAACATATGGCTGATCTTTGAACTGTACTAACACCTATTGATGTATCATCTACCCATATTTGCAAAATAAATTATTCTATTCTATTCTATTCTAATATCAAAAATCTCAATCGTCGCTTCCAAACAAGTTGCGAGAAGCACGATCATGCATAGCTCCCACAAATGTAAACTTCAGAAACGACTTATCAATTTCAGGAACAGCGAAACCCGCTTACATTCAGAGTGCATTATAAATATATTTGTGTTTAATTTCGCCGTGGCTAAATAAATTCATTCCCAGCTTCGCGTGAATCAGGAGGGTTCTTTTCCTATTTTCAGCCAAGATACAGGGATTACTCTTGCGCCCACAATTTTATGTATTTCGCTCTTTGTTGCCATATTACACCGTTTGCTATTATTAAAATACTGGTTTTAATAAGTTGCCACTTCTTTTAGAATTCGTTTCTTTATTTATTTAGTTGTTAAATATATTTTTTTGCCTGAGTAAGCCGTATTCTGCTTGGAAGGTATTGAATATCCTAGATAGTAGACTTTGAGCCTGTCTTATCAATAATGCGTGTATTCATTAGTGTGTCAAAGACATCAATATGAGACAAAGGTTAGAAAACAAAGGTTCTTCAAAGGATTGTTTTTTTTTAGTTGAACGTCCTAAACGTGAAAGATTTGCATTGATTTTGTAAATTAACACAATTTATGCGATAGATACATACATTTTCTGATAATAAGAGTATGAACGTAAACGGAGAAAAAGCAATAATTGTAAGGTGGAGTTCTGCAGTGTCTGCCTACCCCCCGGGAAGGAAGAGGACAGGAAGGCGTAAGTTTATGTATGTATGTATGTATCAAACTCTAACTGAACTTCAATGCATTTATTTCAGTTACACCATATACAGACTCTTTTGAATTTTCAAGGAGTCGGTCAGTCAGAAAGATGAAGCTAGTTCCCCATTCTAAAGCGTAGTAGATTTCTATGGAGAAGAACGGGCAAGTAACTCCATGGACAAGACCTATCTTTTCTTTCCTCTGATTTCTTAAGTAAAAAGACAGTAATAGGTATCTATCCATATTCAAAATAACAGGTGCAGCCATGCAGAACACATCCCTGCAGATGACGTTACTGTTTCCACAGTAAAGTATTGTGTTAGACAGAGGGCGGATCACACGAAATAAGCCGCCGGTTTGTAAACAGCGGGTATATTGTGTCTTCGTCCACAATGCTCTAGAGTACGCTCATACAGATTTAGGTTAGGTTTAGACAGACGAATCGTATAGAAAATTGTGGATTTATTTGAATGGCTTAAGGTTTAGTATTGTGTTTTAATAAAGGATGTATTTAGCCATTTTCCTCGTTATTTTAAAAGTTTATAGAGTGTTTTAAAATTCAATTTTTAGAAAACTTCACTAGTTTGCATAAAACTGTTAGGGATATGTGGCAGACACTTTGGGAATCTGATTACTTGCAAATATTTACGAATAGTTGCACCAAAACACTGGTCAAAGTTAGCCTTTTACATTGAGAGCGAGATTAACATTCATCTCGCCGGTCCTAACACCTCAGGCAGGTAACGAGCAGCCTGCTGGGATACCAATTGTACCGGGTCGAATAAAACAACTATTTATGGAATAACGGGGCTGATTATTCCTAGAATTCGAGCTGCGTTTCTATAATATCATATTTTCTTCTAACACTCGCTTGTCAGCAGGGCGACTGACTGAACTTTTCACGTATTCTAAAATCGTAATAGCGTTTTTCTCATAATCTTGTGCCATCATCTTATATTTTCATAAAGGTTAAGTTATAAGATAAAGATAATTTTATTTTGCTAATATCGGTAACAGCAAATGATGACAATAAATATAAGAGTTCAGCCATATTTTACCACGTAGGCATGCAAAAGATTTAAAACATTCTACCTTCTATTTCATATTAAATACAATGTTAAAATATTACACAATGAGCTTAGTACAAACAATAATATAGGTATATATTTACACTAGCTTAAAAATTCTTTCTCACTTAGGAACTCCTTAATATTATAATATGCTTTCGCAACTAAAAAGCTTCGGAGTCTCTTTCGTCTGTCGTTTTCTTTCTTATATTATGTACAGTAAGCGGTCATAAGTGCATTATCACGCTTAGGATTGTATTGCTGTGAACGAGCGACAGGCCGAACCTATATCTGTGTGTGTAAGTGATGTATCAACACAGAATACACCTCAGAACTCTCACACTGGCGTCGAATGGCGAATGAAACAAAAAGCATACCGTCACTTTTTCGCAGAGTACGTAATTACTCGTGACCTTGGTCGGTTCATAGTAGTGCTAAAAATTCACATATTGGTATCAAGTTCCGATAGCTGGTAGCGTATTGAAGTGTATGGTGAAACACATAGGTCTGGGTTCAAATCACGAAACGAAACTTTTATTTTTCTTTTAAACAATCATCTTCATCTGTTTTTTTTATTATTTAATACATTAATAAACAAGATTATTAATTAATTGCGAATTTTATGATTACTTATATTGTTATTGAAATAAGGGGTTAAGAATAAAAATGTTTAATAAGTGATTACAAAATGTTTATTCGTTATCATTTTATGAAGTTTAAATAAATAAACTTCTAGAATTAAAACAGTTTATTTTCCCATAAATAACAATTTATTGAGATAAAGTACCATGAACCGTGACACTTAATAATAAATAATAATGTCCTTTAATTACTTTTGTGTGTGGGTAATGTAACAAACCAACTCGCAAATCTACGCAAATCTACCCACGTAAATATAACAAATGCGGAATCGTTGTCACAATACAAATAAATTACTCAGTATTACTACTTTTATTTTACTACGAGTAAGTTTGAGACCTCACGTTCGTGTAACGAATAGTTAACAAATCGTATTTAATAGGACTTATTGAGGTTATAGCTTAAAGTGTTCATTTTCATTACGAAAAGAAGATTGAAACTAAACCTGAAAATAATCCTTATTACGGATATGACACAATATAATTATAATAGGTAATAATTATTATTTTATTATAATATAATTATTATAATATAATTATTATTTTATTATAATTATTATAATATAATTATTATAATATAAATTTTATAACATAATTATTATAATATAAATTTTATAATATAATTATAATTATTTTAGATTTTAATTCATATATTTGAAGCATTTATCTGTTCCCCTTAAATTTTCCCATATTTCAATACAATGCAACTTCAACTGCTCATCAGACCGCTCATTCCGTGCTTCCCATCGCTGTATCATCAAACCCCATAGGTTTTCTATAGGGTGGAGGTCAGGAGATCGTGCTGGCCGTGAAATAACTGTTATCTCCGGGTGTTTAACCACTCACGCACGTAAACATTGCACACAGTGGGTAACATGTAATGCAAACCTTCTGCGCGGACTGCACGGCGCACGGTTCGTAAAGACGTGTTGAATAATTCTTCAAACGTCTTGTTGGTATGAAACCACTTGTTCCGTATTCGCTGACCATGTGTTGTCACTGCGTCTCTTTTATATCTAAAACAAAAAGTTTTATAAGTAATTATTGTCAATAAAAATTTCACATAAATATTTAAAATGTTATTTTCATCGTTCAAAGATCTAAGTAAATAAATTTACTTTGATTTTATATATTTCTTCTTCTATTTAGACTTCCACAGATGTGACATTTAAAGATCAGTGGTTGTAACTAGTCGAGCATTATTAAAGTTAACAAATGTTTTGAAATAAATAAGTAAGTTATTATAAAGTTAGCTATAGCTACAAAACCAAATCAGATCAGAAACAATTTCATTTACTTAAATTATGCAATAAATAAATAATATTAATAAGGTAACAATAAAACGTTTCAAAGAACAATTACCAGGATCAGCAGTTATAATTTAATTAGATAAATGTTTGATAAAATAATTAAATCATATTACTCACACTCAGTCCGGTTTTATCAGATATTTGTGATAAATATTAAGTCCGCTTTTACGCAGCGCAATAATATTCGCTTTCATTTCTATATTCTTTGCTTGCATTTCAAAATGAACTTTAGACACCGCTAACATATTGAACACACGTCACTAACCCACAATTACAAACATCGTTCTATTTATTCGCGGTGAATGAGTCGTAAGTTAACTGCGTCTGTCTACCTTAATTATCATTTAACTTATTTAGGTTTCCGTGGGTATAATCATAAAGTTTTGCGAGTTTAGTGAACACGACGAAAATAACAAGGATAATTATATTCAATAGCGTGATTATTCGAATGATTTTTAAAACATTAAAAAACTATCACCGCGCGTGAGATTTGAACCCACGACTCTACGCATGAACGCGTCAAACCAAATACGGTAACCACTAAGCTATCATGACATATGCGTTATGAGTCGAATTTATGAAATACTATAATTGTTAAACTAATGAGAGTGTGTGTGTGTCTATGACTTATTATAAGAAGGTCGTAAGTTAAACCGAAGCGTCAATCTATTGCTTTAAGAAATTGCTACTCCACTTATGACCGTTACTGTACACCATAAAAATTACAGACATAATTTCATTCAATGTATACAGTATGTATACAGTATCTCTACAGTATCTAGAGGGAGTTCGTATTTGGCTACCTATGTGAGATTTGTGTATGCTGCACACCAAAGTTATAAAACAAATCTTACTGAATACAGTACTGAAGTTCCGGTGTTTTTATTATAAAACGGAAGCTGCAAATTAACCGCAACATTATTATTATACAAACACTAGGAAAATGCAAGTTGGAAGGTAATTGTAACATATTCTGCTAGTTTCTGAGTGTTGTTACAAACGGTTGTTGTACATACCTACCTGCATACACAATTACGTAAGCTTTTCCTTAGATAAACTTGTTTCGCTTTAATTAAAATAAACAAGGGACCCGTCGCTGCTCCGCACGGTTTCTACGACTGGACAAAACATCGAGATTTCTTTATTATATGTAAGTTTGATATTAAGCATGTTATACATAAATCTTCCAGAATAAATTCTTTAAATGATGGTGAAAACTCCATCAAAATCCATTGCGTAGTTTAGAAGAACAACGCGGTAACACAAACAGATATAAAAACCGAATTAATAATATGTGACTTTATACATATATGAATACTTTTGTATCTTTTATTTATTTTGGAGTAGGTAAATAATAAATTTACTTTCTACTACCTTTCAATTTTGTGAAAACGTAAAGGCTCTCGCAGACAGGCGCGTTAGAGGGAAATTATTCTACTAGCGTCGCGTCGTACTGTCGCTTTAAAAGTGATTAGTTTTTAAATAATTGCTCAGTTTTCTGCTCTTATCGGCGAATTATTTCCTTATCAATTCATGGTCTGTCGGAGAAATAACTAACTCCTAAATAACTGTTTTCATAGAGCTAGTGCCACAAACAAAGTACGTAGCTAAATCTAAGAAGGAACTGATATGCGTGATATAAACATTCAACCGCATGTCCACGGTTAATTGCCTTTCCTTGGAGATACTTTTTTACGATTGCAATAACCTGAACAAAATAACCCTCAGTTTTCATAACAGTGCACAAACTTTTGAAAAACAATGAAAACACACAACAAAAACAAACTTTTTGATTAAAAAGCATATTAGTTCGGGACGCTGACACATGGGTATTAAACTAGCATATTTTGGAGCACTATGCAGCATTTTAATAATTTCATTGAGAGTTCTAAATAATTTACAAAGCTTTGCACAGAGGGCGATGTTGGGCGAACGTAAAACAAAACACGTAGTGTGCAACTGAATATAAATTGCTATATTATATGCAAGTTGGTTTATTACCTGACGTGTCGAGCTCTGCCTCTTATAAAAGTTTATACATAGGTACATCAGTCTATCTGCCTCGCCTTTTCCCAACTATGTTGGGGTCGGCTTCCAGTCTAACCGGATGCAGCTGAATACCAGTATTTTACATAGAGCGAATGCCTATCTGACCTCCCGTCAAGTTACTGGGTAATAAGATACCTCTTGGTAAAACTGGTTGTCAGACTTTCGGACTTGAGCCTTGATTTCTGCTATGTACTATTTAAAATCTACCACTAAAAATCTTAATTTCATTCACTGATAGATAACGGACAGCCTAAACCGCTCTAGAAGCATGTTCACCACAGCTCGTTATACTCAAACTCAAACTATTTATCACACAAATTATGTTAAGTAAGTGCAAACGGCGGCGAGCCTATTGCCATCAACCGGGCATAATTCCAGGCTGCTACTGAGAAATTCCCGATAGAAAACCCAATAAGACTTTGCCCGATCCGGGAATCACACCCAGGACCTCATGCTCAGCAGTAGCGCTGGCGACCAATAGACCAACGAGACAATGAAAGTATCTTATTCATATCGCATAACAAAATATATTATGTGTGTCGTAGGTACCTAGGTATATGTAGAACTTTTACATAAGACTTATAGAACAAATCGTACTTAGGGCTCAAACACATAAACGTGTGTGCGTGTTTATGTGTTTGAGCCCTCAGAGAGATGTATTAATGATTTCAATGATTATAATTCTGTAAATACATAATATCTGATAAGATCGCGAATCATATTTTTAACAAGATATAACCTAACCCTGCCTGCAAATAGCAAAAAACCGGCCAACTGCGTGTCGGACCACGCACAATGGAGGGTTCCGTAGCTGGGATGAATTTATCCCAAGAACAAACTTAACTTTGTAGTTGAAAAACATGTTCTCCCATACAAAACGTATGGAAAAACATGGTTTTGCAACTACAAATGTAAGATCGTCGATAATTACTCGTTAACTAGTAGAGCCTACTTACCTGTGACAGTTTTCCTTTCAATTTCGTTATACAGGGTGGCCGGTCGGTTGACGTCCAAAAATAAAATTTAGTTCCCTCGTATCGTGAGGTATCCGAATCACCCCCATGTATGTTCCGCGATTTTTGATAGTTTTCGAGTTATGATTTTTTTTCTGAATTTTTGAGAATTTTCGACCTGACAAATTGAAAAATTAAAAGAAACAAAAGTAGAAGACTTTTAAGAGATTTTTTTTTTGCAACTGAATCTTCATTAGTAGTACTTTCATGCAAAAAATAATCAGCTTCGTAACTGTGATGAAAGTTATGAAAATGTTGGTCTAAAGTGAAAAATTTACATTCGGTAAATTATGACTGAAATTTTCAACTTTAAATTAAAAATCTTAGCAAGTGACTTCATGGTTCCTAAGTAAGCTGCAAGAATGCGCCAGACTCTCAGCTTTCATAATAATAAAAAAAAAGTAGTACTTAATGGGGCAACTTTGGCTAAAATCGGCCTTCAAAGACAGCGAGGTGGAAAGGACCATGGGGGATTTTATATGGACCCCGTCCCCACCCTCCAACAGTTATAATATGCATGTCAATATGTTTATAAGGATCCAGAAAAAGACTTACTGTCTTGTATGATTGCAAAATCGATGGGATTTTTTTGTAATAACAAAAAGCATTTTGTTAGGCAAACCTAACCTAACCTAACCTTGCCTATCCAAACCAAACCTAACCTAACATAACCTAACCTAATACTGATGAACTGATCTTGGATTTTGAAGGTCACATGGAACTCCTTAATGATGAACAGCATTTGTATAATCTTATGATTAGGCAATCGTACAAAAGATTAATAGAAAACAGCTAGTTAGGTTAGGCTAACCTAACCAAACCTAACAAAGTTCAATTGATCTTACATTTTGAAGGTCACATGGACCTCCTCAATGATGAACAGCATTAATTGCGTATTCTTGTGATTGGGTAATTAAACAAAAGATTAAAAGAAAACAGCTAGTTAGGTTAGGCTAACCTAACCTAACAGTGTTCAATTGATCTTCGAAAAAGTATCTAACCTACCAGACACTTCAAATGACACTGGTTTCAAACTTGTTGGAGGGCCCCACCCTCCAACAGTCTTAAGATACATGTCAATAATTGCAAAGTTGATGGGATTTTTTAGAGATAAAGAAAAAAGAAAGCTTTTGGGCAATGATGTGTTTATTTTTTAACAAAAAACATTTTTTTTGTACAAAACCACATAACCACATTTAAAAAAAAATGATACTATAAAAAAAACTAGACTCTGAAACTGAAACATAACCACAGTAATAATGCGAACGCCTCACCAAGAACGTCTCGAGAAATATCAGTGACAATAGTAATGTTCAACTTTAGTAGTAGCCGTAAATGTGCAGCTTATTTTTATTAACAACTATCTAACCTACCTACTTAAACCTACCAAATAATTAATTATGTCGTTTTTTCGCTTGTGGATCCTTTGCGTGCTATAACCTCTGATGCGACAAATATCCAATTATTAATGAATGAAGAAAACCAATGCATTGGTTCAATTCAACAGTGGGGATGTTTTCATAGTAGCTAGGGGCTTTACCGATAGCATTAATGATATCGAATCGTGTGGCTATGGAGTCCCGTTCCACCTACAAATGACCGGAACGCTAGTCAGCTTACAACAGACCAAGCAAAGAAGTCCTGATTAATCACGATATTTAGGTGGGTTGTAGAGGCGGTGATGGCTGTTGTAACAAACATATTTTAACCGTGCACTACATCACATGTTTTGTCATTTTAAAATCGCCGCGGCCAGAATAAACGCCGTTTATCGTGTCGCTGTTGACAATAGACTCGGTCCTGAGATTGTGACCATAATTCATTCTAGAAAGAATACCCTCAATCTATTGCACTATAACGTGCATACGAAAAACGTTACCAGGCAGAGAGTGTCTTTTGTAGCCATGGAAGGAAAGCTTCCTCAATTCGTAGGGTTTCCACATTTGTCAGAAGAGGACGCATTTCTATTTGTGCTAGGGAACTATCATACTAAGCACGCCAGCAACCCAACACCTAGTCGTAGTCTTAGCCGATTTCCCACAGGAGCGGGCCCAGGACCAAGCCCTGTGGAACACCGCACGACATTTCGCGCCGGTCCACGCCGTCGCGTACCCTGTAAGTGACACCTTTCCGAGAAAACCTAACCTAACCTAAGCGAACCTAACCTTTCCTAAAAGTGAGCAACTGATCTTGGATTTTCAAGGTAGGCTCATGGAACTACTCAAAGATGAACAGCATCACCGTATTCTTGTGATTGGGTAATCATATAAAATATCAAAGAAAACAGCTGGTTAAGTTAGGCTAACCTAACCGAACAAAGGTATTAGAGTAAAAAAATGGCCCCTGGTAAAAAAAAAAATGCCATCATGAATGAGAACCATAGTGAGGTCGCTCTATTCTATTCCTTTTATGGTGGTGATTTCCGAGAGCAAATGCACAAGTTACTATAAAAAATATCCAAATCGCTATAGGTGTGCCAATAATATTTAAAGATTTCCCTCGATTTCTCCAGGGTTCCATGATCAGATTCTGACCTGATGACAATGGGACCACCTGGGACGTATACCCTTCCAAACAAAATAAACATTTTTCAAATCGGTTCATAAATGACGGAGACATGAGGTAACACACATTTAAAAAAAATACAACCGAAATGATAACCTCCTCCTTTATGCTAAGTCGGTTAATGACGGCGCCCCGTGTCACTACGCAACGCAGGTAAGAAATTACTGAAATGAAAAATACCGCGACAGATGGACCAATTACCGGCAAGTGTTTAAATCTTAGCTTTTCTGCAGTCATTTTTGGTTAGTTAACAAGCTAAATAATCTTAGAAACGAGAAAATTGGGAAAAAAAATGTATTTATCAGATGACTAATTTTAAGAAGTTTCCACCTCGCTGTCTTTGAAGGCCGATTTTAGCCAAAGTTGCCCCATTAAGTACTACTTTTTTTAATGATTATGAAAGCTGAGAGTCTGGCGCATTCTTACAGTTTACTTAGGAACCATGAAGTCACCTGTTTAGATTTTTAATTTAAAGTTGAAAATTTCAGTCATAATTTACCGAATGTAAATTTTTCATTTTAGACCAACATTTTCATAACTTTCATCACAGTTACGAAGCTGATTATTTTTTGCATGAAAGTACTAATAATGAAGATTCAGTTGCAAAAAAAAAATCTCTTAAAAGTCTTCTACTTTTTTTTCTTTTAATTTTTTAATTTATCCGGTCGAAAATTCGCAAAAATTCAGAAAAAAAATCATAACTCGAAAACTATCAAAAATCGCGGAACATACATGGGGGTGATTCGGATACCTCACGATACGAGGGAACTAAATTTTATTTTTGGACGTCAACCGACCGGCCACCCTGTATATACCACTGCTGTTAATTTTTCCACATATCCAGAACTTACCATTTAGCTGACGGTTGGGGGGAGGACACTTGACTCTAACAAAAATTAGCACTTTAAAGCTTAATATTTCGCAAACGGATCCTTGAATCCAAAAAATGGTTTTAACAAACTCACAATATTTTTGAACGACCTTTCCAAAGATACCCCACACCAAGGGATAGACGAAAACGATGTTGACTACGGAACCCTAAAAACGTAAGAAATTCGTAAGTAGTAAGTAAGTTGGAATGTCGCAGGATGCAGATGATTAATATAATTATACAAACATTTATGAGACTGTTTTCATGAAAACTAACAGGAGCATTGTGTCACATGAGATCCCTTCATTCATTATTAAATGGGAGATAAAAGCTGCAACTGTTCAGAAAACAAAGGAAGTTGAATTTACTGGTTTATTAAAGTGACTTAGGTTACTTACCCGTGTGTACTTACCTGCCTAATGGTGCTTCCAGGAGTTTGATAATGCGCTACTTTCCAGGTCAATGACCTGTTTATGATAATGTGTAACACTGTAGTGTTAGATAACGCAATCTGTTATTCGATGGGAAACGATACAATTGCACGTTCCTGTGGCAACTAGAAGCAAATTATCTAACTACGAGATTCATTCGTTGTTACCCAGAAAAAGTAGTAAGATAGAGGTGTACCTATTGTGCGCTTTCATCATTTCTAACGTCCCCCATGTTGTCGTGGACGTCCACGACATTTCGATACCACAGGGAAGTAAAATATATGGAAATATAAAGAAGACGCTTTAAAATTTCCGTCCATGATAGCGTTATAACGTGGACGTACATACGAGTATGTCCATACATTTTTCCAAGATGATATTCACGTTAGAAATTATAAAAGCGCACATCCGTGTGAAAATGTAGGTACCGTTTAGGAATGTTTTGGGAATTGTATTGGTATCTAATAAAAAACAATCAAGTATGCGTCCTGACTGGTAACACAACCTAAGATTTGTTACCTATATATTTGTAACATAATGTGGATTAATGGAAAGGTTTAATAGATATATTATTAAGTCTATTAGCTTTATTTATTTTGTCCTTTAGAATTACTTCTAACTAATATCATAAATGCGAAACTGAATTTGTTTGTTTGTTACGCTTTCACGGTAAAACGGCTGAATAGATTTGGATGAAATTCGGCATATAGGTAGATCAAGACCTGGATTAGGATATAGGATACTTTTTATCCCAATATTCCCACGGGATCTAGGCTTATGTGAATGAAACCGCAGTGCGCAGCTAGTTTATTGTAATTATGAAATGTACTTACAGAAATAACAAATTATATCTATTTCATTAACAAAAATAATAACAATAGCTTATCGATACTAAAACTAAATCCAACTAAAAAAAGTCGATTAATACCTCCGTATCGCTGTCGACTGGTAATGTACCCAAGATACTGCATGGCGCCGTTGCCACGTTGCATATTATGGCAATGCTTAGCCTCTGGCCGAGGTAAATGCCAGTCTTTGGGTCCCGGGAAGTGTCAAACAGCCGTTTGGAGATTTCATGTAACAGACCATAGGATTTACACTTTATATTTTTAGAAATATTCTTAGTCTACATCCAAATTCATAATTAAAATCTCTCCATCAATTCATAAGAAGTTACATAAACTTATTAATACACGCCCCAACTTGAAGCAAGAAAGTAAAACGCTTCGATCATCTTTCATCCACATAATGATGAGTGATTAATGAGCTTGTAGTATTAAATTAGAGGAATACTGAACGGAATATTAACTTATTACTGGTAAACTAGGTGGTTATTATGAAGAGCAATTTATTATACTACGAATTGACGAGGTCTTTGCTACTGTTTGCGATGAAACAAAAGAATACGATGTGTTTGAAGATTGTGTCAGATTAAATAAAGAGTGTTTGAAGTTAACATAGGGGTCTTTTGTCCTTTACAATGTGGTAAAACTTAGGTTTATTGAAAATATATTTTGGAATGTTGTTTGATTGATGGGGGTACGAAGTGAAGTGGTCGCCATGTTGTGTTGCGCCGCACTAGTGTTGTCCGCTCGCTAGAGATTTGCTTCGTTTAGACGATTAGTTGAGTGAGGTGCGAACTGCTACGAACGTCTAAAATATAAAGTATTTTGTATAATAACGATATATACGTGCCATTATTACCGGCAACTTAGCCCACGCGGGGTGAAAAAACGTCGCATGAAAACATGGCAATAAAAACGTTTTTTAGGGTTCCGTACCTCAAAAGGGAAAATCGGATTTTGAGGATCACTTTGTTGTCCGTCTGTCTGTCAGTCTGTCAAGAAACATTTTCTTCAGGAACGCTCACTCAAACATGCGGAGTTGCGGAGCACATAATTTATTATTATCATGAAAAAATTACATTTTAACACGAACTGAAAGAATAAAAATGTCAGCGTTTAAATAATACCTAATATTACGAAAGTCAGAGGCTTATTGATTGATTAGAGTGAGATGTACAATTTACGCATTGTTATCTTCTTAATATAATAACATTTTCATAAAGATATATGTTTGATTAATTTACGTGTTTCATTTTATTTCTAAATATTTTACCCTTATCACTTCTGTTCCCCAGTGTACTTCACTTCTACGTATTGATGGAGTTGTCGATTCGTCCACAAATAAATTGAATTCCTGCGAATCGCCTCAAGAAAAACTAATATTTTTTTAAATGGTCGATTCACCCGGTTTCGGGCCAGTAAATTCGGGCGACTCACTAATAAGCCAGTCAGACAGCTTTAAGACAATTGAAACTCGGCAATTAGTAAGCGCAGGCTCAGTATTCATTCATATGGTAGCTATTATGGCCATTTTTTTTTTACTGCGTAAAAAAAAAGGTTAATACCTAGCTCGGTTACAGATTGTATGAATAACTGTTATTTGATATGTAATAGAAATGGTTTTTTATTGTCTTTTTATAAATCAAGGAACCGAAGGTACCTAATTTAATAACGTAAACTTTACAATGTTTCTCCGGACTATTTTTGTAACTGAACATTTTTGCGTCCTCCTAAATGTCACCAAGCGAGAAAAACTATCAATCATTCTCAAACAAAGTCCACTATCTTTCCCAGTGAAATTCGCAACTAGTGTCCTCACGTGGCCTCCAACAAAATCTTAACGTTACCAAGGAAAATAAAAGCATAGTCAAAAAAACATCAAAATCTCATTAGTTCCATTTCATGCCGAGACGACACTACGGAAGCTGTATAACTAATGTACAGTAATAAACAGAGACGGAGGAATGTCGTATTTCTTTTTATAACTTCTCTGTACCATCCATTTTCTGGTTTAAAAGGTATCTACTGAGTGGCGACGTGAAAACAGTTGGTATTCTCGATGTTAGTGCTGACGTAAAATACTTGGGGAGTTATAGCCGAATGGAGGTTATGTACCGAGTGTACCGTTGTTCCGTACCATATTAGGATTGTAAACTCTGTTTGGATAATGTTTTTGATGGTACTCACTTTGATGTTTTAGTTTTGTGATTTTATTTTGTTCTTTTACATGGGACTTAAACATAATCGGCGAAATGTGGGTGTACATGCTAAGGTACTGGTAACACCTCTACCAAACCCTTCGGGGAATTACAGGCGTGATGTTAGGCCGCGGACACGAAGTCAGCGGCGGAAGCGCGGCCGCGGCGGCGGCGGCATGAGAGAGGCGCATTCAAATGCATAGTTTTATAAGAAACTGTCGCCGCTCCCTGCGCCGCCGCCGCTGCCTTCGAGGCCAGTTCCATATAAATATAGGCATTGAAACGCCCCGCTCTTCACGCCGCCGCCGCCGCTGCGCCGCTGCCGCTGAATTCTTGTCCGCGGCCTGATTGCTATGCTATGTTTCTTTGACACAGGGATGCCTCTGTCAAAAGAGTTCATATTCAAATGAATTTGAAGCTACGGGTACACGTGTAGAAACTTTTAATAACTTAACATTAAGCTCTTTTATAATAACAAGTAACTTAAATTCGATACACAAAAAGTGTATCCAATTTAACCAGATTTTAAATAAATACCTCATAATAGAACTAAATGACAAAGGGCGCTTACCACCTGCCTCGGGGACGAAAGATATTATTACTAAAGACTGTACTCTTGTAAAGCAGGCTTAAATATCTATAGGTATTTTGCGATGTTACCAAATTTTCTTTGTCTATTAAAACGTTGTAAAGTTAATTCCAATAAAAAAAACAGGAACCTTGACTGAACTTCATACTCGCAGACCGCCTTAATAAGACTTTAAGGTAGAAAAATATAGCCTTCCTTTTGTGGCTACCGTGTTTAAAGGCTAAGACCTAGACGTTTCGGTCAGGTAAATGGAATTCTCGTGCTCGGCCGGCCCGCTATCGTGCTTGTCTGTTTAAATTTGCACAGGCGAGGTATCGTCCGCTCCCAGCGAACTTTTCACTACTTTCGACGTAAGCCCCACTTGATTTTTCTAATTTGACTTTATGTGACACACGTCAAGAATGAAGAAATTGTTTAAGAAGCATTTTATAAATAACTATCTGCCCGCCCTGGCTTCGCACGGGTAGCACTAAGTACTTATCTACGGCATACCTATCTACCTGCATACCCTACCTGCTCGTTTGCTTAGGAAAAAAAAAATGGTAGCTTACTTTGCCAGTGCAGATGCACTGTGAACCGCGCGTTCGCATTAAAAAAAATTATACATCAAAAAAATAAAAAAAATAACATACATACCTAACTACCCACATACCTACAGGAATTTTCTATATTTTCTCACCATTTAAACTTTCCCTGGACTTCCACAAATATTTAAAAAACCAAAATTAGCAAATCGATAGAGCCGTCCTCGAGTTTTAGCGAGACTAACGAACAGCAATTCATTTATTTATATGTATAATATATATAGAAGATAGACAGATAATGAATTTAATTTTGTAAGTAGATTTGTACCAACACTTTTACACGTCAATCATATTTAAAAACTAGATGAGGTCGGTGTTTCCTATCCGATTACTCTGAGAAGAAAGGCCGAAACAAACTCAGAAGTCACAGTCTCTTTAAAGTCCATACCTACATAATCGTGGTCGGATCATTTGAGGATCATGTATATTGGTGCCTGAAGTGGTTTTTTGAGTTGATTGACATATTAAGTAAAAAAATAAAGAAACGATGGACGGATTTACTGAGGAAGGGATACTGAGATGGCGATGACGGTTTATTGAGATATTTAAGAAGAAGAACATTTATGCCTCACTGTCCCCAAATATGTAGGATTACGGATGGACCATGATGTTGACTTACATATTATTGTCTTTGACGGGATTTCTCACTTCTTTTTTTTTTAAACTGTTCTCCCAATATTTTGGCCTTGTTGCAATGCCATGATTTGGTACATAATCACTTAATTTAAATCATCATTGAAGATTTATAATATGACAGACAAAAAATACCATTGATAAATGTTTTGATTTAGTCAGTGACATTGAGCTTTTTATTTCTGGACAGTTACGAGAAAAGAATTGTTCGCCGGCATGAATGAACTAAATTCCTGGTAATTCTGTCACTGTCAGGAACCATTTACATGAGTTTAAAATTAAGTAACATGACGGACATTTTGCATTAAAATATTGTGTTCGCAGAATTCTGATAATCGTGCCACGTGGCCTTACTGCCGTCCTGGCTTCCAATCCAGAGGCAGGAGCTAATCTAGTAGGTACATAAGGTTTTTACCTACTTTAATGAAACTTTTTAATTATGTCTATACCTACCTACTGTAATTTAACAGCTGTCTCAGTGAGGTAGTTGTAGAGTATCAATATTGTTTTAAATCGGCAGATTGGCGCGTAGTGTTTAATCGTGAAGAAATAATCTGCTGCCCCATACATTTGGGTCGAGTAAGTATTGAAGTTTTGTATGGTACCTACAGCTGATTACTTTCAATTACGATGTTGGTCAGATGGAAAAGGTTCCGTTTGATAGTCTGTCCACACCCTTAAATATGACCAAACATTTCTAATACCTACATGCTGTATAAGCAATAAAAAAAAATCATCATCATATATAAGTCCACTGCAGGCTGGACATAGGTCTCTCCATTGCACGCCATTCAGCTCGATTCTCGGCAACTCTCATCCAGCTACTACCAGCCACCCTGCGGAGAGCTTCGTTCCACCTAGCCTGATCCTACCATAAAACTTATAAACAAAATTACTCAAACATAAAAATACGTAATAACCAATCAAGCAAAAAGCATTTACGAAATAAAATAACCTAAAAATAAATAATAACAAAGGCAAGTAATT
Source organism: Eupsilia transversa (assembly GCA_914767815.1). Lineage (NCBI taxonomy): Eukaryota > Metazoa > Arthropoda > Insecta > Lepidoptera > Noctuidae > Eupsilia > Eupsilia transversa. The sequence goes on from OU611874.1 coordinate 7,876,442, forward strand.
AATATTACGTAATTCCTTAACGAGAAGAGAAATGTTTAATCTTTTGTCAAAGTAAGTAGTGAATTGTGATTATTTTCCTTGACTGCTTGCTGCTGAAAGAATTCCACAGGGATTAATTACCTGAAACGGCTTTTGTAACTCCTTTGTCTAAACGAGAAGCATTCCTAAAGAAACCTTTCAAGATTTAATTGAAATGCTTAGAAACGATTTTTGTGGACGGCCCCTGGTGTGGGATGAAATTATTTGTTTTATGTGTTAGATGGCTACTTATGTGTATTTTTAATTTAACTGTTATGTATCTGTCTTTGATTCCTTTGATTGGAATGTTCTCTTTTTGATAGATTTGAGATCCCAAATGGCTGCTTTATCGATAGGGAATACAACATGTTTCTTTGTTAAAAATAATAATATCGATTTTTTTATTTGGTGAAATCGATAGGCTGTCTCCGTTTAATTAAAAAAACACACTTATATAAGATCACTTATTCCCCGAAGGGCTAGGCAGAGGTGCCTACCTACAGTATGTACTTCCACATTTCGCCAGTTATGTTTAAGTTCCATGTAATACGGGGCGTGCCTATGAAAATAACTAAGGAAGGATAAAAAAAAACTGAAATAGGTAATGCATTCCCTAAAAGTGGGTCACGCCACAACCAACGGAACAAATTTTTACGGCTCTCCCCTGTTGCGCCAAGGGCTTAGTAATTAAACAGAGTATATATCATTGCTTTATATCTGCAGGGAATTAGTTGCCCAGTTGAACAACTAAACGTTTATTACCCCATAGCAATAAATTACTAAACGTATACATAATCAGCCTCCACTGTTAATTTACCAACAAAATTATTCACGCAAATTGAGAAAAGATAAAAATTAATTACTACGCGAAAAAGAAACGCGGGAGTCCAGTTCGCCCCTAAATAAATGAGTGCTTAAAAGAAACAAATAAAAGGAAGGGAATAAAAAGAGCTGCATATTGTGAAACGCTCGCAGTCAATGGTTAACCGTAGTGTTTTACTGAACGAGTATTCACCCGCCGTTGGAACTCAGGAGCTTCTGAATGGAAAACGAAACAAATCCAATCAGCCGCAAACATTCCAGCTGCAGCAGAAAATGTTGTTACATTTTAAAATTTCCACTTCTATTTGAAACGTCTTTAAGTAATTAATGGGATTGGTTTTTGGGAAGCTGAATTTTGGTTCACGTAACAAGTTTCGATTTTTTGCAATTTATTTTTAAGATTATAGGTCCAAATCATAAACATGAAAAATTGCTTATGAGATAATGTATAGCTCCCAGAATTTATTTGATAAAGTGTGTCATAGAGTCGCTTTATTTCTTAAAAATATTTTATTTCTGTAAATTACCACCTTGTATTTCTTTACAACCATGTACCTAATTTGTTTTTGTGTGTTGTGCAATTATTTTATGTGTGCACCAAATAAATGGTTTATTTTTTTATCTATCTCTGTTTTAACTTGTATTTGCGATATCCATAGACAAAATGAGAGGGGCACCTTAAACCATCATCTGGCATTAATACGGGTCTACGCCAGTAGATACATTGTGCCTGTCGCAGGTGTGAAAGCAGAATATATCATTTAAAGGCTCATCTCCACAATCCCTTTTAGAACCAAACTATTAATTATTATCGAACGATCCATGGTTCTGACTAAGAATAGTAGAGCTTATCTCTTCTGTGGTATGAGAATATTTTAATATATGTAAACAATTATATATTTTTATGAATACATATTTATCTTCTGATGGTCTTCTGGTTCTTCTTCTGGGCACGTTTCCGAATGACAGCGACGCGGACGAGACTTCGTCGTCCTCTTGTTTTTGTATTTATGTTTATAATTAGTTAGTAAGTCATTTGGCAGGTGGATAAAAATTAATTGCTAATTTTAAGAACTTTCCACAATAATACTGAAACAAAAGGAGTCACATTTTTGAAAATTATGTGTCTTAAATCTATCTTTCTTAGCTTTATTCAAATTATTTATTCACAAAGACAGAATGTTCAGAAAACAATAAGAATCTTGCACCGGTTTACAATTAGTGATCAGTAATATAATTTTAAAATCTAATAAAGTCCGTTGTAATGATAGACAATAAAACTATAAAAGAAACTAATAGAATTATTACAGCACCTGGTTTTATCTTTCTTATAAACAAAGACAGATCTATTTGTGAAACGCTTACTCGAAAGCTAGTACAGAATTTCTTACATTGTTTATTAAATTTCCCATTTATTGAAATCATCAAAAACGAAATTGAGATATGGTACAAATTATATTCGCGCCATTTCAGTTCGCACTAATTGTGTGTGTTTTTTTTTGTACGTTGGCAATAAAGACTATGTCCAATGCGGCCTATTTATCCCGCAAGTTTTTGCTTCTGCTAACAAGAGCAAAGAAACGAAAAAAAGAAGTCTTTGTCGTCACTCGATATATATACTTACAGATAAAGTTTAAAATAAGGCCCATTTAGATCCCTTTAAAGTTGTGAAAAGTTTCTTGTAGGAGCGCTCGCGGGCGATACCGGTGCAAATTTAAAGTATGTATTACTAGCGCCGCAAACCGTGAGCGGAGCGAGCATGAGAATTCCATTACTGGTGCTGAAGTGACACGTTCGCGGCGTAACCCCGTCGACGCCGCGCCACCCGGCGACGCATCACGTAACAAGCGATAGCGATCTGCAGTTGCTATGGATACGGTTGCTGAGGTGTACATTTTATGCGGGATTTCTATTTATAAAACTGTTACTATTCACGATAAATAACAAAATAATAGCGAAATAATAAATATTTCGGGACAATTTTGGAATAATGAAGAGCAGGGGTTAATTTTAACAATCAATGCAAGCAACCATCGAATGGGAATAATATAATATAATCAAGTAGATAAGTTATTCATAGAACGCGGTTATCAAAACTAGACGGCACATACTATTCTGCACTAAGGTATATCTATATTGTAAAAACAACTAAAGTTCCTACCGATTTTGCAAAAAAAGTCAATTAGTGTCTACACTACACACACCACGATTTAAATATTTTTATATTGCAGCTTTGTAAACATAATTATGATCAATTCCAATGTCTAATTCAATCATGTTTATTCAGGGAAAAAGCTGACTCTAAACGATGCTATTTGTTTACAAACAAAGACAAAGGCCACAAATGGAGCAATTTAATCTAGCACGCAAAAAGGTTATCAAAAGAGCAATACAATTACGAATGCATCAATTTAGCAATTGCAATTGCTAGTTACGTAATAACTGCAAGAGAACGCTCGAGCGATAACTAGTGGATTTATTTAAATCGCCCATTGACGTTACGCGTTTACACAGGGAATTATAGATTACCACTGTTCTGTTTCAGTCGCGTTCGCCAGTATTTTCTGCGTCATAAAGTACGAACGCTTTTGTTAAAGTGGTGATATTTTTTCGTATATTTATGCATGGTGGAGTGCAAGCGGATAGATTTTATGTAGCATTTTTGAGCTGATTTTTTTAAAGTAGGGGTTATAAATGGTGGCTTTTAGGAAACATTATACTTACGTACTATAATTCCCTTTATCTCATAACATTTGTCCCAGTTCTCTTCTGTCGAATTGAACCGAGCCTTACCATATTAGCTTATGATGAGGTTGGTAGTCGTGTCTTTTTATACTTTTTGCTGTAGTAACTCGGTAATGCGGTGGTATAGCATTTTCTATGTATCTATCTAATGACTGTAATCACAAAAAATCTATGAAACGGAAATTGTTCTACTTGTCTTGCCTTCTAATGTCCATTTATTGGCTAATATAAATTAGATATTTACGGGCTAGTATGAAAAATATCCTTGTTATATTTGAAACATATTCAGGACGTGTAAAATAATAAAGTACTGAGTAAATAATGTAATGCAACGTGGTGTCATGGTCGATGACCGAACGATAAATGCGGACTGACATTGCAGAGTTCACAATTGTATTCGAGCAGCGCATAACATTACAATAATGAACTCTACTGGTTGACGCTCGAGTAATGCACTCTTACTGGTTGTTTACATTATGTACCTACAACGTAATATTTTTACTTAACGATTTATTTACCTACTTGATCAGAAAAAAATGTGATAATGTAATTTTTGGGGCTTAAATAAATCCTCGACCCTTTGGTGTTAGGCTTTATGTTAGTATATCGGTTGGTAATTAACTAAGGGAAACATAAAGGTAGGAAAAAATACACATTTTATGATCTTTTAAAATCATCAATTCATCATCATCTGCTTAGCCCTCATATGGCCACTATGTTGGAGTCGGGTTCCAGTCTAACCGCATGAAGCTGAACACCAGTATTTTGTTTGGAGCGAATGACTATTTGACCTCCACAACCCAGTTCTTGAGTAAAGCCTCGTGCAGACTGGCGCGACGCGACTAACAATGCAATTTCTAAGATAACTCCACTTCACTAAACAATTACCGATGTCGCATCACACTAGTCTGTACGAGGATTAATACGATACCTAGAACGTTTTAGGAACATAAATTATTTCCTCAAAATAAAATACCAAGGTAGCCTAAATAGTATCTGTACGCGATCAAAAAATATTTTTTCAGTATTTATCAACAGCGAGACTTATTAAACTTCCATTAATTTAACAGTGTCCATATTATGATGTGGCTGGCGCTGCACAACATAGGTAAGTGAATTTGCCCGACAACCTGTGTGTCAGGAACAGGATAATACGCAGACATGACGTGTGAATACTGGACGCGTATGTGCAAAGTGTGTCTAGGAATGGACTCGAAAAGGGTTAAGATTTTCTGTCATATGTTTTCAATAGGTGAATGATGAACGAAGAACAAGAGTGAGTGAAGTACCTACTTAATGATGGAATATAATAAATAGTGGGGTATTACAGTTTCACTTAACATAAGATACTCGCTCACACCTACATATTTTCGTCGCCTGTCATCGGGCAAGCCATTGACGAACTACCGAGGGGAATTAAGTTCATATCAAAATCGAATAAGCCCAATTTGGCAGCGTAAAGCAGAAACACGTTCAATTTTTTATCTAGTTCTAGTTTAAAGAAGAAGTTACAATTCCGACTTAAAATAGAAAATAAAAAATATTTTATTTTCTGAAAATCAAAGCCCATAGTGTTACAAAAAAATACTTAAAACGTATGTTAGTAGGTACAGAAATAAAAGTGGAAAACAATGTCGATTCATCAACCCGCACCTCTCACATGCAGATTGATGAATTGCTTGAACACAGCCGCGTCCAATCTATCTACTCATTTTTAGGATGCTGTTGCTACTCTACCCCAGCTTTCAAGACTGACGTCGTGCCGTTTTTGTCCGTATAATTGCTAATATTCAAGTCGTTTCTACATACGCGTCCCGTAGGCACTCGTATGAAGATGAAAGCCTGTGTGAGAGCGCTCGACGCCCAATAACACAGAATCACAATTAGACACACTAATTAGTTGTTCGCGAAATTAACGACGAAAGGTTTTAACATAGGTATAGGGCCTGCGCCCACTGGCAGCACGGCAGTGCAAGGGGAAAAACTATGCGACGAATAGGAATGTAACTTAATAATATAAAAATAAAATTGACATTTCAATGATAGCGGTTATCATCATTAAAAGTCGGTCATATTCCTACTTGTCGTATAAAAATTCGCTAGCTAATTTAATTTGATCCTGTAAAGAAAAACTGAACTAACTCCACTCTTCACGATCTACGAGTAGGTGTTACTTTTTAAACGTTCTTTTGTTTCTCATTATAATAGAGCGGGCGTATAACAACAATCAAATGCTAGACAAAAGAGGAGGTAATTGGTTTTCTGTACAAACCTATGTAGTGCACATTCGCTGTTCCCGCACAGAAACGACGTGGCGAGCTCATAAAACCTTATCTGTACCCTTAGGGGAGCGTTGCCATTGATTTTGCTACTTGCCAGTTCGAGAAAATTTCGGGCGAGTGATTATTTGTCTATAACATTTTTTCAATTAATTATTTTACATTTCAAGTTCATGGAATCAATTTGTAACGAGTGTAGAGGTGCGCTAAAACTACATTTTCAAGAACTCCACAGGGCTAAGAACTGACGGAGCGATTTTAATATTGGAATTTCGTATTGAATTTGAAGGTTGGACCGAAGTTGCAGGCAAAAAAATGCGGAACTTAACTAAAGGCGGACGTAATGCCTAAGGCAGTCCTCCTCTGTATATTTGTGTGCTTAAGTCCGCCTCTGTACATTTGTGTGCTTGAAGTATTAAATAAATAATAAATAAAAAGGGTTATCAGTATGTTGGTACCCATATTAAGGCGTATGATTTCTTTCAATTAATGATTTCTTTTGATTCCACTGAGATGAAGAAACGACGAAATAAAAAAAAAGTAAAAATAATTAAGTTATAATACAGGTGCTAGTGGGGGACAACTACAATAATTATATAATAGGATTCTCTCAACATTAGAAACATCTGATTTTTATTATGAAAATTATAATTGTGGCAATTAGAAGTCACAGCGCCATTAACTTGGTTAATTTTAATTTAATCAATGACATCAACATAGATTCGGGGCGCTCTAGCTTTACAGAGAAAAAATGTAATAAAATACTATTACTTAGTACCCAAAATGATGCTAATGAAGAACTTTGTTTTAAAAACAGGGTTATTTAAAATACAACAAGCTATTACACTAGGTATACTGAATTAAATTACTAACTTTACAAATATACAAAAACAAAAGGACACTTATGCGTCAAAGTCCTCCAAATTGTTGGCAATAGGGAAAAATACGCTAATAAGGAATAGTTTTTTTTAACCGGCTTTCCATAAAGGAGGAGGTTATTAAGTATCAACTTAGACTACCGTCGATACGTTCAAACCTTAAAAAGTGCATATAATAGGCAAGTGTAAAGCCTTGCTTTAGGAAATCAGCCGTAACTAACCTCTTAAAAAATACCCAGTCTAGTCAAGTCAACTCGCTCGTTCAAACGCGCCAACGCGTCGGGGATTGAAGTACCAGCAACAATGACGGTCTTTGGCTTTGTAATACTTTATTATGTGCCGGCAAAGATCCCCTGACAAAACTTTATTGGAACATCGAGTATGAACACTCGGCCTGATATGAGACACTAGTTATAATAGAGTGACATTATTCGACAGATTTTCATTACTAAAGCCTTATAGAGTTATGATTTGTGTATTGAAGTAAATGGTTTTCTCCTTTGTGGTGATGTTATTTTGTATTCTTGGGGTAAATTGTATCTTACGTTACGGTTTAGTAATGTTTATACAATTTGGAGACGACAATATAACAATAAATGAAAACACTGGCAATATTAATGCATAGGAGTATTTAGAAACTATCAAATAAATCCAAACATTTAAATTAAAAAGTGTTTTTTTCTAACAAACTAAATAGTAGTGATAGGCCGATTATGGGTTTTTACCAAACTTTGACTAGCTTACGATCCGAACGATAAATCAAAGATCTACAATAGTGACGAAACTATTTCAGACCTTTGATTGAATTTTCGTATGCAGACTGGGAACGTCATTCGATATGCGCAGGTTAATTTATTGATGTATTGTCGTCTCCACCTTGTATATAAATTTAAAAAAAATGCAGATAAATATAAGGGGTCCTGCCGTTTAACGTTAAAAAATATGGAGGCATGATGTATTTTTAGAACAACTAATCTGAAATCGGTTTCATTATTATAGAACCTTCCTCAAATAGCTCACAGTAAGGTTGAACACAGACAAAGTCTCTACATTAAATAAGAGGAAATGACGTTTTATATTATGAGTGAGAAGGTGAGACACTTCCTGCAAGAAATGCTGGATTCATTGCTTAAAATAAACTTTCTGGGAAACTAGTTGAATAAGATAAAAAATATTTTTCAAAGTGAAAATGAAATACAATAGACGTAAATATATTTAGTAAACTATTCCGCTTTACTATTCTTAAAGAGTCTTAAAAAACCCTGTAAGAATTCGAAACGAGTTTCACCTCTCAACGAGGCATCCTCAGGATGATGATTGACTTGTCGCGAACCCGTACACGACGTGTTTTAACACGCCGAGCGCTGTACGCTGAGTGAGCCACCAATCATCATCCTGAGGATGCCTCGTTGAGAAGTGAAACACGTGTCGATTTCTTACAGGGTTTTTTAAGACTCTTTAAGAATAATAAAGCGGAATAGTTTACTAAATATATCTACGTCTATTGTATTTTATAATGGATTTCCGCCAAGTCACGCCTGAATCAATTAACTAAGTGAAAATGTTCTATGAGTTTTCAGGCCTCCTGAGATCTGCGGGCTATAATGCACTCGCGGGCCCAGTGCGGGTTGGTAGATGTCACATGTCGTAGAATTTTTGGTTCTAGGACATGCCGGTTTCCTTATGATGTCTTCCTTCACCGTTTTGAGAGCAGTTGTGATGAAATAAAATACACAAAGTAAAGCGCCTGCGGGGGTTCGAACCCACGACCTTATAACCATCGTCATCGTCAGCATCGTTTAGTAGGTGGATAATGTCGAGAACTGCGTATCAAATTAAGCTTTGTCATAATATTGTATTTATATGGTAAACATTTCGTCGACGTCGCCGTCGTCGAATCGAGCGCACTTCCTACTGTTTGACCTGTTATTTTGGGTTCAATACATCGGAACGATACTCACTACGCGATTTTGATAGGATGTTTTCAGTTTCTATTTAAAAAAAGAAATAGAGGCTAAAACACAGAATAAATAAGAGAAGCCTATTGAACCTACAAGGGTTAGTTTGAACTGGTGATTTGAGGTTTCTTTTTAGCATATAGAACGTGTTCTTTTTGATGTCCTTTAACTCTAAGATAAGGTTAAGTAAAAATAATACAACAAGTCCTAGAATATTAAGGCTATACTAGAGAGACAGCACTACTAACACAGGAGCACCATTGTAACTTCGCGCCATTCAGTACTATTATCGTTTTGCGTGACAAGGATAGAAGAATCATTTCTACATTAATCATTTTTTTTCACCTACTTCATGTATTTTTTTTATAGTAGTCAAATACCCTATGGCGTGAATTATACAAAAAACTGCGCGTAGCGCAGGCATGATGCCACTTCAAAAAGTTTTCATACAAAATATACGTAGGCGACGTGTCTTGAAACAGTTGAAACTCAAGCGGCGTGGCGGAGGCGCGTGCCTCCACCACGCCGATTTCCCGCCTGTGCCGCGTCGCTTGATATACAGTAAGCAAGTAGCATTTAAGCACTGAAACGTCAAAGCTACTCGAGCACCCTAAATGATTATAATACCACGTGGAGAGGAAGACATGCTATCGGAACAAAGTCAGCCTGTATAATAACGCATCGTAACGTCTCTTCGCCTCGTCTATATAATTGAAATCGCGTCCGTGCCTTATCCGTTCCACGTGTGCGCTGCGCCTGTGCCGCACCTTTACCTTACGCCTTCTCTGTGTAATTCACGCCGATAACTTGAAGCCTATTTTCAATTTAAATCCATACTCCTAATTTAAATCCATAAGCACCCCGTGTGAACCGACTTACTCTTGTCATGTTACAACCACCATTGACTGGTCATTCCTCCTGGTGTCGCCATGTAGTCTAGTCGAATACGATATAATATCACACTCCAATGCAATCGTAAAGGTAATCTCAACACTTAACTTACTTATTGAACCCTGTGGGCAGCACGAACGCACGGAATAAACTTGACGTAAATTCAAACGATTTAAAAAATAATTGAAAGTCGTTTCGCACATAATATTTAGTTATAAGACTCTATCATTATCCATAGATGACTAATAATGTGTTTGTCAAAAAATGCTACTACTGCTAGAAAATAGTAGCATTTTCGATACAAAAATCGTTTGAATTTATGTTAATTTCATTTACGTCGGGCGTTGGTTCTAGGGCCTCTGAACACACTAACACTAAGTAAACAGTTCATCTTTACGATGCAAAAATACTTAGGTAATAGAAACTACATTTTTTCTCATAGTTTTCTTTTTTTGCTAGTCTATTTCCTGAGTGGGAAGGTTGATTTTTTAGGATTGTGGTATCCGTGGAAGTGATTGCAGTTCGTAAAGTAATAGCTTGCTGCCTGATAGCTTGTCGGGTTTTGTATCCAATCTTTCATGGAGGTAGAGCAAGAGTTGCAATGTAAAATGCAACTATTGCTGCAAAAAAAAAATGTGTGCAAATGCACAGTCTGTAGCAATGACTTTCATTTTGACAGTTGAACAACTTACAAAATTTTCCTCATGCCTCATGCCAAACGATTTCCGCGACCTACAAAGCCTAGAATAAACTGCCAAAAGAAAATTGCCACTATCACCGGTTTTGCAGACGGATTAGCGGTTACTGTTTGTTGAATATTTTTAGGGCAGGAGACCGCTAATGCGCACCCTCTAAAAATGTAAGCAGTACATATTTGATTTCATGATAATCCTATAATGGTGTGTAAATAGGCATTTTCACTAATAGTAACCGCCTTTTATTGTACCCGTAACTGTGGTCTACTGGTAGAACCACCTGTCTAAGACCCAGAGGTCCCGGGTTTTTTTCTGCTGGGTTTTAGTTGGTAGTAGGGCTTGTTCTAAGTCCGCCTGGGTAGCTACCACCATCATAATCTCAGTCTGGCGCCATAGCATGAATGTGAACAGCATTGTTGTGTTTTAGCAGCTAGAGGTAAGATAACTTGCAGTTCCTCCATGGTTCAAGATTTCTGGTGAAGCTCGCTTCCACTTTCGGCCTGATCATGACTCACCATCAGGTGAAATGAAGGACAAGAAATAACATGGTACGGCAAAACAAAAATTGTGACGTAGGTAATTACTCTTTTTCATAGTATTAAAATAACGTTTATTTTTAGGTAAGTCTGTACAAATGACAAACAAAGATCCACAAATACCACTTAAAAATTATTACACTTTGTTTACCCCATCTCAACACAAATGGACAACAATTAATTACTTAAAATGTTAGTTAGTACACCCAAGACGACAGTGAAATAGGTACAGTTGTACACAGTTCCATTTATCACACAAATGGTCTACCCTAATAATAATTACGTAGTGATTGGAGTAGCCTACTCCTAATACACTCGAAAATCATTGATTCAGACTTAAATCGGGAAATATATTCCTGATCCTCTTCAACATATTGACCTTCTAATGATGGTCACTTTTTCAAATTAGTGGTTCCTTAAAAAAATCTTTCGGAGCTTCTAATGATCACACTTTTTAAAATAATTGAGTCTCTTTTTAACTTTCTGGCCTTTCACACAGTCGGTCGCAGTAACTATGCTAGGGTACCCCGACCAAACGGGTTAGTTTAGCTTGGACCTGTGTGAGAAGAATTGGTCGCCACCAACTACGTGGTCGCACTTACTGGGCTATTTCGTATTTTAGAACCCCAAAATAGGAAATGAAGGAGGCTCATAGAAGGAGGAGAGTGTTCAATAATATTATTAGGACCGCAAAATGGCAATGACTAAAGATTTGATAAAATACATACCTTTTAAATCTATGCTAGCTGTTCACGTTCACGACCTTTCCAAATATTTGATTTCACGATAAATAAAAATATGCCATAATTTTATTACCTTTTCACTTAATGCCCAATTTATATTATATTTGCCATATTTTATTTCATTTCCAGGGAAAGGAAATCTTCTGCTCTATTTGTTTCTATCAAAGATGAGGTAAAATAAAATAAAAAAAATACAACCGAATTGATAACTTCCTCCTTTTTGCGAAGTCGGGTAAAAATGTTTTTTTTCTGGATGGTTATGAAGTCCATTGTAACTGTAGCATGAATTGATAATAACATCTGTTTTAAATCTGTGTAAGCCGTTCCACGGGCAACTCTTCAAACATTGAGGGCACAATAAACACAAACATGCCGTGTTTCGAATCTTACACGTGTGATCCTTTTTAGGGTTTCGTAGCAATAGCAAAAACGGAACCCTTATAATTTTGGTCATCCGTCTGGATGTCATAAAGCCATTTTACTCGGATACTACATATTTCCACTATATCGATAAAAATTTAAAGGAAGGTGTATCCTGAGTGTGCACCGTTAAACCATGGTGTAGTGAAATTACGAAAAAAAAAAATTAGGGGTGGCACACCCCAAACATGTAACCGAGGAATGAAAAAAAAAACAATGCCCATAAGCGTGGGACATTGGATTCCAATTCTGATGTTTCTAAGTGACTTAAAGGGTATTAAAGTCAATAGTTTTTGAGATATGGGTTATTTCCGGTTACAACCGCAGACATAACTTCTTTATTAATAGTTTTTTCGAGAAATACTATAAAATACTTTACAAACTTATTTTTGCGGTTGATAAAATCAATACTGTGCATTCGTAAATATTCATCCCAACTACGGAACCCTGAATCCTATTACTAAGCCTTCGCTGTCCGTCCGTGCGTGTGTCTGTCTGTACAGCAGCGGGTTGTATCTTATGAGCCGTAATAGGTAGACAGTTGAAATTGTCACAGATTGTGTATTAATTGCCACTTTAACAACAGATAATAAAATTAAATAAAGTTAATAATTAAAGTGAGTCCCCATATTTTTTTGCTCGATCTTAATACGGTACAGAACCCATCGTCTGCGAGTCCGACTCGCACTTGGCCGGTTTTATTTTATTTTTACACCCACCGACATAATTAAGGGACCACGTGTAATAAGTTGTTTTCGCACCTTCTAAAAGTATTTTTGATAGCTTGTCATAATGATTTATTTATAGTTGTTATAAAGAGAGGGGTTTATTTGTAAACGTTGTTTAAAGTTAAGTGACGTTCAAACGTCAAAAATATATGGTTAAACCGTCGCTAATCATTACTTAACTTTAAGCAATGTTTATAAATAAGCCCCTAAGTAAAGGTACAGCATAGTTTTGATGATGCAGGTGAGGTAGAATAGCGAATGACTTTCAAGACTACTGACATAATGAAAATTAGCTCCTAACTGAAGTCGAAAAAAAGTCGAGTCTGAAGTCGTTAAGTCTGAAATCGCCAATCTGTCTTGAGCAAGCGTGCTCAGCTGTGCTCGTGCCTTCTCTGCATGAGAAGAGGCCGGTCCCTAACGTGGGGCAGTAATAAGCGGGTAATATTATAATAGTTTCTAAATCAGCCAAAGTCTCCTAAACTCACAGGAAACGTAACAAAATGTGAGAAAACAAAAAACTTTTAACAAAAAAAAACAACCGACTTCCAAAAAAAACACTAGGTACTAAGTGAAAAATAACTATAATTTCGGAAGTCGGTAAAAAAAACCGTCTAAATTATATTAAAAATGCGAGTAAATGGAGTGACGTGTGCTGAGTTTTACGGCGGTAATAACTCATAAGTCATGGGCGTAATGTGCGTGAAATAGATTCCGCGCGCCCTCTGGCAGATTCTAGAAGAAATGTTTAAATTCGGCCTGACTCGGCCCGCTGGCTCGGAACGCTAAATTAGCCTGCCACACCGCAGAGAGCGTTGTTTGAAATATTATGTGAAATGATATGAGTATCAGCCCCGACGTGGTTTATGTTGACATTATTTTATTCACATTATTTTTTGGAGTATCTGCGAATCTTTTTCTTTTGTCTTGTGCATGTTACAGATAGGGTAGAATCTTAATCAAACGTCAAGTTATAAACTCAACTAATTACAGGCACTTTTGAATTGACAAGGGGTCAATCAATAAGATGAAGCTAATTACCCATTCCAAAGCGTAGTAGGTTTCTATGGAAAGGAACGAGCAAGAAACTCCACGGACACTCTTTTAAATCAAAATATTAATTAATATTATCACGTTACATTATAGGGTATTTGTATTTTTCGCTAGATAAATACCTACTTAGTTATGTACTGCGATCTAGCGGGAATTCTAGCGGAAATTAAAATTGATTCATTAAATAAATTGAACCCTAGACGGTTATTTTTATTCCATTTTCCAAAGTGACTCAAGTCAAGAAATTTCCTATCACGTTTCAAAATTGTTATTATTTATTCGCTGGTAGTTTAGTTAGTACCTATCTATAATTTTAATTTATAATTACCCTGGGTATAATACAAATTATCTAAACATGATTTTGATAAATATTTAGTGCTCCCGTGAGTGCAAGTTATTCAAATAACTGATTCAAATTCAGAGTGTTCTAATTGGCTCTTTTTTTATCATATTTTTTTTTGCATACAAAACTATTTTAGAAAAACAATCCATGTAGGTTGTATACCTATAACGTAGTTATTTACTTATACTTTAGCTAAACAACATAATATTACTGTAGACTATAACTGGTCTACAGTGAAAAGCTTGAAATGTCGCTAAACCTGTGTCTTTTCATGACTGTTAAAATGTGCACTAAAATAATATTTATCGGCATTGATAATAATTAAACAAATTAAAGTATACCTTTGGTACCACAAAAAAATCTGCTGTCGAATATTTTTAATAATTTACATTCCCTTCAAATACCACATTTATATTCATCAACATAATAATTAAACATTTCGCCCTAATTCGCTAAAAAGGTATTGTGTAAATTGGCAACGACGGCGAAATTTCGCGTCGAAATCAATTCGTGAATGTTGAAAAACCACAACAAATTGAAATACACCGAGACCGACAAAGCTCGCAATATTAATAATTGATTGAAGTAGACAGAGTGGGAATATTTTGATCCGTTTGATTGTAGATACATACTACCTACGGTACGTACTTAATTACACAACCCAATTTTTGGATGATGTTTTGAATTCCTTTTAACCATACCTAGTAGGTAACTGGGTTATGAAGGTCAGATAGGCAGCCGACCCATGTAAAATATCTGGTATTTAGATGCATCCGGTTAGACTGGAAGTCGACTCCAACATATAAGTTGTGAAACGACGAGGCAGATTGATTGTTTTGAATTCCATTTACCCACAAACGAAGATTTTTGCAACGTAACAATTTTAAAACAAACTCTAACATTCTCTCTCTCTAGCACTTTACATTACGAAACTATATCAACATTCAATACTGCCCATTAAACCAGAATCCTAACCAAAGAAGAAGTTGATATATATCAGTAAAAGTTAAAACGGGCTAAAAAGGCCGGAGCGATCATAAAAAAATCCGCGCGGAATAAAGGCACGACGGAGCGTTGGCTCTGAAGCGGCCATGAATAATCCTCGCGTCAGCACCACGCGAGCTCACTGCCCAATTAAAAACGTACTCTTTCCACGATTTTTAGCTTAGAATATTGTATAATAAGCCAATAAAATACCCCACTTAACGCCCTCCGAGCCCCGCCGCTATGAAATATGCACTTCTCAACCTCATTATGGCAAGCTGAAATTAAATGCAAGAACTACGACAGGAACGTCGCTTACAACTTAACTAATTGAAATTTAACGTTTTCATTTAAATATTTTTGAATGGATTGTTTATGTTATGATTAAAATGGTTGCTAAATCTGGGAGATGATTAATGGAAGGAATATAATATATGAGATACACATGAAACGTAGTTTTTGTGGACCTGAAGTTGATAAGAATGATGTATGATGTTTTATGAATATGTCTTTTTGCCGATCACCTGGCTCAATGCGTTTAAACATGTATAAATGTGTGGATGCGAACACGTTCAACGCTTGCTGAGGTCGGTACTTGTACCTATAGGTGACCATCCATAACATACCGAGACCCTTCCGTACTTCAAAAAGCACGTTAACGAGATGCCAGCCGGGATGTCATTCGTAGATCTTTGACAGTCGTCACGGGTAATCAGAAACCCGTAAGTCTTACAACCAGGCGTACCAAGAGATATCGTGTTACCCAGTAACTGGGTTGTGGAGGTCAGATAGGCAGCTGCTCCATATAAAATACTGGTAGTCAGCTGCATTTGGTAAGACGCCGACTCGCAACATAGTTGGGAAAAGGCCAAGCAAATAATAATGAGATGCGAGCACGTTTTATTTCCTATTAATTATTAGGTATCGCGCGTAGATGTCACTGTTTTTCTCAATTTAGGTAGGTAGGTTCCTGCATAACATGCGGAATAATCACCAACTGCAGGTTAATTAAATCTATGCACTAAATTAAATGCCAGCGATTACAGAGTAATATGTTTAATGTAAACCAGAGGCTTCAATTAGACACATCGCTACATTATCAAATTTCACACTCTGGAGGAGTAGCTAATCTGTGCTGGGAACACGTCTCTGGCTTTGACGTGGCCTTCTGGGTGATTCGAGTATGAACAGCACATACATCGTGTAAACTTGGCTTGATTACATTCAACTTCCGCGAGAGTAGGTAACTTCACAAGTTAGGTAGGTACTGAGACAGGTTAGAAAAGTTTTGAGATTCTTGAGGCATATGTACCTATCTAACCTTAATCTAGTTTATGGTAGGTATTTTTAACCGGCTTCAAAAAGGAGGAGGTTCTCAATTCGACTGTATGTTATTTTTTTTATTTTTTTTACGATTACTTCGCCAATTATGAATTGATTTTGATTGGTAAGTCATACTCAGGGTAGTTCAAAAACGACCCTAAGTATAACCGCAATAATGTTAATTTTAATGTTATGTTTATGTTAGCTCCAATAATTCCCACTTAGACTATACCTACTTATGGATAATGTTATAATAAGTTTTTATCATTGTTATTTACATAGCAGGTAGTGGTATTCGAATTTGTGTGGGGTAGGTACCACAACTAAAAAGGAAAAAATAAAAAAGAAATCCAAAGTAGTGTTTTTTTTGGAAGTTAATTGTTAATCTGTACAAAATTAAACTTCCTAAGATTTATGTTCTACTGTAAAGATCTCGATTATGAGTTGGATCAATGGTTTATAATCTACACCAGTACCTACTTAAATAGATTCTTCTGAACTTTTCGTTCCTGAATTTTGATTTAAAATTGTCGAATGTGTTCTTAAACACAGCCTTTTAATTCTCAAAGTGTTAAATGAGATGACTTATAACATTCTCAGGAGAGATCTCACGCCCAAAATGAAAATACAAAGATATAAATCTTCAAAATATGCAGAAATGTTGCCAAAACGCTATGGAAAGGAACAGGTACTTATTTCGCTCTAAAAACCATGAAAGGAACGTCGGAAGCGTCTCCTTTAATTCATCGCGAAAAATGGCCACTTAGGTATCTACCTGCCTGTAATTTCGATTCAATTTTCTTTGGCGACTGCAAAGGTGTCTTCTATGCTTATTAAATTATGATATATTATTATACACGCCTTTGCTCTGATAAGTACCTAGTAAATTTTTGTTTTGTGTACTTATTTCGAAATTCCAATCACGCAGATCACTGAAACTCAAACTATTGGTGTTATTATTCTGAAGTAAAAAAATATATAAAAAAACGAATTTACCGTTTTATTTTTTTTATTCTTATTTTTCACAAACGTACATAATTATTTTTCTTACAATTTTACTCGCCAAACTTTCTAGTTTGATGGCGAGAAGCGCTTGTTAATTAGTACAATTTTAAATATATATATCTAGTTAAAAAAACTAACCATAAAACTACCAAAGGTGTGAATTTATTTTTCGGTGAAGACTGAATCTTCGTTACCGAGAAACAAACTCCTTAATTTTGACTTCAACATACCTTTACTTAATTTAGGATTTTGTCTTAACATATCTATTTTATTAAATATGTATCTATTTTTTTTTTGTGATAATTTGTTTGCTGTGGGCTGATTATGGTGATGATAAAATGCCTTCAACCTTGATGATCACACGTTCGGCAGGCGTGGCAGGCATGGGGGGCATGTTGGACAGTCAGTTAAACGCTTATCTCATTTTTAAACGAAGTCTTGGGTCTAAAAAAGAATTCTATATCTCTATAATACTTTAGAGGTACGAGAAATAGGGTGTAAAGTTCACTCATCCTCTATTGAAAAGGGAGGATCCTGCAACCAGACGGGTGTTGTGTCTGGCGGGCGACTGCCCAAGGATTGATGTCGGATAGTCTTATATATGGTAATCACGCTGTAAACTCTAATAGCATAGCTAATAGCATATAATCTAATCTGATAACGCGATGCAGGATTTTGTGAAGTCAGGTCGTTTGATGCGTAGTTCGCATGTGGCGTAGATGCAGCCACAATACAATGGCTTCGATCTTTAAAAATAACACATAACATAACAGTTACCCCCGAAGGGTTAGGCAGAGATGTAGGTATACGACCCACATTTCGCCAGTATTATTTTAGTCCGATGTAACAGGGCCAGCCTGTGCCATCCATCAACCGGGCACAAATCCAGACTCCGAGCTGCTACTGAGTAATTCCTGACAAAAAGGAAATCGAAAAAAAAACCGATTCGAACCCAGTGCTCACGACCACTAGATAAAGAAAAATAATTTCTATAAGAAATCTTGTTATAAATCCATAATTTCTTTAACACCCCGTACAATACTTTGTTTGTTTTCCTTCAAACGTCTCGATGCGGCAACAAGTGGCTAAAATAAACAAATGCCGGTTATGGATAAGTATGTTTGTGTTACGATTCTCACGCACTATACATAGTTTGCGCCGCCGTAACACTTTTATGGTGAAAAATAACAAAATAATACTTACCAACTTTGAAGTTTAGTTATTAGTTAGAGTTAAGTAACTAATAAAAATGATACTTAGTAATTCCTTATTTTTTACCGTAAGTGTTATCATTACCGTTCAATCAATACTACACATAGGCATTTAACACACAAACGATTTTATTTGAAATAGTTCACAACCTGTGATTATAACATTTTTTTTTTAAGACGGGGTTATAAAGGAACAACTTGTTTTCCCCGTCATTGTGATATTTTTTTGTACCGTAACTTCCTGGGAACTTTCTGGTTATTGAGATATTGACGGTCAAAGTTTCTAATTTTTTCACGTTTGGTATTAAATACCCCCACAACTCCTGTACTTACATGTGTTTTGCGTGTAATTTCGCTAAAACAACGTAACATTTACAAATTTTTGCTAAATGTTACCTACTTAGTTTGATGTACAAAATGCGGATAATAAATAACGGATATCTAATGGGTCTTTATACACCCTTTATTTTATACGACGAAGCCCAGACATGAACCGTCTTTGTTCACCCTTACTTTTTTGGTAGCGCAAGAGTTGTAAACAATAAGGAGTAACACATTGCTCTCTTGAAGTGATGACAGGTTGTGAGAAAGATCGCATCTTCCCCTAATTATACGTATCTTTTTTGTTCTAGGGCTTTTGAACTCATGCATTTTTAGTATTACAACCATTGTGTGATTTATGAACGATTTATTTATTTATTTTAATATTTATGTACACACAGTAAAATAGATAGAGATACGACATAGTACTGTTGATTACAAAGGTACCTAGGTACTGCTTATTTAATTAAAGCTTCCGGCAGACCTGCGAAAGGAGAAATGAAAAAGAAATGGACATGAATAGGTATGTCAGAACCGTGAGAACAATAATAATGATTAATTATACATTTTGTGTGTTTTATTCCGCATTTTTAATGTTTTATTAAGTAAAATACTAAAGGATTTTATCCATCTACAAAATCAAAAATTAAAGCATTCAAAGCTTTGTTTCAGTAAATTTAATTTTAATTGTTGTCTGGAAGAGCATCATTACACCAACTTGGTCAATTATTTACATAATTTCATAAATATAACGACGCTATTTAATATTACGTACCTATTACCTAATTGGATGAGGTGTAAGCGAAGTCTTTAGCGAATCCATGGAGACAATTTCTTTAAAAGCCCTTAATATCTTTTCAAGAGTTCTTATCGCGAAAGGGGTACTAAACAGGGCAAGTCGCGAACATTATTTAGGAAAAAAAGGAAACCACAACGAGTTTACTTGTTTCGAAAAGGCGGGTGGTTGCGGCATCAGATAGCGGCAGATTTGCGGCCGCACCATTAACAAATTACCTCTTTATAGCGCTCCTTTAAAGGAATGTTTAGGCTTCTTTATTTCTACATTATGAGTATAAGTTACTGCTTTTACTTGCTTATAATTTTGTTGTGGTTAAATGTTTCGTAAAGTGACAACAATCCTTACAAGAGAGCTATAGAATTTTTAGCAGGTAATAAACTTTTTGTAGGTATAAATATAAAGGATTGACATTACTTTAGTCGTACCTATAGTAACACCTACATTTCACCAATAATATTTAAGTCCCATGTGATAGGTGGCGAACCTATTGCCATCAACCGGGCACAAATCCAGACTGCTACTGAGAAATTTCTGATGGAATAACACTTTGCCCAACCGAACTCAGGACCTCAAGCTCAGCAGTAGCGCTTGTAACCACTAGACTTTAGAGATTAATTAGAAAAATTACCAAGATCAATCAAAGTCAATGGTTGGATATCATCATTATTGATTAGTAAATCAATATTTATTAGTTATTTTTATTCAGTAGTCTTTCAAGTTTAAACAGCAGCCTTCAACCTTTCTCATTCTTCTACATACTGAATGCGAAATATTTGACAGTATTATATGAAACCACTGCTTCTTCTGATTAATATCTTCAGGAAAACAACATCAATTGTCCGTAGGTATTTATTTAGGTTTATTATTAGGTTAGGTCAGTTGGAGCTGGTCATCTCTTAGCTGCCATGACTTATTTTGAATTTTTGAATTGTTTTTTATTGTTATCTACGGATGCTTTTATTATGCACGTCTTTCTACATTGTTCTTACATGTATAATTTCAACATGAATGATGTAACCAATTTTTGTAACAATTTTGTGATTTAAAAGAGTGTCCGTGGAGTTTCTTGCCCGTTCTTCTCCATAGGACCCTACTACGCTTTGGAATGGGCAACTAGCTTCATATTTTCTGACTGACCGACTCCATGATAATTGAAAAGTGCCTGTAAATGGTTTAATTGAAACAAATGTTTTGAGTTTGAGTTATTAAAATCACCACTGTTCTTTGACAGTTGTATGAAATGGCGATAATAGGGCAAATTGACGTAATGACTTGACAATTTATTTCTCTGACTGCATTTAGAACAGAAGGTCAATTGTCGTACTCAAAAAACGTTCACATTCAAGTCGCAATCTGTCAAACTTGTCAAAAATGTTGATAAATTGATTGTATTTTTGACAGATTGCGAATGCGAATGTTCCTAAAATATATGGGACCTCAGGTTAGTATAAGACCCTGCCTCTTCTAGCAATACTTCCATATTATTTGAAACACTTAGTTTTATTTCCACATACGCTCGCGTGATTACACACGATAATACAAAAATGTATACGGACATTCTGTATAGAATCTAGTATATAAATAAGGCACATACATCCTACTCGTGTAGAACTCCTTTTGTCTAGGATATTATCATAAATATCGTCCGCTTTTTTCTTTCCAAGACCTACATCAACGAGCTTATTATTTCTTTTTAGCCACGTGGAAGAAACTTGTTTAGAAAGTTTTAGGTTTAAAAGACTTTAACTAGGTGTTTTGTTTAGAATTAATTAATTAGTTGTTTTTCTGTTTTTCCAAATTCAACGTTTTTATTTGTGAAACATAGGTGGGTGTAAAAATAGGTGTTATAAATAAAATAAGTAAGTATACTTACAATATGTTCTGCCGTCGACGGCGTATAGGTATCTGTAGTGTATTTATTTAAAAGATATGTTAACACTCTCATGCACATCAGCAGTGAGGTCGCTGTCACTAAAGTCAACTGTCAGTTTACCACGAATGGCGGGAAACGGTTGAAAAGTGGAGCGTACCTGCACAAGAGGCTCGGTGTGGTGATGGGCCAGTGTAGTGATGTATTCAACATCTTTACGGATTCAATAGGATTCTACAGTATCAATAAAGTAGGTATCTAAATTATAATTCAGCAATAAAAATCTGTAGAGATTTGTTTGTGACACAGTCAAGATGATTAGATTATTTTATAGTCGACCCCTTGTAACACCCCACCAAGTTCTGAGTGTTGGTATTTACATTGATAATATGCACTAAACAGCGGAATCGTATTGTATGTTATTGTGATCTATTGTTATGGCCGTTTGCATGGATGTGATGCATATTTTTATTTTTTCATGCGTCATGTCCAGGCGCAAACAAACGGTTTTTTTCTCATTATTTCTGTATGAATGTAAGTAGGTACTGAGGCTGCGGATCGCGGTTCAAGCAATAAAGGGTATGTTTGCAAAAGCTAGATCAGCATAGGATTTAATCTGCCTCTCTCCTTGCGGCGTCCCCACCCGTCATGGGAAAAGCTGTAAAAGACCTCCATGGAGGTGCACCAAGAAGTCAGATAATCAATTAATACGACATTCTTCCTTCCTCCATTTCCTGACATTGAATCAAAAGGAACAAACAAGCACACTTACACACACACCACAAATACTACTTTTTAAAGCATATTACACATCCTGTAATAACTAAACTTGCCGCCAATGCGTTGCATATTCTATACAACAACGTTTTTAGGGCTCTGTTGCAACGGCCACGTTGTTACAGTGCATCTGCAATGTTTGCTCAAGCCAGAGTAGATAACTTCTCAGCTGTAGTGCGGAAAAAGAATGCATTCCTTCGCACTAAACTGCGAGACAGTAGCAGCAGTCTCTCGGAAGTTATTGCCGATGGGCATCACGAAAGCCCCATACTTAGGCATCTTATGAACTTCACCCTGTCTGTAGTAGAATTTAAGCTCTTACATAGCATAAATGTTAATTAAATAATTATTATACTAACATTTAGAATTGTAAGTATTTTTGTAATTGGATCCAATTGTCTGATAGGTAAATAAAGAAATTAATACTAATAAACCACACCACCAAAGCAGCTCACTAGTTTCTACTCTGGACATCGTATCCCTAAGATACAAACTAACCCCCTTATTCATAGCTTAAAGTTAAGTAATGATTAGCGCCTGTTTAACCATAAATTTTCGACGTTTAGACGTCGTTAACTTTAAGAAACGCTTATGAATAAGAGGGTAACTGTCTAGTTTGGGGCTCGCTGGCAAATAATATTTTGTTACCTAGCTAGCTAGGTTTTAAGCTACACATGTGGTTTCAAACGGTGTTTAAACCTATTTTCCTATTTTCCTTTTTCTATGCCTGATGATGATAATGTCGTGATAACCCCGTTGTTAAGGCTCCGCCTCTCATGCACGACGTTGTGGGTTCAAATCCGGGCAAGTACCAACGTGACTTTTTAAATTCATGATATAACGCTGCCTGTCGCGCCCGCGATATCGCGCCAGTGTGTACGAGCCATAACTCGGAACGCAGCCTATTCACAGGAGTAGAGTCCACACCACCATGTACTTTCTGAGTTTATCTTGGACATTACTGACATCATAGTTAATTCATTCAGGCGTGACTGGGCGGAAATCAATTATAAAATACAATAGCTATTCCGTTTAACTATTCTTAAAAAAAAACCTGTAAGAAATCGACACGTGTTTCACCTCTCAACGAGGCATCGTCAGGATGACTATTGACTTGTCGCGAACCCGTACACGACGTGTTAACACGTCGAGCGCTTACTGACATCGTTGAAGGAAAAACATCGTAACGAAACCTTGACCAACCCGTCTTGAGCAGCGTGGCAATGCTCGTGCCTTGCAGTGGTACAATAACCAACCCGCAATGAGCCCGCGTGTAATTACATCGCATTCCCTTTTGAAGCTAGGAGGCCAGGTTTCAGCAGTGGAAACATTATAGACTGATTATGGGGCAATAATAGGCTGGTTTTATTCCTATCATACCATAATGTAAGCTGTCCGAAGCAGTAACAATAATAGCCATTCGGTTAAATCTATTGCATCTACATTACACGCGCGGCATCTTGTATGCAACCAGCTAAACCAGCGTAATGGTCGATCTGAATTTTAATGACCTGTAATCTGTTACAGGTGTATTTTTATTTAATGGTTTTAAAGTTAGACGTTAGGTATCTACATGTACCTCCTGACAACAATATCTTCAGTCAAGTTTCTGGTATTAGAAAAAAAAACTCATCTTTTGAATTGGGTTAAAAATAACAAGAAATGAGGAATTTATGAACATCCTTACTGACGATTTTTTTAATAAACGTGACGTCGTCGACGCGTTTGACGTGCGTCAAAAATGGGTGGATTTGTAATTCTGATTTATTTTGTTGATCAAAAGAAAATTGGGCATCTTACAAAGTGCAATACTCACACCTAATAATATATAATGTCACTTGTAAATAATATTATTAACCACAAAATCAAAGGCTTTTTTCCCGTATTTAGGGTTTCACATCATTTTTATTGACGTTCTGGCTGCAATTAGCCTAGTTACCTATACTATGAAACAGCTCATGGCTAAGTAATAACAACCGCACGGGTCGATCCGAGGTTAAGCTACGCTTGCCGGGGTTAGTCCGAGGATGAGTGACCATCTTTACTCGAGACTGCTCCGTACCTCGGAAAGCACGTTAAGCCGTTGGTCCCGGCTGTCATACGGGGATCTTTGACAGTCGTTAAGGGTCGTCAGAACCTGAAAATCTGACAACCAGTATTACCAAGGGGTATCGTCTTACAGTTACTGGGTTGTGGAGTTCAGATAAGCAAGCTACGCTTGCCGTGGGTGGTCCGTGGATGGGTGACCATCTTTACATACCGATACTCCTCTGTGCCTCAGAAAGCACGGTCCCGGTTGTCATTCGTGGATCTTTGCCGTTCTTTGAAAGGGGTTATATTATTACCCAGGTACCGGGTTGTGGAGGTCAGATAGGCAGTCGCTCCATGTAAAATATTGGTATTCAGCTGCATCCGGTTAGACTGGAAGCCGACCCCTACATATTTTGGTAAAGGCTAGGCAGATTGATTGACTATGGATAGGTCAACATGGTTATTTTCTGAACCTGATCGACGAAACTGCGATATAAACATAAACACAAAAACCCACTTGCCTTTGGCTGTAGGAACTTCTCATTGAAACACTTCATCAATAATTAATAACAGTTATTATTATTATAGAAAAGGTATACAGCGTGACCCAAAAAGCTCATTTTCATTGTTAGCAACCCTAACTTGAACCCATTTCACAGAGTTGACATTTACAACTACACCAAATAAACAGCTGACACTCACTGTCGTAAAATTAAAGTAATAAAAACTGTATACTAGCTATCTATGGTCTGCTTCAAAAATATCGAATGAAAATATAAACAAATCCTGTTCTAAACATGAATGTGTGACTAATTCACTAAAGTAAGTGTTCATCTGTATTTAGAAAGTTTCAACTTTATCTTAACGCTTTTCCAACAATAATTATTGCTCGAAAATCATCGACGAAAATTGAAGTTATAAAATTAACCTCATTGTCATTTGAAAAAAATTCTATAAGGTGGCCGAAAACTATAATTTCGGGTTTGTGTTTAAATAATCAAATCAAAGCACTCAATTTGTAAGTAGCAGTCCAAATTGGCATCCACAGGTACGTTTCGTAAGCCATTTGTTTACATTTACTTCAGATTCTTTTGGAACAGACGATACTTCTTGCACAAAAATATGTAAGCCTACCTATATTTATGTGTCAGTAACAAGAATTTTCCACACAGTCCCAAGTATGAATAAAAATAATATTTCTTAACATTCGTTGAGATATTTTCACTTAGGGATAGAAATATTTTACAATAAATCAGTCTGTTAAAACGAAAAAAACGGCTCGCAATAATTTACAGTCTCGTGCTATGGCTCACTTAATTTCTTTAAAATTGGATCTTTTAATACTTTCTTTTCTTTTTTAGAGAAAAAATATGTTCGTATGCCAGTTTTGAAGGCTTGTTGGGAACCATTTTTGCGTGGTAATCTTTAGTAGATAAATTGTAGCAAGTGTGCACTAATTTAGTATTAATTCATTAACTCACAAAAAAAACGATTAAGTAATATTAATAAAAATAAACTACTGAACACAATCCTCATCTCATGCAAAAAATTAAGAATAATCGTGCAAAAACTTCCACAAAAGATATTATTTTTCAGGAATATAAAAGTAGGCTCATCCAACTAAGTTACTCAACGCGTACATTTTAGTGAAATTAAAAGAGCATTGCTGGCTAGAACGTAATAGAATAATTTTAAAAGCAAGGTCCGCGTGCAATATTAATATTTTTAAGAACGCGTCCGCTTACATTAGAGTGGTAGGGTTCAGAATGGCCGCCGCAGTCCGTTGCGGCCGGAAAGGAAGATTTACCCAAATTTCGGGCTACGTTAAACACTCAGTTTCATTTTTAAATATTTAACTGTACTCGCCGTGTGTGCTGGTTGAATGTGAAGAGATATCTACTTTGAGTATCTTGGATGTGTTTGGCTTTTCAGCGGTTTGGAAAAGTTGAGGATTTTTTTGCTTTGCATGATTACGCAAAGAGTGGTAGCTATTTGAAGATTATTTTGTTTTTTTTGAATAGGTAATTTTTCTACTATTTTCTTCCCATAATCATTTTCGTGGATGTATCACAACCGTTATACTTATTTTAAATGGGGCGTAGCACTATGCGGAAGTGACATGCCGTGACGTCGCATCCGGGCGGTGTTACGCACAGCGCAGGCGCAGGCTTGCCACCGGAAGCAGGAAGTTGTGGTGTTGCGGCGCACAATCTGGAGTTGGACGGCGGGAAACACTGAATCAAGTGCAGCCTGAGCTTTCTGTTTTATATATGAGAGTGTAGAAGATATATGGGTACATTTTCATTTGATATCATCCGTGGGAGAGGTAATTCCCGTTGTTAGGTTTAATTGTTCTTACATGCGTGTATCCGCTGTAGTGGTGTGTGCTATTCATGCGTATGTAGGGCGTGCGGCTGAGTCGGTACGCCGAAGTTACGCACATACTGTGTGGAGTGACGTGAGGGGAATCAGTTTATTGCCGGCGTTTAAATCGATATATACAATTAACGTTGATTACTGTCTTTCACGAGTAATTAATTAGTTACAAGAAGTTCCTTATTCTACTCTAAGCCTGAATTTTACTTAGGTACACTTCAGTTACCTACACAAAGCCAGGGCCAGATTTAGAGGTCTAGAGGCCTCGGGGCAACAAAGGAGTGGAGGACCCCTGGCCCCAAATTATTTTCCAAATAAAATGATATTTTTTTTCAATCGAATTTTTCAATACATAATATAATGTGAAACCAAGTCCATTCTTTTAGTATTTACCAAACATATATAAATTTTACATGTTTATACGAAGTACTGTGAGTAAGGGTAAAACAGGGACAAAAATGAAAGGAAAAGTTGTTTACTAGTCGGAATTTGAATGATGTTGATTGAAGTCTCTATTGTGGCGGCCCCTCTTTTGTGGAGGCCCTTGGGCTGTAGCCCCGGTTGCTCTCCCCTAAATCCGGTCCTGCACAAAGCTACGACAACGTCATCACTTACATCACATAAAGGTTTTTCATAAACTTCATCTACTGCAACTTAATTAACACACGTTAAACACTTACAAAATAGTTTTCCCGAAAATCTTCATAACACATTTCGTTTCGAAATTTATTTGTAGACATGTAGCGACGCGGATCCGAAGATCCGTGGATCGCGAGACTTCCGAGACATGTGTCGGAACTTCTACTCGAAAACTTCAACGGAACAAAGAGTAAAGTCCTGTTCCCGTAACGTGCACCAAGAAACGTTTTATATCTTCATAATTTAATAAAATGAGTAATTTGAGAGCTTTTATCATAATTAAGGCTCTTATTTCACAACTGTTCTGTTGGAGTATTTTGTGTTCTTGTTTCTTTAGAATGTTTTGTGTGGTAATCGTGTTTCAAGTAGGTAGTAAGTATCAAGTGATATTGGTTCAAGATCGAAAGAGGATTTTAATTATCATCATAATTATAATATATCCGTACCTTAAAAGGAAAGATGGACAGTTCCATCTTTCCTTTTAAGGTACGGATTACGGTTATAGGATTACTTTGTTGTGCTGCCGTCCGTCTGCCAAGGCCCTTTTTTCCCAAGAACGTGTAGAGATATCAAATTGAAATTAATATCATACTGAGGTCTTCGGTACCTTGGACGGTGAAACATTTAAGTTTCTAAGTCAACGCAATCAAGCAAGATGGTCAATTATTTCACTTATTTTTTCATGGGAATGTTTTTTTTCCAAGCTTTACCCTTTCAATTGAGCAAAAAATAAGCACCGAATTTGAGTCAGTGGTGCAACTTCAAACTTCAAACTCGTGACCTTTTGCTCACCAGTTAAACGCTTAAAAGCCATCAATCATCACTTTTTAAATATGGATGGTTTTTATCATCCCAGTTAACTCGGTGTCAAAAATCAATACAAACAACCAAACAACTATTTACCATTTTATGGCTGTTCTCACAATCGACCAGATATACCTTCAAATAAAAACAATGACGAACAAAAAATTGCTATCTATTTTTATTTATTGATATTAAAAAACCCATTACACTAAATCCTGATTTCGATAGACATAAATCCTTCAAAGCTATCAGACTTATCGTTTTAAATTATCTTCGATATTGATAAAATCACCACAAGATTCCTTACCGAGCGAACACCTCCCCCAGGCATCCACCTGCATTTTATTCGTTATAAAACAGAGCATAAAAGTTTAATCAAAAGCAGACTTTGGCGCCTCAATTTCGGTTAAAACAGATGTTGAAATAAGAACGTTATTTAATGAGAAAGAAAGTATAATAATAATACAGAATATAATATACTGAATGCCTAACTAGTGAACCAGGGAATTTGTAATAATAAATCTAGCACCTAAGGCTCATATGTAATGTTACTAGTTTTTTTTAAAATATTGTATCATGTTTTTCTGCACTGAATAAATTTATTTATTTATTTATATTTAACT
Source organism: Eupsilia transversa (assembly GCA_914767815.1). NCBI lineage: Eukaryota > Metazoa > Arthropoda > Insecta > Lepidoptera > Noctuidae > Eupsilia > Eupsilia transversa. Next base: position 7,905,311 of record OU611874.1, read on the forward strand.
GCAGGACAACTTCCGAAATTAAAGTTATTTTTCACTTTCTAGTGTTTTTTTTGGAAGTCGGTTGGTTTTTATTTGTAAAAAGTTTTTATAATATTGAGAGTTTTACAATGTTATTTTAAGACCATAGACTTCTTATAGGTTTTCCTGTAATCTATAAGTAAAGAACCATTCTCAGTATTTTTTATTCTATTTTAGATTCAGTAGTTTCGGAGATAAGAGTGCGGGTAGTGGTTAATTTGTATTTATTTTCTTAAATATCTTTTTATTTTAATATTATTATAAAAATAATTATCTGAGATTCTCACAACAAGCCTTTCATTTGATTTGTTACAAGGTAAATATTGTCTAGTTTTTTTTTTCCCCCGAAAAGTGACCCCAATATTCAAAACTCATTTGTTTACGATACACCGTCCGTGTTTAGTTTACAGAATATGACATGTGTACAAAATTTCAACTAAATTGGCCCATTAGATTCGGAGCCAATTGGCTGTTTCAGACGGACGGACAGATAGACCGCCAGCCAGCCAGACAGACACACGAGTGATCCTATAAGGATTCCGTTTTTTTATACTTATTTAAACTTAAACTTTTCGCACTCAAAAAAGTACAAAGGCGGACTTAATGCCTTCAGCATTCTCTACCAATCTACCAAGGGTGGTGAAGAGATTAGATGGCAGGTGCTCTGTTACAGAGGAACAAATGGAAAATAAATATTTAAAATGATTAACAATATATCTGAATGCATTATAATTAAAATATGTAGGTTTTGACAAATGAAGAGACAGAGGTGTTGAGATGACTGTACTCTATGTGTTTTGAAAATAACTCTGCATAGCGACTGGTTGCCGTCCTGATATCAAGAGGAAGCGCATTCCAAAGAAGAATGGACTGAATATGAAAGGAGGAATGAACAAAGTCAGAAGTATGAGAAGGACAGAGTAGGAAAAGATTGTTAGAAGAACGCAGATTCTTAGCCGCTTCTTTCATTCGGACGTGCGGATCCCTAAAAACAATGTATTACAGTCCACTGCTAGGTATGAGCTGCACCCTCCTTACCTAGTCTGCTCCAGGTACCTTCTGGCCCCCGCTCGGCTTTTGCACTATTTTCATCCCAAAACAACTTGAGTTACCGGTATACTGTTTCCATGAAAAAATAGTATCATCATCATCGGTGGCCTTGTTCCACCCACTGCTGAGAAAGGCCTCCCCCCTTTTGTCCTCTGCCAAAAATTAGTATGTTTTACACTAATACCTAACACGTTGGAACAGGTTCCAAAAATAACAATATATTGAGCAATTGCCTGTATTTTATAGCTCGGTGCAAAGCAAAAATGTATCAACTTTGCTTTGCGCATTCTGTCAAACAAAAGTTAGTTTTCCAATCGCAACAGTTGTGCGACAAACTACTGTTTCGTGGTTAAAAATTGTATCAGTTAAGCAACTGTTCGTTTGAACCAAGCTTTTCCGTTATATATTTGCATAATTTCATTTTGTCCCACTTTAAATACATGTTATGTTCAACTGAATAGGTATAAATACTTATTTTTGGTTTAAGACAACCTTATTTCAATTTGAACAGAAGTAAAAGAAAAAGTCACAAGTGACAATCGATAGCAATCAATATTGTTTTCATGACGTAATGTATAGAACTTTACAAATCAATACCTACGCTATCTTATTGAAATAACTTAGAAATTATGAAATATTTGGTGTCGAAGCTAGCAAAACCGAACCTAGCTAGAGCTTTAACACGCAAATTACACTCCGGCGTTCCTGTTTTAGACAAAACAGATGTGCAGGTCAAGGGTAAGGATCCGTTTTACATTGAGCCGATAGAGCGATCTAATCACACCCTCAGGTGCCACGACAACGAGAGGCGTGAACGTCTGTACGAGTTCGGTATGTACGTCGCAACATGTCTGCCGAAATATGTGCAGAAGGTTCAAATGCAGCCAACCGACGAACTGGAGATACTGGTGGCTCCAGCTGGTATGTTCCAGGTCATGAACTTCATGCGTGATCACCAACACGCATGCTTCGCCCAATGCTCTTCTGCGACCGCTATAGATGTTCCAAGCAGGCAATACAGGTTCGAAGTATGCTATGATCTCCTCAGCTTCAGGTTTAGCGAACGAGCTCGTCTCAAGACCTACACAGACGAATTGACGCCTCTTCGCTCCGGTTCCAGTATGTGGTACTCATGCAATTGGTACGAGAGAGAAATATATGACATGTTCGGAGTAGTTTTCACGCATCATCCAGACTTGAGAAGAATTCTCACTGATTACGGGTTCACTGGACATCCACTGAGAAAGGACTTTCCATTGGTCGGATACATCGAAGTTCGTTACGATGACGAGCTGAAGAAAGTGGTTTATGAACCTAACGAGCATCCTCAGGAAGCCCGACAGTACAACCTACAGACACCGTGGCATTACTTGAACAAGTTTCATTTTCCATATAATGAACCAAAGCCGCCACCAACTCCACCACCTAAGGTAGAGAGCCCGTGTGTCTGCCCCTGTGAAGCATAAAATATTCGATGCGTTACGTTAATACCCTAATATTAACTACTTATGTATTGTATTTCAAAATAAAAACATTCTTTCTTTTATCACTTTAGTATTAAATGCAACGCGCGTAACCCTGCTTAAAAATGTTCTACAATAGTACATGTATGGTGAACGCGTCAGACTTTCTTTCGGCGTAGCCTCGTTTGAATCCAGCTTATTCCCTAATGAGCTTTTGTCTTGACACAATGGGAGCCGTTTAGAGCGTCACACATAGCTCAAGATAGCTCCCCGGCCAGATGACGGCCCTTTCTAACGTCCCAATTAATAACTTGGAAATTAGCGGAAAGTGGCTAATTATTCTATCTCGGTTTCATTAAGTGGCTTCGTAAGTTGAACTGGTGTAACTCAAATTGGATTTCGATTTCTCATTATTATGCAGTTAAAGTGGGATTTTAAATTGGTGGAATAATTCTTCTTAGAAAGTATGTCATAAACTTACCCACTTTTCTTTTGTCTTCGAATCTTCCAGTCTTTTTGTAACAAATAATTTGTTTTATGACTTTGCCAGGCAAACAAGTGGACGGGCCACTAGGCTAGTAGGTAAGTACAGTGTGGGAAATAAATTATTAAATTAATCAAATTCACACCCTTCGTCAATTTTCCGTGTTGTAGCCATTTCATACACTTATCAAAGAATGACAGTTGTGATTTGGAACACGGGCCATTTAAGTTGGTAGTCAATTTGTTTAACAATTATTTTGACACATCACATAGTCACCACCACTTGTGGACATCTGCAAAACCAAAGGTACCGCAGGTGAAAATACCATAATGGTAGGCGTATGTGAGAAATGTGATTTCATCTTTTTGTTTTATAGACTAAATGAATGCCTTATTGAAATAAAAAATACAAAAACCATTGTCGCAAAAGAAAAACGATTAAAAAAAACCAAACAACATCAAACAAACGCTATTGTATTTCAAGAAGTTATATAATCAAAATACCATGTATCTGAATAGTTTAGTTGTGGAACAGAAAATCAGTGTTAATCGATTACTTACTGCGCAAGCTTAAATTATATCCAAACAAAAACCCACCCACAGTAATAATAATTATTAAAGGGAACGATTTAAAGAATTATTAATAAACTCCCCGTAGTAAATAACGCTGTTGATTCAATGTATTGGATAATCAACACAGCGCCGAATATGTAGACAGAAGAAAGATTGTTCGAATTTCGAATTTTTCGAGGGATCCTATCGGCTCCATATCTGCCACGATCATACGGACATCTGCGTAAGAATAACGACGGAGTGGAGGAGTGAATGAACAATTGGTTCAGTGTGTGTCGTGGCCCTGCGTCGAGCGCACGACTGCGCTCCCCCGAGACCGGGAAACTTCACACGCGCTCGGAAAACTTTGCGCAAACAACGCGAGTAACGCACAATATTATGCGGGAATAGGGAAAGTTTTCTGGATCATTCTAAAGACTTTTGATTGGCTTTTCACTGTTGATTGACTTGTTGAGGTAAGGATGTTACTGTTTTTTTCTGTATAACTTTTGTTTTTGTAGTTGCTTTTTTGGGTGTGACAATATTTTATTTGTTAAAGTCACATGTTGTTGCAAAGTATTTATTTTAAATTAGTTGTATTACTTACTTTTAGATACCTATTCTGTTTCTTTTAGACACCTTTAGTAATTATTATATAAACATTTTTATTTACCTACTACTTGATTTCAATTTATTAGAATTAGGTGCCGTTTTCATAATTATATTTTTTTATGAAAGACTTCTAAAGTCATTCAAACAATTCAATAGGTTTTCTAGCAAATAAAATTATGTGAAAACTTAAATTAATAAAACTTTCAAATAGATACTGCAAAATAATCAAATTGATGGTTTAATTAATCTGTCTGTTATTCGGAGAGAATTTATCTAATTATTTGGCTCCCTTTGACAACACTCAAGAATTTACTTAATCAGTAATTCACTATATCTACCTACCTAAATCTGAAGAACTTACTTATTAAGATTTAAGTTTGTGCCATATTTCCTAGAATTTGTAATAAATATTCATAATACTCCCAAAATTACGAAGCAAATTGAGCCCAGTATACATATTAAGTCAGAATGTACCAAACCCACACCAATATCTGAGTTAATTACTCAAAACTGCCAAAAATCCAAAAATCTAAGTAGGTATAAGTAGGTATCTAAGTAGGTTTTAAATAGCAAAAATCACACAAGCTATATTAAAAAAATATGTTTAATAAGCTAAAAAACCAAAACCTTCAAAAACTTTTTGTATTAGATAGGTAGGTACGTTTGGATATTTTAAAATGATGTATCTCTATGAGACATTTTGACGTAACTGAACATAATTTAATTCATTAAGAAGTACTTACATGAACTGAAACTGGTTAGTTAGTAAAAGTAAACATAAGGTATTTGTTCCTTTTCAAATAACTCTTTAAATATTTATTTCCGGGGTACCTCAACAGAAGTTTAACACTTTTGGTGTTAATTAAAGATTTCTTACCGGTGTTTCTGTTACTTATTAGCACCTACTTTTTTGTATACTTTAGAAACACAGGTATGTAAGATATTCGTTTGTTAAACTACTACCTACTAAAACTTATGTCCGTATGTGAGTAAGATTTTGGCTCCAATATTGGTTACCTAACGCTATTCCTTGGTATACACAGTTCGATGATATAGATTAGTTTTTACCTACAATAAAATAAAGTAAACAGGTACCTAGCATAATAATAATATTATACTGTTGCATTATATTCACTCATATGGGTTACTTTGTTGATCCATGAACGGACCCTTAAAAAATCAATTAAGTTTAATAACTTTTCCAGGGCTTATCAAAGCGAATATACCTAACTACTGATATAATTGTTTATTTACTTAGCAGATACTTTGTGCAATTTGGTTTTCTCCACTTCGCAATAATAGTAATTGCAATAATTGACAACTGTCAATTAAAGTACCTAATTAAAGTAGTAGTAATTTGATATAATTATATCAAATCTTATTTATTCAGGCCAAGTTCCATTACTTATAAAAAAAACACAAATTATATATTTAGGTACACTTGACAAATCAATTCAATAAACAATCTAAAACTCAAATATATATATTATGTACAAGAATATAAAGGAGAAAAAAAAGGGAAAAGCTCATTGGGCATAAAAAAAATCGTCCGCATTGCTGTCAGCGGGAAAAGTGCCCAAAAAGCTGGGAGCGTTGCCACGTTCGATGGCAATGCTGATTCTTTGAGCTACAAATTGGAATTAAGTAATTATTAATGATAACATAACATAACCTAAAGCTCGTGCTAATTAGTATCAGCTGCACGGGTCGATCCATCAGGTTAAGCTACGCTTGTCGTGGGTGGTCCGTGGATGGGTGACCATCTTTACATACCGATACTCCTCTGTGCCTCAGAAAGCACGGTCCCGGTTGTCATTCGTGGATCTTTGACAGTCGTTACGTGTCGTCAGAATTCCGAAGGTCTGACAACCAGTCTTACCAAGAGGTTATATTATTACCCAGGTACCGGGCTGTGGAGGTCAGATAGGCAGTCGCTCCATGTAAAATACTGTTTTTCAGCTGCATCCGGTTGGACTGGAAGCCGACCCCAACATAGTTGGGAAAAGGCTAGGCAGATAGAACATAACATAACCTAAACTCACGCCACTTTCCTTTGGGGGTATGCAGAAACTACAAAACGCCACCTGCTACAATTCTCACATACCCACTCCTTTTAATTCATTTACGTGTATGTGTGCATGGTCTTTATTATTGATGATTATTGAGGAAAATCAAATTTGAATAACATATTTGTATTGATTTCCTACTTTGATGATGAGCGTGAAATACCCGGATAGGTATTTATTATTATATATTATATATTACATCTCCTCTTCATTTTATTTTATTTTATTTTATTTTATTTATTAAGGAAAACCAACAATTACACATTTACATAGTTCAAAATGGCTTATAAATAGGTATATCAATGTGTAACCAACTACGTTATCCACATATTACATCATCGTTCATCGTTCCCTCAATGCTGCTGATCGCGATCATTTATACCACGCGTCTCCAAGCAATGCATTCTTATGCAAGGTGGACTCCACAGCCTTCTTGATCAAGACTGACCATCTTGCCGGTGCACTGACTTGAGCGCGTTTTCTTTCCACCTGGCCCAGTATTATATGCCTTTCCAGACCATACTTAGGTGAACGCATAATATGTCCGAAAAAACATAAAGCGATATTACATAAAAATATATAAAATCACGCCTTTTCCCATGGTGCCTAGATATTTTTATGAATTTTTTCCCAGTATTGTCCCAATGGGCAATGTCATCCCACTCATTTTTATAAACAAGATTATGACCAGTCCTTTCGGTAGGAGTCCAGGCTTTATCTAGCCGCCATTTTTTTTTGTATTAAATATTTTTATTAGTCAATTTTTAAGTACTTAACAAAGTGCCTATCCCCATAGGAATTAGAAGGCGTGAGTTTATGTTAGTGTATTTATGTACTAATTACTTTAATCACACCTTATTAATACGATGGCTATTTTTTTAATTACATAGGTACACGGGATTATGGAATTTATAGATTAGGTAGACAACTTGTTGAAACGACTTCAACTGATTCTAACCCAGATTCAATTTTTTACAATCACAAAATTGCCGTCTGTAAACGAACCAATTATCAAACAATATTTTACTATCTATTTTATTGTCGAAATGTCTACGTTACGTTTACGTAACAGGCGTTAAGTTATGTTGTGGGTTATTTTGTTCTTTGCTTATGCATTTTCTTTATAATTCTTTACGTTTCAATGTAAAAAGAGTCCCACAAATTAATGTTAAATGTACCTACCTACTACGTAAAAGCTTTTGTTTGTTGCTTGAGGAAATGCGATAACAACAAAACTTTTTACAGACAAGATTAGAATGGAAGAACGTAGGCTGCGACGTCTAACAACTGCATAAGAATTTTTATCTCAGTTACGACTCAAAAAATAATATTTTTCTTCTTGAGAATTTTAGAGTTTTATATCTAAGCTTCGTAACATTAGGTACATGATTTAGCTCTCTCCATGTCTCATAGTTTTGTATATAGAGTTAGTTTTAACATTGATTGGAATCCGCGAGGAGTGTAAGGCTCGTTCTCATACTCACCGGCTGACAGGTTAAGACCAGGGTTAAGACCAATTAAGCGTTAAAAAATAAAACAAAGCAATAATAATTCGATTAGTAAGTCTTATATTAGGTAGTGGCTAGGCAATTACTTCCATAATGAGCAAATGTCAACTGTTCCCCTAAGAATAAAAATACAGGTATCAATTTAAAGTTAATTTGCAAATTGATACACTCACGCAACATAGATTCAATCTTGTATCAAAATCATACAACAAATCTCAGCTAACCTACGTTATACATCCAACCACTTTACAGATCCATGTGTTGAACTTCAGAATACCTGAACATTAGCCAAGCTACACTTGAAGTTACGCTTTCATAGTAAATGTACTTAGTATAAATGTTTAGGGTACCTATGGGAAGGAGTTTGCCGGCCGGCCGGTATGAAATTTCCGACAGAGCGTTTGCAAACTTTGTTCCGACTAGCAAGTTGGTAAGGAGTCTGAGACAGGTCGTCCAAGACAATGCACATCAAAGCAAGGCCTAGAAATTATTGCGATTATAACAGCTGTTTGCTACTTTGGTCTGTTTTAGTCAAAGAAACTTATTGGCTTTAGATATCCATGGGGACTTGTGCGTGGGAGTTTGTCGTCTTACGCTCTGCCGCAAGTAGGTATAGTATTGATAGTTAATCAAATGATATTTTGTCCTGTAAACTGGTTAAAAACTGTAAAGGGTTCCGTAACCGAAGAGTGCCAAACAAAGGAACCCTTTTACTAAGCATCCGCTGTTCGTCCGTTCGTCCAAAAAAGATCGCGTTCAGTTTCATTAGTGAAATCCGCACTAAGTATCTATTAGGTTTTCATATTTTGTTTTTAAATCCACACAGTTTTATCTCTCTTCTGGTGAAAATTAAAGAACTGTTGCAGTCAGTCTCCACAGATTATCAATTCTACCTATACATTATACTGAATTGACTAGCAAGGTTCTTACAATGGCAATGCCTTTCATTTTGACAGTTCAACAACATTAATTGCGATGCTGAGCAGACGATGTTTTCAAACATATGAGGCAGATTATCAATTAACCTCAAATACCTTCTCATCGAATCGAATTAGAATCATGAATACGTCTCTCTAAGTTATATTTGTTCTCAAATGTCATGATTTCATGAAAAAGCAATTCTATATTCTATGGAAAAAATCTAACTCAGAGGGATGTATTAATGATTCTAGTGATTATAATTCTGTAAACACTTATTTGTTACTAGCTGCACCCCGCGGGTTCAAAAACCGCATAAAGCCGCGTCTCGATCCCGTGAAAATATCGGAATATGAAATATCCTATGTTCTAAGCCAGTTCATGGTTCTTGCAAAACTCACACCAGAGTGGCAACTCTCACCTAGTGACAACTGACCCTTAAAATTGTCTCAAAACAAACTTAATCCCAATTAATGAACACGTAAAACGTCACGCATGAACACAGTATTAGTCGTGTTCAAACAAAGCGTTATGTATAATATGTTGCGATGTTGCCATGTTGCCAATAACAATTGAGACCGGGATTATTCTTCGACAGGGATGTTCCAGTGACCCGCCTGTCACGCTTCCCAACATTTACCTTGTTTATTTAGATATTTCGTGTTTCATTACATTTTCTGATTAAAATCGATGCCGATTCTTATACAAGGCCGCGTTTGGCGCTTTGTTAAATTAATTGTTTGTGACTTCCTATTTATTTCTTTGGATAAAAGGAGTAATATAGGGATGGTGTATTTATTCAAATTAAAACTGAAAATTATTTTGAAAGATTTTTTTACTGTTTCGGCTTATTGTTTTAGTGTCTCACTGCAGGGCTTGATTCTCTCTCCCCTGGCTTCTGCAGTCTGAGGCCAATTTTTATGAAAAAAGTTCTGTACCTTCATCAAAAATAAAATAAGTCAGCCCGTACCTCTAAAATTAAGTCAATTTGTAACTTGTAAGCTGTGATTACCAGTAATTGAGTGTGCCTTACAAGATATGTAAACTATACAAGTTTAAATACGGGGTGGCAGGGACACCGACGCGAAAACGGTTTCCACGTATTCAGTGCATCATTCTGAGCCCCCCTATATAGAAATTTTTCATCGGTTATTAAAACAAAAATCTGCAGTTTCCTACACTAGAGACCTACACGGTCAAAATGGAACAGCAGATTTTTTTTTAATAACCGATGAAAAATTTCTACATAGGGGGGCGATGTCCCTGCCAGCCTGTATAGTAGAAGATAATTGTATGTATCTATCTTTGGTATTTGTGTAATTTTAAATAAATAAACTTCAGAATTTAAAAAGAATACAGCTATTTATCTAAATCACACCATAAACTTGAAAAAGCCCTCGAGATATCACAGTTTGTACCAATTCTCCGTTATGTGAGTCCTATAGCCTTCAAAACGACATCTCACAACACTCGACCGAAAAAAAAAGCCATACATTTTTATCTAAACGCACACTGAAATAACACCGTTCATATCAATACGAGGGTGTTGGCAAACTGTTTTTTTTTTTCAACATTATATCTTCGCGGAAAAGTAGTTACCGGTGCTCGATCGCATCCGTGCTCATTTCACACGGTCTCCCGTTGTTATGATGCTCAAACATGCTTATACGAACGACTCCGATAAACAGGAATAGTCGTAACAAGGAATCATTATTGAATCGTGGGGTCGCAGGGATCACAAACCTTGAAAGCTTCGCTGTTGATGTCACGCATCATAATTGCCGCGAATAGAGTGACAATGCGCCATCAAAATGTTTATATTACCTCTCTGGTTTTATGTTGATGTGATGTATCATAAACATCTCATAAACATCTTGAGCGGTTATGGAGCAGCGACTTTTTAGCCGTATCCCTGTAAATGGTATCGTTAAGATATTAATAGAAGTCATAAAAAGATCGGCTCGATGTTTATATTATAAATCAATGGGGAGATTGTGTTTGAAGAATGTTTTAAAGCCATAGGCGAGAGAATCGAATTCTATTTAAGGATCGTTGAATTGGTTTAGAACATGATTAGTCAATTTGGTACTTATCATAGGTAGGAATCAACGTCTTTAGTGACACCGTAGTATAATTTGTTGATAAGGAAATAATGATCATACAAATCAATCGTTATTATCATCATAATATAGTACATTATGATACAAGTGTGCGGTGTTGGTCATTACACTCGAGCGCGATAAGGTAGCCGAGAGTGTAATGATCAATGCACACGCGTTTCATACGACGTTTTTCAACACACTTGCGAGGAAAAAACAGACTTGTAATAACCTAGGCTACAATAACGTTACTATAGAGATGATACATTTAGATTTATAAAGTTCAACTGACCTTTGTTGCCAGGGTCCTGAGTATCCGGAGCTTATTTTAAAAACTTTTCTACGTCGGTTGGTGACAATACTTAACATTTCGTATTTTTGATAATAATTAACCACACAACAAAAACGGTAACAAATATCTATGGAAAATGGAGGGCTGGTTTTGTTTTTTTCCGCTAGCGATGCGCGCGAAAATGTTAATAAAGGCACTGGCAAAACCGCTGAACAGCCTATATGAAAAATATAATAAAAACAAAATAATGTTTTGGTTTGGCAAATTAAGGTTAATATGTAGTGAAAAGTATATAATTTGATGATTTATATGTTAATTTATCATTTTCTATTTATTTATACAATAGACATAAGAATGCATGAATTCTTTGATGAGATTAAAACAAGCGTACATCTCTGCTCGGGTGATATAGTATAGGATAGTTCATACTTATTCCATGTATACATCCTAGTCCGGCTTCAATAAATATGTGCATAGAAGTTTTATGATTACATTACACCATAAAAAAATTAAAGGATTTTCATTTTTGACAGGACTTATGGTCACACTAGATTTTTTTACCATAACTAAACGACCTGGTTTGCCTATGGTATTTCTTTTTACAAAAACAAATAAAAGCTTCACCAAAGTAAATTTTTATGAAATACAAATTCCATGCTGCCATGATAGTACTTACTAACTCCATACCGCCATGTCATAGGACCGGTATAGGTACTCCGACTAGTAATTATCTGTGGCATTACAGCAATAGTGCGTTATCATAAAGTAAAAAGCACACGTGTTTAATACACTGCATTATGAACCTAAAAGCGGTTCAATAAGAGCCAGTTTACGAGCAAGTGTGTTGAAAATTATATTATTGTCTTTTTACATGGGACTTAAACATAACTGGCGAAATGTAGGTGTACACTGCGTCTCAAGGTACACGTCTGCCTAACCCTTCGGGGAATACAGGCGTGATGTGATATTATTTTAAATAATATTTTTATAGAGGTTAATTAACAGACCACAGAGCAATTTCCTTATGTTTTTGCCAACACCATATTTATTGTCCATAAAAATGTTGCAGATAAGAAGATGTGCTATCTATTTCAATAGTTTTACTTGATTGCAGTGTCCCATGGCTAAAAAAGGCTTTGCTTGAGAGCAGGGTCGGTCGGTACGACTGGAAATATGCAGCAGCCTTGGTGGTCCATATACTTACTTGCCATATTCATGCTTGGACTGGACTCGAAACTCGTCGGTGAGTTTGGGTATAGAATGTAGTTTTGAACAATTTCTTAGAATTGAAAGTTTTGAAAATTGGGTTCCTTAGTAAATGAAATACAGGTTTCGAAAAGTATTACTTATTTTAATGTACACTTCTGAAACAACTTAAAGAATAATGGATTTTTGTGTTTTGCGGAGAAATATACCGATTATAAAATACATTTGGGGACGCCAGTTTATATTATAAACGTTTTAATTTTGGATGACAATATTTTATATTATTTCTTATGTAAGTCAGTTTAAGAAGATCTAGTAACAGTTCAAAATAATTTCAGGTCAAGCATTCCAGCCGGAATTCGCAGAACCGTTAATGAATTTGACAGTACCAAGTGGTCGAGATGCAACGTTTAGATGTCTAGTGCAGAACTTAGGCGGATACAGAGTAAGTTACAAATATACAAGGAAAAATACTTAGAAATTTTAATTTTCCTTTTAATTAAAAACTCAATTACAATTCGCAGGTCGGATGGGTAAAAGCAGATACTAAAGCCATTCAAGCGATACATGTTCACGTAATAACGAACAATCACCGAGTAGGAGTGTCGCATAATGGTCAGACCGTTTGGAATTTACACATTAGAAACGTCCAAGAGGAGGACCGGGGTCAATACATGTGTCAGATCAATACGGACCCGATGAAAAGCCAGGTACGGTAAGCAATAACTAAATAACCTATGAATACACAAATTTGACGTCATATTGCTCCAAGATAACTCTTCACCCAGCGACCCACTCGAACTCTCTTTGTCTGATTTTATACAGCAGATTCTATTTCTTGTAATAACCACGTATACGAACTTGTCGGTACAGAAACTCTCTCATCATTATTTCAGGCAGGAATATTTTTGTACTGCCACCTAATACCTTATTCCTGGACCCCCAACTTCCTTTAGCACTAAATAGCGCATGAAGCTCACCACGACGATAAAACTTTATCACTTGTGCTATTAATCCGACCACAATGATAACGAGGTATATGATTATGATTAAGGTTTATTAGTATGAAGTAAAACCAAATCACAGGTCATATAGAAACTGATTCAATAAAATATGTGTCTTGATTATGGAAACATATATGATGTTTCCAATTTTCTATAACTTCCCATCGAGCGTTAAGAATAACGCAAGCCAGCTCGCAGTTGTCATGCTCCAATCTTCTTGAAATAAAGCTTGAGTTTCTATACCAATGTTGGAAAATTTAAAAATTCACCCTTTTCACCATAAATTTGGTATCACCATAGTGATCACAACTAAGCCAGGGCGGGACGTTCCAGGCCGCATAAAATGTGGATCTGTAAATAGCAAGAAGTTAACACCAACAAATATAATGATTTCAAGAAAATCAAAAATAATGTCCCATATCCAACATTCCGAAACAGCGGGAAGAAATTCCACATGGTGAATATATTGCCATTCGTGTACTGAGCCAAACATATCTCTGAATACGCCAGTGGCATCCCGACCAAGATTACTGCCAATGTTTACAAAGCTGCATGCGCATAAATTCCATTTTGTGATATCTCGGCATGAGAGAAGATTACAACTGTGGTTCGTTCATCGTCCACGCCAATACGATAAGTCTGTAATTACCTTAAGTATTCCATCGACTGTTCACTTCGAGGCAATAAGATCCATCAACTTCGATTTTTTCTTCGTCTGCCATATTTTCAATACAACATTAATTTTGATACTCCCAACTCAACTGACTAAATCGAATCGTGACCATATAGATTGAACCTTTTCTAGTTGATATCTTATCATGTCATTTATATAAAAGTAGAATGGTACCCTGTAAGGAATAAATTGGCGCAGCATATCAGAGAAAATTAAATTGCAGTTAAAATAAACATTGGGGAGATAAAGTGAATTAAGCTACGCAGACGGGAGCGAAGCGAGGGACGCAGCGGGTAATGATTCGTGCATGGTGCACCTAAATTATTGCGCTGCGCTGTAATTTATACCCGGAGCTGATAACGACATAAATCGCCAGCGGCGACAGCGCTCGAGGTTTCGACTCCGACGTTGACGCGGCATGACGTCGCTTGACGCTATGTACCTACTTTCGATAATTGTTTCACGTTGTTTTGTAGGCAATAATTAATTAACAAATGTTAACCAACAATCAACAATTGTTATACAATGGACAGCTTTTTGAGTATTGTAATGGTGATGTTTTTAATATTATATTAAACTAAAATGTTGTGTTGATATATCTCTTCTGTGATTCGAGACCCTTCCGTGCCTCGGAAACCACGTAAAGCCGTTGCTCCCGGCTGTCATTTGCAGATCTTCGTCGTTACGGGTAGTCAGAAGACCAAAAATTCTGACAACCAGTCTTACCATGGGGTATCGTGTTACCCAATAACTGGGTTGTGGAACCCAGATAGGCTCATGCTCCCTCATGTAAAATTCAGCTGCATCCGCTTAGACTTCGCAGCACGTATAGCTACGTATTCAGCATCCGGGTACACTGGAAACAGACCCCAAAATAATTGGGAAAAAGCTAGGCAGATTGATTGACATGTCTTCTGTGATTGAAATAAATGTATTTTTAGGGGTATGAGGAACAGGGTGTAAAGTTCACTCATCCTCTATAGAAAAGGGAGGATCCTCCGACCAGACGGGTTTTGTGTCTGGCAGGCAATTGCCCAAGGATTGATGTCGGATAGTCTTATATATGTTAATCGCTCGGTAAACTCTTATACCGCGATGTAGGACTTGTGACGTCAGGTCTTTGATGCTTAGTTCGTATGTGGCGGTGTAGATGCCGCCACATATTGACCAACTCTTAAATTGACGAACATTATTGACACAATTGAAATATTTTGCTAGAAATGATTTCATTGTTAACGCGTGTATTTTTTTCCAGATGGGTTACCTAACCGTGGTGATACCACCAGACTTTATACCAGAACAAACTTCCGGAGATATAATGGTGCCTGAAGGTGCTACTGCCAAAGTTGCTTGCCGCGCGAAAGGTATGCCAGAGCCTCGAGTTCTTTGGAGGAGAGAAGATGGCGCTGATATTATTATCAGGGATCCTAATGGTGGCAAAACTAAAGGTATGTAAGGTATACTTGGAGCCTCATGGGTTTTGGATATAGATAAATAGTAGTGCTCATTGGTTAAGTTATGACTAGCTGTTCTTCTAAAACCAACGAGTTGTGTGTACAGTGTTATTAGCTAATTATTGTATTATGCGATATTCCTATGATTATCCTTATAATTCCTTCCCCATCTTTTTCTACACGTACCTACAATTTTTTTTTTTTACATATAAACTACATTTTTATATAATTCTTAAAAAGATATAAAAATATAAAAATAGTGTTACGCCAATAGGCACAATGACAGCCGAGCTCACATTCCACAAGTTAACAACCTCGTGTGCTAAGTTGAGATATTTTATTTGTTTCTCGTTCTCAGATTTCACGAGGTTCTCGTCATGTGGAATGGTAACATCGACTATCAGTACGCGGCACGCTAATCGATCTACCACTATAACAGGCTTATTGACGACAATTGCCCTGTCAGTAATGATAGACCGATCTCAGTACAACGTGACATGGTCATTTTCGATAACTGAGTCGGGCACATACTTGTAATATGACAATTACACACAGACAGACTCTGAGGATGACTGGAACCAAAAATTATGCAGTCCGTCCGTTATTTCCAATTCGGGAACGGACGGACTGCTCTGGCTACGTCTAATGGCGTAACTTCAAGTATTTATTTTACTGGTATATATATATATATATTCCACGCCCTCCCTTGACATCCTGCATCCAGTCAGCCTCAGCATGACGGACGGGCACCGACCACATGCTGCGCCAGAATGCAAACGTGGCGGCATCATCCGGGCAGCACCCGTCTTTCACATTTTGTTCAGATCGCTCCCAAGCTATATATACCCACCTCTCATCGCTCTGGAATATGCGATTCTGCATGTATCGATCAACCCGCCGCTTGTACCGCCGAAAACGGCTCGCCCAGGCACACACTTTCTGCTTCAGGAAGTCGATGCGCTCTGTGACACGGGACATGTATTGTCGAGGGATGATTCCAGTCCCCGATACCCCGGAAACTGTCGCTAGCACTTAGTGACATAGCAACAAGGGGCTACATGTCCTAAGGTGCTTGTGGAGTGGTATTCCACGACTATGAGGACAATACCACAGCCCAGAAAATGGTCAAGATCCCTACCAGCACTTACTGGAATACTTCCTTTGTTCGAACACGTTTGCTCTTGCGAATCTCCACTCAAGACAATAATGAGGTGGGAGCACTGTTCCAACTATCTCCAGGGAAATAATTTCGTGGGCTCGCCACATGTTGCCCTGCGACTTTCTGTATCTCTCTTTGTCTGGATCCGCATCTTAGACCTGTTCTTGCAAAGTAAACTCTATCAGCACAGACCTAGAATTCGGAGCGCGCAGCCCCACCACGACGTCAACGTAGAGATACAGCGGTGGGGTTATTATTATTATTATTTTAAGACTATTAGTATCTAAAATATGTATTTATTTATTACGTGGTAAAGAAAAATTATACGATTGCACATTAAGCTATGTTATATATCTGATGATCTGTACAGTCAAAAGATAAAAGAATTAGCCCCGTACAAATCTTGTCACAATGATAAAAAATATCACAGTACAAAAAGGTGTGACATTCTTCAAGATGTTGTATACTCTCTCTTGACATTTACATTATCGTGTAAAGGGCTTACATAACCGAGAAATATAATATGAATATTTCATTTATTCCATTCACCAAATCTTCGGGAGTTCGGTTATTTATTTAGATTATATTTTCCATATAGTTGCGATGTACGAGAATGAGGTGTTGACACTAACGAAAATATCTCGTACGGAAATGGGTGCATATCTATGCATCGCGAGCAACGGAGTGCCGCCCTCAGTGAGCAAGAGGATCGCTATCAAAGTACATTGTAAGTACATTTTATATAAGTACGTTTTCGATATTAAAGTTTTTTTATTCTAAAAATATTATGTTTTGCTTATTTCCTTGACACTTTTGACGAATTCTTAAAACAGCGTTGTGTCCTGATGATCCTGTATCAGTTGCAAAAACTAAACACGATTATTTATTTGATCCAACCTTAACTACATCCTTTGAACAATAATAATGACCTTTAGTCTGTCGGCCCCGGTAAATCTATGTTTCCACAAAAAAAACAAGGCCAAGGTAGCAATTAGGTATCCTAGGAGTCGAATATTTTTCCCCAAAAAAATGTTTTAGGACCAGCCTCACTCTGAGGACGAAATAGGTCTTTCCCAAATTCTTAGTAATTGTTGTTTATCTCGGCAACTTTCAGAGGTTTCTTGTTATTAATGGTGTTATTTAATGTCAGCGAGTAGTAGCTTTTAATTATTTTCTGGCTGTAAGTGTAAGGGACTGTTTGTGTCTTCGCGTCAACTCGAGCGGACATTTCGCTTTTAAGCAAGATTTAACTTTAATATTATTAGTCTACTTTTCTTAAACAAAGTCTCTCAAAATTTGCTCTCTGCATTGTGCAACGTCTTAAATTTGTGGATTGTAAATGTTAATTAGATACTAAGGTTATTTTTATGTTGATATTTTTGTTTAGTTCACCCGGTGATTCAAGTGCCCAATCAGCTGGTGGGTGCTCCGCTGGGCACTGACGTCACTATAGAGTGCTACGTCGAGTCTTCGCCCAAGTCTATCAACTACTGGGTCAGAGATTCAAGTAAGTATTTTTTCAAATACCCTCGTATTCTTTAAAGTAATTTTATCAAGAAAATTATTTCATCTTTATAGTCCATTTAACGAATTTGCGTCGGTACCTGTTAATATTTTTTGCTAACTTCGCAAGATTGAAGCTTCAAAACCACAGCAATGAAAATTTACTTTGACTTTCACTGTTTAACCAGTTTTATTTAATTTTCGAAATGTTTTAACTACGTTATCTAACTGAAACTGTTACAGTATAATTCAAATAATTAGACGAGATTTCGTTAACTTTGTTTTTGAAATGTTTCATTTGACTTGTAAAAACGGTGGTTAAATGTTGAAATTATATTAATTTAAATATTCGCCATGGTGAACATAGTTATATTATTTTTATAATCATCATTCTTTTGACTAATATCCCAATTTATTTTGGGTCGGCGCAACATATCTTTTTCTTCCATATTCTCTATTAGTCGTCATCTCGGTAGTCAGTCCCTATCTAGCCATCATTTTTGACACAATCCCACAGTCCATCCATCGTCCATATATTTTTCTTTAATATAAGTCTGATTTCTATTTAATAAACATCGCTTCTTTTTTCACAAATTCAAACTATATTTTCTGTTTTACTAAATTGCAGCGTCCTTTTGTAGTAGGATCTGTTTATTTATTTACATATCTCAACTCTACAGTTTTCCACTGTGCATTTGTAACGTAATAAATACACAAATGCAGAGCTAAATTTTGCAAAGGCACACGTGACTGTCAGTGTTGCTTTGTTTAGAGCTTGTCGACATGATTAATTTTGAATTCCAACAACAATTTCATTAGGGACTAGAGAATAGCTTACTAATTTTTGATACAATAAAGTAGGTACCTACATAAATAACTTGTGAAGCAAGTCGTATGCCCGATGGGATTTCCAATTGGCAAAAATTACGAACTGCCATATAAACCTTCATCAGCTATTTTACTCCTTAACATTAAGGGATGAATTTCCAGAAATCCTTTTAGTTATATAAGGAACTCTTGTACAAAATTTCAAGCTCCAGCACAGCGTACGCGTACACGACGCTACGCTTTGAATGACTAGCCCACGCTTCTCCTATTTGTTTGTAGCCGTCGTGGGTAAAAGAGGGGCTCGTGGCTAAGTAATAGCAACCGCACAGGTCGATCGACCAAGTTAAGGTACGCTTACCGCGGTCGGTTCGTGGAATGAGTGACCATATTTACATACCGTGACCCTCTGTGCCTGTGGAAGCACGTTCAGCCTTTGGTACTAGTGGTGGTACTGCAGCTAGTACTAACGACTGTCAAACATCCACGAATGACAGCCGTCGTTCGTGGATATTTGACAGTCGTTGCGGGTAGTCAGAAGCCTGAAAGTCTGAAAACCAGTCTTACCAAGGGGTATCGTATTACCCAGTAACTGGGTTGTGGAGGTCAGATAGGCAGTCGCTCCATGTAAAATAATGGTATTCAGCTGCATCCGGTTAAACTGGAAGCCGACCCCAACATAGTTGGGAAAACACTAGGCAAATGATGTTCATAGACAAAAAAGGCTTATCGTCGTGACGGTAAAGTGCCAATACCTTTCCTAACTGACATTTCTCGGGAAACTTATTTATGGTTTTGAATTTAAATGTCTGCATGGTCTTATAAAACCTGTAACTAGGTACATTTTTACTTGCAAGTATTTCAACAGCATAAATCAAAATGTAGGAATACCTTATAATTAAACCAGCGTCTCTTTGGCATTACTGACTATGGGACCTCAGCTGTTAGAACTTATTGGCACTTCAATTTATCTTGTCAAGAAATTAAACGTTTATTCACTTTGTGTAAATTTTTGTCTTCGGCAGTAACACTGTTTGTCCACGGCACCGTGAACGGGACGAAACCACGCTGGGATCGGTGCAATTCATTCATTCATTCATTCATTCATTCATTCATTCATTCATTCATTCATTCATTCATTCATTCATTCGGCAGTAACACTGTTTGTCCACGGCACCGTGAACGGGACGTCAACGAGAAATGAGATAACGCGGCCATAGTAAATGTACTGTCGCTACTTCGGCGTTGTCATCTCGTTCTCGTTGTCGTCCCGTTCACGGTGCGGTGGACAAACGCCCCTCGTAGAGTTCACTTCGCCGTCGTTATGTGTTTTAGTAATAGAAGCGTTACACAAAATTCCTATTATCTATATTTACTAGCGTAATATATAAGCAGTTTTTGTTTAGTTACTACTAAATATTTCATGCTTTATTATTATGTACGTACCTACGAATAAACAATGTAAGGACGTATGTTGATCCGAGAAACCGTAATCCCAAAATTATGTATACTGTTTTACGTTTACAGCATTTACCGCATGGGAAAACGACGGTAAACTCGTACAGAAAAATACAAAAAAAATATTTATTTACAAAGTGAACCTATCTAAAGCCGTTAAATAATACAGATTGTGTTGTGTTACTAAGACGTTGTTGTCGTGTCCAGCTTACTTTAGTGTTCCTCTGGGACCACGATCCTCGGTTACTATGGCAACGGCACGCAAGTGACCTCTAAAACGCTGAGTTTAATCGCAATTGCACAAGTAATTTAGCACGACATCACTTAGGAAATGTTGCTAATTACGACCGAGATTTATTTTGATAGTAACTCCGCTGAGTGGTCTGCTTTTGTACTTTTTGTGAAAAAGTGGGTAGTTAGTTACAGGTAATAAGGGTCATTTAGTATGGGTAATTGGATTGCTGTGCTATAGTTACGCTATTTATATCACTTTTATGTTGCTCTGAACTAAAAATGAAGATAGGTATTCCTCGTTTGACATTGAAGACAAGAAAAAATCTTTAAATCCATAACTGTTAGATTTCCGCCTCACAACTTTCATCTCGATTTTCACCCAAAAAATAACGAAGAAAAAAACATTAAAAAACCAGTAAAAATTAGCAGTTCATTAAACAGGCACGCGGAAAGAGAAACAATGATGCGAGGGAGTGAGAATGTTTTTAATGAAACAAATACTATTGATACACCACGAGACCGCCTAAGAATTTAAAGCCAAAAAATCCGGCGTGAAATGAAGAAAGTCTGCTTGTAATTTAAGTTCTTTGGCTCGAGCCAAACCGGGGCGGGGTAACGCTTGCAAGTAATGAGATATTAAGTTTTAATTTACGAGTGCGTCGGGTTTAAGTCTTAAGAAAAGTGACCTATTGTGGTGAAATAAGACAATGCTCGTTAGTTCCGAACGACTGGACACGACCATTTACGACTCTCTCAGTGAACGTCCAACAATGCCTTTATAATTTATCACCTAAGGATGTACGATATTGCCAACGCGGCCATTAGCTTTTATGTAGTTCAATGTTTTAAAAATAACTATCAGAAATATGTCGTAAAACTGCGTTGAGGTTATGAGTGTTTCTTGAAGGCTGTTCTGTGTTCAGCGTAGTCAAGTTTATGAGAAGGCTCTTGCTTAGCAGTTGGATAACACGATGTTTACTTGTTGATATAGTGAGCATTATGCTGGTTAACTTAAACATACTCGCTGTGTTCGTAGTATAAATCTAATCTGAGAGATGTGTCTAATCACTTTGTAATTTAAATAAATCAACAAATTATAGCAGAATTCAAAGTCTTGCCGATAAAAATATTCGCTGTCCAACTTTTCCTCGAGTTTAACTAGAAGATGAGGGATGCTAAAACGTATTGTCACCTTGATCTATGTAAGCCTTATTTGAAATAACTAACCATAATTTTCTAAACAGTTCATAAAATCAATTTATCAAGATTTTAAAATTATGTTTAAGTTTAATAATAATGTATTATATCACATAAACCTTCCGGAATAAATTATGGTGAGAGTCGCATCAAAATCCGTTGCATTTTTTAAAAGAACAACCCGGTGACACAAATAGCGGCATTATAATATTATTTGTAAACCTAGATATAGATAAAGAATATTACAAACCATTATTTTCTAAATGGTCCACAAAATCAAATAGGTATGTCGATGTAACATACATTCTAAAGCAATACTATCACTACACACAATTTGCAGCAGTTTAGTTATCTGAGCATAAGTCTGAAGGCAACACACCAAGTTAACTGGCAGCGCAAACATTCCACCAACTCCAGTCAAGCTTTTGATTCGGTAAGTTTCTGCTTAAGTGGCCAAGCCGACCGACGACTTACTAGCACAACTACATTGCTGCAGATACTGTTTGTATGAAGGTATAAGTATTGGAAGGGAAATTTTGAAAAATTTATTTTAATACAGTGGACAGTGTAGATACTTAGAGTTTTGTGGACCAATACAAAAACTGATGTAATTTTTATTACACATCATTGCCATCAACTAAAAATCTCTAGTCTACAAAAGATCTCCCTTTCGAAAGAAGTTGAAAACAAACAAAAATATCGTTTTTGATCAAGAACTATTTCCCAAATGAATTTTGGTATGAAAACACACTTCATTTTCAGAAACAAATAATTTTGCCATTCTTCATACCCATATTCGTCTTCATTACCCACAACACGCATCCCATTAACCTTTACACAACCCTAATGTGCAACGATATAATCTCAACCTCATAAAAAACGCTATCAAAACACGAAAAAAGAAGCAATCACCTTAAAAATCTTATCCAGAAGAAGCAATCACCTTAAATTCTCACCCAGTATGACAATGATTCAAAGATGTGCCCTCAACATGGGATATTTGACGGAACTCAAGTGATCATTACACACTCCGTGCGAACAACGTTATTCGAGCACGAAATGTTCGTTTATTCAACTGATGAATCCATATTTTATTCATATTGCCATGTATGAGGTGTGGAAGGACTCCGTCTCTGCAGGATTCTCCTGAATTTCATATAAAATTCTTAACAGACGCCGAGTTTTCGCATAAATCTTTTTATGCGCTACTGATATTAGGAGTTGTCATTCGAATGGCCTTTATCAGTTGGTGTTGATGCGGGCGAGGAGTTTTATTTTCGAGATATATCGAAATGCATTATATAAACCAATTTAAGAATTTTTGAAGTCTACGAATGTCTGTTTTGTCGCAGTACTGGGCTTTTTTCATTACTTAGCCAAGTTTAATTTCAGTGGGTAAAGCAGACTGGGGGCCAGTCTGCTTTTCCCACTGGAATTTACCTTAACGTTCTAGCAAATATTACTCCCTGTATGTAACTAAATGTTACGAGTTATAAAAGCTTCTTAGATGGTTTCTAATAACGTATTAAGTACCTGTATGGAATTTCCAAGTAGAAAGATAACTGATTTCCTAGAGACAATAAGTAATTGATTTTGTGAATCAAATGGTAAAGTTCCAGCTTACATAATGTAAACAACAACTTAACTATACAAGTCCAAATCCATATCAGTATCAGTAGTCCCTGCTCAAACCATCTGGCATTGATCTTTGTTATGCAACCTACAAGTCGACACGATAATACACGCAACGCGCAAAATGATGACATAAGAAATGTGGAGATTACGTGACGTCATCTGCTAGTCCGGAACCCCCAAAGATACTATGACATATCGCTTTATAAACGAGTCGATAGCATAATTTGAATCGCGTTTCCCATACTAAAATGACAAAGATCCTGGTTCAATAATCGGCTCCGTCACGCAACCGAGAGCTCGTAACACAGCCGTATAACCCAAATGTGTTCCACATTGAAAAGTAGGAAACATTACCAACGGTATCATAATAAAATCCCACATGATATCCACTGTGAAAAATCCAATAACACTTATCCGGGTGTAAAATAAACCAGAGTAACTCAGGTACGTAATAAAACAATAAATTCCTCTCCGCAATTCCTTTTGATAATAAGGAAAGGTGTAATGTGAAAGTACAAAATCATATTATTATGATATTCAAGAAGAATTATTGCACGTCAGGCAAATAAATGTTGCGCCATATATTTATCTAGCACAGGAAACAGCCATTGCAATTTTTTTAATAATTCTGTACATTGGGAATCAGTGAGTTGTGAACAGTGATCCTGACTTTGCAAAAGATTGTGCAACATGTTATTGGCAGTTGTGAACACGGGAAAACAATGCTATAGGAAAATTCCTCTAGTATCTCTAATATTTATGTGTCATTCTTGTAGGTAGGTAATGTAATATCCGCGTGATTTCCACGGGCTAGCTCAGTTGGAGAATAGAATAATGGTGTTGGAACGTCGAGATGTACTGAAGACAAAGAAACATTTAACTCATAAAATTAATTTAAACTAATTATACGTCTAACGACAACGATCGATCTCCTTCTAACCCTCTAACCGCGGCAGCGCAACACCATAGTTAACTACACGCACAGATTGCCCACAAATATGACGTATCAAAATCAGTTTCCATTCACACAGTGGAGTAATGAGCTGGATGGAGCTCGTGGCTGTTACTTCGTTCCGTTCGTTCGTTCATTCGTTCCCGCCCCCGCCCAGAGCCGTCGGCGGTTTCGCAAAGTTCCCCATTCGGCACTTGTCGCGCGAAATTTACGGGTTAATTTTCAATGGGACTGGGTTTTGAGCTTCTGGAAATTTTAAGTTCCACATTATGCTTGGCTCTCATCCGCAGCGGGAATGTATGACGTAATAAAGGGAGAAGTTTCTTTTTTATGTACGCGGATTTTTCTGTTTATGAAATTTTGATGAATCTTGGATATGATTTCTTACTAGCGCGGGAGCGTTATAACTTTACTTCTTTTTATGGAGCCACTTTGAATAGTTTTTTTAGGTTAAATCTTTAAAGGTCCTTGAGCAAACATAAAAATCTTTGGAACTTCTAATACTCTCCCTCATAATCAAGGTCTTATGAAAATTAAACATTACGCAACAAGCAATTTTCACAACCAACGCTGACTTGCAACTAATACACTCGATAACCTCAACTTTCAACCAGACTAATTCAAAAGCTCGAAAATTAATATCAGTTGTTGTTTCATAAAGGCACATTCATTCCATCAAGCCGTTCCTCGAACATATGCAAAGAGTAACATAACACTAATTTAGAAGTACAACAAGTACATTAGCGAATACCTAACTATATTAATTAAGTTACACTAGTAATACCATACCTCCTATTTCAGTCACAGACAAATGTGAACGTGATGAATCATCTGTGTTATGATAAGCTTTTATGAATGTTACATTTTATGAAAACAGATATATTGTGATAATACAGCATGTATAAAAATGTGTGGTCATATTTAAGGGTGTGGTATGTCAAATAACATCAAAACTTCAATACTCGAACCAAATGTATAGAACGACTGATATTTTTTTGCGGTTACGATGTTGGTCCCATGAAGAATGTTGATCAGTTTAATGGTTTGTACCATACCCATATATATGACCGCGCCTATCTGATACATGTTGTATAAGTATCCTTAGATGACATTCAGAAGCTAAAATGTGGCTGACTACTTTATTTTTTCTCTTAGCTGCCCCCCTTCTGCAAACTGGGAAATCAGAGGTTTGGTTATCGAACTTTTGCTATGCACATCTTTGAATTTTAACGAAAATCGTCCGCCAGGTTTCCCCACTGCGTATTCCAAGTTATCTTAAAAGTTATTACATATGAAATATAATAGTTACTCTGTTTTCAGGTTTTAGTCTTACTGTATTTATGTGCTAAAGAAACACATTTCTAAGTCCTATCATGATTTACATCACAAACATCAGGCTCTATCACATAAGCTAAATGTAGTTTGGCGATAGATCTGCGTTCACCCATTTACCCGCTAGCCGTATCTCAGTAATAAGTAGCTCCTATGTTACACATAATTTCATTACCAACCATGGTTTGTGGTCGCCTTTAGCACACAAGTGCTTTGTTCGCTTAGTCCATTACGTGGCTTCGACCAGCTCTCTGAGATCCTCCGGGGAGACCAGTAACAGTCATAATAACTTCTGTAGAATGCTCGATACTGTTATCTTGCCATTCACACAACTCAATATTAACTAGCTGTGAAGTTGGAGAATATAATGTATACTTTATAACAAAGTGTAAAACATACAGTGGAAATGCATTTGTTTTATAATGTTGCGAGGTGAGACTGTAAGTAGTAAGTTTGCGTTTTATGTACGGGAACGCCGAGTGACTGACACAAAGGAAACCAGTCAAGAGCATGATGCTAACTTTCAAGGCTTTAAACGGGTTTCAAGGACTTGTTCAGTTAATTTGCGTCTTCTGAAGAGAACACAAGTAAAGAGCAGTTCGCGTTCTCTTTACAAAATACATTAGTTTCATAGAAATATTCACAAAATTGTGGTTTGCAAATAAATCTTGCTATGAAAATACAAGCTTGTTTGCCAAAATAAACTCGGTATATTTATTCTGCAGAGGCAGTCGACAATTTATACAGCGTCGAGGGCTAATTATTAAAACGCATTAAGGTCACAAGTTGTTTTACGTCTGCGTTATGATCCATGGGGGCATTGTCGGTCGGCTACACAGCCCTTTGTTAGGCCGCCAACTTGCGCCCAATGACTGGCGTTTTCGCTCCGGCCCGCTTCCAAAACCAGCCCCAAAGGGTAACACTACAGGATCGTCATTTTCGTTTGTCATCAATCTATGTTAGGGTGGCTGACATGTAAGTGTTAATTAAGCAGGCCTCACTCGAGCGTAATTAAGAGTGTTACAGTGTTATTTTAGACATTAATTGAGATGAAATTTCTTGTTATAATGAAACGAGAAGACTTCGAGATTGCCGAGTAATTTCCTCTGAAGGCCATCTTCGCCGCACGTCGTAAAGTCGAAGCACACTGGAGAGTAAACAAACCGAAGTTTCGATCAGAATGAAGATTAAGAAAGGCGTTACTGGTGTTATCGTATCCTTATAAAGTTCATAGCGGGCGACGAAGCTTAAATTAATGCCTTGCTAAATTGTAATGTTAATATTTTGTGTTATTGTGTTAGTATTTTGGGCGGTGTAAATAGTGCGGGGATATTTTATTGGTTCTAATAAAACGGAGCGGTTGAAAGGAGTGTTTAACAGGACGAGCGGCGGTGCAGTGTTTTCGAAAGAAAGCTAGTCGCTTTATCATTCGCGGACAACAGGCGGTAGAGGCTTACCACAGCTCCGAGGCGGCGAACGACATACTTACGTACCGCAATGTAAGGATTGTTTGGGCCACCTCTCTAAAGGGGTCTACCAGGAAATGTCGGCGATTTGGAGCTTCTTGAAAAATATCGTTTCCCCTGCAACGGAATTTTGTGAGGGACAACTGGGACATTGTTTACCTTATCTGGTAAACACTTTAGTTTGCCACATCTGGATTCAATATAAATATACGCGAGCTAAGGGGATTCCGCATTTTTAACGAAATAACACACGTATTTTGTCTTACAATTCAAATGTATTTCGGAATAATAACAGGGATCTCGGTGCTGTATCATATTTCAACAAAGCTACGGTTGCGTATAATTCTGTGTAATAGATTATTGTATGAAAACTGTGTGGCTTTCTTATACTCGCGAAAAATATTCATGAAATGGAGTGTCAAGTAAAAGAAAACTGAAGACGTAATAATTCTTTTTATGAGTTCTTCACGCTGAACTGAAAGAAAAAGTTTACAGTAAACTATTTTGCTTTGCTCTGAGATAGTAAAATTGTATTATTTGAATCTGTTTTCTTTTTGCATTCAACAGTTTATTTCCCTAAGTTTCATAAGACTTTGCTGTGAATTATAACGTTTGCTTTACGGCTTACTATAAAGGTTTCTTTTTAAACTTTTGAATTAGTTTCGAACTATGTTTTACTGCCCTCGTAGCCGTTAAAGATAGGAATAATCGCCATTATTTTAAATAGAGAAATATTTTGTTTCGTTCTACCAAAAGAGATATTGCAGTAATTGATTTCAGAACTGTCATTTTTCATAGCATAACATAACATCACGCCTTGTTTCCCTGAAGGATTGGGCAGAGATGTGCCTTAGTACACCCACATTTCGTTTCATTTTAATATATATATTTTAATAGAAAATTATTCGATTGGTTTTGCAACGATCACAATGCCTGAATGAACAAAAATATCATCGAAATATTTCTTCAATTGTTCAGCGTGCAAACGATATCTCGATGCAATAACGCTGTTAGTATCACCTATTTGTTCTCCTACAGATGAGATGGTGATATCATCAATTAAGTACGAGGTGGTGAACACCGTCGTCAGCTCATTCGAGAGCCGCATGGCGCTGACGGTGCGGCACCTGACGCATGCTGACGTCGGCGGGTACAGGTGCGTCGCCAAGAACTCGCTGGGGGAAGTTGATAGCGTCATCAGGCTATATGGTAATAATTATTATTTGCTTCAAAAGACACATTATTGAGGTGAACACAGTTATCAGCTCATTCGAGAGTAGCGTGGCGCTAAAGTTGTCTCGACTTAACTTGTGTGCTAACGAAAGCAATAAACAAACATTGGACATGTTGCACCAAACATGTCCAATGTTTGGTGCAAATTAATTGTTAAGTAAATTAACGCCTTACGGCAATTTTGTATATTTCTCAAAAAAGTCAAATAATTTTTTTTGATATCGCGTTGACTAAGGGCTGATTTCACCACTGAAACTGAACGCGATTAGCACATCTAGAACGCGTTCAAGAGCTGTCAGTGTCAAATATTCCATAACAATGATGACACTGACAGCCACTGACAGCTCTTAAACCATTGAGGTATTATTGTTAGTACAATAATACCTCAATGTCTTAAACGCGTTCTTAGTAGAAGTAGAAGCTTGATTTCAAAGCTAGATTTCAAACTTGAGCTCAAAGGGACCGTAGACCTTCGTACTTGATATTAATTTCAACTTGATACCTCCACGCGTTCCTAAGAAAAAGACCAGATAGACAGACGGACGGACAACGAAGTGTTCAGATAAGGGTTCCATTTTTCCTCTTGAGATACGGAACCCTAAAAAGCGAGAGGACAATTTCAATAAACTCATTTGCATTATAAAATACTTCAGGGCAAAAAAAGAAAGAAAACTCAGTTATTCTTTCACAAAATATTTTTCTTAGTTCGTTGCACATATAGTAAAACACAATAAAGGTTGAAGAGAGCATTGATTTTCAAACTATCTCTGCATCAAAGTAGAAAGCGAACAACTAACTAACAGCGAACTGCTGAAACAACAAGTGTACTGTAATTACTGTACATCGATACAGTTTGGTTAAAAACTAGACACACTTTCATTAAATTTCTAACATACCAAGTACCTAAACTGTTCAGTCGTTTGAGACAATGATGACAGCAACTACATTCGTAAATTCGTCCACAGAAATCCCGGGGCCCACAGTAAAGAACACGAGTCCTGCTAACAAAAGAGATGATTTCAAGTACTCAACACCGATAGAGGGGCCTGACAATCAATTCGGATCTGCTGACAGGTCGGATGACGAAGATGAACGAGACACCGCCACATACACCACCGACAGACATTCAAATGCATACAAACACGAAAACGTAACTAGAAACAGAACAATCCATTATCACCTGACACCAGGACAAAAGCTTAGCAATAAAGTTCGCAAAATTATTAACAAATTTGAAATGGAAGAGGACAACAACAGATGTTGTGTGCAATCCCCATATGTAATAAACTGTATTCTTTCGTTAGTAATTATTGTAGTACTAGATTATACGTAGAGAAATATTTGTGTTAACTGTTATTATACTATGTATGGATGTTTACAATGTTAACCTAACAATACTTCGGTATTCATTCCACTATATTGTAAGTTATGCGATGCAAGAGTTTAGCGCCTTCAAACATAATTAATTGAACGTTTTGAAGTGGATGCGAAATTGATATTGATGAGAGAGTTCCGTAGCTATGGAAATTAATATTCTATTGACGCGATATCGGTACATTACATTATTACCTGTTATAATCGAATATTTATAAAAGCTTTACCCGTTACCAGGATACGTGTGTTATATGATTTCAGAATTTAATGGATAAAATGAAAAAGGCCTACATTTCAGATGTGATTACTATTCAGCTATTCAAACTTTTCACTATTCGAAATTGTTAGAAATTTAATTTATGCAGCTCAGATTTTCATTTGCTTAAAACGCGATTCTCCTGTGTTTGATTGTTGAAAATAATAAAATCATATGTGTAAAGCTAGTTTAGTTGTGTATTATTGAATTGTTCTTTTGTAGTCCATGTTGGTTTACCTACTTATTTTCAATTACTTAGTTTCAAGATTAATCTTTTCTGGAGTTTTAGCTTTATTAAACCACATTTTATGAAGGTACATCAAAGTACACTATTTGACTAAGTAGTCCTAATGCTCAAACTGCTAACCTTCTCCTATAGCAACCGTTTGGCTAGGCGTTAGCTTAAACCACCGTAATTTTATGTATATTTTTCACAAGATTTTCATTCCAAAAGTGAGCATATGAAATGCTTGTCGCACACCGACAGACAGGATTTTTTATTAATGTAAATGCGGCTTTAAATGCGAATCCGTGGCAGATACAACTCTGAATGGATGTCGGTGACAATACTTTTCTGAATATTTAAAATTATCATCCCATACCATGTGTTGAGGGTTTTATTTCGTCTCTTACAGTTTGCTTTTGAATTTTCGCCTGTTATTTAATCTTTTCTTCTTTATTTTACTTTGAAAATTAAATCAAACGGATTTTCTGGTATTTTGATTACTATGCAAACACACATATAACTGTAGTTACATGATAATTTCACTGAGAAATTCCGTCTGCGCTGGTTTATTTTCCAACGTTATTTTGAAATATTTACTTTACCTTCTTTTGCCAAGCATGAATAATAATACATTTAGGTTATTTTATAGCGACTCCCATAGGATACACTTCTTCGTCGTATCGATGATTCCACATAACTATATAAGTTTCGGGAACTTAGCATTGGCCTCGCACACGTCTTTCATAATATAGGTGTTGTTGCACAGAGAGCAAGACAGGAAGTGAGGCATCCTTTGAGATGCAGCTCCACAATCCCATTGTGGATCTATGGAGTACCTCCACCAAACTTACATACAGGTATTGTAATATGTAAGGGACATCGATGCGCTAACTGTTACCAAGAATTTAGTACGTACATGATTCTAGAACCACCAGCGTTGAAGTTTAACGTCGTTTTTTTTTTTAAACTGCTTTTCCATACATTTTGACCGTGTAAGATATATATAATGTGGATGAAAAAGCAGATAGGAATTTAGGAATAACCGACAAAATAATTATAATAGAATTCATGGTCACAGTTTGCGCATCGATTACACCATGTAGATATTATGTGGAATCATCGAACTGGCGAAGATTTAGAAGAAGACACTTGTATTTTGTTATCTTCTTTTGTTTTCTGAGTCCGCTCAACGAGACTTCCAATCGTCACTTCACCAGCATGCCACAATAGAAACGGGTTTTGTCGCCGGAAAAACCCGTAGAATACCCGTTTCTATGATTGTCAGCTATGCGTGCTGCTCCGATTAAATTCGAAAATGTTTGTGCATATTGGGGCAAGTTTTCTTTAATTTTGACTGTATCTAACTAGACAAAACGTACATAAATAAACATAGTGTAAAACGTAGGCGTACTTTAAAACCTGATTTACACAGTGCGATTTAATTTCTTGTAGCATACCTACCATAATATGTTGAAGCAACAATAAAAGTTGCACCGTTTAAACAGTTTTTTGACGATGGCCGTCATTTGCTGCTTCGAGTTGATTATTTATGCCACAGGCAAGAAACTTGCATCGTGTAAATGGGGTTTATACATCATCGACACTATAGTCGCAATACATGTTGTGTGAAAGACAGCCATTCACAGCAATGGCAATAGTCAAAGAATCAGGGACGGAACAAAAATATACAGACATGTGCCCTGCAGGAGCATTTTAAACATTTACCCATCGTATCTTAAGTGAGCAGTGTGGACTAAGCTTCAGCCATACTTTGACAGTTGTTAGTTAACTTTTGTTGGAGAATTCTGTTTGAAAACCTTGCAGTTAATTGGTATTGCATAACCCCCTTTGTAGATATACCCTAATGGCCATTAAAGAATTACATAGTAGGTGCACCAAGATTCACTTATGTTGGGGGATGTTAGTTCGATAAATCACAGTGCACCGGTAGTGTATAGCTCCTGTGACAGATGGCGCCACGCGTCCCGTTCTCAGCAGAATACATTATTACTTTTAGTTAATTAAATACGTGATGCATTACGATAGGAAGCAATTTATTTACCAAAATAATAGAGGGCAGTAAATTTTTGATCACCTAATAAATTAAGATTTTTTTTGCAAATTCACTAAGAATCCAAGCAATACCTACAAACAGAGCTTTTCATGACTACACGGCATGATAAGCATAAAGTGGCTTATTAATGATTTTGATTAAAAAACAGTATTATAGGTTTTTTTTTCTAAATATGCATAATGCAGGAGTGGAATAGACTCTTCCAATGTATACGGCCAGGGAAATTAATAATTTATTAAATAAAAACACTCAGTCAATTTGCCGTGTTAAGCCATTTCATACAACTGTCATTCTTTGCTGTCACCTGTCAAGTCTGACAAGATGGCAAGTCCTGACAACTGTCCAGCTTGCCCGGTTTGTTTTGTTAACAACAAATTTTACTGACTTTACCTAGGTATATAACAATCAACTGCATTCAGATTTTCCAATCTTCTGATCTCATATTGCATATGTAGGTAACTGTTATTATCCTTATGTATCTTATAAACAGGTTATTTTAAGTCTCCACTTTACGTACCTTCATAAGAACAAAGCAAATGATTAAAAAAAAACGTTGTTTTTTAAAGTTATTGCTATATTGCTAATCATTTATGGAAGTAAAATACAAGAAGAATTGTATTTCCGCCATTTCTAATCCCATTCTAATATTCCAGTGAATAAGTTTCATAATTATTGTCATTATAAGAAACAGTTGCATTACCATAATTTTAATTGATAATAATTGATAATGATTAACTTTCATCCAAAAACTTGTCCCTATCTTCCATTAAACAATAATTATGATATAAAGAAAAAAAAAGTAGCTAAGCGTCCACACGTACCTACCTACAATAAAGGCGTTGCAAAAAGTAATCAACCCATTTTAATTCTCAAATCTATGCAACAAGACGAATGTTCTTAAAATAATGTAAAAAAACAATCTCTTTTGCTGTATACCTTAAAAAGAGGACAAAATATTATTATGTAAAGTTCATTATTTAACACATACATACATTACCTCTTGTAATTAGCGTTATTTGACCAACTGTTGTTAAAAGTAATAGATATTTCGTGGTCTCACCCTCTACTGGTACAGGCTGGTCAAGAAAATGATAAAAACTATGTACCTACACTAATTTTTGACATAATTTTAGCGTTTACCAGTAGCAGAAATAATTTGGGCATTGTTAATAAAGCCTGGGCAAGATAATTAAAAGTTTCTCAAACTATAAAATATTCTTTATCAAAATTAAAAAATGTAACCAAAACTTTTTGTGATCTTCGGACCTGAATCGCTAGATAGAACATGGCATTATAAATAAATGGATAAACAAATAAATTATTATTCTAAACATGTTGTTTAAATCGACACCCTGTGTTTTACAATGTGGTTTTAGAACCAATGTTGCATTCTGATTTAATGGCTGACACCATTTTAACAGTTCAACGGATACATTGGAACTAAAATGTTGTTTGAAATGCAACGATTTGTGAATCATTTGACACTCTTTGATAAGTTAATTTGCACCGAAAATTGTACAAATCATTGAAGTTTTCATAATATACACTCGGTTAGAATTAGCTTTATTACTTTAATCTTCTATGACGTCTGACGTCATAGCAGTTCTGTTTATATAATCAGTGAACACTGAATTAATAAGACTAAGGGCCAATTTTTCAATAGTCAGTTTTTTTTATAAGGAATAAAAAATTGGGCTTGATATAATTTCTATACAAAACTTCGGGAAACCGATATTTTTATTCCTCAGATAGGTAAATATTATCTGAAGATTGTAAAATCGACCCTAAAACGAGGAGAAGGAGAAGCACAACTACACGAGAAGATGTTATTAATGTAACTGTTAGTAAAGCGATTTAAAAAAAACAGCGAAAAAAACAGCAAATTACACTTTAACTCATCTTCATAATCAAAAACGAACTTCACGAAAAAATAAGTTTACAATGCGTAGTATTAGGTACAGTTTTTTTAACGTGTAATAGGTACTTCTTCAAGTTTCGCAAATGAAAAACTAAAAATACTGAATACCAAATTAATATCTGTACCAAAATTATCTGATAAAAGTGTCAGTGTTCACACTTTTATCAGATAATTTGGTACAGATTTAGACATTTATTCATCTTTATTGACAAGGTATCAACTTTATATCACACCACTTTTTCCATCAATTATTCTATGAATAACATCAATAGAATGTAACTGAAAAATCATCGACAAAAATTGAGGTTATAAAATTAACTTCAAATATTATTGTGAAATGTAAAACATTTCAAGGAGATTTAAAATTGGAATTTCGGGTTAAGTATCCCAGTAATCAAATCAAAGCACTCAATTTGCAATTGGCACTACAAATTGGCATCCACAGGTACTTTTCTGATCCATTTTTTTACATTTTCATCAGAAAGTTTTGGAGCAGACCATACACCCTACATTAGATAACAATACATATCACGTATCCACACGCCTGAAAAATAAGTGCCAACTCTCACGAGTCAAGTTCGAAGAAGCTCGACTTGCGGTTTGTAGCAAGTTTCTCCCGATGTGGCGGATTACCCGTCTTCCCTCATCTTCATTATACAGAGGGAACTTTCCCATTTTCACACTCCCGCCTACTCCCACACGAGACGGCCGTGTTTTGTTGCTATGTATGCAAATCAGGCGCTAAGTTCACAAACAAATAAACTTTTTGGTTATACAGAGACGTTAGGTTAATACGCTGTGGCTGCCTTGTTTAATTTTGTTGAAAAAAGTATTTTGATGGATTTTTTTTGAAGGGATAAAGTAACGGTACGGAAGCGACTTTTTTCTTTTTTGGTGTGTGGATTATTGGGACTCCTGGCTAAGTAATAACAGTCACAGTGGTCGCGCGTTAAGCCGTAAGTCTCGGCTAGTCGGTAAGGGTAGTGAGAAGCCCAAAAGTCTGTCAAGTCTTACCAGCAAAGGGAATCGCATTACTCAACAACTGAGTTGGTGAGGTCAGATAGGCATGCACTCAAAGGAAAATACTGGTATTCAACTGCACCCGGTTAGGCTGGAAGCCGACCGTTTAGAAAAGGCTAGGCAGATGGATGCCGTGTAGATTTGAAAATGCCTACCTAGGCTATAATTATACACATACACAACATTTTCTATGTTCTTGTTCATAATAGAATTAATATTTTATATTCCAGACATCACATTACACCTGTATTCCCCGGAGGGTTAGGCAGAGGTGCCAGTACAACCACATTTCGCCAGTTATGTTTAAGTCCCATCTAATAGGGGGTGAGCCTATTGCCATTAACCGGGCATAAATCCAGACTCCGGGCTGCTACTGAGAAACTCCAGATAGAAAAACCCCTTAACACTTTGCTCGACCTGGGAATCGATCCTAGGACCATGCTCAGCAGTACCATTTGCGACCGCTAGACCAACGAGGCATGAGATTGATATTAATAAAACCTACCTTAACCCCGAATTCTGACACGAAGTATAATGCCAAGTTATACCCACATCAATAAGTCAAAATATAAATAT
Source organism: Eupsilia transversa (assembly GCA_914767815.1). Taxonomy (NCBI): domain Eukaryota; kingdom Metazoa; phylum Arthropoda; class Insecta; order Lepidoptera; family Noctuidae; genus Eupsilia; species Eupsilia transversa. The sequence goes on from OU611874.1 coordinate 7,941,147, forward strand.
ATAAAGAGGTATAGGTTTTTTCTACTTTGATAGCTTAAAACTATACGAGATAAGGGATAACACTACGATGAGACCAGCCACGCAAATTGGTGATACCAAAAAGATATCAGACAGACGGTATCCCACCAAAAACATTTCATGTAAAGTAGGTTGCCAAGACTCACATAACGCTTTTACTGTCAAATATTTATCAGATTTAATGTAGAGCCAAGCCCCTTTTTTTTTTTTTTTTTTTTTTTTTTATTAAGCGGAGAAAAATGCCTAACGCATACCGCGCCGTCCGGGGCGACGGTTTGGTTATGTGGGGCTTGCACCCACTAAAAAACACCGCCGTGAGCCTACTATCGCCTTGGTGTAGAGCCAAGCCCCTAACTCTACCAGGCCTAACTCTATAAACCTTACATCTTGGTCAAAATGTATGGCTTAGTCGTTTCGCGGCTTAAGGTAAGGAATTAAGTCACTGGTATGTAATGCTGTGTCATGCAACAGTTCAATGGAACGGCCAAGCCATATATTTTGACCAAGATGTAAAGGTTTTTAGTGTTAGGCATGGTAGAGTTTTGCTCTACATTAGACCTGATAACTTTTAGTGAAAGCGTTATGAGTCTTGGCAACCTACTTCACATGAAATGTTTTTGGTGGGATTTTATTTCTTTTTGTAAGGTGTTCTATTTCTTTTTCTTATCTTATTATTGTTTGCAAATCCTCACCTGCATACCAAATTTCAGGTTTCTGGAACTTCGGTAAGTACCCTAGAGGTTTTATTTTGTAAACAGACCCGCACCCCCCATGACTAGGGTTGGAGGGTGAAAGTCTTTTATTTTAGCTGTTCGTGCGCAAATCTTAACCTGCATACCAAATTTCAGCTTTCTAGGACTTCGGAAAGGGACCTTGAGGTTTTCATCAGCGAGTGATGAAATAGACTTATTTTAGGTATTCATACTTGGGTCCAAAGTATAAAAGCTACACAAACGAAACTAACATTTAGTCATTAACATTAACATTAGTCTATTAACTACCTACATCTTATCTTGAGAATTTGAGGCCAGAGCCAGGGCCTATATCTAGGCTGAAACTTTGAAAATACGACGAAACGCCGCAAGCAAAGGCTAGTGCTAGTGCTGTTTTGTTTTTAGCTCATCTTGGCGGGGGCACTACCGTGCCCCTAGCTCCTTATTCTTCCATCACCAATCATTTTACTAGACGTGGTGAACAAGGCATTATTATCCATGGCGACTGACTATTGCAACGATCTTTCGGTAAGGTCAAGCATTGAAATACCAAGTGCTGATCTGATATGACTTTAATGATTGACCTTAAGACTTGACCGACCGCTTCTTCTCAAACGCCAACATAATTATTACGAGGCTACAAACTTATACCTACATCAAAATGAAACTTTTAATTGCCCCATCGTCACAATATCGCAAACTGTCGATTTCGCCAAACTCTCTACTCTAACTAATATTTAGATGGCACATAACACGTATGGCACAGTTTGTTCTCGCGCCGATCCATTGTACGGTTAATTAAAACTCCACTGAATTCCCGGTTGTAAATTTAACGTTTTTGAGTTTTTTTTACGGAACTTTTCGACAGAGCATCCAGTTTTGTTTATTTATGAGCTTTGGCGAGTGCGAACGGACGAAATGCTTCGCCGACAATATATTCACATTTATGTTTGCCGCTTTTTGCAATACCGGTTTAGGGACAGAATAACACACGTCCTAAAGCACAGCCTTTGTTTAGGACGTCTTTAAAAAAATATACTTAAACGTTTTGAATATTCAAATGTACTGAGAATACGAGTTGTCGTGATGTTTCAGCCAGTGCTGGGAAGCGGGGGATAATTTAATTATTTTGCTTTAAGCTTAACTTAATTTCAGCATCTTTTATTTTAAATTAAATATGAATCTGCCATTCATGTGTTGTATATCAGATGAAAATGAAATCATCTGTCTCTGTCTATGATTCGTTTCACCAAAGTAAAAATGTCTATAAAAACAGTAAATGTTTAAATCAATCTTTATTTACTGAATTGTGTTACTTGTTGATTGTTATAAACGGTCCAAAGGTACCAAAGAGACATCAACTTCCGACTACGCAAATACACTATAAAACAATTTCTAAGTAATTGTTGCTTCCTATACTCTATCTTCAAGTTATTTCTGATAAAAGATAAAATTAAAACCATATAAGACAATGTATATAAAACAACGGAGACACGGAGGGAGTAACGAGAAAATAATCAATCTTCCGAGTCCACTTGGAAGCAATCAACGGTCTGTTATTGCGTCCGTCCAATCCGATAAAAGAGCCGATATATCAAAGACGTCCGTGGTTCAATTACTAACCAATGTGCTATCTCTTAGAGGCAGCAAATCGAAAATGAAAATACTGGCTGCTCGCTGCAGGCCTACGACATTGCACTGAACGATAGGCTATGTCAACAACAGTGGCGATGTCGGGTAAATCGATACCCCGACATATTGAAGTGGATTTAGTAGAATGATAGGATTGTATTAACTGTATAATTTGTAGAACTACTCTTTATTTCTTCTGTGTCATGTCAATAAGAAATTCCCGATTTGCCTTCTTTATCCCTTCCTCTTAAAATATTTACGTTTTCAAAGTAAATTTTTATGCAGAGCATTTAATAACGCAATCAGCGCCAAAAATACCGCAAGTATCGCAAAATGATAAGTACTTCAATGTAGTTAATTGATTCAGGCGTGACTTGGAGGAAATTCATTATAAAATAAAATAGACGGAGATATATTTAGAAACATATTACTAAACGCTTAACTATTCCTAAAGAGTAATGCTGGAAGCAGAGACTTGTCACAGCGCCGGCGTGGCAACACATCGTGTTCGGGTTCGCGACAAGTCAATCGTCATCCTGAGGATGCCTCGTTGAGAGGTGAAACACGTGTCGATTTCTTACAGTGTTTTTTATTACTTAGTTCACTGTGTACGTGATGACAATGTGATGGATGACCATCATCAAAACTGATTCAATAAGCAGTGCAAACGATTTGATAATAGGGATTGGCTAAGGCTTTAGTGATTAACAAAACAACATACAATCCTGCGCTGCCCGCAACCCCGCGACCAGCGGATTCTACGTATGTCGCTGTAATTTTTTACAAACGCGAATGAAAGGTCCACTTTATTTTTTTTAATTTTGCTAAAATTTCACAACTTATATTTTCTCGTATTTACCTTTGCTGAAGTTTGGTGCTACTAATTTCAGTAATATTTTTACCTGTTACGAAATTAAAATATAATGCAAAATATAGACATTGTAAGAATTACTTTTATCTCCCTATTAATTTTAACCTTGTAATTGTAGTTTTTACTTCTTCCAAATTGTTTTATTGTTATAACCAAAAATATTTAAAGAGCTCTCATATTTTTTAGTCATTCATTTGTCATTTCTTACACACTTTTTTTATTTTTATTCTTTTGGCTTCTCATTATTGTTATTATGTTGGTGGTAAATGCGATACAACACTGATTGTTCAAAGATCTCTCCGGAAACTGCACCAATATCTATGAAACCCTCCACCATACCCTAGACTCAACAATCTCAAAAAGAAATATAATCAAAGTACAGCACAGGTTCATCTAATTTCGTAGGTGTCATACGTTGGGACATATTAACGCAATTACCTACGTGTTAAAAGGCTCGCCGAGTGCCCCGGGCGCCGCTCTCAAAGACATACACCTATTGAACACCGCTCACACCGCTTACATCGCTCACACCGCTCCGTGTAGGCTGAACACAATGAGTTTGCATATTGTGGTGTGGAGCACCGCTTTGGAAGGTAACGGGTTCTTCTTTGGAATTCTGTTTCTAAGAATTTAACGAAGGTTTGGTTTGATTCTGCATTTATCCTAAGATTAATTCTCTCTTAAACACTAGATTAATTAGTATTTTCAGGGTTCCATAGTCAAACAATTAATTTTTCTATTATGTTGTAGAACAAGAGCCTCCAGGAATGACGATACGGCTAAGTGTTCTTTCGGCACACCCTGGATGTTCAGGCTGTTCACCCTGGATGTACGCTACCATCCTGCCGACTCATTTTCGATACAAAAATGAATTTCGTATAGCCCGTGACAGAACGATAGAAGAAGACCATGGTCATCGAAAAACATATAGTAACACTAGCTTTTGCTCGCAGCTTCGCCCACATGGAGGTCGGGAATTATCCCACGGGGACGTACTACCAATGAAAAAAAAGTACACGAAAATAACAACTTGGGGGAAACATGCGTCACATCCTCGCAAAACGTAATCGCTCAGCATAATGCTGGGTCGCAGCATTATGCTGAGCGATGGCCATTTTGCAAGTTTTCAGCCCCATTCACAGCCCCAGCGCTGGTTTTCAGCGACAGCCAGCGTTGACGTGATGACGTCAATCGGTGCAGCATATAATGAACCGTGAGAATGAGAGTTAAAATAGTCCTATGACCTAACCCAGGTCATGGTCTAACTACCTGTGCGCGAAATTTGACAGACAGAGTTACTTCTACATTTATAATAATATGAGTATCGATAGTATGGATATTCCTCATGAGGTTACTGTGAGAGACGTGATTTCACGGATCAAAAAGTTACAGTAGGTACATGGGTATTGATCCCAGCCGGAGTACCTACACCCAGGTACATGCCAAGCATATAGGTATTAATTTTAACATTTAAGACACTAATTTGACTTCGAAGAAGATGGAAGTTGCTTAAAGATTCATTCAAAAATTAAACGAAGTGTATTTCGCTTTCAGTCGCCTCCCAGATTAAACCTTCTAATAAGGTTCCCGCCTTCATACTAAATTGTTTTAGTGTGTTTAACGGCCAATTTGAGCAAGTTCGAGCTCATTTTCTATACATAAAGAGAAATTACGTCATTTGTTTCTTGTTCCTTTTTATGAGAGTCTTTGTTATGGAATATTTACTGAGGGTTAGTGTTTCGATTTACTGATGATAATCTTGAATACATCGAGAGGATTCGTGAGGCATATTGTTTGTTTACAATTCATATTGTTAGTGCTCATACAACTTGCTGTTAATAAGAATAGACTAGTTCATACAAGAAGTTGTTTCTGTCATTTATTTCTTAGATTCGTCAATATTCAATGTCTTTTGTTGTTGAGCCGATTTAGGAGCAATAATAAATGTGGACCAATTTGTGCCTAGAAATAACACACGGACCTAAGCCTACCTAAGCCTTAAATATATATGTGTATGTTGTGAATGTTACATTATATATATTTTTGCATTCTGTTGGATTAAAATCTTATACTATCTTTAAACCCAACAGTAGTTGATAATAAAAATAAGTTAGCAGAGTACACGCACATTTCTCCAGTATCGGGGAATACAGGCGTGATATTATAATATGTAAAAAAATGTATGTGGGTTTCTACTATAAACAACATAGGTATCTAAGTGTAGATACACACTACAGACCCATCTTTTAAAGTTTACGACCACAAACTTTATAAAAAAGGCATCGCTGCACCGTTTATCAAAAGTCGCGCAAATATCCCGACCGAAGGTTTACGAGCCGGTTCCAAGTTCTCAACACAGGAGTGCACAACTTTAGGTAGGCGTTACACAATGCAAGCTCTAACGAAATTCAGTTGTAGTGGAGCAAGTGCTCCAATTCATCGAGACTAAAGTAATGTGAGGAACTGAGCGGATTTAGGTTTCGGAGCAAACGAGCGACGCAATTGTTTGCCCAAATCTGACAGCTGTACCTAATATCCAGCTGGTAACTAGTTTCAACTATTTCGAGCTCGGACCTATGGTATTAGAGTACGAAGTACAATGAGATAGAAATCTGATCCTACCGACACATAATATACTAAACTAAACTATTTGATGTTAAGCTTCCTACTGGAATCTCTGTAGTATCTTGTGCAGGCATTAATTTAATTGATGTCTGTGATAAGTGATTAGGTAGGATAGTTAATTATTATAGCACTACGTAGACATTATGTCTGGTAGTAAAAAGCAAGAGGCAGGCAGCAGGAAGTAAAAGAATCTAAAAGCGTTTACTACGTTATTCATTTTTACGTTTATTTATTCTCTTTTCCTTCAACCACTCTGTTGAGAATTATAACTTTAGTACTAGTGCTCTTGTTCCACTATGTATATTAAATGTCTTGAAGACTCATTTTTCTGTTACTTTCTCTAGGAAAAATCTACGAAGGAAAAATATCGTGAAAACTTAGTAATACAAAAATTAACATTTTACTTAACGATGAATGTAATGGTGCGGCGTTCAATTACGACGTAAAGGATAATTAATTTTGAAAGAAAGTTAAGTGCTGTAAAAATTAATCGAGTTAAAGAATATTAACGGCACGCGTTGCACGGAATTGTATTAAAAATAATGGAAGGAGGAACTCACTTGGTTTTAATTTTTTTTCTTGATTTTTAGGTGACCAAAATGCGAATGTTTGGAAGTAAAAGAAACCACTGATATTTTATAATGTAAAAGAATAAACAAATTGTTTATATAGAGCCAGGCTGGCCAATAGATTTTCCAGGTGAGCCACATTTCTTAAAATGTGGCGGCGCCGGGCCACCACTACTAAGATATTCATAAGATCTATACACAAAAAATACAAAATATGCTTTAATTGAATTTGTTCGTTAGTAATTTGTCGATATTAGCGCCGGCTAGCTGGCCGACCAAAGTGCTGGCGGGCAAATTAAAATGCCTTGGTTTGCCACGTGCTGTTGTTTGGCCGGCCTTGTTATAGAGTATCATTTAGGCATCTATGGATTATTTATCTATCTATACTTATTATTAATAAAACAATTGCCGTGCGTCACTCTCGCAAAAACTAGAGAATGGCTCGACCGGTTTGTTTTTTTTATATTAAGTACTGGGTTGGTCTAAAGAGAAAAGAAAATTAGGAAAAATCCAAAGAAACAGCCGAAAAATCGAAATTTTGTATAGGAATGCGGCCAATATTATCGCACTCACGTGGTACGAGATTCACCGGGTCAGAGTACAACAAAGGAATAGTATTTTAAGGAAACTTGCTAACTTACTTTTTGCTTACAAGTTTTGCGGGAAATGTAAGGCCAAAGCTAAGTTTAACTAAAGTTACATGCGTATAAGTATAGAGCTCATATGTAGGTATGTTCGGACTATTATTCAAATAGTGTCCTATAGAAACTGTTGTCAGAACATTGGACTATAGTTATGTACTCGTAAACTCATTTGTCTGTGTCACCAATGTACACCTGCAGGTACTTTGAACGCAGCATCGTTCCAATAGTTATAATTAGGTACCTATGATAAGCACCTATTTAAGGCATTATTTTATAGGTATGTAATGTTCAACGAGCATCGTGTTTACAATAATACAGAGCAAAGTTCTTCATGAAGCGGTAAGTATAAAATATCCAATAATAGGTAAACAAATAATGTTTTATTATTTTAATAATCCTATGTGCACTAAGTATACAGTTCAAAAAACAGCACGATAGTTAAAACTATAGTTTGTTCCACAAGCATCTGATTAAAATGTAAAAAAATGGAACAGAAAACGTACCTGTGGATTCTAACTTGTAGTGAGTCTTAGGGCAGATTCAACCAAACAGGAATAAATTTTATGCGCGGAATAAGCCTTCTCTTCCGAGTAAATATTAATTTTTTGACAGTTTCTCCATACCAAAACTGTCAGAAGTAAATCTTATGTCGCGGATAAAATGTATTTATGTTACAAATTGAGTGCTTTGATTAGTGCCAAAATTCTAATTTGAAATCACGTTAAAGAATAGAGGTTAACTTTATAACTTTTGGTCCATGATTTTTAAATTACAATTTAATCATATTATTCAAACAATAATTTAATTGTTAGAAAAAGTGCAAATACAGATGTGTAAATACAGATGAATATGTGACGTGGTTCCGTAGGAATTTAACCCAAACAGGGTTTGTTTAACAGATACTTTTCGAACAGTTCATACGCCTACATTCTTCCCCTCCGGAAGCAACACTACTGAACCTACCATTAACCACTTTAAAAAAAACAAAAAGAATTTACAAACAAGCATCCGACCAAAGTCTAAGTGCAAGTCATATCAAAAGCAATATCTGTTAACCGCGGTGTGTGAGTCGGCTGAAACGTGCCAAAAAGCCAAAGAGAGCGCATCCATCGTTTCGCGCCCATGTCCGCTATTGCGCCTGACAATATTTTATACAGCTGCGAAAATTGCAACCGCCCTCCAACTTTAACAATTTACACGCTCGTGCCGCCGTCGCTTGCATATTGCTACGGTAAGGCTGCGGCATATTGTATACGTGCGTTCCAATCGGGTGGTGCCTTTTCAGTTTGAATAAAAATCTAAATTCCAAGCGAGGGGTGACAAAAAAATATGTGAATTCAAATTCATTTATTTTTATTCTACATAAACCTATAATACGAAACGACGATTATGAAACATCAGAAGCTAGGTGCACGGTGCCAATTGTTCGTTTCCTTTGGAGAAGAGCCGGCGAGAAATTCCACGGGTTTAAAAAAAAACAGATTTTTGACGGAAGGATTCTATAGCAATATCATATTCCGACTGCACATTTCCCAGTTAATATGTGGTCTTCCATTGGTATCTTCCTATCAGCCAATATCTCTGTATTCACCATCTTTCTAGTAATATCATCCATAATAATATGAGCAATCAGAGTAAATACTTACAAGATTTCTGTATAAGGTGTATGTGAGCTTAGGAGGTGCCACAAAGAGACGATCATAGAAACCTATGCCAACAGTCCTTTGATCAAATGTCAACGGAAGCTCGCATGTCGATCTGCGCTCGAGTGCCCACTTTGGCCGTAGTAACCGGGTCTGCTTACAGGTGGGCGGAAACAGGCCGAAAGCACAACACAACGCCTTGTCATTAGTAACTATCAATCAACTGTAGTACGAGAGACGGCTCGTATGAGCTAGTGACCCGAATCACTTGTCATTACATTGCGAATACAGCTGCAATTCACACGTCGTATCGCTTCAAGTGTGCAGTCAAAACATGCCCTTATAGACTTCCTTCTCCACGTTTCTCTAATTCTGGGCTTAATTCCCCAGCAATAAAGACTATGACTTTCCACAGCAATTATACAGTCACAAACAACCTTTTTAGATTTACAACGTATTACGCGAGAAATAGTGGAACAAAGGCATTTAGATGTGCTGCGTAAGTTTTTAAATCAAATTAATAAATTAACTTGCATACTCGGTTTCGTTCATTATATTATTACTTTTAAGATTTAAACATTTTTGAAGTTATGTTTCAAACTCTTGGGGACTCCAGTCTATTAGCATACTCAACTTATTATATTCTCACTGCTGGGAAACAGGCTTTCTCTGTGTGGGAGGAACTGGGCCGTCCACCACGCGGGCCCATTGCTTGTTGGTGGATGTCACATGTCTTCGAATTGTCCATTCTTGGACTTGCCGGTTTCCACACGATGTTTTCGTATTAGCAGCGGTAAAACCGCGAATTAGTCTCGATTCGTCCAGAGCACTCTGGTCAGTAAGCTGCACTGTTTGTCATTTTTATCAAAGCATTAGCTTACATTATCATACAGCTTGTGCCAAAACCACAGAACACCAAGTCTACTACACCTAACTATCAATCTATTCTGTAAAAATCTCACCGTAAAAACTTAGGAGAAGTGAGCTTGTAGTGAGCTGTTAATAGTGTAAATACCTTGCATCAAATCGAGACTCAATTCAAGCTTAGTTTACTTATGCCCAAGAAACAAAAACAACAAAAAAAGACTTAAGGCAAAAGAATCTCTAAAACGAAGAGGTCTTTCCCTTGGGGTGGAGGAGGAAATATTATTTGTATAATTTGGTACCATGTTAACCATGCGGCTCTCCGTGGAAGGAAGGGCAAGTTGCCCCTAAAGGCAGAAGCCCTTCGTCAGTCACGTAGAGCCATACGTGACGGGATTAAAGATTTTCAGTGTGAAAATGATAACATATCACCGGTTTTGATAACAAGTTCGAACAACTCGATTGTTTTTCCTACACCACAATATGAAGAAATAAAACAACCAATGAAGAACGAATCCGTTTCAGTGTTACTTGGAATGACATAAAAGGTTTTGATAGAAAACTAAAACCAGTTACTTCATTCGTTTTACATATTATTCCGAATTAGGAAATATATAATTAATACTTCTTTAGAGTGAAATATGTATATTATTATTTGTTGTGTTTCTATGACGTCCTTGCCAACGAAGCAAAATAAAGAAGAAGAAACTTATCCACAATGATAATCAGCCTATAATGTTCCCACTGCTGCTGGGACACTGGTCTCCTCTCAGTGAGAGAGAGTGGACCACAATTACCCCAGGCGGGCCCAGTGCGGGTTGATGGTTGTTACATGTCTTCAATTTTTTCTAGGACATGCCGGTTTCCTCACGATGTTTTCCTCACCGTTTTGAGAGCAGTGGTGATGAAATAAATTACACAACATAGCCTAAGGAGCGTACCTGCCTTTAAAAAAAAAGTAGATCCTTGATAAAGCTGGATTTTATTTAAACTTCCAATCGCACTTTACGATTCGAATCAAAAATACGGAGAATCCAATTAAACTTGTCAAAGTTATAAATATATGAGCCCCCAAGTTAGCATACAAGCTTATCAAATCGGATACCGAACCACTGGCCCAGAAACGATGGCAAATGAGATATTCACTAACATGCGACAGAAAATATGTTTAGCTATGAGTATACGTTTATTGGAATTGAAAATACGAGGTTTCGAGTGAGCGATAGTTCTGTGGTTTCACGGATCGTAAGTAGGCTTGTGTTCACCTTAAACTCGGGGGTTATTGTGGTAAATGAATATGAGGTAATGATAATTTGATGAAATTATCGCTCTATTTTGTAAATAAGTATTATTTAAATTGATTATTCGATACCATATACTCTCCATCTAGTTCGAGTATTTAGGTATGTTGAGTAATAAATTAATGGTAGAATAATTTAAGAATAGTTATTTCATGTGATTATTTTAAAAGTAAAAATAATGCAACTACAAAACCGATATAAAATTAAGGATGCATCCGATACCAATACCGATGCCGATATATCGATGATACTCAAAGTTTGCCGATATATCGGCGTCGGCGATATTTTTATGGCAGATTCAATGATACTTTTCAAATTTCGCGCTTTAAAAATGTGATGTAAGCACGAGTGTTGTCACGTCTTATTAACTTATCTCAACCTGTCTATAGTTTTAAACGGTTTTATTTAGTTTGTCCTGTTATTTGTTCTTTTAATATTAATTAAAAAAATAACCTGACTAGTGTTTTATTTATTTTACCTTCATTTTAAAATCCAATAAGCGTATAGGTAGCGGTATCGGTATCGCCGATATTTTTATAAGAGCATCGGTATTGGTATCGTATCGGCAAAAAGGCGTATCGAGGCATCCCTAATAAAATCGATTATTATTCATGATGAGGTAGGAAAATTACTCATTAGAAACCCGAATACGAAACAATTACATTTCACAGGATTCCTCCACAGTTATGTTTATTACTCATACGTGGTTAGGTTTAAACAGTGAATTGAAATAAAGCCGTTACATAAAAGAATATTTTCATGTTATATTTTTATATCTTTTTTTCCAAAAAATAGAACCTACTTAACCAAGGCCCTGGTTTTATCAGACTCAACACAGCACATTTATTCAAATATCAGTTGTGTACATAAAACTCGGCGAGACGGGACAATTGTTTTTGAAACGAGAGGCAGATTTCAACAAACGTAATAGTATTTATGTTCCTAAAATATACAAACGAGGGGACATTTTTTTTCTCTAGCGCTAATCCAGACGACTCAACACGTACCTATGATATTAGCATGCGGAGAAACAAATCCAATCTGCCAAACGCGTGGTGGTAACAAGACGCGAGAACTTTGCAGAACTCGGCACGTATACGGGAAACGAGAGCGTGTATAGATACATACAAACTTATCTGTACTACACTACACATTCTTATGCCTAAGGAATAAGGTTAGGAATTGTTCAAACGGATTGTACAGTAAATGTAGTGCACATAGGTGTTTCTGTTCAGCTAGGAGTATTTCTATTCTCTACAGACATGAATCACTTGCGCGAAGTAATGCACGCTCGATGCTATTATCGTATATTCGATATAATAATATTATTTTTGTTGCATTTATTGAGAAAAATAACTTTTTAATTTTATCTTATCTACATTTATATCCTGTATGTAGCAAACAAATTCAAGCAAGCTAATTCTTCGTTTTGGTAAATGCATAAAAGTGTAGCAAATATAATATTAAACAAAACCAATAAAGTCACGTATTATAAATTAATATATATGGCTTCTACAACTACCTACATGTCAGTACATAATAGGATAGTAGATACATTCAGTAAATTAACTTTTTACCTTTATCATACAATTTATTTCGAACAGTAAGTACCAGCATTTCAACATTGAGGATGTTATGAAATAAAGCAATGCGGTATATTTATAGCAATTAGAATCTCTGGCTATGTCAATTCTTATACTAATGAATGACATCAGCAGCAGTGATTATAATATTATTGTATTTTTTTTATTTATCCCTAAGATAAGATATTTAAAAACAGCGACATCTTTCGGAAAAGTCATCAACCATATACTTCGAGTGTTAGTAGTGATTTGGTGAAAGAAATTATTTAATTGCGTCCGCAATGCCCTCTTTAGGAAATAACTTAACATCAATGCGCGACCGCTTACTAGCGCCATCTATAGGAAAACAAATAAATCAAGAGGAAGCTTTGCTACGTCAGTGCTACGCTGCGGCCGCGTAGCTTCGTAGTGCGCTACGAAAGCGTAGCGTCTATCTACATAAAATAATTTTGGCGATCAAGGAAGTAGGTTTCGCCAAAAAGTTCGAATGTTGCAGATGGCGTTGTGTGTGCAGCGAAGACTTTGTAGCTTCGAGGTTTGAATTCCTGAAAAACAGAACTCCTAGGGAGTCTAAAAGAATCGCAGCAAATTTTCAGTAGATGGAGCTTTTGGACCCGTGGGCGGTTTTTCCTTCTGATGAGCAACAATATTAAGAAAAGCAAGGACTATTGATCACAGTAAAATGATACTTTAATATCACGCAAATAGTATGTAGAAAATGTCTCCTTTATTGCTATTGATAAAAGAACAATATCAGTTGAGAAGATGAAAGTCAAAATATTTATAATTCTTGCACGGGCACTGTCAAAGGTAAATAGCGTCATTAAAAAAAAAAAAAGGATCATTCCAGGTTTCCTATATAATTTAATGAAATGTTTGTTATAAAAATACAATCATATACCGAGTTTTTGGCGCGGCTCGAATGCGTTATATTATAACCTATAATGCTATACGCTGTTTCTATGCAAGTCTGCTTTTTATAAAGTTGCAGACTGACGAGAGTGGGTACCATTCAAAAAGTGAGGAGATTTTTAGCTGTTTATTATTTATTTATTTAAAGCTCATGTACACTAGTGGTATACATAGGCGGACTTAATCCCACCAAGCGTTCAGGGTTTCAGTATGTGTTTTTTAAACCTATTAAATACAACCTCTGGTAAAGTCAATCGGCTTAAGCAACCTGAGACCATTAAAAAACGAATAATTATGAAAACAGTCTAAAAACGTTGTCAAAATAACAAAATCAATTCTAATTTCAATTGCGCTCCTAAAAATAATTTATTGAGTAAGTAATGCAAAGAATTGAAATGGTAATAAAATACAAGAACTTAGTAGGCACCCGATAAGGTCCTAACAAGTAGAGTTCAAGATAAAGGAAAGTATTAAAATTCTCAATGCATTCGACCAAATGAACCAAGTTTTTACAGATGTTTGAATACAACATCCAAGGAGACGGCATGTAAACTAAGAGTATTTTTAATAACTTCAACTTTTTTTGTATCATGGTATTGTAAGTACCTACTTTAAAATGTTGGCAAACGCATTTATATATGGTTAGGTACTTTTTAAGGTTAAACGTAATTCTTTAACGATTTTGACTACAAATACATCGGGAAATCCCTTTCGTTTGCAGCAAAAAAAATATTATCAAAAAAAATTACCAATCAAAAAAAATTCCGGTTAGATTCTCAGTTGTTATGCTGTTCTCAATCTTGAACCACTGTTTATATATATTTATATATTAACTGTGTATTTAAATATTTTATCACAATCAACTGTGGGATATAGACTTTCTAACAGCTTAATTCAAATCAAATCGAAATAAAAAATATAACAATGGCTACTCCATTCAACTGCTGTCATGGCGCACGATGGAAAACAAGAGCACCTATTGAACTTCCTAGTGATTAGGTTTGTGTTTTATTTTTACTTTCTACTTTCAACGCGTACTACGAAGAACTATTTTAATTATAACGTTAATACTGTAAACAGTGAGTAGGTGTTTGAACTATTTTCACTGAGTTTTTAGTCATTGAGTTTGTTTGCTTTACACGCTGGTCATTTTGGGCTAATGTTCAACACCAGTATACATAATTATTTTTATTAAATAATAATCCAAGCAGCCACTCTTATGTCCCAAGCATTGTTTGACGATTGTCTTCACTCAAAAGCTTGCCCACTCCACATCCCGCGTAACATCATTTAGCTGACTTTTTAAAATGTGGACTTCAAAAACAAATCCTTTTTATTTCCTATGTAACTTGATTATATTATGTCATTCTGAACACTATACCTATCGAACTCCAGTTCGAAAAGTCTAGACCATTTTTTGTATAAGCCTCATGTACAATAGAAACTATTATGTTTATTCCTTTGAATGTAACTAAAGAAAAGAAAAATAAAAAACGCCAACAAAATCCCAACCGTAATAAATCCGGGGCGCGCCTCAAACGAAGTAGCTTAATAATTTCATCTCATAATACTTTTTCGTTTCTTCGGGTACCAGGGCCCCATAGAAAAGTGGGGTACCTACTGCATAGGAGTGAGCTGCATAGCTGTTGTAATGTTCAACTTAATAACATCTAGGTAGTGAACGTCGCAGCAATTATTGCTACATCCCAAACGTCTATAGAGACGTGCTTATGTTCTAAATATCGAGGAATTTTACTCCTACTGATCGTTAGCATAATGAGATAGTTTTTATGGTGTTTTAATTGATTCAAGTCTTTGTGCAAACCCCATATAATGCTAATCATTTAGTAGGCTTTCTTCAATAATATCTATGCGACCAAAATTCTATTACTAAAATAGAAACAGAATCTTGTTCACTGTATTCACTAACAAGTTTACTCATTACGCCAGCGTTAATCCAATGAAACCGAACACAAACGCAGTTATAATACTGCCACACTGCAAATCACATCGCTGCAGCCACTTTCGCAGTGAATTTGGCGGATAAAATTTACTATATCCTAGATATCGATAACCGCCTGGGGGCAAGGCGCAGCACTGTCTCTGGTGACTTATGTTCGCCTAGTGTTAATTTCACGACGTCGTCTGACAAATTCACTCGAGGCGTAGCGCGCACTCTCACACCTTTTTAATGGCCCTCCAGACCCACCCCTAGATCCGCCAAAGGCTTTCTTTCTAGAGAATTAGTTCATAATAGCTGCAGCACGGTAGTTAAGTTTACTTCGCTGAGTTGTTAAGGCTCTCTTATTATCTCGTTATTGTAATCTGCTTATTTCTTGTTGTTTTCTTCTGTTTTTCTACCCTTTATAGAGTAGCATTTTGTTAAAAACGAGTGTTGCGTGCAGAATGTGTTATTAGGGTTCCGTACCCAAAGGGTTCCCTAGACTAAGCCTCAGCTGTCCGTCCGTCCATCCGCCTATCTGTCAGCGGGCCGTATCTCTTGAACCGTAATAGGTAGACACTTGAAATTTTCACAGATTATGTAGGTATTTCTATTTCCGCTATAACAATTAATAACATAAATTAAATACAGTTAATAATTAAAGGGGGTCCATACATAGTAGGTGATTTAATACAATTCATTTTCTTTTACCTTTTATTATTCTTATAATAACAATAATCCATTTATTATTAATAGGCATATTTTTTGCTCAATCTTAAAAAGGTATGGAACCCTTCTCGTGCGAGTCCGACTCGCATTTGGCCGGCTTTCTACGTTAGCGAGCTTTATACTTCACGCGTTTAAAAGTGAATATTTAAAAAAGCCCAGTTTAAATTCAACGTGATTTTTACAACTGCTCAATCCAAAACCAAGTCAGTAAACACTGTCTTCATATTAATTCCGCCGTACAATAATAATGCTACCTACTAAATCTAAATCAAAAGCTTCTAAAAAATATTTACTGTAACATGCAAAAGATGTTCTGAACTCGAGACAGTTTGCATGAAACTTTGCGTCTTAAATATTTCTCTTCAAAACTGCTTTAACACCTCAAAATGTACAAACATAGAGTTCAAACTCGCGTAGCATATTGTGAAAGTTAGAACAAGTATTTTTTAAATGTAGTTGCGTGTTCCCTGGGCGTACTAACCGTAGCACTGAATAAGTAAACGCCCGGAATAAATCAAGTTAATTGCGTCGGAGCACCTCCTTGTATGAGGCACAAGGCCTCAAGTGCAGTTTCGATAGATAGTTATATTGCTTGCATCCGGCACCTCTCTATTTTAGAAGCCTTACCATCATATTTATGGTCGGGAAAGGAAGGTTGTGAAATATTTCAGTGCAAGTTGTCATCCTTAGCTGTTGGTTTTTTTATGAGATGTGTCATGGTTTGCGATAAGTTTAGTTATCTATCTTTGTTAACTTTACTTTGGCAATAAGCAATAAAACGTACATGATTTTACGCTCCGTACTTACTTACATAAAAAATAAGTTGTTGGAAAAGTGATACAACTTTAGTTTTGAAAAGTAAAACGCTGCTATTTCACACTAGATAAACTTCATTTGAAGACGGAATTTTAAAATCTACATTCTTTGAAGAACTTAATTTTTCACAATTCCAAGCATCTTACTAGTTCATAGATTCTTCAAATCACTGAAGGTGTAGGAGGTCTATATTAATAAATTAGGTACCTATATTATTTTCCATCGTATTTTTGCAATAAATAGGTAAATTCTCGATACTTTAACAGTCAAAAAATCAAATCAAATAAAAAGGAAACATCAGACATAATAAGTTTAAATTAATTGAAAAAGTATTTAACATCTAAACCAATGAACAAGAAAGGATTGCTTACTTCAGAAGCGTGATTAAAACTTTAGATTAGCTTCCAAATGAAGTTTCAATAAAAAGCACCAATATTGAACTATACATTTAATTTGAGCGAGCTAAACTCACCCGAAAATGCTAAACTCGTGAAGTTGAAAACTAATAATGCAACTTGTGTAACTAAAGAGTAGGGAAGGAGGTTTTAACAAAAACTAAAGCTGCCTCCAACTACGTCAGGCATTCTTCTGTGCAAATATTAAATACATTGTTGAAAGATTACGGCTAACGGGCTATTGGAAGTTGATTAAGAAGTTTGTTTGTTGTTAATAATTTTATAAGATTACGTTTATGATGGACGAGTTGAGTAAATAACTTGTTGTAAAAGAGAGCGCGTTAGAAATAAATATGGTTATATGGATGGTTAGATAATAGAAAATTAGATGTATCATAGATTACTCTTTGTTATGTACGCAATTGAGAGACAAAACTGGAGAAAAAAAAAGATGCATAGGTACAGCGACAATTATTCGATTGATTGTCTACAATTTGTGTTTCATAATAGGTACAGTATCAATGTGCAGCTACAATTAAGTAACCAAAGTATAATATGTTTTGTGACTACATAGTGATAAAATATTATAAAACAAAGATTGTAGACAATTAAATGAATCCTGGTCAATGTACATATACATCTATTTGAGGCTGACTGTACCATTTACATAACCATTAAATCGCATACTTAAAACATAATTACATAAAACATAATTACTTATCTATATAATAATAATCGTAAAACAAGAGCAAAGAACATATAATGATCGATTTACCGATCGATGACCGATTTTTCTGGGATTTCTAGGCAGATAAATACTCAATACTTTGCATTCCACAATGTCTGTGCTTAGGTGGTAAACATTTACTTAGGAGTAGGGATGAGGACTTATCATTTTTATAGAAGACTCACAATGATTATTTTATGCAGAACTAGCTTTTGCCCGCGGCTTCATCTGCGTGGAGGTCAGAAAATATCCCAAGAAAACGTACTACCCGGATAAAAAACATCCTATGTCCTAACCCAGGTCAAGGTCTACCCATGTGCCACATTTCTTCGCATTTATAATATTAATAATAATTTACATTATTAGCGATACACCGTGGTAATTTACATTAGCGATAAATACTTTCAATTCATTAATTCAGAAAAGTTTATTAATTTAGGTATCTACAAACACACGATAAATTGAACTCTAAATAAATGTATTTACAATAAATGTTATTTGTTCCGTCTAACATTTAAATGTATGCAATATTACCAAACGCCAAGGGCTTTAGAATTTAGTTGAAATCATTTATTTACTAAAAACCAACGTTTGTTAGAATAAATTATAACACCAATAAAGGGAATTATTGTACCAATTGAATTTTATATAATATTGGATATTGAACAATCCCACAAATGTTGGTACCAATACGTTTCATCAAACTTCATTTGTTCAGCGTAATTCCTTCGATCAAAATAAGTTCAGTTCAAAAACCTACGGTTAATTTACGTGAGTATAATACCAGACTATTATAATACCACTGCATGGCAAAGGCCTCTTTTCATTCAAAGAAGGAGCATTGATCACTAGTCACCACGCTTGCTCAAGGAGGGTTGGCGATTTAAGATTTATTTTAATTATATATCTAGGTTTCTTCACGATGTTTAACTTTACTGACGTCAGATGCTTTGTAAAATAACGTTCAAGTGACTCTGTATGTATACCTTCTTCATGCTATTTCAAATTTAATTCAATCGTAAAAATGTCTTTATAAGTTTCGCCATTTTGTTTTATTTAATAGTAGGCTCCTCAACAATGAGTACAATGTTACTTTACAATTTGTACATTGCAAACTTAAATCTTAGCGCCTAATTACTTATAGAAAAGCGCTGTGTGCACTACATTATGCGTAGATAATAATACAATTAATTAATATTGAAACAATTACTTATTTAGTTTGTTTTTTTTATTAAAAGCTAAATTGATAACAAGTATTCATAGTATTTTTGTTCTTACAACAAGTGCGTTATGGTTTTATTCAATTCAGTCTTCTGCAGACCTCTGCTGTTTATTACTGTAATTGTAAGTGTATTTTATTTATTCCTACAAAACAGAGAAGCCGTGACAAAAAGCGAATAAAAAACAATAAAAATCCTTTCAGTAACTTCAGCACCAAATGTAAACAAAGCAAAATATGATGTCTATCAAATAAGAATTCCAACCAAGCGCATTTTTGCTACCAGCAAATAAAATTATGAGACGAATGAGAGCAAAACGCAAGTTGATTTTAATATATGTACGTATTCGCGAGGATCGCAATCCTGGCGTTTAAAAATGCTGGCATGCTCCCCCAAGCTTGAAATTACATTCAAAAGGAAAGCAATACACTTTTTATTCTATTAAATGGGTTTCATTTGAACTATGGAACTGCCGATGGAAACCGTTCCACGAAAGTAACTGTAGCTATACTTACTTGATCTGGTACACGGAAATATTAACTTTTTTAATTGTATTGTAAAACTTTATTTTACTGATTTTTTAATGATTTGTTTCAGCCTATGATTTCTTAAGAGTAGGTAGAGTAATAACTTTAAGTTAAGTACTTAAAAATGTTGTGACGTAACAAATCAACGTACAGAGTAAGGCGGTTCGCGTAAAAATGTGGAAATCATCGCTTTGCCCTGTAAATTTTTATGGGCGAAAAGTAATGTAAATACAATAGGTACACCTCTATCTAACCCTTCGGGGAATTCAAGTATGATGTTCTGTTATGTTAATTAAAAAGAAAGTTATAAAATTTAACGTCCTTCACTTCTTAGTTAAGGTCGCAATTTTTTTACAATCTCAAAATATTTATTTCCAATAATTTTCGTACCGTTAGTAAAACTTCAGTTTTCAGATTCTTTTACACTTCAGTAACCCAGGTAAACTACAAATATATTTCCGTATGTACCTTGACTGTGTTGCAGCTTTGTATATTTTACTTTGACTGTTGGTAAAGGAATTTTCAAGCACTCGATAATTCGACGTGGTTGGCAGTTTCATTCTTTGCAATTTCATTCTTCACAAGCATCATTCACTAGTGATTCGTGTGGGAATTGTTGGTAAAATAATTAGATACTGTGTTAACATTTCTTTGAAAATTAACGTAGCAAAAATTTCCCAATAACCTTTTTTTTTATTGACTCTGCCTTTTCATACCCAAAATATTGAATAATCGGGGCTATGCTTAAAATCTGATTACCATAACTTAAGAAGAGTTAATTAAAAAAAACATGAAAACCGATAGTTGTCACTACCACACGAAAATCAACAATTCACTTCGTGAAATACCCCAATTTTCCACATGAACGCAGCCACCACGGGTTACACATAACCAAAAATTAACTATCGTAAAACGCAAAACAACTGAATTAATAATTTAATGCGTGAAAGATAATTAGCGCAAATCAAACACAGCAACATCAATTATCGCAAAATGGCAAACAATCGTTTAATTACTCAGTGGTATGGAAACCGCTAAATTAAGCGACAACCGACCCCATGTCGTAAATATGTTGCAGACGATAATTAACTTTACATGCATGCTGCAATCACTAAGTAATTATCATTGGGATGTTTTCGAGCAGGCTTTTGTTTAACACTGTCTTGTTTCGGCGAAGAGTGGGAAAGACTAACTTTGACTTTATTGCGGCCGGTTTAGAACCTACATTCCAACTAGTACGTCATTAGCCTCCTCTCGGTCCATATTGATCTTATATTCTGTTATACCATCTATGTATACATATGGAATGCATTAAACAATTGAGTATTGAGTACCTATAACATTGTCATTATTAATACAAGAGACAAGAGGATAAGGATATGGACAAGAGGCTCCTGACAGGTTTCTGTTGTGGTCTAAAGAAAAACTTGAAATTTGGATGTGCTTAAAAGTAATGTAGTTAGAAATTGAGTTCCAACAACATCTGGGTTAATAAACAACAATGTAAAACAACTAAGACTTAAACTTTGGTTCGATAACATCAACTACACTTCTTCAAAACTTGTTACCACTTTCAGTGATATCATTATAGAAGTAAGAACGCCTAATCAACTAAGATAAAGAGGAACTGTTGATAATACGAACATGTAACACGTATTATTATTTTAATTTCTTTGCAAAAGGAGGTCGGGCGCATAGATAACAACAATACTGAGCCGAAACCGCGTATTCCTCTAAACAATAAGATCTGTACGTTAAGGCGCGGCGACCCAACTCGCTATTGTTTAAGAAACTCGCTTAAATACGATGGGCGACAATAGAAGGACATTTAAAATTTATACAGTTCGACATTTTGTTTTAAATATGGTTTTTGTTTAGTTAATGGATGTTGGGTGCTTAAAAATAATTAAGCTCTGCCTTAATTAACCTATGTCTATGCCAATGCTAATATCCTTTCCCACCGTTTCCCAAACTAGACTATAGATCTTTTCAGGAATCAAAAAAACTTCTTTAAAAATATATAGTTAAGTTTGTTTTATCTAAAATGAATACCATAAAAAGGTGTATCGGCGAATTCGGAGCAAAAAATTATACCTGAAATCTACTAAGAAACTTAAACATAATTACAAAATGGAATTCTGAATAACAAACCACTTCAAAAATAACTTTAGATATTTTAAGAAACACAGGCAACCCAAATTATATCTATACAGTACAATCTTGTTGACCACAAAGTTTGAAGTTCCAAAAGGAATCATTTTCACAGTCTACACAAAACAGACTAATTCAACGTATGTTCTCAAATTAGCCAACCAGCGCTGACCACACGGACCACAAACTCTGAACTTTAAGAGTAAGCCATCCAACTTCTGTACCAAAACTTGTATGAAATATTATGAATGAAAACTGATAAATTAGTTCAGGCGTGCATTAAAATAAACTAGTGGAAATTACAGAGACATGAAACCAATTAACGGAATCCCCTTGGGAGTTACTCGATGAATAAAAAATATTATCCGGTTAAAATTTCATTTTAAACATTTTTCAATTAATCATAATGACTACTAATAAATTAATTGGATCGACTAATTAACGAGTCTTTTGGAATTTAATTTGTGATGAGAGTCTGTAGATTGTAAAAATTAGCAAAAGAAGTAAGATGTATGGGAATATAATGAATATTACAATTATGATTTGAGATGATTTTAACTACAAAACCCGTTTATGATTATTATTCTTTGCTTTTAAGCACAGTTACAACTGCATGTTTAAGCCCCTACGCTTGACCACGATCAGTACTATTGGGTCAAATTGCCAGGTGAGTACAGTTTAGTGAAACGTAACATGAAATGTAATAAAAATTAGTCATCCTAATTTATGCAATGTAACATGAAATGTGACGTAACAACTAGGCGAATTTCTTTCAATCTATTTTATATTTCATGTTACGTTTCACCAATCTGTACTCAGCAATAGGTTGCTGTTGCTGACTTGCAAGATTATACACATAACATAACATCACGCCTGTATTTCCCAGAAGGGTTAGGCAGAGGTGTACCTATAAAACACCCACATTTCACCAGTTATGTTTAAGTCCCATGTAATAGGGGGCGAGCCTATTGCCATCAATCCCAATAACACAAGAGTAAGAGAGCAAGAGTATAAAATGTATGTAATGTAATCCAGATGATACTCTTGGAATAATATTACATGATCATGATTCTATTAACTTCAATTCAACATGTTAT
The DNA here is from genome assembly GCA_914767815.1 of Eupsilia transversa. NCBI lineage: Eukaryota > Metazoa > Arthropoda > Insecta > Lepidoptera > Noctuidae > Eupsilia > Eupsilia transversa. The sequence goes on from OU611874.1 coordinate 7,964,126, forward strand.
CTTGAGTTAAGTTAATAGAAGCCTTTTCGGAAAATACTCGGAATCGGCTAAGTCTATAGCAGTTACCAAATAATCCTACATCATTATATTCTAAGCAAAACCAAAAAGTTATTCAACTATAAAGACAGCTAGAACAAGTCATTCATAAACCATTGAATATACTGTCTCGTGAAAGTACAGGTGAAGTTTTCTTTTTACCTAAATGTAAATAAAGAAAATTTGCCTAATATAAAACAACTTTCCGTTCAAATGGAAGCCTCTTTCCCCTTTATCGTATTTTCCTGTTTCGCTCTATAATAAAGTTTATTTATGTTCATTTCATTATCTAGATATTCTGTAATAACATCTTCAGTCTCTATTTGTAAAAATGAGGGTATTGGAAGAATTTATTATAAAGTAAAAAGGGTAATTTGAAAGTTGTATAATGAACTACTTGAATACGTTATCAAGAGGTATGGTAATTTAGGTATATCTTGTATTTTAACCTTTCGTATGCGGCTAATTACAGACACAATTAAAAATCCATTGTGTCTCGAGTGGATCCACTTTCGACATACCAAAGATTAAAGAAAAACTTTTTTTAAATTATTATGTAGGCTATTGAAAAATGTTATTCCCCTCGTGCTTGTTAGCAGCTTTTTAGAGAATTAGAAATAAATAAAAAACGGCTGCTGCACAGTTTTCCCTTTCCGTTATACGTACAGCCAGTCTCATTCTCATATCAGATTAAAGTCAACAAACTAAACTAAACAAAAACAATAAAACCCTGCATCAAAATCAATAAACTCGTTTGACGAAGTAATATTTCCGCCAGTTGAATCATCGAAACAGCGTCTAGTGAGGCTCGATTCTGAATCCCACCAGAGTTGACTTAATCATAAGAACGGCCGCGAATCGCTCCGGTTCAAACGAGGCCCGAGGGAGCGACCGGCTATCGGCTTCCTTTCTCCTTTTGCTTCCCTTCCGAGACGATCTAGCAAAGTTGCCAGGATTACATCAGACTTACCCCCACCAACTGCCGTATGAAAAACTTGAGCCGTTAAAGTGTTGTTGCATTTTTTGTAGAGTTTTAAACGTTAGCTTGATTTTAAAACTAGCTCAGTTTTAAAACTACGCTTTTACGGAGGGTTTTGCTTTTTATGATTCATTTGCTTCATAAATAGTTGGTTACCTGTTCGTTTTACGGTAAGTACGTAATTGTAGTTGTTTATAGTGAAGTGGGAATTTATAAGATTGTCTGTTCAGTTTAGTAAGATGGAGTGGTAGTTCCTTTTCCATGAAGAAAAAGTTTTTGGGAAGTAGTAGGTCCCTTATTCTCAACCGGGATTGGCGATATCACGAGAACTGTAAAGGTAAACTGTTTATTAGAAAAACTCAGTTTTGTGGAGACCGCGTACTGCGGAACCGGCAAAGGCAAACCCTTCTTTCCCTGTGTTTCTACCTTTTCCGCATGATTGATATCAATGTCAATGCCTCTTTATTGATTGCTATTTGGAATAAAACTTAAGCAGCTTAGGAGAAGTATGTGGGCACGAAATAGGCAAGACAAAAAACAATCTAATAAAAATTAAATATTCCAAACAAGAATCTTGTACGAAGCAACAAAAACTAAAATAAACACCACTTCTTCTGTATATTTAAAATATTCAGACGTTCTTCCATCGTTTACTTTTCAAGTTTCAATATGAACTCTCAGCAATCTTATTTCAACTCTTCGCCATTTCTCAAGTAAATTATTATGAAGCCAGGTGCTAATATCATATAGCGCAATTTAGTTTATAGATGTCAGTCGTCATTAGTATCTCGTTACATACGACACTAAACAAATAGGTGTACACTTAATAATGATTGAATGCGTACATAAAAGCTTATGTACGTTCAGGGTTACAGCTGTATTTTAAACTCTATTTTTGAGAGAAAAAGGTTGGGGTTGCCTTGGATGTCTTCTTAAAATTTGATACGGTAAATAGAAGCCCCAGGACGCGCGGTATTAGAGCTGGCTTATGGCACTGTATTAATTTTGAACCGTAGTAACTTAGGTGGTGACAGAACTAAGATACCAACGCATAATTCACTTGGTAACACAAATGAAACTACGCTTAATTTACTGTTATAATTTAGTGAATTCCTTTACAGTCCATAGCGTTGAGGAACTTAGCCGCGGTGGGATGGGATTCTGTTGTCTGGAGAAATTAATACGATATTACTGTTGTGGTTTGGGTTACCATTTTCTCTTAGTGTTTGATGCAACTATTAAACCGTTAAATAATTGTTACTTTTTTTTGGGTGTTTTAAAAATCTTTTTTTATTTACTAACATACATCCTTCATTGTAGGTAATAAATAAGATTTTTCGAAAAAAGTTTTAAAAGTTAACATAGAACAGAGCTCATCATACCACTTGTTCTTTACCTAACAAAGTTGGCCAATTTTTATTATTATACCTCTACATATGAACAAGCAACAGCACGTGAAATTGCCAACAAAAAAGAAAAGGGAAAATCACACGGAGCGTAGCATCACGGGCCGACTCGGTTCGCGAACTACATTACAGTTTACATAAAAACATCGCGTTCAACGACAACGGGGCATCAACTTTCCCAGCGAAGACATAAGCGAAATTGAATTACACATATTGAAAAAGAAATGTGTAGCTCCTTGGTAGGCGTGGTTTTGTTCGAAGACTCCTCCTACCCAGTGATCCGCGCATGAATCGCACCGGCATCGCTCTCAAGTCGGCCGGTCGCTCCGTGTGTCGCGCGAACTAAGTCAGTGCGAAACGGACCGCGCGCTGGGACTGTGTCGCGCCACCGCACAACTTGCCACTCTACACGACGAGCTTACTTCCCGTTTGTGTGCCGCGAAAATACACAAAACTTTCGTGTTCAACTTGCGCAAAATTTAATATAACTTTACCGGATCAACAGAAGTGAGACGAGGAGAGTAATGCTCATAAACGAATAATTTGTTAATTAAACCGACCAGGTTTGAGTGGATTTCATGTTCAGTGAGTGTGGCGAGGATGAGAACCGCACGTTTATTTATTACAGATCTGCTCCATGAACTATGACCAGTTACAGAAGTATAGTTTCGTTTCATTGAATCGATGTAGGTGAGTATTAGCTGATCAATTTTACTTTTAATAGAATAAATGCTACGTTAAAAACTTGTGGAACTAAAATGCAATATCCACTGACACAAAAATATTTCCGCAAGCACAGTATTAGTTATATAAGTACCTAAGTAATATATGTATAGTTTGTTAACCAATTTCTAAGTTCAATTCATATAATAATAATTTTAGATAGAGAGACCTTTCATATTATTATTATATTTCCCATATCGCAAATGAGTAAGTTTCAGTCATGTCTGAATAAATAATTGGACAGTAAAAGACTTCAACTATGGAAACTAGAACGTAAGAATAAGTAAATGAAGTGGTTTAAACTCATTAATTATGCCAGAACGTTTGTGCTGTAAGTTAACGAAGTGGAGGAAGTTCAGGCTAGACTGCTCTTCTAATATAGTGTATAATTATCTAACAAACCTATCCTAAACTAAGTTAGATAATAGAGCTAGAAAAAAATTGCCAATTAAATTACAGGGAAAAATAAAATTACCTACAATACTGGAAACAAAATTAGGGCTGAGGGATATAAATGTAGCCCGTGGCAAACAAAATTGTTGTAGGATAGCCCTGCCGGTGACGTAGGTACCCACTTAGGGATTTTTCCAAATCGCCCCTTAAGCGAGGTAAAAGGGATAAAGTACGTTTTCATAGGCAACGCCGCGGGCCGAGCGGAGCAATAAATAAAGTTGCCAATTGCTCTCCCAATGAAACCCGAATTTTCCAACCAGAAATGGCTCGAATTAAAGATTTATAAAATCGTTAAATTGTCTGGCTGGACATAAAAAATTGTATAAAATATTTCGGAGTGCTTCATATATTGATTTTGTTTGTTGCGGAAAAACATTATCCCATGTTGTCAATAAAAAAAAACTAACAAAACAATTATACGCAATACAATTTATTTCATACTTCGACCATTACATAAAAATTGTTTTATGCTGATCAAAGTGCTCATATTGTGCAGTAAATATTTTATATTAATGGAATTATAAATCATTTTTGCAGGACGAGCTCATAAATAGGTAGTACTGATTATATTATGTAAAACTATTTCAAATTAAAAGAGAAACACTGATTCGATAATATTATTCTATTTATTTTGTTTAAATTATAACATAACGACCTTTTATTGCAACTAATAGAATCAGCAAGAACAGGAATTAATTATTAGAAACCAATATTCATATCCACTTTGGTATTCCCTGAATTTAGGCTGAATGAAAAGTCGAATTCAATAATAACATAATTCCGGTATCAGCAATTTATAAAAAAAAAAATTAAACAATTGTTTAATTATTTTTTTAAATAAATTAATTCAATTATTTAATGTTTTGTTTTTTAAGAGATTCAATTGTTTAATGTTTTGTTTGAAATCAGAATTAGAATGTATCGTAAAAACTATAATTTTCACTGATTTTTTCATTCAGGTTCCACGTAAAGCTATAATAATAACATCTAGTTTATTATTAAAAGTTGATCAAATTCTGACAAAACAATCAGTATAAAAGTCAATAGATTTTTTTTAATAAGTTGTTCATTAACTTAAAAGCTTCTTGAAAGCTTAACAAGAAGCTTCGTCAGTTTTACAAAATGCGGACCAACATAATTTAATATTCTATTCATTTTCTGTATGAATTCCAGTGTACGGAATTTTTAGGAGCTTTTTATAAAAACCTTGTATTTTTTTCCTATATTTAACATTCTGCCCTGGTATTATTTATATTTCTTACTAAAGGAGTTTCGTTAACATAGTCTTTATGAACGCCTTCAGTAATGAGAACAAGTGCTTAGCCCTTTATTCATTAACGAAGATGTTTCTAAATCTGACAAGTATTATAAAACTGACATTTTGTAATTCCATGGAATTATTTTGTCATCTTACGCTTAGGTACTTAAAATTATTACAAAACAAAGATTTAATATTTTACTGTACACTGAGAGGAAGAACATTAGTATTATGAGTTCACAAAAATTCTGATATTAGGTCGTATCATTGCGAAAATCTTTCTTTAATTCCAATAATCCTTGGATTTTCGCAAAACGATGATTTTTTCAATTATACTGTGACATATAGACTTTATATTATGATACTGCTCATAATATAAAGTGCGTATATTTCCAATATCTACTAAACCCTAAACATCATATGTGACTTTAAAAATAAGTGTTTGAACTCAAGATATTTTTGAATTGCACCCTCTATCAAAGCCTAAACCTAGATTGGGTTTACATTAATGGCACTACATGTGGAGTTCAAACTTATAACCTGTCGCGTGCCAGTCCATGCCTTTACTATTGAGTTAAATTATTATTAAGTTGTAACGATACACCTTGCTTCGCATTACTGTGGCGAATAATATATGATATGATCGCTGCAAGTATTCCGACATTATTATATCATTTTTTGATAACATAACATAACATCACGCATGTATTTCCCGAACGGTTAGGTAGAAGTAATCCTGCAGTACATACACCCACATTTCGCTAGTATAGTATTTATATGTAGTTCTGTAATTTTAATGTGATCGATATTTAATTTAATATATGTAATAATTAAAACGCGTCTTCCCTACATATCGTGAACCGGTAAAATCAAGCGGTTAATTATTAAATACACTACGTTACCTTGCCACTTGTACAAAAATCTTTAACACAGATTTTTATCACAGGAAAGTTCTGCCCATTATTCTTCGAGACACAATCTCCCTGTAACAGGATACAATTAAAATCAATTACAAGTAAGGGCGATTTTTATTAGGAACGCTTATCTAAATAGTGTGAGAAGTACACTTAAGTGGATTTGTAGTCACGGCAGAGCCAATGCTTCCGTAACAGTGAGTAATTTAAAGACGGCCACGCTGATATCTGCGGGCGCATCCATTACCCCCAACAACGGGGTACCAGGCTCCCATAAATTATAAGGAGGAATACTTATACGCTGATTTATATAGAGCTGTAAATTTTCTATTCTATATAGTATTTAGATGCTACGGTCTTTATAATGGGGGCCAGCATATGGGCCTCAATTACCGCAGCTGTTCGCGGTAATACGCGTTCCGTTATGGAGTGAGGAAGATAAGTTACGACGTGACCGAAATGTATGAGGGATTTTTAAATTGGGCGTTTGGTGCCGTGTGAGCGGCCCTAGTTACTTATATTTGGAATTAATGTAAAAGTAACCTGACAGAGTGCAATGTCAGCTTTAGTTCTGTTCCAATGAATACACCCTGTTCAAAATTCTGATATTTCTTGCCATTGACAGTACCTAATATCTGATATTTTATTAAAAGCAATCAAATGTTTAAAACAAAATAAAATCAGCTACCAAGGGCAATTAATGTGTACCCGCACTACATTAATTTACCTGAGCTGCTGGTTACCTAACTCCACTAAAACACAAGGGAAAAAGCGAACCAATAAATAAATGTCATTCAAATGTAAGAAGGTATTTAAAAAAATCTTAACTCTTTGCTAGACAATTAAACGGGGATAAATACTCGTAGCGAACAAAGAATTTATGAAACAAAAACAAAGGATTGCGTCAAGTTGAATGCCAACTTGAGCCAAGTATTTCTTTCTCTTAATCTTGTCGTTTAATAAATATTCATGGGTAATGATTTAAACAGTTTTACCGAGAACAACCTCTTTGATATAGTAAATCATAAGTAAGTAAGTAGTAGTATAGTAAGTTAAATTGTTTTTTAACATCTAGAGCGTTAATATTTTTTTGTAATTGGATCTAGTTGTCTGTAGAATACATATATTATTATAAGCATGGCTGCCGAACCAATTTACCTACACACTTGGCAAAAAGTTATAAAATTTGTTTATAAAAGAACTTTTTTTTAAACAATAATTACGCAGTTGCTACGCTACGAAATGCAGGCTACAAAATCGTAGCTGCTTCCATCGCGAAAGCTACGCCGTAGCAACATTTATCCGTAGCACATACTCAATGTATGTATTACAGCTTCACGTCATCCTTACACACATTTTTATTCATTTAATTTTAAATCTTTGTCAAAATAAAATAATCGTGCCACGTATCCGTTCGAAAAAACACGTGACGTGAACATTTTTGTTGAATTTAATATCACAAACATTGCTGAATAATAAATTATTATTTGAAAAAATCGTCCAGATACAAAATAACATGGTGTTTTCGAAGCCCGAACATTTCTCACTTCTGTTTAATACCCAACGCTGGGCTAATAAAAATTAAAGGCTCCACTGAGACATTTACAGGCACTACTGTTTTTGCCCTTGGCTGTAAAAGGGCAATATTTGTTTTAGTGGTACGGCTACCTGCCGTTAGCCGACTCTCGCGGCTTTTGAACAAGCAAACTTGGGGTGAGGAATGTTAAACGGGTAACATATCATTACTTTGAAATTACAGAAGGTAATTAAATCACCAATACCCACCACGTATAGATAAAATTACACATTAAAAAAAAATATGTTTAAAAAATTTCGAATAATCTTTTGAGTGACTTAGGTATAAATTAAAATATTATAAATAGGTGTAGAATTACGAGCATACGTACCTTACACTTACGCAAAATGACGATTGCAACTTTGAGAAAAGACCTATTTTATAATAGTATGGTTTCGAAAACACTGTTTGTAACACTGTACAATTTCTAACAATACTTTAGGAAAAATCGCTTTTTTTTTATAATTCCGATCGTTTTTATACATAGGTCTTTACAACAGATATTTTTCCCGCATCAAACCTCTTTGCTTCACAATACATACATTACGTCCTATTCGGTAGAGACTGAAAAAGGACACAAGTAAATAACTTTAAAAACTTATAGCAGTGAGGTCCCGGGAGATAGAGAATGAAATATTATCTCTCTTTGTTATTCATTCGTGTCTCTGCGGATTCATAATTTTGTCAACACTTAAAATCTGGGAGTGTACCCTACTGTATTTTAGTTATCTTTACAAAAAATAAAGGTAACTAGAGTTTGTTTATGATAATAAACTGAGTTCAGTTCCACAAAATTTAATCATAGTTAATCTTTTGCATGTCGTTTTTTAATCTTGTGGCATAATCAATCTCAGCTCACGCGGGATTTCCCATCGGTAAAAATTAGGAACTTCCATACAAAGTTTAATTCCCTATTTAACCCCCATATGGATTGCATTTTACAAACTCCTTCCTTAGCGCTCACTTTCAGAGACTTATGGAACTCTTGTGCAAAATTTCAAGCTTCTAGACCCAGCGGTTTAGGCTGTGCGTTGTCTGTCAGTGAATATTTAAGATTTTTTTTAAAAGATTAGCCTTTGCCCACGGCTTCGCGCACGTGGAAGGCGGAAATTATCCCACGAGGACTTACTACCGGAATAAAAAATATCCTTTGTGTTAATTCAGGTTATAAACTATGTGTGTGCCAAATTTCGTTAAAATTGTTCAGCCGTTTTTAAGTAATTGAGTAACAAACATCCAAACATACAAACTTTTACAATTCATAGTTGGATAAAAAAATCGAGAAAATATATTATGCCGTGGCCAATGCCAATACTACATCAGTGTAAACATTTTATCCATATAATTTCCACAGTGTCCAACCAGAAGTGTGTGAATAAAAAATAATCACAAATGGGTAAAACAATTACTCTGACCGTGACCCAAGGTTGACCACCACGGTTCTCCACCAAGAAATAGAACAGAATGAGGTACGGGTCGTGTCCCACGTGACCGATGGCATCCCTGGATCCACTACAGCTGAGACCATCTTATTAGACAGTCATTTATTTTCATAACGCGTTACCTACTTAATATGAAACTAAGATTATAATAATTATAATGATTTCGAAGAAATTATGATCTGATACAAAGCTAACGATTAAAAAAGAAATTGAAAATACACAATGGACGCCTTTCACACAATTCGTGAAATGCAAATAAGCTGCCTCATTATGTAGTTAATTTAAAAATAAAAATAAAAATAATTGCATATTCCCAAACGAGACAACCAAGCAATCTGTTTTTAAAATGTTCTGTTTTTTTTTAAAGTTACATTTTACGTTTTCACATAAAGTAAACAATATTATTCCGGGAAAAGAGCCTTGATCATGCATAATAAATTAAAATATTAAATACAACCTCTTCTGGTCTGCAACAAATTAACTGAAAAACTTTAATGCCATGTTCATTTTACCTACCATTATTTTGCTTATTAAAAATGTATCATCGTAAGTAACTAAGATATAGACTTACTTACTTACTATAAGTAAGTCTTTAATTGCCTTAGTTATGGTATCAAGTTGTTACAGTCAGGTATTAATCTAAAGTCCACATGTTCTATACAAGATATGTATCAATTGCATGCAAAATAATAATTATTAGTTAATTGTTGTTCAATATCATAAGTTTAAGGTCAATACAATAATATAATAGTTTTATCTTAGCATTATCCGCAATGACAAAAGACCAGAAATTATAGTTTATTAAAAAAAAAATCTTTAAATGTCGTGTGTGAAAAAACGCAGGCTTCATATTTTAAAGGTGATATTATGTTGTTCTTCCGTAGATAAATTTGCAGTGTTCGGTCAGTGTCCGAGTAAAATCAATAACCGCCCAATATGTGCCTATCATTTTGACATCTAGAATTTCGTACGCAGCTTATGGCAACGCTTCAGTTAAGGGTCGGGCTGAGTGAGGGCGGGTAGCGATAGTGACAGCGTCTAGGCAAGGAGATTTAAGATACTATAGACAGGCTCATCATTCTCCTGTCTTATCCCAATGTGTTTGGGGTCGGCGCAACATGTCTTTTTCTTCCATACTTCTCTATTAGCCGTCATCTCGTTAGTCAACCCCTTTCTAGCCATATCATCTTTCACACAGTCCATCCATCGAGATATATAGAGAAGCTATCAGAAGAAATGTTCTGGAAAAACTACATATACAACATATAAAATGGTTCAAGTTAACTAATTCCTAGAACCTATTTTCGCGATCGTCAGCAAATAATTCATCCATATAACTTTTCATTCAAGACATTATTATCTACAACAGAATTCCCATACCTAATCATACCTCTAAATCAATTATCAACCAAACGCCATAAAAATTGAAAGCCCAATAACGCCCCGACCATAAGAGCGTTTCACCCGCTAACAGTCAGCCGTGCCTCACCGGCCGATACCGACCGCGTGTTGTATGACGGTCCAGTTTTTGTGCGACACGGTACACCCGCTATTCATTAGGCCGACGCTGTCCATGTCCGCATTAATTACAGGACGCCTCTGACGAATGACACGCAAATACGGTACGAATAAGGCAATAACAGCGGACGGGATGTTGGTAAGCTGATGAGCGTAGGAAATAGTAGGTGCTTAGGGTAATTAGGAATTATTTGGCTGAGTTACCAACCTGAAATTATGTAAGTAAAATACTATCATCAACTTCTTCTTACAGAAATAGTTTCTGTATTTGTCAATATTATTATTAGCCGGAAAGGTTGTTAACAGAGTTCTATAGATGTACTTTATTTATCGTCCACAGTATCGTATATTATGGACCACAGGTCGGCACACAGGAGGATGTAGCGCATATATTATATATCAGCAAAATATTTCCGCACCCGCAGAATTTGTTAATAAAATAATTGTAAGAGAGGATGACGAAGAATAAATTGAAGTGAAATAATAAACTTGTTTTATTGGTTAATATGAACCTTAACACCTAGGTAGTTTATTAATCCTATTAATTAGATTAATCTTACTAATTGGAATATGTACAAGACTGTGCATTTTTATTATTTTGTTACGAGATGTGGGAACGAGTCTGATGCCGATATAGTTTTTATAAATTTTGTCTGGATGTATGTTCCGGATTGGCGCAAAAATGGCTGAACTTTGGATGAAATTTGGCACACAGATAGTTTATAACCTGGATTAACACATAAGGTACTTTCAATCCCTGCAGTACGTTCCCGTGGGATATTTTCCGACAACCATGCGGGCTAAGGCGCGGGCAAGCTAGTTTATACATGCTGAGTGGCGATTAGGTTATGACATTAACGGCGGATTCGACCAAACTTTTATACCTAGTATAAGTCTAATCCTGCGAATATTTTTTAATTTTTGACAGGTTTTCCATACAGAAACTGTCAGACGTCAATTTTATTCCATGGATAAAAGGTCTGGCTTTGGTTAAATCAGCCCTTAGTAGTATTGAAACACAATTTGTTATCAGTCAAATAAAAAGCCGAATTTGCACGAAATATATATAAACTTTTGATAATACGGCACTAAATAGACACGCGCGGGGCGATAGTATCAACACTTCAAAACAAACTTCATGGTATTGTTACCAAATAATTATAAAATAAGTTTAATGTTGTTAAATACTAAAACGAAAAAAAGGGTCACTCGGCTAGAATGTTAAAATTGTTATTAATTATTTAATTGTGTATGTTTAAATTACGTAATGTAGAATACGTGGTTTCAATTAATGTAATGCCACACTGTACACACCTCATCTCAATAATTATGAAGCCAAACGTAAGATCTAAAATTAGGTACAGTCACATCCAAAATATGTTCGTCACCTGAAGGGCAACTTTTATATGCTTACTAACTTTTGCCCGCGGCTTCGCCAACGTGAATGTCGGTCTGATGTAAAGATTGTACGATAAACTCAGCATTATATTGTTGCGTAGTAATGGCAATACCACAGAATGACATTCAGCCATTCAGTTTAAAGCATTGTAAAACCCATTTATTTTGAAAAGAGTAACCGTGGAGTTTCTTGCCGGCTCTTCTCCATAGGAAACGACCAATTGGAACCGTGCACCTAGATTCTGACGTTTCATAAGTGCCCATGTAGGTTTATGTGAAATAAAATATTTTGATTTGATTTGATTTGATTTGAGCCATCTTCTTTACATGTGAGACCGAATTAAAAATGTGACACTGACAGACTCTGATAATTAAATTTAAAAAAGAAATATTAATATTACATAAAAATATAAATGGCTAGGCCATTACTTAAAAGCATTTTAGTTCGATGTCTACTCGACATTGGCAAAATATCGTTCTGTAATATTCTGTATGCAATAGTCTGTTCAGTGCCGTAGCTTCAAAAGACATTGTGTGTCCTGACTTCGTATAGGACAGAATTTGAAAACTGACCAAGATATAAAAGACTTGACTGTACATAGCCAAGCAAGCATTTTAAACCGATGACGCAAACAATGGGAATGGATTATACAATAAATGTTTTAATAAAAATCCACAATTAATGGTTCTCGAAAGGTCGAGTGGTTTGTAAAAAAGAAAGTTAGGCAAAATAATCCAAGTTTTTCACTTTAGTACCAAATTCGGGGAAATATCGATAATAATCATTAAGGAACAGTCCATACCTCAACTTGTATAAACTCAACTCTCCCTCTTGTAGTTCAACTTACAGCTGCTATTTTTTAATTTGTGGAGAAGTTTCTGCCGTAAATCGTTGATATGTAATAATATTTTACAATCGAAACGCGAGGAAAGTAGAACTATGGAACCAGCTTGTGTGCAAAACCAAAGCAGACTGGGCTTTTTTTAAAGTGAAAAACAGCATTTCCAAGAGACGTAAGCTATTACATCAAGAAAAAAAAAACAATTACCCTCCTATTCAATATTTCCATATAGAAACTCACACAAAATTATCACATTCCAATGCACGACTTCCAATTCTAAATTCATATAATACAATCCAGAGCTTTCAAGCAGCTAGGAGCTGCATAATATAGTAATACTAAACTCTCAACTACGCTGCATACGCATCAGCAAGTAGGCATAAACTGACACAGTTCCCACTCTGTAATGTATAGAAAATGCATCACTAAATACGGCTGGTCAAAGGATTCTGTTCAGTCAGAGGTAGGGATTGGAAATATTGGATCAAAAGTATCGATATATGTATAAGTTTTATCGATTCTCGTAATAGTATCGAATTAAAAGTATCAATAAATAATCTACTAATTATTAATCAAATCGACCATTTACCTAACTCCCATCCATATTATTCACTCAATAAATCTGCCTAGGCTTTTCCCAACTTTGTGGGGTCTGCTTTGAGTCTAACCGGATGCAGCTGAATACCAGCATTTTACATGGAGCGACTGCCTATCGGACCCCCACAACCCCATCCCATCCCATCCTCCCATCCTAGTTCCCTTATAAGTTAAAATATATTAATTTGTAATAATAATTTGTCTACTCGCGAACCGTAATTGAAGACTTAGAGTTTCCGTGAAGACGGACTTTATGAAATTGACGACATTAAAATATCGCCTGAAATTTTTTATCTAACGAGTTCAAATACATGGGTACTAAAACTATCGTACCTATTTGAAAAGCATGCTAACTGCTGTGACAAAAGTATCGATGCTACTTTAGGTATTTATATCGATACTTTTTCCGAATCCCTAGTCGGAGTTCGATACGCCGACCATTCACTGATTACGCCGGTTTATAATTGCCGCTCTCCCAAATGAGCTCGAACTGCCAATCTGACGAAAGCAAAATGTGTTTTCAGTCGCGTGATCATTAATTTGAGTATATTGTGTCAACTCTCACATTGATGATTTAAATGGGATTGCAATCGTTTTGATTTCCAGTTGTCAATATCGCTTAGTATGAACTGATTAACGTTTGATAAACGTAATGAATTCACTGAATTTTGATTTCGTTTATGTGGTTTTTTTTATGGATAGTCAGATGGTTTCTCGCAGATAAAATAATATCACAATGTTCGTTAAAGGCTTTCAAGCCTATTTGCTAATAGGTTGAGGTTGGCGTCCAGTCTGACTAGATGCGGTTTTATATCAAAATTAGATTTTCTAAGTTAAGATCAATTAACAGACTTATTGATAAATTATGTTTATTTCTGTAAATTGGTTCAGAAAAAGCACTTTTACACGTCAAATTACATTTTTAAAACTAGATGAGTTCGGTATTTCCTAACTGACTACTCTGAGAAGAAAGACCGAACACAGACGCTTCTGGCTGAACGATTTGACTACTTGGATCCGACGGCCACATTAGTCATAGTCGAAGACTAATAATTATGTATTTTATTTTGTTCGGAGAAATCTTTATTCAGAAACCATACTACAACTGCTTATCCACTCATTCATTGTTACACATTCTTCTGCCGAAAACTATGTTTCAAAAACATTTAAGAATAATTTTCTTCTAAAGAATGTTATCTTTCCTTTTCTAATAAACATTTTTATTGCGTGCTTTGTTCGCAAAAACTAATCAAGTGAAACAATCTTAAAGTTAGTTAGAAACAATTTGAACCAGTTGCAAATTGAAATAATTCAGGGTGCCGTGACGCGTAAGTTTATAGCTTTAAACCGCAAATGTAGTGGCAAGTAATGGGTACACTAAACGCACTTATTTTCACGCAATCTGGGGTAACATGAACAGAGGCCTTAGTGTAAGTTTGTAAGTGAGTTAACGTAACTATCGCGTTTGCGTTTAGATTTTTATTCTCACCTTTATATTCTTAGCATTATGATCTATCAGACAAATCTTAACGCAAACGCGATAGTTACGTTTACTCACTTGAAAACTTACACTAATGCCTCTGACGTAGGTTGCTACGTTACGAACGTACTAATAAAAGTTGGAAAGGCGACAATAATGTAAATAAAATTAAAATATTTAATATCTGCAACCATTTTGGGGTTCATTCCACACAATTTTGTAAGGCAAGAACGAAAGGTAACATACCGATAGTCGGTTGCCAGAAAATACAAGTATGTGTCCGTCTGTGGACAAGAAATCATTTCTGAATATCCAGTTATCCTACTGAACGATTTGTTAGCCCGTACAAACAGGGAATGCTATATCCATTGGGAGAGGAATACTGTGTAGTCTGTGGTTCACGTTTGATACACTTGCAAACTACACACACGAATCCTACGACGCTTCAATCAAACTTGTTATCGATGTTCGTAATGTAGTGGAGTTACGACTAGATGAAATTGACTCGCACCAAATATTTTTAAAGAGATTTGCTTGTACCCACCTATTTTTCTTCCCAAACACAAGAGAAAATCTCTTAGCTGTCTTCTCCTGAATGTGAAAAGGTTATTGAAAGATTTACAGGCTACAGTACTACAGGCTAGTAGTAAAAGTTCTTATTAAGCTATGGGACCATCGATTTATTCCTTTTTATATTGCCTAAAAACGGGCAAAAGTGGCCTCAAAAGTAATAGCCCGTTAAAAACTCGTGACTATTCTTAGTTCTAACATCCAGGATCCATTTACAACCCAAAACCCGCTCCACACGCATACACACGAACAAATACACAACCACACAGTCGTCGAACATACAGAAGGGCGTAAAAGAAAACATAACTCTTACTGGCATTGATTACACCTTACGATGGCGAGCGCAACGTCGTTGTCATGTATCAAAAGTTATGTCACCGCTCAAAGCTTTAAAAATCACCTTTTGACTGCCATAATCATAAACATACGCGTAGGCAAAGGATATTCTATAATGCTGCACTCCATTAACCAAAACATTCGCTCAATACAAGTACACAAACACATCCACACACCACAAGAACACAACCATACACAGTCCAACATACAGAAGGGCGTAAAGGAAACGCATAACGCTTGCTGGCATTAATTACAACTTCCGATGGCGATCGCAACGTTATCGCGGTTCAAACGCGGCTGCGCTGCGTTCCGGCGATTTGTCATTGCCAAGCTGCTTGTTTTGAATCAATTATATTGCTTGCTTAGTGGTGGTAATTTTTGTGTGTTTATTTAATGATTTTAGGGTTCCGTACCCTTATGGGATCATTCGTGTGTCTGTCTGACTGGCTGGCTGGCTGTCTATCCGTCGAATCTAATGGACCGATTTAGTTGAGGAATATAACCAATATTATTATGTGAATTTCTGTGACCCAAACACGGTTGTGTAATGTAAATAAATGAATTTTGAACATACGGGGTCACTTTTCGGGGGTAAAATTAAAAAAAAAGTTGTGAGGATGTTTTTTTCATAATAATTTTAAAATGAGTAAGTACTTTTAAAGATATTTAAGACAATAGATGAAATTGACCATCCCCCCCCATCACCGAAAATACTGAAGTTTTGAAAAATTACAGAGAATGATTGTTTACTCATAGATTACAGGAAAACCTATAAAAAGTCTATGACCTCAAAATAACATGGTAAATCTCTCAATATTGTGCGTAGGTACAAACTTATATTTGCAGTTGGAATGTTCATGTTTTTCAACTTTAATATTGTTTGTTCTTGGGATAAATTCATCCCGACAACGGAACCCTTCATTGTGCTTGGTCCGACACGCACTTGGTCGGTTTTTTTGCCATTTGATTTATAATAGTACTATGGCGTAGTACTCGTAACCGGCGTGGTGCAGGTCATAGCAGGTGGCGTTCTGTAGTTACTGCCTAACCCCTTGGGAAGAAGGCGTGAACAATGTATGTTTGTCTGGTCTAGTACAGCAAAGCAATAACGCTAGGTACGATTTTTTTTTTTCAATTTTCCATACAGGACTTCATAGCAATGTTTTTTTTTTACATCTATGCCTGAGAATCTGTGCTTGCCAAAGCATAGTTCTTGTACTTCAGTGTTTACCTTATTAACTTTGAAAAAAGAGTAATATTGTAGTGCACCTAGATTCAGACGTTTCATAAGTGCCCTTGTAGGTTTATGTGAAATAAAATATTTTGATTTTGATTTTGATTTTATTGGTAAACATAAATAAATATTGAAGAACTTACTACGTCGAAATAAGACAAAAATACTAACAATAATGGTTATTACTTTATGAAACCTACAGAAAAAATACCAAAATCATGCAGCATAAACAAAACCGCATAGTCGAAAACCGGCTTATAAAAATATTACATTAGCTAACTATATGATGTACTTAATGCACATTCTGTTTGGTAACAGAATCAGAGGTCAAAAGACACCACCGTATCCATTTTGTGATTATGTTATGTTGAGTGCTGGTACACCGATTCCCTGGAAGAGATTCGGGGAAATTATTTTTATTTTACACTTATAAACGACTGAAAATCGACAATATATGAAAGAACGTGTATCTTTCAGCTTTGAAACAATAAGTCGTAGAATGCAATACTGTTACTGAAAACTCAGTGGAGTTTCTTGCCCGTTCTTCTCCATAGGTATATAATACGCTTTGGAATGGGCAACTAGCTTCATCTTTCTGACTGACCGACCCCTTCAACTCAAAAGTGCCTCTATATGGCTTACCTATAAAAAATACTTTTTAGAGGTGGTGAACTACCAGGCATTTTTTTCCATCTCGCAGATGAAGCCCAGTATTAATATTTAAAGGGTTATCCCACAGAGTCTCGTAGGTCAGTCGTTAAATACACCCACGAAAACAGCGTAGTGTGGTGTCTTGGTATTACTAAATGTTGTCTGTTTCGCTATTACGCTTACACATCATTATCCTCCTGCCCTCATCCCTGCAACATCTTCGCCCCTGCTTCTACAGGTCAGCCTCCATCTCAGTAGAGAATAGGTACCTACAATACATTCTAAGAATAAATTATTGTCATGATCTTTTTGGTGTCATCATTGAAGGTCTAAAAATATCGACGGTTATCACTGTTGTTGTCTTTATAATTTGCTCATTATAATAATTAGTATAAACATCTGTACAATCACGTAAACAAGTGTTGCTCATGTTTTAAATGTAATTAGACCTTTGATGTGAGAGCACTGACTTTTACTTTTTATTAACCACGTCTGCCTTCAAACTGCTCTAAAAATATTTTATAACTCTACATAATATAATGGTCTCTCTGTATATTAGATATCGCAATTTTAATAATACCAGAAACAGAAAACTTTTAGTACGTAATTAGGTAATTCTTGAAATAAATGTTATAATGCTTAAAAAGATCCTACACTATCTTTCACTTGGATCTCGTCTTGCAAGCTCTAATAAACATCCGTACACGTATTCAAGGAACACTTTGACACCCCAATAATGGCTCTTCCACGACCCTTAATTCCTTAGGCGCGCAGGCCCGAGGTCCGTGTTTATACTGCCCCGAATCTTTGATATCAAATTCTTTTAGAACAGACCGCACGTACTCTCACATTCACTCATATTTTAGATAACGTTCGACTGTTTCTCTGGTTCTCCAGCGAATGTGAATAAAAAATACGAATATTTTACTACCCCTGCGAGTTCGTGCATACTCGGAATTTATTGTTAGGTTATATTTTTGTTCAGTTTTTGATGAATAAAATACTGCGTTGATAGAATTTGTTCACAGATCGATGAAAGCCATTGAGTAAATATTTTGTTAAAGCGAATAAATTCGTTAAAATTTTAAACTATATTAAAGTACTATCTAAAATAATATTCCAGTAGAATATATTTTTATACAAAATCAAAAAGATTTGTGTGTTATAATGTTACTTGTAGGCTATAACAACCGATCAAATTGATATATCCACGTGTATCTACTTATGTATTCGGTCTGCCTCACTAAGAGCTCGTTGTAACTTATCTAATCTGGGATCCTTTTGTTATAAGACCTTAGTCCTCAGCTTAGTAAAACTGCGACTACAATTAAAGTTATCATCCACAATAATATTTTACGCTATTAAATAACAAGCACAAACGAATAGATTCTAGAAATACCTCTATTGGCATAAATAAAAGCGAAAAATATTCGCTATCTAGAAAATTTTATGATAATTAGGTGGTTTCAAAATCATAATAATAACTATTATTACAATAATGCTGCTATACTCAACTGTACTTACCATACCGTTCAACTGATAACTAGACCTAAAAAAAAAACATATTTTTTTTATTCAGCCACATTTATTGCTCTTTTTACAGATATCGCTGACCACTCAAATTTGGAATTGCGTGCTAGTATTTCAAAATGAGAAGACTAAAGTGGGTGTCAAGGTTGGATAGCGGCGGTAGATGGCAGCACCGGACTGTGACTCGTTGAAGCAAGATGGGGACGCACGCGCAGGGCGGCCCGCTCGCGCGCCTTCTAGTATTGGCTGTTTTACATGTCAACTTCATTGGTAAGTTTAGTCTTTGCTTTTTAATTGTAAACGTATTGGTAATTGCAATAATTTCGCAAGCTCTGTGTATATTTTCAGAACTTATGTATCTTCCATTATCATGATATTTTATCATGTTGAAAATAAGTTTTTCTAGCTATCTACAATGTGTGATAACAGTAAAATCGTAATCATAAATCAAAATTCGAATAATATTTTGCGCGTTTATCCTTAGAAACCATCTTTAATCCTTTATACATATTACCTGCATTAAACACGACCCAATGTAGGTACCAATTTGTTACCGGAAACTTTTAATTTTCTTTTATGAAAAATACCAGCAGAACGCTTGTTTCAAAAATTGCAACACTACTTTGTGGTGACAGATTGTTCGCTCATCGCCCGAGGGCACTACACCAGGTTATTTCCCTGAGTTGACTCCTAAAATTACCGTGGGACGGTAAACAACTGACAAACTGCGCTTTATTCTATTTTTAGAGCGGTTTAAGCCGGATTCATATATTTTACTGACCGTTAATAGTTGTTTAATTTTCGCATTGTCAATATTAGAATGAAGTCTAAAAGCTCCGGTGAGATAATCCAGACTATCGTGGAAACTTTTAAGTGGCAATTATAAACGCTAATTGTTCCTATTAACCTATAAAGATGTTAGCCAGGATGGAGTCAGAAGAAATTTAAAAAAAAAATTGTTTGTGAACACTTAATAAAGGCTTCTAATGAATTAATTTTCTTAAAAATGAATCGGTTCCTTTTTTTACTAACGTTTTTTAAGTCATATTTGCCGCAAAAATTATAATACGTGGTAAAGTTTAAAAGCATTACCGTTTGTTTTTTAAATAGGAATATTAGTAATAAATACAGTGTTAAACACATGCATGATATTAATACTAGAAAATTCCCCAGCCGAGTACAAAGCCGCACACGTCAAAACTTTGTATTAGTCAGTACTTTGTAATATTTTTTACTTTTACTCGAATAATAAATTAATACTTGTTGCCTTTGGACGGCAGGTTTAATTTTACTTTGAAAAATTATTTTACATTTTATTTTCTTTGCTGGTAGTATTGGTACGATAAATCTATAAAATGAAATGGATGAAATAGAATTTTACGTCCAGAGAAGAATACTCTAAAATTATTTTATGATAATTTTTAGTAACTCATTGGTTTTGGTTTGATTGTGACTTCATTTGTATTTACTGACTTCTGTCTCAAAGGCTGCCAAACTTGACAGTATTTTAAGGTAAAATAATATTTATTTTTTTACCTCGGCGCCTCTCTATAAGGGATTTACATACCTCACACGCTATTTATATGAGTTTACCCTAAAGACTCTTAATATCTGCTATGTTGAATATAATACCTCCACATGCCACAGTATAATATTATTATGTCCATTCGTTAGGCCTTACTATACAAACTCAGCAAACTATAAAATCCTTTCTCATTTTTACGCGCCATGTCAGTCGTATCTCGTAATATTCAGTAAATCGTGGTAAGGGAATCTGTTTATCTAGGACACCGTGTGGGTTGTCAAAGCCTAAACTCAGCCACCACGCGTAAAGGTGGGCGCAGACAAATACGCAAAATAAAAATATACGTGAAAACATGATCTGCAGAGGATTTTTTGTGGTAAAAGAGTAACCGTGGAGTTTCTTGCCGGCTCTTCTCCATAGGAAAAGACTAATGAACTGTGCACCTAGCTTTTGAAGTTCCATTTTAATTTGAAAAACCATGTTAAAATAATCAGACATATTATATTGTTAACTAATATAATTTACTTCCGTCTAATCTAAACTATCGTCAAACATCACAAAGTAGAACTTCTCACAATAATCTAGGTTTCATGACGTTATTTGGTCCTCTCCCCATACAAGTTTTTACGTGTGATTTTAGTACATTCCTAGGTAAACCACAAACGGGCTCTTCAGCATGATCGGTAGTCTGTGCTACAATGATGGATGACGAGGACGTCAAACAATGGATGTTAACGGATTGATATGCACTGTGCGGTTTCAATCAACTTATTGGAACCGGACACAGGATTCCCAGAAACACCACAATACTCTTTGAACGATGCAACCCGTGCGTGGTCGGTTCGCGGTAACGTGTATATAGACCTTTACGCGCCGTTTCGGGCCCACGTTCACGGCGCTTTGTCTCGGACCCGCTCTCATTTTACAAAGTGCAAGCTTTCGCTGCGTAAGCGTAGAACGCTTCGTAATAGTAAACTATTGTACTTTACACGTTTACGGTTATGGAATCGCGGGCTAAAATGAATCTAGAAATTAGTGAAATGAGTATTTTTGTTTTAGCTCGAGTATGAATGTTTTGTTATTGCGAGTTGTTAACAACTGTTGGTGGTTGTTTAATTTATTAGTGTACCAACTGGATTTTCTGTAAAATAGTTAAAAAATAAAAACATGCACAAAGCTGTCTATCTAATAATCGTGAGAACAAAAGAAAATTATTGTTTTTACTATCTTCTGCATATTTTTAATAACATAATATTCGTTTACGTAAGTCTTTGTTCTCATAAAAACTGAGAAGTTTACTTACCTGTATGGGCACAAAAGCTTATTGTTATATTTGAAAGTTACTGGTGGTGGACAGTGCCATAAGTGTAAACGAACATAATAATAAAGCCGACATTTATGACGTCTAGACAGACATACTGGACTATTCCTAGTTTTGTACATTATCTAGAAGTGAATTAGACTTATACCTTCACC
This sequence comes from Eupsilia transversa, assembly GCA_914767815.1. NCBI lineage: Eukaryota > Metazoa > Arthropoda > Insecta > Lepidoptera > Noctuidae > Eupsilia > Eupsilia transversa. The sequence goes on from OU611874.1 coordinate 7,986,070, forward strand.
AAAAGCATTTGAACAGACAATAGTAGGTACCGACGTATTGTTGCAAATAAACAAGATTAATTTGAACTGAGGTTATGGGACTGGTATACCTATGGAAAGCTAGGTTTGGCCTGCGCCTTCGCCCGCGTAGAGGTTGGAAATTAAACCCGCGGGAACGTACTACCGGGATAAAAAGTATCCTATGTCCTAACCCACAGGACAGGGAATACCTGTGTGCCAATTTTTATCGAAATCTTTTAAAGTAACAGACAGACAGTTACTTTCACAACCATAATTTAGTCTCTGATAACATCACAGATGAATTTAGGATGATCTACTCCAAATAATATTTATATAAATTAAACGTGGCGCGATTTAATTAAACTTTATAAAATTAGTCGCGATTTCACCTTTTTGTTTAAACTGCAATATTTAGTATAATTTAGTTCGAGGAGGAGCTCGTGGCTAAGTAATAACAGCCGCACGGGTCGATCCATCAGGTTAAGCTACGCTGGCCGAGGTTGGTCCGTGGATGGGTGACCATCTTTACATACCGAGACTCCTCCGTGCCTCGGAAAGCACGTTAAGCCGTTGGTCCCGGCTGTCATTCGTGGATCTTTGACAGTCGTTACGAGTCATCAGAAGCCCGAAAGTCTGACAACCAGTCTTACCGAAGGGTATCGTATTACCCAATTACTGGGTTGTGGAGGTCAGATAGGCAGTCGCTCCATGTAAAATACTGGTATTCAGCTGCATCCGGTTAGACTGGAAGCCGACCCCAACATAGTTGGGAAAAGGCTAGGCAAAATGAATGAATGATTTAGTATAATTTAGTATCGATTTAGATCGTATTTAGTATATCGATGCCTGATACATTTTGCCGTGTTCTTAATTAAAACAAAACTAAAGTCCAGCTCCATGCTATGGTTATTTCAGCCCGTTGTTGGTTCATAACTAAATATTTCTTCCGTCTACCGGATATTAAGTAAACAACTAAGATAATATTTAAAATACTTTCTAACATTCCTAAATAACGTGGCTTCCTCTTGAAACCTCTATGAATTACTAGACAAATATTCTAAGAATTTCCTTTAAGCAAAAAGGCAATATTAATTAACTACATCATCAAGCGGGCCCTTTATACCCTCAAAGTGCTTACATAAAAAGAGTATTTAATGTCTGCGTAGAATAAATCCGGGGAGACATTTTGCAAATGGATTTTTTGTAGTCACATTGGAGCAATTCATTTGACGTTGATAAAAATTTAAAAGCATCGTAGAGTAACGTGGATAACCCTTTCAGGGCTCAAAGCGATGTTTGGTATCCACATTGAAAAACCGTTGAAAGGTCAAAATAGAGAAAGGGATACACGCATCCCCCGCGTCAACCGTTAATTGCTGTTATTTGGCATTTCATCTATTACCGGTTAACGGATACCTACGTATCAGCAAATTTTAGTTAGATGGAGGTATGAGTAACTAACCAATATGAAATAAAAACATTAATTTTATCCAATAAATATTAATATAAATTTTATCCTATTTCTTTCACAAGACACAAAAGAGAGAAACATTTTGATGAAGAAAAACAATGTTTCAGTCCTAATTAAGTCATTTATTTTAATTGAATAATAATTATCATATCATGCAATTCTAGTAAAACATTTATTTAATCAAATTTAAGTGGCAGTAATCCGGCGGATCCAGTACCGATTTGTTGCGATTAAATGGTCGGATCTGTATATTTATTGGATTGGATTGTTCAGTAAATCTGCTAGTAATAATAACGAAATGTTCTATTATGAAATAAATGTGAGACATGGGACTTGGCAATTAATTTCCTGATAGTCATTATGAAAAACGACCAAATGACAAAAGATTAGACTAACACCCCAAGATACTCTTAATTAATAGAAGTCAAAATATGTGATCGTTATCGGTTTATTTGGTCATTTTCCTTACATTTAAAACAATTTACATTAAAATAAATTCTACTACACGAACTAGTCGGTCCCCATACTAAACTCACATAGATCGAGATTGTCTCAGCGAGTATCTCGACACCACCGCGTCGGAATTGAATTAATCTCGTTCTAAAATTTTCAGTTGCCACCTTATCTCCTGTCGTATTGTCGTTTTATTGTGCCTACCCTGGAACCATTAGCGAAAATGTCACAGCGGCGGCATTGTAATCGCGCGCCCGCGGCCCGCCCGCACAATGATGTGGCCGTTCGACCCCGCCCGTCTACACGCGCCTTTTACCTTTACTATGATACAAATTTGAGTTTCTATAATAAATGAGAATACCCCAAGCACTCGTATTATTTACGGAATAGAATGCCGCTTTACCTATCCACAATCCCGGACCGAATTCCAGAGATAGTCGCCGATCGACATAGAAAGCTTAGCTTCGAATAGTATGAATGAGTAAACACTTTTACGAATTGTGTCGTCTACATTTCACCTCTCGGATTCTTCGCATAGAGTTAGCGAATCTCGTGTAGTGATTCACGTCACGTTGCGAGCGAGTGGCCGACAAAGGAAAGAGGGCTTGCATACCTTATTACCACCTTTTTGCGAAATCCCTACTTATGTGAAACACGACGCACTCGCGTCGGCAACTCAGAATGACAACTACGTGTTAACACAAAATGATGTTGTCGGTGTAATATTTTTATTCTCTCCAGAAAGCTCTTTTAATATCTACTATTCAAAATTCATATCTTACCTCTATGGAAGTACTCGTATATCTGCTTTAACGTGAATCGTGTTTGTTTTGACTAAATTCTTGAGGTAGACAATACACCACATAGACACATACACAACATATCTTGTTGGCTAACATTTTACTTTTGTAACTGAAGATCTGCATGTTTCATTAGGTATTCATCATTTGACTATTTTAACCCAAGATAACATATGTTTTATAATTATCCAAAAAAGGTTAAGGTATCCTAACTCTTGCTAATTTCTAAAATAAATTAGCTACTAGGACTACAGCAAAGCAGAGGGGTGAGACCTTCAAAGCTTCCAAGTCATTAGACAATCAGGGCGTATTTATTTCTTTGCATATTTTGCCACATCGGAATGTCACCGCGGTCTCCTTGCAATTAATCAGCAAGTCAATGAGCCGTTTTGTTTGGACATCGTCGATGAGTAATCCTTCCCCAGTGATTTACTGACGGACCCGAAATATGCCTAAAATAATGTTTGCGTCAACTCGGAATTTTATCATTTTTAATGGCTATGCTAATAATAATGCTACTTTGAAATTGGAAAGGTTTTTTACTTACTTCTTTTCGGTTTAGGTAGACATTACTGCACAATATTGTGATTATTTAAGTTTATAAATGCACAGCAAACCTTGTCTAATCTAGATTTCTAGTTCCTATGCGTTTAAGAGATAGCGTGAATGCAAAGTGAACTATAAAATTAATGATGACGAAAAGTCATTATCATAAAAATCTCGATAAGCATTTTCCATTTCCTATCTTCATTTTAAAAGTAATTTTATCCTAAAAGCAAGACTATAAACAAAACAAATATATCAGCTGAGTCATGAACAAAACTGAATACCAATTCAGACTAATATCAATTTCAAGAAGATTTGTCGAATGCAAATTAGAGAAACGTAACATTAGATGAAAACAAAACACAACTACAAAGAGCGTTCCTTGTATTTATTACCCTTATCTTATTTGCATGCAATTCTGTATATTGCTGTCCCCAACATACACCATAAGCCGTGGCTTCCGACTTGTTTATAGAATATTCGCTCATAAACATGCAGATTGCGGATGAGACGGTTTTTATGTAAAATTGGGTAAAGGGGAGCAGTTTTATTTATTAGCCTCTTGACTCCGGCGCGTCACGAATGACAGAAGAGTCGCTTGAGAAATTGCTCGTAGTTCATATCGAGATTGAGCGAACATACTCTGAACATGGGGGAATGTAAATCTTATTTTCGCGCGGAAGTTGTGACAAACAAGTGAAACGTATGCCGATTAACTTAACACTTCACAATACGGCCTTAGAGTAGCTGGTCTCTTCTGTAAAAATCTCACTGTAAAAACTTAGGTGAAGTGAGCTTGAGGTGAGCTGTCAATAGTGTCATCATGTGGAATGACAGCTCACTTCACCTTCTTGATCTAGAGCCATGTATTCATGTGAAGTGTAAAGTCCGTAACATTGCGCAAAAGCACAGGTACTATACAGTATTCATCCTGTATTGTTGCAAAGATGGCGCGTAACGCGTCTTAATAAGGATTTTAATACCTGAAACATGGCCACTTATCTCAAGTTAAATTATAATCCGGACAGTAACTTACAAGAATTAAATCAAAAGTTGATTTCAACTTTCAATATAATTCTACATAATTAACCGTCGGGATGCTGCTAGCTCAAGCGATTTTCAATAAAGGTTGATAGATCGATCAAACACGGTGCTAACTGCATAATTATAATATATTTTAAATAATGATTAGAATATTTGCAAGCAAAATCTGTTGGGAATGACGAATTAAATTACCAGATTGCAATACAAAAATGTCAGTACGCTATTAAAAAGGTGTATGTCAACATGACGACACGAAATAACCCTAAAATTTTAATAAAACACAGATGTTTGCGCATTGCGTTTATTTCAATATGTATTCATAAATATCTATGATATAATATTAAATTACAATATTGGCAAAATACCCAAACCATAATAATACCAACTGATAATGTGCCTAGCCTTTTCCCAACTGCATTCGGGTCGGCTTCCAGTCTAACCGGATGCAACTGAGAACCAGTAATTTAGATGTAACGACTACGTATCTGACCGCACAACTTGTTAAGACTAGTAACAATAGCAATACCAATCAAAGAAAAAAAACACAAAAAAAAATCTTGGAGTTTCTTTATCTCTTTCACAATTAATATTTCTCAGCATTCCAATATGCGCCAATAATTTCTAAACCTCTCATTGTCCATGCTCCATAATACGTTCCCTGGGCACAGTTTCAAGTCTAGAACTCATTTAGTCGAACGATTATCGGTCCTGCAACAGATGAGCCCGAGCGTTGCCACCACATTATGGCATTATCGTTTCCTATTGCCGGCCGAAGGCAAGCTAAGTTGCACTGGATTTTATACTAAGTTATTAAGTAAACAAATATTTTCTCTGTTAGTATAGTTCCAGTATCTTGGTGAGGAAATTTTGCTTGTACGTATTTTGAAATGTACTACTCTACTACTCATAGTATTATTCTCCGAAGTGTTGGCACTCATGAAATAGGTTAGAAGTTATTTTTAGCAATGTTATTAAGTTAGTTTTCTTTAAGTGCCTGCGCGCCAAAATTCAATCTATTATGTCTGGAAATAAACGAACTCGTTATTTTTGGAACACTCTGTTGCTTTTAATATCGTCTTCCCATCAATACTACGTACGCTAAGTAGTATTCAATTCAATTCAATTCAAATAATTTATTTCAGACATGCGTCCATAGTGTTAGTATACAAGATAACTTAAAGACTATTGTGTATTGATGGGGAGAAGCAGTAAAGTTAACTTATTATTTTACATCCACAAGTGTGCTACGAGTTTGCTACGAGTGTGCTACGACGCTATCAAAATTAATTCGAAATTGTTTACTTGATACCTCACAAATCTTTATTTGATCGTTCACAAACAAAACCCAATAAAACCAAAATAAATATTAGGACTTTGTTCAATAAATACTGAACAAATAGTTATAGTTTCTATTTTCCAGTTCGTGATTTCCGTTCGGAACGAAGGATATAAGTAAACGACAAACACTGTGTCCACAAAATGTCCTACACACAATCAAAAATAAATATTAAAAAATATCTGTCCTGTGAGGGCTAAAAATAGGGCAACATTGAGGGTGTTGACAAAGGTGACGAAGGGATAAAGGACGCGGGTACCAAAATAGTTTGTGTAATCCGATGCTAGTTTAGTGAAATTAAATGTGGTATTAAATGTGGTTTGGTGAATTAATTGAAATGGGGGTTATAAAAATACCAGAAGCCAGTTGTTAAGGCTTCTGGTATTTTCTTAAGTTCGGTAAACACGACTAAAGCGCGCGTCGCTTCAGGAGACAAAAATACTATAGCAAAACTAAACACCAGATATCACTATCACTAGATATCATCCTGGAGAACTTGAACATTTTTTTAAAGTCTATTGTTAAACTAACAACAAAGATTTTCTTCAGTACCTAGGTATGTGCAATCAACCATGATCAACCTTATTTTAGTTGGCCAATATCTCATTCAGGGGAAAAGTGTCAGAACGATTGCAAGATAAATACTAAGTAACTAATGAACTAGAAAATCCGTTTAATTTAATACAGTTTTAAAACGAAGAAGTAAGTACAGTCATAAAGGGCAAAGTTTGTTATTATAATTATTATTATTTATTTACTTCTAAAACACTTAACCTATTTTACAATTTGGTTTTAGCCACACAACGAAAACCTCTCAGGGTTTATCTGTGTGCTGGCGAGCCGTTCAATTCGAGTCGTAACAAAAATGTTAATTGCTACAATGATACATCTAATACTCTTTTTTAATGATGATAATGATTTTGATGTATAATTAATACACATATAAGCATAAACTGTGTGTAAGGAAACGTTTTGATTCGTACTACTTTTCAAATTCGTTTTGTGTAACGTTTGTAAGTGATAATTACTCTACAGGGATCCTTATTGAGATGTATAACTAGGTATAAGGTAAATTAATGATAAAATAAATTAATTTCTGTACATTGGTAACAAAAAACAGTTGAAGACGTCAACATTAAATAAGTTTTAAAACTAGATGAGTTCGGTGGTTCCTATCTGACTACTCTGAGAAGAAAGACCGAAACAAACTTATACGTCACAGTCCCTTATAAAAGTACAGACACAATCTTAGTCAGGCCATATTAGGAACCATGCATAATATCTGAGATGTTCTTTTGAGGGAAGAACCATACAGATTTGAGTGGACCTGTCCAATAAGTGCACGAATTTGTCAGAAATCGACATGCATTCTCCGATAATTATTAGTAAATGCCGCATGCACGGGCAACTTGATGCCATGTTCAAGGAAACCCTTTTTGAAGCCTTTATACCTTTCTACCTTACCACTCTAAAATTGACATAAGTGCCTCTTTTAGACCGTAACCCACCGATACAAGAGTTAAGAATAAAAAAAACGTTTTACGGGCAACTGATACAAAAAATACTACATCATTAGTAGTAGCATCACAGTAACAGCTGATTAATATTGTTAAAAGCCCGAAGGTCTAACAAACATGATTGCTATTTATTTGCCGCACGTCTAAACAAAAATATGTGCTCAACGAACCATTTTTGAAAATTCATCCTGTAAAGCGGTTAAATAGGGATGAAAGTTCTTTATTTTTACCAATGAGAATCACATTGGACACACGGCTCGTGGATAGATATTTTTCAAGGCAGCGCACGTCGCAAATAATTAGGTACGCTAAAGCTCTCAATGAACAAGCCAACTCGAAGTACACAACCAAACTCCCCCTGACACGTCACGGATGAAACCGGGGTGATTAAAAACGTGACCGTCATCACTTGTCGTCGGTCGCCCATAAGGGTTTTATCTACTACGCGCCACCCTCGAAGCTTTGTTTATTTATTGTAACGAAACTTTCTTGCTTGATCGCTTTTATAATCAGCTGTGATTATGGGGAAAATTTTGGGGCAATTATGGTTTTTTTTTTATTTGTGAGTCTTTTTTTTTGGACCAGCACGTGGAAAACTGTCTGTGCTGTGACGCAATAAAGGAGTGATACAGCATACACACACACGATATGTGGCAAATAGGTACATTTCAATGTAAATAGTATAGAAATAATACTGACAATGACACATATATAACACACGGACAAAGTGTTTCTATTATTATATCAGAGTCTAAGAAAGTGGAACGGACTTGTGTAAAGTACAACACTATTCTAAGTTTTAAAATAATTATCTCGTAAAAAAATTACACATAACATAACATAACATCACGCCTCACGCATTATTCCCCGAAGGGTTTGGCGGAGGTATACCTATAGTACACCCACATTTCACCAGTTATGTTTAAGTCCCATGTAATAGAGGGCGAGCCTATTGCCATCAACCAGGTACAAATCCAGACTCCGGACTGCTACTGAGTAATTCCAGATGAAAAAACCCAATAACACTTTGCCCGACCCGAGAATCGAACTCGACTAGACCAACGTGGCAGTCGAGGTTAAAAATTAAGTAAGATTAAAATTGCTTATTAGTCTATATTGTAATAAATTATTAAGAACCTGGTTCTTTAAAAAACAGGGTACATAAAAAAAATGTCAGTAACCATTTAACATTTTATTCAGTCTCGGACTGAGGTCCTCTTTCAATTAAACAGTAAGGTTCATATATCTGTCAATTTCAATCAATAGAGTTAGTATAAAAAGGCTAAGGTATAGTAAAGTGATTGCTAAGGTTTTATCTATCACATTCAATTGATGGTGCAATATAATAAAAAAATGCTCACGATGTGAAAACAAAGAAGGTCCTAAACAGTTACAATAACATAAATCTTTTTTTGAGAATCGTGAGACTGTCTTTTGATGCATGTGAAGACAAATTGAGCTATAAAACCAAATCGTAACCCAACGAAGAAAGAATCGCCCATTTTATGTACAATAGTGTACTTAGATAGATAAAAATACTTGTAAAAGTATGTTACTTTTAAACTCTCTTTTTATGTGAATTTATCATGAATATTCAAGATGCATCTCAATTATTCACTCTTATATGAATAAAATGTTTTATATTAATATAATCTCCTCATAATGCACACTACGTGCAAAAACTGCACGAAACCGTGCAATACAAACAAGTTTAATTGCAAACTACATAGTAAATTCGCATTAAAAATCTCTATTGACACTTATACTGAGAGCGAAGCTGGGGGGTTTAATCCTAGTAATATTTTACTACATGTTATTTTTATAATGTAACTAAACTGGGAAATATGAGTAGGAAATTTATGTGTTGTAAAAATGTTATGTGTAAGGCGATTGGGTCACGCACCGGGGGGCTGTAAGACTGGCTACGATTTTTATTAACTGCTTGGATATGTTGTGTCGCTATAAAACTAAAACGACCCTTACGTCAATTGGGATATATTGATAGGGGACATCTTTCTTGCTCCTTTGGATCTTTTGACACACATGATTTTTTCTCAATTTCAATCATGCGTTTGTTTTTGCGGTTGTCATTGCACTTTACCTACATACAGTTTAATGTTTTATTGTATTTTATTTTGACACAGTAATTTAATTTAATTTATAACTCTGCCTTGTTGGTCTAGTAGTCATAAGCACTTCTGATGACCATGAGGTCCTGGGTTCGATTCTCGGGTCGGGCAAAATGTTATTGGGTTTTTCCATCTGAAATTTTTCCGTAGCAGCTCGGAGTCTGGATTTGTACTCGGTTGATGGGAAAAGCATCACCCCCTATTACATGAGAAAAAGTCCCATCACTTTAAACATAACTGGCGAACTGTGAGTGTAGGTACTATTGATACACCTCTGCCTAATCCTCCGGGGAATACATGATGTTGTGTGTGTAAATTTCTATCACGCCAAGTCAAGACCAATTTAGTTCAAAATATGTTCCAATAAAGCATCAACAGAGAGATAAAACGAATACAATCTGTGATATCGTGTCACCCATATTATAAAACCACACGTTGCGCAGAATTAAAGAAAAACATAGGACACGTCAGCCACGTATCATGCCGATAGAATTGTGTCAACCACAGTATTCAGTTACTATGATTTTTGAGGCTATACGCGATTATTTTCCAATCACAAGCGGAATTTTATATAGTCAGTTAGTTTTTTGTTAGTTAACTATTTATGCAGTATGAATACCTAAAATACCTGAAAAATTTGCCAAAACACTGACTTTATAATATAATTATATAATAAGCTCATAATTTTCGATCTCAAAAATTGTTATTGTTATTTTTTCAAATGAGAGGAGTTTACTTTTAAAGAAGATATAAAATATACATAATGTATAAGCTGAGAGTCTTAACATATAATAATATGTATAGGTATATACAAAAAAGGGGGAAGTAATTATACTTAGGGCATCAAAATATTAGAATTACCTTGTTAGAAAACCCAGTTATTTTATAAATTTAACTTCAGCTTCCGACATTTAAAGGTCCTGTACTATTTATGGACGCAATCCCACATTTTTTGGATCAAAGTCAAAAGGCTCTTTAATAACGGGCTCTTCATGCGCTGAAAATTTCAAATCTCGGTATCACTCCCGGTACCAAAAAATTGTATGAAACTAAACTCATAAAAGCGATGGATGACTTTCGAATATTTCTGCAGGATGTCATATATTCTGGATGCATTGTGTTGTTGGTACAAACTACCAATCCATCTCAATTATTGAGCTGTTACGCTTTAAATTCAAAATTTCACATTTTGATTTTAAAGCTCAGATACAGATATGTGATTTAATACAAAGAAATCAGTTCGAAATGTATATGGTATAGGTATACCACATGTACGAAACGTCAGCATTAAATAGATGTATACACCCACAAGAATTCATTTGATTGTCTACAATTTAGCTGCAGCCAATATTACGCGTTATTTCCAGCCTTGTGTTTTGTGCAAGAGGTGCTACATACATGTTCGGGTCGGTACATTCAATTCAGCAGTACTTTTTTAACATCAAAGCCGACCTGAAGCAATTACTACTGTTGGCTCGTGCCAAAAATCCGGACTCAAGGCTGGTATAAGTCGGAATTTCCTGAAGTTTAAGTTGTTGCTAGGCTGATTTTCAACTCGGCACTAAACCGATCGGCATTTTCCCGAACATATATCTACATAATATATTCGATTTTGCCGCCCGGCTATGCCCAATCATACCGAGCCGAACATGTGCGAAGTACACCTAAACGTACAAGTTTTAAGTAGGTACATTATTTTAATATATTCTCTGTTACAACCAGCAGTCCGGATTTGTGCCCGGTAAAAGGCAACCTGCACGCCCCTCTATTACGAAATTAAAAGACACCTAGTTGGCGAAATATGGGTGATCACCATTCCCTACCCTTTCAAGGCATACAAGCGGGATATTACCATGTCATGTTAAACAAGTCAAATCTCGGTTTTTCGAAGCTTTGTCTAAGTTACCGCAGCGATTTTACGCAGATCAAACTTTCTGTTGACAAAATTTATTCATGACGTGATCCCTCGTAAATACATTTGGGACTTTATTGTCGTAATGAATTTGATATGGCTTATGAAAACAGACTTATCTTTTACTCTATTATGTTAGTTTATTTTTAAATCTTTGTTTTATTACCTTTTGGTATGTTGTGATTTACTTTTTGGTTGCTTTTTGGTGGTCATGTTTTATTTGGATGAAACGACAAGACAAGGCCAACAAACCAGCCCCTTTTCTCAAATGAATTATATTTTTAATCCTTTATTATATTTCATTGTATTTGCAGTTGATCACACAGTTATTTTAATATTACACATTATTTTGTGCTCATGGTCGTTTTTTATCGAACGAGATACCATTCAAAGACATTGCTTGCGTAGTAGAAATGGTTTTGTTCGAAAAGTATTTCAAATATTAGTTCTACCGTTATTATTCTAGAGCTAGAGATAATTTGAAAATGCTGAGTCAAATTTTGAATACCTACCAAATTTCTCACCGGACCAAGAAATCTTCCGAAAAATCCTAGTAAAATCAGTTTCCTTTTAAATTCTTTTCTATTGTCTACTGCAGTACTGCGGAGGTGAAAAACGCGAGCTAGGACATATTTCTTCGCGCTTATTTCACCTACTGGCTTTATACAAAATTGATACAATAAATCGGGAACTAACCCAGTAGGAGGCAGGCGGCGTGCGTTCGCTGCGAGTGCATGCAGATTTCAACGTTTTGTTCTTTACTTGCGGTCGCATTCCACGATCAAATTGCAAATTCCGACCGGATATCTATGGTTCTTTGTGTAATTCTTGTACATAGATAACAACGATGCGCATCGTTTTTTTTTTTAAAAATAAATGTTAAGTACCTACCTATCTTAATAATGCTCAATATTTTTAAGCTACTATTTATTTTCGGGTATTCGAATAGCATAAAGATTTAACGACAACTTGTCTTTCAAGTAGATAAAAATTCTAAATGGCATTTTAATCAAAAACTGTTATCAGAAAAATAATTTTTAATAATACGAGACAAATTACTTTGAAGTATTTTTTTATATTTTATTACAGAAAATGCTGCATATTAAAAAATTTAAAACATTCTGTTAGCGAAAAATCAATTTCGCCTCCAACTATTACTTCACCAACCACAAATTGATAATAAATAAAACCGCTTAAAAAGTTTTAATATGAGGAAAGAAATTTATTCACGGAGAACATGTCCTATCAAAATATCTCGGGCCACACGTTATGTCGGCACATTCTTCTCCTAAATTGAAATTCTCGAACGCTCTCCCTTCGCAAGTGGGACGGGTTCAGAGCCAAAAGACAAATACTTTGAATGTTCGATTAATGTGATCAAATATCATCTTTTCTTTTTTAACGGTTTATTTTATTAAGCTTTGTCTATGTATTTTTTGGGGTTGTCCTTTTGTGGGTAATCTGATATTAGAATGTTCGAACAAAAATGTGGTAAATTGGCAGAAGATTCTTATTAATAGCAATTTCATAAAGCAAAACTTTATAAAAGAAGTAAGTACTAGATAGTATTAGAGATTACCATTTAAATAATTGGTTTTTTTGGAACTTGGGTGAATTTGGCCAATTATTATAAACTTTCACAGATTGAAGTAGGTTGGTGATTTACTTCAGCATAAGTTTAAGAATACAACGAATTTGTTAAAAGTAAAATTAGCGTTTTTTTCTTTACTTTGAGACTTTTTTTTTTTTTTTGCTTCTTACAAGTTAATTTATTTGTAAGCAGTTGAAAAAAAAATCAGACATTGAATTTACAGTTACAATGATTTTATTTCAAACAATTGCCTGTTTCCCTTCAATTCCAAGCTCTGCATATTTTTTTGTTTGACACGTCCATCAATGTTTGCTTTTATCGCGACATTTTTCCTTGTATAACAGATTCAAACAGATCGTTACAATATTCATATGAAACAATGATCTTTTGTTTTTATTAGAGTTTTAAAAAAACTCATCAGATTTAAATAAATAAAAATGAAATATTGTTCGTTGGTACGCGTATCATTTGAGGACAGCTGGACCGATTTCACTATTTTTTGTTTTAAAATGTTCGTAATACTCCAGGAAAATTTCCAAATTCAGGAAAACTGGACGGTTTTTTATGGGATTTTTGTAGATAGATAGAATACTCTTTATTATGTACACCATAAAAATTACAGACATCAATTTAGATATTTTATATAGGGTGACGGTAATAGTATCGAAAACAAGTAAAACATGTTTATCCAATTAATGTTTTTGTATCCACTTAGGTACTAATTATACCTCCTTATGTGTTGAGTGGAGGCACATAATGCATTACACAGGCACAATGCATTATAAACACTCACACATATCATGAAATTCATGTACCTACACTCAGTCTCAAAAAGATATACCTACACATCTACAAGAATTATTTTAAATAAAATTCCACAAAACATCTATATACATTGTAACATCGAATCAATTTTCACGTCCTCCTCCTTAAGACCTAGGCCAATTTTTTTTTTGTTTTTCATTATATCTTATGCCACAAAAAGGTGCCATTAAAAATCCTTGTAACACACATTGGGTACCTACTTAATTGAAGCTACAGATTAATACAGTATGATGAAACACAAATTGTAGACAATCAAATTAATTCTTATCGATGTATATAAGGTGCTATAAAAATATCTGCCACGGCTGCAATGGGAGATAGTATTGTGTTTATAGATTACAATAGTAAAGATAAATTATTGATCATGTGTCATATTTTTTTTCATACAAAAAATTGTACGTATAAATTTGCAAGTGACGAACTAGTCAGCTGATTTCAGTTTTCATTCACAGAACAGATGGAAAGAGATAGCAGTTGTTTTCATTGACGAAGTGCACTTCGCGCGTAATTTGTGAACCACGTTATGCAGAGTAGAGTCAATGTTTATTTAACTACTTTATTTTCTCAAATTGATTTAACTGTGCCGGGGTACGAAATTTCTTCACTATTGTTATCTTTAAACACAATACTACCTCTCATTAAAGCCGTGGCAGATATTTTTATAGCACCTTATAGATATAATTATGTGAGTCTAACTGTCTTTAAATAAAATCTGCGAAAAAAAACATAGATGAGGTCAGCAGTTCCAAATTCGAAAAAAAGCCAGAGAAAAAATAAGCTCGATAAACGTCCTCACAGAGGTATAAGAAAGGATGTGTTTTGTGCCAAGTGCTCATGATTGTAGGAAAGAAGAGCCTCTATACCCTTGTACATTGATCTGAGTGGGAACGTACGGCTTGTTTCGTGGAACATCCTTTGAGGCGGTCGGGCGGACGAGCCTTTGAACGGTAGCTCGGGTGCATTTTGATAGCGGTATCGATTTTAACAGTGAATAGATTTTTACTTTAGTACTTTTAGTTTCCTTTTGTGCAAGTGTGGGGGCTTTTGTTGGAGGTGGCATATGTTTAGCGGGTAGCTACATGTATATGCATACAGTGCATTTTTTTGGTCCCACGCAGCTATTGCAATGGATGTGTTGTACTGAACGATCTTTAAAAATAAGTACTCGTCTAATTTGTAATTAATCCGTAAACTTTGCTACATAAAATAAATAATTTACCCCTGAAAAAGATATTCAGGTCTAAAAGCTTCAAGTTTTTTATTGCTAGCAAAGCCCTATTTCACATAGATTTAATAAATAAATCTAGAACTTATTGCTTCACAACTCTCCAAGTAGTCCCTATGCAGTACTTGATTTCTATAACTAGAATAAAAAGAAAAACAGGCGTAAAATAAGATAAAGAAACCCTTACAATCCGTCTAAAAGCTTACAACTAATCAAATCGCATAAAGTCACCCTCAATCATAACTTCCTTCCTACGCAGTGGGGTGACTATGAACCCCTTACATTTTTCATTTTCTCTATATTTTGAATAAAATTACTGAAGTCAAGCTAACGGAAAGTAATAAATAATAGCAAAGTTTCCGCATACATTCTAGACTCGAACTTTAAAAATGAGTTTCACGGATGTACGTCGAATAAATTTGCATTATTTTTTAGATATAGTCAAACTGTTTTGGACGAGTTATTTGTCGTGACGAAGAAAATTCTCGAATAGGAAGATGAAGCAATTATTCAGCTTAGTCATGCATTGTATTTCCGCTCATTAGGTGTATATTTATTTAATTTACAACGGCTGGGGGCCGACGATAAGCTCCGGAGCGTGCGCCTCTGTGACTTCGTCGACTGAATAACAATGCAAACGGATGTCTAAAATGCTGCTCCTCTGTTATGCAAAAGAAACGGGAAAATTGTATTATCTGGCGGTATCGTTACATTTTAGAGGCGAAGATCTGGTTGTCGATGATAAATTGAAAAGGAATTTGCTTAAAACCGTTTATAGTTAGAATAAATTGTATCAATTGTCTCAATGAATAGCACTTTTTTCAATGTTTTGTTTCACAAATACTATTATAGTAGGAGTATTTTCCATGCAGTAGGCCAGTCATTGTATTGAAGTATAAAACATCTTCTGTCTTTTTCATTCCGTCAATAAAATCCGAGTCTCGAATCCATAAAATCTTTCAATGAAACATACGAGCCCTCATTCAGAAAATGCCAGACTGCAGAAAAAGCCCCTAATTGTACCTGGCGTGAAAAACAAACCCTCGCTAATCATGTGCCGTGGCAAATACAATTAACTCAAATTAAAAGCGCTTTGCTAATAAACAGAAGTGTAACAACGTTAATCTGAGCAACAATGAGATTATGAGAATATTTTTCAAACAATCCTGCCCTTATAACTTTTCGGTGGCGCGCCTTTCGCGCATACTAAAACAACGCGCGATAAAATTGTACCTGCGCTGAAAACGTGGAATTTTCATTTGTTAAACGTTTATTAGTATTTTGATTTATTACAAATGTGTCAGGTTGACTTTGTTTTTCTATTATGATTTATTTTGAAAATTAGGAACGTGTAAGAAATAAAATTTCAGTTTGAAGAACAATTTTCCATTATGACAACAGTACCTACCTACCTAAGCTGGACATTCAATAACAAAAAAACAGATTTTGTTTAAGGCTAGCTTTAAATTCTATTAAAGTTTCTATTGAATTGAAAGCGCCTACAATATTTCAACCCACATTTTCAGAGAAAGTCAACAATTTTATTACACAAACCTTTCTATTTTCCAGTCTAATTCGTGTACAATAGAAAAATAACTAATAAACCAACTAAGGCCACTAAATTCATTTCGAATTGTGTGAGCCCGTGTACAGCATGTCGAGTGGACCCACGTCATAGGCAAGAGCAAAGTGGCCCGATAACCACGCGAAACCGCGGCCTATCGCTTTTTGATAGCATCACTTTGCCCAACTTGCCATCTGACGCCCATTAGGTACGGGATATTGAAAAAGTGAGCCTCGCCGATCGAAACGGTATGTCCGTATGTGTGACGTCATATGTTAGCACTTTTATCGCGTTAAGATAGTCGATACTATTGGTTTTGAAGATCTGTTTTTGATCTCATTTTGTAAGTTTCATTGTATTTTTTTTATCTTCTTATGTTTCATTATATTCTACTAGCTGTTGCCCCCAACTTCATCTGAGATCCAGGATAAAAAGTAGCCTATGTTCTTACTCAGGTTATAGTCTATCTGTGTACCGAATTTCATCAAAATCCATTCAGCAGTTTTTGCGTGATTGAGTAATAAAGATACAAACTTTCACATGACGCGGTGAACTTCGTACCACGTGAACATAATTTCGATTTTTCGGCCGTTGCTTTGGGTTTTACCTCATTCATAAACCAGTATTGAGGCCAATAAAACAAAAAAAAAAACGGTCGAGCCATTTTCGAGTTTCAGTACTCTATCTATCTAGCGCACGGCAATTGATTTATATAAATCAGATTTTTTTTAATATACCTAGATAAATATAGTAGGATAGGATTCTTATTGACAAAATTCCCCTTAAATTACCGATCTTTGTACTAGAATGCTATTTCAACTGAATTAAATTTAAACTCTCCGCCATGCTACCGAAAATACGCCGAGTGCTTCCCACTCACTAAAGCTGGGAACTTCCAAATTTATTCACCTCAATTACCTGGCTGAACTTGATAGCTGCAATTTTGCATGAATTAAATTGGCTTCAACCAATGTATACATGATTTAATTATACAAAGGTTAATTGATAATAAATCAATAAAGACAGTCCTATGTGAAATAAGTCGACGGAAGAATTGAAGGAAAATACTAGATAAATATGTATAAAGATAATGTTCTGAGAAAAAGAAAGAGAAGTTTTGATATCTAAACTTAAATATTAAATAATATAACTATATAGCTTCTGCCCACGACTTCATCCGTGTAAAATTTTGACCCCCGACCCACCGCATCGCATCCCATCCCGCGCTATTACTTCGTTATCGCTTAGCATTCGTTCAAACTTTTTTACTTTTGCTCGTTTCCTTTGTATCGTAGCGGGATGTTACATAGCCAATAACCTTCCTCAAGAATTGGGCTATCCAATGCAAAAAGAATTTATCAAATCCGACTGGTAGTTCCGAAGATTACCCCCTACATACAAACCAACAAAATTTTACCTCTTTATAATATTAGTATGGATAAAGCTGAAGAGTTTTGTTTGTTTGCACGCGCTAATCTCTGGAACTACCAGTCGGTCTTTGCATTTGATGGCCTTATTCTTGAGGAAGGCTATTTTAATACGGTACGACCTTTAGGAGCCAAGCAAAAAGAAAAAAGTCAAAAAGAACGTTAAGCGAAAATGAAGTGTTAGCGCTGCCGCTGGCGGGAAATGTGGCTGTTATTTTAGTATATCATGGTGTCTTAGGACTTCTACGCAAATCAGTGTGGAATCTTCCTAGTATTGATTTATTAAAATTATCAATAATTATGTCCATGTATTAAGGCAGTATATCGAGTATGAAACGTATAACAGGCACTCTTTATACTCGAATAAGCCATATCGTGTACATGTCCAATCCAATAAACCGCAGAAAAATCAAGCGAGTTGCAAGTCCAAAAAATCTTTAATAATATAACAAATCCCCGAACTTTGGCAACCCTGCGTAGGTGCTAACACAATAATAGTGGGCAAATTGGTTTGTTACCGATAAACATGTGGCTAACACGAATCACGTATAGGGCAACACATCATTTTCTTTGTAGGTCAATTTTGTTAATAATCAGTAGGGGAGGATTTATTGTCCATCGCGATTGTGTTTATGAGAAGACTTTTTTTGTACGAGTTCTTTTGGAAAAACTTTAACGTGGTCTTGGTCTTGATCATCTATCTTCTATTTATAAAATTAAAATAAATTGCTGTTCGTTAGTCTGCTAAAACTCAAAAACGGCTGGACCAATTTCGTCAATTTTGGTTTAGGTACGTAGGCATGTATGTATGTAGGTAGGGTAGTTAAGTAGGTACGTTACGGTAGGTACCCGTTCGAAGCCGGAGCGGGCAGCTAGTTATATATAATTCTTCTTTACGTCGCATCTGTATGTCACTGAATTCCTCCTAAACGCCTGGACATTTGTCTTGTATGTGTTTGTGTAAGTCTTTGGATAGTTTTGATTCAAAATTGGACCCGGTAGGTGGCGCTGGTCGGGCAGGACAACATCTGTCAATCCGCTAGTACATTTATATAAATTGAAGGCGTTTTTCGAGTTTAGTGTTCTGCTAAACAACGCAACGTATTTTGATCCGGTTTTCACCACCATTTATAGAATTTATTTCGGTAGTTTTATGCGTATAATACATTAATATTCAACTCGATGTTTTGTCAAGTTGTAAAAAGCGTGCGAAGTAGGGCGGGCCGCTAGTTAGTTAATAATCGTGTTGTTTTGTTTGTATTATGCTAAAATATTACGGGTGAATAACCCACGATAGCGACATCATACTTAAATATTTTGTATTTTAAAAATTAGTAATATTTAACTATGATGTCGCTATCGTACCGCTATCATTTAACAGGTAATCGTACTTACATGATTATTATTGTGACCAACAGACAGACGATAGCAGATATCTAAATATCGCGGTCGAAAAACCCTCGAGCAAAGGTCTTTGTCAGAACAAAAAAATAAAACTTTAGCAAAAAATATGTTAGTAATTTTTTTTTTAAGTATTTTTGTATAGTACCTAATAAATATCTAATGTTTTTTTTATCCATGCCCTTTTAATAGTTACCTTAAAGCACAAAAGGCTTTTTCTTGTTCCTTTTAAGTCCCCGTTACATTGACCCCTCAGGAAATAGGTACCTAAGGACCTACAGCTAGCGTAATTGATAACAAAGTCTTGTAATTGGATCAAAGTCGCATTAAAATTCGCTTTGTGGCTTTTGAATTATTATCGTCTTACCCATTGTACAGAAGTTGCTAAATAGGATTTTTTCAGTTTAATCGGTTGCTGCTTTGGAAAAGCTTTTGGAAACCCTTGATTTTTTCATGGGAAATAATCAACTGATCCTTTAAAAAACTATTGACCTTCTAATGTTGGACATTGTTCCAACCTTTTTTTTTTTTAACTAATAAAAAATTAGTCTCTTTTTAACTTTCTGGCCTTTTCTCACAGTCGGTCGCAGTAACAAAGCTAGGGTACCCCGACCAAACAGATTAGGTTAGGTTAGCTAGAAGCGAGCTAAGCAAGCGGTGCGGCAGCGGCCGGCGAGCGCTACATGAAAGTTGTTCGCAGTTACGTTACATCCAAGTTGGTTGCAATTACTTGGCCATTTAGTATTTTTATGACCCAAAATACGATTATTTGAGGTTTACAAAAAGATGCGCGATCATTATAATAGATTATTTAATAATATTTTTAGGAGCGCGAAATGGGTTGTTCGGTTTTACGATAAATTACGAATTTTATAACCAAGATTATAAAATAAAATATTTATCGAGAACATGCCTGGATATCTGCCTACCATCTTTTAATATTTACAAACACAAATATAAATATACCTTCACCAACATGTACTGAAGGAAATATATTATTATTTCCTCTGTTAGCGCTCCCTAAGTAAAGATTTTTCGAAATTCGACCCGCAAGGATAGAAAGGTCTGTAATGCGTTCACGGGCAGTATCGCCGGCTTGTTTATATATAAATAACTTTTGTCTGGGTTCACCTCCTCTCACCCCATAATATCACATTTGTTCATGTTCACCCTCAATTTCTTTCCCACATACTTTGCTGAATCATTGAATCCTTTTTAGTCGGACGATGCTTTTGTATTTGTGCCATTTAGGTACTTATATTTTCTAAACAGATCAACTATATTTCAATACGCATAACTTAATATCACGCCTGTTTTTACCCAACTACAGCGAAGCAAAAAGGAGGGTCATGATTTTGATCGGAGTGTATGTGTGTATGTTCAACTGTTCCCTCATAATTTCTAAACTATTCCTCATAATTTGACAAATGGGGTATCGTTGGAAGCGTCTCGGTCGTCCGCTAGTTATAGGCCATGTGAGGTCACATTAAATTGAATATGGCGCCCTCTAGAGGGCATAAAGTCATGAACTTAAAAAAATAATACAGTGGGAGCCCATTGCCATCAACCGGGCACAAATCCAGACTCCGGGCTGGTATTGAGAAATAGGCATTACGCATCTAATGTAATAAAGTGAAAATAATTATAAATTATCCTAACTAATATTATAAATGCGAAAGTAAGTCTGTTTGTTTGTTTGTTACGCTATCACGCAAAATAGGCTGAACGGATTTGACACACAGAAAGACCTATTTTAGTACATAGGATATTTTTTATCCCGGTAGTACGGTCCCGTGGGATAATTTCCGACATCCACGCGGGCGGAGCCGTGGACACAAGCTAGTTATTACAATAAAGTTAATCTTGATCACACATTGGCGTAATATGTACCTACATTGCAGAATCGCGAACGCATAGCAAAGGCGAGCAGGTCGCAAGCATACCTATAATGCATGCATAGCATGAAATACATCACGAATTTAATTAAAATGTGCGATGTTGGTGCGTGCGTAGCTTTATCGATGTTGCGCATAACTTGCACCGTAATCCCAGATTTACCAGTGTACGCGCAACCTTAAAACGAAAAAAAAATAACAAAAATAAAATAGCAATCGTCAAAAATAATCCCTTACTATTGAAAATGTAAAAGAAAGTAGTAAAATGGTGGTTGGGTTTGTAAATAATAAATGAAGACTAATGTAAACAAAGTACAGTCGCGGCCATTAACATAATACAGTTTTTATTCCTTCTCACTTTAATTGCTGGACGGTTTATTCTGCGGGTAGTTTCTTTTATTTATATAGAGCAGGTAATTCGTTTACCTGTGAGAATAGTTTCAACACGTGCCGCGTCTAGACGAATTGACTGTAATGGACTTTGTGCCCGCAGTAGCCCGTCGTATCCGTGTTTACACAAAGAGGGAAATATTTATCGAGAGAGGTTAACGCTGAAATAGGTTCAACTTTTTATTTTTTGTGGGTAGTTTTTGGACACGGCTTAAAATAATGTTGGAGGATTTCGTCGTGGGATTTTTAAGTACTTTGTTTAGGTAAAATGATAATGAAAGTACATTTTGCTTACCTTCAAAGGTATTAAGAGAGAGAAGAGAGAGAGAGAGGGAGAGAGGGGGAGAGGGTTCTAAGGGGGAGAGTATTCTATCTATCTGTCTAAGTAGCTGGGGATTAATTAAAATCCTGTTTTTCTAGCAAACCATAATCTTGATAAATTGTCGATCATAGTTGACAAATTCAAACACCCTTAAAAAAAAAATGCATTTTAGCTAGGTACTATAAAAAATCAATAATATTCTAATGGAAACTAAACGTAGTCATTAAATATCATAAAAAAGCTCTTGACTAGAACTATTATCGTCATCGTCATCATTGGCAGCCTTGTCTCACCCACTACTGATCTCCTGGTCTCCTCCATGCTTCCCTGGTCTGTGCGAGTATCATCCAGGTCTTCCTCGCGATCTTCTGTAAAACAATTATAATACTCGCCAAAGCTTTCCTAGTGTACCTAGTCGACATCAAAATAGTTTAGAAGTTCACTGTGACGTAATAAACTGCCAAAGATCATAAATAACAATAATATTTCAGGCTCATAGAGAGCAATGGCGCAAAAGTAGCAGACAAATTGTTTCGCGTCCACTTGGAAAACCATTAATTAACCCATTTTCTACCGTCACTTTACAAACTGTAGAAAATAAACTAGCAAAATGTGTAAACTGTTAGCTTTCGTATAGTTTGTTAAGCATTTAGCTATTTTCATCATCATTTTTCGTTGCATTCATTTTCAGCTCTATTTACCATTTTCTGAATTATGTGAACTTTTTTGTAAACTAAAATAGTCAGATTTATTTTTGAGTCATAGTACTATTCCTTGATCTTTTATGTCAACCTACAAGATACATTTTTTTCCCACAACGGGCGAAAATTCACTTGAAATCCAAAACCAAAACTTCTGGCCTTTTGCAATTCATATTTTTATACAAACTAAAAATACGCGTCAAAAGTTGACGCTAAAATCTCAGAAAAAATGCAGCATAAAATTCTGAATACATTTTCAAATGCGCGAAGAATAGTAGAAATCTGTTCACATCAAAACTTGGTAGACGAGCGACCTCAGCAATTAAGTCACTCGAAATATTTAATGAACAGTGCTAGTTCCGCGCCGGAAATGACACTTAATCGGCTTAACTTCGCCTCAAAACTTACCCCAGGCAAACACCCTACCTACCCCACCCCCCCCCCCGAGCCATACCTACACTGCATCAAAGAAGTTGGAGAATGTGCAATTATGAGATTGTTTTAATTTAGAAACAATGTTGTTAAAGAATTTCCTTACTTCGAATGAGCTCTCTGAAACCCCAAACCAGAATTCTTGGTTTTCCCCCCACATTGTTTCCCCGTTATTGCTTACTGTCGATCTTTAATTTATTTTTCTCTAGTTAACAATTTTCTTTCGGAAATGTTTACGTTCACTTTGTTTGTTGCGAGTTCCAATACGCTTTGTTCACATAGATTATTTGCTTTAGAGTAGGAACTGAAAATCTAAGTTTCAATATTTGTGATGGCAATTTTTTTTTAGGGTTAGGTTATTCGTTTTAATTAAAAGCGTTTTATTACCAACACACTGTTGCTTCTACTTTATTGTTTTATCTGAATCTGTTTCTATTTTTTTTATGACAAATGAAAATCGATTTTAAGTTTTGTTTGGTAATTTTTGTATAGGTAGGTATTGTGGTTAAAAAAAAATTTTTTTTCTTTTTCATGTGGTTAGTGGCTAACCTAGTGTTAAAGTTTTTATGCCGCCCATGGGCCTCTGACTAACATGCCGTCCAGAAATATCTCTCAGGTAAAACTATAATGGAAACTATTTTCATGTACCTAATTGTAGGCATTTGCAAAGTAAATGATTCCCAAATGGGAAGTATAGCAGTTTTATATGAATAATGAACAAGCCAGACGAATGTTTGTTTCTAACGGTACGTCTGAACCTCTCTAAATATACTTGAACAACAATAACAAGGGTACAACATCTCGGAGACTTCGACGTCCGAAATAAAGTTTGGGCCAACATTTAACTAGTTGGAGCAAACAAATCCAGAGTGCGACTCTAGTGGCGCGAATTGCACTCGGGCCGTAGACCGGCCGTCTAACTTGTTCGTAACGACTTCAAAAACGTCTAGGAAAATATTTGTTTTGCAAACCAAGACACAAGATCTGATGCCACGTCTGCTTAGATGTATTGTTTGTGTACTGGCCTGGAGGAACTTTTATAGCGCTTGATATTCTTGTATTTGAATAATGCTGGGTGAAAAAGGAGGTTAGTGAAGTAGAACAGTACATACATTGAGCTAGTTTTTGTTAATTCGACATGTCCAGATTATTTATTTGATGACAAGCACTAAAAACAATTATTTTAAATTATAATCTCATTACGATTGAAAGTAATTAAATACTATCTTGTTTATAACAAGTCAATCATACTCCATTCCTATCCCAACTATACTACGCGCCACACCATTCCAGGATCCCATTCCGTAAAACTCGTAAAAGGAACTGAAGTTAGAAATCTAATCTGCCATCAGTACTTATCAAGTTGTTAGAGATAACCTCTGATTGAGACCCGTCGACAGCCGTAAGTGGCGGGAATCGGATTCTCCTCAGCGACAATAGCCGATTTACCCACTGATCCACTCAGTGATATCATAAGTCGATTCGTCTACGGCAGGGATGGCGAACCTTTGGCATGCGAGCTAAGGTAGGTGACAGAAAAATTGTGGGGGGTATGAATGTTAAATCAAAACGAAATACAACAAAAAAAAAAATCTTTTAATAATTCATATCTACAATGTATTCTAAAATTTGTTTCTAAAGCCACAAATCACTATAGGCATTTAGCGGTAAACATCATTCTGTCTGTTTTCTTGTCTGCTAAGATATCATTTTCAAGCGATTGACAGAAACAGAGCTATATTTTTAAATACGTTTAGCAGTCATCGCTCTCAGCGATTTTTGGTGCAAGCGGACTAAAACTATGTCTTATAAATCGTCCCTATTAAAGGACTTTTAAGTAAGCCTTAGGCAAAACATTTTTTTTTTCTTTGTTGTCAGGCACATGCAAAAGGTTCGTCGTCCCTGGTCTAAGCCTCGCTCGAGGTCCCCTGAACAAATGTATCGAACGTAACTGATTGTTCGCGTAATTTATTGAGGATGTTAATGTGATCCCTTCTTGACATATTGCTCAAGTATGTAGTAGTATTACTTTGTAAGTAGTACATAAACGGTTTTATTTTTGGAACATAGACATGGTATTTTTATTGTAAGGCTAATGGCAGCAGATAAATATTTGAAGATCATAAAATGTTATGTTGTGAAACATTTCGCCATTATTAGGTATGAATATGTATTATTGCCTAAAGAATTAAAGCAAACTTAATATTGGGAAACCAAAAAACTATTAATATTCAAAACATGGGAAAATAAACCTGTATTTCCATGACAGGAATAGAAAAAAATATTTTAATTATTTTATTATAGTCGACCGTGAATTTAAAAGTGATCAAAAATCATACCTACGTCAGAAAGATTCAGTGATTATAGCTGAAAGGTATTTTGTCATATCTTACATGAATTAATAAAATTCCTAATATACAGGTTCATATATTTTTCAAACATGAACTCAAAATTTTCGTGTAATAAAAAATACAACAAAAAAAAACTCGGTAACTCAAATTAATACAGCAAATATTATGAATAGGTACGTTTTAAAAGCAATTTCTGTAAAAGGACGTCGAATATCTCCGAACAAGGCACAGTAATGCATCCTTTGCCCCTGGAACAACAACAATAGGCATAATTCACGGGCAGCGTTCGCTCAGTGGAGAGCTCCAACGAAATCACTGAACCAAATTGCAAATGAAGCGCCTGCCTAACTCTAGTAATGCCGTATATCAGATCTTATAGCCGTGCTACGTGTTTGCTCGCGTAAGTGATTAATATTCGACTTTATTGCACGTTCTAGGAATGCTAAGGCTTTGTTTGTTTTGTGTTTTGTTTTATTAGAACTTACAAGACGTGTGACCGAAGGGACCAGCCGCAAAATGACGAACTTCGATATAATCTTTCATCACCGATGAAACCCCTTTATGTCTTCAAAAATCTTTATTTAGTGCTCACCTTTGTTATGTTATTACGAGCTCTAGAGTAAAATGTATGCCTCTAGCCAGCACCCAGCGGTTTGTCCTGTGCGGTGTCTGTCAGTGAATTTAAGGTTTTTATTATGTTAAACATTCGTGTGTCGGCTAGTTCTTGTGATACTAAATAATCCTGGCTAGTTTATTGCGTAGGTGTACCTAAGTTGAGTTTGCAAATAAGTACCTAGCTACTAACGTAACTTTAGTTGTGAACTACCAATAACTTTATAGACAGTAAAACTTTTTAAATCCACAGAGACGTTATCCCCAAATAACATGATATATATATACTCGAAGGCTTATAACATACAAAGTCAATACATTTCAAACATTTTACTTGCAAAATGTTAACTACCTGTTTGCCCTAACTTTCAAGACTCTGTAAATCAAATCTCCATGTGGAAAATCGTCCAATTAGACCGTAGGACTTTAGGCCAAGAGTTGTTAGGTGTACCAACTCCGAATCTCGAGGAAAGTACGAAACCGTGTTAGCAAATTGTTCGCAGTGGCACACGTGCTCGCATACCGTACCAAAATACGTAACGGGATTAATTTAACAAATTAGAACTATACATGCGATTATTATACGATTGCTGACGATACCAATGCGTAGATAATACACAAGGGATCCTTTATACCCGCTCCCAATGAACGCAACATCCAAATAACCGTCTATTGTTTTAAGAATTTATTTCAACCGCTCTGAATGGAAAGTAGGATTAGGCTCAGAGTCGGATTACCATAGAATTTACAAATATCAGTTGGTCGGGCCGGTACTTACGATTTCAGCTGGTATCGACGCCAGCATTGGCCGGTTATTGGCAGTGCGATCTCCCGACCTATACAAATCCAACTCTATTTACTTTCCGAACGTCTGTACCTACGATTCGGACATTTGATATTCACTACGAGATCGTGGAATCATTTCAGCTGAGATATTCCAGGAACTTTGTCCGCATTTGAACAATACTACGAATGCTTTGGATAAATAATCGTCTGCTTATAGCCGGTATTAATTGTAGTTTTCAATCTGACTTACAGAAATACAAAATTATTTTCCGTCTGACCGTATTTAATCATATTTTATTGCACGATTACCGCCTACAATTGTACATTTGGTCGAACTCGCTTTTCGCAGTTAATTATATTTTAATTGCCAATGAATATTTGAAAATTTAAATGCGGGATGTTAACACGGCTCTGAAGCCAGCCGACATTTGGTGTGTTCCCAATATAGAACGGGAAAGGCTTGTGTATATCGACGACATTTAGTCTGGCGACATTTGCTCTGGTACTTCAATTGACCCATTCCGTTTGCCACACATGGACGTGAACAAATAAGGGCCGAAATGAATTTAACTTCGTTATGTATTGAAATTTATTGGACCCAGCGATGTGTTTTCCGATCTGTTAATGAAAGGAAAACATAAAGAGCTTATCTTTCAGTGCAAATTGTACTCGAATGAGAGAATCAAGTTACTATGGAGTGTGTGAACGTAAATTGCTTGTAATAGTGTTGTTATTTTAGTCTTTATTACTAATTAATGTTTAGTGCCAGTATCACCTAGATATACGAGTCTCATGATATTTTGGACGTGTCTCGATTGAAAATAATGTTGTCGATGTAAAATTAACCGACGATAATAGAATCAAAATGTTACATACCTGGCTAGATCTCACTATTTAAATGACTACCTGACTATCTCAAATATAGTGTTCAGAAAATTACAGCAAACCGTCCCTTGGCCGAAAACATAAACGGATCGAATGCACCATGTAATCCGCTTCCTGTCGCGCATGTAGACGCGAATAATTCAACAGTGCGATCGCCATTCTATGAGCAAACAGATAGTCTTCACTTCCGACACATGTTTCCGTGGCCGACACAAGTAACTGGTCACGTAGAATATTGACGCCTCCAGCGGCTCCTGCTATCCATTCGCTCCGGACAATACCTACGGCGCTAAGGGAGACATTTTTATGCGGAACTTACGTATATCATTCTAAACATTCGGTGAAGAATAACGAGTATTTTCTGCGCTTTAAATTCTGTGAACGATTCGTTTGTGATTCCGAGATCTGGCTGTCCGAAGTTGTTTTGGACTGAGTTTAAAAGGACTTCTGAACGCCTCTGGGAGTAGAGTTCTGTGGGTTTCTATTCAATAGGGAATGGAAAATAACTGAGGCACCAACCTACATTGAAAATCAAACATTGATACAGAGCAAAATAGTAAAGCTCACTTATTTGCCCATTTAATTACTTGGAACGCAAAATTAAATAAATTATTAAAAAATACATACATTTTTGACATGTGCCTATATTTTAATAGAGGTGAAATTTATCTTTCTATTAGCGTTTCGCCATCTTATAATAACATTCATCAATATTTATAAGCCTTTGTCAATAATGTCTTTCAAAACAAATTACTGTCAAATAAAACACGATCAAATAACCTTTAACCTTTTCATACTTTGGTGATTAAATTAAAAGTAAATTAAGCATTCCGCAAACATAATTTGGAAAAAAACTTGCAAAACCAACAAATCTAACAAACCAACAACCAACAAATCAACAAACCTTCTGGTCAAAATGTGTCTATTAAAAACAAGTAGTTATGTAATAATGCCGTAATGGGATTACCCTTGGGCAAAAATTACGAATTTCTGATACAAACTCATCCCCTATTTTTAGGGGTTGAATTTTCTAAAATCCTATCTTGGTGCTCACCTTCGTTACATAAAGAGCTGTTGTGAACATGCTTCTAGAGCGGTTTGGGCTGTCCGTTATCTATCAGTGAATGAATTTAAGATTTTTAGTGGAAGATTATTAAGTAGAAGATAGCAGAAATTATCCGAACTTACATTACGAAATTTTTTAGGTACATTTCATTGTATTTAGGTTTGAGCCTTTCAGTGATCTCAGTTTTACTTTAAGTACTTGGTTTAGAACATCACCTAACACACAAAGTCACAATAATTATCAAGAATTCTCACGTGTTCCTAAAAACAAACTTCCAAAGCTGAATAATAATTCAGAAGACGTTCATTATTAAACAGGTCATGTTCGAACATTTAGTCTAAGGTAGGTATGACATTAGGTAAAATGTGAGACGTTATGCTAATGTTACTTCACAATCGTATTCACTGAACTTGAAGTAGTTAATGCTGATTTGGTTAAAGTTAACATTTTTCGAGTTGGTTGTTAACTACTATATACTGTATTAGGTGTTACAATTTGTCAATCTCATAATACATGCATATGTCGTAGGGTAATTTGATTATTCGAATTTTCTCGAAAAACCTAGGGATATTGGGAAAACACGGATAATTAGATAATGTTGAAAACATTTCTCAATGCAAAACCACGAGTCGCTTTAGTTAGTTAATATGTTCGATATTGTTTTGTGAAATGTATTGAAAAAACAAGATTGCGGCGTTAGTTCCGATTTTGGCCACGCGCCAAAAGATGAGAAAGAAACGTTTAATATTTATCGTATATTGATAATAATCAATTAAATAATTCTTTATTTAATTTGACCTTACATAAACGGCAAAACGGTGGCAAACAATTAGTTCCAATTTCAGCCGCGCGCAGATTTATCTTGCAGGCTGTCTACCTATGTATATCTGGCTACACGGCAACTTTAGAAGTTTGAAAATGGAAACTACTAGTTTTTAATAAATATTATATATTTTTTAATAGTATTTCTTGAAGGTATATGCTCGTTATTTTAAATCTTATAATCAAACTACAGCTGCTTCAAATCTGTATCGAGACGGTTTTTCTCTTATTGTAGGTACCTTGTTTCTAGGAATATTTTATGAGAGCATGAACGTATCGATAGCGTATCTTACAATATCGGATAGCATGAATTGAGTCTGTAAACCTACCTTCCGATAAAATGGAACGTTGAGGTTTGGAATATTATTATTTCCGAAACAAATTATAATTCACCAAGGTACCTACATGAGAAATAACAAACATTTAAAAATATGTCCCAAAGTAACAGCTTTGAGAAAATTACAAAAAAAAAAATATATAATTTTTTTTCGTGAGTGTTAATAATTTAACCCACTCAAAGCGAAGGAAAACATAAACGGAGCACGCGCAGCTGAAAGTGGCATGTACTAAGTTGCGCTTACGTTAATAAATAGATTTTTTAAATGTTGGCAGTCAAACTCAAACTCAAAGCATTTAGTTATTTCAATTAAACCATTTACGGGCACTTTTGAATTTTCAAGGATTCGGTCAGTCAGAAACATGAAGCTAGTTGCCCATTCCAAAGCGTGGTAGGTACCAAAGAAAAATTACGGGAAAAAAACTCCACAGAATCTCTTTTAAATCAAAAAATTGTTACCAAAAATTGGTTATGTCATTCATGTAGAAATTATACATGTGAGAACAATGTAGAAAGACGTGCATGAAAAAAGCGTCTGTAATAAAAAGATAAAAAAAAGTTCTTTAGTTTAATGCCACCTTTGTGGTTTAATCATCATTTACCTACCTAAAACGAGTTGAAATGGAAATTAACTTCATTACGTCATCGATATAATTGTTTATTTGAAATTATGTTAAAAATGCCAAAGTAAACAACCTCAGAATAAGCTGATTTAAAAAGAAACGTTTAAATCACCCGAAACCAAAATTCACGAATCTATTTTATTAGGTCCCACATAAAAGTTAGAATCTAGGAAATAATGTACTGAAGCAACCCGTTGGAAAACCAGCATTGTAAATCCTAGGTTAGCTTAATCTCAGGAGAAACGGCTCGACTGCGAAAGCATATAACTTTCTTTTCCTATAAAAACGGCATTCCTATTTGCTTTGAGACTACCGAGAATTCACCCATGGCGAACGACTTTAAAATCTGAAAAATATTGCTACCAAGTCCTTTTTCGATTTAGCATAAGTAACTGAATTTTCTGTGCATGTATGAGTTTCAGCGCTGTGCTGTGGTTCCCCAATAGCATCTGCTGAATCCTCCTTGTCACAATCACGACGTGAAGCTGCCAACGATTTCTGCTGTATGCTCGTGATTAGAACGACGAGAAGTGGAAACGACAATAATTAAAGCACTAAATTAATAAATCGCTTATTTCTAATGACGTTCCCAGTGTTCATCCAAAAATTCAATCATACATCCAACAGTTTAATCACTATAGCTAGTCAAACATTGACAAAATCCATAGTCGGCCCATCATTACTATTTTTTTGTTAGAAAAATCACTTGTTTAATTTCAATGTTAGGATTTATTATTGCATTAGTATTATTGCCATTGTTTTTGTTTATGGACGTATGGTCATCTTTCCATTGTAGATCTGTTTTGTTTTTTTACCGAATTATTTATTACTTTTTTTTAATGTGCATGTGTTTCTGTGACAAATATAGTATATTATGGAAGGTTAAAGTGGGTTCTAAATTCAAACACCAAAATAGTGATTAAAAGTGCTTTTTATTCACTGTTTTGCGTGAATAAAATAAGCTTTTTAGAGGGGGAATGGTATAAAACTATTTTTCTCTTTCTTTCTGTGGGTAGGTCGTAGGTCGCTATTACAATTCAGAAAAAATGCATTGGCTTACAAGAGACGAAAACCAATAATGGTTGGGTTTTTAGTTTACTTTATCATACAAACAACTGCCCGGCAAACATACAGTTGTAGAATATCGGAAATATTTCAATAACTGCCTGTTACGGTTTTGATTGCAATAGGAAAGTTTATGGAAATACGATCGAATTTGAAAATATGTAGCATGACTTGACACTGCTTGACCAAATATAGAACGAAAAAACAGAATTTAAAATTCTTTTCATATTCTAAAATTAAAATAAAACATCTACAAACGAAGTTATATTTGCGTTTCTATGCTATCTCAACTACTTATTTATTTTACTTTTTAGTGCACATTCTTCCACAATTATTTCGAACAATAATTGTTTAGTTTTAAGGCGACACCGGTAATTGTTCAATCGTGAAGTTTTCTTAGAAATTGTATTGTTAAAGTCGCGTCGCACTGTCGCGTCGCGCCTGTTTGTGGGTGCCTTTACGAGACAGCAAGCGTTGCTTACCCGTAAAAATCAACCGGCTGTTATT
Organism: Eupsilia transversa; assembly: GCA_914767815.1. Taxonomy (NCBI): domain Eukaryota; kingdom Metazoa; phylum Arthropoda; class Insecta; order Lepidoptera; family Noctuidae; genus Eupsilia; species Eupsilia transversa. The sequence continues at coordinate 8,018,105 of OU611874.1, forward strand.
ATTTAGCCACGAGACTAATAAAGTTATCATGTTTTTAATTGTTTCAGCTTTAGGTCTGGAGCCGGACTTCCTATATCCCTTGGAGAACGTGACCATCGCACAGGGAAGGGACGCGATGTTCACCTGCGTGGTGAATAACCTGGGCGGTTACAGGGTGAGTGGCGACTCCGCCACAGCCAGGGTGTGTATCAAACTGACTCATTACAGCTAACCCTAGTGGAGCACCGTCACAGCACTTATACTATGAGATCTATAATTTATAACTATTAAAAAAAATCTTCGGAAAATTCCTTTCTTAGTGGAACTTCTACGGATTCCGTTTTCTGGTTTTCTTTCTTGTAATACGTAACTGATGTTTTAATTTTCTGTGTTTAATTTCTAGTGAATGAACTCTCTACTACTTATGAATATTTATAAGAGGCATGTTTTTATTCTCACTAGATTTCTTGGAGTTTTTATTTTATTTTATAAAGTTCTCTTGACATCAGTAAGTAGACTGTTCTCTGTCTCATTTCTTATATTTGTTTCAAAACTGACCCTAACTTTAGTACTAGACATAAACAATAATTAAATAGCTGATGATTTTTACTCTAAAGTACAAAGAAATTAGAATCAAATACCACGTTACTGACTTACATAACAAATTATAGATCTCAACAAATAGACTTTGCACCACTTCCACACTTCTTAGCACACTACCTTCAATGCACTTTCTTCAGCACTCTTCGAGACTCACAGCACCACTTTATAGAACCTCTCTCTATCCTAGAGTAGAGTTACACCGGTACTATATTTGCACAAATCTACTGTAAGTTTGTCCACATAGCCGTAGTGTTGGCACACAGTGCACAACTGCATTAGACACTAACACTTGCACATAGAAACTAAGATCCAAGAATGTGATAAAAACAGTGATTTATGCAATAGTGAACGAACGTTACGAGAACTATTCTTGGGTTTTAAACACTAATGCACAATTCAGTTTATTTTGGAACACAAGTTTTGAGCATGCTTTTTATACCAAATGCACTTTACGCGACCTTTTAGTTTCAAAGATAATTTAATTTAGCGATGCACGTCAGATAGTTAGTCAATCATTGTCGGAACAAAAACCGCACCCCACTATGATGGGATCACTTTAGTCCAAGGAATTTACGTTGCAAAACAGTCACTTTAGGAAATTAAAATAAAGCCAGGACAAACCCCCTCGGTCCCCGTTCAATCATTTCGAGAGGCGGTGCTCTCAAAGTGTCCCGGGAGTTAATCTAGTACACTATCATTATGATATACGATATGTATCGAATACGATATGTCGTGCCTTGAATTAATTCGATGGTCTGGAATAAAATTGCAAACGTTTCTTTATTTTTGGCATATTCAAGATATTTTGTTTGCGCACACTCAATAAATGTTGCTAAAATAAACAATAAGACATAATCAACTCGTTTTCAATGCATTTATTTACTAAATGTTTAGTTACCTTAGACTAGTATACTGGAATATCTAACAAAAACAGTATAGGTTACACATAATAACAAAAGCTCGGGCAATAAACCCGCACACAAATACTTATTCACGAATCTTCCCTCTACGAGAAACAAGATTCGATAATAGTCTCACTGGGGCCGTTAGCTCAGGTCACTCGATTCTACGCGGCTATCGATTCGTATCGATACATATTTGCTTTCTATATCGATCCCGCGTAAGTAATTACACAAGACTAATAACATCTCCGCATGTGTTTCTCAGCAAATCCCACGTGGGTATAGAGATGAAAATCGTATCGACACGATGGCTACAAGAAATAACCGCCAATTGAGTTGTTTCACTGAAAATGAAATAGAACAACATGGTCTCCATAAGTTGCGGTTCGCATGATAGAAAATAATATAGGTAAATGTATAAATTATGTAAACAGACTGAAACTTTATAATTGGCACCGTGACGTTAATTTAAACAACACAGACAGAATTAGTTCAATAAGAAATTATAGCTACAAATACACATAAAAATTATCAATGATTTGGCTCTTAATACAGAGTTAATTGTATCAGATTCAAACAACACAAATACAATCTCAATACATAACACACAAATAATCAAAAGATTTTAAACACATCTTCGATATGCACCGCTGGGTTGGATGAGTTCAAAATTTGGTAAATATATCTTATTTTATACCCATTTATTTATTGTGTTTACGCGATGCAATTTCTAAAGCATTTTGAAGCTGAAATTACATCGCTCAACAGCTCTGCAATCCTTTCTTCGCTCATTTCAATAATGTAGATAAAGCAAAATGCGAGAATTGTAAAGCTGTTGCTACAAAACAATTATTGTGTTCAAGCACTCCGATGTTTTAGTTATATTTGTTCTGATTGTAGTTCCTAGGCACCTAATTAGTGACTAATTAGAGTTGCACAAGCACTATACAATTGTAGAACACTTTCTAAGTCGCACCTCTATTAGTGCACTTCTTCTTGCACTTTCTCTATTCACTTACGTTACGTATTTAAATGTAAAGATAATAAGTTCCAAGCAATTTATAACAAGGGCAAGCATTTTGTGAAAAATACTTCGACTGCCAATCTTAGTAAACAGGTACATGAAAAGGCTGATACCCCATGTAACTCTTTCAATGGGAACATTGAATTGAAGTACTAGCGCTCAATTCATCTGAAGTAACGAAAAAAAACATCACTCCAAATAATATTTTCAATAATAAAGTTATAATACCGAGGGCGACGCGTATCGTACACGAGTACAAACGCCGTTTTTCTGTTCGAATTTTTTTGTTACGCGCTATGCAGGAAATTAGCTTCTATTGCGATGTCGACGCTTTTGGTAAAGCGGGTGAAACGAGGGCGTTTTCAGTGCGCCCGCAGCCCGCCTCATGCCGGCGACCAGACGAAAATGTAATTAAAAATTCCGAGAGCATTTTGCGCGGCGCTCGCAACAAGATAGTGTTGCCGGCTCGAGGATCGTTGTCGTGACTGCCTCTTGGGAAGCATTCGCTTGTAATTAGACTTGTTCGTTGAAAGTCTTCATCGTTTAAAAACAAAACATCATACGTGTAACAGATAACCGTGACAGGAATGCGGCGTTTGTGTACCTTTTTATTTTTCGTTGTACTTACAATGTTCTTTCCTCCATGCACACTTTGGGCGTACAATTTCGCTGACGTCTGTTCGCGCTGGATGTTCGCGGGGTAGGTAGCGTGGATCAAAGCGGACACGAAGGCGATCCTGGCGATCCACGAGCACGTGATCACGAACAACGCGCGGCTGAGCGTCACGCACAACGACTACAACACGTGGACGCTTAACATTAGAGGGGTGAAGCGGGAGGACAGGGGACAATATATGTGCCAAGTTAACACTGACCCAATGAAAATGCAGGTAAAGTGCTGCTAATTTTGAACCATTAAAATGTTACCTTCCCACGATTTATTCCTGAACATGTATTTCGTTGAATGTGTATTTTTTCCTACTTCTGCGCTTTGTACTGTGTTACTCTTTAACGAGAACTGCAGGCAGTTTTTCGGAACGACTCTTGTAGTGGTTCGTGAATGCAGGCCTTATCGGCGCGTATAATGGTGTCATTTCTTCGAAAAAGCATTGAGGCTATAATCAGAATACCGATGCATGCGAGTGTGAAAACAGGCAATTCTTAAATAAAAAAATGGGCTGAAATAATTATTAATGATTTAATGGGTATTTGTCTATACTTCTTTATTTAAATGTATTTGGAAATTTCTTTTTACCTTGGATAGCCCATTTCCCGAGGAAGGTTATAGTCGGTAACATCACGCTATAACCCTTAGGAGCCCAGCAAAAAGGTCAGAAAACAGGTCAGAAAGAACGCTAAGCGAAAACGAAGTACGTAAATAGCGCTTTCACGCCGACGAAGTCGCGGGCAGAAGTTACATATGTAATATAATATAATTATGTTCTGAGAGTAACGTTGCTACCTAATAATCATTTTCAATATCCACGACACAATTTTAAACTTTTCTCATATTTCAGACAGCATTTCTGGAAGTAGTAATCCCTCCAGACATAATCTATGAAGAGACGTCAGGAGACATGATGGTACCAGAAGGAGGGTCAGCCAAGCTAGTCTGCAAAGCCAGAGGTTACCCTCCTCCCAAGATTGTGTGGCGTAGAGAAGACGGAGGAGACATCATTTCAAGAGGCGGACCTCAAGGAAAGACGAAAGGTATGTATTCCAATTTTTATATCCTGGATCCAACTATTTCCATATCAGCGAGATCAAAATATTCAATTCTATCGTCTTAAATTATTATAAACTATCCATAAATCATCTGAAGGAAAAAAACGTCTTTATCTGCCATCTAACTTCTACAGCCATTTCACAACCATCTTTCACTAGCAGGAACTGCCATCCAGCAACAAGATTAGATAGTGTTCGAGATCCTTTACAAGCTTTGCGGAATTACGAACAATTTACGGAGACGAGTGATACATAGATCTTGACAGTCGCGAACGAAGGAGCGAGGCGAATGCGTGTCGCTCACAAATCCGTGACATTGAGGTTTTAAGGGAAATGGTGGGAGTTTTAATGTAACTTATCAAAAATGTGCGATATCAAAAATAAACGAAATAATGTGGGTCACTTGTTATCGAATCTCAGCCCGTCAATTCATTATTGTAAAGACACTACGATACGTCTTGACGGTCGATAGGATATTGAAGCCAGACGTTAATAGACTAGTAACTCAATACTGCTAGCTCCGTTGCAATCTATAAATTCAATATGTTACCATTAAATATGGCTCGGAGCATTCACACACACATGTATCGGGACTGCGTAGAAACTCCGAGGCTCAGTTTAATTCATCGCTAAGCGAATCGGTAACTTATACGAGAACTTCCTCTAGTCTATTAGCACCAAACACCCATGAAATCCGTGGTTTGATGAATAGTGAATTTAGAATCTAATAATAATTATGTACCTTGGAACTTCATGAAATGAAATGAAATTCACTTCTTCACTTCACGTTGTCACTAGCCAGTCTTACCTGGGATTTTTCCCCAACTCTCAACATTAAGGGGAAATATATAATTGATCTTCAAAAAAAGTATTGATCTTCTATACGTGATCGCCTTTTAATGATCCTCTATAATTATTATCATCTAATAAAGCCTTTTTAAAAAAAATGAAAGAAATGTTTAAATCAAGATTTTTTTATTTTGTGGCCTGTTTAAATTTGGTACAGTAACTAAGCTAGCGCAGCTTAGTGTGGCCAAATTATTTACTGTGAGTCCTGCCAAATGAGTTAAATTAGATGGAATTGAAAAATTATTTTTCTTAATATTTCGCCTAAAACATTTCAATATTCGAAACTTGGGACATTTAACAGAATTTCAAGAGATTGATTAGATATACTCCTGTTATCACACAACAGTTTTGTCAAACAAAACTGTTGAAAATTAAAAAACCAATATTAATTACTATAAACTATGCAATGTTTTCAAAACAGCCAGTTTCTATTAATATAACCGTTTAATTATTCCTATTCCAATGCAATAAATCAAACAACATTATAACGCCAACAAGTGTTGTCAATACATTTGTACCAATTAATATTCGTTTCCAAAATCTCTGATTGTAAATAAATTAAACTGTCACCTTGTTTGAGCTTTGACCGATTATTATGCTATGATTGTTAAGCTATGATTACTCTATTACTGTGAAAAACACGAAACGATGGTACGGATGACACAGATGACTAAAAATAGTGTGGAAGTGTGGAGCTGTTCCACAATATGAATCCTGCTGGGTACTTATTACTTCGTGATTATTATGGGGGATCTGTCAATGTATCCCGCGAAATTCACAATTTCTTAGGGTTTTTGGAAATTGCAGTGTTGTTTTATTATGTATGTTGATCAAAATTCATTTTGCGACAATAATGATGAAATAATTACTAAATTATAATCATTAAATCCTTAATATCGCTCACGAAATTATACTTCCTGAACATCGTCATATTTGCTTGAACTAGTCTTACTTGCAGCAATATAATTTGGCGAGCTATGTTGATGTTTTAAATTATTACAATTATTAAAATTTTATAATTATTTTATCGTTGTTGCTGTGTAATAAATTTTGGATTTCGGGCTACGTTGAAGGAATCATCGTTACTAAAGATATTACTGATACTGTTATACTCTTATTTATGTACTTGAATCTATGTTCTGAGCAGGCATACATTAAGAAAAAGGACCAACACATTTTTAAAACTCAAAAGATACTAATATCAGATCTGGGTCTTTGTTTTTGTGCAAGAGATATTCATGTAAGTAAACGCACCCACAACGCAGAGAAATCGCTAGCGTGGGGCGTCATTTTACAGATACGAAAACAATCTACATAACAAGAGATTTGCCTAGGTTGTGGCGGAAAAGTGTATTTAAAAGCAAATAAAAATCAGATTTAAACAACTGTTTTGTTAGTAAAATCGAGGGAAATTTACGTTCTACTAAGGTCACTGGTGTTCGCGTGCTATAAGCGTATCATTTACTACTATGAGGGAACTTAGGACCTCTTAACACGATAACTCCTGATTAATCTATCGTTAAACTCACACCAAGAGAGCGGGCTGACGTTCTGATTGCAGTTAATTTTAATTAAAATAGATTGGCAAAGTTTGATGTAATCATTTAAAATATTTTTTTGTTGTGACATTTATACCTACATAGCTAGAATATAACAAAGTAAATGTCAAGAATTTTTTGTATTTATTCTAAGGCTTTCTAATCGTATACATTTTTTTTTTATTTGTGTCAAAAACACCACGCCATTCCCCGAAGGGTTATGCAAAGTTGTACCTATAATAATAGTACACCCACATTTCACCAGTTATGTTTTAGTCCCATGTAATAGGGGGCGAGCCTATTGCCATCGACCGGGCACAAATCCAGTCTCCAAGCTGTTACTGAGAAATTCCAAATGGAAAAACTCAATAACACTTTACCCGACCCGGGAATAAAACCCAGAACCTCATGCTCAGCAGTAGTGCTTGCGACCACACCAACGCGGCAGTAAATATAAAGCCTAAAACCCCGTAAAACCTATTTCGATTAAGTTAATCTGCTTGTATGAAAGGACTCGGACCGTATCAGATCTAAAAAATAGTAAAGCATGTTCACTGTTAAAAAACAAAACGTATTTCCAAAACGCTACATGAAAAAATTATTTACAAAATACTGTTATCCAGACAGGCATTACAAAGGCGGTCTTACTATTTATATTTCGATTAAAACTATAATAATGCATGAAAATGCAGGCTGAGTTCAAAGGTTCATATAAGTTGGACGAGGTCGACCCTCCTCAAACTGTGGAGCAGAACTAGGCAAAGCTTAACCTAACCCAGTTTCTGTATTAACCACCTCTAAACTATTCCAGCTTAAATTGTCGTTAAGCACATTCGTTTTAGAAGCATTACTTGCAAATATGATGGTGGAAACCGGAGTTTTACCTGAGTATAGTAACTGAACGTTTAAAAGTTATTTTTTTTAATTTGAATACAAAGGCTAAAAGCTTAAAGGTTTTTTTTAAGTTGAAATAAATAAATTGAACAAGGTATTGATTTAAAAAAAAACATTATTTAGGTACCTACTTACTTAGTTTACACTAGCATTGAATTTCACCTTGTACCAAGAAAACCAGTTTTTTAACTAGTTGTATCTGAATACTAAGCAATTCATTTTGCAGTCCATGTCGAAAGATTTCAACAACTTCAAGAAACGACTAACAAATAAATCAGAGCTTAAAATATTCACTATTGAATCTTAGCAGTAAATCACACCGCAGCACCTCAGGAACTCCTATTACCATTCACACCGCCCTTCCTAATCCCGCCGGATTACAATCTCGAGACGGTCCGGGAATAATTACTTACCTACTCATCTCTGCACTCGGTCAAATAAAAGCTGGATAAAGGGTTATCACCGAGCCCCCAAATTAACCACAAAGTTCAAACAATAAAACAGTTTCCATTAAAACAAATACCAACGCACATATTTATGCACTTTATGCTCTTTTATTTTTGTTATGGCAATAAAATTAATCGACCGTTGCCTAAATTTCGAACATCCATTCCATTTATGAAATTGAAAACATAACGGCTTATTTTTGGAATTCGAATTCAAACGTTGCAATAAAATACTATTGGATTGCTCTATGGCAAAGTGAGTACAAAAATTATGCCAGCACAAGGGGAATTCGTGACGAGTGGCAATTGGAAACTGTACTGACAGGGTGATTAATCAGCAGGTCCCACTTAACCCTACCACTGTTCAGACCTCCTCCTGCCATCAGTCAATTCATTAAGCTAACAAAGTACTACCGGTAATGACTTTCACAACGAGCCGAGCACTTCAATACTACAGCTAAGATTAGAGCACACTTAGACCTTTTCAATTCTGTACGTTGGAAATTAGTGTCAATGTATTGTATGCATTCAGGTGCTGCAGTGAGTGCCAACTATTAGCAGTTGATTTTAACAAATAATATTATTTCGTGTTGTTTTAAATTCTATAAGATGACAAAAAATGTTTTTGTGATCAGTTAATTACTTTTTAGATGTGCATCTTCCAAACCAGTCCTTAAGTGTGATAATAAATTAAACATTTATTTTTTGTGAAATATCAGAATAATTAAAAAGTAAGCAATAAATCAATTTGTATAAAATGAATGCTAATACGCAAGCAGAACACAAAAGCCACGAACTTACCAAATTATCGGTAATTGAATAAGTGGCGAGGTGAAACCCGCCCAAACCAATTTTAGATTAACTAACATCAATAACAATCATCAATTTGAGTGAAGAAGTCTAATTAAAGAAGCCGTTACAAGTTACCTCCATAAATCTGAACAGAAAACAATACAAGCTATCCATTACTTAGGCCTATGTTACTTCACGAATATTCCAATGAGGAAACTTTGAGGCCGACCAAGACAAATATAGTTTTTTAATGACTAGCACGGCCACTTTCCAATTTGTTATCTCCCACTGAGGGGCAACTTCAGCCATATAAATCAAATTTAAGTGCAAGAATTTAATATTGCCATGATATATGACATTGCTGCATCGATGTACCTAGCTAATGGCTTTGGCGTGTCGCGGGATTGTGAAACCATCATTTTAAGTAATTCACTTCGTTATCTATTGGAAAAAAAAATCTATTTCACTTTAATTCTATTCCTTTTGTTTTTTGGGAATCCTTTGATATTATTTCATTATCTTTTACCTTTCTTTGAATTGTTTTGGACGAAGATTTTTACAAATCTCATAATCGTTAAACACATTAGCGGTCCGCTTTGTTCTGAATATAAATCTGAAAATCTCTGAGACAATAATATTTTAGTAAATCCGAGAAGAACGAAATACGTCCTATGTTGTGTAGGTAATAATAATGATAGCGGCGACAGAAAACAGCGTCGCCAACAATAGGGTATTATTCAAAATTTGCCCTTTATTGTTTCGCATAAAACATGTTCGTGGTGACAACGGCGTGTCGCGTGCCTATTTGTTTCATGTTCAACACCAAATTATGCAGATAAGCGAATGAATGGTGGAAACTTAGTCGTAGACTGATGCAAATTAACTCCACCATCCTTCCATTCGACGCTTTTCATCAGCACCACAAAGTTTGAAACAGATACGACTACGCTCTACGATATCCAGAATTGTTAATCCCAATTATCGAGTAAGTTGTTCAGCGATGGAATCAAATTCGTTTGATTTCATAACAATTGTTTGCGTGGTTCAGACAAAAGTTCTTAACGATGACATCAATTAATAGAAGGTCCATTAAGTGATGTATTTCTGCTTATTAAATTCAAGTAGGTACTTCTTTTAGAAGGGTGGTACACCCACCCTAATACAAAATAAATAATTACCTACGCAGTACAGAACGTTTCGAATTCATAATTAAAATTATAACTTTGGAACAAGGAGTGATGAGAAAATGTTGGTTTTCCATTTTACTCGAGGACACTTTACCAAAGTACTGGACTTTTGTCGCCTTTACCGTAGAGTTTAGCGATGACGCGATTAGTGCCAATATTATTAGAAAACTTGGAAATTAACTTTGAATCAGGAATGTAACAAATTGAAATTCCTTTTATCAGTTATTTTATTGGGGAATTTTGAGGCAACACTTCATTAATTAAACACCGATTAATTTCAAGTTGGGTCACAATATCGTGAAAAGCTCCGTTTTATAATTTGCTCATTAAATATTTATGATCTTGTCTCATTTGCGTAACGATTCATTCATTTAATTTGAAGCAGCCAAAAAGAAGAAAAACTTGATAAACTATTATGAAGAACATTTTCAAAGGATTCTTTAAAAGATTCCGTGTGTCTGTGGCAAAACCACTAGGGGTTCGTGGGGCTCAAGCGTCACTTGACTTATGACACATCGACAGGCCAAGTTTATTCAACGGTCCGCTTCGAAGACAGCACAACAATCTGTGGAGTAGTGTGCGAACTAGTCAATATTATTATTGATTTCATTATAATATTTTAACATCTCCTATTTAAATATTTTAGTGTTTTATTTTATTTTATAGTAATCGTTGTTATGTACCACATTCATTATATAGAGAAATTTGCTTATTTTAATTATAAAAGTTTAAAAGTCTTGTAAAAAAATGTGATTGATTTTTCTTATAAACAATAAACTCAAACTCATTTGCATTTATTTCAATTAAACCAGTTACAGGCCATTTACTTTTGAATAGTCAATCAGAAAATATGATGCTAGTTGCCCATTCCAAAGCGTACCTATGGAGAAGAACAGGCAAGAAACTCCACGGACACTCTTTTAAAATAAAAATTGTTACAAAAATTGCTTACATCATTCATGTTGAAATTATACACGTAAGAAGAATGTAGAAAGATTTGCATGATAAAAGCATCCGTAGATAAAAAAAACGAAAATTAAAAATAAGCCATGGCAGCTAAGAGAGGACCAGCACCAACTGACGGCGCCCGTTCACCAACATGACGCATAGATTAGCACCATTCAGCTCAACCATTTTCAAGGGAGCTAAATGATCCAACACACACGCCACCATCAGCGAGACATCTGAGTGAGCATAAAATAAAGCTTATTTCCTTTTGTCTAAGTTTTTTTATAATTTAAACTCATAATTGAATGAAACGCAATGCTATTTGCAACCCATGACAAATAATTTAAAACTACTTTAACGCGAAGCGACTCAACAGCCGCCTCTGTGCGCGCATTGTTTGCTAACGAAGCGTCGTCCCGCCACCAAGAGCTCTACACTTTAAACCATCAACGGTGTACAGCTCCTTCGGAAAATATTGCCCTAGCTTTTTATCCTCTTGTTTGAATAATGGCTGTAAACGTACTTGGCCGCCATTCGAGCAAGGTGTCAGGAAAACAGCTCGAGTTCGAACCACTAACGGCACTTGTTTACACAACCCGTCAACTTTTGGCGGTTCACAAGTGTTTTCCAACAGTTACTGGCGGAATGTAATGTAAGCACTTCCACAGATAGTGCTCAAAACCGTTTTCGTGGGTCTTTGCTCTGGCAATTTCGGAGTGTGTACGTAGGTGCTGTTTGGGTTTATCTAATTTTTTGTCTTAGTAAGGTACATATCGGTTATCTGTTCACATTTTTTTTGTAGGTAGTTATTTACCGTCTTCTGTGTTAGACACGTTTCAACAGATTTTATTTAAATTAGGTACTCAGTTTTTAGTTATAATTCAAAAAAATATTACGTTCTAGAATTTTTTTAAAGACCTCTGTTTTTATTTAAGGCCCCAATAACGAGTTTCAAACGTTCTTTCTTAAATTAAAACACGATTAAAGGTAATTTTATAACGAACAAAGGAGAAACAGACCAAATTCGATCAAAGATATTTTTTTTTGTTACTTTATTTGGAAGTTTCTGTTAGGTTTAAGAAATAAATTGTTTAGGCTAGAATTTTAATTTTAATGTTTAACGTTTTTGTTTAAAATTCTTGGTAACGTTTTTCAGCCTCATAAAATCAACTTTCTGGTTATAAGTGACCTACTTAGTTACCGTTAGGCATAACATAAATTTTATCTTTATTCGCACTATTATTATAATAATATGTAGTTGTACCTATGTAAAAAAAATAAAAATATTCTGTTTTTAATTAGGGACTTTTATAACCGCGATGCGTATGACAGTCCCATCATACCCTAAACAAATAGTGACAAAACACACACTGCTATGGATTACATTTGGGCCATAAACCTGAACTGACTATTTTAATTATAACCATGCATTTTCTTCAATTACTCACTCAGGTTTAAATATAATCTAAGGCGTGAATTATAAAGAAACGGCGTGGTGATGGCGTGGCGCAGGCATGATGCCGCTTCAAAAGTTTTCATACAAAATCTACGTAGGCCACGTGTCTTCAAACAGTTGAAACTCAAGCGCTTTCTCGCCCGTGCCACGTCGCTTGATATACAGTATGAGCAGTATTTATGCACTGAAATGTCAAAGCTACTCGAGAACCCTAAATGATTATGACCACGTGGAGAGGAAGACATGCTATCGCAACAAAGTCAGCCTGTATTATGACGCATCGTAAAGTCTCTTCGCCTCTTCTGTATAATTCAAATCGCGTCCGTGCCTTATCCGTTCCACGCCTGCGCTGCGCCTGTGCCTTTACCTTACGCCTTCTGTGTGTAATTCACGCCTCAGGTGCTTCTTCAATCTTCGACTCGCCTTCACTACACGAACGTAAATCGGACTCATTTATTTTCAAGTCGGGTTTCAGTGATTGAATGAACTCAATGCTCTGATTTCTTCACTGTTTTTTTCAATCTGTCTTCTGTTTTACTTACTCGAGGATTGCTGTTATACATGTTACTATGTTACTAAAACCAGGCTCTTTGTACACACTCGTTTTTCTAACCGTGAAAAACTACGGTTTATTCGCCTTGTGTAGGCACGGTCGTCAATGTTGTATGGATCACTATGGAAGCTTGTTGATAGACACGTTTTTCTACGGCGCCGTTTTTATGAAACCGTGCCATAAACAAAGGCCCTGATCTGAGAGATTATGAAATATTTTAAGTAAAAAAAAAGAAACATAAGAAATTACTTTTTGGCTCAGTAGTATATGCAAAAAGCAAATTTGAATAAAATTAAAAACCTCCAACGGCCAATCTAAGTGTCTATAACGTAATATTTTATCAACATAAAACTTTTTTTGTTGTTGTTGTGATAGATGTCATGTTATCATTACGGGGCAATAATGCCGCTTGATGGTTTACATTGTCATAGGATTTTATATAAGGTTCTACGCAACCTGCTATATAGGAAGACATTATTCCTAAAAAGGACAAAAAATAAAACTTATTTCCGGATTTCCTTATTGATAGTTTTGGGACTAAGAACTGTACCTACACTAGCATAGCTTAATTGTCACTTTTTGTAATGAAAATTAGTCCTAAGTTCTTTTTATATTCAAGTGGGTATCAACATCATTCATCATGGATTTTGATTTATTTGTGGAATGTGTGAATTGAAGACGATACTGCCAAATTGTGTGACATTTTGTGAGAAGAATGTATGATTATGTCTCAGTTCTATGTGTTTATCTTTAAATAGAAGCACGGTCCTATTTTCTACCAGAGAACCTTTGGGTGGTGCAGATAAAACGGTGGTAGGTGCATTGACGAAATGTATGGATTTTGTTTATATTTTAATATAAGGATATGCATATATCTATTACCTTATCGCAAGTTATACTCTGCACACTTGGCGAATGAGAGCTAGACTGAAGAAATTGTAACAGTTTGACCGTCATGACACTTTTGCTATATTAAGAGTGTGTTTATAATTTATTTCATTGTGCCTGTTATTTTTTTTATTACTTTAATTATATTTTTTACTCTTTTTTATTGATTTTTCTAATAAGTTTCAATACAGTAATTGGCATTGGCCATTCTATTTAAAATAAATAAATACTAATTTCCAGCTTTAGCCATGTTCAACAAATTCTCTTTTTATCCGCAGTGATCTCCCTGGAAGGAGAAATAGTGAACCTAACGAAGGTGACTCGCTCCGAGATGGGCGCATACCTATGCATCGCAGCCAATGGCGTGCCTCCCTCAGTGAGCAAGAGAATAATGCTGCATGTACACTGTGAGTATTCATTACAGATAACATAACTGATACTAGGGGAGACAAATGTAGCTTGTAATGTAGGGGAGTGAAATGAGTTATTATTATTATTATTCTGTGTCTCTAGTGTGTCGTTGGTGTAATGATACAGTGTAAGGCGATGCTAAGACAGTTAAAGGTTATGGAAAAGACAGGTCTATACTTACTGTGGGTTATAAACTGTTTGCTTAATAAGTAAGAGTAATGTGGCTTAACTTTGAAACAGGATCGTAGTTTACAAGCAAGCTTTTTAAAATACATCGACGATATTTGTAGAAATCTAGCACACTAAATTACCTAAATCATGCTGATTTGCAGCTCTCTACATATTGAGTGCTTTTTATTCAATAATTTAAACAGAAAGAGGAACCAAATCAGTCATACAAAAAAGCACCTGAAAATTAATTCTCTAACCCAACTCACAGAGACCCAATCCGATTACACATTCACGACATGTATCAATTCAATCATCGATAAAGTCTACTAGCTTGCGTAAAGCACGAGCAAAAAGCGTTACGTTGCGAACTCACTTATCAAACGATCGTCCTAATTTATAACCAGGAGTTATTCAATGCTCGGGTGGTCTCAAGTTCTCAACTTTTGACGTGGAGTGAGGAGTGAGTGGAGTGCTCGTATGAATATTTTACTGTTAAATTCAACTCGTTGATTTAACTAAAGAAACGTCTCTCATTTGATGATTATTCATTTCACATTATTCCATAAACATAAATGTACCTAGGTACATATTTTCAATTGAAGGACTACGAATTGCCAGTACTGTTGCTGAATTATATGTATAATTTTGTGAGTAGAGTTGCACAGCAATATGCATAGATGTTAGGTATGAATCATTCACATTTTTTATTAGATTCTAATCGAGACCGCTACTAGTCAAGCATTCCTACCTGCATAAAACATACCACCAAAAAATAAACTACTTACAATGAAATGTCATGATTCGTATTTGAGCACATGTATTTTTCCCTCGGTAACCCGATTTATGACTCCATTTGCCTACTACTCCGTGACTGTAGCACACCGGCCCCGCCGGCTCGAACACGTAAGCAATTGGGAGATTTTCGTGTTATCACGTATCATCTTCGGTGCGTGTCTTGCATCCGAAAGACTCCTACCAAAGCGTAGAAAGTTACTGCCCCGTTGACTATTGGAATTTAGTTTTAGTACCGTTTTCAATTATAGATGAAATCGTCTGATAAATTTGAGTTACAATATTTTGTACGCTGCGTTTTATCACTTGTGGGTGAGATAAAATGTTTCTTTGTATATCACTTGTTTATTGAAATTCTTTCGTATTATTATTCATACGAGCTGCTGCCCGCGGCTTCGGCCGCGTGAGTGTCGGAAATTACCCCATACATCCCCATGGGTTTTAAGTATAAATATTGAGTTTCGAGTAAAGGCTCGTTCACATCGGCGCGACTTGTCGCGCGACGCGACTTTAACAATACAATTTCTAATAAAACTTCACGATTGAACAATTGCCGGTGTCGCGTCGCGCGACAAGTCGCGCCGGTGTGAACGAGCCTTTAATCGGACAGCGCGTTAAAATTCTTCCATACAAACACTGACACCCCCCAACACCCCTTTGGGGGGTAATTTAGAAAAACAAAAAACTACAAACTTTATAATTTATTTAGATAACTATTCGTGCGAAGTTTCATGTTTATTACCTCAAGGAATAAGATTTTTCATACAAACTTTCATCCCTTATTTTACCCCCTTAGGGGTTGAATTTCGAAAAATCCTGATACACGTTATTCTTAATTTTTGGGTTTAAGTATAAATATTGAGATTCGAGTTAATCGGACAGCGCGTTAAAATTCTTCCATACAAACTTTGACACCCCCCAACCGTAGGATAGGATACTTTTCCGGGATAAAAAGTACCCAGTGTGGTGCCCAGGATATTAAAGAATAATTATACCAAGTTTCATCGTAATCGAACCGGTAGTTTTTGCGTGATGCCTGAACAAACAGACAGACAGACAGACAGACAGACAGACAAAAAAAAATTTGATCAAATTTTTGGGTTCGGTGTCGGTCTAGTAACACCCCCTGCCATTTATTTTTTTGATATTTTCAATGTACAGAATTTTCACTTCTACAGATTTATTATAAGTATAGATTAGCATAAGTAAATTAAGTAAAATCACCGTAGCTTAAAGACGAGCAACAATCTACGTAGCAACTACAGCGTAGATGACACTTTCCCGACAATTAATGCTAAGACTGAGTTTGCAGACTTCCGTCAATTTTACAAAAACTGTATCAGTATTATTGCATAAAGAAGACGTTTTCGATTACAGTCCAGGTCCTGATTTTTTCAACCAATCACCAAACTACTCAACTTTTTAAGTTCTTCAGAACCCGCGTAGTTTCACAAATATAAGCATTTCTGTAGACACAATGCATTACAGAAAAAGAAAAAAAAATGTTTACCCATGTTTAGCTCGGGCCAGCACTCAGACAAATTAATCTCCTATCTGGCCGGATCAACCGTTCGTATTCGCACGCCGATCGCAAAATCACTGCTGGAATTATAGTGTGCCACACAGGTGCATACGCCCATTTCCATTTGCATGGATAGTGTTATGCTACTGGGAATTGACGCTGATCAGTTCATGAATCTGAAAACCGATGACAGTGAAACTATTTTGTATTAAAGTTTAGTTTGTTGGAAAAAAAAACATGTTCGATGTTTTTCTTCGTGTAAATTAAATGCGCACTACGAGTATGTAACTTAGTTTTAGCGAGCAAATCCACGATGTTTTATTAAGAGAGTTGATTTTAAACTTATTTCCTAAATGAGTGAACAATTATCAGGCCGCTCGACGCTGCCTTCACCAAATAATGATGTACTAGCTTCAGGTGACTGTGATGAAAATCCCATGTGTTTACAAATCTACTGTTATATTATTTTATTAATAGCCGCTCGTCAGGAACAATCGGGAAGTACACGCGTACTTCCCGATTGTTCCTGACGAGCGGCTAATCGTATCGCGTACACGCGTACTTCCCGATTGTTCCTGACGAGCGGCTAGGCGTATCAGTGTTGTGCCAGCACAACGCCAACTACAGGAACGCCAGCGGTCAATAATTTACTAAAAACGATAAACTTCGCAAGCAATGGGAACTTGCTACTGAAGAATGCGGGTGTACCACGGACGTACGTCGTCGCTGGCTCCCGCGTCAAAAATCCTGACTCTCTTTATATTTTGGCTGCTACGACCAAAACTATAAACTTAGTATACCTATAGGAAAGTCTTATAAAAATGTGGCTGTTATTTTAGTATATTTTGGTGCATGACGACTTTCACGCGAAAAAAATCGCTGGTGAAGTTAGTTTATAACATTCGTATGTTTAAATGGGCTTAGAAGTCAACCATGCACCAATCTTCAAATAATCCACTAATGAATACTAATAACGACAAATAGTAAATACTACGGCCACATAAAGAAACAGCAGTCACCTGTGAAGTAATAACATCCCCGTGATTGTACATCCGCATCCGCCTGACTTTATTATAGCATTATCCCCAAAGGAACGTTCGCTCCAAATGACTTTGAGGACCATGTTCAGGAGAACAATTACGTATGGCTTGATTATTATGAGAGTGATGATGTTAAATGTGCAAGGACCTTATATTGTGAGTGTATGTAGTTATTCAAATTATCCTGAATATATCATGTCATATTTTAAAGTCGTTTTTCTTGTCTGTATGTGTGACCGCGTTGTTCTTCTAAACTACGCAACGGATTTTGATGCGAATGTCACCATCATTTATAGAATTTATTTCGAATGATTTGTGTGTAATTCACTAGCTTCTGCCCGCGAATTCGCCCGTATTGTAGTCAACTATATTTATGTCAGTGAAAGAATTTTAGAAATACGGATCTGTACTTCCACAGATTACCTCCTATATCCAAACTAAGCTTTATCTTGTATAATAATAGAGTACATTATTATTAAACTTCCATATAATAAAGAAATCTTGATATTTTGTAAAGTCCTACACCGTGCGAAGCAGGGGCGGGTCGCTAGTGTGATTATTTAAATTATCCTGTATGTAATTTAAAAAGGATTTTGCCATGCTTGCATAACATGAATTTGTAATACATATGTTAGTCTTAAAATAGATAGACAGGGTGTTGATCAGATTCAGCAAACCTTAAAATAAAATACATTATTTTTTCTTTAAGATGGCTAATATCTGTTTTTACTAACTGCAGTAGAGAATATCTAAATGTCTAAATATTGTTGCGGGTTGGAATTTGAAACTCTCGACGCTGAGCCAACCGTTACAAATCCAACAATGCGTTTTTTTATACAACTGCTAACGAAAACTGGCATTCTTAAAAAAAAAGGAAGACAAAGCCTACTTGTATGTTAGGTTCCAAAAATACCAACTTAATAAAATTATTAACATTTTTTTATTTATTATTTTTTGCACGAATGCTAATAACTAGCGCCATATAAAATCCAGTAAATAAAATCAACCGTTGTATAATGTATGTATTTGCAGCGATCCATCAACGTTCATTGAAAATTTATAAAAGGGTTTTATTATTACAATGATCAAACAAAGCCTTCAATCACCAAAGCTGTCAAGCAACATACCATACTAAATTGTGTTATCTTTTTTGTATAAATTACTGACTATTTTATTAAATTATCTATTGGTCATTTTATGTTTCATGCCTGTTTTCCTCAGGTAAGGCAGTAACATTTTTATTTAGGTCAAAAGATAAATCAGTTATTACAATCAGTATATTCTGTTTGCTAAGTTTAGTGTTTTTGCAATAATTTCCCATCCATTTAAAAAAACCATAATCAAAACGTTGTTCAGCTTAAGACATTGAAGGACTATGGAACAAAATAAAAGATGAAGAATAATTCTAGAAATATTTCGAATTCAAGTAATAAACACACTTAAAAATATCTTTGTAAGGATTTTCTCTGAGGTACTAAACAATAAATTTATCTCAACTTATAGGAACGGAATTGTTATGGTTTCTTACTTTGTATTACCACTTCAAGCGCAGACAATAACCGTAAAAGACGGAAAGGTAATAATAGTATAATTCCCGTTTCATTGTCTGGATGTCTCGCTTTTCACATCAACGTCGTGCCTATAAAAGTTTTTCGTATGGCTAGCGGGTCACTGGACGCTCTGACGCGTTGTCCACTACGTATTTGCATTCTGTTATTGGCAGTCCGGGGTAAACACACTGATTGGAATAGGCACTACATTTATTCGAACGTACCTACTAAATAACTCAACAACTTATTTAGATTCGGAGTAACATCAAATAATTCCTGAAATGAGTTTATGAAGTGAATAAATTACTCGTTTGACATGATCCTTAATCCCACTCACATGACGTATAAATATACATTTCAGATACTTGACATTTCATATCGCGTATCTATAAAACAAATAAAAGCCAACGTCGCTTGACGACAACCGAGAGAAATTCACTTCATAGGAAACGCAATTTAAAGCGAACAAACAAACTACTGCCGTCTGAAACCCTTCCACTCAGTTTAATTACTTCACAAAGAATGCGTCGCGTTCGCTCGATGAGGAGACAAAATTAACGCTCTCAAATATTTAATTTAAATTTCCTCCCCCCGAAAACGAATGATAACAGCGGGCTGGGTGGACTTGCGGTCGCAAAGGTACATAAAAACACTTTTTTAGAAGCAGAAGTGAAGCAATTCATTTGTACAGTAAGTGCCACGTAACGCGATGAGTCTCTTTTAGTTGATTCACTGGAGCCCGGACGACGGTAAATTGAGTTTAGAGAAAAAGAAACACGCCAAACGAAGTGAACAAATCGCGATCAATTTGCAAAGAGGATCCAGCAGTTAAGGATAATTAATTTTAGGATATATTTTCTCGTGTAGTGTTAATTCCGAACTCGCCCTGATTTATAAGTTTGTCTGGGTTCAGATAGCGTAGTGAATGCAACGTATTTGTAAGGATTGTTAGGTTAAAACTGCAGCTAAAGAAATTCCGAAGTCAACTAAAACAGGTAATAGCTACAAAACGCCAAGAAATCCGAAAACGGCGAAAGCGTGTGCGCCGCTCGGTTAATCAAACTGTCACTTCAAGAATTCCGCGCGGAATCCTTCCCGAGAAAACTCCCCTAACTTTTGATTGCTGCGAGAATTCCTATCTACTTATACAGTTAGGGATTGCTTAATCACGTTCTATAAGTTATATGCTGCGCACTCAGCACACACGATATAATTTCAATGTAAAATATTCCACCGCTTTAACTCTTATAAAATACAACTGAATAAAACGCAATTGCAATTAGATTAACATCTCAACTGTTCATTATTCCGCTTTATTTAATAAGCAAAAGGCTACCCTCGTAGCCCCTTGGAGTTATTAATTAGAACAAAAATTCTGATCGTTCAGATTTTGTTCGCTAAATTGGCCACTCAAACTCGTAAAAGCCGTCCAAAGGAACTTAACGACGGTCAAAGAGAATAACCGCAAATAAGCTCCGATCTAAGGTCGTGGAAGAAAATTCCGTTTTCCTTAATTCACCCTAAATAGACTTTTGGGGATGCTGGTGCGATTGTTTACATTTTCGAAATAATCCGTTCGCTTTAAGAACAACTTGACGCTTTCGTTCCGACATTTCAACCTTTCGATATCTTTTCGAATCAGAGCCTTTGTTAATTGCGAAACATCTTTTGACTCAAATAAAAGCATTGTTAAAGTCCTTTTCGAACTTAATATATTTTTGGTACAGATGAGTAAATACAATTTTCAAAGTTATAATGAATGGTGTTCTAAGCTGAAGTTAGCATTGGATCATCACTATAAAAACATTAATGTTACGCTACGAACTAACCGTACCCTATGAAACTGTAGTTTAATTGCGTGCAAACATCTAGTCCGTTAAATAGTTAATGCAAACAGAAGTAATGCAGCCAGGCGGGATGATATTCAGAGTAAACACCTGACAGTCGCAGTGGAGTTTTACCAAAGTGGCGGAGCGAGGAGGCAAACAGAGTGCGCGAGCGACGTGACGGCGACATAGCGATAGCGACTCGCTGCGCACTGTCAACAATATCACAAGTTGCCAACTAACTCATAATTTTGGGGAAACTTATATTTCGTACACAAACATTTCCTGCACGAGAATTGCCATAACCTATTAGAAACCTCACAACTAAACAGATAAAAAAAATAAGATTAATGTTAAAGCTACCTCGTCTACTTCGACAGCTACGCTAGCGTAGCAGCTACGCCGTAGCCACGCGGTTGCTACGACGTAGCTGCATAAAAATCAATCATCGTTTTTTATTTAAACAATAGCACAATGGTTACATAATGTGTAATTTAAGTGTCTTTATATAAAACTAGTTTTGTGTGCTTTGATGTCATCCTAGAAGCAAATGTTTTTTAACAAAATAGAAAATCCTCAAAAGCAAAACACTTCGAGCTCACTATTAAATACACTCAATTTACATATTCGCAACAGGATAGTCAAAACCATAACTCATTACCGAAACAGATTAGATCGTATCATGTTGAACGCTCACATGAACGTAAAAGTTTATTCGAAACTAATGCAGCTCACCCTGCAATATATTAACGTCATTTCATTTATTAACGCGAACGTTTCATTAACTACAGCTAATAATATGACGTCATGCTGCAGTTGACTGACATTATTATATGAATGATTTTAAGTGCAATTATTGTTGGTCATTTTGAGCCGTTGGAAACTTGAAAGGTGCATTATTACCTTGAACACTGTATAAGTACATTTAACTATAAAAATAGACCTATATAAGTACGAGTATATATAAGTACATAAAAGTGAATCTGTTCATCTTTTTACCCAACAGTTTGACAAAGAATATTCATTAGAACAAAATGAAACATCAGTTCTGAATAGTATAACTTAATTACAAAAATTAACAATGAACTCTAAGTTAGTTATAGATAAAGGCGTAAAAATACAAGTGTCGATCCTATCTCTTCTCGGCTATCTTTCCCAGACGACCATTAAATCGGCTGGAATGTTAGGGAGAAGAAAAGTCTATGTATTTTATTAATTAAAACTGAGAAAAAATCTATGCTTTATTTGCTACTTTTTCAGTCGTAAAATCAAACAGCTTTAATACCTATTATTTAACAGATATTTAACTAAACCACAAACGTAAACATTACAGCAACATGTTTATCATACACTAAAATTCAACTTTGTTATTTCAAACATTTTGTTAGTAGCACAGTCGCCTTTATTAGTGCGAAAAGTTATAAATATAAAATAACATGTTCTGAAACTGTGCAAGCAAACCGAATGTGCGGGGCGTATGCATACCATGCCAAATGTAAAGGCTTTGAACGCGTATTTATAAGCGGAAGGCGAAAATAGCACGTAATGTTACAAACATTTGAATGAAACCACTCACTAGGCGGATTCGTGCTATTTTTGGAATATTTTGTGGTGAATGAAATTATTTGATTCCTATGTTTTCTTGCTGTGAATAATTTACTTACATATGACGGTGCAGCAAGTGGCGCAGGGTAGGTTTGTTACGAAGTTACTGGAATCACCGAAAAGATCGTATAAGTGGGACACTGGCTATCCTGCGCAGTTACGGTAAGGTGTACTTTTGTACGCAGCGGATTGTGGCGCGTCTTCATGGATAGCACTATCTATATATATAAATAGTACCCTCTTCTCATGAACCTTCTTGCTTATATTGTCACTCTATTGCATATGGAAATACTTTTTTTTTATAACTGAAAATGGTACCTACACAAAGTTGAAATATTAAAAAAAAACAATTTAATAAATCTCAGAGATAATACCTACACGTTTATTATCATATTCCATTAACAATGTTTTAAATTGTAAATTATTTAACTAACTATAGTTAGTCATTACGACTAAGAAACTCTTAAGATCTTATCAATTCTGTATATTAATGTATATAATTTAAATCTCCTTTCATATTCTCAAAAAGACTATTTAGTTAGCATAAATTACTTGATAAGAAAAAGTGGTGCTTTAAAATCTTTCTAAACAAACATAAAACTAATTTTAAAAGAACTCAACTTCATGAAGATAATCTGAAATACAATTTTGTTTACATTTATGTGAATAGGATTTATATTATGTTATTAAGCGTAATCTTATAAAACAATCTTACTCTAGTTTTAGTAAATAAATATCTTTGATATTTTTTTTTTTTTACTGCCTCGTTGGTCTAGTGGTGGTCGCAAGCTCTACTGCTAAGCAACCTAGCTTCTGACATTTTATAAGTGCCCATGTAGGTTTATCTGAAATAAAACCATTTTTTTTTTATACTGTATTATTTTTCACTGGTCACAAGACCTTAGTATTTTCTTATTTATTCCTTTGGAATTGATTGATTTTACTATTTAACACTTTTGTTCCCAGTTCACCCATTGGTGCAAGTTCCAAACCAGCTGGTGGGCGCTCCGACGGGGACTGACGTCACTCTTCAGTGCCACGTCGAGGCTTCACCCAAAGCTATCAACTACTGGACCAGAGAGAACGGTAAGAATTTCCCAAAAAGCATGGTAATATTCAGGGAAATATTGCCAATTTTATAGACCTAAACCTCAATTCAGTTGCCTCGTATAAACACATTTAAGTAACTTTTCCCAAACTAAATGCAAAAATAACTAATTAGATAAGCAGACTACATTTTAGTCTATTAACCTTTAAGCATGATTAATGAGTAAGCTTAGTACCTAGACGCAGCACAAACTTTCCCTTTAGTATAAAGATTGCTTAAGTAAAACCTACTTAGATTTCTATAGCCATCGAGCAAGACTGATTTCTCACACTAGATGTTGAAAGTGATATTGGATTTTTCCATCTGGAATTTCTAAGTCAGCAGCCCGGAGTCTGGATTTGTGCCCGGTTGATAGCAAAAGGTTCGCCCCCTATTACATGGGACTTAAATATTACTGGCAAAATGTAGATCTACTATAGGTACACCTCTGCCTAGCCCTTCAAAGAATACAGGCGTGATACTATGTTTTGTCATGTTGAGAGTCAGACTGATTGGTTATCGCAATGACTTTGTTGTTTAGCAGAGAATTGATATTTCAGCCAATCCCTTTGACATAAACCCAAGGTTTCTGACCCATAATGCCCATAACGGCTGAAGAATTAAAAAAAAAAACGAAAAAAACACTACCCACTTTAAAAATTTAACACCTACTATTTTAATAGAAAGTTCTATTAAATACATCGAAGTGACAATTCGTACTTTAACGAAAGTCCGAACTGAAACATAAAAGGCATAAAATACTTCCAAAAAGCAAAGTTAAAAGGCTTGAATAAATCTCTTGGTGACTAGTTTTATGGTGTCCAAACTTGGACAGACACCAAGGAGACTTAGCACAAAGTAGTGGGGACTACAAAGAAACACTCAACATTAGTCTGCTAACTTTCTCCTACATATTGAAGTGTCAAGACAAGGAAAAATGGGGATGTGGGATATTAGATTAAAAGGAACCAACACTCGATAAAATAGTCCAAGGAATTGGCTATAGACCATTGGCAAGGCAGAAAAGTTCAATAAAGAACTAGACATTTAACATAAATAGAAGGTGAACAAAACCAACCACGAACATAGTTGGAAAAAGGCAATGATGATCATGATGAGATGAACAAATCAAAAACGGGCAAGTGTGTGTCGGACCACGCACCATGAAGGGTTCCGTAGCTGGGATGAATTTATCCCAAGAACAAACTTAACATTGTAGTTGAAAAACATATTCTCACATACAAAATGTATGGGAGATCATGTTTTTGCAACTGCAAATGTAAGTTGGTCGATAATTACTCGTTAACTTGTAGAGCCTACTTAGCTGTGATAGTTTTCCTTTTAATTTCGTTATTATATACAACTGCTGCAATATTAATTTCAAAGGGTCACCGCTATCGAAATCGGTAAGGAGGACTATATATTATATAACTACTAATCGCACTAACCAATAAAAAAACAGATCAAAGTATAAAGTGATCGATAAGTTTTTCCCTTTTTTCACGCTTCGTTTATCACCTTCGTGAATCATAGGCAAGCTATAATTAGTATTATCTCTGATTGTGTTCTAAAGATGTTTACGAGCGGCGCAACTCATAAACTCTATTAAGTACTAAGCACGAACCTCGAGAATGGAATAAGCAACTAATTTCATTATTCATAAAGCACATTGAAAGCGTTAAAGCAGTCATTAAAAGCACCGTTATTCATGTTCCTACTATCCTCTTTGACAGGCCACGGGGCTAGTGCTTGCTTACAAGTTATTGCCTTTTTATGGACGTATTTAAAGGGAAAAAATATGCGGTTATTTCATGTCCGTTTTTCATTTCGCAAAGATTTATTTTTACTTTGATTATATGGCGCCTATGTTACGGCTTATTAACGACCTCATAATTATAGCGACGATGACAACGTGAAATATTGCTGCACTACGAATTAATAAATGGACCTTGTTTATTATCTAGGATTACGGTAATTCGGTTTTGATAGAAAAACTAATGAAATATTGTTTTTTGATAGAAAAACTAATGGAACATTGTTTTTTGATAGAAAAACTAATGGAACTCTGCCTTTTTCTATTCATTCAAAAATAAAGTTATTTCTTTTGTGCCTACTCTTGTTCATTTAACTTGACCGGGTAGGCCTTTTTGACGTAGCCTTACTTTGTTTCAACATTTTTATACTGTGCCTTTACTATTTTTAGAAATAACGACTCAAAAAGCCATTTCAGCATTATTAAGTCGGCCAGTTAACATAAATAGCCGACCGTCAAAAGGCGAACTAAATTGGACACAGTGAAATATAACCCGTGAAACACCTACCTATATAAAAACACGTGCTAACTAATACAAATAAGGCTCTTAACCTAACAAAACATCAGAGAGGTCGGGAACTTCATTATTTCTCATTAAAATGACACCCTCAGGATAAAAGTTGCTTATTTAGTGCTTGGGTGACAGATGGACAAAAGCACTCGGAGAGCAACGAAGGGAGATGTGCCAGAGATAAGCTCAATATTTACTTTACGTTTGTTTTACGTATGTAGATGAAGGAAATAAAGATCAAATGCGAGAGATTATGTCGTGACTTTAACTAAACTGACCCAACGCCCGCACACACCGTCGTAAATCCAAATATTCATAAAACTGACAATGCAGTGCTGGCATTTGTATAATTTCGCAATGTTTGTGAAATAGAGATGCAGCAAAATTGACATTAATCGAGACAGACAGCAAACACAATGAAATTTAAAAAAAAATGTGTTCTGTATTATTTTTCACTTTTATTGCGTTGAAGACAGGCCAACGCAATTGGAATCCAACATGCCGAAATACGTTTTAGTCGAAGCGGTAGTTTTCAAGTGGATAATGCGTTGCAACAAACACCCGGCACGGTCGGCGGACAACGGCCGGCCACTAAAGTCGAGTTAGGAATGGATTTACGGGTTGCGGGCCGTCCGGCGCCGTCCAGTGCCGTCCTGTGCCGTTCGCAGTCATCTGCCGCCCGCCACCGCACCGCATGCCGCGATATGTGTGAACGGTCCTCGACCAAAGCCCGATAAAACGAACAAAACTTTTTCGCAATGCGGTCTTTAAACTTATATTTTTTGTCGGTCTAATCGAACAGTTTATGCGGTCCAATGCGAGTGCAGTCAGAGTTTACTGAAAGTTAGACGAATGGAAATTGAGATTTCGAAACTATTTTTTGCCGATTGATATGAATTGAACAGAATTTCTATATAGTAGCTATGTGACTAAACAGGAAATTGTATTGTATGATTGTTACCATTATCTGAAAAAAAGGCAAAGACAAAATTTCTTATTGCAATATTATGATATTTAATGTAAAACCAACTAAATTAATTTCTAAATTCACTCACGGACAGACGAAGCATAGCCTACACCGCTGGGTCCACAAGCGAGAAGTATTGCACAAGAGATCCTTGAGCCCTAAGGGGAGAGTTTTTGAAGTAACTTTTTGGATGAATTTAAAACAATTTAAAAATAGGGGATGATTTTTTTTTCGATAGGAAATACATTCGGGCTTGTAAATATTATAACTCATTATTTCACTTATAATAACTCACGCCGGTTCACCTATAAGTTTCCCGACGTAATTGTTCTACTCTGTTTGAAGTTACACATTCATAGGAATTTAGTTTAGATTTGTGTCTCATGTTGTCTAATTGCATAGAATACGGGTGCTAGTCTTCTGGTATTACCGACCTAGCTCTAAACACTAGATTTTCGCGCAGATTAATCTAATACTGA
Source organism: Eupsilia transversa (assembly GCA_914767815.1). Classification (NCBI taxonomy): domain Eukaryota; kingdom Metazoa; phylum Arthropoda; class Insecta; order Lepidoptera; family Noctuidae; genus Eupsilia; species Eupsilia transversa. Next base: position 8,045,663 of record OU611874.1, read on the forward strand.
AAAATTATGCTACGTTAATACCAAATACAATATCCAGGACGGCGTTATTACGCCGTCCTGGAAATTGTATTTGGTACTATTGTACAGAACACACAGCGCATATTTTATGGCGCAAAAACAGTAGGTAAACCTTATCCCATGTCTTCCTCAACGTCTTCAAAAGAAATAAACACTCCACAAAACCCTGACCTAAAGGGGTAGGAGGTACTACGAAATAATTGGTTATATCCTAACCAGGCCGACGCATAGTGCAGGCAGATTTAGATGCAGTTACAAAGGCAACCGAGCTCGCTATTACGCGGTCGGAGCGACCACCCGCGCAAAAAGCGGACCAAATTCTATTACCGCCCGATATGCAACAAAGACCGCTGGCCCGCCCGCTTCAAATTGCTTTAGGCTACAGTCACAATATTTACTCTCACGTACGTACCACAATATTCGTACAAATCTAAATTCAATTTCAAATATTACTCGCCGAAACTAAACCGCCACGGATTTATGCAGTTTTAGTTTTATATCCCAACCAAATGAAAACACGTAGCAAGTAAAAAATAGCATATCGAAAACATAGAAGCTACCTAATTATTAACGAATGCAAATTTTCCATAAGATCGCATTTCGAGGCTCACGCTTTTGATCTCTCAAGCTCTCTCCCTCACGCATTTGCACATTTAAATATTCATTATGGCATATTAATATTCATTATTTCGATAACATTCAATAATTTTTTGTATGCACGGCTATAAAACGTATTTTTATTGGATTTTTAATACAAATTGCGAGTTTTAACTTTGTTAGCCTCAAACTTTCTGAATTTTTCGAGTCGTTAACACCTTGTGTAACGCAGAAACTTTTAAAGCAATTAACAATCAAATGCTGAAGTGACGTACGGCACATATGTCTGGACCGTTACTAACAAACAGAAGGGGTAGACGGCTCTTCTGCGGCCCATAAATTGCGGGGACTACAAATTAAATTAGGTAATACACGGGCGTGACGAGATGGGACAAGCGGCGTGCCGGCCGCACCGGACATGGAATGGGAGTGTCCGCCATTCGCAGCCAGGCCTTGCGACAACTTTTTGTTGTAATTTCAATCGGGTTTTATTTAAATAAAATTGCTTACTTTATTGTCGTGATGTACCGGTTATTTTTCGATGGCGCTTTTAACGAAACATTTTCGTTTCAATTTATATGTCATTGTCCGTTTAAATTTTGCGATGAATATGGGCTTTGTGTTGTTATAAAGAAGACAGACACGTTCTCTTTTTTGAAGTTTAGATGACATAAACCAAAAAGAAAAAACATCACGCAAACACAGAAACAATAGGTATCATTGTAGGTAAACCAAACTCAAACAAAGCAAAACTATCCAACGAAATTCACAATTAATCTTCACTTCAACTTCTCAACATCATCGTCCATTCATTACCATTCGATACGCCTTCAATTGAATGCTGTATACTGACAATTAATTAACAAATTTGTCAACAATAAACAAAAGAGGGCGTGTCAGTGGCGGCTGGCCACCGTCGAGGTGTCAGTTGCATCAGACCGGGCCGGTCGCCGCAGATTTGTGGTCTGCCGGTCCGAGCGCCAAAGCCACGTCTCTTGACAGATCTCGATGTCTTCGGTTTTGACCGCAGTTATTAATGAAGCTATTGTGATCGTGTTGCTATTAGTGTTTCGGTTAAAGTTATTGTTTAGTTACTTAATTAGTCATCCTTCTAAATAACTTGAATATTATTGTAAATATCTACAGGGTGTAAGGGACAGCCCTCCGCAAACTTACAGGGTGCATTCAGCTCCTTATTTTAAATCATATTCCACCGGAAAAAATCCCCGGAAAATTTGATTTTTTTTTGTCGTTCTTTCTGTTTCAAAATTACATTATCTATACGCAGCACTCAATTTATGTAAATAAAACAGCTAAAATAAAAAAAACAGCAATTGATGTTGAAATACTCTACGTGCGCTGCCGTTCGCTACGTGCATTTTGCCACGGTAACGATACATTGCGTGTGAGGAAATTAAACAAATCAGGTATTGGATTCCCATAACGTTCCTAAAATAATTTAATGAACCGGTCATCTTAGTATGATATACTGAATTCACCCCATCAGTCTGCGGAGGGCTGTCCCTTACACCCTGTATAAAGGAAGGATCGTCGCAGGTGACGTTTTGTAGGAAGAAAGCGTGAGTTTATGTATTTGTGTATGTAATCTAAAAACTACATTTTTTATCTTCAATTTGGAGTCTGCTTTTAGTAATTTTATTTCTTGTGAAGTTTTTTTTTATACATTGCGTTCTAGGAACTGTTAATGACTGTCAATTTTCATGTTCGCCGGTCCCATAATATACCTACCACTATGAAATAATTTTCTTATAACAAAAATATTTGTACTTTCACAATGCAATTCCCAAGTTGACTTGTAATAAACATGTATTACTAAAGATTTATTCTCAATCTTAGTAGTTAAACTGTGTTCGGAGCAGTAATAACATTTGATGTTTTGCTACCATTTGCTGAGCAATATTACAACAGTAATGCGTTGAGTTCTAACGTATGATAGCGCCTCAGGAGTAATAGTGCGCTAGTGTTCAAGCCCCAATTTCAGTTCGGTACAGAACAATTTTGGACAATTAAGGATATTAATTTATGCTTGTGATTTAGTTGCGTATGCGTTGCGTAACTTATAGAGTCATGAAATCTGTAACTTGAAAACGCTTAGTGGAGAGAAAACGATACCTAGTCTTTCTAAAAAAATATTTTATTCTTTGCATGCACATTAAAGTGTTTTTTTTATATTAACAAAGTTTTTAGCATTTTATATAGCATACCTAAACAAATCCAACACATCAACTATTCAGAACAATAATTTTAGTGTATAATTTTAATTAACCGCATTTCTAATTTAAAGTTTAAAAGCAGTTCCTGTGATATTTACCACAAAAACAAAATGACTGATGGCACAGACGACTGCTGCATTATCTTTTAAATAAATAAAGTTTATTTCGAACTAAACTAACGCAATGAACTCACCCCAGTAATAAATTAATGTCATTTCTTGATTAGAGCGACACCTTTACCCTTCGCGAGGGAATAATATATAATCATGGAGATGCTTTGTGTACATTCCTTTGGTATTGTATTTTCCAACGTATTCTTTGGGTACGATTTCCCGAAGGAATTAAAGTGTATACTGCAAGTCAACTGCAATCAATAAAGGGATGACTTTTTCACTTTTAAGCCCCATTTACACGATGCAATTTTTTTATATAAACCTGGCATACAATAAAATTTAAGCCACGAAGGAACTTTTACTGCTAAACTTATGGTATGCCACAGGCAATTAAATCGCAGCGTGTAAATCAGCCCTTAATTAATAATTTAGATATCTAGACATGAAATTTTCACACGTCTCGTAAGACTATGAGCCAAAACCGACCATCGACCTTTCATCGTACAGAATAGGTAGCGGCAAGGAACAAATAATTTACGCAATAACTTCCGCTATGTGCCACCAATTTTTTTCATATGGATTTCAACACAATCGTAGGGGAAGCAATAAAAAAATCCAAGCTATGTATATAAGTAAGCTATGTTATAAGTATTAAACAGACCTACAGATAAACAGATAAACAGACAAAAAGACAAACAGACAAAAATTCTAAAAACTGCTGGAACGTGTTATGTTATCGATTCTAAGTATACCCAGCCAACTTTTTTTCGAATATCTTCCATGTAAAGACTTTCGAGCCTCTTCAGCTTTATTATATATGTATAGATGTATGTATTTATTTTATAATTATGTAAATGGTACGCCACAGACTACCTGCAGTATTTTCTCTAAGTCATCCAAAGGTTGTCTTTAAAAGATTGCTTTTAACGATAACACCGCCCGTTGTGCCACCCCATGCAATTTTTTTTTACATTTATATGGTTTATACATCAGCTTAAGCATATAATTTACATCAGCATAACTGTCATTCTGTGACAGTTGTATGGAATAGCTACAACAGGACAATTTGCAGTGGGGTGTCTTCCTTAACAATGAATTTTCCTGACTGTATAATCGCTTAGAATAAGCATATTCGAAAGCAGTAATAAAGTTTAACCCTCAAATGAAGCCCCCGTCAATTGAAGTAAGATCAACCGGCGCAGGGTATATCAGTGTGTAATAGAGCCAACGTCTTATGGCGTGATTAACGATCACATCAAGTTGGCGGCGACGTCGAACTCACCGCGTTATATTACTGCGAAGTCGATAGTCACTGAATATTGAATGAGTGAGAGAATATGTGGTAATATAGTACCCAGAGATAGGCTGGATGCATTGGTCAGTGCATTCTGCTATGGTGGTGAACAAATTTTTCCGAACATTTTATGAAGTACATACCATAAAATATTTTTTAATCATATGAATGATATATTTATTTGCAAGAATGTAGGTAGCTATCATAAGTTCTTAAGATCTATAGGTTTCACTATATTCGGCATTTCAGCCGTGCAAATATTTAGATTTACATCTTGGTTATATTTATAGCATGCAGTACCTACACATTTAGTTTAGCAATAACATAAAAAAAACTAATAATAATGTCATGATTTAGATTACAATGCAATTTATAAAATTAAAATTAAAAACAATTCTATTCATTTAAAATAATAATTTATATTAAAAATAGCGATCAATAATAATGATGTGATGTCAATAAAAAATAGCAAGAATAATGGATAGTGTTTCAATAATAATTAAGTAATGTCATTATGTAGATGTCACAATAATTATAATAAATAAGTTTTACATTTTATCATTGAATTTCACAAAATATTCATTGATGATTCTAAATCTGTAGCACTTCTAAATTCTTCAGCTAAGTGTATTTTCATACATTGATCTGAATTTTGGTCCAAATATATTAAATAAACCTTGTGCCACCGATATGCTAGCTACTATGATTTCATATCTATGATTCAAAATATCACTGTATTGGTATCAATTGTGATAAATTGCTGCTGTTTTACAAATAAACAAGGTGGCAAAACAAAACATTTACAAATATAATAGACAATGCGGACGAACTATTTGCTATAATCCAATAGTCCTCTATCCAAACAAGTGACCGAAATATTTAACTGATCCTCTAAAAACTTATTGACTTTTTAATGATGGACACTTTTTTAACTTAATTAATGCCTCTAAAAACTTTTTGCGCTTCTAATGATGCACACTTTTTAAAATTGTTGAGCTTCTTTTTAACTTTCTGGCCTTTTCTTACAGGCGGTCGCAATAACTAAGCTTGGGTACCCAAACCAAAAACTAACCTAACCGGGGGTAGGTTGGAACTGTGACCAACCACGCGCGAACTGAATTAGTCGCAGTTACTAAGCTAGGGCACCCCGACCAAATGGGTAAGGTTATGTTAGATCTGTGACGAACCGCGCTAGAGCCGAGCGAGCGCTAAATCTAATTTCGTCGCTGTTACTTGACTACTTAGTATTTTACGACAGCATTTTTCTTCTTTTCAGGTAGGTAACCTATTAATTGTCCCATTGCTGGGCAAAAATCTCCCACAATAAAAAATATTTGAGGTTCACAAAAAGAGGCGCAATCATTAATTGTATAAGTGTTCAATAATATTTAAAGGAGCGCCAAATAGCAATTATTAGAGGTTCGATTAAATACATGCCTTATACAAAAGCTAAAAACCATCAAACTAAAAACACCTCTCTCAACTCTGATTTCTATAACAACAAAATTCCGACACCACAGGATTATAAATACAAGAAAGGCCAACAACCAAGTCGATTCTATAATTAAAATGCCTATAACCTTTTCAATTTCATACCAGAAAGCCATGGTCACAGTCTGACAATAAAAAATAAAAATGCCGCCCACAAAATAAAGCGACGCAAGAAGAATGCAAGCAATTTTTAATGTAGAACAAGCGAGGCATCGCGACCCGCCACGGTAATAATGTAGCTTACGACAAATATTCAACGGAATCGCTGTACCCAGGATATAATCACGCATTTTGTTGATCATTTTCTTTCAATAACAATGTCTTTTTTCTTATCATGAGATTTTTAGGATACAACAAATTTAACTAACACGTTTCATTTAAGTACGATGTGTGATTGGAAATTAAAAACAAAAACATATAAGTATGCTTGCAGTAAACATAAAAAACATAAAAACTATGGAACTTTCCAATAGAGCTATATGAAGACGACGTTTCGTTTCATAGCTTGACACGGGTAGGTATATGCATTCTTATTTACTTGAGAATAAACAGAGGAATGCAGGACTATCCAAAAATTTTAATTGCTTATTAATATTCCATTAAAAGTTTATTTGAAAACAAATTCAAATATATTTTCAGCACGCAGCACAAATCCATTACAAATAGATAGAAGAATATATAAACGGGTACCTAGTACAGTAGATCTGAACACTATGTACACACGGCTACATATCAAGCTATACATTTCCAGTATAAGCTGGTCTCGCATTGTATAGGGTTTCCGTATAATGAGAGAACAGCATAAACTGGAAATGTATAGCTTGATATGTAGCCGTGTGTACATATTACAGTGCAGATCAAAAACACCAGCGCGAATCGTAGGTATCTATTATTCAAAACGTTGACTGTGTTTAGATTCGCACACCGATTATTTTCGCTGGATTCACGTATTTTCTAGGCACAAATCCCGTAGAATGACTTTATTTTTTATTCATCACTTTTCGATATCATTGACCTAGGGTTGGTTCCACTCCAGAAAATAGGGCAGAAGAGATTTTGTAAACTGGACTTTGGTACTTGAACGTTCACAATAATTTAATGTATAGGTGAGATTTGACCATGTAATAAAGTTAGTTATTTTATGCAAGTTAATAAAATAGTTATTATAAAAACCATATCCCTTAAATACGTTTACCAAAACAAAAAACACACATGGTACCTACTCCATATACAGTGTGAGTCTTCATAATGTGCACATATCGAAATGGGGGAATCTATGCTTAATTTTATCGACGGAAAAAATAAAAAATAAAATCTAAATACATGTTTTTTTCCATTTTTTTTTTACGATTATTGTAAAAATTGATTAAAAAAAACAGATTTTTGGACGAAATACCTGTTTATTTTCAATTGAGGGTTTTTTTGGGTTTAATTGGGAGGGGTTTTTCCCACAATTTTCATTTTATAAGAACACTTAATTACTACCAATCATTATGGAGTTGAGTTTGTTTCATCGCGATAGATCATTTAAAAGTTACACCGTTTTTTTACATTGGGGTAAAAAAAAAAAAAAAAAAAAAAAAAAAAAAAAGATTTTTTTAAATATTTTTTCCGTTTGTCAAATTAAGCATAGAATCCCTCATTTCGATATGTGCACATTATGAAGACTCACACTGTATGATCGGAATCGCGAACCATATTAATAACATAGAAATTTCGATTCGCATCACACTGAATAGGAAATCAACCCTATAATACAGTACAAATGAATAGCCAATATTCATAACAAGGCCCCACATTTTGATTGGCAAACAACATGTCCCCCAAACCATGATTCAGTCGCGACATACACCACTATTAATGGATTAACAATCGCAAAGCGGCAGTTTATCCTTGTAATTACTATTGTTTTGTGAAACACATTAAGCTTTCCGACTGACAAATTGAACACGAACGAATAATGTTAACACTTGCCCCAAAATCAACATTTGCTTGTTGACATTGCAACATGGGATGGAATGAAATTGAATATTATTTTAACTGAATGCTCTACTGTAAGCACATACTGTAAAGTAGATACATTATGTGAGCATATAGTGTATTGTTCCGCACACGACATGCCGAAACAATATTTCAATTCGATATCGGGCGGACAATGGTCGGAAGTGGCCGAATATAAATGGACGGAAAGGCTTCTGCCTATCGAATAAAGGGCGATGAAACAAATGACTGTATCAACTGAAACCAAACACTTTGGAGCTATGAAAACATAATTAATAGTTGGTTGGACAAGATAGTAAAGCATTTTTAATTTAATTTCAATTTTTGTACCCAGTATTTGTTTTCACACTTGATGAAAGCTCTGCAAGGAAATAATGTCTCTTTCTTTTCCAGGTGAAATGATAATTTCAAACGACAAATACCAGATGACTGAGATCAACAGTTCTGCATACAGCGTGCAGATGCGCCTCGTTATCCGAAACATTCAGAGGAGTGACCTCGGAGGCTACAAGTGCATATCCAAGAACTCAATAGGCGACGCCGAAGGCAACATTAGGTTATACGGTAAGTCTTGGACAAAGGAGGGCGCCATACTGTCTTTGTATTGTCAATGGAACTTTGTATGGCAAGAAGCGATTATGTGGACTATTTTGCATGTTGTGTGTCCAGTCGTGTTCTAAAGATAGTTTACTTTACTGTGGGCACAATATCAGTAACTATCGACCAAGTTTAAACTGCAGGCGAAACCAGAAATGTTGCTTTGTATGTTTCTATCATGTTAAATATATTATTGACCCTGTCACGTACCTATGGCCCAAAGATAACAATTTCTTTTTGTGTGCATAATCTTCGCAAGGAAAGATTTTTTTTCTTTCATAAAATTAGGCAGCCGATTATTGTGAGTGAATGTTAAAAACCCCTTTTCATTCACGGCACAGAAATGGAGTTGCCAAACCGAAAACGAGACGACGATGATCGCGACTACTCCATCGAAGAGACCAACGACGTCCGCTCCAGCCTCCAGGGCCCGCTTCGAGAAGGTGGCCCAAGAGACGAGGATGCCGGCTTCTTAGGCGGAGGCGGGCCAGCCGCCGCTGCCGCATCCGCCCTCACCGTGAGCGCTACCTTTTTAATAACGACCTTAGCCCTCGCCACATGCTAAACTTTTACTTAAAGCCATGTGCAAAGTTAAGACTAAAAAAAATCGGAAAGTTACTCCTTGTTTTTTTTTATAACAGTCTCGGGTATAACACGCCGCGAGTATTTATCTACATGTATTTAAATTCATAATTTGTATTCTTTTTTCGTGAATGTTCAAGTTTTTGTACTTACTGATATCGAATTTACACCTAAACTACTCTCAGTTAATACCTATTCGCCTCTATTACTTTACACCCATCATTCGATTATTATACGAGATTGGACGGACGGACCTATTCAGCTAATAGTTTCAAAACATGAGAATATAACTATAATTTTCAAGCATTTCGACCTTATCACTGACCCCTTAATACGAGTGTACCTACTTACAAAATCTGGAAAAATCTGCCAGTAATTTATCAATTTTCTACTTCGTAAACCTTTATTTCAAGATAATCTCATTGTAATTCGTCACGTAGGTATAACATAATTGAACTAATTCTTTTGTGTCACCTTGTCTTAAAATTGTGCATGGCTCAGCATTGTTCGGCAATTAGACGTGTCTGTGTCTTACTAATTGGACGTAAGACAGTGTTTATCGTTTAGGTTAAAGACTATGGTACTAAGTATAGTACATTATATATCAAACGATGAACAAACGGTAAATAAGTGTAACTATTTAATAGTCATTAGCATTTCATCAGATGTCAGCTTGTATTAACAATGTAAATGCTTAAAGTATGGAAATAATAATTGAGTCATATGTTACATAACCGTTGGAACTTTAACGTTTTGAGTGTACTATATCCATTTTATTTTTCACAAATACTTTACTCTTAAATACTTTCTTGCTGTTGTATAATATTTTCTACTAAAATACGAAGTTCGTTTGTGTTGCGTCGAGCGCGCATGTAACTACTCAGTGTCATAATAATTGTATATCTTAAATAATAAACTGTTAATGTATATGTACATAATATATAATGTAGCTAAGCGGTTATAAACGTTAGAACTTTATTTGCTCATTTATATAATTTGTTATCTATTAAATTTTATAGCTGTATTAATGAAAATGTATGTAAATCTGAAATGCTATAAAATATAGGGAAAATTTTGTAAATTGTTAACGTTTTTAATATTGTTGAATTTATGAGAAATAATTTGTAAACTGTATCTAAAATACCAAGTGAAAGTTTCGTAGCCATATTTTACGCGGATGTGTTGTTGTTTTTTTTTTTTTGTGAGACTGGTACCGGATTGTGTATCTGTCGTACAACCAGTGTTTCTTTACTTATTGGCCTTATGTAAATGTATGATATTGCCTGCGAAACAAATATAAACGAAGTAAAACTTTTGACATTGTTTTTCTCTCGTTTCAACTCAACCCTTAATGCACAAATCTTAATTACTAAACATTTTGGACACTATTTGGGTACCCACGTGACACAGAGGTAAGGGTGAATTATTATAATTGCTGTAACACAATACTGCTACCATTCCCAATTTCTTAGACCATTTGTACTCTCAAACTATCTACCACCACCTTAATATTAACACTTAGTCAAAATATACCGGCGAAGGTCTGACAATATCCCGGCCGTGTGTCGACCCTCTTAATAGGTACCTTCAGGCGAAGCCTCTGTAAGTGCGATGTAGATAGGGTGTAACCACTTGCATTAGCGAAATTACCTGAGGCTTTGTTATTTTCATTGCGACAACCGTAGGTATGTGGTTGTGTTATATGTTATATATTAGTGGAATAGAAATTTGAATACTAGGAACAGTGGTCCCGTAGTCACGTAATACGTAGACGATGAAATGTGCTGAATTTTCATTGAATTAATATGGTAACTAGAAGTGAATGTGCGATAATGGATGTTTATTTTATAATTTTAATAGAATACCATTATAAAGTATGATAAAGATTTAACATTAATCAAATGAAAAGTATGATCAGCGGAATCAAAACGTGAATAAACATGAGCTCGAGGACCTCTGTCCTAAAAACTTCATAAATCTAAAAGTTATGTCACTATTACTAATCTATTTAAGACCACATAATTTCCTGTTCTGCAAACAACTCAAAAGCTTTTAGTTACACCTACCTATTACATATCAATAGCCCTGAAGAGGACACAGTCACATAGAAGTCACCATTTTATTAATTGCACACCCTTACTGAGGTTTCCTTTGAAGTCTTTGTCCAGTCCGTCAAAGCCCAAGTTTAGGCGCACGGCTGATATTCAGTGATCTTTGTTCCGGTAACACAATATCGGATACGTACATTTCTGTTCCCTGGAACTCCCCTGAGTATCACGATTTGGATGTTACAGTTTGCATCTTAAGTGTTGTGACACCTATCTATACAGTGTACCTAACAGATGAGAATAGACTCTTTTTGTGACGTTTTTGCGTTTCCCCTGTGACACAGGTAGTTTTAGACGCGTAAATAATGCGTGAGATACAAAGGTGCGGTATTGTTGGTTTGGTTGTATTCCCCTGGAAGATTATTTCCATGATTCAATACTTGGAATTGAGTGAGAAAATCTCACTATACTATTTCAGAAGAAGACTGTATTGGAAAGTTATATTGCTTCACGTGATCGTATCGCCACATGTTCACATTTATTTTTAACCCCCGACGGAAAAAGATGGGTGATATAAGTTTAACATCAGTGTATCCGTGTATCTGTCTGTTCCCTCGTAGCTCCCAAACGGCCGAACCGATTTTGATTATATTTTTTTTGTTTGAATGGTGTCTTGATCGAAAGTGTTCCTAGCTACAATTCAAGAAAATCGGTACAGCCGTTTGAAGATTATCAGCTCTTTTCTATTTGATGAATGGATGTGCGCATCTTCCACAGGATATTAGAAGAATATAGTAACCTTGAACGGATACTGCAGCATCACCTGGAATTGCCTTTGTTTGTGTTTGGGGTTATTTAAATATTTAATTTTAACTTGTTATATATAGGTATGTATTATTTATGAATTGCCTTTATAAAGTTTACTTGGTTTACCCCACTAACGTGAAATTTTCATAGAACAACAGCACGCGGTCAACGATGGCGCACGATTACTGAAAACTAACCCCGTTCCCTCCCTCATGACTTCCTAGTAGGTAACCTAAGAACAACTGAATGTCGTCATCATCATCATTTCAGCCGAAAGGCGTCCACATCTGGACATAGGTGGAGGCCTATGTCCAACAGTGGACCTCTTGGAAAACAGAACTGGTCGAAATGGCGGTACTTGGGCGGGCTCAAGCACCGCTTCTATGCTTCCCGCATCCTACGGATTCCTGCGGCTTGCACTGCTGAATGTGCTTTGATGTAACTGTTCACACCACCTCATTCATGATTTTCAGGAATTCATTAAATGTGAATTTCACTATTCGTTTAACTTTCCCGTATCAACAACAGGTGTGTTATTTTTCTTTAAATATTTCTGTCATTTAGTCAACGTGCCACAAAATAACTTGTTGTTGTTACAGGAAAATTAAACCTAGAGGGACATTTTACTTTTGATCAATTCCTTAAAATCATTAGGCAATGTGTTCGTGTACATTTGAGTAACTTGTAACCCTCTTTTCTATGCAAAAACAATACCTAAAACAATTGTTAGAAACACAACATATATTTCACTTGTGTCACTATCACCTGTAAAGTTAAAATTGAAGTAAACTGCACGTTTTTGAGACACAACTTTTCTAACTCTTTGTTCCAACTCCGCAGCTTTCCACTATTGCGAAAAGTTACCTAGTTTCGCATTCAATGGAATATATAGGTTACAGAGGGGACTTTCACTGCATACGAAATGTTAATGTGGTCGTTTTGACATTAAATCGTGCTGTAAACTCACTGAACTATCTACATAAAGGTGTGTGTGTTGTGTTTATTCTAACTGCGGAAAGCAGAAAACTCCTTCTTGGTTGGCGATTTTCGTAACAGATACTGACATCTGCAGGTAATTTTAAAGCATCTATCCGGGTTTTGAACAGAGTATTTTCTTAGATCGCTCACGACTTTTTAGTATTCATATGCAAAACGGGTCATATTAATTCGATAATATAAACTATATAGCACTGTTTTTGTGAATAACGAACAGCATAAAAAACTTACTTAACTTACAGTTTGCTTTACCTTTTTTAACCACCTCATTCACACCTTCATTTAAAAAAATCTCCTGACCTGCAACAAGACCCATAAAATCATAATATAGAACTCCAAATATAAATTATTCCCTATACCATTGTCAATACACTTCACTCTTTACTCAAGTAACCTCACTTAAACAAGACAAGAGCTTTCAAACTTCAACAGACAACTATCACAATTTGCATAACCAAGAACAATTAGTAACAAGCGGTTATTATCGATGTATATTTGTTTGCAGACATCTCATATTGGAGGGTGGTGGTGCGCCGACGTCCGGCAACAATCTGCATAACAATGGTGGTCATAGTTACGTACTCTCCAGGCGGATGCTAATGCCCTCCATTCATAATTCATGTCGTAATGAAGTGGACGAACGAGGCTCAGTCATAAGATGCCACGACCCTTTGTCTGGAGACCAGTTCATGTGACATGCTGTAATAGGATTTGTATCTACGAAATATGAAGCAAAGACCATGGGGTGATTAAGGCTGCGTTTCCACCAGAGATGAGCGAGGATGCGTAGCGAGGAATGTCCGTAAATCTAACCAATAACAACGCTAGCTTGGCTCAAGCTATAACAATGAAACGATGTTATTGGCTAGTTTCACACCCATCCCTCAATACGCATCCTAGCTCATCTCTGATGGAAACGTAGCCTTAGAATACTGCTCTACTCACAAGTATCAGAACTGAAATGAAACAAATTTTGAATATCAGCTTTAGTCGTTTATCTTGAATCCTTTTCCTAGATCGAATCATCACTCATTACATTTTGTAGCATAAACAGGGCCTAAGAACGATGTCGACTTCTACGCGCAAACTATAACCATGAATTCCGTAGGTACATGATTCTAGACCTAGCAGCGTCGATATTTTTCGTAGGTTATCAAAAAATACAGCTGTTTCATACAAAACTGCAATACCTGCACGATCAGAATGTTTTGAATAACTGTTTTTTTAATTTTTTTTATAACCTTTTAAAAATTTCCACGCTCCCGGGTATCATGTACTAAATTCTGCTGTTCTGTACTAAATCATGGGTTCAATTAATGGTAAAAATTTGCGAGTCAATGTACCTTATAACGTGTAGATTACTATTAACAAATGAACACCTTGATAAGCTTGCTAAATATAGAACCTGTCTTAATGGAAAACAGAATTTCAAACCTTGTAGAGTAGGGGATTCCAATACCTATACACATAATTATATTGAAATCCCCTGAATGCATCGGAACATTTCGTGATCATGTCCAACCTCGATACTGAGACACCAATGACAGTGAAACTGAGCTGCGAAATCTAATTTTGATATCCATTTAGTTCGCAGAAATGTTCGAACCTAACCTCAAAACACCACCAGTACCTTTCAAATAATCTATTTCGATAACCTTGCATTCAATGACAATCCATTATTAATTCTAAATAACGCAACTTTGCGCTTGGAGAAGATTTTCTAGTATCTATTATCTATCTAATCTACCTTACAGTACCTACAATCTTACACTCCACTTATAATTCGCTAGAAATATAACAAAACAATCACTTCATTGTTTTTACCTGGTAATGGTGCCATAATATTTAACTGAAAGTACATCAAAGTCGTTTAAATCATGTGTATCGAAACGCCATCAAAAACCCGCTTGTAACTGAAACTCAGTCATGGCCCTGCCTCGCTACTGATGTATTTCCAATAGGTGGGAAAGTGCTCGATTGCCTTTTGTTTTCCGCTTCAACTCTCTTTCGGCGAAGTAACGTCGATTCTTCCCAACTTCCTCGCGAGTAGTAAAACTGAAGAGCACTGGGCTAGAAATCATTGCACAGATCAACGTATGGAGGAAAAACGGGCCCCCGTAACATAAGGAGTTGCAAATTCCTTGCTTCTTCTTTAAATCTTTTCTTATTCTTCTCTTTATTCTCTTCGTTCTTAAAAAAAAAATACATATAAAGGAATGTTCAATAACAACCCTTACTGTGTCTATCAAGAAAATATCCGAGAAAACTAAAATCTCTTTAATACAATTTGCCTGATATCTTCCTTCAAGATGTAATCGAAAGCCCAATAATGTTGATTTAAAAGCATTCCAGCGTGGAATTAAAGATAGCAATGTAAGATACAGTACTCAACAACTGGCCGTATAGAACGTTAGTATTCTATTAGAACTTCTTCTAAAATAGGCAAAAAATTGCCTTAGGTTTTTTTGTTTTCTTTTCCTTCACCTATCCGACCCACGATAGCATTACACAATTCAGACCTTTTCTAGTAAAAAGTGGTTTATTGTGTTCTTAAATAAAGTTATTCAGTTTACTTCGCGGGGTATTGTGCGGGCCCATTGTTGGGGGCCCAGGTGCGGCCCTTACACATTCACCTACAATAACGTTATGAATGTCAAAAACACGTTATTTTTATTTACCTTAAACGGCGAAATTGTATTGTTATGGCCGATAAAGTGGTACAATGTTAAACGATACATTTTTTAAATGAAAGAAAATGGAGTTTTGGAAAACTCGGAAAAAACGATGTGAAAGGAAGGAAAGCCTTAATAATAAGGTTGTTATTGATATTCTATTCCGTAGAAATAATAAAATTTAAATTCTATATTTTGATATAATTGGGTTGTATCAAGTACCTAGAGCCTAATTTGAAAACAAAAGACAGGCCAAAATTAAATCTAATAATTATTTATTTAGAACTCACAATAGGCAAACGCTTGTCATGCACGTTTTCTTACGCTCGAATCACTGAGTTTCACTTCTTTGAGTTCCAGCTCCTTGACCGACAGACACTTAACACACGTGTAAAATAAAAAGGCATATGTATTTAATCGAAATAATTCCTATTTCCCAACTCCAAATAATGCTCATTAAGTTAAAAAAGCGTACATTATTTGAAGCTTAAAAGTTTTTAGAGGCACATTTATTAAAAAAGGATAATGACGTCCATTAGGAGGTCAATAACTTTTAAGAGGATCAATTAAATATTTCCCAAATAAAAATAAAATGTTAACAAACGTTTTGTACGTGTTTGTACAAACCTACTTACAGAAATAAAATCATTTATCAGTTTTCTTATTTACGTCATAGGTACCAATATTGTACAGTTAAACGCACGTCCATGGTCGCATTGTGATATTGACAGCATCTTTATTTTGTGGCAGTCATTATGCATAATACAGCTGCTGCTGTTTCTTACATAAGTGGTGAAATGTGGGTATACTATGGGTACACCTCTGTCTAACCCTTCGGGGATTACAGGCGTGATGTTATGTAATTGAAGTGTTAGTACTGACTGTACTGCTCTCTGACATTTTTAGAACTATGATTATGACTGACTGGTATTATAAGTATGACATAAATAAGCCGGATTTACACGATGCGATTTAATTGCTTGTGGCAGAACATAAGTTGAAGCAATAATAAAAGTTGCACCGTCAAACAGTGTTTAGGCGATGCAAGTCATTTGTTGCTTCAATTTTGTTGTATGGCACAGGTAAAATACTTGCATCGTGTAAAACAGGCTTTAGAGATCAGTCTATGGAACTTGCTTGGAACATTTATCATTAATATCAATGGGACATTAAGGATCTTCGCCAATCTTCATCTGCCTAGCCTTTTCACAACTATCTTGGGGTTGGCGTTTAGTCTAACCGGATGCAGCTGAGTACCAGTATTTTACATGGAGCGACTGCCTTGGATTGGATCTTCACCAATAAATTAAACTTCTGTAATAGTGTTGAAGTCCCTTTATTTCTTCTTTGGAAGCATTTACAAGCCTTCAAAGTTTTTTTGATAAGCAATTACGTATATCAGAGTAACATTTGCATGACA
Source organism: Eupsilia transversa (assembly GCA_914767815.1). NCBI lineage: Eukaryota > Metazoa > Arthropoda > Insecta > Lepidoptera > Noctuidae > Eupsilia > Eupsilia transversa. Next base: position 8,062,533 of record OU611874.1, read on the forward strand.
TGTAAAACCATGAGTTTTAAACATATGAACAAACAATAACGGACCAAACGATAACAACTGATTCAGTTTTACATTTAATCAAGCTCAAACGCTGACATTAATTGTGCGCATATTTAATCTCAAATTACATTATCAATCAGTATCCAAATAGAGGTAAAAATTATACCAAATTGAGGTTGTACCTAACCAATATAAAATATTAAGAAGATTACCTCTCATCTTCACAGCCTTTAACGGACAGCTTAGGAAATGAGGGAGTTGATAGGGCGTATGCTGTCATTTCTTGTACACTGCAGTTCACAGAGCACGACAGTAGTAGGTACAGTGAGCCTCCAAAAGATGTGACACGACTTGAATTCATTTGATTAAATCTACAATTTGTGTTCCATAATATTGTATCCAATCTGTAATATGTTTTGTGGTAACACAGTGATACAATATTATGAAACAAATATTGTAGACAAGCCAAAGACTAACTAATAAAAATTGCGATGATTGAAACTGCTATGAGCGCGCAATTTCTGTCACAAACCACTTCACAGATCACAGATTTAGAGTTACCGGTGACACGCTTTGTTTGTATGGAAAGTGTTGACAGTGCCACCTCTAGCAGCGGCCAGCGAACCGTCTCCGTGCTGTGATACAGTCTTTAAAAGTCCGATATACATATTTTAAGACTCTCCTGAGTAATTACTCTAGAATACGGTCGATCAATAATGTGTCGTATCTTCAAGTGATAAAGGGTCATTGTAAAAATTGCAACACCATGCTTTGCAGATGCAGATTGGTAACCACACACGTAGGTATGTTGCTATGTGACATTGGAAGACAGTGATGTATCCATGTCACATAAATATTTCCTTATTTGCCGTTCACATCGCTCGAGACCGACTTGATTTATCTGCCGAGAACTAGACTGTAAGCATGACTAAGCATTTGCCGATGCCGCATGTAATTTACACAATTATAAAAATTGCATAAATTATAAAAGCTATTGAAATAAACAGTTCAGTAGTTTAGATTTAACATTAACACAAAACTAAAAATAGTAAAAAAAAAATTTTGAAGAGCGTATTAGTAATTTATATTCGTCAGTTAATTAACAGCACATATCGGACTTTACAAAAACAAAGCACCATTTAGGAGCCACCCTTCAGTATTCCATTTCCCTGAATAACTGATAGGAAGCTTATTTTTTGTAAGGAAACATTCAAGGTAGGGGCTTAAAAACATTGATAATGACTTTTTTGGCGATGTCACGAATTCCTTTGAACAAATTAAACTTGGCTGGTCTCCCTCATCTAATTAACTTCATGAAGCACACTTAAAATAAACAACCTGTTGGTTTCCGCTTCTAATTTAGAAGATAGGCTGGAAAGTGAACGGATATCTTACTAGTGACAGTAAGAATTACTTTTGACCTGAGGTTCTAGTGGGAGTTTTTTGATAATACATTCTAATTCCACAGACGCTTTTATATTCGATCACGTTCACGTTGACGTTCACTTACGTCAATTTGTATGGATAATTGTGTTTCCCATTACTGTAACTAGACGGCGCTGTTTCAGTTTCAGTACAAATTGTTGGTATAAAAAACGCTTTTTGACAAGTTTTTATATTCAAGAAGAATCTTTAAAGAACACAATGTTACTGATTTTTTTTTGTAAGATCGCCTAAAGTGGCATCTCTTCCAAATAAATCATAATATTTTATTTTTATTTTTCTTAATCTTTTACGTATTGATTGACAAAAGAGAGATTACAATGGTTTATCTTACTTTTACTCTTCTGAATACTGTCAATAATGCATATGTTGCGTCTAAGTTTAAATAAAGTTTAACAGCTTAAAACTTATTACTTACCCACTACCTTTTAACTTGAAAACCACAGGCAACTAGAATTCAGTCATGTATTTTCGCTGTTTTTACTTGACGATCTGCTTTTAAAGCCTAATGCAGACTGGCGCGACGCGATGGCGCGATGCGACACCAGTCATTGTCATTTCCGTCATAACTTTAACTCTACAAAAAGACCCATTTACTCGCTAACAAATTACTCGCAAGCAAAATCAATAGAAAGATAAGACATCAGAGCATAATCGAAAATATTATGTAGGTATAGATACTTCTACGAGATATCCCATTAAATGGTCTACGCAAATCATGTTTGAGTCACTCAACTAGTAATCCTTGTGTAGCGAAGCGATTAATACATTATTCTGATACTAATACACCTATTTATACCTGCATGCCAAGTAAGATGGTGAGTCGGACATTTTCAATGTCGTATGTATAATTTTAGGCCTGTTTGGGTGTTAAGTTATTTTAGTCCTAAAACCGTGTAGTGGGTAAAAGCCGAGCACTTTAATAAGCTGTCAATTAGGCGCTCAATGAAAAGTTAAAAGCATTATTATCCGATGTCATTGGTTATAGACCGCGGTGCATTAGTGTAATTAACCAGAAAGGTTTTGCTTAATTTTAATAAGCGAAAACATGATTTTCAGGCCTGATAATTTTGTAATGTAGAGTTATGGTACATGCAAGATAACCACATCAGTAGTTCCCGTTTAAAATAACGCAAATACCAAAAATTATCCAAATTTATTTTTCAACGGTGCGTTTGCTAGCTTGGCAATATCAGGAAGACACATTTAGACTGGACTTGTCACATAAAAAGCTATCTAACAACTTATTGTAAGACACTTCGAGGATCCAGAAAATTATCAAATAATTACAAATGTTACGACGACGTGAAGTCGCAGACAGACACTTGTTACAATAAGTCCTTATGACGTAATTGGAAGTAGTGTGCCATAGAAATATACGGCGTTATAAACAGTTCTTTTGTCTGCGGTAACTGCGTACTGCAACCCATAGGTATGGCGGCTCGACGCTCGCAGCTACCTAGCGTGCTCATGGCTTCACTTGAAAAAATCCATGCACTTAGCGCTGAAAATAAGCGCGGCTTTCGACCGCATTCACTTTTAGCGATGTAGTTTTTCTCCTTTTACACCCTCCACACCCATTCTCCCAGCTGGCATCCCCCATCTCACTCCAACTTCGCATCTCTTCAACTATACTCGGTTCGCTTTAGCGTTCGTGACACAAAGCAATATGTGAGTTAACTTCAGTGTAACGGTTCTTGTTTGAGTTGCGATTTAATGCCTCCTTAAACTGAGATGGTTTACGGGTTAACCGGGTTGAAAAGGATAAAAGTATCCGCAGTTGTTTACTTTTTGGATCTCCTTCGTTTCAATAAAAACTTTGAATCCGTTAAAGGCAATCGAGCGCTTTAGACATGTACGCTTTATTATAGCGAGATTTAGTAGAACTTTTAACTTAGATGAAAATGGAATAATGATCTGCTGTACCGCTTTTTCATTAAAGTTTGTAAAAGATAAAATTAAATAAAAAGGCGTTGTTACGAAAGAAATTGTTGATCTTTCTCGGGATTATGATTCTCTTCTATAAGTGAGTATTGAACGAGGAAACTCTTCCATTGTTTAATTGACCGAAGCATAATTAACATTATAATTGAATGACCTTCGATGTCCACATCTGCCCTCCTACCTGCGTAAGTATTACAAAAGCTACTTGACCCGAACGACCCTAGTCCCGCAGTGAATCGGACCCCCGTTCATCTGGAAACAATTTTGTGCGAGAATCGGTCAGATTAAGAGCTAATCTATATTTACCAATGAAACAAGCATCAGTGTCGGCCACAACTTGTCCAATTTACATGACGAAGGTGGCGATATCGCAAAAGAAAGTTTCCGAAAACTTTTATCAGATCCCAGCCCACTGCGGCTGATGAGTTGGCACCGAACTTTATTTACTGATACCACGATTCAATTTAATGGAGACGGATACGGAAATCATTTAACATATTTAATTTTTAACCCTAATATTAACAAGCTAATTTATTTTTAAAAGACAGTGACTTCATTACAAATGCATTATAATTTTATAAAACTTAAAATGGCAGTTCCACTAATTATGAAAAGCTGCACGCCTAAACTTCAAGCTCATGTACGTTTGAATGAGATTCAAAATTCTAATTAGTCAGCTTCAAAAATGTGGACTGACTATCAAAGCACTTTGAAAGTTGAATATAAACGAAAATAAAAAGTCCCACTCCACATTAGACGAGCTTGCTCGAGACTCGGGAACTGGCTCCGAGGGACTGGGATTAGGCACTGCCTACAGCCGAGTACGTATTAGACGAAGAGATTTAAACTGAATTAACCGTTCGATCGTAAAATTGGAATGCCACACAGATAATTACCTGACACTCACAGAAAAGGAAGTCGCTTAGAAAGGGGATTCAAATAAGCGTGTAGGAAGGACCAAGTGAATCGACCGCCCACAAAGATTGGGCGAGATCCGATCACGGCAAAAATAACTGATACCGCGCTATCAGAAAGCGATCGGCTGGAACTCGATACTAGCTATTCAATTGGGCCAAAGTGTTTAGAAATGCCAATCGAACTCTCTTGTTGTTTTAAAAGACTTTCGGGGTAAATCTGCAATGTTTGGTTATTGTAGTTATTTCAAGAAAAACTTTTTAAAACACCACTGTTTTATTTCATTTATTTTTAAATTGGTACCTTATACAATACTGGCTCTTTAAATGATTATCATTTTGTCAGATACGCTCGAATACCTTATAAACTTCTATTATATGTGTCGATAATTCTAGTATTTCTATGTATCTATGTCTGTTCTTCATGTACGTATATACTTGATACACTACCTGTGGTTTACTGGTATAGAAAATCCCAAGACACATTTTGTGAAAACAAACTAAAATTCAAGCTGCAAACGACCGCTACAGCTGAACCTTGGCGTCCCCACAGACCAACAGAACGATGAAACAAGGCATAGGAGAGTTCATGCTATAATCAACATAGTAGAAAGATTTAGGGATGAAATTGTTGATACACGGAAACATTGTTTTCCATGGCTTGAAATCTAAATACCTAATCCTTCCGTGAAATATTTATGTTATTTTCCACGTCACGTGGTCCTTACCTTATAATATATTTTGTTCCCATCAAATTGTTTTTGTGGACAGGAAGTCCTTAATCTAGACATACATAAGAACATAGCACCACGCCTGTTATCCCCGAAGGGTTAGACAGAGGCGAATCTCATAAACTAGCTAAACATTTGTGAAAGCCTGATGCCCAAAAAATACATAATATACAGTGTTACGGGTTATTTACGGTTACCAGACCCCACAAGACTTATAAGACTAATTTAGATTTATAAACAACAATGAATGAAGTAAAAAAATAATGAAGTTTACTTAAAATTATATCAAGAAAAATGTAATTACTCTATGCTAGACAGACCTGTGTGATTTATGTGTGTATGAGATAGTGTATACGTATGTTTATGTATTTCGTTTTATTTTTAACTTCTCCGGGTAATCTCTTGGCCTTCATCTCACTTGATGGTAAGTCATGATCAGGCCGAAGGTGGAAACGAGCTTCCCCCGGACTCCTCCACCACAAAGGAACTGGCTGTCTTACCTCTTGGCTGTCTAACTGCCGAAACACAACAATGATGTTAACATTGTTGTTATGGCGATAGACTTAGATAAGATGGTGGTAGCTAGCCAGGCGGTTTCAGAACAAGCTCTATACCATCAACCAATCCGAGCAGAAAATTTTCCCCCGTTGGGAATCGAACCCGGGACCTCTGGGTCTGAAACAGGTGGTCTTACCAGTAGACCACAAAGGTGGCTTATTATTTAGCGGATTGGGATCAGAAAACTTTCAGCTGCCTGATAATCGGGAGTTTTCAGTCATTCAGTTAGTTTACAAACTGATTTACGCAGAGGGTATATTGAGAGAGTTGTGTTGGTTTACTGTTTGTCACTGCTTCCCATACTGTGCATTGCCATAATATCCAAACTTGGCTCACGGAACAGTATCTTGAAATCGCCGCACTGGATGATGCCATAATCCCTTATTTGCGTTTAACAATACCTACGGGAGAACAAGTAGTAGGTACTTTATTCTGCACTGGAATCAACACAGGAAAAAATAATCTTTTGACTTAACTTTTAAAGCAAGCATACAATTAAATAATGTTACATACGTCAACTCACGCCTTCTTCCTATGAGGGTAGGCAGAAACTACAGAAGTCCACCTACTACGATCCTTACGCGCGCTCCTTAATAAACGTAATTCTTTCTTTCTTACATACTCCATTTGCTACGTCCACGTTCATACATCTGGTCATACACGCACCCCGCTTGCAAGTGTTACGAACCTGTCCTTTTTGAAGAACATCACCAAGGCCAGTATAAGTCCTAGGGCGGCGCTTTCATACACATCTGCCTTGCAAATACCTAAATAAAGTAAATAGATACTTATTATGATGTACCTAACAATTATGACTGAACCGTTCATAGTTTTCTTTAATTTGTAAACACTAATTACTTAGCTCTTTTAAATAATTTTACCATTAGAGAAAATTATGAAACATGCAATGCGGATTTACGCAAATACCGTATAAATAGGGTGCTTCGCAAAAGCTCTCTCTGCTTCTGTTGACATTTACCTAACTTAAGAGCTTTTCATAGTTCATGTTTCTCTTTTCCATACCAACATGGAATATTAGTTACAGTAAAGCTGGTGAGCTATATTTAATCACTATGAGCTGAACGTGCAACAGACTTGTATGTATTACTTTGAGAACTTAGATATGAAAAATATTTACTCCATACCAACAGCAGATTATTTTCTTTGAGTATAATATTTTTTTATTCTGAACGATTTTATTCCTGTTTTACTACACAAGGTGACACCCAAATGAATGCCTAAATAAAAGGGCGCTGTTGGATTTTCAACGTCCGGCTCAGCGCCGACATTTGCATAAATTTTTCTAAATACTCCTTAAAACTTGTATGCATACAGAACTAATTTCTTCTGCAGTTCATCTCAGTTCTGAGTTTTATCATGGTTATTGCAATGAAAAAGTACAAAATATTCCTCTTTCTGTTAATCAAAATCCACTCAGTACCTACTTACCATACTGGACAGGATTACGAGTTAACGGAAATCATCGCACGTATTCGTGAACTACGATGGTTTCATGGCCTTTGCCTGCACTCCATACTTTGATCAAATATATGACTGACGAGGATTAATCCCAAAGCCGACAGGAAGTCGAAGGTACCAATTTTGAAATACCGTTGGTAATTCGTGTAGAACTTATGCGCTAGAATTTAGCAAAAAGCACAGAAAATAATGAAAATGATGAATATAATCATCTTTCGTAATACTATTTTGTAACAATATAATTTAGGGAGTCCATGGAGTTTCTTGCGCATTCTTCTCCATAGGTACCTACTACGCTTTGGAATGGGCAACTAGTTTCATCTTTATAACTGACCGACTCCTTGACAATTCAAAATAAACTGTAAATTGAAATTGTTTATTAATGAGCCGCTGAGGTGACGTGATGCCGATTGGTCTATTGCTTGTGTGCGATCACCTTTATTTGGTTTTGCCGAGTGTATAAACAAAAGATGTGCAATATTAGCCAAGAATCTAATGACATTTTCCAGCATAACTTTATTTAAATCACCATTTTTAAGTGGCGCGCAACGTTTTGTTTTACTCTGTAAATGAAATAAGAAAAAGTGAAGACGTTTATATTTTATACATAATATTTTAAATACACAAGCATACATCGCAAAATGTGGCAGGAGAAAGATGTCAACCAACCTATGATGCAGCAGCATTGCTTTTAAGATCACATCAGAATTCGTAACGCTACGGACATGAACACTTGACGGACTCCGCAATACCTATGCATCACACACTCACACAAGCATAGGTGTGCTTGAGATAGCACAACGGCCCGTATTAGTGACGTCACTTATACGTTGTACGTTACTCATCCGATCTCTCATGACCTGTCCGCGACAGCAGGCTGACATATGACGATAATTCCGAACAACCAATACATTTTAAACCAGTGATGCGAACTGCTCGATGGATTGCGACTTTGTCGATTACAGACACGAATTGAATGAACTTAATAGGCGTGAATCATTCGCATTGTGTTTTGATTTGGCTTTGTATTAACGGCTTATGATAGGAGTTGTTAGTGAGATGAAAAAATCAAACCACACACGGATATAGACTGAACCTGTCATTCAGCCAGTGTCAGAGTCAGTCAGTCAAAATATGAAGCTAGTTGCCCATTCCAAAGCGTAGCCTACCTATGGAGAAGAACGGGCAAGAAACTCCACGGACATTCTTTTAAATAAAAAAAAAATTACTAAAACTTTGTTAAATTCATGTTGAAATTATACACTGGGCTACCTACTACTCTCCCGAATATGGGTTTTCCCCAAATAAACAAACACAATCCTCTGAGGAGTGTCATAATCTCGGCAGAAGCGAGGTAGGAAGATAATTATATTGATCATCAGATGGTAGCTATTGTGAAGCAGATGCTACTGGAGACGATGCTGCTGCTACTGCAACTCCTTAACTATAGAGAAAATTTCAAATGTGTGTGCTGTTGGTCATTGTGGCCATCGGTCATCAATCATGCAGTTTTACAAAATAATAGATAAGCGTGTGACCGATGAGAATTCCCATCAGGAAAAAATGACGAACTTTCATACAATTTCTATATTTTTTTTGCTGCTGCTTTAAATACTTATCTTCAACCAACTTTTATCATATGCGAATACAAATAAAGAAACGACCGAATTAATACTAAACTTCCGAAAAAAATACTAAACTTTCGAAAACGTCATTTAAAAGCCAGAAATATCATATCTCAGAAATGCAAGCAATAAAAAGAATGCAGCATGAAAGCGAGTATGCAACATGTAGCAGGCATGGTTTCTGTCATAGCTCCGGCGCTGCAGAGCTTCGGCGGTCCCACGCAAGCTTATCGTCGCAGATGGTTTTAACGCTCAACACTGCAGCTTCAGCCGCGACGGCGAGCGTTCAAAACAACCGGCTCCTCAGCTCGGCGGCCGCCTCGCCCCTCCGCGCCTACGCGGGCTTAAATTACACTCTAGGGGTAGGGCAGACAAGACTACGTGGAGTCGGTTTAGCAGCAATTCGTTTCTGCCACTAACGTTTGTAGCACATGTTGACTTTTTAAGACAACATTATCCGAAGTACGCACGAAGCGCCAAAGCACAGGCCACTTTAGCAGAACATATGTTTTCGGAAGTTTAGTATTTTTTTGATATATTAATTTTAACACAGTTTAGTTAGTATTACAGTCAGCAACAGATCGCTGGAAGTTATTTTATTTCCCTTATCGAATCCGGGACCTCTGAACCACTCTCACTAGAGCAGAGGCGGTTACATCCCATCCCCTATTTCAGAGGAAGGAATTTGCAAAAATCCTTTCCGTATCCTAACTTTCGTTAAATATGGAACTCTTGTTCAAAAATTCATGTTTCTAGACGCAGCGGTAATTTAGGAAGTGCGTTGTCTGTCATCGAATGAATTTAAGTTTTTTTTTTATAAGTAGAAGATACGTGTTGCGTGCAAAATGTAAAGAACATTATATTCTTTACATCACACACATGCAGTTATAAACTCTGTCTAGAAATTCTCTTCGAACACAAAGGTAAATAATTCATAGGTGTGCTTACCGATACGAGCAACATACTTTTTTTCCTTATTGCGGTATGGAGACACCACTGAAAATATAAGCCAACCAATTTTTGCACGCATCATTTTCCATGTAGGGACAATGTTGTAAAAAAAAAAATATTATACTCGTAAGTTGACGACAAAACGTATTATTTAAAGGCATGTATTTAATCGGAAAGTGTTATTGGGAGTCTGGATTTGTGCCCGGTTGATGGCAATAGGCTCGCCCCCTGTTACATGGGATTTAAATATAACTGGCGAAATGTAAGTGTATTATAGGTACACCTTTGCCTAACCCTTCGGGGAAATACTAACGTGATGTTATGTTATGTATTTAATCGAACCTCTAATAAAACCCATTTTGCTCTCCCAAAAATATTATAGAACACTCTAATTATAATGATTGTTCCCCTTTTTATGAACCTTAAATAAATCCTGTTTTACTAAATAGCCAAGCTCCGACCTACTGCGAGAAAAGGTCAGAAAGTTAAAAGTTAGAAACGCAATAACTTTTTAGAGGTTTATTAATTTAAAAAGTGTTCCTCATTATAATTATATACATATATATTATTTATATTTCTACATATAAATATTTCCCTCATTTAAAAAAGTTTGTATGAAAAGTCTTCACATTTTTATTGAGTCTGTGTGCGAATGCTTTGTAAAATGCTCTGTGTTCCGTCTTTCCGAGTTGTAGTAGCCGGAACACGGCACGTTTGACCCGTGGTGCTTTTGACGTGGATTTGTCTCCAGTACAGTTGTCGTGTCCGGTAAGATTTCAACATAGGAAGGTAGGGTCAAAACTGAAAGTATGAGAAATAAGAATGTTTTTAGAAAATAACCAGTGTTACTGGTAATGAGGTTCACTTAAGAAAATACTACCTTCATTCTCATTTAAAATTATTTAAAATAAATCATTTTCCAACACATTTTTGAATTGATCCTTATGGTATAAGTACCCTCCGTCCCTAACACAAGTAAAGAAAATTCCAGTACAAACCGAAAACAACTTACAAGTATAGGCAAACTTTGAAGTAACATGTGAACGAGAATATGTTAACTATGAGGTATTAAGTTAAAGGGTACCTTTCGAACAATTAGGGTAGTTAGATCCGAGGTAGGTATGATTAGAGGGATGTCCGTGTCCTCGCCCGCGGCTATTTCCTGATATTGTTTCAAACAAATGTACCATACACAGAGGTTTTAATTAGCTAAACTTGTCTATGGGAAAATATTGATAAGAATGTGCACTCTGTAGACATGATCATACGTCATAGTTTACATGTTTTTTTTCGTATCGGCATGAAAAGAAAAACAGATTCCATCGTAGGTCTAGCGGTCGTGGTGGTAGGTAGGTTCTTCTGAGTATGAGGTCCTGGGATTTGATTCCCGAGTCGCACAGTTGTGCCGGAGTATGGCTTTGCGCCCGGTTGATGGCAATAGGCTCGCCCCCTGTTACATAGGACTTAAACATACCTGGCAAAATGTGGGTGTACTATATGGCGTGATATTCTCTTATAAAAATATCAGCTGGGTAGCAAGGCCATGAGACTGACTGGCATTTAAATATCGCTTTTTTGTATGTTATTCTGGAGGCTATTTTAATTTAATGCTAGATTTGGGTAATTCTAGGTAATTTTTATAGGTGACGAATATGGAAAATAATCTTTAAGAAATTGGACATTCATGTTTTCGGAGGCAATACTATCTAAATCAATATAATGTTAACGTTACTGAAACCTATGTAGGCACATACAAATGGGACATAACATATTCATGAATATTCTTTCGATTCAATCGCTATTTAATTCCCCGTACCTACTTTAATATATGCCTTTAATAAGAAATATCCATCGAATACCAATAATATCATATCTATCGACGAAATAACCCGTCCTACACGTATTTTCCCCACTAAGGTTCACTTGCACCACACATCACTAAATTCTTTAGCGTTAAACGTATTTAGATCACTATTCTGTTTCCGTCAACTTCAAACGAAAGACGTTTTAAATTCGTTCACTGATTTATGGTGCACGAGAGAAAGAAAGAAATATAGGTTTAGGCACACAAACACGTGCATACAATAGTTATTTATGCAACTGTTGTATAATATCTAATTATATACAGTTGCATACAAGACTTTATCTACACCCATGATATGAATCCTCTATAAAAGTTTCTGAAACAGTTAGCTATTGCCAACATTAAACCGACCATAGCCCGTACCCGCCATACGTGACGTATTGTGTTTTGGAAAATGTGTCAGATGTGTCGGCGTGGGGGTCTGCACCTGCTGACCGCAAGGAATCGAAGGAGCAAACGAGTTGCATTATGAAATTCAGTACAACATTATAACACTCGTTTGGATGATATAATGGTTACTATGACACTGGTCATTTTAATGTTGGCAATAAGCTAACTGATTCAGAAGCTTCTATAGAGGATTTATAGCATGGGTAAAATGGGTGTAGATAAAAAGATAAATGACCTCAACAAACATACCAAAAAATGGATCTATGTATAATCACGAGCACAGAACAGAGATAGTCGGCAGCTGCACCTCGTAACTGTGACAAGAAGGCTTCCACTCAGCATGATGCTGCGCTATGCAGTGGTCACCAGAAAATTACGTACGGAAACCAAGTCAGGCTTAAAGATTTGTTCACAAATATGTAGTTATTAAAGTAAAATAAAATAAACAGTACAGGTAAGGTATAATAACAAAAGAGAGCGCTATATGAACGCAATAAACAGGTTATATGTGAGAGCTTACGGCTTTTGAGTTAAATTTTATTTGATTGCAGCCTCGTCACGCCGACAAGGCTGATTGATGTATTGCCGTCGGGCCGGCCTCCTGGTCAAAGATTACTTAATTGATGCATCGTGTTTGCAGATATTCATATTAGGTACTATATCACTTTTGTAAATGATTACGGCTTTGCATGTGTTTTAAATAGTGTTGATTTATGATTTTATGGGCAATGTTTGTTGTCACGTTATATTAAAGTTTTGATTAATGTTTCAGCACAGGCTTTTTGTTTTCACAACTTTCCTCATTTATAAAAAAGCTGAATTGAAGACACGTTTAGGAAGCAATGGAACGTATTTTCCGCACAAAACCAGCAGTAAATTTCATAGCAGAGAGCCAAGCACTATTGTTTTCTTTCGTCGCGCTTTACCATAAAAATTTCGAATTAAAACTAGCCACTCAGTGAGGTTGGTAGCATGGCTGACTCAAAATCAAATCATTTATTTCAATGAAACCAATAACAGTCATTTGAATTGTCAAGAAGTCAGTTAGCCAGAAAGATGAAGCTAGTTGCCCATTCCATAGCGTAGAAGGCTCCTATGGGGAAGAACGCACACTAAAAAATATTGGTTGCATTCTTCGTGTTGAAATTATACCTATTAGCTGACCGGACAGACGTTGTCCTGTTTCCTAGAACTCAATCGCAGTGCTACCGGGTCCAATTGTGAAACTAAACCATCCAGGTACCCACCGAAATATAAGATTTGTTCCGTTCTAATACCATTCAACTAATACCACTGGTATTTGTTTGAACTATATTATTATTTTCTATTATTATATTTATTTTCTATTCTGAACGGATACCACTCATTAAATAATTAAATTGCATGTGCGAACGAAAACTAACAACTGGAATTTGGCACAGTCAGCTCATTCAATCCTAATCAAATAAAATTTGTTTTCTAATATTTGTATGTGATCTTAATATAATGCGATCCAAATTCACTTCATTCCAATATTTTTACAAAATATCATTCCGTAACTAACTAATAATAACTATGTCAGGTTGATATAAATTAAGAGTTGATTTTCTGAGATATTTTGTAATTTTTTACATTGTAAGTAATTTTTTCTTGTTTTGCAAAATAAATATTATACAGGTACAAGAAGGAACTAAAATTTTAATAAAGTTGATTATTAATTATATTTTATTATTGAACTAGACGTTTGCTAACAACGGTATAACGGTAGCTTTAAACAATGGTATCCGTTCGGAATATAAAAATAAATATGCGTTCAAACAAATACCAGTGATATTAGTTGTATGGTATTAGAACGAAATAAATCAAATATAAACATAAAATTTCATCCAAATCGGTCCAGCCGTTTAGGAGGAGTTAGGTGACAAACACACGTACAGAAGAATTATATATTATAAAGATATGCATGTGAGGACGATGTAGAAAGACGTGCACGTTAAAAGGGTCTTCACACCAACCAACATATGTTACGACAGTTCGAACCTACAAACATTTGCTAACCAAGAACAATATCATAATCCCTTAGCTAATAGATCAAAAGTCACACATCCTACCACTAATCATCCCACGCTCCCTAAAGGCCACGACACACGAATCCGCGATTGAGATAAAGCAATAGCGCCCCTTTCATACGACATTAGCTGCGTTAGTAACGCCACATTTCCTAACAATCTGCACCGTGGCCCATTCGCGTGTGAATCCTTAGATACAGACGCTCATTTCCTCTTACGTTCGCGGGTTAATATTGTACATGAAACGCGATCGAATTTAAGATTTATTCGCTGTGTGACGTGGTATTAATAATGTGACAATGCATTGTTGTTTTATGTTTATTAAAGGGCGTATTGTCTTGACTGGGAACAGAGCAAGGAGGTGATGAAAGAACTATTCCAGAAGTAGAAATTACATGCCAGCTCACGAAGTATTATTTTCTTTATGTGTTTTGTGGTAAACGTTACTGACGGGATAAACCTCAAACAAAATGAATTTTAATTATTCACTTTATTCGTTCTGGATAAGCTATCGCTAAATAATATTGTTTTGCGTCGTAAGTCTGCTCTTTGACTCTGTCTTTTAAGTCTTAATGAGGTATAGTCCGCGAGGTATAAGCTGAGCTTTGCATTTGTGTGAGTAGGTGTGACGGTCAGCCGGGAGCGCGACACATCCTTTGCTTGGTTTATACCGGTTTACTCCGCCGCGCAACTTCCACTTTTTGTAATCACTCACACAAATGCAAAGCTCAGCTTAGGCCTCGCGGACTGTAGTATCCTTTCTTGTATACATTTTTGGACACCTTTTCCTTGTTTCTGTGTGAGAAAACAAAACTGCCTTCCCGAATTAAGAGGCATTTTTCTTCAAGTTAACTTCAACCATCCCTGAAAACGTGCAAAATATGGTTTTACGTATATCCTCATTCCAGCGGATCGTAAATTCCACATATTTTGTTTCATGTACACTGTCATATTTGGTGTCAAAGAAGTCATTTTGTAAAGCATCTTCTTCGCCCGATACGATAGTTATTGCCGGTACGTTTGCACGGCAGTAACGTGTGTGAATTCTGTGAAAATTTTAAAGAAAGCAATAAAATTTCATAGCTTTACTCGGCGGGAGTGACAATAAAACTGCATCTCGATTCTGATCACACTCGTTTCAATATGTAGATGCGGGAACACCTGAGACGGCGGCCCGCTTGAAAAATGCTTATTATATTACTTTC
Source organism: Eupsilia transversa (assembly GCA_914767815.1). Taxonomy (NCBI): domain Eukaryota; kingdom Metazoa; phylum Arthropoda; class Insecta; order Lepidoptera; family Noctuidae; genus Eupsilia; species Eupsilia transversa. The sequence continues at coordinate 8,077,685 of OU611874.1, forward strand.
CCGTAAATAACCGTACATATACGTGTTTATTTGAGGAAAGAAATGACCCAATTATCATTAATTTTGCCGTTTCGCACTTCAGGCACGTTGAGATTGTTTCAGTTGAATAGTTTCGCTACCGTTCTCGCTTGGTAACTAATAATAATGTTATTCACAAACTGGAAATGATTGTTACATTTATTTTGTAACTATTCATTTTGTTACAGCAACTTGAATCAAAACGTTTAATTTAAAATAGATATGAATAAAAATTAAAACATTTACTGCTGCTGGACGAATTGTCATCTAAATAAATGTTACTTTTTATATATTGCCACAGAACATTACTAATCACGTGATATCAATTATGCTTATGCCTGCTCGTTAGTTATGGCATATCATTAATAATTAAGGCATATCATTAATAATTAATAATATTCTAAGGAGGCTATTCGAGTCTACACGCATACAGTATAACCGCTAAACCAAATCTGCAACTTCAAGAGAACACTCCAATTCAAAAACGAAATTTGCAAATTAGAATCAAAATATAGCATAAACGAAGAGTAAAGACGAGCACTTGAAGTTTCATATCGTAATATCGACTAAGAGAGATAGCTCGATACAGGAAGCGTGCACTTACATTAATGGTTTCGAAGCGAGCGACTATTTCTGTTCTACGTTTTTTGACGGCCAGCAGATTAAAAATTCATATGATCAAAATGCCCGGGACTCTTGTGCTTACTGCGGAAAATATTAAAGCTGTGTTTGAATCTCACAGTTCATTCGATTTGCTCACGACGACGGGTTAAGTTGAGTCTCTGTTCTAAGAAACGGAGACAGTCAGTTTACAGAAATAACCTGTGCTACTAAATTAGCTTCAGATCCGATCTCATTACGATCCAATCGATAGCTAAATTATAAATATCAACGGAGAAATAAAATTCTATTTTAGGATACAGGTTCAAATGGAAATGATATATTTGAACTATACAGCATTCATTGAGACCGAAATATATGACAATTGTTATGGTTTCAAAAGATGGATGACGACCAAATGTAAAATATTTTTATATTGTTTTGAAGTATTGTAAAAATGTAACTTAAAAAGGCTATCGGTAAAAATGCGGTTTTTGGAATAACTATGAGAAAAAAAACACTTTTGTTTATTAGAGAATGAATAAAATATAAATATTCATATGTCACTTTTAACGCCGGATGTGTCCCACGTCTTTGTCTTTGTCCACCATTTCACTCGGCAAGGTAACTACGGTTCGTGGTTTGAAGTAATATTTTGTTAACATTACAGGCAATATTTATTTTATAAATCGTTCATAACATCGCATTTAGAAATTGTCGAAAAGTTGAAAACAAAAACTTTGCCGAACATTAAAATTCGTCTGAAATCACTTTACAACATAACCCTGATCTTTTTAAATAACATACATAACATCACACCTGTGTTCTCCGTAGGGTTAGACAGCGGTGCCTATAGCACACCTACATTTCGCCAGTTATTTAAGTGCCATGTAATAGGGGGAGAGCCTATTATTGGCTACTATCTTTTTAAATAATAAAAACGTGACTTACTCATTCATTTGAACGTTAATCTCGTTTAGGAAGACTGTGATATTTAAATAGGGATGCGCTTGCGTGGACGCGGTGACTCAACAAGCGACACTCAACAGTGTCAAGTGTCACAATCTGCTATTGACAAGGTTTTGTAGTTTTTAATCTCCTGCTTGATTATGCATTCCGCACACGCCTATTCCTTGTTGGGTTGGGTGCGTTCACTTGACTCGCCCGAAGCTGAAGCAAAGCTCAACTTTTCCAGCTAAACTAAGTTTTTGGATTTTTATTGCTTTTAAACAACGTGAGATGAAATAATATTATTTTACATTTTAGTAGATACTCTAGGTTATGCGGATGTATCTTTTCCTTAAATAAAGTTTTATAGAAAATGTTATACATTGCCGCGGTTGCCCTTCAAAAACTTGAAAGAAAGGAAGAAAATCTTTTTCATGTAGCGTATGATCGTAGCAAACGAATTCACAGCTTCAATTTATTTGAAGGTGATTGAAATGCAAGTACCTATCCTCAAAACCAATTAACATTCACACCCACTTCAAATCAAACAGCCTCCCTTCAAATCACGTTAAACGATATTTTTTTAAATCTCGTAAACATCGGTGTCGATCCACGTCGCGAGATCATTCGTCTCCCGCACAATCCGTCTGCAGAAGACGTGTGTCGTACTTTCGCTAAAAATGCAAATTGTACGTCGAACAGACACCACGCCCAGGGGTCGTGGAGCTGACTTAGGGACTCAGCGGCAAGGGAGGCTCAACATTTTTCACGAAACGAAAATGAGCAAGACACACCCCTAAGACTCGTTGTGTGCGGAGTATTCCTGTGTCAGTATTTCATTATGTGATTTTGAGCTGACTCCTGTTTAGGTACATTTTAGGTTTTGATCGCTTATGAAAAGGAACTTGCAGGTAACTGAGAACCTGGCATCACCTTAGGAGCTCATCCGTAAACTAATAAGCAAAGTTAAGCCCTGTGTACACGGTATGGTTTCTTTACGGTACAGCATGTAAACCGCGCCACATAACAAACTTCCATAGTGATCCATACAAAACTGAAGACCGTGCCTACTCTCGGCGTATAAACCGCAACGTAGAAAAAAGGTGTCTGTCGACAAGCTTCCATAGTATAGTACTTCTTAAACATCACAGACAAACAAACATGTTGTAGGTACATTATAAACTCACTTATAAAACAAGGTCTGTGCACGTACATTTTGTTCACTTATAACTTAACCACGACTTCAATTTTCTTGTGGTTTTCTTTATTATACGGAGCGGCTACGGAACGCTAGTGACGTCATCTAACAACCTTCATACACTGCGTTAAGTATCAAAGTTGTTTGTACAACTCATTTAAACAATTCCTTGTATAAAACAGACATTCTTTGTGCAGTATTATTTTGTACCTGATAAAATTAATTAGGTGTTTTCTTTTAATAAAGAACATTAAGATGTATGAACAAATTCTTAAAAATTATATAGAAATTGTTAGTAAGAGAAAAGTTCCTAATATTATTATAAATAAGTATGTAGTGTATGTATGTATGTAATAGGTATGCAATGTTTTATGCAAAGTATAACTGACCTGTCAGTTAAATATACCAACTTACTACACCCAGGGTCCTGTAGGTACTCATAAGTTTAGCCTTGTCATAGTCTGTAACTGTGTACATTGTGCATTTTTGTTTTACCATTTTTTTAATTCATTTTTTTTATGTTGTGAAAGCTACAAGCCAACGGGCAGTGCCAACAATGTTTTGTGTGCCAACAATGTGTGATTTGAATATAGGAATTTTAAGTTGGTCGTCATTTTGCTTAACAATTAATTTCCCCGACTGTACCTCACTAAGTCTAGGTACTTAAAATAAATTGTACCGTTTTGATCCTTTCCGGCTACATTTGAGATAAATGAATTCAGTTTGAATCAACTAAAGTTAGCATTCCCTAGCGCAGCGTGTTCAAGTTTGAATTCTCACTAACACTACTTTGTATTATTCGCATGTGTAAATCTGCAGTAAATTTTAATCCTGATACCTAAATGTAATAATACCTACTTACATTACCTAAAACTATAAAAAAACAAATTAAACTTATGTATGAAAATGTTACGGTCAAAAATATTTGGGTGTATAATATGTAGGTTGTTTATTAGTATGTAGGTATGTTTATTTAGTTGTGGCATACTTTAAGTTTACTTGTTTACATAGGTATAAGTATGGTGGGGTTTTAATAAACATATGAGTACTGATAGCATAATCAAATCAAAGATTCGTTTTATCCCAACTATCAATATAAATCAACTTTCTGATAGATTCAGCAATCAGTATACAATTTCGCATATAAATTCAAATGTTAATTTTCTAAGCTATTAACACATTAGGAGTGCACAACGGACGCTATCGTAAATCAGAAGTACAAACAGTGTATTAATTACAAATGCAAACAGCGAGTGTGGTCCGCCGCAGCCGTCTCTATCCTGCTAATGATTTGCAGTGTAGCTGTAGCCTAACGCACACACGGACACCCGAATACTACGATACGACACACGATCATATTTCTTTGCATAGTATTACAGAATTTTCCGGATAAATCTATGTGGGAATAATATAGTGTTTTTGTACTGATAGTTTATTAACTATAAAGTGTGTAGCAGTAGTCTAACGCACCCACGGACAACAAAATACTACGATACGACATGCGATCATATTTCTTTATACTTACAGTAGATATTACATTGTATTTCGAGTAAGGCTAAAATATATTTAATGTGGGAAGCATGGTTGTTGTCGTGCAATTCGTAAGTTCTTTAGATGTTCAGCAATGAACTGGTATTTTATTGATTAGTAGCACACGCGATACGACAGACGATCAAAATTTTGATCGTCTAAGTGAGGAGTTTTTGAGTTTGGCAATCCTTTCATTGATTAATATTATTATATGGAGAACTTTTAGTTAATTTAAATAGATATTAATACAGTTGGTAGGTGAAGAACCGGATTGTGGTAGAACCCTAAATATCATTTAGGCAAAAAAGTTAACTGTAGTTCAAATTGATTAGTTGGAGATATGTACTTATATTAATAATTTCAAATACAAATAACAAGTGTGGTCTGCCACAACTACCTCTAATAAGCTGCTTACACACAGACCAATACGACACAAGATCAAATTCCTTTGTATTGCTGCCAGGAAAATAATTTATTATTTTATAATCTCCCACTTTGTAACTGATTTGTTACATCAAGTAACGACCTATTCTATAAATGATAATTTAATTTCAATGTCCATATTGTGAGATATCAGATACGACATACGACCAAATATTAATTTCACATACCAATTCATTTTGAATTTAAGCCTATTTAGGCTTAATATTGACAGTATTCCATGCAATCCAAATGAATTTTAATGGAATAACGTCAATACTACAAATATAGGGATTATAATTATCAACAGCATTATAGGACAAAATGAATGTTTCGCAGTAACGCTGCAGGTCTAGGACACACACATGTAAACCAGTTTATTTGACGACACTACAAATGAACTAGCCTTTTCGACTAACCATTACATTCCCCTCAAAATCAACAAAGCTTCAACCGCCACCAATTTACCTTTTGACGTTAGGATTTAAATTGATTCTGGTATGAGCATTTTATTCAATGACTTACTGTATAAATGGTTTGATAGGCAGCTGATACGCTCCTTTGTTTTCCACCGAAATGAGTTTTTCACTGATTGTTACTGTAACGAGTATTTATCGAGTTACAAGCAATTCGCTGCGATAATTACTCAATTGAGTATCGTGCAAAGGAAAAGGGAGAATTCGTGCTTGTTGTTGGAATATTAGTGATATTTATACACGTAGCAGAATAACAGACAATGCTCGCAACTTCGTATTATGTAATGGAACCTCAATAGCCCAGGCTTACTCATAATCTGTCGAACATGAGAAAATATCCCCGCAGTTTACACCCGACTGTGCGTTTAGTTACTGCTCCTTTAATCTGCATAAATTGGAGCGTTACGCATATTGCGGAATGAATCCCGCTCTTTAATGCAGCCGTTAAAAGTGATTCAGATGACGCAGTAGCCATTTTGAATAGGAGAAATAGGAGAATAAAATATATCTTAAGAATTCAATTAAAATATCCGATTTCTTCCTGCTTCAGTCAAAATAATGTTATAGAGGTGGATAGCTTTTTTATGGGTTATGACTGTATTATGTTAGGGGTTCGGGGGTTCTGCACTGTTTGTATGAAAATCTATAGTGATTCTAGTGTTACAGAAATCTGTAGTGTAGGTAGGTATATTTTACTCGTGGCATGTACATATTTCCCACACATAGAAACACTATCTTAGCACTTACCTCAACCGCTTTCAAAATGTCTACCAGTAGGTAACTCAATTCAATTTTCTAAGTTCCAAACTGAGGCAGATGACAAGTGGGAAATAAGCAGAAATATAACAGATGTGCTCTCCATATCCGAGATGACAAAAGCCTTAAAAATATTATATACTCTATAAAAGTGGAGATAGTGCGATATCGTTATGAAGAAACGAACAAAACGTTCAACTAAAAGCTCCATTTTAATTTCATCACCATAACTCAGCCGTGTAAAGATACGGTTTTGCATGAAAACTGAAATAAAAAAGGTGCAGGTACGACGTCGAAACAATAATGCACGATTGTAGTTGCTTTTACAATGGCAGTCGGAGACATGCGGGCGGGAACCGCGGTACAGCCGACGTAAAGTGAAATCGGTCCTTTCAAAACATTTTACTGCGAGCTTGAAAAATAAAACGGTGAAGCACTATTCAACTACCCACAGTGGTCGTGGGTAAAGTGTCCGCGATAAAGGGCCTTCACAAAAAAAACTCGCCTCTGTAAACTGGGCCGGCTCGCACGGTAATCAACTTTATTCTAGCTTGTGTTTGGTGGGAAAAAATTGAATGACTTTGTAGTGACGTCATGGTCGAATCTATCCGCGAATGTAAGGTCTGTTGTTTGACTTTGCTTCTTTTATCGGATGAAACTGACTCAAAGCGTCAAAAGTTATGTAATTAAATAGAAGCTTCTACTCAGCCATCAGTTAATGTGGAGTTAATTATGCATGGTTTATTCAAAGAAATATCTGTTGGAGGTTTGTATGTTACAAACGAAACCAATACGTAATTCATTTAGGATTTAAAAGAAGAAACAAAATCAAGGTCGTAATCGAAATAAGGGCCCTATAAAGTACCTATATTAAGTAAGTAAGTAGAGTTAGGTACTTACTTACTTAATAAAGGTACTATACTAGATACAATTTGAATGAGAAAAACAAGGTTTTCCGAACCTTAAAAACGCTGTCTAATAAAATAAACAGTAAAGAAGAATTCCAGATTGATTCCTGACTCTGCCCTACTGATACCAATATATTTTTCAACAACCAAATTCAATGTATTCGCCAGAACACTCGGTTTAAAAATACGTTCCACCTAGTTGGACCAACTAACCTGTATAATATCCGAATTCCGAAATCGAGTTGGAAGTCTCGCAAAGGAACCGGCACAAAATAGAAGCGTACAGAAGGCCGGGTCCACACATTGAGCTAAAACAAGCGCACGCATAGTGATCTGTCGTGTCGTACAGCGATCTCAAACTGTGTCAAATGAATGCCAGTCTGCTTGTGGCACTCGCTGTACGTAGACGCGTGTATATGTGTGCGATTGCAATCGTTCACTGAATTCAACCTTCTGTACTTATCAATGTTTTGGAACCGGGGTCGCATTGCCGAGCCCCGCGAATATTCGATTCAATCGTCTCCGCCTCACCTAGCCTTAAGTGTACGAGAACTATTTTCGTAACGGTGTGATAGCGACACACTGGATGAAGATGGTTGGAGTGTAACAAACTATTTTCTCCGTACAATTTAAAAAGTAATGTCTTTAGCGTATCAGGTCGTGTGATCAGAAGATACGTTTACTCTTAGCTACCTTATGTTTGGAGTGACTATGATAAAATCGTAGTTAAAGTCTGGATTTTAGACACGGTCCTGCGGAAAAGAAACTGTTTTTTGTACTGTGATCTATTAACACCATAAAAGTAAGTGTTTCGATGGGTTACACATAAGGACCTCGTGCATCACGCGGTCACGACCTCGACTTTTCCACAACTGGCCGCAATATTGAACAAAACTGGCAGGATGACCGGTCGTGTGGCCAAACTAGCCTTTGGTCTTCCAAAAAATTTGTGCGAGGACTACGATAAGTAGTTACCTCCACAATTGGGAACAGCCTGGTTGAAATAATCGAATGGGCAGCCACGCTCAAGACATCCACTACAAAAGCCAGATAATCTTACCTCAGCCCTTTTGCTTCTCCAGCTTTTGCCGCCAAGATTGCGGCCAGTCGTACCAGAAGTCGTTGCCGCGTATTGTGCAATATGCTTTATAATCAGCCCATAATGTTCCTACTGCCCAATGCCGGGCCATAGGCCTCTCCGTGAGAGCGAGTGGACCATAATACACCACGCGGGCCCAGCGCGGGTTGGCGAATGTCACGTCTTGCCGGTTTCCTCACGGTTTTGAAAGCAATGGTGATGAAAATATTTTTTACACAAAGTGCCTGCTTGAAATCGAACCTCGTAAGTCGCAGCCGTTACCACTGGACCACCCCTGCTCGACCAAAATCCCGTTCCTTTTAGTAATGTGGAGCTCTGGCCTAACCCATCTTCACCAAGTTTGCTTAACCATAGCTCCTCATGCATTGATATAACCATGCAGTATCACTCTTACTACCCTCAGAGGCAAGTAAGTAAATTCATACACTACGTATTTCCTGATTCACAAACAGAATATTAAAATAGGTACGTATTTAAACAGCATTGCCATGTTTTACGGAGATTTTGTCTTAATTTAAATTATATTATGCCACAGCTGGGCAGCAGCTTTCACGGTATTTGAGTTCTGAGAAACCAGATCAAATCCCTGTTCTTTGAATTCTCGCTGTTGCTAGCTAGACGCGTTTGAAGGTTATATAATATGCAATGGTGGGTAGTATTTTTTTTTCAATTGAATTCAAACAAGACAATAAAAAGTTTTTTTTAGATAATAAACTTTTTAGATAATGGTTCAATTAAAAGAAAAAATATGTTATTAACACCCACACTGCTGTTTTTTTCTTATTTTTATTAGTAGGTATTTCTTTCTTATTCTAATTCCTTATTCTAAGTAGGTATTTCAATTTTGCACTTGTTCAGTCAACTACAAAACTAAAACTGTAAAAACGTTGGTATGCCCGAAAATGACCAAGTGTACCACTGCTACGTATTGCAACTTGGCTACAGAGTGGCTTTTCTGTTTCCGAGCTACATTTGATCTATTTTTATCTCGCGGATGCTACTGTGTTTATCTTTTAAAAACGATCTGTACGGCACACAAGCGAAACATTTCAAAAAATAAATCAATTCCATTTTTTCCCTTGTCTCTCCATGGCACATAACAAATACGTACGGACGTTTACAAAGAAACGTTTTGTTAGTTTATGATCGCACGTTTCTATGTTTCAATTCACTGAAAATTCAATTTGCTATGAAAAATGGATAGGTCTGTATTTTAGTTGTTCAATTTTATCACTTATTGCAATATCTCCTACCGAATAATCGATCATCGCTTTTCCCAAGGGCTCACTGTTCATCCAATAACATTCAAAAACATATTGGGGTAAGTGCTCGATATGAAATTGCATTTAAGCCAATAGGTGCAAGTATTCATCGTCCGTCATATTATTTGTCACCAGCCGTCAGTGGCAGGCGCCGCCGGGCGTCGAGTGCGCCCGACGTATAGCGTATATCCAATTACCCATTCGCAATATTTTCTATGCGATGACGCATGTGGAAAACGCAATCAATCTACAATACGAATATTGTCTAAAATTATTTGGGAAGAGAGCGAGTTATGTAAATTGTTTTCCGATAGAATTGTAAACGGAGTTAAGTTATTCAAAAGCAATTGGATTTGAAGAATTGTTTGACATGCAAGTCGAGAAAATTGGGTGTGGATAGGTACGATGATTGTGCAGTGTGCGCCACAACTGTGCTTGACAACGTGTTTTTTTTATATTTGAATTAGTAGATAATAGCTTTTTCCAGCGGTTTCGCCCGCGTAGATGTCGGAAATTATACAACGGGAACGTAGGTACCTACTACGGGGATAAAAAGTATGTGTGTTAATCAAGGTTATTAACTGTATGTTAAATCTAAGTGTGTAAACTAGTGTTAATCAAGGTTATTAACTATATGTTAAAGGTTATTAAATCCGTTCAGCCCGTTCAGTTTAGCGGCCAAATAAATTACTATGAAAACATATCTGTCGTGTTATTTTAAAATGGAACGAACTTTTTACTTCAACACATGGCAACCAATGAGGTAACAAATAAAATTAAACAAAAAAATTAAACAAATATTTTACTTAAATTTTAATTTGCTTTGCAAATAGAGCTGTTTAAAGTTAAGAAGAAACAACTGAAACTAATGGCGCGTGAAAAATTATCTTTGTTCGTCATTGATTCTGAAATGTTGAATTAATTTACTTAATTTCCGCGGATTACTTGAGAAAATAAAGCCTTGGCCGCGACCAGGCATTGATGGGCTCACGTATGAGTGCCTCGACTTCGCCTCGGCTCACATTTTGACGATAGTCCCTCTCTTGTTAGAAAAAAATTGCGATTTCTGTATTTTCTAGTACTCAAACCTCAGTTGGTTCGATAGAGTTTTTTGATCCTTATGGATACTATTACTGCCCCGTCTCAAAAATCCACCCTGTATACTCGTATATATATTTTTTTTAATTATTATTATAATAAGGAAGTAGGATTACTAATTCTTGCAACTAGAGCAGGTGTTAGGTAGGGTAGCTTAGAACAATTACAAACAGGATCACCGGGATGGCTTCATAGAATTTGAAAGGGTACTTACAGGTATTATCAAAGGTTACTTCCTAGAAAATACTCCAGAAGGGTCCGACGGAAATAACAATGTTAGATTTGGATTCCACTTCTGCGTAAATATTGTAATTCCACTATTTAACGGGTAATTTTTAGGCAAGAATACTTCATTGCTGACCGCTCCTTTCATCGATTCGGTTTGTTCAAGTTATTATAAATCCCTGATTAAGAACTTAAACAAACCGAATTCACAAATCATTAACAATTTTTAAATTTAAAAAAAGTCTCTGCATCAAAGGCATTCAACACACAACAACATTTTAAATAGTACACCACTGACTACCTGCAGTATTGTCTCTCCTTCTGCCTTGAATCCATCCAAAGGATGTCTGTAAAAGATCGCTTTTAGCGATAAGACCGCCCATTGTGTCACCCTATGTAAAATGTCCAAATTTATGTCTGTAATTTTTATGGTGTACATAATAAAAAGTATTCTATTCTATTCAACCTTTCATAAAATTACCTTCTACATAAATAATAATACTAAAAAACATAACACAAAAACACGAATAAGAGAACAAGGAACATTAGATTAAAAACCCAAATAACAACAGTTTTGTTAGCACGTCTAAGAAAACTTATTTTTCGTCTTGGACGAACTCCAGAACTGGTAACAAAGTGATAAACGTTATTATTGGACTTGATACTTCATTTATAAAACGCGTTGTTAAGAATGGGATTATAGAAATAAGACGATTTACGACTTTTGGATAGTTTTAAAGTTTATTCTCATTTGCGTTTTCCCCACTACACAGTTTACATACAGATTCACGTTCATTCACGGAATGATTTAGTACTCATCATCTGATAATCATTGTCATCACCATCTGCGTGTTCTCACTTCGTTGGGATCATCTTCCAATATAACCGGATGTACAGCTGAATACCAGTATTTTACATAGAGCGACTGCTTATCTGACCTCCACAACCCAGTTACTGGGTAACACGATACCCCTTGGTAAGACTGGTTGTCAGACATTCGAGTTTCTGTTACCTATTCAATATTGACTTACGATGCTCCCAATGTACAGGTGCTGCCTAGTTTAGGAACCTCTGTTCAAATAATCATGTAAATTAATCTAGTAACAGTAAGCATATCTATTAATTATTAAGTTAAGTTATATTTTGTAACTGACTAACTGCCTTGTTGGTCTAGTGGTCGCAAGCGCTATTGCTGAGCATGGGGTCCTGGGTTTGATTCTCGGAATTTCTCTGTAGCAGCCCGGAGGCTCGCCCCCATTACCTACTGGGACATGGGACTTAAACATACCTGGTGAAATGTGGGCGTACTATTAGGTACCCCTGTTTTCCGAAGGGTTGGGCCCTTCGGAAAAAAAAGGCTTGATATTATGTTGTTATATTTTGTAACAAAGGACTAATAAATCTTTATTTTTATTGTTTATTAATTAAGGAACAAAACAAAATATTAACAGAAACATCACAAAAACCTCAATAGGTTTGTCCGGATGTTGAAACACTTTTCAAGCAATCTTAATTTATTTTATAATTATTTAATAATATTAATTTATTAAAAGTTATTCACACACTACAACCTTATACACGTTTCTCTTTGTTGTAAAGCAACTTTATTACGTTAAATCAATAAACCTCTCCGCACAGCCTTTATCAAACCCTAATTCAATCCAGCGCTCCTAATTCACATCACCCATTCATTACGGCCCGTCTAATTTGTTAGTATTCTCCTAGTACGATCCAATAGGTGCACATCTCATTTGCACCCAATCTCTTTGTACCTTACATTATCAAGCCATAGTTACTAGGTATTCACATAATCGTCGCAATCAGTAAACACATGTATTGTTGCTGTCTCGTCGAGGCACGAAACTAATGAAATCGTAAATCAACGAGCATACATCGACAGATTTTCAGCGTGCAAATATTTTGCTTTTCAACATAACTCTCGACTCGACTGACGCCTTGTTAATTAATAGAATTAAAACCAGACTTGATGAACAGCTCAACAGCGTGCCAATTAAGCGTGGCATATATTTTTTTCCGTCTCTTTAATCTAATTTGAACTATTCGAGAGACGGAAAGCGTCAATTGTTTTACGTAGCAAATCCCATCCACCCATCGTGAGTTTCAATACTCTTCTAAAGAGTAATATTTGAGGCAAAAACTCTTAGTTTCTATTTTGAAAGATAGTGTACGTGTAACATGGCTGTTTGTTCAACAGTTATGGACATATAATAACTCGGTGTCGACTTTTACGATGACCGTCGCGCCAGACAGTGTATCTTATTTTTTTGTTTTAAAATCTTTTTCCATTACTTTTTGTGCATTATGTTATAAACATTAATCTAAATAATATATACAGTTCATTCAGTCGAAAAATACATTCGTAACAAGCGAAAAGTTTTAGGCAATGAAATGAGAAACATCAACATGGTGCATTAATATTTTAAAGTTTAGGCTTTTGTCCTTACAATTTTAAACTGACTAAATCTTAAGACTGTATAAATTAATAATTTAACACTCTTATCAACTAAGTGTCTATTCCACCAATGAAACTGAACGTGATCAGCATATCATCTCAACTACGTTCATGAGCTATCAGTGTCAATATTCCACAACAGTGATGATAATGACAGCTCTTGAAGGTGGTTTAGATGTGCTGATGGCATTCAGTTTCATTGGTTATCTACACATTTACATGTTTCGATGATAATACAAACTCCCTAATACCACATAATTCCTTCTAAATAATCTACGTAACAATTTAATTAGGAGATTAGGAGTAGGTTAATGTATCCGCGCGAGTGAGCCGGGGGTAACGCGACCACACCTCAGAGAGTCAGACAACCAATTTTGTTCAGCTTTAAATCAACTATTCGTATGTACGATTAACGTTGTGGATTATTTATATCGGAAAGCTCTCGGATCACACACGAGCGTGTCTCTCGGCACTCGGCCACTACATCAAAAACGGTGCACTCAAACTAATTGCATTTGCTATTGATGTGAGCCTATAGCCATTGCTGAATACCTAGCCCCGCTCTGCTCGCTCAGCCCGCTCTGACCGCCCGGTCATCGCATGTCGACTATTAGCAATATAATTTCAGGGCACCGTGTGTATATTTGGCACGGCAAAATAGAGGAAGGCATTCATTTGCTTTGGTTCGATTTGATGCATTAATATGTGCCCGATGTCATTAGCAAAATGAATTCATATTCGTCAGTAAGTGCGTTGATATTATAAGCTGAAAGGGCAAATGGAAATTATGCGTATTACGTCGCATAATTAGCAGAATTATGTCAATGAGTGAGTAGTATTGACACGCAGGCGATCGGCAGAAACCCAATACCTATAGACGAGAGCACTTTGTCTTCAAATTGGCTATAGAATATTTATTTATATTTTAGAGGATGAGTGTAAGTTTGAGTTTGATGAGTGTAAAAGTGTAAGTTTAAGTTTGATGAGTTTCGTTTTTTTTTTACTATGAGTAAGGTTTTGATTTTTTTTTAATTTATGTATTCTGTTTTCTCTTCTACTGTTACACACGTTGTCTGCATCTCTTTTTATGTACTTTCCTATCGCACGTATGCTGGAAGAGATTTCTTTAGAAATAAGCATTGCCTTTGTACGTATTTTTCTGTTCTTTTCTTCTTGTCTGATTATATGTGTGTGCGTAAATGGTTAAATAAGGTACGTATTCTATACCGTATGCTTATGGAAAGTTAATCTTATGTAGACAAACTGCCTCTGTGCCAAATTTAATTTCTTAAGTTGTAATGCATCTAATTTTAAACAAGAGATAGTGCCAATAAAGGGGACTTTCATCTTTTTAGTTTCTAGGATCAAGAAAAAAATTAAAGCCTGAGTACTACAGAAAAATAAATTAAAACAAAATAAAAATCTAAAATCCTTTAGTAGTTGTAATCGCACTGTGGTACACTAATATCGTTTCCATGGCAACATAAAAGGTCCTAAACGTGCCGCAATTCGTACCTACCTGCCCCTCAAATTACTTAGTTAATGCTTATTCAACAACCTATAAAAACAAAGAGGTTGCCACGACAAGGAGGGTCAGAAACTCTATTGTATATTAATGTAACCGGCGCCATTTTCTCGCTAGTTTTGGCAAAGATGCAATTTAATTTGAATATTGTGCAAGACTGTTATACTGCGCTATAGTCGTAACTGGAACACTTTAAATACAAAGTAGTCATAAAAGTAGTGTCTAAGTGTTGCTTTTAGATGGTGTTAATTGATATTGGTGTTGTAGTATTGATGGGTGTTGACTCGTAGAGCTGTATTATGGCGTTCAGCTACACGGAGATTCACGCGTGCCATGTATCGGAATAACGATAGGACAGTCTAAACGAAAACCTATATTGTCAATTAGATTTCGCAATTAAGTAATCTTTGATTGAGTTTAAAATATATTTTAAACTCAATCAAAGATTACTTATTTACGAAAGTTAGTTATCATGAAAGTTTCTTCTCTTTCTCGTCTAAAACAAATATTTATTCTGAAATCACTTCGAGAAATTAGTTTTATTTACCTCAAAGTCGCTGCCGACGTTTCCTGTCTACTACCTTTGAAAAAAAACGTCTAAACGAACGGTAAGGGTCAAGGTTCCATTTGAAGTCCAGACATTTTGACGTAACAAACATACTTAGCAAAAAGCTTTTTATTTTAAATTATTATATTTAAAAAACTTGGTACTAAATAGAATTATACGAATGGCAATACCTATCCGTATTAGGTAACAGGGTGATGTCGTACGTTCACGGCGAGACAATTAAAAGGAAATTTTAGCGACTGCGAGGCGCACAGAGCGTATATGTTCCCATTCCGCGCGTAAGTGCGCCTTCTCTCGTCACCGTGTCTCCACGATTTATGCGAGCAGTATTACACGCCATTCGACACGTTGCCAGTACAAGAAGGTAAGAAGATAAAAATATAACAGTGGAGCAAAAATTAGATGCCTAAGCTACTAAAAATTGTGATGGCCGCCACATAGCGTCTGGAATTTACCGTCGAATGACACTGAAACGTTATTTATATAAAGTAAGTTGGTGTGTTTTCGTAGAGATCGTTATTTGACACCGTAAATTCAAACCCAATGGCCATCCTTTTCAAAACAGTTATGTGGTGGCCACCGCATTTCTAGAAAACCGTAGCTTTAGCCGAAATATCTGCAGAGTTTGAAAATTTCCAGTTTTGAAATAAAACACAAAGTCTAAAAAAGGAAAGGATTACAAAATCAAAAACCCGACTGCATAAAAAGTGAAATGGAAACAAGATAACCTATTTCTGTCTCCAAAACAGTAAGTCTATTTTGTTAAAAACTTGAGCTACACGTATTTTTACTTTTCCGTTAATGACGAGCTGTTAAGTCATTACCTTATGAATAAGCATTAATACACAAACATACAAATTCACAGTCCACGCAGGATACAAATAAATCTCATTTCGAAACCGGCAACATATTGTTTACCTGCAAATCCACAAAAAAAAAGAGCAATAACCGGATAACTGTAGCTCCTTTCCATGGTTGTAATAATTCATATCCGCGCATTCCCGTAGAATACTTCCACATAATTGTAAGTAACGTCATTTACCCCCGCCTTAGGTAACGAGACCGTCCCTGTCACACCATGTCCCGATTACAGTCATTTCACCAGTTCACCGCTCGGTCACCCCTTCTTCACGCCATTTGTAACGTTATTAGTAGTAACTGAAAGTTCACTTACCATTCATCCTCACCTGCATCTGAAAGTGATAGAAAAATACTTGAAAACTTGAAACAGATCATAAAACCCTTAAATGGCCGAGACTGCCTCGTTGATCTCATGGTTGCAGGCGCTACTGCTGAGCATGAGGTCCTGGGTTCGATCCCCATGTCAGGCAAAGTTTTATTGGATTTTCTATCAGGAATTTCTCAGTAGCAGACTCTATGTGGATTACCATCGACACGATAAGAAGAAGATGTAGCATCCCGAAGTCTGAATTTGCACCCGGTTAATGGCAATAGGCCGCCGCCTATTACATTGGACTTAAACTTATAACTGGCTAAATGTGGGTGTACACCTCTGCCTAACCCTTCGGGGATATACAGGCGTGATATTTATGTGTATGTGTTAGATGGTCGACAGTTACCATGGAATCGTATGCGAATAAACAACGCTACGAGAGCGTAGCCAGCGTAGCAACTGATCGCTACGCAGTGGATACGTCGTAGCGACATCGGTTTTATTCTTGAAGTATAGAAGCTAATACACCTTTTATATTGAAGTTAAAAATCGTTCCTCACTGCATAAAGCTTTGCTCATTAAGAACAACAACAATAAATCTCTAGTTACATTCAGTTCTAAAATATCCAATCTTTTTAGTAAGTTACCAGAAAATTGGGATATTTTAGTTATTTGAAAAATGCCGCATCCAAACACTAGTGCCTCCTCCCCAGCACCTCTAGGATGATTGTGCCGCTTGTCTAATTGTTTCTTGCAACGCCGCTATATTAAGCAGTGAGATGCCGCCGACTTTATGACTTCTTGAATGAGTCATTAAGTTGTCGAATCAATTCGTCTTCGGCCTCGGCACTCGGCATTCGGTATTATTTCTGCCGAGACGAGTTAGGGGAACATTATACCTCAGTTATTTTACAACTATCGTCGACGTTGAGTTTGATACGTTTATGTAAGGAAATAAATCGGGGGAATTTATGATTTTCAATTGCTTTAAGTTGCTTCTGAGTGCAATTTAATGAGAAATTCTTCGGTTAAAGCTAGGAGTGTCTTAATATGAGTAGGTATAAATTGTAGAAGTCACACCTTTTTTGACTTCTTTTCTTATTAAAAACAAGTACATACATAATATTTTTTATAAGAACTCAAACGCACTTAAGTAAAATGTATACTATATTGATATCGTATCATAATAATTGCATTATATTATGTTAGTGTACCCCCATGAGAAGAAGGCGTGAGTTTATGTATGTATATATGTATTTAATATAGAATAATGAATTTATACAGAGTGATGAACAAAATAGACCCAAACAATAAAAATAAAATCTTTAAAAGAATTCTACAAAGTACTAAGTATAGGGTTATTTATTCGGTAAGGTTATTTATGGTATTCATATAACACTTTATGGTTATTAATTTCATGAAGTAAACTCCTCTAGGCAAAGAGAACATAAAACTTCACTTTTTAAATAAAACCAAACAAGCAAAGAAGAATAAACAGATTACACAATCATAACGCTTAAAATTCATATGAGCTAACTTCATTGGCTGAATGCAATTAAAGAAAAACTGAGCTAAAGAACTTATTAATATTCAAAGTTGAGTCGGAAGAAAACTTTATTAAAATAGAATATTTAAATAAATAAGATATTTAGAAGTTACGGCAAGTACTGCAGCATTCGACACTAAGTTGTAACTTAAAACTACAACTGGACAATATTTTGCAACTAGCAACTTGCAAATTATTGGAACAAAATCTGGGTTAAAATATGGCGCTCGGCAAATAAAAATATATGTATAATAACCATGTTGCAATGTGTCGAAAGTCTATGGGAACTTTCTATTTTTATAAGCGAGTAAAATTATTTTTTATCGTATGGTTCCTGGTAAGGATCAGGTTCAGCCAATAATCACCTGAATTGTACTTGTAGAGTTTCTGCCTACCCCCATGGGAAGAAGGCGTGAGTTTATGTTTGTGTATGTAAAATACTAATCCACCTGCCAAGATTGGTGAATACTTCTCTCTTTCCACTGTACTGACCTCCACTAATCGATAAAAGCGTGACCTTAACGAAAATAAACCTTCACCATCCACATGCCCTTTCCAAATTACTACAAAAGAAACTTCGTGGTCTAATAAATTTTATAATCATTCTCTTCACCATCGAACAAGTAAATTGCTCTAACAATCAAACCGTATCAGCCAACAATATCCTGTTAAACTCAAACACAAGAATTCACAACTTTCAATTTTCATAACACGAATTTGTGACAAGTGCCAATATTTATTTTGGTATAAACAAATTAATTTTAATTAATCATTGCTGGGTATCGTAAAATAAAGAATGGAAGATAATAGAATTAGATCGTTTTTTTGGTCTCGGCTATCAAAAAAACTACATAAAGGGGATTAGTAGATGCGTTCTGCACTTAACGTAATAGAAGCATGAGTCACTTTGCAGTAGGTATTTATTATGCTTAACAAGCCATGCGCCCAAAGGGATTTCCCACCGGCAAAAATGACGCAATTCCATACAAACTTTCATCCCCAATTTAACCCCTTCAATTAATTTAATTTTCAAAACTCCTTCGTAGTGCTCACTTTCGGTATAATAGTTTATGGAACTCTGATGCAAAATTTCAAGCTTCTAGACCCAGGTTTAGGCTGAGCGTTGTCTGTATTTAAGATTTTTAGTAAGTTGATTAAGTTGCCCTATTTAATTCGGATGAGTTATGGTTTCATAACGACACCGACGTGTGAAACTCGCACTTAGTGTACCAATCACTAATCTGTTTACCCAGCGTGGTTTATGGTAATAGTAAGGAGTATTCCAACAATCACAAGTTAAGCCCTGTCGAAGTCATCTGTGAGGAGCGTTTGAATGTATGTAGTTATACGATTTTATATAGTTTTTAATTGAAATTGAATAGGCGGAATAGATCAGTAGTGGGTAGTGTCTAACATGTGTGTTGTGCTTTAAAAATTAATGTATATAGAAAACAAAAACTTTAAAGACTGGGTTTTACATTAGCCCCAAACTAGGCAAGCCTATATCTTGGAAAACAATTTGGAGCGTTCACTACTTTAAACATTTATTCTTAAAACACAATACACATGTTAGACACTACTACTAATCTATTCCGCCTATTCAATTTCAATTAAAAACTATCTCCAGTTACTTAACATAGTAGCTATTCAAAGTACTAAGGTACAACATGTCTTTATTGTCCACCATTGTGTACCTAACCATGTGAGCAAAACTGTCTGTGTCATGGGATTGATATATTGAGTTTATCTATTGGTTGTATGTATCTCTATGGTTGCCTGTCCATTGAACTTGCCAACACTTATGTTATCCGGATATAAGCGGTGAAAGGCTGGCTCGACATTGGAAGCCAACTTGATTGTCGACTTATGTGATTCTAACAGTACTCATCCAGATAGATCTTTTCCCTGAGTTTGAGAATATGACTGGACAGGTCGACTCAAATCTATGTAGCTTACCCCCTTTTGTTTTTTTTATTTTTTATCTTTTTTATTATCTACTGTATGATATATTGTGTGCCTTTTAGTCTTTGTTAAATAAATGTATTTTTTTTCTTTCTTTCTTTCTAGTTATTTCCCCAAAAGAACCATTACAGACGCTAATTTACGTTGTCCTCACATAATCTGACCAAGATTACGTCTGGACCTTAAAAGAGACCTCTGAGTTTGTTTCGGTGTTCTTCTTCTCAGAGAAACGCCGACTTCATCTAGTTTTTTAAATATGATTGACGTGTTAAAGTGTTTTTACAAACCTAGGTACTTACAGAAATAAAATTATTATTTATCAACATTGAAAACCATTGCATTCTTAGATGGTAAACTTATAATTAGATCACATGGATGGTGATGGTGGTGGTTAATGGATTGTCGACTATTGTAATTTTTACAGTAGTTACTCATCCCGATAGATCAGTCTTTTTCCTGAATCTGAGAATATGACGGCAGGAAATATAGCAAAAAGTAAAAACAAAACAACGCCTTAATGTTGCCATGTATACCAGGACCATCCATGTATACAAACTGTCAGAAAATGTCTGCCTGCGGTTTTTACATGTGACATACATGTTATAAATTAAGGCCACGTTTCGTGTCTGTCTGTGTGACCCGTTATTTTTCCAAACTACGCAACGGATTATTTAGTTTTCACCATCATTTAGAGATTTTTTTTTCTAAGGTTAATGTGTGTTATACATTAATATTAAACTTACATATAATATACAATTCTAGCATTATGCTGCGAAATTACCATGCTACTACGCGCTGTTATGCCATGCACTTTCCTACCATTCTGTCACTTAGGTTTTCTAAAACAGGCGGATTCGACCAAACAGGAAAAAATAAATTCCGCGGAATAAGATTTACTTCTGATAGTTTTCGTATGGAGAAACTGTCAAAAAGTCAAAATTTATTCGGAAGAGAAGGCTTATTCCGCGGATAAAATTTATTCCTGTTTGGTCGAATCGGGCCAGACCTACGTTATTCTAAACTGATCCTAAAACCACAGTGTATATTTAACCGTAAATAATTCACCGCTACAAATATATCACAAATTGAATTTAGCTTCATGACCCTCATTCATGTAACACCGATTTAGGAACGGTTTTTTCATTCAATGGGCTTTTTCGGTCATTAAGTCTGACGTGTATACAGATGCAAATTGATTAGCTTCCAAAAGATATAATAATAAAATTGGTGTAACGATGCAATAACGTGCCTTTGTATTTACGCGAATTTCGTTTAACAAAGCCAGTCTTTGTAGAATAATGTTCATTTTTATCTCATTTTTCAGTTTTAGACCGCCGTTTGTTAAGGGTCGCTGTGTTTAAAGTTAATAGTTACAGTAACTAAGATGTGCGGCCAGCATGTTGGAAATAACTGAAAAGCAAATTGACACCCTGCGTCAATTGGCCGTATTATTAACCGTTACAAGCAACTGTCAAAGAATGACAGTTATGATTTCAATATACGGACAATAGTAGTCAATTTGCATAACAGTTAATTGCCCTGACCTTATAGGAATTATTGTTCCGCTCAAATGAAAGGTTTTTTTCAGAGGGTAGAGAAAAAAAAATTCGGAATATAAACTCCACCACCACCAAGTAAACACCAAAACCTTACACGTGCTAGGTCCATACAAAAATAAACATGGTTCCCTATCTATTTGTTCTCGACATTGCTTCCCTAAGATATCCATTACAGAAATGAACCTTCCCCTAAAACGCCACAGCCCTAAACTATCCTGAGGGTCATTTGCCATAATTACAACGGCCTGGATCGTTGGTATTTGCAGCATGATATTATTACATAACATCTAATGCTATAGTGCAGGGGCTTATGGCTAAATAATCATAGCCGCACGGGTCGATCAAAGGTTAAGCTACGGTTGCCGCGGTCAGTTCGTGGATGGGTGACCATCCATTACACGTCCAGAAGTCTGACAACAAGTCTTGCCAAGGGATATCGTGTTACCCAGTAACTGGGTTTGGAGGTCAGACAGGCAGTCGCTCCATGTAAAATACTGGCATTCAGCTGCATCCGGACCCCAACATAGTTGGGAAAAAGCTAGGCAGATAATGTAATGGTGTAGCATTAGCAACTGCAAATAAGTTTTGAATGCCCCGAGGTTAAACTGCGGGTGCAGGTTTGAAACCTGGAAAGTAGCAAAGTACAGCTGTCATAGGGACTTTCTTAAATTTTAGAAACCACATACCTAATGCAATGGGCAGCGTGGCATTCAATCCTCGTGCTTTCTCTGTAGGTGTGAGAACAGCCGGTCTATCCTATAAAAATGTCACCGTAAAAGGGTGAAGTTAGCTTAAAGTGAGCTGTCATTCCACTAGTGGTGCTATTCTGTAAAAATCTCACCGTGAAAATTTAGGTGAAGTGAGGTTGAAATGAGATGCCATTCCACCCGATGCTAGACAATGACACCATTGACGGCTCACTTCACCTAGGTTATCACGGTGAGTTTTTTACAGAATAGCACTACAGCTGTAGTGCTGATGCTGACTTCAAGGTCACTTCACCTAAGCTTCCACGGTGAGCCTCCACCCTGCAGTGGTACAATTACAGAACGCGTAGCATGACAACCATAGCAACGGGTTCTATCGAGTCATTTTGTCTATTCTTCCGTCGACAAAACCCGTTTCAAATGTGATCATGCTAAATGTGCTGGTGGATTATATAGTATTATTACACTACACATACCAAACGCTGCTGCATCTCTTTATACTCCTATAATGAATATACAAGAACAGATTTAGTTTAAACCACAAAAACAATACGATGTATCGCGAAAGCGAGCATAAGTCTGGATATAAAATGGTTTAAATTATGAAAACATTTTCTTTAAAGCTTTTATTTGGGACCGGGGAGTAGGAATTAATAAAAACAGGGCGGGAGAGTTCATAAAGAAAAATGTCACTGCATTGCAAAGTAATGCGCTCTCCTTCTAGCGTCGACTAAAGAACGCGAATTTGCAAACCCTTGTTCGTTAATATCCGAAACGAATTTGATTTTATTCTCCCTTGTAATACATTATGCACTTCGAAGTAAGCGTTGTTTTGTTTTAATTTAGATATAATTAAAATAACAGTTTCTATCGTTTCATTTATTTTCATAATGCCATTCCAACAATATTACTCTAACAATTCATAGAAACCACTGCTTACTTACGTAGAAATGATAGAAATTATCCTCAGTAAGCTGTTAACAACTAATAGAAAATTCAGGGTAGCGTAAAATCTCACTTATTTCAGACTATTCATGGAAGTGGTGTTCGGAAAAGCGCCGCGACTGGGCTGAATGTCAGTATTTTGTTAATATATGAATACATTACAAGAAGTTCGAGGAAACAGTTTCTCGCTAAATTAAAATCTCTCACGGGCGAATTAAAACTGGAAAGTTTTTAAGCTTACGAGGCGTAGCCGCTTAATGATATTAAACTGTTGATTTATAAACAACAGCGTTATGAAATACGAGGTTCCTGTCCCAGTTTTACTCGCACTTACAGAGGAACTAAAGCTATGGTGGAAGTTCTTCGATAAAAATGAATAAATCATTTTCTATATAAGCAGCTTTCTACGTTTTTCTTCTTGTGAGTGAAATTAAATCACGCAATACTAATTCAAATCTTACATGCAATAGAAAATGTTGTCGTAATAATGGTTACTTTAATATAATGTAGATTTAAAAAAGCAAATCGATTGTACCGTGATCAGAATAATATGATCACCAACTGAAAAATAAAACTGGCCGAAAACGCTAAATACAATAAAAGACTAGGATTCTCTGTTCTAAAACTTCAAAAATACCAATTTAACTCTACTCTACACCTCACTAACTCAACGTTGATTCGCACATCCATAGCTCAAACACTATATAAATTCAGTTTTTCAGTCTGTTTAGTAGGTGTGGTGTGTACGCTAGTTTATAAGAGGAGCGGGGTTCGGGCGGCGCGGCGGCGACCCGGTCCGTGCCGTATCTGTCATCTCGCGGCGCAAACACGCCGTTACCTCGGCTCATTTTATTAGGGGCCCGTGCCGACAAGCCGAAACCACTAACGCGATGCGCTAATAAAATTGAATCAGCCTTCTTTCTACTTCGGAAGCCGGAATAGTAATGGAATAAGATGGTTTAATTTTTTTTGTGGAGTTTTCTTGTTGATTTGCCTCTGTTTGAGGGAATTTTCTTTTGTTTTGGAAAAGATCTCGACAAGAGCATTTTCAGAAAACGAACGGACGAGGACAATTATTAGTTATCTCATGCATGGATATGACCTTCAGGTTTGACATTTAAGTATGATCTCAGTAACTTTTTACCTTATACTACCTAGTTTCCTCTTCTAGCACAAAATCCAATGTCACAACAGAAACACGACATTACAATACAAAGCATTCCAATCCATTCTGATTTCCTAGTAATAGTTCTCCTGTGGTCAAACACAACGTATCGGTAATTATCGGTTTACTAAGATGTTGAGGCATTTCCAGTACACGCATACGAGATGATGGAAGCTGACACGCTATCCAATCAGAGCTGTCTCTAACCGAATATTAATGGACATACATTTGTTTCATCCATTTGCACCTACATACCTATAGGTAGGTAAATGATACACAAAGTCAATGTAGAAATCCATAGTAATATTCAAGATGAAACCCTAAAGCCGAGTAGAGATTGGTGAAATGTAACATGAAATGTAACACAAAGCCGTCCTAACTCCTAATAACTATGCAGTGCAACGTGAACATTTCATGTTACGTTTCACCAGTATGTACCAAGGTTTACCAACGTGACGTCATCGCCATGCCAATGAGGTACAGTCCATCAAGCAAGATAGAAAATTCACCGTTATCGAGTCGTAAACTTCCATTTTTGAAATATTGTAACAGCGCCAAGTGAGCGTATTTGGAACTAATCAAGTGTGACAAATTGCAAAGACTGGCCTGAGAGAAACATGTTACTATCATATCAAGTAGGTGCTATAGTCTGATCTAAAAGTATCTGATATAATTGTAAACAAGCCCTGTTCAGTTTTTTTAACGTAATCAATCTTTAAAGGGAATTAGTAACACATTAATTATGTATTTAGAAGGTTAAAACTTTATGTCTCACCACTTTTTCCAACAATTATTCTTTGATCAAAATGACTAAATTATAATTGAAAAATCATCAACACAACCACGAGGTTATCAAATTAACCTCAACAGTCAATTCAAGAATCTTGAAGCTGATTATATTTTTTAAGGAATTCAAATAAACAAATCAAACTACGCAATTTGTAAGTGGTACAAATTGCCATACTTTTGAAACAGACTTTTACTGGGGAACACAGGTAAGTATAAAGAAAGCGATCCTAATAATTTTGCTTTTTCATACTCATGCATTAACATAATGCGTGTTAGTTGCGAGTGTGAAACACACGACCTTTTGAAGGGACAGCGCCATAAAGGTCAGTGTATGTCCTTTTAGCACTCCTCACGCGTGTGCTAAAGGGAATGTGTACTAGTAAATTTTCCTGTGTCTTTGCTTTGTCGATGTAAATGTATATCAGGGAAATTAATTCTAAAAAAATTGACTACCTTCTTAAATTGTCTGTATAATCAAATCACCACTGTAATTCCTTGACAGTTGTATGAAATACCCATAACAAGGCAAATTGAAGTAGGGTGAAAATCTGCTTAACAATTAATTTTCCTGACAGTATTGCGGTACAAACTATCAGTGTATCAAAAGTCATGGCAACCAGTTGAACCTGTACAGACCAATAAGACAATCTCACTGTTTCAGCTTTTTTTTTTTCAAGGAAATGTCATGCTTTGGTGAATGAAATGCTAGTCTTCAAGGCATGCTATAACCACTCGTGAAAGCATCCCAATTTAATTTTAAGAAGAACATAACAATACTCCAGAAAATACCTATACAAAATTAATAGTCCTATTTTAAGTTATAATAACATAGTAACCCACACGGCATGAAATATGCCGCTACACAATGGTTCCGTGAAAAATGTCGCACTCTTAAGAGAATGAAAAATATTGGCAACTCATTGTACTCACGTTATCTGTGGACCGATTTATATTTTACTACGAAATTTTATGAGACATCGATCTTTTATATACCAACTGGTATTTGTATTTCATTATAGAGAAAAGATGTTTAGAAAATGTTTGATTATTTCTACCTGAATGAAAATATAGTTAAGATAAATATAAACAGAATATTATATTCAAGACTACTGAAGGAGTATAAAATAGACATATTATAAGTTTGAGGTGAAAACAATAAACCCTCGGTCTATCAATTAAAATTTCGTCATTCGTAAGTGATTACTTATCAGCGTACACTTCTAAGGCACATTGGACTTCTCAGCAATCTGAAAATATGGGTATACTCACCATGCTTGGCAAACGCAATAGTCATGTGTTAAGCTGGGCAGACATAATTAATTAAACAATAGAAAATCAAATATCCAAAACCACAAAAGTGCAATCCAATAAACATAGCTCATAACAAAACCAAATAAAAGACAATACCGTGAATACGATACGAAAATGAGACGCTGAAGAAGTATCCCTAGAGGTGTCAAAACGCGCGATACGCTGCAGTCAACTGCACGACTGAGCTCACGAACGCAGTGACGCGTCATCTCACACTTAACCGTCTCTGCCAGTACTGCCACATCCAGTGCTTGGGTCACATAATTTTTTGACGTATCGTCCCCCTGAGTGTACACCTTTTTTCTTTGTCTTCCACTCCTCAAATAGGGTTGCTTATTTTCTACTCTGATGTTATCAGTTTTCTTTGGCGGTTTTTTGTTATTAAAGCTTTTCTTTTGAAACATGTTGAATCTACATGTTTTTGAAGATCACTGGTAGCATATTTTTTATGGATAGAAAACCCAAACCATTTAAGAAAACTGTGTCATGCAAATCTGCGAAAATGTTTAGGTACACATTCTCAAAATCTCCCGAATCCCACAGAGTAAAAAAGCTAACTAACAATAAATCGATATGTTTGTGTTGGTGTACGCGAGGTATCTGCTGATCAGCAATTATACGATGGTTAAGTGTACACAGCTCAACCCTGCAAGAGCCGATTGCGATCAAGAGCGGCTCCGTGGAAATGAGAACGGGCGGCCGGGGACCGCACAGATAAAAACTTTCACTTTTTCCGACAACTCTCCGCGGCGACATTCGCTGGCGACAATAACGCCGGCTGCGGACGCCCTTATTACGTTATTGTTTGCGTAATTGTGATAAACAAGTTTCGTCATAAATGTGGAGGTGTCGTTTCTTACTATACTTATTTGACCGCAAGAAATTGTACAAATGGTGTTAGTAATCTCAAGATCCAATAACACTGCACTGTTCCTTTTTTGCCATCTACTAAATACTTTATGAACAGCTTTCGTATTAAAATCTTGAGAATAAATCTGGAATTATGAAAATATCAATATCTACTACCGCCGACTTTACCCGAGTCTTCTTAAGGTGATAAGTGGAGCTTTCGCACCAAGAGCGGGTGGTTTACCGCGGTGGCAGTTTTATTTACGATCCAGAGCAATATCTGGAGAAGGCAGCGTCGGGTATACTAATATCGGTCGTGTGGGCGCAACCGATAGCCGCTCGATAGAATAATATGACGGGCGCGCGACCGGCCCGCTGGCACGTAGGCAATAAGCCGCCGGCGGAGCGCCAGCGAGCCGCCCGGAAAAATAAGATTGCACCCGACGCTTCTGACCCACCGCGCGTGCTTCCACATGCCCGACGCTGCCCGGCGCTGCCCCGCGCTGCCCCACAATGCCCCACAATGCACGGGCGCGCTCGCAGGGTTGTCTACGTACTCCACATTCCGCTTGTAACAAACGACTATTTTAAAACGTTCCAACTATCTTGTTACTGAAGAAAAATACACAAACTTCAAAAAATCGCAGGCAAAGTTCAGCTCAGTACCTAAATGCCTTCTAAAATTAAAAGGCGTGTAATTGCGTTGAGAGTTAAATTGTTTCTATGTAATACCTATTCCTCCTCATCTATCCCATTCATAAAATAAAGTAAATCCATTCCAATAACTCTAACCCGAATCTAATATCAGAAATATATTCAGTGCCAAAAGCGCAATTGTAAGACATGAGAAAATGAGCCAAGTCAAACTTTCACATTTTACACCCGTACGTGGGCAATGTAACTAACGTAACATATTCAAAAAGAAAACGTCCCGCCGAGGCGCGCCTTGTTTCATTTTACGATCTTATCGAAATAATCCGATCTCGCTTGTTATTTACTGCCGCCTTCCCTCGATTCCGGCTCTCACGGCAAACGTGACTGCTAACCGCAAATAATTATCGACCTTATTCCCATAACATTCGACGCTAAATGCGTTATCCTAATCCGATGGCACGACTCCTTACACTCTCGACTTCATCCAGGAACTACCACCCGAGAGCGATTTAGAAAAGTACATATTGTCGGACTTAGTCCCCAGTAAATATAATTCATTTTCGGAAGTTTCTTTGAAGCGCATACGATCTTTTTCGCTGAAATGTTTCCGCAGACGTACCTCGAGAGATTGAGAGGAAAAATCTAGGTGTTTTATTTCACATGAGACTGCGGTTGTGAAGCCAGGCGCGCTATCACAATAAACACTTTGCGGTCGCGGCGGTCTTGTAAATTATTCATAGGCCAAAGGTTTGTGACAAGTCTTGGAATAGATACTGCCAATAACGATGCTTCCATCTAAGTGTTGCCTCGGATCGGAGAAGATAGTAATCGCTTTCAATGAGAGAGAATCTTGCAAGTTTGGGTTGGATTTATTTTTTAAATACTAAATAATTCTTACAATAATCCTTGGTTTAGCCCCCTCTAGAATTTTTTAAACAGTTATCTGTCATTCAAAGTCGATATTAAATATATATATTTAAAACCTGCTGCTGCTACTTCTAAAATGACCGATTTTACTTTTCCAAACAAGACAAAAAAATAACCAATTGATGTAAAATTCTGATATTCAGCTGTATCCGGTTAGACTGGAAGCCGACCCCAACATAGTTGGGCAAAGGCTAGGCAAATTGACCAAAAAATAACCGAATTCCGTTGACACATACACATAAAGAATAACTTACTCAGGGAATAACCCTCTGCGCCTCCACCACACTATAAAAATACTATTATTTCAGTGTACGTAACGTCACAGTTCCACAACGTGTTGCAGCAACATCGTCTACGTGACACCGCGCCGAGGTCGGTTACTTTTTAAGCTGAAACAAGAACAAAGCGCACTGGTCTAATGCTAAGGCGAAAAATTCAATATGGCAGTTGCAAGACTCGAGTCTCTTGCCACTACACGTCTGGAAGCACCTAATAAGCGTGGACGAGGATGAAGTAAAAATTCTAGCCATTGTCATTCTTACCGCGTACCACTGGTAATGAGCTAAGTTCGCCGTAACGCCTCGTAACTTACATACCAATCGG
The DNA here is from genome assembly GCA_914767815.1 of Eupsilia transversa. Lineage (NCBI taxonomy): Eukaryota > Metazoa > Arthropoda > Insecta > Lepidoptera > Noctuidae > Eupsilia > Eupsilia transversa. The sequence goes on from OU611874.1 coordinate 8,106,980, forward strand.
TGGGCTCCTTACCACCCGACCTCCATTGGTAATCATGCCATAAACATGGAAAACAGGAAACTTCTGGTCATGTTTCGTACTGGATTTGAAGGCTATTAGTTTGTGGGTAAACTTTTTTGTAACTTTAAATTAATTTTCAGAACTGTATTTTCGGCGTTTTACCTGTTATTTCTTGTAATTTAACCTTTTTGATGATTTTTTAACGAATTCTGAAAACGGGTTTTATTTATCGTGGAAAAGTTTCTGTTGTATGGAATCATTTTTCTGAAAATTGCATACAATGTACTTAGTTCACAATAAAAATAAAAGTTAAGTATCTTTTATTTTTATTTTGAAATATGTACATTGTTTAAGTTAATTGGATTTATGGGTTATCCCATAAATCCAATTTTTTTATAACAGAACTTCAAATGGACTCTTCTCGTAATTAGCGATGTGTCTTAGATTTGTCACGATAATAATAACAAATATTTGCGAAAGACGTTATCTAAATATATATTTTTAGTAAATGTTTTTCATTATTTCTTGGACAAACTGTATATTTCGGATTGGTCTGAAACGACAATAGTAGACAAACTTAATTTTTATTATACTGTATGTTACTAGTGAATAGTCATTGGAGTACCTTCCACATAAATAAAAACAAAATGAAGACTTTCAAGGTCCTATTGTTCTAGACAACACCAAACATTGAGCTATCATAACAACACTAAACTTTTAAACCCACGTAACATGTGTAGTTTCCTCAAAAAAAATCCTAAAAGCAGTGACAGATACAAGAACCCAGATATATTTTCAATGAGCAGACCACAATTGAGGTAACTAGTCAGTTTTCGAAGCAGACAGCCACCAGTTTCTTTTGACGCCTGGCCGCCGACTTTGTAAATGGAATTTGCAAGTAATTTCGCCACCACCCCGCCCCTCTGCCACCCGCCCTTGCCTTGCTCTCTTGTCTCCGCGTGTCGCTTCCATTACAAATTGTGTTGGAATAAAAATATGGCCAGATTTATACTGAGTGGTTGGTAAGTATGATAAAATTATTGTTGGTGTGGATACGTAACATTTGATCCTAAACACATAACATCGACACTCTTCAAGCGTTCAATTAGTGATATAATGACCAGAACATCCCTATAGTTAACAGAGTTCATTATTTCTACAATAAATATAGCTGTTCACCTGTTCACGCATCTACACTCTACCTATACAAGTAGATACAGTGGGCCGCACCGCACGTCAGTGGTAACTCTTTGAGCTGGACTAGCGTAGTACAGAGTTTCAATAGAATACAAGGCCACTTATACAGGTTTTGTTGCTGCCTATCGCACTACTACTAAAAGAGAATCCCAGATACACGCTACACTATTATAACGCCAATAAATACTATTACTGCCATAAATATCACGCAGGTCGGCCCCCAATACATCACACTATTTGCATTTGGTATCACGTCTATCTCAATAACGAAGAATATTCGAAGCTAAGCTAAACCACACACTTTATATCTCCATCTAACTTAATCTCGTTAAAATATCAATTTTAATTATAATTACCCTACAAATCCAGTATTTTAACAAACCACTCTATATAGATCGGATCGTTCACGGAAAGAAGTGGGCGTGTAATAGGAAATGTTCCGCATATTGACTCCGGCGACGTTCCCGAGATCTCTAAACAATGACACACGGATCCAACTTACACCATAAAACATGCATTGATTCTTAATCTAAGTCAACTCACTTTTAGTTTTGATTGAAGACTTGGAGCTGCTTTTGGGTGTAGTTTTTAGACTTTTATTTAAAGATTGAGATGAGATTAGATACAATTTAAATTTTGATATGCAAAACTTATTTTTTGGAGGGTGGTGTTGTGAAAGATAAATATAAGATAGCGGGAGTCTATCGCTGATAAATAAATAAATATTTTTGCCTCTACTTCTTGGATTCAAACCGGCGAATGCAGTCGGTTTAGTACGCGGAACATAAAAATATGCTAAGGACATTAAACTCGGGTTTCCTAGAAGGTCTGAGGATGGTCAGCAGCCAACTTATTGCACATATTATGTACTTATTGTATGCCAATGGTCGATTCCTGCGAAGCATTTCCCTGTTACCTTGCCTTCAAAGATTCTTCACCGTTTATAGCCAAGGGCCACTTGTCATATTAATTTTGCGATAATTTTATTTTCGTTCGAGAAAATGGCCCTCGTTCATACAGACTTTGTATTTTTGCAACCTGCATCACTTGGAGAATGGAAGGTGGAGTGTCATGTAGTATAGTCAAATGGGTTTTATCTGATTATTCCTTCTTTTTGGAGTAGGTAGGTATTCATTTTACAGTTAATAATAATTATTCGAATCAATTTATGAATTCTATTCTAATCGCCAACCTGTCTCGAGCAGGTATGGTGATCAATGCCTTCTCTTTCTTTGCATGAGAAGAGGCTTTTGCCCTGCAGTGGGAAAAGAACCACTACCATACCTGATAGAAAAAGCCTATAATAATGTTATTGAATTTTTAAATGATAAATCGCTCTGAAGATACTGACTGAATCTATTATTATTGTTTTGAATCGCATGACCATTTGACCTATTTTTTTTTATTATTGATTTTAATTGTTGATTTATATAGATTTTTATGCTTTGTATTTTAAAATTTAAATCTTATTGTCTTTCGACCTAAATTGTACACCAACCATGGTCAAACATAAGCATCATACCATTCATGTATTTTATCTACACATGTTTTTGCAAATAAATGAATCTGAATCTAAATCTAGGACAGTAATAGGTTGCTATTATTCTACTATCTCCTTCTTTCACAATGATGAACCTAGCCAAAATCATTTTCAAGTAGCAACTATAGAATTTATTGTGTCTCATGTTTATTCCCTATTGTTTGCGACTTGTCGTCGTTTAATAAATAAATCTTAGGAGTGAATTAAAAATAATTCACTTCCGCGTGGTTCTTGGACTATTTCTTGTGATTTGCATCTTTTGAGCAATGTAGAATTACGGTACAGCTTGCAAATAAACCTTTGTTAGGAATCCGAATCAGGTTATTTTGAAAATGGTTACTTCTTGAATTTGTAGATAGTATACTTGGTATGTACACTTGTATACCTATTGTATAGCTGTGTGGCCAGCCTCTTTCTTTACAGATATATGCGTTTGCTAAACTATTAGAATATTCATTCGGATTCGTCACTCATTTGAGTGAATTGCTTTAAATGAAAATTAAACTACAGCAAAATAGTTAATTGATTCAGGCTTGACTTGACGGAAATCCATTATAAAATACAATAGACGTAGATATATTTAGTAACTATTCCGCTTAACTCTTCCTAAAGAGTCATAAAAAACCCTGTAAGAAATCGACACGTGTTTCACCCATTTTCATGAAAGATGGAAGTGTGGAGGGAAGCCTTTGCCGAGGATTGCGACAGCGTAAAAATGAAATTAAAAAAACTGCAGGAAACAATAACAGTATTTTATGGAAAAGGAAATATATGTCACATGAATAGAAATCTACTGAGTGTGAATTTAAATCTCAACTTCATGGACAATTAAACACACAACGTATATCCATGCGTCACATATGAGGGTTGAAGAAAATTATTATATGTATTTTAATAAATATTCCGCAAATGTGGGGAGGTAAAATCGTTGTCAACAAACATAAAAAAACCGGCCAAGTGCGGGTCGGACTCGCACACGTAGGGTTCCTTACCGTATTAAGATCGAGCAAAAAACGCCGACAAAAACACGATTCTTATATGGGGACGCCTTTAATTTGATTTCTTTATGTTATAGCGGCAATAGAAATACACAATCTGTGAAAATTCTAACTGTCTACCTATTTCGGTTCACAAGATACAGCCCACTGACAGACAGACGGATGGACGGAAGGACGGACAGCGGAGGCTTGGCAATACTCATAGGGTTCCGTTTGGCACCCTCCGGATACGGAACCCTAAAAAATGCAGTACATAGGTATTACATAATGCATAGGATACCTACAAGCAACACAAAACGAAAGTTGTGATCCAAATAATATGATTTACGAAAGCGTTATACGTACTCTTAAATGTAACGTAACCCAAAATCTCTACAATAATGCCTTAACCCTTTGACTTTCAGTGACCCATTCGTCTAATAAAACCCCTCTAATAAAAAGTTAACCTCACACAAAAAGTAACCAGCTAATAATCCATGCTGCTAGTATGTAAAGTAGAATATAATATCCGAATAAAAAAAGTAAAAGTAGCAACCTCTGTAGACAGAAGCTTTGAAAGATAAACAGATTTTGATGAGCCCGCCAAAGAGGAAGATAATTCGCAAATCGCTACCGCTGCTTGGTTAAAGCAAAGTTAAAATTGGAAAAGCCGTCTTGATGATCCGAGAAATACCTCCGGGCGAACTTTAACTTCAAACCCTTTGAAAACTGTAAAGCTGATCTACACGATAGACGTTATTGGAGAGTGTTTATGTTAACCCTTATCAATATATCTTTACGAACTACTTACTGGTCTGTAACAAGCTTATAGATCAACCGTGATACCGAAGCCAAACTTGCCGTCTACAATATGGTTGAGACTATGTAGGATAGCTCAGGAAAGTTGCTGCACAGTTTTTAACTATTATTAATAAATATAATATATTATTAAAAGCCTGTGATGTCCCTCTGCAGGGTTAGGCCTCTCTTTCCAGTTCTCTCTATTTAAAGCTGCTAAGGACCAGTTCTCATTGAAGGACTCCAGCTCATCCGGCCATGTCCGTCTGGACCTGCCACGTTGTCGCTTGCCATTAATATATCGGATAGAATAATAAGGTTCAATAACGATCCTAGATTGCTAACCGAGTTTATGTAAAAAAACAACTCCACGTAACCTTTTTCTATTCTCTAATACATATTCTATTCTACATTTAAAGTGCTTGTGAAAAGGATTTCCTAGGGTAAAAGTTTAAATAAGTTTAGGCGAGTTTCTCAGACCCCTTTTACGAGTGCAAAAGGGCAAAGAAGGCAAATGTTTATTCAAAGATTTTATAGATTCTGTGTAGTGAAAGGGAGACGCAACTAAAGTTCATAGATCTGTTGAGTGAAGAATACGCGTACTTACCGTACATGTGTGTAAGTCCGCATATGTGTACTTACAACATAGATTGTAAACCTTTGGGAAATTGTGCTAAGCAAAGTTTTTCAATATTGCTCTCATCTTTACGATCGTTTGAAGTAGTAAAGAAAAATTGATAACGATATTCCCTTTTTATTTTCTAAATTATATAACGAAACTTCACTATATTATAGGTATAAAAAGAACGTGATGCCACAATCAACATCCCAACTTTCTTGACACAAATTACGACGGATATAATTTAATCTTCGCGAACTTCGTTAATTTTATTTTTCCTTTGAATTAATTTAAAAATTCCTGCTGAGATCCTGGCAGTTATCGAACTCGGGACGTCGGAAACTTTCAACACTAGTAATATTAGCGAAGTCATTTCGAGAATTTCCGACTTTAGAATCTAGGATTGCAGACGTTAATTCTTTCACACATTGAAGGAAATCTACTTATTTAACAACTTAGTTTATACAATTTGAATAACAAAAGTTGAAATGGATATCTCAAAATCTGATTGTATTCGCGTCCGGAAATCCGATAAGCACTTAAGTTTTGGTTATTCAATTCGGCGCTCTATTCCGCTAACGTTTTTACGCGCCGCTTTACGCGGCAGTAATGCGAAACAATATCGTAAACGTAGTGTGTCGTTGAGAATCAAAGCTATAAACTGTACGTCGGTAGCAAATCGGTGAACGTGTCGCGGAGCAGGGAGACAGTAAGAAGGCTTTAGGACAAGCGACGTGCGACAAACTTTTTATTTCCCTGGGGATACACCGATCCTAGTGCCGCCCAGGTGCTCCCCGCACCGATGGAAACCTATATTATTTGTTCGAACGAAACTTTCTGGTCTCGCGTGAGATAAGTAAATTATGTTTGCGTCCCGAACGCCGCGTTGTATTCAATGTCTCGCATCGTGATTTGCTTATTTAAACTATAAATATTTATTTGCAAAAGTTCCTGAATTAAAGTTTTCGAAACTAAATTAACTCGTGAATAACTAACCTTGACATTATGTGGTCTTGTTTCTCGGTGCAAAAGTGGGTAGTCAGCAACGCCGACATTGAGCTGGAACAAGAAACCCACTTTGAAGAATTTCATATTAAACAAAGGAAGAAAAGAGATTATAAAATATTATCCGGCATTCTTCTCATATACAACCAAAGTAAAAATGAAAAAAGTTCTCAAAGAATGCGAGCAATAAAAAATTATACAAACGATCGTCATACATTACCGATATTAAGCGTTGATGAAACTGTTTTAGCGGTTCCGCACACTCCAGATATTCGAGGAAATATTGCTGAAATAAAATATACAGACTGCAAATTATTCCGACATAAAGAAGCTTGAGAGGTTTATGGTTATACCATATAATCGCAATTTAAGAGAGCGAGTGTTGGTATAAAATTGAAATACGATGGGAATTGTAAATCTTGGCTGAGACGACGATCAAACAATTGTTTGATGTTAAAATGTGGTAAGTGTTCACTGCGGCATTTGCAGCTAATAAGTTTGGTGGATTTCATTAGCAGTTCTATAGAAGTAGGTACTTATATATAAGTATCAAACTTTTAAGAAACAAAAGTCGATCAGGCCTGAGCCCTTAATAACAGATCATTTACATAACACACACATCCGATGCGTACCTACAGAGTAGGTACAGTCCCAACATTAATACTTACAAAGCAAAATGCAAAGTAACAAAAGTTAACATCACATTGTTCACGCGCTCGTTACGAACTCGAATCGAATTGGTAGCTTCGAGAATGTTTCGAGCCAAATGTGCCTGGAAGGCTGATGAATCTAATTTTTGTGTCGGGGCGCAGCGGCGCGTTTCTTATGAAAATTATGCCCCATTCGAAGGCGCGGAACAAGTTGAGAAGTTGAAATAAACTGTCCCGCCGTGACTGGCACACTGATCGAGCCTGGCGTGCGGAACGCGGCGATTCGAACGCTTATTTAAATTTCGTTTACATTGTTACCGCGACGTGTGAAACGCTCGTTTCTATTGGGGCAAATTAAAAGATGAGGTCAAAGCCTTGTCAAAAGTTTCGAGACTGAAAAAGTAAAATATCCGCTTCCACAAATTCTCTGATAACTGAATACTGTTATTTTACAGTTCTCCTAACAAAAAAACCACTGAAATGGACTTCCACATTCTTCGTTTTTCAATAAATCTAAGAATTCTTAATAATAACTTTGTAGTTTCCACACGAAGGTACAGAAAGTTTGACATGTCCTTACCCTTTATTCTTGGAAAGAATTTGGCTCTCTGAATTTCCACTATTACCTACCACTAAATGTTGTAATTCTTATTAAACCCTAACAGGCGCGGTGCAGTGAAGCAGACGGACCGCGAACATGCCATTATCACCGAGGCGGACGAAAGGATGAAAACAGGTGGCCCCACCTGAGTGGAGTGAACCGTGCAACCGCTGATAACGAGATGAAAACATGCCAATGATGTCTCTTTACAGGAAGAGAAATACCAACAACTTGGCCCAAACCTATAAATAAAGTCGTTTATTTTCGTCAGTTTAAAATTAACGTTTCACTCATTTTAGATGGAGTAATGAATTATTCAAATATAATAAATAGCCTGTGTGAAAGTAAAGACCAAACACAAAGGAAGCTAAGCTTGTCCTAAATACTGTCCTTTCCAAATTCTATGGATAAAGACAGCCATAGGCATCAGGTACTTATTTAAAGTTTACTTAGCTGAAACTGGTCTAGAGTGAGGAGCCAGACCAAGAGAGATACATCAACCCGCAGGGCACCATCTGGCGAGCTGTTATCCCGGTAGAAGTCTTGTGCCTCACCTTTGGCTTGCCTTTATTGGCCAGCTGGAGTGAACAATGACGAGGAACAGGGCTCTCACCTCTTTCTTGCCTTTATTGGCCGGTTTGAGTGGAGATAAGCAAGAGCAAACGTGCTCAGAGGAAGGAAGTATTCCCATTATTGATTGTCCCATTTTATCCATGAACATATTTTATATAAAATATTGGTCAGACAGGGGCCATAGTCTTTCCATAGTCCTAGATAACGAGTTGACTTTAGCCACCCAAACCTATAATCCAATATCTTTGTGTCCATATCCTGCAATAGTCCTACACCAACCGGGGGTTATCCTTGGGTGCACTTGCATAGTGCGAACAGGGATAATCGTCGATTGGTGCCACATTTGGTTAAACACGTCTAATGGGTCTCTGCGAGTTGGCTTCGGTCCCTCGGATGCCTTCCAAAGGTCCGGGTGTCCAAGTGTCCCGAGAAATTTCAAGAGACGTATAAATTATAATAATAAATACCTAAGCATGCACACGGGTACAAATAAATACCCAGTCTTTATAATATACCCGATACTTGCACATTACACATGGCTTAGCTTTCTGCTCACACCGCACACAAATCCAAGCGGTTCACATAATTATAGGCACAGTAGGCGATTCGGCATGTGATTCACAAGCGGGCTATGTGTTAACGCGTTGTGCAGACAAACGCGGCACACGAATCGACCGCAGCTAACGTGGGAAGAGTACATTTATTATGTCGAGTCACGGTACTCATTTGGGTATTAGAGATAAAATTAAAATTTACGCTTTGCCCAAAGCAATTTGTAACCGCCCGCTTTACTTCGCGCAGAAAATAGGCTTTGGTTTATCCTCGCTTTACATTAATTTTCATAAGTGGCTTACATTCAACGAATGCGGCTAAGGTCCGGTTAGAGAGAACGTCGCGACGGCCTGGGGAAGTCCTCCTCTCCTCCTGTCGCCTTTCACATTACACCGCTGGGATAGCCACTTAGGTTTTGCGAATTAAATGTTTTTGGTGGACTGCTCGCTTTTATTTTATGCATGAAGTTCATTTGTTAGAAATAATGGAATGTATGTAGATGCAGCAATATTATGTGAAACTTGTTGTTACGTGTGTGGCCAGTAGGAACGAGTATTTTATGTACCTACTACCTACATACACAGAATAACACAAGCAAGCTAACCTCACCTAAGCCATAAGCGTAGGTATATTAGTCAAAAGAAAGGACCGTAGAACAAGAAATGCCAAGACAATTTGTCAATGAGAATTCATTGTTGTTTGGTTTAGTGTAACCCGCTAGTGAGACTGATAAATGTCCTTTCAGAGTGCGCCGTCAGTCAAATCGCGGTTGCCTGCCCACAAGATATATTGTGGACCCAAGGCTCGTCCTTGTGGAACACCCGACCCTGACGTTACTTTAAAATTAACCGTTTCAGTGATTATTTACTTAATAAGTGACGAAATGTCGAACAGTTATGTTGGATACATAGTATGGTCCAACTCTCGTAGGAGTTTGGACGAATTAGCCGTACTGAAATGTCACAAGACCGCATGAAACATAAAAGTTGAATATTTTTTAAATATCTTGCGATTCCTTGCCCAAATTCTTCGTTAAATATCGAGCCGTATGTAGAAAAAGATTCCGAAGAGACCGTTGGGGTTGGGAGGAGCTTTCCAATTGTCCCATGTTTCTCGTGTGCTGACCAAGTTAGTTTTGTCAATCATATTAAACACGTAACGTACATACGTTTTTTTTTTTTTTTTATTATTCTCTCTAAAAGTATGTTACACAAAAATCTGTGCTGAGTCCTCTTGCGTGTTATGTTACAGGCTTACGCCACCTACTCATCCCAGAACAAAGGCCATAGGTTGATTGCCAATCAATCACCCCAATATCGGCGTCTGACACTTACCTCTTCAGTGGCCAAGCTTTAATTATTTCGTTGTAAGCATAAAACTATTCACTCACTTTGACGTGGGTTACGTTTAATTTGCGAATGCTAACAGTTTTGGAAGCGTTTTCGACTTAGGGCGACCGCAGCAAGCATCGGAGGCTGAACAAGAACAAACAAAGTAATTAAACACATCAAACGTTTCAAATTGAAGCTGTGACTCAAAGCGCGGCCGCTGCGGAGAAATGGCAACGGTCACGGTTTAGATTACGAGCCGGCGGGATCACAAAGCACATCACGATTACACGAATTATTATGAATAGCTAAGAGAAAACCGCTCCTCTACCGAACTTGGCTATTACTACACATACGAAATTCTAAGGTGGTTTTGCCGAATCGTCAGTTTTGGTTCTTAATGTCTACTATTAAGTGAGACCTTAGCTTCTTGATACTTGAATAAAAAGTTTAAAATGCGAAATCATATTATACTCTACCTTCCTTGTATTTAAGAAATTTCTTTACGAAACTAAATGTGTTATTTTCTAGAAACCTCAACTATTCGTATTCAAAAAGAGATTTTTAAAATAAAAGTATAAAAACTAAAACCCAACTACGGCAAAAAAGTCAACTAATAAGGTATAAACAAGTCATCTCAGACAGACAAATTAAAAATCCGGAGTCACACGTTTTAGGTCATAAATCGAATAGATTACGTGTGACTCCGGATTTTTAATTTGTCTGTCTGAGATGACTTGTTTATACCTTTTTAGTTGACTTTTTTGCCGTAGTTGGGTTTTAGTTTTTATACTTTTATTTTTATTTGAATTATTTTGGGCTAATAATATATATATATTTGAAATGTGCTAATTAAGCCCTTTCATTTGATACCCAACATGGTACCAATAAAAAAACTTTTTTTTTAGTTCATGACTGTTTGTCCTCTAGAGGGCGCCATATTCAATTTAATGTGACTTCACATAGCTTATAACCAGCGGACGACCAAGACGCTTCAAATGATACCCCATTTGTCAAATTATGATGAGTAGTTTAAAAGTTATGAGGGAACAAATGAACATACATACATACATACATAAATACTTACATACATACATACCGGTCAAAATCATAACCCTCCTTTTTGCTTCGCCGTAGTCGGGTAAAAATCATAACCCTCCTTTTTGCTTCGCCGTAGTCGGGTAAAAAGTATTACCAGTACGACATTAAATAAAGATAGAAGACACTTCTTTGTCTTAAATCAGACCGATGTAAAAATAAATTACTCTACACAGTCTAAACAGAAAATTGTGGCGCAATTCGGTCAGAGTAAAAGATACAGAGAGGAGCTTAATGGTTCTAAACACAGCTTGAACAGAAGCCGACCACAACCAACTAAATACATAGACTTATGTACGTCCTGTGACTAGGTTTACTAATAATACCTACCTATTCATTTTATGTTGGAAATATTGTCCTTCAAAAGTGGCATAATATTAATTGAATAGACGATAAAATGATACAAGTATTTTGTTAGAAAATGTGATGATAATCTTTCTACAAATGAAAAATTATCTCAATAGGGGTGTCTTTTGCGATCCTAAATCTCTTAAAAGTGTGATTTATAAAATGGCTGTCAAATACGGTCGTCCAAAATTATAGCAAACGTTAAATATATACAGCTGCAATCTAAACAAATACGTTGCAATGCATAGATCGGCACTTCGATAACCGCGATTAGGCTAATGCCAACGTTTTCACGAATAAATAACTACTAGTATTAACTACAATATGCTGTAAGCATACGATGTTATAGTTCAAGTATACAGGGTTATTGGTTATATGTCGGCAATCCATTAGGATGTAGGAGAGGTCATTTACAACCAAATGACCTCTTTTGACTCATGTGCAAGAGTCATTTGACATTTTACATTTTTATTTCATTCATTTTTTAATATAAAAAAAATGTCAAATTACTCGAAAATGGTTGACATTAGCATAGGGGTCACGAGGGGTCATTTGGTTGCAAATTACCTCTCCTACGTCCCCTAATCAGATTACCGACATTTATCCAATAACCCCGTATATTAGATACGTGATTTGTGTAACAGCCGATTTTTTCTAAAAATCTCACTATGAAAACTTAGGTGTAGTGAACTGTGACAATGACATGGTGGAATGACAGATTATTTCACACTTACCTTGATCTGTTCCCTTTTTTTAAGGACATATTTCTGTTTCATTCATCAACAGGAACTGCGAATGATAATTATAATAATCGTTTCGACGTGCATCAGTTCCCATTAAAACAAGATGAAAACTTTAATAACATGACGGTGATATTATCATTTATTCAGTTTTATATGAATTTTATAAAACATCCTTTACTACTTTAGCACTGAAAATAATTCTTACATTTCCTGATGAATTTGTCTTTGTTGAATCTGATAGTTCAGTACAGTATAGACGTACTAGCGACCCGCCGAACTAAATGTTAGTGAAAACTGCATCAATATCCGTTGCGTAGTTTAGAAGAACAACGTTGTCACGCAGGCAGACGCGAAAAACGATTTTAATTTATAATATGTTTGGATATAATAGATAGATAGTCAGTAAAGCATGTGAATCCGAATAACGATGATTCTATTCGACCCTGCGGTCACCAGCACCAATCTGCTTGCGCTGCATGGTCACTGCGGCAGTGCACTGCAATATGCTGAGTTGATTGATTGATTGATTCTAGTCGACATAGACCACACAAGACCACATAGTAACAACAAAAAACATTCTACTTTTTTTTATTTTTACTCTGGAATTTAAAAAAGTACCATCTCGAAACTTTTTCTTTCATTTGACTTATTTTAGTTTAGGTGAGAAATACATAAATAGTACCATAGAATTAATAAGTAGGTACTATAGTTTAACTATCCTAATTCCATGTTGACAAACAAAAGTAACAAATTCTAATTTCAAAATTTATTTAAGAATAAAAATGGCCAGTTCAGACATTTATTCCGACGAACGTTTAAGCCGCGGTCAGACCTACTCGAGAGGACTCGCGGGATGGACCCACAGACATTTATAAAGCAATTTAACCACGCCCAGACGTCTTGACCTGTCTGTGTGGAGTGAGACTTGTAATGGGGCTGTTTTAACTAATGATTGTGGTTAGGAATTGTAAGTGGATGTATTAGATTTGGGGGCGGCACAAAACATAAGTACCACTAGATAACTTAACAGCTCATCTGTTAATTTATCTGGTTTTAAGAGTTTCGTAGCCAAACGGCTAAATCAGAACCCTTATTTTTTTTAACACATATACGCTGGCGATTATTCGCACATAAAGGTATAATTGGCTTGAATTGAAACTCTGCCTACCTAAAAACCTATAAAAACTCTCTTATCTCAGAAACCCTGAGTTTGTTTTTCCATCTCTTGTTATCCTGAGTCAGGACGCCAAGAAAAGGGAAAAAAGGGAAATAAAATATTGGTGGTAAGAGATTGGGCAGTATCAATAGCGAACGACAAACCTTAAGAAGATTATAAAATAGGGTAGGGGCAGAGCATGTGTATGAATGCCCCAACCCCAAGTTCGGCCTAAGATATTGATAAGCTGTTATTACGTGTTAATAAGCTTGATCCGTAATTTGAGTGATTGTAGGACAAATCCTCTTCGACCGACTGCTTAGATTGATGGTCATCTAAATTTAACGCCTAATCCCTCAGCTTCGGAAGCGATATTGCCATTAACGGATAATTATAATGGGCGGTGCAATTGAATAGTTTATGAAATCGATTTACAGAGTAGGTATGGCGTTATGAGTCTAAAGCTAGTGTGCTCTAAGACTGCGGTGCCAGATAGCTTTCGCGATTTGCCATTGAACGTCACTGAAACGTTATTTACGAAAGTAAGTTGCTGTGGTTCCAGCGTCTTTTGGCACCGTAAAGTCATACCCCGGGTGCCATCATTTTCAGGACGGCAGGCGTCACTGCGGCCGTTATGTGACGGCCACCGCTCTTCTAGGAAACCGTAACTTTATCCCTGAAAGTGGCCCCCTTCGGTTATGATGAACAACCGGTGATTTTTGTATTATTTCCTCATGGCGTAAAGTGAACCCTATGTTGAAAGCCTCTACTGAAAGAATCCAGCCAGTTCAGTTGATGTTTTGTTCTATTGTTCTAATTTTGAAAATCCGAATCAATGCAAAAAAAAAAAAAACAATTGGTAAAATCTAAACTATCCTAGACTCTATAACAAAGGAGGCATGAGTCGTATTAAGCCAACATACAACCTATCAGAAACCTAATTCACACAGTAGTAATTACTAATAACGAGGCATCGCGGCAGGCAATAGGTATATTTTATCGGATTACACACACGTTATCAAGCTCGCCGGCACACACCCTCAACATTTATCGATGATGTACTAACACCCTTATAACATTACTTGTCGTCGTCAACCATTATCGTCTTAGGGATAAAGCTGTGAAATGTAGCAGCCCTTTTTTATTTATTTTTCCTAGTATAGCGGCCATTGGGTGTGTTCCTATTTATTTACACAGTGATGCCAAAATAGCTCGTTAATATTCGTAAAACCCTCAAAAACATGTATACATCGACAACAATTCATGTTCAATAATACTATAGGTACCAATGTATAGCTACAATTAAGTACCGAATTTGTAATGTTTTGTAGCTACATATTGATACAATAATATGGAACAAAGATTGTAGAAAATTAAATGAATTCTTGTCGATGCGCGATTGATCTTTTTGACGCCGGCTGTACCTAAACAGTTCTATATAACTGTTTATAGGCCAAATTATTTTCAATACTTTTTCGTTATAAAGCAGAAAAAAATAAAAGTATAAAAACTAAAATCAATCTACGGATTTTTAATTTGTCTGTCTGAGATGACTTGTAGTTATACCTTTTTTAGTTGACTTCTTTGCCGTAGTTGGGTTTTAGTTTTTATACTTTTATTTTTATTTAAACTATTTTGGGGATAAAGTATATTTTTGAAATGTACTAATTAAGCCCTTTCATTTGAGACGCAAAAAAAGAAGTTTTTTTAATGGTGCCTCATTAAAAAAAACTTCTTTTTTTTAGTTCATGACTTTTTGTCCTCTAGAGAACGCCATATTCAATTTAATGTGACGTCACATGGCCTTTAACCAGCGGACGTCCGAGACGCTTCCACCGATACCCCATTTGTCAAATTATGAAGAGTAGTTTAGAAGTTATGAATGTATGAACAGACATACATAAAAATCACAATCGTCAAAATCATAACCCTCCTTTTTGCTTCGCCGTAGTCGGGTAAAAATAAACTCCTATCACAGAAGATATTACAACTCGTTAACTGCCAAATGTTTGGAATATAGGAAAGCTGTTAATATTAGTTACGTCCTTATCTCAATAAAGTTTAGACTGAAGATTTCGACAACAAAATAATAAAATGTTTTCTCTCTTTACCTCCTGAATTTGGTCACAGTTGCTGTGAGTTTTAAAAACGTATTTTTAACGTTCCTCTTTCAATACACGTCTAGTAACTCTAATCTAGGGTTGATAATTATGTTTTTAAAGATTGAATTCAGATAAAGATATATTTATTGCATAACTGTGTACATCTTTACATACCGAGACTCCTCCACCTCGGAGGTTAAGCCGTTGGACCCGGCTGTCATTCGTGGATGTTTGACAGTCGTTACGGGTCGTCAGAAGCCTGAAAGTCTGACAACCAGTCTTACCAAAGGGTATCGTTTTACCCAGTTACTAGGTTGTGGAGATCAGACAAGCAGTCGCTCCATGTAAATTAGCGGTCTTTAGCAGCATCCGTCGTAGCAACTTTGTACATCAGTTCTTATTTTAGTAATACCTTCGTTTCTTTTTTATGTATTTTTACTATTTAACTTGTATGCGTCAGCCCTACTCTAAAGCCTCGCGGCCCCCGCTTTGTACGGCCTTTGATTGACAGACGACGATCCAAAAATTGTTTTAGACAACAATTTTATTGACGTCAAATATTACACTTTGGTTTGTCCAATGAATTTGATCAAGCGCAATAAAGCCCAAAACTTCTAAGTTTCAAAGGGCTGGATAGTGATTTTGAAAGCTTAAATAGTTGTGTTTATATTGTCGGACTATAATTTCAGGGTATATAGAAGTCTATGATTTCAGGTAAATAAAAAGAGCTGCGTCAAAAATATATTTTAAACATTCAAAAAAACCTAGACAAGGTTAAAAAAAAACTACTACTAATTTATATACTCGGAGATTTCAATTCAAAACAGATCTCCTTGAAAATCTTTCCACGCTCATTGCTTAGTAAAAATCAAATTGATATAAGAATTATCTTAATTTTATTACAAGGCAAATACTGCATAGGTACCTCTAAGCACACAATAGACACCGATTCCAATAATACAGCCATAACCATCATATAAATATTGACAACAAAATCCTTACAAAGGCGCTCTATAACTTAGTCGAACCGCAGCACCACACAACAAGGATCTAATCAGGTTATATACTGCAGCAATATTTACCGACAATTTAAATATTGGACACTGGCCACTTTATCTTGGCATACGGTAAAATAACGAACTAAATTCTAATGTATTGCGTTTGACGTAACGCTGACGTTTGCTGTCAAAAGCAGCGCCGTCATGATAGATCAAGTTATACTGGGCGTTCTGTAGGCTTGTGGGTAAGCTGCGGACAGCGATGTGAGTCCGAGGGTCCGCTGACACGGCTCTACCCCTGACTAATGCGGGGCATTAATATTCCCGGTAATTAATTGTTTGCATGTCCACCGAAGAAACGTCCCGTCTCATGAATTCTCTCGTATAATTTAAATTAACGGACGGAGGCTACTCCACACGGACGCGAACAAAAATTATGATCTAACTGTCGTGCAACAATTGTTTCTAATCTGTTTGTAAAGGGTTACAGATTAATGTATTTCATAAATAAAGGAACGCTTGAGTTTGCGTAAATAAACTGGTATCTTCTAGATTAGAGTATGCATTTAAAATTGAACAGATATTAATGAACTGTTCTTACCAAGCCAGAATGTACTTTTCACCTCAGCTTTAGGTAATAATTATGTTCTCGCTGCTGAGGTGAAAAGTTGTATGTGTTACACGAGACCAAAGTTGTTTGCATCTCGTGTCTTTGTAGAATCACTCGCTACACTCGCGAAGGATTCAAAATCAACACTCGCAGCAAAAACCCAATTTTGCTGTCTTGTTGCACAAATAACTATTGTTATTAATTTAGGTATTTTGAACTGGCAAACGTTCTTTTATACCTTTTACAGACACTCTTTAGCATTCTGGATGTCAAACGAAACCGTATTACTAAGCCTCCGCTGTTCGTGCGTCCGTCTGTCTGTCAGTGGGCGGGTATCTCATGAACCGTAATAGGTAGACAGTTGAAATCACAGATTGTGTATTTCTATTGCCGGTATAACATCAAAAAATAAAAACAAGACACATGTAAACTGTCACTAAAGTAAAAACGTAGTGTTGAATATTGTACGGTGGTACGGAACCCTTCGTGTGTCAGTCTGACTCGCACTTGGAAAATTTTCTGAGACATGCATTCACAGATCTGGAAAAAACATACTGAATGCTATCTTATTTTTTTTTGTAGATCTAGGGGCTCCAGCCAGATGAACTAGTGTACTAGAAATGCCAATAATGGTAGGTATAAAAATGGTTATTATTTTTACCCGTGAGATATTTTTCGATGGCATCTGAAGCCAAGTCAGAGGCCCATGGGTGACATAAAAACTCTGACACCAGGTCACTAATCACACGAAAGAGAGAGATTTGTTTTTTCAATTTTATTGCAAGAGAATGGAAAGCAATCGGAAGGTTGATTTACCTGGAAAATTCATAACATAGGTATTCCATTTTCATCATACTATCGAAGAAAAAATACATAAATCTCGTGAGTGAAGCTCTGAATGGGTTAGTGGTAAAACAAGACTATTGAACTTGTAAAACAGAACGAAGGTAATTTTGTCCACTCGATACGGATGTTCGCCCATTGCTTCCGTGGGAGTACCCTCGAGCGGGATGGATCGTAAAATATACGACACTTCAATATGTATGGGTGAAAGCAGCCCGTTTACTGCCCACTTAGAAAAAAATGCTGGCTTAATTCAGCACGTCATTTTCCCTTCCCCCTCCCTCCATAAATACGAGCGATTCATGCGATTTGATGGCGGAACACTTGAACCGGTAAAGACTCCGAAGGGGTAATTAGCTTTTACCTCTGTATTTTATACTGCAAAAAAAAATGTTGTTCAGAAATCATTCTATGCGCGTCCACAATCTCGTCAGCATATTTTCTTTCGTTGTAGAATGTTTGCGAAAAGGACTCGCATTTCTATTAACATTAGCATAATTTGAAATGGAAACGTTATTTCTTTGATACTCTCGTTTCTATGTAAATCGTATAATCTTAAAGCTTTTAGTATAAAATTAATTCTTGTATCTACTTATTGAACCACACTAGAGAAATAAAGATGTATGTAAAAGCAAGCGAGTAAAAATATAACAGCAGTGTGATGCGAGGCAACGAGGCCATGTTCCTTTCAATAACACGTTATATTCGGTACACGTCATCGATTTCCTACTCGAGCGGCGATCTGGACAATGAAAGGAAGAAGTGTGGTTCCGAGGCGGGCGAGCACAAAGGAGTACATACCTGCCGTGGAAAAATAGTGACGGTATGAAAGTGTACGTCATGCGGACGATCATATGCGGCCCTTTGGCGCACCGTCTGCAAAAACACCGACATAATAAAACTGATTCTTCCTATTTTTCTGTTCACTTTTGAACGGTTTTGCGTCAACACACGGAATCGTGGAATATTTGTGGCCAAAATCTATTCCGACGAGTGGTTTTTGGAATTCAATGTACGATGTATTTCCGTCCTTTCTAAACGCAGTGAGTACTTTTAATGGTAATAGCGTTGGTTTTGATAGTAATAGCGTGACACTACGGCTGTATCGAGGAACAGCATGTACAGTTTAGAGCTAAAAGTGAGCACTCAATGTTTATTCGCTCGTCTCCTAAAAGCTGTTTTGTGTTCAGACAAAATTTACGAGCTGCAAGTAAATACTGGAGTAGTACGAAAGTCACTGAACCTTTCTAATATCAGATTAGTAGCTCGTTTTCATGAACGCCACTATCCACTTTATAGAATACTAAAACAATATTTTGATATTTTATTATTTACCGAAAGAACTAAAAAAACACACTTTAACGTTAACCGCGGCTTGCTTTACAGACGTCAGAGTTTCACAACATATATTATGTTTATCTTTCACTCACACTGGAGTACCTCCCCTTATTCTCTAGCCTTATTCTCTTTTTTTCCAGTCGGTGTCAGTGATCGGCGTCAGAGCTTAAAAGCCTCGATACAAAGGGAAACACACATCCGGCCTCAGGACTATTGTGGACCGACCTCGCTCCGCAGACCTCTTCGAGACGCCGTGTCGCATCGCCTCCTCCTTAACACAGGTTCTATAAAAAAAGTTTGCTGTAGACAATTTTGAGTTATTTAAATTCGACAACCATTTTAACAGGATGCATCTTATTTTATTGTATTTCTGTGAATCTACACGAGTCTCCACTATTTCATGTTTGATGAATTAGGAAACATTATAAAAAGTATTTTAATACGTATTCAGATCTCACATCTCACACAAAAAAAAAACTAGTGAAAACTACCGGTTACCTTTCATACAGTTCTGGGTGTATTAATTAAACACGTCCGAAACGTTCGGTAAACCACTAATAAAATTCATATTAAAACGCACAGTGTAACAAATATACGGACCTTGTGTCAACTTCAAATATTAACATCGAAAACATTTTAGTTTAAAAAACGCTTTTTATTGTAACCGAAAAAGTTGCCTAAGCTTGTGTACTATGTGTCAATAAACACAACAATCGCTCTGACCCTAAACAAATGCCAAATAAACTCAATTAAATAAACATCACATATACTTTATGCCCATTGAACATGGACTGGCCTACGTATTTACAAAACTCGACCTCATATGTGTACAAATTCATTTCAAAGGAATTTCTAAACAACCGGATCCCGAGTTCCCAATGGTATTCCAACAAAGCCTGGAAGTTGTAGAGGTATTCCAAATTGTTTACAAAATTCAATCCTAAAGCTTCGAGCCAGATTAAATCTAATTTCAACTTCAAGGTAAGTCTGAAATAAGTCTTCATAAAAGCGGAACCCTTTGATTTAACCCTTCTCGAAGTTGAGCTTGCTGATTGCCCGAAAGTTAGTCTCGCTTGTATTTCACGTTGTCTTTTTTCTCAGGAAAAAACAAATCGAAAACAAGCAAGTAAGTAATGGCTTAAAAGTGACTTCTGGGATCGAGACCGGTGCGTCGCGGATCCGGGGGTTAACGGGTGCCTCTCGAAACGTCTTAGCGTAGCGATTACACGCTGCCACTCACGTAATCACTTCGCCTTGTTTGCTGTACTGTTATCCCTTACTAAACTTGTTTGATATTTTCTGACTGCATTGACAGAAATATTTTATATGAATAATATTGTTTTTTTAGAGTAAATAGAAAATTGAGTAAAGTGAAATATAATTCTGTGTTACGTGTTCGAGCTACACAGTAAAATTAGTTATTACGACAAATTCATACAAAAATATATCATTATCCAAGAAAATTATTCCTTTTCGCCTAGTATACGCTTTCGAAAACCAATGGGTACTCCGAGCTCCAAATAGGACCCAAAGGAGCGTTCATTTTTGTAACGCTTCATTTGCAACCCAACTTTTAAGTAGTTGAAGCTCGCTCGCTACCTGTTTCCTCAAAACAAATACTTAGTAGCTAGGCAGCTTTCTACTCTATCCTCAACTAAATGTTACGGGAGAAAATTTCGCAAACTTGTAAATAAATTTCAAAGTTAAAAATGAGATAAAGTAAATAAGAAAGTAGTTAAACGGGACTTTTTTATTTATTTTTTATTTTGTTCGTAAACATATATCGCACTAGCGAAAGCAAAACATTAAACCTTAGAAGAGAAAATGGAACACTGCTTATGTAATAAGTAACAGTCGATTGAAAACCTAAATAATAATTAGTCACTACTATTAAATAAAGAACACAACTGAACATAACTGGAGAAATGTGGGTGTACTATGGTACCCTACACCTCTGCCTAACCTTTTAAACAAAACAAGCGTCATGTTATGTACGACGACATATTACGTTCAATTAATTTCTATTTACTTAATTATTTTAAAGCATGCTACTTTTCATATGAGATTAAATTGTTGTGCCCGACAGGGACTGTCGAACTGTGAACTTTGTTGCTATTATTTTAAGATCTTGTACACACATGAGATTTGCAGTAAAAATTTGAATCGAATTGAATATGTTAGGTGTTACTTCTAGTAAATAGTAGTTAAAAAATAACTTCTTATATTCAGCGTATATATATTACGATTACAAAATATAAAGCATCCTCCAGACACTACAAGTATAACGAATTGAACAACCATGATTTTCCACTGAAAAGCTGGACACTCTTTCGTAATTTTTGTACGTAACTAAATATATACAAATATATGCTAAGCAAGCAACTACATATAGATATGACATTAATGCACTGACTTTTATCCTTATACAATGTGTAAAAAACACCATGTTCGATCAAAAAGGGGCTCGTATTGTCAAAAATTAGTAAAAAATCTTATTATTATTGAAAATAAAAATGTTATTGCTATTTAAAATTCGTGAATTTAGGAAGAAAATGACCCCAATTTCATTCAACATTACATTTAAAAAAACAAAAACCGCTACACAACGGCCGCCCGCAACCCTTGGTGGATTACAAGGTAAAATTCCCCGTTAAAAAACATCGGGGATTACCTATAAATTTTCTGAAAATGACGACAAAGACTCTTATCAAGATACTTAACAACACCCTCACGGATCGGACAGTGTTTTTTTTAACTTATTGTATAGATATAAATTTAAATACAGCTTCTCTATTAAATTTTCGAATTTGCTAGAAATTTTATCTAACTATCAAAATAATCAAATTTTATGTGTATCAAATTATAATCCTTCTTAACTTTTAATTCAAATGTTAATTTAGTAATCCGTGTATTTTTCAATATAATTTATTAATCCAAATAAAATTAATCTAATATATGCATACATATATGCATGAGTCGTGTTGTACGCCTATAAGTGACATTATGTTTACACAGAACGCAGAACCTATGTAAAATGTATTGTAAATATGTGGTTGGTGTTGTAAATAAATAAATCTATCACCCTAAAACACCCCAGAAAATAAAAACAGACAATGCCAATGCACCTAATAATTCGCCAACAAAGAATAGCAACACAAATATTTGTGAAGTGCGCTCGTATTTCACACATGAGCTGCCGACAATGTTCTAAGCATCGGAGTTATGAATCTAAACCGGAGGTTGACTGCCGGCAGCCCGGAACCGGATGGGATTCAGCAATTGACGCGAGTCCCGCTGAGAACCTCTCTGATCATACTCGTATATATATTTTAAAAGGAGATATTGACACTGAGTTTATGTGACATGCTTGGAGGAGGTTAGAAGGGAGTTTCTAATTTAGAAAAAAATGTTGTGTATTGACAGTGTGTTGCATGTGAAATTATCGTGCACAATATTGAATAAAGCCAATCTAAAAATTGATTATGTAACATCTCACCGTTTAAACTAAACTCCACTGTTGAACATGAGTCGTCTTCAATGTTATCATTATCAACACATTTAGCAGACGAACTGATGATCGTAGTATCTATCCATCGCGACTACAAAAAAAATATGAAGAATTTTATTAGTTTATTTTTTTTACTCCTTAGGAATAGTTAAGCGGAACAGGTTACTAAATATATCTACGTCTATTGTATTTTTATAAAACATAAAGAGTTAACATGACTTTATTAAAAAAAACACATCTAAGTTTTTAAAACTTTTTATCCCACAGCTAATAATGATTTTGGCGAATCCGGCATTCACACAATAAAAAATCGTAACGACAAAAGGGAAAAGTTTATTTATGACAAGTTTATTGCATGCTTGATAACACCAACTTTAAAGCAAGTAAACGTAAAAAAGTTTTCTGTAATATTACTTCCAGTTGGGCAGAATATTATGTCTGTCTAAAGTACCTACCTATACTGAAACACGGCAACAGGATTTCATAAAGTATCTCAAAATGAGCTAAACTCAAGACAACAGGCGTATTTAAGTAGTTGAAGCTAAACGAACTTACAAATGTGTCGCATCTATTAGATAACAATCGGTAAGTCGACACCCTGGTTAGAAATCTTGTGCTTCAAAAACCTTTTGCTACAAAACTTGTTGCTAGGACTGTGCTACGAGGAATTCAAATTAATTTTCACTTTCCCGTTACAAGAAAGCACTATACATTGGTTTCTAAACAAAAGTTGGCTGATAAATATGGCTATGCTACGCAGGTGGCTACGAAGGTTGCTACGGAGGTTGCTACGAAGTACGCTACGATGGTTGCTACGAAGTATGCTACGATGGTTGCTACGAAGTTCGCTACGAACTATGCTACGAAATACTAATAGTAGTAAAATATACTCTTCAACATAAAATTCAACCACTTAGCACAAGTAGTTAACCATTGCAGACAGACATCCCCCGGTACCGGTATTATCCTGAGCATGTGCTCATCGAGCGCGAGACATCGAAACTGTTTACACGTAGAACCATAAAGTAAATAATACCGGCAAGGGCGGGTCGGCAGCGTGACTTGGCGGTTCCGTACCGTTAAAAAACTTATTTTTTGTGATTAGATAGGGAGATAATGCAAAAATTAAAAGAGAAATGCATAAAATCTAATTTTCTAAGGCGCCGGAAGTACATACCGTTTATTTACGAGTCAATATCCCAAGATTTTTGAGGCAGTTATTTTTTTTTGTTGCAAAAACTAATTTTTATGTACAGAAAACTTAGTTCCGTGTATGATTTATTATTATTGTCTTTTAAATGTCTGTTACAATTACAACTCTCGGGTCCCTGGGGTCCCGGAGCTTAGGAAGGCGTACGAGGGGCCGAAGCCAACTCGCAGAGGCTCATTAGACATTTTTATTGAAATGAGGCACTATTATTTAATACTTCAAGCACAGAAATGTACAGAGGCGGACTTAATGCCATACGCATTTTCTACCAGTCAACCTTTGGGTGATGCAGAGATAAACAGTAGTAGGTATAATTACGAAAAATTGAGGAATAAAAAAATATTCAAATATAGAGTTACTCATACGGCTATAATATACAGGTTGGCCGGAACATTAACGTCCAAAAAAAAAAAAAATTTGTTCCCTCGTATCGTGGGGTATCTACGATACGATATGCGAGGGATCTAAATTTTATTTTTGCCTGTATATGCCTAATTATTTATGTAAATATAAACACAAATAAATATATACAAATACACGAATATAGTACTAAAACAAAAATGACCAACAGTGAATACGACTTTACTAAAGAGACATTAAATTGATGCCCACGAAAAACGTATAAGGGTTCCCCGTGTTCCATTGTTCGATCTGGAACCCTAAAAGAAACAATGCGGTCGGCTGGCTGTCGTATTGCTCCATTTTACGCGACGCATTTAGAATCGCTTCCACTTTAATGTGGGCTTTACTGCAATGTGCATCGACAATAGGTAATTTTACCGCTCCGCTTTGGAAAGAGAGGTTTTGTCGAACAATACTTAACTGATTCGGTCTACCACTTAATGTTATGGCCTAGAGGTACGTTGATAGCTTCTGTGCAATGCCGTGGTTGAGTTTATGTGCAGTTGCGTGTGCCAGACAAAAGAAATTTCAATAAGGCCCGAAAGTACTTAAAAGGGGTAATAAAAACAAGGACTCTACTTGCAGTTACATGAATACCTATTCAATTTACAAAAAAGGTGCAGTTCAGACTATTTTCAACTGACTGCAATCCCACACATTCGCCACTATAATACCACATTAATCAGTTAAAAGACACTGAACGAGACACAATAGAAGTTTTATTGTTATTACGTCTTACGTTTAGTGTCAGCAAAGCTACGCAAACCATCCTCCTCCAAGTCTTATTTTAATCCGACTACAGCTCCCTATTTATTTATTATTTCTATAAACAATACCCCGTTCTGACGTTTCTGCCGAAGCGCACCTCCCATCAATAAGGGTCAATAATTTGCCTCTTATTTTATTTACAGCCCTACGGTCTTGTACTGACAGATGGGGCAATCAGCCCGACCCTGGGCGATGCTGACGCAGATTTCACACCAAGTTCTCACCCTGACAGGGGAATTTATTTATCACGTTGTAAATCCACTCATCTTGTTTATGTGCTACTACTGCATGTGGAAACTGGAATATTCGATTTCTTTCCAGAGTTTCAGATGAGATATTGTGACGTCATGGGAGACAGGAATTTCTTTCTATACAATCTGTGAGCTTTTGTGACAAAAATGACGAACTTCCATACAAACACTTTCATCCCCTATTGAACCCCTTTGGGGGATAAATTTTCAAAGTGCTCGTCTTGTTTACGAAATAAACTCTTGTACAAAACATCCTTCTAGATCTTCTATGCTAGTTATGCGTTATCTGTCAGTAAGTTTAAGATTTTCATGCAGGTATTTATCTACATTCAGTTTCTCATTCTAAGGGAAAACTACAAAACCGAATTCTCTGCGTATCCTTAGGTCGAATAGTTAAATTCGAAAATCTTTGCAATATTACAAAATGCTTACCGTGCATTATAGTGCTTTAAAAGTATACGCATTCCAAGCATCCCTAAACTTACAAAAGAACATAATCTGAACTACCAAGGCACTAATCTTTATACGAGAACGAATCAAATGAAAGGAGAGTTATCCCCGAACGTGTGGGGGGTGACGACTGCCCCACCTGTTCTCGACAAGCTGATTTAAAGCCACGGCTGCTAATAAAATAAGCTGCCTAATAAGACCCTGATAGCACCCGGTTAGAGCTTCCTAGTGGGCATAACGATAATTTTACTGACACTTAATCGATTTAAATTGAATACATATTTTCAGTGCTTTTTATATTAATGAGAATATACAGGGTGAAAATAAATTAACTAACAAAACTTCGCAAATGTGATAGGTATCGATATTTAATGACGTTTTCACAAAAAATTCTATTTTCTAAACTCAACTGATAACCGGGTCAATGACCACTAGACGGTCACGGCGATGCCTGCGAATTAATTTTTATATTATTTAATCATATTTATTCAGAGAATTAATTATATTTGTTGTATTATATTCTGAGTACTGTCTATTTTATTCTATTTTATTACCTATTTGATATGTACAAATCACTGAACCTGACTTGGTTTCCGTACCTACGTCTTTTTCGAGTGACCACTGAAAATCAGCGGAGTTCTGTGGGTCCTCTATAGCACAGCATCATGCTGAGTGGAAGCCTTCTTGTCACAGTCATGACGTGCAGCTGTCTAAACTATTTCTGTTTTTTGCTCGTGATTTCATGTGCTTAGATCTATTTTGTATAATATTGCTGATTAATTTTATACAGTTGTATGCACGTATTCATGTGACAAATAAACCTATTTTTCCTTTCTTTTTTCGTTCTAGTAGTCGCTTATGTAAATTATTACTTTCAAAAATGTTTTTTTTTATTGTCATTAGATAGACCCGTCACGTCTGCGAAGTTTCGCCAGCTAATTTAATTTGACCCCGTATTAACGAGTAAGAACGATAAAGTCACTTAGATCAGTTTTGAATACTGAGAACTCTGATTTACGGAACAAAAGGACTGAGAAGTTATCAATTTACTTTCCTCTCTCTATTTTCACTATAGTAACCTTTAGTCAACCTCAAATCAGTGGTAGCAATTTGACATTGACAGCGGCTTTATGTCTTAGCAATAAGGGTGATTTTCGTAGTGGCTAGTGTTACCACTGATGTGCGGTTGACTGTACCTTCATACCTCAAAACAGGCAACAATGAATCAGTTACAGAAAAACCATACAGTTTGCATATTTGACGTTAGATACTATCAACCAATCATCACAAGACCGCGAAGAGCCCTCAATATTCACTTAAACCCAGAGCATGTTTCTCGAATGCTCGATATCGACACGGCTCGTCACTCGCGATCCCGACCCGGGATCAGGCGCACGTCGACACTTTTCACCCCATTTGGGGCGGTTTTTACGACACCCACTCATCCGGGTGGCCCTTTCACAACAAACAGTGAGATCAAACGTTTTCGTCTGAATACTAGCATCGTACGATGATTGTCGTTTTTAAATCATTGTCGTAGTGCTTGCTTTGTATGGGACCAGGTTTCGGGTTTTTTTAAATGTTAGCAGGTACCTACAGTTGTTTTAGAATAGAATAGTTTTCATCTTTTTTTATTCTTCTTTCTTCTGCTTCCTTTTTTTTTTTTCTCACGTACCTATAAGTTTTATTTATTTGTTTTCTAGGAGACTTGACTAGTAACGTAATCTAATCTAACGTAGTCATACATCTAAGTATAGCATATGAGAAAAAACACCGTTCATTGAAGTATACCTATCCACTGTGATATAGTTAGGTATAGTCGTCTTCGTAATTGCTTTACCAGTTACAACCCCAAGGTTGAACGCATCTCTAAACGTCAAAGTCCATTTTGAATAAGTAAGTACATACTTGATTTTTACTTTAAAACCAGTGTACCCGTTAAAAAGAAGTTATTTGGGAGTAAATTGATTCAGGCGTGACTTGGCGGAAATCCATTATAAAATACAATAGCCGTAGATATATTTAGTAAACTATTCCGCTTTACTATTCTTAAAGAGTCTTAAAAAACCCTGTAAGAAATCTACACGTGTTTCACCTCTCAACACGGTATCCTCAGGATGACGATTGACGTTATTTGGGAGTTTTCGCCAATGCGGTTATGCAATTACGAGATCATCTATACCTAAACCTATGCCCAAGAAAACCCAAAGGCAATCCCAATAAAATTCATCTCAGTTTGAACGTGGCTTGCTTTAAACTCCATCATAGGTTTACAAAAAGCTCCTATTTGCCATAAATTCAAAACGTTTCATTTTCCGTCGCCACCGACTTTGGTGTAGGTAAAATACAGCATAATTCACGCCTACTGCATATTTCTATCGCACAGACTACAAAAGAATATAAAAGTATGTTCTACGTATCAGACGCGCATTTTCCTTCCCAAGCAAACGGTTTATTTGTTTACCCCAATTCTAGATGAAATATAATCGACCATTGAGCACTAGATCAAATTCAACTACTTACTTATTGCTTTTTGGAATCAAGCTAATTATACGTTGGTATTAGGTTCAAAATTCAAATTTAACTAGAATTACCACTACCTACTACAATTAACTCATAATTACCAGCGCATTTTCAATGTTGATTGATTAGACAATTTCCAGCGAACAAAGTCAAATATAGCAGTTTTTGAACGAATAAAGCCACCAATGACAATGACAGTTGTAGGAACAGTGAAATTGCTGGTTAACCACTGAACCCGACCTATCCCAAATTTTTGATCAAACTGTTTCCAAATAGATGAGAGACAGAATGGATAAGTATAAAATTACATAGGTACTTAACATAGGTTAACTTAACTAATCCACACCAAATATCATTATAGATATGAACTTGATTTAAAAGGAAGATTACCTAACCATGCTACGGCCACATTGTCGCGCAAAAAATCGTGTCGCGTTGTCACGATAAAACTTCACGTTCGATCTACGACGAACTATATTGGGCACATTGTTATGCTACGGCTACTGTCGGCTACATTGTCACGATAAAGGTAGACTTCCGAGGCTCGCGGCCAAAGCGAAAGACGCGCGCGCCAGACGCGCGCGGCCATGCGCAGCTGTAGTCATCATATGAAAATGTATGACGCCGCTTCCGAGCCCCCCAGTCGCATGCGGCCTACGGCTGTAGGGTTAGTGGTTAGCGCGCGGCCGTTCCACGACGTGTCTTCTTTTATCGCGAGCCGTGCGGGGAGACAAGATGTCTGGGAAGAACTTTTCTCTTCGAGAGGATGAGCAATGGATAAATTGGATTACTCAGAAACCTATTTTGTTTGATTTAAATAATCCGGAGTATAAAAATTCATCTAAAAGGAATAAAGTGTGGGAGGAAAAAGCAATAACAGTTATCATCCTCCTCCTCTTCCTCGAGGATGTCCAGATATACTTGATCAGATAGCGCCATTTTTCAAGTAAGGACACGACTGTAAGTCATGAACGAAGAACACGGAGCGATACAAGCGAGCAACAACGCGCACCATGAAAGCGGTGTGGTCGTCGGTCAGGCTTGTCTAACGCGCGCGACGGTCGCCTAGCAGGTCCGCGCGCGTCTGTCGCTTCGGCCGCGAGCCTCGGTAGTCTACCTTTACACGAACTACTGCACTTCGCCCGCTCTCTGTTGTACAGCGAGTCGTCAAGCAGTGTGCGAGAGAGAATGCACGAAGTGTAATTCGCGATATCGCGACAATGTAGCCGTAGCATAAACACGACATTCAAGATTCGCGATGTGACAAATTGCTTGTCCAGACGTGTCCCGACAACACGAATCTGCTTTATCGCGACAATGCATGTGGCCGTAGCATTAGGATACTTTCCGTACTTTCAGCATAGACAGATAAAATAATTATCTTTGAGTTTTGTTTCGACACTTTTGATACCTACGCAATAAACAAATATCAAACGAATTCCAAATCCACAACACATAGTTCCAGCAATTCTGCAAAATCCTTTGAAACAAGTAGGTACCTACGTAGGTACACATGCATTGTACATTTCGATTGAATTTGCAAATGGGAATGAAAGAATATCGTAAAATATCGTCGCTAACGTAAATGCTGTTGGTTGCGTTATTTATACGCCGCTTTTGAACGGTGCCCCTTTTAACGGCAGTTTTAAGTGCTGGCCATGGTCCGACCGGATCGGTGATCGCAGTAAGTGAACTGCTTTGAGCGATAGACAAAGCTGATTTGCATAAACCAACTGTAGGTGGCATGGTGGATATATTGCGCTGACTTGATATAGCGGCGGGAACTTTGAAGAGTCGCAATTTAAATCGGGAAAGTTCTTTGTCTTTGAACTCTTGCGTCACGCTTCTAGTCTCTGCTCTGCTGAGTTTGTACTTAGATCTGTGTCGAATGATACTTAGGTACGTAGGTACTTACTTGGAGTGCACGATGGTATCCACATACCTACCTACTAGGTAATTACTTACAATAACTTTGCTTACACACAGAGTATGCGTTGTGTGTGCCTAATCATCGTTCTCTAGTCACCAAGGTGAAGATTTCAACACGCCTTGACTGCCACACATGTTGCAGCTGAAAATCTGTAGGTATTCCATTTTATTAGATGGAACTAGAAAAAAAGTTTTATTTACGAATTACTTTTAAAAAAAAAACGCGCTGTTTTGTTAAACGCCTTATCATACCTATTAAAATAAGTTGCCTATTTCAAATACGCCTTTAACTTATGATTCGCACCAGCCGATCAATTCAATGGAAAATGTTGTAAGTACGTACAGTACAACATAATGTACAATATTTTTTATTTAGTAGGTAGGTATTGTTGTCGATTTTTTATAATGAACCCGCGAGTGAATCTAAAACACGCGAAAAAAATAAAAGGCGATTCTTTTGAAAATAAAGTTTTAACGTGAATAGGTATCCATCCAGAACTACATAATTTACTTAGATAATATTATTCTATCAATCTTAACACGACCAACTGAGAGCAGAACTGAAAGAACCAAAATTAACAATGTTAACGTTGCTGTGAATATTCTGCAAATAAATGATTCTTATTCTTATATCCTACTGATTGTAATAACTACCTAACCTAACCTAAAAAAGTAGTTAAATTATATAATATATTGTAAAAAGATTTGATAGTTTATAAAATCACATAATAGGTACACCTACTGGTTTAACGTTGTTAATTTTGGTTTTTGGTTAGTTTTAAACAGAACCGAGAAAGTAAATTGCGTAACACACGATTAATCACAATCTGTTTCATTTTGACAGTTCAACAACATTCATTGCTTTATTGCAGACAATTTTTGCGAACATATGAAGCAATGGATTAGCAATATCCGATTCAGGTTGTGATTGATCGTGTGTTACGCAATTAGGGTTCAGTCAACTCAAAGCTGCAATGGTTCTTTCTTCAAAAGGCCCTTCCACATATGAGAAATATAATATTATTAAGTTAATAAGCCAGTCTAACCATGAAGGGCCCATGGTTAGACTCGCTTATTATCATAATAATATTATAATATTTCTCATGCATCAGTCAGCCGGCGCCATCTAGTTCTAAAATACTTTTTGACCAAAAAATTTACGGTGTGTGTAAAAGTGTTTGATCTACTTACAGAAATAAACATCATTTCATTTTACGAATTTATACAAATAAATAGTGGTTTGATTACAAGCAGTGCCACAAGTTTCTATTTCTTCCGTTTTGCGTAAAAGTGTCTTGGCAATGAGCGTAAGTACCTACATAATTATGTCCAGCGTAGGTAAGCATTTAAGCGGCATACCTATAGGTCCGGTCATCGGAGGCTACACTACACCTGGACCATCATCAAATGCGAAGGCACCCGTAAGTCTTAATTTATGAAGTTATGAAACGTAGGTAGACATTAGCACCGAAGACGCAATCCGCTCAATAAATCATGATGAAATTCAAATTCGATAAAACATCTAAACATCAAAGAATTATGTTAGCAAAAATATTAGAAAATATCTCTTACCTAGGTACAGTATGTAACTTATGTGGGTGTGAAGTCTCGTCGCCAGTCCGTCGGCGGCGGCACTTCTGCACTTCCAGCCGTGTCCGACAAACTCGTTAAAAGTTGGCGAAACAACGGAAGCACCGTTACTTGGAGACACCGAGACACCGACACACTTGCGACTCGACGTTAAGTAGAAAAGTATAACACGACAATAATATGAAACATTTTGTTGCCAGACAAAACTAACGCGGGATATTTAAGCTGATATCTCCAGTTCAAGAAGTTTGCACTTTTGTATTTTTCATTTTCTTGTTTGTTGTTTTGTTTTTAATGGTTTGAGATAGCTTTATGATGGGACAAAGTGTTGCAAAATTAATTCACCCCGATATTACGACCAAGTTGCGTTGACCGTGAACACGGAAAGACGGGGTATGTCAGTTTTAACGTTATCGTCTAGAGCGGGGTTATTTTTGGTTTCGTAAAATACCCTACATATTTTGAAAAAAAAAACCAATGTTGCGAGCTCGCTTAAAAAAGTTGTCAGGTTTTAACATGCTGCAGGAAAATTGTAGTTAATTTTCAATACACAGTTTAAACTGTGAAAAGAAAATATTTTTCCTCTGATTTTTACGACTCAAATACATGCGTAGGTAGGCATTCCAGCAGTAATCTAAAGAACAATAGCGGTTCAGTGTGGTCGTCGTTAAAATTATAAATACCCCCGGCTCACTAACTGCCCCTGTATTCCGTTAAGAGGATTCCCAAAGCTGTAAATTGCGTGCGCGAAATATTTACGAGACAGGCTTTCGCGGCATTACAACGACTATGTGCATACATTTCGCCGCGCGCTTGTTGCAAAAATGCAACAACATGGACCGGCTATTGCATTAACAATCCGCCACCAACTAGATAACTGCGCTGTTTATTGGCCATGACGCTTTAGTACGAGTTTGCAGCAATTGGCACTTACCTTTACGATACATTCTGTTAATAACTTCACATGACTAAGTATTGCTGTTAGCAGTTCAGACTAAATAAAAGAGCTGCACACTTTTTAAACGCACTTCTGTGTGTTTAATTAGTAAAATAATAAATTCTGACTAATATCATCAGGACATACGCTATTACCAACACACGAACGAACGAACTCGTGAAAGCTTGCAAAAAGAAAACGGTTTTAAATAAAAAAAAGTTCAGATTTTTCTGTTTTTACAATAGTCTCGCTGCAGCAGGAGTACGGTCAGTGAAAAAAGGGGAAACAAAAACGATTCGGCTAACCGCCAAGCGTTAATAAATTCTTCGAATTTGCGGAGAGAGGGCTGCGCTGCGGAAAACGCTGTGCCCGAGCACGGCCTGCTGTCCGCCAACACTGGACATAGCACACAGGACACACCACAGCACTAACATTTTTAAAATGTATGTTTTACACTTTAGTTTTATATGTAAAGGACCGCAATGTTAATGTATAAAGCTGAGACTGGTTTGTAAGGAGGGGGTTGTCCTTACAAACCAGTTGCCATTTATTTAGTATAATAGGTACAATAGACTGCATTTGTGTTTGGGGAACTCGATTCAACGCTCGGACCTGGGATACCTAATTATTAATTACGAGGATGATGGATGATGATAGATATAACTAAGTAACCTATGTCTAGTATATCATAATCCCGCCTACACACTTTTAGAGCTGACCCTAAAAAGAAAAAAAATATATAAACATAACATTTATTCCTATTTGGTTGAATCCGTCCTAACTCTGCTACCTACAGCTACATGGTGTTTATCCTATAGGTATCCTGTAATCAATACGAAGTCAGTAAGTAGAAATAGAGATACTTACATAAGAGCAGAAGCACGAAGCTTTTAGTTTTAGCCACTTTTTAGCATAACCCACAAATAGGTACTTACATAATGGAATTTTAACCAATGCCGCGCCGAGACACGAATTGATCGAAATTTAGAAAAAAGCAGAAACCGAACTGTAGCAACTTAGCGAGTGCAAAGCAAGTTCGTAGCATACTTCGAACTTATCAAATAGCTGTTTAATGAGTGCTATAAAAGCTACTATAAACCTCTAGTGTTGAAGCTCATCTTTAATATCTTCTACTTCACCATTAGAAACTGTCCAAGTTTAATGAGACCTGTCAATTTTGTTCCTCTTGCTGCGGTGTCAAAAGATCACAGATTAAGCTCTGGAAATCTTTGCTCTCATTTCCTATAAAATCAGGGCATCGATTAAATTTAAAACTTCTTAAGAATCGTCTTGAAATCGGTAATATTAGCTGACAAAAAGAATTTTAAATTAAAATAAAAGGAACAAAAGTTATTATGAGAAGTTTTGTTAGGATCGCTGTAAAAAATTGTCTGGAAAGTTCGTGAACGTCAAAATTACGCATCACTGTAGTGTTTCAACGTTACACACGAAAAACACTTGTAAAATGATAATATTTTGGGTGTTACTTGTTCTTTATCATAGTTCGAGTTTTACTTAGGCGTTATATTTATAAATTATATAAATATAATGCCAAAGTAAAACGCGAGCTTCCCAGAATCTGAAAAGCCACATAATCTATATATATAAAAATGAAACCCGTTTTCCGTTGTCACGACATAACATGAAAACGGCTGGACCAAATTGGATATTTCTTTTTTTGTTAGGTTCCTTATTCTCAGGAGAAGGTTTTTAGGTAGGGTAGGTAGGGTAGGTAGGGTAGGTAGGGTAGGTAGGGTAGGTAGGGTAGGTAGGTACGCCGTAGAAAAGTACTTAGTGCTACCCGTGCGAAGCCGGGGCGGGCAGCTAGTACAGTATGAAACTGGATAAACATCACTTTTGGAAATCTATTTAACTAGCTTCTGCCCGCGACTTCGTCCGCGTGAAATTTCTTGTCCCCCCCGACCCACGGCGTCGCATAACATCGCCTGCCTGCACTATTACTTCGTTTTCGCTTACACTCTGTCTGACTTATTTTATTTTTGCTCGACTGGCTCCTTAGGCCCCTGGCGTGATATTGAATAGCCTATAGTCTTCCTCAAGAATTGAGCTATCAAAATTAAATGCAATACAAATAATTTTTAAACCCAACTGGTAGTTCCACAGATTAGCGCGTTCAAAAAAACAAACAAAAAACTAACTCTTCAGCTTTATTATTAGTATAGTTAAAGAATAGTACATTATGATAAGTGTGAAATGATGAATGCACACGCGTTTCATACATTTTTCAACATATTATGCTACATTAACGTGATTATAGAGACAATACATTTAGATTTATAAAGTTCAAATGACCTTGGTTCCCAGACATCTTTTCAAAACTTTTCGGTTGGTGACAATACTTTAGATTTAGTATCTTTGATAAATAATTAATTAACCACACAACGAAAACGTTAACAAATATTTATGGATTATGGCGCCCTGGTTTTGTTTCTTCCGCGCGTCGCGCTAGAAATGCGCGCGCAGGTATAAATAGGTAAACGCACTGGAAAAACCGCTAAACAGTCTATATAAAAGTAATGTTTTGAATACGCAAATTAATTATTATTTCCGAGCAACGACTGATCAAAGTAAAATAAAATACCAAAATATTATAAACATCGATTTATTATCAACAATTACCTCATATATTCTAATCACAGGATATCAAATTACATTCAATCAAAATATTATATCAATCACAATACATTATAGAAACTTATCCTTTAAAAACGTCAAATACAAAGAGCATTAGAAGCAAAGACATTTAAATGTACAGATTACAAGTTGGCCAAATACTAGTTTTCAGTGTCTTCATCACGACTATACATATGTCATACTTTGGCTACCTGCGAATTATTAGAATATACTATTCTAGTACCTATCTTTAAAATCAGATTTATAATACAGCGATTCAGTTGAATGTGACCCTTTATAGTCACAATTTCATTTACTGCTTCAAAACAATTACGTCATTTTTTTATACAAAATATTATGTTACGCAAAATTCCACATATTCGTTAAAAACCGCCAAGTTTTTGTATCAGTCCGTAGTAAAATGGACGAGATTTTAGAAATCTCAATAAATTAAAATGTCAGTAATATAGAAAATTACAATGTTCTGTTTCTTCATGTAACACAATGCATGGGCGATAACAAGCTGTATTTTCATAAATATAAATAAAAAACCAGATTATTGTTCGAAGATAGAGGAGACATACATAAATACACATTATATTACTACCTTGTCAATAACATTAATTATTTAGTCTCATTGACACAAAATTATGTCTAAAAATTAAACTATTTCTAAATTAAAACTAGCAAACAAACCAGGTACCTAAAACAAACCTTATATCAAATTCAGTCCTTTGTCACAGAACGCCTATAAAACATCGTCGTCAATACATAATGCGTCACATGACTTAACATACTGTTCACACTAGCACACAATATACTTGCATAATATGCATATAAGCCTAAGAACTTGGCATCTTAGCCAGTTCATAGATAGCTTCGCCTCTTAGTTGGTGTAGGCTGGATACTTTGGCTAACGACGTGTCCAAATATTTGCTGTACACTGCTCTATATTTGGAGTTGTCTACATTGATGACAATTTTGGCCAGTTTCCTGATGATGGGGTCAATATGATCAAGGGAGTATCCTGAGTAATATGAGAGAGTGGGTGTCCATACCTCTTCGAGCCTTTTACTCGAGAGCAGGTACAGAGAGAGGCAGATGGCGGCGGCTGCTAGCTCTGATGGCCGGTAGTGGGCCATCGTGTACTCAACGAGGCAAAGATCTACGAAGTATTTCGCTAAGTGGTGGTTCTTTGACGTCCCATGT
The DNA here is from genome assembly GCA_914767815.1 of Eupsilia transversa. Taxonomy (NCBI): domain Eukaryota; kingdom Metazoa; phylum Arthropoda; class Insecta; order Lepidoptera; family Noctuidae; genus Eupsilia; species Eupsilia transversa. The sequence continues at coordinate 8,143,467 of OU611874.1, forward strand.
GCAGCTTTTACAAACCTGAAAAAAATACAAAAGTAGCACTTTATAAAAAAAATTATACTTTTAGATAAGATTTATTTGGTACTAATGTTCCCATGAAATTTCGTATCATAAAAAATTACAGACTTCCACACTAACTTTTATCCACTATTAATCCCTTGGATGAATTTTCTAAAACCAAACTTGTGCAAAATATCAGGGTTCTAAGAGGGCACAGTTGCGGTGGGAATGGCGGAGCCTTTTAAACTTATACAATGTAATAATTATACAGCTGGTAGATTTCCATAAAATCAACGGCAAAACAATGTGATCTACCCTGGTAGTAGATAAGACCACAACCAGCTAACTATAAAGAGTGGGTTCAAGAATTAGATAGTAGAACATTAGAAACATGTAGCTAGTACATACCTTCTCAAAAAGCTGAGTGGAATAGGTCTAGCAAGGCAGAAGCCTAGTTTCGACATGATGTCCCTCTCGCACTGGAAGACATCGGCTTTGGAGTAGGCGTTGTCGGTCACGTACACGAAGTCGCCGACGTCGGGAGCGTAGATCTCTTCGTACTTGCTTGCTATGAACATCGCCGTCACGCCGACCAGCTGCAGCTGATTCCGTTGAATGTTTGGCACTGCCTGTAACAGAATTGCATAAGCATAATCCAGCTGATAATGTTCCCATTGCTGGGACCTGCCTCCTTTCTGTGAGAGGGAATTCGCTTGTTTCAAATTGTCTAAGTGTGAACAGCCAGAGTTACAAATTCGCTAATTAACGCCAACGTGTACATTTCTACAGGAAATAATCATTTTCTTCCATCCACAAATTTTAAGAAACACTTTCCATTGCGACGCGGCTACCACACTCAGAATTTTCGTCCTTTGATATGTTCAAAATTAACTATATGAAATCCGATATAAGAAATTATCTAGAATATTAGGAAATAATATTCAACACACCTATTTTCGGCAGTCGGCTAGTCTCCGAGATACAAAAAAAAACATGACTGCGAATTGAACTCGCGTGGCTAGGTTTTCTTACGGTGAATATGTTATCTTATCTACCAAGTTTTTATACCACATCATAATAATTATATCCCAAGAACAAACCTACATTATAGGCTCAGTAGTTTTGAAGAAAAGAGAAGTCAATTTTCATTCATTTTCTTAAATAAGTATGAAACTATTTATTGTAAAATTATTTAAAAAAATGTTTCGAGTCCCTTACAATAAGCCCGTTCATTACATTTTACAAAACTTTTACTTTTTATTTTCTTATTTGCCCCCCCCCCCCCCCCCCCCCAAAAGTGACACCCGTATTCAAAATTCATTTACTTACATTACACAACCGTGTTTGGGTCACAGAAATAAGTTAAAGTTCGGAGCAAAAACATCACTGGCGAAATGTGGGTGTACTATAGGTACATCTCTGCCTAACCTTGATAAATCCAGGGAATAAAGGCGTGATATTATGTTATGTTGTGTGTAGATTTGGAGCAAATTGGCTATGACTATCCTATAAGGGTTCCTTTTTTTCATTTGGATGTACAGAACCCTAAAAATGAAAACCCAGGAACAAAATTGCTTTGAGCATACTAAATAAAAGACAATATTTACCTGTAAGTATCGGTCAATGATTCCAACAGTCAGATGAAATGTCTCCAGCACTAAAGAGAACTGTCTCTGTACCTCTACAAGCCAATCAATGAGAGTAGCCCTCATCTTTCCTGTGATTACAGTCTGGAAGGGAAGGATATGTTAAAATTACATTAAAATTTATTGAATCATGATGGTAATTCATTAACCAGAATGGGTGAGTAAAAACTGTGATCACAGCTTTCATATAGCTTTACAGCCCAGCCACCAAAAAGATACTTAAAAAAATATGGAATCTATACCAACCTGTTTCCTTAAATGGTCGGTCTCAATAGGATACTTCTCTTCCAACTCAGTCAAATATTTGTAAATATCCTTAATGTAGATGGACATAAGCAGCGGGCTGTTATTATCTCCAGCGTCAATATCTTCAATGTCATCGGGTAATTGAGGAGTAGCATTGAGGTCATTCAAGTCATTATTCAATAAGGCCGCATATCTTTCAACCTTTTTCCTGTCGATGATTGAAGTCTTTTCGTAAGCCTCTTCCAATTTCAACTTTCCAAGTGATTCTGTTGATTCTTTTAGGATTGGTTTCAATGCTTTGGTTTCCTTATTTTCTTTTAGTGTTGGGAGCTTAGAAGTCTTTTTAGTTTCTTGAACTTTCTTGGTCTGAATGTAAATGTTTATGGATTCCTTCAGTTCAGCTGGCTTGTTCTGAGCATCTTTCAGGATGGCCTATATATGAATTTTTTGTTATAAACTAATAGGTAAAACGGGCTGGTGTCCGCAACTCCACGTCAATGCGCGTATTTTGCGTACGATTTACTTTAGTATTAGACAATTTATTTTATCTGGAATCAATCTTAATTACTTCAAACAGATGTGGCGAGTTTCAATTTAATAATAAATTTATATCAAAATAACGAAAGGGTTGATATAAATCAATATTTGTCTAATCTTAAAATAAATGGAATATAGGTAGAATAATGCTGAAGTTGGATGTTACAACAAATGCTGTTATCTAGATTTTCATCATAGAACATTGTCCCGTTACCATGAACTAGGAAGTATTTATTGAGTAAAATGCTATAAATATTACAATAACAGTTACAGATTATTCATCAGCAGTGTAGTAAGTATAGCTGTAAATCATCATATTGTGGTGTTAGATACATAGAAATGTTGATCATCACAACCTAGGCAGTTAATAAAAATATGACCTCATTTTGCTGCCAGCGCCAACATAAGCATAAGGAATTATTATTAAATTCCAAACATACCTACACATGTCCATTTTGACAAGTATTAATAATAATTCAACGTTTGCTGGGTTAGGTTAAAACTATTTTGTTTGTGCACTGACAAAATAGTGCCAATGGGTTCTTATTCCAAAAGGCTAAGAAAAAAATTGTGAATATATATCATCCACATTTTCACCCATATGCCACGGGTGATCATTAAATCTGTCTGGTAACAATACAAAAAAAGGGAGTTGGTTAACAAGTGTGCTTCAAATTAAAACTTACCCTGTTGCGAGCAGCGGCTCTAGAAGCAAGACCAGCCGTACTTTCCTCACGGCGCAGTGGAGGCCTAGACGACGGCTGCACCGCAGCTGCCTTAGCTGCCAATCCAGTGTCCACCTTCGACTGGACATGACTGTAATTACTGCAATAAAAAACATTTTGTACTTCTACCTACACAATTATTCACAAAAAAAATATAAGTTTGATTGTAAATAGAACACGGAACAGTATATTTTACAACATAAGTATAATCCTTTCGTGCCCAAACTACAAAGAAAATATACCAGCTGATTACCAAAATAATAATGTGGGTGTGATAATAAATCTCAATATCTTGTCCTTACGTTTTCACAGCAGCCCGACTTAGCGTCGCTTTCTTCTCAAACTCCGCAGCAGTGACAGCGACTTTGCCACCAATTTCACGCTGCGGTTGAACATTAGTGTTGATATCCCCCAAAGCTCCTCGAACGGTCAAACCTTGCTTCTTGGTAGGAATCGCCACGTTAGCTTTACCCTTAAGAGCATAAATATTTTCCTGGTCCTGGATCTGCGCCTAAAATGTGAGTATCACTATTATAAGTACGTTCAAACACCAGAATCAGTTAGCTTTGTAACGTAACGAAAAATTCTTACCGTTCGGTGTCTCCTCATCTGGATGTCCATAACGACGTGTTTTCTTGTTAAACCCGTACGCAATTTAATAAACAGTCTCGGGCAGGTTCTTGTTTCTGCGTATGGTATAGTTAAATTACATCCAGCTGTACAGTTTGAGTTTTCTTTTTCCCCTTCGCTTGCTTGACTCCGCTCAACTCAACTCAAAAATAACGGTTACATTTTTTTTCAATTTTCGTCAATTCACTATGGTTTGCTACGATTGGTTAAAAATCTTGTAGTTCTGATTGGTCCGTAACCATATCCGGAAAGTCAAATCGAAAAATAATACCACGTAATATCTAAAACAAACCGCACTATTTTAATCATTTGTAAACTCAACAATTATATTTTTTATAGAAGTTGTTTTGCACATTTTTTACAAATTTATCCGCAGCAGTTCTTCCGTTACACACTTTACAAATACAGTTATTGATCTCAATATCCGCCGAGTACTATGAAAGTTTACTTTTTGTCTATGCTATTTTGAATGATATTCTCAACAAATCTGAATCTGCATTGTTAATACAGACGATTCACTTGACCAGAAAAACCGTTTGGACTACAGTAAAGTATTTTATTTCTGCATCTGTGTGGCAGATCGAATGTGCAGAGAATGTGCATGACTGCATGTTTTCGTTCTCACGAACAGCTACTCCAGTGCTGTGTCACTTGTATGATCCCTGTGATAGCTTAAAAATGATTAATAGTTATAATCCCACTGGGACATCATTATTGTTCCCTCTAATTAATTTAGCAGCATTGACTTATATATTACTATAAATCAATGTTTAGCAGTCATTAAAAAAAATCATGAAAACTATCAACCGTCACAAGTCGTCATGTAGTGCCGGTATAAACTGAAATCTTAAAAACGAATGACGGCTCCTACACACTGGCGCGATAGGCAGCGCTACCCTTGTCGCACCCGCGATATCGCACCAGTGTGTACGAGCCTTGACATAATCAGATACACAACAGTGTATACTGGGTCATAAAAGGTTGATAATTAAAAAAGATAATTAAATTTTCGCGACAACCCTAGGACTATCGCGAAAACACGGATAATTAGAAAATGGTGAAAACATTTCTCAATCTTACTGGAAAAAGATATGGTTTTTGCAAAAACACATAATATTGCGAAACTAAGAGTTAGCTAATATGAAAAAACGCTGATTGGCCGGTCGGAGTGCTCAAAATAAAAGTATAAAAACTAAAACCCAACTACGGCAAAAAAGTCAACTAAAAAGGTATAAACAAGTCATCTCAGACGGACAAATTAAAAATCCGGAGTCACACGTGTTATGGGATAAATCGAATGGATTACGTGTGACTCCGGATTTTTAATTTGTCTGTCTGAGATGACTTGTTTATACCTTTTTAGTTGACTTTTTTGCCGTAGTTGGGTTTTAGTTTTTATACTTTTATTTTTATTTAAATTATTTTGGGGTAATAATATATATATTTTTGAAATGTGCTAATTATGCCCTTTCATTTGATACCCAAAATGGCACCATTAAAAAAACTTTTTTTTTAGTTCACGACTTTTTGTCCTCTAGAGGGCGCCATATTCAATTTAATGTAACGTCACATAGCCTATAACCAGCGGACGACCGAGACTCTTCCAACGATACCCCATTTGTCAAGTTATGATGAGTAGTTTAGAAGTTATGAGGGAACAAATGAACATACATACATACATACATACATACTTACATACATACATACATACATACCGGTCAAAATCATAACCCTCCTTTTTGCTTCGCCGTAGTCGGGTAAAAACGAGACCTCCTCTGATTGGTTGACGTTTTAAATGTCAAACATTCACGCACGTTGTTTTGTTTCTATCTGTCATCTGTGTCAAGTAAAAGTACTCTGTGGTCTCAGGTCTGTGAGGGTCTGTGTTTTTGAGAGCGGCTCAACCTCAGGCTCAACAGCACAGCAGTCTTTTGTTGTTAAATGTGATTGGATTTGAAAAAAAGTGCGAATAGAATACAGAGTGGCCGGAACATTGACGTTCAAAAATAAAATTTAGTTCCCTCGTGTTGTGGGGTATCCGAATCACCCCCATGTATGTTCCGCGACTTTTCATAGTTTTCGAGTTATGATTTTTTTTTGGATTTTTGGGACGTAGAAAGTAGAAGACTTTTATGTGTTTTTTTTTTTTGCAACTGAATCTTCAGTAGTGCTTTTATGCATGAAATAATAAGTTTCGTAACTGTGATGAAAGTTATGAAAATGTTGGTTAAAGTGACGACTAAAATTTTCAAAGTTCTTAAAGTTAACTTCAAGAATGCGCCAGACTCACAGCTTTCATAATCCTTTAAAAAAAGTAGTACTAAATGGGGCTACTTTGGCTTAAATCGGCCTTCAATGACAGTGAGGTGGAAAATTCTTAAAATTAGCCATCTGATTAATACATTCTTCTACTTCTTTATTAGATGTTTTTTTTTAAATTGGTCAGGTCGAAAATTCACTAAAATTCAGAAAAAAATTCATAACTCAAACACTATGAAAAATCGTGGAACATACATGGGGTGATTCGGATAACCCACGATACGAGGGAACTAAATTTTATTTTTGGACGGCAACGTCATATAGACAGATACGAAATTCATGTTGAACGTTCCACAGAATCGGAATCCAATTTTAGGAGATTTTAGGCTCACAGGGTAAAACTACGAACCAATCGGAATAAGATTTCATCAGTAAGCGAAAATCTAGCCAATCAGAAGGATATTCAATATTACTAGAGCCACTAATCTTTTGCAAAAACCCCATCTTTTCCGAGATTGAGAAATGTTTTCACCATTGTCTAATTATCCGTGTTTTCTCAATATCCCTAGGTTTTGCGAAAATTCGAATTATCAAATCTTCCTACGACACATACACTAATCAAAGGAAGCTTGCGGCAACTGCCCAGTGTGTCACTGTGTCTGTGTAGGACCGGCTTTAGTTGTTCTCATTGACGTTGACGTTCCGTTCTTCATAATATTCAGAGTTCACATTTTCCAAAATTCCAACCACATCTTTCTTCTGTGAGTTTCGTTTCAAGTAACTATCATTTGATTTTGACATCTGACTGACAGAACTCACCGAGTGGCGAGTCGCTGCGCGTTAATATTCAGAGTTCACATTTTCCAAAATTCCAACCACATCTTTCTTCTGTGAGTTTCGTTTCACGTAACTATCATTTGATTTTGACATCTGACTGACAGAACTCACCGAGTGGCGAGTCGCTGCGCGTTATGCGCGTTAAATGCGTGCCATGGTCTGTGGTGCCGTGCGCTGATTTCGTACCATTATATTATTGCCGGGTCGATTTTCCTCACAAAGTTTTAAATTGCTAAGTTCTATCAACTTTTTCCACGACGATTCTAGTAAGATGTAAGATATTTTTTTACGTATCCATTCAACATTAACCTATGCGGCTTTTGTAACATTATTCATATTTGTTCATAGTTTTCTCAAAAATGGTGCAGAAAGGTCCTCGTCCTTTGGTGCTGTGTGGACCTTCGGGGTCGGGTAAGAGTACGTTGTTAAAGCGCCTTCTGAAAGAGTTTCCGGATAAATTCGGGTTTAGTGTGTCGCATACTACAAGAGGTCCACGTCCAAATGAGAAAAATGGTGTGCATTACCACTTTACAAACAAAGATGACATGACCGCTGCTTTAGCAAGAGGAGAGTTCTTAGAAACCGCATGTTTCAGTGGCAACATGTATGGAACCAGGCAAGTAAATGTGTTTTATGAAGAATCTCACTTGGCCATGTGCTTGTTGTTTGGGGCACATTGGCATGTTGCCATTATTGAGGTGTTCTTATTCATAAAGTCATTGTTTTGTTATATGCATTTACTGCTAATATCTCAATAATTCCTCAGTAAATACTCATTGCAACATCATCTCAAAGTCCCTATTCTAGTTGGTTACCAGATGCCAAAATGCTTACAGACCTCAATATTTTTAAAGTGACCTAATAACAAAAGTTATTTTGAAACTTTCAGTAAACAAGCTGTAAATGATGTACGGTGCTCAGGAAGGATCTGTGTCCTAGATATTGAGATTGAGGGAGTCAAGCAAGTGAAGAAAACTGATCTCAACCCGCTGCTGGTGTTTGTGATGCCACCTTCCATTGAAGAGTTGGAGAGGCGACTGCGTGCACGCAACACTGAGCAGGAGGACGCTTTGATGAAGAGGTTGGAGACAGCTCGCAAAGAAATCATATTTGGTTAGTGGATGTTTTTTAACAATATTTTTCAATCAATATGTCCATATTTTTCTTCCACATTCTAGTTATATGTAATATTAATAAAAACTATATTTCCAAAAAGATTACAGAGGTTTTCACATTAGCCCCAAACTAGGCAAGCCTGTTTCTTGGGTACCAATATGAATGGTTTACCATTTTAAACAGTTATTTTAAAAACTTGTCCGATAATTTATGTTAGGTATACCTTCTTAGTATTTTATCAAATTTTGTCTACTTCAGAGCACTTGAATTATAGTGACTAGGCTGACTAGTACTGCTAGATTTAATAAAAAAAATTTTTTTTATTTAATTGCCCTTAGTAATTACCTGCAGCAAAGATGATAAAACACAGTTATTAAAAATGCAAACACAGTTATTAATATTTGTGTTGCCAGCGCACACAAATATTGCTTGTTAATATAAATGCAATAATGGATGTTTACAATCAGTGTTAAAAATATAACAGCCATCTGATGCAATGATTTCAGGTCAGGAGCCAGGGAACTTCCACATTATTATTCTCAATGACAATTTGGACAAGGCATACTCAGAGCTGCGTGAATTTATTTCTCATAATATGGAGGAGAAAGAGCGAGGTTTGTGCGTTTTTTCTTTATATTAATTTGCCCTCTCGAAAACAACTAATAATAACATACTTAACATAAATAGGATTATGAATCAGCAAGTTGTTCAGTTATGTTGAGTAGATGTGTGATATTATGTGTTTATTTGCCTGTTTGTTTGTGTTATGTGTGAGACCACTTGGAGAGTTTGACAAAATTATCTGCAGCGATTTTCTAGATCATTTTTGTGCCCTAAGTATATTAAAATAAAAGAAATCTAACATCTTTTCAATGTAGTTAATTTATCAATTAGGTAATCAGAATAATCAATAACTTACAAAACAAAGCACTTTCAATGCTTTATCAATTAACCTTTGCTTGATAATAAGAACACTGGTAATAATTTAAGATATGAAAGCACTTTACTATCACATACTTTATTAAAAAACATTTCATATTAACTAAACTACAGAAAAAACTTATCAGCAAGTACTACAATTAAAATACATTTAACTATAAAAATTGAACAATAACTAGGTATAATTTTTATAGATATTATAAAATAACAATCTATAATGCATGGTTATTTCACTAACACTATAATAACCATGCAATTTTAGATAATTTATATACCCATACAAACATAATTAGCATTGTTTATTATGATCCCTAATCCTTTTGGCGTGAGTTTAATATTAATATGGTGTGTTAATAACTTCACTAACATTATTCAACAGATATCAAGGAGAAGAAGAAAGATGGAGAAGAAAAGTGAACAGCATAAGCATGAAGCATGATATTATCCCTGGGATACATATAACATGAGCATTTAATGTTATCCTCTGTTTTTGATATTTTGAAATTATTGGTGTTAGTTGTGTGTTTAACACTGAAATATGGCCCCAATAAACATAAGCATACATATTATAACATGGTTTAAAATCAAATATATGTGAAACTACCTCCTATTAAATGTTTAAGTACACAGTATTGTAAAACCATAAAATGGTGAAATTCAAGGGATTCAAACATCTACTAGGTGTTTAGAAATTGCTTATAATGATTGTTGTTCGAGTTTATTACATGTTTTAAATGTTAGAAAACAATCAAGTAAAGCAGTGTGTATTTTTGAAAATGGTCAATAATTTCCGTGGCTTGACTCATTTTGATGATTAAAAAGCATAATATTTATGTAAAAACCATATTCCAATTGTATTGAAGCTTCAATTTTGAACAATGTATATGTATAGTAGGTACACAATATTTTGTATGATTACAAAATAGGGAAAATTATGAGAAAATTATTTAAAGCATTTACAGGTGACTTAATTTAAACTTCCCTGTCTGTTTTTCTTGGTTATGGACTAAAATTTAGTGTCCCTACTACATCTGACTTTATACAACCTAGTCTAAGCTTTAGGTACCATTTAATGTGTAAATTATGTAGTTCAAATTTATATATAAATAATATTTATTATTTATAATACTAAAATCAAATGTCGTGTTACTATATTGACAGTAGGTATGCATTTAATTTAAAACACTTTAATTACTTCATCTAAATCTAAACGAATCTCAGACCAAAAACATACCTAGCCATATTTTGGGATAATTTTGCAATTGAGTCTTGAGTATAACGTTTTCTGTCGCAGTAAAAGTCAGTGTGATATAATATATCCCTTACAAGACATTCCATAATAATAGCCTACTTATAACTAAAAAAATAAAAATACAGTTGCGATATTTAAAATTCAAACAAAATATTTTATTTTAGTCATTAAATGTAAGTCTAACACCTGGACCTACTATTTTTCGTGCCAAATGTTTAATTTCGGCGACTTAATATTACCTATGAGTGGCTATGAGTAAACAATTTTGCAATTATATTATTGTATTGCGTTATTACGTATACTTATAAAATGGTACTAGAGAAATTAATGTGTAATTCAATAGTTTCAGATCTATATGTCTTGGTGAATATTGCACCAAGAGATCTCGCGCACTATTAGTAGTCAAGTCCAAGACTACCGGCTAAGTTCTGAAATGTGTTGGACTTGCACGTTTAATGCGCGTGATCCCTAAGATTTCTTTTTCTCTCTCAGTATATCTATATATTTCGAATTCAAGTTCTTGAAATAGATCTTAGACCTCATAATTCTTGATGTGTAGGCATAAATTAATATTATTATTTGTAGGGTAGTTTATTTACGAAAATTAACATAGCGTAGTTGGGGATGTTAAATCTAATAATGTCTAGCTGTTGATTTTTTAAATATTTATGCAAGATGAGTAACATTATTCTTATGTATTTTTGGTTTTAGCTGTTCTTCGAGGATTCTAAAGGAACCAGGCGCTGAAGGATTCTACTCAATCTATATAGATATATGTTAGTATTATTGCTAATCTTATTAAAATACTCGTCGGTTAGAATGTATCGCCACGAAATGCTATGATGTATGTAGGTACAATTTCTAAAAGCCTGCAAATGTGGACTGCGAGGAGTTACATTCTACAATAGTGTTATATTTTTATGGGGCTTATTTTTGTGTAACTATCTAATCTAACCAGTAACCATCTCCAGTTTTGGTGTTCAATTTTAAACCATTCCAAGAAGCTAGCAACGCTGTACTGCTATATATATATACATAAAAATTATATTGTGATTTGCATAATTTTTATTATTTATTAACTTGCCTACTATTTACTCCAAAAGGATGTTTAGCGTTTGCAATATTTAACGCAGATTGTATGTATTAAGTGTTGTCAGTATAGAAAATAAAACGATTGAAATAAATTCTTGTTTTGATTTAACTGAATTATTTAAGCCTACTTTTGCTATGAAAACATACTGTAAATTACATTAGCGATCCGCAATTCTGTGCCATACTTCCACTGACTCACCAATACCGTAGAACTTGGTGGAGGAACATTGCCACTAATTCGATTGCAGTTACCAATATAATTATGCACCTACCAGCTGTTATTGACTGGGTATATTCTTATCGATCAATTTCGAATTCGTGATGTTATTGCCAAGTTTTTGGTGTGTATGACCCCATATCTTTGTTTTAATCATGTTTGTTTATATAGAATTTGTGTATTGCCGATCTTTGCGATGCCAGTGCAATGAGAATAGGAATTTGTGGGATTACCAAGAGGAATAGGTGCATTATGATGTAAAAATCATACATGATGCAATATTATCTAAAAAATATTTATTTCAAGTCTATCAATACTGCTAGGAAGAAGATAACAATATGAGTTAAGTTTCTTTTATTGTGAGTCAAGAATTACTTATTGTAGACAATAATAATTGTTAATTAATTTCAAACAATAAAGCAAAGCATGATGTCAATACAAGAAATTATTCATTCTGAGCAATGTTATTCAAAAGTCACATTTCACAATAAACATAATAGTAAATATAAAACAATTTCCAAGTTTTAAGAATATCCTACAGCACCTTTGCTGTTGTTGGTTACTATGAATCAATTTCAAAGTACAATGCTGTTGTCTTTGTCCCAGCGGTCACGATGTGAATGGGGGGGTGTATTCTCACAATCTCCACCTAATGCTGCAGCTTTAGAAATGTTTTTCAAAGAGACACTACTCTCTGTAGGCAACAAGCTGGGCTGCTTTGATAAACATTTCAATCGTGGAATATGTGACACTCTCTTAGGAATTTTAGAACCAATCTTCTGGTTTTTGGGATCATACAAAGTGTTGGCTGATTTAGATCGTGTGTGTCCCACATCTGCCTTGTTCTTCATACATGACAGTGGAGTTCTCGAGCCACTGTTACTTGCAGACTTTGACTTCTTTGGTGTCTCATTTAGGTCAGTTGCTTCATCTTCATATATGAGCAGCCCATCAACATTTTTATCTGTCTTGGCACCAGTTTGGCGAAGTTCTGCATTAGTGCTCTGTAATACTTTGATCAAAGTATCATCTGACATAGTTTCAACATTTGAATCCTCTTCAATTTTAGCGACAACAATAGGTGTCCTCTCAATACCTATTGATGGTGACCGAGGATCATCATCAAGGATCTGAAATACTGGGTCACCATCTTCATATTCATTTACAGTTTCAGTATCTTCAATACTGTTTATATTTTCTTCACTATCTTCAAATTTATCCTCATTTTCTACATACTCAAAGTTTGTTTCCAAAAATGTCAGTTTCTGTTGACCTTCGCTCGATATGTTTTCTACTGCTTCATAAGAAGCTGTGGATGATCCTAATGGCTCTTCAGGTTCTTTTAACGTATCATCTAAAGTAATATTAAAGAATCCCTCACACAAATTTCGGGATACCACTAAATCTGGGCTCTTTTCCCATGCTTCAGCGCAGCTGTCGCAATTGTCGTCGGTGTCAGCATTCAACACAGGACTGGCACAGTTATCACTTTGTACTCTTAATAATTTCTTTTCAGCTGCTTCATCAGTCTTTGATGAAATTATAATAGGTGTGCGTTCAAAGTCCTGGGTAGGGGAGCGCGGGTCATAAGACTGCAAATGGTTCTTTATCACAGCAGAAAGAATGGGATTGTTGTGTATAAGTTTTTCTTCACCATTACCATTTTCGAAAGTCTTCCTCAGATCAACGTTTTTAGTAATATTGTGTTTTCCTGCTGACTTATTCTGAAAGCCAAAATGCAATAAATTAGACATTTAGAGATAAAGTCAAAACACTCAGACGTTCCGAACACAACAAAAAAAGAAATGGAGGGAATACTATACTATTTTTAGCTAAGAATATACATAACGTAGTAATCAAAAACGCACCTGTAGCGGAGTCCGTGAAATTTCTGGTGTTGGGGATCGAGGATCAGAGTTATTGCAAACGTCTGGAACGTCCAACTCATTCTTTATCGAAGCAGCAGTTGGTGCTTGTGCTTCATTATTATTTGGTTTGCTTGTGTTGGATCCCATTGTTATTTCTAAATATAGAACACACGTATTGTATAGAATCGGATACTGTTGTATATTATAACACATTAATCATTTTAACCACCACCTAGTTACAACGATTAGCTAAAATATTACTTTTTTTCTTCCAACAATCCGGTTGACGAACTCAAAACATTTAACGGCCGCAAATGTCACACTGGATTCTATTTTTGAAAATGTTTCGTTCGGAAAACCAAACTCGAAGTTAGTGTAGCAAAATATTTTTTCCACTTTTAGGGATCTTATTCTTTCAAAATACGTTATTAGAAATTAAGATTAAGAGTTTCAAATTAAAGTATGTTATGAAATCATTTTTGAAGCTTTCATATTGGATTGATATTATATTTTTATAAATTTGAATTTATTATATATAAGCCACAATTTCTGAACGAGCTTAAATCTGATTGCCAACATAGAAAACAATAAACTATGATTCGTTTGATTCCACTGGATTTCAAGATGGAATCAAGTATTATATTATAATATCAATTATCATACTTATTTTCTTTTAGGAAAATTTGTAGGGTTCCGTACCCTATTACTTAGGTTTCGCTGTCCGTCTGTCACAGGCTTGTTTCCCTTTCCATAGAGTGATAGATTGTGCCGTATCTTTTGAACTGTTACCACTGAAACGATAAGGGTAACCTACGAATGATCCGGTTCTAATAAAACTTTAACTGGTACGGGTACTATAGTACCGAAACTGATTTGTTCCCTTTAAAAAACATTTTTTTACCGTGATTACTGAATGAAAGCTTCTAAACAAAAGTTATTATGTAGACACTTGAAATTTTCACAGATTCCGGCAGCTAGAAACAACAAATAATAAAAATAAAACAAAGTTAAAAATTAAAGGGGATGCATAAATAAGAAACTTGTTTTTTTATTAAGTAAAATATTTAAAAAAATGTGTAGTATTTTATATTGTACGGTGGTACGGAACCCTTCGTGTGCGAATCCGACTCCCATTAGGCCGCTTTGCTACGTGCCTATATAGTAAAAGTACTCTGTGGCTACGGCTACACTGTCGCGTTATCGCGAATTACAACTCGCGCGCTCTCTCTCGCACACTGCTCGACGTCTTGGTGTACCTACCTACAACAGAGAGCGCGCGAAGTGTAGTTCACGATATCGTGACAATGTAGCCGTAGCTTTATAGATAATATTAGCACGAAATAACATTCGTGAAGCATGCGGGAGTGTTGAGTCCTATTCGGAAAATTTATTCATAAAACTGAGTATCATGGGCGTACCCACGGTGGGGCAAGGTAATTTGATAATATTAATTCAAAATTACCCCGCGAAACAATGCAGTATAGATGAATCGAGCGCGCATGCGTAGTTATCGAGTTATATCGAGAGAAATTCCTACTACTTAGGTAATTATCGAGTTTATTTACCCAATATTTTTTGTACCCCTCCCCAAAAAAATTGCTGGATACTGAGTATTATATGATTTCAAAACTTTCTTATATTTCTTTTAGGTAGGTACGTTTTTGTATGCGGTTTAAGTCATTCCTTTACTTAACGCCATCTATGGTCAAGTAGTAGAACCAAAGAGACGCTATCATTACGCAAACAAAATTGTCAATTTTTTACAGAAATAAAACTGCAATAGGTTTCTCGATTATAGTTTGAATTCTGAAAAACAGTCTATTAATAAATTCTAATATTATGCTGTAGGTAACAAATAAATTGCGAGGGAATAGGTGAAAACAAAATTCACGTGAATTTATCCGTCAAGAAAGCAACAACAAATCTACGAATTGGAACTTAAATTACCTAGTTCTATGTAGCTCTCTATTCTATTCAAAGTCACAAGCTCATCACGTTTTAAACGTACCTACGTTTTACTTATGGTAAGGTAGGTACCTACATAATAAGCTTTTGTATGCGGGTGAGGTGTGAAAGTGATAGAGAGGTCATAAAAGATGAGTTTATAATAAAATAGTAAGTAAGTACCTACTTAAATAGGTTATAGGATTCTAAACTGGACTTGCACAGCCCCTCATGTTTTGATTAATAAATAAACTATATGAAAATGTTTATAATGATTGCTCGGATTGCCAATAGGTGTGAAAAGCAGACTAATGTTAATAATTTCATTTTACAAATTACTTAATTTATTTTTTAATTATTCATGCTTTATGTAATTAATTTTATAAGTACCTAGTTATTTAAATAAAAAATAAAAAAAACAGTTATTCCCAATGGTTATTCCAAAGTTTTAAGTTTTCACTTCTGTCGGCAGTTTTTTTGTAAACAAATTGCTTCTCTAGAGAAGTACCTACCTACGTGGGGGGGTACCAAGATACACGCGTACACTGCGTTTACATCCACGTACCTAGGTACAAGTAAGACATTGCGATACTTGTTTCAAACAAAACTTGAATTAGTATGTACCTACTTACCTACATATTATAGTCTGTAATATTTACCTACATTCCGATAAAAGATTCTCATTTTCATGTAGATTGTTCAAATAAGATCTAATAAATTAAGCAAAAAATCAAAACACGTCTTTAAACACAAATCTTTATTTAATTAGGTCTAAAGTAGGTATCACAAATAAGATTATAAAACTTATATTATTCTGACTTGATTATAATACCATTATTTAATTCTAAGATTTAATATTTATAGGTATGTAGCAATTAATTATTTAGTTAAGTATATAATGGCACGCCCATTGATCCCAACGTACCCTCATCGTTATTTGATGGGTAAGGTATAGGTTACTCCGCTTCATCTTAATACTTACGTAAAATATTGTACTTAATAAACTAAAAACAGTGAATACTCGTAATACTTATTTCGTGCGCTTGGGCACACAACCTAGATCGTAGGTCCAAGCGCCGCGCCTACACACGGCGCTTGAGCGGGAGCTCCACTTCCAGCCGCGCGCGCACCTTACGCGACAACTAGATCCTTCATTGAGCCCCCAACCATTGGGTGACGTCACACCTTTACAGCCGACTCTGCCATGCTCGGGAGGCGGCGGAGGGTGACACCACGTGCGAGCTGGAATGCAGAGAGATATTTGTAAATACTGGAAAATAACCACACTGGTTTAGTTGCAATCCTTTCCGTGTTGGAATGTAAACAATGAGGAATTTCAGCAGAGCTAATTGCAGTAACTTTTCTAATTGGAAGAAAGCCCAAAATCTGTAGGCACCTACCTGTCTACCTATATCTATTCTGAATTTATTTCTACAATTAGGGCGGAGTCGCCCAAACAGGAATAAATATCCGCGGACCTTCCCTTCATTTTCTCCATACCGAAAACTGTCAGAAGTAGTAAGTAGGTAAATCTTATTCCGCGGATAAAATTGTTTCAAGGTGGAAATTTTCTCAGTTTGTCAATTATTTCATTATTTATTCCTAAAGGTGTGATCTTTAGGAATAAATAATAAAATAATTGAAACAATTTTGTCACATGCCTTGTTAAGCTGCTGCTGTTCATGATAAGTCCGACATTTTCCTGTATTCGATTACCCGAGCGAAGCTGGGGCCTACGACATTGTATATATTTTTTGGCAAAATGTCACATTTGTTTTTTGGCAGGTCCTACATCGGACTCGGCCCTAAAACATTCCATATTAGGGCCGTATTAGGGCAGTCTTTTTAAGTATGTAGATAAAGTTTAAAATTATTTCACACTGAAAGTGCTTGCCGCGTCGTGAAAATTGAAGTGTCTGTTTTTAATGTCAAAATAATACCTTTTTACTAAATGCCTATGAAACTGTATACGGTTTAAAAAAACAAAAAAAACACATTTTTAAATTTTTGTCTGTATTTTTGTTTTTTCCGACTATTCTCCGAAAAAGTTGAACTGTTTTTTACCGGACTTTCACGAGCAGATAGCTGATGTTATAGGGAGTAACTTAAGCTACTTTTATTTTAGAAAAATAATTAAGGTCCACGCAGGTGTAGCCGCGGGCAGCAGCTAGTAAATAATATAATTTGTCGCAGATATTACCTAAACGTTTGGCTGCCTCCTCGACAATATGTTGTGTATTGGTCAGATTTGCCTTTAAACATCCAAGCATTCTTATTAATTGTTGCAATATATGAAGTGTACGTATGAATCATGGTGATAAAAGAACATCTAAATGTCCCACGGCCTTGTTGTTATGACTCGGCGGCGCTGTTCATAGCAGAGATATATACCTAAAACTATTCTCTTTGTTTTTCTAGTCGATGCGACTGTAGCGTGCAACCCTATTAATTATATAAAGTGCGCGGTATATGATTAATGACTTACCGCTACAAACAGGCAAATGTCCCGACCACCTCATATCGTCACCACATGTAAGTGTTCTTTGTCCTCGGAATTCAGCTTTAGGATCTCGGCACGTAAAATTGCAAGCTTTATTTTCAGCTCCACAATGAGGCACCAAATATTTCGGCACGGGACAAGACTGGACCAATACATGAATCTGCATCTTGCACACTTGGAGAATCTGGAACGTACAACATTATTGTTGAAAGATGAGAAAATTTATTATCACCATTTCCACTTACAAAAATAAACTCACTTCGTCTTTATGCGTTATCCGACCAACGACCATGTGGGAGCCCTCTTTCAGTAATGAACCGAATTTAGGTCCATACATATGGACGAAACGTACTTGTCTGGGGGCTTTTCTTCCTGAGCATGACAATATACGAGGATATTGCAACGTTGCACGATCGACACCAGGCTTGGTAATCAATGTTCTGTCAGGAGGACACCGCACGCAGATTCCTAAAAGCATTATTGTTAAACTGTTAGTTGCTCGGGACCTTGAAATAAAAAGTAATTATGCAAAATGTATTTCTAATTACAAATAACCTTCATCGATGCTGTTAAACTCATTATCTCTCATACGAATTGGCAGCGATCTCCTGCGGTTTTGTTCACCCGCTCGCACCACTCCTCGGCCAATGTAAATGGAGGACACTTCATTGTTTAAGTTCTTCCTATTAGTTTCTTTAATATATGCATCAGACTGATAGAAGAGCCGCGGGTCTTCTCGTGGTTGGTATACTTTACCCGTCTTCTCTTGGGTAAGTGATGGGGTATCGTGCCGAACGTGCAGCGGCGGCCGTAGCTTGGAGAACCGGCTGCTATGATAGTCATAATCATTGTTCCTGTTGTTATCAGTTAGTATAGAACGACGAGTGTGATAATTAGATGCTCGGCTGTGATATCCTTCTTTCGGTAAAAGTTTTATTCTGAAAACGAGACAAGAATATTTAAGTTTCGATGCACGATCACTGTTAGGTGAACTGTGAATTTGCTAATGGGGAGTGCAAAGAAAAAGTAAGTACACTACTACACGTTTCGTCAAGGTTATCTCAAAATTTTAAATATTTACAGAAAGAGAACTATTGAGGTTTTCGTAACATGAAAACTAGAGCTTGTAATCTGTTTAGGCAGTCAGGTATGCTATAGGAATAGAATTGACGTATGGTTGCTATTTCAGCGAGCCCTATGTTAGCTTTTCTAGATTGAATATTTTGACAGGCACTTATCCATGTTTGATTTAAAGTGATTTACGGTTATACCTAGTGCGTATTTCCTGGTACGCAGTAAAAGATAACCATGAAAACTCTGGTTTGTAAATACTTTTAGAGTGAAGTAGGTATTTAATGTAATTTGAAAAAATAAACATAAGCAACGCAGATCAAAAATGAATATAAATATTGTAAAAGCTTGAAGAGTGGTGCCAAAAAGATTACGTCAATGGACTAACCTATTGATGTCTATGTCCGGTTGGCGGGCTCTTAGTGATCCTAGAAAAAAGCACACACAAAATGTTATGAAAGCGATATTATTTACTAACTCTAATGAAGTCACACTTCCTTATTATTTATGTGCGGAAATGAAAATGATATAACAACCGTCAGTTTGTTCAAAAGAAGAAAAACAAATATTATATTCCCGAAAAAACCCATTCACATTTTCGCCAACCTGAGGATCGAACCCAAAACCTCATGCTCAGTCACGTTTGTGTCTACTAGAACAATGAGTCTGTCAAACATTTCACACATTTAATTTAATTCTCAGAGATTTACATTAAAGCCTGCTTGTAGCACTCAGTAAGTAACACATTTCATCTACAATCAAGAAGAGATATAAAATATCTGGCACAAGTCCCACATTCCGATGCGTTTGCAGGTACATAATTTTTGTTTGATATTATGTGCATGACGGGACGCTGGAATCACGTGTCCACTGGAATCAGCTAGGAATAGACCATTCCATCATTCTTTTGAGATGTCGTGAGAGGTGACTATTATATCCTTTGAATCTTATTGCTCCATACAATGGTAAAAGTCAAAAAGTTTCGATGATTGAGCTGATAAAACTGTCAGTTAGGCGCTGAGCAGACGATGGACAATTTGTCCGCGGACAATTTGATATCGTATGGAAATATAACGCGCAGACGGACAAAATGGATTTCCGTATGATTCCAAATTGTCCACGGACAAATTATCCATCGTCTGCTCAGCGCCTTTTAAGGAAAAAACGACCATAATACCAAATAATACCATATTGTGAGGGTATCGTTTGTAAACATCAACATCCACAGCCAAACTTCACCAAAAGTATTTGTCAGTAAGTTCATCAGAGACCTTAGTGTAAGTTTGCAAGTGAGTAAACGTAACTATCGCGTTTGCGTTACGATTTTTATTCTCACCTTTATATTCTTAGCATTATGATCTATCAGTCAAATCTTAACGCAAACGCGATAGTTACGTTTACTCACTTGCAAACTTACACTAAGGTCTCAGTTAATAAGTCAGGATAGTGTTATGAAATGAAATTGTTAATTCTGTAAATAAGTAAGGAGGTAGGTACTAGACAAAAGGTTTTCTATTCTTCAAGGATTGTTTGTTGGCTTCTGTGTGGTAGGTTGAATGTTCAGCTGTTCACTATTACTGGCTAATAAATGATACGAATCAAGAATGACATCACAAATACGCACTAAGCCATAAAACAACCTCAGACACTTTGTAAGTGGTCTGCTGCAATAAATTACTTATTGACCACCCGTGCAGCGTTAAAATTATTGACATCAGAATTGTGGGACCGCTATCAATACTGCTGTTTCTAATCATTGAAGCTTCAGTCGACAATCCTTTTAAGGATTTATGATTTAAACTTGCGTACCTTGAGAGAAGATACCTTTGAAGGACTAGAATTTAAATCCTTTCTTGTTCACTCTGTACTGGCGCGATATCGCGGGCACGACAAGAGTAGCGCACCAATGTGTACAAGCCGTTAAGAGGGTATAGAACCCAAGCATTCGGATAAATAAATAAAATTAAAATAACTAAAACATATAGGTGTTTTTCACTCTTTTGTGATGACTAAAGGGAATATTCAGATACTGGTCCGCCTTCTGGTCGTCACTTTCGTCCAGTATGGCTACGGAGCGCGACAGAGATATCGCTTACCGATTCGAATTAAACTATTTGACTAGGCGCAGAAACGGCTACGTTCGCAAGCGACGTACGTCGTACGGAACCTATCGTATGCGTCGACATCCTGCCGGACGCGATCGGCTGTCGCCGCATCCCTTCGTATCCTTTCCGATCCGATGCGATGCGAGCCGTTTGGTGGAACTCATCCTTTATCTCGCATATATGTTAATGACTCATTCATTCGTTAGTAGGTAGGTAAGCGTGTCACACACTTTCAAGATAATATAAAATATCTACATGTACTTATGTAAAAACATTGTAATTACTTACTTAATTACATTGTATTCGCAATATGAAATTTCATCCACGTTTTGGACGAGACGCAGTGTTTTCAGACTGATAAAGCAGGTTTATCAGACAACAGAATCTCATAGTGTTATTAATAAATGTTAGATTTTAAATGTCTACCTCTCAGACCATAAACCATATTCCACGCAGCCACGCAAGACCTTTTGGTAACGATACACGAACTAAATTGGTGTCGGAAATTGTTGGAAATCGATACAGTTACGAATTAAATCCACTCCCGTAATATAGTGTTATTCCTGTTATAGCCAATATAATATCCGATTAATAGTCCATTATCATAAAGAAACTTATAACTGCGTAGGTATGCAAATCAATTTAACCTGCTGACAAGTATTAAGAAGCTATTGAGATATTAAAATAATGACCTACGTAGTTGCATGCAAATCGTCTGCAAAATGTTCTATAAGTACATTTAATTTTACTTTTAAATCGTCATTCGAATGCCTATAATGTTTATCTTCATCTCTTTGAAATGATGTCATGTATAAAATAATAGTTGGTGATCTAAAACTGTGATTCTGTTAAGTTGTTTGTTTTGCACTTCGTGATAATTGATCGTAGATATTGTAAGCAGCTCGCGTCAACTTGTATCTTGTATTGTAAGTGCGAGTACTTAAGTAAGATATAAAAACGTTTAAGTAGTTCCTACTGTTTGTCAATAGAAACCGCCCAGTCACTGGATTAGTCAGCCTTTTTTGTTCATCATTTTAATTTGGAGTTCTGTGTTACTCATACATTGTCCCTTAATTGATTCATCTGTAAGTAAACTAATTTAGTTTTAAAGCTGATCTATATCTATGTTTTATTGTAGGATGCATATATTATGATATTATGGCGCTGGTAGTTTATCTTCGGCCGGTTCGGTATCAATCTCTGGCCGGCCCTATAATTAAAGTGTATGTAATGAAAGGGTCGGCCAAAGATTCCAAAATTTCCAAAGCCATCTTCATCATCGATCGATGGTCTCTATCCAGCTAACGCTTACTTTTCAGGTGTATCGGTCGTTTATGATACTTTCTTCTCCAAAAGTTGTTCTCCGTAGATAAAGCCATTCCATTTTTAATTCAACTTTCAAATTAAGTAGTAACATATATCCTAATTTATAATCAGGTTGTCAGTTCACTTGTCTTCTCTATATCTAGATTGTTACGAAGAAAAATAATCCAAGTACGAGTAGGTATCTGTTTGTGTTTGACTTGGGGCAAACATTTTTCAACCGTCGAAATGTGGGTGCCTAGGGTGGATTCTCGGATATACGTTTCCGAGAGACAGAGACTTCCGACAGCGGAGGTCGCGCCTTAGTCTGCTCTTTAGTTTGGACAATCGTCGCTGCCGGCCGCTGCCATTCCTGTGTGACTCGGCCCTTAGGGTGGGATTTTTGGGGTGGATTAACTGAAAAACCCGTAACCATTCGAGGATTACAGGCGTGATGTTGTTATCTTTTCCAAAGAGTTCGTAGGTATCTTTTCCTTGATCGTCAGTGGCGGAGGTGGGATGTGCTTCAAGGTCACCCTGGCACATGTCATGAGCAGTACCGTCAACCGTATCTACATCCCTCTAACTATCTACATAGGTACTTACATACATGTTTCGGATCTGCAAACAATAAACCCTCAAACAGTACTTACACATTGTTGGTAAAAACATTTCAAACCCATATTAAATCGCTTATATATAGAGGCCCGAACGTTCAGTGTGGTGCATATCATAGGAATCATCTATCATTATTGTTTATCATTCGTTGTTTAGGCTGTACCTTATTGTCTATCAGTCACGGAACTCTTGGTTTGCAATGTCTTGGACAGGATGGGAAAGGTACCCAAATAATAAAATTATTATAATTTCATAGCAGGTTGTTACAACAATACTGTGTCACTACACACTTTACGTAGATACGCACAAAATACACCAAAAATGTTTTTCAATGACAATATGCACATAGTGTCGACCTACATTCTGCATTGTTATCTGTAGAGATAGTAATATGCTACTCCAATGAGCTAGATTCACCCTGAACTTGACCAGTGGGAAATGTAGACTAGTGTAGACGGTATCTCATTAATTTAAATGTTGTCTAGACATCTGACTAAGTCGTTAGATGTTTATTAAATAAACTAGGTAGGTACACAGAATATTAATTTCAGTTACAAGAATTCTAACACTTTCATAAATAGGTATGTTCTTGGAATAAAGAGGAGTTAAATTGTTTGTTTTCCAAATTGTTAAAAATAAGCTATTTGTCGCTCGTTTTCTTGATAAATATGAACGTTCAGTTGATAAATGGTGACGCATAATAATCTGATAGCTCTGAGACTCTGATGTATTTATGATCATGACTCCTGTTTGTAAACAAAGAGACACATTGTACTAATCAAATTAATATAGATCGCTTCGAGAATTTATAACTGCAACAAACACAATTTCTTTCACGTTTATGAAATGTTTGTTCATTGTTGAATGTTTATTTATATTTTTTTATGAATTATTTGTAGCGGGCTATAAATACTTAGTAATCAAAGTAACGTCAACAGTGACTTCCTGATTATTATGAACGATTGGTGAAAGATTGAATGAATGATTTATAATAAAATTTATTTTATATGATGATTCTATAAAAATAAGATATAAAATTGAAGAGACAGCTATTGCAGCTATTTTAAAACAAGGAATAGAAAAATGATAACTAACAAATTGCGAAATTGCTGAAAGATGTATTTTAAAAGTTGTTAGAAAACGTGCTAAAATAAAAGAAGACTTACCAATAACACAAAAAATTAGAAGAGTAAACACAACTGACATCTTGAGGCAAACATTCGTGTAAATAAAGAAATAAAAATTTCACAGCGTAATAAAATGTTTCACAAAAACGCGACAATATTGTTCACTGAAATGATCGGTATAGCGTCGCTGTAGCCAAAACCAACAAAGGCAAGTGATCGCGAAAAGCGCGCGAAAATCACTAGTGTCGGAAGCTCAGCGTGGTGCGAAGTCGTGGGAGGAATGCTCACGGATGCCAGAATAGCATTAGAAGTTTATAAACAGGTTATTGAAGTAGGTACATACCTACATTATGTTCTGCATACTCATTGATATCAATGTCACTGATACTTTTATTTAGGCGAAACAACCAATTACTTGCACATTAGCGTCTAGCATTTTGTTAGCATCTGAGCTCGTCTGAGGAGGTCATAATTGCACTGATTTTACAATTATCACGTCAGACAAGTTAGAACCTATTTAAGTATTTTTTAAAAACTATGTTGTTTGCGTTCCCATTGAGGGACCACATTTGAATTTTGAGCTTTTGAATGCGTCAGCCTTTAGTAAAAGTTCTCAAACAATTGTAAATTCAGCCTTTTATTTGTAAAAGTAGCCACTCAAGAGTTACAATCGGTTAAAGGTGGTCCCTCAGTCGTGACTGAACGGCATCCATATCTCAAAACATAGTTAAAATTTACAACCGCTATAAAAGACTACTCTTAGTAAAAGATTTGTAAAACTAAGCTATTGAATATCAACCCTTCCTGTTCATAGAATAAAAAGAACTAGCATGCGAAAGGTGGTCCCTCAATCGATCACCATAAGATCACCTTGAGTGGAGACGCCAATGGCATTTGAAATTTACTTATGGGTCTAGCGTTAGTAAAAGTACCTACTTGAACGATTGTTAATTCAACCTTTGTTAGATTTGCCTTTTAATGCGTTTAAAGCTAAAGTAAAATCAAACTCAAACTCAAACTCAAATTCTTTATTGCATTCATGTGTACACCAGCTGTTACATAAGTATAAGTAAGATCCAACATGAAACCCGGTTAGGGCACGGCAACATAAAAGATTGGATAAAACAAGCATCCGGTGAGACACTGGATTTCAAGTTTGTTAAACAAATATAATTATTATCGATAATATTACTAGCATTTGGTTTAAATGTCGTTATTCTAATTAGTATCATGAGGTTATTACATTATTTATTTACTTTATTAATTATTATATTATTACATTAATTAATTTGTATTCATTTTATATTTTAAGAATTATATTTTATGATATGTGTAAGTGTATGTATGTGTTCTTTTTGTGTAAGCATCATTTCAATAACTGTAAGTAATTATCTATATAAGGTGCTATAAAAATATCTGCCACAGCTTTAATGAGAGGTAGTATTGTGTTTAAAGATAACAATAGTGAAATTTCGTACCCCGGCACAGTTAAATCAATTTGAGAAAATAAAGTAGTTAAATCAACATTGACTCTACTCTGCATAACGTGGTTCACAAATTACGCGCGAAGTGCACTTCGTCAATGAAAACAACTGCTATCTCTTTCCATCTGTTCTGCGAATGAAAACTGAAATCAGCTGACTAGTTTGACACTTGCAAATTTGTACGTACAATTTTTTGTATGAAAAAAAATATGACCCATGATCAATAATTTATCTTTACTATTGTAATCTATAAACACAATACTATCTCCCATTGCAGCCGTGGCAGATATTTTTATAGCACCTTATATATAATATTTACCAAATATTTTATTCTAAGTATTCTGCGACCGAGTAAAAGCATTTTTGTGTTAGATATTCCTTCAATCTTCTTTTAAATATATTGAATTTGGGTTCTTCTTTAATTTGTTCCGGTAATTTGTTAAATATTTTTACTGCCATGTAATACGGGCTATAATAAAGCATTTTGATCCGAGAGGGTGGAAGATGTAATCTATTTTTATGGCGTGTGTTTACGTTATGGATGTCTTTTGTTTTTGGGAAAATGTTGCTATTTTTAAATACAAATATGCAAATTTCCTGTAATGTGTTTTAGTTTAATAAAATATGGCTTACAACTTTCGGTATTGGCAATATGCGCCAGTATTCTAACAATTTTTTTTTGGATTTTATAAATAATTCGCTTGCATTAACACTGTTCCCCCATAACATCACTCCATATCTTAGCCACGAATTTGCGTAGGCGTAATATGCCGATAGTGCCGTTTCTGTATTTGTGCTGTGCTTTAGTTGAAACAAGGCGTAGGTAAATTTTGATAATTTAGATTTAAGTTTTTCTATGTGCGTTTTCCAATTAAGATGTGTGTCTATGTTTATACCCAGTAAGTTAAATGTAGTTACTAATTCTATAGGTGTGTCATTAAAAATTACATTATTACTTAGGGGGGGGGCTTTGTACGATCTAAATTGTAACATTTTGGTTTTTTTACAGTTAATTTCTAAATTGTGGTCTTGTAGCCAAAGTGTTACCGTCTGGAGAGTATTTTGTAAGATTGCATTTGGGTCAGAATTTTTGTCACATTTCACAAGTATGGAGATATCGTCGGCGAACAGTACTGGTAATGTAGTTTGTTTATTTAGTATTTTTGGGAGATCATTTATATATATTAGAAATAGTATGCATCCCAGAACGCTGCCTTGAGGAATGGAGCATGTCAGATTTCTCATCTGGGACCGCACGGTTATTGTCTCCCTATCTTTAATATTGTGGTGTTCAACCTGGACTATTTGTTTTCTGTTGGTTAAATATGATTTGAACCAATTGTAAGCCGGACCACGTATACCAGAACCGTGAAGTTTTGTTAGTAATATACTATATGATACTTTATCATAGGCTTTTGACATATCGAGTAGCAGGCCTAATGCATACCTTTTATCATTTATTTCTTGGAGAGCTGTTTGAACATATTTGTAAACTGTACATGTTGTGGATCTTGTCTTCCTAAAACCATTTTGACAGTCATCAAGAATATTGTATTTTTCTAAGAAAAAGTTTAGTCTGTTACACATAGCCTTTTCAAAAATCTTCGAAAAGGTCGGCAACAACGCTATTGGTCTATAATTACTAGGGGTGTGGATATCATCTTTTTTATGTATCGGTTTTACTAGGGATATTTTTAGTAAGTCGGGAAATTCTCCAAACTCAAAGCTCTGGTTTATTAAGAATGTGAGTGGGGCTGACAATTCTTCTGCACATTGTTTTATTAAAATAGGGGGTATGTCATCTATTTTAATAAAACAATGTGCAGAAGAATAGTCAGCCCCAATCCAACCTTTGTTCAAAGGCATACTATTCTATCAACGACTATTTAAACGATAAGAATAGTTGGGCGCTGTGATTAACTCAAGACAATGTTTATGTTCTTTCTCCAGAATTAGCTTTCCTACCGACCTGTTTATTTTTTGTTGACTAATAAGTCTATTTATTTTGGTGTTATTTTTTATTTTTGACATAATCTACTCATTAAAATGTTTTTTTAATGAGTTGTATTGCAATAAGTGGTTAGCTAGCGACCTCGACAATTGATCATATTATTTTGCCTGAGCAACCGGCAGCAAGTTCGTCATGCTCCCTTAGATGTCACTGCTTGCGGTAGCGTCGGGGGTCGGGTTGCCTCCTTCCCTCAAATATGGCGAGGGGGGTGATGGCTGATCTTCGCGTTATGCTCGTGAACGGGTGCTGCTCGTGGTGACTGGTCGTCTTGCTGTCCATGGTTTTGTTATTGTTATTAGTAATTAACTGTTTATTTATTTTACTTCGATGGTCCTAGTTTAACATTTTTGTGGCTTTGAGTTCCAGTTTTAATAGCTATTATGTAAGTGGGCACGCCCTTTATGCTTGCATGGAGGCTTTTATTCGATTAAGTTCTGTTTACGTTTTTAATTTATTCGCTTGAGTAAGGATTTCGATGTTTTTTGTGGGTATATTGGCGTGTGCTAGCTGACATAAGGCAAATAATTTAATATAAGTTTGACGTTTTTTTGCATTGCATTGCATATTATTTTGGATACTATTGTATAGATTCATTTTCTTTTCTAACTGATCAGACAGCTGTGCTGCTGGGGAGTTTGTTGCGCCACTTCTTCTTCCCAGCTAAACTAGGAAGTGGTGAAGGGCGGGCGTTTTTGGGGGACTGTCTTATGTAATTTTGACGTTCGAAAAGTGCTGATTCTCAGCCTAGTTTGAATAAATGACTTTTGATTTGATTTTGATTTTGAAACCTCTAGTTTGTAAAAGAAGCCATTCAAAAGCTACAATCGAAACAAGGTGGTCCCTCAATTGAAACGTTTATCATAAGAAAAATCAATTTACGTAGGATTCGGAAATTAAATAGACAAATGGTACAGTCTAGGCTTTAGTAAAAAAAAAAAAAATATTAAAAATTTGTATCAACAAACAGTCACTAAAAAAATCCTGCTGTGTGGTCACCCCTATCTTAGTATTTCTTCCCAGGAATTCGATTAATATTTGTAATAAAACGGTACATTTTTTCATACTGTTTAGTAAAGTAATCGTTAGTAAAAAAAAATTACTAAAGGCTAGACTGTAGCATTCGTCTATTTAATTTCCGAATCCTACGTAAATTGATTTTTCTTATGATAAACGTTTCAATTGAGGGGACCACCTTAAAACGATTGTTGCTTTTGAATGGCTTCTTTTACAAATTAAGAGGTTGAATTAACAATCATCGTTCAAGTACTTTTACTAACGCTAGCGTTAGTAAAATTACGTACCCATAAGTAAATTTCAAATTCCATTGGCGTCTCCACTCAAGGTGTTATGGTGATCGATTGAGGGATGGACCACCTTTCGCATGCTAGTTCTTTTTATTCTATGAACAGGAAGGGTTGATATTCAATAGATTAGTTTTACAAATCTTTTACTAAGAGTAGTCGTTTATAGCAGTTGTAAATTTTAACTATGTTTTGAGGTGTGCGTTACGATTGCTCCGCCAAGTTATCCAAACCGAAAAACACTTGGTCCATAAATTTGTCGAAATTTGTCAAAATCGAAGGGAACAAACCAAAAATTTGTCAAAGTAGAAATAAAAAAGTTGGAAGGCTTTTAAGTTGGCCGCGCGAACGTAACGTGGAGGATGGCGCGGCCACGGAGATCTCAGCAACTACTTGGGTTAGCGATCTAATTCTTTTTGTCAATTGAAGAGTGAATTTGTCAAAAATTGTCGAAAAAAGAATTATAAGCTCTAGATCAATATTTTACGAAATATTCGCCTTGGAAGTTATGGCCGCGCAATCGTGCACTTGTCGTTTCTTTATTTTTGATTATTTCTTAAAAACTTACGACTTCATACAGTAAAACTGTTACAAGAAGAAAGGTCTTAATTTGTCGAAACTAACGAAAGCAATAAATACTAATTTAGTTTAGTTAAACAGACGAAATCAGTCCAAAACAAAAAGGGCGTGGCCGCGCGATCGTAACGTTACTTTGTTCGCTGATATCTCATTATCTATAGTTGCTAGGATTTCGGTGTAGACATCCATTTATTCGACAAATTATCCTCATTAGAATGACATATCGTTTTACCCTCAGAACAGTTTCCAACGCGTGTAATCTCAAAAATGATGTTATCTCATACAATGTTCGAGCAGGGTAACCATAATTTCGATTTGATTTGGGAATATCTCTAACTGGAGACTAGTAATTATATTGCTGCAAAATGTATTATTATTAAATAAAAAACTTGTTGACTTTAATAATTAGATACCTATGTTTATTCATCACAACAGCTTACAAAATTAACTAAATTCTAAATATAACAAAAAATTGGGAGCCTGCCGTTTTGCCAAAATTTCAGTATACAAGCAAATTTTTGCACCCTTTTTTTATATGAATGCAATATTTGGAATGATTTGCGCACATTTTCATTTGGTCAAATTTTTACTCGGCAGAATATTACCTAGGATAATGTCATTAAGGCATTTGGTCTTTAATCAAATGATTTTTCTCAAACATGCTTGGAAATTCGACCATTATTTTGACAACCTTCTTCGAGATAAATCGAAATTGCTGTACTGGTCAAAAACCAATGTCGATGCGGCCGGCAAATTTACCATATATACAAAACTCATATCTGTCGTGTTATTTAAAAATGGAACTAACTTTTTACTTCAACACATGAATAATTTCACAAAAATCACACTCGTAACGTCACCGGTCACCGTCGGCCGGTGGTCCGCTGGCCAGCAGTTGGCAGGCGCGGATCCAGCCCTCAAAAAAGGTTGTTGTCACAGCCACCAGAAAATCAGCCAAGAGCGAGTCGGAGTACGAACTCGCTCATGATCATAATGGTGCATTTCAACAAAGGAGATGTAATTATTTGACTAGACTTTTTGGTTTGTTCCCTTCGATTTTGACAAATTCCGTCAATTTTTTTGACGAAGTTTTTTTCTGTTTGGATCTCTCTCCGCCAACTTGGCGGAGCAATCGTAATTCGTAACCACACGATATTGTACCTTATGCTATGTGGCTACACATTGATACAAAAACATGAAAAAAGTTTTTTTTTATCCTTAAAAAAGTACCTACATCGAGGCTAACTTTGGCAAAAAAAATTAGCTATTTTCATGCATAATCAGCCTATAACGTTCCCACTGCTGGGACACATGCCTGCTCTCTGTTATCTTAGAAGAGTTTTGAGAGCAGTGGTTATGAATTAAATTACACAAAGTTTGGCAAAACGGCAGGCTCCCAATTTTTTGTTATATTTAGTATTTAGTTAATTTTGTAAGCTTTTGTGATGAATAAACATAGGTATCTAATTATTAAAGTCAACAAGTTTTTTATTTAATAATAATACATTTTGCAGCAATATAATTACTAGTCTCCAGTTAGAGATATTCCCAAATCAAATCGAAATTATGGTTACCCTGCTCGAACATTGTATGAGATAACATCATTTTTGAGATTACACGCGTTGGAAACTGTTCTGAGGGTAAAACGATATGTCATTCTAATGAGGATAATTTGTCGAATAAATGGATGTCTACACCGAAATCCTAGCAACTATAGATAATGAGATATCAGCGAACAAAGTAACGTTACGATCGCGCGGCCACGCCCTTTTTGTTTTGGACTGATTTCGTCTGTTTAACTAAACTAAATTAGTATTTATTGCTTTCGTTAGTTTCGACAAATTAAGACCTTTCTTCTTGTAACAGTTTTACTGTATGAAGTCGTAAGTTTTTAAGAAATAATCAAAAATAAAGAAACGACAAGTGCACGATTGCGCGGCCATAACTTCCAAGGTGAATATTTCGTAAAATATTGATCTAGAGCTTATAATTCTTTTTTCGACAATTTTTGACAAATTCACTCTTCAATTGACAAAAAGAATTAGATCGCTAACCCAAGTAGTTGCTGAGATCTCCGTGGCCGCGCCATCCTCCACGTTACGTTCGCGCGGCCAACTTAAAAGCCTTCCAACTTTTTTATTTCTACTTTGACAAATTTTTGGTTTGTTCCCTTCGATTTTGACAAATTTCGACAAATTTTTGGACCAAGTGTTTTTCGGTTTGGATAACTTGGCGGAGCAATCGTAACGCACACTGTTTTGAGATATGAATGCCGGTCAGTCACGACTGAGGGACCACCTTTAACCGATTGTAACTTTTGAGTGGCTATACACTCAATACTGAAGTAGAAGGAAGGGTAAACAAATTAACGTTATTACAACCGGTAGTAAGATTGGTAGTAACTAGGGCAACAAAGGGAATTTACAATTGTTTGAGAACTTTTACTAAAGGCTGATGCATTCAAAAGCTCATAATTCAAATGTGGTCCCTCAATGGGAACGCAAACAACTATGTTTACATGGCAGGTACCTACTAAGCTTTCGGGATGACTAGGTACGAGTTTTCTTCTAAACACGCTCGAGAAACAAATATAAATAAAATGCAGATACTTAGGATGCCATTTATTGGACAATAAACAGTTTACGTCAAAAAAGTTAGAACTTAAGTATTTTTTGGACAGTATGTATTATAATGGCAGGTACTAAGCTTTCGGAATGACTACGAGTTTCCTTCTAAACACGCAAGAGAAAAAATGTAAATAAAAGGCAGACTACTAAGGATGCCATTTATTGGACAATAAACAGTTTACGATTCACAAAACTGACGTCACGTCACGACTCCACGAACTCACGAATAACGATTGCCCGTTGTTTTCAAAGCTTTCGCGACGGCTTTGAACCAAGGGATTATAAAAGACTACGTTTGTTGCAACATCTACCTTAGAACTTGCAATAACTCATAGTCTCTCTCTCTCTCTGGCTTTAGAACAAGGATATCAAATAATCAATCAGCGGCTATCATAGAGAAGTATGGAAGAAAAAGACATGTTGCGCCGACCCCAAATAAATTGGGATAAGGGCAAGAGAATGATGATGATGAATCTGCGGCTGCCATAAAACAGAGGGGCAATTCACATATTTTAAAAAAGGAAAATCTAATTCGCAATCTGTCAAAAATAATATGAATTTACGAATATTTTGACAAGGTTGATAGATTGCTACTTGAATGTGAACGTTTTTTAAGTACGAGAATTAGCCTTTTGATCTTTGACAGTCGTTACGGGTGGTCCCGAAAGTGACAACCAGTCTTACCACAGAGCACGGAATCTCCTGGAGACAGCAGTACTAATAAAATTCGTGGTACCGTAAGTGTTGTAAACAGTTTCTGTTTGTTGTTTTCAATCGGTAGCACTCTTGGTTGGTACAGCGGCCGCCGAGGCGTCTTCGTGCTCTGCGAGTCTTAACAAGGGTATTGTGTTAACGTTACTGGGTTGTGGAGTTTGGATAGAGAGTCACTCCATGTAAAATGCTGGTATTCAGCTGCATGTAGTTTCACTGGAAGCCGTACCCAATATAGTTGGGTAAGGATGGGTAGATGAGTCATCTTCAAACTCCTGATCAACTTCGGCGTCTTCTCACGCTGATCCTTGTTTCGGAAGCCTTCGATATAACGATCAGACGTGTTTGTTGCAGGTGTGGTAGCAGCAGGGATGGTAGGGCGGGTTGGGGCAGGTGAAGGCTTGGCAGGGGGGCACACAGGGGTTGCATTCGCCAGGGTACCATACTGTGCGCGCGTACCGGCCGCTTGGCCTTGTGCATGCTCCGTGGTTGAAGCAGTGGGCCTTGCACGGGAAGTCGTAGCAGCATGGTCTGGGGAAGAAATAAATGAGATTATTTTGTGAACACAAGGGCTGGTTTAACCAAAGCGGAAAGGATGAGGAGACGTGTCGTAAACAACGAATAGGTTTTCGTATTACGTTGAAGACAGGCGGAGATAAAGTGAATATAATGCAAACCGATTGATTTTTTGAGATATCTACATCGATCACTAATAAATGGATATCTCACAAGAAAATACTTTTCCTTGTCGCTTTGGTGGAAACCAGCAGTTCGGTAAGGGTTTACTTACATCATTATAATATTTTTTCAAAAAAAGTGGAGAGCTCTATTACTCCTATTCATTTTCAGCAAATTATAATAATTTCAAATGACCAATATTCTAACCCGTTGTTCTCATCTCTGAACAACGAGCAACCTATTTAAATTTACTAATCTTAAACGGGCCATTACAATATTACCGTAGTGCCGCACTAATCTCTTTTAACGAGCAGTTTCAAGATTTATCATGCCTGTAAATCTTGGACTGTCCATTAAAATGTTTCGATGCGTTTACTGGCTCACCTGTCTATTATTGTTCTACCCTATGAAGAAGAATGCATCAGGCTAGGTACTAATTTAAAAGGAGAATTAAGCGCGACGTAACATGGTTGATGTGGAAGAAAAGGAACAACTTTTCCTCACTATATTTTACACAGTTTAGCGACAAACAGTAGGAGATAACTATATTTAATTATATGCAATGCGAGGTGCGAACGTCCAGCGGATAACAGGCGTGTCTTTTTTATTTCCAAAAATATACAGAAATGTACCTCTCAACAGGCGCGTTACTGGGGCATCCCCAGTAGTAGCCAGCGCACTCCCTCTGGAAAGGCTGCGGCCTGGGTTGGCCGCATCGGGGTCTCTTGTAGTAGATACTGTACTCTCCTCGAACGCAGCCGAACCTTGCCGGGGGGCGGCAGCATTCGTACCCACGTGGCAACACTGACATTTTTGTGAATCGTAATTGCCTGCGTTTTGGCGGGTTTGCGATTTAAAAAGTTGGCTTGGATTATCTGCAATAGAGGAAAAGTTGTTTTTTAGTCAATATATTCAAAATGTAATAAGTTGAAACCATGGCTGGCTTTTGGGATTATTGCAACTTCATTGAGGATTTAGTTTAGCCACCTAACAAAAACAGACTATAATTCCTTGCGAGATGCCTTTTAAAATGCGGCATAAAAATGAAATACTTTTCTACAAAATTATCTGTTACCAAGTATCAAATGAAACATGGTCAGGCTAGCTAGTGCCTGAATGTGAAAATATGCTGACATTGAAATGCGGTCAGTAGTTTCAGCCTACTTTGGTATCTAGATTGAGCACTGACGGAGCGTTCTAACAGACATTGTTTTACTATACACCGTTTTATATAGGAATGCGAGAAACGGAGTGTTGTCGCGCCATTGATATTGTATGACGTCATCATTATTGTGAGATGACGTAATAGTGGGCTGTAAAATTCAATAGCAGCATATAATCAAAGAGCTTCGTGATATTTATCATCATCATCAGCAGTTCAGTCCACTACTAGAGGTCAGCCTCTTCGATCACACGCTTTTCTCAAACTTCGACTTCTTTCATCTAGCTGCTACAAGCCTTTTATATAGTAAGGTAAAACACATCTTCAGATCTAGAGATAAATGAGATGAAAAAGTACCTACAGTATTTTTTATGTTTTAAAGTTTTATAATTTTCAAATTTTTTATAGATTTAAGATTTTTTTATAGAATTTTTTGGAATTTAGATGTTTTTCATTGAAATGATGTTGTGAAAATAATGAATGACAAATTCGTTTTGTTTAAATGAAGAACATGTTCTTCTTTGAGATTTTTTTCTACTCTATGAATCATTATATGCCAGCCAGTATGACAGGTGGTGAATAGAGTTTTATTATGTTCGTATAAAACGATGATTTCTTACGGATGAAGAAGATTCACACTTCTTTTTATAAGTCTTTTAGTAAACCGCAAACCTGACCACTGCTGGCACGGCGCGCTTAGAAGACGCCTCTTGCACTTCTGCGATACACAACTTTCACTAGTAGCTACCAATTTGCCTGAACTACTTAGCTTGTCTGCATTTCCAAAATACAGGTGTAGCGGGGTTATGGATGGGGCAGTCGACTCGCAGAAATATCCCCAGGGATATAGTTATATACCGTAATATAGCTATATGAAAGCGGTTACTAGATTAGTTACTAGATCGTGCTCATTTATAAGTTATATTCCTAGTAAGATCCTTATGAACCGCTTTCTTATAACTATATTACGGTTTATAGCTATATCCCTAGGGCTATATCCTTCCCGGCTTCAACCATCTTACTGCGACAGATATACTAAGTGAACACTTGAACAGTTGCTGAATTAGGTGGTTTTGTATTGATTTGTGATTGTGTCGTTTGTTAGTACTCGCTGTCATAGCTCCGTTGGCGTAGGCAGACATACCTTACTTTGAAACGATTCCAAAAAAATTAATAAAAGAATAGATAGGTAACTAGAAACATGTATTCTTACACAACAAAGACTGCACTCAGTTTTATAGCACTCTACTACCAAACGGGCATGCATGGTCCGCAGCACCCGCAACCACAAACTGGAACTCCTGGATAACTGCATCTCTTGGGACAGCAAATCCCGGGCTCCGTGCAGCAGTAACAAGGACACGGTTTGCAGCGATTCGGTCGGCAGCAAGGAATCGCAACCGTCTCACAAAGAGGCACAGGACACGGCACCGGAGTCATTGGCTAGAAATAAAATACATTCTCTAAAGTCTAGTCTAGAAATAATATTGAAAAATATAAAAGTAAACGTTTTGTCACAGTGCCAAGTATCTTATCTGTGAAGCCAAAGTGGAATAATTTGACTCAAATCAGAATTCAAGGTTAGTGATGGATATAAATAGTGTAGGAGTGTTATGAATGCTGGAAGTAGGTACCTTGTCACAGGGAGGACAGGGAGGCAGGCATGGCAAGACTGGACATGGTGGGCAGGGGGCCGGGCACGGTCGGACTGGGGCCGGGCACGGCGAGCACCCGCCTCCCGGGCACACTGAACAAGGCCTGAGGTCGTTGCACGAGGCAACACATGGCTTCGTGGAGTAGGGGTAGCAGGCCCCGCATGGCCGCCCAGTGCACACGCAAGGATCGAAACTGTAGAACGGAGCACTCATTTTAATTTTACGCTTTTTATGTTTATTATTATTTATTTAAATGTTTATTCAACAATTACTCAAAATTTCATAAAAAAATGTCATGACAGTGCTTCGTGATAATTTATTTTGTTTCAATTTTTTTTCTACGAATCCTGTTCCACCTATTTTACATCTAGAAGAAGTTTCAATACAAATAGTTCCACTCTAGTAGATTGTAGCAAACTACACACATGGACCGATTTCCCATCTGTGAGAATCACGAAGTAAAGGGCAGTTCAGACTACGCTATCTATTTCGCTATGCAGTAAAGCATATTGCGGGAAATAGTATAGCGTCGTCTGAACTACCCTTTAAATGTATGCAGAGCGACATTGTTGTGCTATACAATATTTGGTTATATGCTATACAGGGTGGCCGGAACACTGACGTCCAAAAATAAAACTTAGTTCCCTCGTATCGTGGGGTATGCGAAAAAAACTCGTAAAAATCTTCTATTTTCTACTTCTCAAAAATTCAGAAAAAAATTCATAACTCGAAAACTATGAAAAATCGCAGAACATACATGGGGGTGATTCGGATACCCCACGATAGAAGGGAACTAAATTTTATTTTTGGACGTCAATGTTCCGGCCACTCTGTATATTAAAGCGTAGTCTGAACTCGCCTTTAGTGTAGTGAGAATATAACTACATAACTTGACCAAAACTGAATTTCATCGGTCTTTTGTTGGAAATTTCAACAGAAGTCAGTTATTACCTAGGAGAAGAGCTAGGAACTAGCAAGCTGGATATGAAAATCTATGTGTGTTAACGACCCACAGTGCATGACAAAAAATGATTATAATATTGATTAAATAATTAAGCCCACGGTTCACTATTGGCATGCAATACTTCAATCACCGCACCATAGTTGGCCCATCAGCGATACTGGCGCCAGTTCCCATAATATTTGTCTGCCAGTGTAACTGGCAGGCATCTTCTCGTGCTTCTTGACATAAAAAGTATTTAGACATATCAAAATTATAGTCCCTAGAGAAAAGTCAGGAAAGTCTAAAAAATGCATTAAAATTAGAGAAAACACAAAAAAGAGAAAATTTATAAGTGATAAAATTAATTAAAAAATTTGAAGATGTGCGCATGTACTTTTTGCCCCACATGTCCAGCCATATTGCCTTGTGGTACAGGGCCTTGTACGTACTCGTGTCCACCGCCATGCCCGTGCTGTCAGCCGTGCTGCCCGCCACCCGTGCCTTGTACGCCGTGTCCTCCGTGTAAATGTTGTCCAGTGTTCCGACAATGCCCGGCGCCCGTGATCCCCGATCTCGTGCCACCCATAGTGCCGATATTGCCACCTTGTAGACCTCGCAGGTGTCCGTGTCCAGAACCTTGTCCACCTCCCCCACCTCCACCAGTTTGCTGTCCACCTGTGCTGCCATGCTGCCCTCCACCGCCATGTTGTGACCCGCCACCGGTGATTCTTTTCATAATATTATTTAAATAAATATGCTTTATTAGTAGTATACAGAATGTTACATGTCTTTATATTTACTTACAGGTCTGTCGGTGCCCAGAACCGACACCATGTTATCAGCCGGTACTGCCGTGCTGTAATCCGCAGTGTCCTCCTCCTATCATACCTAAACAGCGTCCTATCTGCCCACGGGCTCCTCCTTGCCCCTACCCGTGTCTGCCTGTGTGCCGCAGTTGTTGCCCACACTGTGAACTTGACCCGGTGACACGACGTCGGCCGTTAATAGTACATGACAGTCTGTTCCAGTGTAGAAAGACTGGATTGCCTGGCGAGTGTTTCACAAGAACCAACCCTAGCGTACGGTATCAAGTGGAGAACTATGTGAGACAGGTATGGATATTGTTCCTATCATTGATTCTCATGAAAAGTCTTAACTACTAACTAGCATAGACTAATAGAATATAGGTACTAATGAATTGTATACTCATTTTGGCTTTTGTTATATTTCAGGGCCCTCAATCTTGTTGTTGGCATCCAGTCCCAGTTCCTCTAATTTAGCAAAGGTTTAGTTTTTTATGTGCAGTACAGTCTGTGCCATGTTGAACGGTAATGTGACCGAATTTTACAAGTAACGTTGGTGATGGTTTTGAAATAAAAATGATTATCTTAAATATGACTACTATTTACAAAAAACCGGACATGTGCGAGTTGAACTCGCGTGGTGAGGGGGAATATGTATCTACCATGTTTTTTATCCCAAGAACAAACTTAACCTTGTAGATAGAAACATGTTCTCTCATTCCAACTGCAAATGTAATTTTGAACGCACAATATTGAGATTTACCATGTTATTTTAGGACCATAGCATTCTTATAGGTTTTCTTGTAATCAAAAAGTAATGAAACATTCTCTCAGTATAATTTACTAAATTTTAGTATACATAATTTCGGAGATAAGGGCCCGGTGGGAATGTTCAATTTTCATAAATTTTCTTAAATATCTTTAAAAGTAATTTTAAAATGATTAAAAATTTAGATCCTCACAACAAGCCCTTTCATGTGATAGGTACGTCACACGGTAAAGTTTTTTTTTTCCTATTTGCTCCTGAAAAGTGACCCCCATATTCAAAATTCATTTATTTACTTTAC
Organism: Eupsilia transversa; assembly: GCA_914767815.1. Classification (NCBI taxonomy): domain Eukaryota; kingdom Metazoa; phylum Arthropoda; class Insecta; order Lepidoptera; family Noctuidae; genus Eupsilia; species Eupsilia transversa. The sequence continues at coordinate 8,182,516 of OU611874.1, forward strand.
ACGTCCGTTTTTGGGTCACAGAAATTGATGTGTACCTAATTTCAACTAAATTGATCTCGTAGATTCGGAGCAAATTGGCTATGACAGACTGACAGACTGACAGACAGCCAGGCAGCCAAACAGACACACGAGTGATCCTATAAGGGTTCCTTTTTTTCATTCGAACGTACGGAAACTTAACAACTATAGCGACACTTTGATCCTTAGAATTTGATTAGTAAAGAAGTAATAAAATGGCAATCTTTGATATGTAATTAATAATTATCTGTCTAAGATTTTATGCAATGTTTAGAAATAAAATAAAACAAATCTAGGAGGCCTTGAATTCGTTTGTTACTCTAATATGGAGGGCTTCTAAAATCGATGTAATCTCCTAGGCTGAAAATCAAGTAGGTATTGTTACTCATACGTATACTGATATCTAATAGGATTCGAGGTTCGATGACCCCCTTACCTTCTCCATGCTAACTGAGGCGCGCAATACATTAGATCACGTGCATTGTAGAATTAAATAGATATTTTGACTTATCAGGGAACAGACTTACATGGTACAGGTGGATTGAATGAAAGTCCGTAACTGTATCCTAAATGAATTTATTTTGTTCACGGCACTATTATCACTATAAAGTTTTTCTAGCTTCTTTACTTAAAATTACATGATCTGCGTGTTGCAACTGTAGATGTTGATGCAAGGGTTGACTGCGTAACATCTCGGCTGCGGCGGGCACTTGGTCTCGCACACCATCGGACAAGTGGGTCCGCAGTATGTAGTAGAAGGTGGACAGCACGGAATCGGCGGACAGGCTGGAGGACAGGCCGGAGGACAGCAACCGTTACGCATTCTGTTATTTTTAATTTACTTGAAAATTTTGTACAAAGATGGGTCGGTAAACCAAATGAAAACCGTGAATAGAATGCGCTCCTATTTATAAACATGAACAGGCCTACGAGATTTTTGGGAGAGTTATAGATTTTGCAGAGAAATCTAGTCAGCTGAGGGATTGACTTAATGTGGCACTGTAGAAATTAAGGCAATACGCCTATATTTCCACTCTACAGTACTGTCATAAAAAAAAACTAGTTTTTCTTCTTTCTGAATTTCTCTTTTTCTTTGATAATCTTCTCAATACCACCGTTGTTTCTACAATTCTCAGCATTCTGTTAAGAGCTTCTGAGCTGAAAAGGCAATACAGCGTAAGTTTACGAATGCAAAATTGAACTGGGCTATGCATGCCATAGTGAAGTCCTGAAGAAAAACGACTAAAGATATAAAGCCTACTTTTTGTTTGAGGTGGGAATTATTTGAGGTCAGGGAAAAATTTTTTCCTCCAAAATATACATGTGCATACAATATCTTCTGAAACAACAGTTAGGGCGTTTGCGCACTTATTTTTCGTTCGTATACGATTCGTGTTCGATACGTGAAAAAAACAGAGACGGGAAATTCACGTCCTAGCCTAGCGTCTGCGCACTTATCCGTATTTGCTTCATTTTTAACCCCCGACCGAAAAAGAGGGGTGTTATAAGTTTAACATGTGTATCTGTTTGTTCCCTCGTAGCTCCGAAACGGCTGAACCGATTTTGATTATTATTTTTTTGTTTGAAAGGTGTCTTGATCGAGAGTGTTCTTAGCTACAATTCAAGAAAATCGGTTCAGCCGTTTGAAGATTATCAGCTCTTTTCTAGTTGATGATTGGATGTGCGCATCTTCCACAGGTCTGATCGATTCGAAATTTAGTATTCTGTTAATTCAATGATATTAGAAGAACATAGTAACCTTGAACCGATACTGCAGCATCACCTGGAATTTTCTTTGTTTGTGTCGGGGGTTATTTTTTTTTTAATTTTCACTTGCGTTTGATAAACTCGGTTTTGATCCGTCTAAAACGACTCGAAGTGAGAATTTACGAAACGAACACGAACCGTATAGGCATGAGTGCACAAACGTCCTCACAATTACTAGATGGTCAAACAAGATCAGAAACGAACACGAATCGAATACGAACCGGATTCGGATAAGTGCGCAAACGCCCTTAGGCCGATTTTGCCAATGTAAACTGGGGTGAGGCTGCCTCAGGTGGCACTCATGCACAGCTGGATTGCTGCATTTTTATCTATATAGTTTCTCAGTGGCGACTAACAGTGCGCGAGCGCAGAGTACCTAGTCATTTCACCATATCAATGCTTTTCACAGTAATTTGTACTTATGAATGAGGTGATGAATTAGGAAACGAAGGACGCCAAATCAAACCAAAACTAGATATAACAATTTTTATTGACACTTTTACATAATACAACCATATTCAATAATCACATGACGGTTCCTACAGGACTTCCACCAGACGAATGGACTAAGTTAAAATGTCTTCTCGGCATCATAGCTTTAATGATAGCCGACTTCTATGATTGCTTTGTCGAATGCTGCAACAGGCATTGGCGGCTGGCCCACTGCTAAGACGGCATCTGTAAAAAAAAACCACATATTGTCAGTTTCTATCGTCGCAATGCACGATAAAGGCCTCCATCTTCACCTTCCACAAAAATACGGAAATACTTATCGGTTCACGTCATCGATTAAACACTCATTTGAAAGTATGATTAAAAGATGGCAATAAAAAAAAGTCACATTAGAAAATACAATAGACGTAGATATATTTAGTAACCTGTTCCGCTTAACTATTCTTTATTAAAGAGTCCCAAAAAACCCTGTAAGAAATCTACACGTGTTTCACCTCTCAACGAGTCAATCGTCAACCTGAGGATGCCTCGTTGAGAGGTGAAACACGTGTCGATTCATAAATATAAATACAATAATCTAATACTGGACTGCTATGATTGAACCTACGTATTGAGAAAAGTTATATGACTTTAGGACTTTAGGAGTGCGCTCACTGCTAAGACGAGTCGGCGTCGCGGCGCGTATCTATTATTATAATCAAAACGTGTGTGTGATCATAAACAAAGACAATAACGGTTTGATCGAAAAAGTTCAATGAATAGAATTTTAGGGATAGCGTTCATTGGAGATAACGTTATGTGGGATTCACGTTATTCGAAATAACGTGATTCGGGATATAGTGATTCGGAATTGCGTTCATTCGAAATGGTGGGTTAATCCATTTATCCATCCCAAAAAACCCATCATAATATGGATACTCGGAAACGTACGGAATTTATAGGCTTAGAGTGGATTCTCCAACATCGAAATTAACATTTGAATTTGGTCATGAATTTTTATTTACCGCGTTTAACGCCAAAAATTTATGTAGGAACTCATGCTCCTGTTATTTAATTTTTCTATCATTTGGTAGGCAGTGAAAGATATTTGTATCGTCGCTGACGCCGAGCGCAGTGCCGAAATCCAACATCGTTGGATCTAATGAAATATAATTTTTACTTCTGATTCATTTAATGTTCAGACGTTTCACTTAGAGCGACGTGAAAAGCAGAAATGAACAAAAAGTAAAGCGTCTGATATCGGCCTAAGGAAACTTAGGATGCGGCGGCGCACCTCGACGCCGACTCGACTCGTATTTTTGTGAGCGATACCCCTTAAGTGATCGCGAGCGCAGTGGCGCGTCACTGGATATGTGCTACTTGACTGTAAACTGTGACGAGGGAACCTCCTCCGCAGCAGGGTCTGCAAGGACCGCAGCAGGGTCCTCGGCAGCCGCCACAGCCACCCCTGAAACAAGATGATAGTAGCTTACATCGATGATCACTATCAATTTGGCCATACTTAAAACCGTAGATGTCATGGAAAACTAGGTCTAAAAACTTTAGGGTAAACGTAATGTTGGAATGCTTTGCTTGAATAAAATCACAAAGGAGATCACCCATTTAGTAGGGCGACTCGGGCTAAAAAAAAAAAGTTGGCGGCCAGGAATGAAATACATTTTATTTGAAAGGTTACAGGAGTAGAAAGAAAATTGTATGGTGACAACGTTATAATTAATTTAGGGACAAAGATATAGAATGGTCTTTAAAAAATAAAATCGGGTTTGTTCGAACACTTTAACTCGAGAACGGCTGGACCGATTTTCATGGTTTTTGGTATTCATAAAATAACAAAATGGAAAGAACATAATGCAACGGGCGGCCTTATTGCTTGGCAGTAATTTCTACCAGGCAACTTTTGGGTTAGGAAAAACAGCTAAAAAAATATACATTTTGAATTCGATCCCTATTTTTTATATTTTATGATTACAACACTGCTATCTACTAACCAACTAGATATATATAATAGGCGTTGTACGGATTATAATAAAAGGCCATGGTGCTTGGTGCCATAGTAAAAAATAATGTATTCTATACATATTTTTAAAATATGTAAGAATTATCGAGGGCCACCCAAAAAAAAAAAAATTAGCCCAAAATGGGTGATCTTCTTTGAAAGGTTATTGTAATAATAAAAACTTTTAATTTTAATTTTTATCATGCATTGTCACGAGAACCAAACACGTATGCCAAATTTCAGCCCGATAGCTTCAGTGGAAGTGGGTGAAATATTGATTGCAATATTCCAGGACATACTTCCAGGACATACATACAAGTGAAGCTTTTATTTAACTTCAAAACTTCTTTCAATTTGGAAAAGTATATTTAAATAAATAATGCTCACTGAATTGCGGACATAACTGATTGTAATTGACCAATAACACCCATTCGGTTACACATTTTTGTAGATTTTGTTATTTACAGAATCATTAAATTTTAACACAGAAATTTTGATCAAAGTATGATTAATAAATGAATACAAACTGACAATGTGACACTCCAGCCCTACTTGAAAGTGACAGTTCCATTTTCAAAATAATGCAGGAATATGTGGACATGTATTATTTCATGCACGGAGGACTGCGTCTTTGGTCCAAACCATTGAGGTTAAATGTGCGCATAAATAATTCCGTACCAGGCGTGAATAACTTAACAAATAGAGAATGCATATTTTTCAGGGCAGCCATTTTTAAGTTTAAGTGTTATCTGTAAATTCTGATTTTAAGTTATTCAATATTTTTTTATCTGAATGTAATTCATTTGCTTTGAGTTTTCAGATAACATAAGATTATTTAATGAATTAACCGTATTTATAATAAAAAAATGACATATCAAGTTTTTCACCAATGAGTTATCAAGTTGTTCACCTAAGTACCTACTTTAAGTACGTGTGTAAAAAAATCAAAAGTAATAAGTATAGTCTCTGCCTACCTCTTATGGGACTGAAATCGTGATATTATGTATGTAGGTATGTATAGGTAATAAAAACATACAATTTTATTGCAAAATATTTTTTTTTTTTTCGAAAACAAAGTTAAAACATTATAGAATTAGTTGAATTCTTCTCCGTTTCCTCCTGCATCAGGGTCTTCGGAGTCTAAATCAGGATCGATGTTGAATACGTCACCATCAGTTTTAATGATCAGCGACACTGTCATCGGAAAGATATAGATCGTCATCGAGGTTTACATTGCTGATTTGTTGAGTGCTTACATCTTTATTCAGATTTTTCTCAGAAACGCAGTTAAAATAGAACCTTTCGCAATCTTCAGCTATCTCTTTTAATGATGTTCCTAAAATAAAAAAATATTTTTTGTACCCATTTATTTGGTACACACGGCTACATATCAAGCTATACATTTCCAGTTTAAGGTGATCTCGCATTGTATAGGATGTCGGTACAATAAGAGGTCAGCTTGTACTGGAAATGTATAGCTTGATGTGTAGCCGTGTGTACCCGCAACTATTTAAATAACAACTATTTAGAGACGGCCATACACGCTAGGTTTTCCATGTTCAAATTGGCTGTGTCAGACGGACAGACGGACATACACACGAGTGATCTTATAAGGGTTCCTTTATTGTTATTCGTACGGAAGCTTAAAAATGAGAAGCTAATAAGTTGTTGTTAGGTAGGCGCAAGCGCGACTGCTGAGCAACAGGTCCTGGGTTCGATTCCCTGGTCGGACAAAGTGTTATTGGGTTTATCCATCAGGAATTTCTCAGTAGCAGTCACGGAGTCTGGATTTGTGGCCGGTTGATGGCAATAGGCTCGCCCGCTATTACATGGGACTTAAACATAACGGGCGAAATGTTGGTGTAGTGCTAGGTACACCTCTGCCTAACCCTATATTACTTACCTTCAGGTATATTGTCTTCGTAAACTGCACACTCATTAGTATACTCATTACAATCTGAACTTTTTGTTGCCAATGGTTGTAAATTCTCTTTACATGAAATTTCTTAAACGGTAAATAATTAAGTATAAGTAATTGATAAATACGAGTACATCTACCAAAATTCATCAAGATCCGATTCCGCAAAGTTGAAAACGCTACAAACAAAGTAAAGCCTCATCTCAGGCACGAATACCGCGGGAAGGGATACCGGGAGAGAGAAGCTAATGAGCAGGTTTACAAAATACCTACTTACAATAAGTTACCTACTTACCTTCAGTTATATTTTCTGCGTAGTCTGGACACTTACTCGTACACTCATTCAAATCTGCACTTTTATCTTCTAAACTTTCACCAGAATCTTTTAATGACTTTCCACGTAATTCTTCTAAAAAACGGTATCTTCTTGCCGCCATTATGATTACTTTAATTACAACCACAAAATTGTTATTTGTTTTGAATTATTCACCACGCGCCAAAACAAATCAAACTAGGTCAAGGACACTGGAACAAGTGACACGGAAGACTCGCGAATCCCTACATAAAAAATGGCGTGATTTACGGATAAACCGCCAAAACTGCAGCCATCTCTATTTGTCTCATCACACGCGCAAGGGATAGAAAATGTAATAGATGATAGATTTATTTGTCACAAAATACACACGCAATCTCGATGCGGTAATAACTGGACAACTTGATTTATGCTATTAAAAACGTTAAGTAGGTTGTTAGAATAAATGAACATCTCGTGTTGTTCGTTACTTTTTTTAAATAGTTGGCAGTATTATAATGACATGTTGAGTTGTGTAAATAATTATAATTTGTATGTTTTAATATATCAAGACGTCACATTGTACCCTTTAGTAAAAGAGTTATTTAAAAATTCACATGTTTGCTATGTTCGGTAAAATGGACCCATCGACTTAGTCATTTATTCACCTTATGAATAAAACAATCCTAATGCCTATTATGCATTAAAAAAATTTAAATGTAAGTCGACATATCAACCTATTCACGCCTGGTACGGAATTTATAACATGACGATAATTATCGTCAACGTCCACGTCAATATAGTAGGGGAGGTACTGCTCAATTTTTGCGAACAATTTTATACCGAATATAATTACTTCATTTCTAGTAGTAGTTACATCGTTTGTCAAAGAGACTTGTACGACTTAAATGCTCTCATCGTATAACATGTTTATGATGCTAAAGGACAGTAATATTTCTTTGCCCCATTAGTTATGCAGCTGACTATATTTTTTATTACTAGTAAGGTATGATAAGGTATGGTACACGACGTGTTGCCACGCTGATTACAGGACGCAGGACTCTCCGTCCGGCGCTCCGAGTGGCAACACGTCGTGTTCGGGTTCGCGACAAGTAAATTTTCATCCTGAGGATGCCTCGTTGAGAGGTGAAACGCGTATCGATTTCTTACAGGGTTTTTATTACTCTTTAGGAAAAGTGGAATAGGTTACTAAATATATCGTCTATACATATACAAGCTGTTTCAAACTCAGTGGTCCAAAGGCAAATGAGGTAAAGCGAAGGGGTCCACCTATCAATAAAAAATTTAAAAGCTGGGATATTCTGAACAGTTCAGAAAATTTCGCTATTATTATTTTCAAGAAATTTACACTCCCACTGGGATTTTCCGACCCTGTGAACAAATTTTCGACGTAACGAGTTCAAATAATAATATTATTATAGATAGAGGATGTGAATTTAATTGACCAAGTACAAATCTTATTATTTTTTCATTTCTTATTTACTTACCTGGTTTATCTACAGCAACAATTGTTGTAAGAGGGAGCGCACGTCGGATAGTGTGGCTTAACCTGGAGTAAAAAAATAAATAATAAACAAACGAATTTTTATTCAGGAAAGTGTTGACTGACATAATACTACTGTATTCTCTGACCGTGAAGAGTGGCGAATGAAGCAGGAGGCCAAACAAACAAAAGAGACTGGAAAATTTATTACAATATTTTCTTTGCGTGCTCAGGTGCGTATAAAATAACTAACAAACATTAATCGTGTGGAATGCTTAAGCTCCTTTTCACACGTTCCGGCTGTCGGGTAGCCGGCGTCAAGTACCCCGTAGCCCATGCCCAATGCATTGGTAAGCTTTTAAACGCAAAGGTACAGCTAAATAGGCTTGACCATCCTTTAGCCATGGATTCGATCGTCTAGTAGCGATGAATCGGACTATTGTGAAGTCAACTCAAGAAGACGGCGCAAAACGAGGGGAAGACTCGTGAAATCCATGTCCCAGGTCAGGATTACAACAAGTCATCTATTGACCACCGGGTACACGATAACACGACGAAGTCGCTCGGTCCGCAGACGATCGTGTGAGAGAGGGCTTACAGTCGATGTGTAGTCGTTAGGAACGCAATATCTATTTTTATCTAAACTTTAGAAAAAGTAGATTGTAGAAAATTATAACGCCTGATAAAAATCCACATACAAAGACATTTTATTTTCATAGACTACTTTTCCCATTTATGTCTCAAAGGTGTACTGTGTACATACCGGCCGTTCGTAATTGATGAGTTGATACCGCACTTTCTTGTCCTGGTTGTTAAGCACCATGCCCGGCCAACTAGTGGGTCTGTAGTCGAAGGTGCTGTCATGCACGATGAGGGGCCGGCGAACCGTCCAGTTGTCCATCCCACATGGCAAACATGCTGGGCCCTAGGAAAAGAATGCTTTTGTTTAATGGTGGGTACATACTCATTGATGAATGCAGAAGATTGGAATAATAGATACCTAATACTAGATGTGGCGGAAACTTGGGTTTTTGTAGCGCATCTAGAAGAGCCTAGCAAAAGACTGACGCCCCTGATAATGTGAAACGGCATAATTTTCCAACTTACACTGATAGGAATGCAGGGAATATAAGTAGGGGGCTCCTTGTAACTCGGTAAGCATTGAATTGGGCTGCACATTGTTTTGTTTGATTTTTAAAACTTATTATAAAATTTTAATATAAATTGTTTCTTTGGATTTTCTGAATTTTTTCAGTGGTATTTTCGTATTTTCACATCAAATTTATTTATTTTGTGACAATTCTTTGAAAGATGTCATATCAAATTTTCTATAAAAAAAAGAATAAGTACCTACCAGTACTGGCAATCATTATTAAAAACACATATTTTGGCCAACTGTGTAATGGGCCTACTACACGCGCAAGCTTCACCACAGTTTTACCTGCGCAAGCCGGCTTGTACACGGAACACCGCGCGTGTGGTTGGTAAAACTGTATCACGCACCAACCCCACGGCATGGCTTGCGCACTTTTCGACTTGCTTGAAATTTTGCCTGCGCAAGCCTGGCCTGCGCGTACTTGCCTGTGCGTGTGGTTGGGCGTTCAGTGTTCAAGCCGCAGTCTAGCTTAGTCGTCCTTCGGTGATTACGTGGTCTTCCATCACTCAAATATGGCCATTTGCGTAAAATTAAAAAATTAAATCGAAGGATTATTCCAACCGAAATAAAAAGAACATTTAATAAACATTTACCTAACATTTACTCCTTTAATTAAGCTTCAGTCAATATTCAGCTATCCAAGCTATCGTTGAACTGAATTAAGTTAAAATCAAATTCTGCAACTAAATACCCATGGTTTATTATACCTATTACTCGCTTAATACTTATCCATTCTTTTTTACATGGAACTATTCCTTTCCCTTCCTACTTATTTGTCAATTATTCTTGAATTCTTCTTAAGTCGACCTTGAAGCTACGAAGGAAACAGTTAAGAAAAAAATATATCTTAGAAGTTCATACAGAAAATGAATTTATGGAATTAAAAAAAGTTATTGCTTCCTCAAAATCAGGTGCTGGCACGGAAGACATATAACATCCAAGAGATTCATTTTTGAGTCTTTTTTTTTCACTTGTAAAATAGTAGCAGAAGAAATAGTTCTTCATTGGGAAACATTGTTTCCACGCCGACGATTTTGACAAGAATGTGGCTTGCGCATACTTAACTGTGCCGTGTGGTAGCGCCGTCCGTGTACAGTTTTTTCCAGCGAGAAGCTTGCGCAGGCAGCACTGTGGTGAAGCTTGCGCGTGTGGTACGGGCATAAATCAACTATGTTGCGATACAGACCACATCAAGGCCGCGTCGCAGCCACACCGCAACCACCAGCGAGATCGCGCACTAGCGGCCGGCCACATCGAAAACACAACGTTGCATCAATGCGCCCCTCATTCATTCTGTGTTGCGGTACCTAGCAACCAACGTAACCACATCGCAACCTCTAGCGACAACGCAACTGCATCGAAATTTTGTAGGTACCTACCAGAACGCAACTGCTGAGCTGAAGCAACACTATTCACACTTAACCACCGCTTGCCCACATTTTGTCACAGTATGTGGTTTAGTTGTGGTACGTGTGATCGGGCCCTAGGGTTCCGTAGTCGCTATAGTAATATTTTTTACAGTTGTTGTAGCTCGTTATAGGGATTGGGAAAACGAAAGTTGAAACGAAAGAATGGAAGCTTATGATATTTCGTAAATTGTAGATATATTATCAGAAATCGTAGCTTTATTGACGTTAGGTATAGTATATTTTAAATGATTTCCTTATTTTCGTCATCGTTCACGACGAAGCGACGCTAATCAAAAATACCATGTTACAAACTCAATCACCAATTACCGTTTTCACACTACGACGAGAACGACACCGACATATTGTCAGCTCGGACGACAACGATATCGGCCGACTATATCGGGACGATACACATTGATTGTCGTGCCGTTATCGGTGGACGACACAGTGCACTTATTCACTGCTGCCATTAATTATCGAATACACTATATATTACACTTTTGGAATCGCGCGGCGATGTAAGCTTTTGCTGGCGCAACGCGACTATTCGAGGCTGCTGTGGCATACCGCATGACAATAAGCTGTTGGTTACATCTTGTCCGAGCTGACGATACATAATATGTCGGCGTCGTTATCGTTGCAGTGAGAAAACGGCCATTCGAGTAATTTGACAATCGAATTGTATGGTGTGCAAAAGGCTTTACAATTTTTTTAATACTGGCTAAAAACACGTATCTATATACTCTTTTTTTTTAATGTTTGGCGTTCTAGAACTCAAATGAAAAACGATATCGACACAACTATGTCAAAATTAAATCAGTTTTTACAAATCTACCGTGTAGTATACAACAATATAAAAATTAAGAAAAAAAGTAGAAAATACGCTTAAAGTCATAAAAACAGTACTTATCTTTTAAGAAAAACATTGAAAAAATATTTTTAGGATAATAAAAACGAGCAAACCTTTCGCCTTCTGTTGGAAACTATTGTCACCGTCGTCGGTGAAGCTTGGATACTAATTTTATTTGCAATAGACATTTCAAACTACTCATTAAAATGTAAGTTGGTACTTGTTTATCATTATTGAACGCATGTCAGACGAGTGCTCGCCCTCGCGCTTTTGTCCTGAAGCTCAGCACAGCTTCGACATTTTAATGACATTCATGAGCATAAGGGACGGATCAAAAGGGTAACCCTGCCAAATATCCATGGGGTTGGCTATACGCCCAGCCCATGGATATTTGGTTTTAACTTGGTCCTAGGCATTACACGATATTAGGTTTTAACTTGGTCCTAGGCATTACACGCTATGCAACATTAGATCGTTCGCATGGTTCCTGCAAAATTTCTGCACAAAGTCTTTTTCCAACAACCTTGACGATTTGCCTTCTGTCAAACCTTGACATGTCAATATTACCTTTATTTGGTTTTGAGGTATGCTTTCTTATATTTTTCCAGGTGTGGTGGTTGTGGTGGATGCGGCGGCTGCGGTGGCTGCTGCGGCGGCTGCTGCGGTGGCTGCTGCGGAGGGTGTTGTGGCGGCTGCGGCGGCTGCGGTGGCTGCTGCGGCGGGTGCTGTGGTGGTTGCTGCGGCGGTGGCTGCTGCGGATGCGGGTGTCCCAAGATAACAATACACTCGCGCTGCACGAAGATTTGTTGATTGTGTGCAAGAATTTGCAAGGGCCGCAAGCAACGAGTTCTCCGGAAATGCTGAGATATGACGTCTACTCGCAGCATAGCTGGAGTACCGTGACAAAAAGCGTCCACCAGTGCTGTGACACATTGTGCTGTAATCAACAGTGGCGTTCAATAAAGTTTGGTTAATTTTATTTGCTCATTTTATTTCTACACATGGTTTATTTATGGCTTCAATTCTGATCGCGGTGGTACCACCCTCTCCCGGGTTATGGGACATCTCGCCCACGCAAAAATGACTTAGGTGACTACTCATCCGCAAAATATTTCATCCGCGGATGAAACGTTACCCTTTTAAAATTGTAAGGCGACGAATCATCCGCAAGTTCGGATGAGTCGTCGCATAGTTAATATTGATGTGGTCATATCGGCCAAATAGACGAACAAACATATTTTGTGTATAGGAACATTGTCTGTTCTTTAGTTTCATCGGTTTCGCTAGCTGCTATCTATACTTATAATAAATCTGTAGAAGTGAAAATTCTGGTTTGCGTTCCCATTGAGGGACCACATTTGATTTTGAGCTTTTGAATGCGTCAGCCTTTAGTAAAAGTTCTCAAACAATTGTAAATTCAGCCTTTTATTTGTAAAAGTAGCCACTCAAGAGTTACAATCGGTTAAAGGTGGTCCCTCAATCGTGACTGACCGGCATCCATATCTCAAAACATAGTTAAAATTTACAACTGCTTTAAACGACTACTCTTAGTAAAAGATTTGTAAAACTAATCTATTGAATATCAACCCTTCCTGTTCATAGAATAAAAAGAACTAGCATGCGGAAGGTGGTCCCTCAATCGATCACCATAAGATCACATTGAGTGGAGATGCCAATGGAATTTGAAATTTACTTATGGGTCTAGAGTTAGTAAAAGTACTCGAACGATTGTTAATTCAACCTCTAGTTTGTAAAAGAAGCCATTCAAAAGCTACAATCGATATAAGGTGGTCCCTCAATTGAAACGTTTATCATAAGAAAAATCAATTTACGTTGGATTCGGAAATTAAATAGACGAATGCTACAGTCTAGCCTTTAGTAAAAAATTTTTACTAACGATTACTTTACTAAACAGTATAAAAAAATGTACCGTTTTATCACAAATATGAATCGAATTCCTGGGAAGAAATACTAAGATAGGGGTGACCACACAGCAGGATTTTTCTAGTGACTGTTTGTTGATACAAATTTGTAATACACATAACATAAAAGTAAAACTAGTGACCGTTTGTTGATATTATTTTTTATTAATATTTGACATCACTTAGCTAATTAAAAACACAGAAAGAAAATAATGCTTATTATAATAAAATAAAATAAATTACCCTTCCTACCTGCCCTGCCACCGATAACTATTTACTAGTCGGAGTACCTGCAGACATGGCAGTATGGAGTAAATAAGTACTATCATGGCAGTATGGAATTTATATTTAACTAGCTGCTGCCCGCGGCTTCGCCCGCGTGTATGTCGGAAATTACCCCATACATCCCCATAGGTTTTAAGTATAAATATTGAGTTTCGAGTTAATCGGACAGCGCGTTAAAATTCTCCCATACAAACACTGACACCCCCCAACCCCCCTTTAGGGGGTAATGTAGAAAAACAAAAAACTACAAACTTTATAATTTATTTAGATAACTATTCGTGCGAAGTTTCATGTTTATTACCTCAAGGAATAAGATTTTTCATACAAACTTTCATCCCTTATTTTACCCCCTTAGGGGTTGAATTTCGAAAAATCCTGATACACGTTATTCTTAATTTTTGGGTTTAAGTATAAATATTGAGTTTCGAGTTAATCGGAAAGCGCGTTAAAATTCTTCCATACAAATTTTGACACCCCCCAACCGTAGGATAGGATACTTTTACGGGATAAAAAGTACCCAGTGTGGTGCCCAGGATATCAAAGAATAATTATACCAAGTTTCATCGTAATCGAACCGGTAGTTTTTGCGTGATGCCTGAACAAACAGACAGACAGACAGACAGACAGACAGACAGACAGACAGACAGACAGACAAAAATTTTTTTAATCAAATTTTTGGTTTCGGTGTCGGTCTAGTAACACCCCCTGCCATTTATTTTTTTGATATTTTCAATGTACAGAATTTTCACTTCTACAGATTTATTATAAGTATAGATAAAAAAATACTTTGGTGAAGAGTTTAATTGTTTTTGTAAAAAGAAATACCATAGGCAAACCGGGGCGTTTAGTTATGGTAAAAAAAATCTAGTCTAACCATAAGTTCTGTCAGAAATGAAAATGCTTTTATTTGGAGTAGGTAATGTAATCCTAATAAAAGTTCTATGTACATATTTATTGAAACCGGACTATGTACAGTCAACAAAGCTATTCGGTATACAGGCAAAATTATTCATCCCCCCACTACACTGCCAATATTCATTTTTATTGCGTGCGAAAACACTTTTTAAGCATATGGCATAGGTACTTATAGCGAGTAAAATAATTGACTACCCAGCATACTCACAACATTTTTTAAAGTAGTTTAAAGTTAGCTGCCTGTATACCAAATAGCTTTGTTGACTGTACCTATACATGGAATAAGTATGAACTATCCTGTATTATATCACCTGAGCAGAGATGTGCTGTTTTTTTTTTTTACTCATCAAATAATTCATCCATTCTTATGCCTATTGTATAAATAAATAAAAAATGATATATTAACATAATATTTCATCAAATTATATATTTTTCACTAAAAATATAATAATCACAAAATAATGTTTTGAAAACGCAAATTAAGGTTCATAATTATTAACCTTAATTTGCGTATTCAAAACATTATTTTAATAGCTTTGTTGACTGTACATAGTCCGGTTTAAAAAAATATGTACATAGAACTTTTATTAGGATTACATTACCTACTCCAAATAAAAGCATTTTCATTTCTGACAGAACTTATGGTTAGACTAGAATTTTTTTACCATAACTAAACGCCCCGGTTTGCCTATGGTATTTCTTTTTACAAAAACAATTAAACTCTTCACCAAAGTATTTTTTTATTAAATATAAATTCCATACTGCCATGATAGTACTTATTTACTCCATACTGCCATGTCTGCAGGTACTCCGACTAGTAAATAGTTATCGGTGGCAGGGCAGGTAGGAAGGGTAATTTATTTTATTTTATTATAATAAGCATTATTTTCTTTCTGTGTTTTTAATTAGCTAAGTGATGTCAAATATTAATAAAAAATAATATCAACAAACGGTCACTAGTTTTACTTTTATGTTATGTGTATTACAAATTTGTATCAACAAACAGTCACTAGAAAAATCCTGCTGTGTGGTCACCCCTATCTTAGTATTTCTTCCCAGGAATTCGATTCATATTTGTGATAAAACGGTACATTTTTTTATACTGTTTAGTAAAGTAATCGTTAGTAAAAAATTTTTACTAAAGGCTAGACTGTAGCATTCGTCTATTTAATTTCCGAATCCAACGTAAATTGATTTTTCTTATGATAAACGTTTCAATTGAGGGACCACCTTATATCGATTGTAGCTTTTGAATGGCTTCTTTTACAAACTAGAGGTTGAATTAACAATCGTTCGAGTACTTTTACTAACTCTAGACCCATAAGTAAATTTCAAATTCCATTGGCATCTCCACTCAATGTGATCTTATGGTGATCGATTGAGGGACCACCTTCCGCATGCTAGTTCTTTTTATTCTATGAACAGGAAGGGTTGATATTCAATAGATTAGTTTTACAAATCTTTTACTAAGAGTAGTCGTTTAAAGCAGTTGTAAATTTTAACTATGTTTTGAGATAT
Organism: Eupsilia transversa; assembly: GCA_914767815.1. Lineage (NCBI taxonomy): Eukaryota > Metazoa > Arthropoda > Insecta > Lepidoptera > Noctuidae > Eupsilia > Eupsilia transversa. The sequence continues at coordinate 8,198,519 of OU611874.1, forward strand.
GGATGCCGGTCAGTCACGATTGAGGGACCACCTTTAACCGATTGTAACTCTTGAGTGGCTACTTTTACAAATAAAAGGCTGAATTTACAATTGTTTGAGAACTTTTACTAAAGGCTGACGCATTCAAAAGCTCAAAATCAAATGTGGTCCCTCAATGGGAACGCAAACAAAATTCTGTACATTGAAAATATCAAAAAAATAAATGGCAGGGGGTGTTACTAGACCGACACCGAACCCAAAAATGTGATTAAATTTTTTTTTGTCTGTCTGTCTGTCTGTCTGTTTGTTCAGGTATCACGCAAAAACTACCGGTTCGATTGCGATGAAACTTGGTATAATTATTCTTTAGTATCCTGGGCACCACACTGGGTAGGTACTTATCCCGGAAAAGTATCCTATCCTACGGTTGGGGGGTGTCAAAGTTTGTATGGAAGAATTTTAACGCGCTGTCCGATTAACTCGAAACTCAATATTTATACTGAAACCCAAAAATTAAGAATAACGTGTATCAGGATTATTCGAAATTCAACCCCTAAGGGGGTAAAATAAGGGATGAAAGTTTGTATGAAAAATCTTATTCCTTGAGGTAATAAACATGAAACTTCGCACGAATAGTTATCTAAATAAATTATAAAGTTTGTAGTTTTTTGTTTTTCTAAATTACCCCCTAAAGGGGTATTGGGGGGTGTCAGTGTTTGTATGGAAGAATTTTAACGCGCTGTCCGATTAACTCGAAACTCAATATTTATGCTTAAAACCCATGGGGATGTATGGGGTAATTTCCGACACTCACGCGGGCGAAGCCGCGGGCAGCAGCTAGTGTGTAATAATATCGTGGTTAAATCGAACAAAAATACTTCTATGCATAAGAATCGTTTTTATTAAGAATATAATTTTTTATACTGGTAAATCAGAATAATAACGTCATGCTCTGCCGCGGAGCCACTATATTAGAAATCGATCAATTATATCTTAAAATGATGTACGTCAAACGAACATCATGTACGTATATTGTTATTGCTGTACGTGCATTAGGTAATCATAAAATAGACATTGATTGTGGCTCTGCTGGAGAGCATCCTCTCTAGCAGAGCCACACAAAATCCGCCGTCCCCGAAGAATAAAATGATAACTGCCATTATCTTAGTTTTAGTGTTATGTCATTTTTGGGATCTGTGGGTGCTAATACATGTTCTCATTTTTTTTCGTTATTTTTATACAGTTATTTACGAAGTTACAATATATTACAATAGTATTCAAAGATTTAAAACAGGTCATAAATTACGAGAATAAACTGTTATTATAATATTATCAAAATGTGTCCCCACTTGTTAGTATGACAAACAGTTATAGAATTATGTTCTCGTGAAAAAATATTCGACTAGATAATGATAAATGCAATTATCATTTTATTCTCTTTCAAAACCATCCAGTCGTCCCGTCCCGACCCGTAGAATAAAATGATAAGTGAAGAGTGCAATATTTGATTCTGGTCAGGCTGTACGGAGAATAAAATGATAATCGACATTATACAATTTAGACGATAATTCATTTTGGCTAACTTCTTATTTTTTAAATAATATCTGTATTTTGATACTTAGGCGTATTTCACAAAAACATTTGGAACAAACAAAAAATGTTTTTTTTTAATTTCCGCGCTGTATTTGAGAAAAGCACTATTCAAGCCTTGTACTTGTGGTATATATATTGTAACTTCGTAAATAACTGTATAAAAATAACGAAAAAAAATGAGAACATGTATTAGCACCCACAGATCCCAAAAATGACATAACACTAAAACTAAGATAATGGCAGTTATCATTTTATTCTTCGGGGACGGCGGATTTTGTGTGGCTCTGCTAGAGAGGATGCTCTCCAGCAGAGCCACAATCAATGTCTATTTTATGATTACCTAATGCACGTAGTACAGCAATAACAATATACGTACATGATGTTCGTTTGACGTACATCATTTTAAGATATAATTGATCGATTTCTAATATAGTGGCTCCGCGGCAGGTGTGCGTGTGGATTGAGTGCTCCTTTTTAAAAATTAATTATATTTTTACGAAATCAAGGAAGGATTTAGGAAATAATTGTGAAAACTTCATGGTGAAGATAAAAAAATTGTGAAATGTATGGTGAGAGAGTCGTGGTCAATTAACTAGAACACTCAATCTGCTAACCTGAGAAAATACTGTAACTCGTATCTGATAACATACTAGATATATGTTTAACATTTTAATGTGGAATATTTGTACTTAATTTGTGAAAACGATTCACAAATATTCATATGACTTGAACGGTTTATTTTGATTTTATAAAGGTTTATTTAGAACACTCAATCCTCCTATGGTACAGACGGAGTGTTCCAAAACTCTGCAACTTTGGCTAAATAAATTCTTAATATTCTTACTATATTTTACGAGTCTAATTCAGAGTCAATTTGTGAAACAAAATCCTTGACGTAAAACGTATTAGTTAGAGAGTAAATAAAAAAAATACTTCGGTTTCAACGTCCCGTTTGAGTGTTCCATGTTGTACCGTTTATTTTTTCAACCCGAGCTTTTATACAAAAGGCGGCATCATCAGAAATTGTGAAAATGTTGTCACTAAAGTTTAACACGTTTTCTTTTTTTGTGAACTCTTTATTTTAACAATTATTAACGTTATTATATTTCTAAGTGACAAAATTGTGTAGGGTGACCATGCATACATAAATGAAAAAATATTTTTGTACCTACATATAAACATTTTATTACAACAAACTAGATATGAGCGCCGATAGTCAATCTGTCGGCGGCGGCGCGCCGATTTTTTGAAGTCAGCGGCGGCGGCGGCTTCCGCGACGTGACCTTCATACAACCTTCATTCAAGAAAAGAAATAAAACAATAATTTACGTATAATTAAGATTTATCCGGACCTTCTTATCCAGAGCGTCTAGATCCGTCGAGTCCATTTGAGTATAAAGAATACATCAAAACCGGCATAACCCAACCGTTGAAGGCACGCACCCTGTTTCCGCCTGATAAAAGACTATTTATCACTTTATTCAAGCGTCCAAAGAAGCGCTCTCTCAACGATCGTTTCATGTGGATCCCCCGGGTCTGTCGACATCCTGGATAGAGAAGGACCGTCCTCCATTGCACCATACACGACATCAGGAAGGTGTGCAGAGTTGCATCTATTTTGTACAATTCCAGCATCCTCATGAGCTATGTATGTGGCACTGAATCATAGGCTTTATTATTATTTCACTCTTCTCTTAACATTGACGTAAACGAATCCGCGAGCACACCTTGTATGAAATAAATTGTCATCACATTGTAAGATAAAAGTCCCTTTCCTAATTTATAATAAAATAGGTAGGTACTTACTTACTTATTATCGGTAAGCGGAAACACTTACGATAATTTAACAACACAGTACCTAATTTAAAAAAAAAAATTGCGGCGCTCAAATGCTCTAGCATAAAATACTGTTGCGTCTGACAGGCATGAATAAAAAGTAAATAGCGCGTATTGAGGTTAGATGAAAAATGTGTCCGACAAAATTATGTCCACCCTACACAATTTTGTCGCTTAGAAATATAATAACGTTGATAATTGTTAAAATAAAGAGTTCACAAAAAAAGAAATCGTTGTAAACTTTAGTGACAACATTTTCACAATTTCTGATGAGGCCGCCTTTTATATAAAAGCTCGGGTTGAAAAAATAAACGCTACAACATGGAACACTCAAACGGGACGTTGAACAGGAAGTATTTTTTTTATTTACTCTCTAACTAATACGTTTTACGTCTAGGTTTTTGTTTCACAAATTGACTCTGAATTATACTCGTAAAATAGAGTAAGAATATTAAGAATTTATTTAGCCAAAGTTGCAGACTTTTGGAACACTCCGTCTGCACCATAGGAGGATTGAGTGTTCTAAATAAACCTTTATAAAATCCAACTAAACCGTTCAAGTCAATTGAATATTTGTGAATAGCTTTCACAAATTCAGTACAAATATTCCACATTAAAATGTTAAACATATATATCTAGTATGTTATGAGATACGAGTTACAGTATTTTCGCAGGTTAGCAGATTGAGTGTTCTAGTTAATTGACCACGACTCTCGTTTGCGTTCCCATTGAGGGACCACATTTGATTTTGAGCTTTTGAATGCGTCAGCCTTTAGTAAAAGTTCTCAAACAATTGTAAATTCAGCCTTTTATTTGTAAAAGTAGCCACTGAAGAGTTATAATCGGTTAAAGGTGGTCCCTCAGTCGTGACTGACCGGCCATCCATATCTCAAAACATAGTTAAAATTTACAACTGCTTTAAACGACTACTCTTAGTAAAAGATTTGTAAAACTAATCTATTGAATATCAACCCTTCCTGTTCATAGAATAAAAAGAACTAGCATGCGGAAGGTGGTCCCTCAATCGATCACCATAAGATCACATTGAGTGGAGATGCCAATGGAATTTGAAATTTACTTATGGGTCTAGAGTTAGTAAAAGTACTCGAACGATTGTTAATTCAACCTCTAGTTTGTAAAAGAAGCCATTCAAAAGCTACAATCGATATAAGGTGGTCCCTCAATTGAAACGTTTATCATAAGAAAAATCAATTTACGTTGGATTCGGAAATTAAAGAGACGAATGCTACAGTCTAGCCTTTAGTAAAAAAAATTTACTAACGATTACTTTACTAAACAGTATAAAAAAATGTACCGTTTTATCACAAACATTAATCGAATTCCTGGGAAGAAATACTAAGATAGGGGTGACCACACAGCAGGATTTTTCTAGTGACTGTTTGTTGATACAAATTTGTAATACACATAAAATAAAAGTAAAACTAGTGACCGTTTGTTGATATTATTTTTTATTAATATTTGACATCACTTAGCTAATTAAAAACACAGAAAGAAAATAATGCTTATTATAATAAAATAAAATAAATTACCGTTCCTGCCTGCCCTGCCACAGATAACTATTTACTAGTCGGAGTACCTGCAGTCCTATGACATGGCAGTATGGAGTTAGTAAGTACTATCATGGCAGTATGGAATTTATATTTAATAAAAAAATACTTTGGTGAAGATTTTAATTGTTTTTGTAAAAAGAAATACCATAGGCAAACCGGGGCGTTTAGTTATGGTAAAAAAAATCTAGTCTAACCATAAGTTCTGTCAGAAATGAAAATGCTTTTATTTGGAGTAGGTAATGTAATCCTAATAAAAGTTCTATGTACATATTTATTGAAACCGGACTATTATGTATGTACCTATACATGGAATAAGTATGAACTATCCTGTATTATATCACCTGAGCAGAGATGTGGTGTTTTTTTCTTTTACTCATCAAATAATTCATCCATTCTTATGCCTATTGTATAAATAAATAAAAAATGATAAATTAACATAATATTTCATCAAATTATATATTTTTCACTAAAAATATAATAATCACAAAATAATGTTTTGAAAACGCAAATTAAGGTTCATATTAACCTTAATTTGCGTATTCAAAACATTATTTTAATAGCTTTATTGACTGTACATAGTCCGGTTTCAAAAAATATGTACATAGAACTTTTATTAGGATTACATTACCTACTCCAAATAAAAGCATTTTCATTTTTGACAGAACTTATGGTTAGACTAGATTTTTTTTACCATAACTAAACGCCCCGGTTTGCCTATGGTATTTCTTTTTACAAAAACAATTAAAAGCTTCACCAAAGTATTTTTTTATTAAATATAAATTCCATACTGCCATGATAGTACTTACTAACTCCATACTGCCATGTCATAGGACTGCAGGTACTCCGACTAGTAAATAGTTATCTGTGGCAGGGCAGGCAGGAACGGTAATTTATTTTATTTTATTATAATAAGCATTATTTTCTTTCTGTGTTTTTAATTAGCTAAGTGATGTCAAATATTAATAAAAAATAATATCAACAAACGGTCACTAGTTTTACTTTTATTTTATGTGTATTACAAATTTGTATCAACAAACAGTCACTAGACAAATCCTGCTGTGTGGTCACCCCTATCTTAGTATTTCTTCCCAGGAATTCGATTAATATTTGTGATAAAACGGTACATTTTTTTATACTGTTTAGTAAAGTAATCGTTAGTAAAAAATTTTTACTAAAGGCCAGACTGTAGCATTCGTCTCTTTAATTTCCGAATCCAACGTAAATTGATTTTTCTTATGATAAACGTTTCAATTGAGGGACCACCTTATATCGATTGTAGCTTTTGAATGGCTTCTTTTACAAACTAGAGGTTGAATTAACAATCGTTCGAGTACTTTTACTAACTCTAGACCCATAAGTAAATTTCAAATTCCATTGGCATCTCCACTCAATGTGATCTTATGGTGATCGATTGAGGGACCACCTTCCGCATGCTAGTTCTTTTTATTCTATGAACAGGAAGGGTTGATATTCAATAGATTAGTTTTACAAATCTTTTACTAAGAGTAGTCGTTTAAAGCAGTTGTAAATTTTAACTATGTTTTGAGATATGGATGCCGGTCAGTCACGACTGAGGGACCACCTTTAACCGATTATAACTCTTGAGTGGCTACTTTTACAAATAAAAGGCTGAATTTACAATTGTTTGAGAACTTTTACTAAAGGCTGACGCATTCAAAAGCTCAAAATCAAATGTGGTCCCTCAATGGGAACGCAAACCGACTCTCTCACCATACATTTCACAATTTTTTTATCTTCACCATGAAGTTTTCACAATTATTTCCTAAATCCTTCCTTGATTTCGTAAAAATATAATTAACTTTTAAAAAGGAGCACTCAATCCACACGCACACAGCGAGATGTAGTCATAACGCTTCTAACCCATCTTATGGTGATCGATTGAGGGACCACCTTCCGCATGCTAGTTCTTTTTATTCTATGAACAGGAAGGGTTGATATTCAATAGATTAGTTTTACAAATCTTTTACTAAGAGTAGTCGTTTATAGCAGTTGTAAATTTTAACTATGTTTTGAGATATGGATGCCGGTCAGTCACGACTGAGGGACCACCTTTAACCGATTGTAACTTTTGAGTGGCTACTTTTACAAATAAAAGGCTGAATTTACAATTGTTTGAGAACTTTTACTAAAGGGTGATGCATTCAAAAGCTCAAAATTCAAATGTGGTCCCTCAATGGGAACGCAAACCTAGTGTGTACAGCATGTCTCGCAACAATTTTGTCCCCGAGGCTCTTTCACGTTGTTGAGCAACATGTTCGGGGCATGTTGCACAATTTGTCCCCTAGTGTATCCGTGGCTTAAATTGCAGGTAAATGAAACTGCCAAGTACGCTTATTTATAGTAGTTTATTTCCACAAAACGGCACGGGAGTGCTTATACTACGATACTTCGAAGACGAACATCGGAGCGAACATCGGAGGCGTCGCTGCGCCATCTTCGACGGAAAAGTCATGGCTTATCAGCCCCGAAGCGGCGCAACTGGGTGCCACTAGCAAATCTTCGTACAGCAAGTGTAGATCGTGATGCAAGGGCAGCAGCACCCACCGCAGCAGCCACCGCAACATCCGCAGCCTCCGCAGCCTCCGCACCTGCAAAAAAAAAAAAAGCGTGATTGGCTTGCATTGGTAATGCAGAATAATTACAGACTACCACAGATTTAAAAACTTATGAATACGATGATAACTAGATTTGACATCTCTCCATGACAACGTTAAATTAAGCAGCAAGCCCCAAAGGAAAGAATTTATACTTACATTTTTTCCTATGGAAGGTAAGAGTACTTAAATAAGAGCCTAAATTAGGTCGAATATAGACCAGCTGTGGAAAAGTCACTATTTTTTAGCAAATTTTTAAAAAGGTTTTAATTTTTTTTTTTCTGTCTTTTTATAAATGTGTGTATTACACGAGCGATTTGATTGTACTACCCTTTCTCACAAATGTACTACTACAGAACACCTCGGATGGCGTTTGAATCAAGAAGAAAATACATAAATTCGAGATTTATCTTTAAAATATAGTTTGCTAGTTGACAGTACCATTCTAGGTTAAAATATTTCAAACAGAAAAGAGTTCATAATTATGAGTTAAAACAAGTTGGTCGAGGTCGATCGATTTTCCGTTTTTTTTATTTAGTAATTATGCATTTTCATTAACCAAAACATGGACACGCTTCAAAAATACAATATTGGATTTTGTTCAACATAAGTCAACATATATATTATATAAGGTGCTATAAAAATATCTGCCACGGCTGCAATGGGAGATAGTATTGTGTTTATAGATTACAATAGTAAAGATAAATTATTGATCATGTGTCATATTTTTTTTCATACAAAAAATTGTACGTATAAATTTGCAAGTGACGAACTAGTCAGCTGATTTCAGTTTTCATTCATTGAACAGATGGAAAGAGATAGCAGTTGTTTTCATTGACGAAGTGCACTTCGCGCGTAATTTGTGAACCACGTTATGCAGAGTAGAGTCAATGTTTATTTAACTACTTTATTTTCTCAAATTGATTTAACTGTGCCGGGGTACGAAATTTCTTCACTATTGTTATCTTTAAACACAATACTACCTCTCATTAAAGCCGTGGCAGATATTTTTATAGCACCTTATATACTGTTTTTTTTTTACGCGTAACTAAAACTTTTAAACCATCCTTTTTATGTTACATGAAGGAGTTACATGGCATCAGGGCATCAGTTTAATATTGTAAAGTTCAAATAATTATTTGATTTAAGAGAAAAATGAAGCTAAATTTTTGTGAAGACGACGACTGCACCAAACCCGCCAAAGCTAAGGTTTTATGCATAGAGTACGGTGGTGAAATATCGTGCTTTGAGTTGGGTGACTTACCACCACCTCCAGATGACCCTAAAGAACTCGGCATAGTATTTCCGTGTTGTGTTAAAATTAAAAAGCCACTAAGCAAAAATCCATCCTCAATCATGAAGCTACACAAGCCGGACACAAAGCAACGAAACAAAAATGTTTCCTACTTGAAGCAAGCGAAGTCAAACAACATAAAAAGTGTTGGTTCTGAAGAATGTTCGTTTCCTCCAAAAATTAAAAATCCTATGCAAGACTGTATACTCTACGTCTTTGATAAAAATGGATTCAACAAAGCTATTAGCTATGTCAAAGCGAATATTGATTGTAAAGATACAGCAGAACTAAAAAGAGGCAAGAGTGGAAATTGGAACTTAAAATCTTCTGATAATAGAAAGGAACGAATGTTTAGCGCATCTTTAAACGCAGGAAAATCTCTCCGTGCATGTAAAAGTCGTGAATTAAGAGGAGGTGTCCTCTCTACCGATTGTTTCTGCCTCCGGAGAAATGGACTGCAGTATGACTGTCGCAGGACTGGTTGTCAGAATAGTCCGCTGTGTTCCGTTCTACCGGCACCTGTTTGCGAGCCATCGCGAGTTGCTTGCGTTACACATTGTGCTAACCCACACGCCGAGGAACTAAGTAGTATTTGCAAGTTACGTCCCTGGTAGCCAGGGGGCCCTGTATAAAAGCAGTCAATTATCTACTTACATATAACTACTTCTAACGAAAGCCAATATTATATTATCAACATAATCATTCGTGCCTCGTTGGTCCAGTGGTTGCTACTGCTAAGCATGAGCTCCTGGGTTTGATTCTCAGGTCGGGCAAAGTGTTGTTGTTTCTATCTGGAATTTCTCAGTAGCAGCCCGGAGTCTGGATTTGTGCAAAATGTGGGTGGTCTATTACGTACACCACTATCTAACCCTTCCAGGATTACAGGCGTGATGTTATGTTAGGTATGTTTAAGTAATCATTCGGACGGTAAAATTCTTCTTCTGATGTCAGACAGGTGGGATGCACTGTATTGAAATTTTATGCTCAACGTTGTACGCTCAACGATGCAGTTATATGCAGTTGAGTGCCGATAAAAAACTTAGCTAGAGCCAAAAAAGTGTTCCTGAGCTGTCAAGATCAAAGTGGCGAAAACTCAATCATTACATTAAACAGTCTGTTACTGCTTGACTTTCCTAATACAATGGAATCCAACGCTAAGTCTGCTGCGGGTTTATTTTAACGATTCTGGACCATCACTCAATGGGATATAATAATAAAATAATGTATTTTTCTACTATTTTAACCGTATTATAGAACGTGTACCTAAGTAATCATCTATGAAGTCTTCTTTCAAATTAATATTGGCTTATTAGAAAAAATACCTAGATACTGGCACAAACAGAATATTCGAAAAAAGATAAAGAAATTGGAAACTACACAAAAGAAAAAAAATTGTTGACAGAAGAGATTTTCACTTCAACTTGTTCAGATGTACTTTTTTTAATAAAATTTTTGTAAATTTTTGAAATAAAATATTATCTAAATTCTTGTACTATTTTCATGTAACTAAAATAAAATCCTAAAAACAATAAAAATAATTAAAAAGCCCTCCTCCCCACTGTTTTCAAATCTATAAAGCGGGCCCGTATATTAAGTATAGGTACCCAACCGTTTAACTGTAACCGTGTAACACGTGTTTAGAGATGTAAGTATTTTCTGTAAAGTAAAGTGCTACATTGTAGGTACTAAAGCTGTTATTACGAACGCTTTAACTCTGTTTTAGGTGTTCTCCGTGTGGTCCTATGGTTTGCTACAAATATGAAGACTGTGGTCCCCCGGTAAGTTAGGCTCGCTACACTTGATTAATATGAAATAAATCGTGTTAAATAAAATCTAATGGCAATATCAATATTTAGCTACAGTGTCTACCGCGATCTGCGTTCAAGCGCAATGGACTGCAAGATTGCCAGTTCTTCCAGCAGGGTTCTATTCGGTACCTGTGCCGGGCAGGCTGCGGCTGCTGTCGGCCGTGCCCGCCGTGCTGTCCGCCGTGCGTGCGCCGCCCACCTCCCGGCAAGACCTACGTCACGCGCTTCAGCGACTTCGACCTTATATCACAGTGGTAGTGATAGAAGTCCTTTTCGGGTCGTCCTCTTTTCTCTAGAATTTCGGTAAATAGTTATTAAATCACTCACGGCGGACAGACCTATCTTCCCTAGTAAGCATTTGAATTACAAAACATTCTCTTTTACAGAGAGGTAAGCCTACGGAAGGAAGCTCTAGAGTGGTGGAGGACAGCGGAAATAAACAAAGTGAAAAGGAAAATCAGTTGAAACGAACTAAGAGTCGTGAGTTGCGTGGTGGCATCATGTACTACAGTTGTCATTGTATCAAGCGAAACGGGCTCCAGCACGACTGTCGCCGCACAGGGTGCGGGGGCGAGCCCGCGTGTCTTGTTTTGCCAGATCCGCTGTGCGCGCCCAGTCAGTTGGCGCGCGCTCGCGGTCTCGCCGACCCAGCTGCGCTGGCAGCTCATACTCGTGGGCAAGGCGGTGGTGGCTCTGGCGGACCGGCAGATTCCGGATCCGGTGGAAAAAGATTTATTGTCTGCGAACTAAAGGGTATTGTTCCCGATGCTGGTGTGGACAAGGGCAATAAATGCTGTAAGTGTCCAACTACATTTTTAACACAAGCCTCCAGTAGTAGAGTGAAACCCCAAACTGTTGTACCCACCCAAGCCTCTGTCAGTGGCGGTGCGAAACCTCATGCGTGCATATGCACTGGCGGCGCGGCTTCAGTGAAAACTGCATCAAATCCTCAGCCAAATAGTCGTGCGTCGTTTCCGTGCTCTTGCAGTTGTAGGTCTGGGTCAGGAATGCAAAATATGCAATCTTCAGTTATTGCGTTCGACGAAAACACGATGAATCAAATAATGAAAAGATTTGATAAAAAAGAATTAGCATCTTCACGTGAAACGAAGATATTTAGACCTGGCGGTCGGATTCGTGACCCTACAAAAACTACCGTTGCTAAAGAAGAGCTGTGTACTAGACCTGGGTGTGTGCACTGGCAGCCACCGCCGCCCTGCGTGTGGGACCTTCCGTGTAAAGCGGACTGTTTCGAGGCTCCGGCCGGCATCCAACCGGGTCGAAACCCGCTGACGGGCGGTGGTGGCTCCAGTGGCACGAGAGGACCTGCTGGTCGCAACGTGCAGTCACAAGGAACGCAGAAACCTCGCGAAATAATGAAACTGTTGACGCCTGAATGTTGTACAGGTTGTTGTTCTGCGCCGAGAGAGGGAGGCGCGAAGGCGAGCGGCGGCCCAGCAGCAGGTTTGCCTATGTTGGTGATGAAGCTTTGCTGAACGCGTTTTATCCTATAAATACTGATTTCCTGAAAACTTAAGAAAAAGTGCAAAATAATCGGCAAGCATTAAATGTTTAATTGTATCTCGTTTTTCATTTATGCTTATTTGTTTTATTTATGAATCGAAAATTAGGAAACGGTCAACAGAACAGTACACCTAAACCTTTAGGGCCGAGTCACACCGGAATGGCAGCGGCTGGCAGCAGCGACGCGGCGAGCACTTTCAATGTAAAATAATTTTAAACTTTATTTACAAACCTACTAGCTTAGGTCGCGAGGCCGCTCGCGGCACCGCGGGCGACCGCGCGTCGATTGTAGAAACTAGTCAAGAGGAGACTAGGCGCGTGGGGTCCGGAGGTCGCGCGAGGCCGCCGGGGGCGGCTGGCGTCGCTGCCGGACGCCATTAGGTTGGGTTTCCACTAAAGCGGAGACGAGTGGCGCTGAGCGGAGACCTGCAGGAATCGACCAATCACAATGGTTGTAATCCTCATCGCGTCTCTCGACTCGTCTGTGATTGGACGATTCCTACACTTCTCCGCTCAGCTCCGCTCGTCTCCGCTTCAGTGGAAACAGACCCTTAGGCCTCATTTACGGAGACGCGGGGCGTCGCGCGTTGCGTTGAGCGGCGCGGCCCGCACTGAATTCAAATATATGGCGTTGTATGAGTGCGTTTACGGAGAAGCGATTTTAGACGCGTTTGTTTGAATTAGGGCGTTTTTTGCGGCCGAGCCCGCGGATGGCACCGACGCGTCCCACGCGGCGTTTATCGCGGCGGCGCACGCAGCGGCAATTCTCGATGAAGCTATGTCCGAGGCGGAATCTTCTGTCAGTCTTATTTAGAAATCGCGCAAGACAGACGTAGACTGTAGACTAGTCGATTTGATCGAGGCGAGCGTGCGCCGCCGCGATGCCCGCCGCGTGCTTCGCTACACGCTAGAGGATTCGCCGCGGGCACCGCCACGCTTCCCGTCTCGCTTTTCTATGAACATGGTCGTATATTGCTATAAGTTTGTGTTTACGCGTGCGATGATGCGTGCCGCTTCTCGCGCCGCCCCACCGTAAACAGAAAAAATTGTGCGTGTTGTTATTTTCGAAAAAAGCGGAAAAAGATATCCTGCTGGAGTATGTTGTTCCAACAGGAACATTTTAAAACGAATGACCGGACAGAGAAATAAAGTACATGCGCAGATAGGTTATCTATATTTGTGCGTAAATTTGCGCCGAAAATGAAAGTGCATCTAAAGTACCCGAACTATCGCGACGATAGCCGATAATTGTTGGTCACATACGATAGACGCACGTGCGGCCTCAGCATTACGGCGGCTACACAAGGCAACGATTTATCGGTAGCGATTTATCTGTCGCGTCACTTGCCAGAGACGGCACAAATCTCCGATTTTGTTGAGAAATTTCGCTAGGGGATAGTTCCCAAAATGTTCTATTTAGTAGGTACCCGCGTTTACCTCTTAGGTTTCGCAAAAAAATAAAAACAAGAAGGACCGTCTGTGGCATACCTATACTGTATGTTTTAGGATGCATGCATAAGCCTCCTCGTCGCAGTTTGTTCCGCCAGTTACTCAACTGAATGTAGCGCTCGGCGCATCGTGAACACTCACACCCTATACCTAATATGACTGCCAATTCTCCCCTTGCGGCTAGTTCGCGACCACCCTCCCACCGGAATCCGGCGTCAAGCAGACTGCGGTGTTTCGACGATGCCTGGGGGTGCTAGTGTCTGAGGGAATTTTTAAAATTCATACGGGGTTTATATGAAAATCGATTCTTAAGGAGTAAACTCCAATATGTTTTTCAACAATGGCGACTTCCAAGCTAAAAGTGCAATTCACTTACATCCGTGGATTGCACTCAATTATCAATATCAATCCGATCCATCACTACCTTGAGAGCGTTTCAAATTGTTCGATATAATATCGGTGTCGGATGCCGATATGTTATCAGGGCAAGTAAAATGTATGAACTTGCCTTTTAGATTGTCCGATCCGATATCGGATATCGAAACCATAAAATTCATACATTTTACTTGCCCCGATATCGGCATTGACACCGATATCGTATCGGACAATGTGAAAACGCTCGGAGACCGATTCTCAAATAGCTACGTGGCGTACCTCAACTACTCAACTCACTTGAGCATAAGTTTATGAAGCAGGCTGGGGTCTGTGTATTCGTTCGCGATGACATAATTATGCTGTCAACGTCATCGCTACTTTGAGGTTGCGGCGTTTTCCACTTTATGGCTGCTGGTCATTGACTTATATATTACTATGCTGCTGGTGGATACCGGCTCTCATAAAACAATATGTCGGTATTTACAGGCTACGCTAGGCTACTCCTCCTATTTTGAAGTCGCTGAAAATCGATTCCAAAACAGTTTTTATAAACGTCTTAGATTTTCAAATCCATTACCTTGACGGAGGGGTATAATTATACGAGGCCGGTTCATAGGTTAGATCTGAGATTTTCTCGAAACTCATGCCCCATGCCTAGGCTTTATGGGGAATAAACTTAGTACTTACTAGTTCCATTACACTGACAAACAACGAATACTGCCGAAAACTCGAAAGACTCTGTACTCGTACTCTGACTTGTCACAGACTACATAGAGTACTGCTTAGTCTGTGCTACATAGAGATAAGTGCTCTGGACCATCTGGACGAGATCTGGACAGATCTCACTGGATCCCTAAAGTTCCCGTACTTCGCTTTAAAAAAAACTGAAAAATGTCTTATTGATTTGACAAGATTTGATATTCACACAAATTTAATAGTAAAATGTTGTTTTGTTATAATTTTCGCGATTTCGCACACGTTTCAATAACTGATTTTTGGTAAAAATGAAGTGTAATTTTATTTCAAGTACGCCAAGGCTACCAAAAGCAACGTAGCAATGGCATCAATCTCCAAAATAGTCTGCACCGCCATTTTTTCACAAACTACAACAAAATTAAGCATACTTTCTTCCATTTCCAATAAGTTAGAATCACGCTGTTGTAGTACTGATAATCCTGATGCTCCGAATATGTATGATGTAAGTACTGTTCTGAGTGAAGTAGCCTGAGATGTATAACCGCTGCCACAGAAACAAAGTTAAAATATCTCTCCCGCGAAACTCAAACCCAATGCATTTTGCAATTACTGGCACTTTTAAATTGTCAAAGAGTCCGTCAGTTACTCAGAAAGTTGTTCAAAGCTATAAAAAACAGATCTCTATGGAGAAGAACCGGCAAGAAACTACAAGGACAATCCTTTAAATCAAGATATTACAACATCCTGGGAATATTATTCTTGTTGCTTCTTTATGTGAGAACGAACGAACGACGAACGAAGCGAGGAGCGATTAATCACAAGCGAGTGACGCTGAGCGAGTAGATACTCTCTTTGACAGGTCTAAAGCTCATCACACACGTCGAAGATAAAATATGTATATTATAGCGCTTAAAAGATACTCTAATGTAAAATATATTTATTATCTTGACTGTGTGTGACGAGCCGGCAGCGTTGCGGTGTGAACAGTCAGCGATCAACTGTTAATATTATGTACTTATCTCTTTTACGCCCGACGTATGAAGTGGAGTGTTAAAAGTTTGACAGCTCTCTCCTTTAGTGTGTGCCTGTCTGTGGCATCGTAACTCCACAACGTATGGTCCAATCTCAATGCGGTTTTTTTTTATTAGAGGGCTCCTTTAATAGGGATGGTTCTTAGCTTTTGTCATGAGAATCTGTTCGGCCATTTTGAAGAAATGCTGCTGTTTTCTGAACGGTGTAGGGATCGCAGCTATATAATGATAATTTATTTCACTTTCACTCATCCCATCGACTTGAAATTTGGTATATTTTGTAGATTTACATAGCCTTAATCTGATGCTGCAGCCAGGAGAGTCTCACACCAGACATATCGTGTTTGGGCTCGTTCAATGATTCTTGATGAGTAGTTGATGATGGAGCAGGAAGGTGTTTTGAGGATCTCGGTCTAGCTATCCTAGACCCACCGAGTTTCGACTCGTTGGATTGGTCTAGAATTCTGGATGAGTTGTTGGTTTGGATCGGACCAGATCCTTTCCACCGTCTGTCTAGACGGTGGAAAGGATCTGGTGACGAAGCAGAAAGGTGGTTTTTGAATCGTAGACATAGTACTTCTGCACAAAGCTAACTAAATTATGGTTTTCACAAAGAATATTATATTCAATAATAAAAATTACCTGGTGGGTAAGGTATATATGTGATCTTCGGGGGTTTTGTTGAAATTTACTGGTTTTCTTATTGATATTTTACTGGTTTTTTTTATTTCAGACTCGCAAGTTGGGTCACAACCTACCAGCAAACACTATGATGCCAAACTTTGAAACTTTGAATGATATACCTTCAGGGGTCTTCAGGGACACTTCAAAAGAGGTACTAAATTCCTTTAGTATTTCCGAATTTAAAGCACAATTTCAGGTTATGCTTTTTAGGGTACCATTCAAATGAAAGGGGTGGAGAGCTTCCAATTTTTTTTTTAAATTTTTGTTCCTAATAGTTATTTAAGAAAATAGATGAAAATTATCCATTCCCATCTTTGAAACTAAAATTTATACATTATATTAAAAGAAATACAGAATATAGTTCTATACTTATAGAGTACATGAAAAATAACATGGCAAATCTCTCAATATTGTGCATAATGAAATGATTAAAATGATTTTATTTTATGTAAATAGGTTTGTAGAAACACTTTTACACGTCAATACTATTTTAAGTAGTAGTCGGCGTTTCCTATCTGACTACTCTGAGAAGAAAGGCCGAAACAAACTCAGAGATCACAGTCTCTTTTAAAGTCCAGACATATTGGTTGGATCATATGAAGACCATGTAGATTAGTGTCTGAGATGGTCTTTTGAGGAAAGACCACACAGATTGAGTGGACCTGTCCAGTCAGTGCACGCATTTGTCAGTAAGCGTGCAGCTCAACTCAGAACTTAAGGAGCTCAACGATTTGACGAACAATACCAAAGAAAGGACATTTGGGTAGGCCGAATAAAGCACTCAAACTGTCAGACCATGACTTTTTGCAGTTACTTTTATAACTGCAAAAAGGAAAAAAAAAACAAAAATAACGAAAAAATTACCCACACAGTCTTCACATTCACAATCATTAAAGTAATATAATACTTTACGAAGTAAATATTCTCGTCGTTAGACACATAAATATAATTTGATCAACGTTAATGTGTCTTAAAAATCCAGAAATAATCTTGGTCCGATCATTTGAAGACCATGCACATTGGTGCCTGAAATGGTAGCAAAAACTTTTGTTATGCCAATCCTGTTTCGTATAAGGATCAAAGACCAACTGAGGTTTAATTATGTTCTAGGATTAATTCCATAGAGAGTCGTGGTCTACCTCGTTGGTCTAGTGGTCGCAAATGCGACTGCTGAGCGGGTCTTGGGTTCGATTCCCAGGTAGGCCAAAGTGTTATTTGGTTTTCTTAGTAGCAGTCCGGAGTCGCTTTGTGCCCGGATGATGGCAGTAGGCCCCCTGTTACATGGGACTTATACACATAACTGGCGAAATGTGGGTGCAGTACTATAACAAGACGTAATGTCAAGTTAATCAATTATTAGTAGTATGTCAATTATTTTCAGATCCTCGGCCTCGGCGCGGGAAAAGACTGTTGCTATAAGAATCCTGAATATTTCTCCTTTCACCACATGAGCTTCTTTGATTTGAACACTGGCTTAAGACAGTACCGTAAATCTTGTCCCAAAACGGGAAGGAAACCGAATAATTAATTATTTTAAAGTGAAAGTGGGAACGAATACTGTTTACGGTATTTAATCAGATATAAGTAGAAATAGTTATACAGGGAGGAATAAGATAGCAGCTATGCCTGTGTGATAATGACCTACTATTACTATTCTACTCTCACGGCATTTTATGTCACGTTCCTGTTGGCAGTATACAGTTTAGTTGAATTGAAAAGAGGTTAGATATATCTAAACTTCACGGCTCAAGCAGGGCTTCATACAAGACTAAATTAAATGGAAAAGTTTAATACTAGTTTTGCCTAAGTCATGTAATAAATAATCCAATCAAGATTGCGTATTTGAATGTACTTTTTTTTAAATGTGATATTAACGACGATGATGAGTTTTATTCCCTCGAATTATTTTTATTCATGCTTTCGTTCCGCGAGGTTCCTTTTCGGCTTGAAATACCTTCATTCAACCGTAATCTGTAATAAATATTAATACTTACGAGTACATACATAAACCCACGCCTTTTTCCTATGGGTATAGGCAGAAACTATAGAACGCCACCTGCTACGATCCTTACATACTCCTTTTGCTAAGAAGTAAGTGTGCAAGGTTCGCGTAGCATTTTCCTTTTAAATTAAGTTTTATTTATTCAAAAACTTACAGACGTTAATACAAACTTAATGATTTCAAATAGTTTATATAAATAGGATACAGCTGGTTGGTAGTATTTCAAAAAACAAATAATACATTATGCTGTAGAAATCCGTACACAAATATACCTATGTAGTTGTGAGCCCTGCCTAGTTACATGTATTTAAGAGACCGTGTTCCGCTATGTCCTATAAGATTTATACAAATCTGCACCCTAATTGCGTAACACACTTTCAATCGCAATCGGAGGGGAAATTCCTAATCCAATGCTGCATAGGTTTGAAAAATTCCTCTGCACAACAACGTAAATTTCGCAATGAACGTGGTGGATCTGTCTAAATGAAAGGCATTGCGATCAATTGCTATTTTATGTGTTTTACGCAATTATAATATTAATTATATGAAGTCATCCTCGATTCCTCGATTTGGCCAGGATAGATACCTCGAAACATTTTTAATCATGCTTTTTTTTTGTCACACTAAAGTGGAATTGGGCTGCAGACATCTGCCGTATGTCAGACGACCAATGCACAACCCAATGGGTCTCTCT
Source organism: Eupsilia transversa (assembly GCA_914767815.1). Classification (NCBI taxonomy): domain Eukaryota; kingdom Metazoa; phylum Arthropoda; class Insecta; order Lepidoptera; family Noctuidae; genus Eupsilia; species Eupsilia transversa. The sequence goes on from OU611874.1 coordinate 8,217,670, forward strand.
TAATGGCAAGCAACATGAGCTGAGCTGACTACTTCAACAAGAACTGGTTCTTGGCAGCTTTAAGTAGAGAATAGTGGAAAGAGAGTGAAGAGGCCTTTGCCCTGTTGCGGGACATCACAGGCTGTTAATAATACTATTAGTCATTTCATTCTGCAAGGTAATTTTGTGCTTGAACTAGATACCTACAGTCAATCGTAATCTTTCCTGGTTGTGCCCGGACTCGCCAACTATTAGGGAACTACATGAATCCATAATACCTCAACTCAAATTCACTATTTATCTTGCTCGCACACTACTGCTAGCGAGCTGATGGAGAACGAGACTGAGCGGCGAGGTTAACGTTCCAAGGCGCCGATAGTTAAGGTAATTTATTTTTACAGTGAACATAATGGCAATTTAAAAAAAAGGATAGTTCATATCTACTTTATATTTCAGTTAATACCTATGCTAAAGTTTCATGATATTAGATTTTTGTTTTTTTTTCTGTCGAGTAAATTTTATGGAATCGGGTTTTCGTCAAACATAGTAATATTTTATTTAAGAAAACCTTTACATAGCGCCTGACGTAAATTGACGTAATTTTAGTAGGCATGTTTTTAATCACGTCTAAACTTGTATGGAGTAGTAACAGGCGCTGATTAATTTGACAGTACTAAACTAAAATTTATCTTCTGTCCTTTTCTTAATGAAATACAAAGAAAAAGATGCACTGAACTTAAATTTAGTTTAGTTTGTGAACGAAGGAATCGGTACCATTATTAAATACTATAATTTGGACTGATTCGGAGTTTTATGCATGAAGTAGGTACTAGTTTCTGCCCGCAACTGTATCCGCGTGAAATTTCTTGTTTTAACATAAAATATATCCTATGACACTCTGCAATACTGTAGCTTCCCATTTATGAAAGTATTTTCGGAATCAGATCAAAGGGGCAATTCCCGTAATTTTATGAACGTTCGCATTCTAATTTCAGTCTCAATCTGTCAAAAAAACCTTAAGTTCATATAAGGTGCTATAAAAATATCTGCCACGGCTTTAATGAGAGGTAGTATTGTGTTTAAAGATAACAATAGTGAAGAAATTTCGTACCCCGGCACAGTTAAATCAATTTGAGAAAATAAAGTAGTTAAATAAACATTGACTCTACTCTGCATAACGTGGTTCACAAATTACGCGCGAAGTGCACTTCGTCAATGAAAACAACTGCTATCTCTTTCCATCTGTTCGGTGAATGAAAACTGAAATCAGCTGACTAGTTCGTCTTGCAAATTTATACGTACAATTTTTTGTATGAAAAAAAAATATGACACATGATCAATAATTTATCTTTACTATTGTAATCTATAAACACAATACTATCTCCCATTGCAGCCGTGGCAGATATTTTTATAGCACCTTATATATTTTTGACATTGATTGTCGCTGAGATAAGATTGCGACTAGATTATCAACGTTTTTTAATTACGGGTATTTCCCTTCTGGAGCTCCGAAGATTACAAACAAAGTCACAAATGTTACCTCTTTATATTATGTATAGAAAAGAGCCAAAGCTGTAGCTAAAGAGACGATTGTACATTACTTAATATGTGCTTATTAAGTACCATCAATCTTATTGACACTGCATCGTTATTTACACCTAATTTGTGTACATTAAGTAAAAAAATAGCAGTGGCTGGATGATTTATGTGTTAATTTAATAAGTACCTATGCTGGTGCAAATTGCTGCGCGTTCCATATCGGTGACCGCGTAGTTCAAGATGACTGCAGCAGGGTATGAAATTTTTTATGTGCTTTTCTCATGCATCATTACGGGCCAACCATAAATTAGGTGCCTACGTCACACGAATGTCATGATTTTTGGAGCCCTAATATGACCACAGTTCTTCGTTATAGGTGGTCATATTTGTGTGGTGTGGCGTCTCATATTTTGTAATTTGGAAACTAAACCTTATAATAATGTAGATAGAGTTTGTAATATTTTTTTAGTGTTTCGTTCGAGTTGATGAATGACGGTTGAATTACGGACTGAATTACGGTTCAAAACAATAGAATAGGTCCTAACTTTAGATTTTATATAATGTGACGTCTTGAAGCTTAAGACTCGCCCCCCTTGTCACACGATGTCACACTTTGTTGACCCCCACCCTCCCCTTTAGGGACTTAACGTGTGACGTATTTTATGGATAGCCCCCATAGCCCCCATGGCCCTACCTACATGAAGTTAAACCTCGCCTTTGTTCATCTCTCAACTACCCGAGATCATATTATTATGATGTGTTGTGAATTGGTTTGGGTTTGAATAGTCCAATCTTTTATAACCTACTTATATATAAAGCATTGATCTCAACAGTGTTTGCTTTCAACTAAGCTTCTAAGTTTAGCTCTTATTATAAAACTGTTTGATTCCATTCTTTTTCCTATTTCTACCAATATATTTGTGTTACAGACATCTAGGAGTATAGTCAGGAATCATACAGAGTTTTGTTTCCCATAATGCTAACTGCATGCGGCCGAGAGATGGCGTCGTAAGTACCGTATCAAACAGCTCCAAAACAAAATCTCGTCGCTACCTTCGCTGCACTGCCTCTCATTAGTTCAAATGATGACCACTGGGTCAGATGAGTGGCGCTGTTTATCTAAGTTATAATGAAGGTACCCTGTTGTTCCTCTAGTTCAAACATGTAGAACATCAAAGGAACCAGCTTTTCACGGGTGTAATAGGACTGACTCTTTGGCTACTGTTGGCAATCAAACATTCTCAGCGTTACGACAACATAATATGGAAAAGACAAGCATTCTTAGGTTGTTCAGAAAAGGATGCTCGTATGCCAATGTCCATGTTTTAACTGCAATAGCCTCAAAAATTAGACTGGATGACATACCATGCCTTAGTAAAACTTGAAACTAATCAATTTTCAATCTAGTAATCACGTAGACATTAGTTCCAGATATAAGAATGTGCTCCAGAAGGACAAAACGAAATAAAACTTAGGTGAAGTGAGCTTAAAGTATGTCAGTACTATAGATCCTTAACATCAGGTGGAAAGACTTTAAGCTCAGTTCACCGACGTTTTCACGGTGAGATTTTTACAAAATAGAGTTAAGTACTTATTTAAGAAGGTAAATGAAGCAAATAGTGTACGTAAATATCGTAGTCATTCCGTAGTTTGTCCCTACCCCCATATAAAAAAGCGTGAGTTTATGTGTATAGGTAAGGTGTATTCAAGTTTATGTTGCACATATTATGTCGCCACCATGCTGACAAGGGAATCCTGTGATATATGGGTGTTCGTGCCTGCCGTCTGTCATCATCATATACTTAGCCTTTTCCTCAACTATGTTGGGGACATTGGGGTCGGCTTCCAGTCCAACCGGATGCAGCTGAATACCAATATTTAACATGAAGCGACTGCCTATCTGACCTCCACAATGACCACAACTCAGTAACTGGGTTATACAATACCCCTTGATAAGACTGGCTGTCAAACTTTCGGGCTTCTGACGACTCGTAACGACTGCCAAAGATCCACGAATGGCAGCCGGGACTAACGGCTTCACGTGCTATCCGAGGCACAGAGGGGTCTTGGTAACACTTAATCCCGCTATATTTACTATACCTACTATAAATTTTTCGGTTTTAAAAGTTCAAATTTTAGATGTCACATAAACTGGATGTATGAGAAAAACATTGGAAAGAAAAGCAAGCAAGCAATTTTAGCTAATCTCGAATGACACGAGCTTAATGTGATGTTGTTACTATTATCATAACATAACATGACCTTATGCCTGTGTTCCACAAAGGGTCAGGCAGAGGTGTACGCATAGTACACGCACACGCCAAGTATGCTTATAATTCCCATGTAATACAGTGTGAGCCTATGCCATCAACTGGGCACAAGTCCAGACTCCGGGCTGCTACTGAGAAATTCCTAATGGAAAAACCCAATACCACTTCCGGACGTCATGATCTGCAGTAGTACTAACACCAAGGAGGCAGTCTACATATTATCATCCTGTTAATTATATTGTTTGCCATCAGTGTCGGTACTTAGTTGGTAATTTTCTTGTTTGATTATCGTTTTAGCGGAAATTCATCTTTTGAACAACAATTATGTTGATTGAGTTCTAAAACGTTACTTCCGCCTACTTTTCTATCCGCTACGGCACTGCATCGTAGCGTAGTAGCCTAATGTCTCGTAGCGAGCCACTACTGCAACATTAGTAATCATAGTTAGTTTATCATAATATTAGCCAGTGTTATTCCGCTGCTGCTAGTGGTCCTCCCAAAAAGTAGTAAAATATATTAACTTTATAATAACTTCGGTTGGACAGATCAGTTTGTTACTGTTACCTATATGCAGGAGGACGCAATTTCAAATCTTAATCGGGCAAAAATCTTTAAGATAGACGCAAAGAGATCATAAGTCTGGGTTATTTTAGATAGCGTGAATGGATGTACTACATAACATTTTCCACCTCATTATGAATAAATGCATGTCTTTACATAAACACGGCATTTCTTTGCACATGGCTTGGTAATTAATAAATGAGAAACACCGCGAAAGCCATACATAATCAACTGTTGGTATAAAATTACAACGGGGCTATGACATATATCAGACATATCAAAATGCAAAGCAAACTAAAGAAAAAAGATGAAATGCAGTCAACAATAGTCTGTTTAACAGCGCCGACAAGAACACGTTCACATTATGGGAGTAAAAACATTAAATCATCAGCTATACCAGTTTTTAAGTCACTCTCATTAATGTCAGGTCGAATCTGTTACGCGGCAATGAAATCAGCCTCTCTGCGCTTCACAAGGCGCTCAAAGTTTGCAAATTGCCTATAAATTATAGCCCACCATAGTTCCCGGTTTTCAAGTATTGCGAGATTCCAAACCAGATGCACTGCTTACCATAAAGTACTGTTCCTATTAATATGCAACATGTGTGTAATTTCGGTTAACTAACCACGCCATGCGTAAGAATCTGGTTTTATAAATTAGCAAAGTTTTTGTCTGCTTTCTTTCATGCAGCGTCAGAAACATACAAATCCCTAAAATGTAGACTTTTTAGATTTGTGTTCTTTTTAGGTTCGCCTCGCATCCAGCTTTTCTGTTCGTTACTTGACATTCTTTGATACTCGTAATGCCAAATTCAATTCTAACTCCTTCGTCTACCCAAACATGTCCTTTTCGTCACTAGCACATATTAATTATTATATATATTATATTACTATATGAAAGCTTTGTATTGCTCGATCAAAAATAATATGAAGGCAAGTATTATTAAATGCATCTTGCGACAAAGATGTAGAATCTCAGGCACTGCGTCTTACCCAGATACAACAATAGAGGTGCAGTCACGCATCTCTCTGACGTTTCCAATTTCCCACAGCCTCGCGTCGATAACGGCAAGAGAGCTTATCTCGTGTCACCTCTTGTTTAAGTTCAGTCCATAATATCGTGTTTATTACTTAACATTGTTCTACTTAGTAAATGATTAACACCTTTCAGGTGGTGACAAAACGGCTGCTTTATATTTTGTACTATCGTCATTGTCGTTCCAACATTTTATTATTCCACCACATTCGACACTTCTGTTCCTATCAATTTATGTAGTTCAATGGTTCTGGTTAGCCAAGCTGAGAATCTTTCGTATGAGAATAATTTTATCAGTGTAGCAGATGTTCTCTCTTATGTCTCATGTACTTGAAGAGATGTAAGTGCAAAGTATTCTTAGTGGTAAAACAGACTTAGTATAGGTATTATATTGTGAGAGATTGTTTTAAGTGATATACCTGTTACAGGAGTTTTCTTGTACTTGTGGGTAAAAAGGACAATGTTGATAATAATTTATTTAAAATAAATATAACAAAGCTGAATACTTTGTATGTTTTTTTGTTTGATGGCGCTAACCTCTGGAAATTCCAGTCGAATTCTTTTTGCATTTGATAGCTCAAACATTGAGGAAGGTTATAAGCTATTTTTTAACATCATGGTACGACTATAAGGAGCCGAGAAAAAGGAAAAAAAACAAAGAACGCTAAGTGAAAAATAAGTAACGGGATGAGATTAAGGTCTAGGTAGGTAGGTCAGTCAGGTAGGTCTTTAGCTCGAGGGCCGAAATTTCACGCTGACGAAGTCGCGGGTAGAAGCTAGTGTTGATATATTTTAAGGTCTAGCTTTAGGTACTCTGAACTTAAAGCAAATTTCAGTAATTACCGCTGGAATATCGTATTCGTCATATCCCCAAACGGTGTGAAATAAATCATTTCAGCATTTACCAGTTTTCCACGTTAAATGCTTACTAATCGATGAATCCATCAATTTGCACCTCTTGTTGATGAATGATGATACCCAGCACATGGCGCTTCTTCATACGTAGATTGTTTACCGTCTGTCATTAACGTTATGAGTTTCCTTATTTTGTTTGACTATGAAATTAACCGCTAGGCTTCATAAGATCGCGTGTCTAAAAGGCGTTTTCGAATTCTTTTTTTTCGAAATAACTAACACTACAGACATCTAATCAATTTATAGAATCAGTATGGACGTATTGTCTTTAGAAACGGTCAGGTGAACGAGTCTGCAGGTATGCAACGGAATATTCTCACGCTTCACTTGGTCCTCGTTTTGCAATGATGGCATGCAAATATACTTGTATGTATCTTGTTTGAGAACTTTGTTTTCTGGGGCTTTCAGTGTTCATTCGTCAGTAGCAGGTGTCAGTCACTGCTTTATGCTTTCTCATGAAAAATTTAATGAGAAGTCTGGTCTGTAACTCAACTTTCACCTCTATAACCTCGCTTTTTCAAGTTTTCATTTAAATTTTCTTTCTTCGCGCCGTTTCGGACGCTACTATCGTAAACAGTGCAGCTGAAAGTCATTAAATAAGCATGATGAATGTATTAGTATTTTTGTTTTCAGCTGCAACATTAAAATTAATTTCGACCGTGCAACGCTTCTGAAGATGCGCTACATGGTACTAAGATCGGGACGTGGAGAGACTATTAGATCTTTCAGTGGATCATTGTAGATGAGCTAATTAAATCAATCATCCATCCATTCGAGTAGTCAGGTGGTGGGTGTTTATCTACCCTGGACCAGCGACACTGTCCCCTACGACTATGATGAGGGATCTTCTAACCAAACTGGCCAGCTATTCCTAAATATGTGAATCTCTTGATACTCTCAAGTTATTCTCTAGGAGTTAAACGTTCAGTTACGTGTTCAATTATGTTTTCCAAGTACTTTATATGCGCTTATTACTATTTATGGTCTCCTTATATCCATAGATCACGGTATTAAAGTACATGGCCACTTGAACAATGATATAATCGTAGAGAAATTCGCTCACCGACAGCCATGTGTGACAAATGATGGCGATTTGTTTTGTAGCCACAAATAGCTGTTTATATGAGACTTATGTGTCGTTCGTGTAATGGCATGATTACTGTACCAGGGAGACTTCAGAGACAAGTATATAGAAAACTTCCTTTCCTTACTTTCAATATGAAAATGCGTTGGGTCAACAAGTTGCAGCTTTATTGTTGAAATGTTTCTACTTCAACTTCATTGCTCTGCTTTTGCTTCGTCTCAAGATGGGTCCATAGTCCATACACGCTTTAAAAAATATATAGTTTTAAAATATTTTCATTTTGTACAGGTGTATTCATTCAATACGTGAGTTGGAATTGCCAAATGAAAGTGCAGGGTCTATAACTTCAGTATTTAAGTAGTTACCTCGATCGCAGAAAACCCTCTTTTTGCATCCGAGGTAAGGCACACTAGTAAGTCGTAGTGTAGGTAACATGTTTGAAGTCTTGTCTGTCTTTGTGTCAGTAATTTATGTTAGTAATGAATATAAGTTTTAATTTCACAACGTGTTTCTAGTTTTCTTCGATATGACTGTGTCTGCCGTCTGATTTCTGCAACTTTTAGGGAAACAAGATTTTCGCACTCTGATGTTGTTGTCATTCCTACGCAGCGACCTTTGTATAATAGATGCGATTTGCGACATCCTTATGGTATCTACAGTGTAGTTTGTAGATAACCTCTTTTATATAATGCTTATATTGTAACATAAATAAGATCGCTTTGTTTCATTTCTGTCAGTTACGTAATACATGTTATGTAAAATTCAATATTAATATGTAGCGGAAAAGGATCACCGCATCAAATAACCACAAATTGACGGATATATGGTAGATAGGTATAATAAAATAAAACCTAACGTTATTGATAACTAAAGAACCATAAGAAGAAATATAAGTTAACTCAAGTAAAAAACAGTAGAGACTTACTCAGCAAATGATGTCTTGTGCTACAAATAAAACATTTAATAAACTCCTACTCCTACTGTAATTATTTTCCTTATTTACAATATTGTAGTTACAAAATACCAATAAAAGAACCTACCTATACGTTATATATTTCCTAACATGCTGCAAATAGGTGATGGTGTACCTCCCACCAACGAGCTACTCGAAACCACTTCATGCACGATTGATTTCGAAAGAAAATATTTCAATCACGCAATACCGTTTAAATTATGATTAAATAGGTAATTGATATTGAACATACTCTTTACCAACATCGTCAATAATCTCTTTGGTAATAGTCTACATCTCGTTAAATTGCTATTAGAACACGTATTGCATGCAAAAAGTGATTTTGAACTCTCATCATCTTCTTCGTTAACATTAATGTGATAGTTTCGTACTTTCTGAAATGAAAATTAACTGTGTAAGTAATATTATGTTAACGGTAAGCTGTAGTTTGTTGATAGCATTTAAGCAAATTAAATTTATTTAGGGCATATTCGACCAAACAGGAATACATTTTATCAGCGGAATAAGATTTACTTCTGACAGTTTTCGTATGGAGAAACTGTCAAAAATTCAAAATTCTCTGGCTTATTAAATCAAGGCATAATCTGCGGATTTTTTTTTTTTCTGTTTAGTCGAATTCGCCCTTGGTCTGTAATCAATGGTGTCAGAGTCAGAGGTGAACAAGAAATGAAGTGTAAATAATACGACCAATTAATTCGACTCGTACCTACGAGTCGAATTAATGTCAGTGTTAGGTTGTTTCACATAAATTATTAAAAAAGGTGGAATAGACTAAGCTCATAACGGAAATCTTAATGTTACTTAGATGGTTTTTTAAAGGGGTTATTAAAAACCATCTATGAAACCTAAATGACAAAGAAGGTGATTTAACCGTTTTTTTAATTCTCTTGAGAGAGACAATTTTTGAGAGTGAAAGGTACCGTCTCGGTAATATGTCTGAAATTAATTTGACTGTAGGTATAGTATTGTGATAATCACACACAATTTTTAAATTCAATTCTGTATTAATAAAACAGTATAACTTATAACTACCTAATTAATAATACATTTTATCACATTAAACACCCAGTGGTCTTTGTCGTCTTTCCTACTTGATCTATGTCATATATCTGTGCCATATAGGGTCAATAATAATTGTGACTAATATATTTAATTATTTTCCGTTCAACTATATACAATATGGTACGCAATAGAGAATTGAATTAAAAATTGTGTGTGATTATCACAATACTATACCTACAGTCAAATTAATTTCAGTCATATTACCGAGACGGTACTCTCAAAAATTGTCTCCAATAAATATTCCTCACTTATCGATGCAAAGTGCAAGAGAGAGAAGCATTTCAATTTGATCAATGGTTACATACTAACCAATAGTTATGCTAAACAATGATTGTGTGTCCGCAACTAAATGTTGTACTGTAACAAACATGGTGGATTCTACAAATGTTTGTCTTGTCAATGTTGATTTTTTGTTTGTGCGAGCATTTATGGACGGGTATTTTAGCAACACGTGGTTAATCTGGAAGCTGGTAACAACAAGTTAGGAAAACCTGTTCTAGAGAAGCATTGTTAACGTGTTCGATATAAAGTTAACTTAAACATCTTTATTTTTATCAACTTATGTAAGCGAAGCCCAAAATTTCTGCAATAAACTTGCTGCACACAAACTCTAGTACCTACTTCCGAAGTTTTGTACCTTTTCCAGAGTTCACTGTCAGTGGCCGTCTACCTCTGCCTCTGGTGTTAAAGTTACAAAGCATAGCATTGCTTAGAATAGCGCATTACGTGTATGCGCGTTTGACACCTGACATTCCTATCAGGCGTTTATTACCAAAACCCATAAAATGGACCAACGAATACAAATTATCTTTAGAAATCATTCCGACTTCAAGTTTACCTTCAGTATCGCCATTGTTTCATAATTTGCATTTGATAGCATTGTTCCTCTATAATCAAACAGTTCAATAATGGCTAACGGGCTATTTTTCCCGTCGTGCAGATAAAATAACTTGTTTGTCGTGAAAATTGAACACTCCTGTCATATTGTCGGCTAGTTTCTAGTTCAGAGTTTCTATAAAATTGTTACCTACAGTACAATTTTCAAACGAATAGAGCTACAATGTAATGCCCTAGAAATGCCATGGAAAAATGCATGTTGTGAAATCAATTCAATTTACCGTAATACTTAAGGCTTTGGTTATTGAATTGAACCTTGCACAAAATTTTTTTGTTTATTAAACTTGGCATAAACAAATATTATAACAGCCTCGTGATATTGTCAGGGGGACCGTGACTTATTTTTTTTTAATAATCCAAGGTTTTTGCCAAAAAATCAATAGTGCTTGTGCCTAAGAGAAGTATTATACACGGCTGAACAGAAAGGAGGCGGCGCCGGAGGTCAAGCGCTACGTTCTGTGCAGTTTCGTGCAAAGATCAAGGTGACTGCTCAGATAACATCTCGGCCGCAGGCGTCGCAACAAAAACCTTTTTAGTACTCTTTGTGTGGTTCTGTACTACACCCGTGAGATCCAGATTAAAACACGTACAAAGAATTATGCAAACGAGTTGCTGTACGTTTGTTAGGTTTTGTAGTCGAAATGAAATAAAATTTCGACTTAGTGATTCATGCTCTGCCAGCAAAACTCCTAAAATGATGTCATCTGTGTTGGAAATTAATTTGTTGTGTATTGCAACATTTCCAGCGATGTATTCAAAATTCAAAGAGAAAAACATAATACAGAACATTTATTACAACAAAACATAATGGAATGCGGCTGCTTGTGTCATTGCGATGAGAGAAATTTCTGTTACACAAATTTCCTGGTGTAGGGCCAGCATATTATACAAATACCTACGCATGATAAACCTTATTCCTTTTTATTGATTTCTAGTTTCTAGTTTCCAAATTCACATAAGGATATTAGCATGAATCACATCTGTGAATGTACCGTTAGTCGGATACGGCGGTACCCAAAAAGGACTGCGGCTGTTGGAGGCACGCTGCATGCGTCGCGCCAATTCTCCTGACATTTGCCTCACGACTAAGTTAACTTAGTAAAGGCAAGATAATATCAAACTGCCACTGATATCTTGCTAGATATTCTTTGTGTCCGATGCAAGGGGCAGCTCCGGGACATCGCCCAAAGATATAGAACTTGCCGCTTTTCATCTCGGATAAGGCTATATTATTATGACCATCAACCTTACCATTCATGTCTTTTACTACCTTATTACTTTATTGTAGATAAAACGTTGTGCTACGCGGCTATTTTAAACTAGACAGTTTCGCAGAAAAACAACTTGAAAAGGAAAAGGTGATATGAAAGCAGAATTAGTCAGTAATTCTGTCCATGCTGATAAAATTCACAGAAAATATTCAAGAGCCGTAGAAACCACACTTTATAGATGCAGTGTCGTAACAAAACATTTCAATGCTCAACATAAACCTGAATCACATAGTTCAGACAATTCATCTAACCCTGATGAAGCTAACAATCGACTATTATTTAATCAATCGGTGAATCGATTTGTAGCAACTAATTGGAATGATGAGGACCAGTCGTTCTTGACAATAGCTCGGTGAGTGGGACCGATGCGGGTTTATTGGGAAAGTTCTATGCTTATTTAGCATAGACCCATTTGCCAGTTGCATTGTTTGTGCGTAAATGTGAAGACATTCCCACAGTTCAGTATTTAATGGTGAATCAAATGATACCACACAGCACCACCACAGTACGACGTACTATTCTATTTAAAACCATCGTATCGGCACACATAAAATCTAAAATTAAATAATTTGATTGACTTTCCAGAATTTATAACTATTGCTAATATTTTTACACAAATTAGTTCAATTCTAATGAATTTAAAATCACTTTTATGAGTGGAAATAAAATGGAAAAGCTGAGACGCTTCTATGGGCCTAAAGTGAAACCCTGCGGGACGCCTTTAGTGTGCTTTCTGCATATTGCAGCATAAATATATTTTTACTGGTTTTCGCAACAGTCTGCAAACATTGGAATTAAAATGTTTTCTGTATTTGAATGAATGTATTTAAATCCTTATGGCCTTTCTAGAGAAAGTAAAACATGTTGAGAATAAAATAGTGTGGTAAATGACGTGTTTTCTTAAAGTGATATTTTACTTTGTTTAACCAAACTTTTTTTGTACCCAATAATTACCCAACTATTAAAATTACTTTTTGAATTTTTATATGAAGAAGAACAGAGTAGTTATTACAGTAGAACTGTGATTCTTATGTAAGTTATATTTTTTATTGTGAGTCTTAACGACTTTAATCAAACATATGACGTGATCGACCTCAATAATCTAGGTATCAGTCTCCTATATGAACTAGTAACATTTCAGCGATGGGAAATGAATAGATATAATGAGTACAATATATTACATATTGTATCTAAAAAATGTTACCTAATACGTAAAGCAACCGTCTAATCTCTTAGATTCATTCTTAATTGCAGCCATTGTATTGAATTACATTTGATTATATAAATGCATGTATGTAGATGAACCAATATATTAGATTCATAAATAAAACTAGTATATTTAAACAAATTAGCCATAAACTGGAGATTTCCATTGCGGGGAAAGTTCGTGACAATAAGTGTTAAGAAACTCTTGGCTATAATTTCCACAGTGGAGTTACACCAGCAATAATTAGTAGTAGTAATTTGACACGGAAACATCGTACTTTATGTGTTACGGGGGGCCATAATATGTTATAGACGTGTGGTTATTTGGCATTAGGAGTCGCGTAGTATATCATTTTGAATGACACAATAACAACATCTATGAAATTTGCGTTGCGTGACGTATACCTATATAAGTATTTGATTTCTATAAAATAAAATAACAGGCGTTATCGATGTGGATGAACCTTTTTACTCGAATCTATACGTTATCGATTTCGTAATGGAGTCACGCACTTACCAGGAATTTCTTACCTTATTTATCGGAATTGATAAAGGTGTATGTCAAAATGGTGTCTCTGAATCAGTTTTCGGCGTCTACATTACCACGCAAGTGCAATTTTGGACAGTACCTAAGTTAATCAGTAAATAAACATGCGATAATGTTATCTGGTGCTTATCTGCAGAATGCGGCAGGTAGGGACGGTGGGGGGTTCCGTTAGCCGCGACCGAGCCACAGCTGATTTCACATGTGTCTGACCGCGACACCGCGCGCTCGCTGTGCGTTTCTCTCGCGTGAAAATGCCGGCAACTTAATACTTCGAACAATAAAGTTATAAATAATTCCGAAAGTGAATGTGTTATTGATACCTTTGTATGGACCATTTATAAACCTCATAAGGATACAAACGGAGTTGCCGTTGCTATATTGTTTTTTGCGGGTAAGTTCATATTGTTTTTGTTTCAAAATATATACCTACCTATTTTTTACTTCGTTTTCGATGATAGGGAAGTATTAAGACTGTTATCGTCAGATTTTCTCTTAAACATTTCATTATTTTTACGTGCTTTTGATGCTGGAGATAAGTTTAATCTTAACAAAAGACTATCATAATGCTTAAAATATCAATGATTTAAATGTTTTTGTGTGCGATGAATGTAGTTTTCACTTTTAAGAAATTGAATAACATAATAACTAGACAGATTTTAATTTATTTTCGTTGAAAAATCTGAATGCAAATCACACTGCGAGCAAACCTGATATATAAGGATATAAGATTATTAGCATGAAATCATAATATAAATATTAAAACTACTAATTATAAAAATATATAAGAACCTAACAACGTATAATGAATACCATAAAATGAAATAGAAATAATGGAGGTTTTATCAAAAGATTTAATCATCAGTTTTCATTATTATTTTAATAATTAAAATTATTATTTTAATTGATCAATAAAATTTACAAGTCGCTGGCGATGGTCAACAATCAAGTTTTATTTTATTTTATAGAAGAACTTTAATGTATGCCTACTTTTGAAATATTTATATTTTAGCCCGGAGTCTGGATTAGTGCCCGGTTGACGGCAATAGGCGCACCCCTTATTACATGGGACTTAAACATAACTGGCGAAATGTGGGTGTACTATAGGTACGCCTCTGCCTAACCCTTCGGGGAATACAGGCGTGATGTTATGTTTAAACATAACAAAACACTGCTTAAGCAGTTTTGTTTTTTAGATGCACTTTACCACGAAGAAGAAAAAAGTGAAGTTTTCTAATATTTCATTTTCGCAAATTACAATGAAAGTTGTCCAATGTCCATACCAAAGCAATGAGAGGTAGTGCAGCATAGGTATTCACAACCATTCAACAGGCTTCCGAGTCGAAAATGACACATTTTCGGTTAGGTACTTGATTTGCCTAGTCGCCGACCACATATAGCCGACGGAAGAATAGTGGTTGTCTATTTGCTTTAAACTGGGGAAATTTTAGTTTTCAAGACTTTAGTGTTTAGAGGACTTTGATAACATTGATTGATGTGATTCGGCACGGAAGCGTATCGAATGGTCGTGAATAGCTGTGCAGAAACCCTTACTTTAACGATCAATGATATTTGTTGGCAGAGAACACCTACTAAAAACGTATCTCTTTTAGGGCGGATTTTACCAAATTCATATATCTTTTATCCGTGGAATAAAATTGACATCTGACAGTTTTTGTATGGACTGTCAAAAATTCAAAATTTATTCGTAAGGGAAGGCAACTTGGTATAAAAGTTTGTTCGACTTCACCCTTAAAACCTTGTATTTATCAAGTTTGGAGAAACAGATGCTCACCATGACACCACTTTTGGGATTGATCTTTTTCTGATGAGCAGACTTTACCTACATAGGTATGTCATCTGACTGCTTAGGTACCTATGTCTTCAGCTAAAGGCCAGAGATGTAGATGTTGCTGTTCGTATATTTGGGAGCATATACTTATGTGCTTTGTCAATGCGGTCATTACAAATATACTTTTATGGTCATCATTTCTTTTTAAATTTAAGAGCACTCTGTTGTTTTTGTTTGACGTTTAATTTTAAATGACTTTTTAATTATTACAAAATTGTGTATCTAAACAAATTAGCTAACGATTTCCCTTTAGCAGTTTAATATTAGTTTATGTGTCTGTTTTTCTGCTAGTTTTGCCGATAGTTAGTTAAAAACAAGCAATTATAGTATTATGAATGTACATTGCCCTTAATTATGTGGGAAGAAAAAGTTCCTTGATGTGTATGTTATCGGATATACCTACACTTCCAGTTTAGGTTTTATACTTATTTTCATAATTATAAATTATAGTCGCTTTTCGTGTGTGTCTGTGTTGCCGCGTTATTGTTTTAACTGCGCAAAGGATTTTGATGTGATTTTCACCATCATCTAGAGAATTTATTCAGGAAGGTTTGTGAATAATAGATTAATATTAAACGTACATTTAATAAAGAAATCTCGATGTTTTGTCAAGTCGTAAAAACCGTGCGAAACAGGAGCGGTCGTATCATTATAAAATAATAAAGTATAATTAATCATTATTATTTGCCTTTTGCGCCGCGCGCTTCGTCTGTCTGTCTGAACGCGAAAAACTCAAAAAATACCGTAAGGTTTTCATCAATGGACGGAGTAATTCATCAGAAAGCTTTCGGTGTATAATTCATTACGGTTTTGCATAAATTGGCTGAAATATAACGATGTAAAATACTCCAAGTAGGATGAAAAGCAGTGCAACACACATACGACTCTATGACAGAAAAAAATGGCTTTTATTCTATACTCTGCCGAGGCGGGTTGATAGTTTCGTATAAAAAATAGTTCAATTATAATAGTGGGAAACCTTTAAACGTTACAAACAAATAATTACATCCAATTATGTTGCGAAAGAAAATCGTAAAAAATACATAAAGACCAATTTTGTTGATTGTACCAACATCACTGCAAAACGCGATTGGCAATGTTGAGGCGAGAACGTACGTAGGTTCATAATTTCTATGCACTACAGTACACAAAGTAGATAAGTTGCACTCTGTTGTTGGATGAGACTCACACAGACCACGATCAAGAAGCATGGCACAAAATGTACTAGCCTAGCAGTGGGTGGAACAAGGCTGCCAATGGCAGTCTACAAACGTTTTTTCTTATAAGTATTCGTACACATAGATGACCTTGACTCAAGTAATAAATAAGAGATAAGTGCAATTTACAGGCTCTTCGACGTTAACACCTTTGAGTTGCGTAAACAAATAATTGCCGTTATAAGAACCGCATCGGAGTGTAGCACACCTAGGGTTGGCGATCAACATTCCTCCAATGATTTTTACAACATCAGTGCAATGCTAATCTTGTTTTTGAAACATCATGAAATCGCAAATCGTTTTCTAAGCGTTTAGGTTCACAAGTATGATAGGAAGATTGCCATGAAGTTGATTTAGAAATTTATAGGTACCTACTGCGCTTTGGAATGGGCAAGTAGCTTCATCGTTCTGACTGACCGACCCCTTGACAATTCAAAAGTGCCTGTAATTGGTTTATTTAAAATAATGTTTTCATTTAACTTTTACGGATTACAGTAAGATGGTTTATAATGTATAACTATATTGCTCAGTAAGTTGCAAAAACTAAGTTGCATCATTTGGGTAGATTTCCAACAAAATATTCCACGCTGCTATGGAACCTCGGTCAAATGTTATCGGATCCCTACACTTTTGTATCGCTTTTTCAAAGAGCTGGAAAAAAAAATGTATGTGTTTGATTCTACACCATTTAGTCTCAATACAACCCTGGCATTCTCTAGATTTTTCTACGTACATCGCGTTCAGGAGATCACTAAACTCGAACAAACCGATACAATTGAATGCTCATCCCACTTTTTACGTCCTGCACGTTACCATACGTGGGAGTGTTTTGTATAATAAATCATTGTGCCGTTTTCGCATGATTTCATATAAACCAACCACGGTATTGTTCGATCAACTGGTGCATTTGTGCCGGAAACGCAAAGAGAGCATTTCATTTGTTCACGATGCTACATAATTTATTGCGTTATTATTGTCAAATGAAGCCACTTACGATACACAAACACGAATGTATGTATATGGACGAATATTATTTTGTGGAGGTTGGCACTACTTAGACAGTTTATTTGCTAACTTTGGAATGCCGTTTTTGTTTGGTTACCTACAGTTGTTACGACAACCAAAAAGTAGTTTCTAAGCAATTATGGTACTGTTATTTGCCAGAGAAAAGGCTTTTATTTAAACAAATTTTTTGTCAATTTGTTGAACAATCGCAGTGACGAGCATTAGTGACGGCTCGTGGTTAAACGCAGGTGAGATTCTTCCGGATCTAATTGTGAAATGGCGACAGGCCGACGCTCGCTACGTGTTCGCACTCAATGGGAAACGTTTCAATTTGTTTCATATTTCGCTCGGCACCGGGCACAGTCAAGTTATTAATTCGACTATTGGTCGCGGTCGGAAAGTGTGACGCCGTTGATACGTCACGCCGCTTGTCAATCAGAACGGACGGAGTGATGCGCTTACAATTGCATGATATCGACCCGATTCTCGACAGATTTCACTACGGTTCGACAGATTAAAGCAACAATTCGTTCAGTGTCGAAACATGTAGCGCCGGCTACATAGGCCATACAAATTCTTGCAATAGTTCCACCTGCATAGTATTTTTTTTTTTGCAGAACATGAAACTGCTTTTAAAGTACCTACTAGGTAAGTGCTTTCACTTTGGAAGCAGAACGTTAACTTCAATAGGCAGCCTATTAAAATCCTTAAATCGGGTATCACAGTTACTGAGAAGAGAATCTAGTTCAAACGAAAAAGATTAGACTGAAAAAAGTATCCAACTTTTAATTAAAAGTCGTAGACGAAGAGTTCACTACGGAACCACTGAACAGAGTAAGCACTCAAGACTGACATTGTCATGGAGATCACCTTGAATACTGTTCAAGCGAATCATTAGCTGCTAATCTTCGAGTTAACATACCTACAAAAAGTGATCGGTAGTTGTACACTTTTGTACAAATTAAGGTCAATGTACAGTTTCACGTGTGACTTATACAAATTAATAATTGATTCTTGCTTTCTTCTTATTCACGCATTCAGTAACCTCAGTTTACGGTTAACTATTACTTAACTAACTTCTACGGTTTGCTTTGAAAACGGCACATTAAACTTCTGTGGTAGCCATTGACTATCAATAAGATAGTCTTGAATAGGAAGAAGACTGCAACTGCATGACATTATTGCATGTGTCTTTATGAATAGTTGCCTTAACAGTTAAATTAATAGCGAATAAAGACTCCTATTCAATACGAACAAAAAGCTAATCTGTACTTTGGTCATTTAAACCAATTGAATACACTTTACTGCTTTTGCTGTATCGTTACACCCTCGATTCAATGAGAACTGTGGGGCCTTGTTCGTGTTTATAGCGTCTATCTCGCGTCTCTCTCAACGTTAACACGCTAGGGGCAACAAATTGCTGAAAAATACCGCGAATCGCACAAAGACCATTACTTCTAAAGAATTACGAGAGGAATTAACAGCAATTGAAGACAACGCCGCCATTGTTGTACAATTGAAATTGATTGCCGATGATGCTCAGTCCAATAAATGGTTGAATGTTGACCGCAGAATCACGATCGCTATGGTTTCTAATTTATGGAAACGATACAGTCCCATTGTTACAGGCTGTTCTGTGCAGCTTCCGATTTAACTCGATCGCGATTAAACAAGATATCATCAGTAGTTACACAATACTGATTTGCAGAAAGATAAATCACATTTTTCGTTTCCGCGGTGACAGTTGTCTACTTACCTATTATGATTTACGGAACCTGTTTTAGTCTAGATCTGTAACAAAATTTAAATTGTTGGTGAAATCTTGATTAAGTATGTATATCTGGTTGTTCTTGGATTATGGACTATTAGATATATTAGTGATTCACTTCATAAGGACGTGACGGCTATGACTCGTACATCATAATAGTGAAATTCTCTGTTGAAGTACCTCTGTCAAGTACTATCATTTATTCTGTGCCGCTGATTGAGGCCCGTGAAGTCGTATAAATTATCGTAATGTAATAATGACTTTGAACAATGCAATACAACATATGACTGCAACAACATGAGCGCATAACGCATCGGCCAATTTGGTGTCAGTTCCGTCGTACCTCGGAGTCCGTTACTTTTTACCATGGAAAAAATTGCAAACGATAACTTTTTCTTTTTATTCCCATACCAATTGATTCACACACATAGAAACTGATCAATTGATCTGTGAACCAATCGCAATATTTTATGATCGCGTAATGGACCTCCATGATAGTTTACGTGTGATTGTGTAACGGATACAAAAAAAAATTGATGTGAATGAAATATGGGTACCTACGGATGTACATACCATATTGATAGACTTTGCACACTCACATTACCATGTTGGATGAAGTAAATGAGGTTTCTAGACGTATTAGGGTCTACATTACACATCTGCATATAATCAGAGAACCGCAGTATTAGCACCCCGCAGTACCTATTAGCACCCAGAAGCAATCATCAAGCGGTTGCCTTAATATCTATGAGGAAACATGTAACTAATTTTCAATAGATTTCCTTTCTAAAGTTGCATAGTTAACCAATTAAAAGACTTTTTCAATTTCAGCTGCGCCGAATATTCAAATTATACAAACAATTTCTTCCTATTCATTAGTTATTTCACAGTGATGTAATATTGCAAACAGTGTGTATTGAATCATTTAATATATTCATTAAAAAAAAAACTCCTACACACAGATGAGACGCATAAACACTGCTTCTATACGTATAAATCTTCGATTAAAAATGTGTGCGCATCGTTAAATTCTCACTTGTGTAGATTCAGTTATAAGCAACTTGCACACTTACAGTATGGTTGAGTGGTATACATGCACTGAATACTTTGGACACAGAACAATAACGAGACAACAATCGAGCGTTGGGAATTGTCATTGAGGCAAAGCGTGGTAGGTACGAACGTAGCCGGCTAGAGGGGAACGTTTGTCATTGTCTAGCGCTAAGTTAGAGTGAAGTAACGAAACTGCTACAACTATGCGCATATATTTACTAGGTATTAGTAATATAATAATTATTAATATATATGACTGCCTCGTTGGTCTAGTGCTCGCAAGCGCTACTGCTGATAATGAGGTCCTGGGTCCCGGGTCGAGCAAAGTGTTATTGGGTTATGTAGATCTAGAATTTCTCAGTACCAGCCAAGGAGTACATAGTCAGGAGGCTGGATTCGCGCCCGGTTGATAGCAATAGGCTCACCCCCTATTACAAGGGAGTTAAACATAACTAGCGAAATGTGGGTTTACTGGCACCTCTGCTTAACCATTCGGGGAATACAGCTGTGATGTTATGTGTTAATCATTCCTGAACATCGATTGTTTGGAAAATAAAAGAGGCCGAATATACCAGCTGCGTATCTTCATTAGCAAGTCACAGTCACAGGGAAATGAGTATAGTGGCGCTTACCATCAGATAGTGCGTTAGTGCGTATAATATTTTGTTGTAGTCCTTTATTAAATAATCCAGATGGAAGACTTCTTAAATAAAACATATATGGCGTATTTATGTTCCAAACTTTTTCGCACAGTGATAAACTGTGCGAAAAAGTTTTTTTCACACAGTTTTATATTCGTCGTCGGCATTAAAAAAATAATTAATTACTTATACATTAAACAAAACACAATAACAAATATGCTAATTAATCGCAAATTATAAGCTTTTTAGCAGTTATTGGAATAGAAAAACTTTATTTTCCAGTTAATCGCAAATTCTTTTGCTTCTAGGTACATGAAAAAAATAACAACTGTATTTTTTTCATGTAGAAACAAAAGTATTTGCGATTAACTGCATAATAACATAACATCACGCCTGTATTCCCCGAAGGGTTGGGCAGAGGTGCACCTATAGTACACCAACATTTCGCCAGTTATGTTTGAGTCCCACGTTAGGGTGCGAGTCTATTGCCACCAACCGACCGCAAATCCAGACTCCGGGCTGCTTCTGAGAAAATCCTGATGAAAAAACCCAATAACACTTTTCCCGACCCGGGAATCGAATCCAGGACCTCATGCTCAATAGACGCGCTTGCGACCACTAGACTAACGAGGTATCTGCATAATACTCAGCATCTACTAAAAAACCATGATTGTATGTACACACGGCTACACATCAAGTTATACATTTCCAGTATAAGCTGACCTCTCATTGTACGGAAATCATATGCAATGCGAGATCAGCCTATACTGGAAATGTATAGCTTGATATGTAGCCGTGTGTACCTAAAACAATATGGCGCCTTCACTGTAGACAGCTAAGATCTAGAGTGCACTGTTCTCACGAGTTTTCATAATGATATCACTGTTACAAAAACATGCTTTATATCATGCCTACATACATTTACAACAGCTTTGCTAAACTTCATTTAGGTGTGGGCAAATCAGGTTTTGGCCATTCATGCAATGCAGGTGTGGTAAATTAAATCATAACTAAATCTAACAATTATATTTGACCACCTGGTTTACTAATATTGATTGCGCAATGTTGACCCCAAATCCTTTATATTTTAATATCGAAGAGCATATCCGTAAAAAAAGAAGTTTGATATGAATATACCTATCACACATATTATAAACCTTCCAGAATAAATTCTTTAAATTATGGTTAAACCGCATCAAAATCCATTGTGTAGTTTAGAAGACCAACGCGGTCACACAGACAGACACGAAAAGCGACTTTAATTTATAATTATGTATTTGATTCTTTCGCAATTCGCATGCCATGTAACCATTCTGATATTTTAGGATTTGTCAAAAGCCCGTCCGTTTCATAGAGTTTCAAATCTAATTTTTATGGACATTACTTAGTCCTTATTTGGTCGCTGTTAAGTTATTATGTTAGTCTCGAACACAGGTCTAGAATTAACTTTTTTCATTATAATATATCTATCTATATACTTTCACCTAAATTACTTGTTCTTGACATAACACTAATAAATACGATTATTTATTTATTTACAGTCAGTCGATGTTATCTGAATCAGCTTAAACTAATTAGGCTAAAAAAAACCTCCGCCCCTGGTACCTTAGCCATGAATAAATCAATTTTATTGCAGAATATTAATTAGATAATGGACGCTTTTATTATTTTGTTATGTAAGTACAGTCGACCGCACGTTGGTGGATACACTTTGACCTCGAACTGACCTTGCGTAGTACGGAGCTTGAATAGAATGCGAGGTTAGCTACTGGTTGACGGGCGTACTTATGTAAGACATCATGAGAGCTCGACCCCGTGACAACAAAAACCCTAGAACAACTCGACCTCAACAATTCGAGCCCATGAGGATTCGATTCCGACATCTCTTGAATTAATCAGTCCTAGAGCGAGCGAAGCGATCTCGGGAACTTAGGGCACCCCGACACGGAAAGATTAGTTTACAAGGAGATGAAGGGGGCTAGAGTGAGCGAGTGAAACGAGCGAACGAAGTTCCTGTTGTACGAACGAAGTTGTGTTGTGTTCTTTTAAACCAAGCAGACAGAAATAAGAGCCCCGCCCAGAGGGGCTTCGTTGACTTTGCTCGAGACGACGATTATGATTATTACCGAACTGCGCGACAGCAAAGATAGAGTTATGTTTGTATGATTATGATTCGGTATCGAGTGATCGGGGTCGAGCTGTGGGGATAGAGTTGTCGGGGTCGAATTGTCCAGGTCGAGTTGTTCTGGAGCTCAGTTGTCACGGGGTCGAGTTGTCCGGGTCGAGTTGTCCGGTGTAGATTTGTTTTAGAACCATTTAGCTCCTGAAAGTTACCGTATGTAGACAGTTACATAAGAACGATGCCTTTTTTCTAAGTATCAAGTAGTACAAGTCCTTCACCATATTGGTTAGATGTAAGATGATTTTAAGCTTTAGCAATACTTATACTTTCAGCAGTGTGGTTTGCACAAGAGATGTCCATATTAAAATCTTGACAATTACTATGAATATCAATTTCAGCAACCGTTCTGACAGTAATTTAACGTCTAATGACCCAACTTTTTATAAGATATGTAATGATAACCACATAAAGCATCAATGATGGACAGGTGCACCTTTGACTATGGAATTACGAAACCTAACACATATAATAGACAAAAACTTGACGAGTCAAAATTATACTCAAGTTTTTTTTTATATATTCAAAACTCGAAATGCACTCCCTGAAGTGAAAGAAGTTATACAACTTGTTCCAAAACCGGGCAGTCAGCTTGATGGTTAATTAGCATACCTACTTTATTCTTTATGACGCACGATATAATTTGCTTACGTGGTGGGTGTATGGTTTACGATTTTTTTTTTCAGTTTTATTAAAATACTTGGTTTCGACAAAGTTATATATTTTGTTTGGAATATATTGCTGACTTGTCAAACGGTTTGATAAAGATTCAATTAAAAGCTCGATCTGTTTTTATAATGACAGATACTGAGTCACTTTTCTTTTAAACTTTGGTCTGCCTCAAATACTCAAAATCAAAATTTCACATAAACCTTCATGGGCACTTATGAAAATACTCAGTCAGTTATGAAAATACTCAGTCAGAAGCTAGGTGCCCGGTTCCAATTGATTACTATGGAGAAAAGCCGGCAAGAAACTACATGGTTACTCTTTTACGGTCTCTCTTTCTATTCTTAGGTGGTCCTAAGTTTTCCACATTGGTAAATTATGGATTGCAATAAACGATGATTTGAAAATTTTTACTTCAACTACCCTGTTACTTTAAAAAAAGGACTTTTTCTAACAGATGCAGTCCTTTTTCACACTTTGATATTAACTTTACCTCAAGAGATAACAGAAACATGCATTTTGTTATGGTTTCCACGTGTTTCGTGTTCAAGGTGACGGCGACGGATTAGCCTTGCTCATGACATTGCAGACTTTCCATCACGTGACGATGGAGGTACACACCTAATTATGAAGCCTTTTCAATGCATCAAACGTCATTCGTTAGTCAAATCGCTGTACTAACGTTGTTTTGTCCTTCTGAGGCTTTAGTGTAAGTTTGCAAATGAGTAAACGTAACTATCACGTTTGCGTTAAGATTTTTATTCTCACCTTTATATTCTTAGCATTATGATTTAACAGTCAAATCTTAACGCAAATACGATAGTTACGTTTACTCACTTGCAAACTGACACTAAAGCCTCTGCGTTCGGGCACGCTGAATAAAGGTATTTTCACGGTCATAGTCCCGTAAGGTTTCGAAGAACTGTATACTGTATCTACATAATATGGTATCTTTCAGGAGTTCTACCCCGAGAGAACTCGACCCCGGCAACTTGAGCCCGTGACAACTCCACCCTAAGACAATTCGATCGCGACAACTTGGCCAGGACACATTCAAACCCGACAACTCACCCTAGGACAACTCGACCCCGGGCATTCGACACAGATAACTCGACCCGTACAATGGACGATGAATTACTGTGACTGTGTTCAAATACTTTTTAGTCAAATACTTATTTTTGTGTCCGTCCTTATACCTAATACCTATCTGGTGCGAGTTCAATTCAAACTTTAAAATATCTTTGTTCATTTATACATTCAAAATAATTTAAAGTTACAAGATCATTTTCTGGCCTTGTGCAGAATTTTTTATACATGCTGCCATGGTCACAATTCGTGACAGGTGGTTACCGCTCGACTATCATCGTGTACGCTCTACCAAAATCCCTATTAAAATAGCATTAGGGTCACAATTTATTTCGAAAGCTAAAAACTCTTAGAAAATGATATTTGAGGTGTTTGCTGAAATAGAAATCGTCGAATTATTCTGTGTCATCAAATTAGATATGGTACAACATACAAAGGGACTTGCAATGTTATTTTTACAGATTTTTTGGTTTCGACATTCTAGATTTTTAAGAAGTTTAATTTCTGTTTTAAACACAAATTAAATACTGTGCTCAGCTTTCCTTTTACTTTTATAAAGTTTACTGACTGAACTACAAGTATCTAGGTACCTTGCATAATGCGCATAATCAGTCCATATCGTTAGCCACCCGGGCAGAAAGCCTGCTAGTGTGGGCTCTTATAAATCCCGACCCGATACCGATGTTCTCACGATGTGTTTTGTCACTGTTGTCAGTAATGTCCAGGATAAACTCCAAAGTGAAATTACATAAGACATTTTATTTAATACTTTTGGAGGTGCCAAATGGTTTTCGAACTTTCTCACGCACTAAAAATTACCTCCATTTAATCATTCGTGTGAGAAAGCGTTGCTGCGATAAGATTAAAAGATAATATTTTATTTGTAACTAGCGACCTGCCCTTGCTTCGCACGGGTTTCAACACTTGACATAACATCGAGATTTATTATTTAAATGGCATTTTAATATTAATTAATTTCATACATAGACCTTCCGGAATAAATTCTATAAATGATAGCGAAAACCATATCAACATCCGTTGCGTAGTTTAGAAGAACAACAAGGTCACACAGGCAGACGCAAAAAGCGAATTAAATTTATTGTATGTATAGATATAGATAAAGATATTACTTCAATGGTAACAATTGGTAACCCACGCTCCATTGGCTGGCCAATGCCTACAGTTTAATTATCGGAGTCGGTACCTACGGTGCAACAGGAAGTGCGACCCAATGATCAGTATTGTCCACGTAATGCGTGTAAACGGCCAATCACACGGTTCATATATCAATGACTCTGGCATAGATAACCAACTCCGTATCAACTTGTATCAATTGATCAACAAGTTTACGCAATTTTTCAGACAGAAATCGCTTATTGCGATAAAAGAGAGCACTGTGCCATACTTTCCTAAATGCCCGTTTCAATTAACCTTTTAAAATAATCCATACATACATACATAAACTTACGCCATCTTCCCATGGGGGTAGGCAGAAACTACGAAACGCCACCTGGCACCTGCTACGATCCTGGCATACTCATTTTGCTTCTTTTACGTTTATACATCCGGACTGGGATTTTGGTTCATAGGTAGATATTTCCTATATACCCAATGTATAATAAAGAGTAGATTGGTAGTTACAAAGAAAGTAGGTACAACAATAATAATTGTACTTTATATATCATACTTTCTTTAATGAAAAGCAACAACAACATTTGGTTTCTTTGTGTTGAAAATAAGATTGATGTTACCTACTTTGAATTTATGGACAGTCAGTGAAACATAGCCAAACACGTCAACCTGAAGATAGATCGGTCGGTATACTGATTGCTCATTGGTCTTACATTGTCCGCTATACAATGTACCTACATAGTGACATTTATTATTTTTATTTTCTTTTCACTCAACCACCTCACCTTGCTCGTGTACAATCGGGAACATTTTCTAATATCACTGGACCAAAACGATAACAGCCGCACAGGTAGATCGCTTGCCGGGGTCGGTACGTGGATGGGTGATCCATTACATATCGTGGCACGGAGGGTTCCGAGCCACGAAAGCACGTTACCCTGTTGGTCCCGGCTGTCATTCGTAGATCTTTGACAGTCGTTATGGGTAGTCAGAAGCCTAATACCAGTCTTAGGTAGGTATCATGTTACCCATTAATTGGGTTGTGGAGGTAAGACAGGCAGTCCCTCCAGGTAAAATACTGTTATTCAGCTGCATCTGATTAGACTGGAAGCCGACCCCAACATAGTTGGGAAAGGCTGCAGATGGACTGGAACAAAACCAAACACTATATATTGCATAACTCTAGTCCTACATAACTTTATTGTATTATAGTTACCTATTTACAAATTGATCGTAAATAAACGTAAACAAGCGTTTTGCGTGTGTGATCATTAAATTAATAATAATAAAAATATGTGCGCATCATGTATCATTGTAACTTTATTGTTATGTTCTTAAAGAGGAAGGAAGTGTAGCTCTTTATTATTATTAGCTACGTTTGTATATAATATTATAGATATTTAGGTACCTACCTATAACTCACATAACAAACCATCACGCTTTGTTTCCCAGAAGGGTTGGGTAGAGGTGTTGGCGTTGATTGTGTTGTTGTTATTTTGTTGTTTTTTTTGTTATGTTTTGTGTACTTATAACTAACGGGTTACAATTATGATTGACGTATAAAATATGTCGCAAGGATCCCAATAGCTTATGGTTTTATGATACACAAATCTTTTAGTAATTTTTGATTTTTAAAATATTTTAATAATTTTCGAGGAGAATTAATGTGAGGTGTGGCCATACCAGAAACAAATATGACATCATGATAAAAAAATATAGAAAAAAAACATGTTTATGCAA
Organism: Eupsilia transversa; assembly: GCA_914767815.1. Taxonomy (NCBI): domain Eukaryota; kingdom Metazoa; phylum Arthropoda; class Insecta; order Lepidoptera; family Noctuidae; genus Eupsilia; species Eupsilia transversa. The sequence goes on from OU611874.1 coordinate 8,245,347, forward strand.
TTTTAAACCACAAGGTCGATGTCATTGAGGCGATTTAGCCACGGTTTGATACTTCCTAACTCGTCAATAATTGTGCGTCTCTCTTAAATATACACTAGGCATAATATTATGCTTTATGCAGATTAAACACAGCTAATTTGCATTAACATCTAAAAAAGAATGCGAGCGTCACTAAAATAATACCTACCTAAGTAATAATAATAACAAAACAGAATAATAATATAATTCGTGTAATCGTGTATGACTAATTTAATAATTAGGTCATTCGTTAAAAGATTTGCATCACCAAGAACAACTAAGTAGGTACCTATTGTTTCAAATGAACATATGTTGATACCTATTTAGCTTCTATTATATATATTTATATATAAGCTTCCATCATCATCATCATCATTTCAGCCGAAAGACGTCCACTACTGGACATAGACTTCCCCCCCTTATTTTCAAGCACAGCCACTTCGACCGGTTCTGAAGCCTTAGTGTAAGTTTGCAAGTGAGTAAACGTAACTATCGCGTTTGCGTTAAGATTTTTATTCTTAGCATTATGATCTATCAGTCAAATCTTAACGCAAATGCGATAGTTAAGTTTACTCACTTGCAAACTTACACTAAAGCCTCTGCTCTTCCCGCATCTTATAAATTAGTCACTTTTCGTGTCTGGATGTGTGACTCCGTTGCCGTTGTTCTTCTAAACTTCGGAACGGATTTCGATGCGTTTTTCACCATCATTTAGAGAATTTATCCCAAAAGGTTTGTATGTACTTATAATACATTAATATTAAACCTAGGTATATATAATGTATAATAAAAAAACCTCAATATTTTGTCAAAGCGTAAAAACCGTGCGAAGCAGGGGCGGATATTGCGGTGGTATTATTTAAAACTAGCGGTTTTGAATAATACTTGCTGCAAATAAGAGGCATTTCACATTTTTTTTCAATCAAGGTGATGTACAGTCATGATTAGGCATGAATCTCGATATAAGCATATAAGACTGACAGATTTGATACTAATCTCGACTCTAACCAGGTTATTTTCTGTTCTGAACATTATTTCTTGACTAGGAGTCTTCGAATAAAGCAATTAAAAAAAATGATTTCAACACATTTGCTCGTAAAGTGGCTCTTATTGAACCGCTTTTATTTTAATAATTCAGTATAATAAACATGCGTTTGTGCGCCACAGATAACTATTTACAAGTGGGAAATGTGCACTGTTTTTAATGTCATCAAAGAGACTTCATGCATTTTTGTACCTGCCGCGTTTTAAAAGTTTTAAAAAGAAGCTCCGGATAGTCAGTAACTCCCTGGCAACAAAGGTCAGTTGAACTTTATGAATCTAAATGTCTATAGTCACGTTATTGTAGCCTAGGTTATTACAACAAGTCAGTTTTTTTCCTCGCAAGTGTGTTGAAAAACGTCGTATGAAATGCGGGTGCATTGATCATTACACTCACCACACACTTGTATCATAATGTACTAATATGGATTATGAATCAAAGAAAACCTGCAGGGTTATTGTGTAACACACCAACAGTAGCAATGGGTTTCATTTTGTCAGTTCAACAACATTCATTACGTTATTTACGTTTTTGAGCAGACAAATTTTTCGAACATATGAAGCAATGGATTAGCAATATCCTCCTCCTTCTTATTGTGGTTGAAAGTGTGTTATGCAATAAAGGTGCTGATAATATTTTATTAACGCTTGTCCTTTAAACTTCCACAACTTCTACTAGTTACAACTACATAGGTACGTATTAATAACACTTACATAATTCTGTGAAACTAAGCCCTCTCGAATCATGTTACCAATCTTGAGAATATATGAAATGTAGTAGTTATATATTGCATGTTAATGGCACAGTATCGGCCAGTCCGTGACACCGAACACCGTTACTAATGATCGATGCACAACCGCCACGCTTTAATAGTAATAAGCGTTACTACGCGATTCTATCCACACGATAGGATAAATTGACTGAATTAAAATACCACTGTTATCACAAAAAATAATAACAAGGTATTGAGAAAAAAAAAAAAACTCTCGCAGTATACAGCAGTTCATCATTGCTCACGGCTTCGCCTTTATAGCTCATCAAAAACTAGTGAAGGGTCCATTACAAATCGGCCATTAGTTTCGGAAATAATCGTCTACATAAAGTCAAGCAGTTACGTAGTTCTTTACTGCTTAATGTGCAATAATTTGTGAAACTCCGTAATGTTTTATGGTAACTTAAAAAACTTCTTACGTAGATAGATAAGTAACTACACTTTTATGGTAATTACGTATGTGTCAAAACGACCATACGTGTGGTCAGCAATGGGACAGTAAAAAAAAACTTAAATGGCTCAACTTTTTGCTATAAACAATAAAAGAGACGCGAAAACAGGAGGAAACCTATTTTTCTTCTGCTGAGACAGTAGAAAATTCCAAATAATAAACTGCATGAAATCTCTACCTATTCATAATATTTGGCCAGTGTGTGGCGCAATACAGGTTGTATGAAAAAAAAAGAAGGATCGCAATGCTGCGAACTTTGACATATATACCTATTTAAATTTAAAAAAAGTTTTAATTTTAATTATTTATCATCATGCGCAAGTTTAGGACACGGGTTTAGGCGGACCAAATAATTTTTGCAATCCTTTCTACTTCTTAAAACTATTTGGTACATATCGTATACCTATGTATTAATGTGTGTTATGTTTAATCCAATGGATTGCATAAACACAATAACAATTTAAACAACAGTAGATACAAACCAATATTGCCTAATTAAAACGTGATAAAGTTTTATGTTCTATGGGTAGCACACCATTGTTAATAATGAATAAAAGCCTATTTATTTCCTCTTGATTTTTGTTAGAAAGCGTTGCTTTCTCGTCATGGCTACAATAGAATAATTTTAGCGTCACGTTTATCGAAGCCCCCTAGCTTGTCTCCACCACATCGATACGACAGTCACGATCCGAAGATGTTTTTATAAGTAAAAATCTGACAAAAAGATGGAACATTTTTTTATTATTTTCAGCTCTTGTTGTTCTTCGCTTTATGATATCTAAATACCAACTGCAATTTTACTTTATAATAAACTTAGTTTTTCAGCGTCATTTTACACCTTGTCTATGAGGATTTTCATGATTACATTTATGATTTTTATTTTATTTTTATTTTTGCAGGAACGGAAAATATGCTATTTATCACAAGTAGGATTTTTTTTAGAGATTAGTAGTTAAGTTTTTTCAATACTTTTTAAGACCAAATAAATTGTGAATTACGTATTTATTAAGTAAATGTTTTAAGTGTGATTTCATGTTTCTCTCGCCGATTATGAGACACTGACCGGTGTTGTGTTTATATCGCTATTGAGGTACGAAACTGCGCCATTTATCTTTTCTTTATTCTGACATACAAGACTCTTTTACGCCTACCGTTTTCAGTCACAAAAATTACTTAGAATTCAGAATAGAATAGAATACTCTTTATTATGTAGGTAATTCTCCTCTCCTCTTATGTAGGTACTCTTAAACCAGTTAACTTCGGTAAATATTCCCTGGTTTAAAAACACGAATGAGCCACATTTCTTGTAAAGTAACTAATATGGGTACATAGGTAGGTAGGTACAGTACATTGCAAGTATTCTGATATATGAACTGCATGCATCATGTTACCGGCGCGATTGTCAAACAAGGAAGTTTGGTAACTCCCAGTGTTTATATTGCACGTTACACAAGTGATCTCAATTTTGTAAGTTTTACGAGTGATTTGTCGTAAGAATTTTGTCGTTTTAACAATATTAGGTGTAATTGTAGGTATGTGTTATCATAGCCAAATTAAATGCAAATACGTTTACTTAGGAATGGTATCAACTTAAGTTGTCCACTTACGTTAAAGATGTCTGAGCACGAATTAATAAATCAATCGGATTAATTATGTCTCACAGTCAGTAATTAAAAAGAAATTAATTACGTGGTGGTAAAAGAAATTAATTAATTAAATTGGCAACTGTTTAGATATGGCATATTACTGGCATATTATATAAAAATATAAACCATGGATGGTGGACATAAATTAACGTTGTCCTCAATTTATTTACTGTGGTACGGTGTAATTTCTGCTACCTTCTATTTTCTTATGTATATCTATACAAATACATATTATAAATTGAAGTCGCTTTTCCTGTCTGTCTGTGTGACCGCGTTGTTCTTCATAACTACGCTACAGATTTTTATGCGGTTTTCACCATTATTTAGAGAATTTATCCCGGAAGGGGTAAACTTACGTATAAATAGAGATTTTTTGTCAAGTCGTAAAAACCGTGCGAAGCAGGGCCGAATCGCTAGTTGAGTCATAAAACTTAGTGGACATAATTCTGCGTGGTGTGTACTTTGTCACCTTATATTTTGCACGTGTCAGCACTTTGCAGGCTTGAATTCCTACGTGTGTGCGTTATGCCATCCGTCAGACAGTTCGTCCGGCGACCGTGGCCGAGCATTATGCGGTTCGCTATAATGCCATGAAAGGATTGCATTATGCACCTCTAAGGCTTCGTTGTACTACAATATTGAATCAACGAAGCTAAATCCATTGTCTTACATTTTGTTAGCATTGTTTAAAGGTCAGGTCACTTGATAATGTGATTACATTTGTAACAATACGTAGATTATCCAATGGTAAAATGTTGATAACTTATTCGTGGCTCCGACCTAATATTAGATATAGTGGTAGTAGATGAAGCTTTTGTATTTAGATTTTATTGAAGCTCCGAATTTGATAGTGATTGCAATTAAGTTGAGATTTCCCAAGACCCGTTAAGAATTGGTTCTTTATTCGCGATGCCACGCAACCACCATTAGACGCAATACAATCTTCTCAATCAAAATATCAACAAATTTTCTTTAACGCTTTCGCTACAATTACGAGTATAAAATTGATTACCCTACACTATAAAAGAAATGTCGGTTCACGGCAACGGACTTCACTATCTCGCTTATTGAAGGTAATATTTCAAATTGCCTATCGGCTTACATCGGCCATTGGACCAAAACTTAATGCTCTTATTTCCCGCAACTGAATGGCATCATTATTGGCTTGGCACGTCATTATTTTTAACACCTCTTTCACATGCTTGACCATAGAAAATTATTTGTTTTATAGTCGAAGCTTTGGAAATGATTTGTATCTAATTTAATCGTTATGTTATGCCATTGGCGTCAAAGAGATACTTCAGAGTAAACAGTTGATGATATTAAATAACATTTATTTGACAAAGTTTCGGATAGCAGACCCTAAATAATACGTTTGATTAGACTTTTTCTCTTTTTTAGATCCTAGACTTATTGGTTTGATTGACGTTGGATTCACTGGTAGCAGCAGCAGGTCCATGAAGACTTTCGTCAGAACATTATAGTAGGTAGCTTGTAGCCCTGAATAGAAATCAATCCCTATCGATGGTAAAAAGTTCCTTTCTTACGTATTCTGTGGCTTGCTTCCTACCATATCGCATAATATACCGTTATTGACCGCGAGTAACCGTTCCAAACCTATTTAGAATAATATCGAGTCTACAAGGTTATAAGTACCAAGATGAGAGGTAGGTTCTGGTCCATAACACTAAAAAACAAATAAGTGTACAAATATTTTTCGAGTACAAATTAACAACTAATCTATCAAAATAGAAAGTGCTAAGCACAACAGGAAACGCTATTAGGTATTACAATACAATACCCGCTGTTGAATCTGAGAACGTTAATGTGTCTAAAATAGCTATGTGAAACACATTGGCCTCTCATGACATGAGATCGTTCAAACACATACTGAAATTCCTTCTTATTAATTAATGCTTGTATAAGTTGCAATTAAAAACGGACTAGATTTAGAAAAGATTGGTAATAATGTTATTGTTCACATGCAGGAACGAAACCAAACAATGAGTTGAAACATGCGGTGGCGCGGTCCCCTTCGACAACGTAATATAAGAAACTCGGAAAGCAATGTAGTTAATGCAACTAATTTCCTATTTATTCAATTACATTACACATATTCACATGTGTAACTACTCGAGTGTGACCACCAATTGAAACTACATACAAACATACACGGCAATGTATGGGCAGAAGAAGTAGAAACTAGAAATCTTTTTGTTTGTGCAAGTTTGTTCATTTTATACCTTGTTACACTAATTTTACTTTACTGCAGCAATACATTTTTATGGCGTGATACTGATAAGTCAGTGAAGAGTTGATTCTGTTTTTGAATTACTAGATTATAGTATAGGTACGTTGTGTGCATCTATTGTTTGCGAGGATGTAACTTTAGTTGCAATTAACATGACAACTGTGCTAAACCTTATAATTATCACAATGAGCTCGCCAGGCCGTCGCAACATTGTCTTCGTGACAAAAACAATCAGTGAAAGTGTAGCTTCAGTCGCGGCCGTCACTCCGTCAGTCACACTACGCGAGACCTCTTTTTACATGAAAACATTTTAATGTCCATTTATGATGTGTTGTGTTGACTAATTGCAGACGTTACGCAGTTTACGCCGGATTAGGATCAACGGTCGATACGATCTCATCATCCAAGAAATCTAATATTGAGACTTTTCGTGCCACGACACTCGTTTCGCATCGATGACTTACTTTACCGTCGTTTGTGACTCATTCATATTGATGGCGAAATTGATGACACGTCTTTTTAATCAACTGCTGTAGTTAGTATCTCTACCGTAAATATGAAGTATCGTTATCAACGCACACGCTGTTTTAATTAGATGTAAAATTAACATTAAGTAGGTACCTACACTTATGTTTGCAGTTCATAATTACAAACAACATAGAATACCTACTTATTACTAACCTACTCATTTTCGTGGAAAACACTAACGTCATCGGTTGATCTCCTGGTTATCGTGAATTACCACAAAAGTAAACTAGGTATTCGGTCCATGGAATTACATTGTAAATAAGCATAGGTCCGTCAAAGTACCTATAGTTAATTATTATAACAATATTTTGTATTTAAAGGACAATAACGGTTTTCAGGGGTTTTATGAGACCAAAAATTAAGGAGAGGTTTAGGCGCGTTTTTGGGAATAAAGTAAGATTTCGTCACCTGCTACGTCTGTGGAGTTTCGCTAGCTTATTTAATTTGACCTTGTATAAGAAAATCCATTCCGTTACACGTATTCAAAAAAAAATCGGTGTCTTTGGTTTTGAATATTCGTTTTTGGCCACCGACTTCCGAAATTAAAGTTATTTTTCACTATGTCGTGTTTTTTTTTGAAGTCGGTTGTTTTTTTTGTAAAAAGTTTTTATTTTTCACTTTTTAGTTGTGGTACCTACCCCCCACAAATTCGAATATCACGACCTGCTATGTAAATAACAGTGACAGGTACGTGCTACGAACATAGAACGTCCTCCTTTTTGGAAGTCGGTTAAAAAGAACTACGTATCTCTTCGGGTGAAAACTTGAAAAGGGTGTTATGGGGTGGGAAAAACGAATCCTTACATGATCCAACTTTCAGCAATCCTAAATTCGTGAAGCCCGTTGATACGCACCCTTATTTTTCGAAGTTCAATTTGTTGAAATTACTTGATATTACTTTATGCTCTCATTATCTTCCCTTATTAGTTAGCAATTCTATGTTATAACCAATATGTAACGCATGATGTCATAACGTCATACCAAGGCCTGTACACTACACAGGAAACAAACGTTCATTTAACTCACTTCTATAGTCCCTTAAGCCTGATATTGACTTATATATTACTATGTAAGTAGGCTATTTATTGTGATGACCGATCATTCAAATAGACAAATCAAAATAAGTAGGTGAGTAGGTATATGTCATAATAACAATGTATGAATACAGGAACATTACATCTGTAATATTATTTGTCGAACATAATGCAAAGTCACTACTCTGTACAAATTGCCTCAATCGTAAATGCTTGTGTGGGCTCTATTCAAATATTGTCGACTCATTGTAGTGGTAATTACGACACACCGACAATCTATCAAGGTTGACACCAATTTGACACCACACTTGTGTACAAAAACAAGAAGCTAATGAGTTATGTCTTCCTTGCACCATCGTAATGTTACCGATATGGCAACATTATGTGACAGAGTTCCTCAAGAGCATTAAAACTATGTTTGAAAGTTGACGAGTGATTGTGCACTAGGCATCTTTGGCGGAAATCGATGTTATGTCTTCTTATGGCTTTAATTGTGATGACTCTTGTGTTATTAAGACTGTTGTGTTAGATATTTTATTTATTTAGTTTGCGTCTTCCTATTCCGTCGTTTCGTTTTCCTTGATTTATTTAGTATTTTAGGTAGGTTGCGGTTATAATTTTGCCTTTTATAGAGTACGATTGTATGCAGACTGCGTAAACAAGTATCCGTGAAGTTTTTATAACACTGAACGATATTATACGTTATATTCATGTCATTAGTATGATCACAGTTTATTGACAGCTACATAGATACAGCACTCCATCCTCTAGTCGAGCACGCATGACGCCGCCACGCGATGGCGCATGCAACGGAAAATTCAATTTATTAATGCCGTTCCTTTCCTTTTTCAGAAACCACCTTACTATTCTTTACTGAGTAACAAATTGTCGTGAATATATTACTGTTTTAGACAAACCAAGCAGCAAACCAAGCAGATAAATGATGTGTTAAAAAACACGCATATCGCGTTAGTTCGTCCGTCGTCGACTCGTACGAATTAACATGAATTAGAATATATTATAATATATTACCTAAGTCTGCATCATCGCTATAGTATTGAGGGAATATTATACATTTCACTTTCTAGTTATGTTTCACATTTTAATCAATCCATAATAAAAGTGTATAGAAAGCTGCAATCTATAATAATTTACATATATACAATTAAAAGAGTTGAGATAGTATTCATTTTTATTAGAAATCAATTAAGTTCTGCGGATTCGTTCGGTTCGGCCGCGGTACAGTTATTTCTTGCCGGATGTTTCAACTGTTGCACGTGCTAATTACTAGACTTATTATCATAATGCATTTTGTGCCTATAAAGTGACGATACGTATTATACGCGATTGTGACCAGCAATCAATTTATCTACGACTGTGTCATTAATCTACTGACGTATACGCTAGTCGTATTTAATATTATTTAATCGAATTATTGGTAATTTATCAGAATCTTTCCTCGTTAACACACTTCTAAACGAGCGAAATATGAATCTGCCGTCATAAGACTCGCACGGGGTAATCTTTTCGCGGTTTTATAGATCGTTTCGACTCAACCAAGTAGGTATAGACAGCGTTGCTTGTCCATTTACTTAGTAAAACCTCTCTACTATTGCGCTATTACAACTGATAAACCCCAAAGTGTTACTGGCATCCATGCATAACCAAACTGAATTGAAATAGAAGTTGTGTCGACACGTTAAATTACTTATTATCATTTAGGTCTCTTCGAAACAGTGATCTAGCGTGTAAGTATGTAGATAAATTTTAATGTTCATAGACAGGATATTGATGAAGCATTTCGAATTTCTGAACTCGATTAATGACGCCTCATTACCCCAGCTAAGTAAGTTAATATTACTAAAGCTTCGATTATCCTGAATACTTTGTTAGGAAAACTACATTACGAATATTGCGACGTCCTATAACTTTGGCACCTTTGGTATTTATGCAATAGTGTTATGACACTGCAGTGTGAACAAGTATGCGTTTTATGAGCGGCCAAGTTCTTCATTTACTAAGTTTAACCTAGTTATTTTATGTACACTTTTGGTTAGTTAAATCTACATCCATCATCATTATTTCAGTTCAAAGTTATCCATTGGTGAGATCCGCCATTCTTCACAATTTGACTATTTCGTAACGCGCTTTCAGACATCTTGGATTTCTTTGACCTGTACTGGGCCATTATTTGGTCTAACTAAACTCTCTGCTTCGGCCACCTACCTCCACTTCTAGCCAGATAAATAAGTCAACAGGCAATTATATCGGCACATTCATATTTTCCAGATGGTGTCTCAATGCGAGTGCTGAGCCATGCGCAGCGACGTGGCATACCGCGGGCTCTCGCAGCACGTGGAGCTGGACCGGGCAGCCGACCCTCGGGACCGGTTCACTCTGCAGGAGCTCATCGGAGAGGGCACTTATGGAGAGGTGTACTGCGCTAGGGATAAGAAGACTGGCAGGCGGGTTGCAGTTAAGGTCAGTCAATCTACGGACAAAGAAAAGCGTAGACGAGACCCAACGAGCTGTAAGGGATCATAGATGCAATCTGAACAGATATCGGCTTGATTGGACGTGTGCTCAGACACGAAACAATCTGAGTTGCTTCTTATACTAAAATAATTCCGGTTGTTTTAGTAGTAATAGCAGCCAAATGTAGGATTTTGGTTAGATCAAGCGGATCTAAAGGTAGAGTTGACAGTATGATATCTTTTACCTAGATAAAAGTCGATGCTGGCGACCGTCCCAGTCAGGGTCAATACAAGCTTGTAGAAGAGGGCACTTAGTGGACGAAGGTCAAGAAGACCGCCCAGACGGGTAGCCCGTAGCGGTCAAGATCCGTTAACATTTATTCGATGACTCACAAATGATGAAACATTTCGTAGGTTATATAAAATAATACATGTGTCCTTTTATCATTTGTTATGATTGTTCTAACCTTTAGAAGGTCAGATCTAAATTGCATCATAGATAATAATCTACCTGTTGAACAATTGTGCATCTTAATCATCTCGCCTTCAGGAAATAATTATATTTTTATTAGCAGACCTGTAGGTACTAGACCGGTATCAGTATTAGTCACTATAAAAGTTGTTAACCTTATCTTAGGTTCGCATATGAGCTGACGTCATTTAAAAGCTATCGTCAAGAATACCGCGGTGCCTACGATTATTTCCACATGTTATTTTAGCATGAGCACGACTAAGGTCAACAACATATTTTATAGGGCATGCACTCGTAAACTGTTCGTACGGGTGAAATCCGAGAGAAACTGCCTCGCAGTCACACTAGCCCTACAAGTTTTAGTTAATAACAATTCAATGTAATGGGTTCCCTGTTAAGGCGCAGTTGTTGTATGATTTAATTTCAATAAAGATTACGGTAATTTACGGATAAATAACTGCTCAAAATCGCGTCTTTAAATTAAGCAAGTTCATTACTTGCTTAATTTAAAGTAAGCAACAATTAAGCGCTTCTGGAAAGAAAAAAATACACATATTTGTCTAAACGTATAAAAATATCTGAGTATGTATGAGACTGCTGTGTATACAGAATAGGTCGATGAATTTTTATGGAGGTATTGTTAGCATACGCATGTAATTGATTGCATAGATGTTATCTCAAATGTAGTATTGATGTCAAGGCTGCTAAACAATACATGACATGGCATGGCTTTCCCGCCTCTGGTTTGGAACACAATAACTTAAATGGATCCCAATTTATGTGCACAATATGAATTATTTAGCGTTGAATATATTCTCATAGGTTTACATTTATTTCTTTACAGATTTTGGAAAACATTACAGAAAATATAGAAGAAATTGAAGAGGAATTCCTCGTGTTTCGTGACTTGTCGGGGCATCGTAACATCCCGGAATTTTTCGGTCTGTTCTTGAAACGCGGCGTGTGTTCGGATGACGACCAAATATGGTTCGTCATGGAGGTCGGTATACGTTTTATTTATAGGCTGCCTATTCCGAGCTTTATGCGAAAGGCATAAATCAACATGACCTTTGTATTTGCAGCTCTGTACCGGCGGTTCGGTGACTGATTTATGCGCGGGTATGCGGGCTCGCGGTAGCAGTCTCACCGAACCACAACTCGCGTATGTGTTGCGAGGCACCGTACGGGCCTTGACACATCTACACGCTCACCGCTGTATGCATCGGGACGTCAAAGGGCATAACATTCTTCTCACAGAAGAGGGCGAAGTCAAACTTGTTGATTTCGGAGTTTCATCACACTTGGCTGCTACAGCTGCCAGACGAAATACATCAGTTGGCACGCCATACTGGATGGCTCCAGAGGTAAAATGTCAATGAATATAGTTAAATATCAACACTTGCAAAAGTACTTACGTGCTATTTACTTGTTTTGCGTGCTATTTACTATTTGCTGTTCCACATAATGCGAACAATATTCGTGACCCCGAATACAATACTAGTGACTAAATACGTTTTGAAAGTGACTGTAGGTAATGATCTCGTATTATAGTGACGGTTTAAGGTCATATCTGAATTGTTTTCGGTTGCAGGTCATAGCATGTGAACAACAGCTGGACGAATCTTATGACTGCCGCTGCGATGTGTGGTCCGTGGGCATAACGGCTATAGAATTAGCTGAAGGTGAACCACCACTGTCGGGCCTGCACCCAATGAGGGCACTATTCCAAATACCTCGGAACCCGCCGCCTTCTTTATCCCATTCTGAAATGTTTTCGCCGCAACTCGTAGACTTTATTGCAGACTGTTTGATAAAAGACATGAATCAGAGACCATTTGCGAGAGAACTTCTGGAACATCCTCTACTACTCGCTGTCAGTAGCTTTGAGGATAAGGTAAGAATTGGCAATTATGTGAACTAATAATTTGCAGTCTTACTTGGATAATTCGTTATGACCAAATATGTTGGTTTTTTTTATAGATCCGTAAAGAGCTTCAAGCGGAGATAAAACGACAGAGAGCCGAAGGGCGAGGCTCTCGCGCGCCTGAAGCCACGACCAAGAGAGGGAAACTCAAATCGCATCGAAAAGCGCGACCAGAGAAAATGTACACCGATGATCTGGCGACATTGGAAGTGCTGACAGAAGATGCTATTGTAGAACAACTGCAGAAGAGATACACACAAAACCAGATCTACACCTATATAGGAGACATCCTGGTCGCCGTAAACCCATTTACCGACGTGGGAATTTATACCACAAAGGTAATTTTCATGACGCCTAAAAGTAACCACAACATTAAAAATATGCTCTTTTGGGCAGAACGAAGGTGTTTAATTAATTCGTCCTCACGCAATTTGGACTTTATTATTAATGTGTGGGTTATTAAGCGCTGCTTTTGCTTTGCTGTTTGCGAATGGTTAAAACGTGAAACAGGATCTATAGACAAGTCATTCTTTATTATAAGTAGGTACAAGAACTGTTATGGGTTATAACGTCATGTATCTCGATATCAAAGAAATTATATCCAAATATGGGATGTAATTCTTCATCGAGTCGTAACCAACGCGACAACGGCATACATTCTGTTAAACTAAGCTTTTTTGCTTCTCTATCCATTATTATGTGAATTATTCTAATTGTTCTAGACTCAACAGATATACCAAGGTCGGTGTCGGTCGGACAATCCGCCGCACATCTACGCAGTGGCGGACGCGGCTCACCAGGCGCTGATGCACCAGAAACTGCACCAAGCCATCGTCATCTCTGGGGAGAGTGGCGCCGGGAAGACTGAGTCTGCTAACCTTTTGCTGAAACAACTTGTGTTTCTGTCGAAGGTATGTTCTGTTGTTTCAGACTAGGTCTTACTTTTAAAGAACTTGCATGAAACTCTTAATATTTCACCATACCTTCTAGTATTACTTATAAACTCTACGACCACTGCCCACCACTTTACCTCAGTAAGTTAAACATATTACGTAGAGCTTGTTTTGATTTAAAGAACTTTTTTTGCAATATAGCCACGTTTTTGACCTTGACCAAGTTATTGGGTACGGGTTATAATGGCCTATTTCCAGCTTAGTAATTTTCATGTTAACATTCCAGACACAAAACCGAAACTTGGAAGAAAAAATCTTACAAGTGAATCCAATAATGGAGGCCTTCGGCAATGCTCGCACAGGTATCAACGCGAACAGTTCTCGTTTCGGCAAATATCTAGATTTGTCAATGATGAGAGTTGGCCGGATATCTGGCGCTAGAATATCGGTGTATCTTCTTGAACAGTCCAGAGTGGTACATCAAGCCTTGTAAGTACATACTATTATTTAGTTTTTTTTCCAAGTGTAGCACTTTCTATAGTGACCCGCAAAAAAGTTCCGAGTAAATCGTAAGAGCCAATTGACCGAGATTTAAATTCGAGTGTCGGTGTTCGATGACCAATAAGCATATAATAAAATCTTGTCTTTTGATATGGTCTGTGGGTCATACACCAGCTGCGAGCCAGGCCTTTTAACTTGCACTAATCCAGATATGTCTTTTAAAAGGTCTGAAAGTCAAATGACCTGTAATTTTTGGAACAGTCCCTCTTTAAATTACTCTTAGCTTTACTCATTGGAATTACATTTCTCTTTCGTATTTACTTTCGAATATTATAATGGAATAAAAATAACTTACAATCTTCAGGGGTGAAAGCAACTTCCACGTGTTCTACTACCTATACGATGGCCTAGAGAGTGAGGGTCGCTGGAGGAAGTTCTATCTGGACGAGCAACTGAAGTCGAGGCATCGTTACCTGCAGCCGTTGTCTGTCACCCACAGGGAGCACAATGTGCATCGCTGGAGACAACTCAACCAAGCCTTTAAGGTAGGGAACATAAAAAGTACAGGTCTCACCATAACTACGCAGTAACAAATTATGACGGTGAGGATTCCATAATCGGAATTGCAGAGTGGCGTGATGTCATCTACGTCACGGTGTTCGATACCATTGAATTACAATTTTGATTAACAATTATAATTTTAAATAGTGTCCATGGAATTTCTTGCCCGTTCTTCTCCAACGGAACCTACTACGCTTTGGAATGGGCTACTAGCTTCATCTTTCTGAATGATCTCCTCCTTTGTCAATTCAAAAGTGGTAGTAAATGATTTAATTGAAATAAATTGAGTTTGAGTTTCAGACTGCAATATCAAGGAAAATCTTTACATGGTCGAAAAAAAATAGTTGAGCAAGATTTAAACTATGCGACTTAATAAATTATTTCCAGGTGGTCGGATTCCAAGAAGAGGAAGTGCTGGTTCTCTACAAGATGTTAGCGGCTATCCTGCACCTCGGAGACATAGAGTTCGGTGAAACAGCTGGCGAAGACAACACGGATAACAAAGCAACCATCATTGACACCGCACCGCTGCACAGAGGTAAACTAATGACCAGATTACGAGTTTATAATGAGACACCGTTTAAATGATGGTTGTGGAGATTTTTGTTTGGATGTACATTTTATTTTTGTAACTAGACAGCGTTAAAGTCATTGACTGTACTCTTGTAACGTGCCGCTTTTTTATTGACTAAAGGAAAGTTAAAACTTTTACATTTACGGCTCGTACACATTGACGCGATATCGCGGGCGCGACAAGGGTAGCGCTAAAAGTTTTAAGTTTATGTAAAAATATGAGCCAGCCATCAAAATGATAGCGGTGCCAACTGCTCAGGGATACAGAGCTTAATACCAAGTATGAAGGTATCGGAGCTACACAGTAAAACAATAAAAAAATCAAAATAAAGAATCAAAATTCTTATAATTCTTCTTCATTTTCACAGCATCCTGCCTCCTCGGTGTAGAGACAGTGGACCTCCGCGAGTGCCTCACGAGCAGCAGCGTGGTCGCTCGCGGCGAGACCATCGCACGGCACAGCTCGCCCACTGAAGCGGCCGTGGCCCGGGACGCTACTGCAAGGGGACTGTACGCCAGGGCCTTCGACAGAATCGTTGAGAGAATCAATGCTTTGCTGTGCCAGAATAGACCTAATATGTAAGTATTGTCCACTTATTTTCCAGCAATGGCGCTGTGGCCAGGGCCTGCAACAATACTGTATTATCTGTACTGTCTATATCTGTGATCTGTTTAATAAATGATTTGATTGGATCAATGGTTACGACAGTCATTATACAATTTTGTCAGAAGGCCCAACGGTGGTCATTAATGTATAAAAAAATTGAATAAATTGAATTGAACATAAATTATTTTATCCTCTTTTAATCCAACCAACTGATATCATAGTTCGAACAATGCTGAATCAACTGAATTGTAAATACACCAGCGCACATCGTGAGTGATAGTCATTTTAACATTACTATTTCCAGAAACGAACAACTCTCGATCGGCATACTCGACATCTTTGGGTTTGAAAACTTCAACAACAACTCCTTCGAGCAGCTGTGCATCAACATTGCCAACGAACAAATCCAGTACTACTTCAATCAGCACATCTTCACTTGGGAACAACAGGAGTATATGGCGGAAGGTGTTCCAGTAGATCTGGTGGAGTTCTCTGATAACAGACCGGTGTTAGATATGCTGTTGTCAAGACCAATGGGAATGTTGGCTTTGTTGGATGAAGAGAGTCGGTTCCCGAGGTCCACTGACAAAACTCTTATTGGTAATTGTAACAATTTTATTTCTATCGCGTTTAGTGAGTAGGTACTATTATTTTGCTAGGACTTTAATTAACTTAATTCTAATAACATCTGCAAGTCTTATTGTTGTCAGTTTACCATTCAAATAATGACTAATAAATAAACGCCTTTAATTGATCCAGATCTTGCTTCGTTATGATATGATGTACCTACTGTAACAATTGATCTATTAACAGAAAAGTTCCACAACAACATCAAGAGCAAATACTACGTCCGTCCGAAGTCCGACGCTATTTGCTTCGCGGTCCACCACTTCGCCGGCCGCGTGGTCTACCAAGCCGACGGCTTCCTAGAGAAGAATCGCAACTTCCTTCCTCCCGAAGTGGTTCAGCTCATGAGACAGAGTCAATACGACATCATCAGGTTCCTGTTCCAATGTCCCATCACTAAGACTGGCAATTTGTATTCGCCACTGCAAGGAGACGTCATGGATTCAAGGAGCTTGGAAAGTCCTACTTCTAGTGATATTAGGGTAAGTTGATATTTGCCATAATTACTTGTTTTAATTTTTAGGATCAAATTGATGACAGTTTTCAAAGGGGGTAAATCCGAAAAAGATGTAAAGAAAGAAATAAATAAATCATTTATTTGCTGATAATAAGTCCTAGATAGTTGTTATACTAGTACTAATCATTTTGCTTATTTTAAATTACTCGTAGTGGTCGGCCGTTACTGAAAGCTTTTCCTACTTTAAATGAAATTCACTTAGTGACAATTTTTTTAGGAACGCTTCAACAGTCGAGGGCTTGCCTCCCAATCCCGAGCTCAGCAGACAGTATCGACATACTTCAGATACTCCCTAATGGAGCTACTTCAGAAGATGGTGAGCGGGACTCCCCAGTTCGTGAGATGTCTCAAACCGAACGACACCCGCTCTCCAAAGCATTTCGATTCGGCGAAAATATTGAAACAACTCCGCTACACGGGAGTCTTGGAGACCATTAGGATAAGACAAACTGGATTTTCCCACCGACTTTCGTTTGAAGAGTTTTTGAAGAGGCAAGTGTTTTCGTTTATTCCAATCTGTATTCGATCATTGTCTTGCTCACGTTCGTTATATATTTTCTTTGTTTATAATATTTATTTGTTTTGTATTGTATTAAGCTATCTCAATTTTGTGCCAATTATTTTATATTTCGTATTTTTCCATTCAGGTATGGCTTTCTGGCATTCAGTTACGACGAGGAAACGAAGCCCAACCGTGACTCCTGCAGACTCCTACTGTTAAGGCTGAAGATGGACGGCTGGGCGCTCGGCAAATCTAAAGTGTTCCTTAAGTACTACCACGTCGAGGTACTCTCCAGGATTTATGAGGAGCAGGTTAATAGACATCATTTTAAGATTATGTGAATTCATCTTTAAAGCTATTTAAGGTGTTATTGAAATAACTAGAAATCACTGTACACATTATTATGAGCTACTTTTACTACGACAAAAGGAAAATTGTTAAAAAAAATCAGCTGCCATACATTTTGTTCGCATTTCTCGACAAAATTATTTTAATTAGACCTTGTATAAGTAACCGATTTATGAAACGGTAGTTGTTTCCATAAATTGTATCGACACCATTCCACACATTTGACACTATTACCAAAGTCGTCACTTGACGACAACATTGACAACCCATTGCCAATACTACAATATCAGTTCATCTTCACATATAATTTAAATGTGTATAATGTTTATCAACAAATTTTGCGTATTAAATTCCAGATAAGAAAAGTAGTGCTAGTCCAAGCATGCGTCCGCGGCTGGATAGCGCGACGAACCTACCAACGGCTAAAGGCACAGATGGCGATATCAGTCCTAACCCTACAAAGACACGTACGCGGCTGGCTCACACGCAAGCGACTGAAGGGTCTGCAGGAGAGACAGAGACAGCTCGCGAGAGAGTTCCAGATGGAGCAGGACAGCCAGAGGAAACAACATAAGTCTGGTGAGTTTAAAAAGAATTCCCGATTCAATAGCACCACAAAAGGTAAAATGGAAATCTCTGCTCTGAAAAGAAAACATATAAGAAAGTTTCAGTTGCAGGTACACTTTGAAATCAGGAAATTGCAGAGAGAATAAATATAGCAGGATATCAAAACGCCACGAATCCCAATCTCATGAAAACTAAAGACAAACATTTGACCTTACGCAGGTCATCCAAATGTAAACAAGAACTCATTAATACTCTCTTACAGGTGTCCCTAGCAAGAACAAAGCTATAATGAAGGCGAAGGTTTTGAGACGAATGACGTCAGACGACAGCGACACCAATGAAACTATCTCCGGTAACAAAGAGAACATTGATACTAATAAAGCTGCCGTTGTTATACAAAGTCGTAAGTATCCGTTATGAAACTATGGAGAAGGAGAGAAGGAGTTATCTTAGGGAGTGCAAAAATATTGAATTAAATAGATACGAGCATAAAAATGGCATATGTACGAACTGTGTCAGGGCTTAGAAGAACCAATTCAGTCAATTCAATCAATTAACTCAGCCTATCGTAGTCCACTGCATAACAGAGGCCTCTTAGCGTAGTGTAGAACACACTGATGTCATACAAAATCCTACAACGTCCCGACATCAATCGTCGGGTAGTTGAAGATGAGTGAACTTTACACCCTGTTCCTTATACCTCTAAACTGGTGACTCCGAACATGGAAATGGCGCAGCCAAAGGTCGACCGGGAAAGGTTGAATGCGGAAACTAGTAAACCGGGTGCGCTATAGCGCAACTTGAAGAGGCCTAAGGGCCGGGTCGAGATATTTTACTACAAAATTTGGGAAAAGCCTGTTCAGCAGTGATTCTCCAGTCTTTGGACCGGGTCACCAATTCTCATGTTCAATGCCAATGCCTTCGTCCAAAATGTGTTGTTCAATGTAATGGCATGTTCTGCAGACTTCCGCGGCTACACCGCGCGCCGCAAGTGGGCGAAGGGCCGCGCGCCGCCGCCCCCCGCGCACGCCGCGCCGCCCGCGCCGCAGCTGCTCATGCAGCACTACTCCGTGCAGGAGAGAGCCACGCAGCTTCACACCTTTGCTGATCAAGTAATTAATATAGTTTTTTTTCGCACTTCTCTTAAACTTACTTTATATTTAAGCGTTCAATTTTATGAAGATCCCAATGACTCCAGATGACAACCAATTTTTAAAACCAAATGTCAATGTTAAAAGGAACTCAGATTACATGAGCGATGCACTATTTTCTGGCTAAGTAAGCTCAGACGATTGACAACGTGACGCCAATATCACTAACCACAAACCCTGACTTTCTAAAATCCTGTGCTAGCAAAAGTTAGTTGTCACTGAATGCATCCCTTACATCCTTTTTCCAAGTATTGTCACCAAATCTTTATCTACCAGGTGCATGACAAGAATCAAGAGGTGCATAAGAATCTGCGTCGCAACAAACCTGGAATCAGACTGATAGAAGTCCAGCGAGCGGACGAGTACCGCCAGCCGCCCGGCTTCACACTGGTGCCGGCCATCGTTCGTGGCCAGCCCACACAGCTGGAGCGGGACGCCAGCAGACTGTCCAGGTAAATTAAACATGCCAAGTATCCACTTTATACAGTGTGCGACAAAAGTACGACCGGTTTAGGTTTTCAGGAAAAGCACTTCTCCCGCCATGAGTGTTGCGTATACCCCATAAGTTTAAAATTACAATTTACGAGTTAATGCTCGTGCACACTGGCGCGATATCGCAGACGCGACAAGGGTAGCGCTGCCTGTCGCGCCCGCGATATAGCGCCATTGTGTACGAGCCGTTTCAATTTATTTTGTTAATATTACATTTTCAATTTAAATTTCCGGTTCACGTCTGTACTGTAAATTAAAATTGAAAATGTTAATTGTTGTGACAATATGTCTGGATGTGTCAGAGGGTGAAATACTCAGAAAGAGTAAATCTACAGTGGAATATTTACTTCAGACTATAGGTGAACATATCAAGCATGCCAAACATGGAACTATTGCATGAAGTTAACTGGATTTAACATGTACCAATACAATTTCATCAATGGATTTGGATAATATTTTATAAAAATAAGTAAGCGATATTGTAAAGTTTACAATATCGCTCACTTTGTTATCATTTGAAAACTTACAACTTAAAAATCGTATGAGTTTTAGATTTTTATTTCAACAAATGGTCGATTATATAGGACGTCGTGACATAAACCTCATGCTTTGTGTTAGGTACGCTATTAAAAATGCCATTGTAATGTAACTCATACGTATACTAAATAAGTACATTGTAATTTCTGTGCTGCGCAATTATTTTGTAGACTTGTAAAGTTTTGTGGTATATGGCCCAGATGTTCTTGTGCACGCACCCAAAAGGACCTAAAATATCGCGTGATCAAGCTGCAAAGTATTTGAAGAAATAGGACATGACTTTTTTCATCATAATTATCTGATGAAAAAAATCCTAATTATGTCTCAAGATACTATCGGGAAACTGTGCTATAGAAGCTGATCCGGAATATAGAAGCATCAAGAAACCGTTCCTTTCGACTGGACCTCTCAAAACCGTCTGGTTTATCTTCGATGATCGTAACCGTAAGCGATGAATGACCAAAGAAGTACACGATTGCGTCACTCCTCGAGTTTATCGTCTATCAAGCAGTCGTAATGTCAGTTCCCAATATTTCACGTCAATCAAAATTTTCGGCTTCGATACCAATAAAAACGTAATAAAAAGAATACGTGATTTCTGGAATGAGAATGTTTATTTTAGTGTATTTATGAACTCAGTCCAGGGAGTAGCCGAATGGCGGACCGCAGACCGTATCCGACCTATTTTGTGCGGACTTCAATAAACAGTAAAATTTATAACTAAAGCGTACAATCTAGAAAATTTTAGTAATTTAATTATGCCCGCGCTTAGTATTTTCGTTCGTCGATACGACTGCAAGTGTTTTCGGGAGTAATAGAGCTTCTAGGTACTCTACTGATCGAAATGATTGATTTCCAAGAACAGACAAAAATAGGGAAGGTCCTTGAACATCTTGTAATCTTGTTTGCTAGTAAGTAGATTATCGTTTTCTAACGGACCGCGACAGTCATATAATTTTTTAAACGGAACCCCAACGAATCTAACTAATTGGTGATCCCTGAACTGAGCTATCTAAAAAACATTTGCATTCTTAATGAACGGATACCAATTGCCAAATCCGTAAAAGTTTTTCCACTTTAAAATTTAAACTATTTTGTCTGCACAATTGAGTAAAGCCACCATTTGTCCTCCATTTCTTTCTCATCAATTTTCGAACGTGTATCCTACCATATAATTTCTTATTTCTATGCAATTGTTCATGCTTACTCTAATGGAACTGCTGCAGTCCGTCGCCTGAGTTCCTCGAGAGTCCCGCTAGGCCTTGGGACCAACCGTTGATTTGTAAGAAAGATATTGAGATCAAAAACCCCAGGTTTGTTGACTTCCACCATACTTTAGTCATTTGTACAAATGACTCGTCACGTCACGTCATTTGTTGCAGTAGAAAAAGATAATAGTTATTTGTTATACAAGAGTGCAAAGTTGCTTTTTAACCGCGTGTTCAATTTTGATGACCGAGCAAGCGAAGGATTCTAAAATTTAATCACGAGCGTAGCGAGTGATTCAAAATTAGAATCCTGAGCGTTAGCGAGGGAATCAAAAGAGCACGAGGTGAAAAATCTTTGCACTCGAGTGCAACACGTAACTTTTCATTCCACCTCAGCGAGGAAATGACTAAATGCAAAAAAAAAAAACGTTTACAATCACAAGATAGGTACACTTTTATTTCAGTTTAGGTATTAATTACTACATTATGACAGGTAAGTAATATAGAATAATCTTTAAATTATAACAAAATATTACTAAGGTATAATTAAGAAAATTTTAAAGTAACGTTGCTACAGTTATTTAAATTGAGTGTAATATTTTTGTTTGGTACTGTAATATTGGTGTTAGTCACTTGTGTACTGTTTTTCGGTAAACTATCTGTCATACTTAATAGTTGTACCGATTCATCGGATTCCCTTGGCGTGAATGTTGGAGAGAGAGGGAGATGGTTAGGTGTTTCATAACGGCTTATTTTTGATGTAGAAGGGCCAGTCCAAGGATCCGATTGAGGCTCTTTCAGTGTAATGGCTCCTACGATGCCTTCACATATTTTAGACTTATTTTGGATGGAATCCTCTATGTATCCCTCTACAACTGCATTGGACTTCCAGCCTCCGTGGCGCTTAAGGGACAGGAGATCAGCTCCGGAATCAGCCAAAAGTGTGGCTGAAGTTCGTCGGAAACAATGACCCGTGTACAACAGGGGTTCTGGAAGTTCAAGAAATGTTGCTATTTCTCGTGGGATACTGCCAATTTTATTAGTACCCATAGGCTGTCTAACACACTTTCCATTGCGATACTGTAGAAAAAATCGATTGATTGGAGTGTTAGGCGGGCGTAAGGCTTGATATTTCTCAACAATCGTTACGTATTCCTTGCGAATGACGAAGTTGCGGTCTCTTTTTGTCTTTGTATTAGGTAAATTAATTAATAGTAAGTCATCTGAATGTTTCTCAATGTTTTTGACATTAAGTTGTGTTAGTTCATTAGTTCGACATGCTCCGTTTATTCCAATAATAAGAACAACCTGTAACGTAAAGAGTATTGTAGTAGATAAATGAATAAAATTGATATGAACGCATAATTATGCCTATCAACATCTACTAAGTATACTATTTAATTGAGATTAATATACTTAAGTAGATACTGAATGTGCAACTGACTTACTTTTGCCGCCAAATATACGGAATCGGGTGCTTCGTTAAGAAACTTTTCAATATCAGATACTGTGAAAACCTTCGATTTTTTCGGTTGATGACCAGATGAGGCTCTTTTTAAAAATGCCACTAATTTAGGATAGGTATCGATATGTTTGTCTTTTTTCATCTTTATTGTTGCTTTTAGCATCGAATACGTACTCCATAGAGTGCTTGCTTTCTTGTTCTCGGATAATTCTATAAAATATGCCAGCAAAACGTTTTCTGAGAAAGTTTTGGCTCCTTTTGCTAGTCGCCACGTGTTGAACATATCGTACTGTTTTAAATACTTCTCGCGTGATTGTTGAGGGAGAAAGCTCATTTGCGCATTATTAACAGTTTCAGTTAATTCTGTTGGCGTCAAGCAAACTTCCTCGTCGCTAGAATCACTCATTTTAGTTTTTTCACTTGTTTTCAAGTTTCTTGTTTTTAATATAAGGTTTAACAATGACGTGAAAAAATGCCGCGTAAAGAACCGCGTACAAAGCAAATTGAAAAAAGAACACCAAGAAGGTTCCGAGTCTGAGTTTTTAACAAATTAAAAAAAAGTTGTATGATATATTCGGCACCATAGAGGTAGCAGTAAATAGGTTTAATGTTTTTTTTAATTCACAAACTTAGTGCACACGATGTTCTAAATTCAATTTACTTTATCCTCTAGAGAATAAAAACGGCTTTTCCACTCAGATATTGAAGATTAAAAATACTCTTTCCGAGATGGTGGGATGAAAAATATTTTGTCCGTTCGTTTTCATCCTGCCATAATCTTTTTTATTGTCATCATAAAACGATTGTGTAATTGAATTGTAGTATTATTCAGATGGTGGAAAGCCATAGCAACTAACTGTTATGACTTTTTTGCAAACAATAAAACTGAATAATGTTTGTGAATGTACTTTGTTTGTGTAACTATTGTGCAACTATTTTCACCGGCACTCATTGAGGTATTATTGTACTCGTACATTAAAACCTCTAGCTATACTTTTTGCTGCACTATAGCTTTTTGAAACGGACTGTGTGGATTGGCGGAAGCTTACCAACATTAGAAAAAAAAAAAAAAATTCAAAGACAAGGAATTTTATAAAAGACTCGAGCGTTCCGTAAAATTAAGTAGGTAGTCTATGATTTCGAGGCCTCTTTTTCTGCGTTATTTATTTTGCTTGTATATTTATAATACAAGTAAACGTCCCAAAGACGCATTCAACGCGAAATTTTAATATTCATAAACGTTATTTGATTTTTTCCTGACTTATAATGATGTAATTCAAGCTTTGATCACATACGCAACCTAAATAAATATATATTCACATTTCCATTTCCTCACAGATACCACCAACCCACAAGCAACGGTCATGCGTACCAGGAGGACAGACATGTACACGCGAACAACTGGCAGAATAATCTGCCGTGTAGCCGGCAGTGCGGTGGACTAGTCAGGTACGAACGATACGACAGGGACCATATGGACCCTATGGATCACAGGGACCAGAGGAATCACAGGGACTACAGGGATCACAGGGACCCTATGGATCACTGGGACCCCAGGGATTACAGGAACTCTCGGGATCCCAGGGAGTACAGGGAAATAGACGATACCAAGTTCTGGCCCTGAACGAAACTAATCGCTTTCATTCTGTATTTCTGTCACATGCGTCTCTTATTGTGGACAGCAGAAACGAAGGGTATGGATGGTTTCTGCTTTTTGTTAGAGCGCTAGAGATTTTGTTATAAAGTAGAATTTTCGAGAAAACAGATCTACAATGATATTCCTAACTAAATACCATATAGAGTATAATCCATCCATCTCATGGTAGCTCATCTAGTGGCATGGCCTCACAATCAGTATAATATTTTGTACGTTGTTAATTGCTTCGATTTCTCTTCATAAGCGTGCATAATTATTATTTAGTTTAGCTTCATAGCAATAAAATCACTCATGATGATGATGCGGTAAACAAACGGAATATGTATGCGAATTCCTTTAGGTAATGATAGATTACCTAAAGGAATTCGCATCCACTTGATACCATCGCATTAATTAACGTAGTATCAGTACTAATCTCAATTATTTTTCCCGACAGCAATAAAATCAACGAGCTAGTGCGAAAATCTCAAAAATCGGATCCTCCACCGCGGCCAGCTTACAATCCCACGTACGACCCTGAGTCCGACCTGCGGAAGATACTCCGGAATTCGCCTGAAATACTCGCCACGCCCGTATTCAGCTCCGACGACGACTACACGGAGGGCCCCTTCAGGTTCAAACAGTTGCTACGCCCCACTCTAGGACCAACAGAGAGTCTTCGCAAAAGAAAAGTCCGAAACTCCTCAGGACAAAGTCCGTGGATGTCGGACAGTTCACAAGACAGCACCAGCTCCAAGCAAGCTTTGTGCAAACGTCGGCCGCAGATCAGTATGGGTGTCTTCTACAACTCATAGATCGGAACTTGGAAAGTTATGAGCAAGCGAGTTCCACCTCTACCTCCTACAGATAAAGTGTTCTCAACTTCCCAGATAGTTTGACTGGTACAGTCAACAAAGTTTCGCATAGCTTGTTGACAACATATTGTATGTATAAGATGGTCGAATATCCGAATAGATGTCCGTAGCTTCAATAACAGTAAGCCATTTGAGACAATGCAAGTGTATTCATTCAAGTAAGATTTCAGGTTTTTCTCAACATGTTCCTTAGACCTCCCTACCACCAAGGATCACGCGTCAAGTATTGCGGCTACATTGTTGCCGGCTATTTTGAACAATGCTGATTGTTCTTGCCTCACAGCCATAATCTATACTTATAATAAATCTGTAGAAGTGAAAATTCTGTACATTGAAAATATCAAAAAAATAAATGGCAGGGGGTGTTATTAGACCGACACCGAACCCAAAAATTTGATTAATAATTTTTTTGTCTGTCTGTCTGTCTGTCTGTCTGTCTGTCTGTCTGTCTGTCTGTTTGTTCAGGCATCACGCAAAAACTACCGGTTCGATTACGATGAAACTTGGTATAATTATTCTTTAATATCCTGGGCACCACACTGGGTACTTTTTATCCCGGAAAAGTACCCTATCCTACGGTTGGGGGGTGTCAAAGTTTGTATGGAAGAATTTTAACGCGCTGTCCGATTAACTCGAAACTCAATATTTATACTTAAACCCAAAAATTAAGAATAACGTGTATCAGGATTTTTCGAAATTCAACCCCTAAGGGGGTAAAATAAGGGATGAAAGTTTGTATGAAAAATCTTATTCCTTGAGGTAATAAACATGAAACTTCGCACGAATAGTTATCTAAATAAATTATAAAGTTTTTTGTTTTTTCTAAATGACCCCCTAAAAGGTTGGGGGGTGTCAATGTTTGTATGGAAGAATTTTAACGCGCTGTCCGATTAACTCGAAACTCAATATTTATACTTAAAACCCATGGGGATGTATGGGGTAATTTCCGACACTCACGCGGGCGAAGCCGCGGGCAGCAGCTAGTTTAGTAATATTTAAGAGCACTTAAAATTGATTAGGCTATAAACCTAAAATTATAGGAGTTTGTTTATGTAGCCGTCCTAATGAGAAACATTGTTTAAACTATTTAGAATTGTACAATAATCCTTAGGTACTGAAATACTCATGTGTACTTATTGAATGTTTTCAGAAATAGATCTTAATTATAATTGCTCAGTCAAGTGGGCTACAGAAATATTGGTTTAAACCGTATTTCTGAGTGTTCCTTTTGGTGTAATTATTTACTTGTAGCCTTGTTATAAATTATTAAAATGCTAGGTAAATGAATCCTTAAAATTAACTTCAATTTATTACATTGTAAGTAATCTTGGAACTCAGTTTTGTAATCTTGGTAAAGTGCGAATTTCTTCAATCTAATAGAGAAATAAATCATTGTCAGTCTTAATTATTCAAATTACAGTTGAATTACTTCGGAGTCTCTCGAATCAGTCGAAAATCGATTGAGTCAGAAGTAATCTGTTAGATACATTAGCGTGTTCCAGCAACTTGTAAGTAAACATATATTATGTAGGTCGTACAACCACGTATCATTTTGTTTCAAGTACTCTTCGAGTCTTCACTATATTAAGCAATTACCAAAGCCTTAAAAGTAAATTTTAGTTGATAAGCTATTATGATCTTACTATGACTTCGCTACGGTAATTTTGTAGAAATGTATAATGTATAAAATTATTATAATAATCAGATTTGTCTTGTAATATTTATCAGTATTATTATATCATATAATCTACTTGTGTTTACATCATGTATATCGAAAGTAGGATCTCACCGGAAAAGTGATTTTGATTAAAAATTACTCATTATTGCCATCACAGTTACAGAGAGTAAAACTATTGAAATGTTATCATAAGTATGTAAAACTATAGATAAATCATTGACAACCTTTGTGATAATGTGCCAATGATTAATAATAAGTTAATTAGTCGTCTATATGGGTGGTCAACGATATGAAAATAAAGTTTAGTGCATCAGTAAACGATTTTCATTTATTTCTTGATGAATTTCCATACCTATGAATATACCTAAAAAGTGGTCTTCGGAGGCCGCATTTCGTGCGAACGTATTATAAAATGTAAGTGAAACGTGCACGTGGATGAATATAATTGGCGCTCGAAATCAAAACAAAGTGAAACACGTAAAGCCGTAGTTTTAAAAGCACGCAAGAGTATGTGTTAAAACTAATCAGTCCGGCGGGCGGGGGCGGGGGACACACGTGACGCCGCGCGCTCCGCCAATGGCGGCGCGGCGGGACGTGCGCGCGCACACGCGCAGTCGCCCGCGCCAGCCATGGCGGCCACCGGCCTGCCCGACGTTGATCTCTCACAGATAAAAACGCGCTCCATCGAGAGAACCCTGCTCCCCCTCATCAAGCAGGTATGCACCAGCGCCAGCTCACGTGCGGAGTCACCGCCGGCTCTCTCCGCGCGACGAGCTCGTGACGTCTCGCAGCGGCGACGGATTGCGTCGTCGGCGCCCCTCTGACGTCGCTCTCGACGAGAACACCGACGATAATTTCTCGCTTTTACGTACGCGACTAAAACCGTACTTTTATTTTCGTAGAAGCTGTAATTTCTATTGCGTCGCCGGCTTGACGTCCGCTATTAGAATTTACCGCCCACGACAACAATCTGTTGCGTCTCGGTCCGCGCAGCCGCGATGAAGGTCTGGCCGCTGGCGGCTGTTTTGAATAAATAAGTTTTGGTACCTGGTCAAAACTTGGTGTAACTTTTCAATAATAATATTAACTACTAGGTGCGTGCGTTTTGTAGAGTTTATCGATGTAAGGTGAAAGTAAAAGGATAACTTAAGTCGCGCCGAAAGTTTGTGGTGGTAGTAAGCACGAGGGGCGGGCGGCCACGTGGACTCGTAGCGGATGGCGGCGCGTGGGGCGGGGGGTAGCGCGATCGATGCGCGCCGGGTCCGTCAGTGCCGCGGCGATCGCGGGCGGAGCGGCGCGGTGCCGCACGACACGCCACCGAGCACGTGCGCGCGCCCGCGGACACGCGCCGCCGAGCGCGCGCCCACCGCCCGCGCGCCACGCGCTCCAAGACATGGACGCGCTCTCCGATGACGATGAAATCGCGCGCCGGGAGCCCCAGGTACGTGGTGGCGCCGAGCTGACCCTCGGCGCTGTACCGGGCACCGGCTTCCCGCACGACCAGCTCTGCTCCTAGCGATGCAGATACGCGAGCGCAACAAGTAGTGCGGGCGCGGGGTGGCGAAGAAGCTCGCGTGCAAGAACGACCTTGAGCGGAGCTCGCGCCGCGCTGGCTCGCCCCGCGTCCCGGCCACGACAATCAAACCACCTTCCAAAATATAATTAATTGAATAACTTGAACTATTACGTAATTTTTACATTTGTTTATTTTCAATAGCTTATATGTTTTTTTTTGAAAGATAATTTTGAACAATGAAGGCCAAGGTGCTTCCTCCTCCTGCCAAAACTTTCCTTTTATAACATGATAAAAATAAAAACTAAACCAACTACAGTAACAAATTATTTTAAATATTAAAGTTTTGCGGACTTGTGCATCAAACTTTTAATTGAATCTAGAACGGGCTCAGTATTTTTTTAAATTATAGCCATA
Organism: Eupsilia transversa; assembly: GCA_914767815.1. Taxonomy (NCBI): domain Eukaryota; kingdom Metazoa; phylum Arthropoda; class Insecta; order Lepidoptera; family Noctuidae; genus Eupsilia; species Eupsilia transversa. The sequence continues at coordinate 8,274,627 of OU611874.1, forward strand.
ATGAATTGTGCCGCATGCGGGTCAGTGAGGCTTGTGTAAATATTAGTGAACACGGTGAAGTTTTCTTTAAAGGGGCTCCGTAATCTGCGGATTAACAATCCGTTCGGGTCCGATCCGATTACGTGAATCATCCACAGCGGGAACACATTGATTTGAATTAAGTTTTCAGTTACTTACGTAACGCTCTGACTGAAGTTGACATTGTACTTGTTTGACTTATCTTGTACCTACCCAGATCAGTCAACTTGCTAACAAAGACGTAGCGTCACAACTCACAACTCAACGTCACTATAAAATCTTCTCTAAAGCTAGAATTATTATTCTGTGATACCTACAAAAGCAATTTTGATATTTTAAGTTACCCAACAACCCTTTTCAAGTAAGATAGGAAGGTTGTGATATCCGAGGTTATAACCTTCGATGCCCGACACTGCCAAATGCCTGTCCTGGGGTTTTAATTATGCAAATTAGTTTGCCAGGCATGTTTACGATTCACAAATTGCCCTTGATATCAGATTTTGTAAAATACGTCGAATCTAAAATTGATTATCCAATAAATCGTCGACTTTATTTGGTAGATTGCATGCTAAGGACAAAAATATACCAAAAAGAAGCAAGTTGTAATGCTATCTCTTTGTGCCTTTTCAAGCGTTGGGACATTGTGTAATGTGTTCACCAAATACAGTAGTCCACATGTCCTGGTTGAATTGAAAAGAATGAATCAATATTTTTATTACCAAGGTAGGTAAATGAAAACTCCACTGATGTGCTATATTAAATATCTTGCACATCGCTGAATACAAAGAAAATTTCCAGTCCCCCGATTCCGGTCGTATTTAACTGGATTTGGAAAATCTGGCAGGTATTCTGATTGGGTTACCATTGTTCCTACTAGTCTCCTTCTTAAAGCTTTTTCTCACATTAACGATAAATCTTCTTCATATTTTTTTTCATCCCTGTATTTAAACATTCCATTTGGTCCATATTTTTCACATTAACAACGTATTTACTGTAGGCCACAATCTACAGTCGATAGTTAGTCAATTTCTTCGACACAACACAAAGAAACCGTACTTACGTTACATTAATAATGCAGTATCCTCACGTGAAATTTCACACACAAACAATGGTTACTTATAAAATTGCAGAGATATTATCGAAGTTTCATAGTACTTAGTATAACATTTTCTACAATCGTGAGAAAGGGCAAAATAATATTGGAATTGAAGTTTCAAGGCTTCGAAGGGATCAAAGGAAGCATATAACGTCGAGTCTAAATAGTCACCCTTCTCCTTTATACGAGGGTTATAACTAAGGTTATAACGGACAACTGAAGGATTAACCGTCCTCTGTGAAGGATGGTCAAAGGCTCTTTTACCTGTTTTAAGTGTATGACTGTCATTATTGTGTTATGAATATAGAGATAGGTTATATCTCTTAGTTGGTGGTGGTGCTTCTTATTACTTTTGTTCATTTCATCCTGGATCTAATGAAGTGAAAGTATACCTAGTCGGAATACTCAGGGTTGGTTATTATGGCAACACGATCCCCTTGTCGTTTGGGAAAATCGTCTAAATCTAGGTACTCTAACAAGCATAAGGAGAGAGAGACTATCTAGAAATAAAGTTCTATAATATTAGGGTACAAGTTACTAAAACACATAACCTCCCATTATTTGCAGACGTCCACAAGTTATACAGGCAAAAAATTGTTTACCCTCCATTATATAGGGTATATTATATTATGTTTATACCCTGGGAGCTTTCCACCGCATTGTGGCTACGGCGACGCGTGGCAAATCAAGACGTTGCGTGCTTACTTTTCCTTATTCAATGTATCTGACTTTTAGTACGGTTTCTTTCTCATTAGCTTCTTATTTAGAGAAACGGAATACGACATAATGTATTTAAAAAATATTGCCTCTTTAAGCCCAAAACAATACATCATATTAGTTATTATGTTTGTTGTGTTTTCGGGAGTGTTTTTAGCTTTTCGCACAACTCCTCACTCCTTAAAATACATTTGGCACAGGCAAAAGTCACACGAGTGAAAATTACAAGTAATTGTGAACCCAGTCAGTGATTCCTCCCAGAGATCCTTTGTTTCGTTCATAGTCCTATTTTGGTTGTCAAACATTTCTAATTTACACGAAAAATGTATTAAATAATTGTACAGTTTTTCATAAAGTCAAGGCGATCATGTCGTAACCGTTACCAAACCAAATTATAGAAACCCCGCAGCTACATGCAGATAATGAATACTTGTCACTCGCTTAGGAATTGTGTTGTTTATTTGCTAAACGATCATCAAAATAGTCGTATATTTCCATAAAATCGTTATGAACTTAAAGAAGCAGTATCACGTCTGCTTCGAGTTCCGTCGTCGAGTGCTGCCAAAACATGATAACGAAATCCATGAAACTCTGCCTTTAGGACAAACTTAACGTGACAACTGACACGTGACAACTGGTAGCGAACCTGCTACGAGTTCAAGATGATGTTATTGATCAGAAATTGAGATACAATAGACGTAGATATATTTAGTTACGTATTCCTAAAGAGTCATAAAAAACCCTGTAAGATCGTCACGTGTTTAACCTCTCAACGAGGCATCCTCAGGATTACGATTGACTTGTCGCGAAAGCGAACACGAGGTGTTGCCAGGGCGAGCGCGATTAACTGTCTTTTTTGGAGTTTACGAATATCACGGTTTATCAATCAGCGCGCCTTCACTAAAGAGCACCATTAGCGATTTTCCCACGTTCATTGTATAGTTTACCTCAGTTACACTATAGCTCCGTGGTCCATGAATATCATGCCTATACGGGCAGTAGGTAGAAACCATTTTAGAGATCGATATAGGAGGATATCTTAACCGAAGCCATCCAAATGATATCTCTGTTTGCCAGTCACCGGCTGAATTTTGCGTACAATTAACTAACAACCGAGCTCATTATAGCGATCTAAATTAAATGATGTAACACCACTAGTAAGTCATTCCAATGAAACTCTTATCTCATTGTAATAAAGTATAAACTAGCATGATTGCCGTGCGTTTGATAAAACTATCGGCGATCATTTTAATTTATACCTTACCTTATCGAGGTAAGAGTTACTTTTCAATGATTTTCTAATGGTTTTACATCGATGGTGGATGACTATGAACCTCTGCAAAGGACACATGAATAATAATGCCTGTTGTAACAGATCAGCAGTCTGGTGGCGTCGCGCGGCGAGGCGTCCGGCGGGGCGGCCGTGCAGCGGGTCGGCGCGGCCGTCTGCTGCGCCGTCGAACGGTTCGTGGCCGTCGGGGAGACCATCGCCGATGACAACCCGGACGTGCGACACAGCATGGTGCTCGCCTGCAAGGAGGCAAGAGCCGCAGGTCAGTCTAGTGATACTAAGGCGCTGAGCAGATGATGGACAATTTATCGGTGACGATAGAACGTATGAAAATCCCGGCAGTCTATTTGGCCTACGTGTCCGTTATTATATCCATACGTTTTATCGTCGCGGACAAATTTTCCATCGTCTGATCAGCGTCTTACCTGGCCGGTAAGGCTGGAAAAACAGTGTCGACTTGATTTGATGGTCGCGCTGTCTCTTTTGGAGCCAAGATAATATTGTTTCGTTCACGATTGTTTTGATTGCAATTTAATATCAAGCAAGTGGAATATCACTGAATAAAGTTTGATCAAAAAGTTTAATCGGTAGATATTTATGACCGAAATTTTCACCAAAAACGATTTAACCCATAAACACGATAACTCATTATTAACTACATACCTTGGTAGGTACCTAAATGTCACCGTTATCGTTATTTTACATTCCAATAACTAGTATACCTAAATCATTTTTCAAGTAGTTAATATTTCAACGCATACCATAAACTTTACAATATTGAAATATGGAAAGTGTAATAAACCAAATTAACCGTATAATTTAAACAGAGGCAATATGGTGAAGCTTTTATAAAATTCAAATGAAATCGTTTGTGTTTTATTAACTTCGAAAAGAGAACACATAAATTTTCATGAAAATTGAACAACTTTTCCGATAGTTTTCGTACGGCTGGTGCCATTTTGCCAAAATAGTTTCTTCGCTATTTAATTAAAGCTAAGTACTTTAATAATGACGTCACCCCACACCGACAATAAACTTAAACTTAGGTATACAATCAACTTGCTAATGTGTTTAAGCTAGGCAAACACCGCAACTAAACTTGAGGCGTCAAATTACTTGGCTATGTACGATAAACAAACCTTTAATTAAATGCTGGTAAATTATAATAATTACTTGTGCAAATATGTCAAGTGCTTTAAGCACAAAAATCCCAAGAGCTTTAGAAAGCTGCGGAAATGTATAATTTCAGATATAAATTTAATAACGTAAAATATACAAATGGAAAGCAGTGGGATTAAATCCACCGTCGTATACAACCATTTAGAGGGTTTTAATCAAGGCTTGCGTGACCTATAAATCTCTCCGATATCTCTATTGTGTATTTAAGGGGCCGCCATATATATTCGCCTGAATGGATATGCACAGATAAATGTTGAGAAATAGTTCGTATAAGGTAGGGGATTGAATCAAGCAGCGGCAAAAAGTGAATTTATGTCCATTGCTACGATTCACTCGGGTCGGGACCTTCCCATTGTCCTTGGTGATGGGGACGCCAATTATTCCTGAATAATGAATCTGTCTATGTAAACGCCCAGATTTATTCAAATATGTAAGTACATATTTTCTCAGCACGTCCAGATTGAATTATGTAAGCAATCCGTCGTAATCTACGTAAAGGAAGAGTTATCCGTTCTCAATACATTAGATATTCTAATCCGTTTTATACGCATTATGTTCATAATTCCGTGTTGCGCTTTTCAATTTTCTGTTTAAACGTGTAGCAGATAATGCGGGGAATCAAGGCTACCCTTTCTAACAGCCCTCATAAATTTGTGTCAACAACCTGACCCGAATTTTAATGCTTGAACGTTATTACCGGATCCAGCATGGTAACAAACAAAAGATGCAAACAATGGCCGCCGGTGTCCCTCTGCCCTTCAGCCTACGTGAACACCGATCAATTTCGTAGCTTGCCGTATTACAATAAAACGTGTTATTTCCTTTGAAAATCGCTAATATCTACTCTTTGACTTGTCCGTAGCTAAGAGATTATGGATACCTACTGACTGAATCCAACTTTCTAACAAATATGCAACATTAATTTCAACTTATAAATGAAATACAAGTAGAACGTTTGATAAGAGTTACGTTTATTTTTGGAACCTAATGTCTTTAAAACTAGTGCACAGAAATGTCATGCCACCGCTGAACCATATCAGTCTTCAGGTGACCCCCACGACACTCAACTATAGATAACAATCGACGTACCTTCGATATAATCACTTTTCTTTTATTCCACCTCGTATGGGGGGTCACTTTTACGACTTATAAATTATTTATATGCCACTAAAACCTCATTTTGTGAGTGTTTTGTCAAAACATCCGATCGACACTAGGTAAGTAAAATGGACGAGGTTACTGGGTTCCACAGAATTGGCTAATCTTTAGCATTCATTATATTGATTTGTAACAAACTGTCTTGTTTTTTTGTAACATCTGAAAATCTCCGGAACTCAGCTAACCGCACTCCATCTTGTTTGACACCTTTGGTCCAGACAAATGACTCGACACCTCATTTGTTAAAATTGTTCTGGTGGTTTTTAAGACGAGGGTGAAAACCGCAGACCGCATTACCTACCTACCTACACCGAAGCCGCCGCGGAGTACATAACAAACAGTTGTATTTCTCCTTGAATAATGACTTTAGCAATCCACATGAACGATTCCAATATCATCTCGTAACCCAAACCGTGGACATTGTATTCAATTCAAATTGATATAATGAAAATCATCAATCATGGATGCCATTGTGATTCAATCTACCCTTATCATAACCGTTAAATTCCATAATAATTTGCCTTAAGTGCCAGTTTGGTTTAGACTCGCTGATTTCAGATTAATACAGTTACTGATATTGTTTCTAAAATCAGTAGTTTTAATAATATTGTTGAGTTTTCCGCATCCAGATCTTTGAGGTAATTCCATACAATACTGGAAACATTTCATCTCCCTCCAGCTCTCAGTTATTAAACGTTACTGTAATGAGATAATATCAGAGCCCCTGAAACGTTACAGATGAACGCCCATGTAATTACTTATCATTAGGAGCGCCATCAAAATTGTAACAGGGCCGTTTCGTGAGCATTTTTCACTAACCAAAAAATGTCGTTCGTTCATTGGGTTCCGAGGGCGCGCAGTGGGTCAGCAGTAACAAGATTATCCGGGATCGACACAAATCTAATAAATAACAGGTGTCGACTGTGACCTTCGCCGGCCACTCCCATACTACTAAGCTAATGGATAGTAGTCCTAACGCTGTTCTTGCCCAGCTATTGTTTACCGAAATGGTTCAAAATCACAGCTATCATAGTTATTTTCGGATCCATCGACATAATTAGGTAAGCAGCTTTTCAACTATCAAAGATATTGTTTTGTTTATTTTGTTTGAATTGACGAAACAAGTTATTTACGAATGACTACACACACTATCTAAATTAAGTTACACAGAAAGCACAAAATAGGAACCGAAGAAACGGCTGCCAAAACAACACTTAAATATAATATTTTATATCTCGGTTTTTACCGCGTCTTCGCCTGCATGGAAGTCAGTTTGCCCACGGGAACGTACAACCGGTATAGAAAAGTATGGTATGTTCTAATCCAGGTCATGGTCTATCCGTGTCCGTAATTTCATCCTTCAATCCGTTCAGCTGTTTAGGTGTGAAAAGGTAACATACAGACGGACAGAGCTATATAATTTCGCATTTATTTATTATTTTGTCTCCCGAATGACGCAGCTGATCCGTAGCCGAGAATCGTCTTGAGAGTTGCCTCTACCCAACTCGTATCTCACTCTCACCTTGTTTACGACTTGATAGAGATGAGGGCCATTTTAAAGTGAAATGAAATTCAATTCCCAGGGAAATTGAAAATGGGCGCCTACAGGAAAGTGAGAATGGCTTAAAAACCATTATTTTTAACGATGCACCTTTCCTTTACCACCGAGAGTTACTTTTCTTCAATAATTAAGACGAATAATAAAAATTCAAACAGGTTATCGTAATCAACTCAACCTAAAAACGGATATTCAAATATCGGGAACACTCACTGGAATATGCGAAACCGTGTCCCGTTTAGATAAAAATAAGCTGAAACCGATGCAGCTATAAGCGTCGACGGGAGTACATACTTAACGAGTATTTTAAAGTAAATATTTACGATGTGTTTTGTCACACACCGCGTGTTTTGGTTATATTCATATACTTGTTATTAGACACATTTGTGAACACACTACGGCGGTGAACGAATGGCAGCTAAGCGACTATTTAGTCCGAGCCATCACTGACGCATGATGCCACATTATTAGTATGCTCTTTTAGATAGGACTGCGATAACGAAGGCAATTCCAACCTCTATATGAGAAAATGAATAAAGGAACTACCTCAATTTGTGTGATGATGCTACTTTCTCACATTTAAAACAATTGAGAGTGAATGTGATATATTTGGTATTAGCTTCCGCCAGCGCCTGCGCCCGCGCGATATCTTTATAAATTATAGCCTGTGTTACTCAGTGAATATATCGTTCTACTGATGAAAAAATAAAAAAATTGGTCCAGTAGTTTTTGAGTTTATTTATTACAAACAATAAAACATTTTCTTCTTAAAATAATACAAATCTTTTCCCTTTATAATATTTGTGTAAATGTTTAACATTCGAATACAAAAGGGATTCGAATATGTTAACTGTCCATTTAACTTACTCCGCAAATATTGCGGAAGACCACTGATTTTATAACGATTAAAAAAAAATACATACAAGTACGTATTTCATACAATTTAGAACCAATGTTTTCCATTTATAAAGATTTCTGCAGTGTATGATAAAATATTTCATATAAAAACCGTAAATCTGTAGCCACTATTTTAGCATGAGGAGAGGGACATTCTGATTCAATGAACTCGCCTGAAGCAATTTCAAAGATAATATTTTCCACTTCCAGTACCCGCTCTTGTTTATTACAGTAACCTACTGAACATTACATTTTCAAACAGTTTCAGTAGCTATGTCATGTTCTAAAGCTACAGTAAGGAGACATATATTTTCAGTTCACGTTTATCGCTTTCTGTTGTAAGTAGGCACAAAGATCGTAAATTCCGACAAATTTACGGGTACCTACCGCAACAATTACACAGGTACCTACCAACTTTTACAGTTACCCTAAACTAACACGCGACGATCGTAAAGTCATCCCGCAGAATGTTACTTTTACCCCTTTATTCATGATGGGTAGTCGGTTACTGATGTCAAACATTAATGGCGTCGTTAATTTCCTATCACGTCAAGGTTTTTAATGAAAATTATTTATCCTCGTCCTTCACCTGAAAGGGGGCGAACAAATAAAACATACATTGTTTATTGTGTTCATGCTATGATAATTTTGCCAGTGGTGTTCTTGGGTATCATGTAAGTTGAGGCAATAACAAGCTAAGTGCTAATTTGACCAATGAAACTGAACGCGATCAGCACATGTAAACCGAGTTCAAGAGCTGTCAATATTCCAAATAAAATAATGACACTTACAGCTCTCGAACGTAGTTTATTTTGCGGTGGTTGAAATTAGCCATAACAAGTGAATGTTAACTGATGTTTTATTGCGGTTTTTTTTCTTATCACATGGCAAATACATCAATACAGATTTAACATTTGCTCTCTAATAAACCAACAGTCATCGAATTTCATACAAAACGAATCAATCTTAAAATGCCAAATACACATTTCCATACGCATGTAAACATCTAACTACCTATACAATATTAGGTACACGCACAATACAATTGGTACAAGTTTACTCAAGCATCATATACAATATAAGTAGGTACGTACGGTACGTAAATTTATGCAAACTTAACTTCCCTTTACACAGTAGATACAAGAAATAGCAATTTTATTTTCGTCCCTTCATTTAGATTTTTCTTTTTCGGACTAAATTCAAATTCCTTCGCTTATAACATTAAGACAAAGGTATTCAATAAAAATTCCGTTCGTATCGATAAAGGCCTTTAAAAATCTTCATGGCCGTTATTTCAACAAGGCCAATATTCGAATTGCGAAGCAGAGTGCACTGCAGTGGCAATATTTATGTCACGAGGTATCAAATCTCTAGAAATAATGGAATAAAATATCAAACAAAATCGACCTGGTCTTGTAACAGCCGCAGCAGTGTCTCAGGCCGTCTACTCATGCACTTTGTTATAATTTCGCGAACTCACGACCAATTTATGGATTTACTTCAATTCCCCACAATGACAGCACTTTAATCAAAACCCAACTGATAAGTGTACTTTTAAAACGTCGCGGCTCATCATCATAGAATCAACAACACGACGCCTGTTAAAAGGATAAAGTGGCTCTGAAAGATTACTTGACAAAATTCCACAAAAGCTTTGTGAATCAACGTTGTATACAAAGTAGTTAAAAAAGGAAACAAAGCTTTGCCGGACGGAATATTCAAAGGGTCTTGAAGTTGAAGTACAGCGTGACAGGTACGTACGTGGCGCCTTTGAAAAAAGGAACCTTCTGGAGAGAAAACATCGTAATTGTTCTCTTATATATAAACACATTGTACTTACTGCTGGTCTACATTCCCTAAGTGAAAAGAAAAGCTCTTTTCTTTGTTTGACCACCTCCGCCACAAAATATTAACTGAACATTCACAATTCTATGATTCAGAATAACATTAATACTTACTTTTTTGTTAACAGACTCTCAAAATGAAATTTAAGAAGACAATGTATTTTCTTTTCACAATAGTTGCAATTTAATTAATAAATAACATTCTGTTCCGGAACTTATTACAGAGAAATGAAGAAAAATTCTTTGACTTGAATAATTTTCTTCTTCACTAAGATTTCATTTGAAAATACAAGTAGTTTTGCGAGCAACAAAAGAGTTTCAAAGCACAATACACAATGTTCAGAAAATGGAAATACCAACATCATGACTTTCATTTGTGCTTCACCACCTTTATGAATCGAATCAACACATACAGCACATTTCATAGATAAAGTCTCAGCATTTTAGAAATTGCTCAGCGGTTTAAATGGTGTGAAAGTTCTACTAAATTCCTGCAATCATATTTCTGAATCCCGTTCATATTTCTGAATTTGTTAATGTAGCTAGTTTCGTAGGTATTTCCTAGCTCCAACTTTGTCTGCCGTTTTTCTCATTAAGAGATAATAGTTGGGTAATCTGTATTGACATTTAACTAACTATAATTGTCTTCCATCATTAACTTTGAAGGCAAACTTAATAAGAATACCTACGAATTATACCTATCTTAAAATGGAGAGCTCCCGTGAGACGTTTATGACGTTTTATAGTAACAGAGAGGCTGTAACGATTACAGCATACATATAACTGTCGTCCCAGATGAATCGTAAAAAGGAAGTTGTGAAAGCTTTATTGGATAACGGCCCTCCTTACAGCACTTTTAACTTGGAACAGCTAACTTGACCGAGAAAACTTTTATATCGCGTTTAACATCATTTTCCCGACCATTCTTGCTTAGATACTATTTTTTACTCGGGGTTGACTCGAAAGCCTGTGAGAACTTTTTCATGTGACAGCTCCTAACAAGTTTCCGCACGCTTCAGTTACTTCCAACCGCGTTTTAAATGAAAATTGGTTAAATTACTTTTGACGCCTCCCAAAACTTTATCAGACATTGCATTTCAATTTCATCTTTAATTAATTTTGTTCGTCGAGCCATAAACCATCAAAACAAAAATACAATTATTGTCGTATAAAGTAGATGGGCCGCGACCTCAGTGCTCGTTTCCCTAAGTGTCAAGCGAGTCACTGAACAAAAGTGCGACGAAGCCAACGACGCGTGACTCTCCGATAGAGACGCCCCCGAGACGTTACTTTCGCTCTTTTGAAGCACTGAAAGTGATCCTATCCCTCGAAGCAAAAAACACAAAAGATACTTAGTAGTTAAAACTTCAAACATGAGCGAGACACTGTTTCTGACATATAAGGTTAAATGAACTTGGAAGGGGTTCAAAGTCCACGCGATGCCCTTTCGACAAGAAAGACATTCTGCAGGTCCATTGAGCGCGCGCTGAAATATTTTAATAAAACTAAAGGGCACTGAATGTCAGCGATCTTTGCAGTTTCAATGTCACTACCTTTTCGATTATTACCTTGCTTTTAGTTTTAAGTTGATATAATCTACTTGAAAAACCATCTTAAGGACCTTAATGATGAAATTAAGTTATCCTTCACATAAAACAATTCTCGCAGAGAACTTAACACATAACACTAAAGATAAGGAAAACAAACTTCAAAGTCACTCATACTTTCGGAATACTTTACTTTTATGGCAGAATACTTTACTCATTTTAGTTACACGGTAATACACGATCACGGCGGATCTCTGCAGTAGCCCGATTACATAATAAATTATGATGTTAGAGGTATATAAACGAACATATTTTCATTCAAAAAAGAACTGGCGTATTGTAGACTCGATATTATGTAAACAACGTCAGAAGCATAAATCGTACTAATAAATACGGCTAATGGTTCATTCGTGGGGATTACTAGCGTTACTAACAATTAATATACGAGGCTTTTATGCCGTAAATCACTGTTATATGCCGCTATATTATAATAAGAAGTGACAAATAGGTGGCCTGTATTGACGGGACAAAACACAGACGTAGCTTTAATAAAAGCCGCTTCTGAAGTACGATTATTGGCATAAATCTGTCATAAATGTGACGTCACGGACCCGTTGAGAACTCAGACACGCATCAGCATAATACCGTGATAATGCGGCCCTTGAGTGCGGCCTAGATCCGGCACCCTGTGGATTATGGCCAGGGGCTCCACGCCCAAATAAGATCTTTTATGCTTGCCTGGCTATCTTTTGTGAGAAATTGTGATTCCGCTGTATTTTATAAGTACGAATATTCGTAGAATGGCTGACAATCACAGCTCTGTCACGACTGCTGGGTTTCATTTTGTCACAGCCCAGACTGTTGGGTTCGATTTTGGTTTTTACTTTTTTGCCTAGTTTGAGAGCTTTTGAACACAGTCGAGTCAGCAATGGACCAAAAACGTACAGTTAAGTATTGTTGAAGGGTAAAATAATATTAAAATAAAGAACATATTAACATACGTGAAATTAAAGGAGAAAAAGGAGTATGTAAACATCGTAGGAGGTGTTTTGTAGTTTCTGCTACCCCATGGGAAGAAGACGTGACTTTATGTATATTTATGTAAGTATAACATAATAAACGTTGTCCAGAAACAGTACATTAACAAGAGAACAATGTATTCACTGATCTGTAACGCGATAAAGCACACCGAAAATTCCATATTCCATGTTCTTGTTTAAATGTTTGTTAATTAACCGTTCGCTCATAACATTGTAGCAAAATGTGCTTTCATCAAAATTCTACAAAATTAAATTGACACTTTTCCCCTGGCCTGTCAATTCCACCGAGTATTTCATTTATATTAAATGTCATTCCAAGTTGTCTCATATATTTGCAAGGAAGGTCTTTGTTCCTCCTTTTGTATTTAGGAATCCAGCTAGTCAATGTATACCTACATACCTATAAGTAGATATAGGTAGGTAGATATACAGTCAACTTTCCTTTTACGATTGTTCGAAACTGTATGTGGGGAGTATTATTAGGAATATTTCTAGATGGCCATTTTTCCAACCCAAGTTTCAAAACGTACGCCGACGAAGTTTACAAACTGTTTAAATATAGAGCAGTGACGCCCGTTCAAAAATTTATGGCCACATTTGGCTCTAGTTTTGTTCAATATCTCTCTTATTTGCGTTTCAATGCCAAGTGTCGACCTTTGTGGAGCTGCCAACGACTTCCGGTTTGCTTTTTGACGGATGCCAATTATACCTTATGAATTTACCAATGGGGTAAATTCGCCACGAATAGCTGTATCGAGTTTACGTCTGGAATAAAGGGTGGTTAAATTTTAGTAAGCACGCAATGTTTTGTCATTTTAAGCGAGTGCTAAACACTTATCAGGAAAGACATTAATCTGGGTAATGTCCGCCGTTTCCGTGGACAGGTATCTATTAAAGAGGACGGCAGCATTTATAGCTTGCGGAAAAACGTTATTTTTCAATGAACGTTCGTTCACTTTGATAAATGTTTAGAATTCAAAAATTGTAGGAAAATCTAAATTACCTTTTATTCAGCAAAAGATGATTATATCAACGAACCTTTGCCAATCTCTTATCACTGGAATGATAAAGCCTGGTCTACCGAAGCGTGGCGGTCAGCTGGCTGAGCAAGTGCCACTTCTTTGTCACAATTCTTACAACGACCCTGCTAGTATTGATTGAATTAAAGGATGGGGAACACAGATTATCCTAAAATATTTACTTATAATGTTATCAGATTTGAGAGTTTTCGATCATAGGCATACTTACTCGTACATCATTTATTTACTCAAATGCATTCATTACAAAGCTCTAGCATACCTACAGTACCTACATACAAACTACAGCAGCTTTCAGCAGTCCGAAAACACTATCTACAAATAGCATGATATAGATTTAGTCACATTTCCTTATGTACGTGAACACAAGAGGTAGTATCAAGCAACACATCCGGGATAAGAAAAGACACGGCCACGTTCAGAACCACTTAATTCTGGAACAAACGGGTCTAAGAGAAATGGCCCCGGCTGAGATAAACTCGTCTTTCGACCCTCTCCGAAATTAGGCGCTTTCTGTTGAGTATGTATTTTAAGAAATATTCTTACCATAAAAATATTTACGTTTTACTTATGAATATACCTACTATGTTCCTGGAACAAATTGTTTTTTTTTTCGTTTAAAAATCCTAATGACACACATGGCAGGAAAATAAAACTGCCTTTTAGCTTTTTGGTTCAATCAACTAATAATTTCTCGGAATGAACGAAATAGTTAGGTACCTATGTATATATGCTCTACAAAACCGTTTCTATTATTGTTTTATCAAAATTAAGCCTACGAGACTGTGATCGTGAGCGGTATCAAATACTGGTTATTTGATCACTCACGATAATTTAATATCATTCATCCCGTTCGGATACCATGACGTACCGACAGCATGTTTGAAAAATGACACAACATCAATCCCACGAGTAAACAGACACCAACAATAATGGCCAGAAAATAAGGGGTTCATTGAAATTGCCTTTGATTGAACGATCATACAGCTCGCCAGGTTATGGCCATCATTACAGGGCAATGAGACAGGACACGTTGATGATAAACAATTGCATAATGATTTTCGCAAAACCAATGTCAATCAAGGATATTCTCTGGTAAAAGTATTAGTATCAAATCGATCAATTGTCTACCAATATTCATTTCTTTCACCGAAACACCAATAAAAACTTTAACAACAAACTAACCGCTAACTTCGGAATATTCCTTTGAAAGAGCAGGTAAATAGTTCCTGGAATGTTGTAATAAAATCATCTTTATATGTATGTCGGGTCAGCTGAATGCAGCCCGTTTCAGCGTAACCGTGACCTACCTCGCTACAAATTGGTAATTCCCGTCGCTGTTTATAAGTTATTGGAAATGCTCCGCAGACAGCTTTCCCTGTAAATGAACTTGACACAGATACCCGTCTGATAGTTTACTGGGTTATATTTTATGCACGCTGCTATTTTCCCACGACAGATACGAAAATAAAAGTCGTGTTTATCAGCACCTTTTCAATGCCGATTGAAATCTGTCGAGAGCTAACAAAAGATAAGTAATCTGAACAGAATTACAAGCAACAAAAACATCTCGTAATAACAGACAGTTCCCAAAGAACAGTCCATAAAGAACATCTTTCATCAACTCCAATTCAACACTCTCATTTGAACTAAAAATACAGTCGTAAAAGCTGAGCCGAAAAGAAAACAAATCGGCGGTGTGTTCCACGGGATATTGCAAAAACCTAAAGGGGCACAACACATAAATCTTGACAGACAAGGCCGAGAATAGAATCCGGCATTCGCTTCAGTACCGTCATACCGTGCTATATTAAAGTGCAACTCCCGTTTTCTGGGTCGCAGGGGGCTGAACTGAGGAGTTACACGCACTCATTATGAAAATGTATCGTACATTTTTGTATGCAGCCATTGTTGTCGCGGTAGTATGAAATATTGATTTGCTAAGTACTTGCGTGACATTTTTTTTGGAAAGAAGCTTTCGATACTAGTCTTGAGCAAAAATAATGATACTGCAACTATGTTGTTTTAAGCAATCGGTACTGTCAAGGCAGTTGAAAACAAAGCCTGCCTCAGTTCAAAGCGACTAGCCGCATGAAGTCACTAATCCGACCAACAATGAGCTGCAGACCACACAAAGCCACATACATTAGTAAAAACAATTCGATGAGAGGCGTCGTACGCGGAGGAGTATCAAAAGCAGGACGCAACAGGCCTAAGCCAGGGATTACCGCCCTCAGGGGCTTCGCGCTGCAAATTGAATGAACGCAAACATTCCCCTCATATAGATACTAAACACACAAAATAAATGCAATTACTGGAAGACGAAGTTAAAGGAAGCCGGTCGGTGCTGCGTAATAGTGTCGTCCATGTTATCTCTCAAGTTTATACAAGGTAGTTTTATGTAGTTCTGAAACTGTGAGAAATGATAGCGCTGGCGCCGAGCGGTACTTAATGTTTGTGAAACGAATTGTGGAAAACATGTGAGTACATGACTGTAAATTGTGATTGAAATAGACGCAAACAGCTCATAAGCACTTCAAAAGACATTTTATTACAGCCCCCGAGACTGTTTAGTGAAATAAATTTGCCTGAAACATTGTTGAATCTAGAGGAATGAATGGAGTAGATAAACATAGCTAATCTTGATACTCAGAAACGCAATAAATAATAAAATAAATCCGTTGTGTAACATGTTTATAATATAAATGTTGGGCAGCTTTCACGCGAAATGGATGATACTTGTTTCATTGGTGGAATAAAAAGTGGCGTGTTGACATGTTTACAGCTCACGCAAGTTTTCAAGACAAATAAGTTATAGATATTGCTATCGTAAAATACTTTCAAACAAGTTCATAAAATTATACCGAACACTCTTATTTCTGAGATAAAAGTAGGTAGTTATGTGATTTACAAGACAGTTCAAAGATTTACCATAAAGCAACAACAGTATTTATTTCACATAATCCGCTTAGAACTTTTAATTTTGCAAAGAAACCGTTGTGCGTCATAATAATAATAAATCTTACATCTGAAAAGAAAGTCACTTCTTTGAATTTCTGATTCTCACATGAAATCAACAACAATTTTGGATATTCATAAAAACGAACACCAACTAACCAACTACAGCTCGACCCTGAAGAATGCGGAATCTACACTAAAATAAATCATTTCGCTATGATTGATTGCCTTCATAAAACTAAAGCACAAGTCTACGCAAGGTCATCATCAGTATGGATGACAGTGTTGGTTACAAGAAATATTCATCGCCATCATTTATCCTAAATATATTGAACAGATCGGGAAGGTTCCTATTAATAATGGCAGGTCCATCAGGTCCATCCCCCATATACGGCATATGTGAACGCTTCGTCATTTTCCGGAAATATGGAGCCGGCCGCCGGAAATTCATCGGAGGCTCGCGCAATTGGGAGTCCCGTTCGAAAATTTTCAGGAAACTAGCGTGAAATACCTAGCTCAGCCTAATAGCCTTTTATTGAAGTAATAAGTTCGTTAGGCAGGATTATTCTGCAATATGAAGGGGCGGGAATAGGCGCGATCGAAACATGACCATTTCAAACGAGAATTAAACCATCCAATTTCATGCAATGTCGAAACCGTTTCGGGATACGCTCGCCAAAGTTAATTTTCAAATAGTACGTACCTTTTTCAGGCGCTAGTTTTATAGCTTTTAATCTGCACTCCATGTTTTATTCATGAAAGCGAGTATTCTGTTCTCAAATCTTTGTATTCAAAATTCAAGATCTTTGTTTCTAGGCTTTTTAAATATTTAAAATTTGTTTGCTGCTGGGGTCTGTCTCGAAAGAAAACAAAACATCTAAGTGTTGACGTCAGGCGACGGGTACAACGTCGCGCAACGTGTGAGACTGTAAGCGTATTCCAACGATAATATTGAATCAAGAGGACTGTTGTAGAACTAGTGATCATACAATCATTATGTAACCAAATAAAAGTCGGGAGCAGTGGTGGCCCGCAGTGGCCGCGACCGATAGTCGCGACTTACCGAGTTAGTGTATTTCACTTCAACACCAAACGCTCTCAAAACAGAGAAGGAAAACATCGTGAGGAAACCGACATGTCCTAGAACCAAAAAAATGTGTCATCCACCAACCCACACTGGGCCCGCGTGGTGGATTATGGCCCACTCCCTCTCACAGAGAGGAGGCCTGTATCCCAGCAGTGGGAACATTATAGGCTGATTATGTAAATCAACGTCAACCATGTTCAGTTATCAAGAAAATTTCAATTGAATTTTTAACAAGAATGGCTTTCTTTACCCAATGAGCCAATGCCACTGCTCACGTAAAATATTCAGTACAATCTCAGTGTAACGAGCTCTTGTATATAGACCACTCTACACAATCATTCCACGAGTTCTCTAACGGTAATATTTCATAGGCAAACTTAGCAGTTTATCGCCTCCTGAAATGAAATATCGGAAAATGTTCGCACATTTTCTTGGTACCTTCTTATAATTTATATCTACATTAAAGCTAATGGCTTGAAAAAGAAAAAAACTACGTGCACCATGTTCTACCCCAACTTGCACGAAACTTCTATATAAACAATGACTTGTCGGTTAGGTCTGGTAGTGGGTGACTTCCCCATTATGTCGTACCTGCGACTATAATACATTGTATGTCGAATAAATCTGAAAAAGACATGCGATGCACTAATGACCGCAGTCAATTAGCTGATACGTCGGCAAATTGCTAACTCATTTAACTCGTTAGTGGAATGGCTCCGCTACACCTAACAATTACGACTCCCCCTGTATGTATGTAGGTACCTTCACTTTACTACGATATTCATGGAAACTTAATTATACTTTATTTTTGTTTTACACTGATTGCGGTGAACTTTTTAGGTCAAATGACAATAAAAAATAGTTTATCGCGATAACCTACTTCCAATGGTGTTATATTTACGGAAAATGCTGGAAGTTTCAGCTCGCTTTTACACAATATTAAAGCTTACAGCTACACCAGTTTTAAAACAATACCTTTGTTGTGACACTGTTCGCATAATTTATTGCTTAATGCGGTGTACAGAATAATTTTTTGCTGTAAAAATGATAGTTCGGTTAACATTTTGTTAGTGAAGTTCGTCTGGAGTCGCATTAATCTATGTCTACGTTGACAAAAGCGAGCGGTCACGAAGAATCACGATCCACTTTGTCCCCCCTTACACTATATTATGCGGTTTCCGTGACTTCGCAGCATAATGATGTTAGTCTAATTGTATGAACCCGACACACACAAACATCGACGATATACTAACTCCGTGCTCACATAACTTAATTTCAGCAATGTTGCACGACACAGTTACAATTTATTTAAGTTGCTCGAATATATTCAACCCATTTTTCATGTAATACTGAACTCTCGGCAGGAACACAACACAACTTAACGAAACTGTACAGTTTATTAAATACGAGTAGTGACCGCCTCTCCTTCGCACGGTTTTTACGACTTGACAAAACATCGAGATTTTTTTATTATAAGTAAGTTAAATAAGAATGTATTATTCAGATAAACCTTTCGGAATAAATTCTCTAAATGATATTGAGAACCGTATCAAAATTCGTTGCGTATTTTCGAAGAACAACGCACACACGGTCACACGGGCAGACACGAAAAGCGACATTAATTTTAATTCAAGACAAAATAGCCATGAGTTAAATACACGAGAAAATGTTTAGAAAAATATTACAGGCGTATGAACGTTCAGCCCTAGCAAACAAAACTAAAAGTGTTCTGAATGACCTAAGACTGGGGCTGTCTGAGTAAAAGCATAGCAGTTAAGTGAAGGAGTGATTTCCGCGGTAACGTCAGTTTCAATTACATTAGCAAGTTTAGTTTGGTGGCAGTTGGTGGCCGCAACTTCAGCTGGTAGAAAGTGGCGGTGGTCCTCACTTCGGTATCGATCGGTATCCGTCGAGCCGCCTCATTCATGCAGTCACTCGCTGATGCAGCTCATTATACATAACTCGACACATACAAGTCATTACTTATGACAATATGTTAAACTTGTATTGATTTGATTCAATGTGTTCATAATATTACAAGTGAGTCTCTATTATTATAGCTTGAACTGTTTGCATGCCTTAGTTAAGGTAGTTAGTATATGGATCATTTTAAACATAACATCTGTAACTTGTACCTACTTTCTGTGCAAATAAAGAAATATTCTATTCTATTCTTATTTAAACACTGTCCAATCTGTTCTGTTTCCGTTCCGAAATAAGTACCTACCTACCTACCTTTAAGTTGTAATTTCAATTATTTAAATTCTTGCGATATGGATAAAATGCTCCAGGTTATTTTGTTTTGAAAAAGAGATAGGTGCAGTAAAGTTTACAAGGCTACATTTTTATTTTTTCGCTTCCGCCACTGAGTGTCCCGACATACTTTTTCACGTGTTTTTCACATTTATCACACTTAATCTGCGCCGCTGCGGGACTAGCGGGTGGCCACTTCAACTCAACCGCTGTATTAGAGGATGTTCCTACTTTTTATTACACACCATGACGTGAATTTTATTTCAACATGGAGTGGATTCCTACATGAATTTGCTTTTGACATCTCTGCATACTTAATCTCCTCTCCACCTCATATAATAAATTGTGAAGTATAGGCTAAGTGACACATGTTCCGAATTTCCTTCAACCTCCACACAGATGGGTTTAATGATGCTTTGATATTGCTTTTGCTTTTCATATTGTACTTAAAACAAGCCCGTAAAAAATGATGTACGAGTATATTTTAAATAATGTAATCTTTTACCGAGCATATAGATAAATTAGAGTGCTAATGTTCCTTCCACTATGTTGCATAGAATATTCACAGCACGCAGGGGCGTTAGCTTATATACGTAGTAAACGAACTGACTTACATAAAAAATATTAGTGAAACTGTAGTGTGGACGTTGATTTGCAACAACATTGCAATTTGTTCGTCGGAAAACGTCAATAATTTCCCGGGAGGCGCCGAGCGGCGGCGGGAACGACGCTATACGCTATTTATTGCCGGGATTCTACAACAATTACCCACTATTTTTAGTAGCTATATGCTCAACGGGAACTTTAATAACCCAGTGAGCTACACCACTTATTACGAGGCTGGAATAAGGTAGGCGTGAAACGGTTACAACATATCTACCAACATTTATCTTTTAGCACTTAATCAACTAATAACCCATTAATATTTATTGCCAAATAACTTCTAATATAATGCTTTATGAGGGGAAGTTATTGTTCGCGAAACATAATAATGTTCACATCCTAACTCACATACGCCTTTAGGTAAAACAATCACGTGATTTAGTTAAGCAATTAATTCTCGCAGACATCTTGAATCGACATCCGACTGCTGGTGATTAATAGCCAATCGCACAGCTCCGTCTGTCGCATCATGCCATTAGCAGGTTTATAAGAAGCTTTCTTTCATAAAACTTCTGTCTTTTGTGCACGTAAAAACGAAATGTCTTTTAATCGTGTTTTGATTCTTAAGCATCTTCGTGTTGTAAGAAATTAAATGTTTACTTCTATTTAGGATCAGCATTAATGTACCTTTATGTATAGAGCAAAAGTGAAAATAGGAAATGAAAAGATTTCTCTTTATAAGTCCCCAGACGGCCATGAAGAAAAAGAATGAATGGGAACGATTTACATTTATCTACGAAAATTCTTGAAGATTAAAGTAGGTGCCGTACAGTACTGTTGAATAGTATTTGGGACACGAACTAGAACTTCTCGGTAAGACACATTAAACAACAATGTACTTCACAAGGCAAGTTTTAGTTTCAAGAAAAACACATTTACGTGCCCGGAAACATTACGTAAGGAGCCATACAAGTTAAGTAGTCGTATTTAAACCGTATTTTACTACAAAATACGTTAATGCTCACGCTACCAAGATTTTACTTTGCATCGAGACAAAAGAAATTTTAAGTGAAGCCACACAGCAGGCACCCAAATGGCTTGGAAAGTTTAACTGGATAAGTTTCCCTTACATTACTCCCGGGACAGAAGCGTCTTCAGACAATGTTTGTATGTATAGTCTTTGCTCTAACTCGACAGTATGCAAGTTATGTTTTCCGAAGTCAATTTCCAACTGCCAAGGGCAATGCCGTGGGTAATTGACGACGCATCGGCACATCCTAACTCCTTGCGTTCGTTAAGGAATGGACAAGTTTATTAATTTGATAAGAAACAACCCTTCCACACGCCACAACTAATAATACCGCTTCAGCCTACAATTCGAAATATCCTTCCGTTATATTTCTGTACATTCGTTACGTTTATGATTGCAATCGTTCTTTTCACTTTTATTCGCAAAGCCATAGCGTCTATTGCGGGTGTAATCCAATATTGCTATAATAAAACTGCAAAATTGTGACAGAGAATTGAAATTAATGTCCTCACGAGCGCAGCTGAAAGTTAAATTAAAAGGAGACTTAGATAAGACACCTGCTGATGAATGTTGGCATTAAATCTTACTGTATAGCTCTAATAGGAACGGTTATGAGGAACAGTAAACACGTCGTATATGAAGGTAATCCCTATTTGTGGAGCTTAAACCGATAGCGAGGGGGGAAACGAGTTGTCGAGGGCAGTTTGCCGTTCCGGGTAGAGATGACCTGAAGTTTAGAATTGTTGCGATTGCATACCGGCCGTTTTTATAATTTTCTTGCTTGGATGCTTGCCGACACAGTCATGGTGATTTTTTGTTCATCTTGGACACATAACAGAACATTACGACTGTATTCCACGAAGGGTTAGGAAGGCTTCTATAAGTTGTATTTAAATGCTTTTGGTTGGATGGTGACCTTATTGGTGATGTTCTTCAGAAAGGTGCGTAGTACTCGCAACTAGCGTGCGTGTATGTATGAACGTTAACGAGGCAAAAGGAGTTTGTAAGGATCGTAGTAGGTGGCGTTCTGTAGTTTCTGCCTACCTGTATGCTAGTACCTGCCTACCCATGTATGCTAGATACTTTATTCCTTCCAGATACGTATAATGTAGTAAGTATTTATATTCACACTGAAAAAAACACGAAGATATATACAATTTTATTCCAGACTAGCTGCTGCCCGCGGCTTCGCCCGCGTGAGTGTCGGAAATTACCCCCATGGGTTTTAAGTATAAATATTGAGTTTCGAGTTAATCGGACAGCGCGTTAAAATTCTTCCATACAAACACTGACACCCCCCAATCCCCCTATAGGGGGTAATTTAGACGAAGGAGGAGGCGGAGCGCGTGAGGGAGAGGCAAAGTTCGCGCCCTCACGTGCCTAGCCGCCGTAGGAGACGCCCTGGGCGTCGGGACTCCTTGGAGGATTCCCCGCCACCGTAGGCGTGGGCTTGCGGGCGGTGAGCAATGGGTAGCTCGATCGCCCCCGATAAGGACCAGGCCCGGGTCGACGGCGCGTCGTGTTCCACGCGCGCCTCAAAGAGATGTCAGCAAAACTGACGGGGTCCGCTAGGACCGTTGCCCGCCGGGGTTGCGGGTAGGCCTAAGGGGAAACCGTGGCCCCTGGCATGGCAAGGGAAGGAACACGGGTGGGTTTTAGTCAGTAAAAGTCTGACACGCCCTCCCGCTCCGCCCAGAGCGGGAGAAGTCATTGGATGATTTCCCACCCAAAAAAAAAAAAAAAAAAAAAAAAAAAAAAAAAAAAAAAAAGGGGGTAGTTTAGAAAAACAAAAAACTACAAACTTTATAATTTATTTACATAACTATTCGTGCGAAGTTTCGTGTTTATTACCTCAAGGAATAAGATTTTTCATACAAACTTTCATCCCTTATTTTACCCCCTTAGGGGTTGAATTTCAAAAAATCCTGATACACGTTGTTCTTAATTTTTGGGTTTAAGTATAAATATTGAGTTTCGAGTTAATCGGACAGCGCGTTAAAATTCTTCCATACAAACTTTGACACCCCCCAACCGTAGGATAGGATACTTTTCCGGGATAAAAAGTACCCAGTGTGGTGCCCAGGATATTAAAGAATAATTATACCAAGTTTCATCGTAATCGCACCGGTAGTTTTTGCGTGATACTTGAACAAACAGACAGACAGACAGACAGACAGACAGACAGACAGACAGACAGACAAAAAAAAAATTAATCACACTTTTGGGTTCGGTGTCGGTCTAGTAACACCCCCTGCCATTTATTTTTTTGATATTTTCAATGTACAGAATTTTCACTTCTACAGATTTATTATAAGTATAGATATAACAAAAAAAATGAGTAACATTTGCCCCACATTTAGCCTTTTTTACTTGAAGCTATGGTGGTACATATTTTTATTCTCCATCAACCATAATTCATATCATTAACAAATGTGCAGTGTTGCCGTTAGCGTAAATATTTGTGCCGCGAATTCACGCATTTCTGTGCTACGTTCGTCCACATTAATATACCACAAAAATATATTTACGTGGTTCTTATTTAGGTATAGGAACGTAACTTTTAGATATGTGGTTAAAGAATATTTATTATTCAAAAGACAAAAAAAACACTACATGAGAACATAATACTTACTTCCAGTAAAATAATGATATTAGCGATAACAATAATGCTATCATTTATTTTTATTTTTATGTGGTTACACTCGCAAAAGACATTGGTCAAAACTATATGGAGCTTGGTCCAAATGTCCATCACTAACGAAACCCATGTCACTGAATAATAAACTAAATAGAGAGTTAACTCTTACCTAAGACACTCATAAAAAAATGCTACCAAAAGTTATAGCTGGACGAATTTTAGCAGCCATTGAGTGCAGTCGTAATTTAGGGTGGGTTTTTAATTTTCTTGATTATTTAAGCATTATTTTTAATCTTATATTATATTTCCGGAATTGCCTTCTAACCACTTATTTTGATACCACTCTTGGTAATAGTATTTATAGCCAGCGTCCCTTGTGGTATCAAGGCCAATATAATGATACCTAATTTAAATTTTATTTTAAAATCTTTCGAGCTATTTATGCTAAAATTATTGAATAAATAATAATTTTCATTCAGCTATTACTTCTTTACTGACAGATGTTTTTATGGTTGCCGTATTTAAATTTAAAGGGGCTACTTTGGCTAAAATCGGCCTTCAAAGACAGCGAGGTGGAAAATTCTTAAAATTAGCCATCTGATTAATACATTTTAAGTCTTCTACTTTTTTAAATTTTTAGGACGTAAATTCTCAAAAATTCAGAAAAAAAATCATAATTCAAAAACTATGAAAAGTCGCGGAACATACATGGGGGTGATTCGGATACCCCACGATACGAGGAAACTAAATTTTATTTTTGGACGTCAATGTTCCGGCCATCCTGTATAATTATGTAACTGAATAGTAGTATACAGGGTGTAATTTTAATCACCGTTTTCCTCTTAAGGGGTCATTGTACTCATCATTATGAACAACTTTTACTATGGGACCAAACCTGAAATCGTGAAAAAGAAATCAGCTGTTCCCTACATTTTGAGGAGTTATGCGAACATAAATGTAGGGAACAGCTGATTTTTTTTTCACGATTTCAGGTTTGGTCCCATAGTAAAAGTTGTTCATAATGATGAGTACAATGACCCCTTAAGAGGAAAACGGTGATTAAAATTACACCCAGTATAGTGTACTATATGTGTATATAAAGTGTCAAGTAATAAGAGGTGGACCACTTCTGCCCATTGTCTTGTATTCAGTTGTGGACATTAAAAAAATCTTAAAACATGTTTTGAACTTGACAATGAGTCTTGTTATGAGTCGGACTACTAGACTACTACGACTAGACTAGACTAGTCTACAGACTTACTCCATTTTGTAACTGGATGATCGTTGTTGTATATTTTTTATGAAAGCTTTAGAATTTCCTTAACGGAAAATAAATTATTAAATACCTACCTATAAAATATTCTGCCACTACTTACAGCTCATGAAATAGTTTATACTATGCATGACGTGTAAAAGTGATTCCGATATCCTATTTACAGAATAAACAATTTCATTTCATTTCATTTCATTTCACTAAGTATACGTTCCTCCGAAAACCCATATTCTGCAACAGTTAGAAAATGAGATTTACAACCACAGTTATCAACTGGGCAGTTAAAATGTTTCTGATAATCTCTAACGATAATGCCTTCTCTAAAGAAAATATACAGAGTGGTAGAGTACACCACATTCTCCACCATACCTATTTCCCTCATTTCCACGAAAGTATAAATACCTGTTATTATTTTTCAAACAGTATAAACACTGTTTCTGAGACTTGCCACAAAGTGGACACATGCATAATGTAGCAGGTGGCGGAAAGACGTGGGCCGCCAACCACGCCCGCGGCCGCAGCCTGCAATAATGCTCAAATTGCGAACCCGGCTGCTAATCATAACCTCACGTGTCCCAACTTGAGGGCTTCTGGTCGCCTTTATTCTAATGGTAACGAATTTCAAACAGCTTTCCGCTCTGGTTTCATAATCTTCTGTTTGGTCAGTATCACATAACTACAGATTTGTAGTGAAAATGCGAGAACGGTCATAACGGGCTTAACGATTTAAATTAATAGGCAAATCTAGGGTAACTGACTGTTACTGACTGTTAGTTCAGTAACAGTCAGAGATATTCCACGGATAACAAGCTTGTACCTTAACTGCCTTTCTGACAAACTTAACGAATACCCTAAAATCGTAAAACACTCCAACTGTCCGCCCCTTGGCGCTGATTACCGCTCACTTTAACGATATAATCCTTGAAATAATCCCGGTATTATTTTACAAACTATGTTAACTATCTTGCAGATTCAAGCCAAGAACATTAATCAAAGATAAAATATTGAACCAAATGTTCTTGTTAAAATACCGGAAGTAACCATATAAAAAAACGAATTTTAAACATTTAGAATATCACTGTATTATTTGGAGATGCTTATGAGATGAATTTCATAAGTTTTGGTTTTTCATATTTAGATAAACTGCGGGACAACCGTGAGTAGTGACCATTACAATCGAACGAGCAGCAAAAGTAAATGGATGTACTTATTTTGTATCTCCGTATACAAAATGTAGGTATAAGTTATGGTCGCCAGGTGTCCCGATTTTTCCGAGACGTTCCGTATTGCAGAAGCTTTATAGCTGGAGAAAATGTTACATTGGTGATACAAACAGGTATTTTTATATCACCATTTTAAAACACGTATTTTAAAGAGAATATTCTGCTTGAAATAGAGTTTTCCGTATTTTATAGCTCAAGTTTTGTTTAAGCGATTCGGTCTAAAAACCTAGAAGAAAATGTCGTATAAAACTAATAGACCGCTATATCATTTTAAGTGGTGATCTCAAACTGTGTCGTACAGGCGCTTGAGACACTGGCTTGATGGCTTGTTGGCGAGGTGCCGCGTGTCGCGACTCTGCGGCGACAGGCCGTCACAAACACAGGCTTCGAAAACAACTAACACTAGCTTTTATTCGTCGAATACATTCGATTCGAATAAATCCACATAACGGACCAGTAAACTTGTTTGTTCAACAACACTATTCGTGCATGTCACGGAAGAAATTTTGCAAACAAATATTTTTCTAAATGTTGGTTTTCGCCTAGGTATAGTAAACATATTCAAAGGGTTGTTAAATCCTGAATAAATATCAACGAATAAGTTATTCGTTTCATCCATTAATCATTTAATCGTTGCTGCCTCGGGAAACACAAAGCGTTATCTTTGCGTTATAGGCAGCTCTGTGAGCTTTAATGACTTTCTTAATGTTCTAGGAAGGAAGATAAACACCAACTATATCAAGCGTTTATCTTCTATCTTCGCTTAATACTTAGTTGTGATAGTCAACCGAGCGTAGTACCTAACTGCCTACTTTTATATAACTTCAACCAGATTCAAATTCAAAGTCTCCATTACAAACTCCATGTATTTCGTCTTTATTCAATTAAAGACTATACAGGTAGCCGGAATATTGACGTCCAAAAATAAAATTTAGTTCCTTCGTATCGTGGCGTATACGAATCACTCCCATGTATGATCCGTGACTTTTCATAGTTTTCGAGTTTTTTTTTCTTCAGATTTTTGAAAATTTTCGACATGACCAATTTAAAAAGACTTTTACGAGTTACGACGATTGGGTACACACCCAATAATGCAATGCAAATAATACCTAAATAAAGTAGTATGAATGCATGGCATGTACAGAAGCCTTGGCAATGTATTTAATTTACCTACTGATTTCAATGTCTTTAAAACGACACTTTTTATTCGAGAAAGCCCACAATTGGCAAGATTTGAACATTAACGACCCAACAAATACGCTTCCCCCAACTACATTAAATAACATTTAATTTGATTAAAACTTGGGGAATAGAATCTCCGAACTGAATTAAGTTGGACTTTATATTTGAAAAGAAAGGGATTAGGTTAAATTTTAAAAGAAAGGGACCGAGCTAATTCCGGCGGCGCGCGGCTGTACAAGAGAACTCTTGGGTTTTATAACTTCGTACCCAAAGACAATTCCGCTCTGCCTCCTAAGAGACCGGTAATCAAAAGAAACACACTAATTGATAATAAAAAAAACATTGTTTTCAGATCTTTTTTCGTCGATTTCAACAGCTAGTGAAAGGGAAAATACGTATACGATTTTGAACGAACCCGCTTTGCACTGTTTTTACGACTTGATAAAACATCGACATTTCTTGGTTAAATGTAAGTTAAATATTAATGTAATATACACATAAACCTTCCAAAATAAGTTGGTTCTTTATATGATGGAGAAAACCGCATCAATATCCGTTGCGTAGTTTAGAAGAACAATCGTAACATTAATGACAAGTTACTCAGAAAGGAATAAGGAAATAACTTCCTTTTATAAGTCGGTAAAAAAAAATTCAGCAATAAACTTTTTTTTACTTTGTTCTGGGGCTTATAACTCAAATATATATTAATGC
This sequence comes from Eupsilia transversa, assembly GCA_914767815.1. Classification (NCBI taxonomy): domain Eukaryota; kingdom Metazoa; phylum Arthropoda; class Insecta; order Lepidoptera; family Noctuidae; genus Eupsilia; species Eupsilia transversa. Next base: position 8,302,967 of record OU611874.1, read on the forward strand.
AAATGAAGTTATTTACATACTTTGTGAGTCTGAGTCGAAATTATTATATTTATATTTTTAGTTCCAGCAAATGTCTTTATTTCAACAAATAGATAAATGGTATTCATTTAAAGTCGGTAAGATCAGAAGCCCCAAAACGAACGCGCGACACGAGGTATTTAAATTCTATCGATTTTTGAATCGAAATACATCTATCCTTTAGCATTTTGGTATACATTTATGTGACAAGCACAATTAATATCACCTATAGTTAGGAGTCTTAAAACTAAGTGAATTTTGATTTGCGAAACGAGCACTTTCAATTTTAAATTCGTTAGAATCAACATTAAGAACTCCGCGCGTTCGCGCTAGGCCCATCTGCCCACAAAATTCGCCCAAATAATATAATTTAAATCTTTTTTTGCAGAGTTTTTGGAGCGACGAAAATGTTTAGATAGCACCGTTTTTCCAGCCAGTATTATTCTTAAATCATTGTGATTGTTCAGTTTATTTTTAAAGTAAGAAAATTCACCGATAGGAACTCGGCTTAATGTAACATTCCACAAAAGATAATCGTTTGGGTCTCTTCAATATCCATAATGATGTAAAGTATGCCCGATGGAATTCCAATTTTCATGTTATAAAAATGTATTGGGCCCTATAAAGTCAAATTGCAGATTATGTAAGCTTTATCCTGAATTTATTCATCCATTTCCCCTGTTAAAAGTTGTAATATCCTAGAAAAATAGAACATTGAATATCAAATCTTGACAATTTGTGATATGTGATGAATGTCTACTTACTTCCATAATAAAATTAGAGATAAGCCCACTATTCCAAAATGGAGACGGTTTGGAAACGCCGTCGCTTTTTCGTTTACAAAAATCTCGGCATAAATAAATATTTGCCACTTTAAAAATGCAATTTTATTTTCCCAGAAGCATTTAATCTGGCAACAAAAGTGAGTACTACGAATATTGACACGCGCGAACATTTCCGATAAACTGGTTGATTCATTTACTGATATTTATTAACGGCTGCAGTCAATTGAATCCTGCTTTGTATACGATCATAAAAAAAACTTTATAAACACGCGATTTGAAATATCTGAAGGATTAGGTAAAATATACATTAACAAAATGTTATGGACACGTCAACATTAAACACGCTACGCTACGCGCTACGGCGTAGTACGCGCGTAGCACTCTCTTTATTTGTTAAAAATTGAAACTTTAAATGAATGTAATCATTGTAATTATGTAAGTTAGTAGTGTGTATCATATGGCACGTAGGTGCGGGGTGGCGGGGGGCTCATTACCCAGCGGTAATGAGCCCCTCCCGCCTCTGCAGCCGACTCATTAACATAAGGCATTTTGCCACACGCTAACGAGAATCCTCGTTCACCAACAACGCAGATGCTTTTTCGCTGCGAAACTCACCGGATAATAACTGCGGCTAGTACATATCTATTGTTGATGGTAACTCTCCCGTTGGCAGCAATTTGCGCCGTCGAACCTTCAGCACGGAGCTCAAAGTCAGTATACAAAAGTATTCCGCCTCCTTAGAGTTTTCGGTATAATTTTATGCTTTGTCTTTTATTTCTTCTGGTAGTACAAAGTAAACGGATGTGATAAAACCTGATAAAACCGAAAAATCTTCACATGCACGTATCGTTTGTTCACATTTGCTGCAGCAGAGATATTCACATAGTTTTTTAATAGAATACCATGAATTATTTTGTTCCACATATTCTACTGCGGATATACCTATTGTGTGAAGCTGTCTTACTAGCTTGGTAAAATATGCATTGTTTTAAGGAAATAAAGCAGCATTATTACTAGGTACGTAAGAGGTGGGAGTGATTTTAAAACAAACCGCGAGCATATTATCGTCATGGGTCCTCGTGCAATATCATCGCGCTCTTTCCTCATAAAACCTTGTACAATGTCCAGATCTCTCAAAAAAAGTATGCGCTTCGGCAATCATGATCTATCGTAAGAAATACGAACTTGCGATTATGAGATCTAATATACAGCTGTTACAACCATAGAAGTATTTACGACGCAATTCCAAAAAAAAAATCCTTTGCGTGATATACGACAAGGTGTACCAGAGTAGGTAACCCATCAAAGAGAAAGTTTCATACAAACTTGCAATGATAAGAGTACGTGCAGGTTACTCTGTGGCGCGACGTTCGTACTTATTCGGAAACACAAGATTATCGAAGCGCATACCTTTTTTGGTTGACATGTAAGTTAAATGCTTGACCCGAACCCGGTTTTTCTTTTGAATAACGGCAACGTTTTCATTGAGGCTCTTTAAGAGTCGAAAAGGTATTTAGAAGTAGTTCTCGAATTTCAGTCGTGAAACAACCAAAACTGAAGGTAGTTTTAGAACGTCTAGCACAAATATATCTGATACCAGCATTGTCCCTGCAAAGCTCTACATCTGCAAAGTTGCCGCAGTCTTACTACATAAGTACATAGGTACCTAAAACTAGCTTAACTGATGTCAAACATCGTCTTAACTAATGATAAGACTTATCTCAAATTCTCAAGTTAGCATGTTTCTCAATTTTCGAGAGAACTTCAATCTTTTGACGTGCCCTAATGACCTAACCTCAGGACTTGTCTCACTGTTGATGAATTAATTTAGTCTAGACGGCATTGCTACTTCAATATTGAAAAAAAACTGCAATGATACCTCTTTCTATACTCCCTGCGTAATATAATTCAATCAATTACAGATATCACGTAATAAATACGAACAACATTTACATAATTGTTTCCAAACACAAATTCCTTTACGAAACATGTTTCTTTCGTTTTGTATTATGTCCCTGTCGATAACGATATATTATTATTTTATGTAAATATAAGAGATATCTGATACATTATTCAGGTAGTGTTATACTATAGTGTATTGGATATCTTTCTATCCTAAAATTAGTCGCAGCGAGCGTGCGAGCGCCTCGCCGCGCTCTCGACCGCCCCCGGCAAACAAAAGAATGAATACATACACAGGTGCTTGCAAAGCGCTTTTTCCTTTTCATACCTCCGTCGAAAATGGCATTCACCGCCTCTCAGACACATCTAGTGGATGAATGCAGCTCTCTTAAAAGCCCCAAGGTATACATCTCGAACTTGATCATCAGTCTGCGTTCACAAAAGTTTCAATTTAAGATACGTGCCTCGTATTTTTATGAAATGTTTACATTAGTAACTTTCACCACAACTACACAAAGTTTCCACTGGCAAACTTTCAAAGTTAGCAATTTTCTGTTTATATGTATTGTCGCGATCCGAGGGTCGTGTAATGACGGCTTCGCACGGAAGAAAAGTTAAAACTATCCTTACTTATACTTAATTTAATCCATACTAATGTTATAAATGCGAAAGTTACTCTGTCTGTCTGTCTACCTTTCACGCCTTAAGGGCTGAACGGATGCCGATGAAATTATGGCACACAGATGGACCAAGACCTGGTTTAGGACATAGGATACTTTTATCCCGGTGGTGCGTTCCCGTGGGGTACTTTCCGACCTCCTTGCGGGCGAAGTCACGTTTCAAGCTTGACCTAACTTTTTTACAACGCGCCTGATATGTAAAGTTTACGAGTTACTTTATGACTGCCTACATTTTTATCCGAGTACGCCGCGGCATAATATTTTATACTTAAAGGTATGAAGTTAATCTCGCTTTTGTTTCTAATTTGTTACAAGTTCTACGTTCCTAACCAAGACTCGTTGAGACAAATTAAAAAACTCAGCCACCCTTATCACAAAAGCTGCATAATTAAAAAAAGGGTTGAGCGTCGTTAATCTTGAGGCGGTGAGAACAAAATGCGAGCGTCATTAGTGCCAGCTTTCAGCCGCTCATTCAAGCCATTCATCAATTTCTATGAGCCTATAAACATATTTGATATATGAACATAATTCTATAACAAAATCAAAAGTAGAACCCGAAATACCCAAACAGTACCAATAACATTGGAGTTAAAAGTAAGTTATGCTACAATGTAAGCACAAAACTTTTCCTCTTCATGTTTAATTGAATCGTCAATACGATATTACAACATAACAAACAACCAACAATAACATCGTTTGTGAATGGTTCCAGATTACTCGCGAGCGATCGTATTATCGTATGTATTTGCTATGATATTCAGGCCCGAAACTCAAATCGTCAAGAGGCATTTGAGATTTACTCTAAGTGCGTCTAATCCAACACTCGAGTGAGCTGGCAAATACGCCAAGATTAATCACAAGGATGTTGGTAAGCCGTACCTGCGGGGCTGTAGGCCGGGTTAAGGCGCCCGAGAGCATGGCCTTGTCCCACTATGGCGGTCGTCTATTTTTAGCTCGCTCCCCCCTCGCGCCGCAGTGTCCCGTCTCCAACACCCGTCAATGATGCTATTTAGAGCGAAAGTGCCTCTTTACGTGGGATAAGAATAAAAATAGTTATGCTTAAAGGTATCGGAAGTCATATCAATATCGCTCCGAGGTATTTGGCATCGATATGTAGGTTCCTGATGCGGATTACTCGTATATACTCGGAAGAGCAAATAGAGAGGGCAACGTTCCCCAACATTTTGGCATCCATCTTTTATTTACATTATTCATACCAACAACGTAATAACTTAACGAGGAATAATCGGACTAAGATAAGCCTCAAATAGAAGTTGATATTGCATTGAATAAATAAACAGGTTCAGCTCGGTTCAGGTTAATTTAGATTTTAATTGAAGGGCAAAAGGACACAATGTGAGATTAAAGTGTGCGCTCGTTCGAGGCTGGGAGCGGGTCCGACAGAGCCAACTCTTGTGGACAGTCAATTTACGTTAACATCTCGTGTATACGCGTATTTTTAAACCTTTTCATAATTTTGCTTTGTATGAGGATGAGATCAAGAGGCTGTTTGCAAAGTAAACGATAATTGAGCTTATAAATTATTAAAAGCTTTGAAATGTCAGAGTATTTATAATGAACAACGGATGAAAACCTATACCACATTCCTCCTCCAACTCCATGTGACCTTTTACAATGGTAAAGATATCTTGTAGTCTTTCAAAATTTCGTTCTAAAGATACATCACAAATTCCCTGTAATTTTCACCTAGATCTATAATCTACCGACAGTTCACGGCGTTTGGCGATACTTTGTATTCAGGCTGAAATACTTAGCATAAACTGAACCGCTGAAGGTACGTGTATTTTCTGCTTATTCCGCCGAAACACTTGACTACAGGAATTAAATTTCTAAATCAATTTATTCGGAACTGCCGTAGCGTCGTAGCAATAAGTTCGTAGCTAGGCTCGTAGCAAGTTCACAGGTTCTTAGCAAGTTCGCTGGTTCGTAGCAAGTTCACTGGTACGTTTCACATTTGTCATTTACTAAGTTTTATTATTTTATTTTCCCTGAATTTTCAGGTGTTATAAAGCAGCGCATTTTGTAATAAATGTTAATGGACTGCTTTGATAACAATGCACAAGGTGTTGCAGGGAAGTTCGTTATCAGAAAAAGAAATAAAAGCGATTAAAGGTCAGTGTTTTTTGGGACTGTTCTTAAATAAATTGTTACTAAAGAGATTGTACACGTAGGTAAGTACCTACTTTTTGTGAGTCTTAATTCCTTATATGTTTTGGACTTTTGACTATAATATATTTTGAGTTTATGTAGTTTGGTACATATCCTAATAGTTTCGTATCTGTACATTTATCTATACAAAATAAACGCCCTAGTTAGGACGTACAATACATAAAATGGAACCAAACAACGACCCTAAACGGTAAGCTTCGGCAAATTATTGCTCGGGCCACCAGACACTACCGACACAAATACTATTGTATATAAATGCTCCGGAATCCGTCCGCAACTTCATTTAACTTTTGTCATAACTTATAAGTACGAAAGCTAATTGTGAATGGATAGTTTAATTATACGCGGGTCTATTATTTCCTGAACTTAATTGAATGAAGTACCACAATGGCATAAAAGTAAAATTATTAATTATCCACAGCAGACAGTTTCTTATACGTTGATCGTCTAAACCCAGGTCTAGATGTATGTATTGTGTAATGTAATGTATCCTGTAATGTAATGCGAATAGTGTGCACGGCATACAAACTCAACGCAAATCCTGTATGTGTTCGCGTTGTTCCACACAGTTGCCACGAACAGAGCGAGAGAGCCTTTGTCTTTGCGCTAAAAACCGACAGCCGATGGATCATCGGATGGATCAGCGCGAGCTCCAGCGTTACACACGTCTCGATCCGGCTTAACGTGTAAAAAATCGGTCTTGGAAGCGGTTTACATAATCGAAGTAGCCATAACCAAGTAGAAACCATTTACCAGACAAATATCCGGATGAAAAGTTTTCCACCAGCAAATAAACGTGAACTACCAATACAGAGGTGTGGTGAACGATATTCACCGGCTCACTGGCACGGCGGTGGCCAAGACAGCAATCGAGCCGAGATGCCGCAGACCTGCACAGTAGCACCTCCACCTCAGATAACCGAATCGACCTAAGAGATACCCGGAATCATACGACTGTGAATGATTCGGTCAATATTGATTTACCTAGCAGTTGTGGGTCATATCTATCTGCTCTGTAAAGGATATTCAAATCAGTGATCAGTGAATGATCTTCCAATTAATGGGAACCGTAATGTTTGAGATGTCTATATTTATTTGATTATCTACCGCTTCCTAGGTACGCGATTTTTAGAGACTTAAAAGTAAATAATTCCTTAAAAAAAATGATATTATTAACGCCAAAACTTCATCACGGCACAATTCACACGAAGACAAAATCGCAAATAGATAAACAAGTTGAATTTGACTTGTTTGATGCTGACTGGGGAAACAATGAAGTGAATTCTTAAACATAGTCGTCAGCGGCAGCGTCTGCCCCCCCCCCCCTGCGCTGCGGCTGCCAGGCTCCCCCCCCGTAGCTTCGACGAACACTTTCCGTTCCTTTGTACACGAAGTAACCATGTAAGTAGCGGATGTTATACGCTAGCTGTCTTCCCGTACCTCCCAAAGCAATCTTCATAAAGTATTCCTGAATCTTTTCACCGAACCTCCTCTAACCGCAGCTCCTTAAAAATTGATGATCTTCTTAAGCCTTCCTAAAAACTACTCATTTTATGTGCACATGAGTTTGCCTAAGAAATCAGCTTGCTTTTCCAAGGGGAAGAAATGTTATTTACGCAACAATATTAAACTCACAATATTACTAGTTATTTGGCGATGAATCGATACTGTAGGCTCTCTTTATATAGCAAATAAATAACACAACCTTAAGTAAATAGGTTGCTTATTTCTGTCGTAATAGGCGTTTAAATAGCTCTCGGCCTTATTCCAGACAGCCGAAGATTCATTGCCAACTTTCAGTCAATAACGGGGCGTCTGACTCCATAAACATTTTTCTTATAATTTTTTAACCTTTCAGGATATAAAAACTATTTTAACTTTTTATTCATTTGAAAAACGACTGAAATAGGATCCGGTCTAGCTTTTTGTCAGTTTCCCTCAATGTCCATGGTTGACATGAATTAAACAAAACAAAATGAAATAAATTTCTCGTTTTCAAAATTTAATCCTCTTAACCAAATTGATATCGTGACAAAAGAGCCCGTCTGTCTGAGTATCGTCGAGGTAATTCGCTGTAACTCACCTTCTACAATGTCTTCCCTGAGAGCTAGCTATTCATAATTAAATTAAGTCTTGCTCTTTTCTCGACGTTCTACTCATTCCACGTTTAATTTGTTCGTTTAATACAGTTTGACTGTACCGAGGAGGGTCGCAAATTGCAGCAAATTGACACAGATAAAGGATATTAAAAACAAACAGCAAGTATGAGCAAATATATTTAAGGTCATCATCATCATCTGCCAGCTATGTTGGGGTCAGCTTCCAGTCTAACCAGATGCAGCTAAAATACTGGTAGTATTTTACATGGAGCGACTGCCTATCTAACCTCCACAACCCAGTTACAAGGGTTTATTCTGCCTAGCCTATTCCCAATCATGTTGGGGTCGGCTGCAGCTGAATACCTGATGGATCGACCCGTGCGGCTGTTATTACTTATTACTTAGCCACGAACTCTACAGATGACAACCCGGACCAACGACTTCCCAGGCAAAAGGAGTTCGATATGTTATGGATGGTTACCTATCCACGGATCGACCTCGGCAATCGTAGCTTAACCTTTAATCGATCCGTTCTGCTGTTAAGATAATATTGTAATTTTTGTGTTCTGTTTGTGTGCGCATAATATCAAATCGTATAACCAGTTAAGGACCCCGTTATCGACCGCCAGGACAGTCGTAATGGGTAATTTAAATATTCACGCTTGCCTAATCTACTCGTAATGTCAGAACTTATTATGAGCGCTCGAGAATTCCCGTCAGTAGTGGAATGCGAACACATTTGGTTTCCCTTTCTACACATGGCACTTATTGCAAAAAAAATTGATGCGGCCTTTCATTAAAAAAAAAATTATGCTATGCCATAGATGTCCCATCCTTTTGACATTATCAGCCTTATTTATAAAAATCTCGCTAAAATTCGATTCTCTTAAGTGAAAAAACTTAAATACATACTAAAATAGGTATATGAGAATATTCAGTTCTTTGCGTAAGTTAAGATCACTCAACGTTTGATTAAAGATGAAGAAAGCCAAAAAAAAGTGTAAGTGATGTTTAGGTAGAGTTTGACGAGTAGGTAATCAATTTAAAATTTTCAATTCTGAAACCGGCTGTAACACTGAATATCTCCATCGCGTTAATAAACCCTGAGAAGAGAAAGGATGGCACGGTGGCAAATATGCCACGTCTTCAAATAGCTTGTTAAATTCGTTCTGATAGTCGGGACCCTACATAAATAACAGATGTCTCACTTCCCCGTGCCGAATACAAATGAAATAAATCCATAGGATTCTCTGGGCCCTAAAGGATTTACCACGATGGATATCCAATGTAGGTACAATTATTTAGCATACTCGTAAGCGTTTTACGAGAACTTGGATGCAATTTCTACACAAACAATAAAACCAAAAGCAATTCCAGAGCTTTCATAATAAATAGGATTTGGACGACAGCGCTTAAAACTGTACAGCGTAATCAAAATCCACAGCGTGCCTGAGAATCAGATTAATCCCAAGGATTACGGACGAACCATGATTAAGGCTCGATTCGCACTAATCAACATTGTTATTGATATGACTGTTCTGACTATTTTATTTGTTCCGTGTCGGTTCTGGCAAACTAATTGGCTCAGTAGTTAAGCGGTATGCTTAACTAATATAGGAACAAATATTTGCAGGGCTTGACTTTTATTTACAGTTACTGTGAGTACATAAACCTTCTAAAGCTACGGTTTCCTAGAAGAGCGGTGGCCGCCACATTGCGTTATTTATGAAAATAAGTTGGTATGTTTTCCTAGAGAGCGTTTTTTGACACCATAAAGTCAAACCCCGCTGCCATCATTTTAATGACAGCCGTCACTGCGGCCGTTATGCGGCGGTCACCGCTCTTCTAGGAAACTGCAGCTGAAGCGTAAGTTGTAGGTAGTTTAATAAAGAATCGAATTAGTGCAAATTTCACCAATGAAACTGAACGCAATCAGCACATCTAAATCGAGTTCAAGAGCTGTCAGTGTCAATATTCCAAAGAAAATAAAGACACTGTGCTGATCGCGTTCCTTTTTATTGGTGAAATTCGCCCATAGAGTTTGTTATACTGTAAATGAACGGGTTATAAATTAACCGTCTTTGCCGTCCACCCATGACCATCGTACGTTTAATGGCCTATGTATCTATTAGTCAGCACTTTACGACCGTACATGTCTACTATACCACGTACAATAGGCACTAGGTACGTTACCTTTTGGTATTCCTGTCTCGTAAACTTGTCAGCCACGTAACAGAGTGGTTCTGTATGCATGTCTGAACACTGTCTACGTAGGTAACTGGGTAAAATCACTTAAATGTACGTACTTACTTGCTTACTAAACCGTGATGACGGGCTATTTGTATACACAATTACATAGGTTCATATTCGCTGAAATATAAATGCTGTTTAACTAGCTAGGGGGTTTATATAACATAACATCACGCCTGTATTCCCCGAAGGGGTAGCGGTTGGGACCACTAGACCAACGATAGTTTAATGGCTTGATAGTTTAATGTTTTGATAGTAGGATATCGTAAAGCAACGTGAAAATGAATATGAAATGGTCGTATTGCTTTTTATTGGAATCGATAGATTTCCGATATGAAATTGAGTTTCGTCAGGGAAATCGTGGGATTGAATTGCTGCGTCTTGGTGGGAAACTTCCTGCAGAGTTACCTTCACTAGGCTCTCGTCGCTCCGCCTTCATCGTCACATCGTGCGAGTCCGATTCACACACAATGGGTTCCGTACCAACGCCCAATTTAGCAAAAAAAACCTTTTATTTTTAAACGTTATTTAATTTTTATTTGTTGTTATTGCGGCAATAGAATTACACAATCTGTGAAAATTCTACTGTCTACCTATTACGTTTCATGAGATACAGCCCGCTGACAGATAGACGTACAGTCAGCGGAGGGTACCTGGGTTCCGTTTGGCACCCTTCGGGTACTGAACCCTACAATGTGAATGCAAAAAGAGGAATCGAGATTGTTTTATCATGGATGAATGAAGGAAACTTGATAGGAAACGGCATCCCATTGCGTAACCCACTCACAATTAAAAACCCCATCATTTTCACGATACAACATAATCGATTACTTCAAAATTATTCAACATAGGTCGTTCGTTGGCTGGTTCGTTGATTTTGGTTAGTGTTAAACCTTCACTAGACCACACTGTATCACCATATATCTAGAGCCCGATCACACGTACCTACCACAACCGCACTACAACGACAACACGTGGTCGCACGCTTGGTCGTCTAAATCACCCGTGTGGGTATACATCAACACCATGTCGCAGCCACAACGCAACCACATCGCAGACACAACGTAACCACGCAACCACTAGCAACACCTCAACAGCAAGAATTCGCAGCGATACGATTCACACGTATCCACTGCTTGCCCACATTTTGTCGCTGCGATGTGGTGTGGTTATGTAATCGATGTTGGTACGTGTAAACGAGCCCTAAAAAAAGGTTCATCTATTTTCAGAAGCGTTCATTTACAACGTAGGTACATTAACGGAGTTCTATTTTCAGCAGGTCTAAAAATATTTCTAAATGTTCTACTTAGGTAATGTACATTATTTAAGAATGTGCTGTAGGCTGTATCTGTGACATGAAATAAAAGTGAAAGTTGGCTGTGTGCCATTTATTTAACGTTACATTTTATACAACTCACCAGCATTACTTACGTAGTGTGAAATTATTTTATTTTAAAACACAATCATACATAGAGCCTTTTGTTCAAAACAGAAAAGTAAACTCATCTCGATTATTAGGTATAGGTAATATCTGTATTATCGAATTGAATACCCGTATTTTCAATGAATATTTTCCTCCATTCGTGTTTTTTAGTTTCTGTTGGCATTTACCGACCCTTTATTCAAAACAAAATAAATAAATGCTGAAATAAAAGCGCCGTGTCGGATGTTCAACACTAGGCTCAGTGAGAGTTGAATATCCAACAGCGCTATAAAATTTGGCGTTCATTAAGATGTTTCCTACTGTTAGTGATAAAGGGCAAACTTAGTGTACATGTAGGTACGGTACCTACTAGAAACATATTTGGAATTAGGAATACCGTATACAGCATATACATCAACAGACGAAATAGGCAGGTGTTGTGGTACGCGACACATGATTTATGTGCCACACTCGTGATATGCATGTGACGCTATATGGCTCCGATGTACGGGTACAGGAAATTGAAAGCTATACGTAAATCAAGCCATTCCGAAACGTCTATTCCAAACGTCGGATTGCGGCTAGCTGTAAAATATTATGACCAGCTGATATATTATATTCGATATAAATCCCACGGTGAGGGGCTTGTGGCTAAGTACAGCCGCACGGTTCGATCGATCAAGTCAAGCTAAGCTTGGCGCAGTTGTCTCTTATATCTTTAGGTACATACGCCGTTGGTCCCGGCTGTCATTCGTGGATCCTTGACAGTCATTACGAGTCGTCAGAAGCCCGAAAGTCTAACAACCAGTCTTACCAACGGGTATCATATTACCCAGTTACTAGGTTTTGGAGGACAGATAGGCAGTTGCTCCATGTAAAATACTGGTATTCAGCTGCATCCGGTTAGGGCCGAAACTGCGTTAAGCGGACGCCCGCGCGGTTCTATACAAAACTGCTGCTGCGGGTCACCCGCAGCAGCAGTTTTGTATAGAACCGTGCGGGCGTCCGCTTAACGCAGTTTCGGACCTTAGACTGGAAGACGCCCCCAACATAGTTGGGAAGAGACTATAAGCACATGGTGATAAATCTCACCGTGGAATGACAGCTCACTTCAAGTGTTCACGGAGAGTTTTACGGATAAGACGGGCAGAACGAATAATAACTCAAAACTACAAAAACTCGCTGAAGCGTTTTAATTTTTAACTAATTCTCCTTACTAGAAAGAAGTTACCCGTTAAGCTACACAAGTTCTCCAATACAGTTTCTTTACCTTTAAATTATATAGGGTGTTATCGCTTTTTACACAACGTTTCATAAATAAAAAGCCTCGTCCTTTGATGCTCATGAAAAATATTAGATTTTTCTGCTCTCTGGCTATATCCGTAAATAAACAATATTCTGTGTTCCATTTCAACCAAATAAAAATTTAAGGCATTCATAAAAATTTACTTTAATCAACAAAGCCGTATTTTTAATATTTTTGCTGTTGTTGAATTTCTCATTTCAAGGGGTCATAAACAATTTTCCGCAGGTCCCTCCATACTGAGTAGGCCGCTCCCTCGTAAATTCAGCCTCTACAATCCAACACCCGAGGCTATAAAATATTAAGTTATTGTCAAACCCAGCATCAAACATAAATATCTACCCTTTCAGCCCTTTCGTGCTTTAAGATCCTTTAATAACAACTAACACGAACTTCAAAGATTATTCTGTCAGTCATTGTCAGTTCTGACTGACAGCTGTTTGTGTCAAGCGGGAAAACATATTTATTTATTATTCATAATGTAAGTTTGTTATTCAACAAAATATCTTGGAATTCTTATGAATCCGGGTGCGAGGTCGTTAAACTCACGTGTTGGCTGGTGACTGAAGTGTTAAGGATATCGATACGTTATCGAAAAGCGGAAGGCGCAGTAAAACACCGCTTTGACGGGAACCAATATGTGTTGTGACAGAAAATTAATCTTCCGCCGCGCCGCAGAAAGTGACAGTCGTAAATTGTGTGCGTACTACAGAGCTGACTGCGGTTATCCCCAATACAGATGTTGCGGTACTATAAGCCTGTGTGATTGCAATCTCTATCATAGTTAGTTATTGCACTTACGAGAGTGTGACGTGGTCGGTGGTAGCGACGGATTTATTGACCAAAGGATTAGTTTTGTGACTGACTAGGTCCGGATTGAGCGGAGTTAGAACTTCGCTTGTCTAGTCGTGGGTTGTTTTTGCGTTCAAGCTTTCTGATATTCACGAAAAACCGCTGTAAAATTACCTTAGTGCTAACGTTTTTCTGCATAAAATATTTCTCGCATAAGTATTCAAAATTCCCAAAGGTAATGGTGTCGATATTGGCTAGATAAAGCGAGAATAATGTACTGTGCGTGCCACTCCTTCTATGCAAAGTGTACCTACGACGTGTGAATAACGTGAAACTTCGCGATTCTAATAAAGATCACGTTTACGCCCACACCAGGCGCTTACAACATCATTGTTTTTCCAACTCATGTCACCTCGCGCTTCAACATAACGATTACGAAATCGATACATTTTAATCGAGTGTAAACTCGTAAGACGCGTAAGGAACTCGGCTTAACTTTTACTGAATAACTAATGTTGGAGTGGCAGTTTCGGTGAGTTTCGATTCCTGCGTGCGACGGTATCGGGTTAAGAAGATCGCATTAGCAGTCGAAACATTCAGCCGCGTCACTTCAAGTATTGGTTCCTATATGTATGTGCTGCGTATATACGGCACTCGGCCTGCTTGGTCTAGCCAGAATGTTACAGGTCAGCTTCAGGATACAAATGTTTTGAATAAAGCTTAATCATACAGTGAACCCAATAGTTCTCACAAAACGGGCAGAGACCTTATATGTACTTTATATGTAATTGAGTACAATTATATGTACTAACTGAAGAATTTAAAATGCTACTAATGTCACCTACAACTTTTATCTTTTTAATGCCTGGCAGTCCTCGCAGCATAATAAGAACGCATCAAAGAAACAACTAACTAAAACACTCATCTTCTGATGAACATTGTTAATCTCTGCTCAAACAACTGCAATTACTCAATTGTCTCACGAGCTGAATAATGTTCACTCTTCAAAACACTGCTCTTAGTTGCGGTGAAAACTGTACTAAATTCCACTCACGAGTTCCCGAGACACGGTGGAAACTTTGTTTATAACTCGCAGTAGCTAGTTGTAGTGATGCAATAGATGCATCTAGTACTGCAATGTGCAGGTATTTTATTTGCTAAAATATTCATTCATTTTGAGGGTAAAGTCCCTCTCGTTTATCGGTTTCAAATTCTATTATCTAGTCTATTACTGAGAGTATTTAGTAGTCCTGCCTGAGATTTTATGTAACATCAGACATTCATTAGTTTACAATACTGCTTGGTAACGTCTACATCACTATATAAGTACCTACCAATCCTTACATCACAGAAGTCAACCAAATTAAATTTAAAATACTTAAACAATTTATATGGATATTCTTTGTTGAACAAAGAACATGGAATAGCTGCTTGCTACAAACCTAACCTACAGTACTGCTAACATAAAGTTTATTTTACAGTTTTCTACAAATTAAAATAAATAGCGCTTGTTAAATTTCACGCAATTGTTCAATAAATAAACTAAATTGCCTCACAAAAGAAAGTCAGAAAAACAACACGAAAAGAAATCGCTAATAAAATTGCTACTGTAGAAAAATGTAAAATGCATTTCAGGAACGGAAATAGCGGTTTGTGAATGAAACAAGTCATATTAGAAACGGAAACGATCCATCTGTTTTGACGACTATTTTAAGACTTCAACGTTACGAAACCTGAAAGAATGTTACCCAGAATAAACTTCACTAACTTTTTCAATGAAAGTTTTAATTTTTGCCGCGCGAGGGCTCTGTGAGCGAGAAAATGAACACATTACTGCCAGTTTATGTTTGGGACATTGAAGACTGTACTTTGGTGACGAACTGAATGTGACCATATTCACCTGCTTCGCTTCATTGATCCAACGTTCTGAAAACAGAACTCATCTCATCGAGGAACAGTCGTAACTCCAGCCATCTAACAATGCGTTGACTAAAAAACCGATACCAATATTTGGATTACAAAAGCGATACATACAACATAATAGCGGTTCACAGCTTACGCAAGCACGGTAATAAACCATTACACGCGTGGAAATAACGCACAAATGTGTTTAATATTTTTTATCAGACAATTTATGACGACAGCGGCACGTCATTACTTCACACACGCTCCATAATTCTGCGGGACACAAATGGCGGCCGTCCACAAATGCGGATTTGCTCGGTGGCAGAATCCGCAGCGGTCACAGCTGCGAGTCTTAGCCGGGAATGCCACGTGACGTGTATAAGAAAATGCTGCGTCGGATGATATGATCGGGTATTGCTACTTATAGCAGACACGTGTGTGATGTCCTCAAATGATTTATAAGAAGGTTTTGAGAGAGTAAACCTTTTAGCTATGTACTAAGATACAGTTTTTGGTGCAGGTTTATTCCTGAATTCATTGTTGCCATTTGATCAATTGAGTTGTACCTACAGTGACGGTTGCGTTTATAAATAAACTCAGCAATAAGTAATTGTGTGACATTCGCCGCTCCAGTCGAAACATCCCTTTCACATAATTTGTCAAAGTGTCCGAATTCATCCAATGCGCCCCGGAGACCAATGACAAGCCTGACGAGCGGAACTGATACAGTGCTTACAGATTAATGAGCTCTCCAGAGTATGGAGGCGGATAGATGTCACACCTCATAATCATTCGTCGTCCGACTGCTGCAGACGTGTATTTGACACAATTAATTAAACTATGAGAACTATTTCATAATCTCCTAACTCCTCGTCACGAACTACGAATTTGACTTAAGTACAAAGGGAAACTTAATTCGTAATGTATTCAGGAAGTTCATTATTTAGTTTTGAATGAACACTGATTGGCAGCAGGTTAACCTATTAAGGATTTAAGAGCTCTTCCAACAGTTCGATAGTTTCAGCTCGCACGTACACTGTATGTAAACGATATGTGTAACAGACTATCAGATTCGCTACGCGATTTAATTTATTCAGGCTGAAAGTCATATTATATAAAAGTTTTCCAACTTTTAACAATAAGTACCAACGCTGATAACAATTATCTATGCTGCTGTTAATAAGTACCTATGCTGTTAATCAAGGAAAAACACTTCCTAATAATATAACTGCATCATTTTCCTACAACACAAGTAGACTAGGCAGACGACCCATAATCGTGTATTTCAAGTCTGAACAGATTAACGGTTTACGAACAAAGTTTATGGCTTCTTCGGCTCCGTTTTATAAACACGAGACTACTGAAACCGCTGAAACTAAATGTTGTTCGTAAGTAGGCATATAAAGTTAGCTAACTGTTCTATGTAAGTAATTAAAATATGGATATGTTGCACAAAAACAAGTGTTTGTGTACAACATTCTTGTTAAATGCTCGGAGGAACTTCGATAATTGATTAGACAGGATATAATTGTAAAACAAAAATAAACAATATACCTACTGCATTTCAAATTATGTATCTAAAATGTGTACCTATTATGAAATGCATTCTTTCATATTTATGAACCTTAATTTCTCCGAATAGTCATCTTCTTACAGTTGTTTCATGTAAATTTTCTAAATATACAGTATCTTATCATTTCCCCGCAGCTGAGTTATATAGAGGACATATTTTCTCAGACAAGCTAAGCAAGCAGACACGTCCTACACATAGCTCCTGGCTTCAGAGTGTTGTAGTTACATTCCTGGGCACGGCTTGCACATGTTCGAAGCAGCCCCTATGTGAAATGCTAATCTAACTTGAAAGGCGAGTAACATATATACATATCATGTAGAGAAGTAACGTTACTATACATACAGGTTCATGTTGAATATTTAGAAGTTTCCTGAGTTTGAAGAAGTACTAATATCGCTATAATAATACCAGCCTATTTCTATCCCACTGCAGGGCATAGGCCTCTTGTTACATAGAGACGGCATGTGAGCATTGATCACCACGCTTGCTCAAGACGGGTCGCCAATCAGTCTTGAGCAAGCGCGGTGAAGCGTGGATTGGCGATTTCAGGCTATAAGTCCGGATTTCCTCACGATGTTTTCCTTCACCGAACTCTCGGACATTACTGACATGTGACATGTCAGTAATGTCCAAGATAAACTTAGAAAGTAGGTCCACATGAATTGAAAAAGTCACATTTGTACTTGCCCGAATTTGAACCCACAACTTCGTGCATGAGAGGCAAGGCCTAAATACAGGGCCATCACGACATATTATAATTATTATCGATATTACTTAGGTTAATCAAAATATATACTAACTTATCAGTCCATGCCATTATGTCACGTTGATTTCATAAGGAATATAAAACGTACTTTGTCATTATTTCATCATTTCGGGTAATTATTTTGTTCAAAATGGGCGCATAAGTACCTACGCACGGTAGGTGTTGCACTGAACGCGCTCATTATATTCATGGCTGACAGTTCGCCGTAACTACAGATTCCCGCCAACTCTTGCCATAGCGAAAGATCGAACAGAAGAGCATTGGTACATTATTTCATATTATTTTATTGAATCAAGGTAATATCTCAACAATCTTCTTCAAACAACGCTGTGTTTTGAATAAATATAACATCTTTATAAATTATAAACATTATATTATTATCAGCAACAGAACATGCTGTTCATATTAAGAGCACACTAATATCTAGCCCGTATATTAAACATAATATGTAAGATTATAACTTAATTAGATTCCAAGTCACGAACTCATAATACGTTAGGGCGGCCATCGCGCATCCTAATCAGGACAGTTCCAATTCAACTAAATGCCGCAATTGACACAGTTTATTGTTATATTATAATGAACACTTAGGATTGTTTCGAGGATAACGATGATGGTAATTATAATTTATGATCACGCAATTGATAAATTGTAAAATATTTTGTATTTTTCACTCGCATAAGTAACTAGTATGTAATAAATGTGTATGGAATTATAATGAAGGTAACTAGATTCAGCCCGCGACTTCGTGCACTTAAAATTTATTGATTTAACATAAAATATATCATATGATACTGGTAAATACTGTATAGCTTCCCATTACCAAAATAATTTCCGGAATCGGATCAGTATTTCTGAAGATAACCCCCTACATACAAACGCACAAATACCTTTTTATAATATATTTATAATATTTATTACTATTACTATAAATACCTTATAATACCTCTTTATAATATTACTATTACTCTTTATAATAGCTTCTATCCGCGACTTCATCCGCGTGTTTCGGTCCCCGACCCACCGCGGTGCACTCGCATCCCATCGCCTGCCCGCGCTATTACTTCGTTTTCGCTTAGCGTTCTTTCTGACTTTTTTATATATTTAGCTCGGCTCCTCAGGGCTGTAGCGTGATGTTTAATAGGCTTCCTAACCTTCCTCAAGAATTGGGCTATCCAATGCAAAAAGATTTTTCCAAATCCGACTGGTAGTTCCGGAGATTACCCCCTACATACAAACTTTTAATTATAAGTGGTTTGTAAACAACTCTTACATACTTTTTTTATAATTATATAAATACTCTCTTCATTTTGACAACATTAATAACGAGCGGCGACGGCTGGTTCTTCAATGGTGTCCAATCGTAATAAAAACAACTGAAAGTTTACGTTACATAAAGATTGCCTAGTTATATAAAATGGCACCCTATTTCTCTCCAAATAAAGCTAGCAAACGACATTTTATTAATTCCGTAATAAATCTATTTTTGTTATTCAAATTAGCAAATGTCCTACTCCGATTCCTAATAGATAAAATCAATATATTCGGACCACACTATTACTTATTCAGAATGGACTTAAATTAGCTCGAAGTAACCATAATACAATTTCATTAAATCTCGATCGTGGGTACCCACGCAGGTAATTTACTTTGTGTAAGTAATTTCATCACGACTGCTCCCAAAATGGTCAAGGAAAACATCGTGTGGAAGCCGGCATGTCCTAGGACCCAACATTGAAGACGTGTCATCCACGAACTCGGACTGGGCCCGCGTCATGGATTACGGCCCACTTCCTCTAATAGAGAGGGTATCCCAGCAGTGGGAACATATAGGCTGATTATACACAAAATAAAACACAGGATTTAGAATGTAAAGTAAAAGCTTACCATCAGGTGGGATCGCAGTCAAGCGCTAGTTTATAACCATTAAAAAAAAAAAAAAAAAGGGACCATAACGAAAATTGTTACCTCGGGATCGTTCATTGTACATCTAACATAGACCGTAGAGGAGGACAAAAAAACATACATTCCATTGTTTCGGGAAAGTGTAGCAATCGACACGGTTCATGGTTGGTATCGATTAATTAAATCGATATGCACCAGCGGCCGCTACTTATAAATAAATGGAGGCAATACTGTTTCACTGCAATACAATTAGCCACCAGTCGTTCAAAAGTATTGTGATACCTGCTGCAATTGTCGTCGGTGTTTTACATTGTATTAAAAGTTTTAAAAATTCGTTAACAACTGTGCGATAATTAAGCTGGGTGGAATTTCAAAATAATGCAAACATTATTGTTTGCTTATTTTAATTTTAATTGTATTGCGATAAGTATTGTAGTTGTGTTTATAGTATTGTTATTGTAAATCGTACACTTTTGATTCGAAAATCTCAAAATATAATTATTTATTTTCTTTTTAGCTTTTTCTAAGTTTCAGCTAAGGTTCTATCCATTTCCATCCAACTTCTGTTCTTTTCTAAATAATCTGATATATACAGCCTATGTATTTTAAGCCGTGAAACAGCCCCTGAACACTACAAACAGGCTAATGACATATAAACACCACAATGACCCTTTAATCTTTATTACCCCCGCCAGCAAAAGCCAGCAGCGACAGTAGGTAGGTAATTACTATATTTTTATTGTTCATTTATTTACAAACCATGTAATGTTTTCCCCGAACTTCTATAATTAGAGGCACCGTCTAGGTAAATACCCAAATGGACCCATTAATCATTATGTTACTAAACTAATCGATAAATAATTTGGAGTAGCTCCTGAAAGCATAATGTACTTATGGAAATTTGTTTAATGAACGTAGCTGCATTAAATACTAAATAATGCCAGTATCTACTTATTCAGTGCCCAAAGTTAATAACATAACATAGGATTATGCCTGTAATTCCCGAAGCGTTAGGCCGAGGTGTGATAATGCATACCTATACTTAGTACAACTACATTTCGCCACTTGTGTTTAAGTCCCATCTAATACGGGCCAAAGATAATGTTGAGGGAAATAGAGAACAGCATTTTTCTAAAAGTTTTCTCAAAATAAACGTCTACGTACAAGTGTAGCCTAATTATTTCACTACATGTTTGCATACTCAATGTAATTAGGTTCGATGTATTTAAAGGAAAGGTGTTAGGCTTCCCATACACCGAGGTACAATATTATAAATTAAATTAAATTAAATTAAATATCGTTTATTTCAGGCAATTACTAAACCCATACCATACATACACATACTCTTAACACAATATACAATATACATTAACATAATAACACAGATAGACAAATACAATAACAATGACTAAAACTAAACCTATATTAAAAGTCTTTTGCCTCTCTTGCAAGATGGACGACTCGGTACAGTACGATTCACGAAAGATGACTATAAATGGCGGCCGTCTGCGCACGTACACTCATGAAGAAAAGACTTAAGACTAATAATATACACTTAATATATGATATAATGACACACTTATTATTATTATTATGACTTAATATTTAATTCTATTACTTAATTGACAAATTGACTTAAATATGCCTTCTGCGCCGTGGTCATCTTTCGTGAATCTTACTGTACACAGCTTTTACAATTTCATTCCTACTAATTTATTGCGCAATATTACGAAGTTAATTTGTTTAGATATCGTAACTGTGTAGTTTACACAAAAAGAAAGTCATTTTTAAACTGAAATTTCAAGTAGTTGACCCAAAAAAAAACATGTTGTTTTACCCATAACGTCGGCGACGTTTCGCTACCTAATTAAATTTTAAAACCCTGATATATTGCGCAATATAATAATTGCGCTAACGTTCAGGTGTAGGGGCGGCCTAATGCGCCTGCGGCTTATACTACCAATCACCCGGAACATAGTGTGCAACAACAAACATGGTATTCTTATACTTCCAGGCTGCAAATAACACTTTACTGATTTAAATAATATTTTATTTAGATACGCCAAGTTATCTTCTGAGGCGTCTTCTAATACTTACACAAAATTATGAGGGTTTGTTTGTTTTCATTTGCTAGTGTCGGAACACATTACGCAATAAAAGTAAATAATAAATTCGTCTTTGGTCTCTGGCCCTGACATCAAGTAATGGACTTTTGTTATTTTTTTATTAATGGTGACTGTGGTATACGAGGCTTTTGGCTAATTTGTAAATGAGTGTTTTATAGTAATGTGCGTTTAGTTTGTGCAGACTGACCAATTTTTCTTTCTTTATTCTAGGGTTAGCAACAAAAAAATCGTTCGTACGATTGATACCATAGTAGTGTCGGAGAACTATCGTATGAATCGTTAGTAACAGCACTAAAAATTAAACGAATACACAAATTAAAGGCAACCCTAAGAGCTTAACACGGCGGGTGCTAGATAGAATCAAGGGGTTGCAAGGTTGTCTAAAAAAATCGGCCAAGTGCGTGTAGCACACAGCACAGCACAGTGAAGGGTTGCGTTGTTGGGATGAATATTTACGCAAGCACAGTATTGCTTTTATCAACCGCAGCAATAAGTTTGTATTTCATACTATTTCACAAAAAAATATGAAAAGAGTTTTTCTGGCGTAGTAACCGAAAACATCCCATAACTCAAAAACAAAGTAACTTAGAAACATCATCAAGAACATAATCTTTTTATTTATGTGTTCTAACAATATCCCACACGTTTATGGGCATTGAATTATTTTTTTCAACACACTTGTTCGATTACTGTCTCTTATTGCACTGCTTTTAGGTTCACAATGCAGTGTATTGAACACGCGGAGCTTTTATACTTTGAATTCCCCGCTCTAGGACTGAAATGTACGCCAGAGATAACTGTATTTTAGTCAGAGATTTATTTAAATATCAGCAAATTGCCTTTGTGCCTTTTTATGCCTTAAGGACAGTCACACACAAAAATCCACCCCGTATATTCATGTAGAACATTTTAACTTGTTAAGTTGATTCGCATTCACAGACTTTGAAAAAATATTACAGTCAGCTAGAAAATGGGCAATTTGCACACAAGCTTTTTTGATGCCAATCGATCCTGTTTCTTATAAGGATTAAAAGACTCTATCAGACCAATTAAGGTTTGAGTACTAGGAAAGCGCATAAAACTTTTCCCTTTAATTTCGTAGAAAATCAGACCATTGATGGATAGACTGGCCACTACAACGAAAACTGACCGAAAATAAACATCAAAAAGAATTCATAATTTTATTTGATTTGAAAAACAAAATCTAGATAGTTTGTTGCTTGTGATTTGTGACATTCTGTACCAAAATTGACCTTACATTAGTAGAAGGTACCTATGTAGAGTTGTTAAAACCGTATTTTCTCAAATAAAAATAAAACTTTTAATAATAATAGCTTTAATAGATCCTTTTAGAATCACCCGTTTCGTAACTAGTATGTTAACGGTACAGTCGTCAATCCACTACGTCACTGAGTGGCAGATGACAACGTGACCATCTTTTGACACGTTAGGGCGAATCTAACGATAGAAATCGCTGCTAGGCAACCATTTTGCCTCAATTTACAAATTGCTACTCTACAGAATGAACAACTTTTTCACTCACTAGGTTTCTGTGGTCAACGAGAGATGCAGCTGTGGCCTTTTCAATTGGGTTTTATTCTGTAAACTTTTTAACAGCAATTAATTTATGCAATTTGACTTTGACTGTTTAGTTTTTCATATACTTGGAAAGTGCGGAAGAAAACTGTGAGGTCGATCAAAGACAGCATAGTCAAGGAGAAGTATTCTTTGGACTTTGAACTTTATTGTTAACTATTGTTATTACCTACATTAGGAACGCACATCTGTTTGTATTGAAAGAAAACGTTTCCTTGCCGAAACTGTCATGTTTAGGGCGTTACAGTTTTCTTCCGCACGCTCTATCTGAACAATAAATCAACTCAGTAATTTGATACTATTATGAGTCTACTTACCGAAACCGGTATGATGAATACAATACGGGTATTTTTTCTTATACGGGTTTTTTTGATACGGGTATTATTATTATTATTAAAGTAAACGTCAAAGGGCGCGCATCGCCTGTGTGTGTGTGTGTAAGCGGTATTAAAACGGTAATCTAAAAGAGATAACATGTTTCTTCTTCTTGTGTTACCCTGATAACGGTAACCTTAGTCGTAACCAAAATTCTTCGATACCTGTACCGTCATTTATAAAGGTTTTCGTTCTCTGCTTTCGGGTACCTAACCCAGTTAGCTAATCTAGTAGTTAATTTAATCGAAATTCTGCTTCATATTTGGATAATTGTGGCAAATAGTGGACAGACAAAGTGAATAGTGCTACAATATAAACAGTAGGTTCCTACGAACGAACCATTTTATAAACAGAAAAACATTGTACTACTTTAATAGTCATGAAAGTTTTCGTGTTAATAGTTATACTCGGGAGAATTATCAGCTAGAGCGCTCGCCAGGCGCAACACCGGCGGTCAATTTAACAATAAGAGGCATGTTGACACGCAATTAAGTCTGCACCCGCTGTACAAACCTTGCGTGCCAATGTAGCACGCTAAAAATCACAGGCTGGTCTTTGGTTTTAACTGTCAAATAACGCCAACGGAATAAAACAACGGTTTATTAGTGTTGAAGCTAAATTCTACATGTTCAAATTCCACACAGTTTTAAGTTTTAGGGTTCCGATCTTAACCTGGAACCTCTATCACAGAGGTTTTTCTCGAAATCCATGCAACGAACGTAGGAATTTTAATTAAGGCATGATGTTAGGATAGCCAAAAAGGTCTCAATGACGGGCAAACGGATTGCCGACAATATGTTTTTTACGTTTATTTGGTTCGATCTTCGTGTTCTTGAGTTCGATCTATAGAAGAAAAAAAACATTAGTTAACAACATACCGAGTTTTGTATTAAAGAGCTTTCCTTAAGGATTCTTGTTTTAATGGTTGGGTTTTTTTTGCTATATCTTCAAGGCTTCCTTGAGCAAAAAAAAAACAAAAAATACCATTCCCGCCTCCCCCTTATATCCTAAGTTTCTAAAGATAACAATTTAATAGATTTATTAGATGTTTTACAGGAAAATTTGTTTGCGTTTGCAACACTGTAATAGTTGCTGAAACGAAGGCTTTTTGACCTGTTTAGTATTAATCTTTATCAAATAAAAATGGTTATTTAGCAGAATCATATAGTATCTACACTATAATATAATCAATTTTATTTTTACTTTTTCCCTTGATACTATGTCATTTACATGTATAGTTTAGGAATTAGCATAGGTTTATTAATTACGCGCAATACAGTCATTACAGCAGTCCAGTGACCGTTCCACAGAGTTCTCAGTGTAGTTTGGCACGAAACTCCAATTGTGCGAGCCCGACTCGCTCTTGGCCAGTTTTTTGACATTACAATAAATTTAATGTCAGCCTAGCTTTTAGTCGTCTTTTTGTTTGACAACAAACGGCTCAATGTAGCCTGCATTTTTTTTAATAACTATAACATAGGACCCACACCTATTTGAAATGTAACATTTATTTTATCTTCGGTACTCACTATTAGGGAAGATATATCTATTATATTGAGCTCACCACAAAAGTTTTAAAACTTAGTCGCAACCGCAAGGAGTTGGGTTACTTGTTTGGACCTGGCTTAGCACTCAGGCGGTGAGCTAGTGACCTATTACAGTGGTACTGTGGTGCACTATAGACGATGACCAATTCGTTATGCCGCAACTATTTAATCGAAGTGAAGCTCGCACACGTGACGCCTCGCTGCGGGTTATATTTCATAGAAAAATTATGACATAAACATGGGTAGCTCATATTTTATAGGGTGATTTTCTTTTAGACGTTGATAGCAGTAATTGTTTGTTTACGGGCTGTAATAATTAGCAGAAACTAGCCAGGGCTAGTTTCTATTACGTAATTATACTTAGAATATTACCCTATAATAAAAGAAGTGAACTCAATTTCGGTACCGATTTGTTTTCTCAAATTGATATAAATTAAAAGTTTTCTAAATAGTATGAGCAATCATGACGGTACCCCTTGGTAAGTCTGGTTATCAGACTTTCGGGCTTCTGACGACCCTTAATGACTGTGAAAGATCTACAAATTATCATTTGTAGATCTTTGACCTGGGCCTAGGACTTAATTTTCTCTCGGGCACGGAGGGGTCGCTCAATAAAAACACATGCTCATTCATGAATGTTAATAGTAGTTCTATAATCAAAGCCATATCATTATACCAAGCATATCATAAGCCATATACATAAAACATAAAAAAAAACACTTATTTAAAGTAACGAACACTACCCAAATAGAATCAACGACACGACGCTTAAATGCAAAAGTGTCAAAGACATAATAAATTGTAAGACGTAGTGCACCAATCTCTCGGATCCACATTGATGCCCCTTTATTAATCTCATTTAAGACCGATTGCCGCTTCAATCGGGCGTGAGCGATTTCCAGAGGATTTGTGAAATTTGGAAAGAGTTTCGCTCTGTAACCAGTTTTTCTGCAAATGTTAATGATTTCATTTAGATGTGGATATCGTTTTCCGATATCGATTGGTAACTAACTGAGCCCGCGTTGGTTGCCCGGGATGGTTGCGCGTCCCGCCAAAATATACAGTTGTCTTTTAGCTGGTGGAAACACTAGAATATTTATATTTTATCGAGTGGGTTATGTGTATTTCTCAAGTGTATTTTTTAATTTAATTTTATATTATACAAAATAAAAAAATAAAAAATTGTGCTGAGGTAGGTGCAGTCGGAGAAATTCATTGATTATTAAATTGACACACTACGGGTAGCCGTGTTATATAACGTAGGTATATTTCCATACAACAGTAACTGTCACAAGACCGCTAGCGATAGCGGTAAAGTCCTCGTCCAGCCGTTTCCGTTCTGTTTCTGGCGATTCTGCTCCATGTTCTGCCTGCTATATATCTTTATTTTTTTACATACATACATGTAAAAAAAATGCATTATCTTGAAAACGACTAAAATGCTCACTGAATAGAGAACATAAACCCATAACGTAATTTAATTTATAGCTATACATTAAATATATCTATAAAATACAGGACCTACCAATTGTGCAACTATGTCACTGGCGTAGCAGAGCGTAGCACATCGTAGCACATCGTAGCACATCGTAGCACTAAGTTCTACGAACTCTTGTTACGTTTCATTTGGAAACCCCTTCTCGGAAAATAGGCATGCCCAGTTGACTATAAATAAATTATTTATTAAAGGTAAGGAATTCCGATAAAAAGTAACAATGAGGAAAATATTTTCTTTTAAATAATGCCTGCCTGGTCAAGTCTACAATCAAGAGTGGCGGTTTTGTCCATTTCCTATAAATAAAGCAACTATCTATTGTTAAAACTGTCGATAAAAGAAACCTGGCCTTTTTGTATATTTATATTTCCGCCATTATCCATTGCAGCATTGGCGGGATCCACAATGTTCGAACTATATTCTGTAGCCGGATCAATAGTGTCATACAATAAAGAACACCCTATCTCTGAACAAAAGCTTCCGATATTACTTTTTGAAATAGTTTTTGAAAGCGGAACATAGTAGCAATAACATGGGCGATTTGTTCGCTGGATACTTTTTGGATAATCCAGTAGCGGGTGGCAACCTTCATTACCGTTTTCAGTGGGGTCGGCCGGACACCCGCGGCTGGGGTCCGGTGAGTCCCGGGCACGACAATAATAATCAAGCCACACACCCACCCAAACAGAACACGTACACGTTTGATTGGACTTTACCTCACTATCTTTACCCCACTGTTCAGCAATCATTCGTGCGTTTAATTCAATTCTACTTCTGGATTTATGTAAGGAACTTAATGCAATTTGAGGTTATTTATTTCCGTCAAGCTTTGTGATTCAATAATTATCATTATTTCCCCATCATTATGTTCGTCCAATTTCCTTAGTTTCCAGCTTTATTAAAATTTTAATCCCACCAAAAACATAAAAAATGTAAAAAAAAAAGAAATTCTCATTTCCTGTCTCTCGCATCTCTGTCACTCTAAAATCTCAGATGTTAATATTTTTTTCTGAGACAATTTTGGTATATTGAGATCTAAAAACCGGCCAAGTGCGTGTCGGATCACACACAATGAAGGGTTCCGTAGCTGGGATGAATTTATCCCAAGAACAAACTTAACATTGTAGTTGAAAAACATGTTCTCCCATACGAAATGTATGGAAGAACATTTTTTGCAACTGCAAATGTAAGTTGGTCGATGATTACCTACTCGTTAACTTGTAGAGCCTACTTAGCTGTGATAGTTTCCCTTTTAATTTCGTATATACTACTGCTATGAATTTTTCCACAATATCCAGAACTTACCTTGAGTCTAACAAAAATTTGCACTTTAAGTTCCTTGTTTACTACGGAACCCTAAAAAGGACAAAACTTTATACAGGTACGGTATAAATTTGAATGAATGTAAAGAGTTAGGTCAAACTCTCGGTATTCATTCTCATTTATACCTTACTAGCTTTTGCCTGCGGCTTCGTCCGCGTGGATGTTGGAAAATATTTCACGGAACGTACTACCGGCATTAAAAGTACCCTGTGTTCAGTCAGGATATCTATTTTTGTGTGTTCACTAGGTTAATGTTCTAGGTGTGTGTACGGAGAAAAATTAAACTTGATATTGGTTTAATAGGTTTACTTGTACGTTAATTAATTACACTTGAGTACTTATAGTTAAGTGTAGTGAGCGCGTCTATATCGGGAGGTGGTTACGGGCGAACTGTTGTCCCGATCGCTGCACGTATGGAATGGATACGAAATGCCTGTGTTCCTACAATATCTTAAAAAAAGTCTCTTGTGACTTTTCCTTTATTGAGCTTATAAGTTAAAGGTTATAAACTAATTTTCAAGTTAATTAAACCCCGCAGTAAAATTCTCTCCAGTAATATTGGTTACCCCAGTTCAGCCCGTTAGGGGTAGATTTTCGAAAAACCGTGATACACGTTATCCCTGTCGGTTTTAAGTATAAATACTGAGTTTCGAGTTAATCGGACAGCGCTTTAAAATTCTTCCATACAAACTTTGACACCCCGCAATTTCCCTTTCGGGGGTAGTTAAAAAAAACAAAAAATATATAATACAGTGTTTTTTGTGCTTTCATTGACACTTTTATACATTGAACATTGTTTCATCTTGCGCCTTTGAGTTCATCAGCCGCCACTAAAAGGATGCAATACCACACAGGCCTTTATTAACTGATTACGATAAGAAAGCAGTTACCACAGACAAAAGCATTCAAAGCGGAAGCATTACAAAATGTAATGCCTAATAAAAAAGTGCAGTTTTGGGTTTTCAACGCTCGGCTCTGCGCCAAGAGTTGAAAACGCAACAGTAATATTTAGACATTTAGGTGTTGCCTGGTGTTAGTGAATACGAAAATATTGCTCTGGCAAATTTGAAGATTTTCCCGCTGGTCTTCAGAAGCTCGTTAGACGGCGACAAGCTATATGCACCGCATGCATCTTTCTTTACCATTATATGCTTAGGTTACGTTTACCCTGCAATTTCAGCATGAAAACTCATCACAAATAATTTAACACGTCATAAACTGGTCGGGAATTTAATACCTTTTAAATAAATGCCGCACCGTTTCCGTTGCCAAGACATAAAATTGCATTCCTAGCTAAAACTTACATAATTATATATATTATATTGATATATTAATACTTTGGTTTTGTTTGGTTTCGTTGTTCAAAGAAATAAGAAAACTAAAAAAGCCGTGGCCCGATGGGGTTTCCCATCAGCAAAAATAACGAAACCACGTACTTTCATCCCCTTTCGAGGATACATTTTCAAAAATCCTCCTTAGTGCTCACCTTCATTATATACCTAAAGGAACTCTTGAGCAAAATTTCATGCTTCTAGAAGGCCCAGCAGTTTAGGCTGTGCGTAGAGTCGGATCGTCCCCGCACTTGGGCGTACCTAGAAAAAATCATTAGCATTATTTTATTATTAGCATACTTGTACATTAAACATAAGAAAATATATTAGTATACCTTTGTATAAATATAAAATGTATATTATTTGTGGCATTTTTATAGTTATACATAAATAAATAAGACAGTACGACACACTTTCACTCTTGTAAGTTTCAAGCATGTAAGTTTTCTTTTAGTTTTACTAAATTTAAATTTTGGCCGATCACTGTCTCTTAAGATACAGGTTTCTTCCTAGTTTAAGAGACAGGGTTCATAATTTTTGTGCGCATAGACCTTCTTTTTGTAAATCTAAATCTCCTGTTCACAAGCTATGATTTTACGCTTATTCTATTGTATTGTTTTGTTCTGAACTGTGTCTGTGTGTATTTATTTTGGATAAATAAACCAATTTTATTATTATTATTTCCTTTATTCCATTAAATACATATATTTTACATTTTTAAATATTAGAATATAAAAATTATAAAAACATTTAAAAATATAAAAAATAGTAGCCCACCGGTATCGGGAACAGGGTCCAAGCTACCGGTGGTCAGGGCTCCAGAGAGAGGAACCTCCTGACAATGCGAGCCGTGTCCAGAAGTACCGCTTTCTGAATCAAGCCCTTATTATTATTATTATTAGTTTGTCCATATAACTAAAGGTCAATTTCCTTTGCCGTGCAGGTCGCGCCATCGAGCGCGTGTGCGCGGGCGCAGACGGCGCGGGCATGGTGGCGGCGGCGCGCGCGCTGCTCGCCGCCGTCACCAGGGTGCTGCTGCTGGCAGACATGGTCGTCGTGCGACAGCTACTACTGGCTAAGGATAAGGTAATTCTAATCATCTAGGTACATAATAAAAATCTTAAGCTCACAGACAACACACAGCCTACACCGCTGGGTCCAAACATGAAATTTTGCACGAGAGTACCTACCATAAACAACAACAGTGAGCATTAAGGAAGGATTGTTGAATATTCATCCCCAAAAGGGGATGATATTTTGTGAGGAATTTTGTCATTTTCGCCATTCGACAACCCCGTCGAGCGGGCTCACGGTTTGTTGCGCCATAGAGTAGCGTTCGCGCCGTAGAAATGTGTCTACAATCTGTCATATCATTTTGTCTTTCGTTCCTACGGTCATCGTACGGGTGCTGATCAGGTATTTTTATATCAACACCAGAAACTTAGTACGACAGAGATTAAGGCCCGTCGTTCACGACGCTACTCAATGGCAGCCAGTTACAAACTTAAATCTCCAATGAGTAGCCAGAATGTCATAGCACTTGTATGACACAACCAATCACAAACTAGGTACCTAGTTAATAATGCGTTAGTAAGGCGTGGCCCACACAGAAGGGAAATGAGAAGTGGACGGGACGCAGACGCAGCAATAGACTGCAGATGGTAAAGAGATGCGCCTGCGTCTTGACCTTTCTGTATGTTTTGTTAATACATTTTGTATGAAGAACAATGAAGACATGTGAAAGGGACGCTGCGTCTGCGTCCCATCCTCGTCTCACGTCTTTCTGTATGGCCCACGCCAAAGTCGCCTCGTTTACAGATCGACACGACATTGAATCGAAACAAGTGCTGAATTACGAGATATTCACAAAAAGTAGTCAAAAAAGTAGTAAAAGGAGGGTATGTAATATGTTATCGTGTCACATTCTAAACTAACTATAGTTTTAAATCAAATGTAATCAAGCAGATTAAACCGTAGTTATTACGGTACTAATAATAACGTTGTAATCCGTTATCAAATTATAAACAATGAATGGACAAAGTTATATGGAAATGCCATCCAACCCGAATTACTCGTAGATCAACGTTCTACTTCCGAGCTCCGTTCCGAAGTAAGGCCTTGACCTAATTGTCGGTTACGGTAATACCAACAAGTTCAGATATATTTAACATCGAATTTCACTCACCGGTAAGTTCGTTTGATTCGTAATTATATATAAGTTTATAATTTGTAAATTCGACTATTGCTCGAAAGTATGGGATAACTTCGTGAGTAAAGTGGCGGACTGCACGAATGTGTAGCAAATGCGGTTAAACTGTTTCGTATGTCGTATCTCATACGGCAGGTATCTATTACAGCATTTCGAAACTTTATGGTGTAGTTTCGTCCTCGCGTTCCACAGTTTGTTGGGCTGACGGAATAACCTTGTTCTTTGGCCTCAGTTGTTGTTATTGCGTGTTTTATGCGACAGGTGGCGCGAACCCTGGACCGGTTGGAGTCGGTGTCGAACTTCGCGGAGTTTGTGCGCGCGTTCACGGAGTTTGGCGGAGGTATGGTGGAGCTAGCGAGGCTCACGGCGGAGAGACGAGCAGACCTACGTGACGAGAGGAGAAGAGCACAAGTGGCCGCAGCAAGAAACGTCCTCGAACGGTCCACTCTTATGCTACTCACCTCCTCCAAGGTAACGCGACATTTTCAAACTTCATAACCCTCAACGTTTATTCAATCAACATTGCTTGCTCATTTACGGAAACTCGTTAGCAGCTCTCTTAAAAAGGTCAAGGAAATAAGGAAATTATACGTTCAATCTAAATGCAACCACAGAAATAGGTTAATTGTTCCTTTTTTAGGTTTCATTCGAATTTTGGTAAGCATAGGCATTTTGAAACTATGGGAAAGTGGGGTAAAATCGTGATGGTTTTTTAAACTTGGTTTCCTAAATAAACATCAAAAAAGTTAGAACTTAGACCTTCAATAGCTCCGTTAGGTACAGGAGGTTCCCAGGAATCCCAGGTATGATCCGGTACAAAAAAAATGATCACAACAAGGAAGAACAAATGACTCTCGGCTTCGATAAGCGTCTTTAAAAAAAAAAATGGCAGCAAACCGCATCGGTTACCATTGTATGAGTGTTCTCAACGTTCATCAAGAAAACACGGAACCTGATTGCTTAATCACATTAAGCTCGTGTGCGCAATCATTGTATTGAAAAGCCCTTAATAAAACACCTTTATGTACGAAGGCCTGTTATTAACATCAATAAACAGTACCTACCTAATAAATTTTCAATTTCAGTGTCCGGTTTGTGTGTGTCCGCGTGTCCCGTGGCTCGCATAAATTAGGTTGCTCTGTCGCTTGGCCGCCGCTCCTCCTATCAATTATGTAGGTTCCAAACCCAATTCGGAACCACAAAGCGTTGTTTGTGCACGCCCATTTCTCATACGTTTCATAGTAAAAAGTAAAGACGTAGCTTGCTATATATTGCAGTGTCAAGTGTGTCATAAGAGAGAAGGGTGAGTGAACAATCGCGGTCAGCTGTGTGATGGCAAAGCTAGCAATTTGTCAGCACTTCCGTGCGGCCGCCGACGGCACGCCGATGCCTCCGCCAACCATTCACATGACATATTTTACAAGACTTTTCATTTTTCCACCGTTCTATATTAGATGTTTGACATCGATAAAGATCTTGCTCGTAAAGTGGCTCCTATTACACCGCTTTAAGGTTCACAATAATTGCAGTGTGTTTTTCGCACTAATGCGGCAAACTGCACAAATAACTATAGGTAACTAAAATAGGTAAATAGTTACAGATGTGCCCTTTTTTTTAAATCAAAACAAGAGCTCCTTGCCATTTTATGTCCTTGCCTTTTCCTGTTGTGACATTTCGCTTTGAACAACAGCACGTTGCAGTATTTCATTAGAATAATTGTAATAGGTAGAACAATTTAATCCTTCGCAACTAGGTACATAAGTTTGCACCACATATGTCGCATTTCCCGACGCCTTCCGCCAAGTATGACTGTGAGCCATAGGTATAATGCACAAAGTTTGTGCCGTGATCGTACAGGTACTCCGCAAAGTAATTTATATTGAGTGTGAACTATTCTAAGGTAGGACATTCACGATCGACGTAAAACCATTAGTATTTCATTGCAATGTAAATTATTTCGGTAAGGGAAGGCGTCAATTTGAATGATTGCGGAGAATTTTATAAAACTATCGCAATCGGATGATTTCGTTAGTTTTATAAAATGAAAACAATTTATATTTTAAAACATTGCGATAAAAGTGTAACGTAGGTATTCATGTAGGGGTTTGACGATATATGTGTGGTCTCCTAATGTTCGTGCACCTTCTGTCGTGTTCATATTTCGATCAATACTATTTGCAGAAGGCGACCGCAAAAATGTAGGCCGCCACAATAGCGACTGACAACTTGCCATTACTGCTATTAGTGACGAACAGATTGTGTGAACGGCATACAAATGCAGTTTCGATAGGGATTGCTAAAAAAAAAATTACGGAGAACTCGATGTACCTACATGAAAAAATCTAAAATATCACCGAATGCAGAACCTACTCTTTTTTTATGTCGGTAAAATATCGCACCGGACATGAGCACCGCGTGGACGATGTAATTATGTGATACTTTAAGAGGGTGCATTCTAAAAGTTGGTAACGTCGTAAATAGCTGTCAAATATTTACCTGTTTCGATTAATTTGGAAATAATACTGTATGGAAATAAGAAATGTGGCTAACCAATTGACTAGAATATTAATAATGAATTGCAATTATAACATTGAATTTGATGTTGTACCCGTTTTAGGTGAAAAAAAGGCATTTGGAAAGTTACCAAATACTTTTTTTACATCTAAAACTAACTATTCGGTGTTACGATATTAATTATTGCATTTCATAATCAATATTCTAGTTCGCTAGTTAGCCACATTTTTTATTTCCATACAGAAATATTATCAAATTAATCAAAACAGCGAAATATTTGACATCTATTTGCGACGTTGCCAACTTTCAGAATAAACCCTCTTAAACTAAAATGCTGTTCAAACTGAAAAAAATGTTTGAGACATTTTTGTAATAGACGTTTAAAATAACTTTGAACTAAAATAGGTAATGTTTTACAAGATAAGGTAAACATGAATGAAGCCATAGCCAATGTGTATGCACAATCAACTAGATCCGTAGACACTCCCAGTGTATTTTACTACCTTCGCTTCGGTAAACCTTCGGATAAACGGTAGTTTATATTACCCATAACTACTTACTACCGTTCATGTGAAAGCTACTGCCCTCCTGGTTTACTGTCGCCCTTTACGACCCACTGTAACTGATGGGGTTTCATTCATAGTCGAGACGAGGTTTCCACCGCAGTCGCTTTGTCTTGAGAGTAGCTCAATATTTGTTCAAGACAGACGAGCCTGGGGCTCCCGAGCATCGCGTTGGCGCGGAACAATGGCGAGAGATAGAGAGCTGTAGGTCAAGATAGTCCTACCGTTTATTCAGATTTCCGTAACCTGCTCTATAAATCTTAGTTTAATTTACTATAAAATCTTAATCACAGAGTGATGTATCACTAACATGAATTTTACTTAAAAGTATTTTGTCATAAACAGGCATGCATGAGGCACCCGACAAGCGCGTCGGCACGGGAGAACAGAGACACGGTGTTCTGCCAGATGAGGAGAGCCATGGACCTGATCCACTACGTCGTGAGGGACGGCCTGCCAGGACACGAGGAGCCAAGCACCCATGAGGTTTGATGTCTCATTCCAATATTTTCTAATACACTAATATTTCTTCTTAATCCTGCTGACATTTGTTGAAGGAGCTCTGAAATGCTAATGAGGTCACAAGATGAAAACTAGCCTCAGGTAAAAATTAATCAAAGATAGAATTATATTTACAATTAATCGCGAATAACATTCATTCATTTCATTTATTTTCTTCACACCAAAAAAAAAACTAAAAAGTTTGCCAAAAAATTACACAATGAGAATTCTGTATACCCAAAACATTTTATGGCCTCTGGTAATTGATACGTTACCCGTGTGACGGTGAAAAGTTTTTTTATTCGACCCACCCATCCTTTAGAAATCCTACAGCAACTCAATGAAACCTCGGAGAAACTTTCATGAAAATATAGGTAGGGACATAAATATTGCGTGGCACAGTTAGGCGTGCGGATAACAACAATAGATGCAGTAAATTATGTCCACAATCCGTGACTTCAAACACCGTATAGTCTACATCGTGTATTCCCGCGGGAACGGTCCCGATTCACGAATGTATGCTCATGGTTGAATTAATTTTGTTTACGACCATTGTACAACTGTATTGCTTAATCAAAATACCCATAGGCAATGTGTATAATTCAGTGTTATTAGAACACTGTTTATAAAATGTTTTATGCTCAAAAAAGGTGTCCGTATAGATGATTGAAGAGCCATGTCTCAAATTGGTAGTATCCGTGTTTAAATATTGGACAAGGCTCCTCAATTCATTCGGACACATTAATTGTTTTTACTGGCTGTACAAAAGCTATTTTACCTTTGTAAAGTGCTGTGATGAACCCAACCCACACCCCATGTAAAAACTATAGTAGTGCTTATGAGCTCCCTCAAAACATTGCTAACATGGCAACCGGCGCTGGCGACCAAAAAAGCGATTACTGACGCAGTGGAGGCACTATGTAAGTACATAATATGCTATGCGATATTCAATGTAGTTTCATACAAATGTGCTATACAGTGTGAGTCTTCATAATGTGCACATATCGAAATGGGGGAATCTATGCTTAATTTTATCGACGGAAAAAATAAAAAATAAAATCTAAATACATTTTTTTTTCCATTTTTTTTTATTTAAAAAAATTCTTCTTATTGATTTTTTTTTACGATTATTGTAAAAATTGATAAAAAAAACAGATTTTTGGACGAAATACCTGTTTATTTTCAATTGAGGGTTTTTTGGGTTTAATTGGGAGGGGTTTTTCCCACAATTTTTTCATTTTATAAGAACACTTAATTACTACCAATCATTATGGAGTTGAGTTTGTTTCATCGCGATAGATCATTTAAAAGTTACACCGTTTTTTTACATTGGGGTAAAAAATACAAAATAAATAAAAATAGATTTTTTTAAATATTTTTTCCGTTTGTCAAATTAAGCATAGAATCCCTCATTTCGATATGTGCACATTATGAAGACTCACACTGTATAAAGAAGACAATTTGGTTCATATACTTGAGTTTGGATAAAAATCGCTCAGGAGAGATAGGTGACTAGGCCAATTTCCTCTTGCGACCAGCGAGATAATTCGTAACACACATAAAATGGCAATCGATCGCAATGCCTTTTATTTTGACCGATCAGGTACATTCATTGCCTTATTTATGTTCCTGAGCAGAACTTTTCAATCGAACGAATTTTTAAAACCTATGAAGCAATGGATGAAATGCAATTACCGCGCAGGTGGTCAAAGGCCCTCCCTGGTGCGAAACGGAAATGAAAGAATCTGATATCCATTTATCAGTGTCGTAACTGCCACTGCTAGAAAGCCACTGAGAAAGGGATATCAGATTCTGTTTTAAATTCCCATTGTAAAATGGAAAAGACGGTTTAAGAAAATAATACCTTGAAACTAACTTTCAATTAAGTTTATCTTCACTTAAAAACTTTTCCTTTGTAAGAAATCTATCCTAGAACTAATCCAAACAGTGGGTAACGTCAAGCATATAAAATCGGACTCTCAAAACGTGTTGTATTTTAAACATTTCACGAAGAATTGACAGATTTTCACAGATAGCCGAGTTTTTGTGGACACAGAAAGCGAACAAAAAGCTTCAGTGAAAAATCTGAATATCTGAATTTTATGGCAGCAACGGTAAAAATCTGGACAAAATTCCAGCAGCATTTTTTATTTATGATATTGAGCTTACAGAGATAAAAGTCAAAAAACTATTGGGTAAGACGCCACAAGTGCAAACATTTACACTTGACTAAAACATGTCATCGTCTAAACAAGTTTAGCGGAAAGACACGCACCACTAAGCACGTTTCGGAGGGTAGTCGACACACGTTACAGGAAATTGTTGTTATATTCACATACCATTATAGTTAAATGGATCATACATATGGCTGAAATATATGGCTGATGTAAACTGAAAACGCTAGAAACGCTATATATAGGTAATTCAGTTTTTACCTAACATTGATACGTAATAGGTACCTACAAATAACAATCTGATTTATTTAAGAACAGATATTTAGGTTCATAAATTTATAATAAAAAAAAAAAAATAAAAAAAAAAAGTAAGGTTACTGTTTCAAATGTTCTAAAAAGCTAAGTCAAAATAAAGATAGTTACATTGCAATATTATAAGGCTCCCCGATATAGTGTTGCGCTACAGCTTATGTAGATACCTACAACAATACCCCGTGTTAGAGATCGTTAATTTTAAAATTGCATGCCCCTCTTCTGCTTGTTGCATAATCATTTCAAATAATTCTATAGTTTTTGTGAAGGGGCGTGCAGTTTTAAATTAAAAGATCTTTACCTACACGGTGACTTGTAATTCAACGTATGCCTTGCTGGACGTGATAGTTTGACCCCTTTCCAACAATAACGCACCCCGCATAACTTGGGCGTAATTAATTTGATAATCAATCATTTGCTAATTCTAATAAATCCAAACTTAAAGGGGTGGAAGGGTCGTTGAAATTTGTCGAAGAAAATGCGAAACCCACGCGAAAGAACTCGAGGGCGAAGTACCTACTAGTATTACATTACATGAGACACTAGAGCGGCTTCCGCAGTTGGCGACAATCCGGACGCCGGAACAGATACCCTGTGTACAAACTAACGAGGACAGTGTCGGATAACTTTACTTAGCTGATTACAGATCTGCCCCGTAATGCGTAACACATTTGCAATTACAATCCGACGGATTTTGAAAGACATTCCATTGATTATGTTTGAAAAATTCGTCTACTCGATATCGAAAATAAGGAAATGAATATTGTTGAATTGTCAAAATGAAAGGCATATCAAGTGCATGTATGTTAAGCAATTAGACTGCAGAACCCGCGGCAGCGAGTCAGACAAAATTTTTTTTTTTTAAACTGCCCAAGTGCGTGTCGGACCACGCACAATGGAGGGTTCCGTAACTGGGATGAATTTATCCCAAGAACAAACTTAGCATTGTAGTTGAAAAACATGTTCTCCCATACGAAATGTATGGGAGAACATATTTTTGCAACTGCAAATTTAGGTTGGCCGATAATTACTCGTTAACTTGTAGAGCCTACCCAGCTGTGATAGTTTTCCTTTTAATTTCGTTATGTACTACTGCTATGAATTTTTCCACATAATTATACACTAACCGTTTAGCTGGCAGGGAGGTACACTAGACTCTAACAAAAATTAGCTCTTTAAAGCCTAATATTTCGCAAACAGATCTTGGAATCAAAAAATGATTTTGACACCATCAAACCATGGGATAGACGAAAAAAATACAAAATCACTTTACGTGTAGTGGAGGTACCCTAAAAAAGCAAACATCTCATACGATATTTCCCCTACCTAATGTACCCCTCCATAATCAATAAAGCTTAGCCAGTTATACTGGAATTTTATGCTTATCATGGTCCGACGATCTTCTGAAAATTTCTCGCTATTATGTCCAGTCTTAAAAAAATATGATCGCTCGATCGATCGATATATGACGCAATAACAAGATCCAGTCTTGGATGCAGCACCACCCTCTCGCCCGCAAAAATATGCACATGCAGATGATGCGGTTATTATGATACAACATGCAACCCAAATACATCAATATCGACGCGTGTGACACGCGTTAGCCCCTACACGGGGCATCCTCAGGAGATGTTGACTCTTCGATCGCTTTGCATGCGTTTCGCGTCGGCGGGGTCGGGAGATGCTGCATCTAGTTATTTCGAAATTAAAACTTTTTTTTTTTTTTTTTTTAATTCTTATTTTTCACAAACGTACATAATTATTTTTCTTACAATTTAACTCGCCAAACTTTCTAGTTTGATGGCGAGAAGCGCTTGTTAATTAGTACAATTATTTTAATAGTTAAAAAAACTGACCTTAAAACTACCAAAGGTGTGAATTTATTTTTCGGTAAAGACTGAATCTTCGTTACCAAGAAACAAACTCCTTAATTTTGACTTCAACATACCTTTACTTAATTTCAATACTTAAACTTAATATTACTAAACACATGATTTACCCCATTTAGGCATACGCAAGCTATATGAACGTAAAAACATACATAGTTATTACTAAATATAACCAATTGGTATTAATTTGGATTCAACATAGGTCAAACTCAAACTCAAACTCAAACTCAAAGCATTTATTTCAATTAAACCATTTACAGGCACTTTTGAATTGTCAAGGAGTCGGTCAGTCAGAAAATATGAAGCTAGTTGCCCATTCCAAATAATTATTAACTACCTAACTAAAAGCATTGCAAACCTGTGCCACTAATTCGACAACTTGTCAATTTTGACTGACCATTGCCGTAAAGCGTATAGAATAGTTTAGAGGTTCATAGTACGAATACTATATTTACATTTATAATTTCATACACCCCTCGGAATCGTTATAGCAACACGCATGAAGAAGATAATAAACAGTAATCATGGGTTCAAGTCCCAGTTTTTTGACTCTATAGCTTGCAGACCTCCCCACTGATAACTCAGGTTATCAGTGGGGAGGTCTCAGGTTCTCTTCATCTTGATTTAAAATACTTTAGTATGTTTGAAAATAGACCAAATAGGTAAGTGGTTATTCTTGTCACTGAAACTTTCAGCCTAGCACAACCACAGCTAAGCAAAGCATGGAAATCTCAAGACTTGTTTTATACTTAGAAATCGAGATTGACTATATTTCTTCTACTGGGTGCTATGACTCTCAGTTACTCTGTGACACTTTCTGATGCGTATTCTTCGAACATAAACACTCTTTTATTTCTTTTCTTGTAGATGAAACCTTTCTCGGATAGTCATGAACAGGTATCAGTTTATTAAAAGCAGGTAGTCATTCATTTTTATGTAAGAAATTATTGTTATTGTACATACCTAATAAGCACTAGATTGTTCTCTTGTATGCTTTATTTTTAATATTTTTTGTGAATAATTTGTATGTTTAGTACTTACCTCTGCAATTTGCTTCCTCATACTTTATCTATTTGTATTTCACTATTAAGCCCACTTGCACCACAAATCTCTAAATGTGTTAAGCTAAACATAATTATTTAAAACATCATTCTGTCGCTGTTATCTTCAAAATTATTGACAGAAACAGAGCGATGTTTTGAATACTTACGTTTAGCGGTAAAAGTATTTAGCGATTTGTGATGCAGGTCTTATTCATTACTTAATTTATTTTTTATTACTATAGACATTACCTATTCAATTTAGTAAGTGGAATAATGTCTTCGATTGCTATCAATATACCTACACTCTATTGTTCTCGTTTATATTTCAGGACTTATTTATATTTGGACTTGAGGAAGCATTCAGTTCTTTAAACTTGCAATAAGTAAAGAGCACCTATATTTTATAAACGTAGCCATAGACTCTATGATTAAAAAGTTTTTTTTTACTCACAAAACTCTGCTAACGACCACGCTCCAAACAGCTTAGCAAATAATTATAAGGCCTGGCTAAGCTTCCCGCTACGTAACTAACTTAATAGGTACGTACGTAGGTATACCTACTCTACTAACTTTCAGCGATTAGGTCAATTTCCAAACTAAGTACTGTGGCCCTACCACCACCTTTAACAAGGCAATCTTGTTTCAAGAAAATTTTGTTTCAAGCTTTTAATAATATTACTCGGATTCTTACCAGCCCGCGAATTTCAAAGTTTCTTACGTTTTTTGCAATTTTCATCAGGTAGAATTTTAATCAAAATATGATCGTAACATAGGTATGGGACCACCGCACGGCTTCCTATATGAAATGAAAAAATAATCACGTAAATCGGCCCAATAATCGATGACAATATTTCTGCTTTAAGAGGTGGTGGTAGGCCCCCTGAGCTCGACAGTGGTAAGTAAAAATTATGTTAAGCCTGCATAAATAATTATGAAGTAGGTATATGATGTAGACATTAAAAATGATAGTCATTTACGCTTATTAGATAACAAAGCACTATTTTCTTTCACTAAATAAATTCTCAAAAAAAGTTATTTTCCACTTTAATCGAAGCTAAAAAAACACCTATTTTCTGTACCTTAGGTATTTAGTTGTCCCGTGATTAGATAAGTGTAAGGTAGGAATCTGCTACTTTCATATATTTAGAAGATTGAGATATTTTATGTTATAAACTTAAATTGAGTATTGTATAGGCTGCGCAATGGGAGGCGGGTACGGCGCTGGGCGCGCTACGCGGGCTCACGGGGCAGGTGCGCACGGCGCGCGCTCGTGGCGGCGCCGACCTGCCACGTCGGCGCTCGCTCGCGTCCACGCTGCGAGCACTCGTCGAGCGCACGCACGACTTCACCGACTCCGCCTACACCTCGCACGAACATCGACAACGGATACTAGCCCTCGCCGAAAGAATAGCTTACGAATTAGAGAGATTAGTTGCCGTCGCTGTATCGCTGGTAAGCTACCACTGACACTTCTAATGATCATGTCGTATAAAGATTTTATTAAGTGTGCATAATTCAGGAAGAGCAAGGTGCCAACGGTACTGCGACGGCGCTGGAAAGTGCGTGCACGGGTGCGACCAGCGCCGCATCGGACCTTGAACGCGCGCTAGTCGCTGCAGCGCGCGATCAAGCGCGAGATCTCGCCCCCCTCGCTGACGAAGCGAAGAGACTCGCCTCTGACCTAGCATATATAGGTAAACAAGCAGGTATAGAGTATTGTCCCAACTAACAATTTTAACAAGTTGCATGTCCTCCAACAGCTTCTTCACCAAACACTTAATGGCTCCGTTTTAAAAGGTTTTTTATGGATTTTCTTAACACGAATCTATGAAAGCAACATAGTATTTTCCCTGCAGCAAGTTCCTGTGGTGAGAGAGAATCAGAGAGACTGCACAATATAGCCAGCCGGCTCCATGAACAATTAGATCACATTATAGAGGTAACTTCAAGAATTTTAATTTAAAATTTGTACGAATCCGTAGAATCGACATACGTGTAAGTATATATTTTAATCAACAGGTTTGCAAATTACTCAGACATATAGCTTTGTCGGAGACTCTGCAAGTGAGTGCAAAGTTTGCGGAAATAAATCTTAGGATATACGGTCCGCAAGTAGTGACGGCGGCGCGAACGCTGGCGGCGCACCCGGGCAGTGCGGCTGCGCGGGAAAACCTCGACGTGTTCGTGGACATGTGGGCGTGGCTGTTGGCAGACGCCGCGCGGCTGGCCCGCGAGCTGCTCGACCTCACGGACGACAGACCCGACAAACAGCAGTACAGCAGTTTGCCGAGGCCAGGAGTAAGTAGTGCACATACACTGAACACATACATCTTTACTTTCATTTGATTCCAGCATACGCTGATATTTTATGCAGTGGCGGCAATTGTGACTCATTCGCCAGCTCTCACAATGAAGGTATCATGTAAAGCTGGGTCGCGGCGCACTGCACTCTTTAGGGATTTATAATCTACAACTAGATCATTTATGCTAGGCTTCTGTTTAATCAATATTACAAGTTTTATTGGTTTTAATACAGAACAAATATTATAAATAGGTACATGTCATGTAGATACCTACGCAGTAGAAATTTGCGAAATGCAGTAGAAATTTGGAAAAATACAAAAAACAGGAGCCTAAATAAATGCTGTCTCAATCCTAATAAAAGCATTAATATGGTGGAAATAAATCTTCTTTTAATTAGCTCGAATTGCAAATAGTTTTGGTATTCTGTTTGAATGGACAATTCGTGCTCCGCAGATCTTTTAAGATCTATAGGTAGGTACCACGGACACAAGCACTAATATAAAACATACCTAGATAATAGCTACTCAAATCCGAAACTAACATAACATCCATATCCAAATGCGCAATTAGTATACACGTAATATTAGTTCCAATTCATTCATAGAAACACGGGACGACAAGCAAACCTCTGAAAGCAGTAAGGTTGGATTCTGACGAGCAAGCAAAGATCGCGAAGTCTGGTTTAGAAATGAAAATGATGTCCTCTGAAATGGATGCCGAGACTGAAAAATGGCAGGGCGCAGCTGCCGACGAAAACAACGATATTGTGAAGAGGTAGGGATCGCTATCACCACTCATACAAATATACATAATGATTACATATAACTTGGAATCTGAACATGACCTTCACAAATTACAGGGCAAAAAATATGTCTTCCATGGCCTTCGCTATGTACCAATTCACAAAAGGTGAAGGCCGTCTTAACACTACTCAAGACCTCTTCACACAAGCGGAATATTTCGCGGAGGAAGCCAATAGACTTTATAAAATTGTGCGACAGTTTTCTTATCAGGTAAACCAATAATAGCATGCAAAACATCCATAATTAAATGGTATATGTATGTATCTATCATATAAAATATATTTTAAGGTACCCGCGGGAGCAACAAAAAAAGAACTTCTAGAGCATCTTGATAAGGTTCCAACGTATGTGCAACAGCTACAATTCACAGTGAAAGAGCCGACGGTTGGGCGCGCAGCCACCTTCAGCAAAGTAGACAACGTTATACAGGAGACCAAACATCTTATGAACGTTATTAGTAAAGTCGTCACTACATGTTTCGATTGCGCGAACAAGGTGACCGCTCATTCCTTAAATCTATTTGACTACCTATACAATATTATATTTTTCAATTTCTTTTTCGAGCAACACATCGCACATTTTGACAGTTTAGTAAATTTTCTAGGAAATGTAAAGATTTTAGTGCATTGGAACATAATGTTCCTTAGGTACCTTTGCCGTGGGAGGCCCGTG
This sequence comes from Eupsilia transversa, assembly GCA_914767815.1. Lineage (NCBI taxonomy): Eukaryota > Metazoa > Arthropoda > Insecta > Lepidoptera > Noctuidae > Eupsilia > Eupsilia transversa. The sequence continues at coordinate 8,347,335 of OU611874.1, forward strand.
TGGGAGTGGTTAAAAGGCACCAGAGTGTTGCACCTGTTAAGTACTTTAAAGATTATATTTCATTCGTGATTGTTAGTTTCGGGAAAACGGTGAAACAGTGTGATTAAAATTACGGGATTTATTCTTGGTTGCATTCTCAATATTCCATCTTAAAGATCAATTATTTTTGAAAAATCTAAATCTAAAAAATTTGCTTCAATATCAACAAGAATAAATCTCATTAGTTTAATAGAATATTAGTTATATACATATAGTAATATAGCAGTTTAAATATGAAAAATCCCACTTTTGTTTGCTGTTTATTGTTGTATTTAATTTTATATCTTTTTTTTCCTTCCTCCATGCACCGGGTGGTTCCGTCCACGCCAGGGTCTTATTCCGCTGGACAAAGCGATAAACAAAACTTCAGCACAGACGCGGGACGACTCGGTCTGTCTCTATCTTGCACCCGCATATATCACATCATATTCATGTATCTATAAATGTGTTCCTGTGTATACGTAGTTTACCTGCGCATGTTAATAATAATCATGCCCATACGAAAATATTTCTTCATGAATACATATTTATGCTAATAACGACCTACCTCTCTCATACAAGTTTTTTTGAGCCAGCTAGAACCCGTGCTCTACGGGGAAAGCCAAAGACATTCCCACGTCGAAGATTCCCTGTTTCCTATATGTATATAAACTAGTCTTTTCGTCGTGTCCAGCCAGCCTGTCAGTTATTATTATCTCTTTATTTTTGCTTTTTTCATATCTCATTTTTCTTATGTTTATGTGTTATTTGTTACATTTATTTTCAGTATTCCCTATGTATGCCTGAGAGAGTTCCTATGCATTGGAAGCCAAATTTACAAAAAGCATCCACGTATAAGAGTGAAAATAGTGTACTGAATGGTTGAAGTAGGTATTTGTGGATTCAGAATTGTGGTTTTGTTTAACAGTTCAGTTTGTATCCAATGCAAATCATTAACAAACTGAACATTTACTAACCGTGGATTTAGTGTAGCATTGTTTGGTAACCCATAGCTATTATTAATGTTGTTGGTGTGATATTGCAATTGATAACTTATTATTATTAGATTAGCATATGTGTGGTATTTTAAGTAATCATTCACTTTTAAGTTCATAAACCGAATATGATCTTTAAGTGAATCAGTTTTATTTCCTCTTTTAAGTAATTTTGCTACAATTAATCTAATGTCAATTAAAACTAACACTCTTGGTCTCTAATTTTCATTACTTACTGGAATAACTTTTCCCCATTACAATACATGATTTCAATTTCAAAAAGTGGATTAAATGACCGCAAATTGATTCGCGAGCATGGTGTTTCTTGTAATTTTGCAAATAATATATATTGTGTATTCATTTAGATTTGTGTGAACTCTTAAGTCCATGAGACCTATTAAAAGCATATTTCACTCAGCACATTGAAATTATACTAAAGCTATATGAAAATATGCGAGTAACTGTTCTGGTCATGAGGAAGGGGACTTTTCTAGCTGGAAAATTCCCTTGCTCGTGTCACTCGTCGTTAGTGAACACTTACAATTCTGCTAACTAGTGTGTTATGATGGCAAACAGTACAACCTGGACTTCACGGGTCTGACGGCGGGCGGTGCGGCGGCTGGGGGGCGGCCGGCGCGGGACGAGGAGGGGGGCGGCGGCGTTGGCGGCGACGCCAAGCCAGGCGGCAGCAGCTCCGACACGGCCATGTGACAGTACGGCATGGGCCGGCGCGGCAAGGGCGACGCGCGCCGGACCAGGGTCAGCTTCCTCTTGTTTTAAAGACATAAACGTCTTCGAACAACTCGTCGCCTGAAGTCGGAAGAACCGGCACCGCGCTGGTACACATAAAACTGTCCTATAATGCCTATAATATATTGGACGAGCTGGATGCATCAAGTAAGACTTTGGTTAGTGATTGAGGTAACATTATCATTTGATATCATTCATGATGGTGTTACTGACAGCATCTGCAACTTATGATTAACAAGATAGGAACTCGAAAGGTGTCCGTACCTACCTATAGATTGAGAAGTCATTTCTGATATTCATATATGCGGATACTACCAACAAATTAGCCGATTTTGTGGGCTAAATCCAGGAATTTGTAGAAAAACCCATTTTTAAGAATCCTAAAACGGCCTGTAACTTTTTAAGGGTTTTATTACAAATTCTCAATTCAAACATCTCAATTGAGGAGCTACCTTAGAATTAGAAAATTTGCCGAGGGGTATTTTTCAAAATATACCTAGTATGATTTAATATTATCTGTACCTGCAACGAAATTGGGCTTTGTACTACTGAATTTGAGCTATGATTATCGCTCCTCAATGCATACCTAATCCCATATTTATATACCTACACCGCGCTATTTATCGGAAAGTCAGTAAACCAATTAAAACACATTTAAGGAGAATGGGCAACAAGCTATGGGTATCTGCCCTAAGGCCTAAAAGCCATAATTTATATACCAATGGAAAGAGCTATCCAAGGAGAATATTTCCTAGGTACTTACTTACACGTCTTTTAACAAATTGGTAGTCCGTTTGGAGTTAACAACTTCTATATTTTTTTGTTCGTTTGGAGCCCTAAAAGTAACTAATTAGAATACGTCTTACGTAAAAATGTAACTTTTACTAAACAATGACTTTTTATTACTTTAAATAATCATCAAACATATGATAAGGTGGCTCGTCAATTCAGACGTTTGAATTGAGCAGCTACCTTAAATCGGGCACTTTTGATTTGGCCTAAAATATCGGCTAATTTACTACGAAATATTAGTATGCAGTAGGTAGGATCGTTAAGGACACCTAGAAAGATAGCGAATTAAAAGAAATATTTAGGAGACAAAATGAGGCGTATACACAACGAATGGCATTCTGTACAGCTTTATGTTCTTCTAGTGCGGTACCGGTACTAAGGACCACATGAAATTATGTGTAACTGATTAAAAATGCCTAAAATAACGTAGTTACGTGTTATTCCGTGTGGTACTTGAACACCGACAAACCTTGCTAACAAATGATTATAACTCGCATAAAAAAGCAGTCATTAATTAATCGTTTGTAGCAATTTAATTAATAATAAGATGGACAGTACGATATACAAAGTAAGTTTCTGCAGAGCACTTGCGACACACAAAGCGTCTTCTCAACTCAACTCTTATGCTCGTTTTCAGTATCACTAGGAAACAGCTTATATATAAACGCTTATAAAAGCGCACTGTTGACTTTCATCGCTCGGTTCCGAACCGGCAGTTGAAAATTCAACAGTGCGTTAATATTTAGGCGTCCATTTTCAGTTTCCTAGTGTTAGTAAAAACGCGCATCAGTATTTTTACTCTTAAATGCTAGATCGCAAGCGTGCGGACGCAACGCATTTGGCTGTGGATCGAAAGTAATAAATATATTATAAGATAAAACTTACTATAATCAGGGCCTTCAATGTTAACACCACAATATTTACTTATATTTTTTCTCAAACATAGTTTCCAGTGCTATTAACTTATTGATAGAGTAGAAAGGCATATACAGACAGTCGCAGTCATAGGTATTATGAATAATGCCTCGAATAGAACAATTTGTGATCAATAATTAAGAAGAGTGAAATCGTACAATAAATATAATACTTGTTACACTTGCATAATGTTACACATTGTTACAATTAATACGTAAACAACACAGAGAAGCCTATTTTTTTAAGTTTCCCTCTGTTAAGCCTGTTATAATAAGTACTTCTAACCCTACTAACTTTTATCTACTTATATGTAATATACCTATACTGGTCCTTCACTTTTGTTTACACCTAAGCTACCTACTTCTCTGCGCACCCTACTGCACTTTCCGTGGTCCTGTTGCACTTTGTTTTGCGTTATGCACGGCAGCTTCTCTCTTTCGTTTGGCATCGATGGCGACATTATTTTCAGAACATGCTACTTTACCACATATACTTCAGAACGACACAGTGTTACTCTTGCATTCGATGTTATCTCATTCTTAGTCATTTCTCTTTTAACGACTTCGTGTACAAACATTAGAATACCTACGGTCATATTGACATTACTTGAGCAGGCTGCGCGTGCGGCTGTATACATTGCATGATTGTGAAGCGGAACAAATAGGTAGATGTGTGTTGCATGTGTGTACCGTGGTTAATGGATGTCGTACGTCATCTTTCCGACGGGGAGGATGTTTAATGTTAAGATGAATGGAAATTGACTCTGGTGGTTGCTCCAGCAACTCCCTCGTCGCCCAGAAACGCAGTGTTATATAGACCCTCGGCCGATGAGCCGCGCCGGCGCAGAACGCAGGCACTCGTTGGCGACCGCTCATGCATGCTGCAACGTGTTCAGGGCTGGCATTGCATGGAGACGCGCATCGCCCGGCATGCCTGCGACACCGCTGATCAACAAATATGTGACGGCAATAATGAACATATCAGTTTGTAGGACATAGTTTCTATTGCCTACAGACGAACGACAAAGTCGTTATTTAGTCTTAAGAGCTTTATTATTATAGAGAAACAGAGAAGAAATATGAGCGTGCTTACCTCTACGGTCAGTTCAATAGTTTATATATTTACCTAGATGAAAGATTTTCCAATAGAAAAAACAGAAAGCATAATAATCTTGGGATGTTCAATGAAACTTATGTAAGTGTCTACTTACCCACTCAAGTTGTTGCAATGAGGGTTTGCATGAACATTCACGCCACCACTTGGTGCCAGTTTGACAAGAGGTCTTCCATTTCGTTAATGAATTTATATGATGACGTTCATCATTCAGTCACGACTAAATAAAATGTAGGCGCTTTGTCACTTTTGCCAGGTGCACGGAGCTGACGTGTCAGTGCTGCCACCTGGTGAACGTCATTTCAGAAAACCCTCATTTCCGCACAATAAAAATTAAATGCTGTTGGTAAGCGCATCACTTGAGAACGGCTAGTCCGATTTGGCAATTTTTTGTTTTAAACTGTTCGTAATAGTTCGAATCAGGTTCTAACGGAAAAAAATGACAGCTACCAGTAAAATTGAAAAATTCGGAAAAATCTAATGAGCATTTTCTATGGGAAATTTGTATGAATTATTGAAATTAATTATGTGTATTTATAGTAACAAATTATAGTTCTTCCGATGTCCTCCACCTAATGAAGGTAGGTACAGCACGAATACACTCCTGTGTTAGAACAGGTCTACTATTACTTAATACGTATAAATAATTGACGCAATATTACGTATGTAAGTAGTTGTTAAGACAGCCGCAAGTTATTCATTACTTCACTGTACTACGCGTAGTGTACTACCGCTTGGCCACCGCTACGACCGTCTCACTGTGTGCTTCTCGCCGACACAACGGTGCCTGTCTTCTGTGCTCGTCCTCACGCTATACCGGTCTATATAACACTTCGCTTGTTTCACACATACTTTAGCTTTACTCTTCTAAACTTACAACGTGAACGATGTTGGCTTTCGTATTATCTATAGTTATATCTAACGAAATTGTTATCTAATACGATACTGACTACTTTAACTAATCTTTAAATCTTGTTTATTGCCTTCTTAGTTACTTAATAGTACTTAATGTATTAATCTAGAATACTAATAATTATGTATAAGTCAGTTTCAATTGTAATAAGAGATGATTAGATTAGTTACCACAATGTTATAACTAATGTAAAGAGCTTGATGAAGCTTTATAAAGAAAGAGTTGTGAATCGAACTTGTGGCCACGTAACGTTAGAAACAAAGATTAGCGTAAACTGCTTTGACTGTTAATAACAATTAAGTTTATTAAGGTTTTTCACTAAGTTTAGTGGAGTAACATGTTTATTGATTCATGGGCTATAAATTAATTATATACAAACATATTGCTTTTATACAAATTATAAGATAAAATGGTTGCGAATGCTCTAGGCAGGGCTGTTATGATATTTAAATTAAAGCTGATTGGCTTTATTGTATTGCTAAATGCGTATAGCAGAATCGATTGTCATTTTTGTACGTCGTCGTCATTCATGAATGAATTGTGCCAAAACAATTCTGCATGAGGCATTATAATAGATACGCAACTGATCATCAAACTGAACCCTGTATGAGTCTAAACATGAATCCCAATTTCGAACGTTCGTCGGTCCACACTGAGTGATATGGAGAAGCCCGCCGCCTCACTACAGTTAACAGTCACTGCTTACATCACGGTCATTTCATGGTATAAAGTTAACGAATACATGGTATAATTTATGAATCATAGTATCATGGGAGTACATACGTATATTGTAGGTGAATACAATAGCTGTGCCATTGTGCCTCCTCGCTTAGACTTTAGCGTTTAGCTAATTAGCACCGTTACCGAAATTTTCAACGAGAATTCTTTATCATAAAATAATAGTGAATAACACGATAATGAATGGTCATCACAATAACGATATGATAATTTATCGGTTAGTATATAAGTAGAGTTTAGCGATACAGTGATTTGTGATATTACAAGATACTTATCGAGATTTAGTACAACGTCCTATAATTTCAACGTTTTTATAGTAAATTAACTTTAGTAACACGAAAGAACACCAAAATAGTAACCATAAATACTAAATAATTATGTACTTATAGTTAAGATATAATATAGACAAGGTATAATATAATAGATCAGAACTTCGACGGAGACCTTAGCAGGAATTCGTCTATTTAATTAGATATAGTAGGATACATGCTGAATTTGAGATTGCCTACGGCTATATGCGCATCACTTAGCAGAAGTCATTGGTTTCAAGCGCGATACAATTAGTTAATAGTGAACGAATGGCCTGAGATGTAAACTGTTTGACCTACCTCGACGCTGAGCAATCTAACGCAAGGAGACAATTTAGGTATAAGGGAACATTATGAAATATTATTTGCACTTCAAATAACGTAGTTACATTCTTAGAAGTGGCTATATTTTCCAAATTTAATCATTAAATATGGAATACCTAATCTAATAAAAACTGAGCTTCCGAAAGTTGAATGCCTAATTCATTATCACGGCTATGTAAGGCGCGAATACAATAAATAATTAACTGCAATACTATATGAATACAACAGTCTAACTTAATAAATAATAATCCATATACCTACACATATTAAGACGTCATATAACACACATAAAATGATGTGCAAAGTACTTAGTTATAATAACTACAAAATATTTTTTCTATTATTCTCTTACATGTAATGTGTAAATTGATTACCCTGAAGGAGTAAAACCCCGATAAAATGAATAGGTAATGTAAATAAATTAATTTTGATAGAATTAAATTCAGTGAAGAGATGTCATAGTTAAAACACGTATCGTCGGATATTTTAAATTAACTTAATGTTACTTTGTGTATAAAGATTGTATTGTCGATAAACTGTTGTGATTGTTATAATATATTTGAAGTTGCATTTTCATTATTATAAGTAGAAGTATATTTTCCATAGTGCTGCCAAAGATATTTAATAATATATCTAGATGTAGTAACGTTGTTTACATAACAGAATATTTTGAGGTTGTTCGTGAATTTATGAATTGTATTTTGATGTGGTCGACGAATGTAATAACACTGTGTACGTGATCTATTACATCACCAAATAAAAAAAGAATTCATACGAGAATCTGTGTTTCATTACGACTTCCCACTCCTACTTGATGCTATGGTCAGGTAGTGTGAATGTTTTAAATAAAACGATCTACTCCTATATATTACGTATTTATTTATATTTATTCAAAGGTACAATATATTACATCGTCTGAACTTCCTCTCCCAACTCTCATCACAAGTCCATCGTAATGACTAAGCAAAAGATGTGTATGGTAGCGGGCCGTAACCCTACACAAAATACAAAATTAAGCATAATCTTATCACCTAAAGTACTAAATTTAACGCGGAAGTCAATACTGTAGTGGAGGAAATAATACAAATTTATTTAAACATCGCATGCTGATTAAATAAAGATTATGCATGTGTCATAAATAACGCGTCATTTAGTAACATAACCTGATAATATATATTTTGCTCGTAAGATAATAATAACTAAACAAAATATTTACATAACCTAAAAAAAGCTAACTGATAAGCGGTATAATGTTGAATATGAGGCTTAAGAAGATATTAAAACAAGAGTAACTTTATAGCATGTATTGAAGTCGATCCAAAAATCTTATGCAACTTTGACAATATAATGAATATACATAGATTGTTTATAATACTATTTCGTTCCATGCGTTCCTCAATTTCTGTTGGTGAGAGATCCTTACATCATTCCCTTACTCGTTACTATAAAGAAACGCTAACAACTAGCTACAGCTAGATTCTATTTCACAACTGAGCTATGAGCATATTTTAATATCACTAAGCACAATATAACTTTGTACAGTTATAACACGCCGTGCGAATCAAACCTCCGACAGGTGTATGAATGCACCGGTTACTCCGAAATCGTATTACACTTTTAGTAATGTTATACAAGTAAAAAATATGTCTTGTCTAATTCATCTTAAAATTTTGAATGGTGTATTACTGAATGCGAACTTTTAGAATAGCTACGGTATTCTCTCTCTACTTTTGAATATAACTGAAAAAAGCGGTAAACAATTCTCAAATATTATAATTTTTTAACTAGTTTATGCCCGCGGCATGGTCATGGTCTGTCCGTATGTCAAATTTCGTCCAAATCCGTTCCACCGCCAAGGCGTGAAAAGGCAACAAACAGATTTTTGCATTTATAATATTAATTAGTATAGATTTTATTATGCTATATTTATCAGTAAAGATAAAGATTTAGTGCCTATGTTAAATACCCAGATATTGAGCTGAATCGATAACTTTTGATTGAGTTGTCTATCTAGTGTTACTCAACATACATATAATATAATAAATACAGAAATTCATGACACATTCGTCTTTAACTAAAGTATACCATTATTATAAGCTATTTGGCATCTTTATGGACGTAAATGTCTACTCATAAGCTGTAATATTGTTTGTGCTAAATCCAACGCTGCAAGCAGCTAAACAGTTTCAAACACCAAAAATAATAAATAATCATAAAAATATGTATGTTTTACAAAATCCTTTGGAAACACAGAAGTATAAAATTAGGCCTCACTTATCATAATAAATGCTTTGTCATGGAAAAGTCTTATAAATAAAATACATACAAAAGTAATCTCATAAAATGTAGACTCATGGTAAATTTTGTATTAACTTCCTCAACGCATGTCAGTTACAAAGTTATAACATCCTGTAGTCTTCATTAATCGTTGTTTCATTATGCTAAGCCCATAGAACTATAACTTACTAATTAGTTAAGTGCGCCGTCCTTATTATATAACTATTCCAGTTGCGACACTCTTAAAAGACCAATCTGCAAATGACGTAAAAAATCTCAATACGTGACGTAAAATTACAAGAATATAGTAAATTACAATATTTTTGGCAAACATCAAAACATTTTCAAGTGAGGTTCAGTGGCACACCCTTTTACTTATTTGCGTTAGTTTTATTTACTTGGTTTTGTGTTTTATTCGATTACCAATAATTTTGAACAAACTTTATTAGAAGTAAAAAAAGACATGTAATAACCCATATAGAAACGGAACAGTCACCAAAAGAGTGATTTAGTCACAGAGAAACCTCAATATACAAAGTACTAGTTGAAGTAGAGTAATTAGTGAGACAAACTCTTATTGTGAACACACATTGCTGAACAGAAGACATAAAGCAATTTTCACTTGACAAATACTTGTGTTTACGACAGTACAGTTACTCGTCACAACACTAAAAAATGGCACTATTATAACCCAGAATTAGGTTGACAAATAAAAAAATATGTAACAAATCTCGCTACCCAAAGTCATTTCCAGATTTTAAATACAATCAATTATGAATTCTGTGTCTCAAACAATTTATATCACGCTATGTACAGTCAGTCCCAATAAACTGAGGGCTTGTCAATATTCTAGCAATCAGAAGAATTTAAGTATCTATTTTACAAGGAGAATAGAGTTAAAATACGTAAAGTATTATGTTTGAAGAGTCACAGTAATCATAGACATAATTAAATTTATCGAGTATGTTTTCTTATTAAACAGGAGCCCGCTAGAATGCGGTCGGAATCTCATTTAGCACAAGAGTCATGCTATAGAAGATCATCGATCGAAGCTACTCGGGTAATTCGGTACTGACGAATAATAAAAGGCAGAACGCCAAGGCATGTTTCGTTATTTTAACATTTAAAACGCGATATTAGGAATCAAAGTTCTATTTGTACTCGGACCTGGTTTCGATATGTAAGCACTGTGACCGAGGGAACCGACACTCGACCGATGATAGGCGCCGATGCGCCGCGAGGTTAGTTACGCGTAAGTAACGGTGGGTGCGAGGCCGACGAGACCGTGGTCGAGTTTAAAACAAACCTTTCTTTTTCTTGTCCTTCTTATCCTTGCCGTCGACAGTCCTGAAAGATGAATAGGCGTAGGTTAGATACTAAAAATCTGTCATTACAAAAAATATATCCATGATTATTCCTGTTGAGAAAGAGCTTTGTCAGAGGGTTGTATGTCAGTCGTATTCATGTTTGTAAAATGCTTCAACAACAGGCCCTTTTTTTTGGGTGGGAAATCATCAAATAATTTCTCCCGCTCTGGGCGGAGCGGGAGGGCGTGTCAGACTCTTACTGACTAAAACCCACCCGTGTTCCTTCAATTGCCTGTGTTGCCAAGGGCCACGGTATCCCTTTCGGATTTTCCCGCAACCCCAGCAATGTGTGACACCTGGTTTGAACGTTTTCGTATTTAGTCGAGTAATAATAAAGTACGATTTACACGAACCGGCGCGCGGCGGCTGGCACCAGAGCGCATTTTACAATGTTTTATAGGAAATTAAAGCGTTTATGTAGTAGTTAAACTAGGAACGCGGTGAGGAACACGCGCATGTCGCGGTAAACGGTCGGCTCCTCGTGTACGCGGACGGCTGCGTTCGGCTGCCATCACGTTTGGTCTGCTTCATTCGGCTACTGATTCTACTCATTCAAATCGCTACTTGTCGTTCTAGTCGTGATAGCGTGCCGGGTTCCAGCGGATTTCAGCAGTCAGGCGGAAGCAGTCTGCGCCGCGCAAGCTGGCAAGTTAGCTGGAGCCGCGTGCGCGCACGCTTGCGACGACGCGCTCCGGCGCAGCCCGGCCAGTGTAAATCGTAGTTTAGTGTCTTACCACATCACTTAAACGTATGTGCATTACTAGTTTCCTGTCCATACTCAGCCATTTCACCAGTCACTTGCTACACAAGCGGATGCTTGTCCAGAATCCTCTTAGGACCAGGATGAGTGTGCCCCGAGCAAAATATTGTTCCTATCGAGATTTGGATTTGTCAATTACCTATATCTATACTTACTATAATAATATTATAAAGCGGTAAAAATTGTTTGTTTGTTTGTAAGTTTGTATGTAGGGTTAATCTCTGGAACTACCAGTCAGATTTAATAAAATCTTTTTGCATTGGATAGCCCAATTCTTGAGGAAGGTTATAGGCTATGTAACATCACGCTACAACCCTTAGGAGCCGAGTAATAAGAAAAAAAAATCAGAAAGAACGCTAAGTGAAAACGAAGTAACAGCGGGCGGGCAATAGGATGCGACACGGTGGGTCGGGGGCCGGAATTTCACGCGGACGAAGTCGCGGGCAGAAGCTAGTAAATAACAATTAGTGCCTAATGTCGTGGAAATGTGCCACAATGTTTAAAGGCCAATGCTTTATACATTTCGTAGAAATTGATTTACTTAGCAAATAAAATGCACAACCCCGAACAAGTGTTGTCATGAAGAAGCATTTGTAAACACGCGTCTTAGGGCGTACCGATTTTATAAGCCCTAGCGAGACGCCTCAATTTTTTTTAAGCAATACCACAGTATCTGGTTAGCAAAAACCAAGAGACAGGATGTTGACGAGTTGCCAAGTAGAAAAAAGTAGAACAGGACGTACTCCTTGCTGTTGGCCTCGAGCGAGCGGCGGCGCAGGTCGTCCAGCGACAGGCCGGTGTCGCGCTCCCAGGCGGCGCGCTCGGCGTGCAGCGCGCGCGTGCGCTCGTCCAGCTCGCGCGCCTGCGCCTCCAGCGCGCGCCGCGTGGCCTCGTGCCGCCGCGCCAGCTCCGCCTCCGACTCCTTCAACTTGGCGCGCTTCTCGCGGACCTTCATCTCGAATACCTGGAGATAATACCCGCAATATTGTAAGGCCCGGTATACACCACACGCCCTACTTATAAATCGACAATAATAAAGGCCTTTATAAGAGTTAAGCGACGGAGCAAAATTTGATATTGTATGAATGTGAAGCACACTCTTGCAAAAGACAGATGACGGAAATGCGTACTGGCTGACCAATCACACACCTTCGCATTGCAACATCAATAATTGCGTTAAAATAACTATTTGAAGATTGAATATTGCTACCCTATTCGTCAGAATTTGAAATATCTAATAAGTAGGAATAATGATTCACTACGAAATATTTTTCGTTGACTTTTTTAAGCTCAATGCAGCTCCATGCGGCTCAAAGGCGTCGAAATTATGTGTATGCTCACTAATAGTCGCTAAGGACACACTTCCAATTTATTTAAGTGATTGCAATGGGCCATGATTATCCGCATGTGTTTAGAATTCTTATTAAAAAGGAAATCCCGTTAAAACTGCCTGTGCATTCAACTTTCTTTCTCAAAGTTTGTGTTATGTTAAAACACACAAAAACTTAAGAATCAATAGCGTTTCTTAGAACTATGAGTAGTTAACATCAGGCCAACTGCCAAATAGTAAAATATGCAATTTTTATGTTATGAAATATTGTCTTTGATAGAGTACTAACCTGTTCCATTTCGCTTTCCATTTTCTTCATCTTAAGATCATGTTCTCGCTTTTCTTCCTCCATTTGAGCCAAAGGATTCCTGGGAACAAATATTGCCATTTGAAACTATCTCAATAACCACTGAGAACATAATGGGAAGAATGAGAAAATCTTCAATAAAACGAGTTAAGTAGATAATTTGAAAATAAAAGAAGTATCAAAATAATTCCATGCAAAAACTAGGAGAGTGTAATTAACTTTAAAAAGTGGAGGAAAGTTCGTAATGGACGGATTTTCATGAGATTTTTTCATTTTTTTTGTAGTCCGTAGTGGTAAGTTTGTCTCTTCATAATAGTATTGGTTTCCATTGATTCAACTCAGAAATGTGGCAGAAATCAAACTGATTGTATCTCAAACTTGTAACAGGATTTCATAAGAATACGATTTGACAGAAGATATCCGAAGTCGAATTTCAAGTTACTCAAAAAAGGCTATGGGAAAATCTAAAACAAATGCAGTCGGCGTCGAATTTTGTTTTTTAACATTGTTCCCCTCACCTCTAGGAAATCAACAAAAAGTCCCATGAAAATCTGACCACTATAAACTTCGTTCCACTTTAAAGTATTTTTGGTCTACTTGCATTCGACTAAACGGGCCAACAAGAAAAGGGGCAGCACCCAAAAGTATACTATAATTTATTTCCTTTCATAATACATATTCATATCATGTCTCAACGAAATATCACATCAATAGATACTTTTAAAGGCAAAGGAGGGCAAAGCGCTGTGTGAAATGTGGGACACAGTTGACAAGTCACGTTTAAACGACGGCCAATTCGCCTAGTCCAATTTATCAATTGGGTTTAGTTGACGAGAGCAATTTCTTCGTTTCTAGAATCAGGATGAAGTTATTTTACATGCCAGATGAATTTACACATTGAGTTATATCCGCTGAAGTAAGTTGGTATGTTATAAAGCTGACAAAATCAAAGCGAAAACATGCATGTCACCAAAACCCATGTCTACATACATACATACTTAAACTACTCTTTTAAATATTTAATAACCGCTTGTAAGCTTAAACTTCATCTAACTGAAACCTTATATACGTCGGAGAGGAGAGGAGACAGATGATCTATCAAAGTTTAAGCTTCCAGGCTTAAGAGAACAAAGCATGGGACAAAGGAAAAATCAATCAGTTCTGTGATCTCAAAAACACTTCCGGCGAAATATCGCCTTTATAATATTTTAAAATCATTTTTGAGAATTAGTATCAAAAACTGAATGTTCGAGGACAGATGGCCAAAACAAATAACACCGTGCTATGTTTACAAGCTGCAGTTATGAAAATACGTCGGACGTGACGGGACTTACCAAACGGTCATGAAACTGTTCATCAATCCTTGCGGGCACAAACTGAACCAACACAACCAGAGTTAACCACACGCGGCTGTGCCCCGCAAACACTTCACAGTGGCATAAGTAACAAACACAACAATTACACAAAGAAGCGAAAATGCGACATTTAACAAATAACCGACTATTGCATAAAATTGTCGTTCCAAACGCATACGCATTAATGTGCTGTGTACTTAACGGACAAAAAAGACGAAGTTATTTGCTTTTTAGATGCCGTGTGATGTAAGCTTTCGTTACGGTCGAAAGACGGTTTACAAGACATTCATGTACCTATTACACATATTAATGCTGAGAAATCAGTATGCAGCCGAGTGTAACGCACGCAAATTGGTTGCAGTCATCATTATTTGAACACAACGAATATAATGAGGAATAAATTGTTATTAATGCCACTGTGTAAGCGCGTGAACTGCAAGTTATTATGATATATGATACTTTTCATGGTTATTAAAAAAAAAAACATGAAACAATGATTATGACAGACATTAACATCGAAGTATATGTTACACTAGAACCGCACATCCAAACCTTGATCGTGTTCGACGCGCGGAGCGGTGGGGGCTTTTGTTATCATGGAGAAGAAAATCATTCTCACGCCGCCACATTTCTGTTTCTTGGATGCGACGAGACGGTTACATAAATAGCTTTTCAGTTCAACTAATTTATTTTTTAATCCATTAGCGATACAGTTTTGAGATTTGTGTAGGAATACCTCATTTATACCTTTGTGCAACCCTTTGCAAACCAATTACAAAAAAAAAACAATTTTGGGAAAAAATACTTTTCGATACAGGATGGATTCGGACGGACAGTAACTACGTGCAGGTACCTGAACTGTTACAGCTTTGAGTAATTGCTTACAGGTTATAGGCATACACAGATTTAAAAAAATGGCAATTTATACAAAAACTTTTTGATAAAAATCGACCCTGTTTGTCATATCAATCAAAAAACTCTAGCGGACCAACCGAATTTAAAGTACTAGAATTGTCATAAATCGCAAAAAAACTTTTCTCATACATACGTAGTAGTCTATCATTATCATTCATTACGTCCACTTCATTTTAAAGATTTCTGTAATATTATTTATCTTATGAGAATCAGGATCGATTGACATCTAAATAATTTTTTGTGTGAATTGTCTATTTTACTTGCTGACTGTTATTTCTTTTTCAAAATCTGTGAATGTAGTTAGCGTTAATCAAATAATAAAGGACAGTCTGTTCAGAACATTTTCTTGTAGCTACAGCCGTAATCCACCACCGTCCGAATATCCAGCCTGTACATTTTAAAATAGTGGTTTTTAATAAAAACGTATAATACCTAAACATAAGATGATATGCATACAAAACTGTGACTACATCGCAAATTACACTTAGTGTGTGACAGTAATTATGGCGACAATGGACTTGCCAATGGTGTTTTAATTTTGCTTATACGTACATGTATAGGCTAAATAATTATGCAATCTATATATAATTAAGTTTTATTGTGTCATTAGTTCATAACTTACAATATGGGTTTCATATAAGTTTACAAACACACACAAGTTCAATAATAACTGTTTTGAGTTCGTAATGCAATAAAATGCGGTTTGCACGTAGGTGCGGATTCGGAACCGCAGTTGTATGGAACAAGAACATTGTTTGGATGTGCGGTTGTAGTGTAACATATACTTCAATGATTGACAATTAATATTTCATTTCTGCATGCCCAAGCACAGAACGTTCAATAATGAAAGAATATCAATGCAGAGCTATTTAATAAAATCTAAAATATTAAAAATAAAATAAAACTCTGTAGCACACAACTGCGACAGTATAGAAGAATGTTGAAGGTGACCAGACATGCAGCAATGAAGAAACAATAAAATAAATCAGTCAAAGAACGTTTCAATTGTTAGTAAAATGGTATAATAGTTGATGGAATTCCAAAAATAAGTCTGGTCACCTTAAATGCGGTGACAGCAGTAATAAAATAAACAAATGTTAGAACATCGTTAAACAGACGTTCCAGCAACCCTGTCTACTTAGGTTGTTAGGTCTAATCATGCCTGTTTCAAGATATTATTGGAAAGATCTACTGACACCAGAGAAACAGGTAAAACTTGGTTCAAAAAAAGTTAGTTTGTTAGCACTATTGTAATGAGTTTATAACATGGAGAGCGGAATGAGGCGACAGATTAGCAACGTTCGTCTTACTTGTTGGAGTTGATCCTGTGCGGTTTGCCGTCGTGCGAGAGGCCAGCCAGTTTGCGGCAGCGGTAGTTCTCGTAGTGTACTGAGCTTGTCACGTCCTTCAGGTCTTGAAGATGCGTCCTTATTACCATATTGCGCAGCGCCAAGAAGTCGCAATGTTCCAGGTTCTCAACTATAAACGAACAGTCAAAATATTTAAGTTTCTGTGCCAGTTTCAAGTCAGAACATGTTAATGAGCTGTGGGCCAGAATAATACTTCAAGGAGACTAACTAAGAAGAAAATGGCAGAACCGAACTGGATGAAACAAATAAATTGCCACATTAGCCATGGAGTGAAAGAGCTGGAAGCCATGGCTTTTGCCCATCAGTGAGAAGAGGAGGTTGACAGGTTGTTGTCTGGTGGACCACTGCCCGACCGACGGTTAATGGTTGTATAAATGCTATTCGCGAGGTTAACATTACTTTCGCGATGCAGGATTTGCGTGACGTCAGGTGTAATGCGTAATTCGCATTTTACATTGTAGATGCAGCCATAGCAGTACCAGCGTAACTGAGTCAGTTTTGACAGGAGGTATCATAAAGTGACATTATTGTTATTTGAGGCATTATTGCTAGTGTGTCGTGTAGTGAGGCGTGGCGTACCCTCGGCGACGCCCCAGGGGTACTTGCGGCCGCGCACGCGCCGCGTGTCGCTCTCGATGACGGTGTTGGCGCCCACCACGGCGAAGGGCACGCGCGTGCGCAGCGAGCGCGCCGCCTCCGCTGCCTCGCCCTCCTCGCCCGTGCTCTCCGGGAAGTCGTAGATCTTGATCTTGTGCTGACTTATCTCTTTCATTATCTGTAGTACGAGTGGTATAGAGCTAATAATTATCCCGAAGGAAACAAAAAATATTTCACTGTCGTTGTTGTTCGCCATCGTTTCTTCGTTTTTAAACTTGATATAGTGCTCACAGATGATATTTAGATTTCGAGAAACGAGACTAAAGGAACTCAAACAAGTCCGCTTCGTCCTACTTACCTGTTCTTTGAAATCTTTGCATTCTTCCGGGGTCATGGTGTCGGCCTTGGCGATGACCGGTATGATGTTGACCTTGTCGCCGAGCCGCTGCATGAACTCGACGTCGAGCGGCTTGAGCCCGTGGCCGCTGGGCGCGATGAAGTACAAGCAGCAGTGCACGCGCGTGTCCGGCGGCGCCGCCTTGCGCGTCACACGGGACTCCGCGTTCAGAAACTCTTCATACTTCGACTCAACGAAGTCGATGATAGGTTGCCAACTACAATGACAAAATTGATCTCATCAATACTAATGAAAGTCAAGAATGAAGAAATATTATCGCTAATAACGAAATCAATCTACTGAGTGTTCAGCAAAAAAATGCCATCAATCATTATTATTTGTTTAGAGCACTTCGTCGAACAATTTTCGCGTGTTGGGTAATTCACGTCAATATTATTGCATGCAGAGAGGATGTTTTGAATTACGCACCAATTACTGTTGTCGACTGCATCGCCGAAGCCCGGTGTGTCGACGATCGTAAGTGTGAGATTGACTCCGTTCTCTTTGAGGATCACCACGCTGGTCTCCACACCCACCGTCTTCTTGACGCGTAGCGAAGGGCCCGGGTGCTTGTCCCGGTCGTACACGTCCGTCAGAAACAATGAGTTTATTAACGTTGACTTGCCCAAACCAGTTTCACCTAAAAATAAAATGTTGTACATAAACAATCTTAATTTCCAAGAAGGATGCATATTAACGGAGTGACTAATGTGCACATTCCAAAATTTTATTCTTATCTTAACTGTCAAATATTACTTAAGGTCAGGGTTTTCTATATCAGGAATTGTGGGAGACCTTTGCCCAGCAACGGGACATTTACAAGATAGCAAAAAAACACAGTTAAAGAGCAAAATACTGGAATATTATTGCAATGAACTATGACTTACCAACAACCATTAGCGTGAATTCAAATCCTTTTTTCACTGCCTTTCTGTATACTTGATTTGGTAGGTTTGCAAATCCGACATATCCATCTAATTCTTTGGTTTTTGGCTTTTCTAATTTAGGTAATTCCGGTTTTGGCGCGACTGGTGGGTGGTCAGGTTTCTGAAAATTAACAGAAGGCATTATGTAGTTACAAGTCGTGGGTTCGATGGGAATACCCTACGGCAAAAATGACAAACTTCGAAACAAACTTTCCTCCCCTATTTAATCCCTTTAGAGGATGAATTTTCAAAAATAATTACTTAGTGCTCGCTTTCGTTATTATTATGACGAACTCTTGTGCAACATTACATGCTTCTAGACCGAGCGGCAAGCTTTGCGTTGTCGTATAGAAGATATGACATAGATTTAGTAATAAAATAACATATACTCCTCCTGTTTTACTATGAGTGCTCGCTTATAACGAACACTGTTATGAGATGCTGATCGTCGGTGATTGTTTGCAATTTATTACTACCGTGGCGAAATAGGTAGGTAAATACTAATTTCTTCATAGGTAATCCATAATCCATGTGTAATAGAAAACTAGGAAGTGTAGTTAGAAAAGTTATCGATCAAAGAAGAACATCAACACAGCCAGGCTCTACTAATAATAATTGAGCATCGCCAAATAACTGTTCGGCAGTAAACAGTCGATATGGAACGGTTTATAAGGCAGGAAGAGGAAACATTAACGCGTGCTCACTGAGCTCACCGAGTTTGCCGAATGTTTATTCAAGTGCGCGGGTCGCGGTGACATTCTTACGGTGTAGCGGTCGTCATTCATTGCATCGGCGCATTTCTAGTGGTCGCCACTGTTGAGTCTGGCTTTCAACAGTTGCAGTAGTTGGTAATAGTTAAGCGGCCTTGTCCCCAGCCTTACCTTGATAATGTTTTCTGTACTCCTGAGTGGGGCCGGGCCGCCGGGAGGCGCTGTGGTGGGCACGGGAGGCGCAGGGGTAGGGGGCGGCGCCGAGCTTGGAGGCTTGCTCGTGTCCACGGACACGCTGTTGCTGAGCTTGTTGAGGGTCCCGTTAGACTCGTGGTGGTTGTTCTCGAGCTGGTCGGGCAGCGTGGCGGCGCGCTTGGCCAGGGCATCCTTCAGCGCGGAAGGAGGTGCGGGCGGCGCCCCTGCCGGCGGGCCCGTCGTGCTCACACCACCGCCACTCGCAGAGTCCGACTTGAAGAACAATTCGCGTTTACTTTGTAACTGGAAACAAACAGAATAATTGTCTATAAGTATAATGTCTTATTTAAAAGGTGTTCGGCAATAAGTACTGAGGGCTTAAGACGTATATTAATAAGCAAACATGATACAATGCTTAGGAATGGTACAATAGAATCAATCGATAGAAGAATAAAAGAAATTCTATTCTAGTCGTAATAGTTAATAGAATATTATTAGTACCTAGTTACTAGAATATCGTAGATGCAACAAGAATGTCTTGTGCCGACTGACGACTACCCATTTTGCTAACACTACAAGACCTTTCTAGTTATCTTTTGAGTTTAAAAAAAGAGAGTAAGTAAACACAAATGATCGTATCGTAATTATTACCGAACAGAATTCACGTTTCATATATGTTACTAGTGTGCTGTGTGCACACTCGACTCGCGCGAATAATACCGCCTCGCCTCGAGTGTAATGATCAACAAACACACGTTTCATACGACGTTTTTCAACACATTTGCGAGGAAAAAACAGACTTTTTGTAAGGACTTATGCTCCAATAACGTAATTATATTGATGATACATGTAGATTTATAAAGGCTCGTGCAGACAGGCGCCATTGTCGCCGGCGCGACAATTGTCGCGCGCCACCTGTCGCGCCGGTCTGCACGAGAGGTAAAGTTCAGCTGACCTTTGTTGCCAGGTACTGACTATCCGGAGCTTCTTTTAAAATAAGTTTAATTTAATTGAATGAATGTTTTTATATGTTTGCATTGTTATTTTTAACGTCGATGTGTGAAAATACTTTAGATCAGAGATACTTTTGTAATGTAACGTTAAATATTTTCTTACTCAATTTTGCATCTTTTGAAAACTAAAAAAAAAATTGCATCAACTTAACTTTTTATTTAAGTACAATTTTCATTAAATTTTATTTAAAAAAAGTTTTTTGCTTAAGGGCCTACTGGACGTCAATAACTTAATCGTAATAGCTTAGCAAGATCCGCCGCTATATCGAAACTACTGCAGCATTAATTTTGAAATAAATATATGTTAAAGTTGAGGATTAATTTTAGCGACTCCCGAATACACGATTTCATAAAAATTTCTCGATAGAAAAAAAAACCAAAGTTACCTCCAAACAGAACAATAAACCGCTGCTATTCCAAAAATATTTCAAATTAGATCATGAAACTTTGCAGACTAACTGCAATAACTATAAAGCAGCGACTGTTTCTTATTTTTTTGAAATTAACATTATTTTCGCCGTAAAAAGCAATTACCTAAACTATTGCGGTTTTGTAGCCGCCTCCGTCGTGCTCGCACTCAGACCGCGAGTAGTATGGTGCGAGCGAGATAAAAACCTGAGTTAGCGTGGGCTCTTAATAAAAATACTTTGGGATATTGTGTGATACTGGTGATACTGTAAACAGGATTAGGATTGTATTTAATTTGGTTTTTATTTATTATATTGGAGATCACAATCACTCAACTTCAATTACGACTAATTGACAATGTATTTGGAACATACAGATACTTACAGAGAAAAATTTAATTATGCTTAACAACATAACAAAATTATGTTCAATAATAATGCATAATAAATATGGAATTACATGGAATACCTTATAGGTTCGTACTGAATAAAGGCTCCCACAGACAGGCGCGACGCGGCTCTGGTGAAACAACTTCTATGATAACTTCACGGAAATTGTTCTACCGGAGTCGCGGTCGCGACTGTCTGCACGAGCCTTAAAATATCTTTCTTTGTAAATACCGTACCGTACCGTACGTATACTTTCATAGTTTATGCATTTAGTAAAAAGTTGTTAGTTGACATTACAAACAGTATGTTTAAGCTACTGACTGACATCTCACATGACAGCAGCATAGTAACTACCTACATGTTTCCCGTGTATTCGTGTATACGAACATTACGAACGCAAGATTCCCATCATATACAGCTCACTAATGAGATTGGCGCTGCATAAAGTCTTAAATTCACCGTCGAATAATGAACAGAGTTGTGTGTACCGATCGCAACATCGTCGCTGTAAATAAAGACACGTCAACGTATAGCTGACCGAGTCGGTCTAGCCGGCTCCATACGAGTCAGATGACTCACCGATTTCAAGGTAACGTTACTGGACAATGTAGTAAAATATACCTATATAAGGCATAATTAAGTAAGTAGGTATATAGCAGACATCGGATGAACTGCATATTTATAGTATACAGAAAAGCGGGCCGTACCTAATGGACAATGGTCCGATGGTCCGAACATTATGATACTTTTCCCGATGTCAATATTTGCAAAGAAAATGAAAAAGAACAATAACGAATAATTTCACTATTAAAGACAACTACACACATGAACCGAACACGCATCGTTGCGTTGATCGAGTCAACCTCGTACGCAATAACCAGTACCTAATTACGTAGGTGCCAAGAAGGAAATCGGTGACTCACACAGTGCATGGTACTTCAGACTTTACTGCAATATCACAGAACGATCCCTTTACGAATTTCAGAGGGCTAGAAGCAATCAATCGACCAACCAAAAATCTCCTAACGTATTTTCATTGAAAACCGTGAATTGAGTGTAAAATAAAAAATCTGTTAAGAGTTTATAACCGTATCTTAGATACCGATGACTATTTCTGGAATTCTAAACCACACAATATGTGAACTAGATCATAAAACAACTGATCTAAGGCTCAATAGATAGGTGCAAGAGCAATAGAACAAACACGCGTGATAACATTATTATGTTATACATACATACGCTTGCCATTAAATATTTATAAATAATAAACCCGCGTAGACGTTTAGGCATAAGCAACGACCAAGAAAGTGGATATGCCAAACACGTATGCTGTTTTGCGAAGTGCGACGACCGTAATGCGTCTGTGACGCTTGATTCTAATAATACTTATCTACAAACGAAGTTCCAGGCTTAGAACACCCTAACTATATCCCAGTTAACCTTAAACTTACAGCGACATCGGTGAAGAAGTTGCTTTCATTTACCATTCTCACGTTCCTCCCACATTTACAAAAACACAGACTTTTCAAAATACTTAAATAATGTTGATTTTTTATAACCATTATCTTCGGAACTGTGACCCAGATTGGAGAATATAGAGATGTCTCCGACATCTGGTGGTTACAGTCGTGCAGTAGTTGCAGCATCGAAACGCGGCGCATCACGCATAGAATACATATCACCATTTCACATGACAGCACACAAAAACTAGCCCATGATTGTTATCAATGCAAGATCAAAATCACTTTACAAAATCAGTAATCCTCGATGAATCAAGTGCATAATGACGGAATACCGATGGCCAACTGAATGCCTTGTACGCTTCAGCACTCCATCCGGCGAGTGTTTACCACAGCACGACATTGCACTGTAATGTAAATAATCAAACGGACCAAACATCGCAAGGAATTTATTTGTTTGTTTGTAGAGCAAGCACGTATAAACAACCATGTCCATACCGAATGCTAAAACAAGAGTTCTACCAATATCATTCAAATTCGACACCGCCACCGCCTTTACTTTAATCAATTTAACAGGTACTTACATCGTCACTGACTATTTCCCTACTTATTTTCTTGTTCTTGCACTTTCTTAAACTTAGCCTTTTCTTAAACGTGTTAAACATTTTACTGATACACTAAATATTATCAATACTATTATCGATATCGATCAATATCAGGTAGAAGCACCGTCACACTTATCAACTTCTTGACTTTGTAAATGAGAACTTGATCATGTACGTTATAATAATATTCCATATTATTACTGAACTAATACACAACACTATTCAAAGCCAATAGGGATAAATTATATCACATATCCACATGGATGCTAGGCAAACAGCCAGCACACGCTCTACGGTCGTCGTCTACTCAACTGAGTAAATTTATATTACAATATTTTATCGTTTGCGCAAGGCAATTCACTGACACATTGTAGCTGAAAACGTCGCTGACTAATATTTGTTACAGATTAGGTTATTGTTTAACCGTAACTAAAGCCGCGTAATTACTGGTACGTGTCATCTAAAATACTTGACTCATTCAAAGTTTAAAATCAGCCGGTCTATTCAGAGATATATATATATACAAAATATATAGGCAGACCATAATATACCATTAGAGATAAAAGTAAAACATAATATGTTTTTATTAAACTAAAAGGGCCAGATTATGGTTCCACCCTTTTCTTTAAATACAGCCACAATTAAAGTACTTAAGTAGTAAATAGTAACCTATAGAGGCAGTAATTACACGAGTGATTGGATAGCGACAATGCCGTATTGTCCTCTGGCCGAAACGTCAGGCGTAACCCAAAATTCAGATAAGTATGAATACTAAAGATAATTAATTTGTGGCCATCCATATTATGTTATTTTAATTAAATGTAACTATTTAACATCGAGCAACAATTTTCCATTCATTGTTATAATTCTAATCTTTGTGTGCTAAGCATGTCAGTGTTTCTATGTTATCACTAAGAAACATAGGAACGGTATCTTTAGAATCGCGCGTAGAATAACAAGCAGTTTCTTCATCTGACAGCTCTGTTGCCCGACAACGAAGGAGGCATTCGTTCTCGGCCGATTAAAAAAAATATCTCTCTCAAGACACTTTCTGTATATTGCAATGCTTTGCTCGCAGTCTCGGGGCGGCACCACGCTACGGAGACATGACTCATTCGCTGAGCAATCACGAGAGCTCTTCCTGGCTGTATTGTCAGACTGATTACTTTACTGCCTCGTCTGTCATTTACACTAAAGAAAGTTCTATAAACTACATAGAGCTATCAATAAAATATCTATTTATAGCTGTTGATTTCGTTTACAACATTGCTGTATTGTCAGTCATGACTTAAAAATCTGCCTTGCTACTAAATGCTTATTGAGGACGGTATTGCTATAACTTCGTAAAAATAATGTTCTAAACAAAAGTCTCGGTTCATTAGACACAGTTGCGGTCAATGTGCACAGGTGTGTGCTGCGCTGCTTGTACCTCCCTATACCGCCGGATATTGAATCATGCCTGTTCAAACTTCATAAACTCCAGGGTAGGTATATTAACTTGATAATGAACTGGAAATGAACACGCTGTAAATATCGATTTTCATTAAGTTAGATATTGATTCCTATTGAATTACTAACCGGCTGCAGTATTGCATGTATCGGTTAGTAGTTGCTGTTAGATAGATAACATTGGCGTTACATGCTTATCAGTATGCGTAAATCGAACACAATCAGTGATTTAATTAATTAAATTATGTAAACAACAAGTAATAAACAATTGTTGTTGTTTTTGATAAATTAGTTTTCGAAGGAATCCGTTCACGAGCTATCAGAAAAGTAGAACGGAGTATATTTCTCACAATCAGCAGTTTATGGTGGAAAGGTTTTCCAAAGAACCGTATAAATTTGGTATTTCCTAAACAACCCAGTTGGACCCTTTAGGGGTACGAGGAACAGGGTGCAAAGTTCACTCATCCTAAGAAAAGGGAGGATCCTCCGACCAGACGGATGCACGGGTGTTGTGTCTGGTGGGCAACTGCCCGACGATTGATTTCGGGAAGTTAGATATATGATGACCGCGCGGTAAACATGCTTGGGCGGTGCAGGATTTCGCGTGAGGTCAGTGTGATTCGTAATTCGCATGTGGCGATGTAGATGCCGCCACAACCCCAAGTTATCGGGTTCAATTTTTTTGCAAATTATACTAATATGTATATAGTTCATTTATTGTGCCGTCTGTCAGTAGCGGATTAAGGACTGTTATGGGGCCATCCGCCCGGGCCTCCGATCCGAGGGACCTCCAATCTAGAGAAGTTTTTATGGATCAAATCCCTGGGCACGGCCAAAATGTATTCGGCAAGTAACGAGCTAAAATTGTCGAGCTCACTTCGCTTGCATTTGGATCCCTACATTATCTTATTTCTTAAACTTTTTGCATAAGCTTGTAAAGTAACTCGTATTTCTGTATGAATGGTTAAAAGAAAACCTTTCGGAGCATCTATCATCATCTCTTGCATTCTACACTCTCCTAATTCTCATACTTTTCTGCATGAGTCGACAACGTACGCATTTTAAGTATACGTCCTCTTCGAATTGTATGAAAGTTCAAAAGAAAAAACCTATCCAAGTCTGGTCGGAAGTTTTGCTAATTGGCCATTCCGCGAATGGGACATTTTTTACAACCTGACGTTTTGCGAATCGGACGTACTGTGTCAAGACCAAAACATATTATGAAAAAGAAAGTGGGTGCGTTCACTACTTCAATCGACATCGTCCGATGAGGGCTGATTTATAACTATGTGTACGCACTCACTTCTTTTACATATAATATATGTTTGGTTCGATCGGCCGAGTTCTGCCGACGACGTTCGAGCAAGAGCATAGCTCGGCCGATGACGGATTAGGTGTATGCTTCACGTTACATAAACGTCGTAAATAGAAATTTTCCGAATAATCCTAATGAATAAAGCTAGAACAAAGAAACTTCAAATAAAAACTATGAGAACAGAGAACAAAGTCAGTAAGTAGGTCTGTGGATAAGAAACCAAAGAGCTATATTACAATGTGAAACCAATTGTAGGTTGCATACAAGTAATCACGAACGAATTACAATAATAAAGAAAGTCAATCATCAGATAAATCATAAATGGTGTAGTTGAACAGACCGTCACAAATTCAATCACAGAAGTAAGTATTTAGCTACAAAATGTAAACCTTTATAAGCCTTTTTTTCTGCATCTATTCTTAGTCGCTACTGAATTATTCATGTGAGGTAAAGACTAAGACAAGCCCGACAAGTATCTCCTGATATAAATACTGTCGTGCACGTACTAGGTACCCACTTACTACAACATGGCTAGATATTTATTTCTGCACGTAACGTCTGTAGATTGGCACTAGAGGAACCAGCGTTCTTAACTCGTGAGAAACGAATGCCCCAACAGAACCAAATATTCAAATAAACAGTATTTTAAAGTTTATTAATACTTCTCAAATTAAATTCATAAAATTACTTATCATCACTAGTTTGACGGAGTGGAAAGGGGTAATACAAGGTTCAAGGGGGAGGATTTTGCTGCGAAAAAAGGTTTTTTTAATAAATACTTAACCTTGCTTTGCGATGCAGTTTTGACGTCAGTGTGATGCGTAGTTAGCATGTGGCGTTGTAGATGCCGCCACAAGATAATTAAAAGCTCTCAAAAGATTAATGACTGATATAAAATTGTTTGAGACATTCTCAATATAGATTAAAAGCCTTTTTAACCGACTTCGCAAAAAGGAGGCGGTTATCAATTCGATTGTAGTTACCTCCGCCATTTATAAACCGATTTGGAAAATTATTTTTTTGTTTGAAAGGGTATACTTCCCAGGTGGTCCCATTGTCATCAAGTCAGGATCTGATCATGGGATCCTGGAGAAATCTAGGGAGCTCTTCAAATATTATAGGCATACCACCTGTTGGCGACGACAACGACTGATTAGTATTAAGAGTTTGATTGAATAATAAAAACCATTTTTTAATAGTCTTAGATATAAGTACCTAATAATTATGTAAATTAGCGTAGGATAGTTTTCATTTCCCTATAGTTATAAGACAAACCTGAATCGATACCCACGTATAAATTATGATTGTAACTTGTAATGATAAGTAGATAAAGTATGTAAGAAAATAAAGATCGTAGTTAGCACCCTGACATAAAACCTAAGGTAAAGGTATAAGGTATCTACACAAGCAGGTATTAGCTTAACAGAAACACAGGTAAATACATAAACATTCACCTGAAACACACAACAAAAGGTTTTGGTATCACTCATAAACTTTGAGTAAATAGACTCGCCCTCGAAACAAGTTTCAACTTGTCGACGAAATGACCTCGACCAAAAGACGAGCCCCGACTTGCTCAGCCAATCAGGGTATCGATCAGGGAGCAGGTTACAACCTGTCCAGGGAAAAAGGGTCACGCTTGACCATTATTCAGAAAAAAGGGTCACGCTTGACCGAAATGTAAGAGCCTAACTCGCTTAGATTGGTTAAAAACCAAAAATTGTAAATCGCATTTATCCGGACTATCCGCTACTTGCGTTATAGTAGAAAACTACTTAAGCCATCTGTAAATGTAAACGCCAGTTTTTTAGTGCGCGGCTTAATATATTCGTTAAATAGTATCAACATAAGTGGTGTTTCAGTTAGAATCCCCTACAAGAATTGGTCCTTCTGCAGCCAGATTTGAAGAACTGAAGCCTGAGTCTGAAGATACGTGAAGAATACATCAACTACGTGAAGATTCATCGCTATTTTGAAGATAAGCAGCGTTCCACGAGAAGTTTATGTATTTCATGAAAATTACGTAAGTAAAGTGAAGATTATTTCAACAAGCCGCGCACTAACTACTCACCATCGAAGCCCTACGTGCGTCAGAAGAATATTGCTGGGAATAAGCGACTGGAAGATCGCTTATTCTCGAAGCCAGGTCCTCTTCGGAAGACCTGTTGGTGGGCACACGACCCGCTGAGTGAAGAATATTGCTGGGAGGGCCGACTACGAGTCACGCCGCGCCCTCTCGAAGCCCCTGCATCACTTGAAGCCCTACGTGTGCCGGAGAAGAATATTGCTGGGAATAAGCGACTGGAAGATCGCTTATTCTCGAAGCCAGGCCCTCTTCGGAAGACCTGTTGGTGGGCACACGACCCGCTGAGTGAAGAATATTGCTGGGAGGGCCGACTACGAGTCACGCCACGCCCTCTCGAAGCCCCTACATCACTTGAAGCCCTACGTGTGCCGGAGAAGAATTGCTGGGAATAGGCGACTGGAAGATCGCTTATTCTCGAAGCCAGGCCTCTGCGGAGAACCTGTTGATAGAAACACGACCTGCTGAAGTGAAGAATATAGCTGGGAGGGCCGACTACAAGCCACGCCGCGCCCTCTCGAAGCCCGGTATCACTTCGAAGCCCTGCGTGTTTCAGTGTTACGTGAACGTTTATAGTGAGTACATAGTGTTACGTGAAAGTTTATAGTGAGTACATAGTGTTACGTGAACGTTTATAGTAAGTACATAGTGTTACGTGAAAGTTTATAGTGAGTACATAGTGTTACGTGAACGTTTATAGTAAGTACATAGTGTTACGAGGAATATTTATAGTGAGTACATAGTGTTACGTGAATATTTATAGTAAGTACATAGTGTTACGTGAAAATTTATAGTGAGTACATAGTGTTATGTGAACGTTTATAGTGAGTACATAAGGAACATTGAACGTTGTTTAGTGAGTGCATAAAGAACATTAAACAGTGCTTAGTGAGTACATAAAGGACATTGTACTTAATGTTAAGCGAACATTATAGTGAAGTTTAACTGAGTGCCTATTGCTGAAGGATTGTATCATAAACCCTGGTAAGTCACTGAACATTATTGACTCTAAATACTGTGTTAGTGATTAAACATGAAGACGCGAAGTCAAAAAGGTGATAGCACGCACTCGACCACGGAAGAAGAGACTACAGAGACGTCAGCTACCACCTCCGAGGCGGTGACAGATAGCAGCGCGCGTACTGAAGATACAACCGTGGTCGAGGAAGCCGATGCTACCTTGGTAGATAATAAAAAGAAGAAAGCAAAGTCGACTTCTAATAAAGCGAAAAATAAGAAGAAAGAATTAGAAGTCAGACTAGAATTAGAGAAGCTGAAATTGGAAGAAATTAAAATGCAAGCCAAGCTGACCAGTACCAAGCTGGAATTAATGCGTGCCAACGAAGATGATACGGACTTGAGTGATGATGAAGAGGATGCTGCAACCAAGGCCGCTGCTGAAAAGGCAACTGAAGCTTGGGTGACGGAGTCGAAGAAAGCAGAGCGCGGTGAAGTGGAAATCAGCAAGGAAGAGCCGCCTACTGCAGAGACCACGCCGTCCACGTCGAACCCAACTAATCAGCTGGCTGCAGCAATACTAGAAGCAGTCAAGACCGCCACAGATAGCAAAGCGACAGCTATTATGCAACGTGCGCCGAAGTATGTCAGCGAGTTACATCAATTTGACGGTGATGCAAGAGACTGGATGGCCTTCAAAGCAACATACAAAGATTCACAAGCTCTCTTCAGTGGCATCGAGAATATGGGAAGATTAAGAAGAGCAATCAAAGGAAAAGCCAAGGAAGCAGTTAAGTCTCTCCTCTATACGCAAGTGGATCCAGAAGAAGTAATAACCGCATTGGAGCGTCGATACGGAAGACCCACTTACTTGATAAGGAGCGAGATAGAAAACATAGAGAAGCTACCTCCCATGTCTGAAGATGCAAGAGAGCTGGTGCGGTATGCTGGAGCCGTGGCCAATACTGTCAGCGTCGTGAAGCAAATGAAGAAACAAAGCTATCTACACTCAAGCGATATATCGAATAGAATAATCGAGAAGATGTGTATCCTGGTGCGATTCAGGTGGTACGAGTACAGAGCATCCAAGGAAGAAGATGATGAACCGATCCTCATCAGCCTCATGAACTTCTTCAACCAGATGGTAGACCAGTTCGAGATGCACGAGTTCATGGGGACCAAGGTCAAGAAAGAAGGATTCAGGAGCCGCATGCGTCCTTCAAGTTCCCGCGGCGTGAACGTCGCTCGAGTCTCACAGCACGATGAAGAAGAATATTCATCGAACGAAGAGGATTCGGATGAAGAGCAAGCCGAATCATGCATGGCAACAGTCTGTTCCTGCAACGACAACACGAAGAAGCCAGAGAAGATAACCTGTCCTGCATGTGCTGGGGAACATGCACTGTTGAAATGCAAGAAATTTATCGACTCTTCCATAGATGAAAGATGGGAACAAGCCAAGCGAGCCTTCATATGCTTCAAATGTCTGCTGGGGCGACACAGAGGATTCAGTTGCAAAGCAAAGCCGTGTGCAAAATGCAAGAGAGGTCATCATGTGATGTTGCACCAAGAAAATAGGACGAAGCCAGCCACGCAAGAGACCCAAGCTGTAGCATCTACGGTGAACGCGACACGAACGATATCAAGAGCCTACCTAAAAATCGTACCAGTAGAACTGTGGGGACCGGATGCCAAAGCTCAAGTCTTCGCCCTCATGGACGAAGGATCAACGGTGACCCTCATAGAAGAAGACATCGTGAACATGATTGGAGCTCAAGGTCCTGAAGAAGAATTAAGAATCGAGGGCGTCGGAGGTCATCGAATGGACCAGAAGTCGAAGAAGATCGACATCAAGATTAGAGGAAAGTTCGAGCGAAACTTAGAAAGCATGTCAGGATACACCGTGAAGACCTTGAACCTGTCCCCCCAAGAGGTAAGCGACAAGGACCTGGAAGGCTGCCAACACTTAGAAGACATAGCGGAACAGCTGAAATATCCTAACGCTCGTCCTACTGTACTCATCGGGCAGGATAACTGGCACCTTATCGTGTCTCAACAAGTTAAAACTGGCGACCGAAGCAAACCAGTGGCATCCAGAACCCAGCTGGGATGGGTCTTGCACGGAACCAAGTCAAGCAACAACACTCCTGTTCGAATGGTGAATCATCTCGTGACGCAACCCAAAGGAAAAGATGATTACCTAGAGAAGATGATCAGAGACCACTTCGACATAGAAGCCCTAGGAGTCACCGCGAGAAGACCATCCAGCGACATCGACCAGCGAGCTCTAGATGTGCTGCATTCCACGTCGAAAAGATTGCCTGATGGAAGATTCAGCGCGGGCCTGATCTGGAAGACTGACAACGAAAGCCTACCTGAAAGCAGAACAGCTGCAGCGCGACGTCTGAAGGGAATGGAGAAGAAGTTTCTAAAAGACAAAGAATTTGAACAAAAATATGAAGAACAAGTTGAAAACCTGATCAACAGCGGATACGCCGAGGAAGTAACAGAAGAACCTACCTCCTCAAGAACATGGTACCTACCTCACTTCGCTGTCGTTCACCCCCAGAAGAAGAAGATGAGACTGGTCTTCGATGCCGCAGCTAAATCAAATGGAAAATCGCTGAACGACGCGTTGTTAGCAGGACCCGATCTGCTACAATCACTGTTCGGAGTCCTACTTCGTTTCCGTCAAGAAGCAGTAGCTATCGTCGCGGACATCAAAGAAATGTTCCTGAGAATAAAAATCAACGAAGAAGACAGAGACAGCCTCCGATTTCTCTGGAAGAACAAGGAATACAGAATGACATCCCTAATATTTGGAGCCGCCTGTTCGCCATGTACCGCCATATACGTGAAGAATAGAAACGCAGAAGACTTTGTCAATCACTGCCCAGAAGCCGTCAGGGCAATAAACCGTAATCATTACATGGATGACTATATTGCAAGTTTTCCCGATGCGACGACAGCCACCAAAGTATCAAGAGATGTGAATGAAATTCACAAGAAAGGAGGTTTCTTCTTAAGAGGGTGGGCGAGCAACGACCCCACGACGATTGAAGAGTTCACCGACACAGAAATCAAGACAAGTTCCGTTGTACTAGGAGAACATAAGGATCAGGTCGAGAAAACTCTGGGACTTAACTGGAACGTCCAAGAAGACAGCCTACATTTCACTCTAAGTCTGCGCAACACCCCCGACGAAGCCAAAGAGGGAAGACGTGCACCGACGAAGAGAGAGGCAACAAGCGCAGTGATGTCAGTCTTCGATCCCTTAGGATTGGCGTCACCCATAACCATACAAGGAAAAGTAATGCTTCAAAACTTGTGGAGGACCGGCCTGGACTGGGACGAAAAGCTGCCCCCACCAAGAGAAGAAGAATGGAGAAAGTGGCTTGAAGATCTAAGAAAACTTGAAGATCTCCGAATCCCTCGCTGCCTCACATACAATGTGACCGAAGGGGAGCTTCACACTTTCTGTGATGCAAGCGAGAAGGCGTACGCCTGTGCAGTGTACTGGCGCTCCCAACATCCAGACGATCACGTCGAAGTGAAGCTGCTGACGGCGAAAGCTCGAGTGTCACCCCTCAAGCCAACGTCAATACCTAGACTCGAACTGCAAGCGTGTCTGCTGGGAAGTCGCTTGGCCAATAGCGCGAGTCAAGAAATGGACCTGACCGCAACTCGAAGATACTTCTGGACCGACTCTAGAACAGCACTGACATGGATCAAATCAGACCCTAGGAGGTTCAAGCCTTTTGTCGCACATCGTCTCGCTGAGATAGAAGAGCTAACGAAACACAAGGAATGGCACTGGGTTCCGACGAAACACAACGTGGCTGACGATGCCACCAGAGATACCCCATCTAACTTCGACATAACACATCGATGGTTCGAAGGCCCAGCCTTCTTACGCGACGATCCCAGACATTGGCCGACAGAAGAAAAGAAAATCTCCATCAACGACACAGGTGAAGAAAAACCTAACGCTATCACTCTAAGCGTTAGAAAGGTAAGCCCTGTTATCATACCAGATCCCACAAGGTTCTCCAGCTGGACACGCCTACTCCACGCGACAGCGAGATACCTGCAAACCATAGATGTCTTCAAGCGGAAAATGAAGAAAATGGTGAACGTCACCAAACTCATCACCAGAAAAACGCAAGATCCAGCCTGGAAGAAGACACAGAAGCAGAAAATCCACCCACCAGAAAAGAGGTCAAGCAGGTCAGTAGTAGCCTTCTTACCAAAGTCTGCACTCTATGTAGAAAAGGCGGAGCAACTGCTGATAAGAAGAATGCAAGAAGACAGCTACCCAGATGAACTCGCTGCCTTACGGAAGAAAGAAGACGTCAATCCAACATCCAACCTGAAGAACCTCACCATCAAACTAGAAGACGGACTCATCAGGTTATCTACTCGCATCGGAGCAGCTAAGTACCTAATAGCTTCATACAAGAATCCAATTCTGATGAACAAACATCACCGAATAACCCAACTGCTGGTGAAGTACATACATGAAGCCTTCAATCACGGAAACCACAACACCGTGATGAATGAAGTCCGGCAGAAATACTGGATACCGTCACTTCGAAACATGGTAAAGAAGGTAGCACGAGACTGCGGATGGTGTAGAATTCGGAAGAAGACGCCACAGGTAACGCCTCAAGGAGATCTGCCACCTGAACGTCTTACGAAGACCAGTCCACCTTTCACCTGCCTAGGAGTGGACTACTTCGGACCCATGCTCGTCACCATCGGGAGACGCACAGAGAAACGATGGGGAGCCTTGTTCACGTGCCTCACTACGCGAGCAATTCATCTGGAGCTGGCGAGCTCCCTATCCACCGACTCCATGATTCTCGCACTACGAAGAATGATCGCTAGAAGAGGAACACCAAAGATCATCTTGAGCGATAACGGTACCAACTTCATCGGTGCCAACAGAGAAATCGCTGAAGCCATCGCAAGTCTCGGACAAGAGGTAAACAAGATGGGCATCGTGTGGAAGTTCATCCCTCCTGGAGCCCCCCATATGGGCGGAGCCTGGGAAAGAATGGTGCGATCTGTAAAGGTCGCTCTCGCAGCTACACTACACGAGCGACAACCTAAAGAAGAAATCCTCCACACATTGCTTCTGGAGGCCGAGCACATCGTAAACTCGAGGCCCCTCTTCTCCGTCAGCACCGATCCAGAAGAAGAAGAAGCTCTGACCCCGAATCACTTCCTCATCGGGCGGTCATGCGGAGCCACCCTCTTTGGCTCCTTCGACGACACAGAACTCATCGGCTCTCCCAGCTGGAAGACATCCCAACGCCTGGCCGATCATTTCTGGTCAAGGTGGCTGCGAGAGTACCTCCCAACTCTCTCGCCCCGCTACAACCAAGGTCCTCACTACCGGGACCCAGCACTGGGCGACATAGTCCTGATCGTCGACCACACCCTGCCACGATACTCGTGGCCACGCGGCGAGATAGTCGCCACTCATCCCGGACCAGACGGAAGAACTAGGATCGTCGACGTGCGAACAGCAGCGGGCATCCTGCGGCGGCCAGCTTCACGCCTAGTCCTGATCGTACCTGCGCCTGCGACGTCGCCCCAACAAGATGGAGTGCAACGCACTGAAGGGGAGACTGTTGGCGACGACAACGACTGATTAGTATTAAGAGTTTGATTGAATAATAAAAACCATTTTTTAATAGTCTTAGATATAAGTACCTAATAATTATGTAAATTAGCGTAGGATAGTTTTCATTTCCCTATAGTTATAAGACAAACCTGAATCGATACCCACGTATAAATTATGATTGTAACTTGTAATGATAAGTAGATAAAGTATGTAAGAAAATAAAGATCGTAGTTAGCACCCTGACATAAAACCTAAGGTAAAGGTATAAGGTATCTACACAAGCAGGTATTAGCTTAACAGAAACACAGGTAAATACATAAACATTCACCTGAAACACACAACAAAAGGTTTTGGTATCACTCATAAACTTTGAGTAAATAGACTCGCCCTCGAAACAAGTTTCAACTTGTCGACGAAATGACCTCGACCAAAAGACGAGCCCCGACTTGCTCAGCCAATCAGGGTATCGATCAGGGAGCAGGTTACAACCTGTCCAGGGAAAAAGGGTCACGCTTGACCATTATTCAGAAAAAAGGGTCACGCTTGACCGAAATGTAAGAGCCTAACTCGCTTAGATTGGTTAAAAACCAAAAATTGTAAATCGCATTTATCCGGACTATCCGCTACTTGCGTTATAGTAGAAAACTACTTAAGCCATCTGTAAATGTAAACGCCAGTTTTTTAGTGCGCGGCTTAATATATTCGTTAAATAGTATCAACATAAGTGGTGTTTCAGTTAGAATCCCCTACACCACCTATAGCGATTTGGGTATATTTTATAGTAAATCGTGCATTTGCTCTCGAAAAGCACCATTTGGTGAAGTGGAACTGATGATGAAGACCACAGATGGCCACCGGAACTACTCAATAATAATAAGTATTTCACGGGTTGCGATTCCATTACTTTAATATGCTTACCAAGCAATTTATGCTAGTCAAAATGCAAAGTATTATGGTGAAGTGGAGCTGATGGTCAGGTACTAGGAGAACTCCTCAAAAATTAACGTCCCTGCATCGAGAAAAGCAATATTTTGTAAAAAGGTGATAAGCAGTTGCCATTAAGCTATTGTAACTTAGATAAATTACAAACCGACTCACTAAAAAGACATAAATAAAAACTTTTGTCCAAAAAAATACAACCGCTTTCCAAAAAAAGACACTACAATGTGGAAAGTCGGTGGCAAATAATGAAACTACAAAACCAAAGACACTGAAGAGAAGAACTGTTAACACCATAATGACTTGACTATCTGTTGCAAATGACAAGAAAACTTTTAGAATGTTAATGACAAGTGCCTTAACAAACCAGATCAATACGAAGACACGTAAAAACCATCGCGTGAAGCAATTAGGAAGACCTGGTTAACTATAATTAATGGGGGAAATGGAGCATCAAGCATCGTGTAACTAAAAGAAAGTCCATTACATACACTAGTGATGATTACAAACTACGAACATGGTTGTTCTTTTTATGAAATTCTATAAGGCCATAAAGTCACGCCTTTTTCCCGTGGGGGAGGCAGAAATTTCTAAACACCACCTGCTACGATCCATACATACTTCTTTGGCTACGTTTACATCCATATGTTTGGTCATGCACGTGGCGGCCGGTTGCGAGACCTGACCTGACCTTTCTGAAGAACATCACCAATAAGGTCAGTATGCAATTTGGAGAAAACAATACGACAATAAATGAAAATATTAGCAATATTAGTGCATAGGCGTATTTTGAAACCATCAAATATGTCCTACTGGTATTGAGCTGCATCCGGTTCGAGACCCCAGTCTCTAACCGGACCCGGAACCGACCCCAACATAGTTGGAAAAAAGCCAGGCAGAAGATGATCTTCTTTTAAACCGCACAGTTGTCTTATCACATCATTCCTCAATCTATCTCATAGTTACACCACACATACCTACTACGTAGGGAACGCATTTCGACAGGATTTATTCTACTTGCATGCCTCTTTTGGCACATCCAACCATCACATACCTACATAAGTGTAGGCGCCAGCACATCATTGTGAACAGCCAGTCGAGCGTTTTTGTTTATCATGTATAGACAGACTCCATCTAGCTTCTATTTTTTGACTTTAACAGTTATTTATGACATGACTTTAATAGTTATTTATGCAACTGTTGTATAATAAGGGGTATTAAAACACGAATGTGCGTTTATTTACTCGGCTACGCCTCGTGTGATAAGAGTATCAGATGAGTGTTTTTAATTTTTAATACCTAATTATATACAGTTGCATACAAGACTTGTATGATATGAATCTTCTATAAAAGTTTCTGAAACAGTTGGCTTGCTCGTGAACCATTCGCTAACAGCTCGCGAACATGTCCAAAGATGTCTCTAAAGGTGGCCATACACGGCCACTCAACTTCATAACATTCCACGACAACACTCCAAAAAGCTTCCGTGTGTGCAAAATCTCACGTAGATTGGATGGAATGGTAAAAAATATTGAATGAAAACGCACGAGAGTGGAGCGTACCGCACTGTTCGTGCGCGTACGCAGGTGTGCACCAGCCGCCTTTAGACTGGGCGATGATGTGTTAGTTTTTTTTTTTTTTTTTTTACGTATGTCATCTCGCAGATCAACCTAGAGAGGTTTTGTCTGCTTAACCGGACTATCCTGTGGCTACTTTTAGGGTTGATGTGTTAGCCGGGATACTTGCCTTTTATACAATATAAGGTATAGATATAGATGCTATTAAGGTACGCAATCATCATGTTTTGGTCTCATTAAACAATATACGCCACTGGCCATGAATTTATAATTGAGGTTAAATTAATTGTCACTTGAATTAACATTGTGAACTTGCGCATATGCATAAATGGGTTATCACGCGGATGATTACTAATTAAGGTACAGGGTTTATGTTCAATAAAAAAGCTACGTAAAGTATTTATTTTTACGAAATGTGAAGAAAATTTTGAGTATGAATGTCGATGGCTCTAATACCCTTGTAATCACTTACTTGTCAATCACTTTTAGCAATACTTAAAGTGGAAGCGTCAGGGTAGACCGAAATTCAAACTTTCTTACGTTTTTTGCAATTTGCAGGGCAGTATCAGGTATTGTATATTAATCTACATATGATTTGTGGCCGTATCAGATATTTATTTATAGAATTATTATATTAACATAAAAATCATCAATACAAGTCTCTAATTTCATACAATCCTATTGAATTACTATTTTATGAAATCATGACATTTGAGGATTATTCCAATTTGAGGAGTTGTATAGCTGATTCTAATGATATTCTATAATATATTCTGTAAATCTATATTTATTACGGTCGTGAATCATTTTAATGAACATACAACACTGACCTGCAAATTGCAAAAAAAAAAGCGTAAGAAAGTTTGAATTACGCGGGCGGGCTACCCTGCGCGAAATTACGCGAATACATGGATAATGTAAACAATATTTTTATTTGATAGAGTGTCCATGGAGTTTCTTGCTCGTTCTTCCCCATAGGAACCTACTATGCATTGGAATGGGCAACTAGCAGACTAGCTACATCTTTCTGACCCACTGACTCCTTGAAAATTCAAAAGTGCTCGTAAATGGTTAAATTGAAATAAAGGCTTTGAATTTCAACAGGAATATAAAAAAAAGCAGGCCTCTGAATCATTCCCTACCTCTAAAAGTAACTATAAACGCGACCGAGACATATGGATAACTCACAAAACTAAGACGTCGAGTGCGATTGTAACTTATTATGCTATTGACGAGTCATCGACCCGAGAACCGACGAGGATTAGGAAATAGTTACTTGGATCTGTTCTGCATGAAGAAACGGGAAGTCTATCAAATACGTTTTCACAGCTGTACAGTCATGAGCATAAATTATATTATTATTGATAAACAATAATATCTGATTTCATGATTCATTAATTAATATCTGTTCTCAAAAAGACAGCAAATATATATGCGATCATCTGTGGAAGGCGTATAAAAGTGGCGGCGTAAACAAATATCTGACATCGAAGGAACACCAAAACTATAATGAAGAGACACAAGTTGACACAACTGAACTGTCCATAGTAATATATGTATATTTATGTTCGTCGTGACTGTACCTATTATAAACGCTTCCAATGGATGGCATAAGAGTTGCATACAAACGACATTCTGTTCCAAAGGTTCAATTAAGTGACTCCCTTATCAACCGTTTATTTATACTTAGAAGGCGAAGCAACAGGGTTTTAATTGATGGCGACAATATGTAAGTTCTGAGTGATAGCACTAGTTCTAAAGGCACGTTTGTTACTACTTGACCACTCACGGAATTTCCTATTAAAGTGTTAAGTACATTATTGTAATTGTTATTGTTTTATTCACCTCTGCTTTCCTGCGTAATGATAAGTTCCTCCAGATATCACGTGGACTAGTCCATCCAACTTTAGCTTTATCAGTTCCACTGTCTCCTACGCTGCTAGAACATCTTGTTAATTTAGTTTGATGTCCGTTGCTGTTAGTTAGTGGTCGGTTTTCCATTTTGAACACATCCGAGTTGGTATTCTTCAACGGTTGAAGATGACAAAAAAAACACAAAAGACGCTACACTGCCGATTCGCTCACAAACTTGTCTGATAGTCACGTAGTATGTTAAAAAAACCACTTGTTGAACAAAGGTTTATATGTAACAAAAACACACAACATTAAAATCTTTGAAACTATTCGTTTACATTCACACAATGTAAGTATTTTACTTGTTCTATGCCCTTTTGGCTGTATTGATGCACTGGCTGTAACGATGTAACACCATTGTTCGTCTGTTGTTGCCATATAAACACTGACTGACCAAAATCACCCGTATTGCCTACAAAATCTGCGACAATTTCAAATTAATTATCACGGTTAAACGTCAGTTGGTCGTTTTTGAACACAAACTAACTGTTGTAATATGAAGCACCGTTCACGACTGTGTCAGTTTGAGGTTAAGTTACAAGCGATACCGGCTGCCGGTTGGCGCGCCACACCAGCGCACGGTTCGAGCCTGTCCCACACGGGGTGATTACTATTTTGTACTCGATGTCGACACCAATGCTTTTAACAACTTGATACAAATAAAGCTGTTATCTATTAGATAAACAAAATGTGAAGATCCCTTCACATATTGTTATCGTACTACTTATCATTCGTCTATGCCTTAGAGATAGTAAGTAAAAGTTATTATTTTGGCTGGGAAGGTACGAACCTAGTTGTTTCAACTGCTCATAATAAATATAAAAAGTTTTACAAAAATAACAACGACCAGAACCAGACCATGTTAGATAGTAAAATTAAAAAATTATTTTATTCGAAAGCGATTTACTAGAAGGGCTAAAAATAAAACACCACGTGTGTAAGGGCCTCCTTAAACTCAGGTACCGCTGAGTTAATTATGACTATATCTATATAGACGCAAAAGGATCCAGCCCGTCACACTTATGCCCACCAGACACACAAAAGCAACGAGCAATCGTTCCAAAAGAGGGTAAATTAAACAGTCGATAAAACGCAAAATGGTTCTTAATACGATTGTATCAAAGCTGAGAATATATCTTTACTCAATGGTGCTTAGCTTTTTGTGCCAGCTGGGCTTTGCAATGCAAGAGGAGAACGTGCCCCAACCGCTTTTGCCGGTTAGTGAAAAACTTCAAGCCAAATTCGTTTCGTAAAACAATGATTTAAACATGCCTGTTATACATACTTACATATTATAAATTAAAGTTGCTTTTAGTCTGTAGATGTGATTTCGTTGTTATTTTAAACTTCGTAACGGATTTTGAAGCGACAACATTATTATTAAACTTACATACAATAAAGAAATCTCGATTTTTGTCAAGTCCACAAACTATGCAGTGACTGGCACGAATCTTAAGCACTCGATGAAAGAATGGGGAGCTTTTTACCAAAGGTTTACTTACCAATGAGCATAGGTACAGAGGCCTTAGTGTAAGTTTGCAAGTGAGTAAACGTAACTTTACCTACGCGTTTGCGTTACGATTTTTATTCTCAGCCTTTTATTCTTAGTATTATGATCTATCAGTAATTTTTATACGCAAACGCGATCGTTACGTTTACTCACTTGCAAACTGACACTAAGGCCTCTGATCCAAACTTTTAAATCGAGCGCTCAAGTAACTGTTAAAGAGTAGGTACAAGTTGTCCTAAAATAGGACAATTGAGTAAAAGTTACTGGAGTTCACGGTGCACTAGTCGCGAACTCGCGATAACGTATTACTGATAATAATTCCAAGAAATTGGACTTGAGCAAACAGTGTGATAAAGAAACCTTTACAAATATCCGGCAGTTATGCATGATCCCCTTATGTAGGAACAGTTGAACGTAGGAATTTTTGCCTTATTTTACATAAAAATTATAGCCCTGGAGTGTAATAGACGCTGTTTTTTTATGTCCAAAAATATTTGCGTACCTACTTACGAAGGTCTTCTGACTTATGTATGTGTTGAATTTTTAGATCAATTTTTCCCGGACACTATGTCAATTAGAGTTATGAAGGTGTATAGGAGCTAGCGCAGGTTTATTCATTACGGGCAATTAATAATTACGGCACACCAGTGCAGTTTGGTATGAATTCACGGAACCCTAAATTGAGTGAGCTGAACAAGCTCTTGGTCGGTTTTTTTTTCATATCCAGTGCCATACTCATACATAAGAACGGAATTGTGAGCAGAACAAAAAGGAAAGTATTTAATTCATGTTCCAAGAATTTTCAGGTCAGGGTGCGACCGTGAAACAGTTAATGTCTGTTTAGTGAATTCGACACATGCGAGCAGAATGTCCGCCACTGCTCGAGGTTATTTTTAACCCTGTAGACACGGGGACTCACGAGGTCAGTCACCCGCTCACCCCTCCCGCACTCCCAACCCAACCAGTCCTATCACATGAGGAACTGCGTGGGAATAGGCTGCCATCATGTGCTTACCCAGGACAGAATAACACAAAACGGCAAAAACAGATGGGATGGGTCACAAGTCACGACCACCATTCCAATTGATGAATCACGAATAAGACTTTCATCTGCAAACTGCAATAACCGAGCACTCCCCATCAGTAAATAATTTTAAATAGCACATTATCGTGATGGCCCAGTGGTTAACTCGCCTCTCGAATTAATACTTTAATATCGTTTTTTTACAGTATAGTTCGATTGGACCAGAATACACGAACCTACGCCAACTCGGTAGTGAGAGCACTTGGAACCGAGAATGACGACATACGTCATCCCTAAGTAATAATGTAAAAATATTGTATTACCTATGTTACCCATCACATCTTATGACATTGTAAGAGTTGAATAAAAAGCGCATAAAATATGATAACACCCAATAATACCCTACCATTAACATTACACACATTACATT
This sequence comes from Eupsilia transversa, assembly GCA_914767815.1. Lineage (NCBI taxonomy): Eukaryota > Metazoa > Arthropoda > Insecta > Lepidoptera > Noctuidae > Eupsilia > Eupsilia transversa. The sequence continues at coordinate 8,389,409 of OU611874.1, forward strand.
ATCTTTTATATTTAGCGCGCAAGTTTATTAATTTATCTTTTTAAAAGCAAAGTGTGAACTTAAATCCGTCATGGCCACTTTTATAACAGTAGTGGTCAAGGATAAAAAACATAAAAAATATGGATTTCGGACATACAAACTCCACTTACAGGGAAATTGGTTAAATTATAACAACAGTAGCAGTTATATTTTTTTTAATACTGCTTTTGTATTCAGCTGCATCCGGCTAGACTTAAAGCCAACTCTAACATAGTTGGGGAAAGGCTAGGCAGATGATGATGAAGTTTTTTGATATCCAAAGTCAAAGTTTCGCGCCAATCGTGTTTGTTTACTTTGTTATTATATTCAAAAATATCTCACACACACACACACACATGTAGATTCGATTAAAAATATGGCAAATAAATAGCTTTTCAAATTCAATATTCTGCATGCTATATATTCATCCTAACTATCGAAAACCCTTTACCACATGAGAACTGTACCTTTACTATGCATGGTCACACACACTTGGCCGGTATTTTGCATAAAGCGTAGGTCTGTCGTAGGGTGATTTTATTTGAGTAAATATCAATAAAAGCAGATGATCAAAAGCCTGTTTATTTAAGTGTATGATGTAAACACCTGTTATGTAACACATCCAGTTGAATTATCTAAGTTATTGTTATAATGGCGAAAAGGCTCATTTTTAAGTTAGTTAAAAATTGCTTAATTGATACTGGGTAAAATACATATTTAAAACTACTAAAATTTGTAGTTTTAAATATGTATTTTACCCATTTGTATTTGTAACGGCACATTTTTTAATTTTTTTGATAGTATAGGTACTACATAAATCGTCATAAGTTTTTAAGTTTTTTTTTATCCACACAACGCTCTTGTACTCAAATAACTACTTCAAAGCAGAGCTACCAACACATACAGCGAAGTTGATACGGGACTGTTATATGGAATACCTACAACATGAAACAACAGACGGTTAGGAAAGGTGTGTTTATGGTATCGATGTGTCCCAATGTAAACAAACTAGTTTCAGGCTTCCTGCAAGTTACTTGCATCATCCGATAAATACTTCGGAATTTTAGAGCCTAGCTCAGCGTGTCTAAGACTTTCTTATTAGAAATAACAACGATGAACATAAAGATCTTAGTCCAGTAAGATACAATAACAATTATAACAATAGTGTGAGAGGGCTTTGCGAAATAAAATAACACATCCCTTTCTCGGCGTGCCCTAACTATGATTAGGGGAAATGTTGAGGGTGCACATGAAAAACGGCAAGGGGACTCTGGGACTCACCGTTGCCGTGTCGGTAAGGGTGACGGTAGCAGAGGTGGGCCCATTTGGAGGTGCAGTAAGCGTCGAGCCGACGGACACCTGATTATTAGCATTTTGTTCAATGATACGTTGCCGTAGTGCTAATCTTTCGAGGCTGGCCAGACGATGGGATCCGCCGGTACCCTCTCTGTCTCGTTCCCTGAGTCCAGTGGTGCTGCCTGCGCTAAAGGAACCACTATATTTAGGCAAGGTAGGCGGTGGAACAGGTCTGGCTGTACCACTGCGGCCAAGCAAGGAGCCGCTGGACGTATATGCATAACTGCTGGGAGTTCCAAGTGTAGCTGTACGCGGCGCGGCACCGATTCCATTTAGGGCACTAGTGGTCCCATTGACGGCGCCACCATTCACCGTCGTCGTGCTGCCGTTCATCTCCTTAAAGTATTTTCCGTCATGCGAGTATTACAAAATCACACACTGAGTCACTGACTGCGTACTACGTTACGATCGCGAATTAGTGCGGCGCGCGTTGTGCCGGTGCGTTCAAGCCGGGTGCCCGACGGAGGCGGTTTGACAGCTCGGCAGTGGCGAGGAGGCGCGCGGGCGGGCACGGCGCCCCGCACTCGACGCCTCCGCCGTCGTGGCGGGTTGCGAGCGCTGCCGACCCCGCTACATCTCAGGATTATTGCCACACGACCGCCCGACCAGAGGGTTGAAAATGCATTGTTGCCCGCTCTCTGTCAAGGTCAACACAGTTTTATTGGAGTGCAAGCTGTTTAGGCATCGCATTTTCCAAAGAGATTTCGAGGGGCAATTTAATGATGCCGTTCTGTTATACTTACTAGTTTTACTCCGTCTTTTGTTATTATTAAACATAAGACGGAGTTCAAACTTGCTGAAACTTTCAATTACTAGCACTTGTTGATTGTCAATTTATCAGACGAGAATGTCAGATAGACGGACACACTATAACTCAAAATTGACGAGAAATAAACCAAAACAAATAAGCACCACGTACCTACTTTCTCTTCCAACGGCACTAGAGCCAAATGTCACTTACAACGAGAATGTAAGATACGTTTTTAACTATAAACAGATTTTCCTCAAGTTGGCGTTGTAAGACTTAGAATAAATGGTCAGTTTATCAAGAAAGGAAATGACACGTCTAGTTCATCGGCCTGGATCGAAGAATCCAAGCGACTACTAGCGGAAGTACGTTTAAGGTACAAAGAATGATTGTGTTTTGTGGATACCCTAATAGTTTATTCGTCAGGCATAGGCAGTTCACATTGAATATAAGGAGGGGGAGTCCGAAAATGAAGACATTTCAAGTGGTATAGGTATTTTCGCTGAAGTCAATCATAAGTCATAATAAATAAGATGCGTTTTTTAAACACATGGAATCAACAATTCAGTACTTAATGTGTTGGGAACACGTGTTAGTCGCATGTGGTAGTGAGGTCCAGCCATCGACCGCCTCACCGCGCATGCGCGTCCTCACCCCAATCCTGCGACCGTCTCTCCTTGCACAACCCCTCGGTGCATGCTACACCAACTTGCTTCATCGTATCCTCTCTGAATGGCAATACTATTCCACTAATTATATTCAACGAATGCGCATAATTATGAAGGGTTACGATTTATTAGCCATGTTGAAACCAAGGATAAGTTAGATGCATTACTTACTTGCGAAAGTTGAAATCCAAAAGAGGAAAGTTTTTAAAGACGATTGAGTACTTCAGCAAGAAATACAATGAATATAAATATAGTTATCTAAAGCTAGCATTTAAACACTGCTTTGACGAGCAGAATGCATCTTATTTGTGTAGTAGAAAGTAAACAAACAAGCGCCATCTAACGGATGTGGTCGACGTATTTAACATATATGAACATCATTCATTACAGCTAGGCGCAACTTGGAAGCGAGCAAATGTAAACAATACTCACACACACATGGACTTAATGCTATTACTGGGTAATCACCAGGTGGCGTTGATTAAACACTAGTTTTACATTTACGAGGAAATGACCTGAAAACTGGTTTGCTTTGGATGGACAATACTGGGGTACTTATTTTTATTTTTTTACTTTTCCCAGTCTTTTAGGAATATAGAAATGGGAATCAAAGGGCTCATTTGGTCGACGGTTTGCCCAAACTGGTACAATCACTCGTAACAATTATTTTTACCATCAAATAGGTATAGTTAATTCTAGGGTAAATATTTTAGCTTTTCTTGTGATTGCGAGGTCCATCCTCGCAATCACAAGAAAAGCTAAAATAGCTAGACGAGTTTAATTTGTACCTATGTTTAACTAATTCCGCCGGCAAAACATTTGTTCCTATGCGATGAATGTTACATTTTGTTTTGGGAAGTGGTGTATTCTGCATATGGACAGACCATTCTGCGTGTTGCCAGTCTGAACAATCGAGAGGCACTCCCTCTCGATTGTTCTATCAATCGAACGTGTTTTCTTTTAACTAAATAATAGTCAGCATCATAATTCAGCCAGAGAAGCTCACTGATGCACATAGATTCCTCACATGGTGGGCCGATGACCAATTGAAAGTCCTGAGAATCCGCTGTTTGCGAGAAGCACAGGAGCGGTCTATATGATACAGTTACCTATATGTATATGAATATTGCACACATATGTACCTATGATTAAATATGATTGAAAGTAATTTCTATTCAATAATATCAACTTTTTACAGTTTTTAAACCTTTAAGCCAAGTATTCACGAGGGGAAAATCGCGATAGCTAGGGTCTGCGATAGACGCGCCGCTAGTGTATATGTCATTGCAACAAATTGCATTTTTTTTTAATTGTTTCACAACATTTCAGCCGGACTTCAGCGGTGGCGCGAGCATCACGGCACTTCTTCTCGAACCTAACCTGAAAATATTAACTTACGAAATATAGCAAGAACATCGAATTCTCCTCAAAATAAACTAGGTTTGGTTGTAGACGTGGTGGAAATTAGAGGGCACTTCGTAATGTTTTTCTATCGAATTTTATTATTATTTTATGATTCTGCTCCACAAAAAGTTTGGAAATATCATATATTTACTCTTAATGTTTTTATAAAATAAGTCATATCAGTATCATGAAAAATCAACGATTGCTTTAGGCCTGCTTTTAATTGACGCACCGCGACGATTTATAGAAACCGTATACATAATACATTAGACAACAGACAATGTGAGTACGAGAGCGCCGTTTCAGAAGGCAAAACTATCTACGTTTATTTATTAAATGCAACATAAAAAAAGTACATGTTTATCTTTGAGACCTACGCACCCGTAGCGTGAGGATTATGTTGAACTGTAAACATGTTGAAAGATTTAATAAAGACGCCCTTGCAGACGTTCACGTAGCACAATCTGTAAATGAAATACATTTCACACCGCACGCGCACACGTAAACATATACACATAATCAAACAAGTTTCATTTCTTTTTTTTTTTTCACAAAAGCTATTAATAACCTCAAGAATTCCTATTCCTACACCTATCGACCATTTTCCGTAGTATACAGTGTTTTTTTTAACTGGGACGGTATGGGCACAGATCATAATACTACGGTATGGGGAAATACGAATCCGTAAAAAATAAAATAATTATGGAGAAACTGTCTAGGAACCGTTAGCTATTTTCTCATGAAAAGAGTAGTATATCATTAAATTCGTTTTTTGGTCAAGTGCGAGTAGGCCATAAAAAATAGGAAAGAGGTTTGTTGAAGATTTTTGTATGGAGGGTGCTCTAACCCTAACGTCTGGCGCCATTTTGTTTTATTTTCAGAATCGCGGTGCACAACGAAAGTTATTATATTTAGATAGAGGACACATAAACAAAGAAAAAATATCAGGTAACATAATATCCTAGTGCCGGGTTTCGAAGTTATTCACCGAAATATAAGTCGAAAACTGAATCTTGAAACAAGGTTTTTTTTTGCAAGGCAGGAATAAAATAACATAACACATAACATATCTAACATCACGCCATGTTTCCACGAAGGGTTAGGCAGAGGTGTACCTATAGTACACCCACATTTCGCCAGTTATGTTTAAGTCCTATGTAATAGGGGGCAAGCCTATTGCCATCAACCGGGCACATATCCATACTCCGGGCTGATACTGAGAAATTCCAGATAGAAAAACCCAATAACACTTTGCCCGACCTGGGAATCGAACCCAGTTCCTCATGCTCATCAGTAGCGCTTGCGTCCACTAGACCAACGAGGCAGTCAATTGGCTACTATTGTAATTGCAATATAGGAAATGCTTCCATGTGATGTGTACATAATATGGTACATGGCATGGGTGCGACACAGCCTCCCGCTGCCTTCTTAGATGATATTATTTATATCGAACATGATTAATAAATCTTATGTTTTATCCACTAGGTAGGTATAGATACCGGCACGGTTCTTGAGCGCTCGGCGGAAGAGTGGGGATCGCTTTGCGCATCGTACACTTATGACAAAATACGTAAAGGGACCTAATAATTCACTTCTGCGCAGGTGAAGGTCAGCGCTCAAGAATCGTGCCGATGATTTCATGTTTATTAAAAAGATTAAAGGAACTAAAAAAATATTAGTATTATAATATTTGTTTTCTTTCTGTCTGATTCAGATTAACAGTAAATAACTTTTCTCAAACATGCTTGGAAATTCGACCATTATTTTGACAACCTTCTTCGAGATAAATCGAAATTGCTGTACTGATGAAAAACAAATGACGATGCGGCCAGCAATGTTACTATGAAAATCCATATCTGTCCTGTGTAGCGGCCAAATAAATTACTATGAAAACTCATATCTGTCGTGTTATTTAAAAATGGAACGAAATTTTTACTTCAACATATGACAACCAAGAAGAAACAAATGAACACATTGCATTGGCATTGGCGTGTGAAAAATTATCGTTGTCCGTCATTGATTCTGGAATTGCTCATTAATTTACTTTGTTTGAATTTCCGCCCATTATTTGAGAAAAGCACTATTCAAGCCTTGGCCACAACCAGGCATTGATGGACTCACGTATGTGTGCCTCGGCTACGCCTCGGCCGGCCACATTTTCACGATCGACCATCAATGATTGAGTTGCTGGCCTCGACAGAAATGTACTATAATCAAGAGGAAGTAGCTACAAAATAAATAAATAAATTCGTTTTATTAACAATTGTTATTTTTATCTTTGAATATCTCAGTAACGTAACGCTTAATGATGTTACGTTTTATCACGTTTTATGTTTTTATAAGTGACCCCTATCCAAATATATGACATATAATGTGCATCGCAATTTTCAAAAATAAACAAAATGGTGGCTGATTTTAGGGCCAAAATCTTCTTTTTATGCGTTTCTCCTCTGTTTCATGTTAAAGGCTCGTACACACTGGCGCGATATCGCGGGCGCGACAGGCAGCGCTACCCTTGCGGCCTTGTCGCGCCCGCGATATCGCGCCAGTTTGCACGAGGATCGTTACATTGTGTCGGATAAAAAAAATATGAATAGCTGCCGTCATTACTGCATTGCGCATAATTGTTAAACGTCCGCCAGCTTCTATACGTGTCATCTAAACGACATAGTGCCAAGGATATTTTTTTTCAACTCAAATTTTATACTTACGAAGTACATAGATAAAAATGCCTTGGTAAAGCACCTTTTTAGTAATTTTTTTCACTAATTATAAAAGTCGCTATAATTTTCCTGTAAAATATGGATCATTATTATAAATCCATTAAAATCAATACTATAGAGGCTAGGAGATAATGGGGCGAACGGTTATTTTTTTTTTTACATTTTGAGCTATATCTTCAAGGCCTTTAAACCAAACATTGTATAAAATAAAACTCTGTGACAGACGGACAAAAAAATTGTTATAAATGTTCCGTTTTTTTAGAATCTCAATTGGAAAAGGCTGTTTTCATTTTTATTGTATTTTTTTCTGGGGTGACCGGGTATAAAAATCAATTCCACCTATTGGTCCGGGGTTTTGGAAGATTTTTTCCGGCGTTAACAATTTTGGCGATGGCAGCCCTAGCATATGCACTGATGTGGAGTTATGTTCAATGTGCACTTATGTGTTGCGGTCTGAATTGATGCCGTCTGTTTAGTAACGAACCTACAGCTAAATCAAAACATATGACGACAGACTCGCCATGCTGCCACCATTCATTAAATAATTTATGTTTGAAACACACCACTGGTAGTGATGCTTCTACATAATAAAATAACACTTGCAATATACAGTACCTACTGCCCAAAAGTTAGTTGACATTTTCAACTTCAGGTGTAATGCGTCAATGATACAATTATAGTTTCAAATGTTTGAACTGTTTACTTTATCTTTTTTATTGATTAACTCAATTATCTATGATAAGGGATAACCTGATTATTTTTTATTTGATAACCGGATTTTTGTTGTCAAATACTTGAATTCTAGCCGCCAAAAGTTATTACAAGTGCATAATTTCTGTCGATTTACAATATTTATTCTGAAAAATTCAGTATTGCAATGTTACATAATTTTTAATTGTTGTAATACATCAATAATACAATATGTTTAAATATGCAAATTAGTGTTAGCGATTGCCAGGGCTTTTGAGTTTATTCTGAAAAACTTTGGCTTCGAGGTTAATTGTGTGGTTCATTAACCACAGAAGATAGAAGAAAGGTTAAGTGTGAACATGACAATAAAAATAAAAAACTTTTTTTTCCAAATCAGTCTTGAAGTAGTACGACAAGTAATAAAAACGAGTTAAGAACTCTTTTACTCAAGTCTTTTTTATTCAGGGCCACGGCTACCTTACTTACAACTTTTCATAATTTTCGACGAACAATGCGCTAGCGCCAATCCAATCCCAAGATTGTTGTATGAGGGATAAGAGAAATCTTACAAGAGGGAACTTCAGTTTCTAAAATGACCATCAGACGACGCTTGCACGATACTAATTTACGAGGTGACGTTGTCAGAAAAAAACATTTTTATTCATCGGTCTGTAAGACGCGCAAAGATTGCCGAATCAGCCCAACACAAATATCCGACAGCGGATTTTAATGCCCACTATAAGGAATGGTTCTTGCCGTACCAAAAAACTGACTATGCTGCACCCTAATTGCGTAATACACGACCTATCACAATCTGGATCCGTTTGAAACAGATTGCTAATCCATTGCTTCATAAAAAGTATGAAAAAAAAACATTGTTGAACAAAATTGTTGTTGTCAAAATGAAACAGATTAGTCGAAATCGTTTACGAAAACGTTTTACGCAATTAGATAGCTGGAAGAGAGACGAGCAACTTAACGATATCGCTAGATCTTCACCAGTTGGTTGACCAAGCTACCTGCATTCCAGAGTTGATGCCCACACACCCAACTGCTCAGACCTGCTGCTTACAACAGATCCAAACAGTCAGTATCGGTTTGGGCTCCGCTCGGATCGTCTGACCACTGTCTGGTGAAATACGTGTCTTCCTGTTTTCCTCCAGATTTAAGCCCTAGGGGCACGAGGCGAGTATGGAAGCACGGATCAGCAGACTGGGATGATATGTGGCATTTCTTTGCATCACACCGATGATGGCGTAGAACTTGCTTCTCTTCGCGCAACCCTTTCGACTGAGCTGACGCACGGAATTTTTGATGTGATACTTCAGGGAATGGAATATTTTATCCCATTCTCTGACGCTTGGCACTGGTATTACGCGTCATGTGCGCAAGCTGATTTGAGGAAAGAGCAGGCATACAAAGCCTGGGCTTAGGCCCTTAAGAGACTGGTACGACAGTCAAGGTGCTCGCGCAATGATACAATTCTATGGCCAAGGATTGCAAGCGGGTGTAACGGAAGGCGCGTCTCGACCATGTTGGACGAATCGGCGCTAAGTTGGCGACCTACCCTTCGGGTAGCAAGGAGTTCTGGGCCCAGTATAAATCGATCGAGTAACTTCTGCCATTCTCCACTGCCTCCTATGCTGAAGTCTGAAGGACCGCTGGCTTATCGTCGGTGTTCCTCAAAGGCTCAGAGGTCTGTCCTTTCTGTAACTCTATTTTTGCTGCACATCAACGACCTGCTACATCTTGGTGCTATCGGGTACGCAAATGACAGCACAGTCTCAGAAAGACACCTCTCCAGTGCAAAAGCCATGAGACAGGAAACAGCTACTCTTACAGAGGCCGCGAGCGAATGAATTTGACCTTAAATCTAGTTTCCCAGGGAGGCGACGTCAATCGGGTCAAATTCAATGCTCTGAAAACTCAGGCGTGTATTTTCACTGCCAAGAGGAGCATGTTTTCAGACATCCTTAAAGAGGTGAGGCGATACTTCTCATATGGACAGTTTTTGGTCTGTACAAAGCACAGGTTCCTGTATGGAGTATTGCAACCACATAAGGGATGGCTCAGCAAAATACCAGCTTGTTGCACTTGACTAGGTGGAACGAAGAGCAAAAAGGTTTACTGGCTACGAGACGTTGGTGGCTAGGCTACACAGCCTAGCTCATCGGCGTAACGAACATCAGAAGCCTGTTGGTATTCTACAGACTGTACTTCGGAGTGCGCAGGAGCTCCCCGACCTGATCTCACCATATCGCCCTATTACTACCGGACAACCAGACGCACTGCAGAGTACCATCCGCTTGGTGGATATCCCGACCAGTTGTAGGTACTCAGCGCTTCTCCTCCACATTTATTATGCGCACAACCAAAGTGTGGGACTCTCTGCCAGCGTCTGTGTACTGTGTTCCCTTCCAGATATAAGCCGTCTTCCTTCAAAGCAAGAGTGAACAAGCATCTTCTGGACACGCTCGTTCTATCATAGACCTCTTCCAGCGCTTTCTATCAGGAGTGATCCAGGTCAAGAGTAGGCCCATTCAGCAATAAAAATAAGTTTGTTGCGGAGCGTCATATACAGCAGCGTGAATAAAAAAATGTGTGGTCACATTTCAAAGTGTGGACAGACCACCAAAGTACCAAACTGAACAACTTTCTCCATGCATCATCATAATTATTATTGTGAAAAAAAAAATTGCTGTCCCATACATTTGGGTCGAGTAGGTATTACCGCAAATTCTGTCAGTTAGTAGGCAATACTAGGCACCCTTAAATATGGCCACACATTTCTGATACACGCTGTATTGGATGACATTCTCCTTTTCTTTGCGAGTTAACTTGTGTTACGTACCTCACTGCTGGCTGGCTACTAGCCCGACAGATAAGAAGCCTGGCCAGTCAATAATACATGTAGACATTAGGCGTGATAAAACTATTGAGGTTGACAGATAATTACCCAGTGTGCTTGACAATCATTAGTAATCACTAACAGCTAAGGCTCACAAGGAAAAATGAGTTTAAAAAATACAATTTACCACGACTATAATATACTTTTATAGGCCTGGAAAATTGTATTTTTAACCTCATTTAATAGAATAATAATATGGAGCGTAAAGGCTCGTGCAGACTGGCGCGACGCGACACCGGTAGAAATAAATTGATCTACCGGTGTCGCGACATTGCGAAGTTTAATTTAGGTTTTTTGCTATTAAATCTGTTTTTTGCCACTGTTAATTTTCGCGAGAAGTTGCATGATTTCAAAATAAAAAAATCAAAATTTTTGATTTCACTCAACCTACATGGGCAATTATGAAACGTCAGAAGCTAGGTGCACGGTTGCAATTGGTCGTTTCCTATGGCCGGCAAGAAACTCCACGGTTACTCTTTTAAAAATAAATGGGTTTTACTATGTTTTCCAGTTACAGTGTGTATAGGCATGAGAGGAATGTAGGCCTGTCAACAAGTACCAGATACTTAACAAAATAGAAAATGGTCTACAAAGAACAATCTGCATATGCTGCAAATAATGCTGCAAATATACACTACCAGGCGAGCGTGCCGCTAAGCTCCTGAGCGAGGCATTTCATAAAGAGAAAATTTCAAAAACCGGCCGTCACTCACAGTGACGGGTTCCGGAGTCAGGAGTCCGCATGCACAGTATTTAGGCATTGTAGTAAAAACAGAACACTCACTCACAGTCTCTTGTCCGTCTATCACAGAGATTTTTCACGAGATCTTGCAACTTAGTGGCGTCAATTCTTTCAAGTTCACACGAAGCGAAAGGTACGATTCGACTATACATCCAAACATCGTAATTTATTGGAGATCTCGATACCTTTTATTCATCCTAAAATAACCTTCGGAAGCAGTGAACCGGTGGCCCATATACGAACACTTTTAGGCTTCTAACAAAGGCTTCTTTATGTTTGCGCAATCAGCTAATGATCCCAACCTACAGGGTACACCAGATAATAAATTAGGCACATAAGTACATTGATGATGTGATAACCTCTCAGTGAATAATCCTACGCAAGTAATTATTATGCAAGCGGTGTTTCGTATTTCGTATATTTAGAAACGACCCACAATCATAACTGATGAACAATATAGTGAAACATGAAACTCATTGAAGTTTTTATATCAACTATTGTTGTTGCTTGAGTGCTTAGAATAAACAAGGTCCGTGAATTTTTGACATTTAAAACGTCATCCAATCAGAGGAGGTCTCGTTTTGAGCGCTCAAAACGAGAGCGCTCGAGCAGCGTTCTTATTTCATAAGTGTTAACGACTCGTGGTTTTGCAAAAACCCTATCTTTTTCCAATAAGATTGAGAAATGTTTTCACCATTATCAAATTTTTCGCGATATCCCTAGGGTTTTCGCGAAAATTCGAATTATCAAATCTCCCTACGACATATACAATCTGTACAGTCAGCCCCAAAAAGATGTATACGCGGACTAGGAATCATTCTATTGTTAGTAAAAAACCTTTGTTTCATAACATTTGTATCCATTGTACCAAAACAAAGTAAACACAGGCTCCCAGGATATCTATACACCCTATGAATATTTATGATAATAGTTGAAAAGTTTTCGGTGAAATTAAATTCGGTCAAATATAATATCAAATGACACTTCTTTAATTTCGTATAATGGAAGAACAATAATTTAATTTTTGATCTCTTCACTCGGCCAGTTTATCGTTTATCCATCGTGAAAAGTAGGTTGTAGTCTAATTTACTACGAAATGTATGGGAAATGTTTTTCGCGATTTCGGACTTTTCTAGTACGCACCTCAGAGGGTCCGATAGTTTTTTTTGAAATCCTTAATAAACAGGATCTATTGGCATTAAAAAAAGTTTTTGTGAAAACTGCTCATTTTCGCCCCTGCCAATGCGCCACTTTCACAAGAAATCGTACTTCCGCATCCACATCCGCCGCAAGTTTTTAACAGAGTTGTAATGGAGTTCCAATAAAGCAAATCAGCACCCTAATTGCGTAACACAAGATCAATCATAATCTGAATCCTTTTGAAAGATATATCCGCTGTTTCATAAGTTCGAAAAATTTGTCTGCTCAACAACGTAAATAACGTAATGAATTTGGTTGAACTGTCAAAATTAAACAGATTGTGATTGATCGTGTGTTACGCAATTAGGGTGCTGCTCCTATTCAGCGGTATTATCCTTTAATGTGGTGGAGACATAATTAAGTGTATTCTATCTATGCACCGCTCATCAGTGGTGTCGTGTAATCTAATTACGAAATAAAAACCGGAAAAGTGCTTGTCGGACCACGCACAATGAAGGGTTCCGTAGCTGGGATGAACTTATCCCAAGAACAAACTTAACATTGTAGTTGAAAATGTATGGTAGAACATGTTTTTGCAACTGCAAATTTAAGTTGGTCGATAATTACTCGTTAACTAGTAGAGCCTAAATAGCTGTGATAGTTTTGCTTTTAATTTCGTTATATATACTACTGCTGTGAATTTTTCCACATATCCAGAACTTACCGTTTAGCTGGCAGGGGGGGCACTTGACTCTGACAAAAATTAGCACTTTAAAGCTTAATATTTCGCAGACGGATTCTTCAATCCAAAAATGGTTTTAACAAACTGAAAAAGAAACTGAACGAGCTTTCTAACGATACCCCACACCATGGGATAGATGAAAAAAAAGAGACATCCCCACTTTACATGTACGGGAAGTACCCTAAAAAAATATATTTTTCATGATTTTATTTTTGTCGACGCTTTGTCGGCGTCATTTGTATGTATACTCATGCCAAATTACAGCTTTCTAGTACTAACAGTCTCTGCGCTAAGCCGGGGACAGACAGACAGACGGACATGGCGAAACTATATGGGGTTCCTTGTTTACTACGGAACCCTAAAAATAAGTAGTGCAACTCCCCATAATGTACCGAAGGGATAAAAACAATGAACATAAGCTTTTGGGATATTGTTCGATCTCATAATTTAAAAGATTATGAAGTTTTTAAGTGACTTTGCTATATAAGCTAATGATTTTTTAGTTATGGAATATTTTCGCTTACAACCGCATAAATAAATTTGTTTGTGGTCGATAAAATCAATTATAAGTACTGTCCATGAGTAAATAAATATTCTCTCCACTACGGATTTCTTCACTGTGTGTGAACACAGTGTAGAATTCCGTTGTGGAGACTCACTTGGGCGGTTTTTTTCTTTATTTTTCGTTTTAGTTATTCCTAGGATTCTAGAGTACTTAAATTAATTTATTAAAACATCGGCATAGTTTATTTTCTAGTCTGGCAATTTGGAAGCTGGATCTTTCGAAACACGAAAGAACCGATACCTAAAATCCTTAGCAGCGGGCTATTACGGCTCGTGCAGCCCGGTGCGATATCGCGGGCGCGACAGGCAGCGCGACCCTTGTCACGCCAGTCTGCACGAGCCTTTATCATGTTTTAAGCACAAATATTATCACAAGCGACCTCTTTCCTCGGTACCATAGCATAGATAAAATTAATTCTGTACAAATATATCACACTGATAAGAAAAATAATATTGCTACTACAGACGTATTTCAATGTTTATTATACATATTTTCAAAATAGCATCCCTATTCCTGTAAATCAATAACTTTAGTTACAGTTTCGTTATAGAACAGGAAACTGTTGCTTTTGTATTAGGTCATCGATACTTTAATATTAGTACGTAGTTTCGTATCCTTACCTGGTCTGAAGAGTCCCCACAAGGCTTATAACGAGCCAAGACTGGTCTGTTTCTTGACCTATTCAATGGAGAATCCGACAAAGACGTCATTGTACTGCACTGACACACCAAATGTAAAAATATTTATTTTTTAAACTGTAAATATAGTGCACATCTATATGCTGTTCAAGAGGAAAACATACTGTTATTACAGCAAAAATATTGTTCCACTACTCACTAACAAACGCGATACCACATTTTTTCGTCGACAAATCACATCCGGAGAAGAGTCGAGTGAAGACCGTGTGGGTGATTCAACCGATTACGACAACCACTCCGCTTAGAACTACCACTGATAAACGTTAATGTTGTTTCACTAATAAACACACCCTAAGTGACTCAGAAAACTATCGGATACAGCTAAAACTGTTTAGCACGACTACTTATAGACTTTACATTGTGTAGCACCCTGTGTGTTGCGATTTACTACCGCAACAATAAAGTCGCATACATGGATCATCGGAATGGTAGGTAAGTATGGAAATGTGATTTTTGGAACAGAACGCGTACGATAATTTGTGAAGTTTATTTGTTTTTTAAATGAAGAACTGGATGCCTTTTACTTGACTTGTTTATTATTGATTTGATAAATTATATTATTTTCACAATTAAATCACATCGCAACGACCACTCCACGATTATAAATTCGCTTACTGAAACAATTAAACAATATGCGCGTCGTGGATTGCGAACGGGTTCGTCACTGCAATCAGTACCGATGTGTAACTGCGGCCCAGTCCGCGTCGATGACGGTCACCATAGGGACTCGGTATCGGTGTCATGGTGCTTGCTGCCCCCGAGTCGCCGCCTGAGGGCCGAATAGCGGTCGCGAATTCCTACTCGTAATTCTAATGACGCACGCATGGCATACGTGCCCAGCGGACAAACGGTCCTAGCGACCTAATAATTCCAACTTGATATCACTTCATTGCTAACGATATCAATGCATTTAAATAATTGATTGATTGGAATGCTAACGTAATTTAAATTAACTCAAATTTAGGTACGTAAAGGAAACCAATACGATAACAAATATTTAAACACTAGTACAATATTTAATTGAATAAAAAATGTACTCACCGCTGATTTTGAAGAGTTGATTATGCAGCACATGAAACAAAAATAAATTATCACTTAATTATACATCGTTATTTTATGTTTTTAACCATTGAGCAAATCTTTATAATTTGTATAATTTAGACCACTTTACTATGGATTTATTAATCACAAAACATTTTTATTTTAAAATCCTATCCACATACCTAGACAGGGGAGACAACATGTACCTACGTCCTCGAGACTTTCTGTGCTCATGAAATCAACGTCCATGAAAGAATATTTATATCACCTATTTTGTTTTATTTTATATACAAAAAATAAAAATTAAAGGTGCTAAATAACATGCAACTATGTGTGGCAAAGCGAGACATACTACTTACTCTGTATAGCAAAGTCAACGCACGATTCAGTGAATCACTAGAACTGTATGTTGCATTGTTTTGAATCCCGATTGTTTTCACGTCGTCATTGATCAAGATTAAAACAAATGACGTGACCTATTAAATATTAAAATCAACAACAAACCATAGATAGAGTATTGTATTTATAGAACTGCTGCCGGCGTGGATAGTCTGATATAGATTAGCTGACAGCGTAAGCCGGGATAGTCTTTGACAGTGACTTGACTTGTAAACTGGTACGATCTAATGTAGTCGGGTGGAGCCGGCTCCTCCCGAGGTTGGGTTGAGTCTTCCCAAATAAATCGTACCGTGACAGCCTTTTTTACACTTTCTGTCTCGTTTACGCTCACTGTTGGATCTAGTGAGTGTGTGAGCGATTGCAAATATTCGATAATTTTAGTATTCGAATATTCGAATGTTTTTTCAGCCTTATTCGAATGATTCGAATAATATTCGAATATTTCAGAAAAATAAAGTATTTATATAAATTGTCACATTTTTATTGCCTTAGAAACTATTTACATATTTTTATGTGGCCTAACATCCCAATCAGAATCAATATTAAAACATAAAACATTTAATCACATAAAATAATTAAGACATCTTTAATAAAGTTAGGAGCAATATAAACTTCGACTATGAAAATATGAAAATGAAATAAAAAATATTAATTCATAAAAACTGAAACCTACTTAGTAGCAAACACAATTAAAATCTCACTCAAACTTAAAATTCCAACGCCTACTACTACCGTACAAGAACAAGCACAGCAGACAGCAGCACAAGCCAAAAAAAAACGAGCATTGATGATTATTTTAAAAGCTGTCGTATGGACGCCAGTTAAAAAAAAAAAGTGGATTCTACATTTTGCCGATATCTGTAAACACAATCAAGAAGATGGTTGTAGAAAAAAGTGATCAGCTAAAAACTGAAAGAAAAGAGTTGTTAGAGGCAAAAGGACAGAAATGTTCCGCCTCCCTTGATGAGTGGACATCAGCCCGCAATCGTCGCTATATAAATGTCAACATTCATTGGCCAACTTTTAACGACAAAAACTATACTTAGAAATTTGGGATTAGCGAGAATCACAGGGCGCGGAACATCAGAAACATGTCTCAATATTTTAAAGGTCAAATTAGCTTCATACGATATGTCTTTAGAAAATGATATACGAGTAGATAGTGTGGTGACAGACGGTGCAAGCGTCATGACTTGCATGGCTCGTCAAATGCAATCATTTCATCAATTGGGCCTTACACACGGCATTCAATGTGCCGTGGAGGATATTACCGTGACTGCTGGTGACAGCACATTTTTAGGGTTCCGTGGTAAACAAGGAACCCTTATAGTTTCGCCATGTCCGTCTGTCTGTCCGTCTGTCCCCAGCTTAGCGCAGAGACTGTTAGTACTAGAAAGCTGTAATTTGGCATGAGTATACATATTAACCACGCCGACAAAGTGGTAAAATAAAATCATGAAAAATATTTTTTTTAGGGTACCTCCCCTACACGTAAAGTGTTTTTTTTTTCGTCGATCCCATGGTGTGGGGTATCTTTGGAAAGGTCGTGCAAAAATATTGTGAGTTTGTTTCACACCATTTTAGGATTGAAAGATCCGTCTGCGAAATATTAAGCTTTAAAGTGCTAATTTTTGTTAGAGTCAAGTGTCCCCCCCCCTGCCAGCTAAACGGTAAGTTCTGGATATGTGGAAAAATTCACAGCAGTTGTATATATAACGAAATTAAAAGGAAAACTATCACGGCTAAGTAGGCTCCTGGCTCTACTAGTTAACGAGTAATTATCGACCAACTTAAATTTGCAGTTGCAAAAACATGTTCTACCATACATTTTGTATGGGAGAACATGTTTTTCAACTACAATGTTAAGTTTGTTCTTGGGATAAGTTCATCCCAGCTACGGAACCCTTCATTGTGCGTGGTCCGACACGCATTTGGCCGGTTTTGGTAATCAGTCCTTGACCAAGAACTGTCGTTTCCCCTTTTATAATTAGTACTATTCGGTGACATACTAATGCTCATACTCTGTGTACCTACGCAAGAAACGGTTTTTTCTTCACTATAGTATAGTATTGACTCTTTCACTGCCACGCGCGGCCTAAACTTAACCTATCGTGATGTATAAATATGTATTTAAATTCATGCACCTTTACTGAACATTGGGTATGGATTCTACGCAAGGATTCTCTTGTTTAAGTTAGGATTAAGGGTCATTTCTGCCCAAACCCTGGAGAAAAAGGGCGTGAGTCCATCAAAATAGGTACGTATGTGTAAGGTGGGTCTATGGCCAATAAGTGCCTAAGGTAATCTGTACTTTATTTTAATAAAAGATTATATTAGTGCGTGCACCTAACGGCTTATAATTTTAGTAAATATTTAACTTTTAAAACCTTTCCCATAATAAAACAAAATCTTACACGATAAACACGAAGTCTCCGTTGCTTCCATGGCGGCTGAATACTAATCTTGAAGTCTTCTTAAGGAATAGAATAAAAAAACATTTTTTCCCAGAAAAAGATTACAATTACATCCTAATAGAAAACAATTGTATCACTACACTTTTCGTTGCTTACGATGAACCAACTGTCCATCGACCTGATTGTTATCAAATATTGACACTTGCTTGGACAGTGTAACAAAGTTGGCTTTTTGTACAATATGACAGAGACGTGACTAGGTGTTTACGTATGTATGTGAGATAAGAATGCGTTTTACGGCGCGAAGAGCAGGCAGTGTGCGCACTCGTTAGCGGGGACTGAGCTGGCGGACGCGATACTGTACCTACTGGGCGTGCAAGTGCACTACAAGCTATTTCAATACATGCAGGGAATTCGCAAGTCGGCAGATGCCGGCCGCTCGCGCCGGGGTGGCCCCCGCGCCGTACAGCGTCGCGTGCCCCGTGAGGTCAATCTGCTTATAACGGCATTAACTTACCCCCTGTATTCTTAGTTCTTTCCTGCACTCGACTCAGCCTCCGTCAATCACATTTACAATTCAGTACCTTTATGGTGATATAAATATCCTCGACTCGAGTTTTCGAACACGCGCAGCACCGAATGACATTGACAGTTGGGCATTGTTAGTAAACATTTTTGTGAAATTGGTACAGAATTTTTATTCACAAAACAAGATGGCGGCGTTGGTTCTGATTTTGGCCGCGCACCAAAATAAACTTGTATCAACATAGAACATTTGATTCAAGAACGCTTGAATGACAAAGTTGAGTTGAGTGAAGGAAATAACTAAGAGCTTGTCCAGATGACGCGATTTGAGCGCGAGTTGACTCGCGCGTATGCAATTGCACTGCGACTAGATGGCGAGTTACGCGCTACTACATGTGGACGGAATGTATGAACTACAACTACTAGTACCTCACAATCGCGCGATTGTTTACGCGCGACTCGACTCGCGTGAAAATCGCGTCATCTGGACAAGCTCTAAGAATACAGCGGGTTAGCTACGGCAGCGTTGTAATCAGGAAAAATAGCAAACCGCTCGTGAAGTTCTCCACAAACCAGTTCAATTACATTTTGAGACTATAGGTTTATTTATAAACGTTGCAATAATTAGCGACTGCTTAACCATACATTTTTGACGTTTGAACGTCACTTAACTTTAATCAATGTTTATAAATAAACCCCTATATTATTATGTGTTATTTTCGGTCAAGTTAAGAGAAATGCAAACAAGGGACTGCAAATACTGCAATGCTATTTAGTATGTAACAAACTAACAACCCAATATAGGCACTCGTAGGTATCATAAATTCTGATTGTGATAACGTCTGCATTTTATTGCAAAGTAATAAAATGAAGGTCACTTCACTTTATGATGACAAGCATGCAATTCAATAACAATAATGAGGACTTTGATCCGCTTGTCTATACATTTATTGTATCACGCAAATGTTTATTGGTTTGGTTATTAAGTTACAAAGGTTCATAATTATGTGGAACCCTGCAAGAAAAACGCTGTTTTTTTTTAATGATAATATAAGCATCTGAATGAATAATTATTATTAAAAGCTTTTGCCCGCGGCTTCGCCCGCGTGAGTGTCTAGGAATATCCCAGGAGAACGAACTACCGGTGTTAAAAGTATCATTATGTCCTAAACCCAGGTCATAGACTACCCATGTGCCAAATTCGATCAGCCGTTTTACCGTGACAGCATCAAACAATCAAACTCCTTTCGCATTTATAATATTAGTTAGGATTAGGATTAATTCTTATGAAATGATGGTGTTTACTGCTAATATAGGTAGGTACTTGCTTTTTTTTTCTTTATTGCGAATTGTTCCATTGTTGCAGGATAACTGGAAAAATGCTTCTTTTTTTTTTTCGAAAATCCTATGATTTTTTAAAGATTATTTAAAAACTAAGAAAGATTTTCGTAATAATACGAGCTAATATAAATTTCTTCGCAAAAAAAAAACAGCTTGTCCCAAACAACGACAATGAATAGAGTATGAACATATCTATGGTATGAACGCTGATTGGCTCTTATGAATGTTATGCACTGACGGATGCGCTGATAGGTTAACAACATCTGAGCCATGTTCTGACCAGATTATAGACAGTATAGTGTAGCTAGTAGTAAAGGGGTCCTGTATCAAAATATTTTGGGGGCCCTTTTTATTTCACTAGCAAAGCTCAAAAGGTTTTTTTTTTCACAAAATAAATAAAATAGCATCCTGAGTAGCTGTCATTGTGACCTTACTAAAAGAAACCAAGAAAGACCGAGGCGAGCTAGAAAATTTAAGATAAGTTAAGTTTTCATTGAAAAAAATAAAAATACCAGCCAAGTGCGTCGCGGACGGACCACGCACAATGAAAGGTTCAAGAAGAACAAACTTAACATTTTAGTTTTAAAAAGTTCATTCCAACTGTAAGTTTGTACGCACATTATTGAGTGATTTACCATGTTATTTTAAGACCATAGACTTCTTATAGGTTTTCTTTCTGTAATTTGTAAGTATAAAAATATTATGCATTATCTGTATTTTTTACAGCATTTTAGGCTCAGCAGTTTTGGACATAATAATAAAATGCTGAATTTTCATCTCTTTTCTTTAATAACTTTAAAACTATTTATTTTAAAATTTCCCTAATAATAATAATCCCTTTTATTTGATATGTGACACGATACAGTTCATAAAACTTTTTTTTTTTTGCTAATGTGTACCCCATATTCAAAATTCATTTATTTACGTTACAAGTTCGTGTTTGGTCGTAGAAATTCATATGTGTACTAAATTTCAATTTATTCGGTCCAGTAGATTCGGAGCAAATCCGCTGTAAGGTTTTCGTAAGGTATACTCGTAGGTTAGATTTTCTGTGTGATTTTACTCAATGAATGTGTAAGACCTTGAAAGTTAGACCGTGCCTTTAACTTGAAGCCTTAGTTAGCCATAAACAAATAACGGCATTAACGGCGGCGGGGATTTCATTAGGGATTCTTCATTAATTACGCATTACAGCATTAAATCCGCCTTTGTACAGTATTTTTTTTACTTGTTCATAAAGTTTTAATAAATAATTAAGGAGATCATCAATAGGAATTTGAGGGTTTCGATAATATTGTACTATCCCAGTACTAAACAGACTGGGTTTTTTACAAAAAATCCTGATATTTAACTGATATTCGGTCCTTTGCGCAAAAAATCTTAGGATTTTATTTTATTATCCAGCGACATATACCACAGAAAATATTTCGTCAAGTTATGCTTATGGCTTAGACGGGCAGAAGCGGCCGAGTGAACCGCGTACTTACAGAAAGGTGTGGATTACAGCGAGGGCAACATAGTGGTCAGTTTCCGCGTGAGGGCGCACATCCTGGGATGGGGTCATACGCTCTGTGAGCACGACACAATACGTCTCTCCAATAAGAGCACCTTAAACGGTCAAGCACAAGAGCGTCAAAATGTGTTTCGGAATTTACAAAAAAGACATAGGATTTGATGTTGGGAAGGCTGAGAACTTGAAAACCTTGTTTTTCGGTTTGGTCCAGGACCTCCACGGAATTAGGTATGGGTTAAGCGTGAAATTTTTTACTCATTTTGCGAGACGAATAACAGGTTCATCTTCTGGTTCCATCTTTGATGTTATTGATTTCGAAGTTTCCTTATACAATCACTCTCTCAATGGTTTCCGATTATGTATAAAAAAATATAGCACATCACACTCGGGGTTTATTGTTTGACTTGGAGGTAACTTCGCAATTTTTTTGTCGAGAAAATTGCTATAGTAATTAAAATCCACTTTCAGTTCTTATAGAATTACTCGCTTGCCACCACTCCGTCGTTCTGCGTTGACCCTAATAGTAACTCAAAGTTAGGAACCCCACTAATAGGTGCAATGACCCAAATTTTTGGCAAATTCGGAATTAAACAAAAACAAAGTAATCATGCTAAAGAATACAAAAATGATGACTGGTACAACTTTCTTATACCCTTTCCCTAATGGCTGGACATAATTATACTGGTTGTACTACAATTTTTAATTTTATTGTATTATTATACTTAATGATTTTCCTTCATAGTAACATCTCCACTAGAGTATTAACATAATTTAATAATATTTGGCATATTTTTTTATTTCGCTTTGATAAATATCACAGATTTCTTTTAAAGGTGCTATTGGGTTTTAAAAAAGACAATTAAATGCATC
Source organism: Eupsilia transversa (assembly GCA_914767815.1). Taxonomy (NCBI): domain Eukaryota; kingdom Metazoa; phylum Arthropoda; class Insecta; order Lepidoptera; family Noctuidae; genus Eupsilia; species Eupsilia transversa. The sequence continues at coordinate 8,411,914 of OU611874.1, forward strand.
TTGTAATCAATCTTCTTACAAATATAAAATTGCAAATTGCACATTTTGTATTAAGGATTGAACCTCAAAGTGAAGCCAGATTCTACTATGTTTTTTCAAAATACTGAACACTTGTGGTGAAAATACAGTACCTATTATATCAGTTACCAATTTTTACGAATAGTGAAATGACAAATTAATGTTATCCTGGTACAAATGCAGCAAGTAAGTAAGTAAGTAAGTAATCATTTATTTGCATTGATTGCAGGTACAGAAAATAAGATGTGACAATAAAAAAAATGGATGATCCTTGTACAATCTACCTTAAATTGGGCATGCAACCATATTTTAAAATTAGGGAATTAATAAAATGAGAAGCAGTGATGTTAAATTATTTTTCACAAACAATACATAAAATAAAAAAATGTTGCATGCACACTAGTAGTTAGTTCTATCTATCCCATCCAACCTGTCCCTTGCTGCTCTTTCCCAGTGACCCTTAAGCCGAGGTCATATCCCACAGAAACAGAAAGAAAGAATTACGTTTAATTGGAAACAGGGAGTGCCCTTAGCATGTAGTCACTTCGTTTTTTTTTCTACCCTGCTTGGAGGCCTTATACAGGGTGGATTTATGAGATGGAGTACTAACGGCAGGCACCTTAACCGTTGTAGCTACAGGAAAACGGTCTCAAGAGACTGTCCTTAAGTTTTTAAGAATTTTGAGCTGCATTTGCTTTTCAACAATTTCACAGTTTTAGTGAAATTGTTGACACTTGTCAACCCTGTTTATTATAAGGATCAAAAAACTCTATTGGACCAACTAAGGTGCGAGTACTAGAAAAGTCAGAAATCGCGAAAAACTTTTACCCACACATTTCATGGAATGAGACTTCAAAATCTGTGAAACCCTATATAAAAAATAACTAAAAATTATGATCAGTTTCCTAACACCGTTAACTTGTAGCTACAACGATTAAGTACCTACCCTTACTGCCCAGTCTCAAAATTCCAACCTGTATAAGGCATCCACCGGATAGCTCTGTTAAGCAACCAACCGCCACCAAGGCTACTTACCCTTTCAATAAAAATAAAAAGTTATTCGCTAATTAGTCGGGTATCACTCATGGCCGCAACATTCCTCAAGGGCTGTAAGATTTTCCTATTCTTTTACCTTTTTGCTATTTTTGGAAATATTTACATGTTAATGCATATTAGTTTTTGTAGATATTTAAGTGGTAATTATACTAGTTATTATTGGTTGTGGTTTAGGTTAATTTTAGTGGTTTGTAATTAAGTTCTTTTGTAAAAATAACAGTTATATTAATTTAAAATAAATGATTTTCCTTACTTTGTGCATACACTTCCTACTTTGAGATGCGAGCTCACCATGTGACAGCAAACACATTTAACACTATTAGAATCAATGTTGTTAATTAATACAACTAAGAATTGAACAGCATGTCTCAACATTTGTATTTTTCCTAACTTTCATTAGACACACGTGAATAATACAGATGATGTAGACACAGATGATGATCACACACACACACACAGATTACTTTACCATCACAAGAATTGAATCAACTAATAAATCTGATAACTGTTGATGACTGACTGATGTTCTTATTTGTGACATGATGACTTCTTCATAGTAATGAGCATATGTTAAACGGGCAAAAACCATGAGACCTTTTAAACTTAAATCATAATGGTTCTTGAATCCAAAAATAAGATAATCTTAAAATTGCGCACAATGAAGGTTCTGTAGTCAGAATGAACATTTACGCATTGCCATTTGGCTAGGGAACCCTAAAAAGATGTGGTCAATATCACATTTTTTTATCCTCAGTGGTAGGAATAATGTGACGTATAAGTAACTACAGATAATTTAATCAAGAAATGAAGAAATAAGACATGCTTACTGTTAGGTAAAACCTGTGTTCGTCCCTTTGGTCAGGTCACTAATGATTTACATAATAAATCTATCTCACAAAGATCGTGTATGGATTAAGTTAGTACTCAAACATTAAATAAAATACCCATATACTGTACATAAACATTTGAACTAATACTCAGACCGTTTGAAAAAGAATATTAATAAGAAATTGGCGCGAATAGAACGCTATTGCATACGTAAAATAAATAAAAAACTTATTTCAAATAATTATAGCTTGACGTTACCTGATCTCTGCATATTGAAAATGCTAGGAATCCAATATTCAAACCAAAAACATTTCTCGAAACACAATTCAACACACTCTACAATGAAGTACAAACTGTCAACAATCCTCACCCGCCCATGGTCCATGGACCGCGCGTAGAAATTGATTTTTGAATATTGTTGCCACTGGCAAAAAATTTACGTAAAAGCAGGTTTCTTGAAGCGGGGCCGGCCCGCGCGACTATATCTTTACAACACGGACAGCTGGTATACATTTTATAATGCTGGGACCACACTGAAGTCTATCACCTTAACAATACAATTTCTAAGAAAACTTCACGGTAGAACAATCGGTGTACCGTTGCGTTGCGCGTCAAGTCGCGCCAGTATGTACGAGCCGAGCGAGCCGTACGAGCGAGCAATACGTACAAAGCTGGGGCTCCGTATTATCGGTATTACCCAATGACTACTTGACTGGAGTAGAGGTTAGAGTTATGCACCGACTCCAAAAGGAGGATGCAAAAGACGAAAGGTAGTAAATTTAAATTTCGTTCAGAGTTTTTTTTTTTTTTTTACGAGTTTTGATGTTGTTGTTGTATGTTGTTTTTGTAAGTATGTATTTTCTGGTGTATAATAAAGTATATATAAATATAAATAAATAAATAATATGATTATCACAAGTTTGAAAATCAATGGATTCTGGGTATCAATCATTTTCGCCTGCCATTAATTGAGCGACTAGGAATAAGTATAGGTACAGACTTACGCCTTCTTCCAATGGGGGTAGGTATAAACTAGAGAACGCCACAACATTACGATCCTTACATGACACTGCGCCCCTAAGACGACCCACTGACCCACTTTTTGCTTCTTTTACGTTTCAGCGGTATCTTTTTTCATAAGATTTCGCACCATTGTTGGAATAAAGTGAGTAAAACGGTGCAAAATAAATCAATAGACACGTTATAAAACAATGATATAATCTGGTATCGTGAGTCCAATTTGACCCGGCGACAGCTCGAACCTCCACTTCCAGAAACCTTCAAACTCTGAACATCCGGCCCCCACCACACCTTGCCACGTAAATGAGATAAGACCGTCGCACAAAAGTGTAGCGCCAAACGTTTCGGAATGAAATGGATTTATTGTTGATTCGAGTCTAATTGACCCACGAATCAGGATTCCTGTTGAGGGTTAATTCAAAGATTTGGTAAGAAGAATAATTAGCACATTACAACTAATACAGTACTTACTAATTCCGTAATTGCAACTTATAGTACTTACTAAGTTACTCTAACTCTAACTAATTCCATGTTTTTTTGTGTAACATGGTGTGGGAGTAATCATCACAGAACAACGAACATATTTCACGGAGTCTGTGCAATGTGCATGCCGTGCATGGAGTAATAGATAGGCTTCTATTCTGTCATATTCTGCGCTCACTCGCAGTAGTGTTTGTTTTTATAATTTTATTTGTCTTTGATCCAATTCCGTTAATTTCCAATAGAGAATCCATTCTTGATCCATTGATCCAATCCAAACTTTACGACCTGTGATGTTTTCAACTACCGCAGTTTCGCTATGAAAATGATCGTTTTCTAAAGAGATCTCTGAATTTGAAAATTGTTTGGTTTAGGAACGAAACGGAAATCGTGCACCACGGTACAATTGTAATTGTAAATTTGTAATAACGTTACGTTAGTTCAATATAGTCTGTGATTGTAATGTACAATGCAATTATTGTAACGCTGACAGCATCACAGCATTATTAGATTATCTAGTAATTTCATCCTGCTCGTATTAAACACAAATTACAATTATCATTGATTGTAACCGTTTGTTTTTATCTTGAACATGAGTATTTTTTACAAATTAAATCCTGTATCTTATAAGTTAGTTCAAAAAGTTTTTAACTATAGGGAAATAAATGCTAAGAATAGTGCCAAAATAATATTACTACAGGTAAATCTTTAGAAACTATAAATTTTAGTTCTTATGTAGTAAAATATATAATATAGTAACTTCTAAACGTAATTATTTTTGTTCACAGACTTTTCCCAAAAAAATATTGGTATTTTCTGCAACCTTAGCATTTTCATTATGGCCTGTGAAAAATAGAGATGTTGCTGAAAATATACATACAGAGAAGCCTTTGCCTACTTTAGAAGATGCAGATAAATTATTTGACAATGGCTATTATGAGGAATGCTATAATTTACTATCTGAGCATCAGGTAAGGTTATGGTGTATCTATATGATTACAGAGCTGCTAACTTTAAAAAATGCCAGACCCGGATATTAGAGGAAAATAAGGCTACAGTAGGTACTTACAGTGGCGGTGGGTTTTAAAATCATATTTTTTTAAACTGTAAGTACTGTAGGTACTGTAGTGTCTACCTAGTTCAGTTTTTTTTAAATCATATTTTTTTGTGAACTGTGATTTCTGTCAGTTTTCTTGTTCAGGTTGCCCAAAGATTCATAATTTCAACCCGGTGTCTTCAGGTCAAACCCAGAGGATTGGCAACACTGATATGACCATTTAATACACCAGACCATAATAATCTTGTTTCAGTTATTATTCCTAGCATTCATAATTTATTTTATTGTGGCGTCTAATATAATTGTATTTTCAGGACAAAGGCAATGTGGAAGTTCAATGGCGTATTTGTCGAGCTTTATATAACATGTCAAAGGAATCAAAGTATGATAAACAATACAAAAATAATCTTATTGTCCTAGCATATGGTATAATATTGAAAGTGCTTAGTGATACCCAAGACGCTCAAGATCATTATGCTGTACACAAGTGGTATGCTTTACTGTTGGATGCAAAAAGTTCACTTGATGGTATGAAAGAGCGAATAAAACAGTTGGAAAATGTTAAGAAGCATCTTGATGTACGTGATTATCATAGATTGACCACAGTCATGCATTATAATGGTTGTTCCTGAATTAAATAATCATGTAAGACTTTATTTTCAGATGGCTGTTTCACTAAATCCTAAAGATGCTACAGCTTTGCACATGTTGGGTGAATGGTGCTATCAGATTACCGAGATGCCTTGGCATCACAGGAAAATAGCTGAAGTTCTATTTGCTTCTCCACCATACTCCACCTATGAAGATGCACTTGAATATTTCTTGAGAGCAGAAACAGTTCAGCCCAGATTCTACAGCGTAAACTTGTTAAGACTTGGCAACTGCTATCTAAAGTTAGAAAAGGAGGACCAAGCTAAGTATTATTTACGATTAGCTGCAAGCTATCCTGCTAAATCAAATGATGATCACCAAGCAAATACTGAAGCTGCAGAGTTGTTAAAAAAACTCAAATAAAACCGTTACATTATAACAATCTCAATAATATTGTTTTGAAAACGTTAATATAAAAAAAACTCAAGCTTTCCATGACATCATTCTAAGGGTGCCTTTCTACCAGAGATGTGCTATGCTATGTTGCTATGGATGCGTTGACACCATTCTGCCTAGCCTTGGCTATGTGGACCAATGAATATGATTGGTGGATATCATACGCATCCATAGCACATCTTTGGTGGAAAGGCACCCGGGCACTTGTCTTTATGGTAAGGTAGGTCAGTATTAGAAATAAACTACAGTTTTTAGTGATAACAAATGCAAAGTTATCATAAACAAGTGCTGCAAGTTGAAACAATTTTATTTATTTTTATATATATTTTATTAGTAAGTAGGGATAAAGAGGAAAATTATTTTTGTAATAATATGCCATACTTAAAAATTTACATTTTTGTAAGTAAATAAATATACATTAATTATAAAGGTGTTAAACTATTATTGCCATTTACTTGTCATAAAACTCTCTAAACTATAGAATAACAAGTCATCAAATTGCTTTTAAAAACTCCTGATCAATACATGTAGTAGGTAGGTACCTTGCAATTTTTACCATGAAGCACAACAATTTCATTATTGATATAACGAGTGGCGGTATGAACCTTGCCTACTAGTGAGTTTGTTTGAATAAACAAACCAACAAAATACCTCAATTTCGCATTTATAATATTAGTTAGGATTAGGATAATTCGCCAATTTTTTAGAGTTGCAACGAATGTCAACTGTGACGTCCGGTCCGACGCGACCGAGACGCTTCCAACGATACCCCATTTGTCAAATTATGATGAGTAGTTTCGAAGTTATGAGGGAACAGATGAACATACATACTTATGTAGAATAGAAAGCTAGATGTACGGTAGTATGGTCCGGTGGGATATATTCTTACATCCACGCGGTGAAGCCGCTGACAAAAGCTAACCGACAAAAATACCTTCACAATCAAATCGCTTCGTGTTTGATGTTTCATGTTTTTAAAGCGATTTGATTGGTTCATGTTTTTAAAACATTAATTAAACATGGCGCAGCAGACCCGACTTTACACGTAACAGTGACAGTTATTGCTATCTCGTTCCCGCTATGGCCCGCGTAATGTGTCTCTCTCTCTATTTCGGTTGTAAGTTAGTGAGCACATGCCGCTGCCGCACTACATCGGGAAATGTAGTTGTGTGGGTGTGTTTACATGTAAGTGTTTCTAGTCCATTTAATATTTACGTGATGTTATAGAGTGGCATATCTTCCCTATTATTTATACATCAATGGGCGCAACGCGACTATTCAAAACTGCTGTGTATATCGCATGACAACAATAAGCTGTTGTTTACATCTTGTTACATATCGTTCCGATATTGTCGACCGATATCATTGTCGTCCGAGCTGATGCTAAATTTCGTCGGTGTCGTTATCATCACAGTGTGAAAACGGCCAAGTCGTGCCATGAAATAAAAAACGCAAATAGGTTCTAATAATAGGTAATAGGTCGGCACGGGCACAGAAACACCTTAGGCTATTAAATAAAACGCATTATTTTATTTCTTTGTTTTAATGTCTTTCATTATGCTTATTATAAATACTTGAGCAGAGCTTTTCACTTCATCATCCCTATCGTAAACAATTGTTCCATCATTTTTCCCGGTAAAATTCGTTGGATAGAACGGCACCAATTGAAAAGCAAATTGTTCCACCACGCCGGGCGTAGGCAGAGAGCTATAGTTCACCCACATTTCGATAGTTATGTTTGAGGTGAACCTATTGCCATCAACCGGACACAAATTCAGACTCCAGGCTACGACTGAGCAATTCTAGCCTAATAAGACTGCCCGACCCGGGAATCGAACCCAAGACCTCGTGTTCAGCAATAGCCGACTACTAGACCAATGAGGCAGTCAACCAGTCAAATTGAATACTTCATAGGTATTGCTTCTCCTTTCTGCGCGGTTCTAGGTCTCAAACTGGACACCCTCCTACCGACTGAGATGAATTCCCATGAAGTATTTTTCCTTGTCCCGTTCTTTTTCTAAAATAAAAATAACCTTAGTTACTCCTTAGAACATCAGCTATCTGCCAGAGAAAGTCCCGTCGGTCCAACCGTTTCGGAGATTAGCCGGAGCAAACAGACAGACAAAAATGTTAAAAATTGTTTTTTTTTAAGTAAGTACTTACCTGTATTTATTTTATTTATTGTGTTTTTTTTAAGTAATATAATGCTAGCGCATTATATTCAAATTTCAATCAGGCAAAGGGTCAAGCAAAGGTATCGAAACCATTCCGTCGTGCATGTAGATAAAACTAGTTTATATAGATATTTTTTATTTATCCTTTGTAAAGCGATAGGTACTACCGTGTTAAACTTTTTCCTAGTATCTTAGATTTCAGCTGCACCACCGGTAGTCAAGATGTCGTCGATTCACCTACTGCTAGCACTGGCAGTTGAGAAGAACTTGACCGTTCATCATATTGATGTTACAACCGCTTTTCTGAATGGAGATCTGCATGAAGAGATTTATATGGAACACAAGGCAGGGTTTTCAAATTGAAGAAAGCCATTTATGGCCTCAAACAAGCTGCCAGGTGTTGGAACCATAGATATCCGTGGTTGGAACCAAAATATTCATGAGCATTTAATAAAGATGGGTTTTTCTCGGTCTGACCAGTGTGTCTAAACATAGAATTATGAAGACATTTTCACTGTCCTCTATAAGTGGATGATTAATATAGGTAGATATATCTATACTTATAATAAATCTGTAGAAGTGAAAATTCTGTACATTGAAAATATCAAAAAAATAAATGGCAGGGGGTGTTACTAGACCGACACCGAACCCAAAAGTGTGATTAAAAATTTTTTTGTCTGTCTGTCTGTCTGTCTGTCTGTCTGTCTGTTTGTTCAAGTATCACGCAAAAACTACCGGTTCGATTACGATGAAACTTGGTATAATTATTCTTTAATATCCTGGGCACCACACTGGGTACTTTTTATCCCGGAAAAGTATCCTATCCTACGGTTGGGGGGTGTCAAAGTTTGTATGGAAGAATTTTAACGCGCTGTCCGATTAACTCGAAACTCAATATTTATACTTAAACCCAAAAATGAAGAATAATGTGTATCAGGATTTTTCGAAATTCAACCCCTAACGGGGTAAAATAAGGGATGAAAGTTTGTATGAAAAATCTTATTCCTTGAGGTAATAAACTCGAAACTTCGCACGAATACTTATCTAAATAAATTATAAAGTTTGTAGTTTTTTGTTTTTCTAAATTACCCCCCTTTTTTTTTTTTTTTTTTTTTTTTCTTTTTTTTTTTTTTTTTTGGGTTGGAAATCATCCAATGACTTCTCCCGCTCCTCCAATGAATGATTGGGGGGTGTTGTATGGAAGAATTTTAACGCGCTGTCCGATTAACTCGAAACTCAATATTTATACTTAAAACCCATGGGGATGTATGGGGTAATTTCCGACACTCACGCGGGCGAAGCCGCGGGCAGCAGCTAGTTCACAAATAAAGTTGTAGAAGCCCGGTGATACATCAGATTGGATTGGATTAGGTACATAAAATATAGAATTTGGGTTAGGCAAGAGAATGTCTTCGATTCCGCATCGAAAGGAAGAGTGTAAATGAAATCCACGTGTCTCAAAAGTCTCATTCTCACTCACTGAGTCATAAATCTTGGAGAAATATGGAATATTAGACTGCAAACCACTGTACTGACTGTACACCAGTTGAAGTGAATCTTCCGCCTGAAATCTGGTGGAAAGAATGACAACACGCGTTGTCATTCATGTTGTACAAGACTGATATATCGTATGCAGTTACGATGGTAAGTCAATTTAATAACTGCAATGATTCTACTCACATGGCGGCACTGGAACGAGTGTTTAGGTACCTATACGGGGAGGCAGGGACATTGGCGCGAAAACGGTTACCACGTATTCAGTGCATCATTCTGAGGCCCCAAAGGTAGAATTTTTTCATCGGTTATTGAAAAAAAAATCTGCTGTTCGATGAAAAATGTATATGTAGGGCGGCTCAAAATGATGTACTGAATACGATACGTCACGTCGATATCCCTGCCATCATGTATAAGCTGGGTCTGCTGCGCCATGTTTTAATGGTTTAAAAACATGAAACATCAAACACGAACCAATCAGGAATCCGCAAATCGCTTCGTGTTTGATGTTAAAACATTAAAACATGGCGCAGCACACCCGGCTTAAAGGGGCCAGCGGAACTACCGCTGTGTTAGAAAAACAAAAAAGCTTTTGGTTGCGTGATGTCAGTAAATGGTTTATATTCTGAACTGACCGCTGGTCTGGTCCGCTAACACTGCTGTTACTTTTTTAGTGATAGTTTAAGTGCTAGTAAGCTAGTATATACATTATACTCCTGCTATTGGAAAACGTTCCAAACATATATATATATAGATTTCGTTAGGGAAGTTAGCAGAGCAAAGGGTAATTTGTGTTGAATATTGTGAGCCTGCTGCTGATATGATGACTAAGGGAGTTGGTAAGCAGAAACATGTGTTCTGCACACAGCATAGTAGATTAATTAAGAGGCGGTACTGTATATGTTATCCTGCACTATGTTCTAGGAGTAGTCTTCTTTAGTAGTTGCTGGTTGTTGCCTAGCAACTGTTATGTTCTGGACTGTCATTGTGTTTTCAGATTAAGGTGGATGCTCCAAGGTAGCCCGCCAAAGTCAAATTTTCTTACATTTTTTGCAATTTGCAGGTCTGTATCAGGTTGCATGTTGATCTAAATATGATTTGCGGCTGTGTCAGCTATTTATTTATAGAATTATAGTCATAAAAATCATCAATTCAACTCTCTAAGTTCATATAATCCAATTAAATGACTATTTCATGAAATCATGACATTTGAGGATTATTCTAACTTAAGGAGTTGTATTGGTGATTCTAATGAATATTATTCTATAAAACCATATTTGTTACGGTCGCAAGCGGTTGTTGATTAAAATATGATTTGCGAGCTAGATTCTATTTTCATTTAAAGTAAGCTCAGTCAACATTCGGGTTTTGTGCATGCGTAAAAATATTCATCCCAACTACGGAACCCTTCACTATGCGATACGCACTTGGCTGGTTTTTATTAGAGTACTTACTAGTTCCATGGATTTTTTCAGCCTTATGGTTAGGGTGTCAATGGTGTGACTGTGTCATGTTATATTTTGAAAGAAGTTCGTTATGTGTTATTTTCAGATATTCCAATGTGTAAAATATTATTTGACTATTACAGCCATTATTTCTTTAATTATAGTTTATTTTATTAGAAAACGCATACTTACGCTTAATATGTCTTTGTATAATGCGGACGAATTAAGTGATGATGAAGTTTACTTCGGAAAGCTGACTCTGAAAGAATTAAAAAAACATATATTATGGGATAAACAACAGCAAACGTAAGATCGTTTTTTTAAATTAATATCTTTTTACAACGAGGAAGCGACCTCTACCTATAACGACTATTTTCTCATACAACGTTCAAAAGATTGTAAGTCCAGTGTCGGTAAAAGATATAATTAATAGTTGACGCTGACTGTTCACGCTGCCTGGGAGAAGTCTGTCAAATAAACAACTAGTTTTTAGTTGCTAGCTCTACTCACTTCTCGTAAATCGCCGGCCGCGGCGGTGGGACAGATGCTTAGGGTCTGGGTTATTTTTTTCTAAACTTGAAACTTTTTTTGTTGTATTGTAATATACATAATCCTCTTAGCTCTTTTTTACATGCTCCGGTTCTTGGATAGCAAGCAGTGGGTTCCTAGTATTACTGTGTAGAGGTTGGGTCAGTATCAAAGGTTTTGCATGTTCAGTAGGTACATGAAAACACTACCCAGTAGGAGCATGTAATAAAAGGCTACTACTTACAAGGCTCCTAAGATTCAGAACAAATGACACTTAACTATATTTTTTTCTTAATCTTAGAATACATGCTACAAGTAAAATCAATAGCCCGAAGAATTCTGGAGATCACAATGAAAGTTTGAAAATCTTACAAGCACATTCACAACCTAACTTAATACCTAAAACTGAAAATTCTAATCTTTTTTCATCTGAACCCAATAGCCCTGGGTGGGATATGAAAGTAGCTGATGACAGTTTTATTCAAATGGAAAATATGGTGGCTAAACTATGCGGATCACCTAGAAAAAATGAGAAGACTGAAGAACTAAACAACACATTGGAAGTTATTGAATATATTTTAAATAATCCACCAAGCAATACTAAAGAAAAGAATCAAAAAGATGATGACCTTAGACTGATGACTGAATTTAAATATGAACCAAATGTATCAGATTTATCACCACAGAAAATTGATGGAGAATTAAAAAAGTGTGAAACTTACACTTCTCCACAGCCTTCTCAGACCACTTCAGTAAAAACTGCTCTTCAACTTCATAAGTATACTGAAGGTCATACAACACCAAGGGACATAAAACAAAAACCTATTTTTAAGACACCTGCTCAGCCTCTATCACTGAAGAAACCATCATCTGTGAAAAAGACTCCAAGTCGGTTAAATGCTTATCAGCACATTAGCAGCCCAGTGGCCTCTTATATAAAGAACTGTCCGATAGCACCTTTAGTAAAAGATGTCCACCCTAAAAAACCTTTACCTGGAACATCATCTATTCCAAAATTTGTTAAGAATATCCCAACAGGTAAACCAAGTAATAAAGAAAATGTCAACTTGCCTTCAGTTGCATACAAGAGCGCTAAGAAGACTAGAGTAGTAAGTTATCATCACACACATTTTATTTAACAGCTATTGCAGCAGGATACTTGATTGATTTTATAAATTGCAGTGAATGAAATTAAATTTATTTATGCGTGGAATACTTTTGGAGCAGACTGTAACATGGCAATAACGATTGTATTTTTTTTTTTAATGGAAACAAATACATTTGTGTATTTATATATTGATTAATTCTTATTTACAGATTGATGTCCCAGATGAACAGAAATTGCCACAGAGTCATTGGGTCAAGAAAATTGCGACAACTTTACCAAGACCATTGGTAATGAAGCATGATCACAGGGAGTTGAATTTGGCTAAGAAAAAACTAATGCCTCAGCAAGAAGATAGTTTTGCTGATCTCTCATACCACCAAGCTGAAGTCTCTGTTTGTACCCAGAAATCAGCATTCAAGCTAAAGAAAAATCTTTGATCATTATAACTATGATTGAACATGACATGAATATTTAGTATTATGTGAGGTATTTATTAGATTGACAAGTCGTGTCCCCGATGGGATAATCTCCGATCGGCCAAAATGATGAACTTTCATACCCTATTCATTTAATCGAATTTTCCAAAATCCTTCCTTAGTGCTTATTTTCGTTATTTATGGAACTCTTATGCAAAATTTCATGCTTTTAGCCTCAGTGATTTAGGGTGAATTTAAGATTACTATTTGGTATATAATAAATGGCCTGTGAAAATATACAGTTACATTTTTGATATAATAATTTGTTTTAATAAGTTTATGGAACCGTAAGCTGTACGATGGGGTATTGGTGTAGGTGCATGAGTGAGTCTGGTGATGTAGTTTGAAGCGCTTATCGCCGCCGTACATCACAAAACAGCCCTGCAGGGGGACAGTTATAATATTGACTTAGGTCAAATATTTTGAGGTAATTACCAGACTATTGTTTACCTACTATTTAGTAGTACTTAGGTAGTAGCAATTATTTCGTTTTGAGTAAAAACCGGCCAAGTGCGAGTCGGGAATCGCACACGAAGGGTTCTTGTATGTACAGTGGCCAGCACATCAAGCTACCCAAAACTGTCAAACTTTCCCAATCAAACTTGAACCTAATGCTTTAGCGATAAAGTTTAAAATCTACTAAAGAAATTTGAAAGATTTTAGTAGCTTGATGTGCTGGCCACTGTACAATTGTACATACCACCATACACTTATTTTTAAGTGTCGCAGCCCCATGCTGAGATAGGAGCCTTTTGGCCTCATATAGGACTTTCTGTTTTTATTTTAATATTACTAAGTTTTTATTTTTTTTGTTTGGCTGTGTTTAGTTTAATTTGTGGTCTGCGCGAGTCCTAATTAATACTGTTTCTTTCTTTCTTACAATATTTAGCAAAAAACCGGCCAAGTGCGTGTCAGACCACGCACAATGAAGGGTTCCGTAGCTGGGATGAATTTATCCCAAGAACAAACTTAACATTGTAAGTAGTTGAAAAACATGTTCTCCTATACGAAATGGGAGAACATTTTTTTGCAACTGCAAATATAAGTTGGTCGATAATTACTCGTTAACTTGTAGAGCCTTCTTGGCTGTGATAGTTTTCCTTTTAATTTCGTTATAGTTACAGTTAAAACCCGTTTTCCCTAGTTAGAACTAGTTTTTACTAAATACCTTTGTTAAAACTAGAATTAACTAATGCGCAAAATTGAATATCAGTTAAAACTAGGTCTAGACAACACAGGCAACTGAAGGAACACCGGTGGGTTTTAGTCAGTAATAGTCTGACACGCCCTCCCGCTCCGCCCAGAGCGGGAGAAGTTAATTGATAATTTCCCACACCAAAAAAAAGGGGGAGGGGGACACTTGACTAACAAAAATGAGCACTTTAAAGCTTAATATTTCGCAAGCGGATCGAATCCAAAAATGGTTTTAACAAACTCACAATATTTTTGAACGAGCTTTCCAAAGAAACCCCACACCACGGGATAGACGAAAATAAAAAAACATCCTCACTTTACGTGCGTTAGGTAGGTACCGTAAAAAAATGTTTTTTTTCATACTAATTAATAAAATAATTTTGTTATACCACTTTATCGGCGTAATTAATATGTATACTCATGCCAAATTACAGCTTTCTAGTACTAGCAATCTCTGAGCTAAGCCGGGGACAGACAGACAGACGGACATGGCAAAACTATAAGGGCGTTTGTGCACTACAAGGAATTTTACGGTCCGGATGTAAAATCTCATACTTATATTTCCGGATCACGTGATATTTACTTGAGAATCGGACTGCCGGACCGTAAAATTCCGTGTAGTGCACAAACGCCCTAAGGGTTCCTTGTTGACTACGGAACCCTAAAAAACGGCGAAGACATTTAATTTTTAACTTTATTTATTTTTATTATTTTTTGTTATAGCGGTAATAGAAATACACAATCTGTGAAAATTTTACCTATTACGGTTCATGAGACACAGCCCGCTGACAGACAGACGGACAGCGGAGGCTTATTAATAAGGTTCCGTTTGGCACCCTCTGGGTACGGAATCCCAAAACCTAACCTAATAAAGTGAAAAAACTTACCTTATTAATAAATACTACCTTATTATTGGAGTTGTACACAATTACATACTATAAAATGCCGCCTGTTTCCAAGACTTACCTAGAGTGCAGCAATCAGTGTTTTCATTAGCATAGTATATTAGGTATTTGTTCCATTCTTCATTTTTTACATTCGTAACTAGCTCTAGCATCTGTGTATCCTGTTCTATTTGTAGCATATCAAACGTAGAAATACATTCCAATCCTAGTGGACCGTTCATGGGCCCCTGCAGAATGTTCAATTCTTGATCTGAAACTAATGTTTAAAATGAAATAATTTATGCCACATATATATCTAATTTTAAATAAACCACATAAGATAACATCGCGCCTGTATTCCCCGAAGGATAAAACATTTCGCTAGTTAAGGGGGATGCGCAGAGGCAGCCCGATTTTTTTTCTCCAATTTTCTAACGTTTTTGGCTGTCTAAGTTCATTACTAATAAACACTATTATGGCTATTTCATGAAATCGTGACATTTTAGGTCAATTCTTACTTAAAGAGTTGTATTGATGGTTATAATTATGTAAATACATATTCTTTCGTCGATAATCATGTTTTGATCAACATACAACCTGAAATTGACCTGCAAATTGAAAAATAGCGTAAAGCCGGCTCTACACTCGCGTGTGACGTCGCGCCGTGAATAACGCAGTGATACGCGCGCGAACTGTGTCCCTCCACCACACTCGCAAAGCTTCACAGTCTTGTTCGCGACTATCATGGACGACGACGTGATTTCTGCTACTGCTGTGTCAATACTTGCCATTGCGTATTACAATTCCCTTTGTGTTAAAAATATAAGAAGCCGGGACGTGTAGACCCGGCTTTATGCCCGCTCTACACTCGCGCGCGAATCTTGCTGCGAATTAACGCCGCGATTCGCGCCGTGAACTCCACGTGAAAGCGTGTCCCACGACACCCGCAAAGTTTTGCAGTTTCGTTCGCGATAGAAAATGGACGCCGATGCTGCTGTGACGCTATGTGCTGTAGCGCACAATTATCTTTATATAAAAAACAAAGAAAAATGAGATGGAGAAAAAGAAGATAGTGGATGACGAAAATCCATTATTCAAATGATTAAACATTCATTATTCCACGACGTGGTACCCATTTTTTCAAAAATATACGCACATCCACGTTTCGAGCGCTACTGCGAAGATACGTTGTTGTAGTGTAGATCCGTTCGCGTTCGCACGCCGCGAACCAAGCGCGAACCCTTTGTCGCGGGACAAAAATCCGACATCGATCGGCGCAAACGCGAAGGCGCCAAACCATCTACACTCGCGTTTCATGGATTTCGCGGCTTGCAAGTTCGCGGGCTGCCTCAGCGCATCCCCATAATAAAATAAAAACAAAAGTCATAGTATTATATAATAAATTACCTGTTAGTTTCTATTTTTATGAAAATTAGACTTTTTATGTCTTGTGACAAAAAAGGGAATTAAGTAGGTAACAAAACCTACTTAACATCATTATTTACTTTGATAGAGATATGATTAGCAAATACCCTCCACCAAACTACGGTCTATAGCAAAATAAAACCTTTTCTCTTCATCTGATATAAACTTTTCATAACCATTGGATCGACGGCTGAAGAATTTTCTACAAATTCTATTCAAACTCCTCTTAGCACTAGAAACACTAAGTGTTTCAAAATAAACTCTCTTCTCTCTGATATTATCACCGATAGCTACACACTTTTTTTTGTTAGAATAATATTTCGACTTTAGCCACTTCACGCACTTTTTAATTTTTTTGTTTTCAGAATCATTTGAGAATAAGTCTATATCAGTTTTAGAGTCTTTTAACATACTGGCAACTTTTATGAATTGTTATTTATAAATCAACAGAGAAATACAAGCAAGACGTAAGAACTCCATGCTCAGTGAAATAACACTGAACATATTGCAATGTCAACATGTTATCAATACTCTTGAAGCTAGGGGGTCATTGCACAAAGAGTAAACAGCTTTATCTGTACCGATGTCAACAACTCCTATATTTAAAGAACAAATAAGGCAAAGACTAAACAATGAAAACCGATATATCAGCAAACTGCCTCTCATGCACGATGTTATGGGTTCAAATCCGGGCGAGTACCAATGTGACTTTCAATTCTTAATTTATAGGGACTTTCTAAGTTTATCATAATATACAACTCTGACATCGGTGTAGGTAAGAAAACATCAGCTCATCGTGAGGTAGCCTGCTATGTAATTGCGTAACATAACAAACTTTGTTAAATGTTGGTAACCGAATAAAGATTAATCTGTTTCATTGTGACAGTTCAACAACATTCATTGCGTTATTTACGTTGTTGAGCACTTATCTTTTTCGAACTTATGAACTATGGTTTGGTAATCTGTTTCAAAACGATTCAGATTGTGATTGATCGTGTATGCTAATTAGGGTGCTGGACTTGGGCTTGTTTATATGAATCTTATTTTTAGTTTAGAGTAATTACGAATACCTAGGTAACTAATGTAAATAATGAAGTCTGAAACCGCATTGAGCAGCCCTGGTGATCGCCCAAACGCCCTTACAGTCAACCGGATGCAGCTGAATACCAGTATTTTAAATGGAGCGACTATTATTATATAAAAATAAATACTTTATTAAAAGAGACTGAACCCTCAGGACGCGAGTTCTATTACGCGCACTGTCGGTTTTTTGTTTTTGATTTTGGTAATTAAATGTTATTTTCATTTAATTTATTCATGTTAATTTCTTAAATGTCCCTTAAATTTAAGAAATACATTGGTCTTTTAATTCTTATACGTAACAGCAACGAGTGGCACAAAAAAGTGAGAATCGAAGTTTCGTTTAGCTGATTGTCTGTACCTACCCTTTTTCCAAAATCTGTGAATGAGTCAAATCGCCAATTATATTGTATGGAATTGGCTGTTCGGCGCGAGCGATTTCTTCCCGCATCCCGCGCGGAATTCGCGTCAATTTGACCAGAGCTTAAGTGCGGAGTCCGGCTCGTACTTGAGCGATTTTTTCATTCATTACTACATTTTGAGAGAATACATAAAACGCATAATGATAGTTCAATAACACATTTATATCATAGACGGTACTACCAGTTTCTTAGAAAAGTACATAATAAGAGGCTGCAGACAATAAGATGAGCATTATATGCCCACACGTTACATTATATCACTGTACATCGTAATGCATCCTTCTTCTGTGCATTGTGTTCTTATTGTGCAATGTGCAGTAGTTGTAGCAATAACTATAAAATCATAACATTAATTACGTTGGTTAAATGCATTGTATAACATACTTTACATAAAAATGTTACTAGGTACATAGATTAACATTGTATAATTATTATTGTACTAAGAATTTAGTGGAGAATAGTTACAGTAGGCACAAATTATGCGACACTAATAATATATTCATTTCTGTATAATTAGTAGATATCGTTACACAGATACATTTTTAGATCATAAGAATATTTTTATACTTAGAATATTATACTTTTTGGTTGCTCACTCTAAAGTACAAATGTGAGAATATTGTTGTTGCTACATACAGTTTGTTTTTTTACCAAACCAGTTTGGGTAGATTCCGAAACACAGGTCCTAGAGAAAAACGCTGAAAGGAACCTTAGGCTGAAAGATAATCAAAATTAAAAAGAAAATGAAAGGAACTAAGTATTCCTTTTAAAATGTAAGTTTAAAAAAACCGGCCAAGTGCGTGTCGGACCATGCACAATGAAGGGTTCCGTAGCTGGTATGAATTTATCCCAAGAACAAACTTAACATTGCAAAAACATGTTTTTCAAGTGCCAATGTAAGTTGGTCGATAATTACTCGTTAACTTGTAGAGCCTACTTAGCTGTGATAGTTTTCCTTTTAATTTCGTTATATATACTAACTGCTGTGATTTTTTCCACATATCCAGAATTTAGCTGGCAGGGGGGGGGGGACACTTGACTCTAACAAAAATTAGCACTTTAAAGCTTAATATTTCGCAAACGGATTCTTCAATCCAAAAATGGTTTTAACAAACTTACACTTTTGAACGACCTGTCCAACGATACCCCAACACTATGGGATAGACGAAAATTTTTTTTTTCATGATTTTATTTTACCACTTTGTCGGCGTCATTAATATGTATTCTCATGCCAATTTACAGCTTTCGAGTAGTAACAGTCTCTGCACTTAGCCGGGGACAGACAGACAGACAGACGGACATAGCGAAACTATAAGGGTTCCTTGTTGACTACGGAACCCTAAAACGGGCTCAGAATATGAAATGATTGTCACTTCGAACAGATTGAAGGTAAATGTAAATTAATATTTCAGATAACTGCTAGCAACTTTGGACCTATTTATCGTTTACATGATTTAATTTGTAATATGATGTAGAGGCAGAAAAGTTATCTTAGAAAAACAAAATCGTTTTCGAATATACACCTTTTTTAACATAGGTACACATACGTATAACTTCACGACTTCTTCCCATGGCGGTAGGCATAAACTACAGAACCTGCTACGATTCTTATGTACCCACTTGTGGCGGCATCTACATCGCCACATGCGAACGACGCATCAAACACCTGACGTCACAAATCCTGCATCGCGCTATTTAAGTTTACCGAGCGATTAACATATAAAAGACTATCCGACATCAATCCTTGGGCAATTGCCCGCCAGACATAATACCCGTCTGGTCGGAGGATCCTCCCTTTTCAATAGAGGATGAATGAACTTTACACCCTTGTTCCTCATACCCCTAAATACTCTTTTTTTTTAAATTGTGTTCATGGTTCATTGCATCTTTTTTCTCTATGACCTGTGCTTTAAAATTAACCCATACTGGCTAGAAAAAAATCACCTTGTATACTTAGCTATATATTTATTTTTAATTATTATTAGAAGTATATTGTATAAGTAGAAGAAAAGTTTTCTACAAATTCTTGCAAGAATTTTCCAACAGATAGATTTTCCGTAGATATATGTTTTTGCATGAATTTGATATTATCACGTCCATTAAAAATATTAACAAATAATATTTAGGCTTTCAACATCAAAGGACAACACTGTCCATTTAGCACCTGTTTAAAAAGCAGTAGGTATGCATAATATACTTGCTTAAGTCTATTTCTAAGGACAATGAACACTTAAGGGTGCTTTCCATTGTGAAACTTGGCAACATAGCACATATTGTCAGATAAATTTCCGTTTTTATTAATTTCTCAATATTATGAAATATCGCTCTGTAGTGCACCAAAATATAGATTATATCGTAACAAAACATCACGCCTTTTTCCCCAGAAGTATATATATTTCTAGTATAGTATCGAAAAGAGGGTGTACCTCCACACCCACTTTTCGGCAGTTAAATAATATATTGATACTGACTTGGAATAATAACACTGGATTACCTGTTGTACTTGTAGCGGTTTAAGGTAGTATAAAAAGCATTTGTAAAGGGAATTCCTCATTATGTTACTTTGGCTAAAAGTGAGCAAAAATTAAAGGAAATTCTAGCGTAAATATTTAGTGTTCATTCTTGGGTTTTTTCATGGGGACCTAATTATTGGGTTTTTTCATCAATATTTAAGTGCACTATAGAGCGACATGTCACAATTTAATTTAGTAATATTGATAAATGAATCAAAACAGTGAAATATTTGACAGTTATTGGCGACGGTGCCTTTTTTCAGAATGCACCCTGTAAACATTTCGTAAAAATACACCGATAAATAGTTCATTATATAATATTACATTTATTTATTCTGTAGTACATGCAAGGCCGTCTTTAGCTTATTGAATGCCCTGGGCTCTTCTGGTGTAGATAAAAATAGATAAGCAGAATCCTAAAATTATTCAACAATTATTTTAAGGAGAATGCCCATGTACAGGCTCACTCTTTGTGTCGTCAGTCTATGAAAAAAATATGTGCTAAAAAATTCTCTCATTTTTCTGTCATGAAATAAACATTAGCATTTAGTTTACCCTGCATCCTTATTGCGTAACACACAATCAATCACAATCTTTTAATTTTGACAGTTCTTTAATATTCATTGCGATATTTACGTTTTTGAGCAGACAGATTTTTCAAATATATGAAGCAATGGATTAGCAATATCCTTCGAAATAATTCAGGTTATGATTGATCGTGTGTTACACACTTAGGGTGCTGGATAAGTTTTTCGACTTAACGAGTATGCTAATTAGATAATAAAATTATTCAATGTCATTGCCGCATTTGGTTTCATTTTACGTATTTTGATAGTTGGTAAATTGAATTTCTTTCAAATTAATTAAATTATATAAAACCAATAAAACAAATATAATACTAATATTTCATAAGTTTGGGGCTAGAAACTTATTGCAAATCGCACTGCAAATCAATTATTGTCATTGAATCGGGTACTAATAATGCGTAGAAAGGAACGGCGGGGCCTGCAAAAAATATATTTTTTGAAGGCAGTCCGGGGCCCCCTTCGACCGCGGGGCCCTTGGCCCAGAGTGCCCAATGGAAAAGAGGGGCCTGAGTACATGTACATACAGGTATACATTTTAGATGATGCAAACATAAGGCAGCAGTAGGTATAGGTATATTCAGTATACAGTTTTTAAACTATACAAGTAAACGAGATGACACGTAAGTCACAAGACGCTGCTTACAGATATTGGTATATAATTAGCTTGGTTGGTTTTTGCTACACGATGGTCCTGCTTTTGTTTCAAGCCTGTAGCATGGAGTAAGTTCAGAGCCGCAGCAATACCTACTTGTTGTGTGACATCATGTTAGCATATGCAGCTAGGTACGTTGACTAGACACTCTAGACAGTCTTTGCGTACCAAAAGTAGCTCACTTATTTTAGAAACAAGATTACAATATTCCATGACCGCTTTGAAAAGCGCCAGGAAACGCCAAGAACAAGTATAGGGTTACAACATCAATAAATACGTATCTAACACGAAATGCATACAAGACTAGAATAACAAAAGAAAATTTGGAACACTTTATCATAAATACAAATTATTGCATTGTTATGTGCTTTGTAAATGCTAACGTTGTATTTGAGCTGTACATCATAATTATTAAAAAAAAAAATACAAATTCGTACAAGTCAGTTTAAGAATTCTTCCTTGTCAGATGAATAAAAAAGAAAACTTCATTTAAAATCATAATCACTTGTACCATAAAATCATGCTTGTGTTGTCTATAGAACGTGGCGAGCAATAATATCATTGTTGTTGATAATCGAATCGATCGAATAAAACGCATTCTTTTTCATTTATATTCAACTCCTGCAAAACAATTGAATAATTATTATTATTGGAGTGATCGCGATTTCTGAGCAACGACTTCGCTAATGACGATTGGTGGACGTCATTCTGTACTAGCAGTGTGCTTTTTGAGTAGATTGAGCCCGAATGGACTTAATGGGCTACGATAATAAATATATTATTTGATACAGTCCTGATGATCACCAGTATGGTAATACGTAGGTAGTTAAGCAGTTAACAATATTTATAAATAAAAGTATATAAAAAAGTATGTCATATAACAGAAATAATCATTTTAGGCTTATTATACTAATTAGTGCGTTTCAAATAATTAACACAAATTTTAAATAGTTTCATAAGTATTAACACGCATGCTATGTATTAATAAAAGTGGCGACGCGAGACTAGATTGTATTTTATTTAAATACCTGCTAGCGAGCTGCCGATCCATTCTGTAACAATCTGACCAGGAAACCTTAGGCCCAGCGTACACCGCTGGAGGCGCGGCGGAGATTCATTGAAGACAATTCAATATAAACCTTAACTACCTTGACATACGGTCAATATAAGGAGGAGCGCCCTCAAGCTACTACAAGCGCGGTGCGACTGCTCCAGTCGCCGCCGTGCTGCTCTGCGCTCCGCCACACTACCCCGCGCCCGGCTGGCTGGCGGTTAGAAGCCAGATTTCATTGACCCACATTTTTCTTTTTCTTTTTTCTTCTTCTTCTGCATGCGCAGCAATAATAATCATGTCCCAGTCCACATCCATTACGAACGAGAGCGAGTTGTCTGTACAAAGTATCGATCAGCACTAAATGACATGAGCGCGGCCCGCGGAATCCTCCCGCGCAATCCGCCCGCGCGTTTCAAGGAAATGCGCTCCGCCGCGCCTCCAGCTGTGCGCTGGGCCTTACTTGAAGTGAGCTTAAAGTGAGCTGTCACTAGTGACAATCCCTAGCATCAGGTGGAATAACCGCTCACTTCACCTATGTTTTCACGGTAAGATTTCCACAGAATAGACCGGCTGCCCTTGCTTCGCACGGGTGCAATGTCAAAACATCGAGATTTCTATGATTATAGCATAGAAATATGTGTATAGCAGAATTAAAATCCATTATGTAGTTAAGAAGATCTAACTCTAAGCCGTCACACAGATACACGAAAAGCGACTTTATTTAATTATTTATTTGTTCGTTGTATAGCATAGATTGACTTGATTAATAATACCTTTCAATAGATATTAAGAACGCATTCTCTAAGTTGGCAACGTCGCAAATAGCAGTCAAATATTTCGCTGTTCGTAACTCTCTCAATATTTAGGTTTAAGTGTAAAAAAGCATTTGGAAACTTTCAAAAGGCTTTTTTTATACCTAAAACTTTTACGACACCTAATTCAGTGTTTCATTATTGCAATTCATAATCAATATTTTAGTGCATTACAGAGCGATATTTCATAATTTCGTTTATTAATCAAAACAGTGAAATATTTGGCAGCTATTTACGATGTTGCCAACTTTTAGAATAAATTCTCATAATGACCTGGTAGTTGTTTTTATTTCAGGTCAAAGAGCTCTTTTGAAGTAAGCGTACAGTAATTATCATATTAAACTCCTTTTAACAGTGTCGAAGCGCTGTTAATGTGGTGTGATAATTGGTGTGACGGTTTGGAAGGTATAGCTCCGCGTGGAACGAATAGATTTTAAGTCCCCGGCGCGTGATTTTACTCAGGCGACATTAACCTTACTTCGCGCCGCCACTAACTAAAACTAAATTAGTGAATGATTCCATGAAAATAGCTCAACTTTTACAAATGTTTAAGATGCTGTTTGATTCCTCATTAGTATATACCTACTAGTCATCCGCTCCTGCTTTGCACGTTTTTACGACTTGAAAAAACATCGAGATTTCTTTTATTATTGACGTTAATTTTGAATGCGTTAAACACTAAATGTTGCGGAATAAATTCTTTTAATATAACATTTTGTAGGTGAAAAATGCTGCGGATATAATTATAGCTGCCCAAATTTCATGGAATCACCCAAATATAAAAAAATACAAAGTTAGAGATTCTATAAGCATACAAATAACAAATCTTCCAAAAGTAAATCAGTAATCCAAAAATAAAAACGAAATAAAAAAATATATAGTAGTATCAAAAATTCAAGGCAGCCAAAATGGTGCCATGATTTGAATCCTCTTCTCACATTTACAGCATACCAGGACGATCGGATTCCTGGTTTCCAGACTTCTCAAAGAACATGAAGTCCTGAAAAGTAGTCATAGAAATCATCATACAACATATTTTATTCAGTGCAGTTTAATTTAGACCCATCAGGATTATCTTTGTACTGTATCAGTTCTCCTGACTGTTATTGATTTATTTGTTAAAGTCAGATAAGTCTTGCTGTCATTTTTTTAAACTTATCATTGCACGGTGGTTCTGCCCAAAGGTCATAACGAAAAACATAAGAATAACTTAATTAGTACGATAAACAAGCTACGTGAAACCACATAATTAGTTATTCGTAACGTTGCCAACCCTACTATATTTATAATATAGTATCCAGCTGTATTAGTGGCCTAAATACTATTATGTCTAAAAAAAATAGTAATAGGCGAAACTACATTATTATGGGCGATAGTCAATTTTTACAGGCAATGGCTCTGAAAATACTATATTTGATAAAAAAGTTGACAACCCTAGTTGTTTGTCACTTGCATTTTGGCCTCTGAAGTAAGCGCATCGGCATTGTTTACCGCAACCCTTTACGCGCGTTTTTCAGTGATTCTGTGATTCATCTTTGCAATAATATTTCCTGGTATTTGTTTGTTTGTCCAAAGTCAATACATATAGTATTGTAATATTTAATGTATTTAAATTTTTAAATTTTTAAATATTGTTGTATTATTTGAAATATTTGAGTGCTACGAAGTTTGAGGATTCTTTTTTTTTCAAACTTTTTTTACACTTGGAAATACAATTTTTGTTAGTGTTCACGGGTAACACTAGGACTTCAATAACGAAAAAAAAAAAACGGAAATAACATTCATGAATGCAGGATGTTTAAGCACTAGCATCCCTTTTTCATAGCACGTTTACGAGATTTTTACAAAGTAGATTTATAATTATTTATTTTTCTTTTCAGGTAACTTATTGAAGTGCATCCTCAGTAGGACATATTATTTCTTTGAGATGTGGGCGTCCGTCAAAGGATAAATTAAGGAAATTCGTATGTGTCCGTTGGTCGGTTTGTTACCTTTTCACAGTTTTCACGCCTAAATGGCTGAACGGATTTGGATGAAATTTCTGAAGACTGACCATAGGATACTTTTTTATCTCGGTGGTACGTTCCTGTGGGATAATTTCCAAACACAACGCGGACGAGGTGGCGGGAAAAAGCTAGTATTATAAATGCGAAACTAACTCTGTTTTACCTTATTGAACTGAGTTTAGGACATCAGATTCTTTTTATCCCGGTGGTATGTTCCAGTGGGATTATTTTCATCCTCCACGCGGGAAAAAGCTTGTCATCATCATCTGCTTAGCCTTTTCACAACTATGTTGAAGTCGGCTTACAGTCTAACCGGATGCAGCTGAATACTAGTATTTTACATGGAGCGATTGCCTATCTGACATGATACCCCTTGGTATGGACTGGTTGTCAGTCTTTCGAGCTTCTGACGACCCGTAACGACTGTCAAAGATTAATTGAATGACCCGGGACCAACGACTTAACGTGCTTTCCGAGGCACGGAGGGGTCTCAGTATGTATAGATGGTCTCCCATCCACCGTATGACCGCGGCAAACGTAGCTTAACCTGACCAATAGACCCGTGCGGCTGTTGTTACTTAGCCTTAGCTACGAAAATATATAATGTGGTTTTGTTTTTCGACATAATATTTAAATTAAGAGTTTGTTACTTACAATGAGGAAACAAGCTCCAAGAAGAACGGCCTTTATTTTCACATCCAGATCCATGGGGAAGGTAATACCGAAATAATCGGAATCAGTAAATGCTTCACGCGCCAATCCCGACCACTGCTTCGTAATCTTGCCAACTTTAGTTTCGCCATCCTTGGAGTATACCTGAAATTGCACATTATTTTATTTAGAATTCAGATTATTACGTATTTATACTATGTCGATAAATTACATTATTGAATCTAATTTTACAGCCGTTACTACGTTCGACAAACGCTGGGCAGTCAACCCCAGTACCAAGCTTGCTGACAAGTCCGTCAGCAAGGTTGGTAGTGGGGTTGACTGCCTCTTTACTATGCTCAATATGAGCAGAGAAGTGTACAACTGAAAAATACATTAATATTTTTATGGCTTAAAATAAAACACTTACATGGAATTCTACATCTCCACAAATCGAGAAAGTGCAAACCGGTCCTTTGATTCTGAGGACAGTGTCTCCGGCCGCATTCTTGATGCTGTAGCAGGGCTTGCAGATGGACCATTCTTGCTCAATCGTACCAACCACAGACCCTGGTGGGGAGGAAACCTCCATGCTTTGCAGCCAGCATGGACACCAGCATGAGTCACAAGCCAGTGGACGGTGAAGATGGATCACCTGTCATTAGACATATTAGTGAATTAAAGTAATACACTCCTCAGCAGTAAATGTGGCTAAAACACTAAACGCTAATAATAATATGTGTACAAACTAAACCTATTCTTTCGAGATTTTTTTAAGAGAATAGCTGTCAAGTAGCTTCTCTAATAATTTCACGTAAAGGCTCATTTTCATTGATGCGTGGTGCATTTCTGTTATGCGATACGGCCCGTATTGAGGAAACCGTTTCCATTAGTCGATAGGTAACAATTGCGGTATACGGAGCACCTTCACCGCACATTTGGCTGTTGCTTTGAAAGCTTATTGGTGATTCGCGTGAATTTACCTGCCCGAAATGGGCGAATTGGCAGTTTTGATTAATTCAAGAAAAAATATTATTATTATTTTAAAGGTGTCGATTCGTTTTTTTTTTGATCGCGCTCTGTTTACTCGATCATGATGATCACAACCTGTAACTTTTTCATAGGTACAATGTTCGTGATTGATCTCTTTAGAACTTGTACTAACAATAAACACTTTTTGTGCTGTTTATCACCCGAGCTTTTATACTATTGTAATTTAGAATATTTATGTCGTAATACTAACCCTTGTCCTTGTCTTTTCAGCGACTAACACCTAGATCTACCACGAAGTGCAAAGTCGACAGCCAGCCTCTCTGCGCTGCCGTCTAAACGTGACGCTGGCAGAATAGTCGAAAACGGCTCAATCGCCAAAAAAAAAACAACAATAACCTCATTCCAAATTCAAATCCCTTTTTTTTGGTCCCTATTTACGAAGAAAAAACTAGCTCTTTTTGAATAGATGTGATAAAAACGTTTTTTTTGTAGTTACCTCATTGCTGAAGTTATCCATGACTTTCATGTCAAATGGTCTCATGGGTCCGCAGCAGTTTCTAGTGCAGCAATCATTATCTTCAACAGCATAGTAAACTTTTTGACCAATACTATTTTTTATTGTGTACTTGTTATTGGTTTCGAAACCCACAAACGCTTCCAGCAGCTCCACTTTCTGATGTACTAGTAACCCATCAATCATAGAAAGGTATTCCAATCCTGGTGGGCAGTTGCTGAGGCCTTGCGGAATGCTCATCCACCCACCTGAAACAAGTTATATATTTTTTATGACTACTTACTTTTTTGTCACAAAATAGAAGTTGAAAACGCGGGAAGCACACCTCCGCCGCGGAACCGCAGTAGTTCAATTCAATTGGCTCGCGTCATGTTCCGCTACTCGAATCGGAAGTGAGTAGCGGAACATGCGCCACGATAAAACAAACAGTCATACAATTGTGGACTCCCTGAATCAAGCCACCCTGCATAATTTGTATAAAGGTCAATAACTTTTTATATGGAATTTCAAAAAAATAGGTAATAATGGTATTTTTGGTTTTCAAAAATCTTCTGCTAGAGCCATAAATCAAACCTGAGGAATCAAACCTGATTATGTTTAAAATAACATCATTTTGTATTGATTGCACTAGCCTGTGAAGTAGTGTAGTATAGCTGGTAAGGATCAAATGGTATAAAAGTATCTACTTCCTAGTCACTTGTCACGCCATTGCCGTAGCCTCAGGAGTAAGACTTGCTAATAAATAGTAGTTACAAGTCCGCGCGCGACTGCTAGTTACCGCCTGAGGTATGTGAGTGGTGAGACGGGGGAGGCAGACAAAGGCCAAGCTAAATCAGGCTGCCAATTTTATCAATGGCGCCCTCCCTCGTCTCACCTCACATACTTGAACTTTAGTAGATTATCCACCAAGGGGACAAAGCAGTGCCTTACTTATTCCCTTAACTATTGAGGACCTGTCGTAAGCAACGGAAAAATGGTTCACATTAAGTATCCTCTCCGGGTTTAACCAGGTTTCACGAAGCATAAAACATCCACATAATATTTATACAAATAAATTAACATTTAAATTTGTAGGTTCTTGCCAGAGAAGCAATTTATATTTTGGTGATATAATATACTAATTACCCTTCTCTTTTGTCAACTCTAAATCTATTATTGGAATTGGTAAAAGAACAAGAGGCAGACCCAAAGATTTGTGGAGTAGATGGAGTAAACAGAAAACAGCTACAGTTGGAGGGCTATACCCAAGAGGGGACATGACTTATGCCGAACATACCATCTATTTACCTGACTACGGCGAAGCAACAGGAGGTTATGATTTTGACCGGTATGTATGTATGTATGTTCATCTGTTCCCTCATAACTTCTAAACTTATATAATTATATACTCATCATAATTAGACAAATGGGGTATCATTGGAAGTGTCTCGGTCCTCCACTGGTTATAGGCCATGTGACGTCACATTAAATTGAAAATGGCGCCCCCTAGAGGACATAAAGTCATGACTAAAAAAATTGCCATGTTGCCAACTACAGCAAAACAGTCAACTAATAAAAAGGTGTAAACAAGACATCATAGTCAGACTATTGACTCCTTTTTAGTTGACTTTTTTGCCATAGTTGGGTTTTTTAATATTTATTCTTGTAAGGAAAGGGGCATTATTGTTAAATGTAGTACTGTTTTTCAAATAAACTAAGTTTAATGTCTCAACCACTTATAAAATTCTCAGTGCAATGTAGATTATTTTTCACCACTAAGTGTTCCCTTTTTTGGCCAGATTTTGCTGACATCCTTGAGATATTGTTCCTCAAATGGTGAGAAAGATTTTTTTTGTTAAGTATACATTTTATGGTGTATGATAAAATAAATAAATAAGGGCAATGTATGTTACTTTTCTTACCTGGTGGTACCTGTGGTCCCGGCTGCTGAACTACAGGACCATAGCCTGGCTGAGGGTAGCCTATTTGGCCATAACCCGGTTGTGGATACCCAGGTTGAGGATGGGGATACCCAGGAGCGAACCCTGGTTGGAAACCAGGTTGAAATCCAGGTTGGAAGCCAGACTGCATCCCTGGTAATGGTTGAGCTCCAGGTGGCAATTGAGGGCCAGAAGGTGGTGGGCCAGGATAGCCGCCTTGCGGGTTCATTGGATAGCTTTCAGTTTTACTATCCGGCGCTGCAGAATATCCTTGGGATTGTGGGAAGTTCGGGGAATAGGGTGTTTGTTTGTGCGACATTTTGACCTGCAAAATAAAATATATTTTCAAAGTTATAATTTCATTCTAAGCAATTATTATGAATGAACACATAATTCTAGGCTACTAGAATCTAGCAGCTATTGGTAGTGTCCGTAGTGACCTCACTCGTTATTACATGCATGATCAAATATAATTAATTTGCGAGTGCTGGATCTTTACCGGCGCCCCACCTAACATGAATCAGTAAAAAACTGATTACTGCAAAACTATTCAAAATACTATTCTAAAATAAGCCCTAGCCAGTAACCACTGAAAATAGTAGCCAATAAGAAAGTATAAGAAAACGTAATAGAATTGAAAAGACAAATCTACAAAATTCTGAAAGTATGATGATGAATTCTAAAAGTATGATAAGTTATTATGCAGTTACTTACAATTAAACGATTATTCTTACATTCAAGTATATTGCTTCTCGGTTACTTCTTAGTCCTAGTTTTTCTCCCTAAAATTGTTTATTTTTTTCGGATTATTTTTTGACTATCCATAGACAACAGTATTATTTGTTTATTTTATTAAATACTAGCTAATTGAGCACGGGCGTAGAATGATTGTAAAGCGGGCTGTACACTCGCGAAAGCTCACGAAGGCCGCTTTCCGAATTATGACATAAGTGCTCACAGCACTTACATCAATACTTTGGCCCGTATTACAGAACCTCCCTCACTCCCTCAAAACTCAAGCATACTTGAAACTCGTTTTAAAGCCTTTTGATTGGTTGAAACTAGTTTTAAGTAATGCTTGAGTCTTGTCTTGAGTAACGTTCTGTTCTGTAATACGGGCTTTTGTGTTCCGATTTTTAAATAACGATCATGACAGCTGATAGCTGTCAAAAATTCGGGACGCTTGTGAACGCGGTCACAGTCCTCGCTCAACATCAAAACATAAAACATAAACCTTGAACAAGATAGTTGGATTACAGTATTTCTTTGTGTATATGTTACTGTAAAAGCCCGAAGTGCAGTAAATCTTAAGATTTCCCAGTAAATTTTACCAGCTTCAGTGGTAAATGTCCGAAATGTTCTACGATCATCGTTAATTTCGGACATTTACCAACATACACTCAGTAAATCTTAGGATTTACCTCAGAGAAGCGGTAAATGTTGAAAAATAGACAAGTCGAAACGTGTTCGATCACTGTGGCATACTCGCGAGCAGTCTGCAGGCCCCGCAACCTGTATTGTTTTTTATTGTTTCTTAAATACCAATAAATAAGATAGGTAGTGATTCAGTTAGCTTCGCTAACGCGTTATGATTTTGACAATATAATTTTATATTTTGTTATTTTTTATAATATTCAAAAAGTATTTTGAAGGTTTACGAATATGTTTTACTAATTACTATAATTATGCTAAATTATAATAATTTGAACTACTTACAAATTATAATGATTAGACTGATTATTAATAATAAATAAAAGATTTAGAAATACTCATATGATAATAAAAGTAATAAAAAATAATAACATTAAAACTGTATCATCATAATGGGGATTGTGTAAAATTTTTAACCATTGGATATTATTTTATTTTTTGAAAATTTAGAGCATTTTGAGAAACTAATTTGAATATTTTGATGTTTGGCTCAATAGTTATTTAAAAAAAATATTTTTAAATATTTAAGGTAGGTGACGTGGCAGTGGCACAAAAGATTGTGTCGTTGCCTCACTAGTAAAATTTAATCTGTCAACACAACGTCATCCATCTCACATCTGTCATTGTAAAAATAGACGTCATACTTAATCGAATCCTAGCTTATTTGTATACATTTAATTATTTACAAATACAAAGTTATTTTTCGAAATTTCAACTGAATCAGTGGCAATATTAAATATTGAAGAGTGTTGAGATAATGTAATGAGATTTATTCGAGAATAAGAGGCAAGTCGCAGGAATAATAATTGTAAAAACTCTAACCTGTTTATGTTTATATTTTTGACATATTTAATTTGACACTTGACAGATTGTAGACAATACTTGCCACTTACTTTTTATTTTCAGAGGCAACGATATAAAACTGTACGGCCAAAGCTTTTTAGCATTTGAAGGGCAAAGAAGGTCAATCATATTTTATCAAAAATATCAATAAAATATGAATATTTTTGATGATTAATTAGTCCGTAATGATCAGTAACGCTATTCCTCGAAATGGTTTTTGAATTGCAACATTTAAAAAAATATGAACAATGCCCATTATAATTAAAAGTATGTAAGGCTTTAACTGATCGGTAATTAAAATAAAGGATTAAGAAATAGTCATTATTTTATTCCCATAACCAACATTTACCAACCATCATTGGTAAATCTTAGCATTTCCCAAACTCTGCTGGTACAAGCCCGAAATATTGTCTCTTTTTTATAAAATTCTGACATTTACCAACTCATGCTGGTAAAACTTAGGATTTACTGGGAAATCTTAAGTTTTACCGTACTTAGGGCTTTTACAGTAACATATACACCACAAATTTCTTCTTCTTCTTTGTCAGGTGGCGACTGTAGCCAGAAGTACAATTTCGAAAATGACAAGTTAGTTTAGATATGATGAGACTGAAAACAAACACGCATGTCATGTCATTGACGTCATCTATGACGATTCACGTCACGGGAGCGAGACATCATTATCGCGCTCAGGCTTATTTTGAACGGGTGTTAACACGCTCAAATTGATTAAGTACAGCGTTACTCGCAGCGCAGCCGAAATCCGTGAAACATGACTGTAGATGGTTTCGCGCATTCGCGCTACGCGGCTCTCCCCGATCGATGTCCCGCAATAAAGAGTTCGCACTTGGTTCACACACGTGCATGTATCTATGTATATACGTGCTATTTTCGCAGAAGCGTGCAAGACATAGAGACGAGCGGCAATGTTAAAAAAAAATGTGGTTCGTGGAATAACGACCGTGAACACTACGCGAATAACAAGCAGAGCAATAAAAATTGGTCTAAAGTGAAAAAATTACGTTTAAATTTTCTAATTTAAATTTTCAACTTTAAATTGTACTACTAGGAGTTTTAATCTAAAGTTGGAAATTTCAGTCATAATTTACCGAACGTAAATTTTTCACTTTAGACCAACATTTTCATAACTTTCATCACAGCTACGAAGTTGATTATTTTATGTATAAAAGTAGTACTTACTCATGAAGAATCAGTTGCAAAAAAAAAACTCGTACAAGTCTTTTTAATTGGTCAAATTCAAAAATTCAGAAAAAACGTCATAACTCGAAAACTATCAAAAATCGCGGAACATACATGGGGGAGATTCGGATACCTCATGATACGAGGGAACTAAATTTTATTTTTGGACGTCAACCTTCCGGCCACCCTGTATAATTAAATATCAGTTACAGTTAAACAAACTGACAATCAATCATTTACTTATTCCAATCATTTATTATTTATTTACCTTCTCCAATATTACAGATTACAAATTATCACATTTTAATAATAACAATACCCAGTCCTTGCGGTGGCGTTAGCGTTTTTACTCGCTAGTGGCGAGTCGAAAAATCTTGTCGAAGATTTTTCGATTGGTGAAGAGGATTCATACACAATACTTACTAATTCCATAGACTACTTCGTATATATAGTCTAAGCGAAAAAGAAACAAAACAAAGATACGTTATTTTACATTTCTGAAATAATTTCGAAGTATTTTTTTGTTCACTCATAGTAGATTTTGTAGTATTTTATCAAATCCATCATCATCTTATATCCCTGTCACAGAGAGAAAGCCTGTGCTCCAGCAGTGCAGATTTTCCAAACAGAATACTGTTTTTATTTTTATTTCTGAACGAAACAAGATTAGACAACACAAACATATAAAGTTGTTTCCGGTAAAATGTTGCCATCTTTGAGATTAACTACCATTTGGTAATATGTCAACATAGAACAGGTTCTTCTTTTTAACCGACGAAAAAAGGAAGAGGCTCTCAAGTCGATGCGTATAATATCATCATAGATGATAATATATTATTGTGAAATTAACTAAAATTACCCTGTTATTTTTAATTTCATTGCACTGGAGCATTTATAATTAATAGAAGGGTTTAGTGTAGTAGATAAAAACCAGTCGTTTGAAACATATTTTTAACCGATGAAAAAGGAGGAGGTTTTCAAGTTTACACGAATATTTATTTATTTCACATAACGTTTTAGAGAAAAGACGGATTTTGATGATTTTTTTTTTATTGATTAGGGATTACCTCGAAGTTGGTCCCACTTAAAATAGAAAAAACTCCTGTATCAATAGAAAATTGCGGGTTGATAGATTTTTCACCAACTAAATTTCCACCTGAGAACCGATTTTGTTGAAACTTAGCATACATAATGTAGTTCTGATGACACGAGCATAATAGTGACCTGGAGTTGATCTGATGATGGAGACGGAAGACAGCCAAGACATCTCTTCAATAATTGACAGCAGCTACATCGTGTTTGGGCTAATTTCACTAATCTTGATAAGAACTTTAGACCTAGTTGGGGTAATAATAATCCGACGAAAAATAAACTGAAAAGTGAGGCACCAAACCAAACAAACAATCAACGAAGATCAATCAAGCTGAAATAATTTTACGCATGAATATTAATTAGGAGTTTAGTTAAACTAAAAGATTTTTAGTTTTCGCGTTTCAGTTTGTTTTTTAGTGGTTTAACATTTTTTTTAATAAATGCAATACGTAATATCATTGTTTTATGAACGTTTGGGTAGAATACATTGATTTGTGTTGGTAACACTAGCATCCTTTTGGTACTATTTTCCATTCACCGACCAATCAAACCATTGCATTGCATTGACCAACCTGCTGCTGCTGTTCAATCTAGCCAGCAGTGAACAAGTCAGTTGGTAGATGTTTGCTTCCGCGTTTGTATCTTTGAAGTAATACCGTCGCGATGCAGTCCAAGTTGTTTCGCCACTCATCCAACTAAAATGGCGTCGCTGTTTATCAATTAACTTGCTTTATGTGTACCATAGATGTGTACATTACTCAGTGATCGTATCCGAGTGAGTCATAAACATAAACCAACATAGCAATGACATTTTTATAGCACATAGTGAGAATACGTTTCTAAAACGTTGTGTAGACTGGCAAGTGTGATTTGAGGAACACAATAATGCGCGAATTCAAAGTGGTCGTGTTGGGCTCGGGTGGGGTCGGGAAAAGTGCTTTGACTGTGCAGTTCGTATCAGGATGTTTCATGGAGAAATATGACCCCACAATAGAAGACTTCTATAGGAAAGAAATAGAAGTGGACAATTCACCATGTGTTTTAGAAATATTGGATACCGCCGGCACGGAACAATTCGCTTCAATGCGAGATCTGTACATAAAAAATGGACAAGGATTCGTCGTAGTATATTCACTAACGAATCATCAAACGTTTCAAGACATCAAGCCAATGAAGGAATTGATAACGCGCGTGAAAGGATCTGAGCGCGTGCCCATCCTGCTGGTGGGCAACAAGGCCGACCTGGAGCACCAGCGCGAGGTGTCGAACGCGGAGGGCTCGGCGCTCGCGCAGATGTGGGGCTGCCCCTTCGTGGAGGCTTCCGCCAAGAGCCGCACGAACGTCAACGAAATGTTCGCCGAAATTGTGCGTGAAATGAACGTTAGCCCCGAAAAAGAAAAGAAAACTTATTGTTGTTGTACAGTGCTTTAATATTTAGAGTGTAATGTGGCATTTATTTCTCGTAAGACTGCAAAAGCGAGGCAGGATCGTGCCTGCCTCCGCTCGACGGCCGACCGTCTCCAGTGGGGAACTCGGCGACGGCGCGCCGGCCCCGGCCGCTGGGGCCCCGGCGGCCGCGATGCGCGTCATATCACATTGTTAATATCGTTGATACATACCATTGTCCAATCAAGGTGCTTTACTTATATTTTCATACTTTATTACTGGTAGATACTCCCGCAATAATGGTTATAATGTGAACAATTATCCTTATTGGAGCATGAATAGTTACTCAAATGCAAAAAAAAAACAAGCTTAATTTTGTTGTTCATAATATTTTGCGGACACTAGCAATAGCCGTGTCTGAAGCAGAAACATGTATTGTAAAGTAATATTAGTCAACTTTGTATATAATTTTATGAGATTAATGATGTTGAAGGGCAAGGACAATTTAGAAAATTAAAAAGCCATCCAATATGCAATAAACTAATGATTGTGTAGAGTGGTGTGCGAGGATGAGGAAGAACTTACACCTAAGTGATGTCGCAGATTATATTTTATTGTGTAAATTATGTTTTTATGAAAAATCAGTAATCAAGGAAAGCAGTATGTTTTGTCAGTTGCGTGATTGTGTTTTAAAGTCTACCAGGATTTGTGATAATACATATAACAAAATACCTATAATAAAAGTTTTAAGTGGGAGATTGAAAAGTGAAGTTTTATTCTTCAGTAAATAAGGTAACCAATCCATTTTGATATTACACAATTTACATGATATATTTTAGTACAAACAGTGAAATAAAACCTGTATTTACATTCTAGAGACAAAAAAATAAGTTTAGAAAATCATTCTCTATGCAATTCTGTAATAATCAAATTGTTCTTTCATTGCGGTTTAACTAAATGTTGTGTTGGTAGCATTTTGTATACTATTTATAATAATTAATTATACCAATAACATTTGTGATATTTAATAGAAAGCGAATAAATTACATTTGCATTTCAATTTAGTAATTTAATATAAAACAATATTTTTATTTTCACTATGAAACAAATGGCACAGATTTATTTGTGCAAGTCCTTTCTCTTGAATGTAATTATGTGCTGCTTAATTTCATTTTAAGTAGATAGTTGAGCAGTTATTGGCAATTAATTGCCCAGCGCATACCGAGTGGGCACTCAACTGTGCAGATCATATCATCCACAACGTGGATTGAATTGCACAGTGTGCAACTGGTATGACATTGCTGCTTATTGTTTACAATCTTATTAAATGTAATTAGGTAGCTCTTATGAATGTTCTCCTTTTATCAGCTTGGCTTTACAGCCATAATACATGTCTTTTTTTTTTTCAATATCTGTTTGCTGAAACTAATCAGCAGGGTAATTGCGTAACACACATAAAATGGTAATTGATGCCAATGCCTTTTATTTTGACAGTTTAGCCTCGTTCATTACATTTCTAAGAGAGATGTCCTTATAAATCCTCAGATTATGATTGAAACTGTTTTATGCAGTAATAATAAGGTTGCTGATGCCTTGAGTTTTTCTTCAGGTGCAGTTTACAAAACTTATTTTTCATTGTCATTTATATTCGCCTAATAAGTGCATTTCAGACCATAAAATATTCAAAAAGTGGAATGAAGTTGCAATTAATAACATTTATCCAGTATGTATTAATATTTTTGTTTTAGTTATTGTACCTCATTGGAAGATATCTTAAAGACATGACACCAAGTCATGCCTTCATGTACATAGACGATTTCCTGACATGTGCGAATTATTTTTTGTTCATTACATACAAGAGTTGCAACAGAAGTCTGCCTTTAAATTCTAAAGATAAATAGAAATTTCGTTAATAGTTTTTATTTTTCACTTTTTAGCTGTGGTACCTACCCTACACAAATTCGTATACCACTACTTGCTATGTAAATAAGTGACAGGAACTGAAACAGGAACTGTGACATAAACTAAGTGGAAGAAATACATCGCTTGAAGCTCACTCAAAAACTGCCAAAGTAAAGTTTATAAATTTTATATAGGACCACCGCGCAAGTTTTCTCTACCAAATGAAAAAATAATAGAATAGAAATACTCTTTATTATGAACACCATAAAAATTATAGACATAAATTTGGATATTTCACATATGGGATATTTTACACAATGGGCGGTCTTATCGCTAAAAGCAATCTTTTACAGACAACCCAACACACGCAACAACAATTGTCGAAAATATCGATAAACATACAAACATAAAAAATATACCAAGAACGTCCTCTTTTTTAAGAAGTCGGTTAAAAAAACAAA
Source organism: Eupsilia transversa (assembly GCA_914767815.1). Lineage (NCBI taxonomy): Eukaryota > Metazoa > Arthropoda > Insecta > Lepidoptera > Noctuidae > Eupsilia > Eupsilia transversa. Next base: position 8,449,666 of record OU611874.1, read on the forward strand.
GGCATTTAAAAAAAAGCACAAAAAAAATGCAATTGTTCGAACACGATGGACAAGCTGACAGACCTAAGTCAAAGTCAAACAATTTATTTCCAATATACACTTTGGAGCATCAAATACCAAACTGGTGAATGGTTGCACACAGGTCACACTATTACGCCATATCGTGAATTCGTCGAATTTTACGGTACCTACCTACTCGGAAAAAACTAAGGGAATAAAAGTTGTCGGTATATTATGATTTTTTTTTACTTTGGGAACTCATTAAAAAAGTCCCATGAAAATCCAACCACTTTAAAAACCAATGACCAAAATGGTATGGAGCAAATGGTCTTTAGGGTGCCGATGCTAAATGGCAAAAATCGGCCAAGTGCGTGACGGACCACGAACAGTGAAGGGTTCCTTAGTTGGGATGAACATTTACCCATGCACAGTATTGTTTTTGTCAACCGCAAAAATTAGTTTATATTTCATAGTAGGTATTTCTGAAAAAAATATGTTAATAAGTTATTTTTTCGGTTGTAACCGAATTATATTCACAAATTATTTACTTACGGCGAAAGCAGTGTAGGCCGCGAAAATAAAACTTTCTTTAGATTTTTGCAAGTTGCGTCAGTGTCGTCAGGTTGTATGTTAATCCAATTAAGAGACTGACATACAGTAACATATAATATGTATTTACAGAATTATAGCGAAGTCACTTAAAAACATCATAATCTTTTTAATTATGGGATCCAACAATACACCATACGCGTAGATGCCGCTTGATCATCTCTGCCCACCCCGCAAAGGGAAGCGTAAAGTTTTAGCAGTAGTAATACTTAGTTAATTTTTCAGCTTTCATCATAAAATGTTTATTTTTTACATTTTAAAACCCGTTAGCTTGTTGAGCGTACTTAGCTGTGATAGTTTTTCGTTTTATTTCGTTACTAGCTTCTGTTCGCGACGTCGACCGCGTCAAATTTTGGCCCCGACCCACCGCGTCGTGTCCCATCCGCCCGCCCGCCCATGCGCGTTCTCTTTGACTTTTTTTTATTTTTGCTAGGCTCCTAAGGGTCGTAGAGTGATGTTACATAGACATAGCCTATAGATTTAGACTATCCAATGCAAGAAGAATTTTTTTAATCAGACTGGTAGTTTACCCACTACATACAAAGAAATTGTACCTCTTTATAATATTATTATAAATATTGTAGTATAGACTAGTATAGATAATAACGTCACCTCTTATTTTTTTTTCCTTAAACCAGCATGCACCTAAGTACTTAGTTCAAAGCGAACGTTTACTGGCTTATATTACTATGTATATAATGTACTACTTAAAAGTGAATTGATAAAATATTAGAATTTGAAATGTTAGGTACATAATTGCTCACATGTAGGGCTCTGTATCTCCAATCGAACCAGCAATTGAGAAAAGTGTGCATCGTAAGAAATATTCCCGTTGAAGAGTTCTTTCCATTGGCATTATTGCGGTAGTTAAGCGTTAGTTATACATTTTTATATACCTATATTATTGAAGCTAACTCATAAACTACTCGAGCAAAGTTAATAAAATTGATATGGGACAACCGCGCGGTCTTCTTATACCAAATGAATCAGGTAAATCGGCCCAGTAATAACGGAGAAATCGGTGTGCATACCGTCATAACGAAAAATCGCCGAATTCATAATTATAACCTCCTCCTTTTTTTGAAGTCCGTTAAAAATCACTGAACATTCGTGCTACCAACTGATATTGAAGAAAAAAAACCTATAATATCGTTTTACATTTACCTGTAACAAACCACGTTATAGCAGCTAACTAACTAAACAAAACAGTCTGTATTGTTTAGTTCTGCTATAACGTGGTGGTAGGCACCAAGATGACAAAACAAATCTGGGATAGGTTTCGGGATTCGCGTCGGGCGAGCGTCACAGATAGTCTCCTATTGTAAGACGTTCAACAAGCTGAAATAATGTGCAGCACACTCGGCAGTAATTGCATTAATTAGTTGGAATATTGTTGCGTTAAAACGCGATGGTTCCTTGTGGCAATCGCCAAGTGGCACGGGTAAACGACTGGGCTCTTGGCGCGTGCTGGTAAACGGTAACCAGCTGTTCGACCGTGACGTACGGTGAGCGCAACTATCCTCGTTTCTGCAATACTCATCTACTTTGTTATTGCCATAACACTGTTACGCGTAATTTAATATGCTATCGGCCAGTAATCAGAAAAAAAATTAAAATGTAGTTGGTTAAAATCTTCGTAAAAATGAAACTATCATACACTATATATTTTTGCAAAATAACAATGACTCGTAATTTTAAATAAACAAATAACTTGAAATAATTACAACATTTTAATTTGTTCTGTGCCTGAACCAAACACTAAGCACTGATTATTAGTTATTTGTATGTAAATAAACATAACAATGCGCGATAAGGATAACTTTGTGTTTTTAGTATGTTTACGTGTTTCCTTTTTTTACATTTTTTAATTGCTCTCGCTTCGTATGTATTTCCAGTTACAAATTACTACCTAATCCATTCTTCAAGCATTTCCTGGCATCTTTAAACTCAACTTGGCATGTCTATGTATGTGACTTCGGTGATAATGCAATAACTTGGTATCATGAAGCTGATCTGATGATGCAGCGGGAAGGTGGCCATAGGTACCCCTTAATTAAACAAGAAAGCCCTGTTACTCGTCTGTGTTGTCTTGGCAGGTAAATAAATTGCCCAAGATAGAGTAGGCTCTATGTAATCTTGGCCAATTTTTAAAGTTTTTTTTTTAGTTATCAACGTGATATTATGTACTGTTGTATTTACCCGTTTTACTCGTTGTATTTTGACCACGTTGGAGTTTCCAAGTACCTTAGTGTAGGTGATAGGACAGACATTAAATGAATTCAATAAACATAAATATTCTTTCATACGAAAATATTAAAATTACGTAAAGGTAAGTTTATTGTACCTGTAAGTTTTCTTCTAATAATTATTATAGGTACGGATACGGTAGGTACGAACGAATTTTTTGCGTGAAACAAGATTTTTATAACGCGCCAAATATTATATTTTCTGTTCAGAGATAACGTGAAAGCATTGTTACTAAAATCCAACTTCCTGATCAAAAAATATATTTTAATTCGGATTTAGTTAACGCTATGACAATACTTAAAGAAGTTCGTGACACGGTCCGCTGCGTGACCTCTACAGCACAAAAGTAGGCATCGACGTAACCAACAATCTCTATGAAACGTTATATTGCCCACAGAAACAAGGTTGCGAAGGTTGTTCACACTAACGTTAAGGTGTTACATACGAACTACCAATTAACTGAAGACAAAAAGGTGTTAAATAACAAACATCATACAATTAATTGCATCACTGAAATTCGGTAGTGATTTTACTAATTCCTGCAGACCGTCACAATCTATGGCTCAGTGGTACGTTAACGTAAAGCTGCTTGTCCACTGGAGCGGAACCAATAGAATCTAAACTCCGCTCGAAAGTTTAGATTCTATTGGTTATTATTCGCACTGCACCGCTCCTCTTCCCTATTCTCCGCTCCAGTGGACAGGCAGCCTAAGGGTCAGCGCAGACCGACGGAGTGATGGCAAGGCAGGTTATTCTATAACTACTGAAAGTCGATTTTATTTAATACAGCCGTACGGTTGTTTGTATTACGTAATAAAATCACACAAAACGGCGCGAAGCGACTGTAAGCGTAGAGCGAGACTGTAGGCGGAGGCGTGGCGGCCACAGACAAACTGCTCTTCGTCGCTGTACTCTATCGGTGTACGCTGACCATAAGTATTTTTCGTGCGCTACTACTGCTTATGTGCCGTTAGTGGCCCAGATAGGAGCTAATTCGCCCGGACGTTGACGGGAGGGTGTTGTAATATCGTGTTTACTTCCTTGTGCATCGATTAGTTACTGGCCACTGACTCCATCTTTACTGACGGAACTAAACAGGACATAAAGTTTTACTTTCATCACTTGACTAACTGCAATACTACTCTTTAATCGCCTAGTTGTACGTGATTAAAGTTCGTTTGTGGCATTGTAGTTAATATTTATTGTACTTACCTAAGTTTATTGAAGTGGTAAACATGTAGGTAATAGAAAATGGATTATCCCTAATGATTTGCCTGAACCAGTTACAATTTAGATTTGTTGTTAGCTTTCCTTGATTGATTCAAAGTCGACACGTAGGCATTATGCTGAATGCATTGGCTGAAATAGCCATTTTTTTATTTCCTACAAAGAATGTAAGTAAATACCTATTTTTCGTGAGAACAAAGTAATAGTCATCATGTTTAAGTCCCATGTAATAGGGGGCGACTCTATTTATTGCCATTAACCGAGCACTAATCCAGACTCTGGGCTTATACTGAGAAATTCCAGATGGTACCTAACACTTTAATCATTATTCTATAGGACTTAAATTAGATCATTACCTACTAATGGAAATATGTCCGACTTCAGTGGCACTAGTTTTGTAGGTGGAGGCCATGTCATTTTGACAGCTTCGTGGGTAGGTACTCTGGCTCATTACTGTTCGTTTGCACTGGTGGCTAAACATTACGTAGAAACATGTTGAAATCTTTATTTTCTGTCAATGTTCAGTACAATTTTTGACAGGAAATAGAGATTCCAACATGTTTTTATCGAATGTTTCGTCAGATTCAGTGAATCACTGAATTGGTGATTTATAATGATTTTAGGACGTCGATATATTATCAAGAACTGAAAAGTTACATTTAAGAAAAATTTCATACCTACTGATAAGGTGACTGGGGGTCGCAAAGTTTTACGCAAGTTCCTACCTAAGTAGTTCTAATAGATTTTGATTTAGGGGGTGGTCGAAAGTAGCTCGAAATGGATTGTGTTAGATAACACACGGGTACGGGTGGGCTTCGCCCTGTTCTTCTCCGACCGAGCTTGGCTTGACACGTTGTCGTTTGTCTAGATCCAGTATTATACAACACGATGTTTACTAGAATATAATTATAGACATCCGGTCCGGATATTATCGGGTTTTCCTTCTATTTATTTAGCCATTTAAAAACGACATAATATAACTGAACTCAATCTACATAACTAGAATAAGTAGGTAGGTATATATCTATTGGATTTGTTTGTCTTTATTACGAGAGAACCTAATCGTAAACATTTAATTTCATCACTTCTGAAAATAGGTAGGTACAGTGTGATTATACCTATCTACACTAATATTATAAAGAGGAAAACTTTGTTTGTTTGGTTGTAATGAATAGGCTCAAAAACTACTGGACCGATTTTAAAAATTCTTTCACCATTCGAAAGCTACATTATCCACAAGTAACATAGGCTATATTTTATTTTGGAAAAAATAAGGTTCCGTAAGATATTTGGGTTTTTCGGACACAAGGTGTAAAAAATCAACCAGAAAAGTTACTTATTTTGCGTACGCTGCCTAAACTATAAAAGACAGAACCATAAAATGTTCTAATTAATTGTAGATCTTATAAATATCTACAAAAAAGTCCGCGACACACTATACCTATCTATGTCGAGTGAGGCACAACAACCGTTTTTTTATTTAAAAATCTTGATTTTTTTTTGGACTACATTTAAACGCGTTTATTTTACTCATGCTATTAATCCTTATCAAAATAAATTATTTCATCACTAAGTACAGTTTATGTAGATAATATTTGGTCTTTGAATGATTAAAATTGGACGTTTGGTTTTGAAGTTATGGCGAAATTAAAATATTACGATTTCTGCTGCACGGCCCGTTGCGAAGTGGGCGTCACCAAGGCGGGGGTGCGCGTGCGGGAGGGGAGTTTAGATCTATGACTAAGTAGGAACTGATTTACGAAAAGAATGTTTTACGCATGGGCCACCTTACGTTGCCCTATCACGGGTCGGGGCACCCGACCATCAGTATATATTGTTACCTGAAAATAATTTAACGTCAAATGTTGTTAATAGAGAAGCTCTACAATAATCGCTTTAGTTATCTATCCTAAAACAACGGGTTGCGCTCCGGGACTGCCGGCAGAAGTGAAAACTTAGTATTAATTACATTTAAATATTTTCATCATTAACAACTTTAACATACACAGAAAGACAATCTGTGCAGCCTGCGGATAATGACTGCGTCGTCGATGTTACTGTCGGTGTCTGTGAATTGACCTGGGAATCATTTTGCTGACCGTGTCTTTCCTGGGTTAGGCTTTTTGCAGCGGTAACCGACATCCACGCGGGCGGAGCCGCGGGCGACCGCTAGTCTCTTATATTTTCCCAATCCCAACTAGATTGTGCAGTAGTTAAACAGTTATACATTGCCAGACGAGTGGCAAGGGTTGCGGGCTGCGTTATTGATTACATTACACAAAGGGAAATATCTAGCTACACTTTGTTTCCCCTCGTCTAGCTTTCATACCTCTGCACCTGAACGGATCATACATGTGGGGTAGGTGATGAATGTCTGCATTGGACTTACATTTTTGGAATCGCTGAAACTTCACACGTCGTAGGAAATAGCAATAATGCAGCAGGTACATAAATATGCAGTATCAGTACAGTAAAACCATCATTGCCTTTAGCGGATATCTTTGCCCGCTAAGGGCGGATATTTACCCGTTTTGATGTACAATTCAAGATTTTAATTATTTTTCGTGTTCGGGTAAAGCTATCCGCGAGCAACGATGGCCGGTTTTGCGGTACCTAAGTAAAAAAATAAAAGAGAGAAGAATTCACGATCTATTTTAAGGGCCTATATATGTCGTCAAATTGCTTAGCCAGATCCGCCGTTATGTCGAAACTACTGCAGAATTAATTTAGAAATAAATATATTTTAAAGTTGAGGATTAATGTTAGAGACTATGTTAGCCGAAAACACGATTTCATAAAATTTTCTCGATAGAAAAAAAAACCAAAGTTACCTCCAAACCGAACAATAAACCGCTGCTATTAAAAAAATACTTCGAATTAGATCATAAACTTGGCACACTAACTGAACTAACTATAAAGCAGCGAATTTTTTTTTTTTTTTTTGAAATTACCATTATTTTCGCCGTAAAAAGCAATTACCTAAACTTTTGCCGATTTGTAGCCGCCTCCGTCTCGCTCGCTGTCAGTCCACGAGTAGCATGGTGCGAGCGAGATAAAAACCTGAGGTTGGGTGGGCTCTTAACACTTTCAGGGACGCTAAACGCCAATAGACACAATAAAACTTCTATTGTGTATTTGTGTCGCGTTCAGTGTCCTTCAAGTAAAATTATTTCATGTATTTCGTTTAAAATATACCTACTTACCATAAAATTACCTACAATGAGGCTGTGTAGTTATTGAATTGCTCCTGTGCCAAAGAATTTGACCGCAACGAATATTAATTTAAAAGATCGAACCTCATAAGTTCAGGTAGGTATAAAATCGAAGATTTCACTGAATGTATTTTGGCTATAGTCACGTTCCTCAAATCGTCACCAACATTGAAGGGACTTGTAGAGGTGGAGCGCACAGGGCCTAATATGCATAAGAATATCATGCACTTGAGCCTGCAACTTGTTTATTCAATCAGATGCAATCACGTCACATTGAGCCCTCACATTAGATACCGCCACCGCCGTCCATTTATTATACTTACCTGCCGTGTAATATTTTTTTTAAATTATGTCAGTTCCTAATTATTTCTTGCTACCAGATGTTTCGTTTTGTTATAGTCAAGTCGAACAATGTATCACAACAGAATGTCGTAAAAATTGGTTGAAGCTTATTTCAACTCGCTGTACCGGTTTGAGCATCGAACTAGAAGGACTTTAACGGAATTTAAAAGGTGGTATATTTGACAGAACTAATTTTGACATAAGTAGGTACTTCCATGCAGTACAATTTGGCATAAATAAAAGATCTATGGTGAACAACTCTTAAACAAGGTTATAGGTACATAATGATAAAGCAATCCTATTTCAAACTCTATAAAAGGGGATGTGGTAACTACATTATGGCAGAACTAGGCGTCCATTAACTATGCCATTTATTTGACCAATAACCATATACATCAATGCCAATAACTACAACTTTTATTTTAACATAGTAATTGAAGGATACCTACGCTTTCTAATTGTAAGTAAGTATTGGAAAAATGCTTTCGAGGAGCATGCAAGGTCTCGCCTGGAATAGATGCGTCTCGTCGAGTCTCCCGCGCACCTCGCGCGTTGCTGCTGCGTGTGGGGCGGCTATAAATATACCCAACATAACATACGCTACGTCAATTCAATAAAAATTATACCATAACGTTTAGTAACATAATTCAAGTGCTGCAAAAATAATAATTCGAGCACGTTCCCTTCCCCGCTTCGATATAAAATCAAACCTCTCGAAATCTGTGTTACAATGCCAGAATATTATTAACAGTGGCACAGTAGGTACGCAGTTTCGAATAATGAAACCGTTGTTTACTTACTCAGTTTGTACTTACGAACGACAGAATGGCGCGGTGCTCTCCTCAGTTCTCATGGCTTGAACCATTGAACGTTCTCATGGAAACAATCAATGCGGGTGCAGAGGTATTATTACATTGAATTCTTTTAATTTAACATCAAATAAGTGCTTTCCTGTCATGAATGGAATTTATCGAATGCGTGCACTCATGAACGGCAAACCATAATTCTTCACTATTCGATAAGTAGCCAATTAAGTACCTACTTAAGTCAAGAACTCAAGATACGTAGGTACTAATTCCTCCTTTTTTAGCCGACTCCGATAGGTACCTACTCCATTCCGCCTGATTATGTTTGATGCGGCTTACTTGCGTACGCAATCGATTTAATGCTTTCCAAATAGGCGACCTAGCACTGCAGTTCATGACAAGTGTTCTTGGGCGTTCGCTCACGAAGTCGTGAGGTGGTGGATACCTTTCGTCCCACAATTTGCTTCGCTATTTAGATGGCCTGACTTGGATTGACTTTGTAGAGAGTAAGAAGCTCGACTTTTTAGTCTACCCGGACAGACCCGGAGTGGTCGTAGAAGGGATGTCGGGAAACAGATTTTTGGTTCTTTTTTTTTCAGCACGCGTTCTTCATCTTTTCTTACGGCAGGTGGTGCGATACCGGGTAGCCGGTAGAGGTTAAACGCTCAGTGCCACACTGAGCACGCAAATTAGTTAGCAGAAAACCATATAGAGCCTTTGTACGTATTTTTCTGTTCCTTTCTTCTTGTCTGTTTGTATGTGTGTGCATAAATGGTTAAATAAATAAATAAATAAATAGAGACACGCCAGTTGCACGAAGAACATCGCTGCCCAGTTGGGGGAAATTAGGCGAAGCAGACGTCGAAAATTATTTCAGGACCCGGCCTTATGGGATGTTTTGTAGTGTGACTTATATGTTAATAGGCCGTGTACCGTGTCACACCTAGATATTTAATTAGAATTCGAGCAGTGTTCGACGTTCGCCCTTAGTTCCTAGCCACGTGATATCAAGTGTCTGATTTGAGTTCCTGTTGCGGATTGCACATGACTGTTTGAATGAAATACACAAGTATAAGAAATACAAAGATTTCTGAGACATCACGTGGACCGATTCGTCGAAAACTGATTCTAGGCGCATAAATTGCACAACATACGTAGGCGGGAACTGCCTTGACTGAGCTCCTAACATGGTTTGACCTATGCTGTGATACAGGCTGCTTCAAGACGCTGTGGCGCAAGTTGCGTCATTTATTATTATTATTTTTTAATATTAAACTTTTTGCTGTATAAAAAAAACAAAGGCGAACTAAACGCCTTAGGAATTCTCTACCAATCAACCAAGGGTAGTGAAAAGAGACATGGGAGGTGCAGTTTATGTTTGTAGAAAAAGAATATAATTGCTAATTTCGGACATTATTTTTGAAATCCTATTGATAACCGTTCTAATACCATACAACTAATACCTACCATTGGTAAATTTGTTTGAACTCATATTTATTTTCTATTCCGAACGGATAGGTACCAATGTTTAAACGAATACCAAAACAAGTTCAAAGTAGGTACAAATCAAATCAAATCAAATCATTTATTTTTTGCTGAATACACTGTTACAATGGTGTTATAAGAATTACATGTTTCAAGTGATTCTACCATAAGGCATGCAAAAATTTATACAGTCATAGTTATTCATCAATTAATCAAAATACAGTCAGTAAAAATGCTTTGTGATGCAATTATAAGACGTTTAATTGAAAAAAAACCAGTTAAATCCAAAAAAACAATATGCATTATTTATTACGATCACTTAAAAATATTAGAAAACAAAAATTTGATTTGGTTTGACTGAGCTGACTGTACCTACCAGATTCAAGTTGTTAGTATTCGTTTGCACATTAAATGTAATTATTTAAAGAGTGGTATCCGTTCGGAATAGAAAATAAATATGAGTTCAAACAAATACCTACCAGTGGTATTAGTTGTATGGTAGGTATTAGAACGGAATAAATCATAATTGTAGGAACCCCTTTTAGGCGCTGAATGTTCCAAAATCCCTTAAAACAATATCTTGTCTTCTGTGTTTGTACAAACTGGAAAATGGACTGTTTGGTTTTGTAACTTCAGTACCTACTTACCTAGTTTCGGCTTAGAGATGAACCTACCCGAACGCCCCAAGTAGGGACGTGGTGAAACGTCGAATTGATACAAAAATACATCTAATACAAGACAGATACCTATGCAACTATTTGAAGTACCTTGGATATAAAAGCCATGGACTTATAGATCCACCTCGCGATGACCGATCGACTCCAAAATTCAATAAAAGACGTAGACATAGGACATTAGAATAATAATCACAAAAACTGGCATATATTTCGATCAATGGAATAGGTAGGTATGTAAGTAGGTATCTACTTACGTAAAAATAACTAGTATAATGATCGAAACCCGATTTCATAGCTGGTGCACTGCTTAATTGATCTGAGCGCAATATTAATATTTTCATCACTTCGCTATAAGGGCTCCCGCAGACAGGCACGACGCAATAGCTCTACGTGACTGTAGAATAATTTCCATTAAGTTTTCATAGAAAATTTTCTACAAATTTCTATGAAAACTTAATGGAAATTATTCTACCAGAATCGTGTCGCAACTGTCTGTGGGAGCCTTAAGGGTCGATTAGTGCCTACCTAGACTCGAAATAACTGTGATGTTTGATTTTTGTAACAAAGCATTGGTCAATTTATTGGTGCAAATATCGCGGGTATGCCAAGCACTAGAATTTATTAAAGGCAGTACACTTGATATCGTAGAAATTAATACGTATTGTAATCAAGGAGTGATTACAATAAACAAAAACGAATCCATCCAACTGCAAAAGAAAAGTATTGGCGAGTGCGTTATCTCAATCTGCGACAGAAGTACCTACCTACTCATCAGAAGTGAAACCATATCGAATTGAATATCACGAGCAGCTAGCTACGTGTACGTGTCTAGTTATTATAAGACTTCGCGTGCGTGAATTAGTGGCACTGATGTAGGACCTAACATGCGATGTCGATACGAATATTACCACCAAACAAGCCAAAGCCAATGTTGTAAAAAAGTGAAACTATGATTTATCTGTCTTTCAATAGACCTACCTAAAGAAATCCACGACACAAGTTACTCTCGTTAAGGCTCGTACACACTGGCGCGACACCGGTAATTGTTCAACCGTGAAGTTTTCTTAGAAATTGTATTGTTAAAGACGCGTCGCGCCTGTTGGAGCCTTTAACTGATATTGGGCCACTCTTTCTGGAGTCATCCTTTCTCTGATTCATAAGGCCAGGTGAATTAGGAAAATACTTTATATTTAATTCTTCGTTCGTTTTTAGGGTTCCGTAGTAAACAAAGAACCCTTAATGTTTCGCCATGTCCGCCTGTCTGTCAAAACTGTAATTTTGCATGAGTATACATATTAACTACAACTACAAAGTGGTAAAATAAAATCATGTTTTTTTTTTTTTTTATGGTATGTACCTCCCCTACACGTAAAGTGGGGATTTATTTTTCGTCTATCCCATGGTGTGGGGTATCTTCGGAAAGTTCGTTCAAAAATATTGTGAGTTTGTGAAAACCATTTTTGGATTGAAAGATCCGTTTGCAAAATATTAAGCTTTAAAGTGCTAATTTTTGTTACAGTCAAGTGCCCCCCCCCCCTGCCAGCTAAACGGTAAGTTCTAGGTATGTGGAAAAATTCACAGCAGTAGTATATAATAACGAAATTAAAAGGAAAACTATCACAGCTAAGTAGGCTCTACAAGTTAACGAGTAATTATCGACCAACTTACATTTGCAGTTGCAAAAACATGTTCCCATACATTTTGTGTGAGAGAACATGTTTTTCAACTACAATGTTAAGTTTGTTCTTGGGATAAATTCATACCAGCTACGGAACCCTTCATTATGCGCGGTCCGACACGCACTTGGTCGATTTCTTTAAAGTTACGGTCGTTACGGGTCACACGGAACGAGAAATTTTAACCTTCACTTCACCGTCGATGCCAGTTTTTATACACAATCTGGGCTATTGAATATATATGTTGTTGCAAGTCTGATGGGTAATACCTATTCTGTAGCAAATCAGGGGATCTAAAATCAGGATACCTACCTATAGTTTTTAAACATCATTATACACAACAGAAAGTTTCAATGCACCTGCAGATCTTTGTACAGGCAGGCATAGGCATTACGATTCGTAAAATCCCTTTTATCTACTCTCTGCACATTACTACTCCCTTTTAATATAAAATTAGACAAATAACGATTATCACACTTTCGTTATTCGATACTTATTAAAAACTCCGTAATTTCACGATAAATACAAAGCACCTATTTACCATTTACATTAAAAAATAACTCTAAAGTGCAGTAATTTCAACAATATGACACAACACTATCGTTATTTTACCGTTGTTTGTCTATTGCTTTAATAAATGCATTATAGGTGGGTATTCAAACACTCGTGTTATCACACTCATGTTTTAATAACCCTCAAAATATAGCAGTTTCATAAACTACTCTTACTTGCCTAATTGCAATAAAGACGGGATTAAATGTGTGAATGTAAAACAATTCTGTAGCTATGTGGGTCAAATTTTACCGTCGCGTCGCATCAAACACGTTGTTCTTTCAATTCAATTGTTTTTAATCATAGATGGCATCACACTGATAAGCATTTTATGTTTATTGGTTTATTGTTAACTTATAAAACTATGTCTTTTGACTTGATCTTGTTGTACCTACTTTTATGTTTATCGTCTTCAATGATGATAAGATATTAAACAAATATATTCTCTAACTAGGCAGTAGATACCCAGAGCGTTGCATTTTATTTATAATGATAATCTAATGCTAATTAAATTATTGGCGGTGAAATAAATCTCAAGAAGCGTAGCGATGACTTGTGGCTCCTGTAATTTATTCAATCTTCATATTTTTTATCGCATATATAAATGAAAAGTTTAACTCAGATATAGTTTTTTTTTAAATTTATTCTGAAGAACTAGTAATTACACAATATACAAATAAATAGAACACACGGAGTTATAAGTATCATGTGCAACCAACAACGTTATCCTAAGATGAATAATTATGCAAGACTAGCTGCTGCCCGCGGCTTCGCCCGCGTGAGTGTCGGAAATTACCCCATACATCCCCATGGGTTTTAAGTATAAATATTGAGTTTCGAGTTAATCGGACAGCGCGTTAAAATTCTTCCATACAAACACTGAAGGAGGAGGCGGAGCGCGTGAGGGAGAGGCAAAGTTCGCGCCCTCACGCGCCTAGCCGCCGTAGGAGACGCCCTGGGCGTCGGGACTCCTTGGAGGATTCCCGGCCACCGTAGGCGCGGGCTTGCGGGCGGTGAGCAATGGGTAGCTCGCCACCGATAAGGACCAGGCCCGGGTCGACGGCGCGTCGTGTTCCACGCGCGCCTCAAAGAGATGTCAGCAAAACTGACGGGGTCCGCTAGGACCATTGCCCGCCGGGGTTGCGGGTAGTCCTAAGGGGAAACCGTGGCCCCTGGCATGGCAAGGGAAGGAACACGGGTGGGTTTTAGTCAGTAAAAGTCTGACACGCCCTCCCGCTCCGCCCAGAGCGGGAGAAGTCATTGGATGATTTCCCACCCAAAAAAAAAAAAAAAGAAAAAAAAAAAAAAGGGGGTAATTTAGAAAAACAAAAAACTACAAACTTTATAATTTATTTAGATAACTATTCGTGCGAAGTTTCGTGTTTATTACCTCAAGGAATAAGATTTTTCATACAAACTTTCATCCCTTATTTTACCCCCTTAGGGGTTGAATTTCGAAAAATCCTGATACACGTTATTCTTAATTTTTGGGTTTAAGTATAAATATTGAGTTTCGAGTTAATCGGACAGCGCGTTAAAATTCTTCCATACAAACTTTGACACCCCCCAACCGTAGGATAGGATACTTTTCCGGGATAAAAAGTACCCAGTGTGGTGCCCAGGATATTAAAGAATAATTATACCAAGTTTCATCGTAATCGAACCGGTAGTTTTTGCGTGATACTTGAACAAACAGACAGACAGACAGACAGACAGACAGACAGACAGACAGACAGACAGACAAAAAAAATTTTAATCACACTTTTGGGTTCGGTGTCGGTCTAGTAACACCCCCTGCCATTTATTTTTTTGATATTTTCAATGTACAGAATTTTCACTTCTACAGATTTATTATAAGTATAGAATACCACGCAAAGTGTTCAAAGTTCGTCCTCATCGATATTCCGGAAGTCTTGTGTATTTTTTTTATAATAACCTTTGTTTTGTTTCGAAAGTAACGAAGGGAAGTTGCAGAAATTGTTAAGCTCATTCATAAAACATGTAAAGGGACGCACGTGGCTCGAGGGGTGAGGGTCGCATTGTCAGTTGCTTCATAGTTTCTATGCCTTTCAGTTACACAATTTTGATCGTATTACATGTTCACACAGTTTCAAAGTTTTAATTTTGGTTATCAGCTCTAATTTATTAGTATTCAGCTAGCTTGGACCGACGCACGTGGATCTCGGCAGTTGTGCGCTAGTACGTCAAACAATGAATTCGCAAGCATTCGCGATGATTTCAGTGGAAGGTGACAGTATCGAGTCATCGACGTACTTACCTAATATTTTTACTAAAATACCTATATTACACAACAATAGATTTGTACTTAGGATACCTACGTGCGGAAATTCAGGTCTCGTTATTTTAAGTAAGTAATTGGTGAAATAGTAAAAAAAAAAAAAAAAAAGCCATTTTTCTCTAAAATATTCGTAGCCGCCATCTTGGATTTACAATTCGTCAATCATTGCGATTGGGCTACGTACGTTACCGCTTGTGGTTGCGGTCGCCTTCGGAAAAGCACCTTAAACGTCCGTAACGTCACGGGTTTAATCAAAATTTCATCAAAATGCGAGAAAAAAATAATTAAAAGCTCGGCTCCTTGGCATTTGGTCCTGTGCCAATTTCCTTGCGCAGACAACACTAAGTTCAATGTCGGTTTGAATGCACGAAGGAAATTTTTGTTATTTTACTACGAACACTATCGTGTACTCCAACTGTTGGATGTTTGATGCTATGATCACTTATTTTCATCACTGAAACAACTTTTCGCAAGAATGGCTCACGCTGACTGACAGACCAATGTAGGTAGGTATTTTAGTAAGTAGCTGTTGTAACAAAGGTCATTGGGAAGTGGGACAACTGTTTTTGCCGATCTTTATCTACCGTCGAATCGAGCGAAAGGTATCATCACAACGTTGTGTTTCCCGGTGAAATCGTGTGTATTCTCACACGAGACTGGCAAAAAAATCGCTGGTGTAGCAGCTACAAGTCGTTAATTGTATTGAAATATGCGAAGCGCGTCTCACAACAGCCCGTCATAGTCAAGAATCGGGTTTGTTTATATGGTTGAGTCACGGTTACTGCGATGGCAAACCGCCAATGCTCCCGACACTAACACACGCAGTAGAGGAGGAATAAACTGCGATCAATGAAAATAATTGATGTTAAACCATGGGCTGCCCTAAATTGTCGATTTAGACGCTGAAACGAACAACAGAATTACATAAATAAATGAGTCCAGTGTTTATTGGTGCAAATGTCTGTAAAGTCTAACTTAAGTAGACTAAGGATTTTCAAAAGTGCAATACACTACTCCGGAACAAGATATAAAATAAAGGAGGTCAGTATGTGCTATAATTTAGTTTTATCTAAACCATCTTTATTTTGGATGAATTAGGCACCAGCTGTAGAGCCGCAATGTCCCCGGTGCGTTGATGGCTCAATAGAAAGTGAACGTGGGAGCAGCTGCACAGGTTGCGTAGAGAGGCGGCGGGCGGCGCGGGCGCACAGGGCTGCGGACTGATGCTGCGTGTATCTGACGACATGCCCCCTCCCTATCCCCTATCCCCTGTCATGCCACTGGCACTCGCGGTTTTCTATATCTCTGCTAACTTTGGCCGCGGCTTTGCCCGCGTGGTGGTCGGAAATTATCTCATGACAACGTACGAACTATCCTTTGTTAGTGGCACAAACGTAGACCATGACCTGGGTTCTTAGATCCCAGGTCATGGTCTTCCTGTGTGCCAAACTTCATCGAAATCCGTTCAGCCGTTGAGGCGTGAAAAGGTAACAGAGAGCCAGACACGGTTACTATCGCATTAACTATAGTAATTACTAAATTAGTTTTGATATGGAGGTATAACATTAGTGCGTTTCTTTACAACTGGAGTCACTTTTAAATCTAGAAGAAGGCTCAACCACTTCCACGTGGCATTCTGCAACAATACAAGCATGGATCACGAATCACATCCAACCAACCGTCCAACTACCCTATTTTTATAAGATTACGGAAGAATCCGATACGGTAAGTACGTGTGTACATTAGTGCAGTTACGCACTGTCATACATAATGATCGCCTTACTTGATTAATGTTAGTCGATCTGTATTTAAATTCACATCAGCTGCTCTTTAGTGACATGTTTATGCTGCGCCAACAAACATAGCTGTGCTGTTAGAATCGTAGAAATATTTGAGCCCTTTTGTAGTAAAAATAACATTCCTTCCCAAATTGTTGTGTATAATAATAAGACAACAAGAAAGTCTGGCAATGATCCTTGTAGCAGTTAATACCTAAATAGTTTCAACTTTGTCATCTGCTGCATTGAGGACGGTCGGCAAGACACACGGAAGAATAGTAATTTGGAACACAATTATTATTATAATTAATTTCGAAGCGGACAGAGATGAATTGTGATGATGTCCGGGATGGGATAGTCACGGCCAAAGTCGCGATTTAGATACAGCTGTGACACAGCCAGCTAACAATATCGTGTACACTTGTGTAGATGTATATGTGCGTACTTGCATAGCCACATGATTTATTTTTCATTTCATTGTCCTTATTCGTGGCTGTGAGGTAAGCATAGACAGATTTTACAATGACATTGGTTGCTAACTAAACTCGCTTAGTTATTTACCGTACTAACGTTATTATTTCCTTCAGTTTTCGGTTGCGACCAATTTAGATAATTAAATTGTAAGAAAGAAAGAAAGAAAAATAGGTTTATTTGCCACAGAAACACGTGCATACAGAAAAATTAAACAAAATATCAGATCTACAATTACGAGCATATAACGGACATAGTCAACAGCTGCACGTCATGACTGTGACAAGAAGGCTTCCACTCAGCATGATGCTGTGCTATAGGGGACCCACAGCTGATTTTCAGTGGTCACCCGAAAAAGACGTACGGAAATCAAGCTAGGCTAATTGAATGCGTATTTTGGAACCCTATAACCTATTCAGTAAAATCAAACTAGCTGCCTAGTTGGTCTAGTGGTCGCAAGCACTACTGCTGAGCATGAGGTCCTGGGTTCGATTCCCAGGTCGGTTAAACATTTGTCAGTAGCAGCCCGGAGTCTGGATTTGTGCCCGGTTGATGGCAATAGGCTTTTATATGGGATTTAAACATAACTGGCGAAATGTGGGTGTACTATGTACACCTCTGCCCAACCCTTCGGGGAAACGGATAATAATTATCACCAGATATGCTACCAACTTATAAGGTGGTCATAATTGAAGTCTACCTGTTTTCCGTTGTTTACGGCAATTAGTGAAACCATTGCAATCAGCCAGTTCTTTTTTTCAATGCCACAGACTGGCGGCTAAAACGGTTCGGATGCAGCTCATGCAGCCAGATTGTGTAGGCAAGGTAGTAGTTTAACATTCAACGATTTACGTAACTAAAGGAGCCTGCGACGACCGCCGACGTGACGCCACGAAGAAAGCGATTTCAAGATCATTCACGCGATACTTGGACCACTGCTCCATTTGATTAACAAAAGTAATAATTTTATTGGAAACTGTTACTTCTTAGGTCTAACAACATACACCTATCTAGTTAACAAGTTGTATCTACAATAATCACGTTCTCCTGTATTTTTACTAGGCAGCAATTTTAATATACGTACCTAGTGCATAAAACAATAGGGCGTGAGAAATCAGTAATTGGTTTTCACCCAAT
Source organism: Eupsilia transversa (assembly GCA_914767815.1). NCBI lineage: Eukaryota > Metazoa > Arthropoda > Insecta > Lepidoptera > Noctuidae > Eupsilia > Eupsilia transversa. The sequence continues at coordinate 8,468,184 of OU611874.1, forward strand.
TAACCGCGGTATTAAATGACCTTTCCTTTCAATATTTCAACCTATGATTTCCAATTAAGTAATTTACGAATCCTACCTTTTCACGCCTTAACGGCTGAACAGATTTCGATGAAATTTTGCACACAGATAGACCTGGGTTACTTACGATACTTTTATCCCGGTAGTAGGTACATTTAAAATTCCGACCACCATGTGGGTGAAGACGCGGGCAAAAGCTAGTATGCAATTACTTATCGGCTGTGCACATTTTTGTACAGAAGTCGTACATTACCGTAAAATTCTGTTATACGTGGAAAGGTAAACAAATTCTGGTAAATTTTGATTTAATTTTGTGTTTTTGATTCATTTCGATTTTGATGATAATGTTACGATTGTCAAAAGCAATGAAGTACCGAAGATAACATTCATGTACGTTCATACGACGTACCCACAATTATGTAGTTAGATATAGGAGGTAGGTAGCTACTGGTATTGCCGTAAATATTGCCTTTGTTATCGACATGTTATTATGATGAAATCTGCGATAACTATATCTGCTCATGTACGATATTATTATTTTCGATCCTAGTAATTCGTGACTGCGCTAAATAAAAATGATATCTTCCTACATCACGCGTCTTAATCATTTTAATCACCATACCAACAATCGTGTACAAACCTAAAAATATTTGTTTTAAATAACTCAATTATTTGCTTTATTACTAAAGGTTAAGAGCAAGCATTTGACACGTTTGGTCATCTTACAGAGTGATAAGAGTGAATAGAACCAGTTAGTATGTTTAACACATCCATAGTGGATTACAGTGGCTGGCACAGTAGCAGCAGGTCACAATAGTCACAACGTAATCCGGCGCACCACTACGTTATCTGCGATAGTACCCATTATAATTAATTGTAAAGAGTGAGTGAGAGAACAGTTCACCATCACCTTGTCACCTTGAATGCTTGAATACAACTTATCTATTCTGTGAAAATATCACCGTGAAAACTTAGGTGAAGTGAGCTTGTCAGTCCACTTCAAGCTCACTTCACGGTTTACCTAAGTTTTCACGATGAGATTTTTTACAGAATAACTCTCGAAAGAAGCTTATATAAATGTCAGAACATTAATATGCACAAGCTGATTCTATTTGGGTTCCCAAATTCCTATAAACAATGGCTTCCGCACCCGCTGGTGTCGGTCGCCCTCCATGTGATGGTTATCTGGTAGCCCTACAGAGCTCCACAGTACACATTAATACGGGCGGGTGTCGTCGTACGCAGGCGCACGGGAGAGCTTGCTTGTATGCGTGTGAGTCATTTTGCGCTGATTAGCTCATCCGGTTCTCTGTAGACATTTTAACTCTTTAACTAGACATGTGGTTTATTTTTTAACCCGCTGTGGCTACAGTTGTTTGGTCGCTGTGATAATTTGGAAAGTAATTTAATGTGTGACTCATCAGAAAATTGTTAAATTGACTGCATATATACGAGTAGAAGCCGATTTCGCTAATTGTTTTATTTTATTTTGGTTAGCGGGTTTATACAGTTTGGAGTCGTTTGAAGGGCACAGTGATCTGTGAGGGCGTGCGCGCGCGCATCTCAAGTTGCGGCTGCGGGCTCACTGACTGCTCCTCTTATTTATTTTTATGTTTTTTGTCCCACACATCCCTGCTTACTTAGTGCGGACGCAAATGGTTCTCATCTCGTTTACTAAGATGTTTTTATACACTTGACTGGCTATTTATTGAAGTACCATTATTCTGCACTTCAGGGAAAAGTCGTAAAAGAAACAAGTCAAGCTCAGTGCACAGATGTCACAGAACGTTGTCCTCAGTGGTACTGTTCAATGGGTTGATACTTTTGTGTATTACAAAAACAGTTTCATGATTTTCTCTTATTAGCCTATATCTTGTATGTTTGGTGTCTTACTACTTTTAGTGCAAGTTGGAGATTAGGTAATAAATAAATGATTACTTCGTTTTTGAAACTTTATCAGGAACTCGGTGTTGATCTTCAAATGGTCACACAATGGTTTTAAGTACATCTAATCAACTAAGGACTTTGCCCCCAATTGAGCATTTGCGCTATCTTATGACGAAAACGAATTAAGATTGAATGTTTACTATTCTTTCTTGTCAAATGTATGTACACACTAAACAATGTCTTGAAATCATCCCAATGTGCTATTCTTTACTTTCAGTTAGTAAACCACAACACTCCTGTTTTCCTAGAAGGTTTAGGCAGAGGTGTAGGTGCATAATAACATTTCGCTAGTTATGTCCATGAAAAAGGGGGCCAGCCCGGTACCAATCCGAACTCCTGGCTGCTACTGAGAAACTGCTGATGGAAAAACCTAATAACACTGCCCGGCTCGGGCAGTGTTATTTATTTAGCAGTAGTGTTTGCGACTACTATACTAACGATAGGCAGTCACTTCAAGATCGAATATCGAATGTCGAGAAGGACAGCCCTAGTAGCTGGTTTCTAGATACTGCTGATGACAGCTGCGTATAAAATCAGGTTGAAGAAAAACAAAAGACTGTTATCTGGTAATAATGCCTCAGGTAGCTGCAAAAATCAGTAAGAAAGTATCGCGTAGGTGTATTTCGCCGATCAGCCTACGTGTTTGGATCAGTAAGTGAGTAAGGTGAGTGGTTGACCCGCAGTTGCTCGGAGCACCCTGCAGTCAAACCAGTTGGCCTGGGAGGCCGGCGGGAGCGGGGAGCCCCGCTGCGATCCACATCCAACTAAACAATAAACATGATAAACACTCAGTTAACCGTCAAGTATTATTGTTTATCTATTTAAGAGATGCTGTTATTGCTATTCTAAATGTTCAATACTCGCGTCATTAGTTACAAAAAAATATTTTCACTGTATAGACGGAAGGACTAAATTGTGTTATTTTTTTAGCCCAACACTGTTTACAGTAATAAAAACGAATTGTTCTGGCTACGATATCACGAGTCAATTTGCTACACTGATAACATCTCTACAATGTAAAGAACTGCTTACTGATCCAATATATTACCATCATTTATTATCTGAGACTGGTCATGAGTTAGTACCATTGAGAAGTCAGTTAACAGCATTGACTGGCAATTAGTCTACAGAGCACATTGCTAGATATTGCTAGCGTGTAGATCTAGGTAGGACGGAATTTACACAAATATACCTATATGAATACTTCGAATACCAATATTTTGGTGAATAGACCCATTTGAATTAGTCCGTAGACTATGTGTCATAATATCTAGGTATCATAATCATTTATCCAATCAATATTACTAGATTAAAAAAAACAAACGGATCCGACGATCTGTAAAAATGTCAGCGTGAAAACTAAGGTGAAGTGAGCTGTCAATAGTGCCAATTAGGTGAAGTGAAAGCTCACATCAAGTTCACTTCACCTAAGTTTTCACGGTGAGATTGTCACGGAATACACCAGCAGAAAATAAACCTGTGGATGACATTTTGTTGTTGCGTGGTTTGATTTGCTTAATATCTTTTTCATTTGACAATTGAGGTTAATTTAATAATATCAATTTTCGCAAATTATTTTCAATTATAATTTACTAATGTTATTCAAACAATAATTGTTGGAAAAAGTGGTGAGCTATAAAGTTGAAATATTCTAAATACCGATGATTTTGTTAAGTGATTGCACAAGAATTTAACCATAACAGGGTTTGCACTTTCATCAGATACTTTTGAAACAGATAGCATACTTACTGCGATTCTGAATAACTGAATATACTCTCCCCTAATACCCAACCGTCCTCAAGACTTCAAACACACCATCGCTCCTACCCGAGTGATTAGACTTCTACAATTAGCCTATTGGATATCTACAAGTCGGGAGGAGCTCGTGGCTATATAATAACAGCCGCACGGGTCAATCCATCAGGCTAAGCTACGCTTGCCAGGGTTCGTACGTGGATGAGTGACCATCTTTATATACGAGACTCCTCCGTGTCTCGGAAAGCACGTTAACCCATTGGTCCCGGCTGTAATTTGTGAATCTTTAACAGTCGTTACGGGTCGTCAGAGGAGAGGCCGAAAGTCGGACAACCAGTCTGTCCAAGGGGTATCGTATTACCCAGTTACTGAGTTGTGGAGATCAGATAGGCAGTCGCTCCATGTAAAATACTGGTCTTCAGCTGCATCTGGTTAGACTGAAATCCAACCCCAACATAGCTGGGAAAAGGCTAGGCAGATTGGATATATACAAGTCAAAATATTATAAGTAGCTAAATATAGGTTCTAAGTATTCAATTTTGGAATAGGGAGATAAAATCTTGTAGCCAGAAATAGTTGTCCCTCAGGATTTTACATTCATTGGACTGGAATATACTGATAAACAGATAAAGGAATATATTATTGACTGTCTAATTGTCTATGGCTATAAATAGTCGATGATTATCTTCGACATTGCTCATCATTTTGCGCTGTGCTGCTGGGGGAAGTTGTTGCGACACTTCTTCATCCCAGCTAAAGCAAAAGGAACTGGTGAAGAGCGTTTTAGTGGACTGTCTCATGTATTTTTGACGTTGAAAATGTGCTGATTCTCAGTCTAGTTTGAATAAATAACTTTTGATTCAACAATAATCTATGAAGCATTGTTTCAATGATAAGTACGTAACCTAGGTACGTAGCTACTTAAAATGTGTCCAGTTCAACAGGCCAAAAGGACTTAACTTTCTCGACAAAGAACAAGTTTGGTTTGTTTTCTGAAATCCTAAGCAAACAGGAGGTCTGGGCTGGGACTGAATATATATTGCCAGAATGTTACATGTCGTGTATTATTAACATTGTATATAGTGACAGGACTACCAATTTATGTAGGTAGGTAGGACATATTTTTAGACACAGTAGAAGGACTCAATTTTATCTGTTTCATTTTCCGTTTTATCGTAATAGATTCATAGAACCCTATTTACGGAGCAACCGATAAAGCGTTAACGGCTGATTATTTCTTATCTGTTTAGGACATGTTGTCCAGACGATAGTTAGTCAATTTTCTACTCAACATTTCAATGTCCACAACTTCCCAGATAACTACGATTGATGGAGCCGCCTCGATACCAATATTTATACTCTGTGTATCTAGTGCCTGGTACCTAAGTACCTAAACGTTGACGTGTATGATTTTCTCAGTTAATTAGAGATATTATCTGCGTGTTCCGTTAGTGTCGCCCTAGGTATCTGTCGGGGTAGGAGAGACGTAGCAATTATCCTGGAGCGGGTCGCTGCGCCCGCGCCGCACGCAGCCGCATGATGCACGACACGAATAATAAACCAAGCCACTTCCTGCCCAGCGATAAGCGCTTCATACACACATCACATCACATCACACAATACTACGCACGCACACTGTCACAACACTAATATACATATTTTTATGGCAACCTAACTACATACATTAGTAGTGACAAATACTTAGTTACATTATAGTTGCGTTATATCTGTACATGTATTATGCTCTTTGTATTCAACACATTATTGCTTTGTTCACTACATTTAAACATTCTTTAAACACACAAGAGCTGTGCATTATGTGTTTTTTATAGTAGACAGGTACGTACCTATCATCCATTGTAATATTAGTAAAGTGAACCTCTAAGTACATAAAACTATGTAAAAAGGAATTGTACATAGATCGTACTCCTAAACTGTACATTCATGTTTCCTACGTTTTTATGTCTGTCTTACACTAACATCATTTTATTGAGGAAGACTAGGAATACGACACTAGGTATTGAAATTAAATTAGAATAAACAATCTTATCTAAGGACTGAATGTTATCGAAGTAGCGAATTTTTATTTCATAATCAGAATGTTAATGCAAAGGCATATAGAAGTAAACATGTAAAAATGGCCAATTGATGTCAAATCAATTAAAGATTAAAGAGCTATGTTCAAAATACTATAAAAAGGAAAAGTCCCGGAGGGTTACAAGCTAAGCTGATGATTAATAGCTTTACAATTAAATTTGAAAGTAACCAGTTCATCACATGGATTTCACATGAGTCACTCACTCAACTCGAAACATCATCAATATTTTGCATACAAATATTTAATTTCAATCGCAGAGGCGACTGATATTGCCAATACGAAATGGCTGTGCAAGAGGAAACAACGATTAGATAACAAACACATGAGTCAGTTTAACTGGAAGACCTTGTTTACGTAGTATCTCTGCATATTACTGTACTATGAGGATGTGATAGTAGTTGAGTCCATGAAAACCTTGCGCCTCGGAGCGAATGCTTTGGTAGGTGTGCCATTTTAAACGAATATCAGAAACTCGAAATTCTGACAACAATAAAGGGGATATCGTCATCTAATAGATAGCAATTCAATGCTTCCCTATGTCATGGACTCATGGTATTAAACCAGTTTATTATTAATATTCCGCAACATCAAAGAGAAGACAAGGATGTTAAAGCAGTGTACTTCTACTTCATTATAATAACATGTATTTAGTTGTAATGTAAAGGCTAACGGTAGATCCCTACTCCGTGGCGGTCTCCTCCCAAAATTCTCATCTTCTTGCAAGCCTTCTGTGAATACTAAGTAGTCGCAAGATGTTGCCAACTTGTAACTATGCTGATTTCATCTGATTGGAATTAATGGATGAATCATTACTAAGCTGTAACACGCTTATTATCTTGTGCAAGCTGCATGATTCAATGGGAAACCACTGATTGGATGATTTGTCACTACATGTATATTGTTTTGTCACCTATGTATATGCTTTGTCGATATTTACACCCAGTTCATCGTCTTGATGACGTCTTCCTCGGGTGGTACAGTAAAAACGAATAAAAGACCAAATGCATAATCATAATATCTAATAGTATCTACATATACTATACATTCGAAGACAAGTACTAAGCACTGTCTGAAATATCTGTAACTGATTATTTTGAAAGTTCTGAAGTTGTATCTTACCATTCCATTGATCTAGAACATTCCGGTAGCCGAACCGACGATATATTAATTGTTATTGTTGTTGCTTTTAAACTTAAGTTACACGTCCGGGTGATGATTAACATTTATCTTTAGAAAGTGACGATGGTCGGTAACTGGTACGTTTGTTGTACGTACGATAAATCAGTGTGCTGCTTAATCACCCTGTCTATTTACCTTGGAAGTCCAGCGTCGCCATCGTCATTACGGTTGAGTCATAGCTTGTCATTTGTGAACTTCACTGAATAAGTAAATGACATATTTCTCAGAAGGGTCACCCAATTGACGTCAAATTTTCTACCTCTTACTATATAGTCATTGACTGGGATTTTTTTTTACGGTGCACGGACAGTTTCGTTCGAATGACCTTATGTTATTGTTTGTTCCATGTCGTGAACAATCATGTTTTTATTGTCTCACAACGTGAGGTTTTGCTATAGATGCCAATATTTCAATAATATATCTGAGCATCAACGTCCCTTCGTACAACGATGCGATGTTAGTCAATGGGTATAGCTGATTGAGTCTGGTCGGCAGGTCGATATTATTCGAAATGTCGGTTTAGGGCGATGCGATGACGTCTTAGTTTGCGCCAGCGGATCGCTGCCACACTGGGCACGCAAATTCCTCAGCTGAGAAACATAGAGACATACTGGTTGTGCGAATAGCAGCACCATGGTGCTGCTCTCCAATTGTTGACATGGTTCTGTAGCAGGTTAATTCGAGTCACGACCTTCTGTTTTGTTTTTAAAGATTTTTAAATTCTCTGATTCTTAACTTTGATTATCCGAGCGAAGCTGGGGCGGCCCGCTAATGACTAATAAAGAGGTCATTAAAACAGTTCAGTCTACTACAATATACAGTTACTTAGGTACAATATTTTTTTCTGTCAGTATCTTATCGCAATTGACTACGTACCTACCCACAGATCTGATTACAACAATCAGATTTGCAGATACGTACGCACTTAGAATTTTTAGAACATGCCAACACGATAAAGATTTGTTTGAGACTTGAGTTAAAACCTAACAAAAAGACGCCAGGCTTAGTGAGTAATATGAATACTATTGTCGCCATGCTCAAAGTATGGGTCAAACGAATCTTAACTGTAAATCCGACTGTTTCAACTTGTAGGGGTAAGATAGCGCGGAGTTTCGATTTCCGCTGCTGCATTTATGTGGAACCGGCTTCGAATATCGGCTACTAGAATGAAAGTAGGTAATGTACAGGGAAAAGATGCACCTATCAGCCTATAGATGCATCTTTAATATCCGTTCTATTACGTTACTTGTAAGTGTAACACATTTTAAAGAATTTTGAATTGACTGGTGGCAATTACTATTTCTAGTTATTTCTTTGTTGTGCTCATCCTGAATTATAAACGAGGGCAAAGATACGTAATTTAAGTTCTTTCTCGACTTAAGTGGCTTTTAATGTTTGAGCTAGCTTAGCATTGTTGTTGGATATGTGTAATAAAACGCCATTATGCGGTTGTATCACCGTTAATTCAACGTTAACAATAGTAGGTGCCGTCTAGTTGGCTCGGGCTCCCACGTCTGCATCTGCTTCTTGTCCGGCGCCCGCCTCTCGCCCCTGGAAACAGATGATACATACATCTGTCGCTAAATACGCCAACTCTGTATGTAATCATAGATAATTTTGTTTCCACCATCTAGCCATATTTCAAATTCAATAACAATAAAATATTTTCTACTGTGGTTAATTTAAAACTAATGATAATCGGGTAATATCAATACATCGAAAATTAATAACTAATGATACTACAAATACCCTCACCAAGTAAGTGTGTCAAAATCAAATACAACGGGGATAACACAATACTGGGGTTTTTTTTCATCAGAGTAGTAACTCAGTTTGTAAAAAATCTACAGAACATGTTCACGCATGTTGTTGGAAAACACCAGGGGGCTCTGCTCCTCTAAAATCTACAGTTGCATGTACGAGTTTAAACTGGTCAGAACATCCACGGAAGACGAACATCGCGAAGTCCACCCATCGACGTCCCTTCTCGAGGAAAACGTCAAAAAACGTTCGTAAACATAACTTCTGTGTCAAAGCAAGTGCAACTAAAATGATATGTTGAGGCTACATTATATCATTCTGCATCTGCAACTGAACTTGTGTCGATACATCTTTGTACTCAAATAGAAATATCTTATTCAGTTCAAGGTGAAATCAATGACATTGCAGTTAACTTTAAAACGTAGTTTACTGTAAATTTCCATTCGATGACAACGGCATGAGATGAGTCTTTAGTTTAAGACTATCATGTGTCGGTAATGTACAATGATTGCCTGATGAAGGAACATTCTGGGTTGCGAATTTGTTAATTGTACGAGCGCATAATAAGGGTATGAGTGCAAGAACAGGTTTGCCGCAGAGTTGTTGCGGCCGTAACGAGGACGCGATGACACATGTCTAACGGTAATTCGATTTTTACACGGGCTGAGCGCGTGCGCACGTAATTCTCAAAAGGAAAACCATAAACAAATGCTAGAAATGATCAGTTGTTTGCATAGAGTATCGGACACGAGGAAGTTACCAAGGGCACTCTGAACATAAACACCTCTATCTACTCAAACGTGTCACATTTATGGCCTAAAATCGTGACTTATCCATGGACAAGTTCATGAATGAATTTGGAAATAAACAAGAGGTTGCATATTCAAATCGAGTGTGGCTACCTGCCTACAACTGGTATTCATTTTGGAACGATTATACAACATTTTCAATACCAGTAACTTCGTGAGCTGTTATGCAAATGGTCAACATATAAAAACGGTGTAGCTTGGTTCTTTTGATATTAAAATCACAACATTTACAGTAATGAAGGTACCTATCATAAAGGTATTCCTTTGATAGGTGAGTCAGACCAATGTTTAAGAAATACCTGAGGATGGTATACCTATGTATAAGTTGATATAATGAATGATGTGTATGGTCACTTTAACCCTTAAGTGCATTAACTTCGAAATAAGATGACTCTGAATGTATTTCTGCAAAAATTTAAGTTTTGGATTTTGTGTAACAAACACAATTCAGAAGGGTTTACACGAATTCATTCTGAGTCGTCTAATTCCGAGGTTGTAGCCCTCAGAGCCATGCTAGATGCGTGTAGCGTGTAAGTGGAACGAGCTCTGGCTGAGATTGCAGTGAGGCGCGGGCGCAGGCTGGTGGCGACTGACAAACTGTCATGTAACAGGCTCGTCGTGCAGTGTTGCAAGGCTGAGCTTTACAATAACATTATACACGCGGCCGGTGCCAGGGCTTTCAATTGATACATTTTCGAAACCGGTCCTCGTTTTCATAACATGCTCCGTAAGATTCGATCTCGAACCTCCTCTGTTAAGTAAGCATAAATGAGCAGATATAATTTATAGATGAATTAAACACAATAGACTAGTTGATAAAATAAAATGCTTGCAGTTCTACCTATTGGTGCAGGCATTTTATTTTGCTCTAAGTGCACACAGTATTAAATAACACTAAATCATTTTTATTTTCAGTGTTAACAGCCCCAAAATCAGCGTTGTTACTAACTTGAATAACAATTGTTGAAAGATTGTGTTTAAAATTAGTTATTCGAAATGCCTAGGTAAAGCATGGATTGATGAGATTGATCCATTTAGCTTCTTGCAGTGTAGTCGTGGTAAGTATTCACAAGATAGCGCGGTACCCACCTACACCTAGGTAAGATAATGAAAACATTCAATAGAATGTCATCTAGGATCCTTTATACAAAGATTTCCCATTTTCTCCTCATCTTCCGAAAGAACGAATTCTGGTTCTACGCACTGTAAAAGAGGTGGTGTTCTTCTCATTCTGTCAATGAGTGTAGTTAATAACAGTCGTAATCATCAGTCATCATACACATTAGAAAGTAGACAATACGATATATAAGTGGTGTGTTATGTTGACAGGTTATAGTGGGCATGCGCACTGCAAGTGTTCGGTGTCGAATGGCGCTCAGATATAAAAGGCGCATGAGTGGAGCGAGTGTCCCACTTCAGCGAATCGAAGGCCAGAAGTCGATTTGGGCCGAAGCTGGAGGCTGCGCGCTTCGTCCCCAGCCGGCGCAAATGTCACGCGAGCTATCTCACACAATCACGTTACATAACGCACTTGTTGCAGCACTGAACAGTTGAACACAGTGAACACGGAGCAGAGTGAGGCAATCATCAACTGTGCTAACGGGTCGACAACTTTCTTCCACCAAAATTCTAATTAAATGACGGATATCATCGAACTTCAAGAACCCGATTACATCATTGTGATCGATTTATTGCTGATCAAACTTGTCCGCTCAGTGTTTCTTTATACCGCCCTGCGTCATCATCACGAGCCTAATGTAAATTGATTGACACGCTTTTTAAGCTGGTATAGCTCGCGTGGCGTATATTTTGGGCGTAATGGGCGCAGGCGCACTGACGTAAACCAATTCCGCGGACGTGGGAAGCTCGGCGAAATCCTTGCGCTTGTTGTCGAATAGTTTTACGGTGCATTAACAATAATTATTACAACATTAGTACGCAAATCACAAGAATATTTAATTTGAAAAGTTAAATGGGCTATGAAAATCCTTGGAAAATTCTATAGGTGCGTAATGGCGCATGTAGATTACAATAGAACAGGAATGCGTCAATTGCAAAATAAATGATATAAAAATCTCACGCTACATGATTTCTTTCATTAAAGTCGCGATATTGTTTATTATCAACAAAGGTCGTCTGAATGAAAACAAAAAGAACGTAGAGAGTCATTGTATTTGATCAAAGCGTGTGAACCCTGAGTTGAAAGTGTGCGTCCGACTGCTGCTCCGAGCACGCTCCCCGTGCTGACTGCTGCTGCGAGCACGCTCCCCGTGCCGACTGCCGACTATAATATTTTTGTATTTCAATTTAAAACAGTTCTAAATATTATACAGCTGATTGACAAGATTCGCGTCCTACATACCTACTGTGAGTATAGAGCTGCATGTGTAACAATTGCAAACGACTTAACGGAGGCGTCTCCACGGCGCTCATTGTCTGAGCGAGTCGACTGTTGCCTTCGCTGTAGCCACTATCTACGTAGGTAGTACCTATCTTCTACCATGTCTGAGGCATTATTAATGAGTAAAACAACTTCTGTGTCCTTCTTGTGTTCATGTACATGCTCATAACTTTGAAAAACTAACATTTATCATTACGAAAGTGTACGAAGCTTTTGAAATTAAACTTTTGTGTCAAAATATACACCTAAGTGCATTTTCTTTTTATATACTTTAATGCAGTATTTCATGCAAGAAACAGTCACTCAGTGAGTTCCGTCGGTTACCAGTTCACCACACTGGCCATACGAACATTACCATAATCCGGCATTAGGCTCGGAGCACAATAAAGGGTTGCTCGAATGGGATAGCGGTTCATTATGCAACGTATTTTCTCGTCGCCCGTAATGAGAGCGACAAAAGAATAAGGATATGCACGGTGCACCCGAGTGGAAACATGAAAAGGAAATATTCTACGCTAAAGTTTCATTATACTCTTGAACTCTTGAAATTATTATTTTTTAATTTACCGGAAGGGATAAATCAAATGGATTCATGCCATAGCGGAAGAATGAGCGAAGTTTCAATTATACCTTCGATCTATATATACAAAAGTAGGTTGATGTGTTTGTTTGCATAGACCATGAGGAGATATTTATTTTCATTCGGCAGCGGCCGCAGTTAGCGTTTTCACATCTGTTTCTGATGGTGCGATATAAATAATATTGTTACTCGTATTGAGTTTTATGTCATATTTGACCAATTAATCTGTTTAAGTGCTGAAGCGTTTAGGCGTGTGTTGTTCATTTAGTGACAGAACATTGTGTAGTGTAGCAGTCAGCGTGCAGATGCTCGTTTGGGACCACACAGCTGCGGTATTAGGTCATGTGAAAGTTCATAATGCGTTGGAGTAGCTGACTAAAGTACTAGAGAGCGGATTCGGGAGTGATGCGCGTCAGCCCTCCTCCGAACTGGAGTAGTGGGACGGATTAGGATAAACCGAGTCAATGGCCGGGTCACGTGGCTATTTGCGTTCCACTCCTTTCGAGCCGCCTCACCGCCCCTCGCCCCTCGTCTTCCGTTCCCTTGTTTAAACTACCCGCAACCGACTAATTTTGGTCACTAATCTGTTGAACAATAAAGACGTTCAAAACACGCTCAAGGGGGGGTTACTGTGTGGGGGGAACATATTATTAGTTATCGACAAATTACACTTCATTATTAGGTACTTATCCATTATTTAACATCTAGTGATAAACATTACCTTTTTTAATTATTATGTAACGTGGAAGTAATATGTATTTATTGTGAAGGGAAACGCCCAGTTGTTCATCAAACCCAGAGCTACATAAATTGTTGAATACTCGCACATTGAATGATAACGGTTTGATCACAACGCTGAATTATTAGACTAGTGATATTGTTGGAATCAGGTTATGTTTCTAACTCATTTATGAAGCTGTGGCGGAGCGGTGCGCGGCGCCCAAACAAACAGAACGACCAAACACGATAGCATACTATTACGTGCTTATACTATGTATAGTAGATACTAATAACTGCGGTATAACATAGATGAAGGTAAAATCATCCCCTCTAACGAAGCCAGCTCTGGTACAAATTGTTTATGCCAGTGATTGGTTTCAAAGAGTCATCTTTTCAGCTATGATCACAAGGTGTGCTATATCAAAATGAAAATTTCTTTTTTTATTAATACCTACTTAGAAATGAGAAAAGGTTTTCCGGAAGCACCTACATCCTCGACTCTAGCGTAGAGTGTTAGTTATTATCAAGATAGTAAATTCTGGCTTATTGTAGCCAGAATTTACTATCTTATTCAAGCTTATTTATTTGCTTTTCAGAAAGTACATTTTATACCTACTTCATCGTCGTTGAAGGCATTGCATCTCATCTCTTTGTGTAAAAAGATGTATATTAATTATCCTCTTGCTAAGGAAGGAAACACCGTGAAAATCAATTAAAACAGCATTGCGGAAGGCGCAGTTACAATATTAACAAGGTTTACATCAACACCATTATTATCGGTTACGTTAACCTATAAACACTCGATAAGTAGTAAAGGGCAAATAAAAAGTAAATGATAAGTCCTTAATCCGAAGATACCGATTTGTCTAAAGTGGACTAATAGGGCAACTGAAGATAGCAGAGGTCGATAACCCTTTACAAAGAGAAGGGTAAGATATCAGGTGGATGACACCAAATTTTTATTAAAGCAGAGACCTAGTTGGATAACTAGATAATGGTGGTAGTCTCATAAATGATTTTAATTTATTTTGTAATAAATAATAACATAGGTTTACTTAATTAATTCAGTACTGTGGATTTCACGACCAGAGAACGTATGTTTTACGTTTAACGCCCACTCCTCAGACGAAGTAGAATGAACGCTGTTACCTTTACAGACCTTGTCTGACTATCTTACACTAATGACTTGTAGTTGTAACGCTTATTAAGTGCATAGCTGCGTAAGGACCGTAACAGATCCAAAAGTTTTTTTTTTGGTATTCCAATTCGTAGGTCAAGCAAGGAGGTTGACGACTGTTTAACCGGACTTTCTTGTGGGTGCCTTAATAAATTAAGGCCTCCAGCCAGGATATAGATCTTACAAACTAAGTGACTACACGCTAAGGACACCCTTGTGGGGTAAGGACCTAGGGTTAGGGCGTTGTTTGGGGAGGACTTCAAGGGACAAGTTGAATAGCATTAGCTGATCCAAAAGAATCTGCGCTGCTTATTTGTTTGTAACGGCCAGTTCAAAATAAAAGGCCATCCCCGATAATTAAAGTACTTAGTAGTATGCAGGAAACGAATCCCTGTTCATAAAAAAACAATTGAAGTACTTTCTTGCGCCTGATGTTTAAAACAATAATATGGGAGTTATCTTAAATTCGTGTTGTCGAGAACAGCCATGTTTGCCGCAAACCTGGGGGTACCCTCAAGTCTGTCAACGAAGGTGTGGGCCCGTCCGAAAGTCCGATCCGTGAAAACCAGTATAAAAAAAATCGAACGGGAAAATATATATCGAGAGTAATGACAACTTAAGATCGTGTTGTCATTCATTCTTAGTTTATTCCCCGAACTAACTTTGGCCGAAACAACGGATTTCGGGCTTAAGGAGCAGACTCCCTGCAGCGGACGCATGTGTAATTAATTCGGTAATCCGTAGTCGATTCTCAATTAGAACTTCTGTGTAAGCAGTACCTATCTTTATATCTCCTAGCACCAGGCGAAATCAAGCACACATTAACTTTCTACAAAAGTTGATTTTGATTGTTTACACAAACCATTTGTCGGAAAGTTTAAATTTTTATAGTAGATAGTTATGGTGTAAGACAAGGAAGAGCCCATTGTGAGTAGTTGAAGGTAAATAAATAATAGTCTCAATTTCGTGTGTACTAGGAAGCTTTCACTGACACTGTCATAATGTAGGAGTTTGTCGAGATCGCGGGAATTGGCGAGAAGTAATGACTTATTGTTTGAGCACAATCGACCCCATAATAAGGCGGAGGACGGGCCCTCTTTATAGATACATTAATTTCCCAGTCCATTTTAACATGCTTTTTAACGTAAAATATAAATGCTACGTGAAAACTGTTATTCCTATTTATAAGAACTAGAACTCTAATTAATTAAGTACCATTTTTACTACTTAGATACTCTTGATATTTTTCTTATTTTATTTCGTTTCATTCATATTACAGTAAATTATTTCTAAACAAATTTAAAAAAAGAAACTAATAAGTTTCTGCTTACCCCATGGGAAAAAGGCGTGAGTTTATGTAAGTATGTAACTATGATATTTCTGAGGCATTAAGTCCGCCTTTGTACAGTATTTTTTTTACTTGTGCATAAAGTTTTAATAAATAAATAAAAATAAAATATTTTCTAAAGAGTACAATTTTCATTTTATGGTGATGCAGTGACGACATGGTTATAACGGATAAGTCCACCGGTCAGGCTGCCTGCCAAAACACTACCCTGCCAAAATAAGTCCTGTATATAAGTTAGGTTCACATGAGTGCGACAAAGACGAATGAGGTACCTCGTGACGTTCCGAAGCGATGACATCATCACAGGTTAACAATGGCGGTACACGATCAGCTGTTGAACTATCTTGGCTAGCTGTTATCTATAATTAGATGTCTACGATTGCGTATTAGACTACCACCATAGTCCGTTTTAATACAGTACGACCGAATTCCGAATTAGAGATGTAACAACTCCGCTTACCCGATTATTGTTAAGCCTTACTTTCACTCTCTGATTAAATTTTATTGGAACCATATTTCTCGCACTAAGCTCTATGAGTCGGGAGTCGCTAAAATACTTGTTGAGGAAGCCTAGATTAATGTTAGGTTGACTACACACAAGTTCGCTATGTGGCTAATGGCTACACTAGGTACATATACGTTTGTGTTCCATGAAGTGATGAACGTCGTCTTTGCGTAGAATGTGTAATCAACTAATCATAAAGATGCCAAGTACCTCGTGTTAGGTTACGCTGTAATTGTTCCTAAAATCAAAGTTAGTCGTGTCGAAAGGCTGGAGTCTTTTTAAAGATTTTACTTTAGCCATCACAAAGAACTTAATAAAGCCCAAACTATATAGAATGAGCTCTGACTGTAAGTTTTAAGCATCCTGGTCACCATACAAACCTTGATGTGTCAGCTACGACTTAATAAAGTTGACACAAGAATGCACTAGAACAAAATAATGATAGAGGTCCGACTGACGGGTCGGCCAGCAAGTAAGTACAATGTAAAAAGGATGTGCTCATATCAGCACATGTCGCATAGTCTTATGAAGTGTATGAATGTGTAAATATACATTAAACATACCTACAGAATCGTTTCAAAACACTCTCTGCAGTGGTTCGATTTGAATGGCAATAATCGTAATTAACAATGACATATTAAATGGCTAACATAAATAAGGGTGTTTCAACAAGCCTCAACGTTACTGCTTTGTTCGAAAGGATATGTCAGTAGGTGATTGTTTCTCAATTAGTATATTGCTTCACTGGCGTGTATAAAAATATGAATATTATTGTGCAGTTGAGCGCCGAATACTTTATATGGGTTTAAGCGGAGAGTGGGCGGCTGCTGGCCGTGAGCCGTCGACTTGCGCGATTAGCGACCGGCAGCGCCCGCGCCCGCGCCAGGCGCGAGCCTCGCCCGCCCGGCGGCCGCGCTTGCGACACTATAAGCACCTACCTGAATAATTACCTATAATAAAATCCCTATCATACACTCGCCACACAACTACACACATGCTAGCTTGATCCCCGCATACGTTACATTGTGACAAACACAAGCCTATAGGTGACGCCTTCGACCGGCGCAGAATGCCGAGGAGGCATGCTAGTGGAAAATTAGCAGTAGGTACCTATTCTAGTGTAAAAGGGTGCATCCCGTCGCCGACCTTACCGTGGACCCAAAAGCTAATAGGTAGACGAACAAAAACGTTCAATAACGTTCATCTTACCGTATCTCATAAATCTCAAACTGTTAAAAGTAACTATAAAAATGCTTGTTAGGTAGGAACACCTACCTTTTTACTGAAATGTACGGAACATAAAAGTTCGAAAGCTGTGGTGTCTCGGTGATAGCACAAGTTTGTAGCGAGTGAAGTCTGTGGTATAAACTCGTGTCGTTTTATTATATTTGGTTTATACTCTATTACTACCAGGAGATGGAACGTAAATAGAAAATACTTTACAAGCATCATCATTAGGTATCATTGTACGAAGACATTCATGGTAGTGGCGAATGACATGAAAACCAGCTAAGGACCAATTACGACGTTAGCGTCGTCGGTGCGCACTGTGGTAGTGTACCGAGCAGTAAGCCAGTGAGTACGGAGCCGCGACTCCGCGAGACGAGTGTATGCGTGCAGTCGTCCCAGATTTGTGATAGCCGCGGCGCGATCCCGACAGTTGAGTATTGTGCGACCCCTGGGGTGAACGATCTCCTCTGAGTCGTCGACACGGCCGCGATAATTACTGTCGCTCCGAGTCTCCGCGCTGCGAGCTGCGACCCGTCCCTGCCTACGCCCGGTGCCCTCCCAACAGCTGCACCTAACGCTAACCGCTAATGTTACTAATTGAAACACTTTTGCTTACCTCGCCTTGACCACGTTGTTTTCATTGTTGCGACAGATAATTACAGATGATCCAGAATGCAACTTAAAAACTTAAACAAACAGAACACAGTAAGTACTTACCTAAGTAGCACGAAATTCGCGCCGGTGTGAACGAGCCTTAACACGTGAGACTCCGGATTTTTTATTTATCTGTCTGTGATGACTTGTTTATTGAACCTTTTTTGTTGAACATTTTGCTAAGCAGTTCTGTTAAAAAGCTTATAACGAGAACTTTCCATACCATACCGCAGCAACAGTTTATGATTTAAACTAATTTCAAAGAATTTAGCCTAGTTTATCAATTCTAACATTGTTTTTACACGTTTGGCCGCTTTTTAGCCGACAGATGATGAACATACTGTGGCCTAATTTCATAGTGTACAATAAATTATTATGCAAACACTTCGTTATGCGGAATATGGATCTCAACTGAATCAAATTATTTACGAATGCAATGTTGTGGCCTGTAAAACAAAGAGGCGGTTTTCTAAAGAGCTAAAAGTAAGTATATTGAATCCTAATACGGATCGATAGGCATGAGTGCCAATGTTCAAAGGTTAACGAGGTATTAACAATTTAATATAACGTGACTCCGGTGACCGGCCCTTCATTGTTTTCAAGGTGAAACGTTAAATATTGAGGGGATTGATCTTTGTCCATACGTAAGTAAAACCTACGGTTGTTCAATAGACATTACGTATGGTGATTTTATGGGGACCGAAGTACGGTAGCTGCCAATACTTCGAATTACTTCATGTTTACTGTAGCATGTTTAATAAATAGGTACCTACATAAGGTACGGTGATAATGCCAATTGTTATGCGTGAGGTGTATCGGTTGGTATCGGTGATCTTTATTGATTGAGTATTGATACCAACTGACCATGAGCCAATCAAGAAGAACCCCATGAAAGATAACAGATAATATGGATCTTAGAACCAATGTTAAACAAAAGTCACCAGTTATTTTCACTTCAGTCTGTGTTTAATGGGTGAATGCCGTACAATCGTGGAACTAGACAAGTGGCGCTCTCTGTTACCATTTTATTGTATTTAGTTCCCTCATGTTATTATGCTCCTATGCCACAAAAAACAGACATTCAATCTACGCGGCTGGGTTTCTTTTTAGCGATGTTCCAATAGGTAGTATAAATAAGGTAATCTTGGAGTATTATTTACGTTAGGGTTTATTGGAAATAACTCGAGTTTACACGTTTTCCTTCCTTAACTCTACTTAATTAAAAATAAACATTAATCATTCTGTACAATAGTCAGTAATTAGTGCAGTAGGTAAGGATCTTTATATGATATTCCTGCAATTATAAATAAAGTAAGAACTGCTTGGAAATAAATAGGGAAGTACTAATTGCGCTTACTACGTATATAAAGATTAGAAATGTGACTGCGCTAAATATTAAATAAATCTTTTACATAATTATGTACAAGAATCAAATCAAATGTCACAAAACTTACCAAAATATTTTTCCCGGTAATATTTACCTTTTTACGTATCGTGGCCACCTGCAATTCTTCAAAAGAAATTGTGGGTAGACTCGATTGTCATTCTACACCGCAGCGACCGACGAACCGTCAACTGATTAATTATTACAGAGAGCTATCAAACAAAACCCTTCAAATTAAATGACAAAACGTCTCCAGACGCTTCGGTCATGACATGAACCTCGCAGACTTAATGCGCATGCAATTTTCGATTGGACATGTTCCGATGAAGTTTACAAGAGTCGTTTACGGCGTAGTGGCTAAAGAAAGTGCTATTTTCATCCACATTGTAAGTATTTGCCGGTCCGTCATGTCCACTCGCTCAAGGGCTAGTGCTGGCGCAGGGGGATAATGGAACTCACGTCCAAAGGGATTTAAATAATGGGTCGTGGGACGGGCTCACGGGTCGCCCCGTCATCCGTCTCCGCTGTTTACGCGTGTCAGTTTAAACCGATGTGAATCCAGTCCGGTACACAGACATCGAAAATAAAATCGCGAATGTATTTCGGATACGAATGTGGTTTTTTTGTACAATTATTGAATGGTTGGACTACTGTACTGATAGGTTAAAAGCAACAACAGTCAACAACCAGTGTCCAATGTAAAAATATTTCATATCAGATAAATCAAATACTTTCCCTTTATCTTGTAAAGGCGAAGAAATTATTCGAGAGGAAGTCCACACGTTTATAATAAGTTCTCAAGGTGCGGCGAGAATCACGAAAGGCAGCACCACCTACCAACTAAGGTAGGAACTACCGGTGTGACGTAGACACAGTGCCAAGCATACGCTGCTCTGGGCGAGTATATATTACTTGTAAGATATGTTACCTGACGACATAAATTACATCATGACCTATCACTGTTCACTTTTACCTTTGAAAATACAGTTAAGCTTTTTGAAATTGTCGTATTGCAATGTCAAAGCTCGTTTATGCTATCCGTGTTTAATAGTAGTTTGGGGTTCAATTATTGGAAAATCCGTTAGCGCACGGAACTGTTAGGCCTTGATCCATTTGCATCACGTCGCTATGCGTTTATTCAATTACCAATTCAGACTTTGATTTTGTCCTGATATCGGCTGTTAGCTGTCACAGCGTAAAAAGGTGTAACTGCATGCTTTTTTATTTAAAATCAAGTCTTATAACAATTATTAATATACATTTATAAACAGCGTGTACCAGTTCTCGATAATATACGTGTATAAATTAATACTGCCTTGAATTATTATGCAGAACTGCGCCGCTACCGTCGATGGTGTACTAAAATTAATCCTGTTCGTCCATATTTGGCGTGTTTGCTTACCTATGCGGTCCTTTTAAGTAATTGTTCTTATAAAGCTCCTTTGGAACCGGGAGTGTTCACATGGAAAGTTTATCGGTAAACATCTTTTGTCGGCGGATACGATACTTCGCTACATCACTTTGGTGGCTTCGTAGGAAATATGAGACCGTATGTATTGAAGTTCATCCATAAATCAAAAACAATAATGAATTTGAGCTCTACAATAAATATAAGTTAAAGAAAAACTTCGCAAACTTCGATAGCTAAACCTCTCAATATCGTTCCCTGACTCAACAGTTTATAGCTTATGTATCACACGTATTTAAATATTGGTGCATCAATATCAAGTTTTAGGCAAATTCACGCCTGAAGGAACTTCGTTACTGTCCTCTTAACCCAGATTATCAATGGCCAGATGAGTGGTCAGCGGGGCCAGTGGCTGAGGCGCGCTGAGCCTGCGCGCACGCTGGTGGCCGGGCGGCGCGGGCGGCCGGCGAGCGCTCGGGCGCGGTCGCGTGCCCTCGCGTCTCGTCGGTTGCCGTGACGCAAGCGCGCGTGACCATGACATCAGTTCTTCGGCGCCAGTGCCGCGACACCTATGATGGATTGACCGAGAAGATTTCCATTTCAGTGCGACAAAGAAAGCTGATGTGATGTAGATACGACGGCAGTATGTAGAGTAGCCGGGGTCCAAAAGAATCCATCAATTTTGACACTTAATTCTAATGAATGACGAATGTAATGTGTTTAACAAACATAGTCTCTAACTCTGTTCACCTACATCTATATACGATTCCAAAATATGACTACTGATACTACAAATTATGGTAAGCGGGATGTTACACCATCATATCATCATAGATCTATGCGTCATACTTAAATAATAATGTCATATGAATCACTTTGTGACATAATAAATTTCGTTATACTATATTAATTTTTTTATATAATAATTCCAGCCTATTTTTGCCCTACTGTGGGGCAAAGGCCTCTTTTCATACAAAGAGAGCATTGTTCACCACGCCTGCTCAAGACGGATTGGCGATTTCATTCTTATATTAACTATCAGTCCATGTTTTCCTTCAGCGATGTCAGTAATATGATTCTATATGATCCTAGTAATATCCCCTAAATCAAATCAAACTACCATTAGCCATGTCAAAAGTTGAATCAAAACATGTGCATATTGGAATTATAAGTTATAAGATTCCAGAAGAAAACCACAACGTGAATGAGTAATTTTCAAATCTAGTGAATGTTTGATCCGAATTTATGAACTCATTGACATTTCGACTCGATTAGAATATACACCGGTTCCTAGTAAATCTATTATGGCCGGAATAGTTCTGAAATGCATATCTACAGCAAATGAAGATATTTTAGTTCAACGTAAAACAAGGTGTAAGTAGGTACTTCCGTATTAATTATTTTTGTATATGATATACTTATGTGCCAATAAGTATGTAAGGAAGAAATTGTCTCTTCTTTGCTTATTTATAATCTATAGAGAATCTTACTTTAAATCGTGTTATAAAATCCACGCAAGACTTAACACGGGAATAAACACCGCTTTGTTTAATTTACCTACTGCAGGTAGGAAAAAACCAGTTTTTGTCCATATCTAATATCAATCAACTCATAAGCGAAGCAGGACGCATCATTGGACAGAAAAAAAAGAAAGTACCTACTTTATGCTTCACGGTGTTACGGTGATTATAAAAAAAAAAGTTTTTAGAACTGTAATTGTACCCACTGACACATTGATGAAAATAATAATCATTTTTGACTTTTAAAATTTGATAATTTCCTCGAAGCGAAAAATAAAACTTTATATCAACTGTTATGGTTATGCATCACGCAGACGGTTTTTGATTATACATAGTCGCGCACCGTAGACAAGCGGCTACGCAGCGTAGGCGCACCGATGTCGAGCGGCTACGTTGCGTAGGCAAACCGTAGGCGAGCGGCTACGCAGCGTAGGCCTAGCGTAGGCGAGCGGCTACACAGCGTTGGCGCAACGTAGGCGAGCGGCTACGCTGCGTAGGCTAGCGGCTACGCCGCGGAGGCCAAGTATAAGCGAATTGCTACGCATGTAGACCTAGCGCAGTACTCTACTTTTTGGCATTATACATTTCTACTGCGAATAGTTATTGCTGCATAACATTGCAACTCTTCACATAACTTTATTAATAGTACAAATGGTGTCAGCGGCGATAAAGTTATATAACTATTATTAATTTCCATGTTGATATAGACATGGTCGGTAGCACGCCAGTTTAAATAGTGTTATCAAAGACTAGCCCAACATATCGTGTGAGGCAATTGACCCTAATATCGGATGACATCGCATTATCGCCACTCAACATTACTGGCCCACATGCTACGAATATTAGATATTCTCAATGATTTGCGATCTATTCTAACTTCCTTTATTGTCTCCAATTGAGCATTCCTTTGTTTATTACGTTTTCTGAGAACATTCGTACTGGCTCGTATTATTATACAGTACCGTGAATGTTGGCTGTAAGTTGTATGTAGGTAACTGCTCTTGAATCCTGTTATCTTCCGTGAACTAATGTACGTAATTAGACGGAGATGTACAGTCGTCCCCACATCCGGTGGGAACGCTTTGACCTTGAGCTGGCCTAGCGTAGTACGGGTCGTCAATTGAATAAGGGGTCAGCTTATACTGGTTTTTTTACTTGTGCGGCTTACTGTACAAAGCGTTTAAAGATAAGTGTGCTGCGTAAACCGACTTGTTGTTGTGATACCTAGTAGTTGTCTTTTAAAGAGTGTATTTTAAGTGTAATATTATGTTTATGTCAGTTGGACTATACCGGTATTTGTTAGTGTTACAGTTCGAGTATCGGCAGAGATGCATCGGACGGCGGAAGTGAGTGACGAGTGGTTATCAGCGCGGCAGGCGGCCACTGCGCGCCCGCCGGCCTGTGTCGCCGTATCACAGGAAATACGTGGTCAGCCACTGGGCCACCGGCTTTTACTACTCAGTTTATAAACAAGCGACGATTCTTTCCTTCAGTAGGTACACCTAATTTGCGTTTTGTTGTGGTTAAGTTGATTCATAATACTTACGAAACCACGAGGCCTACAGGCCGAGTAATAATTTGTTTTAATTAATTTTTCCCTGTTTGTGCCATCTATTAAATATCTTTGCACAAATATTTCACTTCAAATTCAAAGTAGTTACGTACTTACCAAGACAGCACTGCATTGTCATTCTATCGTAGACAGTTGTATAGCAAAGAAAACCTTATTTAACTTTCCATATTTTGAGTTGATGAGTCTAAACTCTACGATAGGTTTGTTTAGACAGATGAACTCTATTCAACTTATACAATGGATTGCATAAACAAACAAAAGATCTCGAAGCCAAGCTATCTGATTATCTCGATTTCAAAACTGCGTCACGTAATGATTTAGTACTTTTAAGATTGTGCTGTAGAGTCGGTTCTGTTTCGATCCGCTTCGTCGACTATTAGAGTATGTACCTAGAGCATCAAACACTAACGAGGGGTCAGAGGTTGCCTTTACGTATATGATTTATAATGATCGTGGAGCAAGTAAACACGGCTGGCGGCTTATCGGCGTCCCGCGCAGGTTCTTCACCCCTGCGGGCCTGTGGCCTGTGGCGATCGCTGTGGCCTGTCGCCTGACGCCGCCTGCCTTACAATCACGCTTCATCACGCTTGTGCCGCAAGACTGCCTAATGATACTCCACGGCACGGGATTACAAATTCCGTTTTGTTGACACTATTGATTCATAATATTTACGGTTTTCAAAAATTACCTCACTCACGTGGCAATTTCCTTTTCAGAATTGAATGTAGATTGTAGGGGGGTAATACAAAACAAAATCAAATGTGTGATGCCAGGCCGGGTCGTTATGAATAACTTATTATGAACGGTTTCATAAATGTGTATTGGAAATCCTACAAAAACTCTTGGAACCGGTGTGGATGCCGTGTGATTCAGTGATTAATTTACGTCCGTGTTACTGCACGCTCCAAAATAATTTGACGAAGTCGTCGAAAAAATAAGGAACCTGAATGTCCGAAACGAATCATAATTACGACGACACGTTTATATATTCACACATTAAAGTGAACGATGATTGATATATAGTTTGCAATACAATAACAGCTAAACAGTGATTTACTGCTGTAATATTTGCACCACAGTGAACCTTTTATCACTGGTTTGATTAATGCTTCCATGGCATGTGCGACACTGATATTACTTGCACATTAATGAGCAGGATGCGACGTCATTGTTTGGTATAATATATAATATGTGTCATTTCTATGCAAATGAAAGGACAACGACCTGAACGAGATTCCAAAAATCTCAAGTAGTTATAGGTACCTACTACCTACATAGGCACCAACACGTTGTGTCAAGTAGAATACATGCAAGCAACGGTTCAATCAATAACAATATTGAGTTGTCACGATGTTGAAGGCTTTTTTAAAGAATATGCGCGCCGGATGGCCGCCGCGCACCTGACGGACGTGCGCGGCTTTGCAAATACGTACAGAAACATGGTTATCATTAGTAATGTCTGCTGAACGTTAGTGCTGTGCTGCTAACTTGATGACTACACCTTACTTGGGTTGTACTCGGAAATGCTGCACCTACTTATTATTTTGGAGCTCTCTATAGAAATACACAATATTATACAGGTGTCTCGTAATAATTCCATTGCACTTACTCACACATACAACCTACATCTCAACCTTCTTAGTTATTTGTGATACCTGCTCTTTTTTCTTCGCGGATTGAATTAGTTATGCATATTTTTTGGAATGTTAAAAGTATATTTCCAATTTAAGTTTCCTTTGCGAAGGCAAATGGTTCAATTTTTATTGTCTTTATGTGGGCAGATTAGAATTGGTATGCATTATTCATTCTTTGTGCGGTCGTTATTGGTAGACGAGGTTATAGACGATTTGTTTTGTTTCGAATGCGTAAGCGCATCGGTGGCCGGGCGTGGACACGGATGAATGAATCAACCGGACCGGGCCGCGACCGTGACGTCGCGTCATCGAGAAGGCGCGTCCTTCTCATCCTTCTATAACGTTCCATCACATTGTTGCCCATATTGTTAAGAATCTAACGCTTCGTGTTTTTGTTATTAATGGAAGGATCAGTTGGTATTCTGTTGTAGTTATGGGGTGAAAAATTACGCAATAACAATGTCATAATATTTCGGATGAACTATTAACAATAAATAAAACATTGGTATTAACAATAAATAAAATAGAAAAACCATTCAAAAAGTAGGTAACGGTTTACAAGTGGTGAATGGGGACAAAAATACGATCATCGAATCAGTTACAAATTAAAATCAAGCATTAGAATCATTTTTCGTATTACAATATTTCTAACACGAACGGCAAACGAGGAAGGTAGGTACGCCCACCATCATGATAAAAGTTAAAACGAAAGAGATTTACATATTAAAACCTGATGCAAATACCACTACCAAAGCTAAAACAAAGTGATATCATGCCGTAAAATACCTAGTGGCTTACTTTTAAAGTTTTAACAGCACCATAAGTGCTAATTTTTCAACGCGCCATTACATATCAGGTTACGTTAGCATGCCTACCTGCTATAATTATGATTAGATCCTTGATAACAATAATAAAATTACCTACTGCGTGAGCTGTTGAATCATTACATGAGTACCTACATGTCTGTATCAGTGTGTTGCACAACTCACAAGTGATCTATCCAAAGCATTATTGTGCGATTTCCTAAAACCTTGGAAGTTAAATCACGAGTGATAACATCGTTAATGAAAACTGACCTCTCTACGTCCGACCCAGTTATTAATTACTCGCAATGAAACAGCGCAGCGTTAGGTATCTTTATTTCTTCTGCTGTTCTAAAACTTTACAACTCATAGTGACTGCCTCGTTGGTGTACTGGTCGCAACCTGACGCAACGTTCTCTATGGGAAACGTCCAATATTGAAATCGCGAAAAAAAGATCAACTGTCCCAAACAAAACTTCAATACCTTTCTGGTACACGATATAGAAAGTAGATACTGAAATATACCTATAATGTGAATGATGATGCGTTCCGTTTATTATGATAACAATAAACGTGTCTATTCTCGGTAACTACTGATGAATTAATAACACCTATATCTAGACTATATTAGATAGTGCTCCTGTGTAATTGTTATGTCAATATGGAGTTATGGACCAAAATAAACTGAGATTGTGTAAATTATAAATATTTTAATCCAACTCTTTGTGTAGCTATATGTAAACTTAATTGTTATTATTAATAGGTACTGTAGCGAAATAAAACGTCGTCGCCACTTTTTACACGTTTATAATTTTAACAAAATAATAAAAAATACAGGTGGTTTTAGAAAAATAAAAAAAAGGCCAAATAAAATAAAATATGGTGTCGCATTCCGTGATGAGCTTACATGTTTGTTTTGTAAAATAAAATTTAGTTAAGAAGACTAGGGTTCTCTACGGTACTGAACCGCAGGTTTTTAAAAGTTTAATTAATAAGAAAAATAACGATCAGTTGTTTGTACAAACAGATTTTCACGTTTTAAAAGTAAGTATTTATTTAGTTTCAAGATAAAACCCGAATTCTTCCCGTCATTCAAAATGAATGATGAAATGAATGAATGAATTTTGCCAGGAATTGGAATTAATCTATATCAGAACCAGGAATACTAAAACATATAAAATAAATAAAAAACACGTCGATTTAGAGCGTTTAGCGCCGATGGAGAGTAGATAAGACTGGTGTAGAAATAGGATAAATTAGGATCACTTGGGTTCCCGTGCCGACGGCAACTTAGCGACCGCACGCGAGCACGCGCGCAGCGCTCCACGGAACCTCCGGCCGTAGCGACCGAAGCGGCGTCAAACGCCGAAGGCTCTGGCCGGCACCCAGAGCCGGATCTTGGCCGGATTTCTTGGGTTTCCAAATGATGGAAATCCTTTTTTTGTTGTATATAACACACGGTAAAATCGTAATCGATCGAATGATAATATAATTAGTATTGGATAATTCCTAATTGGCTGCTTCAAAATGTTTTCTCTTCAAGAGTTGGAATGCGACAAAGCTGACGGATCAAAAAATACTTCAGATTTTTTTCCTGTCAGATTCAAATTCAAAAAAGATGAAAGATAAAAACTATTTTATTAAATGCCAGTGAAAAGTCGAAAAGTTCGGAGCTAAATGTTTTAATTCATGTAGTGAACACTACAGTAGGTACCCTCTTTCCAGCAAAAAAATATATAGGGGTGACATCACTACAATATATCACACCACTAAAGTGTTACATAGAAATAGTAGGGTTATATCCCTATAGGAGTGGAAGAGGGTTAACTAGCTGGGAAAGAAAAAAATAAAATTAATTAAATATATCTAATTAACCTAGATTAACCTATAAGATAACCTAACGGACGACAAATCGAAGTGCAGCAGATAAAGACTAAATTTAATCGCGATCTAAACTACCCGTTATCAGTGCGATCTCCGAGTGTGTCCACTAAACCTATCAATAACCTAAGAGCTAAACTCATCTAGGAACTAAAGACCTATAGGTACACTATACAAGAAGATAACGAGAAAAATATTGTCATAAGACAAAGACAAACTATCGATTCATATGGGAAAATGATCGATAGCAGAAAAAAAGACAATAGCGGTTGAAGTCAGAAAAAAATTATAGACTGAGGCAAAAAGGGAGAACGCCAGTTTATAAAGAAGAACCAGGGTTCCAAAAAAATATAATACCCCAGACTTAAAGATTGGGACTTCAACCGAGAAGTAACTGCCGGATATCCATACCATTTAGTCAGACTTTCAGCAAATTCAGGGCTTAGAGTCTGACCAGCAGGAGAAAGGTACAGGAAGTGTTGTGCCTCAGGGACATACCTAGAGGACTAGCAATACCTCCTGCTTTACCAGCAGTCGGGTAAGTTAAAATTATGTTGCGATAACAAATTAGGGTCACGAACACAAAGTAAAAAAAAAATACACCCTAGCAAGGAAAATTAAATCAGGAACACAAAAAGTGGAAAAGTAGACCATAGCAGGGTAATAGTGTCTAAGGTACTGTAGACATCAAAGAAATCAAAAGCAAGTCGATAAACTTGTAAGAACTTACCGTTTTATTTGGAATAAATACCATTTTCGTCTGACGTATGGCAAATAAAATCGCATGACATATCCGTCAAAAGGAAATAACGTCAGTCAAAAGAATAAAACATTAAAAAGGCCGTTGGAAATAGGTTTCAGAGATTTTGAATAAAATAAGTATAGTTGGATAATTACGTAATTTGAAAATGTGTTTTTTTGTTAATGATACTATTTGGACTATTTTGGTCTCAAATGGTAAAATTACTTGCAAAACGGATATTAACGTTTAATTCATTTGAATCTGACTATTCAAATAGGAAATATAAGAGTTGAAAAATATAGGAAGTAAATATAGAATGACCAGTGTATTTTCTGGAAGTTAGTGATGAAAAAGATGAGAAAGACGATTACTTAAGAATATCTTTAATATGATACTGTCCGGAATGGACGGAATTACAGTCTTTAAGGACATAAGTGGTCCTGGAAATAACCCTAACCACCCGGCATTTAACAAAGCGGGGGGCAAGCTTCCCAGAAAAATAATCTGCTCCAGAAGACCTAGAGAAATTTCTTCTCCATACAATATCACCGACGTTGAGGGTGATAGCTGAACGGTTCGCGTTATACGTACGGGAATTACGAAGGAAGGCCATAGAGAGATTATCGGCAACCTTAGCGTAAACTTCCGCGAGAGAAGATAAATTGGACGCGTGTTGAGACCGACTTTCGGCTAAATTAGTACCTAGAGTCTGTCCTTGTGCACGCGCCGGATCAATAAGAACTTCTCTACCAAACATGAGAAAGTTTGGGGTAAAACCGGTGGCTAAATTAACAGGAATTAAGATACAGCTTAACTTTGGGTAATAATTTGGACCAATTTCTTTGATTTTCACCGACCAATATGCCTAGGCACGTGACGACACTTTGGTTATATCGTTCCACGGTATTGGCCTGTGGTGTGTAATAGGGCGTATACATTGGGGAATCGATATGACGAGATCTGAGGAAATTCAAAAATCGGTTACTACGAAAAACGGTAGCGTTGTCGCAAAGAATCGCACGTGGAACTCCGAAGTTGAAAAATATCTCGGATTCCAAGGCTTTAATAAGGGAACTCGCGTCTACCTTTTTTAATGGAACAAGCCAGACATATTTGGAAAATACGTCGACCATGGATAAAATATATCGGTAACCGTAGTAAGCAATGGGTAGCGGACCAATAACATCTATAGAAATTAGCTGTAGGGGTAACGAAACGTCCTTTGGATAACGCATTTGGCCGCGTGGTTGGGTGTTGGCGATTTTATATGCTTTACACACCTCACATTGATTCAGCGTTTCGGTAACGTCCCGAAACATGTTAGGCCAGTAAAATAATTCCTTAATCTTAAGGTAGGATTTTGTGACCCCCGGATGTATAGAGGGGAAATTATTATGGACCTCCCAAATAGCGAGTGGGACCTTTTCAGCTGGTAAAACTATGCGCCATGGATCAGGACACGACAAAGGGCTAGTAATGGGCATGCGCCTCACGAGAACGCCGTCGCGAATGGCGTACGCAGGAAATATTTGGGGTGTATCACGAGCGCCCAAATAAACTTTCTTGTACCACCTGTCGTTAGTATGCTCGGGGCCCTGGTTAAATGTAACCGGGCTTGCATAAATTCTAGATAATGCATCTGGAACAACATGCAATGCCCCCTTGCGATGAACGATGTCGAAAGTATATTGAGAGATAATAGTGGCCCATCGTGCTAAACGACCAGAAGGGTTGTTTAGCGTGAGAAGCCACTTCAGAGCCATGTGGTCTGTTATAACTGAAAACTTCATTCCATCTAAATAACAGCGGAAGTGCTTTATGGAATCAAGAACAGACAAAAGTTCACGCTCAGTAGTACTATAATTACGTTCTACTTTGGAAAATAGGCGGGAATGATAAGCAACAGGGTGTTCAATCCCGTCAATCTTTTGCGAAAGGACCGAACCGAGACCGACAGACGACGCATCACACTGTAAAACGAACGGCTTGGAAAAATCAGGACAAGCCATCACTGGAGTGTTGATTAGTGCCGCTTTAAGCTTAAGAAAGGCTTGTTCGGCAGCGTCATCCCAGGTTATCGGATCGCGACCCTTCCTCTTTCCAATAAGAGCAGTAAGTGGGGCAATTATGGAGGAGAAACTATCGACGAAACGCCTGTAATAAGAACACATCCCTATAAAACCGCGTAATGATTTAGCGGTAGTCGGGGTTGGATAATCTCTAATAGAATTAAGTTTGTTAAGATCAGTTTGTAGGCCTTTTTCGTTTACAATATAACCCAAATATTTCAACTCGCTTTTGCAAAATTCACATTTTTTTAAGTTTATAGATAAACCAGCTTCCTTGAGGCGGTTCAACACCTTTCTTAGGAGAGCGAGATGACTGTTAAAATCTTTGGAAACCAAAATTAGATCGTCGACGTAACCAAAGACGCAGTCATCGCTGGTCGATGTGAATTCGAAGTTAACTATTAGATCAGTAAGGCGTTGCATCTCAGAGGCTGCATTTGTGAGTCCAAACGGCATTCTAACGAACTCGAATAGACCACGCTGAGGGACAATAAAAGCGGTTTTCTCGCAACTCTCCTTATCCGCTAAAGGAATTTGCCAGAATGCACTCCTAAAATCAAGAGAGCTTATATATCTCGCACCGCGAAGATTATCGAGGATATCTTGAATACGTGGGAGGGGGTATGAGTCTCTGATAGTGACGCTATTCAGCTTTCTGCTGTCAACACAGAAGCGAACTGAGCCATCCTTCTTGGTAACCATGACAACAGGGCTAGCCCAAGGAGAACGAGAAGGTCGGATGACATCCAATTCCAGCATCTTATTGATCTCTTCGTTAAGTACCTTTAATTTAACTGGAGAAAGGGGATAAAATCTTTGCCTAATTGGCTGTCCTGTTGTATTTATTTTGTGTGAAAGCCAAGTAGTTTTGCCAAGGCCAATCTTATCAGACGAAATAACTTCAAACTCATCTATGACGAGTTGTAAGCTTCGTTCTTGATCGGGTAACAGAACGTTACGGGGATGTACGTAACGGGCTTCAGCTACGCAAGAGACTTGTGGAGGAGCATGATTAAGCGAAGGAAGGTACATGTTACCTTTGATATTTTTGTTAAAAGCCTTACTAAAAACTGAGGTTAAACCAAATTTATTCCAAAATTCTATACCTAAAATGACAGAGGATGACATACAACGTGCCACTAAAAACTCATGAACAAAGGTAGTTCCATTGAATTGGACAGAGAGGTAAACAGTTCCCAAAATATCAATGGGCGAATTATTAGCAGAGATAACATGGGGACAGGAATCGTTGGAATTCAAAGTGATACCTAATTCCTGGATAAGGGTGTCGCTTATAAGTGACATTTGCGCGCCTGAATCTAACAAAGCCTGGACAGGGCGGTTGCTCAATAATATATCTATAAACGGTCGATTGTCTGATGAATTGCTAGTTATCACCGGTGACACTGTACGAGAAGAAACGGGCCGCCGGTGGCTTAAACATTTTTTGGATTGCACTTCGGGCAGTCCCTTGTTATCACACCAGGAGTACGACACCTAAAACATAGCGGGCCAGGGAAATCGGGGCAATAACGATATGAATGTCCGTTTTTTTTACATTTAGGACATAATTGGGCCTCGCAGGTCACGCTGGACACCGGCTTGGAAACGCCTGGTAAAAAGCTCTCGAAATGAGAAGCCATATCAATAAGCGAATCAAGGTCTGTGAATTTATGAATAGATAGACAAGGGAAATACTTAGGGTGCATATTATGCATGATGATTTGAAGCAGATTCGCTTCGAAGATAGGGTTAATTAGGCGATCATTCAAATATGAGACCTGGATGATAAAATCTCTGACTGGTTGGTCAGATCTTTGCTTTAAATTTCTGACTTGTTGCTCAGTCTTAAATTCAAAGTCAATGGAGCCGAATGTCCTTATGAAGGCCTCTTTGAGTTCATTGTATGATAGACCTGGGTGACGGATCGACCTTAAATATTTTAAAGCGGCCCCAGACACTACCTCATGAAAACGCTTTATTAAGTATTGGTCTGAAATATCATCAGCCTCCTTACGTTCGTCTATAGAGACGAAGAACTCGCGAACGCAAGTATCACCGGAAAATTCGATTTTCCATTTAGTGAGAGAGATCTGCTTGTGAAAGTACCGAGGGCATTCCTCGGATCTAATGGGGGAAGGTATGATTGATGAGATGGAAGTTCTAGCAGTCCTAGGCGGGATCGGTGGTGGCCTAGAAATTATTGGACTTCTTCGTAATGGAGTCTCAACGATAGAACGATCTTCATCAGCCATGATAGAGAACCAACCCACGAGATAGTAACACAAAAAAAAACTAGAACTGGCAAAAACGGCCACTCAAATACGCTTACCTTGAGCACGACGCCTAAACATTCACGCACACCAAGCGTACTCTACTGGGTACTAACTACAGGAGTAAAATTAAACTCAGGAGTATGTATTTATGGGAAAGAAATAAAAGAATAATCTCTAGATATGGTTACACGTTATCTTAAAATTCGATATTCAATAACAATTCAAATAATATATGAATTAACGGCATAGAATGCGTCGAATCGAGGGAGAAAGCAATCAGTTTCAAGAGCTGCTTCAAGTCGAAGAAAGAAAAACAACCGTTTTCTCGAAATGACGTACCTGAAAGTAGAAATAAGGAACAAAGGGTTAAAATTGCTCCAAAGAGCACCACACGCAATATAATGAAAAAAAATTGTATGTTAATGGATAAAATATGATACATTTACTTACTTTAAAGTTCGGGCGCCATTTTGTAGCGAAATAAAACGTCGTCGCCACTTTTTACACGTTTATAATTTTAACAAAATAATAAAAAATACAGGTGGTTTTAGAAAAATAAAAAAAAGGCCAAATAAAATAAAATATGGTGTCGCATTCCGTGATGAGCTTACATGTTTGTTTTGTAAAATAAAATTTAGTTAAGAAGACTAGGGTTCTCTACGGTACTGAACCGCAGGTTTTTAAAAGTTTAATTAATAAGAAAAATAACGATCAGTTGTTTGTACAAACAGATTTTCACGTTTTAAAAGTAAGTATTTATTTAGTTTCAAGATAAAACCCGAATTCTTCCCGTCATTCAAAATGAATGATGAAATGAATGAATGAATTTTGCCAGGAATTGGAATTAATCTATATCAGAACCAGGAATACTAAAACATATAAAATAAATAAAAAACACGTCGATTTAGAGCGTTTAGCGCCGATGGAGAGTAGATAAGACTGGTGTAGAAATAGGATAAATTAGGATCACTTGGGTTCCCGTGCCGACGGCAACTTAGCGACCGCACGCGAGCACGCGCGCAGCGCTCCACGGAACCTCCGGCCGTAGCGACCGAAGCGGCGTCAAACGCCGAAGGCTCTGGCCGGCACCCAGAGCCGGATCTTGGCCGGATTTCTTGGGTTTCCAAATGATGGAAATCCTTTTTTTTGTTGTATATAACACACGGTAAAATCGTAATCGATCGAATGATAATATAATTAGTATTGGATAATTCCTAATTGGCTGCTTCAAAATGTTTTCTCTTCAAGAGTTGGAATGCGACAAAGCTGACGGATCAAAAAATACTTCAGATTTTTTTCCTGTCAGATTCAAATTCAAAAAAGATGAAAGATAAAAACTATTTTATTAAATGCCAGTGAAAAGTCGAAAAGTTCGGAGCTAAAAGTTTTAATTCATGTAGTGAACACTACAGTACCTACGCTATTATTGTACTCATGGCGTTCTGTGATAAACAGTGTTTTACCTACATAGACAATACAGAGCCATTTATACAAACATATTTATTCAGTAAGTACGTTGCACCTAGGTACATCAACATTAAACTGTAATTTCGTAGTTTATAATTTACATTGAGAAAATTAGGTCGTATATTATGTAGGTACATGCGGGAGCAGTCAGAATATTATTGTGATTAGTAAACATTTCAATGGAAGTGGCACTGTGGCCAGTGATTGTTATTATTTATTTCCTCATAAAAGCGACTGTTCTAGTATATGTTCAAAGAAAGATCTATAAGTAGTTGCATAGAATTTGGTCAAACATGTCTGTAGTGCGATGGATGTGCAATATTGTTAGTAAACTCATTTCGGTAGGGTCGCACGTGGCGTCGGGCACACGTATTGTGGGCAGACTGCCAGGAGCAGGGGAGGATACAATACACCCTCTTTTTTCCTTGTTTTGTTTACACTGCATGTATTATTATTTGTAATAGAAATTGAGATATTACGAATTAGTGTATTGTAAGGGCGTGGGTAGGTAACTAACTGTGTATTTAATTAATTAGTGTGGTATTCATATACTAGGTACTGAATAAATACCTACACGGTGTAAGTAGGTATTTTGGTACACTGTACACAGTATCGGGTAGTGCTAATACTACAAGGAGTCGGGCGTCACGCGTCACCCACCTTTACTTAACGTTCATGCATTTATTGAAAGGCAATACAACAACCATTAATAAATAAAGTGAATGTTGAGTAAATATTATGTAACATTACTAAATGTCACAGTAAGTAACATAACAAAACACATAACATCACGCCTGTAATCCCCGAAGTGTTAGGCAGAGGTGTAAGTATTGTACATAAATGTATACCCACCCATATTTCGCCAGTTATGTTTAAGTCCCATGTAATAGGGGACGAGCCTATTGCCATCAACCGGGCACACATACAGATTCCGGGCTGTTACTGAGAAATTCCTAATGGAAACAACCATTTATATTATTTAAATCATAGATAAAATATATTGAGTAAATACATTAAGTAACATTACTAATTGTCAAAGTAAGTTTATAAATTATATAATTATAATTATATTTTTATCTTTAACTGGCTGGTGTTCGCTCAATTTCTTAGCAAACTAACCTTAGGGTGGAGTTTCCCAGAATTCTTACTCAGTAAGTATAGCTCTGCACCCTCTCAGAAACATTTCCTCTGAATTTCATGAATTGTATCTTTAGAGTGCACGTTGTCTCTCTTTTATGACTGAGTAGTAGCATAAGTAGGTATCTATCTATTAGATATTCAAGTAGGTTTCATCAATACTTGAGGATTCGTCTATTTATTTTTGAACCGTACAACCGAAATATTCTAATATCTGTACACTGTTCCTAAATTACCCAAGGCTGATAAAATTTTTGTTTTTACCCGACTACGGCGAAGCAAAAAGGAGGGTTATGATTTTGACCCATACCGGTCAAAATCACGTGTTGGGTATAAATCGATAAAGTTAACGAGTGACTCCGGATTTTTAATTAGTTTGTCTGAGATGACTTGTTTATACCTTTTTAGTTGACTTTTTTGCCGTAGTTGGGTTTTAGTTTTTATTATTCTTAATTATGTTAATATTAGTGTTTAGGTTTAGGTTCCGGTTAGACTGGAAGCCAACCCCAACATGATTGGGAAAAGGCTAGGCAGAATGATAGTGTTTAGGGTTAGGAAGCCGACCCCCACATAGTTGGGAAAAGGCTAGGCAGATTGATTGATTGATTAGTGTTTAGGTCGGCTTCCCCCTAAGGGGAAAGGACCATGCGGTATGGTGGAGCACAAAAGTATTCATATAAAACAGTACCTATATAAATAATATTCTTATGTAAGTAACTGAGATCCTTAATAAATAAATAAAAAATAAACTGCACTTTAACCATAAAAGCACTGCAAAGGATGTGTGCAATTAGGTAGTAAGACAGAATGACGGACTCGCAATGATCTGGGTGTTTGTTCTCGCTTCGATTCCCTTTCCATGGGAAGGTCAACCGACCGCGACCCCATGGAAACTTGAATTGCTATAGTCCTCCATGGTAAAGCAAGTTGCTTGCAAAGTAGGTAGGATAGGATGGTATAATTTTTCAATTAGTTTTAGGGTTATGAGGTAAGGTACACCCCGTGAAGTTGAAATTTTCTTAAGTTTTGTGCTATTTCCAGGTTAGTTGTCTGTTGATAAAAATATGACTCGCTGCCGTAACAAATATGTCGTATTTAATCTAAATCATCCATACAAGTCTCTAAGTTGAAATTGGCCTCCAGTGAAATAGTCATTCAATAGGGTAATCGGTCGCGAATCATATTATATTTTTATTTTATCAACAACAAGCTATTACTACCAATGGCAAATAACGTAAGAAAATTTGAATTTCGAGAGTGACCTTGGCGCTTTCGCCTTAAATGAAAATGATCTAGAGGTGTAGGTCAAGGTATTATCACGAATGCCTTAGTTTGTGTTGTTCCACAGTAACGCGGACACTGTATCTAAGTTACTTGCGTCTTTTTCGATAAAAAAATAGTTTTGTATTATATTATGTTTGTTGTCTCTCTTCCTCAACAGTGTGTCCTCAAATATGAGGAGTCTTGCACTTTACCACCTCACAACACCCGTGACAATATGTCTCATGCCTGGATGATTGTTATTATTTCTCTCTCCAGTTTAATTCGCATCATCAATAAATCAACATTACGCCTGATTTCCCCGAAGGGTAGAGCAGAGGTGAACCAATAAATCATTTAAAATTTTACCACCTTACTTACTTAATCGTGTTGAGTTCTTGACACATGGATGACAAGGATTGGTGACTCGGTGGCTGAACATCTTTATAAGTGGATTCATCATAGCTGTCTTAAAATTAACAATTGCTGCTACAACAGTGAATCATCAGCTTTTTGCATCATTGGAATTGAAGATCTTTGTCTAAACTATACTATATTTTTATGTTTGTGTGTTTCGCTTTCAAGGCTAAACAGCTGAACCGATTTTGATGAAATTTGTGTATGAGGATACTTTGAACTATGGGAAAGGACATAGGCTATTTATCGACATACCAAGGCGAAGTTGTAGATAAATTAAACATAAACAGTAGGAAGAATTACTCAATTATTTATAACAGAAATCTTAAAATGATCTTAAAATGATTTGAGAGATTCTTCTTTATCAGCGAAAAACACTTTAACACTCTTAATTCTTTGCTACGACTTACTACCACAGCTGCTCTTCCCTAAGAACACTCAGTCTGATATTTTCGTGTTGACGGTGTGGTGTCATCGTCATTCGTCAGCATGGTTGTTATCTCATTATCGCACTGATTAACGTAGCTGACCGTGCGGTGCGCAAACAATGGTGTTTATCATGGACCAATCATATCATGGGATGTACATAGTACGGACCTTGGCCTTGTGGCAGCCTCGCTATGCGCCCGCGTCATCCGTCATGCCATCACTCGATAGCACGCGAAATATACTTACAATCTACCTTTTTTGCTGAGAATTGACCGAACATTAGCGCACGCTTCGTACGGACTAATACCAGCCCTTCGCTTTTATAATATCAACGTGAAATATGTTGAGACTCAGTCTACGTAACAAACTATTATTTCTACGTCACTCTTTTATGAATATTGTATTTTCCAAAGGACGCCAGCCAAAATGTATGAGTAATATGAATGCCAGGCACCACCAGTGATTTACATTTACAGCCAGTATCTGTCTACCAGACTTTATTAATGTAACTGTATTTTTACAGTAGAAAGCCATTTGAAAAGAGAATCTGCGGAAATGTTGGCACTTTGGAAAATCAATTGTCGCGGATGCAACTTGTAAATATCTACCTAATGGCTACGTAGCTAGTAGGGGAATAACTGCGCAATGTGATAGTGAAGAACAAATTTTTCAGGGGTGATTCAGTTGTTAGAACAAATATTGTGCTAAGTCTTCTGGAAATACTAGATCTTACATTCAAACATCTAATTAGGCTGTCCCGCATTATTATAACAAAACTTGATTTAAAGAGGAGAATATTTGACGTACCAGTAAAACTTTCCTAGCTTCGAAATACATTGTTTATAATAAGTAGGTACAATTCTGTTCACCTACATCTGTAAAAACTAGTACCTACATAGATAGATAAACTATGTTATACTTCGAGAAAATACCACGTTTCTATTAGTTTATTTGTACGTAAGATTTTGCGGTGGCGGTGTCCAATTTCAATTGCGAAGTCAAGGTTTTTATTCTAATGAACTATTATAGCGTAAACCAGTGAATAGGGGACCTCCATATGAATGAATAGTCAGTGTGACGTCAATTTGTCAACATATATCTACGCTAGTAGGTAGGTAATATAATACTTACCATTTTATTACAAACGTATGTAAGTAGTAAGTAGGTATGATGCCCCTACGTAATTCTACGAAACCTTCATCTTATCATAAGTACATCTATATTACTTAACGGTTCTATAAACTCTGTGCTGCGAGCATACACAAACACATACATAGGTGCTACGCACGTTCATTTTCGAACAAAAACAAGCGAACTGCATGAAACAGCTCTGCAGCGCCGCGGGCGTTGTGCCGCTAGTTTTTTGTTTTATAGGCAAACTTTTTAATTAGCATGCAAGGTCTGTCAAAGCTCATAATAATCGGGAATGTGCAACTAGGCCCCTGCACGGAAGTGCGTCGCTACTACCTACTCGCTGCGATGTACTCGACTGCTGGCTGTTTCAAAAGGTTCGCATTGCACATTACTGCTGCTTGAAACACAAGCTTGTCAAACAAGTTTGCTAATTATTTTTTTGCAATCATACATTTGCATGCAATTATTCGTATTTAGATTCGTTAGTGGGTCAGTGGATTTTAGAGATTTAAATGTTGTAGGAAATAATTATGAATGAGTCTTATTGTGAGAATTTAGTGTTTCATTGTTTTTAACCTTTCCGTAGCATATTATTTACAAGGAAAAGAAAAGTCATGCATAGAAAACAGCCTTTAACCGGCTTTAAGACTGAAGTCGACTGTAGATAATATTTGCCATAATATTGAAGTTTTGATAAAATAGCACTAGCCGGTAACTGCTAAAGCCTAATTTGAGTTTGTGCTAGTCTCGAGAAGTTCATTGAAACTTCGATCGGCGCTAATCCGGCCGGGGCTAACCCGGCTAGGAGGAAAGTGGTACAACCGTAAAATTAATATTACATACATTGAGGGTGACTTTAAAATCTAGACCTGTTTGAAGTTATTGTTATTTTTAACAATAAACTGCAAGCAGTATGGTCGCTATTTCTTATATATACCTATTTCCTTAGAACATAGCACTGATAAAAACGTGACAGCTGGCTAAAATCCTATCCGGTAGAGTCATGCATCATATGGTTAGGCGTATGATTCTTATTCTTTTCTATGTACTTATAACACAGTCATACAAATTGATAATGATTTGCAAAGGTACCTACAGTTGAAAGAAATCGACACATTTTTATATGAACCACCTGTTTCATTTAACTGTGAAAACTTACGTTGTGTACGTAGTCGTAGAACTAAATAAGTTTTTGCAACAGTTTTTTCGTCGTTGTCGATTTCATTTGCGGATTCGTGTCAATCAAAGTATCGGTGTTCTGTGGAGTCACGTACAACTGACGTCAGCGTAACACTTTACACACAATTGTACTAAAACCACTGTTTAGTAGAGTATTTTCCTTTAGATTGAGTTTATTTTATTATAGTTAATTTATCTAGCACGTTTGTCAAGAGGAAAATCGATTTATTCTAATGAAGAGGTGTATTAGTATGCAGTTTATTTTGATCGTTTAATAGATTTCAATCTATTAAACGATCGAAATTCAAAAACGATCCTTTGTCGTGTGTTTAGCGTTGAAAATATCCACGAAACTACTTACGTACAATTCATAATACGCGCACTAGGCTAAACTGTTTGAAATTAAAATTGTAAAACTCAGTATGAAACTATGTACCTAGGTGTTTCGATTGCCGAGTGAAATACAGAAAATTTACAATTATATTTCACTGCAGCAGTTTGAAGCGGCCGCTTGTAAAAAGCAAAGCGTTTAATTAAAGGCTTTTAACAGTTTTAACTGAAGCGAACGCACCTACTTGTACAACGTTTTATTTGCTCGAACACATAGTTAAATCTATGTCATTAAGAGGCTACATTTCTTGCAATACAATTGTTTTGTTCTTTAAATACCTAACGGCTACGTTCTAAACTGTTAAAGATCCATTCTACCAACTTGTAATATGACGACATTGTCTCAAGTAATTGGACCTTAGGGTATTCACCGTGGAACGAAGACTTTGTTTGAACAATGCCCTGAGTATTAATTACTTTGATTCGCATTGGGAATCCAACTTTGAAATTCAGAAGTGAAAGTAAACAGTTCCTTTGATTAATATTTTTTTTCATAATAATACCTATAGGAATGAAACTTGTCTTAACGTGGTTAGTTCTCTATCAAACATTTTTAATATTTTATTACTCATTGGGTACAATGTATCTCAGTTTTATCGCATGTGGTTTTAAATATAATGTTTATGGCCAATGGCCAATGGTCACAATGCTCTCTTAGTCATAACGAAACGAATTCAATAAATGCTTGTGACATGATTCACCAGCGCACGTCGCCGGTGCATACCACGCTTTCCGTGTGTATCTCTTATTTAAATGTTGTATTTAATACGATACAAAAAGATGTATTTAACAGTAGAAAACACGTTTGGTAATGTACATGTTCACTAGCTCCTACCAAAATATTCACATGCGAAACGCCTTACACGATTACATAGCAATTGACATTGAAACGCACACTTTGAGTTATTCAGTATTCAAGGAACTTAATGTAGGTATTGTCTCTTTATCAAATGTTCCGAAATAGGTGGTAGATATTTGCTAGGATAAACTGTAGAGATATATTGGGAGTTAAACTAAACTCTTCTAGTAGGTATCTAACTATGTAGATATCTTTCTACGCAAACCTACCTTAGCTACCAAGTATAAATCAAACTAGGCGTTAATATAGTTCATGTCTGGTTTAAATAATTATCTAAGTAAATCACTTCTGTGGTCAGTTGAGTAATTGTTTATGAACCTGTACCATTTCCTTAACCCTTAGGTACATGTTTGTTCTATTTTCACATCGCCATAGGAGGTTGTTCTTGGATAAAAGTGCAGTGTGCACTTGAAACATATCGTGGCTTGTGTTCATAGGTTGAACAGTGAACGACTGTAAAGGACCAATAAATAAATAAAGGGTTTACTGCTTTACTACTGAAAACTTTAAATAAATGAAACCAACAGCTCAGCTAGTACCTACCTGTCTTATTAATTAACAATCCATTATCATTGCGAAATAACAAAACCAACACAAATTAATTGGTGTCATAATTATCAGCGTAGCTGCGACGATGCAAGAGGTGAAACTTTTATCATTTCGTCGCACGAACGAAAGGCAGAGAACAATAAGTGTTACAGTTTGGCAAGAGTCCCACCGACGACGAGTCGACGCGGCGACGACGCGACGACGCGACAGAGGCGTGTGGGAAAGTGTCCACATGCACTGACAATTCCCCGGGAGCCTTCAAAAGCCCAAGTTTGTCGAGCTATACGACAGAACAATAGTTTCAACCATTTAGGATTTCGGCTACATTGCTTCGTGCTCGACACATACGAATACCGCTATTCCGTGGCGGGATTCGATTCTCTTTTGTCTTGATGTGGGCTACACTGGGATTGTTGCTGTCTACGAAGAAAGCCTTCTTTAGATGTACCTAACGCGCAAGAGGGAAACAGTTTTATCTGGTGGCAATTCTGTATTTATTTAGGTTGAATCAGGCGTGAGCGGAATTTCTCATTAGGTTATTGAGTAAGTAGGTACCTACTAGCTTCTGCCCAAGACTTCGCCCGCGTGTATTTTTTTGCTATCAAAAATATTCTAGGACAATTGACTAGACTGTAAATAGCTTCCAATTAGTGAAAGAATTTTCGGAATCGGATCAGTAATTTCGAAGATAACACCCTACATACAAACTCACACCTCTTTTCATATAATATTAGTATAGGTAGGCACTTTCAGTTAGAAGTTTTGTAAGATTCTGAGTTCAGATAGGTCTGCTACAATTCAACTAATCAGGTACTACGACATAGGGGGCAATGCTGGTGCTCATCCGTCCTCAGGACCGGTCACGGAATGGAAGAAATGTGGATTTGCTTGGAACCACGTTGAAGCAAATCCACACTTCTTCGAAAAGAGAAACGTTAAGGTATGATTGAAATCACTTATTACTTATCTAATTTATATGTACACCATAAAACGTTAAATATAAATAAATTCTACATCTAATTAAATCATAGTACATTCCCTTGGCATCGGCTTTAGCATTAGGCAGACTGTGGAGAATAAATTGCTAATAGCTTGGTCTTGGTACTCCGTCGAGCCGTCTATGGTCAGGAAAGGAACGAAAGATGGAGCAAGGGCGTGAGTTTCATCTCCGTATCGTTTCAGAAGAATGGAACCACGCTTGCTGTTGACGCACTCCCATATTTCTTGAACGTTCACATCGTGCTGGTTACCGCACTGAAAGAAATAAACAAAAAACAAAGAAGTAATTTCTGCTTTTGTGTCATAAGACTGTTAGGAATTTGAATGACCTATACATACATGAACTCACGCCTTCTTCCCGTGGGTGTAGGCAGAACTCCTATTACTTACATATTACCTATATTATGTAGAAAAAATAGATTGCAACATCAAAGTACTTAGGTGCAACAAGCAAATTATTTTACAAACGTGAAATTTTCTCCTTTTTCCTATTTAAGTAGCTGCGTGCAGCTTCTTTGAACAATGCAGTCATCTCGTAGAAACTCCAACACAAAGATATAAATAATACTCGGCCCGAAGCCTTCGGAATGACACGAGAGTTAAAACTGGAAACAAACTGGTAGTCTTTTATGGCAGTACCCATTTACTGGTTGTTCCGACTTGACAGAAACAACTCAGAGTAGGTACACGTCATTATCTGATTTACCTGTTTTGTGAGAATTATATTTAACTAGGCAGAAACTGGTCTCGGCTTATTTTAGGTCTACGCGCTTTGTACTGTCAATTATATCATGTTCAAGTCTTGCATGTCTTGTTTATAGAAAACTTGTAGAGGCAATCATTTGTAAAGGGGTGTTATTTTAAGTAACTATTAATTCATTACCTACCCTTAAAATAGGAACCGATTAATATAGGTATTGATTCA
This sequence comes from Eupsilia transversa, assembly GCA_914767815.1. Lineage (NCBI taxonomy): Eukaryota > Metazoa > Arthropoda > Insecta > Lepidoptera > Noctuidae > Eupsilia > Eupsilia transversa. Next base: position 8,512,401 of record OU611874.1, read on the forward strand.
GACCTTAATCGAATACTAGAGAATTCGTGATTAATGTTATTCGATCTTCGCTGTGTCTTACTTATAGCAGCCTAGATAACCTGCTGTTCAAAATATAGGTACTACGTCCAGTAAACTGCCCACATGACAAACCGATCACCGGACAGACACTAAGAACCAAAAAGGTTCTATTACACTGCCCATCACTGCTATACTGTATGTACTGTACTGTAACTGTATGTATAGGTATACTGCCTGTTGGTCTATTGGTCGCAAGCTACTGCTGAGCTCCTGGGTTCAATTCCTAGGTCGGGCAAAGTGTTTTAAGGAATTTTTCAGTAACAACCCGGAGCACATGCGTAAAAAAACATGTGCCCGGTCTGGATTTGTGCTCGGTTGATGCCTGGGCTAAGTTAACCCCCTATTATATGTATGGGACTTAGACATAGCTGGCCAAATGCGGGTTTATTATAATTGTACCTATAGGTAACCTACGCCTCTGCCTAAACCCTTCGAGGATTACAGGCGTGATGTTATGTACTATGATGTAAACTTCAAAAACTTACCCAATGGAAAACAGAAATAAAGTATTGGTATCCGGTACGATAGGAGGTGTTCTGCATGAGGCAGGTGTTAAAGTTGACAGCCTGTGTAATATTGGGGAGCAAATCTATAGCGCAGGCTTGCACCGTATTGCCGAAACACTCCGGGATGCCGTGCTGGCAGGTGAACTTGTACCCGCCGAACACACGCCGAGTCTGAAAGATGGAAAGGAATCTGGTTATTTGTGAAGTTCTACGAAATTTTTCATTAAGAAAAAGTCAGAATTAAGCTTTGGTTGCATATGGAAGCGGTGAAATATCACACAAAAACGGCTGTCCAAATAAAGTCCGTTTTTTGACTCCTTAATGACCGGTGAAAATTACAGATTTTCATTATGACCGCCGACGATATGGTGCTGCGGAACCCATCAGTCGGGATCTGTGAGAGGTATGCGGGGTCACATGGCCTCAGGTATAATTGTAAGAAGAGTGAACTACTTATATTCAAGGTGGGTAATTAAAAGTTCGAAAACCGTTCCACCGGTCAGACTTGGAGGAATGCATTTAAGTAGGGTCATCTAATTCAAGTACCTGGGGCACTGATTCACCGAGGACCCCACAGATGATTTGGATATTGTGTTTTTTAAGGCATACTGCCAGACATTTTATAGCTGCAGCCTGTAGGTCTGATATTCGCGTAGATCTTTCAATGCCCTACGTGTCCTGCTCAATAATGGTTTTAGGATGCTGTTAGGGTTGCCTCGCTTTTGCAGTGCATCAGTCATGTTTGCTGAGGCATGGACTGCTTTAGGGCAATAGTACGTAAAAGAGTGGCCTCCCAGATGCGCCGCGTGCGGGGTAGCACCAACAGGCTTCTGAATACCATATTGGGAACAAATTAAAATAAATTGTTTATTCTGTAAATAGGATATCGGAATCGCTTTTACACGCCATATAAAACAATAAAAATAAGCTAGCCGAGGTCGGCGTTCCCCATCCGACTACTCTCAGAAGAAAGGCCGAAACAAACGCAGAGGTCAACTATGATCTACAGCGTCAAATTAAATATATAGCTAGCTAAAAATCATCAAATCACATTTTTTTTGTTTTATAATAATTTTCGATATCTTATGAATAATTTCTGAGGAGTATCACTAACTAATTTAATTAGACCATGTAGGTCATAGTTTCCTACACTGTGGGTTCGCAGGAAAATCAGATACCTACTGGTGTAAGGTCATATATCAAGTGCAACTTGAAAGTATTCAAAATTGCGTTAAGCGCAGTTAATAGCCCATCTATTAACTGCGCTTGACGCAATTTTGGTCACTTTTCAATTTGCTACAGAGTCACGATTCTCAGTAGTGAGAGAGCGATTGAGAAGAGAAGAGAATTGGTTTTTCAAAGATTCTAAAAGGGCATTTAATAAATAGCATAGAAGTTAACTGTACGAAGACTTGTGCGACAGCAGTGCTTATTGTAACTAGTACCACGACATGAGTGAAGAGGACACTTCAACAGGGTTAAGAGTAGTAGTGTAGGTAACTAAGTATATTATGTTTGTGTATGTATAGGTAAGTAATAGACGCATAAGTAAGTTTGTTTCAAAGCGACAAATACTTAATGCTTATATTTCGTGTGAAGTAATGCCTAGGCAATGACCCACAGCGTGTTTTATATAAATTAAAAATGTCACATTAACCGTAATGATACTGAAAATTCACGTACCTTAGCGTGTCCGTAAGGTATTAAATGAATGTCTAAATGTGAGCCTAGCCTTTCCATAGCCGGCTTTAGTTGGTACACGAAGAAATTCACACTGAATGGACATAAAGTTTCATAATACACTTTGACATCAACTTTGTCCTTTACTGCGGTTGCCTCTGAAGGGATCTGAAATGATATTTGAAATCTGTTAAGTCAAAAACTCGAAATATTTGACAGTATAGAATCTATAGGTACTATACTATAATATTATTATATGGAGAGAGCTTTTTTTTTGAGTTTGTTTAGGTTCCTGTATGTAGAGGGTAATCTTCGGAACAGATCAAATTTGAAAAATGCTGTCACCATTTGGAAGGTACATTTTTTCACATGGATATATATATTTGGCTATATATATTATATACCTTCATAAAAAGTACTTACTTAATAATACTAATGAAATATGATCTTGTATTCATTTAAGCCTAGTACTTTTAGTAAGGTTACTGCTCAGAATTTGTGAACGACGTTTCGTGAATAGAATACCGTCTTCACATATAAATTGCAACCTTGCGAAGCCGGGGTCGCTATAGTATATACATAAAATGCAAATATTGGTTACACTCACATTCGAAGTTCCATTCCTGTGTTCTATGTTGTTACGTGTTTTAGTCGAGTGTCCTAAAAACAATTCTTATTATTTTCTAAACTTTCCAAGTCTACACACATTAATATTACCTATGTAGTTCAAATATTTGCTTACCGGTATTCAAGGGGTCACATATCGCAACTCCGATAAATAAATGAAGTAACACTATCATGTAATAAGTCATTGTACACGGTTGAACCATTACTGCGGCTCACATCTGTAGGAAAATGTAAAAATAGCTTGGAAACGAAATGATTGTCGTATCAAATAGCCTATGACCAATAGTGATAATAGTCCATGTGACTGTATTTTTTATCATCTCTTACTTACCTACTTACTGTAATAACTGTCTTCAGTAAAGAATTAAATGTCTTTGCCCTCATTCATATCTTAAACTTCCTTAAACTCTGGTTATGAGGCTATCTTTTATGTTTTCTTGTTGCAATTAAACGGCCACAAGTTATTGTTTTATTTACTCGAAGTATTTAATGATAAACGTGGTTGCATTGTGACTTAAACTCACGCCATCCGACAGAGCGTCACGGGCAATGATTCTTCTTTTTTTAATACTTAGGGTACCTAGGCATCATTAAATTTCATGTGGATGTGCAGGCAATGCAACGCAGGCAAATATTGAAATTTAAATCTTTACGTTAACTCTAAGTTTCAATGAGCGTATAAGGATGGGTCCTTACTCAGTTGAAGGACACTGAACGAGACACAATAGAAGTTTTATTGTTATTACGCCTTATTTTAAATAACATTATAAATATATAGGTACCTATATACTTTAGTGATGTTTATTTTAGAAGTATTTATGTAGCTACATTCTCATAATGTATATTTAGGTATGTGAATTGTTTTTATGATTTATGTATTTGGTTTTCTATTGTCTGTTTAAATGTGTATGCATACATGGTTAAATAAAATAAAAACATTTATAATTTTGATGATAGGATTTATTTGAAAGTTTCAAAATACTTCTATGCATTAGTATTGTCAGTGTTTTCATTTACTGTCGTATTCTCGTCCCCAAATTGTATGAGGGTACATCAAAATAGTCGATCCGTTAAAACAAAACACACAGTTTAAAGAAAAGCTACAATTTACTTTTATTATTCTTAGAATTACTTAAACTACTTGCGCACACTCTGGTGGTGGTGTCTTAAAGGCTGCGCACACGTCTTTCATGAAGTTGTTTCCGTTATTCTGTACTCCATTGATTAAGATGTAGGGAACGAATTTGTAGTCAACCTTTTTGCTTTCGTCTCCATAATATTTGAGGAGTGCACTTCCTCTATCCCCTTTTGCGCATTGCTTTATCCACTCTGGGTCTATCTTCATGGTCCTTCCACACTGAAAATAATTAATTTATCATGTGAGAAGTAGATCATTCGGACTAATCAAACAAACAATCTGTTAAATAACTCAATGCTCAAATTGATGAATGAAATACATAATTGAAATCTGTAATTGATTAAATTATGGTATGAATTGAAAACACTTTCTGCTTGAATTTCTTGAAAAAATTGTTTGGGCACTCCTTCCTTGATGATCTAGCATCATATAATATTTATATCAATACAATTTTTAGCGTAATTTTAACCGACTTTAAAGATATGTTATTTTTCATAATTCTGACAATCCAAGCTTACCTCATCAGCAGCTTCATCGTTAGATCCTCTATCCTTTCTTGAGAAGTCCATCATGCAGGAGTTGAAGAACACCGCTTTGGTCACATTGCCCAGGTAGTCGATGGCACAAGCATGCAGCTTGTTGCCGTAGCACTCATCAGGACCATGCTGGCACTTGAACTCATACTCGCCGTTACCCTTGTCTTTTGTCTGTGAAACAAAAGTAAAATAAAACATAGCTGTTAGCACTTTAAGGATTTTTACCTTAAAATAACTGAAGTAGTCCAACCTGACGGAGATTATTTTAGAAAAGGTTGAAAAAATACTTTGTTTTTTAAGGGGTTCGCACATGTCTGAGTAGTAGGTATAATATGGGGGCACAATTTCACGAACTAGTGCAATAATGCATTGTGAACCTACAAGCGGTGCAATACCTAAGAGATAATAAAAACAGACTATAGTTACACGCTGAAGTACAAATAATTATACTTTTCAACACACTTGCTTGCGGATGAATTTGAGTTTTGATGCCCTATGATTATTTCCCTTCCTGTTTTTTATACCTGTACTTATTATTATTTTTAGGTCTACGTTTTTAAACTCTGTTTTAAAGTCTTTGTCTACAGTTTTTAAAGTCTTTAAACTCTTCTAAAGGGTTATTTTAAATTTTCTAGCAATACTCCGCATACACGATGGGTATCGAAATAAAAAGATTGATGTTTTTTTTTGAGAAATCAACGAACGCTGTTATAGTGTAATTAACTTGAAGTATGAGTTCCGAAAAACTGTTTTCTTATGTTTTATCGTGTTTAGATATCGATAATTAATTATGCATCACGACTGAAGTTTAGTCAAAAAAAAACTGTTTTTATTTAAAACTGATATTTCAAGTGACTGCAGTAAGCACAAAAAAACGATCAAATAAATTAATTTCTTGTTATGTCTTGTTTACATATCCTATCGCGTCTGCGGAGTTTAGCTAGCTATTTTAATTTAACCCATATAATATGTAAATATATTTGGTGTTACTAAAGTAACTTAGTTACAAAATTATTATTTTTGTCTTCGCAAGTGTGTTGAAAAACGTTGTTAGATATGCAAGAGCATCTCTCATTCCCCAATTGTATTAAAATGTAATCTAGGTAAGTCGGTACAATAGTTTGACAAGTAAGTACAAAAAATAATTAAAATATATCAATATACACGAAAATCATACGAGGAAAAACAAAACGAAATAATACAAAAAATAATAATTAAAGGGCATTGTTGTTTTATAGAACAACGGGAGCTCGTGGCTAAGTAATAACAGCCGCACGGGTAGATCCATCAGGTTAAGCTGCGCTTGCCGGGGTTTGTCCATGGATGGGTGACCATCTTTACATATCGAGACTCCTCCGTGCTTCGGAAAGCACGTTAAGCTGTTGGTCCCGGCTGTCATTCGTGGATCTTTGACAGTCGTTACGAGTCGTCAGAAGCCCGAAAGTCTGACAACCAGTCTTACCAAGGGGTATCGTATTACCCAGTTACTGGGTTGTGGAGGTCAGATAGGTAGTCGCTCCATGTAAAATACTGGTATTCAGCTGCATCCGGTTAGACTGGAAGCCGACCCCAACATGATTGGGAAAGGCTAGGCAGAATGATGTTGTTTTACCGAATTTGGATCGAAGTACAAATCCTAATTTTTCTTTGCAGTAAACCAGGCGAATGTCTGCAGATCATTTCGTCTTTTTCAATACCTAATGATCTAAAAATATGAATTAGGTTTCTGATACTGAGGGCAAGACTCAAAGATAGCACTTTGACTTAGCTAAGTAAAGTTAACGTTTCGTACGAATATGAACCTTATTCTTCAGTAAATCATGTTCATAATGTTAAACATGGCGCCACCAACGATAATGGCGTCATTCCCATTATCGCGGAACGCCCTAGAAAACCATGAAAATTATATCTATGATGAAAAATTTGCAATTATTCTTTGTCACCGGCTTGAATTTTTATTTTGACCCCAGTTTTGATGTAGGTATCTACGATTTAGGTGCAGCAACAGTCCAAGAGGTGCTATAAATACCAACAACGGCTTGAACCATTTCAAACTAATATAATGCTTATCGTATTTGAAACATCATTCTGACTCTGTCATCTTCAAACGACAATCAAACAGACAGGTTTTTTATACATTCCCTTTAGCGCTTAAAGAATTTAGGTGCAAGCGGGCCTTAGAAATTATTAATTGAAACTAATTAATGTTCCAAACTTACCTACTTGCAGAACTAAATATGTATATCGATTCCGCGTCTTACTTTCTACAGATCGATGTCCAAAACGGCCCCCAGCTACATAGATGACGACCTTAAAAAGATGGCTGGGATAGACTGGATGCGGAAGGCGAAGGACACCCTCGTCCTTCGCCTTCCGCCGGACTGCGCTAGCCTGAATTGATTGATGTCCAAAACTAATCTTGGCTCATTGGCATCCACGAACCGGCTAATGAGAGGTTACCTATACTGAAATCAGTGCACGTGCCAATCTCGAGAACAAAATAATTGGTCCCACGCGAATATTGTGTTGTAATTGTGTGGTAAAAAATATATTGAAAAAAAAAACACGATTGCAACTAAAAAGTTCAAAACAAGCTCACTTTTCAAACAGTCTGATGCAGTTGCTGGCAGTTATTTTTAGTTAAACCTCAGATTTGATGCTGCATTCGGGTTTTTACCAGACTGCCCCAGAAGGTGTGTAATGTTTATGGAGCGTAGTAGAGAGTAGCCTAAACGACTTGATGGATTTTAATATATATGAGGTGTCGTTACATTCGCCTTAATTGTGGGAGTCACATAGGGTATATAATATTTATATATTTCATCTGCTAATACAAAAAAAGCGTGTATTCCCGTTGTCCCCGTAGGTCATGTCCCCGTTAAAGGGGACAAAGGGAATTTAATAAAATAATTAAAATTATGTCCCGCTGTCCCCGTACACTGTCCCCGTTAATTTATTGTAATAATATACTTTTCAAATTATGCCCGTTGTCCCCGTTGCGTAAATTATAAGTGAGAGTGCCTTAATAGAGAGAACATTATCACGCATATTCCTAATTGGAATCCATCATCTTTTACTTGCTATTTCGAGGAAGCAACTATGCCTGCAATAAAATAAAATAAACCAGATGTAGATTTTCACGGTTGTTACTATCATTTCAATAAATCTGAATGGAAAAAGGGTCGTGAATTAGGCCTTACCTTAAATAAATAAATAAATTTAGAAAATACATGTTGGCACAACGGCTTCTCCCGGAATTTTTAAATGTATGATGCAGTTTTAGTAAACGGCACCGTACAAACAACTTTGCAGAAAGGTGGCACTATAAATTAAATAACGCAGTTGAAAAAAAACAAAAATTTGCTACAAAACAGAACTTGAATATTACCCATACTTCTTAAAAATATCAAAATTATCTATTAAGTTTAAACATAACTTAAAAAACCATTTAAAATTAAATTAACTACCAACTGAACTTGAATGTTGATGTTTGTTGTTTGTTTTGCTGTTTATGTTGATGCTGATCTTGTTGTACTTATTAATAATAGCATAAATTATCTATTAAGATTACAGAATTGGCAATAAGCAACGTATATTATGTAAATATAAATCTACGAAAAATACTAGCGGAGATTTTCAAGAAAATGTCCTGGTAGTTATTTCCGATTTCATAAGTTGCATTTGGCACTCTTTTATAAATTCGTCTATCCCGATTGAATTATGCGTGCGGGGTCTTGGTGATTTCTTGGTTTTAACGCCGAATAAATTGGCGTCTTGATTTAAATATGGTGGTTTTAAGTTCAATCCTATTTTTGTTTTTTTATTATCTATAATATATAATATTGTACTGCATGCTATATAAAAATGTTAATGTGATATTTTTCCAAATTGTAACTTTTTAGGTAATGTTACTCTTAGTTAAATACTATTTTTGTTTTGATCATCTAAATTGTTTTTTATACCATGTTGATTCTGTGATATATTTGTTTTTATTTTATTTTTTATTAGTTTCACCAACAATTGATTACACTGATACAAAGACATAATACATTTCTTAAAGTAAAATAACAGTGCATCAGTTACTTAAAGGTAAACACCACATGCATTAAACAATGAAGCAGAGAAATAAGCTAACTTACTTAGTAATAAGCGCTATTAGAATTGAAAATTTGGTCACATCATTCAAAAGTGATATTTCAATAAAATTAACATTTATGAAATTCTGATTCAAAATTATAAAATTGGTAAAGGTTTTGACATTCTTTGATATTATGACATTGGTAAAAACTGATAAGAAAAAAAAACTGATATAATAGTTAAATAGATAAATTATTGTGATATTTTTTTGTAAGCATTCATATGCAACATAGTTTTGTGTGTAAACAACGTAACGTTGTTTCGATATTTTAAATTAAAATCTATACAAAACATTTTCATTTTAGTTTTAGGCTTGTCGCGCTAAATTGTGTAGGTTTAAAAAAGAAAAAATAAATAAAGTGGACAACGATACGTGAAATCTTAACTGTCCGTTGTCCCCGTTGCTCGTAAGTACGTAAGGGGGACAACGGTAAGGAAATTTTATGACGTCCCGTTGTCCCCGTGACGGGGACAAAATAACGGGGACAACGGGAATACACGAAAAAAAGGGGGGGGCGAAGATTTTTTTTAAAATAAATTACAACAATATTGGTTTGAAATAAAAGCTAGGAATGAGTCAATTCCAAATATATATATTAATAAAACTAAAAAGCTTGAAACGGTCTCCTCATGCCCTTTGTTTTGATACCCCATAATATGGTCATGGTACTATTTCTTTTTCAAGGCATTTGTTTTTTTTTTAAACCATACCTAATAACCATGGCGCGTCTCAGACGAGTTGATAGACACCTCATGTATGAAAATCCAACCAGCCGTTGGCATGCTTCGAGGTTTTATAGAATCCCACATACCTACAAAGATACGCATGAAAATCCTAACCCTGTCTTTGCTGACGCGTTGTCGAGTAAAAACTGATTTTGCTTTGGTCTTTTCACACAGTTTTGCACAGTTAATAAAGATAATCCCGCTGAAAAATGTTCACTAGGATTTGCCTTTAACTTAGCTTTACTTAACTTACACTTTTTTTATTTGTTTCTTGATTGTACTATCAACCTCATGTGTAAACACACACGCGAGGTCCATAGTACATTTATTTATTTATGTTTGATAGCACCCAATCATTATGAATGACCTGCGAAAATCTACATCTTTGTTTCATTTAGTATCAGAGCATTTAGGTACGTATAGTTCAGTTACTTATTTATAACTTTCTTACCTGTGCTTTTCCGTAAGGATAGACGTGCACATTCAGGTACGAGGCTAGCTTCTCCACTGTTGGTGTTAAATACGCTGTGTCAAAAGTCCTGCAATCACCACACATGCACTCATAATATAGTTTTATATCAACTTTTTCTGGTACCAGTGCTTGCATCTAAAACAATTAGGATTCGTTTAAGGATTTTTAGGTTAGTTTACATTAAAAAAAAGTAAAGTTGAGTAGGTGAAGTAAAGTTTGCATTAAAGAAATACAAACCTTATTTTCCGTAGAATAAAAGTCTGCTTTAAATTTCTGCATCGGATTAACCCCACCATCTAGTAAGTTTGAAAATATGTCTGCAAATGAATAAAAATAAAAATAAAAGGGCACTATATTAAATAACTGTGAATTTAAATGTTGCAGATTTACTTACCATCATCCTGAGTTTTTACTGTAATAAATGTTAAACAAAATAAAGAAAATATAAGAGTTTTAAATAAAAACATTGTTATTCATGTAGTAGGTAGTAGATATCACGATTGAAATAAGGCAGTACAAACTAGTCCTCAGGAGGAGGCGACCCGAAGTACATTAACGATAACGCGACGAACGGTAGCCATTTATGTTACGTTTCTTTACAGTCTATTGAGAACTCATTCACACTATAATTGTGTTTATTAAGTTAAATAAAGTAAACAGTTTTTTCCACAAAATTCTATGTTTCGAATTTTAGATAAAAATACAGGATAAAAATCTATAAACGATGATTGTGTTGGCAATACATAGGTAATTATTTTGGCAGTTATTGCTTTATTTTGTTTCTCTGTGACCGTTAAGCGTAGCATTACAATTATTTATTATACGTTTATGATAGCTTACTTACTACGTTCTATACTGTATGGATATTGGTAGGTATGTAGGGAACAACCACATTTTTACCCGACTACGGCGAAGCAAAAAGGAGGGTTATGATTTTGACCGGTATGTATGTATGTAAGTATGTATGTATGTATGAATGTATGTTCATTTGTTCCTTCATAACTTCTAAGCTTCTAATCATAACTTGACAAATGGGGTAACGTCGGAAGCGTCTCGGTCGTCCGCTGGTTATTAATATGACGCCCTCTAGAGGAAAATAAGTCATGGACTAAATTTTTTTTTTTAAATGTTGCTATGTTGGCTATCAAATGAAAGGGCTTAAAATAGATACTCTTTATTATGTACACCATAAAAATTACGGACGTTTTAAATAGGGTGACACAATGGGCGGTCTTATCGCTAAAAGCGATCTTTTACAGACAACCTTTGGATGGATTCAAGGGAGAAGGAGAGACAATACTGCAGGTAGTCAGTGGTGTCATGGTGTGGCTTAATTAGCACATTTCAAAATAAAAGTATAAAAACTAAAACCCAACTACGGCAAAAAAGTCAACTAATAAAAAGGTATAAACAAGTCATCTCAGACAGACAAATTAAAAAACCGGAGTCACACGAGTGTTAGGGGATAAATGGAATAGATTCCGTGTGACTCCGGTTTTTGAATTTGTCTTTTTCCGGTTTTTTTTGCCGTTGTTGGGTTTTAGTTTATATTATGTTTGACTTCCTTATTCTATATGAGACCGTTTTATAAGTCCTTGCAACGGTTTCCAATTGGTGTTATAAAGTCAAGCAAACCCATCAAATTCTTGTCTCGATAAACAAAAACGTTATTACTTTTTTATCTTTTTGGTAACCGTGCAATATACCAATTAAATTAAATAAGTTCACAACTAGTGTAATCGGAAGCTAGATTTCAATAGGAATGTATCAAACTATTATACATTGTAACAGCAAATCAATTTTCACGCCTCCCCCTTATGACCTAGGCCAATTTTTTTTTTATGTTAGGATTGCACATGACCTAAAGAGGTGCCTTAAAGAATAAGACTTAAAAATCTCGACTAATTAAAAGTATTGCAAAAATCCGCGAAATTTCGCGGGTATTCTGGTTTAAAAAGAAGAGAAAGAAAGAACACTATCTTTTATAGATATTTTAGTAATATTAATTTATTTTAGAAGTATTTATGTAAGTATATTCTGATATTGTATGTTTATATTTGAATTAGTGAATTGTTTTTTTTTGTTTTCTCTGCTCTTTCCTATCGCAGGTATGCTGGAAGAGATTTATTTAGAAATAAGCATTGCCTTTATACGTATTTTTCTGTTCCTTTCTGTTTATATGTGTGTGCATAAATGGTTAAATTATAAAATTAAAATAAATACATTTTTAATTTTGATATTAATATTTATTTGAAAGTTTCAAAATACTCCTATGCATTAGTATTGTCAGTGTTTTCATTTACTGTCATATTGTCGTCTCCACATTGTATGTGGGTACGCCCAAATAGTCGTGACGAGTCAGATTAGTTTAACTATAACAACGTTTTCCCTTGAAATCCTTTAAAACAAAACACACAGTTTAAAGAAAAGCTACAATTTACTTTGATTTTTCTTAGAATTACTTAAACTACTTGCGCACACTCTGGTGGTGGTGTCTTAAAGGCTGCGCACACGTCTTTCATGAAGTTGTTTCCTTCATTCTGTACTCCATTGATTAAGATGTAGGGAACGAATTTGTAGTCAACCTTTTTGCTTTCGTCTCCATAATATTTAAGGAGTGCATTTCCTCTATCCCCTTTTGCGCATTGCTTTATCCACTCTGGGTCTATGTTCATGGTCCTTCCGCACTGAAAATAATTAATTTATGATGTGATAAGTACAGCATTCGGACTAACCAAACAAACAATAAAATGTTAAATATCTCATGCTCAAATTGATGAATGAAATACATAATTGAAATCTGTAATTGATTAAATTATGGTATGAAATATGAATTGAAAACACATTCTGCTTGAATTTCTCGAAAAAATTGTTTGGACACTCCTTCCTTGATTATCTGGCATCATAGAACTTTCATCAATACAATTTTTAGTGTTTTTTTTAACCGACTTCAAAGATAAGTTATTTTTTCATTATTCTGACAATTCAAGCTTACGTCATCAGCAGCGTCATCGTTAGATCCACTATCCTTTCTTGAGAATTCCATCATGCAGGAGTTGAAGAACACCGCTTTGGTCACATTGCCCAGGTAGTCGATGGCACAAGCATGCAGCTTGTTGCCGTAGCACTCATCAGGACCATGCTGGCACTTGAACTCATACTCGCCGTTACCCTTGTCTTTTGTCTGTGAAACAAAAGTAAAATAAAACAGCTGATAGGGATTTTTACCTTAAAATAACTGAAGTAGTCCAACCTGACGGAGATTATTTTAGAAAAGGTTGAAAAAATACTTTGTTTTTAAGGGGTTCGCACATCTCTGAGTAGTAGGTATAATATGGGGCACACTTTCACTCACTAGTGCAATAATGCATTGTGCACCTACAAGCGATGCAATAAGAGATAAAAACAGACTATAGTTACACGCTGAACTACAAATAATAATACTTTTCAAGACACTGGCTTGCGGACGAATTTGATTTTTGATGCGCTATGATTATTTCCCCTCCTGTTTTTTATACCTGTACATAGGTATTTTTTATATTATTTTAAGTCTACGTTTTCAAACTCTGTTTTACGGTTCGATCACATATGAGCCAGCAATACTTAACAAAGCAGCGTTTATTTGGTGGTTTACACGACTCAGGCCTATGAATACTCAATCTATCATGTTTATTGCTACACATGGCTGGATATGATAGTGACTACTATTCAAATACACGCACAAGTCTGTAGTTTCGTAGAATTCCGTATAACAGGTATTTTAACAGTTAAACATCTATATACTTATAATAAATCTGTAGAAGTGAAAATTCTCTACAATGAAAATATCAAAAAAATAAATGGCAAGGGGTGTTACTAGACCGACACCGAACCCAAAAGTTTTATTAAAAATTTTTTTGTCTGTCTGTCTGTCTGTTTGTTCAAGCATCACGCAAAAACTACCGGTTCGATTACGATGAAACTTGGTATAATTATTCTTTAATATCCTGGGCACCAAACTGGGTACTTTTTATCCCGGAAAAGTATCGTATCCTACGGTTGGGGGGTGTCAAAGTTTGTATGGAAGAATTTTAACGCGCTGTCCGATTAACTCGAAACTCAATATGTATACTTAAACCCAAAAAATAAGAATAACGTGTATCAGGATTTTTCGAAATTCAACCCCTAAGGGGGTAAAATAAGGGATGAAAGTATGTATGAAAAATCTTATTCCTTGAGGTAATAAACATGAAACTTCGCACGAATAGTTATCTAAATAAATTATAGAGTTTGTAGTTTTTTGTTTTTCTAAATTACCCCCCAAAGGGGGGTTGGGGTGTGTCATTGTTTGTACGGAAGAATTTTAACGCGCTGTCCGATTAACTCGAAACTCAATATTTATACTTAAAACCCATGGGGATGTATGGGCTAATTTCCGACACTCACGCGGGCGAAGCCGCGGGCAGCAGCTAGCTAGTACTAAATAAAATGATATTTTTATTTTTCAGCTGCCATTAGATGCATATATTGTCACCCCTGTTTCAAGATATGTGATTGGTCATAACCACAATACTATGTTGTAACTATTTGTCATAATCAGTCTGTAGGTGGACGACCAATGATCAACATTATAATAGCATTTAAACATGTATATTAAAGTAATTCTATTTTCAGGATGTGGCAACAATCTATGCCTGTCAGGCCTGTTGGACTCCAGCGAATCGTCCGTTAGTTCAGGATTCATCAAGGTGCTTACAAGAGAATGTGGCGCAAGCCATGCCTTCTAATTGTTCTATTTATATTGTCCATCTTTCCTACATATTTTTTTATATTTATGAATGTTAAAATAATTCAGTCGTTCAAATAATAGTTTTATTATTCAGTGTAATCCTCAACCCTTCACAAATAATATAAAGTCTTATTTTTGGTTTCCGAGCCACGTAGAGCCTAGGGTGGAGTCAATAGCTAACTGTAGCTGGTAATTGGGTTGACTCTACCAAGATTATGTTGCTGCGCTTCGAATCCAGAGTCTTGGGTGAGAAAAGGGTGGCAACGCATTAGCAATAACCCTGGTGTTATGGATGTCAACGGACGGTGGTGATTGCTTAACATCAGGTGACTCGTATTAGTGTTGGGTAACTCAGCACACGTGCTAGCACAGTTGTAGCTACTCACTTGGATGAAAAGAGTCACTCACTCTTTATATTTTGATGTGCTACCACACACCACACTACCACAGATTAGCTACATAGAACATTTGTAGTATTGATTGTGTTGTGAGTTTTGAACTAAATGAGTCAGTCGATCGAGTCATTCACTCTTTCTTTGATGAACATTGTTCACTGTTCATAGTTGCTAGCACAAACACACAACGACAACACTCGCGAGTCGGTACTCGTTGGCGAGTCGGGCACACTCGGCGATTTCCGTGAGTCACTGACACAGACACAGCACGTACGTGCTCACATGCCACCGCAGCCTCGCCTCATCCGTGGTAGCACAGTGTGCTAGCACACTTTGTCAAAAGAGTGCCTCGCACAATCCTCATTCTAAAAAGGTGTGCTACCCAACTCTAACTCGTATGCTCATTTGCACCCTTGATGGTATAAAAGAAAACCTAGCGCCTCAATGGCGTGTCGAATAGTAGAAAATCATTAGTAACTCGATAAACACAACGCCTAGCGCCATCTCATATCGAAAAGCAAAGTTATTTTTTCAAAACTTATCTTTATTTTTCTCAGTTTCCTCACCTTTTAGAGTTGTGAAACTTTTTTATCTGTAAAATATAGAATACAACAATTCTAGAAATAAAACAATATTTGCTGCACATTGATTTTAAAACCTAGGCAGGCGCCCCTAGCCCCACTGGTCATGTCCTTTCTAGGTTTCTTTACCGTTAACAGTACGGGGTTTATCCCTTTTATCCCCTGCTGTACCCAAGTCTGTTCGTCCTGGGGATGGTCGGGTACGCCAGGCTGGCAGTAAGAAAAGACGTCGCGCTGGTCAAGTACGTAGATTGCGTACTGTTAGGGTTGCTGCACCACCCGGAGGTGCTGGCAGCGCTGCGGCTGCGCGCACCGGACGAGTGCGTAGTTGCGCTCTGCCGCCCCGGCTAGGACTTACCTACTCAATTTACCCCTATGTCACGAGCCGCACGTATTATTAATGTTGTGACGGTATCGGAGGATATATTTGGGCAAAACCTGCCAAAATTCATTAAAATGGCACAAAAATTAATTAAATGTTGTCATGTTATGATAAGTAGGTATATAATTCCTTGTAATATTCGTTAGTTAGAAAATCATAACCCTGTCTTTGCTGACTCGCTGACTTGTAAAAACTGATTTTGCTTGGGTCTTTTCACACAGTATTGGTCACACACAGTATAGTTATGGTACATGTATAAAGATAATCCCGATGAAAAATGTTCACTAGGATTTGCTTTTAATTTATGTTTACTTAGCTTACGCTTTTTTATGTCTTCATTGTACTATTAACCTCATGTATAAACACACATGAGGTTCATAGTACATTTATTTATTTATATTTCATAGCACCTAATCATTATGAATGACCTGTGAAATTCCACATCTTTGTTTCATTAATTACAGTTCAGTTACTTATTTATAATTTTCTTACCTGTGCAAATCCGTAAGGATAAAGGTGCATATTCAGGTACGAGGCTAGCTTCTTTACTGTTGGACTTAAATACGCTGTGTCAAAATCCCTGCAATCACCACACATGCACTCATAATATAGTTTTATGTCAACTTTTTCTGGTGCCAGTGCTTGCATCTAAAACAATTAGGATTCGTTTAAGGATGTTCAGGTTAGTTTAGTTTGCATTAATATAAAGTATAAATAAAGAAATGCAACCTTATTTTCCTTAAAGTAAAAGTCTGCTTTAAAATTCTGCATCTGATTAACCCCACCATCTAGTAAGTTTGAAAATATGTCTGCAAACGAATAAAAATAAAATAAAAGACGGGCACTAACTATATTACATACCATGTAATTAAATGTTGCAGATTTACTTACCATAATCCTGAGTATTTACTGTAATAAATGTTAAACAAAATAAAGAAAATATAAGAGTTTTAAATAAAAACATTGTTATTCATGTAGTAGGTAATATCACGATTGAATGAAAGCAGTACCAATAGTCCTCAGGAGGCGACCCGAAGTACATTAAAGATAACGCGACGAACGGTAGCCATTTATGTTACGTTTCTTTACAGTCTATTGAGAACTCGTTCACACTACCTACAATTGTGTTTATTAATAAAATTTAAAAAAAACACAGTTTTTTCCACAAAAAACTGCGTTTCGAATTTTAGATAAAAATACAGGATAAAAATCTATAAACGATCATTGTGTTGGCAATACATAGGTAATTATTTTGGCAGTTATTGCTTTATTTTGTTTCTCTGTGACCGTTAAACGTAGCATTACAATTTATGATAGGTTTATGATAGCTTACTTACTACGTTCTATACTGTATTAATATTAGTAGGTATGTAGGGAACAACCACATTTTTATGTTTCACTTCCTTATTCTTTACGAGACCGTTTTATAAGTCCTTGCAACGGTTTCCAATTGGTGTTATAAAGGCATTGCTTGCCTGTATAACACCAATTGGAAACCGTTCCAAATCTTCTTTCTCGATCAAATTCTTGTCTCGATAAACAAAAACGTTATTACGTTTTTATCTTTTTGGTAACCGTGCAAAATACCAATTAAATTAAATGAGTTCACAACTAGAGTAATCGGAAGCTAGATTTCAATAGGAATGTATCAAACTATTATACATTGTAACACCGAATCAATTTTAACGCCTCCCCCATAAGACCTAGGCCAAATATGTTTTTATATTCGGATAACACATGATCTAAAGAGGTGCCGTAAATAATAAGAATTAAAAAGTATTGCATAAAATCTGCGAAATTTCGCGGGTATTCTGGTTTAAAAAGAAGAGAAAGAAAAATATTTATTTTAAATTTATGTAGGTAAGTATATTCTCTTATTGTATGTTTATGTTTGAATTAGTGAATTGTTTTTTTTAAATTTATTTATTTTATTTTCTCTGCTCTTTCCTATCGCAGGTATGCTGGAAGAGATTTATTTAGAAATAAGCATTGCTTTTGTACGTATTTTTCTTGGCTGTTTATATGTGTGTGCATAAATGGTTCAATTATAAAAGTAAAATAAAAACATTTTTAATTTTGATATTAATATTTATTTGAAAATTTCAAAATACTCCTATGCATTAGTATTGTCAGTGTTTTCATTTACTGTCGTATTGTCGTCTCCACATTGTATGTGGGTACGCCCAAATAGTCGTGACGAGTCAGATTAGTTTAACTATAACAACATTTTCCCTTGAAATCCTTTAAAACAAAACACACAGTTTAAAGAAAAGCTACAATTTACTTTTATTTTTCTTAGAATTACTTAAACTACTTGCGCACACTCTGGTGGTGGTGTCTTAAAGGCTGCGCACACGTCTTTCATGAAGTTGTTTCCTTCATTCTGTACTCCATTGATTAAGATGTAGGGAACGTATGGAAAGCCAACCTTTTTGCTTTCGTCTCCATAATATTTAAGGAGTGCATTTCCTCTATCCCCTTTTGCGCATTGCTTTATCCACTCTGGGTCTATGTTCATGGTCCTTCCGCACTGAAAAGAATTAATTTATGATGTGAGAAGTAGAGCATTCGGACTAATCAAGTGTTACACAACTCCATGCTCAACTTGATGAATGAAATACATAATTAGGACCTATGTATCGTCGTCTTCATAAGTAATTGATCAAATTATGGTATGAATTGAAAACATATTTTGCTCTCGAAAAAATTGGTTGGACACTCCTTCCTTGATTATGTAGCATCATATAACTTTCATCAATACAATTTTTAGTGTAATTTTTAACCGACTTCAAAGATAAGTTATTTTTTCATAATTTTGACATTCCAAGCTTACCTCATCAGCAGCGTCGTCGTTAGATCCTCTATCCTTTCTTGAGGATTCCATCATGCAGGAGTTGAAGAACACCGCTTTGGTCACATTACCCAGGTAGTCGATGGCACAAGCATGCAGCTTGTTGCCGTAGCACTCATCAGGACCATGCTGGCACTTGAACTCATACTCGCCGTTACCCTTGTCTATTGTCTGTGGAACAAAAGTAAAATAAAACATAGCTGATGTTTACCTTAAAATAACTGAAGTAGTCCAACCTGACAGAGATTATAGTAGAAAAGGTTGAAAAAATGCTTTGGTTTTCAAGGGGTTCGCACATCTCTGGATAGTAGATACATATATGGGGCACACTTTCACGCACTAGTGCAATAATGCATTGTGAACCTACAAGCGGCTAATGAGAGGTTATATAGTTACTGAAATCAGTGTACGTGCCAATCTCGAGAACAAAATAATTGGTCCTACGCGAATATTGTGTTGAACGATTTTGTGCAGAGTTACTGACATCGTTACTGACATAAAACCAAAAACTATTCAAAATATTAGGTAAAGAAAATATTGAAAAAAAAATCACGACTGCACCTAAAAAGTTCAAAACAAGCTCACTTTTCAAGCAGTCTGATGCAGTTGCTGGCAGTTATTTTTAGTTAAACCTCAGATTTGATGCTGCATTCGGGTTTTTACCTGACTGGAAGGTGTGTAATGTTTTTGGAGAGTAGTAGAGAGTAGCCTAAATGACTTGATGGATTTTGACATAATTATGAGGTGTCGTTAGATTCGCCTTAATTGTGGGAGTCACATAGGGTATATAATATTTATATATTTCACCTGCAAATACATAAAAGGGGAGGTGAATGTTTTTTTTAAATAAATTAAAACAATATTGGTTTCAAATAAAAGCTAATAATGAGTCAATTCCAAATATTTATATAATAAAACTAAAAAGATAGAAACGGTCTCCTCATGCCCTTTCTTTTGATACCCCATAAGGTCATTGTACTATTTCTTTTTCAAGGCATTTCATTAAAAAAAACAATATCACCACACGGGACTCACCCGAGTTGATAGACACCTCATGTATTAAAATCCAGCCAGCTGTTGGTGCTTGGATTGGATGCTTCGACGTTATAAAGAATCCCACATACAATAAGATACGCATGAAAATCATAACCCTGTCTTTGCTGATGCGCTGACGGATAAAAACTGGTTTTGGTCTTTTCTTTGGTCACACAGTAGGTATTGGTCACACACACAGTATAATTATGGTACATGAATAAAGATAATCCCGGTGAAAAATTTCACTAGGATTTGCTTTTAATTTATCTTTACCTAGCTTACGCTTTTTTATATGTGTCTTAATTGTACTATTAACCTCATTTAAAAACAGTCATGAAGTCCATGGTACATTTATTTATTTATATTTGATAGCACCTAATCATTATGAATGACCTGCTAAATTCCACATCTTTTGTTTCATTCAGTACCAACGTATTTACTTATAGTTGAGTTTCTATTATTGACCATTTTCTTACCTGTGCATTTCCGTAAGGATAAAGGTGCACATTCAGGTACGAGGCTAGCTTCTCCACTGGTCAAAATCCCTGCAATCACCACACCTGCACTCATAATATAGTTTTATGTCAACTTTTTCTGGTGCCAGTGCTCGCATCTAAAACAATTAGGATTCGTTTAAGGATGTTCAGGTTAGTTTGAATTCATAAAAAGTATAAATAAAGAAATGCAACCTTATTTTCCTTAAAGTAAAAGTCTGCTTTAAAATTCTGCATCTGATTAACCCCACCATCTAGTAAGTTTGAAAATATGTCTGCAAACGAATAAAAATAAAATAAAAGACGGGCACTAACTATATTACATACCATGTAATTAAATGTTGCAGATTTACTTACCATAATCCTGAGTATTTACTGTAATAAATGTTAAACAAAATAAAGAAAATATAAGAGTTTTAAATAAAAACATTGTTATTCATGTAGTAGGTAGTATCACGATTGAATGAAAGCAGTACCAATAGTCCTCAGGAGGCGACCCGAAGTACACTCACGATAACGCGACGAACGGTAGCCATTTATGTAACGATTCTTTACAGTCTATTGATAACTCGTTCACACTACCTATAATTATGTTTATTAAGTAAAATTTAAATAAAAACACAGTTTTTTCCACAAAAATCTGCGTTTCGAATTTTAGATAAAAATACAGGATAAAAATCTATAAACGATCATTGTGTTGGCAATACATAATTATTTTGGCAGTTATTGCTTTATTTTGTTTCTCTGTGACCGTTAAACGTAGCATTACAATTTATGATAGCTTTATGATAGCTTACTTACTACGTTCTATACTGTATTAATTTAATATTGGTAGGAATGTAGGGAACAATCACATTTTTATGTTTCACTTCCTTATTCTTTATGAGACCGTTTTATAAGTCCTTGCAACGGTTTCCAATTGGTGTTATAAAGGCAAGCAAACCCATCAAATTCTTGTCTCGATAAACAAAAACGTTATTACGTTTTTATCTTTTTGGTAACCGTGCAAAATACCAATTAAATTAAATGAGTTCACAACTTGAGTAATCGGAAGCTAGATTTCAATAGGAATGTATCAAACTATTATACATTGTAACACCGAATCAATTTTAACGCCTCCCCCATAAGACCTAGGCCAAATATTTTTTTATATTCGGATAGCACATGATCTAAAGAGGTGCCGTAAATAATAAGAATTAAAAAGTATTGCATAAAATCCGCGAAATTTCGCGGGTATTCTGGTTTAAAAAGAAGAGAAAGAAAGATATTTATTTTAGAAGTATTTATGTAGGTAAGTATATTCTCTTATTGTATGTTTATGTTTGAATTAGTGAATTGTTTTTTTTAATTAATTTATTTTGTTTTCTCTGCTCTTTCCTATCGCAGGTGTATGCTGGAAGAGATTTATTTAGAAATAAGCATTGCTTTTGTACGTATTTTTCTGTTCCTTTTATCTTGGCGGTTTATATGTGTGTGCATAAATGGTTAAATTATAAAAGTAAAATAAAAACATTTTTAATTTTGATATTAATATTTATTTGAAAATTTCAAAATACTCCTATGCATGTACCTATTGTCAGTGTTTTCATTTATTGTCGTATTGTCGTCTCCACATTGTATGTGGGTACGTCCAAATAGTCGTGACGAGAGACAGATTAGTTTAACTATAATAACGTTTTCCCTTGAAATCCTTTAAAACAAAACACACAGTTTAAAGAAAAGCTACAATTTACTTTTATTTTTCTTAGAATTACTTAAACTACTTGCGCACACTCTGGTGGTGGTGTCTTAAAGGCTGCGCACACGTCTTTCATGAAGTTGTTTCCTTCATTCTGTACTCCATTGATTAAGATGTAGGGAACGTATGGAAAGCCAACCTTTTTGCTTTCGTCTCCATAATATTTAAGGAGTGCATTTCCTCTATCCCCTTTTGCGCATTGCTTTATCCACTCTGGGTCTATGTTCATGGTCCTTCCGCACTGAAAAGAATTAATTTATGATGTGAGAAGTAGAGCATTCGGACTAATCCAGTGTTACACAACTCCATGCTCAACTTGATGAATGAAATACATAATTAGTACCTATGTATCGTCGTCTTCATAAGTAATTGATTAAATTATGGTATGAATTGAAAACATATTTTGCTCTCGAAAAAATTGGTTGGACACTCCTTCCTTGATTATGTAGCATCATATAACTTTCATCAATACAATTTTAAGTGTAATTTTTAACCGACTTCACAGATAAGTTATTTTTTCATAATTTTGACAATCCAAGCTTACCTCATCAGCAGCGTCGTCGTTAGATCCTCTATCCTTTCTTGAGGATTCCATCATGCAGGAGTTGAAGAACACCGCTTTGGTCACATTACCCAGGTAGTCGATGGCACAAGCATGCAGCTTGTTGCCGTAGCACTCATCAGGACCATGCTGACACTTGAACTCATACTCGCCGTTACCCTTGTCTATTGTCTGTGGAACAAAAGTAAAATAAAACATAGCTGATAGAGATTTTTACCTTAAAATAACTGAAGTAGTCCAACCTGACAGAGATTATAGTAGAAAAGGTTGAAAAAATGCTTTGGTTTTTAAGAGGTTCGCACATCTCTGGATATAGTAGATACACTAGATACATATATGGGGCACACTTTCACGCACTAGTGCAATAATGCATTGTGAACCTACAAGCGGCTAATGAGAGGTTATATAGTTACTGAAATCAGTGTACGTGCCAATCTCGAGAACAAAATAATTGGTCCTACGCGAATATTGTGTTGAACGATTTTGTGCAGAGTTACTGACATCGTTACTGACATAAAACCAAAAACTATTCAAAATAGGTAAAGAAAATATTGAAAAAAAAATCACGACTGCACCTAAAAAGTTCAAAACAAGCTCACTTTTCAAGCAGTCTGATGCAGTTGCTGGCAGTTATTTTTAGTTAAACCTCAGATTTGATGCTGCATTCGGGTTTTTACCTGACTGCCCCAGAAGGTGTGTAATGTTTTTGGAGAGTAGTAGAGAGTAGCCTAAACGACTTGATGGATTTTGACATAATTATGAGGTGTCGTTAGATTCGCCTTAATTGTGGGAGTCACATAGGGTATATAATATTTATATATTTCATCTGCAAATACATAAAAGGGGAGGTGAATGTTTTTTTAAATAAATTACAACAATATTGGTTTCAAATAAAAGCTAATAATGAGTCAATTCCAAATATTTATATTAATAAAACTAAAAAGCTTCAAAGGTAAGGTCATGGTACTATTTCTTTTTCAACGCATTAAAAAAATCAATATCACCACGCGGGACTCAGCCGAGTTGATACACACCTCATGTATTAAAATCCAGCCAGCTGTTGGTGCTTGGATTGGATGCTTCGAGGTTAAAAAGAACATACAATAAGATACGCATGAAAATCATAACCCTGTCTTTGCTGACGCGCTGACGGGTAAAAACTGGTTTTGGTCTTTTCTTTGGTCACACAGTATTGGTCACACACACACAGTATAATTATGGTACATGAATAAAGACAATCCCGGTGAAAAATGCTCACTAGGATTTGCTTTTAATTTATCTTTACTTAGCTTACGCTTTTCTATATGTGTCTTCATTGTACTATTAACCTCATTTAAAAACACACATGAGGTCCATGATACATTTATTTATTTATATTTGATAGCACCTAATCATTATGAATGATCTGCGAAATTCCACATCTTTGTTTCATTCAGTACCAACGTATTTACTTATAGTTGAGTTACTATTATTTATCATTGTCTTACCTGTGCATTTCCGTAAGGATAAAGGTGCACATTCAGGTACGAGGCTAGCTTCTCCACTGTTGGTCTTAAATACGCTGTGTCAAAATCCCTGCAATCACCACACCTGCACTCATAATATAGTTTTATGTCAACTTTTTCTGGTGCCAGTGCTTGCATCTAAAACAATTAGGATTCGTTTAAGGATGTTCAGGTTAGTTTGTATTCATAAAAAGTATAAATAAAGAAATGCAAACCTTATTTTCCTTAAAGTAAAAGTCTGCTTTAAAATTCTGCATCGGATTAACCCCACCATCTAGTAAGTTTGAAAATATGTCTGCAAACGAATAAAAATAAAATAAAAGAAGGGCACTATATTACATACCATGTAATTAAATGTTGCGGATTTACTTACCATAATCCTGAGAATTTACAGTAATACATGTTAAACAAAATAAAGAAAATATAAGAGTTTTAAATGAAAACATTGTTATTGAACACGATTGAATGAAAGCAGTACCAATAGTCCTCAGGAGGCGACCCGAAGTACACTAACGATAACGCGATGAACGGTAGCCATTTATGTTACGTTTCTATACAGTCTATTGAGAACTCGTTCACACTACCTATAATTGTGTTTATTAAGTAAAATTAAAAAAAAAACACAGTTTTTTCCACATAAATCTGCAGTTCGAATTTTCGATAAAAATACAGGATAAAAATCTATAAACGATCATTGTGTTGGCAATACATAATTATTGTGGCAGTTATTGCTTTATTTTGTTTCTCTGTGACCGTTAAAAGTAGCATTACAATAATTTATGATAGGTTTATGATAGCTTACTTACTACGTTCTATACTGTATTAATATTGGTAGGAATGTAGGGAACAACCACATTTTTATATTTCACTTCCTTATTCTTTATGAGACCGTTTTATAAGTCCTTGCAACGGTTTCCAATTGGTGTTATAAAGGCAAGCAAACCCATCAAATTCTCGATAAACAAAAACGTTATTACGTTTTTATCTTTTTGGTAACTGTGCAATATACCAATTAAATTAAATAAGTTCACAACTAGTGTAATCGGAAGCTAGATTTCAATAGGAATGTATCAAACTATTATACATTGTAACAGCGAATCAATTTTAACGCCTCCCCCATAAGACCTAGGCCAAATATTTTTTTATATTCGGATAGCACATGATCTAAAGAGGTGCCGTAAATAATAAGAATTAAAAAGTATTGCATAAAATCTGCGAAATTTCGCGGGTATTCTGGTTTAAAAAGAAGAGAAAGAAAAATATTTATTTTAAATTTATGTAGGTAAGTATATTCTCTTATTGTATGTTTATGTTTGAATTAGTGAATTGTTTTTTTTAAATTTATTTATTTTATTTTCTCTGCTCTGTACTATCGCAGGTATGCTGGAAGAGATTTATTTAGAAATAAGCATTGCCTTTATACGTATTTTTCTGTTCCTTTCTGTTTATATGTGTGTGCATAAATGGTTAAATTATAAAATTAAAATAAAAACATTTTTAATTTTGATATTAATATTTATTTGAAAGTTTCAAAATACTCCTATGCATTAGTATTGTCAGTGTTTTCATTTACGGTCGTATTGTCGTCTCCACATTGTATGTGGGTACGCCCAAATAGTCGTGACGAGTCAGATTAGTTTAACTATAATAACGTTTTCCCTTGAAATCCTTTAAAACAAAACACACAGTTTAAAGAAAAGCTACAATTTACTTTTATTTTTCTTAGAATTACTTAAACTACTTGCGCACACTCTGGTGGTGGTGTCTTAAAGGCTGTGCACACGTCTTTCATGAAGTTGTTTCCTTCATTCTGTACTCCATTGATTAAGATGTAGGGAACGTATGGAAAGCCAACCTTTTTGCTTTCGTCTCCATAATATTTAAGGAGTGCATTTCCTCTATCCCCTTTTGCGCATTGCTTTATCCACTCTGGGTCTATGTTCATGGTCCTTCCGCACTGAAAATAATTAATTTATGATGTGAGAAGTAGAGCATTCGGACTAATCAAGTGTTACACAACTCCATGCTCAACTTGATGAATAAAATACATAATTAGTACCTATGTATCGTCGTCTTCTTAAGTAATTGATCAAATTATGGTATGAATTGAAAACATATTTTGCTCTCGAAAAAATTGGTTGGACACTCCTTCCTTGATTATGTAGCATCATATAACTTTCATCTATACAATTTTTAGTGTAATTTTTAACCGACTTCAAAGATAAGTTATTTTTTCATAATTTTGACAATCCAAGCTTACCTCATCAGCAGCGTCGTCGTTAGATCCTCTATCCTTTCTTGAGGATTCCATCATGCAGGAGTTGAAGAACACCGCTTTGGTCACATTACCCAGGTAGTCGATGGCACAAGCATGCAGCTTGTTGCCGTAGCACTCATCAGGACCATGCTGGCACTTGAACTCATACTCGCCGTTACCCTTGTCTATTGTCTGTGGAACAAAAGTAAAATAAAACATAGCTGATGTTTACCTTAAAATAACTGAAGTAGTCCAACCTGACAGAGATTATAGTAGAAAAGGTTGAAAAAATGCTTTGGTTTTCAAGGGGTTCGCACATCTCTGGATAGTAGATACATATATGGGGCACACTTTCACGCACTAGTGCAATAATGCATTGTGAACCTACAAGCGGCTAATAAGAGGTTATAGAGGTACTGAAATCAGTGCACGTGCCAATCTCGAGAACAAAATAATTGGTCCTACGCGAATATTGTGTTGAACGAGTTTGTGCAGAGTTAGGTAAGGAATATCGTTACTGACATAAAACCAAAAACTATTCAAAATATTAGGTAAAGAATATATTGAAAAAAAAAATCACGACTGCACCTAAAAAGTTCAAAACAAGCTCACTTTTCAAGCAGTCTGATGCAGTTGCTGGCAGTTATTTTTATGTAAACCTCAGATTTGATGCTGCATTCGGGTTTTTACCTGACTGCCCCAGAAGGTGTGTAATGTTTTTGGAGAGTAGAGTAGCCTAAACGACTTGATGGATTTTAATATATGAGGTGTCGTTAGATTCGTTACTTATTATTATATATACTTATTTATCATTTTCTTACCTGTGCATTTCCGTAAGGATAAAGGTGCACATTCAGGTTCGAGGCTAGCTTCTCCACTGTTGGTCTTAAATACGTTGTGTCAAAATTCCTGCAAGCACCACACATGCACTCATAATATAGTTTTATGTCAACTTTTTCTGGTGCCAGTGCTTGCATCTAAAACAATTAGGATTCGTTTAAGGATGTTCAGGTTAGTTTGCATTAATAAAAAGTGTAAATAATTAAATGCAAACCTTATTTTCCATAAAGTAAAAGTCTGTTTGAAAATTCTGCATCGGATTAACTCCACCATCTAGTAAGTTTGAAAATATGTCTGCAAACGAATAAAAATAAAATAAAAGAAGGGCACTATATTACATACCATGTAATTAAACTTTGCAGATTTACTCACCATAATCCTGAGTATTTACTGTAATAAATGTTAAACAAAATAAAGAAAATATAAGAGTTTTAAATAAAAACATTGTTATTCATGTAGATTGAATGAAAGCAGTAGGTACCAACTAGTCCTCAGGAGGCGACCCGAAGTACACTAACGATAACGCGACGAACGGTAGCCATTTATGTTACGTTTCTTTACAGTCTATTGAGAACTCGTTCACACTTTAATTGTGTTTATTATGTAAAATTAAAAAAAAACACAGTTTTTTCCACAAAAACCTGCGTTTCGAATTTTAGATAAAAACACAGGATAAAAATCTATAAACAATGATTGTGTTGGCAATACATAATTATTTTGGCAGTTATTGCTTTATTTTGTCTGTGAACGTTAAACGTAGCATTTACAACTTATGATGGGTACTTACAACGTTATAAACTTTATTGATATTGGTAGGTAGGTATGTAGGTAACAAGGTAACAACCATATTTATTATATTTCCTTATTTTTTATGAGACCGTTTTATAAGTCCCTGAGTGCACTATAGGTAAGGAAACCCATCAAATTGTTGTCTCGATAATATCAAAAACGTTACTACGTTTTTATCTTTTTGGTAACCGTGCATTATACAAATTAAATTAAATAAGTTCACAACGAGTGAAATCGGAAGCTAGATTTCAATAGAAATGTATCAAATATATGTGCCATTAAGCATGAACTTCGCGCAAGATACTGTAGTCACGTTATCGTCTCGTCAAATGGCTGTGACTGTGTTTTGGTTCTCATAATATTTCCTTTTTGATAGATTACAAACAAAAAAGAATAAAAATAAAAAAAACAACCTTAAAAAAAAACTCATTCAAGAACATAGGTAAGTACCGAAAAAAAGACTGTTTACAAATTAGTCTATAATTTTCGCTGTATTAAAACTACTTAACTAATTAAGTTGTGGAAGGCACCTTTACAAATCCTTGGAATATTGAATGATATTTATTTATAATAGGAATTTTACTTGGCAGTTACTAGGATAACATTCCACACCGATAAAATCATGTAAAAAAATATTACAAAAATTTTGTAGCACATTTTGTACATTGCGAGTAGGTCGCAATGTACAAAATGTGCTACAAAAATGTTGTACAACACCATAAAATTATCTACCTACGTTATGAAATAAAACTTTTAATTTTCCTAGACTTAACGAAGGATATAAGAATAATGATTGTAAGCGGAAGGATTAAATTTTCACGTAGTTATCAGACGGGAGGTTCTGTTGCAATTAGTCGAGTGTTTGCACTCCGGGATCACCGACAACTGCTCTCGTTCGTATTTTATTTGATGAACGAACGATGCCCTCCGCTGTTCGTTTGCACAACAGGCACATTTTCATCTCGCTGCCCAGAGCCGACATTTTCATCCCTAAAACAGAACACCTGCAATGACGCTCGCTGATGGAAAACATGCAAAAAATATTTTTTTCTATTTTATCATATACTCCTGCTATCTAATTGCGTAGCACATTTTCGTAAACGATTAAAACTAGTCTGTTTCATATTGACTGTTCAACAACATTCATTGCATTATTTACGTTGATAATCAGTTTTTTTTTTTTCGAACTTATGTAGCAATGGATTAGCAATATGTTTCTAAACGATTCAGATTGTGATTAATCATGTATTATGCAATTAGGGTGCTGGTAGGTATCGTAGCTACTACATTATTCATAATTAGTTTGGTAATTAACTTAAAGCCGTCTTGAATATCAAACACTGGCAAACACATACATACAGATATAATTCAATACAGGCTTGAATTTACGAGCAGCAAATACGAAAACTGTCAAGAAAGTAATTAATTTCAAAACTGCATCCGTCGAAACGAACAGACAAACTTACAAATTATTTGTGTTGCCAAAAAAGAAACAGCTTACGTAGTGTGGTAGATAAATGTGAAGGTATAAGAAGTTTCATCGCCATATGAGCGTCTGAAGGGCAGACGGGAGTGCGGGAGTGCAGTCTGCAGTCTGCCACAATAGCTTCGTGGGCTCACGGCTAGCTGTCGGGTCTTTGTTACCTCACATATTACTTTTTGCTACGTACTTTAGAGAAAATTGAATTGTAACATAGTTTCACGAACAGATGAATATACTGCATACCTGCCGTACACACAAAGACATCGAGATGGTCTTGATGAACGGTATGTTACGCTATTTATCTTTAGGAAGGGGTAGGTAGATCCAATACTTAAAACTTAAATTCAAAGCATTTATTTCAATTAAACCATTTACAGGAACTTTAGAATTGTCAAAGGAGTCAGTTAGTTAGTCTTTTTGCTTTGGTTTCGTCTTATTATAATAGTAAGTATAAATGTTGTCGTCTGATAGTTTGTTAAGATTTTTTGTTTGTTAAGAACGAATGTTCTCCAAGACGGATCTACTCTTTTCTTTATTTTAGCGCGTTTTACTGCTGTTAATTGTTTATGACTTCATATGATCTACCCAATATAATGTCTGGACTTTAAAAGAGACTGTGTCCTCTGAGTTTGTTTCGGCCTTTCTTCTCAGAGTAGTCAGATAGTAAACGCCGACCTCATCTAGTACTTAAAATATTATTGACGTGTTAAAGTGTTTGCACAAACCTATTTATAGAAAATAAAATAATCATCATTATCTGATTAACATCATCATTGTGAAAGAAGTATCGCTGAATCAACTTTATTATGTAGAGATGTTGCTTATGCAACGAATAAATAAGAAATTATATGTCATTAAATAGCGTTGGAGGCCTCAAAGGTGGACCGATGACCTTGTAGAGGCCGCAGGAATCTGCTGGATGCGGGAAGCACAGAACCTGTCGATGTGACGGTGCTTGGGGGAGGCCTATGTCCAGCAGTGACCGTCTTTCTGCTGAAATGATGATGATCATGATGACTTTATCGAAGTTGTTCACAAGATTCAACTGGTTCCTTTTTCCTATGCAATATAATAAAAATGAAATGCTCAAATGCTGTTCGTTTGTAAGCGCATCTCTTGAGAATGGTTGGACCCATTTGGCAATCATGTTCGTAATAGTCCGAATTAGGTAAAATTGGAAATCGGGAAAAACCGAACGTCCTTTTTTGTAAGGGATTGTTAAATTAGGATAGGACAACGTCTGTCGGGTCAGATAGTAATTTATACAATCTCCTTTCATAAAACTGATAGTAACATTAAACAGCAAACAGAACAAAATCCAGGCGCGATATAGGTAGTTGTCGCTTCAATAATTGTTCAGAGGGTGATAAAAGTCCGTCGTCGGCGGCGCCCCGACCTCGTCTGCCGCCGCACCTGCCTCACTTTCTATTTGCCTTTAATAAGATTTCTCTCCAGACCCTCCACGCTGATTACAAACAGGCTAATAACATCATTTTAACATCTTACTATGTGCATATAAATGCAGATTTACGTTCCTTAATTGAAAGACTATGTCGGCTAAAAAGTTAGCAGTTCAAGAAAATGTTTTTTTTTGTAAAGGAGAAAATACATTTCAGTTTACTTAACTGAGTTCGTCGAACACGATGTTCTTGCCAAACCACTACAGTAAAGAATACAGATTATGAGTAAACTGGAAATTCTGGTAGATAGGTAGGTACCTATTTATAAGTAAAACGTTTAAGCAGGAGTGCAGTTTTCAATGCCTAGTACTTACTTACTAATTATTTTGATTATTTCACAGGTCTGCTATCCGTGATCGTCAATTAATAGCCTGCAATTTTTAAATCGCATATTTCATAATAATCCAGCCGATGGTCTATGCGAAGTGGTTGCCAAGTTTTCAAATCGTATATTTTACTCGGAACGCGGGAGGTTTCAGTGAGCTCCTAGATCCCAGCACGGCGCTGGCGATTCAACAAGTTCAACTTAATAAAAACTCAGTCCGTTCGAAGCCATCGTCTATCAAAAGCTTTATATTTCTTTCCACCTCAATTTCAAATCCTAAGAATTTTCATTTGAACTAGAACTATAAATGGTGGAATTCGAATTCGTAGAGTTTGTTTACCTACATTGCAGTGAACTTCTCCTTTTTCTTGATAAATCGTTAAGGCCTTTTTATGTAACAGTCTGCACCGGCATCCTAATTGCGTAATACACGATCAATCACAAACTGAATCGTTTTGAAACAGATTGCTAATCAAGTGAGCCGTTAAGTTCTAAAAAAAAATCTGCTCAACAACGTACCTAATTATCGCAATGAATGTTGTCAAACTGTCAAATGAAACAGAATCGTTTACGAAAATGTGTTACTCATGCAGATGGTCGTGATCTGCACAGTAGTAGTAGGCGAGTTTTCCTTTTAAAATGTAGTTTTAAAGATTTCCCGTATTAACATGAAAAGGCGAAAAAAGGGGAAAAAGAGGGCATTGATAAAATAATACATAGTGAAAAGTTCGTCAGGCACAGGCAGGTGGTCGGCGCTCGCTGCCGCTTATATAACTGCACTGAAATGAAAAATTGAAGTGAATGTTGTTGCACTGAAAGTCGACTCACTTCAATACGTAGCTATATTTCTGAGAGGCAGAGTTATTATCGTTTTTCTGCTGAACGCAGTTTGGAGTGATCTCGGAGTTACAAAAATGAAACAATATAAAACGTAATTGCTCGTTATTTGCGCATCTAGACTTTTCCCTGTATAGGTGGTCAAAACGAGGTACTTACAACAGATAATGGCTCCTACCTATAACAATTTAAGTTGTAAGTGATAATAATTATAACCCAGTGTATTTTTACGCTTTACCCAGGTTTCCAGCAGGTGATGGTTCCCACGCTATCCTGACATTAATGTCTCGTCGGGAGGGGTTCCCTATCCACATTAAATATTAATACGGATAGCTGGCTACCTTCGTGTGATACCTAAATTTAGATTAACTAAAACTAGCAAGTCATTCCTTATAAACAGTATTCGATTTTATAACAAGTTGCCAAAGTCGGTTACAGAACTTAACGATGGAAAGTTCAAAACCCACATAAAACGTGTCCTTATCAAAAAAGCATATTACAAGATTAAAGACTACGTTGACGACAAGGAAGTTTGGCAATAATTCCTTCTGCACATGTGGCCTCCCTGGTACCTCATTAACGGCATAATTATGTAAAGGTCTATTAACTGCTCCCAAATTACGATATGTAGGTATTTTATTTTACTTTTTTATTTAGGTACTACTTGACATGTAGTTTCTTTATTTGACATGTATGCCTACAATTCAAATTTCAACTTACAGTAGAGACTTGTGGAATACGGGGTTCTCACTCGGATTGGTTAAAGTTGTAGTGACAACCATTTGGGTTAAATAGGTTCTTAATAAATTTTTTCGACCTTTATATAGATTCCTTTATATTTTGTGAATGTGAGAACGTTGTAGGCACAACAGACTGTCGATTTGCAGACTATTTTCTAATTTTTTAATTTTTTTTTAAGTATCTTGTTGACAGGCCTACGCTGTCCTCTCATACCTATTCAAACTGTACATTTAAAGCATTGTAAAACCCATTTATTTTTAAAAGAGTAACCGTGGAGTTTCTTGCCGGCTCTTCTCCATAGGAAACGACCAATTGGAACCGTGCACCTAGATTCTGACGTTTCATAAGTGCCCTTGTAGGTTTATATGAAATAAAATATTTTGATTTGATTTGATTTGATTGGCGGAGGTACGCACACAATATGCCTACTGTATATTTTTACTCCAGTGTCGAAAGGTAGACCATTTCTCGCACGTTTTTTATGTATATAAATGTGAAAAGTTGCCTATGTACATTTTTTATGTTTTCCATGCATTTTTTAAAATTTTCTTTTGTTTTTACTGAATTATTAACATGATCCAAAAATCCAAATGTCATGTCATTACGGTAAAAAAGTTTAATGAAGGGGTTCAAATATCCGTAAAAAGTATAAGTAGGTAGTGGTACCAATTGTTTGGTAACGAGCACGAGGTTAATACTAACGGGTACAAACTATAAAGCGGAATAAAATGCTGTAACCTTCTGCTGAAGCGTTAGTAATCGATTAAGTATTATACAATTTAATGCTGCATTACATTGTTACAAGTAATATTGTTGGATTTCATTCTATTGATCAGGAATAATGTTAATGGATTATTTTAATAACGCGCGGCTTTTAAAATAGGCTAGCATAGTTTTCGCTCGGCCCCATTTCATTCCGTTCTGAGTCAGCACAAACAGTGCTCTCCCGGCCTTTGTTTCAACCGTTACTATCGGACTCATTTATGACCCTTATCTTTCGCTACAGGAATAGGTAGCTCCACTACACAATCTTTTTATTTCTCTCTCTATTGGCATTGTGCTACGTATCTTCATGTTATTTATACCATTTCGTAGAACACCACTGAATCGTGTCCAGTAGATACCTACTTACACATGTAATTGATCAGATGTTTTTTCAATGGATGTGTATCATGCATTTTATTGATAAAAAGAAGATTCTAATCTTTAATCTGCATGTTTGCGTATTTACATTAGTTAGGTACCTAGTATTCTTTGCAGAGAATTTACTTGGTTTTAGATTCTTAGTGCGGATTTCACCAATGAAACTGAACGCGATCAGCGCGTCTAAAACGCGTTCAATAGCTGTCAGTGTCAATATTCCATAACAATTTTGAAACTGACACCTCTTGAACGTCGTTTAGATGTGATGATTGCGTTCAAGTCCGTTCAACTTCATTTTTAGAGAACTGTAGTAAAAAGTAGGGTTGATGAGGAAGTGGTTATGAGGAAGAGGATGCGGAAGAGGAAGATAGAACGTCCTGTGATTTCAAATTGAAATTTTTAATAAAAGAAAGATTGCGAATGGGCCCCTTTAATATTTAGAAAGAAAAAAAAACAATTCAATAGTCAAAACTCACAATAGGGGGTTGAATTTAATTAAAAATAACTTTGAAGCTGTTTCTCCAGATAGATGGTTTCGTAATTCGTAAACAGCGCCACTGAAAAGGCGCTCACTAGGGACATGATGGAGGGTTTTTTAATGCTGTATCCTTTTGTTCATACTCGGCATATTCTACTTCATAACGTGACTTGAGATGACTTCTTAACCCCGAAGTCCCGCGACCTTTCCTTGAATATGTTTGGTCACATATTTTACATCTAACAGTATCAACGTCCACTTCACTAAAATACGTCCGTATAGCAGTAGATTTCGGCTTCATCTCAAAAACTTTTTAACTATCTAATGCAGCGAGCAAAAGACGGAGATTACATTTATTTACATTGAATACTTCAACAACACTTCCTCTTAAATTCCTCTTAATGAATGAGGATGTGGAAGAGGAAGAGGAATATTTTATGCCAGATTTTGGGGATGTAGAAGAGGATGAGGAATCGCTAAAAAATGAGGAACTTCCGCATTATGACGATGAGGAACCTAGTAAAAAGGTAAGCACAAACAAATTATGGCTGTACTAGTCTATATTTATTATTATGTGTAGGCTCATAGTAACACCTCACAGTAATGAGCATCGTAAGAATCGTAACCCATTTAAAAAGAAAAAAAATCTATTCATTTCAGGTGGGTACAACAATTTCAGAAATATCAAATCAGAACAAATCTCCGTGATATTAAACGAGAGCGAGTAAATATAAAATGCGCTTCTGCCAACCTATCCACTAATGAGATTTATTTTCAATTAGAAGCGGCCGCGGCCCGAGCGCGCCGATCGCAGCCGCCTCTAACGACATGATTTACATCCAGTCTTATTTACACCCACAGCCCACTGTGCACCCGGATAATGAATCGGAAACAGAAATTCGACGTGATGAATATACGAGTAAACAGCATGTACTTCCAGTTCCCTGATACCCCAGTGCGATACATTTCAATTTACGTCTGACACTTAAAACCAACTTCTACATCTTGAACCTAATGAACGATTGATACAGGAATTATTTCTAAAGTCTGCTATCATTGACTGTGTATTCCATATTATTTTATGCGCCTAAACGGTATTGTGCGAATGCCGATCACGTATGAGGAGAACGCTTTATCTGAGCCATTCATGACGTGCCAAGTAGGGATTTCTGGATTAGATTAACATTCTTATTCAAGGGCTATCAGAGTTAACTCGATGTGTGGGAGATTCTACAAAACAACAATAAGTAAAATGTGCAAATTCGACGCATCTACAGACTGCTAAGATTATCATCTGCCTAGCCTTTTCCCACCTAAGTTGGGGTCGGCTTTAAGTCTAAACGGATGCGGCTAAATACCAGTATTTTACATGGAGCGACTGCCTTTCATAACTTCACCAACCAGTTACTGGGTAACTTGATACCTCTTGGTAAGACTAGTTGCCAGATATATGAATGACAGACGGGACCAACGGCTTAACGTGCTTTCCGAGGCATGGAGGGGTCTCGGTATGTAAAGATGGTAACCCATCCACGGACCAACGTCCGTCGGTAAGCGTAGCTTAACCTAATCGACTGACATGTGCGGTTATTATTGCTCACTCTCAGCCACGAGCCTCTGAGATAATGATATAAATAAAAACTAGGTTTTAAGACTCGTATAATACCTATAAAAGTACAACTTTATTCGATCTGTATTCCGCAGAAATGTCAATTTGACGCCAATCATATCGGCGGTCTGGTAAAACAATTTACATAGAAATTCCCTTAGAGTCTGTACTCAGAGCTGACTGATTACATTTGGGAATGCCTGTGGTAGAACCGAGACATTGGTATTTGTTCGTCTATGTAGATTAGACGTGTACCTACAGCTGTAGGTACATTCTGTGTTACTGCCAGTATATTCAGCACCTACTATTTTAATTCCATTCTATTAAATTAGTTTTAATTGACACTAACAATAATCTTTATTTACAATAATACAAGCCACGTTGGATGGCAATGCTGATTCTTTAGGCTAACAAGTTAAAATTAAAAATGTAAATAATCCCCGACACAAACAAAAACCTCTAAATAGAAAAAAAACACCTAGTCCATCATTAGACCCTGTCCACGATCTATCTATACCTAACCTATTCATTAAGACCATTCCAATGAGCCCAAACACGATACCGATGCTGTAAGTTAGTGGAGGAGTAGGGTATCCTGCGAATTCCAGGTGATGCTGCAGTATCAGTTCAAGGTTACTATGTTCTTCTAATATCATTGATGTAACAGAATACTAAATTTCGAATCAATCAAACCTGTGGAACATGCGCACGCACATCCATTCATCAACTAGAAAAGGGCTGATAATCTTCAAATGGCTGAACCGATTCTCTTGAATCGTAGCCAAAAACACTCTCGATCAAGACACCTTTCAAAACAAAAAAATAATCATCAAAATCAGTTCAGCCGTTTGGGAGCTACGAGGGAACAACTGATACACAGATACACACGTTAAACTTATAACAACTCTCTGTTTCCGTCGGGGGTTTAAAATAGGTCTAATGCAGCACCTATTTGTTTAATCTGTAAACCTGATTTGGTCTCCGTACGTCGTATTCGGGTGACCACTGAAAATCAGCGCTGTGCTGGTGGGTCATAGCGCAGCATCAAGTTGAGTCAGTCACTAAAGCTTTCTTGTCACAGACACAAAGTGCTGCTGCTGACTATTTCTGTTCTGTGCTCGTGATAATATATATATATATATAATTAGGTGTATATATTACATTCATAGTTTAGGTATTAAATCCATATATTGAAATAAATATTTATCTCTTGAATTCTCGCTATTGCACCTACCACTGTTTGTCTCTGCATCACCCAAAGGTTGACTGGTAGAAAATGCCTAAGGCATTAAGTCCGCCTCTGTACATTTGTGTGCTTGAAGTATTAAATAAATAAATAATCCGTATTTCCGTGGCAAATAAACCAATTTTTCTTTATTTCTTTCTTCAGCATCTGTGTTTCATGTTGCTTCTGCGTTCACACTTATACTTCCAGAATATGTAATAAATACAACGCTAGCGAGCTGAATCTATGTTGACGTTGATGAAATATGTATTAGTTTATTATTACGAGGGAGCAACAACATTTTTTCGGGAATTTACTGCTCGTGGCTGATATGAAGGCAATATTTGCTATCTGTGTGGGGCGCTGAGATTGCACGACTTTTATTGGAATATACACAAGAACCTACCGACACCCTTATCGTAAGAATTTGTGAACATACATACGATTTGCGTAAATGGTGAAATTGATATTTGTTAGGTCACCTAGCTTCGGTTTGTGATTCTTAAACGTTTTAATTCACGAAGAAATCAGTGTTTTTTCCTGTCGCATTTCTGTCAAACTCACTCTCATTTCATTCATTTTGACACTTCTGACACACAATCAGTGACTACAATTAATTGTCATGGGAACACTACTTAATAATGTGTGAGCTTATGCACGGTGAGGGCAAATCTAGCGATTTAAATCTTTGGGGGGGTTTGACTTAATGTCACATACTGGTGATAATGACAGATTTTCATGGCGGTCGTTTTATTATGACGGAACCGCTTTCCTTGTAAAGCAAAGCTAAAGTGTTTGTGTTCGGTTATGATCAGAAGTAGCGATTGTAAATAATGATAAAACCTTGAAGTAATTTTCTTAAATAAGCTATAAACTAACTTTCCGAAGCGGTGAGCAATTAATTAGGTAAAATCCTATTTTATTACTACTCGTATTAATTACGCCATGTTGTTACAGCCTCTTTTTGTATTTCATTTTTATTATTCTTAAATAAGTTTAAATATTTTACATCTTTTTTTTGTTTTTACTGACGATATGTGGCATCTAATGTATTCACAAAAACCAAATAAGTATTTTATAATATTTCAATATTTTGTTTGTTACACGCAGACAAGAAATTGTGTGAATTATTCAAATCGAAGGCTGCCTTGACGAAAAACCCTAATTAAATATTCATTCATTTAAAATTTTCAACAGGCTAGGTACGTTTTTCAGCTAGGAAGTTTTCCCCTGTTACAGTTATACGTAGATATTGTCGGGAGCACTTGAATTTTTCATGAGTTATCAAAGGCCCGGGGCTATATAGTACACCTCGGCAGTCTGTCGTCTCGCCAAGCAACGAGTAAAAAAGAAATTGTCTCTGTTTTACTTATGACTATTTTCACCCCCCAGAAGGAAGGGTGTGCGTAACTAACACAAAGAAATGTTTATGCGTACAAATGAAAGAGGTCGATGCACCGAACACTTTTCAGGAACACTGTGAACATGCATTTTAGTTGATGAGATCGTTATTGTTGTATTTTAAAATGATGATATAATTATATCGGTTTTGTTCAAAAACACACTTTTACATGTCAAAAATAAGTTATATTTTAAAATTAGATGAGTTCGGTGTTTTCTATCCCACTACTTTACTCTTAGAAGACCGAACAGCAAATGTGTAGCTTTCTATCAGTGAAATATTTTTGTAATCGGGTCAGTAGTTCTGGAGATTACCCCTACAAACAAACTTACAAACAAATGTTACCTCTTTATTGTATTATTTCAGTATAGACATACTCGAGCAACTTACCTAAATACCTACCTACTTATAAGGCTATATGGTATACCCATAAAAATTGGCTTTAAAAAAACCTGCGACACCGGTAGCAGCCTCCCCTAGGATTCAATTTCCCTGCCGTAATACTAAACATACATTTACGTAATTTGTTCACATCACTTACTCATGAGCTCAGAAAGTATTTAAATTGCCGTTTGATAAATAACATGGGTTTTCCTCTGCATTATGGTTGTTTCCCTTCCCCTAAGGTACGTTACATTTGCGTTTGTGAAGATTATTAGCAGGCATTATTTTTATTGTTACTCTGTATTGATCTGATGAATGAAAATTTTACCTAAAACTGTATCAATATTACAGAGGAAAACTCGGAAGTAGGTACCTATGTTGATCGAAAGTAAAATATAAATTATAATTGCATTTAAATGTAACTTTTTACTGATGTTATTTTTTTTTCAATATAAGTGCGTATTACGAAGTAAGTTAACATATTTCTCTGACTCATTGTTTTAGGCCGACCGCGGCGGAGCCTGCGGCCTGTTATTTTACTTAAAAAAAATGTGTTATTATGTGTTTCTATCGGAGTAATCAATTGTTGGTGTACCTAATAAAATAATAAATAAATAAAAAAGTTGTCGATTGAGCTGGTGGACACTACAGGGTGAATTTCAATAACATTCTACGATTTTTTACGTAATTTTGGAGGAAAGTTTTGTTTGTAGATTTTTCCTGGCTTTATGATTTGGATATTATGATATAATCATATAGCTATATAATATGCCTCAAACTCAAAGCATTTATTTCAAATAAACGTGTCGGTCAGTCAGAAAGATGAAGCTAGTTGCCCATTCCAAAGTGTAGTATGTTCCTATGGAAAAGAACGGGCAAGAAACTCCACGGACACTCTTTTAAATCATAATATGTTACAAAATATTTGTTACATCATTCATATTGAAATTATACATGCGAGAACAACGTAGAAAGACGTGTACGTTAAAAGCGTCCGTAATAAAAATACAGATGCAATTCAAAAATTAAAATAAGCCGTGGCAGCTAAGAGATGACCAGTCCCTACTGACAAATTCAAGTCAATGAAAGACGTACCCAATAAATGGTATCATTATAGAAGGTATGTGGTCACATTGCTCACACATGTGCTTTGAAATTATATAATATTAACAGATTGAATTTATACATACAATGCAAAGAAGTTTTTTTCCAATCTTCAGCAGCTCCAACAATATTTTCGAATGCTAATCAACTAGTTTATGCGCCCTTGTGGAGCTGGACCAGCGTTGAGCCAAGCATTTTTGTCAGCGATGTAATCCCCCAACTTATAATAATTATGCTTGGCAGCATAGTGTGCGTTTTATACAAGATTTAAATTTCGTTTCATTTAGTTGGAGTATGTGGGGAGGTATTTTATTATAGCATTTTAAACAGTACCCCATGAAGGATGAGTCTACTTTAGCCAGCCTGAAACCAGGTTGAACGAATTGGTCCATATTTCTCGTACTATAATTGTGTATGTAACCTGAGAAAGCAACAACATACAACTTCTAGTACTGTTTTAAAACTCCCGCTTGTTTGCAGATGAAATCCACTGAAACCGTAAACTTTACGGTTATTCGTGCTAATTGTAACGGACTTACAGCAACATGCTTTATTCAAACTTTAACAACCAAGTTAAACAAATACATAATTTCGTAAATAAAACGCAGCTTTTAATAATGATATTCAGGGAGAATAGTGAATGATTGGATGCTGCAGCGGTTGGTGGACCGCGCGCCCTTGCCGCCCTGCATCGACGGGCGGGCGGCACTACTGACACCACACAATGTCACTAAAATTTTAGGACATTTTGCTATGAAGATTTAACTAGAGGAGTGTAATCTATACTTATAATAAATCTGTAGAAGTGAAAATTCTGTACATTGAAAATATCAAAAAAATAAATGGCAGGGGGTGTTACTAGACCGACACCGAACCCAAAAGTGTGATTAAATTTTTTTTTGTCTGTCTGTCTGTCTGTCTGTCTGTCTGTCTGTCTGTTTGTTCAAGTATCACGCAAAAACTACCGGTTCGATTACGATGAAACTTGGTATAATTATTCTTTAATATCCTGGGCACCACACTGGGTACTTTTTATCCCGGAAAAGTATCCTATCCTACGGTTGGGGGGTGTCAAAGTTTGTATGGAAGAATTTTAACGCGCTGTCCGATTAACTCGAAACTCAATATTTATACTTAAACCCAAAAATTAAGAATAACGTGTATCAGGATTTTTCGAAATTCAACCCCTAAGGGGGTAAAATAAGGGATGAAAGTTTGTATGAAAAATCTTATTCCTTGAGGTAATAAACACGAAACTTCGCACGAATAGTTATCTAAATAAATTATAAAGTTTGTAGTTTTTTGTTTTTCTAAATTACCCCCTTTTTTTTTTCTTTTTTTTTTTTTCTTTTTTTTTTTTTTTTGGGTGGGAAATCATCCAATGACTTCTCCCGCTCTGGGCGGAGCGGGAGGGCGTGTCAGACTTTTACTGACTAAAACCCACCCGTGTTCCTTCCCTTGCCATGCCAGGGGCCACGGTTTCCCCTTAGGACTACCCGCAACCCCGGCGGGCAACGGTCCTAGCGGACCCCGTCAGTTTTGCTGACATCTCTTTGAGGCGCGCGTGGAACACGACGCGCCGTCGACCCGGGCCTGGTCCTTATCGGGGGCGAGCTACCCATTGCTCACCGCCCGCAAGCCCGCGCCTACGGTGGCCGGGAATCCTCCAAGGAGTCCCGACGCCCAGGGCGTCTCCTACGGCGGCTAAGCGAGTGAGGGCGCGAACTTTGCCTCTCCCTCACGCGCTCCGCCTCCTCCTTCGTCTAAATTACCCCCTAAAGGGGGATTGGGGGGTGTCAGTGTTTGTATGGAAGAATTTTAACGCGCTGTCCGATTAACTCGAAACTCAATATTTATACTTAAAACCCATGGGGATGTATGGGGTAATTTCCGACACTCACGCGGGCGAAGCCGCGGGCAGCAGCTAGTAATTAATAAAATAGGTACCTACTTATAAAGTTGTGATATCATTTGAAACATATGGACAGGAGAAACTAAAAAGTAATATTGTCTTTATAAATACTACGTACATGCGCACTTCTCTGTTTTCATTTGATCATAACAAATCTAGATTACTTTATTTTAGCAAACATTTTTTTAAGCCAAAAATAAAACAAAAACAGAAAATACGGCTACGGGTAAAACCAACTGAAAAATATGAAACATGAGAGCACGACTGTCTTGTTCCTTTCTGTAGAAATGATTAATAATAGAAATCTTGATTTTGTCTTTTCTGTAGTGTCGGATACAAACAGTTAATAATAGAAGCGTTCTTGATAAACATTTTTTATTTATTTCTACTAGCCTTCAAACGAAATGCCGGCGAGTAATGACTCCTTAGTCCTATGAAATATAAACTAAAACTTTACGTTTTAAAAGGTTTTACTTTAGTCCTATTGAAACTTTAATAGTTGGTGACACTATCCATGTTGGGAGGACGAGCAAAGCGGACGCCGCCAGGTCGACACACTCTGCTGAGCGACTCAGCGCCAATGTCGCAAGGTTGTTCAATTCCTAAGGGTCGATTACCTTTGCATAACTACATTAACTATATCGCGCCAGTGCTTGAATCTGTTTATTTATCGCTCAGACATGAACATCAACAAAAAAAAACGCAAAATGTTTAAGCTTTCTCCCTGAACTCATAAATTCTGTGCAATTTTCAGATAAATCTAGCCTGATTGAACACGTTCTCAGCGAGGAGATTGAACTTTCTATTGACCCATATTTGACCTGTGCAATTTTCTCAGGCGTAATCCGTACGATTTAATTTTGTCTCGCGAAGGACTCTGCTCACAAGCGACGAGTACGATTATTTATTAACTAAAAGGTTGTTGCATTGATTTTAAGGTCATATTATGATGTCTTAGTTATGTGACCCTGAAAAAAACGTCTGAATAATTACGGCACGTGCAGACCGACACGATATCGCGGGCGCGACAGGCAGCGCGATATCGCGCCAGTCTGCACGAGCCTTTAACTGTGTGAACGCATCTGCTTGTCGAAAAGTTTACCGCTGCCAGGAGATTGAACTTAGGTATCATATCATTGACCTATATTTGACCTTAAGTACATAATTCAGACAAATTAATTTTCTCTTGTGAAACCAATGCTATGAGCAAGAAATCCTTACAAAAAACCCTGATTTCCATTACGATATGAGTCAAAAGAAACCATGTAATTTGCTACATCATTCAAAAAAAAATTTCAGAATTGAT
Source organism: Eupsilia transversa (assembly GCA_914767815.1). NCBI lineage: Eukaryota > Metazoa > Arthropoda > Insecta > Lepidoptera > Noctuidae > Eupsilia > Eupsilia transversa. Next base: position 8,555,889 of record OU611874.1, read on the forward strand.
TGACGAAATCAGCGAAGTGTAGGCTTTTCCATTATCTGTGACATAGGTTCGTGGTATTCACGCACCGATGTTCACATTTACAGCAAGCAGCCTTGACCGCGGTGAAGCTTTTATTTCACTTAATAAAGCTTATTCGTCACGTAAAGCTGCGTAGGTACAGTCAGAGCCAAATAGGTATTTAACGTGAAGCTATAGCGACCTCGTTCATTTGCGTGCAGTCTGAAAGACGTGCTGAAACTCACGCTATATTAAAACTGAGGCTCTGATGATGAGGTCGCTTCTTACTTATTAATGCAACGTGCTCGCCAGACGTGGAACTACTTTGCTTTAAAACAAAGAAAAGAAAATGTAACGGGTTTATTACGAAGTTGCTTCTTGAATTGAATTAAGTTTTCATTATTAATAAAAGAAGTAAGTTGACTTGGTATTACGGACTTTGTGCATATTGTTTACTGTAACATTGTGCATTGTGTTCGTTGACCATTATTTTATGTAAAAAAACTTCTTTGGCTTCTTGTCGGTCTATTATTTATTTGATAGGTTGTGGATAATCAGGCAAATCTTCGAATTCACAGATACAGTTTACAGGTCGCATGGACTGAAACTACTTAATGTTAGAAATTTTTAAGCACATAAAACCTTATTGGCATTACTGGGTCAACATCACCATATCATGGGACCTTAAGTGGTACGATAACCTTTGCAAAAATAAATGTTATGATATTTACAAGCAAGTGTTACTAACTATTTAGTTTGATTTCATTCGTGATTTCTTTCTGCGAATCAGTAGAGCTTAAGTTAGACTTCAATCTTTCTATACCCTAATATTACAAAGCTGTATTTGTAGGTTTGTATGGGGCTACTTAATCTTCGGAACAGTATCACGATCTCTAATGGGAAGCTACTGTATTGCCGAGTGTCATAGGATTTTAAGTAAAAAACAAGGAATTTCACGCGGACGAAGTCTCTGGCAGAAGCTATAGATAAAGTAATTCTTATTAATTTGTTATTCTACATTTTCTTATCACCTAAGAAAAGCGATGGGGTTGATTGTCATCCTTGAGGGCCATACAATATTGACAACTCAGTTTATCGTTGGCCTAGTTATGAAGTGTGTGTGTGTGTGTGTGCTTAATTATCTAAAGCATTTGAAAGGCTCTTATTATAAAAGATGTAAGCTTGTTGGCAACAAACGATTCTTGGAGGTGAGGCCTCGTTAATTATTAAGTAGTTTTAATAATTATGTCGTTGTGTGTTCCCGGCGCGTGATACACGCGATCTAGGCTATTAATACAACAAAAAGGTTTTTAAGCCTTGTACGAGGAAAATAAGTGAACATTGAGAGCTATTTGGTTTTCCTTTGTAATAGTGTGTTAGTTTTTCACAGTTTTAAACAGACTCGTAATGTTGCGGTTTCTATTAAATAACAAGTTTAAATAAAATGACTCATAATAATCAGCCTTTAATTTCCCCACTGTTGGGACACAGCCTGGGCTTCCTGAGAGGGAGATCCACCATGCGGCCCAGTGCGGGTTGGTAGATGTCACATGTCTTCGAATTTATGGTTTTAGCTATAGGATATGTAGGTTACCTCACGATGTTTTACTTCACCGTTCTGAGAGCAGTGGTGATGAAATAATTTACACATAGTATAACAGTGAGTGAGAAGCACTGGTGGCCCAGTGGGCTACCATCAGTGCTTCTATATCGGTCCATAAGTTCCTTGTTAGATAAGTGTTCATCAATGAAGCAATTACTGTATAAATAGGTACGATGGCAGAGGTTAAATCCACAATAGGTGTTGAAGTTTCATACAAAAGTTATTACCTAGCATTAGTCAAATACTAGACTAGTTTTTCAATTAGTTCCGAAGTTGCATTAGGGGAATGTGCAAATTACGTAGAAGCACATTTTCACATTAAACAAGATTAATAGTTCCGAGTGTCCCGGCGGGAGAAATAATAAGAAAAACGTCCACTGGCGAGCGAGGCGCCGAGAGCGCTAATCCGTAGCCACCTCCGTAACAATTAATTTATTTACTGGAAAATACGATTTGCCGGCTCCTAACCCGATAATTTATTAATGAGACCTCCACTAATTAATCATGTAAGAAGCGGCTGGTTGGGAAACCATTTTCAATAAGCTGGAGTGGCTGGGACCTACACACCTTATTTTCGGATTGAATTAAGTATGACTGTACTTTATATGAAAAATTTTCTTTATAGAAAATTCCCTACTTCTGGCTTTATCATAAAATGTTGTATTTGAATACCTATTTAACTCACAATATCACATTATGTAAAAATATTATCCTGATTTCTATTTCTGAAATCTAATCACAAATCATGTAAATCAGTATCTCTCGGCAACATCTAAAGTACCTACGTACGAGACCGACGACTTATTTATTTCCTGTTTCAAGTAGGTACGCCTTCAGTGCTATCATCGACGAGTATTCATAATATTTCATGCGGCGGAAATTGGAAAATGTCAACTTGGTAATAATATGAACGCTTTCCAATGTACCTACCCAAGTTTAGTCTATCAGGTAATCGCTATCGATAACTATTATTGTACGAATATTTAACTAGTTTCATCTGCATTTTCGTGGAGAAGCTTTTAGGGTGATTACGTGTAGATATTGATATCAATATCTATCAATATGTATAGATACCTATTTGAAAGGATTTTATTAATAGTTATAGGTATCTATTAGTAGATATTAACGAAAAGAAGCCTGGAAGTACGAATGTTTTATCTTAAAACTGAAATCTTATTTTGAAATTCATTTATTCGATTCCAGTGTTTGCAATAAATTAAAGCCGATCTCATTTTCAGAAAGGAAATGCCGACTGGCAGATGCGATGTGTTCTATCAGTCCATCTTCCGACTTATTAATTTTATTGCTTCGCTTGCTTGTTTGCATTCTTCAATGAGGAAAATGAAGATAGATAAAATAATACTCTTTATTAAGTACACCATATGAATTACAGATTTTAAAGTACCTACACATTTTACATAGGGTGACATAATGGGCGTTCTTATCGCTAAAAGCGATCTTTTAAAGACAACTTGAAAGAAGTTACTGAAGATACTTTGTTGGCTAATTATTAGAGTTTTTCCATGATTTTAGGGGAATAAAGGTTAGTTTTGACTGGAGCTATTATTAAATTAATGTTTTTGTCCAATTAAACTAATGTTTTTTGTACTTATTAAACTAATATTTTTGTCCAACTTTTACAACTTTGAGTTATCCAGTAGTCCTCGGTAAGCAGGTTATCCTACTATGCAGCGGTCAAAAGAAAACATACCTTGCTAATGACGGCCAGAATGTTTTGTAATTACTTAACCCGTTAATTATAAAAAAGTATACTTCTTAGACAAGATTCTCTCAAAGGCGATATTAAAAAACCGCTTCCAGGTAGCGTCTATTGTCCGCTGTCTGCACTAACTTCACAGAGAATCTCATTGCTCTTATCTCAAGCAAAGGCGAAGTGAAATAAGCAAGAAAGAAGGGCAGACACAAAGTAAGTAGGTGGGTAATTGGCGAGAGAGTAGTGGATGCTGGGGAGTTCATGCGGAAATAAACTTGCAGCTGGCCGTGAGCCGTAATTAGATAAGTTCAGACAGAACTGCAATTAATTAACCTATTGAATAAGACCGGATAAGGAAGCTTACCTACCTTATTTATGTAATTAAGCTTTTTAAACTTATTCTTCCATTCGTTGTTGTTTTTAATGCATAATTATTTGCGGTGATAATTTAATGTCCATATTCTGTATATAAATATGGTGTGAATGAAAGTGAAATACTAATGAGTTCATTTAATATGATTAAATATTGTACTGGCCTGTAGTAAATAATCATGATCTACAAGATAGGTATTCACACGTAATAACTGTAATTAGATTAAATGCTTCATTGGTAATTCAACGGATTTTACCACGATATTTTTCAACAGCTTGTATCAGAGTAGGTCACTACACTTTTGAACTTTTTATAGTTGAAATTAGATTTCAACATATTTAAACTAGCAATATAAGGGAGCTTTTTTAGGATTCGATTTTTAATCGATAACTTTCAAATGCCGACCAATCAGTGAGGGCAATAGCGCGCTAGCAGTCAGGTCGCAGTGGCCAGCGATATACATACATTAGTATGAAATCACCATGGAGCACAACCGATCACCACAACGAAATCGAGTTAGCCGCTAGTGCGCTATTGGGCTGAGAGCATCAATAAACGCCCTGCACCACTAAACCAAATCAAAAAACCTACAATATTTCAAAGTCTATTTATCATGTTGACAAATACGAGCACTGTGGTTTGTTATCGCCTTTTTTATGCAACAAAGTTATCTACTAGGAACGGAGATGACAGCGGCTGGCGGGACGCTGCGGTTTGCGAGCGGCGCTCTCCGTCCATTACCCGCTACGCCGCACATTTCCGACCTATCCACACAATTTGCCTACGCCTAGATTGAATAGCTTCCGACGACCGACAGCCCGTCTGAAGCCTTTTCAGTACACACAGAATAAACTCGGATTCGCGTCGTAATAAAACGTTATCTAAACTTTTATACTGAAGTTTAGCATGCTTTGTGGAGTTTTTTTAAAGACGCGTTTAATTCTTAAGGGCGAATTTCATCATTTAAAACGCGACCAGCACATAAAACGTGTTTAAGAGCTGTCATGATTTTATTTGAAATATTGGCACTGACAGCTCTCAAACTCGGTTTAGATGTGCGTGTACGTAAATGGTTTCGTCTATCTATCTCGATCCAACCTACGCTTAGATTAGGTATACCTTTCTCGTTTGCATTGCCGATCTAAAGAGAGTGTGATTTGGTGATGTGGTGATTTGCTGGTTAGTATTAATCCATCTGTTGAATGTGTGAAAAAAATCTGTGTTTCATCATATGAAACACAGTTTTGACGTGTTTTTAACTGAAGAACACATTTAACAATATCCAATTTATAGAAATAATTTCAAACTTTATAGTAAACTTAAAAACCACATTTGTTAAATACACTGCATTGTGAATCTAAAAGCTGTGCAATAAGATAAACTTTACGCGGAAGTTTGTTGAAAAAAAAAATACGCTTGTTCAATGAGTCAAACACCCTCGGTTTCAAAGAATCAATTACTTTTTCTAAGCAAGCAAAACTTGTCCTGAAAATGAGTTTATAATAAAACAAGCTGAAAAATTGCTGGTTAAGGAAACGCAGACAGATTTCATACTTTCACGTTAAGATGGGGAGAAAATCCATCTCGGGAAAGTGGATAATCCTTCAGCCCACGTCATAGTGGTGCGTTGTATTCTTGAAATATATGATAAAGGAAACCTTTTACGATGAAAGAATAGTTCCCACATAATAAGATCGATAAAGCAGCCATAGAGGAAACGGCGATATATCACTGTTCAACAAAAGTCTCCGAGGGTTTCCATTTTCCATATCCCTGAAAAGGATAACCTTTTTAGTTATTGAACACTGATATTAAAATGAAACAGGGTCTATGTATGCCGTGAATTGTGTTCCATGCTTTGTGCCCAAATGAATTAAATTAACAAGGCAAATAACTAACACAACTACCTACACATTATCAGATTAAAATTAAAATAATATATTTAATTAGTAATAGCTTAACTAACAATCACGGATTCCAAGGCCAAGGGACCGCAGACCGTGGTATTTAATAATAATTTCAACTTGGTACATACCTCTACCCGTTCCTGAGAAAAAGGGTCCTGACAGACGGACAGGTAGACCGCAAAGTGATGCTATAAGGGTTCCTATTGTTATTTTAGAGGTACGGAACCCCAAAAATGAAGGTAAAACAAAAACATTTGGAATAGATGCGTATTTATTTTTTATTTAAATATATATATAAAACTTTAAAAAAAAACGACTTCATATACGTATTTTTCTCACTTAGCCTATGTGGGTGATGTTCTAATAAGTTCCTGTCTGTTATTTACATAGCAAGTCGTGCACGCGTAACATGACCTACGTAGAAACAGGTTTTGTCGACGGAAGAATAGACAAAATAATCACAATCTGTCATTTTATTTATTCTCCCATCGACAAAATGTTTCTACAGCCTAGTGGTCACGCTACGCGTGCTGGTATTCGAATTTGTGAGGGGTGTACTTACCACAACTAAAAAGTGTTTTTTTTTAAACTAACGACTTCCAAAAATACTTACTACAAAGTGTAAAATTACTTTAATTTCGGAAGTCGGTGGCAAAAAATGATAATTCAAAGCCAAAGACACCTGTCTGTTTACAAAACTCTGCATGCTCCCGAAATTCGCCGAAACTATTCAGGCTCAAACGGAAATCACCCTGAAAAACAAAAGAAGATATATAATGTTATCAGTTAGAGTTGGTGCAATTTTTCCCCACAGTCGCAGTCAAAATGCGGCTCAGTCGAGGTATTAGATCGATTGAAATAAGAGCCCGCAACCTTAATCCTATGAAATTCAGCGAGTCTAAAGACCTTTCGATGTCTTCGCTGTAAACCCGGCCATTGGCAAGTTAAGTCTCGGCATTTTTATGACTTCATTGTAATATAGGAGATATAATATAGGTGGAAACAAATAGGATTTAGCTTGTTTTTCTTTTGTGAATAGTTGGGAAATCTGTCTGCGTCTGTTTTGTATGGTTTTTTTGGCGTTTTTATTAATCCTACAACAGAACGAGTATTTTTTTGGAAAAAATAATAATGAATACAATGAGACTTCATAGGAGCATCCAATAGGTTACGATGTGTAAGAACTTTGCGTTTTTTGTCGACAAGTCTTCTACCAAAACCCTTTCAGTTAGGTAAACATAACCGACACTATTGTAGAGATCCAGTGATTCTATGTGAGGTGCACCGTGCAGGTACCGATCGTAACAAAAACGACCAAAATTCTCCCTAAAATCATATAGTTTCAAACAAAAACACAGTAATAAGATGGAATATTTATTTACTTTTATATACCTACGAAAGCTTGTTAGGGTTCCGACCTTTGAAGTACAAAAACGGAACTTTTATAGAATCACTTTTTTCGAGTTTTTCTCGAGATCTATTTCAGTATTGGCTGTTAGGTCTCATATTCTCGACAAAAAAGTTTTAATTAACATTTCGGGTTAGCTCTTTCTAAAAGAGCTCTTAGAACTTTCTAAAAGCATTCTAAACATATATATTTATATTGTTTGGTCCAGTGTGCACTGGTCTTGAAGATATACTGAGATGATGCAAAAAATTACCCTTCCCTAATATTTTGCTTTTAATTAGGTAATAAATTGAAGACTTTTATAGGAACATTATTATAACCGTTAGTGAAACAGTCGCATATTTTTTTAAAGTGTCAAAATAGATGCTTGCTTTAGATGGCCTTTCGACATATATAGTATTATAATATTTATTCAATAAAAACGTTAGTTAGCTGAATCATATACCTAGAACAGTTTTTTTCCTAGACGTATCACTTACATGTACAGTTTATGAGCTATACAGTAACTATGGCCAGCGACCGTTCTACAGGCTGCTCGGAACCCAAATTGTATGAGTCCGACTCGCTCGTGGCTGTTTTTTTTTATTTCACCTTATTGACATAAACTTGCAAGTCTAAAACACCGAAAACCATTATCCTGATGTAGATCTTTTGCATAAAACGCGGATTATGGCTGCAAGCCCGTTCAAAAAGCAACCAGCAACATAAATCACGAGTTTGAAATATCGCTCGTTTAACTCACTATGTGCCTGACCGTAGATACAGTACAGAGCAAGTATTTATTTTCCTAGGTAGAGTTTAAAGCCGAGCGTGACTGGCGCTGCTTGGCGCGGCTGCCGGCTGTCGAGACGATGTCGTGGAGGCGGAGCACGTCTCCAATCCTCTTTAGTGCTACTAAAGTCCGTACTTGGCCCACAATGAAATGCAACGGTGAGCATCAACATTACGTAAACGTATGTGATAGAAGCAGACTGCAGAGTATTGCGCCAAAGAGACCAGTTTGTTGACAAATACAAGTACGGAAACCCTTTTGGGAATCGGTGGCTTTCGGTAGGTACCTACAAATTTAAAAGACTTGTCAAGTATTTATTGAAACTACGCTTTTCAGATCTCGATGCTTTGTATGCACATGAAATGTAACTTGCCTGTAGTTTGTCACTGAGTTAAAAGTTCGGCCTTATCGGTCTGTCATAATTATCAACTTTAGAGAAATCTATTTAGACAACCTTCGAGATAAATCAAAAATGCTGTAGGTACTGCTATCTAATTGCGTAACACATTTTCGTAAACGATTAATAGTAATCTGTTTCATTTTGACAGTTCGACAAAATTCATAGCGTTATTTACGTTATTGAGCAGATTTTTTTCGAACTTATGACTTTATGAGGCATGGATTAGCAGTCTGTTTCAAATCGATTCAGATTTTGATTGATCGTGTGTCACTTAATTAGGATGCAGGTTAAATACTTGCAAGCAGGCGGCCGGCAATGTTAGTATGAAAATCCATATCGGTCGTGTCTATCGGGCGAATAAATTACTATGCAAACTCATAACTATGCCGTGTAGTTTAAAAATGGAACGAACTTTTTACGCCGCATAGCAATCAAAAAGGTATCTTAACAAAGATTTTATTTAAATTTGGATTAGGCTTGCAAATAGAGTCGAACTACCCTACGTACTCGTAGTTAAATGCTGCAGCAATACAAACGTTAATCTGTACAGAAACACCACCTACGTAAATATTAATATCAAAATAATAACAACCGTCTAGCCCGCAATATCATGCATGACATATTTTCAAGTGCTATTATTGTACAGATCCGATTCCCGTGCACAATGCCACATTGGTTGCAGACAAGGGAATTGAAGAGACGATATTGGAAATGCAATCGATACAACAATGATATATTCACATAAAACCCTATTCCCTGTAGCCTGTAGGTATGCGAGTATAGAGGAATGAACTGTTCGCTCGAGACGGTCGGACGCACAAATCAATGTAATGTGGTGCAAAGCTATCCAAATGAGAAGCTCAGAAGCCCGTCTAGACTGCGGGCCTTACATCGCAGCTTAATTAATAAAATCAAACGGATCGGACCGATGTGTTCGACAACGGCGTCGACAGTTCGACTATATGTAGGTACCTATGTTTGTGCCACAAAGCTCTCACTCGAATGCCAATTAAATTGTCGGCACTTTACACGAGTTTTATTTTTTCATTAAACTATGTAGTTTGCACAGAAATACTTAAATAATTATTATGAACAATAAGGGCTTCAATTGATGACTCGTTCTAAGTTTCGTCTGATCTATTTCGACGTTTTTATGAACTTGGTTAAAAAGAGGTTATATAACATTGAACTCGAGGTCATAGCACCTGTTTTGACCTTCTATTGGATAGAAAATGAACTTGAATGAGATTTATAGCTATAAAATTATGTATTATAGTATCAACGTATTATTGACCTGAAGGTAAGTGGGGTCTAAGCCTAACCTAACCTAACAACTAACTTATTTATATAAGGGAATTAATAAAGGTGCCTAGGTACTGTACAAAATGCTTCAAATAGGTAGGTTTTGGGTATGAAGCATTAGATAATCATCATCATCATCATTTCAGCCGAAAGACGTCCACTGCTGGACATAGGCCTCCCCCAAGCACCGCCACTTCGACCGGTTCTGTGCTATTCCCACATCGAGCGGATTCCTGCGGCCTTCACTAGGTCATCGGTCCACCTCATCGGTCGGGTATTAGATAATAGATAAATAATGTAGGTAAGTTACGTGTTCGAATGGTTTTTTACCACACACACTCAATGATACTTATGGTTTTTATTCAATCAGATTATCTCATTCTAATAAAACGTTTAAAGCGACAAGACAAGAATCTGAACATATTACGCGTGACCGCGTTGGTCATTATAAATTGCGCAACGGATTTTGGTGCGGTTTTCACCATCATTTATAGAATTTATTCCGAAAGGTATTGTGTACGTATAAAATATTAACATAAAATTACCTACATATATCTAATAAAGAAATCTCTATGTTTTGGCAAATTATGAAAGCCGTGCTGAAGCAGGGGCAGGCCGCTATTAATTGATAACCAAGATAACCAATTAATTAATTAATACAGGTACTAGACAACTTATTTAGCCCTAATTAACGGTGAGCAAAGCTAAAAAAAAATAACACTGCTTTTGAAGAACAACAGTATCCTGAAGTCGCTTTTATCGTTGGTTACATAGAAATATAAATAACAGTTATTTTGGTTTTGGGGTTTGGGCATGCGCCATTTATGAATGGAGGGAGGCCGTTGCCTGGCAACAAAGGCATGCATTTGTCTTATTCGAGTAGGTATCCGAATTGATAGAGAATAGAGTATTCGCCTTATTTTATTATTCCTTTTATTTTTCGAAGTTCAAAATTCGAAGGTTAATTTTTAGTTTCAATCAATGGTAAAACGTTACATTTATTGAATCGTTTTTTTCTTATTACCTATCGAACTGTGCCACACTAACTAAAAAAAAAAAGAATTGCATAGGTAGCTACGTGTAAATTGTTGATTAGTGTAGGTACCTACTATATTTCTTGAACCAGGAGGTCCTGGTTTACAAATATGAATGAGCAAATTACTAGTAAGTAGGTAGGTATATACTTTTTACAAAAACAAAATATGCTCGAATAAGTTATCGAATAGTTGAGCAACACTATTCGAAGAACTCGGATAAGTAGTAAAATTGAGCGAATATTAGATTCCCCACAGTGGCAACGCATCCCTCTCCGAGTCTCCGGTTGACCCTGAGGTCGCGTTTCTCTATGTATTCCCCTGTGTTTACATTTTACCAATTTTTCTGGCCGATAAACTGAACATTATAAGAAGGATACCTACATAACAAGTTTTCGTAATATAATATGCTTATTAGTAATTGCTTCAGTACAAGTATTTCGGTATTATTAAGCCGATTAGCTACTATGACATTAGTTTGGCCCTCTACTAAAGATAGGGTACCTAATATTTATAGTTAAAAAATTAAGTAGGTACATAATGATATGTTCCGTATATGTATATGTATCTCAAGATCTTATGAGTAGTATAAGTTTTCTTAACTAATTTTTGGTTTGTTTAGAATAATGAATATTATGCACTGATCCTGAGAGACGGAGTAGGTAGGTATTTATTTAGCATCACCAATGCTAGCGCCATCTATCGGCAACTAAAACTACTAAGTACACCAAACAGCCAACAAAACAAACTAGTTTTAAAAAGAAAGCGAAAGATGTCACTATTGGACTACTGTTTTCAGTTTGCTAATATTATTTTCATAGTATTGTTTTTACACTATTTCACGCATATAAACTAATTTGATTCGATTTTACATTTATCAAGATGAACTCATTGTTTTTAGATCGCTTAGCAATTCCGAAAATAATTCTAAGTTAGAAATGTAGATGCCGCTGTAATCAGAATAGTAGTCAAAAGAAGTATTGTTAATTTTTCGACGAATTTGGCATACCTATCGTTTTATTTAACACATTTTTTGATATCTGAAAGATTTAATAACATGTTCGTAATAGTCAAACAATAATTTGAACGAACTCTATCTACCTATTTAAACTGATCGCAAAATTTGCCCTCATAACCATGTGACGAGGTGGCCGAGTGGTTAAGGCGTTGGACTGCTAATCCAATGTGCTCTGCACGCGTGGGTTCGAATCCCATCCTCGTCGGATCGTTTTTGCTTCTTTTTGTTGGACAATGCGAAGTAAAAAATAGAGTTTTTATAATTAATGTGAGTCCATAGTACATTGTATTGAGTTTAGTTTGAAGATAATTCAATATTTTCAGCATGGTTCATTTGTGTGAGTTTATATATTTACTAGAAAATAATTGGATCAGGTGCAAGTCTGACTATAATCAGGTGTTATCTCTGTAATCGCTAGTAAAAACAGATATCAGCATCGCATGGCTATCATTTGTTACGAATTTATCTAGACCTGTTTTCATTATCTTATCATGTACCTGGCACCCTTTATTTTACAAGTTGGCTAGTATTGGGCGCGCCTTAACTAGGCAAGGTTTTCATAACTTCTCTGTCTTTTAGTGAAATAAATTAGACAATTATTAGTGTCCCACAGTTTTTTTTGGACATGTGATTTGTCCACAAATTGTTTCGTTTCTTATATAATTAGTGTTTTACAGTTGGACTAAAACTTTGAAACGGTGCTATAACTCGAATGTAAGTGCTTATCTATGTCCAGTAAGTTCTGAGAATTTATTTTTTGTGAAGGATTGGTTGAAACAGGTCTGAACTATCACATTGGACAACGCTGATCTTACCTAATGTTGCAATACGTAAATAAATTAGTGAAGCTTCCAGTTGGTAGTCTTCTATCTATGGCTATGTAATCAGCTAGAGAATGAAAGTATCTTTGAATGTGTGGAGGTTATCTGGCTACTTCAATTAATCGGTTGAAGAACACTGAATGAGACACAATAGAAGTTTTATTGTTATTATGCCTATAAGCGTTTACTCCCTCAAAGTGTAAATATTTCATATCATAGATGCTGCTGAATGGCACGTAATTATGGTAGGTAGGTTCCTAAGTAGTCTTGGGGAAGAACGCCACTACCAACCCACTTGTAGTCGTTCCAATAAGAAATTGGCATTTTACGATGTTTCAGGCCATAGTCTATGCTTTGTTCGAAACACGGTTACTTCAAAATCTTTATCAATGAGCGCGTGGCCAACTTCTCGGTACAAACAATTTTCGTCGACCTGCATGCTGGAATGTCCAAGAATTTAGTTCCGGAGACAGTTTGATTTTCTTTGTTTTTCTTTATTAATGGCTCTCCTCTTGACCTCAACCTCGCGTGATGGATGAGGTAGGCGCTGGAACGTGTATTCAGTATATTCACTCATACTTCGGACGCTGACGGGTTTATTGTATTAGGCTGTGACAAGACTGCGGTCAATCGATGACATGGTGATGGTGGTGCTGGTTTTCGGTTGTCGCTGAAACCAGCGCTGTTCTGGCTCTGTTTCACATAGGGACACAGCATTATGCTGAGCGATGACCGTTCACCATATTTTTCCCCACCTTGTTCTTTGTGTTTTTTCTTTGCGTCTTGTTTTATCGTAGGTAAATAAACGATTTTTTTTTTGTTTTACAAATATAATGTAAGACATAATGAAGCACCTAAACATTACAAGTACAGTATAGTTATGAATTTCTTAGATTCGATCAATATTGACTGCAATCTAAGTAATTGCACTGAATTCAGACAAAGGCAAAATGGCTTTGTTTTTAAAACTTTCTGCTCAATGGAGTGGCAGTCCTACCGTGTTCACACATTTGACAATTCTTGCCAGACTTTAATTGTCTTTTCTATATAGAATGATTAAATAATGGTAAAGGTGAAGGTACACATTAATAGCGGCCATCAGGACTTTATCTTATACACATTATATAAATAATGGCTACGATACGACTGGTTTATGGCTGGAATACTACGATTAATACCCCCGTTGGGTCTTTTTCTTCTAATAGTTTTAACACGCCTAGTATACACAATAGGTTTATACACCTAAATGTAGTAAGGAACTCTACATGCAGTGCCCAAGCAAACTCAAGACGGATTCGGATTGAAAATCGCCTTTCAAAAGAGAAGGTTCCTCGCTGTCAATCACGTAGGTGTGTAGGAATGTAGGATGACTATAACAGGATCTGCCTACCTACGTAGATACTTAACAATCAGTTCTCAGTACATTGAATAGTATAACAGTTTATCGTGAACAGTGCCAAAGTGCTTCAGATATATAATTCATAATGTGATTCACGAAAGGCCCTATCAGTGGCTACATAAAATAACTGTCGTTATCAAAAGTAGAACGAGCAAACAAATACGTACCTACAATTGGGCAACCTTCTAATTTTGATTGCATTTTACGATAAGAATAACCTCATAACGCCATTATACTCATTACCAATTTTACGATTTATTAGTAATTAAGACCCCTTCACGCCTCGGCAAGAAAGTTAAGCCGTTGGCACCGGTTGTCATTCGTAGATCTTTGACAGACGTTACGGGTCAGACAGAAGCCAAAAAGTCAGACAACAAGTCTTACAAAGGGGTAAGTATCGTGTTACCAGGTGTTAACTGGGATGTGTAGATCAGATACGCAGACGCTCTATTGTAAAATACTGGTGTTCAGCTGCATCCGGTTAGACTGGAAGCCGACCTCAATGTAGTTGGGAAAGGGAAGGAGAGAGAAGGAAAGAAAAGAAAGGACTTACATTGGATAACTTCCCTAACAATGTCTAAACGGAAAATTATAAAGGACCGGTCTCGATTAGTGCCATATGACTGGCTTAAAACTTTTCAGGTTATTGCTAATAGCTGGAGCAATGAAGAAACAAGAAACTGTCAAAACGACATAGAAGTTATTGTTAGCAGCACAGGATATTAGGCACCATAGTCTTGGCTAGGCAAAACTTAAAAGGATATTGGTCTGAATTTTCAACTCTTAAAAAAGAGATTACGTTACATTGGTTCTCATAAAGAGAACCAATGTAACTTAACGGCTTATTATTATGTCCATTCCAATATGCAGAAATCTTGCAATATTTAGATTCATTTATCAAGTTGAAGTGGAAAAATCATCATTAAGCATTTATTTTGCTCGACCGCTCCCTGAAAGTGCTGATAAAATTCGTTGTGAAATACCATACGGGATCGTCATCGATATTTTATCGTAATCTTGTTACTCACTGTATCTTGAACAAAAACATAACACCTAAATTAATGAAATTAATCGTCATGTGACATTCAAATGAACACCATCAAAGATCAAGTTTAGTGATTTTAACAAAAGCGTAATAAGACTTGGCTCTGAAAATCTGGAATTGACTACTATACTAGACTTTGGTATAATTATTACTATAGTAGCTGCGCCCTGCGGTTTCGCCCGCATAAGTCTAAAGTATCCTATGTCCTAATCCAGGTCATGGTCTACCCATGTGCCAAATTTCATCCAAATTTGTTGAGTCAATTTTGCGTGAAAACGTAATAAACAAACTCATTTTCGCATTTATAATATTAGTAAGGATATTTCGGAAAGCCAAACATAAGATTTTTTTTTGGTCTAAATCACTTTAATTTCCTTCCAGATACCAATATGTATTGGTTACCAATCCTCTTGGTAGCCGCGCTAGGCAGCGCGCAGGCTCAGCAGACAGCACAAACAAGAGTGGCAGACTCGCTCAGCGAATGCTATAGCAACCCTGAACTTGCGAACAGGAACAACTTACCGCCCGTCACGATGCAGGTCCTCATTGACATCATAAGAAAAATTGAAGACAATGCTAACGTCAACATGGATTTGAGACAGCTTTCAACAGTACTTCTTCACACGTAAGTTCATGTTCTACTTACTTACACACTTATCTAACTTAAAAATAACGAGTAACTGCTGCAATGGTTAGTGGGATATTACCCGTACACACAGTTACAAAAAGGCTGATATGATCAATGCAAGCATGATCACAAGTGACTTTCACAGCTGAACCGCCTTTTATTTGATTGCTTCCAGGTACCGACAAGATGGCATTGAGTTCCATCAGCCAGAGAATTCGGTCGCTTCTTCAAATGTGCTGCCGTTTGCTCCTACGTTCTCCGCGTTCCATCGTCATCGGCTTCTTTTAATGAGGCTCATCCCCAACAATTTGCAAGTTTTGGGCAACGACACCGTCTCGTCTGTCCTGAAGGTTCCTTTTCTATAATACCTATATTTGCTAACTAAGAAACTATAGCTAGCGCTTCAAAAGTTGGTAATCGAAATAAGCCATACAGAATTGCGAATTAGAAGGAAAAAAATCAATCTGGTTTTAAACTATTTCGTTGTTATATTTTAGTGTACCCTTCATCATATGCTGTCAACAACTGTGGATGCGAGAGTCCGAGGAGATGAAAGCAGCTGCAACACATTGTCTCAATACCGCGCTCTTAGAACTGCGAGGTCCGCTCGCTCCATAAGCGATGATGTTGAAATTATAAAGCCGGCAATCTTGTGAGTATTTTTTTTAGATTACGGTAGGAATTGACTGGTAGAAATCATCACGAAAAGAAAAAGCCTTATGCGCCTTTTTTTATCTCTGCCTCTTTGTATACGAGTGTGCGTACGAGTTCATGTGGTCCCCCCGTACCACGACCGTCAGTCCGACAGTCCAACCGCTCACGTTTTATTTCTTTATTTTTATTGTAGAAACTCAAAAAAAAAATCTTTTTGTTCATTCAAACTTCAAAGTCATCAAGAATGTGTTTTTATTAATAATTTCTCTTCTTTCAGAAAATCCGCCAACAAAAACGGGAAAATGAGGCGTTATGATCCGAATAACGATGTGGAATTCAGTAACGCTGGCAGCGGAGGCTCTATGTCTGAACGTCAGGTGGCTGAGAGCACTTGCCCACTGTTGGATGGCGTAGTGAACACATCGTGGGGTGCCGTGTCAGCTGGTAACATCATTGCTGGCATTGCCGCAGGGGCGCAGCCGCAACGTGTGAATATCCTGGACTTGGTCAGGGATGCGAACCTTAACTACAGAAATGTCCAACAAACTGTGTCTTCTATATATCCGGCAACGTTAGCTGGTGAGTAGGCTTTATCCAGCTTATTAAAATGATTAAGCTATAATCCAATAAAGCTTGAGCAGTTGGTTTAAGCTATTTGCTAATACCTTCTTCAAAATTCGTTCAGTACGGTATTTATAAGTTGAGTTAGGTGTGAACTGTAGGTGAACGCTGCATTGTAATACCTATACATAAATTATATGACCATACAATGTAAATAAAAAAAACTCCGTATCATTCATTGAGTAAGTAAGTTTCTATGTGGCATTTCCTATCTAGGTGACTTGGCCGAAGCCGTCCTCATCCAAGGCACGGAGCGAGGAAGCACATCCATATCAATCGGTACCGCTGGCAACTGGAACAGCACGCAGGCGACCAAGCACTTCATGCTGCACAGCCGCGTCAATGTCGAGATGACTGACCCTGAGATCCGCGGAGGTATCGACGGCTTCGTCCTTGGAAGCACAATAACTTCGACGTTGGGAGCTTTCAGCTCTATGAAACTGTCGCAACTCTTGGATATGTACTATTCTCCCAGGGTAAGGTTTATTTAATCTTGTTTTCATACTTTAATGAGACTTTTAATTGCTGCGGCAACAGAGGAGCTCATGGCTAAGTAATAAAAGGCGCACGGGTCGATCCATCAGATTAAGCTATGCTTGCCGGGGTAGGTCCGTGGATGGGTCCACGGCCCTACCCCGGCAAGCCATCACCATCTTTACATATCTCTCCTCCGTGCCTCGCCAAGCACGTCGTGGATCTTTGACAGTCGTTATGAGACGTCAGAAGCCCGAAAGTCTTATAACCAGTCTTACCAAGGGGTATCTTATTACCCAGTTAATGAGTTGTGGAGGACAGATAGGCAGTCGCTCCATGTAAAATACTGGTATTCAGCTGCATCCCGTTAGACTGGTAGCCGACCCCAACATAGTTGGGAAAAGGCTAGGCAGATTGAATTGCTTTTAACAAATAAGCCAAGTAAAGTAAGGCTACAAAAAAATATGTTTCAAAGACCTACGTCTATAGTTAATGTTGAAACATATTTTTTCAAATAATTAATTACAGAATGGTGCCTTTGATTCCAATCTGCGAGCCTGCAACCGCCGCGCATTGATGGAACAATACGTAACTACTGACAACTTGGTCAGTGAAACACATGCTTTCGCCGCCGCCCTGGATACCAACATGCCTCTTCGAGGAACCATCATCGGTGGCCTTGAACAACTCGTCACAAGTGCTGTGACCAATCTAGGAACCTACACTAGTGAGTATCGCGTAGTTTCGCGATACAGTGACCTAATAATTCGGAATAACGATTTGAATATAAGAATTTGGTTCACTGTTTTGTTCACCATATTATAAAACTTACTATCTTAGTCTCAGTGACCAGGCTGTAATACTAGTTTTTTTTCACAAAATGCTTTTCTACTTCTTCCAGCCAGCAATTTAAACGACATGAACTGCGTTACAACCTTAACCCAGAGCAATGACTTCCGTATGAGAACCAACCTGTATATCGCGATAGACTCCTCGTGGTCTTACCAGACTGTATATCCAGCTATCGCTTACTTGGTGGACTCTATTGAGGTCAGCAAGTTTGGATCTAGTATAACTTTACTGAGCGCCTATGATGGAAGTATCGTTGTCAATACTACCTTCTCCCCGGCCGATTTCTACGCTGAATATAACGCTACTAGACACGCAACAAGTAAGTGAATTGAAAGTTATGCAAGTCTTACTCAATACAAAATGTATTGACTAAAATTTTATGTAGTACAAATCTTTCATTGCTATATTTTGGTCCACAGTACCGGCAGGAGTGAATCTTGAAAGCAGTTTGAATCGCATCAAGTTGATGATGCAAGAAACGCTTTTGAACGAGAGCATGAGGAACTACGTCGGCGGTAACTCGTCCGTTTTGTTGTATCTGATCAATAATGGCAACTTGCAGACTACAGATCTTGCATGGCAACTTGCTAACGAGATTAATAATACCGTACCTGGTAAGTTGTTAAAAAATAGAACAATAGAACAACTTTTAAATAGAGACAAATAAGGTCTGAATTACAATACTTATCCCCTTTTTCCAGACCTAAGAGTTCTGTACGCGACTTCCACCAATCAGTTTGATACTCTATGGACTTATGTACGAGAAATGTACAGCGACATTTTCACTATTGCTCTCAATTCTGCGGGAACAAATGTCGATACTATCATGGATCCTGTACTACAACGAATTCAAAGCGGTAAGTAATTTAGCATGATTAGAAAGTGGACAGGAACACGATTGTTGTAAGGCCTAAAGTGCGCTTAGATTTAATTAAGGCAGTAGTGATGCTTGAGCCGTGTGAGATTTATGACATTTATTAGAATAACATTATTTGTTTTTCCTTGTAGTTGGTAGAAGAATCGTGAACCCTACATGTGGTTTCTTGTTCGACGGAGGATCTTCAGGCACAAGGCAGTTTGATGACTACGTTGAACCTGGTTACATCAACTTCTATAGGATCAGTGCTAACTTCTTCTTCGAGAACAATGATAACAGGAAGATCAGGGTGGCACGCAGTGGTACTGGAGTTGGAAGTCTCGTAGTCTGTCACTCTCGGTCCGCCACACAACCCAGGTACGACATTTATTGATAGTGTTATCTAATGATAAAGTTGTTCTTGATAAGTTAACCAACATTTACGATATCCGACAATTCATGGAATTAAATAGCTATACACGCTATCTGATTCCATGAATTATTTTCATTTTGATGACTAACATAACGCTAGTTAGAAACAACTAAAAATGACTAAACAGTGACAAATCATTGAGCTTTTCTGATAAGGCATCCGGGTTCCGGTACCGGTTCCTACCCGAACAAAAAAAACATCGAAATTGATTACTACTTTGTGTCTAGTTTACACGAAATCTCTTTAAAATGAAATAAGAATAAGGTTTAAAACGACAACGCCACAATAGCTACATATTGAGCAGTAGATACTGTTATTCCATTCAAAACATTTCCTGGAAAATATGAAATAGACGAGTAAAGCGTGTCATTGAATTAGTTGCAATAGTTAGTTAGTAGAGTTACAATAGGTCCTACATGGTGGGTCCGGCACTGTAAATAGGCAGTCAGCTGTGCACAACTGCATACTGCCACCTGGACGACTAGCCAATATTTTTACCTAACCCTTAGCTATTCTGAACTCTGAGATTCGTGTATGGAAGAACAAAAATGTTGGTCTAGTAATTTTGCTAATTATTTTTCAGGAGCAACTCAACAGTCACTACGGACAGCAGTGCGATAACATGCCAGACCTTGACCTCCGGTAACGTTGAGATCAGCTTGCAGAACGCCTGCGACGGATACGGGCGCATAAACGAATGTCCACCTCTGTTCGTGTCCGTCCAATCAGATACCGGCCTCACAGCAGGCACCTTCGCTAGCGCCGGGTGCACAGGTACAGTCAAATATTGATAACTTAAGTCTTGACGACCAAAAAGTCTTGTCTGCGCTTCAATACTAATACTGTTTTATTTTTCAGACGCAAACTGCAGGTTCCCGTACAACATCAGGTACCAAGTGCAAGTCGAAGAGTTGGGATGTTTCAGTGGGGCCAGCAGTGTGACAGCCAGCTTCTTCATCCTGCTCTCCGCTTTATACATCACCCTTTACGGTTCTTCGTAATTATTTTTTACCATAAGATTAAACCTACCGATTATTTTTAATACCTTCGTAGTTAGATTATTGTAACAAATGAGGAAAATGACAACAAATAGATCCTTTATTATATCAGTTCAATTCTGGAATTAACTTTTGTAAAGTGAACATTTATTTTATAGTTTTAATATGTGTAAGAATAGAATAGGTAACATTCTGCCACCTAAATAATATCTATCTATAGGCAATATTTAATACAAATTATGTATTCATGGACGTATGGTTCGTGAATTATATTTAAACAGTTACAGGGTAACAATGTGTTATATTTATATCTAAAAACGTTTATCGCTGTAACTTATAACGAGAGAATTTATTATAATTATTATTGTGATTACGAACGTTAATTATTTTTTAAACCATTCTATGATAAGTTTATGGATGCAATATATTCAGTCTGTGTATTGTGTATCCGGTTTTTTTTTTACAAATAAAAAATAGATGATCCGACCAAACAAATTGGTTTTACTTTTTTACCTCGGCTTCCACATGCTTAGCAGGTGACAAAACTTAAAAATGTTGTAAGGCCAGGCTTCTTCAATGCTTCAACCATTTATGGAGGAAATAAGTACGTCGGGGCACATTCTGGGCAGGTGACTGCTACTTTTGTTTTTTTTTTATTAAGCGGTGAAAAATGCCTAACGCCATACCACACCGTCCAGGGAGACGGTTAGGTTATGTGGGGCTTGCACCCACTTAAAAACACCGCCGTGAGCCTACTATCGCCTTGGTGAATGAGCCAAACTCCTTTGGCGATGTCCGGACTCACCTGAGACATTGCCACCACTCATGAGGCCCGTGCAATGCGACGAAGATAGACTCCCGATGTTACCTCCTAGGGCGGCATCAGATCGCCATGGCGCCTCCTCCGCCACCCTGTTCTCCTGCGACGAATCGCGTCAGCAAGGGAGTCTTCCTTCCTGACGCCACCGCCTCCCATGCCCCCCCGCTGTGAACCATGGCTTTGACCACGGCCGGCAAGGAGAGGTCTGGCCCGATTACTGCTGCGAGAGCACGGCGCTGCACCACCCAAGCAGGACAATGCTCGAGGGTGTGAAGCACCGTGTCCTCGCTGCAGCCGCACTGGTGACACACGGGAGTCGCCTCCCGTCTAGCCACTTTGTGCAGGTATTTGCCAAAACAGCCGTGCCCTGACAACATCTACACCAGACGGAGGTAACTGCTACCTCCGCCAACCTATGACATCTTTCACTGACAACTAACGGGTGTTTATGTTTGAGATTAAACGATGATGAACATTTAGTTAACTACAGTTGCTATGTACTTAGTGTGCTTACCGTAATTAATTGGGACAAACGAGACTGTATTCAATTTGACAAACTTTTAAATTGGACAGCCATTTGTGGCACCTTTTGACAGTCATCGGAACCGGATTTAAACCGAAAAAACGGAGTGAATGCACTGGCGGACTAAGGAAAGGGCAGCAGGTGCGGTGTGCCCTGTCCCCCCGGTCCTGGGGGGCCCCCAAAACTCAGAAATACTCTTTAATAAATCCCAAACAAAAC
Organism: Eupsilia transversa; assembly: GCA_914767815.1. NCBI lineage: Eukaryota > Metazoa > Arthropoda > Insecta > Lepidoptera > Noctuidae > Eupsilia > Eupsilia transversa. The sequence goes on from OU611874.1 coordinate 8,577,760, forward strand.
CATAATACGTAGGTACAAGTACGAACATATACGTACGTAAAAGGCAGTTTGTAGTTGGGGTTGGGGGCCCCTAGTCTTGCTAAATATAAAAAACGTAGGGTGCAAAAAAAGGAAAAAAAAGAATTTTAACTATGCGGGGTGCAACATTTTCAAGCTCGCTTCGCACGCGCTCCTATCGCTCACTCACTTTTCACCGAGGTTTTGTTATTTAATTCCACTTTTAGTCACTGACAATGTAGTACAATCTCAGAGTAGGTTGGCTAATACCTAAGTGTATTTTATTGTACTTGTGATTTGAGTAGGTATGGTTGTTAGGTTGTAGTTTTATAATATCAAAATGGGAAAACGCAGAAATATAACAAACAATACAGGGATGTTTGGGAAAAAAAACAGATTTTTATAAGAAGTAGGTAGTACCTAACACTCAAGTGGTTCATTTATATATTTTCTAGTAGGTACAGTCGCCAGCACATCAAGCTACCCAAAACTGTCAAACTTTCCCAATCAAACTTGAACCTAATGCTATAGCGATAAGGTTTAAAATCTACTAAAGAAATTTGACAGATTTTAGTAGCTTGATGTGCTGGCGACTGTACCTATTCTATCCATTAAAACTTATCAACTGTATTATGAAATCCTTCTTATTTCGCAGAACAAATGTGGTTTCAGACTTATAATAATTCGGCAATGCTAATGCTAATTTACTGTGTAGCTGTAGGTACTGTAGCATTCGTAGATAGCATAGCATTATGATTATGTCGAGTGATTTATGTCGCGTTTACAAAGTTAGAAAAAGAAAGAAAAAAAAACTCTTTTTGAGTACTTGAATAATTATTTTTTGGACAATATCGATCAAATTAACAGTTTCTTTTGAAGATTCAAGAGAATTTTCAAAAGAAACTGTTACAAACTGTTAGATTTTGTGTTCATGAACAGATGACAGATGGCTGACAAGTCAGCAAACGGAATCTACATAGCTATCGTCGTGAAACGCAAATCGTGAACTTCATAAGTCGAAGTAAATAAAAACAAAGTGAATTGTAATATTTTCGATTAAATTCTTTCATATAATGTCTGGAGAGGACTGTGATGCCCTGGACCGCGGAGACAATGATGGACAGAAGCCAGACAAAATGTTTACTTTGAAAAAGTGGAATGCAGTAGCCATGTGGAGTTGGGACGTCGAGTGTGATACCTGTGCTATTTGCCGCGTTCAAGTTATGGGTAAGTTTTATAAAATTATGCAATAACGTGCAATAACTATTCGATGACTATACGAGTACAAATGTTTAATGTTCAGCTGGATCTTTGTTGTCAATGTCCATCACTTATGTTGCTAGAAATATTTTGGCAACTTACCGTCTACCACATCTTGCTACCAAATACAGTATCACCGATGGCTAGATTAATGTATGGGCTCACGCTTTATTGGTTCTGGTTTAAATTAGTAAAAAGTTGTAATGACTGTAAAGTGGAGAGATAAATACTTAAACTTCTTCGTAAATTCTCTTTGTACTCTGATTTGATTTAAGGGCAAAAAGACATGGTATATTCATTACATTCAATTGACGAAATGTGGGTGTAGGTACGATAGGTACACCTCTGCCCAACCCTTTGGGGAATACAGGTATGATGTTATGTTATATTCATTACATACATTTTTCGTTATAAGCTTAGTGATTGTAGTAAGATGATATTGTATCTGTGTGAATGATGGGCTTACCTAAGATCTATTAAACTTTGGTTTAATCAATCGGGTGATTTTTAAAACAGAAAATCATTTTGTTTCATACCAAGAAGTGAAAAGAGAAGTTTGTAAGAATATTTTTTATTTATCTCTGCTTAATGTTGTAGAGTTCTTGCAATAACAGTTTTGAAACTCATTGTAGGTAAACTAGGAACTTATAAAATCTAATTTAATTTCTAAAACAGTAACAATAGGGTTCCAGTATATCAATCAATCTGCCTAGCATTTTCCCAACAATGTTTTGGTTGGCTTCCGGTCTAACCGATGCAGCTGAATACCAGTACTTTACCGGGGGTAATAGGGTTCCAAAGTATTCAAAGAACATGCACCTTTTGCATTATGTTCAGTGACCCTAGATTTGGGAACTCGAGATGCTCCCAGTCAACTCTGCGACAGTATGTTTGAGATTCGACATAACCTGTATATTTTTCACTTAAAAAACTGAAATTATTTTGAGCGTCTGCGTGTAAAAGTATTTTTGTTAAGACTACCAGGCCTTCTAGTGGTTCACAAACCAGATCAATTCATCTGTGACATTGTTCACCACTAGCGTTTTTAATCTAAGAATTAAAAACTATCAAGTTTCTTAACTCTTTAAATTTGAATTGAATTGAATTGAATACATACTTTTCATCTCATTCAGCATGTAGTTAGATAGAAAGATATCAAATAAAAAACATGTGCTAGAAAAAAATGTATTTAGTTTAAATAAAATAAAAATTATCTAATGCTTAAAGTATCGATTTTTGGTAAAACACTAATACTTACTTTAATATAGAAATAAATTAGAAACAAAAAATATTTACATTATCCAGTAAACAATTTAAAAGGTTACATAACTAGAAAAGAAATATTCGCTAAATCTATAACTAGGATCATTAAAAATAAAAGTACTTAATATTTTATGTACTTGTTCCTATTATTCGTATTTAAGTTTTGTTTTGTTGAAAATTCGAGATTTGAGGTAGGAAACAATTGAAATGTAAAATCAAGATCTTATGTGTTTACACTTGTAAAAAAGAAATATTATGCAATATAAAATTTGTATTAAGAGACATCATTTAATTAAAATTTTGAAAAACTAATTGGCCTTGAAAAGCTCAACATTTCACAACCAAAGTTAAGTCTTTCTAATAATTAACATCCACTTGGCAATGGTTTAATGTTCGCGATAGAACTCATCCTGCGCGTTCTCGTGCTCGCCCTACCAGTTAGCTTATTTTCTATCTGTTCGAGACTCTTCCCTCGTGTTTCCGGAACAAAAACTACCACAAAGAACAGTCCCACGAAACAAATACATCCAAATAACCAAAATGTGCCAGCCGGGCCTATACCGACAAGGATATTGTGAAACGTTTTAGTTACCGTGAATGTACATAACCAGTTAAATGCAGTACATACTGACGCAGCGCCACCCCTTATTTTGGCTGGTAAAATTTCACCCATCATCAACCACGGAATGGGGCCAAACGCCAGTGAGAAGCCTAACAAGTAAACCATAATACAAGTCAATGGTATCCATCCTAAAGTTGAGACGTCTATTTTTAAGTCGGTTTGTACATAGAAAAATGTTCCAAGCACAACTAACGTAATGGTCATGGTCACAGAAGAAATGTAAAGCAGAACCTTGCGTCCCGCTCGATCAATAAGCGCAGTAGCAATAAAAGTTGATACAAAATTAACTACTCCAACAATAATAGTTGCCAAATTTCCGTCCACTGAACTGCCTGACATTTTAAATATATTAACAGTATAAAATATTACAGCATTAATCCCCGATAATTGCTGAAATGTCATCAGTCCCAAGCAAATTAATATCGACCGCATATATTTGATACTGAAAAGTTCTTTAAGTTTTATGCCCTCTTTTCCCATTTCTGCATCTGATAGAGCTATATCACGGATTTCATTGTCAATTTTGGCGTTCTTGCCTCGAAGCCATTGTAGTGCTTTTCGGGCTTCTTCATTACGCCCCCGAGATATGTACCAACGGGGTGTTTCTGGGATCATTAGCATTAAAATGAAGAAGGGAATAGGCAAGGCTGCCCCTAGATATGCCAATTCATACCAATTTAGGTATTTTCCAGCCGCATAACAAATTAATATTCCGATATTTCCAATAGCAGTCGGAAACAGGCCTAGCGTACCGCGGACTTCGGGTTGAATAGTTTCACCGAGATACACAGGGAACGCGAGTGACCCGACACCGACGCACAGACCGCAAACTACGCGTCCTGCAAGCACTAAGTGTATTATCCTTGCAGTTGCTATTAGTATCCAACCGAGAAAGAAGGGGGGCGCTATGAAAAGAATGGTTCTGCGTCTGCCAATATAATCCACTAGTGGTCCGCCGACTACGCCTCCCGCGAGGGCTGCTAAAGGCATTAAGCTGCCAACCCAACTAGCCTGTCGACAAAAAAGTTAAGGTTTTAATTAAGAAAATCAGCTACTCCTGAGATGAATTATATTCTATTCATCTCAGAGCTAAACATTCAAAATAAAATGTAGTTAATGTAATAACATGGCGACAAATCATATACCTGCTCGTCTGTGACAGAGATGACGGTACTGTTCATCATGGTCACGAGGGCCGGAGATGTGTACGCAGAAGAGAAGCCGATGATCATAGAGCCCATAGAAACTGCCACAGCAGCAAGAACCTGGAATTGAAGATATAATTCCGTTTAAATACAGTGTGAGTCTTCATAATGTGCACATATCGAAATGGGGGAATCTATGCTTAATTTTATCGACGGAAAAAATAAAAAATAAAATCTAAATACATTTTTTTTTCATTTTTTTTAATTAAAAAAATTCGTCTTATTGATTTTTTTTTACGATTATTGTAAAAATTGATTAAAAAAACAGATTTTTGGACGAAATACCTGTTTATTTTCAATTGAGGGTTTTTTGGGTTTAATTGGGAGGGGTTTTTCCCACAATTTTCATTTTATAAGAACACTTAATTACTACCAATCATTATGGAATTGAGTTTGTTTCATCGCGATAGATCATTTAAAAGTTGCACCGTTTTTTTACATTGGGGTAAAAAATACAAAATAAATAAAAAAATAAAAATAGATTTTTTTAAATATTTTTTCCGTTTGTCAAATTAAGCATAGAATCTCTCATTTCGATATGTGCACATTATGAAGACTCACACTGTATATCTTTAGGGATAATAATGCAATACGTAGTTTTTGCTTGATAATTCGTTAGCTCCAGAGCAATGTGTTTGCATTTAGATGGTATATAAAGAACCTAATAATTCCATCAACAAATATTTTTGTACGACATTACAGATTCTACATCTCTACATTACATTATGTGAACGGTGATGTAGTCAGTATTTATCATGCAAATAGTAACGGCTTCGCAATGTTTTCGGTTAATTAATAGCATGACGTTATTTGCAGGGAGGCGTGTGCGATGCGACGCAAACCGCCTTCTATTAATTTAAGCAATCATTGACTCTGATTGGGTCCACTTACACGTCGTCACTGAAATAAATGGACAATTCTGATATCCTACTTGCTTTTATTATGCGCATAAAGATCAGGAAATGTTTCTGTGTTTACTATTATTACAAACTTGCACGGACACACCCACCCCCTTGTCAAAGAATATTTGCCCTTAGTGTGTAAGTCTTATTAAGGATTTCATTAGAAATATACTAATTTTAAAATCAATAATTGATTATGTAATATCAAAAATCTTTTTTATTTATTGTTCATCAAGTTGTGTCATGTTATTAGGTACATAAAATCCAAACAATGTTCTTTTTACTCATACTTTTATACTCTCTAAACTCTTGTGCATTTTAATATCGCCTGATATTGTATACGTGGTCAAAACTGTAGGTAGGTGGTGGTGCGTTTCTCAGTAGCAGTCCGGAGTCTGGATTTGATGCCCGGTTGATAGCAATAGGGTCGCCCCTTATTACAATAACTGGCGAAATGTGGATGTACTATAGGTAGGTACACCTCTGCCCAAGCCTTCGGGGAAACAAGGCGTGATGTTATGTTATGTTAGTTGCTGACCAGAGGCTTGACTGTAAGGTTACGATAAGTTATAATCTCCATACCTAATATTTCCACCATAATTCCTAATTTAACCGCCAAGCACTGCCGTCTGCAATGATGGCTGTTAATCTGCTAAAACTTTCGCCAGTCTTTCAATGTATAATTCTAAAAAGTCTATAACTAGGGTAGGATCTTTTTACACCAAAGGTTAGTCGATATCGATATAGAGTAAGATTATGCATCTATTCTTTATTGCACTAACGTTCAGCATATTTCGCGTGACGCGTGTTTTTTTAATTTTAATATGTAAAAAGGTTGTTAAAAGCGCATAATATTAAAAAGTACTTTGTTCTCAAGTTTTAGTCATGGGTAGATCGACTTTAGTGATTACATTTGTTATTATAGTAAAATTATACCGAGTCGATAACGTAATGTGCCGTAACAATACATAACGCATGACTTGAACGGAAAAATGCGAATAATTCTTACTTGAGATGTGTAGCTATAGCTACTATTAGTGTGGGACATTTCAAATTTTAATTGAATTGCAAGAATTCACTGGTAGTTTTGCAACACCTACTTACACATTTCTGTGAATTACTAGGGACCAAAACTGAGTTGAATGCTAACCAAGTAGCAACAGTTTAATTAAGAAGGGACAATTGGTCGCCTCGCATTTTAGTACACGGAATAAGCAGCAATCATAAAAAGGAATGAATACATTTTGACAGCAGTTGACTATTTTATAAACTAGTGGGCTTTGCATCAAATATGTTTTAAAACGGAATGAAATCACATCACGTGTCACACCAAAATATTAACGTCACTAAATTGTGGTTTTCTTTCGAAGCATCTTATGATCGATCCTAATAATCTCCTTAATTATCTTTAAAATTTAAACTGTGTACTTTAGAAATATTGTTTTCCTACCTGTGAAAAGGTATAATTAGGTTTTTCATATTCGGTGCCGTATTGTATGCTGTAATGAGTATCAGCTCTCATTAAAATCTTCATGATGAAATTAATATTTTAAACTGGTCATACAAAAATCACTTTACACTTATAGTAATAATAATCACCACAGCACTGAATGTGTTCTCGACATAAGTTACTGAAGAAATGAGTTTGTCTCGCTACACTCGCTGCGATTTATATGGGCACAAATTGATTGGCTCGAGGCTGCACGATTCAAAACAGTATTCGAACCATCAGTACAGGGGAAAAAATATAATACGCCTTAAATAGATATTATGGTTTTTACATGACACGTTTGTTTAGTAGGTACTTTTAAATGTTGTAGCTGCCAGGAAAAGGACCCACGTCGTTCTATAGTAAGCTTTACGTAAGCTGCCTAAGAATGCAATTAAAATGTATCCAAATAGTAAATAACGCGGGAATTAGCAGTATTAGGTTACTTATAAAACTTTAAGTTATAAAGGGTGGATTTTTGAGATGGGGCAGTAAGGACAGGTACCTTAACCGTTGTCGCTACACGAAAACGGTCTTAGGAGACTGTCCTTAACTTTTTGAAACATTTTGACCTACATTCACAGATTTTGAGAAAAATATACAGTCAGCAAGAAAATGGGCAGTTTTCACAAATCTTTTTTTGATGTCAATCGATCCTGTTTCATACAAGGATCAAAAAAGTCTATTAGACCAACTGAGGTAACAAAAAAAAACTGTTCCCATATATTTCTTTCATATTTTCTTTCATAGTCGGGTAAAAATAACATGGTAAATCTCATAATACAGGCTGACTTAAAGGAAAGTCGTTTTTTTTTTGCAAAATCAAGTTGGTCCTTATAGTAAAAGTTGTTCATATTGATGGGTAGAACACCCCCTTTAATTTTGTAGCATGTTTTCAAAGTCAGCCTGTATAGTGTACAAAGTTACATTTGCAGTTGGAACATATGGGAGAAATGTTTTTCAACTACAATGTTAAGTTTGTTCTTGAGATCATTCGTCGTCGGTTAAAAAGCCTTGTTTTGTAGCAGAACTTTTTCGGTCACCTCGAAATATACAATAGTATAAAATTCTACATCAACATACAAAATTTGTTTTGTATGATCAAAATTAGCAATCCTAAAAGTATCGTATAGATGACAATAGCTTTTAGTTATTTTGTCTACTTCCTTAAAAATCGAGGCACTAATTTGCTATATTATGCTATATTGTAATAACCATTTATAATAGGTTCCTACCTACGTTGTAGTTTCTTATTAGATGTCATGGTTAGATGTATTTTGAAGGTTCCGTACCCGAAGAGTGCCAAACGGAACCCTAATTACTAAGTCTCCGCTGTCTGTCTGTCTATCAGCGCCTCAGCGGGCTGTATCTAATGAACCGTAATAGGTAGACAGATGAAATTTTCACAGATTGTGTATTTCTATTGCCGCTATAACGTCAAATAATAAAAACATATAATGGTTAAAAAGTAAAGGGGGTACCCAACTACCCATACAAGAAACGTGTTTTTTGGCATTTTTTTTGCGAAATATTGTACAGTGGTTGGTACGTAACCCTTCATGTGCGAGTCTGAGTCGCACTTGGCCGGTTTTTTTTCAGTAGTTACTAGTCACTTACTTATATTTCGGTTTAAGCCTCGTGCAGACTGGCGCGACGCGAAACCGATAATTATTCTAGCGTGATTTTTTTTTAGACATTGTATTGTTAGAGTCAGTCGCGCCATCGCGTCGCGCCAGTCTGCACGAAGCTTTAAATGAAAGTGCATTCTCCTAGCTAGATGAAGTAACTTAAATATTGATCATCAATCAAAATAACTGCTGTCACTGCAAACCAGACAGATATCTGAATTATTTATATTAATGTTTTTCTAATTTCATCTGTACCAGATCTATTTTCCTCTAGCTGTACCAGATCTGCAATTAACAACAATAGAAATATGAATATATAACAGGTAATTCGTTATCGGACCCCTATTACCTTCTTCATATGACGATATTGCATTATTTTATATGTATATGTTTACCTTAGTCTTGTAAAAGAGGATTTTATTTCAGAAAATGCACTATATGATAGTGGACATTGCAAGAAATAGATGATCTTTCACCATTCCGAGGCACTGATTGTTATCGCCACACTCACATGTGACATGTGAATCGAAACCAGGACCCCGAGGCCCCTTGAATTGCATTTGCTATCACTAAACCAAAGAAAACAAATATAGTCTTCCTTATCGAATTCGATACGAGTATCAATATAAATATTATAACGTGTTTCTAGACCTTTCTATTTTGGTCCAATTTGCACCATGTCATGCTGCAAATTCCAATTATTTTAACGTAAGTTACGTACTCACCTACTAATTCTTCACGGCTTTTCTGTATGTTTAAAAGTGATTAACATACATTTCCAATGCATTCTTAATCTTTAATCGCATTGTAAAATAACTTTTCCATGAACATTGAACATGAGAACACTGAAATAAATTCTGGCTTTAACAATGACATTATTAAGAGCCTACCTCAAATTGCTTAGCAAGATCCGCCGTTATATCGAAACTACTGCAGCATTAATTTTGAAATAAACATATGTTAAAGTTGAGGATTAATGTTAAGGACTATGTTAGCCGAAAACCCGATTTCATAAAAAAAATCTCTATAGAAAAAAAAACCAAAGTTACCTCCAAACCGAACAATAAACCGCTGCTATTAAAAAAATACTTCAAATTAGATCATGAAACTTTGCATACTAACTGAACTAACTATAAAGCAGCGACAATGTTTTTTATTTTTTTTAAATAACCATTATTTTCGCCGTAAAAAGCAATTACCTAAACTATTACCGGTTTGGAGCTGCCTCCGTCTCGCTCGCACTCAGTCCCCGAGTAGTATGGTGCGAGCGAGATAAAAACCTGCGGTTGTGTGGGCTCTGAAGCACCGAAAAAATATTCAGAACCGATAAAAGTTTAAAAAATCGCCTGTCACATGCTTTGCATAAAACGCAATGTATCCCCAATTATTAGAATACCTACACCAAGAATTGTGCAATTAAATTGCCTTTTTTAACAGACAAGAATATGATGAAAAAATATGCGCAATAATAAGTTCCACAAAATTCACACAAAGATATTGGATCAACCAACATCTTTGTGTGAATTTCGTGGCACTTATTATTCTGCATATTTGTTCTGTAGTGATCGCTTAGATAAAAAGTTACGAAAAAAAGACCGACTTCTTACTAAAAAAGTAACGGCAATAATTACTTTAATCCAATTTGCAAAGTTTTATTTTCTCACCACGATAAGTAAGTACTTACTTAGATTTTCAAATGATCATGAACAATAATAATTTTAATTAATTTCTTTGAATGTATTTTGTTTACGACGTATCGAGATCGTAAGGTGTTATAAACAGTTTTTATTGACCTACCTAATCGTTCAGCATGTGTTCCACATGTTGACATGTCGACGTCTGGATGGAAAACTATAAAAGGGCAATACAGATAACCGACTGTAAACAAGAAAATTATTAATGTTTTTCACATTCTTTTCCATTGATTGAATAAATAATATGTTTCATTTCGATTCGAGAGAACCATTATGTTTAATTGAACGTTCCATATTCTCATCAATATGCATTCTATTAGTTTCCAAATTTAAAAAAATGTTACATACGACTTCCATAATGTACACAAGAAAGTTAAATTCAGAAAACGGTGGCGTATTGAGAGATAAAACTTTCATTTGTGAACACAAAATAAAACTAGCGTCTCCTTATTTCACACGAAGCAGACGCGTATTCAAGATGTAGAAGACGCGTAGCCCATGTTGAAGCGACGCGTAGCAGAGGCGTAGGGGACTCGTAGCAAAAGCGTAGGCAACTCGTAGCAATGGCGTAGGCGACTCGTAGCACTGGTGTAGGCGACGCGTAGCAGAGGTGTACCGACGCGTAGCAATAGAGTACGGGGCACGTAGCAAAGCCAGAGACAACGCGCAGCAAAGCCGTAGGCGACGCGTAACAATGGCGTAGCCGACAAATATTATGCAACCGTGATTGTTTTAGGGTTTAAGACACTTTATTAATATTCTAAAAAAACAATACCAACTCAAACTCAAACTCAAACTCAAAGCATTTATTTCAATTAAACCAATTACAGGCACTTTTGAATTGTCAAGGAGTCAGTCAGTCAGAAAATATGAAGCTAGATGCCCATTCCAAAGCGTAGTAGGTACCTATGGAGAAGAACGGGCAAGAAACTCCACGGACACTCTTTTAAATCAAATAAATTGTTACAAAAATTGGTTACATCATTCATGTTGAAATTACTTATACATGTGAGAACAATGTAGAAAGACTTGCATAAAAAAAGCGTCCGTACATAAAAATAAAAACAATTCAAAAATTACAAATAAGCCATGGCAGCTAAGAGATGACCAGCCCCAACTGACGGCGCCCGTTCACGAACATGACGCATGGATTAGCACCATTCAGCTCAACCATTTTGAAGGGAGCTAAATGATCCAACACACACGCCACCATCAGCGAGACATCTGAGTGAGCATGACATACTCACAGCCGCCAGGGCACATTCAAGTCAATGAAAGACATAATATTACCCGGTAAATGGTAGCTCAATAGTACATAGTACTCACATATGTGCTATGCAATTATATAATGCAAAAGAAATTGAGTCTATACAATGCAAAGATGTTCTTACAATCTTCAGCAGCTCCAACAGACTTTTCGAATGTTAATCAATTAGTTGTGGTTGTGGAGCAGGACCAGCATTGGCCCAAGCATTTTTATCAGTGATATAATCCCCTAACTTATAATATGCCTGCCTGCATAGTGTGCGTTTTATACATGTTTTGAATCTCGTCTCATTCAGTTGAAGTATGTGGGGAGGAATTTTATTATAACATTTTAAACAGTACCCCATGAAAGATGAGTCTACTTTAGCCAGTCTGAAACCTGGTAACAATATATGTAGTAATCATTCGTGTAGGAACGTCTTATACCAAACGCTGTCGACCAAGCGTGCCAATAACGACACTCATCAGCTCGTATGATTTCATCATATTTCCAGTAATTCCAGTGTATGAAACGTTGTAGGATTCTTTTGATATCATGTGTTGTCAATGCGTAGCGCCGAATGTTCGAAATCAATAAAATGAAATACTTCGGCCGAGAACGACGAGAGCATCGTGTCATTTAACTGTTTTGTTTGTTTCCCGAGTGCTAAACGCCTAGCTGTTAAAGGTGGGCAATATATCATTCAGCTGCTACATTGTGTGATCCATGGCTGCACAATATGTGAGCAGTCCTTCACATAATGACGTATTTCTTCAGATATATGTTTTTCGCTTAGTCCCGACTAACACTGCTGAGGCCACATCTGATTATGCTTCTAAGCACAACAGTAGTAATGTTGTTTTTAACTTATTTATGGCAATAGCTAACTGTATGAGAGAAAATTTTGGCTTAACGAATTCAGGAATCTAATACAAGGGCAAGGGCATGCTAAGAATAGAACGTATCTTAAACAATAATCAAGGTTATGAATAATAATAAATTGTAAATTAACATAATAAAATAACATTATAATTTTAAGTCTCTATCTATAGTCAAATATATGGCTTTTCATTCTTTTTCACAGCAGATAATTTATGTCTTTGTTCTAATTCCAGATTTTAGGGCCTTTTGTTGCCACAAAATGTTTAAAATCATTTATCTATTATTTAAATTATCGTAGAATAGACATATGAAGACTTATAGATGCATACTACTAACGAGTTATCAGTACATACTGATCCTGGTTGAATAGTGATGACGTATGCAAGAATAATAACAAAGTAAATCAGTTAATGAATTTTAAGTTTGTCCTTTGTAAATTATCTTTTTTTTCCAAGATGTTTATGGTAGGAAAGACATAGGCTTTTGTGCTAACGCCTGGTTTATAAGATGGCAGCGACTGGACCCAGTGACTCCGAATTTCGGACCCAGTCAATGGGTTCAGACGAGATCGGCAGCAAGTCAACTGGACTGACTTGAGAGCGCGAAATCAGCACTAACAACAGCAGCCCAGTTGCGAGTCAGCGCTGGACTGACTTAAGTACTGTACTGTCACATTACTGGGCTCGTAAACACACCTGCCTTTAGTTTCGTCCTTTTGACAGAAACAGCATGAGAGTTAACAGCAAGTGTAAATTGAGTTTCGTTGGGAATTCAGCCGTAAAGCGGGTATTTTCACGTGGACCTACATTTTTGTCCTATCAGTAGGTCCACCAGGGTATGTTATTTCTGTAGATCCTACTAAAGCGTTGAAAGCCAAATGGCATTATGATTCGTTGTCATAATGTATAATCAGCATCTCGCATGTTCAGTAGGTATATAACTACACATAGAATTGACTTCGAAGATGTGGACGCTTTATTACGTTCTTGAATGTACAATAACATACTGTTATCAGTACCTATTTATAATAATGAGTCTATCTACAAAGCAGTAGGTAGGTTCCTAGTTCATTGTATTGTCAGAGGCCAGTAGAGTCAATCCAAACGACCCGACAGTTTTGAAGAAACAGACAAATAAAAGTACAAAAGCGTAAATTAAATTATTTTGTATTAAAAATAACAACAATAAATACCGACTCCATAATATACGGAATCTTAATATATAATGAACGGAAGATCAAATTATATTTTACAAGTAACTTAAAATAATTATTTGGTTACTACAGTACTTAAATCAGATTTGTCATGACCATTATTAAATATAGGTTACAGATCTACTTTATAAAATTTATGCCAAACAAGCTATGAGTGGTTTGAAATTACTTACACATTCTAAATAGATTGTACAGTTAAATACATATAGCTATATAGGATATGTTATTGTTCTTCTATGTACAATTTATTACACAATAGTTATAAATATGAGTGAGTCTTCCAAAACAGATCCAATACATTGTTATCAAGGAACTAAAATAATAGCGAGCACCGTCGCAGAGCGGAATGCTATTACAATTATACAACTAAAGGAACTGTTTCAAGACATTTTGAGGACTATTCTAATTTACTATTATTTACAACTATTAAATAAAACTTATGGCTACATTCCCATTCAGTCTTCAGCCCGCACTGATTCAGTGCTTTGCCTTATTACATATTCTAAAATTTCCTTCCTAACACAGTTCATAACAAGATTTTGGAATGTACATTATTCCTACACATTAGGCGAAATCTGAAATTAACAGCCACTTGATGGTTGCTTACTGCTACTAATTTTCCGTACTTTACGCGAACCCCCAGTTAATTTTCTTTCTATTTCCTCCAAACTCTTGCCCCGAGTTTCAGGCACAAAGAATATAACGAAAAACAATCCCATTAAACAAATTACAGCAAACAACCACACTGTACCATACATATGAATGGCGTCAATAATATTGTGGAAAGTTTTAGTGACTATGAAAGTACACGTCCAGTTAAATCCAGTAGCTAGGGATGCGGCAGTTCCGCGGATCTTTGATGGCAGAATTTCGCCTAACATGAGCCATGGAATAGGTCCGAAGCCAATTGAAAATCCTAGTACATATATAACAAGACAAGCGAGGGGCAGCCATCCAAAAGCGGTGACGTCAACCCCTGCTTCCTTAACGTAGAAGTAAGCTCCCAGAGCTATCAGTGTAATAATCATAGAAACTGAGGAAATGTACAATAACATTTTACGTCCCAAGCGGTCGATCATACCGGTCGCTATAAATGTCGATACAAAATTGACTACGCCTATTATGATACTTGATACATTTTCATCAACAGTACTTCCCGACATTTTAAAAATTGACGCGGCATAGAAAATGACTGCATTTATACCACTTAACTGTTGGAACAACATCAATCCCAGAGATATAAGGACAGCTGGCATGTATTTAAGAGTAAACAGTTGTCTGAAGGCATTGCCACCTGCTCTATCAGAATCTGCCTGTGTCCGAGAGAGATCCTTCATTTCCTTATCAACGTTAATATTTTTGCCTCTCAGCCACTGCAGGGCTTTTCGAGCATCATCGGGGCGTCCTTTGGAAACATACCAGCGTGGAGTTTCTGGTGTTAGCAGCATAAGCAAGAAAAATGGTACGGGTAATGCGGCTCCAAAGAATGCTAGTTGTGACCAGTCCAGGTAGCTGCCCACAAAAAATGATAATAGAATTCCAGTGTTACCAAAAGCAGTGGGTAGCAATCCCATTGCACCCCGTACTTCCGGCTGCAGTGTTTCTCCGAGGTAAACTGGGAAAGCGAGGGAGACTATTCCAACGCACACTCCACAGAAAACTCGTCCAGCAAATACCATTAACACATTTGACGCAGTTGCTATCAGAATCCAACCGAGGAAGAATGGTAAAGCCATCCCCATGATGGTCCATCGTCTTCCAATCACTTCTATGAGAGGCCCTCCTGTGATGCCACCGACCAAAGCTGCCAGAGGCATCAGACCGCCGACCCAAGTTGCCTGTAATTTAAAGAAAAGAACATTCTATTATTTGAGTAAAAACATTACATAATAATTGAAACGTGGATATTTGAATGCTTATGGTTTGTTTCAAACTCCAGTAAGGAACTCCATCTAGTCCTTTTATTCACGCAAGTGATGATAGAATAACGAGTGGTCGCAATTTTAATCTTCTTAATAAGGTGACATTAGTATACTGCGATCGGAAACTATGTAACCAACAAATCAAACTGTTGATGATGTTAAACTAACCGTTTTATGTTATGTTTTCAATTTAAAAGGAACCTTACCTCTTCTTTAGTCATATTCAAGGTCGCGTTCATGCTTATCAGTGCAGGGGAAGTGTAGCCTGAAGAGAACCCGACAATCAACGAACCCATAGACACAGCGAATGCAGCCAAGAGCTGAAACAAAACAGAAACCAAATGTTAAACACTGACAAAATGCTTACAAATTAGCACAAAAGTTACACGTAGCGTATTAAACTGCCACCTGCGGTCCTAGATGTGACATGTTTATTTGCACAATGCTATAATAGTGTAACAGTGAAATGCACAGTAATTTATGAATCCACAAAAAAACTGTATTTTTTCGGTATACGTATTCTCGCGAACTTTATCCAGAAAGCTATGAAGTTCCGTGGGTGGTTGCCTTTTATTATGTACCCCTTGCCGCTACTGCACCCATGTATGTATGTTATAAAGTTATTTACATTCAGTATACGTAGGGTCCTAAGTTTACCAGATCTGTGTACTTCTTGCACATTACCTGGAATGTACAAACGGTTTTATTTCGCAAACGTATGTTATAATAAACTTACACTTTTCTTATATGTGGTTAAAAATTGAACAAAGTAATTTTTCATAACAATGAAAACCATCACTGTATTAAAATTGACTTTTCAGTTGCGAGGATAACTATTGACTGAAAAGTTCTCGTATGAAACGAATTTAAGATTATGTACTCTTTTTTCCATTCAGTGCAATTCAATTCTTATCGAAATCGTCGATTTTACTACTAGTAGGTATGAAAGGGTGTTTGTAAATTGAATTTTCCATTTATCCATGCGTTTGCAGTGTAAAGGTGCGCGCTGTGTTCATAAAAAATTGTACTGTGTTTAGACAGAGGACAAATTACCCATCATCGTCTACATTATGTAGTATGTAACTTACTTGTGTCCACAGGTAGAGTCGTTGAGTTGTCGGAACATATGGCGGAGCGTCCCCATTGATTGCGTAGTCAGTTTTTACTTTGTTGCTCTCCGTACTCAATTGTTTGACAAAAGGAATCGAATTTCGCAAATTCTCCTCCTTGGCACTTTTAATTTCCATCTCCATCTTGTACTTGAACTCGTTTCCTAGACTGATCTGCCGAAGTTGCTGGAAATGGCGTCTGGTGTTCTCGAACGAGTCTTGTTCGTCTTCACTGCTGCTTTCAGTGGTAACGTTTTCGGGGATTGTTGCGTAGTTAGGCACCAACGTCCCCTGGGATCCACAAGACGTTGCCAGAGAGGTACAGGTCGTAGAAGCAGAAAGCGTCGGCTTCGAAGGTACTCGAGAGTACTTAGGTCCGCGTGTCCGGTACAACCTCTCCTCGTCGCCTTGTCCTCGGCGAGCTTGCTCGCTTCCACCCTGCAATTGTAAAGAATACTTATTGTAGACACAGTTTCAATTTACCACACCATTTCTGCTAGTTTTAAGTTTATAATTATAACACACCAATTGTTAAATAAAATAGACCGGTCACTCAAGTTTTCTAGACATTACTGGAGTAATCATCCGCAAACATACCCCATTTATTATATCCGCTATCTAATGTGCGTAAGTCAAGTCCCGATGATAAGAATTGTAAGCCCAGGGAGTCGGAGGTCAGATCAAGAAAACACACATTGCTTATTGACCACGAGCTATCATTATGGCCACTGCATGTTTCGATAACCTAGTGATATGCGTAGTTAGTGCCATGACCCGATCTATACTCAGAATCCTGTTCCAAACACCACTTTACACAGGACCTCCGCGCTTCTATCATAATTTGTCCGTTTGAAAGAATACACGCGAATAAATTGACAAAAGACCAGTCTGTCGACCTGCCTATAACGAGCGAAGCCAGCACTACTGTTCACATTCAATATTGTTGACGTTATCGTGCGATTGTCCATTAGTTATAATGATGTTTATAAAACAATGTATAAACACTTTCTTTGCATGTCGTACCTGTAACCAATGGTTCATTAACGGCAGTATGATGTTTACATAATGTAGTGGACGTGGCTGCTCATAATTTTGATTCTCAAACTAGTTGCAACCGCAGATTCAAGTCTGTTGTCTTTATTCTGATTACCTCTGACTTGCTACTAAAAGTATCGTAACTTTTCCTTCTAATTATCTTGTTGTGTTCTTGATCCATTGTACTCCAAATTTGTTTATTTTATAAATTCGTAAGTAAATTAATGCTAACAACATACAATAAAAATATTGATATGATATCGTATGACATCGCTTTGATTTTTGATTACTCGGGTTTTTTCTTTTGTTTATGTTCAGTATAATTATGTCGAAGGTTTAATGAAAGTACCCAAACTTCGCACACACCGTCTAAATCTTGATACATTGTTCGATACATTTATTTTTCCCAATAAAGTTGGATTTTTTCTCATTTTTGATATTCTGACTCGTGTCTAGTTTAGATTGATTATATGATGATATTTTTACTCTTTTCTAGCTGTACAATGTGTTAAAAAAAACCTGTCCGATCCGAAAGAGTACATAGGCAGTGCAATAACAATAAAATCTTATTATTATTAAAAATAACAGTTATATCGTGTATATTTAAATTTCACATGGTACCAAAATAATTCCAATTTCATTCAAAATTACCAAATTTTCAACAGAGGTCATGACTACAACAACCCCAACTACCCAACGACCGCCCGCGCCCCATGCAATGCAATGTAAAATTCCCCATAAAAAAATTGCTGGGTATTTTTTTTTTCTGTTATTGATCTCGTGAATAGACTATTAGCACGGTACTTAAAAAAAAAAACCTCACGGATCGGACAGGATTTTTTTTACACATTGTATAGTCAATGATATCAGGCAATCGGTTAAATTACAAACGCTACACATTGACGTGTGTGACTAAATTAAAACGCTCACGTGTTTCTATTGAGATCTAATCACCACAGTTGACTTCAGGAGGTCGATCCATATAATATAATTATTGACAAGTATAAATAGATATGTGTTTTTTTTGTACAGTTATTATTTCATTTTCATCAATTATGTCAAGGTAGTTTAATTTGTTTTTGTTTACATTTTTAAATAATAAAAAACAAACTCATAGTTTGACCTCGACATTGCTTCAATGACGAATGTGGCTATGTGGCGATTAGGGTAGGACGTGGCCTGCCCCATCCCTCGAACCTTCACCTATGACTGTTTATTTTCCATAGGTAATTCTTGTGACCTTCAAGAAGTGACGTTTTTCCTTTTTTTTTTCTTCTATACTTAACTGCATAATATATTTTGATTGGAATTTCGATGTTTTAAATACACATGAAACTTGATTACTTCATACCCACCATTTGAACTTGGCGCCATGAGATGATAACATGGTAGTTCTAATAAAACATTCAAAAAACGCCATCTATTGGGATCTATTAAAAGTTTTTAGACACTGGTGTGCCAAGAATTAAGTTTCCAATTGAACGCTAGTTGATGGCGCTAGTGTCACGTTGAAAGTTTGAAATTTTGAAGTAAATGTAAAACAGATATCTGATGGTACCGATTGAATTAATAACCATTGTGTAGCACGCAATTCCTTTTGAATATGAAAATTTATTATCTTTGAAGAAGCATGACAATAAAAACTAGATTTTCAAATTTTTGTGTTTATCAGTAGCACCTAGTAATAAGATTTTGAAAAAAACCATATTATTCTTTCCTAAAAGATTTTTGAAAATGCATTATTTCTCATGTTTTGAAGAAAGAAATGGCTAATCGGCGCCATCTACCGTTGCAGCTGGCCTTGCAAGGCCGCCTTTGCGGCCGTGAATGCAGGCGGCGAACCTGCGTGCCTTTTTGACACGCTTGCAGTTCGCGTGCAGATTTGTTTTGTTCAGTTACTGTACTATTAAGTGGCAGTGGCTGTGCTATTAATTGGGGATTTTTCCTGTGAATAATCTGCCAAGTTGCCAGGCAACGCGGGCCGGCATCGACCGTCCGGCAACCGGCGACTGTACTGCGCCGTGTGCATTTTCCAGAGCTTTCTAGAGAACTCTCGCTTAATGCGATTTTGTAATGCTGTTCATATTCAAAATGTAAGATTTAGCTAATATAATAATCGGGGCTGTATGGATGTTTATAGAAATGAAATCGCTTAGCTTTAAATTACAGAAGACTTGAGTGAGTTTCATTGTAATATTTTGGGTTAATTAAATACGTAAAAATAAAGGTAAAACATTGTAATTAATATTTGATCAACGAGTGGGTTAAATTAAATTTACAACACTAAACTAAAATACATTGAATATCAATTTACCATTTCGGTGGAAAGCTGCTTGAGGTAGCCCATGATCTTCCCCACCGCATTGGGATTATTTTTATTGAAGCTCATCTTGCTGGCTTCTCTTCTCTTCTCTTGAAAACTTATCAAGGAACGTCAAAATGATAATGTTTATGAAATATAGCACTTTGTAGAACAGTGTATTGAAATTGTTCTTTAAAATCCAGGTTCGGGTTGTTCGCGGCAAATAGTCCACATCACTCCGTAATAGCTAGAGGATGTCGCTTTCTGCTACACCTGCAGTAACACACGACCGGTATGGCACACAGCTGCGAATTGACACAATTTTCCCGCCGACGTGTTACTTAAATTTATTTTGTTTACAGTTCACTGAGTTCATTCAAAAAATTATAATTCCCGCGCTATTATTCGTCAAGATGCAGAACATGCAGTTTTTGCAATTCTGGACAACATAAAATGTTGACAACGCGTACCGGATTCTTCAGCAATCGAGTTATCTATTGAAACTTGCAGATGGCAGCGCAGTGTTTTATATAGGAAGGTTGGCAGCCGCGGCGCCGTCTGCCCTCTCCCCCCGGCCCCCACCACTTCGGCGAGGGCGAGCATGGTGTGCGTGGACGTTGATAGTGTGCACACTGTGCGCGATACACACACTAACGACTGCTCCATCGACTGTTTGCAACGGAATTACTTTGAATATTTGTATAGTTTGTTAGAATTTGAAAAGCCAGGTTACGCAGGTACACAATACTATTGAACTAAGCTAAGACCAATTATGTTACCATAGCAAAAGGCAAATGATATCTGTAAACGCTTTATTACAAGTGTCAAGTTACTTGGTTAAGACTTTACAAGGAAGTTTTGTGCAAAACTAGAATCCTGAAATTGCCAAGGTTGTTTCAGTATTAAAATAATGTGTTTTAATTATATTTGCTATAGTACTTACTTATTTTATTTTTGTAAAGCAATCATAACTGCAATGCGCTGGTAATATGAACTTTAGATGTCCCTAAATTGAGCATTCCATTGCTTTACTAGACAATATATTTTATCAAAAATCGAATTTACTTTTCACTTAGCCATTTGGGTCTAAAAACTTATGGACCCTCAGCGCAGTTGCCTCAGAACTAAATGATTAGTACTTACATTCCGTGGCAAAAAAGCAAAGCCTGTCCTTCAAATTCCGCACAAATTCGATTAAAAATAGTACTATCTAAAGAGACGGTTATTTTCTGACATCCTTGGTGGTATTAGGCGACATTTAAGTGCGAGAGTGTTGCCAAGCTGTAACAGGTCTGGGCAGTCGCCGCCGGGTCCCGTAATCAACGACCTTGCTTGCCTTTACTTAGTCCGCTACGTCTCGTCTGGGGGTGTGTCCTGAGAGGCTCCGCTCTACGTGACCAGCGCGCATTGCCTGCCGCGTTTGCTTGTTTAAGCTCCGCGGCAGTGCGCGTCCGCTAGCTACGGCGTCTTTTCATATTTCGGTTCACACTGTGAAATATGAACCAAAGTATGAAAACTTTTAGCAAGAAAAAAACAACCGCCTTCCAAAAAAAACACTACAAAGTGAAAAATAACTTTGATTTTGGAAGTCGGTGTCTTTGGTTTTGAATTTCCATTTCTTGCCACCGTCTGACTTTTCAGTATTTAATACTTTGTTTTTTTTTTTTCACTCTTTAGTTCTCGTACCGACAAATTCGAATATCACTACCTGCTATGTAAATATCAGTGACAGGAACTTGTTATAATATAATATTATAACATCATCCTCATAGACAAGTGGGAAATAACAAAAAAATACAAGTAAAGTTAGTAAAATTCATATGGGACCACCACGCAAAATTCCTCTAAGTACCGAATGAAGAATTTTCCACAATTGATGAAAATATCGATGAACAAACAAAAAACAAAACAAAATCGTTCATAGAACCTCCTCCTTTTTAGATGTCGGTTAATAAGACGCGGTAGCTACATACAACTTAGCTTATTTCGTGTGGCCTGGGGGCTGCGGTTTAGCCGCGAAAAAGTGTGTACTCTCTTATGATTGATTAAAAATATACACTTATAAATACGGAAAAAAAAATGCTAGAAAAAGCGTATTTTCAATTTAATGATTCCGCATACTTCACCTATTTTATTTGTAATGATATTTAAGAACATAATGATTGGAACAAGAGATGGTCGCCAGTTCGACGTGTGGTTTTGCGGTGTGTAGGTATTGTATTATGTCGAACAATTGTAGGCGGGTCGCGCACGTCATTCTTACAACTGTTTTGCCCGACGCATTGTGACTTGCTTGATTGAATTTAATGGTCCAGGGGCCACTTCGATAAAGTCAGCGTCAGCGACGTAATAACAAAATAATGTAATAAAAGTATGACTTGATAGTCAATACTATATTTCTAAGATTAGATTTTCATACTGTCACGTTTTTGATAACTTTAGCTCGCAGATATCTTAACAGGATAATTATATAAAAAGAAGGTGTGACTTCAATGAATCACGGTTTCCTAAAATAAACTTAAAGTATTTTTACCGATTGTGAAATCTAGAATCTTTACTGAATTTTTAGGAAGCCTTTTCAGGATTTTTGAATCTTACACTTAACTACTACTCAACTACACTTACCTAGGTTTTTGAGGTCCTTAGCCTTGGCAGTCTTGTTCCAACCATTGCTGAGTACCTACCAGGCGTCCTCCCTTTTGTGCCATGCTTCCTTGATTCGTCCAGGTGTAGGTCTTCCCTGCGATCTCCCTTAGCGTTCGGCTGAGATTGCATCATTCAACTTTATGTTGTATTGGATTGTCCACTAACATCCTGTTTTTCTAGGTCTGTTAAACCCAGCTCGACATTAATTTTAACGCAGATGTTCCTAACAGTGCCTTTGGTTTTTAAGGACCATTCCTCACGTTGCAGGCACGTGTTTGTTTTTACCAACGCAAGTTTGCATTTTATCAGATCAGATACTGAATTTAATTGTATCAGAAGGTGTGTCTTCTTATTATTCTAATAATGAAGTACCTACCTACCTACTGAATATCGGCCAAATTGTTGTGCAATATGTAAATTAATTAGATGAGTATCTAAAAAGCCATTAAACCAGTATCTATCAATAACATGATATCGCTATAGTATATCACAGGCACTCGATATTGGCATTTTGAGTTTGTGTCTATTCAGTTGTAGTTATTGCCGACATCGGGAGTTTCTCATGAAATCTGACAGTTGTGCTTGTAGTGCCTAACATGTTTTATCATACTTGTAATAAATGTGTGTAATTTGTTAACGTGTGCAGGCGCGTGCTCGGCATCACGTGCGCTTACTAAACTGTCTGTCTGGCAGTCGGCGGCACGGCCGGCGTTCCCGAAAGCTTTGCCCCGCCCCCGGGCACACACACACCCGGGAGCTTTTGCGTCACACAACAACAATACGTCATACATACGTGAATCACCTAAACTATAATGTGGACGTGACCGCATCAATGTTTCTGTCGAAATGTTGCATCATTTTGTTGAAAGGCTAAACATCGCGGTTGTTTTTACCTTACTGCGGTTAGCTAATTAATAACCATACGTAGCACCAAATTCAAATTCAAATTCAAATTCTTTATTGCGAACTAAGTGTACATAATTTTGACGATGTTTTAATTATAGGTAGGTTCTTAGAACTTAGTTGCCTATTAAGGCGTTGCAAAATATAATTACTAAAAAAAAAAAATATATATATACATACCTACTCTAATATCAGTACAGATTACACTACTCTAGACACTACTACAGATACACATTATAATATATTAATTAACATTATTCATAAAGTTTATATTAAATCATACTATTAATTTAACAATATATTAGTTATCACAAATATTTTAATATTTAAATCATTATTTTTCTTCAAGAAATTCTTTTACAGTATAAAATGCCTTTTTAATCAGGAAGTCTTTTAGCTTCCTTTTAAAAATACCAATTGAAAGGAGGTTCTTAATGTCTATGGGTAACTTATTATATATTTTTATGCCCATACAAAAAATACTATTGCTATACACTGTAGTGTGGGATGCTTTATTGCGTAATGTATTTTTAAGTCTACTGCTTGTTAATGTGTCATAGCTACTGATATTTGATTTAACTAAAATTGAGGCCTCGTAGATATATAGAGCAGGGAGGGTTAATATCTTGAGGTTTATGAAATGAGGTTTACATGAATCTGTTTGGTGTATCCCTACTATTGATCTAATACACTTTTTTTGTGCCTTGAATGCAATTTCTTTATCAGTTGAGTATCCCCAATATAGTATCCCATAAGATAGACTGGATCCCACATAGGCATGATAAGCATTTAGTAGGGTGGTTTGGTTAGATACTTTTTTAAGCATGTAGAGGGCATATGAAAATTGATTTAATTTGCTAGATACACTATTAACATGTGTTTTCCATGACATATTAGAATCTATATAGATACCTAGAAATTTTGTACTTGTAACCTCAGATACAGTTGCATTATTGTACTCAATAGATAATGGAATTGATTTTGCGTTTTTATTTTTGAAATTCATGTAATGGGTTTTTGTGAGATTTATTTTAAGATTATTTGTTGTAAGCCAATTTATCAATTTAGATAGGGAATCATTTATTTCTCGTTCATGAGTTTTATTTTTGTTATTTGTGTAAAGAACCGTACTGTCATCTGCAAATAAAACCATAGGGTGCCGAATAGCGTTAGGTAAATCATTTATATAAATGAGAAATAGTAGTGGTCCTAGTATCGACCCTTGAGGTACACCATATTTTATAAATCTTGGGCTCGATCTATATTTAACTTCTGTTTTTGTGAATGGACATAATTGTGTTATTTCAGTGAACTGTATTCTATTGCTGAGGTAGGATTTTATTATTTCTAGTGCTTTACCCCGAACTCCGTATATTTCTAGTTTATGTAGCAGTAGTCCATGGTCAACATAATCAAAAGCTTTTGTCATGTCCATGAATAGGGCTGTAACCTGATTTTTTTTATCTAGTTCCGTTATAATTTTTTGTAAAAACTGATGCATTGCTGCATACCAGAACTGGGTAAATCAGCTACTTATATTTAACTCTGGAAAATGAGTAAATAAGTACCTATCTATCATTTGTTTACATTCAATTATAAGGTTGCACAGGTTAAATCTGAGGAGCGTTTATGTCTAGCCAGCTATATGGCGTGACGTCACACGAAGGCATCATAATTTGGGACATGGGTGCCACACAGACACAGTTGTGTAAACGTACCTACAGTATTAAAAGGGGCACACAAACGTCACACAGTAAAAAAATGTCAGTGGAATATTCCGTGTTGAACAGGCAGGTCCCGGGGTAGACGGAGTTCTCGAACGTTCCGCGGCCCATGGATCTTTCCGTACAAAGTGCAGTTATGGCGACCGGTGCATACTTGCCACATGAATTGCAATCCAACACCCACAAAAAACAACTGATGTTTAATTAGCGCTCCTTTGCAACAGACCTGACTTATGTTACGATACTATTATTGGTAAGAAGACGTTGTGAAAATTATTGTACCTTTCCTAGACGATACGATAAAAGATAACAATAATTCATGTTTTCATCATTATGCACAAATACATCACGCGTTCCATCCAAGTGGGCGTGTTATCTTATCAACAACAAATCAGATATACTTACTTCCGATTAAAAATTTCCATCAAGAGCTAGTGTAGAGTTACGACATTCGCATAGTAACTGTAATATTTTGCTAAGACCCTTTTCGAACTAGTGATTATATAAATACACAAGTCATGAATTCATGATACAAAAGAAACAAACTGGAGCAAATCTTCTAGATCTAGACAGTCCACCCTACGCACACAATAATTGTCTTTCATTGATCAAACTTAAAGTTTTCCACCAATGAAACTTGATTAGGTACACTGTTTTGTACCTATTCGTGAGTTCGTGTACTATTCCAGTGTTGTGTAATGCCCACGTTTCTAGAAAATCAATAGTTACTGCGGTGCAGTGTTTAGTTTTAGCAGGTAGGTATTACAAACTGGTCGATAACACAATATCTAGGGCGATCGATAGTCCTTTACTTGACCTAGGCTATTGAATTATTTAAAATCTACTATGTATTGCACAACTGACGGACTTTTAATTAAAAATCGATCGCTATAATTTCCAATGAACACACCTGAGTGAATAATATATTGATCACTTAGGTAAAGGTTGTTCACGATTGCGTCATGAAGTTATGAAAAAATATTTACTAATGAATCGGTTATTTTAAAATAAACTATTTGTATTTTGATCATCATGACATTGGACCCAAACAATTTTTTAAAGTTTAAAAATGGTTTAAGATTTAAACTATTGTTATTCTAAATCTATACGATTGAATGAAAGGGCTAGTGACAGCGAAGTATTAATATTGTGAATGATGAAGTATTTGTTATTGATGATGATTCGGTATGAATGGGCCGGTCCATCTGATCCTGATCTTGCCCACTAGAGAGCAAGTTTGAGCGGTTGCCCCGCCGACCTTGACGAAGCTCAGAGGGTTACAGAGGTCAAATTGAACACACCCTCCGCTGCAGGTGTCACCAATCTTGTGTTACTTAATGCAAACAAAGTTTATTGCGAGAAAAAGTAAGTAGGTACCTATAAAATAGAATACTTGTTGGCTACTTAATTAGTTTAATTCGGATTATTAATCAGTTTATAATTCTCTCCGTTGCGTTAATTAATAATGAGACCTACACCAATCGCTGCCCGGTTACTAATAAAATATTTGTAGACTGTTGCCATTGCGATTTGCGATACAGATCGTGTTTATAACCTTGTTAATTTACTAGAGTCTTAAGATTAATAAAAATCTTTTTATTGTTCTCAACATTGCGTTAATTAAATAAGATAATTGACACCTCGAGCAACTTGTTGATCCTTTATCTTTCCTACATACTCACAATCTTACGTTGATTTGATACTGACCAGCCTCAATCAATTATGTTAACCTGTTATTTATATTTCTATGTTAACTCGTAACAACTCTATGTTGTATCGTGTAACATTATGTTCAGCTACTTACTTCACTACTTACTTGTGAATCTATTCTTTAAAAACAATAAGTCTGTCAGTTATAACCAAAATGGCTTATCATTATGCGCTCAGACATAAAATGATAAGATTTTAGCGGCACCTTTCATGCAATAACAATAATACCAAATTATGTACCTGACTAGATACATGTAAAAGATTAACTCATACTGCAGGTACCAAACGACACTACCAGCAATCGTTGACCCCAAAAAAAACATCAAATCTTTTTATTTTGCCGTGTTTAGATATCGATACCTATCACGTCTGCGGAGTTTCGCTAACTAATTTACTTTGACCCTGTATATTAGATAGATAGGTACCCACTCTCACAAACAATGCATGAAACGTAGTACATATTAATACGTTTCGATACTGAACCATTAAATATTCTTATGAGGCGTTGCATCGGGTGTACGTATGTCGGATCTTATTATTATGTGCATAGATTCAGCAATAATAGTACTAGTGTCGCAGTGTACTAAGAATTAATTCCCATACGAGTTGTTTTACGTACCCTATTTATAGCGCTAGCCGTTCCGTTTAGTTCGACGGTGTACCTAGTTAGGAATCCTACACGTTTCTAGACTTGCTTTCGAATTCCTGGATGTCGTATACCCACCACATTGCTTTAAAGGAAATACTACAACGCTATTTGCGAAAACATGCACGTTTGTTTGATCCGATCCTAGCTGTACTCTGTTCGACGCTTGAAATTTCAAATAACCGTTACCGCACTTTTTGGAAATATTAAAAACTTTGTAATTTTCACTGTCTTCTACACTTTCACTTCAGTTATTTTTAATAGCTCATTATGATAAAACTGTTCAAATATGCTGGTGGGTAGCCAATTAACATTGTCAGTTCTAGCACAGTTGGTATCACGCAAACACGTTGTAAGTAAAGTAAACCTTGGAAAACTCTAGCCCAACCATAACAACTTTGTCATATTCATAGCTCTATTGATAACTTACTCGTTTAATTTGTCATCCTCTATATCTTGCAACTTTAATATTGTAAAAATATTTTATACTTAATCATTATAATGAGTCGTGAATATATTTTTTGTTTTAAACAATAACAACATTTTATTCAAGTTTTCCTGTGAATTTTACACTTAAGGGATGAACATAAAAAAGGTGAAATAAATACTGAAAAAAGAAAGAATTTATCTTCGTACTTTTTTACAAAAATCCGGAATTTTTGTCATGATTTCCGAAATGGTAACCCTATCCTGTCGTTACTATTAAACTTAAGTATATTTTTTGTGTTTTATAATAATTGACAAGAGCCTCCACAAATCGGTTTAACACTAGCTGACCTTCACCGACAATAATGTTTTCTGCAAAATGTTCACTAAAAGTTCTTGACGTAGGTACCTGTCTATTATCATTTAACATGTAATTGTTCAGTACCGTGAAGTATTATTCCACAGGGGAGGTTTACTGGATACTTTGGGTAAATATAAAACTCTCATGAATCAAAATATTACGTGATGTGACGCAGGTTTAGTAATTAGTAGGTATAGGTACCTACTATACCTGCGTCACATCACGTAATATTTTGAGTTAAGCATATGTACTCATTAATACCATATTCGCAGTCAATTATTCAGAACCTTGACGCCATAAGTATTAAAATTGAACAAGAGAGAAATTCAAAATCCAATATTTGCTGCAATTACATGAGATTAAATACCTACACTTGAATGAAGTTAAATGCGTCTCACTGAAGCCGGATCCGAATTTGTTTATGTAGGCTAAAGTACAGTAAGCGATGTGCTTTAGGTATTAATTTCAATATTATTTTTAAAACTTTGACGGCCTTCATGCGAAATGGAATAAGTATATACCTGTAGTATAAAAAACCGTGTAAATAATTACTTTATCTACTCCCATGCTATAAATCCTCTATAAAAGTTTCGGAAAGAGTTAGCTTATTGCCAACATTAAAACGACCAGTGTCATAGTAACCATTATATCATCCAAACGAGTGTTATAATGTTGTACTAAATTTCATAATGCAACTCGTTTGCTCCTTCGATACCTTCCGGACAGCGGGTGCTGCAGACCCCCACGCCGACACATCTGACAATATTTTCCAAAATACGATACGTCACGCATGGCGGGTACGGGCTATGGTCGGTTTAATGTTGGCAATAGCTAACTGTTTCAGAAACTTTTACAGAGGATTCATATCATGGGTGTAGATAAAGTCTTGTATGCAACTGTTATAATTAAGTATTAAAACACTCATGTGATGCTATTATCCCACATTTGTGCTTTAATACCCCTTATTATACAACAGTTGCATAAATAACTATTATTATAATCTGTCGAAGATTGTGCCATACTACCGCTAAGCCAGCAGTCATAGATGGCTGCTAGTGGTGTCGTAACCGGAACACATAATATTAAGGGATTATCCATATTAAAGGCTTATTGGTTGATTCGCACGAATTCACTCGCCCGAAACGGGCGAATCCACACGTATATTATTTTTTCTGTAGGCGATTCGCAAGAAGTTAATTTATTTGTGGGCGAATCGACAACTCCAGAAATTATACGTATTAGGCAAGTGGCACATTTTGAATTTTATGTAGTAAAGTACTCTTGATACTCTTATCACTTCTGTGCGCTCGTTTCTTAACTTTATTGCGTTATTAATACGTATTTCTGAAGTTGTCGATTCACCCACAAATAAATTAACATCGTGCGAATCGCCTGCAGAAAAAATAATATTATTTAAAGGTGTCGATTCGCCCGTTTCGGGCGAATCAACCATTAGTCCTTCGAAACATTCTGTTCACTAAGGTTTTAAACTATTATGGGATGATCAGCGTGATAGTTTAATAGCAGCGGTCATTACGAGGCCCACGTTCATCAGTCATGGGCTAAATCTGCCGAAACTACTTTGTACCATGACTTACCTTTTTTGCTCTGAAAATACAATACCTACCGACTTAACAATTAGCGTGGAATCTTTCCATGCGCAAGTATTGTAAGAGGCCCAATGATGGCGACATGCGACGCAAAATGAATCATTTTTTAATAATAACATTTAATTACATTTTTTCGCATTCCTTTCCCAGAATTATTCAGACATGAAGGTAAAAGTAAGTAGGTACTAAAAACAGACAAGTGCTGTAATGAGCCGCATCGATCACGCACGAACTCGGTCGTAGATGGCGCCATCGACCGGAATGCTTATTACCATAAAAGCATTTTATTAATCCTTTTGGATGGCGCCTGTATGGTCCCTTCTGTAACGGTATCTTACTCAGAGTAATGTTTAACTTTCTCGTGAAGAACTTCAATAATCCGACACAACCTACATGGAAACTTCATCAGTGCCATCATCATATTAGCCTTCATGAATAAAGTTTATAATACTCTGTCTTGTGAATCGTCCTATAAAATTAATCAAAAGTTACTGACGCCATTCAGAGGAAGGTTCAAATAAAATATGGAAGTATTAATACAATCGGATGAAAAGTTATCCGATCGAGATATGTTCCGACATAAATAACATCTTGCTGAGATGATAACTGGTAAAAAATGTTCACGGAACACACTCAGTTATTCTGTTGTTTGGTGAATTATGAAGGAGTCCATTATTTTTCCATGTGAATATTTATTGCATCGATAAAAAATGGTCAAGGTGAAGCCGTCGTCGCAACCCATTATCATTTTGTAGGTGTTCCTTGCACCCACATGGACAGGCATATGACGACGGCCTTACCCTGACCATTTTTGTACCTATGACTTATTGTCTTGATTTCTGTCTGAAATATTTTCTTGTTTTGTACTTTTTAGATCACTTTTACCCACTTATTTCAATAGTCAGGCTACAGTTTTTTTCAACACTATTTTTATTAAGAGTTTTCCGTTTTAACGCTTGATAAACGTTACGACAACGTAAATAAGAGTAATACAATAGGTCGGTAATTAACCTATTTACTCTTGACTTAGCTACACTTACGCCGCTAGCACACCTCCCCCGCTAAACCATAGCAGCGAAACCGCAGTACTGGGTCGCGTCATCTCCGCTACTGGAATCGGAAGCGAGTAGTGAAATATGACGCGAGTTAGTTCAATAAATTGAACTACTGCGTTTTCGCTGCTATGGTTTAGCGACGAAGGTGTGCTACGGTAGCACACCTTCGTCGCTAAACCACAGCAGCGAGGCGAGAGGCGAGGCGGGCACTGCTAACCGCCTTTGTGTCAGGCGGTAGTGAGAATGACAGGGCAGATGTAACATAACATAACATCATGCCTGTATTCCCCGAAGGGTTAGGCAGAGGTGTAACTTTAGTACACCCACATTTCGCCATTTTGTGTGTATAATAGGTATTAATTTTACAGTTGCGCCGTACGTAGCGCAGTCTCACATAAGGTTGTTTTTATTAACAATTTAAACATATTTATTTACTTAAACAATATAATATATATGTATACATATTTGTAATGTGCTCGTCATGAACTTTCTTTTGATACCAAACATGTCATGATCTCAATTAAATTTTTACGAGGTCAGATAATTACGTGTAAAGTCCACCATATTAAATTTAGGAAGCATTTATATATCCTACGTCACCCGGACCATTACTACGAATCTATTGATACCTCATTCCTCAAAATCGGTTCATTCGTTTAGGCGCTACGGTAGAACACTAGTAAATACAAACATACTTACATAAACTGCTAAAATAATATCCCTTCCGTTTGGCTTTGCCATAGTCGGGTAGAAACAAATGGCTCAAAAGTCGTAAGTCAATCGTATTCAGTGAGTTAGTCATTACGTATGTGTGTGAGTAGGGCAGCTCTATATTTGTCGGTTCCAAACAAAGGTCGTCGCAAACCTAACGGGAACGGAACGATAACGATACGAGGTTTAGTTATTGTAAAATAGACTTGCTCGGTCAGTGAAAGGAGGTTACGAGGAGGGAAAATGGTGCTGAAAAAATGATTTTTTTTCTGTAATTTGTCATCCATCTCATACAATCATAAGACACACTGTCCAATCTTTGCTCGTAAGTCGTCGTAACCATCCGTAATAAAACGCATCGTGTGTTGCGACCTCAGCGTGTGCGCCAAGGCACTGATGGAAAAGTACTGGAGGAAAGTGCACGACAGGGGCCGTAAACATTTTCTTAATTCGTTTAGACTTGCGTGTCCTTGATTTGTTTTAATGTATGCACCTCATTAATTTCGGTAAGGCAAAAAAATAACGAGAAAACATAACATCTCCATTATTTCATAGTATCATCGACTATTACATAGAATTATATTTTTATGTGTTCTCTTTTCATGTAATTTTATAAACGAGGTTGTTTTCAGAAAGGTTCTTTACCGCTGCCGAACCTGAATCGGCAGACTAACACAAGCGCGTAACACCCACACGTTTTGAACGTTTTGTAATATGCACTCGTCACTCACACACGCACGTGTAGTACATATAGGCGTCTGAGGGTGTGTGAAAGTGTAAATTGAGGCGCCTTCTCTACACCCACAAGTTTGAGCATGCGCATGTGTTAGTTACTCAGTGCGGCAGCACGCGAAATGTGCACTATTCTTCTAATAGGTAGGCTCAAAATTAAAGGATCGCTCGATCGTATTATTACATATGTATATAAACGAATCCTAAAATTGTATGCTACCTTTTTCGATATATATATATGGGAACAGTTCCGTGTTAAGTAGCCGTAATTGAAATAATTTTACTAACTAAAACTTTTATTCAGGAATAAGTTCAATAGGTAGGTACTTATTGTTTTTTCCCTATTCGTTACATGTGTTGGTTTGCAGTTATTCCCTCGGTTAAACCAGGATAAATATTAGGAATCCATATACGTCATACGTGTTGCTGAAAATAAATATATGTCGATGTACCTAATTAAATTGTGTCGTGTTTGTGAGTCTCGAGACAAACAAAACGGTTCAGTCAAAGGTGAATGATAATTTTTAATTAAGTAGGTATAAATTATTTAGGAGACAACTAATTTTTTCACGCTTTATGTTCTTGCTGCTAACTGCGATAAAGATATGCATTATCTGTTTGGAAAGCATTTATCATTTCCTGCTACGCACCAAATGACGACATTATAGTCGGCCACTCGCGAAATTACTGATAATAGTCGAAAGTGACCTAGTTCTGCCCGTTACCTTGATAAGAAAACTAAACTGCAGTCTGTAAATACCTAACCCCTGAAAAAACATACACATTTAGTGCTCTTGTTTTATATTGTATGTATTGGGCATGTGATACATTTTAATTTATGAAAGTACCTAAATATCTTTGCAAGTTTGATAGATAGATTTAACATGCTCCAATTCATCCTCAAATGGGTACTTAGTCATCGAAATATGGGTTAGTAAAACTTTCCAGTACACATTAAAGTCTATTTTAATGTATTTGTTCAATTATAGAGTTATGCGTGAGTGCGCCTACGCATTCAGTCGGTGTTATTTTTAAATGTCGGATAAGTAGGTACTTCATTTCTTAGCTACGTCAGGCTACGTGTAAGACAGCACGGGATTCAAGGGAGCAATCACCTTTTGCGCGCGAATGGCAGTACATCTGGCACATGCGAATCAGCCAAAGAATATTCTAGAGAAAATTACGTGACATGAACCACGTTGCCTGCCGTTACAACTTTTGGCATGGCCTTTAGAATTTCATCAGCTCCCTTTTATTTTCCAAACATTTCGATGTCAAAGTTAAAGTCATACAGGTAGCTGAAAATCAGCCTTTACCTATTGCTCTCGGAAAGCATGTTATTTAACCCCTTGACGACACTTATGTAATTTAATGCCCATATAAGGGTAATATCGTATGATGTTCCACAAAACATTTATGTATTCATGTTGTCTTGGTAATTTTTAGTTTCTTTAGGTACGGTGCATATTTAATATTTTAAATTTTTTGAAGCCCGTAAGTATTCACTGTCATATTTAGATCTTTTGCCACAGTAAAATGTTACCAAAATAACCACGCTTGGCAGATGCATTGATAACTATCAATATCATGTTCAGGGCCGTTGCCAGGAATTCATTTCGGGGGGGTTAGGGTTACCAACTTTTTTTAGAAGAAATAAAGTATAATATGATTTCCGAGAGGGTCAATAACAAGAGTACAGATTTATAAAAAATGAGTATACTTTATTGTAATTTTTAACACCAGCATTTTTTGTTCTTTTACGGAAAATGATTTTAAGATCTTAGACATTCTAAGTCAGAATAATTTGATGGAGAGCTGAGTTATCAATTTCAATAAAAAACCTAGTTTCTCTCTTCCCGCCACTTTGCTATCATTACCATAAACAGGGACAACTTTAGCATAATGGGGCCGCAAAGGAGAATGTAGGATGCAAGAGCGAGCGAAGCGAGCTCGAAATTTTAAGCATATTGCGTCGAATAACTTAGGTTTTCTTTTCTATCATATGACCGTTCATACAGAAATAGAAGTAAGTTTATCAACATTATGCAGAAAAGTTTGAGAACTAAGAGAATTCAGGATGTAAGAACGAGCGAAGCGAGCTCGAAAACTTTAAAACCCCGCCTGGGATAGCTTAGACTCTCACAGAGAATGCAGGAATTCATTCCCACACATTTCGGCCTCTGCCTACGGCCCCATGTTTGACCGACTATTTTACAGATGCTTGAAGCACTTTATTGTTCGCTGTAATATTGTGTAAAGTTGTATCATACACCTTATAAACATTCCTTTAAAAAATAACAATATATTATGTAAACACTCCTATGTTTACTTAAACTGTATCATTGTTCCTAGACAATGAGATTGTAAAAGCTGCTCCACGTGCTGTGCTGACATGTAAACAGCGTGCTAAGTAGGTAAGCAACACTTGCAGTTTAACGTGTCATGACCAATGACGTATTATATATAGACACGTTATCAACAAACATCTCGGCGCTTAAAAACGGCGAAAATACTAGATAACTACTTATACGCGTAAAGAAAGGGAAATACGTAATATTACGTATATATAATTATAATTATTATTATAATAGGGAAATATGTAATATATCATTTATTTTTATCGTTTTCACACACGATATAAATTAAAAACAAACGTAGCGTCGCGCGACAGGTTGGTGCGTGACTGAGCGCAATGTGGCCAATTGGCTTCATTTCATGTTGCCATTTTAGAGTGCGGACAACGTATCTATAGTTTTATACATCATTGGTCATGACGACATTGCCATCTTTATCCGCACTTAGCCACAAATGTATCGAAATGCAATGCGCCGACTAAAAATGTTTCCTGATACCTGTTACCCTGCATAGTACTGATAGTTGCGGGGCTCGTGACTATATAATTATACAGATCGGACTAACTTACCTAGTGACGTCCGATCCTTAATTATGTGAAGTAATCTCGTCCTCATTGTACACTATGTAGTTTGCACTCGTTGCACTACTACGCTATCACATTATTTAAAGATGAAATACTTCATCCTAAAACAAAAAATGTTATCTGTGGTCCACTCGCTGGCGGGCCCGCATGACGTCTGTCAAATCATTCTTTCAAAGCATATGAACGGGACTTCACGATGACCGGTGCGGGCATCGTATAGTCCATACAGCACAACACAACTTTTAGAAGGGGTTTAGATAAGGCAATCCAATACACATAGGTATATATGTAGGTTGATTATCTGGGAGGGGTTGGGATACAATGAGGACGAGATTACTTCACATAATTAAGGATCGGACGTCACTAGGTAAGTTAGTCCGATCTGTATAATTATGCTTCATAATCTCGTCCTCATTGTACACTATGTAGATGTTCAAAGAATAAAGTTGTGTTGGTAACCAGTTCAGCATTATTTACCAACTGAACATTATAACTTACCATGTTATTCCAAGTCTCATTATAAATGTATTTCTATTTAAAAATCAGTCTTCCATTAAGTTAAAGACATACTTAGTTACCTAACTTTAAAATTATCTAATTAGGTACTATGAGTCCTGGAATTCTTATTCAGTCTTGAATCAACCATGTCATTAATAATCCTATACTTACAAACATCAATTATATATAAACAGACAATTAACATTGACATAAAAATGTAATAATTTTTTATGAGCAGCCACTCTCTATAGAGCACACAGCCTGGGCAAAAGCATTAGGACCACAATCAAAAATTTGTGATCCAATCAGCAGCTCTTCTTATGACCTCAACATCGATACAGCCCTTAGAGGCCTTTAAGGTAGAGGTATGTCTGTCTATGTGAATTTAGAAACATCTATTCTACTACTGGGCACAAAATTTTTGTTTTATCCATCCACTAATGGTTAGATTAGAGGCGGCATGAAAAGATTTTCTTATGGATATAATTAATGATTTAAAATCTTGTCTTATACTCTTAGTAAAATCTGGATAGAACAAAAAGGGTTGTGGCAGGCCAGATAGATAAATTCTCTTAAAAAAAATTAAAAAATATCAAGTTCGGTTGAGATCTTCCAGGTGCAGAAGTTTCAAATATTTCTGGTATCTATAAGATCATAATTATCCTTATTATAAGAAATGTTATCTATATTAATGAGTGATAAGGTTGAATTCAATGTACAATTACAAGAGCTATTATGGTTACAGTTTTTTTGGTTTGTAATATTCTAAACCAAAGGTTTAATTATGAAAGATATTAGATAAACCCGTATGTTACTGGAGTCCCAAAATTATATCATGTTTGGGGTTATTTGCTCTTATTTCAAATATAATTACCTACCCTAAGAAACCTTGATACTCTACTCATCTGTGTCAGCTAATAGTAATAGTCGGTAATTTCTCCAGTTTCAGTTATATAATTATAACTCATTCAATACCATTAGGGAGTGAGCCATAAGACAATCCTTGATTAAACTTAGTGGTTAATAAATAAATAAATAAAAATCTAATAATAATATCACCACGGTGAATGAGCCTGCCAATATCTTGACTCTGTCAGAAGTGAATCCACTGATCTAACAGATTCATATAGCTTTCTTGCTTTGCTAGACAAGAAAGTTAAGGGATTGGTTTTCCTCTTCTCAGGGAATCGTCCCTGATAATATTGCGGCCAATCAGTGTCAGAGACTCCTGCGCAATGGGTGTGGATGTCCCATTTTATAGTGAATGCATCTACTGAGCATGCACCTGGATCAGGGAGCCATGATGTCATTCTGACACTTAGTATTGGACTTTTTGCAAACAGGTTTAACTGGGGCTGACCCAGTTTAATAACAATTGACTAGAAAAGACCTGCAGGTCTTCCATTCAATTTCTATGTTAGGATGTCTAGATTCTAGATTTACCATAGTGTTTTCTTTGGAACTAATATAAGATGCAAGAGCTCATATTTGTCTTTCCTTGCACCATTGCCATAACTGTCTAGCTAAGCTTTAGGTGAGTATAGCAAGTACCACCCATCTTATTGATATAGGCTATGACTGTTGTGATATCTGTTCTAGGTAATACATCATAGTATCTGAGTTTGCTTGCAATTGTTTTGATCCTTACCTGCTGTTAAAAGTTCAAGGTAATTTATATGGAACTTTTTATCATAACATACCAGGCCCAGTCAGTTTGAGAAGCAACAGAGAATATTTCAAGAAAAAAGTCAAATTGTTTAATTATATTGTGGTTCGTTGAAATGTGAGACAACCTTTGCAAATAAATGATTTTGGATTTGATTCTAGTTCTATTGTATTTGCAAATAATTTATTTTGAATTTTAATCTAGTTCTATTGTATTTGATAATAATTGAATTTGGATTTTTTAATAAGAACACCTCTGCCCAGCCCTCTGAGGAATACAGGCGATATGTTATTATAAATTTGAATTATAAACCAGTTCTGGCCTTGTTATTTTCATTGTTATTCTTTAAGGCTACTAACTGTTGTGTGTGACCTTTCATGATCTTGGTGTAAAGCCCTCTACAGCTGGGCATGTAGCAACAAAGATACCTAGTAATTAGGCAAACTCTATTATTTGCATCTCCTTTTGGATGGAGTGTCTAAGTGAAATGGCAAACTGGACTGATTCAACAAGAAACCTAGATACTGGCTGGGTTCTAGGGCACCCTTTCCAGTTTCCAATATTAATAATAAGTCCTAGATTTCTTAACACATTTTGAGTAGTTGACACATTTTCTATGCAGTTTGCCTATGAATCAGCAAGGCACAGAATATTGTCAGGATATAATTATAAAAGACAACCGATGATCCCAGCGAACACACATGGTGCTGTGCTAAGCCCGAATGCGAGGCATGTAGGCTCTTACAATGTATCTTAAAACAGAAACTGGAGATATCTTCTAACATATTTTCTTATGGGTAACAAATATAGGCAAAAAACCATAATAGCTGTCCTTAAATCCACCAGTTTAACGTGGAATGTGGCACCATAGTTATTTAAAGTGCCATCTGATTTTAGTAAAAATATACTGAAGTTGTTATTTAGAAGTTTGAACTGGAAACTCAGTAAAGGGTAGTTTATAACCCTTGATTCACAAATGTGAACCATGCATAAATTTAGAGAAATACTGCAATCCACCACTCCGTATCTGAGCCAGTGACAATCCTAGATCTGACAATGTTTGGTGGCATTGAATTTATCTTGAAACTTAAAAATACCTGTTAGGTATCGGTGTCCACTCCATCAATTCTTTCATATCCTTATAAAGTTGGGTAGGGTTAAGGATCTTTATGTGATGCAATCATGATAAATGACACACAGTAGTCACTCCCTCGGGAGGCTATTAAACTGTTCAGGACCTTGTCAATGGACATAATGGCAGCCCCTGTATTCTGCCCCCCTGATCCTTTGTTCCCATTTGATTCCATCTTCATTCACTGGTGTTCCCCCCCCCCCTTTCAAACTTTGGTGGGTTCAATAGGCCACAGATTATGGGTGCTTCAGTCAGCTTAGTCTATTAATCATAACTTTTAACCATTGTATGGCCAGACTGCAATGCAGTTCCATAGGTGAACTAACCACTGCACCCTCCGAGCAGATTCTTAACACTTGAAGGCAAGGCCTGAGGTTGGGGTATAGATACCATTTTACTCTCAGTCTCCTTCCGGCTGCATTGTAGTGGAAATGAAGCAAGTACTAACACAACATATTTAACTTAAATCGTATACTGTCTGTATCGAATGACGAATATCTGTAACGAATGTAATCGTATATCTAGAATTTATTATTGTTAGTATTTTGGAATTTTATAAGAGAACATAATGTTTTCCGATATGTAAATAAACATATAACTGGCAGCATTGAGTACGGCTATTCAGTCTGGCTGCATCAGCTTCAGTCACGTGACACACAGCCTCTCGAACGTGCTTGACTGTAGTGTCTTCCACAGAGACGAACTTCGTACTCCTCTACAAAGAATATGAGAGTAAGGTCCCAGACTGCTAAAATCCGCGGCTGATAGCTCTAGGGATGCAGCGGGGACGTGTTTCGTGTTTTCACAAATAAACCATTGGCCCAAATTCACGGCTAACCTCTCGTGATACATTGGCCCAAATGCACGGCTAACCTCTCGTGATAGCCCTAAGGATGCAGCAGGGACGTGTTTATAACACTGAACATAATTTTTTTATAGACCATCGGCTAACCTCTCGTGAAAGCTCGTGTGGTGTCGTTCTCTTGTAAGTTATACGGCACAGTTAATGTTCTCATGGTTAACCTCTCGTGAAAACTCTTGGAGACTGCTTGGGATTCAACAGGGATGTGTTTTTCTTAACACTGAACGATATACCACCGGCTAGCCTCTCGTGAAAGCTCGTGTGGTGTCGTTCTTTGTAGTTATATAGCACAGTTAATG
Source organism: Eupsilia transversa (assembly GCA_914767815.1). Classification (NCBI taxonomy): domain Eukaryota; kingdom Metazoa; phylum Arthropoda; class Insecta; order Lepidoptera; family Noctuidae; genus Eupsilia; species Eupsilia transversa. The sequence goes on from OU611874.1 coordinate 8,617,448, forward strand.
GTCTCATGGTTAACCTCTCGTGAAAACTCTTAGAGACTGCTAGGGATTCAGCAGGCATATGTTTTTAACACTCAACGATATAGGTACCATCGGCTAGCCTCTCGTGAAAGCTCGTGTGGTGTCGTTCTTTTGTAAGTATACGGCACAGTTATTGTTCTCATAGTTAGCCTCTAATGAAAACTCTAGAGACTGATGTGCGTATGGATCGCAAGGTAATTTTCGAAAAATTATTTCAACTAACGACAAATTGGTAGGTATATCGAGAAACTTACCCGAATGTCGATGAAGACTCCGCTTTCGCGTCTTCACTCAATTTTCCAGTTCTCGCAGACGTTCGTTAAGGTCCTCCATTTCTTTTTGCCACGTTTTCTTCGATGGTTTCCCATTTCGTTAAGAAATTTCGGAGTTTTTAAACGGAAACATGATTAGCGCGCGGCACAAAAAAGTACAATGATTTGACAGACGTCATGCGGGCCCGCCAGCGAGTGGACCACAGATAACATTTTTTGTTTTAGGATGAAGTATTTCATCTTTAAATAATGTGATAGCGTAGTAGTGCAACGAGTGCAAACTACATAGTGTACAATGAGGACGAGATTATGAAGCATAATATCAGCCGCATGGGTCGATCAAAGGTTAGAGGTTAAGCGACGTTTGCCATTGTTCGGGCCGTGAATGGGTGACCATCCATTACATATTGAGACCCCTCCGTGGCTCGGAAAGCACGTTAAACCGTTGGTCCCGGCTACCATTTGTAGATCTTTGACAGTCGTTACGGGTAGTCAGTAGCTCGAAAGTCTGACAAACAGTCTTACCAAGGGGTATTGCAGACTAGTACCCAGTAACTAGGTTGTGAGGGTCAGATAGACATTCGTTCCATCTAAAATACTTGTATTCAGCTGCATCCGGTTAGACTGGAAGCCGACCCCAACATGGTTGGAAACGTGCTAAGTCGATGATGACCTCTGTTACTTGCCTGACATAGCATAAAAGTATCGCGACCCGTCTCAATTAAGACGTGCTGACATAGCACAATTTTCTTCGTTTTATATTACGACATTCCGTATTTAGCCAATGTTACAGTTTAGTAACTATTTTTAGATCTTCGTTATGAAACTGTTCCTTTGTTTAGTAGTTGTTGCTAGACAAAAGCCGTGGGAGAGTTTCAACTGAATGTTAGTTTTTTTGTTGTTTAATAAACTTTACCTTCAGTCATTAGTCTTCAACTCGCTCGAAAACTGGCTCTATTGCCGCGCTTTTAGGTTAAAAAATCCGGCCAAGTGCGTGTCGAACCACGCACAATGAAGAGTTCCGTAGATGGGATGAATTTATCCCAAGAACAAACTTTACTTTGTTGTTGAAAAAACATCATGGTCAAATTCTCCAACTGCAAATGTAATTTTGCAACATTTTATATGGCGTCGCGTCGATATCGCCGCAAGAAAGTATTTTCTGTGTCGCGGCGAGATAGATCATGAAGTGATATGTATGTGAATGATATAACATGAAGATTTTTTAAATGATCTATTTGATGATAGAATACTTACATTAAAATTTATGGTACGAATACCTGCTTCAATAATAAAATCTATCTATCATATTCATCATTATTAGCATGATTTGGCAAACCTGATCCTCTATTAGATACGAGTACATGACATGTCGGTTTTTTAATTATCACTTCAATCGCCTATAAGTACTTTGTCCATGTTTTTTTGAACATATACTATTTTTTAGTTCCTAGTATTTTGATGTCATACTTTTGAATACTCTATAGGTACCTACATATTTGGCAAGTATTAAACAAATGCTAATATTGTTAAGTACAAATTATTTCGTCAACATCCATCTTAAATGATGTCATCCATCGAGCCTTTCCGTATCGGACTTTTTTTCAGCAGAACAAACTTATAAAATCGTGTGAATAAGCATTTACATTGTTTTATGAAGATACAGTAAACTAAAAACTTTGCACAATGTGTATTTTATGACACTAGCTCTAATTAAATAAACAAAGAAGAATTACCAAAGTTTTAAAAACGTTGACCCCTCATTCTTTCAGAGTTTTTCGTCGATGTCGCTCGTCGTTTCGTCGATGTCTACGGAAAATTTTAAATTCTTAAAATAAGTAGTTACTAAATTCAGGCTTGACTAAATTGGTTCGATTTAGCTCATTCATCATTGGGTAGTCACCATAAATAGTATCGTAACCACAGCACCTTTCCGAGCACCACGAAAAGCCGGATTTTCCTTCAGTAGTTAAGAAATACAGTAGTAAAGATTTATTAAAGTCTACCTATATTATACGAGACTATACATAGTTTCAATCCACTTTTTACTCGACTACGGCAAAGAATTTAGAAGAGTTTAGAATAACGGTCAATTTTGCAAATCGGGTAAAAATGCGTCTGCGTTGCCGTGATTGAAGTTGATTGGAGACGGTGTCGCCTAAATTATAATTTATTGGTCGCTGTATTAGTGATTGGGTACAAACACCACACCCCTCTTATTTCATGTTTTTATCGTACAATTATTGTAAATGTACAATCTTCTGAAATTCTGCCATTTAGCGTGGCGTATCAATATTCAATGAATATATATGACTAAATCCATGAATCTTGATGGGGTATGGAAAGTTTCCGATTTATTACGGCTTGTACACACTGGCGCGATATCGCGGGCGCGTAGAGAAAATCCGGAATCGCACGAAATCTATTTGATTTATCCCCTAACACGTGTGACTCAGGATTTTTTATTTGTCTGTCTGAGATGACTTGTTTTTACCTTTTTAGTTTACTTTTTTGCCGTAGTTGGATTTAATTTCTTGTAGGTAAGCGTTACTATAGCGGCCGAGCGCTGTAAGCAGAAATAGTCCTGACGGTGTTCAGATATGCGTGTCCTCGTTGGTACATTCAAATACAACGTGCAAATGTCAATGCCTTTGAGTGCGGAATATAAATTTAATATTAATAAAACCATCATAGTAATATCTTATTCAAGTACCACTACCAGGAACATCGATTCTCAGAACATGGAAATGTAGTCAAACGCCGCCGTGCAGGTAAAACTGAATTATTGGAATAATAGAGATAATCTCAATCTGATGAATAATAATTTAGTAGGCAGATAGACTTATATGATTCTAATAACTGGATAGACGACAATTCTATTTTATCTCTTGATCAGAGGCAATTTAGGTACTGATTATGTATTTGAAGTAGGTACTCATATGTTAATCACATCAGTAAATTACTACGGTTATCATTAAGGCTTCTGTAGACAGTCGCGACGTGACTCTGGTGGAGCACTTTCTATGAAAACTTCACGGAAATTATTCTACCTGTGTCGCATCGCGCCTGTCGGAGGGAGCCTTATACCTCCAAAAACGTTTTTATGGTATCTCTGGTAGGTACTGCTTAGGAAGAGTAGACGTAATAGAGTAGATTTTTTTCGAAAATAGCGCGCATAGCTTCAGCCAGCGGCTTCGCCCGCGTGATATCTTTATAAATTACTAGCTGCGCCCCGCAGTTTCATATATTTTCCGCATAAGTCTCGATCCCGTGAGAATATCGGGATAAAAAGTATCCTATGTCCTTCTCCAGGCCATGGTCTACCGTCTACCCATGTGCCAAATTTCATCCAAATCCTTTCTGCCGTTTTAGCGTAAAAGCGTAACAAACAAACAAACTCACTTTCACATTTATAATATTAGTTAGGATAGCCTAAGTGACTCCGTGATAATATAAATATCATTCTATTAGAGAAAGAATTTTTAACATCGGTCCATTTGTTTTTGAGTTTATTCTTTACAAGCAAAAATACAAATCTTATCTCTTTATAATATCAGTGTTGATATTCGAATTCATTTTGAGGAAGTTGTTTGACGCATTTCCCGTTGGCATCATCTTGAAATATTATGATGTGTATAGGAAAAAGGAAAAGGCTGTTAATCTTCAGAATTTTTAGTATCGCTAAATATACAAATATAGTCGGCAGATATTTAATGATATTTTGATACCGGCCATCCTTCTCATGGGGTTTAACAACACGGACATATAAAAGCGTTAACATCTGCAAAAGATAGTCAATTTATAATTAAATTTTAATGTAAGGAACTTAGATTTTTCGATTACCTACTAGGAATTGCTTGGTTAATCAAAATTATATAAGTAGTAAAACATTAATAAAAATACATTTTTGTAGGTAATCAAACTGAAACAAGCTAGATAACCTTGAACTTTGTAGATTTGACGTTATTGCAACTAAAACTATTTTTGTTAAGTAGGTATCTCGTGAAGCCTCAGCACAAGACACGATAATAATTTTAGCAGAAACTAGCTACCCGCCCCATCTTCGTTAGCACTAAGTACTTATCTACGGCGCAGCTACCTACCTACCTACCCTACTTACCTACCTACCTACCTACCCTACGCGCCTACCTACCTACGGACCTACCTGCATACCTACTCTACCTACCTACATACCCTGCATACACCTACCAATTTTTTTTACAAACTTTTTCCTGAGAATGACGAACACAATAAAAAAAAAAACAATTTGGTCCAGCCGTTCTCGAGTTTTGTGCTTAGCAACACATTTAGCGATTCATTTTTATTCTAAAGAAGAAGACTAAAATAAAAAATATGATTCCCAAATTCATGCATTCTTAAAAGAAGTTGGTTGGTTAGTAACCAACGTTACTTACGTAGGTTTATTACCTATCTATTTCTTTAGAATTCATGAATTTAAAATTCTTTGTCAAAGAGTTGTGTCGTGCGAATCTTACGATTTATTGTCTGAAACACGTGCTCTTTTATAGCGTGGTATTTCAGCGTGTGACATGTAAACCTGAACATTGACGCATCACGTCAGGATCATTTAGCTGCTGTAACGCAACGTGCTCGCGTTGTTTATTCTTCAGGTTGCCGTCATAACACACATATTTGTAATGTGATTACTGTATCACCTGTAATTAATAACATTTGCGACGTTAATTGATATTGATGGTACTGAAGGAGTATGAAATATGATTGTGACAAAAGAAAATCAACTGACTTTAAAATTCTTGACTGAAATCCTGAAATATTTTCCGAATATTATTTTAACAACATTCATTATGTTTATAATTCTTATTCACATGTATATTACTTACCTACCCAGTGGTGTGTGCGGTGTACCTGAACACACTTAAATAAATTAAAATACAAACAATAATGTATTGAGTCTGTGATGCTCCATAGTGAGCGGCAGGGCACTGCTAGACTCGTATTCTAGAACGATGTTCAAGCAACACTTTTGTTCTTAGCTCATCAGGAAGTGAAGTGTCCAAGCAACGTCATTCCAATGGAATTCCTAATTCGATATTTAAATTAATATGTAACATAGGCGTAAAAGTCGTACATGAGAACTAGTTTCTGACGCTGTCAAATTAAAATATGCATAGTTTTATTAATTAAATTAATCTTATGTATGTGTTATAAGGTTACAGTGATCTCTTACTGTCGTTCTTAGAAAGTGGAAAGTTGTAAGTCAGTGCCTTTAAACGGGAAAAATAAATTCATGAAACAAATGTAACTAATTAATTCTGATTTCCTGTTTATTTATTTTTAGCTACATGTGAGATCAGATTATTCAATGAATATATACGTAACGTAGAGGAAGATATTAATAGTCAAGTTCAAGTAGTTGTTTTTATTTGACTGTACGAGTATTGAAAACCTTTAGAGCAGTGCGCTTTAAATTGCGTCAGCGTCAGTACTATACCGCGCAAAATGGAATTAATCGCAAATGTCGTATTTCTGTGAAACATTTGCATTAAAACAAATGCAATTACTGATACCTATCTTTTAAATTCCATATCAATTAGCTACGTAGGTACCTATATTTGTTCCACATATATGCCAAGGGCTAAAAAAATTGTGACGTGAAGTGGTATGACCTCGGTATTGTAATAATACCAGCATTTATGTTCCTCAATTAACGACGTACGAGTCGCAGTATATATTATGTATAACGGACTGCAATTGAGCTTTGAGCTGGCTGGTAGGCTAGACTACACCAGTCTAGTGTTGTAACTTTTATGTAGGTACTTTTGTAGGTACAGATAAGTTTGTCTAATCTTTTCATACTGGAACTTGAAATGAGACGGGAAAAACTAGTGGACCAAAAATATCTTTCTCTAAATGCGAAAGCGAAAAAGTTTTTGACTTCGCTAAAATTTTAATACATTTTTAATCTATAAATATAATAAAATCGTAGTGAAGTCAAAACTGTTTTACATTTACTTTTTGTCAAAAATGTTCAATGTCTAACAACGATTAAAAAGGCCTAAGAACGATTCCAATACCGAAAATATAGTTTTTAGAATTTTTGTCTGTTTGTCTAAATGTATGTTCCAGCATCAGGCAAATTCTATCGCATACATTTAAATGAAATTTTGCCTAGATATTCCATATAATTCTGCTCAGCCTGTAAGGCTATAAATTATTATGCTATTTGCTACGGGGGATGACTGGATGAGCAATATTGCAATTTATTTATTTATTTGGTACACCAACAGCAGTACATACAAAAAATTTAAAAAGAACAGTAACAAAATAAAATTATTTGGTCTTCTATAGTTTACCGCAAATTGTAAAAAAGACGGGCCAAAAGGTTAGAATACTGCAGATAGTGACATCATTAACGTTTTAAAATTATTGTCATCACCCTATACCTTTATGTCGATAAGCAGTCAATCATGACATATAATTATAAACAGGCTGGATTTTTAAGATGGGGCAGTAAGGACAGGTACCGTAACCGTTGTCGCTACAAGTTAACGGTCTTAGGAGACTGTCCTTAGAGTCCTTACCTTTTTGAATCATTTTGATCTGCATTCTCAGTTTTTGAAAAAAACGTGCAGTCAGCAAGAAAATGGGAGGTTTTCACAAAAACTTACTGCCCCGTCTAAAAAATCCACCCTGTATATTATATGATAGGTTTTAGAAGGTACACAGAAAAACAAAGTTTAAGCCTCTTCTGTCACCTTAGGTGTAATAAAAATATGGTTATGGCTATGGTTAGCTCACTGTTATTGAGAAATCCCGTGTGTTTACAATCTACTGTAATATTATTTTAATGATAGCTGTTCGTCAGAAATAATCTGTAAGAATGCATCAGTCAGTTTACCAGTGTTGTGCCATTAGGTAGTATATACAGGAACGCAGGCATTCATTAATTAACTAAAAACGAAAAACTTCGCATGAAATTTACAACAGTAGTACTTATTAAATATGTAACGAAATTTAAAGGAAAACTATCACAGCTAAGTATGCTCTACAAGTTAACGAGTAATTATCGACCAACTTACATTTGTAGTTGCAAAAACATGTTCTCCCATACCTTTTGTATAAGAGAACAAGTTTTTCAACTACAATATTAAGTTTGTTCTTGGGATAAATTAATCCCAGACACGGAACCCTTCATTGTCCGTGGTCCGACGGCACTTGGTCAGTTTTTTTCTTTTGAAGTAAGTACTTACGTAACCCTAAAATGAACAAAAAGTGAAGCGTCTGATACCTTTATCAACAAGAAGCAATTACCATGTCACGACCGTACATGATTAATTATACAGGGTGTAACGATCTTAACAGTTTTACTAAAGTCGTCAAAATGTAATAAGCCCGTTGACATTTGCCATCGCGTCGTAAATAGTAAAGTAACCATATTATTATTATTTAACGCGCCAAAAAAATGTATGTATTCTTTTAAAACACTATACGTAGGTAATTAATTATTATTCTATTGTTTCTTTCAGTTTCGTTCTAAGTTTCATTCTAGGGTCTTTCTCAAATGTCAAAACGGACCTATTACATTTTGACGACTATAACTGTTATTATCTAAGCTTATAATTATGTGGAAACTCTCATGGAAATTGTTTCTACCGGAATCGTATCGTCGCACCGTCGGCGTCGGGTCGTCGCGGTCGCGTTGCGCCTGTCTGCGTTGACGGGGTGCCTTAACTGCTAGATAAGAATGTCTAGCCTAATCCGTCTTCATTTTTCTTCGTGACTTAAGTAATACGTACTATTTTAAGCTATAATAATACAGTGCGTCTGATAATCTTATCTGTGTTCTTTTCCTCAGATGCCTGTCTGCGGTGCCAGGGCGAGAGCAAGAAGGATTCGTACGGCAAACAAGACTGCGTGGTGGTGTGGGGAGAGTGTAACCACAGCTTCCACTTCTGCTGCATGTCCCTGTGGGTCAAGCAGAACAACCGGTGCCCCCTCTGCCAGCAGGAGTGGTCCATACAGCGCATGGGCAAATAACCTGCGAATATGCCTAATTCAAGTGTAAAACATCTTAGATGTATTGTTCTAAAATAAAGTGAGCTAATAATCTCAATGCTGCTTTATTTATTCTACGTAGTTTTAGTAAAGTCAGGCGTTGAGTGAAATGCGGACGTCATCCAGGTAGGTACTAGAAACATTGTGATCGAAAACTGCTGAGCAATGATTCTAATGAGTAGCAAAGTGTGCGATAACCATCGAGCCTCTTTTAATATATGGGCAGGTTTGCCCTGATATTAAAAATACTATCAAAGTCAGGTTATTACGTTGATATTGGAGCCATTCATTACATAAGGTATTGTCTTATTCATTAGATAGGTTAAGGTTAGAGTTTTTTTTAATCAACATGGCTAAATTGCTTTAATTAAACATCAAACAAGCGTTTGAAAAATAATAATAATGTTTTAATGGTTTTTCTTTTACGTGGTGACAGTGATGCAATCTACTACAGTAGGTACACAGCGTTGTGGTGGACTAACCCTGTTGGGGACCCGGAGCGGCAAAACTAAATGTGGCCCCGCCTAGGTATGGAGAAAAGTTTGAAGAAGTAGTATACAAGAGCAAGTGAAGGCTCGTACACACTGGCGCTATATCGCGGGCGTGCCAACGGTAGCGCTGCCTGTCGCGCCCGCGATATCGCGCCAGTGTGTAAGAGCCGTGGAGCGAGGTCGAAATTTTAGGTTAGGTTTTCTTTTGATGCATACAGAAAAAATACTTTGTCCAATAAAGGACGCTAGAGTGAGCGAAGAGAGCTCGAAAGTTTAGCACTCCGGATAGATTAATTATTTTTTTGAACATTTGTACAGAAATAGGAATCCCTTTGTTTGACAATATAGAATGTACCTAATAGAGAGCGAAACGAGCTCTGAAATTCTAGCACCCCGTCCCGAATTGGTAAGGTTGAGCATACATAAATAGAATTTACTTCGTCGACGTACGCAGAAAGGTTGAAAAAAGAGAATGTAGGATGCAAGAGTGAGCGCAGCGATCTCGAAAATATTAGCACCTTCGTTTATATATTTAGCATACTAAGGGGGGGGGCAACTAGAAACTGTATTTTACCTTATTTGTGCCTTTACTCGAGATTTGGGGCCACGAGACCGGAGGCCCGGGCCGGATTGCACCTGCCGCCCGCTCCCTTAGTCCGCCATGCGATTAAAACAAGATAAGAATTTATGTCAACACGTGGTATACTAATTTGCCATTGTGATAAGTGTTCGTCTACACATTACTACGTGGTACACATTATGATAAAATACTTATCCTATTGTATTATAATAATCTACGTTTGATATTTCTTAATGAGGCAATCCTTCGACACTATCCTTTACCACAAGGTCTGTTCAGACACATTCACATATTGATTGGGGACAAAAAAATGCGAATGGGCAACTTTTTTTATGTGTCATGGGCGTAGCCTGCTCTAGCCGCGAGCTATTAGGCGGACCACCGGTTCACCTTCTCTATTAAAAATCTGAGTTCCTGTTCTAGCTCCAATATACTACCTGCTTACAATGCTGACATTAGGTAGCTTGATAAACATTCATTAATGCTGAAGCTGACATTATTAAAAGAAAAAAAAATGCTCGTGACCATAATGAAATGTTAGGAAAAAACCCCGAAATGTCACCAAGAACCGCATTAACATTAACTTATAAAAGATTGAAGAAGACATTAACGAAGAAAAGTATTAACTTATAAAAATTAAAGCAATCCACATCCCCGAATCTCGCCAACTCTTAAACAACGAAGAAATCAAAGAAATGTTGTAATGATATGTACAACGAACAAGATCTGCTTCATTTAGTTTTGTTACCATTCAGAAAGATCCAGAATACGTGCAGTCATAAGTTTCATAACATGCCCGTCATGATTACTGTATGGTTATTTTCCACGTTGTGTCATAAGTTCATAACTATCATAATTCATAAGTATAAGTGAATTTACATTCGGCAAGATTCCATGATGCGTCTGTTAATGATGATTGGTCGTCAGTACAGACTACAGACCGTTGTTAAACATGAACTCTGTCTCGACTCGATTGCTAATTACTGCAATAAATCACGGAAGCTAAACAACGACGTCAGTTGTGTAAATTATCACTTCCCCTTTATTACCATAGTTTTATTTAAATGCTAGAAAACTCTGGAAATGTGTTTGTCTTTGTTTAGAACTAACTGGTAGTTAGGTGCGGAACTACCTACTGTTGATTCTTTGTAGACTAAACTTAGGATCCAAAACCGCTGCATTATAAAAATTCTTGATGCTTGAGGTGCAAAATAACGTTATTTATTAGTAGGCTCTTCAACAATGAGTATACTATTACTTTTATAATTTGTACATTGCAAACTTATTAGATTGCAGAATTCATGAAAAGTTCAAAAATACAGAAACGTACTTTTTAGTAATATGTATGTGCTTTTTAGTATTATGTAGGTATGTACCTACTTATTGTGGAGTTTTGTACACAAAAAAGGAATACCCAAAATTTTATTCGCGGTAGAGGGTTAACAAAGTCTTATCCTGAAACAAATTAACTTTCTGAAGCAAAAAGACTTGCGGAGCACTAGCTTATTATTATTTATTCGTCTTTGATATTTCTCGGGGTCCCCCAGAGTCCCAAACCTTTATAAGGCGTACGAGGGGCCGAAGCCAACTCGCAGAGGTCCGTTAGAACTTAGAAGTTTTGAATGAAATGAGGCACCGACCGACGATTATTCCTGTAGGCACTATGCAAGTGCACCCAAGGACAACTCCCGGTTGGTGCAGGACTATTGCAGAACATGGAAACAAAACATATTGGGCTATAGGTTTGGGTGGCTATAGTGAATTGATAATTTCATGTGAACTATGGAAGAACTGCCTGACCAATGTTATACACGGGTAAAATGGCAGGGGGTAACTTCACTCAATAATGGGCCCCGGAAACTGTCGCTAGCACATAATGACTTAGCGACAAGGGGCAACATATGCTGAGATGCTTGAAGAGTGGAGAGGCATTCTACGGCTATTAGGACAATCCTAGAACCCGGAAAATAGTTAATATCCCTACCAGCACTTACTGTAATATTTTCCTCCGAGCACATTTGCTCTTGCGAATCTCCAGTCAAGCCGGCCAGGTGAGGAGCTCTGTCCCTCGTCAGTGTTCACTCCAGCCGGCCAAAAATGGCAATTGAACAAGACTTCTTCCACGAGATATGGTCGCTACTGCCCAACAGCTCGCCACAGGTGCCCTGCAGGTTTCTGTATCTCTCTTGGTCTGGCTCCTCATCCTAAACCAGTTCTGGTGAAACTCTACCGGCACAGACCTAGAATTCGGAGCGCGCAAGCCCCACCACCTAGAGATGCGGCGGTGAGGATTATTATTATTATGAATTACTGATCGTTTAGCTTTTGGGCATGGAGTTGATTTGAGACCTAAACTTCCATAAGAGCCTTTTTAGAGCTAAAAGCACAGACTGCCGCCAAAAGCCTGGGAATTCTAAATAAGGTGAGGTGATATTTCACACCTGGTCAGCTTATTAATTTACAAAGTACAGTTCCATTCATGTATGTAGTATTGCTGCCACTTATGGGATGGTTCTGCAAAATACCGGTTTGCTGCACTTGACTCGGTAGAACGCAGAGCAAAAAGCATAAAGGCGGCGAGGCGCTGGTGGCCAGGCTTCACGGCCTAGCATATCGGCAAATCGTTGCTAGCATCGACAGGCACGCAACGTTCTTGATATGAAGAAGACTGAACTCTTTTACAGATGGTACTTCAGGGAGTGTATGCAGTAGCTCCACGATGTGATCCTATTTACAATCAGCGCTCGGTATATAAGCCATAAAATATCATGAAGTTTCAAGAATTTCGAACAAAAAAAAATTAAATGGCAAAATATACCCTGCAAGATTGGAGATGGATTCGTCACGACTTATAAAGATGCTAAACAGATGCATCAGAAATATACGTATGTTCAAGGGTTTAATAAAATAATGCATTGGTTCTTTCAAAATAAACCTCCAAAAACTTCAACAATTAGTAAGAAAGACTGACACTCTTAATTAAAAGACGTGCGACGTGACTTGTAAGCGGACGCTGACGCAGTACATTCGGAAGCTAATGACGGCGTTTGTGAATCAAGCGACGTGCGTCATGCATAATACGATCAGCGCCATGCTTGTTAAAATAATATAAGATTGTGTCTTCTAAGAAATCTGTCTTACTTAAATTGTTTACACGGCGTTCAGATAATCTGAAGACCGAAATTCTATTGATAGCGTCTATTTGAAAACTGTTAGTAGCAGTTTGTCTCATAATTGGGTCTTAATTGCTTTAGTCATATGGTATTGGTAAGAACGCACAATGGTAGAGTTTTTCGTCCTTAATGAGTGCTAACCAATTCTTATTCATTCTGACCAGCTCCTCCCACCATCGTATTGCAACACTTGCAAAGCAGTATCGCTTCATCAGGATCCAAGTGCATGTTGGTAAGGTCAACTTACTGCGAAATGCTTTTTAATTCGCAGTAAGTTGAAAATATATGTAACTAGTTTTCGGCAGGTCGCAAATGCTAGATATGTATAATCTGAAAGCTTGCTTAGATATAAATGTAATAGAGAAGAGGAACCCATATCTTCAGAGATTCAATAATTTAAAAGTTGTTGTGTGTTATTTATAGGTTTCTAGCTGACGAGTATCAATTAGCACTATACAGGAAGCGTGGGGTACCATGACGTTATCGGTGTAGTGTTTCAAACTTATACAAGTATGCCTATCAACCATCAAGTACCACCTACTGCGTAGCAATTCATCTCTGATCGACAGCGCCAATGTCAAATCAATAACAATCACTTGAAACATTGAATTATTTTGTAGGCGATGCACATCCATATTCCATCGACGGTGACCTGATCTTTCCGTCCCATGTTAACCTGCGACTCTGCTATTGTTATTCTTTGTAAATACTGATGAATAATTCAAAATCTTTTAATATTTTTGTCTGCTACTCTGTGCAATATGTTCTGAAATGCTCATGTGCGCTCTCGGCAACTAACTTAAATGACCTCTAGACGTGAAATAAGTTAATTTTTCCAGAAATAAATCATGAGTGTGGCCTCCAAAGCCACTGTTTCTCTACTCATATTGTAACTCACGCGAAGTAGCATTAATTTCTGCAAACCCAGGAATCCTCAGTTATGGATTCTGAAGATCCATTGAAGAAGTTGGTATATAATCTGTCAAAAAAAAACCGTATAAATTCAACGTATACGGGTTCATACACACACATCAGTCACGTCAAAAAATATGTTTACGGAGAAGTTGTAGGACGTTGCTTATACACATCAGTCACGTCACTACGGGCGCTTCCCTGTCAACGTCGCGTCACCGGCAAGTCAAAATTTGTATTGCTACGAAAGAAACGTTGCATTGTGACAAAGAAATTTGTAATTATTAACCGATGTGTTGCTATGACTGACTGCCTATCTGTTCACACACGTCCCTGAAATTGACGTGACTGATGATCGGCGACTTGACGTTGTCGTGACTGACGTGTGTGCATGAAGCTTTAAACGTCATTCTAAGAAGCTTTGAAATCTGTGCCAATTTTTTTCAAGCGGCTGGTATGTTTAGATACGTGGGTGACTACAGGTGTTATGTAATTGAATAACAATTATTATTACATTTATTGTTGTTATGGTAGGTATAGGTCGTTGCCCATTGCATAAAAATAGTTCTTATAGTATGGCACATTGCCATCATATTTCAATACTTAAATAAGTAGGTAAATCTTCTAGTAGGAATTCTTATCAATGACTCGACCACGTATGCTGTAGTGTGAATTGTAGGTGTGTCACTGATAAGAAAAGGAATGTTATCAATTTGTTTGCTTAGATACCAAAATCATGACGATATCTCGTAAACAATAAGTAATCAAGCTTGTGACAAACAATTTTGGGAATATTTTTAACGTCAGAATTACGAGGGCTTATTTGGTTATTTTGTTTCTAGAAATCCGTCTGAGTTAGTAAAAACTGGAGCAAGCTTTATACACCAAGGCGGAAAAATAACTAGGTATACTATCTATTAGATAGGATTTTAGGAGATTATTAGATTTTTCAATAATCAGATAAGATAGGTAAATCTTACTTAACTGATGAAAAATATTTCAATTTGGCAGCTTGTACGTATGTCATGCTTGATTATGTAAAACTGTCATATTAATTCTTCATAAAAAAGTTATCTGTCTATTGAAAATCAGCCCTAATATACAGGGTGGCCGGACGGTTGACGTCCAAAAATAAAATTTAGTTCCCTCGTATCATGAGGTATCCGAATCACCCCCATGTATGTTCCGCGATTTTTGATAGTTTTCGAGTTATGATTTTTTTTCTGAATTTTTGAGAATTTTTGGATTTGACCAATTTAAAAAGACTTTTACGAGATTTTTTTTTTGCAACTGAATCTTCGTGAGTACTACTTTTATGCATAAAATAATCAGCGTCGTAGCTGTGATGAAAGTTATGAAAATGTTGGTCTAAAGTGAAAAATTTACGTTTGAATTTTTTAATTTAAATTTTTAACTTGAATTTTCAATTTTAAAATGAACTACTAGGATTTTTGATCAAAAGTTGGAAATTTCAGTCATAATTTACTGAACGTGAATTTTTCACTTTAGACCAACATTTTCATAACTTTCGTCACAGCTACGACACTGATTATTTTATGCATAAAAGTAGTACTCAAGAAGATTCAGTTGCAAAAAAAAAATCTCGTAAAAGTCTTTTTAAATTGGTCAAATCCAAAAATTCTCAAAAATTCAGAAAAAAAATCATAACTCGAAAACTATCAAAAATCGCGGAACATACATGGGGGTGATTCGGATACCTCATGATACGAGGGAACTAAATTTTATTTTTGGACGTCAACCGTCCGGCCACCCTGTATATAATTAATCATAATAATATATGATATGGTAAACCATAACATATTTTTTTAATGAATACATGATTATAACCCCAAACGCAATTTTTGAAAGAGTTTGCCTTCCAGTAGTACTTACATCCCTACGGATCTCAAGAACTGCATATGCACACCTTTCACAGACTTATGATTGGCAAGTCATAAAGTGTAAAGAAATCACGTTGCCGTCCTATAAATCTTAAATCGCACTTTCGTCTACGTGACATCCTATAGCGCTCGCTAGCCGGGCTTGGTATCCGTAGTACCTATCTACCTAAAACCGGTATCGATACCAAGATTCTTTCGTGTCGCAGACTTGTGGTGCTACTCCTACGAGATAAAATAAGTCCATATCTTGTTTGAGTAGAAAAAGCAGGTTCATCTACGACATTCCTCGTAAACATTACAGGGTAAATATACCTATGATATTAATAGATCAGTTCTTTATAGACCGTGCGTAAAGTTCTCGTGAAATAGAAATAGCTACATATTACCGTCCTTTGTTTGTTGTTGTAATGTCATGACAGGAAACTTAGTCGAAGGTGTTTCTGTGCAATTATGTATTAAAATTAACTGACGTCCATTAACAAAGCTATACCGCAGTAAGTACTGTATTTTCATACTTTTCGTCCCTATTTTAGGTAGGGATATCTTTAAAATATTTCAGTTCGCTCTTTAAATACAGCGGGGTGCCTGGTATAATACTTATTTGATCAATTTAACCATTTTTCAGTAGGGCTTACTTTAACAGTAATGTCGAAGATTGAATTATCTAAGCCGTATCGCATAACTTCCTAGTTTACAATAATTACCTAACATGACACGACCTCGATGCAGTAATCAAAATTGTTTCGCGTTTTTCTCTTTCGGTTGATTCAGCAAATGTTAAGTCGAAGTCTGCAAAAAATATACAAACATCACGTGCTTGTGCCTGCTTGTCTGAGAGTTGTGATGAATAATAATTTAGTTTTAGGTATTTAGTTCCTTGTAGTTTTTGCTCAATCAGTATACCTTGAATAGGTACTATTATTTTGAGCAGAGCTCGGAGCGAGCACGACACGTTTCGCCACACCCGGCCAGGCCTCCACTGCGAGCCAATCACACGCCGCCACCGCAAGTATAATCAGTACTTTCGATGCATCGGAGTCGGACTACAGACAGCCTTGTACAGCAATAAATAAACAGAGATTGCGTCAGGTAACGACGATAATGACTAATCTGTTCAATGTTCATGATTAGTTTCCTGAAAAGTGCGCTATCATGGGGGCAAAAGCAAATGCTTTTACCTGCTTTGATTAGATATCATATTTTTGGCTGATGTAATAACCAGAAATAGACAATTTTAAGGAATACTTGCCGTGTTTGTTTTGTCTGTTCTCTGTTTTGTGTAAGTAATATGTTCTAAATGGAACATTCTACTTCAACGCTCGCTAATTGTTTCAGCATTGTTACCTACCTAATAAAGCTTTGTGGTGTCGTCATTTTAAACAAACGTTTGTAAATGACAATTAGGCGTCAAAATATTTTTATAGATGAAAGGTGTCTAATGTTGTAGCATCGCTAAGTAGCTCTACAAAGAATTTGTGGAATGCATTAAAGAAAATCTTATTTCCAGGTATATCTAGAGACCAATAAGTATATTATCTAGATTTTGATTTAGATGGTGATGGCCATCTAAAATGGCTATAGCCTGAGTTAGAGCTACATTTGTATTATTTTTGGTGCACAAGTAAACATGCAGCAAGCAAGCTGTAAGGTAGTCACTAAATGTAATAAAAATAATATCACGTCGACGAGGCGCCTAGTTTATTGAGGCTATCTTACCTTGTCTGTAATATCAGTTTACAGAAACCAAAAACAAGCTCAACCTTTGCTCTGGTAACCTAACATAGTAGAGATCACCTAATTTTAAAATTAGGGCAACATCTGCCTGCCGTGGTAGGTTCACTACCTACTCAAGACAAATACGGCTGGCACACATCTCAAATGGTATCTAGGCACTCATTATGTACCTAGATACGTACTTAATTTCCGGAGATTCACTAAGATGTCTTTATATTATATTTCAATATATCAACAATATGGTCACTTAAGTCTGTAACCGCCATTGGCAGTAACTTTCCATTCGCTGCGACTGGCTGCGGCCAATGGATAATGAGTCGATGTTTATGAAACAAAACGCCAAAGACATCGGTGTGTACATACCTACATGGCGGCTATTCGGTGCCATACGAGTCTCGCTCGAGAAGAATCGGTCGAGTTCGATGTCGGTTCTAGAACGTCATTTGAGCAGAGTTCGGATGTTAAACATTGATTCTAGTCATTGTTACGTTCAAACATGGAGTTTGACAAAGGAGTAAATAATTAGATGCAGCGATCGCAAAGTTTACTCAGGTGAATAATGCAATAGACATTCATACATAAAACATAATCAGCCTATAATGTTTCCACTGCTGGAACATATAACCCACCACGCGGGCCCAGTACGAATTGGTGGATGTCAATGTCTTCGAATTTTTGGTTCTAGGACATGCCGGTTCCCTCACATTGTCTTTCATCGTTTCGAGAGTAGTGGTGATGAAATTACTTACACAGAGTAAAGACGTGCCTGTCCGGGTTCGAACCTATACAGTAAATATGCATTACTGTTTTTATAAACCCTTTTTACGGAGTTTAAAGCCCATAATATCTTTAACAAACCTTTATTAGTGAGAGTAGACAACTGAATCGCGATGGCCGACCCTAATCGTCGTCTTAATTGAATTTCTCACAAGACAGGACCAGTGTCTGCCTACGTCAGTACTCGGGATGTTGATCAACTTTTACTGCGGCTGCATCTTAATTCATAATTATGGCTGAAAACGTCTGTACCTATACCGAACCGACCTTAGACCTACCTACTCAAGTCAGTCATCGAGCCACATCTAATGAACGAAACAAAAGAAAGAATAACAGGTAAACCTGAAATACATTTCTGTAATCTGTACATCGCATTGTTAAGCAATTAAAAACACCGAACAAAACAGACGTCTAATTGCCAATTAAATCTAAATTTCGTGTCTGAAACGACGTGTAGTGGAAATCCGTTAATTAGACAGGTATGCTAGTAGGTACCTATGATAATTACTAAAATACTAACAACTCTATACAAAATAAAGTTTTTATTTCTAATTTATTTAATTCTTAATTCTATCTAGACAGTAAATAGGTAACCAAACAATGTAAAACTTCCTTTTTAAAATTAAATTAATTATTTATAATAAAAACAGAAATACTAAATTAATATGTAATGTAACGTAATTAATCCTTCGTAGACTCAGCTTAAATTATTATAAATCTACCTTTATACTTTAATTGTAACTTTTTTAGGTAAATGTTAAAATAAGGCCAGTGCTGAAAACTTGTAGGTATCCCAGTAACCACCACAATGAGGGATGGCTGTTAAAAGACTTAAATTAGACGTTTTATTCATACTTTCATACTAATCCATCCATACTTCCATTGATACTAATATTATAAATGCGGAAGTAACTCAATCTGTCTGCGCGTGTATCTGTAAGCTTTTCACACTTTAACGATGACACGGATAGACCATGACCTGGGTAAGGATCATATATCTATGGTAGGAGGAACCTCTAGGTTAGGTATCTTTCAATCATCCATCGTATAAACATATCGTCCATCGTCTCTCGTTTAAACATAAGTATTCCCATGGATACCTCTAACGGCAAGCAGTGATGTAAAGAGAGCCGTTTGTTTCGTTTCCGTCAACCACACGGACCATTTGAAGTTCGTGCGTCGAATAGAGTCAAAGATGCTTTTCTTTGACATTTGCATCGTAATCGCGTAACACACGATCAATCACAATCTGTTTCATTTAGACAGTACAACAACATTCATTGTGTTAAAAAAATGCACTCGCGGGTTGGGTTCTTACGTTGTTGAGCAGGCAGATTTTTCAATATCCTTCAAAATTATTCTTATTACGATTGATCGTGTGTTACGCAATTAGGGTGCAGGTATGTGCATAAATACATGTTGATACCATCAATAGACCAAATGTGATGAATATTATAGGCTGTTCCACTTACCGAAGCGATCAATCTATCCTTGATAGAGTATTTCATGTCAGTAATAGACTATTTATTCCATTTTAAAGGCAAACGGAAAATTCCAGCCTTGATCGACAACAATTATATCAATCAAGTCAGTTCTCTGATTGTCTGCTCGATGTCCGATTTCATGATTCGCTGGCAGTCACACATGAAAAACTACTCGCAAGTGTACAAATCGCATTAGGAATAGTAGTTCAGTGGATCAACAATTTGTCAATTTGGGTCCAAAACCAAGTGACTTTGTAAAACTAGATCTTTAATTGTTATGTAAATACTAATTAAAAGGTTAGTAAGTAATAGGTGGAAAACGTGTTCAGAAACTCGGAACCGCTACCAAATTTATTTCCATTTTGTAAAAAATTAATTAATAAACGAGTAATAATCAGCACGTGCTGAATTTAAATTCGTTTCCAATGCCTTATATACGTAATATATTATCTATCTTTGTTGTAGCTACGTGCCTAACTAAAGGAAGGAACAGGAAATAATTCTGGTGTTTGCAATACCTACCGAATTCCAATGATTTTTTGAAATTCCTCATTTTCATGCAGCTTATCAAATATTTATGCCATTTTTCTATGAAATGAAATCATGAAAGGATATGATGATATAATGAAATGAAATGATTTTATTATCTGTAAATAGGTTTGTAAAAACACTTTTACACGTCAATAATATTTTAAGAACTAGATGAGATCGGCGTTTTCTATTTGACTACTCTGAGAATAAAGGCCGAAACAAACCCAGAGGTCACAGTCTCTTTTAAAGTCCAGACATATTGGTCAGATCATGTGAAAACCATGTAGATAAGTGTCTGAAAAAGGTCTTTTGAGGAAAGAACCACACAGTTTGAGTGGGCCTTTCCAGTCAGTGCACGCATTTGTCAGTAATCGTGCAGCTCAACTCAGAACTCAAGGAGCTCAACGATTCGACGAACAATACCAAAGAAAGGACATTTTTGGGTAGGCCGCATAAAGTACTCAAACTGCCAGACCATGATTAAAACTAACTACGAAAAGGAGAAAAAAAAAACAATGACCAACATAGTTTTCACATTCACAATAATTAAACATTCACATTAATTAAAGTAAAAGGACCATGTAGAATGGTGTCTGAAAATGGTCTTTTGAGGAAAGAACCATACAGTTTTTTTTAGAGGGCCTGTCCAGTCAATGCACGCATTTGTCAGTACTCGTGTAGCTCAACAAAGCTCAACGACTCGACGAAAATATCCAAGAAAGGACATTTGGTTAGGCCGCATAAAGTGTCCAATGACGCACATAGTCTTCACATACATATAATTAGGTATGTCACGTAAATCAATAAAAATGTCAATGTATGTAAGTAGCAACGTAGTATGTAGTGCACAAAAATTCATTATATATAAAATATAAAATAAACTTTCCTTTTATACGTAGGTTGGCAAACAATATCTAAGTAATGTTGCCAGCTTTATTAAATTAACGATTGTTGTAAGTAAAGGAAATGTTATTCAGAAAATTAAACCTTTAAATATGATTTACAACAAACAAAAAAAAAATTGCTTCCCAACCTACATTTTACTTTTCGTTAAACTCTTTGTTTACAATTTTAAGAACGTGATCATTAAATTAGAGGACCCCTAACTGGTCCTATTTCCATAATTTTGCATCTTGTAGGTACCTATCAAAGTCAAAGTAATTTATATGCGGTAATACAAAGGTGGTAGGTAAATAAATATTAATGTGCTATGACACATTTCGCTTTATTTTATACAAATATTAATAGTAAGGTGCATATTTAAATAAGCAATTATCTACATCTGCAGAAGAAAATAATTAAAGTAGTTTGAAAATCTGGAACAAGGTATGTCTCTGAACTACTGCAAAAGTAGAAATAGCAAATCATCTTCTAGTTAAAAATATAAATCCATAATATGAAATACGTGGTTATAAAAAACGAGAAATATTTTGATTTTTGACTTTTATACTTATATAACATTTAAGCTTTTATATCCAATAGGTTAAATGCTAATCAGTTTTTGTTGAACCCTAAAAAACTTACTCCAAGCACAGACAAACAATTAAAAAATATTGGTAAGATTTCATCACTATTCAACTATTCAAGAGAGTCAATAGTCTGCGAACTTTTAAGCACATGGCTGTTGGACCTTGGACTTTGCACCTGCGCGGCTGCGCCTGCGCCACGCCTCGCCTGCTCGCTGTTCTCACCAAGGCTTTGCAGGCAAGTGGCAACACAGCATGACATACTACTAAATTAATAGTCTTTTTTATGTCCAAACAAAATAAAATGCAAAGTAATATTGTAGCTCTTCAGTTCATAAGTGTTATTTAGTTAGATTTAAATAAACGAAGAAGTCAAGTTAAGAAGTTTTGGGCCAGCAAAATTTGAATAACTGTCGTGCCAGAGACAAGAAGAAGGAGAAGAATATGTAGGTAAATAAATACCCAGCTGCAAAATTGTGAATTACCTATTAATTGAGAATAATTTAAGAAAAAGATATGTTTAGTAAATAACTAAGTCACATTAAATAAAAAACTTCCTGTTGACAAGACGAGAATGTTTATATTAGCAGAAATATTCGAGTAGGTACAAAAAGGCACTGTAGGTAGAAGGATGCCAGATATAGTTTAGGTACAACCTTCGTGAGGCTACGTGCTAATGTATGGCGTAAACAATGTATCACAAACTAAATACGGTGACGGAAAACACCATGTGGAAACACCGACCACAGTGCAATAAATTCCAGACATTTGGAATGTGACGGTAAGTGTTACAATAATTGCGTCACTTCATGACCTACATGTTAAAGCTTTGTTAAGATTATGAAGGAACATTTTTTTTTTTCCTATAATAACACCACAGAATACCACTGGACTGTTAACGTTAAGCTCGTTCTCTCTCTCGTGGAAACGTTGGAAATCTCGTTTTCTAGATTATGGGATGCAGAGTTTGATCTCTGAATAATTGACGGCGAGGTCTTATAATAATTCATTAACAGCATCACGCTAGGTACGGGCTTTCAAATGTTTATTTACACCAGTGTTGTTGCGTGGTTAATGGTTGATGATGGAGAAGATGCCATACATCTGTAATAATTACCAATTCATCTCTTTCAATGCCTGCCTACATTTGAGGAGCGTAGGTGGATTTTTTGCCGTGGATCACATGGCTTGGCACCAAAAGTTTTTTTTTTCCTTTACTTTTACTGCGAGACCTTGCTTCCTGCCAAATTTTATGCAGCTAGGTCAACAGGAATATACCTACATATATTGGTTTTGGAATGAGATAATCAACATGTGACATAATGGAACGTATCTTTTGAGTGCATTGACTAAAAAAGTAAAAAGCTTGAATTTTTGACCCGTCTAAGGGACCGCAGACTTTATTTAGTACCTATTTGATATTAATTTCAACGTGATTACCTATACCCGTTCTTGAGAAAAGGGTCTGGAAAGTGATCCTGTACGGGTTCCTTTTTTTACTTTTGAGCTATACGGATCCCTAAACAAGCAAAAATCACTGAAAACCGCAAGTTATACAGAGGTCAATGACGTCTATTCTTAGAAAGTCGTATACGTTGGAACGAGCATGTACTCTTGTCGGTACGTATTGCGTGGAGGTGTGGCGCGCACGCGCATCGCAACACGCAACCATATGCAATCCGTAGGTACCTAGTAGCTCGTTCATAGGTCGATACGCGCAAGCCTCCCCGGTATGCGAATCGACTGCTTCAATCTAATATAATGTTGCATCAGCAGTACCTATGAGCCATTTTTGTTTGTTAATGATAACATCTCAAATTGATAAGTTATCGATCGTTAAGCAGGCTTTCAGGAGCATTAAAAACCCGCTAATTTATCATTTCTTTTTCAGTCTGTTATTTAGGTACTAAAACAGCAAGCTGTGTTCAATCAGCTAGTTTCTCTTATCTTGTTAATTATGAAACAAAAAGCCGCATTGATAGGAACATGCCTACGGTCCGACACACCCACACAATGACTTGATTACAACATTTTAATTTATTTGCCCGAATATCACTAAGGAAAGAAACATATTATTTTACGTCTCTGACGCATACGATGACTGCGGGTGGCAGCTGCTGATTGGCTGGCACAACCAAGCCCCCCGACGTCACACGGTATCTGTCACGCAGGCATAGCTCGTGACCATGGCTCCATATCGCTACCTACACTGCACTCATTGTGAAATTACAAGAATATATAGGTAGATATACGTACTATATGTATAACTTGACGTGGAACTATTGTCGTACGAAAACCATATTTCTTTATTAAGTCTCGAGGCGTTTAAATTAAGCCATTACACGTGCCACCGTCATTAGAATTGAAAAAGCCAATAATTGCAAAATAGGTTATTTGACAGATTTTTATAATTTGATTTCTCGAAACTTTATTGAAACAACCGTTGAAGACCATGACAGCATGACTACGTACGATTAGATCATACAACATCAACAATATCAAACAAAATTAAAAAATGACTTCAGAATTGAAAATCATGGGGCAATCTTTTCGAAACTCCTGTGCATGGCCGTAGTTTAACAAAGCCTAGTTTCTTATTCTTTACATAACATTACTTGGATCATTAGACAAAAGGCCGGGCTAGTGACTCATGACTATGAGTATGGTTCACATGACTTAATTGCTCGAGTGAACGTCATCTCAGAAACATGATGCTAAACACGTGGGTGTGGCTCGATCTGCCCTTGAAGACTAAATCGTAATTAATTATACCGTCGATATTGTAACTTTCTATAGTCACTTGAAAGTAACAATGATAAGTGTTACATTATAAGTGCAATCTTTTAAAATCGGCAAGACTGGAATGTTTTTGTTTAATATCCACCATTAGGGACTTTTTTTGTAGAAATATGAAAAAAATGTTAAATCAGAGGCCTCAAAATCGAAATCTAATAGATAATTGCATCGTCGCAGTAAAAGAATCAAACTTCAGTGAGGTACTAGGCAGTTGCGAAAGGAAAAAGAGTGGCATGATGGCGCCAGTTGGGACTTGGGACTATGTACAAAAGTGGACGGCAAATGACAGTTTAGATTCATATGATGCAGAAAATAGAAAGAAGATACAAGTGTAAAACCGTATATTTTTAATTACCTACCTAGTAGTGCCAATTATGGTTAAGGTAAATCTATTCACGGTAGCTATCAACATAGGTAAGAATTATGACTTAGACCTTAGCCGATTTAAAGAAACAACACACATAACATAATATCATCACGCCTGTATTCCCCGAAGAGTTAGGCAGGGGGGTTTAAGGTGACAGACTAAATCCTTGGATCTCCGTGGACTTACTTATGTGATACATTGAAAACTTCTGATAAATATTTCAGTCATCATTATTACCTACCTATAGTAAATTATATCTAGCTATTAATTGGTTTTATACTTCAGCATTTAGCGGCGTCAAAATTTCCGGAAACATAGATCAATTCAAAGCCTACATACTATATGTAGGCTTTGAATTGATCTATGTTTCTAGGTAATGTATCGGTTTACATTAATGACTCTATAATTCACATTTTATGCTCACATTTATTCGTAAATCTCTAAATTAAGTGACAAATTAAATGATAGTTACGCCAATAACATTTGAAAAACATTCTGATTCTGCATGAACTAGTCAATAAATTAATGTGTATGACAGATGTGACGGTGCTCACGCACAACCACTGGAACGAGGGTCAATTGGATCGAGAGGTTCACGAAAACTTAATAGACAATAACGAAGATATATTGGAGAACGTTGGACGATCTGCGTCAACTTTGTTGATGGTTGACGTCACCAATTCTTTAAAAGCCTTGTGCATCGGGGGCATGGAAGGTTAAATAACAAACTGAAAATGTCAGTCACGCTGAGGATGCTTAACGTTCAAAACACAAAGGACTACGAGGTCGACATACATAGTTTAGTCCTACTCATATTAGGTAAGTAAGTGTGGCTGAACCTTGGTGGTCATTTTGAATGCCTGCAGTTTCCAGAAATGACTACATCACCTAAAATAAAACGTGACAAACAATTAGGAAAACCAGCCGAAACCTCAGCTAATAAATGTTTAACTAAATAAACGTGTATGCATTGCCGGTTGATAAAAATGTTTTTACTTCGAATGAGCCAATCACTTTATGGCCTCGAAACTGAATACAGACAAGCCTTCAGGCACACACACATCGAGAAATGAAGGCGTGTTCGTGTACATGCACGTAACTCGAAATAGTTATGCGGGAAACACTCACAAGGATATTCGTTGGTGGTTGTGCGATAGGGTTATCAGCGTTTTTTAAAGAGTTTTATTTATAGACGCCTAAAATCGATGATATCTACTTGATGTTATATTCAGCGCAAGCAATTCAACAATTTCAATCTAATTTAACATCTAGGTTAGTACCTACCTACTTATTTTCATCTCAACAAATTATTTCCGCACGTTTTCCTTCAAACAATAGGTAACCTACATTCATAACGGGTATTGGTGGAATAATACTTTGCTATTTTCTGCTTACGTCAAATACGGAAATGAAAACAAGTGAGTTTTTGAGTTCAAAAGAAGCCATTTAGAGATATGGTTCAGCAACCCTAGTCCATGAGCAAGAATGCGATTCATTTGAAAAGGCGCCAACCGACACGTAAGCCAGTCACCTGACCGTCTCGATCACAAACCTCTGAGTCCGAAAAGTCCATAATGACTTCACTAAACATGAAAATAAGGCTTCTATTACAGAGACTCAAGACTCAAAATGTAACGACTTGGCTCATGGCGATTGTGAAGCACAAAAAACGATCAGTAATCAAGATTTTCCAGTGTAGGTCTTAAACGCCGTGCAATATACTGATTTGTAGAATAATGGACTTTGAGATGTGCAGTGTTAGCATGATTTGGGATTTATTAGAATTTTATATGTGTTTTTCAGTGTTGAACCTTGAGCTCGGTGCAAACCGGTATTGCTGTCTGTGACGTAGAAGCCACTCCCGCTTTTGAAAGTGACTGAAGAACGAATGACGATATAGTGTGCAGTCGACGAGCGATAAATAAGTGTGTCATCATTATGTATCGAGATAATAGCAAGTTTTTGATTTATCATACGTGATAATAAATAATTAGTCGTGAAAAAGAAAACTTTTCATAATGAGTATTTTTCACCATTGTTGTACCAACTACCAAAACAATTTATTTCATTTGGTAGGTAGGTATTACATAGTTTTATACATCATTGCTTGCAACACATTGCCCGAACACTTGTATGATTAATATAATGATAATTAAGTATGTTGTTTATTAATATTTATCGTGTTTCGTTTAAGTAATAGTTATTTTCATTTGGTAAAACAAGACTGTTACGTATTTCAATTAATAAACATCTTTTACCGATGTAGGTAGGTAAGTACCTACTCTTCATTTGAACCTACCTATACCTACCAAATGTTACCAAGAAGATCTTTTTCACAACATAAAAACACTTACATAAATTATATTTTAACGGAAAAATTTGAACTGCTTATAAGTATTACCATGCATGACTTGCTCCAATGTCATTCAGTCAAATACCTACATACACTCACACAGGCATGTAGGTAAGTAATTTGGTACTTAGTTTTATTTGAACCTATCTATACCTACCAAATGTTACCAAAAAGATCTTTTTCACAAAATAATTACTTATATACTTACATAAATTATATTAATTAACGGAAAAATTTGAACTGCTTAATAAGTATTACCATGCATGACTTGCTCCAATGTCATTCAGTCAAATACATACACTCACACAGGCATGTAGGTAAGTAATTTGGTACCAACTTAAGTACAGGCACATAGTATTTATGCACATATTGATTTTGCAAGTATATGGCTACTTACATACCTACTAAAAAACGTTTTGTCATGTGTTTGCTAATTGTTTGAATAAACCAATTGACCACGAAGTGTCGTGAACACCCGACTGGAAGCAGACTAACCCGCACAGAAGTGGTTTCTTTATGTTAAGTTTGCCTTTTTACTTTTAGTCAATTACTTAATTATTATGCCTCCTAATTGCTCCTAAGCAGGGTCGACATCGGTGCACAATTTTTTTTTTTTTGTTTACTTCAAGGACGGGTGTAGAATGATCCGACACTGTCAAGTTGCAAATATAGAAAAATAATTTCATTATCCTGTATTGAAAAAATGTTTAAAAAATTATACTTTTCCCCAAAAAGTAACCCTTTGACCCCGACGTGATTTGAACACGCAACCTTCTGATCTGGAGTCAGACGCGCTACCGTTGCGCCACGGAGTCGTTGCAATTACAAGCGAAATAAAGCAATAAGTATCTCTCTAAGAAGAATTTGCATTCAATTCAATTGTTTATTCAATTCGATTTTGCATTTTACTCTTTTTCAAAATAGTTTTATAACGAAACGGTTATTTCATAACTTTTTTTTTTTTGACTTGGTGTTAAGTTAGGAACGTATGCTGGATAAATGGTATTTTCTTTAATTGACACTTTATCCACAATTTACAATAATTAATTAAATCACTTTGTAGAATAATAATCGTAAGTAATAGAAACGGAAAAAAAATCACACAAATTCAATAAAGCGACCTCTACAGTGTAAAATGTAGAAACAGACACGAACATGAAAAGTTAAAAATCTAGTGTTAAGATAGATGGCGCTGTTACGTGAAAATGATAATAAGCAACAGTGATCAAGGTAGATAACCCATGGTTTAGGTATGTATATAGGAAATATATGCTTTTAATCAAATTGAAACTTATAATAATTTTTCGACACTCCATCTCAGGCCTCAGCCACATAAATTTGTCAACAGAAAACCTTTGCAGCTTAAAAATTCGTAGGAGTCTGTCTAAAGTATGTGTCTATGAAGTAGTTTGTCATCGACCGCAAACGAATACAATGAAATGAGCAGTTAAATATATCAGGCAAATAGTTAAAAAAAAAATACTTACATAATTATTTTTTCTAAATGAACCGGCAATGCGATTTCTAACAACAGTCGCCTGAAAGGTGCGGAGGTTTTTAGTCTGACTTCTGTTTGGTTTTGGCGATTGGGAATATTTTATGCTATATCGTAATAAATAAAATATTGGTAGTATTTTTTTAAATTAATCAGAAGGAACGTAATGATTACTAAATTCATTTATACATGTCAAGCCCCTGTGGCCTAATGGATAAGGCATCGGCCTCCTAAGCCGGGGATTGTGGGTTCGAGTCCCACCAGGGGTACAAATTCCTTTTTATCTTCTTTATAAAATGAAACATTTCTTCAATTTTATTTTAGGGTTTTATTTGTAAAAATAATAATGCAATGGTTACAAAGAGTAATTTAACAAAAGGGGCCGTATTGATCGCCTCACCTCGCAGTGGTAAGCACCGTAGCCCTCCATGCGTTATGTAGTACCCCACTTGATGAGGGAGCCGGCAGTCATTATCTGTAGATAAATTGTTTTAATTTAAAGTGTCTCCTGATATTGTTGATTGATGATGATTATACCACAATTCAAGATGTACAAAATATTAATCGGTGATATCATTTTTTTATGAACTATGTTCCTGTTGACTCTGTGTTCGTGCATATTATTTAGTTTGATAAACGAGCCATTATTTTGCCGACACTCACAACGGCGCCGTGGCTTAGTTGGTTAAAGCGCCTGTCTAGTAAACAGGAGATCGGGGGTTCGAATCCCCCCGGGGCCTACAGATGGTTAATTCTTTTTGTCTTTTGTTAGTAAAAAACAAAAGGACAAAAAATAAACTTTTATCTCTTTTTTGCTATAAACTCAGAATAAGCAGCCATCTTTAAATGCATTATGGATGATTTATCGTCCTTAATAATAATGGCAATTGTGACAATAATGACACACTTACTATTTTATTTAGTTATGTAATAGAAACATTTATTATATAAGAGTAATGTATTAGCTATTGATATTTAACCTATGCTACGGAATATTCCTGCTCATAAATTGTATGATTGATATTGCATGTGTCATAATCGCAATGTGTGCTAGAGTGAATGTAAGTTAGTCCAAGGCGTTCTTCTAAAATATATTCCGAATTTTAAATGCTTTATTTATAGCTAGTGGATTTTAACTATGACTATTTATGATATGGGCTTTATTTATCATCCAACATAGTTATGTAGTATATTATTATCTAGAGGAGTAATGTTACACAAGAGTGCAGTGTTGGGGTGTTGTCACAGGTTAAGAACAATTACATCCGCTATAATGAGGGTAGGCGCTGATAGCTAATTATTACAAGATATTATGTTATTTTAACTTAGGTATTAGCAGCAACTCTAACATGCAACTTTGACAACAACAACATTCAACAACTTGAAGGTGCAAGTACACTTTTTTATACTTTTCAAGGTACAATCAAAATATCTTACTTGCACACAGATTGGCAGTGGACGTAGCAGTGACGGTAAAGTAGGCGGGTGGACAGAAGTCCGGCGAAGGGCAGGGCTCCGTCAAGTTGAAGACGTGTAGCCCTCGCTCTAGGATGACCTGGCAGCTGTGAGAGGACTCGGCCCCGCGCCACGAGCAGACCAGCAGCTGTCCTTGACCATCGTTGCGAAACTTGGGGAATTATTTTGATTATTATTGAAGTAGACACTTGTTACGTATTGAAATTTCCCTATAACGTGATTTCGCTATATTTATGATACGTCATGGATCTGATTTCATATATTTGTACTAAGTATTATTTTTTTATTAAGGCCTCGTAGTGTCCCACTGTAGGGCAAATGCCTCTCTGCTTTCTTTCCACTTCTCTCGATGACCTTTGTATGCATGCAAATTATTGATCCATCAACTTAATTATGTACTTATTTTTTTGTATTATTTAAGTACCTTTCTTAACAATATTTCATATTATTTTAAAAAGTACTTGTTGTTTCAGTAACTGGTACCTATTATACTAATAATAATTGGGAATACATTCTACGAAAGAATGCAAAACCAAAAAGACACGAGCTACAAGCATAGTTATAATCTCACAACATAGTCTACTTCTAACCATGGAATGCAAAACATCCACTTTTGTGACCAGTTTTTCAAACAGGCTAGATAAAAATAATATTCCAAGCAGACTAAAATAGATTGCAGACCGACAATCGGTCGCCGACTTTTTGTCGTAGGTACGTGTAGCGTATAGCGAGATTAACAAGTCTTGTACTACAGAAAATGAGATTTTATTCTTAGAGAAGACATGGACCAATTTCATTGGAAAACTTAATATCGGTAGTACAAGTATGTAGTTTATATATCTATATAATATAAAAATCAATGCCACTTTTCGTTGTAATTTTATAACTCAAGAACGGGCTCACCTATCCAAACCAAATATTTAGACTATGTTCGGACTATTTAGTAGATGGTTTATGGGTAGGTAGGGTACGTAGGTTAGGTAGGGTAGTTAGGGTAGGTAGGGTGCTACCCGTGCGAAGCTAGGGCGGGCAGCTAGTATATTTATATAAATCGTAGGATCATTTGATAATCAGAATTTTCGCGAAAACCCTAGGGATATTGCGAAAACACGGATAATTACACCATGGTGAAAACATTTCTCAATCTTACTGCAAAAAGATAGGGTTTTTGCAAAAACATGAGTCGCTCTGGTAATATTACGAAACGAAATGTACCTATTATGAAATAAGAACGCTGATTGGCCGGTCGAAGCGCTCAAAACGAGACCTCCTCTGATTGATCAACGTTTTAAATGTCAATCATTCACGCACGTCATCAAAATAAGATTTGGTCAGTAAGCAAAAATCTAGCTAATCAGAGTTAAGATATTCAATATGACTAGAGCGACTCGTGTTTCTGCAAAAACCCTATCTTTTTCCCGTAAGATTGACAAACATTTTCACCGTTGACTAATTATCCGTGTTTTCGCAATATCCCTAGGGTTTTCGTGAAAATTCTAATTATCAAATCACCCTACGACGTATATACAATGTGGAGACGACAATACAACAATAATGAAAACACTGGCAATATTAAATAAATCCTAACATTGAAATTAAAAAAGGTGTTTTTTTCTAACTAACTAAATAGTACTGATGGGGCGACTATTGGTTTTGCCAATCTTTGACAAGCTATAGTGAATATACTATTGTAGATATTTTGATTGAATTTTCGTATGCAGACTGGGAACGTCATTAGATATACGCGGTTTAATTTATAGTTGTCGTTGTAGTATTGTCGTCTGCACCTTGTATTCATAGGTACATTCAGGGCTAATTTTTATAGTATTTTAGTCTGTTCTCAAAACTCATATTGTATATTATTGACATGAGATTTTAGCAGCTATATAATTAATTAATTATTTGATAGTTTTTTATCAGGCTTTCAGAAACCGCCAGTAATGACTTACAATTACTTAATAAAACCTCAAATTCAAACGTTGGCTCTAGAAGCATGAAATTTTGCAAAAGAGTTCCTTTTATAACAAATGTGAGCACTAAGGAAGGATTTTTTTAAATTCATTCCTTACAAGGGATTAAATAGGGGATGGAAGTTCGTAATTTTTTCCGATGGGAAATCCCATCGGCTTGTAAATAAATATTTACCTGAACGCGTATTAAAGACTGCAGCCTCAAATAATAGGGGTGCATGCGATAGAACATGGGTCGGTTGGGCAGCACAGAGTCCTCGTACTCAACCTGATCGAAGGACGTGTTGTTAAAGGGACACTGGGCGCCTATCAGCCGCTGCGGAATGTTGCTCTTGACCAGATATGTATCTACGGCGTCTATCACATCTTGCACGCTCGTTGAAGTCGTCTGAAATATGAAAAGGTCATCTTGAGGCAAGTAACAAATTTTCTGTTAATGGTAAAATCATTAGTTATTACTATATTCGAGGGAAAGCGTGACATTTGCAAACACTCACTAATAAGTGGCCATAATTTTAAAATCAAGGAAGTCTAAATATTTGTATTTACACTTCCTTGAAATATTTATACGAAACTACATAATCAGCTTGCAAAAAGTAAACAAGCAGCATCACATGAATCTTGGAATGTCGTTTAGTAACTTCTGGATCAACGTTCCTACTGAACTTAACTCCCGACTGCGAGTAGCCAGTTGTAGCAATCAACTACTTTAATTACACATTGCTATTAGTATTAGTATTTACGTACTACCCACTAGTAAGGACAAGAAAATATCTACTTGTAATACTGCAAAAATTGTTTTCGCTTGAACAAGTGCACTTGTGCAATGACATGCGTAATTTTTATAGACATACAAGTTTTTGGAAAGTCAGAAGTCCCACGCGAACGTATTACCAGGATAAAAAAGTATCCGTTGCCCTGACCTAGGTCATGCTGAAAAGGCAACAAACACATAGATGGAAAAAGTTACTTTCAGATGTGTAATATTAGCATGGAAATATGGATAAAAACTAGGACCAGGAGACGCACAAAGCCGTGAAGACTAGCAGAGAATAAAAGAGCCCTACACCCAGTAATGGGTGATTCCCGGCTGAGATAATGATACTAATGAGACAGATAAAACTTACTTGTAAAAATAGCTCTGAGTAATCCAAATACTCATTGTTAATGTTCTGGAAATCTGACAGATCTTCAGCGATGTACGTAAAGTAGACGTCAAAGTATGTGGTTCTGAGTGACGTCATCAGTTCCCTGGCACGGTCCATCTCGGTCGCGGAAGGCCGGTCGCTGGGACTCACTATGAGCACCACAGTACTGGGGCCGGCGCTCGCGTTGTTTGCTATTTCCATCAGTGAACTGTTGAGCGAATGCTGCAGGACGGAGGACAACACTGTTGGAAGGTTGAGGCGGTTTGGCCCTAAAAGTAAACCGAAAAGCTGGCTCTTGTGACTGTATTTTTGTAACCTTAGGGCTAATACGGATTTAAGAGTGAAAACATTAAGTTAGTATATGTGCCAAAATTAGGACAGGATTCGATACTCGATTCTAAGGTATGAAAGTTATCTGGTGCGATGTTATGACAAATATATCAATAACATAGCCGCCAGTTTCCGAATTGAGAATTTCCTCCGGTTCCTATAATGTACCCCGCGAAATACAAAGCTTCTATGCAAAACAAGTCTGAAATTTTGAATTACGCGTCAAACTGAACTTCATAATGTAGCTCATTATGAAGTTCAGTTTGACAAGTTCGAGAAACCGGATGCCAGACTGTTCTTAGCTTCAGTCAAATTTTTGCCGCAACGTAAAATTTAATTGAAAACCTTGAAGAACAGCGCTAATTAGTCTTTCCGCTAATGTTTGTTAAGACAAAAAAGAATGCATAGCTATAAGCACGTATCATAAGCATACCAAGAGTAATACACAATCAAAACATTGTTATAATGAATGGAATTTTACTATATAACTTCAAATGAGTCAATAAATACGCCCTAGGAAAAAATGGGACTATAGTTACGGAACGTTATCTTATCTTTTAGTTACCTACATAAATAGTCAATATTGACTGTGTACAAACACAAAAGATGCCTGAGTAGAATACCTTCCCACTCAATTTGAGTGGGAAGGTTACTCAGGATTGTTACTTACATTCTTCAGTAAAGTTCCTAATGTAGGAATACATTGTGGTGAGGTTATATGAAGGAGGAGCGATCCAAGCTCCCGTGTTCCCGTGGAGCAGGGATATTGAGCCGCGTCGCATATTGATCTCGAATGATCCGCCGAGCCATCTGATGATAAATAAAAATAGAACATTTAATATTTTAACCAGTAATTGAGTAATTGTCTAATTCAGTGTTGGCGATTTCAACGACGGGTGCATGTGATTGGACTCAAGTAAAAAGCCAGGTTTGAGAGAAGGTAGAATAGTAGAATGAATTGTGAAAGACCCAATTCATCTTACTACCCTATGTAATCAGTGTAAGCCTACTTATATATTCTGATAATAAAGGCATTAAGGCACTATGTCTCAATCGATATTTTCCGTAGTCTGTTTTGAAAAACTAAATTTTTTGTTCAATTGTTTTGCTTTTATTCGCATACACAAACAGTATGTAAGTATTTAAAGTTATTCTTCTCTTAGCAGCCAATGAAATTTTCTATGAATCTAACTGAAAAAAATATGTCAAAGTATTCATTGCTATCGTCAAAAACGTATTCAAGACATTATTTTTGTAGCCGTTTTAATAATTTACATACAAGCGATATGCACGAGTCACAAGGTCACTCCAGCTTTATCTAATTTCCTGCTCGGGTTGTTTTTTTGCAATCCTCTTTTAACGATAATTAAATTGTGCATAATTACGTAACGCAAGGCCTTGTGTGAATGGCATCGGCAGCTAGGTCCGCTTGCACCAATCACTAACATATTTAACACATTGTGTACTCTGTCTCTGTTATCTTCAAAGGATTGTCAGAAACATAACGATGTTTTAAGTTCGTTTAGCGTTAATTGTGTTTAGTGATTTGTGGTGCAAATGGGCTTTAGTAGATACTCACGACATGAATTGTTCAACGTCGTAGCCTTTCCATGACCCGTCTGTGGCAACGATTAGGTCTATGATCGGTGCTCCGTCTAGCACTTGGCAATCTCGATGATTTCGACGCATTATGGTTGCTGAAATTAAAATTCAAAGTATAATTTATTCCAATCATTTAAAAAAATATGCCTTCTCTGTATGAGAAGAAGCCTTTGCTCTGCAGTGGGTCAATAATAAGCTGAATTATTATATTTAAAAAATACAACAAAACTTAGGACTTATATAAAATTTGTCGCCACGAAACCGGACAACAACAAGCGACTTGGCGTGTTCAGTCGGACAACATTCCAAAACTAAGTATGAAAACTGCAGTTAACTTAGCACGCAGACGGTGCACAAGAAATGTAACTGTAAGGAGTCTACACATTTGACCTGCCCGTCAGCTGTAATTGGAATATGTCTATATAACTACACTATGGAACACAAAGAAACCCAGTATAGTGACTTAACAAACGAAGCGACAACCAATTTAATCGTCTCTTCTTTCTTTTGTTAACATTATAATTATGTTCATTGTTAACAAACATAGCTCCTCAACACTTACGAGCATAATCCATGAAGGCAGTGACCGCAGCATTTGTTATCCTCTCCATCTCTTCAACGGGTATATACACAGTAATCTGTCTTAGAGACAACACATGAGCGAATCTAGAAGTTTCCGTGAGCAAATCATTCTTATTCACTATGGTTGTGAATAGATTCTGACGGTTGCAGGCTTTTACTGTCGGGTCGAATGATACACCTTCGTTGGAGTAGTACATGTCCAAGACTTGAGATAGCCTTAGAGAGCGTCTCTGCTCTATCCATTTTGGTACGTGATGCGCTAATATAAGACCTGAAATTTTGAATTTATGTTTCCGTGTAAGTACTAGTGGTACAGTTTTTTTTTTAAGCTCTTTCTTTAGTCATAATATCCAATACATATAAGGGATCACGCGCACTAGGTGGCGACGACCACGATTCTTGGTCGCACCGATCAGGTAAACTATATGAAACCGGCTAGTTGGCCGTTGCGACCAAGTGCGCGATTCGTTCCGGTTAATCGGTTTCTATAGTTTACCTGGACGGTGCGACCAAACTGGTGGTCATGGCCGTCTAATGCGCGATCTGATCTCTAATAGTAAAACTGCCGAACATTCAGGGAAAGGAGAGCCTTGATGCAGATAATCGCCACGCCAATATTAAAGTCAGATTAATAATGAAATAACAGTAATTAAACCGTAATTAAATAAAGGAAAATACCGAGGATAATTACAAAAATAGCTATATACTCTGTTTACCATCAATGCCAGCTAAAATCTCAGCATCAGTGAGCTGCCAGTCGGCGACAGTAAAGTTTAGCGGGAAGATATAATGGTCTCGGGGCAGCAACGTGTCGTTCCACCGATTGTTACTGCCGATCACCATGTTCTGCGACACGGCGCCCACTCGAGGACCTTGGTTTACCACTACTTCAGCTATATCACCTGGAATATTGTTTTGGCCCTACATTATTCTTCAGAAGTATTAGAGCACATGTTTACTTCAAGGATGAGTAGCCAAAAATGTATGAAAATAACATGTTACAATCACCAATGCTATGACTGCTGATAACGAACGCACCATAATCACCACACGACACATGGATTCTTATTACAGGTGTTGAGAAGACCTATGCATGCAAAGGGGTTGTTTTCGGCAAGGCTAGTATGAAATTAACATAAAGTCATTCAGGGCTTTCTATATAAACGATAATAGAGACAATCAGGGCGAGACGTCGGGACAATCAACATTGAATTAATATTATTTGATATTTCTCTGTACCTTTATAATAAGTAACATTACGTCATAGTTTGCACAACGATTCCAAAGAAGACAGTGGTAGTGATAGCATATCAACATATAAATAATAAAAGTTTCATACCAGCGAGTGTGGCAACCCAAATGTTGCCAATATCTGCGACATCCGATTGCCTTTGGGTGCCGGGTCCAGGGTCTAATGTCTCTATGTCTTCAAACCACTCTTGCTTAGCAGACACCATGAGTGGTTCGGCAATATCTTCTTTGAAAATGTTCGCGTTAAGTATTTCTGTGACAGCTACTCGTTGAGATTCCAGTGACGCGGCAATGGCGGCTACTAATGTTCCGGGAGAAATGGTTCCCCAATTCGATTGAATTACGCCGTCCTCTATCGGACATCTGCTGATTACTCTGAAAAATTTGGTTGAGGAATTTTAGCCTCGGTTTAACTGTAGGATGATGAACATGTTTTTCTATGTGTCCAACTTGGGTACAAGCTTATCTGGAATTTAGATACGTAAGAAATTGTAATAATATACCACATCTAGTTGTCGATTCATATAGTATCCATTCTAGTTTATATGCTACTCGTTTCATCCAACGGCCTTTTGTCCCGGTCCTTCGACAGAGACATGGCTGACCATGCCTGCTCCATTAAGATTATATATAAATAAATACACAAATAAAGCAAAGAAGACCTGAATTTACCTATACGCCTTAATAACCTACTACAATATCACTAGGTATTTATATATTGTTATTTTAAGTAAAAAAGGTCGTCTACCCAAATCTAAAGCCGACCTTTGCTGACGCAAATGCACAAAATTTCAGCAATGAACGTGTGACGTCAATAAATTAATATAGTCCATAAAAACAAATTACGGATACGGATACTTTTACTCTTACTTTACTTAAAACTTTGTTTATAAACGGTATAGGCAATGAAGTGACTTTTGACCTTACGATATTAAAAGTATTTTTATGAGCTGTACATTCAAGAAAACAAGAACCAAGTAAAGTTCAGGGAATACATATTACGTCACAGATGAATGACCGGATGTTTTGGCTTGTTATCATTTCATGTTTGTTTACATACTTACCTACCGCTACTTTGTGGCTCCATATTATTGCTTCCCTGAGATAGCTGTGCCGATAAGGGGCATACTAAATTTTCGTCACCTCGCTCCCATTGTCGCACTGCCGAACTGAGCATTCTATGCAAGAGACATTTCTCGCCTACCGGCAGAATTTCGTCGACTAGTATGAGATCTTGACTCGGCAGGAATATATCCATGAGGATCTTGTACTTGTGGAATTGGAAGCTAGATGCCCTGTACGGGAGTATGAATTCAGTTTCCAAGGCGTTTGCTGAAGATTGCTCAATGCCATCTAGCCGCAGGCTGTGGAAATAAGAAGACGTTTATATAAGTATTTAATCTTTAGGTAAGTGTTTCGCGAGCTGAATACGATGTAACTTTATAGAGGACGCTACATAAGATATCAGTAAATACTTGGTCCATGTGATAAGCAGACTACATTCACATTATTGATTTATAATTATGTTTTTTTTAATTTGGTTATAAGTACCGCCGGACCGGTATAGATTTTGTCATAACATAATAGAGGGCGCTGTTTGTAGTTGCTCTACATTTATAGGATTAGTGTGGTGTGAATACGTGTGTGTGTGTTTTCAGGATCCACCACCGCTCACAATGCTTTTTTAGCAAAATTCGGATTTTGTAACATAATAAACCATTCCCCGTTTCTAATTTATTTCATAGTTAAACTACTCGTTACATGTATTTTTAACCGATTTCGCAAAGGTTTTGTTAAAGGTACTTTTGCTTTCATTTTTGCTTACAAAGCTAATCTAAGAACACAAATACCTTCTAAGTAAAGCAGAGCTAAGCAGCCTCATATCCAGTTGCGAATACTGCTCCACCTTCCTCAACAGAGACAGGTAGACATCGAGGCGTCTCGGGGCCAGCAGGCCGGGCACCGCCGTGCGGTAGCAGTCCCGCAAGTGGGCCGGTATACTCGGCACTAGCGCACATTTTGCAACTACACCAACAAAATACACACGTTCATTAAGTTCACGTCATTATCTAAATTATAATAATAACTCAACGATAATGGTTTAATCACTTTACAATAAAGGCGCGGCTACAGCTTTTACAATGCCACTTCAGAAATATACTTACAGCTAATTAACAATATTAAGTATAGTATTACTTTCCTCATATTTTGTTCACTCACATTATTTTTCGTAAAAATAATAAAACAAACACAACACAATGCGTGGTGAAGCACGCGTAGGAGTGCTACTATTTAGATCACAGCGAAATGATAAGATAGTGATAATGAATCATTACGAAACCAGGTTGCAACGATACCTTTTAGTAACAAAATAAAGGGATTGGATTAATAAAATAATTATAAAAATAATTTACCTTTTATTCAGGATCCATCTGTACAATATTATCCTAGTTTCAAAAAAACTAAATTCATTCTTTACATTATTTGGTATTCAAATACAGAAATTAAGAACAAATTAAATAGACAGATTGTGTCGTCATCGTAATCAAATAATTTTATATGCAATTGTGACTTGAAATACATTTTTGATGAAGTAAAGCTCACCAGTAAACAACTAAACACAACCAAATATACAACAAATAGGTACCTACATGTAAATGTAAACTAAAATTGATCTTCAATCATCTCAAACAAAAAAATATTTAATAATTTAAATAGAAGCAAACATAAATTTGGTACTATAGATAAAAAAGAAACCCATCATTATGTCTACCAATATTCACTGAAGACTTTGTTTTATTCAAATTCATAAAAAGTACAACATTAAAGCCCCTTTGAACCACAAATCAATAAATAGCTAAATATATTTAAATTATCATTCTGTCTTTATCATCTTCAAATGATTGACAAAAACAGAACAATATTTTAAATTCAGTGCTAACGTGTGTCGTGATTTGTGGTGCAAGCAAGCCTACAACTATTTCATTTGAATATTGAAAGTGATAACAAGACTTTCTTGATTAGTTTGTTTAAAGCTTGAGAAATGAGTAGTAGTCAAGATAAACTTTGGTCAAGCTTTACCATCAAAGTGCTCTTTATCACACTCATAAGCTTACTTCAACTTACACAACAGCCTGTATAGCCATAATGTCCCCTATGGCTTGAAAAATGGTTAGTATCATACTATGCAGTCATATAATCTCTATTAAAACTTTACTGACTAACCTTAGAATAGAAAACGTTTGTTCTATTATAAACCAGTTGTTACTGGATTAATGTACAAATAATAGTATTTTTAAGTATAATAAGTTGCAAATGTTTAACATGTAACTATAACATAATGTTAGTTTGGATGGATTAAAAACAATGAGGATTTTAATGCACATGTACCCTTCTTATTACAGGTTTAGCAAAATCAAGTTACATTGAAATGTTAGTTATTCATAGCACTGTTAAATTACTGACTGAAAGGCGTATAAAACATTTAAAACTATTATCGAAGTACTAATTTAGCTGGTTTGCCGTCTACTTTTCGTGATGATCCGTGTTTTAAGGTGAATTCTCTCTTTATGTACGCAAACAGTAAGTCTGTTATGAGGAATATTTGTGCGGTGGCGAAAGAGAGCGTGACTCCGAAGAAGAAGTTGGCATTGGCCGATCCTGAATATATCCAGAGGTGCCAAACCGTTGGTCCAAGAGCTGATGTGATGATAAATGTGCAGCCAACTATGAATTTTTGTTGCATGACTGTAACAAAAAAGTAGCCACTATAATACAAACTTGTTTTTTATATTATAAGGTAAAGTTCAAAATGCCTATGATATTGAGCGCGTTTATGATCTCTAACGTGACGATATCATCATGGACGACCATGTCCACTTTCATAAAATGTAGGGAAATACGGGCAAGTTATAACGTTATCGTGGACAGAAATTTAAAATATTATATCCATAGATTTTACTTCCCTGTGTTATCATGATGCCGTAACGTGGACGAGAACGGCCATAATATCGCCACGTAAGAAATTATTAAAGCACTATTTGGAGTTTTGTAGTTTCAATAAATTGATTACTTTACTTTGCTCATACAACCTCTGCAGAAGTTATTTTGATTATCATTACCAATAATTCGCAAACCCTTAAATATACAGAATTCTTTGTATTGTTCAGTCAATATCACATTGCAAATTACAACTAAGCATAAATGATCATATCCTGAACTTTCTGTCTGCAGTTTTATGCTAATCTTACTATAGAAATACATGATTAGCATAGCTGTGTTTTACTTATGACAATAAATTCTCATATAATATACTTACATGTGAATAAATGTTTCCACATTGGTAGTAGTGCTAGGTAGAATCCAACATCACCCACACATGGGTAGGATCTGAATATGGTGGAAAGAGCAATAAGTACTGTTGCAAGTAGCACAGGCTCTCTCTTGAACCGCAGAGTGAGAGGTACTATGTACAAGGCCAGTGCATTGATTTGAAACGCACAAACAAACAGCACTCTGAAGTGTTCAAACATTTCTGTGAAAAAATACCAGAACAAGCCAATGTTTGGTTTCAAGTCAGGTACGGTCAATCTGAAACATTTTAAATTGTGATTAACACATTGAGAATAATTATGTGTTTGCTTTCTCATATTCCCGCATTGTCCTAATGATTTACAATCAGGGCTCTATCACCACAAAACTTTACAATTACAATTTACAAGTAAAAAATTTGTAAATCTTACAAGTGCGTGTACCACCAAACTCCAAGCCACACAATTGTAAAAACCTTACAAATATGTAAATTGTTTTGATAAGTCTACAATATTATAACACATACATATTTGTAATTTCTATGTCATGCAATTAATTCTACAATTTAACAATTTTGTAGAATTATAGACTTGTAAAGATTTGTGGTATAGGGCCCGGGTTGTTACTGGATGATAAAGTAACCATTATCTCCCTGGTCTTTCTATAATTTAATTTGTTTATTATATATTTTAATCTTTGTAAAGAGAAACATTTTTAGAAGTATTGTACTGTGACTGTGTTATACAATGTGTGTAAAAACTCTATTGAAACTTACATAAATCCATAAGTGTTGTAGACATAATTATAAGATCCATCCATTATGTAGGCTGACAAAT
This sequence comes from Eupsilia transversa, assembly GCA_914767815.1. Lineage (NCBI taxonomy): Eukaryota > Metazoa > Arthropoda > Insecta > Lepidoptera > Noctuidae > Eupsilia > Eupsilia transversa. The sequence goes on from OU611874.1 coordinate 8,659,341, forward strand.
AAATAAGGAATCCCCAGCTCAGCACAAATACGAGTAATGTTCTGATGTAAGAGCATTTGGTACATCCTTTATTGACGTCAGCCAATAGAATAGCAATTGGTACAATCAGCAGCAGTGGATAGAGGGCCTGGTGTGTCGCGAGTGCTATGAATACACATGCTACTATTCTCTGACCACTTGAAGCACCCCACAGAGCTGTAGCCACCAACAAGTTCTGTATAACAGTTGTAGTCATACCAGCACAATTCAAAACAGAATATGGGTTGAACAAGTAAACCGATAACACATATTCAGCAGATTCTTTCAACTGTGTATCATCCAGGAGCATAGGTTTTGACTCCTCCGCAACATCAAGCAAGTTCTTCTCTTGGGATTCTTTGAAAATTCGTATAAAAGCCTTTGAAGTTTTATACAGAAGATGAGCAGTCAGGAGATCCAAAACAGTAAATAGAACTGGCAATATAAATGGCACTTTCTTCATAATGTAGTAGAAAGCCAGTAGCATTATAGGAGATTCATGAAATGAGTCTCCCTCGTATGGGTTTATGTTGTGATCATATAAATAAACGCCTTCCATTAACCTCTTCCATGAGTTCAGAGGAGTCGCTATTTCTACTCGATTAGCTATTGTTTGCCAATAATCTAAATGTATTAGCCAATACCGCACTAAACCGGCTACAACATATTTTAAAATTACACCCATTTTTGTGATACATACATAAATACAATGAATAAATCTGCTAAAATTCGAACTTTCAGAGATAAAATATTTAAAGTGTCATTCTTATGTTGGACATGTTGACAACACAATTGGCATTAATGACAGCAGGACAGATTCTCAATGTAAAACAGATAGAGAATTGTACGTTTCACTTCACGTTTCATACATTTCATTTTCATTTTCAGACTAATATTTTTTTATTTTTAGTTTTTTATATTATTATTTTTTACTCTTTTTTTTAACTCAAAATATTTACAGTTATTGGTTTTATTATAAATGTACACGTTGAAAATCAGCCAACCTTAATTCCGCACGAGTCCATACTTGATACTCGACTGCATTGCATTTAGTCTAAAGTCTTCATTCGCATCGAGTATTTACAATACCTAGTGTGTAAAATCTGTCTAGTAAATTGGATTATGAAGTCCCGACTAGTGGCGAGTATTAACAGACAAAGATGAAAAGACTACGGAATAGGGTAGTTAAAAAAGGACAGAATGTATTCTTGGACAACACGAGTGCGCGTTGCGCTACTTTTATATCTATTGAATTATGGTTCAAATTCAAATGACTGACACACGAATGATTTAGGCAAACACGAATTCACGTTGCGTTACTTTTATGCCTATTGAAATATGGTTCAAATTCAAATGACTAGCACACGAATTATTTAGGCAAACACGAGTGAACGGCAAAGTAGACGTCGCTATCTCGCTTCGCCGCGCTGGTACTTCAATTCAAGCGGGAGGCGCGGGTGCCGTGCGGCGCGTAGGCATAGTGAGACTGGAGAATAGGTGGATCGAGTATTTTAAAAGTTGGAGTAGGTGCAACCTAGTCTCATTAAATACCTAGTCCCTGGATCTGTTCTAGTATATACGCCTCATCTCTAGTATCCTCTAGTTTAAATAGTAGTCTATGGCCGTATCAGAGTATCAGCCATGACAGCGATCTTATTACATCGGTGAAGTTAGCCGCACGATTTCATTATTATGAACTTGCTAATCGTTAGAGAGAGTTAGAGAGAAAAGAAAAATCGTTAGAGAGTAATTAGTTTTTATGTAAAAACAATTTTTGTCCACCCTTCCCGCAAAAATAGACTTAGACGTAATATTATTTCGTTAGAGAGTAATTAGTTTTATTTATCAACGATTTTAATTACTTTTGTGAAATTGGCCCCTATTCCCGCAAAAATGGACTTAGACATTTTTTTTTTTGTTTTGGAATCGTTAGAGAGAAATAGAGAGTTAAAAACCGGCCAAGTGCGTGTCGGACCACGCACAATGAAGGGTTCCGTAGCTGGGATCAACTTATCCCAAGAACAACGTAGCTGGGATGAACTTATCCCAAGAACAAACTTAACATTGTAGTTGAAAAACATGTTCTCCCATACAAAACGTATGGTAGAACATGTTTTTGCAACTGCAAATTTAAGTTGGTCGATAAAAAAAAAAAAAAAAAAAAAAAAAAAAAAAAATTACTCGTTAACTAGTAGAGCCTACTTAGCTGTGATAGTTTTCCTTTTAATTTCGTTATATATACTACTGCTGTGAATTTTTCCACATATCCAGAACTTACCGTTTAGCTGGCATGGGGGGGACACTTGACTCTGACAAAAATTAGCACTTTAAAGCTTAATATTTCGCAGACGGATTCTTCAATCCAAAAATGGTTTTAACAAGCTCACAATATATTATATATATATTTTTGAACGAGCTTTCTAACGATACCCCACACTATGGGAAAGAAAAAAAAAAAGATATCCCCACTTTACATGTAGGGGACATACCCTAAAAAAAAAATCCTGATTTTATTTTACCACTTTGTCGGCGTCATTAGTATGTATACTCATACCAAATTACAGCTTTCTAGTACTAACAGTCTCTGCGCTAAGCAGGGGACAGAAAGACGGACAGACAGACAGACAGACGGACATGGCGAAACTATAAGGGTTCCTTGTTTACTACGGAACCCTAAAAAATCCTTTGAGTTAATATTTTAATTGATATTTAAATTATTTCTGACAATGCGTTTTACCCTAGGACCTGAGCTGGTTAAAGTTTAGAAACGTGCCGCCTCGATAAGTCGATATAGGGATAGGGGGAGGAGAGGGGGGAAGGGTTAGTAGATCCCCCACTCCCCCCCGTTCTTTCCTGAAAAGACAATTTTAGACACTAATCTACATGGTCCACTTATGTAATGCCTGACCAATATTATGTCTGGACTTAAAAGAGACTGCGACCGACCTGCCGAGTTAATCTAACTTAGTTTTAATATTTTCTTAATAGGACATGTAAAAGTGATTCAGATATTCCATTCACAGAATAAACAGTTTCATTTCATTTCATTTCTGACCAAGCATCCAGTGTTACTGTTACTGGTAACATGGCACTTCGCTTGCATTGATGGCAGTATTCACAGCACGACATGATCGTGTGACCTATTCGCAAAAAGCAAGCAACCTATTCTTCCCAAAAAGCATGCGGAACTAATTTTGAAAAATTCCAAGCATTCTTCTTTTTTTTTAAATTTCCAGAATAATTCGTCATTTAAGTAGGTATACCTACAGACCTACTTTTTTTTCTTCTTTAAAATTGCTTTTTGACTGCTATTTCACTACGTAGCTGTACACCACGTTTGTTATATGTAAGTATTGTCAGATAAATTAAATAGGCCCGTATCAACCGCAGTCTTTTCAAGTTTTTTTGTAACGTTAAAGTCGTACCTATGCTTCGCAAACATGTGTACCTAATAGCTGATAAGGTTTTTTCGTTTATAGGTTTGTTTTCAAAGCTATCTATCAATGAAGAGATCTAACAGCATACAACCTGTACGACTCGGTGACCGGATGCGTTAATTAAGTAAAACAAAATATATTATTTTCAATCAGTTATTTTATTATAAATCGGCAACAGATTTTTTTAATAACTAGAACACAAGATAGGTAATGTAGTTGAACATTAGTACCTACTTACATCTAATTTTTGTTGTTGAATTTAAAGGCTTTTGTAGCGACTTCCCTTGCAACTTATTTTATGTCCGCGGGAATACCTTCGTATTCGCAATAATTTAAATTGGGTTTAGAAAATAAAAAAAAATAAGTAAAAAACATAAGTACCTAATAAGCCAAATTGGGAACTTTTCCCTTTTGAAATCAGTTCGAAAATAGCTTGCACCTCAAAAATAATTTACTTACAGCATTGAATAATACCTCACTCAATGACTTACAGATAGATTGTAAAAGGAAGATTATTTTGACAAACATGCTTGGAAATTCGAGCATTATTTTGACAAACTTCTTCGAGATAAATCTAAATTGCTGTACTGGTTGAAAACAAATGACTTTGCGGCCGGCAATGTTACTATGAAAGTCCCTAACTGTCCTGTTTAGCGGCCAAATAAATTACTTTTCATAGTAATTTATTTGGCCGCTAAACAGGACAGTTGAACATGTGGGCCGAGGCGTAGCCGAGGCACACATACGTGAGTCCATCAATGCCTGGTTTCGGCCAAGGCTTGAATAGTGCTTTTCTCAAATAATGCGCGGAAATTCAAACAAAGTAAATTAATTATAAATTCCAGAATCAATGACGGACAACGATAATTTTTCACGCACCAATGTGTTCATTTGTTTCTTCTTTACTTTAAACCGCAATTTAAATAAAATCTTTGATAAGTTACGTCCTTGATTGTCATGTGTTGAAGTAAAAAGTTCGTTCCATTTTTAAATAACACGACAGATATGAGTTTTCATAGTAATTTATTTGGCCGCTACACAGGACAGATATGGAATTTCATAGTAACATTGCTGGCCGCATCGTCATTTGTTTTTGACCAGTACAGCAATTTTGATTTATCTCGAAGAAGGTTGTCAAAATAATGCTCGAATTTCCAAGCATGTTTGAGAAAAAACACATTTTGTAACTTAAAAATATTATAACCTTAGGTATTACAGACCACCGATGTACCTACACTTTAAATAATGGTGAGTTCGTTAGTTAACTTAGAGCTTGCAGATGAAGCGATTTACTCTTAGTAATATTAATTGTAAATCATGAAGACGCAGGAAACAGTTGATCATAAGGAACTTTCAAAAATAATTTATTGGCAACTTTGACTCCAATTTTATTCCAGTTAGCTTGTGCATAAGGTAGAAATTCTTTGTACAAGGTTCTCCAGTTTTCGTTCGCGAATCTCGTGCCCAAATCAGCTGAAAAATAAAAAAAACTTTGGTTAATTCAACATTCTCAAAAAATAGTAGTCTTCCTTTGCCACTTTGAATTGAGATTTTTGAAATGGCTTTTTATTTAAAGTCCCAATTGCTCATAAGTAGTTGTTGCTTTTGCAACTTAACCAAATGGATAACATTTTGTTATAATATATATATATGTAATAAAATAAATACATAAATATATGTAATACACCTCTCAAAATTAGTAGGTACTCAACTCACTTAATTCTCTTGATTCCGGGTTGTTGTTTCTGAAGGAAGTCACAAGGTTCCCAAGATCAGGTCTCATGTAGAACTCTTTAATTCGGATGTATGTGTCATTGCCGTTCTTCTCCGGAACTCCGTCGATTTTCCAGGTATATACCAAGTCAGCTGCAAAAATATTTGCAACAATTAAGACGTTGTTTATAAATGAGTTACGTGGAGGAAGTGCATAACTCTTATACACGTCTTTATTCCAGTATAAATAAAACTGTAAAAGGATAGTTCTCATAGGTATGAAGACTTCGATGATTTAATGAAAATAGGGCGAAGTGAAAACCAGGAAAGCTGACCAACCAATTTGGAGCAACATTAGATAAACAGAGACAAAGGCTCTAAAATTAAAACAAAGGCCTTGTTTTTTGCTTGTAATTATCAACATAAGTAGGTATATAACACAGTTATACTTACTCATTGTGGTATTAACATCGCCATAAGCTACAACCTTCAGGGAATTGAACTGTCCCTCTCCATAGTATTGAGAACTGACCGCCACCCGTGGGCTAGTCAGGTCCACTTCTAAATGGAACTTGTCGTCATCCGCTCGCAATCTGAAATTAATTTTAATAATTATGTTATCATTATTACCATACGTCACATCGGCAAGCCCGTAGGCAGGGGGGGTTTTGTGGGTTCACCCCCCACCCCCCGAAATGTGAGAAACCGAAATCTCGCTCTTGCATTATATGTTCTCTTAATTCTCAACATTTTCTGCATAAAGTCTATAAAGTTACTGCTACCTTTGTATGAACGGTCAAAGAAATCCTGACTTATATGAACCGGGGTACTAAAAATTTCGAGCTAGTTTCGCTTGCTCTTGTACCCAATATTCGCCAAAGTACCCTAAAGGTTAAAATGTCCTTAGTTTTGGTCATGATTGCAAAGTGGTGGGAAGAGAGAAACAGGGCTTTATTGAAATTCATATTAACTAAGCTCTTCATAAATTTGGACTCTGAATTAGAATGTCGTAAGATCCTCAGATCGTCGAATGACCTAAGATCGTGTGCGTTGCCCCACCCAGCAACAACATCTCTTCTAGATTGAATTGAGTTTTAGAATAATTGAGTTCAATAGAGTTTTAGAATAATTGAGTTCAACGAATGATTAAAGCTATAAACTTCTATTGTTTAGACTGAGCATAGATCAACATAACGATAAGTTCCGTTCAAAAAGGCTCTGCAAACAGGCGCGTCGCGGCGACCCGCGTTTACTTGTCGCAGATTGACAGCAGTTTAAGCTTTAATAATTCGTTGAACTCAATTAATTCAAGAAAAGATTTTCTTTCTGAGATAACGCACAAAAAAATATGGTAATAAAAAAAAAACAAACCATCTGCACAATCTCACCTGGCATCGTGAACCTTGGCCGTCTTCAAACCTTCCACGTATATATTTTTTAGCAAAAATTTCGCCGAGAGCTGGATTCATGTAAAAAAAAAAACAACGTCAGGATAATATTTGATAAAAACTGCGACAATACTAATGACATAATGTATTTAACATTAGTATTATGTTAATTTATAATGGAATGTATTCTACATTAAGGAATGGGGTAATTTAATGACGAACATCAATGAATCTACGAGTATCATTGCGTGCCATCGATAGAGCGAGTTAAATAGTGAATAATTATACAAACAGCAGTTATTCGTTACAAGTAATTATAAGTACGACTAATGCATGGAAGAGCGGAATCTCCTAATACAGGCTTTATACGCTTAAAAGGAGGCTCCAATCACCACTGATGTTTTATGAAAACTTCTTGATTCCAATAAACCTTTTTTTTTTTTTTTTTAGTTAACTACCTAGTTACTCCTAGGTGCGTACCTACATTAATATTCCACTTATACGAGAATAAACTGATTCTCATTCAAACAAAAGTCGAAAATATCTGTTATTTTCGGGGTTACGATCAACAGGAAATTAATTTTCGTGGCAACACGTAGTGTAACCTATGTCGTGTAAGTACCTACATTGCATTGATAGTTGAGTCATGTAGGGCGAGTCGAGTACCTGCACACTTCTACTTTGACGCGTGCTTTTGAGATTAATTTTAGAGAGAGAATTGTCTACTAAAGTTATACAAAAATCACAGAAATATTTTCGGACGTTTACTGTTACGTTACGGCCGTCTACTGTCTGGGAATCTCGGTTATTGTTCTCAAACATCTAGTTTTTGTTACAAAGTTACGCAAACCCCAGACGTTATAATGTTTGTAGGTTTTCTCATGATATTTCCTCCATTGTTTGTAAGCTTTGCAATAAAACAGACACCTACTAACTGAACTATTTAAGTTTTCTACATACATAGCAAACCCAACAATAATTTAGGAGTACTTAAAATAGTTTTCTTTGAATCTCATCCAATTCAATTTTATCATCGTTTATTTATAACAAATTTGGAGTAACTAGAAACACATACGAACAAAACCGGCTAATATAAAGCTTCTAAAAACACATACGAACGAAGCAAGCTAATATAAAGCTTGTAAAAAGAGAATGTAGGATGCAAGAGCGAGCGCGGCGAGCTCAAAAATGTTAGCACCCTATGTTTATATTTAGCATACGTAGCCGCAACTACAAACTGCCTTTTACTTACCGAACATATTGGGGCATTGTTTGCATGGGCCCCCAAGACCGGAGGCCCGGGGCGGAGTGGCGGATCGCAACAGCCGCATTAATCGGCCAGTGTATAATAATGTAATAATAATTGAGAAGTTAACAGGAGCTTGGGTAGAGGTTTAATTTCTGGAAATGAGCGTCTCACTTCAGGGTAAAACGAAACTGTGTGATAGGTAGGTTAGGTACAGAAAGTGGTCAAAGAAAATTCATGAGCTTGATTTGGGAGAAACAAAAAACTGCATTTCTACATTTCTGATATCCTAGGTGGTATTGCTAGGTGTAGCTGTAGAACATGATATTTTTTGAAAAACCAAACCCCCAAACGATATAGCGTCAAAAGCAATATCGTATCACTATTCGATACTAACGAACCCAATCAATCTGCCTAGCCTTTTCCCAACTATGTTGGTGTCGGCTAACGATCCCGTTTGGCGGTAATTATGGTCAAAGAGGTCTATGAATCTATCTCTCAAGTTATGGTTATGCTCTTGTTCCACTATGCATTTAAGGTGTGTTTCAACGTATTTACCTTCACAAGCCACTGCATAATTGATGGCATCTGGGATTTACATAATTACAGAGTAGCTAGACTAGTTAGTTACATAACAAATTGATCTGGAAAGGCCTGTGAAAAATTGATGAGGTTATAATGAGATTTGATTAGATTAGAGTAGGTAGTGCCTATTGTTGATTAAGTAGTAATTACACTCTCAAGTAATTTAAAAGGCTGCACTAATTAGCCGATTCATTCTTATTAGAGCTACTAAAATTGCTTTGACGCATGGCGTTTGTCCAGTTTTTAACTCTCACTCGTGCGTGACCACCTTAAAAATAGTAGGTAGGTATGTAGGAACGTAATTATCAATTAATTCAGGACGAACGACATGGTCTATCAGAATTAAAGGCACGCATCGTATAAGCCTGTCGATTATTGAGTCAAATCGGGTTTGTGATGATTTATTTTATGGTAATTGTCACCTCAGCTGTGCCTAGTACCTACCTAGTTATTATGAGTTACGTGTTCTTACTTACGAGCTTGGAATACCAATAGAGGAAACGACCTTCTTTTTTGATCTACCGAATCAGAATTTATAAAAAATATACTGAAGATACAGGCTATATCTACAAATATAAAAGTTGTTCAATCTGCTTAGCCTTTTCCCAACTATGTTGAGGATGGCTTCCCGTCTAACCGGATGCAGCTGAAAACACACAAATATAAAAGTTGTTGCAGGTAATAAATTAAGTTAGAAGTATTTGGTCGGATATTTTATTTTTTAGATGCTGCACCAATTGACGTCATCACGTCAACACCGACTGTCGCTGACCAGCGCTGGGGCTCTGTCTCGCATAGGGTCGCAGCATTATGCTGAACGATAACCGTTTTGCGTGGATCTGACGCATATTTTACACCAACTTGTTATTTCCGTGTACTTACCTACTTTTTTTTTTCACTGCTGACGCAGTTTGCCGCAAATAAACTTATTTTCTTTCTTTTTTCTTTCAACGTCACCCAATCACTCGAAAAGCCCCCGAACGCAGCGCCACAAAAACCGGCCAAGTGCGTGTCGGACCACATATCATGAAGGATTCCGTAGTTGGGATAAATTTATTTCAAAAACATATTTTTTATGGGATAATAGTGCAAATACTTAAACGATTTTCCGGCTTTTTCCTCTATTTGTGCTGTGAGACCTTGCTTCTAGCCAATTTCATGATTCTCATCGGTCATCTGGGGGTACTAAGTAAGTGGTTTTGATTTATTTGCGAGTAAGTATTAAAATATGATAAACGATTTTCTATCGAGAAAATTATATGAAATCGTGTTTTCGGCAAACATCGTCCATAACATTAATCCTCAACTTTATCATATATTTATTTCAAAATTAATGCTGCAGTAGTTTCGATACAACGGCGGAACTTGCTAAGCAATTTGAGGACTTATAGGCTCTTAAGTTACTCTCAAACCAATAGACTGATTTAAGTGAACCACAAATTGAAGCATACACTAAAAAAGATCTCATACTAAAGACAGAACGCGCACATGAGAGATGGATGTTACCTTACTACAAATGTTTTATAATATCACCTTCGATGTAAGAGTTGAGTAGAATCGACACGAAATGTCGTTATCATTTATTATTTAATAAAAATTAGCTATTATCTGCCGGTTATTAAATTTCCTTCACTGACTAACCTTCAACTTCAATTAAGTTTATTTTTGCAAGTGCACACTATAAACAAAGAGCTGAATGAAGGTCGGCACGTAATTGTTGACTAGGACGTACAGTCAGCAAAAGATGTACCTTTAGTACAACTTTTTGCGGTTGATGTACGCCCTCGTGGTAAAATATTGTATCAGTGTATAACTTCAATTAAGTATACAATGTTTAATAATTATGTTCTTTAGCTACACATTGATATAATATTGTGGAACAAAGATCCCAAAGAAGCCTATAACATTAATTCTTGTCCCTGTATGCCTACATCTTTTTGAGGCTGACTGTACCTACTATGATTTTAATCTTTACCTTTCCGAATAGGTACCTACTTATTAGTCAAAGATTTTCTGTCCGAAATTCTGATAGTAGAGTCTTAGAGTAGATTACCGTTCATAATTATTAATTTTTTAATTTAAAATGAGTAAGAATTCAGTTTTAGAAACGGAAAAGACAAACTCATCTGTCATCTTTCCGAATCAAAAATGATTGTTTATTTAATTAAAACAAAAATTAATTAGATACAATAGAACCCGTTCTACAATAATATGGCAGAATTTGAAATAATATATGTATGTACCTATGATATTGTTTTTAATTAGTAGGTACTTATGTAATACTATCAATTCTTCGATGACATTTTTATTAGACGTACCACCACTAAAATAGGCAGGTATTTTAAATAATGAAGCTTAAATAAACCTGTTGAAAATGACATGCTATTCGTTGGTAAGAACATCAGTTAGTAACGGTTGAATCGATTTGGCATTTTTTTGTTTTAAAATGTTCTTAATAATCCGAAAATTATAGGTACAAAACGAAGGAAAAATTGTAAAAGTTTCCAACAAAATTGGAAAAATGGGAAATGCTGAAAATTCTTTTTGTATGATTTTAAAAAAAATTGTATGAACTACATATATTGCTTGTTCAGAACAACGGCAACGTACAACGTGTCGCGGAAAGCTATTTTTAATTTCGACCATTGTTTAAAAGCGATACAACTTTATTATCCATATAATATAATTGTACTCTTTTGTTATTATTCTGATAAAATTGCACTATGAAAACACTTTAAAAAAGTAATGTACATAATTATGTAATTGCATATAATCCCTTACGGGGATGCATATAATCCTTACTTATAAGGGAGCTTAAAAGTACGACAAAGTTAGCATGTCACAATCACAAGTTCACTACCTACTAATAACTAATAATTATGTAGTTTTTTTTAAACAGCCTGAGAACTGTAGTCCATCCAATCATAATTTACAAGCATTCATTTGATAAAGGTTTTTTTTTAAATCATTGTTTAAGAGCTTTTTCGCTAAATGCGAATATGCAATCCCTATAGGTATTGAAAAGGTTAACATTAATTTACATTAGTGCATTTTACAGCTAGGTTCTGGGTCTGTTCTTCAAGGCAAACTTAACCATATTTATTATAGTTATTATATTACCCGATAACGGGTTTGATAGGTTTATGTTATGCGCGCAAATTTGTGTTCTGAGCAGGTTTAAAAGTGTGCAGGGTTGTGTTAGAAAAACCTTAATTTTAGAATAACTCAATCTTATAAGTCACTCAAATTAAAGTTGGAGGCAGAAAACAGGAAGCATTCTAATTCTCATGTAGATGCATAATGAAAAACAAAGAAATAATAGATTGTTTGCCTAGGGAGCAAACAACTATTTAAAAAGCGAGAGTGTTTCTTTGAATCCAGAGCGGAGGGAAGGAGCCTAGAGTAGAATCCCGAGCCCAGCGAGGGATTCAAAGTACGTCACTGGAGCTAAAATAGTGTTGTTCCCGGCGTGAAAACTCTATTTTTTATAGCTCTCTATGACTACCTGATTTTTTGGCTCGCGCGCGGTTTACTTTATCATACAGCCTGTTACTTGTTCATAAAATGTTCGTGATTGATCGCTTTGTTGAGTGGAACTTTTGCTACAAATATCCACATTCCAAATTCAAATCACTTTAGTCTCTTATAGGAACTAAAAGTGATTTTAATCCCTAGGGATTAAAGAGCTATTTTGGTCCCTGTTTAGAATAAACTAGCTATCTTTGAATAGATGCGATAAAAGTAATGTTGACCTCACGTTGTACAAATAATTCATCATCTTCCTGCCCTTGTCCCATGTTACTTGAGAGTTGAGGTCAGCGCAACACGTTTTCTTCTTATCTAACCTATCGTTATGATAAAGGTAAGGTCGGTTGATGTTGTTTTATAAAATTTTGTTTCACATAATATATTTTATTTACAAGTAACAATGACTCAATATGTTAGTAACAATAAATATTACTTAACAACTATGTTAGTAGGTACACTTAACCTACACAGTTAACCCAACTCTGCCCTATAGTGATGAGAATCCCTGCTACAAGCTCAACACCGATGTGGAAAGCTTGCAGCAGCGATTCACACACAAACAGTCCAGTCTGCTCGCGACACACTGCAGTATAATATTGGGGCTGGCCCGCACCCGGCACACCACGGAAGCGCATCATATTATCATTTCATAGAATAATCAATACTTACTGAAAACAAACTTAACATTGTAGTTGAAAAACATGTTCTCCCATACATCAACATACGTAACGGTCAATTGTCCAACTTCAATTGTAAGTTTGTAATCGCAAAAAAGTGTTTTTTATGTGATAAAACAATACAATTTTTTTTTTATTTGTGCTCTGCGACCATGCTTCTTGTTTCATGATTGTAGGTCAACGGAAAGTACCCTACAGATTTTGGTTTATAATATCAAAAGTCGCAGAAATGGCGGTATTTTTTTATTGCGTTGACTTAGAAGCTTGATTTTTTTAGTACCAAGGGAACACAGACTGACACGTATTTGGTATTAATTTCAACTTTATACCGCGTTCCTGAGAAATCAAGGGTTATGGCAGACTGACAGACGGACAAACGGATACACGGACAGACAGACAGTTAACGAACTGATCCTACAAGGGTTCCGTATTTTCTTTTTTAAGGTACGGAACCCTAAATCATAAATGTTAAAGATATTACTCACGACGTGTTAACGATATACCTATGTTGTGACTACATAAGCCGTCTGTTTCAAAAGATTTATATTCAAGGTAAAAGGTTTTTTTTTAATCCTAGGATAAAAACACGTCTCAAAATTCAAATTGTTATTCGTGAGACATTTGGCAAAATGTTTAGAACAATAGTGTTTAATGAGGTCAGGTCTAAGTGGTTTAACACATAAAGATATATACTTAATGGCTGTGATGACGTTCAGTTGAAGGATGTATAAAACCTGCCACAGCCACAACTAACACTTTAAGACATGTTTTTAATAGATTTTATAGGTATGTTAATGACTTGGTTATTTTAATGGTTTCGGCGAGTATTTCCTCTATTTCTATGACCAGCCCAAAAGTCTTCGTTTCTTATCAAACCCAAACTCAACTCAAACTCAAACTCAAAGCATTTATTTCAAATAAACCAATTACAGGCACTTTTGAATTGTTAAGCGGTCAGTCAGTCAGAAAGATGAAGCTAGTTGCCCATTCCAAAGAGTAGTAGGTTCCTATGGAGAAGAACGGGGAAAAACTCCACGGACACTCTTTTAAATCAAAATATGTTACAAAAAATTTGTTACATCATTCATGTTGAAATTATACATGTGAGAACAATGTAGAAAGACGTGCACGTTAAAAGCGTCCGTAATAAAAATACAGAAACAATTCAAAAATTAAAATAAGCCGTGGCAGCTAAGACATGGCCAGCCCCAACTGACGGTGCCCGTTCACGAACATGACGCATGTATCAGCACCATTTAGCTCAACGATCGAACACACACGCCACCACCAGCGAGACATTTGAGTGACCACCCTAATTGCGTAACACACGATCAATCACAATCTATTTCATTTTGACAGTTCAACAATAGGATGCAAGTCAGGATAGTTTTACTACTATACATAATTATAGTCATTTGGTCAATTTAGATTAGTAAGGCCCTTTTCTGATTTGTCGGTTCAGCAGCGGTGCGACATCAGCATGCTCGGTATACGCGGTACCGAAAGCTTACCGAGCGCCTATGTTTCAATTGAGCCTTCCTGATTAGGTCGGTATCTGCGGGAATGCGACACATACCGAGCCCGAGGCCACTCCATTCCTGCCCGACGGTGATCCGGTGTACATTAGCCGGTACCCCTGCCCTATGTCACGGGACTTATTCCCCTTATTCCAGCGCGTCTCCTGAAGGAAGGCGCACTGGACCCGACGCTTCGCAAGTACGTCCGCGAGTTCTCTCCAACGTCCGGTTAGGGAGCCAATGTTCCAGGTGGCAAAGCGGAACTTCCTTTTGGGAAAACTTTCCTTCAAAACCAACGACACTAACTTCCGAAATTAAAGTTATTTTTCACTTTGTAGTGTTTTTTGTAATATTTTTTTATTTCATGTTGGGTTTCTAGTCCTGGCTAAATAAACCAAGTCAGTTGATGAGTCATAACATAAAAACTTATTATTTTTGGATAATGCCTTAGCTGCAATATATTTAATACCTTGATCTGAAAAATTATAGTAACCAGTTCATGTGTGACTGGCCATAATTATGCTGATTGCGTGTTTCATACGTTGTTGCTCTCATTGATAATTATTTTAAGGGTTTTCGTTTAAAAAAAAGGTCAAATCGGATCTCTTTAATTTTGAATTCGATTTCGCTCGCATTGCGGGAGATCCTATTCATAATAAATAGTCGTAAGTAAAACACACTATTTAATATGGTGTCATATAAGATCATTTTACTTGGTGCCCACGATGACTGAAATCCTAATCAAAGTAATACTACTTTGAGAGAATTTTTTATTTCGAATTTAAATTTTATGTGCATATCTGTCAGATGCACATAAAATTTTAATTACAAAATTATAATTTTAATTAAAATTATGATTTGATCCATGAAGGGTGGGTATCTCGTATCTCATTAAAACATGACTACTGGCTGTTGAATGGAGTTACGTAATTGGATAATTCTAAGCTAAAGTTATGACTTTGAGACCAGCACAGTAGAAATATTTATAGAAGTCGAATATATTGTATTGTTATCTTTGACTTTTGTGCAAGAGATAGCAATAAGTATAGGAAATTAGTTGGTACCTGATTATTCTTATACTCCAGTCGGAACTCCTTCTGCAAATAAGGATCAATGGGCGGCACTCCCAGTTCGTCTATGCCATTTATCATCACTGCAATGCCCTTTTGCACTGCGTCCGCCATGCATTCGTTCACATCTATTGCATTTCTGTCACATACTTTCAAATACTTGGCTGAAATATTTAAAAAAAAGTTTTAAATAAATCTTGATGAGTGTCCAGTGAATTAGTGCAAGCATGCTATTATTTTCTGTCGTAGTATGTACTTAGTTATGTTAAGCAAAATAAAACTATTTATATGATTTGGCGGTTTCTTTATCATTTCTAGAATAATTCATGGTATTTGGGCATTCATTATCTAAATGCTACTAGTTGGTTTTTACTACGTTATTTGCGGCTTAATCATGACGCTAAAATATGGAGAAGGGAATAAAATGATACAGCACTGTTTGTGGACAATTAAAGTGTGCATTATTATTATGACGTGTAAACATTATTCGTGTAAGTCGAGTAGGTATCTATGTAATTTTTCTTTAAAGGCGCGTCTGCTGCGCCATGTTTGGATGTTTTGAAAACATCAAACATCAAACACGAATCAATCAGGCATCCGCAAATCAAACACGAAGCGATTTGATTGGTTCGTGTTTGATGTTTTTAAAACAACCAAACATGGCGCAGCGGACCCGACTTTAGGTATCGGAAAACAGTAAGAAACAAAAAAAAACATCGGCAAATTTTTAAATAAGTTTTGTCTGTGGGATGGGATAAGTATTAGGGTTTGAAAGCTTTTGTATAGAAAAAATGTTAAACGGTTATATTTATTCTTCAGATAAAATTGTTAATTAGCACTCAGTTCAGTTTTTTGTTTTCAAAGAATTTGTATAAAATAACACAAAAATGTACTTAACTTTTTTTTTTATATGGAAAAGTTAAGTACATTTTTGTGTTATTTTATCGTGTCTATTAAAATATGTATTACTTACTAATATCGACTGCACCATAACAAGCACTGAACACCGTCAACAAATATAAAACTGTTTTTGAACCAGACATTTCGAGACAATTTCTAGTACTTTATACTTGATTTATTAACACATAAAAATCAAGACTTATGACACGAGTATTGCAGCCTAAGTTGTGGCATCGTTTGTAAGTTTCGGTCCCGCGGTGCGCCCGCGCCGCTCCGCCCGCCGTACATCGAGAGCCGATTGCATAAAACGTAGCCTTCAATGTCACTACTGGTTTGGTGAATATATAATAAAGTTAGGCAATTAACCTATCATTTATATTCGAAGAATATTAAGCATTTAATTTTATCTAGATACTTTAAAACATTAAGTCAGGATGGCGTTTGAGATAAGTGTTAAATTTTGTTGTTAAATCTTCTATAACTTGTTAATAGTAATTGAATTTAAAAAAATTGTCAGGGGCTCGTGGCTAAATAACAGTCGCACGGGTCGATCGATGGCTAAACTACTGTTGCTGCGGTCATTTTGTGGATGACCATCCAGTAGGCCGCGGACACGAAGTCAGCGGCAGCGGCTCGGCGGCGGCGGCGGCGGTATCGGCGCGGTAAGGGGCGCTTGCTGAGCAAGTAGCTTTAAATTCCCCGATTGATAATAATTATAATGTTATGATCCAGCCTTGTCCCCGAACTTGCTGTCCTCCCGATAGCGACGCCCTAAGCCGAGGTCCATACCCCACAGGGGGTGCCCTTAGCGAGCGTTCGTATAGTTTTTAGTCATTAGTATTTACGCCCTAGTTAGGAGGCTTTAAGTTTAGACCCTTAAGGCAGCTACAGGATAGTCATGACCTCGGGGGTTAATTACGAGATGCCATACCTGCATTAAAAAAAGCCCTCCCGCGCTGCCGCTGCTGACTTCGTGTCCGCGGCCTTACATATCGAGATCCCTCCGTGCCTCGGAAAGCACGTTATGCCGTTGGTCCAGGCTGTCATCTGTAGATCTTTGGCAGTCGTTACGGGTAGTCGGAGCCCAAAAGACTGACAACCGTTCTTACCAGGGGATATCGTGTAGGTAACCGTTACCCAGTAACTGGGTTGTGGAGATCGCGTCAGATAAGTAGTCGCTCCATGTAAAGTACTGGTATTCAGCTGCATCCGGTTAAACTGGAAGCCGACCACCAGCGCCGGCCCTAGCCCTAGATCAGTACAGCGAGATTGTCTTTCGGCGCCCTTTAATCGATGCTTTCACTTCACTTAAATTATCTACTCACATCTACTTCGGTTTCATGTTAAATAAATAATAATTCCCAAATTTGCAAAAATCTATTTTTATTGCAAATATCAACACTTAAATTAAATCTAGTAAGTAGCTCTAATTTGTAAATTTATTTTGTACTGCAAGGTCAAAAACAAGTGAATACGCGGCCGGCAATATTACTATGAAAATCCATCTCTGTCGTTTTTTTTCAAAATGTAACGAACTTTTTACTTTTAATACATGGCAACCAATGAGGTAACAAAGATTTTAATTAAATTTCGATTTGGCTTGCAAATAGAGCTATTTAAAGTAAAGCGCTTTTTCTCAAACATGCCTGGAAATTCGAGCATATTTTGACAACCTTCTTCGAGATAAATCGAAATTGCTGTACTGGTCAACAAGTGACGATGCGGCCAGCAATGTTACTTTGTTTGAATTTCCGCGCATTATTTGAGAAAAGCACTATTGAAGCCTTGGCCGCAACCAGGCATTGATGGACTCACGTAATTGTGCCTCGGCTTCGCCTCGGCCCATATTTTCACGATCGTCCATCAACGTCCGAGTTGCGGGCCGTGACAGAAATGTACTATATACAGATGATTTTATTGTCTATAATTATTATGGTGCATTTGCAGTAAGTATTATATTAACTTTTCAGTTTACTTGATGTATCGCTGTGATGTTATATGACTAGGTAATTTAACGAAACAGTAAAATAAGAAAGGACGAAAGAGGTATGTAAGGATCGTAGCAGGTGTAGTTCTGTAGTTTCTGCCTAACCCCGTGGGAAGAAGGCGTGAGTTTATGTATGTATCTGTATGTAAAATAAGAAAAAAAACTTCTTTACAAAAAAAAAACAACCGCCTTCTTCACTTCACTTTTTAGTGTTTTTTTTTTGTAAAACAACTTTTACTTTTCACTTTTTTGTTGTGGTACCATGTCCTAAGTTCCGACACATATTCGAATACCACTAGGTATTTTTAGTTCTCGCCGCGGATTTATACCGTGAAGCCAATTTGGTTGCGGCCATTTTGATTTTTTCATACATGCACTACAATTTGACCAAGGTTTTGAGATGTTTTCCCTTTGAAATTACACCCGTAGCTTGTATCAATAAGCCAGGACGTCATAATATTAAAAATATTACCTAGTACATTTGTTTGGAAGCCCTAATAGGTGATCATAACTGAATATATTGCATATTACTTGCATACGTGTCGAATTACTAACCTCCTTGTTTAATTCGGTTAAAAAAGTAGAATGGTTTCATTGTGGAAATGTCAACCTCTACAGAGCGCCATCTGTCGCAAATCGTCTGCGAAAAGGAGGTTGGTGTAGGCAGCTCTAAACCTCACAACATTCCAACACACTTCTGTTTACTGATATGATTATATCCTTACGTACCTACCTATCTCGCAAGGAGGCTTAAGCGTAAAGATGACCTACTTGTTGAATGCAAAGTTATTGAGTTGACTTAAGTTGGCGTAGCCGTAGAGCCACACCGCACCTAACTAATCCACGCTATCATTGCATAACCTTGGTGCAGCAAATACACACAAAACTATTTAGAATAATATTTAGCGCATTTTTTTAAGCATCTCCTTCAAGGAGTTCGAAATTTACCAATACTTCAATAATGATGAAAACCAGTTGAGAGCTTTAATTGATAGTAGGTATAAATATATATACGCTAACTAAGGGCCTGTGCAAACCACGTTTTTTAAACGCGCCGTCGACGCGCGTTTGTAGCGATACGCACGCAAGTCAGACCTTTTCTGTAGGATAAAAGCGCGCCAACGACGCGCGTTTCTAAAACGCGCGTTTTAAAACGTGGTGTGAACAGGCCCTAACACGAATATTTATATTACAATAGTTATGCAATATTAAATATGCTAATTAGCCGAGTGCTCACAAAATCAAAAATCAAGCTCTTAAACGTTAATAAAATGTTTCAATTATTTCAATAAAGAGCATTTTTTATCACTTTATGATATAATGTGTTACGTTTCTGTATTTTATTTCTTACTACCTATACATATAATTTGATGAAATATTAAGTTTCATTTCATTCTGATTAGCCTTTTCCCAATCATGTTGGGGTCGGCTTCCAGTCTAACCGGATGCAGCTGAATACCAGTATTTTACATGGAGCGACTGCCTATCTGAACTCCACAACCCAGTAACTGGGTAATACGATACCCCTTGGTAAGACTGGTTGTCAGACTTTCGGGCTTCTGTCGACTCGTAACGACTGTCAAAGATCCACGAATGACAGCCGGGACCAACGGCTTAACGTGCTTTCCGAAGCACGGAGGAGTCTCGGTATCTAAAGATGGTCACCCATCCACGGAACATCCCCGGTAAGCGCAGCTTAACCTGATGGATCGACCCGTGCGGCTGTTATTACTTAGCCACGAGCTCCTCTGAAAGATGATGAAATATTAAGTACTTATATTAATTTAGTAATATTAAGTAAAATCATGAGAAGGTATGTCGTGTCAAAGCATTTTTGTTAGGATAGATCTATTGGGTAGATCTTGGGAACGAAAGAAAAGGGGCCTGGATGATGCGACTTCACCCACGTCTGTTAGTCCACGCTACGACTCTGGGCGGGGGCACTGCAGATTAAACATTATGGAATGCAAATATGAATATGAATAATTAAGCGTCGCGTCGGTAGTATTTTGGCAGATAGGTAATCCATTTTTTAGCGATATTGTATTGGTTCTTAAGTTACAGCCTGTTCGTATAGTACATTAATTTTGATCCGAATCAGAAGACTGCAGTAAAACTAAAACGATTATTTATACGGTGATGCACTCAGTAGGTAAGTTGTATAAATAAAGTTATTTACAGTAGGTAATGAAGTTCATTTATGACAACCGGAACAACATAATATGCCAACGCTATCTTGTAGGTTTATAGAGTTAGTTACCTTGAAACAATTTGCAATATTGACAACGACACTCCTCAAGCGTGAAAATTGGTCGATGCGGCGCCTTCTGAAAATCAGAAAGCAAAATCATGATTCTGCAATCATTTGAATAAACTTACCTATATTATTTTTTAGACGTTTGCTGTTTCTCAATATTTTTATCTGCCTGACTTTTTCCAGTCCTTTTTAGTTGCTAGATTTCACATTCCAGTTTTCAATAGGTACCTATTTAGATCATCTTTTTTTCATGTTCTTAGTTTAGCTAATAAGATGACAACTTAGACCTCTTTAAAACAGTTTTCAGAGCTATGTAGAGTAACTAGGACTATAATCCGATCCAATAGCACCCCGAAGCTGTACCGAATTAATCACACTCAATTAGTGGGCAGATTCTGCTACTAACTAAAATAAAAAACTAAAATAAACTACGTTAATAAATCCTCCAAAGCAGGTAAGAATTGATGCGATTATAAACGAGTCTTCTTTTGAGCAATATACTTTGTCAATGTTAAAAAATAAAGGTATGTGTTATAATAAATCTAAGTTTGTCTATATATGGAACTCTATTCCAAATGTTAGTGATTTAAAATAACGGTTAATGTTCACGGCACAGAAATTAATGTAACATCATCAGATGTGACTAATAAAAAATGCGCACTACATACAATGCTGTTATACCTAATTGTTCATTAGATTGATAGTTGTCGATTAGTTTATCCTTATTACTGAGGTTGACGATCTCTTGGCATTAAAATGTATTTATTGCAAGCCCATGTGAAGATTAGTTTATAGTAAATATTATTAAAGCTGTTTATCACAAAATGCCCAGATAGCTGTCGTCTGTCTTAAATGAGACCTAAATTATTAAATAGTCAGTTTCCGATTACCTAAAAAGAACTTTCAGTGTTTCCCGAATTTTCCAATTATCCGGTCATTTTTCTGTCCCAGGGCAAATTGTTTTTTTAAATTTATTTTTTACAAACTGTAGGTACCGTGTGAAATATCATAGTAATATTTTTTTTTTACTTTTATAATAAATAATTTTAATGATATTTAAGAAAATAGATGAAAACTGACCACCTATTACACATCTTAACTCCGAAACTATTGAGCCTAAAATTTTGAAAAAGTACTGTGAATGGTTCTTTATTTATAGATTACAGGAAAACCTATAAGAAGTCTATGGTCTTAAAATAACATGGTAATCTCTCAATATTGTGCGTACAAACTTACATTTCCAGTTACAATGTATGGGAGAACATGTTTTTCAACTACAATGTTAAATTTGTTCTTGGGATAAAAAACATGGTAGATAACATTAAATTTATCGGTCGGAACCCACAACTTTTTTTTTTAAACTATCTGCGTCTATTGTTGTAGTTGGGCATAAGACGGGCGAAGTAAATACTTCAAAAACTGGGAACTTTGAAATCAACACACGATGACGTGTGCCTATATGCACATGACAAATGTTTGGCAGGCTTTTGAAAGCTGTTGACTTGGATGAATTATTAAAGGCATTGTTAAGGCAACAAAACGGTCTGGTACCTAATCCAAAACAAGGATATTCACTAGTTTGTTTTTTCGAAGAGAGTCTGTGAACCCTGCAGGCTCACGATCTATCATTATTCATCGCCTTCTTATTATCCATTAAGTAATTCTCACAGACAAAGAGTTCACTCATTACCTCTTGGCCGTCCCGTGTCATCAGCACTCTGTACGTACCTGACGTGAGTAAACAAATAATGTAATTCCGTATAATTCGTTGTTTTCGGACCTCACGAAGCGCCACTAAGTTTAAATGTATGCCTACGCCATGGACAAAATGTGAATGTAAGTAGGAGGTTATCTATGAAGTAGTTTACTGTGTAAGACCGTAGGTATTACATTTTTGCACAGCACCGACAGATACTGACATAACGGGACATTTAAAGATTAATGACGCTATGTTGTATTCGATTCAATCTAATCGCACTGCTTGTTCGGGGCACGACGCTTCAATTCATATCTGTTCTTGTGTGATCCAAACAAATTATAACATTCCACATACGAAATTTCAGGAATTTCAGCATTTAGTTTTTTCACAAATTCAAGCTATTTTATAACACAAGACTTGATAGATTTGTTTACAGTTGACCCTTGAACACCCCTGGACACTCCCTCAAGATCAGCGGCGTGATGAACTTATATTCAAACATGCTCAGGTGACGAATGCAGTGTTAGTACCTACTGTGAGTACTTATCAATACCCAAAACGCATATGGGAGGAATTGCCAAAAATTAAATTAAGTACCTACTGTTTTCAATACTTTTTTTACTGTGTCGAACGAATCTAATGCAAATCACCTGTCTGAGTGGCTGTCAAAGTGTACCTACTGCATGTAACATAACTTGCCATAGGTAGCCCATAGCCAGTTGTTGAAACCGACGATGGAGTTCCTTTATTCCAAAAAGGTCACTGACATTAAACTGAATGCCTGCTGCGGTTTTAAGCAATTAGGTAGGTACGTATATGTTTAGATAAGTGGGATTATCGGATCACATGCATCAAAATCGTGACGCTGTAAACAGGAAAAACCATCCCAAAAGCTAAGGGTGGATGAATCCCATTATCTTTTTTGAATCCTTGTCAAAGGATAAATGTCTACTAAGTTGGTTGGTTTTATTCGTACGAGAGATAAAGGTACAATAATCTTTTGAAATAATAAATAAATTAGTAAATTGAAGTGAGGGACAGAAATATTTGCGGCAAAGCTTTCAATTCAATTTTACATATAAATACGCTTTAACACTCCCATCCCCATCTCTTTTTTATTAATTTATGTCAAGTGGTTTTGCAATGTACGATAATGGACCTCTTGTATGGTGTTCTGTTCACGATGGCGCCAAGAAAGCCATTAAACGAAAATAATTGTTTTTTAATGAGAATTTCTTGCTTACATAAACTAAGTATTTAATAAAATTCTGCGTCTGTTCCAAACCCAGATAACACTTTACTATTATTGTGTTGTTCAATGTGACAATTAATTTTTTTATAAGGTTCAGTGATCTCATAAATATTTCTTATGTTAGTCCATGGTGCCGTGTCAATGGAGCAAAAATAAACACCATCAATCGAATATTCCTTTTCGGGCATGCCGAACGAAACGGTTGTCATATTTTATAAAGCTCGCTTGTATTGGCCGGCAAATGTCATTACAAAAGGAGAAAAAGCTCTGTTATCTTTTTAACCTAATGTCGTCCGTGCAAAAATATTATAAAGGCGCGGAGTCAAGAGCCCGAAGCATTTTGCGAAGCGACTCCTTGCGGGCTGCACACACCCGCGACGCGCACCAACTAAAATTAAACTATCCTTTTTGTACATCATACTGTATGTGAATGTCGTAATTATAGAAACAAGAAAATGTTGATAGGGACTAAATTAACTATTGTTTGGGTGGGTCTTTTAGCGTTGGGCTACGGGAGTGACTCCGACGTCGATACAAATGGATTCTCAGCGGCTGATGGTGCGTTTTACACCGATGATGCGGTTATTTTAAATGGTAAGCGGATTTTCAATATTTTTTTACATTAATAGAAACTATAAAAATGTATAACATCTGTATTAAACGTTGCTACAACAGTCGCTTACTGCTGCGACTTGTTTCACCGATTATTTTTTAATTTTCCTCCAAACTTGATCACCAGCCAGCGTGAAAAATTATAATAACATTTAACAAAACTCAAAAAGTGAAAATAATTTGGAAGAGATTGCGTTCAAATCTACACAAACATTTTTGACTTATATTATTACGCACAACAGTTTTATCCTCCTCATAAAATTATTTACAACTTTTTTTGTTCAAGACACTGACCATATCTGTATTGAGGTGTGTACTTTAACAGTAACATAAAGGTTTACTCACTCACGTACGGCTTATTCATAGAATGAGTATAACGTCCAGTATTTGTATTGCGAGGACTCAAAACAATGGACGACACATGTGGGTATGGGGTTTTGAGGCTAGAGAAAGTTAAAATTTGCAAGATGTATGTCCATCGTAAAAACTGCGATCGGTAATAAATATCAACTTGATTTATAAACTGGCAAAAAATATATGTAACAGTGTTTTATTTAAGGAAAAAAAATATATAAACATTTCTATACAAAAACGTCTTCATCAGTCTATACTGAACTTGATGACTTGTTGGTCATCAACCCGTAATTGAGTTGGTACTCAGAACTTCTAAAGCACGTGGGCTATTATTCGGAAATACCTATGGGATCAATTCAATGCAAATTGTCATACGCCCACACATCTAAAGGCGATCCACATCAATCACATCATTGTCCATAGCACGGCTTAAAGTTGTTAAACTTTTTGTGACTCGCTTCGAGGACATTAATTAGATCGGAGACTGGCGATTGAAGCGGGATGACGCTGCTGACATTTCCTTCGCATAGATTGCTGAACCCGGAATCCAGAAGCAAATGTTATTAGATTTATGCGCGTCATCGAACCGACTTGTTATAGTCGTGACAAAATTGAATCGAGAAAAATATTGTCAATTTTTGATCTATATTACCTATATTGTTTTTAAATGCTAATGTTTAATATAGCAAATGGGACCTTGAAATCAAATCGTTTATTTTAATTCAGACCATTTTAAGACACTGAATGTCAAAATGTACAAGAAAATAGAAGGATTGAATGTAATTGCCCATTCCAAAACGTAGTTTCGTATGGAAGAAAGGACAAAAAAGTCGAGTTACTCTTCGTTAGAAAAAACATTATTTTGTTACCATCACTGTACCTACATAAAAGATACGATCTCTGTTGTTTATTCCTTTTTAGGCCCCTACCCAACAGGCAAAATTAAATTACCTGATATTGGTAACAAGTTCAAGGTGTCGCGTCAGTTGGCATACCACTGCATATTACGCGATGCAGTCTACCCAGCAGAGTAAAATATTCTCTCAAAAGGAGATTATAAAGCTTAATTTTGTTTAATAACAGGAACGCGAAACGATTTTTTTCATTTTAAATCTAGGAACCTTTAAAGGTCGTATATTTTCATTAAAGGCATCTCAGAAAATCAGGTTTAATTATTTAGAACCCTCGGTCGTTATTCGAGAGCGATTCAACGTCAAGTCCCAACATCTTCAAGGTCGGTTATTTACATGTACAATTTAACTTGTACGCCTTCTTAAAAATGCACATACTATCCCGAACCAGTTCACCTTTAAATGGCTATTTGCTCATCTATATATTCAAGTACATTGTTTCAATCAATTTAAATGTCTGCACAAAAGACATAAAGAAAAGTCTAATGGCATAATTCTGCAACTATGTAGCATATTATTTAGGTCATTTATGTTATTGGCATGCTGCACATGGCATTCTGAGGTTTGAACATAACGGAAACCGTTATGCAGCGATCCGAAATAAATAACATGCATGTTTACGACACGTTTCGTACGTTGTTGTACTCCAGCTATGCTTTTAGATTGCCTGTAGAATAATAATTTCCCCGATGTTTACGATTATCGCTGGCAAAGTTCGTTTACTCTACTGTCGATATTGTTGGAATGAAAAATTTGGCAAAAACAAACGTACATTTTGGGCATTTGTATTTCTTGCTTTGTCTCGTCTACATGTACCTACATAACTTTTGACATGGTAAGTTTAGTTCATCAATTAAAAATCAAACAGTTAATTAGCAACTGTTTATGATCAATATAAGTGACTACTCGACGCAAAACGTGTTTTAGAAACGATAATTAATATATCGCAGTTATAGTTTTTAGACCTTAATACGGTACATGCTCATTGGACATTATTAGAGCAACCGTTATTCATTTGCGTTGTGATGTTGGGGGCTAATCATAAACAACTAAGTTGAGCTGTCAATATGTGACAGGTTCAAAGACCTAACACATCGTGTTCTTATTTTAACGTTCTTTATTTTTTATGGGCAGTTGCAATAATTTACAAAGATACTGTTGATTAGCCGTCATAAAAAGGGATCGTACATTTTATTTTTTAATGAGTGATCGTTTTAAAAGATTGCTGTGTAACGAATTTATGATTTTGTTTTTGCACACATGAACGACAGTTTTTAATTTAAATAAATTACCAAACAGCGAGAGACCCTTTAATTAATTCAGTACTTTTTTAAGCTTAGGGATTAAATTATTTGAATTATTGAAATTGTTGAATTATTTTTGGTTTTGTATGTTTTTTGTGTCATTTTCGCTGGACCCAACATAAACATATTTTGTCGCTGACTGTACCTACATTATTTATATAAAAAAATAAAGAAAAGATGGGTGCTCCTGTGCTTCCATATTTAGCTACTGCTTTTTATTTTAATTACATTATAGAAATACTTAAAATCCATTACAATTGAATTCACGATTTTTTTAATTTTTCAGCTTACGTGGGACGTGTGAAACGCGACGCATCGAACTCTACTCGCGATGGAAAACAATTATTTCTGCTGCGACCTAGACAGGTTCAAACTAGTTTAGAAATCATACTTATACACACAACATACTGAAAGTTTACTGTTCCATTTTATCCCGTTTTCCTCATTTTAGCAGACAGATGGAGCGTTTGGAATGGAATGCGAAACGACTCTCGGCAAGAAAGGATCGTGCAAGAGTTTCCGCGACTGTTACCCGTTGTTCAAAGTAGCAGAATTTTCAGGCTGGGATGGGTGGGTGATGGGACACTACGACACTTGCAGCTACGTCAATGGAGAGAACATGGAGGTATAGAACACTATCAATAAAAGAGTCAAGTCTCATAAAATCTTCGGAATCAAATAAGTAAATGGCTATAGAATTTAGGGGAAACTGGACAAATGCATTGCTTATTTTTCACTAAATCGCCGTTTAATGTATAGCAGATGAAGTATTGGATAATAAAGAATCGTCTTGCCCTTCAAAATACTCACTTGAATACAAATGGGAATACAGAAACCAGTTTTCATAGAACATCAGAACATGGACTCTTTTCGTTGACCAAAACAATAAGAACCTTTCATCAGTCCCATTATTGACCATACATTCTAATGAATATTTATTGGAACTTAGGTATTTGGAATATGCTGCACGGAGCCAGTAGGCACACCACCACAACAGGAACCTGATGTCCAAAGATTCGGTTATCTGCAACCTGCTGTTCCAGTGCAGCTACCAGCTTTAGCGGGGTGAGTTTGTATGCTACAAAAATTTAAAAAAGGATAAAGAAATCGGTAAAAGATTAGAGAGCGGCGGTAATTAAATAGCCAATCTTAAACAAGGACCACATCATCGTTCCCTGTTTGACTTAGTGCTAAGTACTACCGGAAGCATATAAATTGCACTGACTGAAATAAAAATAAAAATTACGAAATAACGACTGTTTCTCCACAGAATTTCAGGCGGTGTTGTATCGGCATTGACGAGATGGTCTTACGGTAACAACGACGGTTTCCGACAGATCCCTGCGCAGTGGCCCCCAACGCTCCCCCCACTACCGACCCACCCTCCTGATCACACTGCGCCCACGCATCCACCATCTTTGGGTAATAAAACAGTAAAAGTTTTCTTTAATAAAACGCTACAGAAAATGCATAAACTAGGATTTTGATATCAACCTAAAATTATACAATATTGTCAAAAGTTGCAGGCGTAACGAAGCCACCAAGTAACTTTCCTGCTTCATCTACAACTTGGGCTACTAGACCTCCTAGCACAACCAAACAGGTAAAAAGTATCATTAGTAAATTCCTTTTCACTATAACGTCCGACTGTGCATAAAATACTGATCAAATAATTGATGAATTAGACATGGGCGCCAGCGTACCCTACAAAACCGAGTGTGCCTGCACAACCAGTTCAACCTTCTCAGCCTGCCGTGGATGGTTCTTGCGGAGCCAAAAATGGACCTCAAGTACGTTACAACAAATACATTGTCTCTTGTTTTCTGAGGTTATATCTAATTACCACTTAATATTTAACCAAACAACAGATCTTGAAGACAAAAAAAGATTTGGAGTTAAATGCAAGTAGCCTGATCCTAAAATAATTAAAGTCCAAAACAAACAAACAAATATACCAATGAATTATCACTACACTACAAATATTAAACGTTAATCGATACAACTTTCTCTCCCAATTAAATTGCAGACTTACGAAAGCACGTACCAAGACGAGGAACGCATCGTAGGAGGACATAATGCTGAGCTCAACGAATGGCCCTGGATCGTGGCACTGTTCAACGCTGGACGTCAGTTCTGTGGAGGCTCGCTCATGGACGACCGACATGTCCTTTCTGCAGCTCATTGCGTTGCGCAGTAAGTCATACTAGAATTTGAAATCTATTCTAACCAAAAGCTTTTGAAAAGGCACCCAACACGGTAAAGTAAAAGGGAAATGTCGAAAGCTTTGATGACTTTCATGTAAACCATATAGGTAAGATAGGGATAGAGTCAGAGATTCAAGCATCTACTTAGATTTTTTTTTACATTTACTTACTACTGATTACTACTAGTTATAATCATAATTATTTTTAACACGATGCCCATTTCCAGTATGACCTCATGGGATGTAGCTCGCCTGACAGCAAGACTTGGAGACTATAACATCCGAACAAACACAGAGACTCAACACATAGAACGGAAAATCAAGAGAGTAGTCAGACATCGAGGCTTCGACATGCGTACTTTGGTAAGAACATTTTGTAAACCAAGGTTTCTTTGATTACTTTTTATTGAGAAACTTGCTGGATCATCTAGTAGCTAATATTATATATTTTTTTCATTCATTTTAGTACAACGACGTCGCCGTTCTAACGATCGATCAGCCTGTGTCCTTTACCAAGAACATTCGTCCTATCTGCATGCCGGTTGGCGGTAGATCCACATATCAGGGCAAAGTTGCGACGGTCATTGGTTGGGGAAGTTTGCGTGAAAGTAAGTGTCAACAATCACAAATTACTGGAACGTATTAGTCAGAGCGAAATAATTTAGGAAACAATGATACAGAACAAAAGCACAAAAGCGAATTGTATTACTACAAAAGATATTAGCATATTAAATAATTTTGTTTATATTGTTTTCCGCTCTAATGCATTTATGATTCATTGCACTTTGTTTCGTAAAGGTGGTCCGCAGCCTTCCGTCCTTCAAGAGGTATCGATTCCAGTTTGGTCAAACCAGGAGTGTAAGTTGAAATACGGCGGAGCTGCGCCGGGCGGGATCGTGGAGCACATGCTTTGTGCTGGCAAAGCTAGCATGGATTCCTGCAGTGTAAGTTCTTGAACAAAAGACGACGTCATTTTTTCCAGATTACCGTTTGTTTACTTTTAACCGACGAAAAAAAGGAGGATGTTCTCAAGTCAATACGTTTTTTAGGGTTCCATACCTAATCAACGAGGAGCCCTAAATAGTTTTAGCCAAGTCCATCTGTCTGTCTGTCCGCGGCTTAGCTCAGGGACTGTTAATACTAGAAATCTGTAATTTGGCATGAGTATACATATAAAAAAATTTTTAGGTTAGGTTTTAGGTTTTGTAGGTCCCGTACACGTAAAGTGGGGATAATTTTTTTTTCGTCAAGTCGTGTTTGTCGCGTGTGTCTTTGAAAAGGTCTTTCAAAAATATAGTGACTTTATCAAAACCATTTTTGGACTCAAGGATCTGTTTGCGAACTTTAAAGTGCTAATTTTTGTTAGAGTCAAGTCCCCCACCCTGCCAGCTAAATGGTACGTTCTGGATATGTGGAGAAATTGACAGCATTAGTCTATATAACGAAATTAATAGGAAAAATATCACAACTAAGTAGGCTCTACAAGTTAACGAGTAATTATCGACCAACTTACATGTTCACTTTCAACTACAATCTTAAGTTTGTTTTTGGGATAAATTCACCCCTGCTACGCCTGTTTTTTTTTTGTATGTTTGATGCATAACCTTTTTTTATTGATATTTGAACAGGGTGACAGCGGTGGCCCCCTGATGGTGAGCGAGAATGGTCGCTGGACGCAAGTGGGCATCGTGTCGTGGGGCATCGGTTGCGGCAAAGGCCAGTACCCCGGAGTGTACACACGTGTCACCTACTTCCTGCCTTGGATCCAGAAAAACGCCAAGTAGATTTTGTGGTACTCAAACCGAGTACAATTCCAACAGCAAAATGTAATGTTATCATTGACAATTATTATTCCATGAATAATTTTTACGGACAAGTATTTTGAGAAAAACAACCTAAAGCCCTTGCTTTTCTCAATTAGTTGCAACAATATTAACTTTTAACTTTACGGAAATTGTGCCAATTTAGTTTAAGGTTCTAAATTAAATAAAAATTACCATATTTCGAAAGTAATGTTATTTATTTTTTAAATCTTAACTATTTGAATGAACACTGATTATCACAATTAAATTAATTTTAAACAATAATATATCGTAAGGTACTTAGTGAAATGGCATACAGTTTTCAAATCAGTCTATATTATGGATTTGGTTAGTACATAATTGTAAGTTAAAGAAATAATAATAATAATTACAGTATTAAAAAATCGTGTAAACGCATTAGATTATCACATTGTATTAACTCATCATTCTCCTGCCCTTATTCAAATTTATTTAGGGGCACGTTATTTAATTTAATTTCATATTGAATGACATACAGACCTCTATGTTACATGTCGAAGTTAGAAACATGTAAATGTTGTAGAATATTACGAGCTGAAACAAAAGAGAAACATAAAATAATGTCACTCCAATTTTGTCATTTTATGTCATCGAAACTTTCTACAGAATCTGTTTCAAATGTGCAACTTGGATGTATAATGAGAATGACAGACGCGGTATATCTCTAACTACTTTAAAATATTCGTAAACATACTTACCTGATGCCATTTCGAATATTTTGCTAAATCAAAAGGTAAAGATTGACTGGTAGAAAATACCTATGGCATTAAGTCCGCCTCTGTACATTTGTGTGCTTAAAAAGCTACTTCAGTTATTCCCTACCCAAATGGAATGAGTTATTGATATAGTTTATTAGCCATACAGCACATCTACACACTTATTGACTGGCTAACCTAGTCACCGTGGTCACAAATACCCGCGGTATAAGTAATTAGAAATGGGCTCTTGCGACCCAAAAAGGTGCGAAAGCTAAAGGTTAAATTACACTAAGACTTTCTTCATTACGTTAATCTGTATCGATGCGAAGTTTTTATAAAGGAACTTGCATTCGTTAAGAACATTTGCATGATAAAAATGTCAACAGAATATTTTCAAAGAATCATCATCATCATTTCAGCCGAAAGACGTCCACTGCTTGACATAGGTCTGCCTTCAAAGAATCAGTTAGGGATATTTGTATCCAGTCAGTATAAATCGTACCTTGAAAGTAGCCAGTATCATGAACGTCATCAAGGGTGGGTACGAAGGGTGGTTCCACATCGAGTTGGTTGTCCCAGTCGATGTTCCTGAATATCGGCATAGCTCGCACCGCGGGCGCCGCGGGCCGCGCCGCCGGCTCCATCGTCAGCAGCGCCTCGATGGCGCTCACTGCTTCCGGAGATAGGGCCTCGTCGTCTTCCGGCCATTCAATGTCTGAAAGATTATTTATACATATATATCATTATCTAGTGATGACTCACAGCCCACAGGGTTTAAAGCCCCGCTACCTGCCGTACTGACTGGACAATCCTTTTGAATCCTCAATCCTTTTTACGGCCAAGAAAAGCACGTAGCGGCTACCGACAATAATAAATATACGATAGTTATTATTTGATATACAGTGTGATTATTCATAATGTGCACATATCGAAATAAAAATAAAAACGAAATACTTTAAATTCTTTTGCTTTTTTTTATAACTTTTATTTTTTATCTAAAAAATTTCGTCTTATTGAAAAATATTACGATAATTGTTTTTGGACAAAAAACCTGTTTATTTTCAAGTGAGGGTAGCTTTTTTTTCCACAATTTTTATGAGACCACCTAATTACTACCAATCATTATGGAGTTTTTTTCATCGCGATAGATCATAATTTAGTTTAAATGTTACACCGTTTTTTTACATTGGGCAAAAAAATACCACAAAAAATTAAAAATTAAATATTTTTTCCGTTGATAAAATTGAGCATAGATTCACTCATTTCGATATGTGCACATTATAAAGAATCACACAGTATAAGATTAGTAGAAAACGAAATTTATGGCAAAGCAGTGACTAACGACACTGCTGAATAAGAAAAATAAGATTTTCGACGGCAAATTTTAAAAAATACTAACTTCTCGACAATATATTCTTGAAGACTGCTTGCGGAGTTTCGTCGTTGAAAGGTGGCACGCCTGTCATGAACTCGTACAGACATACTCCCAACGCCCACCAGTCTACTCCAGGACCGTGGCCTTGTCTGAAAACATCGCGATTCATTCCGTCAATACCAAGGCTTGAACTAGAGAATTGTTATTATGTTACTGAGTAGCAATCAAGCTTAGGTGCCTAATGTAAGTGGTTATGACTGTGGTCTAAGGACACTTGAGCTAACTTAGACGGTAGAAGTCTATGTCATCTTTTCAACAGTATTGGCAATTTATACCTATTAGTTGCTTTGAGAGGAAATTATAAAGTTAAATTAGAAAATAAATACTACTCATCTTACCTCAAAAGTAACTCAGGCGCCAGATAGTCAGGTGTTCCTAAAATCCTTTGGTCTGAGACTAAGTTGCCTCGCCTCACGCTTTTTGGTGTTCTGTAAGGCGTGTGCGCAGTAGCTAATGGAGTCCTACACAAATCTGTAGGTGACCGACTCCCTTCGCCCTGTAACATGTTGATAACTTTAATTTATTGTTTCCAAGGCTTCTTTAGATAAGCCTGTCAGTATTAATAAGCAAGTTTAAACACTCGAAAGTGGTGAAGATGATTTGGGTGCAGATCTTTTGTAGGATTTGTCGTTAAAAAATTACAGGTTCTCAGTCTAATATAAATAACTTATAAGGTTTAGGCTGGAGGTGCAGAAAATGCTTGATTTATATTACCTTACTTAATCTTCTAGTAGGAAATATTTCTAAACTAGTGGAGACATGTTTGCCAAACATAAAGGTTTTCTCCTTAGTTCCAGATGGCGGTTGGTCTTCTTTAGGAAGATTGAAGCGAGTCTCCTTCTTCTTTGTTTCCGGCGACTTATTCGATACTGGCGTGGAGAATATTACTCCAACATTGAAATGATGGCTATCATTTTGCGACACCCAACTGTAAAAAAAAAAAAACATCAGCGTGCGATTCAGTTATTTATAATGAAGTAATAGATTCCGAATTTTTGGTTAAAGTATCAAAATATAACTTTTTTTTTTCTGTATCCTAATCTACTACCAATACGACGCCTGCAATTGCTTGCCTCTGCCGTTGGCATGGTGCCGTTCGTATATGTGCACTAAAAGATAGACACTTTGAATATTTTATTCTTTTTAACTTACCGTTTTTTCAACACACCCTTTATAGGATTCTTGCGTTTATCAGGGGTAGGATGTATGGACATGCGTTTAGGCGTATTCTGACTCAACTCCAAGGCCATGATCTCTTGTGTCAGACCACTGTGATTCTCTTTAGACTCTAGTAGACTAGTCACACCCGTAGGTGTGTCTCCATCACAATCCAAAATCCTTTTTCTTTTTTTGGCTCTGAAGCTGCAATCATACATTATTGTTTTTTTTTTTCAAATATAAGTAAATAAAATCGTTTGTAATAACCAGCGTGAACTTTAACGACGAAATCTCTCTGTTAGTATTCGGATTCGGTGCAGTGCCGAAAAACGAGCAATGGCGATAGCAGCACAACCATAATCTCGGAGATGTGCCTAAAGTTATTAAAGTCAAAAAAAAAATCGGAGTCACGAAAAGAGTCCATGTTCTGATGTTTTATGAAAACTGGTTTCTGTATTCCCATTTGTATTCAAGTGGGTATTTTAAAGGGCAAGTCGATTCTTTATTGTCCAATACTTCATCTGTTATACAATACACGGCGGCGATGAAGTGAACAAGTCATCACAGACAGACAAATTAAAAATCCGGAGTCACACGTGTTACGGGATAAATCGAATAGATTACGTGTGACTCCGGATTTTTAATTTGTCTGTCTGTGATGACTTGTTTATACCTTTTTAGTTGTCTTTTTTGCCATAGTAGGGTTTTAGTTTTTAATACTTTTATTTTTATTTAAATTATTTTGGGGTTATAATATATATATTTTTGAAATGTGCTAATTAAGCCCTTTCATTTGATACCCAACATGGCACGATTTAAAAATCTTTTTTTTAATTCATGACTTTTTGTCCTCTAGAGGTCGCCATATTCAATTTAATGTAACGTCACATGGGCTATAACTAGCGGACGACCGAGACGCTTCCAACGATACCCCATTTGTCAATTTATGATGAGGAGTTTAGAAGTTATGAGGGAACAGATGAACATACATACCGTTCATAATCATAACCCTCCTTTTGCTTCGCCGTAGTTGGGTAAAAATAGGGCGTTTTCGATGGACAGGACAAGTACTAAGAATGAACGAGCTCAGAGCACCCAAACGTTGACTGGATAGGAAACCAGATAGCCATAGAAGAAGGTCGGCCCAAACTCAAATGGTTGGATGGCGTAGACCAAGATATAAGAACTGTTGTAGTTAGACATTTACCAACGAATATTCATTCGTGAAAAGAACAGTTATAGTACATGAATTCAAACAAAAAACATTTTTTAAAGCTTTGGCTACACTGTATGCACGAATCCCGCGATGGACGCAGGACGCATAAATAATTAAGGAATCACACGACTAATCGCGCCAGTTTCAACATCTCCATACAACTTACACAATCGCGCGGGATTCGCTTCAGTTTGATCAAAGCATAATAGCTATGCTTGGGAACGAATTTTCGTTTCACGAATAAATGTTTATGGTGAAACAAAAGCTCGCGCAGTGAATGGTTAATATCATAAATCACAATAGTAGTGAAATGGATTCAACAAACTAAAAATAGTATCTAGACTAGGCAGTATAAAGTAGCAACTTTTAACTACCTAGGTATTCTCTTCAAGGAGTGTCCTCTGCACAGTGGAGAGGTGGACTGATCATGCTGGGAATCTGACAGCATGGTGGACTCCCCCACAGAACTGTTACTACTCGGATCTGTAGATTTGTTACTTCTGGAGTTTGAACTGTTCTTGGAACTCTCACAGGTGTGGTATGAGCCTGAGTCTTGAGACTACAAAATAAGAAGCACCATAAAAATTACAGGCATTGTTTACTTGTAAAATAAATCAAATAATTTCATCACTTTCATGAAATGATTAGATTTATTATGTAAAACTAGTTTCTAGACCATTAGCTGTGTTGTGTTAGAAGAAATTATAATGTCCAAGCTAAAAGAAGCAAGTACTTACATTTTCAAAATTAATACTTTCTGCACTCATAAACGGATGTATCCCTGACATGTTTGACTGATTCAATAATGGTGAACTTTCAAAACCGCTGACTCCATCAAACAGATTTTTTAATTTACCTGCAAAAATTTCACATTTATATCATGGATTTATAATAGATAAGATGTTCTATTGAAATAATAAAAGCGTACTGGTTTCTTTAAGCTCATCAAGAAGGTTCTCACAAGCATCTGTAGACATCACAGAAGTGTGTGTGCTGTCTCCACCACCTGAACCAAAGGACAAATGAGATGTGAGTGAGAGCAGTTGTCCCGGGGTCCTCATGTTCAGGCTGGGTGTGCAGTTCACGAAATCTGATATCTCCAAATCTGAAAGGGGATAAACACGCTTACAACACTTTTCCATGTAACAATAATTTCGAATTCAAATCTCCTGCAGTTGTTATTTAGTGTTATTACTGAAAGATTAAAAACTAAAAGAGATTTATGGTATTAAATTATGAAAGGATTACCTCTATTAACTTCAATTTTAGATAAACCAAAGTCAGTAAGCTTCACATGCCCGGATCTAGATATAAGCATGTTGTCAGGTTTCAGGTCTCTATGTACAATGTTGTGTCTATGCAAGTAGTCCAATGCAAGAGTGACTTCAGCTACATAAAATACTGCCATAGATTCTTCTAAAAACCCATACACACCAAGCAGTGATTTTAAATCACCACCAACCATGTACTCCATGACCTACAAGGATCCCAAATACAACAATCAGTCAATTAAACAATATCAAAACTACCCAGCTACTGAAGCTAGCGAGTCATTATTTCGAAATTTTAGTGTTCATTCTAAAAGTTGGCAACGTCACAAAAAGCAATCAAATATTAATATTATTAGGTTAATTTGACAATATTACTTTATAGAAACATGAATATCGCTAAATAGTGAACTAAAACATTAATAATTCATTGCAACTATAACACTGAATTTGATGTTGTACACCTTTTAGGTGTATTAAAGGCATTTGTAAGTTTCCAAATACGATTTTTACATCTAGATATTCGGTGTTACGATATTAATTATTGCATTTCATAGTCAATATTTTAATATTGCCAAATTAATCAACTGCAAAATATTTGCCCGAAGTTGCCCACTTTCCGAATGCACGTTCATAATAGTATGTTGCTTAAAAATAAACCTTGCTATCTCACCAAGTAAATAGATGAAGTTGATTGCAATGAGTAAAATAAATGAACACAAAAAGGACTTCTCGACAGTGCCAAAGCGTTCCTCTCAGTTACAACTTGTGCGACCATATTCTTGTTGATCATGTCCGACTTTTTCATAACTTTGATTGCATACAACTGATCTTTATTACTTTTTTTATGTGCGAGGAACACTTTTCCGAAAGCGCCTCTGCTTATGGGTTTTATGATTGAGAAGTCATTAATATCTGGTGCCTAGAAAAGAAAAAGTACACATCACAGTTTAATTAAAATGTTTACAAATTGATTGTAATTAAGTTACGTGTTTAATACTCATTCATAGTACCTTGGTGACAACAGTGTCGTTTATTGAATTAATTTTATCTAAAATAGTGTGGCATGTAGCTACATCTTCTACGTTATAATCATTTGTAGCCATTATAAGGAAAAGAGAACAACGCACTCAATTAAATTCTAATACAAAACAAAATAATTTACTTGATCACTTAAATAATTTATTCGAATCTAACGAAAAGTTCGGCTGAATTCGAGCAATGCCGATTGCTGATGACATTAAGCAAAAAGTGACATATATGCCAGTCAGTGTGACATTGACATTTTCAGTCAAAGGCTGCGTTCCGAGTTACGATGTTATCGATTTGAGCGTGTTAACACCCCGTTCCGAATAAAGCTGCGTTCCGAGTTACGATGTTATCGATTTGAGCGTGCTAGCACCCGTTCAGAATAAGCGTTAGCGCGATAACGCCGACCCATGAAACGTCATAGATGACGTCATGACGTGCGCCATCTTGCGATAACGCCGACCATGCCTTTTACTAATATCACCGTGATCTCTGTCAAAAATGACAGTTGACTGAAGTGTCATTTTTGGCAGCGCTGTAGTTTTGAGTCGCAAATATGTATAAACTAACGTGGCTTTTTTCTAAATTGTGCTTCTGGTTACCGTCGCCACTTAACCAAAGCAGAAAAAGAAATTTCTGATGTTTATACAAAGAATTAAGTAGTGTTATAAGTTTTGACGTTGAGCAAGCACGTTAGGCGCGTTCACGAGCGTTCCGAATTGATGACAGACCTCAGCTGTCATAATCGTAATATCTAAATCGGAACGCAAAATATTGATGTCAGCGCTGTTAGCGATTATGTCCTAACTCGGAATGCGGCTGCGTTCCGAGTTACGATTTTATCGATTTGAGCGTGCTAACACCCGTTCAGAATAAGCGTTAGCGCGATAACGCCGACCCATGAAACGTCATAGATGACGTCATGACGTGCGCCATCATGCGATAACGCCGACCTCACGCCGACCATGCCTTTTACTAATATCACCGTGGTCTCTGTCAAAAATGACAGTTGGCTGTCTTGTTTTGAGTCACATCATATCTTTAGACGAACGTGTGGCGTCTTCGAAATTGTGTTTTTGGCTACCGTCGGTGGTGTTTTTATGAAGAAATAAGTAATGATAAAAGTTTTGACATTGAGTGAGCACTATACGCGCGTTCACGAGCGTTCCGAATTGATGGCAGCCCTCAACTGTCATTATCGTATTCCTTAAATCGGAACGCAAAATATTGATGTGTGCGCTGTAAGCGTTATTGTTGCAACTCGGAATGCGGCCAAACTCTGCTGTTTTGCGATTACATACCTATTTTATTAATTCCTTAACAAAACAGTTTCTCAAAACCATTAAAGTATTATTGTAACGTTAGTACATACAATAATACCTAAATGGTCAAAACATGAAAACACACAAACTTTCCGGTTTCCCAACAATCCCTTGTCAATGTCATTCAAGCCCCAAAAGATCCTTGAACATTGTACACACACTGCCATCGGACTGCTCAGGGACTGCTCCTCCATCGAACTTTCATAACTGTTCTCTGGCTGTCACTAATTACTGCTCTCAAGCAGTGTGTACGTACGTTGTGCAACGATTAACTGCTCGAGCTTCTCGTATGTGGCCGCCCTGGGTACTATGAGTAACTTAAGCACATTTATCTGGTTCTATTTAGATCAAAGGGAAAACTGACTGACCGATTGTCATAACAGCGCACAACTCAAATTACTGGCCCTTGGGACGTGGGTTCCTTTCATAATGTAGGCGAGCAAATAAAAAGTGTTTTCGGAAATTACTCGACCTGTAGGGGGTTGAAAATGGGGCATTTCGTTGGTATAAAAATATTATTCTTTGAGCTAATAAACTTGAAACTTGAAAAACTGAACGCGATCAGCCTATAAACCACGTTTCCCAGTTACCTAAGCTCAAAGACTATATCAAACAAACAAAAAACAATTATATTATTATGTACTTAAATTTATTTATTTTGTATGGTGTACATTGGACCAATAAAAATATCAAAAATGACAAAAACTGTTAGTAATTAATCTTCCAATCTGCATTTTGTGACACATTTGGTAAAACCTTGCACTAACTTTGCACACACCAATGGTTGATGACTATTTTCTTCGTAACAGTTCATAATCTGTGAACATATTATTTACAGTCAGCGTAAAAATATAGGGATGAACAGACAGAACAACTGAAAATATTAAAGTATAGCTGTTCTACAAGGATCTTTTAGGCGTGGCCAAAATCAGTTCTAAGCACCATTTCACAAAATAAATGTTTACCAACACCACCACTACCCCCTGTCAATGTCATTCAAGCGTCAAAAGATCAAAATGCATAATTTTATTCATCCGAATGGCAATAACTGTCTTTACAACTATTACAATATTTAGCAA
The DNA here is from genome assembly GCA_914767815.1 of Eupsilia transversa. Taxonomy (NCBI): domain Eukaryota; kingdom Metazoa; phylum Arthropoda; class Insecta; order Lepidoptera; family Noctuidae; genus Eupsilia; species Eupsilia transversa. Next base: position 8,699,045 of record OU611874.1, read on the forward strand.
ATGCTCGTGTATTCCACTGCTACAAAAGTTAGGTATTCCCGGTGCAGCAGCTATTCTTACTGTAATTATATTTATTCTCTGGAGTAAACAGACAGGTGCTTTACTGTCACTTTGTTGGTAAAATAATAATGGTCATAATGGTCGTTTAGTTTGTTCAATCGATAAAAATCTAAGAATCAACACGCGTAGACAACCATAGAAACGGGTTTTCTACGGGTTTTGTCCACGGAAGATTAGACAAAATGACAGATTGTGATTTTTTTATCTGACATTTTGTCTATTCTACCGTCGAAAAAACCCTTTTCGATTGTGGTCATGCTACGCATGCAAGACAGTAAACCTATACGCGGGGCGGTGGCGACGGAACAAAATTGTTCTATCGCCATCGCTCGCGGCCGTACAGTAGCAATGGCTTTCATTTTGACAGTTCAGCAACATTCATTGCGTTATTTAAGTTGTTGAGCAGACAACATTTTCAAACATATGAAGCAATGGATTAGCAATATTCTTCAAAATCATTTAGATTGTGATTGAAAGTGCGTTAGGTAAGCAATCAAGGTGCTGGGTACTACACCCCTTTCACAGTTATTTTACCTTTGAGCTGAGAAACTAGCAACATTATGTCCACGAGAATAAAAATACTCTAGGATTTTGAAAGAAACAAAAATATTTTATTTTGGACACGCACAGGAAATACAAACAGTAAAAAAGAGCATTATAATTTTGATTGTGTTGCAAAATCAGAGATTTAACTGTGAACGGACTGTATTAATAATTAAACAAAATAAACTTAAATATGTGAAAGCATGTTGCTTGTGTAACGATTTAATTTACGATACCTTTGTTCGCCAGTCGATACAAGGTTTTATTTTTTGTATTTTTTCGTGCGTTATTTTAGGTGTTTCAAATGATTTATTTGTATTTTCAATACTTTTGTCATATTCAGCTTCAATAATTTTGTTGATAACCTGATGTTCTTTCTTCAGATAATCTATTCTGTGCGACCAGTAATCTATTTCACCATCTTCTTGGTAATCTGTGCCCTTTTCCTTATATATGATTTCTCCTGCTGACTCCTAAAAATGACGATAACTTATATTGAAAACAGTAATCTAGATATCCACTTGACAGTCCACGCACGAAAGAAACTCTCAACAATCCACGCCTGGGAGACACGATAGCGAAACGTATAGGTATAATACTTTGTAGAAATAAATCACGTTTACACAATTTATGAGATATCTACTTATTTTCAACAATTAATTAAGTATTGCAAAAGATTTGTCGAAAACATGTCGCGTGTTCGCATTTTTGACAAGTTTTCCAAAGTTTTATAAACAATTAGGGGTTTATTTATAAACTTTGCTTAAAGTTAAGTAATGATTAGCGACTGTTTAACCATACATTTTTGACGTTTGAACGTCACTTAACTTTAAGCAACGTTTATAATTAAGTCCATTAAAACCAAGTTTAAGAGCTGTCAGTGACGGCCCTTAAACGTGGTTTATGTGCTGATCACGATCAGTTTGTATTGGTGAAATTCGCCCTAGTCTTTACAGCCTTGTTCTATATGGTGTAAATTGTGGTATGTACAAACGATAGGTATACGAAAACAATTGACACAACATGTGGAATACATATTTAACCTTGGAGTAAACGTGGGGAAAGAGGTACCTACAGTTTTAGCAACCAAATCGTCGATTTTGGGTCAGCGCATACCAAGAGCAGAGAATTTTCTGGGACTACCTACTGAAAAATGAATCTTATGACAATTCCATTGCAAAATTAAATACAGGGCAAGACTTTAAAGTTTGGAAATACGACACAAGATTTTCGAACAGATTAACCTGGAATCAAACAATCTGCAACCCACTGCTTGAAATTAGAGATGCAGTCAACCACACGTGTAAATAAAACAGTTTAGGCTTGTTTACAGGCATTTTTAGGTAACAGTTTAGTTTAGGCTTATTCACACGGCGATAGAAACGCGCTGTGGATGCGCGTCTAACCCTGCGTCCTCATAACCGAGAGCAAGAGTCGCTTTCAGTTATGACACGGCGGCGCATTTTGACGTGGGTCGGTGATTCGGTGTGTAGAGCTCTTTATAGTGGCAGTAGATATACAGGGTTACTTGTAATTCGACGTATATCCGTTAGGAGCTGATAGGGGGGCCAAAATGCAACAAATTGAACACCCCCTATGTATGGCCGAAATTCAATAGTTCTCGAGATATTTGAATTTTACGGGTTTTTCGATATTTACCCAAAATTTGACATTTAATTCCAAATAAAAAAAGAACTACATATTGAATGCGTACCATTAAATAATGATATCGTAGCTGGCACTTCAATCAAGCTATGAACCTAATTAAAAGTACTTCATTCAACGAAATAATTAAAATTATGAGCGATTTAAGAATAATATCTTACCAATATTTTCATTTTACGCTTCAAAAATGTTGTCTCATCAAAAAAAATACTATGACGTTAATCGTACAAATAACTAAAATAACTTGCCTATTCTGTAAGCTTTCCAAAAAGGTATAAAAGTTAAATTTAAGATACGTAATTCGTGGCATGGCATGTGTTTGAATCAGCGCGGGGTCAGAAATCATCTGTGTTTTCAGTTTAGGATCATCCCTAAAACTACCGATTTTACTGGCGAATTTCTTCGTGATGGGTCGGGGTGTGCGGGCTGTTTTATAACCGTTGAAGAACTTATATCGGCCACATGGGAACGCAATGGGAAACGTGAGTATTCATCGATCACAGTTATTATGTACTTATTTCTTGTATCGAAAGGTACATAATAACTGTGATCGATGAATACTCAAATGTCTGGACCTTTAAAATCAATACTTTATCTTTATCCATAAGTGAAGTAGTTTTTATCAAGATTGGATCTGGCAAGGCAGATCTGTAGAATTTTAGTTGTATTTCAGAACAATGTTCTCCGGCTGGAGAACATCAAATAGTCGAAGCAGAACGCCAGGCCACTGAAAATTCAACTACTCAGCGAAGAACGACGAGAGATATAGAGTAGGCTTCCAAGCCGCTACTGGGATTACGTTCTGAACTGAATAGCTGTTCTTGATAAAAGCTACTTCACCTATGGATAAAGATAAAGTATTGATTTTAAAGGTCCAGACATTTGAGTATTCATCGATCACAGTTATTATGTACCTTCCGATACAAGAAATAAGTACATAATAACTGTGATCGATGAATACTCACGTTTCCCATTGCGTTCCCATGTGGCCGATATAAGTTCTTCAACGGTTATAAAACAGCCCGCACACCCCGACCCATCACGAAGAAATTCGCCAGTAAAATCGGTAGTTTTAGGGATGATCCTAAACTGAAAACACAGATGATTTCTGTCCCCGCGCTGATTCAAACACATGCCATGCCACGAATTACGTATCTTAAATTTAACTTTTATACCTTTTTGGAAAGCTTACAGAATAGGCAAGTTGTTTTAGTTATTTGTACGATTAACGTCATAGTAATTTTTTTGACGAGACAACATTTTTGAAGCGTAAAATGAAAATATTGGTAAGATATTATTCTTAAATCGCTCATAATTTTAATTATTTCGTTGAATTAAGTACTTTTAATTAGGTTCATAGCTTGATTTAAGTGCCAGCTACGATATCATTCTTTAATGGTACGCATTCAATATGTAGCTTTTTTTTTATTTGGAATTTAATGTCAAATTTTGGGTAAATATCGAAAAACCCGTAAAATTCAAATATCTCGAAAACTATTGAATTTCGGCCATACATATAGGGTGTTTAATTTGTTGCATTTGTTGCAGCTCCTGACGGATATACGTCGAATTACAAGTAACCCTGTATAGGCGGATATTATACTTACTATCTACTCAAAACTTACCGATAACTAATGAATAGACTTACCGGTGGCAGATTATCAAATGCTATCGCATTCTCTACCTCTATAGATTTCTGTAGTGTAATAGGAGGGCTTAATGCAAAATTGTTATCAAAACTGATCCGTCTGGTATCTCTACTAATCAAAGTTCCCATTTTAAAATTTTAGTTCTAATTACATTTATTACTGCTTTATTAGTTTATCACAATTTATTCTGAAAAGTTTGTCATAATATTTCATTCTCTTATTGACAGTGACAATATTTTTCCGATTTTCCTATGACAAATGTTTAATAGTAATAGTTTTTTTCTCCAAAAGTATTAATGTTCATTCAGGGCCGAAAAATTAAAAACAAATTCCTTTTGTATGTGAAAGTAGTTGGAGTACCTACATTTATTTGAGTTAAGACTTTTTGGTCAATCACAGTATAAGTATACAATCAAGCTCATTTTCCAATCCCCAGTTAGCTGAGTTATCCAACTCATTTTAAATAGCAATTCCGACTTAATCATAATATTATTCTATAGCTGTCTATATTTCGTTTTCCTGCCTTTTTTTTTCTTCGAACGAAATCAACTAAACTTAATATTGACTAAAATAATGTACATATAGTGCAAATGAAATGATTTTATTTTCTATTTATAGGTGGTGAACTCAGAACTTAAGAGCTCAACCTAACCTTTGTGAGTTCAAACTCACAAAGGGGTCGGTCGGTCAGTCAGAAAGATGAATAATAGTAGGGTGGGTCCTATATAGTACTTACTAATTCCATGCAGATGAGCCAGAAGAAAAAATAAGTTGATGTCAAAATGTGAAAGAGAAAAGAAAATTGTCATTTTTATGAAAACCGCACTACCGTAGTACCTACCGTACCTATTATGTTAATATGTTATTAGCTGAAAAATAGGATTACCTCTGATAGCAACTATAATAGAAGGAAAATAGAGATCACTGTAATGCAAAACCAGTGGTAAAATAACTGTGAATGGACAGCAGTAGTCACAGAGTACATTTTTATATGCACTGCTTGCTTGTTTAACTTGTGTACAATTAATTCGCAGAATTAAGTAATAAAGACAGTGAATTCTATTGGTGAATAAAGGTTAGTGGGCTGGGTAATATAGATATTACCTTATCAAAACTGTTGTATGCATAAACATAAACAAAGATGTCGTTATATGACGATCTTGATACAATCAAAGCTCGCACCACCGAAAAGGTAGCAGGATGGTCATCAGGTATTAAGTTGTTACAGTCTCAGCTGCAATTAAAAAAAGCAGCGGTTACTCAGCCCAAGCGTGAGGCGTTAAGACGATCTACTCAGGTAATAGCAATTGCCTAAATAAATTGTTTATTCTAAAAGGATTTTGATTATAATAATACGAGTTACAGGTTCTTACTCCAGTAATAGACTTGAAGAGTAAACAAAAAGACGATGACGAATCTAATTCAAACAGTCCTAAAGGCCAAGGAAAAACACTGGCGGCATCCTTGAATGTTCGTGATTTTGATTGGAATGTTGCTAATGAATATGATCCAATGTGGCCCAATGATTATGAAAAAGTTGCTAAAGGTAAACCAAATTTACATCTTGAAAAAAACAAAATTTGATTTTGATATACTTATGAATGAACCTATTGAATTTTTGACAGAAATGCATGAAAAAAATTTTGAGTTTATCCATACGAAAACTGTCAGAAGTTAATCTTATTCCGCTGATAAAATGTATTCCTGTTTGGTTGAATCTGCCCTTGGTGTACTAATGTCATCATTTGCCTATCATTTGCCCAACTATGTTGGAGCCACTGCTTATCTGACCTCCGCAACCCAGTTACTGAGTAACACAATACCCTGTGGAAAGGGTGGTTGTTATTTAGTGTACTTACATCAATTTAAATAAAAAGCAACAAACCTGTATTACACTACTGCATTTGAATTCTGTTCAAAAACATGTTGCTTATTAATGCAGGTAACTTTTTCAGTGAAAGACTGTTAAATGGAAGATAATATAGTATGTATGAAAATCGTAAAGAGAGTGGGTACAAAAGGATTAGAAGAAAAACAACTTGACAGTTTTTCTTGACACACACAACTGAGACACTGTTTTTCACTGCAGCTGTATGTTGCCAAAGAGTCTATAATACTTTCCCTCAGCTGCTAGTTGACCTTCTAATCCTTCAGACCTAAGTTCAGACAAAGTTCCTTTTAAATATCGTTTTATGCACTTTACCATACTCCATTCACTATAAGTCGACTTTTCTAAGCTCCTTGAAGCCAATTCAGTGCGAAAATGCGTTTTCGGTATGGAAATGACTGACTCATTCTCAGCTTTCCCTTTTTCAATAATTCCTTCTTTCTGTAAAGGATTTGACACTGAATTGCAGTCTCTCATATTGAATCTCTCCAGGACCTTTCTTGCGTAAGCTTCTTGTTTTATTACTTAGAGCCATCTATCTTTATTTGTACTACTTGATACTGCTTTTTATATGTTGAAGGTTCTCTTTCTATAATCCAATCAATTTTTTCTATGATCTCACTTTCTTGTTCTTCCTCTAATTGGACTGACTGTCATACAGGAGAAGCTACATCTTGCGGAAAAATATCATCGGGAAAAAATCACTCCCTCTGTCTTCTGTCCTATCAAATCAGAATCTCCCTCTATCCGCCGCTCCTAGTAAATAAACATGATCCTGAGGACCAGACCCCAAGGCCGTTGGAATTCTCAATTACATGATTGAAAAACAGGTGATATCTCTAAATCTTTTGGTCTGTTTTCCGTTCCAGATGATATATTCACTGTCTTTATCGTACCCAATAAGTCTGCCTTTGGCAGCCTTCTTATTTAGCTTCGTCCTTTTTTGTTCAGGAATGTGAAAGAAACATTCACTCCCTATCACAAGTGTGAGATCTTAGGCTTTGGGTATTCTGGGCACATAACCAAATGCAGGTACCTTTTACAGTGAAAGACTTAAATGGAAAATAATATTGTATGTATGAAAATCGTGAAGAGAGTAGGTACAAAAGAATTAAAAGAAAACCAACTTGACGGTTTTTCTTGACACACACAACTGAGTCAGTTGTGTGTGTCAAGAAAAACCGTCAAGTTAAAATATATATAATAGTCAGTTGAACTGACACACTGTTAATAAACTAATACTTATAGATGCTGCATCATCTAGACATTTTTCTACATGTCTCACTAATTATTCAACACATGCCTGTTATTTTTCAGAAATACAAGCAAAGAGATTGCAGCTTGATGGGGATAGAGGTGACAGATCAGAAAGAAAACGTAAAAGCAGGTTTGGGGATGATGAGGAAATAATACCAGAAAAAACTCTTGTGGCTATGGTAATTATTTCAATGTTTTAGGTACAGTGTACCTGTACACGTACAAGGGTATATTGTAATTGTAGAGAAACCACCCTTTCTTCTTTGAAAAAAATATTGTGAAAGTGATAACTAACAAATTGGACTATCAAAATTTTCTTGATCCAAATGACCTTCTTGAAACCAGTAATCCGTGTAATATTTAATTCAATTAAATAAATAAATAAGAACATTGTGGAAAGAACACAAACTCATTAACACAAATATAAAATCAGTGTGATGATTAAAATAAAAAAGCATTATGTTTTTAAATAATATTTTTTGTTTGTAATAAAGCAACCTGAAGAAGAAGAAGCCGAGGAGATATCAAAGCGATCAGCCGGTGCAGCCATAGCTCCACCACCATCTCTCACAGCGGAGACGCCTTCTCCCCCGCCTCGGCCCCCATCAACACAAACCCCTCCTCCATCTGGGTTCTCTATTGGCGGATATGGCGCAAGCTCTATAGCTGCTAAAATCATGGCTAAATATGGTTTCAAGGTAATACTAATACTAACTTTTAAAAGGCGACAAAAATTATCAGTTGTAATAAATAAATGATTTGAAATGTGGCTTGTAGTTTAAGGAATGACACTTGTTTTTACTAAAACTTAAAAACCAACCATGAGTGGTACTCCACACTCATTTAATTTTTATTCAAGACATTCAGTAAGAGCTATAAGTTTTCTTTTTATATAATTATTTCTGTAGGAAGGTCAAGGGCTGGGTAAAAAAGAACAAGGAATGTCAGTGGCTCTGCAAGTGGAAAAGACTTCAAAACGTGGTGGTCGCATTATACATGAGAAAGAAGTTCCCACTGTAATGCCTCCTCCTGGATTTGCTATGCCTTCCCTCCCAGGACCAGGTATTTGCATTGAAAATTAAAGTTATTGCAAAAATTATGGATATCATTACTAAAATTCAGGATTGGATTAGATAAACTTTATCTAGCTAGCTGTAGTTGCTGGCTGGCTGCATCCTTATAATACATTTTTAAACTACTTTATAAAATGATCTATTTCTTAGAATTCAGTATCTTTCATTTTAATTTAATATGGAGATCAGCTGATGTACTTCTTTATGAAATCAACCCTTGAAAATTGCAAAATATATTATCATGGCTAAGCTAAATCATGATTATAAAATTACTAATGGGCATGTTATCTTGTTAGTACTTACAGCTGGTATTTAATTAATTCTAGTAAAAATAAGGACCTAAAATAAAAAGCGTAATATATACAATCGACCTTTTAATCTCTCCAATTTTCAGATTCGCCGCAAGCATCTAATTCTCCTCATTCGTTCAATCGGGAGCCATCTATTACAGAGATTATGAAGTCACCCAGCAAAGTGGTGTTATTAAGAGTAAGGACATCCCTTAACATGAAGCAATTATATAAATCAATGTGTCATATGAAAATGATCGTTTTAACTTGAAGTTGACAAGTCATTACCATTATTAAAAATTATTAAAATATTTTAAAAATTATTAAAAAATTTACTGACATGCATGCAGCATTATGGTCACTCCAAAATGTTTAATCACAATTCTGTTCCTCACAATGAAATATTTTTTCCAGAATATGGTTGGACCAGGCGATGTAGACGAGGAATTAGAACCTGAAGTGAAAGACGAATGTAACACTAAATACGGAGATGTTATAAAAGTATTAATCTTTGAAATGCCCAATGCGCCATCAGATGAAGCCGTCAGAATTTTTGTTGAATTTAAGCGTATTGAAAGTGCTATCAAAGCAGTTGTGGATTTAAATGGCAGATTTTTTGGAGGCAGACAAGTCAAAGCAGGATTCTACGATGTGGAAAGATTTGCTTCTCTACTGTTGACTGAATAGAACTTAATTTACGTAAATGACTATTTTATTTATTTTATTCATCATCATAATAATATTGTTATTCTTCCAATTCTTTGACTGACTTAAGGGCCTATAAGTCGTCAAATTACTTAGCAAGATCCGCTGTTATATCGAAGCTACTGCAGGATTATTTTGAAATAAATGTTAAAATTGGATTAATGTTAGTGACTATGTGAGCCGAAAACACGATTTCATATTCTCTATAGAAAAAAATTCCTCTATTTCTAATTTTCCATTATTAATTGTTTTCAAAGAAAGAGAAGACCGCAATTAAACGCCACACTTGTTTTATATTGCTGTCACCTATTAGGTATAATCATTACAAATTTAGCTTCCTAGAAGAGGGCCATAAATAATTATCTAAATGAAAATCATTTCACCTAAGCCCTTCAAGTAATTATGCGCTTTTCATCGATCTCGCAGGTGTACATGATATTCGTAGAAATGTGCGGAATGAACACTAATGATAATAGGTGACAGCAATAAAACAGGACACCAATGTTTAATTGCTGTCACCTATTATCATCATTAGAAGATAATTTCTTGGAAGAAATTACTTGAATGAGATCATTTGCACGATATCTACCCAAGCCTTTTAGTTAATTACGGGGGCTATTAGGGTTTTATTGATGTCGCAGGAGTTCTGTTTATAGTATTCGTAGAATTTTGCAAAAAGGGTCATAATTTGGTTTAAAATAAAATGAGAATATTAGCAATAGAAAATTTTATCAAAATTCCTGTATAGATAGAACACTTTTGGGGTTTGAAAATGCTCCCTGGACAAGAAATGGACATAAATACCGATGAAAAGTTCAATTATTTGCATTATAATGTAAAGAAACTACGTATCTATAAAGCCAATTTTGTTTAAGTATATGGATGTTTTGTTTTTTTGAAGTTCCATATCTTCTAGTCTGGGTATTCCTGAGACATAATATTGGTACCTGTCTGTTGATGGTAGGCCCAGTTATAATACCTAGTAGGTTTTAGCTCTACAGTTCTGAATAGTTTTGAGAAATACGACCCGAAAGGTCCATTTCCATACATTGAAAATGAAAATGATTAATTTTCTCAGTTCCTATCGGGATTACCGAGTTGAAACTGCTATATTAATGAATATTATGGAAGGTAGAAAAATATCTAATACATACATGTTACCTAAAATGTTTTTGGTCACACTTATACAGGTGGCCGGAAAATTGACGTCCAAAAATAAAATTTTGTTCTCTCGTATCGTGTGGTATCCGAATCACCCCCAATGTATATTCTGCGACTTTTGATAGTTTTCGAGTTATGATTATTTTTTCAGATTATTTTTGAATCTTCGACCTGTCAATTTAAAAAGACTTTTACGAGATTTTGATTTTGCAACTGAATCTTCATAAGTAGTTCTATTATGCATAAAATAATCAGCTACGAGGGAACTAAATTTTATTTTTGGACGTCAATTTTCCGGCCACCTGTATAAGTGTGACTAAAAACGTTCAGCGAAACGTGAATGGAGCTGAATAAGTGTGAGTAGTCCCTTCTGATACGCCAAAAAAATTTTAAAAATATATATTGAGGTTCTAAGAAGGTAGTAAATATTTTACAAAGAGATAAATTAGTTGGGTTGTCCTCGAACTATGAAAAAAAAGTGGTCCAGACATCCTGGAAGCCAATTCTCGTACCTACTTATAAATCGTTCACATTCAAATCGCAATCTGTCAAACTTGTCAAAAATGTTGGTAAATTGATCGTATTTTTGACATTGCGAATGAGATGCGAATGTTCTTAAAAATACAGGAATTGTCCCTCAGATGTCAGAATATTTGGCCACTTTCTTTACGCGTTTTTTCGCTGTCAATCGAGGTACGTACTAAACATATTTTGTAGTTAGGTAGGTATAGATACTGGCACAGTTCTTGAGCGCTCGGCGGAAGAGTTGGGATCGCTTTGCGCATCGTTCACTTATGACAAATTACGTAAAGGGACCCAATAATTCACTTCTGCGCAGGTGAAGGTCAGCGCTCAAGAATCGTGCCGATGATTGTATTCAAATAGTAGCAAAAATGGTAGGTAGTGCATTTTGTAATTATTATTCTCTAAACATCAACATCTCTATTGGTCCAGGGGTCTATCAGAATTGAATGCGATTTTAGGTACGCCTATACCATTTTTGAACAACAACTAACTTGCCCGTATCGTGCGACAATTGTACAGTCCGGTAGGTCTATGCTGAGCTTTGTAGCTTTGCTGAGTGCACATAGATAGTGTAGGTGTGACGGTCGGCCGAGAGTGCGACGCGTCCTTTGCTTGGTTTATACCGGTGTACTCTGCCGCGCACCTTCCACTTTTGGTAATCACTCACACAAATGCAAAGCTCAGCTTACTTAACGAGACGCAGCGCCGCTCTTGCACGCCGCGCCTACCGGTGAAGCACTGTTGCGTCGGGATGCGTCGCGCTACGCTACGAGGCATCGTGAGGCGCAGTGCTGCGTAGCGTAGCGTGACGCCGCCGCGGGGCATTTCCGAATTATCTCAATAAAATGTGTAACTAATAAGTTACACATTTTATTGTGATTTTATTGATGTGGTCACTATCACGCAATGAAAAGTTTGTGGGCGCAATAGCCCACTATCCAGGCAATGGTTTTATTTAGAAGATTCTTTACGACAAGTAAAGCTAAGGCCGCGTTCCGAGTTAGGCCATAATCGCCCACAGCGCTGACATCAATATTTTGCGTTCCGACTTAGATATTACGATTATGACAGCTGCGGTCTGTCATCAATTCGGAACGCTTGTGAACGCGCCTACAGTGCTCGCTCAACGTCAAAACTTATAACATTACTTAAGAGGGTTTATTCTGAAAGTTGGCAACGTCGCAAATAGATGTCAAATATTTCGCTGTTTTGATTAATTTGATAATATTTCTGTATGGAAATAAAAAATGTGGCTAACTAGCGAACTAGAATATTGATTATGAAATGCAATAATTAACATCGTAGCACCGAATAGTTAGTTTTAGATGTAAAAAAAGTATTTGGTAACTTTCCAAATGCCTTTTTTTCACCTAAAACGGGTACAACATCAAATTCAATGTTATAATTGCAATTCATTATTAATATTCTAGTCAATTGGTTAGCCACATTTCTTATTTCCATACAGTATTATTTCCAAATTAATCGAAACAGGTAAATATTTGACAGCTATTTACGACGTTGCCAACTTTTAGGATGCACCCTCTTAATTCTTTGTTTAAACATCTGAAATTTGTTTTTCTTCTTTGGTTAAGTGGCGACGGTAGCCAGAAGCACAATTTAGAAAAAGCCACGTTAGTTTATAGAATGATGCGACTCAAAACAACAGCGCTGCCAAAAATGACAGTTCAGTCAACTGTCATTTTGGACAGGGATTACGGTGATATTAGTAAAAGGCATGGTCGGCGTTATCGCAAGATGGCGCATGTCATTACGTCATCTATGACGTTTCATGGGTCGGCGTTACCGCGCTAACGCTTATTCGGAACGGGTGTTAGCACGCTCAAATCGATTAATTGTAACTCGGAACGCAGCCTAAGATTGTTAGTCCAGTCACACAAACAAAGTGTCAAATATGACAATTCAATTATTGGCTGCGTTCCGAGTTACAATGTAATCGATTTGAGCGTGCTAACACCCGTTCCGAGTAAGCGTTAGCGCGGTAACGCCGACCTATGAAACGACATAGATGACGTCATGACATGCGCCATCTTGCGATAACGCCGACCATGCCTTTTACTAATATCACCGTGATCTCTGTCAAAAATGACAGTTGACTGAACTGTCATTTTTGGCAGCGCTGTAGTTTTGAGTCGCATATATCTATAAACTAACGTGGCTTTTTCTAAATTGTGCTTCTGGCTACCGTCGCCACTTAACCAAAGAAGAAAAAGACATTTCTGATGTTTATACAAAGAATTTAAGTAATTTTATAAGTTTTGACGTTTAGCAAGCACTGTAGGCGCGTTCACGAACGTTCCGAATTGATGACAGACCTCAGCTGTCATAATCGTAATATCTAAATCGGAACGCAAAATATTGATGTCAGCGCTGTGAGCGATTATGGCCTAACTCGGAACGCGGCCATTCATTTGATAAATTGAGTGTTTACTAATCGTGCGATAACAAAAATCTGAAAATATAAAAAAAAATGTATTGCTTTTAAGATAATTAGACAATAAACCTTATAAATTATAGTATATGCATTAAAATTCAGTGGAATCAGACATGGTATAAAGACGTTGATGACAATCTCAACAGCTGCCTATACTGAATTGGGTGATAGTGAGAAGCGCTACAAATTGGATCGAAATAAATCATTTACATAAATAACAATGGCATTCTATACTTGTAACAGATATAGATTAATAGTTTTGCTTTTGCTAATGTTAATCATGTGGCAGTTCTTTCGGCTATTGCCCGACAAAAACGCAACATTAATATCTGAGGTATGTAATCTGTCTTTTGCTAGAATATCAATATTTTATCTTAATCCTTACTAACCATTAATTTAATCTATTATCTATAGCGTAAATGGGAATATAGGCAGTTTCAGCTTAATTGTATGCAGTATGCATATAATATATATTTATTTTCTTTATTTGTGTGAATATTAATACCTATTCAATTTGAGCTTAAACATCTTTACAATGTTTTTGTAGATAATAATGGTTACTTTACACAATATAACGCCTATATTCCCGCGAAAGGGTAAGCAGAGGTGTCTTGTACACCAAAATTTTGCCAGTTATATAAGTCTCATGTATTAGGGCAAGGTGAGCCTATTGCCAGTCCCTGGACACACATCCGGACCCCAGGCTGCTACTGAGAGTTTTCAAATGGAAAATTCTGATAACGCTTCTTCTGACCCGGGGATTGAACCCAGTACCCCACGCTCTGCAGTCATGCTTGCAACCACTAGGCCAACAAAGCAGTCAGGCGAATCAGATGAGGCAGGTGTTTATTTTATTTAGCATAAAATATGTATTATTTTCATACATACAATCATGCCTTTTAATGGGGTTAGGCAGAAACTAGAAAATTCCAAATGCTACTATCCTTACATAACATATTCCTGTTGCTTCCTCAATGCTCATACATTGTTTTTTTTCTACATCTTTGAATGTAATGTGTACAACTTTTCATTTTTGATTTCAACTTTTTAATAGTGAAATCAAGGTTATTAGGTCTAGTCCATCCTTTAGAAGTATTTTGTGAAAGTATTTAGTCCCCTGAACTCATTTCATAAATTAACATTTAATTAAAATTATTTTTCTGTTCTATAGTCTGGCATAGTGGAGTTAGAAGATGACAAGTACAATAAGCATAAACAAGATAAAGTGAAAGTGAGAGTGTACTATGAGGCCCTTTGTCCTGACTCCAAACATTTCTTTGTGAGGCATTTGGCACCCGTGACAGAGAAGCTTTCAGAGTTCCTAGACGTAACTTTAGTACCCTATGGAAAGGCTACAGTAAGTATAATTGTACTAAATTTAACCAGAATTTTAACTTCCACCAAATACTATAACACAAAAAAAAAAATGAGTTTCGTAAGCATGACTCAGCTTTTGAATCTTTTGGGTTTCTAACTAAATTAACAAAGTTTGATTGAATATGCACAAAACAAAGTATGTAGTTCTCACTTCAATTTTGCTGTAGCGTATTTAAAAATATTTTAGTTGTGAGTGACACACATTTGAAAATGGTAATATTGTCATAGTATGGAAAAAAAATATGATGACTAAATTCTTTTTCAATGCCCTACATAACATTCTTTTGCGTATTGATACATCATAATAAAATGCTTTATATTTCTATAGACTAAAGAAGAGAAAGGGAAGTATATTTTTCAATGTCAGCATGGTGAAGAAGAGTGCTATGCAAATAAGGTCCATGCTTGTTCAATAGAGGCTGTGGCAAACATGACTACTGCTGTCAAGATAACAGAATGCATGATCTCAGATAACATAGATGCTGATGGTGCTCTCACCAGGGTAAATATAAAAGTTATTTTAATTCATTCTTGAATTTTTAATAATATTACCTAAATACGTAAAATATAGCTTAGTACTAGTAGAAAACTAATAAATCCCAATATTTCTTTTCAGTGTGCCAAGGAGATGAAAATTGATCCTGATCCAATCAATAATTGTGCTCATCAGGAACTTGGATCGGCTCTCCTGAAGAAACATGGCGATGATACTCACATATTGAAACCAACATTCATTCCGACAATAACAATTAATGGTTCAAGAGATAACCAAGCAGCCATATTGAAGAATTTCCTATTAGAAGTATGCAAATTGATTGATATGCCTTTACCGCCACCTTGTTTGTGACATAACAAATTTTATCAGCCAAATATGCACAATATACTTCAGCATTTTGAGTAAAATCATCAATTCCAATGTTTTGTCAATTGAAGCTCAAATTCAAATTGCTCATAATATTACTTCCATGCAGTTTTCAAGCACCGTAACATATTCTCAATTAATTTATTACAGAGAAAATAATATAAAATGTGACATATACGTACATACGTATTTTATTTATTGTAAAATTCCTTCTAAAACGTTTACTGACAAAAATATGCTGTCTTAACGCTATTTTCGCAATAAACTAGAAGAAATATATTTATACGTTCTCACTTTATATATGTACTCACTTTATTTTTTATAAAACAATTATTTCGGACTGTGTTTCGAGAACTAAAAAGGCTATCAAAGTATTAAATTTAAATTGAAAAAAAAAAGTTAAATTCCAAGGTGATCTATGTTTAATTTTGTTTTTTATTTATAATAATTACTTTAAGTAAGTTTTAATGGGTTGTGTTTCCTATACCTAGTAAGTCAATGAACAAAATACTGTTTCTAGTATTTGATTAAATGGTCATCTTTCTGGTTGTTATTGCATTTAGTGATATCTCGTTTACTTTATAAACTGTTGTATTTTTGTACCTCTTTATTTACTTAAATTTCTATTGAAACTTTATCAGTCAATTTGTACAATGATGTCTCTCTCTGAATCTTGACGAATAACTTGTACCAGTAATAATATGAATTCCAGTAACCATATTAACCTAGTGACCGCCCCAGTCGGATTTTTACACGACAAATGTTTTCGTGCTCCTGCCGTCTCAGTCGTATTTATACGACCGAGAACCTATATTCGCGCGGCATCGGGCACGGCAACATAAAACCAAGCGGTCAATAGGTTAATAATTATTTAGTATACGTAACATTTAATAATATAAAGATGCATTAGGATTAAAGTCTGAGTATAATAAGATTTTCCACATTGCTTTAACATATATACATAATTATTTTTTGAAAAAACTTGGTTTTCATACAATAATACTTATTCCTACTATTTTAATTACCTACTTAAGTGTAAATGTGATGAGAAACTTATTAATTCTTAAAAGATTTCACTTAATTGCAAGTCTGTTAATTAAATTGTGTTTAAACATTGTATAATATACCTAATCATATATATAGCATGAGTCATTTATATTTACACTAATTACTGAGCGAGCGCACAACTTATCTAGTTGTACATTGCTATGTACTGAAGGATTTTACGTTATTATGTATTTGAGGTACTCACTTATACCACGAACAAAACTGAAGAGACATTTAAATTAGTAATAATTTATTCAATAGTCAAAAATAGTAATAACACAGAATTAGTGAGTTGTCTTCCAAACAAACAGACCTGAGACCACTGTGTGTTGGAACACTGGGAACTAAAAGTCTAAACTTCTTAAATTATGTGAAAAGAAAGAATAAAAAGATGTTTGTTAAATAAATTATTTAATTGTTCAAGAGACTTGTCGAAAGTATTAAAATGAGTAGCACTAAAGTTGTGTTTTCACCAGAATGTGCTACTTAAAGTCAATCGTGAGGCTAATGTTTACTTCCCTTGGGCTAAAGTCTAATACAAACTACTATTACACCAACTTATGACGAACAATATTTTTATGAATTATAAAATTGGAATTGGAATGGAAGTATGTATTTTATGAGGGTGTGGGTAATAAATATGTATTTATTTTGTTGTCATGTTAACGTTTGCAAATAAACACAAGTTATCAAAGCCGAATCCACATTATAATGTAAAACGAGTCCTCATCAATCAAAGGAACCTTACTAAACTAATAATAAATAATGATTCATTGAATCCAACCATGACCCGTCGTATCAGGGAATCGTGTAACATTTTGATAATAATGTTTATTGTAGTAGTAAATAGTAATGGTAGGTATTGTAGAACTTAAACTGTCCCTTTGTAGGAATTTTACCATTCTTTCTAATATTTTTTGATTATTTGGGTGAAACTGCTGCGAAGGCTCAATAAGTACGGTGAGCAGCAAAAGTGGCTTGACTCGTCCAAAACGAAACATCTCAGCGATAATTTATGTCATAAGTTACTGAATATATAGATATGTGCCAAATTTTGTTGTTCACTGAAGTCAGTAACTTTCTGAAAGGTGCAGCGCTGAGGTAGTTTGTAGAGTTTAGCGCTCTAATGTTGATTACAGTACTTGTCTACGCATTAAGCAAAAGTTCTTTTAAGGAGGAACTGTTTCAAAATGAATGTTTCAAGATCCATATGAAGTCAATAGTCTGACAAACGGCTAGTACCTAATGGTTCTCTACAACCATAGAAAATCAATTTTCGTAAAAATCAGCATTAAAATAATTTGCTCGGAACTTAGTCAATTATATACGTAGTAACTATAATTATGTATTTGAATATCCGTAAAACAGCAAACGCTGCCTTTGTCAGCCTATTGCAACTCCATAATTATTATACTTACTGAGAAGTAGTACGGGGTCACCTTTAGGACTTATCGTGAAACATTCTTATTGTAAAATGCAGACAAAGGAATTATAAGTAGGTTGTATGTACATGTACGTGTTGTAGGTTTTTGTCTCTCTTGCCGTCAATCTTATAATGTTACTTTTTTGTGAATGGGAAAGTAGTTAGGTAGTACCTAAGTAATACCAAGACCAGTGTGATGTTGTCATGTGAAAATAATGTTGAAAATTAAAGTGCACATTTTCAATTTCGTGTATTTATTAACCGTAGGTAATTTATTTCTTATATTCAATCGGTTTTTCATCTCAGGTACTTAATGGGTGAAGAACCTGGTACAATAGACAAACTGACGAAATGTCCTACTTACTGTCGACAGAGGCATAACTCCATTATTACCCGACTACGGCGAAGCAAAAAGGAGGGTTATGATAAGTTTCTAGAAATTACCGTTTTGCGTGAAAGTATATACCTAATAATAACTTCCAGGGGCCATTCAACTACCTACCTATTACACCGCGTGAGAGCGAGTAAGGAACACGCTTTCGAGCATACACAAGTAGGGACCGAGCATAGACAAGTAGGGACCGAACATAGACCATATTTGTTAAAATCAGAATCTACTAAGTTTTGCAATAATATTATATTGCTGCCGTAATCACCATCCAGGCCAGTCCCATGGGGGTCATCAAAAATAAGCAAAGCAAAGACCCCCCTTTGATGCTTACGTAATACTTGAATGGCTCTCATCAGAAGGTTTTTCTGTACCTAACGTCTTCAAAAAATAAGTAGGCACCTTTAATTAGACTAAGTTCTGCCAAAATGTACCAATCTACAAAATGATGAAATTGAGGTCCTAATGTGGTATGTTACTATCCTGAGTGCAAAGGCACTTATAAAAATAAATATTCAATATTTACAGAAATGAAAATGTTTCATACCTACTGCTAATACCTCATAAAATGGTAGAAACACATTGTCATAACACACTAAATAATCCAGATAACAAAATATTTTCTTTCTATGTCCTTGGCATTTTTTTATTACTGCACCTATCACATATTATTATAACCATACCTACACCCACTATGCCGAAGCAAAATGGAGGGTTATGATTTTGACCGGTATGTATGTATGTTCATCTGTTCCCTCATATCTTCTAAACTACTTATCATAATTTGACAAATGAGGTATCGTTGGAAGCGCCTTGATCAACGTGACTTGACTTGACGTCACATTAAATTGAATTTGGCGATCTCTAGAGGACAAGTTAAGAACGTTTGTTTTAATGATGCCATGTTGGATATCTAATGAAAGATATCACATTTTAAAAAATCAGCATCGATCCGTGTCAAGAGCCCCTGTATCTATCTACCTGAAAATATCTACTCTGAAAGTTGGGTTATGTCTATTGAAATAATCAGGCATCACGTGTCGTAATAGGTACGGTCAGCGACAAAACTCGACTAAACTGCTATTTTTACGCATTATCTAAATTGATACAAAATTATTCGATACCCATATTGTAAGTATTTGAGCATTTCATATACCAACTAAGAGTTATTATTCTTTACTTGCGCTTTTTAAATATAATCTTTAGTTCAATAAGATTAAAAAAACTAAAGTGACCCTTGTCGCTGCCTGTACATAGGTAACTATCTGTGTTACCTAATCGCCATGCGGCGTGCTCCTCGTGAGCTAGCCTGCGGTCATCAATCATTCCCATCAAGCTCCCACTTTTCCATATCGTGTACGAAGCCAATACATTAGCAGCTTTCCACCTTTTTCTGTGAGTCACCGTTGAAGGCAAACAAGCGACTTCAGTCAATTCAATTTAAAACCCGCTCTGACAACACCAATTTGCTTGCTTCTAAATGGCTACCTTTGCTCCGAAAACCATTTCAAACACAACAATAAATCTTCAGTGAAATCACGGTCTAATTTCGTAAAAGCCCCGTCTCGCTTTGCTAATTAATATGAATGGCATTTGCATCCGGCTTTTTCTCGCGTACACCATTTCCAACTATTGTTTTGCAAAGATTCTCACAATTTATTCCTGTTTTTACCCGACTGCGCAGAGTGAAGGAGTGTTATTGAGATTAATAAAACACTGCTTGTTTTATTGCTTTACTTAAATTAAAGCTTTTGTACTCTTTTGGTAATTAAGTGGCACGTTTGTCATAGTTTAATACCTAGGTACTTAGTTTCCTAAATAATATGGAACTTAACTAACAAACGATTTTTATCTTCACGGGCCGGAAAAATACCATAAGATAAGTAGATACCTAGTCTTTATCTTTTGGTCTTACTTTAACTGTGTCTTTGTTTCAATAAGTTTCCTGACGCGGCACTAATTAGTTACGTACCTAATCGTATCGAAAACTCTGTTTACTATCCGGATTTTCAAAATATTGTGTAACTTACGCCTCCAATCCTGTCAAGTCTGTGCTAATAATTAGCTACTGTATTTGATGCTTCGCCTGTCATATAGCTTATCAACTACCTCAATAGCACCTCATTAGCTACGAAGGAAAGTTTATGTACCTACTCAGTGTATCGCCTTTGTTAATCTCACGTTACTTACATCTAAATAAGTATATCTAATCATATTAATCTGATAGTCAATCAAAGTAGGTAGGTTAATCTACCAACATGTCATATTGGGATGTCCGAAAGACACTTGAGCGAAACCACTTGCACGATAAGACATATCTGCGAATTGACTTTTGTGCGAATGGACAATTGCGCGAATAATGGACAAACAGTTCCTTCATAACATCACGCACGTACGTTTTTGAAAAATTCAAAAACGTACGTGCGTGCAACGTACGTAACAACGTAAAATAACGCATTGATCATTCACAGGGTTCCAATTAGG
Organism: Eupsilia transversa; assembly: GCA_914767815.1. NCBI lineage: Eukaryota > Metazoa > Arthropoda > Insecta > Lepidoptera > Noctuidae > Eupsilia > Eupsilia transversa. Next base: position 8,719,894 of record OU611874.1, read on the forward strand.
CGTCAATTGTTATTGTCGTAGTTTTTAACTTGTACCTTTTTTAAGTTTATTTTACGACAGTAACTCTTGACGATTAATTGAACTAAGTATTTATATTTACTTCCAGTCTGTCTGTAACATGAACATAATTGGCGAATTGTGGGTGTACTACAACCCTTTGAAATAATACAGGCGTAATGTTATGAAGGAATCTCATTTCCGCAACTTTTTCATCAACTTCCTTTCGCGTAAGTGGATTCACAGAGGAGGAGTGCAACGAAATTATAACAGCCTCTGTTGTCATGCATTTGGATCGGAACGGATACACGAAACGGCTATCAGACTGTTCACCTGTCTATTACAGTTCGGTGATGCTGATAGGAACGCAATAAAGCCGCTTACGCACGGTCAACTGAGGGTTGACGCCGCCCGGCCGGCCTCTCCGCGTCCACCCCACGTCGTCACTCGTTAAGCCAATGCACAAATCTAATGGATTTTTTATGTTGCCTGAAAACGTACCGATATGCATAAAATGGAAAATGCACCTTGCCAAAAAGATTTTACCCGCGCGCTATAAATCAGTTTTATTTTTATCGAACTGACCGTTTTAGATAGAAGATTTTAACACATCTATTGAACTTTCAGATAAATTGGTCTGATGGTAAAAACTAGTCTGGTTCCCGTTTTGGAACTTTATATTTGTGTGTGGGGAGGTATTAAGCTTTTCTTTTGAAGCTATTGTGAAACATCCAATATTTCATGGCCGAGACAGCCCTGGACTGGACATTTTATGTCTGTGTAAGTGACTCAGTATAATTGAAAATTGTTTGTGCTCGAATAATGAATGCCCTGGTTTTTAATTACACTCGATCCGTAATATCACGCGTCTTCACTTCGCACCTAATCGGTACATTCACGACAAAGGGTCTATCATTACTGCACAAGGTTATTGTCCATTTCGACGTATTATTAGTGCGTCACTATGTATGACACGATCATCACGAGGCAAAGTCATATTTAAAGAATAAAGTAGCTGCTCTGTTCGAAGAGTCGAATCTCTTTACTGAATTCAATTAATTAGCCCTCAGGGTTTGCTAAAGATATCCTTCCTTATCCTATAAATTCCAATCCATAGCTATTGATGCTCTTATAATTGACTTTTGACTTTGAATGCTAGGTACTCTATTTAGTTTATTTTCAGCCGGAATGTTCATGATATCTATAGTCAAGCGGTCTGTCTACAGATATTTATTTTAATTTAAATGTTAAAATGTTGTAATGTTTAAATTGTATGCTTGTATGCTATACAACTTTACATCTACGTTGTCGTGACATTTTCCCCGTGAAAGTCTATACTTAGCCACTTACCTACCTATAAACTGGCTTCTGTTTTTCATGTTTAGGGGCCGTCATAATTAGATAAATATGGAGTTACCTACGAAGCATGCGTGGAGACGAGACGGACCTAGATATATCTATCTGTACGCGAACGAGCTGTGTACTCGGTGTACTCTCATTAAAACTTTCCTCAGGCTGGGCTTGCACGTGTTTTTAATTTTTATCGAGAGCACTCGTCGTTAGCGGGTGCGGGGGCTTGCGGCTTTCGGCTTTGATTGCGGTAATGACGTCTCTCCGACTTCCTCGCCACTTGTCTCTCCTCACTATCTTCAAATGATTATTGCTTTACAAATTAATGATGTCCATGTTCTACTTATGTAATTTTTTATATTAAAAGTGAAGCTTTTAGAGGTGTTTTCTGTTGCTGAAATCGTTTTCATTAGTCGTTCCTAGAATTAATTACGGGAAACTATGTACTAGTTGTCCTTTGACATTATTTATTTATGTATTTTCTGAGTAGGTACCTAACTTGGGAGTATTACGACAAACATTTTTAACTTAGAAGTACCTACGTAAGGAACAACCTACCTATAAGTTCAAATGAAAGTACCTACCTTAAAAATGTTATGGCTATTTTACAGAATACATAATCATGGGTACCTACGACTTCTGTAGGAATCTAACTAAACAGGTATTGTAATAGTATACAGGCGCTTAATATTTAACGTGCCCCATATTTAACCATCTTTAATCTTACCTACCACCCAGTATATATAGTTCCCCTCAGTCTCCGTGTTGGTACTACACCAAGCACACTTATTCAACTATTAGTCCCTGACAGAGTTGCCAGTGCCAACATTTATTGTCAGTGGGTGCAGGGGTCGGAAGACAATACAATTGCTCTTTCTCGGCTGGTCTGTTCCGTCTATAGTGGTCAAACAATACGAATTTATTGGTTTTGTGGGGCTCATTGTGTTATGATTCACTGTTAAACTCCCGGTTGTTAACACCTTTAACTATCTGAACTGTGCCAGTTGGACCTACATATAAATATCCGGTTATGTTATTTAGAAACCATTTTGAGTTATTTGGTAGATTACATTATCTGAGGCTTGAAGCTAATGTTCAATAAATCATCAAGTCAAAATAAAGCCACGTTCTTATTCGCTCTTAGTTCCAATAACATACAAAACTAGATATGTTTATACTTCCATATTTAATATCTTTTCAGCATGATTAGAGACTAGCGACGTTGTTGACACGTCTATAAGACGTCCTCTTATGTCAGCCGGGCGTTCAAACTTTGTGGTTGTGAACGCGCGTCTACAGCTACGAATGCGAAAGTTTACTTGTTACCCCGCGTCGGCAATAGTCGGACGAGTTTACATACAATAGAAATATTGTAAAAACTTTCGTACCAAAACTAGTCAACAGTTTTGCCAGGACGTCGTATATCTGAATTTCACTAGCGAACGTTTTTATTTAGTTCGTGTTTACCACGTGAACTTTGAAATTTTACACAGAAGAGTTCAATTTGTTTGATGTTATTTAACTGATAATTTAGTGGCATTAACTTAGTAAGATTTGAACACTTCTGTTACCGCATAGTTTTGTCTCTAGGTGTAGCCAAAGCGCTAATAGGACCCAATAGAGGAACAGTAGACGAAAGGTCTACAGCGTGTGGCAATGGGTATCATATCCAAATTATTTTCCAATATACCGATGACAGTATTGTAGCCGTAAAGACAAACAATAGCGCTTCATTGTAATAACACAATTCGCTTTTCAGCATCGAATGCCCGTTGTATCGAGTTGTCGGACTGCGCATGCAGCTAACGAATGCACAGCTGCATGATGCAACCGACAGGGAAGCAACAAATCCTCTTAGGCACGGTCACTGGCGACGCCTATCGGCCCAGTCGCCGACGCAAACAAGTCTAATGGATTTTTCATGTCGATTGAACACGGCATAGGTATAAATGCGTGGAAGATAATCGAATATTGGAAAAACACAATGTTGCTCTACGAAGTGCGGATCAGCTTCCCGTTATAGGAATTATTAATTTAAAGAGTTATATTTATGTTGTAAAACATGAGTACTTGTATAGGTGTACCTAAATTAGAAAGTAGCTACAGGTTTTGCCATTTAAGTATGGCGTACAATTTTTTTTTGTCTAAAACTTATGTTAGTATGTTATTTTACAGTTATTTAAAAATCCTGGAATAACATTTGGCAAAAATATTTTTTTAAGTTGTAGTTTAAATAGTCCAGTCGGGATCTTATTATATTACATTTTGTGTTTATTTGTATATTTGGTTATTTAGTCAATTAATTTAGTACTTAGTGTAAGTAGTTAGTTGTGTTTTATATTTTATAGGTACAGGCATTTTAATGTATATGAAATAAACATGATAAAAAGGTTGTGTTTTAAGTTCAATGTTCAATAAGCTCGCTCACCTATAACTACAAGTCAAGCGTGATTTTCCAAGCTGTCTTCGGACCATTAATAATCATTAAGTGTGATATCGCCGGGGCGCATTGTGGCCGCTACGTCAGCGAACATAGCAAATTATGACATTAATTTTATAATTATTATTGTGTAGGGCACAATAGGAGGGCGCACAAAAACACGTAAGATCCCTTTCATTGTTCACGATGGAAACAATGATTGTTCCAAAGTGGGAAAATGACTCAGGAAATACTATCCCTCCTGCCCTTCTTATATAGGTAACTAAATTACTATCTATACTTATAATAAATCTGTAGAAGTGAAAATTCTGTACATTGAAGATATCAAAAAAAAAAATGGCAGGGGGTGTTACTAGACCGACACCGAACCCAAAAATTTGATAAAAATTTTTTTTGTCTGTCTGTCTGTCTGTTTGTTCAGGCATCACGCAAAAACTACCGGTTCGATTACGATGAAACTTGGTATAATTATTCTTTAATATCCTGGGCACCACACTGGGTACTTTTTATCCCGGAAAAGTACCCTATCCTACGATTGGGGGGTGTCAAAGTTTGTATGGAAGAATTTTAACGCGCTGTCCGATTAACTCGAAACTCAATATTTATACTTAAACCCAAAAATTAAGAATAACGTGTATCAGGATTTTTCGAAATTCAACCCCTAAGGGGGTAAAATAAGGGATGAAAGTTTGTATGAAAAATCTTATTCCTTGAGGTAATAAACATGAAACTTCGCACGAATAGTTATCTAAATAAATTATAAAGTTTGTAGTTTTTTGTTTTTCTAAATTACCCCCTAAAAGGTTGGGGGGTGTCAATGTTTGTATGGAAGAATTTTAACGCGCTGTCCGATTAACTCGAAACTCAATATTTATACTTGAAACCCATTGGGATGTATGGGGTAATTTCCGACACTCACGCGGGCGAAGCCGCGGGCAGCAGCTAGTTTATAATAAATTGTTTTTGTTACTTGATTCAGTGATTGGTAAATTATATGTTTTAAAAATGAAAGTCATTTGTTGTTTACTTCAAGTTCAAAATTATATAAAATCTTGATACTTAATATTTTTTAAGAGATTCTGTCACCATACCCACCATATTTTCAATTATTCGACCCTGGAAGAAGAGTAAAAATAACACCTCCGAACTAAGTATTTATAAACCATTTAAGAGTAAAGAAGGGGGTGTTCTTTATTGCTAAGTCAACGACTCTAATAATAATTGTATTTGGATCTTGAGACTGCATCTTAATTCTTATTCCCTTTATTATATTTGAATACTATAAATATATATAGGTATTGTATAATAATGTTATATTCATAACATTTTTAAATAAAAAAAAAAAAAAAAAAACAAAATGTGGTCCATCGGCATCAGGACCTGGGTCCAAGCTGCGGGTGGTCAGGGCTCTATAGAGAGGAAGCTCCTCACTATGCGTGCCGTGTCCAGGAGTACTGCTTTCTGAATCAAGCCCTTGACCCAGCCGCGCAATGAGAGCCTCCTGAGGTGTTGGTCGAGACACTCCGCTACATACAATGATTGCAAAGTCCCACATATCGACATCCTCGTATGCTAAGTCGAAATACTTGTTTTTTTTATCTTTCTCAACTTTCACGAGATTATCGTCATGAGGGACATCGACATCAACAATCATGGCACGGCGGTCTCGTCGATCTATCACCACAATATCAGGCTTATTGGCTTATTCCTGTCAGTGATGATAGATTCTTACTATTATAAATGTCTTTGACATATCTCAGGACCCTTGGGTCCGGCCTTATGAAGGCGTACGAGGGGCCGAAGCCAAGTAGCAGAGGCCCCTTAGACAATTTTAAGTGTTAAGGCACCTACCGACATCCCTGTATGCACTATGTAAATGCACCCAAGGACAATGCCCGGTTGGTGCAGGACTATTACAAAATATGGACACAAAATATTTTGGGCAATGGGTTTTGGTGGCTATAGTGGATTGGTAACCTAGAGCTATGGAAGGAATATGTCATACCCGATCAATGTTAAAATGGATAAAATGGCAAAGGGGGACTTGCACACTGAATAATGGGCCCCCGAAAACGGTCGCTTCACATAGTGACGTAGTGACAAGGGGGCAACACTTCCTGAGGTGCTTGAGGAGTTAAGCGATATTCCATGGCTATCAGGACAATCTTGGAGGTACTGTCAAGATCCCTACTGCATACGGCATCTTACTGGAATACTTCTTTCCTCCGACCACGTGTGCTCTTGCGAATCTCCACTCAAACCGGTCAATTGAGGCAAGAAAGAGATGGTAGCTCTGGTCCTCATCAGTGTTCACTCCAGCCGGCCAATAAAAGCAAGCCAGAGCTGAGGAACAAGACTTCTTCCAGGACATAGGGGCCGTGGGATCGCTACTGCCCAACAGCTCGACACTAGCTGCCCTACCGTACGAATTGATGTATCTCACTTGGTCTGGCTCCTCACCCTGAACTGTTTCAGCGAAGTAAATTTTACCTAGAGTTCCAAGGACTTAGTGTAAGTTTGCAAGCGAGTAAACGTAACTATCGCGTCTGCGTTAAGATTTTTATTCTCAGCCTTATATTCTAAGCATTATGATCTATCAGTCAATTTTTACTTTTCCGGACCGTGCAAGCCCCAGCATCACGAAGTCAACGTAGAGATACGGCGGTGGAGTTGTTATTATTATTATTTATTTAAAGGCTTCAGCCAATAATCGTAGCAGTTTTGTGTGGTAAAAGTACCTAGGTACTTCTCTTCTACACTTCTCTTTAAAGTAACCTGTTAAGTGAATAACTTTTCCACAAATAATCTGGACAAATCTTTCAGTAAACCACTACACGTTAACCTTTCTGATATTTCCCACCGTGTCAGACAGAATACTTAATAAGTTATCTTTAGGCTGAGTTGCACCGTGTATTTAGCTAGTTGCTTACTCATTCATGGTTCGAAAAGTTTCCGCCTCATGATTACCGTTTGTGCTACCAGTAGCGTAACACCTTTAACTCGTTAATTGCTGGCTTTGGATAACTGCGCGTTAACTATGTGCCTTAGCTGTGTGATTTAGTTGGGGTGGAGTTAGCGGTACCTAATATAAGAGAAGTTGGCTAGCGAGGCGTCCACTGGCGCACAGGCAGCAGCGCCATGTTCACAGGAACGCTGCCCGTGGTTCTGTGTTTGATTGTTGTTGCTTATGGCGGTAAAGAAAAACCTGTAAGTTTGTGATGATTATAATAATATCAAAATGTATCAGTGTGTTAGTTGATTGGGCTTATTGGTCACATTGACATGAAATAAGTAGCTCTTCTTGTTATTTCTAAATATTAATGTTCATCTTCTAAACTTGAACATGTGATGTGACTTTAACTTTTGACCCTTGTCTGCTGTCAAATGATAACATCGTCAGAGACATCATCACTGTCTCGCCTGACTCAATCAAAACATAAGTTTAATTGACAGTTGCTGATCTTGGTTTTTGCTACATCAATTATTACGATGAGTAAAAATGAAAAATATTTAAAGAAAAAAAAGTATAGGTACCAATATTCAGCGTAAACGCCAAATGTTTGCCTTATAAAATAGTCTACAAAACACACCAAGAATCACATTGACGTATAGTTATCTAAAAAGTAGTGCATTTGTCACTTGCAAATATAAGTTTATGAAGAGTTTGCGGAGGCGCGGTGTGTCGGTGTGATGGATGGGTGACGGCTCGGCTCGCGACACTATTGCTCAACGTCGCCGCGCGAATACGTAATGTATCGTCTGCGCCGCCGCCGCGCCGCTAGCCGCCCGGAGAGCATCTCCAATGATACACGATGTATTCACTCCTGAAAACAGGTTTAAAAAACAACTGAAAACGTCCCCAATAAAAAACGACTGTGCACTAACATGGCTATTGTAAGACTGTCCAATAACACATCTCTAAATTACCGTGGCGTTTTCAGGAGTCTAACCGGGTTGCTTAAGGATTACCATATTATTTATTACCATTTGATGACTATTTAATGTGCCGAATCTCTTGTTCACAAACTAAACTAAATTTAACTTCAGTGCATTTTTTTCTTTGTATTTCATTAAGAAGAAGACAGAAGATAAATTTTAGTTTAGTCCTGTCAAATTAATCAGCGCCTGTCACTACTCCTTATAAGTTTAGACGTGATTAAAAACTTGCCTACTAAAATTAAGTCAATTTACGTCTGGCGCTGATTAATTTGACAGGACTAAACTAAAATTTATCTTCTGTCCTTTTCTTAATGAAATAGAAAAAAAAGATGCACTGAAATTAAATTTAGTTTAGTTTGTGAACAAGGGAATCGGCACCAATATCTCAGGAACTAATATTTAAACTAGGTATTCAATTTTTTGACACAAACTTATCATAGCTCTAAAATGTGCTCTATTTAAATTGAGAAAACACCGAAAGGCCACAATGGAGACAGTCCCTCACCATTTAAATTAATATTTAACATTATGATACAAGTTGATGCGCATTGGGTTGGTCCCGGGGGAACCGCGACTTAATATTTTCTTTGAGAATGTTATCTCATTTTTAATATTGAAACGACTTATTTCCCCCTCTTGTTCACAAAGGTAGTCGTGTAGATCAAGAGACCGGGGTGTCTCAGTGGTTCGCCCACTACACAGAAAATGATTTAATAAGGAAATCTCGGGAACTTTGTGGTTCTAATGTGTGGCAAGTTTGTGGTGGTACCTATTTGAGTAGTTTAAGGCATCGCTTGGGGGATGCAAGATGGTCGGATTTGCTCTTTTGTTGCCGACAGTAACTTTGCTTTGGCAATTAGAAAGACCAATTAAATTGAGAACAAATCAGTATGTTGCGTGAATTGGAATTCACCACTTTGTTTTATAAATGTGTCAAATTCAGCATCCAAAGTATATTGAAAACATCTAAGTACACTATATTTCCATTATTTTCATTTCAGGTTTTCAGTGACGAAATCAAAGAAATAATACAAACAGTTCACGACGAGTGTGTCGGTAAAACCGGGGTGGCAGAGGGTGAGCGTTCAAAAGAAAAATTTCTTCCTCCTTTGTTCTATGTTAGCATGCGAATGACGCCGAGCAATCGGCGCGGCTAAGCTACAGCCTTAGCAAGCGCTCACAGAAGACATCATCAGTATTTATCGATTAAACAAAATAATATTCTAAACTATTTGAATAATGATCATACCAAGTTTTGCAGAAACTTTTACGTTTACCTGGCCACAATATCTCGAGTTCATCTCCCCACTAGCATTGTTTTCAAATACAATGTCTCATGTTTGCGTACATTAAAGAGTCTTTATTCTTACTTGCCCCCAGAGGATATAACGAATTGCGAAAACGGCATATTTAAGGAGGACCCGAAATTGAAGTGCTATATGTTTTGCCTGCTGGAGGAAGCGAGCCTCGTGAGTTATCTGCCTTTTGTTTGTTTCTCTCTTCACCCTGTCGTGTACGAAATTAGATACAAACAGACATTTAATTTATTTTTAATTCAATTTGTTTATCTTGTATTTTAACGTGTACGCAATGCCACCTTGACTTTTGACTTACGTAACAACTAGCAATGTTTGTTAATAGATTTTTATACATTAATAGAGACACGTACTACTTTGTTCTATTATTTTGATTGTACTGTGTCGATTTAAATATTATTTGTTAATGTGCAGGTAGACGATGATGGCACTGTGGACTATGACATGCTGGTCAGTTTGATACCAGACGACTACTACGACAGAACATCCAAAATGATATTTTCGTGTAAACATCTCGGTGAGTGGTAAATGTTTAAGGTATTTTTTTACCTTTTCAAAATACGTGAGTTACTTTCTAATATTTCTTTCTATACAAAAGTGCTCCGCGCGGGCACCCGCGCGGAGCACTTTTGTATAGAACCGCGCGGGCGTCCGCTTAACGCAGTTTCGGCCCTTATAAGGTGTAAGATTTAATGTAATTATCTAGCAGTATGACCATTAATTTAATTAGTCTATCTTCCTAGCCTTTTCCCTAAGTTGGGGTTGGCTTCCCGTCTAACCGGAAGCAGCTGAATACCAGTATGTATTTCACTTGGAGCGACTGCCTATCTGACCTCCATAACCCAGTAACTGATTTCAATAATACCTATAATTAGTAACACTACACACTAAATCTTCGTTCTAGTATTTATAGAACTTATCCTTTCGTCCGAATTAATAAAGCAACATTTAATTAACAAGTTTGGTGTGACTTGCTAATGGCCTAAATCATTATAATGAATACCTATTTGCTCATGGTTTACAAAAACATCAGTAACACTTTTTTCTCCTAATGCGGGAATCATGAGAGGGTCACTACCCTTTCATGATTCCCGATTAGACATTAAAAATGTTAGAATGTAAATCAATCTCAACACAAATAAGCAGCCATTTAATTTTGGTTGAAGTTCGTCGAAATTTGTCTCGACTTTAGCCAATAGCATTTTACTATGTTATAATTGGGCTACAGAATAATAATTGTGTTTTTAGATACTCCGGCCTCCGGAGATAAATGCCAGAGAGCATTTGAAGTACACAAATGCTCATATGGAAAGGATCCAGATGTAAGTATAACTACCTAGTTATTGTGAATTAGATTCGTATCTTCTCTGACTAATTCAAATACCTACTTAACTAATTCAAAATACTTAGGTCCCTTGTCTGCGTCAGACAAAGTCTTATTATATTAAAAAACAATGAAAGACAAAGATCTAGATTTCTATGATCTAAACTAATTATATTTCTTCTAGAACGTGTGGTTGTATTAAATTGTAATGTATGATAATATGTTTTAAAGTGAGTTGTAAGAAAGATCTTCATAAAAAATTCTTCATGTATTGTTTAATATTACAAATGGTTAAATCAGTTAAATCCATGGTAATAAATCTCAAGACATATCTACCACAGCTACAGTTTATGAAGGTGACTTAGTTTTCACAATAATAAGGTGTAATAACGTGAATTCATTTTCAGTTATACTTCTTATTCTGAGGCGTGAGCGAGCAACTGGCGGGCGGAGATGATTGTGTTTCTACTAATAAAATAAACTAACTTTATTGTCATGTCGCTTTATTTATTTCTTATTTTTCTCTTTTAGCTGTTTCTACAATTTATTATGATGTTGTTACTTTACTTACTTCTTGTTTTAGACGTGATAATTGTTTAAGATTTAACTTATGTTAGCATTGGTGCATACCTACATCTGAATTTCACATCCAATCTGTGGTCGAAACATTCAGAAGTCTGTTAGTAAGCTGACATATTGCGACGGCGAACAGTTTTGTGTGTTTTTATCCCTTCTTCGTCCAGACGTATAGTGAAAATACTTCAGTTTTATAAACACAATTAATGACTGTAACTTTGTAATAATTATAATAATTAATCAAGTGTATACTTTGTAATAATTAATCAAGTGTATACTTTTTCTTTTCGAGTAGATGGCATGAGTATTATAGCCCTGTAGGTGTTCACGTTACTGCAGTCATAAAAGTGTATGTTTGTTTGACTTTTTTTGTCTTTACGGTAATAAATTATACTGATATCTACTCTCCAATGGGAAGAAAATATTTAGACACGCAATTGTAAATAAAGACGTAATTTTCCGCTAGCCGCGGGCCCTCAGCCCGTCTATTTTTTTTATGAAATCTCGTTCAAATTTATTCAGATCTTGAAAGAAGTATAATGCTAAGGAATTAATTTGCTTCACGAGAAATAATTTGCTCGCGGAAAAATAAATGAGTTGGAATCTTGTAAAACGTGTAATTGTGATCTTTAGTTACCCTCCCAAGATTAAATTTAGAAGAACTCGCGTACAAAGCAGTTCTCGCTACCGCATGCCCCACTTAACTTTTTGTTATTAATATTGCGTTTTTGTGAATACAAAGGCAGGCGTAATACAGTTAAAATACAAATAAATGTAAAGGTTAAGAATTTCATTAGGTTATTGTGGCTTTTCACTTTTATGAAATGATCTCGTAAGTACATGAGTATTGTGATTTTATTGCCTATTAGCTGTTGCCCGCAACTTCGTCTGCGTGTATTTTTTATTTAATACAAATATCCAGGATGAAAGTGGTCTATGTCCTTCTCTAGTTCCCAGACTATATCTAGGTAGCCTAAATCATACTTAACGCTCGATTCAGTGGTTTAGGCGTGAAAAGGTCACAGATAAGAATACAGAGTTAGTTTTGCATTTATAATATTAGCATGGGTAACAACCGTATAGTATAATAGAATAATACAATCATGGGTTTGTTCATGTCACAAAATAAATATAATAAATTACATTCCTTCGCAATGTTTTCAATTCCATTTAGTACTTTTATGGTGACAATGGAATCGGAAGCAGAAAGTAAACTTGCAAACCCCAATTACAATAGAAGAGCAGGTTATTTAACAGCAAAACGACATTCAAAAGACGGAAAAACCGAGGGTCGGAACATCTGCACATAAAGAGGCAATTTGGAGATTGCCGGGGGCGCACAACCACCACGGAGAATTGTGCTCAAATGTATTCAAAATTAAAAAATGAAGAAAATATTGCAAGGAAATTCATAGCGGTAAAATAAACAGGAGTGGCTTGTTACTGTGGACCGCGTAGGGAGCGCGCCACGCCAACTTAACGCCGTACAAAGACGAACTCTTCACCTTCAACCTCACTTTACAACTACTGCAGGTGCTGTCTGAACCGCGAGCGCTTTAAAGAGTTTTCAAGCTTATGAGTTTCGAACTCCTTCTTACAATTGTGTGAAACAAAATAGTACTAATTTGAAATGAGAAAATTGATTGCGCCAACTACCTGCAAGGTGGGTGCAGGCGGCCAGTCGGCGAAGGCAGCGGATATCGCAATTTGGCGCTGAGCCGCAGTAATGACGGCCTAGCTGGACGTTGCGGTCGCGTACGTGCACTGGCTACACCAAATAGCTACAATCTACTGAAATTCTGTTCAACTTATTTATAGAAATCATTCAGCAAATGTCTAATAAAATGTGTTGCTCACAAACGTTCAGTTAGTGCGTGCACTATTTAACTTCAGATTTGACATTAATATTAACAAACTTGGGGCCAATTAGAAGACAGTCAACATATTCTATCTGAAAATAAAAACCTATTAACATTGTTTATTTGGTACAAGCCTGGTACTTTATAAAATGCCAATTTATGAACATGTTAATATAATCAAACATACGAATAATTAAACTAGAGTTCACATTATTTTTCAAGACACAGAATTCTGAAAATAAAATATTGTTTGTAGAATGCTGTAATTTATTTCTTTTAACTAGTTTTCAAATTGAATCAAAATACAAACATTAATTGAACGAGTTAGTAAGAAGTTACTGCTGTGCTACGAAGTGCTACGAGCTCGCTACGAGTGTACTACGCCGGACGAATGCACACGTAGACGGCGCGCGGCGTAGAGAGGTAGCCGTAGCCGATAGACTCCTACTAATACGAGCGGAGCCGAACGCTGGACTTACCCCCAAATTATTCCGTTCCCTATTCAGAATATTAATAGCCCGACCATAATGGCATTGTGATTTGATAATCACAATCACAAACAGTGGAGACGTCCAAACAAACAATAGATTCGAATACATAATGTTTGGTTTATTCGCCGTAGATGACCGTTTCAATGTGTTATTTGATATTTCATTGGACATAATTATCCGTTTGGATTTTAGGGCCAGTCAAGATTTGATGTATGGAAAGTAAGATATCCGTGTGTCTTCGTGTGATTAAAGCGACTTTCTGAGGTATCTGGGGTTTTAGGTAAAACCTAAAACCCCAGAGCATGATTACATAGTAAACGACTACTATACATATCTTTGTCCCTTAAAATCAGAATAAGGTATGAAAACAAATTATTACATGTTGTTATAAAAAAGTTATCGCTATATACTGAATTAATTGATGTGAGTCAGGAACGTTAGTGAAACAAGCCAATTATCCAAATAAATTGAGTTAGCCGGTCGCGCCCCCGGCATAGTTCGCTCAAAGGAAGCGCGTTGTGCTCCTTCGCAAAGGTGTTTGTTTCGGAGGCGCGCCGCAAAATGAATATTGATGACTTCATGGTGGCCGGAGATGATTTGCTGAAAAATTAGCTTCTTTTCATCGTTTTATTGCCCTGCATCGTTCGGAAGCGCGCTGATGAAGACTAATATAACCTTTAATTTTGCTTAGTAACGATCACGTAGATTTATTTGGGGTCCTTAAAATTGTGGATTGTGATGGCTTCGATTATTCTTCGTATAAGTTCAGTGCTTAATTTTACGGCGTAATTTTGACAGATTATAATAATTACAAGTATAAAATATACGAATGATAATCTCTAATTTACTACCTACGAAATTACAGACTTCTTTATCGTTCTGCCACCGTGTTTGGGCGTTGATTAGTGTGAACATAAATATGCAGTTGTGTTTACCGTAGCGGTCACATCATAGACGCGTGTCATCTTGCTCGCCATGACCAGAAGATACAATTTATATGCAAATTCAGCGCAAGATACAAGCCACTGATGTCAGTGGGTGCCGCCACTGTCGCCCCGCGCCCGTCGCCTTCTGTGATAGCCTTTAAAATTACTTTTGCACACAGAATATTCATGTTGTATTGGTAATACCTACACATGGTATTAAAATATAATATTGTTACGCGGTCGGGGAAAGACTTTATTATGTTTGGATCCCAAAGGTTTAATTTTCAAATGTGATGATGTATATTTTTTTAAACATAGTCACATTTTAAATCGTGATAAATAGAGAAGGTGCTTCGTGAATCTAATATGCTATTTAATGGCGATTTTAAGCCGAATATCTTTTTGTAATGTCCTTTTTTCCTGAGACTTACCTACTTATCATAGGCTGACCTGAGACTTACCTAGGTATGCAATACTTATGTTTCGAACTGTTGATAACGAGAATATTATACGCAAATTACATTTCTACTGTGTTTGTTATGAATGGATTCTCCATTTGTTTTCTTCAACGACTAAAGGAAAATATAATAAAAGGAAACAGTAAATTATATTTGCCTTGCGGGCGAGCCTGTTTTATGAACCAAATTAAAAACCTACTCGCAGGTATATTGCTTCTTTAAACATTCTTTGCAAAGATAGTTTATTTTTCTTTTGTTTTAGCTTGTTTTTCTTAAACGTTCGTAGTTAACAATGAAGGTCAAGTAAGTGTTGACAGGCCGGTGCCTCCAGTTACAGTGATTGCATCTTCATTCCGAAGCTACCCTGCTCGAATAATGCTGGACGAAATTAACGAATTAGTAAATTAAATCAGATATGGCATAAAACGATTCGCAAGTCCTAAGATTAGTTTGGGTTTAAGAGTTTCTAGAGGCTCGCTTGAACTTGCCAGTAATATCCTTTTAACGACACAATTTTATCTTATCTCCTACTAATACCTCCTGTATTGGTACCTTATCACAAAGTAAAGTAAAAAAAGTCATTGTATTTTCACCTTCTTTTTTTCTCCAGTGGCTACGACGACTAAACCCGTTTGTGTCGAGCAGTTAATTACTTTGTTCCCGATCTTATCAGTGAGTTTCAGATTCAATTTACTGCGCTCCGTAGCTGGTAAGTTTCGAATTTCAGGACAAAAATTCCTAACTGAATTATAGAGCATCCCAAAAACTATCCAGGCGATCATGTTACAAAGTAACCAAATGCCTCCTCCTGCCCAAACTGTGTTCAAGTTTCTTTATTCCAGTGTGCAGGCGCGTCGGCGACCGCTGGCTAAGCCAATTAGTGTCCACTTGGGTAAACACCGGCTCGTTAGAGGACTTGTGTGTTTTATTCAATTCAATTTGCCAGTTCCACCGCCACTTATTGATAGGACATACTTTTCTTTGTGCGCTGTTAATTTGCTCTGGCTTCGTGCTCGCAACAATGGTCAAATATTAACCGATTGTGATTTTGCTTTGATCTAGGATTTTTTGCCGGTTTTTTTGTCTTGTATGTGTTCGTTTCGTATTGAATTTGAATGGAGTGCTATATTGCTTGATAACTCTTTTTTGTGGCAAACTTAGGTATAGTCGACCTCATAATTCCTTTACCATCCTAAGGTTGAATGTCACTTGCATGCACGTCATAAAGGTCAAGGCTTATTTATACTTTAAAACCAAGGTTAGGTAGGTTAGGTATAGTTTCTACCTTACTTGAATTTCAATTAGCCGGGAGTTTTTCTTTCAAAAACGGTAAGGTAACTACGAAGTCGAGTATACAATCGATGTGTCTAAGTATTTTTGCTCTAGAACTAGTTTATTATCTACTTCTTCTTATAAAGAGTCAATGGTAAATAACTTCTGAAATATATTTTCATTCATAAAAATAGAACATCCATTCAATTACAACTCCATTCATTTCCATCTGATTATTTCCCGTGTCTGCTGAATATCATCGGTATATATATCGGATGTGTGCCAACCAGTTCGGCGATGGGCACATCGAAGGATGTCGCGGCTCTCGGTAATCTAGTCCGTGACTTGCAAGTGGAATGCGTGGTTTTATTACCTCCCTGCGGTGTGAGGGTGGGGGGGAGGTGCTCCCCTCGTCGTTAGTTGTGCCGCATTGTGCCGGTTATTGCCGCCCGCGACGAACCTCGCAGACAACCCGACGAAACCTCGAATAACCCGAAACTGTATCTCGATAACAGTTAAATTATACTATTTTATTTTGTTGCTCGAGGTATTTTGTTTGTATAAAATATTGCATGTCTTGTTGACGGTCTCTCATATTCTATGTAGATGATAGGAAGACGGAAGGCAAGAATGGCACGACTGACGGCGACGGCGGATAGCATGCATTTCTAAACAGCAGTCTGCTAAAAATGTTAGGAGTGTTTAATAAAAAAAACTCAGGATGATATTTCAGATAAATAAATCCTCCATCATATCTCAGCGTAGAACCTCTTTACCTTATCTAGTTACCACAGATAGCACTTTTTTCATAATTCCCGCTGTGGCTTAGCACACCGTGGGTTACGTTCATTGAGTAGAAAATTATATGCAAAATCACGACGGAAGTCAAGGCTTGACGGAAAGGTTCAGCGGCGAATAATTAATATTGAAGCTTTGTAAAGTTTTTTTCATAATAACGAAGCATATTTCCCTCAAAACAGATTATCCCAATTTAACGTAGCAACATTGTAGTAGGGGATTAATTTGGACCACGGCTATGCGCAATCCAAAGCCATTTTAAAAACATGGCGCGTCCATAATGATGGCTTGATGAGAGCCGCGTCAGTGTGCTGCACTCCCGGCCTCCCACTCCCAGCTCCAAGCCCTTTCCTGTACATAGCCTTGTAGATATTTCCGTGATCGCTGAAATGAACTCGTTCTAAAACTTTTTGGGTGTCTGAAAAGGTCATTTCGATTTTCTACGCCTCGAAACATAAAAAAATATACGATGTTTCATTGTAAGGTTCAAAATTATCTCAACATATGAGACTGTTATAAACAAATGTTTTTTTTAATGTATTATCTACCTAATAAAAATGTTAAATTCACTCACAGACAACGCATAGCCCAAACTGCTGGGTCTAGAATTGATTCAATGTACAAGACTTCCATTTATAACGAAGGTGAGGCACTAAGGAAGTATTTTGTTGAATTAATTTTCTAAAAAGGTTTTATGTTTTAGAGTTTGAATCGAAGTTCGTCCTTTATGAAGTTAGACACGTGGAAGTGACTTCTGTTTGTAAAAGTTAGTTACTTACATCATCGTTTTTTGGAAACTCATCACTTGAGCAGTTGCCGATGGGTAATCATGTCGGGTACACGGTTTGTATTGTATAAACCTTCATAAATACTGTACATACACAAATTATGATATAGTGTTCACTGAAAGAATACTTCGGAAATAGTGAAAATTATTAATAAGAAAAACACTGCAAGGAAGTGTTCCAGCAAAGAAGTAGAAGAAGAGAGAAGAGCTCATTTCTTTGCTTGAAAACTTACCTAGACTATTATCAAAACAACTCTCACGTACAAGTAGCTCCTAACTGCTAGCAGCAATTTTCAACTTAATCATATTAATAGCTTTTATACGAGGGGCTGTTTGCTTAGGGAGCGACACGAGAGCATATTCTGAAGTTGTAGGTACTTGTAGTAAACTACATGTTAACATGTTTGTGAGTGGAAATTAGAGAGCAAACTGCGGGACACTTACTAGTTCAGTGATAGACACAAAACGGCCGGCTGGAGATGGGAACGTCCTAACAAGTGAACTATCCTAAGTCTGCAGCAAATAACAATGTATTGCATGAACAAGTTGTTGATCATTTTAATTTTTAACCGACTTCCAAAAAGCAGGAGGTTCTATGTTCGTAGTGGATGAATGTTCTTTTTTTTTTTAGTTATGTCCCTCGATATTTTCGTCAATTACAACGGATTTTGAAAATTCTTTTTTCATTTGGTAGAAGAAGGTTGGAAGGTGGTCCCATATAAATTGTATTAACTTTGCTTGGGTAGTTTTTGAGTTAGCTTCAATAATATGTATTTTCCCACTTAGCCTATGTGGATGATGTTCTAATAACTTCCTGTCACTGTTATTTACATAGCAGGTCGTGATATTCGAATTTGTACCACTACTAAAAAGTAAAAAAAAGTACACTGTCCCATCATTACCTAACACTGTAATATGAAAATATTGTTAAGCCCGTTATTTTTAAAAGCGTCAGTGTGGAGTTTCTTGCCGATTTATCTCCATAGGAAACGACCAATTGGAACCGTGCGCCTAGCTTCTGACGTTTTATAAGTGCCCATGTAGGTTTCTATATAAAATAAGTAATTGGAAATTGAACAAAAAACTTTTCCGACAATATGTACTCTCACTAAGCTGCATAGCGAGATGTACAAATTGTATAATTTCAGACGACGTAGTTGTAAGATTTTCGTGAATTTGTTTTCTGTTTTCTCTTGTGCATAAGTTACAAAAAAATAAATTTAACAATTGGGTATGAAACTTCTAAGAAATAAATCAGTTTAAACTTTTTTATTTTACTTTTCTGTAGTAAAATAAAAATATTGCATATAACAGAAAACACCATTTGCCTACAATTGAAAAATGTCAATATCACAACAAACGCCCACAACATCTGATTGCTAAAAAACATTATTTTAGTTTTCCCACAAAAAATGTACACATACAACATGGTACAAGTTGAGCGGAGTTTTTCGAAACTTTCCTTCTTTACTTATTTTGAGGACGGTCGGAGCGAGCGTCGAACTCCCTAACTCGTGTTATTGAATTTAATGTACCCTCCCCGTACCTAGCTCTATTCAGTGTCGATAAAATCACTTGGACCTGTTAGACATTCCAGTGTGTGTTGATGCCGTACTGTTGTACTGCCGCACATGTACCGGTGTGTGTCTGCCAACTAAGTGCCTTGAATTAGTGTTGCTCGAACGAATGAAAGAAAAGTCTGTTTGCTTTATTCCAAAGAGTTCCTTTTGATGTCTTGTGTTTACAAAATACACGTAAATGATAAAATGACACACGAACTAGACGAGCCTGCGCGGCGTGTAATTTTTTCCCTCGGTTCACCGCAAAAGGTTTCTTTAAGCTAACATTTGCATTTGGCCTCGCCTTCGGTTTGAGTGTTCGGAACCGAGACGCACTTTAATCACAGAGAACAGGTGGGAACAGCCGACGAGCAATTTTAAATATTGGAATTTCTTATCAAATCCAGTTTTTTCCCGCAAATAGTACAAAAAATATTTGTTTCGTTCGGGCAATTTCGCGGAAGATTCGTTTGTGAACTTTTTCAAACGGATTCAAGATTAATCTTGGTTTATCCTGCTGGTTTATAGAATTAGCAATTTGTATGTAACAAATAATTCGTTCATCGGGCTTATTTTAGGAAGATACTTAACTTTTTAAATTTTTCACTAGCTATGCCCGCGGGTCCATTCTCGTGGAAGTCGAAATCCAACAATGGGAAACTAATTTTAAATATGTATACCTAGGTACTGTTTTATACCTACTTTAATGCACTTTACTTTTTTGTAAGATCTATAATATTCTGTTCTGAATCTGACTGAACTGGTGTTAAGTTGAATGAGTGTCGTACAGATGAATGTTTGGCAGCTTCCATTTCCATTTTCCAAAATTAGATAAGTCATGTAATAGAATGATTCAGTATGAAATACTATTTCATTTCCTTCAATATCCCCTTCTCTGAATGATTTTAGTTACCTTCGGTAAATGGTCGTCGATATAATCTAAAGATCACTGTATACCACCCGACAGGGCATCGAACACTCTGTGAATGCTTGCACGTATTCAATTTTCTCGACAATATTTCACTCTGTTGGCGTTGTTCGTTACTTGCGAGGTCTCCACAAGAATGCCTCAAAACATATTTATCTAAGTAAACTCAATTACCTAGCTAGACCTAAATGTCAAATGTAGTGAACATAAAAAATTAAAAGAAATTTCGATAATTTTTTTGAAAATGTCAGCAGTGTTTGTTCGTATCAATATCCGGATTAGGTCGAATCAAATTTGGTTTGTAGGATCAGGATTTATGCAACGCTCTCAATTTCCTGCGACGACAGCGGAACATCCGGCATGCAGCGCACCTCTCGCCCCCGGCCGCCCCCGCCGGCGCCCACCATCGCCGCAGCCGCCACCGGGCAGAGCGTAAAATGGAGCGCGGGCATTTGCATAGCGGCACTCGAGCCGAGCGGACCGGCAAATTGTTGTCGCATCAATGACTCGATCAATACGCTATATCTATCTTCGCCTGCTGTTTTGTCGTATTGACCAAAATTGCATCGGAATACTCTGAAAGGATTATGAAACGTCAAATATTTTAAAGACAATGAAAAGCATAGAAGCAAACTAACAAAGCTGAATAATCTCGGTTCTGAAAATTTAATAGTAAAAGAGAAACTGATTACATTATTTATTTATTTGGAATATCACATGGAAAGCAAACAGCTTTACATAAATACAATAAAAATACGGAATAAGAAACATGAAGCCATAGGTTTTCACGGCTAGCCATACAGTAAAACAGTAAGAGATCTGATACCCGACAAGTCATCTAGAAAATAAGCGCCAATTGTCAAATCGGTACCGCCAAGCATACGGAATAAACTATAATAAGTTATTATTAATTTCAATACAATTCAATTTTACATGGAGCAAGCGTATCTAAATCTACCCCTTGGTAAGACTGAAACGCTGACTTTCGGGCTTCTGACCAGTGGCGCACTAAGCCTGTCGGGGGCCCGGCAAAACTAAATGAAACCCATGCACCCAAGGCCTGCTTGTATTTCTGAATACCTAAATATTGTCAAGTTTCCCTTCTCAGGTGTATGTTTGAATTACCGTGATTTTTTTCCGAAGAAACAAAAAGTATTTATTGGAAGAAGAATATTATACTCATAGTATATGTACGAAATAGCACGAACATACGATATTTCCAACAAGAACATAAAGTGGCATGCTTACTGGGACTAAAACCCACTTGCAACACAATCGTTCTGTTTCCGTCAATCATTCGAAGATGTCAGAGACAGAATGGTGTTTTAAATCAGAAGTTGTGTTGTGGTGAAAACGGGCCTAAGTGTGAAACTACATTTTTATATTCATCATAGTTTCATCTTTCTTCAAGCGTAGTTCAAGTATCCATAATATCATAATTTTACGCAAAAAAATCTAATACTTTACCTGTGGTCCTGCATTTACATTTCTTATTTACTTATTTCTGATCCGAAATGAGATGTTATCCTCGTAAGTTATCTACAATAGCTATCCTATTGAATGACATACACGTATCTTTCAATAAACTAGTGAAAATTGTTAATACGTATCACGCGAGGCGGCTCAACCAAATGAGAAATGATATTATATGGCAGTAATTGAATACAAGATCGGAATATAATATAATACGGCACGTCAGTGCTAGTCCTGTTGTTTACTCGTTACTATATGTGTGTAACTAACTTTTAATTAACTGCTATCATTATTTCAGCCACCAAAATTTTTAATTATATATATTTTTTATTTAATAAAAAAAGGTTTTGTGTCAAGTGTAGTATTGTTGTGTTACTAATAACTACCAACCTCTGCACAATAATAGTAGTAAAATATAGGTAACTATATTTTATTAATTATGCGAAATAAAATATATTTATAGTACCTAGTCATTTTGATACAAGTGGGCAAAGTTTGTCATTAAATGTGAAAGCTGATGTGGCTAGAAAGAGGATGATTACCGAGATAACGACTAGTATAGTATACAGTCGTAATGTCATGTCATGTTTAATATTTTTCAGGCAGTTTACGACGCTTAATTCTTGTTTTTTTTTTGTACCTGTGCTGTGTTAGCCACATGGTACAAGTTAAA
This sequence comes from Eupsilia transversa, assembly GCA_914767815.1. Classification (NCBI taxonomy): domain Eukaryota; kingdom Metazoa; phylum Arthropoda; class Insecta; order Lepidoptera; family Noctuidae; genus Eupsilia; species Eupsilia transversa. The sequence goes on from OU611874.1 coordinate 8,742,060, forward strand.
AAAAAAAAAAAAACCCATAAGAAGTATGTTTTATACCTATACCTACAAAACGTTTAGCCCATAATATTCTATACTTTTAGTTAAGGAAGTAGGTACCAATAAAAAGAGGTTGAGATAACTGTGCCATTATCTAATGCAAAGTATCAGTACTAGCACAGTTTTTTTCTTTTTTATGTCTACTGTAAGTCTGATAGCACATCTTTGCAATCGAGATTCAGTAGTGAAACTCCCCTTTACCGCCATACATTTTTTTCTGTTGTGCATGACTGAACGATCGAGCGCTGCGGAGACGTGCGTGGTTCGTTACTCCTCACGAATCGCAACTAGAATACACATTCAGTGCGTTCTAGGCCCTGATTCACAAAAACCAACTGGTTTTATTTCTAAAAAAAATCATACTGTTCGGTTCACATTTTCAAATAATTAGACCCATAAGGGTTCATCAACAGGTCATAGTGATCGAAGACCGATGTCGCAACTTGTAGCGCAGAAAATCAACCGAACGTGTTGGACACTGTATGAACCGGAATTGAGGACTTAGTGGTCCTCAATTCCGGTTCATACAGTGTCCATCGCTAAGTTTAGTCCAGATACAAATTCAATAATTATTCCGATCCAATTTTATAATATGTAGATATATGTTACCATTGTACGACTACATAACTCGAAATATTTTCGCGCAATGCGGCTTAACGTGAGACTCGGGGTCCATTTCGGTTCGTTTAAGTTTGACAATTGTAAGTCAACTGTTTGTGGAGCCTCCGTGTATGTCGCACGATGACAGAATTTGCAATGAAAATGTACTGTGTCAACGTGCATTGGTATTGTGAAGTGACATCTGGCTTGAAACGGTACGTTCCGACGAACATATATTTGGTATGTCGAGGTTATGTAGCGGAAATGTCGCGTTACTGTTGTGATTATGTTATAGATTGTGGGAATATAGTTGCGTTAGAGTAATTTCAGGTTTGACATGGGATAAGGAAAGTAGTCAGCCTAATATTTTATCTTATATCTGCTGTGCTAATACTGGTACTTAGAGGCGTCCGGTTAGACTGGAAGCCGACCCCAACAATATTGGGAAAACGCTAGGCAGATGATGATACCTGCTACCTGCTGTACTAGTCATTATTTGGAGGTAAATCCTTGCTACAGTATAAAGTTATAGAGGTAATGACCGCTAAATAACTGATCAAATGAAAAGGTAAAACATGACTGTGATCCTTTCTGAAATATACTTAACATCTTGCATGCTTTGTGTATGCATACTCATGTTTCGGATAAATAAATGATATGATCTATTCTATTCTATTCTATTCTAGGAAGACCAATAGGTAACAGAAGAACGCTGCTTCCCATCGTCTTGATGTTATTCTGTAGTTGCTTTTCGCGAATTCACGGATGGCGAAGAAGACGCATCTATAGGCTTTGCTCTAAAAAACTTTGCTTTACACTCTAAGCTTGGGTCAATTACAATAATGATTTCCTGTTTAGGGTTCCGACAAGTGCTTGCGCATACGCTAAGTTCAAACAACAAACTAACTAACAACAAAATAACTTTTTAAGTATTAGGCATAGAGTTGTGAATTTTATGTTGTTTTGTAACAATATTATTGCATTATGAATAAGCCTATTTTTATCTCAGTATGACTAAAACTTTGAGAGATATGTTTTTTTTTGTACTCGCACAGAGAATATTTCAACAAAATGGCTGCCACATAGCGTGGAGGTGTATTGGACTTAAGCTTAGAGTGGAATTGTACTTTAAAATAGTTTATATTTAATTATTTAGAATATCGCTAGTCCATGTCCGGACACACTGTAGATAGTTGACGTACTTGGGAACCGGAAATTCGTTGTAAAGCAGATCTGGCGGGAATCTAAAGGGCTTTCTAAGCATTACATTGATTACGGCTCTTGAGCTCTTTCTATTTCAATAAATATGCTTACCTTTGCTCCGCCCCAGATGGAGATTCCATACTGGAGTACTGATTGACAGAGACCTAGGTATATTGTTTGGAGAATATAAATGGGTGTGCAGTATAATAACTGATCAGAACCAGTATACATATGAAATATTAGGCGCTGTTGGCACAGTTCACAAAAACGTAGAACAGCTGCAAGGTTTTCATTTACGCCTATCTTCAATTTCAAATACAAACCGGGATGTTTGTTGTCATAAACGCACCAAGGTAAAATTGCTACCTAAATATTTTAAATCGTAAAATCTGTTAGTCCTGGCGGAGTGACGGCGTGTTTGAGCTGTGGTCCTAAACAAATAGCGGGGTTTAATGAGGCCAGAGCACCGCGGGAGGGGGGGATGGGGGGCAAGGCACACCAACTACCCTACCACTTGTTATTGTATCGTACTTTCGGGAACAAAACCTCAGTGTTGGCGATTTTTTGTCGCGATTCTATTCTTGGTGCTATTGATAATTTTGTATTGTCAAGCTGGTTTCTGTACCTACACGTAGTCTATAGGCAGATATATTTCGTTCCTATTTATCGGAATACCTTATTTAGCGAAGCTTAATGATGTAAAACATTAAGTTGTATTGCGAGTTCTTCGCTGTAAGTTTATTTATTTATTACTGAATATTTTTCACCTTTTTCCTCAAAATAATGTTATACAAAGAAAAATTAAAACAACAATAAAGTTGCTAATTTAAGTTAACTTTCTCGTCCAAAATGTATGGTTGAATGTAATGAAAATTTAAATTATAATACGACCGTCAGCGGGCCAATGACTGAGCTCTCAATGACGTAGGCCTCCTCTCGACGAGAGGGAGTGGACCATAACTCACCAAGCGGGCCCAGTGCGGGTTGGTAGATGTCACATGTCTTGGAATTTTTGGTTCTAGGAAATGCTGGTTTCCTCACGATGTTTTCCTTCACCATTTTGAGAGCAGTGGTGATGGAATTATTAACACAAAATAAAGCGTCTTGGTTCGAACTTCGAATCTACGAAATACCACTAGTAATTCGCAGCCGTTACCACTGATTCACCACTGCTCCTCAATTAAGCGTTAAGTAGGCCTAAAATATATTTTAATTCTTGTAAAAAATCTAAGAGAATCACCTAAGAAAAACTATACAAAGCAATGTAGCACTCGTGTACCGTAGACAATAGTAGACATTCTAGGTAGAACGAGTGTAAAGTGCTATAATAACGGTGATGACAATTTCAATATCTAACGTAATCTACGTGTTGTGTGTATAGGGATCCTTGAGCAACTGCTAAAACCCACGCCGAGCGCGTTTGACACGCACATGACGGCTTCCTTAGCTTAAACTTACATACAGTACCCGGGTGTAAATATGATACACCGAGCTTGGAGCTACGGTTTCGTAGAAGAGCGGTGGCCGCCATTGCGAATGACGTCACAGACTAGAGAGCTTTTTTGACACCTTATAGTTAAACCCCGCTGCCATCATTTTCGTGACAGCTGTCACTGCGGTCGTTACGTGACGGTCACCACTCTTCTAGGAAACCGTAGCTTTAGGAAGACACTGACACGCAGGTATTAGCGACAGAGACAACGCTCTGGAAAGCGAAACTTTTACTAAAATTCAATGTGCCATTTTTACTTATTTTAATTGAAATTGCTTTCTCTTGGAGAATTTCAAATGGACAGGTCTTGGACAAGTCCATTAAAAGCTGTATGGTTCTTTCCTCAAAAGACCATTTCAAACATTAATCTGCATGGTCCTCATATTTCCTGACCAAGATTATGTCTAGACTTTTAAAGAGACTGTCTTGACCTCTGAGATTGTTTCGTTCTTTTTTCTCAGAGTAGTCAGTTAGGAACACCGAACTCATCTGGTTTTAAAATATGAGTTTATCTTGAAGTTTGAAACAGTTTTTTGACCCAATTTACAGAAATCTTTTATCATAATTGTTCACAGAGAGTATCAAAACTCTGTGATAAAACTTTGACAAGTTCTACGCGTGCTACTTATCAATCACCTCAAATGAAAGAAATGGTACATACATTCAAGCGTGGAAAGTTTGTCATTGTACTCGAGGTGGGATTGCAGCCCAATGACAAATTTTAATGCTCACACGTATTAACCAACGATTTTGAGCACACTTGCAAAGGAAATATAAATGACATTTAAGAAAAAATATATTTTGTAACAAATATTTGTGATCATTGTCGTGATGAGTTCGCGGTTATATTTTTCGTGCCTGAAGTCACGAAACAGCTTAACTATTTTAAGCTTGTAGGACACTAAATAATCATCATTTATTGATAAAATAATTTGATGAAATATGTTAGTTATTTATTACATTTTATTTACTTATTTAAATATTCACAAAAAATCAGGCCTAAATAAAGGTTCAAAGGTTCAAGGAAATGAAGGTGCTTTGGTGAGATAAAAATAAAATATAAGTAATAGTACATTATGATACAAGTGTGCGGTGTTGGTCATTACACTCGAGACGGTATTGTTCGCGCGAGCCGCAGGCGAGCGCGATAAGGTAGCCGAGACTGTAATGATCAATGCACACGCGTTTCATACGACGTTTTTCAACACACTTGCGAGGAAAAAACAGACTTGTAACAATGTCGGCTACAATAACGTGACTATAGAGATGATACATTTAGATTTATAAAGTTCAACTGACCTTTGTTGCCAGGGTACTGACTATCCGGAGCTTATTTTAAAAACTTTTCTACGTTGATGGTGCAAAACTTTAGATTTCGTATTTTTCATAATTTATAATTAACCACACAACAAAAACGATAACAAATGTCTATGGAAAATGGCGCGCTCGTTTTGTTTTTTTCCCGCTAGCGATGCGCGCGAAAATGTTAATAAAGGCACTGACAAAACCGCTGAACAGCCTATATGAAAAATGTATACACAAAATAATGTTTTGAATAAGCAAATTAAGGTTAATATGTAGTGAAAAATATATAGTTTGATGAAATATTATGTTAATTTATAATTTTTTATTTATTTATACAAAAGGCATATGAATGCATGAATGCTTTGATGAGATTTTTTTTTAAAAGCGCACATCTCTGCTCGGGTGATATTGTATAGGATACTTCATAATCATTCCATGTATACATAGTCCGGCTTCCATAAATATGGACATAGAAGTTTTATTAAGATTACATTACTTACTCTACTCCCAAAAATAAAAGCGTTTTAATTTTTGACAGAATTTATGGTCAGAATAGTTTTTTTTTTACCATAACTAAACGCCCCAATTTGCCTATGGTATTTCTTTTTACAAAAACAAATAAAAGCTTCACCAAAGTAATTTTTTATTAAATAAAAATTCCATGCTGCCATGATAGTACTTACTAACTCCATACTGCCATGTCATACTAGGTATAGGTACTCCGACTAGTAAATAGTCATCTGTGGCATTACAGCACTAGTGCGTTATCATAAAGTAAAAAGCACGCGTGTTTAATACACTGCATTATGAACTTAAAATCGGTTCAATAAGAGCCACTTTACGAGCAAGTGTGCTGAAAAAATATTTTTAACAACAAGCTTTCAATGAAATAAAACTTATGTAAACATAGAACTTCAATTTTTTTTTAAAGCGAAAGAGAAGCCTCAAACTTCTCCTTCAGTGGAAGAAATACATTTACGCCTCAAGCGTTTAAGAAAATGATAAAGTTCTATGTTTACGTAAGTTTTATTTCGTACTGTTTAGTTAATTAAAAGCTTGTTTTTAAAAAGATTTTTAATTATATTTTATTTTGTACTTTTTAACATTAACATTTTATTAAATATATCTGTTCTATCACCTTCACAAATGCAACGAGCCCAACACTACAGGACTATCTTGTAAGGTTGAGGACTTCCTGTGGCCACCTTCTGCCTCTATAATCAGACCCTGGAATAATCCTTAGGCTCTAGTTATTGTAACGACAAAAATTAACGAGCCCAAACACATCAGGGCTATCTAGTTTAGTTGAGGAGTTCCTGTGGCCACCTTCTAGCTCAATCATCAGACCCTGCGCTGCACCTTTGGCTATAGTTTTAATCAAGACAAAACAAACGAACCCATACACACAAGGAGGCTCTTGTTTCTTTGAGGAAATCTTATGGCGAGCATCCAGCTCCAACATCAGATCCTGGACTACACTTTGGGATAAACTTGTCAAAACAAATCCAAATGGCCGAAACAAAACAGGGCATCTTGCTTGGTTGAGGAGTTCCTATGGCCTCCATCATCAGACCAGCTCCATGGTATGATATTTTTACAATGTCTCCGTAGTTATATAAGTATGCCAAGAATCAGCTCAATCGGATGGCAGGAAGTGCTTGAAAAATGGATGACTATTGGAGTAACTGGAAACACATACGAACGAAGCAAGCCAGACTCTCTGACGCTGTGAATAATAGAATAGAATAGAATAGATACTCTTTATTATGTACACCATAAAAATTACAGACATATATAGTATGTGTGGCGTGGTGGTGTGTGTGGCGTACTTTCCCGCACTAGTGCGGGAATACAAAATAAAAACACGCGTGTTCACTGCATTGTGAACCTAAAAGCGGTGCCTAAAATAAGAGCCACTTTTCGATCAAGTGTGTTGAAATCAAATAAAGAAATTATTAATGTCAGTCCTAATTCATTTCGAAGCTGCCCTTGTTTCACCTTACAATATCGCGTTTCTGTCCGGTTCTTAAACTGGGCCAACGACGGATCCAGTTTTCTTTGTTTTGCAATAAAAGCTTATTTAATTAACTTTTCCTATCAAGGAAAGTTGTTGACTTTTAAGCATTTTTTTCTCGATCGATAAATAAAAACAGGGGCCTTAAATTCGATTGATTCCGAACTCGAAGCTGTCGGGAGACAGCTTCGAGTTCGGAATCAATCGAATTCTATTCGAATTCAATGCCGATTCATACTCTTGAATTCGACACTCGCGCACGATCGTGCGGTGGATCGAAGGGAAACTAATTTCGATCGAGATATTCGTTAGGATCGAAAAGTGCGTACTCCACACGCCGTCTGACAATTGATTATCGAGTTGTGGGATCGAAACTAAACGTCAAATTACACGATAGCAAAAAAGGTACTTTATTCAGATCGAGTGAGGTTTTTTAGTGTTATTTACTGCTATATTTCTTCAAATTCTTTATTATTATGGCATTATAAATATGCAATGGATTAGTCGTTATAACACCCGGGCTATGGACATGGATTTGGAAGAATTTCGAAAGATAAACGATAATTTCTCCGAAATTATCGTTTATCGACGGAGTTGTTTGATGTGTTGGTAGAACATTTGACACCATACATGAGGAAACCAACGAGACGAAGTGACATTTCCATTAAATGCAAGGTGAGGCTTCATGTCTCTGTTCAAATCAATCAAGTATTTGGTATATTTTCACATTTGTGTGGGGAAATATAGGTTTATTTACTACATTACCTATTTACTTAAGTATAACACAAAAAGTTGATTATGAAGTCACACAGGGATTCTAAAAGTACTTGCATATACATTTAATCACAAAGTTATAAACGTATACGCGCGCTAAAATTTCCTATACATAAAAACACTTACGTACCTTTAAGTTAATCAATCTTGTACTTTCACTAATATTATTAATTCAAACTAAATAACTAAATCTTATAGCAGCAGACACATAAATAAAGTTTTGTCTATCAGCGCTCTTTGCGTAAGGTTCTTACACTTGACAGCTCGTGGCACAGAGTAACTAAACACAAGTTGTGGTTTTGTTACACCCCAATTGTATTCCCAAAAGTCATAATAAATCATATGTTTTTATAAGTTTTTGTTTGTTAAGTGTAAAAAAACACTAGGGTATAATTTTTACGTAGGAAAGTGATAGAGAAGTTAAAACATTCAATCACTTAAAAGCTACTAACCAAATACTTATAGCACTTGACGGTGACGTAATCCACCGGATAAGGCTAACGACGCTGATAATATTAGAACGTTATGTCGATCTTGGTTTACGATTCGAATTGGTTCGGGAGTAAGGTTTTAAATCGTGTTCGGATCAGAATCGAGTTCGAATCGAAAACAAAATCAAAATCGAATCGTTTTCGGGAGTAAGGCCCCAGATCTTATAAATTATATTGGGACAGGTGTTACTTTTGGAAGTATCTGAAGTGTTATCCGAATATCAGATAATATGTCAATTAAAAACTCCTTCATTTTATTTTAACCTTTTATTGGTCGTCTAGAAGCTCAATTTGTAAGTAAGTAACTTACAAATTGAGCTCCAACCATTATTGATATTTTTTAAATTTATGTACACACAAAACACTTAATAGAAAAAAATACATAAAAATAGAAGACCACAAAGGTACTGCTGATACTGTTTACTTATTGAAGTAATAATCTAAAATCGAATACTCAATATTTCTGACTACTTTATGGTACGCTCACTGCCAATTGAACCTCCTGTTTGCATAGTGTCAAGACCATCATAGGAGATATGCAAACAGAATGCAGAGTAGATAATGAAGGAGAGCGTGAAGACGGAGCAGTGGTATGTTGTCGGCCGTAGAAGAGAAGTACTTAAAGAAACAGCTGCGGCGCGGCGCTGACGCTGCGCGATCCCGCCGAACATCGACACGCACTTACATGGAGAGGGTAATACCACCGTAATGAAACGGATTTACAACAGCAACAAATGTGATAAATATATATATATATGTAAAAGTTACGGTGTTTCTGGTCGCACACCTCCGAAACGGCTCGACCGATTTTTATGTTTTTTTTTATGTATATTTGGTAGGTATGAGAATAAATCGTAAAGTATTCTATTTCATACCGCTAGGTGATTAGGGTGTACCTATCCAGTTTCTTTTATGCTGTATGAAGTAACAGTGAATATTTTTAAGTAAAATTGTATAAAGTGACATGCATCATTGCATTTACTAAATATAAACTAAACTCACGTCTTTTTTCCATGGGGGTAGGCAGAAACTACAGAACGTGGCGTTCTGTAGTTTCTGCCTACCCTCCTTATGCTACGATCCTTACAGACTCCTTTTGCCTCGGTCATACACGCACGCCGGTTGCGACTTACTAATAGTAAGCTACAATAATTTTGAGCAGATTAATTTAAGATAGTTAATTGAATCAGGCGTGACTTGGCGGAAATCCATTATAAAATACAATAGAAGTAGATATATTTAGTAACTATTCCGCTTAACTTTTCCTAAAGAATCTTAAAGAAACCCTGTAAGAAATCGACACGTGTTTCACCTCTCAACGAGGCATCCTCAGGATGACGATTGACTTGTCGCGAACCCAAACACGATGTGTTACCACGCCAAGTGCTGGACGCTGATGAAAAGTTAAGCGGAATAGTTACTAAATATATCTGCGTCTATTGTATTTCAGATTAATTTATTAGTTTAACTGTGTATTATCATCTCTATAGAATTAATGCAATGGCAGGCTTTCATTAAAATCTTTCGTTTCCGTATTATATGAACGTAGACTCTGAATACTAATGCACGTAGGATTGCACAACTTTATATTAATTTACTCGAAGAGTTTGCGATGCTCTCTCTGATTTATTTGTATTCATTACCGGAGATAGGCATGCCCTCGGTTATTATAAAGATTGCGGTCAGTTGCAAAGGGACTTATTTATCATACAGATAGAAAAATGTTTCTGTTTTCTGGTTACGAGATTGGAAACAAACGCGATAGTGGGTTGGCTTGTAGAGGTATTTATTTAGTGTGTTGTTTGGTCGATCATATAATGTGATGTAAGATTTAGCAAGCAGTAATGGAAGAGTTTAAAAATGCCAATAAGACAGTAACCCTTAAATCTCGTCTCGTGTGTTCAGTTTAAAACTTTTGAAGGTGTCCTAAAAACTAAATGGGAATGTGTTTCACAAGACTTTTCTCAGCCCTGAAAGCTAAGCGAGAGGTGCAGTGAACCAAAGCCCAACTTTGTTCGTGTTTTCAACAATTTCATTTTAGTTCACACGTTCATTGATTTCAAGTGCTAGGGGTGGTTATTAAACCTCTTCAAGTGTTAAATCGACGCTCGCTAATAAAAGCAGCAATTGAATATTTTAATTAGTTGCAACAGTTTGATAAAACTTGTTCATTTTTGAGGTGGTGCGTGGCAGAACAGATGGTGAGAAGCGGTGCGGATCCAATTAAAAGCAACTGAGTCGACTTCCCATTGAAAGGTCGTACGAAGCACGTAACGTTAGCGGAATACTCTGATGACTCCGTTGCTTAGGGTTGGCCCACGATACTTTAGGTGCTTACCAGCTATACTACTTCTTGTACTTATTTCAAACTACAGAAGAATTGGGACATATTATTTACTGTGTCAACTTTTAGGTAATTATAGTGAGTAACCATATATGATCCAAATAGAAACTGAGCATTAAATAACCATAACTCTATAAGCAATCAACTTTGTAACCAAATGAACATTGACACCAACATTTTTAAATCTTTTCTTATTTATTGCCTTCATATTTTTTTTAGTCTCCATGAAGATATCTCGTTTCCTAAATCGTTACGCTAAGTCATGACAACCCTTAAGATAAAAAAATATTGTGAAAGCACTTAGCCGTCTCGGCTTGCGCGCAGCCCTAGCTGCGTCTACCGCACATGCATTCATTTTTAATTCGATACAGCCGAAGTTTGGCACAAAGCGTGCGCCCGCGACGTGCGGTGAATAGTCGCGTCAATCTCTTATTTATATTTAGATACTTAATGAGCGAATTGTTATCTCTGTTTTAAAACTCATAATCTAGTTGGATGATGTTGGAAAAGGAACCCTGGAATGTAACGCACATTTTCAAGTGTTTGAATCAGGTATAATCTTCGAAAAAAAATATAGACATGAAAAGACGGAGTTGATGAAAACACAAATCATATTTTACATCACGATAATTAATACAATATCATAACAAGTATATTTGTTAAATGTACCAAGGGTATTAATTAGAGTTTATTCTTTAACTTACATAAGATCCGAAGGAGGCCAAACAGCGCGTAAATTTTCTTTCGGCCGTATTTCCCGGGAGTGTAGGTTTCCAATCGGCGCTGGCGGGTCAGTCGAGAGTCAATGAAAAGCGGTAAACTGGTGCTGCGGCGCTGATTAAAGCCTGGAGCAATCGCCCCGGAAAGTATTTATAGGTACACCTGTTCGTTAGCGGCGCAAGTCCCGGCCAACTCCTTGATTAGGCGCCGACGGGCGTTACTTCTCTTCTACAACAAATAAAAGATTTTCCCCTGCACGCCAATTGAAGAATCGACTGGAAGACAAAAGGATGCGAAGATAAAAGTTCGATTTTCAGTGATAATTGAATGGGGGTGAATCAGTTCTATGTTCTATGATTTTAGTTTTCTGAGACGTCTGAATAGGCGCTATTTCTAGTAAGTAGGTAGTCGTCGATATAATTCAAGTCCACAAGAAGGAAATCCAATAGTCGGCATATAGTTGCAAGAATGGGCGGATTTATGGCACACTTTACTTTAGTTACCTATGTCGCGTTTTACGTAAAGAGTAAATTTTGCATGTGAATGGGTCGGTATTCGGTGCACGCGTAGTGCGTGCGCGCCGCGCCCCCCCCCCCCCTCTCTACATCGCAACCCCGGTCACGGAAGCCCTTAATAACATCACGTTTGATGCGCCTCTATTATTATATTTTCATCTTCAGTCGGTCCCATGACAGGGAGCTGCGGCGCGTACCTAATATAAAAACCTACTACTTTAAATTTTTACACATTTTTTATACTTATCTGATTTGTGTGAGAATTTTTCGTTGGTTACGTTTTAGACGTGTTTTCGAATACTTTGTTTCAAAAGAAGTACTTCACTCTCTCTCTATAATTTAATTCTATAATTATTTTAACTTTGATTAAACTCTATAATTTCTCTGTTATGAGATCACCTTAAATCAGAGTAAAGATATCTACCTACTATCAATTGTCATACATTATTTAAGTTTGGTATTTGTTCATATATATTTAAATAGGTTGCAAGTCAACCCGTTGAAGTGAACTTCATATAATATTGCTTTACCACCAACACCCACTCTCACTTATTCCTTCACTTGTCTAAGTTCGCGGAACTGTTTCTATTGGATTCTGTGAACGTGTTAAAAAACTGTATTTTGTTTTGGAAGTCGTCCGTCATGCCCTCTCATCACCCCTAAAGTTTGTAACTCATGGTGACAGTATTTTTTATCTGTCGCGTAAACGGGACAAGCGTGTACCTAAAAGTAAGGCCCTGTGCATACTGTAGGCGGATCACGTTCCACGAAAGAAGACGCTTACCTGAAAGTTTTCCTACCCCTTAGCACATTAACCAACCGACGAGGCTCGGCTTTAACTGGCCTTGTACTACTACAACCTGATGTTAATTCGTTATTGCTTTTATTCGTAGGTATAATTATGGTCTTAAACGGAGACATGAAATAGTGATGAGTTTTAATGAGTTGAACGACGATACCTATCCTATCAGAGGTTGATCGGTACCTTCTTTGGACTTTCGTTTTAATGGCACAAAGTTCTAACTGGTCATAGGGATATGGAGAACTAATGGCCTTCTAATCGATTATTATTCTAATTAAGATAAGACACATAATCTTATTTTAGTCTTATTTTGTAATGCGCTAAGCATTACAAAATAAGACTAAAATAAGATCTCCTTATCACCAATTATTAAAACAAAATCACGATTGGCAACTCAGTTTTCTGAATGTTAAGCAGATTAATGTGGCGGGTGACGGACAGTAAACTCAAATTGTAAGACGGATATTCCCGTCCATATAAGGAGCTCGAATATAAAAAAAATATGTTGACAAATGAATACATTCTATATTTTTACGTAGCGAAATGATAATGTACTCGCAAAAAACAGACAAATAACTTATCTCAACATTTTCCAGTGGCGGAGCTCAACATTACGTCTATTGTGTTCGAGTAAAGGAATCTCGTATTTGCATCCGACCGTACGAAACGAAAGGGAGCCCGAGAACATACGGCACGAGACGAAAAAGTAATTTTTCATAAGGATCGAGTCTGGTTTTCAATAACACGCCAACTGAGTGCCGACGCAGGTAAGCATTCTGTGCGTACTTGCAATAATATTAATGGATTACGTATTAGCTTTTATAATATCAAATATTGCTATAATCTATTTTGAGTATATGTTAGTTCTACTGGTATTTATTTAATCCTTCACAAGCCATGTATCGAGACTAAAATATTGCAAAATAAGTATATTGCTAATACTTGTGATCATCAGCCCTTATAACGAAGTAAATAATGACAGCACCCCATACTTACTATTAATCTCACAAAGGATTGAAATCTTTTCACTGAAAATGTAAACGAAACGAATGAGAACTGTGATACGAGTAATTACCCTTCAGCGCACATCGACGGCGCTAACGTAAAAGCTATTTGGAGAATAAAATGTGATTTTTCAAAAGAATGCGAAGATCATGACGATGGAAAAATATATAATTTAACGGAAAATATAGCATACTTACCTTATCAAATTAACTAAATGTTAATCAAATGAGGCCCAGCGGCCAATCAGAAAATGGACCAGACAAGATTTTAAAATAGGTATGTACATAGGGTACACTAAAAGGTCTGCGCTCCTGGCCGCTCATAAATGTTTGAGTTTCGAATGTTATATTTTTTTAAACTTATGAAACATCATACTCTTATTAATAAAAATATTTTTTGGCGGGAAGTCGCGTGTTAATTGTTTTTTATCGCGTTCATCGTCCGTACCAAAAATGGAATTAACGCGAAAAGATTTTAGGGCAATAATTTTATATGATTTTAAAAGATCACTGTCTCCGCAAGACTGCACTGCTCGTCTTCGAAATGTTTTTGGGAGGGAAGCACCTCCGGATACCCAGAATTTGATCGTGGTCGTGTTTCTCTCCATGATGAAATTCTTGAAGGTCGGCCCTCAACTGCGATCACTGAGGAAAATGTAGGTACTGTCAGGCAACTAATTGAGGAAAACCGGTGTATCACCCATGAGGAGATACGAGGACATTTGGGGATTGGTATGACCCAAGTTAAAATCTTACATCAACATTTAAAAGTTAGAAAACGTTGTTGCCGCTGGATTCCTCATGAACTCACCCCAGAACAAAAACGGACTCGAGTTGATTGGTGTAAAGAAATGTTGTTAAAGTAGGTACAATCACGGACGTTCAATTGCAGTGTATGGCATTGTGACAGGAGATGAAACATGGATATATTGTTACCTACATCCCGGAAAGAAAGCAAACGTCTTCTGTATGGGTGTTCGAAGGCGACAGCTAACCAACAAAATTGAGGCAGACGACAAGCGTAGGCAAAAAAATTATAGCGTTTTTTTTCTCCCAGGCGGGTCCTCTCTGCACGATCCCACTTGAAGAACAAAATACAGTGAATGCTGAGTGGTACACCAACATTTGTTTGCCCAGTGTCTTCGAAAAGGTTAGGGAAAACGACCAAGAAGTCTATTGCACCATGAAAATGCTTCGGCGCACACCGCGAACAAGACAAAGTAAAAGGCTTCTGAAAAGGTAGAGCTCGTGACCCAACCCCGCACATAGTCCAGACCTAGCACCATGTGATTTCTATATTTCCCAAAATCAAAGATTTGATGAGAGGTTTGACATTTACGGGGTCGGAAGAGGCCATGATAGCTTTCAACCTGCACGTGAAAAACATGCCCTCAGACCTCAGAAAAATGGTTAAAACGATTGAAAAGTGTTTAAAATGTAATTAAGACTACTTTGAAAAGCAGTAAATATAGGTACTTTACCTACATGTAAATTGTTTTATTTATGAGTTACGCAAAACTTTCACTGTACCCCACGTACAATGATGCAACAAAAATCAGAAAACTGATACAATTAGGTAAGTCCCTTTTACTTGAAAACAGTGAATATATTTAATTAATCAAAGCGCAGTATCCAATTATTATTTCAATGGAATAACAGGATCACCGCAGATTCCGACTACTCGTGCACTCAATGCACCTAGCTGACAGATGGAGGTAAATTATACGCGACTTATTTGCGGCGAGGTGAGAGCGACCCTTGGCGCGGTCGAGGCGAGGCGGGCGGAGCGAGGCGCACTGACGAGTTCGTTACGCACGCCCCACTGACTCCGCGAGTGACACCCAAGCCTCTCCACCGCCGAATATCATTGGAAAAAAAATATTAAGTAAAAAACATACCTTTTCAACTTCTCAACGAGTTCGCGAGGACAAAATTCCAATGTCACCGTTCCACCTCCGAGAAAATTATTGTACCTTGATACTTATTTGTTTGGATTACCAACTTTTCGTGTACTAAAAACGGAATCTCGGATATACTCTTGTTTAAATGCTATATGTAAAAACAAAACGACTGTATTTATTATCTACGGGATTTGAGATTCTTGTGTTTGTCTACCTTTATGAGTTGAAAGAAACGGTAGATGGTTGATCATAAAAGATATAGATGTTTGTGGTACAACATTTATGACAGCTGTTCGACAGGATGGCGGTTTTATCTCATCGGCCCCTCGACGTTACGTAACAAGTTTATCGGCAGCAGCGGCCATCGCCGTGTCCGCCTCGGCATTGATACGATCGACATTGATATTTAACTTTCCGTCACGTCACGTCAGCTAATTCTCATTTCCAACAAAAACGGCCGGAAATTGGATATAAGGATCTGCGCGCTCGGATCCGGCTACGTGACGTTTGTCGAACACGTCACTACACTATGTGGTAATTTCCGCTCTATGCTCGCGGAAAATTACTTTAGCCGCATGAAATTTCCGATAGCATAAAATAAAACCATTAAAAATATAAGATAGCAAACTCTGGATAAAACCTTCAAAACATTTTTAAATGAGATGGAATGTTGTGATATTTTGTTTTTTCAAATAGCTAACGTAATCGGGATTTAGTAGATTATACCATGCACAACTTTGCCAAATAAGTGAACTTACCAGTCAGTGAAGCATATGAGCACTTAGAACTAAATATATAAGAAGTAAAGGTTCACTTTAAGACCGTTATTAAGACTTACATTGACTTTTTGGATGAAATTAATTTTGCCGTGCGCATTTAGAATGAATTACTCAAATGATCTTTTCGGTCAAAATCATTAAATCTACAAAAAAGTGCGGACTCGTTGACAGAATGTTATTGTATATTGAGTATCATTATCCACACAGTGAAAAGCGAGTGTTGTAGGACGGACGCGGCCGTCGCAGCGGGCGACGCGGACGCGGCGTGACAGCGGTGTCACATTCGTGACGTGGTGTCAGTGGCGTGACGTCACGCCTCGCGCCTCGCACTCGCCTGTCGATGAACACGTCACATATGTAACGTGACATGTGGAAATAGTATTGCTTTATTTAATTTTGCCATCAGCCTCTGTGGTTTGTTCACCTTTTACATAAATTGCTGTTGTTGGTAGAAGAAATCTAATAATAATGTACTGGGCTTGGGGTTCTGGACTTCTAGGTTTCAAATAATAAATATCTTTGCTATGTATCAAGGCCAACTCTTACCCCATTTAGCTAAAGAAATAATAAGCCCGTTGCTACGCGGCACCGTAGCGTTCCTGCTACGAGCTCGTCCGCTACGCTTTTGGCTACGGCATTCATTAACTATTTGTACCTACAGTTTGATCAAAACATTTTAAATATAATTTTACTGTAAAGGGCCATATGTTATATCTTCTTTGATTACAAGACCAGCTGTAGGACCTGTAGGCCTTTTTGCTTATACTAAGGTCCATTCCTAAATGTGTACTGTGTTTGTATCTGGAAAGTCATCTCACTACAGTGGACAGGCGACGTGAAATTCTGAATAAGCAAAGCAATACGGACCGGAACGCACAGCGGGCGCCGATGTTTGTCTACCTATTAATATTAGTGAAACAGAACAGGTTTCCCAGATTACCATAATTTGCTTCGATGCATTTGAATAATGAGAACGTGTTCCCTCGGTTTCTCCGCTCAGCCTTTGTATATCTATCAAAGTTATTCAATTGTGAAACGTATTATCACTTGATAGAATATCAGATAATGGCATTAGTATCGATTTGTATGTATAGACAGGTTGATGAAATTGGACACACTGTCATCTTATACAATCAGAAAACAATAATAAAGAACTATCGATCAAATCAATCGTAATCAGTTTTAAATAATACATCTATGATAATCATAATTTTTACCCGACTACGGCGAAGCAAAAAGGAGGGTTATGATTTTGACCGGTATGTATGTATGTATGTATGTATGTGTGTATGTATGTTCATTTGTTCCCTCATAACTTCTAAACTACTCATCATAGTTTGACAAATGGGGTATCGTTGGAAGCGTCTCGGTCGTCCGATAGTTATAGGCTATGTGACGTCACATTAAATTGAATATGGCGCCCTCTAGAGGACAAAAAGTCATGAACTAAAAAAAAAAGTTTTTTTAATGAGGTCGTGTTGGGTATCAAATGAAAGGGCTTAATTAGCACATTTCAAATATATATATATTATAACCCTAAAATAATTTAAATAACACTAAAAGTACCTAAAAAAACTAAAACTCAACTATGGCAAAAGAAATGGGGTACCGTTGGAAGCGTCTCGGTAGTCCGATGGTTATAGGCTATGTGACGTCACATTAAATTGAATATGGCGCCATCTAAAGGACAAAAGTCATGAACTAAAAAAAAAAGTTTTTTTAATGGTGTCATGTTGGGTATCAAATGAAAGGGCTTAAGTAGCACATTTCAAAAATATATATATTATAACCCCAAAATAAATTAAATAAAAATAAAAGTCATAAAAACTAAAACCCAACTCCGGCAAAAGTCAACTAAAAAGGTATAAACAAGTCATCACAGACAGACAAATTAAAAATCCGGAGTCACACGTACATAATCTATTCGATTTATCCCCTAAACACGTGTGACACTGGATTTTTAATTTGTCTGTCTGTGATGACTTGTTTATACCTTTTTAGTTGACTTTTGCCGGAGTTGGGTTTTAGTTTTTATGACTTTTATTTTTATTAATTTATCTCAACATCTTTTTACAGGTTAATAAAATACATAATCTTAAATGAACAAAGGTGTCTGACGTAGAAGGGTTAGTGGGGCTCTTAGATAGGACATGTTAATTTACAAAACGGTTAGAGTCAAGATATTATAATTATAATAAAAGTCTGAAATTGTAATTAAGTTTATGCAGAATCTACAGAACTAAAAGAAAATTTAAAAAATTAAAATAAATAAAAATTATAATTATTCATACATAAACTCACGCCATCTCCCCATGGGGATAGGCAGAAACTACAGAACGCCACCTGCTACGATACTTACATCCCCCTTTTGCCTCGTTTACGTTCATGCATCTGGTCAGACACGAGCGCCGGATGCGAGTACTTCGCACCTGACCTTTTTGGAGAACATCACCAATAAGGTCACTATATGTCCTCCTAGGGCGTTTCCACTCACATCTGCCTTGTAAAAACTTTTTGTTAGTTGCGTTTCATTCATCCTCTCAACATGACCAAACCATCCAAGCACACTCTTTTAAATTTTTGTCACTACATCTTCTTTTAAACCATACTGTTGCCTTATCACTTAATTTCTCAGCCTATCATTGATAGTCACACCACACATGCTTCACAAGGAACGAAAAACAATATACAATAAATAACAAAATAAAAATACAATTGGATTATACATAAACAATATACATTTAATCATGCAATGGACAATGATTAACAATGCTTGTTGATCTGAGAGTATGTTCGCTTGCGTATTAGTTTGTTGGCAAACAACAGAAACGAAATACTTTGTACCTACCTGTTATTGTTATTATTGTTACATCAGAATCACTGATGAATTAACAATGTCATCCCATTCCATTCCATTTTTTTATTTTTTTTCTGAATGTATGTCTTTAATTTTTATGGTGTACATAATAAAGAGTATATAATATACTCAGCCATTCTAGCCATCCATCATCATCAGTCATTATTTTTCTTAGCCATCTATCAAAATGATCTAGAGATCATTTAAATAGATGGCTAAGAAAAAAACTGCAATCTTTTCATGTTACAAAATAATTGATATACATGCAAAGTGTCTTTGAAACACAAGTAAATTGAGTCACCTCTACCTATACATACTAACCGATCACCATGTACAACGGCTAAGGACGCGACATATAGTCTCACAGTATTGTTCTGCCCACATGTGAGTAGAATACCAGCAAAATTAATTGAAGATTGTTTGGCGTACCTGTGGTAGACATTCACTTCCAGCCATAAAGGCACACAGGAGGTACGGACGGTCACGGTACACGGAAATAATATCTTTGTAACGCAGCCCTTTCGATCCTGTCAAGATAAACTAGTTTACGACTGTATGGTCTCCATCACAGAAAGGGTAATTCTAAGTATCGTTAAGTACCTCACATTAACATCACAGGAATCTGCTCTTAATACTTGTTATGGGTTACGAAAATAAGAACAATTGAAATACATAAATTACGGTACATACCATTTTTTCGTTTCAGTTACTCCGAGCTGACAGTTGCAAAATGACGAAGACAGCGGATTTAAAAATACGATTTTGATTTTTTTTTATACTAATATTTTGACATAACAAAAGCAAGCTTTTCTATAAAATAATCCCTAATATAGAACACCTCAAGGTAAACCCCATATTTCCGAAATTATAATACGTGTATTCATAAAAGTGCGACTGGGTATGTTATATTATAATAATTTCAATTTGAGCAGGTCTCGTGACTGGTGGCGTGTAGTAAGGACGTCGTGCGCTGGAAGGAAGGGGTTATTGTGATATTGCGGCGTCTCATATTGCCGGCGAGATTTATGTGCGGGCATCGAGCGCGTGCCGGCTCGGCTGCGTCGCGCCGCCGCCGCCGCCGCACCGTCCTGCGACCACGATCACGACGCGACGCCTCTACCCGACGTATACGTTTAATACATGGAAATACGAATTTCCTTATTCCGTATTAATAAACGGCTGTGAACATTTTAAGGAGACTTTAGACCGTGTGGAGGCTTACTTTTGTTTGATCTGTTTGTTGTAATGGCTGGTTTCAATATAACAACTTTCTTTGGGGGTTGGTTTACTCGCATATAGGCATTATCGTGACTTTATTTGACTGTTATCTGCTGCTTGTAATTCGATTCATAAGTGAAACAGTTACAAACTCATTTGTAGAACCGAAACCTAAGAATTCTAACAAATGGGCACTAAACATTATATTATTGCCATGTTCAGTTGGCAACCACTACGACTGTATAATTCAAACTAAAAACTCAATTTGAATTCTATGTAAACAAGTGTGTGGGTTTCCAAACATTTTCACATAAAATCATAATAAGCGAACTTTATCAATAGCCTCAGAAACTATTATTGAAAACTACAGACTTTTGAAGTCGTTAGTGCTTTCGATGTACAAAAAATACTGGCCAATAATTAAAAGGGATCACGACAGTTCCAGAGACTCGATGGCTTTTGTAAGTTTTAAAAGAAAAACAAATAGTTTAGAACGGAACCAGCATTATGTTACAAACAAACACGTAGTTTATGCAAGTCGGAATCAGAGCATGTATTTTTGGTCCACGTTTCCGAGTAGATAACTAAGAAGGAGTTCGCTCGTCCTTCTACAACTTTATCCAAGTTGTACTTGGTTGATAAGCAAAATATAAACGGGAGTGGAGTAATATCGATCTACCGAATAAAAGTTTAATTGCGAAAGTTGTTTATAGTGTGCCGACGGCTAGGCGACTCCTGCGATGGTCTCCGAGAGCCCGCGCGCTCTGTGCTCCGACAGACAATTACTAACAGTTCCTTAACTTGCTTATTCAATTTCGATTCAATAACTATCGATTCCTACGTGTAGGAAGTTTACAAACTTGCCCCATTTAAATGTTTGTGAAAACAGAGTGTAATGTTGATTTGAAAATGATGGAAATAGACTCCACGAACGGAGTTTGTAAAATACGTCTGCTTCGACACGGCTGTCAACGTTCCAGGAATCTTTATTTTAAAGCTGTCTTTGGAGTTCTGAGTTACCTATTTTTCACACTCGTGCAAGCTTGAAATATTCCTCATTACTAATGAGGTGAATCACCTACGCTTTGTGATGTTATTGTGGCATTATGGTGTATTTCTGTAGGGAATATGTTGTTACCTTCAGCACTAAAGTCAATCTTTCGATTCCTTTCAGTAAGTATAAGTCCCGACAAGGCTTTTAGTAGTAGTTTAGCCTGAGGCGGCACTTGCTCCGTGGTTTACAAAAATGAAACACGGCTCAACATGTTTGTGTAGCTATCATATTTTATTTGAAGTAAGTATTCTGCACCTAAACATCAAACAAGTTCTGGATTATTTTGTCCTGGTTTGGTTTATTCGTGTTCAGTTTTATTTTTCCCAAACAATTAATTCATACATTCATGCATTCGTTGATGAATGTATGAATTAATTGTTTATTTTATTTCAGAGGGTCTTTATTTAGATGGTACCTATTAGTGATTGGAAAAAACATTTTTATGCTTTTCAATCGCCTAGAGGCTTTGACAAAGTAGGTATAAGTAGTTTAGTTGAATAATAAAAATGAATCAGAATCAACTATGTAAACTTTTGAAATGGTTAACACAGCCATAGAAACTCCTAGAAATATCTACTTTATAAAATTGATTGAAATCTTTATCTAACAAAAAAGAGGCAAACAAATGACACTTATAAGAAAACCACGAAAGTAATCCTAGTCGAGATTACCAGCGGGCCCGAGGTTCAAGGCAATGAAATCTGTGCAGATTTATGTGTGGTGGTGCGTTACCGGTTAGCGGTTACAGGAGGGCTCCGCCGGCATCCCGTGGCCGGGTTTATCTTGTTTACGGGAGCGGTCGCCGCCAGCCGTGTCGTCGCGTCGCCCGCAACCAATATCGCGCCGACATGTTGTGCACGTTGAAAACTTGCCACTTTGTTATCCTTGTTTATTCGACACTATCTGTATGGCTGCTTCATAGAATTGAAAGAATTGCGGAACAGCGAATTGCTTTGTGAAATACTTTTAGGGCTTTATAAATTCGTTTCTTACTACAATATCTTTAGTGGGTTAACTTTGTCGTTGTTACTGTATAACGATTGTGTAGGTACTTTGTCAAAGTTAATTAACAAATACGCAATAAAATCCAAGAGGACAACAGGCCCAGTAATTATTGTAAAAATAAAGCATAACCAATTCGTGCCTAACTAAATAACCGAACGGCTGTTGTTTAACACTTACTGCGTTAGCGGTCGCATTACGCTAATGTTTATTTCCAACATGAAGCTTATCTAGTCTTCTCAAACGGCACTAAAATTGTTGGTTGCAAGGTAGTTAACCCTTGCGCGGGCCGGCGAGGCGGCGGCGGCGAGCACCGAGGGGCGCGGGTCGCGGTCGCCGTAAGCCCCGCAATAGATAAAACAGTGATAGAACATGCACCGCGCCGCCGGTATGAATAATTCATTAGTTTCAGTTGCCACTTTTGTTGGTATCGGTGGATTTTCAGCGCTTCACACCGTCAAAAATATGCGTTGAGGGTCTGGTTATTGTTAGACTCTCCTCTTTACCGTCTCGTTCATTTTAAATGTGTCGTGTCGCGGAGAGATATTTATGAATTATTTACGGAACAATAAATTTTTCGTTACACATAAAATCATGTTTTGGTAGTTTGAGGTACAGATTTCAGCTGCCGCGTTTCGATGGCTATTAAGGTAGGTACCTACGTGTTTACATCAGATTCTATTAGTATCTTCCTATTAAATAACCTCTCATAAAGCGATATCACTCAAAAGTGTTGGTTAGCTACCATTGTCTAACTGTATTTACGCCACATTTATATTTTAAGATTTATTAAAATGTGGTTTATGAAAAGAAAGTCAACATTCTCTAGGTGAAAGCTGTTAGCGAAGACGCAGGCGAGGCGACGCGACCGTCTACTCTAACCACCCCTGTGAATCCCGTTATAATTTACGATCATCCCGAAAAATCCCGGGATTATTTTTATTCGATAACGATAAAGGTGCCGCAGAGGGTTACCTTTATTATCACTCAGTGTGGGACGACTCTTTTACAACTTTACACATGTTAGTAACGCTGAAATGGGCTGACTCTTATGTCACACTTTTGTGCTATGCTTTTAAGGCTGTTTTATAAACTGTACGTGTGTGTTGTGACAGAAATATTAAAGTAGGGAAAGTGAGTACATGTGCTTCTTCGAGTGTATAATAGAGGAGTGTTTTATTTGATTGTGCATGAGTGAGTCACAGGGTTGTTATCCACATATAAAAATTCAAAATAGAGTATATCTCTTGGTTTATATTGTATCATCATCATTCACATCTTTCGCCAACCCCTCGCAAGGTTCTTGATGGGTTTTGCGCTTTCCTGTAAAAAAATCTACTTATCGGTTATGACTAAAATGCTAAGTAGTAAGCAATGGGTTCGATCCCCGTCGTGTATAGTATACCTAATTGGCTTTGCTATTTGGAAAATCGCTATTTCGTACGTACGTATTTATCGGCTAAGGATGGAATTGTGTTCGATAGAAGGGGATTTTCGTGCTGATGTTGAGTATCGGTGAATGATAACATGTTCAGTAAGAAAGCAGTGGTTTTTGCTTACACGGTGTCTTTTTTGTTATATTTATTTATTCTTCAAAAACGCAAAATATGTACCTATATTGCAAAGTAGGTCACATTTTATATTTGGTACGTAGACACATGTATCTGTCTGCTAGTCCAGCCACGTTGGCGATCGAGACGGGCGAGGGGCGCAGGATTAGACGCGACCGAAAGTGATCCGTTATAATTTGGAGGGTGGACAGTGACGGCTGGTACGCACAGATTAGCCCCTTCGATAAACAATAGCATTAGTATGCGAGGACGCACTGACCGCCGATCAGCCCAGCCGTGCTCGGATTAATTTGCCTCCTGAAAATTATGGAGGCTCTATGTGGACCGAAACGATCACCGACCCGGAGAATATTGCTTTGTTTTCACTTGTACGCCTGCTGAATTTGTCTTCAATCAGGATGTGCGCACAGTGTGCCACTTTGAATGGTTCGACGTATCGCTGTTTGTGCAGGTTATTAAGAGATTCTGGTCTTTCGAAATTCTAGCAAAATATTTCTATGATACGTAGTGGATGTAAGTTCGTACCGAGAACTCTATGTAAAGTTCAACGCCAGTGTTTGTAAAATGTAATTTTGTAAAATCTTCGACCCAACTCGGAAGCTAAAAGTTTAACAAGTTTTTATCAAAAACAGATCTTTTTTTAATTCCGTTACTTCGACCTGCAGCATTTGCGACTTTGATTGATGACTATAAAAATAGCACAAAAACAAAGCCGTTGAACAAATAGCAACAAATCTAATAAGAATACAATTAGGAGTTTTATACTTCGTATCAACAAGAAACAAAACTCTCAGGGTTCGGCAACACAATTAACAAAGTAAACAACACAACTACTCCATTCGTAAAACCTCCAAGTAGAAGCCAATGAAAAGCGAACCTCTTAATTTGGGGTGCTTTTAGTGAATGGCAATAAGCGTTAATTTTATTTGTACGCCCTGCGATATCCGGTTTCGACGGAAGCACACGCCTACTGCGCCGCCGCTAAGTAATGAGGCTACTGTTACGAACACTGCACTCTAGATGAAAGGCTATAAATTATTACACGATGCACACTGCATTCTGAGCTTTAAGTGAACGAAGTAAAGTTTTTTATCTATTGTTCTTGTGACTGTCCTGTCCAAGTATTAGCTGACTATTTTATAATTGAAAATCGACAAGATTCATTTTATGATCGCTTCGTCTGAAGAAGAAGCAATAAGTTAATTTGCAGACGTTCACCGATTTATACCCGACATTTAATTAATTAATAGTTTTACTGTACCTTTATGGCTATTAATAAATTCTATTTTATATAAAAGCATAATTATTCTGCTTCACTTTGAAACTTTTTATAAGAGTTATTTAAAATAACTGCGTATCAACGTAAACAGGAAGTGTCTACGAAAACTCGTAGCGACGTAACTTCTAATTTCATTTTCCATTACATTGCGTTTTTTAAATCGTTGTTTAGGTCATTCCATTAAAAGCACTACGTTGTATGTGAAGTCAAATAAACTGTACGAACCTGTATGTGTTAATTAGAGTATTACGTATCTTGTATACTTTCCTTTCGTTTGTTTGGAATTGGCGTTAATAATCCTCCAGTACAACTGAAGGATTATACCGCCAATTTCAAACTGTGGTAATAAATCCTCTGTGATGTTTTATTATAATTTGATATCCACTGGGTTGTTATTGTAGGACGAGTTGGCTGCCGGAACGAGTTCTTGAGACAGTGAGCTCTATCTCAACTCGGTAAAATGTTTCTACGTCCGTTGCTTTGTCCTGCCACTCTTTACAAAATATAAGTGATGGCAGAAGACTTGAAGTTTCAAGACAGTCAATTTATACTGAGGCGTCTCGCTTATTTGTGAAACACGGAATTGTGTTTATATTTACGACTAGCTGCTGCCCGCGGCTTCGCCCGCGTGAGTGTCGGAAATTACCCCATACATCCCCATGGGTTTTAAGAGTATGTTTAAGTGTATGAGTATGAGTTAATCGGACAGCGCGTTAAAATTCTTCCATACAAACACTGACACCCCCCAGTCCCCCTTTAGGGGGTAATTTAGACGAAGGAGGAGGCGGAGCGCTTGAGGGAGAGGCAAAGTTCGCGCCCTCACGCGCCTAGCCGCCGTAGGAGACGCCCTGGGCGTCGGGACTCCTTGGAGGATTCCCGGCCACCGTAGGCGCGGGCTTGCGGGCGGTGAGCAATGGGTAGCTCGCCCCCGATAAGGACCAGGCCCGGGTCGACGGCGCGTCGTGTTCCACGCGCGCCTCAAAGAGATGTCAGCAAAACTGACGGGGTCCGCTAGGACCGTTGCCCGCCGGGGTTGCGGGTAGTCCTAAGGGGAAACCGCGGCCCCTGGCATGGCAAGGGAAGGAACACGGGTGGGTTTTAGTCAGTAAAAGTCTGACACGCCCTCCCGCTCCGCCCAGAGCGGGAGAAGTCATTGGATGATTTCCCACCCAAAAAAAAAAAAAAAAAAAAAAAAAAAAAAAAAAAAAAAAAAAAAAAAAAAAAAAAAAAAAAAAAAATAGGGGTAATTTAGAAAAACAAAAAACTACAAACTTTATAATTTATTTAGATAACTATTCGTGCGAAGTTTCGTGTTTATTACCTCAAGGAATAAGATTTTTCATACAAACTTTCATCCCTTATTTTACCCCCTTAGGGGTTGAAATTCGAAAAATCCTGATACACGTTATTCTTAATTTTTGGGTTTAAGTATAAATATTGAGTTTCGAGTTAATCGGACAGCGCGTTAAAATTCTTCCATACAAACTTTGACACCCCCCCACCCGAAGGATAGGATACTTTTCCGGGATAAAAAGTACCCAGTGTGGTGCCCAGGATATTAAAGAATAATTATACCAAGTTTCATCGTAATCGAACCGGTAGTTTTTGCGTGATACTTGAACAAACAGACAGACAGACAGACAGACAGACAGACAGACAGACAGACAAAAAAAATTTTAATCACACTTTTGGGTTCGGTGTCGGTCTAGTAACACCCCCTGCCATTTATTTTTTTGATATTTTCAATGTACAGAATTTTCACTTCTACAGATTTATTATAAGTATAGATGTATCAGTATTCCTAAAGTGTACGAAGATATCGGAGGGTATACACAATTTACTAACTCAACAAAGTTAAAGCCTTATAAATCAAAAGCTAATTTGCTCCAGGATTTGGAAGTCGAAAGCGATGCGTACGGTAATGTGTTCTTTATATCAAAAACACATTTAAAAGAAGTTAGATTGGCTTACACAAGTTGGCGTTCGGCCATACGTAGTTGGAGCCTTTTCGGCGCCTCAAAGCCGGCCCTAATCTTCAAAGATTCGCCGCAGATTGTTTGCAAGCATTTTGGTCCATCAAAATATGACGGGGAAAACTTTACCTTCATTATTTTGACACCCGGAGTAGCGAAAAATGTAATTGCAAAGATTTAAAATATGAAGAATTTAACGTTAAAATTTGAAGTTTTGCTAAAATAATTAAAAAACAAATTAAATACTGAAGACATTATTTTTACCCGACTACGGCGAAGCAAAAAGGAGGGTTATGCTTTTGACCGGTATATATGTAAGTTCTACTGTTCCCTCTTAACTTCTAAACTCCTTATCATAATTTGACAAATAAGGTATCGTTGGAAGCGTCTTGATCGTCAGCTGGTGAACGACTATGTGAAGTCACATTAAAAAGTGAATATGGCGCCCTCTAGAGGACATAAAGTCTTGAAATAAAATATAAATTATGATGCCGTGGTGGTTGTCAAATGAAAGGGCTTAATTAGCACATTTCAAATAATTATATTATTATTGTAACCCAAAAATAATTTAAATAAGATACCCCAACGATACCCCAAATTATGATGGGTAGTTTAGAAGTTATGTGGGAACAGATGAACTTACGTACATACATACCGGTCAAGATCATAACCCTCCTTTATGCTTCGCCGTAGACGGGTAAAAACTAAAACCCAACGAGACAGAAAGGAAGAAAGAAAAGATGGGTAATCAGAAAAATTTACAAAATATAAGATCTACCTACATTAAGTATGTAATCACGATCATAA
The DNA here is from genome assembly GCA_914767815.1 of Eupsilia transversa. Lineage (NCBI taxonomy): Eukaryota > Metazoa > Arthropoda > Insecta > Lepidoptera > Noctuidae > Eupsilia > Eupsilia transversa. Next base: position 8,769,801 of record OU611874.1, read on the forward strand.
AACAGACAAAGTCGGCAGCTGCACGTCAGGACTGTGAAAAGAAGGCTCAAACACTCAGCATGATGCTGTGCTGGGGACCCACAGCACAACGCCCTATCCAATCTGTTCGATTTAAGCCCTAACACGGCGTGTGACTCCGGATTTTTAATTTGTCTGTCTGTGATGTCTTGTTTATACCTTTTGTCGTAGTTGGGTTTTAGTTTTTAAAGATTTATAACGCTTTTATTACAATGTGTGCACCAAGGGTAAGTGTAGGACAGTATGAAATATTAAAAGATTGATGTTTAAAACAAGCTTTATTTAGTTTGTTACCTACTCACTCTTAGTCATTACGTGTATTACGTAGTTAGGTTACAATAGTCGCCGCAGTGACCGCTATCAACATTACACTCTGTTATTAATAACACACTCAGTGGCTTTGCTTAATGAATATATTTACAACATTTCTATCTATGTGGCGTTATCTTATATTTAGCAATTTGGCAACATGATAACGGTAACATTTACATATATATGTTACTACATTATATAAACTAGGTGTAATTGACAGAAGAAAATTTGGATTTGTAAAGGATTATTAATATAGAAAACTTAAAAAATGAATCAATATAATCTTTAAATCAAGCTACAAATCCAAATGTGTACTATAAACATTAAAATATCTGGGATATTTAAATGTAAAATACAGGAGTAGCACAAAATACATTCATATGAAATATAACTCACGCATCACAAAGTTTCCATTACCTCGAAAATATAGTAGAAAGGCAGGCAGGAGTCACATTAGGAATACAGACTGGATCTACACACTACGGCACGGTGATACAGGAAACAATAAAATATGCTCAATTTGGAAATTTCGTCAATTCAGTTATTATTTTATCACAGCGAACATGAGGTTTATATAAGCACAATAAAATAATAAAATTTAAATATTCTCTAAAGACACAATTTTATAATTCATTCAGTCTTACTCTATCTAATTCTTATATCCTTATACTAAAATCAATAACTATGATAATAGTGCACTTTGTATTATATATTAATAATAATATGTGTGCAGTGAATTTGTCTATTACATATGTTCACGGCCGAGCAGATTTTAGAACTATGTCAACGGTGAAAATAAAGGTTTTAAGACATTTATATGAAATTCTGCTGAACCGTGATAAAGTTCGAGGAACTGTTGTACATAGAATACCTTCAGTTTATATAATTAACAACAACGCTTATAGTAATTACGAATATCATTTCGGTTATGAAACCTAAACCTCTTAGTCTATTGTAGGTACATAACGACGGCCAGACGGCGATGTGACTACGTTTTAATATTCGTTTTTATTCTAAGTTACCTGTTTTCGAGGACAATAAATTCATAAGTGTTACTTAAATATGAGTTAATTTAATGTAACGGGTAGCTGTTAATTCATTGGTCAAAGCTCTAAGCTCAGTTACGTTATTTTGTTTACAAAATTCGTTATCAGTTGCTTTTTGAAATACGAATTGTTTATGTTGTAATCAATTTTATCATCATAACAAGTGTCCTTTTATAATGTCATGTTTTGAGGGTCATCTACATAATGAACATGGTAGAGACCGGATTATCTGCAGATTCCTTATTTTTATTAGTAAATTTATTTACAAAATGAATACACGATAAACCAGTTAAAATACAATATAAGCTTAAACAAACAGCCCCAACAAGGAGTTAAGTGGATGTGAATTGCTCTCTGTATTGTATTAATTGATTCTGATGGTATAACTATTCCCACGCTGCGTATTCGTAATAACGGGACTTGTAATTTGTAGATCTATCAGTTTTATAAGAAAAAGTCATTCAGTAATAAAACATATTTCGTAAATCAATACTAAAAAGAGGCCAAGTACCTACTTCTTTATTTGTAAAAATAAACAAATAAAGAAGTAGATAGTAGTAGTAGGTAGTAGGCTCTTTTCTGTTTTAAAAAAAAAAGGAGATTTATTATTTCGTTTAAAAATTAAGTTGCATATAATCCAATCTCTGTTGTTTAAAAGCAAGTTACGGCTACAAGCTCGTTGTTTGTTACATTTAATATAGAACAATACAATTGGGTTGTGAGTCGCCTACATACAGGTGAATATTAACTGATACTAGGCAGAATATATCCATGACGTGCTCCTATTATAAATGATAAAAACAATTTCCTTTGGATTTGCACTATCTCGAGCGAGCCAAGCTCCGCTAAATGTACCTACGTTGTGTGCAAATGGACAGCGAATTCGGATAAATGACAATAGAGTTATATCATTAAATAATATGGCACAGTGATTAGCGAAACTAAAACCCATATGGAGCTTCTCCTCCAGTCAGCGTCGCCTGCAAACGAAATATTTTTATGTTAGTTATTTGTGGGTAGGAACTGAATAGTATTTGGTTTTTATTAAGGGTATTCTGTCTTTTTTTTAGCGGCGGCTTTCTGTTTTTATATTTTACAGTTTTTATCAGACAAGAAATGGTTATTGAAACCGGTGGTATTAAAATAACTTGAAAGTCGAAGTTTACCAATGTTTGTTTTCCCTTAAAACATGCGGCAAGAGAAAATTTAATCAAATCATCTCGGAAAATATCTTCGACAATAAAAGAAATATGAGACTTAACGTACCTGTAACCTGCGATGCACCTCCTACCCAGTTCAGGTGCGTCTTCCCACCACCTTCATCTGTTTTCTGTTTGCCCTTATCGATTTCGTTGAGGTTCGATTGATACTTAGTACCTGCGTAACACATAAACAGATGAGTTGAAAAATAGTTAAAAGATGAAAATGTTTTGATCATCCTAAAAAGTTTGTGGAGGAAAAAAGACAACGTGAACTGATTGGGCAAAGGATTCAATATGGCAAGGGACGGGCCGTCGGCAGGCGGTCGGCTAACAGTTATTGAAAAGTTGCGCAATATTGTCGAGTATCCGGGGCCAGCCGTAAATTCGTAATGGTTGCAAAAAATAAAACAGTAGCGGGTCCGATGTGGACGGCGCGCCGCCGCTGCGCCACACCACGCCGCAAAAACAACCAACCGCGCAAAACTTACACTCGTGCCGGCGCTACCCCTAAATGGGTTTTTCAAGTTCGCGCGAACATGTTAAAATGATATCCTTCGGCTCTTGGGCAGATATTATAAGTATGTATATGTATTGATAGATGTCTTTATTGATTATTCACGATCTGCTGTACGTATTTTTGCAATAAGTAGGTATAGTACTGTCTACGAGATCCTACATTTTCAATTTATCGTGTTAACAAAGCTTATTAAGAGTTTGCAACAAGGAGGACGGGAACACTTGTCCGTAATAGGTTGGCGCAAGATGTTGTCCGGCAGCGTGGCCGGGGAAATGCCCAAGTTCCCAATAACCGGCGAGTAATGACGCGAGTCCGCAACAACTTATGACACCACGATATTAAAATACACGCAGGCTCTTACATCAATGATTCTGGCATTACTAGTTCATATTACACCATAGTGAAGGCATATTGTCTTTTGAAATACCTGCGTAAATGAAATCAATTATACACTTTTAATAATTTGTTACCTAAGTAAAAGACACTCCGAAACTAGGTACATTCAGATTTTGATTAAAACTAATTTATTTAAAAAATCCCCGAGCCGCGATTCCCCAAATAAAATTGGATGTTTGGGTTGAGTAGATTTTCAGTTAGTTACACAAATTCTAATTTTCGATTCTATTTCTAATCGTACCTCTACAAAGCATAAATCAGTTAAACTTGAGCGGTTTTCAATATCTCTGAAGTGCCAATTATCTTAAATGTGCATTCATTTCAAGAGTGTCATCTAAAATAGGCCGGATTATAACGATGTTTTAGGTAAGGTTACGTCAATCATAGATCGCGATATTGAAAAGTCGATACACTTTACGGTTATTAACTTTGCATAAACCAATTTTATAATAATTTGATGTGGAGATTATAATAACAGCACTTCATAAAATGTTTTGTTTGTAAACGATTTGGTCATAGTTTACGAGGGCTCATAACATTCGGAGCCAGTTAACAAACTACCGGCTGGCGACAAGCAGATCGTCGTAACAGTTTACGATCTATAAACAAATATAACGGCCACTAATAATAACTGAAACAGCAACAAACAATGAAAACAAACTGAACGATCTCATGGGGGATACAACTCGTAAAGGTAATGTTATCTCTTAATAAACGAAACCGCCGACATAAAAATGTTGTTTCAATGCATTTTATTGGCATCGATATCAGATATTGATAAACCCATTCGACCGCGACGTTTGCTATAGTGTAATTAATTACTATTCCCACACACGAACATAATAAATTGCCGTTATATATGTATTATACATTGCGCGATACATTCATCCGCGGTCGAATCTTTACACTTTACGCTTCTTTACTTCTTGTAATTTAATTACGTAATCGGACTTTGAATTGGACGATTGTTTTTCTGAACAGGTTATAAATATTTCGGGTACTATACTATTAAGTACGTCATGTATGACCACTGGAAAACGGAGCTAGCGCAGTGCATCTTCCCCTCTTTCGTATCATTGAACATTTGAATGTTGCACATGGTTAATGGAATTTTGCCTTATCATATTCCCAGCTAACATATTGAATACTCAATAGATTTAATGCATTCCACTATGTGAACTTAGGTGGTAGGTTTTACAAAGACCTGATCATTGTGGACTCTGTCGGGCACATCAAAGTAGTAGAGAGGAAGACGGCTTTAATTTGAGTGGGTAATTAGTTGTTATATTGTTATTTTATTTTAGTAGGTAATGAAAAAAGAAAAGTACGTAAAGTAATTTTTTTCATTTATATCTAATCTGTCTCGTCTGCGATCCGGGATGAAAAGTAGCCTGTACTTTGCCAAATTTCATCCAAATCCGTTCAGCCGTTTTAGAGTGAAAGCGTAACAAACAAGCTCACTTTCGCATTTATAATATAAGGGATGACAAATAAATTAATGTTTTCATTGATATTAACGCATTCAAAGACACTGCACGAGACACAATAGAAGTTTTATTGTTATAACGTCTGTGCCCCTCAAATGAATTTAAATAAGATCAATTGTTTTAGTTTATTTATGACTGAATGACATTTTTGTTATTTTAAAATTATTTCCGGTAATTTCTTTATTCATTATTATACCGTTTATTGTTTGCGGGTGTCACAATACTTAACCAAAACTTGACCCAGAAGGCGATAGCTTTCTTACTTACCCTTGTCTGTGAGCGGAGTGTCGCGGCGCGGAGGCCTGGAGGGCGGAGGCACGGTCAGCGCGCGAGGGTCCGGCGTTGTGGTCGGGGGGGAAGATGCTGTATTGAAAGTAAGGGTTTGTGAGTCATTTAATGTTAAAAAAGGTGTCTGAAAGGCTGTTCAACTCAATAATTCACTTTAACGTTGTCTAATCGCATTACTGCTAGTAGGTACCAACATAGATTGGTTGATCTAGAGTCTAGATCAGATCACCGCTATACTTGGGAACAACTAGTCTAGATTCTAGACGCCTTTATTTTATACATAAGTCGACAAAATAAGTTTTCCTGTTTCTGTGTGAATGGCCAAAAGAAAATTGTACCTATCCGAAGTTGTATGCTTAAATTTTGGTATACTCGTGTGATAAACTCACCCCCGTGTTTTATTAACCCTTGGTAGGCAACAGTTTAATAAACTTCTATTTGTAATATTCTTCCTCATTTAAGTTTTTAACACAGAATGATGCCATTCAGTATTTATTTGCCCTCTAAGGCATAATATTCCGTCTTTCCGACGAAAAAAATATGATTTTCAGTATTTTCAGTTATAGGAGCATACTTACTGTATAAGCGAATGGTGCCATCGGACTCTCCCCTCGGATTCTTAGCAATGCACTTGTAAGTCCCATAGTCTTCATTGTTTATGTTCCTAATCAGAAGCCTCATGTGCGTCTTGTAAGCTGGTACCCCTACAGTGTTTTCCATATGATATTTAAGACTTTCATGAATCATATGGCCATCGTCTCTCGTCCAATAGTTTAGTGAAGTCGGATGTGCTTCAGTGAAGCATTCTAGAGTGACATTGTAATAGAGAGGAGCACCGACGAGTTGATGAGGGATCCATAGCATTGGCGGAACTGGAAAATAATTGCAATGTTTAAGTTCATCATCGAAAGATGTACTTTTTGTAACTGAAATCGTAAATGATTTGGGGCACTTACAATCAACGCTGACTTTGACACGTTTCGATACGGTCGGCGGCACACCGTTGCTAGCAATGCACAGGTAGGCACCCATGTCCAATCTTGAAATCCGTGCCATCTCCAACACTTCGCCTTCCCATTCGGAAACTAGAAATTAACGATAAATAAAGTCGGTGCAAAAAGCGAAGCAAAAAGCTATTTCGATCATGAACAAATTCGATGTGTCACCGGAATGTCCCTTGCTGATGGAGATTTTTGAGTTGTCGTCCCGTTTCCACTTGATGGTGGGCTTAGGAGAGCCATTAGCGCGGCACGTCAGCGTGACGTTGGCGCCCTCGCGCACGATGACGTCGCTCGAGCTCAACGAGTCGTCGATGGTCGGCGGCACTATAAACAAACATTAATACCACTTATATAGACGTGCGGTTTTTATGTTTTAATTGACGTTTTTTTTTATTTACATGAAGCTGTACTTAAAAAACTGACCGAGAGTGATGCCATGATTTTAAAGAGAGCTCTCGGAACGTGTGTTGACCTATTTATGTGTCATAATCTGTAAATCATTTAGTCTTTCGACTGTTATGTTATTATAATAGTCCGCCTTTGTACCTTTTTTTGTGTGCGAAAAGTTTAAATAAATAATAACGCTCCAGACTGGTTTTTGTTGATGACTATTTAACCTACCAACCTTTCGTAAAATAAGACGAAATGATTCACTGACAGACAACGCACAGGCTAAACCACTATGTCTAGAAGCATTACATTTTGCACAAGACTTCCATAAATGACGAATATAAAGAAGGATTTTTGAAAATTCGTCCCCGACTTTAGGGTAAAATAAGGCACACTCTTTCATGTTTGTATGGGAAATCCCATCGGGCCCACGGTTTTATCTTAGTTCGTGGATCTTACCAACAACATGTAGGTATCCGAACTGTGTCTTGGCGGTGACGGTGTTAATCTGGCACATGTAGCGCCCGCGGTCCTCCTCTCTGACGTCACTGATGTGCAGGAACCATGTGCGGTGCTTGTCGTGCGTGACGCTGACGCGAGGGTTACGCGTGATCACGTGGTTGTGCACGGTGAGGATTGCGGACTGCTCAAAGTGCATCCACGCCACCTGGTAGGAACAAAGCAAATATTAAATGAGGTTCTCCAAAGTGAATGCGATGGCTTCGAGAAAGGAAATCCTACTCTTTGCACAATGCTTCCGCTTCAACAATACCGAATAATCAAATGTGTCTAGATCTCGTTACTTTTATTTTTTATTTGAATGAAAAGCTGTACAACTTTTTCCCATACCTGTTCATTAATTTCAAACAATTGTTCCAAATATATTGCAAGTTTTTTAATAATTTCTAGTCCTATTGTACAACGTTTCTTGAAAAAGCTCAGAAATGTAACGAGGAAAACTCCCCCAAATAAATACCTTCAGAAAATGTAAAACGAGAAAACTAGGGTGTGGAGTATGCCTCAATGATTTCCAATCGCTCTACCAATTGGACGAGTGACGTAACGGAAATTAAAGACTTCTCCGAGGACATATTTTTTATAAATAAAATGTAGGTGTCTATCTCGAATATAATTCAGCTGTCACAGTGTGCGTATTTCAGGTTGATTTGATATGTTGTGATGTTGTTATTATCTACACATAGTATAAATTAAAGTAACGTGTATATTATTATAGTGTCTGTCTGCGAATTTGGATGCAGTTTTCAGCATCATTTAGAGAATTTATTCTGGAAGGGTTATGTGTGTAATATTAAACTTATAAAGATATATTAATGTTAAAACCCGTGCGAAGCAGGGACGGGTAGCTAGTAATGCTATATTATTTACTAAAAACAAATACAATAATAAAGCTAGACTAAAAACAATAATAGATATGAGGAACAGAAGAAATTCTGACGAAGAAGGCAAAAGTACCTTTACACTTTGACTGCGAGATGTTTCAATTACAAAACATCGGCTAATTAGCCGGTGCCGAGCTAGCACTTTGAAGTGTCCGCTCACCTCGTTACCAAGTAAGAGGACTTCAAGGGTTTCTAGCGGGGTTAGACTTACATGGAATCTTTGGACATAACTTTTTAGTTGTGGTACCCACCCCACGCAAATTCGAATACCACTACCAGCTGTGTAAATTATAGTGACAGGAAGTTATTTTATAATCATCTACGTGGGAAAGTATTATTGAAGCTAACTCAAAAACTACCCCAGCAAAGTTATTAAAATTTATATGAAAACAACTAGAAAGTATATCGTTTCAAACAAAAAAAGAATTTTCCAGATCGGTCCAGCGGTCTTCGAGTAATCGGGGAACATACATAAAAAACCCTCCTTTTTTAATTTGTTTAGACAGTTTCACAACGATGCACGGTGCTAAAAATAATAGGATACATTTTAATGAACTGTGAACTATTTTAAAATACAGGAATTTATGATTGGACAGCATCTAACCGAGGGAAAATATCACAGTATCTTTTATGATTAGTAGTGAAATCGGTTCACAAATGTAGTGTGGCGATTGGCCCCGTACGGCGTACATTCGCGGCGTCTAGTACGCGAGTCGTCTCCGCGACATCTGTGTAATTGCACGGAGCTGCCATCGCGTCCCCGCTTCACACCAATTTCCACGGCATTAAGCGCTTAAAATGCATTTTACCGAGATTGTTATACTCACTACGAACAATCTCGCCACTTTTAATCTCCCCTCGGAGAAAAAAGATTTAATTCGCCCGTACGTACCTACCTCCAGAAAATAACGTTAGACTAGCTTCATTTTTCGATTATTCCGGGAGATGTTTACTAGATCCGCGCTAGAAATATAAAACATGACATTGTTTTGAAAAATTCTCAACGCTTATCATCCATTTTGAAATAAACAATTTCAGTAAAAGGCAATCTACAACTCAAAATGTTTATTGAGAGACAGCGCGCTTAAACTTTCGAACAAGTTACAAGTTCTCCGTGATTAAACGAGGGTTTGGCATTTTTTTACTTTAAAAGAAACTACACCTATAAAATTAATTAAAGTCGGGTAATCGCAAGAAAAATTAACTAGAGTTAGGTGGTTTCTGAGCTTTAAAAGTTCGACGTGCATCCTTTATCTCTTAATCCTTCTTCAAGTTTGAATCATGGGTAGTTCTTTTTATCAAGATTGCGGAGGCAATATAGCGGAAGTTTGGGAGCTTAAACTCGTGCCGGGTCACATCTTACCTATCTTAAGTGATGCGGCTCTCAGCCGCTGTCTAATTTATAATGGACTTGAGGAAACTTCGCCCATTTTATTATGCAATGGGACGGTAACCCCTCTAATGACGGCGACCTGACTCGTCGGTGTAACCTGGGGCTCAGGGATATTAAACAGGCTTAGTAATATTTCAAACGATTTACATGAAAATAATTTCATGTAAAATTCTTTAAGTAAGATCTTCTTAATTTCTAATCTTCGAAGTTTGTATATGTAGGTAATCTCCTAGAAATGCTCGGAAGTTGGTTGAGAGTAAGTAGCGTGAGGTGAAGCGTGGAACGCGGAGACAAGCGGCGCGAGCAACACGGCGACGTCGCGCGACGACGGTATGGTGCGGGCGGCGACGGTAGATGTAAATCTGATCTGCGTAATTGTGGCCGGCGTCTAATCTAATCACGACGGTGTGTCCCTCTGCACCGCACTGATTGAATTACGAGCCGCAGCCGCCGCCACCACGACGCCGGCTGGATGGACAGTCTTCCAACTAATATAGCTACATTGATATTATTATGAGCGAATTATTAAATAATAAAATGCCAAAATTATAAGACGCTCAGCTACGTATATTCATTCCAAACCAAAGATTAAAGCAGTTATCTTAAATCCGTTATAACGCAAAGAGATATTGCCCAAAGTTCTCTTTTACTGTTCTAACAATTAAGATAAAATTAAATAGGAATCAAAATTTTATAAGCGGTCGGAAGATAAGCGTTGAGTGTTGAACTTAACGAAGTTCTCCAATCGTACCGCGAACTCGGGGTGGCTAGAAACATTTAGTAAGTGCACAAGTGGTCCGGGATTTATATAAGTGTTCTAAATTCCCGCAAATAAAATATTGATTTATTTTCAGCAAAAAACCAAATTAATGGTAAATTACGGAGTGGGATTTTTCTCGGAAGTAAAATGGTTTTCCGCTATGTAAGTGACTAATGAAGCTGGCGGAAGTGGCAGATGAAAATATGATATTCGTAATGACGGTAGCGGCTAACTAATTTCATTCGTCTGCGGATCCTAAACGAGTTAGGTCACGACGTCGTTACGCGAGTTGTTGCCTGCCGTTGCCCCCCCTGGCCCCCTCCTCGCCACTTCACCCCCGCACCGCACCGCTGGCGGCACTCGGCCCATTACTTCAAATATGCAAAATTACCTAACCGCAAATTTTATGGACAGGTTGCTGTTACATTTTTGAGTTTAGTGTTAGGTAAAGCTGTTTATGTTTGTTTAAAAACAGATTTGATTTAATGAAATACGACACATCAGCCAACGATGATGAGTTCCGATAGATTGAGCATATCTACCTATACTTTAACTTGCGCTACTTATTACTGCCAAATTGATACATATCGAACACTTTACTATGATAACACTGAAAATCCCACCCACGCTTTCCTTGCAAAGTTAGAGCGGCCTATTAACTCGTTATCTTTTAACCACCTTTAATTCAGGCCCTTCTTTCTTTTTATCTTAATTGTTGAGGAATTAAGGAGGCAAAGTTGAAGTTCGGTGGCACGGCGGGAGACGTTCTCGTCCCTCAGGACATGCCTGGAAGGCATCGTTTGATTTATAATGGACTCGTTGCAAACTTTGCCCATTCCACCGCGCACCGCACCGAACCTCTTTAACGACGGATCCTATCGCCGCAGGAGATGATTCGTAGACGTGTTTAATAATATTACGACAGATTTAATTATGGAACGTTTAAAGAGCTTCATCTTACGCTATTACCCTAACTTTGTTTGTTTCAAGTTGTGGAGTGGTTCATATTTTTTAACTTTATATTCTCTCGGTTAGTGCTTATTAACTCTGACAAATTAAGAACGATTTATTAATTTCATAATTTGAGGTATCGATTTCTTGGTCTTCGTTGCTACTCCAACGTCTTTACTACCTACTGGCCAAATTAGAATAGTACATTATGATGCAAGTGTGCGGTGTTGGTCATTACACTTGAGACGGTATTATTCAGATAATACGGATAAGGTAGCCGAGAGTGTAATGATCAATGCATCGATGCATGTTTTTCAACACACTTGCGAGGAAAAAAACATACTTGTTGTAATAACCTAGGCAACAATAACGTGACTATAGAGATGATACATTTAGATTTATAAAGTTCAACTGACCTTTGTTGCCAGGTAAAAACATTTGTAAAATGAAAAAAAAATGCTGATGTACTAATGTATGACTAGGTGTGTGACATGTTCGTGAAAACGAAAGCTTTTGATTGCACTGCATCATCCCACCTAAGTACTAGCGTGGCGTCCAGTCTCCGACGTCTAAGTACTGTGCGAACATGTTGCACGTTTCAAGGCGCTTCAATGATTTATTTTAGATTTATGATATAAAAGCAAATCATGATATTTAGTTTAATCCATAAAATTATAGATAACTTATAGCGATGCACCAAAACTCAGAAGAACAATCATCTCTATTGCTCTATACCAACGGATGATACAATAAATGGGATAATATTTTGTGAAAATCTTATAAAAGCGAAGAGAAATAAAAGCTCGCAAAACTACTTAAGATACTTTTTGCTGGTCTTTGGAGAGATTTGCCCAGCAGTAGCTTTTGATACAACCTTCATAAATATGATAAATATCTAACTGTGTGTTACGTATTCATAAAAGAAAATTTTACATATGATAGTAGTAGATAGATGCAAAGATGAAACTTATTTTCGCACGGAGTATAAAATTGAGAAGGTATATGTATTGCGTAGCAGTTTTATACATATTTATAAAACGTCAAAAACGACGAAAGAATAAAACAACAACGCACAGTTTCTATCAATGTGTTGTTCGTGGAATACCCTCCACGTCACAAACCGTTAGTACGGTTGACACACTAATGCAATGGCGCAGACAGAAATGAGCGAACATCTTGCACGAGACGGCTTAGCTTAGTTCTGCTAAAAGCCCACTTAGAGATCTCTTCAGCTGCGGATTTGTGCCGAGGGCTCTCCAAGTTTTCACGGAATCTTCGGCCAATAAGTTATTTTGGGGTTGATGTAAGTAGTGCTGATCGAAAACATTTCCCGAGCAAAACCTCTATCGTTATAGTTAACATGTTTAACCAGATAGCTTTTCATTTCAATTCGTATTTGTGTACAAAAGGGGTGCATATTTTTAATTAAAACATGAATCGGTATTCCTCAGGATTGTGTAATGGTGAACACGATCATTAGAGACATTAGAGCGGCGGTAACGCAGCTGGGCGGTCGTCGGAACAAGTGCTCTCGGCTCCCCTCATCTTGGGCTCAGTTTGCTCAGCCAGCTCCAGTATTAAGGCACGAGAAATATGCCAGAATTTGAACAGGCGGCGCTCGCATGCGGCGCGAGTGTAACATTGCTGCGACTCGTTGTGGCATGTTATTGCAAACCCACATACGTGCTTCTGCCGACTACCTATCTGACATTTCATGCCGATGAACCGGCTACGTGCGCATACTTACAGACATTTGCATAAAATAGGAAATCTTTTCGTCGAATTGCCTCGTGGATGGGAAACATTTATTTGAATGCTGCCTCCTCAATCTCATACATATTAGTTTAGCCTTATTAAAATACCTATGTGCATTCTCATTTCAGCTTATTGTTCTATCATCGTAATCAATATTGACATTATGCGTATAGGCACTACAAACGAACAAACGCACCAAGGTATTGATATGATACTTAAAAAATACTCTATAGATAAATCGGCCCCAAACGAAACATGATAACATGTTGTACACATTTTTACTCCTCAATGATATTATTCTACAAATACTTGTAGACTCTGAACAAATATCCGTAGGCGATACAAATATTTGTTGTTACACGTGAATCAAACTTGCTGCCCTAAACACAAAAGCAAACGCAATTTAGGTACAAGCTTATAACTGTGTCCAAATTATTATTTACCCATATTACATATACACCCACATACATAAACGCACGCCTTCTTCCCATGGGGACAGGTAGATACTACAGAACGCCACCTGCTATGATCCGCCGATTTTGCCTCGTTTACGTTCATACATCTGGTCATACACGCGCGCCGGTTGCGAGTACTACGCACCTGACCTTTCTGGAGAACATCACCAATAAGGTTACTATATGTCCTCCTAGGGCGTCTCCTCCCGGCGTTTCCACTCACATCTGCCTTGTTAGTCGCCTTTCATTCATCCTCTCAACATGACCAAACCTGCTTAGAAGGTTTGGTCTTACTACTATATTGCCTATGTTTTTTCCATTTAAGTAGCCTAACAAGTAATACTCCGCCGTTTCATCACAATATTTCGCACAAGTCTATAATTCTAAAAAAATACGGACGAAAAGGCAAATCTTTTTAACCGATGCGGGAAACTAATGGCACAGGCGAGGCTTTCGGGGAAATCCGCTTCTTGTTGTCAATACAGGGCAACCGTGATGGCTCCCCCAGTTAAGCCTTTATTTCAGAAGTACGAGAACACTATCTCGGCTTTTATTGCGCCCGCACCGTAGACAGCTTCACAAGTAAGTAAATGCAATAAAATAAAAATAAAAAAGTCGGCCAAACGGAAATCGATAGAAATACTATTGATGTTCAGCTGGTTTTATGTTTACCGCCTCATACGTTGTACAATATTGTTCTAGAATAGGAATATGAAAGTCTCAATATAAAAATAATTACACGAAAATAGTAGTAGACATCGGAACATTTACCTACGGATTGGCTATTACTAACTAATCTACGTTTCTGGTTAATAGTGGGTGCAGGGAGTTTCAGTAGGAACCGAATGAACTGGGCACCCCCTGGGAGAGGGAGCGTGCGGTGTCGGCAGTTAGCCGGCGCGGCGTCACCTTGCGGCTTATCGGCCGTCCGGTCACCGGGCGCCGGCTGTCGGGGCTCGTCCGTCGCTAGTACTCACTACTCCGGTAGTTGTATTACTCGTTACAGATATATTGCGACACTAAATTGATGTCGTTAAGTTTAATCTTTCATCTAATGTGCAGAGTATTAGTACTAATACCAAACTGTTAAATTCACAAATGAATAAAATTAACGGCTGCGTAGTTGCTACGACGTAGTTGCTACGACGTAGCTGCTACGCCGTAGCTGACGTAGCACTTACATCCTGATAAAGATAATTTAATTTAAAAAGTTAACATTCCTTTTCCGGATAAGTTTATTTAAATCTTTGCTATTATTAGGTACACGTAAATTCTTTTTTTTTTTAAATAAACTGAAACCACAAACTTTACATATTTTCTGAAAATATTTTAGTTTTTAAACCGTCTCAGCCACAAGAGCGATTCGAGGTGCAAACTCGGCGTAGGGGTTGTAAATCATATCTTCCTCCATTTATATGGACACTTTATTACGACGGCGCGTTCTAAATCAAATGATAAAATGCTTCTTATTTTATGTTTCCTTTCGCCGCTCCACGCATATTGTCGTCTATTCACCGCGCTGCCGTCGCCTCCGACCTATCTAGTGAAGCCCATTCAGAGATGTGATTTTGTGTTTGTGTCGAAAATAAACAAGGTTTGAAAGAATCAGTCTGGGACATATGTTGTACAAGTATAAGTCAACCTGTTGTGCTATGTCTGTTGTAAGCTTGGGTGAGACAAGTAGGGTTACCTTGTATGAGCCGAGGTTCTTGACGGAGCAGGCGAGGCGCACGCTGCGGCCGGCCGGTACCGTGACGTTCTGAATGACATCCGTGAACTCTGGCTCCTCCACCACTGGAACAAAACAATTTTTTTTACTAAACTTAATACATGCGACTTTAACGCAAATACATCTTGTACAAAAAAGAAGTACTATCGACCTATTTTTTTGCCGTTCGTAGTCTCGCGGCATATTCCGAAGATATAAATTTAGATAAATTGGACCGATCTCCCCTTAGCCTTATCAAGCTGGCAAGATTTTGCAGTTATGAGGACATTTTTGTGTCAAGAGATACGATTTGTAATTCTCAAATTATCAAAGCAGAACGCTTTTAAACAAATTGAGTGGGCGATAAGGAATAATGTCGTCGTTTATCAAGCTGCAAGATAGATGGCCCTTGCTCTGCTCTGCCCATTTTAAATGCGTTTGTCTTCGACTTGCCAAATTGGCGTCCTTTGTTTTCTTCTTAAGTTCTTAGTTTTATGTCGCTACACGAGGTGCGGAATGGTTAAGTATTTGATCGCTGCGGTGAAAATGTTAATACTGTTTGCAAAAACCGGGAAGTGTTGAACTGTGCAAGGAGAAGGGGTTATACAGGGGTTGAATAAGCAAGTAAACATTTGTCATCCCGTGAGCGAGGCAGGAGTCTATGTAAAGAAAGGAGCGATGTCGTCTCCGACAACAGTATTGAGTCAGGGAACTCTCAAACGTTCGCAGTCAACGTGCTCGTGCTGTGTTTGATTAATGGTTCCAATGTTTAATGTGGCGAATACAAAAATTTAGAGGCGAGACTCAATGGGCTTTATTTCGCTGTGACGCAAAGACTAATGTTGTTTGAGCATAAACACAAATCGACGAGTCGGTCCGATTGAACATGCCTTCACTTCGACGTGCTGTACCTACGTTTGTGTTTGGAGAATAAACTTGCTCAATGGCGATAGTTAGTCTGAATGGAAGTTGTTTACATATCATCACCGGATTCAGACTGGCAATAGATTTATTTTATTCCGGTTTGGACAAATCGAAGAAAAAACTCCTACCAAGAAGATTTTTAAATAACGTTATTTTACAAAATAAACCATTTTATGTGACCAAGCTTAGGTGTCACATATGAAAATGAATTTTAATAACTTTAAAAGAAAGGTTCCTTGTACTCATATGTTTATAAATAAGAAATGAATAATTAACTTGTTTAGGAATAACGTCGATGTTACTTTTCACTGCCGATTCCCCCTCTCGTCGCTACTGAAGCGCAACCCCTGAAAATCTTGTTGACCGTGACAAATACACTTGACTAACGACTTGACAAGCAAGGTCAAGATGATCGATTAAATTAACAAAATACTTTCTATTGCTTATTTATAACAAAAATTCATGTTTCCTAATATTAAAACACTAAACTTTCAGCTAAAAATATACTATTACCTATTTATTTAAACAAAGGAAGGCTACGGTTTACTTTGTAATATTGACAATATAATACTTGCTCAATAGAGTCTATATTCGTTTCGGCGTACGCAGCAGTTCGCCACAGAGCTAACATTTAGATTTACGTATGTTTGTGTGAGCATGGCTAAGAGATACCCGACTGAAGATGAAAGCTCCGGTTGTTGCGTGTTTGCTCACCTGATCGTATTAGCTCTAAGCACGATGCTCCATTTTCTGCCCGGGTGCCCCTGACTCAACCGATGTAAATCGCGCATTAACATCTATAACGCACCCTATTAGCTGTGTATGCGTTTCTCTACGTTCATTTCTAACAATGGCTACAACATTGTTGGTAGGAGGTACCTTCCCGTAACAATGACGCGTATTCATTACGTAACACCTACACGATTGTAATTTGTAAAATTCTACAGTCGACATTCCAAACACGTCGTTAATTTTGAGATCATTACGTTAGTCAATCACGAATAGTGCCACAATGATTGGGGAATCAATCCCAATTAAATATTATTGTCGTACTACTAGATTTTCAGTTCACGCGTACAATAAATCAATCTTCAAAATAAATCGCCTAAACATAATAGTATTAGAACGCCTTCAGAGCAATTACGTAAATCGATGTGTCTACTAGATGAATAACAGAGATTATTCAAGACAAACAACACTCACATGTTAGACTATAACATTAGTTCAGTGTATCAATGGCGGTCGCGTCAACGACCCAAACCAAGATTATGGCCCACGAGACAGTACAAACAATAACAACCATATAACAACGCCACATTTATATGTGTAAGATGCTAATAATGAGTCACAGTATGAGCATACGTACGTACGTTTAAGTTAATAAGGCGCCAGTAGAGACGAGGACTTCTATTTGTTTCAATAATACCGTACATTAAAATTAACAAGGGTAACGTTGGCAATAATCTTACATACCGCACGAGGCAGTGCGGCGCGTGCAAGGGTATTTAGGGGTTAATTAAGAAACCGCAGACAGCGGCGCGGGGGGAGGGGGTAATCCCTTTGTCACCGATGGCAAGACGCTGCCTCCGCCACGGCTACACGTTAGTACTATTGTTGTGATTACAATGTAGCGACGTGTACACCTTGTCGATTAAATTTCTACATGATGTTATACCTTATTGCTGTATTTAGTTGCGTGTTGGTTTGGTACGTAACACAATATGAATGTAAATATAATATCTTTATTGTGTAAAACGAATTGTAGGTTTTATAAGAGTCTATAGCTATTGCCAGCAGGTTCGACCGCGTCTTTCTAGAAATTATTCGATGGGAACTTACTATCGGGATAAAAAGTATCCTATATCCTAATTCATGGCACGGCATAAAAGCGTAACAAACAAACTCACTTTCGCATTTATAAATAACTAGCTATTGCCCGCGACTTTGTCTACAATTCCAGATGAAAAGTAGCCTATATCCTTTTCCAGGTCATCGTCTACTGGGGTGCTTGGACAGGAAACCTCCCCGTGTGCCTGTGGACTGGAGTTCCCTTACGGATCCGTCCGGGGGGAAGATCAGTCTACGGGTCGGTGCACCCTGGGATGCGGACAATGACTCGTCATTGGGTACTTTGTGCCTAATGGGGTTTCGTTGTCCGTATGCTAATATCCTGTCACAGGAACGCTCTAACGTGTACTCGGAGAGAGTACACGTTAAGCAGCGTTCGAGTAGGAACGGGCCCGGCGTGCACTAACCCTGCCGTCGGGCAGGCAGAAGGAAGCCTTTTCTTCTGCCACCGTTGGTCTCGTAGCCCCGAAGAGTGTGTAGGTCACGTCTCTGGCATTTGACGGGGGTCGAGGGTCTTGGCTTAACCGCCCGGGCCGCGAGGAAGACAACCTCTATAAAAAATCACCCCAAACCTCCAAGCGGCGGCGCACCGTGAGGGAGGTTGATAGCTTGACTAATGGGTAGCTAAATTAGTCGTTAGTGCGAACCACGTTTTTTTGGTTGGTTGGTTGGAAAATTTATATACTCGTGGGAACAAAAATGGAAACACAATTTAAAAAACAAAATCGACGAATGGTGGAGAGTGATGCGGGGTCGGATTCCGACCATGCATCGGGCGCGGAGAGCTCTTGTCAGAGCTCGGAGCGCGAGAAGGGGGGGAACACACATAGGAGGCAGGAGTTTGTGCGGAAGCGCTCCAAATCGGATGGCCAGGGGTCGTCCGCCGATGAGAGGCAGAGGCGCAAAATTCACTCCAGCCAGCGGGGTGGGGCCCGAAAAAAAGGCGCGGGTAGGGGGCTCACCACGGAGGCCGGTGAGCTGAGCCAGACCAGCTCAGCCGAGCTGACGAGGCTCGCCACAGAGGGGCACCCTGAAGGGACCAGCACCTGGGCGGTCCTGTCGGGGTCTTCCAGTGGTGAGCCGGACGCCGCCGCAGCGGCTAAGTTCAAGGAGGTCGTGGGAGCCGCTGTCAAGGCTGTGGCCTTGAAGAGGCTCCAATCCTCTAAGGACAGGGCCATATCCGAGGCCACGGCCTCTATCTTGGCGGCAGGGAAGGCCCTCCTTGGGCCTCCGCCAGCGTCGGATGGGATGTCCGAAACGCGGGCGGAACTCGCCAGGTTGACAGCCGCCATGGAGCTTCTCCGGAAGGAGAATGAGGAGCTCCGAGCTGAACTGGCTAAGCTCCGCGGAGCCGCCCCTCGAGAGACTCCGCAGGGGGGAGAGCAGCATGGGCAGGGGCGGCCCCTGCCTGCTGAGGACCGGGTCCTGTCTTTGGTGCGGCGGGAGCTGGATGCCTTTCGGGCGCGGTTTTCCGCCCTAGAGGCCATTGTACTGCGCCCCCCATTAGCGGCGAGCCAGCCGGCCTCGGGCCAGCGGAAGGTGGCATCATATGCCACCACTGCAGCTGCCCCGACCAAACCAGGGTCGTCGGGGCAGACCAAGGGCAGGGTGGCTACAGAGGCGGCGAGGGCATCGGCCCAGGCTGCGAGTGCACCGGCCCAGGCGGCGAGGGCACCGGCCCAGGCTGCTAGGGCACCGGCACAGGCGGCGAGGGCCCTAGCCCAACAGCCGCCCCCGCCTCCTAATTCTTCTCCGGCCGACGCCGAATGGCAAGTAGCCGGAGAAAAGAAGAAGGCGGGTAAGGCCGCAAGGGCGGCCAAAAGGAAGGCGAGGCGGCAGCGGCGCAAGGAGCGAAGTGTCGCGGCTAGGCTCCGCGCCCCGAAGTCAGCGGCTGTAGTGATTACACTACAGCCGGGAGCGGAGAAGAAGGGCGCGTCCTACCAAAGCGTGCTCGCCAAGGTGGGGCAGGCTGTGGACCTGGAGGCACTCGGCGCCAAGAATGGCCTCAGGCTGAAGGTAACCGCGACCGGGGCCCGGATGCTGGAAGTCCCTGGTGCGGACAGCGGCCCGGCCGCTGACGCTCTGGCCGAAAGGCTCAGAGCATCCATAGACGCGGACGAGGCCCGGGTGTCCAGGCCCACCAGGTGCGCTGACATGCGCATCTCGGGCCTGGACGACTCGGTGACGGAGGCACTGGTCGTGGCCGCTGTCGCTAGGACGGGGGGGTGCTCTGCCGAGCAGGTTAAGGTGGGCACCATCCGTCCTGACTTCGCGGGGATGCAAGCCGTGACGGTGAGCTGCCCCGTGTCGGCGGCCAAAAAGGTTGCCGAGGAGGGCCGAAGGCTTTTGGTGGGCTGGGTTTCCGCGCAGGTCAAACTGCTGGAACCCAGACCTCTGAGGTGCTACCGCTGCCATGTGGGTCACCACGTGGGAGTAAAATGCACCTCGGAGGTGGACCGCAGCGGTAACTGCTACCGCTGTGGTCAGCCCGGTCACAAGGCTGGCTCGTGCACTGCCGCGCCGCACTGCGTCGTATGTGCGGCTGCTGGCAAGCCAGCTGACCACCGGATTGGGGGCAAGGCCTGCGCCAAACCCGTCAAAGCCGGAGGCAGGGGCAAGCCCTCCGCCACCGCCGTCACCGCCGCAGCCGCCGCCACTACTAGCGCCGCCGCTGCCGCTTCCACCGTCGGCGTCGCTGCCGTTGCCGCCGCGGCAGGGTCCTCACAGGGGGCTCGGGAGGGGGCTGAAATGGACTGCCAATAACGGCTCCATTACGCCTCCTCCAGGCGAACATCAACCACTGCGCTGCAGCTCAGGACCTATTGCTCCAGAGCATGGCGCAGTGGTCGATTAACATCGCCGTGGTCGCTGAGCCGTACTTTGTCCCGCCCAGGGATGACTGGGTGGAGGACCTGAGCGGCTCAGTGACCCTAATTTCGTCGGCCGCCGCCGGTACTCCGTCCCTCGAGGCTGTCAAGAGAGGACGGGGTTGCGTGGCAGCACGGTTCGGGGAGATTGTCGTGGTAGGGGTGTACTTCTCCCCGAACCGAACTCTCGCCGAGTTCCACAACTCCCTTGCGGAGTTGAGAGTCGTCGTCGTCGGGTTCGGTTCCCTCCCGGTGCTCGTTCTCGGGGACTTCAATGCCAAAAATGTGGCTTGGGGTTCCCGGTATACAGACACACGGGGCAGGATGGTGGAGGACTGGGCACTGGAGACAGGCCTGGTCGTCCTTAATCGGGGTTCTGTCCCCACGTGTGTGCGGATGCGGGGTGAATCAGTGGTGGACCTTTCGTTCGCCAGCCCCGCTCTGTCGCCGCGTGTTGCCGACTGGCGCGTCATGGAGGGGGTGGAGACCTATTCCGACCATCGGTACATCCGGTTGGACGTCTCCGCCCAGCCCTCGAGCGCGCCGGTCCGACAGGCCCCGAGTGGTCCGCGATGGGCGCTGAAGCAGCTGGACCGGGAGCTAATCCTGGAAGCCTCGATCGTGCAGGCCTGGGTGTCATCACCGGACAGGCCTGCTGACATCAACGACGAGGCGGAGTGGTTCCGGGAGGCCATGTCCGACATATGTGACGTGGCAATGCCCCGGGTCCAGCCCGGCCGTGCTTCGCGCCAGGTGTACTGGTGGTCGCAAGAGCTGACGACTCTGCGCGCCGCGTGCGTTGCTGCGCGACGCCGGTACGCCAGGCACCGCAGGCTCCGTATCCGCCCTCCGGATACGGAAGCCATTCAGGCGGGGTTGTACGAGGGGTACAGAGCGGCGAAGACCGCCCTCCAAGCGGAGATCCTGCGGGCCAGGGGACTGGCCCGCGAGGAGTCGCTGGCGACTCTGGACAGGGACCCGTGGGGACGCCCATACAAGTTGGTGCGGGAGAAAATCCGCCCATGGGCTCCCCCGCTGACTCAGAGTCTCCGGCCTCAGCTTGTGGAGGACGTGGTGAGCGCTCTGTTCCCCTCGAGAGGGGAACACACCGCTCCGCCCATGGCCCCGCCTACTGCGGTGCCCGCTGCGGACCACATCGCCGACGACGATGACGATGCTCCGGAGGTGACCGAGGTAGAGATGAGAGTGGCGGTACGTAGGCTGAATGCCAAGAATACCGCCCCAGGACCCGACGGCTTACCTGGGAAAGCATGGGTCCTGGCCTTGGAGGCTCTCGGGCCTCGACTAAGAGGGCTACTAAGCGCATGCTTGGAGAGGGGCCAGTTCCCACTTCGATGGAAGACGGGGAAACTGGTCCTCATTAAGAAGCCGGGGCGCCCTGCGGACTCTCCGTCTGCCTACCGGCCCATCGTGCTGCTCGACGAGGTGGGCAAGCTCTTTGAAAGAGTAATTGCAGACCGCCTTGTCGGGCATCTGGTGCGGGTGGGGCCGGATTTGACGGAGAGCCAGTTTGGCTTCCGCAGAGGGCGCTCCACGGTGGACGCCATCATGCGCGTGCGGGCCCTCACGACGGGGGATGCTGTTGCCCGGGGTGGGGTCGTCTTGGCGGTGTCTTTAGACATCGCCAATGCCTTCAATACCCTGCCCTGGAGTTGCATTAGAGAGGCACTCCGGTATCACGGGGTGCCGATCTACCTCCGACGTGTGGTCGAGGCCTACCTGACGGACAGGGCCGTCATCTACCCCGGTCACCTGGGAGAATGGAACCGGCGAGAGATGTCGTGCGGTGTCCCACAGGGATCGGTCCTGGGGCCGTATCTGTGGGATATCGGATACGACTGGGTGCTGCGCGCCGACCTCCCCGACGGCGTCAGCGTGGTTTGCTACGCTGACGACACGTTGGTCCTGGCGCAGGGGAGGTCGCACCAGGCGGCGGCCGAAATTGCGACACGCGGGGTTGCGACAATCGTCGACAGGATCCGGCAATTGGGACTCGAGGTGGCCCTACACAAGTCCGAGGCCATGTGTTTTCATGGTCCTCGGAACGCGCCACCTTTGGGTTCCCAAATAACGGTAGGAGGGGTTCACATCGGCGTCGAGTCGACGATGAAGTACCTGGGACTTGTCCTCGACAGCCGGTGGAACTTCGTGGAGCATTTCCGACGTTTGGCTCCCAGACTGGAGAAGGCTGGGGCTGCTCTGAAGCGGCTCCTGCCTAATCTGGGGGGTCCAAACGCCTCCTGCCGGAGGCTCTACGCGGGGGTCGTGCGGTCCATGGCCCTTTACGGGGCTCCTGTGTGGGCGCGTTCTTTGAGGCTGCGGCCAGCCCGCCGGTTGAACGCGTCCCAAAGGGTCATGGCCATCCGGCTTGTCCGGGGATACCGCACGGTCTCGGGTGAGGCGGCGAGCCTCCTTGCCGGATTGCCGCCGTGGGATCTAGAGGCGAAAGTCCTGCGACATGGAGAGTGCGATTGTCGCAACCCAGTGCTGGGCACGCCACAATTGCGGCGATAAGTCCCCTCTTTGAGGAGTGGCTAGAGAGGCGCCACGGCGTCCTCACCTTCCGCCTGACACAGGTCCTCACCGGACACGGTTGTTTCGGGAGGTTCCTGTTCCGGATAAGGCGGGAGGAAGCGCCCGGGTGTCACCATTGTGTGGATCGCCCGGAGGACACGGTGGAGCATACGGTGGAGGTATGCCCGGCTTGGGCAGAGCACCGCCGTGTCCTCGTGGAGGCGATCGGCGGCAGTGACCTCTCGCGTCCAACCCTGGTGCAGGCCATGGTACGGAGCGAGAGGGAATGGGGAGCCGTCACCTCCTTCTGCGAAGCAGTAATGCTCGCAAAGGAGGAGGCGGAGCGCGTGAGGGAGAGGCAAAGTTCGCGCCCTCACGCGCCTAGCCGCCGTAGGAGACGCCCTGGGCGTCGGGACTCCTTGGAGGATTCCCGGCCACCGTAGGCGCGGGCTTGCGGGCGGTGAGCAATGGGTAGCTCGCCCCCGATAAGGACCAGGCCCGGGTCGACGGCGCGTTGTGTTCCACGCGCGCCTCAAAGAGATGTCAGCACCAATGGCGGGGCCCACTAGGGCCGATGCCTGCTGGGGTTGCGGGAAAGTCCGAAAGGGATACCGTGGCCCCTGGCAACACAGGCAACTGAAGGAACACGGGTGGGTTTTAGTCAGTAAGAGTCTGACACGCCCTCCCGCTCCGCCCAGAGCGGGAGAAGTTATTTGATGATTTCCCACCCAAAAAAAAAAAAAAAAAAAAAAAGGTCATCGTCTACTCATGTGTCAAATTTCATCCAAATCCGTTCAACCGTTTTAGCGTGAAAGTGTAACAAACTAACAAACAAACTCACTTTCGTTTTTATAATATTAAATAAATACAATAGACAGAGATATATTAAAAAAATATAAAAAAGATCAAAAATATATGTTAAATATATCTACTTCTATTGCATTGTATAATGGATTTCCGCCAAGTCACGCCTGAATCAATATAATATTAGTTAGGATAATATTAAATTATAGTTAGAATTAAAACAATATTTATTATTAAATTCAATTGTTTTCATGTAAAACTGCATACTAGGTACTATTGAAAACAATCAAAATGGATTGAAAATTCTATGTAAAGAAATATTGACTTGAACGTTATTATTAAAACTACTCGATCGAATTGCAATTTACCAACAAGCATGTCAAATACGAGAGGCAATTCAAATAATTACGTCCGGGATTGGGTCGACTAAATATTCCAAAACTAATAATGAATGGGACCGCAGTCGCTCCTAACTCGAGAATAATCTCATATTAAAGCTGGCCCTTATGCAAATGAGAAGCGGTCAGTCGGAAGTCATCAGGCGCGGACGGGCCGGCGGCGGCAGGACGGCGACGGCGCGGGCACGGCGCGGCTCCGGCCCGCCGCAAATTGACAGGGCCCACACCGCCAAATTGATTGCGGCTACACAGACACCTCGTTATAATACCCTTGACACGCCATCATGACAAATAGCCTATCGTTCTATGGTTTATCTGTCCTGAAAGATTTCTTCAAATATTGTTTTTACATCAAAAAGTTTTGACGGAAACCCACATAAAAGGGAAAGTGTTTTCAAAACAGCAAGAGAAATTGAGAGTGAGGCCTCGTTAGGTACGAGGCCTCACTCTCAATTTCTCTGCAGCTGCCGTATGAAGTTTTAGAAACTCGTCTTTTTACCTTCCTTTCATTTAAACATCAGGCTTCAAAATAATTTTGTATAATCTATCCTAATTACAATAACTAATTAATGTGATTATTCTAGTAGGTGATTATAAAGCTTTAACAACAATTATTGGCCAAACGAATACCATAAATTAAATTGATCTTGCATAATGTAACCTTTCATCACACAATTAGTGAATATTAATAGAATCCCTTTTTTTCGTCTGATGGGCTTATTTAAAATAAAATAAAACCCAAGAGTCTGATTGGTACTCAGTAGATTATCAAACGCCTCATTGGGTATTCTCTAGGCATATGTACCCATGAGTCGTATTTAAAAATCACCTAGGTAATTAACACATAAACTTAGGTACTTATTAGTTTGATCGAAATCAATATAAAGTTTTGTTATGGTAAGCGCGGTTCTGTAGCATAATATTTAAGTTTATACGTCCCTTGTCACAGATGTGGCTCGTAATATTCTCATATACGATGAAATTCTTTTAAGAGATCCACAGATAAAGAACGTGGCGGCGGGTGTTTGGGCGGTTTCGGACTTTCACTTATTTGTATGCTTTACCCTTCGCCGGGACACGGACGTGACTATTCGAGATACATAAACCCTGAGTGAATACAGAAAATAGAAATAAAGTAACATACATAATATTAGTTTTAGTAGACGGATTGTGGAAAAAATGATGTCGGTACAATTGATAGTATTTGCTTTTGTTGTTATTCAGCTCGTTTTTTTTTTATTAGGAAATGTACAAGCGATTTGTTTTGTTAAAAAACACAATGGTTTGTGATTTGAAATATTTTCATTATTCAGTCTGACGTTATTCTGTATCTGCTCATCAAAGTAAGCATAAAGAATAATTTTACGAATGTATAAGCTTGGTACACGGTAGAAACGATTGCGGAATGTGAAATACTTTAAACAAATCTTGTATTAGAAGCCAATACTTCTTTCAGCTTTCACGTGTGTATTTTGAAATGGCTTAAAGCAGTCTAAGATAGAGCATTTAGGGGAGAAAAAAGCTAAGGGTTGCGCCCAGCGGGAGACATAAAATAGATGCTATCAGCAGCATTAAATAAACGTTCCAGTGTCACATATTGTGTGTATAAAATAAAGTGTGTAGCACTCAGAGTCTGGAGGTTAAGAGAGCAGTTTGCAAGGACTGTCGAGCCGATTGAAACAACGTTTGGTGTGAGTGTCTTTATTAACTTTTAATTTCACTTAAAACAATCAGTTCATGAGCTGTATTTGTATATATATTAATTAAAATATCCATATATATTTTAATTAATATTCTTTATGGCACCTCTTTCGGTCATAAGCTATCCGAATAGCAAAAAATATTTGGCCTAGGTCCTACGGGGGAGGCGTGAAAATTGATTCGCTGTTACAATATCTATTAGATTCTGTGATAATTCTTTTTCGAAATTGATTATTTGCTTACCTATTCCAACATGATAACATCAGCACGTAAACATTCGTCTACTCACAGGCCGCTAACCCACACATTTCTGTGTATTTATTGTTTCTACTGCAATATTATTTCCTACTAGCTGTTGCCCGCGGCTTCGCCCGTGTGGACCTTAATTATTTTTATTTTTCAGCATCGTCAGCTATCTGCCAGGGAAAGTCCCGTCAAAATCGCTTTAGCCATTTCGGATATTAGCCGGAACAAACAGACAGACAGGCAGAAGTACAAAATTTCAAAACAATGTTTTTTTTGTTTTATGTAAGTACCTGCCTTAAATACTTTCATATGCATTTAGTCAAAAGCTGTTATTTTGACATTACAACCAGACACTTCAATTACCTATATTTAATTTTATGTATTGTTGGTCTAAGTATGTATAGATGTGCAAACTGCTGTCAGAAGAGTAGATAAAGTGTAGCCAGTGTTACTTTACCGACTTTTGTGCGGTAGGTGCGATTACACAAATGCTAGGTACACACGCAATGACTTTTGAAAGTCAAAATTGTCAACAATAAATAGCCTGTCAAAATCTGTGCGGCGACTCGCTGGCGATTTCAAAATCTCAAGCCCATAGATTTTGAAATCGCCAGCGAGTCGCCGGCGATTATACTCGCTGAGTGCAAGTGTTACCAGCATCAGACACACGTTTATTGACGAAAACATACATATTTGTAGGGTCATCGGGGCCGGGTCATGTTGCGGTCATTTAAGCGGAAGTATGGAAGCAGATGTTGACAGGTCGCGGGAAGTCAGCAGCCCCTCCCCACCCCGCTCCCCTTATCAGCCCAGTACCTGTCACCGGCGCTTACTACAGATGCTCGGAACACCCATTCAATCTCGTTGCCCAATCTTAAATATATGCTCAATATTTCGAATGCCATAAATCGTAAGTATAGATATTATCACTATAATATGGTAGGTATTACCTACGTGTACATAACTTACAACATTACACATTAGTAGGTACATAACTTTCACATCTGTTTACTTAAAAAGGTAGGTAACATTAAGTACTGTTTTAATGGTGGTGGCCTTACAAAACCCAATTCCCGATTACATTATAAAGTCTCAATTCCTAGTTCGAAGTTGAAACTGAAAAGTCTACAGAAGGAAAAAAAATCGTTCCACCGCAAGACCAGCGATTCCATGAAATGATTTATAATGAAAATACCCACCTCTACACATTTTAATTAAACTCGGCCCGCTTATACTGATTGATAGCATTTACCGAATTGATTGACTTTAACAGTATAGGTATTGTTTTAGTAAGTACACCTACGCAATCGCAATATAAACAAACGAAATAGCTCGGTTATTAGAACATCCGTGACGTATATTTGATGTTGTTTACATACAAACAGCTTCATCATATTGTCTCGATTTGAAACCGAAGAACACTAAACGTTTGTGTAATAAAGTTTCTTTAAGCTAATCACTAATTGAACAAGTGCTGCGGGCTCACGGCGTAAGTCGCGAGATCTAATTAAAGCACCTACCGCGGTGCGCCGCTCAACCCCAGTCGGAGCCTATTATCACGCCTCCGCCTCCTATTAGCATTGTCTCCTCGAGGGCGATACTTATCTTTATTTAAATTCACTTCTTGGTAATTGGGTTGACGAGTCGACAACGTGATTTGCATTGATGAAAATTGGCCAGTGTACCGGGCCCTCGTAACTTACTTCGTCGCCTAATTTGTTTTATTACGTTTGTAAAACGGAGACGATTTTATCGCCGACACGATTTGTTTACATCTGGTAATGTACACGGAGGCAATCATCCGTAAACAAACACGTATCTATGACACAACATGGTGAAAATAAAGTCAAAAGCTGCGTATTTCAAGCTTAACAAGTCATCAGTTATCTGATACTCTTTGTACGAGAGTTATTGCACTCGTAATAAATTAGAAGGCATAGATGTCACTTGTAGCATTTTTGCTGGCAGCGCCGTACGAGCGCAGTCAAAGAGGATGCGCTTGGTTATTTCTCATTACGGCACACGCGATAAAATCACACAGAGTCGTTGCCTCATTAAAATCTTCTGGTGCGCGCATCTGTAAGCCTTTTGTGAAGGCGGGAGCGCGCCGCTCTTGACGCCTTTCGCGTGTCATTTCGGGCACAATGCCGCGCGGCGAGGGACGCGACGCTTGACAATTTTTGCTCTGACATGCCAGCGTATGCTTTTTATCAGTTTATCGAGAAATATTTTATGCGGATACACTGTTATTATATTCTCCTCACGTTAGATTCGTATTCCGTACTTGAATGACGTGTCATATCTACGGCGTGTGGTGCGCGCTGTGGTTTAATAATACATGCGTACACATAAATTATTGTAGTTGTGAGATTACACGTCCTTTATGTATTATCTACCCAGTCGTCTGTATGTCCTCCACGTTTCTTATTACACATCCCAAATATGTAGAATTTTCAACATACCGGTTTGATACACACTTGATGGTTCAAACCAGTCTATTACGAGACCTACACTTTTGAGCGAACAATTTTTGAAACGAACTTCTTTAACGCGGTAGGGTAGGAGTAATCTGGCAGAAATCTTCACGCAAAAGCGTTCGTACTTGCGACTGTCTTCTTGTCTTGGCGGCTACATAATTATTATTTTTTTGTTTTAAATCATACATACTGATAAGGGACCCCGACCGCACACTTTTTTTTTGCGTATTTTACTTTCTTATAGGTTTTTATGTTACGTGTCGTAGGTCTGTGTGAACTGTGTGTCCCACACGTTACTTAAAACAGGGAAATTTCTGAGAACCTCCTCCATTCATTCAACATCGGTTAAAAGTAAAATATGATACTAAATATTCTTGCTTATTTCTGTCGCAGAAACTATAATTAACTATTTCATTACAGCAGCGAGAGGTCTTCATTAAGGCCAAGTTCCGAGAAACAGTTTGTCGTGAACTGTACAGAAGCAACCGAGTTATTATAAAATAGAATTATAAGTTAGACTCAACTGTTGCTTATCTGATGTTATGAAATAAAATGTTCATTCTATCTATGACAATTATGTTAGGAAACCAAACGAATTCGCTTAACAAACATAAAGTTTAAAGCGGATTTCCCAAAACACGGTGTTCTTTTTAATCGTTTTCCAGCCCCGAAGTCGCATCCTCGTTCATTTACTTTATAATAAAACTCTAATTTGTTCTAATACGGAAGTTTTAAAGTTGGCAAGTTGCCAGTGTAATGGTAAATTGCGCAGTTTGGCTTTAATAATATACAAATTAAAAGTTGGAGATAGTGAGAAGAGTTTAGAATTAAAGCGCACATTTAGGCACAATTTGGTACAATACGGTAGTTCAATATTTAACGTGTTTCACTTTGCATATTCACAAGGCGGTCGGCGCCGGGTTACCGCTCGCCGCTCACCTACCGACTTGGAATGGTAATGTCGACCATTAAGCGCACTGTGCGGTGCGCCCGCCCAGTATCTGCGACTTATTACTTCATTTTTGAATTCCAATATTTGATCATTGGTAAAGGATATCTGGTCATCTTATTGTAAGGTCTCTGATTAGTTGCTTCTTTTTAGCTTCTTGTACCTCGTAATTAGCCCTAGGGCTACACACAAACAGTTTTTTCTGGCCTTACACTCAGAATATAATATATAAAGCTATGTAGCCAATTACTACATAAAGCCATGTGATCTACAGTCTGTTTTCCAGTAAAGCTCATTTTTGCATATACTATTTCTGCACATCTATCGCAATTTCATTCCTGGAAAACATTCAAAGAAAAACCAGCTTGAAATCTGAAAAACACTCCTGTTTTGAAATATTCTTACATATTTTGTTCCGTATTTTAAGCTCAGTCTGGTATGTTTCGATAGTAGTAAGCCGTATGTTTACAAATTGGCAATACAATATAACAGAATGGAGGGCACGTCGCCGTATCGTAACGCAATGGATGCAGGTCACGAGCGGCGCCCGTGGGCCGCGTGTCGGTGCGCGCGGCTCACGCAACACTATGTACGCACAAGTAATATGAAACATTTCTATTGCACCGTGCCAGTAAATTAATATTAGCCAATTAGTGTGTATCGGATTTTAGAGCACCACTTCATTTTGTACGACTGCGGTCTACTGACTACGTGTCTGTGTAGTAGAACGTTATTTTCCGATATCATATACCGAGTCGCTCGCTATTCAAATCAAAACTCATTTTCTATTATGACATAACGGTTAAACCTACATCCGCTTACGTCTTCAGTCTCTATATTATGTTGATACTTGCACTTAATAAACGTGAACTTGAGTGACATTGACGCACTTACTGCTGCTAGTACAGGAGTACTTGCCTTCTTGACGTGAGAGAGTGCCCTGAGAAAAATAAGATCGTGAAGAGAGACTTCACTTTATGTGCAGATCATGTGATAGCAGACTGGTGGTACTCTTATAAACAAGTACTCAGTGTTTGCTGAAAATGATATCAAATTGCAAATGCCCGTATGTAAAAATGTTATTAAAGCTACTCGACTGTGCTTGTAGAGTTATTTATAGTACACTACTTAGTCCAAATAATTTAGAAGTCGCGACCATAAAAATATCTACAGAATTTTATTATTTCCCTCTAAGATCCTGCGGACATTGTGAATTTTGCATTGCAATGCAGCGCACGGAAGTATGACGCAGCGTCTCTTAGGAATCAATGATCCTTCCCGCTCGCATATGTTTGTGTACCTATTCTCCTGATTTCGTCCACGGAGCTCGCTCACAGGCGCCGTATGAACTTATTGTTTCGGTCATCACAAATCACTGCCAACTCTAGCCATATAATATCGGGCCGAGCCGCACGTTCTTATCTGCAAGGAGGGTAATTGGCGTAGAAAGTTGTATGCTCGTGTGATACGCATTGAATGAAGCGGAATATGATCGCGACGACAACACTGACTGAGCACTTTCTCCCTGCTCAATAAAGGGAATCTGTTGTGTGAGATACCTTTGATAGGCAAGCGTTCCGTTAGTATGTAGATGTATGCTTAGTGAGTGCAGTTACGTATTCTGTCGTCGGCAACGGATCGTTATCTGTTTCCACTAAAGGAAACTGGCTTTCCACGAAAGAACCACCCCAACGGTTTCAGCGTCCCCCTTCGCCCGACTCGACTTCTCCTTTTTGCGTTATTTCATTTTTCTTTTCTATCGTGCACCTGCTAGTTAGTTAGCTGCCTGAGGCTCTCATTGCGCCTGCAATGTTAGCTGCCCGCTTCCTCGGATCATAAAGATATAAATTGTATCTTAATGTTAAACGTTTTAGAAAAAAATATAACAACCACCACCACCACTTCATATCCTTGCATGAGACGACAAAAGCTAAATAAAAATATTGTACGTGCTGAGCTTGAGCACAAAGTGTAGTTACTGTAACACAAAACGCAGGGTCGGCTATGAAGTTTAATGTTAGATGTCAGTACAAAGGATGGCGCTCAGCAGCGCTAGAACAGTCTCCTTGATACATTTGTATTCCTTACAGACAAGTAATCAATATCCGTTGAACGGCGAGAGCACGGACAGAACTGTCCTATGTTCAACAATTTTTCTTTCAATATTTAACCAGTCTGTCTATTTTCCACACATAGGACTTGAACACGGAAGACAATATTTATACAGCATTTGAATGAAGCTATATTTAACTTTGTAATTAAATAATAGTTAGTAAATAGAGTAATAGTAAACTAATTCAATATCAGTAAATAGCTATTAAAACTTTCAGTTTACCAAATTATTATAATAGCGAAAATTATTTCGACAATGTCCAGACTCATTTCTGTCTATACAAAAATATCTGCCGACACAGAGACAATATCATATTCTCGTATCGCGAAAAAAATAAAGCTGGTATGTACGGCGTCACGCGTGCGAAATAAAATAACAACGGCAACATGGTGCGGATGGGGCTTGATACATATTTGAATACATTACCGAACACGCAGATAATTCCACCAACATGCCATACTTATTCATAACGCCTTCTCAAACTGTGAATGAATACAAATATGCCATCTCTCTTCTGTCTCCATAGACAGAGAATTCGAGTAGATTTACTGCTCAAATCTGGTAATTGAGAGGATTTGTAACATGCCCATGGAGATTATTATACCAGGGAGCGTTCACAAAGTAAAATTTTGATATTACATTAATTACTAGAGCCAAAATTGGACGCGTAGACTGTTGCAAGAAGAAATTGTGAAATTCATACGAAGCCTTGCCAAACTTAATGCTCAAAAGATTCCTCTCATAATTATCAAAATGTTAAATTGAACTAATGCTATTCCAAGCATTACTTTATTCAGCGTTGATTGGTAGCAATTGAATGTTGTAGCGCATCTATTTTTGTCGAGAACTGCTCTTTGCCGACCATATAACGATGGTGAATAATTATTCCAAGATCCGCAATAAAATAAACATTTACTTATTTATATTTCTCTTTAAATAAATGCACGATGCATTCAAAGAAACCCCGAGTTATCGGAACACTTTGAGCTCGCAATCATTTCAACGGTGCGCCATTGGTGATGCGCCAAACGTCTTCAATTACAACATCCCGAGTGAATGGTTCGCTACTTGTTGGTCTCGTTAAAATCACTACTAGAATGTAAGTGGCGAATATTTTAACAAAGAATTAGTTATTCAACTACAAGATAGAATGAAGGGTGAAGAAATCAATATTGCTAGTCTGTAGATAAAGTAGGATCAGTAGTAGCGGTAGTGTTTATTGTGCACGATGTTTGCGTGTGCGGGCCCCGGTCGAGAAGGCGTTCACAGTTCACGCTGATTTCCTGTAAACACATCTATTGTGTCGGCGACCGACATGCTGCTCTCACCCTTCACGAGGGAAAATGTTGCGAATAATTATTTGTGTTACATTTTCTTATGCGTGCTTAGCCATTCAATGGGTGAGAAGACGACAATGCCAATGTTAAATTATGCTTTATTAATACTTGAAGATAATTTTATGCTTATTTTTTGAGTATTCTACGTGAACTTATATTCTGCTTCAGCCTTAGCCCTGTAGTGGGACAACACATTTTTTTTTTACAAGCAGAGACTTTAATTTTATGTACCTATTCTTATAGATTTCGAATGAGTAAATAAATATTGTTTTTTTTTTTAGGAATTTTATTTTCTTTACCTTCGCAGCGATAAACTTATGACCGACAGTACTGAAAATACTGAAAGGGCCTCCTTTCAGTATTTTCTTAGGTTGATCAAATAATCATTATTCGGTATCGGGGTGGTAAGTATTTGTTCCAACTGCATGGATAAGCCTAACAACAATTATTGTTCCAGGACCAGTGTATGTATTTCATTAAATAATCATAATAATTGTGTATTTTAACGGAAAATTAAATATTTTCGCAGTGTCTACCTATGATTTCGCGTTATTAATGGTAATAATTTTAACATTATTAATTACGCGCTATTCGTTGGTTAAGGTAATGAGGAGAGTATTAATTAACCGGTGCAGTTAATTTAAATGAGTGAGATAAAATTGAGGAAATAAACAGTCAATTGCAGAAATGTAATAATTTATTGCTAGTATTTACTCGCACTTTTACGGGCTTTTATGATTGGTAATCTAAATTATTGACAAAATTTTACGATTCAGTGACGGGAGGTGACGAAGAGAAAGCAAGTGAAGTCCAGTGGCGTTTATTATAAATATAGAAAAACAAGAGGTGTACGGTACACTTCTGCGGCTCTGTCTAAGATTTCGGGAATACAATGATGTTATGTTTATGTTATCGAAAAACCTGAAAATGTCCTGAAACTGAAAGAGCTTGTTTGAAAATTGTATTTATAAAAGTTTTCACATGACTGAAATGAATCGGGCTCCGTGCACTAATACGTAACTAACTAACACGCGGTGTTTCGCTCACCCACGCATTCAGTGTGACTGTGTGACATCGCCGACCACAGCTATTAGGCTGCCTACCCGCAGTCTAGAAAAATAGTGAAGATAAAACGTATTTACGAGAAGCTGTTCTCAAAATTCGCATACCTAGGGGAGATTAAATAATTAACATTGTATTGATCTAGTTAAGTCTATGAACTATGAACTATTTTATAGTAAATGATTATTATGTAGAGACCGAACGAATTTCGTTTTCGGTTTTCGGTATAAAATCCATTTGACAACAAGTAAAAGCACAATAACTTTGCTTTTCCTCACATACACTATCAGATTATTTATTATTATACCCTAGAGAAAATTTTCGTGTGAAATTATGTTTTAACCGGTTAAATTGAATTATTAATATAATGACCCTATATTTATTTTACTTTTGCCAAGAAAAAACCTATAGACAAACAAAAATAATAAAAAAATCATTTTCTGTTTTCGGCAGAAAATGCAAATAAGGTCGAACATAGTTTTTGGTTTCGGCGAAAAAAAAAACTATTTTCGTTCGGTATCATGAATATGGACTCGGGATACACAGTAAAGGCGATAAAGTTCACGCGTTGGTGGACAAGACTTTCTATGAAGTTTAATTACTTAGTGCAAGATATTTTCCCCACCTAGAATTAAGATGGAAATAAAATATGATTAAAGACCTTACTTGAGGTAGAACTTAACTAAATTCAATATAAAGTAATACCTTATCTAGGAAGCCACGAACTTTGCCCTATAAAATATGAATCAACATAACAAATGTACAAGCCTGGCAGTAATTGATCAGTGAATTATCACTGGAAGTGGTTCAAGTGTATCAGTGAGATAAACTAGAAGCTCGGAGATTAGACGGCGCTGTCACCTCGAGCCCTCGAACTGGAGGGCCTCTCGAGACGAGCGACCCTCGCGACGTTTGTGAGCAAACACGCCTCTCACAAAATATGCAGAACGCGCCCTCAAATTTAGTTTCACCTTCCTGTCTGTAATGTTACTCAAAATAAAGTCAGGAAACACCGCCTGCTAACTGCTGCATATAGTTAGTTGTTTTTATCTACTTTAATTAGGAAAATTCTAAAGTTCCGCGACAATATTACACGAGTTAATTCCAGGGTTGTTGTCACGATTTTATTATATGAAGTTTGCCGTGGAGCGAGTCGGTAGTTAGTCGTAGCGTCACTTTCCGAAAATAGGTTCATCTAGCTGCTATCGGATACTAGGCACCTGACCGAACTGAACACAGATGTAGGTGTGGACATGTAATAAGAATTTGGGCTATTCAAAGCGCGGCGAATAATTAGAAATGTTCAGACGCAGCGTCCGCGAGTGATTGATGTAGTGGAAGTCGCTGCTATTGCCGTGCCTGTGCCCCCCCACTCCCGGAGTGAGCCCCCAGCCCCCTCCCGCTGCGACAACTTGGAGACATTAAGAATATTTAAATTGTAAATTGCTCCCCTGCACTGAATACCTATTTACCAAAAGTTTGCCCTTTTATACAATCGCCTCTCAAACTTGTGAGCGCAGTTAACATACATTTTATTCAAATAACAATATCATAACGCACGAGTTGTTTGTAAAGTAAACAAAACAGGAATTTAAGTATCTACATGATTATGCGACTTCCCGTATGGGGAGAAATACGAGAAATACTACCTACTCTTACGTATGCACGTTAGTATTATGGCGTGGAACGCATGACATTCCACCGCTAGAGTATCCCTTATTACAAACATACCATTTTCGAAATTGCTCTGTGCAATTTGAAAATAAATTGAATAGTGTCATTCTAGATACGATTGTAGTCTACAGGTTGCAGTGTTTTTGAACGAAATTACCTTGAAAAACCTTTATTAACACTTAGTATACTTCTTGGGCACAAAACAGGGATAATATTTGGGTAAATAAGATTTTATGTAAATCTAAATGAAAGAAACAAATCAAATGCGTCTAATAAGTGAAGTAGGTTTCTTTCAAATACATCTACTACGACCATGCGAATAAAAATGGGCGCGTAGGTAAGTACCTAGTAGGTATAGTTATGGACTATCCAGTATCCACTTAGGAATTCCTAGAAAAAATATTTTAAGAGAGAAAACGCGCAAATGGAGCAAAAAGGCAACATTGTGATAACAATAAAGCTCGTAGATGGGCTCCTGTAACATGAATATAACAAACTAAAGAACCGGCTTGATTGAATCATCCGCTGTTCTTTGTCATAAATCCGACAACGGGCGGCCGTCTAACAATGCGTCCTGAAATCGTTCCATTTCTCATTTTGTTACTCTCCCCTTTAATCTCGCATCCGTAGAAAAGTGGATCAGCGTTGCAAAAGGGCATTGCAATGCAGACAGCAGACATGCTCTGATTAATCTATTGTGAAAGTATTAGCTGATTTTACTCTCTTAATTAATTAAGTGGAAGAATATTACTTTAATAGGATTGGTCAGCGGTGGAAGCTATAAGCTAAGGAAGTATCGATGTAGCTTTTTAAACTTTATCCATAAATATTTATTTCATTCAGGCCATAAATTCATATCAGTGTTTTTATATTGAGCACGTACGCTAAAGGTATCTGACCACTGATCCATAAAGTCGTGGTATTCACTGCTCAAATGCGTTGTTAAACATTTATAAGGCTCATTAAATTCAAAGCGAGTGTTTTCATGACATAATGAGAGCAGATGGGCGTCCATTGACCAAAACAGTGTACCCCGTGGCCACTCGAGGCACCCCTGACAGACGCTCTGAGAAAAACAGGGTGGTTTTTATTTTCTCCGACTAATTTGAGGTTGCTTTTCGGGATCCGGGCCCCACCGGATTTCCTGGCCAATCGGCCGTTTATGCAAGTGAATCTAAAATTAATAAGCGAGGAAATAATCACGTTTAGATTGTATTACGCAGTTGAATGTTGTTTTAATAATTGTGTCCTTATAATCTGGAATACTCAATCTGTCTTGATACAAAATACTGCTAATAGCTTTTGGCTACTTTGTATTAGTGTGTATTTTTTTATTTTTTTTGTAATGTGCCTCTTGTTTGTGGTTTTATTTCTTAGTATTTAGACAATAAATCATCATGAGTATTTATAAAAATGCGTTTTTTTTAAAAATTCATTTGACCAATAGGAATCTTAGGCAAAGTGAACAGTTTTAACTTGCCTATTCAAAAATGTATCTTGTGTTCAGACACTGGCCAGGAATAAAATTAATTAATCGGATGAATAAAACGCCACCCACCTATAATCCATGTAAAGCGATGACGACAAAAACGGAAGATATAAAAACTCCTCATAAATAAAGCTGAGCGGAAGAAACATGCGAAAGCCACATAATTGTATAATTCCTGTTACCAGAGAGCAGAAAATCCGAGACAGCCGAGATTACAACCGTTAACCAACTGATCCCGGGACGGAAGAAAACAGAATGTCTCGCGACTTGGATAATGTTAAATTTATTGCGGCGCTAAAATGTTTACGGATATCGCGCGGAAACGAAACGCCCCGAGGACGGCGAGCTCTACTCACCCTTGTAAACACGTTTTATTGGCTTTATAATATGTTTTACGCGTGACGTTTTACAAACGATCCCCGAGGAGCGTCGAATTATTTTTACGGCACGTATTCGTACAGCGCGCGAAAACACCGGAAAATTCAGTACACGAGGGATTTTGTAATTAGTTACACCTTTTAAACAAACAGTTTTCGTTCCATGATACGCAACGAAAACAGAATATGGGATTTCCAACATTTTAATTGTACCAGCCAGCGGTTGGGTGTTTAAAATATTCTCTGTGTCCGGATGAATGATTAGTTTTTTTTGGACGATAGGCCCTTGCCAGACATGGGTGCTAATTTGTGAAATCACAGAGTGAAATATGTGTTGTATAGAGTGTGGAATGCGACGCACTGGAACAATTGCACGCCCTAATACCAGTCAACCGCTTGATGAAGGTCCAACCGCCCCCCCAACCCGTACCACCCGCGCGCACCACTTCCTGTCAGCCGAACGTATACGCAAACTGGAACATACCTACGTGCTCTTCGGAAGATTGTACGTAACGTGATGAAACCCCCTGACAAAAACTATAAATATATAAATCGTAGAGAAGTCAAAACTATACATTGAATATTTTTGAAAAGAAGTAATTTTTACGAGGTCTGGGAACGTTTCTAAAGCCGAAAATATCGTTTTTAGAATTATTGCCTGTCTCTCAGTTTGTGTGATTGTCTGAATGTATGTTCCAGCATCAAATACAAGGTACTGGATAGAAGTTCTTAAAATGCATAGATATGCCCTATATGTCTATCACGTTATTTGGTATGGGGGATAAGCAATACTGTTTTATATTCGTATTCTTCTATAGTTTGCAGGAAATTGTGAAAAGACGAGCCAAAAGGTTAGAATATTGCAGATAGTAACAGATTTAACCTTTTAAATGATTATCATTCCGCTAAGCAATCAATCATGACATACATAGTGTGGATTTTTGAGATGGGGCAATAAGGGCAGGTACCTTAAGACGCAGATATATATGCCAATAGCCGAGTGCGTGTTAATTCGGAATCCCGTGTGTTTACAATCTGTTGTTTTATTATTTTAGATTACGGGGCGTTCATTAATACACTAAAAATGAAAAACTTCGCAAGCAATAGGAAACTGCTACTACGGGTGTCGACCTCAGGACGATCGCGTTGCTTGCTCCCGCGTCACCAGTCCTGAATCTCATTATATTTTGGCTGTTGTGACCAAAACTAAAAACGTAGTATAATGTGGCTGTTTTTTTAGTAAATGGTGGTGTCTTACGACTCCCACGCTAATGAAGTCGAGGGCAGAAGCTAGTATTAACATAAAAGTATAGGCACATAAGTCTGTACTTAATTTAATTAACATACATCTACGAGTAGAGTTGACCACCTATGAACTGAAAGCTTAACCGTCACTAAGAAAGTTTCAAAACTAAATACATTTCCCCCAATTCATAGTTAGTTACTTACAGTCTGGAAGATAGCCAACATTTTTCGCATATTATGACATTTCTAACTAGTGGGAAATTACCCAAAATGTAGGTAGGTATATCTATGGTTGGTAACCTATTATTACCGTACAAAGTTTTCGGAAGAACTCGGAGGAGATGTGCCAATATTAGAGGTAAAAAGCTGTTTATATAAATGCAAAACAGATCGGCAGCTTGTCAGATCGGCTCAGTGCAGATCCTACTGATCGAATATGGATTTAGAGTCGTCCCCATTTCGTCCGCTCAGCGACGCACCCTCCTGCCCTGCCGACTCAGTCGGACACCCGAAAAATAATCTTTCGACGTCTTACACAACCGCGACAAATGTTTGAATGTTATTGACATTTCGTTATTGGTAATTCGAAATATTCCGTAGGTAATCGTAATTTAAGGTAATGTTATTATCGAGTTTCCCAACTTGAAAGAAATACAGGTTTTACCAGGGACATCAAAAGTAGATTGTTATAACATTTTGCAATTATGTAGGTAGGTACGCATTTTATCTTAAATCAAATTCCAATATCTAATCACAAAATATCCAACTCGCAAAGAAGTTAATTTTAACAACGTACAAAAAAATCTCGGCAACCGAACCGTCTTGGTCGATTTCCTTATCATTCGATATGTATTAGTGTTGAATGCGAATTTCCTTTCAATACGGCCGTACCTTCGTCCCCGGCTGCGGCTGAATCCAGTCGGAGGGATATTAAAACTTTCCGCCCGCCGTGCTCCGGCCCTTTGTACTGGAGAGCGCTGCGAGTCCGACTCGCCGCCGACCGATCTCCTGTACTTCTTAAAAATGTACTGAACTAATTTGACTTTCCAAATGGACATAATAAAATAAATAAAAACGCAAATACGATATTTCCTACGGACCACGTTTCTTTTTTAATGTTTACAGATTAAAATTATAAACGCAGTTTTATTCTGTGGTAAGTACCAAAAAATATATTTGTAGAACTGAATATATAAGATTTTTTTTATATCTGTCTTAATTTTGCGCAGTGAAGCAAATGTGTTCCTTATTCAGCCTGCAGCGCATAAATAATTAAGAAAGCGTTCGACGCAGCCCGCCCCGGCTCCTCCCTACTGAGTACTAATTAGAACTTTTATTCATTTCTTAAATTCAAATTTG
This sequence comes from Eupsilia transversa, assembly GCA_914767815.1. Taxonomy (NCBI): domain Eukaryota; kingdom Metazoa; phylum Arthropoda; class Insecta; order Lepidoptera; family Noctuidae; genus Eupsilia; species Eupsilia transversa. The sequence goes on from OU611874.1 coordinate 8,810,285, forward strand.
TATAAGATCCTCTAGTGCCTATGGCAATGGTAAACTTGTTTATATTATGGATTTTTGTTATGTAGATGGGAGGAGACTTGTACCTTTTGATTTCTTTAAAAATATGTCACAGAGCCCCCAAGAAAATGAAGCATTTACCAACCAAAACTGTAAGATGTATCTATCTAAGGAAAGTCGATGTAAATTCTTCATCCCAACCAGCATTTCCGAGGAAACACAAGGAAGTTATAAAGTGAATGATTAGCTTTCGTAGATAGTCGCTTTGCTTTTAGAACTATCTCAAATCCAGACGTTGCACACATTAACTAGTTTTGCGCGAACGAAGTCTGCCTCTTAATTTGTATTCGGCCGTCGGACGCGGCGCGGGGGGGGGGGGGCAGCGTGTGCTCCTTTTGTAGCTTCAGAAACCAATTTGTATACCAGTAAGAAAATTAAAAACTTTCGGATGTTTTTGCAGTTACCTTCTTAACGCAATAAGAGCTTTTTTAACCAACTTGAAAAGAGTAATAGGAATTGAACGTGGACGTACGTGCCCGCTCTGCAGATGTCTTTGTGGTTAATTAATAAGTCATTTTAATGGGATTTATTTACATTGTACCAAATACGTTTTTTCGGTAAATGTAGGTGAATTTATTTAATTAAGTCCCTAAATTGAAGCGCTTCACTTTAATAATAATTAACATTTTACACGAAGAAATTAACATTTATAACATATCTAAAGTCAAAGAATTTCGGAATTAAACAGAAAGTGACATTAAGACAGATGTTAAGAGCCAGAACAATAATTAAGAGGCTGTCGGTTCGAAACCGCGTCGTCGTCGGCGAGATTTAATTAGTGAGCGAACAATTCACGGCGGGCGCGGGCGGCGCGACCCGACTCTTGTACTTTTGGACGCCGTAGTGGAGCTACACCGAGCCACGCAGCCGTGCCAAGCCGCGAGGCCACGTATAGGTACAGCAAAAGACTCATTTAGGTTTTATAAACTTCTAAACAGATTCTCTTAAATTCTATTTCAAGACTATGGTGTTTCATAACGAATTAAACATTTCATAAAATAAAAAGGTCTCAGTCAAGACGAACTTTATTCTTTTAAAAACAAAAGCTTTTTAAACTATGGCAAGAACAATCATGATATAGATCTTTGGGTTTTCTCTCAGGGTTTTCTAGCCGTAAACTGTTGAAAAAGAACAAAATGAAGTCTTTAATCTGTTGAATCTCTTCGGCAAATCGGTCTGGAAAAGGGTGACAGTGTAAAGGTCAACCCTTGAGGGATAGCTCTACCAAGTCTCGATTTTCAAATAAAGATCCAATACGATTCCTAGATCTGTATTTATAAAACCCGTGGTGACAACATTGAAGGGGCCGCGGTAGGATTTTTTTTAAATTTACTTTTTTGACTTTACTTACTTGAATCTGCCTAGTCTGGTGGTAGTAGTCTTTTGGCCGCAGGTTGTGGTGTTCCGTCGCTTCCGCGGACAAGTTTCACAAGACAGCACCAGCAGTACAAGGCTACTAACATAGTCTTAAGCCTTATTATTTATAGCCGTAATTATTAACACTAAAGTATTAAAATATGTATGTTTAGGTTATGGTATTTTCTATGGGCCTGTGTCGCCTGAAATAAATGGTATTATTATTATAGTTATTAGTAAAGACGTGGGACAGATAAAGTAGGTACATAATTTTACAGTACCTAACTAAGTTCACTATTGCTATAAAATGGCACTGTAATTCATTTTAGTATACACTGTCTTGTAATAATCCCTAGAAACCCTTTTTAGTGGACACGATACAGCGGTTATGAAAGACGTCGTATTGGAAGCTTGTCTTATTAAAATGTGATATGTTTCACAAAAAGAGTCCGATAATACGACACGTCTGGGACTACTGGCAAATCCGATTTCCCTATCTCCCCATATTTGTATTCGAAGCCCGATCCATCTAATATTTCCTTCCAACTCCGCCGACGCTATCTGCGTTCCTTCCTGACACTGAATCTAATCGGAATAGATATTAAAACTTTCCTTACAAGTGACTCGTTCTTTCGATTATATTACCGAAATTACATGAACCAGTTCGTAACTTACTACTTGTTATTGCACGACTACTTTTAAGCTCTACTATTTAACCTGTATTTTGCGGAACCAGATGACTCAAATAAGGTTTACTTTATTTTATGTTAATGGATTAGCTAGTTTCCGTAGACCAAATAGAAAAATACCAAGCGGTTTGAAGATACTTTTGTCAAATAAACACTCAAAGGACGAGGTTTTGATTAAATGAAGCGTCCGAGCTTAGAAATGCGAGGCGGGCAGGCAGACAATATTCCGTGTCTGTTCCCAGTGCGCTGTGCGCTGCGGTGGTGCGCTTTGTGGGACTTTTCAAGAGGAAACGATAAAAAGAAAAAATGCTACTTTGATTTCCTGATTTATGTAAAACAGTGCCAATGTTGGCTACGTGGTGCCATGTGTAAAGACAAAATAAATTGTAGAAGTATTTTAAGGCAGTACTTTGCTTGATTGTGTGCAGTAAACAGTAAATGCATGTCCATACGTTCATAACAATTGGTAAATCTATAAAACACTACGAATGATAGACAGCGGCATCGATCCGTGTACAAATAACAGCGTAGTGCGATCACCAATCTGCCTGTCAAGCGTGTTGATTATGGCAATATCCCTCCAGAATTGTTCGCTGTAGCGAACTGCTGAATCTCCCGGAGAGGAATGAGGTGCAGCCACGTATATATACGGACCAATATCATAATGAAAGTACTGTAATTAATTGAGTGGTCTTTTTACATTGGTTTAAAAGTAAACATTACTCTATTTATGTTTTGTGATAACTACTGCTTGTTATTTTATTTTTGCAACTTTTTATCGTAAACTAATTACTTTATTTTGTGTGAATATATGCACTCTGAATCAGCCTACTGGTCAACTATATGTAGATACACACATAAAAGTGTTGACAAAACAGAAAGTTGCTAAGTGCCTCCATCGGCGTGTATCCCGTCTTATCTAATTTATTTAACTGTTAGCAGAGCCACATCGAAAACAAGTTTCCCGTTGAAACATCACTAGGGAAGCTTATCCGCATACAGCGATGTAGGTATCTTTTGCAAACCTAATCACAAGTATATAAAAATACCACCAACTCTAATGCAAAATGTAATCTCTTTCGCCTATTGAATTTCTCAATACATTTATTTTAGCAGTCTTTATGCCAAAATGTCGATAACGTGTAATTTTGAGCATGGCAGTACCTACCACTAGCCACCCTCTCCGCCACAAATTCCGACCGCAGGTTTTTATCCGGACTTCTTTCAACCGGGACCCTCTCCTTTTTGTAATCTTGCTGCCCTTTCAAAACAAGTTCGCAAAAATTACAAGACTGTAAAACCCGGATTAGCACAGACATTGAACTTACCACGTATAATGGGCAGTCTATACCTACGACCGCAGAGTTTTTTCAATAGACGTCGATATATTTCAGCTACCAATAAGTTCAAAATATTGGCGATGATATACAAAAAGAAAGAACAAAGTGAATATCAATGAGAATCATACATATAAAAGAAAGTAAAATAAACTATTTTAATCTAAGCAAAAGAAGATCGCGAGATGTGTTTTAGAGTAGTGAAGAGCATAAAATATGTATCAAAAGAGTCCCGACTGCCCGGGTAGTCCGGGTAGCTCGGGTAGCTCGGGTGGCTCGGGTGGCTCGGGTGGCTGTGTCTCAGGAGAAACCGTGACGACGACTATGCTACGCTCCCCACTACTTAACACCTTTGAACAACGATTTACTCACTTGTCATTTATGACGAGTTTTAGCGCTACAGACCTCAGAAGATTTGCTCTAAAATGCGGAAACAGAAAAGTATTGAACAGTAAGCTAGATTATAAGTAGAAATGTAAATGTAAAGTAGGTAAAATATATTTAAGAACACCTAACTGATGAAGATTTATATCAAAAACAAGCGATACCTCAAAATGACGATGTCAGTAGAGCGACTTCAGTGGAGAATTTTTTAAACGCAAGAGCATTAAACAGCCATCATTTCAATGCAGTATTTTTTTCGACTACTTTTAAATTTTATTAGTATTTTAGTTAAATATGGCATCGTATGTATGTAATAGCTTAATAAGCAACGATGTAATCTTTATTAAGAGTCCCGCTAGTTGGTATAACAAACTTTGATCTTTTAACAAGGTGCTGAGTCCGCCGTGTCGAAAAAACACCCGACCAAGTGTGCGTCTGACCACGTACAGTGAAGGGTTCCGTAGTCGGGATGAATTTTTACTCATACACAATACTTATACTACCAACAGCAAAAATAAGTATATCTGTTGTAGTATTTTTCAAAGAAATACAAAAATACAAAATATTTATTTATGCTTCAGATTTACAAAAAGGGTCATTTGTGTTTGGAGCCTCCTTTTAAGCAAATAATGCCTGTGTTAGAAAAAGAAACTGTGAAAAACAAAGATAAGCGGTTGTAACCGAAAATATCCTATATCTTAAAACTACCCGACGTATCATCTTTTATTTATCTCGTATTAACATTTTTTATTGAAACTGTTTTATAAGATCTACCAATTTCAATTTTGTCAGAATTTTCCACTCCAGTTTTTTTTTTGGAAGACGGTGGTTTTTTTATTTAAAAACATTATTATAGTGGTGGTACCTACCCCACACAAATTCGAATACAACTACCAGCTATGTAAATAACAAAGACAGGAAGTTATTATAATATCATCCACATAGGCTAAGTGGGAAAAATACGTATTATTGAAGCTAACTCAAAAACTACTCAAGAAAAGTTAATAAGGGAGCTGTTAATAAGGGAGCCACGCAAGCTTCCTTTACCAATTGAAAAAACCGGCCAAGTGCGTGTTGGACCACGCACAATGAAGGGTTCCGTAGCTGGGATGAATTTATCCCAAGAACAAACTTAACATTGTAGTTGAAAAACATGTTCTCCCATACAAAATGTATGGAAGAACATGTTTTTGCAACTGCAAATGTATGTTGGTCGATAATTACTCATTAACTTGTAGAGCCTACTTAGTTGTGATAGTTTTCCTTTAATTTCGTTATATATACTACTGCTGTGAATTTTTCCACATTTCCAGAACTTACCATTTAGCTGGCAGGGGGGGGGGATACTTGACTCGAACAAAAATTAGCACTTTAAAGCTTAATATTTCGCAAACGGCTCCTTCAATCCAAAAATGGTTTCGACGTACTCCCAATACTTTTGAACGACCTTTCCAAAGATACCCCACACCATGGAACAGACGAAAACAAAAAACCCACTTTACGTGTCGGGGAGGTACCCTAAAAAAAAATATTTTTAATGATTTTATTTTACCACTTTGTCGGCGTAATTAATATGTATACTCATGCCAAATTACAGTACTAACTAACTTTCTAGTACTAACAGTCTCTGCGCTATGCCGGGGACAGACAGACGGACATGGCGAAACTATAACGGTTCCTTGTTGACTACGGAACCCTGAAAAGAATTTTCAAAATCAGTCCACAATTGACGAAAATATCGATGGACATACATACAAATAAAAAACATACAGACGAACACAGAACCTCCTCTTTTATGGAAGTCGGTCAAGAAGTTTCAGGACACATATTTTGTTTGACTTTTTTGATTGACTTCAACAAAAATACTCACTTGTAAACATCCAATTTTTTTTTCATTCGGGATCTAACATTACTTTGCGGCATTACAGTGTTTGGCGGCTTCAACATAGTGCCTACCTATTACATTTGACCTAGTTGGTCCGAGCCACCATATCGACAAGTCCCTTGATGTTGCGAATAATCTCTTCTCTATCGATCTATCCCTAAACTACGACAAATAAACAAAACCTAGAAAGTCAAACAAACTTCCTCGACGTCTACTCTTTATATGTCCAAGAAACAAAACTCTGCTTACATAGAGATTCATCTAGAAATTAGATCTTCACCAGTCACTCACCAGTCACACACACCAGGTACATTGAAAATCCCAGTTGCAGTACTAGAAACACTCCTCGGATAACATTTTATATGTGAAATCACTAAAATGATATGTTTCAAAGAATCATTCATGTGCATGTGTGCAACATTTATAATATCCACGTGTTTCACGTGTGTATCAGTTAGGCACGTGTACCTATAAAGGCAATTGGAACGGTGTGTACGATTTTGTTTCAATTTAAAGGTTGAGAGGCGGAAAAACGGTGCACCGGAGCGGCTGAACGGCCCGTGCTCTTGCTTTGTACGCCACTGTTTGGCTGAGTGAATCGCCCATGTTTCACTCTGTTCAAACACGTGACAACTGTACCTAAAATAAATTATTCAAGCTCTATTCCTGTCTTCAATTGTTGCGCTGCGACAATAACCTGACGGAAATCGGAAACTGCAAGCTCTATGTTTCTGTGTCGGCTCTTCTATCGATCAAAGAACCATTGCTAAATTGTAATAGTGTCTTTTATGTTTTTTTTTAAATTATGACCAAGCAAGCCAACTAAATATATAATATTATCATGGAGCATGAGTCATCTGTCAAATAAGCCAGTATTACCATACCAGTTCTTAAATACCGTGAAATACTCGTCAATAAGAACCGAATGATCAGCTAGAGAGCTTTGTAAATGTTGTGTAACTTTTGGAAAATTTAACCTCAATTAAAAAGGAAATAATCATATTATCCGAAACAATCGCACGGTCCCCACAGCCCCTGTACTGTATGCATCGCATCGTTATGTCGATACCATCCTAGACTGACCGCGAAGCTATGAATACATTTGTATAAATACGGATATGACATTTTAATTTAAATGCAGAACAAGGTATTGGTAATCCGAATATGAATTATGTATCATCTGGTTTACAAAAATTTGCGATATGTATTCATTTAAAGGTATAATTTCACTAGCTACCTAAGTATTGTCAACAATGATGAAAGTTAAGCTGGGGATTTTGATTAATTTCCCAAAGCGTTTTTATTTTCATTTGTATGGCCCTTATTCTCAATACGGATGTAAGTAGTGTAAAACAGCTTAAAAAAATAAAAACACACACAAAACTTCCCCACTTTGGCCTAATTCTTATTTCGGACTAAGTACGATCGAACTTTTAATTCATTTAACGACATTTACACTAGTCTATAAATTATATATTTGCTACGACTGCCATGACTTTGATTGAATATTCCTATTCACGTACTTATGTGAATTTAATTATTATTATTTATTTACAAGTTTTTATGAAAATAAAACAGGTAAGTAGGTATGTCTGTGCTCTTGAAAACCTTTGACAGGAATGGGTGTCGGTACTTATTGTCCTACACACACATTTTGTCAATATCGGTATTGAGTCCCTCGTGATAGGGGTCGGCCTATCATTATTCAGAGATAGAATACAAATTATAGATTAGAACGAAGTAGAATACTGGCGTTTCTAAAGCCAAAAATGTAAATAACAATGGCTGAACAAAATTTTGTATTTTTTTTATTCACTTCAGTGATGTGGTTGTATGAATTTGAAGTTTAGCAATTATAATAATATTCTTTCCGCGCATAAACTATATTAAATGATTATAATATTGTTAATTTCCGCTTGTTTTTATTATTTTTTAGCTCCAAATTAGTCCACTCTATATGACTCCACTATAAATGTAAAAAGAAAATTGCAAAATGTCTACGCCAAACGCTTTTTCTCCCCCCTCCCTCCCCTTATACCTACCCAATTTTTTCCAGGCGCTAATATAAACATCCGTTATACACCTACGACATATTTTTTTCTATAAATGTGTACTAAATTCTCTCTGTACATATTGTCGATATGTTTTATATCCACAACGGTGAAGCTCTTGGCCTGAATCTCACCTGATGGTAAGTGATGATCAGGCCGAAGGTGGAAGCGAGCTTCACCCGGAATCCTCTACCACAGAGGAACTGGCTATCTTACCACTTACTGCCGGAACACAATAATGCTGGTAACATTGTTGTTATGGCGACAGACTTCGATCAGATGGTGGTAGCTAGCCAGGCGGACTTAAAGCAAGCCCTACCACCAACCAAACCGAGCAGAAATTTTTGCCCCCACTGGGAATCGAACCCGGGACCTCTGGGTCTGAGACAGGTGGTCTAACCACTAGACCACAGAGGCGGTTAAATTGTCGATTGTCGATAATTATTTTGTCATATCACATAATACACGGTATTGCAGAGACTGAAAATTAAATAAATAACTTCCTGAAATCGGATCTTCAGCTTATCCCACCACTAGAAAGTGGCTCACCAAAAGAATTAATATACCATGAGATAAGGAAACTAGACCGAAAAAAGGCTCCAGGATTTTGCTTGATCACAGGCGAAGTACTACAACAACTACCCAGAAAGGCGATAGTATTCCTCACACAGTTGTTCAACAGTATTTTAGGGCTGTCATACTATCCCAAATTATGGAAAGTCTCAGAAACCATAATGATTCGAAGACTGGGTAAACCACCACACCTTCTATCATGATATAGACCCAAGCCTCTTACCGGTAAGTTCAAAATTGTTTGAAAAAGTTTTATCACGTACATTAAATCATATAGTGAAGGAAAACAAAGCTGTCCCAGAACACCAGTTTGGATTTAGAAGTAAACACTCAACAACAGAACAAATCCATAGAGTAGTCAAAATAAGAAATGCAATGGAGAAAAAGGAATAATGCTCAGCGGTCTTCTTGGATATCCAACAAGCCTTTGACAAAGTCTGGCACCAAGGACTTCTGTTTAAGCTTAAAAGTAATCTTCCACAAAATCTTTACCTGCTTTTGGAGTCGTACCTAAAGCACGGTATATTCAGAGTTAAGATTAACGAGTCGTACTCCACCTGCTATCACATAAAGCAGGAGTGCCACAGGGCTCGGTATTGGGCCCGGTACTGTATTTGATATACACAGCTGACTTACCAAATACCGATAATATTCTCGCCGCAACCTTCGCTGACGATACCGCAGGCCCTTAGTAATGACCAAGATCCAACTAAAGCATCGCAAATGATGGAGAAATGGCGAATTAAAGCGAGTGCCAGTAAACCGGTACATGTAACGTTCACTCTTCGAAAGGGAAATTGTGCACCAGTCAAACTCGGAAACGATGTATTGCCCCAACGTAACACAGCCAAATACCTCGGTATGCACCTGGAAACATGAAAAAAACAAATTAAAAAAAAAACGAGATGAGCTGAACCATCGTCTGCAAACACTGAAATGGCTACTAGGAAGACATTCACAAGGATCTCTCGACAAAAAAATGCTAATTTATAAAACTATTCTGAAGCCTTTGTGCACATATGGAATTGAACTCTGGGGAACAGCGAAAAAATACGTCCTGCAAAGATACCACAATCAAGTTCTGAAAATCATAAGAAATGCTCCGTGGTTTACCAAAATGTCCTACATGACTAACATGACTGCCTCAAAATCAATACTTTAAAGGAACAGATTGAGTACAGAACAAAAATGTACAGTGCGTTATTAATCAGCGCCGCGCAAATATTATCATGTTCTATTATTAGGCAAGTTCGATGTTATTGATTTGGTTCCTAGGCACCATCTCTTAAATAGATACCTGTTCCTAAGATATTTAATTTAACTTTTGCATAACCTATATAGCCCAGAAAATCATCCGCTTTATGAATGTTTCACCAGAATAATCATAATGTTATGAAAATCTCTAACTAAGCTGCTTTACAATCAATATATTAAACAAGCATAGGTAGATAGATACTCTTTATTATGTACACGATAATCGTTACAGTTATAAATGTAGAAATTCTTCTTCTCTTTTCTATTAAATATATGTATTGACACATTGTTATCTCCAAAACTAAAGCCAGTTTCAGACCTAGAGCTAAGCTAAGTTAGTTTAGCTTAGCTCGCATAGCTGAGGTAATTTTTCTTGCTTGTATGCAGACCGCATTCTATGAACACAAGTAGGAAAAATTACCTCAGCTATACGAGCTAAGTTAAACTAACTTATTTTAGCTCTTGGTCTGCAACCGGCTTAATGTTTGAGCATTCATGACTGAATAATTGTACACGCGGTTTTAGGCGCAAAAATGTATAACAAACGAGTGTCAATAGTCGGCAATAGAGGTAATTGTTTCACCCATGAACACACGAGTGGTTCTATAAATGTACACGTGGTGCTAAGGGCGAGCCGGTGGCCGCCGTCGGCGTGTCCGCGAATGAATGGCCATTGAAAAGTCATCAGTTATGTAGGGCGTATCGTCGCGCGCCATGTGGCCGGCGTCCGCTTCTCTGCGTAATTTTTCCGCGGGCAATTTTCCGCAATTTCCCAAACAACCATCAGCACCGTTTTGCCCTCGCCCTTTATTTAAAACCGGACAAAATGCAAACCTTCAAAACCGACGTATCACAGATTTTGTATGTACAAAATACGCTGACTGTCCCGCGGCGACGTGATGAATAATACAGCTTAAATTAATATTTTGCTTTAAAAGAAAATCTCGTGAATTTGTCAATTGAATTAATTCGAAATACTTGGCAATACAGATTATTCTATTACTGACTAATGAATGCATGTAGATATCTAGTACTGAGCATGATGTCCTGGGCTCAATCCCCAGGTCGGGCAACGTGTTATTGGGTTTCCATCAGCAATTTCTCAGTAGCCGTCCGGAGTGCGTGTACTGTAGGTACGGGTCAGGCTAACTCCTTCGGGGAAAACAGGCAATTTGGTTAAAAATAACAATTTTATCATTTATTATGGTTCGTACCTCAAAAGGAAAAAACGGATCCCTTAAAAGATCACTTCGTTGTCCGTCTATCTGTCTGTCAATCTGTCAAGACCCTTTTTAAAGCATGGAGGTCTACGCGTTCCTGAGAAAAAGGTTCTTGATCAAGTTGAAATTAATATCAAATAATCGATCGATAAAATATCGATCCCTTGGAGCTCTAAAAAAATAAGTCTTCTAAGTAAAAGCAATAAAAAAATACGCCCATTTATGTGACATATTTTGATACTCACAAATAAATCAAAACCTATAGGGTACCTACTAGCACAGGGCTCTCACAGCACAAGTAAAGGAAAAAGTTCGAATATCGTTAATTGGTAGATTTTTAGCGATTACAAACTCAATTTTGTAGTTGAAAAAATGTTCTCCCATATCCCATTTCTCCTTGAACAAACTTAACTTTACTTAACTTACACGGTACTCTTCATTGTACGTGGTCCGACAAGCACTTAGCCGGTTTTTCTTTAAAATTCAGACAAATAAATATATATTAATCTAATACGTTTCATTTGATTAATTACCAGGAATATTATAAACTTTCATGTTTTTATAAACTTCAATCTAATATAGATACTGGAAAAGTGTCATACAGCCAACAGGTTTGAAAGGCAGCAACAAAAGTGGTAAAAGCTAAAGCACTCTGCAGTGGACAAAAATTCATGCAAATTGAATGAAATGTATTGATGGCACTTTGAAAATATTTTTCGTTTCAAAGTGGAATGCCTCATAGTCGCGTGCTGCATTATTTGTTTTGATATATCTACGTATACAAATATGAATGTATGTATTTGGGTATTAGCTCTATCATCCACTAGCCGTAAATCCAATTGCATTTTCATCGGCAAAATTTGTCCAATACAATTATTATTTTCTGTTGTTCATATCACACTGGTAATTAGGGGTGCTACACACTTGTACGGGTGATACCATTCATTGTTTCGGCTTTGTTGTTAAAAAATACTGCTTGATGAACAACAAAGCCGATCCGAAGCAACTTCACAATGCGGATTCAATTCGGCTCGTGCCGATTAGCAAACTCCATTCGGCACCATTGCTGAATGTTCGGGTCGGGTAGACAATTCGGGCTAAGCCGAGCGGCTTTTTCCCGAACCTACATCTACGTAAGTCGATTTTGCCGTTCAGTTGTGCCGGATCGTTCTGATCAGAACAAGTGTGTGGAGCCCCTAACAATAGCATACACAATAAGAACCACACGGTTTAAATATTGTTGTACAATATGCTCCAAGTAGTCTAACATTACTCGTTGTCTGACTGGATAAAGTTGAGTAGCTACATATATTAGAAGAGTTCGTAACAAAAAGCCCCATAAAAAGTTATGCTCAATTTAGTTTCATCCAGCAAGCCAGTTATAGTTTAGGAAACTGATGCAACATATTGCAAAAGAAAATTAATAAAACGGGGAAATTGGATGGTGGGCTTTTGTAATAACAGCGCTGAATTTACAAATAAAATAAAGCCTAATATTGTGTTATAAATTGACATTCAATTGAAACCGACCGATAAAACGTAGTGGTAGTGAGACGGACCGAAGGACATTTGATGACCCTACTGACTTACGTTACTCATGTCCGAATATAGTACCAGCTGGCTATGGATATAGGTACTATTCTGAATGTTTGCGATTTCTGTCTTCAGATGGTCTGTTAGAGTTTTTTGATTCTTATCAGAAACAGTATCGATTGGCATCAAAAAATGTTTTTGTGAAAATGGCTCATTTTCTTGCTGACTATTTATTTTTTCAAAATTTGTGAATCAAAATTTTTGAAAAAAAATAAGGACAGTCTCTTATGATACGTTACGTTTTCCCTTAATCTCAAATATCCACCCTGTACATCCAAATTTTCTACGCCAAAGGCTTTTCCCACTCTTCTATTAGACCCTAGCTTTCAAAAACAGTCATCCGGTACAAGGATAAGGTACCTACGACATTATTATTTTTTCTTTGTAAATAATGTCGTTTATAAGTATGTCACATACTCTGACATCACATATTATTTCCATGGGATTAATATGAACTATCATATTTTAAAAAAAATCGACGAGACAAAAAGGATGTCAGTCGTTTGGCGTTTTGTATGAATTTTAAATTCATCCCAAATTTTCGCTATTATTGATGAATTAAAAACAGTTTATTTAATAGTATTGTAGTGATGACAGGATGAAAAAGTGCTTGTGATAATATGTGTATGCTATTAGGCGCGTGTTTACGTGCGTTTACCGCTTTCTATAGGACCCAGGCAAGTTCAATGTTCATTGCTATTGGTTCCCAGGCACTAACTCTGTATAGTCTCTTTGAAAAATAATGTATATCTGAAATCCAAATGACATACCTATTCAGCCGTAATCTTACTTGCAAAATTCATTACAAACAAGGTACTACGTATTGTCATGTAATTAATGTTAATAAATTAATCTACAGTTACAGGAGACAAATTAGACGCAGCCTGCTCGACTAACGACGGACTATTTGGATTAAATGGAGGGTTGATGTTTATGATTTACGGAGGCTTGTGTAATTGTGGCGCCTGGCAGTCGCGGCATGCGCCCACACCGCCACACCGCCGCGTGACGTCGCGCGACTGCGCCACTCGAGCCGCCTCCTCACCCGCGCCGACACGCGCAAATTAACACTATAATTACAATGCTTCCAACACCAATTAATTATCACTTAGCGAAGCTTTATTAAAAATTGCTCGTCCCGAACACATCATACTCAAGGCCCCACGCCGCTGTATGTTGCTGTATGTCGCTCCTGGAGTTGTTATTACAATTCGCTTCGACATGGTGTAACATGATGCTGCGATAGCGCTAATAAAACAATGACGACCTGCTCACAATGCGACGATGTCGGTGTGTTGACTATTCATTAAAGCATCTCGCCGTAAGACAAACAATCCTGTTATGTTATTAGATTTCCTGCATAGTTGGAGCGATTCAGATACAGGCACATAATTATGCGGTTAATTAATTTACAAGTTCGCTGTGAAATATACCTGAACTTCGTTAATTAATGTTATAAATAAGCTGTTTCGAATATTCACGTGGTTGATTGTTCGATAAATCACTTAAAATAACCGAGAGGACGGAGGCAGCTATCCTATTTGTAAAGACAAGTAGGTAGGTCGTCGCAGTGTATCGAAGAAACTAAGAGACAGCTTGTTTGTCCTCGCAGACTAATTAAAAAGTTTGTTTCTACAACTTCCGAACGGAAGTAGCGTCGAAGTGAGCCGGCGTTGATTCAGTGGAGAAATAGATTCAGAGACCGATACGAGAATAGTAATCCTGGCGTTGAGAATATAAAAATGGAATGCGATTATAAAAATGAGATCATAACGATGGTGATTTAGTCGTGCAAGCGCGAGACTCGTCGGCCGGTATGAATATGTATGGGCCGGTGGACACGACGATCCTACAGATAATGGAATCTGCACACGGAAGCGGATCCGATGAGTCGCTACCACAATTAGCAGAACTGCAGTAAAAAAACTTAAATGTTGGGAAATAAATCATGTGACCATGATTAAATTCAATACAGTTATACAACGCTGTATTGGAAATTTTTAAAAACCCCTTTAAATTGCTGTCCCAGTATTGAACGTAAATACCTACTTGTTTATCTTGATGTAGATTTGGAAGAATAAGCCTACTTAGTTCAATGCTAATTCAATGCTAAGCGATGCTGTTGCAAGCACCTTGAAAGGGTTTTTTTCGTTCTTTCATTTCAATTCATTTATTTAACAGACAACTTAATTCCACTATGAGTGTGTGTGTAATGCTTCACTTCAATTAACGCGTGTTATTTTGTTGGCCCTAATTTTAAAAGTTCGAATAAAATTGTATTGGAAAGAAAAGTTAGTCATTTAAAAAAAAGTTTTTTATGAACTCAATCATCAATACTTCACCAAAAATTAAATTCATACATAATATTTGTTTTGTTATTTTGGTTAGTCTAAGAAAATCTCTAAGCTTGTTGTTTTATAGAGCAACATGTTGATACGGCCTCAATAATTCAGATTGAAAGTATGTTAAAATATTCCGCGGCGCACTCTCGCACGCTGCAAGTAAATATGGGGTATGAATAAAGATTTGTGAATGAGGCTGGAGACGCGCGATAGTACGACCGCGACATGAGCACGCGCGGACCCGGTGCAAGTGCAGCGGTGTTTGTTTGTATTAGCCTCATGTGCGAGTTTTACAAGTTGGAACTACATATTTTATCTAAGGTCAGAGAATACTATACGATAAATTGATATCCTAGGTAGAAGATATCGAGTTTGCACTACTAATAACTTAACATAACAAAACACATAGTTTCACCGCATGGGCAGAGGTGTACCTACCTACACCTACATTTCGCCAGTTCTGTTTAAGTCCCATGTAATAGGAGGTGAGCCATCAACCGGGCACAAATCCAGACTCCGGGCTGCTACCGAGAAACTCCATATAGAAAAACCCAATAACACTTTGCCCAACCAAAAAAATCGAACCCAGGACCTCATGCTCAGCAGTAGCGTTTGCGACCACTAGACCAAAGAGGCAGTCCCACTACTAAATGTTCCCGTTAATTCGTATCTATAGGCCGCGACCCGTACCACGCGTGATGTGACCGGGCAAGACGGCTCCGGCCAGGAACCGCTACACGCCGGCCGTGCTAAGCCCACTGGTACGCCCTAATAAATTGCGATTTAACTTGTCTCCCGGATAACGCCAACTTTTCCGCGTTTGTTCCTCGCCCGACACTTTTTTCCGCCTCTTCATTTCCTATCTCTTACTTTTGTATTTTCCGTTCTTTCCTCGCCGAGATAAACAGGCGAGAAACGCTGAAAGGGGCTTTACAAATTCAAATTGAACTTATCACACAACTTTTTACATTTGTTTCTGGTCTCGAGTTCGAGGGAAAAGAGCGAAGAGGCATTTAATAGTACAATCTCGGGAAAGATTGATGATTTTGTATCACACCTCGCTTCGGGCGGCTCGTAACGAGTCGGATGGCTCTCGACGTGGGTCGTGCTGCGTCTTATCTGGAATGGGATGCCGCTTTATCTCAAATTACATATTTTACTTGAGACGTTCCTGGAATTGCATGCTTTTTTCGAAGTATTAGTACGATTTTAAAAGAAAATTAGTAACTCTGATACTGCCTCCGGCTACGAATAATTTTCCAATCGGTAGTCGTGATTGTACGTGATCTGACGCAGAAGACAGAATGCGTATATTATACTTTTATGTTATTGCAATGAAGAAAGCAACAACACGTAATAAAATAAAACAACCTACCATACCGTTTTATTCATGTTTTATTGTACGCAGGTGTTTTATGTCGCCAGGTGACTATCATAACATATTCTTCTTAAATGCGGCTTTAATTCGGTCCTCATAAAACGAGAACTTTGACGTTGTTAGTAATGCATGCAAGCGACGCGCGAGTATGCGCGCCTGGCTGTACTCGGCGCCGCGCGTGCTAAGCGCAGGTCGCGTCGCGGGCAAACATCTTGCATTTAATAAGCTAGATGTAAAGGTAAACACCATCTAGTTAATCAAGCGGGGAAGGAAGTTCCACCGCGTGCAGTAAATAGCGCTCACTTAATTTGAGGGCCATGTGTGGGCACATAACCGCAGCATATTTATCCCATTATGCACGGCACGGCGGGTAGCCACGGTGATGCGAGTCACGTCGTCTGAAACGAATCGCATGTGACATTATTTGTGAAGATCGTGCTCTATCTTCGTCGGCGACATGGCTGGGACGTGGAGGGATTACTCACAAAGAAGTACGATTTCAACGGTACGATAAAGGGGCGAGAAGTTACACACTGGCTATATACTCCCCGGGATTAACGCACGGTTAGGCGCGTTTCTTTTATATACTTACTTTAAGGCGATATTGATTCAACACGATAATATCGAGGGTTCTTAAAATTATAATAAGTACCTATGGAATGTGAAGTTGTCTCAGCACTGTTAAGCACAATGCTCCTGCTTGCCAAGCCAATCCATCGTCCGTACTGGGAGAAAACTCTATAAATCAAAACTGAAAATACATAATGTATGTATTATGTATACAATACATAGATTATGTAGGTATATATAGGTATATATGTATATATCTACATATATTATTATACTAACCCAAAAAAGTTTTCTTGCGTCATGAAATAAGTATTCCTTCTTCAAACTCATACAAAAATATGCATTATATTAATATGCAAACATAAACATAGGTATTGTCTAATATGACATTGTTTTCATTCATGCTACATATGTCATCGCGGCAGCAGGGATGCAATAACAACGAAGTCACGCCACACATCTCTCTAAATACCTACAGACAATGTTGTTACTGCACGCGTCATGCATTCAGTTATAATCACATAATTTGGATATCATCACATACCTACTGTTTATACGTAATCTCGTCCTATTTGAATACCATTTCAATTCTAATAGCAAACTTGATCGAACATTGTATTCGGAGTTATTGAACCAGTCACAACTATTTACTATTGATTAGTGAAAATGTGGTTTGTGCAACTCTAAAACAGTTTTCATTTAGTGAGTACTTTTAAATCAAATGAATCTGGTTTGGTTCGTTTGAATATAAATTCGCATTTCGCATCGCCCTTTAGTCACCTCTTGCTGAAAACAAAACTTGACAACTTCAAAAGTAATTCTGGATGGTGACATGATTTTCTAATACAGGGTGGTCCAAAAGTGACGTCATTAAAAAACATTAGATTCCTCATGCCCCCCTGGGCATGAGGAATCTATCCGGAAATAACCCATGTATGTTCCGCGATTATTGATAGTTTCCGAGTTATATATATTTTTTTAATTTCTAGAAAATATGGGAACCGCTTTGAAAATATTATATCTTTATTTTTACACGGCTTTTTCTCATTTTAGACCCTTACGCATTATATCAAAATTATTTTTTGTCTTTTGCACATTCATGCACTTTTGTACACTTTGACACTAGGACTATGTTGCCCATTGTTTTTTTGTCTTTGTAACATTTGTATCTGGCGTCTTATTTTTGATATATTATCATCAGATGTTATGGAATATTCTTACAGACATAAAATATTCATCTTCCTATCATTAACATTCAAGATACAAAAATTTTATCAAAAAGGAGGAATTTATGTTCGAGCAATACAGAGTCGAAATCTTCGAGTCAACTTTTTTGTGATATCAATAGGTAAATATTCATCCCGACTACGGAACCCTTCACTATGCGTTGTCCGACACGCACTTGGCCAGGTTTTTTGTTTTTTTTTGTTATACAAAGGTATCTAAGTAATAGACTACCGTCGTCCTACCTAAATAATAGAAACAAATAAAGAAAATATAGGCACCCGTGTCACAGTACAACGTAAATACAACAAAAACCGGTTGTTGTTACTTAATTATACCTAATACACATAGTTAAACAAATAGCCTCGCGGACTTTTTTGTAGGTAATGATGAGTACTATAATAATAGTACTATGATAGTTTTGATATTAATTTTTGATTTTAATTTATAATAATAATAATAATAATAATAAGAAATTTATTTCAGACCATAAGTCCATAAACAACACGGTATGATTTTAATTATTGATTTTAATTTTTTGATTCTAATTCATTTTTATTTTTTCTTGATGTTAACTTTTGATTTTAATGTTTTAATATAATTTCGATTATGATATTGTATTGTGCTTAGCGTTTTCTTCTTAAATTTGAAGCATTTCTTATGTAAGAGCTGTGTACGCCTGTAAGTGACTAATTCACCTTCCATCACCATCTCAATAATTGTGTTTTATGTTATTATGTTAATGTTTTAGTGAATTGGGCGTTGGTGTACCTATCAAATAAATAAACATGTAGTACATTATGTATCATCAATCGTTTTCGCAGCGTATGCCAAGTAATAACTTTTATTGGTAAATTTTTGATACCTTGGGTTACATTATTGCAATTTTCGTAGGGATCTCTAATTTATAGGTTTCCGTATGTCATTCCGAATGAAAAAACGGAACCCTTATATGATCACTCGTGTGTCTTCTGTCTGTGTGCCTGTCCGTCTGCCACAGTCATTTTGCTCCGAATCTTATGGACCGATTAAGTTGTTTGGTAAAAATATCAATTTTCAACACACTTGCGTAGCCCGACCCGGACTTAGCCGGTTTTTTTTATATAATACAGCCCGTATGTTACTCGCTGATAATGTAGCTTTCTATAGGTGAAAGAATTTTTTAATATGGAATCTTTCCTCTTTATAATATTAGTTTATATTTAGATAAATGTGTCAACATGAATAAGTAGATACCATCTTTCCATCGTATGTAATTAAGACGCATCACGACAGCTTTGACGTAAAAAGAAAATAAAACGATAAAGGGTGTACATTAGTAGAAGGTATGTGAGTCAGCACAATATTAGCTGAGGCCTGCCGGGAAGTGCGGCCACTGCTTGGTATTCCTGCCGCACCCGCTCGCCGCCCGGCGCGGGCCTTAACTATACACGTTGCAATAACATTCTACGGTCATCTCACACAAAAATATGTAATTAAAAGCTATTTCGTCAACTCTGAAACTGTGTTCAGGTGACACTGGTTAGAGAAGTGCCTATAATTGTGAAATAGTTTCGATGAATCAAATTACACAGCTTCATTTAGGTGCTATTATCATTTTTCACAACAGCCAAATGCCACTTTTAATTTAATTGCTTCAAAAATGTTGTTACAAATATTTATTTCAAATTTCAATAAAATGCGCATAAAGTAAACATGCATTGTCTGAGGTTGCCATTATAGCAAAATGCCCATTCATTTTTCCGGAGGCTCGCGGCGCGCGGTGCGCCCAACCATGCGTGATTTTGTTTTTGTGCGTTTGCTCAGTGTCTGTGAGCTTGCGGTTATTTGAATATTTTCAAAACCATTAGTCCTGAAATAAAACTGTCTCATATTTGATTAGCAATTTATAGTATCTACCTAAAGCGATTGAATCGAGGCGCACTACGATATACCTGAGTGCAATTACTGCGCAGTTGTATTGAAATAGAGTTTTTGCTGCCGTAAATAATCAAACGTTGTTTGATGATTCAATACAAAGCTTACTTAATAATAGTCCCGACAAAAGTGGGGACATAAAGCGAACGCTTGTGGGATGTGACTGAGATAAAAAGATTGTTCGGTTCAATAGATTCAATAGAGCAGATCCCTTGGTCCCAAATTAAATCATGAAACATCTTTGCACCTGGTGGAAGCCTCGCGAGGAGCTTTTGCTTCGCTCGCTGACTGACGAATCTTTTCCATTATTCTTTCTCTGATTTCATAAAACTGCAAGGAAATATACTAGTCTTGTTATTTTATTAGTGATTCTCTTATTTCATCTTTATGTTACAATTTATTTTGGACCTTTATATTATTTTCTCTTTGAAAATACAATTCCACGTTTCCAATAAGTAGCAGTTATAAGTTCGTTGCGAAAAGTCTTTCTAAATCAACAGAAAAGCGAAACATTTTAAGGTTTTACTTTATCAGATCGCTTTTGTAAACATTGAAAGATACGAAAAGTGCTGCAAGTCACTGTGAAGTTGAGTGTTAAGGATTTAGTGTGGCCATTCGCTGGAAGGGACTACTATCTCTATCTGTCCATCGAATGTGAGAAAAAGGCTGCGGCTTTAGTGGGACAAATTCGTTTCGATTCAGTCACGTAGCGGCGAGATGGGCCTCTTAGCAGATTTGGTAAACGTATGTTTAGATTTCGCCGAATTGTTTATTGAATGGGATTGAAAATATGTTGTGCAATCTTGGACGCAATATTAGGTACTTATTTTATAAGCTATATTTGACACGTCTATTTATTTTTATATTTAATAGTAAGAAGAAAAGTTAGGAAAGTATGCATAACTAATTTTAATAATAAATAGCACAAATATTATTACCGGGCTGTGATAAATCGATGATAGTAACTAAAACCTGTAGATTATTACAATAAATAAAAGGTTGACATAACCTGTGTCTTTATTCGCTTTACGGTGATTTGGTTGATGGCATATAAAATTATATTCATTGACGTATTAATAAACGCCTTATATAAGGTCCGAAGAGACAGCAATGCGAGACCGATTACAGCAGTGTAACAAAATGTACAAGTATACAAGATAACTAGTTGTACGTCATTTAGAGCGTAAATTGCAACACTGACGGGACCGACACGTGCTACGGGCTACGAGGCTACGAGCTACAGACCGCTACGCCACCGATACTATCACGTGACTACGTAGCAGATAGCTCGTAGCTCTAAGCCGAGTTTATACAAGAATTTATACTATTAATAAGTATATGTTATGAAATTTTTTTTTTTTTCAAGTACAATAAATTAACCGTATACAGCGTACAGTACCAAAAAAATAAAAAAAACACACATGATGTCCACCATCACAAAACGTTAATATTCACTTTAGCAATTATAAAGCTGCACGCTATGTGACCTGGTTTTAATTGTACCTGGAAATCGCGGGGTAGTAGCAGTGGTTTGTAATGGCTACGATCATTGTGTGGGCTCGCTGTGAGGGTAAAGAGCGTTGTCGTGGAACACGCCGCCGCTGCATTACCGTTGGAAGTTATGCAAACATTCGTTATGTACTTGTGTCCACGGAAAATTGCTGTTGCGCTGAGCATACAGTACAAAAAGTTATAGTAGTCTGTTGTCTCTTGCTATTATAGTACGTGTTAATTGTGTTAACATTTCATTTTGTACTAAAAACGTACGTGTAACAATTATTTACTTTACGTTGCTTAATTTAACAGTTCACTGCTTTTAGAGTTTGTTTACTTTACACAGGTTTAATAATATGGCATGCGTTTGTATTTTTAATAACTTGAATATAAACGAGTTATGGCTCGTTCAAAATAGCGCAAAGCCACGTAAATGCACCATGGCCTAACATATGAAATATAAAACTTTTCGCCGACACACAAACACAGATAATTAAGGAGCGTGAAACCATTTTGAATATTTTATGAATGAGTATTTCATATGTATGAGAGCGTGGCTACTAGAAGGAAATTATATAAATTTACATTCCTAATGAATACATTTATCAAGTCATACCGACATGTTCAGTTTTTGTCGAAATATTCTCAAACTGGTAAGACAAAGAATGGGTGTTCAAGATAAAATTGTGTTTGTATTAACATTCAAAATATTTGAGTCGCAGCCAAATATCAAATAGGAAGTCATTTCGTTGAATAAATAAAGGGCAAAAACCAGACACGGCAAACGCGAAATAACTCTGAATTTGGTGGGAGACAATCTGCTCATCGTCCGCAGAGAATTTGTCGCGTTATTGAGTATCGTAAAGCAAATGTGGCGCGGTCGTGTCGGCTGCGTCATTTCGGCGACGCGACGTTCATTCAGCTGATGAACGCAACAAAACCATGATGCGAACCGGGCTGCCACATTGCGCGTGTAATTGCCGCGAGCGTGCGACGAGCCGCCATTAATCTCGCCAACACTCGATAAAACGCACAAGTCATGCTACAATGTTATAGTCACACCCCTCCCGAGCGAGCATTTTGTTACGTAATGTTATTGTAAATTGTACAGCCACTGCGGCTGCTTAAATGTATTAAAGTAATGAATGAATACGAAATAAAAAAATTTTTGCAACTAAGCCAGTGCTAATATGTCCTAGAATGTTCTTTATATCAGTATTTAGAGGACATTCAATTCTAGGTAGTGCAACTTCAAAACATGTCATTCGCTGAAAATATAAATAAAATAATTTAGCCAAACCAAAAATGTATAGCTGTCACTATCGAATTGCGAAAAACCCAATATATGATTTACCTTCGCTAATTATGAAAAAACCAAGAAGAAGAATAAATAATGTTAATATTAACGTAAACGTCGTCCGCCGCCAACAGAGCAGCACAATCTCGAACGCGAAAACTTTTTCACATTTTCCTAAGGTTTTATCTTGTCAGATGGTCGTAATTTACCAACTTACGTCTATAGACAAATAGTGTGACAGTAATGGAAGGGAGCGTATACACTGAGTTGGTCGCCGGTCGCCGGTCGCACGGCGCGCTTCGGCTCCACACTCACAGAGCATTCGAGACAAATTGAATTTGCGCGAACGCCGACGACGAGCCAGTTTGCGCTGCTAACTAGCTGCGACGTGAATGCTGCCACCCTTGTCTTTATATTATATCTGTCTAACCATTTTAGTTACCGGTTCCTGAAATACTAGCGTACCTGTTCACCACGCTCGCTGATCACAGCTACTCCATATTAAGTTACTATTTCAAATGGACTTCGCGATATCGACGAAGAAATACAAACTTCTTCGATCTTTAGATTAAATTATGAACGTCCAGATCCACAGGCGTTTTTACTACCTACTCGATCAGACATGTATTGAATATTTTTCGGTATTGAATAATGTCAGAATCAAACATTAATGGACATAAAACGTATACAGGTACCTACATCCTATGTAAATCTTTTACTTAAAACAAAGGATACAAAGAGGTACTTTAATACGGGTGGTATTAAAATACCTCTTTGTACATTCTTAAGTAACAGGACAACGAACGACACATAACACCACAGAAGCAAATAATTCGACATAAACGTTGTTGTCACATCGTCTAAAAATCCAATAATAAGCTACCGTTTTCAATCAAGATCCAGGGGGCGCATGACAGCGGAGCCAGCGGAAAGCTTCTAATAGCAAGCGAGAGAAAACACATTTGTCTTGTCCCGGACCGTTAGCGTATATTACGCCGCCTGAGACATCGCCTGCTGCGTGCTTCTTAACTCAGCTTCACTATGTTAACTTGTGCGTTTTTCATCGTTACACAAAAATTAGCCAGAGTTGTTACAATAACACAAACAACTTCTGTAATATCACAAACTTTAAAGCTCTTAAGATAATTACGCCAACTAACTACCTACCAACTTGAAATATAAGTACGTACTTACAGTTTCTGTGGAGAGCTTAAACAAAGCATGTTATGTCGTCGGAGCTTATTAAAAGTTTATTTTTCAAATAGAGGAAGTACGTAAGTCAACTTTATGACAACAACCTGCAACAAGAGTCCCGCCGTAATGAGTGAATAGCCGAAGTTCGGCACCAACTTCCCCGAGCAGATGTCTCTACCGATACTTTATTATTCAAACTATATTCAATTAAAATAAGGTTTCTTAGCAACAATTATAGGATCGCTGTTAATCCAAACTGTTCAAAACTTGATTCAGGATTACATTGTTTGAACATCAAGCCACACAACACCACACATTTGGTAACACAACAGTTTCTCTTATTTAAATTTAATTATAACTCAGTTTACAAGTAGCGAAAATTTTATGTGTTTTTCTTTTATTCATAAATTAATGTAGAAACTTAATATAGTGCGAAACTCAACGACGAAATTCTAAGTTAAAAATATTTTGCACTACACATTTTTAATATGGGAGTACACTGGGCCACGTAAGGTAATCACACCATCTAAAGCCAAACATATAGAGTCGCGAAACATGACGGAGATACACGACACGCGTGTATTTCCCGAAGGAGTAAGAAGAATGGGGAGTGTTTAACACCAACGTTCTGGTGATAAAAGTACTTAGACCCCGAATTTTGGGGTCGCAAGTGGGTTTCTGACAGAAACCTAATATGTGTATAGTAAGTTTTTGCCCATTTAGGTATCTCACTGTAAGACCACGAGACCAATGAAACAGATATTGTACAGGTACGTACGCACCGGAAATGCCATATAGTTCTATTCTGTTAACTGAGATGTTCAACATATTTTTGGATACAATCTAAAAATATACCATTTTCCCGCAGCATATTTTTTATCTCCAACAGAACCCGATTGACTTCCATTAGACATTAGAACACTTACAGTTAACTGTGTACGGTAGTTATGACAAAGTAGGCAACGTGTCTGGCGCCGGCGCGTCTCCTCACTTTTGCCCCCTCTAAATCTTCTAGCACCACGGTGTCATAATGCAAGCAAGACACAAACATGTCTACGTGCGCCAAGCTTGTTAAGTGGTTTGGAAGAAAAACATCACAAAAACTTTTTTATTGTCGTAAGCCATTTAAGCCGTATGTATTCCTTTTGTATAGGTAACTGTTCTATACAGAGTTGAGACACATAAAAATATGTTTTTATCAGTTTAAGTAAGTTTAGTATTTTGAGGATAATAACATCTGCTCTAATAAATGTTAACGTGTTTCTTCTTTATTCCGGCCTAGTTGTTGCTTGATTATTCCCTAAGTTTCGTTTAAAGGGTTAGGTCGTGCCCTCATTAACACGGACCTGCTCCTTAACTCATGACTTTCGTTCCCCACGACGCGACTGTCACCCGACCTTCTTAGCCTAGTGTTATCAGATTAAAAGGAGTATCCTCTTATCGTAATACGATATATACTGTACATACTGACAAATTGAGGTGTTTAAAGGGTTATATTAGGGGTATTGCCGAAAAAAATATAATTTTACTGCTAGGGGCAGAAGTGCAACATATGGTTTTATCTAAGTAAGGAAATATCTGTTAGAACAAATCTTTTACCTAAAATAGTACCTACCTAAATGTTGATACAAGTTGGCAAAGTTTGTCATTGCACTCGAGGCGGGATTGCGGCGTAATGGACCCGAGAGTAAAATGACAAAATAATGCTCACGCGTTTCAAACGAAGTTTTTCACACATGCGAGAAAAAAAAACATAAATATATTATTTTGTAACAAATGTTTGTGAAAAATTGCTCATGGAATGTTTCAAGTGCCTTGCCTTCGACTTTCGAAGAAGAGGCACTGTCTCAAAGTTACCAAACAGCCTATTGTTAAAAATATAAAAACTGAACATTGTTATATAGAGAACACAAATTAATGTTAATTTGTTGAAAAAATAATATAGAGATATAATGTTTATTTATTTATTTTCAGTTTATATTCCTAAAAATGAGAGGCATAAAAAGGCATGGAGCTCTCTGACTAGATAGTGATAAGAGGCGCACTTTAAATACACTGCATTGTGAACCTAAAACCAGTGCAATTAGAGTTACTTTACGCGTAAAGTTGAAAATAATTTGAACTACATTATTCTACATTATGCCACATTAATCAAATTGCCATAAACTAAAACCACAAATCACATATTTTTACTCTAACTTACAAAAAGCTATTAAAAATTAGGGGAACCCAAAGAAGTATTGTAACTTAGAATGCAGTGTTTCCCGGATAAGGAATGCGATAAAAGTTTACGGTTGTCGAATAGTCGTAAAAAGATCACCGCGTAGAGAGCGCTTTTCCAAATCCTCGGTTACCACTCACGACACACGAGTCACGAGTGATCTAAGCAAATCGATTTTGCCTTGGCCTTTGTTTTTTGTATTCAGCTTTAATTTTTTTTCTTTTTAATTTTTTTTAAATGTGAACATTCGTGTTTTAAACAGTATTCTAGACTAAACCAAGAGACAAAACTTTTTTTTTTTATAACAATCGGAAATAAAATAATAATAACAACAATCGGAATTTCCTTTTTGAAATACCTGGATATTTAAATGTAAATATTTCTTATAGCAATTTGCCTAATTAGATAACAACAAGGATTCCGATAACATTTCATAGGGATGACGGTCGACATAAAACGTGTCGGAGACGACTGTCCCCCTTGATCTCCTGAGCGGGACTAGGTTCCCGACAGCCGCCCGACGCCCGGCCGGAGTCACCCCCGTGCCCGACCCTGGCCCCGCTACAGCGAATATTTTTTGTGGGGACATCATAATAATAGCTCTGTATTACTTCAGGAGAAATTCCAAGAAGTTTATAACTCGAGATGAGTTTCGTGTTCCTTGTCATAAATAATAAAGCGGTCGTCGACTACAACGTTGTGCAGATTTTAAGTGAAGTAAAAATTCAAGAAATAATTTTTCATTTTCGGGTCCCGAGTCAAAAGGAAATTGTTGGAAGTTTCGTAAATTAATGAAGATTTCATAGAGAACACGGTGCGACTTTCGAAGCCGGGTTAACCGCGCGAAAAGAAAACTCTTCAATGATTTTTTATGAAACCTATTGTAAAATTAGCATATAAAATTTAACGAGGAATACATTAACAATTTGAAACATTCACGGTTGATCGGGCACCGCGTGACAGCACCATAATGTAAAGGGTGACTCGTGATTCTGCGCTGTCGTATAGCTATTCTTTTCCCATCGACTTTTTCGCATGATAAATTACAAGAAGGAAAATTTTTATTATTATATTAAATAGCTGAACATTTACAAAGGAGAACAAAGAGCTTGTAAGTAAACAGGTACTTGCCAACCAATCAATCTAATATCATAAATTTCGTTTAACGCTCAAACTATCTGTAACACGACGGCAGCGGCGGGCGAAGCCACTGTTCTCTCCATGCTGTCTACAGATTCTACTTAAGTTAATGGATAAGTTGCGAAGGCACGGAGTTTACTTTGTGTTTTCAGGTAGACGGACTTGATCGAGAAGTTTTCTTCGTTAATTTGAACAAGGAGGAGCTTTACAAAACTGTCAGGATAGTTTCAGGAACAAGGTGGCCTGATTGTCGAGTTTATAATTACCATGAAAACAATATGTACTCGGTATTATTAGCTTTAGATTTAACCAAACTGTGTTACACAAATTCGTTTTTTCCACGTGTCCAAATAAAATGTACCTAGAAATAAAATACTACGAATAAAAAAGATGCTGCTAAACCTGTGGGTTTTAACTTTATCCGAGTAAGTAAACATTCAACGGTGTAACAAATTACGACTGAATTACAAGTTATTTTCAAAAAAGTAAGTTGCCCAAAACTTTCTCCGCCTAAAGAATTATGAAGATTAGCATAACAAAGTAACCTGAGACTGCTCAGAGAATGCGTCGCCTTTTGCAACTCACAAATCTGGTGCCATATTTATTTCTAAAGTTAGGACAATATTGTGAAGAATTAAAGATAAAGATTCATATTTTTATGATTGTTGTATTAAAAAGCTGCATCCGACGACGATTAAAAAAGCCGAGGGCGAGCGCGCAGCACGGCGCGAGACACAGGCCTATAAGTCGCTTTCGCTACCAATTACGCTAATGGAATTTATTTCATTTCAAACCCACGTTGCCGCTGAAGTCCGTACTATGCGCTCTAGGTGCTTTATTGCAACTTCAAATGGATACAATATACCTTTTGTAAACTTAGTTTAAGTCGTACCTACTAGTTGCCGTGAACGTACAACTTCTTTATATGTTATTAATGTTTTAATCAGACAAGTTAGTTTAACCAATACTGAATGAAACATTTATCCTGGATAGTTAAAATGTAGAGAAAGTTATCTTTAGGTATGTGGGTTTTATTTGTTGCTGGTGATCACTAACGCTATTTTAGGAATATTTATACCTCATGAATTTCAGTGTCCAATCAGACACATGTTTTTACGAATCTGTTGATTACATAAGTAAGTTGTAGGTACTGTGGCCACACACTTTAATGTGATATACAGTGTTGATACAAAAATGACCCGACTTGAATTTTTAAACCCCGCCGCCTTTTTAATATTGACGCGTTAGTAATGGATCAAGTTCGCGTATTAAAAGTTAAAAACTAGCCCTTACAAGACTCGTACGTGTTCTTTGTCTCAAGTTTTGTGCTCACCTCTAAGGAAGTTCCCCCTCGCAGCAACTAATATTAGTCAATTAGGTATTCAGGACGCGCGCGGCGCACCCCGCTCGCTCCTGCCGCCTGCGTCTAGCTGCGGCTCGCTTTCGCTTCTGTTCCACGCTGCAATGCCAATTAAAAAAATACCGAGCCATGTTAGCTAATGCTGCGAACGTCTGCTGGTTCTGTCGAAGAATTTCTTTAGATTGCTCACATAATGTGTATACGTATTTTTAGATAAAACTAAATTAAGACTCATTTAGTTTATTAACATAAAAATAATGCTGCTTTGAAAAGTAATTTATAATAGAGAAAAGTAAAGTTAAATAGACCTAGGTTCAGCATATTTAGTTTTCCCAAATTCATGTCAATATTTAGGGTAGTCTGAAATTCTAACAAAAAATCCGAATTTAAATATTTTATGTTGGTTCCCTTATCATATTCTAAGAGTTCTTTTTAGAACACTCTTGGGTGTTACGACTTTTATCGCAGGAAATCTCTCTCCTTTCTGCATAATTCATCGCTATGAAGTTGAAACCGAAGTCGTAAAAGAAATCGTTCTATGATTTCATGTCTTCGGCGGGAAACTTTCTACTTGTCTTTCTTTTGAATCAACGGTCGCTCCGGGCCATGTTACCTATATTATCGACGATTGCACTTTTGATCCTTTATGAATACGTCTGGACCGTTTATAGTAATCGTTTTATGATTCGGACCTTTAAAGGTTACGGTTACTTATTTTATTTTCTTGTAAACATGTTCTATGACTTTGATAATTTTCTATTTCATAATTTATTTAGACAAGTTTTATTTTTAAGAATCTTCAACTTAAAAGTCGTACGAAACGTCATGCATTATGAGTTCTCAATTGTCATGTCATAGGTAAGTGTTTACACATTAGTTACAACTTACATAGCCCACGTGTTCAATGCTAGTTCAGAAGTTATTCCAATTTATTTCTAGAAAATTCAATGAACTGCGTACGGTCACAATATTTAGTGCGGTTTGTTGCAAGTTTATTTGTAGCCTCATATTTTACTTTCTACATGTTGAGACCCGTCTAACTCCTGCCAACGTCGGAAGCTTCTTCTTTGCAAGAAATGTTTTAAGACGAATTCCGAAAATTTCCCCTCAACATTGCGATTCAAAGAAACAAACTTATATTAAAGTAATTTAAAAGGCGTCTTTGTTATTCTTGATCTAAAGTTAGAAGTTATGCATTTTGTATTTTTGCGCAAAAGAAATTGAAAACATGATTATTTTTGTACCTTGAATCGATAAAACTACAACACAAGTATAGGTGTCAACAGGGACCTACCACAAAAACACGTTTTAGGTGCCTTTGGTCAATAGGTAGGTTACGTAAGAATGCATGTCACCACTCATCAGATAAACAGTTAACCACAGAGTTTCACAAATAAGAAAATTTGTTCTAAAGAAACGTTTTTGTCGACAAATTAAAAGTAATACTTTAAATTATATTGTTGTGTCTTGTGCCATAAAGTCGCCTGCAACCAAGGTTAATTTGAAATTATAATTTGATTAGCTTTGTCCTGGATACAAGAGGGAGGAAGTCTTTTGCAATAATTGTTATTTACTGCAGTGGCCGCCAGAGACAATATTGTACAGAGCATCTGAGAACACATTTTATGAAATCATAATTTGATTATCTCGGGTTTAAAAATTACGGTAACGAAAAAAGCATCCGTCCATTTAAACAAGCTGCTGCCAATATTAAATTCTTAAATCTTGGGAAGATGGTATATTAAATTGCTTTTTGGAGTAACGATATCAAGATAACAAAGTTTTGTTTTTAACAAAAATAAATTAAGCGAGTTAAGAGTGCATCTGGAAACACCTGAGATGGTTGAATGTTTCATTTGAATATTTCATTGGTTAGAACCGTTAAAATGTATTTCACATTATAACGGTTTTAAGAAGCACATTTACAAGGATAGGTAATTTATTAAAATCTATTCTAGGTACTTGCTATGATACAGATTATGGTCAATATTAGTATTTTACTTCAAGTACTTTATACCTACGCGGACACTGACCTACAAATGACTACATATGGTAGATAGATATGAACTCATTCCACCATTACATTTTTCGTGAGTAAAATATCCCTACAACATTTTACAAATAACTCGGTGATTAATATTCAACAAAGCCGATTTCTTCCCGATTTAATGTGGGGATGGTATTATAATATAAATAAAGCCAATCTCCCCACAAAATGGACCGTGTGCCTGCCTAATCCGGTAATAAATCATCATTTAGATCGAATAATCATCATAACCCATCAAGCGTGTAACGTGACGTTGTCAGTGTGACAGCGATTTAGAAATGTCTAGATATCTATATAGTCAAATATGACGCATTTTGTAACCTCCCATATTATGGAGGGCGTCCCAGATGTTGAAATTTATAAAACCTCCATAATATGGAGGTTATACGAGATTTCCATACAGTCAAATATGACGCATTGTGAAAACACCAGATTCTGGCGGCGACACAGACAAGGACATTTTAAAACGCCCAGTAACTGGTCGTTACACAGATGGGCGGATAAACCTTACGTCGTCGGTGAGTGAGCGGCGCGCGGCGCGGCTGGCGACCGCGCCCGATCGCGTCCATACATCATGTGGCGATTACTTGTATCAAACAAACATTACGCCGGACTTGCCTTCTCATATTCCCAGAGTGCCGCGTGCCGCTTTACCAATAACGATATCTTTCTTTTTCGGCAACAAATAGATTTATGATTGCATTCATCTACCAATCATTAAATAGTTACTCATGTTACACTATACTACACACACAAGACCACATACAATTTGCTAGCAAAACTCCGCAGATATGAATAGAATATACGTACGTATATACATACGTATCTAATCAAGACAAAACAAAAAAATGAGGGATTTTTTATTATTCCTTAGTATTGTTACTGCAAGTCTGAGTTGACCAAATCTGTTTTTTTGTTTGTTTTATCGTCCTGTTTAGATTATCAGCTTACGTAAAAAAAAACTCAGTTTTCAAACTTCTATTTTTTTTAATTGTTATATGAAAATACAATTACAATTAACTTTAACTTAATACAATTTTTTCAATGAACTTTGACAATCTGCGGTCGTTGACCTCAAAGAAAATATCAGAAAATATTTATTTTTTATTTTATCATGTTTGATTAGTTATCGATAACCACCGATGATAATTATGTACCTGCGTACAGGCGGTCTACTCTTCACTGTTTATTTAATAAAATTGTAGGTACTTTTCATTATGTGGTGCTCTGCGTGAATTTATGTACTTATATATAGTTTTCATTTGTACCTACTGATATTTCGACTTCAAATGTGTTACTAACAAGCTCAAATAACCTACACTGGAATACCGAAGTTATGACGAACACCGGGATGTATGGTAAACAACTTTTTTAGAATCGTCAGTGATAGTGAAGAGAAAACTAATTTACGGTTTCAGAATAATATGAATTTTAAATTGACGTAGGGGTTTGGACGGTGTGGTGCAGTAGGGAGCCGCGAGTCGACCTCGGGAGCCCCTGGGCTGCCGCGGCCGACAAACGACATCAGTAGGGCCCGATTAAAAATTCGAAGGGGGGCTGTGCACGATGTTATCGAAGCAAAAACGTTTTGAGCCCAGAGGCTGAGGGCAAGATTTAGGAAGCAGTGTCTGCTTTGTAAGACATGCTCAGATTTCATTTATCTTTTCTTATATATATTTTTAATGGAGTAGAAAGCTTTGAAACAAAGTGGGACAACTGCGAGTTGAACTCGCCTGGAGAAGGTACCGTATCATAAATATGTTACTTACTATGTTTATCCCAAGAACAAACTTAACATTGTAGTTGAAAAACACGTTCTTACATACATTCCAACTGAAAATTTAAGTTTGTATGCACAATATTGAGAGATTTAAAATTTTATTTTAAGACCATAAACTTCTTATACGTTTTACGTAAAGGTTTTTTTTTTTCAAAATTTTACGCTCTTTACCTAGTTTTGGAGATATGGGGGTAGATTAATCAATTTTCTTAAAACACGATCTACGTACTTGTAAATTTCGAAAAAAAAAATTTGATCCTCACAGCAAGACCTTTCATTTGATATGTCACGCGCAACAGTTTACAAAACTTTTGTTTTTAATTTTCTAATTTGCCCCTAAAATTAGCTCCCATATTGAATAGTATATTATGCAATTAGTGAATAAAGGACGGATTTAAAGCGAGGGCTATAGATGAATCACGAGCAAGTGAAGGATTCTAACGACTGAATAACGACCGTAGGGAGTGATTCATGATGATTGAATCGCGAGCATAGCGAGTGATTCAAGTGTTTGAATCCTGAGCGACGCCAGTGATTCATGGCCCTCGATATAAATCCGTTTTATTCAAGAGTTGCGTACTATACTTTAGACCATAACTACGAGAAAAAGAACGAAAATACGAAAATAGACATTTAATGAAAATAGAAATTTTTTTCGCTATGCGGTTGTATAGCATTGATATGGAGGTCGAATATATTGGTGTGTTCTAAATTCAAACACCAAAATAGTGAATAAAAGTGCTTTTTATTCACTGTTTTCAGTAATTAAATTAAGCTTTTTAGAGGGGGAATGGTATAAATGAATTTTATACCATTCCCCCTCCAAAAAGCTTATTTATAAGGTAAGATAATATTATAAGAAAATGACTCTTAATTTTAGTAATTTTTCCCGTTTAAATGTGCATTTTAATTTATTTAACCTTCCTTTTTTCTTCATTAAATGTCTATTTTCGCATAAATCTTTCTTTTTCTCGTAGTCATGGTATAAAGTATAGTATGCAACAAAAAAAAAAAACGAGGGCCATGAATCACTCGCGTCGCTCAGGATTCTAACACTTAATCACTCGCTATGCTCGTGATTCAATCATCATGAATCACTCCCTACAGTCGTGATTCAGCCGTTAGAATCCTTCACTTGCTCGTGATTCATCTATGGCTCTCGCTTTAAATCAGTCCTTCATTAGATAATTGCATAATATACTATTATTTTACACGTCTGTGTTAGGGTCACAGAAATTCATATGTGTATCAAATTAATTTCAACTTAATAGGTCCAGAAGATTCGCATCAAATTGGTTGTGATAGACGGACAAACAGACAGAGGAACGAGTGATCCTATGAGGATTCCGATTTTGCATTCGGACGTACGGAACCTTAAAAACCTTATATGTATAAATGTCTGATTTTGTCATTCCATCACAACGGAACTAAAATCGTACCCATAGGAAAAACAAAGTAAAGAAACATTTTTTACAGCAGCACGTCGACACTACGAAAATTAGACGCACATGAATCATAAGAAGTTAGGGAGAGTTACACACCTTGTTCTGGTCGGCACATTCGTACTGGCAGTTATTACCTATTTGTTAAACAACAAAGCCGACCCATAGCTTACTACACTTAATCGACTTCAATTCGGCTCGTGGCGATCGGCAAACTTTTCGACCTATCCTCGCTGAATCCAGTTCTGGTAGGCTTCAACAAATTCGACCAAAGCCGAGTCGTTTTTCCCGAACATACATCTACATAAAATTCAACTATGCCGCCCGGCTGTGCCGAATCATGCCGACTCGAACAAATGTTTAGCATCATATAGAACAAAAGCAGCCCCAGAAGCTTGCATTTCACCACCTGCAATAAACAAAAAGCCATGTGGAGTGTACTTGTTCTTTCGTGGGTTTTTTTGTCAATTCCGCCGCACCACGGGCCGGGTTCAGCTTCCGTGATGTCATAAACCACGCATCCGCGCGCAGCGTGTGCGTGAATGGCGTATATTTAAAACTGAGTGTAGCCAAGTTTGTTTTTTGACATCGTATGTATATAAGGTACCTACCTATAAGCTACAACAAAATATAATTTTTTGATTACATTTTTAGAGTTGCATAGTAAAACCACAGAATAATAGGTATAGAAGGCGCACTTCGCATTTTAGGTATGAAGCTACAAGTATGCGGCGGGCTCGTCTTGTCGGGCCAATTCAGTGAACGAAACAGTCAGAAGATATAAAAGATACGCGATTGAAAGAGAAACAAGTTTTAGTTCTGAATATAACTGTAGGTAATGGGTGCTTTGCGACCTGAATTGCACTTTATTGTGTCGGAGCAAGAGTCGCTTTTTATTTAAATGATTTTGCAAAATGAACCATTTGTTTTAATCTGTACTAAAACAAGGAACCCATATAGTTTCGGTAAGTCCCAATGTCTGTCTGTGTGTCCGCAGTTTAACTCAACCAATCAAGGGTTTACCCTTGGTACTAAAAAGCTGTCACGTGTCACTAATTACATAGTAATTACGCCTAAGCTAAAACTTTTTAAATAAAAACAATTAAAAAAAATTTTTTGGCTTACAGGTAAAGCAGACGTCTTGAATGTTTTTCTCGTCTGTTCCATTGTGGTTTTATACAGGTACCAGCTACCAGCTAAAAATAGTATGAAATACAAACTTATTTTTGCGGTCGGTAAAGCAATACTGAGCATGCGTAAATATATTCATTCCAACTACGGAACCTTTTACTGTGCGTGGCCCGACACGCATTTGGTCGGGTTTTTTTTGCTAGCTTTTAACATCATAAGCCTATAACGTTCGAACTGCTAGGACATAGGGCACTTCTCTGTGGAGTTGGCCATAATCCACCACGCGAGTTCAGTGCGGGTTGGTGGATGTCATAATATAACATAACATCACGCCTTGTTTCCCCGAAGTGTTAGGCAGAGGTGTACCTATAGTACACCCACATTTCGCCAGTTATGTTTAAGTCCCACGTCCCACGTCTCACATGTCATAATATGTCTTAAAATTGTTAGTTTGGAGCAGTGGTGAAATACCTACACAAAGTAACGTGCCTGCCTGGGTTTGACCCCACGACCTATGACACGTCAGTCGGGGCCGCTACCACTGCATGGGCCAACTAAAATTGTGTTCATGTTCATAAATCAATTGTTTGAAACATTATTGAAATTTTCACAGATTTTTCGGTCGGCGCCATGGATACTCAATTTCGATAAAAAAACTTAGGCCTCTGTTCACCAACATTTAAACCGCCGGTTAGGTATTAAACAGTTGGTTTATGTCGAATTTCCTAAGGAAATTTTAAATATAGAACTGATTAAATATCTAAACAGTTGATTTAAATCTTGGTGAACTTAGGCCTTAGCCGTTTAGCTGCTTAGTAACTAAATAGTAAATTTCAAAGTTCTTTGGGAAAACATCCAATCATTTATTAAATTAAGCGACACACAGTGCCATCTATTACACGTACGCACGAACTAAAAGATACAAGTGTGTCGTGGAAACATGAGACCCAATTATATAAGTCCACTCAGCCACAATAAGGGACATGGAGGTAAAAGTATTTCGTCAAATAATTTATAAAGTTTGTATAAAAACTTATTTAACGGATTCACATATTTCAGGAAAAACCGGCCAAATGCGTGTCGGATCACGCACACTGAAGAGTTCCGTGAAACGAAACCAACTTAAAATAAATTGTAGTTGAAAAACATGTTCTCCTATGGGATAAAGATTAAAGTCAAGTATTTAAGTCACGGTCAATTCTCAAACTGCAAATGTAAGTTTGTGATCGCCTTTTTTTTTATGTGATAAAACTACAAATTAACGTTTTTCGGACTTTTTCCTTTATTTGGGCTGAGAGCGTACCTAGTAATATAGTGGTTTTGATTTATTTGCATATATTATAATATGTCGCATTTTTATTGTGTTGACTTAGAAGCTTGATTTTTATAGAGCACCAAGGGACCGTAGACCTACGTATTTGGTAAGTATTCATTTCAATTTGATACCTCCACGCGTTCCGGAGAAAAAGGGTCTTGACAGACTAACAGACAGATAGAAGGTTGCACAGACGGACAACAAATTGATCCTATAAGGGTTCCGCGTTTTCCTGTTGAGGTACGGAATCCTAAAAATAGGAAGAAGGTCTTACGTCTACCTAGGATAATTATATTTTTACTACACGTAAACTAAATGAATACGAATGAATATGACACGTAAACTAACAAACTCATTCAATAAACTTGTAATAATTATTTAAAAAAACAACAAAACAAAATAAGTATTCACCTCTCTGATTCGCACAAAAAAATAGTAAAAAGGTCGATCCGTCACTCAAATAAGTAATTATTTTAAAAAATACAAGGACGGTAGCAATACAGGGTACACCCCTAATACCGGCAAATTAAAAGGCGCTGTAGTCTCCAGGGACACCCATTTTGAAGCGGTAAAGATTTGCGGAGGGTGCGGACTATTCTCCATGGTCGGACGTACAATCGATCATTAATTACGTTTAGTCACATTTACGCGCCACATGTTACTGTAAGCTTTCGTGTAATGTCCTTGTAGAGACCCCTATTTATACATATTTAGCAATAATTGTATTGTTTTTGTTCAAGGATATTTGCACTTGTTCGAAGCTTACCCACAAATTGCCTGCATTATCACAAGTAATGTGACACGTAATAGTTGCTTTGATGCTTCATAAAGTGCATCGTTTCAAAAAAAACAATTGGCGTTCTAAAATTAAAATAAATGGACATACTCGTATAACAGACAGAATTTTTCTCAAAAGAAGTACTAATATTATTGTGTGGTATAAACTGAGAACAGTAAGTGAAGCAATAACTATATTATATTTACATAGGTACGTAGAAACAGTATTTGGCCTCCGAGAGCGCGTGTAGATAAGCATCTGCTGAGTGGTCCCCTTGTGTTTTCCGATCGACACACGCTCTGTGTTGCTATTAATTTCTGAACCCAGTCACAAAGCTTGGACATAATGTGATTATATTAGCAAGTAAAATGAGTATAGCACTATAATTTTATGCAGTCGTATTATCATGCCTGAGGAAAAATCCCTGTGTGAACGTTGATGAACGCGTCTGATCAAGATAGCTGAGAAATAAAAACGTTATGTCTGAGCTGTGCCTTATTGACCGTTACGGTTTATATGTTACGCAAAATCACACAACTCGAGACACACTACACACCAGAATCGAACTGACTTGATTAATGAATGGGCCTAGTTATCCACAGCTGGTATAACTAATCGGTCGCTACCTATACACGTACGTATATGATACACAATGTAACCACAACGAGTCAACAGGTTCACCGCAAACTGCATGCTACAACCTTGTGGTCATCGATCTATTTACTATTCACAACCTTCGCGCAGAGGTGCTCAAAGGAAAACAAAAAATACGAAGCCAAACTTTGTCTTCACCTTGACTTGCCAATAAGGAACACGTCCCTAAAAATGTAAAGTGAGGGGAGACGTTAATAAAAATTCCACGCTGAAACAACAAATTAAACGAAGCCGAGCCACTCGAAAAGCCATAAGTACTCATCTCAATTGCTACCGATAAGAAATCCAAGCCTTGGCAATGTATTCGAGGCACGTTTCGGCTCACGGTTTTTTCTCGCTATGCTACTGTGGCGTTTAAAACGAATTGACTCTTAAATTCTTCAGAATGAAATGCTGTCGGAGTTTTATTAAATCGAGTGTAACCATTCCTGACATTACGCAAATGGCGGGCCCTCCCCTACATCTGTCGCAGGGATGCACCCCCTTAATAAGTGTTAACGCTCGCCGGCTGCGATGAACACTCCGTCCCGGCTCAAGCTAAATCTCTACAAATTCTTGATACAAATTAATGCCGTGGGAGGACTACGCGAGCATCTCTTGTAATTTCATTTTGTATTAGAAATGCGACCCTTAGACACAGTGAAAACATCCAGTATGTGAGATGTTCAACGTGTTTAATAGTTGATGTTGTAGCTTTATCTAGTTTAACACTTGCCTCAATGATCTTTACTTGATTATATTGTTTCAATAGAAACAACGACAAGATTTGTCTGTGACTTTACGAATATTACAATTTGTAATAAACACTAACCCAACAGGCGAGCAGGAACTTATGCTACCTAGTACCTACATTACAGTTAGGATGCCTACAGGCAGGCCTATTACATCAGAATCTAAAATCTGTAAGGCAAAAGAATACTTGGATAAATAACTGTCAGCTTGCACTTATACGTAGGTTTGCTATCGACTAGTCACTAGAGGATGCCTATTGGTGTGTGTGTACAAAATAACTAGAAGTAGGAGGAACTTATTTCTGGCATGCTCATTTGCTCATAACACAAATAATCATAAATCAACTCATACAGGGAAATCCAGATAAAGCTATAAGTTACGTACAACAATAACATCATACAAATTGCGAATCATTTCTATTTTTCAGACCATTAACTCTGAACAATAACACGGCAGCGGAACGGTCGAGAGTAAAATAAACGCCGAGCGAAATAGTTCGGAACTGGTATCATCGTTGCAAATGTAAATGAACAATTAAAGCGCTCGCCGTGGCCAGGGACAATGATGATAATTATTTTAGTTTGCTGTCGGCGCGGTTGTCAGTCGGCGTCGACGCTCGCCCCGCACTGGAATGCTCCTCGGCCCCTATTTTCGCCATTAAACAGCGACACTTCTGCTGTTCGTAAATTATTATCAGCTAGCGCTTTCATTACTCGGTTCCGTAACAAAGGAACTCTCCGAATGTACGTAGTGATTCAACTTCGAATCGAGTGCGCCTCCACCTCCATTGTTCACCAGAAATCATGACTCATATTAGGCCCCGAGGTGAAATTTTGATTAATTCGTTACACTATTCTCCGTTATCGGTACTTCAGGCCGAGGAACTTCAGTGAATGGGCGCTCTGAGCAGTGGAATAATTGCATCTGGTTAGTTTGAAACGT
This sequence comes from Eupsilia transversa, assembly GCA_914767815.1. Classification (NCBI taxonomy): domain Eukaryota; kingdom Metazoa; phylum Arthropoda; class Insecta; order Lepidoptera; family Noctuidae; genus Eupsilia; species Eupsilia transversa. The sequence continues at coordinate 8,849,642 of OU611874.1, forward strand.
CGTTACTGCATGACGTCGAGATATTTAGTGCGCGCTCCAAATTTTTATTCGGAAAGCTTTCCAGCACTAACTACTAGAACAGATGCAATTATGAATTCAAAGAAACCGTTACCTACATTTAAGTATTTTCTACAACTTCTGACATGGAATATAGATCCAGTTTTCTACAGGCTCATTTTTGCATAGCACCTGAACTTTTGTCACAGTACTCAAAACTTCTAAACACATACACATAACGCCACGCGTATAATCCTCGAAGGGTTAAGCAGAAATGTATCTATACAACAGTGAGCACCCAGATTTCTCCAGTTATCACGAAAACAAAACAAAACTTCTAAATGCTACGAAATTCTATTCTTAACCTAAGAATAGGATATTAGTGGTAAACTTTATTACAAAAGGGATGCTATGAGGTATGTGTATCTACCACAATTACCATTTCACCAAGCAGGATTGCAGTGTTCCGGTTCGAAGGGTGCAGATGCCGGTGAAATTACATGCATGTGAGAGCCTGCAAATTTGTGTGAGGGGTACAATGCAATGATACCTTTGGGGAGTTCGGAATATTACCGTTCAAGACGAAAGAAGTCGCCGTAGAGCATTAGGATGATCATCCTCTATTTATGCCTTTTATGAATCATCAATATTGGTCATCACAAGTTACTAGACAAACTATTGTGGCAGGAGGACACTACGAGATTTCACGCTACCCATCTAATGGTTGTCGCGAAAAAGCAGTGTACAGTACTAGCTCCGAGAAAGTAAATGAGTATAAATCGTCGTAGGTATCAAATAGGCATACAAATGTCACTGAAATACTTAAAGGGTCACAGTATATTCACTTATGTTTCGTATACAAACAAAAATTTCATTTTTCCAATCATCCAGATCTGGCTGATGTGGACTTTGACTTTATTAACATTGAACAACTGACTTGCAGTGGTTTAAAAATTTACTTGAGAAATAATTTGCGGATTAAAGAGGTTAACTTATAAGTATTCCTACATGTCCAGCGACTGACTATCATTCCACTACAATGTAGATATTATATTATAGTTATAGAACACAGTGCACTTCTTAAAACTTGACTAATTCTTTTTACGAATTATGTTTATCAACATTTATACATATATCAATGACAAACACCTCGTGGAACATCCGAATGATAGGCCAGCACTACGCATATCGTGAGTTATGTAAAACGCGGCCGTCGGAACGAAAAAATGGACTGAAACGCTCGCCTGTGCGCCATATCAACATACGCAATACATAAACAATCTGTTTTTCAAACCTAGCAATATTCATAGCAAAAGTGAACATGCTCATAGAAGTGAGCTGAACATGCACATGTTCAACAGTTGATTTCCATGAGCTGGTAATTGTTACAAGATATGTGTGGTCAAAAGGTTGACACCGACGTAAATTGATGTCGGTACACTTATACAAACAACAAGCATTTTCTCAAGCAATTGTCTTCGTCGAGAAGGCAGTTTATTTAAACCTATTAAATCAATCTTTGATTTACAGTATTTTTTGTTATATGAACAAAAAATAAAGCAAATATACATATCACAAAGAAATACGTACTACACAAACTAAACTATTTCTTTTTAAAGTCGATTAAAAAGCAGTATTTAAAGCATGCTCAATATCGTTTTAATTACAAAGGTTTCGTAATGATCGATGTGTTGTATAAATCTGTTCTTTCCCAACGGGAATTTGTAATTACCGATTTACTCAGTTTGATAATTTAATTAATTAATCATACATACGTGCGCAGCGTTCCTTGAATAACAATGGTATCATCGCCGAATAAAGAATGATGCAAAAATCTATCGAAGAAGTCAGTTTTTAACTTCGTTTTAGTTACGCTAAATTCTCAGGTCAAAACACACATCTTGTTATTGTTGCACATTTGATTGTTTGAGTGGTAAAGTGACAACATGCTCAAGTTAACGCGCCCAAGTTGCGTCGCGCATACATCGACAATCCATCAGTCAGGTCAATAATTAGTAACCGAATTGCGTGCCAACAAACTGACGGGATTGTTATTAAGATTGACACGTTATCGATGGCAAATGACTCGCAAATGAAATTTCGTTGATTCAAAGCTCATTTGTGAAGTGCGTCGGATGCCTGCATATCAGTGGCCTCGCGAGTAGCATGGGAATGGAAACGGTCCGCATTCGACAGCGGCGGAATGCTTTCAACTCGCGTAATTCAGTTAAACGAGTAATTTATGACTGGTGAAATTACTGGCATCACTTTGTCCGACTATCTGACGCAAGAGCACAACTATTAACGCGATTTTATGTAATGTCATTGTAAATGTGTTGCTGAAACGTGAATTTTAATTATACAAATGTATTATATGATATCAGTAAATGGAAGCTGTGGCCGGATTTCTGTTATTAGAATCTACTATAAATACGATTTTGATAATTCAATCATGATGCTATAAGATCAGGTTTCGTTTTAATAAATATTTTAAGCAACTGGAGTTTCGTCAAAATGTCAAGAGGTATCCTACTCTTATCATTTTTAGATCCCACACAACACAGAGGAGTGCACCATACAATACGGCACAATTTATGCTTACAGGACAAATCAGTAATTGATTATAGAAGAACAGCACACCGATCAATTTAAAAACACTATCATCTCGTAGCACTCGTAGCAGCTCGTAGAGGCTCGTAGCACTGAGCTACGAAGACATAAGAAACGGTCCCAAGGTTGCAACCGTTACCGATCTTCTAGTAACATCGTGCAGTGGTGTTTTGCTGAGCAAGCCACGACTGCTCCTCCAGGTTCTATCTTAGGTAAGCTCTTATTTACCTACTCTAAGATGCTTATACAAAAAAAGGCCATAAAATAGAAAACCGGCGCCGCATATTCGGTTACGGTTTTCGTAAAACGTGTTTCCGTCGGACACAATATTTACCTTAGTAGCGCATCTTAAACCATTTGTTATGGCTGATTTACACTTGGATAGGGTTATTAGCGATTTTAGTTCAAATAGCAAGTTAGGTATGTGTCCAAACGTAGTCCAAAAGTGTAAATTTTTCATTGAGAAGTATCACGTATGTCAAGAGACTTGACTCACCTTTAGACCCGATAAAACTAAGTATTGTTTGATATCTTAAGTACAAAACAAAATGTTACTTTTACTCCGTGGCCTGCTTATAATAATTCTAATCTATGACTCACAAATCCGACTTACTTATCAGACACGACTTTACATAAATAATTTAAAAGGAATATCTTCATTACATATTTGTCACAACATCATAAAGGGTAATAATTTATGAATTTATATCAGTCACGTTTCTATCATTCATTAAATGTTACTATTTACTATTTCTATGTGGAAAATCTATCATTTAAAAGCAATACCCTCGTTTTATTGTTTTTAAAATAAAGCATTTATTTAATACTCAATACATTTAGTTTTCTTTGGTATGTAAAGTAAACTGTATCATATTTTTAACAAACTTAAAAGAAAGAAGCATTGCAAAGCAGTAGGTATGCGTGAATAAAACATGTTCGTGAAAAAAAAAACAAAATCATAAAGATTTTCTTACAAGCAACATTTATTTAAAAAAACGTACATAAGTGAGAAGTACATAATAGGTGTTGTTCTATTTAGACACCGCCCACCGTCAGTCTTACAACATTGGAATGATGTAATTGAAGATTTCGAAAGCAACTGTGAGAAAGCCTCTAAATCTATATTTTTAATCAACTTTCTATTTATTTTATGTATGTAAAACACTTATAATGCAAATCCGTTTATGAATACCGAAAAATCTTTTTTTTTTTATTTAATTATATTTTGTAATCAAATTTTCTATTTGGTACGACTGGTAACTTCGTTTTCATTCCATTTTAACGATATTTAATACGTGCATGCATAATCAGCCTATTATAATGTTACCATTGCTGGGACTCAGACCTCTCTGTGAGAGGAGCCCGTAATCTACCACGCGAGGCTGATGCGGGTTTGTGGATGTCACTTTTCTTCGAATTGTTGGTTTTAGGACAATTTAATTTATACCTACCCTAATTGAAAGTGAACTCCACATCCTGAATTTTTATATTTTAGTATATTATTTTCTAACGTACCTATACTTACCTACTTATAATAAATTAAAGTCGATTTTCGTGTTTCTGTGTTACCGCGTTGTTCTTCTAAACTACGCAAACGGATTTTAAAGATGTTTTCACCTCATTTAGAGTATAAATTCCGGAAGGTGTATGTGTATAACGAATTAATATTTAATTTACACATAACAAACAAATCTCGATTGTCTCGATAGTCTGGACGTAAACACCGTGCAAAGCAGGTGCGGGTCGCTATTTTTATAATAAATCATCTTTACAATTTTCTGAAAGCTCGCAAATTTATCTTACATGACTCTCAAAAATGTATGTATAATTTGATTCATATGTAGTTTAGTCAGATATGTCAATAATTAATAGAAGAACCAATTCTGAATTCGTAACTAAGAACACAAGGGTTTTTTCTAAAACATCCTTGTTTACAAGAAGTGTCACATACAACACAACATAATAATGTATATACCAATCCATACTTCCATACATAAATTAAAATGCGAAAATAAGTTACTCTTTCTGTCTGGTTGTCTGTTACCTTAACAGCTGAACGGATTTCGAAGTATGGCACTCAGAAATAAAAATTGGTACATCATGACCTGGGACCTTAGGACGTAGGATACTTTTTATCCCGGTATTACTTTTGCGTGGAATAGCTTCCTACCACGGGCGATGCCGGGGGCATAAACAAGTAACATAGACACGAAACAGCAAAACAGAAAAAGGAAGAAGATTTATAAAAAGTTACGTTTTCGTGGAAATCATGGACATTTCATTATAACCATAAAGAAATGTGTGACTTACGCCTGCCAGATATTATTTGTATACCTACCTCATAAACTTGTGACAATTTATGCGTCAAAAATATTCTTTGTACAGCGTAACTATGATATATTATTAAAGGAAAATATGAAATATTATGCATTTACATTTTTACGTCTCTAAAATATTTAGTAAGTTATACGTTCCTGATATTTATTTTGAAACAGACAAAATTAATAAAACGTTTGCACAAAGGTGACTACGGCAAATAAGTACCTAGAATAGGGTAATCATTTTATTTTATGAATAAAATAATTTCCCTACGTTTATGTAGAAATATCACTCATATTGAGAATATGCTATTTCAATAAACTACCATGATTTATTATTTCTTGTAAGGCTAATTATTTTTTTAATAGTTTCTGACATCACTACCACGACTGTTTTTTCAGAAACATTAGGCAGAGTACCTACATTGCCTCCCACATTTGACCAGGTCTGTTTAAGTAATTATTTCTATTACCTCGCCTATGATTTCAATTCGCCCTGTTTAATATGTTCGCTATGTTAAAGTAGCAGGCATTATTTAGTTAATATAATTCCTAGCATTTTGATGCTCATCTAATATACTTATTGCTAAAATATTTAATCGCTGCCAAGTAATTTTAATAGTAGCAAATATTTAGACGCCTGAAAAATAATTAGCCCTTAACTTTTAATTTAGTTTGAAAATGGACATAATACTTAATAAGGAACCAACCGTACTTGTTAATGACACCATAATTACTCTTTATAATCATATTAAAATTTTAATAAGTTTAAAGTTGTTAATAGATTATTTTATATCGTTAACTTAAAATTTTTGTGCTCCAATTTAATAGAAATGTAAAGTTATGGCCTGAAACACAGGTTTTAACTTAACGCTACCTACCATTGTAATTCCGGACCTTCATTACTTGCACCTATATTAAACATATATTAGATTTAGTTTATTTTTAGGCACTATAATTGTTTGGAAAATCCTACTGTTGACCAATTGTACCTACACTTTTTGTAATTATTATTATTATATTATATTATTAAAGGAAACCAGTGCTAGTAACTTATATCATTTTTTAATTTGATACTCTTTTTTGGTTTTTACGTACATATGTTGTTCAATTTACCAGACTGTAGATCATGTACCACTCACTCTTCGTACGTAATTATGAACAATTACAGAATATTTAATCCATAATTTAATCAATCTAATTCTAGAATTCTTAGTCTTGATAAACATTTTAATATTTGTTCTAGTTCGCCAAAAATGTTATAAAGTTTTCTATTTAAATAGCGGGTATTTTAATTTTAGTAGTGAAACCTGAAATGGGCAGATTTATCAATACATAGGTATTACAAACTTTTTTTAATATTAAAAATATGTACACATATCTAAACTTGAATAAGCAAAATATTCCGCTACATTACTTTGTCATAAAAAAACTTTATTACAAACAGAGGTTAAGGAGAGTTTATCTGTTTACCTACTTCGTATCTGAGTAATATAAACAATATAATATATTAAGTCTTGATAATTAAGTAGTATATTTTTTTTATAACTCAAACACGTGTAAATGATAATTCTAGTTTTAATGTACGTAGGTTGTTTTTATTGTAACCAAGTATTCCATGAAAGTGTTATCCAGCTTATTTTTTTCAACAGTTAAGAATATGGGATGTTTTGACTTGTATAGGTAGGTACTCTGAGAGCCTAGTCTTAAAATAACTGTAGTTGTGACGCACTTTTTTAATGTTTAGTAAATTAGCTTTTTTTTTTTTTTTTTTTTTTTTATCCACAACGGGGAAGCTCTTGGCCTGAATCTCACCTGATGGTAAGTGATGATCAAGCCGAAGGTGGAAGCGAGCTTCACCCGGAATCCTCAACCACAGAGGAACTGGCTATCTTACCTCTAACTGCCGGAACACAACAATGCTGTTAACATTGTTGTTATGGCGACAGACTTGGATAAGATGATGGTAGCCAGCCAGGCGGCCTTAATACAAGACCTACCATCAACCAAACCGAGCAGAAAATTTTGCCCCCACTGGGAATCGAACCCGGGACCTCTGGGTCTGAGACAGGTGGTCTAACCACTAGACCACAGAGGCGGTTAAAAGCTCATTTTATTTACCTTGGCATATTTTTCCATTTTCTCTTTTCAATAAAACTTTTTGGTTTGAATATATTTTAATTTTTGGTGTAATTTATTCGACATGAAAATTAATGCAGTTACCTGAATTAGTGAGTGTATTATCACCAAGTCCAGTAGACGTATCAACATCGGCATGTGCTTCCGCTGCGACCGAGGCGAGCAGCGCGCATGCCCACGCGCAGCCAGCCACCACCAGCCGTGCGCAACTAGTGTACTGGCGCCGCCTAGCCATATCACATCACCAAATAAATCTCTTTTTTAATCTTTACTACCACTAATAAACTACGCTTTAAAGTTTTTTAAAGTTTTAAAAACTAATTTAACTTTAGTTTGGGCATTCAAAAGTAACTTTTAACTATTGCATTCATAAGGAAAGTTCGAAATATGAGGACAAATTCGTGAAAAATAAGTGCCGCACGGCCGTATCGGCAGCGGCGGCGGCGGAGCTTGCGGAGCGTGAGACAGCAGCGTGGCGACGTGGTCGCGGCAGAACTGTCCGCGGCGGCACATCGCGGTCGCGACCGGCTCCTTCGGAGTCGCGGCGTCTCACACCCGGCCGCGAGGAGGGCCGCTGCGCGCGCAACCACCTCGCCAACCAATGACGCCGCGGGGGTGGGACCGCGCGTAAGACGCACGGAAGTATATGCGAAGGCCTATGTACAGATGATAGCGGACAGGTGGTTTCGCGGCCGTAATTAGGCTTCTGATAACTTATTGCTACATAAATATGCTTAAACGCTGGACGATTAAGATAGCGCCCGAAACCATGTCGAAGTACCGACCCTACTCCCGGCTGTTTTACCTGCCAATTTACCTTTCTGCAATGTTATGTATTTTTAGGGTAAATTGTAAAATTCCTGAATTAATTTTAAGATACCTGCTGTAAGAGTCAGCTTAACTTGTAAAAAGTGTTCTCTACTGTATATGTAGTTGATAGCTTTAAATTGTATCATTATGATAACTCTTATTTTTTTAAATAAGCTCTTGAATACTATGTGCTAAGTTGATTGATTATTCTATACAGTAATCGTGGGATGATGAGCTGCTTTTGCGTGTAATGGCATCAGACTGCAACAAGACTCAAATAAATTAATAAATGACTTTGCCTTACAGAGTAGAGCTAAAAGGAAAACTCACTAACTGAAGATTCTGCAAAATATTGTTAAAATGGAACTTGTAGTAGGTAGAACAACTAAATCATATTCTCTCGAATTTTCAATTTACTATCAAACGGAAAAAAATGAAGAATTGCTCTTATCTCTCTTATCTTACAACAAAAAGAACCATATACCTAGTTTACATTGAAGAACTTGAAAAGTAAAATATTTTGAAGTTATCATCGCAATATTTTCTCGTGTTTTATTCCAAGCTAATAAAAGTAAGTCTTGTAATAGTTTATAAATATATAGCTAGGTATAAACTTGACTGTAAAGGCTCCCGCAGATAGGCGCGACACTACTCTGGTGGAACAATTTCTATGAAATTTCCTGGAAATTGTTCTACCGGTGTCCCGTCGCGCGTTTCTGCGGGAGCCTTGAAATGAGACTGGTGCATGTTATTACTAAGTAGTGTTATATATACATACTCTTCTTTGAAGTAGTGACTACAGATTAGAATACTTTCGTATTAGAATGTCTAGGTTCCCTCACTACGTTTACACAGGCTGTGGCCTCTAGCAATGTCTTCCAAAAGCTTAAGCAACGGTTGGGAATAATTCTTATGAATATTTTAGTGGAAGGCGACAAGAACGCTACACAATTACTTACCTGTAGCTCTTAAATGATTTCCCTGGGAAAACTGTGACAAATATACGCTCAGATAATTTCCTTATATTGTAGAACCTTTTCAGTGATTTTTACTATGATACAACGAAAATATAATAATTATGTCTACGTAGAGAATAACAAAATGTTACGTTACCAGGTGCTACTGACTAGTTATGACTATCCCATTATCATACCTACTAGTTAAAATACAATAGACGTAGATATATTTAGTAAACTAATCCGCTTAACTATTCTTAAAGAGTAGAATAGATCTACGTCTGTTGTATTTTATAACGGATTTCCGACAAGTCACGACTGAATCAATTAACTACCTACTAATTATTTAGATAATTTAACATCACGCCTTTAATCCCTGAGGGGTACGGCAGAGGTGTACCTATATATACACCCACATTTCGCCAGTTATGTATAAGTCCCATGTAATAAGGGGAGAGCCTATTGTCGTCGACCAGGCACAAATCCAGGCTCCGGACTACTACTAAGTTATTTAAAATTCCTTATGAAATAACCCAATAACACTTTGCCCGTCATGTGAACGAGGCAGATAATGTATTTTATAATACTTCCTATCGTAAAACAAAAGATTGAGTTCAAAAGGATGTTTAAATAATGAGATAGGTTAATATGCACTTAACTTGAGCAAACAGATTTGAATATAACACATTCAATAGAAACGACAGTTGAACATTATTTACTGAGTAAGTGAAAACCATAATGAGGGTTTGAGCTAAGACTGTAAAGACATGCTTGCTGAATACATGGTAGGAAATAAAAATAGTTCTTACATTAAGAAAATCCACATAATGGTGTTTATGTACAAACGTTGCTTTAAAGTAACTGGGACTGGGACCGTGTAACTATACATCTTTGACGTTTAATCGTTTCTTAACTTTAAAAGCAACATTTATAAATAAAGGGATTTTTAAGACATTTCATTCCATTCGTTCTACTCTTTTTCTGAAGTTACCACTGATGTGCCCAGCCCGCACTAGACCAACGTGGTGGATTATAGCCCACTCCCAACCAAATAGGGCAGGCCTGTGTCCCAACAGTAGGTACGAGCATTATAGGCTGCGAATGCGATTAGGTTTGTGCATTATTCTGAATACAAATATAAATTATATTCTTTCTTCTTATACTAACCTACAATAACCGTTCAATCTAATTAAAAAGATAAGAAAAATGAACGGTTGTATGTTAGTATGTGTATCAGCAGGATTTTCTTACCCAAATCTTAAATTCATTCATTCACTGATACCGCTGGGTCTAGAAGCATGAAATTTGCACAAAGGTTCCATAAGTAACGTAAATGAGACCTAAGGCAGTCTTTTTGAAAAAACATCCCCTTAGATACCTAGTGTGTGAAAGTCTGTAAGTTCCTCATTTTTAACCGACTTCCAAAAAGGAGGTTATATGTTCGTAGCGTATGTACGTTTTTTTTTTTTGTGTATATCCGTCGATATTTTCGTCAATTGTGAATTTTTTTTTGTTTGAAAGGGTTTTCTCTCGAGGTGGTCCCACATAAATTTTATTAACTTTGCTTGAGTGAGGACTTTTTGAGTTAGCTTCATTAATACGTATTTTTAAAAGCTTTTATTCCTACTTAGCCAATATGGACGATGTTTTAACATAAATTCCTGTCACTGTTATTTACATAGCAGGTTGTAATATTCGAACTTGTAGGGGGTAGATACCACAACTAAAAAGTGAAAAATAAAAACTTTTTACAAAAAACACCAACCGACTTCCAAAAAAAACACTACAAAGTGAAAAGAAACGCGGAAGTTGGTACTTAGACTTCTAGTTATACATAATGAATAAAAGTTAGTTGTATCATCGTTTATTTGAAAACTCATCCCCTAAGTCTCCTGAGAAGTTAGCGATGTTAAATCCTATCCTACTAAAAATCTTAAATTCATTTAGGACTGACAGACCTCGCACACCCTAAACCTCTGAGTCTAGATAGAAGCATAACATTTTTCACAAGAGTTCCTACAGTGTTCTTTTTTACTGGGGCAGTATGGGGAAATTCGAATCTATAAAAGATACGGGGAAACTGTCTAGGAAGCAGATTTTTTCTTTGGCAATTTTTTTTTTGGTCAAGGACGAGTTGTACGTTAAAATTGTAAATTGCTGTGTCAATTCTACAATTAAGGGTAACACAAAAGATTTCTATGACAGTGACGACTCCGCCGCAGTCTCCGAGTTATAAAAGATTAATAACTTGTAGATACAGATTATTCATCGCGCTCCAAAAGGGCCTTCACGAATACGATATCACCAGAACACGGCTGAACAAAACTATTTGACGGAGAAAAACGTATTCAGTGTACGCAACCAGTTCGTACAACCACGATCATACGTTCGTGTCCATAATGCGCGTGACCTAAGGCTTGTGATACAGTAAATAGTGATTAGTTTAGTTTATATATTCGTAGAATAGTAGCTAAAAGTCACGACGCGTGTGTCATGCGGGTATTACAATTTTATTCGTTTATATTTTTGTACCTTTAAAACGTTCAGGTCTAATGACAGTAGCAATGAACTCAAACTAACCAATTAAACTCCAAATAAACCAATTATAGGCACTCGCATCGTCAAGAGATCGGTCAGTCTGAAAGATAGCTAGTTGCCCATTCCAAAGCGTAGTAGTGTACCTATGGAGAAGAACGGGCAAGAAACTTCCCGGACACTCTTTTAAATCAAAATATGGTTACAAAATATTGGTTACATCAGTTATGGTGAAATTATACATACTTACAGAACGTTAAAAGCGTCCGTAATAAAAAGATAAAAAAGCAATTACAAAATTAAATGTCATTAAAATAAGCTGTGGCAGCTAAGAGATGAACAGTCTCTACTGACAGCGCCCGTTCACGAACCTGACGCATGGATTAGCCCCATTCAGCACAACAATTCGAAGGCAGCTAAAAAAATGATCCAACACACTCGCCACCATCAGCGAGACATTAGAGTTAGCATGACATACTCTCAGCCGCTAGAGTACCTACGTTCAAGTCAATGGAAGCCGTACCCAGTAAATGTTAGCTTTATAGTAGATAATTATGTCATTTTCTGGTGTACAATAAAGTAGGTATATATAAATAAATAGTACTCACACACATTACATTATAATTAAGTATCTATATATTTATGTATTTATTATAGTGATATTTATTTTAGAAGTATTTATGTAAGTATATTCTCATAATGTAGGTATTTTTATTAATAAATTAGTGAATTGTTTTTTTTCTATTCTACTGTTACACACGTTGTCTACATCCTATTTTGTACTTTCCTATCGCAGGTATGCTGGAAGAGATTTCTTTAGAAATAAGCATTGCCTTTGTACGTATTTTTCTGTTCCTTTCTTCTTGTCTGTTTGTACGTGTGTGCATAAATGGTTAAATAAATAAATAAATAAAATACAATAGGTACTAAGGGCGGATTCGACCAAACAGGAATAAATTTTATCCGCGGAATAAGATTTACTCTGACAGTTTTCGTACCTATGGAGAAACTGTCAAAAATTCAAAATTTATTCGGAAGAGAAGGCTTATTCCGCGGATAAAATTCCTGTTTTCTGCAGAATAAAAATAGACTCGGTTTCTGCAGGCCGTCCCTATTATTAGCAGTGAACCAATTCTAGACCCGCAGAGGCGTTATTTACGTCGTCAAGATTTGATGCAAGTCTAATAACTAAAAAAAATAAGTAGGTAAGTATCGTCAGCAAATAACACCATTTGTGGTTGGGTCAATAATGGAGTTACAAACTTTGAGAGACACACGGCACACCCATAAAAGAATAATTATTTACTAGTCCGTAAATCTGCAGTGAACTAATATCATGCTACAAGAAGAACGTGCAAGACAAGTGTGTACTGTGTACTAAACAAACTTGTAAGTATAAATAAATTGAAAATTATCAATTATGTAGAGCGTCGTAAAATACGTTCTTTTTACGTCCTATGTTGCTAATGTACTAAATTATCTTGTCCTCTTCTCTAAGTAGATAGGTATACGTATACTGGGCCATATCTATTATACATTGTAAAGGCGAATCAATTTTCACGCCACCCCCATAAGGGTCTATATTAGGTACCTCAAATTGCTTAGCAAGATCCTCCGATATATCGAAACTACTGCAGCATTAATTTTGAAATAAATATATGATAAAGTTGAGGATTAATGTTACTATGTGGGACAAAAACACGATTCCATAAAATTTTCTTTACAGAAAAAAAATCCAAAGTTACCTCCAAACCGAACAATAAACCGCTGCTATTAAAAAAATACTTCAAATTAGATCATGCAACTTTGCATAGTAACTGAACTAACTATAAAGCAGCGACCATGTTTTTTTTTTTAATTATCTTTATTTTCGCCGTAAAAAGCAATTACCTAAACTATTGGCGCTTTGAAGTCGCCTCCGTCTAGCTCGCACTCAGTCCGCGAGTAGTATGGTGCGAGCGAGTTAAAAACTGAGGTTGTATGGGCTCTTAAGACCTAGGTCAAATATTTTTTGATATTCGGATGGTTCATGACCTAAAGAGAAAAAAGCCATAAAGATTTATTTTTTAAATATTTATAACTTCCGCCAAATTTCACGAGGACTAAAATGGGTACCCGATAAAAATTGCTACTAGAAAAAAACGTACGTACGTAAAAAAAAACGTATCTATAGATATGTGGCGGCATCTACTACATCACCACATGTGAACTACGCATGAAAGACCTGACGTCACACAAATCCTACATCGCGCAATTACAGTTTACCGCGCTATCAAGATATATTAGACTGTCCGACATCAGTCGTTGGGCAGTTGCCCGCCAGACACGCCACCCGTCTGGTCGGAGGATCCTTCGTTTTCTATAAAGGATTTGTGAACTTTACACCCTGTTCCTCATGCCTCTAAATTGGTGACGTCCATCCGTGCAACTACTTGCGTGACATCATCATCATCACTCCCGCAAGCTTTTGTGAGGCGAGTCACATAGCCAGTCAGCACCCTCGGCTTCAACGGGTATCCTAACCACCAGTATACAGCGAACGTGCATTCCTGGTCATCACCCACAGCCTCAACAGCAATCTTGGCACATCACACTGCAGTTTTGGCTGGTCCACAAGCAGAGCCCTTCAACCCTCTCCTGGTCGACGCCAGCAGTCAGCCACTACCTGGCGCTGTACCACATCCGACACACTGGATTACAAAGCAGCGCCACCCCGACTCACTGGAAAATCACCGCAGTTACTTCCGACTTCCGTGAACTATGCGGCACCCGGTTCCGACTCACTGGAACCTTACCTGGCACTATGAAGCATCGCAAGATACAAGAGTCAGACCACTATTGAGTATTGACCTCCGGTCTCCGGAGGGGAGTGATGTGGTGGCTGGCATCTACAACGCCACATGCGAACTACGCATCAAAGACCTGACGACACACAAATCCTGCATGTATCGCACAATTAGTTTACCGCTCGATCAATATAATATATAAGATTATCCGACATACGTTTTGCAGTTGCCCTCCAGACTCGACACCCTTCTGGTCGGAGGATCCTCTCTTTCCTAAAGAGGATAAACTCACCTGCTAGCCTGCTACGATTCTCACATAGGTACTCCTTTATTTTTTGTGACACAAGTGCGCCGGTTGCGGTTCACATGACTTACACTACATAGTGTATAGATATAAACTATAGCACTTATTACGTACGGAACCCATGTTTTTATTTGTCACTCTCACTAAACATAGGAAACCCAAAAGCTTCATTAACAAACATTGTTTTTGTTTTTTTTCTATAGAGTTGACATTGACAATCAGTTGACGACTTGATTTGGCATCTGTCAGAGTCAATTGTAAACGTCAGCAGAAGAATTATAATTCGCAGATTCCGATAAAGCGAATTTAATATTTGTAGCATGTTTTTACAGTACTTTCGTTTCTTGCTCGTGCTTAGTTCATTTGTGAAACAAAGAAAAGTAGTATAAAAAAAATTAAAAACAAACTTCAGAATATTCATTAGTTTCCACTGTTTCCAGTCATCAGTTCCAAAACACTTGAGATCGCGCTTCAGCAGTCACTTTCCGACCCTGTATTTGTGCTTTCCGTGATAAGTAAACAATCTGCGGTATGTGTTCAGATGTTTTCTATTAATATTTATACGTAATTATTATAAATCAATCAAAAATGGATCAAAGTAATCGCCAAAGGAGAAATGATTTAGATATAGACAGTTTTCGGAGCGAAGAGCCAGGGTTTGACAGGGCTCGAATGCGAAGACAATCAGGTGGCTTCGTGGATTTAGGCAATGAATCACAATATGGATCAGGTGGACACCAAGCTTCTGGGGCTAATGAAATATTTGCAGATATACAGGTAATCATTTTCTTAAAGCTAACATTACCAGATATAGTACACCGGCACACTTTCTCAAGTAATATTCATATTTAGCTACCTATTGTGGCTGTGCGTGTGCTGCTCTACATTTTTTTAAAGCCAAGGCGTCCTAGATTCGATCTACTAGCATTGTTTATTCTCACAGGTGTAAAACAAATTGTTTTATTATGTATTTGAACTCATGAGTCAACTTTATTTGAGGCGGAGTCTACTGTATTCAGTTTCTATTCTGTCACCATCTCAACCAATTCGAAACTAAAAAAGAACTAATTCAAATATCTTTAACCCTTATGTATAGTTCATCAAGGCTTTTTTACACGTTAGTAGGTACCTAACCGGATCCCCATTCACGTCCTTTGAATGAATAATTTGTAAAGAAATATGATTGGGTTTGGTATGCTACTCCCAAGTTGTGATAATCATTGTCATACAAGATAATATCTGTATCACCATATTTATCTAATCGTCAACTAATATCTCAAGATTAACAATGACTGATAAATAGCCATTGTCTATAAACCTAATTTATTCTTGAAATATAATTTCAGGGTGATGTACCATGGTGGAAATCAAACTTTTTTATATCCCAACCTGTGTTGTTTGGTACTTGGGATGGAGTGTTCACATCATGCCTTATCAATATTTTTGGAGTTATTGTATTTCTAAGATCTGGGTGGATTGTTGGACAAGCTGGATTAGTTAATGCAATATTTATAGTACTTTTTACAGGTAAGTTTAAATAATAAAGACACAATCAACATTATGTTCTCTTCAAATGTATATTTAAATACTTATCGTAATATGAGTTGGTGGTATTTGTTATCTAAAAGTGTATAGTCTAATCCAAAGATTTATTACCTATTACTGTGGAATTAAGTGTAAATTCCCTGTTTTTTTATTTCATGCCTTGATAACAATAAATTATCAAACACTAGCAAGATTCTTCGCACGGTTTTTAAGTCTTGACAAAACATCGAAATTTCATTATTATTTGTGAGTTTAATATTAATGCATTATACACATAAACCTTCCTGAATAAATTCTCTAAATGATGGTGAAAACCGCATCAAAATCCACTGTAAAGTTTAGAAGAACAATGCAGTCACACAGGCAGACATGAAAAGCGACTTTATTTTACAATATTTATACATATGGGTGTTTGATACTACTTTATTTCTTTTTCAGTTTTTGTAGCTCTGATCTCAGTGTTGTCTGCAGTAGGAATATGTGAAAGATGCCGAATAGAAAGTGGTGGAGTGTACTTTTTGCTCGCACACACTTTAGGATCTAGAATGGGAGGCGCTCTTGGCATGATATATTGTTTTGGTCAGGTAAATAATAGTTGTAATGGCGTAGGTAAGATTCAGTGAGAGTGAACCGTTATATTTACGGAATGAAAACAGTTTTTTAAACAGGAAAACACACAGCAACTTGAAACAAAGATTCTTAGTCTAAAACACAATGAATAGACAACTGTTAACAAATTTTTAAGCATTTTGGCGGGAGCGATAAAGAGCCGCAAGACAAATGCAAAACATTAAGATAAAAAATTGCTCAAAAATACCTGTATTTACCGTAAGACCAGTTACCCCCGTGATACCCGTTTGTTAAGTATGGTTTATCTACAAGCACTATTTTAATTATAAAGGCTATTATTTTAATTATGAGGAAAATACTAGTATATAAAAATACCTAAATACATACATTTCATTGTTAACGCAGAGGATGTCTGAACTGAAAATCAAATGACCTTCCACACTTGAGTTATTGTGCAACTTTCATGCATCCTATTGTGATTAAAATTGTGGCGACATCTATAAGGCCACATGCGAACTACGCATGACACTGACGCGACGTCACGCAAAATCCTGCATCGCGCAGGGAAAGTTCTACGCGCGACTAGCATATATACAACGTATCGTCATCAATCGTCACCGTCAGGCAGTAGCCCACCAGACACAATACCCGTCTGGTCGGAGGATCCTCCCTTTTCTATAGAGGATGAGGAACTTTACACTTACCCT
Source organism: Eupsilia transversa (assembly GCA_914767815.1). Classification (NCBI taxonomy): domain Eukaryota; kingdom Metazoa; phylum Arthropoda; class Insecta; order Lepidoptera; family Noctuidae; genus Eupsilia; species Eupsilia transversa. The sequence continues at coordinate 8,866,919 of OU611874.1, forward strand.
GTTCCTCATACCGCTACACTGGTGACCCCGAATGTGAATAATAAATTTTAACAAATCATAATCTTACTTTAAATTAAGTTTTTTGCAGCAATGTATGACTAGATCATCAAAATGTAGTGCCAAGTCGAACTAGATGTAAATTAATTACATTTAGTTGGAAATTGTTATATAGCTATATTAGCTCATGTTTATATTCAGTTTATCAATCAAATATTTTTCAGGCTGTGGGCTGTGCCTTAAATGTGTTTGGTTTTGGTGAATCAATGGCTGGGTTTGTAGTTGAAGACCCACTTAGTGACACCCACAAGTGGGCGTCTAGAGGGTTTGCTATAGCCGCAGTATTACTACTTGGCACTATCAATGTGGCTGGGGTGAAATGGGTAGTGAAGTTACAATTTCTACTGCTAATGATCATCATGTTGGCAGCACTTGACTTCTTTGTAGGGTCATTCACAACTATACCAACTGACGAAAAACGTAAGTATTGTAAATTATTAAAAAGCGAACCGCCCTGCTTCGCACGGTTTTTACGACTTGACAAAAAATTAAAATTTCTAAGTTAAATCTTAATGTGTTATACACATAAACCTTTCGGAATATATTTTCTAAATGGTGTTCAAAACTGCGTCTAACAAAATCCATTGCGTAGTTTAGAAAAACAACGCAACAATTTATAATATGTATAGATACCTATGTAAAACGAAAATAAGTCCAGAATATATTTTTAACAAAATTCCTTATGTCTGTCTTATGTTCGTCGGATAGGTAAATAATTTCTTCCTCTTGCTCATTTTTTAGTTCAGCTGGAATTTAAAGGGTGGCTTAGTGGAGTAGCAGCAAATAACACATGGCCTGCTTACCAAGATGGTTACACATGGTTCAAATGTTTTGGCATATTCTTCCCCACCATCACTGGTATATTAGCAGGAATTAACATGAGCGGAGATTTGAAAAATCCCTCTGTAAATATACCTAATGGCTCATTAGCAGCTATTGGCACTGGGTAAGGTAATCCTGATCATTGGGAAAATTGAACAACAAATTCTATATTAAGTATAAGCAACAATTTATTCATCTTCTGTTATTATTTCCAGAACATTTTTGTACCTGATGTTCATAATAACATTAGCAGCAACCGTGACCAGGGAAGGCCTGCTGCAAAACCTCTCCATTACAGCTGACATCTCTGCTGTGACAATCCTATTGCTTGCTGGTTTATACGTCAGTTCAATGAGCTCATGTTTAGGCGCCATGTATGGAACACCGAGGGTTTTACAAAGCATTGCAAATGAAAAAGTTATACCAGGACTTGAGTTTCTTGGAAATGGGGTTAGTTTTTGATGCTGTTCAAAAATAACTGTTAGTTGTTCATGCATACGCTCCAAGTTTGCCCTAACGACAAAGAATGCACAAGAAATTGAATTATGTTATAACAATTAAGAAAAAAGTGTATTAAAACAATTGCAAGAAAGAACTATTTCGCCGATAGCAAGTGCTAACTTTGCTTGCGCGCAAAATAATTGTTATAGTTAACTTGTTATAATAAGTTTCGATTTTTTATAAAATTGAAGCTAGCTTAAAGCAATCTAGCCCATAATACCCTTATTTATCACGTACTGTTATTATTTCCAGAGAGGTCCTAACAAGGTACCGATATACTCGATGGTTGTAGTAGCCGTCGTCACCGTCACATTTATCATCATTGGTGACATCAACCAACTTGCACCCATTGTCACTATGCCGTTCCTCATCACTTATGCTTGTATTGATTACTCCTACTTTGCTCTCGCCCAAACTTTTGATTTGCAACATAGACGTGAAATGAGGTATGATTTTAATTTTGTAATTTTTCATTTATTTACGCTGCTGTCTCCAGCATAGCAAAAAAGAATAGAAAGAGAAAGCGCCACTTTCGCTGATGTAGTATCTCGAAGAGTGCCACTAAATAGGATATTTCTCATAAAAGCTGACGTATACTTAAGAGGCCTATTACATTTCTTACATTCTTCGTTAGGGGTGTCACACTGTGAACGAATGAGACTTTTTTCCCGACCGTCAACAGTGTTGACGACGAGGTGTTACTGATCGGAAATATTCGGATTTTCGGATGCGTCGGTTGCTTGAACTGTCAAAACGCAATTTTTTGATAGGCCTCTTAATTCTTTGAAGAATATTATTTTTATCCTATACATACACAATACATGTGTGAATGCGGAAATAGATTTTTATTTACGAATTTCCTGGTGCTGCCAGGAATTAAAACTTTTATCCTTCCATGGACCTCGTCATGTTGCCTCGCTCAATGACTATTGCTATAATCTTTGTTTAAATAAATGATTATCTACAGATATCAAGGTCATTCTCAACGTGATACCCAAGTTTACGGCGCTACTGGTAGCGACCTTGATTTGCTATTCCCGGAAAGGATCAGACATAAAAATGTTGGGGTAAGTGTAACATCCACAGATATAGATTTACCGAGCGTGCCATTTCTTGACTACCTACTGTGACGTCACAAGCACTATTTAGTGATGGGAAAAGAAAACCCAAATCGATTCAAAGACGCCGCCGCCGCACAGCATTCACTCACTCAATACCTGTTGCTTTTAAGGTTGTAGACTTACAAATATTATTAATAGCTGCTGCCCGCGGCTTCGCCCGCGTGAGTGTCGGAAATTACCCCATACATCCCCATGGGTTTTAAGTATAAATATTGAGTTTCGAGTTAATCGGACAGCGCGTTAAAATTCTTCCATACAAACACTGACACCCCCCAACCCCCCTTTAGGGGGTAATTTAGAAAAACAAAAAACTACAAACTTTATAATTTATTTAGATAACTATTCGTGCGAAGTTTCATGTTTATTACCTCAAGGAATAAGATTTTTCATACAAACTTTCATCCCTTATTTTACCCCCTTAGGGGTTGAATTTCGAAAAATCCTGATACACGTTATTCTTAATTTTTGGTTTTAAGTATAAATATTGAGTTTCGAGTTAATCGGACAGCGCGTTAAAATTCTTCCATACAAACTTTGACACCCCCAACCCCCCTTTAGGGTGTAATTTAGAAAAACAACAAATTACAAACTTTTTCATTTATTTTGATAATTATTCGTGCGGAGTTTCATGTTTATGACCCCAAGGAATAAGATTTTTCATACAAACTTTCATCCCCTATTTGACCCCCATAGGCGTTGAATTTCGAAAAATGCTTCCTCATTCCTTGCCTACATTATAAAGGGAACCTCTGTGCAAAATTTCAGCTTCCTAGGTCCAAGGGTTTGGGCTGGGCGTTGATGAGTCAGTCAGTCAGGACTTGTCTTTTTATTAATAGGTATAGATATCGATAGTAGGATAGGATACTTTTCCGGGATAAAAAGTACCCAGTGTGGTGCCCAGAATATTAAAGAATAATTATACCAAGTTTCATCGTAATCGAACCGGTAGTTTTTGCGTGATGCCTGAACAAACAGACAGACAGACAGACCGACAGACAGACAGACAGACAGACAAAAATTTTTTTAATCTAATTTTTGGATTCGGTGTCGGTCTAGTAACACCCCCTGCCATTTATTTTTTTGATATTTTCAATGTACAGAATTTTCACGTCTACAGATTTATTATAAGTATAGATTAATAATTTAACATCCGTTGCATTCGTATTTTCTACATTTAAATTCGGACAATGTGGAAAACTTAAAAAGTCATGAAACTTTATGCTTATTTATAAAAATTGTCTACATATTATAATAACTATAAAATACAAAATTAATAAATAATTTATGTATGCGTAGAATGAACAGCACTAATCGACAGAAAAATGATAAAAGCGCCTGTACCACGAAACTGAAGCGATACACGATAGTATCACTTGTTTCAATATTCATCACCTGGTCACTAAACCTCACATCACATCCACCGCTCCCAGTGAATGCTGTAAAGTATTACAAATATGGGCATATCCGTCTAGCGCGGCGGACAGGAGCAAACTAAGTCACGTTAAGAATTGTATGCTTCAGCCGGGCACGCGAAGTAGTTTCTCTTGCGTTATCTAGGTATATCTATATCTGTGGTAACATCCATTATTATATCTGCTTCTAGTCAGCCCATAAACATATTGTAAAAACCCTTCACGAACCCGTCATCTCCGCATTCTGTACATCAAACTAAGTAACATTGTGGAAATATAATTTTAAAAAAATTTGAATTTTCATTCGCTGTTTACGGTAGTGCGCAATGTAACGCACCAAAACATTGTGCTTATGGGTGAACGGTACAGGGATCGTGGGGATATATAGGTTAAGATAACATTTGAAACTTGTTTTCGTAAAAAAACGTTGAATATCTCCGTAACCAGGTTCCCGTATATGGTCCAGTACAAAAAAAAAACAAAATAACTGGAAGAACAAGTGACTCGACTCGTATTTTTACACCCGTTATGATGTCCTTACCGGATCCTACGATAAAACAAAAATAGTATACTTACAAGTAAAATAAAACACTTTTTTTTTTCAGGATTTCACTCCCTCCCCTACTGACTCTGCCATAATGAACGGACGGGCGTCTAACGGGGATGTTCAGCGCCCTAGTATTAGCGTTCACTCTAAAAACAAGAACTGGTACTCGCATCTGTGTAACAGATGGCTGTCGTTGGTTGGGGTGGGTACTATAATACTTCAATAAAATAGTTAAAAAAACATTTAATTCAATGAATATGTACCGTTATTAGAGAATCATTGATAAGCATGAAACTGTTATGATAAAGTCTGTGTTTTGTTTCAGGTAGCAATAAAATTGTTGCTCATGTTTCTCGTTCACTGGGGGTATGCTCTCGGCTGCCTCAGTATCTTGTGGCTGTTCTGGCTATACATTGGCGCAGCAAATCCCGCGCTCAAGCCCGGCCGCGCTTCGGAGTTTCGTTTCTTCCATTGGCTAAAGATATCTTTCCTACAGTTAATTGGGTAAGACCTCCATTATCTACTGATATTTATTAAACAATTCAGGCTATCGCGATACAGTATTGAACAATTTTTATTGCACATGTACAATTTAAAGTAATTTCTGTCTCTTTTCTACTCAGGAAACGACCATTAGAATATGAACAGTTAGTTGTGACACCGGTGCATGGGGACATATCTGTAGAACAAGAAAGATTAAATGATGACAACGAAGACTTCGCGTCACGTCGGCGGTACCACCAGTCTACCGCCCTGCAAAGCCATCTCGTCAGCGTCGACAGTTAATTATGCCTTGTGAAATTACGAGACAAGATTATTATTATGAGAAAATGAACTAATTAAGTAATGACAAATCATATTTGGCTACACACCACTTAACATTGATCAAATATATCACATAAATTACCAACAGGGTAATCTAACCAACATGTAATAATCCATCATCAAACGTTCTATGCTTTTTTCTAAATCAGACCCAGCAATAATCTTTGTATTGAATCTTTGAAACATAGATTAGAATTCATTCTGTGATCTTTTTTATTCTTGCATTTATTTTTTGACTACGTATTTGAATTCCTGCAATGTACCATGAAGGTAAAATGCAAAGATATAAATATGTCTAGGTGTCTACAATCAAAGCTGTGAACTCATAAAAAAATAGCATCCAACTGTTGGCCGCTAAATACACGCACACTAGAAAAGCACAATGCTGATATGCCAGCTACATCTTACACTCTCACACGTGGTGCGAGTGTAAGACGTAGCTGGCACATCAGCATATAAAAGTTGCCTGTTTGTTTTAGTTGTTTTGCAGCGCGACACTGGTGCCGATTCCCTTGTTCACAAACTAAACTACATTTAAGTTCAGTGCATCTTGTTCTTTCTATTTCATTAAGAAAAGGACAGAAGATTCATTTTAATTTAGTCCTGTCAAATCTGTCACTACTCCATACAAGTTTACGACGTGATTAAAAACTTGCCTACTAAAATTACGTCAATTTACGTCAGGCACTGAGTAATTTGACAGGACTAAACTAAAATATATCTTCTGTCCTTTTCTTAATGAAATAGAAAGAAAAAGATGCACTGAACTTAAATTTAGTTTAGTTTGCGAACAAGGGAATCGGCACCACTAACTAGATATTATATTAATAATTAAAGGTAAAATGTTTATCAAGTTGAATGATATTTTAATTCGTCGTTTTCATGTACTGTTTTATTCACATCGCTGACAACGTCACACACGCCAACGTTATAGGGGATGAGCTAGCCCGCGAAACATAGGTAAAATAGTACTCATTCACGATTAATTTTAAATATCTCCCAAACCGATAAACAATTAAATACCATGATAATGGTGCCGATATTCTAAACCAGCAATTTACACTACGCTAACTTGCATTTTGGGCAATTGCCGTTTTTATGCCAAATTATTTATAGTATGGACTTTAAATTAGTACTAAAACAATTAAGTATAGAGAAATTACAAAAAAAAAACAAAGTTCCATTTTTTATTTTACCTACGCTAAGTGAATGTAATTTTTGAATTCGCGTTATATATCTTAGTTAGCCAAGTGTAGTCCATTCGTGAACTTTCGTAACAAAAAGGCAAGTCTTAGCCGAGAGTAGGTCACTCTTAGGCCCAGCGCACACCGCTGGAGGCGCAGCGCAGCGCATTCGTCACTGCCAAACAAATATCAACGTTGGAGGCCTTTAATAAAGTTGAGAATCAATAACCTGAGCCGCACGCCTCTTTCCGCCTAGACAAGCTCGCGAGTGAATGGAAGTTTATTTATTTTCAACGTAATTTCAACTGAGGCAAGGTCGATATTTGTTTGGCAGTGACGAATACGCTGCGCTGCGCCTCCAGCGCTGTGCGCTGGGCCATACGAGTACTTATTATATGGTGATCTATAGTATTGTTTTTCGTTGGTATTAATAGTGTAAAGAATTTATGTTTTTGAGTTCAGTTATTTTATTTATAGTTTGGCAATTAATATGAATTTAATGTTTCAACATTCTTAACTTTTGACATTCCGCTTACTATGTTGGCGTAATAGATTACACATTAATTTATCGGTTTTTTAGCTTACACACGGCTAACTCGGGTTACATTAAAAACTAACAATTAATGAAGAAATTAAATGACGACATTCCTTGTATTATCAAGAGAACTGACAACACTGAAAATTCCAATAAATTATCTTTCATAATAAAAATGCTTGAAAAAGTAGATTTTACACCTAGGGCGACTCTGGTGTAAAATCGACTTTTTCAAGTTAGCGTAGTGTTCATTGCTGGTGTCGACTTGAAAATCGTTAACTAATTTTTAGCATTTGTGACTGATTTTTAATTAAATGTACGTGTAAACATTTCATTCAAATCGTCTGTCAGATCAGGTATTCCTTGATAAATGTTATCTAACTATTGAAAAATCTGTCCTAAAGCGATAACGTATAATTATTTCGATGATGATTAATAATCAAACTATTTGAGAATCATTAACAAATTGTAGCATGTTTGACTGATTTTTAATTAAATGTACATAAATATTTAACGTTTATGTCTTTGATAAATAGTATGTATTAAGATTTCCTAACATTAAGAAATTATTAATAAAATTATAGATTTCAGTCATACCTGTTTTATAAGATAAATTAAAAACGAATTAAACATATTTTTATATTCTATTAGTATTTTAATTTCGATTCCATCCTTAAAATACTAACTCAGTAAATATGTGAATTATTGACTGTTCAGTAATTATAAACTTTTCTTTTAACTTTTCCGTTAGTTGCGAGCAGCATGGGACTGGGCTCTTGACAGAGGTCCATGTGAATGTCCGACAGTGGACATATTTTTACTTATGTTGATCTGATTAAGATTGGCGGCGTTGATCTGAATATGAATATCAAATATTTATTTATGTAATTATAGTCATAGAAATCATCAATACAACTCTGTAAGTTCTTAAAATCCTATTGAAATACTATTTCATGAAATCATGACATTTGAGGATTATTCTAACATATTATGTTGTATTGCTGATTCTAATGATTATAATTATGGAAAGCCATATTTGTTACGGTTGCGAATAATATTTTAAAACATACAACCTGACACTGACCTGCAAATTGCAAAAAACGTAAGAAAATTTAAATTTCGCGGGCCACCTTGGAGCACCACCACCACCACCTATTAGTTTATGGCTTTAGTTTAAAGCTTCAAGTTAAAAGCACGGTCCAACTTACAAGCTCTTACAATTATTGAGTAAAATCACACAAAATATCTAACCTACGAGTCAGGATGCTCCTATTTTCGAGCTCGCTTCGCTCGCTCTTACATCTTGCACATGCACATCCCGAATCACAGCTGGCTCTGGCTCTCATAAAAATCCCATGGAACAAAAACATGGAATTACAAATAAATCGTCTATATAATCTAATAAAGTGTCTGCCCGTTACCACTGGTGGCGCTGGCGTGCTCCATTCTATAGGGTTATTGGTTTTAATGGTTATATGTCGGCAATCCGTTAAGGGGATGTAGGAGAGGTCATTTGCAACCAAATTACTCATATGCCAAATCAACAATATCCGAGTAATTTGTCATTCTAAGTATAAATGACAAATTACTCTCAAAAGGGGTCATCTTGTTGGCTGTAAATGACCTCTCTTATATCTCCTTCGTGGATTAACGACATATAACCAATAGCCCTATAAAGCTGTAATATTTACTATTAAATCTTTATGTATAATTTAATTTAATATTATTAATCATAAAATACATACTTGACCTTACACAAGATGGTAGCATACGAATAGTTCCAATTTCAGCCGCAAGCAGACATATCGTGCTTGCAGTTTGAAATGCAATACTGGTGGTGCCATCAGGTGTCACCAAATGAAATATAAAGCTACGGCCACAAGGATTTTTATTTTATTTATTTGGGAAAATAAACAGTTATACATTAAAATCTTATTTAAGTTATAAATATAAAACAACAGAAACCAGCATAATTGGCAAAAAAAAATTTTTGTCTTTTTTACTTGATGCAAGTTTCTGGAACATTCAAGAGCAATAATTGTATGTCATGAAGTAGCTACGTGCAATAATTTGTACAAATAAATTTAAATAATATGCTGGCGGTTTTATGATTTTTTATCGCAGGTAAGATGCATTATGTAAATGGAACCAAAAATAAAGTAGGTACTTACAAATTCCATGTGGGAAATGTAGCGCTTGTTGTTTATGCGTAACTACCACAGATAATTAACTAAAAATAAAAAAAACAATGGCATCCTTGACTTGACTGACAGATTGATGAAAACGCTAAACGCTAATAATAATTATTGTAATGAGTCAAATTGTATTACATATTCTCTGAATGAATTCGATTTAGCAAATTGAAGTGGTTGTAGTAATAATTTCTACAATGGCCGATGATTTAAGGAATTATAAATTGCAACTTCAACAGGTTAGTTTTATAAGTTTTATCGATTATTGTTTTGCCATGAGATGGTCTGCTATTATTCATCTGGTTTGTGTTTTCTTTCTTAGGTAGAAGCAGCGTTGCTCACTGATGGTGAAAATGAGGAGTTGCTGAAGCTTAAGGCTGACTTGGAGGAAGTAATAGAGTTGACACAAGATCTTATAAAAACTCAAGATGGTGACTCCAAAGTGTCCAATATTCATGGTTCTAGTAATGATCATGATGTTACAGCGTCCCTGTTGGCGGCCGAGGAAGAAGAAAACGCAAGCAAATACCTTTCAAATTGGCAAGTTGGGGAGAGGTGCCTGGCTAAATGGAGATCAGATGGGCAGTGAGTTATTTTTACCTTTGTGTTGTTAACAATGTCCCAGCTGTTTCTTTGGATTCAAATTATAAGTACACAAACATTTATTGAAAATATAAATGAATATCTTTGCAACTCTTATCCTCTACATAGTTCTACACAAACAATCAACTATTCAAAAACTTCAAGATTTGGTAAGTTACAGCCATAGAGTAGTAGCAGTAATTCTTTCTTCTTCTGGCCCGCTGAAGGAATGAAACAGTGGTCAGTCTGAAATAGAAGACTCACAGTCTTCTTTGAAGTGAATATTCACAAGCATTTATTATGTCGACGCCCCCAAGCAATAAGTCGGTAATCGTAAAACTAAAATTTTACAGGAGAAATGTTTTTCTGTTTTTGTTGAATAGCTTTTCAACGAGTCGAAGTAGTGAGGTTATTGATACATCAAACGAAAGCTAATTTTTTGTTTAATTCAATGATTATTTTAACATTAGATTTTTTGCGTGAAAAGCCTTGCAATTTAAGAAAATAAATATTACAAAAATATATTTGGTAAATTGTTTAAGTAATATACACTTACGCCATTATTGCAGTAAATTTGTAAACAATGTTGATACGTAACATTACAATACGGACTTTTCCAGCGTAATTTTTCATCTTGAAGAAGATACGTAATTGGCTATTACGGGTGTTATTGTGGTTATTTTAAATTCACACAGTAACAGTATCGTTACAGAACATTGTTTTTGGAGGAAAATTCTGAAAAATATTTTTGTGTAATCATCCAGTACTAATAATTTTTAATCGAATTTTTAAACTGTAATATGTCTAGGTTTACAAGAAAAGACTGTAGATGATGAGTATAATAACGTTTAATTATTTACTTTAAAAACCTTGTTAATTCCCCTTTTTTTTTTTTTTTTTTTTTGTGTGGGAAATCATCAAATAACTTCTCCCGCTCTGGGCGGAGCGGGAGGGCGTGTCAGACTCTTACTGACTAAAACCCACCCATGTTCCTTCAGTTGCCTGTGTTGCCAGGGGCCACGGTATCCCTTTCGGACTTTCCCGCAACCCCGGCAGGCATCGGCCCTGGTGGGCCCCGCCATTGGTGCTGACATCTCTTTGAGGCGCGCGTGGAACACAACACGCCGTCGACCCGGGCCTGGTCCTTATCGGGGGAGAGCTACCCATTGCTCACCGCCCGCAAGCCCGCGCCTAAGGTGGCCGGGAATCCTCCAAGGAGTCCCGACGCCCAGGGCGTCTCCTACGGCGGCTAGGCGCGTGAGGGCGCGAACTTTGCCTCTCCCTCACGCGCTCCGCCTCCTCCTTTGCGAGCATTACTGCTTCGTAGAAGGAGGTGACGGCTCCCCATTCCCTCTCGCTCCGTACCATGGCCTGGACCAGGGCCGGACGCGAGAGATCTCCACCGCCGATGGCCTCCACGAGGACACGGCGGTGCTCTGCCCAAGCCGGGCAGACCTCCACCGTATGCTCCACCGTGTCCTCCGGGCGATCCACACAATGGTGACACCCGGGCGCTTCCTCCCGCCTTATCCGGAACAGGAACCTCCCGAAACAACCGTGTCCGGTGAGGACCTGTGTCAGGCGGAAGGTGAGGACGCCGTGGCGCCTCTCTAGCCACTCCTCAAAGAGGGGACTTATCGCCGCAATTGTGGCGTGCCCAGCACTGGGTTGCGACAATCGCACTCTCCATGTCGCCATGAGATCCCGCCGAAGCTCTGTCCGCTGTGCCACGACTTCTCGCGGCAGCGGAGTTACGCCCCGGCGTTTCGCCTCCTCGCGCCACTCCCATATGTGCGCGAGGACTTTCGCCTCTAGATCCCACGGCGGCAATCCGGCAAGGAGGCTCGCCGCCTCACCCGAGACCGTGCGGTATCCCTGGACAAGCCGGATGGCCATGACCCTTTGGGACGCGTTCAACCGGCGGGCTGGCCGCAGCCTCAAAGAACGCGCCCACACAGGAGCCCCGTAAAGGGCCATGGACCGCACGACCCTCGCGTAGAGCCTCCGGCAGGAGGCGTTTGGACCCCCCAGATTAGGCAGGAGCCGCTTCAAAGCAGCCCCAGCCTTCTCCAGTCTGGGAGCCAAACGTCGGAAATGCTCCACGAAGTTCCACCGGCTGTCGAGGACAAGTCCCAGGTACTTCATCGTCGACTCGACGCCGATGTGAACCCCTCCTACCGTTATTTGGGAACCCAAAGGTGGCGCGTTCCGAGGACCATGAAAACACATGGCCTCGGACTTGTGTAGGGCCACCTCGAGTCCCAATTGCCGGATCCTGTCGACGATTGTCGCAACCCCGCGTGTCGCAATTTCGGCCGCCGCCTGGTGCGACCTCCCCTGCGCCAGGACCAACGTGTCGTCAGCGTAGCAAACCACGCTGACGCCGTCGGGGAGGTCGGCGCGCACAAATATAATGGCTGCGTGTTAAAAGTTTCAGATAAAACGTTAGATTCATCAAAATAAGACTTATTATCATTTGACAACTGATGGAAATGAAGTAAAGTTTTCTTAACGCGGCAATATGTTTCCTTCAGCTTTGATTGACGGACGGATGGACAGTTGGTCATAGTTGACAGAGTGATTAGGTGGGACTTTACATAATACAGTAGCTTCCTGCGAATAAAGAATCGTCTTGAAGACATTATTTATTGATGTTTTAAGACAATGAACGGAGGTCTCGAGCTATCGAACTGCGACAGCTTGAGACGGTGAATGTGTTTGTAAGAACTATAAAACATTAAAAGAATATTAATAAATCAGTTCTATGTTGTGGCGCGTGGCGTAACAAACCAAAAGTTGAAAGGAGTACCTATCATATTAATCGTTTATCTATTTCATTGTTCATTACTTTAGTTGATTCCTTTGTACATGTCATATGGCAGATCAATCAGAAATTGTCAAGAGACATTGAACAGAATGATTGAACATTATTCTTTAAACATTTTATATTAAACCCATACATGACATCTATACAGACGACATATTCAGGCTATGACCGTCGTCTCTAAAGTCATTATTACATTTCCTTCTTCGAATTGTATTGGAATTTTCCTAGTGATTTATTAACATTGATTCCCCTTACGGTCTGAGCCGACTCAAAATAATTCGACAACAACAACGTGCTAGCGTTTACCAAGAACTGCACGAAATTCATTCAAGCCAATAAGTCGGTAATAGCAACTTACCAAAATTAAATACGAAATACTCGTTTGTATTGATACGTAAAGATACTTTTCTCGACATAATTTCGTTTTTTAATTTCCCTACAATATAAGTGTTTTTCATGATATCTTCGTAAATATCACTACGAAAAATGTGAAATAAATTACTAAGATGTATCCCAACTCATAGGTTCCGAATTTGACATAACAATAAAAAGTCCATAATAGCACATTACCGACTTATTGCTTGGGGGCATCGATGTATGTATTATAATGTAGTAAGTAGTGACCATTCATGTGTGTTTTTTTTGTGTGTCACATCACATTTGATTTATGACAGCCCCACCATGTCACCAGTCAAGATTTTTGTGTGCTGCCTCTTACTTGCAACTTACAAACTACTATAAAAATTGTCTCTAAAACACATAATATACCATGAAATACACACAGGTAGACATTACCTTTTAAATGGATATTTTTATAAGGAACTATGAATTATTTGCCAAGGAGGGTTTGTATATTTTATGTATAATATAATATACAATATAATTATTATATATAAAAATAAAAACCCTCCAAATCAATTTGTTTGTTTGTATCAGTCAGTTGGAGTCTCATTTCCGATGAAATGTATAGGAAAAGTTTATTGGGATTTCTGACTTTTCATTACTCAAACCTCAGTTGGTCCAATAGAGGTTTTTGATCCTTATATGAAACAGGATCGATTGGCATAAAAAAAAGAAAATTTTGCGAAAATTGCCCATTTTCCTGCTGACTGTACATTTTTGTCAAAATCTGTGAATGCAGATCAACATTTCTCAAAAAGTTAAGGACAGTCTGACAGTCAGTCAGACTTTTACGAGATTTTTTTTTTGCAACTGAATCTTCATGAGTACTACTTTTATGCATAAAATAATCAGCTTCGTAGCTGTGATGAAAATTATGAAAATATTGGTCAAAAGTGAAAAATTTACGTTTGAATTTTTTAATTAAATTTTTTAATTTATATTTTCAATTTTAAATTGTACTACTAGGATTTTTGATCAAAAGTTGGAAATTTCAGTCATAATTTACCGAACGTAAATTTTTCACTTTAGACCAACATTTTCATAACTTTCGTCACTGCTACGACGCTGATTATTTTATGCATAAAAGTAGTACTCATGAAGATTCAGTTGCAAAAAAAAAAGTCTCGTAAAAGTCTTTTTAAATTAGTCAAATCCAAAAATTCTCAAAAATTCAGAAAAAAAATCATAACTCGAAAACTATCAAAAATCGCGGAACATACATGGGGGTGATTCGGATACCTCACGATACGAGGGAACTAAATTTTCTTTTTGGACGTCAACCGTCCGGCCACCCTGTATATATATATATTTACAATTATTGTAGAATAATAACTATGCAATTATTATTGTATCAACTAAAGCAAAATTCCTCTATTACAGATTTTATGAAGGCCTCATTGAAGATGTTACTGAAGATAATCTGAAGGTAAAGTTTGATGGCTATGCAACTGCAGAAGTGGTATCTATTAATGATGTGAAGATCATACCTGGCTCAGCACTGAAGAGACCTCACAGTGGTGATGAAAGCAAGTGAGTAACGCACACCTTATTTGTTTAACTTAAAAATAGTTATAAAGATAGGAGTGCTTATACCTACAGCAGCAAACTGATGAAATTATGCAACTGAACTATTATAGCTATAACAATCTTTCTTAACTAAGTATATTTTATTGTTACAGACATGGTAAGGGTTACAACAGAGAATACCTCAAAAAGAAAAAGCAAAAGAAACAACAGAGATTTAAACAGATTGAAGAGGAAAGAGAAAGTGAAAAGAACAAATGGCTTAATTTCCACACAAAGGCTGCGAAAAAACCTGGCGTAAGAACAAAGAGCATATTTGCTTCTCCTGACAATTTGACTGGAAGAGTTGGGATCGGAACATGTGGAATATCAGGGAAACCAATGACAGAGTATACACCAGGAGAAAAGTGGAAGAAAGGTGGATAATGTATTCTGCAAATTTAGTATAAGTTAGACTTATTTCATCCTGAAACAACTTTCTGTAATTCATAGATATACATAAAATCAAAATTTGTGACTTAATGTACAAAAAGTGGAGGTGTTAACTGTACAAACATTTGAAATTGTGAAGATACTGTGTTTATGCTTATGAATTTGCATTATAAATAACATACAGCTATCTAACAACTTTTATTTTCCCTTTCTTTTGCAACAATTATGGAATGATAGATTAATACTTTTCTGTCTAAAGCTAAACACAAAATTACTCGTATTATATAGCTTTTGCCCGCGGCTTCGCTCGCGTCGGTGTCGATTTACAGGGATAATAAGTACCCTATGTGTTAATCCAGCTTATAAACTATCTTTGTGCCTTTCATCTTAATCCGCTTTTCCGTGATTTTAGTAGATTTTTTTAAACTTGTTCTCTATGTGCCATAGTGTCGGATGATTCCCATGCTGATTCTGAAAATAATAATAAAAGTTCCAAAAACAAAACTCCGGTTTGTAGGGTTGAAGGCACTTGTCCCACAAATATCAACGATTGTAAGAGTCAAAATGGGGAGTCAAAATATGCAAGTATATAAATATACGTAGGTATATTTACATACTTGCATATATATATTATTTATTTAATTTTTTACATGTTACTCGCAATACATCATTCTGAACCTCCTAAAAATGCGTAGGCAGTAGGCAGATATAAATATAGTACGTACCAAGAACTAGTAAAAAGTTTTGTCCGTCGCGAATTCCAATTTCGATCATTTGGCGCGTATTTTAGATTCTGGCAGGGGTGTCATGAAATTTTTTTGTAGGCTTAAAAGCATAGGGGATGAGATGGGACTAAGCCGTTTTGCCACTAGAACACGAAAATCCCGAAAACCTGTGCCAGTTGTCCTCCAAAATTGAATCGGTAATCAAATTACCAATGTAATACTAAAACGGCCGCCCGCACCCCTTGTAGTCCCGGAGATTACCCCCTACATACAAACTTACAAAAAAATTAACCTCTTAATAATAACTAGCTGCTGCCCGCGGCTTCGCCCGCGTGCGTGTCGGAAATAACCACATACATCCCCATGGGTTTTAAGTATAAATATCGAGTTAATCGGACAGAGCGTTAAAATTCTTCCATACAAACACTGACACCCCCCAACCGGGTAATTTAGAAAAACAAAAAAATACAAACTTTATAATTTATTTAGATAACTACTCGTGCGAAGTTTCATGTTTATTACCTCAAGGAATAAGATTTTTCATACAAACTTTCATCCCTTATTTTACCCCCTTAGGGGTTGAATTTCGAAAAATCCTGATACACGTTATTCTTAATTTTTGGGTTTAAGTATAAATATTGAGTTTCGAGTTAATCGGACAGCGCGTTAAAATTCTTCCATACAAACTTTGACACCCCCCAACCGTAGGATAGGATACTTTTCCGGGATAAAAAGTACCCAGTGTGGTGCCCAGGATATTAAAGAATAATTATACCAAGTTTCATCGTAATCGAACCGGTAGTTTTTGCGTGATGCCTGAACAAACAGACAGACAGACAAAATTTTTTGTAATCAAATTTTTGGGTTCGGTGTCGGTCTAGTAACACCCCCTGCCATTTATTTTTTTGATATTTTCAATGTACAGAATTTTCACTTCTACAGATTTATTATAAGTATAGATAGGTATATTTAGAAGGATTTTTTACATTTAAAAATGTTTTTTTAATATTTTTTTTAAGAAATAGTATTTAGAAATGTATTTAATATGTATAAAGATTTAATAAACGAAATCTATATATATAAAAATCAATGCCACTTTTCGTTGTAATTGTATAACTCAAGAACGACTGGACCAAATTGGATCTTAAGAGGGTTTATTCTGAAAGTTGGCAACGTCGCAAATACATGTCAAATATTTCGCTGTTTTGATTAATTTGATAATATTTCTGTATGGAAATAAAAAATGTGGCTAACTAGCGAACTAGAATATTGATTATGAAATGCAATAATTAATATCGTAACACCGAATAGTTAGTTTTAGATGTAAAAAAAGTATTTGGTAACTTTTCAAATGCCTTTTTTTCACCTAAAACGGGTACAACATCAAATTCAATGTTATAATTGCAATTCATTATTAATATTCTAGTCAATTGGTTAGCCACATTTCTTATTTCCATACAGTATTATTTCCAAATTAATCGAAACAGGTAAATATTTGACAGCTATTTACGACGTTGCCAACTTTTTGGATGCACCCTCTTAATTCTTTTGTTGTTGTGTTCCTTATTCTCAGGAGAAGGTTTTAGGTAGTACCCTACCTAAAACCTTCTAGGTAGGGTAGTTAGGGTAGGTAGGTAGGGTAGGTACGCCATAGATAAGTACTTAGTGCTACCCGTGCGAAGCTGGGGCGGGCAGCCTGTATAATATATAGTAGGTATAGATAAAGAAGGTTTGCATGACTGTTTTGTTCTTATACAGAGTTTCTGCGCCGTGAATCCAGGCGGTTGAGTTTCCCCAGAACATTATTCCGTGCCTATCTTAATATCGAAACATCATACCCAGGTACGCTGTTTAGTACTGTTAGCATATCAACCTTATACCTACTGCGTTTCAGAAACCATTCAGCGCCATTGTATGCTCTCTATAACTCAAAAGCAACTGCTTTTTCAACAAATTTATAACTATATTCATTCCTATAGAGACAAACAATTAAGCTAACTGAGTAGTGAGTTAACAAACCCTTAATTTACTTACATAACTTACTGATATTTAGTTGATTTTACTTCCTTGATGAGAGAGATAGAGGGAGAACTTTTTGTTACGAAATATACGAAATCACAGAAGAACTCCGGACTGAAGAGTGAGGAGTCAGTTAGCGCAGAAACCATGGACTAGATTCAATGCTTTAAGGATCTCCTATCGAGTACGTTTGTATCTTTCCCAATAATATTACATTGGACGTCCTCTTTTCTTTTTATAGTCTTATTTGACAATAGCTTCCGCCCGCGACTTCGCCCGCGTTTTATGTCGATAAAAAGTATTGTATGTCCTTCTCCTGGGTTCAAAGTATTCCCGTACCAAATTTCATCAAAATCAGTTCAGCCGTTTTAACGTGATGCACGATTAAATAAACAGACATACAGACAAAAATTCTAAAAACTGTTTGTACATGTTTTGTTATCGATTCTAAGTATCCCCACACAACTTTTTTTCGAATATATTCCATGTACAGACTTTTGACCCTCTTCAGCTTTATTATATGTACAGATAATCGCTTCAAAGTTACACATTTGGAAGTTTTGAGTCAGTCGTTTTGACCATTTTTGACGTGCCAAAAACGTTAGCCTATTGATTTGTGTGACCGAGATTTTGCTGCTTTAATAAGTTACTTGGTTATGTGAGTCACAAAAGTTAATGTTTCATTCGTCTACGATTAATAAAGAGTCCTGTGTCTATTTCATAAAAACATGCTGGATCAGTTCCTTACGAATCAACATCTTGCCGCCATATTTGATCTATATGTTGAATAGGTACCTACCAACATGCGTGTTAATGCCTACCCTAAAAAAACATTAAAAAGTCGTTAGTAAAAACTGAAAAAAAACTATAATTATTTAACGATAAAAATGAACGAATACGTCAAGTAAGAAATTCGTAGCAACCTGCTACGAATTTCATACTTTGGCGTAGCACCTGAATTTCTCAGAAGGCTGGATCAAGTTTCAATTAAACCATAAAAATAAATATTCTTTATATACCATTAAATAAGACTGGATGATATTCGAGAGTGACTATGGCACTAAAACTCTAGCAATATTCAAATAATAAACTAAAAACACTGCAAAATTTACTACGGCGTAGCACCAGTATTCTGAAAATTATAATAGGTTTTTATTATATAGAACCTGGGTAGGTTCTTCCTACTACTGTGTACTGGTTATCCGTGTAGGAAAAGATGGGTTGGTTCTGAAATTAGTTACATACATCCCATAATGTAGGTAGGCCAGATTAGTTTTCATATCTGAATGATGTACATATGTACTTAGTTAACCCCAAATAGGAAAGCTAATTAGGTTCAAACAATCTGTGACAGAGCGCGAATGGAATCAGCCAACACCGCTTACTATAGGGACGCTTGTTTACCCTAACGTGGAGTGTTCTAGAGTAGGCAATGCCCACATTGCCGGCAACCCTTTTGCCGAAGCAGTAACTGGGATTAAAATTCGAGACTCCCCGTGGCCTGTGATGCCACTATATTGGTGAATTGAGCGGCGAGAAACCACTTGGACGAGGCAAAGTCTTGATCATCAAATGTGTGTTTCTTGGTTTCTTTCTTCCCTCATAAGTCATAATTAATAATTCAATTGATATACAAAAGACGGACATACTTTCCGTCCACCGACCGTCTTTCTTTTCCAACCTCTGTAGATATATGTAGTAGGTAAGTACCTAAAAATGGGTGTCCTATTCTATTGCAGTTACCTAAGTATGTAAACCTACACTATACAAGTAGGTATGTATATAGCTCCACTCGGGCTGTGCAGTGAATATAGCTAAATATTTTAATAAATTAATAAAACCGGGAAGCCGACCCCAACAAAGTTGGGAAAAGGCTAGGCAGATTGATTGAAAATATACCTCGGATATAATATGTAGCTATTTTGGACAAATTAATCATTTGTTACTATTATCTATACATAGGTATAATAAAGCTGAAGAGGGTCGAAAGTCTGTACATGGAAGGTATTCGAAAAAAAGTTGGCTGGGGATACTTAGAATCGATAACAGAACACGTTCCAACAGTTTTTAGAATTTTTGTCTGTTTATCTGTTTATTTGTAAGCGCATCACGTCAAAACGGCTTAACGGATTTTGATGTTTACTTTACTAATCTGTCGAGAAAATCTGTTATAGGCTATGTAACATCACGCTACGACCCTTAGAAGCCTAGCAAAATGAAAAAAGTCAGGAAAAACCCTAAGTGAAAACGAAGTAATAGCGCGGGCGGGCGATGGGTTGCGACGCGGTGGGCCGGGGTCCAAAATTTCACGCGGACGAAATGGCGGGCAGAAACTAGTTTAAAATTTAAACGTTTATCACTGACATTCGACTCGATGTTTTCAAACTTCACCCAGGTTTAAGCCGATTGTTAGTTTATGTTTGCGAAGATTAGCCACTGGCAATATCTAGTTCTGTAATAATTTCATCATAGGGGTGTTGTAGGTAAATAAGCCGTACGGTCTGATTTCCCCATAGTCACTTTATATCATTCCTATGGGAGGAAAGGAGTGGCATATCCTAAGCCGGGGTCGGGGATTACTTACACCGCCACATGCATGCTCTTTCGATGTAGGTACCTACCTACCTGTACCTTGATACCTACCTAAATTGTTGCTAGTTATAAATTGTTATTAACATGGGTGCATGAGGGTGTGGAGCTCGTGGCTAAATAATAACAGCCGCATTGGTCGATCGAAGGTTAAGCTGCGCTTTATCTTTGACAGTCGTTACGTATAGTCAGGAGCCCCAAAGTCTGAAAACCTAGTCTTACCAAGGGGTATCGTGTTGCCCAGGAACTGCGTTGTGGAAGTCAGATAGGCAGTCACTCTGTGTAAAATACTGGTATTCAACTGCATCCGGTTAGACAGGAAGCCGATCCCAACATATTTGGGAAAAGTCTAGACAGATGATGATGCTGGGTGCATGAGATGCATGTTTTCTACTCTACTGACATAAATGATTAATAAAAAATGGAATAATGAATAAAAATACAATATACCTACATTTTGGTATAAGTGGACAAATGATCACGCTAATCAAACGACGTTTTTCAAGATATTTGCGAGGAAAAAATAAATAAAATTTTAGAAACATAATATTTTGTAACAAATATTCGTGAAAAATGGCTCGGTATTTTTGTTTTTTGTGCCATGGTTTTTCATTTTGAAGGAGAGGCACTGACTTAAAGCCGCTATATCTACCGGCAAAAAATATAAAAATGGAATATTTTGAAATAAAGAACACAAATTAATGTTAGATTGTTACAAACAATAACATAAATAATTTGCTGAAATATAATGTTTATTTATCATATTTTATTTATTTTACTCAGTTTACACATTTTTTTTTGTTGAAAACACGCATGTCGGCTCTTTGCTGAGATTTAAAAGAAAGCATAGGTACATCTCTGCCTACTAATAGTTATCCGTGGCGCAATTTTCCGCACTAGTTCGGGAATGCAAATTAAAAAGCAAACACTGCATTGTGAATGTAAACACGAGCATGTGTGTACAATTATGTAATACATTTTTATATACTGGAAAAGTAAAGGGTTCCCACGGGATAGACAGTAAACCGTATTTTCGGAATGACTAAATGGATTAAAGTGAAACTTTCACAAGTGTATAGTTTTGGTTAATATTTAGCATGCTCTCCTCAGCAACCCCCGCCCAAGGGCCCACTTTCTCGTAAAACTGAAGAATCTGTACTATAGTACCAGAATAGACCGGTCGTCTAATCGAGTCATGTGGCGGCAAAATCTTCACAATGTTTGTCAATCTCATATTCCACTTCCAGCCTCAGATTATTAGTAACGGATTTCGAAAAGCAATAACTTTAGTTCCAGAGTTGTTTTCGGATTTCAACCCCGGACAGAGTCACGACCACAACTACTCACTCAAACTAATGAGCTCCACTCTAGTGATAAATCTTTCAATTCCAAAATGTTCATCAGGGTCAAGTACCTACCAGCTACTTATATTGACTGTACCTACAAGTAGGTATTGCGTACGTCATAATTATATGTAGGTACAACATAGAACGGAAACTCGTACTTGATAACAGTGATGGATAACCCGTTCCCCGTTCAATAAAATGCGAACTTTACTTAATAAGTACTGCAAAACAAATCGTATCCACCCGAGTAACTTTTTCCTACTTACGATTACTGTAGGTCTGTACCTGCGCGACCAAGTAAAAGTTCACACTTAATGTCACGCGTCATTATAGGAAGTAACATATTTTTGTTTGAGACATGAAATGTAAGTACCTACCATCACTAACTACAATTTAATATTTCTACACTTAACCCCCAGAACACTGATCGCATGATAGCGTGTAAAAAGGTAACGTTAACCCCTCCTTCATTAATATAATTGCTTCGCAGGAGAAACCGTAATTAATCGTTAGGCGATTATCGGTAAGTATAATCAGAGTGCAACACAGACTACACGTAACTTTAACTAATAGGTAGGTAACTAATACACGGCACGCGCGTAGGCGTTAATGTAAGCAAATCAGTCCTGTGCGCCTCATTGTTTACAAATACAAACCGTAAATTAGTACCACTCCAATACAAATTGTAACTACGCCATCTTATATTTTAGTATTATTACTTAACGTATGTAAACAATAACTTCTTACAAATTACTGCTTTAGGAAACGTTAAAAATCTCACCACACTCATTCATGTACTAAATACCTAATACTTATTTATAGTAATTATCACGCTTGCTGGGTTTTGTTAAAAATAGCTAATAGCCAGCTTATGTTATTAATTCTTGCACAACATTCACTATTTATAAACATTCTTCGGATGAAGATGAAAACAGTACAGTACCTACGTGAAATCCTAGTAATGTAAAATATACAAGTGAATATAACTTAGATATTTATAGAAGCATAGTTACCTGCTTGGAAGCTAGTAGAGAGTATAGAATGTGTCGGCAACTTATCATTCGGCGCAAGTCGTAAACTGAGAGGAAAGGGTTGCCGTTGTGTTGTAGATAGCGTATGGAACGGCAATCTTGTACATCGTGGTTTTATGAACCTTTAACGCACCATATTTATGCCATGGGTAAACTAGCCAGGCAATATACTGGAAGTATACCTGAACCACTAAGTACAAGCTGATTATAAGCTTTTGCTCGAGGCTGCGCCTTCGTGGATGTCGGAAAATATCCCACAGGAACGTACTACCGGGATGACAGGTACCATATTGTTAATCCAGGCTACAAATTCGATCCAAATCCGTTCAGCCGTTTTTGCGTCAATCCGGATCATACATCCGGAAAAACAGACAAAAATTCCAACTTACTATTTTATTACCTATATGTATAGATATACTATGTAATACTTTATGAAATACCATAACCAAACAGTCACGGTACGTACACGTAACCGCGTAGGTGATGTCTATTTCCCTTAAGTCCACAACATGTAGGTACATTAATTAATCAAATTTAACTAAAGTATTTAATTTGGATATCGATCGAGGCATTCAATTAACTTGTAGGGACTTCTGTAAAACTTTGTATTTCAGTCATGATTTTTCTTATTTTCCCATAATATTGTAAGAGGCGTCTGAAAGTGTATAAGATTACCGTAAGTAAGTGCTGTATCAGATGGAAATGTGGCAGCAGCCTGTAAGTATAACCATACAATAAAAACTGTGAACACATATTTATCTTAGCGTAGCATTGTTAGTGTTGAGATAGCATGAAGCATTTGCAGTTATTTTATAAAAAATAAAGCAGCTAATTTTCAGTGAACCACTGACATTTGTAACAAAGAAATCGATATAATGTACCAATTTGAATACTTACCATTATGCCCCGTAGACCCGCAGTAGGTACTAGTAGATAATTACAACGGCGCTCATGCAACTGTAACGCAATCATGACAGTCACGTCTAATGCTACACATTAGCATGCATGGAAAGTTTAATAAGTAGATCAATAAAAATGAGTTTATAAGTAGTTACCTCGTCTGTGGAAAACCAGCATTATGTACAAGGCCTCTATCTGTATCCACATAGACTTCGTGTGGCCTTTACTTGTAAAGTCCAATTATAATTTTAAAACGCCTCATTAAATCATAAGGGGTTTGAAAAGCTCCCACGTGCGGCTTCAACTCGGTATAATACAATAATACCACAACCACTAAATACACACTGAACAAACTGTACCCAACCTGACTGTACGATGTTATAGATCGATAGCTTTAACTGAGGTTTTTAAATAAAGACATAGGAACCTACTCTATAGTTTTCCAAAATTATAACTACTTCCTTATAAGTTTAGTCCTTATGTATCCATTAAGCCGGGTCTGCTGCGCCATGTTTTAATGTTTTAAAAACATGAAACATCAAACCCGAACCAATCAGGCATCCGCAAATCGCTTCGTGTTTGATGTTTCATGTTTTTAAAACATTAAAACATGGCGCAGCATACCCGGCTTTAGATATCACGGTTGCTGTAACTCTAAGGCGAAACACCAAAAAATTGGGTTACAGTTACGAGAATAAAAGTAAAATATTTGAACGCGCTACCCACACATCAGAACGGGGGTCGTCCCATGGGGTTTCCCTTCGCTCCATTAACACGTTTTTGAAGCTCCGAAAGTTCGTACGATACGATTGTTTACTTTTGTGCACAGTTTTATAATTTACTTAGAACTTACTTGGATCGATATAAAGTCTTACAATTGGTTTTTAATTCTTGGTAGCCCGGCCGTCTCCTCTAAATAAAAAATCTGCCGGCTTAACTTATTCGCTAGTAACTTTTTATGAAACTGAACCTGCCTACGTAATCTCGACTTGAATTGAATCACAATATTAAATATGCAGGTACGAACTGTACTTTCGTTTAGGAAAGAATTCACATGCATGCAGGTACGATGACCTGGATCGTCAGAGGTGGCCAACAATTAGAATTAGAGGAGTGCGGGCGGGTGCTTTGGGCGGGCGGCGGCGGTGGCGGCGGTGGCGGCGTGGCGTGGCGCGGGTGCGGGTGGCGCGCGGCGCGGCAGTCGGCGTCCGCGTCCCGCGTCAGGTGGCCGTGCGCGCCGCTGTCAGATGAGCGCCGCGTACTATGCCGGCGCCGCAGCCCCGATCCGCACGCTCGCCGGCCGCCGCCGCGTGTGCCGCGTGCCCGCACACAGTGCACGGCACCACCGTCTACAGCGACCGCAGCGCCGACAACATAACGCACGCTATTACACGTCTCACGTCTACCGGAATGTAAATATTTATGGATGTCAGTTTTCAGTTGTTTAGATTGGCTGTGAATTTTAAGGTACGTAACTAATGTCTGGTGTTTCGATTTTTGCACGACATTATTTAGACAACGATTGTGTCGATTGAATAGACTATATGGGTCGATTATAAAATTAAATAAATAGCATGTCTATTCAATATCGGATTGTGCTTTGTGCCTTTGTACATAATTGCTGACGATGACTTCGATATTAATGGCGTTCGGAGCACCTACCCTTCTATATTTGGATCGATAGTTTACCATTAAACGTTGGTGGTATTAGTCGAACAGATTTTTCGCATTACATTACGTGATTAAAATATGACGGCGGCAAGCGACAGTGCGCCGCCGCGAACATGCCAAATTGATATTCATAACAATTGAAAAGCATTTCCAAGTAAACTTTAATGAATATCAATCAATATATTTTAGCCTCACCAGTTGATCTTTTATTATTTATTAGCTTTTGCATAACTTTCTTCAGCAATATTCTCACGCTATTTGCACAACATTATGAAAGTAAAACTTTTTTATTTTTT
The DNA here is from genome assembly GCA_914767815.1 of Eupsilia transversa. Lineage (NCBI taxonomy): Eukaryota > Metazoa > Arthropoda > Insecta > Lepidoptera > Noctuidae > Eupsilia > Eupsilia transversa. The sequence goes on from OU611874.1 coordinate 8,892,459, forward strand.
TATTTCTTCAAGTTATTTTTATTAAATTTAGTCTTCCAAGTGTTGTATCACCGTCAGCTGTCACATCGCTACGTTCACGTTGTTACTTTACGTGCATAACCAAGTTTACGAGTTAGTGACAGGTACAAACAATACATACGTGACTCTATATACCTACATAATCACACACTACTACGACCCCATGTACTTTTTTATGTCACATCCAAACTTAAAAGTTACTTCAATTGCAAAACCAACGAATAAAATAAAAACTACATTATTATTTAAAATAACGTATTTATTGGCATAAAATGTTTAGGTGAAAATGAAATCGACAAGGCGTGTTCGGGTACATGAAGATGCTATACGCCATAGGTAATATATTAACTTAATTTTATTTTTTTCTAATAGTAGTCCTTGCGTAGCCAAGATAATACCTCCTACCATTTTATTTACCACACCTGAGTTATTTTTGCCCTTAGCTGAAACATTTTAACTTGAAAATAATTCTTCTTACTTAACATCTACCTACTTTTATTTGCTGTAGTAGTTAGTGTAAAGTCCGTTATAAAAACTACTGATTAGAAACACTTTATATAATACCCATGAAAAAATACCTACAACAAAGTGTGAAAAGTACTAATATAATTTATTATTCTTCAAATCTAGTTTAATAAAGTTTCTGTGTCAATATACTATATATCTAATCACTGTTGTACATAAAAACTATAACTATTCCGAAGCTATCAATCACTTAAACTAATACTTTTCTTCACAGTGTGTTTCCACTTCCTAGTTTATAAATAGGTATACTTAATAAAAATATATAAAACAGCAATAAACTTTCACCCGAAAAACAACTTACGTAACCCAAAACTAAACACATGTCCTTTTGTATATGTTCTTTAAAATATCAATCAAAGTCACTTCAGTCATAGCATAGCGCATGTTACCTAATAGTACAGGACCTATGTAAACTATACCACACGTTTCCAATACTGGAAATATCACGTAGGTACTTCCCACCGATTAATTTATTAAACGATTCATTTTCGCAAATACTACATAAATTCGTAGCCGTCAAGTATACATGGTAGACATATACAGCACTATAATAGGTACATAATTTATTGGCGGGGAGGCTACTATCCCTATAAATATGTATGGGTATCTACCATGAGGGTTTGTTTCACCATTCGCAAAATATCAGGATAGATAGCTTATGGAAACAATTTTGGCGTCAATAAAGTACCTATATCAAGTAGTTATTAAAGAATAAACAAAGCTCTTACTATGCTTATTGTAGTGGTCGTTGATTCGAATACACGATCTCACTGTTGCCATCTAAACAAATCAAACCATTTGGGCTCTCCGCTTTGTTTCAAGCAATGCGGTAAAACGAATCAAAGTAAATTAAAAATGTGAACCCTAGTGAGGGACTTCGTAAGCGAAAGATGGGCCAGACCCCAGATCTTAAATTCAATCATTCCAATTTCAAGTGATTTAAAAAACGTATCAAAATCGGTTTAACTATTTGGCTGCTATATCTTCAATTATGTTAACTACGATGACAAACAGACTGACAAGGCATCACTTTTTTTGCGTCAAGTTTACTCTGTTTTACCACATCTAGATGAATTACTTTGCATAGGTCCAAAAACAGTTAAATTCTTTATAAAAAATTGACTCAACTGTTTGTTATAAGGTTCAATAATACGTTCCATGTGCTCTGGTTTCCAGTTTAGTACAAGCTTTGTCTGCCCATGGGTGCCGCAAAAACGACTAACAGTCTTTATCAGATGGACGAACGAAAGCCCCACTGATTATATCTTTTTGCGATTACCAATCTGCCTGCCAAGCACCGTGATTACGGCATTATCCCCCCAAGATCGTTGTGGAAGCGTTTTATGGCCGAGACCCATATCTAGCAACGGACGTTTATAGGATGCAATTGTAATTTTCAGCGGTTTAATTAAGCAAAATGGAACACACTCAATATAAAAATGTATCTATGATTCAGCGGTCAAAATGTATAAAATTTGTATTCCTTTTCATATAGAGTCTAGATATAAACAACACAAAAAATAACATACGCTTCTAATAGAAATTCTTCTTCAGATTTATTAAAAGTCAGTTAAAAATCTAATCCTTTTAAACGTATTTTCATAATCTTCTAAGTTCCCTCTCGTAGCAGTCGGAAGCTCGCCGTCAGTTTAGGATATTGCCGTAATGATAATTCCTGCAGCATAACAGACTTAGATGTGATCGCTGTTAGATACAATTTGTTCCTAATTGCCAGTGATAGCAGCTGCCAATCCTACTAACATTGTACGTGTGGGTAATTTCTTAAAGCTCCCATGGGAACAGGCTTATTCGGAACTGGGCACCACAGCGCCGTACATGACATGTACCTCATAAATATTGGTTACGAGTGCTTTAAGTTATTACTGAGTAGAGGTCTTTATAGAGGCTATTTATGGAGTAAGGAGTTATTTGGGTATTCTGTGTTAATATAGAAAATAAAATAAATAATTAATCTAATATGCATAGAAACTAAACTGAGAATAAATAATTATGACGTGACGTAGTGTTTGTAGCAATTAGAAAACTATAAACGTTTGCCATATATCATCACAGTTAACAGTTTTGCTATTTGTACATATTATACACAATCACTTTTAATACACATACAGTATTTCAGACATGTTAACCAATACACCGCCATCTTATTTGTAAATAATTAACTGAAGTGAACGCTTTATCGAAATTCAATTTGGCAACGAACGATTTGTCACAGGTTATAATTTGTTGACGTTCGTTCCACCGAAAAGATCGTTTTGCCGATAAATCTGTTTCTTCATGTAGTGAAGTGGTAAACCAAATTGATTTTCCTTGCGCAATAATATGACAAGTTCATGGAAATAATATCCTCACTGGCCAATCACAAGGGGGGGCTAGCAAAGTTTGTTTCTGACGTACTTTCACTCATAAAAACGGGTGCTCTAGAATTGTAGGAACCGTTGAATGGCGACCCGTCAGCACTCGACAAGTCGTCCATTGGAAAATTACTCTTTCAATGAAAACTTTCTCGTTTCTCGAGTAATCGATGCTTGGGTCAGTAGAGATGCAACGAACTGTTGAGAATATAAAATGTTCTTGATGCAACAATGCTTTTAGATGCTCTTTAGCAATTTCATAATTAGATTAATGGTTTTTGTAATAGAAACATGTTAATAATTAAGAAGATGTTTTAGGTTGATTTGTCTGGACTGGGAAAACATCGCACATTATTCTTATTTAATTCGGTGAACTAATTATTATCATTTACGAGCATGGATTGATGATTGTAGTGTCCATTCAAATCGATTGTTGAATACTCGAACAAGATTTAATAATGGGTTACGGTTGTTACGAATTGATCTATTCCTCAGTTAGTACCTGCCTGTCTAATACGTGTTGTCAGGTGACCTAGATCACCTGGTAATAATAACGTTACCATCTACAAACAATTACTGCGGGTAAGCACAAGATGCTATCCAATATAATTTATGGATAGTAAAAATAAGATTGGATCAAAACGTGATCCCCGGGGATCGCACCGGCACGAGGTCATTACAACCATTGAGTCGTGTCTGTTTTATCACTACCTACGCTTTAACTCTGTTCCCTCAAGTATATCGGGAAATAATCTATTATTTCACCTCTCACTATATGTAGCTCGTTTCAACTAATGATTTATTTTATTGAAGACGCAGACAGAATCAATTTGTTGTAATACATTAAAGTATTTTCCAAAATAAATGTTACCACATCGCGCGGAAATAAACGCACGCGCTTCATTAAAACGGATAATTTTGCCAATAAAATACATTAACACAGAGATGCGTGGAAATTATAATCTTGATGTTACAAAAACAGCACGACAAGCACGCACGCTACTCACGAAGGTTTTGGCAGAGGTGTTTTAAGGTCCATCTATAATTCTATAGACCTCTACAATAGTATTAGCTAGCCAACCTAGTGCCAACAGTTATAAGCCAACATTACAATATACCGGCTATAAATAAGATTTTTTCTTACAGAAAATGAAATTATACTTTTGCCAGTCCTTGGATTCAAACTCAGGATCAGAAACTGCAGCCCTGCTCGCTGCCACAAGACCAGAATCTACGTAAATAAAAGTACTTTAAAAAATATGAAAATGTTACTGCTAGACCATTAAATGAGCTAATTGGAAGCGAATATGACTACAGTATTTACCATCAGTTAAGAACAAGCCCTAGAGAATGCATATCTCACATCAATTAACTAAAATTACATTAATTCTCTTCTCTCACACAACATTATACTACTGAATTAAATATTTACTCTACTATTAAGACCCGTCGAGGTAATCTTTGAAATTCTGGTAATGTAAACGATTGCGCTAATCTTAATGCCCGTTCATAAACAATAACAAAAATGTCAATAAATAACACTCACGCACGTACTATCGACATCTGCAATAAACTACAACATATGCACGCCATCACCGAAACTCATTTAGCAGCATGGCTCATTTTCACGCCAACGTAATTAACTCGCTAGGTATACACGATATTATATTCATCGTGAGCTGAATTAAGGGCAAAACTTTGACACGGACTTTGATGTCGGCTTAAGTAAGTATACCGTCTTCGTCTTATAACGTCTTGTTTAAGTATTAGGATGCCATTCTCGAAGAGGGCTAACCTTCTATCTGTCACCAGAAAGTTTCAATAGATATCCGTTTCATAAATATAGCAACTAGGTAATTAAATGGCCAAGAAGCCCATATATCTACAAACGGGCCATAGCAGCAGGTAACTAAATTTTCGTAAGCACCCCCTGAATATATTCCTCCCATAAAATGTCACGAAAACAGCTTTTACTTAACCCAAAATTGTTCCTAATTTTGTATGCTTCATTTGACATTGAGGTCACGCTATACCTACTTTCACTACTAAATATTTCCACAATGAGCTATCCCAAGGGGAGGAAAACAAAAAAAAACTCAACGGTAAAAAGCTGTTTATTTAAACACTGGTTGGGATATGCACAGAAAATGCACATCTATTAATATATTCCAATAGATAGAATCCGAAATCGAATGAAAAGCTGATACAAAGGTCACATAACACGTTGGTAGTGATTATTGCAACTTTGTAAGAGATCGCATTGTAATTATTTACGTATTTTGTACTATAAGTAATTAGAATAGATTTTAATTTTAATAGGGTGCGGTATCTAAACTCCCACTCGAATAGTTCATTAATGTGGGTTGAGTATCCGATTCCTTTGTTCTTGCTTCGTAGGCCTGATTGTGATCGTAAAGCTGTATATTAGTGCCAGTTTTTGTTGTTATTATTTGTGTAGATATAATTCCTGTATGAAGCGTAGCGTAAGTGCATGAAATTATGAATTATGCAAAAACTTTTATGGAACCAATACCTCTAGAACAAAATTTTAGCTGAAAAAGTATCCTGCAATATTCAGACGAAAAAGTATTTTAGTACGGCTGTGTATTTATACACGTATGTTACGTTACGCTTCGTAAAGGGTAGCAACTATCCAATTTCATAAAATGAAAGCTGACGCGTAGCGGTTGGTAGCTAGAAGTTATACGATGTTTGTGGATAGGATCGTCTCCACCGGCGAGGAGGCAAGTTTATCGTCGCGATTTCATCGCATTTCCGCCGTGTTGATAAACTGAACTGTAGTCGCGCCACCGAGCGTTTACTAAGCATAACGCAAGCAACTTGCCATCGTATGGCTCACTGCATTAACGAATCAACATTAATTTTTGCTAGAAGAGCAAAGTTGAATTTCATATGTTAACGTAAAACATAAACCTAAAGCTTTGGATAACATATAACAACCGCTTTCAGTCAGTTTTCCTTCTAAACGATGCATTATGTGGTGGTAAATATTGTTGTATTCTTAGTACATGTTAGAAAAGCATTAAGTTTGGGTCGGTGTGGTGGTAATTATCTTTATAGCTATAAAATTACTGTAGGGTGGTTTGCTTAGTTTTGTGTTTTGTGTTTGAGTCGTACATCGGACGCCGCGGCAACGGAATTGTTTTGAACAAAGCACTCAGGACTCTATGGCACGCGACTTTATTGAATTTTATTCTGCAAAAAAGCTGTGTGCGCTGCAAAGACAACTTTAAATTAATGTCTGTGAAATTGACAAGGGAATTCAGGGAAACTGCTCAGAAATTTGCATAATATGTATAAAATTATTGTCGTAATGTGGGCCAATCGTTAAAAATATTAAGTAGGTAGAGTTACTACGTCTGAACTCTCGTAAAAACCTGTAGGTATTAAATCACTCTGATAAATACATAATATATTTGTATTTCTAATAGATGATGATGTTTTAGTTTAAATACCTATAATATATATTAGTACATTTTGATGCAAGTGTTAGGTATACTATCGAGTATTAAACGCCGTTTGTCAATACACTTACGAGGAAAAATAAATTGAACACAAACTTATTTTGTTAATGAAATATACATATATAATGAAACAATCATTTATTTAGCTTTTTAACATGGAATAGATACTCCACAGCGTGCTAGGCTTATATTTTTTTGCCAGTTCATTAAAGAAAAGAGATAAAGAGGAATAAGAAGCTGGTCTAGCAAGCTTTCCATCCAGGTCTATTGGAGACTAGACCAAGAAGTTTATCACTTAGCTCTATAAGGGATACCAACATTGAAATACATACCGAAAACAGCCACATGAAATTAAAAATAGTACGGAAAACAAAGTCACCAATCCTCCCCACCTGGCAGAGAGCACCAGTCCTAAGAAATGCCAAAAGAAAGAAAGTATCTACACTATCTCCCCCTAGAGAATAATCATTACTAACACATTCAGTGGACTCCTAGTAGACCAGGAAGAAGACACAACAATAGCACACACTGAGACAGTTGAAAAAGTTGTAAAGCCACCAGCCATAATCCTGTATGGAATCGAAGACCTTACCAAGCTAACTGAGCTCCTAGAGAGCGTCGTAAATAAAGTGTACTTCAATTACAAGATTATTAACCAGAACCAACTAAGAATTAACTGCTTCAATGTGTAGAGGTTTACAAAATACGTATTACGTGTACCTACGTAGGCGTAGTTTAATATTCGTGAATGCTTTTCACTTGCGACGCCGCGCGCCGTGCTTCCGAAAGTTGAAAGAGAGGCAAAGGAAGTCGCTGTACAACATAATGTAACAAATAAATGCAAATGTATTGTGAACAAAATTTAAAAATAATTTGTTTAATAAAATTTTATGAAATACAATGTTGATCACAGTTTACAACGTTTGAGGCATAGTACTTAAAGCACGAAGGATTTCCTAAGATAAAAAACACGTGTTCAATACGATTTCCAAAAGAATTTTTCAACATTCCTGCTCGAAAATTGGTTCATAATGCAGCGCGTTTAGTTTCACAATAGTAGATTAGTAGTACTAAGGAGTCACAGATGCGCAAAATATTATGTTTGTGCAATTTTAGTTATTGTTTCCTCGCAAGTGTGTTGAAAAACGTCATTTGATACGCGTGAGCACACTTGCATCTATGTGCTATTCCTGCTGGTGACAGAGAGATCAGTTTGTCCAGATTCTCTACAAGATCACACCTGGACCGAATTTTCTTAGAAACTCTTTTTGTTGACCCTTATCCTATATTCTAACCATATTCTGTGGGCTGCGTACGTCATGTCTATACCACAATCTGGAGCAGGTTGAAGCTGGTCCTGCTATCTACAACATCGCTGCCTATTCAGGTTTTGAGAGGTTGGTATTCAGTTGCGTGAGCAGTCCAAACGCTATCCGTTACGCTACAGGTGGTGTAGCGTTCATCTTGGATTTTATACGTAAACTGATCGGTTACACTTCCTCTGAAGGTCAGGCTTCTGCGATTGCAACTACCTACTCGTATATTTGTAACCTTATGCTGTTTTGCCCGAGGTGCTTCAATACCTGTCGGCACCCTATCCCATTCTAGGATTGACCATTTTGACAAAACCACCTTCCTCCTTCATCCTACCATATACCGTCATACAGGTAGGTAGGTACCAAACCTAGGCTAGGTATAGTTTAGTTTAGAGTTCCTCCTTAGTAATATTATCGATCGCCAACGTACCTATCTATCTATTTAGACCAGCAAGTGACTAAATGGGAGCTAAATTTGAATACGAAAAGATTGCATTTCGGTACTAAAGAAATATTATTATTGCATGTGTTTTTTATTTTTATATTATGTATTCTAAATGAAAAACAAAATAAACTTAAGTACTTCAATATGAAATATGAGTACCTACTTAGGAATATAAGAAACAACAATGTGTTTCAGTATATCCAGTATCCAGCACTGCTGAACAAGGACCTTTCCGAGAGACCGCTATAGCTTATAATCCTGGGGGAACACGGTTGTAATAAATTACAGACGTTAAAATTATTTTAACTGCCGCGATTTTAGCCCACAGTTGCCCTTCCAAATATTTATACCTAACTGAGTCTTTGAGTATTGAAAAGGTAAGGGCACCGACAGACCGACCGCATTCAAATACTGCGCGCATTTTGACGCGGGTTTGCTCGTTTTCAGTTAACAATAGTTATAGTGCAATGGATTACAGAAACAAAAAATACATAGCCCTCCTTTTTGGCTTCGCCGTAGTCGGGTAAAAAGAACTTGCAATAGTTACAATCCGTCTGAGGTCGCCAGCGTAATCGATCTATTCGTGCTCTGTGATATGAAATTGAATCAATTGCCAGTAAATACTTACTTGCAATTGATACAAATTCCATTTTTGTGAAAGTGTGATGTAGCTCGGTACAGTGTGGCTGCGGTCAGTTCAATTCTGCAATCAATTGCTGCCGGTGTTGCACCACTGCAGCGATGGCAGGAATTGATTTAAGTAATGACAATTGACATTTTAGATGAAGTGTGATGTGGCTCGGTTGAGCGTAGTTGCGGTGTGGTTGGTTGCAGTGAGTGTAAGAGTGGCGGCGACCGGCTGGCGACGCCGCGGATGTCGCTACTTGGCAAACCGCTCAGCTACCGCGCCACGCGACGCGACGCGCGTTACCGCCGCCTTCAGTCCAAGTTCTACAATTTTCTTGAACGGCCTCGAGGCGTAAAGGCTGTTCTCTATCATATGATCGTGTAAGTTCTACCATAACAGTATGTCAAGCAACTTTCCTAAAACGACCCAAATCCAAAATATTTTGTATAGAATTTAAGCGTGAGATGTTTTAAACTGTTCTGCTTACAATTTAACATACGCCATGACCACATACTTTATCTGTTTTTCAAATTAATGTTATGCTTAAATAATATCGTATTTAATGCCACTATACCGCCATATTATTTTGATTAAAATTACCAATGCAATGAGGCACGCTGTTAAGTAGTAGGTCCTACTTACTCTCCCGTTTTTAGGGAAAGAGCACTAAATCATATCGGTCACAGACAATAAAGCGTGGGTTCGACGAAAGCCGGAAATTCAGCGGCAAATATCAATGTTTTATTAGCATCAATCATACATAAAACAAACGAAATACAGTCTAAAGTACAATACGTACAGTTTTGTAGGTACGTACAGGTATAATCACTACACAAGTTTGAGTCTGTTAAAAAGAATTCATTTCCGAAGGTTTATACAACTTCGGAAATGAGTTCTCGAAACGATGACGAAAACCGCATCAAAATCCGTTGCGTAGAAGAACAACGCGGTTAAACAGACAGACACCAAAAACTACTTTGTTTTATAATATTTATTACTAGCCACCCGCCCCTGCTATGCACAGTTTTTACAACTTGACCAAATATCGAGATTTCATTAACGACCTATATTCGATTAAACGACGATTTTCGATTGAACGACAGTCAACATGAAACGATTGATAGAAGACAACATCATGTATTATGAATAAGGTAAAAGCATTTTATTGAGCAGTTTTGCATTGCAGCTTTAAGGTGGATGCTCAAAGGTAGCCCGCGAAATTTAAATTTTCTTACGTTTTTTGGCAATTTGCAGGTCAGTGTCAGGTTGAATATTGATTATAATACGATTCACGACCGTAACAAATATGGCTTTATAGAATTATAATCATTATATTCAGCAATACAACTCTTTAAGTTACAATAATCCTCAAATGTCATGATTTCATGAAAGAGTCATTCAATATGATTATATGAACTTAGAGAGTTGTATTGATGATTTTTATGACTATAATTCTATAAATAAATATCTGATACGGCCGCGAATCATATTTAGATCAACATAAAACCTGACACTGACCTGCAAATTGCAAAAAAGGTAAGAATATTTGAATTTCGCGGGGTACCCTGATGCTTTCGCCCTAATAATGGATAAATCGTGTAGGTTTTGTTTAGTAAGAAATCACAAAAAAAATAGATATGACAAGGTACGCAAATATGGCGGTTATAATGATATTAAAATGATTTTAAAGCTGAAATAATTTTACAGAAAGTTTAGCTTAAAATAACTCACGTTTAATTAGTTTAGGCATACCTACCTAGTGTTTTTTACTCGCGTAGATTTCCAGAAATACAGTTATGAGTACTAGTAACACCACCTTAATAATAGATTCGGCATCTTTCCATGTAATCACATTCATGCAGTTACACACTACAGCTGCGAATTAAATCGTACGAGTTAAATAGGAACGTTCGTAATCCTATTCGACAATCAACTAACATATTCAGTGTCGAAATTCGATTACGTCAGATTCTGATAGCTTCACCAGCAATCTAGCGTTCTACAACAACCTACATATGTGTTAAGGTCATAGTTCACATTCGTTTTAAAGTCATATTTTCTCTGTTCAGGTTTCTGATGGTGTTCATGTGTTTATCGCTGTCAGTTTTCTCAACAATTGAAGAGTACGAAGCAAAAGCAGGAATTGTCCTTTTCTATATGGAGACAGTAGTTGTAATTTGGTTCGCCATCGAATTCTTTTTAAGGTTAGTAAACTTTAGTACATTCTGATATTGACTCTACCTCTTTGCCTAGCCTTATCCCATTTCATTTGGGGTCGGCTCAACATTCTGCTATTAATATTGTGGATTGCTAATGTTGGCTGCGAGAATAAATGACGACACATACACAAGTCAAATCGCGCTGTAGGCAAGTCCTCTTTCAATACTATAAACGGTGCACAAAGAGCTGCCAATCTCTGGTTTCAATTCCGCTATCGTTTTACAGCGGTTGTGTGTTGTTTGAGGAGATACACACAGCAAACAACACTCTCATAGATAAGTTCTGAAAGCTTTGTGCGCGAGAAGTAGGTAATTCGTCACTCAATGTAGACGGATTACTCTGCCTACAGTGGGCTCTCAGTCCATTATTTTCTTTTGTTTTATTTATTTTATCTATCTATCAAGCGCAAGTGTAACACGGGTCAGCTGCAGAACGACAGTGACACGTCAATGTGCTCGATACATATTACGGCCGTTTTTCTTTTCGGTTAACTATTTACTGCGAAAAGAGAAGTAATATGTTAGGCACTATAATTAATAATATTAGATATATATCTAGAGGTGTGGCCAGCAACTTCATTAGTATACGATATAAGATTCAATATTATGTAACATACAATTTAAGCTGGTGCTAATTATTTGTATTCTTTATTTCTATATTTCACTCGGTGGCTGCATTGGCAATTTATTGGCATACTCATGTTTTTATGATTGAATTTTTATAATGAGTAATTAACTATTTATTTACCGCAACTTGTATTATGTCTTTTTGATATTTTGTCTGTTTCTGTAGGTTATGGTCGTCAGGATGCAGGTCCCGGTATCAAGGCTCAATAGGTCGCCTCAAATTTTTGAGGCGACCGTTTTGTATTATAGGTGAGTTATATTACAATTATGTACTTATTAAACGAAGGTTAAATCTGATATAGGGACGTGAAATAAAATTATAAGCCTTTTAAATCCATGATACTGATAAGCTATTCTGATACCACATAAAATGTAAAGGTACTCCTCGTACTTTGACGCCTAAGTTTCCATTTTAAGTTTGTATATATATAATATGTATGTAGTCAGATATTTAATTTAGTACCTACTGTAAATAGGTAGTTGTATACATATTTTATATAGTTTGTAAAACTGAACAAGAGCAAAAAATATGTAAATGCTTCACAACTAGGTATCATTAGTCAAACTATGTATTGTAGGAGTTGTAGGAATTTATTAAAAAAATATACCTATGCAGCTTGCGTTGTGATGTGCTTTACATATTTAAAATGATATTTGCGTAGTTAATATTAGTGTTAAGTAAAGAAATCATTTTTCGTTTTGTTTTCACTACTCAAAAGTGCTCCAGTGGTGTGTAAAAAGACAAACAATACCCCTGACAAAACTTAAGGTGACGGTATGAAATAAACAAACACGGCATACAAAGAACAAAACAGAAGAAACATAATTTTCAACGACCTCCAAGAATCGTCAAAGAAAATGTCTTGAGAATGCCAAACAAATATCATAAAAGAAGGGAGTTGGAAAAAATGCCGTAGTTCTGCGTTCTATGTACTTTCATCTTCAACATTTCCAAGTAAAAGTCACGTTTTGTCTATAAACCGTGACGAAGTGACCCTATTTCAGGTGCGAGCAATCCGCTATGACCTTCGCATTTTCGGCCTGCGCTCCCTTGACACCAGTTTCGTGCGACCGCTTTGCGCTCTCTGGGGAGTCGGCCGCTCGAGACCGTAGTAACCGCCACACATAGCCGCACGATACACTGCTGAGGACAATAAAATGGACGCTACCATCGTCCCCCAATTATATATTAATGTTGCAGCACCAACATTCGCGTGGTGAACCATTGCCGCTCGCTCCAAATATAAAATTAAAAACTTGATTTCTGTTGCAAAGCCAATTAACGGAGAATGGGCCTTTGATAAATTTATGGAAGCTTAATAGTCAATCTTAATATTATAAAAGGCGAATCCACTTTCAAAAACTTGATAGGGTTTGGCACACGTAACGACCACCAATATAAAATAAACTTTTGATGTGATAGATTTTTTCTGGATTCCACCAATTTATTACTTGAAAGGAGAAAAGGTTTAAAGTGCTTTGTTGTTTTAAGCATACTCAATTTGTTACAAGTAATTACCCCTTCTTCCTTTTTCGTGCATGCAGGTTCGCATGTATATACGAAGTGGATCCTCCCGGCTCCCTGTATAAATATTAAAACACCCTGTGTAACTTTCCTCTGTTTGATTTTTTCTTTATTTATTTACGGTCAAGCTATAAAATGTTTAAGGCATGCTTTTGCAGAATGATTGAGATTGACCTCCAAAAGTATTAGGTACATAAATATTCTAATGCAAAATAATGAAGCTAGAGGGTTAGTGAGGTAAAAAACCATACTGGGTTGCAGTATGCTTTTGCTTTTTGTCAGAAATTGTATGTGGTCTACCTTTGGTTCCTCAGTGTAAATTCCAGTTGAAATTGTGATTATTTAATTGTTGTTATGTAAACACATTTTCAGTAAAAAAAAGATGATTAAACAGCTGATTTTGAACATAGATGTGACCACAATACTGGCATCTGTGGTGGTGCTGGGCATGGGCTCATCGGGGCAGGTGTTCGCTGCGTCTGCGCTGCGCGGACTGCGCTTCTTCCAAATCCTACGTATGGTGCGCATGGACCGACGCGGCGGCACTTGGAAACTACTCGGCTCCGTCGTGTACGCACATCGACAGGTAATTCATTAAGCGATACGATCATGATAACAAATAGCTTACATTCATTCCCTTACTATAATGACAGGCCACAGAACACACAAAGAGATAATGGAGTGAGTCACGAGTAACAATGAAAAAATGACATCGCTTTGTCGAATAACACTGGGTATAATAAAATTGGATTAGCCACTTTCTCTATCAATTGTTCTCCCCTGAACGCAGATCTTTCCTCTTTTATGTCATAATTTGAGAACGAGCGATGACATTATCTGACTCACAGATCTCAGTCGACGGTTTGTCTCGGTTTTATGCCACATTTGGTACTGCGAAGGCATTGTATTCTGAAGCTATGGAATACGAAATAAGAAAACTTTGCATAGTTATCTGAGTATACTGATGCTAAAAACATTGAGAACCCCGAATATCCAAAAAAACAAAACATAGTGAACGTATCTCTGCACAATATACTGATATATAAAGCGCTACAGGCACAGCTCTAGGTCCGATGAAATCCCCCGCTGGGCACACAGTCCACCCATCAATACTCGTAATCTAATAGAACTGATTCAAGCGGATTTGGGCTACACGTATCTCACTGCACACTAGTGCCATATGTACCCTTTCCGTAGGGTAGACAATATTGAGAAATTGATCAAGCTGGTTATAGATGAAGATATTGCTCATTCCGAGGAGACGTAAAAAAGCGAGTGTCGTAATCAACCCCGGCGCTTCGAACAACAACAAAAACATAAAATAAAATGTCAGTCAATAGAGGGGATCTATAGAGCTGTACACTAAAGCACAAAACGTGTAGCTATTAAGTAACTATAGTTATACGTGTGTAGGCAGCGGTTCTTTGTGGAGGCGGAACGTTTTTCAAGAAATTTGCATAGCTAGGCCACGACCGACTGCGGAAAAACGAACGGAACCGTAATCTAGTCTGCTCGGCGTACAATAGGTTACATTTATAAGTTTCGCCGTGACGAAGGTAGGGCCAGCTACGATACACAACCTCGACACGTGTTGTACGCAGGTTTCGGGTTCTAACATAAATACAACGGATTATATAGGTAAGTATTCCTCTATCCAACAGGAACCCCTTTTTGTTTTACCTAACTTTGTTTCGATTTTGAAACAAACAATAATTAGTTATATCTACGGTATTTTCATGTCCAACTTTAAATACGTGCGATGTACCATATTTTCAATGTTCTTGGGATTATGAATTCACTGTCATATAATCTGCCCCAAAACTGTGTAGGTAAACTTGTATATTTAAGAATGGGTCTCTTTTTTAATTAATCTTTATTTTCCACGCTAGCCGACAAAAACCGAGGACCGCTTTGAACTGAGTAGATCCGGCTGAGCTCGGTCTCGCTCGTCCACTCCTGACAACACTAAAATAAAACTACATGGTTATGCACATAATCCATTAAACACTAGTTTAACTACGCCAGACGCAAAATATTCCGATTTTTTAAATCATCTTTGCTTAGCTTGAACTTGTTGTGTAAGTTCGTTGTTTGTCAATATGCAAATTAACTTTTGAGTTCATATACTACGTAGGTATAGATTGTATGTAATTCCTTGTCCCGTGTTAAGAAAACGTATTACATTTCACAATAGATACTTGTATATACTATATACGTATATTGCTATGTTGATCGGCTTGAAAAATTTGCATGATTGAGTGACAGGCACCGAAAGTTATCGCTTACCTACAGCGACAGCCTTTCCCCTCAGCCGAATTTTACGACATGTTCCATTATGATAAGCGCCCGATATCATACATTCTAATTTTGATTACTCACAGCTTCGTACGTTTAACAGGACTATATTATCTACTCATTCAATTGTTTCAATGCAATATACTTGTACTTATTATTAATTTAGGTTCTACATCTAAAAATAAACATAATCATTAATCAGAATTCACCAGTCTTACTAGCTTGGCTGTCGGGGCGATCGTTTATCACAAAACTCTTAATTATTAGAGATTAAGTTTGCTTAATTTATCGAAGTAGGTACGAACTAATTAAAAGTAGACTAATATCCGCGTAAAATATCAAACAAAACTACGACTTTATGAACGTAATTACTTTGATTATCAGACGTAAAATATAAGTATGCCAACACCATTCCCAATGCTCTTATATACTCACGTACAAACTGTTTTTCTATTCGTGAGTAATCGTAAATAGATTGCTGAGTGGAGCACTTTTATATGAATTTACGTAACGGATATTTAACGAGATACTAATGAGCTGAAGTGATCCAGACCCTAAATGTAAATAAACATAATGTTAGGAAAAGCATAAAAGTGCCAACGTGATTTTATTGCTGATATTTGATCGTAACAACTTACTTCACTAAATGAATTTTAGTACATATATTTTTCCTCAGCGATTCCATTACGAAAGCGGGGTTATACCCTTCGTAATGTCAGTTATGATACATGCAGTATTCAACATTTGGTTTTATTTATTTGATTAAATTTCATGTTCCTTAAGTTAATTACTATTTCCAAAATCTTTTCCATATTTCGAAGTACAAAAGGAACATTTTATTTCATTTTTTATAAAAACACAAATCTTTAGAAATAGCGAACGTGTAGTAAGAAAACTACTATACAGGGTGTAAGGGACAGCCCTCCGCAGACTTATGGCGTGAATTCAGTATATCATACTAAGATGACTGGTACATTAAATTATTTCAGGAACGTTATGGGAATCCACGCGAACGACAGCGCACGTAGAGTATTTCAAAATCAATTGCTGTTTTTTTTATGTTAGCTGTTTTATTTACATAAATTGAGTGCTGCGTACAGATAGTGTAATTTTATAACAAAAAAACGACAAAAAAAATTAAAAATTTCCTGTGATATTTTCCGATGGAATAGGATTCAAAATAAGGAGCTGAATGCACCCTGTAAGTTTGCGGAGGGCTGTTCTTTACACCCTGTATGAAAATACTATACCTTTAAATAAAGAAATAAAGTGTTCCATCTTGTCAGTTGTCACAGAGCTCACCTTGTAATTTTGCGGCGGAAACTCCGTCTATAATAAATATTTCCCCCACCCATGTCTTTCTGATGCGTCTGATTCTACGAATAACTTTCCTATTATTAAAGTTTAATGCCACAGGCATAAAAGCGTCATTCGACGACATACTACGCGTATGATGCATGTGCAGTGACGTCAGAACGACCGTAAAACTTGTGAGGCCATGAAAAATTATTAACCGATACCTACACCATTACACAACTAAATATATGAGTGAGTATGTATGAACTAATATTTAAAAAACCTGACCAACTAAACGTTTTTAATCATAATTCCGAATTATGATTAAAAACGTTTAGTTGGTCAGGTTTTTTCAATAGTAACATACATAATGAATGTATGAACATACATAGCACCACGTGCTTTTCCCATGAGAAACATACTATTTTCGCTTCTTCTACATTCATGCATATTTCATAAAAGAACGGCGCTTGCAAATATGGCGCACCTCACCTTTTACCTCACTTTGAAAGGTCATCAATATTACGTTCTCATTGCTTACTTGCAGTGATTATGTTGTTACATTTTCATTAATATTAATGGGTGTCGCTGATGGGAAGCTATTACTAAGTCTACACCGTCTGTCTGTCTCAAACAGTGTCTGTGTCTGTCTCTGTTTGTCTTTATCGGTCAGTTTACCGCTATAGGTATTCAGTTGAAGTTTTCACGGAATACGTATAACTATGTTCTCTTTCATCACAGTCATGTTGTGTATGTTCATGTATGTTCACAAATCTATAATAGATTTAGTGTGTAAAAAACTGACTGTCTGACTCGGACTTGGCCGGTTTTTCTTTACACTTCTCGAATTTGAGTAGAAATGCAATAACTGAATGTAAAATATATTTAGATATGCTGCGCTTTACGTACTTTAATGTCTGTTGAACGTGCATCTGGAACGAGGACAGTCACAAAAGCTTCACAGCAGTTCGTTGTTCAGTAGTCCTCGTCGGTAATGTTCACTCCGAAGTAAAGGTATCCATCAACATTGAATGCATTCGAGTTAATAAACCAAAATGAAAAAGAAAGTTGAAAAGTTGAGCGTTAAGCCGGGATAACGCTAAACAGAAGAATGATGTAAATTAAGTCCCCATTGTTTTTTTTATTTCTATGTTACGAGTATTTTTCTTGACACTAAATTATCCCCGTTGTGAAATAACATTTCAACGACGACAGCAAACCAAAATGTTTTGCACGAAAGCCTCTTTTACTCATTTAATATTAGGATGTCAAACCCTACATATGAGTACAATCTTATGTTATGTATCCATTAAATTTGTAGTCACATTAACTATCATACATGTTGTATGTTAAAAGAGGTGATTTGGCCTATTTAACATTGCTCGGATTATGTTAGTTTACATTTAGAATAAGATCTTTTTGTTAGTTTGTATTGAACTTTCTGTTAATAAAGACCTTTAAAAATCAAAATCAATCATTAGGATGGTTTTTATTATGTCAACAACCTTAAATGGAAAATATTATGAATATGTGAATGATTATGGTTCCCAAAATAACTTGTTTAATATATTTTATTCTGTTAAACGCAGAAGAAATTTGTATTCTTAAGTTATTATAAGTACCTAAATACTAGTAAATACTTCTCGTAAAAACTGTCACTTCTTTTTCATCAATTTTTGTCGATAGTAACTTATTCAGAAAGACGTCCAAGTTGACTCGCCCTCTCCATCACGTTACACTAGCTTAACCGAAATAATAAGTCACATAACTTTAGTCATTTCATACTTTCAAAACTTAATATAAATGAATGCCCGTATTATTGATATATTGAGTACCTACTTTATGAATAGTAATACCTATATGTAACATAATAATAGAATAGAATCTTTATTTCGGACACAAATATCCATATACTGTTAGTAACATACACAAAATAACTTATTGCCTAGTATTAGTAAAAATCAACCTCCGCACCAACTGCTGTACAATCAAAGAGCCGAAGCTCTCGGCTACAGTTTTCAGGATCCTGTTATGACTACCCCTCACTCTCCTCAGTAGCGACGCAGTTTTTTGCGTATAATTGCATAAAAGCCGTCGGTAAATGCTCATTATCTTATACCATATAAAATACACAAAACACACGCATACACAACATTAAACTGAGTTAGGAACGGACTCCACGTCTACACTATGTAGTCGCAGTCGTAGCAAACGTAGCGGTCCGTGTTCGTAGCGCCCGCTCGTAGCAGTCGTAGCGGTCGTAGCAAGCGCGGCGTAGAGGATCCGTAGAACATGACGTAATTATTGAAATAAATTATTTACGCAGTTTTTCATACTTAGCAACCCAATTTTAACGTTTGTTTAGTATAATAGTAATATTTATGGAAATATTTAATAGGTGTTATTTTTCAATATTTAGAATATTTTATAAAAACATAACTAACTCTTTGCTGTCGCCCAGTGGGGTAAGAAATGTCTGATATAATAAAAAATCCACCTCTCGAAGGAGTGTTATCCAAACTTAGACCAGACCTACCTGGTGTAGGTAATTAAAGTGGTGTATACAGCCTTGCTGAGTAAGCATTGCCGACACGGGTCGCAATTTCCTCCGTCCAAGTTGTGTAGGTAGTCAGGTGGCGGGCTCAATATCTACTCACAATCACTTCAGGTTAAAGTTGCATGATCACAATGCAGAGCAAATAAACCGGAGCAACTGGCGCGTTCCTCGCTGCTCCTACAATATTGACTTTTGGAACGCTTCGTTCTAAAGTAAACACAAACGCTGGCATCTCGTTTCAATGCAGGCGGGTGCTAATTTAATATCTAATATCAGCTTTAATACGGACGACTTTTATTCGCCTGTTTACGTCATGCATAGTTTATACATGTGCGGAGTGAACCCACGGGGGACGCGCCGCTACCACGCTGTGCTCGTACTATATTTTAGTGTGAGTAACAATTTCAGCCGCAAAATTTCGCCTTTCTGACTTTATAGCTCTAAAGGTGTGCGGTTAGGAAATGGATATAAATACTTGGTTTTATTTCCAATTTTGTTTTCATCATAAAATAGACTTACTACATCTCTATATAATGTGCAGACTACATCTATTACTTTTACGGAAAATGTAGCTACCGAGAATAATATCATAACACAAACTTGCTTGGTCAGCGTACGTAGCAGCGATGAAAATTTATAACAGCCATGTCAGATTTATGAACAAAAGCTTTTGTTACTTAAGATTGACTTGGTTGGTCAACATTTTTACTCGGTCTATTGTGACTAATATCCTATCATTCGCAGCAATTTGTGCACGTTTTGTAAATTAAGCGTCTGGGTTTATAAAACAATACAGTATAAACAAAGTATTTTGCAGATAAATAAATGGAACAGAGTAATAAGAAAGTAAATATGAAATAAATATATCTGAAACGATTAAATAACAGACGAAAGGTCGATATGCTTGGTATTTAGAGTTCCTCATATTTCGTATCCCGCCTGACATCGGCCGGCACAATGCGACATTCTCCGGTACATATTTTACGTGCTCTAGAATTTCTTCTAAGACGTGCAAACTCGTAATGTTTCTTTCACCGAAGAACACGTGATAAATATTCTGTATGTGTTGGTTTCTGGCAAAACAGCCACTTCCTAGACAAGAGTGTGCACGATCTAGAAATCTAATCAGAATACTCCTACAGTATGCAGGTAATGGTTCGGAATGGAGGCAGAAAAGTTCAACAAAGATTTTGTACTACATGTAATATTAAAGAAAATGTTTTCACAGCCTCGGATCCTCGAAAATGTACAATATATTGCCACTTTCAGCCGGACTTTAGAAGCTTAGTCCTGAAACATTGATGACCCTTAGGCCTGTTGGAGTTTTACAAACTTGAGAAGCAGATTGTCAAATAACAGCGATTAGCCGTAACACCCAAACTTAATATCCAGTAGTTAAAGAGGTGCTTAGAGTCTACAATTCACTTCGGTTTGTGTAAACTTCACAATAAAAAATCAGATGAAGATAAATGTGATGGAAGCCTATCTCAGTTCAAAAGCTCTTCATCGAGAATGGTTGCTTTCAGCTAAATGAACATAGAATATTAGACTTGAAAGCTTAAATAAATTCGACTAACTGAGTTGTTGAAATCATTAGTGCAATGGTAAAAAGTTTGCAAACGAAATGGGATCTTTGACCCATGACCTTTGCGAGGAACGTCCCCGACAGGCATTGCTACGAAGCTACGATGCTACGTTGCGCTACGGCTCGCCCCGCTACGTCACGCTACGCTGCTTCAATTAAACTTTAATTTCCTCCTGTTAGAAATGTAAGAAATGATTTAAGATTGTCCACTTGTAATTGATTACGGTTACAAGCTACAGAAGTAATTGCTAACACTTGTAATAGAATGTTTTTGTTCCAGGAATTAATAACTACATTATACATTGGGTTCCTCGGGCTGATATTCGCCTCGTTTTTGGTGTACTTAGCTGAGAAAGACGTCGCGGACACAAAGTTCAAAAATTTCGCCGAAGCTTTGTGGTGGGGTGTAGTAAGTGTTTTCTTTTATTCGCTCATCAAAAGAACTACCAATTTTTTTTTTAATTACCTAATATTATTTTAAAAACCATTGGTGTTTTTTCATGCTTTTTTTTTCTGTTTAACGAAAAAGTTCAGTTTTGTATTATCATGATTATCTGTGTGGGTTTTGATACAATCATAGACGAAAATGTTATATCGTATGCGTCAAGATGTTGTCACGTTGTAGATCACGCTGTGCACGGTGGGGTACGGCGACATGGTGCCGCAGACCTGGCAGGGGAAGTTCATCGCGTCCTTCTGCGCACTGCTGGGGATCTCCTTCTTCGCACTGCCCGCCGTGAGAACCACTCACACTATCTAATCCATTCATTCAATTATAATAATTGCTATTTGATACTAAAGCAAATTTTCCTCAGTATTAATTCGATTTCTTGTACATAAAATATAGAAGTGTCACTATCATATCAGCAATTGTGTAGAAAATCGTTGGATGTAATCAATATAGATATATGTTATGAACAGGGAATACTGGGCTCTGGTTTTGCGCTCAAAGTTCAGCAGCAACAACGTCAGAAGCACATGATCCGCCGCCGGCAGCCGGCGGCCACGCTCATCCAGGCACTGTGGCGCTGCTACGCCGCCGACGAGCACTCCATGAGTATAGCCACTTGGAAAATACACCAAGTGCCACTTCCCAGTCCACAAGCTAGGTAATTGTCTGCCCGTGGTCAACTTTAATAGCTTTCCCAAGCAGCAACTCAAACGCGTTTCTACGAAGTTAATTACTTTCGCTTTTCCTTATCATTAATAAACTTCACAATCACAAGTTTTCATCGATATTTAAGTGTAAGTGCCGACGTTAACGGTAAAAAATCAAATAAATTCCGACATTCAAGTGCACGCTCACACTTTCCATAAAACGTTCTGGAGGAAAACTTAACAGCAAGCAGTGACGAGTGTATGTATATTTGACAGCCGAGTGATGAGTGCGTCGTTCAAGAACAATGCATCCTTTGTGTCGCGGCTGCCGACGATCCGTCGCCACAAGAGCACCTCCCTGCACTCCCCAGCGCCGCACTCCAAGCCCGCGCACAGATACGATGTCAATGCCAGCGCTGAAAATCTTGGTAAGATTATTTGTGGCATATTTATTATTTTCATTCTGGTTCCTAAACTTTGACTTCGTCTTATATACTTAACTACATTTTAAGCAATAATGATGACTCCAAATCTTACAAAATAATTTAAAATTATCTTTTACTATTCTATCTAGGTACATCTAAACATACATGATATAATTGCGATTAACAGACCTTTTATTCACTTCATTTATGAACAACACGGGAAACCCTTACTAGGCACCGGACGATCTCACTCATTTCATTAGAATAAACACACAGCATGGATGATGATCATAAGAATATAAGTTAATCACTAACATAAATGATAACTATTAATGCAGACGATATTCAGATAAACAAGATTATAATTTAGCAACAAGAATCCAATTGGCTGTAACTATGAAACAATAAACAACACGAAAGAAAACAAAAGAAGAGGAAATTCGAACAACAAAAGACAACGCATCGGCTAATAAATAAAGCGAGGAGATCGCTAAATAAGACAAGTTTGGAATAAAAATCAATTGAATACATAGTAAAATGTTCGCCGCCACATCCATCATGTACATACTACAAGCCATTAACGTGGTGCACTCGAATCGCAACTTTTTTCAATTGCTAACACAACAAAAAGGACAAATATTCATCAACACTTTAGATTGACGAGCCGTTTTAATTAGCGCAGTGATGTGCAGTGTGTGTGACATGTGAAGAGTTTCGTGGAATGGAGTGTGATGTCATTTATTGCCCTGTTCCGTAGATAATCATACGTCGGGAGGGGACCGTGCGTGTTGTCTACTACATTGTTGGAAAAGCTGCTTTAAAGGTTCTGTTATAAATATTTTAGACGGCACTATGGCATGACAATATTACAGTCGATAAACTTCCGCTGCGTTTCTTGTTGATTCTTATTAGTAAATACTTTCCAGAATATGTGAATACACGAAAAGCGAACATGTTGACGTAGCTTTCAGCCCGGACTAAATGTCAACCTTCCGGCGACAATGGCTACGTCTCTTAGCTCCAGACACGATTGCTGACATCCTACCTTCTACTTCTTTCTATTATTTTTCACTTTTTTTGGAATCAGAATGCACCCGCGTAGATTAAAATATCGCTTCGAAAACTTTACAGTACTTACTTGTACTTGTATCGCAATCAGAAGCTTTATATACCTACATTTGACGGAGTGGCTTCTAAATAACAATTGCTTCCGCGTATTTTAACTGCTAAAGTTAGAGAGATGAAAACATGAAATGTTAATTTCGTTAATTTCTACCGACTGCAAGACTTGCGTTCATTTAGCATCATAGATCGCGGTTCACACAATGAATTTCCAGATTATACAAGCGACCTCATGTTACTGGAATGGCTTCCTTAAGAGCTTGTAATTTTAAGTTCGGTTACGTATCTTAAATAAATAATAACTAAGTATTTACACTGCTTTGCATTTTTTATTATGCATGCCAGATAGTTCATAGGAATCCTGTAAAATATTTATAGGTATTTTATCATCACAATATTTTAAGTACCTGTGGGTGATGATTGGTGAGACTTTCTTAATAGGATTCAAAATGTGAAATATCTTTTCATATCAGAATAACAACTGTAGGCATGTTGCAGACTTCTTTGTGTCGACATCCGCCTTCACTTGTCATGATTTCAAATATTTCTCTTCATGATTTTTTTCTTTTAAGATAGATTATGATATTCTTCTGGGCACTAAATATGACCCAGATTTACTTAGATGTTAGGGGAAAAGTGTGAAAAATATTAAGTTTTATTTGGATTTTATGTACAAACAAACTTATGATGTTACAAATAACGATGATGTCTTTTGCGATAATATTGATCAAATTAGAGTTGATCTTTAATATATCCACGCACATAACTATATAAGAAAGTTATTTTTAGGCTTCCGAACCTCAAAATGAAAAAACGGAACCCTTATAGGATCACTTCATTGTCCGTCTGTCTGTCAGTCTGTCAAGACCTGTATTCTCAGGAACGCGTGGAGGTCATCATTCTCCGGCCCACGTGGAGGTATCAAGTTGAAATTAATATGAAATACGTAATTCTACGGTCCCTTAGAGCTCTTAAAAAATCAAGCTTCTACGTCAACGGAATAATAAAATACAGCCATTTATGCGACATAATATTTTCATAGTCCCGTAGATCTCATGCCCCCGCAGAATCATGAAATTTGGCACGAAGCAGTCTCACAGCACAAGTAAAGGAAAAAGTCCGAAAATTGTTAATTTGCAGTTTTTTTTTTTGCGGTTATAAACTTAATGACCGTGACGTATATGGATGTATGAGAGAACATGTTTTTCACCTGCAATGTTAAATTTGCTTTTAGGATAAATTCATCCCAATTACGGAACCCTTCATTGTGCGTGGCCCGACACCCATTTGACCGGTTTTTTTTATTACTTACCTACATTAGCCTTTCCACCATAATTACCTACTATACATAATAATTGTTATTGTGTCTTTTGGGAACTCAGTTCATCGGCAACCGTACTTGTCAATATTATAAATAGGTAGGTACAGTACTCTTTACTGGATTCAATTCAAGTTAATCTTGGGGGAATTTACAACCGCATTCTGTTAGTAACGAAACGTGGATAAAATTACTTAGCTTCCGACTGCGGGATCTAAAGCCAATTCTAATGTCTTGAAAAGTTTTATCGTAGCAGCGTCTGTGAATCCTGAATAAATTGAAATATCTTAGTGACATTTTGTATTATATTTCTATTACTTAGAATATAGTTTCGGTCTTTTTAAGTAGGTTTAATAAAAACACACTCTCATTCGAAGGACACTTAAGACATGAGCGGTGTCAACAACTAAAAGATTCTGACGAGTTTGTGTTACTTGTGAAGTTAATTCGTAATAAAACTTAGATAACCAACCCCTAGTGGCCATTCGGTGATCACAAAAACATGAAGCGCCTTTAGTCAAATCAAATCAAATCAAATCAAATCAAAATATTTTATTTCACATAAACCTACATGGGCACTTATGAAACGTCAGAATCTAGGTGCACGGTTCCAATTGGTCGTTTCCTATGGAGAAGAGCCGGCAAGAAACTCCACGGTTACTCTTTTAAAAATAAATGGGTTTTACAATGCTTTAAAAAATGTACAGTTTGAATAGGTATGCGAGGACAGCGTAGGCCTGTCAACAAGATACTTAAAAAAAATAGAAAATAGTCTGCAAATCGACAGTCTGTTGTGCCTACAACGTTCTCACATTCACAAAATATAAAGGAATCTATATAAAGGTCGAATAAAATAATAAAAACCAATTTAACCCAAATGGTTGTCACTACAACTTTAACCAATCCGAATGAGAACCCTACTTTAAAATGAAATTTGAATTGTAGGCATATAATGTCAAATAATGAAACTACATGTCAAGTAGTACCTAAATAAAAAAGTAAAATAAAATACATATCGTAATTTGGGAGCAGTTAATAGACATTTACATAATTATGCCGTTAATGAGGTACCAGGGAGGCCACATGTGCAGAAGGAATTATTGCCAAACTTCCTTGTCATCAACGTAGTCTTTAATCTTGTAATATGCTTTTTTGATAAGGACACGTTTTATGTGGGTTTTGAACTTTCCATCGTTAAGTTCTGTAACCGACTTTGGCAACTTGTTATAAAAGCGAATACTGTTTATAAGGAATGACTTGCTAGTTTTAGTTAATCTAAATTTAGGTATCACAATTTCATGTTTACTACGTGTATTTATATTATGGAAATCACTTCTAATTTTGAAAAGTCCTAAGTTTTTGCGAACATACAAAATACTTTCTAAGATATAAAGAGAAGGCAGAGTTAGTACATCAACTTCTTTGAATTTGTTTCTAAGGGACTCACGAGGACCCATTCTATAGATCGCGTAGTGTAAGTAAACAACTTTTGCTGTCATAAAAACAGTCAGTTTCTGTATTTCCATTCCCCCTACACATTCCCGCACGTTTTGTTTGTTGAACTTTTATATAGAAGAGACTTTGTAGCACTTATTTATTTATCAAGGTTCAAGCCCGTGTCACAGAACGGATAAACAGTTCTCTTTACTACTAAGCAAGTCCATTGAAATCTATGAAAAACAAAAATAGGTACAACTCGCTACTACAGGTAGCAAACGGTAGCTGCTAAAAGGAAGTGACCTGCAGTGCTATTCTGTAACCATCTCACCGTGAAATCTTAGGTGAAGCGAGCTGTCAGTCCACCCAATGCTAGGAATTGACACTATTAGCAGCTCACTTCACGCTCACTTCACTTATGTTTTCACGGTGAGATTTTAACAGAATAGACCGGCTGCTCATATCCGTCAATCACAACTCCAGGTCCGTACAGTAATGATAATGTGTAATTTGCAATATTGCTGTAAGTAGGTATATTATTAAGGTAAAATGAGCTACATTCATAAAGCGTTTGCATATTAGTCAGAAAGAGACGAAGAACGGATCAATAGTTTGCCCGAGACATTAAATAGCAACCGCTGCATTGACCTCATTATTTAGGTGTTTCTTTGATGCAGCTTTAACAATTATGCAAATTATTAAATAACCCTCCTTTTTTGGCTACGCCGCAGTCGGTTATAAAGAACAACACTTAAAATAAATTATTAATGTGAACACTTCTACATTTGTTACATCCGTTAATTGAATCCTAAATATAAAACCTCTTATGTCACTCACTGTATCGTTATACGGTTGCTCAGTACTAATGACAAGCCTCCTCTTCAAACAAGGTATAAAAGGATTCCCCATCCGAGACGTTTCCCATAACCCTGTAATATAAAACAAGATGAAAGACGAATCCTACTTAGCATAAGCTATACGGTGCGGAAAATTTCATTTAAAAGATATTAGGTATTATTATTTAAGACAATTTTGCATTCGTTGACATTTCAAAAAGAAGAAATAGGATAATGCAAAACAGAACGTTATAATTTTCTAAAAATGTATGTTTTATCATAATTAACCTAAATAGGGGAATTATAATGTTCTAGCTAGAAAGAGTCAGTTTTATACCTACTACATTTCTAAATCTGCTATAAATATTCATAAGGTTTAGTACTTATGGTCGGGGGGCGCAGAGGGTTTTTCAGCAAGCATCTAGTCAGCTTAAAAACTTGATAGCTATGAAGGTGGGGTAAAAGGACGCCGAAAATGTATTGACTAGATTTCGATTCCTAGCTAGGAAAATACCTCTTCGTCAGATTTATCTATTTAAGTCGTTTTGCGTCAGGCCCCGTACGACGAGATGAAAATCAACGGCGCTGAACAACACGTTATTCTTTGTCCTTTTTTAAAATCCCTATTCCTATGCTTACATAGTCCTATCTGAAGCTTTTCAATTACATTTTCGGCGTTCTTTCACCACGCCCGACCTAGTCACCTATCAAGTGACCCTAATGAAGAATCCTCTTCCTAAGAACCAAATACAAAAAATAAAGAAATTATAGATAGCTATTTTTATAGTTGTATTGTGCCAGTTGTAAACCTAAAGACACGTGCCCTAAGTATACTAAACCCTTCCGACGCGACGCCAACATAATAAGTTCAAATAGACATATGTTTATACAATATTGTAGGTATAAAGTATGAAATAAACCGTTCAATATCGTCCCAACAGACACATTTACATTATAAAAAAACGCAGCTGGCAGGCAGGTAGGCAGGTAGAGGGCGTAGATACGCAGTAATTACAATCAATCACTTGGTGTCTTATAAATATTACATGAGTTATGGTAATTACAAGAATATGTTCGGGGATCATCGGCACGGGGCTGCGGGGGTAGGCCGCGCAGGCAGCTAGGCGAGGTAGATGAGTGTGGGTGCAGTGTTGAAGTGAGCGTGTGTGTGGGTCAGCAGGCGCGTCGGCGGGCCGGCCTGCGCGCGCGCATCCCGCACCCGCGTCGCACAGCGAGGACTCGGTCGCAGAGACACCGCTCTCGAAGAAAAACTCAGATGGTAAGAAGTGGAAAATCAACAAATATCTACAAATAGCTGTATTTCGTATTAGACAAGACTGTTTGTCTGTTGAGATGCTCTTCCTGTCGCTTTTGAGTAGATAAACATTTCTTCACTAGGTGTATGTACATACGTAGTGTATGTGGGTTGATGAGATTGTGTTCATTAGAAACATATTCACTACTTTCCGACACCTAGATTATTGAGTAATGTATCACTAAAGTTTCCACTTAGATCTGTTATTCTGTTCAGTATTTTCATCTCACGAAGCAACGCGCGCTTTACTTGTGTTAACCAAGTGTACAAACACGCTGGGAATGAGTGCGTGATGAAAAGTTGCGTGAGCACACATCACACACACACACTTCCAACTTCAGCGGGAGCTCCTGCGCGTACACACACACAGTTTGTACACTTGGTAACCATAAGAAAGCGCGCGTAGCTTCGTGAGATAAAAAATACTATACAAAAATGTAAACTAACTAAATCGCTATTGACACGCGCTTTATATACATACTGTATATCTAGACATCTTCACCACTGGAAACTATGTATTGGTACCTATATAAAAAGTAATGTCAACTCTATCGGATGCACCTGTTCCAGTTAGATTATAAGTACAAAAGTAGTAGTTCTGTAGCTCATTGCATTAAAACAACATTACGTAATTATTATGATTTAATTGGCAAACACTTTATTTATTCGATTTATTCCTGTAAAATGTTGAAACATTAATGTTACATAAGTTTGACTGTTGTTAAAACGTATATGTGTATTAATATGTAAACTTTAAATATTAGATATTAAAATATATATGTATATAGCATGGTTCGATGACCTTCCTAGGCACAATAACGCATGCTACAATATGGAAATGCAATGTGTGGACTGTGAACGTGAAAATTCAAAACCATTAATTTCCGTAATAACCAAACTATAATAATCTTATAAGAAAATCTTTAGTTTCCTCATTGTAATAAACAATAAATATTTCGTGTACGCGGCAAAGCCTTCAGTTGTTGATTACATTAACCCATTTCTGTTATAGTTGTACTTGGCATAGCCAAACAATAAAATATCCTTTTATCCGTATTACGTTAATCTCTACGGCTTTCGTGCCTACACAGCATATAAACCATGAAGAATCGACGGTAGCATGAGAAAAAAACGTTATCTTTCACATCCCTGCTCTTTGTAGTATGAAAAATCTGCGAAATAAGGATGATCGTATTTTCAAGCTTAATCTAACCTATTAACACTATTATTATTGTTAAGCAATGAACAAAGACGTGTGAAAATAGATAGCTTTTCTTAAAAATCTTCATTATCTATTTTATTGTAAGAGAAATTACCATCATCGTTTAGATTAATTTCGTATAATTTGTCGGAAAATTACTAACAAAACTTTTATTTCCTAAACAACGGACCTATTTTCAAAGAAAAACCTCACTCTGCAAGTTTCAAAAAACGAATTCTGGTGTAAGGAAAAATGAAAGGGTAAATATAAACGGGTAGAAATTGCGTAATATTTACATATGGCATACATATGGTACATTTATGTACATAACAAAGTTCGTGAACAGGCACTTTGCTGACAAACGCACTCCACATGTAGGGGGCGTATTGTACTCGCCATGATAATTTTCCGACGAAAATTCTGATTATGTATACGATAACAAGTACCTACAAAAAATAAAAATAAAGAGTGTAGGTACATTATATTCGATAAGAATTAATCTTATTTAATATTAGTGGTAGGTAAGCCATTTTCTTTCTGTGTATATTATTGAGCTGCTGAGCTCTTTGTGTTTGTTAAAATACTATGAAAGAGAAACTTACAATAATAGATATATAAATCCGGTTTATATTTATATACATGTGTATCTTTTACTTTTCTTCCCTCCCTTATTGTATTTGATTACGAAATCAGCTATCTAATTGCGTAACAGATTTTCGTAAATGATTCAGAAGAATCTGTTTCATTTTAAAACATTCATTGCGTTATTTACGTTGTTGAGCAGTTTTTTTTTTCGAACATATGAAGCAATGGATTAGCAATCTGTTTCAAAAGTATGGTCCATGTATCGCGTAATTTTGTTGGGATAAACTCGTGTTGTAGTCTCTAAACTATTTTTTCTCATAACTCTTTCACGAAGACTGAATTATTTGGGTACACGAGGTACCTACATATATTATATACATAGTTGGACGTGGGATAAGCTATGCTCAAGGGCTTTCGCTCTCGAGACAAGGGAAGAGTTCCTCGTTTTTCTTCAAAGCTAAATCCTTTCGACCGCTGCGAGTAACATTTTCGTGCAACGAGTATTTTCTAATCTATGTGTCATAACATTTCTATATCCAATATATTTTCTTCACCACGATACTCATTAATGTGTTTACATTCAAAAAGTTTGTTTGCTTCTGACTCTTACGAACAATTTGCCCTAGTTTAGGAACCAGAGCATATTTCTGTATAAACGCGGATACCTACGTACTATATTAGATCATAAATTACTTATTTATGTTTTATTTATTTATTTTGATACCAACTTGACGTCACATAGTGAAACGAACTTGAATCACATTGTTGTTGACCTGATTTTTACTCGTATTTATTGAGGTGCCCAAATAAATAAGCATATCCCAGCCTTCCTATCCTATAAATGTCATAAGAGAACACATCAGCAATAGGATCGGTATATTTTTACCACTATACGATAGATAGACTCTTGACAATTGGCCAAGATAATATCAGGGTGAAGATTGATTATAGTGTTTTATTTATTATTATAACTACTACTTTTTGGGCCAAGCTCTACTAGCCCCGTTAGTTTTCAATAATAACCACCTGTCAATACGTGGCATTGCTGACCAGTTGACAACTAATAAATAGATAATATATATGTAGGGTACACAAATAGTGTTACTTATCCATTAGATACAGTACATACAGCGCTGCGTAACTTCGGACCCAGTTTAGAGTGAAGTAGAGCGCACTACTAACGCACGCCGTGTTCTCCCGTTGAACACTTCATTTCTTTAGTGGTCATAGGAGGGAATGGCTTGCGAACGGCTTCGTTTTTATGACAGCTGATAACAAACTAAATGAGCTTGCTATTTAGTGTAGTCGTCGCCATTTGCCTTCATTAATTCATATACTTACAGGCTACAGTAATGACAAACTTATGTATTTTATATTACCCACTCAGATTCCCAAAATTATACAGTAAAATATCGTACTATGAACGGGGCCTCATAGTTTGCGCACAATGATACAAAAGAATTCCACCTTATTTTTAAGAATTTATATTATGCTTCAAACTGTTAAGTTGAATATCTTTTACGAATTTGTCTAAATCTCGAGAATTTGGGCTATGTTACTGTGTAATAAAACAACGTACAGCCTAAGTAATTAACTATAAGTAATGAAATTAATTATAAGTACCAAATGTTATTTTCTGAGAAAGAATTTATGTGTCTGTGTTGTTTTATGACATTTGACCGTTATTGTTTGACCGGAGCTCCATTGTTATGTGGTACCGCCGGTTGCTATTAAGGTCCAGAGCATAAAACAATATTTAGGCCCGATTGTACGACGCCGAGGGGCGGGTCAACTCTGGCTCTATTACAAATTATATAGAATTTGTTGGACTTCGGGTCAAAATTGTATAAGAACCGGGCTGAAACCGCCATTCCTGAGTCCTGAGTTCCGCCAGTCCTGTTAGTAGATTTGTAATTTTTTGTAAATCGAACTAATGAAATCATTAAGGCACGTACATTCAACATGAACGTAGTCAATTAAAATTAAACTTTGTGCTACAATCCAAGTGTTAACTCTAAAGCCCAAACTGTAAACCGCATTGCGATCGACTGGGTCGCTAGTACATATGTGTTGGTATACATCGTGTGGTCAATTATGCGGTTCACCAATTTACTACTCTGTGATGTCGTGAGGAATATAGCGTTGCTACTCAATTAATTGGATACCCATTTCCCTGTTGTAATTAGGGATTGCCTTTTGATGTTATATATAATGAAAACAAGAACATCTTAATTGCCATTTTGAGCTAATGAAATAAAATATCTATAACCATACATAACCAATCATTCTAATTAGCCAAACAGCTGCCACATCCTTATCAAAAAGTGTATTTAATGAAAAGGTCATGTCTAAATAAGCTTTAACATTAAAATTTCGCCGTAAACACATACTCGCTTCGAATGGCAGTCACAACTGTAAGTATCGACACATTTATAAAACTGAGCTTTTTGTGCAGACGAGGACGAGGAGCCGCGTTGCGTGACGTTGACGCCGCGCCACAAAGCTGCCATACGATTTATAAGAAAGGTACGTAACATTCTGCTGAAATTTCAATATCTATATAATAGCTATAGAGAATATTAAATGACCGACGACACCTTAGTAAATACATAGTATATTCAAAATGTTAATTATAGTAATACTAGCAGCGTGTTGTCATGAAATAACAGAAAGTTTATGATCACGAATACCTACGTTCGCAAATTAACATAGAGACAAACAAAATGTGAACTATTTTTAATAAAATTTTAGTTCAAGGTCCATGATTTCTGGCGCTGCAGAAATAACTACACATAGCTCTCAACAATCTAAAATTATTGTTATGTTAAAAACAAAAAGCGATATTTTTCGCAGACTTTTCCTCTTTTGACGTCTCGTCTGTAAGAGACTAATGGCATCTATTATAAATTCATGGCCAATTTGAAACTCTCAATTCAGTCCGACAAAGTTTGTAAACATTTTCAATCACACAGGGCACATTATAGAGTAGTGTGATGATCATAATATATTATAATATAATGCTCTTAATTACACTGAAAATGTATGTGATTAAAAAGTCATCATAGGAAGTAGATACATTAAATTTGGTACAGTTTGACTACTGCAGATAAAGAACTAATAACTGTAGGTAAAAACAAGTTTAAAAAAAAAAAAAAAAAAAAAAAACAATTAAGAAAGATGTTTCTCATTATACACCAAGCACCAATCTAACCAAATTCACATGAAGAAGTGGGTACCACAGAATATCGAATTTAAAACTGGATTAAGTAGTTCATCAGCGTCACTTTTGTTTTGGTACCTGAATAACGAGCTTTTAATGGCGACATCTTGTATTTAATTTGATCACTCAAGATAGCGTAAAAGTTTAATTTAAATCTGAGAATAAACCCGGACTTTGTGTTAGCAGTTAGTGAAAGATTTGCGATAAATATCAATTCGTAACTTACTGACTTGTTAAATTCTAACAGATGAAGTATTTTGTGGCCCGACGTAAGTTTAAAGAAGCGCTAAAGCCTTACGACGTCAAGGACGTAATCGAACAGTATTCCGCGGGACACGTGGACCTGCTGGGCCGGGTGAAAAACGTCCAGACTAGGTACTGCAGCCACCAGCCAACCATCCACACCATGCACTACCATTTACTTTCTACATACCTACCTACTGTACTTTTCGTCTGGACTGTGTACCGACTGTGTCTTGTAATCTTCGTAGTCAAAGTTGGCATTGAACCTAATACCTTTATACTACCTCCGTAGTTAGTGTGTGCAACGCTGTACATAATGCATAACTACAGTACATTACCTGGCTGCCTCGAAATCGCTAAAATCTTTTTTCTTACCACTTCAAAGAACACGTATTTCCAGTGTATGTTATTCGTTTGAGTGATAATAACATTTTCTTACAGAATTATTTAAGCTCATGAAAGTCTTTGGTGCCAGTTTCATTTTGATTTATTCCAGATGAGGTATTTTTAAACAATATAAATTCCAACATAAGGTTTTTAACTATAGTCGGTTTCGTAATTAATTTTAAAACATTTACAAATGTTATTTGAATGTACAGAATAATCATTTTCGACCCCCATTGAAAATGGTTAGTGGTATAGTATAAGTCTGGCCACATACAGATGGAATTCCATTTCGAGATATCGATTCGAGATTCCGTATTATATGTAACCATATGATTATGAACATCGTTAGTTTATAATCTATAAAGCAAAAATAAAATTGTGAACTGCAACAAACCATTTATAATTAAACGCATTATTTTTGGATAGTTTATAATCTATCCATGGCAAACTGACAAATTGTGAACTGGTATCAAACTAGCATGCGACGAACGCACCTAGCGCTAATACTACATAGCCAAGTAACTGCGACCAACTTGAAAGAAGCGCTCGCCGGGCGCTGCCATGGCACCGCTCGCATCGCTCACTCGGTTCGCCCGCGGTGGGTCACAGTTCTTTTTTTTTTTTTTGTTCCGGTTGGAAAATCCTCATGGATGTCCCCTGGGGTGGGCGGAGCGGTCTGTCAGACACTTACTGACTAAAAACCACCCCGGTGTTCCATCTCACACCTACGCCGGGGGTCGGGAACTACGAATCTTCCGCAACCCCCGTCTGGTGCCGGCCTGTTCCTCGGGTCAGGGGGGGAGTGAGGTGTTTAACTCCCCCCGGACCGTCTAAGAGGGACGCGCGTGGAACACTACGCGCCACCACCTGGGGTCCTGATGTGTGGGGGGCAACGGACGTCCCCGAGTTCGCCACCAGGACCTCGCGAAGCTGAGACTGATGCAGCTCGATATGTCGCTGCATCGGTCGCCCGCCCCGCGCCATCGCTTCCTCGCTCCACCGATACGATGACGCGACTACTTTCGCCTCCAGGTCCCAGGGCGGGGATCCAGTGCCCAAGCCCCCTCGTAGGAGATCGTGCGATACCCCCTGACGACTCTGACCGCCATCGCTCTCTGCGGCTTGCGCAGGACTGCGTCACTGCGATACTACCGGCCGTCAGGTCAGCCGCCCAGATGTGGGTCACAGTCCTAATCTAACCCATTTGGTCGGGGTGCCCTGACTGAGTTACTGCAACCAATTCGACTACTGCTAAGATTTACCAATCAGGGACGGTTCACAATAATTTTACGGGTGATAAAATTGGACAGATTATGAATCCTGTCGATAAGTGTATTTTCGTTCACAATTTCACGATTTGACATTGATAGATTATAAAGTACCTACCGAAAATAAATGTGTTATATTGTAACAGTTCAAAAAAAATCTCTAGATAGATTATAAACTACCGGTGCTCACAATCTTACGATGACATACATGACACACATACGTTTATGTCGGGTCTATACAACTAGTCTCAGTTGAAAGACGCTAGGCACTGAGTCCAGACGATCTGGCAGCGAATATGGACTTTGACAACGATTTTCTGATCGCGATTGCATTGTTTCTCAATCTTGCTAAAGAAAAGAAAAAATCTCGCACTACTGGGTGCATCTTCTTACACCCAAAGATTGCAAGATAGCCAATTTTATATAAAAAGAGCCAATTCAGAAAAAAACTTTAAATACACACTCGCTTCTGTTGTGCGACGCACACTGAGCGTGTTCCGAACAGAATTACGAATGTGTGAAGCGACCCATACGGCCATACATAATCTATGGAGACTTGCGCGTACGGAACGGTTTTTTCCGTGCGGGATTGCGAATGCACAGACTACCATGCGGAATTTCGAATCGGAGAAAATTTCAAACGATGAACTACTGTACGTATGTAATAGATCCTTGATTTTGTATGGATTTGCTGCCTCCGAAATTCCGAATATATATTGCGAATCGGAATTCCGAAACATTCTGTATGTGGTCGGCCTAACACGGTCTTAAATTGTAGCGATTTTGAAGCGGTCTATACACTGAAAACTTCAAATGAAAACTGCTCCCTGCCTCTTAGTCTAGATGCCTGATAGTTTTTGTCAAGTCTTACACCAAATCAATGAGCCATACTAGCCAACTTCAAGGAAATTTTCAGTGCCTTAACTGACGGAAGTAAAGTTAAAACTAAAGATTTTAACTGTTTATTATAATCAACAGTTAGACTTTATTAACAAATAGTTGCTCGGTACCAAAGCCTACTGCATGACCGCCTATTTGATTTAAGGTAGAGTCTTAATTTGATACATGATAATATGTATAATCCTAAAATAATCGACAGATATGTTCTTCATATTACTAGTACCACCCAGCGACTAAGTATGTATGACAAAATAAACCCTGTTAATTACATAGTACATAATATTTACTTCGTGCATACCTACTAAGAAACAGTGTCCTAGGGAAACACACGGTTTTCATATAACTGTGTAGGTGTTATACCCAAGTCAGTTCGCTCATAACTTGTCGTATTTAATATATGCAAACCTAACATTTGCAACTTTAGCTATCAGGATGTTTTATTTTGGTGTAGCTCAAGTATTTTGTCGCACGCAAGAGATTTAGAGAAGCATTGAAACCGTACGACGTCAAAGATGTGATTGAGCAATATTCGTCGGGGCACGCGGACCTGCTAAACAGGACCAAGAACCTGCAGTACAGGTGAGATGAGAGAGCCATGCGCCTGGCGCACACGCACTGTCGTCGGTTACCGCCGCCGCTTCATTCACTGATCATCATCAGCTCGACCGCCTCCTTGTACAGCCACTCGCTAAGCAAACTTGTCCGAATGCTGACCGTCCGGCTCTCCAGTAACCAAGACTTTCCTCTCTAACTAACACGACCACCCATCCATATAGGTAGGTATACCACTACTTATCAGGAAGTGCGACCTTTAACACAATGATGTATTTTGTATGTGGTTTGATTTTATAAATATATTTTTTACTGTATCTGCATTGTGTAATCACATCCTTGTTTATGTTTTGTTAGTAGTTACTTTATAAAGGTTAGATAAATTTAATTTAAAGTAAGATTATATTCCTTCATTGGGTTTGATGTTTAGGTACAGTTTATTTTATACTTTTTGTTATGTCAATAAATTCATTGGTAAGACAGATTCGCCTTACTTATAAGATGGCACGTTAGTTTTGAGTGGCATCGTTGACGATGGTCTACGATGGCACTCAATAGTAATGTGTGACAAACTTAAATTACCAATGATTAGCCAGAATGTCCTAGCACTAGTATTTCAATGGCGTTCCGTACAGTACGCGACTTAGGTACTGACGCGTTATTAATTAGTTTGTAGTTGGTTGCGTCGTGTACGGACGACCATTTAGATACTAGTGCAGTAACATAATAGAGATATTCTGGGTACTCATGGGTGAAGTTTGAAACGCGGTTGTTGTAGACGTTGGACCTTAGTGTACCTAGCTAAGTAGGTACTTATACGTATTTCGTTTTTAATAGGTAGCAAGAAATCACTTCAGCGATTGTTTTGTCCCTAATGAATTACCTAGTACCTATGTAGACGATGATTAACTAGTTTACACTTAGACATAGATTTAGGCCGAGGACTTTTTCAAATTAAAAAAAAGTGAAATAGGTACTCACTTGTAGGGAAACCTGGCTTCGTCATGGATAAAAGATTTTAAAGGTAAAATACTCATATACCACCGTATATGAGTATTTTACAAACCTAATGTTACTAAATGTTTTTTAAGGCATGTGCCGTAGGTTCGTTTTTTGTAAAATAATTAGGTATAGGGACAATCCTAGGGGACTGGACAATTTTTCAGAAAGTGTTTAAAATGAACCATAATGGATATTATGCCGCGAAATTGTTTATTTTGTAGAAAGCTTTATATATAGTATGTCTAAATGTTACTTTCTAAAAAGTGCCGCTCACACGAAACAAAATGTCACCACAGACGTTGTGCGGTCAGGTGACATCAGCTATAATTAAATACAGATTTCAGATGTTTCACTTTTTGTTTATTTTTATGTTTCACTCAAAGAGAAACGTACGAACACAAAATGAATCAGAAGTGTAAAATTTTTGTAATTAGTGAACCGATATGCCGAGGCATTATTTACTAGCCTAATAATCGAATAATCGAAAAATGACAATCAATGAAATGTGCAGATGTGCGTTCATTCCTATTTAATCTTGCAGATGTCACGTGAACGTGGATTGAAAGAAAAATTAACCGTCACTTGAGTGAAGCGTCTGATAGTAGCTTACGACAAATTAATAGAAAAATGTTAATTCACCGATTTAGTTTTGTAAGGTTCATTTCGATGTAAGAACATAATAGACAGTGAACATAGATTTAAGCAGTATGTTAATATTTAGTACGAAGTAGGTACCTACCACTAGGTTATAGGTTAATGGAAAAGATGTGCACTTATACGAATTTTTGATCGAATATTATTCTTTTATAGTTTTATTTTTAAAAGGAAAAATCGTAGAAAAAATAGAAAGTTATCACGCATGGTAATGTTTGTTTACACACGAATACTACCTTGTGGTGTTTAGTCTGGGGCGAAATACAAATTAAATGTTAGTTATTTTTATTTAAAAATATAAATCTTTGTTATTTCGTAAGGCTACATATTAGATTTCTGATTAGTGTCCGGTTGCCTATTCCGTAGACGATCACAATGTTCAACACTACTTTCATTGTTACTAAAAAAGTACCTAACTAAAATATGAAATGAAAACTATTCTAAAATAGTATGTTTATTGTAAGACTACAGAGCCGGGTGTACTTATATAACTACCATTTGCATGCTAAATTATAATTTAATAAATAAAATTGCCCTTCGCAGAACCTATATGTTTCTCGGGCGATAAAGATCACTCATTCGAATACTATGCATGAAAAAATTCATCATTAGATATAAGCAACTACATTTACGCATGTATTTCTAAATATTCTGCTTATTATGTTCATCTTTGCACATTTTAAATTCTTTCACTTCTTTAATTTTTCGTTCTAAAGAAGCGGTAATCTCCCTCCGCTCCGACCGCGGAGCCGCATGCGCACAATGTCCCCCGTTGTTCGATAAAAGTTTAATTCTGAGTTTTACTTCAGAGGGGTGCAGGTCGTGTTCTGCATCGTGAGCTGCATCAAAACATACCTAAATTGCGTCATGTCTGCAGTCCGTAAAAGAGACTGGGTTTGGGATGTTAAGGGCCGATTGATCTAATGTTTAGATTCCAAACTTATACGTTACAAGGATTGAGTCAACAAAGAAAGTTTTGATAATGAGCTTTCTTAAAAGACTAGCTATAGTTGGAGACTGTTGTTATTGAATAGAGATTGTTCTTCTCCACTTTGTCCAAAAAAATGTGTATGTTCGTGTTTACAACACATACTAATATAAACTATAGCCCTTATAGATGTGTATGAACATCTATAAGGGCCAGTCTTACCAGATCTTTCCAATTGTAATTGATATACTTAGTACAAATAGTCTGAACAGTAGGTAAAATGACGTCCGGACGGACGGACAGACGGCCATGATGAAATTATAAAGGTTTCGTTTTTGCCATTAGGCTACGAAACCCTAAAAAGGCAGTTAATAACAAAGTCGTTATAAAATAAAAACATCTTTGTGGTAAAATAAAATTAGAATTTCAGATGATGTATTCCAATAATCAAGTTAAATCACTCAATTTGTAAGCGGCACTGCAAATGAAAACACGTAACTACTCTTACTATTTAATTAGGAACACCCGTTAGTTTCGTTCGAAGGTTAAGTTGAGCAACGCTTCATTAACGATCAGAAAAATCTTACTTTTGTGTATAGGATACGTGACCTTTATTTTCTAACACACGGTTTCTGAATTGAGAATTTGAAGTTGAGAACTTTTCAAACTCTACTTTAGCATTACTGGTGATCCTTCAATGTAGCTCAAAAAAATCAAAATTTGTTACGCTTTTTACAATGAAATTTTGAATTTCTCGGCCTACATTGTAGCAGTTATGAGGTAGGAGGAGGAGGGTACATTTTGAAAGTGGGAAACGTCTCAAATGGCTGTCAGATATTAAATTAATTTATATTTATTAATATTAGGTACTAAATGAAATGATCAAATATCGCTCTTAATGCACGAAATTATTTAGTACACTTACTGATATCGTGACACTGTATATTTAGTTTTAGGTCTAAAGAAGCACTCGGAAAACTGCCAAATGCAATTTTTACATCTAAAACGACTACAACACCTAATTCACTGTTTTTCTTGCAATCCAAAATCAATATTTTAGATAGAACGATATTACATAATTTAATTTAGTAATATTGATAAATTAAAAACAACGTTATATTTGCACACGCTAGTTTTAAACAATACAACAATGTGCACAGAATTGAGAAATGCTAAAGTAGAGATTGACAAGTTCTCAAATTCATATTCTCAAAACAGATACCTTGTGTAAGTAACATACATAGCGCTTTATGTGCTTACTCTTGCTTAAAATGTGTCTGAACGCAAGCAATAATAAAGAACTTAGATAAAGCATTTTCTCATGCCTGCAATTCCACTTCAGCCAGCTTTCGAAGTGAATTATCAATAGTTGAAAATTCAGTTCAGATACAAGACATTTATTTTCCCTAGACATAGCTTTATTATCCATCATTTCATTTGTATTTTACACACACATTTTAGATTTTATATACATTTGTGTGTTTTTGTCGGCTACCTAAACCTTTATTTACTTTATTCCACGAGGAGAATAAAATAATGATTAGTACATTCTTTTAAATTGTTGAAACCACGAGCTTTTATTAACATAGGTACCTATAGTAGTCCAATCAACGGGGCTTCTGTAACCCGAAAAATTCCCCTGCCTGTGAGAGTAGGTAGTATGATAAAGTAAGGTAATAAAGATTACAGATTTCAAATTATCCAAAAGATTTGAAAAAGAGAAGTTAGGTATTTTTACCTAAATATGAAAATCTCTTATGAATCTCTGTGATTTTTTTGATCTTTTGGATAACTAAACAAAGCTATGTATTTAGGCATATAAAAACGTATTAAAAAATAAAAATTAGCAGACCAATTTTTCACTAGTAGTTATAGCGCAAAATATTAAATTTTTAATTTGGAGTATCTCTCAAATCGAAAAAATGTTGGATGCCCTTACATACTTATTCTAACTAGTACATACTTACGTATACAGAAAGTATTTCAGTCTGAGGAAATAATCACAAAGAGTTATAAGCGATTTTCATATTTAGGTAAAAATACCTAACTTCTCGTTACAAAATTTGTTGGATTATTATACATTTGTAATCTGTATTACCTAACTTAATCACATGCCAAATTTCATAGCCGGGGGAATTTTTCGGAAGTCTCCATACAATAAATATCCTCGTTGATTGGACTATAGGTATAACTCGATTTTGATTACTGTACGCTTGGAGCTGTCAAAGGAGTAGGTTGTTAGTATTGAATTCAACCGCTCGGTTACCTCCTCAGTGCCCCGACACCCTAATACGGTCTACACTGCTCGCGTAGCCTCCACAGTTCTGTCTTAATATTCGTTAAATTGTTGTACTGTAATATTTTGACATTGACAGGCGCACGGTTATAAAAAACGGGGTTTAAGTTATTTTATTCCTCTCGCGGTGTGTGTACTTATGTGTTTGAAGATAGGAACTTTTAGATTTTGGAATCTAATTTAATTGATATTTCATTTTTTTAAACGATCTTGTTATTTTGGTCCAATGCAACAGTATACCTGCAATATTATTTTACCAATACCTGTTTTGTTTATTCTGAGTTTCTACTTAGTATAAAAATTGCCAGCACGCATAGCATGACCACCGTAGAAACCAAGTAGAAACGATGAAAGATTGTAAAACAATTTCTACGACGTGATACCAAAAATGAAAAAAATCAAAAGAAATGTGACTTTGTATGGAAATATTTATGACTATTCTTCGTCGTAGAGCATATACCTGCTACCGCAGATATAGATAGACCTAGATACTGAAAGTATCACGATCTGTATGAAAACCAAGCGTGCCATTTTTTGACTACTATGACGTGACAAGCACTATTTAGTGATGGGAAAGGGAAACCCAAATCGATTCAAAGACGCCGTCGCCGCGTGCGGCACTGATCCTCCCGATTGCGACGCCCTAAGCCGAGGCCCGTACCCCACAGGGGGTGCCCTTAGCGAGCGTCGCATCTTAGTTTAGTAGCATATTTTTGCGCCCTGGCTGGAGGCTTTTAGATTTAAAAACCCTAAAAGTAGCCACAGGATAGTCCGGTTAAGCAGACAAAACCTCTCTAGGTTGATCTGCGAGATGCCATTTCCAAAAAAAAAAAAAAAAAATGCGGCACTGACCTGGCCCGCCCGCAACCCAGCGCCAGCACTCACTCACTCAGTACGTGTTGCTTTTTTTATAAGGTTGTAGCCTTACAAATAATAAATTTAATCATTTAACATCGTTTGCATTCCTATTTTCTACATTCAAATTCGGATCATGTGGAAATCTTAAAAAATCACGAAACGTTTAATATAATTATAAACGTTAAATATAATAATAAGTATAAAATACAAGATCATTCCTGTTTCCGAAATCGATTCTCAAGAATCGATTTATCTTGCGTAGAATGAACAGCACGAATCGACAGAAAAATGATAAAAGCGCCTGTACCACGAAACTGAAGCGATACACGATAGTATCACTTGTTCGATATTCACCCCCTGT
Organism: Eupsilia transversa; assembly: GCA_914767815.1. Classification (NCBI taxonomy): domain Eukaryota; kingdom Metazoa; phylum Arthropoda; class Insecta; order Lepidoptera; family Noctuidae; genus Eupsilia; species Eupsilia transversa. The sequence continues at coordinate 8,935,358 of OU611874.1, forward strand.
CGCTCCGCTCCAAACCGCTCCAAATAAAAGCTGTAAATTATTACTAATATAGGCATTTTGTTATGTTAATACTAATGTCCATTTAGCGCGGCGAACAGGAGCAGACTGAGCCACGTTAACCATTTTAAGCTGGCACACGAAGTGGGTGCTCTTTCGTTATCTAGTCTATCTATAATTGTGCTGCAGACCTATTCTGTAAAAATCTCACCATGAAAATTTAGGTGAAGTGAGCTGTCAACAGTGGCAATCCCTAGTTGCAGGAGGAAGACAATTCACTTCACTAAAGTTTTCACACTGAGATTTTTACAGAATAGGTAGGCTGGCTGGTCATGCTACGCTTGCTACAGTCTTATCACACATTTTTCAGAACATATTTTATTTTCAAATTCAAGGCAAATGTAGTTACATTTTATCTTTATGATTTTCACTTATTTTTCTTTCTATTGGCCATTATATCTAGCCTACTAATGAAAGGCATTAGGTACTAAACTTCCTCCGAATGTCTCTAGTGTGTATGTAAAAGTATTTTAGTACTTATGGATGTATGTAGGTACTTCTATGATCTACCCACAACGAGCACTTTCTCCGTACCTACTTAAAGAATGGAAGAAAAGTTGGTGTTTCTCTCCAAATATGAAATGAATATTTACTTATACTTTTTTTAATACGCCAACAGGTTAGACCAAATACTTGGAAAACAAGGATCTAAAGCTAAAGATGTCTACGCATCAAAAATCAGCCTAGCTTCCAGAGTAGTTAAAATTGAAAGACAAGTAAGTATTTTTGTAACTCCTAACGTTTTGTCATACTTTGGTGTTACGTTCGTCTACTTTCGCTCTAAAGCTGATATCAGACGCTTCACTCGAGTGAAGGATTCACTCAAGTTAAGGTTCATTTTTGTTTCATTCCACGCTCACATGACACCGAAAAGAATACACACATAAGAATGAACGTTAATCTGCTCCTTTCATTTCATTTTAATATTCGGTTGAAGTCAAAACTGAACAAAAAGTAAAACGTCTGATATCGGCTATACCAGTAAGGCAATGACTCATAACATAGTAGTATTCGTAATGTAGGTAACTACCTATTTTGGTAATACTTGCACAACACGAGTAATCACTTTCCGGTTGGATCATATGCATTAGTTGGATTTAATGCATATCATTTATTTATTTATTTAAAATAGGTACGCCAACAGCATATACTTTGCAATTTTGCATTAAATATTAAAAGTATGTATTTATCAATTAACACCTGCAATTGGTATATATGTTAACGGAAAAGTATGTAATCCGGCACTGTATATATTAAGGAAATGTGTACAATTCCTAAAATAGACAGGAAATCTATGACATATTTTGTAATATGGACTTTTGCTAGGAAGTTTTTTATGTGTACTAAATGGACCTTAAAAATGAATATATAAATAGTTGATTTTTGAAGTTTAACAAAATTAGTACGACTACGAAGGTTTTATATTTTTCGATGTGATTGTCACAGCTTACGAGAGCCAAAAAAATCTGATTTAAGTTTACAAACGTGCTTTATTTATTTTATTCACAGAAAGCATTACTTTTATATATTTCCTGGTATATTCTCGGAATTGCATATAATTCCTAGGAAATACATACATTTCTCAGGAAATGTGTGTATTAAAGAATCTTTGAAACATTATTTTACGCATTTCCTAAGTAGGCTCGGATTTGTATATATATATGGTTTCATACATTTCCGGTAACATGTATATAGGTACCTTAACACGACAACAATCATCGGTAAAGTGAGAAGGAGTAATGAGAGTCATTGATTGGTTTGGTTAGATTATTACAGAATCATCAATATTCTTACACCTGGTCAATATAATTTGTTTCAGGTAGATGATATAGAAAGTAAGTTGGATCATTTGTTAGAAATGTATAAGGAAGACAGAGGGGCGTCACGAAGACTACAAGGAGGTGGTTCCGGCGGAGCAGAGGGCTCAGGCGGCCCGTCCGGTGAATTGGGGTTGGTGGTGCGGCACCGACCGGCGCTGGCCGACAAGCAGTGTTCGGAGCCCAACTCGCCGGTGTCGCGCACGTTCGAGCCGCCCCCGCCGCCGGCTGTCGCGCCGCTCATGCCGTACTTGAAGCGGCCCATGAACCGGGGCTACTCCGACCTCGGAACCAGATTCATGAAAAAAAAAGTTATAGTAAAGTACGAAACTATTATAATAGGTACCCAATATAAGGTTCTACACCGTCAATTTTGCAGCATATTCCCAAGTTTTTATTTCTCTAGCATGAAACAAATACCCACCTAAGTAATTATAATAATGTATCATAAGAATAGTTAGGTGCTTCTTGTAATCTTGACAATTTTGCTAAAGTGTAGTTGCATAGCTGAATAATAAATGTTAACAGGACAGCAAGTACAAGTCGCAACGGTGATTCCCCAAGAGACGATGAAGTAGTAATCGTAGTGCCGGACCGCGAGGTCACACCTCCCCGTCTCGTCACCGACAGCTCAGGTCGGTATCTGTCCCCATGTGTAGGTAACACATGTATAGTATATACTGGAACATTAGATCATCTAACTGCCCACACAAACCTATATTTAATACCTTACTATACCTACGATTCCGAAACAGTCACAAATTAGCAGATTAGTAGAAATTGTTTAGAGTATTTGACGAATAGTTGGTAGGCTCCTTATCATCCTACCAATAAAGTTTTTGATCTTCCATTGTATAAGATAAATATTATCGTTTGAATTAGCTGTTCCAGATGCTCTAATCAATGTCTATATTGTTCACTGCGCCCTATGGAACCTCTGACACATTAGTCGCCATGTAGAATCACACTCGTGTGAATAGAATGCTGTAGTTAATGTGATGCTAACTTAACCAATTGAACATCGTTGCCATAGGTATAAATATGCGAATATTACAAAATTGCAGCATCTTATGAAGATTATTCGTCGTCGACTTCTCTCTGACCGATGACATGGGAGAGCCCCATAGTAAACGGCCGCCGCCGGCTCAGTGAGTCCTACACCCTACCCCTATCGATGTGTGGAATGTTTATCATTTAATATAGTGTCTCTCTGTGTCCTCCTAGACCCTCCTACAACTTACTCCTACCACATGAATGTACTAATAAAGGTGTCGTAGATTTAGACTTATCTTTATCTGATCTTACTTTTTATCTGACATACAATTCATTTGCTACTTTATCAAAATTTGTGTACCTACCTTTTTTAAACACATATTTCTCTCTATATCAAAGAAAAAATATTGAGTCTGTAACCAAAGGTTTCAAGTACGAGTAGGTATCAGATGTGTCTGTACCCAAAAAACATGCAACAAATTTTATATCAGCTCTGACAACCCCATTAGTATAAAGAACCATTCTAAAGACGAATTTTCATTCGTCTATAGATAGGTTATTTATAAAACGATTGTATCAGCTGTTTATGATCACACACGATATACCACTGTTACGATCTATTTATGCGACAAGTTACTGCTGAACGTGGCTTTGACCAATGCCGATTGACGTACAATGCAAAAGAAACAAAGAAAAAAATAGTCCCGCGGGACATGTGAGTGATTCATGTAATTAAGAATTCACAATAGATACTTTATATACAGGGTGGCCGGAACATTGACGTCCAAAAATAAAATTTAGTTCCCTCGTATCGTGGGGTATCCGAATCGACCCCATGTATGTTCCGCGACTTTTGATAGTTTTCGAGTTATGATCTTTTTTTCAGAATTTTTTTGAATGTTCGACCTGACCAATTTAAAAAGACTTTTAAGACATTTTTTTTTTGCAACTGAATCTTCATAAGTAGTTCTATTATGCATAAAATAATCAGCTTCGAAACTGTGATGAAAGTTATGAAAATGTAGGTCAGGAGTGAAAAATTTACGTTTAGTAAATTATGACAAAAAAAATTCAACTTTAAATTTAAAATCCTAGTAGTCTAATTTAATGTTGAAAATTTAAATTAAAAATTTAAATTAGAAAATTATAAAGTCCTTTATTTGATACTAACCAGGGCCACGCAACCAAAAAGAAATTAAGACGTGCTTACCTATTGGCGACAAAAATCCGCCATTGGTATATATGGTATATACCTAAATAGGTATATCGCAAAATCACTTTAAAAACAAAGCGACTCTTGAGCGATACAATATAGTACAATTCAGGGCACAACGCTAATTACGTACAGTTATATTCACCAAGAATTTGCCTCTCTTTCTATCGCGTAATAGCGACTACCTTACGGCTTACACCCACTGAATTGGCCCGACAAGACACGTACCTAGCATGACAACCATATAAACGGGTTTTCTACGGGTTTAGTCGACGGCAGAATAGTCAAAATGACAGATTGTGATTGTTTATCGGTCATTTTGTCTATTCTTCCGTCGACAAAACACGTTTCTATTGTGGTCATGCTAAGCGAGCAAGACGAGCCCGCCGCGTATTTGTAGCTTCATACCTTAAATGCGGTGTGAAACATCTATATGTAATCTGTGCCTATACCGAACTATCGCACACCTAGATAGACACCTCCTGTAACAAAATCCATCGTTTGGCTCTTGCTGTCGCGGAGTCAGGTAAAAACAATAAGCCAATTCGTAAAACTTGTGGCATGTTTGAGACTTCAAAAAAAAAACAAATGGGCTGAAATCTGTAAAGCGACGTAACAAGGTGTTCGCAGGAAATATCAATCTGTCTAGTTGAGTCTAGAGCAATGAGCAAATCAATCATTTATAAAGGTGGTGCGACACTACGACTGATTCTTTACATTAATAATTAATTAATTAAATCATATCGTAAAGAATCAGTCAGATCTAATTTAAAATACAGCCCAGAACTTTTTAGTAGGTTCCTGCTAAGAAGAACTCGTATAAGTGTAGGTATGTACCTACACTTATTAAAAAAAACAACATAGAAAATATCAACCAAGATTGAAATAAATCGTCAAAAACGGTACCTACTAAACACATTGTATGTTTAACGCACGCTAGATTTCAGCCTAAGTACGGACCTACTTTCTTTATAATATTAAAAAACAGCAAATATACCTCCATTATTTTTTATTTACTACACCTCCCATAATTTTCAGCATGTGTCTGTAATGTAGTTTTCTTATGTATTTATTTAGACATGTGCTATATTTAGGAACTAATTATACAAGTGTATCGAATGATAAATGTGGTAAATATTATAATTTTAAGTTATTTCATTAATCCAACAGCTTATTATACTTATACCTTTTCCTTATTTTTAACGGTATCTAGTAGGATCATACCTAGCTATCGCCAAATCAGCTGTATCAAGGATACGGAGCCCCCAAACAGCCCAAGCTACAGGGCCCCGACGTGTTATTAATTAATACCAAATGATAATTAACGTAATTCTCAAGCTGGTGCATACATTTAGTAATATCACATAGACAATCTAACTAACCCATTCGAGGCAGGATCTGCGGCTCCGCTAGCTCTTGCGTTCTATAAGAGTCAGAATGTTCCAATTTTCTAGCTCGTTTCACTCGCTCTTGCATTAAGTGAAATTACAATGTGGTAATTATATAATGGTCCAATTTTTGACTTCGCTTCGCTAGGTCATCAATGAAAACTTAATGTATCCGAGTCAGAATGGTCCAATTTCCTAGCTCGCTTCGCTCGGTCTTGCATTATTTTACTGAGTTTGCAGTGGCAGTTAACCTTCTAAGTCTCCTGACTATGTAATTTAATTTGTAAAAAACTATAACCTCCCTTTGAGTTTCGGCACAGTCGGGTAAAAAGGGCTCCGTACTCGTTTTGATAAATGGCCCCTTTAGGACAATCCCTAGCTACGCCACTGCTGGGAGGTATTTTCGGTTTAATTGATTTAGGTACCTAGGTATACAGATGTAGTTACTCCACAATACATATTAAGTAGGTATGTGGTATTGTGGAACCTTTTACAAGGTGTAAGGAATATCGACGCACAAACTTTGACATTGAATTCAGTTCCTTTCTGATTCTATACCCAGTGTTGAAACTTTACTCGGTAATTATAAATAATCGGCTGTTCCATATATTTTTTATGGGTGTAGGTGTAATCCACATCTTTGACATAAACTATGAGCGACTTTTTCGTCATTGATGCAGCTTATTTCAGAGTTTACGTCCTGTTTGTCCCTTGTCTCACAAATGCGTTGCACCGCGGCGCCCGGCGCGCGGCGGCCGGCGTCTGGGACACATCAACCAACCCATCTCACAAATAAGATTCGCCAACTAACCAAGGACACTATAACATACCCGTCAATCAAGTTAAATAGGCTGGAAATTCAGATCTCAAGAACTTGAAACAAATAGATTTCAGAAAATATTTAAATTCAGACTTGATTGCAGAAGTTTGCGGGAGCGGTTCCGCGGGCGCGGAAACAGAGCCCCGGTCGATGAGCTCGGGCTCCGCATCGTGGTGCGAGGGCGACGCAGCTGAGGAGCGCGGCTACGGCTCCGGCGATTCGCTGGCCGAAGACGCCGCACTGCTCGGTGGCGCCGCGCACGCCTCGCAGCCACGCGCGGTGCGCAACCCGCGCCGGGACGTCGCTGTCGATCTCCATTTGCTACGACCTGACGTCTAACACATACTTTTCAGTATCTTCAGATCGGCCGAAGGAAATAGGCTTTCCATGAAAATACCTAATTACCACCGTTATGACTTATGATTGTTAATACCTACTACGTGTTCGCACAATATTGACGTGACACAATGCTGTCCATTCACATTAATTTCCTTATTGATAGGTGCTTGTAATGAGAAAATGAGCAATCATAGTTTAGGTAAAACGAGTAGATAGGTAGTCGATAAGGTGTCTTGTGCAACTCCAATAAATAAAGGACCTATACAACGAGTTGATGTTGTGATGACCACTTCCACTCGTTTAGGTAGGTATGTATAAAGACCAAGGACTCGATGCGAGTACCTAGTAGATTCGTACCTAATATTATTATTACGCTTACATTACATTGTTTAATTACTTATTGCTTTAAAAAGATTATGAGATTTACCAATAAATAAATAGAAATCTTTACTTTACTTATAAAAAATGTACCATAATTGTTAAGGTGTACATATTTTTGTAATAAGTTGTTTAATAATTATTATAGATCTATTATATTGTAAAGTTATATAAGAAATGTTGTTAGCTGTGAACGAAAACCGGATAAATCGACAATCCTGGAAGATAGATAGGCTAGATATTATAAAAATGCCTAAAACCAACAATTTATACCTACTACTACCTAGACATTTTATAAGAACATCCAGGATAAGGTATGACGTTTGCAAATAATGTAGGTATTATAGGTATATAATTATATTGTTTCTATACGAATAGGTAACTTTAAAGATAACATAATTGACAAAGAAACTGTGATAGACATTCAGTTTTCCCATCACGCCGAACAAAGCAGACTATGATGATAGTATCCACTTATACAGATCAGACTTCAGTTATAGGTAATTTAGGTAGGCAATATCTAGCTAGATTGACTACCGGTACATACCATATCTATCTACTTATTTTATTTATCACCAAAGTCCTATTCATGAACCAATTTTGAATTTTGGACATGTTTCTTAATAAAAGCAGGGTAAACTATTGCCTGAAAAACATAAATAATTAATAAGATTATAAATATTGGTATATATAGTATATGTATTTTAAAACATTCATGTTTGGCACTGTGTATCAGACTTTAAAATGTCGTGACCAGGGGTTGAAAGCGGTAAAGGTATAAGGGTATGGTACCGGTATAGAATTACGATACAGCTTCGATTTAAAGGTAGAACCAAAACGGTTGAGAATTACGGTTGTGGTACCGTTAAAAAAAGAATACGTTAAGTACACCTATTTATTACTAAAACCTTTACCGAAATAATTTCGGTACCGAAAAGCACGACGCGGCGGCAGCGGCAACGCCTTGGCGCGGGCGGCAGGGTACAAAGAATAGGTACCTTTATTTTATAATTTTGATACTTAGGTACTTGAAAAAGTAATGATACCGCAATATTACAATACCGAAATTATTAAGGTACCTATCGAAATTTAAAGGTATGACGTCGTACCGCTTACCGTTTTAACCATATTTTTTTCGGTTATTCAATCCCTGGTCGTGACTGATGTTGTATGCACATCAATAACGTCAGTAGAAATCTTTATCGGCGCAGTCTATATTAACTATAGAAAAAGAAATAAACCCTCGTTGTACCTACCTACCTACTCCATAATTATTTCATAATCTAGCCTAATTACATCGAAGAAGGCTTCCACTCATATCAGATGCGGCTTTATCAGCATTTTAATAATGACGTCAGAATACGATTGTAAATTACTATACGAAAGCGCATTTATTTGTAGGCAAAATAATTCATCAGTTCAGTAAAATAATAAATACAATGGGACCTACTATTGCCTAATAGAACTGTTAGATCTATAAATTGTGATATGTTTATGAAATACTTACCTAAGTCAATTTACACTGTATATAAATCAAAATATTACTACTACGGGCAGTATACTGTACCTAAGTATATATTTGTATATTACTGTGAACGTTCAAGCTTCAACAGATTCTAAGCAATAAATTCGATATTTCCTATTCGCCTTTAAACCAAAATCAACTTGAAGCGCAAGCGCAAGCAATTTGTAAATAACCTATAAGGTTATTTACAAATTACCAAATTCCTTTCTGTCTAGACTAGACGATAGCTGTCCGATATTGCATGTAAAGAAGTACTGTGTGATTGCATGTACAGAGATTTTTTTTAAACACTGTCTGTAAAAACTGGAATATGACATGCAATTACATATGTAAGTAGCTGCCCGCCCCAGCTTCGCACGGGTAGCACTAAGTACTTATCTATGGCGTACCTACCCTACCTACCCCACCTACCCTACCTACCCTACCCACCCTACCTACCCTACCTACCCTACCTACCCTACCTACCCTACCTACCCTACCTACCCTACCTACCATACCTACCCTACCTACCTACCCTACCTATCCTACCTACCCTACCTACCCTACCTAAAACCTTCTCCTGAGAATAAGGAACACAACAAAAAAAGAATTATCCAATTTGGTCCAGCCGTTCTTGAGTTATAAAATTACAACGAAAAGTGGCATTGATTTTTATAGATATATATATTGCATGTCACATTCCAGTTTTTACAGACAGTACCTACCTTGCGAACAAAAGTTGACGTTTGACCAGCCTGTAGGTCTGTATCACTTTAATACGTCACTACATGCTAGTCAGGCTCGGTTTGGTATTACTCACTTCTAATGACCCAGGGTGCCTCTAAAAATAAGTAATCAAAACTGAAGTTACCTTTCGATGAATCCTAAATTGCGCAGGACCATTGTTGATAAAAATGCACTACCTACCTAAGTAAGTACTAGATGTTTGTTTGGGCTTTCACAGTAGTATACATAGGTCAATACTTAACAAAACAGCTTGTTGCAGGGATATGGCCTAATCATACCTTAAAATCCGGAACATATCTAGACTTAAAGCACGTACTAACCCTTCGCTTGTCAAACAATGGTCGAAACCGATTGAATCGTTTGAATCGACTCAAGTAGCAACAAGCCAGCACAAATAAATTCATCACAGACAAAATTTGAGTTTTCTCTGTTTTTTATTCCTTTAGACTGGTTGATCTTCATTTTCCACTGGTGCCTAGTGTTATACGAGGCCACGGGAGCAAAGCAAAGCTGTAAAACACTGTAAATATCTACTTTTTTCCAATAATATGTGCGAAGATATTGTGGTGCAATCTTGAAACAGGGCGCAGATCCTGTAGATAGACCCTGGCATTAATTGCTACGAGACGTTTAGCTAGGAACCTACTAAGCAGTGACACCACTCATCCCTCACTGCAGCGTGTACTTACCTTCGCAAAATATACCTCGCTTTTGTCCCAGAGCTCGAATGTACGAAGTTCGGAAAAAACTCCTAGTATAACAACTTTATAAAGTTAGCCTCATCCATAATTTAAAATGAATTGGCATTTTAAGCGTAGGTAGGCCCGTTAGTTATATTTATTAAAGTAATCATCATCATCATTTCAGCGGAAAAGCGACCACTGCTAGACATAGGCCTGGACCAAGCACCGCCACTGTTCTGTGCTGTTATTTTTATTTTATATCTAAGTAGAACACACGCCAAAAGATCTCTGTACCTACAGCTCTATAACATATCCTGGGAGCGGTTATTTTGACAAAGAGAGCTAGAGGAAAAATACCCATTGCGTGGCTGTATCGTGTATTTAGATGAATGATCACCAAGTTAATTATTTTATAACTAAGTAGACCACACGCCAAAAGATCCTTTTACAGCTATAACTTATATCCTCAGAGCGGTTATTTTCACAAAGAGAGCTAGAGGAACAATACTCGTTTTAAGGCGGTATCGTGTACCTACCTATTTAGATGAATGATCACCAAGTTATGCAAGTTCAAAATACGTGTTAGGTTCGATTCCTAGGTCGCACCTAAGCTACGGTTTCCTAGAAGAGCGGTGGCCCATCCCATCGGTGGCCGCACTGAACTTCCGCAGTGAGGTGACAAGTGACAGCTGACATGAAAATGATATCAGCGGCAAAGATTTATGTGCGTTTAACTCTTTCAAATACACTTTTTCTTGTGACTGAGTACGGTGAGGGCAAGTCTAGATCGATTTAAATCTTTGGATTTAAACCCCCCCCAGATTTGATTTTACGATCTTAAAAATGCTCTCAAGGATAACACACCAACTTACTTTCATAATCAACGTTTCAGTATGACGTCGCCGAAATTACGGGCGCTACGTGAGCGGTCACTGCTCTTCTAGGAAACCGTAAGCCTAGTGCTACGGAGATTTCCTGTGAAGAGGATGAATCTCTGATTCCCGTCAGCATTAATAACGAAAAAAGCCTGTGTTTTCAATAATAAAGAATATAAATTCGAAGAAAAAGAAGGCAATGTTTCAATCGCGATACCTATAAAGCCAGGTCTGCTGCGCCATATTTGGATGTTTTAAAAACATCAAACACGAACCAATCAGGCATCCGCAAATCAAACACGAAGCGATTTGATTGGTTCGTGTTTGATGTTTTTAAAACATCCAAACATGGTTATTTCTAACAGACTTTATGATACGATCTTGGATACGACAAAGATGACAACTTTTCCGACAAAGATGAAAACAAAAATTGTACCACCTCTAGAAACTGCTAGTGAATGTTGTGAATGAGTATACAGGGTGACCGGAACAGAACAGGGTGGCCCCTGGCAACACAGGCAACTGAAGGAACACGGGTGGGTTTTAGTCAGTAAGAGTCTGACACGCCCTCCCGCTCAGAGCGGGAGAAGTTATTTGATGATTTCCCACCCAAAAAAAAAAAAAAAAAAAAAGGGTGACCGGAACATTGACGTCCAAAAATAAAATTTAGATCCCTCGTATGGGAAGGATCCTCGTAGGTATTCGAATCACCCCCATGTATGTTCCGCGACTTTTCATAGTTTTCGAGTTATGATTTTTGTTTCTTAATTTTTTTCAGAATTTTCGACCTAACCAATTTAAAAAGACTTTTACGAGATTTTTTTTTTTGCAATTGAATCTTCTGTAGTTCTATTATGCATAAAATAATTAGCTTCGTAGAGTCTGACCAACGAAAGCTGTCCAAGAAAAAAGGCGGCAATTTTAAAGAATCAAGAGCTGTTATCCCTGGCTATGTGTATAGCCAGGGATAACAGCTCTTGATTCTTTAAAAGTCCTGAAACGGAGTTGATACTTTACAATATTCAATAAATATTATGCAATAGCATCAGTATTTCATATTTATTAATTAGATGATTTTTTTACTTTGAAGTAAAATATTATTGTTATTATGATTGAATAATTCGTGGACAGCTTTCGTTGGTCAGACTCTAACTGTGATGGAAGTTATGAAAATGTTGGTCTAAAGTGAAAAAAAATCTCAGCTCAGGGCTGTGAACACTGGCGCTGGGTCATCGGGCTTAGGGATGCCTGAGTGATATTATCAGCAGGGTTCGGACAGCACAAGAAGCCGTTACGTTAGTCCCGCGCATGATCTATCACCTGTCGTGTCGGATTGCAGTCCTATCGGGCTAGTATAATAGTATAGTAATAAATATAATATAAAAATAAAAATAATAATATAATAATAATATAAGTAATAGTAAGGGGAGAGAGAATATACATGTGTCTGTGTCGCACACACTTTTGCAATAATTCTAATCTCTCGCGTCAATGGCTATGTGGCTGAGTTCCGAGTAATTCCATGCTATTTTGTTTATTATAACATGGTAACACCTCAAAGAACATTTTACCAAAGAGAACTATGTATAGTCTGTGGATAGTCGATTTAGGCTGCGTTCCGAGTTACAATGTAATCGATTTGAGCGTGCTAACACCCGTTCCGAATAAGCGTTAGCGCGGTAACGCCGACCCATGAAACGTCATAGATGACGTCATCATGACATGCGCCATCTTGCGATAACGCCGACCATGCCTTTTACTAATATCACCGTGATCTCTGTCAAAAATGACCGTTGACTGAAATGTCATTTTTGGCAGCGCTGTAGTTTTGAGTCGCATATATCTATAAACTAACGTGGCTTTTTCTAAATTGTGCTCCTGGCTACCGTCGCCACTTAACCAAAGAAGAAAAAGACATTTCTGATGTTTATACAAAGAATTTAAGTAATGTTATAAGTTTTGACGTTTAGCAAGCACTGTAGGCGCGTTCACGAGCGTTCCGAATTGATGACAGACCTCAGCTGTCATAATCGTAATATCTAAATCGGAACGCAAAATATTGATGTCAGCGCTGTGAGCGATTATGGCCTAAGCCCTCGTTCCCACGGACGCGAAAACCACGCGCGTGATAAAATCGCGTGGCGCGCTTGGAATGGAACAAATGCAAAGCGGTACATCTGTTCACACGGCCGCGATTTTTCCACGCCGAGATTTTAAATCGCGCAGTGTTCGATTTTCAACGCTCGGCGTTGAGCGTTGAATGAATGCGACATACGAAGTTCTGTACTTGTGTTCCCACGGACGCGTAAAAATCGCGCGCGATGCTCAGTTCGGCGCACCGGCTTGTAGAGTGTAGACGTGCCGCAAGTGCGGGCGGATAAAATTATGTATTGGGATTTGGATCCAGAAAATTTAATTTTAGAGGTCGAGAGGAGACCATTTTTGTATGATAAATCAATGCCGGACTACGCCAACAAACAAAAAAAAATGATGCCTGGGAAGAAATTTGTAAGGTTTTATCAAACGAAGACTGGGAATGCCTCTGTCCTAAAATAAAGAATGATCGATGTAAGTGTTTATATTTGGCATTTTTTGTGGTTGTGGTGCGTGGTGGTGTAAGTTTCAATACGTATTTTTTATTTGTTACATTACAGTACTATTCTGTGATTATAGTGATTACACACATCGCTCGTTATCATTATCATGCGCTCAAGGTCAGGGGACATCGGGACTCGGGACCCCATAGCATGGATCTTACTTTACCACTATAACTACATTATAATATGGTGCATATTTATTGATTAGCCTTTCCTGGAATACACACGAATGACCTTCTGACGAAACTGTTGATTCTTTCCAAAGTTTTTAAATTGTATAGGTACTTACTAGGTATCTACTACTACGGGCAAATATCCGATAACATAATAAGGAAATAAAAATGATTATGAAAATAGATTTTTTTACGTAAGTAAACGTATAAAATCTAAGGTTTATTTACTTATTATGGTATCGGATATTTGCCCGTAGTTTTAAACAAACACCTTCGATGTTTTCAATTTTAATAATAGGTACCTACATAGCTATTCTACCTATAATAATGGAATCCTAAAATAGTTCTGTCTATTTAAATTCTTGTTTCCAATTGTTTTTTTTTACTTAAACAAATATCTACTTTATGGTGCTGTAAATAAAGTTGATTTTAGACTGACTAGTACTGCTGTACAAATAATTTTACGGAGTCCATGATACGTCCGCACTGCACGAAGAGTTAATTCCAAGTGATTTTTTCACGCTCGTTCGAACACTCTGTCGAAGGCGCGGAAAAAACGCGCTGGGCGATTTTATCCCGCCGCGATTTTATTACGTCCGTGGGAACGAGGGCTAACTCGGAACGCGGCCAGAGCCGAGAATAATGACAGCAAAGACGTCAATCAAATGCCAAACAAACTATGCCAAAGTCAATTTTGTTTGAGCCTGTTTTTTGAGCCGCCCGCTGGCGTCTTGTCTTGATTACATTTCTTATTTTGTATTAGTGTTTCATCGGTATTATTTTATACATCATAAGCTAATTTATATCTTACATACCGTGTCGAATTATGCCTAGCCAATATGAAGAAGAGCGTACGTGGGAAGCCCCAAATCACAATCAATATGAAGTATGTCGAAATTCATTTCTTGATTATTTTGTAATTATCTAGTATTTTATTTGTAGGTATATGATCAAATTAACGATAACTGTCATATCCATTTACCTAATTGCTATTGCTAATTTTAACGCGAATATCACGCAGATAGGCATATTTATAGGCATTCCTAAGAACATAAAAGAGGCATACTGATAAAATCTTCTGTTATATTCCGTACTTACATTTTTCTATAATTTAGGAAGAAGGAAATGAAGATGTTATTGAAAATCCTGAAGAAGTCTTACATGAATGTCTCGAAAAATTTAAAACACCAGATTATATTATGGAACCAGGAATATTTGGTCAACTGAAGCGATACTTTCAAGCTGGAGGCAATCCTGAACAAGTGATAGAGCAATTATCTATTAACTACAATGCAGTTGCTCAAATGGCTAATTTACTAGCGGAATGGCTAATACTCGGAGGCTAGTATATAAATTTGCTGTTTATTTAAAATTAACAGTTAAAAACCTTCTTTATTGATTTCTATTCCTAGAAAGTGTAATCTAAATTCCTAAAAAGACATTAAGTATTGAATATATCAAAATTTCCAGGGGTCAAAGTGACAGAGGTACAAGCAATGGTTGAAAACCATTTGAAAGATATGATTTTGAAAACATTTGATCCCAAAAAAGCTGACACTATATTCACTGAGGAGGGTGAAGTAAGTTTTGTCAACATTATAATATTTTATACTTGTGTTTTATTTCTTAGTGGTACAAAATATTCCTTTTTTTTTCAGACCCCAGCTTGGTTAACAGAAATGATTGAGCATCCAACATGGCGGTCTTTAATTTATAGATTGGCTGAAGAGTATCCTGATTGTCTTATGCTTAACTTCACTATTAAGGTGAGCTATAAATCAAAATCAAATGTCATTTATTCAAACTAGGCTGAGAATCAGCACTTTTCGAACGTCAAAATTACATAAGAAAGTCCCCCAAAACGCCCACACTTCACCACTTCCTAGTTCTTTAGCTGGGAATCTGAGGCATTAATTTTAATAAACAAACATCTATGATTTTCAGTTGATATCAGATGCTGGGTTTCAAGGTGAAATTACAAGCATATCTACTGCAGCACAGCAAATTGAAGTATTTTCAAGGGTTCTCAAATCAGCTATTGTTGGATTCTTACAAAGTTCTGATGATTGGCAAAATAGTGTTAATGAATGTGCAGTAAGTATAAACTTTTTTATCTTCCTTTGTAACAGGAACAGAGAGCACTCATTTAATATTTATTCATATAATTTTTTGTATAGTGGCTTTATATTCTAACTACAATTTATTTTATTTTGTTACCTATAAATGTACAAATGACAGAACCTAACTTGGTTTTTGTAAGTCTTTTTCGGGTGACCACTGAAAATCAGCCTTGTGCATTGGGTACCCCATAGCACAGCATCATGCTGAGTGGAAGCCTTCTAGTCACAGTTATGATGTGCAGCTGTTGACTATGTCTGTTTTATGCTTGTGATTACTTAATCTTATATTTTATTTATTTTTTCTGATTGTCCATCTTTTTGTATGCAATTGTTCTGTGACAAATAAACTTACTTTCTTTCTTTCTTTAGGTTTATCTTTTTATCAATTTGAAAATGGAAATATGTTTATAATATGTACTCAATATACCAAGAATAAAACTTTAATAATAGGTACACTTCACTATGTAACAGGATTTATATCTTATAACATTACAGAAAATGGTCTGCCATGGTGCCCATACATATGTTTACAGTCAAGTCATTGTACATATACTTTCTCAAGAGCCCAGAGGAGGTGCCATCATGAAAAGACTTGGCCAAGAAATAACTCGTTGTGCGCAACAAAGGTAAGTAACAAATTTAAAAATTAAAAAAATAATAATTGAGTTGTGTGTTAGTATGTTCACCCATTTAAAAGTTATGCTGAAATAAAGAAACTCACAAGAAACCCTGAAACATTACACTCCTTTTTTGGGCAGAATAAACATCGTAATTTGGGATAAGTTATTAGGCATTTTCAAGTCTACTACATGTTTTTTTTTTTTTTGCGAACATGCAACATACTTAAAAACATATAAAGAGAAGGCACAGTTAGTATTTCAATTTCTTTTAAATTTGTATTGAATGATGTCATTGGGCGATGCGTTGTTTCGATCCACGTCAAGCCGTGCTGGTTTTGAATGTTTGTGCTTGCTTTTTCTTTTCCGTTTTGCTTGGTAATGTGAAAATATATTTTATCTACACCCCTGCTATAAGTGACTTAAACAGTTAGCTTATTGCCAACATGAAAACGACCAGTGTCTTAGTAACCATTATATCATCGAAACGAGTGTTATAATATTGTACTAAATTTCATTATGCGAAACTTTTGCTTCTTCGATCTCTTCCGGTCAGCAGGTGCTGACCCCCATGCCGACACGTGACACATTTTCCAAAATACGCTCCGTCACGCAGCGCTACGGGTTATGGTCGTGTTAATGTTGGCAGTAAGCTAACTGTTTCAGAAACTTTTATAGAGAATTCATATCAGATAAAGTCAGTATGCAACTGTAAATAATTAGGTAGTAAAACAGTTGCATAAATAACTGTTTTCTCTTCTTACTCGTTCATACACTTCCTCGATTTACGTATGTTGTAACTATGTTTTTGTTGCAGTGGACATGATGTGACTCCCATCACATTAGCTCTTACATCAGGCGAATCCTGGCGCAATGCTCGTACGGCTTTGGCAGCCATGTTGTCACGCGGTGCACTCAACCCTGCTGATATTTCAGTATTATTTAGAGCTTACACACAACCAGAACCACCACCAGTACATTTACTAAGAATTCCTCAATTTTTAGGTACTTTACTTGGATAAATTTATATTTGTTCAGCGTCCAGTGTTTAACACTGCATGATCTGACAATCACTCGGTCAGGTTGTGATCGATTATGAATATCCATTCTGTCTGATAGCTGACCTGTCTAGAAAATTATATTAAGAAAGAAAAAGCTTGACCCCATGTGTCTGTTTAACCTTACCACATTTTCAACTTCACAGAACTCCTGGTCGATGCATTGTTTAAATTAGGAAGCAAACTAAATCCGGAACATAAATCAAAATACATGTATTTATTGGCGTATGCTGCAAGTGTGTGCGAGGGGCTCACTCCCGGTAGGCCTGTCAAGGATGAATTAAAAGCTACGGTTCAAGCCATTGAAAAAGTACATGCCGTATGTTGCAGTTCTGCTAGTTCTAGTGAACTGATTGCTGAATTACCTACATTGTATCATTGCATAAGGTAATTGCTGAATAAAATAAAATATACTTTATCCTTTATCATTAGTATTGAAGAAAACAGCTTTTGTAGAATTAAATGCTTGGAAGGTATGCACTGTAACAACTTTCTATTTCAGGTTTCCCGTTGTCGGAATGGGCGTCCTAGTTTGGGTAGAATGTGTTGTAACCGAGCCTTCATACTTCAAGTTGTGCACAGAACACTGTCCCGTACATTTGGCTCTCTTAGATGAAGTTGCTTCCTGTCACCAATTATTGCATCACCGACTCCTGAGATTACTTGTGCAATTATTTGAATCTCCACAAGATGAATTAGAAATTTTAGTACAGGTATAACCGTGTATAATGCAATTAGTGTGCTTTATCATTTGTGTCATTCGTGAATAAACACGCTGGGGATAATCTCTCGCTGGTCGTGGTTCAGGCCATGGTCGGGAGCGCAAGCGCGTGGGACGCCGCCGTCGCTTCCTTTTGCGAGGACGTGATGGTCGCAAAGGAGGGGGTCGAAAGGGAGCGAGAGGATACTACCCTCCATATCCTCAACAAACGTACCGTGCGCGGAGGGCCCGAAATGATCTCCGGCCGCCATAGGGGGTGGCCTGCGGGTGACAGACTTGGGTAGTCTGTCGCCTGAACAGAGACAGGTCCGAGGCGTGTTCCGCGCGCGCCTCTCAAGATGAACTGCGGCCTTAATGGGCCGCAGAAGTTAACAGGAGCGATCGGTTTACCTTTAGTTTTTATTTCTGCTTGAAATTAGTTCCTGATGTTTTTGGTTGGTATATTGGCGTGTGCTAGCTGAAATATGGCTTATCATTAAATGTATGTTTTGTGTTGCGAAAGGTGATTTTGCGTACTATTGTATAGAATCAATTTTTCTAAATGAACAGACAGCTTGCTGGGGAGTTTGTTGCGCCACTTCTACTTCCTAGCTAAAGCACTAGGAAGTGGTAAATGGTGGGCGTTTTGGGGGACTGTCTTATGTTATTTTGACGTTCGAAAAGTGCTGATTCTCAGCCTAGTTTGAATAAATGAATTTTGATTTTGATTGAAGTCATGCGTGATGCGGGCCAATACCAATTAGTGACGCGTGACGAATTGCGCATGTCTTCCAGCACCCCGGCCAAAGGTGTTTGAAGAACACCATGTGGTTTAAAGCAGGAGTCTGACAGACCCTAGGACATCCATGAGGATTTCCCCACGCAAAAGTTAAAAGGTATAAATAAACACATACTATACCTACTACTATTTCTTTTCAGTTGGAATTGAAGAAAATGTTACTTGATAGGATGGTGAACTTACTAAGCCGAGGGTGTGTTGTGCCAGTCCTGCGTTATATAAAAGAGTGCTGGCGTCGTGATGACACCGACATTTCATTAATTAGATACTTTATTACAGAGGTAAGTTAATAGATAAAAACACGTCTTTAACTTTGGCCCCTTTTGTACATTTTTTCTTTTGTGGGATCGTGATGTAAAAGACTACTGAAACGACTTTAATAAAAATTAGACAAGGTCGTACCTAGAAAGGTTACCACAATCTGTCTTATTTTTATTAACAAAATTACGGCGTAAAGTCAACAGACAGATGACGCCCCCGCATAAATGCGGACAGCGGCAAGTTGGTCGTCGTTCAATTTTATTCAACTTGTTAGATGTCCTTCTATACGTGAAAAAAATAGGAATGGAGTTACTTATGCAAAAAATATTTTTACTACTGAGATCTCATTGCATTTAATAAAATAATTTATAAAAAGCAAAAATCGCTATTTTGTAGATTTGGTATTTCTCACCCGTCAAATTGATAGGTCGCAAAATTTACAATATTAACCTTTAAACGCCTACGCCGGAATAATCAGACAAATATTTTCGGGTTCATTTCGCCAGATTATTTACAACTGAAAACCACGGCTCGTTTAATCTGGTTTTTTTCATTGAATTACCCTGTATTCTGTCGAAAAGATGTTTTTATTAGGTAAATAGACAATTAAGTAATCATTTACAATTTAATAGACTTTAGTCTCATAACTAGAAGTCCTAAAAATAATGTCTGAAGTTACATACTTTACTCAAATTATTTTTGGAAAATTGTATTGATGTACAGTGGCCCGCACATCAAGCTACCCAAAACTGTCAAACTTTCCCAATCAAACTTGAACCTAATGCTTTAGCGATAAAGTTTAAAATCTACTAAAGAAATTTGACAGATTTTAGTAGCTTGATGCGCTGGCCACTGTACACACGGCTACACATCAAGTTATACATTTCCAGTATAAGCTGACCTCGCATTGTACGGAAATCCTATATAATGCGAGATCAGCATTAACTGGAAATGTATAGCTTGATGTGTAGCCGTGTGTACAACGCCCACGACGGCAAAATCCGACAGTAGGGACGGGACATTCTAAGATTTACCGATACAAAATTAAACATAAATCTAAATATTTTTCTTTATTCTGACTAATTAACTATAAAACAAATACAGTAATTGTTAATAAAACATTTTTTTACAAATATTTGTGAGTATTTCATTTAATTCCTTTGAAATTCTTGCAAATATCAGCAACTGAACAAAAAAATATCAGCAACTGAGTTGATGGTTCCCATCCCTAGCCTACATGTTTCGAAACTTACTTTGTTAATACGACCTGCGCCAGCAGCGTCGCATAAAGACGACCGCTTCGTACGTCATAAACGAGTGCCGAATTCTGGAATTTTCCATTAGTGTTGTTCTTATGCATGTAGTTTAATTTCTCACTCTGGTCATTCGTTTAAATCGTCTTGCTGGAAAAATGTTACTACAACAGGATTCGTTTTTTTTTCTCAAAAGTTTTCATTCATTCGACTGCACACACCGTTTTTTACTTGGCGCACATTTACAGCAGATTACGCTCTAATTATTCGTTAAACTCAATCAGTGATTTCCTTAGAAACTATTTTATACCACCTAAAAATATAAGATGATAGCCACGAAGTAACACAAAATATCCTGTCACATACTAGAACTAGAATTATTACCTACCACTTATTTAACATTTTTTAATAACAGGTTTTAGATGCGATAGCACCACCATATACACCAGAATTCGTCCAGTTAGTGCTACCAATGGTTGAGAATGAGGAAATTACTGGTACAATGAGAGCGGAAGGAGAAAATGATCCAGTTTCTGAATTCATAGGTAACAATCATTTAGTAAAACACATGCCTACTATGTTAAAAGTTTATTGTTTTTTTGTTTGAGAACTAATGTTTTCTTTTTTCAGTTCACTGCAAGGCGCATTATGTGGGACCGTAATCATCTATGAAATAAATTTCATTTAGTAATTGTATACAAGGTTTTTTTTTTCTATTCATTCGTGCTAACAGCTCCTTGCAGCTTTCCTTTCATAATATCTCTTTAAAGCTTCTTCAAAAACTGTTCCAACAGTTCTCTTCTTCCAAATATCAATTTTTTCTTTAGGTACTTCAATATGATCTTCTTTATTTTCATTTGATTCTTTGTTATCGTGTTCAAGCTTACTGTCCTTTTCTAATGGACTACCAATGTCACTATTTTTGCTCTTACTTTTCAATTGTTTTATATCTTCATTTTTACCATCCTTATCTTCGTCACTTGATTCGTCTATTGAAAAGTCTGAGTCGGCATCGATATTTTCTTGCTTATGCTTTTTAGCCATTCTGATATCGTCCAAATTTACGCGATTAATTTCTTCATCAGAGTCCTCTATTTCTCCTTCAGATAAACGGGCCCTATCTGATGATTTTCTCTTCCTGTAATTTCTTTTCTTTTGTGTATCAATAGAATCAGATATAGTTTTTTTAGGCGAGTCTCCCGTCTCATTATCTTCTGGCTGTTCACGTTTTACTACCTCATCATCTTTTCCTAGCTTCTGTTCATACAGGTGACGGTAGAAACCACCTGCGGATTAAAGGAAAAGTCTTAAAAAAATTAACACACTAGTTCGTAAAGTGGCTCGTATCGTACCACTTTTAGGTTCACAATGCAGTGCTTTTAACACACGTACTTTTAACCTTGATTTCCCGCACTAGTGCGTCAAAGTACACCACAGATAAATACTAGTCTAGAGATGTGCGCTTTTTTACCAATTTCAAAAAAGGAAGAGGTTATGTATTCGGCGAGTATATTTTTATTAAATGTATTTACACCGATTTCTCCTTTATTACTGGACCGAATTTACTGGATTCTTAAACAATTGAGATAAAAAAATTGACCTCCATTTTAGCCGATGAGTTTTAAATGGGTGCTAATTAACGCAGCTTTTTTATAATGTCATTCTCGTCTTCAAATATATTTAGTTGCCTAATGAATTTATAGGTCAGCGACAAACTTTTTGCGTCTAGTAAATGCTTTTCAAGCGACCATATATTGTAAAACAAGCTACTGTAAATAGGACTCAGCATCGTAATAATTCTTTAGCAACAAAATTTGTGATACGTCTACGCATTGCCAGCTTCTAATAAGTGAATCAACTGCATCTATAAAATAATTTCAACGGACTCTAATTTCATAAAGTCACCTATATTTTTATACGTTAGCATAAGTAATTGATGAGTGAATCTACTATAATTGAACATAAAATTACCTTATTATTGTCATCAAATAATGGTAAATGGAAGTTCTAATTTCATGTAGTCACCTATCTATACCTATATTATGTAACCATAAGTAATTGATGACTTGACTATTATAATATATCAACCCCTAATTGGGTTCCCTATCCTTTTGCATACAATTTTAAGACATAATATGTATCATGGCATGCTTTTGTTTACTTATCCGAACTACATATATTTAGCATTATTAATTATTCTAAGCATAACATTCAACAGCATAAAAATATATTTACGCATAATGACATTAATAATGAACACCGATAGTCATTAAAAGGCAGACCTAACATATCACAGATAGTTTACAGTCAAGCATGCAAGCGAGCACGTAACATGCAACAGGCATGGTTTCTGTCACGGCTCCGGCACTCCCACGCGAGCTTATCGTCGCAGATGGTTTTAACGCTCACCAGCGCAGTTTCGGCTTGCTGGCCGGCCTTGTCGGCCAGCCTCAGCCGTGGCGGCGAGCCTTGCAACCACCTGCTCCTCAACTCGCGGGCCGCCTCGCACCTCCGCGCCTACGCGGGCTTAAATAACACTCTAGGGGTAGGGTAGACAAGACTACGTGGAGTCGGTTTTACAGCGATTCGTTTCTGTTATTAACTTTTGTAAAATAACATTTTGCCTTTTTAAGACAACAATTTTATTTTTTTTATGGTTAAAAATGGTATTTTGAACAAATGCCAATATCTATACTTATAATAAATCTGTATTGCGCCTAGTAACATTATGCGAATTTAAGAAAAAAGAATATGATTTATTAATTTAGTTGTTGAAAAAAAAACTTTGATTGCTTATTTTGAGGCTGTAATTTGATTTTATTAGCAGACAGATGTTGAATCTCTAAAATATATAAAGTAGCTTACAACTTTATTCGCTGAGTTATCAATTCAGAAGTAAATATATTTATCGGTAGCCGAGTCATATTAATTTACGTTCGTAAATTGACGCAGTTTTTTTTAAATTCTGTTGAAATATTAGAGATGATGAATTAATATAATAGAAGCTGTTCTATTAACTCGTTGCTTACATACAAAAAAAGAGGTTAGATTGCAGGTGCTAAAGAAAACTTTTGATGTTGCACTCATAATTTCCCGTTTTCAATAACAATGTAATAATGATATTTTAAAAAGAATTGTTAGAAAAAGTGGTGAGATAAAATTGAAACCTAATAAGCAGATGCATGTGTTACTAATTCCCTTAAGGGCCGAAACTGCGCTAAGCGGACGCCCGCGCGGTTCTATACAAAAGTGCTGCTGCGGGTGACCCGCGCGGAGCACTTTTGTATAGAACCGCGCGGGCGTCCGCTTAACGCAGTTTCGGCCCTTAGTGAGTGATTTCGTTAGAATTTAACCTGAACAGATTTTAGTTACACTTTCATCAGAATCATAAGATACTTTTTAGTAAGAGCGGCACGCACATATTCCTACGCCTAGTAAGACAACCGGCCGCCATAACGCAACAAAAGTCGTTGTGGTAACTCAAACAAATAAAAAGTCTTGTGTGGTAAAGTACTGACGAAATAACTAGTCTTTTAAACAGAACCTGCCTTCCATAGGTAAGTGACTAAATTATTACGTTATCTAAAAAGATATCTTCTTACAAAAACCTCGGGACTCCACCTTTGGCTATAGAACTTGTCGCAACAAATCGCATCGTTTTTGTTGTTGTTAACAACAAAAATGTTAAGTCTCTTGTTAAGTTGAAGGTGTTCCTATGGTCAACTTCTAAACATTCCAATAATTTGTGCCATTATATATTTGAGAATTATTATTACGCGTGCAAACACTTGCATGCAAGTCTTGAATGGCAATAATTGAACGTGCTTTAAGGCATGCGATGATTGCTCTTAAACATTCCAGAAACTTGAACCGTGTAAATGGGGCTCTTAGAAATAGTCAATATTGATACAAGTATGCAAAGTATCTATCTAGCAAGTTTGTTTACAAACGTCGCTAGAAACGCGTGAGCATTTTCTCGATTCCATTAGGCTCGGGATGCAATCCCCCCTCTAGTACAACGATAAACTTTGCACACTAGCATCATACATAATGTACTATTCATATACCGCATACAGACTGATGAAAGGTAACATGAACAAAAATTAAATTAAAGAATTTGCCGTCCACATTGCTGCTATGTACCTATCACGCAAGGTAACAAATTCTCAGTCTGGCCGCCATGAGCACGCAAACTGCATTTCACGAGCACGCTACGAGCATTAGGCTGGGAAGTCTGCGGACGCGGGGCGGCGGTGGCAGCGGCGCGTGCAAATACATCGTTTTATATGGAATTGTCGTCGAAAATTCTCAGTCTGGCCGCCATGAGCACGCAAACTGCATTTCACGAGCACGCTACGAGCATTAGGCTGGGAAGTCTGCGGACGCGGGGCGGCGGTGGCAGCGGCGCGTGCAAATACATAGTTTTATATGGAATTGTCTTCGCTCCCGGCGCCGCTACCTTCGAGGCCAGTCTCATAATTATTTACAAGTTTCTAGTTACAAGTCGTGCGCGGAGCGATCCGAGATTTGTCGGTTTTTCGAACGAAAACAAAGGAGTGCGCAGTGCGCGCGGGACAGTAGCGTAGACGGTGATTTCGGAGACGCGCATGTGCACGACACGAACATGGACGAGCAAGCTGACAACGCGTGGACTGAAGAAAATGCACTGCATTAGATCTTATTATATTGTCCACTTATGTGCTGTAATCGCATAACTGTAAGCAGTTCTGCACAGCACCTGCTCTCCGTTTATACAAATCTGAACGCCACCAACGGCGTTCTCATCATAATGGGCGGCATCCTCGGCGTTTTTTCATTAGTTGATGTATTATTAACAATGAAGCACTGAAAAGAAAATCGTCGACGCGTCCTAACTGATGCAATGTTACTTCACTTCACTTCAGTCAATAAACAATAATATAATTATTATTACTGAGCAGTGGTGATCCAGTAGAAACGGCCGCGACATACGAGTTTTAAGTCGTAGGCTCGTACTTTATGCAAATTTTTTCAACACCACTGCTCTCAAAACGATGAATGAAAACATCATGAGGAAACGAGCTAGATCCGTATTACAGAAACTCACTCAACAAGACTCAAGTATTACTCAAAACCGTTTCGACCAATCAAAAGGCTATAAATGAGTTTTAAGTAATGAGTAGTTTTAAGTTAGGTTCTGTAAAACGGGCCTTAGAACCATAAATTCGACATCGCCCATCCCGCACTGAGACCGCATGTTAGATAACGACCCCTCACAGAGATCCTCTGTGAGAGGGGTCGGCCTGTGTTCCATCAGCGGGAACATAAGGTTTAGGCTGATTATTAAATAATAATATTATTTTGTCAGTCACCTAAATCCTTTTGTTTCGTAACATCACCGATATTTTCCAAATACTCTTCACGTTTTTCTTTCTCTTCTTCTAAGCGCATTTCCTCCAATTTCTTTTTATATGCAGATGTTACAAATACTTCTTTATCCTGGAACTCATCACCTTCCTTTTCTCTTTCCTTTTGTACCTGTAAATATGATTTAAAAAATATAATATTCTGATAAAAAAGCGACTATATCCAAGATCTTACAATATAATATGAAATGAATATACATTATATTATTCTGCTATTTGCGGCCTGCCCCTTATTCGAACGGTTTTTACGACTTGACAAAACATCAAGATTTCTTTATTATACTTATGTAAGTTTAATAAATGTATTAAATGCTGTTAAAACCGCATCGCAATATTGCAACTAACAGAATGCATATTTTTTGGGTAAATTAAATTAGCTAATGATACGCTGCAGATGGGTACCCATACTAAAATAAGATATATTTTTTATATTTGACTTTCAAAAAAACACTACAAAGTGTAAAATTACTTCAATTTTGGAACTGTCTGTGTCTATGGATTTTTGTTTTTCGTTTTGCTACCAATTTCCGTAATTAAAGTAATTTTTCACTCTTGTGTTTCTCTTTTTTAAACCGATTTCGCAAAAAGGAGGAGGTTATCTACAATAACAATATATCTATTTTTTTTTTCTTAGGAAGGAAGAAAAAACATATATTTTAGAATACCTACACATAAGTGTTCATTTTCTAAGAAAACTTTAATTATTAGGTAACTTACTTGTCTTTCAATACGGCGCTCATTCTCAATTTTCCGTTTATTAGCAGCCTTCATTAAATTTTCTATATACTGTGGTTTTTTTTCTTCTTTAGTCTTAACCTTAACTTTTTCCTTTTTGCTAGCCATTTCCTCATAAATTTCATCATACTGATAAACCGTTGGATCTTCTGTCAATGCTTTTACCTGTGTTATTTTGGCCTGCAAGGTTCAAATTTTGGATCAATTACTTGGCAAACTTTTTACAAGTAGATACTGGGAAGTCTTTGCCATAATGCTTTTATTGAGTTTCTGAGGACTGTAAATCTGGAACAAATTTTGTGAAACAAAGTGTTTCCCCTTAAGGCGAAAGCAGGAAGGTATCCTGTTATTTTTTTTCATATTTAATCTGCATTTCAGTAGGTATGTGGTTGTATGTTCATCAAAATATGATTCACAAACATAACAAATATGTATTCACAGAATTATAATCATTAAAATCATCAATACTAATATAAACAACAATGATATTTTAATCAACATACAACCTGATACTGCCCAACACTATCCCGTTAGTCCTTCACTACCCGACAGCTCAGTACATGAAGGCACAGTCTAAAAGTTGTTTCGTATTTTGAATGTCTTATAATATTAATATGTATGTATTAGAGTTTGACATACCTGTCTAGTCGTGTTATCACTAGGTCGAAGCAAAGCTGGTTTTTTCTTAGATTCGTCTTCTGAATCAGAATCATTTCCAAAAACATTCCTTGATGCCTGGAATGTTGGTTTTTGTTTGCCCACATCAGATAATATAAGACCATATCTGTAACACATGTAGAACATAAGTTTATGAAAATGAAAATACATACATAGATACACATCCATAAACTCACAACAAAAAGAAACTAATTACGAATACATGCATTTAATCTAACGTGTTAAATTGTAATACGGATTTTTTCCAAGTTGTGTCTTCACAGTCCTTCAAGCTAAACAACAATGATAATGAGAGGACTCACTCAGCGCGTTGCTCTACCGGTTAAAAGTACGTAAGCAACAAGCAAGCTAAACAACAATGATAATAAAATTACGCTATGAAATATAGTAGAGTTTATAGTAAAATACTGTTAAAAACACACTTTTTATTTGACATTTTCGTTCAAGTTTTGTTTTTACAGTCCTTCAAGCTAGCCCAACTCAGCAACAGTGAGCCGCAAGCTGTAGATATTTGGAATTTTGCATAAAAATAATATTTTATTAATCGGGCTCGCCGCTGGAGGGGTTAGTAATAGTATTTTAGTAATCGAATAATAAAAATTTCAAAAGCATTTAGCACGGCTCAGCACATGACAGCCATGATATGACAGCACAGCCACTGACAGCCACCTACAGCATAGGCATAGAGTGCATAGACTACTACAATATATATAGAGACGTAGTCTGTGCACAGAACATATACTCCTAACTACATTATACAGGTGGCCGGAAGGTTAAAATTAAATGTTTTTTTAAATTGGTCAAATTCAAAAATTCAGTAAAAAAATCATAACTCGAAAACTATGAAAAATCGCGGAACATACATGGGGGTGATTCGGATACCCCACGATACGAGGGAACTAAATTTTATTTTTGGACGTTAACCTTCCGGCCACCCTGTATACTAGTCTGTATGTTCCTAACGGAGAGCACAGCGGACAAGCTGAGACAAGACCTCCGTGAATTTAGCCGCACGATTTCATTATTATGAACTTTTGTTAATGCTAATCGTTAGAGAGAGTTAGAGAGAAAAGAAAAATCGTTAGAGAGTAATTAGTTTTTATGTTAAAACAATTTTAAACTTTTTTAGTAATTAGTTTTATTTATCAACGATTTTAATTACTTTTGTGAAATTCCAGCAAAAACGGAATTAGAAGTATTTTTTTTTTTAATAGTTTGAGAATCATTAGAGAGAGATTGAAAGTTAAAAAAAATCATTAGAGAGTTAATATTTTAATTGATATTACATTATTTCTGAGAACGCGTTTTACTCTAGGACCTGAGCAGGTTAAAATTTAGAAACGTGTTAACTCGATAGAGGATAGGGGAGGGAGGAGAGGGGGGAAGGGTTAGTAGGAGGTTAGTAGCTCAGAACAATAATAGTTATTGTTCTGAGGTTAGTAGATCCCCCCACTCCTCCCTGCCGGAGATACAAATATTATGACAAATCTCTTATGCTGGGGCCACACCAACGGATTATCGCGATAGACGTTAACCGTTGGTATACCACACCACGACTTACCTTAAGAATTTGTCATCGGCATTTACATTGGCGTTTGACGTTGGGTGATTGATAACTCTGGTGGCGGTATTTTAGGCAGATCAAAGAGATTTACCGCGAGAATTATTACATTGAATGAAGCGGCCACACTTACGTTTCTCATTGTGCACCGTGAGCGCGAGTAGTACCGTGAGTAGTAGGTACTACTACTCACTACATGATGCAGAGGGACGTTAATACATATAAGAGTGGTAAAGTTGTGTATTTGATCAACGATAATTTAACAGTGATACCTGATAAGAATACGAAATATTGTTGATAGTTTCAATTTGATTCGGTACTTATAGTGCATCATTTATTTTGGTGGTTTTTTTAAAGCTTTATTTGTGTTCTGGGCAAGGAGGGAGCATTTATTTACAAACATTAATTTCAGATAAATTGTAAATAGCCATGTAACATACATGCAGAAAAAAAAACGCAATGTCTTTAATAAATCAAAAACTACAGAAAAATGGAAAAAGAAAGCGTTTTGAGCATACCCTCAATCGAAAAAACCGGCCAAGTGCGTGTCGGACCACGCACAATGAAGGGTTCCGTAGTTGGGATGAATTTATCCCAAGAACAAAGTTAACATTGTAATTGAAAAACATGTATTTTTGCAGCGGCAAATGTAAATTGTTCGATTATTACTAATAATGTACATGCGTATAATCCTTTTCAAAAAATTATTATCACAAACACAATATATTTGACCGACCCTTAATTAAGTAGTTGTCATTGTTGTCAAATTATTATTCAATTGACAAATTCTCGAGGTAAGTTTGTGGCTACACCAACGGTTAATCTATTATCGCGATAATCCGTAGGTGTGGCCCCAGCATATGAGATTTGTCTTAATAAAAATCATTTTAAAAAAAATTGTATCTCCTACATAGGGCAAAACGCATTCTCAGAAAAAATCATTAACTCTAATGATTTTTTTAACTCTCTATCTCTATCTCTCTCTAACGATTAGCTAACAAAAGTTCATCTAATGAAATCGTGCGGCTAACTTCACCGAGGTCTTTGTGTGTGCTGTGAGGTGAGGTGTGAGGAGTGTGACACAGTGACAGCTGTGACAGACTGACAGTCAAGTCACTGACAGTCATAGACAATATATTAATCTGCAATTCTGCGCATATCTGCATCTGCATTCTGCCCAGTGCCCTGTGATTCTGCCCAATTCTGTCGTAATAACTACAGTAATTTATTTTTAAGGAAAGTAATAAATTGTTTGTTGTTTTTGCAACAATGGCACGGCCAGGGAAAGAAGACGCTTCAGAAGATGCAAAGAAAATAGTAGATGATGCCAAGAATTTTATTGAAAAAGCGATATCAGATATTGGGAAAACATCAGCAACAAAGCAGTTAATTTTAGGAACTACGTCAGGATGGTAAGTGCGTTTGTCTCTAGATCTATTTCGTTTCATTTTATTGAACGTATTTATATAGTTACCCAGTTTGAACGATGTTGCTTTTGTTTGCTCACTTTACTGTTTGATAAAATGAAAACTCACTCTAATATCTCGGATAGTCTTGATATTATGGCCTTCTTTGCTATGATTCACAATGTATGATCTAATCCTCTTCTCGATTATTCTATTTGATTGTTGATTAATAGCTAATTATAATATTTTCAGGATAACTGGTTTTATTTCTATGAAGATTGGAAAAGTTGCTGCAGTTGGGTTGGGTGGCAGTGTTATACTATTACATATTGCCAGCCAGAAAGGATATATTGATATTAATTGGGATAAAATCAACAAGAAAGTTGATAAAATTAGTGACAAAATTGAGAAGGAAGCAACTGGGAAATCACCTGATTGGTTTGAGAAAGTAAGTTTCCTTTCTTTATCTTCACCCTTTTTATGTTAGGTGATAGAACTACGCACTTATTCTAAAATTGTTTAAATCTTTTCACTTTCCATAGTACCCACTAGAGGCAATGGTACACATCAGTTTACTCATTTAAAATTGAAACTATTTTTGTTATGGTACTTACATACATAATGGGGCACACTAGTATCCTAAAGGCTTGAGTTAATTTTTAGTATTGCCTCAGTAAACAAACAAACATGTTATGAGAAGGTGTGAATCTGTTGGAAAGGTCTGGCGGGGTAATCGCATCACTTATAAAATGGCAATTGAATGCTATGACATTAATTTTGATATCCATTACTTCATAGGTTTGAAAAATGTGTCTACTCAACAATGTTTATAATGCAATGAATGTGGCTGAACTGACAAAAAAAAGGCATTGCAATCAATTGTGATTTTATGTGCGTTACCCAACTATCTAGCTGTTCTGAATTACTGGCAAGTTGGTAAATAAAATATTTGCTTATTGCACTGTTAACAAACAATCGAAAAAAGTGCATCTTGTCCTTGTTATTGGGTGCATTCTGAAAGTTCGCAACATCGCAAATTACTGTCATTGTTTTGATTAACAATTCAAGACTAAAATGGTCTAAAATATTGATTTTGAATTAAAATTAATATTGTTAATTAATGTCTTAACACTGAATATTTTAATCACAAAACGACGATACACAAGACGCGGCGAACGTTCGCTTCGAGCACTATGAAATTTTCGTTTCTCATCATTGATGTATAAAATATTATATCCGATTCAAAGAAATTCACGAAACGGCTGCCGACAGTCGAGTTGAGAATTCCGGCTGTCGCATCGAGCGGCTCGGCTCGCTGCACTGACTACTGCAACACGTTTCTAAACCTCGATAAAGGAGGATGGGTACGAGCGTACCCAGACTCAAAGTTAGTTGTAGCATTATGAACTATGTTGGTCTTTGTTGCCCTTGTGGAGTAGTTTAATTTATCCTAAGACAGCATGTCAGAATTCACTTGGAGAAAAAAGATATTCGAACCTAAACGTTTAAGGTACCTTCTTTGGTTTAAGGTATCAGACAAAGATATTAACAAATAAATAATAATTATAACTAATTAATATTAATGAATTAACAATGTTTAACAAATTATTAAAATATATATATATATATATTTTTAAAAAATATGATAGAACTAAATGTTTTAAGTCATTATTTACTGGAGAGATGGACCATGTTTTTGTTTTATTGTTTTAAATCTCAGAGTCTTTATTTTAATATATTATTTATTATATAATTGATCTTTATATTATTGATTACGGATTTGGTTGTTTAGCAGATAAGGCTAAGGGTGAGACTAATATAAATATTCCTAAATATTTATGGTACCTACTTACATAATTAATAAAGTCATTCTTTAATTAACTTTTATTCAATGTTATAATAGCATAATAATGTTAAAATATCATCCTACTACTTTGATTACTTCTTTTTTCATTTTCCAAATATCTTTATTTAACATCGGAACAATATTAACAAAAATGCACTTAACCTAAGCTACATTGACTCATTATAATTAAGACACTTTATGAGGCTAGCGATTTACCTTTCAAAGCTTATAAAAGATATTTTTCTTTTTTAACTGTTAACAACATAAACATAACACACAATAATCATGGGTACATAATGACAGTTTGGCAAATTATTTAGGTAGTTACAATTTACTGATTGCATGTAGGTATGACAAAAAAAATATATTTTAAAGTGCTGATCGCACGGTGTACGTATGTGCTAAATATTAGCAACCGACTTTGATTACTAATTTTTATTGAAGTGGGTAATTAAACATAATATTTTTATTCACAGCCGGTTATAATGCTGCGATTGCGCAAGTATAGTAGAGTAGATATATTTTTGGTCTCTTATTAAAAATATGTACTCTTCTTCACTCATAGCAACACTTTTTGTAAATATCTTGGTGAAGTGATATTCATTTGTAGTTTCAATTAATGTATATTAATTATAATAATTTATAAAAATTATAAAAAACTTTCCTTTTATTTCATTTTATTTCATGTTTTCTTTTTATTATAATAATTCAACTTCCATAGTAGAATAATTACCATTATGTTAATTGTTACCATATTGCCACACGACTGTGGGCAATGTTTTTGCCCGTTCCACGTTTCCAGTAATAAATAGTACCGACACCGATTTAATTTATTTATCATATCATGGAAAATTAATTAATTACTACGAAAAATCTGTTAACTTTAAAGGTACATATCTTTTTTGTCCAAGTGAATTTAGATATGCTGTCTTAATATGAATTTAACTACTCAATGAGGGCAACAAACACAGACATAGTTCATAATGCTACAGTCAACTTTTTTTTTGGGTACGGGGTCCATAGTAAATTACCCATTATCCTTTACAAACAAACGTTACAAGTCAGTCTCCGCCCGCCGTTAGGTGACAACCTAAAACTGTTATTGCAATAAACAATCATTGTAGAGAGTTATTTCATGTCTTAATTTAGTCATAATAACAAATTAATCAACACAGCAAAGTATTTGACAGATTTGACACATTGCCAACTTTCAGAATAGGTATTCACAATGCACCCTCTTAATTTAATGTCCTAAGTACTGGCAGCCCGAGTTTGTAAAAATCTCCTATTTCTCTAGTATTGATAATCTAGGTAATGTTTTTCTTTCTTTATTTGCACATTGGGTTCAACTGTAATTTTCTAATAATACTTATCCCCGAAGTTAATTGAAGTGCGTTCTTCAGCTGTTATGTCACATAATTATTTAAAATCCTAGTTTCAAATGATTATATAGTACCCCTCAGCTCAAATTCACTTTTAATCTCGCTCGCACCATACTGCTCGCGGGCTGGGAGAGCGAGAGCGAGACTGAGCGGCGGCGAAAACAAAAGGCTCGTAATTTCTTTGTACGGCGAAATTAATGGTAATAAAAAAGAAATAAAAACATAGTAGGTATCTGCTTTATAGATAATTCAGATAAAATTCAAAGTTTCATGATCTAATTTGAAGTATTTTTTTAAATACCAGCAGTTTATTATTCTGTTTGGAGGTAACTTTGTTTTTTTTTTATATAGATTTCTTTTTATGGAGTCGTGTTTTCGTCAAATTTTACAATAAAATTTAAGACTAATCCTCAAGTTTAACTTAGGTATATTAATTTCAAAATTAATTCTGCAGTATTTTCGACATAACGGAAGATCATGCAAAGCAATTTGAGGTATTAAAGGCTCCTAAATTGTACCTACACTACCACCATTGATGTATTTTTAATACATCAATGCTACACTATACTTAAGTCTTTCATTGATGTGTCTACGATGAGGGATTACCTGATATTTTTATTTTATTTTTTTAAGTGTGAAGTGAAACATTAAAAAAAAAATATGAGAGATTTAGTGTGAGAGTCAGAGAGAGCTATATCTTTCTTCTCTCAAATCTATTATGGAATCGCCGTAAGTTCAAAAACAAATCTGCGTCTCCGATGGGTCGATGACAAAAGCTTTTTCCTGGCGACGACGCAACCTCGTAAATAACGCGCGCCGCACATGCTCACAGTGCTCACACTCACATTGGTAATCACGAGTTGCGTGCGAGTACCGTTTAAAGCCTCTCCCCCACAGGCACGTTTTTATCGGTCCATAATAGCGCAAGCATTACGCATGCGATCTTACACTCACTGGCGTTAACGTTAGTATAGATAGTGCAATTCACGAAGACGCGCCCCACTCCGCGATTACTTTACTGTAGGATGTAGTTTAGTACGGAGCGGAGCGGAGTGGGGCGCGTCATTGTGGATGGCACTATCGATACGATGTAGTGCGGGCGGGGAGCCTGTAGTGTAGGATTACACGCAGACGTTGCAGACGTTAAAAATATCAGACGATGAAAACGCAGCAATAACGCTTGCGTTATTATCGACTGATCGACCTGTGGGGGATCACTTGTCGACGACAGTGGCACTATGCAGCTGAGACACGTTTTTCGAGTGGCAGTGGCGGATTCAGAATACTTTTAGCGGATGATTTGCATTTAAATTAGCGGGAAGAGCGTGTCTCCAGCGAGCCATTTATTCCGTATTCGTGGTTAGGTTCCCACAGGTGGGTGGCCTACAAAAGTCTTTCCTTTTAAGTCTTTTTCTGTACCTAACTTTTTGTTTTTAGTGCGGTAGTCAAATCGTCGGGGTATCTGTGGTGATGTATTTTGATGTTAATTAATATTCGTAATGATAAAGGTCAAAATACATCACCTCAATTTTTCCAGATTTTTACATCAAGTATTTACGAAGTTATCAAAAGTTATTACTTTATTCTTTAACTGAAACCAAAATCAAAAAATCTGCAATATGCATACTTACCATAATTAAAGCCTAAAATTGTGTAAAGTATATTATCAGATGCAACTGAGGCATCAGTTTAACGGCGTTGTCCATTGCGCGTTTTTTCTGGTACAGGTTTTAATACTATAATATCGCAACGTGCAATCGCAGAAAACTTCATGAACTTAATAGTAAGTACTATAATAACCTTTACATTTCGTTTCCGTCTGAATTGTTATTGTTAACCTACTTTGCCAACAAAATTAAGGTTCTCTCGCACCAGGATAAACGCGTAATAGGCCATTAACGGTTCCCCTGTACTACGAAAAACGTGAAGAATATCAAGTTATTGCAAAACAAAAAAACTAAACTTGATAAGATAGAAAACTCACATTAACAATAACAATAAAAAAAATGTTTCTGTAAGTGATTTTTTATCAATAACTCAAAAACGGTACTTTAACTCTTAGTAATTAGACTATCTTTAACGACATAAAAACAAACTGATATTCGCTGTAGTCATAAAGTAATGGAACAATCTAGGTTTTTTATTTTTCCTGTAAAATTGATTTTTTACACTTGCACGTTTATTCTGTGGGGGCGGCGAATTAATGTTTACTCAGTTCCCCAAAAGATGGCACTGTGATAATTATGTACCTATGGCAATTAATTTATTGTCGTTTAATTTTGTTGTATTATTAAATCAATTATTCAATTCAATTTGTTGATATCCGTACCCCCTCTTCTAAACTTAAGAGTTAATTTCGCAAAATCCTTCCTCAGTGGCTTATTCATGTCACAACGTATTAATTTCAGCGCCATATCTTAGTTTAGCAGGATACTCGATAGTCGTAGCACATGGAGTAGCGCCATAAGTTGTTGTTGGTGCTCAGTTTACTGTTTCGTCCCATGCTCCAGCATGTTGTCGTCGGTCTAGATGTAACCTAGGTATCTATCGCTGCCATGGTTAGATAGTGTGACATTCTTGAGATGTACAGGTAGACACACCTTTTCGCAGCGTATATGTGATGTGGACCGATCTACTTGCGCTCGCCTTTACCCGCCACTTTTGAACACATGTGGTTATTTTGTCGAGACCCCCTTACAGCATGTGTGACGCCATGGTAGGATCTGTGTGGTTTGCCAGTATTGCGATGTCATCAGCAAATATTGCTGTAGTAACCTCATCAACCTGTGGGAGGTCTGCAGAATATACTGTGTACAGTGGCCAGCACATCAAGCTACCCAAAACTGTCAAACTTTCCCAATCAAACTTGAACCTAATGCTTTAGCGATAAAGTTTAAAATCTACTAAAGAAATTTGACAGATTTTAGTAGCTTGATGTGCTGGCCACTGTACAAGACCGGTTCCTGGCGGTACCTACTCCGGCATTTATATTACAGGTCACGACGTCACATCTACCTAACTTGAAATATTTTTTCCGCCAAATAGGATTTCATTATTAGAGTGAGTAGTACTGTCAAGGCAGGTTGATTTTTAGCTTGTATGGCATTGCCTTAACTACGTCCATTATGCCCGTTATGGAAAGCAGCGTGGTGTTTAAAGTTCTGTCTTTTATGGCCAGAATGCAGCGTGGATGGACAGAAAGGAATAGGATACACAATGGCGATGAGTTTGTGCTTCAGGGAGATCGCTAGATTGTACTTCATTTGCGTCATCGTGGACATTTCGATTTGACGATCGATTTCCCTAAAAACCAGTATGAAAGAAATAAAAATATTCTTAGGTACCTATCATAAATGTTGCAATAAGCAATAAAAACTACCAGCGTAGAGTTCAAACATTTTAAACTGGGATTATATGATGATATTGTGACATTATATTTGAAGTGAATAAACTTCAAATAACTTTGGGAAGGTACTTTAGGTACATAAAAATACATTTTAGTATGGAGAAGTCAGCGTTTATATAAATTTCAAATGCAGTTTATTTGTTACAGGTATTGTTATTTGTCAAAAATAATACCTATTATTCGGCAGGGTTTACTGGAGGATTCTTTTTTGGTATTGCTTCATCATGATTTTATTTTAAATAGAATGTGAGTTTGTAAAGTTATATTATATATACTTGTATTCCTTCTTTGTGATTATTTTGATTATGTCTTTGTATTCATATTTAAATTACAATATCGAGTTTAATATATAGTTGACCATAAATTAAAGGACATGGAGCGCTAAGAGTAGGATGCTGTTTACATAATTACCAACCTCACATTATGTAATAAACGGAGGTGCAAAATAAACCCAGTTTTATTAACCAACTTCAGAAAGGAGGAGGTTGTCATTCGTCTTGTCCAAAACGATTTTTAGGAGCCTCTAGTCAAGGGATTGAGGTGCGCAAGGATCCAAAACACCCCCATGTATGTTCAGCAATTATTTATAAGTAGTTTAGAAACAAAGTACGCTCAAATGAGGGAATTTTTTTTTTCGACAGTAGATCATAGATATTGTCCACACACTATATCAAATAGAGAAAAGTGCCATACATTTTACATTATTAGTGGCCAACCACGGATATCTATGTGGCCAACCAAATAGTAGAAATAAAAACAACTGCATTAAAAGTAGGAACTTACCTACTTACTAATGTAGTAGGTACTTACACAATAATTTTAAGTATCCAGTTTCGGTTTCGACTATGACCATCTGCGTATCAGTAGTCTGGGGAATGACTTATGAAAACCGAGAAGTGACATAGGGGAGTCCAGGGCGTGACAACAACGGTAGTCTGCGGAGTGATGTCAACTTATTTTCTAATTAAAAACTTCATTCAGAGTTGATCCTTATTCGGCTCCAGGGTTCACAAGGTATGTAGGTAGGCTTACGCACATGCTTTGGCTTAGACATTTTCCCGTCTCTTTTGCACTTGTAGGACAATGACAGGAATAACGTACTTTTAGATAGAGTACGTGCTAAGAAACATAAAAAGATCTCTGCTTCAGAGTAGAATACAAAAGATAGAAAAAATACGTAGGTTACGTGGTTAGGTATTCTAGACTACTAGAGGGTTTCTTAAATAGCTTATTGTCAACTTTAAGT
This sequence comes from Eupsilia transversa, assembly GCA_914767815.1. Lineage (NCBI taxonomy): Eukaryota > Metazoa > Arthropoda > Insecta > Lepidoptera > Noctuidae > Eupsilia > Eupsilia transversa. Next base: position 8,973,415 of record OU611874.1, read on the forward strand.
ACTGCAAAGGTGATTAGGTAGTGTCGTGATTTTGCACGCAGTCGGACGGCCCTTACATATAATAAAAAAGTACCTCACCGCGTCTATCTGTCTGAACGCTATAAACTCAAAAACGACCGAGCGGATTTTCAAGCGGTTTTCACCAATGTGAGGAAGGTTTAGTTGTAGGTATAATAAATTACGTTTTTGTGTAAATTAGCTGAAATATGACGATGATTGTTGAAGATGACGGATTCAATCAAACTTTCGCCTTACTGGATAGAAGTAGATTCTGCCTTCGATTTTTTTATGATCGACTAGTGCCCTTACATAATTATAATAAAAAAGTACCTCACCGCGTCTATCTGTCTGAACGCTATAAACTCAAAAACGACCGAGCGGATTTTCAAGCGGTTTTCACCAATGTGAGGAAGGTTTAGTTGTAGGTATAATAAATTACGTTTTTGTGTAAATTAGCTGAAATATGACGATGATTGTTGAAGATGACGGATTCAATCAAACTTTCGCCTTACTGGATAGAAGTAGATTCTGCCTTTTATTTTTTATGATCGACTAGTTTCTGCCCGCGGCTTCGCCCGCGGGGGTGTCGGATATTATCCCACAGGAACGTGTTACATGTGGTGTGTCATGTGGTTTCATTTATAATAATAATAATATCTAAGTAATTAAGCTAAAATCGAAATGCGTAACACACTATCAATCACAATCTGAATGATTTTGATAGATATTGCTAATCCACTGCTTCAAAATATTATGTTCGAGAAATAAATTGAATTTGAATTTTAAAACTATCCTTTATTCTTAAACTAACAAAAAGATAAGTAACTCTTTTAATAAATAATTAAAATTAAAACTACCTATTCTATAGGTATTATTTCTACTTAAAATACTAGTACCAAAAAATTATTATTAGACCATATCGCGTCATTATCTGGCCCGCCGCGCACCCCCGCTTCATTCCTATCGTTGTAACTTTTAAACTATTCTTTCAAATGTAAAAGACAAAGTTTTTCTACATTAAATACCGAAAGCGCTGAAGGTATTAATTTTGATAAGAAGTAACTAAATACTACAAAATTTGCAATGTAAAAAAGGTCTTCATTTTAAATGTATTTATGGCTCACTATTTTAGGTATAATAGCTTCCACATAAAAGATAGATAATTATATGCTGTCGCGGACTTTTATTTAGAACTGTTTTAGACATACAATCCCACGATACATTATCTTACGGTTTAGGCAGCGCACTCCAAGATAGCTCTCAGAGTGCAGATTTTTTTCCGACATACTTGATACTTATCGTTATATCATGGCAAAATCAAACAAAATCTTTATAAATCCTTTGTACCTTTTTTGTGCGAAAAGTTTAAATAAATAAGCTATATCACTGTAAAGTTTCATCAAAATCCGTTCAGTAGTTTTTGCGTGAAAGAGCAACAAACATCCATCCATCCATCCTCACAAACTTTCCCATTTATAATATTAGTAGAATAGTAGGATACTTTTCCGGGATAAAAAGTACCCAGTGTGGTGCACAGGATAATTATACCAAGTTTCATCGTAATCGGACCGGTAGTTTTTGCGTGATACCTGAACAAACAGACAGACAGACAAAAAAAAATTTAATCACATTTTTGGGTTCGGTGTCGGTCTAGTAACACCCCCTGCCATTTATTTTTTTGATATTTTCAATGTACAGAATTTTCACTTCTACAGATTTATTATAAGTATAGATATAGATGATTTAGGTAAATTACAGAAAGTTCAATCTTATTCAGAGATGTTTTTAGTATGTGACAAAGAAAAGAATTTCAGGTTCTACACTAATCTATCCTATCATGGAAAAGTAGACGGCCATACTTGTTTATCTTTGTAGTTATTATGTAAGAATGTCATTATGTACCAAGATACTTACTTGAATGTGTAAATTAGTGAACCTCTATCTACATACAAAAATGTTTTGTTAAAGGTTGAGAGATTTGTGGATCGTAAACTGGATAAAGCTGAAGACCTATTGAAGAAAAAGGAAGTTAAAGCAAAACGCTGGGTTAACAACATTGCAGGAGGAGAACACTATCGTGCTACCGAATCTCACGTCTTTCTGGCATCGTTTGTTGCCGGAATGGCTATTGGACTCCTTTGTGGACAATAGATATGTCAATAATTAATTTCTAATGTACCCACATCATTCAAATATATATAGGTATAGGTAGGTAATTAAGTACTTCCTACATTTTGACAAAGTTTTGTTTAAAATATAATGTTATTAGTCTTGTATTTATACAGTTGGATATCTAATACCTGCCTGACCTGCTTAATACATAAAATATATTATATACCTATGCGTTCGCAGATTGTATCTCGTTCAAAATGTAGTATTAATATTTTAAAATCGAACATAATTATTATACTTGTTAGTAGGTAATAAAGTTTGTAGTGATCTTTTAGAATAGGAATCAATAATTGTAAGATATAACCTTTATTAATAAAATATAATTTATTTTATAAAGGCGTTTTATTTCGTTAATAGGTACATCTTTTGGAATTACCTACTTACAGGTAAAATAATAATTACTTACTATTTTATACTAGGTATGTTATTACCCGCGTTTTAATAAAGCCTGGTTTATATAGTGCAATATAATTACCTGTGCTATACCTGTTGAAGCCACAATAAAAGTTGCACCGTCTAATTAAGATGATTGAAGTCATTTGTTACTTCATTTTTTTCACGAAAATTAAGCGTAATGCTAGCGCACACGCGACTTTAGTCACTGGCGATTTCAAAATGTCACGCAAGCCATCGACAAATCGTCCATCCCGATTGGTAGACCTGTGTGCCTTTTATCGAAATCCGTTAGGAGTTATGGATACCGCAGGACCACCATCTTTCTCGAAAACTACTAAGGTACCTAGCGAGGGATTCAAGTGTTAGAATCCTGAACGACGCGAGTGATTGAAAAGGTTCTCAAACTTAATTGTTGTTATACTTACTGAAAATAAAACATCACTATCAATCAAAGAAACTTTATTGTAATGACGAGACAAAAATAACAAAATTTTGCATTTCTTTCATCTTAGACCGTAATATTGTTCTTACTAGACATGGGCTTAAACGTTGAAAATTATTCACAATGTTAAATGCAAATTAGCAGTTATTTTAAGCATCTGTTAAATTTAAACACAAATTGTTAACATAATTAATTCCCATTTCATTCTTTTCACAGGCTCTGTGTTTGCACTGGCGAAACATTCACAAAACATGTTGAAATCTCCGACAGAAAATAGAAATTTCAACATATTTGTAAGTGAATGTTTCACCAGTGCAAACGCACAGTTAGGAGTTAGGACTGTGAACGTATTCTGTTCGCGTATTTAAAATGAAAGTCAATTTATTTACGATTTCTTTTTTTTGTAAGTACCTACTTAGCTGTTTTTTTTTTCAATGATAAAGGATGTCCACAAACTATAATAATTATCTTATCGTTTTATTGTAATAATCGAATAATTCTCTAGCAGACAAACTCTCTAAATATTCTTTATATTTGGTAATGTAATCCGTTTTCAATAAAGACACTGCACGGCTGTATTGGTTTTTTTCTGATGTTGGTAATGATGTCCAAGATACACTTTCGGCTCCGCCCGCTTGATTGAGCATATAAAATAAATCTTTGCTAGTCCTGAAATAATATTGTTCTATTGAATTATTACTGACCCATCTTTTTTATTCTATCAAAGCCCTGAATGCATTTTTTTTTTCATTCCTCATTTCGGAAATTAGTGTTTGTTTGATCCGAGTAGCGGATGGAAGACGCTGCTCCCCATCTTTGGGCGGGAAAGACTCAAAGTAATAGGGAATAAACAGCACGTAATTCAAAACTTATTCATTAAGTATTTAAATACCTATACAATTAAATAATGAGGCAAGAAACAAATTCAATTTTTTTGTCATTTATTAATACATTTCTTAATTTTCTATTAATTATTTTATGTTATGTTTTTTTGATGGAACGGAACGCAAACTCGAAACGCGTCGATTCATCATCGTTTTCGAAAATGCCGGAAGTGACCTCAAAAGGCATCTGAAAAAATATCTTTTCCTAGCAAACTGCATGAATTCTCATTAAGATAAGTTTGTAAGTGCAATTTCTGCTTGAATAAAGCACAAAAACAATTTAATTTATATTATTTGGGACTAAACGTTCCTGCTTTGTTTACATCTGTTTTTTTAAGGTTTTAAAAAAACAGATGTAAACAAAGCAGGAACGTGCCAAATGACGTCAGATCCTGACCGCGACAGAAACTTTGACTTTGAAGCGCGAGACGTTTGAACTGTATCTATTAGAAAATTGTTGGAGTTTCATAATCTGTTTGAGCAACAAGCAGTAGTTGAATTTAACTTTTAATACTTATCTTAGGTGTATATTAGGAATACATTTTATCTATATATTATATACCTATTATATATTTATTTTATTTTATTTTATATGGAGAAACTCAAAAATTCAAAATTTATTCGGAAGAGAAGCATTATTCCGCGGATAAAATTAATTCCTGTTTGGACGAATCTGCCCTTAGTGAAAAAAAAAATACATGCATAAGTATTCCCTATTGCTTCCCTCTCTAGGGCGGGAATGAATTTAAAAAATAGAACTCAAATTGGTTAGGTCGGCTACGAAAATTAAAAATAAAATTCTGCGGTCTTCTGAGTAAAGAGACAGTGTGAATTAAAAAAAAACACGGGTGACGCGGTGTATTCCATATTTAAAAGATTAAGTAAGTACCTATATAATTTGGCGGAACACTATAGTCCGGTCAAATCAGCACCCTAATTGCATAGGTAATACACGATCTATCACAATCTGGATCGGTTTGAAACATATCGCTAATTGCTTCATTGCTTCATAAGTTCGAAAAAAAATCTGCCTTACAACGAAAATTTGACAACATTTCATATTTTTAACCTGCATGTATTATTACGTTTTATAAAAGTAAATCCAAAACTAGGGCACCGGTATTTTTCCGTTTTTCAAAATGATGTACTTTTCATTCATAATTTTAACTTTGAAATTCGGTTTATTCTAAAAAGACGTAAGCGCCAAATGACGTCAAACATATAGTGGAATAGCGTTAAAACCTTTGCTTGACTATATGATCGTCAAAAAAAAAAACGATTAGATGTCACTGGTGTCATCTTGTCAAATGTGTCAAACTCGTTGGCGCCTAAACTTGTTTGTTTGTTTTCGATTAAATTCGTAAATTTTCTTATTTTCAAGTGTTATTATCCTCATTGGCGAAATATCAATCAAAAGTTGGCAATATTTACAGTAAGCAGCGTGTATATTTAAAAGTTTAATTTCCTAAGAAAAAGATTGTAAACAAACTTTTGACATTGACGTCTCGTTTGACAAGTCAAGTTTTCATCTAATACATTGGCAAAGGTACTACCACATTCCACACTATTTCTATGACGTCATGACGTGTTTTTTGATTTTAATTTTTTTTTCTCAGAAATGAACAAATAAAAAAAATATATATATTTGAACTCAGGATATGAAAATAAAGAAATGGTATTTTTGTTTTATGGCCGTGTCAGTTTTGAAATGTTGTAATGAAACAGATTAGTCGGAATCGTTTACGAAAACGTTTTACGCAATTAGCTAGCAGACCAAAAGTAGTGAAGCTACAATAATTTACATAGAGTTAGTTCTATGCGGGTTTATTACACGGGTGAAAGTCATCAATGGGAATTGATTCCTTGCGACCCTTGTATAACAATCTAAGTACTATTTTCTTTTTAATATAAATGCATTCCTTTTTTTACACTCCTAACGTCTTGTAACCCGACGTCGTCGGTCTAAAAGGATACGGGCCATTTCAGATTGATCGATGATGATGGTTGATAGTCATAGGTTAGCACTTGTAGCAATATTGACATCTGAGGTTTAATGTAAATCTATTCCCAATAATATCACATTATTGCGTACAATACAGTCTATCATTTAATAAATTATAACACTTTTATTCTCCGAAAGGTTGGACAGATAGATTATTGCCCCCGCAAACATTGAATCTTGTTGGTGTAATGAAATTCCATATAAATTAAGTAGGCAGGCATTAAGTCCGCCTTTGTACAGTATTTTTTTTACTTTTGCATAAAGGTTTTAATAAATAAATAAATAAATTCTTTGTGGTTAAATGGCGGGAAACCACCAAACTTATAGTTATAGTGGGGTTTTACTATATATATATGTACTCCCTATATAATTAGGTATTTTTGATGAAAACTTTGAATGGCGGGAAACCACCAAACTTATAGTTATAGTGGGGTTTTACTATATATATATGTACTCCCTATACATATAATTAGGTATTTTTGATGAAAACTTTGAACTTAAAACTTCAAAACATACTTTAACGTGGGTGGTAATGGTTCTACCAGAATCATCCTAGGTGTTTCTTCATTGGTATGTTGTATCGGCTCCCTTATAGTTTCATTTTGTTCATCTTGGTCTTGCTCAGGCCCACTGCAAATAAAACTATTAATGAAAGTTCTTTGTAAAAGAGTTGTCTCATGTAAAACTATAGGTAGACACAGCTTCCTGAAGTATTAAGAATCAACACCATTTATGAAACTTAAATTTACGTATTGACAGAGCAATACTTACATATCAGTTACTAATCTCCCATCATAGCTTAAATTCATGTCTTCATCATTTACTATTTCATTAGCATGCTCTGTGTCTGTTTGTAAACTTACTTCTTTAATATACTCTTTGGGCTCCTGGATGACTGAACTGCTGCTGTTCAAGTTCACATTTTTCTTTCTGCAATCATTAATAGTAGATGAAAATAACATCATAAAATATTCTAGTTGTTGTGATTGTAAGACTCATGGAACAATTATTACTAACATAGTTAATTGTTTCATGTAGGTATCTTAAAATCACCATCGTAATCCTAGATGATTGTAGAGGCCAGGGTCAGAATCAATGCCAAGCTGCTTATAAAAGTTGGAAGTTGAAACAATGCCTTAGTAGGTAAAGATTTTTACATGTGTGTGAAAAGTGTTTTATGTTGCAGATCAAGTCTGAGCATTGGTTTCTATGTGAGACTGCTGTACAGATTCAGCATTTAGTTATTAGGTACAATATCATTAATGATTGAATTGATGCTCTAATTATTGCCAAAAGTATAGTAGGTAATTATGGAACTACTTTCATAATATTAAAAGTAAAAGGTTCTTTACCCAATTTGATCCTTAACTTTCATAAAAGGTTCTGCATTTTTCAACTGATTAAAACATTGTTGTTTAAATTTATGTTGTTTTTCCTTGTATGATTCATGAACTTCTTGTTTTTCTTCTTCAGTCAAAGACAGCCAAGATTTGGTTGCTTCAATTAGATTACTTTGATACTGTAATTAAAAAAACGTTGATTTGGAATTTGGAGGACTCAATACTATCATGTTACAGACTTTGAAGGCACTACACTTCTTTGCTTAGATCAGCATTAGTTAGAAGAACAATTTATTTTGATTGGGTTAAAACTAGGTCACAGAATTAAAATTAAATATTGGACATTTTGCACAGACCCATAGCCCAGTGTTCTAGATAAATGTTCTCCATGACACAAAAACGGTACACTAATCTGCCCTCTATGCTGCTCTGAAAACATTGATTAATCGTACTTCAGGACGAAAACGGACACCGTGACAAAAAAGGAGAGGAGCCATGAGCTCGATTTTCGAGAAAACCAAAACAACTTTATTTTGTACACTATGAATATAAGAGTATAAAATACCATCTTCATTATACCCTGTCTGGTCAATCCTCACGATGACCCACGATCTCCAGGATGACCAAGGAATGCTCAGTAACGTATTTAAAATATTGAAAAACAAAATATTTTAACCTTGGTTTCAGATGAACCTTTTTGTTTACAATATAGTTTGATATAAAAAGCTAATGCAGTTTCAGGAAATTTATTAGCTTTTGGTTTATTCCGCTTCGATTCCATATCATCTCAATTAAACGAAACAAAAGTTGAACTTCAACACTAATAGCTGAAAATAATCGAAAACAAACACGACACTACGACAGTGTCGACAGTGATCACAGAGTACATTCTGTCTTTTGACTTCTGACAGTGACAGTGATCAAACTGGACCATAAACCATAGACTACTATACAAGGTTACTTGTAATTCGACGTATATCCGTCAGGAGCTGATAGGGGGGCCAGAATGCAACAAATAGAACACCCCATATGTATGGCCGAAATTCAATAGTTTTCGAGATATTTGAATTTTACGGGTTTTTCGATATTTACCCAAAATTTGACATTTAATTCCAAATAATAAAAAATATACGTATTGAATGCGTACCATTAAAGAATGATATCGTAGCTGGCACTTCAATCAAGCTATGAACCTAATTCAAAGTACTTATTTCAACGAAATAATTAAAATTATGAGCGTTTTAAGAATAATATCTTACCAATATTTACATTTTACGCTTCAAAAATGTTGTCTCGTCAAAAAAATTACTATGACGTTAGTCGTACAAATAACTAAAGTAACTTGCCTATTCTGTAAGCTTTCCAAAAAGGTATAAAAGTTAAATTAAAGATACGTAATTCGTGGCATGGCATGTGTTTGAATCAGCGCGGGGACAGAAATCATCTGTGTTTTCAGTTTAGTATCCTCCCTAAAACTACCGATTTTACTGGCGAAATTCTTCGTGATGGGGCACGGTGTGTGGGCGGGGGAATAAACGGCGTCTGCTGCGCCAGTGTCCCCTTCCTTAGTAACTTTCGACCGCCCCGAGGGATTGGAACTACTAAAAGAGAACAGCTATTCAGTTCAGAACGTAATCCCAGTAGCGGCTTGGAAGCCTACGATCTCTCGTCGTTCTTCGCTTAGTAGTTGAATTTTCAGTGGCCTGGCGTTCTGCTTCAACTATTTGATGTTCTCCAGTTGGAGAACATTGTTCTAAAATACAAATAAAATTCTACAGATCTGCCTTGCCAGGTCCAATCTTGATAAAAGCTACTTCACCTATGGAGAGATAAAGTATTGATTTTAAAGGTCCAGACATTTGAGTATTCATCAATCACAGTTATTATGTACCTTCCAATACAAGAAATAACTACAATAATAGTACATAATAACTGTGATCGATGAATACTCACGTTTCCCATTGGGTACCCATGTGCCGATATAAGTTCTGCAACGGTTATAAAACAGCCCGCACACCCCGGCCCATCACGAAGAATTTCGCCAGTAAAATCGGTAGTTTTAGGGAGGATTTCTGTCCCCGTGCTGATTCAAACACATGCCATGCCACGAATTACTATCTTAAATTTAACTTTTATACCTTTTTGGAAAGCTTACAGAATAGGCAAGTTGTTTTAGTTATTTGTACGACTAACGTCATAGTAATTTTTTTGAGGAGACAACATGTTTGAAGCGTAAAATGAAAATATTGGTAAGATATTATTCTTAAATCGCTCATAATTTTAATTATTTCGTTGAAATAAGTACTTTTAATTAGGTTCATAGCTTGATTGAAGTGCCAGCTACGATATCATTCTTTAAGTACGCATTCAATACGTAGTTCTTTTTTAATTTGGAATTAAATGTCAAATTTTGGGTAAATATCGAAAAACTCTTAAAGTTCAAATATCTCGAAAACTACTGAATTTTGGCCATACATATGGGGTGTTCAATCTGTTGTATTCTGGCCCCCCTATCAGCTCCTGACGGATATACGTCGAATTACAAGTAATCCTGTATATACCATAAACTAGTATAGCCCACAGAGTGCATTATTTTTTATAAAATATGGCCACATTACGAGTCATAAATAATCGCTGACAGCGCTCACATCAGGCTCGTACACACTGGCGCGACAAGGGTAGCGCTGCCTGTCGCGGCCCGGAATATCGCGCCAGTTTGTACAGTACGATTCAAACTTAATGGCGGCTCGGAACATGAGGCGAGTCGCTGCGCATTAACAATTTCATGTGTCAGCGGGGGTGAGGGGTGGGGTACTGCGCAGCCAGTAGCTAACTTCCGAGCCACCTTAAAGTTTGAATCGAACTGTACGCGCCGATATTTGCGTTCCGATTTAGATATTACGATTATGACAGCTGAGGGCTGTCATCAATTCGGAACGTTCGTGCTCGTTCAACGTTAAAACTTATTTCTACTTGACGACGCGTATAAATAGGTTTTACGAATCCAAACTTACACAGTTGAGTTTAGAAAGTTTATGACAGCAGTCAACTTGACGTAACCCCGAGCACTGAGGAGACGGCGCGGCCCCCCGTCAGAAAAAAAAGATCGCGGTGATGGATCGAAGCCGGCATTGATTATTGGCTACATGACTACTGGGCTATTGGTGATCATGATGAATAGACCACCCTTGCAGTGCAGTGAGTTGATTGATTTGCACTCGCACCTCACGTACTTGGAGAAACGTCGTTGTCATTATTGTTCAATAATGTGATCAGAGACTTGTGATTATTCAGAATATTATTGACTTTCATTTACTTACTTACATCTTCTGATCTTCTCGCCCGCATACCAAAGAAGAAGAAATTTTAGATTCTTAGAAAGCACAATTACGAAAATTCCACGTTAGTTTATGGGGTGGCAGTGACCCCGACGCAAAAACGGTTACTTACCACGTATTCAGTACATCATTCTGAACTACATATAAATTATTCATCAGTCAAAAACAAAAATCTGCAGTTTCCTACAATCGTGCAATACCTACACGGTCAAAATGTATGGAACAGCAGATTTTTTTTTCAATAACCGATGAAACATTTCTATATAGGGGGCTCAGAATGTTGCACAGAATATGTGGTAACTGTTTTCGCGTCGGTGTCCCTGCATCCTGTATAGTAGTTTAAAGTAGTTATCCTGCCACGTTAGTATACAGGGTTACTTGTAATTCGACGTATATCTGGAGCTGATAGGAGGGCCAGAATGCAACAAACTGAACCCCCTATTATATGTATGGCCGAAATTCAATATACGGATATACGTCGAATTACAAGTAACCCTGTACCTATAGTAGTAGTCTGTACCTATAGAAAATGCCACGTTATTATAAAGATATGATGCGACTCAAAACAACACAGCCAACTGTAATTTTTGACAGCGCTTACGGTGGTTTGTCGGCGTTATCGCAAGATGGCACATGTCATGAGTTCATGACGTCATCTATGACTATTCAATCACAGCATTCACAGCACATCGTAATTGCTCTCAAGCTTATTCGGAACGGGACTGAACGGGTGTTAGCTCGCTCAAATCGATTACATCGTAGCTTGGAACGCAGGGCCAAAGTTTATCAAAGAGTAGAGTAAAGTAATAATTGTGATGGATGGAATTGGATGGCATGGCAGATACGTAGTATCCGCCCTTTGTACATACTATATACTATCCACTTCTAAGGATAGTACACTAAAATACTATAATTTAAAGTTTGCTCCCGAATGCTTAGTTTTAGGTCATATTATGAATATTTCGACCGTGCGTGTAAAATTTGTCCTAGATTGTTTAGTTCTTCCACATGCAAAAGCCGACTGCGAACGAATATTCAGTAAAGTGAACCTTACCAAGACTAAGATATGACACAAACTGGCAACACAATCCATACACGCCATTTTATTGTCTTGTGACGCTATCAAAAGTGGTAGCAAAAGTGGGAATTGTACTGGATGTTATTCCTACTGAGGATGTGTTATATAAAATTAAAAAAAAAAATGATTTTAATGACTGTAATGTGAAAAAAAATTATTTATGATAGTGTTGATGATACTTTTTTTATAAATACTATCCTTTTCAATTTTTTGTACTATCTTTTTCAACATACTTACCTAAATCCAACCCTGGTAGTATCCCTAAGTAGTTAAGTAGTCTGTGCATGGCAGCCATAGAGGAAAGTAATATACGGATGGCAGCCTTGCTGTCAACTGTCTGTCTGTCATGCATGTCAAATATTTGTTGTGTTGTTTCAATGAATGTTGTGTCGCCGAATTTATATAATTCTGTACTACCGCATGGACGAAGCGAAGTAGAAAACTGAGCAAAAATAATATTTTACCTCACCGGCCGCTTAAAAAAAATACAAGTAACAAATAATTTTCATTTATGAAAAGAAGAACCTGCTCTTTCTTCAGGGCAATAATTTATTGAAGATTGTATTTCGATAAAAGTTATGTCAGTCCTTCAGTTGAAAATACTTCAAACTTACTATAATTATCCAAGACCAAGTCTATTTCGTAATAACCTATGTTATGTTTTCAGAAAAAAAAGTAGTTTAAGGTTATGGGTAAGAGTTAATTTATTACATTATATCATAACGCCTTTCAACTTTCAGTTTAATCAAACTTAAAAATTAACATTTCACCAAATTTAAAACAGCCTATAAATGTTGCTCATAGAATTGTGAAAGCCAGTAATTAATAAAGCAATTTCTCTATGATTACCCTACGCTACCCTACCCTATTACTATCCATATGTTTATATAATAATAACCCTACTGTTATGTGAAGTCTCGAATATTGTACACAGGAAGAAGATATAAGCACAGAAATCAAACTAAAAATAGAAAAACATTGGTCAAAGGATGTTGTGAAAAGATCAGTAAACAGTTGCGACAAAAAGCCATATTATGTGCTGCCAATGTTTCCATACCCATCAGGGAACTTACATATGGGACATGTACGTGTATACTCTATATCAGATACTATAGCAAGATTTGAACAGCTAAATGGAAGGAATTCTATACACCCGATAGGGTGGGATGCCTTTGGTCTACCAGCAGAAAATGCAGCTATAGAACGTAATATCCCACCTCAACATTGGACAAAATCAAACATAAATTCAATGAAAATTCAGCTGCAACAATTGGGGTTCAATTTCGATTGGAATAGAGAAATCTCTACCTGTGACCCTAACTATTACAAATGGACTCAATATATATTCTTAAAGTTATTTGAAAAAAGTTTAGCATATCAAAGCAAGGTAAGAGATCAAGTCATTCATATTTTACCTAGAATTAACTACATAAGCAGCTAACTAAAATGAAAGTACACTGGCTAAAAACACAAACTTGATTTATTTTTAGGGTTCCATACCTCAAAAGGAAAAAATGGAGTCCTTATAAGATCACTTTGTTGTCTGTATGCCAAGAACCTTTTTCTTATGAATAGGTAGAAGTTGAAATTAATATCAAATTACGGCCAGCGGTCCCTTGGACAGGTGAAAAATTTGAGTTCACTTAAGTTAACATAATCAAGACTAAATTCTGACACACACACACACTACAAAACATACAATGGTTGGCCGTATCGCTTACTATGATCTATTCCAAGCAAAACCTTGGATTATCACAGTTTTCAAAACATTTAGGGTACTATCCATTGACCAACCAGCATGAAATTTGGCAGGAAGCAACGTCTCACAGTAAAAGGAACAAATCAGAAAATTGCTAATTTGTAGTTTTTTGCATTTACAAACTTACATTTCTTAGGCCATGTCACTTGAGTGGAGCTGCGGGCAGCCGGGCACAGATGTTAGGTGGAACTCTCAGATCTGCCATATTCCTTAATTACCCTAGGCTGATAAATTTTCGTTTATCATAATTATGTTTAAATGAATGTTTAGGTCAGCTTCTCTCTGTTCTACTTTCCAGGCACAAGTGAACTGGGATCCAGTAGATAAGACTGTTCTGGCCGATGAACAAGTTGACGATTTTGGGTGTTCATGGAGATCTGGTGCTAAAGTTGAAAAGAAATATCTTACTCAGTGGTTTATAAAAACAACGAAGTTTGCCAAAGATTTGTATGACGGACTTGACAATGGAGGTTTGGAAAATTGGAAAGATATTATTAATTTACAAAAACATTGGATCGGCGAGTGTGATGGTGTTGTTGTAACTTTTAAAATTAAAGTAAAAACTGAGATTAAAACTTTTGATGTTTGGACCTCCGAACCCTATAAATTTATTCATGGTAATTTTTTAACTATGAATTCTAGTCATCCATTGGTTCAGGAATTAAAAGGCCATGAAAATGTTACTCTTACAAGTTATAATCCGATATCAAATCGTGAATTACCTGTATATATAACTGATAACATAAATTACCCTTTGGGTAGAGATGTGTTTATTGCATGTTCTCAAATTAATAAGGATGACAAAAAAATCGCGTTGTCATTAAATATTCCCATTGGCAATGATCAATTTGAAATCGATATTGAAAGCGATAATCGTAAGGCAATTGATATGGCGATTGCCAAAAATGTGGGAGGACATATTGTTAGCTCGAAACTCAAGGACTGGCTTATATCCAGGCAGAGGTACTGGGGGACACCTATACCAATAATCCATTGCGACAGTTGTGGTGCAGTTCCTGTTCCCTATAGAGAACTTCCTGTAGAACTGCCTGAAATTCATTCCTTAAAGTCAGGTATACAAACATTGGAGAAATTAGAGGACTGGATTAAATGTAAATGTCCTAAATGTCAATCCAATGCTAAAAGAGAGACTGATACTATGGACACATTTGTTGATTCTTCATGGTATTATTATCGATTTTTGGATCCAACCAATCAAGAAAGACCTTTTTCAAAAGAAAATATTCTAGGTCACATGCCAGTTGACGTATATGTTGGGGGCAAGGAACATGCCGTATTGCATTTATATTATGCTAGATTTATGAGTTACTTCTTACATTCACTTGGATGGACACCAACTAAAGAACCATTTAAGAAACTGGTAGTACAAGGAATGGTTATGGGACAATCATATAAATTAAAAGGTTCTGGAAAGTATATACCATCAGAACAAGTAGAAAAAGTCGGAAAAGAGCATAAAGAAAAGGCCACAGGAGAGACTGTGTTGACCCAATGGGAAAAAATGAGCAAGTCTAAATATAACGGTGAAAATCCTGAAAGATTGCTTACAACATATGGATGTGACACTACTCGGCTGCTGATTCTCGCCGATGTCCCGCCGGCGACACCCAGGCGCTGGTCCGATGCAAGTAAGATTTATACGACTTTGGTACCTAAGAATTCACGTTTTACAAGTAAACAGAATAGGAAAATAAAAAGTTATGAGCCAACAAAGATTCGTTTTTCTTGCAAATTTAACGCAACTTTGGGCGTAAATAAGTAAAAATAAAAGAAGTGTAAACTCTTCAAAATAAAGTTCGTACCGACAAAGCTCAATTATCGAAAAGTTCAATAAACTTTATTTGTAATTGATTTATGCAGTAGTTTTTTCATAAAATTCTATTTTCCAAAGGACTTACCATCATTTTTTACGCGCTCGTTTTACTGAAATAGTTCAGTACCACAGAGTACTTTTATATATAGGTATTCAGTACGGTGTTTGTGTTTAGCCGTTGTGCGTGTAGACTAGCATCTAACATCTCATCACGGATGACGAAGTACGAGATAGATATTTTCATATTATTGCATATATTATTCCAAAATGAAACTTACCTGTAACATACCCAATTTTATAAACTGTACAAATGTTTAGATATTGTCTATTTTGTTCCAGCATTACCTGGCGTGTTAAATTGGCAACACCGGTTGTGGATGACCATGAGAGAATTTTTGCAACACCGAAATAATATTCCCGACAAAAATACTTTGACTCCTGAAGAATTTAATAAGTATGAATATAAAATATGGGACTCAAGAAACTATTTAATTGCTACCACAACATACCATTTTAAACACACTCAAAAACTAAGTGTTGGTATTTCAAGACTACAGAGTTTAACCAGTGTCCTAAGGGTAATAATAACTTTCAGTTCTGGTAAAAAGTTTATATTTCTGTATCAGTTTTTATTAACATTACCATTGTGGCAATTTACAAAGAAAAGCCTATTCTATACCTAATAATAATTATTATTTATGGTGAGTTTGGCTGTATTTTATTTAACATTGATATTAATTTAAAATTACCCTTTTTAATTTTAGAACAAGATACCACCAGAAGTAATAGCCAAAAGTAAGGAATTTGAAAAAGCCTTAGCAGTTTTAATAATAATGCTGGCGCCAGTGACTCCGCACTTTTGTTCCGAGCTTTGGGCCGGCATCCAGTCTGCACCCCATAGAATGTGTGACACATCTAATTTGGTCGATTGGGAGAAAAGTGTCCTCGAACAGACATGGCCAAAAGTAGATGAACAATATGAATTATCATTTTTATGTAAAGTAAGTATTTATTTAAGATGAATTAACGGATTCCCACCGACATCAATGCACAGTCACAGTAAAAACGTTCAACGTTCGTTCGTCATTTGTTTCCTCAGTGCACTGTGACTCAGTAATAAACAGGATTTTAGGTCTAACGACGGATCTAATTTAAGGGAGTGTAGTACCACATACAAATAATCAACTTTTACTATATGACCGACACTGGAATATGACCAAAAACGGCCAAGTGTGTGTCGGACCACGCACAGTTAAGGGTTCCGCAGATGAATGCAAAATTTTCTCGATTTTTTTTAATGAATACCAAAATTTCTTTGGTTGTACTTAACTGAAAATATCTCAAAAAGGAATGATTTCAATAGCAATGTCACTTAAAAACATCGTAATTTTTTAAACTTTTTAAGGCTTCCTTTATTTATTTCTTTTGCTGGCATAATTATTTGTTTGACAGTCTCTTTGTAAAGCTCGATGTATCATATCGACACAGACCGCACAGGTAATGTTCTCATGCGTTCAGACTGCGCTCTCGTTCTCAAACAAACATGCATAAGTGACTATAGTTGACCGAAACCGCTGTACCACGCCTGAGGTAACTATGTGCGTGGCGACACGGGGGGGGGGGGGGAGTGCAGTCCGCTCAATTCGTCAACGCTCACGGCGCCGGCGTCCCGCCCTCGCCTCGCCCCGTATTCCTTAGGTGCGGTACACCGGTTTCGGTCAAACTATACCAATCTTTATCATACAACGATACGGTAAATTAACTCTATTGTTTCAGGTTGACGGGGCAGACAGATGTGAGCTTAAAATAAAAGCGAGCGAACTCCTAAATCTCAGCCACGAAAAGGCGTTACAAATAATGCTGAACGAGGAATCTGTCAAAAAAAGACTTAAAAGTGATATACATAAGACGAAATTTGAACTGTATCCGTATTGTCGTGCAATATTACACATATACCCGAAAAAGAAGGTTAAACAAGTTGAAGTAGAGGAAACTATGGTAGACAATTAGTTTTTTCCAAGATAGTTTTAATGGAATAAAATCAATAACTTAAACAAACCAAACATGTTTATCAATCGTATATAATATAATACACATTTATGTACGGTTTATTATTTACAACGTATTTTTCTGTGAAGTAGTCACTAACATCAGAGTGGACAAAATTTGTTTAGGTATATTGTTTGAACATAATTTGTTGTGAGCTTCATGACAAAACATTACCTTAGGAGTAGTTCAATATTACAAATAGCAAGTTCATTCAAATCATATCGTATTATTTTTAAAACGCTGTAATTATCCCTCAATGCCTCGGTGTGTCTTAATCGAACCAAATATTTCATTATATTTGTAGATCAGCTATTACTCCACATAATGTATGTTAACTATGTAGGTAATTATTGACTTACTACCAGCACATTTAAATAATTTCTTGTACCAAACCGACTATTACCGACGCTATAATTTAAAGTTCTAGTAGTATTAATATTAAATTATAAAGTCTTATTAATAAACAGAGACATCTTTACAAAGAGTAATTGCTCAATATTCCCATGCATAAGTAATTCCTTTATATGCTGTGCTATCTTGTGCTTCTAGCTTTCTTTCCTCGAAATATTTCGTCCTTGTATATTCTCATGTTTGCTGCTGAATCCTAAAAATAAATTGATAATAAATTAGTTACACCATCACTTTGTAATATTATCGAGCACGAGCTTATAATTTTTTGTACAAATTGATTGAAGCGTTCGACGTGATAAAGAATAATTAATATTAACTGTTATGGTAACGTTACATGTTTCCCTTCATTCATTATATAATGTGCCTGTTTTAGTACAGACACAGCGAAAACTGTCTAGATAGGAGCACACGGCTACATATCCAGTGTTTAAGCTGATCTCGCATTGTATAGGATTTCCGTACAATGAGAGGTCATCTTATGCTGGAAATGTATAGCTTGATATGTAGTGTGTAGAGATTTCAGTCAAGTTTTATTCGTCTCGTTTTCCTTCACCGGTTGCAGATGGCTTATATACTAAAAAAGTATATAATTGACGAGGTTTACCTACATACGTTACATAATATCGATGTATTTTCCATGCTGTAATTTTGTCCTCGCGATTAAAGCGGATCATTTAATCTGCAGGCCATCACATCACAATGATTAATGAACTAGTAAAAACCGTTACCTTCCTCGCTTCCCGCCACTCTAAATTGCGGAGTCGACTCAATCCTTTAAGGTTACGGTCGAGTATTCTGAGGAACTCAGCTCTTGTAATTTTCGGTGTCTCGGTGGTACCATTGTTTGATGGATCTGGAGTCGTCGTCACGACCTGTATTATATTTAAAATCATTAGTATATCGATTAGTACCTACCTGCCATATCAAGTTTACTATGTAATCTATACTTATAATAAATCTGTAGAAGTGAAAATTCTGTACATTGAAAATATCAAAAAAATAATTGGCAGGGGGTGTTACTAGACCGACACCGAACCCAAAAATTTGATTACATTTTTTTTTGTCTGTCTGTCTGTCTGTCTGTCTGTCTGTCTGTTTGTTTGTTCAGGCATCACGCAAAAACTACCGGTTCGATTACGATGAAACTTGGTATAATTATTCTTTAATATCCTGGGCACCACACTGGGTACTTTTTATCCCGGAAAAGTATCCTATCCTACGGTTGGGGGGTGTCAAAGTTTGTATGGAAGAATTTTAACGCGCTGTCCAATTAACTCGAAACTCAATATTTATACTTAAACCCACAAATGAAGAATAACGTGTGCCAGGATTTTTCGAAATTCAACCCCTAAGGGGGTAAAATAAGGGATGAAAGTTTGTATGAAAAATCTTATTCCTTGAGGTAATAAACATGAAACTTCGCACGAATAGTTATCTAAATAAATTATAAAGTTTGTAGTTTTTTGTTTTTCTAAATTACCCCCCTAGGTTGGGGGGTGTCAGTGTTTGTATGGAAGAATTTTAACGCGCTGTCCGATTAACTCGAAACTCAATATTTATACTTAAAACCCATGGGGATGTATGGGGTAATTTCCGACACTCACGCGGGCGAAGCCGCGGGCAGCAGCTAGTATTTAAATAAAACAAATAATATGAGAATATACTTACATGCATACATACTAATCACATACTTAGGTACCTATCTACTTCTAAAATAATGAATAAATAAATGGGTACAGGGTACAGTAATTTAAGTAATATATACATTGTACATAGGTAGGCAACTACGACGAAGATGTGTTTATGTATATAATACTAAACTTAGGTACCTACACATTACTAAGAAATCTCCATGTTTTGTCAAGCCGTGAAAACCGTGCGAAGCAGGGGCGTGTCGCTAGTATCAATCGCATCGAGGGAAGCCAGTATTTGTCAAGCTGCACCCTATTTGCGTAAAAAACGATCTCAATCGCAATCCGTTTCATTTTGACAGTTCAACAACTTTCATTGCGTCAGACAATTTTTTCTAACATTTATGAAGCAAATGGATTAGCAAATATCCTTCAATAAAATTCAGATTATGATTGATCGTGTGTTACGCTATTAGGGTGCAGTAGGTATCAAATGTAAATACAATAAAAACCGGCCAAGCGCGTGTCGGAACGCGCAATGAAGGGTTCCGTATTTGGGATGAATTTATCCCAAGAACAAACTTAAACATGTTCTCCCATACCAAATGGGAGAACATCCCAACTTTACATGTAGGGGGGAAACAAAAAAAAAAACGAAACGCTTTCGGCGTGATTAATATACACCCATGTCAAATTACAGTTTTCTAGTAAAGTGTGTGGCGGCATCTACAACGCGCTTCTGAGACGTTCACGCAGTGCCAAGAACGGTTGACTGCTCAGCGGATTCGCACGACAAGCGTAGACCTAAATTCGAAAGTTTGTTAGGAAGTTTGGATTTCTATGTGTAGGTATATTTCTTACCTTTTTATGCTTAGACTGATTTGACTGGAGGACCGATTTGAATGATATCTGGCATGGACATGATTTGGATAGGTACGTAAAAATACAAAAGTGGTATACTGTATTGTCTAATTGAATGTGCGCACCACCTCTATGCCGTTTAAATCACGTCAAAAATTTGAATAAGGGCGAAAAAAACTCTTGATTTTGGAGTGTAGTTTTATTTACTTAGTGGTAATTGTAAAATATTTTATCTGGACTACAGTCCTCTAGCGTGTCCATCTGTCAACTTTACTTTAAGTTCCACCTCTAGGGAAGAGGCAGAGAAATTAGGGGTGAATTAGCCGCTTACTGACACAGACCGAATTCCACGCGGGCGGAGCCGCGGGCACAGCTAGTAAATAAATAAATAGGTAATGTCACTGTCGTTTTACCGGGCACTTCGACTAAACGATGGATACCAAAATAAGCTAACCTATATGACTATCCTTTTTTGTTCAGCCTGTATTGTCCCACTGCTGGTTAAAGGTCTCTCCCTGCTCTCCGTGTTGCTACTTCTAATAAATCTCTCAAATAAACATTTTTAGTTATCCATCACGCCACCAGCGTATTTTAAGCTTGGTTCGGCGACGACGATGTCGACATCCGGCATCATGCAGAACCCTCATTCCTAGTTCTTGGCCTCGTCTGACATGCCCATGACGAGCAGCCAGACTGAAGCCGGACTCTGACAATGGTTCTTACCTGAAAACACCGGCTTTTGTGATCCATCCCGTCCGTGCAGAGCATGTGACCTTCAACTGTCTAGGTTCCTAACCCAATCTACTTGGAGAAATGTTGACTCACTGCGTCATTGAAAAACTCAGCACCCTAATTGCGTATTAAACGATCTATCACAATCTGGATTGGTTTGAAACAGATTGCTAATACATTGATTCATAAGTTCGAAAAAAAATCAGCTCAACAACGTAAATAACGCAATGAATGTTTTTGAACTGTCAAAATGAAACAGATTAGTCGGAATCGCTTACGAAAACGTTTTAAGCAATTAGCTGTTAACAATCTATTTCAAACTATGTAAGAGGTAGGTATGTTTGAGTCAATGATGAAATGATTCGATGACTAATTTAGAAACATTAACTTAAGCCGAAGATGACTTATTAACAAATAGTTAATTTCGTGAAATCATAATTTGAGTAATTTCACTAATTTCTAATTAAATAATTGACACTTGTTTTGACTGCACCGTCATTAGGTAAACATGGAAAATATTTTTAAAAAAATGGAAAATTTTCGTTGGACCTGACCATAATTGGGTAATACAAACAGATTGCTAATTGATGTTTTATTAACATTTATTAATAATTGATTAATATCTATGGAATAAGTTAATAATATTTCTAGAATTAGGTACTGATATAATATCGTAGGTACATCTAATCCAAATTATGAGCGAACAACGTAGCATCACATCCCCATGGAAATACGAGGATGCAGAGCTTTTAGAATAAAAAGTTGAGGAAGCGGATGTTTGTAGTTAACAAAATGTATGTGGATGCTCCGCAGTTGCGGATGCGGAAACGGATGTCCGTTACATCCCTGCAAATAAGTAAGTGGACTTGTCGAATGCTTTTATAACATTGATTATGATAATATATTCTAGATACCTACTTAATCTGATAAATTGGAGTCCTGTCAATCTCTTGGCGTTGTTTTTCATCATTATTATATTTGTGCAAGCGAGCGGTAGGTTAAACTACCATGACTGGTATACCTAAAGTGCAAAAGTATTACTTACGTTGTCATCGGCAAATTGATTGTTTACTAATTCAGATATTTGACTGTATGCGCTTTTTGTGTCGTTGATTTGCTGCAAAAAAAAACACATGATTAGTGGGTAGATACAAAAATCTTAGTAAAGGCTCCCGCAGACAGACTTTGGTGAAAGTTTTCTACGAAAACTTTACTTACGGAAATTGTTCTACCGGTGACGCTTCGCGCCTGTCTGCACGAGCGTTAACTTTAAAACCTACTTACATGATAAAGTATGATTTAAAAAAAACTTACTATAAGTAGGTACCTAGGGTCGAGTGGTCAACAATGAACCAGCAGTACAGAGTGAACCATGCAAATAATTCAGAAACGCGGCGTTGCAGTTTGGTGCAAACGGCATTATGTAAGCGTCTTTGAGGAGCCTCCCTCCTACCCCAGCCGGCAGCGAACTAGCGGCGAAGGCGCCCGCGCGCGTCCGTGTTTTGTGTTATTGTAGCGAAAATTGTTTAAAAATAACGTAAGTAAAATTTCGTCTCATTTTATTTGTGTAAATAGTAGCTGAATATCAATTGGATTGATAAATTAGTTGTTTTTTGCGCTTTTATTTAAGATAGTTTCGTTAAGCACCTCGTGTTTGTGCATGTGGCTACTTAACCTCAAAATTTGTAAGTGTGGGGTGGTACAGAATGAACCACTTTGAGAGAGTACACAATGAACCAGTGATTCATTGAGTACCATCCTTGGTTCATTGAGTGCTACCCTTGGTTCATTGCGTACCACCTTTAGTAGATTGTATTAACCCAGATCATTTAATAAAAAAACAAAAAAAAAAACAACCTTTCAGGATGGGCCGAACAAAGTTAGATAGATCTGCGAGGAAAAAAGGATCCCACCTACCTCGAGCAATGCAGGCTTCTGTCAATTTACCTACATGTTAACGGTAGATATGAGCTTGAGAACGGCTGCAAAAGATAGCAATATACCATATCCAACATAAGAAGATACGTGATAAAATATACCTAAGTACTGTTATAACCTTGATTTGCATAGAAACGGTCAACAAGTAATTAAGAGAAGTACATCCTGCACTTCTCAGCATTCCAAGCTCAGATAACACCGATAAGGGCCAACCGCCGTCGCCCAAATTCGAGGACACATTCATCAGTCTGTCTCGAACTCCATTAAGAGCCACACACGTCCTAAATCTTAATTTTGTAACTTACTATTTCTTTTATATTCAATATAATATTCTAGGTTTTAATTAAACCTTTTTTAAAAACCCTTCACGAAGGCACGGCCTAACATTGGTGGCAGCTTAAGGGATTAAAAAGTTTATCCCGCGGTCCGTCTCCGTCCCGCCGGAAAAGCACTCGAAAAATCGACAAAATCCAGTGAAATCCAGTAAAATTCAGTGAAAATCTGTGAAAATCTGTGAAAACCTGTGAAAATCTGTGAAAATCCGATAAAACAAGTGCAAGTGCAAGTGAAAAGTGCTACAAACATCCAGCCAACAGTTCCAGCAGCTAGCAGAAATGCAGCTGATCCTCACATTCGCCTGCCTGTCGTGAGTCATTCAACATTCCACATCTTCAAACTACCTCTACATAATACTATGCCAAAAACTCTCAAACCTGAAGAAATCGCAGAATCCCTCGAAAAACTAGATTCCGAAATGGACCTCAACAGCCTCTTCAAATTCGTAAAATCATACGACGGGAGCAGGGAAACCCTGAACTCGTTTATAACCAACTGTAACAACGCGTACCAGCTTGCCTCTGAATCTCAAAAACCTATTTTGTTTAAATATATTCTAAGCCGACTCGAAGGTAAAGCGGAAGTTGTTTGCTCAATAAAAGAATTCCATAACTGGGAACAATTAAAAGAATTCCTAAAAACTCAATTCTGTGACAGAAAACACTACGCTCATCTTCTTACCGAACTCCAAGAGAGCAAACAAGGTCCGCAAGAAAATGTCAATGAGTTTGCATTAAAAATCGAGACATGCCTCTCACGTCTGCTTACAGAAGTATCTCTATCCACGGCTAAAGCCAAAGAACTTCCCGGCCGCACAGCGGCAATGGAAGATTTAGCTCTCCATCATTTCACGTTGGGACTACTCCCACGTATCTCTAATATGGTGAGATGCAGGTCTCCACATAATTTAAATGAAGCTGTAAACTATGCTATTAACGAGGAGCGCATTCAACAATCTATGTTTAAACGAAATCAACCTACGGAAAATAGGTTTTCTAAATCAAACAAACCTGCCCCTTCCAAACCTCAACAACGTCCAACATCTGACAACAACCAATCTACTAAATCCGATATCTGCCGATATTGCAAATTCCCAGGACATTCAATCGAAAATTGCCGTAAACGCGAATACAATAATAACCGTTTCCGAAATAATGATAAACCTACTACTTCCGGTCATAAACCACCACAACGAATCAATTTTGTTGAAGAAACAAACGAAGAAGAAGACCCTGAATCCATTGACGAAACCGACAACGACCCAAAAAACTATTAAGTGACTCGCATCGGTGTCGTGCGAGACACCACCTGCAATACCCACTGGACACCGTACCTACTAAATCCACTGAATCCACTAAACTTACTAAATCCACTGAATCCACTAAACTTACTAAATCCACTGAATCCACAAAACTTACTAAATCCACTGAATCTACTAAATCTACTCAACCTATTAAATTCACAGAATCTACCATACCCATTAAAATTCCAAAAAATACCAAATCCAAACACACCGAACCCCATTCACCAAAACAGTTCCCAAATTCTAAAGAAATATTCGAAATTACTACTAACCCAAGAAGAACCCTACTTCCACATCTCATGATCAACACCTCCGTCTCAGACGAACCACTCTGTCTTTTAATAGACTCTGGTTCGGCAATAAGTCTTATAAAAAAGACATGTATCCAGAAATTCCCTAAACTCACAGCTGAACCCATAAATCTAAAAGGGATAGAACCCAACCAAGGAACCACAGTAACCTTAGGTCATTTCCTACTCAAATTACAATTATCCGACACGCCCCGAAAATTCGTAAATCACAAGTTCCATGTGGTAGGCAAAATACACCTTCCTCATGATGGTATCATCGGAAGCGATTTACTAGACGCTTTCGGAGGTAACATTGATTACGTTAATCAAGAAATCAAATTTAATAAAATTCCGATGCCACTCCAGTTTAACGAACCTGTTTATTCCATTCCGGCTAGGACCGAAATGGTAATAGAATGCTCCGTTTCCAATCCCGAAATAAAAGAAGGATTAGTCCTCGATCAAAAACAGTACAAGGACATACTAATAGCAAACTGCTTAGTCAAAATAAAAGAGAATAATAGAATCAATATAACAGTAGCCAATATATCCGACTCTCCAATACCACTTAAATCCAACTTAAACCTTACCCTGATTCCAGTTGAAGTACCCTCTGAATCCTTCCAATGCGACACGTATCCTATCAATGCTATATCGTCTCAAAACACCTATTTCCGCACTGAAGAAGTGCTTAAACAACTAAGAACATCCCATCTAAACTCCGAAGAAATTAGTGCCCTCCATCAAACCTGTTCCGATTATTCAGATATATTCCATCTACCTGGTGACCCATTGACAACGACGAGTGCGTTACGACATGAAATCAAAACCACAAGTAACACACCGATTCATGTTAAATCGTATAGATTTCCAGAATGCCATAAACAAGAAGTACAAAATCAAATCACTAAAATGTTAAACGATGGCATTATCAAACCTTCTATGTCCCCATGGTCCGCGCCCATTTGGGTTGTCCCAAAAAAATTAGATGCTTCCGGACAACGAAAATGGAGAGTTGTCATAGACTACAGGAAGTTAAACGACATCACTATCGGAGACTCCTATCCTATTCCTAACATCACCGAAATACTAGACCAACTCGGAAAATCTACATACTTCTCTACCCTAGACCTAGCTTCTGGTTTTCATCAGATTGAAATGTCACCAGAAGATGCAGCTAAAACCGCGTTCAGCGTCCCACAAGGACATTTCGAATTCAAGCGAATGCCCTTTGGCCTGAAAAACGCTCCATCGACATTCCAGAGATTAATGAACTCCGTCCTATCAGGGTTACAAGGAATCCGATGCTTTGTTTATTTAGATGATATCGTAATTCACTCCTATGACCTAGATTCCCATATCAAAAACCTGGAATTAGTATTCCAACGTATCAGAGAGTTTAATCTCAAACTACAACCCGACAAATGCGAATTCCTTCGAAAAGAAGTCTCTTACCTTGGTCATCAAATCACCGATGATGGCGTAAAACCTGATCCTGAAAAATTAAAAGCCGTTTCCAATTTCCCAAGACCTAAATCCGCAAAAGACATAAAATCATTCCTAGGTCTCATGTCATACTATCGTAAATTCATACCTGACTTTTCCAAACTAGCTAAACCACTAACCTCCCTTCTGAAAAAGGACATACTATTCAACTGGCAAAATGAACATCAACTCGCTTTTGAAACCTTAAAAACCAGACTCATATCCCCACCTTTACTAGCTTATCCAGACTTTTCCAAACAATTTATATTAACATGTGACGCGTCTAATTACGCGATAAGCGCCATACTCTCTCAAGGAGAGAATGGTAAAGAAAGACCTATAGCTTACGCGTCCCGTACTCTCAATAAAAGTGAAACCAACTATAACACCACTGAAAAAGAATTACTAGCAATCCTATTTGGTTGTAAAACCTTCAGACCATATCTGTATGGTCGCAAGTTCCAAATCGTTACTGATCACCGTCCATTAAAATGGCTCTTTAACCACAAAGATCCCTCCAGTAAATTACAAAGATGGAGACTAAAACTAGAAGAGTATGAATATGAAATTGTCTATAAAAAAGGAAAACTTAACTCTGCAGCGGATGCACTATCTAGATATCCGATATGTGTGTCAGCTCCTGTAAACATAATAAAAGCTGAACATCTAGAATCTATGCCCGTATTACCCATATCAAATCACGACGACAGACCTACTACCTCGAGATCAAATACTAACCCTTTAGATTTACCACTCCCACCTAGTCCTTTTAATCCTGACGGTTACGACTTACCTTCCCTGGATCCCCTTCAGGAGAATGACTTCGAATTACCAGATACCCTAAATCCAGCGAACCATAACGCTGAAAACTTTCCAAACTCCGGAAACCCCGAAAACTCACCCGTAAACCTACCAAGTCCTGATATACATGAAAACTCATACTCTGATTTCCTGAAAACTACATCTAATAAAAGTCACACTTACAATACTATAATACACGAGTATACAAACCCTTTGCTATCCTCAAACTCCAAAGTCATCGTTGTTCCTACATCCGTCGATCTCGATGAGTCGAATCCCTACATAGAAGAAGTACTTGCTAATTATAGCGATGTCTCCGATCTAATGGATAAAGAAAGAACACTGTATTCCTTCCAAAACCTTAAATTCAAAAATACATCATATTATTTAATTTTTACTAAAGTACATCACTTTGATGAACTCCCATACCCGGATTTATTCAAATCACTGAAAAACCTAAGAAATGAATTATTAGTAGGATGTGATGAAACTCCTAAAGAAATCGCTATCTCAGATTTCAAAGATCCCTTTGTCAAACTTTCATACGCTAAAATATATAATATTCTAGCATATATATTCCATAATACAAATATTACAATTAATATTTATAAAAACACTATTATATTTCCAGTCCCAAGCGAAATCCCTAAAATCCTAAAACAAAACCATGATTTACCCGTAGCCGGACATGTAGGTCAATCACGCATGTACAACCGCATCAAAGAACGGTATTACTGGAAAAACATGAAGACCGACATTGAAAACTACATAAAGAAATGTTCCCAATGCCAACTCAACAAAGCTCTTCGCCAAACCAATCGAGCTCCTATGCAAATAACCTCCACATCAACCGCACCTTTTGAGCGCCTTAGTCTTGATATTGTAGGTCCACTTCCTGAAGCTGGAGAATTCAAGTTCAAATACATATTAACTCTTCAAGACGATCTAACAAAATTTTCCTTCGCTTACCCCATCTCTAACACTTCAGCCGAAGAATGTTGCGAGTGCCTTGTCCATTTCATATCCCTATTCGGTATCCCTAAAACCATACTAACCGATCAAGGTACAAATTTCACAGCCGATCTATTTAAAAAGACTTGCGAATTCCTCAGAATTAAACAACTCTGGTCAACACCCTATCATCCACAAACACAAGGAGCTTTGGAAAGAAGTCACTCCACCTTGAAAGAATACTTAAAATCTTATGTCAACAATGATCAAACTGATTGGCATAAATACGTGTACACAGGAATCCTTGCCTATAATACCAACGTCCATACAACAACCCAATTTACACCCTACGAACTACTATTTGGCCATAAACCCTATTTACCTGATTCGATCTACGAACTAGACCCTACATGTACTTACCATGAATACGTTAAAATGTTGAATCACCGTCTAAAACTATCTCATAGTAAAGCCATTGAAAACATGATTAAATCCAAAGAAACATCTAAAGAATATTATGATAAACGGTCTCGACCTATCATTTATAAAGTAGGTGACATGGTCTACCTAAAAAGTCACCTGAGAATGCGCAAAGCATTATCACCCGTGTGGAAAGGTCCCTACAAGGTAGTCAAAATACATGGGAACCACACACTCTCTCTCCTAATAAACAGAAAACATGTCAAACATCACTATGATGAAATCAAATTAGCTACAAGTAGCTCCCCTAGGTTATAAGTTACTATATCTCTTTTACTTAGTATTAGCTTAGTTAAACTGTAGACTTAGTAATGAAATATATTTAATCTCTTACAGCCTGGCAGCATTATGCCATAGTGTGCCAAACACCCAGGACACCACCACCATCGAACAGATTTCCAAAAGCCCTGGCATCTATTTTAACCCCTCAGGATCTATCAGACTAACAAAAGACTACCTACACGTCCTGGTGCCCATTGAAATAAATTATATTAAATCACACATCGATAATATAAAAAGTGTGCTATTCTCATCCTTACACCAATGCACTAAAGTCAATACGATTATTAGTATGAATTGCCAAAACATTTTCCAACCGCTAATCTCTATGAATGACGATATAACTAGAGACTACTATTCAATTTCACACTTAATACCCATCAAAACCAAACGATCTGCCTGGATATCCGGCATCGGTACCATTCTCAAACATATAATCGGGACAATGGACGAAGATGACGCAATCAGTTACGCTAACGCCATTCAATCCTTGAAAGAAAATGATAACAAACTTTTAGGAATAATCAGAGAAAACACTTTAATCTCCAAATCTGCGCTTTATAACTTCAATAAGTCATTCATAGAAATTAACAAAAACGAGCAAGCCCTCAACACAGCCATAGAAAACCTCTCTTCTCACATTGATAACATTACAACCGTTACGAATACTTTAACAGTTAGAGCTACTCTACAAAACACGTTAAATGTGCTCCAATCAAGTATGTTAAGCCTTTCCTATAAACTAGAAGATATTGTTAACTCCATCCTGTTTGCAAACTCAAACACTCTGCACCCTTCAGTTTTATCACCAAAAGATCTGTATTATGACCTTATCGAAAACATTAAGAATCTGCCTAAGTATACAGAATTCCCAATAGACTTAGAACTAAATGGCATAAACACTTTGATAAATCTGTCAGAAGTTGTAAATTATATTTTAGATGATAAGCTTGTATTTACTTTAAAAATTCCTTTAGTTTTGATAAGTCAATATAGTTTGTATAAGAATGTTCCTGTGCCTGTACCTCATAATGTTAACGTGTCTAAATCATATGCATTAATATTGCCAACGGCCTCATACATAGCCTTAAGTCAAGATAGATCTAAGTATATAACACTAGATAAGTTAACTGATTGTAAAATTGTTACTAGTTATACATACATCTGTAAACAGATTAACGAACTCAGTACTCAAGACAATCCTATTTGTGAAACAGAAATAATGACTAAAATTCTTAATTCCCTTCCGAAACAATGTACGACCAAATTTTTATATGGCCGAATTGATATCTGGCAACCATTAGAAAATAATAGATGGTTATTCACCCATTCAGAACCAACGAAACTTAGCGTTGAATGTGAAAACGAAATGTCTGAATATACTATCCTAGGCACAGGCATACTAACACTAAAACCCAACTGTAATGGGTATTGTAAAAATATGAAACTATTGAGTAAGAAATATCCTAGATCAAGTCTTAATTATATTCATTCCGATTTTAACTTAATCCACGATTCATGCTGTAATATGTCTAATTTTAATAAACTTAATTATAATAAAAATCTACCTAAGATTTCGAACTTGAACACTGATAATCTAGATAGAATTAACAATAGGATCGATAACATCCTAGAAACAGCTAAAAACTTTAACATCAATGAAACACCTAATGTACCTCCATCACACTCAATTGTTTTATATATGTTTACGAGTCTTTTTGTATTGTTTATATTATACTATTGTTGTAATAGGAAATGTATGGCTCTTTACAATAAATTCAAACCCGTTCAAGTAATAGATGAATCTGAAAATAATAATTTAAATACCGATAACCAGACCGGCGAAAACATAATCGAATTAACACACATGCCGCGTCTGAGAACAAATTAGATCTTATATTTTTGTAAACTTCGCGTTTAAAAAGCGTAAGTTTCCACTTAAACAGGGGGTTGTTATAACCTTGATTTGCATAGAAACGGTCAACAAGTAATTAAGAGAAGTACATCCTGCACTTCTCAGCATTCCAAGCTCAGATAACACCGATAAGGGCCAACCGCCGTCGCCCAAATTCGAGGACACATTCATCAGTCTGTCTCGAACTCCATTAAGAGCCACACACGTCCTAAATCTTAATTTTGTAACTTACTATTTCTTTTATATTCAATATAATATTCTAGGTTTTAATTAAACCTTTTTTAAAAACCCTTCACGAAGGCACGGCCTAACAGTACGAAAGACAAGTCTGCTTCGATGAAACCAAACTACAGCGTAAATAAAATATTCACGGAGGAGCAAGAAACAAGTTTAATAGTTATTTGTTATACAAGAGTGCAAAGTTGCTTTTTAACCGCGTGTTCAATTTTGATGACCGAGCAAGCGAAGGATTCTAAAATTTAATCACGAGCGTAGCGAGTGATTCAAAATTAGAATCCTGAGCGTTAGCGAGGGAATCAAAAGAGCACGAGGTGAAAAATCTTTGCACTCGAGTGCAACACGTAACTTTTCATTCCACCTCAGCGAGGAAATGACTAAATGCAAAAAAAAAAACGTTTACAATCACAAGATAGGTACACTTTTATTTCAGTTTAGGTATTAATTACTACATTATGACAGGTAAGTAATATAGAATAATCTTTAAATTATAACAAAATATTACTAAGGTATAATTAAGAAAATTTTAAAGTAACGTTGCTACAGTTATTTAAATTGAGTGTAATATTTTTGTTTGGTACTGTAATATTGGTGTTAGTCACTTGTGTACTGTTTTTCGGTAAACTATCTGTCATACTTAATAGTTGTACCGATTCATCGGATTCCCTTGGCGTGAATGTTGGAGAGAGAGGGAGATGGTTAGGTGTTTCATAACGGCTTATTTTTGATGTAGAAGGGCCAGTCCAAGGATCCGATTGAGGCTCTTTCAGTGTAATGGCTCCTACGATGCCTTCACATATTTTAGACTTATTTTGGATGGAATCCTCTATGTATCCCTCTACAACTGCATTGGACTTCCAGCCTCCGTGGCGCTTAAGGGACAGGAGATCAGCTCCGGAATCAGCCAAAAGTGTGGCTGAAGTTCGTCGGAAACAATGACCCGTGTACAACAGGGGTTCTGGAAGTTCAAGAAATGTTGCTATTTCTCGTGGGATACTGCCAATTTTATTAGTACCCATAGGCTGTCTAACACACTTTCCATTGCGATACTGTAGAAAAAATCGATTGATTGGAGTGTTAGGCGGGCGTAAGGCTTGATATTTCTCAACAATCGTTACGTATTCCTTGCGAATGACGAAGTTGCGGTCTCTTTTTGTCTTTGTATTAGGTAAATTAATTAATAGTAAGTCATCTGAATGTTTCTCAATGTTTTTGACATTAAGTTGTGTTAGTTCATTAGTTCGACATGCTCCGTTTATTCCAATAATAAGAACAACCTGTAACGTAAAGAGTATTGTAGTAGATAAATGAATAAAATTGATATGAACGCATAATTATGCCTATCAACATCTACTAAGTATACTATTTAATTGAGATTAATATACTTAAGTAGATACTGAATGTGCAACTGACTTACTTTTGCCGCCAAATATACGGAATCGGGTGCTTCGTTAAGAAACTTTTCAATATCAGATACTGTGAAAACCTTCGATTTTTTTGGTTGATGACCAGATGAGGCTCTTTTTAAAAATGCCACTAATTTAGGATAGGTATCGATATGTTTGTCTTTTTTCATCTTTATTGTTGCTTTTAGCATCGAATACGTACTCCATAGAGTGCTTGCTTTCTTGTTCTCGGATAATTCTATAAAATATGCCAGCAAAACGTTTTCTGAGAAAGTTTTGGCTCCTTTTGCTAGTCGCCACGTGTTGAACATATCGTACTGTTTTAAATACTTCTCGCGTGATTGTTGAGGGAGAAAGCTCATTTGCGCATTATTAACAGTTTCAGTTAATTCTGTTGGCGTCAAGCAAACTTCCTCGTCGCTAGAATCACTCATTTTAGTTTTTTCACTTGTTTTCAAGTTTCTTGTTTTTAATATAAGGTTTAACAATGACGTGAAAAAATGCCGCGTAAAGAACCGCGTACAAAGCAAATTGAAAAAAGAACACCAAGAAGGTTCCGAGTCTGAGTTTTTAACAAATTAAAAAAAAGTTGTATGATATATTCGGCACCATAGAGGTAGCAGTAAATAGGTTTAATGTTTTTTTTAATTCACAAACTTAGTGCACACGATGTTCTAAATTCAATTTACTTTATCCTCTAGAGAATAAAAACGGCTTTTCCACTCAGATATTGAAGATTAAAAATACTCTTTCCGAGATGGTGGGATGAAAAGTTAATTTTTTGTTTTAAAAGGCTAAAAGAAAATAATAATTGTGATACTCAAATACGAACATAATGGTGCCGATTCCCTTGTTCACAAACTAAACTAAATTTAAGTTCAGTGCATCTTTTTCTTTCTATTTCATTAAGAAAAGGACAGAAGATAAATTTTAGTTCAGTCCTGTCAAATTAATCAGAGCCTGTCACTTCTCCATACAAATTTAGACGTGATTAAAAACTTGCCTACTAAACTTAAGTACGTCAATTTCCGTCAGGCACTGATTAATTTGACAGGACTGAATTAAAATTTATCTTCTTTCCTTTTCTTAATGAAATAGAAATAAAAAGATGCACTGAACTTAAATTTTGTTTAGTTTGTGAACAAGGGAATCGGCACCAATGACTGTTTAGGATTACTTCCTTAACTTGATTGTAACCAAGATCTCATTTAGATTTAGGTTTTTGTTAATTAATAATTCAGAAAATAATATTTTAAATTATTACTTCTACTTACTTACAAAGTTGTTGTTAGTTAATTAGTACCTACGTAAAAACCTTATTGTTGATTGCTAAGAAACTAACGTTAATTTCATTAACGTTTACGATATTAGGATATACTTATTTAAAACAAAAATTACGCTTCTTGATTGTTGGTACTACAAATAAATAGGTACTGTTTACAGATTAGTGAGTTTTATTTAACAAAATGTATTATAATCCAATAATTATAATGCTTTGGTTATTGGCATGGTTCATTGTTTGCACACACGGTTCACTGTATACCAGCCCCGGCTCATTGAGTACCAGCCCCCGGTTCATTGAGTACCATTGAGTGTACACAGTGAATCATTTCCCAATAAATAAAAATAAATAAAAACATTAGAAGCTATGGTACTTTAACAAAAATGAAGTACTACATAATGTAGCCAGTTACATTATCTACAATTATAAGTAAAAAGTATATAGTTACGGCCCCTAGGTGTAGAGTTACAGCTCTTGAAAATTTAGGTGGTTCATTGTCGACCATCTTACCTTACTTACTTATCGAAGTAGAAAAACTATAGTAAGTAAGTAGGTACCTACCTAGTCTACCTACTTATAAACAAGTATTTTAAAAGTTAAGCGTCATAATAATAATCATTACCTAATTACTTCAAACATATTCTTCATAGTCTTTTCAAAGGAATGACATGAATTTCAAGACTGAGATGACCTTCATAGTTGGCGTTACCTTTGAACTTTATACAGTCACCACTCACTGATCAACGGTAGCTAGCGTATACCGATGCACGGAATAATAACTCACGTGTGTTTAAAATCACAGTATCACATTTAATCACAGTAGGTATTTACAGTAGGTACGTACCTCTAATATCACGTGAAAAATAGTTCCAAAAAAACCCCATTTTGGAGCTGTAGCTATATGTCTACCAGTTCTTATCGCCGCTGCCCTAGCAGTTCGATCATTTTCTATTTCATCATCTGCTGTTGGCTGAAAAAAATCACATAACGGGTGCATTGTTCCTGATATTAAATTAACAATGAGGGTTAAATTTGGATTATACTTTAAAAACAAAACAATATTTACTAAGATAAATAATGCTAAATAATATTTTCTTTTAAAACTCTTGCTCGAAAATTGGCTCATATGGCACCACTTTGAGATTCACAATGCAGTATATTTAACACGCGTACGAAACTGGGTACTAAAATATGATGAATTAACAATCTAGGTAGGTACGTATATGTATAATATACGTAGTAGGTAAATATTTTTAATTAAAACAAAATTTACTATTTAAATAAGTAGGTAGGTACGCTTCATGTAAAATGATAGTATTCAGCTGTATCCGGTTAGACTGGAAGCCGACCCCAACATAATTGGGAAAAGGCTACGCAGACGATGATGTTGATGTACCTAAGTAGGTACCTTGTTGTAAATACAAGGTGGTTAATATTTCGATTAGTAAATGACTGTGATTAGGTACCTCCATTGATTTTACATTGGTTGGTAGACCAACAGGTTGTACCTACATATTCTAATGGCGCAGTCAGCAATGAAATTGGGCCACTACTTTAGTTTTTCTTCTTTTTCCTTGCTGACCGTGGCTCAGCACCTTTATTACGTAACATACTTTCAACCACACAAAACACAACGCACAATCTGAATCGTTTTGAAACAGATTGCTAATACATTGATTCATAAGTTCGAAAAAAAATCAGCTCAACACCGTAAATAACGCAATGAATGTTGTTGAACTGTCAATATGAAACAGATTAGTCTTAATCGTTTACGAAAATGTGTTACGCAATTAGATAGTTGAATGTTTTCTAAGGATAGGTATATACCTATTGCGAATCCATTGCTTCATTTATGTTCGAAAAATTTGTCTGGTCTTCAACGTGAATTACACAATAAAAGTTGTTGGACTGTCAAAAATAAAAGCCCTTGCTACTGTAAGTGTGTTACGCAATTACCCCGCTGGTAAAAGTAGATAACAATATTAACGATCTTCACGGTATACTATTCCCAAAATAATCCTTTCGTCGGTGTTAGTTTCTGACTCAATAGGTACCATGTCGCCGCCTGTGTAATTAATAATAAATTAGATACCTACGTAGGTAGGTCGGTACCTACTAGGTAGGTACAAAAAAAAATATTTATTTATACGAGTTAAATGACCGGGTAGGTACTTACTGGTTGCGCACTGAAGCAGGGTGTTATAATACCGACGAATAATATCGTGACTAGGACATAGTCCAGCACTCCTTGCGCCATTGCTGATCCTCGCCGTGGTGCTGTCGCCTTATCTGGATAAATTATATAATAAGTAGGTACCTACTTGAGTATTTTGAAAAATGATATTGCAAGCAAATTTTACAAATATTAGTCCTGTGATCGTTTTGGGAAATGTTTAATTGATCGTCTCAAAACTTATTGACCTTCTAATGATGTATTTTTAAGGTTCCGTACCTTCTAAGGAAAAAACGGAACCCTTATAAGATGACTTCGTTGTCCGTCTGGTTGTCTGTCTGGCAGTCTATCAAGCAAGATCCGTTTTCTCAGGAACGCGTGGAGGTATCAAGTTGAAATTAATATCAAATACGTGTAGATTTACGGTCCCTTGTAGATAAAAAATCAAGCTTAATAAAAAAAAATGAGGCCATTTATGAGACATATATTCTGATACTCGCAAATAAATCAAAACCTACTACTTCCCGTAACCTAGAATCATGAACTTTGGCAAGATAACATGATAACAACAAATGACACGGCTTGGCGGCAGCCAGCGAGCGGGTTTCACTCGCCCCGACCCCCGGCGACTCGGCGGAGAGGTTCATTTATTTTGTTTGTTTGTTTTTTTATTTTTAAGTCTGATTTTATAAGATAGTATATCATAATGTACTTGTTGATGATTGCCTAATATAAACGCAAAGATCTCAATTTTAATAGTGATTTTCTACCAAACTTCTTTTATGGACAAATAAAAGTCAGTAGTACAAATAAAAATTAATATAAAATTAGTTAAATTAGATATCCCGTAATTTATATTGATATATTCATAGCTATAACTAAGGCCCGTCAAGGAATTGTCCCGGACTCGGCAAGTTCCGATCTGGGCAATGACACTGTGACGTCTTGTTTATAGGTACCTTTTTAGTTGACTTTTTGTCGTAGTTGGGTTTTAGTTTTTATTACTTTTATTTTTTCATTTTTTATTCATCCAAACTACGGAACCCTTCATCGTGCGTGGTAGGACATGCACTTGGCGGTTTTGGTTTTAAGAGCCATTCACTTCCACGATCATGGATAGAATGTATATGTATAGTTACGCATATAAGGCGACATTTACTTATTGCTTGCGAAAATTACCTCCGTCATTACGGTGTCGCAAGTACCTACCTGTCGCAAACGCCACGGCCGTCTAAGGCTGGTAGCTATGTACGTAAGTAGGTAGTAGGTTAGCGTCTCCGTCTGCGGCTATCTGCCAATGTTTTTAATAGGTAAGTAGGTACTTAGATAGTCATGATGTTCAGAGGTTAGCCGTTACGCAAACTGATTCAATTAAAATTCTATTGTGTCTCATTAGTAACAGTTGAATAATCGGAATAATAATGATTCATTAATTTTTATTGTTTTTTTTTTAAATTGCTACCTATTTAATATTTTGGCTACTAGGACCTACCCAAATAGGCAAATAGCAACAGGCTATACATCTATACTTATATAATAAATCTGTAGAAGTGAAAATTCTGTACATTGAAAATATCAAAAAAATAAGTGGTGTTACTAGACCGACACCGAACCCAAAAATGTGATTAAAATTTTTTTTGTCTGTCTGTCTGTTTGTTCAGGCATCACGCAAAAACTACTGGTTCGATTACGATGAAACTTGGTATAATTATTCTTTAATATCCTGGGCACCACACTGGTACTTTTTATCCCGGAAAAGTATCCTATCCTACTATAGCTATATTAATAAAAAGACAAGTCCTGACTGACTGACTCATCAACGCCCAGCCCAAACCCTTGGACCTAGGAAGCTGAAATTTTGTACAGAGGTTTCCTTAATAATGTAGGCAAGGAATAAGGAAGCATTTTTCGAAATTCAACCCCTAAGGGGGTCAAATAGGGGATGAAAGATTTAATGAAAATAAATTAGGGTGAATTTCACCAATGAAACTGAACGCGATCAGCACATCTTAACTGCGATCAAGAGCTGTCAGTGTCATCTTTTTTGGGCAATATTGACACTGACTTAATTTAGATGTGCTGATCGCGTTCAGTGTCATTGGTGAAATATTATGCCCTTAGTCGGTTACGAAAATAAGGTAAAATAAGGTTATAAGGTACGCAATTAGATAGCTGGATTAACACAAGGGATACTTTTTTATCGCAGTAGCACGTCCCAGTGTGATAATTTCCGACATTCACGCGGGCGAAGCCGCGGGCAGAAGCTAGTAATAAATAAAATGTTGACTATACCTATTTAGATTAGGTACTTTGAAACCAAAAATTTGACATAATAGCGCCTTTGTTTCGTATCAGTATCAGTACGTAGGGGAAAAGATGGTAAGACGGACACTGCTGGTATACAGGTCCACCTGAACATTTTAGGAATAATGGTATCTCTGAAAGAGTTGTTTCAAGACTTCATGAGGCAGTTCTTCATGCTCCTTCTTTTGGTCAACCCACAAGCGCACGGAAAGTTTGTTTTTTGATGTTTTGATGTAAAATTTACGATTTTTAATAGACCTTATCTGCTTTGCCTTAAGATCGGACTCTGTCGGGATACAAAGTGACTAAGCTTGAACTATTATGGACGATAGCGATATATACCAATAACCAGATTCATTTTGATAGGTAGTAGGTAGGTAATGTGTTTTATGTCAAAAGGCAAAACGGATCGGAGAAAATATGAAGTCATTTAAAAACATCAAAACAGATAGGTACCTTCCTACCTAGTTTATTAGGTGACCAGTGGACCAATACACCTAAGAAAGGAACAACAAGAAGGAATACTGATAAAAGAGATTAAAAAAACTTTTTACAAAAAAAAAACAACTAACTTCCAAAAAAAAATTTTTTTTCGGAAGTCGGTTCTTCGGATTTGAATTTTCGTTTTTTGCCACTGACTTCCGAAATTAAAGTTATTTTTCACTTAGTGTTTTTTTTGGAAGTCGGTTGTTTTTTTTAAAAGTGTTTATTTTTACTGTTTAGTTGTTGTGGTACCTACCTACCCCACACAAATTCGAATACTACGACCTGGACCTGCTATGTAAATAACACTGACAGGAAGTCAGGAACTTATTCTTGTCAATATATAGGTATATGAAAACATCATGTACGTAAGGAAAAATCTTAATCTTTTCAGTAAAAGAGGTGAAAGACACAATTATAGTACGAGAAATAGGGACCAATTAGTTCAACCTGGTTTCAGACTGGCTAAAGTAGACTCATCCTTCATGGGGTACTGTTTAAAATGTTACAATAAAATACCTCCCCACATACTCCAACTAAATGAAACGAAATTTAAATCTTATATAAAACGCACACTATGCTGCCAAGCATATTATACATCGCTGACAAAAATGCTTGGCTCAATGCTGGTCCAGCTCCACAAGCGCGCATAAACTAGTTGATTAGCATTCGAAAATATTGTTGGAGCTGCTGAAGATTGGGAAAAAACTATCTTTGCAAGCATTGTATAAATTCAATCTGTTAATATTGTATAATTGCAAAGCACATGTGTGAGCACTGTGACCACATACTTTTTATAAAGCTACCATTTACTGGGTACGTCTTTCATTGACTTGAATGTGCCCTGGCGGCTGAGAGTATGTCATGCTCAGTCAAATGTCTCGCTGGTGGTGGCGTGTGTCTTGGATCGTTAAGTTCCCTTCAAAATGGTTGAGCTAAATGGTGCTGATCCATGCGTCATGTTCGTGAACGGGCGCCGTCAGTAGGGACTGGTCATCTCTTAGCTGCCACGGCTTATTTTAATTTTTGAATTGTTTCTATATTTTTATAACGGACGCTTTTAGCGTGCACGTCTTTTTACATTGTTCTCACATATTTAATTTCAACATGAATGATGTAACAAATATTTTGTAACATATATTTTGATTTAAAAGAGTGTCCATAGGAACCTACTACGCTTTGGAATGGGCAACTAGCTTAATTTTTTCTGACTGACCGACCCCTTGACAATTCAAAAGTACCTGTAATTGGTTTATTTGAAATACATGCTTTGAGTTTGAGTTTGAGTTATTAGAATATCATCCACATAGGCTAAGTGGGAAAAATACATATTATTGAAGCTAACTCAAAAACTACCCAAGCAAAGTTAATAAAATTTATATGGGAGCGGTTAGCGTCAATAATACGTATTTTTCCCACTTTGTCTATCTGGATGATGTTTTAACATATTCCTATCACTGTTATTTACATAGCAGGTTGTGATATTCGAATTTGTGGGGGGTAGGTATCACAACTAAAAAGTGAAAAATAAAAACTTTTTACAAAAAAAAACCAACCGACTTCTAAAAAAAAACACTACAAAGTGAAAAATAACTTTCATTTCGGAAGTCGGTGGCAAAAAACGAAAATTCAAAACCAAAGACACCGACTTCCGAAATGAAAGTAATTTTTCACTTTGTAGTGTTTTTTTTAGAAGTCGGTTGGTTGTTTTTTGTAAAAAGTTTTTTTTACTTGTAGGTACAGACAGATATAAGTGTTATTGGAAGACAAGAGGTCCTTTAGTGTCCCGGCGGGTGGCGGGCG
This sequence comes from Eupsilia transversa, assembly GCA_914767815.1. Classification (NCBI taxonomy): domain Eukaryota; kingdom Metazoa; phylum Arthropoda; class Insecta; order Lepidoptera; family Noctuidae; genus Eupsilia; species Eupsilia transversa. The sequence continues at coordinate 9,013,810 of OU611874.1, forward strand.
CTGAACGTGACGTGACCCTATCTGGGACGATTTTTGAGTGGCCAATAAGTTCTTATTCACTCCTTTCGCTTGAATGAACCTATCGGGACCATTTATAAAAATTCCATCTTATCTGTAGGATGTAGGTATGCCTACATTTATCATTACCTATATTCAAATAAATGATTTCAATTTGTTAGTTTATGCTGACTGTACCTTGTTACACAGATACCTAAGTACGTACCTACCTATATTATACCCTACGACAAAAAGTAGTTAGGGGATTCTCTAACTTGACTTGTGTAACTATGGGTGGTTATTTCATCTAAGTTTATTCTCGGGGATTCTCGTCCTGGGAATTCCCGGGAAATCCGAAGTTCTCGTTTTCGAGAAATTCAAATCGAGAAAAGTCGAGAACTCGAGAAATCATTTGTCTACGATTTCTTTACTACAAAATTTGCAAGCCATATTAGCGATGACCCAGCTGCTGTGGCGTTATCAAAATCTATCATAAGATTAGAATTCTTACTATTTGAAAAAACTGGCAAAAGGTCTCCTTTGGAAAATATAGGTACAGGGTATTATTTCAGCTTAATTAAAAACTTGAAACTTAACATTTGGACTCATTTAGATATTTTACTGTTCTTTTTCAAATTCTATAAGGGTGATCTAAATTTAAAATTAATAATTAATAATCTATTCTATACTTATAATAAATCTGTAGAAGTGAAAATTCTGTACATTGAAAATATCAAAAAAATAAATGGCAGGGGGTGTTACTAGACCGAACCCGAACCCAAAAGTGTGATTAAATTTTTTTTTGTCTGTCTGTCTGTCTGTCTGTTTGTTCAGGTATCACGCAAAAACTACCGCTTCGATTACGATGAAACTTGGTATAATTATTCTTTAATATCCTGGGCACCACACTGGGTACTTTTTATCCCGGAAAAGTATCCTATCCTACGGTTGGGGGGTGTCAAAGTTTGTATGGAAGAATTTTAACGCGCTGTCCGATTAACTCGAAACTCATTATTTATACTTAAACCCAAAAATTAAGAATAACGTGTATCAGGATTTTTCGAAATTCAACCCCTAAGGGGGTAAAATAAGGGATGAAAGTTTGTATGAAAAATCTTATTCCTTGAGGTAATAAACATGAAACTTCGCACGAATAGTTATCTAAATAAATTATAAAGTTTGTAGTTTTTTGTTTGTCTAAATTACCCCCTAAAGGGGGATTGGGGGGTGTCAGTGTTTGTATGGAAGAATTTTAACGCGCTGTCCGATTAACTCGAAACTCAATATTTATACTTAAAACCCATGGGGATGTATGGGGTAATTTCCGACACTCACGCGGGCGAAGCCGCGGGCAGCAGCTAGTTTATAATATTACTAATTTTTGTTCAAATTCTGTGAATGCAGATCAAAATTTCTCAAAAAGTTAAAGTCAGTCTCCTAAGACCATTGACATTTCCCTGTAGCTACAACGATTAAGGTAGGTAGCTGCCCTTGCTGCCCCATCTCATAAATCCACCCTGCATGAAGTGCACTAATTTCAGTCAAGCCTACTTCAACTGAAAACGAACGAGTGTTTTCGGAAAATGTTATTAGCAAACTATGGACCTGGCTGTCTGACAATGCTATGGCCAAAAATAGTGCTGTGATTATTTACATCTATACATATAATAAATCTGTAGAAAAGTCATTTTTGTACATTGAAGAAATTGAAACAAAAAATAGCCAGCGTGTGAAAAGATAAGTAACAGAACCCATTTCCATCATTTTTGAAATTTTTGTCTGTTTGTCTGTTTGTCTGTTTGTTTGTGCGCACATCACGTAAAATCTACGAATTCAATGCTGACAAAGTTTATATACAAAAATTATTCGCAACTTGAGGTTTAACTTAGTTTTTGTTTCATCGAAATCGGTTCACTCTATCAAAAGATATGATTAATTTAGTGAGTTCAAGAAGTAAAATATTACGTTACGCAATTCAGTATAGTACTTGCAAACGACATCTTAAGAATAGTTGACATCCAAATCCGATAGATGGCGTTGTGCAAATGACGTCATTTTCTGAATCGCGGTGTTAAGATTTTCCGCGCGAGAATGACGTCCACCGTGTTTACTAAATTTCTAGGCAAATTGAGTTTCGTTAGGTGTCTTAAAATTTCTTGCGTGTGTCAAAAAAGTTCTTTGGTTGCTTGGTTTATTTATCGATTTTCTAAATTGGTCGAAAAAAAAGTATTGGCTTATCTTATTATTGGTTTCGTTTGGTTGGTCAACTTTGGTCATTGGTTTGAAGTACGAAGTAAAGATTGTATTTTATTTACTTCGTAATTTGATTGAATCCAATAGTGCCAATCGTTATACAGTAAGTTAGTGTTGCCAATTCGTTGAGTCACGACCACGAACAGACGATAGGTTGTCACACTAGACTGTTCGACGCACCGTTCTTTTAAGTTTGTAGGCTATTCAGTCATAAGTGTTGTTGGTTTTGTTTATTGCTTTAATTTTCCTTGAAAATGCCTCAAAGAAAAAAAACTAACCTTTCGCTGCGTAGCCGGAATACGAAAAGGATGAGACTTTGTAGGTCTCAGGAATCGGAAGAAGATCGTGAAGCACGGTTATCTGCTAACCGAGAGCACATCGCTCTTTCACGTGAATCGGAAACGTTCACCGAAAGGGAGTCACGTTTAAGTTCACAAAGAACACGGACCGCGACTTTGCGGTCTCAAGAGAGTATCCAGGAACGCGAAGTCCGGCTGTCTGCTGATCGGGAGCGCCAGTCTCTCTCACGCGAGTCAGAGACTTTCACAGAAAGGGAGTCGCGCTTAAGTTCGCAAAGAACTCGGACCGCGACTTTGCGTTCTCAAGAGAGTATCGAGGAACGCCAAGCACGTCTGTCATCTGACCGAGAGCGACACGCTCTCTCGCGCGAGTCTGAATCTCTCTCCCAAAGAGAAGAACGATTACAAATAGCTAGACATAACTATGTAGGTGTACAAAGAAACAATGAAAGTTATCTTGCATCTGAAAGGGAAAGAATAGATGAACTAAGACGAGCAGAAACAGCAGAACAACGTCAATCTCGCCTAGAAATAGAACGAGCTCGATACCATATGAATAAAGAAACAAATAGCGGAGCTGATGAGTCCATGGAAAATGACGATGCAAATATTTTATTACCTTGGGACAATAGGGAAAAATCAGGGTTCACATATTCGTCTAGAATTAATTATGCTGGCTTTACTTCCGTGGGTGACATGAGAGAAATTTGTAATTTTTGTCAAGCTTTGAAATGGAGGAAAGAGACAGACGGAATGTGCTGCTCAAATGGAAAAATTGTGAAACTATGCAATGGAACTCGGTTGAGAGTAACAAATCTCCAACGAAATGTCATCGCCGAAGCCGAAATCTTAACAGGTTGCGGCTCCGGTGATGTTGTTTTCATTCCCAGGATACCCATTATCCCCAATAATTTTCCGTTTACTTTCAAACGTGTGCAATTTCCTGTAAGACGCTGTTACGCTATGACTATTAATAAAGCCCAAGGCCAGACGTTATCCGTTGCGGGTGTAACCCTTACTTTTGATTGTTTTTCACACGGCCAACTCTATGTTTCTCTATCACGTGTTAGCAACCCAAACAACCTTTTTGTATATGCTCCGGGTAATTCCACTGCTAACATAGTATATAGAGAAGCATTAACGTAATCAACTATACCAAAGTCAGGACTCTTATGTAAATCATCAAAAAGGTGATATACTCTTATCTAAACGACGTTGTTTTGTTCTCGACAACCACGCGAACGAAGTCGCGGGCACAGCTAGTAGTTAATAATAATCGAGTTGAGTTCCTTTTTAGGTTTTTTTTTTGTCTAGAAAAAGTTGATTGTTGTTGAGACAAGAAGAAAAATACCTACTGTAAATTGTTGTTATTGACAAGAGATTTTGTAGATTTTTGTCCAATTTAAATAAACATTATGTGTAACAGTGTAAGTATTAACGATAATGACGTTTTTCTTTATTCAAACAACAAAATTATTCATGAAAATTTCTCGATTTCCCGGGTCGTCCCGAGAAATCTAGTTCGATAATTCTGGAGCCCCGAGAAATGAAAAATCTCGAAAAACCATAAACCCTACATCTAAGTATTAGGTAGGCAGGTACTTATCTATTGAATTTCTTTCGTAACACAGAAATAAATGCGGAAAATCAAAACCTGTCTTACAAGATCAACTTTTGGTACTATTCCGAAGTTAACTAATATATACTTAGGCCAGTTCTAAAGAACGTTTTATGTAACAGCTTGACAGTTTCGTGAAATTATGGTACAGCCAACCGCACAAGAGTGGTAACAATTTGACACTGGCAGCGCCTTTATGTCGTAAGGGCAAGTACTATTTTCGTATAGTAGGTACATAGTGCAAGTGTTGCCATCGCTGATGTGCGGTTGACTGTACTTACCTATTACATAGAATAGGATGCCGCTGAATGTCACAACATGCCACCCCGGTGGCGAAGTGTGTCAGTGTTGAGGCTTCCGATCATAAATCTCTAGTATAGTCAGAATTATATCAAACTCCTAGGGGTCAGAGGAATTTCATCGAAACCCCGTAAGATTCGTATCCTTAAAGCCTAGTGCAGATTGGCGCGACGTGACTCAAACAATACAATTTCTAAGAATACATCAAGTAGAACAAAAAAATAATAGTTATTTGTGCAACAAGAGAGCAAAGTTGGTTTTTGCTGCGAGTGTTGGTTTTGAATCCCGAGTAATTGAAGGATTTATAATTGAATCACGAGCGTAGCGAGTGATTCTAGGTTAGAATCCTGAGCGCAGCGAGGGATTCAAAGACACGAGATGCAAATAATTTTGGTCTCGTGTAAAGCATACCTACAACTTTTCACCTCAGCAGCGAACATATTACCTAAAGGTAAAAAAATACTAAAATCATCTATTTTACCACTTTTGATCAACATTAGAAAAAAATCAGTCGTCTACTGGCGGTTCATTATTTCAATCTTAACCTGTAAAGTGCTTTCGTCGCCCTCCGGGTAAGTAAATAGAATTTTGTATACTCAAAACCTTTTTGTTTCACTGGAAGTACGAAATGTATGTATGTAGGTAATGCATTATTATGTTTTATTTTATATATTAGGTATATTTTTATCATAATGTATTACATTCCATGAAAACAATCAACTTTGAGCAGTTTCTTTAGTCACCTTTTACTTGTGGTATCTGCCCCATACAAATTCGAATACGCACTCCCTAGTAAATAACAGTGTGAGATTCTTATCAAGGGGTATATTGCACAGTTAAGTACTGGGTTGTGGAAGTCAGATAGACGGTCGCTCCATGTAAAGTACTGGTCCATCCAGCTGCATCCGGTTAGACTGGAAACCGACCCCAAGATAGTTGGGAAAAGGCTAGGCAACCTTGAACATGACGGTTCAATCATTCAATCTGCCTGTCAATTTCAAAAAACTTAAGAAAATTTGCATTTCGCGCTACCTTAGCATATCCCCTTACCAACCATTTAGGGCTGATTTTATCTTGGTTCCACACCCATCACCTCAAATATTAAATAGGTAGTACCTATTACGTAGTGTACAAGGTCGTCAAAGTCTCAGCAGTCAGGCAAGCAAGGATACAATATGAAAGTGTTTTTTTATTTGGGCGTTTCCACATTTCAATTTACCTAAGGTCACAAGTTGTGTAAAGTGTAGTGTAGGTACATAGCCATCAGCAACGAAAATTTAAAAGGAAACACGTCAGATTTTAAATGAGCATTTAACATTTATTTTGTTTGTAAACGGAATGAGGTACCTAGGTATTTTGTGAAAAACTTACTTGTGAAATTTTGTGGAAAAAAAAACAACCGACTTCCAAAAAAACCACTACAAACTGAAAAATAACGGAATTTCGGAAGTCGGTGGCTTTGGTTTTGAATTTTCGTTTTTTGTCACCGACTTTCGAAATTATAGTTATTTTACACTTTTTAGTGGTTTTTTTGGAAGTCGATGTTTTTGTGTAAAAAGTTTTTCACAATTTTGTTAAGAAATATTATGTTTATAGAATTTTATTTATTGTTTTCTCGTAAGTGGGTATATAAGTTGTTTGATGGTGAGCATTTGTCAATACCTACACTCTTGCACCGTTTTATCAGAATGTAGGTAGGTACTTTTTAAATTATTTGGGTTTTTTAATTATAGCTAACTACCTTTTGCCCGCGGCTTCGCCCGCATGGATGACGGAAAATATCTCACGGGAACGTACTACCGGGATTAAAAGTACCTACCTACCCTATGATATTATATCCTAAGGGGACTTTTCCTTTATTTGACTTGTATGTTATAGGTGATATACCAAGTCTCAAGTTAATTAAATCACGCAGTATAATCCTCTCCTCTCAAATTGGTTACCCTTTTTCACCCCGTAAGGGATTGATTTTTGAAAAACCCTGATACACGTTATTCCTTATTTTTGGTTTTAATAAATAAAATAAAAATATAAATACCTACTGAGTAGGTAATAATATTACTAATGTAATATAAATACATTAGTAATACTGTAGTGATTAAATATAAATATTTCGAATTAGTCGGACAGCGCGTTAAAATTCTTCCACACAAACTTTGACACATCACAAACTAAACTAAATGTTCAGTGCATCTTTTTCTTTCTATTTCATTAAGAAATGCACAGAAGATATATTTTAGTTAAGTCCTGTCAAATCTGTCACTACTCCTTCCTTGTCTACATTATAAAGGAAACCTTAGAGTTTGGGCTGGGCGTCACTGACTGACTATGAGTCAGTCAGTCAGGACTTTTCTTTTTATAAGCCTAGGCTACATGATATAAGTAGGTAAGTTCCGACTGAAAAGCTGTGTATCGAATATTGTGTAAGTACCAGATGATTAGCTAGGGTAAACCAATTGTCGTTGCTGACCGTAACTAGGGTACCTACGTTTTTCGATCAGTGTATGAGTGTGCAAAGGAAACACACACGGTTGACCGTGATACTAGTGTAAACCTGAGGACTATGTGGACTTGGTAAGAAACATACTTAATAATAACATAGGTTACCGACCGACTCGATAACTAGACAGCTATGTAGAAATGAATGGGTAGTTATTGAAACCCATCCATATAAGTAGGTACATAAAATAAACACACACACAAACAGGCAGATAAATTCACTTATGCAGGTAACACAATCATTCACAACAATAACTTTGTAAGGTACATTCTAAGAATCTATTTATCACTGAAACATTTAAAACATTTTTTTTACCAATATGATGTACAAGGCTTTAATCGAAGCTATTGCACCCCGGCTCCGCGGACTAAGTAGACGAGTGCACTGTATAGCACGATATTCACACTAAGCGCGCGAAGCCAGCGCAAGCACAAGCATCATCGGTGCCAAGGCCATCGCTGGCGCTGATTGCGTAGTAGTTATTCGTTATGTCAGCTTGTGTTCTACTTATGCAATGCTTACTACCATTACGGTGCAGTTCGATGGCCCGATGATTCTTCAGCATTAATAGGTGTGCTGCTATTTAAGGTTGGACTCATTATTTTGGTATTCTCATATTTGTTACCTGACTGTGCGACGGCAAAGACAGGGCACAGCAGTATTGCTGTGAACTTTTCAGTTGCAGTTGGGTTTTTTGTTTCTTTTTTTTTTTTATTGGTCGAATCGCCTTAATTTTTTTTAAACTGAATATGTCTGACAGATCTACTGATATATACAAGAGATAATGAAAGAAAATCTCCCTATCTCCCCATGCGTAAAATCAAAAGCATGTGCCTTCTTCCCATTTTGACTAATGGATCCCAGACTTGGTTTTCGACAAACATTCCTAAGGCCAAACACAAGGTTTTTTGCCAACGTATACAGGCTGGATTTTTGAGATACGGCAGTAAGGACAGGTACCTACCTAATTTGTTGTCGCTACAAGAAAACGTTCTTAGGAGACTATTCTTAACTTTTTGAGACAGTTGGTTTGTGTTTCAGCAATCAAAGATTTTGATTTAAAAGAGTTTTTTTTATATCCTTATTAGAAACAGGATCAATTGGCATCAAAAAAAGTTTTGTGAAAACTACCTAGGTATATTTTCTTGCTGACAGAAACAATATTTTTTTCAAAATCTGTGAATGCAGATCAAAATGTCTCAAAGAGTCAGAGGTCAGTCTCCAAAGACCGTTTTCCTGTAGCTACAACGGTTTAGGTAGCTGCCCTTACTGGCCCATCTCAAAAATCCACCCTGTATACGTATATAAATTATTATTTAACTAGCGTCAAACTACACCCGCATATTCGCAACATCACACTGAGCAATGCGCTCCAAAACACAAATCATTGGACGTCGCTCACAGAGTCGCTAAATCGAAGTGGGACTGAGCTGGCCCTGTCTGCTACAAGCCCAATGACTGAATGACCTGTGTACCAAAATAAACCACTTTATGGAGCCCTGCCACAGCCAAAAGGCGTCGTGGCAGACCAGCCAGTAGATGGCGGGACTAGTTTGGATTTTTTAGATAAAATTAGTAGTGGTCCACAGTGGCCCTGGACGGAAATAGCTAGCAGTCATGGGGCAAGACCTGCCCAGCAGAGGGGTGATGCCAGTAGCAGTAGGTAACTAATTACTTACCCGGATGGCGCATGCAAATTGTATGCTGCACAGGCAGTTTAGGTATCTACCTTAGCGATATTTGCGCGTCGCAGATTCGAACAACTTACATTTGCAGTTGCGAAAACATGTTCTCCCATACATTTCGTATGGGAGAACATGTTTTTCAACTACAATGTTTGTTCTTGGGATAAATTCATCCCAGCTACGGAACCCTTCATTGTGCGTGGTCCGACACGCACTTGGCCGGTTTTTCATTTTAATTTCTTCGATTGTTGCTTGCAATAGTATCTAATACCTACTTCTTTTATTCGTCTCCAAGCATAATTTTGCAATGCACGATTCTTGTAACTTTTCTGTCTCGGATCCATCGCTCGGATCCCACAAACATTGCTGTGTCTGCAGAATTTCGAGAAACTCAATGAATACACTCTCATTGGTCACCTCCATAATAGGCTGATCGGCTCCGCTAAATAAACACGTGCGCTGCCGTCGTGCTCACAGTCACAGACTACTTAGGGATACTACGTACTCACAGTGCACAATGACAATAAGTGTGGCTGCTTCAACGCAATAATTCTCGCGTTATATCTCTTCGATATGTCAAAAAATACCGCAAACCGAGTTTAGGCCCAACGTCAAACGGCAATGTGAATACCGTTGTCAAATGAGGTAAGTACAGCGATAAGTCGTTACACGTACGGTTAACGTCCATCATCGCAATAATCAACGGCTTTTCCCGTTGGTGTGGCATAACTCATCTTTTAGGACACGTCTAGTGTCTACGTCAAAAAAAAACTAAAGGGCTAATTTTATTAAGGTACCTAAGTACTAAAGCGTATTCTTTCTAACACACATGATGTTTCGTTTAGAAAATATAATAATTGCGTTGCATTGTTTTTCTTAGATGTCTGATAAAAGTCTGTGAAAAGCATAAATGACATGTCATGACAATGACGGGCACTGACAATAATTTATGAAAGATAAAAAGGGTACTTATTGCGTACTTTTAAGACTGGAATTTTTAAATCAATAGTTAACTATTGATTTAAAAATTAAATTGATACATTAATTGTAAAAATACTAGTGCAATCATATCAATTCTTACAATAAGCATGTCCCAAATACCATCATATTTCCAAAACTGGCAACATAAATATCTCCCCGAATCTATACTTCTATACTTATAATAAATCTGTAGAAGTGAAAATTCTGTACATTGAAAATATCAAAAAAATAAATGGAATGTTACTTGTAAAAAAATTTTTGTCTCTCTGTCTGTTTGTTCAGGCATCACGCAAAAACTACTGGTTCGATTACGATGAAACTTGGTATAATTATTCTTTAATATCCTGGGCACCACACTGGGTACTTTTTATCCCGGAAAATGTCCCGAACAGTATTACCTACTATATCTATATTAATAAAAAGACAAGTCCTGTTTGACTGACTCATCAACGCCCAGCCCAAACCCTTGGACCTAGAAAGCTGAAATTTTGTACAGAGGTTCCCTTTATAATGTAGGCAAGGAATAAGCATTTTTCGAAATTCAACTCCTAAGGGGGTCAAATAGGGGATGAAAGTTTTAATGAAAAATCTTATTCCTTGAGGTAATAAACATGAAACTTCGAACGAATACTTATCTAAGTAAATTATAAAGTTTGTCATTTTTAGTTTTTATAAACTATCAAAGTTTGTATAGAAGAATTTTAACGCGTGGTTCGAATAACTTCTAACAAAATTTTTAGAATGTATGTTCCGGATTGGCGCAAAAATTGCCGAACGGATATGGATGAAATTTGGCACACAGATAGTTTATAACCAGCACCCTAATTGTGTAATACAAGATCAATCACAATCTGAATCGGTTTGAAACAAATTTTTAATCCATTTCTTCATAATTTCGAAAAAAAAACGGCTCAACAACGTAAAAAATGTAATGAATGTTGTAGAACTGTCAAAATGAAACAGATTAGTCTTAGGGCGAATTTCACCAATGAAACTGAACGCGATCAGCACATCTAAACTGCGATCAAGAGCTGTCAGTGTCATCTTTATTGGGGAATATTGACACTGACTTAGTTTAGATGTGCTGATCGCGTTCAGTGTCATTGGTGAAATATGCCCTTAGTCGGTTACGAAAATAAGTTACTCAATTAGATAGCTGGATTAACACAAGGGATACTTTTTTATCGCAGTAGCACGTCCCAGTGGGGTAATTTCCGACATTCACGCGGGCGAAGCCGCGGGCAGAAGCTAGTACTTGAATAAAAATAATAATCTTATAGATTGAAATATTTTTTCCATAATTTGCCAAGTAACGAAAGGTGTGGCGCGATTTCAAATAATATTAGATATCAGTTATTTTTTAAATAAAATTATCTCTTTGCCCGTGCTGGGCCAGCAGTTATCCATTACCTTTAGAAAAGCCAGGGTTGAGTCCTCTATCTTTAGGCCTACAAAAGAAATCCCACGTGGGCAGTTAATCAAATTGCATTATCAGTTTATCAAGTCTCCTTTATTATCTTAGGTATCTGCTTATTCAATTAATTTACAAAGATTCAAGAAGTTACTAACTCCATTTTTCTATATTTTTTTCTGAGTGTCGATACTGGGTCTTTAAATAATATTGGATCTAATCTTAACACAGATCGCATAAGTGGCATGTAGCCCCAAGCAGTAGCGAATGTGTTGAGACAGGATTGTCTTTGAACGAAGTGCTCAGGGTCGCTCCAGGATGATCTGTAATAAAAATAGTATTATATAGTATAATTAAAATCCATCTAAATGTTTGGTATTATTCGGCTGCCCCATTTGAAAGTCCAGGAGGGCGCAAAAACATACATTAAGGAAAATTGTGGTAGACCTTTGGAAAGTTTATAAGTTTACTCTTATTATTATCATTTTCATAAGAGAACACATCTTATGAAAATGATAATAATAAGAGTACCTACAAAAAAATGCATAATATGTCGCAGATGGATTGTCGAATCCGCTGTTTTACGTAACCGCTAGCTGTTATACAAAACAGCTCCATTATGTAAAACAGCTGAACGTTTGTCATTGCGTTACGTTTAACAAAATTGCTACCCACGTTTGGTCGTAATGTAAAATGGATTATCTGCACCTGCAGTCACACACAATAAACGTTTGGTGTGGATTCTAATGCCGAATCGGTCGCAGTAACTAAGCTCCTGACTAATAGGTTTAGGTTCAGTTAGAACTGTGACCAACCGCGCGCGAGCCGTGCGAGCGAAGCGAGCGGTGCCGCGGCAGGTACCGGCCCGCGCTTGGTAAGTACTTCTAAGTTTGTCGCAGTTACTTGGGTATTTTTTTATTTTTAGGACTGATTTTCATAAAACTCTAATAACTTGATATTTAAAATTCTCCCTAAAATCACTGTTTTCACATGAGTTAGGGTCATTTTCTCTCATACTACTTCGTTATATTTATTTCAATTTTGACGCCGTTATTGTTTTTATGACACACAGAGCCACGAGGGACAACATTTTGAACAAAAATCTACAACGACGTTGACGTTTCATTTCACCCTGTTTTACTTACATCGTTTATAATAATCATTCGATTACAGAATTTAATTAATCAATGGTTAGTGCTTGGTGCACAGCAAAATATTGTTAAGCAGCCGTTTATAGTTTAAACAGCTGTTTAAAATTTAACCAGCTGCTGGTGAACTCGGATCTAATAAGTTCCGAACAATAACTAGGGTTTGAAATGGTCAAAGGGATTTACTAGCTTTTTAATAATTTTGAGAGAGTTGTGGAAACTTACTAAGTTTAGCGATATTGAAACCTACCTATCACCGTTATTTGCAAAATGAACACGGGTGAATTTGATGGTAACGATTGTGTGAAAGAACATTTTTTTTTTATTGGGCCAAGCTGGGTTTTTGATATGGGGCAACCGTATTTTAGAATGATAAAGATTTACTTATATCGATGATGCGTTGCTTTATAGCGTCGACGCTGTGCTAGTTTAAGTGGTGGGCGTCTGGTGAGATGTGAAGCGAGACAATTTAGTAGAATATCCTCGCAATTGCGCGTGCGGCGCACGGCCTGGCGCAGTGCCGGAGCCGCGGCCGCATACTGAGCCAACACCGCGCGATGCACTAGCGCGGCGCCTGGAAGCACCATGGAGTACGCGTCACCCCACTTACTGCTGTAACCCCATGCTCCCTGTGTTGAACAAATAACCATTAAGTAACAGTTATTTAGGAAAATAAATCCTATTAAATAACCTATAAATAGATAAATGCCAACCTTCGCCTCGTCCCAGAAGTGAGTTCGAGCCGGATAGCCGACTATCCGTTCCGGAAAATGTTGCCACACACGAAAAGCGAAATCAAGCTCTTCGGCCAGTAGAGGAGCATCGCCGTCTAGAGAAAACACACCAGCTGTTGGAACTGCCCACAGTGGTTGCCACCTAGCCGAAACTCCTTCCCTAAAACGAAATTCTAAGTAGGTACTTTAACTACCCTATGATTAGTGGTTAGTTAGTAATTACAAGTCGGAAGGATTTTCAAATTACCCAGGATAGTGAGTAGTGGCGTCAACAACGAGCACGGGTAACGGGTCGCGCGTGTCACCAGCTAAGCGCGATAATGACTTTAGCGAAGGCGCGGCACGCTCGCTATCCCACACTAAAACGACCTACAAAATAACATTAAAAAAATATGTAACATAAAACTTTAATATTACACATAACATACCATTATTACTCTTCTCCGTAGGAGACTCCATTCCAAAGCGTAAAGCGTATTAGGTAGGTACGCTTTGAATTGTGCAAATAACTTCATCTTTCTGACTGACCTATTAACGATTCCATGTCAATTCAAAAGTGCCCGTGGTGTGGTTTAATTGAAATAAGTGTTTTGAGTTGAGTTTGATAACACCACGCCTGTTCCCCCGAAGGGTCAGACAGAGGTGTACCACCTACCTGTGTAGGTCTACTATAGAGTAGGTACCTACACCCACATTTCAAAAAACTCATTTCATAACTTTATTCATATTATTGTACAAATAAGGCTACTGGCTAATTTCCATATTACCTTCTCACAATATTCACTGCTCGCTATGTTGGCGAGTAGCTTATGTAACGCTGCTGATGTAGCTTGGACGTATAATAAGGCTGTATACATATTTCCCGGTGTAGGCGGTGGCGCTGCCAGAGGCACCGACGGGGCAGGGAGAGGAGACAGCGGGGTGGATGGACAAACCGGGGCTTGGAGAATGGGGGCCGAAATAGGGAAATGAACTCGGGAATCACCATAAGTTGCTAAGGTTCCCAGGGCCCCAGGAGATGCATTCCAAATTAAAGCTTCTCGTCGATTCGACAATCTGTGTTCTAACACACGCTCCAATAAAATCTGTAAATAAAATAAACGTTACGTTTAGTTAGCAGACCCAGTTCTTAAAATCATTACCTGCACACTATGGGATTGACACTTACACAAAAAACAAATATGCGGAAAACGGCCATAAACGCGGATTTTCATTTGCGCGAAGTCATTGTGAAAAGTCACTCGCGCGAGAGTAGCATGAACTGAACTACGGTTGTGCTGCGTCTTCATTCTCGAGGTGTAAAGCAACACCATAATTTGGGAGTACCTTCAAGCGGTGGAAGCACTATATACCTATCTGGCTAAACTATCTTAAGCTCTCATAAAAGTTTTAAAAAAAAATGTCCCCACTTTACGAGAAGGGGAGGTACCCTAAAAAAAAAGATTTTCATTTTATTATTAGTTAGTCCTACTTTGTCGGCATAATTAATATGTATACTCATGCCAAATTACAGCTTTCTAGTACTAACAGTCTCTGAGCTAAGCCGGGGACAGACAGACAGACGGACATGGCGAAAGTATAAGGGTTCCTTGTTGACTACGGAACCCTAAGAAGGTGCAAACTCACGCATTTCCTTATCAAGCACACACTTTAAGTACGACATAAACGTGTTTATTTTTGTAAGAAGCCGTTTCTACGGTATGAATTTACTTCAAATATAACATAACATAACATCACGCCTTTTTTCCCCGTAGGGTTGGGCAGAGGTGAAACTAGTACACCCACATTTCGCCAGTTATGTTTAAATTCCATGTAATAGGGGGCGAGCCTATTGCCATCAACCGGGCACAAATCCAGACTCCAGATAGAAAAAACCAATAAAACTATATAACCTAATAGCTTTTCCCGACCTGGGAAATGATCCAAGGACCTCATGCTCAGCAGTAGCGCTCGCGACCTAGTACCAACGAGGTCGTTGGTCTAGTACCAATGAGGCAAATATCTGCTTCGCATTATCATTTCAACACAATTACAACACATTAATATCTTGAAAATCGATATCTTTATAATACATTTTAGTTAAATATATATATTTACCTCTATTGTAGTGAACACAATTTTCTCGATTGAAGAAAAATACTGCTCCCAAAGAAATTGAGTTTGTTGCCGCAGAGCAAGAATACGCTCAGGGGGAACAGAGCGCACCAGCTCAGGCACCTAGATAATAAAATTTTAAGGTTAGGGGCCTGCTCATCGAATTTTACGATTGAAAAAAGATCGAGTAGATACTACCTTGGGGTTAGTATTTTAATTTTCTTTGTGTGAAGCAGCTTATTCAGAAATTCAGAAAAAATCGTTGGGGGACTTCCCCGGACGGATATATTATATTACTAGCTGCTGCCCGCGGCTTCGCCCGCGTGAGTGTCGGAAATTACCCCATACATCCCCATGGGTTTTAAGTATAAATATTGAGTTTCGAGTTAAACGGACAGCGCGTTAAAATTCTTCCATACAAACACTGACACCCCCCAATCCCCCTTTAGGGGGTCATTTAGACGAAGGAGGAGGCGGAGCGCGTGAGGGAGACGCAAAGTTCGCGCCCTCACGCGCCTAGCCGCCGTAGGAGACGCCCTGGGCGTCGGGACTCCTTGGAGGATTCCCGGCCACCGTAGGCGCGGGCTTGCGGGCGGTGAGCAATGGGTAGCTCGCCCCCGATAAGGACCAGGCCCGGGTCGACGGCGCGTCGTGTTCCACGCGCGCCTTAAAGAGATGTCAGCAAAACTGACGGGGTCCGCTAGGACCGTTGCCCGCCGGGGTTGCGGGTAGTCCTAAGGGGAAACCGTGGCTCCTGGCATGGCAAGGGAAGGAACACGGGTGGGTTTTAGTCAGTAAAAGTCTGACACGCCCTCCCGCTCCACCCAGAGCGGGAGAAGTCATTGGATGATTTCCAACCCAAAAAAAAAAAAAAAAGAAAAAAAAAAAAGAAAAAAAAAAAAGGGGGTAATTTAGAAAAACAAAAAACTACAAACTTTATAATTTATTTAGATAACTATTCGTGCGAAGTTTCGTGTTTATTACCTCAAGGAATAAGATTTTTCATACAAACTTTCATCCCTTATTTTACCCCCTTAGGGGTTGAATTTCGAAAAATCCTGATACACGTTATTCTTAATTTTTGGGTTTAAGTATAAATATTGAGTTTCGAGTTAATCGGACAGCGCGTTAAAATTCTTCCATACAAACTTTGACACCCCCCAACCGTAGGATAGGATACTTTTCCGGGATAAAAAGTACCCAGTGTGGTGCCCAGGATATTAAAGAATAATTATACCAAGTTTCATCGTAATCGAACCGGTAGTTTTTGCGTGATACTTGAACAAACAGACAGACAGACAGACAGACAGACAGACAGACAGACAGACAAAAAAAAATTTAATCACACTTTTGGGTTCGGTGTCGGTCTAGTAACACCCCCTGCCATTTATTTTTTTGATATTTTCAATGTACAGAATTTTCACTTCTACAGATTTATTATAAGTATAGATGTTGTTAATTGAATCACGGTTTGAATGGTATAGGTATAGGTATACGAAATGTATAGGAAAAGTTTTTTTTGCGATTTCTGACTTTTCTAGTACTCAAAGCTCAGTTCCTCCAGTAGACATTTTTGATCCTTATAGAAACAAGATCGATTGGCATCCAAAAAGTTTTTGTGAAAACAGCCCATTTTCTTGCTGACTGTACATTTTTTTCAAAATCTGTGAATGCAGATCAAAATTTCTCGAAAAGTTAAGGACAGAGTCTCCTAAGACCATTTTCCTGTAGCTACAACGGTTAAGGTAGCTGTCCTTGCTGCCCCATCTCAAAAATCCAACCTGTATATAGGTCGGCTGGTATATGGAAAATTGTCCTTTCGGCTTCATCGCTCAACCAGATGATTAAAATCTAAAGAGCCGATTATTCAAGTAACTAAAAAAATTAAAGTTATAAAAACTAAAACCCAACTACGACAAAAACGCCAACTAAAAAGTTATAAACAAGAAATCACAGAATACAACCTAGCTTTCCGAATAACTATTTCTAAAGATTAATAAAGTAAGTTTGTAAGAAATCGATACGTGTTTCACCTCTCAACGAGGCATCCTCAGGATGACGAATATGGCGATTGACTGGTCGCGAACCCGAACACGACGTGGCAACACGTTGCATACATACATACGCTCGGCGTGGCAACACGTCGGAATAGGTTACTAAATTATCTACGGCTATTGTATTTTATTTTATAATGGATTTCCGCCAAGTCACGCCTGAATCAATTAACTAAGAAATCACAGACAGACAAATTAAAAATCCGGAGTCACACGTCGTGTTAGTTAGGGGTAGGGCCATAAATCGAGCAAATTACGCGTGACTCTGGATTTTTTTATGTGTCTATCTGTGATTTCTTGTTTATAACTTTCTTGTTGGCGTTTTTGTCGTAGTTGGGTTTCAGTTTTTATAACTTTTATGTTTATTGAAATTCTTTTGGGTTATAATAAACTGGGTGACTTTTCTTAGTCTCCAAAAAAAATGGGTATAACAGGTGAACGGAGTAGAAGTATATGGCAAACTTAGTTTCATTTTTCGAAAAAAAAAAAAAAAAAAAAAAATTCGAGATTCAAATTATAGGTACGCGACTTGCGTATGATTTAATATTCAATATTTTTTTATCATTTTTTTTTTTTCAAAATGTATCTTTTGTTTCTTTTCTTTATATAAAAAGTTTACTTTATTAAAGAATAATGCTCAAAAATGTATGGACCAAAAACCCGGAATCGATTAAAACGATTTTATGTTTAGCAAGGTAGAGTAAACATACTATACCTATCCCAAATATGGAAGAATTTTCGAAATTCAACCCCTAAGTGAGTCAAATAGGGCATGACCCCCTAAAGGGGGTTGGGGCGTGTCAAAGTTTTTATGGAAGAATTTAAACGTGCTGTCCGATTAACTCGAAACTCACTATTTATACTTAAAACCGAAAATAAAAAATAACGTGTATCAGGGTTTTTTGAAAATCCATCCCTATTGGGGTGAAAAGGGTTATCCAATTTTACAGGAGAGGATTTGACTGCGTGATTTAATTAACTTGAAAATTGGTATATCACCTTTAACATAAAAGTCGAATAAAGGAAAAGTCCCCTTACGATATGTAACCTGAATTAACACATAAGTAGGGTACTTTTAATCCCAGTAGTACCTTCCCGTGATATATTTTCGGTCAACCACGCGGGCGAAGCCGCGGGCAAAAGCTAGTATTATATAATATGATAGAGTTCATTTATTGATAAAAATGTTATGTAATATTATTTTCTAAATCTAGGAGAACACTATCAAAATATGCTGCTGGCCTGTTTGGTCATAGTTTAATGCGAAACGAGTTGCGTATTTGCGACCTCTTATCTTATCAGGTCTACTTTGCTGTTCATAAATTATTTTAATCGACTCTGGGTTTTTTTTGGCATCCTCCTTTGTAGCGTTTTTTAATGTTAGTTCAATTTTTTTCAAAACTGGAAAAAACAAAAACAAACTAGGTAGGTATGCCATAACCATAAGCTTCTACTCCATTCACCTAATATGTTACTCATTTTTTTTCGAGAAGGTAAAAAAGTCCTCCGGTATTTATTTATATATTTGAAATGTGAGAGTCTTATATAGAGTTTAGAAGTTATGAGGAAACAGATGACAATACATACATACATACCGGTCAAAATCATAAACGACGCGACGTCGCATCCCCCCGTCAAAAAACGATCTAAGTTCAGACATTCAGGGCACCCATATTTTATACCAATCTTTTTTGCAAATAAAGCAACACTTGATTTCTCAAAAACCGTTAGAGGGAGAGGCTCGCGGGTAGCGGGGAATTGTGCGTCGCCCGCTTCATGCAGTTTGAGTCGCGATGGAGTGCTTCACGGGACAACAGCATGTTTTTTTTCAAAATAACTATTCCTACGGACGAGGCCCATTTTCACATTACTGGGCACGTAAACAAGCACAATTGTCGATATTGGAGCATGGAAAACCCTCGCCCTCGCTTTTGGTGTTTGTGTGGTGGCGAGGGTTACTCTCAGAATTAATAACACAAACAACAGCCAGACCCGCAACAACTACCTGTCTTTAGGTTGTACAAATTTTGTCCCGTGACACGTAGCTAATCGCTCCGTCACTGACCCACCATATTGTATTTACCTGCAATAGGAGACGTTCATCTGCCCAAATAACAGCACGGCGCCAATCGATGCGTTCGTCAAAAGGTAACCGCCAACCATTGCTTAATAAAACGGGTATGCATCCTGCTGCTAATGCCTCAAGAAAGCGATATGAACCCAAACGCCGTCCTCGTGCCACAAGGCAAAATGTTGAGTTGGCTAATAACTGCTCATAATCAAATCTGCGAAAAGTCAATGATATAATTATTATGTAACTAGCTGCTGGCCGCGACTTCCTTTAATAGTATTTCGTATTTATTTGTCTATCAAATCGCGGGCAGACGCTAGTTTTAACATACAATTGATAACTGTCGATAAATGCCATGTCATTTACCGGGATAAATCGTATATTATCCAGGTTATAAACTATTTGTGTGACAAACATCTAAATCTGTTCAGCCGGTTCAGCGTGATTGAGTAACTAACTTTCACATTTATAATATTATTAGTAGGGTAGGTACATCGTCGACAAAATTAATAATACGACGTACGGTCTTGGAGATCAAAAGCGCATGATTCCGGCGCGGAGCTGATGTGCGCGACTACCTTTATAGGCTCCCGCAGACTGGCGCGACAGGACTCTCGTAGCAATGTTTTATGAAAACTTCATGGAAATTGCTCTACCGGAATCGCGTCGCGCCCGTCTGCAGAAGCATTAGGGGACGATAAAAGTGGCTTTCAATTATATAGTTTTGAATAACTCGATATTGTTCGAATAACTTGTACCTACAAATAAAAATATTTTTAGAATACTGTTGCATAATATCTACTTATGTAGTAGTTCATGAAACTATTCTAAAATACAGGGATTATTAATACATGAGTGTGAGCTTAACAATAATATCACACCAGGCTTTTAATAACTAGTTAAGTGCAGTTTCATACACTATAACCTACTTAATCTAAACCGATCGAATAAATTAAAAACAACCGGCCAAGTGCGTGTCAGACCACGCACAATGAAGGGTTCCGTAGCTGGGATGAATTTATCCCAAGAACAAACTTAACATTGTAGTTGAAAAACATGTTCTCCCATCGTTTTTGCAACTGCAAATGTAAGTTGGTCGATAATTACTCGTTAACTTGTAGAGCCTGCTTAGCTGTGATAGTTTTCCACATATCCTGAACTTACCATTTATCTAGCAGGCCCCCCCCTGCTAGATAAATGGTAACACTCCTTCAATCCAAAAATGGTTTTAAACAAACACACAATATTTATTTATTTTATTATACCCCACACCATGGGAGAGACGTTTTTTTTTTTTCATCATTTTATTTTACCACTTTGTCGGCGTAATTAATATGTCTACTCATGCCAAATTACAGTTTTCTAGTACTAACAGTCTCTGCGCTAAGCTGGGGACAGACAGACAGACAGACGGACATGGCGAAACTATAAGGGTTCCTTGTTGACTACTGAACCCTAAAAAAACTAAAAACTAGATGTCGTAAAATGTGACTCAAAACAGATTACAAATCTGAGTGATAATATTATAAACTCACAATCGTGTTTTAATAACCCTTGTTATGTAATAGTTTCATAAACTACTTTTTAATTTTATCTAGTGGAAAACTCTCATTACCTACCGAAATATTTTGCTTTCTTTCTTTCATTATGGTACTATTTTTGATATCATAATATGAACTTTACGATAGGAGTGTAGATAAAAGAATATTTTGATTTTGGTTGGATTTAGGGCAATTTATTTTCAATATTAGGCTTTTGCCCTTTTCATGACCAGAAAGGTTAGTTAGAATGAATATTGCGCTCATAATTAGGAAAGACATACATACTTATCGTATTCTCTGTTGTCTTCATCACACCTTTCATCACGTAAATCCTTCCAAGATTTTCCATGACGGCATGTAGTAACCAGAATTAAATGATTACCATCATGTAAATGCCACAATGAATTCCTTGTTTCACTACCAATACCATGAACATATCTCTTGCCTTTAAACGCCAACAAATGTCGCCTTGGTGCTGGGAAGGGGTTGCTAGTGGCAGCAGGTGGAACTCCACCACGTTCTGGATGCTCTTTGTGAAACAATGGTAATGAAATATCAAATTCATCCCTAAAGAATGCTTCGGAAGCACTAGCTTTAGCTAAAATTGCCTCTCCTGGGCTAAATCCTAGTGCACTTTCAGCATAATCAGGCCATGTCCCAGCATATAAATTAAATATGAGATGATTTCGACCATTGTTCCAATAAGGTAAACGAGATAGGCGTGATGCCACATCTGGGGCATGCTCAGGAGACAGTGGATCGGCATCTAACGTATCTATGGCAGGCACATACAGGCAAGCTTCATTTGGATCTCTTGTGGCATACCGCGACTCTCTGATGACTGATAGTACTTTACGATATGACGCACTAACAGGGCCGTCACTAGGGTAAACGTAAATTTTTGGATCTTTACCACATTTGGAGAAGTCGAAGCAAGTCTCCATTCTACAAGGAATCGTTCCTGTTGTCAACTTTCTATGTGGTTGAGAAGGCAACTCAGACAGCTCTTCTAAAGAAGCAAAACTGGGCAGTTGACTCAGTCGGCTGTTTTGAGTCCTTTCTGATTTCAAATGATAAGTACCAAAATAACAATATACCAAAACTCCACAGGTAAAAGAGAGAAGAACAAAACGTTTTTTAGCTTGCATATTTAACGCTTGCTATTCAAAATAATGCTTAAAGTTAGGTTTCCTTAGCAGTTATCATAGCTGTTAGTTAAATTGTTGATGCAACGCCCGTTTAATGTGTATTCGTAAACCAACACTGACCAACACTGACTGACCATCACAAAAACATTTCATTTTTTTGAAGGCTTGACAGCTGTTGACTTGACAGTGGACAGTGACGTGACACCCTAGCCGCAATCCGAGTTATGTCATAACCGCTCATATATAGCGCTCACATCAATATTTGGCGATTTAGATATTTCTTTATTAGCTTTATTACTGTATGGAATTATGAAATATCGCTTACTAATGAGCTAAAATACAAACTTAGATGAACTATACGGCTGAGTTTGGCTTTATTTTAGATCGATAAGTCTATATATTTTAGTTCGTATATCGAACCGAGCTTCGGTTTCTGAGAATTAGAAGAGCGGTGGCCGCACTTACACACGCATTACTTTACGCATTTCGACATGTTATCGACCGTTATTTTTGCGTTAAATGGGTAACTTTGGCGTTCTTATTATGAGAAAGTGAAAGACTCGACAACTATGACTTATTGAATAATGGTTATTAGTGTAGTAACGGCCTCGCTTTTCGCAATTTTTCCTTATCTATTTATAATAAGTCAAAATTCCGAAGCAAGTTTTAGAAGTCGGGTCTGCTACGCCATGTTTTAAAAACATCAAACATCAAACACGAACCAATCAAATCGCTTCGTGTTTGATTTGCGGATGCCTGATTGGTTCGTGTTTGATTTCAAGAAAAAATCACGTTTTGATTTTCTAATTAAATTTTCAACTTTAAATTAGACTACTAGGATTTTAAATTTAAAGTTGAAAATTTTTGTCATAATTTACTGAAAGTAAATGTTTCACTTCAGACCAACATTTTCATAACTTTCATCACAGTTTCGAAGCTGATTATTTTATGCATAATAGAACTACTTAGGAAGATTCAGTTGCAAAAAACAAAACTCGTAAAAGGCTTTTTAAATTGGTCAGGTCGAAGATTAAAAAAAAAACGGAAAAAAAGATCATAACTCAAAAACTATGAAAAATCGCGGGGACATAACATACATGGGGGTGATTCGGATACCCCACGATACGAGGGAACTAAATTTTATTTTCGGACGTCAACGTTCCGGCCACCCTGTATAAGTCAATGACGGTACCTATACTTTTTCGAGCTCGTGGATTGCTAATGAAATGAAAAATATACAATAATATCTCTTGAAAATTGGTTCAGTTCGTAGCGGCCTCAGAATTTTGAAAATATGTGGAATATCTAAAAAACACCCATTCAAAACTCACAAAACATTTAAAAAATGCTAAGAATTAACTGTAATTTTCTCCTTATTTACAATAATATAATAACCGTTAGCTCAGAAATTAAAATAACATACTTATTTTTTTTTATATAACTGAAAACGTAAAAGTGCAAAATTGCTAGGTACATATTGCGATGCGTCGCATCGGCTACTCGAACTGTCAAAACGCAATTTTGTGATAGGCCGCGGCCGCAGCGACTGCTGTCATGAAAATGATGACAGCGGCAAAGATTTAAATCGATAGATTCGCCATAACGCAACAAAAGATATTCGCATTTCTGTTTCGTTTTGACACCTCTAACACACGATGACGTCGTAATGACTACACTTGATTGTCATGGAAATGCTATAAAATAATGTGTGAGCTTACTCTTCTCTGTATGGACGAACAGTTTTTCTTGTGACTACTTACGGCGAGGGCAAATCTAGCGATTTAAATCTTTGGGGAGCCGGGTGAAGACGAATGGTCTGAGTGCTCTATTGATCTGTAGTCTGTAGCACTATATTTTATTTTCATCATGTAAATCTCAGAACACCTGTGTAAATCCTCTATAACCACAGACTACGTAGTATCTATCTGATAATTATCTCTATGTACAGTGGCCAGCACATCAAGCTACTAAAATCTGTCAAATTTCTTTAGTAGATTTTAAACTTTATCGCTAAAGTATTAGGTTCAAGTTTGATTGGGAAAGTTTGACAGTTTTGGGTAGCTTGATGTGCTGGCCACTGTACCTAGAGATACATAGTAGATAGCTCATTGTTCTGAGGTAGATAGTACATAGGTAGCCTGTGCCTGTGTGCTATGCCTCAAGCGGGTCCGCTGAGCCATGTTTTTAACATGGCGCAGCGGACTTCATGATTATGCTTATGCTGTGAGGCTTTAGGTAGTCTATGGTCGCTGTGCAGTGTGCTGGTCTATTTAGAAAAGTACTCTGTGGTGCTGGTGCTGATTGAGGTGCTGATGCTGAGGCCTTCAGACCAGTGCTACCAGGTACACGGTAATTACCGTAGAAGCACGGTATTTTTGACCATTACACGGCCTACGGTACTACCGTGTAATTTTCTACAATAATTTTAATTAATTAACGTTTAATGTATGTAACTTGTGCTTGTGCGAATCGTAATTCAATAAAAATGAAAACCAATACTTAAAACGAAACGCATTTTTGGTTTTTGTCGCACAATTTTACATAAAAGTAGGCAGGAAGGAACTGAAACTTTTTATTATCGTTACCCCACTCAAATGCTGCCTGCCAGCCTGTGAAGGGATATTTACTATTTAGCCAAGTCAACGATATACGAAGAAGAGAATTCTTGCGGACTAGTCTATTTACCGACATGGAAACAACTGTTGATTTTGTACCTAATAATAATAATATGTTGCCAAAAATTACTGCAGCTACAAACGATCAAGAAGTTGCTTGTTTTATATGATTAAAGAAAGCGGTTAATTATAGGTATTTTGAAAACAAATATCGAATATTCATGGTCCTTTCTTTTGCTTTTTACACGATAATTTACACGGTATTTTTCAAATATATCTACGTTATTTTGATTAGTTTGAAACACGGTATTTTTAATCCCTCAACACGGTAGTTATTTTTTATCATCTGGTAACACTGCTTGAGACTCTCATTTTATCTCATTTATACTGATTTATACATTTACTTACTAGTCTATGCTGTCTATGGTTGAGACTGTAGGGCATCCAGAATATTGTGCTTGTGCGAATCTTAATTCACAAAAAATATTGTGCAGTGATAAACAGATATTATCTTGCTTTTGATAGTATACGGTGAGTTAATTGATAAGTTTTAAAAAATGATGTGCGATCGGTACCAAATCTAGCAATAGTGGCAGAATCAATTCCTGCCGACAGACGCCATTTTTCGTAACAAATGAAGTCGCTTCCTGGTGCCGGTGGTATTGGACTATTGGAGTTGCGGGGTGTCGGTATTATTTACATGATATCGAACAGATTTTTTGTTGAGGAATCATGAATTCATAAATATTCTGATTCTTGAAAATATATATTTTTGTAACGTGGTATTGGAAATTTAGAAATAACTTGCCCGACCTGACGCGACGCCGAGTCGCCGACGTACGTGGCTGTACCTTCTGTACTGATTCTGAATGTGTTCAATTTACTTTTAAATCACGTAAAGCATCTTACAGCCTTCTGCTCATAGATAGTTCAAAACGTACTGAATTATCGGTTATCCGCATATTCCATGTAGTACATCATTATCTGCTAGCATCAGCCCTACAGCCCTACCGTTGCCATTTACGGTTTTGGTACATTGTCACTTGTCAGTTAATTTCTGGCAATTAATTTTATGCTGAAGTTTTAGTGTGTTCCATCTTCTTTTGGATGATCCGCTGTAGTCTATGCTCACCATGCAGGGCTTTTAGCACATGAATTTTCCAGTAGTCTATCATTTGCGTTTAGAAGCATGTAGGCAAACAATCAAGAATCACTACTCTTGCTGACTTGTTGGAAGTTCTTAACACCACACCTTTCTTTTTAATAAAAATTAGTATTAGGTTATGTCTGGTGCTAAATGCCAATTATCATGTACTATCTAGAAAATGAATCCTGTCCCACTTAGATGATTTGTTTGAAAACAATAAAGTTTTTTCATTAATCCACATGTGCTGCACTTGGTAATTTTTGAATGTTATGGAAACTATCAGTCAGACTGGATTTTTAATTTGTCTGTCGGAGATGACTTGTTTTATATCTTTTTAGTTGACTTTTTGGCCATAGTTGGGTTTTAGTTTTTATTTCTTTTATTTAAATTATTTTGGGGTTAGAATATATATATATTTATAATATGCTAATTAAGCCCTTTCATTTGATACCCAACTTGGCACCATAAAAAAAAACCTTTTGTTCATGACTGTTTATCCTCTAGAGGGCGCCATATTCAATTTAATGTGACGTCACATAGCCTATAACCTGCGGACGACCGAGGCGCTTCCAACGATACCCTATTTGTCCAATTAAGATGAGCAGTTTAGAAGTTATGAGGGAACAAATGAACATACATACATACCGGTCAAAATCATAACCCTCCTTTTTGCTTCGCCGTAGTCGGGTAAAATAAATAACACCGTTCTTGGCCCAACGTATGGACACCACAATGACAATATGACATGAATATGCATTCATTTGGATAAAAAAAACTGGCCAAGACCACGCAAAATGAAGGGTTTCATAGTTAGGTTTCTAGGTAGGCACACAGAGGGCTCGGAGCCGCGGGACTGGACGGCGGCGATTCGACGCTGAGCAGTTGTAATTTAGTAGATATTACGGACGACCGACGCCACACAGAGCTGTCCCGCTCGACGCGAAGGTTACCGTCGCTCTGTGTGGCGTCGTCCGTAATATCTATACATCATTTACAGTAAGATTAGCCATATAAACAAAACTTTTTACAGTCCGCTCAATCGATTTTGACTTCTATTCCGTAGGCATAAGGGAGGCATTAAAAGCAAAAACGTGATTATAATACCAACTGTTTACTGCAGCTGCCATTTGTCATGCCACAAACGCATTAGAAGATTTAGAAGTCAAAATCGGTTGAACGAACTGTAAAAAAGGTTTGTTGTCTAATCTTATTATGAATGGGGTATAGTACATTACAACCACTCAGCGTCGCGTCGCCGTCCCAGCCCGCCGCGCCGCGCCCGATGTGTGCAGAGACCTCTCACCTCAGTTGATAATATATAATTATGTACAGTCACCATTTTTTTTTTTCCAATTATTTTCCCCCGAATTTTGACCCCCTTATTCAAAATGCATTTATTAACGTTATATAGGTATACTTGTTTGGGTCCCACAAATATACCAAATCTGTACTTATAATAAATCTGTAGAAGTGAAAATCCTTGGACCTGGGAAGCTGAAATTTTGCACAGAGGTTCCCTTTATAATGTAGGCAAGGAATAAGGAAGCATTTTTCGAAATTCAACACCTAAGGGGGTTAAATAGGGGATGAAAGTTTGTATGAAAAATCTTATTCCTTGAGGTAATAAACATGAAACTCCGCACGAATAATTATCAAAATAAATGATAAAGTTTGTAATTTTTTTGTTTTTCTAAATTACCCCCTAAAGGGGGGTTGGGGGGTGTCAAAGTTTGTATGGAAGAATTTTAACGCTCTGTCCGATTAACTCGAAACTCAATATTTATACTTAAACCCAAAAATAAAGATTAACGTGTATCAGGATTTTTCGAAATTCAACCCCTAAGGGGGTAAAATAAGGGATGAAAGTTTGTATGAAAAATCATATTCCTTGAGGTAATAAACATGAAACTTCGCACGAATAATTATCTAAATAAATTATAAAGTTTGTAGTTTTTTGTTTTTCTAAATTACCTCCTAAAGGGGGGTTCGGGGGTGTCAATGTTTGTATGGAAGAATTTTAACGCGCTGTCCGATTAACTCGAAACTAAATATTTATACTTAAACCCAAAAATAAAGATTAACGTGTATCAGGATTTTTCGAAATTCAACCCCTAAGGGGGTAAAATAAGGGATGAAAGTTTGTATGAAAAATCATATTCCTTGAGGTAATAAACATGAAACTTCGCACGGATAATTATCTAAATAAATTATAAAGTTTGTAGTTTTTTGTTTTTCTAAATTACCTCCTAAAGGGGGGTTCGGGGGTGTCAATGTTTGTATGGAAGAATTTTAACGCGCTGTCCGATTAACTCGAAACTGAATATTTATACTTAAAACCCATGGGGATGTATGGGGTAATTTCCGACACTCACCCAGGCGAAGCCGCGGGCAGAAGCTAGTTTCAAATAAATTGGTCCAGTAAATCTGGAGCAAACAGTCTGTGACAGACAGACAGACACACAAGTGATCTGTGATGGGTTCCGTTTTTATTTTCGAGTTATGGAACACAAAAAATAAATTATTTTCTTATTATTTGGTGCTTCTACGTTAAGACTATCTTCGATTTATGGAATACGCGGCACATGGCGGCACAACATAGTTTTAGATGACATGGTTTACTCAGACAATATTATTCATTTCTTAGATGTCATCTCGAGGAAGAGGCTATGGAGGAAGGGGCAGCTATAGCGGTGGCAGGGGGAGTGGCTATAGAGGATCATACAGAGGAAGTAGCAGTCGAGGCTCTTATGAGAGTCGAGGGGGGCGTGGTGGAGGTTACTCCTCATACAATAATGATTCGCGATACACTAGTGGCAGTGCAAGTCGATACAATTCCAGTCGTGACAGAATGGAGGACTCCTACAAAAAAGCCTATAGATCTGTAAGTATGCCAATAACATCAAATTCCTAATCATTCATACAGTGTTTTGTATGTGCTTATTATCTCCTTCTACATACTATAAAAAGAAAAAATATTAATATAGGGGTATGTATAGTTCGATTAAAACTTAATGGCGGCTCGGAACATTAGGCGAGTCGCTGCGCAGTAACAATTTCATGGGTCAGCGGGGGTGAGGGGTGAGGTACTGCGCAGCGAGTAGCTAACTTCCGAGCCGCACTTAAGTTTGAATCGAACTGTAACTGCCTCGAAATAATCAAATGAGCGCTATTATGGCAAAACACTGTAACTCGAGTAACAGTGTATTGGATTTACACGTCAGAGCACAGAAACGAAAAGGCTGCTTAGATCCTGTGTATATCTCTTATATTATTACATCTGAGAGGAACGCTAAAGTCCAGATAGCAGATAGACTTGAACATTTATTCATTTATTTCATTTTTAATTTTCTCATATTTTCGTCGATCTTTTAAAGTAAATAAATTATTCAGGAGTTTTTTTTTTTTTTGACCTGCCTTTTGTAAGCAGATGTTGGTGTTTACCTTATCAAAAACCAGCAGTAGTCTGCAAGCATTGCATTGCAGGGGCCAATTTCCCTTGCTAACGCTTTTCAATTAAAGCAATACCTTGGTGGAAGCGCTCACGTGTGAATGCCGAAAGTGTCTTAAAAAATTCTTTAACGACTAAATATGATAAATATAAATGGTTATGTTTCTAGTTTAAAGGCATGATTATCTACGAAATACGCAATTAATTTTTCCCGGGAAATTTTTAGTGTTACCTAGTGAAAGTATTTTTTGTTTTTAGGAAAGTTCTGCAAGTTATTCCAACCGCGATTACGGTGGTCGCTCTGGGTCTCCAGACCGAAAGAGGATGAGGATGGAGGTCAGTATATTGTGATTACAGGTTATTTTGACTTATAAGTTCTACAAACACTATTTATTACCGTAAATTTCGACAAAATCAACGAAAACATGAAAGTTTAAATGAAAGTAATGGCCGTCACAACAACTGTATATACAGTAAGACTTGCTAAAACATACAGTTAATAACAACATGCTCATAGAATTATCACAGAATTTTGAAACAAAATATAGCTATATAATATCTTCCTTAAGGAAATCAAATTTAGAGGAAAATTAAAGATATTCACTGATACATTCCTGACAGGCTATAAAATAAGAAATATTTGGCGAAGTTAGTGAGTTATATAGCTATGTATGGGTTATCTTGAATATAGAGAAAATGAGAAAAATTGTGGTATATTCACTTGTTGGATTTGATATGCAGATCTTTGGGTAAGCCATGATTTACATAAGCAGATAATATAGAGATGCATAGAGGCGTGAACTATTACTTCAAGAATTTGACAAGGATACCGATCATTTTGAACTATTCAAGCTGAAACAACTATGAGTATGATAATGCTATATCACAAGGACTAATGAATAGTTAGAATTAACCTTCTAGACTTTATCTAATTTAGATATGGACCAACCTATTCCTCTAATACAATATCAATGTGAGCATGTGTGATGTAAGACTATTTTTTTATTCATGTGCCTGAGCGTTATTTTCTGCTAGGCAATAACAATCACAAAGGAAAGAAATAAAAAAAAAATGTAAAAGTGAGATGGTGAATCTAGAGAAAAAAAAGATTCAATCGCATTGGACTTTGGCAATAACTTGTAAAAGGAGTTTATTGGTGCCTAAGACTAGTGTTTACACTTTGGCGAGGGCTAGAAAAGAAGAATAATACAATTTCCATCCTCATTAAACACTTTATTCTATTTCATATGTAAAGCGTGTCGAAAGAACCAAAGAGAGTTATGTACAGGGCTCCTCGAGCGATAGACGTAGCCATGATGGAGGCGGCCATTACGGATCATATGGCGCTCGACAAGAGAGTTACAGCAGCGAAAGGAGATCATTCGGTGGCGAAGATCGGAGACGCTCGCCAAACCGAGAAAGCTACCGCAAGCCGAGCGGAATGGGCCCGCCGCGAGAGGTGGCCAGGCCCGCGACGCGCCCGCGCGCTGTGCGCCGATCCTTCCGCGGCCGCACCATGCGCTCGCGGGCCTCCTTCCGAGGCGCACCGCGCTCTCGCGGTACATTTACCTCTAGGCGATACACCGAAAGATCGCTCGGTTACACCCGTGCGTTCCGATCTCTCAAGGGCCGAAGGTAATTCGAAACACTGAGTATGTACCCATTGCTTACATTTAGTTTATTTTTTCACAAAACGAGAGTGCCAGAAATGAGTGAGGCCGAAATCGACACCACGATTGAATTATTAAGATGGTAAAATCGCTGACGGTGAACCGATATTGAAATTAACACCCGTCCATGTAAAAGGAGACGCTCTAAGAAATGTAGAAATGAGAGCTACTAAGATGGTACAGCGGCTGTTGTAATAAAAGTAGAATAAATAATTGGATATTGAATTTTATAATGAAGAATGTGTATGTATTGCGATATTAATTATATAACATTAAATTTGAGTTTGAATTACGAATAACTATGTACACTAATATATTTTGAATTATCAACAAGCAGCTCTGTCAAGTCTAAGGAAGAGGACGCTTCCTCAACAGAAGAGGATTGGGATGCTGAAGAGAAGGAAGAGGCTACGGAAGAAAAAAAAGAGATCAAAATCAAATCTCCAAAGGTAATATTAACATTATTTAATAAAAAGTAGTAATAAAACATAATCTCCTTAAAAAATAATATAATGTATTCATTATTTTATACGTGAAACAGAAGTTCATTTAATTCTTACGGAATCTATCCATGAATATAATTATACTCGGTAAATATGGCACTAGCCGTAAATCTATAGTTCCATTCTATATTTGAAAGGTGTAATATTTGTTTGTATGTAGGGGGTAATCTCCGGAACTACCAGTAGGATCAGTTTATTTTTATTTTTATTGGATAGCCCAATTCTTGAGGAAGGTTAAAGGCTATGTAACATCATGCTACGACTTTTAGGAGCCGAGCAAAAAGAAAAACGGTCAGAAAAAACACTAAGCGAAAACGAAGTAATAGCATGGGCAGAAAATGCGATGCGGGGTGGGTCGGGCCTGAAATTTCACGAGCACGAAGACGCGGATAGAAGCTAGTCTACACTAATATTATAAAGAGGAAAACTTTGTTTGTTTGGTTGTAATGAATAGGCTCAAAAACTACTGGACTGATTTTAAAAATTCTTTCACCATTCGAAAGCTACATTATCCACGAGTAACATAGGCTATATTTTATTTTGGAAAAAAATAGGGTTCCGTAAGATATTTGGGTTTTTCGGACACAAGGTGTAAAAAATCAACCAGAAAAGTTACTTATTTTGCGTACGCTGCCTAAACTATAAAAGACAGAACCATAAAATATTGTAATTAATTGTAGATCTTATAAATATCTACAAAAAAGTCCGCGACACACTATACCTATTTATGTCGAGTGAGGCACGACAACCGTTTTTTTATTTAAAAATCTTGAATTTTTTTTGGACTACATTTAAACGCGTTTATTTTACTCATGCTATTAATCCTTATCAAAATAAATTATTTCATCACTAAGTACAGTTTATGTAGATAATATTTGGTCTTTGAATGATTAAAATTGGACGTTTGGTTTTGAAGTTATGGCGAAATTAAAATATTACGATTTCTGCTGCACGGCCCGTTGCGAAGTGGGCGTCACCAAGGCGGGGGTGCGCGTGCGGGAGGGGAGTTTAGATCTATGAGTAAGGTACCCGCGCAGATCGCTTTAGTTATCTATCCTAAAACAACGGGTTGCGCTCCGGGACTGCCGGCAGAAGTGAAAACTTAGTATTAATTACATTTAAATATTTTCATCATTAACAACTTTAACATACAGAGAAAGACAATCTGTGCAGCCTGCGGATAATGACTGCGTCGTCGATGTTACTGTCGGTGTCTGTGAATTGACCTGGGAATCATTTTGCTGACCGTGTCTTTCCTGGGTAGGCTTTTTGCAGCGGTAACCGACATCCACGCGGGCGGAGCCGCGGGCGACCGCTAGTTTTAAATAAATGAGATTAGGTGCCAAATTGACTTGTCTACAAGATTATGCCAGAGCTGTATTAAAGTTATTTATTACTTCAAGCTGTACAATTTTCTTTTATGCGATTTTTCATTAATGAGTAGGTGATTCTGATCTTTAAAAATAAGTAGAAAATGTCACATAGTGCTTCGTAGGCAAGCTTTGGCCTGCCTACTAATCGACAAAGGACGAGCTCAGTGGTAGGAGGCTATAATTCTCAATGTTCCTCTTAAATTTTGAAGAAGGATTCAAGAAACTCTTCTTTATACGCGGCGACCAAAAATTGGCAGAATATGGTGCTCTAACGCCTGCGACGACCACTTCATCATTTAAAGCTGTGTCCCGATCGAAGTATCATAACGGCCATGTTCTGAACTAACTTCATTTATTAATATTACTATTTTCTAGCTACTGCCCGCGGCTTCGTCCGCGTGGACCCTAATTACAAAAAAAAAACACTACATAGTGAAAAATAACGTTAATTTTTCACTCTGTAGTTTTTTTTTGGAAGTCGGTTGGTTTTCTTTGTAAAAAGTTTTTATTTTTCACTTTTTAGTTGTGGTACCTACCCCCCAAAATTTCGAATATCACGATCTGCTATGTAAATAACAGTGACATTAATATTTTAAAATATCATCTACATAGACTAAGTGGGAAAAATGCGTATTATTGAAGCTAACTCAAAAAGTACCCAAGCAAAGTTAATAAAATTAATATGGGACCACCTTGAGAGCATACCCTTTCAAACAAATAAAGAATTTTCAAAATCGGTACACAATTGACGGAGATAGAACCTCCTCCTTTTTGGAAGTCGGTTAAAAAGTAGCCTAAGTTACTCCTTGTAACATCTGCCCTCATCTGCCAGTGACAGTTCCGTCAAAATCGGTCTAGCGGTTTCGGAGATTAGCCGTAATTTACATTACAAACAGACACCTGTATAGACTAACTTTTTCTCGTGGCTTCGCCCGCGTGGAGGTTGCAACACCTATCCTATTTTCATGTTATGGTCTGTCTGTGTACCAAATTTTATCGGAATTCGTTAAGTCGTGAAGTTAACAGACAGACAGAGTTACTTTACTAGTAAGGATATTAATTTATTCTCAGTAATTTTTTTATGAAATGAGTTACCAAAATGCTTAATAAATATTTGCAAATTCGAAAGTGTTCCTTTTTTTTTTTGGTTTTGAAAAGTACACTTATTTATTATTTCATAGGTCGAACCTGAAGTGTCAGACGGCGAGCAAGTGGAGGGCGGCGAAGATACGGACAAAGAACCCGATGCCGCTTCGGACACTGCGCCGCCACGTCCACGCCCCTATGTGCATCTAGCCTGCGTGCACTGCAAGGAAAAATGTGCTACTTTCGCGGTCAGTTCTTAAACGACTTCTTCAACAAGGAGAAAGTTCACAATCGTTTGTTTACCTACCTAGCCTTTTCCAACTATGTTGGGGTTTAGTATAACTGGCTGCTGCTGAAATTTACCAGTATTTTACATAGAGTGTTTGCCTATCTGACTTCCACAACCGAGTTGGTGGTTAACCGCTCGGTGAGACTAGTTGTCAGACGTTCGGTCTTCTGACTACCCGTGACGACTCTCAAAGTTCTTAAGCAAGGCCGCTCAACCAATTTTGAAGGTGGGCCGTACTTAGTTTTTTTTTTTACGTAACTTTCCACACCCAGGCGTACGTGAAGCACCTGGTGTCCAGCAAGCACCGCGCCGCCATGAGCGCCGTGGCGCGGCGCCACAAGGCGCAGCTGCTGCGCATGCGCGTGGCGCAGCGCGGCGCGCAGCGGGAGCTGGAGGCGGCGGCGGGCGCGCAGCTGGCGCAGCGCACGACGTTCTGCCCGGTGTGCCGCCTCAACCACCGCACCACGCGCCACGCGCACAACCTCACCGACACGCACCGGGCCATGAAGCGCTTCCTGATGCCTTTCTGTCAGATTTGTCGACTTACCTTCCGTTCGCCCATGATTTACGAACACCATATATGTTCTCTGGAGCATCTTAAGGTTAGCTTCGATCTTCGATTATACGAGGTGTATTTTAAATTATTGGAAAGCTGAATAATTGCGGTCATTGTACTCATCATTATGAACAAATTTCAAGTGCACAGTTATTTTTCAGCCACGTTATACATATTTTTATCATTTCAAATGCTTGTATTAACATGTTTATGATTCAGAGAAAGGCTAGCCAATCGGCCCGCCGTGTGAGCCCCAAGGCTGAAGCTAGCGGCGACGAAGGTATGGATGTGGACTTGGACAACTTCATGACTCTTGACTCAGTGGGCGATGTAGATGGTAAGTCAAAATTAGGATCATACGTTACAACAATA
Source organism: Eupsilia transversa (assembly GCA_914767815.1). NCBI lineage: Eukaryota > Metazoa > Arthropoda > Insecta > Lepidoptera > Noctuidae > Eupsilia > Eupsilia transversa. The sequence continues at coordinate 9,048,703 of OU611874.1, forward strand.
GTCATGGCTTGGCAGTGGCCTATCATTTATTTATATATTTTTTTACAGAAGTTGAAGATGATGACTCGGGGGGCGAAAAAAAGGATGAGCTATCTCCAAAAAAAACGAAAGTTGAAATTAACATTGGCAGTGAACATATTAAAAAGATGGAGGTACGAATGAACCTACAAATCGATACATAGGGAAAACCGAAATGTGTATTGAATGGAGCAATGTGATCCAAAAAATTAGTTTGATTTTGGAGAATTGTGCCTTTGTTTTTTTATAAACGGACATCGCAATTCCCTGTATTTGCTCAATACTTTCGGATTTGGCCAGCTAAGAATGACTTTTTTTCTCATACCTAGAATATTTTGTAATCTAGGTTTGGTGGTGTGAGTTATGCCGCGTGTACTTGCCCCGGGTGGAAGCAGGTGGCACGGAGGAAGCCGAGGCACTGCGCCGTCACTGTCGCCTACGTATTCATCTGGGCCGCTACGTACAGCATCGCGACACTCGCACTCTTCGTAAACACGCTGAGAGAATTCATCGCCAGTTACATCAACAAAAAGGTAGGGGGACATGTAACACTGGTTTGCGTTCTTATATTGCTATACAGTGTTGTTGAAATAACTCAATAACTGATAGTAGTTGGTTCAGAATCGGTTTCTGTTATGAATAAACAGGCTGTCCAGTAAATAGTGCCACATACTGCGGGGGGTCAGGACACACCCATAGGGCAAAATATTTGTTCCTCGAAAAGTAACTGTTTTAAAGATGTACAAAATTGTCTAAAATATCAAGTATATGAAAAAATCCGTTTTAAATAAAAATAATCACATCTGAATCGAATTCACGATTTTTGAGTTATATAAATTACACCTTGTATAGAATTTGTCTCACGATCATTACGTCTAATCAGAAGTATTGATAAATATAGTCTGCGTCAGGATGACTGGACCAAGGAAGATTTTGGAAGTTTGGGCAATACCAAGTTTTAGTACCTATTTGGTACCAGACATCAAATAATTGGTACCTCGCTAAAGGGGGAAAACTATTACGAGGAAAGTGGCCAGCCATTCTGACTTCAGAATGGCTGGACCATGCAGGTTTCACCTAGTTGTAGGCGTTATAAGAAGTTGATCTTTTCGTTAAAATTTAGTACCTCATTGGTACCTCAACATATGTTTTTCCTAGATTTTTTCGATAAGCCAAAAATAAGTTATTAAGTTTAGTTTCGTTATAAAGTACCTACTGGCTTAAAAAAAACCGGGCAAGTGCGAGTTGGACTCGCCCACGAAAAGTTCCGTACCACCGTACAATATTAATTAACATTAGGTATTAAAAAAAAAACTTGAGTTTAAAAAAACACGATTTTTGTATGGGGCATACTTTAATTCTTTTTTTTTTTTTGATACAACGGCAACAGAAATACACAATCTGTGAAAATTTCAACTGTTTACTTATTACGGTTCATGAGATACAGCCCGCTGACAGATAGATGGATGAACAGCGGAGGTTTAGTAATAGGGTTCCGTTTAGTATCCTTCGGTTACGGAACCCTAATAATATCACTTTTTCAAATGCCATTATTTATCATTCAATAACGATGGATTTATATGTAATATTAAAACGTATAATTATGTGTATGAAAATATTTTACAAAGATTCAAAGATTAATGTGTATTAAATTTATCATTAAATAAATATGGATGTATAATGTAATATTAAAACTTATTTGTGTATAAAAAAATATTTTCGGAAATGTACAAAAATAAACATTCTTATACAGTGTGAGTCTTCATAATGTGCACATATCGAAATGGGGGAATCTATGCTTAATTTTATCGACGGAAAAAATAAAATCTAAATACATTTTTTTTCCCATTTTTTTTTATTTGAAAAAATTCGTCTTATTGATTTATTTTTACGATTATTGTAAAAATTGATTAAAAAAACAGATTTTTGGACGAAATACCTGTTTATTTTCAATTGAGGGTTTTTTGGGTTTAATTGGGAGGGGTTTTTCCCACAATTTTCATTTTATAAGAACACTTAATTACTACCAATCATTATGGAGTTGAGTTTGTTTCATCGCGATAGATAATTTAAAAGTTACACCGTTTTTTTACATTGGGGTAAAAAATACAAAATGAATAAAAAATTAAAAATAGATTTTTTTAAATATTTTTTCCGTTTGTCAAATTAAGCATAGAATCCCTCATTTCGATATATGCACATTATGAAGACTCACACTGTATACTTATACAAAGCTTCTTGCAGGTGTAACTTATTTTTGGCTTATCGAAAAAATCCAAAAAAAACATATGTGTAGGTTCCAACAAGGTACTATTTGGTACCAGACATTAAATAATTGGTACCTCGCTAAAAGGGGAAAACTATTACGACGAAAGTGGCCAGCCATTCTGACTTCAGAATGGCTGGACCAAGCAGGTTTCACCTAGTTGTAGCCGTTATAAGAAGTTGATCTTTTCGTTAAAATTTAGTACCTCATTGGTACCTCAACATATGTTTTTCCTAGATTTTTTCGATAAGCCAAAAAAAAGTTACACCTAGAAGAAATTTTGCATGTAATCTGGAGCACGTTGATTTCACCTAGTTGTAGGCGTTATAATTAGTGAATCTTTTCAGTAAAATTTAGTACCTCGTTGGAACTTCCACATATGTTTTTCTTGGATTTTTTCGATTTAGCCAAAAATAAGTTACACCTACAAGAAGCTTTGTATAAGTACCTATATAAGAATGTTTATTTTTGTACATTTTCGAAAATATTTTTTTATACGCAAATAAGTTTTATTATTACATTATACATCCATATTTATTGAATGATAAATACTCATTAATCTTTGAATCATTGTAAAATATTTTTATACACATAATTATACGTTTTAATATTACATATAAATTAGAGATGGGCGAATGTGGTTTGAACCGAATCCGAACTTCGGCCGAACATTCGGTTAAAATGAAAAGTTCGGCCGAACTTCGGTTCAATTTCGTTAACAACTAACTAACATGAGTTATTTGACTCGAATATATTTATCGTCTCCTGGAAGCTCTGTATATTCTGAGCGACTTTTATCGGAGGCAGGAAATGTATACGAAAAATATTGTAACAAACTTCTGCCAGATAAGACATAGTCTTTGGCGTTTTTGCACCATAACCTGCCTCTAGTAAATTTTAAATATGAGTGAGTAGATAGATGAGAAAAGTTTGTTTAATTTGATTGTTGAAAAAACTACCCTTTAATTGTAATAAAAAATACTTGATGTTAATTAATGTTTAGTTTGTGAACCAAAAACGTGTTTTTTTTTTCATTTAATTTACGAATTGTAATCCATATGTTTGTTAGAAGAATACTAAGCTTATTTCATTTTTGTAATAGTAGGTATGTCTAATTTTATGTCTAATTAATTAGGCAGAGATTTTCAAGACTAATAAGAAGAACTGATTTAATATAAGGTTTACATTTACAATGTTCCCAGTTCCGTAAATAGGGCGGTGCCACCGGTGCCCAGGCACATGGCGTAGACTATGGGGGGCGAAAGAATGGCAAGACCAGGCAGGACTATTATTTTTTCGGTTTGCTCCTGATACGTTCCCGCTGCGCGCGTAGTGCTCGATTCCAACACAATTCATACTTAAAGGCAATTTATATTATGCTACCTTCCTTATTCAAAACTCTACCATACCAAGTCCTTAAAATTAAATTAATTTACAGTTTACTGCTGAAACTTTGCAGGGTGTTATTTTATTATTGAAGTATAAAGACCATAGTGGCCCAAAAATTAAAGCATCAGGGTCGGCAACGCATTTGCGCTAGTGAACTTGCGTTTGAGTTTTAGTGAGTAAGACACAGACAAAATAGTGCAAGTAGGTATTATTTTTCTTATGCTGAATGTTCGGCATCTGAACCGAATTTCGGCCGAATGCCGAAGTTCAGTCCAAGCTGCCGAAATTCGGTTGAACCGAATGTGAACCGAATTTCGGCTCATCCCTAATATAAATCCATCTTTATTGAATGATAAATAATGGCATTTGAAAAAGTGATATTATTAGGGTTCCGTAACCGAAGGATACTAAACGGAACCCTATTACTAAACCTCCGCTGTTCATCCGTCTATCTGTCAGCGGGCTGTATCTCATGAACCGTAATAAGTAAACAGTTGAAATTTTCACAGATTGTGTATTTCTGTTGCCGTTGTATCAAAAAAAAAAAAGAATTAAAGTATGCCCCGTACAAAAATCGTGTTTTTTTAAACTCAAGTATTTTATTTTAATACCTAGTGTTAATTAATATTGTACGGTGGTAGGGAACTTTTCGTGGGCGAGTCCAACTCGCACTTGCCCGGTTTTTTTTTAAGCCAGTACGTACTTTATAACGAAACTAAACTTAATAACTTATTTTTGGCTTATCGAAAAAATCGAAGAACAACATATGTGGTGGTTCCAACGAGGTACTACATTTTAATGAAAAGATAAACTAATTATAACTCCTACAACTAGGTGAAATTAACGTGCTCCAGATTACATGCAAAATTTCTTCTAGGTGTAACTTTTTTTTGGCTTATCGAAAAAATCTAGGAAAAACATATGTTGAGGTACCAATGAGGTACTAAATTTTAACGAAAAGATCAACTTCTTATAACGCCTACAACTAGGTGAAACCTGCTTGGTCCAGCCATTCTGAAGTCAGAATGGCTGGCCACTTTCCTCTTAATAGTTTTCCCCCTTTAGCGAGGTACCAATTATTTGATGTCTGGTACCAAATAGTACCAAATAGGTACTAAAACTTGGTATTGCCCAAACTTCCAAAATCTTCCTTGGTCCAGTCATCCTGACGCAGACTAAATATAGTATTTCGGTTTGGACGTTTTGCCATTACACATATTGATCGTGAGGCGAATTGCTTCATATTCAAAATGCAACAGGTAATCCTATTGGTGCAATTTTTCTCTCGCTGCTCTGTTGGAAAGCCAGCAAACACATGTAATTTCTTGAAGGCAATTCCAAAAATGTATATTTTTCCATGACGAGGTATGTATTGAGTCTTGTCTTGTTTTTAGAAGAAGAGAAAGAAGCTACTACTGAGGCTGGGGACATAATTAAATCAGAAAATGTTGAGGCTGTTACTGAAGAAAACAAAAAGAAACTCGACAATGGTGCTGATAATTCCGCTGCATCCGGTTAGTAAATAATTCAGATGAAGCACTCCGCGCTTTAGTTACGAAGCTACAAGTACAGTGAATTAGCTTTTTGGGCCCAATCGGTGGGTTGCGACAACCCGTCCGGTGTGCAAGCCCGGTTTAGGTTGTTTAAATAGCAACAAAGATTCAACCTCACGTTTTATTCACTTCCAAAGGGAGTGGGAAGAGAGGGAAAGAGAAGGAAACTTACGCCTATTTTTATATCAAGGCAAGTGACGTTTCAGAAAAACTAAGCCGCTTCGTATTTGTATAGCCTAATTTATTTACCTCGTATAAACGAGGTCAAAAAGTGTTCCAGTGGCATCTATATAAATTAGGTTATACACATGAATCAAGTGAAATTACTATGGAGTGTAGACGAGTTACAAACAATTTTTTTATGTGTTCTGTCGTGTTTTCAGATTAATTAATAAAAGTAAGACATTTTAGATGCTTCCGGGATTCTTAATCGTACTACGTAGTTTTACTTCATTAAATAAATAAGAGTGAACATGTACAGTGGCCAGCACATCAAGCTACCCAAAACTGTCAAACTTTCCCAATCAAACTTGAACCTAATGCTTTAGCGATAAAGTTTAAAATCTACTAAAGAAATTTGACAGATTTTAGTAGCTTGATGTGCTGGCCACTGTACACAAAATTTCTCTGTGTAGTGTTTTTGTCTCTTTAATAAAAGTTTGGTTTTGTTTACCATATTTTTAAAGAATGTTCACACTCTAATCTGTCTTGATCTGTCAAAAAATTCTCTGAATTCAAGTATGAAATTAGTACTAATAAGTTTACTCTTTTCTATATAAAGCGGAAATTTCATAGGTTTCATCTAGTATATTATGTATATTTCAGGGAGTGAAGATAAATTGTGGGCAGATGTTGACAAAGACATTGGAGAGTTGCTCCGTGAAGTAGACCCCCAAGGCAATGAAGGCAGTGACGACGAGGAGGACCTTGGAAGGTACCTACTTGAAATTGTATAATTTTCATTAACATTAATTGCGTGCATGGAGACTGAGGAAACCGTCGCGCACGTGCTCTTCGAATGCACGGGCGTTACCCAGATTAGAACAGAAACCCTCGGGTCACTCATATCTTTCACAGACGTTCTGAACAGACCAGGAGTTTTAATTAACTTCTGGAGGGAGGTGGGCTGGTTGGAATAATCACCGACGGCCGCCATGGCCCACGCAAGGTAGCTCAAATCAATAATATTAATGTAGAATTAAGGTATTATAATACTGAGTCAATAGAACATTCCAGGGAGTAGTCTATCAGTTTGGTCCCTCCATCTTGATAAATATCATGATGGAGGGACCAAGCATTTTGTTAAAATAATATGTATATGATGAGGTAGCTAAAATTATAGCAAAGGTAGCAAATAGTAGATTAATGTTATTTGTTTTAATATATGTATGACAGACATTGGAGATTTCGTCCCTTCATTTTGACGCTCACGCTTAATGAACTCTAACTGGGCATTTGGGCCGAATATCGAAGTTAGACAAAAGCTGCTGGATTTCGGTCCTCCTCCTGAAAATATTCCATGGTTAAGTTAGCCCGGTTAATAACTTTTGTTTCTGTTTTTAGGTACGATAAATTTAGGAAGAGTGATAAGAAAACCAAAGCTGGTGAAAATGGAGAAAATCCCGTCGATGCTACAGATGCCGTTAGTGAGAAAAGCAATATCGAAATTAATACAAATGCCTAAAAAAATGCGTAATTTTAAGATTAATTAGTAACTTTATTGTCGTTATGATTTGCAATGTATTAATTATTGCAACACCCCCCTGTATGTTAGTCAGCTGACCTAAATGAATTAAATACTTGGTACCAAGATGATTTTTCTTTGTCCACGCATGTGTTTAGTTTCGTACCTCAAAACTATCTTCGGAAGTGGGGACAGAGGCAGGGTCACGAAGTAAAGAGATTTCAGTATTAACCACATTTTTTTTATTTATAGAAAAAACACTACACGTATGGCTTCCTTGAAACGAAATTGTAGCACAAAATCATTTGGATTAGACGTTATGTCGGTAGGTCGACTAACGATACACAGAGCATGTCAGTAGAACACTACATCATGGCAACAAATATTGCATCGGCTTATTTTTTAGGGTTCCGTAGTAAACAAGGAACCCTTATAGTTTCGCCATGTCCGTCTGTCTGTCTGTCTGTCCGGCTTAGCGCAGAGACTGTTAGTACTAAAAAGCGTGTACGTTACCCCAGCAAGAAAGTGTCTCCTAGAGTTATATGAGTAGAACGTATAATTTGTGCCTTATTTGCTGTAAATGTGCCCCCACATAAAAAATGTGTGCCCCCTGTCGTTTTGGAAAAAAACGATTCTTGCTGGGGTAACGTTTTTCTAGCAGGAAAATTCTAAACGAATGATCGGAGAGAGAAAAATTATGCATGGCCATAGAGCTTATTTGTGTGCCATAATGTGCCCCCAAAAATAAAATCTGTGCCCCTTCAGGTTTTCGAGATATTGCATTTCCTGCTGGAGTAACGTTTTGATGAATCGTATATCTCTAAAACCATTGCATGTGCCCCTGTAGAATAAACATACACGAGTAGCTCTTAATGTGTGCCCCTTAGTGCCCCAATTAGATTTAAGAAAATATTTATAGTTTTCAAGTTATCGCGGTTTTATGAAAACCCAAAAAAACATCGCAGCGCTTAAATGAGACAAGGTATAAGTTCGCTGAAAACTGTATTCGGTCCTTCTTGACGCTAATAATAACCATACAAAGTTTCAAAACTGCACATGCATGCGTTTTTGAATAATCTTGCTAAAAGTCAAAACGATGGTGTCATAACTTTGACGGCAAAATACAAGGAACCGGCTCAATCCCAGATGTGTAGGTGTAAACCAAAATCTTGTGCCTTTAGTCAAAAATATATGGTGAAAAATATTCAGCTTGGAATGTTTCGCATTAAGTAAATATTAACAAAAAACCAAAATATGTAAGCAACGGCTGGCTATCCGACCAAATATGAATGACTACTAAAAAGCGACGGATTCATATACAGTATGTTAACTAACAGAGGGCGTTCCCGTTAACCCGCAATAGTATTGCATCCATACATGCTAAAAAAAATATTACCATTCGAAAACAAAATGTTTTTTATTTTTTTTATATTAAAATATTCACTAAAAATGTTAAATTGATACGTAAAAGAAACACTCTGTACACGCGTACTTGAAGGACGGCAACTTCGCAATTTACCTATTTATGAATGACGAGCCGCGCCAGCGGCGATCTATTTGATGTGCGTAGCCCCGCCCCCTGCCCCCGGATGTCCACCTAATAATTTTAGTCGGAACTAATATCACGCGCTGAGCGGATGTGCATTATTTTCGCATTGAAACATCTTGCGTCATTCTTGTGTAAAAATGCCGCATTATCAGTTCAGTGCTCAGGAGTATGCGAACATGGTGCTCATTTATGCTGAGTGTAATTATGATGGTGCACGTGCTCTGAGGATGTATGCTGAGAGGTACCCCAATGCACATCAACCGCGGAATTCTCGTGTTATTGTGAGTGCCCTGGTGCGTATTCGTAACAATGAACCGGTAGTGCCGCGTCGTTCTGGTGGCCCCCGACCCGTGATCTCTGTGCGGCAGGAAGAGAACGTGCTAAGGCATTTTGAGGAGGAGCCCGGTTCAAGCACTAGAAGAGCCGGCCGCCTGTTAAACATGAGTCACGTCGCAGTCTTTAAAATTTTAAAGAAAAACAAGCAGCATGCGTACTCACTTCAAAAAGTACAAGGTCTGCTTGGTCCAGCTGACTTCGAGCGCCGGTTAACTTATTGCCAGTGGGCACTGCAGCGATGCGCGGAGGACACCCACTTCATCGAAAACGTCATATGGTCAGATGAAAGCCTATTTACGCGCAATGGCATGTGGAATCGACGTGTATGCCATCACTGGGCAGAAAGAGGCCATAATCCGCGTGCCACTCGGCCGTTAGCACATCAAATACGGTGGTCACTGAATGTGTGGGCTGGGATAAAGGGAAATAAAATAATAGGACCTGTCTTCATCCCAGGGACTCTAAACCGTGTGAGGTATCTGGCTCTTCTTAACGACACCGTCGCGCGCTACCTCGACAGATTGCCGGTAGCCGAGCTCCGAAATGTGTGGTTTCAACACGATGGAGCACCCCCTCACATTTCAACAGAAGTGCGGTCGCGGTTAAACGAGTTGTTTGATAGCCGCTGGATCGGGAGGTACGGTCCCGAGGCGTGGCCACCACGGTCACCTGACTTAACGCCACTTGACTTCTTTTTTTGGGGTTGGGTCAAACAACTCGTTTATAAAAAAGAAAGCCACTCGCGGGAGGAGATGGAAATGCGAATCCGCACAGCATTCCGTGTTATCAGGAACCGCATACGCGAGGACCCGCTTTTAATGCGACGAGTGCACCAAAATAACCGTCGGCGATTGCAACAATGTGTAGACAGAGGAGGTCAGCATATTGAGCAGTTCAAAATCTAGGTAAGTTTTGAACATTATTTAAATGTATCATAATAGCTAAAACATTTCGAAAACATTAAAATGAAAAATTACACTAAACGACTGTGCTACAAAATTAATAAGTTCAGAAGGCCCACTCTTTCCTAAAACTGCTTTTATACTCAGGGAGTATCCCGTTCAACGAACGTGTTACTACTACTGTGACGTTACACGATTGCTATGAATAAACGCAAGTACTTAGGTATTACGAAGGCAAGTTTTTAAATTTCTGTATTGGAGAAAAAATTCACTTGCTAATGTGTAATACCGTCATTATCATTTAAATCCTAGAAAACTGTGGTTTAAATAAATGAAACTTTCTCCAAACTTAACCGCACACTATTTATTAGCGGTACATTATTTTTTAGATAAAATTAATTTTTAAAAGCTTTTTTCATATTAACACTGTAAGCCTGTCGTACCACCGGTCTGAGTGGCTAGGTAAAACTTTGTGTACTTGTTCCGTGAGTGGACCTTCTGTACTCGTATCTGTTTATTTTGTGGCCACGAGCCCGCGACGATGCGCGACGTGTCGGCAGAAGCGCTGCTACCACCCCGCGTTCATTACGCGGCCGCTGCGTGCAGAATAACTGTCTAATACTCTGTATTTTAATTTTAATGTTATTGAAACGTGGCTTAGATAGGTAGATACATGAATTTATGTTTTTTTTATTTACCTACTATGTTTGCGAATAGGTCCTTCCAAGTCCAAGGTGCCTCAGTGACGCATTCCTTTGTCAGCTAGGCATTTGAGACGGGTTGTTAAATGTTATTGCTAAACCTACACATACTTACATAAATGTTTAATTTTACTGATAACAACCCGACGACGACGTGTCTTTCTAATTCATTAAGTATACCGCTAAAGTGCCCGTGGGAACTCTAGTTCCCAGACGTTTTATGCCGCCATTCTAAAAGTCGCCGCTCGCCACTCAGCGCGGCGCGGCGCGCGGCGGCCGGTTCGCTCTGCTTCGTGAGTATTCGTGAGACGCTCGGCATCGTGCGTATTGCAACGTTGCCGGTTTGTGCAATGCTACTACGCTAGGTACTATTCCGCGCTACTATTTTGATTTTAAACAGGTGGTTTCGAATTTATTGCAAATTATTTTATTTTTTTAATTCGGATTATTTTATGCTTATTTTTCTATGCTGATATTTTTATTTTAATCTATTAATAATATAGATTAACGAGTTTAGGGGAACGCCCTCTGTTATTTAACATACTGTATATCGATGACCTTCTTTACTTTACTCACTAACCGGTTCAAACGTGTTGTGCCTGAGTACAATGAAGTAGAAAAGTAATAAGTAATAAAATAAAGTTGTTATTGGATTATATCCTACTAGCTGTTTCTATGACCTTACACATGATTAAGTACATTATAAATAGTAGCCTAGTAGTTAACGAGTACGGAACCCTTCATTGTGCGTGGTCCGACACGCACTTGGCCGGTTTTTATTTTTCTGTTACTCTTGTTCAGACACTCTACATTAATGAACTAGAGAACATAGTCATGAAAAAAAAAAAGTTTTCTTTATAGTGCTATGTTGGGTATCAAATGAAAGGGCTTAATTAGGATATTTCAAATATATATTATAACCCCAAAATAATTTAAATAAAAGTATGACTTCCGACAGATTCTGATATTTGGCGACTGATTCAGACTAATTAGCGATTAAATTTGGGAGAAAACAGATCTTCGCTAGTTGCCCTAGTTTTTGAGATATAAATTATTATCAAAATTAAAATCCCTGTAAGTGGCCCTGCCAGAGAGTGACACGATAAAACTAGAAGTATATTACAAATATTAAGAAATATTTATTCTTGGTAATTTTTCGTGAACTCTTCGATCTAGCTCTTGGACTATACCTTACTAATTGTAGCTCCTAAACTAAGACTCGACAAAATCTGTAACTTGGTGACAAAATATGGGAGAAAACACATCTTCGCTAGGTGCCCTAGTTTTTGAGATATAAATTTGGCTCTGCTGGGGAGACTCTCAACAGCAGGGCCACCACCCTTATATCTTTTGAACCAGTGAACGACAAATTCTGATATTTGGTGACAAATTAACGACAAATTTTTTGTGTTATCAAAATTAAAATCCCTGTTGGTGGCCCTGCGAGAGAGAGTGATACAACTTAGATTCGAAAAACCCGTTATGGCCATTGACCTTGAATTAAAAAAAAAAAACAGGTTCGGGATCGATAAGGACTTTTCAGATTTCACATAACTATAATGGTGCTCTGAAAATTCCTACCAATTTTTAGCTCTATGCGAATTAATGTAGCTTCACTACTATTTTTTGGTCTAATTTGACTGGACTAAAGGTAGAAATTTATAACGTGGAAAAGGTAAAAAATAAAGAGATTTATATACTTATACATTTATTTTTTATCATCACTTCTTAGCTTTAGTTTCTTTCACTGCAGTAGGAGCTTTAGTGACGTCATCTGGATTTTCCGCTGCGTCCTTCAGACGCTTGGCACGAATACCGACAAGTTTAGCAATTGAACGAGCCTGTAAAAAAAAAAGTTTCGTTATTATGAGAACCAATTTACAGTCAATTTGAACACAATGCAAGAAGGAAAAATAAACATACCCCTCTTAGGTATTGGTATGCCTTGAAGTCCTTTTCTTCTTCAGTAATAGCACGTGCAATAGACTTAGGTGCTGGCTGCTGTACCGGCATCAGTGGACCGCGGAGCTGAGTGGCCAACTTGCGTTCTTCTTCATTTGCTTCTCCCTTCAATACCTAGGGATAACAAATACATAAAATTAAGTTTTACAGAAAATGGCATTATCCTGGGTGATTGGTTGCATTCCTTGAAATGGATTATAATAGAGCAAATTTTTACCCGGCTACAGCGAAGCAAAAGGGAGGGTTATGATTTTGACCGGTATGAATGTTTGTATGTATGAATGTACGTGGGTATGTTTGTTTATATGTTTCCTCATAACTTCTAAACTATAGTTAAAGTTAAGTTTGCTAGTCGCTGCGCAGTATCCCACCCCTCACCCCCGCTGACACATGAAATTGTTACTGCGCAGCGACTCGCCTAATGTTCCGTGCGGCCATTAAGTTTAAATCGAACTGAACAAATTTAACAAAATGAGGTATTGTTGAAAGCCTCTCGATCGTCCGCTGGTTATGTGATGTCACATTAAATTGCATATGTCGCCCTCTGACAGTCATGAACTATCAAAAAAAACTTTTTTATGATGCCATGTTAGTTATCAAATGGAAGGGCCCACATTTCAACAATATATATTGAAAATATAAAACTGTTTTTCCTGACAAGGTAGTAGTTGGATAGTACTTGGAAGAACAAAATTTTCGATGCACACCTTGTTGAAGATTTTCTTGTTAACAGTAGTTAACAAGAAAATCTGTGTGCATCAAAAAATTTGATGATGTGCAATTATATTTAATGCAAAAAGTACTGATCAATCAGATCAGGCAAGATCTATCTCTGTCAGGTCTTTTTAACCGACATTGGTTTTGAATTTTCGTTTTTTGCCACCGATTTCCCAAAATAAATTGTGTAAAAAAATAAATAAATTTAAGTAATTTTTTTGATAGCAGGTTGTTTTTTTTTATATTTCTTTTTCTTTCCATACCTATAGAAGACAGTGACTACTTTCATTATCTGATAGATAGTGGAAGTAGTCAGTGTCTTCTATTTGACCATCGTCATTTCAGCAAAATCGGGATGAGCAATTCGAAAATCGAAATTAATGTTTCCTAGTGCCTAGGAATTATGGGTGCCAGTTTCATAACATACCTTCTTGCCCTTCGGGAACAGGATCAGTCGTGCACGGTATTCCTTAAGCCTCTGAACATTGACTTGCAGTGACTCCACAGATTTGTTACGTCTGCGAGGATCCACAGCAATGCCAATAGTTCTGGCAAAAGCAGGGTTAAGACCAGATGCCTGAAACAAAATTTGCAAATCATCAAAGTATAATGTGTTATTAATAAATTTTAATACCCTTTTTGAAGTTATATTACAAAATGGAATGCTTTCACTATGTAAGTACTAAAACTGCGGAAGAAAATAGTATAGAATCTTTTTTAGGAAAAATATAACATAAAAAAAACGAATTGCTTAAATCTATTGCGATGATTAATTTGAATAGACAGAATTGTTTTATTGTAACCATTTTGTCAGACACAACATCTTATTAATTATTATGTTGCATACCATGTAACTGGTATGTGGTAATAATAAAAACAGGATTCCAATTAACAAATTTTAAACCACTGATTATGATGATGTAATGATTGCCCAAGTGGGTAATTAGGCAGTAATTTACAATGATTTCTTCTGTAGTTCCTGGTTTATATAGAATAAAAAGATACTGTCACAGAGGTATGAGTGGGATATGAAACTTTCAAAAACTTTGTACCATAAGTTAATTCAGAAAAAAATATGCAAAAATTTAAAACCACGGTGCTACAATATAAATAATTTACACAAAAACAACATTATACCAGGTTACACAACATTATAAAAGAATGATTGAGAAAATTGGTTTTCTCCTTCTTCACTAACCGTGCGTTTGCACTGGTGACACTTTCATACACAATTCCTTGTTCTGTCAGTGTATCAATCCACGTTTGCATTATCACGCAATTTGTTGAAATAAAACTTGTTTGAAAATTTATATCTCTTAACCAATAAATTTCATATCAAAAAAAATCTGTATCAATGTTGTCCAACAAGTTTTTATACATGTTTCAATGTTTACAGTCTGGCTCCCGCAAACAGGCGCGACGCGACTGTAATAAAACGATTTCTAAGAAAACTTCACGGTATAACAATTACCGGTGTGGCATCGCGCGACAAGTCGCGCCAGTATGCACGAGCCTTTAGGTGGAAAACACTAAACTTCAAAATTCAATTCAATTCAACAAAACAAGTTGAGATTTATTTCATGGGACAAGTTTCCAAACATCTAAAATTATGATAAAATAATGGCCTACTGCTAAGTAGAAAGTAGCGTACTGCAACTTTCTACTGAGCAGTTGCAGCTACTGCGTTTGTTAATTTATCAGCATTTCTTAAGTTCGTAGTCTAATAATTCGTAAAAACAAACCTTACCCTGATTTCACGAAGAGTAAATCCTCGACCCGCACGGACCTTCGTGTGATACCGAATAGTTGGGCATCGGACAACAGGTCTCAATGGGCCAGCAGCAGGACGTGGAGCAATAGCTTTAGCTTTCTTGATCCTGTTTTGTTTTCTGCGGTAACGTCTTGCTGGTTGGTTGAACCAGGTCTTCACAAAACGTTGCCAATCTTTATGGAAATGCCCATTAGGGATCATATTATTACCCTTCCCCATGTTTGGATAACCACAACTTCACCTAAAACACGGAAACACGAAATAGATAAGTAAGAATCTAGCATATGAATAACAATCTTCTGAACAAATAAAAGATTTGCGATATCTTGCAGGATTCCAGTAAAATACTTTGATTAATAAAAACACTAACCGGTGTCAAGCAGAAGTAGTGTTAAAAGAACATCAAATTCGTTTGACACATTGATGGCAGATGACAGCAGTGTTGCCACATGAACATAAAATAAATAGATTTTTCTGCGAAGGTGCGGCGCGACGCCGCATGATACAGGTATAATGCTTGATACACACGCAGTGACATTGATCGTCAGTGACTCGTTGGCGATTATAATCTCCCGTCCGCAATTAGCCCATTTCACAACATTTAATTGATTGCCATACCAAAATTTTAATAACTCCACTAGTTCTGTGGGTACATTTTGTTTACGAAGTTTATCCCACAGGACCTCATAAGAAACCAGATCGAATGCTTTGCTCAGGTCTAGGTAGCAAGCGTAAATAGGTGTCTTACGATCTAAATAATACCTAACTGTGTGCTTCAAGCAGAGAATAGCACTCTCAGTAGAAAGGCCAGGTTGGAAGCCGAATTGCGCGTGATGCAGATTTAATTTTTTCCTGATATGAGTATTGACTAGACTATCCAATACTTTAGCTAGGATCGTAGCAAGGGAGATGGGACGATAATTACTTTTATCACCAATATCTGCAGTTTTACATTTAACAATTGGTATGACTGTAGTTTTCATGAGGTCCCGGGGAAGATACTTATGACTAATACACAGCGAGAAAAACATTGCCAATACTCTGGCTCATACTCATTGTACTGCTGTTAAAAGACAAAACCGAGATGAATAATTCAATCAAATTATCAGTCAAAATTATAAAATAATTTATTATGCCTATAATGCGAAGATTCACTGGACGATACCAAAGACATTGCGCGCCTAAGCAGACTTTGAAGCGAACTCCATAGGAATGTTAGATAAATCTAAACCATATGTTTCTGTCATAAGCACATGTAGCGGTGTAGTATTGCTGCCGCACACGGTCATGTTAAATACTTAAATCTCTCTCTCCGTATGCAGGCCGCTACACTGTCTTGATTGATTGCTTCTGCATAATGAAAAAAATTCAAGCTCTGCTCTCTCTGCCAATTTCTTTACGTAAAAGAAGCGTTTTTTTCAAAGCTCTCTGAAGAATAGCAATAGTAAAATTTGGAGCCACCCCCGCCCTTTTTGGTTTTAGTAGGGCATTTGGCCCTCTCTGCCCCCCACTTCCGCGATCCCTGGTAGGAGAGGTCATTTATTTTACAACCAAATGACTGTTAATAAAATAATGTAACTGGCATTTTGAAGTTTTGACAGATTGCTTTTGTCACATAGATTAGAAGAAGAAATTATTCTCTTCCCTTCCGGTGTGCGTTGTAAAATGGTAGCTATGTGTTTTTCTTAAATAAAACTATTATCTTATAAAAACCAGTCGTCAGTTATTCTGTCCGCCTAAATCCTCATCAATGACCCCATAGAACTCCTATGCAATGTCAACCATTTTCGAGTAATTTGACATCTTTTATTATTCATTTATTAAAAAATGTCAAATTACTCGAAAATGGTTGTTTGCTTGGGAGTATAGGGGTCATTTGGGTGCAAAGAACCTCCCCTACATCCCCATATTGGATTGCCAACATATTTGTCATCAATGACCTTTTATGTTCATATACAATGTACCATTATCTTACGAATAAATTCAAAGTCAAAGTCAAAGTATTTTATTTGTTGAACATAGGTAATATGGTACAACATGGTATAAAATTTGCGTTTGGTATTATCTTTGTCTTGTTCTCCGGCGACTAAAGTCGCTGCGTGTGTTTCTAGCATAAGGCTAAAATAAAAGGGGGGAGCAAGCGATTTTTTCCAAAAATGAGTAAAACTGCATTCAAATATTTTTTAAAGTTGTTGCTGAACCTGGTATCCAACCATTTATAATCTCTCAAAAGAAAAATAGCGTCAGTCCGACTGACGCTATTTTTCTTTCTTTAAAAAATCACGCCTGACTCAGTCGTGATTTTTTCCGTAGTGCGTGCACCCTAGCTGTTTTGCGTTTATCACGCGCGGCAAAAAACCGCATTGCAGCCTTCACTAAAAGACAGAGTGCTAAAATCACAATAAAAAAAAAATAGGTCATTCATTCATACTTCATAGTCATAGGAAATTGAAATTCTCAGAAATTTTAGGTAGGTAAATTAACTTATAATTCAGTTGTGTGTAATTATGGAAGACGCCAAAGCTACTCAGTCTAGTGATTATCATAGAGAAAATGAGGAAAAGCATCAGAAGAAGAAAAGTAAAAATAAGAAAAAGCGTAGCGGCGGGGATGGCGACCACGGCGTTCCAACCTTGCCCGATGGTCTAGTCAGTGTGCCTAATTCTAGTGATGTTCATCAGAACATTTCTTTAAAAGATTTGAAAATGGCAATGGAAGTTTTAAATCTCCAACAAAAACCAGCTAAAACTACCGAAGAAGCACTGCACAAGTCATATCAATTTTGGTCCACCCAACCTGTTCCAAAAATGGATGAAAAAATTATGTCTAATGAACCTATAGAGCCTCCAAAATCTGTTGAAGATATAAGGTCTGAACCTTACACCTTGCCAGATGGATTTCAATGGGACACCTTGAATTTGAATGAACCTTTGGTCTTAAAGGAATTGTATACTTTGCTTAATGAAAACTATGTTGAGGATGATGATTCTATGTTTCGGTTTGACTATCAAACCGATTTTCTCAAGTGGGCCCTTCAGCCTCCTGGCTGGAGAATGGAATGGCATTGTGGAGTTCGTGTAGTGAAGTCTGGCAGATTGGTTGGCTTCATATCTGCTATTCCAGCACAGTTAAGAATATATGACCATATGCAAACAGTTGTTGAGATCAACTTTTTATGTGTACATAAAAAACTTCGTGCCAAGAGAGTTGCACCAGTTTTAATTAGGGAAATAACACGTAGAGTAAATCTGACAGGTATATTCCAAGGAGTTTATACTGCTGGCATTGTATTGCCAAAACCAATAGCTACTTGTCGTTACTGGCACAGGTCTCTCAATCCAAAGAAGCTGATTGATATTAAATTCAGTCATTTGTCCAGAAACATGACAATGCAAAGAACACTTAAATTATTTAAACTCCCAGATTTACCTAAGACTGCCGGATTTCGCAAAATGGAAGTTCAGGATAGTGAAAAGGTGGTAAAGTTATTGAATGATTATTTGGGAAAATTTGATTTAGCTCCGATATTTTCAGAAGAGGATTTCAAGCATTGGTTTATGCCTCAGTCTGGCATAATTGACAGCTTTGTTGTTGAAGCCTCTGATGGCAGTATAACAGATTTTGTTAGTTACTATACTCTGCCCTCCACAGTTGTGTATCACCCTGTACACAAAACTTTAAAAGCGGCTTATTCATTTTATAATGTATCTACTAAGACTCCATGGACAGACCTAATGCTTGATGGATTGATTACTGCAAAAAATTCTGGTTTTGATGTTTTTAATGCATTGGATCTGATGGAAAATAAGGAATTTTTGGAGCCTTTGAAGTTTGGAATTGGAGATGGGAATTTGCAATACTATTTGTACAATTGGAGATGTCCAAGTATGACACCTAATAAAATTGGATTAGTGTTGCAATAATACTAAATAGAACATGTATTCAGTGATAACATTATCTGGTTTATTTTGGTATTTTTCACTTTGTGTAAAGTGTTTTATTGGTTGAAAATATAGCTTTAGTTCATAATAAAGTGGTTGTTATTAGTAACTGTTTTTAAACATTGAAATAATAAAATTATAATATTTACATATTGCAAAATTGTACGCAGAGTTTAAAAACGAAATATACAGCCTTTTCCAAGTAACTACAGACTATGATTTAACAGATATCGGGAACAGGGTCCAAGCTGCCAGTGGTCAGGGCTCCAAATAACGTTATCTGTTATTGAGAAACATGATCGGAAGCCCAAATCGAATACATACTAGTACCAGTGTTGCCAACTTTTTTTTCCCGAAGCCCTAGTGGTGGTTCTTCAAACCACAGAAATTAGATAATCTATCTAATCTCTCGATAATCTAAGAGCGATTTCAGATTGTCCGATACGATATCGGTGCTGGATGCCGGTAACCGAGATCCAATACCATTTGGTAAATATATTCACGCCTGATGATGTTGGTCCGATTCGGGCATTTTCTCAATAGCTTTGTGCGGGCAGGTGGTACTTATGGCAGACTATATTAGAAAACTTTATTTCCTTTATCTATTATATTTGAGACGCAAAAAAAGATCTGTCTGCAGATAGTATTTGGATGCATCCCATTGTGCAAGCTAGATATATACAGACGGAGCATTTGATACTTTTTACTACAGCTAAAAAATGCACCTCGGCCGTTTTATAATTACTTTCGTATGACTGATTTCTACATTCGATTACCTACCTTATTTGCTAATTCACCTAACCAAAAACAAGATGGACATTGTCTTGGAGTATTTTATTTTTACCCGACAAAAAGGAGGGTTATCAGTTTGACCCGTATGTATGTATGTTCATCTGTTCCCTCATAACTTCTAAACTACTGATTATAATTTGACAAATGGGGTATCTCGTATCGTTAGAAGAGTCTCGGTCGTCCGCTGGTTATCTATCACATAGCCTTGATAGGCCTATAGGCTATCAAGGCTATGTGACATCACATCAAATTGAATATGGTACCATCTAGAGGACAAAAAGTCATGAACTAAAAGAAAAAGTTTTTTGAAGTAAGTAAGTGAGCACCCCCCTCAATAAAAACCGCCCGGGGTGCCAATCCACCTTACGCCCGCCACTGTTAGAACATCATAATTATGTAGATGATGTTCTAATAAATAGTGGGAAAAATACGTATTAGTAACACGTTGGTGGACGGTGAGATAGTACCTACTATCTCACTGGTTTCGGCTACTGAGACACTACTTATTTTTACCCGACTACGGTGAAGCAAAAAGGAGGGTTATGATTTTGACCATTAGGTATGTATGTACGTTTATAAGTAAGTATGTATGTACGTTCATCTGTTCCGTCATAACTTCTAAACTACTCATGATGAGTAGTTTAGAAGAAGTAATTGGACAAATTAATGGGGTATCGTTTTGGAAGCGTCTCGGTCGTCCGCTGGTTATAGGCCAGGTGACGCCACATTAAATTGAATATGGCGCCCTCTAGAGGACATAAAGTCATGACCTTAACAAAAAGTTTTTTTAATGGTACCATGTTGGGTATCAAATGAAAGGGCATTATATTAGCATACATCAAAAATATAAATATATTTTAACCCCGTTTTAAAAAAATATATTAAAAGTAATAAAAACTAAAACCCGACTACGGCAAAAAAGTCAACTAAAAAAAGGTAAGTATAAACAAGTCATCACAGACAGACAAATTAAAAATCCGGAGTCACATCACACGTAACGACTTGTATACTTCTACCTTTTTAGTTGACTTTTTTGCCGTAGTTGGGTTTTAGTTTTTATTATTACCTATACATTGCCCACGGGCGTAGTGTCACAGGTACCTAGTCACAACGCATGGTTCTTATACAATAGTAGGTAGTATATGGCATGGTTGAAACGAATATATATCAACGCAATAGAAGTCAAAATCGGTTGAACGGACAGTAAAAAAGGTTGGTTTAAATGTCTAATCTTATTGTGAATGGGCTATATACGCCTGTGGTCGTAGTGGTGCCGATTAAAGGAATCGGCAGTCGGCACCACTAGCTGGGAGCTCGGGACTTGGGGCACCCCGGCTCGGGCAAACTAGCTTTATTTTTTTAAGCCATTCAGAAATACTCGACGGATCTTCGACTACACCGTATGATGCCGAGCGTGCAGCTTTTTAGGGTTCCGTACTTCCAAATGAAAAAACGGAACCCTTATAGGATCACTCGTTTGTCTGTCTGTCCTTTTGTCATAGCCAATTTTCTCCGAACCTAATGGACCGATTAAGTTGAAAGGTACACATTGGTGCCGATTCCCTTCTTCGAAAACTAAACTAAGTAAATTTAAGTTCAGTGAATCTTTTTCTTTCTATTTCATTAAGAAAAGGACAGAAGAAAAATTTTAGTTGAGTGCTGTCAAATTAATCAGCGCCTGACGTAAATTGACGTAATTTTAGTTGGCAAGTTTTTAATCACGTCTAACCTTTTATGGAGTAGTGACAGGTTTGACAGGACTAACCTAAAATTTATCCTCTGTCCTCTTCTTAATGAATACAAAGAAAAAGATGCACTGAACTTTTTAGTTTACCTAGTTTGTGAACAAGGGAATCGGCACCAATGTCCGCCTGTGAAGCTAACTCAAAAACGGTATACCCAAGCAAAGTTAATAAAATTTACATGGTACCAACTTCGAGGTACCTACTATAGCCTCCCCAATAAAAAAAGAATCGTTCAAATGGGACTACTCTGTAAAAAGATTGCGTGGCCATACATAAAAAACCGACTTAAGGTCCCCGCAGACAGACGCGACGCGACTCTAGTTGAACAATTTCCATGAAAACTTTACGAAATAATTGTTACGCCTGTCTGCGTGGCATTATTAGTCGCTAGAGTGAGAGCGTGTTGAGTTTTTGTTTAGGTAGGTACCTACCTAATCTAAATTTATAAACGGTGGGTTTTTGAGATGGGGCAGGAAGGGCAGGTACGTAGACGTGCTCGTCGTGACGTGCGTGCCGTTGTCGCTAAAAGAAAACGGTCTTATGAGACTGATTCTGTTTATCTACAACTAGCTCCCCCCGCCCCGGCTTCGCACAGGTAGCACTAAGTACGTACTTACATATCTACGGCTTACCTCTACCTATTATACACATTACCTACCTTGGTCCAGGTCCAGTTGAAAACCAGCGTCAGGCACTTATTGTTGTCTGGCATTTTTGGCGCCGCCGTGAGCCACACTCTCTTGCCAATTTTCTTACTCCATACTTTACCCCCTTTTGTTTGTTTTATTTTTTATCTACTGTATGTTATATTGATATTGTGTACCTTTTATAGTCTAGGATCCCACTATAGAACGACCTTCACCGAGCTGGTTAACGGATGAAAAGTATTTTTCATCCCACCATCTCGGAAAGAGTATTTTTAATCTTCAATATCTGAGTGGAAAAGCCGTTTTTATTCTCTAGAGGATAAAGTAAATTGAATTTAGAACATCGTGTGCACTAAGTTTGTGAATTAAAAAAAACATTAAACCTATTTACTGCTACCTCTATGGTGCCGAATATATCATACAACTTTTTTTTAATTTGTTAAAAACTCAGACTCGGAACCTTCTTGGTGTTCTTTTTTCAATTTGCTTTGTACGCGGTTCTTTACGCGGCATTTTTTCACGTCATTGTTAAACCTTATATTAAAAACAAGAAACTTGAAAACAAGTGAAAAAACTAAAATGAGTGATTCTAGCGACGAGGAAGTTTGCTTGACGCCAACAGAATTAACTGAAACTGTTAATAATGCGCAAATGAGCTTTCTCCCTCAACAATCACGCGAGAAGTATTTAAAACAGTACGATATGTTCAACACGTGGCGACTAGCAAAAGGAGCCAAAACTTTCTCAGAAAACGTTTTGCTGGCATATTTTATAGAATTATCCGAGAACAAGAAAGCAAGCACTCTATGGAGTACGTATTCGATGCTAAAAGCAACAATAAAGATGAAAAAAGACAAACATATCGATACCTATCCTAAATTAGTGGCATTTTTAAAAAGAGCCTCATCTGGTCATCAACCAAAAAAATCGAAGGTTTTCACAGTATCTGATATTGAAAAGTTTCTTAACGAAGCACCCGATTCCGTATATTTGGCGGCAAAAGTAAGTCAGTTGCACATTCAGTATCTACTTAAGTATATTAATCTCAATTAAATAGTATACTTAGTAGATGTTGATAGGCATAATTATGCGTTCATATCAATTTTATTCATTTATCTACTACAATACTCTTTACGTTACAGGTTGTTCTTATTATTGGAATAAACGGAGCATGTCGAACTAATGAACTAACACAACTTAATGTCAAAAACATTGAGAAACATTCAGATGACTTACTATTAATTAATTTACCTAATACAAAGACAAAAAGAGACCGCAACTTCGTCATTCGCAAGGAATACGTAACGATTGTTGAGAAATATCAAGCCTTACGCCCGCCTAACACTCCAATCAATCGATTTTTTCTACAGTATCGCAATGGAAAGTGTGTTAGACAGCCTATGGGTACTAATAAAATTGGCAGTATCCCACGAGAAATAGCAACATTTCTTGAACTTCCAGAACCCCTGTTGTACACGGGTCATTGTTTCCGACGAACTTCAGCCACACTTTTGGCTGATTCCGGAGCTGATCTCCTGTCCCTTAAGCGCCACGGAGGCTGGAAGTCCAATGCAGTTGTAGAGGGATACATAGAGGATTCCATCCAAAATAAGTCTAAAATATGTGAAGGCATCGTAGGAGCCATTACACTGAAAGAGCCTCAATCGGATCCTTGGACTGGCCCTTCTACATCAAAAATAAGCCGTTATGAAACACCTAACCATCTCCCTCTCTCTCCAACATTCACGCCAAGGGAATCCGATGAATCGGTACAACTATTAAGTATGACAGATAGTTTACCGAAAAACAGTACACAAGTGACTAACACCAATATTACAGTACCAAACAAAAATATTACACTCAATTTAAATAACTGTAGCAACGTTACTTTAAAATTTTCTTAATTATACCTTAGTAATATTTTGTTATAATTTAAAGATTATTCTATATTACTTACCTGTCATAATGTAGTAATTAATACCTAAACTGAAATAAAAGTGTACCTATCTTGTGATTGTAAACGTTTTTTTTTTTGCATTTAGTCATTTCCTCGCTGAGGTGGAATGAAAAGTTACGTGTTGCACTCGAGTGCAAAGATTTTTCACCTCGTGCTCTTTTGATTCCCTCGCTAACGCTCAGGATTCTAATTTTGAATCACTCGCTACGCTCGTGATTAAATTTTAGAATCCTTCGCTTGCTCGGTCATCAAAATTGAACACGCGGTTAAAAAGCAACTTTGCACTCTTGTATAACAAATAACTATTAAATCCAATTAAATATGTCAATAAATATATATTGCAAATGGGTTTTCTGAAAAATTTCAGTCCAGAATATGATTAATTCACAATTATTTTATGTAATTTTTTTCTAACAATTCACTGGTTTGGTTAATAAATAAATTCCATACCAATCGAAAGTATGAAGCCCATAGAATATGCAAATGTTAGGTTGACTATTTTTTTCCCGTCACAACTCAGGGTAGGCAGGTAAATCGATACAAGTAACTTGCACCGGTGTGGTTAATAAATTAAAGTTAAATAAAGATTATTTCATTACGAACACGGAACTGCTCATTATTAAGACGACGAATACAGTCACGTCATATTTCAAGCAGGATTTACTATACACGTATATTTTAGTAAATAACACACAAGTCGGACGGGCAGCTATTGTTCAATATTATGGTACCTAATAATCGTATGATACCTGGCTACGGGAGATGTCAACCTTTCGTTGGTATATATCTTTTTGTCCAAGTTAATTTAGATGTGCTGTCTTAAATATGAATTTAACTACTCCATGAGGGCAACAAACACAGACAGACATAGTTCATAATGGTAAAGTCAATTTTTTTTTTGGGTACTGGGTCCGTACTAAATTACCCATTATCCTGGACGAACTACACACAGCTGCAATGCTGTACTTATACTCTTCTATCGCATGGAATGGTTCGCTGTATCACTGTCGCACGTATTCACTCGCAGCCAATGATATTCTAATAAACATCATCATCAAATATTTCACTTTTAAAACTCGACAATCGGAATTCATTTTTTTTTCGTTTTTAATTCATTTTTAATTCGGATTATTAGGTACCATATGAACAATAGCTGCCCTTCCGACTTGTGTGTTATTTACTAAAATATACGTACCTATAGTAAATCCTGCTTGAAATATGACGTGACTGTATTCGTCGTCTTAATAATGAGCAGTTCCGTGTTCGTAATTAAATTTATTAACCACACCGGTGCAAGTTACTTGTATTGCCTACCCTGAGTTGTGACGGGAAAAAATAGTCAACCTAACATTTGCATATTCTATGGGCTTCATACTTTCGATTGGTACCTATGAAATTTATTTATTAACCAAACCAGTGAATTGTTAGAAAAAAATTACATAAAATAATTGTGAATTAATCATATTCTGGACTAAAATTTTTCATTGGATTTAAAATACTTTTCATCCGTTAACCAGCTCGGTGAAGGTCGTTCTATAGTGGGATAGAGTAGGATCTAAGACCCGTATTACAGAACCTCACTCAAAACTCAAGCATTACTTAAAACTCGTTTAAAGCTTTTTGATTGGTTGAAACTAGTAAGTAATGCTTGAGTTTTGAGTAAGGTTCTGTAATATGGGCCTTAGACTATTATAAATGTATTTTCTTTCTTCCTTAGGTAACTTTAAGTAACCGTGATTATTGTAGTTAGGTTTCAAGTAATCGTAACTACTTCAAATATCTACTCATAACTTTTACCCTTCTAAACAGCGCATGTTTTGTTTTTTATTGATATGCAAATTCAACTCAATTCATAAGAAGTCCTGTGCAAAAAAATTATAAAAGTGCGTTTAGCTGTTTCAGAGATCCAGCTATCACGTGAACGTTCCCCCAGCAAGATCTTCGATATCTCGTCTAACAAGCTAATTACGTAGGTAATATTTATTACAAACATACCCATTAATAAACAAAACTTGTGTGTAACGTCACCTCAGCCACAACACAACTGTTTTGGTCAAACAACTATTAGCACAACTTTGAATTTGAATGAACCAATACTTGTTCTAAACGCAACTGTGTTTTGTTTCTTTTTTTTAAAAGCTGTCATGGTGCTGGCTCGAAACAGATTTGTATATAATTGTTTTAAAAATTATGTTGGCTCATATACAGATATTGGCTTCACGCGTCCCGGTTTACGTAGGCCTTAAGACAATTTGCATGTAGGGCAGGGCTCGGCAATTATAGGCGGACCGGAGGGCGCAAAATTGAACCGTTTTGTTCCTCTTTGGCATCTCATCATTTTCATTTCTGAACTCAGAACATTTTTATAATTCGGACCCCATTTGCCGAACCCTGGAGTAGGGTATCGAAGAATATGAAATAAAAAACCACTAGTTAATGTGCTTTCACAGAATATATGTAACAAATCATAAAGGAATATTGAATCAGCTACACGAGAAACCAAGTTTACAATTCATGGTATCATACAAATGTAAAACCGATTTTAAAGATAAAAGAATGAAATTGAAAGAACATAAGCCAATAACTCCTCTTCTTGAGGTACGATTGAAATAAAAAGCTAATGAAAAAACTAAAACCAAACTTCTGTTAATGTAAAAAGTCTACGAGTTCAGAATACTCTCTCAAATATAGAAATGTTGACAGTTTCTTATTTTTGTTTGCAGATTTGCACTCAAGTATTATGTATAATAATGTTATTATATAATTATTTGGAAAGAGTGCAATCCACTTTTTGTATTTTTTTTCAATTTTTATTTATGTATTTTTTATGAGCGGGATTAACAATGTAAGATGTTCAAAGCATTAAAATTAACAAGAACATTTATGGGTTCTTGTAAAATCTGGTCAACTATTTTATTTTGGCCACTATTGTTGTGGATATTTTACTCCTTTTTAGTAGCTTGCTGCTTAGCCTGGTGGGCTTGCAATACAGCAACGGCTTCATCCACTTTCGCTTTGAGTGACTCTCCATGTTCCAGCATATGGAGAAGTTCTGAATTGTCAATTTCCAAAAGCATTCCGGTAATTTTGCCAGCCAAATCTGGATGCATTCTTTGAATTAATGGGAACAAACGTTCTCCAAGCATTTGCTTTTGTTCTTGAAGTGGAGCAGCTGCCAACATGGTTGATGTTAACGGTTCTTGACCCTGTATGTGCACCGCTGGTTGAGGCGCTGGTGGGTTACGCATGTTAGCAGTGTACTTATAGCCTGCCGGGCGCCCACCTTGAGTTACAAGTGGTGCACGAATAGAGGCTGCAGTAGCAACGCCTTGCTGGCCTGTAATAGGTCTAGCTCCAAGAGATGTTCGAAGAGCAGCTTGAGTAGGAGCCCTAGGTGCTGGACGGAATGGCGCCTGCATATTAGGGTATCCTGATGCAGCAGTTTGAGTGCTAGGCCTGACTGGTGGCTGTGCGGTCCAACGGGGTGATGGTCTAATTTGTGTCATCTGAGCAGGACCATAGAACCTTTGAGCGGGCGGGATGGTAGGCACAAAATAGCCCCCTGCGCCGCCTGGTTGGAAAATTTGACCCATTTGCTGCATACGCATGCTGGCCATTCTTTGCATATATTGAGATGTCAAATGGGCTTTACGATCTTCCTTACGCTGAGCCAAGGCTACATACAAAGGTTTAGTACCAACAATACGACCATTCATTTCTGTTACAGCTTTTGTAGCTTCCTCTGGAGATGAGAAGCACACGAATCCAAAACCTTTACTGCGACCATCCTCCAACATCACCTGAAATTAATGTTAAACATGAATATACAGGAGTCTTATTTATTACACTGTCGTAACTATTCAAAGTAATGTGGAGACGTGGTGTTTGGGGGCCTCCGCAGTATCTGAGCCGGAAGCTCGGCTAAGCCAACAAGGCACCGGCCTAGGGCTTCAGTCGGCGAAAGTGTTTTAGAATAACATATTAAGCTAAGAAGAAAATGCACCGTAAACCAAACAGACATGGACCCCTCCAATGCATACAATGAATGGTCAAAAGAAGATATAGCCAATCCAAGGAGGGGTGGTTAAATTATCGCGCTCGCGCTTGTACTAGGTTGTTAAGGCGAAAGCACCAGAATAGTCCGCGAAATTCAATTTTCTTAAGTTTTTCTGTGACAATCCAGTGCGATCGTGCGTACTTGGGCAAACTCCGGATATGTTCTTTTATTTATAAATATTGAACAGTTAAAAGTAAAACACTAATAGATAAGAGGCACTCGCTCGGCAATTTCACAATAAATTCCTACAAATACGCGCACGCTCAGTCGTTTAATACAAGGGCCTGTACATCATCGTGAAAGCCGGTCGTCGCGCTCCGACACTTCTTGCTTGCGTGATGTGTTGATATACTAAATATGTTTCCTTTGCAATGCGAAAAATTTTGTATGAAAAAAATATTCTACCCCTATCAATGAACAATGTAAATCAGTCGAGCGTCTCGTCTACATATTCCTGGTTGTCGATGTACTCTTAACCGTGGTTCAGCTATTAAATAGAAAGTGTTATTGGTTCGATATCTTGCGTTCCTAAACATTCAATAAGGCCCTAGACCTACAATAAGATTGTGCAAACATACTAATATGAAAATGATTACCAATATTTCAGGATTGCAAATTGCAGCGCTGTTTTACGTTGTATGGGGATCAAAATGCAATTCGCGGCAATAATGATAAAATAATTACTAAATTATAATAATTTAAAACATCAATATTATTGATTGATGGAAATAAAACTGTTTCGTGAAAATATGATTTTACAGCAAACATAAAAGTTGCTTAAGTAACTAATGTTATGCTTATGACTGTTCAAACAAGGTTAAGTTTTGTTAAGTTTAAGCAAGGTTTTTATATAAAGAGATTGCCTCTTTAAATAGATGAGAGAGAGACACTCTTTAAATAGATGTGATTTTTTAAATACACAAGTTTTTTGCGATTTCTGACTTTTCTAGTACTGAAACCAGGGCTCGGAAGCCGGTTCATTTCCCAAACCGGTTTTGGTCATTGATCTCGAACCAGAAGCGATTGCAGTTTAGATTTCGGTTACCGGTATGTTAACAGGTTAATAGATAAACCGGTATTTATCAATTACGATTCTGTAGAGCAAAATTTACCGGTTAATTTGAGTTTCGACGGTATAAACGAATACTTCCTACTACGCCATCTCTCCTTCACCTAGTGATTAACGCCCGGTATTATAACGGTTATATCTACTATATTAACCACTATTTGAAAACCGGTTTCAAGTCCTGACTCAAATCTTAGCTTCTCCCATAGAGTTTTTGATCCTTATAAGAAACAGGATCGATTGGCATCAAAACAAGTTTATGTGCAAATGGTCCATTTTCTTGCAGACTGTATTTTTTTCAAAATCAGCGAATGGAGATCCAAATTTCTCAAAACAAAGGACAGGCTAAGACCGTTTTTCTGTAACTACAACGGTTAAGTACCTACCCTTACTGGCCCGTCTAGAAAATCCACCCTGTTTAGATAAGTTAACTTAATTTTTATATACAAAAATATTCTACAGACTAATATGTATTATACCTATTACTTGAATTGTTCTTTTTTAGGGTTCCGTAGTAAACAAGGAACCCTTACAGTTTCGCCATGTCCGTCTGTCTGTCTGTCCCCGGCTTAGCGCTGAGACTGATAGTACTAGAAAGCTGTATACATATTAAGTACGCCGACAAAGTGGTAAAATAAGATCATGAAAAAAAAAATTTTTTTTTTCGTCTATCCCATGGTGTGGGGTATCTTTGGAAAGGTCGTTCAAAAATATTGTGAGTTAGTTAATACCATTTTTGGATTGAAAGATCCGTTTGCGAAATATTAAGCTTTAAAGTGCTATGTCCCCCCCCCCCTGCCAGCTAAACGGTAAGTTCTGGATATGTGGAAAAATTCACAGCAGTAGTACTCGACCAACTTAAATTTGCAGTTGCAAAAACATGTTCTCCCATACATTTCGTATGGGAGAACATTGTTTTTCAACTACTGTGTTAAGTTTGTTCTTGGGATAAGTTCATCCCAGCTACGGAACCCTTCATTGTGCGTAGTCCGACACGCACTTGGCCGGTTTTTATGTTATCATCGAAACATTTCATTGTTTTTTTTTTTTTTCATTCACTGTCAATTAAATCCAACGTCAAAAACCCCAGGCACTCCACTAAAAGAACTTTGACTAAATACATAACTTTGGAGAACTTGAGATACTAATGATAATTTAAAGTACGGCATTGAGCTATAAATTCGAAATATTGAGTATGTACATAATGATGTAACTAAAACAAGATACGCGCGAAAAACATAACCCTGGCAGTCAGGTAAAAAAGGGCATGAAACAAAAATCAGATCATTGTGAGATTCTGAATCCAATAACCACTTACCTTAGCGGAAGTAATTGTTCCAAAGGGCGCAAATTCTTTACGAAGACGTTCATCATCAATTGTGTCATCTAAGTTTTTGACATACAAGTTGACACCTTGATAACGTGTCAGGCGTTCAGATTTTAACTGCTCAAATTTGCGCTTCAACTCCTTTTGACGTTCAGCTTTCTTTTGAGCCCGTCCTACATAAAGAGGCTTTCCTTCAACAAGTTCTTTTCCATTTAATTCCATGCAAGCTCTCTCTGCTGCATCTGGGTCTTCAAATGCAACAAATCCGAAGCCTCTGGAGGATCCGTCATCTTTATACATTACTTTATGGCTGGTAATGCGTCCATACTTTTCAAACATATCTTTAAGCCCTTCATCGCTAAAGTCTTCTCCAAAGTTCTTGACATACACATTTGTGAACAACTTTGCCTTCTCACCAAGTTCCTTTTCACGCTCTTTGCGTGGGATAAATCTACCCACGTAAACTTTTTTTCCATTCAACAGCATTCCATTTACTTTTTCAATGGATTTATTAGCTGCCTCCTCAGTTTCAAAATGAACGAATCCATATCCTTTGGAGGCACTGTTTTCATCTTGAGCAACTTTGCAACTTAAAATGTTTCCAAACGCAGAAAAAGTGTCATACATGGCTTTGTTGTCAATGGTTTTGTCAAGATTTTTAATAAAAACATTCCCAACGCCAGATTTGCGAAGAGATGGATCTCGTTGGGACCACATGATTCTAATAGGTCTTCCTTTGATCATATCAAAATTCATAGTGTCCAAAGCCCGTTCAGCTGAAACAAAAAAAAAAAAAAAATTGCATTGGTGTCATAATGAAGAACGAAACTAACGAAGTTAGTCAATCTCAGTTATATTTCACAGGCCTCTTTTTATAGGCACAAATTCAAAATTTACTTTTTTGCAATTAAATTTTTAACTGCTCGGAGTTTCTTCTTCTCCATAAGTAATAATGTAGAGTAAGTAATAAAGAGAGTAGAGTAGACTGACAACTTCAAATTCTTAATTCAGATTAAAAATCATCTTTAATCTTAGTTATAGGTTTGTACTGTGAATAAAGTACAAGCTTTTTCAGTCTGTAAAATCAATACTGTAAATTCGTCAAAACTCATTATAACTACGGAACCCTTCACTGTTTGTGGTAGGACATGCACTCAGCCGGCTTTTGATCCAGATTCCAACTGCTAATGGTATGTAGTAATATGGTACAGTTTGCAAATGTTCCTTTTATTTTTTCTTATTATCCTCCTAAAAGTGACCCCCCATATTCTAAATTCATTTATTTACGTTACACATCCATGTTTGGGTTTTATCATTTAACTTAATTAGTCCACTAGATTCGGAGCAAATTGCCTGTGACAGACAGATGGACACAAGTTATCCTATAAGGGTTCCGTTTTTTCATTCGAACGTACGGAACCCTATCCAGTAATACACTTTACGAGACCCCGCCAGCTCGCATTCGTTATAACGACATATTTTTAATTCGCGTAATTTACTCCAATTTATTGATTTGTCCATTACCAGACAGTGACAGAAAGAGTACTTTTGAAAGAACGCAAACAAAATGCTACTAACAAACATTCAAATTTAGTTATCTATTTCTCAAGTAAGGATTAAATAATTCAAAACTTTTCTGTAACAATTAATAGGCAGATTCATTTTTTTGGCTTATTTATTTGGCTTGATATTTCATCATAATCCGATATACGCGAATTTCGCTTAACGCGATTTTCATGGTTTTTGCCCATACATTTAGGAGCATTCATCTGCATAAACAAGTATATTTGGCAAAGCATTGTGATTTTCTATGAGATTTCAAAAAGGATAGCCAAATGATGTCATATTTTGTTTTTATATTATGTCATTACTTGTATTTCACTTAATGGAAGTTTGTTTGGCGAACAGCTTTACCTGAATAAAATTAAGTTCAACTTCAGGTGTAACACAGATTTTTATTCATTCATTCAATATTTATCTTCTGCCAGTCAGTTAAACGATACCTAACCTATACAAAACCTCATGACAAGTATTTGAAGTTTTAAATTTGATAAGATACCAAGGTATTATTAGTTAATATGACTGGTTATCCCTATTACTATACCCCAGTTGCAATGTTTTCAACCATTCACAAAAAAGTTTATGTCTAAAGATCAGTATTTTACAATAATCCATAATGATATTTCATGGCTATGGCTTCAGTTACAGTAGTTTTGGAAACTTCTGACCCAGGGGTAAATTTTTCAGCATGGCGTTTAGAAAGAGTGCAAGGCCAGCTAAACATACATTGGAGAAAGGCTTAGCAAGTGACACCTACGGGATAATGAGTGTTGTCACTACAGGGTTTAAAACTAAAATTTCGGCCATTAAAATCATGTCCCAGGGCTTTACGCCGGAGACATTACTCAAGGTAATGCCAATATCTCTAAGTAGTCTGCTGTGATACCACCTGTACATGAGTGACATGATGTGATTGCGAAAAAGATTTGTACTGAAAAAAAAATCGAACCTACCAATTCCATTATAATATCTTGATAAAATTACTAGGTATTTTTTTTTTCAGGCTAGAATTCACACGACATGAAAAATATGATGAAATTGGTCATCTTAGCACCTTTATAAATGAAGTGTCAATATGAAAAGTAAAGAACGAAAAAAATGCATAAAAATTTACTCACCATCTGCGGGCTGCTGGAAATTAACATAAGCATAGCCAAGGGATCTACGAGTTATCATGTCGCGACATACGCGTATAGAAAGAACCGGACCAGCGGTAGAAAATTTTTCAAACAACATGGCCTCAGTAATATCGGAGTGTAAATCCCCGACATACAGAGATGCCATCGGGTAATTAGGTGGCCCAGGATTCATTTTTAAATTTCACTGCAGCGGTTCACGTCGACATTAACTTAAACGTAGGCAAATATCAACTTCACTTTCTCTTTATAATGACTATCGCATTCCTCAGACCACGTTGCACGCTTACGTACACTAACTTAAAATCAAGTGATTCCCGTTAAATTTTTGTTATTTTACTATTTTTTTGGGTTTTATGTATTTTTTTGTTTTTTTTTTTTATTTTACAAGAATATTTCACGAAATTCTGAGGATTGTGTGACCTATTAATGAAGGGAACACACAACCTCACGTGAACACACCTTGCTCACCAAAGGAAAGGGTGACGTTTGACGAAATTCAAGATGGCGATACCCGGTCATGTCTAGCCAGCCTTTATTGCATGCAGTGATGCCAACATTTAAAACTGACGGAGATAATCAATTATTATTATTATTGTTTATAACTATACTCCAAAGTTTACATGATGTGAAGAAATCGAATGAACGGACGAATCGAAAAAAAAGAACTACCATTATTTTTTCCATCTCTATTTAAAATTTAAAAAACCCACAAAGCATTTACACGATGCAAGTTTCTTGCCAGTTGCATACAATAATTGAAGCAGTAAAGGCGGGTCTGCTGCGCCATGTTTTAATGTTTTAAAAACATCAAACATCAAACACGAAGCGATTTGCGGATTCCTGATTGGTTCGTGTTTGATGTTTCATGTTTTTAAATCATTAAAACATGGCGCAGCAGACCCGCCTTAGGACTTTACTTGCATCGTATGAACAACACGTAAAGCTGGGTACACACCAAGCAAATGAAAGCGAGCGTACCATAAACAACGAACAAACGCTAACAACTGGGGGTGAACGTATCACTGAAGGCGAGCGAATTCGTCGACCCAATACCTTCTTTCGCGTTCGGCCGTGCTTCACCGCGTGTCGGTACCTTAATGTTAAATGCTGCTGGGCGGGACATATTTGGTCATACTGGGATATTGCCTTTCTTTGACATGAAACAAACATGGCCCTTAGGCGTTTCCAACTGTAGTAGCATTCACTAGCTTTCATTTACTTGGTCTGTTGACAGTAATCTATTGCCGCGTGGCTAAAATTGAAACTATCGTCGTTACCAGTTTTTCAATTTATACTAAACTAGCGGTCGCCCGCAGCTCCGCCCGCGTGGATGTCGGTTACCGCTGCAAAAAGCCTACCCGTACGCAAAATAAGTAACTTTTCTGGTTGATTTTTACACCTTGTGTCCGAAAAACCCAAATATCTTACGGAACCCTATTTTTTTCCAAAATAAAATATAGCCTATGTTACTCGTGGATAATGTAGCTTTCGAATGGTGAAAGAATTTTTAAAATCGGTCCAGTAGTTTTTGAGCCTATTCATTACAACCAAACAAACAAAGTTTTCCTCTTTATAATATTAGTGTAGATAATTTCACAATTGTTTACCCCTCCCATATCTACGTCAGTCAAGCGCTAGAGTCTGACCAACGAAAGCTGTCCACGAATTATTCAATCATAATAACAATAATATTTTACTTCAAAGTAAAAAATCGTCTAATTAATAAATATGAAATACTGATGCTATTGCATAATATTTATTGAATATTGTAAAGTATCAACTCCGTTTCAGGAGTGTATAGCCAGGGTTAACAGGTCTTGATTTTTTAAATTGCCGCCTTTTTTCTTGGACAGCTTTCGTTGGTCAGACTCTAAATGATCTTTTTTGTGCCCTATTTGTGTTAGTAACATTTTTAGGTACGGCTACATTGTTGTGATAACGCGAACTACACTTCGCGCGCTCCATAGAGTATAGTAATAGATTGCGCGCTCATTTTTACTCAACCTGACGTCCAGCGGTGAGAGCGCGTGAAGTGGTCGCGTTATCGCGATAATGTGGTGTGTAGTTTTTAATGTATGCTCTCGAAGTCTCGCGTAAAATGTAGCGAACTGACCATCTTATATAACATCCAATTGTATGAAACCTACGTTTACGAATAAATTTGATTTTATTTGTTCGATTTTAAAAAGGATAACACATAGTCTCGACGAAGTGTCGGGTTTCCAATTTTTTTTCGAAGAGCTTTTTCCCACAGGCCTCAGTTATCGTCATTTTACATTTTTGGCAAATACACGGTTCCCCGTATTTTTGCTGCCTACACCTGCACAACGGGGCTTATTAACTAATTATGCGTAAACGAAGTCGCTTGTGTTTACAAATAATGTATGGCTACTGATAGCTAGGTGCCAAATTCTTGACCTTGTAATGAAAGGAAGTGAGCAAGTGGAAATTTTTATCCCCATTGATATTGATGTAGCGGAAACGATAATACTATAGCGCTAGGTACACATGAAGTGACTTTACTTGCCGGTGATCCGTTGGCGATCTCAAAATCTCATGTCAACACAGATTTTGACAGCCGATTTGTGAACATCATCACGTTCACAAATCGGCTGTCTAAATCTTTTCAAATCGCTGATTTTTTATTATAAAAAATCGTTTTATAATGTGTAGAAGAGCGCTATTACCTTCTCAGAGTTGGATTGAAAAATATTTCAAAGTAATTATTTGCACGTACAATTTCGGTATAATTATAGTGCGAATTTCACAAATGAAACTGAACGCGATCGCACATCTTAACCGAGTTCAAGAGCTGTCAGTGTCAATATTCCATAGAAAATAACGACACTGACAGCTCTACTTGGTTTATGTGCCGATCGCGTTCATTTGCGTTGGTGAAATTAGCACTTAAACTTGGTATAATTAGTGCTGATCGCGTTCAGTTTTTATTGGTGAAATACGATTTTGATGAAATACCCAATATTTTTAAATTTGTTATTATTTTCGAGGGACCGCTTTTCAAATCTTTAGAAGGACTATAGATTCTAGTGCGTCTGTGGGTCCAACGAAGAAAAAAACTGGATGTTGCGCACAACTGCAGTCGCTTCAGAAATATACTGGAGGTGGCACAATGAGGGTTTTCATGAAAATTCACGCCACCAGTGAGCGCCGCTATGACAAGAGGCCTTTTTTCTATTTTTAAAATTTATTTCTTTCAAATTTTATGTCGTTCATCATTCATTCAGTATTCACTCACGACTAGGCTCCCGCAGACTGGCGCGACGCGACACTGTTAGAAAATCTCCGTGAAGTTTTCGAAATAGTTCGATCAGAGTCGCGTCGCGCCATCACGTCGCGGCCGTCCGCGGAAGCTTTAATTAAAGAAAATATCAGTGGTTTGACCTTAGAGCAGTTAACCATGACACTTTTGACAGGTCCAGACGAGGCCTTGCGCTGCCACCAAGTGAACGTCGTTTCAGAAAAACTTTATTCTATTGATAGCGACTACAGTGGCACTTTTGGTTGTCCAATAACGCTATAGACACTACAACAAAAAAAAAAACGGGTGAAGTTGACTGATAAAACTACCAACTGGCCAACGGCACCACTAAAAGGCTATTTGTTAGCATATTAGCAATCAGCATCGTCTGGTAGTTGTCATGAGCGCATTATCATTGATGTATTATGTCCATCTCATTTGCTGCACACTTCCGTTGGGAGCTGACCCGGTGGGCCTTGAGATCCTAAGCCGTCTGGCGACTGACTTTCTCCCCGTCGAGGCGCAGGTGGTGGCATCGTGGGCTGAGGGAAATACTCATCGCTCAAGCTCGACGCAACATCAAGGGTCTAGGCGAAATAGTGCATATCATTGGCAGCACTTTGCCTTGCCATGCAACACGATTCAAGCCAACTAATCTGTGATCCAACTGATTTGATCCAACAATCGTGAATACTGATTGGCATCACACTTTCACATTCTACTTAGTCTATGCTCATGTAGTATATCCGTGTAGTCTGTGGCATCCACAGAACATATATACTCCTAACGGAGGTGGCATCACTATTGAATCTGCATAATCTGTGTGATTGGTTTGGTTGGCAAATTTGGAAATTTGGCAGTACCCGGAAAAAAAATATATTACAAGATTCACAAGATTGTTGTATTGAAAAATTTGATGAAGTTTTCCTACTTCTTTGAAATTTTGTTGCAGTGAGGTAAGAATCATTACATTGCGATGAATTGGAAATAATTTTTCTGATAAAGTATTTCAATGCCTTTTTGTCGTAGTGAAAGTAGGTAAGTATACTGTTTACAATATTTGCTGATATGTTCTGATTTCTCTTGCTTACGCGTCACGAATTATTTCAGGCAAAATTTTCAGGATATATTTTTGTGTCAACAGTGATAGTCATTTAGATAGATATACCTATAGTACGCTTCTTAACTCCTAAGCCATAAACTGCCGTTTGCCAACTGTCGATACTGCCACTAAGTACCTATCACCGGCATTTACATTGCGGCAGGTTTAAAAAATATTAGATTTATCTATTTTCTAACGATTCACTTTAAATATTTCGTACCACATTCATTGGACTCCAGCCGCCTAAGCTGTGTTTATTTTGAATACTTATAATGAGTATTTATAGCTTCAATTAGATTAGAAACCGTAATACTTCGTACAGAGCGACCTCTTATAACGAAGATAAACCTGAGTATTTTTCTAATAGAGCCTTTTTATATGCATAAACCCTGGAGGTATGTTGTAGAGATACTTTTTTAATTTCGACCAACTTCATTTGCTAAGCACCTACTTACTACTTCTACACTCTATGATGTTTTATGTTATCTTTTATGGTCAGAAAATTTCTGCACTGTTTTATGAGTCTGGGAATTTAGTCTGATCATGTACATTTTATCATTAGCATGCAATTTATTTATAATAGGCAAGCTGAAATTTATTGTATTGGGTGCATCCCATAAACTTCATTATATTATGATAAATAAAATTCTACACTCATTGCTCAAGAGAAACAAAAAAAAAAACTCAAGAAATTTTCA
Organism: Eupsilia transversa; assembly: GCA_914767815.1. Classification (NCBI taxonomy): domain Eukaryota; kingdom Metazoa; phylum Arthropoda; class Insecta; order Lepidoptera; family Noctuidae; genus Eupsilia; species Eupsilia transversa. Next base: position 9,086,841 of record OU611874.1, read on the forward strand.
ATTGATATTTGTTACTTTAAAAGGCTGGTGTGAAGACCTAAAATACTAGAAGGAATGGGGAACTTAACTTTATAGTGTCATGACATTAATCATCAAGCATTTAACGCATCTATTTCGTAAAAACGAAAATTACATATCCCTAACTATAGACCAGTCCATGAGTGAGACAAATTTTGATAGTATAGCAATGATTTGGCAAATAAACCATAACAATTATGCAGTTTACATAAGAATCAAGTGCCGTCAATAAAATTAGATGCATTAAAAGTGTCTTTAGCAGTTCCTTTTTTGCAGGTATATCGCTATGGCTGACAAAGAGCAAGTTATCCAAGCATTGAGAGCTACTCTGATATCTGTTAAAGGAGCACTGACAATAAAACAATGTAACAGTAAGTTTTTTATTATTATTTACTAGCTCCGCAGTGGAGTCCGGAAATTTGCCCATGGAAACGTAGGTACTACTAGAATAAAAAGTATCTTATATTAATATTCTGTACCTTTATGTTAATCCAGGTTATGAACTACCTTTGTACCAAATTTCATCCAAATCCGTTCATGCGTGATTGAGTAACAAACATCCAAACATAGATACTTTCACATTTATAATATTAAACAATATATCTTTTATTATATAGTAGGATATATATTTGATTTATTTAACCGGAGAGGATGCAATCAGAATATCGGTAATGTCGCAAATATTTGCTGTTTTGATTTAGTTTTCAATTTAAATTAGACTATTGTGAAATGCGCGTAATACGGTATATTTAGTTTTAGGTGTAAATAAAAAAGGGGTTACTGTCACGAATTATATTACTATCAACATACAACCTAAAATTGCAAATTGCAAAAGCCGAGAGAAAAATTTGAATCTCGCTGGCTGCCGCTTTAGCGTGCCTTTCCACCAGAGATGTGCTATGCTACGTTGCTATGGATGCGTTTGATATCCACCAATGATATTTATAGGCGATGTGGACCAGTATGGGACCAATGAATATGATTAGTGGATATCAAACGCATCCATAGCAATGTAGCATAGCACATCTCCGTTGAAAGGCACCCATAGGGGTTACATATTTATAATACCAAATTTTATCTATTTTCAAGATAACCAAGGCCAAAAGACCTAAAGTTTCAAATAGCTAAATATCGTTTCACCTATTTTTGTAATATCGAATGAACTAAATCCATAAAGGAGGATTCATCTATGGTTAATTCAACTACAATCAATTCACCTAAGGTTGATTAAACTAACGGACGATTCACCTAAGGTTGATTAAACTAACGGACGATCTACTGTTGATTTATCTTTAGTCTTGTGTTTGATTTACTGGTGATTTTTAAAAGCTTTTATTTAACTTCACTTGTATGTATGTCCTGGAATATTGCAATCAGTATTTCACCCACTTCCACTGAAGCTATCGGGCTAAAATTTGGCATACGTGTTTGGTTCTCGTGACAATGCATAATTACATGATAAAAGTTCAAAAAAAAAAAAACCTCGCTCATATGTATGTCCTGGAATATTGCAATCAATATTTCACCCACTTCCACTGAAGCTAACGGGCTGCTTGGCATACGTGTTGCGCCAAGCGAGCGTTGCTGCGGCAGCGGCCGGCGAGCGCTACTTCCAAGTTGTTCGCAGAAATGTTTTCACCATTGTCCAATTTTCCATGAAAAAGATAGTCAAGAAAACACAAAAATCGTTGAAGCATAGTTTATTTACATATAATTAGGTTATTAAGTAACTACCCGCAACTTAAGAAATCAATCCAGCGCTCAGTATTAATAAACTGTAGGCGAGTCGTCCATTAGGTATTTCATACCATACATAGTTGAAATATCCAATATCTTAAAAAATCATAAGATTAATCGTTCGTTAGTGTGATTAGTTATATGTAGTTTAATCAACAATAAGTATGTGAAACAGTATTTGAGTCGAACAATATGCGTTATGAACATGAATCAACCGTAGTTATCTTGAAAATAGTTACAATAAAATTAGGTATTATAATAAGTAACGGCTTTAGGTTCTAGTCTACATGATATTACAAAATTTTAAAAGAAAAAGAGTCAGGAGACTTATCGTGGTTATGAGAGACAAAGGTTTCGCTGTTGAATAATAATAAAACCTGGTAGATTTCAGGACAAGTTTTCCAAGTTCTAGTCCAAGTTTTCTTTGAGAAGTAAAGAAAAGATAGTAACAATCACTCAGTGAGGTAAAAATAAGTTTACTTTAAAATTGCATGTTGTTATACAGGAGACTATCGAGAGCTACAAGGAGAATGGATACCATTCAAAAAACTTGGCTATCCTTCGTTGGATAAATTATTTATTGATGTTCCCGGTTTTAAAGTGACCCAAGTAAATGGTGAATGGTATGTTGATGCAATAGCTAGTCAAGAAACACAACATATTGCCACTATGGTCTCACGACAGAAACCAAGCAAAAAGGCGACGCCAAAATTGAGCTATCCAGTAAGTTTATGATAATTTTATAACTATAAAGTTGGGACTTTTTGTATTCAGTAACTTGACAGTTAGGGTGCGTTGAGTTGAGCGCGAATTTTTCCGGCGCAACTCCGCGCTCGCGTCGCGCACATTTCGCTTTTTCTTCTGAGACTTTGTATTTCGTACTTATTACATAATTTATACACATAAGGGTAATTTCGCGGGTTACCACTGCGGATTAACTTCTTGCTGAACTTTTTCTCACTTTTAATCTTTTAGGGAGTAATATTTTTGAAATTGTCTCTTCGAGTCTTTTATTTGATACAAGTCATAAAAAATACACTACACTTAATAGTGGGTAAATCAGCCAAGTGTTTATTTTTTCTTTCAAAATATAACTACATACCATGATCAGCGATACTTTTAGTTCTAGTATGGTTACTCTATTTTGAGTTGAACTGAAAAGTTACTGAACTCAATTAAAAGTCCCAACTATCAGTTGATATTATTTTTTATGGTGCCTTAAACTTGGACAAACTAAATTGAATCCCGCGCGGGGTGCAGTACGAAAAAATTCGCTCGTGCATATTATGTCAACTAACTTGTATGGAAGTGTTCAAACTGGCACGAATAGTCGCGTGAATTCTTAATCACCATGAACGAGTGCAGTTGCAGGTAGTTTAATTTTTTTTTGTGATTTGTCAATCTTTTGATAATTATATTTAACTGTTTAAACTCAATTCACACAAAACGTTATACTTTTCTCAAAGACATAATTATTAATAATCAAAAGATCAGTCGTCATGAAATAAATTCAACAAAGTTGCCTGTCTGGGTTCAAACCCATGCCCTACAACTCTTAAGTCTGGGCCGTAATCACTGAGCCACCTAAGCTCCCACTGCAGCACCACTGGTGCCCAGTATTCTTTGTTACAAGTTCGCTGCCTTATACGTGAGCATAATAATATATCTTCTTACAGAATCGATTCCCAAAAAAACAAGGATCCTGGCGAAAACCAGCTTCTGCCTACACACCTAACTACAACAACCAGTACTCCAATCAATATTACAGAGCAAAGGGCAATGCCCCCTATAATAATAACACACAATATTATAAGGTAATTATAAATGTTTTAAATATGTTCTTGACAGGTTTTTGATTATTCTGCCTTAAATACCTCTTTTTGTAACCAGTGTGATTGTGTAGTTTCAAAAATTACGCCGTTTTCACAAACACCAAGAAACACCCAAATAATATTGCACTGTTGGATTTTCACCTGTTGGGGCTTAGCCGAGAGTTGAAATCCAACAGTGCAATAGCAACAGGGCAATTTAGGCAGATAACTTCCATTGCGTTTTTTTTTTTTCATTTCAGTTTAATAAATACAATTCAAAGTCGAACGAAACGAAATTAGTGTCGAATGTGAAACAAACTACAAAAACGTTGAACGACCATGTAGAGAAGGTATTGAAAAGTTCAAATTCATCACAAAGCTTGAAAGAAGCTAATAATATACAGACTGAAGAGGTATGTATAATGTATAACTAAAAATCTTAATCTTAGATAATTTATATAAACAAAGAAATATCAAGAAATATCACTGCTAAAGTGCACGACTGCTAGCTGGTGCAAAACATTTTGTCAACAAATTCAAAAGAGATATTCGACTGTGGATAAGCAAAAATACGCAAGGAATGAGGTTTTTCATACAAACTATGTTCCCCTTTTCACATCTACGGGGATTGATTATTTTAAGGTTGTTTGGTACGTAGATTATTTGTACCAATGTTCGAGCATCATAGCAAGCAGTAACATCTTTCCCTTAAAACTTATTTACTCATTTTCACCCAGTTAGGGGTTTGTATTTCGAGAAATCCGAAAACACATAAATACTTTATTCTTATGTTTTGTCAAGTTTATGTCCTAACCCAGGAGCCCTATTATGAACTCTTATTTCCAGGCAGTTTACGGCTTAAACAGAACTGCTTTGCAATTTCATATTATGAACTCGTCAAATAAGCCAGTCAGCGGTCACGTGACACCCTGGCCGACTTATGGCCGAATATTGCCCGGCAATATCGTACTACGAAGGTTCGTTTGACATTTCATAATAAAACTCAAAAACTAACCTCACAATCCATTCAATTTACGTTGCTTCAGAGGAGCTTTTATTGAATTGTTTTGGAGTTATTTGGCAATATTATTCGAGCGTTATCCACAAAACATAAGAAAATATCACGTGTGACGAACCTGTACCGTTCGAATTTCTGGAAACTCTAGAAAGTGGCACTTCTGATCAAAATACCGAAACCATGGTAAAATTGCCTCCTAATGAACATAAGTTAGGCGCCGGCGAGGGCGAGAACTATCATCCTCTGAATTATAGTAATTACAACTGCCTATTAATATTATTATCATGTTGAAAATTTAATTTAAACACTTAATAACACCGTATCCCCCTCCTTCCCCGCTGAACTCAAGCAAAGTACTTTCGGAAACATAATCTCGCGTACAAACACAATATACAAACACAGAAAATTATAATATGAATTAATTATAGAGCACATTATACATTGCGTTCATATTTTCACCTACTTTTATTCTAGAGTATTACATATATTTATTATTTTTATCATAAAACATGTGATGAATCACGTGTTTAAATAAAACCGTAACTTACCGATAAATAATGTTTCTGACTTTTATGGCAGCGAATTGTAAACTGGCTCTAGACAAACTACCCAGGCGTGAAGTCAGTCAATATAAGGAATGTCATAATACGAAATTTAACAACCCAGTGAAATGAATTGCTTTGAACTTGCCTGGCTTTTTTAAAGTTCGTAATAGGCCCCAGGCCATGGTCTACCTGTGTGCCATCAAAATCTGTTCAGCCGTTAAGTGCACAAAATTCACTCGACTGAGTTTAGGCATGTTCATTGCGATGCTATGTTTGTGTGCACCGTTCACGCACACACGCCTAAAGTGCGAGCGTAGTGATCGATTAAACAGTTTTGATCCTATAGATGATATTTTTTAAGTGATGTAGATGTAAGAAATGAGTCTGGAATGTTTGTGTATATTCATTTAGTATATTTATAACAATCAACATAAAAATGCTACAATTTGGTGTAAGATGCATTTAGGTACATTTAGACATTCATTACCATTGAGATAAGCGTTTTACATAAATACGACTAGTATCGATAAATAAGTACTTAATTAAAAGTTTTTTTTCACCGATATCAACGATGGACAAGATAAATTTAAATAGTACAAGCAAATTGAAAAGTCTTAAATAAATCTGTAGAAGTGAAAATTCTGTACTTACATAGAAAATATAAAAAAAAAAATGGCAGGGGGTGTTACTAGACCGACACCGAACCCAAAAATTTTATTAAAAAAAAAAGTTGTCTGTCTGTCTGTTTGTTCAGGCATCACGCAAAAACTACCGGTTCGATTACGATGAAACTTGGTATAATTATTCTTTAATATCCTGGGCACCCACTGGGTACTTTTTATCCCCAAAAAGTATCCTATCCTATACTATCTATCTATATTAATAAAAAGAAAAGTCCTGACTGACTGACTCATCAACGCCCAGCCTAAACCCTTGGACCTAGGAAGCTGAAATTTTGCACAGAGGTTCCCTTTATAATGTAGGCAAGGCACAAGGGAGCATTTTTCGAAATTCATCCCTTAAGGGGGTCAAATAGCTGCCGCGAGAAGTCGTGGCACAGCGGACAGAGCTTCGGCGGGATCTCATGGCGACATGGAGAGTGCGATTGACGCAACCCAGTGCTGGGCACGCCACAATTGCGGCGATAAGTCCCCTCTTTGAGGAGTGGCTAGAGAGGCGCCACGGCGTCCTCACCTTCCGCCTGACACAGGTCCTCACCGGACACGGTAGTTTCGGGAGGTTCCTGTTCCGGATAAGGCGGGAAGAAGCGCCCGGGTGTCACCATTATGTGGATCGCCCGGAGGACACGGTGGAGCATACGGTGGAGGTCTGCCCGGCTTGGGCAGAGCACCGCCGTGTCCTCGTGGAAGCCATCGGCGGTGGAGATCTCTCGCGCCCGCCCCTGGCCCAGGACATGGTACGGAGCGAGTTACTGTAGGTATATTATAAATGCATTATTTATTTATGTAAGACAAACGTGATAACTACCATGCCAAGATCAAATTGACATGAGAAGTCAACATCACCAGTAATTACTGCATTTTCAGCTGTTCCATTGTCATCGACATCCTAAAATTAATAGCATTTGAAAATAAGAATGTACTCGTAAAATTAAATACTTCTTTATGCACTTCTAGCGCTGATCGAAACTAAAAGCTAACATGTTCTTAATACGAAGCCGTAGTGATTTGATTGGATTTACGTTCTGTAAGAATTTGTCTGATACGTGCCAATCTCGCGTTTTGTCTTTTGTTTTTGCTGATGCACTGGTAATGCGATCCTTTCTTTTTACCCATTATCTACAACAAAGTTGTACATGTAACTTATATGCAGTGTTGAACTCAATCACAAAAATGTTTGATTACTCAAACATTTTTTTTCTGAAAACCATTAAAAATAATATGCAGTCATGGCATAATATCGGCACTCCGAGCAACGACAAGCGCAACACGTCATACTCATAGCCACATGATACTGATAATATAAGCATGTCGGTGACAAGGGCGCAAAAGATTTTCCTCTACCAAAATATTTGAACATTTTTGCAGCCGCCATCTTGGATTTTCATTTTGACCCTACTATCGGCTTTGACACCATTGAAAACTATGAAAATAACACCCTAGACGTAAAATTTTAAAATGTTCGCAGACGCCATCTTGGATCTTCATTTTGACTTCAGTAACTTTAAAGAACTTCATTCCAAAAAATACTTCACTTGCTAACCACTTCGAACCCATAAGTTTTTGCCCTCAACGCGCATAAAGAAGGTTTCACTTTAAAAAAAAACGATGAAACATACAGTCTAAATCTAACTAGCAGTCGCGGTAGGCGGAAGTTGTCCCGCGACAACAGCACCGGTGCACCAGCAGGGTCCAACTATATGTAGCTAAGAACATCCGCACTTTTAATTATTTTTGTGCCACTTGGATGGTTGGTCAAACCATCCAAATGACACAAAAAGAATTTTAAAAATAAACTGAATCAGTCAAGCCGTTTAGGATGAGAAGAATTACGATTACACGCACACCGGTATTTTATATAATACTAGCTGCCCACCCTGGCTTCGCACGGGTAGCACTAAGTATTTATTTACGGCGCACCTACCTATTTACCTACCTACCTACCTTCCCTAACTACGTACCTTCCTACCTATCTACCTACCTACCCTACCTACTTACCTAACTACTTGCATACCTACCTACCTATCCTAAGAACCTTCTCCTTACAAACAAACAACAAAAAAATCAATTGCGAAATTGGTCCAGCCGTTCACGCGTAATGCCGTGACCAAGGAAATAGGGATTCATTTTTATATATATATACTAGCTGCCCGCCCCGGCTGCGCACGGGTAGCACTAAGTACTACGGCGCACCTACCCACCTACCTACATACATACCTACCTATATACCTACTTACACCTACCTACATACATACCTACCTACCTACTTACCTACCCTACCTACATACCTACTTTACCTTCATACATACCTACCTCCTTGCTTACCTACCTACCTACCCTACCTTCACCTACCTATCCTAAGAACCTTCTCCTTACTATAACAAACACAACAAAAAAAGAATTAGCGAAATTGGTCCAGCCGTTCATGCGTGATGCCCTGACCAAGGAAATAGGGATTCATTTTTATATAGGTACATATATAGATAGAAGATAAGATAAAGGCATGCAAAATTTTAATGTTGTTCAAAAACAACCAAAGTACTGAAAATAAAATGAATACATATACGGATCAAAAAGTGGTAGACGGCGTACAATTTCTGGAATATGTTTACGTAGAACACGTGCGCGCCTGCGATACAAAGTGATACGTCCTCACGCTGGGAAGGCCCGGTCGCTACTGACGGGATCGTTTTTGCGCGGTCGATAATATAGTTCACTTTGCCATTTATTTACGAAATGAAGTTATTGTTTATTTATAAAATAAAAATGTTATTCTATTATATGGTTATCTTAAGTTTAATATGTAATTTTAAAAATTTCTTAAAAGTGTTTCTAAGTATTAGAAAAAAATACTTATTTGTCAAGAAGTTTTTAGAAAATTACGTTATTTTATCATTTTTTTTCTGCTATATTTTGTATGGGAGTTGAAAAAAGTGATTCCGCCACATGCAAGTAGACCATATAATGATGTTGAAAATATTTTTTAATTTTCAAAATCAAAAGTAGTATCTTGTAACCAAACGGTCAAACGTCAGTCTCGCGTCATTTTTCGGAAAACTTGTTGCGAAGATTAGTGATTTTCCATGAATACTTAGTTTATTTGAAAAATCCCTTTCCGCCACATGCAAGACAAAGAACTCTACTTTTCAAATCAAAAATAATTTTGTTTAAATTATGTTTCCCTTTCTCACAACGAATGAACAAAATTGATCAAAATCAGTCGATTTCGAGCACGGAGCCTTAAGGCGTGAAATGTAACATACAGACAGAGTTACTTTTGCATTAATAGTATTAAAAGTATGGTTTAGACTTATGGTGGCCAGCCTGCAATGGTTACTGTATCCTACTGTCACTTTGAGTCCTTCCAGACTCGGTAGTTCGTTGTTTCAACGCAATTATATACCGCAATAGGTTAAGAGGTTAAGATTTTTAGTATAATAGATTTTATTTTGTGTTACTGTTTAAGTTTTAGTTTTCTCCAAAATCAAGCTCATGACATAATCCGGATTTCGCCCTGAAGTTCCTTCAGCTTCCCGCTCTTCGTCGTGTTTTAATTGTTTTTTTTTTGACACTGTTGATAGTCATAACCTTTTGTTTATCTTCAGTTAAAGCAATCAGCACGCACGAATCATGAAATGGATGTTAAACACAGCGGAAAAGTTTCAGCGTCGCAAAGACTTTCAAATTTAAGAGATCGTCTTAGTACGGTGGATCTTATTCCTTTGCAATTGCCAGCTGCTAGTAACGAATGTTTGGTAAGTAGAAAAACTAAAAAACCGGCCAAGTGCATGTCTAACAATGATCAGTGAAGGGTTCCATAGTCGGAATGAATTCATGCACAATATTCATTTTATCGGTAGACAAAAACTAGTTTGTATATCGGTCGCTAGCATATAGTGACGTAGCGACACGGCCACGGGGGCAACATATCCTTAGGTGTTCGAGGAGTGGAGAGGTATTCCACGGCTATCAGAAGTACTTTCTTCTTGTATAATCGTTTGCTCTTGCATATCACTTCGACCAGGCAATGAAGGCAAGCCTGAGATGACGAGCAAGACTTTTCCCGGTATATCGGGTTCGTGGGGTCTCTCCGTCGCTCGCTACTACCCAGTAGCTTGCCACAAGCTGCCTATGTTGTATCTCTCTTAGTCTGCTCACCCTACACCAGTTTCGCCAAAGTAAACGCTATCGGCAAAGCTCTAGGGTTTATTGGAGCGCACAAGGCCCAACACGTTGTCAATGTAGAGATACGGCGGTTGGATTATTATTATTAATTTAGTTTTTCAATTTCTTTGAGAAATACTATGATATCTAAACTTATTTTTGCAACTAGTACTACAAATGTATACTCGAAAAGCATCCATGTTGTCGTTACTATCATAATACACATACCAAGAGCTGCATTTAGTGCTAAGACACAAATGGTGTGCCAAACGTGCATCTTCTATTATATATTTTTAACAAAACACATATACTTCTGGACACATCTATTGGCCCACCTTTTATTTTCAGTTTCGTTTGGTCCTAGCTAAAAATTTATATTAGGTCGAGCAAAAAGTTTTTATGCAGTAAAGAAACTGGCACATTCATAATTTTATTCCATTGTCTTTTTTTGAATTTCGAACACAGGGTTTAAAGAAACAAAAGACAATTTGGAGCCTGTTCGTTGATATCAAACAATCGAATAGTAAGAAAACTTGATTTTATTGGTTTACTTGGATTTAATTCTTGAAAGTGTGATTTTTCTCTTTGGTTTTGCAACAGCCATATTACTTATTCTTAATATTAAGGTGAGGTTCTATCAATAATCTATGGATACTTCGCCTGAAGTCGCCGCCCAAGCTGTGGCACTTATCCGGGCGGGACACAGCCAAAGAAATGTCAGTGCTCAACTTAATTTAAGTCGATCTGCGGTCCGACATGTTTATGGGAGGTACCTAGAGACTGGCGGCTTTATTCGTCGCCAAGGAAGGCCACGATTTCGGGTCACAACTGAAAGGCAGGATCGATTCATCGTGACGACCTCCTTGAGAAATCGTCACCTTACCTCCATTGAGATACAGAACCAACTTCGCGACTTCCACGGAGTATCTGTGAGCGCTCGAACTGTTCGGAGAAGGTTAAAAGAACGCGATTTGGTACCACACAAGCCAGCTAATGGCCCCAAACTAACGCGAGCCCACCGAACAGCACGCCTTCATTTCGCGCGCACTCATTTAAATTGGACTCAGCAGCATTGGAGCCGTGTACTCTTTTCTGATGAGTCTAAAATTGCGTTACATGGCAATGATGGAAGGAAGAAGGTCTACCGACGTAAGGGAGAGCGTTTTGCTTATGGCGGTGGCTCATGGACTGTCTGGGGCGGTATATCCGCGAGCGGCAAAACTCATCTTGAGGTTGTTACGGGACCACGGCTGCCAACATTAAATGCTGAAAGGTACATTCGTCAGTGCTTAGAACCTCACGTGATGCCATACGCGGACTATGTGGGCCCAAATTTCCTTTTTATGCATGATAATGCAAGAGCCCATACGGCCGGCATCGTCAGGGAATATCTTCGGGATGTGAACATCACAGTTATGGACTGGCCAGCCAGAAGCCCAGACATGAACCCGATTGAGCACATGTGGGACGAGCTAAAAAGACGTGTTAGGGCTCGTCAGCCAGTTGCCCAGACGTTGCAGGAGTTGAAAACTGCCATAGAAGAGGAATGGGAGATGATCCCTCAAAATTTCATAGAGCGGTTGATAAACTCTATGCCTAATCGTATGAGAGTTGTCGTAGATGCCCATGGAGGCAACACGCGTTATTAAATTAAACCTTTATTTGATTAAACATGTTTTTTATTAAAAAATCAACTGCCTTCATCAAGGCGCATACCCGACTTGTTAGGCGTAGCTCCATGTCGTGTGGTATTCTGAATTCAAATTTAAAACAATACGATCGAAAAAGATGATAAAATGTATCAGGTTTAAAACTATGCAAGGTGGGCCAATAGATGTGTCCAGAAGTGTATTTTGTCCTTATTATTTAAGGATATTGGTTTCTGTGGAATAGATATTATGAATATCGATACAAAATATAACTTTCCTGAGAACCCAATTAAAGGAGGTTATTAAGAAAAGTGATTAGAGAAATGCTTATTACATGGTTTACACCATGGTTTGCTCCTATTCGAAGTGCTAGGACCGATTAAAGCATATTTACGACTAAACAGAGCACTTTTTTTTATAAGGAACTTCAAGCTAACTCATAAGAAGTCGTATGCAAAAAAAAAAAGTGGGCTTAACCGTTTCGAAGATCCAGCAATCACGTAAACGTTCCCAGCAGGATCTTGAATATCTTTGAAACCATAAAAGATATAAAGGCAAATTAAGTCGCAACATTTACCTTTACCATTACCCTGTTTCAGGAAAGCAGTGGTCCTGTAACAAATGTTGTGCCGGCTCATAACTTAGAACCTCCACCTGATTCCACATCATCCGTTGACAAATTGGATTGGACTTGTAAAAAACTTGGGCTTCCAGAACCTGTGTATAAGGTACATGAGATACGGCCTAAACGGGGACCTGTAAGCTACGACTGCACAGTGAAAGTAAGTATTTCTTATATGTAACAGCTCTGGGATTAGAACATTTAACGTATTTACGACATTACATATTCTGTTCCTTTGTACCCGGTTTTGAAAATATGTAGACACGCAGTGAAAAAGTAACTACCTTTCTAAATAAAGTACTCGATAGTTGTAATCAACCCTCGGTTGAGGCAGGCGCCAATGAAGTATGTTAATTTGAAGCAAGTAATTTTATTGTTTTGATCGTCACCGTCGGCGTCTTTTTCCTTTTTTATTTACGTCATATTTTAATAAAATAGTCATATTTTCGACCAATTAGAACTTGATCATTGATGATTGTAATAATTATTATTTTAATAAAAACATATTCGTCACTATCGCGAATCATATTTTGATCAACATACAGGATTTTTTTTAACCAGTGCGCAAATTTGGTACAAATTAAACTTAAATGAATTTTATTAAACACGTATTTTTTATTTTGATAAGTCTTAGTACAAAAATAAAAGGAAGTTATCGTTAACGAAAGATGTTTACTTTGAAACTGATTTTATGGTCGCCGGCGAGCGGCGTAACGAAACGAACGTACGTAAGTAGGTAGTACGTAGATCAGCATTAGCTGTGCGCTCGCTCTATTCGCCGGGTCGCTAGTTCGACTTTTTAAGTTTAGAACGTAACCTGAAGTAATTAAAAAAAAAAATAAGTCGTATAAAACTTAAAAAATAATATTAAAAAATTATGGAAATGTGTTCTAATACTGATACTGAACAATCAAAAAAAAAAAATTGCGCACTGGTTAATTTTTTTTCCTGTATAACCTGATACTGAGCTTCAAATTCCAAAAATAGTACTTAAAACAATTTCTGTTACTCAACTAACTTTATTTAAAAAATAAATGGTACAGTAAAAGCATCTTTATTGGTTTAAAGCCCTTTTTCTATGCAGCCTTTAAAAGTTAGCTTTTGACCTAGTTATTTTTAATCCAAAGGTTGGAGCATCGTATTGTATTTGCTCATATCCTGACTCATCACCATCCGAAGAATTAGCGAAAGAAGTAGGTGCTGTAAAGTTACTTGCGTTCATAGAAAGTTCCGAAGCTGGCGGGATGCCTACTTCTTCAAGCAGCAATGCTATAGCATGTCTCACAGAACTGGTGTCAGAACATGAAGCTGGACTTTGGGCTAGTACAGTACCACATCTGTACAGGTGAGTGCTCTTACTTTTATAGATAGATTAAATAATCTTTATTATTATCTCCTTTCTTTCATTGTTAAACATATAATTTACATTTCTTAATATTAGAGTATAAAATCATTTAAAAATAGAAAAAATAGTAGCCCACCGGTATCGGGAACAGGGTCCAAGCTACCGGTGGTCAGGAGTAGAATATATTTATTTGCTTTAAAACAGGGTACATTAAGGTCTTATTAATATACTAGTATGATCTTACATGTTTCGCCATGGACTGGAATATACAGGGTGTTTGGTGCATCGTTTGCCAAATTGAAATGGTCGACTGAAGGGGTCATCTGCTATCCTTTCAGACCCCTTAACACCTCTCATGCCCTGTGATTTTTTTTTTATCGTCCTCTTATTGTTTTGTCGAAAAAAGACCCAAATGTTACATTCAAATACAAATTAAAAAAAATATATAAGGCGTAGACTCGGAATTTTAATTTTATTTAGATGAGTATTGTTTTAGAGTACTTTTAAATACAAAATTAGTGACATCAGTCGTCTAGTTTTCCTTAAATTTACTCGCAAAGGTAAAACTTAAATTGAAGCTGTTCATGTTACAGCTGTTTACACGGCTACAAACAAGAAACCAAAAGCGATCGGGATCTTCCTACTCCCTCAAAAATTCTCTAGTCTTTCCTCTTACTAATGCTGTGCCACATGCCATAAAAATCATTTAACAACATTTAGAAAAGTAAAAAATTACAAACATTATAATTTATTTAGATAAGTATTCGTGCGAAGTTTCATGTTTATTACCTCAAGGAATAAGATTTTTCATACAAACTTTCATCCCCTTTTTGACTCACTTGGGTTGAATTTGGAAAAATCCTTGCTTATTTGGGATATAGTATGTCTCTACCTTGCCAAACATAAATCGTTTTAATCGAGTCCGGGTTATTGGTCCTTATATTTTTGAGCATTATTCTTTGTATTCACTAACTTCGTTAATTTGCTGTCCTTGACAATTAACTTTAAATGTTTTTTGTTTAGAATTGTAGTTTTGAAAATTTATGTAAGTATTTGGTTTTATTTAGATAATTGTTCATAATCCCAGAGATAATTGTTTTCGAGTCATTTTAAAACTTGGTTTACTGTTTCATTAAGGTTTTTTTCGTGATTTGTTTCTGATTTATTATCATTTGTCACAACTAACGATATGTCGTCAGCAAAAAGTATGCATTGTTGTTGTAAAGCTGTAGGTAAATCGTTAATGTAAATGAGGAAAAGCAATGGGCCCAGTATGCTTCCTTGGGGTACTCCTGATTTAGTTTGACTATATCTAGAACTATATGATGTGGACTCGTTATTTTCGTTGATTGTGCTTATTTCTACTTTTTGTTGACGGTTAGATAAATAGCTAGTAATCCATAACAATGTTCTTAAAAACCGGCCAATTGCGTGTCGGATCACGCACAATGAAGGGTTCCGTAGCTGGGATGAACTTATCCCAAGAACAAACTTAACTTTGTAGTTGAAAAACATGTTCCCCCATACAAAATGTATGGTAGAACATGTTTTTGCAACTGCAAATTTAAGTTGGTCGATAATTACTCGTTAACTAGTAGAGCCTACTTAGCTGTGATAGTTTTCCTTTTAATTTCGTTATAATATATACTAGTGCTGTGAATTTTTCCACATATCCAGAACTTACCGTTTAGCTGGCAGGGGGACACAAACTTAACTCTGACAAAAATTAGCACTTTAAAGCTTAATATTTCGCAGACGGATCCTTCAATCCAAAAATGGTTCTAACAAGCTTACAATATTTTTGAACGAGCTTTCTAACGATACCCCACACCATCGGATAGACAAAAAAAAAAAGATATCCCCACTTTACATGTAGAGGTACCCTAAAAAAATATATTTTTCATGATTTAATTTTACCACTTTGTCGGCGTCAGTAGTATATATACTCATGCCAAATTACAGCTTTCTAGTACTAACAGTCTCTGCGCTAAGCCGGGGACAGACAGACAGACGGACATGGCGAAACTATAAGGGTTCCTTGTTTACTACGGAACATACAAGTTTTATTCATTTTTTCGTTTTCACTTTTTGAGTTTCTTACAATGTCGCAGGATTGGAGACTCCCATCTGTCTATTTAATCTTCTATTTATTTATTTTTTATCCGACAACCGCAGAAAGGGTTTTAAATGCCACCGATATTGTATTTATTTCATTTATTTATCCTCGAACTGGAACAGCACCTTTATTCCCATCTGCCCCATTCGAGCTTGCCCACCGTGGTAGTGGCTGGCACTAAATACTGGCGTTTACCACCCCGGTGGTCAATGGCACTTATTTAGTGTCATCTACCCCCTTCATAATTATAGTAAGTTGATCGATTCTCATTAGGTACTTATTGACATTATCAATAGAAATTGATATAAAACATCGCTAGATGTCACAGCAATAAAAATTAAGTAAAATTATGGCAAATATATGGAACTTTTATTTAAACCTAGCTGCCCGCCCCAGCTTCGCACGGGTAGCACTAAGTACTTACCTACCCTACCTACCCCACCTACCCCACCTACCCCACCTACCCCACCTACCCTAGCTAAAAACCTTGTCCTTTGAACAACGTACACAATAAAAAAAGAATGATCCAATTTGGTCCAGCTTAGCAACACATTTAGCGATTCATTTTTGTTATATAGAAGATAGTAAATAATTATTCAAAACTTTTCAATAAGAAAGCGCTTAAGTACCCTGCGACAGTTTATTAGAAAAAAAAAAAAACTTACTTTAAAATAATATATTGTATATTCATTTATGTTCAATATTACATTCAGATAAGTTTAATAAATATTCATTTTAAAAATGAACAAATATCTATATAATCTCCAGATATTTTATGGTGTGCAATGGCACTACAAGTAACTGGGTAATACGGGGAGGAAGGGACGGGAGGGGGGTTGGGGAGGTCAGATAGGCAGTCGCTGCATGTAAAATACTGGTATACGCAGTTGCATCCGGTTAGACTGGAAGCCGATCCCAACATGATTGGGAAAAGGCTAGGCAGAAAATTGAAGTACAAGTAAAAAAGCGGCCAAGTGCGAATCGGAGTCACACACTCGTGTAGTACACAAATATGCAGCCCTCCGACAGACGGAAGGGCAGCGGGGGTTTTTAAATGAAAATCTATTTATTCAATCTGATGTTGTGGCGGAAAGCAAACTGTTTGATGTATCAATTACGGGGAAAAAGATTTTTCTATTGAAAAATGATCCGATTTCGTCTCTGATCTCTTTTCTTAGTTAAACTCTGACTTACTCTGTTTCTGAGGTTTCGTCATCGTAATTTATCTATTCGTTAGTAACCTAACACTCAGTTAAGGAAGAAATTGTGCTTAAATTGATAACTTTGACAAATGAATAATTATTTAGAGGTTATTGAGGACCTCAAGTCAGAAACCAGACATTAGCCTACTTTAGTGCAGACGGGCATTATCTTTTCTTTATTTTGTTTTACTCTTGTCTTTGTGTTATTACTACATAATTAATATTTTTTTTGTCTTTTTAGAGAAAAATACAGTGAAAATTTACCAAGTAACTGGCAAGAATTAGTTGAGAACTGTCCTAAGATAATAAAAGATAGAGTTGTGAATGGACTTTTAGTGCTTCTTCCCAATAATGAGGTAAGTATCTTATTATGAGTTCATAACTTAGTGAAAACTCACCGCTCACAATAGTTGCCCGACGAGTTTTGCTTGAATGTAAACACAAGGGTGCGATAATCGTCTGGCGAGTACGTCCTACGAGACTTGCGTGGATTTTCTCACCTCAAAACGAATAAATAAATAATCTTTAACTTATAAACTTTGCCAGCAGGAAGTGTTTACTCCACATATCGAAACAACTGTATTCGACGATTCCATGGACAGTGACTTGCCACCATTGCAATTTCCTGATGATGACTTTTGGAATGTCTTCGTGACCGTCGCTAATTCGACTCTTGAAATTTGGCTTCGAATAATTGGAGTACAATATAGTGTGAGTGTTCTAAAAAGTATTATTACTAAGCTTGAATGTAGAAAGTACACTTCTCAACAAAGTCTAGGGAACAAGCCAACGATACCAACTTATAAAAAAAACTTCAGGAAAAGTATTGGTCAATAAAAAAAAAAGGATAAAATTGCATTTAAATAATTGTTTGAAATAAAATCTCCTGAATTGGTCCTCTTGTACAAATTGCTAACACAGCCAGTGTATTTACGATTATGCAGAATAATTGGTCGTCCGCGGAATTATCTAAAAATATAGATATTCCAGTAATGAGGTCTGCTATACTAGTTTATGAATCTGTTACATGGAAACCGTGGCAAATGGTCCCTATAGAGAAGTTCAGTGCATTCGGTCCGGTAAGTATGGAGGGCCCTCTTATGCAGAAATGAACCTCGAAAATTTATTTTATAATAAAAAATATTGCGTCTGGTGAACTTTGTGAGATGGTCCTGATTCCTGTTAGAATGTCCAGTGACTCGTTAATTTGGTGTCATGCTCGCGGTATCAACGCATCATTTTACACATTTTGTTGTACACTTTATGGTTTAAAATGATGCTCCGATTGATGAAAATGAGTGGAGAGCTAATTTTAGGGGTGACTGCGGCCCAAAATATTACAGAAGCTGGTGCTTGTTTTCGAACGGCCACTCTTGTCGTCCAAATTATCGGTAGACTTATCTCGCAGCCAAACACGATAATTTTGAGCGATAACGTATTGTTGATACCAATTTATTTTTCATCTGAAGAAACCAAATCTTTGAGTTTGCAAGGTTCTTAATATCCCAGTTCTTTGAAGATTAATTTGCTTTTTGTACTGGAGTTAAATGATTCTAATATTTTTTAGAGTTCCGTACCTCAAAAGGAAAAAACGGAACCCTTACAGGATCACGCGTGTGTCTGTCTGTCCGTCTGTCCCAGCCAATTTGCTTCGAATCTACTGAACCAATTTAGTTAAAATTTGGTACACATATGAATTTCTGTGACCCAAACACGGACGTGTAACGTGACAAATAGATATTTTGAATATGGGGTAACTATTCAGGGGCAAATTGGAATAATAATAAGAAAAACTTTTGCACACTGTATCGTGTTACATCTAATGACAGGGCTTGTTGTGAGGACATCATTTTTTTTTTTAATAATTTTATATATCTACTTTTAAAGATATTTAAGAAAATAGATGAAAATTGACCAAAACGTACCAAAATTTTAGGTAGAGGCAGTAGTTTTAGAGATAAGGGGGGCCTCTGTTGTCTATTGGTTGGACCACCTGTCTCAGACCCCGAGGTCCCGGGTTCGATTCACAGGGGGGAGCGGCAAAATTTTCTGGTCGGTTGAGTTGGTGGTATGGCTTGTTCTAAGTCCGCCTGGCTAGCTACCAGCGTCTTATCTAAGTCGCCATAACAACAATGTTAGCAGCGTTGTTGTGTTCCGGCAGTAAGAGGTAAGATAGCCAGTTCCTCTGGTTGAGGATTGCGGGTGAAACTCGTTTTCACCTTCGGCCTGATCATCACTTACATCAGGTGAAATTCAGGCAAAGAGCTTACCTGTTGTGGTAAAAAAATAAAAATAAAAAATTACTTAGCCTAAAATTTTGAAACAAATACAGAGGATGGTTCTTTACTCATAGATTACAGGAAAACCTATAAGAAGTCTATGACCGTAAAATAACATGGAAAATCTCTCTGTTGGGTTTAAGGATGACACCAAAAGGAAAGACCGTTCTAAGTATTTTAATAATACGTTTATTATCCTCTTCTTTATATTCTGGAAGGTGTGTTTTACTATATTGTGCGTACAAAGTTACATTTTCAGTTGGAATGTATGGGAGGACATGTTTTTCAACTACAATGTCAAGTTTGTTCTTGGGATAAATTCATCCCAACTAAGGAACTAAGGAACCCTTAATTGTGCGTGGTCCGACATGCAATTGGCCGCATTTTTGCGTTCTGCCAAATTTCGCCGCGCTCTCTTTAATAATTTGACTTGCTGCTGTGTTAAGGTGATAACACTTCCTAGTGACGAACCCGAACCGTCGCATAAGGAGTGGCGAAATTGAGCTTTTGAACCATTTAAGATTCCTGTTAAATAAGAGTATTACTTATTACTTCAGAGCATCCTTCTTGACAAAATCTAACATGGAGGAAAGTATTTTTAATGCAAAAATTACCCATTGCAATTCTGTCTCAAAAAATCAACCTCTATAATAATTTGTTAATTATTATTTTTTATGTTTCAGGATACCTTCGAAAACCTTTTAGCAGACATGTCTAAATATTATGACCATTCTGGTTCACCTGTGGACAAATCTATGATTATTAAAAACGCTTGGTAAGTTTTTTATTTTTTTAATCCACTGCGCGGAAGCTCTTGGCCTGAATTTCACCAAGTTAGCGCCACTTAGTTTGTTTTAGATAAAGTTAGCTTATACCATTTACGTTTTAGCATGGCAATAGCGGTCATTGACCCACCTGAATTAATGACATTCTCCATAAAAAACATTACCCCATTGGGCAGTCGGGAACAAAAAAACGGAAATAAAGCCCGTTTACACTCTTAATCGTGAAAATCTTTCGTGATCCTCACCATTTTCTTCTAATGGAAGACGATGCAGTTTTATTACAGGTTCTCACCAATAAATATTAGGGAAAGGGCAATGGCCGCTATTGCCATCTTTAAACGCAAAAAGTATAGGACAGGGATGGCGAGCTTTTTGCTAATGCTGGGCTTTTAGACAAAAATGTGGGGGTCTCTTATCAAAATCAAAATATTTTATTTCACATACACCTACATGGGCACTTATGAAACGTCAGAAGCTAGGTGCTAGGTGTAATCGACCTTCAGTTATGGGATGATGATGATGAGGCGTAGGGAGACTATTTGTTAGAGATAAAAATTGTTACAAGTTAAGCAAAGACGAAAAAAAAATTAAGATATAAATTATTGCTAAACATATCACAGCCATCTGTTTGTATAATTTTTTTTTCTACAGGTATGCTGTAAATCTAGATGATGGAGGCTGGCAACGTGCTAAAATATTGGAGATAGAAGAAGATACGGCGACCGTGTTCCTCGGTGATCACGGCGACGATGACGTCGTGTATATTCACAAAATAAAGATATTAGAACCGCAGTTCCGGAAGCTGCCAGCACAGGTGAGAATCAATAGCGCTTCCTAGCGCACTTTAATGTGTAAATGCACTAAATACCTTTATTATAAGAGATTTATCTCCACTTTTGAACGTGAAACAAAGTCGAGAAGTATTTAAAGAAATTGGTCAGTTTTAGTTTGATACGAATAGCATGAAAAAATCTATACTTATAATAAATCTGTAGCAGTGAAAATTCTGTACATTGAAAATATCAAAAAAATAAATGGCAGGGGGTGTTACTAGACCGACACCGAACCCAAAAGTGTGATGAAATTTTTTTTTGTCTGTTTGTTCAGGTATTACGCAAAAACTACCGGTTCGATTACGATGAAACTTGGTATAATTATTCTTTAATATCCTGGGCACCACACTGGGTACTTTTTATCCCGGAAAAGTATCCTATCCTACGGTTGGGGGGTGTCAAAGTTTGTATGGAAGAATTTTAACGCGCTGTCCGATTAACTCGAAACTCAATATTTATACTTAAAACCCATGGGGATGTATGGGGTAATTTCCGACACTCACGCGGGCGAAGCCGCGGGCAGCAGCTAGTATTATTATAAAATTTGACTCACTTCTGCTGTCTACATTTATTCTTGCGACATGAAATGATCAGTATAACACAAAAGTACAAAAAACTGGCGCTGCCCTTGATTTGACACATAATATTCCTTTGCAGTATTTGATTTTTGTCAGCTACATACACTATTTAGATAAGTGCAAATTAAGGATAACAATTTTTGAAAAAATCGTATTCGATTTCTGACTCAGGCAGAGTGTTTCTCAAACTGAAAATGCAGATTTATTTTTCCTTCAAAATCGAGCTCATGGTACCTTTCACCATTTTGCTCTACTCCTAAACTATGGATAATAGTTTCGGATTTCAAAATTCCCAGGAGTCTCAAGTTCAGATCGATAACAACCACTATAAACTGATTTAATTCAGCTCGGCCTAATTTTAAAGCTTTGCCGCCATATCAATTTTCGCTCTTTATGTTATTTTATACTAAATGTCATTATTGGCGCCGAAAAACAACTTATTTTGGTCATTGACTTTACGGTAATACCACGACTGTATAGACATTGTCAAGGATGGCGCTATTTAAATTGCCCGTGCAAGCGCTATTGAAATAGAGCATATTTTTCGCACCGCTAAGACTAGTGTTAGCACTAACGGCACGGTTCTGGCAGGCGATCCTGTGCCGCCTGGAGGGCGCGGAGGAGCTGGCGGCCAGCGCGGCGGGCGCGGAGCTGGTGCGGCGGCGCCTGCCCGGCGAGGTGCTGGTGGCGGCGCCGGGCCCGCGCCACGACCCCGCCGACCCCTCCGTGGCCGTCGTGCTGTACGACACCTCCACGCAGCGTGACCTCAACCTCAACAAGGAGATCGTGCATGACTTCTGCATCGCTGGAGCCTTTACCATTACGCAGGTAGCCTCTCAAATAATATATTCTTATGGTTGTAGGGTTTCGCGTCGAAAAGGTACATTCACGATCACGATCATTCAAAATTTTTTTCCATAAAAGCAATGGTTTTTTGTAATTTCTGAGTTGTGTAGCGGACGGTTTTTTTAATGTTTCCCATATACAAGTCTGAAAGTTCAAAATGATTAGAGGTATTTTTTTGAAAAATATTTTTCAAGAGCAACAAACTGTCTAAATTTTGTTCTCAAATCAAATAAAATTATAACGAGTATTCATTCGAAATTTGAAATTCCATTTTTTTTGTTTGTTTTTGGTCAGTCTATCCATCGTGAAAAGTAGGTTGGAATCTCCTTTCCCACGAAACGTATGGGAAGAGTTTTTGCGATTTCTGACTTTTCTAGTACTCAAACCTCAGTTGGTCCAATAGACTTTTTGATCCTTATAACAAAAAAGATCGATTGGCATCAAAAATAGTTTTTGTGAAAACTGCCCATTTTCTTGCTGACCTTTTTTTCAAAATCTGAATGCAGATCAAAATGTTTCATAAAGTTAAGCACAGTCTCCTACGACCATTTACCTGTAGCTACAAGGGTTAAGGTAGCTGCCCTTACTGGCCCATCTCAAATCCACCCTTCCACCCAATCCATCCCATATCTCACATCACTTTGGTATCAAAAAAACTGACAGAACCATGTTTCAAGTTTTCTTGTAACGCAATGAGTGCCGTAAAATTTCAAGTCACAAATAGGTAGGAAATTCAATACCTACCTATAACTAAGTTAGAAAAATAAATCATAATGGTAATTATAACAATGGATTGGTGGAAAATTGGATTAAACCATTTACGTATGAGAATACCGAGGCGCTCTTGCAACACACTATGTAACTCAACCGTTTCTCCCTACACACACACTCACCTACACAAAACACACACAAACTCTCCCCATCCCCATACACAAACACACAATCTCGTGGATAATGTACATAATGTTCTGTTCCTATATATATTTCATATCTTGCTATAGAAGAGCGGAATCTCCTAATACAGGCATCTTTGCTTAAAAAGAGGCTCCAATCATCAACTTGTTGTGTAACCTTGATTATGAAATAAACAATTTTTAATTAAAAGAAAATTGTAGATAAACATGGCACACAAACCAGCAATTCAATGCCTAATAGGGTCACGAGCAATAAAATATTAAATAAAATGAAAAATGGTTTTTGTTATGCTTTATTGAAAAATGCTGCATAAGGAAACGAAGGTTTTGCAGACAAGTTTCTATGCAAAACCGTCCTCTTTTGAATTATGTGGAAACGTTCTTTTACGTTTTTAGATTGATTGTATGTCCTGCTGATCCATTCTGTTAAAATCTCATTGTGAAAACTTTGCGAGGTGAGCTGTCAATTGTGTCAGTCCCCAGCATCATGTAGAATGAAAGCTAACCGCACTAAGCATATACGATGAGATTTATTGCGGAATCGACCGGCAGGGTAGGATACCATTCGTAGCTCAACCACGTGCGTGAGTTTTGTGCAGAAACCTTGCGAGGTGGAGGTGGGGTGCGTGACGGAGGAGGGCCGCGTGTGGGTGTCGCGCGCGGGCGGCGCGGCGCTGGTGCGCTCTGCGCTGGCGCTGCTGACGGCCGGCGCCTACCGCCGCCCGCTGCCCGCCGCGCCGCAAGCGCCCGCACCCAACGCCGGCACGCTCTACATCGTGCGCACGCTCGCCGGGGACTGGTACGTGCCCTGTTTTTTATATTTTTTATAAATAGCACCTCGCAGATCCACCTAGGAGTTTGTCTGCTACCTGCCGGGTGCCCGGCGTCGTGCTCGGGTTTTCGGCAGGACTTTTCTGTGGGTGCCCCAAAAAATTAAGGCACCCAGCACAGGCACCCAGGCACAGCAGGGCACCCTGTGGGGTACGGATCTCAGCTTTGAGCGTCTCTGGAACAGGGCAGTAATGAATTTTTATCAACACACAAAGTAAAACAGCGCCCCAATTTGCAAAAAACGTAAAATATTTCACGTGATTCCTTCAATGTTTCGTGGGAATGACGTCAAAGCATGTATTTGTTAGGGAAATTATAATATTTTATTCTTTATTTTATTACAGTTGCTCGTGCATAAAGTTTGTCATTACGGTACTATTTTTTAGGGTTCCGTAGTAAACAAGGAACCCTTATAGTTTCGCCATGTCCGTCTGTCTGTCTGTCTGTCCCCGGCTTAGCGCAGAGACTGTTACTACTAGAAAGCTGTAATTTGGCAAGAGTATACATACTAATAACGCCGACAAAGTGGTAAAATAAAATAATGAAAAATATTTATTTTTAGGGTACCTCCCCTACATGTAAAGTGGAGTTATCTTTTTTTTTTTTCGTCTATCCCATGGTGTGGGGTATCGTTAGAAAGGTCGTTCAAAAATTTGTGAGCATGTTAAGACCATTTTTGGATTGAAGGATCCGTCTGCGAAATATTAAGCTTTAAAGTGCTAATTTTTGTTAGAGTCAAGTGTCCCCCCCCCCCCCTGCCAGCTAAATGGTAAGTTCTAGATATGTGGAAAAATTCACAGCAGTAGTATAACGAAATTAAAAGGAAAACTATATATCACAGCTAAGTAGGCCCTACTGGTTACCGAGTAATTATCGACCAACTAACATTTGCAGTTGCAAAAACATGTTCTCCCATACATTTTGTATGGGAGAACTTGTTTTTCAACTACAATGTTAAGTTTGTTCTTGGGATAAATCCATCCCAGCTACGGAACCCTTCATTGTGCGTGATCCGACACGCACTTGGCCGGTTTTTTTTAAATTTCAATTTACGTTATGAGTGTAGATAAAATAATGTTTTTTACGACGACGATGGTGGACGTACGATCACTCAAACAACTGACAAACACTGAAGTAATTACCCAACAACGTTAGGATGAAAAAAAAACCCCACTAGCGCGTTCTTAACATGATTTTTTTTCCCCATAGGGTTCGCTGCACTATTATAAGCGGGCTCGACGGTGAAGGTACTGTTAGGACGCAGCTTGTAGACAGCGGTCTCATTTTGAGAGCACCTTTGTCGTCGCTCGTGCCACTACAAACTTTTTCACCAGCTCTTAATGCATTCCCATATCAGGTTAGTACACTACGTACCTAATGTAGATCAGATTGTTACGGTTCGCAATAAACACTACCGAAACAGAGTTAACATACGTAACCCGACACTATTCTCGTTAGAGTCGTCTATATAATTTTTGATTCGACACGGTCAAATCATGTAATTATTGGTGAGGATCAAAAGTCTATGCAAAACTGGCTTTTGACTGTCTTCTTTTCACACATATGGGAGCCTTCTAAACTGGCAATACTGTTGCTGCAATTTGTGGCTGCAACTTTTTTAAGTACAGCCAAGTACTTTGTCAGTTTTTAAATTCTATCTTTTGTCAAGTTAGTACACACGGCTACATATCAAGCTATACATTTCCAGTATAAGCTGATCTCGCATGGTCTAGGACTTCCGTACAATGACAGTCAGCTTATACTGGAAATGTATAGTTCGATATGAAGCCGTGTGTACCTACACATAACCTTCCTTCCTCTTGGTCAAACTTATTTTAGCCATACTAGTTTATCGAGGGTATAAAATGTAAGTTCGAGTTTCATTTCCTATAAATGTATGGGAAAAGTTTTTTGAGATTTCTGACTTTTCTAGTACTCAAAACTCAATTGGTCTGATAGAGGTTTTTGATCCTTATAAGAAACAGGATCGATTGGCATCAAAGAAAGTTTTTGTGAAAACTGCCCATTTTCTTTCTGACTGTACATTTTTTTCAAAATCTGTGAATGCGGATCAGAAAAAGTTACGGACAGTCTCCTAAGACCATTTTCCTGTAGCTACAACTGTTAAGGTAGCTGCCCTTGCAGCTCCATCTCAAAAATCCACCCTGTTTAACCACCCACATTTCCACAGTTAGGTTTAAGTCTTACCTAATTAATTAATATCGTTGAAATATATATGTATCATTTTAACAACAAAGAATCTCTCTAAACTTCTAGTGACGTTAAAAGTAATGTCTGCTCCTAAAGTCTTAGATGAAAGTGCAAACAAACTTGGTTCAATACTTACGCAATTCCACTAAAAGGAATGAGTAACACATTCATCTGTTTTAGGAAGTTTCCAGTTTATGTCTCAAAACCTTTCCCAACAATTATTGTTGGAATAACATTATTAAATTGAAAAATCATCGATAAATATTATGGAATTAACCTCAATCGTTAATTAAACTGCATTGGAATTGAATGAAGAGCTGCATTGCAGATGAATGAGCAATACTATTTAGGTATAACAACCTTTGGGATCTACCTACGATGCCGCTGATAGACGCACAAATGCACACTTTTTATTAAACTTATGTAGATTCAGTATCATTATCGGAGTATCTATTTAAAAAAGATATCATCAAAAACGTAATAATATGTACAAAAATGCAAGACTCGCAGTTCTTCAACCGCAAAAAGTTGTGAGATCTCATGTTAACTAAGTCGGTTAATTTATTCAGTAGCTACCTATATATGGGAGCATCTATACATCTTCATCTAACTATACAATATTATGCAGAGTGATCTCACAACTTTTACCGGTAGAAGGGAAGAGCGAACGGGCGTTGCGAGACTTGCATTTTTGTACATGTTATGTTTTTGATGGGATTAATTATTTAAATAATCAAATCAAAGCACTCAATTTGGAAGTAGCACTACAGATTGGCATCCACAGGTATGCTTCATCAGATATTTTTGAAACAGACCATAGGGCCTAAAGTATGAAAGATTGTAGCTACACATCGGCGCACCCCTTATGAATGTATGTCGTGTGGTGCAGGCGCTGTCGGTGCGGCTGGGCCCGGCCGAGCGCGCGGCGGGCGGCATGGCGGCGCGCCTGCGCGAGCTGCTGCTGGGCGCGCGCGTGCTGTGCCGCGCGCTGCCCGCCGCGCACGCCCCGCACGCCCTGCCCGCCGCGCCCAGCGTGGAGCTGTTCGTGCGCACCGGCCCGCAGAACATCCTCGCCTCCGTCAACAACGCCATCCTCATGGAGTACGATTACCTGCAGCAGTGCGTGTCGCATCGTTCCGATCTCTACGAGTATTCGCGATTCGTTCGATCGAGATCGTTGCCGACGTACGCTTCCCGTCTGCGAGCGCGAGCGTACTCTGCATACCGCTCGAACAATATTTAAATTCTACAAGCTCTATTTATGGAACTTACTTCTGAATAA
Source organism: Eupsilia transversa (assembly GCA_914767815.1). NCBI lineage: Eukaryota > Metazoa > Arthropoda > Insecta > Lepidoptera > Noctuidae > Eupsilia > Eupsilia transversa. Next base: position 9,114,307 of record OU611874.1, read on the forward strand.
TTTCCCCATGTATTTCTTTTAATTTGGGGTGCGCACTGATTCGCCTCGGCGGCCGCTGCTAGAGACGATACTAACAACACTTTAACAAAAGCAAATCAAGCCTATCAATCACAGAACACGGAGGCGCTTCGGCGGCTGCTGCTAGAGTCGGTATTGTCAACACTTTCCATACAAACCAAACGTGTTAATCGATGTCACCGTTTACTCATAAATGCCAGAATGAAACTGTCAGAATATTATATACGTAAATACGACTCCAGTCATTGCCGATACAGCAATTCCGTGCTCTGCGGTGTCAGTGAACGTCACTTCATATAAACTGACAGACAGTGACAATTCTGACAATACCTGTTCGTTTAAAGTTAACTGCGCGGGCACGAATATTATTAGTATTAGCGTCTCTAGTCGCTGCTGGCGCGACAATAGGGAAAATGCATGTAATTTTTTTAAAATTAATCAATGAAACGACTTTTTACGGCATTGTCGAAGACGACGCATTTCGAGTATGCGTTCTGTTCCACCAAAAAAACGCAACATAAAATAAGGGATGATAAAATAAGTAATACATTAAAAAAGGGTAATGTGTTTCTTGACTCTTATACATTATATATTTAAACAGTGAAAAAGTGTTGAGTTCGTGGCATATTCCCTATTCCGTGCTATGTGCGGTGTGCCTCGATTTCGCCCCGATGCGTATTCGTGGTATCAGGTAAGTCTCGGACTTGATTAGTTTTTACTTTTGTTTTTAGTGGCAGACTAAAGGAAGACGAAAAGGACGCCACGGACCATGTGGAGGCGCTGCACAAGAAGAAGGAACGCATCTTCCGCAGTCTGTCGACGAGCGGCGACGAGCGCGGCGCGGCCGGCGCGCTGCCGCCCGCGCCGCTGCCGGCGCCGGGCCGCTGCTTCGACGTGTACGTGGCCATGGCCGCCAACCCCTGGAACTTTGTGGTGCGCAGCTTGTTCTATACTATAATGCACTCCATGAACACGAGCATAAAAACTGCTCAATAAATTATGACGGAACAGCTCAATTTAAGGTAGCCCGATGACATCCGTGAAGTAACTTTACAATATGCTTAATCGAAGATGCTTAAACCACATAAGGCCAGCGTTGATTTTGTGTTAAATTCCCGTCGGCGCCAAACTTGCTTAACGGTTAGGTTAGGTTAAGTCTGCGTTCATGCAAAGTAGTCATTTGTTTTAATAAGTGACTGCATTGCTTGGTCAAAATCTATCGTAATCAAAACGTTGTTATGAACTTTTTAGTTGCAGTTGGATATTTTATTTTTAGGGTTCCGTACGTCCGAATGAAAAAACGGAACTTAAGATCACTCGTGTTTGTCTGGCTGTCTATCTGTTTGTACGTCTGTCACAGCTAATTTGCTCCGAATCTACTGGCCCAATTTAGTTGAAATTTGGTACACATAATAATTTCTGTAACCCAAACAGGGACGTGTAACGTAAAAATTTGGGGGTCACTTTTCTGGGGAAAATAGGAAAATTTCAAAAAAAGTTTTGGAAACTATAGTGTGAAATTATATCAAATGAAAGGGCTTATTATGAGGATCTCAAATTTTGTTCTGTATAATTTTAAAATAAATGCTTTTAAAGATATTTAAGAATGTATATCCTTACCTCCGAAACTATGTATATATATCTGCAGACTCATCCTTGACAACGCAAAGACTTGTGCGATCGGGTGTGCGGTATTTGTTTTTACACCCGCTAGGCTCATGGGACTGTTACCAACGAAATTGACGGCCTATACGTCACGTTTTTATTTACAGGTACAACCAAATAGTACGAGACACACTCTCCAAACTATGATGGCAACGTTACAAACAGAATGTCCGAAATTGTCCGAGTTGGATGCACCCGCCAATCCAGCTAGTGGAGAACTATACACAGTGTACTACGAAAAAGATTCATCGTGGTACAGGTACGTACTTACCATACATGAGTCAAATTAATTAATAATTGCTGGAATACCGTACAGTTAAAACAGAAAAGGTATACCCTTCGGTAATCTTTGTGTTTCCGAATAAGTACGAACATCGCGCCACGCGCATAGGTTTCAGTTTTGTACTGCCGCGTATTAATGCGCAATATTTTATGAAGCTTTCTCTCTCTTGGGTAAGGGAGCAACTTAGTTGCCCAGCAACTTTTTTTGTCTCTGACGCTGTCTCCGCCCCGAGATTTCGACGATGCGCACACTGGAGCGATAGCAACGCAACTTTTTCGTAAAATTTTGCCGCATTCATCAACATGAATTTCGAAGAGACGGTTGTGGTCTGTGCGCTTGTTCTGAGAAACCGAAGACGAAAGCGAAAAAGGCAATATTGGGTGCATCCATTATGGAGTGACAGACTTACATTAGGAAAATTTCATACAATGTTTAGAAAATTGAGAGAATTTCCAAAAAAAATTTTTGGCTGTTTTAGAATGAGTATCGAAAGTTTTGATGAATTGTGCATAATTTTACAATCTGGCATCGCTCATGAACAGTAGCGTACGTGAATAAGTACGGTTCGGTGAAGAGACGTGCTCTTTCCACGGCGGGCGGCGGTTGAGCGGCAACTGGGCTGTTCGGCAACTGTTTTGTCGCCGTGCGAGCACTTGCATTGCAACCAATAGACGGGAGACAGTTGCGTCGCCGGCCTGTCTCCAAACCCGAGGACAAAAAAGTCTCCCGACTGTCGCGTCGCTACATGTAGCGACGCGACAGTCGGGAGACTTTCATACTAACCCGTAGACTTGATGTGAGGGACAAATTAGTTGCGGAGTCAAAAGTTGCCCGTGCGAGCTTGCTCATAACTACTCTGGTAGCACCTCGTCATAGTCAAAAGATTTGACAAGTCTTTTGGAGTTCATAAGAGTTGTTATTCTCAAATTTTGTAACCATGATAATATGAAATAGGTAAGTACTTCCATGGTTGTTAGCTAAAAACATGGAAGTGCGCGCGTTCGTAGTTCCGAAAATAGGCGATGATTGCTGAAGCGTATACTTTTTCTGGAAGATCTGTATTATATTTTGCATTGTTGAAAAAAAATCTGTTTTTTTCCCGTAGAGTGACAGTTGCTGGGACTGTTTCATCAGAGATGGTTTCTGTTTATTTTTGCGACTATGGAGATTTGGCCTTATTCGCCACTAAAGCGTTGCGGCCTATTCCTCTGGCTGCTCCTTTAGCACGCTCGCTACCACCTCAAGCTATAAAAGCTCGATTATATGGTAAGGACTAAGGACTAAAGAATTTTACTTGCTTGTGCGTATTCAAAATCAAAATCATTTATTTGCATAAATAAGGTACAGATGGTTGGTAAAAACTACAAAATTGCCGTCTTATTCTGCATTGGCGTGCAAATATAAAATAAAAGTTTAGTAAATATTTTGTTTCAGTTAATTATTGATCATAATCATGCAGTTATTAAACAGATAATCCCCATAAATTGTATGATTGAATTAAATAAATGTCAATATAATAATGAAACAAAACAACAAACAAAAAACGAATAAAGATAATTATCATAAATGTCAATAATAATCATGTCATTAATGGTAGAGATTCGCCGCACAATAGTAATAAAAATAATAATTTAAAATAACGGTACAATTTACAAAACTTACAATTTATAATCTAAAAACTCATGCACACTTTAAAAACATTTTTCAATTAAAAACCTCTTCAAATTATTTTTAAATCTAGAGAATGGTAGCGTTTTTATGGATTTTGGTATTTTATTATATAATTGTATGCACTTATTGTAGCTGTTGTTACCTGTAAATGTCAGATTAGCTCTAGGTTGAAATAACTTATTAGTATACATAGATCGTGGGGCGTAGTAGTTTGTCGCTGGCTGAAAAAGTCTCATATGTTTGAAAACAAATATACAGGATTCTAATATATAAATACATGGTAGAGTTAGTATTTTATATTTCCTAAAGAATGGACGACATGACTCTATTTGCTTCAACCCAAATATAGCTCTTAGACAGTTTTTTTGCATTACGAATGCTTGATCAATCTCCACACAACGACCCCACAGGATAATACCATACCTTAGAGTGGAGGTTATAAAGGCATGGAAAGCCGTTATTGCAGCATTTCTCGATACCTCGCAGCTAATGCGCCTCAAAGGGTATATAAAATGATTTATTTTCGCGCAAATGTCATTTATATGATTTTTCCATGAGCAAAATTTTTCTAAATTAATTCCTAGAAACTTAACTGAATAACTTATTAGTTATTCATAGGTTAAACCACGCTGCCATGCTCTCATGCAGTGTACCACTCGAATATCTATCGGTCCTTATTTCCTCTAGTAGAATATTTTTCCTGCGAGTTGTTGCAATAGTGAATCGCAAAGCTGAGGCAGCGGTACCTCCACCTTATGACCAGGTAAATAAACAAAGCAAACTGTTGGGGATCATTTTTCGACTATAGAATCTTACTGGAATACTTCCTAAATCTGAGCACGATTGCTCTCGCGAATCTCCACTTAAGCCGGCCAATTAAGGCAGAAAGACATGGGAGCTCTGTTCAAGTCAATAAAGATAAGCCTGAGATGAGGAACAAGACTTCTCCTTGGAGATCAGGTCCGTGGGATTACTACTGCCCAACAGCTTATTATTACCCTAACACCTTGTATTTTTCAACGAGGGCGTGCGGCGCCGATGAGCAAATTATGTCTCTTGTCTAATTCGATCTCGTCTCATAATATAATGTACCTATTTCAGTTATTAAATTATTGTTTTATATTTATTTCAGATGTTTGGCCTTTGCACCAGGACTGGACAGTAGAAGACTGCATTAGGTTTCAAGAATTGTGTGTAGAGCAGCAATTTGTTGGCATTTGTAAAGATGTTGGGAAGGATCCATTAAATCCAAATGAGCCTTTACTAACGCTGGACCTCATTGATACAACTACAGATGAAGATATATATTTAAACAAACAATTAGTTGCTGAAGGTAGAGCTCGTCTCTCATCTGCTTCTTAATTTAAATTAATTTATACAACAATGTTAAGTTTTCTAAAATACAAGGTGTAACAGACTACTCTTTAAGATACTATTCACTGTTAATTTCGTTATTATGAGAGAGGATAGCAGACTGAGTTACGAAATCAACAAAACAGTCCCTACATAACAAATATAAGAGAGATACCTTCTGAAATAAATATAAGTATAGCTAATCTTATTTTAAAATTGCGCACCCATTCACCGCTTGTTTCATACCTACATATTTAAAATGTAAAGAAAATATAGTGGACGTGTGCACAATTTTAAATTCGGCGATCTATAGCTAGTACCTATGTATTGATTATTAATATGTACAGTGGTAGAACGAAAAGGTTAGGCAATTTTAAAATACATTCCTTTTGCGTAGAGCGAGGCATGTCACTTTTTCGAACTGTCATTTACATGCAAAATTTTGGCAGTATATAGTCAGAAGAATAAGGGTCGCTTGTACCACAAATCACTGAATACGTTTAGCGCAAAAAATATTTAATCACCATTGATTGACAGAAACAGCAATGTTTTAAGTGCGTTTAGCGGTTAACGTATTTTGCGATTTGGGGTGCAAGAGGCCCTAAGACACGTGCATCGCTCAAGTAAAAATTGACCTAAATGTGCTTAAACTTTTCATTCTGCACCTATTCCATTATTGAGTCACTTAAGATAATGATTGCGTTATAACTATAAGTTTACTCTTTACTAGGTATAATTTACTTGACAACCGGGGCATACGTTGCTGCTTCAAAATTTACTAGAAACGTATTAGACATTCTAAAGAAAGCACTAAAACCCACTCTAAGTTACTTGTGTTGGATAATTCAGATTATCTCGAAGAAACTTATTCAGAAGCTTAACTGTCACTAACGAGACACAATAGAATTGTTATCGACTTCTAAAGGCAACTCGACAGTTGAGCGGTCCCTGTACGGCTGATTTTTACAGTAGACAGCACGACAAAACCAGTATAAGCTGGTCTCTTATTCTATTGATACTACGTACTACGCTAGGCCAGCTCATGGTCAAGGTGTTACCACTGGCGTGTGGCCTATTATACATAGACAAGGAGAGAAAAAAAACGAAGTTCTCTCATACTACGATCAATATTTTTAACAGTAGCGCTCTCTTAACGGTTGGTTGTGAATACCCTAACTTATAATAATAATAAACTACCGACAGAAATTTACTAATCCACGCTAATAATTTCGTGGCCTGAGCTGGCACTGAATTAGTATTACAAACCTATGTATAAAATAGTATGTCACACATTGAATCGTATAAAATTTTCTAATTCGGGTTAATAGCCATGATAACTCTAGAATATGGAAAATAATATAATGACTGTATTCGAATTCTTTTCTGTCACATTTGCATTAGAATCCGGCTAGGAACTCTCCTCAGTTTGAGTCCAGTATAATTTATGTATAGATATGTCGTAAGACGAAATAAAGCCCGTTGTACACGATGTACAGTATATGCTACAAGTACTAACCTTTAGAACATGCACCAGCGCCCAAACGTAGGTGATCACGCGCACTTTTACCAAGCAAAAAGTGTATAAATGAATGATGAAATTTCATGCATAGTAACAGTAGGTACTCGCACCAGATGATGCACATCGGCTGCAATGGGTGCAACTTTAGTTATTAAGCGACTTAGTTATAAAATGACCTTTTCAAAATAATCTCAAATAAAAAAAAGATGTAATGTTAGTGAAAACGTAAACAGAACTGATTTATCTAATTTCGTAACAGCCGCGGTTTAATTCAAGTCATGGGTACACGGGTAAGAAGTATCCTAAATAACTATCTTGTGTGCCAAAGGAGAATCTGAAAAAAATATGGAAGCTGGTCCTAAAACCAATAACAACCACAAATGACATTAGATAGGTATTTTAATATAATACAAAAACTGCTGTCGACTCCTTTCAAATCGCTGTGTGAAAACGTGATAGCGATGTTTCGTAGGGCTGGCCTAGACGGGTAGATAACGGAATCCTTGAATAGTTAATCACTTCTAGTGGTCTTAGTTTGAATATTTGCAAATGTATGCATTCCTAAGATATTATACAGTATGTTGATTAACGAAACGCCGTTCGTTAATAAACACACTGTCTATTATGAAATCGTCAAGCTGGTCTGATGATGGACCTGGGGATGCTAGATAACCAAACCATTGAACGGCTACTAGTAAACCCATCTTGTGCAGGGTCACATAAATGGCGTTTGAGCATTAATGGTGTTTAAACTCAAATGGTTACCAGCATTTGTAAACACCATTTACTACGCAACGCTCCGTCATCCCACATTATTTCAAAATTGAAATAATAGTAATTTTTAATTTTCCAGTGTTTTTTTTTTAATTATTTTGTTGGACCTGGGAAGGGGTCATTGTACAATCATTATTTAGGCTCTTACTATTAAACCAAACTGGAAAATCAAAAGCTCATTCTCTGCCTATTATTTAAAGTTTGACATAACTTGGGATGACGTAGCGTTGCGTAGTTTTTTCACTAACTACATAACGCGTGTTTCAATGAAAGTTCCAACTTTTCTTGAAACCTTGTCTCACACCAGAATAACCGCGAAATTTCGTGGGTTTATATAATTTTTTTTTTTAATTAATTCTTATCCTCTATGGCACCTCTTTAGTTCATGACATGATGAGCTATCCGAATATGTAAAAATGTTTGGCCTAGCCTAGGTCATAAGGGGGAGGCGTGAAAATTGATTCGCTCTTACAATGTATAATAGATTTTTGGTGGAATTACACACATAAAAGACCTCGTTCTAATTTTGTAGTTATATAATTTATTTTAACGATTTTTTCACTGTCACATTTAATTTGCAGTGGTGTACTAACGAAGATCATTTTAAATGTGTCTTATAACACAAGTTGAATTCTGTATTGTAATCAAATAAATGATTATTATTATAAAGCTTTAAACAAAAACGAGCTAAGTAGCTGGTCTCAAAAGTAGAAAAAAAAACTGGATCCACTTTCGCTAATGTAGCGACCCACATAGTACCTATCTCAACGTCATAATCTTCAATATATCCTCGCGATATATCTTCCAGATGATTCACAGTACACTGTGCACGGTTAGCGATAAATCTTGGGGCGAGGCAGAATCAAAAGCTCTTGTGTTGAGACACAAGATCTTTTGATGTTGATTATTATGAATTTGTAGCGACTGGACAAGTTAAGAGACCGTTTGTCGTTTTGATCTTTCGTGACTCGCGTATAAGTTTCCATAATTATTAAAATTTTGTGACGTCTTAGCACACTTAAGTTGCTAATTATTAGCTGAATAAATGTAACTGAAGTATTATATTAAAAGCAGTCCATAATAGTTAAGGGTATTCACATCATTCTACGCGAGACATCAGGCCACTCAAGCAGAAGCTTGGTTTCTCCATAAGAAGTAAATTGTTGATTAAAACTAAGAATATTTTGTTATACCTTGAAACATACTCATTTGTTATGTACCTAGGTATTTTGTTAGCAAGAGATGATTTTATCGACATCATATTGTAATTAGTGCATATAAAAATACTCTTAAAAAAAACAAAAAGACAGCGATATTCTTTCTACTGTTACAGTATAGTTAAGTGAGAATGTTCCGAACAGCTTATCTTTGATGATTCAGTTAAGCCATTGTACGTAGGTAACTCATGCAGTATGCACGATTCGTATACTTAAGTGTAAGTTCGATAGCAGCAGACAACCTGACAATTTTGAATATAATGTAGACAGTCGATATTATTATCCAATGTACCACAATATTTCTTGTGTGATATCTTTTTTATCTCTGTGAAGGAGTTTTAAATACCTAATTATTCTTTAAAAACTGTATCAATATAATAATTGTTGTATCTTATCTACCTATGAAGTAGTTTTAATATTACTTCAAACAACTGCTATTTCTTGGGATATAATCAATAGTATGAATAGGTACTGTAGTATCTGTATTAATTACGTTATAATCGATTCCAGCTTAACAACATTCAACCATTGAGCCAATATGCATGCAAAATAAACATGTAATCTCAGTTTGTGTTTATTATTTCTTATCCCAACCCTTGATAGAATAATAATCGGTCTGCGAACATCTGGCGCAGCGCAGAGCATGGGTGTGCACGCGGTGTCGCGTTACCTTCGCCTCTAGTCGCTTCAATGCTCTCGAGTTGGTACTCGAGACGAGAGCATTGAAGCGTAGAGTCAGTAACAAAAATCGATTAACACACTTTTAAATATCCTCTAAAATGACAAAATGATTCGAGTTTTCATGCTAAAATTTAATACTCCTTACATCAGATCGGATTTCTGTGATTGTTTTTCTCAAGATTTAAAAAACTGAAGTGTTAATCAACTTTTGTTGCTGACCGTACCAGTGTATACGAATTATCTGTGTTACGAGCACTCCTTCAGTTATTACGCGCAGCGTGGATTGCGGCCGAACTGAGCTCAAAAATCGAACAACTACACGAACACTCCATTTCTCGGTTAAACTGTCCTAGCACTCTGTACACACGGTCCCACAATGGCGTCCGACGATTCAGAAGTAAATTCACTTGCGGCATGTAAAAAGAAAAAAACCGGTCAAGTGCGTGTCAGACCACGCACAAGAAGGAGTCCGTAGTTGGGATGAATCTATGCCATTTTTTTTTTTTTGTTCCGGGGTGGAAAATCCTCATGGATGTCCCCCGCTCTCATGGATGTCCCTCCGTCTGTCAGACTCTTACTGACTAAAAACCACCCCGGTGTCCCATCTCACACCGACGCCGGGGGTCGCGGGAACGTAAAAATCTTCCGCAACCCCCGATTGGTACCGGCCCGCGAATGCGGGCCTCTTCCTCGGGTCAGGGGGGAGTGAGGTGTTAAACTCCCCCCGCGCCGTCTAAGAGGGGCGCGCGTGGAACACTACGCGCCGCCACCTCGGGTCCTGATGTGTGGGGGGCGACAGACGTCCCCGAGTCCGTCGCCGCTGGACCCATTTAGGGGGGCTGGAAGAGGGCGTTGTCCGCCCTCCTCCGACGCCCGGTGCGCCTGCTGCGGGCCGAGTGAGTGGATGAAATCTCCGTCTCCCTTTCCGCAGCCTCCTTCTGCGAGACGACTGTCTCGCAGTAGGAAACCACCGCGTCCCAGGACTCCTCGCTGCCGACCATCGCATTCACTACGGCCGGCAATGAATCTATCCCAAGAACAACCTTACCGTTGTAGTTGAAAAACATATCTCCGCCTATACATTTCAACTGCAAATATTAGTGTGTACGCACAATAATGGGAGATTTATCATGTTATTTTAAGACCATAGACTCCATATACCTACAGGTATTAAGTAAGTTTAAACTATATGAGATAGTATTGAATCAAGATAAACTAGAATTCGTCGATAAAACCGTTTTCCTGGGGATCACGCTCGACTCAAGGCTACAATGGGGTCCTCATTTAACATCTCTTGCAGGACGGCTAAGTTCAGCAGCATAATTATGCTGTCAGAAAAATCCATCAATTTACTGTTGTAGATACCGCGAGACTGGTCTATTTTAGTTACTTTCATAGTATCATGTCTTACGGTATTTTACTGTGGGGACGAGCTGCAGACATCAGGTCTATTCTGCAGAAAAGAGCGATCAGAGCCATATATCATCTCCGAAGGCGCGATTCTCTAACTAAGGGAACTGTTTAAAGATATTAACATTATGACGGTTCCTTGTCAATATCTATGAAAACATCATGTATGTAAGAAAAAAATTACATCTTTTTAGTAAAAGAGGTGATAGACATCATTAAAGTACAAGAAATAGGGACCTATTAGTTCAACCAGGTTTCAGACTGGCTAAAGTAGACTCATCTTTCATGGGGTACCTACTGTTTAAAATCTATACTTATAATAAATCTGTAGAAGTAAAAATTCTGTACATTGAAAATATCAAAAAAATAAATGGCAGGGGGTTACTAGACCGACACCGAACCCAAAAATTTGATTAAAAATTTTTTTGTCTGTCTGTCTGTTTGTTCAAGCATCACGCAAAAACTACCGGTTCGATTACGATGAAACTTGGTATAATTATTCTTTATTATCCTGGGCACCACACTGGGTACTTTTTATCCCGGAAAAGTATCCTATTCTACTATCTATATCTATACCTATTAATAAAAAGACAAGTCCTGACTGACTGACTCATCAACGCCCAGCCCAAACCCTTGGACCTAGAAAACTGAAATTTTGCACTGAGGTTCCCTTTTTAATGTAGGCAAGGAATAAGGAAGCATTTTTCGAAATTCAACACCTAAGGGGGTCAAATAGGGGATGAAAGTTTGTATGAAAAATCTTATTCCTTGAGGTAATAAACATGAAACTCCGCACGAATAATTATCAAAATAAATGAAAAAGTTTGTAATTTGTTGTTTTTCTAAATTACCCCCTAGAGGGGGGTTGGGGGGTGGCAAAGTTTGTATGGAAGAAATTTAACGCGCTGTCCGATTAACTCGAAACTCAATATTTATACTTAAACCCAAAAATTAAGGATAACGTGTGTCAGGATTTTTCGAAATTCAACCCCAAAGGAGGTAAAATAAGGGATGAAAGTTTGTATGAAAAATCTTATTCCTTGAGGTAATAAACATGAAACTTCGCACGAATAGTTATCTAAATAAATTATAAAGTTTGTAGTTTTTCTAAATTACCCCCTAAAGGGGGGTTGGGCGGTGTCAGTGTTTATATGGTAAAATTTTAACGCGCTGTCCGATTTAACTCGAAACTCAATATTTATACTTAATATCCATGGGGATGTATGGGGTAATTTCCGACACTCACGCGGGCGAAGCCGCGGGCAGCAGCTAGTGTTATAATAAAATTCCTCCCCACATACTGCAACTGAATGAGACGAAATTCAAAACATGTGTATAAAACGCACACTATGCAGGCAGGCATATTATAAGTTAGGGGGGGGGGGGGGGGTTACATCACTGATAAAAATGCTTGGGCCAATGCTGGTCCTGCTCCACAACCACAACTAATTGATTAACATTCGAAAAGTCTGTTGGAGCTGCTGAAGATTGTAAGAACATCTTTGCATATTGTATAAACTCAATTTCTTTTGCATTATATAATTGCATAGCACATATGTAGTATGTCTTTCATTGACTTGAACACACTTTGCTTCTCCATCATAATTCATCAAAGTTGTGTACTTAGCAAATTTCAACATACCTAATCGATCCATTAGATTCGAAGCAAACTGGCTGTGACAGACGGACCGACAGACACACGAACACGAGTGATTTTTTAAGTGTTCCGTTTTTCATTCGGACATACGGAACCCTACAAGAAGCGGTGGAAACGCGAATCAAAAAATGGGCCAAACCCTGGCTGCTGAAGAGATAGGAACTAGGACATACAAATTTATTTCGAGAATAATTTCTCTAGGTAGGTAAACTGCCTGGACCCGGCAGATTAGAGAAATTATTTACGTAGGGATGAATACGCATACTACAATCTCTTAGAATTAATGGAACCTTTAGAACATGCCACAAACAGGCACATTCTTTATATTACTCCATACCATAACCTCCAAAACGAATTACTCCACAGACGAGGACGCGCGCGCGTACCTACGCATCTCGCACACTCAACTCAATGAGACAATGAGTTCGATTGTGGAACGTCGGATTATTGAATGTTTGTAAATCAGACATTTTTTACCACTCCACCCAATCCACATGAGATTTCGCACACTTGAAAGGATTTTAGAGGTTTTTGGAGTATTGCCGTGGATGTTATGGAGTTGAGTGCCCGTGTGTGGTAGGCTTTAAAGTGCTGTCACTCGTAGTAGGTACGCGGCTCGTCAGGGCATGAAGCATGTGCAGCGGGCAGTGGGTTTGCCACCATGAGCTTTAGAAGTACAGTAAAACAACTTGATTGATAGTTAGCACACTCAATATATCTAATAATTTATTGTGGTTTTAACTAATTGGTGATTTACCTAATGAAACGAATATTGCTAAAATGCTAAATCCCCAGTTAGGCATTCAGTCATTTGGCAGCCAAAAAATCAAACAATAATATTTACTTAGGATATAATTTATTTTCGAAGATCCTCGCTTGAAATACCATATTTCTTTTTCAATGCATCTATCTCTTCCTGTTTCTTCTCAATATCCATACCTTTGAAGGCTTTGTTTGACCTGTAGTACAATACTACTAGGTACCTATTGCAAACATTAAAGCCTGACAGGTGATCACATGCATTTTTGGCATCAAATATATCTTCATAAACTATAAAAGCAGTGCCTCTTGTCTCCGGAGTATTTCCCCTAGAACAAAATAAAAAAATGGTGAGATTATTACGAGTAAAGTTTTCAAAAGAAAAAAAATATAAAATTAAAGTTCGCAAATTTTGGAAATAAATGCCTTTAATATATTTTTTTGGCTGTGGCTTGGCTTGCGTGAAGGATGGTTCGATCAACTCAGAAAACTTCATGGGTGTGTGCACAACTACCAGGTCCGGATTTAGGGGAGGGCAACCGGGGCTACTGCCCCGGGGCCTCCACAAAAGAGGGGCCCCCACAATAGAGATTTCGAAAAAAAAAAGGTAAATTCCGACTAGTAAACAACTTTTCCTTTCATTTTTTTCCCGTTTTACCTTTACCTACAGTAGGTACCGTTACTTCGTACAAACATGTAAAATTTAATTTAGGATAACTCATGTTTTCGTTTATATTTATATAAAAAAAAGAATCTACTTGGTTTCACAATAAATTATTTATTGAAAAACTCGAATGAAAAATATTGTTCATTTTATTTGGAAAATAATTTGGGGCCAGGGGGCCTCCACTCCTTTGTTTAACCCGAGGCCTCCAGACCTCTAAATCCGGCCCTGACAACTACATACCTACTTAGCATTCGCCACATCAGCTGAATCACCAGGTCCTAACATGTTTTAGCCACACAATAGTTACTTATTCAAATAATATAGCTGGAGTACTTACACACGTATCTGTCGGATTGCACCATATTTTCCAAAAATATCATACATTTCTTCAGCAGATATTTTGTATGGCAAATTTCTCACATACAGTATTCTGTTTACTTCAGGTGGTAATCGAACCTAGAACAGTAAACAATAAAATTATGCAGTATGACTTATGGATATGGGAATTTTAAGAAGTTGTGGCCTATATTTTGTAACATATCTGATTTAAGGCTGTATTTCATTTATAAAAATACAAAAAAAATACTATTTCAGTGACTGAACTTGTCTGCCTAACCTTTTAGGGAATAAAACGAAGTAAGAACTACGAAGTAATATTAATAATATATATTGTTTATTTTATTATTTTAGTAATATTTTAATTACTTAAACAAAGTTAAATTTATTATTAAGTTTCAATTTGGTCTTAATACACGGCGTTTATAGCGGATTGCACAGTTGGAGGGGTAAGACTCTTATTATATAAATTAAGTTTTTTGTACAGCACCACTGCTGCACAGTGTATGTAGGTTTATATAAGTAACTAACACATATTTTGTGAACACTTACAGGAGTACGATGTACCTTCATAATGTCTGTACAAAAGTTTATGTTCAAGCAATCTACTACCGTATTTACTTTCCTTTAACAAAATTATAGTGAAAGTTTATTTTCTATTATTTATATATAAATCACGATGATTTCCATGTTATTGCAATTAGTTAGTTGGTTGTTATTGTGTAAGTTCAAGCAGAATATTAACATTTTTGCAGGTACTTACATTGGCTCTTCTTTGGAGGGCTAAAGCCATATTTTACAGCGGCTCAATTTAACTCAATTTATAGAAGCCACATATAATATACTACCAGCATTTATCGATCTATTACTTTCATTAACGTTAATATTAAGTAGAATCACAATGTGCTGAGAAATAAAATGCTGTTTTTACTAAAGCGGACGCACAACAGAAAGGACAAACACTACACCAGTGACAGTGACAGCACCATAGATAGACAGTGTTGCCAACGGTTAACGACAACGTAGCTCTCCACCAGACTCAACTTCTAAAACCACCAGAAAACCACTAACAAAAATCGGCCCTAATCTAAAAATCGCAAAAATTTCCACTAAACAAATTTTTAGTAAAAAAAAAAAAGTCAGTCCTTATATTAGTAAAAAATCAACAAGTCAAGATCACAAACATAAAAATATTCAAACAACAGCTATATTAAAATTAAAAAAACTGATATTCTAAAATTCGTTTTCTTCAGATGAATTTTGTCAGCACCTTTCCCCACCCACCACCCAACTTTTAATGGAACTTCACAATCATCCATTTTTCCTTCCAATCTTACACTTTCTATTCTTCACTTCGTATTCTTAGTATAGCAGTTAAAATAATCGCAAAAGTCGCTAATTCTACAAATCTACATCCCCCTTGAGCAGCTTTGAAATGTAATACTAAATTCCAATATTTTTTAGTATCTTTGCTCCATTTCAGCAAATGAATTGCGACAAATTCATTCATTCATAAATGAAGTAAAAATAATATATTTCATAACGTTTCAGTGGCTTAGTGGTTGAGTGATAGCATTTTCAGTAATTGAAACAGAAGTCTACTAAACCACTAGAACAAACCACCAGCCACTAAACCCAATATTTCACCACTAAAAGGCCACGAAACCACCAGTTTTAGTGGAAAATCCACTAAGTTGGCAACACTGACCATAGACACAGTCATAGTCTCATAAGTCATAGATTATAATAAACTAATGCCACAGTCAACACTGAACGAACGACTGAACACCATTACAGACTACATAATTATTAAAACACAATACAACAATACCCTAAAGCCAAACAACACACACACAAACAAAGAAGAGAACAGTGACACGGTACTATTATTTAGTATAATAATAAATGGTAATATAGATTGTCTCAGAGACTGTTAGTAGGTACTACGTATATACAGGGTTACTTGTAATTCGACGTATATCCGTCAGGAGCTGATAAGGGGGCCAGAATGCAACAAATAGAACACCCCATATGTATGGCCGAAATTCAATAGTTTTCGAGATATTTGAATTTTACGGGTTTTTCGATATTTACCCAAAATTTGACATTTAATTCCAAATTAAAAAAGAACTACGTATTGAATGCGTACCATTAAAGAACGATATCGTAGCTGGCACTTCAATCTAGCTATGAACCTAATTAAAAGTACTTATTTCAACGAAATAATTAAAATTATGAGCGATTTAAGAATAATATCTTACCAATATTTTCATTTTACGCTTCAAAAATGTTGTCTCGTCAAAAAAATTACTATGACGTTAATCGTACAAATAACTAAAATAACTTGCCTATTCTGTAAGCTTTCCAAAAAGGTATAAAAGTTAAATTTAAGATACGTAATTCGTGGCATGGCATGTGTTTGAATCAGCGCGGGGACAGAAATCATCTGTGTTTTCAGTTTAGTATCCTCCCTAAAACTACCGATTTTACTGGCGAAATTCTTCGTGATGGGGCACGGTGTGCGGGCGGGGGAATAAAAGGCGTCTGCTGCGCTAGCGTCCCCTTCCTTAGTAACTTTCGACCATCCCGAGGGATTGGAACTACTAAAAGAGAACAGCTATTCAGTTCAGAACGTAATCCCAGTAGCGGCTTGGAAACCTACGATCTCTCGTCGTTCTTCGCTGAGTAGTTGAATTTTCAGTGGCCTGGCGTTCTGCTTCAACTATTTGATGTTCTCCAGCTGGAGAACATTGTTCTAAAATACAAATAAAATTCTACAGATCTGCCTTGCCAGGTCCAATCTTGATAAAAGCTACTTCACCTATGGAGAGATAAAGTATTGATTTTAAAGGTCCAGACATTTGAGTATTCATCAATCACAGTTATTATGTACCTTCCAATACAAGAAATAAGTACAATAGTACATAATAACTGTGATCGATGAATACTCACATTTCCCATTGGGTTCCCATGTGCCGATATAAGTTCTGCAACGGTTATAAAACAGCCCGCACACCCCGACCCATCACGAAGAAGTACTTTTAGGAGGATCCTAAACTAAAAATACAGATGATTTCTGTCCCCGCGCTGATTCAAACACATGCCATGCAACGAATTACGTATCAATAATATAACTTTTATAGCTTTTTGGAAAGCTTACAGAATAGGCAAGTTGTTTTAGTTATTTGTACGATTAACGTCATAGTATTTTTTTTGACGAGACAACATTTTTGAAGCGTTAAATGAAAATATTGGTAAGATATTATTCTTAAATCGCTCATAATTTTAATTATTTCGTTGAAATAAGTACTTTTAATTAGGTTCATAGCTAGATTGAAGTGCCAGCTACGATATCGTTCTTTAATGGTACGCATTCAATACGTAGTTCTTTTTTAATTTGGAATTAAATGTCAAATTTTGGGTAAATATCGAAAAACTCAGTTCAAATATCTCGAAAACTACTGAATTTCGGCCAATACATATGGGGTGTTCAATCTGTTGTATTCTGGCCCCCCTATCAGCTCCTGACGGATATACGTCGAATTACAAGTAACCCTGTATGTTCTGTGATTCAAGGACCTGTTTGCGAAATATTAAGCTCTAAAGTGTTAAATTTTGTTCTGGTTAGTTCTGGATAAGTGGACAAATTGGCAGCAGTAGTACATAACGAAATTAAAAGGAAAACTATCACAGCTAAGTAGGCTCTAAAAGTTAATGAGTAATAATCGACTTAAATCGACCAACTTAAAGCGGGTCCCCTGCGCCATGTTTTAATAACATGAAATATCAAACACGAAGCGATTTGCGGATGCCTGATTGGTTCGTGTTCGATGTTTAATGTTTTTAAAACATTATAACATGGCGCAGCGTACCCCGATTTTGCAGTTGAAAAAACATGTTATCCTAAACATTCCTAGTCAATATTGCGAAATTAATCAAAACAGGTAAATATTTGACAGCTATTTGCGACGTTGCCAACTCTGAACTGAACAAACGCTCTTATATAACCAATCAGGCATCCGCAAATCAAACACGAAGCGATTTGATTGGTCCGTGTTTGATGTTTTTAAAACATTAAAACATGGCGCAGCAGACCCGGCTTTAGGGTTGCTGGTTTTAGTCCGGAACCCTAAAGGCTCCCTTAGACAGGTGCGACGCGACACCATACTGATAGAACACCGGGAGCTAGCCTAGTGACTGACGGTAGTGACTTTGTGATCGTTAACTATAATTGCAGGTTGCGGCCGCATATCTTCAAGTTTGTGACTTGATCGGCCCCCTTTCCCTTCCGAAAGTCCACCACATCTATTATAGTCGCCTTAATTGCATTGTTTCTAGGCAGATGTTTAATAGAACATAAATAATAAAATACACCATAATCGGTTTAAAGTTTATTTTAATCTTACACATTAATAAGGTGAGGTACAAATCATCGGCACGATTCTTGAGCGCTGACCTTCACCTGCGCAAAAGTGAGTTATTGGGTCCCTTTACGTATTTTGTCATAAGTGTACGATGCGCAAAGCGATCGCCACTCTTCCACCGAGCGCTCAAGAACCGTGCCGGTATCTTGTACTAGTGATGATTTTCATCATCAACAGTAAATCGTCGCGACTTTTGTCTGTGCAATATTAAAGCACATACGAACAGGAGTAACAGGAGTACTATTGTGACCCCACACATCGCAAACACACCACCCCGAAGTCGATTTTCACCTAAAACAAGACGTACGGTAATTATTAATACAATTACGTCAACACATAATCACATCTGTAGGCTAATACTAATAGAAAGCACTCCAAATACTGACGTGTCACGTCCCTTTAGGCGCGATTGGTCCAATTCGCGATTGGTCCAATCAACATATTCGCAATTGGTCCAATTCGCGGTTGGTCCAATTCGCGGTTGGTCCAATTCGCGGTTGGTCTAATTCGCGGTTGGTCCAATTCGCAGTTAGTCCAATTCGCGGTTGGTCCAATATAAAGCATTTCCAAAATTAAATTAAATAACGTATTTTTGTGTACATATTTTAGTATATTTATTCATAATCATAATTACAAATACTTAAAACTTATATGTGTTTTACAAGCTCCTACCAATAATTAGGCTGTTTGTGTATGTGACAATGTTTTTAAACGCGCCACAATACAGGAGAAATTCCTAGTGTGGGGAAAGGTTTAAAAAAAAAACTAAACAAAAAAACAATAGTTTTGTTCTTTCGTAAAAAATCAACCAAACGAAATAAAAAATAAATGTACCTACTAAGTATAATCGTACTTTGACATTATGATTTTTATTTCATTAAATACATATTTATTTTACATTTTTAAATATTAGAATATAAAAATTATGATTATTATTATTTTATCAGATCTCTCATCAAATAAATTATATTAAAAATAATATGTTGACTATGACCTGACGTAATTCTACCCATCATTATGAACAACTTTTACTATAGAACCAATCCTGAAATAGCGAAAAAAAATCTGCTGTCCCCTACATTTATGTTCGCGTATCTCGTCAAAATGTAGGGAACAAGACGCTCGGGGACCGCTAGGAGAAAAAGGAATCAGCCAGGCAGGCAAGTAGGTAGGAGTGGAACAGTAACGAAGAGTAGGAGCAGTAGGCAGTAGTGGAGGAGCAGGGCTATGGCGTCTTACGCCGAGCAGGTAGGTTAACCGTGTCCGAGGAAAAAGTTTTTAATAGAGTTGTATAGATAGCGGAGGCGCACTGTGACGGCTCTCCCTAGCGGGAGGGCCGCGACAGCGTCGGAGGCCTCTCTTGAGTAGTGATCGGTCGCGGCGTCTTCCGCCACGCGGTCAGTTTCTCCGAGGTTAGAGATCCCCCAAAGAGGTAGGTGACAGGACCGGACAGCGAAACGGCGACACGGGTTCACACACTCAATGTTTATTTAAACGAGTTACTTTATATCACGTATATTATTATTCTAGACACTCAGAGCTTAAAAGACATGTGCCTCCCTTAATTCAATGGCATAGAAAAGAAAAATTGGAAAGGTGACAACTTATGATGAATATAAATGTCAGAATATAAAATACTCCAAGATTTTTTACAAAAGGAAAAATTAATAGTTTAAAATACAGTTTCGAATGCTAAAACAGTCAAAGATAATTAAAAGTATGCTTTTCAGAGGTCAGAGGTAACAGTGTTAAAATATATATCAAAAGTGAGTTATAAGAGTGTCATAGGATTTTAATAGGTAAAATGCATGCAGGAAAACAGTCTTAACTTTTTAAGAAATTTTGGTACCTATGCATTTGCATTTTCGGTTGCAAAAACAAACTGCATAGGAATATCACCGGAATTGAGGATAGGTTGTGGTATACTGCTTTACAGAACCACATCTTTTGGCTTATTTACGTATTAAAATCCTATGACACTCATCTCTGATGAATTGGACCAGCTGCGAATTGGACCAACTGCGAATTGGACCAATTGCGAATTGGACCAACTGCGAATTGGACCAACTGCGAATTGGACCAACTGCGAATTGGACCAACTGCGAATTAGATGAATTTTTGAACATTGGACCAATCGCGAATTGGACCAATCGCGCCTAAAGGGTCACGTCGTGAGTCGTGATACTCGTGATTCATCAGTAATGGAAGGTTTTACAGCAAGCATATTCAGCACGAAAACGATAGCTGAGTTAGAAGGGACGTGGTGAGTGAACGCCAAAATACATAAATATTCCAGAAGTTTCAGATAGGACCTCTGTGAGAAAAAAGGACGAAATTTTCAGAGATGTTGTTCTCATCGTACGGAGCCTCACTCAAAACGACGTACCTAGGTACCTACATAGGCAAATCTGACGAAGATAAATGTGGGCTTTCACTAAATCTGATGACTCTGAAAAAAAATGTTTGGACATTGTTTAAGGATACCTACTTATTCTACAGGATCTGAAGTTAAAGCACCCGCAGACAGGCGCGTCGCGACGGCGCTAAGCGACTTCGCGAAACCATGTCTATGAAAACGTCACGGTTGAACAATTACCGGTGTCGCGGTCCGCGTCGCGCCATTTTGCGAGAGCCTTAATTCTCCCTGATAGTATTCGTTGTCTTGATACTGAATATAAGTATAACTATCTGACGGATTGATGGAGTTTCTTGGCAAAGGACATCATTCATTTCGTACCCAAAAATAAAAGTGCCGGCCAGAAAAAAAAATTGCTGTTTTCTTATGGGAAATAACATCCAGAACATTTTTTTATACTACAATGAAAGTCTACAATTAACCCCCTGGCTGCTATTTCAGTTTGAAAGTACCAAAAAAATCATAATTTTGCCAACAATGTTTTGAACATTCGTAGATGCAAACAGCTATTGTTCAAAGTAGAAATGGACAATTTGCGTTAGGTCTACTAAGGTATGATATAATCATCATGCAGGTTTAGAGCATTTTGTACCCAAAAATTAAAGTGCCGGCCAGAAGAAAAAAACACGGTTTTCTTATGGGAAATAACATCCTCAACATTTTTTACTATTACAACGAGAGAATACAATTAACCCTTCCGCCGCTATTTAAGTTTAAAAATACAAAAAAACATACTTCGACTAAAATATTTTAGAGCATTACATTTTAATGTATCGTGACCAGTGTGCCTTGCCAGTAATGCCCTATGGCACTGAAACGTGGTCGCCCACAATGGGCCTCATTTGAAGACTCAATGTTACACAAAGGGAAACAGTGAGGTTCTGGAGTGGTGACCGCGTTCCGGAAGACGTAGCGTTGGAAAAGGCCTATTAAGGTGGTGGTGGATCGTTGACCTGGAGAAGGCCGGAGGAATCTGCTGGATGGGAGAAGTACAGAACCGGTTAAAGTAGCGATGCTTAGAGGAGGCCTATGCCCAGCAGTGGACGTTTTTCGGCTGAAATTATGTATTGTAACCATTTATTGTATTGTGTTTGTAAATAAATCTACGCGCCGCGCCGCGGCGCATCTCGCGCCTGTATGGGGCACTTTTAGGAAAGGTTAGGTTCGCTCAGGTTAGGTTAGGTTTTCTCGGAAATGTGTCACTTACAGGGGACGCGACGGCGGGGACCGGCGCGAAATGTCGTGCGGTGTTCTACAGGGCCCGTTCCTGGGCCCGCTCCTGTGGGACATCGGTTACGACTAGGTGTTGGGTTGCTGGCGAGCTTAGTATGATAGCTCCCTAGCACAAACAAAAATACGTCCTCCTCTGAAAAATGTGGAAACCCTTTGAATTAAGGAAGATTTCCTTCCATGGCTACAAAAGGCACTCTCTGCCTGTTAACGTTTTTCGTATGTACGTTATCGTGCAAAAGCTTGGAGGTATTCTTTCTAGAATGAATTATGGTAACAATCTCAGGAGCGAGTCTGTTGTCAACAGCGACACGATAAACGGCGTTTATTATGGCCGCTGCGATTTTATAATGATAAAACATGTGATGTAGTGAACGGTTAAAATATGTTTGTTAGAACAGCCTAAACCTTCACCGCCTCTACAACCCAGTTAAATATCGTGATCAATCAAGACTTATTTGCCTGGTCTGTTGTAAGCTGACTAGCGTTCCGGTAAGTAGGTGGAATGTGGACTTCATAGCCACACGATTCGATATCATTCATGCTATCGGTAAAGCCCATAGCTACTATGAAAACATCCCCACTGTTCAATAACCAATGCAATGTGGATTTTCTTCATTCATCAATGATTATGCATAATTTTCGCATCAGAGGTTGTAGCACGCAAAGGATTCACAACGAAAAAAAGACATACGTATAGGTAGCTAGGTTAGGTAGTTGTTACAAATCTTTTCTGTCTTTTCTTTTTTTTTTAACATAATTAATGACATGTATCTTAAGACTGTTGGAGGACGTCCGCACCCTCCAACAAGTTTGAAACCAGTGTCATTTGAAATGTCTGATAAGTTAGATACTTTTTCGAAGATCAATTGAACACTGTTGCGTTAGGTTAGCCTAACCTAACTAGCTGTTTTCTGTTAATCTTTTGTACAATTACCTAATCACAAGATTATGCAAATGCTTTTCATCATTGAGAAGTTCCATGTGACCTTCAAAATCTAAGATCAGTTTATCAGTGTTAGGTTAGATTATGTTAGGTTAGGTTTGGTTTAGATCCCCACCGAGGGTGTCTCCACGTTGTCGTCGTGGTGGGGCTTGCGTGTCTCAATGATCTTGGGGCTCTGCCGGTAGAGTTACTCATGCCGGAAAGGCCCAAGGGAGAGACCAGACTAAGAGAGATACCGGGATGGGGTCGCTCCTGATCGATCGACTATAGTCGATCGACAGATGACGTGACCTTGCCGCTGCGGTGCAGGCGCACCAAAGCGGCGCGTGTTTCTCTCGTTGAGGAGTAGTCTTCAACGAGAGAACTTTCGGCGGGTTCGCTGAGTCGGGTTGGCCGGACAGCGAACGGAGGCATGTTTAATGCCGCCGCCGGGGGCTTGGCTTAATTGCCTGGCCCAGAGGAAGGCTACCTCTAAGATAAAAAACCACCTAATCCTAAACTTTGAAGCGCGGTGAGAGGATGAATGGCTGGAGGGAGTCCAGTTGCGAGCGCTTCCCCTACAGAGCACCTGCCGCACTCTGTAGTATGTAGGCTTACCGGATATCTAGGCTCTGCCCGGTGGACATGTAGTACCTATATTTACTCGTGGGAATCAAATGGAAAAAACTAACAATAAAAACATAAAAGATGTGGAGAAGGCGGACGTAAGGAGGACGGGAGCAGTGGCTCCAGCAGAACCGTGTGTTGTTCTGGAGAGGGGGGGTGTGTTGTCGATATCCGACAACATATCGCATAGAACGGTGTCTGGCGTGTCGTCAAGCGACAGCGCTAGGGTTGAGGTGGGTGGCCAAGGGGGTCCGGGAACCCATGGTGCTGAGTTGTCGGGTCCTGACCCAGACACGATTGCATCACCGGGACCTCTCAAGCGACCCCACGACAGCGAGGAGATGTTGCCACCTCGGAAGGTACCTTCCAAGGCGGCGACAACAAGAGGTCGGAGGGCCGCCCGAGACGGTAGAGGCCGTTTCCTGAGATCGAGCACTCAACGTGGCTCACTTTCTGAGGAGAGCGAGTCGGACTGCCGGAGCGTGTCTCCAGCGTCACAAATGACCATGCACGCGAATGTGCATGAGAGGGGTGAAGCGCGTGTCAGTGCTGAGGTTCCTCTGGCGGGACAGAGCTCCTCCACCTCAGCGGAGCAACTAGAACAAAGAGCCCTTTTGGACATCGAGGTGGTCTTAGACACCACCCGGAAGTCCAAAAACCTGAAGGGCACATGCCAGCGGGCTATTAGAGAGGCAGCTGAGCGAGTCAAACTAGCCATAGAGGGGCTCGCCAGCAGGAGCTCCAGCGAGGAGACCCGGAGACTTCATTTGCTGAACGATCGACTGCGAACGGAGGTCGAAGCACTCCGTCAAGAGATGCTGGCTCTCCGGGAGGAAGTCGTGTCTCTCCGGGTGCGGCCGGAAGGTCCACGACAGTCAGTGTCCGGAGATTCAGGGAGCTCCTCTGCTCCGGAGAGGTCACTCCCGCAGGGGTCACAGGGGGCACAGGGGCCCATGAGCGAAATGCAGGTGCATGCCATCGTTTCCCAGATCGGGAAAATGATGGACGCTCGGTTCGCTGGCATTGAAGACCGCCTCCTCCCAGCGAGTAGCAATCGCCCGCCCCTGGCAGCGGACCGCAGGACTTCTGCAGCTAACAGAGCCGGCGGCACTAGCAAAAGTCAGGTACCATCTCGAGTGCCAGAGACGCAGAGAGGCTCCTCTCCAAGTGTGTCCCTTCCAACGGCCACTATGCGAGCTCCCGATGTGGACCCATCCACGTCTACTAGCGAGGGCTGGCAGACTGTCGGGAGGAAGAAGAGCGCAAAGAAGAAGAAGAAGAACGAAGGTTCTCCACCTTCCTCGGCGGCAAGCAAAATACCAGCGGGCTCCGCCACACAGAGAGACAAGCCTATCGGGTCCAAGAAAGGCAAGAAAAGAAAGCGAGGGCTTCGTGCACCCCGGTCCGCTGCGGTAGTGCTCACACTGCAGCCTGAGGCAGCGGAGAGGGGCGTCACTTATGCGGCCGTCCTTACTAAAGCCAGGCAAGCCGTCAACCTGGAGGAGCTTGGCATAACAGATGTCAGGTTCCGACAGGCCTTAACTGGAGCCCGCATGCTGGAGTTCCCAGGGGCCGAAGGCACAGCGGGGGCAGACCGCGTCGCTGAGAAACTGCGAGCGGTCTTCGCAGAGGAGGTCAAGGTCTCCAGGCCGACGAAGTGCGCTGAACTGCGCATCTCGGGTCTTGATGACTCCGTGACTGGGCAGGACGTGCAGGACGCAATTGCGCGAAAGACTGGCTGCTCTCCGGACGCGGTGCGAGTCGGTCCAATCCGACCTGGCTCGGGAGGAGCCAGCTCTGTCTGGACCCAGTGCCCCGTCGCAGTGGCAAAGCACCTGGCCCAAACCAGCCGGCTCTTGGTGGGTTGGAGCTCGGCCAGGGTCGTGGTTCTGGACGCTCGGCCCATGAGGTGCTACAGGTGCTGGGGGTTGGGACACGCGAGCCGGAAGTGTGACTCTGGCGTTGACCTCAGCGGACACTGCTTCCGCTGCGGTGAGCCGAGGCATCTGGCGTCTGCGTGCTCTGCCGACCCACACTGCCTACTGTGCGCGGCAGCGGGACGACCGGCCAGTCACATTGTTGGCAGAAAGGACTGCAAACCACCAGTTCGTGCTAGCAGGGACGGTCTGACAGCTCCGCTCTCGACCGGATACGGTGCGCTGCGACTGGAAGAGCCGTCGCAGGGGGCGATAATGATTACGGACTAATTATGGACCCGGTCCGTAGTCATTCTCTCCTCCAAGCGAACCTGAACCACTGCGCCGGTGCGCAGGACTTGGTTCTCCAAACCATGGCGGAGCGGTCGATTGGTGTGGCTGTAGCAGCGGAGCCGTATTTCATCCCAGTTCGCCCTGACTGGGTAGGTGACATGGACGGCTCTGTCGTTATTATCAGCTCCTCGGCGCCACTTTCCATCAGAGAGAGGAGTCGAGGATTTGTTGCCGCTACCTGGGGGGACATAATTTTGTTCGGAGTTTATTTTTCCCCAAACAGGAGCCTAGCGGAGTTCGAGGACTTCCTGGACCGCCTGGGGACCTCCGTTCGTCGAATGATGCCATCCCAAGTAATCGTCATGGGAGACTTCAACGCGAAATCAACCGTATGGGGTTCCCCCCGGACGGACGTCAGAGGGGCGGCGGTTGAGGAATGGGCGACAGCTGCGGGCCTGTGTCTTTTAAACAGGGGCTCCGTTAACACGTGCGTCCGGCAGCATGGGGGGTCAATAGTGGACCTCTCGTTCGCCACCCCTGCTGTCGCCGCACGGGTTCAGGGTTGGCGGGTCCTAGAGAGTGTGGAGACTCTATCAGATCACCTGTACATCTGTATGGATGTCTCCACCTCGTCGGGCCCAACAGTGTCTCCACGACCTGACACTCGGCAGTTCCCGCGGTGGGCGTTGAAGCGGCTTGACGGAGACCTCCTAGAGGAAGCAGCCATTGTCCAGGCTTGGCTGTCCCCTCCACCTGCAGCAGAGGGAGTCGATGGCGCGGCTGACCGCTTTCGTGACGCCATTGCGGTGGTGTGCGATGCAGCTATGCCTCGCTCTCGAAAACAACCTCCAAAGCGGGCGGTCTACTGGTGGTCCCAGGAGATAGCAGACCTCCGCGCTACCTGTATAATTGCTCGGAGGACCTACTCACAGGTTCGCAGGTTACGCCGCCGCAATGAAGAGCTAGAGATCCTTCAGTCCCATCTGCATGATTCATACCGCAACGCTCGGCAGGCGCTGCAGTTGGCGATTTGTCGAGGAAAGGAGCAGTCGAGAGCTGAGGCACTAGAGGATCTGAACCGTGATCCCTGGGGGCGTCCGTATCGTGCGGCGCGGAAGAAACTCCGCGCCCAAGGCCCCCCACTGACGGAAACCCTCCAGCCTCAGTTCCTCGTCAGGGTCGTGGAGACACTCTTCCCGGATCGGGTGGAGCACCCTTCCCCGATTATGGTCGAAGTGGAGGCTGACCAGGATGCGGAGGTGGAGACTCCCCCAATATCCGACGCGGAGATGGGGGCAGCAATTTTGCGGGCGCGGTCCAAGAGGACTGCCCCCGGACCTGACGGGGTACCTGCGAGGGTGCTGGCCCTGTCTCTGGAAGCGGCCCTAGAAGATAGGCTTAGGGAGCTGTTTGACGCCTGTCTGACGTCGAGACGGTTTCCTAAGACCTGGAAGGAGGGAAAACTGGTGTTGCTGCAGAAGGCAGGGCGGCCCCTGGAGTCTCCATCAGCGTATAGACCGATTGTCTTGCTGGACGAGGCGGGGAAGATGCTAGAGAAGATTCTCGCTACCCGCATCGTCCGGCACTTAGAAGCAGTCGGTCCGAACTTGTCGGACGCCCAGTTCGGTTTCCGGGCAGGGCGTTCGACAATAGACGCCATCTTGCGCCTTAAGACCGAAGCGAAGGATGCAGTTGCTCAGGGCGGGGTGTTGTTGGCGGTATCTTTAGACATCGCCAACGCGTTCAACACTATGCCATTCAGGTGCATCGAGGAGGCACTCCGCTACCATCAAGTGCCTGTCTACCTGAGGCAGCTGGTAGCAGACTACCTACAGGGGCGGTACGTCTGCTACGAGGGACGCGACGGCCTAGTTGTGCGCAGGGCTATTACGTGCGGTGTTCCACAGGGGTCCGTTTTGGGTCCGCTCTTGTGGAACATAGGCTACGACTGGGCGTTGCGCTGTTTGCTATCCCCCGGGCAGGGCGTCATTTGCTACGCCGACGACACTCTCGTCACGGCCCGGGGAGGGAACTACGAAGAAGCGGCACGCTCGGCTGTCGAGGGCGCGTCCCTCGTCGTGGGACGAATTGGGGCACTGGGCCTCAGGGTGGCACTCGAAAAGACGGAGGCCCTGGTATTTCATGCTCGCCGGCGCCGGCCACCGGCTGGTGCACACCTCACTATTGGTGGTGCAACAATAGCGGTGCGAGCAAGCATGAAATACTTGGGCCTGGTTTTGGACCGGAGGTGGAACTTCGGCGAGCACTTTGCTCAGCTTGCACCGAAGCTGATCGGCACGGCGTCCGCCCTCAGCCGGCTGCTGCCTAACCTGGGCGGACCGAACGTGGTTTGTCGACGGCTATACACGGGGGTGGTTCGCTCGATGGCGCTCTACGGGGCCCCGGTGTGGGCTGAGTCCCTGTCTGCTCAGAACAAGGCTCTACTGCGCAGACCACAGAGAGTCATGGCAGTCAGGGTCATACGCGGATACCGCACAATATCAGCGGAAGCGGCGTGCGCCCTCGCGGGTACACCCCCGTGGGATCTGGAGGCGCAGGTGCTCGCCGTGGTCTACCGACGTGGCGCAGACCTGCAGGCGGAGAGTGGCAGACGCCCGCCGCCTGAAGTGGTCACGAGATGGCGTAGGGAGGCTAAAACCCATATTCTGGACGAGTGGAGGGTGAGGCTGGAGACGCCCAGTGCTGGTCACTGGACCGTGGGGGCCATCCAGCCAATACTGGAAGAGTGGACACGGAGGCGACACGGGACGTTGTCCTTCCGTCTGGTGCAGGTGTTGTCAGGGCACGGCTGCTTTGGCAAATACCTGCACAAAGTGGCTAGACGGGAGGTGACTCCCGTGTGTCACCAGTGCGGCTGCAGCGAAGACACGGCGCTTCACACCCTCGAGCATTGTCCTGCTTGGGTGGTGCAGCGCCGTGCTCTTGCAGCAGCAATAGGGGTAGACCTCTCCTTGCCAGCCGTAGTCAAGGCCATGGTTGACAGTGACGGGGCATGGGAGGCGGTGGCGTCATTCTGCGAGGACGTTATCTCGCAGAAGGAGGCGGCGGAGCGAGTCAGGGAGGAAGACTCCCTGGCTGACGCGATTCGTCGCAGGAGAACAGGGCGGCGGAGGAGGCGCCATGGCGATCTGATGCCGCCCTAGGAGGTGCCAGCGGGCGATAGATCGGGGAGTCTATCGTCGTCGCATTGCACGGCCCTCATGAGTGGTGGCGATGTCTCAGGTGAGCCCGGACATCGCCAAAGGAGTTTGGTGCCCGGAGGCGGGCTGCGCTGGATGGGTCGCGAACGTCATGCGTAGCAGTTCTCGCGGCTCATCCACCAAGGCGATAGTAGGCTCACGGCGGTGTTTTTTAGTGGGTGCAAGCCCCACATAACCAAACCGTCGCCCCGGACGGCGCGGTATGCGTTAGGCATTTTTCACCGCTTAATAAAAAAAAAAAAAAAAAAAAAAGGTTTGGTTTAGATAGGCAAGGTTAGGTTAGGTTAGGTTCGCCTAGCCGAAATGCTTTTTGTTATTACAAAAAACGATGTTATTTTCAATTAAAACTCGGTATTTTTTCAAACGTTATATGAGTACCTATCTAAAACATTTAAAATAATTTTATGATTTTTGGTACTTTCAAACTCAAATAGCAGCCAGGGGGTTAAGTGTAGACTTTCGTTGTAGTATAAAAAAATGTTCAAAATGTTATTTCCCATATGAAAACAGCTTTTTTTTTTTCTGGCTTCTCCTTTGATTTTTGGGTACAAAATGTTCGAAGCCTGAATGATGTCCTTTGACGAGGTTTCATAAATTCAGTAAAATACTTTGGGTTCACATGTTTCATGTTTCATGTGTCATGTTTTTCACCTACCTTTCATATCTGTTAGTTTTCCTGTTTTCTCTGCAGAATTCAGAAGATTGTAAAATTGTGGCAAATATTGCAGCCAAAATTTGACGTCTCTGTCAGCGCCGTGGTGGTTAGCGTTGGCAATTCTTGCATCGCGGATGTCATACACATTTGCATCACCCGTCTTATACCGTTGCCATTCTTCACCGGGTGATCTGTTTTAACGCAACCATGTTAGTGAACATCAGAATGACTGGCTAAAATGACCTATCAGATATACCGGATGACTTTTTTACCGTCTCGAAAAAAAATGGGTATATTAGGTGAACGGAGTAGAAGCTTATGGCATACCTAGTTTTTTTTTTTTTTTTTTCCACATCACACCACACAAAATTGATCTATCATCAAAAAACCCTACAATTTTAAAGTAAACTTTTCAGATTAGGACAACGAAAGAGTAATTTTGAAAAAAAAAACAAATTGATAAAAAATATCGAATTTCGAATCATACGCAAGTCGGTTATGATTTTTATTTCAATTATAATAAAATATATTAATAACAAAAAATAAAAAAAACGAAGTAGGTATGCCATTTGCTTCTACTCCGTTCACCTATTACACCCATTTTTTTTCAAGACGGTAAAAAAAGTCATCCAGTATATGTTACTGTAAAAGCCCGAAGTACGGTAAATCTTAAGATTTACCAGCATGAGTTGGTAAATGTCTGAATTATATAAAAAAGAGACAATATTTCAGGCTTTTACCAGCAGAGTTTGGGAAATGCTAAGATTTACCAATGATGATTCTCTACTCTGTTTCTCATTTGTATTGATAGGTACTGAATATCGATTTACTAACAAAGTAAGTTATTTTTTCTGAATTTTATTAAAATAATTTTAATTTCGGAAGTCGGTGGCAAATAACGAAAATACAAAACAAAAGACACCGGCTTCCGAAATTAAAGTTATTTTAAAAATTGTAGTGTCTTTTTTGAAGTCGGTTGTTTTTTTTGTAAAAAAGTTTTTTTGATGATTGATTACATAGATTTAAAATTTAAGAGATTTGAAGTTAATAATCAAATTAAAAAGTACAAATATAGTACTCAAATTACCTGCAGCCTAAATCATATTGTTAAAATATGCTATTCTTTAATTTGTGCAATTGTTTGTATTATTAAAGTTAAATTATTTTTCAATAATTTAAAGCGTTTTATTGGGCTAATCCGTTTCCTCGTCTATCTACCTACTTCTTCCCAAAAAATAAACTAAGTATATTCAAAATATGCTGCAGTTCCTCTACTTATTGTGACGCTGCGAGTACATAAGTAGGTACCTAAAGGTAAACGTTAAGTTTGAATTTTAGAACATGCAACAAACCCAAATTTAATGAAGTTGATTATATGCCTTCTTAAAAGCAACGATACTCGTTTCTCGTCTTGAGTGGCGGGTCGACGAGCTACTTGGAGCATTAAAGCATCTCCTAACAGAGATACTAAATCAGACCCGTGGACAGCCCCTGTCGAAATAAAACAAGGTAAGTAGGTACTATTTTTTTTTTTTGGCCAATGCTTTCCCACTGCTGGGCAAAGGCCTCCAAGTCCTTGCAGGAACTCTTTTCCCGCGCCACCTCGAACTAGAGGATGCCTGAAGATGGACGGCGCCCGCCGAGGTCGGCCCTCAAAGAGGCGGCGATGATCTTGACGATGACCTTTTATTTTAAAATGTATAAAATTGTTAACTTTTGTAGCTCAATAACGTTTACAAAGCTCTGATAGATGGGTATGTAACATTTTTTATTGGCTTCTATTAATTACTATTATAATTATGAAAGTTACTACTTACCTATATTAATCATTAACTTGAGCTAAAAGACTCCTACAAACAGTAGCGACGCGACTTTAATAATACAATTTCTAAGAAAACTTCACGGTAGGATAATTACCTACTTGTGTCGCGTCGCGCGCCAGTATGCACGAGCCTTTAAACGTTAAGGGGGCACCGAGCTTTTTATACCTACATAAAACACGATTTTATAACCCTTGTTTGAAGTACTTAGTAAACATTTAAATTAAAATGTAGGAAAATATATTGTTATTTTTTGGCTTATATACTAGACAGTATACAAGATGGAAACACGATTTGATAAGTTTGGCTCGATAGAATAAATTCGCAAAGTTATCTCTTAAATGAGTATTTTTTTCCTCTCTATACCTACTTTTTTATATAAAAAAGTAATTTTATATTAGGATACATTGACTAAAATAAAGTTCATAGTAGACTGGAGCGTTTATAAGCGATAGTTTTTTATTTAAGGGCAATATGATGAAAAAACATTAAAAAAGTGCAAAAGTGTGGTTATTTTTTTACTCTTTACACGTAAAGAAAAAGACAGAGACAAAGGCAAATGCTCAGTGCGCCCTTAGTAAAAAACGATTGAAATCTCTCTAACGCATGGGAGAATTGACCATAGTCTAGAGCAGGGGCTCCCAAACTTATTTTGTCTACTGCCCACTTTGAGAATAAATTATTTTTTAGCGCCCCCATTTTTTCACCTACTTAAAAACCACTATAACTTCAAATTAAATTAATCAATAATTGTGAACTATATTAGCGGAGATTAAACATTAATTCTAAACGAGACTTTTACTATATAAGAGTTAATTTGAAACCTGAGCGCAGTAGGTAATACACATCGCCCCTTTTTTCTGGGTCTCTTACCCTTTAGGTCTGCAGCGCCCACAAGGGGGCGTTATCGCTCACTTTGGGAAAGGCTGGTCTAGAGAGACTTAACCATAAATCTATTTGTATTTGTACCTATTGACAGTACTTAATTGCAAATTGGAAAGTAGGTATCATGTGTAACTCTCTCTCTACAAAAAAAAATAACAACACGAAAAAAAAGCCTTTTGAGTTACATTCGTATTTCAGAAAAACATGTGTAATTCAGGCCCGTATTACAGAACTTTACAAAAACTGAAGCATTACTTAAAACTCGTTTAAAGCCTTTTGATTGGTTGAAACTAGTTTTAAATAATGCTTGAGTCTTGAGTGTGGTTCTGTAACACGGGAAGATATCAATAATCAACTCCAAATTTTTAGGCAAATTCAAAATCACTTTCATTTTCTTCAGTTTAACTTACTAGTGGCCAGGTCTCCCTCATGCATGCACTATGGATCAAATCTCCCTAACCTAACCTTCTTCACTTAATCAAGTGTTTTCAGAAATTGGGAAAATCGGAAGACATGACATACTTATTATAACGGATAGATAACGGAGCAAGCTAACGAATTTTTTTTTTACTTGCAAGTGCAACCACCAAAACCTTGGTTTTTCCCGCTCACTTTGACACCAGTGTAATAAATAGCATTGGCAACCAATTGAGCATTGGTGGCATCGCGCATGAGACATAACAAGCGACCGAGCATGCGCAAACCCGATGCCGCGATTTTTAAAATAATTTAGGCTATGTGGAGAGCATTAAGACGAGATCTCTCTTATCTGGGCAAATCTTCCGGTTTTCCCAACTTATTACGAAATGAGGCATGTATTGGTTTCGATAAGTACAAAATAAATAATTTATTAAGTAACTACACACGTACACGTTGTGCAACATTTACTGCGTGGTGCGAACTAAGTGCAAAAAAATAACAATGACTCTCGTGCTAGAGGAGAATCTTGGGTTAGGTACAGAAGGTACCCTGAAATTCCTGTAACACAGGATTCTCCTAGCTAGATTATAATAAACCTGTAAAATTATACTGCTGTCCCTCTAAGTCAACTCCTGCAGGTTGTGAGTATCTATAGACATACAAGCGGGCAACCCTTCTTGCCAAGCGAGCAGCCATCAGCGCGATTCCCGCGTTCCATTTTGCACTCGATTTCACCCGGCCAAGGGACTCTATATTATCAAGAACGTCTTTTACGTTTCTTGTATTATCTTTCCAATATTCCCATCGTACTGCTTCCGTCAACTGTAAATGATGTTGCAATTAGCAGTCTCCTATAAGGGAACATTAGTAAAGTACCTTTGTCTTCATTATATCAAAATAAAACATTATTTACCATGGGTAAAGTTTCAGATCGGTCCAAAGAAAACAGCTTAAGGCTTTCGGGTATGATCTTATGATTCGCAATCTCAGACTGGTACAATTTGCCTTGTTTCATTAATTCTTCGTATTTGACACCTGGAAATAAAATTGACCTCGTTAGTAGTCTATAATACCTATATTACATTTCTGTTTAACTCGACTGCTAAGTAGGGTTATTTTATTTTTGTATTTATATACGTTTGTAGGTCTGTACCTACATAGAAATTGAAAACCCGAGGGGTTCATCATTATAAATAGCCCGGAACAATTGAAATTAAGACCCTGACCTGCATAGCTATTCACAACCAATCGATACGCTTCCGAGCCGAATCGAACATCAATCAATGTGTTTTCAAATATTTTATTCTCTTTCTGTATGCGACACCTAAAGAGAAACAAATGATCTGAAAACGGGGTGAAAATTACCCAAATAATTATTAAAACCGGCCAAGTGCGTGTCGGACCACGACCACAGTGAAGGGTTCCGTAGCTAGGATGAATTTATCCCAAGAACAAAGAATAATGCTCAAAAATGTATGGACCAAAAACCCGGAATCGATTAAAACGATGTATGTTTGGCAAGCAAGGTAGAGTAAACATACGTAATTTAAACGTATTTTTTTGTTTTTCTAAATGATCCCATATTGAATTTTAACGCGCTGTCCGATTAACTCGAAACTCGGTATTTATGCTTAAAACCGAAAATAAAGAATAACGTGTATCAGGGTTTTTTGAAAATCTACCCCTAACAGGGTGAAAACGGGTAACCAATTTTACAGGAGAGGATTTGACTGCGTGGTTTAATTAACTTGAAAATTGGTATATCACCTTTAACATAAAAGTTAAATAAACGTCACATATCCTAAGGGGACTTCCTTAGGATATGTAACCTGAATTAACACATAGGGTACTTTTAATCCCGTGAGATATTTTCCGTCAACATGATATAATCAGTCAGTATGATATAATATGATACTCTCCTTTATTGATAAAATGGTAAAAATGTTACATAATATTATTTTCTAAATCTAGGAGAACGCTATCAAAAAATGCTGCTGGCCTGTTTGGTCATAGTATAATGCGAAACGAGTAGCGTATTTGCGACCTTTTATTTAAGGTCTACTTTGCTGTTCATGAATTATCTTAATCGACTCTGGGTTTTTTTTGAGCATCCTCCTTTAACATTGTAGTTGAGAAACATGTTCTCCCATACAAAATGTATAGGAGAACACGTTTTTGCAACTGCAAATGTAAGTTGGTCGATAATTACTCAATAACTTGTAGAGCCTACTTAGCTGCGATAGTTTTCCTTTTTCGTTTCGTTATATATACTACTGCTGTGAATTTTTTCACATCTCCACAACTTACCATTTAGCTGGCAGGGGGGGGGGGACAATTGACTCTAACAAAAATTAGCATTTTAAAGCTTAATATTTCGCAGACGGATCCTTCAATCCAAAAATGGTTTTAACAAGCTCACAATATTTTTGAACGAGCTTTCTAACGATACCCCACACCATTGTATAGACGAAAAAAAAGAGATATCCCCACATTTCATGTCGGGGAGGTACCCTAAAAAAAAATATTTTTCATGATTTTATTTTACCACTTTGTCGGCATCATTAGTATGTATACTCATGCCAAATTACAGCTTTCTAGTACTAACAGCCTCTGCGCTAAGCCGGGGACAGACAGACAGACACGGCGAAACTATAAGGTTTCCTTGTTTTGTTGGCGATGTTTACTACGGAACCCTAAAAAGGCTAGCTCCTAAACTATAAATAATCGCTGAATGTACATAGGGCGCGTCATTTCACGCCCTTGTTGGAAGTCTATTGTGTTAAATGTACGTAGGTACGGTCAGCAATAGAAGTAGGCAGGTTGATAAACAATAATTATTAATTATTCAACACAGTAGGTAAGTACCAAGTTTTCGGAATTTTATGTAAAGAGTTTAGTCTGAATTTAATATCTGTTTAATTTTTAGGGTTCCGTACTTTATAGTCCTAACAAATTAATCAGCGCCTGACGTAAATTGACGTAATTTTAGTAGGCAAGTTTTTAATCACGTCTAAACTTGTATGGAGTAGTGACACATTTGACAGGACTAAACTAAATTGTATCTTCTGTCCTTTTCTTAATGAAATAGAAAGAAAAAGATGCACTGAACTTAAATGTAGTTTAGTTTGTGAACAAGAGAATCGGCACCAAAAACTAATACATATACTTAGGGTAAAAAGTCCAATGGTTAATTTGTAGTTATATCACATTTTAATAAAATGTGATTAAGAACATTGTGCAGTTGGGGAAATTACTGTGACATTTAACGATATAAGGGAGAATATTATCTCAACTACAAGGTTAAGTTCATCCTTCAAAATTCTGAATCGAAAATTTATGGGTGAATCTTGAATTCTTGAAGTAACATTTCTAGTTCTTATTTCATTCAAGTCAATAGTTTTTTTTCAACTGTACAGTTAAGTTTGTCCTTCAATCCGGAATTGGAAATTCATTCGCCGTGTCACATGAGTTAATTATACGTGTAAGATTCTACACGGAAAATACACACTGAATTTCACCACGAACTGTCCCATCTTTTTGGTCCGATAAAATGTAGCCGTAACAGGAGGCACAGGCACAGATTGTCCGTCGTGCCTCGGAGTCGAACCGCGTCGCTCGAGCTCATGTCGTGGACGCTAAGCCGGACTGTGATGTGTTCGCGGACGAATGGAAGAAGATCTTGTCAGTATGTCAGGAGTATTGTGAGATGAGCATATATGACTGTCGAGTGGTAATGTGTGTGTATCTTTATCGAATGCTATTGGCCTTGGCTGTTTTATGTTAAAGTACCTAAATAAATTATTGAAGCCGTGGCCAGCCGGGCACAGATTTGAGACGGAACCCATGGCGCTCGCACTTGTCCGGTTTTTAATAAATTGTGCTTAATATTTATGACATAGGTCTGAAACGGCCAACTAGTTGTGTTAGTTAAATTAATCGACTTGCATTGCTATAGCTTGCATAATATTATAAGTTAATTTTATTATTTATGTAAGTACCTACCGTTGTCATTTAAAGCTTCAAGGTCGTTAGCTCCTAGAATTACGTCAATTTGCATATTATTAGGTTGCGTAGATGTGGATAAAGCTACTAACAATGAATTTGGTAAGAACTGTTCAGAATCTGGTAAAAAAACATCAGATATCGGTTGCATAGCTCTGCTCCAGGTGTTATTCTGCAAAAGTAGGTTTCATTACAGTCCAAACTACTTATCAAGTTTTAATTGTTTTATCAATAAATTCCACATAACCTTGAGTATTACCGAATATAATGACGTAATTTCCGACAAAGGGCGTTCCCGCATACAATGTAGAATTTCATGATCTGTGTCACTGTTACAGCCGAGCAAACTTGCAATGTCACGAGATATTCGTTCAACTTCGGAGGCTTCAGCCACCTTTTGTTCATCTATTACCTTCCAGATATCAATAGGGGACATTATAAGTGCCCTTTGAAATAAACCTGTCGATGAAAACCTTAAATAAATGTAAGCTTACCTAAGTGCCTATAAACATAAGTAACTTGTGATAGCGTCAGTGGAATCAGAATTATAGCATAATGGCGCTATGGTAACTTACCGATAGATCGAGGTGATGTAATATGATGCAGTACACTGTCGGCACCAGCAGAATGCCCAAGCAACGTTATACCAGTAGGGTCCCCACCAAATGCGGCAATATTGTCACGCACCCACAGGAGTGCTAGGTACTGATCCAACAATGCGAGATTCCCGCGAGCCGATAAAGAACGTAGTGTGAAAAAGGCAAGCAAGTGTAAGCGATACATCACTGTGACTACCACTACTCCTTCAGCCGCTAATTCTTGGCATGGCAAAGATACACCACCCCTTATCCAAGATTCGCTGAATAATATTACAACCACTGGTACAGTTTTACCATCGGAACGCTACCTAGAACAACGTTACAAATTGGTAGGCTTAACAACATTTTAATAGGCAGGGGGTGTTACTAGACCGACACCGAACCCAAAAATGTGATTAATTTTTTTTTATGTCTGTCGGTTTTTACAGGCATCACGCAAAAACTACCGGTTCGATTACGATGAAACTTGGTATATTTATTCTGTAATATCCTGGGCACCACACTGGGTACTTTTTTATCCCGGAAAAGTATCCTATCCTACTATCCATACTTCCATACTAATATTATAAATTCGAAAGTAACTCTGTCTGTCTGTCTGTCTTTATGTTACCTTTTCACGCCTAAACCACTGGACGTCGTATTTTCATTGTATTGTCAAAGCAATAGAAATTACTGTTTCTGAGATATTGAGGTGGGAATATTATAAGGAAAGTTGCACGGCGCTTAATTAAAGGCTCGTGCAGACTCGCGCGATATCGTGGGCGCGACAAGGGTCGCACTCGCGGTGCACCCCGAAAATCTGACAACCATCATATTAACCAGTTACTGGGTTGTGGAGGTCAGATAGGCAGTCGCTCTATGTAAAATACTGGTATTCAGCTGCATCTGGTTAGACTGGAAGCCTACCCCAAAATGGTTGGGAAAAGGCTAGGCAGAAAGATTATCTATTATTACTTCGCTATCTAACACTCTAGCTGATTCCCATGGAAAATGCACTTTCAATTTTCACGAATATTCAAATTTTATGTACCTACAGTGGCCAGCACATCAAGCTACTAAAATCTGTCAAAGGAGATGGAAAACGGTGGGCCCAAATGTAATCAGTTGAGATATGATCTAAAAAATTAGTCATATTTTTTTATCTCAGAATATGAAAAATCACCCCAATTCTCAATCTGGATTCGGAGAAATATGAGAAAGATAGTTTTCGTGAGATTATCGATTGAGTAATTGTTGTATATTCATACTTATTAGTACAAAAACTTATGGTTTGTACTCTTTACTCTATTGTTGTCAGTTTACAATGTTATTTTCTTCTTTAAAAACTGTACTGTCCTATTAAATATAAAATTCATACTTCTTATCTGTGCTTCTCATAAGACTATTCTTTCAACACGTTCAGCACGAAGCTGTTTATTTTAAAAGTAGATAATGTAAGGTAATAGTATGAATTTTCAAGGAATCAAGATGTTAATAAACCGAGACGGATACCCAACCTGGAAGTTCAACATGAGGATGCTCCTCATTCATGAGGAGCTGTGGACGTCCATCACTGGGTATGATGATTCTGATAAAACAGCGAAGGATGTGCGCTCTCGTAAAGACCAGAAGGCGTTGTCAAAAATATGCCTTACGGTAGACGGAGGTGCAATTTCACACGTGAGAAATGCGAAAAACCCTAAGGAGGCTTGGAGTGCTTTACAAAAAGGTTACGAGGATAAAGGTATGGGTGGAAGTCTCTCTCTAGAGCGTAGATTATACAAATATACCTACCTTAACCGATTACCAAGACATAGAATCATATATCAACGCCGTTTTGAGTACTGCTCAAGATCTTGAAAGATATCGGTAAGAAGATCGACGATGGATCTTTGGCTGCGATTATTCTTGGAGGATTGACACCACGGTACGAACCGCTGATCATGGCTTTAGAGAATTCGAATGTTGATGTAACCAGTGAGTTGGTTAAGGCAAAGCTATTAAACGAGCTTTCTAAGGACCCTCTCCAGAATGAGGTGGCTGCGCAGATTCTACAAGCAAAAAGTTGAAGCCTATAATTTGCTTTAAGTGTAGACAACCAGGACACAAGAGTCCCGAATGTCCCAATAAGAAGGATAAGAAGGCTATGAGCGCGTCAGAAAAGGTTTTTAAAAGTACAGATTGCCGTCATAATGAAAAGGTGGATTATACTTATTAGTCGATTATACATACTTGGTAGTACAAAAGTTATGGTTTGGACTCTTTACTCTATTGTTGTCACTTTACTATATTATTTTCTTATTTATAAACTGTACTGTCCTAATAAATATAAAATTCATACTTCTCATAAGACTATTCTTTCAACAGTAATCGATTACACAGTTACAAAAATAAAACCTTTGCACTATATAATTAACTCGAAAGTAATTGAATGCACTATTTATACTTATAAGCATTATAGTGCATTTAAAATTACAGTCATATTAATAAATAAAATATCAATTAATTGCTGAAAAACCAATATTAATGATTATCGATTTCATATCGATTAAAATCAGTCTTCTATTTTTAGTCTATATAATATGTCACTGGCATGACAGCTGACTGACATTGACACTAGACAGCGACTGCTCATGTTTGCTCACTCGCACATAAAATAGTCTTTGCCTCGTTTCGTGTTTTCCGATGCGACTTGAAGTCATTCAAATTCAAAATCATTTATTTTTATTTATTTCATTGACGTTCATTCATTAATTCATTGAAAAATCTTTCAATAATTTTCTACTAAATTAATAACTATTAGTGCAAAAGAACATATTTTGCACTTCAGGAATCAGCTGTTAGTTAAAAATTGTAATATAACCTCACTTTTACTTAAATAATCGCTTATATCTCTGTTCTCAGATTGACAAAATCCGTATAATTTTCAGTGAAAGGTTGATAATATATAAGCTATTAATTGAGACCACTTTCATCTTTTTACATCCAGGCCCAAGATTGTATGAAATCGTTTCAGTCTCCTTTCTTTAGTAGATTTTAAACTTTATCGCTAAAGCATTAGGTTCAAGTTTGATTGGGAAAGTTTGACAGTTTTGGGTGCTTGATGTGCTGGCCACTGTACTTAAGTATTACGAACATTTTAAACCGACTTCCAAAAACGAGGAGGTTCGTAACACATGTATTTTTTTTTTGTATGTCCACCATAGAAATATTTTACATCTATGATGTCCACCGATTTCTCCGTCAATTGTGGAACGATATTGAAAATTATTTTGTTGTTTGAAAGGGTATGCTTAGTTATAATTATATCTCGAGGTAAGTACCCAAGTACGACTCAAAAAGTACCCAAGCAAAGTTAATAAAATGTATAATGGGACCACCATTATACATTTTATTAACTTTGCTTGGGTACTTTTTGAGTTACCTTCAATAATACGTATTTTTCCCACTTGGCGTTTGTGCACTACACGAAATTTTACGTTCCGGATGTAAAATCTCATACCTATATTTCCGGATCACGTGATATTTACTTGAAAATCGGACTGCCGGACCGTCAAATTCCTTTGTAGTGCCCAAACGCCCTAAATGCGGATGATAAGTTCTTGTCACGGATAATTACATAGCAGGTCGTGTCACAACTAAAAAGTGAAAAATAAAAACTTGACGGTGGTTTAGAATTTTCGTTTTTTGCCACCGACTTCCGAAGTTAAAGTTATTTTTCACTTTGTAGTGTTTTTTTTGGAAGTCGGTCTTTTTTTTTTTAACTATTTAGTAAGTAAGTAAGTATCTACTTAAATCGGTCCAGTCGTTCTGAAGTGATGCGAAATATTGTACGGTGCTACGGAACCCTTCGTGTGCGAGTCCGACTAGCACTTGGCCGATTTTATTATTAAATTGTAATAAAATTATTTCAATTTGATTTGAAAGAAACGTTACTTTAATTGCGCTTTTAGATTAGTAAAGGGTCAAAACAAATGTATAACTTAAATACAAATGTATATAGGAAGTACCTAATAAGTAAGTAAGGTTTCACGGTAGGTACCTACCTAATAAAAACTTTAACTAGACTACCGATAAAATCAACATTTGTTTCACATGACTGATGTCCGCTATTTATTGGGAGGTACCTAAACCAACTTGATATTTAGTACTTATGCCTAGGACAAAATGAGGTTCATCAAGGAAATTCATAAACCTTTGGCCTCACCGTAGTCCCGACAAACGCCGCGCGCCGGTGAGGCCAAAGATTTATG
Organism: Eupsilia transversa; assembly: GCA_914767815.1. Lineage (NCBI taxonomy): Eukaryota > Metazoa > Arthropoda > Insecta > Lepidoptera > Noctuidae > Eupsilia > Eupsilia transversa. Next base: position 9,155,983 of record OU611874.1, read on the forward strand.
AATAAATGTTGGATGTGAATGTGAAGGTACCAAACCAATACAAAAAATAAAAACCTTACCCGAGGAGTCCATATATTTAGATATAGACAATCTTCACTGTAATTATCTTTACCACCATCTCCGACGTGAGGACAATGTGGAGGTATTCGATGAGCAAAAAATGTTCGTCTCCAACCCGTATGTCGTTCTGGAGCCTATAACAAAAATCCATACTAATTTTTGCAAATTTTATAAATGCAGATTTTTCAGACATTTTCCTTTACTTGTGTGACCTTACTTGACCCTTGCAGAATTTCATGATTTTAGGTCAACGGAAAGTATCCTATAGGTTTGATTTATTTGCGAGTGTTTAAATATACGGCAAAATGGCAGTATATTTTTGCGCTGAGTTAGAAGTTTAATTTTTTTATAGCTCCAAGCGAACGAAAATGTAACTTTGCCTCGCGCAGTTGCTAAAGTTACTAGATACCTCCACGCAGTCCTGAGAAAAAGGGTCTTGACAGACAGACAGACGTACCTACAACGACGTGACACTAGTAAGGGTTCCGTTTTTTTCGTTTGTGGATGCGTAACCCTAAAAAGCGGCAACTATTCGAGTCGTCTCTCTCGCCGAGTAAAGTTTTTTTTTTAAATTTGAATTTTGAATGTTTTTTTTTTACAAGTGAAAACTTGTGTAAAATTTAAATTAGGCATTACAAATACATCAAGTGGACAGAATTAGTACCTAGTTCCAAGTAGCTGTGACAGGCAGACAAAAGGAGGACGTCTTAGCAGAAGGGTTTTTACCGTTTTTGGTACGGCAATGTTAGCAGCATTGTTGTGTTTCGGCAGTTAAAGGTAAGATAGCCTAGTTCCTCTGTGGTTAAGGGTCAAACTCGCTTCCACCTCTGGCCTGATCGTCACTTACCATCATCAGGTGAGAATACCAAGACCTTCCCCGTTGTAGTTAAAAAAAACCCTTAAAATAGTAAAAAGGCATAGGTAGGTACTTACCGAAAATCTGTATCGGCCTTTTGGGGGCGTCGCATATGGTACTCCGTAGTAAATTTCCACCGGGGTGGCGGAACCTTCCGTATAAGCTTTTATCTGTAATTCAAATCTATAGGTTCATCCGTACCTACATTTAAAACAACATGTTACTATTACTATTACGACAAACTTCAGGTCGCAGCCATGGGAGCAAGACGATCCACAAAAACCGGCCAAGTGCGTATCGGACGCACAATGCATGGGTCCCGTAGTTGGGATGAATATATCCCAAGAACAAACTTAACATAGTAGTTGACAAACATGTTCTCCCATACATTCCAACCGCAAATGGGAGACGGTCGACTATTATTCGTCAACTTGTAAAGTCTACTTATCTGTGATAGTTTTCCTTTTAACTTCGTTATAAATACCTCTACTGCCGTGAATTTTTTCATAAAGGTATTTCAGAACCATTTAGATGACAGGGGGAGGGGGGAACACTTGATTCAAGCAAAGAGTACCTGCCTAGCACTTTATTTCGCAACAAGATCCGTGAATCGAAAAAATGATTTCCACATAGCTGACGCACCCACACCCAAAATGCGAAGGCGAAAGCGCGACGCGCGGCACACGAAAAGAAAAATCCGCCAATCCGCGGATTACCATTTTTATTTCAACGACCATAGGCGGTACACCTACTGCTTTTGTTACCACTTGTGACCTAATACCATACTTTTTTAGTTTTAACTTCGTTATTTAGTTTCGCCACGTCCGTCTGTCTGTCTGAATGTCCCCGGCTTAGCTCAGAGACTGTTAGTACTGGAAAGCTGTAATTTGGCATGAGTACCTATACATATTAAATAACGTCGACAAAGAAGTAAAATAAAATCATAAAATAAAAAATTGTTTAGGGTAGGTACCTCTTTTTTTACGTCTTTCCGATGATGTGGGGTATCTTTGGAAAGGTAGTTCAAAAATATTGTATGTTTCTTAAAACATTTTTGGATTGAAGTATCCGTTTGCGAAATATTAAGCTTTAAAGTGCTAATTTTTGTTAGTGTCAAGTCAAGTGTCCCCCCTCCCCCGCCGCCAGCTAAATGGTAAGTTCTGGATATATGGAAAAATTCAAAGCAGTAGTAAATATAACGAAATTAAAATGTTAACGATCACAGCTAAGTAGGCTCTACAAGTTAACGAGTAATTATCGACCAAGTTACATTTTTTCAACTACAATATTAAGTTTGGTCTTGGGATAAATTCCAATCCCAGCTACGGAACCCTTCATTGTGCGTGGTCAGACACGCACTTGTCCGCTTTTTTGTAGGTATAGGTAACTAATTCTATTAAATTAAATGTTAGGCAAACACTTACCCCTACAATTCGTCCTTGTGGTAAATTAGCCACTGGGTCTTGAGCTAAAACTGAACTGAAACGTAACGTACACCAGATACTCATCATCGATAGTAAATTATTGCACATTGTACCCATGGTAAAATATCCGAAGCAGGTAGGTATTGTAAAGGAGAAACTGATTTTTTTTGTCGAACTAAAATACCTAGGTAATATTTATATCACAGACAAGCTCAGATAAATGTTGCGTTGCGTGTAGTGAACATTTGACACTGATGGTGTGTCATTTTGTATTCAGTATGTAGAGTGTACATAGTTATATCTATGAGAGTGTAGGTATGTGAGTATTACAGTCTGTGTTATCGAATTTGATCGTACAATGATTGTGCTCCAGTCCGTGACGAGAGAATTGTAACGATGACTGGTCACTATTGTTCTAATTTCACCAGGAATTCAGATTTGAGTTTGTGACAAAACAAAAAAAAACCAGCCAAGAGCGAATCGGGCTCACACAATTAGAGCCCACACAACCTCAGGTTTTTATCTCGCTCGCACCATACTACTCGCGGAGTGAGTGCGGGCGAGACGGAGGCGGCTCCAAATCGGTAAATGTTTTGGTAATTGCTTTTTACTACTTGTTTGTACTTACCTTTTTTAAATCGGCCCTAGACACCATGACTGAAAAGTGTTTGTGGCCCCTATAAAAAAAAGGTTGATCGATGATTGACTGATCTGGACAGTCCATGTGGCAGCACTGGGAGCTTCATACAAACATCTCAACATGTAGCGCCATTCAATGGCAGGGATGTCCGCCATTGCTCCCGCGGCGGTGGCGCTCCGGTGGCGCTAGTGAGTTTGGAGTCATCACAGCTAAGTTTCTCGAAGGGAATTTGAATGTTTTCATGTGTTGATTTCATTTACGGGAATTTCGAGGATTACCTACTGATGAAAAATGACTAATAGATATTATGGTGGTTGGAGTCTGTTGGGGTATGAAAGAATTTAAGAATAATAGAAATGCAAAAGTATTTGGGAAAAAAGGAAGACTTGACAGAGAGGTAAGTACTACTCCAAATTATGATTTTTTCCCAACAGAAAAGCCTTCTAAATGTATCTAAACCTACTCAGCGGCTGGTTGTACTCCTCGGTCTTCTGTACAATTTGCCGAACAGTATGGATGTGGTCGACGGTACTGAACCCTTTCCGAAAACCGGTTTGTTCTGGTGGCTGGAAGTCGGTCAAGTCTCCCGACGACCTCGGGAACAGCTTGTAGGTATACGTGGCTCAAATAAGATGGGTCTATAGTTCACCTGTTTTGTTTACCTGTTTTGGAGAACAGAACCACCGCACCTCTAGCCCATGGCCTCGAACGTTGTACCCTCTTGGATGACGGAGTTAAAGAGACTCGCTAGCTCTGTCAGGACTGGAGCCCTGCTTGCGAGGAGCTCCGTCGTTATTCCGTCATCACCAGGTGCCTTATTGTTGTTCTTTAGCTGCTCGAGAGCCGCCCTAATCTCGCTACTGGTCGACATTCGGGACGTCCTACGTGTAGTGGTGTGTTAGTTTGATTCGATAGACATCTACACTATGACCCGCTGGGTTCATCGTCTGCGTTGAGGTTCCCGTAAAAAATCTCGACTTCCTCGAGTATCACGGATTTCGCAGTCACGATTCTGCCATCTGCAGTTCTTTGCTTCATCAGATGGGACCTCCCTAATAGCTGACTGAACACTTTTGACCCTCGGTTCTGCTCAATAGCGGGTGTTGCAGCATCGATGTTCGCGTTACGTCTACTTCCAAATTCTTAGGTTTTTAAGACCCTAATCCGACAAAAACGGTTGCGTGGATGGTAACTCTCGTCTTTCCCTAATAAGTCCGAGAGTCTCCGAGGAAAGTTTGGACACCTTAATTTTTCGCTGCGACGGGAAATGTCTGCGGGACACGACGTGTAATGCTAGGTGCGGAGGGTAAAGCCTCATCATGCGGAATATCCCAGCTTAAAAATTGATATTTACAGTGCTTCGGACAAGCCTGTGATTGTTTCCGGTACCTACAAATCACGGAGACATCTCTAAATATGAGTTTCCTATAATAATATATCCGTCATGATGAAGTCTATCTCGTTCCTTGTCATGTTATCGGGGCTTTGCTAGGTTCACTTCTTTTGGGGTTTCTTTTCAAAGACCGAATTCATCAAGAAAAGCCCCTGCGACTCTAAAAAGTTGACCAGCAGGTCCGACTTTCAATTCTCCGCGTTCTTGTACTCCCACTTTGGCACTGAAGTCCCCTAACAACGTTGTAGAGGGCCACATTGCCTTGGAAATATCCTCGTACACAGCCTCGGCTGCCTCGTCAGAGCTCGTCGAAGTCGGTGATATACCTGTATCACCTTCAGTACCTGGCAGTGAGTTTCAGTACAAGCGGTAAGCTACCGTTGTCGACACACCGGTGCGGTCGACATACCGATTTCCGCACGCTGCTAGCGAGTTTCTTGTTAAATAGAAAGCTGACACGCCCTTGGGAGTGCTGATCACCTTCGGCAGAAATAGAATAGGTGGCCTGACTCCAGGGTTATCGTGTCCTCCCCCTTTCTTCGGACTTCAGATAACCCCAGTATATGCCAGTTACTGACATTTCGAGCACGGCAGCAATGCTGAGCGACATTGCCACTTCACATTGCTTGCGTGCTCAGAATGTAATGTCATATTTTTAACCTATAGAAAATGTTTGGGGACCAGTAGAGGCGCGGCAGCACTGCAGCGTTGTTCGGAATCATACCGTTATTCAAACAGAAATCGCACTTACCTTAGTGATTTCAAGCACTTTGCAAAGAATAGATTTGTATTCGAATATATATGTAGTTTTTTACGTCACTTCCGGCATTGTCTGAGACGACGTATATTGATTGCGTGCCGTTTCATTAAATAAAAAAAAACGCAACAGAAAGGACGAATTGTAAAATAGGTAATTCATTTTTTTTAAAGAGTTAAAAATTTGGAATTTGTTTCTTGACTCTTAACAATGTATTTTATAATAAATACGTTTTGACTTTGATTACTAATTAGTTACGTTAATTTCCCCTGACATCACCAAATTCGACAGCACCGGTGCGGTGGTGCCAAGGGGACTGACATGACATGTAACGACGTTGAGCGGATATGCATGAGCACTAAGGCAGGAATTTAGAAAATTCATCCCGCATTGGGATGAAAGTTTGTATAGAAGTTATGTCTGTTTTGAAGTTAGAAGCGTAGAAGTTGGTAGGTACCTATTTATTTTTCTGTTTAAAAATAAAAGCAGGTGGGTACCTACTTATTTCTCTGTTCAAAAGTAAAAGTTAAGTAGTTGTACTTATCATAGTTTTTTGGAAACTCATGAATCCCCAAAGACTCCAGAGAGGTTGCCGATGAGAAAAATCATCGGGCATATTCCCATTGGCACATGGCTTGTAATAAAATAAATATGTAGGTAGGTACAAATTTTAATATTAGATATAATTATGAAAATTACGTTTCCTCGATTTATTATAAGCAAAAAAAATATCTAAAAGTATAGTATCGCACAATGATGTTTTAGATATCATTGGTATCGCAGAAAAGTAGGTACTTAAAATTTTATTTCATTAATCTAAAAAAAAAATACATTAAGGATCTCGCGCACTAGCGGTCACGCACGACCACGCCGCCCTCGCCGTGGCCGCACAGACCAGGGTAAATGCTACAGTCAGCCACACACTCGACGCTGCAACGGGAAATAGTGAGAGAAGGCGGCAGAGACGTGATTTGGCTACGTTACTCTTCACGTCATGTCACCGTTCTCTTGTCAGTTTTTGTGCGTGAGTAACCGGCCACATAGCAGTCATGTACACTCGACGAGTGGTGTGGGAAGTAGCGAGGGAATAAGGCAGTGACATGACATAGTTAAAATGGCTACGTTACGCAACATGGGGGCACCGCGATTAACAGTGAGGAGCCCGAGGTTCTCCTCGCAGCATTGTATGTAATGAGGGGAACGAACAACTGGTCGCACGTCCGATCGTCCGATTAGTTGCGGCCAAACTTTGTGTAGGAACTTTATGTATACAATGTACGTCCGCATCTTGGTCGGTCTCGAACTCGGTTGATGGTATCTTTCTTCTGCGACCAACGTTGCGGCGGCCAGTTGTAGTGACTAGAGCATGGATACCGGTATTTATTATTATCGAAAAACTGGGATACCCGTATTTTTTTACCGTTTCTTAATACCAGGATTGAAATTTGTATTTCGGTATTTTGACTTGTGATTAAAAATAGTACCCTAAACCCTAGTCGACTTTTATTTAAAACTAGCTAGCCCGACAGACGTTGTGCTGTTCACATTTCACTAATTAATACATCATTCCCATTAAAAAATCACTTTCAGTTTTCCCGAATTTGCCAATTTTCCCGGCAACTTTTCAAATTTTCATTCCGTTAGAACCTGATTATTACGAACATTTTGATCCGAAATCGGTCCAGCCGTTCTGAAGTGATGCGCTTACCAACGAACAACATTTCATTTTTATTATTATAGACAAGCAAGCAATTACAATACTATTTTTTTTTCAATTTCTGTGGCTTTATAAATTACTTTTCGCCTTTAATTATTTAATAAATGTTGCTTCACAGTGTTTTTCATCAATTTTTAATCACAAGTGTCACTTTTATTATTTATGATCATTATTTTTAATATTAAAAAAATAATAACGTGGGAGGGAAAATCATTTTCGCTTCTTTTACTTTGACATTTCAAGTGTACCCATTTTGTTTGTACATACAGTGTAGGTAATTTTGTTATACTTTAGTCATTATTGTAGTATTAGAAGAATGAGTTGTTGATTATTTACTTTAAAAGGGGAGTTTATTCAAACTTGTTTTTTTTTTTTGCATTTATAGTTATTTTTGTTTCAATAAAACAAAAGAAAGTAATGACCAGAGATAGGAATAGTTATTATAGTATATAACTTCGAGGAAGTAAGTAACATAGAGTGGATCCTCCTCTAAAACCCCGGAATCATAAACATGACGATTAAGTCCCGGGATTAATTGCAAATTATTTATTGCACTTTGAATGCATTCCTAACAAAAATCCACCCTGTATAAAGTCCAATTAATAATTCGAGATTTTTAAATCCCGGGATTAAAACGTCATCATCATCATGCCGGGATTTTAGAGGAGTTATTTAATATCTACTCTATGTTACTTACTCCTTCTAAGGCAGAGGTGTTTTTACTTCAATACATATTTTTTTAATGGAATACCGGTATTCCGGTTTTGAATTTTTTTATAGGTACCGATATTACCATCAAACCCTAATACCCCATATCCCTAGTGACCGTGAAGTGCGCGAGGTCCCTAAAGACTCTAAAAAACATCACACTTTTACAGAACTGTATGCAACATCGAGTTTTTTTAATAGTATTTTGTAGTAATAGTGGATCGGCTGATTGTTTGCGAAGCCTATGGTTGCCAACATTAATCCGTAGCCAAGAAGAATGGAAAAAAGCTTGTGCCTCGCAAGCCATTGACGCAGCCCTCCAACTGAAATTACAAAGAGCAGGTAAGCTTATAATCTAAATTAGAAAATAAAATTATAAAACATTTTGTTTCAGCGGCATGTTTTTATGATTACGGCCTACATAATATAATTTTACAGTGTTGCTGGCAACATGCTAATGTTTCGTATTAAGTAATTCTAAACAATATTTGCGCATTCTCGCCAGCAACATCCGATGTTACGGGACAATTTTGAACAATAGTTCTGTTGCTTAACTATTACCAATGATAACGGGTCTTTAGCGAGAATCGAACCTGAAACGATGCCCAAAAGATTAGGTAGGTACCAACCCTACGTATTGTGACACAAGCACGAAACACGCAACTTGCAAGGTTTTATATTATAGGTACTTACATGGCTCATACAAAAATTCAATACCTACTTGACCCAAATGTTTGGGACTTATTAATTAAGCTCGTTTAGACATACCATTTCTATTGACATTTGCTGTGGGGAACCTCATCGATGCGGGCTGCTTGGCATACACAAGCATATATCGCACTCTGACTAGATCACAGTTAGTAACGATGTATTGTGTCATTTGCCCGTCGCAGCCTTGCTCTGTTAATAACTTGCTTTTCTCATCTTCATATAAACCGTCACCTGAAATTCGAAACCATTTCATAATTAATAACTTTGAAGTTTAGTAAAAAATACACTTGGAGAGAACGAACCCAGCGCAAGGAGAGAACACCTACCTAGTAGGTAGGTCGATAACTACTATTAAATACCGTCTCACCTTCATTAGAAACAGGCTTTTGGTAATTTATTCCTTCCGGAGCGTCAATAACTTCGCACATGGCTATGCAGGACAAGTGACCACCAACGCAGCTTGCGCCCCATCCGAATCCTCCATGGCTGTACGGCAAGCTTATGTTCAATTCAGGTGACAAGTATACGCCATTACCCAGCAGTGTGTTCTACACGGTAAAGAATGCGTTAAAAGGTAGGTAGTCGGTTTAAAAATAAATGCTGGAATTATGAAATATCGCTAACCAGTGAGCAATTTTTTTTTTTTTTATAATATCGTATACCTCAATACTCCGTCATTTATGAACCGATTTGGAAAATTATTTTATTGTTTGAAAGAGTCAGGATCTAAATCAAAATCAAAAGTCATTTATTCAAACTAGGCTGAGAATCAGCACTTTCGAACGTCAAAATTACATAAGACAGTCCCCCAAAAACGCCCGCCCTTCACCACTTCCTAGTGCTTTAGCTGGGAAGAAGAAGTGGCGCAACAAACTCCCCAGCAGCACAGCTGTCTGATCAGTTAGAAAAGAAAATGAATCTATACAATAGTATCCAAAATAATATGCAATGCAATGCAAAAAAACGTCAAACTTATATTAAATTATTTGCCTTATGTCAGCTAGCACACGCCAATATACCCACAAAAAACATCGAAATCCTTACTCAAGCGAATAAATTAAAAACGTAAACAGAACTTAATCGAATAAAAGCCTCCATGCAAGCATAAAGGGCGTGCCCACTTACATAATAGCTATTAAAACTCGAACTCAAAGCCACAAAAATGTTAAACTAGGACCATCGAAGTAAAATAAATAAACAGTAGTTAATTACTAATAACAATAACAAAACCATGGACAGCAAGACGACCAGTCACCACGAGCAGCACCCGTTCACGAGCATAACGCGAAGATCAGCCATCACCCCCCTCGCCATATTTGAGGGAAGGAGGCAACCCGACCCCCGACGCTCCGCAAGCAGTGACATCTAAGGGTGACGAACTTGCTGCCGGTTGCTCAGGCAAAATAATATGATCAATTGTCGAGGTCGCTAGCTAACTACTTATTGCAATACAACTCATTAAAAAAACATTTTAATGAGTAGATTATGTCAAAAATAAAAAATAACACCAAAATAAATAGACTTATCAGTCAACAAAAAATAAACAGGTCGGTAGGAAAGCTAATTCTGGAGAAAGAACATAAACATTGTCTTGAGTTAATCACAGCGCCCAACTATTCTTATCGTTTAAATAGTCGTTGATAGAATAGTATGCCTTTGAACAAAGGTTGGATTTTACTTTAGCTTTAAACGCATTAAAAGGCAAATCTAACAAAGAAGAGGGTAGCTTGTTATAAAAGGTTATACCAAGCCCAACAAATGAGTTATGCACCTTATGAAGCCGGTGAAATGGAGCTCTTAATTTGTCTTTATTTCTGGTGTTAACATTATGAATATCACTGTTTTTAGTGTATAAGTGTATATTTTGCCTAATATATATGATGTTCGCGAAGATGAATTGTGATGCCACCGTGAGAATACCAATATCTTTAAAAAAATCTCTTAGAGAAACTCTGGCACCTAGCTGGTAAATTGCTCGGACAGCTCGTTTTTGAAGAACAAATATATTTTGAATGTCAGCCGCTTTGCCCCACAACAGAATACCGTAGGACATAACGCTATGAAAATAACTGAAATAGACTAACCGAGCTGTATCAACGTCAGTGTATTGTCTAACTTTCCTGACGGCATAGGCAGCCGAACTGAGCCTTCCCGCTAGGCTTGATATATGAGGGCCCCACTGAAGTTTGGCATCTAGTGTAATGCCCAGAAAAACTGCCGAGTGTACAGTTTCAAGTTCCTCTTTATCAAAGACGATATTGGATCCTAGATTTCTAACATTCGGTAAGGCAAACTTTATACATTTCGTTTTCTTGGCATTGAGAACTAAGTTATTTGTCGTAAACCAATCCGTAACCATTGAGAGGGCACTGTTTACGTCGTCAAACTCTTGTCTATTCCTGTCTACTTTAAAAATAAGAGAGGTATCATCTGCAAACAGTACAACGTCACAGATATCCTTTAAAAGAAATGGCAAGTCATTGATATATACCAAGAATAAGAATGGGCCTAGTATAGAGCCTTGCGGTACACCTAACTGAACTGGCAGCCCGGAAGATTTCACACCATTAACATCAACACATTGGAACCTATTATGTAAATATGAATTTATTACTTCGAGAGCTTCATTTTGGACACCGTAATGACGTAGTTTACGTAATAGCGTTTCATGGTGCACGCAATCAAAGGTTTTGGAGAGATCACAGAAAACCCCAATAGCATTTTGCGAATTCTCCCATGCGTTAAATATGTGTTTCAGCAGAGCAACACCCGCATCTGTAGTCGAACGACCTTTTGTAAACCCATGTTGTTCATCATGAAGGAGGCTATTTAAATTAAAATGTCTTAGCAACTGCTTGAGTATTAACTTTTCAAATATTTTGCTAAATGCAGGAAGGATAGAAATAGGCCTGAAATTGGCAACGTCATGTTTATTACCTGTTTTAAATAATGGTATGACTTTACTACTTTTCATGAGGTCAGGAAAAAATCCTAAATCAACACATTTATTAAAAGTAAAAGCTAGATAGCTACGATGTCTATTATATTACTTAATATTTTAATGGAGATGCCCCAGTAATCACCAGTATTTTTAGACTTAAGTGTGTTAAAAACATTAACTACATCACGAGGTGTTACATGTTCGAAGCTAAATAAGCTACTACATTTGGGCACACTACTATGCAGAAGGGTTTCAGCTTTAGACGGTGACGAATTTAAGGAGCGGGTCGTAGTTATAGGTATGTTGGCAAAAAAACTCATTAAAAGCCTCAGCTACGTCAGCTGCTTTATTAACTAATTTGTTGTTGACCATAATCTCAAGTTGTTTTTCTTGTTTAATCGACTTACCCGTTTCATTGTTAATAATTTTCCAAGTGGTTTTCACTTTATTATTGGAATTTTTAATTGTATCGCCCAAAAATTTAGATTTAGCAAAAACTGATCTTGGGATCCTGGAGAAATCGAGGGAACTCTTCAAATATTATAGGCACATCTATAGCGATTTTGGTATTTTTTATAGTAACTCGTGCATTTGCTCTCGAAAAGCACCATTTGGTGAAGTGGAACTGATGATGAAGACCACAGACGGCCACCGGAACTACTCAATACTAATAAGTATTTCACGGGCTGCGATTCGATAACTTTAATATGATTACCAAGCAATTTATGCTAGTGACAATGCAAAGTATTATGGTGAAGTGGAGCTGATGGTCAGGTACCAGGAGAACTCCTCAAAAATTAACGTCCCTGCATCGAGAAAAGCAACGTTTTGTAAAAAATGATGAGCAGTTGCCATTAGGCTATTGTAACTTAGATAAACTACAAACCGACCCACTAAAAAGACATAAGTAGGTAAATAAAATTTCGGAAGTCGGTGGCAAATAACGAAACTACAAGACCAAAGACACCGACTTCCGAAATTAAAATTATTTTTCACTTTTTGGAAGGCGGTAGTATTTTTTTGGAAAAAAGTTTTTTTACTTTATTCAAAATAAACCTTGAACTTTTATGACATTTTATTTAAACACTATTAGGTAAATTGTTTATACCTTATACTTATTACAGTCTTTGTTTCATAAAGCTAGCTCCAATCTTTTGGAAGTTATTGAGATTTGTGTTACCGACCCGCTATCTAATTGCGTAAAACGTTTTCGTAAACGATTCCGATGAATTTGTTTCATTTTGACAGTTCAACAACATTAATTGCGTTTGTTTTTGTATTTACGTTGTCGAGCAGATTTTTTTTCCAACTTATGAAGCAATGGATTAGCAATTTGTTTCAAACCGATACAAATTGTGATAGATCGTGTATTACGCAATTAGGGTGCAGTTTTCTTTGTGACTCGAGAGTATTTGACAGTAATTTGTGACTTTGCTAACTTTTAGAATGAACGTTGAATGTACAAGACTCGCTTGCCGTTTGAATAAATAAAAGTGACACTGAATTTTTCATTCTTCAAGATTTTTTAGTTTTTCGTTGAGTAGGTACGTTAAACGTCTATTAAAAGTAAGTAGATGTGAACTACGAAGAGCATGTCGTAAAAATTGTTCGTAGCTTATTTCAACTTGCTGTAGGTACAGTCACGAGCAATAATATATATACACTGTCACATTTTCTAAAAATTCTTAACTTCTACCATTACAAAAATATGTGTACGACAATTTTTTCTAAATTACCTAACCGTCAAACTGTGTCAAAACTGGGTATACATTGGTTTCACAGTAATATAAACGAAACAAAATCAGTAAAAAGTTTACACTTCCAATGTAATTTTTAAGTATCCATGACAATTTCAATAACATGTATATAAAAGGTATACATGTAATAGAAATTGTCATGGATACATTAAAATGACATTGAAAGTTAGCTGCACTGCACGACAACAAAAAACAAACGACAATTCAGCTAACAATAAAAGGCTGTTCTTTCTGGCCAGAGACGCAGTAAAAACAAACGAGTTTGCAACGAGTTTGGTAGACCAAATACCTTAATAAATTTAACCTTCTTTCTAAAAATTAGTATGGCTGTAGGACTGAAAAATCCACCGCAAAATGCTGTACTGGAACTTACAGATACGATTATTGGCCATTTTGAGAATAAATATAAAACTCTTGCTATCTTTTTAGACCTATCCAATGCCTTCGACACTGTCTCAATTCCCATACTTCTTTCGAAGATGGAGCATCTTGATATTCGCGGGACTGTCTACGATCTCTTCAGGTTATCTTACAGGTAGTAAACAAATAATAGTCGGGGGCGAGTCGATGCCACTCGCTGATGGCTACTAGCTAACTTTCGGTAACATAATAATATGTAATAACGCAAAATAATGATAATAAATCTAAAAATAAATAATAATTATAATAACATCCTATAATTGTATTTATGTACACTGATTTTGTCAATTTGGTAAAATTACAATTTGGTTACGACTTATTTCCGAGCTCGAGCTGCTTGAAACTCTTGCTTTGTAATTGTTTACATAATTTCGAAACTGTACTATAAAACATGTTTTTGAAATTTCCTTGGGTACATAATTATGTAACTAAAAGTGAATATTATGTTTTGGTAATCTATTGTTAACGAAAATTGGATAAAAATGTGTAGTTCATTTTGACACAATTTAACGTTTACATAATTATTAGGCACAGTTAGTATACTTATTTTTGCGATTTAATGTAGCTACATGAATTTGAATTTTAAGGGCGTTTCTATGTTATTGCTCGTGACTGTACGCACGAAAACGCTCATTGATTTTTATTTTGACCTCACTATCGGCAAATCAAATTAAAGAAGCGATTTAATTATACGGAACTCCTCATATATTCTCGTATGAAGCTCAAAATTTTGTTTGACGCGCAGTCAATTATATTCCCATTCTAAATTATACCTACATAACCTACGTTACACTTTTTTGCGTGGCACTTGTACAAAGGACTATTAAACTTCTTCTTTTCGTTTCTACTTACTTCGACGGTCGACCTGAACTTATACTCTTCATAGCCCTTTGCACGAACTTTAGGATCAGGACTTTGACGACGAATAGTCTATTTCTAGTTTTTAAATACACAGGATAACCAACCTGTGTATTTCAACAAAATCAACTGCTTTGTCTTCATATATAGGTACAATTCCGGAGGTGACCGCAGCCGCAAACCGCACAACATGGCAACCCGCCAGTCGGCTTCGGAATTATACCTTGAGACTCTTTTGTCGAACTGAAAATAAAACGAAATATAATTTTATTTCAAGTGATGTACCTTATTCAAGTGTTGTTGCAAGCCAAAATTGAGAATGGTGTAAAAATTTTCCAAGCGGTTTCCGTGATAGGCGTAAAATACGTGATGGTTCTTAGCCAGCTCTTTCCATTTAGTTTCTGCAGTGGACTTACAGGTGCTTGCAACTTGGAATATATATTGCGGCTTCGGTGCAGATATTGTAGAATGTGCGTTTGCTAGGACGGTATCATGCTGAAAGTAATTATATTTATTTTAGTTAAGAGGACACGAGGTGCTGAAAGGTCTATACGAAAACGCAGAGCAGTATGTCAGTCCGACTCTAGGACTAGACCTCAAAACCTTCTGCAGTGAGGTGTGAGACAGGGAGAAGTTATCTCCCCGAAACTGATCACTTCTGCACACTGGAGGATGTCTTCAAGGTTCTGGACTGGAAAGGGCGAGTACATCACTCACCTTTGGTTTGCCAACGATATAGTAGTCATGGCTGAGACTATGAAGGACCTCAGTACAATGCTCGGTGATGACCTCAGCAGAGCTGCCGAAAGAGCGGGTCTTAAAATGAACATGAACAAGACAAGGGTTATGTCAAATGCCCACGTAACACCCACTCTTGAGGTCGGAGACGCTACACTCGAAATTATGGATGAGGTATGTTCACCTATACAGGACAAACTATCCAGTTAGGTAGGTCCTACTTCGAGAAAGAGGTCAACTGTCGAATCCGACTCGGCAGTGCATGTTGCCAGTGTTGACCTAATGGCACTGAAACGTGGTCACTCACAATGGGCCTTATTAAAGGGCTAAAAGTCACCCAAAGGGCAATGGAGAGGGCTATGCTTGGGGTTTCCCTATGTGATCGAATCAGAAATTAAAAGATCCGTTGGCAAACCAAGGTGACCGACATAGCCCGAAGAACAGTGGGCATTGCACATTGCTCGCAGAACAGATGGCCGATGATGCCGAAAGGTTCTGGAGTGGCGACCGCGTACCGGATAACGTAACGTTGGAAGGCATCCCACAAGGTGGACCGATGACCTTGTGAAGGCCGCAAGAATTCGCTGGATGCGGGTAGCACAGATGACAAAACGGTTTTGAAGACAAGTTTTTTCTTTTTCGTGATTTGGTGGTGGGGACACCAAATCACGGAAAAAACAAAACTTTATTCACCAACACCATCCTTTCGTTGTAACTTACGACAAGGGATTTTACTACTCTCTAGGTATAAAGAATTTTAATTTGCTAGGTACTTAAGAAGGTATTCAATATTAACATACCGCTTCAGGGGGTACTGTTTTCAAAGAGGGTTCCTTTAATCTTACGAGCACGTAAAACAGCAAATCAATAATATCGCTGATATTGGACAAATTATCCAAGTTATCCAGCTGCTGCAAGACCAAATCCAAAGCAGGTACGTCGGTTATCACGCAAAGCTGAAATAAAACAAGTTATTAGTCAATCTGCCTAGCCTTTTCCCAACTATGTTGGGGTCGGCTTCCTGTCTAACCGGATGCAGCTGAATACCAGTATTTTACATGCAGCGACTGCCTATCTGACCTCCACAACCAGTAAATGTGTAATATGGGCTTCTTACGACCCGTAACGACTGTTAAAGTTATACGAATGACAACCGGGACCTACGGTTTACCGCGAAAAAGGGTCGTGAGTCGTGACAGAGTGACAGACAGACACACAAGGACAACGAAGTGATCCCTTTTTTCCTTTTGAGTTACGGAACCCTAAAAATATGCCACCAATGCACATGAGTAAAGAAACGGAACATAGTCAAAGCTTCATACAACCGCGCTATGATAAGTATCTACACTAGTACTAAAAGAATGAGGCGCGTGTGTGCGTACCACTGGTGGGTTCGTCGCGTACGGAGAGAAACCGGTTTATACCGGCTTGGCCAGTTGAATTGATCAGGCACATGAGTAAAGGAACGGAACAGAGAGTAAGCTTCATACAACCGCGCTATGATAGGTACCTACACTAGTACAAGCATGAAGCACGTGTGTGCGTAGGTACCACTGGTGGCTTCGTCGCGTACGAAGAGAAACCGGTTCATAGCATAAAGGCTCGGCCAGTTGCATCGCTCGGGCTGCGCGTAAGCGTCGCGCGCGTTGGGTTTGTTCATTTTTCACGTTTTGAGTAAAACATACCATAAAGTGTTTTAAATGGTGTGTTTTGTACTTTTTTAATAGATATAAAAAAGTATAAATATGGTTATTAACTGTACTGTGTGTATGAGCAGTACTAATAGGAATAAAAAAGATTCCACTCTTTATGTAGTAACTTGATTATATTTTTTATTATTTCTAATGTGGTACTTAGATAGATATCTCATTCCTCAACATCGAAAGACAACTCAACCCAGGGGTGCAAAAAACTTTTGATATTGATCGTAAATGGTGTACCTAAGTACTTAATGGTTTTTTAGTAGGTAGGTATGTGGCACTGAATACGTACAGCTACCCGTCTCGTAAAAGGTGTGTTCTAGAGGAAAAATAACGGCTATCTATTTGAGTTAAGTATTTTTTTTACAATTGTTGCCAGATGATTGATGTTTATCATTTGAAATACGTAGGTATAAGTAGGTATAGGTATAGTCCGCGAGCGACTACTAATGTCACCGCAAGGTACCTACCTATGTGAGAGACGGGGGAGGTAGACAAAGGCCAAGCTAAAGGCCACCACATACCACAAACAGGCGCGATGCGACTGTGCGACGCGATTTTAAAAATACAATTTCTAAGAAAACTTCACGGTCGAACAATTACCGGTGTCGTCGCGCGACAAGTCGCGCCAGTATGTACGAGCCTTAACCCAGTCTGCCAATTTTGTCATTGGCGGCCTGCCCCGTCTCACCGCTCCCATACCTAAGGTGGTAACTAGCAGTCGCGCGCGGACTATAATACCTAACGACCTACCTAACGAATAATAGTGATTGAATGAATAGGTGTTTGTTATTCAACAATTATGTAAAGTGTGCGAACCCTACCAAAATAGGTATTAGTACATTTTGCACGCTCTTTGGAAGCCTTGCCTCTGCCCGTTTCTTACTTTGTGAACGGCCGAAATCAACCAAATAATGAGACCCCTAAGGATGACCGACGTATATAACTACCTACCTACACGGTCCATTTTTGAGAAGGTACAAGAACACCAAAAATACATAGGTATTTAAAAATAAGCATAGGTACCAATTCATCCATATCCTTGATTCCATTTTTCAAGAAAGCTGGTGGAAACGGTCTCAAACAGCTTTCATATCTAAAACTAAAAGCTGCTGCTACAAATAGACTCCATTTTATATCTGCAGCTTTAAAATCCTTCTCCAATACTAATCTGAAATAAAGTAGGTAAGTAAACAAAAGAAGTACTTACAAGTAGATATCTAGACATCCCTCGTATAGATAGGTATTGTGTTCCTTATTAAATAAACCATTTTAACTAGGTAAGTACCTACTAAATGTTCATGTAAATAAAATAAAATTATTTGTACAATTTATGCTTTGTTGTTTGTGTTTGTGCACAGTAGGTACCTATAGCTTAGTATTTTATAACCTATCTATTTTTAGGTAAGTACCTACATAAAATAGGTACCTATGCACTTTCTATAATAGGTACTTTCACTTAGTAGGTAGATACGGAAACGGAATAAATACGGTATTTAATTAGACTTTCACTATTATAACAAAAGTGAGTAATATTATTAACCTTAAATGAACAGCTTTTTTCTCTAAGGAATCTAGTTTGGCCTGATTATTTTCCGACAACGTTTCAGACGCAGATGCCAAGTTACAATTTGTAGCTGTATCAGATAATACTTCATGCTCGCCGTCCATGATTTTATTTGGTCTTCCAGATTCAGAACATGTATAAAAATATTAAATTATAGGCATAATTTTGAATTCTTTCAAATATAATTGCACATCATTTTATTTCATTACGTAAGTCCATAGGTACTTATCAAAATCTTAAAACAATAGACGGACAAGCGGCCAGTAACGTAGGGTCTATGCAGAAAAGGTTGACTTCCGAGGCTCGCGGCCGTAGCGACCGACGCGCGCGGCCATGCTAGGCTACCGTCGCGCGCGCGCGAGACGCGCCTGACCACACCGAGCGCTTCCATGGTGCGCGTAGTTGCTCGCTTGTATGTATCGCTCCTCGTCAGTGACGGTCAGTGTTCTTGGTCCATCACTTGCAGTCGTGTCGTTACTTGAAAAATGACGCTATCTAATCAAGTAAGTATATCTGGACATCTTTGAACAGAGGAGGAGGATGATGAACTGATAATGCTTTTTCCTCCCACACTCTTTTAAATGATTTTTTATACTCCAGATTATTTAAATCAAATGAAATAGGTTGCTGAACAATCAATTTTATCAATAAATTGCTCATCCTCTCGAAGAGGAAAAGCTCTTCCCAGACATCTTGTCTCCGCGCGGCTGGCTACAATACAAGCATAGAGGAAAGTAATGGGTAAATACAAGACACGTCGTGGAACGGCCGCGGGTGCGCGCGCGCGGCTAACGCTCCCATATTATTATTATAAGTATTTATACTCTTTGGGCTAACGACTGACCACAGAACACATAATTATACATAGGTGCTCCTAACGGAGCGACTGACCCTACAGCCGTAGGCCGCGTGCGACTGTCGCGGAGGGCTCGGAATGCTCGGATGCGCCGTCATATATTTTCATAATTATGATGACTATAGCCGCGCATGGCTGTGCGCGTCTGACACGCGCGTTTTTCGCTTTGGCCATCCTAGGAGACCCCCGCGCGCGTTAGACGCTTGCGGCCGACGACCACACCGCTCCCATGGTTGTTGTTGTTGTTGCTCGCTTGTATCGCTCCCCATCAGTGTTCTTCGTTCATCACTTGCAGTCGTGTCGTTACTTGTGTGGAAGAACTAAACAATCTAGGACCAATTTTACACGCACGGTCGAAATATTCATAATATGACCTAAAACTAAGCATTCAGGGAGCAAACTTTAAATTATAGTATTTTTGCGTACTATCCTTAGATGTGGATAGTATACATATAGTACAAAGTTCGGAATTATAGTATAAATACTATAATTATGGTACAAAATCCAACCCTGGTATTAGGCCACGCACGAGTCACGCGCGTCTGTCGCTTCGGCCGCGAGCCTCGGTCGGATGTCTACCTTTAGGTCGTCAAAGTTAGTCAAACATCTCTGCCCAACCCTTCGGGGAAACAAGGCGTGATGTTATGTATGTATGTATTTGTATGTAATGTATCTATGAATAGTATACAGTCGCAGACAGATTGTATAACTTGTCATTATACATAAGACGCCGTCTGTTTACAAACGCTCGCATTATGAACTATGCCGAAAGCAACTAAGCAACTCGTTCAATTGTTATAATTTCGACATTGATTGTTATTGTAGGTTTGGTTGGAGCTGTGCAACCACGCGCGAGCTGAGTTGGTCGCAGTAATATAGTATTAGTAGCCTGGGCACCCCAACCAAATGGGTTAGGATCGGTTAGAACTGTACCCAACCGACTGTGAGTCAAGCGAGTGAAGCATGCGGCGCCGCGGCAGCGGCTGGCGAGCGACCTAAGAAATATAACTAAATATTTCAACTTGCCGAAAAAATTCTCAATCTTACTAGAAAAAGATTGGGTTTTTGCTTTTGCAAAAACATGGGTCGACCGGCCAATCAGCTATTCAGATTTCTTATTTCATAATAGCTAACGTTTCGTTTCGCGTACGTAGCGACTTGTAATTTTGCAAAAACCAAATCTTTGTCTAGTAAAATTGAGGAATGTTTTCACCATTGTCTAGTTATCCGTATTTTCGCAACATGCCAACAGGGTTTTCGCGAACATTCGGATTATCTAATCGTCCTACGTCATCTACACCATACAGTTTGGTTGTACAGCGTGTGTGTTGCCTGCGACAGCGTTCCACATACTTTCGAAGTTTCGATAGATAGTAGAAAACAAAATATTAATATGGCAACATTTACATGTGACGTTTTTGTGTGTGGACTGTGGATTGTTGCAAATGGAAAATGGCGTTTGTGTTGTATTGAAGAGCTGTAAACATACGTATTACTTTGTGCGTAAATGAACATATTTGTTGTGGAATTGAACAGCTTTATATTTTAATATTTGTTAGTGATAACTATAACGTGGACTAATGAGTTTACTGACCGATGTCTGCCGTGGCTCCCACTATCCCCGGTTTGTGATAATTTTGTTACATATAGGAAATCCACGCATACTGTTATTAGAAATTTGTGAAATATAAATCAGTACTTAGATTGCAAATAGTTAAGATACTTTCATTTTTTATTTACGATTTTCGCATGGGTACATACATCCTAAAAGTTATCGACCTATTTTCAATTTGACATTGCACCGCGTGACGCGTTGTGTTAGTAACTCAGCAAGTTAGAAATGGTAATTTAATTACTTATAGCTAAGAATTAACGCATACCACGAGCAAACAAATAAGTTACAAATTTACAAAGCACCTCATAATATAATTCACAAGAAATTTCAACCACAGCAGACTAATATTGTATATATTTTGCTCATTGGCAGAAAACAGAGCTAAGTTTAGTATTTCGTTTGCCTAGAAGGACATGTTTATATGTTTTTATAGATCGTGTACGCAGCTGAGCCCTGAATTTCATATTTTGTGTAAATTGAAACTTTCTTTTTTAAATTTATTTTCTCTTTCGGTGACTTTGATTTATATCTGTAAAATGATTCATCTCTTCCTCTTATATTATTCTTTTTTTATTATTTTGTTGGTCAGCTGATAGAGCATACTTCTTGTTGGCAAAAACATCTTCCTTGCAAGCTTTATTACCGTTGTTCAGGGTGTTTTCGTAGAGCCATTAAACAGCTTATACAATGCATTTTCACCTGATTTTGAGTAACTATGAACTTACAACATAATGACGTGTTTATTGAATGTATTACTTTTGTCTTAACCTATTTTTTCAAGTTAAAACTTCTTGACTAAGTAATTTAATGTTTAATATTTAGTAGAAATCTTAAAATGAATTTAATGGTATTTTTGTAGGGGCTGACCCATCAAAGGATATACAAAAACGCCGTGCTGGCAGTGTTGGGTGAGTTTCTAGGAATAATGTAATAAAACTTGTTTCTAAATTAGAGAAGGGTTCCTGAATTTTAAAATAAAATCCGATTCTTATTGACCAACATACATGGGTAATGTAATGATAGTGACAGTATTGAGCCATTTATTCATTCATTTTATCTGTATCATTGAACTGATATCATGAAAATCAAAATGTCATCTCATGACTTAGTTAGGTAC
Source organism: Eupsilia transversa (assembly GCA_914767815.1). Classification (NCBI taxonomy): domain Eukaryota; kingdom Metazoa; phylum Arthropoda; class Insecta; order Lepidoptera; family Noctuidae; genus Eupsilia; species Eupsilia transversa. Next base: position 9,177,818 of record OU611874.1, read on the forward strand.
ATTGTTATTCTCACACTGTAAAACCCTATCAAGACAAATGGTAGTGTGTTAAGCCAAGTTCGGTTGATGGAGAAATGGCTGAAACACATCCGTTTGCTACCTTACATGAACCATTTTAAACTACTTTCAACCAAAAAAAACTATTAAATCAAAAACTATTAAAAATACAAAGTTGCAATTTTGCATGCCTATTAAAGGTCCCCAACCAATAATTCCCTTGCCTCTTATATGTGGCGCCTCATTTCTTTTTCTTCAATTATGGATATATTGACACCCAAAATTCAGTATTTTCCGTATTACTGCACTTATGGATAGTGTAGCAGGTAAAGATGATGATGTTGCATACTAACATAATGATGTGTCACATGAAAAGAAATAGCAATTTCTTTTGATTTAAAGTAATTTATATTTTACAAAATATAAAAAAAACACTTGCTTGGATTTTACAAATAATGTTCCTTTGCAGTATTTGATCCTTATCAAGAATACTATCGCCTTTTTTTACCAAAACAATTGCCTTTTGCCTTGTGATAATAATCCTTTTTGGGGTAACTGATGGTTTCGTCTGAGCAATTATGAAAGAAGTTATCATGACGAATAACGTCAGGAGGTTGACGTGTGTCGGGCATGCGACCGTCCGGGTGCGTCCATCAGACATATTATCTCTGGTTGTTTTCGTCTGAGTAACGGTGAGTACTTGCATAGGCATAACCAAGTGGCCAGGGTTATTCACCCCCAACTTGCTTTGAAATATAAACTTGTGGACTCTGAGGCACCGTGTTATAAGTATGTGCCCGACCCAGTTATCGAAAATGACCATGTCATGTTGTACTGGGATCGGTCTATGTACTATGAAATACATTTACAAGTTACAATTTGTAACCTTTATTAAACAGGCCCTAGTTCTATTTTCGCCAATAACCCGATATAGAGGTGATAGATCGATTAGCGCGCCGCGAGAACCTCGAGAAAGCTCGGAAAGATAAACAAATAAAATATCTCGACTTAGCACACGAAGTTCCTGACATGTGGAATGTCGCTCGGCTGACATTATGTCGATTGTCGTAACAGCCAATGGCCTCATGGTAGGAAACCTTCTCACAGACCAACATCTCTCGAGGCTCTTAGGCAGTTGGATCAAGGGCCTGATTCAGATCAGCAGCCCGCATCGTGAGGAGGTTCTTGTCTCTCGAGCCCTAACCACCGGTTTTTTATATCTCTATTATGAAATAAGTATTTAAAAATGTGTTTTATATGTTGAAAAAATAAATAAACGAAATCTTATTTATTAAGTAAATGTATAAAGTTTCGTATCACAAAATTTGCCTTTTGGCAGTTCGTGAGAATAAAAATATAAATCTATCTTCTATAAAATAAAAATTAATTGCTGTTCGTTAGTCTCGCTAAAACTCGAGAACGGCTGGACCGATTTGGCTTATTTTTGGTTTTGAAATATTTGTTGAAGTCCAGGGAAAGTTTAAATGGTGAGAAAATTGGTGTAGGTAGGGTAGGTAGATATGTGGGTAGGTAGGTAGGTACGCCGTAGATAAGTACTTAGTGCTACCAGTGCAATGTCCGGGCGGGCAGCTAGTGCTTGTTCACGTTGAGTCGCGGGCGCGGTGGCGGGTGCGGTAATGAAATATCAATTATGATGTAATATCCAAGTGGTACGAAACGCACGTGTGGTCTAAGTAGCGGGTAAGCTAGTGACTGGCGCGCGCGGCGTGCTCGCGGCAATATCAAACGCGTGATGTTTGTGTGCGTTCACGTCGAACTAGCGGCGGAGCGTCAGGTCAGGTAAGTTCAACCAGTTTGAACTTGTCGCTTGAAACGATAGCACGTATTTTTCATGTCGTTCAATACAGAAGATTGTTTAATGCTGTTCAGGCTAGAACTCCGATTTGGCAACACGTCACACTCGCGCGAACGCCTGGCGGCCAATGTGAACACGAGATCAGCTCGCCACGTCTACCGTTTTTTTTTGGCAAATTATCAAATAACTTCTCCCGCTCTGGGCGGTGCGGAAGGGCGCGTCAGACTCTTACTGACTAAAAATCCACCCGTGTTCCTTCAGTTGCCACTTGCCTGTGTTGCCAGGGGCCACGGTATCCCTTTCGGACTTTCCCGTAACCCCGGCAGGCATCGGCCCTAGCGGGCCCCGCCATTGGTGCTGACATCTCTTTAGGCACTACTACTACTAAGCACTTACATAATTATTTGGTACTACTAGCGTCCCATCAATGTACAATATGATCAATCCTTAGATGCTTTCGCGAGCACAGAACTGATTGCCAACAAAATCACTTTTCCATCAATTATTTCTAGAGCGGCAGTTTTTTTTACGCAATTTAGTATTATTTTGTCCCAAAGTAAACATTATATAAATATACAAATATATAAAATTGAAGTGTCTGTTTGTACCTAATGTCAAAATAACAGCATTTTAATTAATGCACGTGAAAGTATATACGATACTTATATCAAAAAACAATTTAATTTCTTTTTGTCTGTGTCTGTCTGTTTGTTCTGGCTAATCTCCGAAACGGCAGGGCGGCAGCTATACCCGATTTTTTTAGCATTAGACACACAACGACTAAATAACGGCAGTTATAGTGTAATATCGTTGAAGTAACTGCACTTTATAGTATTGTTTTTAAATGTAAATGGTAAATAGATTACATTGCTTTGTATCTATCGAAAATAACGGAGTTTATTATACGTTTATAACGAAATAACGAAAGGGTGATAATCGTTATTTGACTAATGCTAAAATAAATGGTGTATAGTTTATAATACTATTGATTTTGAAATAATTAGTACAAAGAAGAGGTGTTTAGTTATTCCATTTAAAATAATTAGCATATTATGGTGTATCGTAGAGCGATTTCCTAAAACATTATTTTTGTCATCATAGGTCAGATGAAGACGACGCAAGTGGTGGAAAATATACAAGGATGGAGGAGGACAATATTCAGGATAAGGAAAGATTTGCAAGGTAAGGAATGTACCGTATTTATAAGCGGCAAGCGGCGGCGGTGGACCCCCAGCTCACCACAAAACGTTACTTGATAAAACCTATACTAAATTTAATATAACATTAGACAAATAACGGTTATCACCTTATCGTTATTTCTATCAAATATTAATAAACTACGTTATACGATAGCAACTTTGAAAAATCCGGGCCTTAATAGAATTTGAAAATTTTCTCGAAGAAGTCCTACTGGACATCAGTCATTTACCCTTTTCGCTAGTCTTATTTACAAAGATTCGGGTGAACGACCACGCCCATATCATAAAAAACTCGACTGCAAAAAACAACAGTTATCACCCTTTCGTTATTTCGATATAAACGTATTATAAACTCCGTTATTTCACGATAAGTACAAAGCAATATAATCTATTTACCATTTACATCGGACATACAACGGAAAAAAATCGAAACACTGATTACACATTGGAGAGTTCACGTGGTGCCATCAGCCAGCTCTAACTTAGAATTTGTACTTACATTTCTTTATACCATCTAAAACGAGGGAGGAAGCTTTAAATTCTTCACCCGATGTCTCAATTGGTTTATTAAGAATTTCAATTGACACATTATAAACCATAAGATAGTTATAAAAGCTTTTCGGCAAATCAAAATAAAATTGACCGACGATCTATGGGGATTATCCATCAAAGATTTTACATCCATAATCGAGCCTATCCATCCATACTTAGCTTTAATATTTAATTTGTGTGTGGATCAAGGGGTCTTCCCGGATTTAATGAAATACAGTAAAGTTATACCACTTTTTAGGGGTCCGTAGTAAACAAGGAACCCTTATAGTTTCGCCATGTCCGTCTGTCTGTCTGTCCCCGGCTTAGCGCAGAGACTGTTAGTACTAGAAAGCTGTAATTTGGCATGAGTATACATATTAACTACGCCGACAAAGTGGTAAAGAAAATCATGAAAAAATATTTTTTTAGGGTACCTCCCCTACACGGAAAGGGTTTTTTTTTTGTTTTTTTCGTCTGTCCCATGGTGTGGGGTATCTTTGGAAAGGTCGTTCAACAATATTGTGAGTTTGTTAAAACCATTTTTGGATTGAAGGATCCGTTTGCGAAATATTAAATTCAGTATTTAATTATAATATAGCATTAAAGTGCTAATTTTTGTTAGAGTCAAGTGTCCCCCCCTCCCCTGCCAGAAAAATGGTAAGTTCTGGATATGTGCAAAATTCACAGCAGTAGTATATACAGGGTGTAATTTTAATCACCGTTTTCCTCTTAAGGGGTCATTGTACTCATCATTATGAACAACTTTTACTATGGGACCAAACCTGAAATCGTGAAAATAAAATCAGATGTTCCCTACATTTTGACGAGTCATGCGAACATAAATGTAGGGAACAGCTTTGCAATTAGAAGGAAAACTATCACAGCTAAGTAGGTTCTACAAGTAAATAATTATCGACCAACTTATATTTGCAGTTGCAAAAATATGTTCTACCATACATTTTGTATGGGAGAACATGTTTTTCAACTACAATGTTAAGTTTGTTCTTGGGATAAGTTCATCCCAGCTACGGAACCCTTCATTGTGCGTGGTCCAACACGCACTTGGCCGGTTTTAAATCTGGGCACAGTAAAGACATCAACCATTGTATACCAGTATCCGTGCTGCCGGTATTCAGCATGGTATACGAAAAGGTAATGCTCAATGCTTACGACTGACGCCGGTGTCACCTTATTAATACACATATTAGTCCTTATATATATATTATATAACCTGAATTAACACATAGGGTACTATTAATCCCGGTAGTACGTTCCCGTGAAATATTTTCCAACATCCACGCAGGCGAAGCCGCGGGCAAAAGCTAGTGGTGTGAAATTATGATTACCTACTTTTCTGAATTTACGAATGCAATCCGTCAGAAAAAAAAAACTTCTGTTTAGACGTTATTTTTACAGGAAAGCAACAAAATAATTATGACAAAAAATACGGGCACCTTATTTTTAGATATAATTTCATAAAAAATAACAAGCATCTTGAAAATGAATGAAATGCTTTTGCTTCTTAGTAACACAGTGAACATAACAATGAATAGCTTATTGCTTGAGCAGTCAACGGGAAATTGAATAAAAATCCTCACATCAAGGCCTGTGATTTTCCCATAACGACGACATTTCTCACTAGGTTACTGTGCGATGATTGAAAACGTGTCTTATCACGCAACAAGTGCGCGCTTTTTCTCACAAAACTCATATTTTAAATTATCCAATTTTGCTCACATCTATTACACACCTCCACACCTTCTTTTAAAATTAAAATAAAGGTGTGATTGCGCTTTTTAAAATCATTAGGTTCTTTTACCCTTATCCTTATCAAAAATCTATATATAAAAAAAAATAACGTTAGAATTATATGAATGAAAAATTTGTAATGTTGCCCTGTAAGTTGGAAAATTCGGGAAAAACTGAAAGTGCTTTTTCCAAGGGATTTTTATATTTATTGGGACAGTCTGTCGGGACATCTAGTTAATAATCAAAATTATTTACCGGTGTCCTTATTATTATCTATCCAATGACCATCAAGTCAATAAATAAGTTGAAATGTTGTTTGACAGCAATATTAAATTATGTTAGAGAATCTATAATTACCTTATAATATATAACTTTTAGTTAACACTAGGTTCTGCGCGCGACTTCAGCCGCGTGAAATTTCTTGTAGGTAGGTATACAATAAGATTTAAAAAAAAACTATTCTTTGACACTCGGCAATTTTGTAGCTTCCAGTTAGTGAACTAATTTTCGGAATCGGATCAGAAGTTCCGAAGACAAATAATATTAGTACCTATAGTATAACATTATGTAGGTACCTACGTACCTACATAATATTATTTCCAGGTAACTATTGAACTATTTAGTTAATAGTGTTAACCAAGTCGATACCTAATCCGTAAATTTCTAGAAATATTATATAGGAACAGGGTGAATTTTTGAGATGGGGCAGCAAGGGCAGCTACCTTAACCGTTGTAGCTACAGGAAAATGGTCTTAGGAGACTGTCCTTAACTTTTTGAGAAATTTTGATCTGCTTTCACAGATTTTGAAAAAAAATTACTCAGCAAGGAAATGGGCCGTTTTCACAAAAACTTTTTTTGATGCTAATCGATCCTGTTTCTTATAAGGATCAAAAACCTCTATTGGACGAACTTAACTTTGAGTACCTACTAGAAAAGTCAGAAATCGCAAAAAAACTTTTCCCACACATTTCGTAGGCAATGAGACTCCAACTTACATTTTATACCATCGATAAACTGGTCGCTACAAAAAAGACTGATCGAAATATAGCCGCATATTAGTACTAAACCTGCCAGACCATGGTTAAAACTAACTAAGAAAAGAAAAATCAATGACCCACATAGTCTTCACATTCCCAATAATAAACAAAATTTAAAAAAATACTTTACATAGTAAATATTCATTGTATATGAAAAAGTTCATTAATGTCAATATGTATATAAAATCCAGAAATAATCTTGGTCAGATCATTGGAGGACCATGTAGATTTGGGTCTGAAATGGCCTATAATAATATAGGTACCTAGTCATTCTTATATCTACAATGCGACTACATTCTTCAATAATAATCATTTTATTTACAGCCGTGAGAACCACTGCGAAATTGAACGTCGCCGAAGAAACAAGATGACGGCATACATTACGGAACTGTCTGATATGGTTCCAACATGCTCCGCCCTCGCGCGGAAGCCGGACAAACTTACTATACTGCGTATGGCAGTAGCGCATATGAAAGCCTTAAGAGGTATACAATCAAGTTTATTAATAGCGTAAACACAGCAGAGTAAAGTAAAATAAATTATGCACGAGTTTCTTATTCCTTGTTTATATTTGTAGGCACTGGCAACACTTCAACGGACGGTACTTACAAACCATCCTTCTTAACTGATCAAGAACTAAAACATTTAATTCTTGAAGCAGCTGATGGGTTTTTGTTCGTTGTAAGTTGCGACACTGGACGTATTATTTACGTCAGTGATAGTATAGCTCCAGTACTGAACTACTCTCAGGTATGTTACATTTATAAATCACTAGCTAGTGTATTTTGTATTTCATAATTTTTAGGGTGCCGTTGCCAAATAATCAAACAGAATCCGGATAATTTCATCCCCTTCGTCTGTCCGTCCGTCTGTCACACAGCCATTTTACTCGGAGAAAGTCAATACCAAGTTAATTAATTACAACAAAAATTAATGAACTGAACGATTTTACGCTTTCACGCCATAATAGTAGGGGACTGCTCAATTTTCGCGACCAATTTTATACCGAATAGATTTCATTTTTAGTTGTTGTTTAATATTCAATAATCATGAATGAGAGAGTCACTCGCTGCACCCAATGAGTATCTAAAGTTACAGTACGGATTAAAAAAAAAAAAAAACATTTCATAATACGCCAAAACTTCTGTGATGATTTTGGGATCAACTTCAATCTAAAAGGAATAATCAGCTGAGTGAAGTGAGGGGAATGTATATCAGTAACTTATATGAAAATGTAGTTTTTTTTTTTTTGATAAAGTTTTTTATAAATTATTCAGTTTATGCAGTTGAAAAATCATAACTTTCATTAGAAAGGTATGTTTTTTTTTTTTTTTTTTTTATTAAAAAACATATTCCGCTGCATACTTATGTAACGGGGACAGACTGTTCACTAGTATTATAAACATGTTATAAGATCAGAGCATCTGAGCGTTCCAAAGTCTTTGGCAAACGAACTGATGATCTTTATATCTAGGAACATTTAGTTGACTGCGATTTTTATTGTTGTTAACATGTTGCTTGCTATGGTGGGTAAACATGACCGTCGCTTTCAAAATCAAAAGTCATTTATTCAAACTGGACTGAACTTTTCGAACGTCAAAATTACATAAGATTTTTCCCCAAAACGCCCTCCCTACCTTCACCATTTCCTAGTGCTTTAGCTGGGAAGAAGAAGTGGCGCAACAAACTCCGTAGCAGCACAGCTATGTTTAGAAATAAAATAATTGATTCTATACAATATTATGCAGACTATATAGACTCAGACTGATCTAGTTTTACGCACGATCTATGTGCGCGTCAACATTATGCCAAAATTAAAATTCCTATGTTGCATAAGATCTCGAGAAAAAACCTCGGTGACAGACGAAAAAAAGAGGGATCTTTTAGAGGTTCTGTTTTTTTTAAGACTTGCTATGATGGCCATTTGGCTCATGAAGATCCGTAAATCCATTATAGCCTGCCACAATAGTAGTATATTTTTGTAATAAAGTGCAAACACACCCGCTTCACATAAATTATTTTATTTTAGGGAGAGTGGTACTCTTCTTGCTTATTTGACCAAGTACACCCAGATGATGTAGAAAAAGTTAGGGAACAGTTAAGCACTCAAGAACCTCAAAACACGGGTCGTATTTTGGATCTTAAGACTGGAACAGTGAAGAAAGAAGGTCACCAATGTAAGTAGCCTATTTCTTTATTAGGTACCTAAAATTACTATTCAAGCATTCAATAATCTACATAATCAAAAATATTTTAATATCAATTTCAGCATCCATGCGTCAAGTAATGGGTTCTCGTCGTGGTTTCATATGTCGTATGCGCGTCGGTGGATCCGCGGAAGGTGCTCACCTAGGAAGACTGCGTGCTCGCAACTCACTAGGGCCTTCACACGATGGTCATAATTACGCCGTGGTGCATTGCACTGGATACATAAAAAATTGGCCTCCTACAGGTATCATTGTACATCCTCGAAAGTGTTTTTTAATATTTCCAGGTATTCTAACCAAAATATTAATTTATAAATGAAAATGTCATAGATTTTTTTTAAATACCGTGGGTTTGTTTGAATACATATTGGTATATTTTGTGTCACGCTCACGCTGCTCTAAGCCTCTTAGGTCCGTATTACAGAAGGAAACTCAAGTATTGATCTCTGTTTAAAACTAGTTTTACGTCCGCTTTTAAATTTAGAACGTTGCTCAAGCATAGATTCATTGATCTTAGTTCAACTGAGTTTGGCTTTATTTTAGATCGTTACTCAGTTACTGAATCAAACTCAAGCAATGATTAAATCTGTAATCACCCAAGTGTGGTCGAGACCGCGCTTGAGCATAGATTTTCATGTTAAATTGTTCATTTTTGTTCTGTTCAAGTAGTGCGTTGTCGAGTTTTGTTGATATTTTGAATTATTAGGTACTATCAAAATGGATATATTTGAAGAGGTAGATCATAACAATAATTTATTCAACGATAATTCTAATAGAAGGTTGAAATTTAGCGTTCCTCTCAGATATAAAAGAGATACACAGGATCTAAACAGCCTTTTTGTCCTGTGCTGACGTTATCAGTTTTTTTTATTTTCGATTACATGTTTGAAATCTTTTAAAATTTCTATTAGTAGGTGTTTTCTAATGTACTAAAATTTTTCTTCCGTCCTGTGATTTAAAAAGATATAAGTAATATGAATAAATTAATCAGCAAACAAATAACAATAAATTAAAATAAAAAAACACAACAAACTGATATTTTCACATACTTAATTGACATAGTGATAACTTATCTATTTTAAGGCCATAGATACACGTCTTTTAAGCTTGACAATTTAGCTTACAAAATTACTATACTTCACTTCAAAGAGCTTTACTTCAATAAATGGGGCATTGTACTATTTAGGAATTAAATAATAACGCTGATTTCCTAAATAACTGGGCTTCTATGTTGTATTTTAATCATTTTAATCCAGTCACAATCGGAACAAAGTCGGTAAATAAATCAAATCGTAAACGAAAACAGGCTGATGCATAGACAATACACATCTCTGCTTGAGGCTCGATTTGAGTCTCGATTCAGTTGAGTATAGATTGATTACCGTTCTGGAATAAGACCGATGCTCAAGTACTGATTCTATACTCAAACAGTGATCAACTGATTGCAGATCAAACTGGACTTGAGGAACGTTCTGTAATACGGACCTTAAAGTTATACTTCGATGAAATAAGTTTGGTTAAGGTACGGAAGAAATATGACAAATATACAGGTTGTCCGGTAAATAACGGATAACCTTGAAATAGCATATAACAAACATGATCGTTCTTAAAAATATATAAGTAGTACCTACGATATATTTTTTTTTTAATTGTGTGCAATTTCTGGCTACATTACTGCCTCTCTGTCGGCATGGTCAACGTACAATATTACAACAACAAATAACCGATGGAATTCATTCATTTGTGGTTGTTGTAAAGAAGAATGTGAAATAAGGTAAAAAAAGATAGTTAAAAATCTTAGGTACAACTTGCGATATTTTTTTTTTTGAACGGCCATAATGTCTATTATATGCTATTTCAAGGTGATCCATTATTTACCGGACATCCTGTATGCATAGGGTTTCTTACATGTAGGTAAAGTCAGGGAAATTAAGCAAATTGATTAAGTACCAACTTAATTTGTCCGTAAGAATATTCACATCACTACTGACTTTCTTTGACAGTTGTATGAAATTGCCATAACACGACAAACTGACGTAGGGTATCAATTTGTTTAACAATAAATTTCCCTGACTGTACATATTATTACCATGTTAAAATTCCAATATGAATGCATACAGTTATTTTTTATACATAACATTTGCTATGAATTCTGTCTAAGAACATGAAGGAACATAGTTTTATGTATGTTGGCATATCAGATCTTTTTCCAGGTATGCAGATGGATCGTCCCATTCAAGAAGAACTTGACACATCTCATTGTTGTCTAGTTGCTATAGGAAGACTACAGGTACCTACATTTTACTGACCTGGAATTATTAATATAATTATTGTAATAGTCCAAATACATGAGTCGTTGTTAATGTTACTAGGTCACGTCCACGCCAAACTCTTCAGAAAACAGTTTATGTAGCGGCGGAGTAGAGTTTGTTTCGCGTCATTCAGTCGACGGTCGTTTCACGTTTGCCGACCAACGTGCAACACAGGTAGTCGGGTATGCGCCTGCCGATCTACTGGGAAAGCTTTGTTACGAGTTCTATCACCCGGAGGACCAACAGCATATGAGAGATAACTTTGACCAAGGTTACTTGATTTTACTTTAACTTGCATTATTGCTTATATGATATTGTATATGACAGACAATAACCATGGTCAATTACTTGTTACAGTGTTGAAATTGAAAGGTCAAATCATCTCACTGATGTACCGATTTCGTACCAAAAGTAGAGAGTGGGTTTGGTTAAGAACTTCAGCCTTCGCCTTTTTAAACCCCTACAATGATGACGTGGAATACATCGTTTGCACAAACACACTGGCTAAGTATGTGTTTAAGTTATTACTTTTTATGTTTTTCATTATGATTTCTGACTTACAACTTATGTTTGTGTTAATAGCCGGTCGTTAGGAAGCACTACCGGTGAACCGGCTCCAGAAGAAAACTACGATTACCATCTACGTCACCGTGACGTGTATCAAGCGCAAGCGCCTAATCTCCATCAACAGCACCACGCTCCACCAGGTAATACCGTCAAACAAAAATCACTCCGAGAATTTGGGTCTTCTGAATAAGGGATGGTCCCTTATTCAGAATAACCGAATCCTACACATATAGCAGCTATCTGAATATAATAAAATATATCAGACTAGCTTTTGCCCGCGGCTTCGCTCGCGTGGAGGTCGGAAATTATCCCACGGGAACGTACTACCTACCGGGATAAAAATATATCCTAGATCCCATAACCCATGTCATGGTCTATCTAGGCGTTACAGAAAGGTTACAGACATGAGACAGCCAGTAACTTTCGTACGTATAATATTAGTGTGGCTGTGGATAGTATGGACGGAAGTATGAAACTGTGTGAGTCTTATGAATAAAATATGACACATTTGCCTGTGGAAGGTGAAAAACGTCTATCCCAATCTGTAAAGAATTATGAATAAAACTGGAATATCTTATCAACATTTTTGGTTTTCCTATTTTTTGCTAAAACATGTAGATTTTGTGGTCTGGATACTCGTAAGCACGCCACATACAATGGCTGCACTCTTTTTAAATTGGAAAGGTAAATCTGTCGGAATTATTGGAATACGGGGAATATTAACATTTTTTTTTTTTTTACTATTCCTGACATGATTATTGCTTTTACAATATTCCGCCTCAGGTGAGTAATTTGTAACCGTGTGTCATTACATTATCTTGGCGCATCAAGATTACGCATTAACAGAACTGGAACAACCTACTTTCAGCCTCAGCGTATGCGAAGGCACTCCTGATAACTCTAAAGAGTTGAGAAATTCAACAGGGTGATGTTACTTGTTCGGTGTTCATGACATTGTGTAGGAGTACCGAGAGATACTCCACAACATCACCTTCCACATGTCACATAATGTTTTCATTAATCTTTCCCACAGTTTCATTCGCCGGTGCCAAAATTGTCCTTTCACACAACCATTCTCTATTCTCCATAAATTAGTTTGCAGATCGCTCGATCGCTGTGTTGATATGAACAATATTACAGAATTTTCGGATTAAAGTAATCATGCCGTTACCAATTGTTACCATACGGTCTTCGCCAATTTTCAGAAGTGCTGCCGCATATTGCCCTGATTCTATATCATTGTGCAGTTGTACTCGGATAATTTAGTCAAACAAAACTTTTTTATATGCCCCCATAATGTCGACGTGTTTAGACATGCACTTATTTCATCTGCCGGTGATCCCCTTTTTTTTTTTTTTTTTTGTTCCGGGGTGGAAAATCCTCATGGATGTCCTCCGCCCTGGGGTGGGCGGAGGGGTCTGTCAGACTCTTACTGACTAAAAACCACCCCGGTGTCCCATCTCACACCGACGCCGGGGGTCGCGGGAACTTAAAAATCTTCCGCAACCCCCGATTGGTGCCGGCCCGCGAACGCGGGCCTCTTCCTCGGGTCAGGGGGGAGTGAGGTGTTAAACTCCCCCCGCGCCGTCTAAGAGGGGCGCGCGTGGAACACTACGCGCCGCCACCTCGGGTCCTGATGTGTGGGGGGCGACAGACGTCCCCGAGTCCGTCGCCCCTGGACCCATTTAGGGGGGCTGGAAGAGGGCGTTGTCCGCCCTCCTCCGACGCCCGGTGCGCCTGCTGCGGGCCGGGTGAGTGGATGAGATCTCCCTCTCCCTTTCCGCAGCCTCCTTCTGCGAGACGACCGTCTCGCAGTAGGAAACCACCGCGTCCCAGGACTCCTCGCCGCCGACCATCGCATTCACAACGGCCGGCAGCGACAAGTCACTGCCTACTTCTGAGATGAGGGCACGGCGCGGCTCCTCCCAAGCGGCACACTCTGCCAGCGTATGCCGCGCCGTGTCCTCCCGACAGTCGACGCAGTGGTGACACCGGGCGTCCGGCTCCCTGTTTATGCGACACAGATACTTCCCGAAGCAACCATGCCCCGAGAGCACCTGCGTTGCCCCGAGAGCACCTGCGTCCGGTGATCCCCTAGTTTAAGTTATTACCGGCAGAGTCTGTTTAAAATCTCCGGCTATCAATAGCACCATCCCTCCCATGCGTTTCAAGCCAGGTAGTAATAACTTTTGACCGGGTGGACCGATTTTAATGAAATAAACACTAAATGTAACCTCAAGATACGGACTATCACTATATTCTCAAACCCTTAAATCTCTTGAAAAGAATCACTGAAAAATGTCAATATTACATGTGAATTTTAAAATCATCCCCCATTCTACCCTCTTAAGGGATGATTTTTGAAAAACGGTAAAATACATAATTCTTTAATTGTTATCAAAAGCATAAATTTAAATTTTCATAGCACTAACTTAAGAAATGCTAGGTTTCCCATACAAACTTTCATCCCCTATATCCGCCCCCTTAGGGTTATTTTTGAGACAAAAAGTAGCCTATGTTCTTCCCCGGGATGCCATCTGTCTCCTTGCCAAATTTTATCGAAATCCGTCCAGTGGTTTAGGCGTGAACAGGTTTACAGACAGACAGACAGAGTTACTTTCGAATTTATAATATTATTATATTAGTATGGATTAAAATCGATTTAGCTTCCATTTAATATCAAACAATACATTTTTCGGACTTTTTACGTTATCTCCTTAAAGTATACAAAGATGTGCGATTTTTCAATCTCAGCCAAGAACATGGCGTTTTTTTTTAAATTATACTCACAATATCTATATCTGCAGCATTTATCAAAAGGGTATGGTCATTTTTAACCCCTAACACGTGTGAGTCCGGATTTATAATTTGTCTGTCTGAGATGACTTGGCTTTACCTTTTTAGTTGACTTTTTTGCCGTAGTTGGGTTTTAGTTTTTATACTTTTATTTTTTTTGTTGGTTTTTTGTCGTAGTTGGGTTTTAGTTTTTATAACTTTTATTTTTTCATATTTTTATGTCCTCTAGAGGGCGCCATATTCAATTTAATGTCGAGTCGCTTCCAACGATACCTCATTTTTCAAATTATGATAAGTAGTTTAGAAGTTAGTAGATAAGGGAACAGATAACCATACATAAATACCGGTCCAAATCGTAACCCTCCTTTTTGCTTCGCCGTAGTCGGGTAAATATGCATCGGAATAGTTACGCAAACGCAGTGATAATAGGTATATAAATACGATAAAAAAAAAAAACTTTCAAGTCACTCACACTGCCGATATATCTATCTATCATAGATCTATGGGACATTAGTTAAATTCCTGATTTTGGTTAGATAAATGTCAGATTGGTCGTGCAATGCTAGATTGGCGCAAAATTTGTCTCTTGATCGTCTAAGGTATCCGGTATATACCGCAATCGAGCTTCGTCAGGGCAGATAATTATGTTAAATGTATTTGTGGCAGTGACCGGAGGCGGCGGAGTAAGTGCGCGGTCTCCGGGAGAGGCAGGCGTAGCGCCGGCCGCGCCCGCGCCACCCTACGCGCCACACTACGCGCCCGAGTACTCGCCGCACCGCCCCACGAACACTCCGCCACACACCACCTGGACCACCCTGCGCACCGTGAGTATTCCATGCATTAACATTTGAGTAGATAGTTATTTAATAAACGCACAGGCCTTTAAACGGTATTTTTCACTTAAAAATGGCTCGATTGTATTAATAGAAACAATCCGATCAATATGTATTTACATGGATAATGTTTTTATAAAGTATTCATTTTTGCAGAGCGGTGGTGGCGGCGGCGAGAGCTACGCGTACAGCGGCGAGGCGGCGGGCGGTGCGACGGGCGCGGCGGACGCGTCGCCGGCGCGCTCGCCGCCCGCGCCCGCCTACCTGCCGCCCGCCGCGCACTACCACCACAACCACCACCCGCACCCCTCGCACGGTGAGTACCACTCCACTAGCACGCACCAGACGCGCGAACAGCGGCGGCCGGCGAGGCTACGGCCGTTATTCCATCTCATTTGGGGTCAGCTCTCTTCGTCATTCTTCGCCAGACGTGTCTACTGGGTCGTTGAGACATTCACTTGTGTCTCCTGAGCCATCGTTATAATTGTTCATTTTCACACCACCTGCTTGTTAATGTCAAATTATATGTCATGGGAACTTCACTAAGAGTAAGTCATTATAACCCTAAGGTCTAGCCGGGCAATAATATTGAACTGAATTTCATTATAACCCAGCTGGTTCAATAATGTGATTTGAATTTGGAACCCCAATTGAAAATTCGTATGAAAAGCGTACAAAAAAAAACAGGCAGTCCCCCGACAGAAGTGAAAACTTAAAACAATAAAATAACAGTTTTTTTTAATATAAATTTTGAAATTAATTGTGATATGAAAAATTAAAACGCAATAATTTGTAAATTAAAATTATTAACATTAATCTGGTTTTCACATCTTTCGCCACTCCGAGCAACAACAATTGCAACAGCCGGTCTATTCTGTAAACATCTCACGGTGAAAATAAGGTGAGGTGAGCTGTCAAATTGTGTCGATTCCTGTGAAATGACGGTCACTTCACGCTCACTTCACCTACATTTTCACGGTGAGTTTTTTACAGAATAGACAGCCAGGTCATATTCATACTCGTAGCTACAGATAATCTGGTAACATTAGCATGTCGTTGACGCGAACCCATAACATTTTCCCTTACCAAAACTCGTGCAACGCGCCTAAAGAAGTTTTCACTTCCAAAACAAATTCGAATTGCTTAGTATCGTACCTCGCTGAAGTTATGAAAAGTAGAGTATTCTTCTAAAAGATTAAGAAAGTTGTCTTCGTCATAGGCTGCACTCAGGAGTCTATTTTCGGGATTCAATATAACGCCCGTGATATAAGACGCTGCTTTATCCCCTCGGTGAATAATCTACTATTATATAATGCCCATAATACGATTAAAGTAAGATTGTGAAAAAATTATCTGCGGACATCCGTACTGTTATTCCATGCTCATTTCGGTGACGGGCGCTGTGTTGCAGGCATGTGGTCGTGGCAGGGAGGCGCGGGGGGCGCGGCGGGCGCGGGCGGGGCCGAGGGGGCGCATGCACCGCACGAGCTGTCCGACATGCTGCAGATACTGGACCAGAGTGGGACTGCCACTTTTGAAGATCTAAACATAAACATGTTCAACTCGAACTTTGAGTAATGTTAGTTGTATAAAGTATGTACCTAATTTGACTCGTGAATTTGACAACTGAGAATATGCTGCGGGTTCAACAATGAGGTTGATAACGATAACGACGTCATGGCGTTATAAGTTGCTGCATAATATCTCACTTCAGCAAAAGTACAGACTGTCAGAAACTTCGGATTAAACTTTAATATTTCGATTGTAGAGTCAGGTTCAGGAAAGTTGACTAAAGATACTGACTTATTCTTAATAGTAATAAAGAGTAACATACTTTTGATACAATAAATAATATGAATAGCTCTCAATAAGCCAATCCGTTATAATTTAAGTATAAGCAGTGCCTAAATTATTAGAAAAAAATGCAATAAGATAGTTAAAATATGTAAATAATTTTCTAGGAAAAATAAATTCAGTGACAGTGAAAAGAATTCATAATTTTATTTAAAATCATCCGTAGAAGAAAACATGTAAACGAAATAAAGAGACCACTTTAGCTCAATTTTATTCTACTGACCCTAATCGAAATATTAAATCCGTAGCTGAGTAAAGGTGATTCTGCATAGTCTTTTCTAATTGAATATTACATTTAACTAGGCTACAGTTGAATGCTTCAATTTTTACTGTGTAAATAGTATTATTTGGCAGCTACCTTTATTTGAACAGAATGTATGTGGAGATTTTTAATCAACATTTGACTATACAGAGTTAGCTTTACTGGTACATAGTTCTTGTTAGTTTCCGTGAAATCACGCGTTATTACCATATTAAGGTCGACGCGATTTCCGTTCAAATGGTGCAACTAGCTAAATTAAGTTACTTAAAATTGTTTTGTATTAATGTTATAGGTTGTATTTTAAGTTTTGATTAAGACTCATTTAGAATATAGGAATATAAATAAGTATTTTTTTTTAGATAAAATAAATCAAATGCTTTCGATTGTAAGCACTGTATTCACCATTCCACTATACCGTCACTTTATGGAAGTCAACTGTCTGCTCGTTGTTGAGCGCTAATAATAGTGACGCAATACTCATGTATATTCCTTATTTTTACCATTTTTTTTTTAAATTCAGTACAGTTTCCGCTACGAAACCAAAGACATGCGCATTGTGAAGCCTTATGGACAGCACCTGCGTCAATCGTCACAAATCAATGAGTGCCGAAGCTTCGCGTGTTTTGCTCGCTGAAAAGTTATCATGCCAACGCGGTGGGCCACATTAGCGGCTTTCGTAATTAAATTAAAGTAAAAGTTTTTAATTTGAACATACAACAAATTGGCATAATAATAATAATAGAAACGATTTCTGCTACATGATGAATCGTCACCCGTGGGATAACTGGGGCGCTGTCCGATTTTTAACTTCGTAAACCAATAGTGGGTGGTCGCATCTACGTGTATCATATCGTAGCATTAAATTTCATAACAATAGACGCATTACGGGAAGGGGTTGGACCCAGCATTACGTCGAAATTGTTTTGCTAGTTTCATGATTGGGCAGATGTGTCATTTTGTATTTACAAATTACCGCCAGGCTAATTTAATGCTTTCAGATATTTTAATCGTTAAGAAATGACCAGCAGACTGGTTTCTGTTTGGTGAAAATTATGCACACTCCTAGCCAGGCAATTTTTAAATTTCAATTTTTTATAAAATATAATATAAAGCAATAATGGTCTAACAAAAAAATTTTCGAACGAAAATGATCGCAAAATTAATGTGACACAATATCAAGCTCGCGAAACTGGGCGTAATAGTTGCAAAACGTATTTAAATTTCGCGGGCGGCACTTTCGCTTTAAAGGCTCATGCAGACTGACGCGATATCGCGCCGGTCTGCACGAGCCGTAAAACACAACCAGCTCAAACAATTTTTAAACGAGCAATTATTGCTATATACTTTGTTTCCCGAATATAAATAGTTTTTCTTATTATTTAAAATTATACCTAATTTAAGATATTATTGGATTATATTTTTATGTAAGTAATGCATTTACGACCTCGTATTTTCATCGTAAATAAATTTTTATTACTTTTAATTGGTTGAATAGGTATATCTGAATTTTGTAAAATGAATTTTTCATTAAATATTAACAATATGGACATTAATTTGGTTTTTATTATTAGGTAATGCAGCCAACTTATATTTTTATTCCCATTTACACGACAGGTATGATGCTCGAGTATAAAAATATTTAATCAGCGCGTAAAGGCCGACCTACCTCAAGCGAGGCTCGACGCTGCACGGTTTTCACTTTCAAACAAATATCAACGTTGCGAATGTTGTAATTAGGTTGAAAATAAATAAGCTTCTATTACCCCGAGAAAACATCAACGCGAACAGGGGTTTAAGGGTGGTCACACATCTGATGGCCGATGCGTCGGGCGTAACTCTGTTAGTATGCTCGACGCATTAACGCATCGTGGGCTGAATGTTTTATTATCTACTTGTCCATTCTGGCGTTACACGACCGATGTTACGCGACGTATCCTCCGTCAGATGTGCGACCACTCTAAGGGATCTCGCACACTAGACTGTCACGACTCCGGCCAGTCGTGGCCGTCTATTGCCAGTCGTGGTATTATAATAATATGGTGTGCAGCTAGTGCCCACCAAGTGCGCGATTCGTATCGGTTTCTATAGTTTACCTAGCCGTGACTGTGGACATCTAGTGCGCGAGATCCCTAACAGTTGCCATTTTGATATTAGGAAAATCACGCTCCGTAGAACCAGCTACATTTGACGCGCAACATGTTCCAGCGCGCGCTGCATGTTAACGGCTTACGGACAATAGCTTGTGTTCTAAGGATCTAATTGGATGACTGATCGTCTGTTTGACCTAAGTCGCCTAGTCCAGTCACTGGGACGCTGGGTATTATAAGGTTATGACGTGGTCCGATCGTAGATGGCCATATCCTGATCTGCCTGGCCCTTTCATTATACGCCGCTGTTTCATGATTAGAGCGTGTAACATCCGCCATGTCGTTCAACGCTCAGCATTCGACGATTTGCCCAGCGATGGTTGGGCATATCGGGCCAGATACGGGTTGTATGTACATTATGATACCATTGTGCTGTATTGGTCCTTACAATCGAGGCGGTATGGCGAGCGCGAATAATGCGGCGATATGGGAGTCGAGTGTGTAATGATCAATACACACGCGTTTCATACAACGTTTTTCAACACACTTGCGAGGATAAAAACGGACTTGTTGTAAGATCTTAGGCTACAATATCGTAACTAAATATAGAGATGATACATTTAGATTTGTAAAGTTCAACTGACCTTTGTTGCCAAGTACAGACTATCAGGAGCTTCTTTTAAAAACTTATGTAAGTCGGTTAGTGGCAATACTACAAATTAATAAATAACTTTTATCTATACCCATGCTATAAATCCTCTATAAAAGTTTCAGAAACAGTTAGCTTATTGCCAACATTAGCCATAGTAGCCCATTATATTATTATCATCCAAACTAGTATTCTATGTACTAAATTTCATTATGTAATTCCTTTGCTTGTTCGATCCTTTCCCTTCCTACCCGATCACCTGCTGACCCCCGCGCCGACACATGTGTGACATTTTTCAAAATACGGTCCGTCACGCTTGGAGGGCTACGGGCTATGGTCGTTTTAATCATGGCAATAAGCTAACTGTTTCAGAAACTTATAGAGGATTCATATAAATAAATAAATATGATGGGCGGTAATGAGCCCGACGGATGATGTCGTTAATGCTGGGGTGCCGTGTCATCCGACCAGCGCTCTTGCTGCAGGATAGACCATGGTGTCCGTGGCAGTTTCCTTCTCCGCATTGACACGATGTGGAGCCCCGCAGAGAGCGTTCAGGCGCAAATATGTAGCGAGCCGGAATGTGGTGTCACCCAGAAGTTAATTTGTCATATTTTATGTATTTCATTAGTAGGCATAAAAAAGCATGAAGTCTCTTTGTTGAGGTTTAAAAAAGTTCACATCTCTGCTCTGATGAAAATAGAGAATGCTCATTGAATACTACAGGATAGTTCGTGCTAATTCCATGTATAGTATCCCACTGATGCCCATGGCATGGGATGTTTTTTTACCATAACTAAACGCTCCTGGGTTGCCAATGGTTTTTTTTTTTTACAAAAACGCTTCTTATCGCTTGCCTGTGGTAAAAATCTTCACCAAAGTCAATTTCTTGTAAATACTAATTCCATACTGCCATGTCATTACTCCCCGACTAGTGAATAGTTATCTGTGGCGCACTAGTGCGTTAAAAAACAGAGTTTCATAATGTTTTTGAGCAACAAGCAATAGTTGATTTTAACTTTTAATACTTTTCTTAGGTTTATATTACTAATATTCAGTGAAAAAAAAATTACATGCATATTCCCTATTTAGCGCGTTATTTTTCGATCAGATCGATCGACACAGAGCTTAATATAATACTGGTTTGCTTGGAACTGGTATCAAACTTGCTGCGAGAAACTTGGAAGTAGCGGCCACTGACGCAGCACCGCTCGGTACGTAGCTCCGCAGACGTGATGGTATCTATGGATATTTAAAACGGTAAAACAAAAAGGCTCACTAATTTAATTTTTTAACATTGTCGCCGAAAAGAGACTAGACAGATTTTGAACGTTTTCAGGTGCAGAGGTTGATCTTCAGTTATATTTGAAATATTTACTAATTCCATGGCAAAAAATATTCTACATACTTGGTCACGACGTCATTGTCAAATTAACTGTCCTGTCAAATAATGCGAATCGAAAGTGTTGCCAACCCGTACGATAATTATGTGGGCCTATAATAATTTGGCCAATGGTACGATTTACGATAATGGACGACTAACGTACGATCATTTTGAGCTTTGCTGAAAAAAAAAAAGTTCCAATATTTGTGAGACAAAATTAAACGCAGAAAAACAAAATGACAATTTTCAAATATTTATGTCAACATCAACAAGTAAGTTTCTCTCTCCCTTTCCCTCGCATTTCTTTGAAATTTCTTAATTTTTGTTTGCGTCAGGCACATAAAATCAACTCTACTCAAAGCTATACGAAAACGCGTCTTGTCTTGCATACGTCTTGTTGCTGCTAGAGCAACTAGCATTGACTAATAAATAATTCGTTGTCATTTATTTGCATTTCTAATCAATCTGTTAGGTCTACAATAATGACGCGCGATTATAGGTGAGACTAAATGAAAAGAAATATACTAAAACGAATATTTTTACGAGATTTTTATTTTATGCGATTGTACTATCATTTCGACGAGGAAATTCGATAATTTAAACTTTTGGTGTTGGCAATACTAGAATGAGACTGACAGTTACAGCTGACAGTGACAGCAGTGTTGTACTGTCATACTATGCTGCACAGACAATTCCGATTCCGAATATTTTTTGTGATTGATACGGATTTGCTAAATCAATTCAATGATTTACCTATTTTATTAATTTTCACATATTATTGATTCAGTAATTATTTAGTGTTCTTCTGGTGATACAATAGTTAAAGTGAGAAAGAAGCCATAGTAAATATGGCTAGATTGGGAAAAACAGCGCAGGAATTTATTCAGGACTCATTTTCACCCATAATCGCTGTTCTGTGCAGCCCAAAAGTAGAAAATGTCGTGTCTAAGAATAATTTGTCTTTTACTGAAATGTTATTACCCTTCACTACAATGGACTGGGAAGGTATCCATAAGTTTGTTGTTTTATTTTAGTTCTCCTGGGGGTGTTGTTCATAAGCTGAGTGTTCATTTTATTCACAGGCCGTAAAAAAATGTTTTACTTTATATCTTTTATTTGAAGTAATCTTGAGGAATTGAACTCACCCCTAAGATCCCTCTGACCAGGCATTGTTTACTGTTTTTATTGTGGTCGAAATAGGATTGATCCTTCTGGAAATCAACTACTGACCATAGTGTATGTGTATAAGGGTGGTATTACATTTATCAAATATCTTGGTCCAATGTACATTTGATCAAAAAAATATGAAGAAATATGTTGATGAAGTCGTCCAATTTCTTTGATCAAATGTACATTGGTCCAAGATATTTGATAAATGTAATACCACCCTTAGTTAATAATCCTTAAATTATTATTTTAACAAATGCCCTACTTTTCAAAATTGCAAGCTATAATAATAAGGCAGCTCTACTTTAAAACATACTTTGTAACATGCTTCAATAACTTGATGAAGCTTTATAGCCAAATTAAATTATGACTTTCTGACCTTTAGTGATGAAATACGGCCTCATTTACAGGGCAAGTTGTATTGTAACTAGCAGGTGGCCTGAAGTTAGGTATAACAAATTTCAAATCAAGTACTGTGGCATTAAAGGTCTTCAGCTATTCATAGGTGACTATTGAGTAGATGAAGTTGGGGCAAGTAGCTATTAGAGATGATATAATGCTGATGATCTGAAATCTTAAAAAATAAAAATATAATCAGAGGTGTGCTTTTATAGTTTTACCAATGTTACTTAATTGTTTTTTTTTATTTCAGGTCAATTTCGAGACTCAAGTGGGAACTTGTGTTCTATTAAGAATTGGAAGTTAATTGTAAGAGATGTAAATTGGAAGCCGTTACAACCTACAGAAGCCAGAAGACAGTTAAACAATGCTGTATTACACAATTATCATGAAAAAACTGTATCTATTGAAATAGGTAGTTAATGTGCCAGATGTTATTTTTTTCATCCATGTACCTACTTAATCAATTTAATGTTAGTATGGTATATAACTCCTAATTAACATTGACTGGCTTTATTGTTCACAGATGGCCGAAAATTTGATGTTCCTCAGTCAACATATTGGTTTGATGCCTGGAGGGAGACTTATTTAGAAGTCCAGTTTCCCTCAGATCATGAATTTACCAAACATTTTATATCTTGTATTATAGTAGGTACAACATTGGATGAGAATGTGATAGATAGTTTCAACAATTTAAATCAACAATATGCTATGTTACAAAATGTTGCTCCACCTAAATTACCTAAGTGGTTCAACAGTAGTGTGTTGAAGTCTTATCTTCTTCTTCATGATGTTTCTGCAGTCCCTAAAGAAAAGTAAGTCTACTTGTTATCGCTGTAAACAACTTTCGAAATTGATGAACAGTAATATTAATTTGTACAATTTGTTACAGGGCAGATGCTATTTTTGAAACACTGAAACAGACCTTTGGGGCAAACAACTGCTTTATGCTATCAATAAACTCAAAAAGTACTTTAGATCAAAATGTATCAACAGATTTGTGGGCTCAGTTTGTTAAAAGATCATCACAAGCAAATGTAATTGTTTTCATTCTCATGTTATTTTATCCTTTTTATTTGGAGCTTGTAACAATTTTTTTATATTTTTCAGACTGAAATGTCTTCTTCACTCACTAATCTACCCACCACACCAGCTGAACCTCAACCAGTATTCCCACCAGCAGCAGCAAATAATATTTCAGGTTGTTATTATCCATGCATTGTGTTCTAACTAACTTAAACATCATAAATAGCACATGTGTGAGTACTATGCACGTAAAGCTCTTTCTGACCAGCTCAACCCGATTCCGCGTCGATAAGTGTGGTCACTCCCTTAAGGTGGCATTAGGTATGTCTTTCATTGACTGTTGGATTGTTTGGTGCAATTCCATGCGCCATGTTCGTGAATGTTCGCCGTCAGTTGGTATTAGTCAACCCGTCATCTTAAGAGATGACCCACACTGCCACTGCTTATTTTATTTTAAAACCTTTTAATAATGTTTTTTTTACTTTTTACTGTGCACCCTTATAAAGTGCACGACTACATTTTTCTCACGATTGTACAGCAGTTTGTGCGGAGGTTGATTTTTACTAATACTAGGCAATAAGTTATTTTGTATGTTACTAACACTATATGGGTATTTGTGTCCGAAATAAAGATTCTATTCTATTGTCTATTTATCCGTGTTTTCGCGATATCCCTAGGTTTTTCGCGAAAATGCGAATTATCAAATCTCCCTAAGACATATATATTAAAACTTGAATGATGTAACCCAGATTTTGGAACATAATAATTCAAATTGGCGTTTCATGGCTGTTGTTCCCCATAGAAACCTGCTACCCTTTGGAATGACTCCTTGTCAATTTGAAAGTGCCTGTAAATGGTTCATTTGAAATAAATGCTTGAAGTCTTGGGCCTATTTGCATTACATATTCTTTTAATTTAATTACAGATGAGAACACAGTTATTTCTTCAATTAATCCAGAAACTGCTCATCCACTAACAGCTACTGAAACAGATGTTTATGATAATGCAAATAGTTTGCAGGTAATACAATTACAAACACATTATTTTAAAAGATGAATGCATAATCATGTTTAATAAATAAAATAAATTATTTTCAGACTCATTCATTCTCGGGAAGTTCCGAAAGCATGAACGTAGCTAGTAAAGGTCTAGATTGTTCTACAGAAGTTCATGGCACGGCTCTGAATGCAAGTGATATTGAAGGCATCAAGAAATTTTTGCAAGAGTATGCCTCAAAGGCATTATTACCTTACATGGAGAAACAAATATCACAGTTATCCGAAGTTGTGAGTTGTACATCACTAGATATTATAAAACAAAGTCCCCCCACCGTGTCTGTCTGTGTCTGAACGCGATAAACTCAAAAACTTACAAACGGATGTCCATACGGTTCACCAATGGACCGAGCGATTCATGAAGAAGGTGTATAGTTTAGGCTGAAATATGACGATGAATGTTGATTGATGTCGGAAAAAATCATGCCGACTGCGACTGGGATCTTTACCGGCGTGCGCCGCGTAAACCAATCGAGTTATATGAAAACTATGTATTACGGAATTAATACATTGTTTACCTGGATTAACGCGAACGTACTACTAGGATTAAAAGTACCCTATACTTTTAATCCCGTAGTACGTTCCCGTGGGATATTTTCCGATATTCACGCGGGCGAAGCCGCGGGCATAAGCTAGTTTTTATATTTTATAATTAACGCTATTGCATTTATTACAACTATTGACACTAATTAACTTTTTTGTAAGACCTATTATAAAAATAATATCCATTCTGCTATTAAAATCGCAAAGAAGGTCAAAAGAGTAGTAATTCTGCTGGGTGGCATAAGGCTTTTTTTTTTTCTAGATTCTTCATGGAACATTTTAAAGTTACCTAACAACATTCTAATAAAAATTACAGGTTGCAAACAGAAAGGGTGTGAGTAGATCGTTACTATCAGCCACAAAACGGTGGTTTGGCACTGGAAAGGCCGGCAATACTACAGGCAACAGCACGGTCATGTATGTGTTCATTAAAATACCAGTTATAATTAATAGTTATTTATGCAACTGTTGTATAATAAGGGGTATTAAAACACGAATGTCACAGGGTTTATCACACGAGGCGGACTTTATCTACACCTATGATATGAAACCTGTGTAAAAGTTTATGAAACAGTTAGCTATTGCCAACATTAAACCGACCATAGCCCGTACCCGCCAAGCGTGACGTATCGTATTTTGGAAAATGTGTCGGCGTGGGGGTCTGCACCCGCTGTCCGGAAGGTATCGAAGGAGCCAACGAGTTGCATTATGAAATTTAGTACAACATTATAACACTCGTTTGGATGATATAATGGTTACTATGACACTGGTCGTTTTAATGCTGGCAACAAGCTAACTCTTTCCGAAACTTTTATAGAGGATTTATAGCATGGGAGTAGATAAAAAAATTAATAGCCCCTGACACAATTCCAGGTGATGTTGCAGTATCGGTTCAAAGATAATATGTTCTTCTAATATAATTGAAGAAACAGAATCATACATTTCGAATCGAACAGACCTGTGGAAGATGCGCACATTCAATCATCAGCTAGAAAAGAGCTGATAGTCATCAAACGGCTGAACCGATTTTTTTGAATTGAAGCTAAGAACACTCTCGATCAAGACACCTTTCAAACAAAAAAAATATAATGAAAATCGGTTCAGCCGTTTGCGAGCTACCAGGGAACAGACAGATACACACGTTAAACTTATAACACCCCTCTTTTTCCGTCGGGTGTTAAAAACCACAACCTGCACTTTACACTCATATACATTTAATATTCAATTTATTTCAGATATACAACGGACTGTCCTGAATTACAATTACGTCGATTAGGCGACCTCTGGTTTATGTGTCGGCAATGGCAGCGTGCGTTCGATGCATATCATACCGCTAAGAGAGAGTTTTATGCCGATAGTGCTTGGCTTTGTTACGCAGGCGCGCTTGAAATGGCAGCACTAAGTGCGTTCATGGCTGGAGACTCTAATCGAAAAACTCACGGCTACATGGAAGAGAGCATTGTAACTTATCTGAATACCTGTAGGTTAGTAGTGTCTTTCTCCATTTTGTTAAGTTCATGAATAGAATAGTCATTCTGTACATATGGTCTGTTCCAAAAGTATCTGATTAAAACGTAAACAAATTGATAAAAAAGCATACCTGTACGTAATGCCAATTTGAAATGTCCACTTACAAATTGAGTGCTTTGATTTGATTATTTGAATAATTAAACCCGAATTTTGAATTACATTTCGATGCTAGTGTTGAAAGATTTGGGCTCCATTTTGCCATCGGCTCCGGCTCGGGCTGCCATCCCGCGTTGAGTGGACCAATGTACACGAGTATCAAACTACTTTTTTCAACACATTAACGAGGAAATATATAAAACGCTCAGTTATTTTTGTTAATAAAATAATTAAGTATAGTAACATTTCTTAAAAAGCTTGTTATCGTTTTCTTATAACAGTCTAACAATAACGCGATACAAAAATTAAAGATATTATAATTTTACAGGATGGTTCAGTATGCTGTGCGAGCCACTTTACTGTCCGTGCTATGCTTAAGTGGATCAGGTTTGCATGGTGAGGCAGCCAAACAATTGATCCGTATGACGTCAGAGGATAGCGACTTGCGTAGTGCTATGTTACTGGAACAAGCGGCGCTATGTTTCTTATCGGGCCCCGCATCTAAAGGCATGTGCAGAAAATACGCATTCCACATGGTACTGGCAGGCCACAGATTCTCAAAAGCAGGCCAAAAGAAACATGCATACAGATGTTACAAACAGGCTTACCAGGTGATATTTTTATATTTTTCTGTATTTGATGTATACGTAAGCGAAGTAAATAATAATTCTATCAAAAACATTAAAAATGTAAAAAAGACAGAATTCGAAATTAGGTGGCCTTAAAAATTATTAAGACCTAAAAATGGCAATATTTCATACAGGTAATCAATTTTACAGTAAAAGCCACAGAAATCAAACAATAAATACTACCAACTGCAAACATTTTCATTTTGTCAATTCTCAATTCAAACCTTACGATAATTTTATTAAACATTTTTAGAATTTAAACTGCACGCCCCTCCATAAAAATTGATATACAAGCATTTGAAATGTGTATGCAATAAGCATTAAAAAATAAAAATGAGACTCACTCGCGCGTCATCTCGCACCCATTATGTTTGTGAGAAGATGGATGAAAGATAATTCGTATTTTTATTTTTTTTTAAATCCTTTTGGTTGCAGTTTGTTTGCATACAAATGTTATTTTGTTTGTTATTATTATTATTTTACTAATCCTACTGTGGTAGGTATATGGTTTGTCACTTAATAGTTTGTAAATTATTCTGTACAATGCATTGAAATAATATTCTGTAATGTTGTGCAAGAAAATTGAATAAATATATAAATAAATTATAATCTCGTCTAATACGAACGTTGCTAAAGTAAGCGTAAGCGTAAGCTTATTAAAAGGTCTAATAATAGACGGGAAAAAGCAAACAAATAATGAGAGTCCCTGGAGGTTATAACCTCGGAATTTTATGACTCTTAATGAATTCGTGTATTTCAAGTAACAATCAAAATCCAAAAAAAAAACATAAACCTACATGGGTACTTATGAAACGTCAGAAGCTAGGTGCACGGTTCCAATTGGTCGTTTTCTATGGAGAAGAGCCGGCAAGAAACTCCACGGTTACTCTTTTAAAAATAAATGTTTTTACAATGTTTTCAAAGATGTACAGTTTGAATAGGTATGAGAGGACAGTGTAGGCCTAATAAGTAGTAGTTAATTCCATACTTTTGCTCGCGAGTGTATATCTTCTTGAAAACCAGATTCTATAAGTTATAAATATCGTAGATGGATTATAGAATCCGCTGTTTTACATAACTGCTAGCTGTTTTACAAAACAGCTCCGTTATGTAAAACAGCTGAACGAGTTCAACTAGATTGCCATTGTGTTATGTTTTTCAAAACGTTTATGCAATTCTACGTGTTAAAATTAAGTAAATTATGAAATATCGCTAAACGTCGTTCAGCTGTTTTACGTAACGGAATTGTTTTGTAAAACAGCAAGCGGTTATGTAAAACAGTGGATTCGACAATCCATCTGTGACAACATGGCAGGTGTACGAGAGCAGCGGTTGGCGGCTAGCAACAGACCACGTGCAGTTCGCGCTGGGCCGCCTGGCGGGCGCGCTACGTCTGCCGCGCGACGCGCTGCGTTGGCTGCGCGCGCCGCTCGCGCCCGCCGGCCCGCAGCCGCCGCAGCAGCAGGACGCCTTCCTGCGAGAGTACATGCTCGCGCACCAGGTCAGACTCACTGCCTCACACTATGATCACTACAGCTTGCACTTAAAGCCCAGTTCATAGGAAAACAGTTTCGTAACATTTGCTGATACTAGATGTTTTTTTGTTTACCATGAATACGAAACATGAGCAGGTAACATGGAATGTTGCAGTGTTTCAATAACACTGCAACATTCCATGTTACCACTTCCATGTTACCAGCAATATTATTTACCGAAATACAAAAAATGTTGCTCAACAATGTTGCACAAGTTTGTTGCGGCAAGTACAGTGCATGTGTCGAAATTATAAAACTCAAAAGGTTACCTTAAATTGTTGTTTTACAACGTACGATGCGAACAGGGACCGGAACCGGTATGATCAATACGGGTATTTTCGGGTTACAACATCAATATTTTTTTAAAGGTATTTTCAAAAGTTACCCTTAAATTGAATACAACCTGGATTAATGCCGGTTACCGAAATAAAAATGACCTCTATCTTATACTTTCCGTCGGCATTAGTCAAAGTGCGCGCATCGCCTGTGTGTGTAACCGGTATTAAAACGGTAACCTAAAAGAGGTAACATGTTTCTTCTTCTTGGGTTCTAGATAGGTAATCTTAGTCATAGAAGTAAAAACTTCTTCGATACCTGTACAATTCACGTCACGTAAAAAGACCGTCGGCCAGCGGACAACTGTAACGTTGTATAGATCGTGTCATGTAATATGAGCGCTGACCAACCGCAAAACCATACACAACTGAAGTTGGCTTTGTCTACAGCAAAGTGCTGCTCGTCTGTAATCTGCCTAACTTCAACCCACCATGTAAATAAAAAACGACCAGAAGTCTGCCAAGTTTAATTAAAAATGTGTCATTTTCGATCTGACAAATGGTTGTGAATAGCTATGCAGTAATGCATAGCTATGCAGGAATTAGCTCGAAGGTCAACAGGCCATGAACATTTTATGTTCTGTAAATTCTAATAGATTTGTCGCTCATCTTCTAAGAGGTACCCACAACGTGTAATAACGCGGCGACTATATCAACAGCAATGGGTAGAAAGTAGTGAGGAGCCGCGGGAGCAGCTGGAGGTGCTGCCACTGCCGCTGGTAGTGGAGCGAGACACGAGCGTGCTGTGTGTGGGCCCGGCGCCGCTGGGCTCGCCGCGCCGCCGCGCCGCGTCGTCGCTGTCGCTGGCGGGTGAGGCCGCGGGCGCAGGCGGGGCGGGCGCGGGCGGGGCGTGGCGCACGCTCGAGGAGATGCTCCTGCAGGTGGCGCAGGGCGCGGTGCCCATGATATTCAAGCCCACCGTCGACCTCTACACCGACGCCACCGACTGCGAACCGCTTGTGCCGCAAGGAGGTATTTGCAGCATTTAGGGCTTAGCCTCATGGATCAATATTTGAATGCGTGAAGAAATAATGATTTCTTATTTTTATTAAATGAAGAGCTTTTATAATACTATGTGATTTTAAATTGAATTAAAAAATTCAAAAAGATAAAAACATTCATTTGAATAATCAATCACTTATTTTAGTTATATTGTTTATTCAATTTCAGAACCAATTCAAATCTCGGTAACTTTATGGAATCCACTGAAGATTTCATTAGTTTTAAAAGATGTGGAACTATTGTGGCGATTCGTACTGGCCACTGACGATGATACGCTGGGAGATGAAGAAGTACTGAGCAATGAGCAGGCGGTGTCTGCGGGACAAGCGTTGGAGAGCAACATTATATTTAGTCAGAAAATTAAATCCGTTCTTTTAGAAGGCGATTGCAAAAAAGTATTAATTTTCACTTTGACACCCCTTAGGGTTGGTCGACTTAATATTCATGGATTGGCGTACAAGTAAGTGGTGCTGGGTGCTGTATGTTTATTATTATTAGTCAGTACTTATGTCTTTCTCTAAGTATTTACTATTTATCCGCTGATTCGCTTCTTGCAACCACAGTTGCAAAAAACGGAATCGTTCATTTTGCTTTTTGCAACTGTGGTTGCAAAGCCATTCATAGTATGTCATTCTATTTTAATCTTTATTACAAAGTTTAGAGTCCGAGTTTAACGATATTTACACCAAAGACAGATAATTTATCATAGAATTCAAAAACGAAATCGTTCATATTTTGCTTTGTGCAACTGTGATTGCAAGCGAAAATATTATTCACTAGCTGCTGCCCGCGGCTTCGCCTACGTGAGTTTCGGAAATTACCCCATACATCCCCATGGGTTTTAAGTATAAATATTGAATTTCGAGTTAATCGGACAGCGCGTTAAAATTCTTCCATACAAACACTGACACCCCCCAACCCCCCTTTAGGAGGTAATTTAGAAAAACAAAAAACTACAAACTTTATGATTTATTTAGATAACTATTCGTGCGAAGTTTCATGTTTATTACCTCAAGGAATAAGATTTTTCATACAAACTTTCATCCCTTATTTTACCCCCTTAGGAGTTGAATTTCGAAAAATCCTGATACACGTTATTCTTAATTTTTGGGTTTAAGTATAAATATTGAGTTTCGAGTTAATCGGACAGCGCGTTAAAATTCTTCCATACAAACTTTGACATCCCCCAACCATAGGATAGGATACTTTTCCGGGATAAAAAGTACCCAGTGTGGTGCCCAGGATATTAAAGAATAATTATAATAAGTTTCATCGTAATCGAACCGGTAGTTTTTGCGTGATGCCTGAACAAACAGACAGACAGACAGACAAAAAAAAAATTAATCAAATTTTTGGGTTCGGTGTCGGTCTAGTAACACCCCCTGCTATTTATTTTTTTGATATTTTCAATGTACAGAATTTTCACTTCTACAGATTTATTATAAGTATAGATTATATTATAATCTCTATTACAAACGCATAGAGTCCATTTTATTTTTTAACGCGCGGTTCGCAGTGCATCTGCACTGGCAAAGTAAGCTACCATTATTTTTTGCGTAAGCATGCGAGCGGCTATGACTAGTTTCACTAACGCCAAGCAATGCAACGCCTAGTTAGGTAATTCCAGACATAAGCAGTTTTGTCTGTGGTTTAAATTCAATTTTTTTCGCGAATTCTGGTTTGTTTCCATAGTAAAAGTTGTTAATAATGATGAGTACAATGAGTCCTTAATAGGTTTTCAGTTATTGCAATTACACCTTGTTTTATAATATACACTTGCTTATCATTAATAAAACCGGCCAAGTGCGTGTCGGACCACGCACAATGAAGGGTTCAGTAGCTGGGATGAATTTATCCCAAGAACAAACTTAACATTGTAGTTGAAAAACTTGTTCTCCCATGTTGGTTGATAATTACTGGTTTACTTGTAGAGCCTACTTAGCTGTGATAGTTTTCCTTTGCATTTCGTTATATATACTACTGCTGTGAATTTTTCCCCATATCCAGAACTTACTATTAAGCTGGCAGGGGGGGACGGGACACTTGACTCTAACGAAAATTAGCACTTTAAAGCTTAATATTTCGCAACCGGATCCTGGTTTTAATAAACTCACGATATTTCCAATCCTTTCCAAAAATACTTACCCCACACCATGTGATAGACGAAAAAAAAAAAACCCGCTTAACGTGTAGGGCAGGCACCTAAAAAAAAATTTTCTACATGATTTTATTTTACCACTGCCGGCGTAATTAATATGTATACTCATGCCGAATTACAGCTTTCTAGTACTAATAGTCTCTGCGCTAAGCCGGGGACAGACAGTCAGACAGACGGACATGGCGAAACTATAAGGGTTCCTTGTTGACTACGGAACCCTAAAACGGAAAGAACTAAGGACGACTGCGAATAAAATGACGTTTAAGGATAAAGATACGTGATTCCTGACCATATTTTTAAAAGGAGACAAAGTTCTTGCACGTTTTACCAACACCGACTATAAGCATTGCGTAGCCGTACTGCTTGAAATGTAAAAGATTTGTCATAGGAGCCATTGGAATGCGTTGGCATCTCTAGCCATAAGTTTTCACTGACCTTAGATGTCTATTGTTTGTGCCATGAAGGAACTTGAAACGTTCTTTAATATAAGACCCCCTCTTATATTAAATAACGTTCCAAGTTGCTTCGAAACCCCCTGATCAGAATACTATAAAGTAGGAAGAAAGTATTTTGCGACTTACCTGCTGGCGGTTGCCGAAGCTTCTTAGGAATACACGCTGTATGTGTAGCTCTTAAGATAACTTTTAGGACAAGTCAATATGCACATTCACCCTTTCCCAAAATACAGATTTGATTTTATAGGCTCATCAATACCGGCGAAGGTGGAACCGAAAACATAAACAATGTGGTAATATCAGGAAAAGTGAACCTAACCCCAAGTGGCAGAAACCCCGATAAACGACTACAAATTACTGTCATTCCAGAAGCGCCTTGTTTACAAGTAAGGAAATTTCATAGAAATATCGTTTTGATCAATGAACTCGAAAGATAACATCAACAGTGGGGTGTCTTACATAGCGATAAACTGTTAAAGAGACTCAGAGCTCGCTATTATTTAATGTTTTCTATGCTCCGTCATAAACTTGTACCTATTTATTTTACAATTACAGATGACCTTTTCGGAAACCAGTCCGGATATCATAAGCGGGGAAATGAGAACTGTCGACGTCGAGTTCACAAACGTAGGACCTGTCGATATGAACAACCTCTTTGTTGCTGTCTCCCATCCCGATTGCGTCAATCTTATCACCGGCGACGAAGAGGATGATTTTAAAGTTTTATATGACGAAAAGTATCGTAAACCTCCCGCTTACTCAGGTAATAATATTATGTTGAATCTTGAATATGTCTAAAGTTTAACATCACTAAAATCTATTTTACAAATATTATACTGTGTAGAATTTATAATTATCAATCCTGCTTCCTACGGGCCTACGTCGCATGGTATTTTAGTTCAAATCGATTCGTAAGAGCGATCACTCGCTTCGTGCGAGTCCGCTCCACGACGACTCATGATAGCACGCACCGGTGAAAAGTCAGCTTTACAAGTACGAATATCAAAAGATATTCCTCGACATGAGAGATAATGCAAGGCCACACGTACACGTCGGGCAAGCCTGTACACACATATACCCGTCGGTCTCGCCCAACGTGTACTGGGGGCTCACGACACGCGCATGTGCAGACGAGCGCGCGGCGCGCGCGGCGGGCTGGCGCGCGGCGGCGGCGCGGCACGTGCGCGGCGTGAGCGCGGGGCTGGCGCGCGGCGCGGCCGTGCGCGCGCGCCTGCTGCTGCGCCCGCGCGCCGAGCTGCTGCTGCTGGCCTACTACAGCACCGGCCTGCGCGCGCGACCTTACCGCCTGCTGAGGCACGTCTTCCGCTTCAGAGTTTCCGTGAGTATGACTCCCTCTCGAGTGCCCTGCGGGTGAAGACGACCGTGTCGCGAATCCGTTACAGATTTTTAACTACGAAGTACGTGAATTATAATAAATCGACCCGTAGCATTTTGAGAGACCTTTCATCTCGAATAGTTTTAACGAAATCTTATTTTCAATGAAAAACCCATATTTCCAATTTATAACATTTAGAAATTTCGTTTCCAGGAGGCTGTCGAGTTAGCTGTAACCCCTCGTCGAAGTCTTCGGCATGTCGATGGGGAGGTCGTCGAAAACATGAGTTTGGCGGTTGAAGTTAAAAATATTTTCGCTGATAAGGGCGAGGAGCTGAACGTGGAGGTGTTGGAGGCTTCACTGTTGAGTCGCCAGTGGAGCCTGACGGGACTGGTGGCGGCGCGCGGAGCGGCCGACTCGCTCGGCGCCCGTGAGAAGCTACACTTCGTGCTCCGGGCGCGACGAGTACTTGCAGAGCTACCGGAAGGACAAGTTCAATATACGCGCGTCAAAATCAACGAGAACCATCCCGACGCTGTCGCCGATATTAACGTGCCTCCCTATTCTAAATTCGTGGTGGACGGTCAACATTCTTTCATTGATGCCCCCGACGCAGCCATGGCTCAGGCAATATCTGGTATAAGAACAGGACTTATACAGTCCATGTTTGTACTTCGTTGGAAAGTGCATGAAAAAACCAAAGGAAAGGCTGCAGTCGGACAGCATTGCTTATGGCTGGATTGTTTCACAAAAGCTATATCCCGAGAAAGGGAATATGTGCCTGGAGAAGTAGCTCCCATACAACTTGACGAACTGGAAAGCAAATTAGATTTACGTGACTCCAACAATAAAAGTAAAAAAGACAATGTTGTGATATTTCGATTGGAACATTCCAATCACATTAACCATAATTTTAATGAAATGAAGCTATGCTTGATTCCAATTACTTTAAATATTGTCAACTGTTATGGAGTTCCTGTTAAAGTTTTTATAGACATGTCAAAGCAGAAAAACAGGTAATTGACATTTTATGTTTATTTTAATATTTTATGGTGTCGTAACGGTGGTGTCGAAATGAGTGAGGTAGATACGTAATAGCTGAGAGCAGTTTTGCAGGCAGTGATTTTTTAAAGAATCTCCTTGTCTCTTCAGTAGCATTAAGTAGGTACTGACACAATAAACAATTGTTATAAAATTTCTTTGTTGTTTCAGAGAGTTGTCCGGCGAGCTTGGGTGGGCCGGTGCACTCAGTAATGGATGCGACGTGGAAGCTAAAGAGCTGGGTGTTAGTGTGAATCTGGACAAGTTTGAGTCCAAGCGGGTACAAGTGCGCGGCGTTTGTGCTGCACCCGGCACTTATCTCGTTGGCTCGGCATTCTTAGTCTCTACTACCGGAGAAGATGCAAATCTCAATGTTTCAAATGTTTCCAACAATACTTCTTTATTGGTAGTTGAGCAAGCCGCATAGACATTTATAATAGTTTTTTTATTATACTTGAAATAATCGTTCAGGAACTTGACAGCTCGAAGCAAAATATAGTTACGATACTAAAAACTATGGTGTTGGGGTAGTGAACGTATTAGCGAAAAAAAATAAGTTTATGTTATTAAATTCGATTAAAATTATGCATGTAAGAACATTACAGTTAGTTCATTTTACAAGTAGTTAAATTAATTTCGTTCATTCTTTTTTTTCCCGCACCTTTATTTGACAGAGACAAGTATCCCGCCAACTATCAAGTTATTAAATACGATTAAAAGTGCTAGGTTAGTGCTTCTTTGAGTTCTTCAGGTACCTATAATTTTGCAGAGATCTGCTTTGGCAAAGACTTCGCCTAACTGGCCAACATATTATGACCAATCATTTTCGTTTGTCAGGTTATTTTAACCTGTTTTTTTAAACTATAAATAACATGAAATTGTATTGTTATGTTAACCACGAAAAAGCTTATGCATCCAAATAAATACCAAAACGCATTGTGGTGTTCATGCACGTAGCAATTGTAACGACAGCTACAACGTGGCTATGATTTACATCAAGACTTAGATTGTATTAGCCAACTACGCATTCAATCTGTAGATTAAGAAAAGCCATTACGCGTTATGCACCTTAGCTGCTACAACCGCCATCGGTGGTGGGACGACGCTCAGAAAGTTTTAAATTGTATTACGTTATATAACCAGCTGACTTTGTCCTGTCCAAACAGTAAAAATCCCATAGAAACAATATCCGATAAAAAAAACCGGGAAGATTTTCCAATTTTCTTTCCCTTAAAACCATATTCGATCTATTACGATCATAAAACTTAAAATGGCCAAATCGGTCCAGCCGTTCCCAAGTTATGCGCTTACCAACAAAAAACATTTAATTTTTCTTTATATAGATTTCAACCCACTGGGCTCGCATTTGTTAGTTGGCTGACAAGTTACTCGATCCCAAAGCTAAGAAACAATAACGGTTTGTGATCGCAACCGTTAAAGCTACATTTAATTTTGAACCTAACGAGGTCTCTGTTTTGGCTCAAACTTCCGAGTCAGTTCAGGAGTTCAGAGAGAGTATAGGCCTCTATTAATTATACTACTTTCCTACGATGATAGTATACCTGTAGCAGTTTTTAATATACTGTATATTATTTTTTTGTTAACATCGCTACGAAAATAAATTTGCCGAAGAGCACGAAGTAAACTGTATATTATATTTACGTTGTGGTATTACATATGTAATCATAGGCATGTAGGTTTAATTTGATTGCTAAGTGTTACGCGTTTATGTTTTAAGTTATGTATCTACAATATTATTGTTTTTAAATTGTAATAATTATAAAAATGCCATTAAAACTATTTTTTCTTACCACATCCATTAGCACTACTTCTGTGTAAGCGATAACTATATGACGCAATATGTACCTAGGCGAAATGGAGTATATTTTATTGGTAGCAAAATAGAAAATGTTATTAACTTAACACAATTTTATAGTGTTCTCCAACGACTGTACAGTAACTCTTATAAAAACCTTTAAAATAAGCATGGTAAAATATTATTTTTACCGTGAAAAGAATTATTTTCTTATTTTAATATGTGGTAAGTTTATTTTTCTTTGGATAATAGTAATTTATATTGACCACGCGACGTTTTCTCGTATGGTGCTCGTTGACCGATGTTTATTAGGCGCCCTCTAACTACCTATATTATAATTAATCCTATAATTTTAAAGGTTTCGAACTTAACAAAACGGAACCTATAAAACATCACTTTTTTTGTCGGACTGTCATAGAGTTTTCTCGAGATCTATGGAACATCGCGTAGGAATTAGATCAACTAAGAATTTGAATTTTTGCCGATGCTCGATGACGCGCTTACAGATCGCCAGTAAAAGACCGAAAAATGTTTTTTATTTATTTATTTAGGGGTTCAGTTGTCAGCAATTTTTTTTTTTTATTAACATATAGTTTTTGGTATCCTTACCACAGGCCACATATAAATGGCGCCGGGCGCGGACATGGCACGGGCAGGCGCCCGTGCCATGCCATCGCCATGCCATGGCTATTCCATTCAAATTTCATACAAAATGCATGGAAATAAAGCGCAGTTTAGGACACGCGGTATGTCGTTACTCGGACGTGGTTATGTCCGCGGTCTCCGTGGTCCGCGCCGTGACCTCGCCCGATGCCATTTAAATGTGGCCAGCGCCTTAGGCCATCCGCTGCGTTAAGCGGGCGCCCGCGCGGCGTGCTGTTTTCTATGGGCCGCGTGACGGGAGAACCGCCTCACGCAGCGCTGCTCTAAGGATGATAATAGAAAACAGCACGCCGCGCGGGCGCCCGCTCCGTGCACCCAGCGGACGGCCTTAGAGCTTTGTTAATGTTTTTTTTTTAATGTTTAGTTTTGCGGCCTTGGAGATACAGCTCAAAATCTGGAAAACAATCCGTTCTCCTTATCTCCTGGGTTTTTAAAGCTAAAATTTGTATTTTGATAAGAAGAAAAAATAATTTAATGATCATATTTTATAGTAATTTATTGCGGTTTGCGATATTGTTTTATTGCAGAAAATATAATATACAGGGTGGCCGGAACGTTAACGTCCAAAAATAAAATTTAGTTCCCTCGTATCGTGAGGTATCCGAATAATAATAACATACATGGGGGTGCCCATGTATGTTCCGCGATTTTGGATAGATTTCGAGTTTCGATTTTGTTTCTGAATTTTTGAGAATTTTGGATTTGACCAATTTAAAAAGCCTTGTACGAGTTTTTTTTTTGCAACTGAAACTTCATGATTACTACTTTTATGCATATGAAAATGTTGGTCTAAAGTGAAAAATTTACGTTCGGTAAATTATGACTGAAATTTTCAACTTTAGATTAAAAGTCCTAGTTGTTCAATTTAAAGTTGAAGGACATCATTGTCTCACTTATTAACTTCATTTTGAATTATTATGTGCACCTATTGAGAGTCTCATACATCGGTACATAAACTGCACTAGAGTAATTAAAAATTTAAATTAGAAAATTTAAACGTAAATTTTTACATTTTAAATAAAAATGAAAATTAACCACTTTAGCACATATAATAATTTATTAGGTACTATTTAAAAAATAATCTCATCAAAAAAGAATATAATAAGCTTTTAAATATCATTAAAACAGTCGCTGAACAGGTAACTTGGCCTAAATGAAAAGAGATTACGAGAAAACTTAAGGTACGGCATCGGAGGGTAGGTAAATCTTCGTTAAGCATTTGGTTCCGTACTAGGGAAACGATTGCAATCGATTTTACGTTTTTTTTTTTTGTAAAAAAAAAAGATTACGGAAACTTTCAATTGAATATCTATACTAATATTTTAAAGAGGAAAGATTTTTTTGTTTGTTTGTACCGAATAGGCTCCGAAACTACTGGACCGATTTAAAAAATTCTTTCACCATTAGAAAGCTACTTCTTTACTGAGTAACATAGGCTATATTATACAATGTGGAGACAACAACACAACAATAAATGAAAACACTGGCAATATTAATACATAGGAGTGTTTAGGAACAATCAAGTAAATCCTAAAATTGAAATTAAAAAAATCATTTTTTCTAACAAACTAAATAGTAGTGATGCGCCGACTATGGATTGTGGTTGTGCCAATCTTTGACTAGCTATAGTGACTAAACTATTGGAGATCTTTGATTGAATTTTCGTATGCAGACTGGGAACGTCATTAGATATACGAAGTTTAATTTATTGTTGTATTGTCGTCTCCACCTTGTATATTAAAAAAAAATAGAGATCCCTACCTTAAGCCACAATAACAGTTTTTGGTTAAATTATTACGTTCAATTACGGGTGGAATCAAATAGTGGTGATATTGTTATCATGATATTAATCCTTATCCATTTAAATGGTTTGATAATTAAGGTTGATTATCGTGTGAATTCCACTTTAAATTACTCGGATCGGACTTTTTATTCAGAAGTTCTGACTGGTTCTGGGTATAAAAATTCTCTTTGTAAGAAAAATGTCGCGGTTTGAACAAACTGTAACTGTGCTACGTTTAGTCAAATACTAATTTACGGAAAATATGGAAAAATTGCTGTAGCTAGGGTAGGTAGGTAGATAGGTAGGTACGTAGGTATGAATAAGACGTAGGTAAGAAGGTGTGGCGTCGTTACTACATCGCCACATGCGAACTACGCATCAAAGACCTAATGTCACAAATCCTGCATCGCGCTATTAAACATTACCGCACGATTAACATATTTAAGACTATTCGACATCAATCCTTGGGGCAATTGGCCGCCAGACACAACACCCGTCTGGTCGGAGGATCCTCCCTTTTCTATAGAGGATGAGTGAACTTTACACCCTGTTCCTCATACCTCTAAATTGATGACCCCGAGTATGAACGTCAGCGCAGCCTTCATGCAACTACTTCATCGGGACGTCATCAACATCACTCCCGCAAGCTTTCGTGAGGCAAGTCACACAGCCAGCCAGCACCCACGGCTTCAACTGGTATCCTGACCACCAGCATGCAGCGAACGCGCATTCCTGGTCACCACTCTCAGCCTCATCAGCTACTACGGCACAGCACACTGCACCTTCGGCCGGTACACAAGCAGAGTTCTTCAACCCTCTCCTGGTCGACGCCGGCAGTCAGCCACAACCCGGTGCTGTACCACATCCGTCTCACTGGATCACAACGCAGCGCCACCCCAACTCGCTGGGGAATCACTGCAGACAGTTCCGACCCACTGTGAACTATGCGGCATTCAGTTCCGACTGACTGGAACCTCCACTGGCACTGTGAAGCATCGCAAGATACAAGACTCAGCTCACTATCAATATCCGGTCTCCGGAGGGGAGCGATGTGGCGGCATCTACATCGACACATGCGAACTACCCATCAAAGACCTGACATCACAAATCCTGAATCGCGCTATTAAAGTTAACCGCACGATTAACATATTTAAGACTATCCGAAATCAATCCTCGGGCAATTGCCCGCCAGACACAACACCCGTCTGGTCGGAGGATCCTCCCTTTTCTATAGAGGATGAGTGAACTTTACACCCTGTTCCTCATACTTCTAAATTGGTGACCCTGAGTATGAACATCAGCGCAGCCTTCGTGCAACTACTTCAGCGTGACGTCATCAACATCACTCCCGCAAGGTTTCGTGAGACGAGTCACACAGCCAGCCCGCACGCACGGCTTCAACGGGTATCCTGACCAGACCACCAGCATGCAGCTAACGAGCACGATATTAGTGCGGTAAGTTGATTTTTTACAAACGAGTAGGTAGACGAATTTAAGCCCGAGACGAAGTCAAGGGTTACCATAGTCACGAGTTGGTAAATACCAATTTCCGCGCTTGTCATACAACGTTTTCAACACATTTGCGAGAAAACAGGGTTTATAAACGTAACGTAATGAAACAAACCTTTTCATCAGACTATTTTTATAGCAAATAAGAAATAATTATGCAGATAGGTCACTACCTACTCTTGGAAAAAGTCAAATTTGAACTAGTAAAATTTGAACAATTATTGAAATTCACTGAAGTGTGCTGCGTTTTGGACTCACAATATTTTATTTCAACAATTTTTGACGTTTCTTACATGA
Organism: Eupsilia transversa; assembly: GCA_914767815.1. Taxonomy (NCBI): domain Eukaryota; kingdom Metazoa; phylum Arthropoda; class Insecta; order Lepidoptera; family Noctuidae; genus Eupsilia; species Eupsilia transversa. Next base: position 9,219,474 of record OU611874.1, read on the forward strand.
AAAGGGCGCCAATTTGAAAATGGCGCCATGTGCGCGTGGTAAGTTTTTTTTTTTTAAACTTGAATTACAATAATCATTGTAGTTAGATTCCGCGCAATAAATTCGATCTGCTCCTAGAAAGGAATTTTATTGTCCAGTATATAGAAAAAAGTTAATTGTCCAGGTAATACAGTAAGCAGGTTTACAGGTTTACATGAGTAGGTATCTATTACCTATATACAAAATTATTTACCAGTGAACCCCTTATATTCAAATGGATTTAACAAACTCACAATATTTTTGAACGACCTTCCCAAAGATACCCCACACCATGGGATAGACGAAAAAAAAAGCTATCCCCACTTTACATGTGGCATGTACAGTGGCCAGCACATCAAGCTACCCAAAACTGTCAAACTTTCCCAATCAAACTTGAACCTAATGCTTTAGCGATAAAGTTTAAAATCTAGTAAAGAAATTTGACAGATTTTAGTAGCTTGATGTGCTGGCCACTGTACCTTAAAAAAAATATTTTTCATGATTTTATTTTACCACTTTTCCGGCGTCATTCGTATGTAGGTATACTCATGCCAAATTACAGCTTTCTAGTACTAACAGTCTCTGCGCTAGACCGGGGACAGACAGACAGGGTATATTATAAGGGTTTCTTGTTGACTACGGAACCCTAAAAACCATGAAAAAACTTCGTTTTTTATTTTGTTTTAATTGACAAAATAATCAAGTATCCTCGATCGACGGAATCGTACAAAAAGTACACGGCCGCGTGTCTCGGTCTGATCGAGGACGAGATGTACAGCGCGAGCGTGGTGTCGTGTCCTACGTCGTGAGGATGTTATCGGTATAACGTGATTGCACAGCGGCGAGACACAGCTGGCTGCGTTACCCCTGCCGCTATCTGGCGCGCGCTTGACAACGCACTCTCGACAGTTTAAAGAGCAGACCGACGCGGACGTGCCAAACGCAATCAAATTCTTTTTCCATGTTAAGTAATACTGCAAATGCGTGTTCTTTCTTGTTCAGAGACGCTGTGAGTAGGTGCAGTACCTATTCTTGACAGCCAACTCTTTTAGGTGGGTGGGCAGGAGCGACAATATTGAAATAATAAATCGAGAGGGTCATCAATTCGTTCCGCGACAGGTGGTACACTTTGTGTTGTCATCTGACATTATGCTGAGCTGAGGCCCTTTTGGCATTATAATCATTATTTTTAGTTTTAAGGTGTATTTTGCCAATAAACGCATTTTTCTTTCTTTTCTTTCTTTCTTTCTTTCGTACATAATCTTAACACCATTATTTAGGGGGCTATTCCCGTTAATTTTATGAACGTTCGCATTCTAATCTCATTCACAATCTGTCAAAAGTGCAATCAATTTACGCACATTTAAAAAAAAATTAACGAGTCTTACTTCTTTACCCTGCACTTTTTTAGGGGTGGGGCAGAAGTAAATAAACTCGATAAGTAGTAGGAATTTCGCACGATAAAATTCTCCTCGATTTGTCGATAGTGAATTGCATTTCCAGTTGCTGTACATACAGTGGCCAGCACATCAAGCTACTAAAATCGCTTAAGCATTAGGTTCAAGTTTGATTGGGAAAGTTTGACAGTTTTGGGTAGCTTGATGTGCTGGCCACTGTACAATGAGAGGTCAGCTTATACTGGAAAGGTATAGCTTGATATGTTGCCGTGTAGCCGTGAGTACCTGTCGCTGCTAATGCTTGAAAAAACTAAAAAGTGTTAATTATAGGAATATAGCTACTACCTTTAGTTTACAAAATAAATATATTCAAGAACAAAAAAAAAAACTCTAATACTCTTGGGTGCCTAACGAGTATCGAATCGAAATCGAATAGTAAAGATAATGATAAAAGTAAATATTTTAACGAAGAGCTCATTATTTCAGAACGAAATGGCGGCTGTCAGTGTAAGACCACAGGTTACTTAAAGATACTGCGCGCCAGATTTTAATTTTTTTTTGTTTAAATATCTTTATTTATTTGAAAGGGTTTTATCTCCTAAGCGGGTCTGCTGCGCCATGTTTGGATGTTTTAGAAACATCAAACACGAACCAATCACATTTTTGGATTGGCTTCGTGTTGGATTTGCGGATGCCTGATTGGTTCGTGTTTGATGTTTTTAAAACATCCAAACATGGCGCAGCAGACCCGGCTTTAGTGATCATGTCACCCCCGTAACTGAAAACATTCAACAACTTAAAACTAAACCATGGGTAACAAACAGTTATTATTATAACTATGACCTACTTAATAGTATTGTCCCTATTCGTTTTGGTAAATAACCAACAACAGTCGACACAACATCGTAGCCTCCTCCGACAAAGGGGACGCTAGGATGCTGTTACATGCCCCCACTTCATATCCCACACCAAGCGAATATTATCTATCGTATACGTTCCGGTCACATTCCATCAGCACGTGGTAAATATCCTCAATCATCCCACATACTTCGCACTTTGGTGAGGTACTTTTACTCATTAAATATTTAAACTTGTTTGATGGCATGTGGCCCGAACGCATCCTCAACAGAGCTACTACATATTTCCTATCTATCTCCCTTCGTTCAAACCATGGGTAACGAAGCGTTTCAGACTAATTTTAGAGGCTAGTAATTTTTACTTAAAGGGTCTCTCAAACGTAGTGGTCCAAAGGCAAATGGGGTAAAGCGAAGGTGGCCACCTATCATTAAAACAATTAAAAGCTGGGGTATTCGGAACAGTTCAGAAAATTTCGCTATTTTAATAATTTACAAGAAATTTTACACTTTCACTAGAATTTTTCGACCCTGTGAACATAATTTTAGACGTAGCGAGTTTAAATCCGGCTGGAAGACGCCTTGATAGTGTACACACGGCTACACATCAAGCTATACATTTCCAGTATAAGCTGACCTCGCATTGTACGGAAATCCTATATAATGCGAGATCAGCATTAACTGGAAATGTATAGCTTGATGTGTAGCCGTGTGTACACACGACGTTCTTGCCTGTGGCCTTCCAGAGACATAACAGTACATACTAATTCCATAGACATAACATGATGAAAAAAAAAGTTATTTCTACATCGCCACAGACAATTAAATCGTACAGTGTAAAATAAGCTTAATAATAATTTTATTATGGCAACATTGATGGGAATAATGATGCTGGTAGTACTAGTAGGGTAGGTAGTAATTTAGTAAAGTAGTGGATAGGTGGGCGTCCATCTTGAAATTTTACTGGGTTTGAGCCGGTTTAGTTCTAATAAAAGTGTATTTTGTAGCTTGGAGTTCATATTAATCGTTAGTTTTCAAGAAGTTTTATGTATGCCGAAACTATTTATCGTTTAAAATAGGGTTAACTACAGTTATGCTTTAGGTATGAACGTCTGCTAAAACATTTAATCGTTTGACGAGTAATGGCGTGCGTTTTTCTCTTTGAAGACACTTTCATATTTTATTCCATGTCGTCAGATCCTATGAATAGTAACATCTAACGCATGTGATCTATAATTGTGTAAATGTCTTCATTATTAAGAAATATGCTTCAATAATTATGTTAGTTGGACAGTAATCGTAGCTGGATGTCGTTTTTAGGTTATACATCACAATACTTTAATTGAATAGTGACTTGTAATCATAACCGCCTATGATTCGATTCGTCTGGTCGAATCATTATGCATGAACACATTGCAATTAAGTGGAGTTCTTCACCAACATGAATATATGAAAGTGACGTAGAAAATATTTATTCGCAGTATCGTTACTCAAGACATACGCGATTTCCGGAAAGACTATCGCTGATAAAAGCTTAAATTGGCGGAGGCATAGCACGATGGCAGTGCCGAGTAGAGCGCGGGTATATGCCGATGTCAACTCACAACGTCCGAGAGAATACTGGGACTACGAAAGCTATGTGGTTGACTGGGGCAACCAGGAAGACTACCAGTTGGTGCGTAAGCTTGGGCGTGGAAAGTACAGTGAAGTATTCGAGGCAATAAATATCACAAATAATGAGAAGTGTGTAGTTAAAATATTGAAGGTGAGTCACATTATTACATATTATATGCGCCTAAAGTCTAGTTCTTCATTGTTTACATTGTATGCATAATCTACTGCCTATGTCCTACTATGCTTTAACAAAGCATAAAAATCACTGTTTTATATGCCCTAATTACAGAATTTTATTCCAGCCTGTTAAAAAGAAGAAGATTAAAAGAGAAATAAAAATATTAGAAAACTTAAGAGGAGGCACAAATATAATTACTTTACAAGCTGTAGTCAAAGATCCTGTTTCTCGTACTCCAGCACTCATTTTTGAACATGTGAACAATACTGATTTTAAACAGCTGTATCAAACACTGTCAGATTATGATATAAGGTAAAACTTATGAAATATTATTCTTGTAGCATTGGAGTATTGCAGCAGACTGAATCTTAACATAATTAATGAAATAATGCTATCGAGTTATATAATTGTACAATCAATGTTTACTTCATTACAGATATTATTTGTATGAACTGCTGAAGGCATTAGATTATTGCCACAGTATGGGCATCATGCATAGAGATGTGAAGCCCCATAATGTGATGATTGATCATGACCACAGAAAGTTGCGTCTCATTGATTGGGGGTTAGCTGAGTTCTACCACCCTGGGCAAGACTATAATGTTCGTGTTGCTTCTAGATATTTTAAGGTATGTTACTTAATAATAATCTTGATGTAGCCAAAATAATTTCCCTGCATAAATGTGCTTTTAAAATTTACTTGTTTATCTGTTCTAATGTTAACATAAGCTTTAATTTGTTTTAGGGTCCAGAGCTCTTGGTGGATTATCAAATGTATGATTATTCTTTGGATATGTGGTCATTAGGATGCATGTTAGCATCAATGATCTTCCGCAAAGAGCCATTTTTCCATGGCCATGACAATTATGATCAACTTGTGCGTATTGCTAAAGTGCTGGGCACTGAAGAGCTATTTGAATATTTGGATAAATATCATATAGAATTGGATCCTCGTTTTAATGATATACTTGGCAGGTATGTTGTCTAGAGACTGACTATATTGAAGGAATTTAAAAAAAAATGATTTTATGCATGTTCTTATTGTATCTTTTTTAAGGCATTCTCGTAAGCGATGGGAGCGGTTTGTGCACTCTGAAAATCAACACTTGGTGTCTCCTGAAGCATTAGATTTCTTAGATCGTCTTCTACGCTATGATCACTATGAGAGATATACTGCTCGTGAGGCAATGGAGCATCCGTACTTCTGTAAGTAACATTTGATGATTTATGATTCAATTTATCACACTAAGTTTGAAAACCAATAGATATACAAAGTTTAGAGTTCATTATGATAAACTTATTAGTATGAATATTGTAGATATTGAAAAAAAGTCCTTAGGTTTTTGTTAACTCAAGGTATTGATTGTTTAATGCAATACACCTTTTTTTTAATCATAAAACTACTTGTAGAAACGTTTTGTTTAGGTAACTGTTCCTATACTGGAATACTGGATGTCTCCTTATTTTTACTACAATAGCATGTAGCATTGACATGCATAGCATTTTTTCATGAAGGTATCTGAGTATTGATTGCGTAGTGTGCAGAAACAGATATAAGAAGAGAGGGAGAATACTTCATCGTTCTAGGCGCCGCTATAGTGACGTATCCCTGGAGCTATAATTTTATTGAATCTATCTTTTGCACGTCCAGAGTAAGGGTCTTGCTAGGGTGCTAAGGCGGGCGCGACTGTATCAAACATAAATAAAAAACTATAAATCCGCCTCGTGAGTCCGCAATGAAGTGACTAAGGCGGAGGCGGCAGTACGAGGCCTAATACCGCGCAGTGACTGTGCGACGGTGTCATCTGTCTGCTCTTTCCAGCCATACTGACACATCTTGCTAACAATCGTAAATAAAACACTTCTAACTAAAGCGTCTATTACCTACTACAACAACTCGCGATGCATCATAGTCACTCCTGCCACCGCACGTTCACTCTGGACTAGGCCTAAATACTATTATTTGAAAGATGTCAAATACCATCATAGAGTCTCACTAGTCTGAAGACCAAATTCACATTGACAATGGGAATAGCTAAGTTACTAAGTACCCTTTTCTTTCATTTTTTGTCTTTATAACTATCTGTAACACATTATTGCTAACCACATGATAATCAAATCAAAGGCACATCTGCGGAGTTTATCATATTAGCAATCTTTTCATGCTAAGAAATACTACTGTAAGTTGATTCATAGAAAAAGTTATATTTTGTTAATGCTGGGATTGATTTGATCCTTGCGAGCTATAGTACTTTTATGGACTACTGAAACTACCAGTAATAATCAGTCAAGATATGCCATCAAACGTTCACAGCTACTGTCAAGAATGTAAAATTGTATTTTGTTGTTTCAGATCCGATTGTGAAGGAGCAGGGACGAATGGTTTCTTCCAATTCTCCAACTCCCAATGCACTGCAAGGACCAATAAGTACTACAGAATAATTGTTACAAAGAGGTGTTAAATGCTCTTTATAATGTATTGATATGATATACTTGTACAAGATTCCGGAAGAAAAACACTGTAAAAATAACACCAAAAAGAGGCCACTTATGGTGTAAATACATACACAGGGACAGTGAAGGACTCCAATTCTGTTTAACAAACACTGATAATATAATTCCAATGCTTGATATAAATGGAATAATTTGGAAAGACAATATAATTTAGTGTTTAATATTAGTAAATCTGGTTTATTCATTGTTTTAAAAGTGTTTTTATCTCTGGTATAAACTGCTGACATACATTTGTGAAAGTGCTCGTGTACTCAAGCTGAGTAGATATCTTGTGGTGGGGAGGGATTCAAATTGTCAAAGTAAATTCTGAAACATCCATTTTTATATGAAATTCGATAATAATTAATTATTGAGATAAAGGAAAATGCATCGAGTTTCATTGCACTTGATCTTTTGCATTTATTAACCTATGGTATTGATATTGTAATTACTTGTATAATATATTGGTAACACCTGCATACCATTTGCAAATACTGGTTAGCAGCTTTTCGTTGGTACTCTACTTATTAAAATTTTGTATTTATGTAATAGAAGTAAAATGTAGATATGTGTGATATAAATACAAAATTTTAAGATGATTAATTAATCGTTTTCTTTTATTACGTATTTTATAAAAGAAACCAGCTACTTCTAACATTATTAGATATTGTCGGATTTAAACATTGTTTTCTATTAGTATATTTTTAATAAGTTACGTTAGCTGTCCTCATAAATATTATACATAGCGAAAATCAAATCGTATCTTCAATTGGAAGGTGAGCCTCATGGAGTATAATTTATTTTTAGTGTGATAACTTCAAGTTGTTGCATAAAATTTTCTGAATAAACAATACTAACTTTGCCTGGAAATGTTTTGGATTATTTACGTTCGAAGATCAAAAACTTCGCATCCTTATAATATTGATTGTTTGTTCTATTGGTGTAAAAATTACTTTTTCGAAAGGGCGTAAACCTTAATAAATGACTAACATAGATAGATCATACGTTTTCATTCTTCAGCACAGAGTTAAGGAGTTACGTACCGGTTGTGAGTTACGTTATGACGGTATACCAGGCATGAGCATGCCCTATCAAGAGTTAAGGCGTGAAAAGGTGACATACATACACAATTAGATTCGCATTTATAATATTATTAGTCGATAATTGCGTAACGCACTTTCTATCACAATCAGAAGTTTTCTGAAGTAAATTCCAATGCTTCATATGTTTGAAAAAATAAAATAAAGGAATTAATGTTGTTGAATTGTCTTTATGACAGGCATTGCAATTTTTTGTGTGTTACGCAAATATCCCGCTGGATTGAGATAGTCATCGGACAAACAAACAACATTATGGCTCAATTTACATAGCATAGGGAAAGCAATAGAAGCGTTTTTTTGTAACGAAATTGTACAAAGCTAACTTTATTATCATTGTCATTTGTGAAACTCACTAACCAGAGACAAGATAACCAGGTCGCGCGTTTTCCTGAGAACTATGCACATTCTCGGGAAAACCCTAAGCTAGCAGCTTGTATTTAGTTTGTTAAATTCGCTTCTATTTATTTAATAAATACTCAGCACACAAATGTACAGAGGCGGGCATAATGCCATAGCATCCTCTACCATTCAACCTTTGGGTGATTCAACAAAGTCAATAGTGGTAGGTGCAATAACGAAAATTGAGGACTAAATATTTATTTAAATATAAAGAGATAATATACCATATATGCCTATTGAAAACTGTAAATATAATATACAGGGAATATTAACGCCGGAACATTGACGTCCAAAAATAAAAAATAGGTCCCTCGTATCGTGGGGTATCATTGGGAGGACTTTTCATAGTTTTCGAGTTATGAATTGGTTTTCTGAATTTTGAGAATTTTCTAACAGACCAATTTAAAAAAAAAAGTTCTAATAACTTTAATATTATAAAGAGGTAAGTTTGTTCGTTTCTATGTAGTGGGTAATTCCGGAAGTACCAGTCGAATTAGAAAAAATCTGAGTTTGAGTTGATTAAATCAATTTAGAAGTGTTTTCACCAAAAATTACTTTTCAGTTTTCCAAGGTGCTTGTTATAATTATGATGCCTTCATCATATGATTGTCAGCCGGTATGATGATGATGATAAAGGCAAGTAGGATGCCTTCATCATCTCATTCTTAGCAAGTTAATTTTAGAAAGCGTTGTGGAGTGAAAGAGAATGGGAGTTTTAACGTTTAAGAAAAGTTTATTCAGACAGTTTGGAGAAATCTTAGTCGTTATAGTATTGATATTTGGCTCTATTTACTTCTGAGTCTGCCCAGTGGCGGCCCTAAGCACCGCGGGACCGCCGAAATAAACATGATGCGCCGAAAACTACGTCCGGGCACTGTCACAAACGAGGTTTTGTATTTAGAGGGCGGCACTTAAAGATTTCACATTACATTTTTTTCTAGGCCCGCGTCTGAGTTTGCCGACCACTGGGGATAGCTCAATTCTTGAGGAAAGTTATAAGCTATGTAACATCACGCTACGACCTTTAGGAGCCAAGCAAAAATAAAAAAGCTCGCGAATTTTAACTTGAAAGGTTATTCGGTTGGTTCCTGATTTCCTGGAGGAGCGCATTCCACAGAGATGAATGAAGTCTGCTGTGACTGGGACATTGGCGAAGATGATGATGAACGTAGATTCTTATTGTGGTCGGCGTAAATATACTGAAATTAGGGGGCTTTATGGTGTCATGGGGTATGAACGTACATAACTAATTGAAGAGGGAGAGTCAAGAAATGAAAATGAGGTGGTCTGCGCCATGGGCGTACCCACCACGGTGGGGTTATTGCCCCACTCTGGTCACTGCCTCGAAGCAAAAAATTTAGTTTTTATAATGATTCATTTGTTAAAAAATCAAAATTACCGCGCGAAACAATGCAGTATGGATGAATCGAGCACGCATTTATCTCGTTTTATCGAGAGAAATTCCTACTACATAACGAGGTTACTTCTTCCGCACCCCTAAAAAAATGCTGGGTACGCCCCTGGCCTGCGCCCTTTGTTCTATGCGCTGGCGTATGGGCAACTACTTTAGAAGCGACCGATGTGCAGAGCCTCTAAGTCCTTCACATGAGTGTCAAATGGAACGTTTTTGTGAATTGGTGGCAAGGTTGTATCGTCCACCTTGCTAATAGGACGAGGACTCCCAATAATTATTGCCTTACCATTGACTTGTATATTGGTACTAGCGTATGCCTTACACTGTTGTTATGGCTATCAAGTCCCTATTAAATTTTTCGATAGCGTCAGCAATTTATCAACCTTCCCTTGACATACAACTGCAAGTCATCTGCATACAGATGATACACACACTGAAGCTCGGAATTTACAAGATTAATAAAAATTTAAAACAGAAGAGCTAAACGCCATTTTCTAAATTACACCAGCACGAACAAGAATCCCCAACAAGAACGGACTACTGACGATCCTGAAGGTAAGAGGAGACCCATTCCAGTGCTTCGCGAGAGACCATATAACATATGACAGAATGGCTAACAGAATGCCGTGTCAGACGGTATTAAAGGCATTCGAGAAATCAATCAAGACTAGGACCTATAGAGCAGTATCTGCGGTGTCTTCCAGTCCTGCTCTTATGTCGCCAGTCACTTGCTTTTATAAGGCAAAGGGAATATTCTTACCACCATATTGTCTAAATATTCAAAGAAGACAAAGAAAACTTTCCAAAACAACACGTTTCCTGTTTTATTAATTTCAAGTGTCTACACGGTTCGAAACATACAGCCCTGTGACAAAGGGCGGACAGCGGAACCTCAGTAGTAGGGTCCAGTTGGCACCCTTTGGGTACGGAACCCTAAAACAAATCCTATCTAGCCTATAACCATCGCAAGACCTAAATGAGTCGATACACAAGTCACGCTTCGAGGGGGATGCGCCAAGTTCAAATTTTCTTACGTTTTTTGCAATTTGCAGGTCAGTGTCAGGTTGTACCTATATTGATTAAACAACATAAATCATTTAAATTTAGTGCATTTATTCCGGTTTATCTGAATAATACACAATATTTATTTTAGGTATACCTATATAATAGTATGCACATGTCGATGTTTGTTTTAACATGTCGCCACATCAGAAAACACCCGTGCGAAGTAGCAGCGCCACAGTAATTCAGAAATAAACTATAAGTAATCACCCGAATAACTTATTTTTTAAGACTTTAAAACTTTTTGTATATGTAGCGGTAATTTAGATTGACACATTTCTAAATTATTCCTGCTGCAGCCATAACAAAGATATTTATGAATTAGCGGAAACATGGAGGGATTTACGTCCTGAAGATTGTTGAGAAGATCTGGATTATTTACTAAATCTTGCTTTAACTGAGTATTCCCAAATGAAACTGTTCTTGATAAGTTAGTTGCTTCAAGAGCTGATAGTTTCATACTCTTTGTGTGCAGGTCGCTCTGAAAAGAAATGAATGCAAATAAATTACCATTTATTGAAACTCCGTACTACGCTAAGCCAGTTCACCTAATACGTACAGGAATACCTATGAATGAAATAAATGTGACTGTGAAGCCGCCATTGTAATGGCCGTAAAATGACGCTGGGTGTTTGGTATGTGTCAAAAAACAGCCCAAGTACGTGTCGGACCACGAACAATGAAGCGTTCCGTAGCTTGGATGAATTTATCCCAAGAACAAACTTAACATTGTAGTCGAAAAACATGTTCTCCCATACAAAATGTATGGGAGAACATGTTTTTGCAAATGTAAGTTGGTCGATAATTACTCGTTAACTTGTAGAGCCTACTTAGCTGTGATAGTTTTCCTTTTAATTTCGTTACATATATAGGTACTACTGCCGTGAATTTTTCCACATATACAGAACTTACCATATAACCGGCGGACGACACTACACTCTAACAAAAATTATTTCGCAAACCGATCCGTCAATCCAAAAATAGTTTGAACGCCCTTTCCAAAGATACCCCACATCATAGGATAGACGAAAAAAAAATCCCCACTTTAGGTGCAGGGGAGGTAGTTACAATATATATATTTTTTTTAATTTTCGGACATGTCGAAACTATAAGCGTTCCTAATTGACTACAGAACCTTAAAAAGTTCTCTCTTCAAAGACCAGTGAATTTATAATGCATTTGAAGGGAGAGGTTTGCTCCTTTAGATTCTTATACTAAGTTCCGGTTTGCGTCTGAAAGGGCACCCGGCACCATTTTCGCAGCCTTTATTGTTCGCTTTATTAGAAGCCCAGAGTATAACCCCATTATTATGGGGGAATTCTAATGAGACAAGTAGGTACTCCATAGCCTAACCTTTTTCTCATTACTTAGTTTGTTACAGTGAACCCACCCCATATCAGTAACTGATCAAACAACATAAAAAATAAAAATAAGTAATTTTGTTTGTTTTAAGTTTAAGCGACTATATACATTATGTAATGCAATCATTGAATATAAAAAAAAAAGTTTTATAATCGAACTATACCTCACAGATAATGCATCTCTCATGTGTTTTGTATTCATTATTATGGTCACCAATTTTGTCAGCAGTTTTACAAACAGTTGATATAGTGGCCTGGAAATTCTCTTGAAGATCTGATACAAATGAAGAGATTACTGACTGCAGGCTGTTGTTCTTTATATTGCTGTAGTATACAGGAGCCAACTGCCTTATGTCAACATAGTATTTCAATTCTTCATTACTGATATCCTTTATTGGTTTTATTATTTTCACATTTTCATCACGAACATCACAGAATCCCTGGAAATAATTTAAAATTAGGAAGTTTATTTACAATTTATTGCTTATAATAACCTACATACAAATTATACCCACATGTGTATTAACTTCTGATATCTTTATGCGTAACACATTTTCAGGTGGATGCTCCAAGGTAATAGGATAGGATGCAAAAAACATAAGAAAATTCGAATTTCGCAGGCTACCTTTGACAATTAAGACTAATCTGTTTCATTTTAACAGTTCAACAACATTCACAGTTATTTAAGTTGTTGAGCAGATTTATTTTTCGAACTTATGAAGCAATGGATTAGCCATCTGTTTCAAAACGATTCAGATTATGATTGATTGTGTATTACGCAATTAGGGTGCTGGATTATATTTATGATTGTGTTACATGTGATTACAACTTCAGGTTGCCTACAAAAAGTAGTATAAGGGTACTTACAATATCATTTTGAACTTGTGATCCCCTACCAACAGCAAGGTTGGATAACAAGTTAATTGCCAAAGTATTTGTTGTTTCTGCAGTAAAAACAGCATTACATTTCAATTGCTTTGCATATTCAACCAGCAAGTTGCGTTTAATTTTCAGCAGAAAATCTGTAGCTGCTGATGGAGGCATGGTGTTTAACATATCATGAAATGCTATTGTTTCATTTTCTGCAACATCTGGTATACAGTTTGCTTCAGGTAATTGATAATTTGTGTTCATATATACAGCAAGGTGGACTATATAAACATTGAAATTATACTTTTGACATTGTTTAATTACTGATTCTGCTAAATCTTTGCTTTTGTCATCTGCAATTTAACAAAACAAAATTAGTGTATGTACCTACTTAAGTAAGTGTTCAATATGCAGCTGGGAGAGAATTTTTATGAAGCAGACGTTTTTATTTTTAAACACCTCAATATCTAAAACACAACATTGACATGGAAATTAAATTACTGGCAAGCAGCTGATAAGTAAAGGAAACTTGAATCTTTTCAGGGAACTACTGCCTAATGTTTACTATCTCACTTAAATGCCCACAAACAGCCATGCAATGCTGTCCCAACCTTGACAAAAATAGTGGGTATAACAATACCTACTTTCACATTTATTGTTTTATTTAGGTTTTCATGCAATTAACATTTTGAAACAAAAAGTAATTTGAAAAGCAATCTGCTTAGTATTATACTTACCAAATAAATGTATAAAGAATGGAGCTATCCGTAGTTTCTTAGTATTGTCTAATGATATACCATGGTGCACTAAGTCTAATAACACTGTTGAGCCCACACCTCCTGAGAGACCAATTAAAACATTTTCATGCGGTGACAAAACCTTATTTTTGCCAATACATGCACGAAATTTATGATTAGTGCTAACCATAAAACAATCATCACAATAATAATCCTTTTTTCTCAATACAACTGTTTTAGGAGACTCACACTTTTTGCAGGTCATGTTTATATAATTAAAACCTTGTGTTGTCCGATTGAGGGATATTAAGTGCTAAAGTTAAGTTTTTGGTTAAGTTGTGGCAGCTGTGATAGTGTCAGTGAGTGAGTGTGTATATTAGAATGTACTCTGTGGTGTGATCACAAGAGAACAAATTACAATAACTATAGGTTGTGATGCTATTGCTATGATGCTATAACTAGGTACCTACTGATTGACAATTTGACATTGACTTGTCAGTGTTGCCAGATGTGGTGCGCAAAACTGTTGGCCCAAGTAACTTAAACTTGCGTTATTTTTTATTCCACTCCACCATTCCAGTAGACACAGTTCGCCGAATTAAGATTCTGTTAACACACTTTTTGTGCGAAATAAGAATAATTTCATGATACAATCATCGGCATGATTCTTAAGCGCTGACCTTCACCTGCGCAAAAGTGAGTTATTGGGTCCCTTTGCTAATTTTAATGGAAAAATGCCTGAAAATATAAAAGAACCACTAACAACGCTACGTTAAAATCACAATATATGCGATTAGTTATTTATGAAGCAATGGATTAGGAATATCTATCAAAATCATTCAGATTGTGATTGATAGAGTGTTACGCAATTTTCCTGTGGGATAATATCCGACATCCACGCGGGCGAAGCCGCGGGCAGAACTAGTTAAAGAATAAAGTTTCAATAAACAAAGGAAAACCGGACGTTTTGCGAATCGGACTTTTCTTTTCAACCGTACGTTGTGCGAATAGGCAATTATGCGTCAAGACAGTTTTTACCACTGCCACTCACACGCGTCTCTTGGTGGCCAATGCCAGTATGCTTAAGGCTTCTGCCTCGAATCTTGCGGGCAGCGGGGCGGCGGCGGTGGCGGCGCGGGAGCGGTGCGTTCATATGCATGTATTTATATGGAACCGGTCTCGAAGGTAGCGGCGCGGCGAGCGGCGCGTTCAAAGGTGCCGCTGCCCGCAAGATTCGAAGCAGAGGCCTAAAAGTGTGTACGCTGGGGTGGTGTTACAGCCTTCTTTCATTGACTTTAAACTAAACTTCAAAACATTGGTGCCGATTCCCTTGTTCACAAACTAAACTAAATTTAAGTTCAGTGCATCTTGTTCTTTCTATTTCATTAAGAAAGGGACAGAAGATACAATTTAGTTTAGTCCTGTCAAATCTGTCACTACTCCATACAAGTTTAGACGTGATTAAAAACTTGCCTACTAAAATTACGTCAATTTACGCCAGGCGCTGATTAATTTGACAGGACTAAACTAAAATATATCTTCTGACCTTTTCTTAATGAAATAGAAATAAAACATGCACTGAACTTAAATTTAGTTTAGTTAGTGCGCAAGGGAATCGGCACCAATATCCAACACAAATCTATAATGCTAAATGTGTTGGTAAGCGCAAAACTAGAGAACGGCTGGACCAAATTGGATAATTATTTTTTTGTTGTGTTCGTTATTCTCAGGAGAAGGTTTTTATGTAGGGTAGGTAGGTAGGAACGCGGTAGATAAGTACTACCCGTGCGAAGCCGGTGCGGGCAGCTAGTTCACTATAATTCTACCAAATCCTACACTATGTCTTTTTCTCAGATACAGTCTACTATAAAGTTTCTGAAACAGCCATTGATTTAGGTAAATGAAACAGCTATTGCCAACATTAAACCGACCTTAGCCCGTACCCACCAAACGTGACGTATGGTATTTTGGAAAATGTGTCGGCGTGGGGGTCTGCACCCGCTGGACCGCAAGGAATCGAAGGAGCAAACGAGTTGCATTATGACATTTAGTACAGTGGCCAGCACATCAAGCTACCCAAAACTGTCAAACTTTCCCAATCAAACTTGAAGATTTTAGATGTCCGTTTCAACCGCTCGGCCAACTCATAAAATTTGATGAAAATTTGCCAGGAATTAGTGGTAATTTGTTACTATACACACCTCTTTTCCTGAATTTGTTGCAAAAAAAACTAAGACGCTATGACCAAAAATAGTTGGCCGCTAGAACCGCCACTTGCCGTAGTCATCGCCTGTGATTGCACAGAAACTAAATAACGCAGATAGGCGAATGATACATCAAAAGAAAGGTCTTAATTTGTTGTATTTGTTGCAAAAATAAAAAACATCAAAACGTAAATATACAAAAAGTTATGCTATATTTAGTTACCAGGTTAAGGGTAGGTAAGTATCTCACCATAAATATCAAATTATTAGAGGCTTATGCGTGTGGAAAATTAGTTGCTAATTTGTTGCAGCGAATAAACAAGAAAAATACTAGAAAATATGTTTAATAATTTGTTACGAGTCGATTTTAGTTGGCCGCTCCGACGGCAATGTGCCTAAAATACAAGGGCGTTTATTTCGTTATTAAAAGTAGGTTCAAGTTTAGTTAAAGTACTAATCGACCGATAACGTAACCTAGTTTGGATAAATGTGGCGAAAATAACGGTGAAATTCATATGTTAGGAGATATTCACTGAAATATAGCAGTATGAAACTGTATTAGAGTAGGGTGACCATGATTAGGTACATAAATACGAAGGCATGTTTTAAAAATATAATAGGTAAAAAGGTATCCTATTTACATAAGGTATCAATCTATATGAGTTCAACTAGCTACCTATACTTACATATATACTAATCATTACATCAACCTAATTTTTGTATCTTTTGTTTGTTTATGTGTATTATTGTTGTTATCTGTTTGAAAAAATATGCGGTTCGTTTGCGGCCTTATATATTTTTATTGTTCTTAATTCTTTAAAGTATTTACTGATAAAAGTTTCGTTTCATCGACTTTCCGCAGGTGTTTTATGATGGGAACGATTCCAGAAACAGGATCTCTTTTGTTTCCAAACTATTGTTAAAAATATTTGTCGCAAGGTGTTTGAAAAGTAAGTATTATTTGTTGTGAATATTGTCATTATTGTGCAGAATTTTGAAGTGTGTGGTCGTACGTATTCATTCCCGTGTTTTTATATACTACTAAGTTACCGAGACAATTATCACTAAATCAAGTGTTTAAAAGTGCTTAGTTATGAGTTGTGCCCACTTGTATATTGCATTTGTTAATGTAGAAGTCGCCACCAAAAAGTGTATTACAGAGGGATCCAAATCAACTGCGGTAAGTTTTATTTACAATTTCATGACTTGATTAAAGAAATAAACTGTGAATATTATACCTATTATAATATCTGCGGAAATATAAAATATATTTAAAAAGACGTCTAAAATTAGTCTCTGCCACATTTTAATGTGATTTTACTTTAAGTGTGGTCGTCTCGAAGAAGAATCTCTTAAAAATATTTTTAGATTAATTACTAGCATTATCTTTTGATTTACCTGTATAATAGTGTAAGCACTCGCCCTAAAAAATTGAGATATGAAAGAACATTCCAATTATCACGATTCAGTCTCATTTCATTGTTAAAATTATTCATGGTCACCCTACTCTAATACAGTTTCATACTACTATATTTCAGTGAATATCTCTTAAAATATGCATTTCACCGTTACTTTCGCCACATTTATCCAAACTAGGTTACGTTATCGGTCGATATGTACTTTTAACTGAACTTGAACCTACTTTTAATAACGAAATAAACGCCATTGTATTTTAGGCACATTGCCGTCCGCGCGGCCAACTAAAATCGACTCGTAACAAATTATTAAACATATTTTCTAGTATTTTTCTTGTTTATTCGCTGCAACAAATTAGCAACTAATTTTCCATACGCATAAACCTCTAATAATTTGATATTTATGGTGAGATACTTACCTACCCTTAACCTGGTAACTAAATATAGCATAACTTTTTGTATATTTACGTTTTGATGTTTTTTATTTTTGCAACAAATTAAGGCCTTTCTTTTGATGCATTATTCGCCTATCTGCATTATTTAGTTTCTGTGCAATCACAGGCGATGACTACGGCAAGTGGCGGTTCTAGCGGTCAACTATTTTTGGTCATAGCGTCTTAGTTTTTTTTGCAACAAATTCAGGAAAAGAGGTGTGTATAGTAACAAATTACCACTAATTCCTGGCAAATTTTCATCAAATTTTATGAGTTGGCCGAGCGGTTGAAACGGACATGATTTTAGTAGCTTGATGTGCTGGCCACTGTACAACATTATAACACTTGTTTGGATGATATAATGGTTACTATGACAGTGGTCGTTTTAATGTTGGCAATAAGCTAACTGTTTCAGAAACTTTTATAGAGGATTTATAGCATGGGTGTAAATAAAGTCTTGTATGCAACTGTATATAAAGACAGTAGATAAAGACCATTTTCGTAACCCTTTGGGTTAGCTTTACATTCAAGCTAGGCAACATTATTTTGTGATACATGGAATTAAAACAGCATCAATGAAAAAAAGGCACATTTATTATCAGTTCATTTTGTAAGTAACTGAACCTAACAAGGTCTTGTTATACTTTATTAAAGGCAGCAATGTCTACACTTTGAACCTGTAACAAGCAAAAACATACAAATAGCATCAACATAGCGTACATACTGAGGCATAGTATTAAAGTCATTGAGTTCAAAATGATATTTATTAAATACTTAATCAAGTTTACTATAATCTGTTCCAAAACTTTTTGGTGATAAACACACCCTGTCCAGGTTAAATTCTTAGGGCGAATTTCACCAATGCAACTGAACGCGATCAGCACATCTAAAACGAGTTCAAGAGCTGTCAGTGGTCGGTTTAGATGTGCTGATCGCGTACAGTTTCATTGGTGAAATCAGCCCTTAGACAGTCACTCACTAAGGGAATCAGCACCCTAATTGCGTAATACACGATCTATCACAATCTGGATTGGTTTGAAACAGATTGCTAATCCATTGATTCAAAAGTTCGAGAAAAAAAAATCTGCTCAACAACGCGAACGTAAATGAATGTTGTTGAACTGTCAAAATGAAACAGATCAGTCGGAATCGTTTACGAAAACATTTTACGCAATTAGATAGCAGTAATACTTTCATCTGAATTTGGAAGGTTAGGTTGACAATAATATATTGTTTTAGATTTTCCATTGTTCTTCTCTAACTTGAAATTCAACAAATTAATGTTTCATAATAGTGTGACCTATGCACAATGATTCACCACCTATTTGATCCATCTATTTGTACAAAATTTTCGAATGAATGTTTTATTTTTATATTTGTCAAGTTCTATTATTATTTATTTTTAGAATGCCTGCTGAATTTCTATTGCTGTATAATTTCCAGTGATTTAGGAAATAGTTATAATTATACATATATTATTTACTAACAGATAAGAAACAATTGAAGAAAAAAAAATGTATATGGTAGCAAAATATTAAACTTACAAAGTCTTCAATTTTTTCAATTTCTTCAGTTAACCAATCAATAGAAACTTTGTCATCTTCCACAACACAAGATATCTGTAGCTTATGAATTCCATAGGCTAGCGGCACAAGTTTAGCTGCACCCCACAAAAGGCCATCAGTAGTAATTACTCGTACTGCCTTTTCCAAAGCTGCCATGTCTGTTTCATCATCCCATGGCTTAACATCCAAAATAATGTTAGATTTTGCAATAAGAACTGGCTCTAAAACAAAGAATAAAAACAAATGTTATGATAAATCGCTTGTTTGTTTAGAAATTATTTAGTGACAAATACATAATTACTCTACGAACTTTTGGCTTTCTTGGCATTATATGCTGCTAGGCGCTCCTCTCTTATTCTCGCAGCTTCTGCACTTTCTTCTTCATCATCAGAGCCAAAAAGGTCAACACCATCATCGTCATCATCATCTTGTTGAGCTTTAGCAGCTGGTGCCTTGGGTGCTGGGGCCTAAGAGATTTATTATTTAATTACTTATGTCTATTGATTATTTAATGACAAAATTTTAGTTTGTGAAACATGGAACAGCAACTCACTTTGGAAGGTTCAGTGTTGGCACCACCACCTGTTGATTCCAAAGTATCTACTCTGGCTTGAAGGCTAATGACCAAATTACGCAAGTCACTTATAGCTTTCTTCAGATCACCATTTTCTTTCTCAAGCGTGTTGACTTTGTTAGTGAGTTCTGTGTTAGGAACTCCTGCCAAGGTAGCAACACTGTCCATCTGGAAATATTTAGTAAGTACTTATTAGTTTTTCAAATAGTAAACTTCTTTTTTGTATAGAAAGCATTTTTTTTATCATGACTACTTTTAAAATTCTATGAACCAAAATAATATTTATAAACAGTTTTATTTAAATATAAAGTGAGCATACAACTCTAGCAAGATAATGTGTGAATATTAATCAAATTTGTGTACTCACACATTCTAAAGAATCTTTGATATGTTGTCTAGCCTTAGCAACTTCACTGGCCAAAGAAGTGCGAGCTACTGAAAGTGGAGTAGCTTGGACCTACAAAGTTTTAACATCATAATGTTTTATCAACTTTGAAAATGTAAATAATGCATTTCAAAATAGGTCATTTCCTAAGAAAGTAAGCTATTACAAGCTAATAATAATACAAACCTTTGATAATGATTCATAATAATTGCGTTCAGCATCACCATAGATGTTTTTGTCCAACCAAATCTTTTCATGTACTAAGGCAGACATTCTGAAAATAATGAATAGAACATTGTTCACAAATTTAGAGGTATATAATAATACAAGTATAAGTACATAGTACGTAGGTTTATCAGATTAAGTATTAATGTTTCAAATTTTCTTTAGAAAATTATTAAAATGATCTCGTAAGGTTAGGATAAATTTCATGAAGATAAAGTTCTTAAACTGAACAGTCTCCAAGCATGTATGAATAAATTTATAAATGATTAAATACGCATGATGTTTAAAACATATTTTGGATTTTGAAAATCTATATTATTGGCAGATTGAAGGCGGGCAGGCAAAAAAACTTTCAAATTTCGACAACCTTTATAGGTTATATTCCAATTGAACATTATAATTAAGAAATTAACGATACAAAACTTACTTATTAGGTTCTATAAGAAATAAATGAGTTTTTAAATTAAAATGTATCACAAAACTATTGAATTCGAATCCGAAGTTTTTAACAGGAATGAAAACCGTACTCGTCGGTTTTTTGGTTGGCGCGAAAGAAAGAGACAGAACAAAATTTATGAAAGCGATCACAATCCGATAATTTCAACCAATCATAGTGGAGGAGTAAGTTCCACGACGGCACTTCGCACACGTTGACTCGTTGATTTTATATGATTGTAACTTTGCACAGAGTAAAATAAAAACTTTATGACGTTGACGTTTATTTTTTCCCGGTGGTAACTCATAATAGGTTTTATTTTTGAAGATTGTTACTTACGCACTCCTTACGCATGTTCTATTCTTATCGAGTACAATACAAAGATCTTTTGGCGCGTGGCTAAAATGTGGCCGGTTTTCAACTCAGTTTTCAATACAATTTCTGTAATCATCTGTAAACTGTAACTTGTCCCTTCCCAGTTCCCGTCATGTTGGCACCATTGCCTGTCAACCTTAGTTTTAAAATACTGAAACTGGGAACAAATTAACGGACGCGTCCGTAAGCCGCGACTTTGTAACTGAATAGTAATTTTATCACTACACTGTGCAAACTATCAGTCGTAAGTCGCAGACATGACCTTGGGCGTTCGGACGTCTGATAGAAATCTGGCGGCTGGATGTTCGTTTCAGCCGCGGACGTCGGTGGACGGTGTGAGTGTGAACCGGGTGTAGGGTTACCATCTGACCGGATAAAGCCGGTCTAGGCCGGATTTTTACGTGTTAGACCGGACTCCGCCCGGATTTTACGTCAGACCGGATTTTTGACATACTTGCATGTCCTCCCGCCCGCTCAAGCGAATTTTTGAAGATTTGTCAATATTTCTTTAGTATTTTGCCACAAAACGCAAATGTGGAGAGAGTCTTTTCTCTCATGACTTCTCAGTGGACCAAAGAGAGAAACAGACTTTCAGTGGAGTCAGTGAGAGCCATATTGCTTACGCAATATAACTATAAACACGTGACGTGTGAACAATTTTATTGCGCAATAGCTGGAAAAAACAACTTTTTGAATGCGGTTGCTAGCAACCAAAAATATGGGTCTAAATAATATAAGTAAATAAACACGTACTTAAATACTATGATTTTTATTTAATACAGGTGCGTGACCGGACTTTTTTTTTCAAAATCAGGATTTTTAGACATGTCAGACAGGATTTTGCATTTTTAGGCCTGGTAACCCTAACCGGGTGTGGGACGCGTCCGTGAACAATTCGGGAGCCAAGTCACCTAACTTGGGTTGTTTCGAAAATTGTTTTTACCCGATTGCGGCGTAGCCAAAAAAGAAGGGTTATGTTTTTGACCTTTATGTATGTATATAAATGTATTTCCGTCTCTATGTACTAAACGGCTGGACCGATTTTGATGATTTATATGTCATTAGATGCGTCATTATTGCGCGTATCACTGGGTTTATTAAAATAATATCTATATCAAAATATATGTGTATAAGTTTATATGTAATTTGTAATGGAAATTGGGAAATGATAAAAAACTAAAAATTTGAAAAAAAAAAGCCAGAACCGGGTTTTTTAAAGAAAAAAGAAAAACAAGCATTTTACTGCTTGTTTTTCTCTTTTCAGTTATGTGTTTTTGCAGTTCGGTGTAGGTACAGTCGCCAGCACATCAAGCTACCCAAAACTGTCAAACTTTCCCAATCAAACTTGAACCTAATGCTTTAGCGATAAAGTTTAAAATCTACTAAAGAAATTTGACAGATTTTAGTAGCTTTATGTGCTGGCGACTGTACAACAAATAGCAGCAGCTGCCACTGTCACTATCGCTATTCGACATAGTTCGCCGTTGACAATTTTGGAATGACAGGGAAATACATAAATCTGGCTCTTCGGATTTATGAGCATTTACACTCTGAGCGTTTTTACCATGCACACTCATCGGCCGCGACTTTGGTCCCCGAATAAAGAGTTCAAAATGGCGACTGACAGAATAGTGTTACCAAACGCGTCAAAGGAACAAGTTTTATTGAACGCACTGTACCTACAACGACACCCAAAGCTACATTGCTTCGTAGCACTATAGGTACAAATCTATAAAAATGGCAGCAGTAGAACCTTACAGAAGCAACTGAAAGTTTCAGTAGTTCGGTCAACCGGACTAACAACCGAACTACTGCTACTAGAGGAATCTATCTGGTAGTATTGACAAACATAGAAACAAGCAAACAGACAAACATTCTAAAAACTATATTTAAGGCATCCTGATTCCGATCGTTCCTAGACCCCGTAGCAATCACTTTTTTTCAAAAATATTAAATTTGCAGCTTTCCCGTGGACGGTCAGTCCTAACCCCAACATATACTCTTAGTGGCCATATATTACCTAGATGTAGTACTATTCGTGATCTGGGGGTTCTTCATGACTCTAAACTTATTTTTGATAAGCATGTTGATGCCATCGTTGCTAAAGCAAAAGCTTAAAAATTCTATACTGCACTTTTGTTAGAAGCGATCTGGAATATGCATCTGAAATATGGAGTCCATGCTATCATAAGTATATTGACCGTATTGAACGCGTACAAAAAAGATTTATAAAATTTTTATGCTATCATCAGAGGGTACCATATCAGTCAAATGACTATCTCAGTCTCTGTAAAAAATATCATCTCTTACCATTGATTAATCGTCGTGAGATTTCTGACTGTATATTTTTGTTGAAGACGGTTCGTAGTGACCAAGCCTACCTACTAGTAAATCCGCCATTGCAAATTGGTCCGTTTTACCTTCGAAATACAGCTATCTAATTGCGTATCACATTTTCGTAAACGATTTAGACTAATCCGTTTCATTTCGACAGTTCAAAAACATTAATTGCGTTATTTACGTTGTTGAGCAGAACTTTTTTTCAAACTTAAGAAGCAATGGATTAGCAATCTGTTTCAAAACGATTCAGATTGCTATTGATCGTGTATAACGCAATTAGGGTGCTGGTCGGTCCATTTAAGGTAGATGCTGCGAGGTAGCCCGCGAAGATTTCATGAAATAGTCATTCAATAATATATGAACATAGAGAGTTGTATTGATAATTTTTATGACTGTAATCTTATGAATAAATATCTGATACGGCCGCGGATCATATTTAGATCAACATACAACCTGATACCGACCAGCAAATGACAAAAACGTAAGAACAATTGAATTTTGCGGGCCACCTTGGAGCATCTACCTTAACCTGGACCACAGGGAGGCAAAATGAACTTTCATAAAAAAAAACTGTCAAATATTTTGTTCACAGAGAAACACTACCTCATGATCATCTTCATCACAACCAGTGCAAGTACAATGTACCCATAAACGAAAATATGAACATTGCAGCAATCCCCGACTTTTTGACTTGAGTCTGGAAAGAAGTAGGTATATTCATCGTTGGATAACTCTTTAAATCTCTTTTATCAGTTGTCTTTCCTGGTTTCTCTTTCTGAGAAGTTTTTGATCCTGTGATGTCACTTTCTTTTTTTTTCTCACTCTCTTCCTCTTCTTCCGGTCCGTTTTACCTATTGTAATAAACCACATCAAACACTTATGTTCTGGTAAATGCGTATTGCTATCTTCCACATACTTTGATATTAGTTCAATCAGTAGTCACATACATTATCATGAGCCAAAGCAAAGTGTAGGTCGATTGAAAATCGTCAACCCGATTATCAAAACATAGAAAAACAAGCGACGGCGGCGTTTAGGAAGCTGACAAGAGAGAGAGCATTGCGCATGATGGTCTTCATCATGACACATTAAAATAGTATATTATGCAATTCACTTGAATAAAGGACGGATTTAAAGCGAGGGCCATAGATGAGTCACGACCAAGTGAAGGATTCTAACGACTGAATCACGACTCGCTATGCTCGTGATTCATGATGATTGAATCACGAGCATAGCGAGTGATTCAAGTGTTAGAATCCTGAGCGACGCGAGTGACTCATGGCCCTCGATATAAATCCGTTTTATTCATGAGTTGCATACTATACTTTATACCATGACTACGAGAAAAAGAACGAAAATAGACATTTAATGAAGAAAAAAAGTTTTTCGCAAGGAGGTTGTATAGCATTGAGATGGAGGTCGAATATATTGGTGTTCTAAATTCAAACACCAAAACAGTGATTAAAAGTGCTTTTTATTAAAACTATTTAGGTGGATCTTTGTACCTACAGGGGCCGTCTTACCTTACTTTGCCCTGCCTATACAGGGTGACAGGGTCTGGACCCACATAAGAAATTCGCGTATAGAGGAAGTCATTTACTAATTATTGTACCTTACTTTTAAAGTTTTTATTTTATTTTTGAGCTTAATATCTTATTTTTTAACTATTTTGACGGAAGTTCCGACTTATTTTAATCACAAATGTTTATGACTACCAAAAAATATTAAAAAAAAAAAAACAAAAAAAAAGACTTACCTTTCTTTCTTTTTTTCTTACGTCTAGTCTAGAACGTATCGAGTAGAGTACAAGATTTTTTTATCTTCATCAATGAAGAAATAGGGCGCCGTAAAAATTTACAGTTTTAGACGATGGTTTTAGATCATTTTTGTACGAGCTCTGTCGCAACAACTGTTTAGTTGTTAGGAGTTTTAAACTTTTGTGTATTATGTACCATATTTTATACTGTATTTAAACAAAAAATATTAACAACGCCGATTCATAAGGTATTTTATTTAAATATGGGCGCAATTTAATTCACATAGTATCATTGAAATAAAAAATATTCTTCATTTAGTATTTTCATTTATTTGCTAAATATTGGAAGGTCGGTGGTATGGGACCCTTCGTGTGAGAGTCCGATTCGCACTTGGCTGGAGTTTCTAAATATTACGTCACATAGATTAAATGACCGCCATTTGCAGCCATTACTATCCTAAACAGTTCAGCTTTAGTGAGTCTATTATCCTGGCCTAAGATGTCTACGTCAAAAAAGGAGCCTACTTCCAATTATAGGAATTCCTCGAAGTGGTTTGTTAACGTGTGTGGTTGATGAATCAGGGGGCTGTTCATTTATTACGTAACACAATTTTAACCACTTTCTCACCCCACCCGGCACCCTACGTAAGAAAAAATAAGATTTGTTAGATTAACCCCTCCCGTTCCTTTCAATCTTACGTAAGATCAGTAGATATCTACCAAAATTGCGAAGAAAAAGTAGCAAAAGAGACTTGTTCGGAACCCTCAAATCATCGTATGTAATAAATTATCAGCCCCTCAGTTAGTCATTTCTCTTTAGGTATAGCATGGATTTTTCAGGGTGTGAAAGTATTCATGAATATGACATTAATAAGTATAATCAATTATTGTCTTAAAAACGCTAAATGCTATTTATAACGGAATGTCATTATATGGAACTTTCGTGAAGTGGTACTGCATCTACCCTGTTCGACGTCCGTAATGTGTTACACACCTGTTTTGTGTAGCTTTCACCGCTCATTTAAACAATTCTTGGAAGTTAAATAAGTATCCGCGGTCTTGTGTTTGGTCGCTACACTGTTTCGAGATTCATATTAAGATTGTCTTTAAGTAAATACAGAAGAGAATAAACTCTGTTAATTAATTACAGAGTTATAGTAGTAGGTAGGTGTCGTAGTGTTCATAAGTCTCCATCACCGATAACTAGAGAGCGGTAGAGAGCAACTCCAAAATACCGATTTTAAAATGAGCCCTCGCGTTTATTTTAAAAATCTTATTATTATGCCTTTATAAATTGACTTAAATAATAAAGAAAGAAAGAAAATATGACGCAAAGAACACTATGTGCTTTTTGGGTTAATACACGGTGAAGAGATTTTTTTTAGGGTTCCGTAGTCAACCAGGAACCCTTATAGTTTCGCCATGTCCGTCTGTCTGTCTGTCTATCTGTCTGTCTGTCCCTGGCTTAGCTCCGAGACTGTTTGTATTAGAAAGCTGTAATTTGGCATGAGTATAGATATTAATTACGCCGACAAAGTGTTATCTCACTGGGTGGGTGAATTTAGGCTACTTATTTTTTTTTTCTCACCTAGTTTTGTTTACCTTTCTTTGTTTTGGTCTTGTTTATAATAATATGTTTGTTTAAATTTTGTTTAAATTTAGTGTTAATGTAGTTTTAATTTAGTTTAATTAATTAATTTAGTTATGTTCAGACCAAAATTGTTACATGAACTTTTTGTGTGCATGCAGAGTTTGCCTATAAGTGATTGTTACAGTTTATTCTTATTTGTACCTTCTTTTTAATTTGCTTGTACCAGTGTATACAATTGTTGGTGAACCAAAAATAAATAAATAAATAAAATAAAAGTGGTATATTTCTATGGTACCTCCCCAACACGTAAAGTGTAGATTATTGGGGTGGTGGATTGCCACGGTTCATTAAGTGAAATCATGTTGTCAATAGGGCTTGTTTGTATTATTGCATTGTTTTGCGTAGGCGTGCTTCTCTCTTGGGTTCTATTTACATGTCCGACAAAGTGTTTATTGGGTTTTTCCCATATAAATTTTGTGGTACCAGCCCGGAGCCTGGTTTTGTGCCCGGTGTATGGTAATAGTCTCACCGTCTATTAGGTACAGTCGCAGTAAAAGTACGTTCGTCACTTAAGCATAACATATTGCGTCGTCGCCATCTTTTTAAGTGTCAGACCAAATAAAAAAGGCGCCGTAAAAAAAAAGATGTATATTTCGTAAAATGGACTCAAAAGATCTTAATTTAATGTCAACTCGACATTGCTATTTTAATCATTGATATCAAGTTATTAAATAAAGTTTTCTATGCAATAGTCTGGTCAGTGCCATAGCTTCAAAAGGTATTAGGTGTCCTGACTTGAAAAACGAAAGAATTTGAAAATTTACGAAGGTATTAAAGGCTGGACGGCTGAAAGGCTACTCATGAGTACTCAAACATAACGGGTGAAATGTGGGTATATCTGTACCTAACCCTTCGGGAAATAATGTTGTCTTTGATTAAGAACGAACAGATCAAATAAAAACTGTTCACTTTCTTAATCAGGTCCATTCGCAGCAGTACGCTTATTCATATACGCATCCAAAAGCTTTCGTTGATAATTGCCGTTCTACATATGTTGTGGGAATGCAGCAGTATCACGCTCAGTGAACGCGAGAGGGTCGATCAAAATATAAATTAATATTGACGTTATCAGTAGCAACGGTTTAATATATCGCAAAGATCAAAGATTAGATATAGCTGGTAAGTAAATGCAAATGATTTTTCTAAACACACCGATTCATCACATCAGTCACTCAGTTGTCTGTTGCAAACAGATTTACTTTGTGGTTACCGCTGACCTGCCGCTATAGGTATACAACGAAATATTATATTTGTACGAAGTTAAAGTATACAATTTGTAATACCTAGTTGTTTCATTAGTAATAAACCAAAAGTATGTCAGTAAAATTATAGTGAGAACTACATAATCAATGTTTCAGCCAACGGCGACGCTGCTGCGACACCGTACGCGCCCTGAACAATCTGTAACTTCAGAACGGTGGTGCCAAGCCAATAATATAAATAGTAAGCAATTTTCACACTACAGTTTTCCTTCTGCTTCACGTCAATGAAGTTTGGAATAGTGTTATTTGAATAAAAAAAGACACCAGTCAAGACATGACATTAATAAAGGTGCAATAATTACTGTCGTCAGCCAGATTGACATTTAACCGCAGGATCCCAATGTTCTGTGCAGGATCCTCGGAATCGTACCATAGGTTGGTACGATTCCGAGGATTACCTATTAAAAAATCTAGATTAAGTTTATGGTATACCAGCAACCTTACCAGCAACAGAACTGCTTTGGTATACATCATTTATGTATGTACATATACATATTATAAATTAAAGTCAATTTTCGTGTCTGTCTAGGATGTGACCGCGTTGGTATCCTAAATTGCGGATTTCGATGCGGTTTTCCCCATCATTTAGAAAAAAAAACCAGGAGGTTTGTCTGTATAATAATTACATTATATTAAACTTTATAATAAAGACATCTCGATGTTTTGTCAAGTCGTAAAAACCATTCGAAGCAGGGGCGGGTCGCTAGTGTAAGATATTTTGAATTTTTGATGGTGTAGTTCTGGTTAAGGCTCGTACACACTGGCGCGATATCGCGGGCGCGACACGCAGCGCTACCCTTGACGCGCCCGCGATATCGCGCCAGTGTGTACGAGCCGTTATAAGTGCGACTACTGATCGTCCTCTTGGGTTCAATTCCCAGGTTATGCAGTGTTATTGGGTTTTTCAATCAGGAATTTCTCAGTAGTAGCCTGGTCTCTGGATCTGGCTAGCTGATGGCAATAGGTTTGCCTCCTTTTACATGGAATGCTGTGTGCTATAGGTACACCTCTGCCTACGCCTTGAATACAGGAGGCGAGATGATTTGCTATAATTTGTAATCTATAAGGTTTTAGATTCTTTTCTTCTTTAGGTGTTTTAGATTCTTTTTTGCGATTTCTGACTTTTCTAGTACTCAAACCTCAGTTGGCACTATAGAGTTTTTTGATCCTTATAAGGAACAGGACCGATTGGCATCACATTTTTTTTTTGTGAAAACTGCCCATTTTCTTTTTGACTATATTTTTATATATCTCAAAGTTATGGACAGTCTCCTAAGACCGTTTTCTTGTAGCGACAACGGTTAAAGATGCCAATGTATACGCTTTTATAGTAAACTTCCTACCCACATTAAAGAAAACAAATCATTTATATAAAGCGAAAACTATGCCAGCTTAAGAGGGTTTATCCTGAAAGTTGGCAACGTCGCAAATAGATGTCAAATATTTCGCTGTTTTGATTAATTTGATAATATTTCTGTATGGAAATAAGAAATGTGGCTAACCAATTGACTAGAATATTGATTATGAAATGCAATAATTAATATCGTAACACCGAATAGTTAGTTTTAGATGTAAAAAAAGTATTTGGTAACTTTCCAAATGCCTTTTTTTCACCTAAAACGGGTACAACATCAAATTCAATGTTATAATTGCAATTCATTATTAATATTCTAGTCAATTGGTAAGCCACATTTCTTATTTCCATACAGTATTATTTCCAAATTAATCGAAACAGGTAAATATTTGACAGCTATTTACGACGTTGCCAACTTTTAGGATGCACCCTCTTAATACCCGTTAAAGACTCTTTTGAGTCTTGACAAAAAGGCTTGGGATTAAAAATCAGCTGTTCCCTACGTTCGCATAACTCGTCAAAATGTAGGGAACAACTGATTTCTTTTTCACGATTTCAGGTTTGGTCCCATAGTAAAAGTTGTTCATAATGATGAGTACAATGACCCCTTAAGAGGAAAACGGTGATTAAAATTACACCCTGTATAATAATATAATATTAAGGGATAAAATGTCATGGAGTGGCTTGCACACTCAATAATGGGCCTCCGGAAACTGTCGCTTCTCGCTTGCACATATGGACATGGGGGCAACATATCCTGAGGCACTTGAGGCCGTGGAGAGGTATTTCACGGTTATCAGGACAATCCCAGAAGTACGGTCAAGAACCAGCATCTTACTGGAATCCTTCCTTCCTTCGAGCAGGAAGCTCTTGCGAATCTCCACTCAAGCCGGCCAAATAATATAATCGTAAGTATTGGGAATGTGAGGAATGGAGGACTATATATAGGTCATTATATAACGGATAGATTTCATGATTATCCGGTAGTTTGAGCACCTAATTAATCGGCCCACCCAAATGTCCTTACTTTGTCGGATCATTGAGCTTCTAAGGTTCTGAGTTTAGCTACTTAATAACTGACACATGCGTGCACCGTCTGGACAAATCCACTCAAACTTGCGTGGTGCTTTCCTCAAGAGACCACCTAAGACATTGACCTACATGGTTCTCATACGATCTGACCTCATATAGTTTTATTAAAAAAAATACGTGTGAAAGTGAATAGGCAAAGTTTCTTTCTCGTACAGTGCACCTATTGTAAAATCTACCTGTGTCACCTGTGTGTTAAAGACTTATGCCGCCCGTTGTTTTACAAAATCGTTTGCAAAGTCATAATTATCAATGGTTACAAAATTCTCGATATCACACATAACAGTCAGTAAGCGCACATTTATCCTATATATCGTCGCATGAAAGTTCAATATGGGAAGTTGCGTAAAGTTGGGCAATTACAGCGTTGCAGGTCGCAGATTTTGTAACGGCTGTAACCGACGTCGCTGTGGCCGCGTCGGCTCTCGAGCCATCGAGACGCGGCGGCGTTTCTTGCCCCGGGCGCTGCCGCCGCCGCCGCGCCGCCCCGTCGTCGCTGCGTCCGCTCCACAGCTACGATGTCGCAGTCGGTTACAACAGGTAAAAAATATAATTAAAAGTAAACAAAGAAGAACGATTCATTCTTATAATTTGTTTTCTCAATCAAATTTGAATTTTACTAATGCACCGACATAAAATATCGAAATGAATTTCTGTTAAGGAGCCACCCTGGGCAACGTCCTCGAGTAGGAGGGCCAGCAGGCACGGAAGATAAATTCGTCGTTTTGGTGCGTGCGAGAGCGCGGCGCGGGCGGTGCGGGGAGGCGCGGGGGCGGCGGCGCCGGCGTGCGGAGGCTGCTGCGCTCAGAGCACCTGCGCCCGCGCTCCGTAGCGCCGCTCGCCGCGTGCTCGTGTACCCGCGCTCGCGCACCGGCCCGCGCCGTGCTCAGCGTCGTGACGCCGCCCACGGTATGTGAAACGCCGGCGGCGCGTCGGGGTCGGGCGGCAGCGCGTCCGCCACTGCGCTGCGCCGCTTGCTGGCGCAGTCGGTTGCGCCGCCCGGCCGGTTTTGTAATTTCGCCTGGCGGGCCGTGACGTCACGAGACTAGTTTGAGGCGCGTGCGTGACGGCCTGCGCCAGGACGCCCGCGCCGCTGCCGCCCCCGACCTTAGCACCAGTGCAATGACGTGCCCGCTTGTCTCCTCCGCTAGAGTTGCTAGTGATAACAATAGTGCATCTGTATTCAATACGTCTTGCATCAATGGTTTGTCGAGTTGTCCTCACTTTTAAATTTCCTGCCGTTTGTTTTGAAGTTTTGCATGTGCAACTTAATTCGAGATTATCAAATGCTATTTCGTTAAATTCAAAAGTCTCTCTCTCAAATTATATAGATACTTAATTAAAATGTTTTGAAGATACTTGTGTCTATAACGTAAACGTGTGTGCTGTTCGTATACTATACGCTAGTGAACAGTCATGACCAATTCACTTCTGCGTGTGAGTAAATTATGTGCGCTTATGTCTTGTAACGACGTGTTCGGCGAGCTTCATCTGTCTATGTGTGCGCGCACACTTTGACGACTGCGCTCAGCGGCAGAACCTTTTTGTAATTTTATTTTTCCTCCTTCAGTTCAGCGATGTAATGCTCCTCGCAAGCAAATTTTTCGATTGGACAAAGATGGTGTCTTTACTTCATGCGTAAAGCTTAATGCATCGTTAAAAATATCTGTATGAATAAATAGTAGAATAGTAACTTACTGTCTATATTCACTTAATTGTATAATAAACAAAATACTATAATGGATAAATTATAACTGGGGTTTAATAATGTGTAAGGAAATATTAGTGTTGTTTGAGGGTAGTTCAAAAGTTTTGTTGACAAATTTTTATTTACACTTCAACAACGCTTATATTCGTAATGGGATATTTTCGAACATAGCCAGTATAGCCTCACATTAAGAGCCATTTCAAATTAAAGGACCATGTTTACGGTGATTTAAATGGGTGATGGATGTTAACAGACGAAATACAGTGTTTGTAAATTTCATACATATTATATGTTAATGTAATTTACTTTTCTTTGTAAATAAAGTCACCTATAATAAAGAGACAAAGAGCACAGTTTTATATCGTGAAAAATTCCTTAATGCACACTCGCACATACGTATTATACCTATAGCAGTATGATGTTGGTCACTTTCAAGCTCACGAATAGGCCGTGTCGCCGTCTCGCTCGCGCGCTCGAGCCGCAGCCTCCGTAGCAATGCACCGAGAACTCAGTATCCCTCTCAGTACAGCTTCTGAACCAATACGATTCTTTTTGTCTTTTTTCAAAATGAGAACCAAAGCTAGGTTTAGTGTATCAAGGAGTTGTGGGTATGTTTGTAACCTGGGTTTTGGTATTTTCGTTATTTCGTTCATCAATATAATTAAATTGTTTCATTTGGAACCCTTGCATGAATGTTACAAGGACCGTATCATAAATGCCACTGTTAGCGTTATATTTAGCGTAACTGATTTGTTTGTAAATAATTGTTTACTGACAAGTTTGACAACCACGTGGATACAATAGTTACCAGTTTGTACCGTTTGGTGGTGCGTCTCGTTTCGTACGGCGCCGGCCGGAGCAGGGGGCTGCTGAACAAGTTCGGGCGCTTCTCGGCGATCAGGTGCCACTTGATACTCGTTCTTTTCTAACTGGATTTGAATCAGCTGTTACTTACTGCTTGCCCTTGGCGTCTTAGGCCCGCACTATTTGCTAAGAACCTATTTAGAATGAATTTCGATTCTTTTACCAATAGTGGTCTTCTGTTCAACGGGTCTATTTGTATTATCTTTGGTGTAACATGAATGTCCTCTGGTTTGTGAAAACTGATATTTGAGACAAGCGAGCGTCTTTCACTGGTTGTTACGATTCTATACGATCATCATACTGCCACAGTATTCACAGGAGGCTATTTTTCAGAAATTGAAGTCAGGGGAGTCGAGTGTTGAGCGGGGTGCTCCAGTTCGGAGCCTCCGCCCTCACGAAGACGTCGCCGACCGTGTCTCGGTACGGCGGTATGTCCGCATCGGCGTCGCCGTGCGAGGAGCGCGCGCGCTCTCCCCGCGCCGGCGCATCGCCCTCGTCCGCGCCGCGCTCGCCAGCGCCCGCGCACGCCGTGCTGGCTACCATGACCCCTGTGCAGCCCGCGCACGAGTACTACCCGCACAAGGTCGAGATGGATTCCGATGACGGCTACCCCCCGGAGGCACACTCCTACCGCCACTCTCCGCACGAAATGGCAGCATACGCCCCTGATAGCAAAGTGTCCGTGCATCCCGATGTCTACGATCAGGGCATGGAGTCCATGGACGAGAAGACTCCAATAGATTTAATATACGAAGATGAAAAGCAGACCGTCATATATACAACGACCCCGGATCAGAAGCGCGTCGAGATGATCAGCGGCCAGCTGGACGACGGCCATCTGGTGAGCAGTGGCGGGCAGCTGGTGGACGGCGGCGTGTCCGTGGTGGTGGGCGCGCCTGGCCAGCCCACTGTGCTGGTGCTGGCCGACCACGTCGTCGACGAGCTCGGACAGGTCATCACCATTCCCAGGTAATGCAGTTCTTTCAATCCGTAGCACGCCGATGTCACTGTGCAACTCCAAATACATTTTTGTGTTTCGATTCTTACCTACTAATATTTAACATCTTTTAGATAATATGTAGTACCTACATTTTATCGAATTTTGTCTAAATGGCTATTTCCATAAACGTCGATGTATCATATCGTATTTTATAGCTTTGAATGTACAAGATGATATGGAAATACCGCGCTGCCACTGTTGCCA
The DNA here is from genome assembly GCA_914767815.1 of Eupsilia transversa. Lineage (NCBI taxonomy): Eukaryota > Metazoa > Arthropoda > Insecta > Lepidoptera > Noctuidae > Eupsilia > Eupsilia transversa. The sequence goes on from OU611874.1 coordinate 9,253,812, forward strand.
GGTGTTATTGATAGTGGGAAATTCCACTATAGTCGAATACAGAAATTCCTTCAACGAGTAAAATACAATCTTTATAGTCTTTTTGTGTTAGTAAAATATCGTTCTAATAAACATAGTCTAAACAATTTTTTTACAATACTTTTGGTTATTTATGCATAATGAATATCTAAATTATGTTGAATAATAGCGTAGATAAATAAATTTATATTTTACATCCTATAATCTGGTGGGTGTTAAGAGCGTACGGGTCACAAGTCACAACGAGTTCGTCTAATTAATTCATTAACGTGTTAACACGTGATCGTGAAGATTTGGATGGTTTGAAACAATTGATTGTGTGCAAGTGAGTGGTGTTAGCTTAGAAGAATGAGGTGTTTGTGTCGGAGGTCCAGTCTCGGGTGTAACGGTTGTGCGCGTTAGGAGCGGCGCGTGTGGGCGGAGCGACGCGCTCACCTTGAACTTGCCGCGAGAGCCGCGTCCGCGCCCGCGCCATGCCACTGCGATGCTGCGATCTTGTATCGACACCAGCTTGCCATTATAATCGTAATCCCAACTGATCTTGCCTTACAAAATAACCCTAGTGGGCACAATTTTGCTTCAGGAATTTGATAATTTTTCGCGACTATAGGGCAAAGCATGAAAAGAAAGGGTTCGGAATTCCAGTCTTATACAAATGAAAGTGAGTCGTGTTAGGCCAGACGACGAAACTTCTCACTCGCTTCTAAACGAATTTCCAATTCTCAAGTTCTCAACTAATGCGATGCTGTAATGTGGATTTTTCTGGATCTAGATGTTTTTTAATGGTTACAGGGACTTCAATATGGCAGACGTTACAATTTGTGATGCAATTTTTGGAAAAAAAAATACTAAGTACTTTATTATTCCAATTAAAACTTTTTTTTTTTCAGGGTTCCATTGGTCAAATAAGATATATTGAACATTCTTTAAATTGTCTTACAAAGTCTCTTCAGCCCAGTTCGATTTCTTTATGTTTGTTACAATACTACACTTACAATAGTCTAAATTCATTAATCAGCCAATTTGAAAAGCCACGGTGATTAGGTACTGTTTAGGCTTCAGAAAGGAGCTAAATCAGACTTAAATCTCAGTAGGACATATCGCGACCTTAACTCAATTGTTTCTCGTCTAGTGAGTTACTGAAACGTAACTCATGGAGGCGTCATTAAACACGGCGGTTACCGAGTTGAACGTAACCGTCGCAAAAAGCCTCCGCCGTCGCCATGTGCTTGCATGTCATTCATATCGCATGACGTTCGTCTACATCTCGCGGCGCTTGTAGTAAAATTAGTTACGTCTGTTTGCTGCCCAGACGAGTTTCATAACCGGCACCTGTGTATTAGTTTATTCTAATGTAGAAATAATACACGGTCACGCCGCAACCATGTAATACGGTAACGGGAAAATTATGAGCTCGCAAAATTGATCAATAGTGTTAGTCTAATTAATAAGACTTACTATCAATAACAAGAAATATAATGATAATACTCGCAATCATGTCGCAAATTAACATATTTCAGTGTTCAATTCAAATCACCTAAACTTCTAGATTGATATGTAATGTGAATTCATTCTTAAAACAGCTTACGTAAGTAAATCTTGATACTGAGCGCTTGCGGAACGTTAAAGCCGTGCTACGTCACTATTTCAACACTGTAAGGCATTCGAACGGCTGTCTGTAACTGTCTCCCAACTAAAATCACTTACCATAATCAAGTCTCCCACTAGCTAATCTATAAATTATAGATATGTTATCTCTTTCTACAACCAGTTTTCGGAATATATTAAGAAAATGGACTTAAAAATAGGAGGGAATCTATTTCATGTTCATGAGATATCGTGCGTGAGAATGGCGGATGACCAGAAATTATTTTTATTTTTGTTGTTGAATTAACGTTGATAGACATCGAAGCAGTTTTATAAAAAACAAACTTAGTGACGGCATTGTTATTGGCTGATAAAATAATTTGATATTCATATGTTTAATAAAAGTAAGTTTTGAGAGACGTTCTTCGGATTATTATTTATAAAATATAATTATGCGGTATATGTTCTGTATCGAATTTTTAACAAACATATAGTATGTTAATCTTTATATCATGATTGTATAGTTTCGAGAGTATAACTGATAAGGGAATTTAAAACGGGAGAGCTCTTAGTAAAAATGAATAAATAAGCTCGATATGGATTGGTAAGTGATAAAAACTCGGCTGAATCGTTTAGGACGGAGCGAGAGGCTGCGAGTCTCACCCGCCGCGCCTCCAAGACTTTAATGATGACTTTTTGTTGCATCACGGTACGCGCCAAAGGCGACGCGCGGTGCTATAATATAATTATATATTTTAAGAAGTTAACATTTCTCAGGGTTCCCAACGGCAGTTATTATCGGCTCACGTATTGAGTGCAAGGGTTGTAAGGGAAAAAAATGTTCCAGGACTAGAATATTATTTTACCAGATAAAAAACGCCAGGTATAAAGTCATTTAGAACATCGTTGTTGTAATAAAATAACGGATAAGTATGATATTTTACACTAATGTTAATCAATCGTAGTACTTATATTTTAATATTTTAACTTCTTTATGTTATTTGCCCAAAAGTTGTATATCACATGTTTGGGTAATGAGGAATGTCGTCCAGCATCAGGATTTTTCAGAAACGCGTCAACTTATGGGTTGGACGCCTGCAAGGCGACAGGCCTCGTCCCCCGCGCCACCGCACCCCGCGTCCCGCCACAGCCTTATTTTATTACCTCGCTCGCGCTCGTTGCGGCGAGCCCTCGAGATGAGCTTACCATCGCTCGGGTTCTCGCCCCAATCATTATTTAATGTAATTATTTGGCCGGTAAACTACTTTTTTTGGAATCATAACAGTTACGTACACTTTTTATCGGGCAGCTTCGGCTTTAGTTGGTTTCACGCAAGTTGCCATATCGTGAGCATCACAACGGCTTAAATTGTAAATGTAATTTGTTTTAAAGGTTTTTAATAGTATGTTAAGGGTATAGTATTTTATCCTTTTAAGATTGCGTGATTATTCGTTTCTGTTTATAATATCTGATGATGTTGCACACCTGCAATAAATATAAATGGTTCCATGGCATGGTATGGTAATTATTAAATATATGCAACTAAATAGTGATTGACCTAAAAGACAGAAATTAAATATGAGTCAGCAGAGCAAAAATTACTTATTGCACAAAAGCTTATAGGTAACTATAACGATACTGTCCAGTCTAAAGCATATAAGTAGGCAACTATAACGATACCGTCTAGTCTAAAGCACATAGGTAGGTAACTATAACGATACCGTCCAGTATGAAGCATATAGGTAACTATAACGATACTGTCCAGTCTAAAGCATATAAGTAGGCAACTATAACGATACCGTCTAGTCTAAAGCACATAGGTAGGTAACTATAACGATACCGTCCAGTATGAAGCATATAGGTAACTATAACGATACTGTCCAGTCTAAAGCATATAAGTAGGCAACTATAACGATACCGTCTAGTCTAAAGCACATAGGTAGGTAACTATAACGATACCGTCCAGTATGAAGCATATAGGTAACTATAACGATACCGTCCAGTCTAAAGCATATAATTAACTATAACGATACCGTCCAGCCTAAAGCATATAGGTAACTATAACGATACCGTACAGTCTAAAGCATATAGGTAACTATAACGATACCGTTCAGTATAAAGCATATAGGTATCTATAACGATACCGTACAGTCAAAAGCATATAGGTAACTATAACGATACCGTCCAGTCTAAAGCATATATTTAACTATAACGATACCGTCCAGTCTAAAGCATATAGGTAACTATAACGATACCGTCCAGTCTAAAGCATATAGGTAACTATAACGATACCGTCCAGTCTAAAGCATATAGGTAACTATAACGATACCGTCCAGTGTAAAGCAACAACATTTTGTATGCATAGTATAAAACAATGTCGCTTTTTGGTCTGTCTGTGTGACCGCTTAGTTCCCACACACAAAGAAATATATTTGATGCGGTTTCACCATCACTCAGAGAATTTATTCCGATAACTTCGATATAGCAAAAGTGCTGTTGAGCTGCACCTCGCATAGGACGAAGAAAAATATTTCAAGTTGATAGCCAACCTGCAGTACTTGAATAAATTGTAGAGGCATCAAAACTAGAAGACCACATTGTACCCGGGCGAGAGTCGAGCGGCTAGTATAAAATATAATTATTTCAATTAATTACGATAAAACTTGTACTATACGTAGCCGAATATAATCAGTCGTAGTACCTACTCGTAGTTCAGTATGGCACGCACAATCTGTAATGCTGATAAGTGATAAATACACAATATACGTATGTTTGTAATTCATAATCTGTGTAAAAATATTCATCTGACAAAGATTCGAACGTTGTACTATGTCGGCTACGACGAGAAGTCAATAAACTCGTGAAAGCGCGAGATATTAAAAGCTCTTAGCAAAAGACATCAACGGGCGCTCCGGCACACTCCCGTAGCGCGATGGGAGCGATTCGTAGCACTTGCTGGACTGAACTGAAACTGTTTATTTTTTATTTATTTTTGAGTATGTTAGTATTAATGTTTGGTTTAATACTGTTAATGCAAAAACATGTGTTCTAAGTAAACATTTTTTATTTTGCTTCTGTTGGTATTAACAAGAAGAGTAATAACATTTTCCAAAAGTTTTTTTAATTAGTGAATCTAATGAAGCTTTGTGTGTTACAAAAACGCAGAAATAACACTCTTAGTTTACCTACCTCATATTCAATAGTCACTGTTTTTGAACTCCAAAGATCAGTGTGTCCTTTAAAAATTAACGATCATCCTTTCTACCTGATGCCGCTGTCCGAGTGCAAATAAAAAACGGTTTCCCCGCGTAAAGGGTTCACTTCCCATCACATGGAGGTTGAAGGTACCCGCACGCACACACAGACACACACACATTCACACGTTGCTATGTAACTTTAGGCATCGACGAGCCAGCGTCCGACAGAAATCTCAACGGGGGATAAAATTTCTTCAGAACTAAAGAACATTGTGGATCGATTGATGAAAATATATTATTTTTAGCCGTGTTCAATACAATTCTGGTCTGTTTATTCAAATTCTATTAGATATGGCATAGTGACATAGCTCGGAATAAGTATATCTATAGTATATTTCCACAACTTTTTGTTGATGACGCATTTGTTTGGATAAATTTATAATTTGACCTTTTCTTGACTTGTTTTGTGAAGGTTTATAAAATAAATAATATTAAGAGCACAAACAATCTCGGATAAAAATAATGTTTACGAGTAAAGTTTTTAATAGTAGCGTATTGTCACTATATTTTTTATGAAGTCAATGATTTTCGAATGGAAAGTATCACATCCACACCCAGAAGTAGATAAATATTTCATTATTTTTTTTGTAACCACGACTACACAACAGCAAATCCATTATAGGATTTTATTATCTTACATCAAGGTTTGGAATCGAACATCAACGGAGTGTAGGGTCACAGCGGCAAATGAAAACAGCTTCTATGGCCGCAGAGCTTACGACTGAAAATAAACCTTCGGCCGGGAAGGGAAGTTAAATATTCATATAGATACGCAACTTTTTTTGTTAGTTAGGGGATTCCTTTGTGGTTAGCCTCTTAGTCGGTCGTGGCCACATTCAGTCCCGTTGTTTACCCTTTGTATATAGTGATTGTGCCGATAATTAAACGTGGTCTTATTCAAGACTGACCAATTAATACTAAAGTCGTTTTTAAATACATTCCATTTAAAGGCCGTTGTTTATTTTTATCGTAACTAATTTAAAACCAGTTTGTTTGTGACAATCTCAGTTTAACATCTGAAGAGATTATGGTCATTTCTGTGGTCTTAGCTTGTGATAAAACAAGAATCAAAAGTCACTATAAGACGGTTTTTGCTTTTACGTTGGAGCATTCATAATCATACAAGTTCAATAATGGATCGTGCTTGAATTAATTTTCTAAAGGAACTCTTCTATTATTTCAGCCACGGCGTATGGCATATTCATAATGTGATGGTCGGTATTATTTTTGCTCAGTCATGATTTAGGTACGCTAAGGCTGCAGGGGCCTCCTGTAGCGCCAACAAAATACGTATTCGCCTTTAAGATCGATCGATCAATGTATTAAAATTTTATTTTATATACACATTCTCAGAAATTACGAGGAGCGGTTGACCGTTAATTAGAATGTTTCTGTAAATTGCCGCGCGACTTTTTCTGTTTGATTGTGTTTGTAAATCAACAATGTGATGTAAGATATACGACGATATCATTCTTTCAACGCGAGTTGATCTAATAGTTAATAGCTGCAGGCTTTGTTCAAGTTTAAACCAATGTTACTGTCTTCACAGTTAAGCTGTTGAACCTTAAGTGTTGACTGTGTTGAGTTACAATCATGAGATAACAATAATAGCCACTGACAATAGTAATGTAATTGTCTAATTGTTGCGTCAATATATAACCTTTTATTTTTTAATTCTTTCCCAAGACCACTTAACTATTTCAAAATCATTAACCAACTTTGCATAGATAGGTATCTATAATCATTGAGTCGTAAAATTGGAGAAACTGTTTATTCATCACATTGACATCGATGTACACACACAATGAAACATTGTGGACGAGTGCGTGGAGGCTGCGCGTGTGTTGTAGCTTATTAGTGTAATAAGGACAGAGCATACTATTGATCAGTGTGACAGAGAGAAACGGACGTCAACAAGGCTAGCTTTACCTTATAAGTATATGAATGTACGTTTTTATTAACTTGATTCGTTATACGGCTTGCCATTATAATAATATATGGCTACATATAATCACAATTCAGTTCAATTTTAAAATTACCGTCTTATAAAAATATATTAAATTAAATGCAAAGTATTTCTTGGTTGACGTTTTTAATAAAACATAAACAAGTTATGAGGAAAAAACATATTTTTTATTCAATATTATGATTGAACAGATTGGATAAGATTCTTGAGGTTCAGCGAATCTTGGAATTGTTTTGACTTTGCTCAATAAACATCAAGTACCTATAACACCTACTGTGTAAGTTCTCCAACACGACAAGTATGAGTATTTTCATGAGTTTTCTTTAAAAAGTTGGTCCAATGGGAAGGATTTCATGACGTCACCTCATCGAATCACTGGACTCACACAAAGCCGAACTTTTCTTTGTAAGGAATGTGCATCCCATTGCTTTGTTTTCATATAAATGATTCTAAATATTTAAAATCAATTGATTAATTTTGGAGACGCTACAAGGTAAAGTGGCTAATAATAACTGTTATATTCTGCGGTCGTCATAATAAACGACTAAAAGATTTTGTCATTGTGCATATTTCTGTATTCTAGAACTTTAGACTGCGATCACGAATTAAATTGATGGAATATCGCTATCTCTCAAACTCTTAAGACATTTCATTGACGCGGTCTGTTATGAGGCCAATGTTCTTTAGTGGACGTTTATGGGCTGATATGACATCACGCAACAGTATTAGATACCTTATATATTATGTAGTGTAAAACTATGTAGATCCTAGAACTTGGTAAATTATAAACGCTGAATACCATACTAACCACGGAGGCGCAGGAATTATAAAACCCTGAAAATTGGCATTGCAGTATTACTTAGAAAGTATTTTGAATGTTCCAGATAAACATGCGAGAAGAGTCAAAGGCATAGCTAGTATTAATTTATTTTAATATGACATTGAAGTATAGATTTATTATATTTCGTAACTTAACTATATATACCTTGGAACTTTGTTTCGGATAACATGAAATAGATGAGTCACATAACATCCCACAAATGATTGCTGCATTTACAAAGTAATTAAGTTATTTATGCATTTCTGCGCTGTTAATTTAATATTGATGTAAATCACCATTTGTAAAAACTGTTTAATTCTTTAAACAATACCTACATTGTGTTTTGAGCGGATGATTCTAAATTGCTTTATGAAACTTAATAATTTTAAGAAAATATTAACTTGATATGAGTTATTGCTTCCATAAATAAGTTAATATAATTGGGTTCGATTAAATAGGAATCAGACGGCGACTTTGGCTCATTAAAATTATTAATCGGCTCGTGCAAATATGTAAAGTTCTGTAATTTGTTAATGCACAGGGTATTACAGTCTTTTCGCTTTAATATTTCTACCATTTATATTATTTTATTTATTTAAAAAAAATACAGCTTTTTGTGGTGGATACACATGTAATTTTATTAGATACTAGCTGCTGCCCGCGGCTTCGCCCGCGTGAGTGTCGGAAATTACCCCATACATCCCCATGGGTTTTAAGTATAAATATTGAGTTTCGAGTTAATCGGACAGCGCGTTAAAATTCTTCCATACAAACATTGACACCCCCCAACCTTTTAGGGGGTAATTTAGAAAAAACAAAAACTACCTACAAACTTTATAATTTATTTAGATAACTATTCGTGCGAAGTTTCATGTTTATTACCTCAAGGAATAAGATTTTTCATACAAACTTTCATCCCTTATTTTACCCCCTTAGGGGTTGAATTTCGAAAAATCCTGATACACGTTATTCTTAATTTTTGGGTTTAAGTATAAATATTGAGTTTCGAGTTAATCGGACAGCGCGTTAAAATTCTTCCATACAAACTTTGACACCCCCCAACCGTAGGATAGGGTACTTTTCCGGGATAAAAAGTACCCAGTGTGGTGCTTAGGATATTAAAGAATAATTATACCAAGTTTCATCGTAATCGAACCGGTAGTTTTTGCGTGATGCCTGAACAAACAGACAGACAGACAGACAAAAAATTTTTTAATCAAATTTTTGGGTTCGGTGTCGGTCTAGTAACACCCCCTGCCATTTATTTTTTTGATATCTTCAATGTACAGAATTTTCACTTCTACAGATTTATTATAAGTATAGATTTCTGACATTTGCTATACCTGCTAACTGGTAACTGCTTTTGATGAGTCAGAAATAACAAAGTATTTTTTGTAGATGTAAACGTTTTTTTGTTTTACAATTCTCATCCTGTAAAACAGAAAAAAATAAAAAAATGGGAGCGTCGCGTCGTTAGAAAAATCATGGTAAAACTATTCTTTCAAGTTTAGTAGAAAAATGAATCTATCCTTAATCACATCACTTTCTGTAGTATCTTTCATAGTTCAGTTTACCGACAGTCTCTAGAAAACACTGTTTCACAATACCAATGTAATAAAAATAACATAAAACACCAAAACAGCGGCAGCGGCTCGAATGAAAACGCCTATAAGCGTAAATTGTGCTTATCTGACGAAGATAGCAGTAGGTACGTAATAACTGTTAATTAGGAAAATGCAGTATAAAACTTCAACGATTTATACAAGTATATTCCCAATTTGTACATCCGCATCGTAAAACCCATTGTATCAACGGTTCCAACCTTTCTCATACTTTATGTACAATAAAGAAACAGAAAGGGCCACTTTAGTCATTGCATGTAAATATCGGTGAGAAATACATTTGGAAACGCTACTCTTGGGGTATAAACTTAAATATATAAATGTATGCATCAATGATAAGTTGTCAGTGACTGTTGCACAAAATATAGTGCGCTATAAAACTGTATAAGTTGTTAAATAAATTTTGTATGTCGTGGATTAAATTACGAGAATAATGAACTAGTATAAAATGAAAAATGTAAATAATATCATGTCATGCATTCAATATTATGCACCATACATACCCTTCTCATATCAAAACAATAGATGTTATAAGTTTCTAAGAGGCACTAACAATCTTAAAAAAAACGGAGTACAACTTCTAAACTTCTTGAGACTTCATATCTTCTTTTCGTGCCCTTACCCTTACAGGTTAGGTGAGTTTACCTTAAGGTTTTTTGTTATTTTATTTTAAGTATGATTAGACAAATCTTGTGAATGACTGGTTATTTATGTTAATTATTCTGTTTAATTCCCGGTATTGGCGAAGAGAAAAAGTTTTGCTCTAATAGGACTCTGATTTGAAAATGTCTTGATCACTCTTCTGTTCACTTTAATCGCTGGAAAAAGAATAAAAATATTGAAGTAAGCAAAGATTAGATTTATGAAGTATATTAAATCATCACATAAACAATCAGTAAATGTATTAAACTGTTAAACCATCATACGTTTACCGATTGTTTACAGAAATAGCCTAACTTTGATTTCAGTAAGGCACCTGAAATTCTTAACAGAATGATAATGTGCCGTGTGCTGGGATACACTAAACTAAGTATTTCCATTTCCTGTAGCACGTGTTATGCTAAATTTAAGCTGTAAATTGATGTTAATGTAATGCATTTCTGATACCAATTCATAATTATTGCGTTTGTATCTATTTTACAATTCCCGTGGACAGCTAACATAAACTATTCGTTATCTGTGTAATTGGAACTCGATAAAGGCGGCAAAAATATATGTAAATTGTTGGCGCAGGTAAAATGTAGGGATAAATGACTTTATACTTCAACTGAGCTTTTACGTTTAGGATTCCACCTATAATAATAAACTAGTTGGTAATAATGGTAAAGAAACATTCAGGATACTGTTTTTATAATAGTGCCGTAAACCACGACTTAAATGACGAATAACAATAATTTGTATGTCAAGCATCTTTTGAGATATGATCGCTTTCTTGGAAGCCCCTGAGGTCGTTATGAATTTTATAAGTTAACGTAAAATAAATTTTGGAAATAATGTAATCAATTTCTCTTGTCTTATAAAACATGCATGTAAGAATATTTGATTTGCGAGGGAAACGAAAAGTTTTAGATTGTCAGTTGAGATTGTTGAGCGTTCCAAGGTATAGCAATGAACCTTATCTAACGTAAGCGTAGGCGATTGTATATGTAATTATATCTAAATATGAACTAATGGATACCGTGGTCGCGCCGTGGTCAATTTAATAGTTGATCGATGTCTGCTAATTGTATACAGTAGGAATATTTTTATAATACCTTCTAGTAAACACTGGATGCTTAGATTTATATTTTGTGATGGTAGATGGTAATACGTCTCAAATGTTAATAAGCTAGGAGGAATAGTTAGCACTATATATCAGAGATATGAAGATCCCTATTTTTTTAAAATTATATTTAAGAGTGAGCTTGTCTGTTAGGCTCGCTCATCTTTTTCTGTCCTAACTTCCTAACCGATGATTATTCAATTTAACGGTTAGTCTCGGCAAGTTGCTGGCTTTTTACGCGAACAGAACCCTTGGACACCAGCAGTTTAGGTCGCGCTTATGCTTGACTCAATCGATATAATAAGAAAACATTTTTAAAGAGGCGAATCTTCCAAATATAGAACATATAAGTTTCAGATTCATTGTAAAGTTTTAATGTCGGGTGTGAGGCAGGACTTAAGGTTATACATTCACTCAGATAGCTCGACCTCGAGAGCAGGGTGTATGGCCGGGGTCCGAACTTACGACGACATTGTGGCAAGGACCGAGACAAGGGCGCGCCTCTCACTCGCCTACATACGTCACACGAATGTTTTTCGGATGCCAATGTAATTATTAAAGTAATCAATATTGCTGGAGTTGCCAAGAATTAATGACTTTTAAGCATGTTTTTTATTCAGAAAACTGGAGTTCCATTTTCATTTAAGTATACATAGTTAATCACAATCTGTCACGCTAGGGCTGCCGCTACCTAGCCACTTGCTTGATTTCTTTATTTTTAATGATCTGATATATGATAAGGCATTTAAAGTAGCGTTGACAGTTGATATTACCTTCCTTTTTAATACCTTTATATGCTCCATTTATTATAGCGTTAGAAAAAAGAGGCTCGTAGAAGCAGGGGTGTACAACATTTTATTTCACAGTTAAGTTAAAACAATTTTGCTTTATTTATAATAACATCTTCATTACAGAGTACAAACTTACAACAAAACGAATTAATGAAACAACCGATCTCATGATGGTTTAAGTTTAATTAACATTATATAATTATAAAGTAAATTAAATTCATTTTTTTAACAACATTTAATAACAACTTACAACACACAGTACGTTGGTGAAACTTCTTCGTCTTCATCATCTTATTTAGTCACATCAGATGATGAAGATGAAGACGTTTCAACGACGTTAATAATAAATCTTTCTACCACATAATCCATTATGCCATCAAGTTGGCAAAACCTTTCCTCTTCTTCAGTTGCATGAGCAACGCAAGACTGCCATCGATCTGGAGTAATATTATATCCAAAGATTGTGGGAGTAATCGTTTCACCTCGTCTAATTAGAATGTTTTATCATGTTTTTTAGCCCATATTATTTCTATACAGTTGAGGTCGCAGTAGTGGTAGGGTGGGAAGCGCCCGTCTCACTCTCACTTAACTGATGGAAGTTTTATATAAAACTACCATCGTTAAGTTGACATACTTTGCACGGTATGTAGATCTTCGAAGTTTTTGGTTAATGACGAAAATGCAGGTTGGTTAAATAACAGCTATAGACGGAGTACTTAATTAATACATTTCTTGTAATGGCACATCTCTCCGAAAGAGTACCAATATAAAGATAGTAAGTACCAGACGTATTTTCTCATGAATAAAAGTATTAAGTACCTACTCATTAAAACTTAGTAACCCATACATCGTCCATTACGGGTTTAATCTTTATGAGTAACGGACTAAGAAACGACGTTATCATTTCTCAGTTGCCTAGAAAATTATAAATTAAATGTGTTTTGTTAGGAGAACCACTAACTACGGCATAAAGTACGCAGTACATTTATTGTAATGTTAGTTATCTATCTGACAATAAATTAGGGATTGTATGCTAGCTCCATAGCCATCGTTAGTTGGTTAGCCCATTACTTAGATTGCCTATTATTTAATACAATCTTTTTTAAACCCGCTACTGTATTAAAGATTTTCATTTTGATGGTTATTTACTTTTATGCACAAATTATCTGTCTGAAAGTAGTATGTCTTTAATTTACTGCTAATTGTTAAATAAATTACAATGTTTTTTATGAACGGTCAATACGAAAGAATTTTTAAAGTTTTTACCGGCTATCTACTTGGTAAAGATAAAGTTTATCTTTCAAATTGAATGCAATCTATGGATGGACGTTGTGTTGGATCATTAAGCGAATACGTGGAGTACATTTAAAAAAAAGCCACAAGGAGCAATATGGACGATTTTTTGTGTGTCGCAGTGGGTTCCGTACGCGCCTCCGACGTACATACAAGGAGTTGCGATCCACCACGTCCGCCGCGTCGCGATGTAAATGATCCCCTTGAATAATGTATCCCTTTCCCGGCCATCTCTCTTCTACCACCAACGTATAAGGCACACGACAATCAACCGTTACTTCTAACTGCTCTCCTTCTATGTCAGCTTATACTGAAATAAGCAAATTGTCGACGTGATTACAATAACCACTTTTGGATTTTGTATATTACTACGTCATGTTTCGTCTGCTGTGTAAATAAAGTTTTTCTACTTATCAAAGAGGGATATTAAATAGTTAAATTTTTGATTTTATATTTTTACAAGCTTTTTAATATACTTAAGTATTAATGTTTAAGTAAGTACCTTTTTGTATTTTTATGTACTCAAAATGATGCTTGAAAAAATCTAAAATGAAATGAAATGATATTAAGATAATGCCTTCATAAAACGCAAGTCACATCGCAAATCAACACCTCGATAGTTCATGAGCTAAGTGCAAAGTGTATTATTGTTTATTACATATGTGCAATAATTTCGCGTTACGTTGTCTTCAGACCCGAGTTCATGGCCGGTGGAGCAAATGATGTACCATAGTTTTTAGTTTAACTTTGTTCCGGTATGCGAGTCAATGAATAAAAATACCGAGATGCTGGGTATGTATCATTGGGTTTGTGGCGACATCTATATTACCACATACGAAGTACATCTGACGTCACTCAAAAGCTACATCCCGCAAGCAATGTTATCCGCGAAGTTAATATAAATATTTACAAGAGTCATAACCAGACAACACACGATCGTAGGGATCCTCCCTTTTTCTATGGAGAATGAGGAACTTTCCTCTCTGTTACTCATACCTCTTTTAATAAACTACCCAAGATAATAAGAGAGCTCCCATTCAAATATTTTAAAATAAAACTGCGAAGATGGTTGCTACACAACTGTTTTTATAATTTCCAAGAATTTATGGATTATAAAGAAAAAAATATAAGGTTTTAACTTTAGAAATAACGATTGTTACAATACTTAGAATGTCATTTTAAGGTTTAGTTTTCTTATGTGTAGGTATATTTATTTTTATTTGTAACTTAAAATATAACTGAAAATTATATTAAAATATAGATATAATTCCTGTTCACTATGTTATAAGTAGATACCTATTAGGTCTATAATTAGGTGAATTGCATGCCCTAAACAGGCAAAATATGGACAGTACTTAGACCCACTAACTTGTACATTTGGTGACACCTGTATTTTGTGCGATTAAATGATTCTTATATTCTTATATTCTTATTCTTATATAGGTTTAATAATGTAAGATCGTAGCACACTGCACAGCAGCACAGGTGACTAGTCTTTTATACTGAATTTATCGATGAAGTAAATACTCCTTTTTATTATAATATAATAATCAAATCTAAATACTTTTCAAAGACGACAATGCTTATTATGATGTTGTGGGGAAAACATTTATGTAGTGAGTACCTACTCTAATGACGATATAACTCAAATGTTGTTTGTTTATAGGTTAGAATGTTTATATCTTATAAATATTCTAACAGCAATATAGGTTATTATGAAACTTAGCAAATAAAACCGTCTATGATCTCAGCGAGTCGCTATTTAGTGTAGGTTCGCACTGACTCATTTTTGGTTGCGGAAAACGAATTCGTTATTTTACTATAGCGAATAAGCACGCTAGAACCTATTATGTTAATGATAGGAAGATTTGTACGTAGCTATGAAATTATACAAATAAGGTATCATAACTTAATTACAACTTCTACAAAATTAGTAATTGTAATAATACAAAAAATCGAGACGGTAGGTATCAAGTTCAACGTGATCACGTCACGATTCGCCATCATGGAATGTTCTATCTTATAATGAATATTTAAGAAAAGGTATATAGTAAATGGTTTAATATGAATTGAATTTATTATATGACGCATGCAGTTGCCCTTAGAAAAGCATCTGGCTTGTCTAGAATTAAGAGGCGATATGCCCTAGGAGCGGGCTAAAATACCGCCGGTGTTGCATTAGATACAGCCGAGACATTGTATTGAGATTTAAGTACAAATGATTGTGTACTCTATTGTCATTTTCATTGATACGAAAATTGCAGAGTGTTGCGTTAGGCAAGGCGCGCGAGCGGGTCACGACTGACGCGCACGCGCGTTCGTGACCTTGCCGCGCGCGCCTCGCAGAGGTCACACTCTTGTGTTGACGCTCCCCACGCTTTCCATAGTTTCAAGCGCATCTTGTAACAACCACAAGTAATCTTTAGAACATGATTTTTTGGTATTAAGACTAAATTAGGGATTTGCGCCTTATAAAGTGAACGGAGCATTCCAGAGTTACTTACTCGCGGTATAGATAACAGTTAACTATTTATATTAAAATGTATGTCTAATGTCTATTTTGTCTATCACTGCATCATGGTTTACAAATAAAGACTGAATAAGCAAAGATTTATAATATAATAAGTATTCTAGTCTCTGCACACCATCGTAATTATCGTACCTTATTTGTACTTAAGTGGTTTCAATTAATTTTGTTTGCAACAGTTCCGGGTCGATTACCTACCTTACATTGTTAGGTTGATATCTTTAGTATCAATATCTGAAGAATGGTGCTACTGATATTTAACTTGCATTATAAGAAATTATAGCTGTACTTGCAATACCGAAGTGACATATTTACGCGAATAATAGGAGAAAAGGCACTGGCGGAGGAATGAGAAATGCCGCCATAACAGGGCTTTGCGCACTTTCTCCAGTCGAGGCTCTCACTCGGTGAGTCGGTGCACCCTTTAAAGAGTAGGTACTGTTAGCGTGAGGACTTTATGAACAATAATCAATTAATTACGTTACTTGTATCATTTATTAGCTTTTTGTTTGGATTTGCATAACATAGGGCTTAAGATCAGATTACAATCAGCTCAAAGAACAAAATAAACGGCGAAGGAAAGAGGTTTCAATATGATTACGTTTGCAAAATGAATAAAGATTTATTTAAATAAGATTTTTCTTGTGTACTGAGTGAATCATAGTCGCTTAGTTAACATGTTATTGCTGTTAGACGGAAATAAAAAGTACCGTAGTAGGTAAAATAGAAAATACTACTCATCATAGGGATGAGTAATACATTTTCTGAGGACTCACGTCAGATTTGCCTAGCTATAAAAAAATATAATAACCGAAAAAATAATCAGCGGCTTATTTTTATAACAAATTATTACAAATTACTTAATTGATTGCGGAAATGCGTCTTTAGCGGTGTATGTCATCTTTCGCTAAATAACCTGCTTAAGAATTTCGTGTTATGACTAAGTACGAAACGAATTAAGTGGAAGGAAGTTACGTTTCTATTCATGTACCTACCTACCTGGGTATTACCTGTAACGCTATATGACATTCTTAAGGAGAAGTTGCGCCGCGTTCACGCCATCTGCTCTAACTTATAGTCCACGCGCGTGTGCTAGTCACCGCCTGAGGGATGTGAGTGGTGAGGCGGGGGAGGTAGAAGAAGGCCAAGCTAACTCAGTTTGCCGATTTTGTCAATGACGCCGACCCCTCTCTCTCAGGCAGCGACTAGCAGTTGCGCGAGGACTATAATAATTATAGCAATGTTATTCAAGTCTTCACGTGTAAACTTACCACGATGTTCATTGTTCGTATCCGTATAGGTATATCCATACCATCAAAATTTAGATTTTCTTAAAAAAAAATGGTATCATGTTTGTAACACTTATTTATACTTAGTATTAAAAATACATAATAAAACAATTAAACAACAACAAAAGCCATAAAATCAAATATTCGCGTTATAGACTTATATTCAAACCTTGATCTTTACAAATGCAAAATCGAGTGGCAAGCAGACAAAATTATTTGTGATATTTATTGTTATATTTATGCAATTTTAAAAGTAAATATTCATTTGAAATATATATCGGGAAAGAAATGTAAAACAGTGTACCTAAAGACAGAAACAGTTGCTATGACAAAAAGGTTCGCGGGTCATCAAGCAAAATCTATATTCTATGTACATAATTATACATATAATAAAGCTGAAGAGGGTCGAAAGTCTGTACAGTGTACATGGAAGATATTCGAAAAACATATATTTACATTTAAATTAATTTATTGGCTGAGGATTTGTTACTAACAATAAATGGACAATTTCTTAATAATGTCTGTTTTTTTTTTTTTCATAATTAGTATCGATAACAGAACTGTTTCTTTTTTGTCTGTTTATTTGTAAGCGCATCACGTGAAAACGTCTTAACGGATTTTGATGCAAACTTTACTAATCTGTCGAGGAAATCCCCGGCCAGGTTATAGGTTATGTAACATCACGCTAAGACCCTTAGGAGCCGAGCAAAATGAAAAAAAAAGGCAGAAAAAACCCTAAGCGAAAACGAAGTTATAGCGCGGGCGGGCGATGGGTTGCAACCCGGTGGGCCGGGGTCCGAAATTGCACGCGGGCGAAGTCGCGGGCAGAAGCTAGTTAAGAATAAAATACTACTTCATTCAAGCACAGACAACAGCTACATGCATGCGTCTATCTATTCTGGTCCAAACACGCATCCTCAAATACTTCGGACGCGTCTCAAGGCGTGACGACTCTATAGAGCGCCTTGTCGTACAGGGTAGAGTAGAGGGCATTAAACCACGTGGACGATCACCCCTTCAGATGGATTGATCAAATCAAATCCGCAGTGGGCGAACCCGTGTATGAGTGCACTAAAAACACCAAAAATGGCGAGAAATCGTGAGGCGAATCACATCACCCCCGGGACAAGAAACAACATGAAGACCACGACTGTTCTGACAAAAGACGTCTTACGAAGAAGAAGAAGATTCAAACACAACTCCAAAGTCCTTGAGTCAGTTCAGTTTCTTGCATTGTAAGCTATGGGTGTAATACAAAATGTGTACGATCATATTTTAGAGACAAAGATAAAGTAAAAGCAAAAACAGAGCGAAACATAAATAAATACATGTCGAAATACTTTTGCAAATGAGTTTTGTAAATCATGAAAGAAAAGCGCACACCGTTACTGCCGTACTTGGTCAAAAGTTGTAATGAGTGCCACAAATGGTATCGGTCCGAGGCACGTCCACAGCTTGCACACGCTAATGTTCCTCATTAAATACTGGAACATCAATTTGTATCTGCACCACGTAGAAGAGCACCGATGCCATCCATTTTTATTGCGCTGTTCCATCGGGACATTCGCAGACACCGATTTAAAAGAATATCATCTCTTATCTGATGTTACTCATATAAATATATTTTATGCAAATCCGTTCATTATTATTCTTGATAAATGATTAACTCCATGACTTCTGCAAATTATCAAGAGTTCAAGGGCATCAGCATCATGAATTTACTTCGGAGAGGCTGTTATTACAAATGTGTGTAGGTATTATGTTTTCTAGCCACTGCTAGCTGAGGCTTAAAAAAGTATAATTTGATATAATTAAAATAATATCCGTGATGTTTGATGCATGAATGTAAGTTGTCTCGATTGGATGTCTTCTAACAAGCAACAGGTTTCGATACGATAATAAAGTCGATAATTTTTCTGATACACCCCACGAGATGCGAGTATTCCGGTTAGTTCCGTTAAGTCTTCAACTAAAGTGGAATGTCCACTTATTACTTCACGCTCATATAAAATGTATGTTTCACCCTTTAGTTCAAGCTTGCACAAAGTTTTTGTGAACCCCGACTCACAGTAAAACGTTCCGTATATAATCCAAGAGGTTAAACGAATTAATAGAGTTTTGGATTAGTAGACAATGCTGTTCTGATACAATTTCATTAGATAATAAGTAGGTGTTTTAGACACCCCATTGTCTATTTATTTGCTTTGCAATAATGCACTCTTCTTAACTGAAAATGAAAGTTTGGTAATGATTTATGGTGTATTCTCTTGTTGGTATTCGTTATGAATAATGGTTAGGTGAAGCATATTTAGTTGTTTTGTCAGATTTTGCAGTTAATTCACATAACAATAATTTAGCACAACACAAAATAGCTAATTAAGCTGGCGCTGCGGGGGGTGTTTTTATGTTCTTACTGTCTGAATATTATTGATGCTAGCTTTATGTCAATAATATATTGAATCGGGAAATGTTTACGACTGTGTTTAAAGTTTTTTTTTAAACGCTCTTATCTGGCCTTCGTGTGAAAAAAACGATTTAATGTTGATTCGGTTTTTGAAAATTAGACAAGACGTTTCATGTACGAAGTTTTTGCCTCGTATATTGACCGTGAATCATACTCGTAAACATTAATTATTTAATCATTGAAAATGTTGTGGAAACCTAAGACTTTTTTTGAACAATAGGTATAGGTGACATAAGCTACTATTTAAGGTTTTTTTTAATACGGGTCATGAACTGATGAATTCATGACACAAATACCGAACCATTATTAAAAAAGAAACTTTTTTCGTAAACAATCGGAATTCACTAGGTAGGTATATCCTATCCTAATTATTGGTTAGCATCCTTTTATTACCCACGCTTTAAATTGTAGGTTGTGGAAGTTTTTACGAATATGACCTATGCCAAGTGTCTGTTTATTGACGTGTTTTGCAATAAACAAATAAAATTATTTGTTATTTCCGACGCTCTGTGGGAATTTTAGCTTCGCGAAGCGCAATGGCAGTAGCTGATGGAGATTAGAGTCGCAGTAGTCGCCACGAATGACGTCCTGCGTCATTTAACTACACCCTTTTAAGCTGAACTCACTCCAAGTAAGCAGATAAAGTTTATTTTTAAACTGCATACATAGATGTAAAGCCAACAGGTTCTGTATTTATACCTGATCCAACATATATGCAATCTGCAATATTAGATTCGTAAAGGATTTGATTATAAATGTGTTAAGTAAAACTATCATAAAGTGAAAGCAGCTTGTATGAAATTCAATAAATTGATTTATATATATGTCTCGTTTTAGCTACTAAATGATGATCTTATATTTAAATTCGGCTTTCAATACTGTTTTTACACATATATAAGGAAATGAGACATCATCGTCCAGAAGCCCAAACGGCTTAGGGTAGAAATGCGAAATTTAGTTCCCCCATTATGAGCTCTATGAGACGTCAACGGGGAGTTAGAAACGTTTGCGGAAGAAATGTTCACAAATCCCCATTGATGGGGAATGCCAATGGGGATTAATGAAATAACCCCTTTTGTGAACCACTAAGAAGAGATTTTTGCCAATTCTATCCTTAAGGTATTTCGTTTGTATGAAAAATCTCATTCCTTGGGTTTATAAAATTGAAATTTGGCACAAATACTTATCTAGTTAAATAATAGAAACCGTAAAAATAAATTTTCCAAAACTACCCTTTAAGAGGGGGGTAGAGAAGGCGTTGAAGTTTCAAGTGTCCGACATCCACGTGGACGGAGTCAGGGGCGAAGAGCTAGAATATTTATATAAATCTATCGTGTCTACCTAAGCTAAGTTTAATCGATCACGTCGTGTTAATAATCTGATGGGTTAGTATAGACAGTAAAAAACGTAGGTAATCTTGTTAACTTAGCTCGTCCATGTATTCTAAATAATTAATTTTGGTACCTGATCAAATGTCTTGTTATTTCAGTAAGTCGTTTTGTGATAATAAATAAACAAACACCAGATTTATTACGATTGCTTTGAAAAATAATGTCGCATTTTTTAGCCATCGAAAGGTTTATGATTATGTAGGTATAACTGTTGAGAAAAGGGCAACGCGATAACATGTATATAATTGAGGGCTCGATAATCTTTTTATATAAACTTTGTCTTATAAATAAATGAGAAATCGTCGGCGTACCTATATTTAATTAAACTGATAAGTGATAGCTAGAATTAAAAAAAGTTTACCGTTAATGTGTGCGATGGATCATGAAAACTACATGACTGTGCGCCGCTGTGACTGTCGTACTAAGTTTCTCTTCTAGTTACACGGTTCAAAAAAACCACAGTCTTAATTAACAGCCAAGTTTTCTATTTAGAAATCACTTAGCATGCGCAATAATCTGCAGGAAGTTATATGATTAAAGTTTGAACGTTTAATAATGTTAGTGTCTATGACCCGTGATGTGATTCAGCGAAATAGTCTCATATCGCATGGTTCTAGGTATAGGGAGCTATTAATTTAGCAAAGTAAACGGGATGATAATTGATAAGTACATACCTAATTAATATGTACTTTTATTCAATTTTCTTGCATAACGATAGAGTTTTATGTAGTCAGTACGATGATTAATATCTATAAAGATAGTTTTAGTACAATCAACACCAACAATAAGTAAGTAATTCCTGCAAAAAACCCAAAAAACGTTTTAATTTTAGATACCTTTATACTACGCATAGTGCTACATACCGACATGATACGGTATTTTCCGTGGCGGATCTAGCAGGAAAATATTTTTGTGTACACTTTCCTCTATAATCAGGAAGTTTTTGACTGTTTTAACAAGTGGCGACTTTGTTAGAATAGTAGGTATTTTAACTTTAAGGAAATAAGAAACATCTTATAATAAAAACCGGGCAAATGCGTATCGACCTACGCCACGTAGTATAGGGCTAACATAACCTAATTGCCTTTTTTTTAACGACGAAAAAAAAGGAGGAGGTTCTCAAGTCGACACGTATATTGTTTTTTTTTTTTTCTTGATAATAAAATCTCTGTCACCGTCAACGTCCAACGTGATATGAAGAGGTGTATGATTTTTTTTTGTAATTTCCCTCCATGCATTTTTGGCGGTTCACGTTTAAGTAGGTAGGTTATTCGAAATTATCGAACTTTTAACCTAATAGATTTTTAAGAGATGAAAAGCACTCGTTTCTTTAATAAGTTTTAATAGCTTGCGGGCTTATGATAATATGCGTAGAACATGTATAATATTATTAGGTGGCACCTAATAGGTACTAAGAGAAAGATCACGTCAGAGTTGGAAAAAATTAAAATATTGACTAGAATCTTGCATGTGTAATGTAACAAAGATTAAAAGCTATTTTCTATAATTAATACAAGCCGTTGGAAATAGTTTCTCGTAGTCTTTTATTATACCTAGCCCAAGTCCAAGCTTAGAACATAAGATTTGATCTACGAATTACCATAATAGGAGCAGCCATATTGATTGAATGCGTTTTTATCTGATCGATCGCAAGACGCGTATATGTACGCAACGTCTTTATAAGGATAATGGATTCTAGCAAAATCTTGTCATTTCCTTAGCATAATGAACAATATTAAGAGGCCCGCTAAGTGTAATTGGGGCTTGAGCAGCAAAGTGCTCGGTTTATGCGGCCGCATAATTACGTATAATAGGCGACTTTTGCAACGCACGCGCATTGAGAATGTTTAACTCTCCTGAGACAGAAGTTTTGAAACACTGGCTAATTATAAGTTATAAGGTGAATATTATGCGATTAACTTAAATGTTGCCTTTGTATTTACCGGTTAGGTTAAAAAATATTAAATATAATAAATTAAAATATTATTATAATCCCGCGGGATCCAGGTATTTGTGGGATCCCGCATGATGCTGAAAGATGTTGAGAATAAATTATCTTATGGCTAATACAAGCTTATAAATAAAGATTTTTTATTGAGATATCAAAACAATACAGTAAGTTTGTGAAAAAAAAACAATATATATTATTTATACAAGTTACCTTTATTCTATCCGGATGTCATGTAACAACAAATCATAAATGTGTAGGTACTATTTGCCGATGATATTTCCATTATTGTTACATCCGATAGAAAGAATAACACGGTTAGTGATCATGAGTGACATAAAAAACACAATTGAAACTAAGTGACTGGCTAAACAAAACTAACTAAATATACCTAAATTTGAAGAAGTAACACAAATAAAATTTCTAGGCATCTACATATAGACCAAGATGTTAATTGGAAAAGATATGTTGATAGTGTATATAAGAATAAATTAGTTTATGCCTATATTTACTCAAACATAGAAATGAAGAATGGTTAGAAGCATAACTAACAGTAAAACGGCAATAACATATCATGTATACATAGTCGTTGTTGTAATATGGTTAATGTGGTAACAGCACTGATCATAATGAAGCATTCGTTGCAAAAAAAAAGTGCATTAGAGCTATTTACGGGCTCCAACCAGACGGATCATGTAGACCTGCATTAAAAAATCTTGGGTTGTTACCGCTATCGTCACTTTACAGCTGATTTGCTTTGATTTGATTTGAGAATTATGTAGGTATGTAGGTATGTTTGTAAGAAGAAGTTGCTCATTTCCCAGGAAATGTATGGGAAAAGTTCTTTTGCGATTTTTAACTTTTCTAGTACTCAAACTTCAGTTGGTATATCACAGAGATGCACAGACCGCGGCCTGCGGGCTGCATGCGGCCCCCCGGCAATATGCCAGTGGCCCGCCAGCAAAAATATTCCCTCGTAGGACATTTGAAGGAAAAATATTGCTGAAGTTTACAAATAATATAAATTTGAATCGCGCGCGGTGCATGATGCGTAGGTACTCGCAAGATTGTAAGCACAATGCAGTGCCACGCTTCAAACTAGTATATTATTTTTATAATTAAATTTTTAGCTATTTTTGTGTTTTTAATTTGTGCTGGTGGCCCGCCATTCATTCATCATATGTCCAAGTGGTCCATGGTCTCAATAAGTCTGTGCATCCCTGTAGGTATCAGATGTTGTTATCAATCAGTGTTATCACAACGTTAATCGTATTAGTACCTAAGAACGATGGGCAGCAGTTCATTTAAATGAGGCTGGGTAAGGGAATACTTTTGCAAACGTATCTTTTATTAAATGTAAAAAATCGTTTTAACACCATAGTTAAGAGTTATTTCTGTGATGCATTTACCTCTAAAGGAAATGATTATAGCGTAATGCATCTCAATACCAGACAAGCTCCGTTGACGCGGAATTTATTCGACACTTGAATGCTATAATTATCACTCTCTTCGCTGTATAGAGATAATTTAAAGATGTTAACTACCTACCAACAATACTTTACGACTATTAATAAGAGTACCCGTTGATTAAATATGAATTTGTTCCAACGTGCTATTTAGTTTGATTAAACTTGTGGAAAATCTTGCATGGTAATAGGGTAGGTAGGTACTATCGTAAGTTCTAAAAAGATTTCTCTTTCGAACCATATAACGAACTACTAGAGTTTTATGCTACCAACTATTATACTGCTTGTATGAAAGTATTTGTGCATGCTGTAGGTAGATGTGCTATTGACTGATTGCCAGTTTGGAAAAAAAGCGCAGCTCCATCAAGAATGAAGACACCGGTTCCGAAGGCTCTGCTCTCGCGATAATTAATTTTGTCGCCTTTTTCGGATCATTGTTTTTGTTCGCATATTGTATCGAGGCCAGTACTAATCGGGACACAATTACTAAGAACTACGTCAGTATTTCATACGTTTCGTTAAGTTCCAGTAACATAAATCGAACTATGCGACTCTAGAATTAATAGGAACGTGTATTCCTCGAAATATTCATAGTGGCTCAGTAGCATCGCCCTCCCTATTAGGTACGGACACTAGTTATACAGTAAGCAGAAAAAAACTGAATGTCCATGTGCTTTAAACCGAGAATCGATTGCAGATATCTTGTAGATTGGTGTCTGGTATGGTTGTAAAATAACTATATATTCTTCCATTCCTATTGGATATCACTGTAGAAGTCTTGAATTGCCACATTATTTCCCGTGTTTTTGTATTATGTTTATTTGTAGATGTTAGAGATAGCTACGGTTTGATATTTCTAAACATTTTACCAAATTACTATCTGCTTAGGAACAACAGAATACATTGACTCCAAGTGCTGAATGAATGAGGACGCGTACAACCGAAGGGGTTTAACGAGATGGTGCGGTCCGTCGTCAGTGCATTCGTTTTTGTACCTACAGATAGCATTTTATTTAAAACAATAGTGGACGTGGTCAGCATATTTACGGCGGCGATCGCGACTGACTTGTCTTACTCCGCCAATCAATGGCTGGCTTAACAATCCTTGTTGGTTTTATTTTTATATACTAAGAGGATATAGGCCCCAGCATAATTTAGTACCTAGGCATTTACCCAATAAGCGGTGAAACTGAGCTGCTGATTGATTGATACAGTCATTAGGTAAAAAGTAAAGGCATTTTCCTCATTAGGCCGTGTCTTTTTTGTGGGGTTGTTAAAGAGAATACTCAGACATGTAAGCTCACCTTACCTACAGTAATTGGAGACGTTACTGTCTACGGTCTAGTTAGATTATATTAGGTTAAGTTTTTTATTATAATCTTCTATGCATAGTAATACCTATCTACCCTAATTAAATCCGTTTTAGGTCAACAGTACGCGACGATACGCTGCCCCTTTACCTACAAGTCACAGGCTGCTTTGGTAAAGCTCTGACTTAAATAAAAGTCGTGCTTAAAGTCAAAACCTATTATAGTACCACTCTATGACGATAGAGTGGTACTATAAACAAGTGAAAGTTTTACCATAGCCATCATAGATGTCTCTCGCGTGCATGGGCATCGCTGTAGTTCTCTTATTCGGCAACAGATGGCGCTACGTGTAGCATTTTATACATCGATTTGAGAAAACAAGACAACGTCTATTTCATTAAAAAACTATGTGGTAGCATGCAACCACATATTTTTTTGGTAATAAAATATATTGCTGACGAGTGACGTGATATAGTTTGATTTATTATTAAAATCATCCTTATTCACATAAAATATAGTTACCTACTAATCTAAACTTTAAGAAGTAAGTTGGAGAAGATCATATGGTTAGTCAAAAACTAGCCGGCGGTCGGTCCCAGTCACCGGTAGCCCAGGGCACAGCGCCTAGTTCACGTGCTTTTTCATACGTTTTGTTTGGATTCGCTGCACACTTGTGGCCGGTGGCGACCACCCGCTACAGCAGTAGCGGGACCCATGGTTGTAGCCAGTGTCATGTGCACTTACACTTAAGGGCCGAGTTTTCAAGTGTCAGAAAACTTTTATATGAAGCATAAAATATTGAAATATAGGCCCTAAATCTATTATTGGTTCAAGTAAATATATTAATAATTACATAATGTAATTTAATGATGGCGTTGTCTGAGACTGAGGTCTTTCTCGGACATCTTCAATATACTTATCTACTTAAAAAAATAGTTATTATCTATTTAGGTGACATAATAAAAGGCAAGTAGAATAATAACTTCCAGCAACAATAAGGTCAGGCAACTGTATCTCATTAATTCCTCTAGATACCTATACACAAAAATAAACCAATAGTTGAATTTAATTTAGGTACCGTACCTACCTACCTACTGAAGTTGTACCTAGTAGACAGGTATAGTTTAGGAACGCCAGCGCTGGTTCGTAGTTGTAGAAGGTCACAATAAGATAGGTTTTACCGGGTTCTATTTTACCATTTGAACACAAGTATACAAGCATATAAAGCATGCTTAATTCGTATGTAATAGTTCGAGATATTATTAGACTATTAAATTGCACCGGAAACTGTGTAATTGGTGTCTATTATAACTTTATAAGCGAGTACCTGCGATACTTTATCGTAACCGTAAGTACATAGCGCCTATCGCGCCGACACCTGAGCCAGGCGCAAAGTGCACAAAGGTGCGTATCGAACTAAACCGTGCTTTACGTTTTCTTAGCAGTTATCATATCCATCGCGTTATTGACCTTAATCTTTACAATTTATGGTTATTCAGTACATACTACCATAAACGTTTTATTGACAGTCGTTATTTGAACCCGTGGCTAAGACGGTTTTATAGCGATTCGCTGTTCGTATGTTATTAACGCCAGTGGCAGCGGCGCAGTCGTCTCCGTGCATGCATATTCAGTACGCTCCAAATGTGTCCGGCGCAAAAATGTTCACGAAAGCACTCCAAACCAATTAAATTACATAACACCCAAATTTAATTTATGCACGGTTAAGATTGCAATTCTTATTGACGTAAGTTATAAAAAAAGGCCAGAGCACGGTTCTGCAAGAGTCAAAAACAAAAAGTGAAAACAGGCTTTAGGTTAAATCATACAAACAAAGGACAAAATTACCAATCTGTTACGAATCAATACAATGAATCTTATTGCAAAAAAATTGTTGTTATACTTTTCGCAGATAACGAAGTATTTCTCGATATTTCGGCGATCGACTCCAAAGTGAACGCTATAAAGAGTCAACGTGACGGTTGTTTTAGTGCCTTTTGCAATATTGCCAATATTTTAAGTTCCGAGGAGAATATCATGTTTCAAGAGTTGTTTTTAATAGTTATATATTTATACATTTGTGGTATTTCCTTATCGAATGAAGAGAATGTACATTCCTACGTCTTTGTTTGTACGCAGGTTGTACAGTCAATATAATAAATGGATTGCTATGTACCTACCTCCATCTGAATCCCACAGGTACGTAGTGGTCAACGCAAAGGACGCAGCAGTAATAATACATCGGCGAGATCGCCAGTACAGTCACGTTCCCATTGTTCGTGGGCGGCAGATAAAAAGTTCACAGAGAACTAATAATTAGTTTCAGGATCGAGAGTGAGCTCGAGAAACAAGAAGCTTAATTAGCACTCATAAAATAACTCACAAGGCCAGGCCCAATAATACAGTGCTGCTCAAAACTAACCACGCACCTGTGACCAATAGCACTGTAATTTCGGAACAATCGGAACCTACGCAACAGTCGGTATAAAGTAATTCAAAATGATGCCTTGCGGTCCCTTACGAACAGACCATCTCAACGTTCCATGTAGGATAGAAGGGAGATGTAGTCATTTTTCCTATTTATTTAATTATGTTGAGATATCGGAAATTAATTTGTAAAATAGTAGATACTCTGTTAGATACTAATCATATAAGTTTCCAATGATACGTGGTAATTCATTTGTTTACACACACGCGTCTGTTAATATTTTTCTTCTATCCCAAAAGCACTTTTCCTGTCGCTGGTCTGTTGAGAGACAATTTTGATCTTATCATTTTCTAAAACTAGGGGAAGCTTTAGAAAATGCCCTATAATTTTTTCATAATTATTACTCTTAGGTATTTTGTGCCGGTACATTGTTCAATAAATAAATAGTAATATAATTGATCTATTATAATTGAGTATAATAATGTATCTATGAACAATAAACAATCCTTTCATCATATTGCCAGTAGATAAGTATAAAAAAGCGGCCAAGTGCGAGTCGGACTCGCACACGAAGATTTCTGTATCATGTTGTGTTTTCTTTAAGTTCAGATAAATTATATTTTAATTTATCTGAACTAATAAAAAGTACGAGAAAACGAAGAAATTTTTTCATTTTAAATTTTAAAAATCGCAAAGGTAAACAATATAAATACAATCGCACATATTTAAATACAAGTTAAAATTAAACATAATAATAACTCCCGACACAATTCCAGGTGATGCTGCAGTATCGGTAACTATGTTCTTCTGATATTGTTGAAGTAACAGAATACTAAATACATACGAATTTTTGAAGACAGAAGACAAATTTTCGAATATCCGAACATCCAATCATCAACTAGAAAAGAGCTGATAATCTTAATCTTCAAACGACTGAACCGATTTTCTTGAACTGTAGCTAAGAACACTCTCGATCAAGACACCTTTCAAACAAAATAATAATAATCAAAATCGGTTCAGCCGCTTGGGAGCTACGAGGGAACAGACAGATACACACGTTAAACTTATAACATCCTTCTCTTTCCGTCGGGAGTTAAAAATACCTTCTGAATTATCGTTAACATTTGTTGATTAAATAGATGTATATATGATACCTGATGTACAGAAGTTTCAAATGCCTAACTTCTTTAGTTGTTGCGATAGAGCTCGTACAAAAATGGTCTTAAACCGACAACTTTTACGGCGACCTATTTCTTAACTTTTAAAGAAAAATATACTTGATGAGTTCTAGATACTGATGTTGTTGACAACGCCACCTAAGACTACGCATCACATAACGTCACGCAAAATCCTGCATCCCGCAAGCGGTGTTTACCGTTCCAAACACCAATCATTGTCCTGCTATGCACTCGTCTTCATGGCCGTATCTTCTCAATTTAGGATTTTAAAGGGGTCTACGAAAAGCCTTCGAAATAAGTTGGTACCTAGTGTAATGTTTACCCGTATTTTTAACCACTTTTTGTCATCGTCTTCATTAATAAAATGGTTTTTTGGAACACATACGTAACGATCATGTAAAAATCCATCACGCATTTATTGAATAATTTATTTTATTACAAGCTAGACAAGATATTTTAATGCAAGCTCATTGTTTTTCTCTTTAACATATTATATGTATCTAAGACTACTAACAAGGTTGTTATCAAATATTTGAAACGTTCTTTGTGTTTAAAACAACTCGAAGGAGGTATTAACTTGGAGGCATGTCAGTCGATGACTATCAGTCCTACACACGACTTTGGCTCCAATTGTATGACATTGTGGGAGGTGTCATTTGTAATGTCGAGCAAAGTGCAAGCGCGGGCGCATGTCGCGTATCAAGCAGATCGCTGTAGTGATAGGTCACCGCGAGCACGCGACTGTCGCTCGTCTATGGCGCTATGCTCGGTCCCAGTTCCGCCCTTCGCGCTAATTTACCACGAGCATAAATCTCGGAAGATCGAGTGCTGCATGTTGTCCCCATTCGTCACCGTTGTACGTCGTGGACTGAAAAACGAACGTGATTCGGTTATTACAAAGCTCTAAACGAACCACTTAGACGGCTCATTAAATAAATTTATTCCTTTTGATAGTGATTCGATACGATTGCAAGTCAGCCGTTGGACGATGTTTGATTAATACGGTTCGTGGCGGCGATAGCTTTGCGAGTAAACAAATATGTATATGATAAAGTTAAGGTGTAAGCATTTTTACATAGGTACCGCTATTCAGTTCTTATCTTATTCTCTGCTGATTTTATGCAAATTATGTACCTAATGTGTAATAGAAATCTTAAGTTTCGATGATCGGCGCACGTTTGAGTTCGCCCAGAATAATTGCGTGACTAAGTTCCGAGACGTAGGTTCTGTATCAGGCTCGCAATTCATTCATGTCGACGCGGCTCTGTAATTAATGAGACAATATATTAGAAACGAATTCGTTTTGGATCGATAACTAATGTTAAAATATATCTTTAAGTTTTCTAAAGATTGTATGCAATGAGTGAATTAAACGACACTGTAAGTTATTACCAGACAACTTTTCAGAACAATTTGAATAATGAAGCTACGCTGTGCAGCTAGAACTAAATGTTTATAACTAAAGGAACGTGTTCGTCTTGGAGTCACTGCCATGTTAAAATTTTGATTGGATTTATTGATGAATGTAAAAGTTAGTTCGTCATCTTATTGACAGTTATTTCTTTTATTTGCTTGATGTCTAATCGATCTTGCTAATCTGATATGTTAATTTTTTGAGAATTTGAGCTAGCTAGCACATACTCGTAAAATTATCCAATTATAAAAACGAATTTTATGACAACATTTGAAACGTTCCTCATTAGTTGTGCTACCTTTTCTTTATTAATGTAGTAAATTATTACTGTTGCGGTTAGCAACAGGGGCATTGATCATGAAAATGTTGGCCGAGGCGAAGCTGAGGCACTCATACGTGAGTCCATCAATGCCTGATGTTTGAGAGAAAAGGTAGTTTCATACCTATGTAAAAAGGAAAATACTACTCTACTAGGCTCTTACTAAGCCCCCAAAATGAACATATTGGAGGTTTAGTAAGAGCTATAAACGATACTTTTACTATATTTGTTATTCAAAATAGATGCAGCAGCCATCATAGATCGTATTTTACAGTGACCACTAACTACCGCGGAGGTTTCCGTGAGTCGTGGTGTCCATGATAAGCGGCCTGACCGTGCGGTGCCGGGTCACTATAAATATTGCTGTGTTGAGTCCCGTTTAAATTCTCTATTAATTGGACATGCGCCTCATTAATACTTTGGCACCTATAACTTTCATACATAGGTATTCGTCTACTTCCAAACGGATGTCGTCTTGTCAAAGACTAATTGAAATAAAATAGTCTCATTTGTGTGATAAAGTAATATCGATACTTATGCAGTATATACCTACACCTCAAATTACTTGCCCAGAAGTTTTATCACTCTCTCACGATCGGACTTTTCTAACGGCTATCACATTTTTTTTAATTAGCTTCCAAAATAGAGCCCTCATAAATTTTATAGCAACACAGAGGTGTAATGTAGCGTCGGGCTCAGCCCGCTGCGTGCGCCCGCGTCGCCGCCGGCGTTCATTTGGGTATCACAGTTTTACGATAGCATTTATGATTGATTAATCAGTGATCCCAAAGTTGATCGCTTCCGCACTTATTCTTCTGATTGCAAAACATTTTATTTCGTCTACGTCTAAGAGTGACTGTAATTTGTCTGTTTATGAGTATGATCTTAAAATTACTGCCTGAGGATATTGACATCGTAAAATTACAACTGTCGTTTGATCAGATTATTATTCAGTGATTTCATATGAAACGGTCTAGTCAACAGTATCATATACAAAGGGGGGCGGGAGCTATGTGTTGACTCGTTACTTCAAATAAGGCCAAGCGGTATTGTTCTGCTATTGTGTCTCATAAACGGCAAATCGAGTTTTCGTTACGTAAGATTAATGGCTCGTATTTACATTACATTTGTTAGACGAAAATTGACTTATAATTCAACTTTGTTCTACTTTTAAATCATTTACATTCAGTAGGTAACTATGTAGTCTGATTCATTTAGATTGTTTGAGCTTGCTTTACGATACTGGCTTTCGTAATGCAACTGTCATACGTGGAGGTAAGTCATAAATAATTGAGTTCAAACATAGCTTCCGAGATAAGTATCTGGTCCATAGACTAAAGGTTCGTCGTGTTCTGCGGCTGCTCTCGAATGAGTGACGGCTACCGAAGAATATGTGCGTTGGAGATAATGAAGCCCAACTCATCTCTGTTATGGCTCCCGCAGACAGGCGCGACGCGAGAATAGAATCTCTAGTAGAATAATTTCTTTAAAACTTCATGGATATTGTTCTACCAGAATCGCGCTTAGCATCGTCGCGTCGCGCCTGCCTGCGGGAGCCTTTAGCTTAGTTCCAGTCATATCTGCTAGATGAAATTCCATTTCTTGACCGAGGAGGACCGAAATGGATATAAATGTGCAAAATATTCACAAAATGAAATTATAACAAAAGTTTGTATCTAAGCAGCACGCTAACGGCACTTATCACTATCATAGGATTTTTATGTTTAACGATAAACACTAAAACGTTGTAAAAACGGCAGGTCTCGTCAGTGTAATAATATAATGTCCTCGTTTTCTAAGAAAACTGAGATGTTTGATAACCGGCAAATGTTAGGCATCATACGATGTACCCCTTACAATTTTCTTTGACCCTGTGTATGGTATCTTCTGAGGACAAAAATTATACAGTAGAGAATACGTTGATATCAGTCGGGCATCTGACCGTATAATATTGCAATAGCCATTACGGACACACCGTAGCATCTTCAAAGTGCCTCGTAAACGCGCTACACGGCTACTAGAAATGTAATTTAGCGGTACTGAGAAAGAAACGATGGCTATCTGCAGATGAATGAAGCAGTGTTAGTGCACCGTCACACTTTTTTTACTGCTTAAGGTGTTCTGGAAACTTATCTCTCAATCACTTGCCGTAACTGTATGTTATAAACTTATTTTTCAGATCTGCCCGCCTTGTTCTCGCTCCATAAAACTTTCGCAACTTGTAACACATACAAGTACGACTCATACGCAATGCGCAACGCGCATGCCACTACTAGCTGTATATATACATTTATTATTATTGCCTCGTTGTTCGTTATGTGACATGATTTTAACGTTATTTACTCATTTTCCTCTTTTGTTGCATGGTCTGTATACAAAGGAGTTCAAAACAGAGCTTGAATTGGAACCAACCAAAAATTAAAAATAAATTATGACATTGACTATTGATTTTATGCATACCTATTAGCTTTTTGCAATAACTGTTCTGCGATACAATTATTGGTATTATTACTTCCTACAGTTGTAGTATTATATCGAGCCAATGTCTACATACTTGAGTATCTTTGTACGGGAACGTTAAACAATGTGGTGCTAGAATGTCTCGATATTAAAAAAAAAACAATACTGTACCTACGTGAAACAAATAATTCGAACACAAACAACGAGCAACGCGACAAAAACTAGCGATACTTTAATTTTATTTTAATTGGTTCGGGCGAGAGTGACATTCGAGGCTGTCAGATTTAAGTCGTGTTCAAGGTGATAGTCTCTCTCGCGTCGAACTAAAATGGCGACCGGGTTGGCATTTAAATGCCATGCATTTTTAAATTCATTCGACGTACGCAATTAACAATTCGACTTCGATTACTTTGTCATAAACGTGCGCGTGTTTATCGACGTCGCCCGTTAGGAAGCTGTTTAAGAATTCATGATACTATTAGTGTGGAAATTAACTTTATGATTTCTGCGAATATCGAAAACGTTAGCAACAAAGTTTACGAGAAAGATATTAGTCTTTTGCATTCTTTGTGCATAGCAAAGCCTGCATAACTAGTGTACTTACGTACAACGACGGGCGAGTTCAATAAAATAGGATCAATTTAACATTTATGTTGAGTTGAGTACTCGCCCACAAATAATTTTGCTTTACACTTTATTAATCGTGGTGCATAGTATATGCGTTGAACTCCCGTTCATTATGATTATTACGTGTGATTTAAAGCTTGTACTTGTCTGTATTCAAGTAAATGCTGGCTGATATTGTTATACGTTTTGAAATACGAACATGCTGAACGAATACTTCACGGTTCTAGTCACGAAATCGTATTTTATCTGCACCTTCCATGTTTGTGTGGCAAATGGTAACAAAAGTCTGTATTGTAAACTATTGTGGCAATTAATGATATTGTTCGTATGCACATCGACCGTGTGCTAGTTGATAATAATCGTATAATGTGGGTTGTTCACTCCTAGTATACGTTTGTATATTTACATAGTTGACTAAGTAATCTAAGTAAACTGAGTTTTACCTACGCGGAGTAAATTCCTAGAATAAACTTAGATGCTAAGAGTCTGGAAGTCAATTCCCCTCGCAATGATGGAATAATCTACATCTTTAACGTTGCTTCAATGTATAAATAAAACTCGTCTTTGATACATATAACTGTATCGCGGATGTTTTTAACCCTTACGGCATTAATAACTCAAGCTCCAGGTAACACCTTAATAATATTTTCATCCATATCTACATATTAATTTTAAACAATTTCAACGAAGGCACCTAGTTAAGCAAAATAAATGTCTAACGACGACAGCAAGTTTTCTTGAAATTTCATTAAAAGATAAAGACAGTAGTCTTTATGTTAATTTTTCATCTTCTGTATCCAAGTTGTATATAGTGATCCATTCCTTTAGTATCTTGAATACCTTTGAGTGATCAGAGGATAATAAATAATGAGTTAATTAACGTTAATGGCACCATGTCGTTCTACTTTGTGACAATAAGTGCCTACTATTTGAAAGTTAGTGATTAGCAAGCTTATCCAGTGACTCAAGTGTTACTGTGACTTTCTTAGAGGTCAGGCTACTTGGGGCGAACGAATTATCTATTTACATTATTTTTATTTTCTTTCAAGGTTTTGTGTTTTTGATTAAGCTAACTAAGTAAAACAAGTTCTAGAAACTATTGGTACATAAATACTGACATGAAAAGTACATCGCCAGCCCATAGGATTTATTTTAACTTGCAGCGTCTCATAAACATGTCAACTTCTTTTTATTTGTCTGTGATCAGATTCAGAGTCCTGATGTTTAAGAAATTATTACCTATGCGAGCTTCCAGAAACATTTGTCTGTAAACAGTTTTATCGTAGAAGCTCGTACTTTGTGCATTCATATGACGTTGCAACAATTATGCTAAGTCTGTTTATCATCTGCGTTCGAGTCACTGCAGCGTTTCCTTTTATGGTAAAAGCAATTTATTTAGTATTTTACAAATTCGAATGGCGCCGAACAAGCAACATTAATAGTAGGTACTAACATATTACATTGACATAGTCCATTTATTAGTAAGCGTTTACTCGCGGTTATAAGTAGACAGTCGCCGCAATTTAACACCGAGGGAGGATGGCCGCGACACATCCCGTCCTCGCCGACAATCAATTATCCACAATCCATAATCACGAACAATTAATTTTTTCTCGACGCAGTTAATAGGACTGCGCTTTCGTCGGTTATTTTCTCGATAAGGGTCAAATTGATCCGCCCGCGGCCTATGTGAACAAAACAAGCAATTTACGGGTCTCGATACATTACGGTTTTTATTATTATTCTACTCTGTTGCTTATCTTGTTACAGCGGGTTCCTCGCGGTAATAACAGTGCGCGTTGAGCACTGTCTGCTTACATTAGTATGGCTGCTGGAACGCTAAGTAGCGCTTCATCTGCTGAGTTAGTCGGGCTTATCCTATGTAGGTACCTACCCAGTTGGTGTGTTCTCGTATAATTTCACTATAAATACCGCTGAAACAATACACAAACCGTGACCGTTTGACCCGCTTGTAGTGTTTCTCGGGAGAACATAGATCGTCACGTGTACACAAAGAGGGTTCGTTTTTGATAAATCGCTGAAAAGAAACAAAGGGCGCATAAATTTATCGTCGGCTGGTGGCTTATCATGATCACGTCGACTTTCTCCGAGTGTCGATACAGCGCGCGGTGTATAGCAGCATCACACACGGCGCCCCGCCTGCGCCTGCGCCCCGCCGCCGCGCCGCCTGCGCCCGCGCCCTGGCTCGGCTCTCAGAAAGCTACATTGATCACAGGGTACCTAAACTACCACACCATGTAACTGGCAGTTGCTTGAACTTGTACCTTTAATCCCAACCTTTAATAGCAGATTGATGGTCGTATTCTAAAAGTCTAGCTCTTTAGGTAGGTACTGCGACGATTTCTCTATCTCACTATCACTTGGTGCCTCAAGTATGTAGGCAAGTAGTTTGTTGATACAATCAATTAGAACATATGCAACAAGAATCCAAAGTATTTAGATTCTTGTTGGATAATAATATGTACTTAGATTTTTCGTTCGTCTGCTAGCTTCCTGTCCTCCAAAATCATCTCAGTGACATTATTTTCTTTAAAATCATTTTTGGATTTCTTTAATTGCTTGATGCTTAAACATTAAACTTGAAAAAACTAATAAGATGTATCAGTTATTTTATTTTTTAAATCTAACTATATAAGAAACTGTTCCTACCTGTGTGGGTATTACCAATCACTTACAATCGGCCGGTATCATCGGGTACAATGTGTATATAATTTTGAAATGCTACACCAAGTGTCTACCTGCATATTAGAAGATGAATAGTGGCCGTTTGCACAATTTAAAGGGGTGCCGCAATCCCAAGTCTGTCTAGCAGTAATTCAAAAGATATAATCCATTCAAAATGAAAAGGGTTATTTTTTACTACGAGGAGACAATGTCTAAACAAAACATTCGATGACCACCGATGACCGGTACCCGTGAATGACCAGTGTGGGAAGCAACGTTTATTTCTCTGTGAAAGCTTGACCCTTCCTTTGTGTCACCCATTATAGATGAAGTTCCATAGTGCAAAAGCAAAGGGTCAGTTCAAAGAAAGAATACGTGGTACCTACTGTGATTGTTTATTTTTTGCACGGCTTAAAACGGTTAAGTGAATTAATAAGAGAGATAAAAAAATCTCGTCGGAACTTCCCATGCATGTATTTTTCCACCTATAATTACGTGAACTCGGCATGGACTCCTCGAGATATTTTCGTGCGCACGACGTGAAGGGCTTGCACAAGAACTGTTCAGGCGTTTCGGAGAACAGCAATGTGATAAATCGGACCCTCCAATTATTATTGCATTCGGTACAAGAAAGTACTCACTATACTTATGGCGATTATTGACCAAATCGGTACTTGTTCTCGTTACGCCAATCACATACTTGATATGTACGGAGCGTTCTCATATGACTACTTGCAATATTACAGTGGCAATACCAATACGTACCTACAGTAGGTAGGTAATTATCTAGTGCCTTTTTAACAACCAAAACGTATCACAAATTAAATGAGTGGTTAATTATCATTATTATATATTATATTTCTAATATTTTACCACCACAGATAACAATCACGAGCCTCTACAAAAATATGACCAATTTAGGGGGGTGTATGTTTTTGTGGTTGAGGTTCGCAATGATGTAAAATTGTAGAGGTTTGAATGAGTAAGAAGTAAATCTAATAAAAGCATTAGCTATATTTTAATTTGACTCAGAAAAAAGTATAAATCATTAGATTAAATGAAAGCAACTACAAAACTCTGTTCGATAAGCAAAGATTTTAGTTCGTTTACTTGACCAAGCAAAAGTCCATTATACCTACAGTGTTATGGGTACGTGATACAAAATCTATTAAGAATCATATCGGACGGGCCATTAGCGATCTGCTTCACTAGTTAGTGTTATTTGGCTACTTAAAAAACGAACATGACACATTATCTGGGGCCATCCGTCTCGATCAAGCGTGCTCCTCTAATTCTCTTATTCGCCGCTTACGAGTGGGCGCGCCGGCTGGCCGGTACACACACGTACTCATAAATATAAGGCATAATTTTGTAATTATGTAAAACGGTAAAAAAACCAAGTCTAAATCGTTTGCTATCTGTAACGCAATATAAATTAATGGCCGTTATAATAAAATTCGTAGACGGCAAATGTTTGAAGCATTTTCGGTTCCAATCAATTGATATAAGTGTTCTACTTTTATCATTTTATTAAAATTAGACGATATATATTTGACTCGTTAGACGTAATTATAAGTAGTAATTATAAGCGATAGTGAGGTATAAGACAAGTGATAGTATAATTGCAGTTTTACTGTTTTACACACTGATCAGGTTAAATTAGTCGCTAAGCAGGCAAGAATATAAAACAGTATCTAGTAAGATACGATCACTCATTAATCATATTTTATATGGAGTATTAAAATACAATCTAGTTGTCAATGATCTTATAATATATTATGGAAATATGATTACTTTATATTTGATTTAACTACATTCTTTCACTTATATTATTGATCCATAAAAGCCGAGGCTTTATATTAAATCGCGAAAAATACATGCACGAGTAAAGCCGGAAGGAGACATTCCAAACTTCCAAGGACTTGTTGTGCTGTAAGCGGCGGACGATAACTGTAGATCTTTTATTGTTTTGTAATGATAATGGTAAGTACGAATGGTTATGACGGCGAACGTGAATTAGGTATTTGCATTTCCAGATGTCGGAGGTTTGTTGTACTGTGGCGCTATAGCATAATTAAAGTAACGCCGGTGACTTCCGCGTCGCGGACCCTCCGCGCCTCTCGACTTCACTCAAATTTGACTTCTAATTACTCGACCACTGCCGACATTTTATGTTTCCTTAGGCCATAACTTTAATTAATTCTTACATCGTCCGAGCTTTTCTCACGCTGAATAATCGTAATTAAATTGTAGTCTTAGGTTCCTTATTCCATTCAATTATACCTATCTACAAAATATTATAATTTGATTTGGTAGATTAAACCCCACAGTTTATTTTTCGCTGTTGTATTAATATTTTGTACATTCATTAATTATGCTATTTGTCATATTATACGACACTTTTATCATACTAGTTTAGCGAATAAACCTGTAGGTGATCAAGTTTATATGTCGTGGCTGTCCTTTAGGCAATTATGCACGTGCTACGACTACGCTACGCAGCGAAAAAATTGCGAAATGGTCGACTACGCACTCTCGTAGACTCGTAGCAAGCAAACAAAGTAAAGAGATATAACTATTTAAGTGTACTTTAAAATAAGGAAATAAGCTTATAACAAACTTCAAAGAATTCAAACATTTAAAAAATGTTTTAAGCTTAATCCAAACTTGGCATGCACCTTTCGAGTGTACCTAATAGGTGCTGGTTACGAAGCATGATTTATGTATAGTCAATGGAAATGAATGGTATTTTTTGTGGACTTCCTTCCTGTACTAGCTAGCTCTATAAAAAAGAAAGTTCTTGTGTCACTTATATGAGTTACGATTATACTATTGACTGTCATTTAACTGATCGACCTCGATCAATGTAGTTAGATATACATATCACGTGGCTCGTTGAACTCTAATGTATGGAGATTTGGACTCGAGCTTGAGATTTTGATTCAGATAATGCGAAGATTAGAAAAATATTAATAAATGATTTAAATGCTTAATATAATATAAAATTAAATGCTTAAAGCGTATAGGGAAAGGTCTTCTTATTTTTTCGTTAACGGTTCCGACGACTAAGACATTACAAATAAAGTTCCATACAAAAGCTCCTGTTCAAACAATCGGCAACCCTTTATCAGCGAACAAAGAGGAAGAGCTGCGATGTCACCCTTCTCCGAGCGGGTCGAGTGAGCGTTCGGCGGTCGTGTGGGGCGAGCGGCCGGCGACGCAGCAGTAGCGAGCGACGCCGCACCCGGACCGCACCACCGCCGACCGCGCACTGAACCATCCGATCACTGTCCGCCGCGAACCTGTTCCAAAATCGAACCCCAACCGACGTAGGCCGTGGGGCAGGGTGGACCGGACACTGTATTGTGCACAAGTGACCCCTATTGGACGAGCGTGACAACTGACCGGTACCTGACTGCGTCATGCAAAACGCCCTCGGACGTTGATGCGGGGTTGCCCAGCTGCCCCTTCGGCGACCAGTTCTCAACTTGTTCCACAGGTATTTTCGATTATTGTCGTGACCTGTTCTTCTTGACCATTGCTCAAGCAACGTATTGAATCATTATGATAACATCATGAGCTTTAACGTACGGATGTGCGATATCAGACGTAATTAATTGCTACTTATTTGATACTTTATTTTTCCGCAACCTGCCGCTGAATGTGTAACGTGTACCTACTGGCTACTATATAGTGTAACGTTATACTATAAAGCAGACGGGTATATTTATAAAAAACAATGAACATTTTATGTACCTACTATAACTACATTGAATCTGCTGAATATGATTATTTATTTCATAAGATAATGTCTCTTTATTTTAGATTAAATGTCGATCTACATTTATGTTTAACCGGCAGTGGTGCAATGCCTTATTATGTAACCTTAATGACAATAATTAATTAATTAAAATAATATTATCAATCAGAACTTTGCACTTTTTATTTAAGTAGGAACTCTGAATGATTTTGATTGAGTTGGAATTAATTAACGTGATTGTAACAACCTAGCTTGAGAAATCATAACGCGGGAGCTTTTTTAACGTAACGTCAAATAAGTTTTTTCAGTAACCTATCTGATTCAGTGACGTTTCAATCAACACAGGCTAAAAAGCAACTCTGAATGTGATGGTGGCTTTTTCAAAAGTTAAACAAAGCATAGGTAATGTGTATATAATATATAATCCCTACAAGATTTAAAAGCCTTTTTGAAAGTAGGGTTTGGCAGGAGCATGCTTTATATTCCATTGCCAAAGTTTTCCCGAAGAAAGTATAGTGACGCGAAATCTGAAATCAATTGTACGACATATTTAGTTATCTTTTTTGTCCTTTTTGAGTATAAATTATTTGACATGCCTAGTATTGATTGCAAAGGACGAATTAGATGGCACATAGTTAATACTAATAACTGTTGTGCTTTCATGTGTGTGTGATATCATGTTAGCACAATATTGATCATCGATTCCATTGAGCATGTTATTTTACTCCAAATATTACATAAGGCTGTTTTTTACTTAAGTTAACTTTTTTGTGACTTCTAGTTTGATCTTTGGAACAGTAAAACTGCACACACAGAAATCTTCACCTGTTTTTATTTGTATTAAAAATGCTCGTGAAGAAAATGGGTTGATTTATGTGGTGATCACTATGTAATATATTCGCTAACTTCAGACGAAGAACGTAGAAGATAGAACCTTCAGATAAATACTCTGCAGCAAATTCAAAGTTTCATAATCTTTTATTTCAAATAGAGACATAAAAGCACTTTTGAACGTCAAAAATAAACAAGTAAATAGAATTGATTCTAGTTGCCCCCCCTTTCAGAAGATAGTTCCGTATGGAGAAGAATGGTCAAAAACTCCACAGTTACTCTTTTAAAATGAAGCAATGTTTTGTACACATTAATCAAAACAAAACGAATGACATAAAATTACTATAGGTAGGTATACAGAATAATTATGTAAAAGCATGAAAAATGAAGCAATGACAGATAAATTAATTAAGTGACAGATACATGGTGTCCACATATTTACAAACATTGTAATAGAAGACGATTTTCTAAAATGTTTACGAGTAATAAGTGAGTGTGTCAGTTAAAGTAATCCCAGATATAAAATCAATGTCATAAATATTTTAAAATTATTATTAGCAACCAATGTGATGTGATTTTGTGTAGACTCCAGATTGTCCTATGGAGCAGGCCC
Organism: Eupsilia transversa; assembly: GCA_914767815.1. Classification (NCBI taxonomy): domain Eukaryota; kingdom Metazoa; phylum Arthropoda; class Insecta; order Lepidoptera; family Noctuidae; genus Eupsilia; species Eupsilia transversa. The sequence continues at coordinate 9,295,638 of OU611874.1, forward strand.
AACATGTTTCCAAGCATTCTTATCTTGGATATAATCCTCCATTTTGTAATATGCTTGTTTAACAAGTGTACTTTTAATATGAGCTTAAATTTTATTTCATTTAATTGCAATATTCACAACACAAACATTTAACACAGTACCTCATAAAAGTTGTATGTACTACGAACTGAAAAATCTGAGAAGCTCAAAAATGTTTGATCAATTTTATCTTTATTTGTAGTATTAAAATTATGGCTATCATTTGTATTAAAGATGTCGATTTTTTCCTACATACATAATTGGTAAGGTACCGTCATAATATTAATCTGTTATATATTGTTCCCTAAGAGAATCCTCTTTTGTAAAATCAAGATGTATTCAATGTCGGCAGCCCGACCCCACAGTAAAATTCCATACGACATAATGCTGTGGAAGTAGCTAAAGTAGACCAAACGCGCAGTTTTTACATCTGTTAATTAATTGTCTTTTCTTTCTAACAGCATAAGCGGTCGAGCTTGGCGGCCCCGCAAGAGATGTTGTCGTATATAATGTTATTGTAATTTTTCTTCTAGCGTGATTCCTAGAAAAACCGTTTGATTAATAAATACCAGTTTTTCTCCATTTATGTCACACTCGCTATTTCTAACACTAGGTAATTTAAATCGAATGCAAATTATTTACCGTAAAGTAATCTTGGATCTGAAGAATAGAGCTATTTATTTAGTTTACCAATAATATCTGAAATGTCAATCTTGTAAGTCACCTGTCAAATGAGTTTATTTTATTAGAAATTATTCACTTGCGACTGGACTATGATTTTTACTTAATTCTGTAGCTACCTTATTTTTAAGCTGTAGTATGAATGTAGACTTGCTATAATATGGGGCCCTTGACCCATGCACGATTTGAGTAGCAAGAGCAATATTAGTTTATTTGCACGTGGTGTTTGCATTGTATGACTTGCATTCAATAAAATTGTGGGAGATCATTTTTTACTTAAGCTTCCAACGATTCCGTGTGATTAGCAAGATTGCCGCGTGTTAGGAATAACAAAAACACGCGTATCCATTTAGTAGTGACGCATAATTCGAAATATATTCTGATTCTCGGTTATAGTAGATAATTAGGTGGTAATATCGCGGCACCACTTCCGCGTCGCGCCGCGCAGCGCTCGTCAACAGATTTATAGCAAGTTTGACCGTGAGACCTCAAGCGTAGCCGTTTTTTGTCTAATGCGTTATTTATTAAAATTTGATTATAAAACAACCGAAGTTAATTTTATAAGTTGGACTCATGTCAAATCTTAGAATATAATACATAAATACCGTCAACTATTGGGTGCTTAATGAATATGTATGTGCAATGTTAATATATTTGTTTATTCATAACAAGAGACCTCAATTTAGCTAATTACGATATCAGATGTGAATAAGGATGAAGGTTGATCATAAATGTAATTGCTTGCATCTAGGGTCATAGTTTTGACCGTGGTTTTGACTGTGTATTTTTTATGTTGGCAGTAAAATTAATTACGAGTTTTTGTTAAAATCCTATTCAATCTTCCTATGTGTAGACATAGGAAGATAATTTCGACGAGTATAATATCTGTCTATATTCTAACATTCCTATAGAACACGTAATAGTATACAGCATTAGTGTTGCTAAGCGATTGATGTTTTAACGTTAAAATGTCACGTAATAATAATACAAAGACCAAAAGAGCCGCTAAAGAGCCTGATGCCTCGAGTGGTGCCATGTACCACGACATACATTAGAATAGTATTTTCGAATATCAAATATTGGTTTTGGCGGCGGTCGTTGTGCAAACAATTAATGTTTATTTCTCTAAAAACATCGGCGCGCGACCGCTCACGTTTTTGTTTAGATAATAATTGATTTTTTATTTACTCCTTGAGTGTTGCCGCACGAAGACAACGGCAAATAGCGTCAGGCACATTTTCTCACGGAACGCGGATAAGCAGTATCACTGTCCGTGTCCGTTATACTTTTCTTGCGAAAAACTCTCTCAGCGAATAATGCGTGCAGCGCGCGGCGTGCGGGGCGCACTCGCGCCGGGTCCGAGCGCGCTCGTGTGTCACACGTCAGATCAAATACACGAGATAAAACTAAAACTAATGTACACTCTACTCAAAGCTTTTCACAATCACCGGTGAGGGCAATAAATAAAGCTTCGCCGAAGAACGGGAGCAATTAATATGGGCGCGCCCGACCCGCGTGAAAGTAGCAGACGCGGACCACATGTGTGGACCGTGGACGCCCGCGCCTGCGCAGACGTGTGCTGTGTATACTGTCAATAGTATAGGTACACGACACATTCGTACGTGTAGGTGGAGCTCAATTGCATCGCGAGATATATCATATTTGTTATAATATGATAATCCACTGATAGAATACATTGTACATATTGTGGAGGTGTTACATTTCTAGCATTTGAGAAATAAATTACATATTTTATAAGTTTATAAGGTACACAAAGTCGTAATGTCTTCCAAATACGGATAGCGGTCCAGTGCAAATAGTGTAATTATTTGTTGGGGAGATTGTAATAATGTTATTGTGACATTTCCTTGTCATATCTAAGCGGCACTAAGGTGAGCTTAAAGTTACGTTTACACGAGGAGATTTTCTCGACCGTCGCGAGGCGAGAATGTCCACGCGAGATACGTAGGTGAATATCACCCGGTGATATTTCGCACTCATCTTTTTACATAGATATTCACGAAGAAACTCTTCTCGTGCTGAGACTTAAAACTAAATAAGCTAAAGGAACATATTGATGTACCATATGATTTATTATCTTAATGTCGTCCTCACTGCAGGGTGGGGACGTCAATAAGAAAATAAAGTATATATTTAAACAATTACAGAATTAAGCATAACTAATGACATTACGAGTCTACAAAATTTCAATCCAATGCGTACATAATATCCAATTAGTTACTATAGATCTTCTTGATTAACAAAAGCTCATTATTAGCATGGAACTAACTACGCGCCGCAGCCGTACACTCGAGATGGCAGTATCCGTACCCGGTGTACACATTGAAAGCATTTATCTTTCTAAATTGCGACTAATAAAGAATAAATCATGAACTGGTATCATAATAACAGACTATGGTGCAGTAAAACATAAACTTCGCATAGGTGTACAATTACTTCCACATCCAATTACTTTGTTGAGCTGATATTCGGCTGACCCACATTTAAACATTTTGCGATAGTGCCTCCTACGCATATGAGCGACATGGCGATATTGGCGTATCGGTGATTTCAATATGGCAACGTGGAGCCCCAGCCGAGTCACCGAGTGTATGCTAATATGTGCCTCGGGCGAGCGCGGCAGGGCGCGTCGCACTATGTAAGTATGTAACAGTGTACACATGCTATGCAATTACCATTTTATTAGTTGGTTAGCTGCCTTCACTACACTTGACGGAATTTCACTAAATATGTAGGTGTATCAAACTACGGTCAATGATTGTGAGAATATGAAACAGGTAATAAAAAAAATTAAAAAAAAGTTTTCGATTTTGAAGAAGATAAACACTTAATTGAGCTTTTTTAAGAACAGTTAAGTAATTACTTCATATGGTACACGCAAGTAATTAGGTATCTTTAATATTATGGTAGGTCTCCGTTAGTTGAAACCATTTTATGTAAACATCATAATTGTATTGTCTATCGTCGTAGCTGCTACGTTTTAACTTCCTCAATTCTAGTTCAAGTAGTGTCATATAAACGTTATATAAGTAAAGGTTTATAAAGTAAAGGTAAGTAATTACGTGGGTGTTCATTGTATCCTAACATAGCGTGGTGTTTTTGTGTTTATTTAGCGTGTTCCCGAGAATCCCACGCGCGCTGTGTAATTTTTTCTAGGTATGATGCGTGAGTGCAGCGCGGAATGCGGCCCTCGGCTCTCTCGGACGCATTCAAGGGTAGGCAAGGCTCGAAATGTGCTTCATTGGTCTTTAGAAACCGTATATTAAGAGGAATGATGTTAACAATATTGCAATAAAGAAACATAGCTTTTAAAACACTGTTACAATTACATCAAAATAAAGAAAAATTTAATAAGAAAGTTGTAAAAACATAACTGTTGTTTATGTTTAAACATCGATAAATTTTCACGGTTACAAGGATCCGATGGTAAACGCAACGCCTCACACGCTGATACATACGTGCAGACGGAGGCGCGGGTGCGGCGGCGCGGCGGCGTGGCTACGGGCTACGCGCCGTAGATCATAATCGGACGAGTATTTATTGGTGCACGCTTTCTAAAGCCCTGCGCCATCCCGCGACTGTAAAGCTAGCAGAGAATACTCACGAATGTCAAGTGACACGCGATATTACATCCAATGTATTTTATTGCAACTTCGGGTCGTCAACATTATCGGCGTCTAAATGTGAATAAGCCTGAGTGGCAGGTGTACGTTTGGATTTATTACGAACTTCCTTTTTAGTAAAACGTTCGATGGCAGTTATTGTTGAACATTACTCATTTATCGAACCTAATTAAAAATAAACGGCTACCATGGGTTACAGTCGGAGTGAATTTTATTATTTCTTATTGAGTAACTTTAAAGCTAAATAAGAAAAGTTTCAAAAGGTCGTGCTGGTATAATCATTTGAATAGCTATCATTGCCACGGTGATAGCTGTAGTTATTCACACAAGAAGTCATTTGTAACAATTAATTTTAAAGTAATAGATAATTTTAATGTTGTAAAGGTAGGTATGGTGCGGCTCTTATAACGGAACTTTAAATTTATGGGTTTCTTTTACTTAACGACTTTCAATCTTTAAGATTCGACATGTCGACTTTAAACGCGAGACACCTAAACATTATAAATACTTAAATAAACATTGTTACCCGTAACAATTGGGGTTACCTGAGAGGATTTCACAAAATACATGTTTCAGTGCTTAAATAATTTATCGAAAATAGACATGACAGTAAAAGTGCGAATTATTGACTGAATAAATGACTTGGTACAAAGAAGTCACTGGCTGGTGGTCAATGTCACTGGCCAATGATGACCAGATTCTATACTGAATGATTTTACAGCGACACGATTTGATTAGCATGATCATCACTGACATCATTAATGGCATTTATTCGCATTCGGAATCGAGAACAACTCAATTAAAAAGTCATTTGTGAAATATTTATAACATTAGTGAAGTCTGTCGTTTACGACTTATTTGTGACACGTATTTATTTATTTTAACCATTTATGCACACACATATAAACAGACAAGAAGAAAGGAACATAAAAATACGGACAAAGGTGCTCAAAGGTGAGGTGGTGGGCTCTTCCAGCATACCTGCGATAGGAAAGTAGATAAGAATAGATGAACGCCACCCTGAGGCATATCCGCAGTAAGAGCGCACCACTCAGAAGAAGACTCTTCACGGTGAACCCGCGAGCGGCTTTTAAGATGGTAGTTGAACCAACTAATAGTAGAAGAAGAGAAATTTAAAGATTTAGAAATCCCTAGAAGGATGTCGAAATCGACAGGATTAAAGGCACTGCTATAAGTTAGTAAGGTTAGAGATTTGTGGTCCTTAGCCCAGCGGATGTCATCAGTAACCATTAAAAGAGCCGTTAGTGTGCTGTGTCATTACTGGAAGCAACTGGAGACTTACCAATGCAGACAGTTTGTAGAAGAAACTCCAGACTTCTGAAGAGTTACGGTTTTCGAGAGAATTAAGGAAGAGCGTCTCTTTGCATCTCAACACATACGCCTTCAGCGATTACGCAGCACCTTAAACGCTTTCATGTTGCGCCCGTATGTTATTGCCTCACAAGAATTTATTTGGTATGCACCAATTATCACATAATATTGTCAACAATTGCTGAAACTCCAAAGCACGATTAAATTAAACAAATCATCGCCAATTTGTATTCAACTCTATAACATTAGTACGCAACTAATAATAATCGTATTATTAGCAATCACGGTGTATGAATAACGTTATTGCGAGTCCATCAAAATACTGCACCTAACCAATCTTGACACTTGCGTTTTGAATATCCCTCGATATTATTCAAAGTGACGTATGGGCAGTACTGTAAGCACCAAATGTGTCAAATTGATCTTTTTTTTTTTTTTAAACCTGCTTTAATTAACGCGTGCGAGCCCGCGAGAATGTTCCTATATTATGTAGTTATGTTTTTTTTTCGAATTCAATAACGATCGAGGTTATAAGCTTAAAAGCACATTTGCATGTTTGGAAGATAAGACTGAGTATTAAAATAGTTTATTTATACCTTGTCTATCTACTAAATAAGTTACAGCAATCCATAAAATATTAGATTGACTAATAGCTAAACAAAGTATATTTTATCAATTTACTTTACATTTCAAATTTTAATACGTTTGAGATAATTCAAATAATTTAAAAAACAATGGATTGGCAAAATGTATGTGAAGTGTCTAAACATGTAAGTCGCTGTAGAGTAGTGCTCGGTGGTCGCAGGGCGGGCCCGGGGCTGCGGCGCGGTGCCTCGGTACCTGCCGAGAGCGTGTGAAGTCCGGCGCAGGCAGGGGGTGCGCGCCACAAAGGAATATTCAAATGCGCTCCTGGACGTGGCTCGCATGAACGTACATTACCCTATGACCATATTATTTTTAACATGCGAAGATAATGGCTCATCGGGGCGATTCTTAATTTTTTGTCGCTTTCTTATACGCGACCCTTTATTAGGGTTCGCAACGCTTTAGGGTTTTTGTGCAACCGACGAATGTTGTCATTAAAGCGAAAATAATTAATTATTACTCGCACCGTTTCAATATCTTCAAGCTGAACATTTGAATCATGTCGAGATTTAACGCTACTTTTTTTAAATTATTCTAAAACGTACTTAAAGTAAGTAAGTTAATGTAAAACGTATCAATAATGAATCATAAGAGCCCATGTAAACAAAAATGGCAAAATGCCAGCCATAACACCGGGTTTATTAATAACGATAACAAGTTTTTTCAGTTAAACAAATATGTTGGATGATTATATCTACTAACACTGATTAATTATCGCTGTTTGCGGTCTTTAACTTTGGCGCGTAATTAATTCCCGGCGTTAGATAAAGTTCAAATGCGGTAAACAACAATAATGAATTAAACAGTGTCCCGTCGGTCCACAACCGGTACTTATGACACTTTACCCTGTAATTTGGCAATCAGTGGTGTGCCCACTGGCTGCGCACCGAGCTATTGTGCGCTGCGCCACGCTGACATCAGGAGCCTGTAATTTGCGGTTACTTGCAGGTGTTTATTACAGTGACGTGAGATTAAGTGAAACGAATAAACTGCACAGGACACGTCGGTTAGTCTTTCCGAGTGTTGTACTTCCTTCCTTCAAATTAACCACAAATGCACCGTGCAATTTTTTATTTTTCATAATTCATAATCTATTTTTTTAATCTTTGTCCTGGGCATTACTGACATCGGTGAAGGAAAAAATATACATAAATCTGAAACGCCGACCCACCTTGAGCAAGCGTGGTGATCAAAGCTCATTAGCAAATAAGAGAAGTGGCCTGTGCCTTGCACCAGGAGTCACCTGACTTGCAGCAGGACAGTAATACGGTTTTATATTATTATTTTGTCTTCTTCTTTCTATAAAAAAAAGTGAAGTGACTCAGTCACTGACTGACTTATCACAAAGCAAATGGAATTAAGAACTTACTGCTTATTTTGAAGTCGATTGAAGTAATAAAATATTAATGAATATCAATGAATTCATACTAATATTATAAATGCAAAAATAAGTCCCGTCTGTCAGTCTGTCTGGTACCTTTCACGCCTTAACGGCTGAATGGAGGCACACAGACAGGCCATGACCTGGGTTTGGACTAAGGAATAGGATACTTTTTTATCTCGGTAGTACGATCCCGTGGGAGAATTTCCGATCTCCACAGGGGCGAAGCTGCGGGCAAAAGATAGTGTCGTATATGAACTTAAGAACTTTAATTAAATAATAACATCGCAGAATTGTATAATTTCAACTATTAATCAAGTTTATTATACGCGATCGTGACAAAGCTCGCATAAGCTTATCTCCTAGAAAAAGCGTATTAATTTATTCCGTTACTTTATAAGGCCATCTCGCATATAAATAGTGTTCGGTGATTTCACACGGTGAGCGGTGCACTGACCATTGTCTCCCCTATCATTAAAAAGAAAATTGCGAACCGCGCCATTGTTGTATCTTCAACCCTTTCTTTGCCCTGTGTCCATGAGCGTCACTATGGCCCAAGGTAATATCTCACAGTTTTGACAATCGCCCGATGGGGAGATCTCATTGTTTCGCAGCATCCGAGGGTCCCGCAGTGAATTTATGCTCGCCTGTCATAACAGAATGAATTTACGCATTGTGAATCAATACAGTGATTTCATCAATAGACGGCCTTTGTTTCTGGGTGTCGAGCTTACGTAATGTATTAGGATATGTCAGCAAACAGTAATGTGTAAGTGGATACTTTTAGTTGAGACAATGGTCACTCATTTATATTGTGCCAATATTTATGATAAAAAATCCGGTCGGCCATAAAAGCTCGACATCGCGTCGCGACGACTCAATGCAGAGTTGAATAGGTATTTGTACCTCTCAGGAGTAGTCAAGCTAGTATTACTAGATTACCTAAAAATAAAAGATTTCAATAATGCATTTATACATGCAGTTATAGTAGTATATAGAAAATATAAAATACAGATTTAATGCAATTGATTAAAAACCATACATAGTGACTATAAAAGTTTGCAACTCGTAAAACAAAACATTTCAACACAATTAGAAGATGATGAAATATCGACAAATCAGGGATATGTTACAAAAGATCGAATCCATTATCATTAATTGGGTTATATTTAAATTTATCACAGTAATTACCTGATTCTAGGTATAAAACTACATAGGTAAATCCAAGCCGATTTGATGGCAGTTCGACTCAATGTTTTCGGTGAATAAATCGTGTATAATTTATTGGACATATGGTTACAGTAAAAGGTATAGATACAATTTATTGCGTGTGTACGTAAAGTTTCGCTTCTCAACAATTCCTGTTTACACTCAATACTGTAATTTCATAATTCAAGCGTTTAAATGCATAGCTTTTCGTGAGCGAACGCAAAAAAGCGCAGAGGCTCGCTGGAACGGCGATTACGGCCCTTAAAATAACATCGTACGTTTAAGTTAATGACAGACACACCGACAAAATGCACTTATAATTGTTTTTACAAAGAGTTTTGGTGAAAAATTATCATGCATATGGTATTACGATGAGGTTCTCCCACGGGGTGGAGAGGAAGCGCTTTGTTTCTCCTACGCACGGTACTATATGAGTATTACAATGTAATTAATATTGTATGGGATTAGGTTGAGGCGAGGCATACCTCGAGCTACTCGTACGTTTGTGTTGAAATAATGTATCGGATTAACAGATTCCAATCGTGCAAAAGTACTAATATTAATTAATTTATTTACACTGCATTAATAAATAAACATATATATCTATTATGAGCCAAGGGCGACGTCTGTTTTGCTACATTAAATACCAATGTGACACTCGGTTTGTATACCTACTCACTAGATTTGTAGTCACGAGAAATATCGTTTAGAACCTTTAATGAATCTTAAAACATGCGTTACTATTACAAATTAATTATATTTGTGATTATAATTAACTTCTAGATAATAAATTTTTAAATTATGTAGGTATTGATTTTATAAGATATCACAAATTATTAAAAATCTCTTGTAAGAAATAAGGATTTGCATTATTTAAATTCAATTAAGCTATATGAAAAGTTATATACTGTTTTAGTGTTAGTATTTTTCTTATTGTAAGGGAGATTTTCGGTTATTCTGCAACCTTATATGAAAAACATATACATATACCTATTGGAATTTAAGCTATTAATAACCCTTCGACCATTTAGCCTGTTACTATTATGTTGTAAGTGGAAAATAAAATTTGCTCATTGAAGTGTTTGTACCAAATTACCGACCCTTATTTTTTAATGAGAACTTTTCGAACTCAAGTCTGTTCAACAGACCGAGAATCAATGTTAAAAGCCTACTAAATAATAGAAAAATATTAATAAGTTAGTTCAACACACAATTTTCTAATAACGTCAAGCAAGAACTGCCTTCGTCGAACAACTGTAATTAATTATGTGAAGAATTAGAATGCTGACAGCTACAGATACAGGTGTCGATACAAAACATAAAACTTTGCCATTATATAATGTCGCAGAGATATTTGATGTTTGAAACATTGCATAAGCAATTAGCAGCTCTTAGTCGTGGACATACATCAGTAACAGTAGCTGTGGGTAGCGGCTAGCGGCTCTGGCGATAAATTCCCGCAACTAGTCGGTGGTTACTAGCCAATAATCGACGTTGCATATTTGCATAATTGTGCCCGCTAAGTGTCTGTATCTACATAAAATTGCGTCTTTTTCATGACTCCTCTATATTTAACCATGATGAAAATCGCTTCGATCAAAATATTTCCTCTGAACCTCAAGCCTCTTAATTAATATTTATTTTGAATAAATTTCGACGACGATCATTTTATAATGACGGAATGATTTTGATAACATCATTACTTAGTCACTATACATATTTTGTTCAACATGTATCATAAAACTTTAACTTTATGAAGTATTTCTGTGAATATCAAATAACAGATAGGAATCTAATTTATTATTACGTACTACCATTTGATTCTTAACTAAGTCTTCTGCGAGCGCTGGCTTTTCTAATAGCTGCTCTTATTGGTTCCATTGAACTGTGAATGACGAACTAATTAGACTGTCGGAAGTTGTTAATAACCTTAAATCGTTATTATACCAATAATAAAATAGAACATTTGTATAAAGTTAAAGGGTTATGAGTTTAAACTTTTATGCAAATATGTTTCGCGTTTTCATTCCACACGCCTAAAGATTATGGTGCTGGTGGTGTAAGCAGGGTGCGAATGAATATTCATCAATTTATAATGGCCTGAATTGAGATGTTAATTAGAGTAGAGGCATATTAACAAACTCTTCGAGTGCAACTGTTTGATTGGCGAGGATAAACATTTTAAAATAATTTAAGTATAAATACTTGATAAAGTAATTAAAATCTCGAGAAAAGCTAAAGTTTACGACTTTATATAAAGTGCAACACATAATTATGCGGCATTATTAGTAATAGATTATGTGTTCAATGACATCATGACACGACATGCGGTAAACGAGAACGGAAGATAGAAAAAAGTGTAACAGAAAATAATTTTATTACAGAGACATTTCCGTTCGGCTCGATCGGAGATAATTTTTAATCTTGAGACTGAACTCAGCTAATCTAATTAGATTCCAACTAGTGGAACTAGTCGATAAAAACGGTTATGAAGTTGGAATGGACGCTGCTACCGAGCGACAATTATGTGTGGATATCTGATTGCGAGTGAACACAGCTTTTATGATTCGATACTAAAACAAGTACATAGAAATACCGCTTATTACGTCTAGTTAAAGGCAATTGTTGATTTGTACACTTAATAAAAGGAACATGAGTATATAATCAGTTATAGTCCCTATACATATTTATTCAGGATTAAAATTGTAATGTATGTTAGCGTATCAAAGTATAAAAGAAAAAATGTTTTTTAAATTTATCAATACAGCAGAGATTAGTACAAAACCCTCGCTGCACGTGCATTTGGTGTGACGTCCGAGATTGTTAAGATGCATTGCAACAAGGTATTTGTTAAATGTTTACGCAGCTACGGTAATGGATACAGTCACTGGATACTAGCACCAATGTCCGTTTGCGCTTGTACTACACTAATGATAAATGATTCTGGGGATTGCGTTTCCTTATGCACCTTTTGCATTTAGGTTCACTTCAAGGCTCTTGAGAACAGACATAATTCTCTTGTCGCTATTAGTTTAACTAATAACTGTTACAAATACAACCAAACATATTTGTAAATAGACTTCACTAATGGTGCTTAGTTCTGCGCAGGTTCTTGTTATTGATAATACACAGTTTGAAGTTTCGTTTTTGCAGTAGTGTCATTATTTGAAGACCTATATTTATCTGTCTTTGGAGCACATGTAATTCTTCTGAACCTAATTATACTCCATGTAATTTGTGTTGGCATAATTGCATTGTGAAATGGTATGATAGTGTAGTGGTGCGTCGCACGGTCGCGCCCGAGGGCGACTCGGACGGATAACGGAGCGCGGCCCGTGAGGCTGATTTATCGTGGACATCCACCGAACCTATCCGATTTGCATTTAGATAGCGCTGCGGCGCGGGCGGCGGGCGGGGCTGGCGCGCGGCAACCGAACACGCCGCTTTACTCTATCGCACGTAAATTAACTATAAAATTATATTTCTGCAAAAAAACGACAACGGCTATTCATCCCACTAATAAGATTTAAACGTTCTCCATCGATACTCTACCATCAAGCTTCGTACCTTTAATAGCGCAGTTAATGATGTTAAAATTTCCTTAGAAAGTTGAGAAAAGTTGATTAAACCATATGGGAAAGACGTCTTCTCTTGTATCTAGACATAATAAGTATACGACAATAAATCATGACTTTATGTTATATAAGTATTTAATGTAAATTGATAGCTGAATATCATTTGGATTCATGGTTTTAGCTTGTGACCATTATCCTGGAGTGTAATTACATTTAGCTGGCACATTCCTCGAGGGCCGTTACGTAGTGGTGGTGGAAGGCTGACGATGAAGGCGCTAGGTTATTCATACTGCTCGTAAATTATCTACCTCTGCAATTAGTAGGCGCCGATTTGGCGCATTATACGTTTCCTTCACCAACAAGCAAATATCGATTATATTGAACAGTCACCGACTTTATCACTTAATAGTTTTCTTAATATACATTATCTGTCTTTATCTACATAAACTAAAATTGGTACGTAGATAGTATCTTTACATAGTATGGCATCTAAGTATAGCTGAGACATGGTTGTTTCATGGTCGAGCTTTTAGAAAATAAACAAAATAAGCAGGATGTTAAAGTATTTTATGATATAGATATATGATATAGATATATGATATGAAAAATAACAATTAGGTATTGGAATTTGAAGCTTTCATCCAATCTAAAAAATTCAGATCTACTTATATTCATGGGATGATATAAATTATCGCTTTATTCAAATGATTGTAACTAAAAAATTTTTTTTTTTACTTCATTGATCCTCGAATTCCATTCAATATCTAACAAAACTTGTGTAAACAAGACAGTTACCAATGAAACGCTAAACATACTAATATACCGCAAACTTATCCCTATTAGTATTATTAATCGAAACTCAAAATATAAAATATGGTGTCAGTGGACGTTGCTAAATGTTTTACAAAATGGAAATCGTAATTCAGACGGCTCGCATGTGTGGCGCGCAGCTTATTGCAAATTTTCTTCGTGAGAGCATTTAATCTTTCCGTCAAACAGATGTTATCCATTGCAACAAACCCAACCACTCTGAGGCGTAAAAGGAAGAAGCACACGCCCCTAATTGCGATATATCCCCGAGTATCTCCTACAATATGTAAATAGGCGTTGGAGGTAATTAAAAGCTTATCTCGAGCCCTGCCATCGCGGCCATCGCTGATTGCTTTGTAAAATGATTGACATGCTATTTTAACAGTGTACTGATAATGAAAACGTTCCTGCACAGTTTAATTCATACTTTATTTATTGTTGACAATTACTATTTGCACAGGATAATTGATCGCGTTCTCACAATTGTCATGCTGCTGACGAGTTGTTTGCGATTTTTTAAAAGCTGCGTAGCCGCGAGGCGCCTGCGCCGCCGCCGCTCGGTGTCCACGCACCGCCACTTACTACGACTACACTACTTTTTATTATTTGTGTCACTTTTTTCGTACAGAATTCCCGATAAATTATCTTAATACGACAAATATTTACATTCGTTTTACAAAGCTTATTGACTTGTCTATCTGTAGGTAGGTACAGGTATTTCTTAATCGTTTTGAAGAACATTTTTAGGCAGTGGTTAGAACGGTTTTACGTATTAACTGCTAAATGACGGTGTTTACTTAGCGGTCCGGATGATCGATCCGAGCTAAGAATGGAATTTGTAAATAGCTTTAAGTGTCTGGCTGATAGGTACCTAGTACAGTAAGACATCGATTAAAATCGTGTTTAATCTGTTACAGCTGACTAATAGTTGCTCAATTCTTCAGGGCCTTAATAGCCTCGCCAGTTCGTCTAAGTAAAACAATGCGATAACAAATCTGAATGCATTAAATCAGCATTGCCATATTTCCGTGGGCAGTGTCGCAGAACTTGTAGATCTTTGGGGAATAATAGCTTTGCGGTTTAATTATAGTCGCAGGAGTATAACATAATCGGGCATAAATCACGTTATATAGATACCTGCCAACCACAACCTGTTTCAATTGGCACGGCACAATGCGCGCGCCGTATTCTGCGCCTGCGCGGACCGCGGCGCTCCTAATTTATACCTTCATGGTGATTTAACGACAGCAGCCGAATCTATCCAAGAATACGTATCAAAGTTTTTACTGTTGCTGCTTTATAGAATAAAATTCATTTGTAGTGTCATTTATAGGTTTTTTATTCGTATAGTTCGCATCATGAAATTTATAGATATGGACTCTTTGTTCAGTTGGTCGTTCGGTGAATATCACGTTTAGCACACAATCGAGAGCATTAACATTTCCATTGAAACGTGCAGACTTTAATCAGCCGATTCGAGTCGCTCACTCGCTCAGCCCAAACATGACTAACTGACAGAACTGCGCCGCGAACTCAGCTTCCCTTGAGAATATTGTACTTCATTTGTTTCTCGAAATAACGACACAACCATCCAAACTTATTAAAAAATTCTCGAAAAAATTGACATTATTATTAGTTTACACAATATATTGTTTACAGATTTATACTGCTCGTAGGTCTGATTTATAATAAAGGTTCTACAAGCTATTAAGTAACGCCTTCTCGATGAACGTGGACCACACACAGCATTCAAATTAGAAAAGTCAGACAAAACGGAAACGATGCATTTATTTTGGGTTTAGAGAGGAGCGGGCGCCGCGGGCGTTCCTTCTTTCTAAGCTCGTAACTCTTCTAATAAGACACTTTACGCGAGCTTAACTAGAGCTTAATGCGTGCAACTTCGATTGTATATATCATTTTGATTTGTAGTGAAACCGAAACATGTGTACGTCCCGCGTCTCGACCGTTAAGACGATTAGTATAATATTTTTATGTGGTCGCTCGTGGATAGAAACATTCTCAATTTACTTCTTCATAATTTCCAGATAACATAATAATATTTACCTCGTACGCTTTTTAAAACGGGATGTTTATTTATTGTTAAATGGTAGTTAAAGATAATTCGTTTTAAAATGATCGATGATAAGTGCTTGTTCAGTTTTTTGTCGTGTCCGCGCGGTGAAATAATTGCGAGCATATTCTCATTCGTCGCAGACAGGCGCAGGCGGCCTTCAATACCGTCTCTATTTCCGCACTTCCCCTCACTGCTACATGGCACAAATTGTCTTTTACATGCATGCCGTATGTAGTGTTCATTGTTTTTTTTTATTGCTAATGGCGTGAGTTCAGGGTTTGTAATTTAGGTTATGCGCGTAGCTTCTATTAATGTGAGCATAGTGTTGCTGAATAAAAGAAGGCCTTCAAAGTAATGTTATTTGGCTTTACAAAAAAGTATGTAAACATTATTCTAAGAAGTTAGGTAAATTTTATAGGTACGACAATTCAGGACCATATAGACAGAAAAGTGATGGACCTATAAAAGGACTACTTTGAAAACTGATGTATAATTTTCAATTACAACAATTATTCTCCTTTGTAAATGAAGTGCGTATTGATCGTGATGTCAGTGACGGCTTCACGTGACCGGGCGACCGGCGACCGCGCGACCGAGCACGCACAATACAAAGAACACTTCTTATAATCGCGAGTTAACGTCGCATTCAACCGCCGCGTCAACCTACTGAGCGTTGTCACTCAACGGTCACTCAACGGTTTTAAAAAGAATTGTGAATAAAATATTTATTCGCTTTGAATTAAACTTTATTTCCTGCCAAATGTCAGATTTTAAATAAAATCCTATGAGTGACTCTATAAAGAGTCGTGAATACGGTCAAACATATTTAAAAAGAATTTCGAACTCTTATTATTAGTAACGATTGGATAAATAACGGTCTTAATCTTTGAATAGAATATAAACAATGATACAAACTTGACAATACAATGTATATTTATGGCATTCACTAATAAAGAGAGAACCCCAACAAAATGGTATCGATGTGTCAATATCACCCCTTTTATTTATAGTCTTTCGTTAATTTAAATCGGAAATTGAATACGAGTACACCTAATAATATTTCATAGATACCGAAATTCTAAATGTATGTAGATGTAAAGCCTATTGTCGCTTGTTTAGTGCCAGTAATTGTAAGCTTCAGCGCGTAATTATAGAGCGACGTTAAACTTTCAGAGTTGAATGCTACTAGTTACGCAGACAGGAGACATGACTTATTTAGTGCCCATGTTGCGTTTCCATCTTTAATCTGCGTGGGCGCATATTTCTGAGAAAACATTTCTTGTTGACCGTACATAATGCTGCCAAGAAAACAGAAGTAATAATGTTGGCCATACTTGTACGGTGAAGAACTCCGTAAATGAATCATCGCATATGCGTTCCTCGTCAGGACGCAAAAAGAGGTTTGTCGAAAATGCTCCTCGTTTAGTTGAGCTCGGCGTGGCTGCGTTCGCGCTCGCTCCTCCCTGTACTCATCCCTTATTTATTTATACTGGTATGAAGAATGTACATTTTTTGTGCTGCCATAACAGTGTGCGTCCAGCGCTGCGACAATCCAAGCCAGCGAATTCTTTAATTGACAAAATGCAGCGAAGTTACATTCCGCCTCGAATCGTTAGCTTTAATGTGGGAATACAACATGGATTATTAATGACACATTTTCACTTTTGCACTAATAGGAACAATCCTTTCTTTAAGGTTATTAGGTTTAAATTAGCATAATAATATGTATTATTGCAATTAATTGGAATTAAGGTTTTCTGCCAATTAGTATATACGTATTATTATGTAGCTTCCTACTTATTAGGCCGTGACAAAAACGTAATAATAATTATATGTAGTTATATTCCTCGTTGTTTTTAGAGGTAGACTATTGTTCCTTTTGATATCCCATAACTTTAGGGTAATGAGATCATGGCAAAGAATCAACTGGCTTATGAATAAATTTTCAAAATCGTTTCGTTTTTCATCTATATCTATACTTATAATAAATCTGTAGAAGTGAAAATTCTGTACATTGAAGATATCAAAAAAATAAATGGCAGGGGGTGTTACTAGACCGACACCGAACCCAAAAATTTGATTAAAAAAATTTTTGTCTGTCTGTCTGTCTGTCTGTTTGTTCAGGCATCACGCAAAAACTACCGGTTCGATTACGATGAAACTTGGTATAATTATTCTTTAATATCCTGGGCACCACACTGGGTACTTTTTATCCCGGAAAAGTACCCTATCCTACGGTTGGGGGGTGTCAAAGTTTGTATGGAAGAATTTTAACGCGCTGTCCGATTAACTCGAAACTCAATATTTATACTTAAACCCAAAAATTAAGAATAACGTGTATCAGGATTTTTCGAAATTCAACCCCTAAGAGGGTAAAATAAGGGATGAAAGTTTGTATGAAAAATCTTATTCCTTGAGGTAATAAACATGAAACTTCGCACGAATAGTTATCTAAATAAATTATAAAGTTTGTATTTTTTTGTTTTTTCTAAATTACCCCCTAAAAGGTTGGGGGGTGTCAATGTTTGTATCGACGAATTTTAACGCGCTGTCCGATTAACTCGAAACTCAATATTTATACTTAAAACCCATGGGGATGTATGGGGTAATTTCCGACACTCACGCGGGCGAAGCCGCGGGCAGCAGCTAGTACAAAATAATTTGACAAACTCACGATTATTTAAGACACCATTACGTGAAAAAAAAATATAAAATAAGATTCATTTAAGTCAAACTATTTTTGTCCATAAAAAAATATACCTACGTTGTTTTTTAGCCTTAATTAGTAATGATTGGTTTGAATGAAAATGTTTTACTCGTTCTTTTCAATAAAACTTAGATAAATACATCGAGAGTCTAGTGTTCTGTCTAGAGTCGAAACTATGTATTTTTGGAACATTTGTTCTCGGACTTCTTATAATATTTTTACTTATAACCTTAGAGTTATGGGACATCAAAAGGAACACGTTGTATAGGTATAGATTAATACCATATCAATCCACGACTCAATATTTATTGAATTCGTCGAGTTTCCTAGAAGTTTTCAAGAAGCAAGTTTTAATTAAAAGAGCATTGAAGAGCTGGTGGTAGGTAGGTATGTACTTGCACACATAAAATGTAGGTAGATACTACTTACGATGTAATATACTGTCTAATGAAAAATAATCGTTTAAATCATCAGTTTCTATCACGTCTCGCTCAGCGCTGGTAATGAGTCGTTAGTCGCGATAGGTACTAGTTTCTCTTATCATCGATGATAAAACATGCGTAGATTTGAGCCGCGCCCTGCACTTTCCCTTGAAGGTAGGTACTGCACCTGCCGGGTGAGCGAGGTGAAGCCGCGCGGCCTGTTCTGCCGCCACGCATGATTCAATATATCTGCAGTGCGACAACAACGTTTATGGATATGTATCTACGTGAGGTTATTGCATATGAGACAGGTTAAACAGATATACGTGAAAGTTTGCATCGTTACACCACGAAAGGACTACATGATGATATTGGCATTTTAGAGTTATGTACTGGTAGATTGGGTAAAGATAATTTAACTACTTAGTCTACAAATAGAGCTTACTGCGCAAAGCTATTAGGAAACTATCGCGTAGTTCCTTTATCATAGTTTCTCGGATTTTAATTAAGAGATTAATAATGAAGCCGCGAGCTGCGACTGCAGTGCCAACGACCGGATAGGATAAGCTCGGCAGGCGGGCGGCGGGCGCGCAGGCGCACGCAACCCTGCGAGACATGCGTGCCGCTCCGTTACGACACCTACACCAAATTTTTCCACATGCCCGAGCAGCAGATAAGCGGCGAGCGACGCCAACGTGTTATTTATTAACGAACCGAATGATCGATAGTTGGACGCGTCACCGGACGTGGACGTGGACGAGCGCCGCCTTTCGAAACTCGCCGCCGCCGACTGATCGTTTCGCTGTAGGTACGGTGTACACCTCCGATAAATCCATCCCGCAATGTCTCCGACTCGACCGAGCATGAAATTCATATTCTTTGAGACAACTTCATAGCCGAGCTTTCACTCAGGCGTGTCTTCGGAAATATGTCATGCTTTTTGGAGTGAATAAATTCCAGGTTTTAAATGCTAGGAAGTGCTTTCATTCTAATTACAAACAAAACAAAAGCAAGATTATCTCTTTGCCAACTTGAATTTTGTAATATGTCTGAGAAAAATCGTGCGTGCAACGTCCATGTCGAATGCATTGTTTGCGTTTGCCAAGCCTTCTCCATCTCTTAACCCTTTGCCAAAGTCATCCGTTCCGCTCTAGCATACGTCACGTCTCGTCGTGACAGCTGTGCGCGATACTTTCTAATCGCTCCATTCAATAGTCAACACCAAACAAATACACAAGGAGTAGGCAACTTGCGAAACATTAAATGGCTCGAACAATTGACAGCTAGAAAAGAGTAATCAATTAATTATTTATAGAGGTGCCAGTCAAGCGAATCTTTGTCAAAGTGGTTGCACAACGCCATGCTCCGAATACTTCCAGAACGTAGGCAATAGAATGAGCTTATAATGTAAACAAGCTCGTATGTTTACATGTATCGATTCGAGGCAAACGTGATAGGAAACGATCGGAAATTCGAGGTTCGGCTGCACAGGGCAGGTTAGACCAGTCCCGGTGGCCTCGCAAGGACCCCAGCAAACCTGTTAGATTCGTTGCACGATTTTTACGTGCGCACCTACCGGAATCTCATTCACGTGGTGCAGCCGCGCCGCCCGCCCGGCCCCCTGCGCCTCCGCCTGCCAGTTAACTCGTCAAATGACTCACGCTTCGGCTGGTTAAATGCCAGAAGCTGGCTTTTCCAGTTCTCTGATCCAATTCGCACATTCTATTCTTACTTGACACTAACGCGACATTCTGTAGCCTGGGTTCATTCATTGATTAGGTAATGATGTGAGGTAACACGATAATGACTTGTTTAAAAGTTCTTACGACTCTATAATTGGAATACCCTGAATAACGTCATTTCATAGGTACAAAATTAGCACAAGGTTTACGTAATTTAGCTGGAATCCTAATAGTAACTATTTCATCTAGATTATTGGATATCTTCCTATAACTTACTATATCTCCTTTTTTGATCCGGATAAAATTGTCAACTTCGTTTAGTTTATGGGGAGAACCAGGAAAATCTTTAATGTCGTAGTTGTTGTAGTGCAGCAATCGTACCGTCACATGAAAGTGGAAGCATATAAGTATGTCACATTTCACACAACAAATGCCAAGATGTATTAACACACCAGGAACAGGAATCAGGTAGAACTACGATCCGGTCAAACCCGTCCGACGCGTGCTTCCAACATTTTTTATTTATTTGTCTGCATCGTCGGATACCGCTGGGCGTGACGTCAGACGACCTAAACTGGTTAGCGAGGGAGCAGGGATTTGCCTTGTATCCTTCCGGTTCTGCGAGTGGTTCAGACCTGTTCTACATCAGGTTGCGCCAGCAGGCGACCCGGCCGCGGCCGCGTGACGTATGAGTACTACGGCGAACTTGCATAAAATCACCCGAATTAGACAACGCCCCTGCGTGTGTCGAAGCCCGTTCCGATAACTAGTCATTTGACTCTCGCACCAGACACCAGCATCGCTGACTCATGCTCTGTGTGCGCAACAATTAGCAAACGTAGCGTCACATTATGCGATGACCGCGGTGGGTACCATCTAAGGTCAGTATCCGTACCAAAATGGTCACGCCTAATAACTGGTTCGTAAGTTGTAGTCGACTCATTCGTAAAACTACAGTGGTTTTGTATACCAGTATTTTACGCTATGTTTACTCGATTTACTCTAAACTACGGACTGAATGAAGGATTACGAATAGTGGAGCGATAAGTTTAGCGATGGATGTTCTGTTCAAGTTAATGAGTGTTTTTGTTGGGCATTTATATAAAGTATGTTGTATTGTTGCAGAAGACGTAAAGAGGTGATGGAGGTGAGCGGCGAGTCGTGGCGCGCCTACTACTCCAGCGCGGAGCACCCGCTGAGTTCGGCCACGTCTGTGCTGGGCGCCGTGGCGGACGACGGCCAGGGCCAACCCATCGAGTACTACAAGCTGCCGCCGCTCGGCCAGGATACGCACCTCAACCTGCACAAAGATGCCAAACTTGTCGATGTCTGGCCGTGAGTCCAACACACTATGCCTTCCTTATTGTGAATCTTGCATTGCACAACTCATTAGTCATCTTTTTACTAATTGGCTCTAGAGTGTTTACACATTATCATTTAACTAATTGTTACTTGGAAATATATTATGATCGCTGCAGCAGTTAGGCGTGTCCAATTATATCTGAAATATGATTTTACAAAACATTTAAATTAAGTATTCTTCTAAACACATACGCATCGAGCGTAATTAATTACTCATAAATACTAACATATATATCAAGAATACATAGAAAGATAATTGAATATGCAAATCCAATCCAAAATATCGATACCTAACGATCAAGTGGAATCAGAAAATGATCGCGGAAAATCAATCGTCGATTCTCACGGCCGTACATCAAATTGAACGTTCGTGTATCGGAGCAATTATCATTATAATCGCCGAATTTCGTGACGCGGTGAATACGGAATGAATTCGCGTAAAATTTATATGTAAACTATGATAATATGCAATCTTTGTGTAGTAGAGTTTTTGTGCACGTTGATAGGCAGGCGGGGCCGGGGGTTGTGTGTGTTGCCAAGTCTCACGGACGAGTACACTGAGACAAGACGCCGCGTGGCTTCCGGCCCCACCGAAAGGTGTAAGAATAACAAATAATAAAAATGTTAATGTTCCACTCAATAAATCATGAGCGCTCATTTGAATACCTATGGCGGGATTAACGAAATGGCAGTTCGCAACCCGCGTACCCCCTCCCCCCCAGCGCCCCTCGACCTGCCTCTGTATATCATTCCAAAATTAACATATTTTTGCTATTTGAAGCAAAAGAAACATGTGTTTTTTAAATAAATATTTTGGGATTAGCTGAAAAATTATGACTTGTGACATCGTTTTCTATTAATTAATTATTTATTAATAACTAAAAAATACTTTATAATAAATAAATCAAAGCCAATTTTTTTTTGTATTTTCATTGCAATTATGAAAAACTAAAATTAGATATTTTATAAATGGAACTGAATATTATACACATTATTTTTTTGATTTTGAAAATAATTATAAATACAGTCGGTGCATTCAAAGAATTCCCATAGAAACGCGACCCCGATCAAATTATACTCGCTCTTTGAAAGAGGTTGTTAACAGCATCCTTTGAATAGCAACGCAAAAATGAGCAAACGCCGTGTCACATTCTTAATACAAGGAGTGCATAATGTTAACTTGACCCTATACAGACCATTTAAACTTTTATAAATGTTTTATTATGTTCCATAAACACGAGTTATAAAGGAAACTAGTTTTGAATCCGTGGACATGTTAATACCTGAATTAAATTTTTGCTGTCAACGAAAACTACATTTGATATTGAATAATGTGAATAACTGGTATGTATGGAAGTTGTTCACATAAGAATAGAGAACTGTCGAAGTGGTAAAAGCCTCCCACGTGTCACCACACACGTCGGTGCCGCGCGCCTGCTGCCGGGGCCGCGGGCTGCGCTCCAGAATGTGACACTTGGCCGTCTCCATTCCGCCCGTCATGCTCGTCACTGTTTACGGGAGTGCATAAATACAAATAATGACAATAGACGGATGTGGCTGGAAGCGGCTCACATTGACAAGGACGCCCAGGACTTGTCGCGAGTCATTGTCGGCACGCGTCCCACGCGCTCGGTTCAACGCGCGCCGCTATTGCTCATTCATACATTCAAAATTATAACGAATGCTCTCAGTCGCCCGCACCCATACGCGCGTTCTATGTCTCCGAATGCGTTTGTATGCTAATAGTTCAGCGCCAGTGCATCGTCAGGTTTGAAGCACACTATTTGTTGTCTAAATCGCTCGTATTATTTGAATTGAATGCTCGATAGATGTAGAAATGAACTAGTTCCGTCTGTATATTCCTTCGAGATTCGTTGACGTAGGCGTGAAAGCGTTTCGTAAATGCATTGCGTAGTGCGCGGGCGCAGCTAACCGCACTCTAAGCACAGGACTACGCGGATGTTACGGGTATTAAATGGAAACGGCGGCTATAACCATTAATAGTTGTCGGAGGCTGTCGAATGCTAACGCTAAGATTAGCATAGAAACGCGCGGCGGGATGCCTCTGGGGAGGGCCTCGCCCTCTTGACCCTGTCACTGTTCGCACTTGCTGTACTAACGGGAAGTCGGTTTCTCCACACTAATGTACATAACTTATTTTACGAGCTAATGATAGAAATTATCTACGTATTTAATTACTATGTAGGTAAGTAAGCAGGTAATATTTAGTAAATACAATTTAAATACTCCTCGAATACTACTTAGGTATATCTAACGTCAATTTGTATCAGATACTGGTACCTAAGTGCAAAAATAATAAACCTATCTATATGCTAAAAGTAAGAAGTGAATAAATAGTGTTATTTAGCGAGCGGGCTGAGCGCATGTGTCGTCAATGTCGCGGTGGTTTAACAAAAACTCAGGGAGTTGGAACCGTGTGACCCATTTAGGACTAGAACCGGTTTCCTCTTGAAGATACGTCGTTATTGTTAAAGACACAGTAGTTAATACCATTGAATTCCCTTGGATATAACGGACCCTCTTATGAGGATAATGCATAAAAAGATGGTAACATCGTTATGTCCCTGTCTCCCTGACGGCCTCGGCCATCATACCGTAGGTAGCGAAAAATGGAAATGGGGATTGACCATTATTTCTTGACCATTCTTTATCATGCGAATATATTCACAACAGCTGCGCAAAGAAGTCGTTAAAGAATGTCAAAAGTGCCAGCGCTTGATTATTATTACAAACTTTGTCGTTATAGATACTTAGTTAATTACGATTAAGGGAATAACTTATCAGGAAAATAATGACCAGAGACATTTATGTGACGATGTGCGATTTAATGTCTTATACAAATGGCGAAATCGTTTTCAATTAAAGTTTTTGATAATGTATTAGTTCCGTGAGAAAAGTAGCAATAAACCTACATTGAGTCGAATGATATATTCAAATAGAATGAAATTACGTCGGTCGCATCCGCTGCAAGCGCCTCCTTCGTCTCGTTTATCGTTCGGTAGATTGTAATCTATTCGTCAAACGATGGATAAACTGTCGCCGCTTCAGATTTTGATATAGATAGTGCTCTGCGCATATGTTGGCTTATTAAGTTATTATCAAAGGTTCCGTGGAATTACATGAGACTTTTCAGCATTCATGTCTGAGATAACGACTGTACCATAATCGGAATAAGCTATGAAGCAAGAATATTGCAGAGCAGTAAATATGGACAGTATTTATTACATTGTAACAGCGAATCAATTTTCACGCCTCCCCCTTAAGACCTAGGCCAAGTATTGTTTGATATTCGGATAGCTCATGACCTAAAGAGGTGCCATAAAGAATACAAATGAAAAATATAGGAAGAAAAAAAACCGCCTTTCGGAGGTATTCTGGTTTTAAACATATAAATAATATTAAATAGGTACCTGTCTAACTTTAAGGTGTGAAAACTAAAAATTAAAACCACAGATAAGTTATGATTGAGATTCGATATGATGATATCTATACCATGATTTTAAAAAAAGCATACAGATCAAAAATAAAAAAGTATTATGAATGGTATCCTTTGTATACCGTAAGAGGTATTTCGATAAACGCATTGAACGCATGTATGAACGGCGCGACCCCTGCACCCTCAGCATTGTATTGTCGAGATCTCATCATGTGTGAAAGGGTGTTAAGTAAACATTGCAAATAATTATAATGGCAATTGCATCCGAGCGACGAACCGATCCCGCTTTGATAAGAAAATTTATATTTGCATGTAAAATGTAGCACACAGCTAGAGATGGTGATCATTCTTACCTTTTATTACAGTTACTGTTATGTTAATCGCAAGCAACATGACACTGATATCAGATTAACAGTTTGGGAAATCTATTCCGCTACCTGATCGACTTTGAGAAATACTTACACACCGGCAACGTTAGGGGAACTTGTGAACATGTATGTATCTCTCTAACGTTCATTTTTATAAAATCAATCTTTTAAAAACTGTCTTCGGTTTGTAAAATAAGTGAAATATCTCATGAAAATAGGAAAAAAATGGTAACGTAAAAAAGAAACACATAGCAACAATAATTTGCATAGACAATGCATCGTATCATTGCACTTTTTTCGATTAGCCAGAAATTCCAGAGAAAAGTTTGGTATTTATTTTAAATGCTAACAAGTAGGTATGTTTATGATGCTGTTGGAACAAATCACTCGATAGGAAGTCGGTGGATGTCCTTGTCAACATTACTTTTTGGAATTAGTAATTTAATCATGCTATAACAGAGAGAGAACTCTCTCTGTATTAACATGATTAAATTATTAAAAATAAATATTAGGTAATAGTAGAGAGGTTTTATATATTTTCAGGAAAATATAGTTTCTCTTGCGATTGTAAAGGTCTTTGATATCAATGAGTACTACCTACTCCGTAATAATTTAAAACAATAAAAACAATTAATATAAAAAATACCGTCTCGGTGAGTTATCTAATTAGCTTCAAGGTGTTATGTTTTGCTATAAGATCAATTTTGAATGTAAATGATAAGACTTTCGTAAGCAGCTCGGTACCTACTCGATAGTGGCAGCAGCCATAGGGCTCGAAGCGTCAGCTGTCAACAAGGCGCGCTTTGTCCCGTTTGTACAAGCGTCAACAATGAGCGACAAGCAAACACCGTATTGTGCTCCACGCATATGAATAACGATATCTACGCGACGCCGCCGCCGGCATACCGACCTCGGATTAATACCAATAATTCAATTTGCATGCGTTGCAAAAAGTTGGCGGGATAAAACTTCACAACATTAAAATATCACACAGCTACAACTCAGTTTGTTTCTCGTGAAATTACAAATTCGTTTCACTTTTCGCATGTCGCGTTGTTAGTTACTCGCACTGCGGAAATTTGGCGATATATACATACAGAAATATTTTATACGGCTGAGCTTTATCTTATCGAATGAGCGATTTCACACTCGTCGCGTTTCTCTTACAAATAGCGTGCATAAATCGTTAAGAATGAGCAAAGCGAGAATTGCAATCGGACACGGGCGAGGAGCGTCCGCGGCTCGGCTCGCGGGAGGTCGCGCGTCCCGACCAATTCGGACGCATGAAATAGTGCCGCGAGAGTCTCTTATCTAAAATAAACATCTGAGCGCCGGTGAAACATGTCTTCAATTATCATAAATCGGCGCGCACTGACAACGGCCGACGAAAGCCGCGCCCCGCACCGCCGCGCCGCTCGCGAGGTGCGCGCTTACAAGCAAACAAATCAAAACGCTCCCATGTAAATGAACTTGCAAACCCTGTTACACGTGAACCGTCCTACTTGTGACGTTCATGGTAAATATTGCAATTGCTTTAATTTATGTTAACTTCGTTAGTTCCGTAGTACGCGTCACAAATAGAAACTATCCGTTTCCAGCAAATCGCTTATTTTGATAGAATCACGATGATCATACTGTAAGACTGTAGTTTATTTCATTTATCCATTGCAATAACAACACATTTCGTATGTAACTTGCTCTCTAAAATATTTGATTTAAAACGTTTACTAAACGTTACCTACTTTCTTTATTTGTGCTTAATTTAGTGGAACTTAAGATGGCTCCACTAAAAACTGAAATGACATTCCACCTTGTTTTTTTATTACAAATAATAGTGTAAAAATACTATAAAATACTATTCTGGCAATCAAGATTGTCTACCTTAAAAACAAAAAAGAATATACTGACCCATACATTATGCTTTAAGATAAAACCACGACCATGCCCCAACAAAGATGCTATGTTGTAGCTATCGAATTTCACAGAAATCTTCAGTAATTATAGTCTACGAACTGCTACGAATTTCGTAGAACTTCGTAGCAGTTCGTAGAACGTAATAAGGGCACTTTAATTAAACGTTTTTACGTTACCAATTTATCAATTAGCGCCTAATTTAAAGAACAAATTGTAATTGTAAGGCATATGTGTGCCTGTACCAGTCACTGGCGACATAACTTAGGACTTAAGATGGCTAGGCGTAGCACTCAGTCCATCTGCAATTGCTGCTGAATTTTGGCTGCGTAGCGCGCTTTCTATTGATTTCCAACTATAACACCATAAAAAAAATGATGAAATGTGTGTGTGTGTGTGTGCTGAAAGAGGCAATTTTGATCATATATTGGAATTTTTAATAGACGGCAAAAAAGCATGGAATAAAAATAAAAAAAACTTTTTTATTCAAACTATAATGCTCAGTTGTTTATTCTGACTGTTCAAACTATATAATGTGACTGAAACATGGACCTAGTACAAGCAGTGATTTTTTTTCCTATTGTGGCAACAATTCGCGTTCGTTGTTATGAACAAGTTCCCAACATTACTCATAGATGGCAGCACAGTGATGACTTCAGGTTAAGAACAGTGATAGATAAGATACGGTGAAAATACTAGAAGCGAATACGAAATCACTTTTCACTTGTTGTCGAATCTTAAAAAGTATGTTATAGTGAAATACTTTGAAAAAATGGAATTTTTAATTTTTTATGACAAATTCTGAAATGTGAGACAAAATGAGTTACATATAACGTGCACCAAAAATATTATCGACTCTATTTGAATTGCTACATTACAAAAATGAACAAAAAATAAGGTCTCAAAATTACTTACTTAAATTGTTTGTTAAAATAAACTGTGAAATTTTAATGACTATAAAATAAGCATAAATAGTTGTAGTAAAGTGTCAAGAAATGTTAACAATTTCAAATTATACAGTTTGAAAGTACGTTTCTATCTTAAAATACCTTTTTAGGACATAGTAGAGCGTGCAGGCCAGATATCTGTAAAATAACTTTATCTAGGATTAGATATTTACTAAGAAATATAAAGTAAACCTTGCAATCATGTAAATAATATTGCAAACTGCAGCAAGTATGATAATTTTATTTGTATTTTGATTACTGGGAAAATACCATGTGACAATTTGACAGTGTGTAACACCTAGAGCGAGAATGATAGTATGACGAGTTAGCGCGCGCATTGCGAGGTCGGGCGGACTCGTAGCGGCGCGCGCGCACGTCGCCAATCACGCCTGTCTCCCCTCCGCAGGGCCGGCGCAGCGCTGAAGGCGGCCAATGGCGCGCATGGGGCGGAGCTGGCGGAGCTGTCGGGGCTGCTGCACGCGGGGCTCGTGAAGCGCGAGCCCGAGGACCTCAGCCGCAAGGTGGTCGACGAGCCCGAGCACGCGCTCAAGCCGCCGCGACACAAGGTGCGTCACACGTCCGCACGCCGCCGCCGCGCGCGCACGCACTCACACACTTACTGTACCGGTCACTCATGTATTATTTATCGCGCTTGTCGTACGATGCGCCGAGCACCGCGCTCGCGACGCACTAGCCGCGCCCGCCCGCGCCCAGTCCGGCCGGCAGTGCTGCCCGCCCAGTGCATCGCCAACCTCGGCGACTACCAAGGACCCTTACACTTTTTCGGGATTACATACATTGATAATCGTGAACGTGATACGATCGATCAACATTAGTGTACGTGAAGCTGTGAACTGTGCTTTGACGCGGCATGTACGCGTCGACGTTGCGGAGCGGACAATTGTCGTGGGAGAGCGCGTGTAACCGACGCGTGTGTCCGCAGGTGGCGGTGGGCGAGCCCGGTGAAGCGGCCTCGCCGTCGCCGGCGCCATCACGCGCCTCCTCGGCCGGCTCGCTGCTGCCGGACGCTGCCATGTACGCAGCCCAGATGTTCGCGCCACCAGGCACCCCCAGCCCTACCCCCTACGGCGACCAGTACTCGCGCCAGCCGGCCACCTTCGCCGGCGAGCCCTACTACAGAGAGTACTTCGTCGGCGAGGGTTACCAACAAAGGGCTGCACCTCCTTATGCTGATGCGGAATCTGCATCCGCTTCCGCCTTCAGCGATCGATACGCGACCCCTCGATATCACAGCAAGAGTGTAATCGCGGCCGCTGGGCTCACAGTGGACCTGCCGTCACCTGATAGCGGCATTGGAGCCGACGCAGTGACTCCCCGAGACCACGCATCCGCCGTTCAGCAGGTCGGTGCACGTCACGGGCGCGGGCGGGCGGGCTTCACACACACACACACGATAATAACACTGCACACTAATGTATCGATGTATTTACAGATCGCTGCGATACTATCGTAGGACTCATTCATGCATTCAGTCACATCTTTAAGATACATGCTGTGAGGAATCACATCATGTTTCTTTCTGGCTTCACATAGAACATTAATTTAATACCATAAGGGAGACTTCATCTCTATTTTTTCACTTTGAAAATATGTCTAGGTACATTTATACATTTGCATGTAAATATCGAGACTGACCCATGTAACGTGAAAGTTGCAAACTGGCCCATTTCTTTGAGTGGTAGATTGCACAATCGCCAAAGCCCACCCGCGCTCTATACTATTGTCATTTTGTATGTAGTACTAATTTATATTAAGTAAAATAGCTTTTTTTCATGACTAAACAATCTGTTTTAGTACTAAGACTCAAATGCATAAGAGTAGTGAGGACAGAAAGCTGTGCCGACTTGTATACGTGAAACTGCATTGTTATAAGATAATTTTCCCGACAATAATGAGCTATTCACATCTTTTTAATGGTGATTAGGTACTTGTAAAATGTACCGCAAGTTTTCAGCGGATAAACAAACTTACAGTATAGAATGTAATCGCTACAGCAAAAAACTTCTTAAGAACCATCTTCCTGCGATCTTCTGAAAATTGTGTAAGTAAGTAGTTTGATATTCTGGGAAAGTTCATAAGTTCTGAAAGATTTGATTGCTAGAATAAATTGATTTACGTATAAAATTATAAATCATAGGTGTTTTCTTAAGTTTATAGGGAGTTAAAGTTTAAAGAAAAATGTAAACATACCATTCTAACTAGACTCCTTAACCAATATTAGTATAATGAACAAGCCTTATTAGAATACCAGCAGTGAGTAATTGGCTAATAGATAACATAGGTATAATAGCTAAGTCCACTAATTGCTGTGCGTCGATGTACAGACAATAGAGTTGAGACCTTCAACCAACACAATTGCGAACACCTCGCATTTGACTTGAAATTTATGAGTTTACATATTAAAGTAACAAATTGACATGACCAGCAATCTGGTTGAACTAAGTGGTTTTAAAGGACTTAACAGTTCCTAGGGCGTGGCGATCACGAGCATTGGAAACTACTTACTTACCACCCGACTGATCTAGATTACACATTTATTATTTTGCCTTTTGTTAACTCGACGCAAAAGAACAACTTGACTGTCAATAAATAAATTAAACTTGACACCTAGCTACTGAACATTGTTCCGAACCTGTTCATCGACTTCAAACATGAATGTAACATTCCTGCAGAGCTGAATACATTATCTTGGTCAAATACTTAATTCCTTATTTGTTATCAGTATCCCGAGCCCAACATTTTCACGACATAACTGTAATTAGTTTCAATGTTGTGAGCACAGGTAGTGACGATGACGTAATTACAATGATATTTTAATGTGTAACCATTATCATAAATTAGTTGCCAATTAGATTTAATTTATGGGAGATTGCGACATTAAATATCTCTTTACAAGTTTTGTTTTTACTAAAATTCAGAGATCGGACCTACCTATCGAAATTTAAAAAACAAATGACATACAGGTAGAATTAACAATGTTAAACATTATTGAATTCGTTCAAAAATAAAATGAAATATAATAATAAGCAAATTTTTCATAAAATTTAGTATCACAGTGTCAATCTAATAAGATATGCAAATAAGAATGTGTTAAATGTCATAAAAGATGTTGGGTTTCATGTAAAGTTGGAAATATTTTTCTAAGCAAAAATTCGCTAGAGCTGGGACCTAACTACCTATATTGGATGTTTTTGTTAGCGCCGTTGATTACAATGTTTGTTATTGTCCGCGCAGTCGTTCGACTACACGGTGATATGCCAGCAGCCGGGTGTCGGCGAGGATGGACGAGGGACGCCGTCGGCGCACCACTCACCTGCGCAGGCGCCGCGCACCAGGCCCTGGCACGATTTCGGCAGACAAAACGATGCCGACAAGATACAAATCGCCAAACTGTAAGTACTAACTTAATCCTCCGCGTTTGGCACTCTGTATCCTGCAGTAGCATCGATGGTGTTGATCTCAGAATGTGCTAATGCGACCGAAAGGCACAGGAATGTAAGACCAATTCACATATAAAGTAATACAGCGTTCATTCATACCTAAGCGCAGCAATGTCATTTTTTATGCACAGTATCGAAAACAGGCTGCCATTTGATACGAGTTCGACGAATTAGCATTTTATTATTTTTACCTAAAACGTCTCATAGATTCTGGGTAAATTACTTATTATGTTAAATCATTCAAAATTAAATATTTATGAGATACTCGTATCTAATTTAGACTGTTACTTTAGTAAGTCCATAGTAACATTGACAAACATGAAACAATTTATTCATGAAAATTCTCACAGTTAATTAGGTACATCGCATTCTTAATAAAGGGATAAAAAAAGTTTATACATAATGTAAATTACATAAATGGAGGTCATTAGAAAATAAAAAAACCAAGTTAACTACAATTTTATCTCAATTGCGAAATATCTATTCATGTTTTCAAAGACGCAATGTTAATTCGGTATACTTTCGGTGTATATTTTCTTCCGTGATTGGTTATATACAAATTGCCCCCATATAGTTTCGGACAAAAAACCAATCAACACGCGGCCGGTATAAACATGTAACGTAAACAGTCAATTCGTTTTGATCAAACCTTTTTTGTAATATTTAGGTAATTTGCTGGTGTGAGTGGTCCGAACGACAATATTTACCGAGCACTTTGCACCTCCCCGCATGACGGTTATAATGTGGCCCTTTCTAGGAAACGTATGCATTTTGTGGTCACTGCGGACACACACATTGAGCGAGACAATGTAACTGCTTCTAAAACTATACAAACAGTTTAATATGTTCAACTCCTACATTGTTCACATTTATCACCGTTTCAACTGAAATTGATATTACCTTAGCAAATACTGGTGACGGATTGTGACAAAATTGAACTCATAGCACATATTTCATTTAAAATATACCAAAATGCTTGAAAATTACAATACTAAACAAATTTTTTAAAACAAAACTAAACGCTTTTCACTATTTAAAAACGATAGCCATCGATATGAAAAATTATGCTGAATCCATTCGAACAAAAGACATCAACGACATATTAATTTATGATTATTTTTGATCATTCAATTTGTCATTTATTTTCCCGCAACAAATTGACTAAATTGTTAAATAAAGTTCTAGATCAACAAGAACTATCCCTTCTTAATACCTACTACAACTATGTAGTTATTTTTTATAGTATGTACTTACTAGGAAGCAAAATACTATAGCACAAACAACGACTGGAATTATTTTCATTTTTTCTTTATAATATACCTACCTAAATTCAGTAACAACAACCACACCAGTGCATTGTCTTTTTCCTTTTTATGAGTATTTTCTTTCACATACACTGTATTTCTTGTCTACCTTAATAAAATGAAACACTTGCGGTTTGCGGTTCTCAGGCCACCGACACATATCTGTCTAGATTTTAATAATTAGTGTTGAACATTACTAAACAAAATGTGATTTAATTTAGTAACAAAAAAGTGTGCGCTCTACTTGCGTTAGAGCTTTAAAATTCAGTGACACGTATTGATTTGCACATTGTAAAATTGCATTATTTTATTCAAAACATTTAATTAATATAAAAATAGAACCTAACCAGTATTGATATAATAAGCTGTTTGATTTCTATCTAAAAGTGCGCAGACCGCACGCCGTGCGACACAGCTAAGGGGCAAACATGTGTGTTACTGTGGGAACCTATTATGTGTCTATTACATTCATGCTATGCCCTAGTTATTTTTAAGGATTTCACTCATGTAACGATTCTATACTAACGCTAAATCAAACTAAATTTAGCTACGAACTTTCATGTTAAAACTTTATGATTTCAAAAGATAATCGCTTTTAGCGAGAAGGCTGCCCATTGTGTTAACCTATGTAAAATTTCTACAGTTATATCCCACATACATTCGTAATTCTATTCGTAATGTGTATGGTGTATATAATAAAGAGTAGGTATTCTATGATTCAGCCGAACAATCTTTACAAGCGATTCTGCTATGTTTTGTTGGAAAAGTGGCACTGAAACATGAAGTACTCAGACATATTGAATCACGTGTACAATGAGCGTCGGCATCGACTGTTTTCTTCCGTTCCGTTGTTAAGTTGTTACCGAGATAGTTCTTTAAGAGGTGCTAACTCACATTTCGTGATCTCTGAACCAACCACAACCAGTAAAAGCAGGTGTGAATTAGTAATTTCCTAACTGACAAGTTAATTTACTCGAAGGTTTCGTCTTAATTATTTTTCTCGAAAACGTACCGTGCGTCCGTGCCTGCCTAAGTAAGGACGTGATTTGTTTGAGGGTTTGTTATGTTACTGGTTCATTGAACTTAATGTAAACAATGTTTTTATATATTGTTTTTTTTTGTCTCCCAGTGTAGTTACAGGTATGCATAAAAGTTTTATTCAAATGCATTTAAATACACACAAATGTAAACTCTATGTCGATTTGTTAACAAAGCTCGCTTTTCCAGGACAACCCAATCCTTACATAATACATATAATATGTACGGTTTAAAGGGTTTCAAATTCTTTCTTGGCAAATGAAAATAGGTGTTTTTGTACATTTTAAATTAGTTAGGATGTGCTACAAAGTTATCAAAGGAAGTACCTATCAGTAAGTGTTATTCGCACAAGTACGTACTCGTATAAAATTATCATTTATACAATGACTGAATGAGTAAAAGCCGATACATTTAATTAAGATTATTTCATTTTACGTTTAAAATTAAATTACCTCGAGCATACTCAAAAATACCTAAGCATCAACTTATTATAATAATTATTCTTAATTCCAAAAACAGGTTGTGATATCCAAAGTAAACATCAACATAATTTAAATTAGACAAACAATAATATGAAAAAGTTATTTACATAAAATTACGTTAAATAATTAA
The DNA here is from genome assembly GCA_914767815.1 of Eupsilia transversa. Taxonomy (NCBI): domain Eukaryota; kingdom Metazoa; phylum Arthropoda; class Insecta; order Lepidoptera; family Noctuidae; genus Eupsilia; species Eupsilia transversa. The sequence continues at coordinate 9,330,278 of OU611874.1, forward strand.
TTAAAACTGTAATATTATTACCATACTCCATTTTATGTGGTAGGGAAAATCGAAAGAGCAGCTATTTCTAAATTATTTCAGTAATCGCGCCATGATCGACACTGTGCATGAATTATGTCCAGCACCTTATTTACGAGTACTGAAAGCTGTATTTTACTGTAATATTTTGGCGTAACATTTCGCAACAGTGCACTGGACACTGGTAGTGAGCTCCTCGCCTACGAGCCAGCAACTTGTTTCCCCAGTTGGTACAATTTGCGCGGGATGATAAACTGCTGATACTGAATGGTTTTCTTCCATTTCTAGATCAAGATGTGTTCCCAGATCAAACAATTATCGTAGGAGTCAGCGGTTTTTACCCAACTCCCAGGTGTCGATTAGTTATTAGTAGTACTCGTACCTAGTAGTTATTTTTATTTTCTTTGTCAACTGGTCTTGTTTTAGTGTCGGTAAGTCACAATATGCATTTTCTACTTGAGTACTTATTAATTCTTCTACAGAATACTAAAATTACTTTATTTACACGCTTTACCTAATTGGATGGAAGAAAAGGAACGGATGTAAGTAAACTCAGCAATCATAAGTAGTATGTTTATGTACCTTTTGTATCTAGTAACTATATCAACAAGCGACCATTGTTTTATGTTCATTACAATTAAGAAAATGAGTCGTTGACTCAAGATATAACGTATAGCGTAGCGTTAACAAACCTCTTTAGCGAACTAGGATCCAAGTCAGCTCCTAAATTATTTGTAACATCTTTTCTAAAGTCACTACATAAGCTTTCTAAACTTTAATTACTATAGATTTGTAAATAGATTGTACGATTTAACTTAAAAGAAAAACATCAAAATACCCTTTAAATGAAATCGTTGGAAAAAAACATCGCGTCGCCGCGGCGGAAGCACTCGTCGACATGATAAGTGCATTAGCATTATTATCTCGATAATTACTTGCTTGCATTTGGCCCAAATAGCGCGGTCGCTTCTACGGTCTTAAATTACCTTCGTCGTCGATACGAGCTCGCTCGCCGCTCGCCGCTCGCCGCGCGCCGCGCTCCGTCCGTTTACCAGCCTTAGCCAGCACCAGTAATTCTAACGCCCTCACAAATGTTTGGTCTATTACTTAACAGTCAGTTAAGTACACCAATATCTTTCGATGTATCAAACAGACACTTTATTTACCTCTCGAATTTTCAACACAGGAACGAGCTTTTAAAGGCTCTTTTAAAGGAGCTTTTATAGTAACTTAATCAAGTAATGTGAGTGTATTTGATTATCACTTCAAAAGGCACCAGTACAAATACATAACTGTATCAGAGAAATAATTAATAAACTGATAAATAATAACATAACGACTTTTTGTCTTTAATTTATTTCTATAAATATGTATTTCCATTTGACATTTGATAATGTTAATGCGCATAATGTTGTAAATTTAATATTTAATTAAAAACGCTGTTATTTTTAATGTTTCTTAATATTACAAGTTCATTACCGGAGCTTATAAATGTAGGGAGCAATATCGCAGCAATGCTTCAGGATTGCGGTATACACGCGATCCTAACATCTGTCCGCTTTAAGCCAAATGAATGTATACTTTAAACGGCATTCCTCTGCTTCTGTTAAGTATTGAAACGACGTTTTCATTCCGTTTGCTCGATCACTTGGAGAGTTGCAATCTACTTATCTGTTTTATTGTCTCATGAACAGTACTTTACAGGCAAATCTTATTTGCCTTCATTATAATTCTCATAGTGAGTAGCGATTAAAACGTTTGGTGTTGGGACAGTTGCAAGCGCGTGTTTGTTGCAATTCTTGCAAACGTGGTTAGTTGGTAGGAAGGTTCCATGAATCGTTTGCGGGAATAGTAGCAGCAAATAATAATAGTTTGGCTATGATGATAGGGTTGAGTCGCTGCGTGTGTCGGTCGTCAGCCGCACCCGGCAATCAGCGCGGCGCCATTACGCTGGCTAAGCGTTCTCATTTAGCAGCCGCGTGCATGGTGCACCAGCTCCGTGCCACCGCTCCGCGTAGCGTGTAACGTGCTATCTCCTGTACACCGCACACCGCCCCTAGTATTAAAAGATAATATCTTTTAATTTCAATGATGTTTCGAACAAACCTTCATCATCCTCCTTTACAAATAGGCCTGCTAGTTTATAGCTTGAAGATTGCTGTCGATTTTATCAAAACCAGCTGAAATATTTTTAAAGTTTGCGGGAGTTACAATTCTTCTGAAAAATATTCGCAAGTACCTTTGCAGCGAGAATTTTTGCCGGTTTGCAAACTTTTACAGCTTTGTGTCCCTCACAGTAGTGTATACTTCTCAGCACACAATGGTGTTCAATTTCCATCAAAGAATGATACTGAGCGATGCGGCGCGCCTTTGCCTCGTATATACTTGTGGATGAACTACATTTACATTCTATAATTTGCTCAAGACCTTGTAATGTGACGTTTCAGATTTAAACACAGTTTTTATCATGATATGGGAAACAAAACCAGTAGTCTGTCGACAATAATTAAGAAATATATAAGTAGATACATATACTTGCATATTTTTCATCCCTGGGTATGATGAAAGGGAAAAAGAGTAAAAATGTTAATGGCCGCTAACGAGTCATTTTTACGGGTTTTTAATACCAACAGCAGTGTCGCCCTGCTGCCATCGCTTGACGTACGTAGTCTGGAATTTCACAGTTGATTCCAAAAGAGAGCTTTTGCAGTAAGTCTGATAACTAGACTTGTTTTTCTGCACATACATTGTTGTTTTACTTCTACGAGTCGTCCTACCCGGTCCTTTAGATTATGTTATTTCTGAGATCTTGGTTTTCCTTTGAAATTGCTTGTCAACCTGATAGAGATATGATATATCATAAGTGTTGTTGTGCTTTACCTAGACTGATGTTGAAAAACTGCAAAAAATATGTGTACTGTCCAATAAGTGTTGTTTTTGCCGCAAGTGTATATGGTTATAGAGGGTTCGTATTTATGCGCATCTAATTTGGGCCGCAGTGCTCGGAGGCTCTGCGGGACGCGAGTCTCTTCGTCTCTTATCGCGGCATGCGTTTTTATTGCGAGCACTTTGTTGTCGCTACGTTCCAAGACTTTTTGCGCACTCATCAATTTCCGCGCCTCGCCGATTGATTTATTCATGAAAGGCAAGGCTCTTGTCTCCACTCAGGAAGTGTCTTTTTTTGGCTGCTTCGCCACTGAAATTTATAATGAAGCTCATTCGAAAACAACGTGTTATTTATTACTGAATACAAAGAATTCATGATTGCACACGGCCTGCACGTTAAACTTACATAAATATCTATCGTTCTCTTTGTCTTTTTACCCATTGCTTTTGTATTTATTGATCGGGAAGTATTGCAAAATTATAATCTTGCTAGTAGTACGAACAGTCCATCAAGTGTAAGTAAACAAAGGATAAGGGTAGTTGAAATGACAATACAAAGCAACATTGCAAATGTAAATTGTGTTCGGAATCACTTAGAGAGCATCAGATAGGCGAGCGCCCGCGCCGCCGCGACCGATCCGTCACTGTCGGCCTGCGTTTGCATTACACGGCTTTTATCTTCACAAGCTCGGTTCAAATCGCAAACATCAGCGGGGCTGTTTACCAAATTGTTTTCAATAAGCTTAAGTAATGGTGTAACCGTAGAACTAAATCGACGCAAACTGCTTTATCCGCATTCCTCGGACAGATTTAAAGGATTAAACGTTCCGTAACGATTTATTACTTTTTATCATGTTACATAAGTTAAGTCTGTGCCACAATAGGCTGCTCCGATAATGACTAGTTAGTTTGGTGGTGCAGTTTGTAAGCGTGAGAGTGGCGCGCGTGGGCGTCGAGATCAACGCAGTGACAAGCAGCGCGGGGCGCAGACGCGGGGTGCGCGGGCGTCGTGCGCGTCGCGCGGTGTCGCTAACGAGCCGCGGCACGCGATCACCGCAAAATTAGCGGGGTTTTCCTTCCGTCGGTCCAGCACTCAGGAAATCGCGAGAAAACACAGTTTTTCATTGCGCACTACGAACTGGATCTCCAAGCCTTTATGTAACGACGCCGCTGACAAGCTGTACCGCCGGTGCAATTAAGATTTCCACTTTTTGCACACTTTTATTGCTTTACTTCATGGAAACTTTATTGTCGAGAACGTGTATCCGTAGATAAGTATCTCAAAGAAGAAATCGCACTTTTTCTAAATGTTACAGAAACCAGCTCTTATTGTGCATTTTATGTTCTTACAAACATTAACGACAAGTCGCCTACTGCGCTACTCCGTAATACGCAAGTTTTTGTGTGTTTATCTTAAATCTTGAAGTCGCAGGTGTCGTACATGTCATAGCGACTCGTCGTTTCTCGGTGGCGATATAAACACTTATTCTTGTCTGTGGCAGGTTTTCCCCGTACGGCTTCAAGTACCATCTGGAGACCGCGAGCAGCAGTTCGCAGAGGCGCGAGGATGACCGGATCACATACATCAACAAAGGCCAGTTCTACGGCATCACGCTCGAATACATTCACGATCCTGATAAACCACTCAAGAACCAAACAGTCAAGGTGAGTCTTTTAATAGAATTGAACGAATGCTAGACATTCTTAGTTTAAAAAGTCAATGAAATTATCGACGTTAACGGTTAAGTGGCCGGATGTTTACTTGTAGTGGACCTTAGAAAGCTGCGGCAGTGGTCACTAAGCGAACTCACATAGGGAATCGTAAAACAAGCCGCGCCTCGGCGTCGCACCGCGCGCCGCGCGCCCGCGCCGCTTCGCGAACATCTCAATTTATAGCCCCACTGCGCTACTGCTGAAATAAAATGAACAAAATTATTGCTACCGTACGTAAACGTAATCAATGTACTATGTACAATATTTACGAGCAGAATGCAGGTAACATATAGGTATACTTCATTTTGTTAGATATATCCTCGTCACACAGAAATGATTGCTAATATAATATTCAACCTACCATAGTTTGTAACGTCAGGTATCAGGTACAAAGGCGATGTTTCTACTGAAAACTGATATTGATTTCATAATCCTGACCCGATTCCTCAGACTATTTCAAACAGCCAGAAACAAAATATATACTTTATCAATTTACGATGTGCCTTGTGTTCTTAATATTCCATTCCTTACGATAACATTAAAATTAAACTTTTTTTTTTATGTAACTTAATTAACAAGTAAGTAGATGTATGTAATAGTCGGTAATATGTTGCGAGATAATTGTAACAAGGGCTACTGTAAGTAGTGTGTAAGTAAGTGGTGGTAAGTAGATAAGTGGGAGCGGTTCGACCGGGAGACCGCAGGCGACCGGCTCAGGTTAACCCTGCTCCCTAGCACCCAGTTCACCTTCAAGTATTCACTTTCATTATATTTCTTTCTCCAGCTACTGGAATTACCAAACATGCAAAAAGATCTCGTATTTATTTATATTGAGTACTTGCGGTGAATAACAATCGTTCCGGTGCTTCACATTATTCTTAGAACATGTTTTCACATTTACTCACTGAAAAACCCGTGTTTAACTCTGATGTGATTTCCATATTCAAAATCTGTTTTTTTTCTCTAACCAATTTTCAAAAGGGATACAAGTTCCGACTTAAAATTGAATGTCAAAAACTTTACTGTTTATATAGTTATATACACATCGCTTTCCTCCCTTTCGGCAGTACTTAAAGATATCATTTGCGGTCACCTTGATAAGCCTGAGTAACATATAATTGCTGTAGCATAAATACTAACAATTCAATATGTAATGATACAATGACGTGACTAAGTTAACCATTTAATTCGTGAGAAACTTTGTTGAGACAAAAGATTAACCGCAACGATTATACCCACGTGGTATCGTGATGGCGCGTCGTGGAAATCGGAAATCCCATCATTATTGTTTCCTGACACTTGCCTGAAAAACATGATGATGAATAGTACTTACCGAGAGAAGGTTGACACAATAAAATTGCACCATAATACACATTAACTATGTAATCTTGATAAACCAGAAATTCCACATTTGGTAATCTGGTTAATCTGGTTTAGATAATTGAAGTAGGTTTTTTGTATTGTTTTGATTTTAATGTTATTGTTTGTACTGGTTATAAAACGGAACGTTACTCATACTACAGTAAGAGGTGTCATAGACGTAGGTATACTTATCAATTTCGTTTTTATTCAATGTTGAATTTTCCGTTTTTTGACAGCGCCTAACATATTCAAACACGTTTTATCTCTATTCAATGGACTTAGATCGGAATAATCAGAGATACAATGCGACATACGTTTGAAGTTATTATTAAGGCAGTAAGTGGGCCGCGAGTCCGGCCGGCGTATCGCATTCAATACGGACTCAGATAGGTGTACCGAGCTTATCTCGCCGCAATCGAGTCCGCATTGTATAGCCGCGCCCGATAATTAAGACGACGCTTTTGACATTCGCCATATAGGAATACAATGACCGCCCCGGGAGTCCGTGCCTCCGCTCGGATAATATCGCTCCCTTTAAACAATAACCATACTGCATTATGATAAAACAATTTCAATGCGGCAAACATCGTGTTTTCTTAACGAGAATTCTTTCATGTTTCCAAAAAGAAAATGATGGTTGAAGAATCTCACGTTGTATGCCTGCCTACCGGTGAAAATATGGCATGTGCAGAGTGCAGATGAATTAGCTTAACAATTTGGAGAGAAACCCGTGTAAAATCTTCCTTTAACCTACAGTATTTTTCTATTATTTTGGGTTTCATGGCGTATTTTATACAAATAAAGAATTGTTAATGGCTACATTTAAATCCAAACGAACACAAATTGATAACCATGCCTACACTATATCTACGAAACAATTTTATCGCGTTATCAACCGTAACTAAAAGAGTTTAATCCACACGCGATGCGAATTGAATACGTTTTGCGTGCCAAAAAGCGGTTAAGAGATTGTAAGAAATTTTTGTAAACAGAGAGATTTGGCCTGCGAGTGGCCGGTGTGCGTGGCGGGATTGTAATTACGGCCGGCACGCCCCTGTTTCGGCAGAGCTTTGCCTTCGTCTGCGATACCATCGCCCCGTAGCTTTCCACCGACGAACACACGACACAACACGAATTCCAGATTCTGAACCTAATTAAACACCGTACAAAATACACGATTGACTTAATCTCCTCTTAATATTGGAAGCGTTCACACGCCACGGCCGTAACATTTACATAAATATTTAATGACAAATAACATTTTAAAATGTTATCTTAAGACGTTAGCGAAGTTGAATAGATTGAAATGTCGTTCCGCAAAAATAGTTTATGTACAAAAAACATTATGAAAAGAGCTCAATCAATCACAGCGCATAGTGGCAATTAATCATCCCGCTAGTAACGGAGACGTTGTTTGTTATTCTGCATCATTGCAAGGGTTGCGTCGCCCGGTCGCCCTACATCCTCGGAGCAAATTTTATGTTAAGGTGTATTTTAATGATATCCGTCGTCATTAATGACACCTCATACTAGAGTAGAAATAATACAGATGACTCGAAGTTCAACCGTCTCATGGTAATATGATAAATGTAATTAAAAATTTACCTCGTGTGATAATTTTTGTTATTTTTATGAAGACGAATGAGTCTAGATTATAATTCTTATAGTCATGTAGGTATGTGGAATAGATAGGTGTGTTAAAACAACACTATCATTAAAGTTCAATAAATGTGTAATTTACATGCTGACATTATGCACGTTAATCGCTACTAATAAAGTTCCGTTCGATCTGTGTATTGTGAACTACGATGAAGCCATGTGTTGCGTGTCCAAAGCGCTTCTACTCATTCAGAGCATTTTTTACTCGGCTTTTTATCGGCGCACTGACATCATTGTGTTCACTTTCGTAGCAACGGAAACTCGCGTAACGAGACACGTCGTTGTTTATTTTCTTTTTATAATATTTTGCGACTTTAATGATTGCTCCCGTTTGCCTTTTTAAGGCAATCGTTAATGATGCCTTTTACACTGAACATATTACGCTTGATGAGGGATTATAACGGTTCACATACTGAGCGCGCGGTTCCTACCGCCGCGCACCTTTCGGCCGACTACATCGATACAGACGAGTGAAGGGCTGTCATATGAGACCGACTGAATGTTCTCACAGGAGGCACTCGGCTGTAATGAAATTTTTCGTACTCGAATTCGCGAGAAAGGTTTCACAATGTTGCACCTACAAAAAATATATGCAAAAATTTGCATGCGCTCCTTTGAGAGTTGCAAGTTGCCAATCACGGCGGCAATCAATCACGTGTTGAGATGTCTCAATTTAGCTTGCACCCTCGTCTCAAGTTCGGCGCGGCGAGCGCACCCCGCGCCCGCTCTCAGCCCTGTCGAATCAGAAAAACGTTAATGATTATAAATTGCAGAATTATACAACAGAAAGCTCTTGATAACGGCATTTCTTTAAATCTTTAAATTACTTGCGATAGACATTGTTTGTCATATTGTTTATTTGTATATTGAGGAGCTCGTGGCTAAGTACACATGGAAATAACAGCCGCACAGGTCGATCCATCAGGTTAAGCTGTGCTTGCCGGGGTTGGTCCGTGGATGGGTGACCATACTTTTACATACCGAGACTCCTCCGTGCTTCGGAAAGCACGTTAAGGTCAGATGGGTAGTCGCTCCATGTAAAATACTGGTATTCACTGCATCCGGTGAGACTGGAAGCCGACCCCAAAATGTTTGGGAAAAGGCTAGGCAGAATGATGAGACATTGTTTATCAAATTAAATTTACCCAATTTTTTATCATCAGAAATAATGTATGTTGGGTCATTTATCCCAAAATGTTTATGTTTATTACTCATTTTTACATAAATATTATATTTTGCAAGAATTAATTATTTTCACCTTTGATTATTATAAATCTACATTATTTCTGCGTAAGGCGAAAATGTTACTCAGTAAACTATAGGTACCTAACTATCTGGGATATATCAGTATGGTTATTTATCAGCTGCGGAGCGGTCTCCTCTCAAGTTAATGCGCTTTTTCTGCCTTCCCTTATTTTTTTAAGAATAATTTATGAGATTTTAATGTACCTAATTGCTTTCTTCGACTTTTTGTTCTCATACCTACTAATAAAAATTTCGGTAATTCCCTTTTAAGATAAAAAACAGATAATTACGTTTTCCGCAAATGAACAGTCCCGTTAACGGCAGAAATTCAATTAGTATCTACAATATGAGAGTATATTGCATCCATTATCGAATTCTTTCATTCATTTATTCAGCAAGCGAGCATTATAAATACAATGCAATTAATATGCTTTTGTAATCAAAGGTCTTTATTTTATTGAATGTCTTCAACGCCGAGCGGACCCAGTCGGTCCGCTGCACACACGTGGTTAAACATGGGTGTGTAATAACGTATTACATTAATTATAATCAAGTGCACATGTAGGTATATAATGACACGTATTTTGTATCCGAGCAAACAATAAAAAACTGCCGCGTACGCTTGTAGTGAGTGCACGGCGCGGCGCGGCGTGGCGCAGCGAGTGCGCGCGAGCCGCTCGACCGAGCGTGAATTTTCCACGTTCGGTTTCAGGTTCGCATAACGCCACTCGATAACTATTACACTTTCGAAATATTACGTATTATTCGGTAATATGTTTATACGTAACCGCTGAAACTACATAACTAGTGGTAATTAGCCCTGTAACATTTTTTTGCATTTATAATAGAGCACTTTCTTCGATGTTCGAATTAATATGCAATTGATTTATAGAATTAAGTAAATTACACTTTTTTTTAGATCACTCATACTGATAAGTACTATGTTCCTCTTTGTAAAATTAAACATAAATTGAGAATTTAGAATATGAATTGATCTTATTACAACTATCAAGCTGTGGTTCGATAGTTTAATGTTGAACCTTAGCTTGCCTAGTTGCTGAAGAAGGAATCAAGTTATCAATACACGGAGATTGCCTGTCAGTTATTTAAGGGCATTTTCATTCAGTGCGACTTTCACAAGCTGATAGTCGTGTGACAGTAGAGCTAGTCGTAAGTAGCGTTACGTAATCCGAGGACCGTCATTGTTTCGATATTGGTGGTGTCACGGCGCGGGCGTATTTAGCGTCAATCCTCGATACCATCGCCGGCTGACAACCGCCCGTAATCAGCGATATTAGGGCGATATAAGTTACGATTATGCAACACCAGAGTGACTCAAAGCTTAACCCGGCTGTAATGTTGTCAAAGATACTAATTAAGTTTTATGGATTTGAGACAAAAAAGGAATACTTAGCTATTTTTCCTATTTCCTTCCCTAGCGTGAACTGTTCTCATTTATAAAATGTAGGAAAAGCTTCAGTTACTACTGAAATGTAAGTAAACCTTTCTTAAATTTCAGTAAGTAAAACTTTTTTCTAGAGTTCAACTGAAGAATGTAATATTGACGTGGATTACATTCGAAATTTTCTCACATGGTAGTTCCGCCGTTAGTGCGAGAAGTATACCTCCTTGATTGAAAGCTGTGCCCTCAGCGGTAGGTACCACATCTTAAGCCGCATCACGCCTCGTCTTGAGCCCTGCACATTACAATCTGACATTTCCTTTCGACATTTAAGCAGATTAGTGTTACAACGCGGCTTCGGATGTTAATCCGACGCTCGACGTGTCGCGGGAATTGCTCCGATTTAATCGAGATTTAGCGGTCAGCGCGCACTGCGCAACGCCACCATTAAAGCTATCAATACGTTCTGTAACCATCTATTTGCAACAGCTACTTCTATTACGCTGCAAATTCAAATGGTCGATTTAATTTGTAAAAGTATGCAGGTATGAATCTGTCATTACAGAGGTATTGGTTTACGGATAAGCTGTTCTCACGCGATCCTGATAATATCACGTTTGCGAAGACATATTGCAGCTAATACAATCTTACGTGGTTAATATTCAATTATAGTAGGTGGCTGTAACTGCGGCGGATGTGCGAGAACACTGGGCAATTTGTCCGGCGGCGGAAGCTGCACATCTCTAGCAATCTCCCGTAGCTCGCGGCGCGCTGCAGACGCCGCGCGCCGCCCCGCGCCCTGCCTATAGACGCACGCACAACATAATGCGCTCTTTAATATGCCCCTCCAATACATAAAGCGTTTTCACTACATGGTACCATACTTAATTTGAATATTCTTGAGCTTTTCTACAATGTCTATCTATAAGTAATTGCGAAGCCTATCTTCTCATCTCAGATTGAGATTAGAAAGCAAGGCATAAAGTCCTACATGAATATTATGCTAGTTAGCGCCTACGAAGGCCTGTTTGAATAAAAGTCCGAGAAAAGGAAATACGTAAATACTGTTATCGCTTTGTTTACGGGGCAAAAATGGTCATTGATATATTTCACCTGATGTGAAATAAATACCGACACGTAGGCAACTGCGCCGCAGTTACACCCACAGTTTCGCTCAGAATTTATGTCGAAACCGACATTCACTGCGGAGAACATTCACAGCAAATAACCTAGGCGTTAAAACAACTAGCACAGACAACTAGCGCACTTAACAAACAGACGTATCCGTATCAGATATAGCCTATCGAGACGGCAGGACATTACTTCTGCGCTATCGATAAAGCTCAACGGTGAGCGAAATAGTTTTGCCACGCAGTGAACATAAATAATTGTCATAAAATAGATAAGAGCTGATGGATGGGCGCCGCGCCGGGCCGCCGCCTAACGAGGAAGCGTTCGTGACGAGCTAGAACCCACCGACTGCCACCCCGTGCCTGCTGCGTGAACACGCACCCACTCGCGGCTTTACGTATCTGACGCATTTACATCACTGAACTGATGATGTGGTGACGAGTTCGCCTAACTACGTTCCGCTGGTTATCGCTATGCACTACTTGTGCGTTTATGTACAAAACGTAACTCAAGATTAAATCTGAAGTAATTGTTACGTTAACGATGCTATTAACTCACGATTTATAGGTAACAATAAGACAGGTGTGTAGACTCGGAGAGAGGCCCTTGTGGACTTGCCGACTATAACAACAGCATCAATGAGAAATAGACATCGATATAGAAATAAAGTGAATACATGTTCGGGCGCTATACTTAATTAGATCATTTATCTCCAACACGCGAGTGAACCTTGTCGCCTGATATTTTGAGTTAACTGAAACTTGCATCTTAATATAAAAATTATAACAGCATTTAATATAAAAAAATATTAAATGCTGTTCGTTTGTAAGCGCATCACTGGAGAACGGCTGGACCGATTTGGCTATTTATTACTTTACATGTTCGTATCCGAATAATATTTGTATGGAAATATATATTTTTAACTATTGAAAGGCCAGGATAACGTCTGTCGGGACAGCTAACGTGTATTACTCTTAACGGACGATTAAAAATAACTGTGCTGAAATTCAATACTAAACTAATATCGATTGATACCTGAGTATCTAAAATAGCTTTTTGCACCATCTTATTTAGTCTTACATGCTACATATTATTACATACATGCATGAGGTTTGGTCTACCCAAATGCGACTAAGCGTATTATACATCGTTTTAATAAAACAGCAAATAAAGAAATGCCTTTTTCAACCTCCATTAGATTACGTAGGAAGAAATATACCTACTTTATTTTCTAAAATGGAATGCATTTATTTTTAAATTAATGCGGTCCCGAATAGAATTCTGTTGTTTATTATAATTCAGTTTGAATAGATAATTTTAAGACAATTCTTATTTAGTGGCTATTCTCGATAAGATTCATATGCTCGATAGCTGTCACATGAACAGTCCATCTGATTGCGTGTATGTGATATAAATATGCAATCGGTTATTTATTCAAATAGAGTGACGAAATTAAGGCAGAGTGGTTGTCGGAGCGTAATCGCATCGGCGACCGACACTTGGGCACAACAGTCCGCGGTGTGTGACACACGGCGAGAGAAAGCGTGCTTAATCAGATAACTCAGATTGTCAACCGAGCTCCTGAAATCGGGTCGAATGTCGATACACTCGATTAATTAATTGACGGTCCGAAAAGTTGGAAGTAACTGGTCCACGAAGCCAAAACCGTAGACGTCTTGTGAAACTTGCGTGTTGCATTCATACCAATGAAACGGTAATACTACATAATAGCGAGGCGGTATTCAGGACCGATTTTGCTTCCAGTATAATGTGCTCAATATTACAAATAACTTACCTTTTATTAATTATTTAAAAAATAGTTACTCTTTCGCCATAAAATAATTTATGGCTCTATAATTTCAAAATGTTCACAAAAAGTTGCATCACTATTCCACGAAATAGTCGGTTTTATTACATTATAATAAATGTGCTTAAATTGTAGTCCATCTACACATATAATAAAATCGTAGCTAAATCAAAACTGTACATTGAATATTTTTGAAAAAAAGTAATTGCTACGAGGTCTGGGAACGATTTTAATGCAGAAAATATAAAGTTTTTAGATTTGTCTGTCTGAATGTATTTTGCAGCTTCACGCAAATACTACTGGATGGATTTTGTTCTTTGCATAAACATTTCCTATACATCTGATCTGTCTATAGGCTATAAATTATCACGCTATTTGCTATAGGGATTGAGCTATATTGCATTATGTTCGTATTCTTCTATAGTTTAGTTTACCGCAAATTGTAAAAAGCCGAGCTAAAAGGTTAGAATATCGCAGATACACACAGACAGACAGACACATTACAGATTTAACCTTTTAAATGATTATTATACCACCGTTTTTTATTATCATTATTAAATAATCATCACATTCGCACCGAACGTGACGTCCCGAAGACGTCGATCGTTTGTCCACTGCGACTAATTTAGGTATTTCCTTCGTATTATTAAAACAAACACACATTATGAAAATGTAAAATGTATAGAACGTTATAGAAAACAAATAGTTTTATTATTATTAAAAACTGATGGGTGGCTGAGGGTTTATTTTGCATTTTAGAGATTACTTCGTTTTTCTTTTTCTATCGCGGAAACTGCAAGTACTCGTGTTTCTATAGTGTATGATGTCTAGTGTGAATCCTTATTATCTTACATATTAACTGCATAACTAAAATTTAAGTTATAACGATGCAGCAATGGATCAAACGAACGCAATTATTACACAAAATCCTCGGTGCGCTCTTAGTGAGAAATCCAATCTCCTGTTATATTATTTTAGTATTAACTGTTCGTCAGGAATAATCTGTAAGAATGCATCAGTCAATCCTATTAGTGTTGTATCGTTAAGTAGTATAATGCAAACTATACGTCACTTGCTACCGCGTCACCAGTCTGTGGATATTGTGGCTGCTGAGACCAAAACTACAAACGTAGTACAGGGACATTTTATAAAACTGTGGCTAGTAGTCACCTAAGTCTACTATTTTAGTATATTGTGGTGTCTTACGATTTCCACACGAACGAAGTAGCGGGCATAAGCTATAAACTATTCGTTACAGTTAACGTGATATATAATAAAACATTAGTAACAGTTAACGTGATATAAGTTTGTGCTACAAGAACACATAATTCTGTCATTTCGGATTAAAAATCCAATTAACGTGCGGAACAAGCGCGGCGCCCACGCAGCGCACCGCTCACACGGCCAATAGGCACCAACATGACGGAGCCATCCGATCACTCCTATACCTGTCCAAATACTTACACCCGAATCTCAAATTAGCGCCAAATGATAAAACATTTTTTACACGATATAAATATATTTTTAAATTCATTAGCAGCGTCATAAAATATACGAAAAGATACATACAAATCAAGTTTCGAGGAAAAAAATATAAAAAATAGATTAAAATCCTTAGGTAGGTATTGATTAGCTAAACATTTATCATGTATGGTTATAATTATATTTAATTGAGAATACCGTGTGTCGGTATCGCAATCAAAACAATTGACGGTGTTAAACATGCATGTTTCTCTTATTAAGACAGTTTCTCAGTCGCAGTACCTATATGTATTCAGATATCTAGTAAAATTGCATAATATCTTTATTTACTTTTACTCAATATCAATCATCAATATCGTAGCTTGTATATTGTATTTTGCTTAAACAAATAAATGTGAAATAAATAAATGAACGCTATCTAATCTTGAATTGAATAACATACATCTACATTACATTCCAATCCCACGGAACTTCTCAAATGAAGTGAATTAACATACAAGCAGCGATTAGTTTAATCTTAATGCAATTGTTGCCGGTCTTATGGTTTTCGCAATAAGCTCCACAAACTTGTACCAACATAATGTCAAATTAAAGTCGTTAATGAAATCAAAATAAAGCCTGTCTCTGATAAATTGTGCGGTAAGTCAAACAATTATGATTGCCAGTTATTACAATGTATCTTTGTCATGCAACAATAGCCAACATTGTTCAGTACCAATTGCAACCAGAAAATGGACTCTAAATTACGTAAACCGTTACCAGTTGGACTCTAAATTAGTTAGCAAGTGTTTATGAATCATTAGTTCCAATACAATAAACAAAAGTGGCCAGTTAAGTCTGCGATTAGCTACAACACATAAATAAACAGTAAGCATAAAGAACACTAAAAACATAACAGTTTTGGAAAGCTCATATTTAATTTGGCTTCAATTTGAATACCACTGACGCTATATATATTAGCTAATTCAAGTTTACAGTTAGCATTATGTATTTCGTCAAATGCTTACTGGCGCGCGGAATTCTAATAAAGTAGTAAATGTTTATATTTATTTATGATAAGCGATGAGACGGTTGGTAGAGGCGGTGTTAACCGTTACAATTTTATACATGGGCTATCTATTAGTATGCACGGTTCCGTTGGGTTTACGCGTCGCGCCCGATCTCCGGAGAAAGCCCGTGTCCCGCTTATAGACTCGCTGAACTATTCGCTGACACAAATTACTCGTAAATTCATCGATTTACAGTAAAATAGTGTTTTTATAGCCCCGAGCCAACACTGTAACCGCGGGTCCTTGCTGTATTTAATTGCATTGCGAGCGTAATTGCCGTATGCAGACGCCGAATACTTCATCTTATTTAGCTTATCTTTTCCTATGCATATTCATGATTCGATAATGACGTCTAAAGTCACAGTTAAGTTGTAAATAGGCATTGGAGCCAGGGACGGTTATAGAGTCACTTCTCTAAGTGCTGCAGTTAACCAAGAGGAAGGGTGCGTCAATGTATCTACATACGTCTCGTGCATTCGGCACACATGCTATCAAAAATACCTATACATCACAAATGACTTGGACGATTGGAATGAAACTAGAGTAATTCATGAGCAAATAAATAGCTCTTGTATGGCCAAATCTATGAACTTTTGTTACTATGAATTCAGGAAGAAAGGAAGTGAAGCACCCAAATCGTTCCGCAAAGGAATGCAACCATCCGATGTACAATCGATGATAAGATAGTTGAATAACCTCCTGTAACTAATCCTTAGTATTTAAATATTTCAATGTATTCGCCAACATGCACTATGATAACACTCGTTAATGAAGATGCATAGAAACAGTTTAATAGGTATATGTTAATGTGGAAATAAATATTGATATGGATCGAACAAACTAATCTTGGATTTTGTGCACAGATTTTGCTAAATAATACGGAATAATTTTATTATATCAGTGGCGTAATCAAATACCTTAAATGCAAATGCTAATGAACGGTTCAATTTGGAGACAACGGTACAAGGAGGAAGGAAGGACAGCCGCGGCTGGGCATGATGCCTCGTCGCGGCCATCCATCAATCCGAGGCGACGATCGGAGGTGCTTTCTCGTCGTTAGCCCTATAAGGCACGGTCGGTACCACGCCTCGCGCAAGCCACTTCTTTTTCACTTCATTTTCTAACGCGTTGATAGAAATCGTCTTAACAGCATATTTAGCTTTTTCATCTGATCGGAAACGGACCAAAGGTTTCACGTTACTTTTAAGAGCATTTAAATGCGTATGAAATTAAGATGCCCGCCGTAACGACGTAATCGCGCTCGTTTAACGTAATAGCTGAGAAACGCACGCCGGTAATCGCGTTTTGCGTATTCGCGAAATGCTCACGGCGCTTCGTCTGTACTTTCGCCATTAAAAGTTGGCAATAAATAAAATAGAGGCATAGCCGCCCGATGTCAGGTGTTTCTAATGGCCACCCTGCCTGTTAATTTATATACCGCCTTATTTACAGAGAATATTACTTATTTAAACAGTACTATCCAAAAGATTTATGGTATAGCTTGAAAACTAATTTGTACTAAACATTGTATTTGTTTCAGAGTGTAGTAATGTTGATGTTCAGAGAAGAAAAATCTCCTGAAGACGAAATCAAAGCGTGGCAGTTCTGGCACGGCAGACAACACTCGGTCAAACAGAGGATACTAGATGCCGGTGAGTATTGTTTTATTGCTACCAACATTTATATTATCCTAATCAACGCGTTCAATCTTGCGTGAGTGATGATAAGTGAGTATTTATGTAATTATCAAATAAGATAATTTAAAGAACAATGACTGTTCAGTTTTTGCTAAGTATACGCTGTATAGTAGCGCATACAAGGGTTTAAGACACGATACCCGTGCAAAAACAGAGTCGTGCTCGAGGCGACACAGAAACATGGCGCAGAGGTTGCGTGCGGTGGCGGGCGCTCGGCACGCAGGACCTAATTACCGAGCTGCAGGCAGATACCGCGGAGACGCACCCGCGCACCCCGCGCCACCATTATATCTCGTTAGGACATTTGCATAAATAACGCGCACGACGGCCACGGCCCACACCGACCGGTGAACCTATCAATCGCCGCGACTAAAAATAAACACCTCTGGCGCCGCACCACCGCACCGCCTGCTGGACGCATCGCCTGCGCCGGACGCGCCGCGCTCTGCTCGCAGCTTTATATTACGCTACCTGTAATGACACATTCCAACATTAACCAGATTATAGATATAAAACTAAATGTGAAGTTTCCCCGACGCAGGCAAATGAAACTATGTAATAAAGATATCTGACGCGATGAGCTCTATGAGACCGAGTAACAGGAAATCGTTAAAATTCGTGAGAAATCTCTTCAACGCGGTAGAAACACCTGCCTATTTTGTCGCTGTTCGTTTTGATAGGAATAAAGTGGAGGTTTCAGAGACGTAGCCTACCTAAGACTACGCGTGTCGAATCTCTACAAAAAGGATAAGACATATAAGTAATCTTACAATATAGTCGCGCGCGGACATAATTACAGTGATGATATCGGGGAGCGCGCTCATTAGCATGTTAATTGCGCGATGGGCCTCGGCCTGCGCCAGCGCAAACGCTCTGCCTTAGAAAATTATTTTGATCATTTTACAAAGTCGCGATTTTCCTACCGTCGCCATATCTATAAACTTTACAAGCGAGTTGAGCGAAGCTGTGCTAGTGCTTAGTATTAGTAATGGAAATCAATTCTGGTGTTTTTTTAACCATTGCAAAGCAAGTTAAATAATACATGACTCTTATTTAATAGATATGCGTTAACCGATTAGTTAGGGAGTTACGTCATCAACAAAACGCTTAATACGTCGAAGTAAACAGCGCTGATATATGACACTTTACACATTCTAACATTACTTAAGTGAGGCCTGTAGCATTTGTAATGAGTGACGCCGCGGCCACAAGCACTGCCTATAAATTAAATCTCAAGGAAAATAAAAACATGGAAGCCATTAATTCGCGCGGTCGAGCCAAGTTTAATGTCAAGGTTTTTTAGCTTATCTCGATGTTAGTTAAGTTTTATTTTTTCATTTGTTGACGTTATTACATAGAATGAATTAATGTCTAAACACAAAGGAATTTTGTATTTTATATCTCAAAAGACTGAGTTAATGTATTTGTTTTTAGTTTTATTATATCCGTAAGCGTTGTGGCTCAGATTTCATGGGCTAATTTGTTAGACGTTCAGACCATAATTTAACATAGTAGGTATTTTTCTCAGAAACTTCTGATGACTATACTCGTATATTTACTTGAAGTACTAAGATAAGAAGTGGTGAGGGTAGGCCGAGAGGTAGTGCACCATGAATGTATGCGACGAACTTGGGAGCAGCGTCAAGGGCGACACCGGACACCTGTGCGCAGGCGTGTGAAAGCGCGGCGGGGCAAGGGGTTGCGGGCGGGGGGGTGCGGGGGGATCGCAACGCACTGCGCGCCCGCACAATGCCTTCTCCGATTACCTACATGTCTTCGTATATCGCGTGTCCACGTTCAGCGCAGCTTCTTTGCCTCCACACTTATTTCTTTTGACAGTTTTCTTATATAACACGCCTCACTGATTCGACAGATTACTCTTCAGTAAGTCGTTGTTTTGACGATATTATGGAATATCCGTTTGTAATTTTATACATCGATGGTCATAATCACAACAGACAAGTTATTTTCTTATTAACATTTTATATCGTCCTTGATTATTCTCCTGCCTATTTATGAGAACCATAAAGTATAAATTAAATATTAAGAGTACATTTTTAATCGTTGACTTTGTTTTTAAAAGCTCTGCTTAACTACCACTATTTAGGTAGAACCCATAGCGAATACACAATTTGAATATCGTGTAAAAAGTTCTTTTCTGCCATCCAATAGCTTTGGCACGTGTTTTCACAAGAAAAATGCATATCTACACAGAAACAAATCTGTGTACATAGGAAGTTTTTGTGTGGGCGGATTTATTAGCACATAGCAGGATGTTGCGTGGACTCGTAAATTTGTAAGAGGCTGTTAAAACAATAAGGTTGTCGGAGGGCGGCGTCCCCCGGCGGCTCATAAACACGTCAGCGGCGACGTCGCCTGCGCCCGCACAGATCGCCGCGCCAGCGCCCGACTGATAGCCCCCGCCCACGCGCAGCAGACACTCACTCGCCGACCGACTAACACCCGCGCAAACCTAACACACTGCTCCAAATAGGTACTGCAACACTGACAGAATTCATACTTGCATTCAGATAACTCATAAATGGTTATCCCATAACGCCAATGACCGTAATATGTATAACTAATACGTTTAACTAACCACGATTGAACTATAAACTATCTTAATGACAGTCATTTTGCAAACTTCTAATGAATTTACCGTTAAATTCTTGCAATAGAGAATATGAAATTATCAATAAAAACAGACATAGATAATATTTATATTATTAATAACCCGACTACCTCGGGTAACATGACAGGACGTCGTGAGCATGAATGAAAAATACCTTTTATAATAAAATAAAAGCTAAATAAATACAGCAGGATTTCAATAAATAATAAAATAAGATAGCTTGACGCGTAGGAGAAAAGATTTCCGGAATATCAACTGGAATTTATCTAGTCCATGTGCAATTAGTGCAGAATGCAAATCTGCTAATTACTGCCCATAAACCTCAACCTAGGAAGGGCAGAAATGGAAACATTGCAGTCGTCAATAAATTGATCCTATCATGGATTATTCACGCCCAGCAAATAAATTTCCGTCCCCGATGACGTATTGTGCGTTGATATCTTAATCGAAATCTCCGCCGCCATTACTGCACAGTTACCCGAAGACAAGATTAATGACAATTTGTTGTTTTGTTACAGACACGAAAAACAGCATCGGGCTGGCGGGCTGCATCGAGGAGGTGGCGCACAACGCCATCGCCGTCTACTGGAACCCGCTCGAAAGCGCCGCCAAGGTACGTCTGAGCGCCACGAGCATTGTTCCTACAGAACTGTCACAACACTACCACACGAGCCGCACATCTTATTCCCTCTCAACATTTTAACATAACGCAATAAAAACGGAACCAACTTTGTTCATGTACAAACACTAATGGGCTAATGTGTCTTCCTGTCAGTGTGACTACGCCGAATGACGACTCAGCTCACTGATGCAAAAATATGTGCATATTTAAAGTGCACGTATATCGCTGCCATGCATCGTGATCATTATAAACGTACAAAATTAAAACGCAGATCATGATATTACACTTATTAAAGTGTAATTAAATAGAGTCCTGCAACCATATTTGATCGAGTGGCTTTACCAAATGAAACAAAAAGCGCGTGGGGCGCGCGGTGGCGGCGGCGAGCGGCCGGGAGCGCAAGCGCAGGGCTTCAGCGCTCCACCGTGAACACTCATTATATTGTTGAATAATAAACAACACTCTGTGTTTTTAATTGCTTACATAAAATTATACAGTGTCTACTGCTAGCGGTACAAAAACGTATACTTCATTGATAATGTTATGTATGTACATAGCCTTTTAAATATTCATCAAACAATTAAAAGTCCGCGTGAAATAGCCTCAATTCTATGACAGTATGGTAATGTTAGTCGAAGGAGCAATTAACGTTTAACGACTTCTACATCGAATCACAATTTCGATTTTAATCATAAAGTTGATAGCTGCTGCTAAAAATTAACCTTGCTGATTTAAAAGCGTTTCGAATGGGATTAAAGTTGTTTTTTCATTGATTAGATATGTTTAATGAGTTGGGATGGAGTTTCGGCTACTGGTCGGTTAACAATATCCGTAATTATTAATTGTTGGACAGTAAATGCGAGTTGTTTGCGACAGTTAATACGCGTACAGACGGCCATCGTGACGGTGTCGGTGACGAGTAAAAACACGAGAGAGTCATTTGCATAGACCGCGGTAATGAGCGGGCAGCGCGCGTACCGCCCTCCGCGACCACTCGCTAAGCTAAACACGCCCTATGTGACACTGTACTCTCTACAGTGGACACTGTAACTGCACACATTACCAACTCAATGAGTTTTATTGAAATGCCTCTAGCAATGTCCACTTTTTATTCATACAGTTTTCTACGCATATTATTTTCTTGTTGTGCATTGCTCACGACACGACTACCGTCAGTGGCGCCCCATTTTTGTCCTTGAGATATATGCAAATATAAATTCAAAGTCTAGATTAACTAGTTAAGTGTTATTTTTAACTTATTTTTTTTAAAGTACTTATCGTTTCTTTATTTATTTTTTACAGATCAACATTGCAGTTCAGTGCCTTAGTACAGATTTTAGCAGTCAAAAAGGAGTAAAGGTTAGTAATCTATCAAAGAACTCTAAACGGACAGTAGATATAAATCTGTAGGCTTAATTAATAGATAAATCACTATTGTTATAATGGTAGATTATTTTAATGTATGTAAATGCACGTCGATGAAAATAAATAAAGCTGTTTACATATTGCTCTTGAGTCTTGTTGAGGAAAACGGTAATTTACTTCTATATTGCCGATCGTAAATAATTTTACATTTTATTTAATCGCAGTGTTCATTGAATGCGCTGTATTTTGTATCCATATGAACTAAATAAGTCATTAGGTAGCATTTTAATAGGCGTGAGAAATCGAAGACGAGTAGGCAGTAGGTACCCGTCTACAAATGTCATTTAATTTATTTTATATTGCAAAATGTTAATTAAGCTTACCACATTGAAAGTATGTAAATTAAAGTTACGATACGTCGACGTCAAGGCATGAGGTCGGTAACCGCGTTGTCGTCGGAGACGCCTCGATAACCAGAGAAGCGACACACGGGCATGGGCGACGCGGCCGGCGGGCGTGCGGCGTAGTCGCAAGCCACAGTCGCACCGCGGCGGCTTCACTGAAACGCTTCCCATTCTCAGTATCAAGCAGACCTGATAGCATCTTGTTTGTGTCTAGCTAACGACCGATAGGCACTGCCTGCTACAAATTAGTCGTGTGGGACTGATCACCCTCTGCATGCTTTCCGCTGTAAGCGTCGCTCTCGAGCCGCGCTTGTCCATCGCCTGATATGAAACCAGTCCGCTATCAGCCTCTCAATTACCTATCCAATGCGCAGTGACGCCGCCGCAACACCGACCTCGAACGAACGCAATTAAGACGTTTTAACGCGATTCGATTCAGACACGTGCATATTTTTTCCTTATTCGTAAATTTATCGCAATTATCCCTTATGAACGTTTATTAAAACTGTTTTTTTGTTATCATTCTAAGATAAGTGTAGACTTCAAGCGTGAAATTGCTTGACTCAAAATATTATAGTCGATTTGTATATATGTCTATGTATGAGATCATATGGATACCAAATAGCGTGAGAGATGTGTCTTCGAGTAATTGGTCAATTAGTCCTAACCTTCTTTCTACCTCACCATTTGGCTAAAATTTACACAAATGGATTAGCATCATTTTGCAATTAGAAATCAAATATTCGAAAGTAAGTCGATATGATAGTGTTAAACTATCAAACTTAACTTCTATTATTTTTTCGTTACAGGGTTTACCACTTCACATACAGATTGACACGTTCGAAGACCCCCGGGACCAACAAGTTTATCACAGAGGCTACTGTCAAATCAAAGTGTTCTGTGATAAGGTAAGATGCAAAGCAAAACCACTCACATTACCATCATTATTAAAATATTAACCAAATAATCAGCATACAATAATGTAATTGCATTACTTTTAAATTGAAGGGTGCGGAAAGAAAAACAAGAGACGAGGAGAGGAGAGCAGCGAAGCGGAAAATGTCAGCGACGAATAGGAAGAAGTTGGACGAAATCTACCACCCGGTGACGGAGCGCAGCGAATTCTATACGATGGCGGACCTGGGCAAGCCGCCCGTGCTATTCAGTCCAGCCGAGGACATAGACAAGCTGGCGGGGATGGACATTCAAGGCTTCTACGGACACGACGACTCGACGCTGGCCGAGGCGCACCTCAAGGGTGCGTCACCCTTCCTGCTGCATGCCGCCAAGCCGCAAGCGCCCGCTCTCAAGTTCCACAACCACTTCCCACCCGACGCGCCAGGGTATGTATTATGGTATTATTAACGTTCTATGTTACTTTTGTGATTACTTCAGATTTTACCGTCGACATCTTTGCACAACAATATAATTCAACTTAATTCAAACTTTTTAAGTTTAAATAAGCATAAATGTTAATAAGGAAATAATAGTTAGTAAAAAATTTGCACACAGAAAATGATCCTTCAACTTTTCGATGGAATTAAGTCACCTGGTAGGTATAAGCAGTCTACAAATAAAACTTTCAGAAAATTATGCTGTTCTTGAACAAATCACGTCTCAATATTCTACAGCAATTTATTGTTATTATCTTATTAATTCATATGTAGTCAGTGTTCTGATAATATATGGACAGAATAGGTCGTGGAATAGTTAATAGGAATATAGATGAACATTAATGAATGTCATACATATGACAGAGGTCTAACGATTATAAATCAATATTTGGCTATTTAATTGTTTTTACGAGCTGCATTGGCCACTTAGTTGCCAGCAGTAAAATTAATTTTTATTCGTTTTATATTGAATATCGGCTAATTTATAGAGTGGTGTAATGGCTTTTCAATAATAACACGCATAATCAATATGTAAAAACAATTTACTCGCCACCTTCAAACTGTCACCAATGCTTACCTAATTTTGTATAATTATAACATCAGCAGTTTCTTGTATGTAGCAAGGGGTTGAAATATCTGTAATTACAGTCATGTCTGTCTGATAACATTATCATCACATATGAACTTAAATAATATGCGGTCTTTCCTTGGTAGAGTAGTTGTATTGGCTACTATAAATATAAGGTGCTATAAAAATATCTGCCACGGCTTTAATGAGAGGTAGTATTGTGTTTAAAGATAACAATAGTGAAGAAATTTCGTACCCCGGCACAGTTAAATCAATTTGAGAAAATAAAGTAGTTAAATAAACATTGACTCTACTCTGCATAACGTGGTTCACAAATTACGCGCGAAGTGCACTTCGTCAATGAAAACAACTGCTATCTCTTTCCATCTGTTCTGTGAATGAAAACTGAAATCAGCTGACTAGTTCGTCACTTGCAAATTTATACGTACAATTTTTTGTATGAAAAAAAATATGACACATGATCAATAATTTATCTTTACTATTGTAATCTATAAACACAATACTATCTCCCATTGCAGCCGTGGCAGATATTTTTATAGCACCTTATATAAAACATACGGGGTGGACATCGACGCGAAAACGGTTACCACGTATTCAGTGCATCATTAAGAGCCACCCTGTATAGAAATTTTTCATCAGTTATTGAAAAAAATCTGCTGTTCCATACATTTTGACCGTGTAGGTATTGCACTATTGTAGGAAACTGCAGATTTTTGTTTTAATAACCGATGAAAAATTTCTATGTAGGGGGGCACCCTGTATAGTACACCTCTACGTAGTACCGGGGTTACGACAAAAAAGAAAAATCAGAAGATTCATATAAAATGTTACATCTGTGTAGCTACCGGGAGGTGGGAGGCCTGTCGCCCTACAGCGACCGCAAGGACTCGCTGGAGCTCGAGGGCGTGCTGGGCAAGCGGCCGCGCGTGAGCACGCCGCCGCTCAGCGAGCGCGTCATGCTGTACGTGCGCCAGGACACCGAGGACGTGTACACGGCGCTGCACGTCGTGCCGCCCACCACGCAGGGCTTGCTGCACGCGGTGAGTACCACACCTTACCTCACACGTATTATGTTATTTATCTGCTGCCGTGCACCGCGATACGTCACGCACTGAGCTTGTGTGTGACGTCTCCAGGTGCACCTTCAATAACCTTGGTGATGTCAGCTAACAATAGAACACGAGCGAGCGAGATGGACTCCGTCGCTTTCTCGGTTTCTCGTCGTTCGTCAATGAATTCATTGTATACTTGTATGTGAAGTAAACACAAGAAATCGAGACGCTTCGTCGGCGCGCGGGCGCCGGTCCGCTTGCCGGCCGGGCCGCCGCCCGCCGCTGTAACCGATTGGACGCTTTATAACCCCGTCTAATAAACACACGATCATCATAACCGCATGTTGTAATTAACATCCGCACGGCCGGCCGCCGCGCGCCGCACTGGACCTCCGGCGGTCCTCGCGCGTATTGTCCCTCTGAGTAAGAAACCACTAGACCGGTTACTGAACTTTCGGTTCCGTTAGACGAGACGTCTCGGTTCAAAATGGCGAAAGGCCCATTTGTAACTCTTTTGTTTTTTGCTTATTTTCAGATTGAGAATAAGTACAAAATTTCAAGTTCGGCAATTAATAATCTTTATCGAAAGAACAAGAAAGGGTAAGTGGTTTTCATTGGCCTTAGACAAATCTGACAGCGTAAACGCACCGGCCGCCTCGCGTTAATGCAGCATCGCTTGTCCCGAGGGCGCGCCACTAACTGATAACTACGCAAAGCTTTACAACGAACACTCCCCTATAACTATCTAATGAGCTTCATAATAGGTGCCAGTCACTTAATCGCCTCCCCTGGTCCGAAACGACACCTTAATCTGGATCCAAACCTAAGCTGCATTGCTGGCAAGCACTTGCACCTAATTAATGTTAATGAGCACATAATTACTTTAATAATTTGTAACTAAGATATTATTTTTATGTCATACTGTAGCTCTTTTGAAGAATCATCCGATTAATTAGCACGTGTTTTTTTGGTCGATTAGTCAGTACCCCACCCCGAGCTGAAGACCACGAGTGCACTTACTGACGTGTGTTGTATTTCAGGATTACGGCCAAAATTGACGATGAAATGCTGGCATATTACTGCAACGAGGATCTGTTCCTGCTGGAGGTGCGGCCGGCGGGCGCCAGTGAGGACGAGCGACTGTATGACATCACGTTCGTGGAGCTGCCGCTGGACCCGTAGCGTGCGCGCTCCCAGTCCAGCCGCGTGTCTCGCCGGCCTCCAGCGCCCTCCGGACGGCAGTTTTAACTATAAGTGTTCCCGATTTACACTCGTTACGTGAAAAATCTTTATGGGATAGGTTGTATCAAAAGTGTCGATCTCAGGTTGAAATTTACTCGTAAGCGATTCGCCCTCTCTATTTTTTCTGAAAAGAAATGTTACAGAAACTTTCAGTAATCGTTGTGAGTTAAGCGATCGAGTCGAAATCGTTGTGTAAATATCTATTTTAGTGCCTTATGAAATTACATCGTGATTCGATTGCCCGGTGATGGCGAACAAAAATTTAGATGTTTGGTTATCAGAAAAACGTAATGTATCGTTAATTTAATGTAATTGTATTGTAAATGACGATGATCTGTTGCTGAATATGAACGCGTGTGCCATTCACTCGGTTATCATAGGTATGTAGTTAACATTTCAACAGGTACCTTTTATTCTTGCCATGATGATAAAGTAATAAATTCTTGTCACAAACTTATACGTAGGTATAATAATATATCTACACTGAGAAAAGCATGAAGTGCCTTCGTCATAATAATTAATTTTATACTAGCATAATCTAAGTGAGTTAAGTCAAATTAAATGCCATCCACTTTGTTAAGTTTTGTAAGCCTAAGTTTGCTTTATAAGCTCGCTCAATTCTTACAATTAGTAAAGTTGATATTAGTTTTAGGTTCAAGCATGCGTACATTGCTTCCTCCAAGTGACTAGTTCCGTTTAATTATTACTATTTATTGAACATGTAAAACTATTTGAATTGTAATAAAGTAACCGGATGTTTGTATCTTAATTAGTTTCGAGCGTTGCCACGAATCAATTAATGAATCATTAGAAACGGAAGCAATGACGTGAATTACAATTTTATGAGATATAGCCGAGGTTCCGCATAATGTTGGATGTATAATAGTCATATAAACATAGTCACAAAATCGTCCATCCGAACAACATTTATATTATCATCGATGGGATTGGTTTGTGTATAATTTTAAGATTTTTATTAATAATACATTTGTTATAATAAACGAATTTCGATACGTAGGTTATCGGGCCATGACAACAATTTAGTTTATGAAGTATTTTATGTCCAAGACTTATTTATATTATAAGATTTCGTGCCGGATAGGACCATATCTTTCTGTAGCGACTTAAGTTTTATTTGTTTTTAAAAGCTCTCAATGAATACATCAAAAATACCGTAATAGTTCGTTATCAAAAATCACATAATCATAATATTAATCATTTCTCAAGAATAAAGCATAAAAATATTGTTAAGTTATTTCCACCGATTATTCAAAATCCAGAACATGGTTCTGTATCAGTGTATGTGTGATCGCGCGTCGCCGCCGACCGCGAGTGTCGCGCGTGTCGCGCGTCGCATGTCGCGAGCGCCTCAGAGCGGGCCGCGGAGTAGCGCGGACGGTTCGAATAACTGCCATATTATGACATAATTTAGAGTACTTAATGTTCTTAGGCGTAGATTCTTTAACATAATGTTAGTTCTTTTTACTGTGTCTCATGTGACTTGCAGATAGGCATCGAATTTTAATTAAGATATAGTTCATATATTATATAATGCATAATATGTAACGTGTTGTTTTTGTTTCATTCAGCACTAGCTGCGATTGCGTTGTGACTTGTTCCGTCCTTCGCGTTAATCTTATCTTCCATTATTTTCGCTTTCGTACACTTGTTATATCTTCACAACTGGAGTTTTAATTTCCTTTAAATGTTATGTTTTGGTTACGAATCCGTTGCTCAATGTCCGCTGCCGCGCTTGTCGGCCGGATTCTAACAGCATTGTTTTATACTCATACGTATGCAAGTAATTATATTTATTTATATACTTATTAATATAAATTGTGCAGCTTTAATGTTTACTTACAATGATGTTAGCTCGTGATTCAGAATCTCGTCATAAGTCACAAACGTCAGTAGCAATAATACAGTGTAGTAGTTAAAATGTTAGCGTCCGCGGCGGGTCGCCACGCGCAGCCTCCGCCCAGCAAGGTTGTGCAATGTAGAATCAGAGTTTTACTATAAAAGTTGTATAATTATATGAAAATGGTGGATGATTACGTCAATTGGATTGATAATTATATATAATATATATGTAGGGAGAGCGTTGTGGTGGCGACGCGGCGCGGGCGCACGGCTCGCGGAGATAT
Source organism: Eupsilia transversa (assembly GCA_914767815.1). NCBI lineage: Eukaryota > Metazoa > Arthropoda > Insecta > Lepidoptera > Noctuidae > Eupsilia > Eupsilia transversa. Next base: position 9,359,173 of record OU611874.1, read on the forward strand.
TAGTCACACTAGTTAAAACACAACCCGAAAGTGGTAGCACATTTTCGTTATTAAATTGTACTGTACTTAAGGTTTAATTGAATAGATGTTACGTTATTCTTTTATATGAATATTTGTAAGTTGTCATAAAAATATTATTAATATAATTATTTTTATCAAAGTTTATAATCTAAATAAAAATGTTTTTCTTGAAAACATCACTATAGTTTCAATGTTAATTATAAATACATACCTTATGATTGTGCGTTATATTATTTAAACGATTATTTAAGCATGCATCAGAAATCTGAGAACCCCGAGGCTGTAGCAGTGGTGTCAGCCGTACTGGATTTAACCAGGACAGATTTAATGCGTTCCATAATGAAATGAAATGATTTTATTTTCTGTAAATAGGTTTGTACAAACACTTTTACATGTCAATAATATTTTAAGTACCGTACTCGACGAGGTCGGCGTTTCCTATCTGACTACTCTGAGAAGAAAGGCCGAAACAAACTCAGAGGTCACAGTCTCTTTTAAAGTTTTATTGGTTAGATCAGCTATCAGTTAAGCTGTCCGTATCCCAGATGGATCGAGGGTTTCTTCAAAGAGAACTACAATTAAATGTATTTAGCAAGTACTAACTCCAAACAATCACTTATCTTGAAAGCACAGACGAGTATTGACACTCCTGGAACAAAAAGCATGAAGCAAATAAAACAGCATTGCAACTTCGATAGTTACTTTTAATGAATCTTATTATTATACGTTAACAATTTGGTAGTTTTCATATACTGTACATTTAGAAGCTTCAAAGTTCACGAAAGCGTCGAGACAAAGACTTGAAGTATGACAAGAGACTCGCTTAAAATTATCTGTTCAGATAAGAACAACTTACAAGTAGATAATTATAGCAGAAGTTACTATTCAAATAGCGTTTCTAACTTTCCTTTTTTTACATAGCAGACTTTTTTAATCTTAAAAAATTGAGGGCAGGTTTTGTTGCCCTTTCTATGGAATAGCTTGAAGTCAAGAAACGCCTCTAGATATAAATAAAATATACTGCACAGACATGAAAAGCAAGCTAGAGTAAAGTTTTGAGAAACATCTAAGCTGAAGATCAGTCAAATATTCATAAATTCATCTGCAAACTATAAAGCATTCGAGATCGACTTAGTTCGAGCACTTCTAATTCAGTAACGAGTTAAGTATTGAAACAAAATCATAAAAATGTAAAGCGTCTCCGAACGTTCCAACAGGCACTTAGTGTGAATACGAATAAACACAAGTGGCCGATATGCTCAATTAATAAATAACAATAACGTAATGACGTAATCTACCTAAATCGCTGCATAAACTATTGCTTTTAAAATACCACATATTTAATGAATAATACGAGTAGATCGAACAAACTAACTTAAAAATATTTTAAACCAAAGCCTGTTATTCTGATAACTGCAGAAGCCTGCTTACAAAACACAAGAACGTTAGTACAATAAATTCTTAATCATTTTAATAAAATCACGTCCACTTAGTATAGAATTATCAAATTATGGATATAGTGTTATTAGCCATACGTTTAACTTTTATGGCAAAGCCTAGATTGCATTTTGTATTACCTAATTACTTTCAATCTAATAAGGTATCTAAAAAAATAAGTAGAATATGATTAAAACAATATTGAAGTGATGATCTAAATAGTATCAATAATAGGAACTCAACACTGTTAGTAAAAACCAACTAAATTATTTATATTGTAATTTCCTACTAGCAGCGGGACACTACATAATTTACTACAGCTATAATCATAAATTATTCGTACGTATTTTTGCGTCACGAGGCCACAAGGTAATGGCTCCACGTTATTGATAGTTATTCCATCTCCCACGCGATTATTATACTTTAGCGTAAAACTTTGTTTATTGAAATTGATCGGTAATTGCTAACAACACTTTCACATTCCAAAACAAGATAAATATTTTACTTTCTATAATGGCACATTAAATGCAATGCATTTTACTTAATTGTCCGAATGGATTCTGAAATATGGAAGTAACACGCAGTACTGTTACTGAAGCGCACGACGGTGGGACAGAGATCGCTTCTTTTAGATCTGTATCTTGAACCGTTCCCCCTCGGAGCAGTTCTGGAATGATTGCTATTGAATGAGAGGCGAGCTCTGACTGTCGCTGAAGTCGAGCGTGTAGTACATGTCGGTGGTGTCGAGGGCACTGGAGGGCGGCGGGAAGGGCGCGGCGGCGGCCGGCGCGCGCTTGTCGTGCAGCCAGTGGTGCGGCGGGCCGGGCGTCGCCGCGCGCGACAGGCGCGACAGCACGCGCGAGTACGTCTTGTTCACGCGGCAGTGGCACGCCGTCACCTGCACAAACATTGGAAAAATTCAAAATGTAGGTAAGACACTCAGGGCGAATACACCACCATTCATTTGTGAAATTCGCCAAGTCAGCCCGGAATCACTCACAGCCGGATAATGTTCTTCTTTGATACATTCAAATGCATAACAGCTTCTCGACGTGTATCGTGCATGCCTCTGTTATTAACGCTACAATGAGTAATCTTGTGTAATCATTTCATAATATCGGGCAGGCATAACGGTTACGCACGCAGATTACGTTACATTGCTAAGATTGGTATCGCGAGCAACGACTTAATGCTGATAAATTGAACTATGCCACATGAAAAAAAAAAACCTAAATCTTGAGTAACATTGACCACCTAAATGTCGGGTTCTTTATAATTTCTACATTTTTGATGAAGCTAATCTTCATGATGAAGCTAATTTTCAGTAACAGTTTTACTAACAACAAAAATATTATGAAAATCCCGAGCATAAAAGTCGATTCTGTAGTCTCTTTTTAGTGCTACGAACCTGCTACGAGATTGCTACGCAAACTCATAGTAACAGGCACAACAGGGATTGAAAACTAAAATATATACCTTTTTATATTCTCTAAGGAGTGCGATTATAACCAACTAAAGAATTGCATTCGATAGTGCAATTTACATAAATTGTAGTAATCGATATATTTATGTCGTAGCAAAGTGCTACGAAACCGGGAGCTCGTAGCACCGTAGCTCCTAGCAACCCGTAAGTGTTAACGTAACCTTAACCTACAATAGATTTACTTATTTAATTATGCTCTTATGAATGTTAATGTAACCTACAATAGTTTTGTATGTGCCTGTGCAATTGACATAAATCGTAGATCGATTTATTTATGTCGTAGCAAAATGCTACGAAACCGGGAGCTCGTAGCAGCGTAACCTGTAGCACCCTAAAACTGTTTTGAGTTTATCGTCAACTTAACAAAAACCAAAATGCCGCGTTTGCCAACCGTGTTTTGCAATCACTATTCATTATAGGCTAGTAAAAAATCAGAAAAAGACGTTGATTGACTGTGTGATGTAGTTCTTAGTTACCACGACTCCGACAATTGCAATAGCCGCGCCGAGCGTGCCGGCCGCGATGTAAACGTTGTGCAGTCGGTCGTGGTACAGCCCGAGCGGCATGCGCACCTCGCGCACCGAGCCGCCGCCGCTGTTCTCCAGCCTGCCCCTGCGAGGCTCCACGTCCATGCCACCCTCGCTGCCTACTACTGATTCTAGTATGAAGTCCTCTGTGGAAAAAAAACGATATTATGATTTTTTATAGCTAGAAGTAAATCAGTTTTAAACCAGTCACTTGCTACTGACTACAGACACTGCGTAGTGCGTACTGGTACAGAGAATTTTGTTACGATCGATCCTACAAAGTAGAGGTTTGGAACAAGGCTCATGTTTAATGGTCAATGCCCTTAAAAGATTTAAAATGTCTACGCAAGTTCTACGAAAATGCTACGAAACTAATGAAAATGGATTTTGCTCCTGTTTAACAACCATGTAAAAAAAAGTAATCTTTCATTCTTAATAAGACTTAATATTTGCTATATCGACTAATAGAAGAAAAAAAACAAAATATTCAATGTATTTAAAGTTGTAAATTAAGGAAATGATTTTATAATTATTATATAAATACATTTATTTGGCGAATAGTCAGTTGCTGAAAATTCATTTGACCCGCGGTCTACGCAGCATCTCAATGATATATTTCGGTACAAGAGTAACGTTACGGAAATTAATAACAATACCGTAATAGTATCGTAGCCTAACTAGCCTTGGCCAGATGAACTAGACAAAGTGACATTCTATCAACGATAACGATGCTGGAAAAAACAAAAATGTATGGGACTGACATTACCTACCGAAAAGCTTATGTTAAGCCGTTGTAGAAATATAAAAACACTTTGAAAGCGATTGCCTGCACTGGTGTAGGCCCTCTGGTTTCTGTGTAGGTAAATATTGTATAAGTACCTTCGCAAAGTTTGCCGGTATACCCTGGTCGACACGAGCAGTAGAAAGACTCGATGCCACTCCAGCAAGTGCCGCCGTGCGCACAAGGATTGTTGTCACAAGCCTGTAATTGTACCAGGAAAGTTGACATTAGTCGTAAACAAGGAACGCTCTGAGTAAATAAGGTCAATCGTTGTTTTAAGTTGATCAAAACATATACTTATAAGTAGAACTTTATTAGGTTTAAGCCATTTTAACATAGCGGAAGTAAATACTTAAGAAATAATTCTATGTTTCATACCAAGTACGTACAAGTTATAGCAAAAAGTCGACCTTCAAACTGATTAGCTTTATAATTGAGAATAGAGTATTGTTTTTGCGAAACACCATAACAACCTTGAAACGATTATCCCTAATTAAAGTTAACATTGTTATTATTTTTCACTTTGGTGAAGATGTTTTTGTGTAGCACTGTTTAACGTTGTTACGTAGGGTTTGGAAACGATCCGTTCTGCTTGTAAACTCAATGAGAAAACACTGAATAGTGGCAACAAGTTTACTTTATTTAAACAGACACACAAAACATACACATATAATAAGCTCTCGTATATTTCCAACTTAGGGCCAGTTGGCTCAAGCTACATATACCTAGAGGCGTTGCAAGCAAACCTGTACTGTAACACGATGAGTACTTACAGATCTAGTGGGTATGTAACACGATGAATACTTACAGATCTAGTGGGTATGTGGCACTCGTCGCCCACGAAGCCGAGAGGGCACTCGCACGCGAAGCTGTTGCCGCGGTCCAGGCAGATCCGGTGTGAAGGGCACGGACTTGGGGAACATAGGTCCACCTAAATAAACATAATAATACATTATTATTTAATTAATTGTTCGACGTTACTATGAATATTTTAAAGTTTGGTGACGTCACAAGTACTTATTATGCATTTTCAAAATGAATAAAACATGTCTACATTATCATAATCATGTGATCACGGAGCAGGAAAAGGGTTAAAGTAGAGTAGGTATAATTATTCGAAAATAATGAAAAACAACATAAAAACACGGTAGGATTCAACGTCTCAAGGTGGAGTCCACTTTATAGCTATGAAACCATACTAAGGGCCAATAAAACTGAACGTGATTAACACATTTAAACCGCGTTCAAGAGCTGTCTGTGTCATCATTGTTGTGGAATATCGACACTGACAGCCCTTAAACGCGGTTTAGATGTATTGATCGCCATGAGTTTCATTGGTGAAATTTGCCCTAAATCACTGATGTCTGTTTTGCATCATAGTTGTGCGAAGACAACTTTGCATTGTCAGGTCTATGCATGACAACATTAGTTTTATGCATAGAAATGAACAAAGCTTCTGCACTCCGTTCATTGGGTTTCAAAACATTGCTGATAAGATATATTCTTGAACTAGATTCTAGAAGATCTAGATTCTAGATCGATGTTCAAGCATAAACCTCGATTCAAGCTGTCAGCTTAATTATTATTTTCTTATATTATAAAATTGGGCCCATAATATAGTCCTTAATTTTTGATCCATAATACCTATACAATAAAAATGAAAGCATTTTGTTGTTCACTCTCCCGTTCGATCAATGTAAGAAACTCTGTTTTAAAATAGAATTTTCAATTCAATTCATTTTTTGTAATTCATACCAAAACGGATAAGCAGTATCTTATCCGTTTTGGTCATCAGAAACAGTACCCTCCAATATGTAAGTCACATTGCGTTGTTGGGTACCATTGTATCGACATAATTTATATAAAAACGTTCAAAATTCAGCTGAAACTGAAAGCTTTATAATGTAGTCTGAATGATTTGAGCAAGCCGAAAGAATATTAATATTCAAAAAGTTTCTTTAAAGTACGCTTCGCCGATTTCGTTTCTACTAGTAGTCGCGGATAAAATACCACAGTGATATCTTATTAATATGAACTGAGCGTGCGTAGGTCAGTCACCGCCAGACACGAAATTAAGAATAATAATGACAAAAACGATGCAACAAGAATTTTAATCTTATGTAGAAAAAAAAACGACGATGTTCATTGAATACTTTTTGCTAATAGTTTGGTACTTTTGTGTTCGTCCGTGACTACGACCTATGGATACTTAAATTTGCATGACAAGAGCCACTCGATCCCCTGAAGAGCTAACTAAGAGTTAACAAGAGGAAACACTCATTCGAACCCCCAAGGGTTAGTTAGCTGCACCGAGGTTCACTAATAGAAGAGCCTACTGGTCATTTTGGAAAAGAAATATGCCATCTTGATAAAAATATAATTGTTCTTCAATTGTGACAGGCGTATGGATGAATGCAAGATGAGCAAGACCAATGGCAATGAGACGTAAAATTCCAATAAATGTAAATATTTGATCAATATTGTACACTAAATTGGTGGCAAGACAACCGGTGACGATGATCATTATCTCATTTCTATGTGAGGACCGCTCGCTGACCTTGAGTTGACACGTGTTACCGGTGTACCCGCGACCGCAGGAGCATGAGAACCCGCCGACGCGGTCGGTGCATGTGCCCCCGTTGGCGCACGGTGACGACTCGCACTCGTTGTACTCTAGCTCACAGCGTTCGCCAGTGTAACCTGGATCAAGGAGTTATTATGTAGGGTTACAAAATAACAAACGGACAGGTTTTTAGAACAAGTTAGTTTAGTCAATCGTTAGGTTATTTGCCCAGAGGGCAAACAATCTCTTCTGTATTAGTGCGAAAATGTGTTATTATCATCTCATCAGGGTATTCGCTTTTTTACCATTTCAATTAAAAATAAGTGATTTCTTAAGTCGCATGATTCTACGTTTAGGATAATTTCCAGTACAATGCAATTGCGAGCAAAATGGTGTGTGTCAAGCAAATGGTAATCTTCTAAGGGAAAAAATATACGTAGAAGGGAGAGTAAATGTAAATGTACAGGGATAAAATAAAGTCACAGCTTCCTTATGACAAGACGCAATCTGTCCCAAGGGCTGTTTACTTGCAACCCGTAAAGAAACGTTCCTTGAGTAGAAAAATACTCTTGATTAATTCACTCAGATTTATTTGTCGTCGTAAAAAGCTTATTTGTGTATTCCAGGAGTTAATAGATATTTTTCTCATCAAATTAATAGTCAGAACAGAATATATTTGAATTACAAATTTTCAATCTTTATATTCCTTTTGGGGCTTGATTAAGTTTTGATTTATTCTTTTATGTTTATGAGAATGATTCTTTATTGTAAATGTTTTTACATTATGTAAATTAATTCCTAATGACATCACATTTGTATCTTTAATTAATTATACCTAACAGTAACATCCTATTAGCCCTCAGGTGCATAATGGTAATACAATAAATTATTACAATACATTTCATGACCTTAACGTGTTTTAGTGATGTGGACGCGATCATAACGAGATAGTTATTTGATTTTTATGAACCTGTTAAAAGTTACAGGAACACGATATTTTACACACCTCCGACGGTACACTAATATTTAATAATATCAGCTCGTAAAAGCTACATTTACGACCTAGTGTACTCACAGAACTGCCTGTTCAATTAGGTACTGTTTTCAAAATACACTATGAACAACACTACCGACATCATAATAACCACTCTTATCATCAGGCTTTGCTGCTGATCCTCTAAATACTTATTACCAACTTTCAGTCACTTAGTTATTTATTATATAAGCTATAATCAAATGTATTTTTTACATTGTCTGACCAAAAGGGTTGTTAGATTTAGCTAGCTGGAAAAAACAATGTGGATACAAAAAAATTATAACATGGACGCGTTAAAATTAAGTAGATACTATATATGCTGTAGGAGGAGGTTCTAAATTCTGCTGTATTTTTTTCAACACACTTGCTCGTAAAGTGGCTCATATTGAACTGATTACCACACTGGTGCGATAATGTGTGCCACAGATAACTATTTAGTTTATGAAACTTTATTTATTTTTTGCCTCGCAAGTGTGTTGAAAAACGTCGTATGAAACGCGTGTGCATTGATCATTCCACGCTTGTATCATAATGTACCTACCTATTATTTTGCACGCGTCACAACGCTTTAGCGTGTGCGACTGCTCTTCTCTCGATATATATGTCGAATTGCCAAAATTTGCCAATTTAAAATCTTTTATATACTCTCAATTGTACATGGAATTCATATTAGCAGGGAAGTTTTTAAAACGTAAAAATCTTCTTCTATAAGTTTTCTTTCATTCTTCGGATAAGCCCTATTGATTTTCGTTATCGAACACATAACCGTTCGAAAAATATTAATATAAAATATTGCAGTACCTATCAATATATTTTCTTAGAGTTTTTCTGAAGACTATGCAGGTCCTCTTATCCATACTAATATTATAAATTCGAAAGTAAGTCTGTCTGTATGTCTGCACGTTACCTTTTCACGCCTAAACCACTGGACGGATTTCGATAAAATTTGGCAAGGAGATAGATGGCATATAAAATAAATTTCTTCATACATTTAGGTGTTAAAAGAGTGACCCTTTAGAGAGACAATAACAATGTTCACATAAATTCTGTTATTTTCTATTGTTGTGAGTTTCCCCTAATCCCAGTTTCAAGTGAAGCCTCCAGAGTTAACAACGAGCGTACGAAACCGCATGAAACCGCATGAAACCGCAGCGCACGACGGATAGCGGCCGTGGGCAGCCTTCCAACTTAACTTCAATAAATCACTGCGCAAATTTGCTCAACAGTACCCACATACAAGTTCCAACCATTATTAAATTGACCTAGCTCCAACGCTTTATTTGACCTCCAACTTAGCTTAAGCCTTCACACAAAATGACTTAATACAGACCTAGCTTTCTAGACCGTAATACCTAGTTCCTGGCAATGCAGCATCCTATATTCATAATTGCTAATATCAACATACTGAAATCACTAATTCAGCTGCCGAGCGTGGAGATTTTGGTACACCTCCAGCGCCACCGAGTGGCGATCGCCTGAGTTTTCACGACCAGTACGACAGTACGTAGCCTCGAACACTTATTTCATTTTATTACTACTTGAGAACAATAATCTTTAAAATACCCTCTCTGAGAATTCACTTGAAAAAACAGTAACCAATGGTGGCCGTTAATTAATTGATAACCAAAAACTACATGAAAACCTATCAATTTCACTACACCACTGCAATCAATCTGCTTTTTTCTTTTGTTTTATCGTGTTTAGATATCTATACCCATCACATCTGCGGAGTTTTGCTAGCTAATTTAATTTGTATCATCTATTTCGAACAATTACGTTTAGTTCATAAGTATAGTCACATAATAATATGTAAAGCTATTATTAAGCTTTACATAATATGTGTAAGCGTTTTCGTTTTCCAGCATAAATGGCGTGACTGATTTGGGGAAATAGTCTGTCATTAGATCCGTATTGTTCCGGACGTATTCACGTGTCGTTGTCCAAGGGTATGTATGTGGCGACAGCTAGTAGCCGATTTATCTCACTTAAGAACTTTGCGATGAGGAATATTACAGATATGATATTTAGACGTCATTATTTATTTTTATAACCACCGACGATTTTATCCGCGGAATAAGATTTACTTCTGACAGTTGTCGTATGGACAAACTGTCAAAACTTCAAGAATTATTCGGAAGAGTAGAATATGTATGTCCTGTTTGGTCGAATCCAGCGTAAGTGTGGAAACCGAACTCTCTAATATAAAACATAGATATTATTTTACTAATATTTTCATACCAACAAAGTAAATGTTTCAGTAGTTCAATTCCTCAGTGATTTGAGTCTACTACTCATTGGCATGGTCTATGGGGAAGGGGAATGTTTTAACCTGTATGTAAGTATTTAGTATAATGTAATTAAACTATCAAATCGAGATAACATGTAATATAAACATTTAAATATCCTCACCCGGTTGACAGAAACAGCGATAATCTTTTCCTTCAGCGTCGTTATCAGTCTGTTCGATACAAATACCCTTGAAGCAAGGATTGGACGCGCACGCGCCTCCGGTTATAGAGAGCTCGCAGTGCGCGCCTGTCCAGCCGTCCGCGCACGCGCAGTGGAAAGTAGTCGAGCCATTCATTGCCATACTCATGCAGGAGCCACCGTTCAAACATGGCGATGAGTAGCACGGGTCTCGCTCACATTTTCTGCCCGTAAAACCTATAAGGTAAATCGATAAAATTGATTGTACGTACTTACAAACTTTAGATAAACATAATCATATTAATCATAAAAGATATTAAAAATGAAATACAAACAGAAATCCCATTAGTAATAGGTAAAATCCCAAAATTGTTTATCTAACTCCAAATCCAAATTCTCAATACCAAATTACTTTACAGAAGTTTTGCAAACCTCCTGTTTGAGTTAAAATATTCAACAAAGAATAAAAAAGTTTTATTCTGAAATTAAATCTAAAATGAAAATAATGAGGGGAAAACCTTCGCGCGCCATGCCGTGGCTTTCGCCTGTATTTATACTGTTATGTTATGTATATGGATGTAGATACCTACAATACATGATACATAATATATTATATTATTTATGGAAGTGCAAAACCGTTGCATAGTTACGTAAACATAACACAGCGTGCAATGCGTTAACCAGAAGGGCAATTCTACTAATTAACGTTACATGCGAAAATCATGAGGCCGCAATTTGATGACATTGTGAAGAGACTAAAAAATGGTATTCTGCTAATCTTAATATTCGATTTGTTCGCAATATCATCGCAGACTAGTCGCATGGCGTCCAACTTTGTTTTCTATTACAAAAATAAACATATTTTCATGTTGGTTCAATGTATGCAGACGATATTGCGATAATTAGTGATACTTCAATTTTTTGCAACCTTATTTTATGATTTTTTAAATGTCTTAATTAGTTTGCTTGGTTATGTTCATACTCATAGTATTTTCATTCCCGTTTGTTATTTTAAATCTTTTATAATACAAAATCATTAAAATAAATAATCGGATAAAAAGCTAATTTGGAACGTGTTGGTAATGGCAAAGCGCAAGCGCGACTCTGACGTCAAGCACAACACGTCATTATACTGAATGTCAAACAATAATTCACATCGTTTTTATTTATTATTTGTTGTTTTATGGCTGAAATTACTGTATCGATCTATAGCACTATAACAGGAAGAAAGAGATTTCTTGAATACGGTGCCGACATAACCATCAGAAAAAAAAACAGTTCCATATATACCCCTTGACGAATATAAATTCGGTTTCGGGACAGAACCACAGAAGAATAGCATCCAGGAGAAATACCTACTGTTGTATCCGTTCTACTGCGTAGAGTATAGAGTTGCAGGGAGAATCATACAGATACAGAAGTGCCGCTATGATTTAAAACTTGCGTACCGCCCCTACAACAAACTCAAGGTTTGTTGTTAGTATCAATGGCAGATTCTTCGATATCCTGAAAGTAGATGAGCTTTACAGCGGATTTTATACTACTTTGCAGATGAAAGTGCCTCCCTCCAACTATTCGGCACAAACTTAAGGCTGTATTGTAAAAAATAATTAGTACTATCACAGGAAGAAAGAGAAAGAGAAGAAGAGAGAATTTCGGTTTCGGGACAGAACCCGAGCATAGCATCCAGGAGAAATACCTACTATTGATTTCGTTCTAGTGCGTAGAGTAAAGAGTTGCAGGGAAAATCATACAGATCATCAATCATGCAGAAGTGCCGCTATGATGCAAAACTTTCGTACGGCTCCTACAACAAACACAAGGTTTTGTTGTTAGCAGCATCAATGGCAGATTATTTGATACCCTGAAGGTACCTAAATGAAGCTTAACGTGAAATGAAAGTGCCTCCCTATAGCAACTATTCAGCACAAACTGAAGGCTGTATTGTAGGTGCTAGTTACTGCTAATAAATGAAATATTCTTCATTGGCATTTTTCATTTCTTTATTATGGACTTTCAGTAGTTAGAATACTATTTAACAATAAAATTAATCAAGTACATTTTTTTTAAAAGCTAACTTTGAAAAGACACATCATGACGAGTCCTATAGTACGAGAGCCCATGACCAAAATTTTTACCTTATCGTTTTACGACCAAAACCGTATAAAATAGATAGATTTGGTTATTCTGAATACAAAGATCCTAACTGTTTCATAGCAATCTGTCTGACTTTCATAACATAGTTGAACGATAAATTTTAAATAGGTACCGAATTCAAAATTTTCAGACACCAGAAGCGTCGCAAATACCTACCCAGGACACCTTATGAGAAAATTAAAAATGAGGCAAAAAATAAAACCCATAGCAAACCATCTGAAAATCTTGTTTTCACGTGAAAATTGGTCAATTTTTGGTCAGTTGATGCGAATAAATCATTTTTCAGAAGAAAGTCTGAGCATCTTATGTATTGAAACCATTTTGAACGTATTATTTATTGTGTGTGTATTTTACAGATCGGTAATATAGCATTCTGTCTGAAAACTGTAGAACATGATGAAAAAGTTACCCAGATGTAGAAAAAAATTGTATAGGACAAATTTTGTTGGCACCTTACTGTCTAAACAGACAACTTTTCGATAGTCACAAATTAGAACCCGAAATGATTCAACAGATTTTTTTTTAATTTTTTTATGAATTGTACAAAAGGAAACTGGGATAACGTTTGAAAAATACCGTTTATTAAAAAATGTCATCATTTTTAATCATTGTCGGACTCATCATCGTTGTCGTAAGGGATAGGAGCGTAGCAAGCACAGCACGTTTCCTGGGCGATTCCGAAACGTTCTTTTCCTTTTTGGAATTATAGGTAACATTAAAAATTTCTGAAAACAGTTTTTTGGTAACCTCAGCAACAAAAGATTTAAAAAACAAATTAACCAGGTTACTTTGACATTTTTGAAAATGCACTCAGGTCACATGTGACGCGCAAAATTTCCCTACCATAATGACGACACCTATGTACATTTTTTATTATCAGACATATTGTGATAAAACCGTTTGCCTATTTTTTTTTACATGGTCCTCCACAAAACTGCCACGTTTCTAACCAGTACTGCAAAGCGAGTCGGGTTCAGAATTATCTAAACTAACCATTTTATACGGGTTTGGCCGTAAAACGATGCGGCATGGTTTTGGTCGTGGGCTCTCGTACTAATATGTCAAACGCTTATTGACGCCTGCAATATGCAGGGGGTACGGGCAAAGCGGATAAGCTAAGGGGAACTAAATTAAAACTACAGAATTAATCTAGATACTAACTTTTATTTACGACTTATTTATGGCACATGTAAGTATCTTTTGAGGTACACAATCAAAATGAGAAAATAGGAACATCTATTTAAAAGTAGGTACCTCTATAAAAATAAAATTCACAAGGCAATTATTCGTTCAATTTAATCCCGCAGTAAACAATCGAAGAACAGGAACAAAATGCAATATTGCTCTTCCTCCTCCATAGCAAATAGCGTGATAATGTATAGCTTATACTCAGCAGTGGGCGGAACAAGGCTGCCAGTAATGATGATGATGATTGTAACTAACGCCGAGCATGTTAGGTAAATAGTGACTCAAACTGAATTATTTACCTGTGATGTGATCAAATGAAAGGATTATGTATAAAACAGATTTCCCCGTTTGAATCATATAAATCGGTTCACAGGTTTTAGAGATATAAAGAATTTTGTGTAATAACAATGTGCCAAAACCGGTTTTTTAGGGTTTACGGAACCCTAAAAAACCGGTTTATAAAACAGATTTCCCCGTTTGAATCATATAAATCGGTTCACAGGAAAGAAGAAAGAAGAAGACATCTCCTAAAAATATAAATGAAGAAACTCTGAAGACTCTTTTATTCTACCAACATACAGTCCACTTCAATGATGATGATCTTACCTATGTCTTGCCCCTTAAAGAATGTTTCTGCAAAATTCGTACATAATCTATCAAGTAGTATTTATTCAGAAGCTCGGGCATACATTCACACAAAGAGGCAAATGAATGAATGGAACACGTTTATAAAAATCCATACTTATGTGATACATGTCTCTGTTGTCTGTTCTCACGTAAACTCAGCACAGTAAGTTTGGAACTGTGTCTACTTCTCACGAGCATAGTGAGAGAGCAAGAGTGCCGTGGTAGTTGCAGGCTTTTGCGCTTACCGATTATTAAGTCAGCCCTATAGATGTGGAGTCATCATCATCATTTCAGCCGAAAGACGTCCACTGTTGAACATAGGTCTCCCCAAAGCGTCGCCACATTGACAAGCCCTGTGCTTCACAGAAGTGTAACTTCAGAAAAATTATGTTACTACCTACTAAAGTGAATATTTTTTATTAAATATTCATCTAATTATTGATACAAACGTATTATTACACATCACAGCATAAGTAACGCAACGTAAGTCACTCATATACTAGGTATAACACATCCGGCAATCAGAACGACCGTCCTGCTCATTCCTCCCGCCGTGTGTTGTCCGCGTGATTCCTCCAAATAGTAATGTAAAAGTGTGACAACCCAGTGCCTAGGAAAGCACTTACAGCCGTTGGTACAACTAATCTCTTCCCGGTTGCCTCGTATTGCCGTCCCATCGGACTATGAGAGTGAGGGAAAAGGGAGTGCACCAGTGTATGGGTACACACTTGCCTTGTTTTCTATAGTACCTCCTGTAAACTTGGCTATCTCCGTTGAAATTGGCCGCCGTGACCGCATATAGGTCGGGATTTCGTATCTCATATAAATGTACGGAATCTAAAAAGGAGACATAATATTAATAGATAATTAGATATCGTAATAGTGAATCAACGAACAAATTCTATTGTTCATTTCGGATAAATTTTAAAATAACGGTCACACTACCAGCCTATTCTCGGACCTTTCTTGTCACAAGGAATTACACATGTGTCTTGAACACACGTGGGTGGTTCAGGGCCAGTATGACTTTCTACACGGCTGTGAATCTGAAGGAATAGTTGGTACAACTAATGTCTTCCCGGTTGCCTCGTATTGCCGTACCATCGGACTATGAGAGTGAAGGAAAAGGGAGTGCACCAGTATGGGTTTAGGGTTATGAGGAACAGGGTGTAAAGTTCATTCATCCTCTATAGAAAAGGGAGGATCCTCCGACCAGATGGGTGTTGTGTCTGGCGGGCAATTGCCCAAGGATTGATGTCGGTAGGATATGCTAATCGCTCGGTAAACTCTTATACCGCGATGTAGGACTTGTGACGTCAGGTCTTTGATGCTTAGTTCGTATGTGGCGGTGTAGATGCCGCCACATCACTCCCCTCTGGAGACCGGAGGTCGATAGCGGGCTGAGTCTTGTATCTTGCGATGCTTGCCAGTGCCAGTTGAGGTTCCAGTGAGTTGGAACCGGGTGCCTCATAGTTCACAGTGGGTCGGAACCTTCTGTGGTGATTAGTGGTGCTTTGAGTTTGAGTTTTGAGTTTGATTCCCCAGTGAGTCGGGGTGAAGCTGCGTTGTGATCCAGTGCGTCAGATGTGGTACAGCGCCGGGTTGCTGATGAGGCTGAGGGTGGTGACCAGGAATGCGCGTTCGCTGCATGCTGGTGGTCAGGATACCCGTTGAAGCCGTGGGTGTTGGCTGGCTGTGTGACTCGCCTCACGAAAGCTTGCGGTAGTGATGATGATGACGTCACGCTGAAGTAGTTGCACGAAGGCTGCGTTGACGTTCATATTCGGGGTCACCAATTTAGGGTTATGAAGAACAGGGTGTAAAGTTCACTCATCCTCTATAGAAAAGGGAGGATCCTCCGACCAGACGGGTGTTGTGTCTGGCGGGCAATTGCCCAAGGATTGATGTCGGATAGTCTTATATATGTTAATCGCTCGGTAAACCCTTATACCGCGATGTAGGACTTGTGACGTCAGGTCTTTGATGCTTAGTTCGTATGTGGCGGTGTGGATGCCGCCACATGGGTACACACTTGCCTTGTTTTCTATAGTACCTCCTGTAAACTTGGCTGTCTCCGTTGAAATTGGCCGCCGTGACCGCAAATAGGTCGGGATTTCGTATCTCATATTAATGTACGGAATCTAAAAAGGAGACATAATATTAATAAGTAGCTATCATAATAGTGAACCAACAAACAAATTCTATTATTCATTTCGGATAAATTTTAAAATAACGGTCACACTACCAGCCTATTCTCGGACCTTTCTTGTCACAGGGAATTACACATGTGTCTTGAACACACGTGGGTGGTTCAGGGCCAGTATGACTTTCTACACGGCTGTGAATCTGAAGGAATAGAGTGTTGACCCACTACGAAAGTGTGGAAGGAGCTACTAGCTACTCGCGCAAAACGCAGGGGTTATCAAAACCGAGAATAAGTAGATGCTGTAAGGACGAAGATGCTTAGAATATAGCTGCCTTGTTGCATATCAATCAATCGTATTTTGATATATTATAATGTGTACTTAGTAGACCAACCTTGGCTGCAACACCCAGTCCATTTCTTCGCTTATCCTGTGGGATATGCTGCTTCAGTTCGTAAGACTTGGAAAGTTTTTACCAACGCACAGTCGCATATGGAAAATGCGTCTGATGTGAGACCCCGCGGCCGGCGATGCTGAGAACAGCTGTTGCTGTGCTCTCTATGATGTTTTACCGCCGATTCATCGTTTGCACGTTGTGCGGGGCATGAAAATTACTCCCACAGGCCGAACCCACTCGTTTTGTATTATTTCACCACACAAACACAAAATTATTTACAACACTGTTACTGAATAAGTTTTTACTTCACGAATCTTGGATTTCAATATGATTTCAAGGATAAAATCGAAATAAAATGAGAAATATGAAACTGCAGAAACTACAATTTTTCTGTGACAGTTCAGTCAACAAATAATGTCATGCGTACGTCAGTTTTGACGTTTGTTTAAGTACGGGAATACCAATTTTATTTTCATTGTCAAGTCGAAAATTTAGCAGAATACCGTTTTAGTACATTTCTTATTTTCGTTCGCATCGAAATCGCATAGCCACAAAAAGTGACGTTTGACTTGTTTTTTGGTTTAGTAGAATACCTTTTTTGACATTTTGGAACTTTTGCGGCCCTGGTGAACGTTTTTTACGTAAGAGAATTGGCCTTCTGATTGCGTCACATCGACGGTCAGTTCACCAAAAACAAAATTTATTTTCGGAACGCTTATAAAATCGTTTTATCTGCTTGTACCGAGTGGGTAGATGTCATACATTTGCCCTCCAGCGCTACCAGGGTAAAGTATCTCATTTCACTGATAATTTTTTGAGGTCAAACCGTAACTTTGTATACTGTTTAGATGGATAGAAGCTGTCAGATATCCAAGTTTCTCTAAACATGTACGACAAGTTAAACCGTAGGTATAACAAATCCTATGAAGTCCCTTGCGGATATCGACTCTGCAATCAGAATACAATCTCTCGTGTCCTCTACTTTCTTACGTCTTTCCACACAAACACGCTAGCATTGGACGACTCTATTTAGGTACGGGTCATCTAGATATAGTCGGTTACTCCTTATTCGATTTTCGTATTATATAAGTCCGAAATCGAAATGAAATTGAAGCGGATGAGTGAATGAAATCGACTAAGGGAAAAGCTTACTGTTGTTTGGTGGATACGCGATTCATAGAAAAGATTTATCGATACATAATCTCGCTCACAATACTTGAACCAATCATAGGATCGAGCAATGTCGTAGTATAAGATAATGATTATATTTTATTTTTGTTTGGTACTGTACCTCATAATAGTCTTGGTAAATATCAATGTCTCGCATTCAAATAAACATACTTTACTTTCAGAGTAAGTATCCATAAAATCCAACAAAAATATATGGCTGTGTGTGACATTTGAGAGTTTAGTAACTGTTTATGTGTACCATAAGGGCAGAGACAGCGGTAGTTGGCGCCATTTAGAGGTTGCGTGAGGTCTACACATATGCCGTTGTTGAGGCACGGCGATGGAGTGCACGCGTCGCGCTCCTCGCAGTGCGGGCCGACGTAGCCCGGGCAGCACTGGCACTCGTACCCTTCCTACGAACACACCACATCGATTACCCTGTCAACCACATCACCCTCATCACAAGCTAAATCTATCTGACACGTACCATTGAAACGTTAGTGTAACACACACCCTTTCCTGAACAGTCTTGAGACTCGCCGCAATTATCCGATTTCACGGTTACTTTTAGTCGCACACATTGAGTCCTCCAGTTTTCGGAAACAACTGAAACAGAAACAACTGATAGAAACCACGTTGTATGTTTGACGAAATATAATTCTCTAGCAATAAAACTCGAAAGGATATCTAATAGAACACGTCGATGAATTTTCACATCGCTTACTTTGGCACGCCGTGCATTATACGGTGAGAATTCCGCACATATCTATTGTGCGATCGTAGAATAAAACCGTACATCGTCGTTGACGTTTTTTGCCTCAAACTTCCTTCCGTTTTTTGGTCTATAATATACACATCTGAACCGTTTCATCGCTTCAATTTTTAATAGTATTCTTGAATACTTTTCACGTAATATTTAAGCTGAACAAAAGTGTGACATTACATTATAAAACGATGCTCTGTATTTTGATACCTATTAGTAAATTGACGCCTTCAGTAAGATCCTTATCGTAAAGCGTGAAGAGCTTGGCGCCGCGCTCGTCGAGTGGAGTGATATCCAGCAGCATGCCGTCGGAGACGTCGCAGTGCTCGTGGCCCTGGCGTGTCACCTGGTACACGGCCGGCTGCAGCAGTGTGCGGTGTACCCTGGAAAATTAATCGCTATAACGATTCGCCGAGCTGGTACAGGTCACTGCCTAAAGCTGCCGGCGGCGATATAGGTCACAGATTTACAGCTCTATTAATATAGCTGACCTTTCCCCATCGGTGTGTGAAACGTTCGCCTCAGGAGTGCCGTTCTTCACGTCAAGCTGGTGGCCAAAGGTGTCGAGTAGCAAGGAGTCCGCGATGCGCACGATAAGGATATCTCCGCTCTGAATGTCGGCGGAGCCCTCCCACGACACGATGACCGGGGGGCACTCCTCCTCGGCCGCTCCAGGCGCCGCGCCCCCACTGCCCCCGCACTCCTCCGCCATCCGCACCACAAAGTCACACACACATTAATTAATTATCAAGTCAACCTCTGTGAATACTAATTGAAATGGCCTCTGTCATATTTGTCTGTTATCATTCAATATGCATCAAAGCGGTCCTTGACTGCAAGCTTTTAGTAACAGATTAGAACGAATGAATTTTAAACTAAGAGGTGAGCATCAGACATGTACCGCTACAAAATATTACCACGACCGACGATATGGTCGTAAAGAGCAGAGGTCTGTAACGTTGACATAAAACTGTTATACGTGCGTTTATGTGCAACGACACTAGGAAGTAGGTATAATGTGATCTCTGAGTTTTTTATGTTATACCTCAATTGAAATTAAAATAATATATGATTGCCTTGCCTAAATAAAAACAATTCCATTCAAGTCAACAGTGTGGTTTCATCGTCACGGAGACACCACAACAGTCCAATCGTACATAAATAATGGATTAGACGTTTTCCTTAACAGAAGTAATGAATAGAGTTCAACCACTGGAGCAAAAAAGCTTTTTTCCTTATTTCTCCTTCAGTAAGACGATTTATTGTTTATGTATTTGACCTCGGCATGCTCGCTGCTGTCACGATCAAAGTTGCGCGAACAAGAATATTATCCGCTGAAATAAGGGAGCGGAAGAAAAGACATTGTATAAATTGCTTAAGGAGATTAAGTTTAGTACATTCATGTCTTGCGACTTATTTATGGCTGATACTGCTACAAGCTTCATTACGCCATTACGAGCGTATAATGTGCGTTTCAATACAAAAACAAAACAATGGAAGAGGCAGGAGGTTTGAAAACAGAAAGATATTGGTAAACTAGCTGACCCCACAGACGTTGTCCTGTCCAAATTTCAATAATTCATACAAAATTCCCATAGACATTGACCTAAAAATTTTCCGAATTTTTCAATTTTCCAGGCATCTTTTCAAATTTTTCATTCCGTTGGAACCTTATAGGGGCAACTACTAACATTTAAAAAAAAATTGCCCAGTCGGAAATGATGCGTTTACCAACGAACGGCATTTATTTTTTTAATATATAGATAGATAGTTGGTAATCCACAATATTTGTTATATTGTTCGCAATCATTCACAAATAGTTCACGATGGTAAAATCGATTGCAAAGAAAAGACAACCTGACCCTGACGAATAACCTTGCTGGTGGTCGATATGCAACATAGTATGGAAGACTTTTGCTACGCTCATTGCAATAACACAATATGTAGAGTCATGGCATCTACGAGTGCTGAGTCAAAATACCGACTAAAGGGGAGTGACGATGCTACGAAAATATCTGTAAAATAATAGAGAATATTAACTAACTCTGTTACAATTGTGAGAAGTTAAAATAAAAGCTGTACGCAAAATACGTTTTAATTATGCTTTACTTTACTATCCTATGCTCAACCCGACAAGTCGTAATCCGATAAATACAATTTTAAAACATACTACACTGAATATTAATAAGAATACCATAGACCATTAAAATAACAAATTATTTTTGTCTACGACGCTATGCGGAACGTGTCGTAGCTTCAGATAACGGAAAGTGAAATATAGAAACCAATTAATTATGTTTCCGCCACCTGAAACATGTACCTAATAACTTGTGTTGTAACATCAGTTTCCAAACGCACAATATTTTTCAGTTTTCACATGGCAGTCCAATTCCTGGACAATGTTCGTCACGCAGTTCACTAGTTTGGAACGAAAATTATAATCGTTCCGAAAAACAAACTACTACCGAGGAGAGTGAATGTCCATGATGCTGAAAACACAATCAATTAATAAGCCTACCAAACTTTGAAGTTTTCTAAAAGGAAGTTATTACCGCATTCTTTCTAATCATAATATCCTCAAAGATGTTTAGTATTCCGAACCCGTAAACAAAGACATAAAAACACCTTTTCCTATAAAATAATACCACGGGTCGTATTTTCCCTCAGAATTACGGCACATTAGGTACATACTTTCAGGTGGATTAGTAAGGTATAGCCGCTTCCGATAATTCAAGTACCGAGCATTAGCCAGGATGGCACTCAATTAATATAGACCGTCTGAATAGGTGTCCCCTTACGAAGAAGAGATAAACTACTTGTAACTAAATATTCTCACAAATCCGGCTTATTATTATCGGATTTTCTTGGTACGATATTTTCAAGAATTTGCCAGAAATAGGAACTGTCCCTAAAAACAAAGATGAGGTCTTAATATCGTCATCGATGTTGAGAAAGGTTTAGAAATTAGTATCCACACACTATACACATACCTACCCACTGAAATGTTCAGGACATCCACGTGTACAGACTGGTTTAAATTCTCAGACATAATTGGTGCTTCGTCTATTCTTGGCTCATTGCGAATTACTTGAGTTTAATACAATCTATTTCAGTAAGCTGTAAGTGCACAATACTCCTTTGCTTTCAGTGACCGAATTACCTACCTAATAAATGAATTTAGGCGTGACGGACGGATGTAATAAACTTTGAAAAAATGAATTTAAAAAAGCTTATTGTTTTTAGCAATTAGTCGGTCGTGCGTGTAGTCCGCGACTTCGTGTGACGGATTAATTAACCCACGACACAATCAGGGGACGCTATATTTACGTGTTGGTACACACTGAAATTCTTCATGGGAAGACAACCTAAATAACGCTAACAGTTCACAAACATTATAAATTACCATGCAGAAAAATATATACACAAGCAAAGTGTTATACATCTTTACTTAATTATATGTCACGTAGCTGAAGTTACCTAATAGAGACAGTGAATCAAGTACGTAACTGAGGAATAATTTCCACAGAATGTTTCATACTTAGTAACCAGCGTAGCGGTCTGTGGGGACAACCATATAACAGTGATCATCTTGAGGCTGATACGAATACACAAAGAGGTCAGTTCCCTACGGGTAACATATCAAGAAAATTAACAGCATCTGCTATGACACCGGTCTGTTAATAAATACTAACGATTGTTGTACACGAAACAAGGCCATGTTGGTGGCAAGGTGGTGTTTTAATAAGTTGGTTTAATTCAGCGAAATTATCACTATTGTGGTGGATGTAGGTATATTATCAGTTGAAAAATAAAGTATTGTGAACTGAAATTGCAACCAGAATTACATTATTCATGAGAAGTATACTTACAGTAACCGGCAGATTGAGTTCATGCGTCTCGTTGCCGCGCCAGAGGCGAGACTCGCGCGGCAGCACGGGCAGGTCGCAATCTATCGCCGCCAGCCGCTCGTGCAGGCGCGCCGGCGAGTGCGCCGCGAGGGCACTAGAACTAGTGTTTAACTTTTGCCTTCTTGCACTTTTCACTACCCCCTTTGTGCTTGTGTACACTTTAGCAGTTGAATGGCGCGCGGTAGCCGGGCTCTCCGTCACCGCGTATGCTTTTGTTGTTTTTAAGCTATTCTTTGTAGTTGAAGATGCAGTCGTTGAGGCCACGGTAGTCTCTAATGGTTTAGCGTAAAGCTTTTTAAGTGGTAAAGTCGGTGGGGCTTGAGAACTTGATACTGTTTTAATCTCGTCTTGAGAAGATAAAGTCAGCTCACAGTAACAGGCGCCGGCTAATGACAGGATTAGCGCGGTGGCCATTAACAAAGAGTGTGGCGCTCTGTGGGCGCCTATGGTGCTCTGCTTCATGCTTGTTAGTATTTTTTGTTTACAGTTAGTATTTATTTTCTATAAAAAGGTGGGTATTTGGCACAACCACTGTATTTGTAGCTTCTGAAATATCGTGAGACCTGGTAAAAAAAAAAAAGAAGAATGTTAAGACGATGTATGGTAACTAGTAGAGGTTCGATTTTAGCATGTAGGGGTATATCCTAAAAGTTGATCAGTCTCAACGTTTTTGGTACATAATCATTTCATAGAGGTACCTACTTATTATCCGTATGTAATGAATAAGAATAAATGTAAAGAATAAATGTAATAAGAGTAAAAGCTCATTGCTCATACAAACTTACAAAGCTACGACGAAAATGACGCGTGTTATTTGTATCTCTATTGCAGTTCTAATATATGAACATATTTATTGTGATGTCATTGACACATCATAGATATTCAT
Organism: Eupsilia transversa; assembly: GCA_914767815.1. Lineage (NCBI taxonomy): Eukaryota > Metazoa > Arthropoda > Insecta > Lepidoptera > Noctuidae > Eupsilia > Eupsilia transversa. The sequence continues at coordinate 9,382,688 of OU611874.1, forward strand.
ATTAATTTAACTGTAGTCGACAAAATGAAAACACAAAATTCCTTTCCATTGTCTACGTTTAAAAATAAACGCGAACGTCTTATCGTCTGACACCTCTTGATGCGAACATCTATAATTGGACAAGCCGTACAGCCCTCACGTGGAGTGGCGACCCTCTTCGGAAACGAGTGCAGCCCTCTGATGAACTTAAGAAAGCTCATTTTCATTTAGAATCCCAAAGGCCACTCTACCTTTAGCGACGGATATAAATACATTGTTATAATTCTGTGAAACCCCCTCAGGGACGTAACGTCAAGGCTGTGTCCTAGGTCTGCTTATAAAATAAACATAAGCTAATAATAACTACGTCTACATCTTATCCAGTAGTAAACAATTAGAAGGCAGATAGAGATAATTATTCCTCCCACAACGTTGATTACGGCATCAACTTAATTATTACCACGTCTATTATATAAATCAAAAATGAGCTGAACTTCAGCGGTGAACATAAATATTTCTTTTCTGAAGTAACCTTCAATTTACATTCTTTTAGTGGTCATGAGCAATTTATACTTACGTAAGAACGCAGGAATGATAATAATATCATGAGGGGTGAAAACAAATGCTTTCAACTAATTCACAAGAAAGATAAACAGTATAACTCAACTAACATTACCACTAAATTAAAATAATATTTAAAAAATTATGTCCCGGTTAATTCAGTAACAATTGTTCAATAGAGTTTTATTCAAAACCTGATAAATTCGCATAAAATTAGTTGAGCAAATATCAAAACAAGCTCTCATTAATTTTTATAGAATGAAGCAATGTTTTGGCAGGGCGGCAGCGTAGCACAGGGCGGGCAACGCAACCGGCCGCAGCCTCCGCGACACTGAGGGCGGCCGGGCACCCTCCACACCCTCTCCCTCCCCCGCGAACACCCGCGCCCACACCCCTGTACCCCTCACGCGCCTGTATCTTTGCTTCATTTTACTCCACGCCTGTATTGCCAACGATTTCCTTAACGTTATAAGACTAGAAGTTGCGAACCATTCTGTTTTCTCCAAATTTGCATTTTACTTTTGAGATACGGATTCGAATATATTTTGTGATGATTGTTCAAAATAATATTTGTTTTGGTAGCATCTTGTTTCTAAGTATGTTCGGCGCCAGGGGCATCTCGTCGTAGTGCGGCGGATAGAGCGGCGCGACGGTGCGGTCTCGAGGCGGCGCACCAGACTCACTGTAAACATCAAGTCAGAAGCCGCCTACGATCCCGTGTTACCTGCTCTCAATATTTATTGCGTTACATTTCATTGGAATGTTCAATAACAGGATCCAATATCACAGAGCACGTAGAAAATATTTTCTTTTCAAGCAGTATCATAACAAAGCTTGAAGCTGTAAAAGCAATAAGTTAGTATAAAATCCCAACAGCCTTATTTCTAAAAAAAATATACCAAAACACCTATCTAAATTCACGAAGAAGGATCGAAGAAAGAGAACTCATAAAACTGCCGCGGTGATTTAATGGTCAATAACTTTTTAAAGAAAAAGAAGTTTGAAACGCCCAGAATATTCCGTTCTCTTATAACTACGCAGTTGGTACCGATTACTTAAACCATCAATCTACTTATGCGTACTATTATCACAACGATAGGGAGGTCTTGTCTTACAGTAATATAAATGTCTGTATCCCAGAGTCAGTCCGTATCGTAGAAGTTAATTAGTAATTAAATAGATTGGTATGGTAATCAAAACAGGAAATTGCGTCCATTTCTGATATCCGGCGCGGGCTAATAACATCTACGTACTTTCAATTACTCGCCGAGCATACTTGATTAAAGTTCAAGTAGTATTTTATCTTCACGTACTTAATCCGTGCGCAGATAATAATAATTAGTCATCATGAGTATTAAATTCTAGTGAATATTTAACTTAGTCGATAATAGCTGCTAATGATGTAATCACGTTGTAATTACTTGGCATAAATCTGATGGTAGGTAATCGCCTAACTGCTTATGCCTACAGCTTTTCTTAAAATTCAAATATTTTTGTGCTAATAATATCATTATTCGTCGGGTATTTTATTACCTGAGAGGTACCTCTGTGTATTCACGGAACGCGTGGGTAATTAGGCGTGAGGTAACAGATTACATGTAGGTACCTACCAATCCTATACCCAAATCTTGTCTAAATCCGCTCGCTAATTAACTGTCAACTGGAAAATCGTACAATTTATTATTTACCTGCTCCATAAAGGTAAATCTTATCAAATTTATGTTTATAAACGAGTTTTGCTGAACAAAGTTCTTTTTAATGGAAAAAATCGCAGGTTATCCGATATACGCTCTATATATTATATATCATATATAGAGAGATATATATTATATATAGAGCGTTCGAATTTCCCAACGTTTTTGCAATAAGGACTCGGCTTATCTATGTGCTTCGGAATAATAATAATATATAGGTACTTACCTACTGTAAATGTACTTTGGTAGGTATAGATTAAAGATTAAACGGTACGTACTAAATATCTTTATATTAGTACCTACGGTTACTATTATTACTGTGGGTACCTACACCATTAGTAAAACTTTAAACTAACTACACAAATTAAGAGCACAATGATGGTCTTATCCTATTAATTTCATTCTTATATTTACCAGAAAAAACAATCCATTAGACCTAATACTAACTATGATAGCCATTTTCCATTAACTTTTCTACTTAACTCTTGCAAAGTGGCGGCAAGCAAACTATAGCTGTAACGCTGACATCTAAATCTATTCTTGCTGGCTGATATTGAAGGGTAATTAAGAGTGCAAGCAGTCTATACGACCCTATAGTTGCTCAGGCTTATCGTTCTGCGCGAGTTAGCGAGAGTCAATTAATTATTATAGATCGAAGGGTTATTGTTGCAGAACAACGGACTACTTATACAGCTATTGGCTTTGTTACACTGTAGTGTTTATGCCGTGAACGCATTATTGGATAATCAAAGGTTACGACTTATATAAGTTCAATTAGAATGAAAGCTACGAAAGCAACTTATTAATAAGAACTTGGTTTTGACATCTTAATTTCTTGTATTCAGCCGATTTCAACCTTAAACTTTCAAGAAACTTATTGAGGTCCTTTATTGTAAGAGCTCGGGTGGTAACTATCTACTGATGATATACCAGATACCCACGTCAGAACATGCAAGTCTTTGAAAGATGTTAATGAAAGTAGTCTTTTTTTTGGGTCCATAGACAACTGGTTTATAAAGAACGGCTGAAATCTTGTCCATTTTCAGCTGGACAAGGTTTGGTTTAATTTCTCTCTCTTCTCGTCAATTTTCACGTGGTGATACAGGGTTGCACGATTTCGTTTATCTCCGCCACTTCGCTCTACCATCGACATCCGCGCCACGGAAACATTGCGTCATCGGATTTTCCTGAAAGGAAACTCTTACCTTTCACGTTTTTGAAATTATGCTTATTTTATTATAATGGTGACGAACTGACGATTGGTTAATTACCTAGTTCCCTTATCTTAGGGACTAAGTGCAGAAACCAAATCCTTAACAAATAACATATAGATGTACCTACCTACTTGAAACTTGCATAGGTACGTACCTACTACTAGTAGGTAGCACCTAGCATAAATAAAAATGAAATATGAGTTGGCCCACTTTTGTTCTGACAACCGTGCGATTGTAATTTATGTGGTTGTCCAAAATTATTGAAAGCCCGACGTAAGCACTAAGTGTTTAGTTTTTGCAGTGTTACGTAAGATGTAGTGAAGCGAGAGCGCGGGGGCCAGGGGGCCCGGGGGCCCGAGAGCCGTGACGCGGCGGCCTCGGGTGGCTGGCGGGGCGCCAACGCTCTGACGTGTGTGACTGACTACCCTTATCTCCACTCGGATCCACCTCCGACATGCCTCGCTTCACTTTCAGCGAGGGACGCACAACGTGACGCTATTTAACGTAACAGTCATCTATTAATACGTACGACTGCTATTAATCACTGACTCTGGCAAAGTGATTAGTGAAACTTCCGCCAATCTATGAATAGGGAAGGTTGCGTCGGTAGGTAACTATTGAAGATATAAATAGATGTAAGTAGGTAGATACCTACTAGGGTTTTTGTCCTGAAGGGTACAGCATTAAAAATAAGCTTTATTAAAATGATAAAATTAATTATTTTACCTAGTCTAGATATGTACGCTCAAGCTGTGCCTGTGTGTACCTCCCGGATACACGAGACCTTAACTATTGACAACCGTAAGGACGATTGCTTTTTGTTCCGATGCCCTAAAGCCAACATACAATTAGGCATCCTTGATAGGCTGATATTAATAGGTATTGGAACTCTACCTGAACCTTGCTATTCTAGCTTTACATTCCTATGATTTTTAGCACTTTTTCCTAATTAAACTCTGTCACAAATGTAAAAACATTAATAACAAGCAGTGAAAGCTTTGTATTTACGACACTAATACCCTGTCACACATATTACAGTCTAAAGTAATATGATATCGAAACACATCCCACGACCTGTGAATCGTAATCCCCACGTAACAGCTGACTAATGTTCTTCAATAGAAAAGGGTCATCGCGATGACCGGTGCTTATCATAAAGAAAAAGGTACCAACCTACACTAGTGTGCGAAGCGTGTCGTTGAGCATGTACGTAAGGAGACGTGTCCTAGATGTCCAGTGTAATCGAGGTCACTGTACTGATTGGAATCGAGAAATATATTTACCGATATGATTTTCTTGGTAAGATTGTATAGACTTGACAATGAAACAACGAAGCCAACTGCCGCAATGGACACAGAGGTTGAATGTTCTACTTTTTATGCAACTAGACGGATTCGATTCCTGCTTTGGATTGCAGGTAATAATAGTTTTTATAATGTTGCTAATATGAAATAGTGTACTTACCTAATCATACCTACCTATTTGTATGTTAAACCAAAATTGTAAATACTAGCTGTAAGTAATGTTCCGAATAAAATAAAATAAATCATTATGTATAGGTACATACTATACCTACTTCTCTTTCAGTCTATTTGCTTAGACATTAGTGCCGATTCTCTTGTCACTGATGCCTCTAAACTATACTAAAAGTCACAAAAATTTAGTTTATTCCTGTCAAACGACGATTTCCCGTTCTAAAATAGACTAAAGTGACACAACTTAACTATATTTCAGTTTGACAGCACTAATATGGCACTGAGTTATTAATTTAGAGAACATGGCCATTTCACGTTTTTCACCTAAAATTGGTTGCCTGGCCTTTAAGTGGCTAAGGCCTGTGCTCACCAACATTCAAACCATCGGTTACGTATGAAACAGTTGGCTTATGTCAAATTTCCTAAGGAAAATTTATTTATAGAACTGATTAAATATCTAAATAGGTGATTTAAATTTTGGTTAACACAAGGCTAAAACTGACTATTTTTAATCGCGATTAAAAAGGTGTGGACTAAAATTCGTTGTCATGAACTAACATTCACACCAACACCTCGACTTCAGGTGCAAAAACAGTGCTGTACCTATCTTTTTTTCTATTCTTTTGCTTATATCTCGATAATTGTTTGTCGTATCGCAAAAATAATGAAAATTTCGACCCCCTTTATAGAACCCATACACCCTCAAAAGTCAAAACTCAACATGTAGGTAATATTTTTTCATATTTTCCATGCAAAAAGTGAAAAATTCTACTTATAAAGCCGGGTCTGCTGCGCCATGTTTGGATGTTTTAAAAACATCAAACATCAAACACGAACCAATCACATCGCTTCGTGTTTGATTTGCGGATGCCTGATTGGTTCGTGTTTGATGTGTTTAAAACATCCAAACATGGTGCAGCAGACCCGGCTTAACACCTCGAGGTTGCCCCGCCATTCGATTTTATTTGTGTCAAAATTAGCTATCTCTATCACTATCACTATCACTTTTCTTACTTTTGGCTATGAAAATTTTAACTCGATCCTCGGGCCTTCCTGCAACCCTGCAAAGATCGTCACTCCACCTAGCCTGAGGGCTAGGTGGAGTCCTACTTACTTTTGCCTATTCGTGGTCTCCACTCAAGAACAATCTACCACACAACGGTTCTATGGTTAATGACGCTGACCCATTGTTTTTAAAGTTTAGACCCAACTTCACATGTGTATTCTTCTTGCCCGTTTTACTCCATATGAACCTACTACGCTTTAGAATGGGCAAAAAGTGTCATGTTTCTGACTAACTCACTCCTTGACGATTCAAAAGTAAGTAATAGTTCAATTGAAATAAATTATTTGAGTTTGGGATTGAGTAGAAGCAGCAACTTGCGCGACCCAGTGACCCAGCAGCAGTGCCGCCCAACTGCAAGGACAGACCGCAGCGACTGGTTGCTATGTATTTCTATGAAAACGCTGTCGTAGGTGGCAACAATGCCGCCTGCTGCTGCGGCCGAGCGGCGACTACAGATGGCGTATCAATAGTGCTGTCACTAACAAAGCAACAAGAGTAGTACAAACAAGACTTACTTTGAGAAATGAGTTTCACGAAACTGAAGCAGTGCCCCTGCTGTCTTATGGCGGATTTCACCAATGAAACTGGACGCGACCAGCATATTAAACCTAAAATGTTGTCCTGTCAGTGTCGTCATTGTTGTATAGTAAGCTATTTTCTCATTTAGAGTATGGATTGAAGTATTGCAATTTAATGAAAAATTTAAAAGTTCTGTTTAAAAGTTCTGTCTGCACAAAACCTAATTCGTTCTTGAATTTTACTTAGTGTTTACATACTTTTGCTCGTGACTGTACAATATTACACTAACAGTTCTTGATCGCAGTTTAGTTATAGCCGATCGCGTTCAGTTTCATTGGTAAAATCGGCACATAGATATGTGTGACGTCGTGTTCGGAATCAAAATTACAGCGGTACTGTCACCTGCGTTTATTGTCAACCGCCGCTGCCGTCTGTGGTTTGCCGTCCCGGAATTTTATTGTACTTGAAGTATTTTACGCGGAAGTAATTAAGTAAAGCGTACGGTAATGAATAAAAAATACGACTCCGACTGCTGAGCGGGGGTCCTGGGTTCGATTCCCAGGTCGAGCAAAGTTAATGGGTTTTTCCATTTGGAATTTCTCAGTAGCATCCCAGAGTCTGGATTTGTGCCCGATTAATGGCAATAGGCTCACCCCCTATTACATGGGATTTAAACATAACTGGCAAAATGTGGGTGGTCACCTCTGCCTAACCCTTCGGGGAATACAGGCGTGATGTTGTGTTATGTGAATAAAAAATACTTAGGATTGGTCTTAAGAATCATTTATTAGCTGCTATCTTACATGTTTTATATTGCAGGATTTCCAATACTTTTTCACTTAAAATAATGAAAATAATAATAACATTATCATTTATTTTCGAGGCACTATTTTCTTCGCGCCAGTTATCTTCTTGAATAGCTACCAAATTCTCAGTTCTCAAATTAACATTATTTTAAACAACTTATCAATCGCGAAACTAAGCGAAATGTCAAAAAACTTAGTATTCCTTAAAATCCATAGACTCGGTAATCATTTTAATTTGGGTTAACAATATTATGGGTTCAGAATAAGAAATATATACCTTTCAAATTACTATTTTATATAACTATGCATAAATATTTACACATCTATGAAAATAACAATAATAATAGTTCAACAAAAACATTGAAACTATAAAATGTAATACAAATATTGTATTTTTCTAAGCCTAAAAATAACTACACGTTATTCTCAATAAAACTAAAGTTCTCTTCTAGAAAAATGTTCACAAATTAAAAACAGTTAGCCATTAGAATAGATAACACTTATCACTTAGTACATTACATAGCCTCAACTTCGTTCTTTGCCACTGGAACATTTACTGCTGCCACGTCATTCTTGATGTAATTCTGAAAATTAAAGAAAAAAAGTTTTAAAATTTAACATCTCCGGATATTTTATAGTGTTTTTGCTTTGCCAAAACATCAGATAATTAAAGTGTACGAGTACAAATGTACAGTGTAAGATAGGAGACGACAATAACACAATACTGTCACTATGTTAGTCGGCTGCCAAACGGCAAACCCATACTCCGCGTCCTAACCAAAAACATCATCGCGAGAAAACGCGATCGTCGCGTACATAATTATGCCACTTATTGGTTCAGAAAAACGGAAGGAGTCCTCTGTCGACGCGACCACGCGTTCGGGTTCGCCGGACAAAATGAATGTGACCATCGCTACTCGCGCGACGATCGCGTTTGTTAGGACGCGGCCTTAGTCGGTCTATCACTTCCAATATTGATTTGTATGAAAAAAAAAAAAAAAATTCGAAGTTAGGATTTATTTGATGGGTCCAAAATACAACTATGCACTAATATTGCCCGTGTTTCCATTTATTGTCGTCTCCACGCCGTAGTCCATGATCAGCTCACCCCTTGCATGTCGTAGTTGGGGTAGGAGTCGTGCGCTTGCGCGGCCATCTTGTCGGGGTGGCAGCGCAGGCGATGCGAGCGCAGCGTGGACGCGTACGAGAAGCGCTCGTCGCACCACTTGCACGTCAGCGGCTTGTCGCCCGTGTGCGTGTACATGTGCACCTGATGAGTGACGACACTTCATTATAAATAATGCTTTAATAGGTACTTACAAGCTTTTCTTACCAGACATATTTATGTTTCATCTAAAGTACAATATTTGTCATACTTAGAAATGTATATTTATAATAACAACGATTTTTTTAAAGCTCAAGAACTCCATATACGTTGTCCTGGAGTAAATATAAATACATTTTTAGATAAAAGACAAAAGTAACGTGGAAAATAGAAAAATCGTCAAAGGTAAAAGGACTTTTCTCAATTCCCCATGGTTTCAGTTTGGCCATACAGTGTTTTCTCCGAATTTCCTATTCTCAACATTTATTTAACTCCAAATTGTTAATACCGATACTGCTATAAATTATGCTTTGTGCAAACGATTACCTTCAAAGTCTGTCTCCTCTTGAACGCCTTGTTGCAGTAAGAGCAAACGTGCCTGCATTTGTCTTCGTGTACCAGCAGATGTTTGCGGAGCGTGCGTCGACTGTTCAGCACCCGTCTACAGATGTAGCATTCGTACGACGTGTCCTCGTGAGTGTCCATGTGCGTCTTCAGGTTCGAATAAGTCTTGAAACTGTAATAAAATAATTGATGGTATTATTAAAGCTACCCTTAGAAAACCAGTAATTTATAATGAAATTGTTCCTAGTTATTCCTAGGAAAAAAATGGTTCTATTTTATCGCGAATAAAAAGAGTATTCCTTTCAATAGGTTTACAAAAACGTGGAGGATCCGACAAGAATGCATGCAGTATTCATGCCAGACTAGTAGTTCGGCTCGCGACATCGCGCGTAGCGTTAAAAGCTCATGAATAAAAGCTCAGGGCGAGTTTGTTTTGTAGTTGGGTAAGACCGCCCATTGTGTCACCCTATGTAAAATGTCCAAATTTATGTCTGTAATTTTTTTGGTGTACATAATAAAGAGTATTCTATTCTATTCTATTCTAATCAGAGACGTAAGTAAAACTGTATTATTATCTATTATTTATCATGCAAACGGCTTGTTTAGGAACTTGATTATCTCTTTATTTTTTTCATATTCAAATCAAAACATTAATTCTTTATCAGTGTATGAAATGGCTATAAAATGACTTTACGTAGTGTCAATCTGCTAAACAATACAAATGTATTGATGTATTGCATTGTTAAAAAACTGTTTTAAACTGCATGTTTGTACAGGCAGGGAAATTCCTGGCTGTACAGACATGCAGTTTGAAGTATGTATGTACAGCTTAAATTTGAACTGACGGTTTGGAGCAGTGCCTGCAGACGAACGGCTTGTCGTCGCTGTGTATGGCGCGGTGCTGGCGCAGCTCGCCGTTGGTCCCGCACGCGTACCCGCACAGGTCGCACACGTAGCCCTTGATCTTGTCGTGCACCACGCGCTTGTGCGACGCCGCCGACGAACGGGTCGTGAATCTGGAGAGCAAACGCAGATTTCTTTCACTCGGGAACCTCGAGAACTTTACGTTGGTTGACACAAAACAGTGGTTAAAACCATTGAATTCGCTCAATATTAAAATAACATAACATCACGCCTGTATTCCCCGAAGTATTAGGCAAAAGTGCACCTATAGCACACCCACATTTCGCCAGTTATGTTAAATAAGTCCCATGTCCCATAGGGGGCGAACCTATTGCCATCAAACGGGCTACAAATCCAGACTCCGGGCTGCTACTGAGAAATTCCAGTTGTCTTAGTATGGTCAAATTTCAATAGCTATAAATACTGAACTTACTTCATGTTGCACATATCACAGCGATATATTTTACGCTCCTCTATGGGTATATGCGACCTTTCGTGTGATTTTAATGCATCTTTAGAAGTAAATATTTTGTCGCATGACGCACAACAGAACTTTCTCTCAGATTTTGGAATATGTCGCATCTTGTGTTTATTTAAGGCAGATAAGGTTTTCGTTATTCGGGGACACTTGTCACATCTGTAGAAAGAAAAACACAAGTTAATATTACAAATAGAATCTACAACTTATTATAAATCAATTTATTGCAATAATAAATTGAACTTCTAAAGCAGGAGACAAAAAAGAATTACAAACTAAAGTTCTTTGCAATATTCAAAATTTATAGAAAAAATACTTTTACTAAACTGATACTTACGTCAAAACATTAGGATTCCTATGGTCTTGCACATGCTTGTACATGACTGACTTGGATTTAAGAGTGATGCCACAGATACAAGTCACCACTGGCGGTACTTTGTGGGCATACTCAGAATGCGCCTTCAGTCTATACCAACTGGAACACTCCTTGTCACAGTGGGGACACAGAAACCTGGAAAAAATTAATAATATTAAAAACTTTTTATGTAACTAATAATAACTAATCACAGGCTCAACCAAATTTTACAACAGACTATCTAGTAGAACTCAATAGAATTAAGTTAAACAATACCTTATAAAATCTTTCACATTCAAGCTTTCATATTTAAAATTTTGTTTTTCTTCATTCTCAGATTCCTCTGAGTTCTTCCTTAATTTTCTACTTTCTATTTTATGGTCTGATACATGTTTGTAAAGAACACTTTTAGATCTTACGGCAAAGCCACACAGGCAGTAAACAAATGGTTCACTCTTATGCTCTTTAGCATAATGTACTCGTAAGCCACTCCATGTCTTCAGTTTCTCTCTACAGAAATCACATTGCAATCTAAAATAACAAAACAAAGTTTTACATGAGCTTATTTGTATTTGCAATCCCCTATTTATTTGCAATTCTAAAATGAAACATAATTTATCCATTCTATTTCATGATGCATAACTAATTATGATTTCACTTACTTCACAAAATCTTTCACTTTCAAATTGGGTTTTTTGAGAATTTGGCTAAATGCTTCTGCCTCCTGTTCTGTTATTTCCTTTCTTCTGATGCGTTTACGTTTAGGCTTTAGTTCTGATATAGCTATGTCATCAAGATAGTCATCATCCTCATCATGATCGTCTTCACCATTGTGAATATCAACGTCATCATGATCACTATGACTATCCGGAAAAACATCTATCACTGATAAAGCTGCCTCATTATTCAATGCACCTGTAAATATAATGTATCTCTTTGCTCCTGTTCTTTAGCATTTATAACTACTTGTTTTGTTAGTTTTTTTTTTTAAATTTCATCTAATTATTTGAATAACTACACCCAACCACTTAATTGAAATGAAATTATTAAGTTCTACAGAAAAGGCAAAATCAGAACAAAACAAATTCATCTATCCAGTAAAGAGAATATATTTTTTACAAACTTACAAACTATATCATCTGCAGTTACTTCATCTTTAACCTGTAATTAATTAAAAAATTAATAATCACACACAGATCAATTACTACAACTTTACTTAAATATAATGTGTGTGTATTTGTGAACATTTCTGTGTTGTTAATTCTGCATGTACTTTTAGGCTATTGTAATGTATTCATTTAATTGTATTGGCATGAAACCTTGAAGATTTATTGATACTTATTTGATATTTCTATGGGCCTTTACTGATAACCTAACTTTTACTGATAAACAGAAGCCTTAAGGCCTGGTTAGACGTTGTACTAAGTACCAACTTGTTTCAAACTCCAAAAATGACGAACTTCCATAAAATTCCATCCCTTCTTTAGGGGATGAATGTTCAAAAATGATTTCTTTTGTTCTCCTTTGATACAAAAGGATCTCTTGTTGGAATTTCATGGTTCTAGCTAGACCCAGCGGCTTAGGCTGTGCGTTGTCTGTCAGTGAATATTAGATTTTAATTAAGTGGATTGCCATACCTCAGATTTGATTGGGACACCAAAATCTACAGCTGCCTGCGTATGTTCAAGTTTAATTTCAAGAGAATCATAATTATCATCATACATCTTTTTTAGTGTATCTTGGGCTTTATAACATTCCAGTACAAATAGTTGGAATGACACCATTTTTTCTTCACAGTTCAAGCAAATCTTCGTTGGCAAAGTGTCATTCTCAAAGATCTAAAACACAAATAAATGAGATTGATGAGAGAAATGCCTGAAACTTAATGAGATTGATAAGATACTTATCAGCTGACTGAAATGAAAATTGTTTATAGATTATACTTTGAACAAATAGCTTGAAACAAAAAACAATCATGAATTAAAAGAATAATGGAAGTATCAATAAGTTAGTTATTTACAGTCAATGCCTGCTGTGTATTGTTTGCTTTACTACCTTTGTCATGACTTATAATAAGAAACACATACTTAGAGTAATACTTACGATAATTTGTATAAAATCTTGTAGTAGTTTTAGAACATTTCTATTACTTTCATCCAAAAGATCTTTTGAAAACTCGTCTTTCTTTGCACATAATCTACACAAGTCTTTCACGCTCATAGCCATTTTGGCAAATAACTAATAAATATTATTGTCAAAGCTAACAATAACCACTTGTTTTAAATTCACATCATTACAATCTCTCGTTAGAGAGTATTGTTCTGGGATTACAATACAATCAATTAAACAAAAATAATATTTATTTTTTCATAGCCATCACAGCAACCCCCCCATCGACAATAGGGGGGATTTTTGTTTATTTTAAATAAAACGCCAGTGAAAGCCAGCAAAGGCTATAAACTCATACAGCCACAGAGAGAGCTTCTCCATAAAAGGTGCCTTAGACGACCAATCTGATATTGTAACCCCGGGTCCACACTCTCGTTTTATTCAGTTGCTCGCCACATTTACCTAAAGATGGACGTGTTTGAAGTGAGTGAAGGGACTACGATCGCTGTTTTGTGTGCTTACCAACGAATAGCGAGAGTGTGGTTGGTTCGCTCGCCTCGCGTTCTCCGGTCAAAACACCGACACAGAACGGAGCACGCGCGAGGCGTGACGAGAGTCGACAAGAGGAGGTGACGGCTCCATCCATACTATCGCACTCGTTTCACCTCGTCTTGCCTCCTAGAGAGTGTGACCCGGTCACTCACATTAATTAACCCAAAGATCTACAGTTTACAGTACTTTCATCTCGGAGCTGTTTGTTACACACAAAAAAACATTCCACTCTGGTTTAGTAATGATAAAGTAAGTCGTTATGATCATTAGAATCACCAAAAATACTTACCTATGCTACGAACATAGAACCTCTTCCTTTTTGGAAGTCGGTTAAAAATAGATATGCATGGAATTAGTGTGTACTATACTATGTAGTAGTAAGCTCCTTGTGTAACTGCTGTACTTTATACATACATTACATCCCGCCGGGCCTGTATTCCCCGAAGGAATAGGCAGAGGTGCACAGAAATACACCCACATTTAATTATATAAGTCCCATGTAAAAGGGGGCAAGCCCGGGGGCAACCGGGTACACATCCAGACTCCGGGTTGGTGCTGAGAAATTGTTGATGGAAAACCACAATAACACTTTGCCCGCCCCGGGAATCCTTATATCCTTATACCCAGCAGTAGCGCTTTTGCGACTATTAGACCAACAAGGCAGTAGTGTACTATATAATACTTACTAATTCCATGGTGAAACCATAGCTTCACGTCTTTTCATTCGAACTTCAATCAATTTTGAATTGCAGTTCAGTTTTACTGTCAATCATTCTATTCTCCATGCCATTCGTTCAGGGGGTATCAACTTTGTATGGGCCAATGTAGGACAGGTACCCGGGGCAAAGTTGTTACATTGCCAACGTTAAAAAAATTATGAAGGACCCAACAAATTAGGTCTTTAATAATACCGATTTTCAAGTTGTAACACAGGTTCATTGAAAGTGATTCGTTTATTTTTTTCTTTCCAAATAGTAGTTTTTAAGCTAGAAATATGCCAACAAAAAATAAATATTGATTAGATCATTTTTTTTTTTCGTGATCGATTGATGTTATACTGATTTTTGATTTACCCAAAATACCTCAATATTGTCTAAAATGAAATAAAACCGAAAATATAGTAGATATTTTTGATAATTCATAGTAGCACTACGCTGTATACAGGACAGGTATACAGTTGTGATCTTTATCTTTGTTGTGAGTTTTGAAACTTTGTGAAATGGATGAAAATAGAAGGAAATGTTTCAAGTGTGGCTGTTTACCAGCCGAACATAACGTGAAACTGTTCCGTTTTCCTAAACCCGGAGTTCGAAACGTTATTCGGTAAGTATTAACACGTACCTTATAATAAATATTTCAGTGGTTAGCCAGAACTATTGATGATTGATGAAAATGTTATTTTTTTCACTTTCAGTTGTCTGCTGTGGGCAAAGTACATTTTTCCAGAAGAGCAATATAGTTTATACTTTACAAAATCAGACAAAATTGTACAATGATCACAGAATGCTGTGTGAAAAGCTGCTGTTCCATGTGAGGTAAGTGAATATTTTAATAACTGATTATCTACACTATATTATTGTCACTGTTATAAATATTGGTGCTTCAAACCAAAATTTAATTAATGGAATAATTTTGTTTCAGACTGAACCCGTACTTATTGATTTGGCCGAACCACAAGCTGGTCCATCCCAAAGAATATTTTTAGGGGACATAACAAATATGCAAACTGTGGCCAATACAAATATATTCTTTAAACTTTATCAACAAACAAGAATACTTGTTTGGAGAAAAGGATATGTCAGTCATAAGGGGAATTATAGTAGATTTTTAACATGAAGAGGTTACAAATTGAGGTAGGCTGTTGTTTTTTTCATGACTTCCATAAGCAAATAAAATTTAGTTACTATTGTATAGCAAAACTACATGAGTATTAAGTAGTACAGGGCCAGGACGGTTCACACAATAATAAAAAGAAGTTGAGAACAGTAACATGACTAACATGTATCAACATTATTATAACTGACATGAACACAGGTTCTGTCCGTCTGTACTTATCGTAAATGAATAAATAATTTTGTCACTACTGCTACTAATCTACTGTTTCTGTTTGGGTACACTTTGAAAATAGATTTTTGTCTAATTTTGTTGTAAGATCTCTGTAAATGTAGTTAAAATAAACTTCTGGGTTAGTATGTATTCTGAGGCTACTGCAAACAGATTGTAAATAAAGCATTTGAATCTAATAACACGAACACAATAATAATAAATTGTAATGATATTCTAATATTTAAAAATGTAAAATATATGTATTTAATGAAATTGTAATGAAGCTGTTGAAATAAATAAAAAACAATTTGAATTATTTATAGTTTTATTTTGCCATATTAATTCCGTAGAAAAAAACATTTTTTTAATATTAGGGATGATAGGCAACATTTGAATAATTTACCGCCATACTAAGGTTTTTTCTCCGGGCTAAGTATAGATGGCGCTGGCGTAACCGTTCTACGAAATATTGTATGGAGTTCGCATTCTTCTCCGTTAGGAGTATATGTGTTCTGTGCATTCGTTCGTTCGTTGTGCTCGCTCGTTGATATTGCAAACAAGTCTGTACGTTTTTTCGTGTTTGGGATTCGAAATATGCATCTATCAAACAACTGATTGGAAAAACGATACTAACACTAATAGTTATAAGTTTTATTATGTACGGAAATAGTTCTAAAGTGTTTACTCGCAATGATGAAGTAGCCCTCGGCATCTACCATGAAACATCAGTGAAAGACATAAGATAAATAACAGATATTACAATGGATGTGCATTCAGATTTTGTTGAAACTGCTAAGTCTATCCTATCTTTCGACAATATAAATTACTTCAAAGCCGAGGACAGTGGATACCACACATCATTTACCCCAGGTTCGTTAGAACATTCTGAACTATCGAGTGATTTTCTCGATCAGTCTGTGGTGGCAACAACAGCTTTCATTGATCAAATTCAAGTAGGTTATGTTACGCCTGAAGCTACTTATCGATATAGCCAGTTAAAACCACGCAATGACAATTGTAACGACACGCCACCGCCAAGGCGGGCTGTCAAGCGTCCTTATTCGAGCGTCGAGTCGACGAAACAAACAACAACTATCCCGACTCCTACAACATGGATTGCAGGCAAAATACAAAGTCTGGAAGTCAATGAAGATAAAGAAAATTCCACTATATCCTTACCATCAGAGAGCTCTCACAGCACAGGAAAGAATACAAGATACATTTACAGACTAAACATATGCGAGCAGAAGTTTTCATATCCAATAACACCTATAAAGAGAAACTGTAGATTAAGTCCCTGTAGGAAATCTGGCAAAAAGCTAGACTTTGTCATACATTCTCTATCATGTGACAAGCATGAGCTACAGCCAGTATCACAAACTAAGATAGGACTCACACCACCTATTCTAGCCCGACCTAACCAAAAAATAGATATAGTAGGATTGCTAAACCAGAATTGTGCCATACCACCTTTAAAAAATATTTTTCGTTATTTAAGTTATGAAGATATTCGCAACTTTCTTTCCGTAAGTAGTACTTGGAAAGATATTTGGTACTTGCATAATAGCAATGAAAAGAAAGAGGGGTTAAGAAAACATCTGAAGTCAGCTAAAGAAAATCAAGAGAACTGTGCAAAAGAGAGTAGAACTAAGATCAGAACTACCAAGTTATATGATGGATGCCTCAGCGAAATTCACAATGAGATCAATGACAACCCTGTGAGCAGTACTCCTATCAGTCCTCAGTATTCACCGAGGACAAATCGATTCAGGAAGTTCATAAAGGTATGTTTTTGATAACATTTTTATTATTATTCTAATTATACATGTTGAGACTGAGCCATGGAAATTGTACCTAGTCTTTATCGAGGTACCAAGCTACCTAAATCTCTAATGAAATTCAACAAAAACAGTTGAGCTGTTAACATAAACCAAACATAATCTTTACTTTTGTATAGTGTTTACAACATTGAAAAAAACTGACATTCATGCCCATTTTGGGGATTCATCTGTTGTTGGATTTTCAATGCTTGGCTCAGCACCAACGTTGAAAATCCAACAGTTCACTTTTATTTAGGCATTCATAAAAGTTGTCTTAGTGTTAGTGAAATCATATTCAAATTATAAATATGAAAACAAGAGAAACACACAGCTTTTTATGCAAACTACCTTGTGGGCTAAATTTAATCTATTCTTTATTAATATTTCAGACTGCATCACTGGATTCTCGGATACAGCTGCCATGTGTAAGGTGCTCACAGCCGGCTAAAGTTACAGATGCACCAACTGGAGAGGAATGGGTGGAGTGCACAAACGCTACTTGCTCATATCAATTTTGCAGATCTTGCAATTGCAGTAGGCACCCAGGTAAGAGTTGTAATCAATATGACCTGAATGCTCCAAGTCCCTCTAAAAGAAAGAAATGTGATTATGCTGTTGGAACAAGGAAAAGCAGAAGGAACTTGCGGAGACTTCTGTGATCTGTTTTCAAAAACTCAATTTTATACCAGTGTATTTTATTATTTTGTCAATTACATTCCACTATCAGAAAATTGTTACTGAAGTAGCTAAATTAGAATTATTAATTTGATTGTGTATCCATTGAAGTAATATCGTATTTTATGATATTTGAGATTAAGGGGTCTGTCTGACCCATGTCTGATTTTGTGCCATTTTTTATCAATTAATGAATGTATAGTTGACCACAAAGTCAGTAGGAAGTCAGTTTGGCAGTTTTAAATTAGGTTCCATTAATTATAAATTAAGGATCTCTACGGGTTTTCTTATTTTTAAATCCACAATTGATTTGTGGTTACAAGATCTTATTCATTGTTGGGTATATAAATACAGTTAACAGGTAGTCCATGTTTTAAAATTAAGCTCAAAACAGACGACAGACTAGGGGTGGCGCTCTTTTTCATTCCCCCGCGACTTTCTCTGCGATACAGGATGAAAAGTTGCCTAAGTCCTTCATTAGTTCTCCAATTTCATCCAAATCTGTTCAGTCGTTTAAGGTGGATGCTCCACGGTAGCCCACGAAATTCAAATTTTCTTACGTTTTTTTGCAATTTGCAGGTCAGTGTCAGGTTGTGTGTTGATTAAAATATGATTCGCGACCGTAACAAATATGAATTTACAGTATTATAATCATTAGAATCAGCAATACAACTCCTTAATTTAGAATAATCCACAAATGTCACGATTGCATGAAATAGTCATTCAATGGGATTATATACACTTGGAGAGTTGTATAGATGATTTTTATGACTGTAATTCTATAAATAAATATCTGATACAGCCGCAAATCATATTTAGATCAACATACAACCTGATACTGACCTGCAAATTACAAAAAACGTAAGAAAATCTGAATTTCGCGGGCTACCTTAAGCGTGAACAACAAACAAATATTAGTTAGGATTATTTTCTTATTACGGCTCTCTATACTCCGACAAATACGCCATGACGACGTATTGTTGCATCAAATCGGTGAAAACCGGCTGGACCGCTTCTGCCAATATCCTATTATACACTGACTTATTTTATAATGAACAGTCAGGGAAATTAATTGTTTATCAAATTGACATAATACGTCAATTTGCCGTGATAAAGCCATTATTTCATACATCTGTCAAAGAATGACAGTTATGATTTGGGGGAGTTCCGAATTACGATGTAATCGATTATAGCGTGCTAACACCCGTTCCGAATAAGCGCGATGTCCCGTGAATCGTCATAGATGACAATCATCATTACATGCACCATAACGCTGACCATGCCTTTTAATAATATCACCGTGAGCGCTGTCAAAAATGACAGGTGGCTGTGTTGTTGTCATCATAACTTTAAACTAACTTGGCATTTTCGAAATTGTGCTTCTGGCTACCATCGCCACCTAACCAATGAAGAAGAAGAAATGTGAATACACAAAGAAATACCTAAATAATGTTATAAGTTTTGACGTTGAGCGAGCACTGTAAACGCGTTCACGAGCGTGCCGAATTGATGACAGCCCTCAGTCTATCATAATCGTAATACCTAAATCGGAACGCACAATATTGATGTGAGCGCTGTGAGCGAGGCTAAACTCGAAATGCGGCCTTGAATAATATACGGACAATTAAAGTTGGCAGTCAATTTAATAAATAATGAAGTTCCCTGACTTCACTTACTTTCATCATAAAGAGAGGCCGCAACGTTTTTTGGTCTTGTAAACGCAGTTGTGACTACTTACATTATGAATGTATATGAAGCACAAGAGTACCTATGAAAGGATCGTAGTATGTGGCGTTCCGTAGTTTCTGCATTCCTAATGGGAAAGCCGTATAAACCTCTTCGTAATGCAACGGTCGAGGACGTTAAACCTACAACGACAGGTCCGTAAAATTTTCGAATAGTCATTTTTTTCCTCTTCCTGATAAGCTTTAATATTTTTTGTTAGTTTTAGTTTTCATCAAATGGTTTAGACCCCAGCTCGTAAACGTCCATTCCGTAATTAAACAACAACTAAAACTAAGACTGCCTGTATTAAGTATTCTACAGGTTTTACCCTTTAATCAATTAATAAAATCTACTAACATTCGAATAGTAATTACCTAGGTACTCAAAAGTAAGACTGTTTTTTAATACATCACTACTATTAATTATTTATCTTTTAAGTATTTGTTTATCTGTAAATGCTTCTGGATTGAAATTCAGAGAAACCCCATTATCTTAATCTCATTATGACCTTTTCTCGGTGTATCCTAATTAGTTAGTCATCAAGATTTATTTAATTAAGTACTGTTTCAATCAATAAATAGAAAAAAAAAAATGAATGTGACAACATCTTGGCTGAACTTAGTATTTTTTTTATAAATACTCGAGGAACGTAACAATATTGACGTTTAGCCATACCCAAAAATTAAAGCCATTATTCTCATTCCTAAATGACTCCAGCCCGAAATAATGCTTATCCAAATCGCTCAAAACCTATGTAACGATAGAAGGTAAGAAAAAGCAGGGTTCAGAGAAAATGGACCGACAAATTAATACAAGCCAGTCAGAGGCTTCTGATAAGTCTAGAGATGTTCTGAATTGTGTATGTGGTACTTGTATGAAGGGTGCTAAAGAGGAAACAAATTCATTTGCAGTCATCCTCATCTACCTAGCCTTTTCACAATTATGTTGGAGTCGGCTTCTGCTCAAACCGGATGTAGCTTAATACCAGTAGGTATTTAAACTTTCCGAGACATGAAGGGATCTCGGTATGAAATGGACCGATCTCGACAAGTGTAGCTAATCCTTGATCGATCGTCGCGTGCGGCTGTCGGGGCTCAAACACATAAACACGCTACGACGACGCCACGTCGCACGTTGCATTTTTTCATTATGGATTTCTGCAGAAAACCATAATGAAAAAATGCAACGTGCCACGTTGCGTTGTCGTAACGTGTTTATGTGTTTGAGCCCTTACTTAGCCACGAGCCGATGACGAACAACTAAAAACTTTAACTCAAAACTTATATGTTCGATCTGGAATCATTGGATAATTTGTTAATGCTACATAATGTTTTAGATCCGTGACAATTTGATCGAAAATAACATTTTACTAAGATTTCCACGTCTAAATATTTGACATAACATAACATCACGCCAGTATTCCCCGAAAGGTTAGGCAGGGGTGTATTATATTATTTATTTATAGTCATAACTGGCGAAAGTTATGACTAAATATACACAACAACAATGAACACAACAATTTTACCAGCATTGTTGTGTTCCGGCAGTAAGAGGTAAGATAGCCAGTTCCTCTGTAGTAGAGAATTCCAGGTGAAGCTCGCTTCCACCTTCGGCCTGATCATCACTTACCATCAGGTGAGATTCAGGCCCAGAGCTTCCGCGTTGTGGTTAAAAAAATATCTGCATCCATAATTAAACTGAAACCTAACTAACCTAGCCATTTGGGGGTGCCCGGAATTCATGGTTTCAGGCTGGAGTTATTTGGGATAGTATTCTTTAGTTAGAGGTTCAGTGATTTGGGCGTTAGGTTTCGGGTACTATGGAGTGTAACTCAAATTTCGTCCGAATTGCTATCCTCTTAAAAGACGTGTTTCTGTGGACACTCCCTAGTCTTTTTTTATTAATATTATGATAATGTCATTCGCATATGAATGTAAAATTTCGATGGTTATGTTTTAACCTTATCAATCTACTCATAGGCATATTTGTATTTTAATATTCACTTGCCGCCTTACCAGTGCCTTAAGCCTGTGAAGTGGGAGACCCGCCTACCTCGTCTACCCTTCTCATCTGATAACTAGGCTACCTTCTCACGGGCCACTAGCAATGGCCAAAAGTGACTAGCCACAAGCTACGGTGTCAAGTAAATAAACGTTTTGTTGGCAGTATATGGATTCGCAGGTCATATTGTGTGACGAGGGCTAGACAGCTCAACAAGCGAATCTAAATTAATAATAAAGACTACGCCGCTTCTGGCTGTGGCAAGTGGCCTTTATTGTCTCTTTGCTGTGGCGCCTTATTTCGAATAGTTGTGTAGTGGTGTTATTTTAATAAATAAAATAACATGGACAAACTGTTAATTTATAAGTTATGTAAGAAGAGTGTGTAGGTTATTATTATGCTTTGTAAATATGTATGTTGAGTACTGTTCAAGAAAGTACACCTGCTGTAAGATAACGTTGATATTTCATAAAATATTAATGTTTGTTTGAGAAAGGATCCAGTGTTTTAAGTTTAGTGTAGCTATCTATACCTAAATACCTAAAGGTTGAAGGTATGAAGGGACCAAGCGTGCACAATTTAATTTTATCAACAATTTGTAATACTCAATTCTTATTTTTTAAATTTTGACGATCTGCATGTCAATAGATACTGATTTTGTCAAATAATTAATTTTTAATTTCAAAATTCATGACATGTATATAATAAGAGTTCATTTTCATCTTGTAAATAGTTTTATTTCAATTTATGTATTTGATTGGTAATAAAAAACGTTTTGAAAACAAAACCTTTTTAATTATATTTACCTAAGTTTAAATGACATCACTGCATTATTTAATAAAAAAATAAAACAACATATAGCCAAACTATTTTAATATACAATTAAAATTAATATTTACAAATACATTTAGTACTAGAAGTAAGTTAGTGGTCGTTAAAAACCACCGAAATTATGCTGAAAGTATGCTTGATAGATTAAAACTTAGAGTAGTTTAAAACTTAAGATTAAAACTGATTAAGGCACTTCGTTTAATTGAAATAAATAGCTGTCTATGATAATGGGTGGCGATCTACGAACGTTGTAGAAATGTATAAGCCGTCATGACTAAGCCCGGTGGTATGCTAACTTTTGCACATTAATTATTATAGATTTTTTCAGCCGAGTCCCATCACGAACTTTGGTATTTGATACGCCACTTGAGGTATTTGCATTATCATGGACATTCTGTAATAAAAATAATGAATAATCGTAAACATAAAATTAAATATTGAACGATTTTTTTTGGATATTTGGATGGATTATAAAATCGTTGGAATATTACTTGTACTTAACTAAATCTTTTCAAGATTTTTAAATGGGATAAAAAAATGAGTTGTTTGCAAAATGTTAAGTTGAATAAGAAATATTTACAATGCTCCAATATTATAAGAAATTGATTTACTTACAAAATAATTTTGAGTAGTATTGGGTTATAATATTGGTACCATCACCATTACCTACTTACGCTTACAGCCTCGAAAATGATAAACGCATTGACGTAGATAAATAGGCAGACTATGCCCCTTTTATTTACCTCAATGCTGGGCTTAGCGTTACGTTGCTGCGGATTCGTCCTTAATTAAAAGTACAAGGACTTACCTTATTTGGTAAAATGTTATCATGCTAGCAATATTTACAGTACCATAGATTATACTGACCTTAGTATTGTTGTGCAGGAAATTTAAGGCTAATTCCACCACCAGTTATACTTGCTGTACAGAAGGACTGTCTCTGCATAGGTATAAGAATAAGAATATATTTACATAATCATTCATTCACAGATGTTCCTTCGATATTTTAATTCTTTGATGGTAAACAATATGTAGCTCAACGGGTAAGGTCTCCGATTGCCGTTCATGAGGTCGTGGGTTCGAACCCCAACTGTTGCACAGTAGACGTTAACCCACTTCTCGATTAAGAATATCAAGGTGAGTTGGAGGCGTCAAGAAGAATTGACTTGGATAAATTTATCGCATAAAAAGGTCAGAAAAAAACAAGAGTTATGAAGTACTGCGCAAAAACAATTGGTTTGTCGACTAACAGTAGGTATTGGAATGCGGCAACATTATCGTTCTCCTATACCGCTATGTGGCCGACATCCATGACCCGGCTCAAATTGTAGTTTCTCAAGCTTACTTGCCAATATTTGCATATTTTGACAATATATATGAGCGTCTTGTTTGGACATTATAATAACACGCATGGCACCATTATTTTTGAACACCATATATTTTACATTGATAACACATTTCCTGCAGGTGCTGGCCATTACCGTGAATAATCGGGTAGGAGTAAGACGAAAATAGTATCTTATATGTTTTTAAGCCGCATCATGCCTGTAGCCAGCACATTGGTAATGGTATATAAGACCGGTAGCACACCCCCGCCGCGAAACAATAGCAGCGAAACCGCAGTAGTTCAATTAAACTGTCTCGCGTCGTATTCCGCTACTCGCATCCGATTCCAGTAGCGGAACATGACGCGAGTCGGTTCAATTGAACTACTGCGGTTTCGCGGCGGAGGTGTGCTGCCCGCCTAAAATGTGCGAAAGATTTTTTAGTATGGTAGATTAGTATGGTGGGTATGTCTGATTGTATGTCCAACACTTCTCTATATTCCTATACTCGGGCCAAAAACTAGACAAGATGGAATATTATGTGGAACCAAGAAAGCGCACATTACGTGCCTTAGATGCCTAATGGCAAGATGTACCTAGTTTCATATCGATGAAAATAGTTATTGCAAGTTTTTATCCCGAGTATACGCTATCAACATCGATATATACAAGGCGTAAGTACAAAGCAGTGGTTAAGTTGCATAATATAACTCACGAGACAGACAGGCCATTGTAGAGCCAAGCGCGCCACGTCTGCGGCGTGGGCTGCGCGCCGTCGATGCGCGCCTCGATGTGTCCGCAGAGCGCGCGGCGGTCGTGCGAGCGCCCCGAGCGCGCGTCGCACACCAGGCGCTTGCGACACTCGCCGTCGCACGTGCCGCGGCGAGGACTGTTCTTCCAGTAGTGTCTGAAACATGACGGTAAGGTTCATTTACATTTCGGTGATCGATTAAACCGGTTTGTATACTGATCCATTGACGAGTTTGTGTGGGGAAGTCATCAACAGTATAATTATAGTCTTCTCGTGCAAAAACCTGGCAAGACCACGTTGTTACTACAATTGAAAATGGGTGCCTTGTAAGGCAGGAATGTATCAGTTTCTGCTGAAGGAGTAAGTATAAACAAATCAAATGATTACTTGTAGTATAAGTTAAAAACGTCTTCTTTGGTAGTCATATCGTCGATGAACTTGTCCCAGTCCTGCGGCCGGAGCGCCGGCATCATGTATGAAGACCGAGCTGAGTACAACTTGTACCAGATCGGGTACCCAAACAGATTGGCCTCTTTCAAGTTCATGATCCAAGTCTCATGGTCGACCACTTGCTGAAAAATGTATGCAGGTAAGTTATTTTATCATTAGTAGGTATTGGTCTCCTATATCAAGCTTGCTTAATTATGTAGTAAATCAATAATTACCCGAGTAGTGGCTTCATGGTCACCATCTACATAATATATTCGATAACCTAAATTCAAATCGTAGTACGGTGTAACGGACGGCCCGACGTATGCAATACTTGTGGCTCTACCTGCGAAAAATATAACAAATGACGGTAACTTATTAAATCCAAAATGACTGTAATTTTTATTCGGCTATAAGTAGCTCAATCAAGTTGACAAGGTTCACCTACCAAGGTCATTCGGATCATAAAAAACTTCAAATTCATCAAAATGAGTATGTCCGAAAAATTGTGCCGTTATCGTTGATTCATATCGGTTAACTATGGCGTAATAATTTCGGCTCCATACTTTCAAACAGTCGGAATGGCCCGGCGGAATGTGGCCAATGATGTGGACCTTTTCGCCACTGAACTCCGCGGACTGCAGTTCATAAATCAACCACTGGAGTTCTGTTGCTGGATCTGTGCTGTTCATTAACAGCCACCTGAAAAGTTAGGAGAAAAACTCATTTTAGTTATAGAATGCACATATCTGTCATAAATGAAGGTATTTCAAACAGCCCTAGAGTGGGAAACTTATTATACTTAGTTGGAAACTTTTCTACCTACCTATTTAAAATATAGATATAAAATAATATTTCTCACCAGTTCTTATTATTGCAGTAGTTCATATTGAGCGATATGATGCGGAAGCCCGGCCTCACGAGCACGGAGTAGAAGGCGCCGCGCCGCACCGTGTGCGACACGCCGGCCGGCAGCCAGCGCCGCCACTGTGCGTCCAGCTCGTCGTACAGCCAAGCGATGTTGAGCTCCGAGGACGCTATGTACGGCGGCGGGAAACTGGAAGTAAGCCATAAGGAAACAAGTCAGTAATCAATCTTTTATAGGTTTTTGCTAGATGAAAATCCGAAAATGGGGTAGCGTTGTTTTCGCTCGCTTTCAGTTGTTTTGATTATACTGATATTTTTCACAATTGTCCAAACATTAGGTAGGAGTCCCTTCACTATGCAGTCAATAAAATTCCATCGCACAGCTGTGGATGAGATCTCACTCCATTTCATTATGGCTGGCATTTTTAAATGCTCACCAAAATATTTTTTAGATGACAAGTACCAAGTAACTTCAAATAAAATAAACCCACTCTATACCGAAGTGCCTAAAGAACAGCGTTTTAAGTTCCAAAATTACGAAACCAAACACTCGTCAGAATAATACGTACGTACGTGTTGTATTTATATTCTTTTTACCTACCAAATTGGATAAATGCTCACCAAATCTTGTTTTTTAAGTCCTGAAATTCCTTCTGGGCCGGATCCGGAATTTAGGATGCAAGAGAAGCGAGCACGGGATTTGGGGCACCCCGACTTGGATAGGTAAGGTTAGAAGGGGGAAAAAAATACCACGAAGGGGATGGCGGGGTGTTTCAGACCCCGCCATCCCCTTTTAATCCCATCCCCTTTTAACCTGAAACTAATCCCTTTCGCGGAACAGTAATTATAGGTAATTGCGGTTTGTACACAACGACAGGTATTTCCGTCCAATAAGCAATTTATGAGTAATAGATCTGTGGTAATACATCCGCATCATCTACTCAATAGAATGTCGCACGGAACCTACATTCCAAGAATAAACGATCTTGAAAGGGATTGTGGCAGTAATTAAAATGACCCCGACGGACATTGATAATTGCGACATACTTTTATAACTACATGGTTCATTCGTACCTATTGACTGGAGATGACTCATGGTTCCCAAGGGCCGGGAATATCGGCACACCGGGGAACATATCCGACATCTGAGCTACCGTCTCTTGTAACACTTTCAAATTTTCCTCTTTGGTTTGGTTCCATACATCATGCGGGGGTAGATCTCCCGTCCATAAAATGTAGTCTATGTCCTGGAACAGTACATTTTAAATTGTTTTAATAATGGTCATGAAATTGGGATTTTGAAAGATAGAATCTGCTGGAATGCTCATATTATCTCTTAACTTTCGGACTGCCTTTAAAAATAATTTGAAAAGCTGATGGGTCCCGACACTCGACCATGAAACGATTGTTATCTAATTAGGAAATTGCATTGCCTCGTAAAGCAATTGATCTTTACGGTGAATATAACGTCCTCTCTTTCCCTACATTGTGTACGGTTATTTATCCTGGCTTTTAACTGGGTTCACCTCTATCAACCGAATAGTCATAATTACGATGTCATACGTACAGTGTGAGTGTCTGCTATGTGTTTCAACATGTGGTCTATGGTACGTTTGGGTGTGTCGCACTTGCGGTAGTCTCCCCAACGGCCGGCGCCTCCGCCAGGAGTCAGCGCTGGGCCATTAGACGCTCGACAGCAAAGAGGCTCGTTACATTCAGCATTGGCACCTGGAATTTGATAACAAGCATTACTGTGTACCGTCGGCTTGCTAAGCGCTGGCTCTGAGAATTATAAAGAGGTTTATAGGCGAATAGAATCCTGATGACAGCACACCACAACAATATATACTTAACTCTGCTGAAGGGAAAATGGTGTTTTCGGCAAGTTGATCAGTTTTGTATCTAAGGACGTAGAAATGCTCACCTTCAGCATAGTAGGGGTCGAAATGTGTATCAGAAATCTGCAGAACTTTAAACGTTGGAGCTTTATCGGCTGGAGCGTCAAGTTCCCGCAGGGTAGGCTTCGGTACGGGAGGGAACGCCACTTCCCACTCGTGGTAAGGGTTGTAAACGTCGCCACACGCGTCTCCTATGACAAAACTGCAGATCTCGTCAGGACCTATCGTAATTCGTTTCAATACGTAAACTACTTCACTCTGAAATTTGAAAACGTAGAGTAAATAACGATATCGCAGAAAAGCAGGTCATATGTGTTAATGCGACCACGGTTTCTTACCCCGAACAATCTCGTGATGCCCTCACATACGCGAGCTGATTGAATTTTTAACGAAACACAGAATTGATAAATCATCTTATTGATTTCGTCTTTGCTTTTGCCCAGTCTTATGTAATGTTGTAGTAACCCGGCGCCAGCCTTGCAGGCTGTGCACGACACCTTAGACATAACAGAGTGCTCTACTTCGTAATAAACTTGTTTCAAGTTGAGAAGTTTAAGAGCCTTTTCCACAAATACTGGAAGGTTACTGCTCTTATCGCTATCCCACAGGAGTCGAGAGTAATTTCGTTTTAAAGCTGTCATGTGTGCTATTAGCTCAGTCTCGTTAGCAGATGGCGGTAGGGTATGATTATAATTAGAAGGAAGGAAGAATGGTTCCTCGTTGCGTGGTGTTAGTCTCCAATTCCAATCGTCGTTAGGTGGCATCCATTTTATCACCGGTCGATTACTCCTTCCTGATTGTTGCAGAAATATAGGGTTACCTGCGATGATAAGAAATCGCTTGGTTAAGGTTGAACTTGCATTGTTAAAGTGATTGTCGAGTTAAGAATTAAACAACGATTAGGTAGTTACCCAAGTTCTTACCTGAAGTCATCGTCACACTTATAGAAAGAGTGGCGATCCATTGCACGAGCCATCGTATCCTTATAATCATATCTAAGAGTCGTAGAAGAAGGAAGTATCTGAAACAAAACAAACAAATGAGGTTAAAAAGTTATCAACTATTTCAAATAGGTTAGGTCTAACTTACGCACGAGTTCATTATCAATTTGTGATATCGCATATCTTGCGCAGAACAATGTAAAAATATAATAATGGAGGAAAATAATGATTGACGTTAAAAGTAGCTCGTTTGGGTTCAGGTTGAGTTGAAATAAATAACCCAGGCTTTTAGGTCTGATAGATGGCGGTACCTTCCTTTTTGAACCATCTTTGCATTATCCTTATATTTTTATGAACTCCAAAAATAGCTCGTTCGTCGACCTTGGCAAGGTTCAGGTCAAGGTGATCGATCTAACCAATATTGCCTTTGGTAAGTAATGGTGTTCAAAGTCTTTAAATAAGTTCAGTACGTGTTCAGTACCTACACTACTTACTGATAATTTTCACGTTTGTTTGGTAGTTTTTATGTTAAGTACTTAGTTATGTTCTTGCACAGTTTTTTTTTTTTAAATCCTTGCTTTCAGGCAGTACCTGTATACACATACCTAACCATTCGCTTCCCTGGTTTCACTCTCTAAAAGAACATGATCTTACTAGTTTGCACTTAAAGGCAGCATGTACTAGTACCTACAATGTGAAGGTGACTTATTAGTTTGATCACCCAATGCTCAATGCGACAGTTGAGTCCTGTGCTGTATCATTTATGATAGAGCAGTGATGTAATAGAGAACGAAGTAGATCACGCCGCTGTTAACCATTTATGTAACTAAGTACCCATAATGCACATTCGCACGTATTATGATGATACCTTTACTGACATAAATAAACATTGTATAACTGTACTCTGGCGCCAGTTAAATTAACACCACCACCAGCACCGGTAGAGTTGCAATATCTTACTATAAATTGTTTTACTTTAATTACTGTAATAAAACATCACCTTTTCCAATTAGCTAATAAAAATGTTCATTTCATTGATAAATTGGACTTAGGCACGATTTTATTAACTTGGTTAGAACTTCACAACACTTCGTTCATGTGTTTCGTTAACGAGATATCCAGTGTACCTGCAGGTGATATCATTACTATATTAAAAAAGGATTAAACTACTGGGGCAGTCGGGTAAAGATATTACACTACTACTAGCTAGTAAGTAAGTACACCACCTGGGGATCAGCTGACAGATTCATTCGATTTTTGTCGATCGGCACCTGTTTTCTTTATTCATTAACCGACTTCGCAAAAAGGAGGAGGTTATCAATTCGGTTGTATGTTTTTTTATGTTTGTTATGGACCGATTTGGAAAATTACTTTTTGTTTGAAATGGTATACCTCCCAGGTGATCCCATTGTCACCAAGTCAGGATCTGATCATGGGATCCTGGAGAAATCGAGGGAACTCTTCAAATATTATAGGCACACCTATAGCGATTTGGGTATTTTTTATAGTAACTCGTGCATTTGCTCTCGAAAAGCACCATTTGGTGAAGTGGAACTCAATACTCAATACTTTATTGCATTCCATAATGTGTACATAGTTTTTTGAATCAATCATGGACCCTGTCGGGCACAGCAAAAGTTAATTTAGGAGAGAGGATGAAGGCGTTGATGAAGAACTGATGATGAAGACCACAGATGGCCACCGAAACTACTCAATAATAA
This sequence comes from Eupsilia transversa, assembly GCA_914767815.1. Classification (NCBI taxonomy): domain Eukaryota; kingdom Metazoa; phylum Arthropoda; class Insecta; order Lepidoptera; family Noctuidae; genus Eupsilia; species Eupsilia transversa. The sequence continues at coordinate 9,413,098 of OU611874.1, forward strand.
TAAGTATTTCACGGGTTGCGATTCGATTACTTTAATATAGTTACCAAGTAATTTATGCTAGACACAATGCATAGTATTATGGTGAAGTGGAGCTGATGGTCAGGTACCAGGAGAACTACTCAAAAATTAACGTCCCTGCATCGAGAAAAGCAATATTTTCTAAACGGTGATGAGCAGTTGCCATTAGGCTATTGTAACTCAGATAAATTACAAACCGACCCACTAAAAAGACATAAATAAAAACTTTTTTCTAAAAAAATACAACCGCCTTCCAAAAAGACACTACAAAGTGAAAAATAACTTTAATTTCGGAAGTCGGTGGCAAATAACGAAATGACAAAACCAAAGAAGTCGGAGAAGGACTAAAGAAAAATATTATTGATCGTCAAAGCTCGATCAAACCTGGAGCTATATTTACAAACTCATAGTTCCAATGATATCTATGTAAATAGGTACTCGTAGCTAAGCTAGATAGGTTATTACGACAAAGCGTTCCTCGCTTAAATCGTGAAAGTCATAAAAGCGCTCTCTCTTTCTTAGTACCTATACGATATCCTCTGTATAGTTGTTGTAGTAAATAACTTATAAACAAATCAAAATTCTTTTACGAAACTTTCGAATTAGAATACTAACATCTTTCTAAGCCATAAAATAAATAAAAAATCATAAGGAAAGGTGGTCAATTACTGTCGCCCCAGCAACTATTTATAGGAATATGTAAGTGACTTCTATTGGGTTCCATTTCTCAAACCTCGTCTGAAACCGTTAGTCTACATGAATTCATATGTAGGTACCTATCTATTCATTTCTTGCTGTCACAAAATAATTAAGAATCACATCTGACAGCTAAGTGAAGCTGTAAAACGAATAATGTTTTACATAATGTAGTAACTTTGTTTGCGTCATTTCAAGTTTAAACAAAAGTTTCACTTTTTAAAGATTTCTCAAAAACTGTCGCAAACTTTTACATTTCTCCTACGGATAAAAAAACTAACTAAAGGCGGTTTTTATACCATTAAATTAATTCGTACCCGTCTTTATAAGTATAGTATATACATATACCTATGTATATTTTTTGTATTAGTAGGTCACTAGCACTAGCTTCGTTCGTAGGTTAAAGTTATAAAAATATTTAACATTTATTATTACTTAACTTTTTGATATTTAATTAACATAAAGCCGTATCAATTGATGAATGATGTTTGTATTAAAGATGCTGTAGAGTATTTATGAATAGAAAAACATCTGTGTAATGTAATCGAAATTTTATTATGGAATAGGTAGGTACCTACATACTACTTTTGCTAATCCTGTCGTATTCACGCGTGATGTGTGAATGTTATGAGTCAGCGGATTTTACAGACGGCAGTCGGCAGTTGTATACGGACGTGGAGGTCGCCACTTTCTCCGTGCTTCATTGACTTTGTTGGAAAGTGACGGTCGTATCGCACGATGCGTTTGCTCACCTATCATAACTCCTCGACAACAATGCAATTGCTCAATACTTTATTGTTATAGTAATCAGCTTCATACATCATTAACAGTGTTACGTATTATGATCGCAAGACCATCGAGCTTTGTAAACAGTAAGAATTGTTGTGTTCATTAAATCCTATACAATTTCTTAGTATGTAGGTGGTAGTTTATTGTTGGATTCATCATATAACGTAGTTATTTCAAATGGTGGGCCACTGTATCTTGAAATAGAAGGTAAGTAGATAATATTTGTCATAAAGAAGCTATTTGCTAATGCTATTAGGTATGCTAGCTAGCCACAATTCAATTTAGTTTAAGGTTTTACCTGAGTAACTAAGTTGAGTAAGGGAAGCTGGGCTTTATTGGAAGCCTTGCACGGACTGACACCTTTCTCTAAATTCCTATTCTGGTAATGTTTTAATTCGGTTTGCAATGTAGTAAAACGCATTTCACATAGGAACAGTCATTTGTGTGAGCCGGAGGATATCATGATGAACACTATCATGTTTGCACACGCTTTGCGAACTTCTTGTATAAAAAAGCAGTTGTTGACATGCAATGTAATGTTGCAGCAGATTGTTGATTAAACTAGCGACCCGCCCCGACTTCGCACGGGTGCGATTTACAAGTGAAGATTCTGTTTTGATTCTGATTATGTTCACGACATGTTGTGCACAAGTTCTGAGCAGTGGGTAACCTAACAAAAAGTACCAGGCATGCATGAATTCAATATAGTATGTCATTATTATTATTAAGTACTCTGTTTTATATATATTTACACAATATATATAGCCTATGTCCTGCATCTGGGCGGATAATCAAAAACCTTTCAAATGGTGAAAGAATTTTTCAAATACTCAATAGGTACTCAATTCTTTATTGCATTCCACAATGTAGGCTTAGGTGGTAAACAAAACAACATAATTATAATACTTAAGTATCTACCCACTTGTCCACTTTGTTGGTAAATAGTGAACCCAATTTACAATAAATACTAAGTAGGTACCTAATTATAAAATAAAAAGGAGAGAGAGAGAGGATTTGGTAAATAGTCAGAAAGATGTTAATAATTTATTTATTAAGGTTACCCCATGGCAGAGCGCTACAATATAAGATATTGTCGCTAGGTAGTTATTGGTCTTACCAAAAAAAAAACTTTTAAGGCTCGTTCACACCGGCGCGACTTGTCGCGCGACGCGACACCGGCAATTGTTCAATCGTGAAGTTTTATTAGAAATTGTATTGTTAAAGTCGCGTCGCGCGACAAGTCGCGCCGATGTGAACGAGCCTTCGAACAAATAAGCTGCCTAGTATCTACTTATCAATAATACCTATTGAACGTCCTTCAAATCAGTTCATCCGTCTAGTTTAGAAATTTAGGTTGACTTGAACGTAGACAGTTAGATACAAAAAAGTACCTATATCTTCCTGCATCCATGCTAAACGTAATTAGCTCGTTAAATATAGTAGAGGTACATTTTGATAAACGTGACCTTCCTTGCAAGTTGTACAGAAAAGTTTCAACAAAACCGGAAACTTAGCGTGTGATGTGACCTGAATATGACTAAGGATTCGTATGATTTCTCTCGTATTGGCACAAATAATAATGAGAATAGTTCGTCGAGCCGAGATAAAAATATAATCCAGTTAGCAGGCTAACTCCAAGGTATACTCATGCCAGACCTAGAGAAGGCACAACCGCGGACATTTTCGGTGAACCACTTTTCACCCTTATGCCCTTAGAATCAAGTTGAAAAGTGGTTCACCGCCAGTGTCCGCGATGGTACATTTAAGTACCTATCGCGGCGCCCCTCGTGTAGGCTGTTTTTATGTATTTCTGATGAATCGCGGCAAGTGGTGTACAAATTAACGCTTATACCTTTGTTTATTAACACACAAATCTCTACATTAATACGAACGTTGTTGTCAATAAAAGAATTCGTTTCGAAACGTAACTGCATTTAATAAAATTGTTGCGTAAGTTTTCTCTCCGCGGTTGGCAGTTAATATTTAAGGATTATTCATCCAGGCCGCTTTCTTTCGACTGGCAGCAGCTTGGTACAAATGTGCGTCCACTTTCACTGCCCACACTGCGTGATCTCCCTTGCGGCTGTAATTTGGATATTCGTGAGATTACCTAATCAACAGCATCGAGTCTTTGTCATTTTTTTGTTCAGTATTCTGAATGACTTGTTCAGTTTCTGGCACCGAATGTAACTTCAACGGTAATAACAAACCAATTACTTACCTACAAATATTACAGTGCGTAAATTATATTAGAGATTATATTGAGGTAGGAATAGGTAGTCTTATTCACATGTGAATGTATTTGAGTCAGAGAATCTATTCAAGTAAAATTCTATTCATGAAACGTTCTTAGCGTTGAGAAAGTTATAGTTAAATTTAACTTTTATCGGTAAAGTAGATTTCTACCGTGATAAAACAAACAATATGTAGATTTGTAGATAATGCTATCTCTATGACTGTTTAGCAATGTGCTGTAATTTTCTATTTTATTCTAGATTCTTGAACGTGTCTAGATATCTAGTTTAGGCATGTGAGTGGAACCAGTATTAATCTTTCTACTGATGGTATGGATGGTGGTAGGGAGTAGAGACACAGACAGTCACCGTCTCACTCTACTGTCGCGAATGCAACATTTCACTTGCATAACGATTGCCTTCCGTAGGGTTTTAATTATACCTAATACCTATTGGTTACGAAACACTCATTCATTAACCCTCCACGGATGTATTACAATCTCATTTCTTATGCGAACCGTAGGTATCTAATACAATTGTTAAGTAGGTGGCTTAATTGGATAACGCGCTGTTCTGTGCAGCGTTTAAATGAATGCAGTTTTGATTTGAAACTGGAAGATCAGATAAACAATATCTCGGCTGGGTTGTACTTGAATTGGCACAATTTGTTTTAAGAATAAGATTCCTAGAATAAGTAGATAGAGAATCGGCGGAAACGCAGCATGCTAGTAGGTACCCAGGTACAGTTTCGAATGGAAACGTGTAGGTATTCCATTCGAAACTATTTGTGCTCAATCCATGAAAAGTTCCATCTAAGTTTGAAGAAATAATTACCATAAAAGGGACCCATTTGCGTTACTAGCTAAGCTTAAAGTATGGCCAACCAAGAATACACAAACCTGCAGCTACAAGATTACGCAATACAAGATCCAAGGCCGCAGAACTTAATAAACATGTCTTGCTTATGAACCAGTTTCGAGTAGCAGCTAACAGAGACACAGGCGTTAACTTATACGCATAAGGCAGAAAAAGAACCGTTTTCTCCTGCGACCTTTTTGCGCCAGGTCCCTGTTTTTAAAGAGAAGGCCAATTCTCATAGGTTCATAAAAAAACATTCACATTCAAGTCGCAATCTGTCAAACTTGTCAAAAATATTGTAAATTGATTGTATTTTTGACTGAATGCGAACTTTCATAAAAATACGGGGAATGCCTCTCAGGTCGCATGCCCGGCTGCCTGAGAATGTTTTTTATTTTATTATTTTTATATAAGTATTTATTATTTTATTTCGTGTATTTATTTTGTATACTTATTTTATACATTTTTAAATATTTCTTAAAAGTTATATAAAAAAAAAAACATTTAAAAATATTATTTTATTATTTATTATGTTATTTTATTTCATCATTTTAGTTCGTAATAAACCCAATTGAAAACTGAGAACAGAATGTACCTACAAAGAACAGATGGGTGATGCTTGTTTACTCGACGTTACTAAATGCGTTTGCGTTATCATATAACAACTAACTGTGTTGTTTTTGGAGGGCATATAGCGTTAGCAATCTTTGCCTAATCAAGAAGGCCGTGCGATTGAGGCCGCAAACATAGGTACTCGTTCAATATGCTTTCTGAATCAATGCATTACCGAAGCAACTAAAAGGTAGCTACTCGGCAACGTTACTAGATCTTGGATTATGTGTTGTTCTGATCATCTGATTTACCTACGTAAAACTCAAAAATCTTATTTTTCTATTACCTACACATTGACGTTATAAAAAAAAAACAATTCCAGGTTAATAGACCAAATACCTAATAAAATTGTTATCCGTTACGATAATAACATGCGGGTTTATTTATTATGCAACTGCATTCTATCCCGCATCATTAAATTAAATTCCATTAAACACAATGTTGGTAGGCTTTATGATATTACTTGCAACACAGCGACTTCTTTTTCTTGTATAGCTCGGTTTACGTGTTCTGGACTAGTGCCAAGCTTTCTCGATAAGCTTTCTCTAAATTGCTCCTTTACATCTTGTGGTTTACGTGCACTGTAATGATATTTGTTTATGAATCATCATTTTATTTACTGTGGACTTGTAACTTATTGTCTGCAATACCCAACACCGGTTTTATCGTTGCGTCAAAAAGTTGCACCTGTGAAGTAAACACTCGAGAGACGGAAGTTTGCAGCGATTTTATCACAAGCGCAACACAGCAAATTGTTTTAGCTATGTGGACACCGTACACTTACGATAGCCGTGCCGTCAAATATAACATCATCATTACTTCGCTTTCCCCCAACAGGCGGTCGTGAATTTACGATGCATTATAAATGATGCAAACGCGCTATGTCGACAGTGTCACGAGATTGTCACCGGTAACATCGATGCATCAGCCCCAGCTATTCTGAATCGTCAAAAATGTCGATGCACGTGCGTTATTTGCATACACACTTTTATCGCTTCAAATCGCAGTCATGTGCCTTTATTTTTAACCGACTTCCAAAAAGGAGGAGGTTATATGTTCGTTGCGTGTTTTTTTTTTTGTGTATGTCCGTCGATATTTTCGTCAATTGTGGACGGATTTTGAAAATTATTTTTTTGTTTCAAAGGGTATGCTCTCGAGGTGGTCCCATATAAATTTTATTAGCTTTGCTTGAGTACTTTTGAGTTAGCTTCATTAAAGGCTCGTTCACACCGGCGCGACTTGTCGCGCGACGCGACACCGGCAATTGTTCAATCGTGAAGTTTTATTAGAAATTGTATTGTTAAAGTCGCGTCGCGCGACAAGTCGCGCCGGTGTGAACGAGCCTTTATACGTATTTTTCCCACTTAAGCCTATATGGACGACGTTTTAACATATTCTTGTCACTGTTATTTACATAGCTAAAAAGTTAAAAATAAAAACTTTAGTAGTTTTTCACCTTTTAGTGTTTTTTTGGAAGTCGGTTGGTTTTTATTGTAAAAGTTTTTTACATACGTTTTTATTCCGTTTTATGAGTAAACTGAAAAATCTCTATTTAAATGCGTAGGGAATTGGATTCATAGTCACTTGATATGGATACTCTTATAAATTATAATGTTATTCAATTTTACGGTCTGATTTCATGATTTGAGCAGGTACATTGTCATAAATCGCTTTCTCAGCGAAGGAATACTTTCCCTAAGCTGTCGAACTTACAATAGGCACTGTTATTTTTTTGACAAGTATAGATTAGGACTTTTGGTCGTATAATATTAGTGCCAATTAAGGCTGCTATCCCATTGGCGTTTTAAGAGCGTTGGCGCTTCTCCAACTTCGCGTCTCAACTCCAAAAAAAAAAGTCGGGACTTTAACGTCGCGTCTGCGCAACGTTGGCGCTTTAACACTAGAAACTCGCGATAGCGACCTAAGTAACAGGTACCTACGTATTAAATGAATAGCGATACTATTCTATCCTCAGTGATTTATAATACGAATTTTCGTAACCAAGTTAACCTTAGATACCTAATACCCTGAATTGAATTTACAGAATAATACCTCTATCACTTATAAAAATTACCAAGTACATTGTTGTCGTATGTACTTGGTTACAATTGCACATTTTACTTTCTGGAGAGTCCGTTCACACGCACTGTCCCGGCTGGCATCCAGAATCCCTTTGTAAAAACTTTCGTTTGGTTCATCGAACTTACTTTCACCTATTGTAAGCACATGCTCTCATCGGAATGCACTTCAATTATATTTGTTAGCACGTCCCACGTATTAGATATAATACCTATTGTATGTTATGTATTAGATATTAGTGCTTCTCGCTGGAAATGGAAATTAGCTTTCATTTCATAAAGATCTGAGCGCTTCACACATCTATAAAAATCTTCGATGCCTCATTTATGTGTGTATCTTGGATTTATTCAGAAGTTTATGTAAATAGCGGGACACCCCCATACACTTAATGGTAAACTATAACAAATGGCCGAAACTGCTTTGATTGGCATAATTCTCTTAATTCTTGGCACGCAACTCTCGCGATTGAGTGAGGTGATGTTATTTTACTTTCATTCTTAAATTCATTAATGTGACACAATAGGTAGGTAAGGTATAACGTAGACCATATTTAATGTAAATTAAGTAGGTAGAGTTGAGCGTCTACTGGTGCGAGGTTGAGGGCGCGACGTGGTCATCGCTCAGATTTTTCTCATTTGCTATTCAGTGTCCGTGTCGCGCTGCCCCAGCTATCTATAGTGAAGTATAAATAGTGTGAGTTGTGAGTAGCCGGCCTGGACGCCGGAAAACGTGTACGCATATCTAAACAATTAGATTAATATTAACGACTTGGTGTGTTTTTATTAAAAAACGACTTGCTAGCTTGTGTCAAATCAATTTTGGTTTTGGGGTGAGTAATAAATGTAATTTTTCTCTGTAACGCTCATAAAAGTGTATTTTAACCGGCAAAACGATAATGACAGCCAAAAACATGAACACAAAACAACAAAAAGGTCGCTAACCTATCTATCCTAACTACCTTTAAGTAATCTCGGTTTTCATATTTTCTATGACAGTGTGGAAAACAGATGAATTAAAACGCACAGTAGGTTTATCGCTCAATAGATTATGTCCACAATAACCATGAAATGCTTGGAAAATTACGTGCCTTTGAGTTATTCTTTATCAAATAGTACTTAGTTAGTTGTTTGTTTGTTCGATGGGAAGTGGAAAAATTCTTCCGCTGTAAAAACAAATAATACTGAGTTATATCCCTGAAACCGTTATCTTGTTTTTAGATTTACGCAAGTGGTAAATATTTGACTGTCACGAACATGCACGCACAGCACTTTAATATGATGAATAAATAGAATCTACAGTTATTAGACGATTGCGTTAATAAAGCACTTGTGAAAATCAGACGACAATTGACCCCACTGCCAGAGCTGAGTGACGATTCCGATAAATAGACTGACCTCTCGTGTCGCTTCGACCCGTGCGATTACGCAGACGCTGCCTTACACTAATACAGATAATGTTATGCCCGTTCCAAAACAAAGATTTATTGTTCTCGAACAACTAACCTTCATAAATGGGACAACTTTTTCATGATAAGGAATCAGTCTTGGCGAATGACCTAAATAAACTACAAACTTCTTCCAGCAATTCCAATTTCAGCCCTATTGAAACACTACCTAACTGCTACTGTTTGCATAAATGGGATCCCACTAATTGCAATGGAGTCATTGTAGAGCTCTGGTAAATTAGGGGTGGTTTGGTTATTCACATAAAATTTAAACCTAAATTATCTATAGAGGGTTTCTCAAACGTAGTGGTCCAAAGGCAAATGAGGTAAAGCGAAGGGACCACCTATCATTAAAAATTTAAAAGCTGGGAGTTAAAAATTTAAAATTCCTAATGGAAAAACCCAATAACACTTTGCGACCTGGCAATCAAACCCAGGACCCAGGATCCATTTATAATTATTAATTAGGGGGTTTTCCATCAGACTTTTCTCAGTAGCAGCCCAGAGCCTGAATTTGTGCCCAGTTGACGGCAATAGGCTCGCCCTTGTTATTTATTATGTTGTTTGCATGACATAAACATACATAAACTCACGCCGTTTTTTCATGGGGGTAGGCAGAAACTATAGGCCGCCACCTCAGCCACCTGCTACGATCCTCACAAACTCCTTTTGCCTCGTTAACGTTCATTCAACTGGTCATACACGCACACCACGCTTGCTGGTTATGTTGTTTTTATACAGGTCACATGTCTCAAACGTAGTGGTCCAAAGGCAAATGAGGTAAAGCGAAGGGGTCCACCTATCATTAAAAAAATTTAAAGGTGGGATAAGTATTCTGAACAGTTCGCTCGCCCCCTATTACATGGTAGGTTAGACATAACTGGCGAAATGTGGCTTTACATACCTACTATGGGTACATGTCTGACTAACCCTTCGGGGAACCAAGGCATGATGTTATGTTATGTTTATAAATAGATAATAATTTCAATTTTGGTAGCTATACGAAAAACAAGCAAAACATATCAGAGAATATCATCAGTTTCCTCATGAGTTTCATAAACTTAATAAAAGATGGCATAATTAATATCGTTCGACATGACTCATTCTTGTAACTTATTTTATGTTTACAATCACGTATATCAATCAACAGTTCATTGACATATCTAAATAAGTACGTATCTACTTACCTATTTTATTTTATTTATTATTATTATTATTAATTTATTTCAGAGAAACTCCATATAGGTTACATAAAATCATACAATGTTATTGTGTTAGTAACAGCAAATGTAGCTAAAATTATGTTAGTATTGTTAGTACCTATATTTAACCGATGCCTATGGCTGTCCGTATCCACATATTTTGGAAAGGACAGTCAAAGCGGGCAGCTATAGCATTTAGGATACTGTTGCTGCTGCTTCGTAGACGGTGCAGCAAAGAGTTTGCTTTCTTGCGCATGATGGCTGGAAAGCCATCCGTACGTGCTTCAGCAAACATACCAGACGCGCTGCAGCGCCACGGCAGCCCCAACAGCATCCTAAAAGCGTTATTATACTGGGTGCGCAGGGCTCCGTAGGTTCGCTCCGTATGCTTCACCCACAGGCCACTCGAGTAGAACGACTGGCAGAATGCCTTAAAAAGTGTTATTTTCACCTCGTTGGTGCAACGTGCGAACCTGCGAGCGAGCATATTGCCTCTCACCGCCAAAGCCCTGCGCTCCCTCTCAATGTCCTCGTCATCCTTAAGGTCACTTGTTACAATGTGACCCAGATACTTAAACCTGTCCACTACTTTCAAGGCTGCACCGTTAAGGATGACAGGGGGAACATATGCGGGATAGTATTTACCTGCTCTAAATACCAGTAGTTCACTCTTTTTGGAGTTGTATTTAAGCCCGTGCGACAACGCATATGCCTCACACTGAGACACCAGATTCCTTAATCCGCTGATTGAGGGGCTCAGCAGCACCATGTCGTCTGCATAACTAATATTGTTTACACATTTGTCATCAATAAAACAGCCGACATGAGTGCCACTGAGCCGCTCAATCAGCTTATTTACATACAAATTAAACAATAGTGGCGAGCTTAAGCCCCCTTGTCTCACACCACATTCCAATTTATAGTCGTCTGATAAAGTACCGGCCCATCTCACCTGATTTCTCTGATTTGAGTACCAGTACTTGAGAAGAGAGGTACACTCCGCCGGTACACCCGCGCTTCCTAGCTTCTCCCACAGCACGTCATATGCTACGAGATCAAAAGCTTTTGATAGGTCGAGAAAACACGCGTATACCGGCGTCCTTCTCTCTGTGTAGTACTTGACAGTATGTTTCAGGCAGAGTATGGCGCTTTCTGTCGACAGACCGGCTCTAAAACCGAATTGCGCGTCCTGCAGGTCGACGTGCCTCATGAGATTACCATTCAACAGACTGTCAAGCACCTTGGCTGTTATTGTAGCAAGTGAGATGGGTCGATAGTTAGCTTTATCTGACGCGTTACCCGTCTTGTTTTTTACAATGGGTACCACAATTGTACTCATCAATGGCTCAGGTAAATAAGAGTGGCACAGGAACAAATTGAACATCATACTAAGCACTCGAGGTAAGTGAACCCCTGCATACTTAAAGTGTTCTATACTGAGACAGTCGTGACCAGGCGATTTCCCCCTTTGCATGTTTTTAATAGCGTTTGAGACACTTTTCGCTGAGAAATACACACTACGCTCAGTCACCACTGTCTCGGCATCAACACGCGACGACGGGTTCAATGTCGACTGCACAGTAAAATATTCCCTAAACATATTGGCAATCGTTTTATGATCATGAGCGCCCTCAACGCTCACAGGAAGGCCAGGCCTAACATTCAGTTTATTGGTATTTTTCCAGAACGCTTTAAAATCTTTGGCTGAGTGATTGGATGCGAGTAAATCCATTTTTAATTGTTCTTGTCTATCTTGACACCATTTTAATTTAGCTTTAAAAGTCGTCCGCGATTCTAACATTTCATTGTAGATAGTCCCATGTTTTGGTTTTCCCGCCAAAATCCACATCCTGAATCTGAGCCTAGCCTCCCCATGTGCGCCGGCGACGTGCTTATTCCAGCCAGTTACATATCCTTTCTTTCTGGTACATTTTGTGTACTTATATGACTCTTTAGCCGCGTCAGTTAAGATACTTATAACATCATTATACATTTTATCAAGAATTGGAAAATGATCACTATTTCGACACACAGAATCACAACATTGTCCTAACTCTAAAGGAAAATCAATGTTTCTAAGTTTAGAATGACTCAATGTGTTATATTTATTAATTTCTTCCATTTGTCTATCACCCCAAATGGTATATTTGTTCGATACATCCGCTAATGTTATGGGCTCAAATTTTGCATTCAGTTTATTGAGGTTACATTCAATTATTAGAGGAAAGTGGTCGGACCAATACACGTCATGCTGTACCCACACTTTTTTAATCGCCGCCAGAGCGGACTGAGTGACTATGCAGTGATCCAACCACCTCTCACAGCCATGAGCATCACTACGAAACGTATATGTATTCGAGTCTACTCCTAACATCAGTACATCTGCACAACACCAAGAGTAATCACAACAAAAATCTGACAGTTCTTTATAAAATATTTCATGGGGGTGGGCATTAAAATCCCCCAAAATGTAGAAGGCCTCGACACCAAAGTTTTCTTCTACTGCTATAATAGATTGTATGGTACTGAGGCACTCGGTAAATACTGGAATGTTCTCAGAACAGTTCGTAGGCATATAGATACTAAAAATCACTATAGATCTACTACTTACAGTTAGCTTTATTGCAGCAGTCCTAACGTTATCACAGGTTATCACAGACACAGATTGAAACGCACTTTTTCTCCACAATAACGCGACGCCGCCGTACGGCCTGCCCGTCAGTAAGCCGGCCGACGCGTCAACCGCGGACGTGCCCGTAGCACCGAAGCTGTCGTCGATTGTGCTCAGCAGTGGCAGCTCGTGAGGCAGCAACCATGTCTCCTGCAAGGCCACTATATCAGCTTGCTGACACAGCGCCCTAACACCTTCTATCGATCTCTTGATAGACTTGCAGTTGTAGCTAATTAATTTACTATCACAGCTATCCATTAAGCTTATTATCAGTCATAGCCACACAGTCCTCATATACTGGATTTTCTTGCCCCACTCTAAAGTTTATGAACCGTCTAAACGAGATCCCTGCCGGCCACAACTTATCGTCTAAAAATAAGTCTTTTTTATATTTAACAACAAAGACTTTATATGCGTTGTAATCCTTTTCCTTTCTCATTTTTATTTTTACTAACGTTACTGTCTCGCCAGTTTTCTTGTAAACATAGTCGGTAATGTCTTTTTCCGAGACTTCTTTGTGCACATTTGATATGAACAAGGCAATCTTAGTATCAGCTGCTTTAAATTTTTCGGGTTTTTGTGGCTCTGCAACTGCATTCCCTCTCTTAGTGCAGAACTTATTCTTCAGTCTACCTCTTTGTACAGTTATCCACTTGTCACTTGTAACTGGTTCCTTCCAGTCATTACCGGCACTGGCTATATCCGCGAAGGACAGATTTCGTGTAGGTCCTGATTGTAATAAAACAGTATCCGGATTGTTTTGATGTAATTCTCCGCTTACTTCGCTACTGCGTAATGTACAAGTATTTGCTGTCTCGCTCGCACTCGTACCCTCCATGCATGGTGGCTTGCTTGGCGCATCTTTCTTAGATTTAGCTATACTATCACTATTCATACTCGGCTGTTTATTACACTTGAACTGAGGTTCGATTACCGTTTTCAAACCACAAGATGGACTGTGAACGTTTATACCTACAACTTTGTGTGTAAGTATCTATGTAATTCCACTTAACTATGTATTTAACCTTACATAATATTATGCATATTTCAATGCAAAACGAGTATTATGGTACATTAAAAAATAAACTGCCAAGAGCGAGTCGGGGTTAGGCCAATCGGCAACGCTACTCAAAAGTAACGTGTTGCTAACTCAAATCAGCATTGAATAGCCAGAATGTCACAGCACAGCACTAGTTTCTCAATGACCCGTACACGACGCAACCAATTGCAAACTAGTAATCTGTTAATAAAGGCTCGCGCGACCCGACTCGATTGTTCTACCGTGAAGTTTTACTAGAAATTGTATAATATTTTTTAAAATAAATAGTCTACGACTCATCGCGACTTTAATAAAAGTCGCGTCGCGCTTTCGCGTCGCGCTCTCGCGTCGCGCCTGTTTGTCGAGCGACGAGCCTTAGGGTTCCGCTTCCGACTTTTCACGTACCAAATTATAGCAAGCGGAACCAAAGTAACTAGTGAAACTCAAAATAGGTATTACGGCTAGGGTACCTAAGCACCGAACATTGCTCTACCATCTGCAAATGCAAAGTACAAACACAAAGTAACGGTTTTCATATTTTTCCCTTTACTTGTGCGGTGAAACCTTGCTTCTTGCCAAATTTTAAGATTCTAGGTCAACGGGTACAACCGCGGGCATTTGCGGTGAACTACTTTTTACCCTTACTAATAGTAATAAGGTTGAAAAGTGGTTCGCCAGTATTCGCGATGATACCTACTCTATAGTAGCAAAATTTGTGACATAAATGGTCATGTATTTTGATTACGTTATACCTCGCACCACCCTGGGACCGCAGACTAAGTGCCAATTTTATAACTCCACCCATTCCTGAGAAAACGGTCTTGTCGCAAGATCATTTTTCAAGCAAGACTCTTGCTGAGAGACGGACAATAAAGTGATCTCCTTTATAAAGTTCTTTTTATAAAGGAAAAAAATGGAACCCTAAAAACCAGACATATGCTCGTAAAATATGAATCGTTATTTAAATCTTCTTAAAAACTGATTACATGCATTCGCAGTGTAGGTAAATAGGAATCTAACTACTGAAAGAAGTACAGTTGGACGTAGTTCGTATAGTATCAAGGTCAAATAATATACCGTAACTTCTTTGATCTAACATTTCATGGCGAACTAGAGCGATTTTTTCTCATTTCTCACAGTCATAAATTATCGGGGTGACTAATAACCAGCCAGTTCAAGTAAAAATGAAACAGCTGTTTATGTATACTGTTTTGTTGGTTTGTTGATGAACAGAGGCAAGGGAAACCTCACGAAGGTGGGACGTGTCCCAGGCGAGCAACAGACACAAAGCAGACTTGAGCACTTGAGTAGGCGCTGCTAACCAGGCTAGTGTGACAACTGACATTTATGTCGCTGAATACGGTGCCAGTCGCATGAGGCTCACGTGTTTTGCGTACGACGAACGTTATAAATTACCATACGTTGCATCTATTGTGCGCTTTTATAATTTCTAACGTGACGATATTATCGTGGACGTCGACGTCCACGTTCATGAAATGTACCTATGGAAATACGTGCACACGGAAATTGAAAAGCGTAAATATATGCCGAAGTTATTAACCGAAGCAAAGCGTCTTTAGGTAAGTATATATTTCTATATACATTTTACTTCCCTGTGCTATCGTGGTGCCGTGGACGTCCACGATATCGTCACGTTAAAAATTATAAAAACACACAATTAGCACAGCACACATAACATTATTACACCGTTAACCTCGAAGGATTAGACATATGCAGAGGTTACCACACCCACATTTCGCCAGTAATGTCAATAGTACAGTTGATTATAAAATAAAAGTGTATGTGCAATCTTCATTCCGTAAACACAATAAGTAGATCTGTAGGTACAAATCTACAAATGCTTTGTCTATCAAGAACTGATTTGTTTGATATCAATGGAAATCACAAGTTTTTTTTTTACTTTTGCACAGCATTGTACAAGTAATGCATCTAAGCATCTTACATAAAGGCAAGCTCGACGCGACAGCGCGACATGTTTTAATAATACAATTTCTAAGAAAACTTCACGGTAGAACAATTACCGGTGTCGCGTCGCGCGACAAATCGCGCCTGTTTGCAGGAGCCTTAGGTAGTAGGTAGATCCATAATGATAAAAAATCATTGGCTGTGTCGTAGTTGGGTAAAAGTTAGGTAAGGTACATTACCTATTTATTCAAAATAAGAACAGTGGGAAAGATATTACGGCCAGCTCAGTAAATATTTAAAATTGCAATAAATCATAAATAGTGTTCAGAAGTTGTCCTGTTATAAAACTGCACCTCTGTTACAGAAGTTATAGGACTTTCTTATTAAGACATACTTTACTTTACCTACAATTAACCATTAATCAAATCCATTCTACGAATTGATAGGTGTCGCGTACCGTAAGATGGTTAAGTACTGTAGAGGCTGTAACCTGATGTGCTATTAGCATGCAACCTCCGCGAGTTTAAGTTGATGGCTGAATACAAGACAAACATTTAATTTTTATTTGCAATAGGAAAAAAAGATTGTTGAAAAAAAGTTGACAGTACCACCTAGTACCTACCTAGACAGTACCTGCCTAGAAGCTGATAGTAAGTAGTTCCCACGTTACTCCCTTGTTTTAGCGGTCTGTTAATCATCAACATCAAGAGTTGATGATCTATGTTTTTATTTGTATACCCGACTGCGCTCGTCAGCAATGATAGGGTTATGTTTTTCACGCATATCTTTGTATATTGGACACTTTATACTACCCTCGAAGTATCCTAAGCCCTAACGGTACAATCAAAGACGTTAAATTATTTAATCATTAATCTCTTCGATTAAAATACATGAGGTGTAATAGACACCTCATGTATTTTGACCCCCAATAAAACTAATTGGTGATAATTGGTGATAAAATGTTGAAAAATGTAACACGCAACAAGTTACACCCGACCGCAACTATATATTTACGATTTTTTATAAAATAGATAAGTAGTTTATCAAGTTAGCATGTCATAGAGTCGTGAACTTGTGACCCTGAGGGCACTCGAGACTACGAACGTACCTACTTAAGCGTAAATCAATAGAGATAGAGACGTGAATCTTATGTAAACAAAGTTGAATGAAAGTTACAACAATTAACTTTAACGCGTACAATTATTTTCTTTTCAGATTTCTGCAGATTAATTGCTAGACGGCACAGTCGTAAACGATTTCATTAACTTGACTGTTCGATTTTTTATTATAGATGGCTCTACCAATGGTAATGAACAGTTAGACTAAGCGACGCTATGTTAGTATCGTAGTAGGTTGCGTTCTGTAGTTTTTGCCTACCCCCATGGGAAAAAGGCGTGAGTTTATGACATACCTACATAAACTCATGCCTCACATCAATGTCAAGGTTTACTTCACCGTTATTAAAAGATCATCAAGTACCTCCACCACTACCTATAATATCTTACGACACTGTTTGAAAATCATCCTATCGACTATCGGTCATTCATAGCTCGATCTGGTTTCGAAATAAGACTGTAGGTCATCGAGACTAAGTTAGTTTATAAGAACAAATATATATTTATGTAATAGATTAGTTCTAGTTCATTAGGTGAACGAAATGCGTACCTAACGTCTTTATAAATAGGTATAGTTTTGAAACACATATTGACTACTTATAAAGTCGTGTTTTATGAAAAAATACCAAATATTATGTAGTAGTGACCCATGTATTTGTTATAAGTTACTGTAACATGAGGAAAATTTGACTGAAAGCGTAATTTTATAAATATTATTTTGTTTTCCTTTATGACAAATAGTTACATACTAGGTACCTATTATATATAATGTATGTAGGTACCTACCTAATAATAGAAATCACAAATCGTAACAACAACAGCGGCCGCGTCATTCCTGCAATCTAAATTTTAAGTAATTTCTGTTAGATTACAGATTAATTGCACTGCAAGATTGACAAATCATTAGTAGGTACTTATTTACTTAATATTGTATTTAGTTACTTTTAGTCTTAGGCCGTTCTGTTCGGAGAATTTTGTATAAAGGCGACTAAGGGTTTTGGTAGGTAAATAAATACAGGTAAGATTAGTAGGTCCAAGCCAATAACAAATATAAACAATTTAACAACATACTTGATAACGATCGCGATCTCCAAATGCCAAGCGTGGTGATTCTGGCAATCTAATTAAGTTATTAGTACCTAGGTACCTATCCTATCTACGTAATGATTGTAGATAGTATGTACCTAAATTAGTAACTTGATGCAGTTCGTGGTAGTTCTAACGACCTTATTACCTTAATCGATAATCTATATCTATACATATTATAATTTAAAGTCGCTTTTCGTATCTGTGTGACCGTGTTTTTCTTCTAATTTACGCAACGGATTTGATGTAGTTTTCATCATCAAGAGAATTTATTCCGGAAGGTGTATAATGTATAATACCAATTACTCAACAAACACGAAATCCGTAGTTTCGGCCGAAGTTACGGGGGTTCCCGACTTCTTACCTACGGACATAGGATTAGTTTAAAGCCCGAACTAAGAACAAATCAATCAAACAAATCGATTCGACAGTTGCCTCCACTCGCGATATGTTTTTACCAGTTCGAAAAAAATAGAATGTGTCACTAGTTTTGATGGATCAACTACCTACTTTTGGATTCAAAGAGAAAGAAAGAAAGATAGATAGAGAGAGAAAGTGTGAATTTACACTCTCTCTCTCTCTTTCGTTCTCTTTGAATTAGAAGAAGACAGTCGCAAGTATGAACGCTTTTTCGCGTGACGATTGCTGCCAGTGCACTCCTACCGCAAACTGCGCAAACTGCGTTGAAGAAGTTCTTTCCAAAAACTCGAGATTTCTCTATTATATTATAATAAACAAATCCCGATGTTTTGTCAAGTCGTAAAAACCGTACGAAGCAGGGGCGGATTACTTTTTGCCGTATTTTCCAAAAACGGAATATTTGGCAAAAAGGTTATCGTCAGTTGATAACTTCTTTCACAATAAAATGTCACTGACATGTGGACGTACTTGAATTATGTTTAACAAGTACAATATTTGCGTGCGTAAGCGAATGCATAAAACCTACAAACCTGTAAAACATGATACGACTGAAGTAAGAATGTTCAAGTCACGCAATCGATAGCTCTAGCTTCCTTCCCTTAGACACAGAACAATAGGTACCTCAGAGATGATACAAGATAGCGGTTAGATAAATGACGAACTGAAATGGACGGTTCGATCAACTCCTTTGTTTTGCAACGAGGCCGGTCTATGTGGAACTCACATCGTACCTTTTTAATTATTTTTAACACGAACTACTTAGTTAGCCTTAAATGCGATTTGTGCTTTTGTGGCAGTGTTAAATAAATACCTACTTCGGTTCTTCCCTCCGTGAGAAGGACTGTGTCGTAACGTAATCCACCACGCGCGCCCAATGACTGCGGATTGTTGGATGTCACACACAGTCTTCGAATTTTCGGTTCTAGGATATGTCCGTCCTCACGATGAGTTCTTTCACCTCTTTGAGAGAATAATGATGAATGAATAACATGGAACTCTATATTTCCAACTGGCAACTTAGCGGGACATACCTATCTCCTTAAGAGATTTTTTAAATAATTTACTAAATAGAAAGTTCCTTACAATTTCGATAAAATATATGCTAGTAGCTAAAGATTTATCAGGCACATATTGCAAGCTTGCGTTCCTGATGCTTCGTCGGCGACTGGCAACAACGAACGTTGGTATTTCAACATTATTTCGCGACACGCTGCTGATCCGATGCATACAAGTGTTTTTATTATAGCTTGACCCCAAGGCGAGCTTACTTTCCATGTATGACGCAAGCACTTAAACACATCCTTATACAAACAACGACCCGAAGTACTTTTTTATAAACATTGAGTTTGGTGACACGATTGTGACCGATCGCATCATTGCTGGAAAAAGGACCTTCTCCAGTTTCGCCGCGATTACCTTTCGCCTCCAATCTGCCATCCTTTCGGTCTCCGGATCGCTACTTTATCTACTAGTTTCCTTTAATTTACTGGACTAATCTGCCCAAATGGTTATCGGTCCTTGGTGACCACCCAATGCAATTGTCATTTTGCAAATTCTTCATAAGTACTTACGAGTGCGACCCCTTGTTTTTTTTCTATTTATTTTTATCTCGAGAAATCGGACAGATTGCAGTTTTGGTCCTCAAGTATTGCGACTATTGCGAGTTTGCGACGATACACTTAGGCATAGCTCAGTTTGTTTATTCCTCTAAAACTTGTTCTTACACTTGAATAATATGAAAAGGAGGCCTAATTACTTATCACTAAAGCAAGGTTTGATTGTTTGTTAGTAAAACATTTCCGCATTCTACAGTCGTAGATCTCAAGATTTCAGGCGATGTTCTACCTGTTCCTACCTACTACTTGGCTAATCTTGATAGTTACTTATTAATTATGCAATAATATAATTTCTATATTAATTAATATAATATAACGGCAGTCTCGAGGACGCTGCCGCTGTGTCAAACCACAATTTGCTCTACCTTGGTCGTTACCACACTTTAGTAATCAAAGCCTGACCCTTTCCTATGTAGGAAACGATGGGAAACCTGTTTTAAATGACGTTTTTCTTGTACATAAATAGTTTGTTTAATTATTAGTACCTATAATTAGTGAAATAGAGCAATTAGGTACTGGGTAGAGAATTAGAATTCCGTAGGTAAAACTTACTCATTTTTGACAATATTGTTGTAATTGTAATTTAATTGCCGGATCTATTTCTGTTTGTTGCTGACCATTATGCATGAAAATTATTTTTGCGTACCTAGGTAGGTATTAAAATTAGGTGTAGAGAAAAAGATAGGTACCTATATGTAGGTTCAGATTCTTGAAAAGGTAGATAGTTATCTTAGCATTTTGTAAGAACTGGAAAGCAAAATTAAAGTAATAAAAACTAAAACCCTACTAGTACAAAAATGCCTAATAAAAAGGTATAACAAGACATCACATACAAACAAATTAGAAATCCGGAGTCACTGCGTCGTGTTAAGGGCATAAATCGAACAGATTACGTGTACCTAACTTCGAATGATTGTCTGTGATGTCTTGTTTATACCTTTTTAGTAGGTGTTTTTGTCGTAGTTGGGTTTTAGTTTCTGTAAGTTTTATTTTTAGTATTTACATTATTTTGGGGTTATTATATAAGGTGCTATTAAAATATCTGCCACGGCTTTAATGAGAGGTAGTATTGTGTTTAAAGATAACAATAGTGAAGAAATTTCGTACCCCGGCACAGTTAAATCAATTTGAGAAAATAAAGTAGTTAAATAAACATTGACTCTACTCTGCATAACGTGGTTCACAAATTACGCGCGAAGTGCACTTCGTCAATGAAAACAACTGCTATCTCTTTCCATCTGTTCTGTGAATGAAAACTGAAATCAGCTGACTAGTTCGTCACTTGCAAATTTATACGTACAATTTTTTGTATGAAAAAAAATATGACACATGATCAATAATTTATCTTTACTATTGTAATCTATAAACACAATACTATCTCCCATTGCAGCCGTGGCAGATATTTTTATAGCACCTTATATATATTTTATTTTTGAAATGTGTTAATTTAGCCCTTGCATTTGATACCCAACATGGCACAATTTTTTTTTTACTTCATTACTTTTTGTCTTCTAGACAGCGGCGCTATATTCAATGTAACGTCACATAGCGTTTAAACACCGGACGAACAAGACGCTTCCAACCGTAATGTCATTTGTCAAACTATGATAAGTAAGTAGTTTAGAAGTTATGAGGGAACAGATGAACCTACATCCATACATGCCGGTTAAAATCATAATCCTCCTTATTGCTTCGCCGTAGTCAGGTAAAAATAATCCGCCATTGATTAGGAATAAGACATGAATAATTAAAAGGTTTGATGAACTGTCAAATCCGGGACAGTGATACTTCAAGGTTTAAGTTTCAACCAGCGCTTAGGTAGGTAGATACTTACTCAACAACTGAATTACAATAAAAATAGCACATCGTTGAAATTGTTACGGCTATTTATATTCTATAGGGGTTCATACAAAACGTTCCAATAACTTATTAATTCTGAACACACTGAGAAACGCCGTTAACCTCCTTTGGCTTGCCAGAAAGAAAGTAGTTGCATTGCAATCACTTTGGTTTCGATGACATGATTCGCCAAAATTTTAAGAGAGGTTGCTTCAAAATTTATAAGTAATATAATATAAGTAGTTAAATAATTACGTAACATGAACCTAAGTTATCATTTAACTGCTAGGTATTAAAGTACCTATATTAATTAAACAAAATAACATGATAATAATTGATGTAAGAGTAAGCTCATCATAAACGAATTACTGTACAGCTCATACTGCTCATAGCATAGCAGCGTAGCTGTACATAATTTAGTTAGCAAGCTTGTCCGAGCTAGCTGAGAGTTTCTGAATATTTTCTTACAAAAAATGCTTTAAGATTTTGTATGACTAAGTCATGTTTTGGTATTCATCTTATTGCCTTTTACGCTTACATAAGATTGCTCGACCGGTGTAAAGAGACTGTTTACTTGAGAAAGTCACACTGTAACCGATCACATCACAAGCTGAGCTACCTACATTCAGTTACGGATAAATAACTGGATTCATCACAGATCACAGCATCATCATTTGCAAACAAATACAGATAAATGAGTACAAACGTGACTTTATAAGAAACGTTGGGAATCCGTAAACAAATGGATTTCACTTTTTTCGATACTAAACAAAGATAAACGGTTACTCCTAAAACAGCAGCTTTAGCTTTACTATTAGTTATGCTCTCTCCAAAGATAATTCAACAAGTTTTGCGAACTGTTTCCGTGCTGCCTGTGTATCCTGAATATGGTTTTAGAGCATTTCAAGCGTTCAAAGATGTGATTGGCATCAATTATTGTCATGCTTAATTTTAAATTAAAAATACCACTTGGTTTCTTTAACTACGAATGTCATTTAAATATTTTAATTAACTACTCTAAAAGTATACTTATCAGTGAGCAGAAACCTAATCGGGGCTAAGTAAATTTAATCGAAAAGTTATAAATTAATACAATCCAATACTTTCACTCTTGGTATTTCTAATAGTATTATCGTCTCAATGTTAAATGAAATAGGTAGGTATTAAAAAAATTAATTGTCATTTATACAATAAGTTTGGTCAGAAACGTAACAAACTGTCTTCATCGAAAACACGAAATTAGTTATTATTGTTTAGGGTAAAGCCTACCTAACTACATAATAAATTTCCTTGATAAATGACCATGTCTTTGAATGGTGGGTGGTGATTTCTGTTTCCACTGTACTAAGGGATATCTACATAAAAGGAACCCTTTTATTATTTTATGGCCAAGTTTTATAGAAGGAAAAGGCTACTTAATTGTTTTCATTGTTGTGTAGTGTACCTACTCTTAGGTATGAGTAGACGTATGAGTAAACTAAACAAAGGGGAGTCGGAACCTAATCTATAGCTACGAGTCAGAAGCGAATTAACAAAGCGGCTCTCATCTCAAGTGGTTGAAGTAAATCAGATCAGTAGCGAAAATCGTATCCAATAAGCGAACAAAATAACAGTCCGCCTCTTTGTTACTCGATGTCGTTTCGGTGAGAAGTGGGACATCTGACTTTCTGACCTACACACGGTATTCTTGAATCTTGAGTTACCGGGCAATTTTGAGTGCCTACGTATTTGATTAAATAAAAAAGAAGTCATGAAGCGGCTAGTAGCAATAGTTTTTCCTGTGCATTGTGAAAGTTTGCAGTAACTTGGTGAATAATTTGCAATGATAAAATGTTTTGTATCAAACTCACCGTAACTGAAAAGAAGTGGTCAGTCCCTCACATGAAGTCTGTCCAAAGGTGAAGCAAATGCGTGCGGATCAGTGAGCGAACAACATTTCACTCGTTTTCGTGTTGAACAAATAAAAACGTCGCATTCACATACTAATTAATTTTCGAGAAACTGCGCGACGTACGGTATAACGCGCATACGGATAGCTGTGTGACAGAGCACTGACTAAGGTGTATGTCGAAGCCGCAGCACGTCCGAGCGAACGAGGCGAGGAGGTGGGCGAGTGACCACAACCGCACGCGGCGCGCGCAGTGAGAGTTGTGCCTTCCCCCAGTTGCGTGTCGCAGGCACCACGCAGAGCGTCGAAGGCCGCGGCTGCATCCGCGAGATGCTGCATATGCACCCGTGTCCCACCAGCACCGTGCATCTGGGACCGCGTTTCGGTCGCGGCACTCACAACATTAGTCACGGGACAAGCGAGCGCATATATAACCATTTTAGCAACAGGCCAACAACCAACATCCGCATAAAACTTTCGTGTCAATCATTCCGAATTTAAACTACCTACATATATGTAGATGCTTTGTGCATGATGTTTAACATCCCGCGGTCATTGCTCGGTTGCAATGAGCCAACGAGTGAATGTCATCGTTTTCTTATATAATTAGACCATAAAGCATAATTACATGTGATAAATTGATAATATCAACAACCGTAAATACACCAGTATGTACTTACCTATTTTAATATTATTCAGACACGAAATAACATTAGAAAATGTCTATTCAGTAGTCACTCCTCATCCTACCTTGCTCAGTTTCCATTAGGTTTGGCCATAAGCAACTAGGTTTGCGGCCATTTTCATTATTGCATACAGAATGACCCGTTTACAGTGGTTCAAAAAACGATTTTTAAGAAGGCCATCTCCAAGGGCTTTCCGAAATACCCCCATGTACCTACATATTATGTTCAGCGATAACTTATAGTTTAGGAGAGAACATTTTTTTGTTCTACCAAATTCTCTCGAGAGTTTCTGACCCTAAAATGATCTATAAGGAGTGTGGTGAAGACTTTTCAGTAGTTTTAAAAATTCTTATGAACCGTTAGCCACCCTGTACACCTACTATATATACTTAGTTAGGTAAGTAAATATTTAAAAGCTCCAAGTTCCTCGCAAAGTCGCATTTGTGTGCGTATATTTTATGTACCTATCAATGAAAACACGCAATTTGCAAAACACCGTAATAAAGTTGTATGATAATTATTGGTACGAAATACGCAGTTTCTTGTAAAATGAAAATTTCATCGCCTCAACAAGAATAAGTAAAGAATATGCTGTTAAGTTTGAGTAAAATTACCTAACAATCATGCCTCTACCGTTAAGTTATTGACAGCATGAGAGAACAGATGTTCGTTCAGTTGCACGCAGCACGTGTCACTCTTGAACGAGCACGGACCTTGGCCGCTGGTACACCAACCCTATTATTTCATCCCTTTCTACCAGCCTTGCAGCTGTATTATTAATCCCTTTCGCACACTGGTACGACGTACGGGGTGCTGGTGTTGGTGTAAGGTTGTTAGACGTTGTCACCGGCAACGGTAGTCCGATACACGGCACGCGGCTGCATAGCGACCTGACGTGTTCAATAACTTCCACTTGACAATATTTTAAATTCATAGTTAAGTATTGAGTAGTGTTTTTAAAAGAACATGAGCTTCATCACTCCATGTAAGTGTTACTTGTGTTAACTTAGTGTTTGAAAAAATCTGCTGGGCTACAGTTGAAGTAGTATCTAGAGTCGGTGTTGAAATACTAGTTGACCTACAAATTGTTCTTGACCTACCATTTATCTTTTTTATTTATTTAGAATAATGTTTAGAACTGTGCTGCAAACATTTGCCCAGCTTGTTTGTGTACTTTGTATTTCTTATACATATTTACCCACTAAATGTTTATTAGATATCATACTTAGTCAAATTAGATTAAAACAAATAAGTATGTATAAAATATGTCCTTTTTGAAATGTAGGCTAAAACAACATATTTAAGGTGAACTGAGAAAATCTTTTTATTAGACGCAATTCAAACTATTGAAAAAAAAACATGCAGTGTGCGTTTCATCAACTGTATAAAATTTACTAGATTTATGAATAGTCTTTTACGTACATTCTAAATTGGGATTGAATATGTAATTTCAGACTCAATACTAAATCGTTCGTATTTCCTAATAGAAGTTATGAATGTTCTATAATACCAACCGACCGTAAAACTATACTGAATAATTAAATAAAAAACACATAATATTGCCAAGCTCTCTAACAAGAACAATGTACCAATTTGAAAGAGGGCGAAATACACCACGTTAATACAAATTATGTAACACCTGTCGGTGGTTTACGTAATTTTTTCTCTAGGGGGAATAAGGGAAATCGTTACATAAACGCCTGCAGACATTCATAGACATATTAATTGAAATTGCCATTATCAGGCAAGCCGAAAGGGATCGCATTATAAAAGACTCGCCACTGATGTAGTATTTTATCTACACTCAGCTAGACACTCACAGAAGTCTGTTGAACAAAGTACATTGTCTTAGTCACCACTCTAGTCTATACAGTCAGTTGTGATTATGACTGCAAATAGATCTTTTTCTACCGAGAACGCACTTACAAAAGATAGTAAACTACCGAATTCATCCAGCGATAACAAGTGCCACTAGGATCTTAGCGTCCTGGGTTCTATTTTGGGTGACTTTAAGCGGATCTCAATTATGGGGTTGCGTTGGGTTCCGATCACAAAAAATGCATCAGGCACAATACAGTAAATCGGCGTGAACGAAGTTGGAAAACTGCCTACCCTTTTAGCTTAGTTTTCCTTTTAATTTCGATATATATACTACTGCTGTGAATTTTTCCACATATCCATAACTTACCGTTTAGCTGGCAGGAGGGGGGGGGGGGGGGGGGACACTTGACTCTAACAAAAATGAGTAGGTACTTTAAAGCTTAATATATCGCAAACGGATCTTTCAATCCAAAAATGGTTTTCACAAACTCACAATCAAAATCAAAATCAAAATATTTTATTTCACATAAACCTACATGGGCACTTATGAAACGTCAGAATCTAGGTGTACGGTTCCAATTGGTCGTTTCCTATGGAGAAGAGCCGGCAAGAAACTCCACAAAGAAGAGCCGGCAAGAAACTCCACGATATTATTGAACAATATTTTTGAACGACCTTTCCAAAGATACCCCACACCATGGGATAGACGAAAAATATAACCAAAAAAACCCACTTTACGAGTAGGGGAGGTGCCTTAAAAAAAGTTTATTTCATGATTTTATTTTACCACTTTGTCGGCGTAGTTAATTTGTATACTTATACCAAATTACAGCTTTCTAGTACTAACAGTCTTTGCGCTAAGCCGGGGACAGACAGACAGACAGACGGACAAGGCGAAACTATAAGGGTTCCTTGTTTACTACGGAACCCTAGAAAAGAGTACTACACTAAAGACTTTACCTTAAATATAATAATAAATTAAGGCAGAGTTCACTTGACTGTAAACGATATCATTTACACACTTCATTACCGCGGATTATGTTACTTCAATTTAATTGGAAGAACTCTCATTTTAAGTTTCAGGTAACCCCTCTGTTAAAGTTAAGTCTTCCTCGCTGTCATGAGCTTCAAATTACGTTAATATCGTATGAACTGCGTAAAGAACTTGAAACACGATGAAGGTCCACATCGTGTTTTAAGTTAGCTAGCCCACGTTTAGGGTTAGGTATACATACTTACTTGATTTATTTACGCAGTTCTTAGGATATTAACGTAATTTATCTACATCGTCAACCTAGGCGTACCCAGCCGGGACAGAAATTATGTTCTGTATTTCTTTTTTGTAAGCGATAGCACTAACGCCTTTCCGCACGCCACTTTGCATGATCTATGAAACTACAAATATGTCTAAGCCTATATAGCTTCAGACAGTCTTGGTAGATAGGAGTTTACTTTACTTGCGCTCATAACGTTGAAAGTTTATAGTAACGCTACTTATAAAACCCATGATATACATAAATGTAGGTAGCCACTAGTAACACACATTGTAGTTAGAAATGAGTTCACGATCCCTATTTTTTGTTTCAGGATTTAAATAATGTTTAGTTATAAAAGTAACGACAAACAAGCTCTTTATATAGGACATAATGATATTATCAGGGAGTTTTGATGACTCCATAACAACTTCTGGTAATGTCGAGAGATCGATTAATTTGAACTCGCTGTACTGTTCCCATCTTTGGACGAATAGTTATTTACGTAGTGCAATTATTACAGCACCGCCTAAGGATAGAAATGTTATAACATACTGTTATACATGTAAAGGTAAAATAAGAAAATATGAACTGAAGCCACCAAGAAACTTCACGCCACATAATCATTCCACTCCAATAAAAGACATTACAATAGAAAAAGACGAAACGTTTGTAAATGAACTACAAGAAAGCGCTAACGATATAAACATAAACCAAGCAGTTTGTTTATATAACAAAAGCTTTTCAAGAGACTCAGAGCCCACAAATGTGGAAAATAAACTACGCATTCCTTCCATATCACAACAGATTGATTCCAGCTTTAGACAAAAATACACTTCTTACGAAATGGATTCAAATAATTCAAGGCGACAGAGACTGAGAAAAAGCCTGAGAGGTTTTGGATGTATAGTTAATTTTGCCTCGGCTGATAACCCTGTAAAAAAGAGAACTCAAATACAAGCCTGCTCAATAAGTGTGATGATTGTAGCTATCGTGATAATAAGTTTTATTTTGGTCAATTTTACTAACCCTAATTTTAAAGGTATGACCAACAAAATTAGTACAACTGTAGTGCCAACAAAAAATATAGATATCAATGAAACAGCGGCAGCTATTACTAATGTGTATTTGGACCAGCCGTCAGTGACAGAGACAAATTCTGCAGAAGAATATTTTACTACTACAGAATCTGCCAGCACTGAGCACTCTACATTAATAAACGTTATATCAAAAATACGTAAGAATATAAGAACATATCCAAAACATTCAAGTAAGCAGGCAGATGAAAGTGGAAAACCTAAAGATGTCAATAACCGAGATTTGTCTCAAAGATTTTGCTCGTGCCAAAAAAACGAAATCTGCATGTTAGATGAAAACAGTGGCACATCCGTGTGTAGAAAGTCAACAGATGAGGATGACCCAACAGGTACGTTAACTTTAATCACCACCTTTTAATTCAAATTCGACTTGCACTTGCAACAGGGCTGTTTTTAACAATATTTCCTTACTAACTACCATTCATTGTAGCGCGAGCGTTTTTACGGGCTGTATTCTCATTATCTGCTTCTCTCAAAACGGTGAAGGAAAACATCGTGAGGAAACTGGCAAATCCGAGAACCAAAAACTTTGAAGACATGTGACATCTACCAATCCATGAGTGGGCCCCGCTTGGTGGATTACGGCCCACTCCCTCTTACAGAAAGGAGGTTGGATGTGTCCCAGCAGTGGGAACATTATAGGCTGATTATGCATTCTCATTTTACAGAGAGCATGGAGGTTTATCAACCCTTTTTTTAAATCAAAGGTTATGAATTTTCTATTTTGAACCCCAGGTTGCGGAGGATTGTGCGCCCTAGAGACGGAAGCTTGCCAACTAGTGGATAAGGCGCGAGGAGTCCGCGTGTGCCGCTTATTGACGCTTGTGACGTGCTCAGCAGATGAATGGCGGTGTCGTAATGGTCTCTGTGTGCCCGCGGAAGCCCGATGCGATGGTTCTATTCAATGCTATGACCGATCTGATGAAATATACTGTGGTAAGCTGTCTTAGGTACATACATATAGAACTAATAGTACTATAACTATGCTGCGCCTAGACTTCTTGAACTTTGTAGATATACCTATAAAATAAATTATAAAACATTTACTATACCTCAACAGAATGCGATTTAACGAAGCAGTTTCGCTGCGGGCACTCTATATCTTGCTTCTCACACACGAAATTATGCGACGGAGTTATTGATTGCTGGGATGGATACGATGAAGTCAATTGCACAACTGGTAATGACGTTTAACTGTTTTATTTCTAATATTTTCATTTTTGAATACTTATAAAACTATTCCAATAACTAAACTGGAAAATGGATCGCAACTTTTTAAGTGGGTTATTTTAAATGTGCTCATTCAAACCTAACGGGGCTTCCGGTATCCACTTCCTCTTCATAGAAAACTGGAACACAAAAGAATCAATTTGAACATGAGACGTCACGTGGTTTTATAATAGCTAGGTGAATTATTTTGTGAAATTACCCAACCTATTTATGACTATGAGCTTTTGAAGCGCACTGACTGCTAAGCTTCGAAATAGGGATTAATAGCTTAGCTAGCGATCCTTCTAGATATCTTATAACGGATTATGTTTTAATTATAGAATGTCCTGCCGACCAATTTACGTGCACTGACGGCCAGTGCATTTTAAGTTCAAGATTCTGTGACGGGCTGGC
Organism: Eupsilia transversa; assembly: GCA_914767815.1. NCBI lineage: Eukaryota > Metazoa > Arthropoda > Insecta > Lepidoptera > Noctuidae > Eupsilia > Eupsilia transversa. Next base: position 9,443,110 of record OU611874.1, read on the forward strand.
GGATTGTGCAGACGGTAGTGACGAACCCGACGGCTGTGGCAGCTGCGGTGCGCACGAAACGCGTTGCAAGAATCAACGGTGCGTGCCGCGCGCTGTGCAATGTGATGGTCATGATAACTGTGGCGACCTCACTGACGAGTTGCATTGTTCTAAATAATTTAAGTAATCCACTATTTCATGTGGACCAAACATTATTAAGGTGTAAATACAGTCAACGGCACATTAGTGGTCACACTTAAACTAGGTACGAAAAAAACACAGGCGCTGTCAATATCCATATGAATCCAACATCTGGTGTGCGGTTGACTGTAACTACATTACCATTTATCAGAACAATAAAGAATTTTTGAATAAACGGATTTTAATTATTCGTCTCTGTCTATGTTTTTTACACGACTGCCCAAAACGGGGTGAATTTTTTATATATGTTACCGTTAGAGTACGGAATACGTTAATATGCGCATTAACTAGGTAATCTGCAAATTACCGAGAACGATCTGTTAAAGTGTGAAATTTTACTTAAAATAGCAGAAATCTGTACTTTATCTAGTATATCTGCATAATTATTAACAGATGCTACACCGTTAAGTCGCGGAAGACAGTGAGCGAAACACTTTTGTATTGTTCTCTCAATAACAATAAGGCGTAGTCAACGGAGCTCCGCTCGGCGGGGCTCCTACTTCTGGGTGGTTTAAAAAAACACCACGAACCTATCCTGTCCGAGTCGGGATGCCCCAAGTCCCGAGCTCGCTTCGCTCGCTCTTGCATCCTAAAGGCAGTCGGGTAATAATTACCTACAATGAATGTTTTATTCAAGCAAAGAACCTGTTTTATTAACTTTACCGTATGCTTGGCCGTTAGTCTGCAGATTATCTAGGAAATCTGCAGATTATCTAGTTAATGTAAGAACTGAAAAAAAAAACACTTTAACGGACTCAACTCACACACTCCTAGTGTTTTTTTTTTTTGTAAATACATGAATAACAAAACGCGCTGTCAGTTTTGTCATAGGTTTTTGAACCTATCTGAATGGGAAGAACTAACTATGGATGGAGCAGGATTATCAGAAATTAAGTAAACATATTTATGTTTTTTATAAACTTATGTAAGACAAACAAAATATTTGTGCCAAATGTACCGCCCCAAAATCTGCCGCCCTAGGCACCAGCGTACTGGTAAATCCGCCATAAGGTACGACGTTTATTGCAGTGCTTGCACATTATGTGCATCTCTTCAATGACAAGCCGAAGAAGACCCATCGGTATCCATTCCCGATTTATTGGATACAATGGTAATAAAATTGCGCCTGGGGAACAAAGTCCCCCGGGGGTCAGGCGGGACGTTAATTTTTCGCGCTATATAATTTAAAAAAAACTTACCTTACAAAAAATTGTCTCAAAAAGGATGCGAAAGCCAAATTGAAAATCGATGTTTCCAGTAAATAGTTACTATATTATTACAAGCTTATTATCACAGAATTTAAAGAGAACTAACGCTTATTATTGACCCAGTGGCCAGTGCAAGACAAAGGCCTCTTCGTAATAATTTACTTACTTTCGGGTGCTTTTGAGCCCTGGTTGATATTGCGTCTGACTTGCATAATGGCAGACGTCCGGATACAGAGAAGGCACGAGCAATAATCATAATTAGGTACCACGTACTCAACAAGTCAACAAGAACAACAATATAAAATTTACCGCGCGGAATTAAACGTCAGTGATCCATGTGATCATAGACTCTCATTTTTTTTTTCTAAAAAACGGTTAATATCGGTTTGGCTTTTCTTAAGTCTTTTGATCCAGGTCAGGAATATCAAAGAAATCTAGCCATATTAAAAACAACGACATAATCGATTCGAAATTATTGATAATGAATAAATGATTACGACTTCTATCAAGCTGTGCTATCAAAATGTATGTCGCATTTGCTGTCAGTGCAGCACACAAGCTACGAGATAGTGACATTTTATTTTATAGTAGCACAGTACCTAATTCTTAGTAAATAATTTATTCACCACTCACACATTTTCTACCATAAAATTTACTATTTTGTAGCATTCACGAACCGTTTCGCAATCGAAACCGATATCGAATAGAGCGGTGCCTAATAGCTGTGCATGGATGGGGATTATCAACAGGCTCATTGAATGTGGCATTGCGCTGCGTGCGTAGCGTCATTAAAGCTACGGTTTCCTAGAAGAGCCACTAACGGCCACGGTGATGGTCAAATAATGGTGAAAATGTTCATGACGGCCGTTATAATATGACGGAACCGCTTTCCTAGGAGAGGTGTCAAACCAAAACAGAAATTCTACAATCTTTTGACGTTATATGGCAGTGCCATCATTTTCATGACAGCCGTCACTGTGTCCGCTTGCTCTTCTAAGAAACCGTAGCTTCACACTACTCTACTTTGCATTTACTAATTTACTATTAGGCGTTGTTCAGAACGAGGCGGTGGCGGTGGTGGACAGTTGTAAAGTATATCACGTGTGTATGAATAGCTCCATATCAAATAGACTACAGTCGGCTGCACATTAGTGGTAACAAAACCAACTACTAGGTATGTTACTTATTTTATTGAAACTTCGTTCTATGCTAAATAGGCCAACACGAGGTCAAAATCACCGGTAATTATTCGACTCATCGCCTACCATAGACTAATATCCCGGCATTTGCTTGGTTGCTCTGTAATCTCGAGAATTGCTTTTGGTCACATCACATCTCTATTTATTGCGTATAGTCTATGAATACCTGACTAGCTGTCTGCAGTCTGTCTAGTCTATGAATTTAGTTTCTTTCGCTTTCTTTTTTAGTTCAGAGTTAGTCCGAAATCATAAAAAAATATTAAACTAGCCTTAATTTGTTTTAAAAAAGGTCAGTAAACTTATTGAAAATGGCTGACAGTGATGACGAGTATGATCGTAAAAGGCGCGATAAATTCCGGGGCGAACGAGGAACCGCCGAAGGCAGCAGTTACCGTAGTAGTGACCGACGCGAGGAAAGGAGTCGTGGTCGCGAAGACTGGTCTGAGAGGTAATAAATTCATGTTGTTATAGTGAGATAAAATCATGAGACCTGTGTTTGGATACCAACAATCTATGTGTTATGAATTCCCTGCAGATCCCAACCTCAATCCTTTGAAATTCCAAAACTTCCTACCCGAGTTAAACCTTCAAAACGTTCCGTAGCTGTTATTATAAGGTATTATTATATTGAGATAGATCATCTAAACATTGTTTTTATTACGTAGTGTAAGTTGTATCTTAGCTCTGAATAAAAAGTTGTACCTTGTTAAAACAAAATGTTCAATGTAGATAATAAACATTTTTCTAGTTGGCTTCATTATTTGTAGAAATAACATTACCCATTGTTGGGGATGTTCGCTAGAATCCCTTGTATTGTTAAATAAATACAGCAGTGTACAATATAGTGAACTTTAATATATTGTTAACAATATATTAGAAAACCCATGTAAAACCATTAAAAGCAGGGACAAAAGACGGACAATATTTTCTCATACTTGAAATGCAAATCTTTCTCGAAATCCTAAAAACTAGTTGTATTTTTAAAAATCTGATTTAAATATTGAACCAGCCTGTCTTACAAATTAATGTGACATGAGGTTATACACTGTGAGTTTGTACCTCTTGGCTCCAACACTCATCACCAATAGTTCCATCCAATATGAAAAACATATTATATTCCTTCCACCTTTGTACTGGCACAGTCACGAACAGATGACCAGCCAAACTGTGGCCTGCCTCGGTCATCTTTTAGTTATAACCTTGAATCAATTTGGCTTGTTATCTATTTGTGACCAAAAGATTAAAAAGTTCACATCATCCTTTGTAGATACTAGAGAGATTATTTACTGCAACTAGCTTCATCTTTCTGACTTACTCTTTTATAATTCCAAAGTTCCTGTGCCTTTTCAGTTACAAATTAATTTTGTAAATGATTTCTAAACTGAGGAGTTTTGATGGATTTATACTAAAAGATCAGGTCAGAAGTTATTGAACATAATTTAATAATTGATATATAAAATAATATGTTCTTTGACTTACAGATCTCGTGGAGGTCGTTCTGGTCCTGACTACAGGGACTACCGTGGTGGAGCCAGTGCTAGCCGAGGATACTCTCCAGTCAGAGGGGAAGGTCCACCTAGCAAGCGCATAAGACCCGACTGGCCTATAGATGAGAGAAGATATGGGGGAATGCCGCATGACTCCTATGGGTATGGCTGGGCCCACGATCACTTTGGCCCACATCCTGCACATCAAGGCTATGGACAGCCTATGGCACCAGTGCCTGCAAGGTCAGATAAAATTCTTTTTTGCATATTAGATTACAAAATGTAATTTTTATTGTTCTTATTTTGTAACCACTGAATTTGCAGGGACACAGTATTACCATTGGGAGCAACAGATGGCCCCCCCACTATGATGTCCTTCAAGGCATTCCTTGCAGCCCAAGATGACTCCATCTCTGTAGATGATGCCATTCAGAAGTACAATGAATACAAGCTCGAGTTTAGGAGGCAACAACTTAATGAGTTTTTCGTTGCTCATAAAGATGAAGAATGGTATGTATAATTCAACTTTGGATTATACTCATCTAGATGCAACCTAAAATCTTCAAAAAGTATGGGGAAACCAAAATTTAGTTTTGCATGAATAAATTAAAATGGGGAATTTTACTACTAACATGTACAACTTAAAGAATCAATAACTTGCTCTTTGTATAATTTGCTGGTTATCGAGAAATTCTAAGCATACAAAAAATAAAATTCATATAGTCAAAAGTTATCAATATATCATAAAGAAGATTAAGACCCAGTTATGCTTAGAATTTTTCAGAGATGCTATGCAAATGTTAACAGTTACCTTTTTTCCTACAGTCTACAGTGTATTCGCGTGGATTGCTGGACATCATTAAGAAAAATTTAATCAAACTTTTGCAAATGATTAAATGCTGTGTGTAGCTAGTTTATTTCGCGTTGACCCGTAGCGCGCAATGCTACAGGTTTCGTTTCTGTTAGGGGTAGGGTAATATATTCCACATGTGTGGTACAGGTGAGATTATGAGATTTTTTAAATATATACTAAGAAATTTTAGTTTTCTGTGACATGAAGTTCAACCATTCTGGATTTGTCACAAAAGGTCGTTTATTTCTTTGCGTATGTAGTTAACTGGAGGATTGCATTTTTTAATGCAATCTTCTATTTGTATTGTATGCATCTAAACTTATAAATTAAGTATCGGGCTAAAACATGTTTTGGATTTTGTTTAAATCTATTTTTGTTATGTTTTCACATATCTAGTTGTTTAGTTTACAGAACTAAACTACCTACTGCATAAAAAATGTCGTAGATTTATAGTTTGCTGTAAACTGGGTCCAAATTCTTTTTGTATAAAAATCGGGTCTATTCACTTTGTTTCTTTAGTGTTTTATGGACTTGTTGACTTTAAATAAAACACAAACTAATGTAAATGTTTTTTTTCATAGGTTCAAGATCAAATACCACCCTGAAGAATCTGTAAAACGCAAAGAGGAGCAGCTAGGTGCTTTGAAGGTAAAGAAAAACACTTTTTACTGATTGACATTAGAAAAATTCTTAATATTTTCCTTTAATTGTATTGTAAAATCGAAAATATTGCAGAATCGACTCAACGTGTTCCTCGAGTTATTGGAGAAAGGGGAACTGGACAAGGTCTCTGTAGATGTTGACAAGTCTGAAAAGTTGATCAGGCTTCTGGATACTGTGGTAATTAAACTTGAGGGTGGCACTGAAGAAGATTTAAAGGAGCTTGATGAACCCCCACCACAGGAAGTTACAAACTCAAATGACAATGCAGGTATTGAAAATGCCCTATAACTTCGTATTTTTATCATTATACTCACATGCCCATCTTCTGCAAATAACTTTTTTGAGTGGTCTTTCCAGATAAAATTGATGCTGACAAGCCAGTTGTAATAGACGTTGATGACGTAAAAGTGAAGGAAGAAAAAGAAGAAACTGAAAAGGTTTGTTAAAAATACTAGTTTTAGTAAAAAATAAATATGTAATAGGTTCACTAGCCAGTATACAACGCCCTTATTCATCAACAGTTTATTTCTCCAATTATTTAGACAGCCTAACAGTAAAGGAGGTTTTTTTTTTCGAACGTTTTTGTAGTAATGAATAATTATTAAATTTTCTGATAAACAGAAAGAGGAAAACAAAAAGCCAGAGTCTCCGAAACCAACGGCGCCCCTTACTATGGAGATTGATCCCCATTTGCGTCATCTTCAGGAGCAGGCCAAATTATTCTCTCGCTTCAATTCAACAGGAACTGAACCAGAAACGGAAGAGACAAAAGAAAAGGAGAAGGAACCCCGTGAGTTTCACTTGTGTTAATGATACATTGTTATTTTTGTAAATCGGTGATGTGATAATTTGTGGCTAGACGTCTGCACTAAACATGGCCTATTCCAGTCTGGCGAGTCACGCAATAACAATCAATACCTTGTTGTCCTTCAGATATAATATCTGCGCTTGATTCTATACTACGACCCTTTTGTTTAACAACACTTCTTTTTCGAAGTATCACGTATGGCTTGCGATTTATCATATAAAACAACGACGAGAAGCAAGTTAAAAGATGGTTCTCTTTTACATTAACAGCACCACCAGGATCATCATCCAGTTCGTCATCGTCAAGTTCTTCGTCATCCAGTTCAGAAGACGAAGGTGAAGTTACCAGCCGCCGAAAATCAAAGTCGAAGTCTAAAACTCCCGACAAGTCTCCAATACTTAAGGAAAAGTCCAAGTCAAAGTCTCCGAGTGTGGAGAAAGTTGTTGAGAACAACACTCAAAATGACAAGGAAAAGGAAAACAGTGGCGATGAGAAAGCTGAGTCAGTTAGTGACGTCGTTATCGAGAAGAAAGAATCTCGCGCGTTACACAAAACTACTTCCATATTTTTAAGGAATTTAGCACCTACCATCACCAAAGCTGAAGTTGAAGCTGTGAGTACTAGATGATATACACTAGACACTAATAGTAACATCAATTTAAGATTTTTCAATTAAGCTTAAGACTTCAGAACTCGCATCTAATTAAGTTTTTAACCCAGGGATTACACCCATATACAATTTGTGATACTAGTTTTCAACAAGTTTTGTAAAGACTTGTCAAAGTATAAACCATTGTGTTAGACAGGTATTGACATTGTTTCAGACATATTTTATTCAACTTTTTTACAAGTTTTATTTAGAACTTGTCAAACGAAAACAGTAGACACACTACCTCATGCAGAATACATGTTTTGTTTACACGAAACTTGATCAGTATCATCACTTTTCTAAATTTGAATAGTTATTGATGAAGATTTCTTCAGAATATGTAATGAAGTGTACTGGTTTCTAGATGTGCAAACGTTACGGCGGCTTCCTACGCGTAGCTCTGGCGGACCCGCTGCCGGAGCGTCGCTGGTTCCGTCGTGGATGGGTTACCTTCCGACGTGACGTCAACATCAAAGATATCTGTTGGAACCTTAATAATATAAGGGTAAATTATTTGAATTTACTTTGTTTTTTACCAAATAATTTCTCAGGCTATGGCGTATAGCGTGTGCTTTGACCTCATTTCTTCATGTGGCTATAGCGGCCGTTTACATGGCGCTGTCCTGTACGATATTTAACGGTAAATAGTTGGGACCACACGTCAATCCTACGATTAACATAATGCAGTATGCAAAGTTATACAGTAAAATATCATACTGATCATTGCAGTGTGAACGGGCCATTAGTGTGTGTGCTAAATTTTTAAAGCTTTTGTAATGCATGGAACATAATATATTAATATATGGTCTGCGGGAGTTTTGCTTATTTTACCCGTATTTTTTCAGTTACGCGAGTGTGAATTGGGTGCTATAGTGAACCGGGACCTGCAACGTCGCATTCGTCCAGTTTCGGGAATCACGCTAGAGCGGCCGGTATTACGTGCTGACGCTCGGCTAGCCGCCCGACTCGCACATCTACTAGATACGCGCACGAAACTGTGGCACGACAGTTCTGAGGAACAAGAAAAAGATGGGGATCAGGCGAACCGGAATGAGGTGCTAATTTCACTTCACAACTTTTGTAACAATATTTTGTTGCTGTTTGGGTGGTTAGTTATGTTACATTGTATTTATATTTTTCTACAGAGCTTCAGCTTGAATTCAAAAAACCCGGTGCTCCATAAGATAACGGAGCATTTAATAGAAGAAGCATCAACTGAAGAGGATGAGTTACTAGGTCTCGAAGCGTCAACAGAATCTGTGGTTAGTGAGCAACCGGACCCAGAGCTTACGATAGTGTTAGACCGTCTCGTACTGTACCTGCGTATTGTACACTCAGTGGATTATTACAACCATTGCGAGTATCCTTACGAAGATGAAATGCCCAACCGCTGTGGCATCATGCATGCGAGGTCTGGGTCTCCTGCTAATAAGGTAAGAATCTTACAAACTATACATTATGTATTTTTGGCAAGAAGTTGTGCAGATCATACTCATACTCGTTTTATTCGTTTCGTTGCAGCCAACCCAGCAAGAAATACAGGACTACGTCAAAACATTTGAACGCAAAATGTCTGCATTCTTACAAGACGTAAAACCACTTTCTGACGAAGAGTTGCACAAACTAGGAATAAAGGTAAAAAGGTTTACTTCATATTCCCCACAATAACAAAGAAATCAATATTAGGTGATATATTCAAAACTTTGTTGTCACAGGATACGGACGCCGAAGTTGAAAAGTTTATTCTGGCCAATACACAAGAGCTGGCGAAAGACAAATGGTTGTGTCCTCTCAGCGGTAAGAAGTTCAAAGGTCCCGACTTCATCAGAAAACACATATTCAACAAGCATGGTGAAAAGGTAATAAATTGTTTTATAAGAATCCGAAACTAAAGTGTCCAAAAAAAGAAAGTTTACTATCTGCAAGGTGTAATTATTCATACAAAAAAGTGCGGTGCGGCCCGCCTTTAGCTGGTTCCGTGGTTTTTTAATATAAAATGTACGAAAGTGGTGAAAGAATATTTTTGCGTTGCGGCGCGGCCCGCCACAATCTGCGATAGCCTTAAGACCATTGTACTCATCATTATGAACAAATTTTGCGATGAGCCAAACCTTGTTATCGCGAAAAACAGCTGCTCCATACATTGTTCGCATAATTCGAAATTTAGGGAATGGTAGGTTTTCACAAACATTATTTTAATTAATAGTAAAAGGCAAAAATAACATGGGTTTTTTAAATTAGCAAATTAAAACAACTTGCCAGCAGCCAACAAACAAACATAATACTCGCACCTAGAGCTCCTCCATAACCGAGTTCTTTGTTATAACGTAGTTTGTTTTGCGGCCATTAAATTTTTATATCATGTTCATAAAGACAGTACTCGGGCGTTACTAAAGAACATAGACTATTAGCAAGAGACTGCCGCAATCCACCTTTGAATGACATACACAGAGCTGAGCATTTTCTGGAACTTGATGTGCCATATTAACGGCCGTCTACTGTACTGTGTACATGCATACCTGAGTCAAACTCCAATAAGGAATTCATAAAGAAAAGTTAGGGCTATGGTTAGAGTTTCCTTACGTGATCGAATCAGAAATGAAGAGATCAGCAGGAGAACCAAGGTAATCGACATAGCCCGAAGAATTATCAATTGCAGAACAGATGGCCCATGAGGAAAAAAAGTTCCATAGTGACGACCGCGTACCGGAAGGCGTAGCGTTGGAAAGCATACACGGTGAACCGATGGCTTTGTTAAGGCCGCAGGAATCCGCTGGATGCGAGAAACACAGAGCCGGTCGATGTGGCGACACTTGGAGGAGGCCTATATTCAGCAGTGGACGTCTTTCGGCTTAAATGATGATGATGATGAAAGAACAGTTAAGCATGTTGATTGTTTTCCCACCAGGTGGACGAGGTGCGTCGCGAGGTGTCGTACTTCAACGCGTACGTGCGCGACGTGCGGCGGCCGCAGCAGGCCGAGCCGGCCGGCCGCGCGCAGTCGCAGCCTGCGCACGCGCCTCCGCCCGCACCGTTAGTACTACAGCATATTATTACTATCAGACGATTTTCAACTCTCTGTGTCGAGCCGAGCATTGAAAATCGAAGAAGGTATCCCAGCGCGTCAAAAAAAATTACTGTTAGATTTTCAACTTTCGGCGCGAATCAGTGCGTTGAAAATCCATTGCGCATTAAAAAATCGCCGCGTTAAAAAATGGCCCGTGGATACGAGGGCTTAGGGTCAGCGCAGACCGACGGAGTGGCGGAAAAGCAAGTAATTCTATAACAACTGAAAGTCGATTGTATTTACTTTATTTAAGCATACGGCTGAAATTTGTATTACGTAATAAAACAGCGGCGCGCGGCGAAGAGACTGTTTGGAGGCGCGCACGGGGGAGTGGCGGCTTGGTGATGCCCGCAAGTCGCTCTACACTTCGTCGCCACTCCGTCATTCTGCGTTGACCCTTATTTATACCTGTCTGGTTGTGTGTGCTGAGCCTCGCAATATAAAATAGGCTTTCATGAGCTATTGCCGTCGTTGCACCTTTTTGTTTGTCGGCTATACCTAATAGTTCAAAAGACAGGCCATCGGAATTTTGATAGGAGTTGTAGATTCTTCTTCAATTCCACACTCCAACTATTTAACGATCTTATGTATACATTCAGTGGAATTGACTACGATAGTTCTTATCTAATAAGCTACAGGTGATCATAGGTTTTAAGCCTAGGATGTTATATTCCTTTATACCCATTACAAGCTAACGAGTGCTAACTTGACACTGGTTAAAGTGGTTAGGTTAGATGACAGAATAAAAAGTCATTAGCACCTTGTTGGCGGAAAATAAAAAGTGTACAGTTTGGCTGTATTAGATATTCTCTCCCTCAGTAGGTACGGTGGCGGACCGGGGGGCCCAGGGGGGCCGGGCGCGGGCCCCGGCGGCGCACGCGGCTGGGGCTGGGGCGCGTGGGCCCCACCCGCCGCATACGCACCGAGACATCCGCGCTTCTCGAGACCCAGGTAACTGGACTGCCATCCATACTAGCTTGTGCTTCACCACTTCATTTCTTAGGGCTTTAACAATCACTTCTGATTTTGTTTCACAAATGTAGTTGCTAACTATGGTAGCAACTCAACTAAATAAAGTGTCGCCAGCCAAAGTCATTTGAAGGTTTTTTTTTACAATCAGATGGTTGCTAAAGCCCTATTAAATTAAAACTACATTCCATTTCGTGAACTTATTTAAATCTGTCCTCAAATCTGAACAAATAAAAAGACTGAATAAGGAAATAAAGAAAGCTGCAATTTTTGTGTAAAAATAAATATGAATTTCATGCAAACAAAATATAGCCAATTACATTGTTTATTATCTTACTGTTTTGCGCTATTTCTGTTCATATACTCTCTGCAATTCATCAATCAATAGGAATTACGATAGTGGGCGATAGTGCCAGGGCAGCTCGCGAAATGTAACTTTTCCCATAGAAGCGTGTCCCAAAAATCCCTGCCCAGAGATACGACGAATGGTTATTGATGGATCATATCGACACTAGAATCTTTTACCTATAACAACCAAAAAATCAGAAAGATTCCATCATTATATTAACGAAAATTATTTCGAGTTAAATTGGTTAAACTTGATTCATATTTAATAAGTGTGCCCTCCAAGGTGACGTAATAATGTCGGGCCTGTAACAAATATGTATTTATCGGCATTTAAATTATCAATACAATTCTTTAACTTCAACTTGCACTATTAAATTACTATTTTATGTCGTCATCATCTTTGAGAACAATTCTAATTTAGAAAAAAAAATAAGTCGTTTAAAATGAACAACAATGTATATAGCTATGAAAAATGCAACTGTTTATAAATAAAGCTTTATAATTGCCAAAAACGATGTCTAAATGTTACTTTTTATAAAAAACCCACGCATGGAAACAAAATGTCACCTCAGGACAACCGATGAAGTCAGTAAATAAATGTTTTTTTACAAATTGCACAAAAAAAAACTGCGGGCTACTAGCGCGTCCCCTGGAGTTCATGAAACGAAATGTAGTCTTAGCACTAATCATCACTGCATCCTAATTATTAATTTATTAGTTCTGAGCACGATTTATCACAACCTATTATTATTATTTTGTTACTTACCAATATTTATATTTTTTATTGGAAAATCCAGTTAATAATTATTTAATAAAAAATAAATGAATTTAGAATTATTTCGTGGTTATATGATGATATCGAGAAACCCTTATCTTTATACAGACTTTATTTTCTTATGTTTATGACGAGAGATTTTAATAATATCTTAAGGGGTTATCTTATCTATATCTTATTATAATAACTTATACCTCAAATTGCTTAGCATGATCCTTTGTTATATCGAAACTACTACAGCATTAATTTTGAAATATATATATGTTAAAGTTGAGGATTAATGTTAAGTACCTACTATGTTTGACGAAAACACGATCCCACAAACTTTCTCGATCGATAAAAAAAAGCAAAGTTACCTCCAAACCGAACAATAAACCGCTGCTATTAAAAAAATACTTCAAATTATATTGGACCTGAACTATTGGCGCCTTGGAGCCGCCAGCACCCCATTCCGTCTTGCTCTCACTCAATCTGCGAGCAGTATGCTGCGAGCGAGACAAAAAGTGAATTTGAGCTGAGGTAGTACGGGCTCTTAAGTTTATAGACAAAAACCTATCCTAATCAATAAAAAACAAACTGAGAATGAAAAGAGTACCCGTTGTTTTCATAAGACCTGGGTACGCAGGTCGTTAAAAGTAAAAGATGCCGATTTAAATTCATGCTGCATAGATGTAGTGTCACGAATCGCAACATTGAATGATAATAGGATATAATACATTAGATCATTGGTAGACACAATTTACTTAGATCATTGGAAGACACAATTTACCAATATTAATGTCCTTTACTGTCCTCTAAATACTTCCAAATATTTTTTATTTTTTTATGTTTTATTTATATTATAAAGATCGCGGGAAAAGAACATCCTTTGTCTGTTTGTCTAGGTTTTGTGACATCATCACGTAGCCGATTTTAAGCGGACTACAAGACCTAATTTTATAATGCCTTAAAGTATATATATGCAGTCATCCATGCATGCAGCATATCCACAGCAGTAAACAAAATCAGAAAAAAATATGATATTCTTCAGGATATATGCTAGTCAGATAAGTGTGTTGAAAACATAATACAACTAATTTGATACGATAGAAAAAATCACGAAGGTACCTCTATAAAATTGTTTTAACGATTAAAAACCATATAAATATACATGCAATCATTCTGATTTTGTGCCGGTTTATTTTACAAGCAACATATTAATATGTTTTAATTTTTTAGTCCAATCAATATATTTTTTGCAAATAGATAGCAGTCCGACAATGACAAAAGCGACAAAGAGCTACTTTCGTATCAGAAAAGACAAAAAGAGACCAGTGGAGCCATGCGCGGCCATAGCTAGAAAATATATGTCTCCTCCAGCTACACCTACTATCAATATTGATTAAATATTATGAAACATTAATAAAATTATTCTAAATGATTTAAAATATCTATAAAAAAAATCCTTTTAATAGTACCTTATTTACGAATTGATTTTATATGGCATGCTTTTCACACCATCCTTGCATGAACTACACCGATATAAAAAAAGTTTATAGTGATAAATGTGATAATCACAGTATTGCAATTTATACATTCGAAACGGTGCTCACACTATCGAAAACATATACAAATTTAAGGACCTTAAAGGTGGTCTGTTGTTTGGTTTACAAGCAAAATTATGCATGTTTTCCTATTTTGCCCGAATCCATACAAAAACCGGTATATTTTACGACTTCAAAAATAATTGATTAGCGTATACAAACTCCTTGATTAAATAAAATACCTACTAACTGCGACTGACTAGGAAATCTAAGAGTATAAAACAAATACAAACATAACTTAATATTTGATATCTAGATCAATACTAATTCATTCATATTTTTTGCATGACCTTAACATTTTGATTTATAATGTTGTGTATCTACGTACATTATATTTATTGCTTCATTATTAATTTGGCTATGGGTTTTTTCACCTCATTACTATTCATTGTTGTGCATCCTTTAAAATAGTCTCTGACAATTAGAGATGAACATTTCATAAGTTATGAGTAATAATTTCCAGGGAAAATGTGGACCGGTCCCGGCCTATTATTGCGTACAACGATCTTGACTTCCCGGACAGTGGTGACATATTCTAAACATGCGGTGTAAATGGCAAAATATATCATGTTCATAGTTTTTTATTGTTAAAATAAGCATTCCGTTTCATTTTATTAGTTGACTAGCGACGTGCCCATGCTTCGCACGGGTGCAATGTACTGATGTGGCGACATTTCAAAACATCGAGATTTCTGTACTTTATCCAAGTTAAATATTAATGTATTCTAAGTACATATAACCCTTCCGGAATAAATTATCGAAATGACGGTGAAAACCGCATCAAAATTCATTGTGTAGTTTAGAAGAACTAAGCGGTCACACAGACAGACCCGAAAATCGACTTTGTTTTATACTATGTATAGATATAGATAAGCTGATCATCATACATATTTAAAGTATTCAAATTAAAAGTCTCTCTATCAGTATAGATACAGGTTTGTATTATAATTTTTTAGTCATACATTTTATTTTGCAACTTCACAAATTTTCTACTTACAAAAAACAAGTTGAAATTTTGCAAAATATGTCATATTGCTTCATCCGAGAAAAGTGAAAATAATGATTTTCTATGTAGGTATTGCATGAAATTTCAAATTTTAAAACTGTAAACTCAAAAAGACAATGGGCAGAAGTGGTCCAATTGTCCACCACTTACGAGACCTATGTAACTGAATAGTCTACTAAATAAAGAGTATTTATTGTTAAGACAGCCATAAAAAATATCTGTCAGTAAAAAGTTATAGCCAAGTGAAAATTATTATTTATTATACTATTCAATTCAATGACAGGTCTCGTAGAGGTGGACATTTGTACCAAACCCCATACATTTTTGCCCTATGTCCTTTGTAAATACAAATGTTCAATATTGTTCTTTATATTTTAATATTGAACGTTTGTTTGCCATTTTAATTACCTACCTAATTTAGCGACATAAAAATCTTAAAATTATATTATAGAGGCACCTTAACAATATTTTTCAAAAGGGTTATCTAGTTATGTTTGCAATGTTGTCTTCTACCATATTATTTTATTGTACGATTTTCAATAAACTGTCCAAAATTCTAACATACCATCTTTTTATTCTAATTCCTTTACATGTAAAATACCTTATTTACTGTATCACCAAAGAACCTCCCGGGAAGCTGAGATGTTAAATAAAACTTCAGTAGTTCATGCAGTGTGGTTTTAATTAGAAAAAAAAAAAAGTGTTTGAGAGTGCAATTCTTTATTGTGTGCTGGGTGAGTTTCCTCTAACGTAGTAAAATGTGGTTGATTGTTAAAGGGGCGGCGGCGCCGAATTCCGTCCGGTGATACACTACCGCGACTTGGACGCCCCACGCGAACCCGACGAGTTCATTTAACGTGGACACTCGCAACAGCGACTAGCCAAAAGGAGCCACACTAAAGCACTTAGATTTTATCATCTTGTTGAAACTGACAACACATTTGAAATAATCGCTGTAAATAGTTTTATGTCTTACCAGTAAAGCTAAATGCATCGTGCGGTTACTTGTCTTAGATATAAGCTAATTCTGTGGAAAAATATTTCACATGTTAAGTGTATTTTACGAATACATAAATTATTTTCTATGTTTGATATTTTATTTGCATCAAGCAGTAGATAGAAATTCTTACTCTATAAGTTTCTTAAATAAGTTTTCGTGTAATATTTATACAGTCCGCTGTACTTCAAGGCCAAAGTTCGACAACATAATTTATTTTTGTTCATAATTACTCAGAAAATAAAATGCTGAATTAATCTCTTGTCTACTTGCATTGGCCATGTCTTTTCGAGGATTATAAAATCCGTTTAATGACCGAGATGATGATGACCGATGATGTCTGAGTACATTCGAACGATATAATAAGGACCAAATTAAGTAAAATTGTATTTTGCGATAAATAAATTACTTTCAAAATCTTGGTAAGTATTGGAGAGAAATATTTAATCATTAGGAATTATACAAATATCAATGAATCGATCTTATACGTAGATAGGATAAAAATGATGTTATGAAGCTACATTGGAATGTTCTTATTCATAAACAACAAAAGCAGTACTGAAATGCGAGCATTACCTCCTTAACATTACGTATTGTAATGGAATTGTGATGTCATAGGTGCGGACACGGAATCAACAACATGGAGTTCTTTCTAATAGCATTGAGAACCATTCGTTGTTGTAATGACCTTTTAGTGCGATTCTTCGAAATTAGGATCGAACAGGAAAATATTTTCAATTTTACATGAGATGTGTATTATGAATAAACCTTTTAAAATGTTGCCAAGTTAAATCGTCCCATAAATAATACTGTATCCTCTACAAGGTAAGCTATTATAAACCTTGACCTCTGTTTACCTTGGATAATACATTAGGCAGGAACGCTGTTGTCACATACTGATATTTCTACAAATGATCACATAACTACATTGTACAATGTATCATATTTCCATTACATCTTAGGGATTAATAAATAAATTAAGCCATAAGAGGACAGGCCATTACGTGATTGGTATTTTTATATTCCGTGTAAGTCAATGTCGAGTGCACGACTTAATCTGTATGTATGTATGATTGGTACAATATAGTAGGTAAGTGTGGAGAATTTGTGGTGATACCATCCATGCGACGCGTCACCCGGATGTGTGCGGGATGCACGCTTGCGGTCACACGACAGAAGCGACGCGACTCGCTACCTTCAACGCCGCTTGTCAGCCCCCGCTTACGTCATTAACATAATTTATGTATAGGTCCTGGCGATTCACTGTAAATAATCTTCAACAAATAAATCAAAGCCTCTTTTTTTTCTCCACCTAGGATCACCACTAATCTCGTATATCACTAATCTGGAAGAGCTAATAAGTTGAACTGTTTTCATGAAATAAAACTAGCAGACGAACGAATGTAGTATGTCCACGAGTTTTGAATAGTATTAGCTACCACATTATATATGGAATATTTTCCAGCTTGATTAGAAAACAAAATAACTAAAGAAGCTTTGAAAACGACCGCTAAATATAGACACCTATACAAACAATATTTACTGTCAGCATTAAAAAAATCACAAGTAGAGGTCAGCAGCCTCTACGAGAGCTTTGATAGAGCTCCCTGCGGTCACTAGGTACTTACCGCTCGTAGGAGCACCGCTATGGAGTACCGCATCGTCGTCATTCATGAATAGAAATAGTAGTACTTACCTATGAAGTATGCAACTCCATAAAACGTAACTAGGTAATATTTTGGTAAATATTATGCAGATAAGGTAAGGTAAGCACATTATTGCTACGATCACAAGTCTAGAGTATACGTAGTTCCTATTACTTGGAGTGCCTAATAAAAAAGCTGCTTAGGTATATCCATTTTCCAGAAAAGTAGAGTCGGTAAAGCTAGTTGTAGACTCATACAGCCAACCTCACATCAGTGGTAACAATTTGACATTAACAACACCTTTTTCGTTTGACGACGATTTCTTAATGTAAGTAGGTACCTACTTTTTCAAAATCACTCTTCCAAAATAGAACTAGATACCAGAGACTTGAGAGCTTAAGAAATATCTTCAAGTACCTAATCTCGAATCCCAATATGTCTCTTGCGAGAATATAAAATATATGAAACTGCACCTAGCTACACTTTCATCGAATTTTAAAGCGAATCTAGTCTATAATTTATTAGGTGCGTTAATTGTGTGGTGCGTTTAATGAGCTGTTGGTACGTATGAGGTATTTTTTCTGAATCCAAAAGAACCGTCTGGCGGATTTGAAGAATGGTGATATCATAAATTAAATTGTCTTTGCCCTGCAGTGGGACAACACAAGCTGATTTATTATAAAAACAATTTGAACTATCGAGGAATTTGTTTTATTTATTTGTGCTTGAACTTGGCAGGTACCGTATGAATACGTACGTGGGCCTATAGCCCTGGTATTCATTATAGGTTTCTCCTACCTATTTTAGAATTTTACAGCTTTTACCAACTGGTTTTTGGGAATATTTATGCAAGCAGTTTACATAAATAGATGAGGTGTTTGAACTTAAACTGGTCAATATCTACATATTTTGAACATAGATAGGCCACCAGTGACAGAACCTTACTTATTACTCACACAACAGAAAGCTATTTGTTAACCAATTAGTATCTCGCTCACATCTCATCGCAGACATACCTACTGCTGCATACAACAATAAAAATACCAAGCCGGAGAACATACACATTATGGTTATGTCAGCGTGTTTTCCCGGCTGTTTCGTTTTCGGATGACATATTATGATTGAGTGAGTAATACTTATTGTTAGATAGCTAACTTGTTATGAATGCTATGAACAACACCACATTTACAACGCGCTGAACAGCGCTTTAAGAACACGGGAAACAATACTCACTGCCTACGCTAATACAGCCTCCGATTCGCGGTAACACCAACAGGTTTTTTGCTATAATACACTAGCGTCTATTTGTGTATCGCTTTATAAAAGCAAGCGGCTGCAGAACAAAAACATTGCGAGTGAGAAGCTTCACAATGATGGAGCTCACCTGTGCCGTCATACTGTTATCAGCGAGCTTAGTACTCGCTACCCCGCATGGATATGGGGGATATGGTGTCAAGGGTGGAGCATCCGCAAGAGGTAGGTGTTCATTTATTTATTTGGTGTATACTAGACGTAGACAGACATTAAGGTTGAATTACCATAGATTAGTAACCAATTAGATAATTGTTATGAATTAACTAAGGTATTTAAAGTAGTATTTCACATAGGTAATGTTATTTCAATTTATTTGGCATTCTACATTAATCATATCTTTATTTGCATTCGATAATGTTTAAAGATCTTACAATGGCTTAAAGCTAATGAAGTGATAAAATCATTGTTGCCAATATACCTTTACCTACCGAGTACTTAGGTACTTACTGTTTATTATGAAGATTGAATGTTATTCGGAATTGTTTATTAGGAGCGCGGTATGGATGCTAGCTTTGTTTCTGGACATCTTCCCGCGTATGTGATATAAATCTACTACCTACTTACTTTGCTTGTAAAGTCAGCATACCTAATAAGTCGATTTTCAGAATATTTAACTACCTTTTTAATTTATACTTAAATATAAATTGTCATTGTTGCTTAGCAATTTTTTTTGGATTTGGTTATTGTAAACTTTGAGTTGATAAGAAAAAATTACAAATGAGATGAGCAAGTTTTATAAATAAAACATTATTTCCTTGTACAAAGCCTTCATACTTTTGATGTTGACCGAACCAATGTAGCTTGATTATGGTGTCTATGTGTAATGATGAACATTTCTTAAATTGTATAATTTAAAAAAATAAAATTAGTAACAGAACCACCACTATTACTTTTGAAGTGATATCTGTTGAACGATCCTTTAGGAATCTGTTT
Source organism: Eupsilia transversa (assembly GCA_914767815.1). NCBI lineage: Eukaryota > Metazoa > Arthropoda > Insecta > Lepidoptera > Noctuidae > Eupsilia > Eupsilia transversa. The sequence goes on from OU611874.1 coordinate 9,462,795, forward strand.
AAGTAATCAAAGTCGTAAATTAATATTAGCCTATGGATTTTTTTAACGGTTTCTTTTTTGTTTATTCCAGCGGAATCTAGTGCCTCCGCAGGGGCCTTTGGTGGCGTACCAGTTGCTGTGCCACTAGGAGCTGGCTATTCAGGAAGTTTTTCCAAATCTTCTTCATCCAGTTCGGCTTCTTCGAGTGCTAGCTCGAGTTCTAGCTCTAGCTCATTTAGCTATGGCGGTGCTGGTGGTTTTGGACTAAACAGTGGAGCACCAGGCCATGGAGGGTGCTCATCCGGAAACTGTCAGACTGCTGGAGGTAATGGAATACCAGCGCCTCATGGCTCTTCTGCACAAGGATATAATTCTGCTAATGCTGCAGCTGCAGCAGGAGCCGGAGCTGTATCCGGATCGGGATGTCAAGGATTAAGCTGTGATGGTAATTCAGAAAAATGCACATCTGGACAGTGCGAACCAAATCTCCAAACTGTAACTTCATCAATTGCTTCTGATTCCAACAAGTGCACATCGGGTCAGTGTGGATCTGCTTTAGAAAATGGTGCATCTTCAACAAACTATGGTTCTAATGACATTCGTGCTGTTGCTGAATCATCGGACCCTGCTCACAATGCCAATCATCAATTTTCGGCGATTGACAAAACGTCATCAGCATATAATGGCGCCGGTTCTGATTGTTCTCATGGAAAATGTAGTCCGTCAGGGCCTTCAAGCTCAAAACCCAATTATTATGGTCATGATTCAGGAAGTTCTTATCAGGGATCTAGTGCTTCGAATAATCAACAAGCATCTAGCTCGGACACAGGAATATCTTCCCATTACTTGAAACCTTCTGCACATTTGGAAACCCCAAAATTAGGTTCAAAATGCAACTCCGGAAACTGTAACGCGGGCCCACATGAGCCTGGACATGAAACTTCACCCTCAAGTTACAATGTACCTATTAATGGAGCATACGATAAAGGTGAACCGAAGCCTTCGTGTGATGGCGTCAAATGTGAAAACCAACCAAAAGGGCCATATTCCCATACAGACAACTCCGTAACAAAGGGACCATCGTCTTTTGATTATCCAAGTTCTACAAATTGCGAAGGTTCAAGCTGTTTTGGAATACCAGTTAAACAAGTAACGGACGGACCGTCTTTTACCGCAAGCCCGGGTAGCGTTTATTTTGGTACACCAGCAAATACGGGTGGACCTTCGCTTACCGTTAGGCCGGGTAACGTTAATTTTGGAACCTCACCATCCCACGTACCTACTTTGGCAGCTGGATCAAACGTAGCGCCTGGAGACATTGGGCATGGCAAACCGAGTGATGTGAACAACAAACTGCCTAATGACAAACTTCCACCGTATACAGGAGGTTTTGGGGGGCCCGCCGGAATATTGAAGCCCAATGAATATGATGTTCATACACCAACTGCTATTCCAAGCTACGGTCACGCAAGCACACCACAAAATGGAAAACCACTGGGCAGTGCTCCAACAGGTTGTAATTCGCCTAGCTGTTCTGGATATCCTTCTGCTTCTGGACCTACAGGCGGACCTGTGCCGACGGGTACATACAATCAACGACCTGGTGGTGACATCCCTAGTGAAAAATTGCCACCGTATACAGGTGGCTTCGGGGGACCAACTGGGATGCTTAAACCAAATGAATTTGATGTTCATGCAACAGTTACGAATAAACCAACCTATGCACATCCCGGAAGTCCATCATACAATACACAATCACCAGTTGGTAACATTGGCACGCCGGGTTGTCAAGCAGGAGGAAATTGCGGTGGGCACTCACCTACTGCGGGTGCTACGTCTGGGGCGTCAGCGCCGTCTGGATATTATGGAACTACGAAACCTAACAATGGCATAAATTCTCCTAATGATAAACAGCCAACGTATACTGGTGGTTTTGGTGGACCAGGAGGAGTTTTCAATTCTGATAAACATGATATTCATTCATCCGGCCCTAGTAGTCCTGGCTATACCCCCTCAGGAACATACAACTCTCCTGCCTCTAGTGCTCATCCTGGAGGCTGCAAAACACCAAACTGCTATCCTTCTTTGGGTAGTACAGCTGCAGCTAATGCACAAGCCGAATCATTTGGTACTGTAACCAAACCTAGTCCAGACCCCCATCTCTCAAGCGTTACATTGCCTGCTTATCCAAGTGCTTATGATAGACCCTCTGGAGTTCACAGACCTAATGAAATCAGCGGTCCCGTATCAACACCGGGCTTTACCTATACTCAGTCACTATCTTCTCCAGGCAGTTACTCACCTGGTTGTAAAACCGGAAACTGTGCCAATTACCCTTCAAGTGGGCCATCAGCTGGTGCCAATGCGCAACCCGGATCATATGGTGTGACCAAGCCTAATACAGATGTAAACCCCGCGGGTCCGACTCATCCACAATATACGAGCGGCTTTGGTGGACCTTCTGGTACCTTCAACCCTAACGAACATAACTCACCTGGTTGTAAAACAGGAAATTGTGCCAATTACCCCACAAGCGGGCCATCAGCTGGTGGTAATGCGCAACCCGGATCATTTGGTGTTATCAAGCCTAATGCGGATGTAAGCCCCGTGGGTTCGACTCATCCACAACATACGAGCGGCTTTGGTGGACCTTCTGGCACCTTTAACCCTAACGAACATAGCTCACCTGGTTGTAAAACAGGAAACTGTGCCAATTACCCCACAAGCGGGTCATCAGCTGGTGCCAATGCGCAACCCGGATCATTTGGTTTTATCAAGCCTAATGCGGATGTAAGTCCCGTAGGTCCGACTCATCCACAATATACGGGCGGCTTTGGTGGACCTTCTGGTACCTTTAACCCTAACGAACATAAATCACCTGGTTGTCAAACAGGAAACTGTGCCAATTACCCCACAAGCGGGCCATCAGCTGGTGCCAATGCGCAACCCGGATCATTTGGTGTTACCAAGCCTAATACAGATGTTAACCCCGCGTCTCCGACTCACCCACAATATACGGGCGGATTCGGTGAACCTTCTGGAACATTTAAACCAAACCAAAATACGTATGTTACACCCACTGGCAATGCTCCAACAAATTGTAAAACGCCAAACTGCGTTGGTTCACTTACAGCTAGTGCTGATGCGATATCTGGAGCTAATGCTCAACCTGGATCGTACGGTATCAATAAACCTAATGCCGGGAACAATCCTTCCAACGAAAAGCCAATCTATACCGGTGGTTTTGGAGGGGCTACCGGTTTGTTAAAGCCTAACGAATTCACTGTTCCAGCTGTAAGCCCCACACCTAATAATAAGCCAGGAGCTTCTACACCTGCCGCTTGCACTTCTGGGAATTGCAATCCTCAAGCGCCCCACGGCTCTGCTCCACACTCACAAAATGGTGCATCGAGCGTAGCTCACGCTACTGCAGCAGCAGCCGCTGAAGCTAATGCGGTTGCATACACTGGTGGATTTGGAGGACCACCTGGTGTCCTCTTACCCTATGACGATGGCAAAATTGGATCTTTACCTTCCAATGGAGGACAAGCTCATGGGCCACAAATAGGTGGTGCACATGGTTCTCACAATGCTAATATTAATTCGCAACATGGCACGATTCCCGGTGCTAATGGTGGCCCAACAGGATCTGCAGGAGCCCATGGAACCACAGGTGCTCAATCCGGCATTAACGCGGGTGCTACGGCATATGCTGGAGCCGCGGCCGGCGCTTCTGCTGGTGCACATGGATATAATCCGCATGGATCAAATTACAATCATGCAGGAAACATTAAAGGTGGAAGTCCTTGTGGTGGTGGATGTGGCGGGTCTGGCGGTGGCGTTTATAATGGCGGTTCCACCTTAGAAGTTAGTGGTGGACACGGTTTTCCAAAGCTTGTGTTCTCAGACGGGCTACACGGAGCTGGAAGCACATCGGGCGCTACAGCGAAGAGTCTCTCAGGCGCCAATGCGTTTGGAGTCGGAGGCAGCTACTCCAGCAGCTCAGCAAGCGCTCACGCTTCTGCCGGAGCCTACACTAAAGGAGGTGAGAACTTTGAATCTTTATCTTTCTATAATAAGTTTATGGTTACAGTAGGTATTCCTGCAAATTAAAGGATTTATTTACTAACAAATACTTTCACATTCAAAGCATGACTCTTTTGTCTTAATATTATATTATTTAGAAAATGCCTTCAACTAGGTATCTAACTACCTACTCTAAATTCATATAGGAAACTACCTAACTTATTAAATGTTTATGCAACATCAAACCTATATAAAATATTGAAAAAAAAAATAGACATATCTAACAAGAGTAGCTAGTCTTTTCCCACGGGTAGATTCGGGATTCCGACACACTTGTAATTTTCTTACATTTTCATTCATTTGTTTCAGGTTACGGAAAACGATAAAATGCCGAATTGTATTAAAAACGTACTTAGTATTGTTATGAAAACGAAGACTTATTTAATGTAATTTTACCTTTTAAGTAAGTTTTAAGTAAGTGATAACAATGTGATAAAATTAACGGACATTCGTTAAAATAACAGAATAAAGGATTCACATTCATTTATAGTCTCACTCAAAGTTTCTTAAGTCCTTGGGTTACGATGACTCACAACTCAACTGTAATGAAGTACCTACCTTTATATCTAAAGACATTGCAAATAGGTATCCTAGTATGCCGGAATAAAACTCGCATGCTGAGAGAAAACCGATTATTATTAAAGCATTATGTTAAAAGCAAATAAAAAGAATTAAATGAAATGAACTCTTTTAATATCCAGATATAAATCCACATACAACTTTCAAGATACACCTAGATAACGTACTTAATAAATATACAATACCATAAAAACACTAAATGCACCCATTTTTATCCTACTTGAACCAAATAACTGTCTTCAAACAAAGCTTAACGTACTTTTGTAAAACCTACTCGATTGGTTTTCGTATATCTAGCTGTTGCTGCCAGTGGTTTAACGGTTAATTATAGTTTGGCTAAGTACTACCGTACTACATAAAACATTATTGCAAGTAACAAAACAGCAAACAAATGCTTTAGTCTAAAAACAAAAATAATTTATTTCCGTATTAGTTATCGAATCATCTAAATGAAAATCAATTTTTAATGCAGATGTACTTAGCAGATAATTCTAAATAAGCCTAAATAACACAAAAGCATCGTGTTCAGCCACTCCCCATTTTTAAACATGCAAAAGGCAAATCACATTAAGTTTTTTTGTTATTTATATTTCAATAAAACTCTATTGAAGATCTAATCAAAGAATCAATCCAATGTTTGGGAACAAATTACGTCATGCTGTGTTTGTTCCCACGAAAATCTTAGAAATGTTTTTTTTACTAAACTACGACAATGTTTAGGTATTTTTTATAAGAATATATACCACCTAAACATTTAACACGCTCCGTGAATCGCTAACGAGGTATACCACCTACTTTTTGTCGCTACGAGTAGGTATTACTTACTCCTAAAGATTATTTTTTACGTTGCTGTGAGTATATACATATGTAGATCTACTTATTGAGATAGGACTTGGCTACTAGCTACCCAGACCGTGACTGCCTGTAGCGGCCACGTGCTGGGGTAACACTGAATTATTAGAAGTAACGAATTTGTGTCCCCTGTGACGTATAAAATGCCTACGCGCTACGGCGTTGCGTAGCACAGAAGATACAGGGGATCGTCTTCATCATCTTCCTAGCCTTTTCCCAACCATGTTGGGATTGGCTTCCAGCCTAACCGTATGCAGGTGGACACCAGTATTCAAGACCCATGATATCCCATCAAAATATGCTGAGGGTGCCGCCGTGTGGTTTTAGTCAGTAGATGGCTGGCAGGACCATGAGAAAATCCACACCAAAACATACGGTAGGTTCACCGAACTTGACCACGTCTAGTTCTTTAAATATCATACCTACCACCATTTACCTCGAACAGTCAGTCACACACACACACACACACACCTAAAGATCTAGGTTCATCAGTACGAGTTACGTATAAAGTAAAAATATTGATTTTAATACGATATATGTTAAATTATTTTATATCCTATCATTACGTACTTTATCACGAGAGAATAACAATGATTGCAATAATTATGTACGTGTAGCCTTCTAAGGAGGTATAAACGGAGGACTCATCTTGTTCTAATCGTAAATCACTCGATCCGTGTCATATGTTTGCTGATATAATCATCCACTTCTCTTATCCATTGTTCACGACTAGTTCACGGATGCTGTGCAAATAAATTATTCATAAACATTCGACGTAGGTGCATCTGCCATCAGCACCTCGTTGTCAGTCTTATTAATATGAAGGTCTTTACTACGTCTTGCTAATCATGTTAATTTACTATAGGATATTACTTTACGGAATGTGATAGCGCCCACGTTAAATTTATTTAAATGATATCTAAAAGTAACGTTATCAATAGGTATCCTGTTGCAAAATAAAAATGGCATAAATTAAACATCTACCAACACATCATAATATGATTTTCTATTCATAATAATCGAGAATATAATATCCACTTTGTATTCATAACTATAATCCCTGTCATTTCAACTATGATGTGAGTAGGTAGGTACTGATACCTAAATACCTACCTAATAAGCTTTGTCGCCATTCTGTTTGAAATTACTTCCATCATTAAGAATTAGTTAGGAATGTCATTAGGCGTATTTATTTGGCACTTGCTATGATAAGACGTAGGTACCTATTATTACTTACAATCTATTTCCTTAGATACTGTAGTAGATAATGTAGGCATGATCTACTTTTTACTTTTCACTTAACGCTTGCTTACTTTTATAAAGAAAATGTATACAACCACACCGTCAACTTGCGCATGGGCGGATCCAAGAAATTATTGGGGTCACAAATAAAGTTTTTATTACTTTTAATTTTTAACCCCCGACGGAAAAAGAGGGCTGTTATAAGTTTAACGTGTGTATCTGTCTGTTCCCTCGTAGCTCCCAAACGGCTGACCCGATTTTGATTATTTTTTTATTGGAAAGGTGCCTTGATAGAGAGTGTTCTTAGCTACAATTCAAGAAAATCGGTTCATCCGTTTGAAGATTATCAGCTCTTTTCTATTTGATGATTGGATGTGCGCATCTTCCACAGGTCTGATCGCTGATACGCTTACCAACGAATAACATTTTCCTTTTCATTTTCCATAGATTTCACCGTAACATACATATTGATATGGCCATAAGAAGTACGTACCTAACTACTTATATATATTTTAATGGACAAAAAGCCGTTATTTTTTGCAACTACATATATTTACTTACTGTTGTCTGCCTGTACTGAGAACACACCTACTAACGTGAGCGACATGCGTGACGCGCTGACCCTGATCGGCAAAAACAATTCCAACATGTCAGCACATACTTCTTAAGGTCATACAAAATTAAAGCACCTCAAGTTTTGGTATAAGTTGTAACACAACACCGATCCTCCCTCCGCCTTCTTAAGGTGACTGTTATGTTTGCATCCGCGAACTTTTTTCAGGTCGTCTGTCCATTTAGGGTAGTTGGGTAAGGTGGATCCTTTGCTACATTTGCTGCCGGCTTGCGGTCACCACTTTTGCCTCGATCATAATTTAGGAGGAGGCACTCCTACTAGGTCCTAGTCAAATGCACATTATAATGCTTGAATACCACGATTAAATATCCCCTGGGTCTTGTTTCTAATACGCCTCGTACACACAATAGGCTTGAGCCTATATTGTGTGTTAGTCTACATTAATTTGAATTGTTGTAGGGGCGGTGTGGAACAGCCCTGCCCCTGACAACTGTCTTACTATGTAGCCACTGACTCCCCGTCCGAGTAGATTTCATAGCTCCGTCAGTACCAGGTTGCTGACTGTGCTAAAGCTATCTGTGTTAGATTTCGTCCCGCTCTACACCGCGGAAATCATTTTTATTCCACGGTTCGACTAGACAAATCCGGTTCTCGGAAAATTGGCAAATTAAACGGTTAATTTACCTTCACAAACACGTGTTATGGTCATGGTCATCAGTCAAGTGTAATTAAAAGCAAAACCTGTATCTACATCATGCGAACCTACTTTTGCTAAAAATGCTAGAATATCATACATTATCATTAGTATTAGTTACATTTCGCCAGTTATTAAGTCCCATGTAGCAGAAGGCGAGCCTATTGCCATCAACCGGGCACAAATGTAGAGTTCCTTATCGTTCGTCCATTATGTAAAATGTAAATGGATCTATCGGATTTGGACTTAGCTGCCGGATTATTGAGCTATCACTAATCCGGCAGCTAAGTACATACTGGCTGCATTATGATCTACAACCTTTTAAAATCGTCATACAATACTTCAACATTTCAGCCGAAAGACGGTCACTGCTGGACATAGGCCTACCCCAAGTACCGCCACTTCGACCGGTTCTATGCTTCCCACATCCAGCGGTTCCTGTGGCCTTCACAAGGTCAATAAGGTTGAGGTCATACAATATTTACCATGGTTTATTATGGCTTTTTACAATTTCCTTCTCACACATTTATCAGCTCGAATTACTTTCAATGGTCGTAAAATACAGTTTTTAACCTAAAGGGCATACCGAGTGTATTCGATTTTACGATTTTATGGTAGAATCAGTGTCGCGAGCAGCGATAAAGTAATTTGGTAAGTGTGAACTTTGCTTCAAGACTAAGAAACAGGTAGGTAGGTAAAGGATAAACGAAAATAAAATTAGTATGGGAAATTTACTTAAAACAATCTTTAATTCGTCATTTTTGTCGATGAAAACCCATCGGGCGTGGTTAGACTCCTAAATAAACGTTCCTTTCATAGCGAAGTTGAGCAGTAAGGACGGATTTTTGAAAACTCTTCGCCTATATGGGTTAAATAGGGGATGAAAGTTTCTATGGAAGTTCGTCATTTTATAAGGGAAAAAACATCGGGCACAGGCTTGTTGTACCACCCATGGTGTGGGGTACACCACACCATGGCATACACGAAAAAAAAATCCCTCTTTACGTGTAGGGGAGATAGGTACACAATTTTTATTTTTTTTTATTTTTTTATTTTACCACTTTTTTATCGGCGTAGGTAATTAATATGTATACTCATGCCAAATTACAGCTTTCTAGTACTAACAGTCTCTGAGCTAAGCCGCGGACAAACAGACAGACAGACATGGCGAAACTATAAAGGTTCCTTGTTGACTACGGAACCCCAAAAAAGGAACAATAATATTGGAAAATCATCAGAAATCAACTCTGAATGTGCTATTCTAGCTACTTAATTATTATTCCATTCATAAATATAAATCCAATTTTGTTTTGATGACGTTATTCAATTAATGGTAATCGTGCAATATAATTGAATGCTTTGTATTTCTTCGAAACTATCGACAGCCGCAACGTCTCGTAAATCCCATGGTTGTTCTGTTGTTGTATGTTTATTATTGATCACCATTATAAGTACCTAAGAGCTACGTCAGCTGAACGGAGTTCCACAAAACGTGATCAAAATATCCGGCTTCGAAAAGTAATTAGTAATGGTTTAATGTAGTTATTAGATGTGTGTGCGACTCACTGCGGTATTTCAGCACGTCGTCATCAAAAAGTGAATTGTCGGAAACGAGGTTGTTATGCACCCACTGATAAAAGTCTATGGTAATTTATAGTTTATTATATAAAAGGTACTATACACTAGAGCCGGCAAGCCACCTGCAACATTCCTAGAATAAACCGATTTAAGCGAATACCTTCACTGCAACGTTGAGTTCATATAGTTCGTCGCTCCACACCCACTCGATATCGACTAAGGTTGGTCAGGGCCGTATCCTGTCATACAACATTACATCCGTAAAAGGTATCAGTAAATAAACATTACGCATCCATTACTTGAATAATTTTTTTTCGCATATATTATTCACTTTAGACTTCATTGCGGACCTGCTTCATTTCTTGCTGTAAATTATTAGGTACAAGCATATTTAGCATTTATGTACCTATGTATATTATTACTTATTTACATACCATTAACGATAAATAAGTTATTATGGTAATGCAAAATACCTACATAGACATACTGACGATTACGTAAGTAAAAGTTGTTTTTTTTTATATGCAGGAGTATACCTATCTCCAGTTGCTGATTAGAATTTTATAATGAGAATCGTTTTATTATTTTCGCCTTTCATACCACAAAATATAGGTATGCGTAATAGGTACCTACTTACCTACCTATTACGTTGGACATGGAGTAGACACCTACTAATCCAATGACTTTCAAGGTTTAATTTATGGATAAATTTATTTATGAAGTTCATCAGCGTATGTCTGTTGATGCTACTGCAGTGCTTCTCATTCCTTGACTCCTGTCAATCTTTGGAATCTACTGGAATCTTTAAATGGTCTCTTCCGATCGTTTGATCTCCTTACGGAAGAGATAGGTAGGTAGGTACTAGCTATCTAATTGCATTTTCGTAAACGATTAGGGTTAATTACGTTTCAAGCAGATTTTTTTTTCGACCTTATGAAGCAATGGATTATCAATCTGTTTCAAAACTTTTCAGATTGTGATTGATCGTGTATTATGCAATTAGGGTGCTGGTAGATGAATAATCTCACATTGGTAACGAAATGCAATACATTAAAGAAAATAAAACTTGGAAAATACAATTTCCCATTGTGTTGCATGGGAATTCGTTAACATTTAAATAAATACTCAAGTATAGAATAACTAACGACTTTTTTTGTTGTTAGCCACGTCATGCAGTGCTATATGGTGTATTTAGTTTAAAAATAATAATATCAGGCTCATCATCTCAGCCAGTCACCTTGTGTCACCGAGCGATGACCGCTATTTTTTTGTTCATAATCTTTGTTGTAACTTTGTAAGGATGACACGTATATGAACAAAATATTAGGTTATAATTTTATTAAAAGGAAAGCCTTAGTACCTAAGAATGTAGTTGTTCATCTTCTGAGGGTGGTTTCCTATTTCCAGAACCCATATGCTTAAGAAAGCCTTATGGCGCAAAGCTTGATTGGCGAGTGCTACGAAGCTCAGTGGATGGCCGATGGGTTAAAAAAATTACAAAGTCGTCTTTCTTTTACTTTATTTGAAAAGGGTGTGTTACTGTGTTGTGTACCACCCAGGTGGTACCTATTATTTCTACCACACAGTGCGTATGGGTAGGTAAGTCTTAGTGGGATACCTAGGTACATGTATACCTATTGTAAGTACCTACTTATTCAACTGCTTGTTATTCATCTCAAGTTGGCCATGGGATTAACTTGACGCTATTTTAATAAATAGTGCTTATTTAACTCAGTAGATACTTATTTATAAATCTGGATTATTCTTGTTTGCACGACTTTAATACTTTTCCTATAAATATTGTTGTATAGTGTAGTGTAGGAAGGCTAAACGGACCACTTTAAAAGAATTAATGAAAAAAAAACAAATTCCGTTTACTACCATTTTCGAAAGTTAAACTAATCAACATTTACTCTACGCTACTTATTAGTTAGACTTAAATATATTCTTAGATAGGTATCTAGATACTAAAGATATTAGATGATTTCTAAAAGCTCAAACTAGTTAGTCAGTTTTACCTTCAAAAGCGAGGCACACAACGGACCGCATAAAAAAAGTGTCAGAATATTTTGCCCACAGGGAAACACTGCCCCATCAACATCTTCAATACAGCCAACCAGCGCAACCAGAAATGTACGGACCCTTAAGCGAAAAGCTGGTCATAGGACCTATCCCCCGCTTGATTAAAAAACAAGTTTACATCGTCGGTTAAACTGTTATTTTGCTTTTTTAGATCTCTTTTACCACTATTAGATGTTTTCACCTAGGGAACCATGTTTTTTTTTCTTTTTAAATCTGGCTGGATCCGTTTTGCCTTTTGGCATATACTATATTAACTCTTAATTTGTGGTTAATACTTACCTATCGCTATCGTTCACATGTTTTGATATTAGTTAAGCCAAAGCAAACTGTAGATGGAAAAACAAACTTACCTTGCTAAAACAGTGTAACGTGGATTCGGCGTTGAGTGCGCGACAAATTATGTGAACCTCTAACAGTCTAACTTAATTCGCCAGTCTGACAACCCTAACAAAGTTATTGTATCACAGTTTACATACCCTATCAATATCAATCTCAATTAAACGTTTATTCGGCAGAGTAATGTACCTAAAAGCTACACCTACATCTTACGTTTGTATCCCAAAACAAGCGATGGAGATAAAATCAGTCAATTATTAACTTGCGTAGTTTCTGCAACAAAAAACTACAAGTCTTGCCAATATGACATAAGGTAGCCGTGATTCAGTGTAATAATTATTATTAAAATCAAACCAACCTTATATTTTTCAACTTACAAACCTACATACAAGTACAAGTTATAATTCGTTTTAAAACAGCCACTCTAAGGCCCTTTGTACACGACACGGTTTCCTTACGGTACGGCGTATAAACCGAGCCGTAGAAAAAACGTCTTTCAACAAGCTTCCATAGTAATCCATACAACACTGACGACCGTGCCTACACACGCCGAATAAACTGTAGCTTTTCAAGGCAAGAAAAACGTGTGTGCACAAAGGGCCTTATAGTTATCTACTAACTACTTATAGGCACCGAGCGTTATTACATCTAAAATGACAATTTTGTTGCTGCTTGATATCCTGTTTATTTTCAGTAACTAAAATTAGTCTCGTACAGATCAGAGAAGCATGACACAAAAGGGAGGAGGCCTAAACTCAGCAGAGGGTAAAACAAGGCTGCCAATGATGATGAAAATTAGTACCGTACTGTGCATCCTAAAAGTTGGCAACGTCGTAAATAGCTGTCAAATATTTACCTGTTTCGATTAATTTGGAAATAATACTGTATGGAAATAAGAAATGTGGCTAACCAATTGACTAGAATATTAATAATGAATTGCAATTATAACATTGAATTTGATGTTGTACCCGTTTTAGGTGAAAAAAGGCATTTGGAAAGTTACCAAATACTTTTTTTACATCTAAAACTAACTATTCGGTGTTACGATATTAATTATTGCATTTCATAATCAATATTCTAGTCAATTGGTTAGCCACATTTCTTATTTCCATACAGAAATATTATCAAATTAATCAAAACAGCGAAATATTTGACATCTATTTGCGACGTTGCCAACTTTCAGGATAAACCCTCTTAAAAAAATATTGTGATAAGCTAAAACGTTAAAATCATACCTACAGGAAGCATAATGAATTTTCCTATATCTATATCTTTGTAGTTTCTTTCTGTTTTGTATACCTACAAACGGAACTCAGTTTAGTTGTTCAAATCTATCTCCAGACTTCCTCATTCGTAACTTACTTATCAAGCATGCGTCGTATAATGCCGTCACGATTATTATAAACTAGTTTAATCCATTTATATTCTTGTAGAAAAAGATAAGTCTTGTAGTTAAGAGTTAAGACGAACCGGAGTATAAACTCAAAACTGGAAAGTGAAAGTCATCCGTATGTAAAATGCACTTTTCGAGTTAAATAACAGTTTTTTTTATTAGGTTACTACTTTAAGTGGTGTATGGACCTTTTAGTATGCCAGTTAACTACTAAATGTATAGTAGCTGCAGATCAATCAACTAAAAGATGTCGAAAACAAGGTGGAGAAATAAATCAAAAGGCAAATAGTAGAACGACGATAGGTCGGATGAAAGATCACTGAATGAAATGACATCTCATTGAAGTTTGAACTACAGAAATATTATGTTGAAACAGCTAACATATACACACACATAGGTATTCCCAGTAGGTAAATATTAGTTTTGCTTTTAATATTAAATATTACAAAAGAAGTCGTCGTAATAGCCAGTAGCTTAATCTTTGTCAACAATAACATGAGCACTGGCCGCACACAGCGCGGTCGCCGTGTCGCGAAACTCGTCGCGGGTCAACTGATGACCGCTTCGCTTTCCCTGCACAAAGCTTGAACTTTAAGCTGGGCAGATTCTAAGATAAGATTAATAAAGATGAATGAATCAAATATGTTATATTATTAAAGCAGAAAAATATTTTATGAAACTGTCATAATGTGGGGAAAAAGATTTGTGTAAGAATTAAAAGGTAGATAGATAAAAAGCGCGTTAGGTAGAGAGGCAAGTTTTTTTTACATATTTCAACTTAAACATTTAATCTACTTAATAGGTACTATTTAGATAAATGTGTAAATCGTAGCGCCTAGCAAGTGCTTAATATTCAGAGTACAATCGTATGACTTGGATAAGCTTAAGCAATAATTTACGGCAGGCGCTAACTGAGCGCGAACAAATTGTCATCTAATGGAATCTTTTAAGACTAGCGTAGGTCCTTGGTACGAAGTAGTGGCGATGACAATAATTGGAGTATCTTTAGCCAACAAAACACCGGAAACTATGAATAAGTCATCACGAACGTGGACAATCGTGAGGTGCGACCGTGTAAACATCCTTATCTATTCCGTATGAAGTCTGTTTCTTCGGTTGAGGTGTTGAGCAACGTTTCGCAAAACGCTTCTGCGGGCGACAATACCATGACAAGCGAAGACAAACACCTACCTTGTTATCTTATGAATAATGCCGATTATGTTGAGTAAACACACGCACACGCGACTCAATGCATTTTTCACGAATCTTTATCGTATACAGTGTGTGTTAATTTTGGATAATCTTTTCAATATTATTTTATGTTTGTTCAACTCAAGAGTTTTAAATGAATTTCTCTTACCATTACCTTTTGAATACCTGAACAGTTGATCAGTTGGTTGTGACGTTTTTGATCACCTAATTTTATCCTTTACAGTATCACGTGTGTATCAAGCAAACATTACCCTTGACATCAGAGTGACTGATCAGAGATTGAATCGATATTTCAGAAAATATATAAGAATAAATAATGCTGTATCTACTGTCATTTATTATCCGAGAAGAGAAAATAATTATAAGGAGGCCTGCATATTTCATTTTGTATCTAACGTCCTACCGAACTTAACTCTGACTTCTCTATTAACAAAACATTATATGGAATTTACATAAGCAGGCGTAAATTAAGGGAACCTACGAGATGGATTCTGTTGAAATGTCGGGTTAGGAGTTGGGATATGCGGATAACACTGCAGTGCGAATTAATCCGAATCGTTTTTCTTTCTGTGCTTATAATAACATTGCGTAACTTGCAGCATTTGATAAAAGTTTAAGTAAAGTTCATTTACATATTGTGAAATGTCCATTGTTGTTTTTCGTGGACACATGTGGAATGATTTAGATACAACCTGTGCGTGCGGCCGGCGGGCGGTGGCGCACGAGTCACCTAGATGTCCCACCTATTGTCCACGCCGCGTCCACCGCTGGGTGAGCCGCCATTACCTCACACTTTCAATACTGGGTTACGAGAATTTTACTTCAAGGTCCTCGTTTAGGAGCAAATAGAGGAGGTATAAAATGGAAAGACGACCAACAATAGCACACAGTTGGAGTTCAGTAACTCGTTCGAAAATGTATGCGTACATCGGTTTTGTATTGTGCTTTTTAGTCGGTACGTGCAGTGAAATTAATTAACAATCGATACTATTATTTTATTTGATAGAAGTCTAACAGTGTGTTTTCTGTTTACAGGGAGTAGTGTAGCATACTACCCGCAAAGGGAAGCGCCCTACTTCTCCGGCCCAAACGACCCATATTCAGTGGGTGTCAACCAGGTTCCAAACTCCATCCAGGAGCCGTCGCAAAGACTCTTTTGGGGTAACCAGGGCAGCAACCAAGTTGGCGGAACTGGACTATGGGCAACATTGACTAACAAGTTCCCGTTTCTGGGATCCATGTTTGGTCGTATGGAATTGCCTACGCAATACGGAGTGCCCAATCAGTACGATGTGTCTCCGCAGTACGGAGTTCCTGGGAACTTCCAGCCACAGTATTATCCGGGTCAGCAGCAGTTTTACCAGCAGGTGCCTCAGCAGGGTCCCCAGCAATTTGGTCAGCAGTTTCCTCAACAGTTCGGTCAGCGATTTGTCCCGTCGGGTCGGGACGTGGGCATTACTGACGATGCAGTGATAGTGACTCCTCCTTTCGTGCCTCCAGTGCAGCCCGCACCGTTCCCATCCCCCGTGCCTGCGCCAGCCCCGGTGCCAGTACCCGCACCTGAGCCCACCCAGGACCAAGGATACACGTACAACAGGCCTCAGTACAGGTTGGAACTGCCCCACAAATAAGTTGACTACGTCATTTTAGCAACTGACTGACCGTAAAAATTAAGTAAGTAGTTAAGTTATTGCACTTTTTTGTTTTTAAATCTCTGTGGTCTTTTGGCAAATATTGACATTGTCTACGACGTGTGAAGAACAACTTGTGCTTGCCAAATATTGTAAGAAAAGAAAACTTACGCGATAATCGGTTCAGTTAATTTTGTTACAAACAGTGTTAGCTAAAATTACATCTTGACACCACGTACTATACTAGTCCACTTCATTAAGAAATTAACCTAAAGTCTGGGCTACATCGTACGTACGAGCACTGCGCCTGCTTTGGGTCACACAGAGGTTGTACTGTATAAATTATGTGATGCATCTGCCTTTGTAGCCTGCCCTTTACGACAGCTATTTTAAATCAGTCTTCAAAATCATACATCAAGGTGGTGCTTGCTGAATACATATCTCTTCGTTTACATTAGAACTTAAGCACACGAGATTATTTAATACATCGACTACGGGTTTGATCATCAAATAATGTAATTTTTAGAACACTTCAAGCTCTCTTAGTAAAATGACACCATGTTTGTAAAGGCAAAAAAATAAATAAATTAAGTTCAAAGTTTTATTTATAATTTTTACCATCCTGAAACGTGTTTACCTAATTATTCCTATTTATTGCACATATAAAAAATATATAATAATATTCCCATAAATTAATGTTGGTAAGTATCATAAATACAATTAGGTACCTTAATAAATGTACGACTAGGTACTTCCCTAGATGTTATTTCATCATACATTTGGGTATGACAACAACTGCATAAGCTATAAGTTATGTATAACACGGCATTTAACACTCATTTCTCGTAGCTTTGTATCGAGGACTCCAAAACAGAACATGCATCTTGAAATTCTATCACGTAGTAAATAGTAATAGTCTAGGAATCTAGGCAGAAGGCTGTTACCTAAGTTCTAGCACACATCTAATGCCTGTTTTCACTAACATTGGTGATACCTAAATGAAAGCGCGCTGTTGGAGTTCCAACCCTCGACTCAGCGCCTAAAGTTGAACATTCAACAGTGCGCTTATATTTATGCATTCATTCAGGTGCTGTTAATCGGTGCCTACACTGACCAACAGGGGGTCGAAAAGCCAAACCGTAACATGAGAGTTTACGTGCATTAGCTAAGTGAAGACTTGATCCAGCTTCCAGGAACTGAAGGTATACTTATAAATCTACGATGCCTATAGCTTATGCAGCGGTTGAGTTAGAGGAGAGCAGTGGTCATTAATGAACAGAAGCGGATTGGTCGTAGTATCCAGCTCCGGACTCATCCAGACCTACAGAGGTGCTGGCTGTCACTGAGCGCCCTTGCACCGGCCCGAACTGACGACGAGTCATTCCAGAACTGTGGAAGTAATTGATTAATAAATATTTATTTCTCTATTGATTAAAAAAAACAAGTTTAGGTACACGTCTAAAATAAATTAAGTTTTAAAACTAGATCAGCACCCTAATTGCGTAATACAAGACCAATCACAATCTGAATCGATTGCGTCATAAGTTAGAAAATAAATCTGCTCAACAACGTGAATAACGCAATGAATGTTGTTGATCTGTCAAAATGAAACAGATTAATCTAAATCGTTTACGAAAGTGTGTTGCGCAATTAGATAGCCGTTCGGTGTTTTCTATTCGACTACTATGAGAATAAAGACCGAAATAAACTGAGAGATCACGCCATATGAGTACCATGCAGATTATGAGTACCATGCAGATTATGAGTACCATGCAGATTAATGTCTGAAATGGTCTTTTGATGAAAGAACCATTCAGATTTGAGTGCACCTGTCACGTCAGTGCACGCATTTGTCAGTATGTAAATGTGAAATAACTATAATGGTCAACATACAACAATGTGATTAGTGGACCTAGATTGTGGTCGATCAGTCGATATTTATTGTCTCAAATCATAACACAAGTCTACAGTTTTTTCTCATGCATACACCTTCTATTTCACCAACCACTTGTTCTATTTCATTGAAATCGGAAAACTGCAATAAAAAGAAACAATTTGTAACTACAAATAGTTGATGTTGATGCTATACTCACGACTATATGGAGTTCCATATAGTCGTGAGTATAGTATCAACCTTACACCAAGAGCAGAGACACACTGTAATGAAACTGAAAGTAAAGAAACTGTGGAAGATTATGGGGGAGGCCTAGGCTAAAACAAAACAATCTTCTGAAACCGATGTCTAAAGAAGTAACTTTTACATATATTTTTTTATTAACTAAATAATTGGTTAATTAGATTGTAAGATTGTTAATAAAGCTATCATTATCATTATTATAATGTCAACCTTAAACAAAGAGTAAAGAAACACCGTAATGATAGATCAACGAACGTAATCTGACTGCACCACTACACTGATCGATCTTAACGGTCAATACCATCGATCGACTGCACAATCTATTTGCACCTTACAGGCCTGTTATACCGATATAAATGAAGAAGGGTTTGTAGATGAAAGTTGTGAACGAGTGGTACTTACGATTAGAACTTGATCCTTTTATGAATTGATCAAGTCCGGAGCCAGGGTCTAATATAATACGTTCATATCGACGAGCAATGACGGTATTTTAAAGATCAATCGGCCTTGACATAAATATTTCATACAGCAATTTTCAGCTATTCTCACCCATCATTATCTAGAGTGGAGGGTTCCACTCAAGATAATTTTATTTGTATTTCAATTAGTGTAGTCAATTAACATAATGTTGGCATAAAATTGAGTACCTAGGGGTATTATCAATTTAATTTTAAGTCTTAACAATAACTGTTTCCTTAAATAATAATAAACAATTCTAATAATCCGACAATACTAAATATTGTTTTTGGGACAATTCCAACAGTCTCATTGCGGGTCACAAAGGTGCAGAGAAATTAAACGCGTTGATGTCTTTTGAATGCAACTGTGCAAACAGCTACGACATAGGTGTTTGATTAAAGCAAATATTGGAATTGGTTACTATAGCGATTCTACCGGCATTTTTTTCTTTGTACAAACTTGAAACTTGTGCAATATTATTAAATAGTAAACCTTTCAGTTACGAAATGAAAATGTTTTCAACAAAACAGTCTGAACGGAATTGTAAGATTTTCTCTAATCGGATGAGGTAAGTGGTATTAAAATATTAATCAAATGGCATTGATTAAAACATTTATTAGGCTAATGTATTAATAATTAATTACAATAAATAGGAAAGAATCTTCCGGCAGTTGCACAGCGATGCGCGAGCACAGAGCGAGCGGGCGTGCAACTGGTGGAAAATACACGTTCAGGATAGATGGGCCGACACCATGGAGTTAGTCTAGTTATTCACTGCCGCCGAACTAGTGCCTAGGAACACACAAAATTATACAAGTCAGTTGCTGGTTATTAAAGTTAAAATCATTAATTAATATATTTAAAAGAGATTAGGGTAGGATATTAAATTAATTGTGGTCATGAATGTGTCGTTATAGTTGAACAACTTTGCTTTTCTACGTTCATATACGACTTTAATTTGCATGAGAACTAAACTTTAGTTGATATACGAAAATAACGACTAAATGACCGTGTGAATAGACTTGACAACTTTTTTAAATCTGGCTTGACCCAAAATAAGTATCAAATGTAGCCTTCACTTTTCAGAAAAATGAAGGCCTCTGTGAAGTCAACCGCACGGGTATTTCATTCTAAAGCCTGGCGACGACTACAGCCGAAATGCGTCGACTCGAAGTGAGTCGAGTCGAGTCGCATTTATTCCTTGTGCGTGCATCTCACCCGAATGGAATTGAAACGTCCATTCATCGCAACTCCAGTGGAGTCGAAACACGTCGGCGAAGAAATTCCCTTGTCGAACTAAGCACGCAGACGATTCGATTCGGCGCGCCGCAGTCGCAGTCGTCGCTAATGGACGCAGTATATAGGATGCGAATTTCTGCTTTATTCGATTCGCCTCGACTCGGCGAACCTAGTGGACGCGAGCCCTTAGGCTTAAAAAAAACCTCCACATAACTGTATGTCCGGCACAGACTTCCGGCAATCAGGCAATCACCTTTCGGACTGGAGTCATTATCATCTACGTTCTTACCAGATCAACACTTAATAATAATTACTTTAGCGCAGGGTTGGAAGCGCCATATCCGCCGGCGGGGAGTCCCCAGCCGCCGTTGCCGCCTCCATTGCCACCACCGCGGCCGCCACCCCAACCGCGGGAGGACGCGCGAGCGTTAGCGTTCGCTGTCGCTGAACCACCATCGTCTGAAAACAAAGGTCATGAAACATTAGAAGTGTGAATCAAAGAACATTAAATGATGTTCGAAAACAGTAGGATTTTGAGTAAAATCAAAAAGTTCTATTGCTTTAATTCAACGGCGCGGAAGCGCAAGAATTCGCAAATCAGCCTATTGTGTCAACAAAATGTTGGTAAATCAACGTAAGTTTTCCAGACGCTCCTGTTAGAGTGCCTTGAAAATAAAACCCTACCTCTTTCGCATAATGCATAATGTTCGATATACGCGAACGCAGATATACCCCACGACCAACAATGACACGTACACGCCTGGTGATTGTGCCAACATTATCTTAGGACTGTAAATATATCTAAGTTCAGCAAATGAATGTTAGGTCAGCCCATGTAATAAAAGTGATAACCGCGTGGTCTACTCATGATAAGGTTTATAGGGCATGGAGCGTTTGGACTCCATAGTTTTTACGACTAGTTTGAAATGTTTTAGTTGGTTCCTAGCGTCGACTACGCTCCAAATAACGGTATTAGGTTTCCGATCAACGATAACATTAGAAGCTCGCAATCTGACAAATGAGAAAGTTTGAAAGACGAAGTTCGTAAATTTAAAATAACTATCTCAAATTGAGCCACAAGAACAGCGGTCATAGAAAGGAGCACAAGCATAAACCTGTTAATAAATCGACCTACTATCAATCAAATAAAATTATGTGGAGCGCAATAATAGACATTAAAATAGAAATTTATGACCAAACGGTAACTACTCTACTTATTCTTCTGCCACCGAGAGTGATGTTTATCGATCACTTTTTGTGCGTATAGACCGCTTGACCGTCGCGTCGTCGCCCGGAGAATTTTGAGACCGTTAGATGAACGGACGGCGTCGCGGCCGCAACACTTTTAAGCTTACTCGACACGTCCCCGTTCTACATTCGACGACAATTATATGTACCGCGTATCTACACCATGTACTGTGGTTGTGCATACCAAAACGAGAAATGCAGTTAGTGCATAACAATAGGCTTGAACGGCTTGAACTTACGATTGACCCGCGTCGGCCACTCGATTCGGTTAGTTAGAGGCTGTTAGAATCTTTTATTCAAAATTATAGGTAATTCAATATTAATTGCATTCCGTATACCTAAGGCCGTGCACGGAAACTTTTAAAATTCAAATAACAAAATTAAAGTGATTTTAACACAACAAAGGATACGCTCAACGATGTTCGATTACGCACGATTACATTTCAATATTAATAACATATCTTTAGAAATTCGTGACCAAGAAATAAATTCTATGCAAAATTCAAGTACCGGAATGAATTGGATACTTAAGTTCAAATTCTAAATAAAGTTTAATTTTTGTTACGCTATTTTTACTGAGACTACATAGTAAGTAATATTTATAGGGAGATACTTCTCTAAATGATTGCAACCTTGGCATTAAAAACATTTGTTCGTGAAAAACCTTCACTTCAAGTAAATTATTAGGTATAACTTTTCTTAATAATCTTCGCTTGTTCAAGAACAAGCGCGTAATAAATCATGAATGATGTAATGACGGAACAGCGCCTAATATCAGTAGAGAATCATTTTTAGTACCGTAAACAGTAACTACAGATTGTCACATCCATCAAAACCTCTATTGCTAATTATTCGTGTGACTACAACACATAGCCTTGATGTACAGTGTGACTCTGAAGTCTGAATGTGATATCGTCGTAACTGTATTTTATTTTGTTTGCCTCTAGTATACACTCTTGTCAAGTCGATTTTCAATTGCTATTTCAATATGTAGGAAAGTTAATATAACACGATAAGCCTCATTGAATATGTCTTTTTGTAAATAACTTAATGGATTTACGAAGGTCTTTCTGTTTGTGAAGAGCAAAGTAAGTACTTACTACTTTTGACAAATACCTCTGATTCTGAAAAGGTAAGTTCCCACCTGCGGATGTGTAGTTTTTATGTAGGTACCTTTATTTTTCTACTATTTTATTTTTCCAGCTAGGAAAGTTGTTAGAGTGAATCACCATTTTTTTGTGGTAAACCACATGACTGTTTTCTTCATAATGATTAAATACCTAGAGTTTTAATAATAAATACAATGTGGAGACGACAATACAACAATAAATAAAAACACTGGCAATATTAATGCATAGGATGAGTATTTAAGAACTAGCAAATAAATCCTAACATTGAAATGAAAAAACAATTTTTTTCTAACTATTACTTTTTTAGAAAAAAAACTGTTTTTAAATGATGCGCCGACTATGGGTTTTGCCAATCTTTGACTAGCTATCACTGACTAAACTATTAGAGATCTTTGATTGAATTTTCGTATGCAGACTTGGAACGACATTAGATAAACGCAGTTAACCTTTTTGTTGTATTGTCGTGTCCACCTTGTATATTAGGAGCTATTAGGTATGAACGTCTTGAAGATGCAATGGTTGGTTCTGTTCATTTAGTCCTAAAACACTTGAAAAATCTTGCAGTTAGGTTAGCCCTTACCATTTATTATTAGACGTCTTTACAGTTCGTTTAAAAAAAAAAAAACTGAGGTATTAATTCACCTAAAGCTTCTACTTACGTATTATATTTTCACTTTGCAGGCTGTGTATAGAGTCTAGATAAAATTTTCAAATTGCTGTGAGGATTATGCAGACAAGAGTGTGTCAGAGTCTCAGTGGCACGACTTTCACGTTTCTTTACTAGGTTATTCAGTTATGGGTTATTGTGTTGCAAATGAAGCTGAGCGCTTTTATTTTCACAAATTATGCGCACGGCCGTTAGAAGCTTTACTGTTGCGCGTAGCTTTCAGTGCCATTAACGTATTGCGGCTTCTACTGAAGAGTTAAAGATGCACATTACCTACTGTACTTACATGTAATGACAAGCAATAGGGAGCCGTTTAGATCATGGTCGAGACTGTTATA
Organism: Eupsilia transversa; assembly: GCA_914767815.1. Classification (NCBI taxonomy): domain Eukaryota; kingdom Metazoa; phylum Arthropoda; class Insecta; order Lepidoptera; family Noctuidae; genus Eupsilia; species Eupsilia transversa. The sequence goes on from OU611874.1 coordinate 9,486,251, forward strand.
TTTAGTTACGAGTGTTTATGTACTGGACTTAATTTCAGTGGCACAATAGAAACAAAGATTACCCTACTCTTGCTACATGCTTCAATACTAACTTGAAAACCTCTGAAACATTTTCCAGTTTCATGAAACAAAGAAGTGTTTTACACGAAGCGAATTGATCAGTAACGCATATAAGGCGAGTGGGTAATCAAAAATCGCGATTGTCCAATTATACGCCCACAATATGCTGACTTTCTTATTCCAGACGGACGCGGCATGACTGCTACAATAATAGATATTTTTAAATAACTGAACTAGTTTTTGTCGGCGGCGTTGGTCCCGTTCGGGAGAAAGAGCTACTGTAATGTAATTATCCGACCCCTAAGCTACCTATCTCTATGCAAAAAATCACGTCGAGTCGGGCCTGAAAGAAGGATATAACAACAAACACACCTTCGCATTGTTCATCACATAGTATGTTTATAAGTAATGAAAATAACTTACATGATTCAGCATTGGCGTTGGCGTTGGCATTGGCGTCGCCGGCGCCACGGCCGGAACCGTACGGGTAGGGCTGCAGGGAGCGGCGCAGACGGCGCAGGGGCACCCGCGCGGACTCGTGGCCCTCCGCGTCTATAGTGTAGTAGGCGCGGGGAACATAGTACTGTCCTTCTGGAATGTGCACAATGCACATATATGTCATTCGTGCTCGTACTAGTTAGTCCTTTATACATATGAAGTAGCCAAGTAAGTTTCTCAACTCAGAGGTATCACTCAACTTTAATGGATCTGGGTCTCTAGCTAGTTGTATATATATAAGAATTTTTAAGGAACACGAATAATGATTTACGGAAAAAGCGTTTCCCAAAATGTAACCTCAGTTATGGACCTACTTAATCATATCTAATGAGTCTAATGACTCCTCTCTTCCTTTAAAATTAATTAGAGATCAGTCATAAAAACAGACGTTTTAGGCATGTCTAAAATTCTAGCCAGACTAGGAAACCTTGAACCTAAAATAACAATTAAAGGAAGAATGTAAGCAGGTATCAATGAATCAGGAAGCTATTCACCATGATAAACTGAGATCATCGCTAATGACTGGTTAAACGCACGAGGCGTTTGCTTTTTATCTATGACCTCAGCAAATCGTGACCGACAGGATTCGACCATACATCATGTTAAACGAGAAAATTACAAAAAATATGATGCTCTTATAACACGAAGGAACCTACTGAGTAACATGGTATGTATAAAGTTACGCATACTTTTAGAACTCTGGCAAAGAGCTTTTGACGAATGCTTTGATTTCTAACTGTTGTAAGCTACTGTACATCTTAGATGTATGAGTTTTTGAGTTATATCAACGTATATTGTATGAACCGTACAAAATAACAGTGAAAACGAGTGAGAATAGGTAACATTTCAGCTCTATTATTCAGTATTTGCTTTGGGAATTCAAACAAAACAATCCTATTCCTACTTAAGAACGTTGTCATTTATTTACATATATTTAAAAACATTGTAAAATCTAACACTAAAATATTTATACTATGTACAAATACATGAAGGAAAAAAAGTAAATGCGAAGAACTCATTGAGCATACTGAACTTACGTTCTTCAGTATGCTCAATGAGTTCTTCGCATTTACTTTTTTATAAGTTCACGGTAAGCTCACGGTTTTTATAAGTTATACAGTTTTACGATTTGAAACACATGAGCAACACTTACTGGTATGTGGTGTTCAGGTTAAAGTTCCTGCATGACCAGTTATCGATTACGACCTACTAATTAATTATAGATTTAAGTTCGAGTTGGAAAACCAAGAGATGAAGATATCATATTAAAAGCTTCGAGAAAATTTTCTTGTTTAAGTTTATCAAGTAGATAACCGCTAGGATTAGGCTCTAGATCTAGATCCCACGCAATTTCAGCTGTTATTCAAAAATATTTTGCACTCTATAAAGTAAGTTGTCTCTAACCTTTGAAACAATCATCTCAGGGTTGATTGACTCTCCTTATTCATCAAACCAAAAAGTGAATCACCAAAGTAAACCCAATTACATGCAAGATCTTTGTCTGAATCCAATCGGAAATTACACAAAATGACACTTAGAAAAGTAAATTACGAGTCAGCTCGGACGCTGTGGCGGTAAAAACCGGGGGGCACTAACCTGCGAGGGCTACGGCAAACACTGCCGCCAAGATGAACAGAGTAATCTTATGCATTTTCAACGTGTAGACTCCACAGATGTCAAACAACAACTGGCTTCTCCGCACTCGCTCGCACACTTTATAAGCCTTATATATCGCGACATTGGCAGCGTCTCGGCGGAAACTCACGCGCATCTATGCACGGGCCGCAATAACGGTCGTCACCGGCAAAAACCTATCATCAAATTGAATGGATACCAAAAAATACCAATTTGCTTTGATAAAAACCTGAGTTCCGAAATGAAAGTAAGAAGCCAATTAGTTTTAGGGTACCCTAGCAACTACATACATGTTTAGAGCCTTGAACCCATAAAATAAATGTTTTAAGTAACTATTAGTTACAGACATTTTAAGTGACTTGTTCAGTATTCTTGATATGAACGGAACACTCAAGTGCAAGTTCTCAAGCCGGTGTAATGTAAGTCCTTATTTTATCACACTCATCAACAACCCAGATATTTTGCATATAAGTAATCTTAGAGAAAGATATGGCGCCGCGGTTCTTCAATGTGTAGGTAGGTTTACCTGCTTATGTGTGTCAGGAAGTTAATTAGATCACTAAAAGATTAATTAAAGTAGCGTGGGAAGAAACACCTGTCAACTCTCTGACCAGATGAGGGTTCCAATCAGAGAAGCAAGAGACTCGCCATATACGTCAGCTCATTAGTTCAAATTAATGTAGGTATACGGATCCAAGCGGTACCTTCTCACTTTTCTTAGTTGCTGAAGCGCTAGAGTTAGTCCTCCACCGTCTTTTGAGTTTAATACAAAAATAAAATCAGTATGTACCTAAGGCCTGGAAAAACGACAAAGCTTTTAAAAATATTTAGATTACCTAGAATAAGCCTGTATTTTTTATCAATCTGGAGCTAGATCTATTTTGTTCAACTAGATCTCACTTTTTGTTGTCGTGCAATCGACACTTTACCGAGCTTTTTTTGAGTGAACCAATCCTCGACTAAGTTTACTTAAAATCTCCTGTCTTGATTTATATCAAAGCCTGAAAGTTTATAACTACCAGACTGAATAATAACTAAATTCAATCAAATGCTGAGCTAACAGTCTATCTCTATAATTTACCGGTAGGTGGTACTTGCGCTCCAACAAACTTTCGATCATCAATGTCTTTGCGTTATTCTGTTTGGAATGAAGCAATGCACTAAGTTTTTCTTGAGTAGTTAATAGTAAATTATTAACCAACTAACTTACGTGAATGGACTTTTAAAATGAGGCCACAAGTCTTAATATGAATTTGGGGGTATAGTATCAAGTAGAGGATGTGGGGAACATGGACTCTCCTCCTTAAAAGGTGTCGTGAGCGATGACAGAGGTAACAAGCCATGCGCCCGATGGTATTTTCCATCGGCAAAAATTACCAAACTTCTCTTCTATCAGACAAACTCTCATACCTTATTTAACCCTCTTTAAGGAACGAATTTTCAAGAATCTTTCTTCCCTTTCGGTATAATATAAGGACCTCATATGCAATATTTCTTGCTAACCAGCGGTTTAGGCTGTGCGTTGTGTCAGTTAATTTAATGTTTCTTTTTTATATTTGATTAAGTAAATTCTATTCATATAATTATATCTGAATATAATATCCGATCAGGTCAAGCGTGGTTATTTAATGGTGCTAGAATGCTTCAATAATTATGAATTTTGTTTCTGCATTCTATTAGAATAGACGTGTGCAGTGCACTAATATGCATTGTGCAGTTTAGGTCATCGTCGTCATTCACAGCCTGACTTCACCCACTGCCGAGCATAGCCTCTCTTTTCATGTACCAATCTCCACGTTGCTGTGCCAGCCTCATCCAGATTCTACCTGCGATTGTAACAATCAAATAACATCTCACCGCCGCGCGTCGGACGACCGACACCGCGTATTCCAGTCCTTGGGCGCCACTCGGTCACTGCCTTACTCCACCTGTCATCACTGCCCATTGCCAGGTGTTCTGACCAACTCCTTTTGAGTTCCATACCTCGTTTTCCGATGTTGGATCTCAACATTTGGGCAGTATAGGTACCTAATACCGTTAATTTCTCATTTTACGGATTCCCGTAACATGAAAGGTTGGTTTTGCTTTCGTACCTACTTGTTACCATCACATGATTTTTTTAAACATGACATTTCCATTCGCAAATAGTAGGTACCTCGCGCGTATCTAGTACCTCAATAATAATACAGACCGTACCTAATGTGTATTGTTCTGACGAGATAACTACTTACAAATAAAAATAAAATGCTCTGTTCTTAATAAGCCATCTAGGTACCTACTGCATCATTAAACATAACTATTGTTAAGGTACGTTTATTAGTTCTAGTACCTACAGTCAGCATCACAACAAGGTAAAAAGTTTCAAAATAATGTTATTTTTAACTAATTATACCTATTACTTCTGTTACAAATTATGATAACGGCAAGAAAAGTTTTAGGAAAACGGCTTCAATGATATAAATCACTGTTATTCCTGAATCATCTAGTTAATTTAAAGTTCAGGAATTTTCATTTTGGCAGCTCTAGTTTTCGTACAAAAAATACTACTTGAAAGTGACACACTTGCATGAATGCATTACCTACTACGAAAAGTAAATATATGCACCAGGTACCTACCTACTGATGCTGACCGTACCTATTTACTGTAATTAAGTTAGGTGCCATAAATGTGCCTGATATTAGATAATCCATTACAGATCTATTAATATAGGTCCTACAACACAGTGTATGTGTCGTCTAGGAATAAGCTATAATGAAACTTAAGTATTACATTTTATTGCAAATTTTTATTGAGCAGTTTATTCAGAACAAAATGGTTAATTTACTAAACGATAAAACAAATACTTAGCTAAAAGTAATTGTTTTATCGTTTGTCATTATAATTAAAACCCAATTAGGTATTTCCTGCATCCATGGATGGCCTTAGTGATGTAATATAAGCATTGTATTTAATATAAAGCGCTTGGAGTCTCCGAGAGCGGTTAGTGTACAAAACAAACCCCGAGTCTCGAGTATGAAATCTAGTTGGAACACCGTAATAGAAACTCTAGTCGAAACTAGAACAATTTAGGTAAGAGTTTGTAGACAACACAGCACCCCTGACAGGGTAGACAAGCGAGACTTTTAAGAATAACTATCTACCTAGTACATGAGATACCACTAACCGCGGACACCTACTTTCCAGACCTTATCAATATGGCGCGTATCGAGGTGCTAATGTAACACCAGTGAAATATTAATACACCCGCTGCATGATATTGACTCTTAGAATTGAACTGATGACACGCGTCAGTACGCCGCCGCGCCGCACATTGGGGATAGAGCCAATTTTTTGTTAAAACCACCTAGAGATCGCAAACATAAACCAAATGAGACAATTTTTGGACAGAAATGTTTGTAATTCAATTCTAAAGAGCCTGACGAAGCCGTTTTCTAATATTCCTAAAACAAAGGTAAAGCGAGTTAATAACAACTTAATAATTAAAGTTGTTTCTAAACATTAGTAGCATATTTAATTTTTATGCATAAAAAAACCCCTTGAATTTAAACAAACTTAATCAAATTGTTTAAATAACTTAATTTTGCAAAAAAATCTACAAATAAACAATTTGCAACACGATTAACCCTCTAATATATCTATTCATTGTTTATTTCGTAAAATTCAGGAAAAAATCTCATGATCACTATAAATAAAAAAAACTAATAATTTTTTAAGTAGGTATATTCAATTCATATTTCATATGCATTTTTTATTAAAAAAATTACAACCTAATTTCGCAAATCGGGCTTCGTGAGTGCCTTTGGAATTTAATTTCAAACATTTCTGTGCAAAAATATTTGAGGACTCTAGGTGGTTTTGAACATTCTGTCCCCAATGTGCGCCCTACGCGCGTATTTCGAACCATCGAGTTGTCTTGATGGCAGGGTCTTAAGGTATGGATGGGTAGGTGCCTATACAGCAGTTCTAACTCATTCGGAGAAAGATACAGAAACAAAATAGACTTGTAATGCACGGCGGCTATTGCATGAACTTAAAAAAACCGGCCAAGTGCGTATCGGACCACGCACAATGAAGGGTTCCGTAGCTGGGATGAACTTATCCCAAGAACAAACATTGTAGTTGAAAAAAATGTTCTCCCATACAAAATGTATGGTAGAACATGTTTTTGCAACTGCAAATTTAAGTTGGTCGACAATTATTCGTTAACTAGTAGAGCCTACTTAGCTGTGATAGTTTTCCATTTAATTTCGTTATATATACTACTACTGTGAGTTTTTCCCCATATCCAGAACTTACCGTTTAGTTGGCAGGGGGGAGGGACACTTGACTCTGGGAAAAATTAGCACTTTAAAGCTTAATATCTCGCAGACGGATCCTTCAATCCAAAAATGGTTTTAACAAGCTCACAATATTTGAACGAGCTTTCTAACGATACCCCACACACACCATGGCATAGACGAAAAAAAAATATATATATCCCCACTTTACATGTAGGGGAGGTAACCTAAAAAAATATATTTTTCATGATTTTATTTTACCACTTTGTCGGTTTCATTAGTATGTATAATCATGCCAAATTACAGCTTTCTAGTACTAACAGTCTCTGCGCATGACATGGCGAAACTATAAGGGTTCCTTGTTTACTACGGAACCCTAAAAATCACGACAAGCTGGAGTGGATCTTTGCGGCTTTCACTTCTTGTTCATAAAGGTTTTATACTTATTTTTTTTGTTTCGTCGGAACCGTTGCTGCGGGTCAAAACTTTGTCATTGCGAGTTTTTCGTTTGATCTTGTGTTTTGTAAGGAGAGCAAAATCAAAGATTTCACATGATTTCTTACAAAAATTTATTTGAAATAAAAATAACATCAAGCTTTTAAAATTGACAATTCTCATGAAAATTATATAATAATTTATGAGCACAATTTCACATTAGGAAGAATAATTTCATTATTTCTTTACTTCACATTAAAGTATAACAATAATCACGGATTCAATCTCAAAGTGTAACGCAAACGAAGCAAAACGTTCATACCAAATGTAATGAATATGTAGAAAGAATAATATTAACCGAACAGCACCTGATTACAATCTTACAGCAACTGAGGAAAAACATCCATCTCGTTAAAAATATAGAAACTGTAAATTATACTTAAATATAAAAATATAATTTAAAATGTAAACTCGTATTGGAATTCATCATATTACAACAAAAAATAATTTCTTTAAATATTGAAATGCTAAATAAAAATGGAATTTTCATCATTTAATGTGTATGAACACACAGTACTTCAATATTCTTATCAATATATTCATATAAACAACAGTTTAACCTAGACTTCATTTTTTTACACTTTAGGAGATATTTTTACAACCCTGTATCCACTATACTTTTAATGACGATAATATGTTCCACAGTCTAAATAAATGTTTCGTAAAAGAAAATACAATATTATAACTACGATAAAGTAAGTCTTGTCACGTACGCGCTTGATACTTATTTAATTAACATCAATTAACATCGACATCGATTATATGTATCAGAGTCCGTTACGAATCTCATAATACAAAAGTATGGTTTTGTGCTAGAACATTGATACCTAAAGGGGAAGAGAATGTAACTAAAGTGTAGTAGTGGAAAGACTCAGTTACAACGGGATGACGACAACCTAACATTACAGTAAATGTCGAATATTGTATGAGTGAGCGCGGCTCACTTCGCCTTGACGGCGCTCTGTCGCTGTCGCAGCGTCTTGTTCGTGTTCTGGTCCACCTCGGGCAGGTCCGACTCTTCAACCGGGGCTTTCTTTACTGTTCACAAAAACAACAACGTAATATTAACATCTTTCTGAAAATAACATGTACTTTTCGGAGATGCAATCAAATTCACAACTCTAGCAGATGTTAGAAGTTTATTTACCTTTCTCCTTCTTAGGCTTTTCTTTTTTCTCTTTCTTGGGCTTGGCTTGCGCCTGTTGACGGATCTCCTGCCTCTGCTTGATGGCTTCAGAAATGAAGTTGAACATCAGGTAAACCTGTTCAGAAATAAACAAGAATTATGTACCTACACATCATAAACAAAACAATAAATCAGAGTATTGTATCGTAAGTACTTCCCAGTATAACAACTAGTCAATTGCAGATAAGTCAAAGTATTTTATATGACAAGTTAACAGCAATAAATAAAACATAATGTAAATTCGTATGATATACACACATGCGAATAAAATTTGTGCCGACCAAGTTAATTAGACAACAGACTATCAGTCGTGCGTGACGTCATTCGCAAATATTGAAAGGATTTGAACAGTACTTAGACAAACGTGGGATCGAGGAGTTTAAGGGGAGGTAGTAGACTGTATCTTACCTGGAAGGATACGAGCAGAGACAAGGCAGCGACGCGGAGCACCAGCTGAGCGGCGCCCGCCAGACCGAAGTAGAAGGTGAGCACGCCGAGCACCAGCGAGCACAGCCGAACTGCTACGAACACGGAGCCGTTGATCAGGCTCAAGACTGCGGAAAAGTACACGTTAGCTTAAGAGCAAATAAATCACATCACCACTACAATATTTATTATATTGGAATTTTCATCTTGGCAGAATTCTCGTAAATAGTAGTGAAAGGCGACTGAAAAATTACGCATTGGTTGCAGAATAACCTTGTATGCTTATAACAATTATAATCGATTTGTTTGTCACACATGGTAAATTAAGCAATTTATCCTTAAAATCATAATAAGTGAATACAATGTTAAAACTTGGCAAAAAAAATCAAGCTGCCTAATAGGTATATCAGGATGTCCTACAATAATTATTTTAGAGATTTACTTTTTAATATTCCAGTCACGCATTAACTTGGAACTTGGTTTTCCGCTTTTATGGCATGGACAAAAAGTTCTTTCTGACCGGCTCAAGGACCAAAAATATGTCGGGGTACGTAGCAAGGTGTCGGGGTACGATGAAATGTTTGAAAACACCGACACCTTGCTATGTAGGTACCCTGACATATTTTCGGCGGTCTGGCGGGCGTCGCTCAGCTGGTACATGCTCCGCGTAGCTGCCTTGTTTGTGCTTGTCTCCTTGCAGCTAAGATACACCTTGATGCGATCCCGCGTCGATTAGTGTTACTCCCTTATTTATGTTGTATAAATACTAGTAAGAAATACACATCAGGAATCATGTGATGATGAAGGTACCCATCCTTTAAATTTTTTTATGAATTTTTGTCCTTACATTTGTCTAACCAGTCTTCACGTTCTCCCCTGAGGATGGTGTTCAGTCGGTAGCTGTGAGCCACGAACTCTGCCAGAGAGTGCAGCACGACCAAGCAGACACCCACACGTTGGAACCTGATAAAATAGAAACACTTTTATCACAATGTTTTTCATGTTACAATACTGGCGATAGTGGAACTTTACAAAATCAATGTTGATTGCAAGTATATAGGTTGAATCATCCTTTTATCGCAAGGAAGAACATTACAAAAGTCATCTTAAAAAAATTGCCATTTTGTGCAGTCTACATAGGGCTAACTAGACTTCATCTGTTAGTGAATTAAAATTACTCATGATGAAAGAAAATGTGAGTACAGTTCTGGCTCTACCTCACATATCTTCAGATATCCCAGTGTGACGTTTAAAAAAACTTGCAGCTCATTATAGTTATGTTATCGAAAACATTAACTTGGTGGAGGTATAATTACACAACTGCTTATCTAAGCCATAATAAAAGTCATGAGCATTAATTACTGACAAAAATAAAACAAGCTACCTACACAGTTTGACCAGTAGCATTTGATTAAGTTACGTAATAAAACTAGATTCTGATTATGAATGGTTTTATTAACTGAAAAAGGATATATTCAAAGTATCAGATAAGTAGGATTACTTTGTTAAAAAATGATAATTTCAGTCGTAAAAGTGATTGATTTTATCCACAATTTTGGTATCAATAAGACAAGTAGTTGTTAATAATAGTTATAGTGAAATAGAGGTTCTTAACTATTTTTTTTATAATCAACAAACAACACATTTAACTCTATACGTCTGTTGCTTGCCCATAAGTGCTTACTTGTGCACATTCAATTTATATCTATAAACATAACCACTAAATAAAAATACACTTACTTGAAGCCATAAGCCAGTGCAACAAAAGCAAATGCAGCGGAGGCGTGTCTGATACGGGCAATCCACTCGTCTTTCTTGATGCGTTGGAAGTACAATTCAGGGACGGTGTGGATCCAGTATGCTGCTTGCACAATCCACCAAAGCTTGAGCAGGAAACTCATTGGATGGTTGGGGTAGCCTGCGGAATGAGATCAAATGTCAAACTAGAATACATGCCCTAAAAACTCTGAATCTGAATCATTGATGATGGAGAAAGTTTGGCTCTAAGTATCTTAAATAAACAAATCCACATTTCTAGTATCAACGTTTCTACCATTGGACTTGCTTAAGTTGATTTCCAGGCATGAACAAACTATTTTTTTCCAACATTGCAAGCAAAAGTAATATCTTATATTGACAATTGCAAAAAAATAACGAAGATAATTGTATTAAGAAAGACTTTTTGAAAACCACTGTTTGATATAAAGGATGAAACAGGTATAATACATATTTCGGAGGAAGCAACTTTCTCATATTTTTCTCATTTATCAGTTTATGATTTAATTTATTAAAAATTCATAAAGTAATATTAAACTGCAATGATAATAAGAAAGGTACAGTTCCATTAATGAGGTAGTTCATTACTGTAATTGATAACATATCTCATTACATAAATATTCATTTCATAAGAGAAATCATCAGATAATGAATGTTGCTTGATAAAATTACATTGGTCAAGTTATTCAAAAGTATTTTATATGAATTTTAATGTGAATTTGAAAAACTAAACTGGCCTAGGTACTTGACATTCTACATTCTCATTATTTTAAGAACTACTAAGTAATGTTAGTAGTATTAAAATTATCTATAACATGACATTGTTCATGAGTTATTACTATAATAAGTGTTTAAAAAAATATTCATTAATATTTAATATGAAATATTTACCATCCCACAACTGTGAAATGTTGAAGACAAATCCCTCACGGATGATGGCGTCCCCACCCCACACAAGAGTCACGAGGTGGAACACAACCAGCTGACCAGACTCATTCAGGGCACTCAGTCTTGATTTGGACAGATGAAACTTCTTTGATATTTTCTACAAATGAAAATAACCATTAAAACTAAACCATTTTCAAAATAGTAAGTCACAATAGCAGGTTTTAAAGATGTTTGCTGACTTAAACATATGTTTGAACAATGTCATACTTACATCCAAGAAATACTCCTGGAGGATGGCATGCATTACAATGCACACCAACGAGTAAAAGAATACTGCACAGCCGTCTTTCCATCCTGCTTCGTAGAAGAATGGTTCTCCTTTTGGCGCTTCTCTGGTGGGCTCAACTCCACTGACATTGTGGTGTAGGCTGATGAATAAACTCGCTATGGGAGTCGTCGACTGCAAGATTAATACAACAGCTGTTTCATAAATAGAGTTACACGAAAACTATTCTATGGAAAACATATTTACGGAGGTACCTAGCTTACGTGGCAGACTTGTCACTCACCTGTACCATCAGCCCGACCAAAAACACCATCACCACACACGAAACAATGTCCGCATGATTCTGAATCACAAATTCATGACTAAAAATAGGTGGGTTTTTGTTAGATTTTCTTCCAATTGCAGGCTTAACACCCATTTTTCCCGGCGATAACCTTTCTGAAAATTGTACTATTTGTTAAAATAAATTTGAATGTAACATGTCATTCATAAATTAAAAATTGATAACATGATTGATTAGTAATAGAAAACGTTAAAAAATATCGTACCTCAAGGCAGGCGGAGTGAAATATACCGAATAATAATATTTCTGACAGGAATCCAATCGACGTGACACTTTCACTTGCTACGCGGTGAAACGTCAACGTCGTTTGTTGATTACGGAAATACGACAGTTGTTGTGTTGGCACTTGAAGGTATCAATTACTGGTCCATCAAAATTATTATTTTTATTTAAAATTAAATAACTTATGGAATAACTACAGATATACTTAAATTTAATAAACACATTTTAATTAGACACAATACACAGCTTTTTTTAAGTTTTTCTTTATTAGTATCACAGAACGTAGTAGCTTGAACCGGAAAATCTCAGTCATAAACTAGACTCTTTCCATAGTGTTTTTAAATTGTTTGCCTTTTTATTATTCTCGATTGGAACATGGTAAATTCAACCAATACGTAGTGCCTATTTCAAAATACAATAATCTAAATTATAATAATTGCCGCTTTTGGAACCGTTGTTACACTGCTTGTTTATCTTCGGCGTAGTGGACTCTGAGAGTGGAAAACAATAGACGTAGATATATTTAGTAACCTATTCCGCCGAATAGGTTACTAATTATATCTACGTCTATTGTATTTTATAATGGATTTCCGCCAAGTAACGCCTGAATCAATTAACTGAGAGTGGACTAAATATATCATTTACCGCCAAACTAGCTTTTTGTCAATGTCTTCTCCATAGACTAATATATTATGTATAAGTCTTCTCTCTTCTCTATTAACGCCTTGTGATAGGATTAGGCAGCAACCAGCAACAAACGAATAAATAAAAAAATCGATATGGGTCTTGTCTTATTCGGTCATGTTTTTTTTGGGCTGTTTTTAGTGGGACGTCAAAAAGTATAACAATCAAATTTCAAAATTATGTATTCAACATTATCTTCATACATTCTTATTACATAATTCATTTTGATATATTTGATTACAATCATGAACAGATATAATATAAATGTGTTCTCATAAAAATATTGTCGAACATTATTTTCTACCAATTTTCGCTTATTTTCTAGTATATTCTTAAAACATAATCTCGGATATAGAATTCTTGATTGCCAAACCAAAATAATATAACATTTTTAAAAGAAATATTCTTAAAATAAAATCTCATTAACATCTTCTCTAAATAAATTATAAAACTGATCCTAATAAAATAAATTAACACCATTAGGTATTTGCACAAAACTAACAGTCAGTCCACAGCCACTCAGTGTTATATTGTACGCTGTACTTTTATGTTTTTTAAAATAGAATATTAGTTATATTTGTGAAAGCACATAGTAGTCTGATCTATATCTACATTGGCCTGTGGTAACTGATACATAAAGCAGGGAATCACATAACGACGATGGAAATAAGCCACAGTTAACACAGTAATAATCATATAAGTTAGATAAAATCAAATGAGTGTCATGAAATTTATAAATTATTGTTACCCTACAAACTAAAATGGCAGACTATTAAAAATTTCGTCTTTTATATAAAGTCTATAATCGTTCCTAATACTTTTTTTAAATAAATTATAATTTAAAATTAATTTCGAGCGTAAATTCTGTGCCATTCGCTACATAAAACATTTGACTACTAGAGATTACAATCATAATAACGACATCTATCAAAATTATATGAAATTATGCACCTTTGTAACATTTCATTAAAAAATAAAATAAACTATAAGTTTGATTAGGTATATTAAATATAGACCAAATGGAGGGTCTAGTAGATAAAGCATTCCACCTCAAACAACGGTCGAAGTATAGTAGATTTAACTCTCAAATTATTTAATGTAATTACACTATTATCCACTTTTGATAGACGCATGCTACATAAGCATTTTATATAACGTTTTCAGAATCAATTTCTCCCTGTTCCACGGTCATGTACATGCCTTCTTCCTCGTAAGTCGACTCGTGCTTGGCTAGGATACGGAGCAATGGACGCAGCTTCATCCACCATTGCTGCTTGGGTATTCTCTGACTGAAACAATTAAGTTAAAATTATAGTCCTATTAGAAGTTATCATCATTCGGCTAAAAGATGTTTTACTGCTGGACATAGACTTCTCCCAAAGATTGCCACATCGACCGATCTTTTGTCTCACGCATCCAGCGGTTTTCCGCGACCTTCTCTAGTTCGTCGGTCCACCTCGTAGGGTTAAGTTATGCTAATATTATTTTGTTTGTTTATTTATTTGATTGGAAGTTTTGTAATCGAACAAACATTTATGGTATTTAGTTGGATTCACTGCCTCTAAACTATACTTCTCAATGTTGCTACAACTTATTACTTACGTAAAGGAATTTAAGAACTACCGAAAATGGCGCGTATCCATTCTATGACCGACCTCGGGTAATAGAATGTTCTAAGACTTCAGTCTTCACAAGCTACCCAAAAATTGCCAAACTGTCCTATACCTTAACGGTGCCAGAAGAAGTGTTGCCAGATCTGATTTTCTTTAATCCGTATTGTGACACTGAAATGACCGTAGAATCCATAGATTACCTCTACAAAAATCCTTAGATCTACAGACAAATCCATAGGTCTGGCAATACTGTAGAAGACGATAAAAGGCGTATCGTTTCTTAATTTTACTTACGCAAAGTTAGTCTGGTGCGCTTTCAAGTCTTCAAGAGGCGAGAACTTGTACTGTCTCTTGACGATGCCGAGCAGACAGGCAGAGTCGGGCAAGTTGGCGGGCCCCTTCTGAATGGTCTCCACCAGCCAGTGCAGACACTTGGCGGCCATCTTGGTGCCCATGTTGCGGTCGAACGGGGTCGGGGAACCGCCTTGTTGCATGTGACCTATCCAATAATAATAATAATCATTTATTTCCCAGAAAATACAATCCAAATTGTTAGTAATTAATTACATAAACACTAGTGTTAGTTCATAGGGCAATTAATAAGAATATCAAAGTCGTGATTGATCAATAATAATCAAATAAATTAATACTATTGTAGGTAATCATTTATTTGATTTTTTTTTTCGCTGTGATAGTGTTCCATTCAACTTCTTTATTTAATTTTAGACAATATAGTATATTATTATATTATATAGTTATTTAAATACACATGAAACTTAGAATCAGCTTAATATTAAATTAAATAAAAAATTAAATATAGTATGTACAAGTATTTATCGAAACTTAAAAAAAAAGGGGGGAAGAGCTCATTGGGCATCAAAAAATTCATCCGCATCGCTGTCGATGGAGAAAGTACCCAAAAGGCTGGCAGCATTGCCGCGTTGGATCGCAATGCTGATCCTTTGGGCTAAGAATAGGCCAGCCCTCTGGTCACGTGTAGAGTCGACCAGCCGCTTGGCTTTATTTGATTATTATTGATTAATGACGACTTTCTTTCAAAGCACGATTTTGAGGCAGTACTTGCGTCCTATTCCAGTGTATGACTTCCGAGTGTCATTTTCAACTCTTCCCGTAACGATGCGACTTATAAGAAATCAGTTGTGGACCAAAGAAACTACTCACTTTATTTTATCCTACTAAAGTTCGCCTTTTGCAGCCGAAAGACGCCTACGCCTCAGTTAGTCAGAAAGATAATTGGGCAAGAATTTTTTCGCAACATTATATAATAATAATATTACTTTATTTCTTCTTTCGGTCCTATTTTAGCGTTACGGCCCGTTCACGACCTTGCAGCGGCGGCTAAGCGCGGGGCGGCGAGCGGTAAGAACAAAAGTATGAAAATGTTTGAAGCACGCCACGAGTCGCCGCTCATAGCGAAAAGGCGCGCGGTTTTGTCAGAGCGAATCGCAGCAGCGGCGCGCGGTGCGGGGAGCGGCGAGATCAAAACTACGAGCGAATGAGTGCGACGCGCCACGAAACAGAGGGGCGCGACCGGCGCGACCAGCGGTGTAGGTGTGACGGACTCGGCGGAGCACTTTTATACAAAAAAATTTAGACGATTTTGTGGCGGTAATGGATACCGAGGCGTTTATAACTGAAATTATAAATCGATCCCTTATATGGATGTCAAAACATCCCCAACACAAATACAAAAACGTTATAAAAAGGTTCTGATGTGCTGTTTTAAATATACGTCTATGTGCTGCAGAATATAATCAAATGTTTCCACACTCATTCTTGTGTACTCATAAAACTTATCCGGATATTTTCTGAAATCTTCGTATAGGTCACGAAATTCGCCATTTAAATATCGATCTTTATTCAGCTCGTGCACTCCTTCTCTCATATTAAGAATATCTTGTTTTAAAAATATACTGCTTTCTAAACACAGAAGGGATAATTTTGATAACGCCATAATTTTGAGCACGTTCTGACTACCTAAATACGTGCACCTCGGCCGCTGCCGCTAGCCGCTACTGAGGGTACGTGGCGTGTAAAACGCACAGCTTGCCGCCGCCGCGCCGCCTGCCGCGCCGCTCGCCGCTAAGACCGAAGTCGTGAATGGGCCGTTACATAGACAGGTAAGGTGACGCCATTCGCAAATATTTCGGGTACGGGCCATAATGATCAAATCACCGTAAAAAATACAAATATTAAAATGCATACCAAGCACATTCATCCTAGCAGTGAACAGTCCCTTCCCCTCTTCAGAGTACAAGCGGTAGATGAAGTCGGTGTTATAGTTATCATTGGCCTTCTCGTTACGGAGGATGAGACCGCGCTGGATACCGCCGGTCATCTTGGACGCCATGTGGTATACGTCTTGCTGTAAGTCCTTGATAGAGAACTTCTCTTCGTAGATATAGGCTGCGTCGGCTCCGCCGGCCAATCCTGGTGAAATAAACACATTATGATAAGAACTATAACGAAATCGGTGGGGTTAATGTTTGTTTAAAATTTCGATTCTTTAATGATACAAACTTGTATGTGACAGGACGTCATATATATTTACCTGCTAAAGTAGATAAGTAGCCGCAATAGCCTCCCATGGTCTCGATAACGAACACACGGCGTTTAGTTCCCTGAGAGAACACGAGACAAAGAAAACAATATTAATAAGTACTTGTATTTATTTCACATGTAAATAGGTATATATTTTAGTCCGTATTGAACATTACAATGTAGTCCACATAGGGCCACAAGGGTATAATTATGTCACTATATAATGTACCCGGTTACAGCGCAGGTTATACAGATTCTCTCTGTATAGGCTGCCAACGCCAAGCCTAACAGGTACTCTAAGGCCCGCTTTCACCACAAATCTCTAAATCTACGTTTAGCATTAGCGCTAAACGAATTTAAATAATCTTTCTATGTGTCAATCTTTCGAAGATGACAAAGAGAGAATGAAAGAAAAAAGATAAATTGTCTATTCTGCATAAACAAAGCGCACATTACGAAAAAAATACATAAAAGACACACATCCAAAGTATGATGACATTATTATAAATATATTCAGCGCTAAACGTATTTAGTGATTTGTGGTGAAGAAGGCTAAAATACAATAAATAAGAACAATCCATGTAAAATAATGTACCTGAGCCGACTGTCGGATACGGTCGCAGATCTCAGTAATCTCATTGAGCGCGGTATCAGATCCGAGCGAGAAGTCGGTACCGGGCACGTTGTTACTGATGGTGGACGGAATCACCACCAACGGAATGCAGAATTCCGGGAACTGCGTGCGACCCTCGTAGATCTCCAGGCCAGCTTGGTAAGCCTAAGGAAATTTTAAAAAGTTTTGATATCGATGCAAATAATACAGGCATTTGTAGATTCCGCGCGAATTTCACTCATGAAACTAAACGCGATCAACTCATTTCACCTAAACCGCGATTAGGAGTTGTCAGTGTCATCATTGTTGCAAACGCGGTTTAGATGTGTTGATCACATTCAGTTTCATTGATGATATTCACCCTCAGGGGTTATAAGGGTGGCCGACGCTAGGTGGTGTTGGCCAGCCCTTATTCTATGGATGCAACATCTGAAGACGGGATGTGAAGTACTAGGTGAGCACCATGTTTTATACAACTGGTATTTATTAAAGTTGGTTAAACATTAATTATAATTTTCTAGTCATCAGTTTCAAGTAAGAAGAAAATAATAATATTCAGCAGTTACTATTTAATTATGTTTTGTGTATGTACCTACCACCACAATAGAGAATTCAATCAATGCTTATTAGAATAGTGTGGGCAGTGTTGCCAACCCTACTGTTTAAACAGTAGATCTACTGTTTTTTCAATGGTATTTTTTGTCCATTTTAGTCCATAATTCTACTGTTTTTTTTTACTTTGGGCGCCATCCGAAGGAAAATATGCAAAATTCTTGTTTCTGCTTTTCGTGTGAGTACAAACATGATCTACCGTCTACTGATTCTAGTGTTTAACCCAACATTTTTTTAAAGTAAGCTCATAAGGTAAGCATTTTCGAATTTCCAACTGTTGTTTTCTTTATCTTATGCTAGACAGTAGAATTACTGTTCTGAAATTGCTATTTACAGTTTTCCACTATTTTTTTATGGTTGATTTGCTGTTTTTTAGTTTGGTAGCGTTGGCAACACGGAAGTGTACTTTATATAAGTTGTTCTATTTCACGAAAACGCATCAATTATTGGAACTTAAATCTTGTGCTCATTTTCATAAAGGTCCAAGATGCACGTTGTGACTTGTTACGGCTTATAACACAATACCTCAAATCCTCCAATGATGAGCAGGCCTTGAATGTTGAACTGCTTGATGCGAGCCGCTATTTCTGCTTTCTTGTCGCCGGGAAGAGTACGCTTAGTGCCCAGGAAGGCTCCTCCTTGACCCACCCATCCAGTTACATCAGACCTACACCACGATATAATTACGATAGATCTGTTTGGTTTGATTGATCGAGTACCCCTTACTGCTAAGAAAAGAGGGTACCAAAAAAATGAATTATGCGACTGTTCATGCTTATATTTCGATAAAGTTGTCGATGTCAATGCCATTTTGATCCTTTAAGGTTTAAAACCCTTTGATACTACCCTTCTGCTAGCGCAAAGGTACCATAAACATCCAATAGTAAACACACGAACCATTCCATTTTAACGATATTCCCGCTGATGAAGCCCTCCATGCCGTCGTGAATGCCGAGCACGGTGTCTCCGCGGTAGATACAGTTACGTACGAACGAACGCACGGCCGCGTTCATACCGCATGCGGGCGCACCTACGTGCATCACTGCCAGGGTTAAACCTTCCTACAGATTACAAACAAAAACATAAGTTATTTTGTTTCAGTAGGTGAGACTTATCTTCGGTTTCTGAAAGGCCAATTAGATAACATTAAGTTAAAAGATTGTCAAACTTAAAATGATGTTGACTACTTTGATGGGCTGGCTGAACGAAGAGCATCCAGTCGAATTACTGGATCATGAGTTTAACAATCTGTCAGCAAGTTTTTGTGTTCATTAGCCTTTTAAGACCCCGGTGTTAATCAATTACAAGCAATCATGGGTATCAACTCAGCCTATCGCAGTTCAATGCTGGATGTAGGCCTCTCCTAAGTTGCTCCAAAACACCGGGCTTTCCGCGTTGCGCATCCAGTGTGAAACGCTTACTTATTCGCGGAATCAACTCGAAGACGTCTGCGCAACCGGCCCTTTGATCTTTGATAGTCTTGACCGGCCCACTCCCAGTGCATAGCTTGCTAGCTCTGCAAGCTATGTTAAAAGCGCAATAGGCTTCTATGGGGAGACCTAAATAACTGGCGTCATGTAGTTGTACTATACACGTCTGTCTATACCTCTTCGGAGAATAATGGTAAGATAATGTTGGAACAAGACATTGGGGTTTTACCAACTATTGAGGAATATCCTGAGCCTACCTAACCTACCTATAGTGAGTGAACTCTAATAAGCTTAGTTGATACTAATATCACGAAGCTTTATACTTACTGAAGGTCTGCCAGCTGCATCAAAAGCCTCCTTGGGCGGCTTCAAGCGGGTCAACATCTTGTAGGTTTCCAAGTTGCGTACAAAGCTACGCCCGCGTAGTTGCACGGCCAATTCCCAGTTTTTGTCGGCCATAGCCTAAAAATGTTTAAATTATCAGATTGACTAGATGCCATAGCCAAAAATGTTTCAATTAACAGTTTGACTGAATGCCAAAATCGTTTTCATTTTATTTTTATTTCGCCAAACCTTGGCTACGTTTACGCAGCATGATACTTACCTACATTTGCGCAGCGTCATAGGTGTGTGTAAACAGCTTTTTATTTATCCCATATCATTCCATACACCGCAACGACTAGCTGCACACAGTTCCGGCCATCACATGTTCTTGTAAACGTAGTCTCACAGCCAATACAAATGAACGCCCAATAAATTGACCAAAATTTGAGTAGGTATGATTAGAATTGATTACCTGAGCAACGGCCTTAGTACGTCTCACGCACTCCATGAGAGGCAGACGCACGGCTTGGTTGCCGTCCAATGTCACCACACACGCCTCCGTATCGGGAGTAGCTTCCATCAGAGCCATAACTGCCTCCGCACCCATACGGCAACCCTGCATAACGTGCCATTCAAGTAATAGAGGCCTTGCATATAAAATAGATATGAGCGCCGATAGTCAATCTGTCGGCGGCGGCGGCGTCGGCGGCGTGACCTTCATACAACTACCTTCATTCAGAAAAAGAAATCCTAATCCTACTAATATTATAAATCCGAAAGTTTGTGAGGATGGATGGATGGATGGATGTTTGTTACTCTTTCACGCAAAAACGACTGTACGGATTTAAATGAAATTTAAATATAGCACAGATATAGTTTATAACCTGGATTAACACATAGGATACTTTTATCCTGATATTCCCACGGGATCGAGACTTATGCGGGTGAAACCGCGGGGCGCAGCTAGTAAAATAATAATTTACGTATCATTAAGATGAATTTTAAAAGAGTAAACAAAATTAAAATAAACTGATATTCAGTAACTTTAGCTTACAAAAACTTAGCTTACCAAAAACTGTGTTTGTTTGTTGATAATTGGACAACACAGAAATTGTAATGTCTAAGAGTTTCGTTTTATAAACGTCTACGTCTACTGCCGCCATTATGACAGCATTCACGCAGACGTACGTTCGGTTCGGTCCGTGTATTAGGTTAAACTGATTGCCGCCGCTCGGAATCGGCGCGCCGTCGCCTATGGTCGGCGGCGGCGGCGCGGGAGGAATCACGGCGGCGGCGGGGCGCCTGTGCGGCGTTCATATCTAATATAAAATTACACTACTACGCATCGTTGCATACCTGTCCTTACATTATTGTATCAAGTATAAAGCGAATGGTTGAACTATGGTAGAGATAATAGTGCAATATAAATAGCGTTATTTTCTGTCAAGAAAGTTTAAGCTAATAGTCGAGGATTCATTCGTCTCCGATTCTTTTTAAATCCCTCTAATCATATGAGTTGCAGGAGTTTAGTACTATAGAACCAAGTCGTTGCAAGTTCTCACCAGGATCCGGTCGAAAGCCGAGGGCGATCCTCCTCGCTGCACGTGACCCAGCACGGTGATACGCGTGTCCTGCTGCAGGTTCTCCACTACCACATTCTTCACTTGCTCGGCCGTGATGGGCTTACCTTCGCGATCAATAGCACCTTCCGCCACTATGATAATGTTCAGACGCTGGCCTGATTTCCTTTCCTACGTCATGAAAAACACTATTAGAAATAGTTTTTATAATTACAAAAAGATACGTATATTATATACGAACGAACACACATAGAAGTACAGCAATTAGAAAAAGGTAAGCATGCATGATTACTATGATTAGTAGGTAAATAGGAATATTATGAATGTGAATATGAAATCTGTATACTTAGTATAGTGTGAGGGGATTCTAAGTGTGCCATATATCAAAGAATATTTAAGCTGATTACATAAATAAAAATATACATAACCGAAGCATTTCCATTATAAAAGTTAATTGAAATAAATTACTTTTCAGCCAGTACGCGCAAATGGCTGAAATCAACTTCCGTTAGTCAATTTAAATTCGTTGTAAGAGTATACGTAAATTTAAAGCTCGGAGAAGATTATTCTTCATAAATATTTAGTGTTGTTGCAATGAATTAAATGAAAATAACTCGTTCTTTTTTGTTTAGATTAAGTATATAACATTAGGTACCTTATACCTCATTAATTTGTTAAACCTTATTTGCTGAAACTTAATATTGATGAGTTTCAGTGAGATTCATTTGACCTCTGGCTGATCTTGTACATTCACTATTGTGAACATTGTTACATCACAATTTCTCAGCTTTATAGTGACAACGCGGAGACACATTTTAGAATATTTTCATCTAATACATTGAATGTCATAATTTAACAATTTTGCAAAAATAAACATTTAAAAAAGCTTATTATGAGCATTATGTGTTATCAATATACACTGCCTCTCAAGTAAGCCTGCATACCT
Source organism: Eupsilia transversa (assembly GCA_914767815.1). Taxonomy (NCBI): domain Eukaryota; kingdom Metazoa; phylum Arthropoda; class Insecta; order Lepidoptera; family Noctuidae; genus Eupsilia; species Eupsilia transversa. The sequence goes on from OU611874.1 coordinate 9,508,708, forward strand.
GAGCCAATCTTTTGCAAAGCTTTTCAATCCAATTATTGGGAACAGGGTCCTCAGGAATGAATACTTGATCTGCCTCGCTCGCCAGAGCGGCCACTAATGCCAGATAACTGCAACAACCAGTGCCCGAAATGGTTCATGCAAATGCTCCCAAGTTATACTCAACAAATGATGGATATAATGAAAAACATTTTGAATTTCAAAATCATTATATTGCCAATGGATCTGCCAATTCATATTGATGAATGATAAAACCTTAGAGTTCAAGTGTTCCTGCTCCCATTGAAAATAAAAATTAAATCTTGCCTCAGTTATTTTTGCACACATTTTTTGTTCCCAATTGATTGGTGCTGGGTCTTCGCAAATAAAACTATAAGTAGCGTCGCAACAGAGTGTCGTGTAAACTGCAAGAAAGCTAAAGGGATATTTGAATTAGGAATAAAGTTAATGTAATGTTGTCGAGGACTTTCTAATTTGATGTGCGGAAAGAACACAAAGAAGGAGCCAGAGCTTGCCTGTTCTAATTTATCACAAAGTTTATCTCTCCAGTCAGTGGCTGGTGGAGCTTCAGGGATAAACACAAAATCCGCTTCAGATGCCAAAGAAGTGACCACAGCAAGGTATCTAAATGAATAAAGAATCATAAGAATATTACAAAGTGATACTGAATTGGCACACATCCATTATAACTAGTATAACTGTAGAGACAATAAGCATGTACCTGTGATCCAATGATACGTAAATATAGAAAGTTTATTTGTTACATGGCACAGTAAAAAACATTTGTAACACATTAAAAAATCAGAAGAACATCTTACCCGCAGTGCCTGCCCATGACCTCCATAATAAATGTTCTTTGATGGGAGTATGCTGTGCTCACAATAGCATCAATAGCTTCAATGATGCGGTGCAAGGCGGAGTCTGTACCTATAGTCATGTCTGTACCACAGAAGTCATTGTCAATGGAGCCCACCTACAAGAGAAGCATATAATGATTGTCTTGGTATTTATTATGAAAGATATGTGTGATGTGGATACATTAGTATCCCAATTGCAAAACATGAGTTGTTGATACAATTATCAACTAAAGTCAAATGTAATATTTCATAACATGAATTAATACTAAGTCACTATGTAAGAATTTAAGTAAAGTAATTAAAATTAATAGTTACCATGCCAGCAATGTGCAGGTACTTATATTTTTCTCTCTGGTCTTTAGTAATTCTGTTGTTTGCAAGTAATTCATCAAGTAAGCTTGACCATTCTTCACGGAATAAGTTGGCACCAGTTAGAGAACCATCTCCACCAATTACTACTAAATTGGTGATACCACGATTTACCAAGTTGTAGGCAGCTTTAAGGCGACCTTCTCGCTTTCTGTATCAAACAATGAAAGATTGTTTAAAAACAATAAATAAAAATTAAGTTACGATATTTGAAAATTGATGAATGAAACTTTGTTGAATGTTTATCATAACATTTGTTTTCCATATTTACATATGAATCGCTTGTTTATTTGTAGGAGTATTTTTTATCTATACATAATAAATAGTAAATAAATAAAACCTACATGAACTCCATGCAACGAGCTGATCCAATAATAGTTCCACCTTTATGAATGATCGAGCTGACAGAAGACCAGTTTGCCTCTTCAATATTATCACCTCCATCCACCATGCCTTGATATCCTTCCCGGATGAAGTATACCTTGCAGCCCAGGTAAATACCCATTCGCACCACTGAACGCACGGCGGCATTCATACCCTGGGAGTCACCACCACTGGTGAACACTGCCAGGCCCTTCCCCTTGTGGGAACCGCGCCCAATAAACCTTTGAGTCGAATCCATCGTTTAAACTTTTAATTTATCCCAACACCTACAAATAATAATAATGTCGTTTATACTGATATTACATAACACAACACATATATTTCATCACTATTTCATATCTTATCACTGTACTTTAAAAAAATGTTTTTTACCGGTAGAAAAATGACTATTTACGTACCGAAAAATATTAAATAATCACCGAATTCAAAATCTTGAACTTCACCAAGGTGACCTTTGGTGAATGACATGACAAGTGTCATTGTATTTATGAAGTTGGAGATAGAGAACGACCCACATTTTTGTTTCTCAAGACTCTACTAAAAAATAACGAATAGTTAAGCGTTTCAAGGATTACAAATGCCAGTTCCACACGCTACTTGACGCTACACTACCTTGCGGGTAGTGTAGCGTGGTGGTGTAGTGTAACTCATTGTGCTTTGACCGACATGACGAACTAGATCAGATAATGTACAGTGGCCAGCACATCAAGCTACCCAAAACTGTCAAACTTTCCCAATCAAACTTGAACCTAATGCTTTAGCGATAAAGTTTAAAATCTACTAAAGAAATTTGACTGATTTTAGTAGCTTGATGTGCTGGCCACTGTACGTAATGATTTTATAATCGTTATCATATTCATTTGAGCTCCTTGAGTTCTGAGTTGAGCTGCACGACTACTGACAAATCAGACAAATGCGTGCACTGACTGGACAGGTCCACTCAATCTGTGTGGTTCTTTCCTAAAAAGGCCATTTCGAATCTACATATAATTCTTCACATGATCTGACAACGATTATGTCTGGACTTTAAAAGAGACAGTGACCTCTGAGTTTGTTTCGGCCTTTCTTCTCAGAGTAGTCAGATAGGAAACGCCGACCTCATCTAGTTTTAAAACGTGATTGACGTGTAAAAGTGTTTCTACAAACCTACTTACAGAAAATAAATCATTTATCATTAATGTTTTTCATTTCTGTTGTTATTTGTATTAGTAGGACTTTATTCAAATAATATTTACACGTTTTACTTACTTATAAATCGTAATATTAAATAAAAAAATAAATATAGTATGTACAGACGCCAGCAGGTCAAGCTACCCGAAACTGTCAGATTTTCCCAATCAAACTTGAACCTTAATACTTTAGCAATAAAGTTGAAAATCTATTAATGAAATTTGACAGATTTTAGTAGCTTGATGTGCTGGCGTCTGTACATACAAAATATGTGTAATGTAAATGAAATGTCTATAAAAGTATTATTTTTATCCAATTTACAACATACATAATTATCATTTATAATTCGATTTGTGCACAAACATCACTACAATAATTCACTCCGATTTGATTCATTCCGATCGGCATGGCATGTAGAATATCTAATAATAGTTTTGTAGAGGGTTGGCATGCGTGTGAACTGGGCATTACGTTCTATGACTTGTATGTATGAAGTCGTGAGGTTATAGAGTCGTTCTGTGGAGGTGTCTCACACTTAGCCTGTGTTAAATCGCCTAAGTTGTAAATCGGTGAATATCGATAGATATTCATTCATAGAACTTTCTTGCACTCTATATCTCCCACAGAGCAGAGCAGAGCCTGTGGAGAACATAAAAGAAAAGAAAAAAAGACAAGGGAACGAAACGGTGTTGTATTAAAAAGTTCATAATTTAAGTTGTTGTTGTTATTACCGTGCAGAATCCCTTGATTTCTAACTAAACAAGTACGTAAATATTCTTCCACGATATTTATTATGCGTTAAATTTTTGGACCATTTTTGAAATTTTATTGAAATCAATTTTACAGTGTTTTCCGTCATCCTCGTTTCATCTTGAAATCCAGCAACCATACAACAACCAACAAAATGTCTGCGGAATCTGATATGGAATATTCTGACAACGATGGAGACGACTATGATTACTATGGAGAGCAGGATGACTGTGACATGGAAGCTGTGGATCGAACTAAATCGGACCCTGAATATTTTTTATATACCTGCCTAAAGGTGGAAGAAGTAGAGAAGTTGTTGAATGAATCGATAGAATTGCTCAGCAATAGCCTTCAGATAACGCCTTCACTGGCCAAGGTCTGTCTTCTTTATTGTTGATTGTGAATGAAGATAGCAGGGCTAAATCAGTGTAATAAATTGATGTGTTTGTAGGTAACACTCCATGCGTATGAATGGAATGCTCAAGAGATTATAAATAAGTATAAGGAGAATGCTAATGAGGTGTTGGTGTACAGTCGCGTGAAGTCGCGCGCGCCGGTGACGCAGGGGGGCTCCAGCAGGTCCAGCTGTGCAGTGTGTGCCAACACTCCACCTATACACAAATACAGTGCACTTGCTTGTGGACATTACTTCTGCAATGACTGCTGGGCGATGCATTTTGAAGTACAAATTATGCAAGGTAAATATAACATGAACATTGTCAATAATTCTGGTTCATAGAACTATAGTGTTATAGTGATTATGTTATTGTCTGCATCGTTTAATCATAAATGCAAAGTAGTCTGTCAGTTTCGTATGCTGTATACGTCAGGACTCATGAAACTACAGACCTCACCTTTAAGATGACACTACAAGGCCTTGCTTAGATGATAAATGTTTATGACTAAAAGCAACCTACCTACTCTCTGCAACTTGAAAACTATTGATTCCGTATTACTATTTCAATTTGGACATAATTATCTCAAATCCTAGATTCTGTTAATTTATTTATCAGCTATTTTACCATAGGCTGGTTTTGTTATTCAGTAACAAAACCTATGATAAAATAGCTAGGCTATGAGAAAAAGAATGGCCATTCATAATCAGTTGTTGCTACACATATAATTATTGTTTTTGCTTGAGAGTCAGAATCAACAGACCTCAAGGATTGCCTTGTTTAGGAAACAGAGTAGGTAACATATGGAGAGGAAGGAAGAGGCTTTCTTAACATCAGGGAATTTGATGTTTATCTCAGTTAGTTATTTTTATATTATGTAATCATTATCTTTCTTTGTACATTTAAGGATTTTTAATCAAAATTTTATTGTTGTTGTGAGTCACTTGATCCATGTGTGCTATGCAATGCTGTCACAACATAGCATATTTTGCATCTAAGTGAACAGTTATTATGATCTACTTCTTCATTGTTTTACAGGATGTTCTTTTTACAGGTGACAAAATGAATAAAAACTTCAAATTATCTATTGTGTTTCAGGAGTATCAAACACCATTCTATGTATGGCACAAGACTGTGAACTGAGAGCCCCTGAAGACTTTGTGCTTTCACATGTGCCTAAGCCTATGCTGCGGGAAAGATACCAGCAATTTATGTTCAAGGATCATGTGAAATCACACCCAGAGCTTAGATTTTGCCCAGGTCCCAACTGTCAGGTTAGCAAATTCCTGTTACAAGCAATTGAAATGGAAAATTCTTGAATATTTTTGTGCAACAATAGCTTTTGTTTCCGTATTCTGAATTATTATAATTTTAGTGGATATTTCGGGCGTGGGTTCGTGAAGGCGCCCGTCGAGTGGAATGCCAGGGGTGTGAGCTTTTAACATGCTTTTCATGCGGAGCTCCACACCATGCGCCAACGGACTGCCCCACTATTCGCCGCTGGCTCACAAAATGCGCAGATGATTCTGAAACTGCCAACTACATTAGTGCCCACACTAAGGTAAAGGAAAAGTTATCATGTTTGTCATGCAGTATTTATTTATCTTTATCACGATAATAATAATGTATATTTTTATATTGTTATGATAAAGTGAAGGTAAAGGAAGAAGTAATGATTTAAGTTTGGGTGGTTTTAGTGTAGGTTGCAGCTGAAAATCAGCGTCAGGTGGTACACTTTGTGTTGTCCTCTGACATTGTGCTGAGCTGAGGCACTTTTGGCATTATAATAATTATTATCTGTTTCTTTTTTAATGTTAAGGTTTTTTTGCCAATAAACGCATTTTTCTTTCTTTCTTTAGTTTAAATATTTTTGATAAAGATTTGAATAAAAATTATAAATGTGAACGGTTACAGGACTGCCCCAAGTGCCAGATCTGCATAGAGAAAAATGGAGGCTGCAACCATATGCAGTGTGGTGCATGTAGACATGATTTTTGTTGGGTTTGCCTGGGAGACTGGAAATCACATGGCTCCGAATATTATGAATGTAGTCGCTATAAAGAGGATCCCAATTTGACCTCTGATAGCCAACATGCTCAAGTAAGCACTCATGTAATTATTATACTATTTTACTTTATTATATTTATTTTGGGTGCTAGCACAATACACTAATTTCATTTTTTCTTTTTTCAGGCAAGAGAAGCTTTAAAAAAGTATTTACATTACTATGAAAGGTGGGAAAACCATGCTCGATCTCTTAAATTGGAAGAACAAACTTTAGCTAGTTTGAAAAGGCGAATTAATCAAAAGGTAAGGTATTATGATGTTCTAAGAAGAGTAATTATCCATTGTTTAACTACAAAAGATAATTACGTAATGTTGTTTAAAAGATTATTTGATACAATTAGATTATCCATTACTGCCTGATGTGAACAACAGCGAAATATCAGTTACTGATTAACATGTGCCTTATCTTAGCAGAATCACCATAAAATTATGAATTGTTTAGTAGCTTACGGATCCAGTTGGACTCATTAGATATAAATACTGTACTATTTATAGTTAAGGTAAACATGGTTCTGTGCTGGTAATGGATGTTTAAATAATACACGTACTTGTGACCCGCCCTTGTTTCGCACAAGTGCAATCTACTAATGTGGCGATATGTCAAAACCTACACAAACTTTTGAGTGTTCTAACTCAGTTAAATGTTAATTTATTATACAAATCCTTCCAGAATACATGTATAAATGATGGTGCAAAGCGAATCAACATCCACTGTGTAGTGTAGAATAACTAACTAACCCACACAGATCAACTTATTTTATACTATGTATAGAAGGTATAGGTTTTATTTCTTTTTAGGTTATGGCTGGTGAAGGCACTTGGATAGATTGGCAATATCTTTGGGATTCAGCAAAACTATTGAAGAGGTGTCGATACACTTTGCAGTATACATATCCCTATGCTTACTACATGGATAATGGCCCTCGAAAAGAGCTATTTGAGTATCAGCAAGTTAGTATAAACATAATGTACTTAATATACTCAGGTATATACAAAGGTCATGAACAAGATTTTATACTTAATTTAAACTACTATTTTAATTTCAGGCGCAGTTAGAAGCCGAAATTGAAAACTTATCATGGAAGGTAGAGAGGGCAGAAACGACTGATAGAGGAGACTTAGAAAACCAAATGGATATTGCAGAAAAAAGACGAACTACATTACTCAAAGATTTTCTGGAATTCCATACCACTAGCGCCTCAAGCAGTAAAGTATAATAAAATCACGATCTTCAAGATTTATGTCTTAAATAAATAGGTACTGTATGTCGACACATTTGTATAATATTTGTGAAAGCTAGAATCTTTTTGTTCTGCCAAAGTATATTTATTAACATGACTTTGCAATAAAAATAGTAATAATAAGCTTGGTTTTTTAATTTTTTATTAAAACAAATCGGAAAATTTCGGCAAATGTACAACATCGTGCTTACACCATAACATCAAGCCAATACTGGCAAAATGTCTTATCACCTCGGCCTACCCCTATAGGGGTATAGGGGTAGGCCGAGGTGATAGACATTTTGCCAGTTATGTTTGAGTCCCATGTAAAGCTGGGTGGATGGATGTTTTAAAAACATCAAACATCAAACACGAACCAATCAGGCATCCGCAAATCAAACACGAAGCGATTTGATTGGTTCCTGTTTGATGTTTTTAAAACATCCAAACATGGCGCAGCAGACCCGCTTAACAGGGGGCTAGCCCATACTTCGGCACAGATTCAGGGGCGAATTTCACCAATAAAAACGGAACGAGATCGGCACACGTTTTTAACCACGTTTAAAAGTAAAACCCAATTGGGTGTTTCTCCATTTTGGTGGAAAACACTTTACGGTGACTTATGTACTTTCGAAAATATTTAAACACTGTTTTGCTAAAAAGGACGAGCCGAGGAGCTCATGGCAAGATAATAACAGCCGCATGGGTCGATCCATCAGGTTAACGCATTCAGTGCGGCCAACGCGCCTGCGCGTTTTTCGGATTTTTACCATGTGCGCGCGACGCGTATGCGCGTCCATACAATTAACTTGAATTTATTTATCTTTCTTCGAGTGCGGCGTGCCGCACCTGTGCGTTCATTGTTCAACTCTATTGTTTCAAAAACATCGTAAAATAAGGGTATCGACACACAACAACCGAACATCGTAAAACAATCCAAATAACTAATTTGGATTGTTTTACGATGTTCGGTTGTTACATAAGTATGAATGTGTTACAGTGTCAGGGTATAATTCGTTCGTGGTGTCCGTAATTATTGACAATGGTTTGTGAGCGTGCAATAAAAAATTAAGCTTTAGGTAAATAAAAAGTTTATTTTTTTTTGGTTTTTTTACCCACGCCTTTTCCTTTAGGCGTGGGTAACTCCGGCCGAAGGCACGGCCGTTTCGCGGGTCCGACGTCAATTATGGCAACTCTCTTTGCCGCCTGCAACATAGTTGCCATAATTGAGCCGCGACCCGCACCGCCGCTGCTCCCGGCGCCGCTTCCCCCGGGCCCGCCGTCACTCCCCCCGGGTCCGCCGCTGCCATCGGCGCCGCTTCCCCCGGGTCCGCCGCTGCCATCGGCGCCGCTTCCCCCGGGTCCGCCGCTGCCATCGGCACCGCTTCCCCCGGGCGCGCCGTTGTCAGCGGCAGTCGGAGGCAGTGACTCCGACGGGACCCAAGCGCTGGGATTTGTATCCTCGTCTTGCCTAACAAAAAGTTATAAATATGTATTAAGACCTATTGATTCGATAATGATCTATGGCAATAATAACTTCAAAGCAAACTATTAAATACACATAATAAACATGACAGCTAAACCTTTGTATTTGTAGTAATAAAAGTTACGAATACTTACAAAAATCCTTCTATTTCCATCATAGTAGACATAGTAGTAGTTAATTCTGAGGTTGAAAGATAGTTTATTGTCGTTTGTAATTTACAAACGACAATAAACTATCTTTTTTAGTTTATGGGCATTCAATATCAGGCTATAGTCATCGGGCCGTACTGCCTAGTTTTATTTGAAATCTTAACGACGCTCAATTTAACATCTTGGCGGTCTTGAAGTTAACCAATTAGCTGCCCATTAGACAATTTCGTTCCTAGAAGATCCATTCCGCAGCAAAACAGCTTCATCAACTTCAGGACCCAACCAGGATGCCAAGATATGTCGGTCGTACTGTAGATAGCGACGTAAAACGTTGAACCAACAATTCTGTGGTATGGATCTAATCTAAACTGTTGCAAAATATGGAAAAAAAACAGTCCTAACTCCTAGGTTCACACCTCAACCAACATAAATAGAATCCATGTTTGTAGTAGCACAATGAAGTCTAGTACCTTTCTAGTTCATACTCACCTATTATGTATCATCTTTACCTGTTGAAAGTCTTCACTTTATGTAAGTATGTGTGATGGAAATTAGATACAAAGGGTAATGACAATAAAATAAAAAAACTTGAGGAAAAGTTCATAGTTTATTGGGGGAGCCCTGATGAGTCGCTTGGACATGAACGATCATCAGGGCTCCCCATAATCGACACGCTCTTCGAGCCACGAGAGCCACACGCTGCAGGCCGGTGGAGGCTGTGCTGCTGGTGCAGGCCGGGGTATGTTCCTACAAGAAAGGAAATTATGATTTGTAGATTTAAAAAAGAAAAGTTCAGTAATGAATCAATTATCTAACAAATAGCAGTCAATCAAATCAAAATATTTCATCAGAGAAGCCACTTGTGCTGAAGGAATTATTGCCAAGCTTCCTTGTCTTCAACGTAGTCTTTAGTCTTTTATTATGCTTTTTTTGATAAGGACCCATTTGATGTGGGTTCTGAACTTTCCATCACTAAGTTCTGTAACTGACTTTGACAACTTGATATAAAAGCGGATACTGTATATAAGAAATTACTTGCTTGTTTTAAAAGTCCTAAGTTTTTGGGAACATACAAAATAATTTCTACGATGCAAATTGCAAAGCAGTTGAGCAAGTAGGTATGTACTCACAGCATGTCCAATTGGTCCTCGTCTTCCGGCCTGTCCACCAGCAGCAAGCGTAACTGCAACTCTAATCGCCACATGCGATACGGCACGTCGGCGATTAGAGCTACAGTGTCTCGCATCTGTCGAAGTAAAACAAATAATGAAATCATATTTCTTCTTTACTAATATCAACGTACGCGTACCGTTCCGAGTAACCATAAAAATGTGGCGTGTATTATTATTATTCCGTTATTAACTTTTATCCTGTATAATAGCCTAAACCTATTGAATTGTTTAACAAAAGTGGCACCAAACAATCAAGAACGCTAAATACCTCGTCCACCGCCTCCACCAACATCTGCAGCGTGTTCGCCGTGTCGTGGGCCTGGTGCTGCTGCCCCACCCAAGGACGACCCACCGACCCCAAATTTTGATAAATGGGTCTGAAATGAAAAAAAAAACATTACAAATAATAATAAGTACCTAATAAATACAATAATGCTTACATAAATTAATATTCATTAAGATGTTGACACTTACTCATCGGTTCCCAGTTCTTCAGCACCAGGCCCACAACAAACGACACGGCGAATGGCCCCCATGGCCCGGCCCCAATGGCTTATGATGATGTTATTCATTTTAAATAATTTTAATTTTAATACAATTATGATGCACCTCTCGGAGCACTCACTCAGGTCTCAAATGTCAATGTCATGTCAATAACTCAATATACTACCGTATAAATAGCAGCAAAAAAATTTGAACGAGTGAATGAATGAACAAAATAATGTTACCATATAATATAACATTTTTCTGATAATATACTTGTAATAATACTTTACTAATATTATTTATGTAAGTTAACGACTAATATGTGTGGAGGATTGATTGCAGTAGTAATCCTTTTGTTTAAATTGCCTTTTATATTTATTGGATTGGACTACTAATACTAATCTATAACCAAAACAGCCGGAGCCCTTTAGTTTAAAATAATGCCTTTTGTATTTATTGGACTACTAATCTATGCCGATTGTTTTAAGAAATCTTTTGTAACCAAAACAGCCCGAGCCCTTTTGTTTAAAATTCCTTTTATACTTATTGGACTTCTAATCTATGCCGATTGTTTTAAATAATCTTTTGTAATCAAAGCAGCCGGAACCCTTTTGTTTAAAAAAAATCTTTTATGTTTTTGGACTACTCATCTATGCCTATTGTTTTTGATAATCTTTTGTAACCCAAAACAGCCGGAACCCTTTTGTTTAAAATGTCTTTTATGTTTATTAGACTACTCATCTATGCCGATTGTTTTGAGTAATCTTTTTTTGTAACCAAAATTACGTGTTATTATGTCACTTCTGTTTTACTTTCGTAGTGAACAGACGTACTCTCCGTGCTCTCCCTTTCGATACTCGCGCTTACCTTTTATATTTTGACCATTGCTTTCTTTCTGGACCTCTGATTTGCCCCGCGATTACTTTGGCTTGTGATATTGGACTCTGAAATTACCTCGTGACTACCTTGGCTTGTGATTTTGGACTTTGATAACACGCTGTGATCATTTGGTGTATCTTACTCTGGACTATCTTTGTGTGTGAAGTGTGGTGAATCTTCGTGATTTTTCTGGCTGTACATGGTAAGTACCAACAGTTATTTACTTAATTCACTTGAGAGCTATCATTCAAAAATATGGTACCCATATCCAATATTTATGTAGCTGACGCCAACTCGTCGTAATACTTCGACATTGACGACTGAATCCAGCTATTAGGCAGCATGTTTAACTATAGGTATCCAAATTTCGATACATTTCGATGTAGGTGCCTATTGAAATTTTTCATTCACCCACGAAAAATTTGAAGCAATCTTCATCTATCTTCTTCAACTTCTTCTATGTACATAAGCATCTTTTTTTTGATCAGCTCGTATTTCTTTTTCTATGGCTCAGGCAACTCTCCAGCTGTTCTTTTATTTGGCTACTCATTGTATTGATTATGCGGCACAAAATGTACGATGAAACATTGTTTTTAGATGGCACGAAATTATGAAGATGTAAGACGTGACCTCAATGAAATCTTCGGAGAAGACATTGAGTCCGACGGTTCTGACAGCGAAAGCGTCACCTCCGAGGCGTCAGACAGGTAGGGAACCCAAGAATTAATATCTAATTACATATAATCGTATTCTTAAACGTAGTGTTTAATTCCAGCTTTGAACGGTATTTTTTTCTTCTTTATAGCTCAAGAGTTTCCTCCGTTGTTTTGTCTCCGGATGGAGAGTGGACTGAGGAGACAGGAATTATTAATAATTTCCCATTTACTGGGACCCCCGAGATCATGATCGCGGAAGCAGCAACTAAAGGGCCAGTTGCATATTTCAAAGCCATTTTCACGGATGATTTTATGACCAACCTAGCGGCAATGACCAACATGCATGCCCAAATTTTGATGTCCAGGCCACTTAAGCCAAATAGCCGCCTTACAAAGTGGAAAACCACAAATATAACAGAATTGTGGACGTTTTTGGGCATCCTTTTCTTCATGGGCACCGCTAGGTTAAGTAAAATAGCAGACTATTGGAAAAAAAGTTGCTATGTGAAATTCAATGTCAATAAATATATGTCTAGGGACAGATTTCTATTAATATTAAGATGCCTTTTTTTTAATACAACATATGAGGCACGTATAAAGTACTCCAAAATTGATTATTTGTTAAATTATTTTAATGATATGATGAAAAATTTAATTTATCCTGAAAGGGAATTGAGCATTGACGAATCAATGGTTGGATTTAGAGGGCGAGTGATTTTCCGACAGTACATAAAAAATAAAAAACATAAATATGGGATAAAATTATATGTTTTGGCCGACCCTAAAGGGTTAGTACATAGAATTCACATGTATAAAGGGTCGGCCGATATTGAAGTTGGTGGTACAGGCCACGTGGATAAAGTGGTCATGACTCTGTTAAAAGATTACCTTAATAGTGGCCATTCCATTTATATGGACAATTTTTATAATAGTGTCCAGTTAGCAGAAACACTTATTAATAAGAAAACTTACTGTTCCGGAACATTGCTCGCCAATAGGAAAAAAAATCCGAAAACCGTCGTCATAAAAAAGCTCTTAAAAGGAGGAAATATATTTAGATATAATGGTAATGGTGTTTGTGTCAGTAAATGGAAAGACAAGAGAGATGTGCTCACTATTTCCACTGAGCATTCTCCTCAATTGATGCCAGTGGAAAATAGGCGTGGTCGTGTGGTCAACAAACCGAATATTGTGATTCAATACAACAAATTCATGAAAGGTGTTGATCGACACGACCAAATGCTAGCGTACTACCCCAGTGAGCACAAGTCAATGAGGTGGTACAAAAAAATTGGCATCCACATCCTACAAATGATGCTGTTAAATTCCTTTTTTTTATTTCAAAAAGGTACAAGCAGTACTCTTTCCTTAGAATCATATAGGGAAAAAGTACTGCTTGAACTTCTTCCCCCAATAGCTGACACATTAGCGCCTCAAAACGCAAGACACATGCCCATAGAATTGGAAAGAAATGCCAATGGGTGTCTCAAAAGGCGCAAATGTGTCAGGTGCTGGGTGAGAGAAAAAAAAAGGAAGGACACTAAAGTCATTTGTCCGGATTGTGATGTCGGACTCTGTCTTCCATGTTACGGTCCACACCACGCCGAAATGCGATAATAAATTATTATTATCGCATTTCGTCATATTATTAAATATCCGTCTGTTTCCATATTATATGTAGTGTGTTGTTGTTTTTTATACTTAATACCTAACTAACTAACAACTAACAATAACTTAACTAACTAACAACTAACAATAACTTAACTAACTAACAACTAACAATAACTTAACTAACTAACAACTAACAATAACTTAACTAATTAACAATAAACTAACAACTAACAATAACTTAACTTAATAATAATGTAATCACTTATTTTGTAATAAATGTTTTGACTATAAATATTAATTAGTTTTATTCTACTACTTACCTAGTACCAAAAAAAACAATCAAAGTATGGGTCTGATATTATTGCTCTAATAAATCAATCATGAAATCGTTTACCACTAAATGGCAACACTAAGTATGTGTTCAGATTCATTCATTCACTCTATACGTTTAGTTTACGTACGAACAAACGATGAGCAAACGCAAATTCAAAAGAAAAATACCTACATATTTTTAACAAATTAAACAGATTGTAATGAAATTTGAAAAAGCCCAGGCCCAGGGCCTGCCATGGCTGATGGCCTGAAGGAAATCTTCCACAACTTCTTTCGCGTATGCAAACCGACATCCACGCGAAAAAAGTTGCAGGCAAAAGCTAATAGTAAAAAAAACGACCATAGATTTTATATAGTTTTTTATTAAGTTCATTAAATTGGGGAGTTCTATATGAGTTCAATTTCCAAACAAAATTGGAAATTGAACTTCTATAGAACTCCCTATTTCTTATTGCCGGCCAGTCTAGCCTCTACGGCGGCCACTCTGGCCTCGGCGGCGGCGACTGCAGCGCGCCAGCGGTCCGATAATGCCGCCAGCTCGGCCTGGTTCAACCGGCGCCGCTCCTCGTACACCTCCGGCAGGCTGAGGCGCCGGTAGAGACGCAGCCGCTCTTCCACCAGCGCCCCATCCGGCCGAAGCTCCTCACTATGTGAGCGGCGCGGGTGGTGCGGTGTACTGTAAAATATTTTAATGTTACTTTCATAATTATTATCTACTGACATCATGATAACAGGACGACCTGACATTGAGAGAATAATTATACTTATCAAAAATTCACACTTTAAAATATACCTTGCTCTTGCAAGACAGAAACTGAAACAGCTTATAACTCTAACTAATTGCAAATAAAACACTACTTACATGCTTTCTTCAAGACGACCCTCTCGGCCTGAAATCAGTGGCTCGGTTCTAAAACAAAAGAAAAATTTGTTAAAACAGTTACACTACGAAGACTATAATTTGATTAATTATGAAATTAACTTAAAATTTTCCTATTATTTGGTTAGAAATGCCCAAAGGTTACGGGTTAGGTACAAATCACAGTGGAGCGGACACACCATGTTAGTAAAACAAGTCACTATAACATCATAGTGTAAGTAGGTAGGTTATTACACCACCCCGCACTGGGTCCGCATGGTGGATTATGGCCCACTCCCTCTCGCAGAGAGGAGGCCTGTGCCCCAGCAGTGGCAACATTATAGGCTGTTTATGATAGTATGAGATAGGTTATTCACAGGCCTCCGATTGTTGCACAGCTATGAAAGTAATTGAACACCACATAACCCACAACTAACTACTAATTAACCAGTCATACTTACTCGCTGTGATCATCAGTTGCCTCGCCGCGCCGGAGGCAGTCGCCGAGGCTAAAAAATAAAACAAAACTCAAACCATGCAAGAAAAAAAATCAATTAGCATAATACAGGCAGACCGCACACCGTAAGATCCATAAACACTTAGTTAGTATGCCCAAAGCCTCAAAAACATTCCAGTAGCTGCAACACCATGTTAGTAAAAAAGTTCCCCACGATAAGATAAACATTCAGAGAAGCTTTCAATCATTGCATCGTCCATACCAGATAGTCGCGATCATCAGATGCACATGTATGGACATGTCTGTAAAACATAATAAAAGCCACTTGAATCTGTCTGCAGATTGTAATGTTCTATTTTTTTAACTTGCTGTACCACGTTAATATAATAAAAGATGTAGGTACTTGTAGGTCGCAATGATGAACTTACCAATTTATCAGGTTTCCCATAATTAGGTACGTATCTCAATATATTAATCTGAAAATAACACAACAATTCTTTTAATATAATATTAGCACTAATGAAAAAATAATCTCTAAATAAAATTAATGAACAATTTAAACTTACGTTGCGATGTCCGAGTCGAAAACTTTTTGACAGGCAGAAGAACTTGGTTAGCAGTAAGCAGTAAGTACCAACAATCAGTAAAAATAATCCACTGTTGATTTCCTGTTTCATTTTAAACTTATTTAACTAATTGAATGATTAACTTATTACGAATCCCGATACCGATCACCAGTAAGCTAATATTTTATGCGAACTCATTTATTACGCTATGTGTGTGCGCAAAATGAATAAAAAAAGACATCAAAACCGGCCAAATGCGCAATTGACTCCCGTTTTGTAGTACAATTGTAACGTACCAACTTTAAGAAAGTTTTTTGACGAAGAAATAAAGTTCCTACTCATAGAAATTGACTGGGTGATCTTTACAAATTAAATTGATACGATACTCTAATATTTTAATATGACTATAATAAATATATCGTCATCACCATAATATCTTCACAGAATTAGTAGAACGATAAATCTTAGTTCGCTTATATCTCAATAGATGGCGTGTGTAACAACTAGGTAACATTTTAACCTTTTTACGTTCTACCTGGGAGCCAGGTGCTCGGCACCGAAAGTGCTTCACAAAAAATTGTTACAAAAACAACTGTCGTGTGAAGCAACCTTTACTTGAGCGTATTATATAAATATAAAAATAAATAATTGTTTTATGACTGTCATAAAACTCGAAAATTTTCAAACTCACATAAGCGTCGTGCCGCACTTGGACAAGTATTGAACAACGCACTAATGCGGCCAGCCGCACTGGGTAGACTTTCTTCAACCGCGCATACGCGTTCATAGCACTATACGAAATATTTATTGAACGCGCAAGTGCGTTTGCCGCACAGGGTCAATGAGCTATTTACTTAGCGTTTGCAAATAATTCGCAAAAATTTCAGCAGGCAATGCGTTAAGCTACACTTGCTGGGTTGTTCCATGGATGGGTGACCACATACCGAGAATCTTCTAAAGACGATGTTCCTGGGCCCTGGCTGTCATTCGTAGATATTTGACAGTCGTTACGGGTCGTCGGAAACCCGAAAGTCTGACAACCAGTCTTACGAAGGGGTATCGTATTAAGTACCCAGTTACTGGGTTGTGAAGATCAGATAGGCAGTCCGGTACCTGTAAAATACTGGTATTCAGCTGCATCCGGTTAGGCTGGAAGCCAACCCCAACATGGTTGGGAAAAGGCTAGGCAGATTGACTTTTACGCTAAAAAGTTCTCATGAACTTGAAGGTGCATTATTCAATGTACAGTGGCCAGCACATCAAGCTACTAAAATCTGTCAAATTTCTTTAGTAGATTTTAAACTTTATCGCTAAAGCATTAGGTTCAAGTTTGATTGGGAAAGTTTGACAGTTTTGGGTAGCTTGATGTGCTGGCCACTGTACATGTCGCAGTAACGTGGATAAAGCTGTGACAATATAGTTATATCCCATCCCAAGGGATACAGCTACATAACCTATTACATGAAAGCGCGGTTCATTTAATATGTCGGAGTGATGACATATCTGTTTCGATAAATACGCCTCACCCCTAGGGTGAGGCGTATTTATCGAAACAGATAGAAATAACAGATATTTAAAAATAACAAATAACAATTGTTCCTACCAATATAACTTATCTGTTACGTAAAATAACAGCCCCTCAAGGACTGTTACCGCGTCTGTGACTGTTATTTCAATAAATCTGTCCCCACCAACAGACTGTTACAACTATGTTGGGGTCGGCTTCCAGTCTAACCGTATGACTAAAAAAACTAATAAGTAAACGTAATTCTATCATTTCATACTACCCCGTCATTCCTAGGCAAAACTTCGGATACGATTTTCGACTTTAAACGAAAAGAAACAAATAACATATTCAATTGAGATCTAAATACCGTCCGTATATCGTATAAATATCGTCCGTACAAAAATAACAGGCTGTTATTTAATAACAGATATTTGGATCTGTTATTTTTTTGTAACAGTAACAGTGATAACAGATATCGTGTTTAACCTGTTACAACCCATCTCTATGACACTGACAGCTCTTAAACGTCGTTTATGTTCTGATCGCGTTCAGTTTTCATTGGTGAAATCCTCCCTGAGTGCGAATTTCACCAATGAAAGTAATGCAATTAAAACTAAACGCGATCAATCACGAATCAATCACCGTGTTCAAAAGCTGTTAGTGCCACTCTCAGAACAATGACTTATTGTTCTGAGGTGCCACTATTCCAAAGAAAATACTTCAGAACAATGACTAAAGGAAAATACTGACACTGACAGCTCATAACATTTATTTTTGTCTCTTTTCGAGACCGACTTTTCGGTGCTTGTAAGCATTCCAGTTGAACTATAAAGTATGTACATACTAATGCCATGGTTAGAGGAGAGGGCAGTATCTTTTCTTTTGTGTTTTCCTGAAAATGAGCTCACAATTTAGTATATTTAAATTATAAAAACTAAAACCCAACTACGGCAAAAAAGTCAACTAAAAAGGTATAAACAAGACATCTCAGATAGACAAATTAAAAATCCGGAGTCACACGTGTTAGGGGATAAATCGAATAGATTACGTGTGACTCCGGATTTTTTATTGTCTGTCTGAGATGTCTTCAATATAATGTAACTTCACATAGCCTATAACCAGCGGACGACCGAGATGCTTCCAACGATACCCCATTAGTCAAGTTATGATGAGTAGTTTAGAAGTTATGAGGGAACAAATGAAAATACATACATACTGGTCAAAATCGTAACCCTCCTTTTTGCTTCGCCGTAGTCGGGTAAAAATAGAAAAAAATGATACCTACGAAACTAATTAGTTTTGTAAAAAAACAAATATCCCTTCTTTCCTAACTTATAAAACGCCTACAATCGTAAGGATTATGAAAAATATCGATAAATCATGTTGCGACTCTAACCGAGTCAGTCCTATGAGTCAGTCATAGACAACAAAGGTGGGAAATCCTTGTTTCGTGGTATAAATTATTGTTTTCGAAATGTGCACCACTAGTAGCCAACAAAATGGCTACCACGAATGATTCGAAGGCGCCTGTGCGCCAAGTAAAAAGAGTACAATTTGGTATATTATCTCCAGATGAAATCGTAAGTAATTATTTCAAACTCTTTTATAGGTAGTATTTGAAATATTACATAAATTCCATGATTTTGTGTGCGTAAGAACGTGATTCAAGTCAGTTGATAAAGTGGCACGCAGTTTGTGGTTGTGCTTGGCAGATACAAATATTTGCCATAAGTTTCCTTATTCTGAACTTCCAAATATCTGCTTGCATATGCATTTATTCTTATCTCGTTGCGATGGGCTTGCATATAGGTACAGAAGAATTGTTTTGACTTAACAATCAATGACTAATATTTGCAGTGATTGTTGCACAACAAAATAAGCTTATAACTTTGAGACTCCACAACCTGCACCTTATAATTTCATGGACCTGATACCTAATTTAAAAAACCATAAACTGTAAATGAAATGTAATTGTTCAATTAGTGGGTTTCTTGTAAACAAAACTATATATTATGTAGCATAAAGGGTGTTGCAACTTGTATGACCAGAGATTGCACTAGGCTGAGTGAATGGTCCACATGGTCCCACAGGATTGATAAAAGGCTGTTGATAGATTGTTGTTGATTGGTAATTACATGTAAAGTGTAAACTATAGGTATTTTATGTAGCTGTAGGGTTAACCCTGAGACAGGTTTTTACTACAATTGCTTGTTTTTAAAGAAATCAACAAAATAATGATAATATAAAACTTTTAGCGACGGATGTCAGTCACCGAAGGCGGGATTCGGTTCCCCGAAACAATGGAGGGTGGCAGACCCAAGCTCGGCGGACTTATGGATCCGCGACAAGGGGTGATCGACAGAAGTTCCAGATGTCAAACTTGTGCTGGAAATATGACTGAGTGTCCTGGACATTTTGGACACATTGATTTGGCAAAACCAGTTTTTCACATTGGTTTTATAACAAAAACAATAAAGATACTAAGATGTGTCTGTTTTTACTGTTCAAAGCTACTTGTCAGCCCAGTAAGTTTTGTTGTTTCTATAGTATTTTATTTTCATGATATTCACATTATGGTTGAGGCTTATTGTCAATCATTTGTGTTTTAGACTAATCCAAAGATAAAAGAAGTTGTGATGAAATCAAAAGGACAACCTCGTAAGAGACTTACATATGTGTATGACTTGTGTAAAGGCAAGAACATTTGTGAGGGTGGAGAGGATATGGATATAGGAAAGGAAGGTGAAGAAGGCAAAAGAGGCTCAGGGCATGGTGGTTGTGGTCATTACCAGCCATCTATTAGAAGACAAGGTCTTGATCTAACAGCTGAGTGGAAACATGCCAATGAAGATACACAGGAAAAGAAAATCATTATCACCGCTGAGAGGGTGTGGGAAATACTTAAACATATCACAGGTATAAATTAGATGATAGATATAGTTATTCCTATACCTTTCTCATTACTTAGAATTTCATATATGATTGAATGAAATAGATTAAATTTGCAAATGTCATAGTATTTACATTTAATATATTTTGATTGAATACATTGATATGAATGTCCGCTGAGAATATGACAAGTTTTTGCTTGTCTTGATAATATTAATAATAACTTTTATTCATTTATCTTTCCACAAACAAATAATATTATTCATCATTATTTAATCTATTGTGATAAGACATTTTTCTTTGTGTGCAAACTGCCTTTAAAACCTGTGTGTATAAATAAACATTTGATTTCATTTGAACTACATTTATATACTTTTACAAAATCAAAAGTCATTTATTCAAATTAGGCTAAGATTCGGTACTTTTTGAATGACAAAATTACTTATGACAGGCCACCAAAACGCCCGCCCTTCACCAGTTCCTATTGCTTTAGCTGGGAAAAAGAAGTGGCGCAACAAACCCAGTGTGCCAAAAAGTTACATAATGTAACTCTGACAATGGTTTTACATGATATATTTTTCACATCCTCCACACTCTCCACACCATTGACCCAATGATATGAATTAATAAATGTATTTTCCTTGTAGATGAAGAATCTTTTATACTGGGTATGGACCCAAAATTCGCGAGACCTGACTGGATGATAGTGACAGTTCTGCCGGTGCCGCCATTGTCCGTGAGACCTGCTGTAGTTATGTTTGGCTCAGCCAAAAATCAGGACGACTTAACGCACAAACTTGCTGACATCATCAAAGCAAACAATGAACTGATGAGAAATGAACAGTCTGGTGCTGCGGCGCACGTGCTCGCTGAAAATATTAGACTACTACAGTTTCATGTAGCCACATTTGTAGATAATGACATGCCTGGCATGCCAAAGTAAGTATCTTTTGATATCATCAGCATTATTGTAGTTAGATTTATTGTAATGAGGGAAAAATATTTCTCATGTATTGTACAGTGGCCAGCACATCAAGCTACTAAAATCTGTCAAATTTCTTTAGTAGATTTTAAACTTTATCGCTAAAGCATTAGGTTCAAGTTTGATTGGGAAAGTTTGACAGTTTTGGGTAGCTTGATGTGCTGGCCACTGTACATTAATGCCTACAATACTCATGATTTTCAATATAATATCTATTGTTGACAAGAAACATTATTTGCTAGTATTAATGTGCTAATTTTCTATTTCAGAGCCATGCAGAAATCAGGAAAACCTCTCAAAGCAATCAAGGCTCGATTGAAAGGAAAGGAAGGAAGAATTAGAGGAAACCTCATGGGAAAGCGAGTCGATTTCTCTGCGCGTACTGTCATCACGCCGGATCCTAACTTGCGTATTGACCAAGTAGGAGTTCCCAGATCTATTGCACAAAACTTGACATTCCCCGAGCTCGTAACACCATTCAATATTGACAGAATGCAGGAGCTTGTCCGCAGGGGTAATGCTCAATATCCCGGCGCCAAGTATATTGTTCGCGACAATGGAGAAAGAATAGATTTAAGGTTTCACCCAAAACCATCAGATTTGCATTTACAACACGGGTACAAAGTAGAGCGTCACCTGAGGGACGACGATCTCGTCATTTTCAACCGACAACCTACACTTCACAAGATGAGTATGATGGGGCACAGGGTGAAAGTACTACCATGGTCAACATTCCGTATGAATTTAAGTTGCACATCTCCCTATAACGCTGATTTCGACGGCGACGAAATGAACTTACATGTACCACAGTCAATGGAAACGAGGGCCGAGGTGGAAAATATTCACATAACGCCCCGACAAATTATCACTCCCCAAGCAAACAAGCCTGTCATGGGTATTGTGCAGGATACTCTGACAGCTGTAAGGAAAATGACAAAGCGTGACGTATTCCTCACGAAAGAACAAGTAATGAATCTACTTATGTTTTTGCCTACATGGGATGGTAAAATCCCACAGCCTTGCATTTTGAAGCCTCAACCACTGTGGACTGGAAAACAAATATTTACTCTCATTATTCCTGGACCCGTAAATATGATTCGAACTCATTCCACACATCCTGATGAAGAAGACGATGGTCCTTACAAGTGGATCTCTCCCGGAGATACGAAAGTAGTTGTGGAACACGGTGAACTGCTCATGGGTATCCTGTGTAAAAAGTCACTTGGTGCTTCAGCAGGTTCCTTGCTACATATTTGCATGTTAGAGTTAGGTCACGAAACTGCCGGTCGCTTCTACGGTAACATTCAGACAGTGATAAACAACTGGTTGCTGCTAGAAGGTCACTCTATCGGTATCGGCGATACTATTGCTGATCCTCAGACCTACCAAGAAATTCAGCGTGCCATCGTGAAAGCCAAAGAGGATGTCATAGAAGTCATTCAAAAAGCTCACAACATGGAGTTGGAGCCTACTCCTGGTAACACCCTCAGACAGACATTCGAAAATCAAGTGAACCGTATTCTGAACGACGCTCGTGACAAAACTGGTGGATCAGCTAAGAAATCACTGACTGAGTACAATAACTTAAAGGCTATGGTGGTTGCTGGTTCCAAAGGTTCCAACATTAACATTTCTCAGGTTATTGCTTGTGTAGGTCAACAGAACGTTGAAGGTAAACGTATTCCATTCGGATTTCGTAAAAGAACATTGCCGCATTTCATCAAAGACGATTACGGTCCCGAGTCGAGAGGTTTCGTAGAAAATTCATATCTTGCCGGGCTGACCCCATCTGAGTTTTATTTCCACGCTATGGGAGGTCGTGAGGGTCTTATTGATACTGCCGTAAAGACTGCTGAGACTGGATACATCCAACGTCGTCTGATAAAGGCTATGGAGTCTGTAATGGTTCACTATGACGGTACCGTTCGTAATTCAGTCGGACAACTCATTCAGTTGAGATATGGTGAAGATGGTCTGGCTGGAGAAACTGTAGAGTTCCAAAATTTACCGACAGTCAAACTGTCGAACAAGGCATTTGAAAAGAAATTCAAATTTGACCCTTCAAACGAGAGGTATTTGAAGAGGATCTTTAGTGAAGATATTATCAAGGAGTTGACAGAGTCTGGATATGTTATAAGCGATCTTGAGAGCGAATGGGAACAACTCAACAAAGACAGAGACGTGTTGCGTCAAATTTTCCCAAGTGGTGAATCAAAAGTTGTATTGCCTTGCAATTTCAAGAGGATGATTTGGAATGCACAGAAGACTTTCCATATCAATAAACGAATGCCGACAGATCTCAGTCCCATCAAAGTAATATCGGGTGTCAAAGAACTACTAAAGAAATGCGTTATTGTAGCGGGCGAGGACCGCCTGTCGAAGCAGGCTAATGAAAACGCTACTCTACTCTTCCAATGTTTGGTGCGTTCGACTTTATGCACAAAGTTTGTATCTGAGGAATACAGACTTTCATTAGTAGCTTTTGAGTGGTTGATTGGAGAAATCGAAACCCGTTTCCAGCAAGCGCAGGTGAATCCTGGCGAGATGGTGGGCGCTCTGGCCGCGCAGTCTCTCGGCGAGCCCGCCACGCAGATGACACTGAACACTTTCCATTTCGCTGGTGTGTCGTCCAAAAACGTAACTCTCGGAGTGCCTCGTCTTAAGGAAATCATCAATATTTCTAAGAAACCGAAAGCCCCGTCTCTAACAGTGTTTTTGACTGGTGGCGCGGCCAGAGATGCAGAAAAGGCCAAGAATGTACTCTGCAGACTGGAACACACAACATTGCGCAAGGTAACCGCGAACACTGCGATTTATTACGACCCTGACCCACAAAACACAGTTATCGCTGAAGATCAAGAATTCGTCAATGTTTACTATGAGATGCCTGATTTCGACCCGACAAAGATCTCTCCGTGGTTGCTACGTATTGAATTAGATCGCAAGAGGATGACAGATAAGAAACTAACCATGGAACAGATTGCTGAAAAGATAAACGCTGGATTCGGAGACGATTTGAATTGTATCTTCAACGATGACAACGCCGAAAAGCTTGTGCTACGTATTAGGATTATGAACAATGAAGAAAGTAAATTCCAAGATAATGACGAAGAAACAGTTGACAAAATGGAAGACGACATGTTCTTGAGATGTATTGAAGCTAACATGCTGTCAGACATGACTCTACAAGGCATAGAGGCTATAGCAAAGGTGTACATGCATTTACCACAGACTGAAGCTAAGAAACGTATTATAATCACTGAACAGGGAGAATTCAAAGCGATTGCTGAATGGTTGTTGGAAACTGATGGTACTTCACTGATGAAAGTACTTTCTGAGAGAGATGTAGACCCCATAAGGACATTCAGTAACGACATTTGCGAGATATTCCAAGTACTGGGTATCGAGGCTGTGCGTAAGTCAGTAGAGAAAGAAATGAACGCGGTGTTGCAGTTCTACGGTCTATACGTGAACTACCGTCACCTTGCCTTGCTTTGTGACGTAATGACTGCTAAGGGTCATCTCATGGCCATCACTCGTCACGGTATCAACAGGCAAGACACTGGTGCACTTATGAGATGCTCGTTCGAAGAAACAGTCGACGTGTTGCTGGACGCCGCCAGTCACGCTGAAGTGGATCCTATGAGAGGCGTGTCTGAGAATATTATCATGGGTCAATTGCCGCGAATGGGAACTGGTAAGATTTACATTTATAACCTGAATTGTAAAAAAAAATGACATCAATGAAATCCACAAATGACAACAAAATAAAAACTGAAACTCAGATCATACTGACACCTTGTTATAATCATTGCTGACAAATAATTTAATTGTTTACTAGGCTGTTTCGACTTACTACTTGATGCCGAGAAATGTAAGCTTGGTATGGAAATGGGTGGTCTCGGCGTGGGAGGAGTCGGCGGCGGCATGTACTTCGGCGTCGGCACTCCTTCCATGACGCCGCTGATGACGCCGTGGTCCACACAGAACACACCTGGATACGGCAGCAGTGCATGGTCTCCAGGCCAAGGTAAGAACTGATTATTTTTGAAATTAAAAAAACATGTACCAGGTACCTACAACATTACAGATATTATCCAAAAGTATTGCACAGTAAAATTTCAATAAAAAACATACATAGTTACGATAGACAAGGAATAACTATAAGGGATTTTATTTATAATTGTTGTTCATGGGTACGTAATGATTAACGTCTGCTTAACCATACATATTTTGACGTTTAAACGTCTCTTAACTTTAATCAACGTTTATAAATAAACGCTAAGGAAAAAGAAACAAAGAAAACAAGTTTATAAATTAGTGTTGCAACGAATAAAATATTCGGCCTGATTAATGCACGTTCGAAAATTGGCGCAACACAAGAAGCTCTCTGTTTAGCCCCCCGCTGTCACATTACCCTTCGACAACCGCAATTATGCTTGTTAGTGTTATGTTGTTGTGCAGGTTTAACATGCTAAATAAAATTACAGGATGTAAACGAAGTTAAAGTTTTGTTTCTTTGGAACAGTATGTGTATGATGAATTGACAAGTAAAAAAAGGGTTTCAGTTTGGATTTAATTTCTATCTATGTTATTGTCCACAATATCTTTTAGATACATAAAACGAAAAATTACGCATCTCGAACTAGCAATATACCTATGCTCAGCATGAATAAAATTTGCATGATTAGTTTACTGTGTTTTTGTTATTTTTTACTTCTGTTTTTAAGTAGTTGTACCGAGAGTAAAAAAATGACCGAATTCGCCGAATACCGAATAGTACGCTAATATAAATATTTAATAATTTAAAAAAGCTTGGAATTTAGTGAGTTTTTATAATTACAAACATCAAATAAATAATTTATGACGCTATGTACTATTTTGTTACAGTGGGCAGCAGCATGACACCGGGCGGTCCATCGTTCTCGCCGTCAGGAGCGTCGGACGCGTCGGGCCTGTCCCCGGCGTACAGCGCGTGGTCCCCGCAGCCGGGCTCGCCGGGCTCGCCCGGGCCCCCGCTGTCGCCCTACACGTCCCCGGCCGGCGCTTCGCCCTCATACTCGCCCACCAGCCCGGTGTACGCGCCCGCCTCCCCCAGCCTCACGCCGACCTCACCACACTACTCCCCCACCAGCCCGTCGTATTCACCGACTTCACCAAATTATTCGCCGACCTCACCCATATATTCGCCGACGTCACCGAGCTACTCTCCTACGTCCCCTGGCTATTCTCCCACATCGCCCTCTTATTCACCTACGTCACCAAGCTACTCTCCTACTTCACCGAGTTATTCGCCGACAAGTCCAGCGTATTCACCAACATCACCGAGTTATTCGCCGACGTCACCTAGTTACTCGCCAACGAGTCCCTCTTATTCCCCGACAAGTCCGTCATACTCACCGACAAGCCCAGCCTATTCACCGACGTCGCCCGGCTACTCGCCGTCTTCACCGAGTTACTCTCCGACTAGTCCTGTCTACAGTCCTGCTTCTCCGAGTTACTCGCCGTCGTCGCCGAACTATACACCGACTTCGCCCGCTTATTCTCCAACAAGCCCCTCATATTCGCCGACCTCACCGGCGTATTCACCGACTTCTCCCAGTTACTCACCATCCTCGCCTAAATATTCTCCATCTCCTAACTATTCCCCTACATCGCCGTCTGTGGCAGGCAGGAGCCCTACTTATTCACCGACGAGTCCACAATACTCTCCGACGAGTCCGCAGTACTCACCGACGAGCCCGGCATACTCGCCCTCATCCCCACAACACCCGGGAAGCACTCGTTACTCGCCATCGTCACCAAATTATTCACCATCTTCTCCAAATTATTCTCCTTCTTCACCGGGATATTCTCCATCTTCGACAAAGTATTCGCCGACGTCTCCGACCTACACCCCGACCTCGCCCAACTATTCTCCGTCGTCCCCCGCATACTCCCCGTCATCGGCAGGACCCACCACATACTCTCCAACTTCACCAACATACTCTCCTACTTCACCTAATTATGACGACGGCGACGATTAGTCTTATGATAAACTTTGTTTTTTTATTTCTATTTTATTCCTTAGGTATTAATACTATTTGTAAATATTCTCAACTCCCCTGTTCAATTGGGGGATTCAATACAAAAAGCAAAAAAAAAAATACTTTAAGATTAGTGTGTATAATAGTTACATAAGTTTATATCAAGCAAGATTACAAAGCTCTTTATCCTAAAAAAAATTGATTTAGTCGGGTTCAATCAGAAAACCAAACACGGCAGTACCTACTGTATGTCGAATGTTGAACCATGGAGGGTACCGTCGTTTTTGGGTTGTGGCTTTGTTGTTGTTTGTCGCAAACACCTCCGTTTCTATAGAAAGCTTGATTTGAATTTTGAATGACATGAAATTAGTAAAAAATAGTCTTATCTGATGTTAGAATTAAGTACTGCCTACATGGAAATGTTGATTATGTTATAAAACATTTTGTTAAGCATTTTGTGGTGGAAAAATAAAATTACACTATTTATATAGCGAACGTTTATTTTATTAATACTGACCCAGTTTTATCAATACCCATACATACTACAGTAATAATTAAAATCGCAAATAGTAAAGTAAAAAAGTAACAATACACTTGGGGCATCGAAAATGTATTTGGGGTTTATTACGAAATCTCACTTAATAATAAGTTAAAAGATCAAAAAATTACAAGTATTTAGATACTTACAAAGCCACCGATATGATGAGAACATAAATAAATAATTAATTACAAACCTACTATCTACATTACTAAAAGTACCACTATATCTTAAGACAAATTACAAAATACAAACCATTATCTATTGTGCTTTTATAAACCTCGAACACAGCCATTTTATATATTTTATTAATATTACTTACAGACTAATCCAGATCAATTATTTATAAATTATTATCGCTATGTTTGCCGCAACACATACGCCTATTTCGCGACAGACACCTATACGATAAATCAACTTTTACTATAGTCTATCATGTAAAATGTGCTTTATCGATCTACCTATGAGCAACGCTTATTATAAAACATGACCTTAATTAAAAGAAATACAAATAGGTAACTAATGAGTATTATGGAAGCCGTCTTGAAGCAATTCTGTTCTTATTACTAAGTTGATTTATTTTCCTCGATATATTTCTATGATTCGGTCCTGGTCGACGTACTCGAAGATGTGTGGCGCGTCCATCAGGATGCCGACCGTGCCAGCTGTAGTCACGATGAAGAATATGTACAGCTGCAGCCTGTCGATCACCATTGCTACGTACTTCCAATCTTCACGTGTCTGTCAAACCAAATGATATTGCTGATTACTTGTGGAAAAACTATCACCATCTACAGGGTGTCTCAAACGTAGTGGTCCATAGGCAAATGAGGTAAAGCGATGGAATTTTTTTAAACTGGAATATTCTGAACAGTTCAGAAAATTTGGCTATTATTATTTTCAAGAAATTTTATACTTTTAGCTCAAATCTGGCTGCCAGATTTCAGAATCATTTGCCTCTGGACCACTACGTTTGAGACACCATGTATAGTAAAACTACGGTCGGAAACAGAAGTCGTTTTAAATTAAATTACTTATGAGATCAGATCTATCTTGTAAAAGAATTTGAAGGGTTCTACTCTAAGGTCAGCACTAATTTACTGTAGGTACCTACGATAAAATATTGGGCTAGATAATGACACCCAAACGGGTCGCTTGGTTTGATTTTCAAAGTGTGAGCGAGTTTGAGATGAAAAGATTTTTTTATATCGATGGTATGGAACCGACCGTCAGTAAAAAGAGGATGTGTCAAAGAACTTTGGCTAAGTTACATAGCCAATAGCTTAGAACATTGCTTGAACTACCTAGGTACCATTGATAGGTGTACACACCTGAATATAAAGATCTTCGTTACGTAAATGCTCTGCGATGAACTCTACTGCTTCTGTGGCCTTTGCTGCTTCTGGCGACAGCAGTAGCGAGTCGGAGCTCTCCGACTCCCTCCGTTCCCCTCCGAGGCCCAGGCCGCCAAGCGCGCCGAGACCGCCCAGGGCGCCGACTTCACCGCCGCCGGCCGCTCGGTTGATCTTGCAGTTCGGATGGTGCAGGTCCGACATCTCCATCGCCTCCATTTTGCTTTATTTTACACCAATCGCACTAAGAAGTTAGTATATTCCCAAGGTTCCCAGGTTAGGTTCACTAGCATCTAGTGCTACATGAGCAAACAACGTACCTGATGTGTTTAGGCAAGTCGTGCGGGGCGGCTGCATGCGGCGGGGCGCCCATGCCGGGCATTTCCATCATCCACCGTAGCCTCGTCTTGCGCGGACGACGCATGAGCAGGCCTGTAGGCAGGTAGTGTAGGAAGACACTTCGGATCCAGAGAGGCATTCTGTTAAACAAGAAGTGCAATTTAGGAGTGTGAATCTATCCTTATGTACCGACGTATCGTGCATTATCAATTCAGATCACCATACCTGTGTGTTCTTGGACCTCTGAAATTCCAGTTGATGATGATAACCGTGACTAGAATACTGACGGTGTTCATGATGAATGTGAAGAGCAGGTATTTAGCAATGAGCGGCAACACGAGGGAGGTCGGTGGTAGAATCTTTGACACCAGTAGCAGAAACACAACCAGTGACAGCAAAATGCTGATACCCAATGTTACCTACGAGAAATAACACCGTTATTTTTAAATGAAACAGTACTTTTTGAGGCACATTAATGTAAAAGAAAATAGGTATAGGTAATTTTGTCTCACTTTTTCACCAGCTTCGGCAGGCAAATAGAATACCAATACACAAAGGAATGAAATCAATACTGTTGGCAGGATCAAATTGACTGTATAGAACAAGGTCTTTCTCCTAATTATTATGTAGAATGTAATGTCAGTTTCAGTAGGATGGTTCCCTTCATAAATATTCAGGTATGCTGGTACTTCAATAATGTCCCATGTTCCCGACTTCCAGTAATCTGACAGGTCAACAAAGTTTTTATTGTTGTATAAAGCGAGGGACACTTGGTCTCCATTGAAGGTCCACGATCCGAATTTCATGATGCACGTTTGTTGATCGAAGGGGAAATATGTTACATCAATCGTACACGAGCTCTGAAAAAATAAGAAATATGTATAACTAACATAATATAGCGAAAATAAAGCGAAAATAATGTTGAGTTCATTCATAGTCATTCTATGAATGAAAGTTCCCTACTTACCTGGTAAATAGCTGGAGGTACCCACAGCACTTCTCCGTTGGGATAAATCAAGACGTTCGATTTGTATCGCACCTCATAGTTACCGTCAGCACTGAAACAACAGTAGACCCATTAGCATCCAAGAGAAAAAAAAAAAAAAGTGCCTAAGGAAAGATACTAACTTGTTGAAAAGTACGATGTCAGGTTTCCAGACCTTGTCGGGCGGCAGGCGCAACACGCCTATGCCGCCATAGTCAGCCTCATCCCACATCAGCTGATAGTCCATCCATACTAACCGGAGCCACACGTTGGATTTCATGATTTGATTCTTTTCGTTCTGCAAGAGGTAGGTATGTTTACTTACTAGTTATTTTTGTCTTAGTTTCTTTTAGAAAATAGATCACTAACTTGTTATGATTTAATTAGCGTTAAATATTAGTTTTGGTCTGAAATCGTCAACACAGTGTTCAGGAAACGCAGTGACAAATGCTTGATCGTTTTCTGAAACCTTAATTAGTTACTCTGCAGTGAAAGGCTGGAAGACTAAATCTAAGTACCTATATTAATAATTTGATATAAACACAAGTAGGTACATACAACGTTAATAAGCTGCACGAAAGCAAGTCCGAACCGCACGTCCACTTTCTGTGTCATGTTTTGTACTGGGCGGATGAGTTTGTTGTAACCACGGAACAGGTCGCGGACCAACCGCTCCTCGTCTTCGGAACACCATCCTGGAACAGATGTATAGGTATCAGCAACCAGTTACTTCCAAAACTTAATTTTGCATTCGAATATCATCAATCATTCATTACATACATTTAATCATCATACATTTAATTTGAATAGGTACCTAAATGAATGTCAAAAAGGGAGTGTTCATTTATTTCCTTCTGGTGGTGTTCTTTGACGCGGCTACAAGTTTACTTTTGGCCAATCAACAAAACTTATCTATAACGAGTCCATGCATAAGCTAGGATCATTATTTTGCCTGAAATTCGACTCGACAATTAAGAGCCTGTATTCCTTACGGATAAACATTATTTAATAATGGACAAACTTGTCTGTGTATACTCCTGACCTCACATACAAATAAGCGTATTCTGGTCCAATACAGTTCATGAAATCTGAAAAGTATTGTTATTTTTTCAGGTTTAAGAACCGAGATTCTAGAAGCTCGCTTTAAAATAAATGGCTATGTTATGCTCCAGGGATTCTGCTGACTTTCATTTTACTCCACGCATATGGGCATCGAATTTTATATGTTTAGTTGAATTTTCATTATCAATGTTTTCCCGTAAGTTAGTTTTAGTAAGTAACGCATACGTTAGCATCCATAGCGGAGATGATGCTGCGACGACAGATCAATAAAGAGCCAACCGGAGATAATGTTGTTTACGAACACATTTCTCGAAGATAAAGCTATGATTTAAAGTACGAATTTTCTTAAAATTGTAACTGTTGTAATGTTATTAATGTTTCATAATTAAATAAAACTCGATTAATTGAATAAAAATAACCAATGTTAAAATCAAATAAACTTAATTGAATAAAACACATAAGATCAGCTGTGTATCTTATATACATATTGTGTCCTGAAAAGTAAGTATATAACGTGTATGTAATGCATTTTGTTTATATGCACTTCTATTTACATAGCTAGCCGGTAGCGCCGCTTTCATGAGATAGATGAGGATACAAAATAAAAAATAATTAATGTAACGGTATTTTTTGTGGAATATTGCGTATTATAGGGTTTGTTTGGTAATGATTTGTTTATGATGTGTGTAGTACCTGAGTAGAGGAGTGTGAGGATCGCGGCGACGAGCAGACAGGCGCGCGACCCGCCCGACATGTCGGCGCGTACTGCCGTGCGGTCGCGGCCGGGCGCAACCCGCCGCGCTGCGCCACACCCCGCCGTCTTCCCGAGCCCTCCCGTAGCGCCCGCCCGCCCAAACCGCTCTATGCACGAATGCATGCTGCATATTACTCTTATTCCATTAGCTGAATTTCTTTTAGTGGAAATGAAAACTGACTATTTGTTTGTAATAATAGGTATATTGTTGCCTTATACTATTTTTTACCCTTTTTGGATGCTTCTTCATGGGTTACTTTCATAAAGATATTTTTTACGAAAATACCAAAATGTTAATTTATCAAGTGCCAAGTTCTCGCTGCTGAATGTCGTCAAAAACGTGGTTTAGTAGTTTGGCCGTCAAAATGTTGGAAGCTGGACTGACTCGTTTTCATATTTACTATAGAGTCTATTTTGCAAATGGGTACCTAGTATTTTCCCAATTCTCATACTTACCCATCTACGGTTAATGTTTCATACGTTTCAGGAAGGCTGTATTTTACGTGTGTTGGTATGGCGTAGGTGGCTTTTGTGGAAATTTGCTAGTGATGTGCGCATGTGCAGTTATCCCGTGGGATATCATCGATTGCTCTGTGACTCCGCTCCGTTCCAAACGCCTCCACGGTAATATTATGTAGGTCAGGGATGATTTACATAACTCACAGGAATTCGATCCGAGGGAACACCTACTAGCGAGATTCGAGATTCCGAAATTGAGATTATGGCTCAGGAATATTGTAATTTTACAAAAAATATAATATGATTAGGATAATTGATGTGAGCTTATAGGTAGGATCGAATTAACAATTTGAGTTTTTCAGTATAAATACATTATTGGGCGTGAGAGCTTTAAAGCTATGCTAGCTTTAAATAAATTTAGATCCTTAAATAAATAAAACAAAGCTTTGTTTCATTCGTTTATATTTAATAAACAAAGTGCAATTCAGAGTTAACCCTAACAATTGAACAAATCTTGGGGACAACGGGCTGTCCCATTGCCGACGGAAGGATGCCGCACATAGTTCCATCCAATACAAAGATGAAGCCCGCGTGTGCGGGTCTGCGGCCTCCACCGTCCGGGTCGTCACACAACCTCTAGCGAATGGTAAGAAGATATAACAGTAAATAAATGGTTGACCGAAAACATTGACTTATAATCGCATCCGGTCCGCAACTTCCATCGGACCGTCTAAGATTACTAACAGCACTACCTCGGAAAAGGAAAACATTACAGGAGCTTTGCGAGGGTACATTCGCTTGTCGGGTGTACCCGCACATTCTCACTGTTTACACTACGTTTTCCCTTTGAGAGGTTTACAATGTTTCCGAAATAAATGAACGTCGATGAGTAAGAACAACAAACGTAACAATCGATCATGACGGAGCAGTAAACTGAACTTGTTGAAGTGTTTCGGAGTGTGGCAGACGAGCGGCAGGACTGGTCAGATGTCAGGATATAGTGAACCTGTACTTGTCAACTGATCGTGCGGCACATCTGTCAATAAATAGGCACCTTTGTGTTAAACCCTCTATGTAACGAAAAACCGGTTTATATTACAACTTCTTGTACTTATAAAATGTTGTATATCTTATAAAATGAGTTATATATTACATGTACATGTTTGAAATGATGGTATCTTTTGAATTAATTTTCGAAGGAGAAAATTTTAATAAGCTAATATTATTTTCAGCATACGAATTACTGTAACTGTATGGAAAGAAGTACAAATGTGATATTAATATGTATTTAATTATTATTTGTATAGTCGTTCCGAAAGACCCAGATATGACTTTATTAAAATAATATTTGTTTAACTACAACTTTTAACGAACGATTTATTAAGCTATAGCCATGGGTATTTATTACCATTTATAACAATATCGACCCGTTCACAACGAGGCATATCACAACCTGTACCAATTGAATCAACATTGTTTGTAAAGTACTATACTAGCTACTGACACAAATATATCCGAAAATAAAACTAGGGATTATAACCACGATTCATGGAATCGAACAAGAAGGAAACAAAGGGCCATTGTTTCACCGCCCAAACTCTAAACTGTACAATAGATTTCAAGAATCGAAGAAGTTCTAACAAAGTTTAATTTTTAAATGCGAACCAGGTCGTTCAACGGTAAGAAGGAAGACGTTTTTGTGCAAATATTTTCTGCCGCAGTCTTGTCTAGTGGGTGGCCACATGCTGCGGTGACTGCGCGTGAGTGCGCACCGCGGCGCGTGGCGGCTGTGCCAGTGTAGCACGTACTGCCACTGTATCGCTGTGGGCGACCGTTCCTGGGACGGAACGTCTGGTACGGAACCGCTCATTGAAACTCATGCCATACGCTAATATGGGAACGATCGGGTGTAGAGTACGGAATTAATTCCACTGAGCGTGACGACCGTTTTACATTGTATTCTTGGAAGAAAAGGTACACAATCGCTGAAGTTCTCAAGGGATTAGAAGACGTTAGTCGGATGGGCAGTTTTTTGTAACGTACAGGGTTGGCAGTTCAGCGGTAACTTATGTCTACAGGGGGGCGCGGGCGGCGAGGCAGGCGGCGGCAACTCCGGCGCCGCGGCGTCAACGTCCGCGCCACTTCGCTCATCACAACTTAACAAATATTCGCGGTATCACAGAACTTTTCGCATGCGTATCCGCAAGCGGGCGGGTCGCTACGACACCATGATGTGCGGCGCGGACAGCAGCACGGCTAGCGTGGCGATGATTGTGAACAGGGTAAAGATAATAAGGCACAGTCTGTCCACGACCATGGCGGCGAACTTCCAGTCGCGCGAGACGTCCGCATCCTCGTCGTCTTTGCGCATCTGGAAAGTATATTCATCATGTTAAACTATCGGCAATGTATCAACTATTAGTGAATGGAATATACTACTGTATGTTAATGTTACCTGATCCGTGATGACTCGGATCTCCTTCAGTATGAGGGAGAGCTCGTAGTCGACACCGAAGCAACTGTGTGCGGCCAAGCCCGCGCCGTTCTCCTCACCCGACCTGTAACGAGTACGCTCTGTAGATAGCAGCTACATCTGCACCCTACTCTACAGGTGGAGCCGAGGAACGAAGGGCACTACAGGAGTTATGCCGATTAGATGTTAAAGACCAGACCCAGAAGTAGAAGTACAATCGAAAGTGAAACTATGTGATGGCCCGTGAAAGAGTATGTTGATGTTGAATGTTTGAATACTCGTGATTTAGCTGTTAGGGTCGGGTACTGCGGAACATTCGAGGCTGGGGTGAATTATCGTAACCGTGCTATTTACGGCGAGTAGTGTTCGTGTAGATCGTCGAGGGACCTGTAGTATCGGCAGCATTGCGGCTGCTGCGCTTGCGGGTGTCGGAAGTCGTCGTCGATGTCGAGCACGTTGGCGAGGAGCGACTTAGAGGAGCGCTCGCGCAGCTCCAGGTCCGGCGGCGGCGGCGCGCGCGCGGGCGGCGGCGTGGTCGCCGAGCCCGGCCGCGACATGCGCAGCACCCACGGCAGCCAGTACAGGAACACGCAACGAATCTGGACAATACAGCAAGTTACATATCTGCTGATTTTTCTTTTATTTGCATTGCTATCGAGATATCACCACAAAAAATACGAACCCAATCACTCATTTCGTGTGTGTCTGCGTGCCTATGGTGGTAGTTAAGAATGAGGATGGTGGAGACGACGGAAGAAGCCACCATGAACATGATGCAGTTGAAGTAGGTGCCGAGCAGCGGAACGGCGTCCGACGTCGCTGGCATCGTCTCCGCCACCATGTTGAGGAACACCGTCAACGACAGTAATATCGTTACACCTGGGTATTATAATACAATATAACGTTTAATCAGCTCTATTTACATATACATATACCAGATATAAGCTACGTAAGAAGAAAGAAGAGTCCAGTCCATACATACGTCGGGAAAATGGTTTTGGGCCAGAATAACAATTCCAACTGTTTTATTTGGGTTGGTAAAGTTGTTAAAACATAATGATATTAGTCAGTCCGGTTTGGACAATACAAGTTCGTTTTGCGTACAAGCAAAAAACAACTTGCATGAGGTTCGACTTTAGTATATTATTCAAAGAAGGCAGAGCATCTTCAATATTATAAGTCCACTAGCAGTAGAATGATGATACTGCCGAAAAACTCATGAAAACCATGGCATGTCTATTTAAAGTTTTTACCTAAAGACAACTTCTCTCCGGAGTCTGGAGGCAAGGTGAACCCCAACAGCGCCATGGAGGCAATGAGCACGCAGGGCACGATCAGGTTGAAGAAGTAGTAGAGTGTCTTGCGCCGGATCACTACCGCGAACGTGATGTCGATGTACGGCTCCGGACAACAGTTGTAGTAGATCTCATTGCGCTTTCCGGGGACTCCTATACGACAGGAAAAGTAAAATATTTGATGTCAATTCAATAAGGAATCACGAAAGGTTCGCGTAGTTGACAAATCTAAAGAATAAATATATATATTTATATATATATATATATATATATATATATATATATATAACTAAACACAAGTGGTTGCTTGTTACTAAAGTTAATAAAAATAAAGCTATCAAACACATTTCAATGTTATTAACCTCAGTTTTCGAGTTAATGACCAATCCGTTGAACTCAAACTACAGGTCTGATTCCATTTAGTTAGAGTCGTAAAGATAACATACAAGAAGGCTATCGTAGATATGATAGATGGAAGAGAATAGATAGCGAAAATGTAAAAAAAAAGTATTACCTATTAGCTCCCATTCGCCATTCGTGACAAAACTGCTTATATCTCCACCTCCTTCATCTTGTAGTTGTAGATCCAACTGTAAGGAGAAAAACGTAAATGAAACTGAAAAGGTATTCAGAAAACAATATTAATGAAAGTAGCTTTAAAATTGCGGACCTGATAACCATCATAAGTCCAGCTGCCAAACTTCATCTCGCAACGTTGGTCGTCGAAGGGAAACCAGGTGATGTCGATCTTGCAGGTGCTCTTGAAGATGCCAGGCGGCACGTACAGGCATGAGCCGTTGTTGCGCACCACTACGTTCGTCGGATATGTGCTGTCGAACCCTTCGTCCGCGCTATACAAAAAAATTAACACATTTTTGACAAGGACGATATGTTACGACAAGGACTGGGTACTGCGTGCTGCCTTGCAGCGTACGTGGCACGCGGCGTTCTATGATCGTTTTATGATGCTGCGGTTGTAGCATTCGTAGCGCGTAGCATACTAAGGCGGGAGCATTCGTAGCGCGTATCGTACGTGGCGTTCTACGATGGTAGCGTTCGTAGCACGCGGCGTTCTATATGATCGTTCTATGATGCTGCGGTTGTAGCATTCGTAGCGCGTAGCATCCGTAGCGCGTAGCATACTAAGGCTAGCATTCGTAACGCGTATCGTACGTGGCGTTCTACGATGGTAGCGCGCGTAGCACGCGGCGTTCTACAATCGTAGCATTCGTAGTACATGGGGTTCTTAAATCGTAACATTCACACTCGCACTTGGTGTTTTGTAGGCTAAAAGCCTAAACCTATGAAAAATAATTTCGGACTTCAAGAACCAGTAAAGCATTTACGTTTAGTTAGTAGCGATCCATTTTGAGATCCTACAAAATAAGAGGAGAAACAGAAAACCGATGCCGATGCCGATGTTTCACCAGTTTCGGAAAGCGCTAATGACACTACCACAAAACCGTGTTTTTCTTTTGTTTAAGCTAAACACCTTATAAACACGACATTTTTAAATGGAGTTTGACGTAAAACTGGCATTAGACACACGTTGAACAAGTTTCTAAGTTTTTATAGTATTTCAAGTTCAAGTCTAAAATTCGACGACAGCACTTTAGGTCTTTAAAAGTCTGTAAGTACTATATCACGACAGAGATTGAGACAAAATACATGTTGTGTAAAACTTTATTCAGAAAAATAATTAAAATGAGTCATCAAGTCTTTAATCGACTTTTTATTTTGTCTGTAGGTCTATGTGGCAAGTAAATTAGGTTAATAATTTATAACAAGAGAAGAGGCATCTATGTAATAATAACGTCAAACTTCGCCCATTAATTTGCCAGAGAAGCGTGTTCCCTAATTATGACCATGTCTGCCTTATGCCC
Source organism: Eupsilia transversa (assembly GCA_914767815.1). NCBI lineage: Eukaryota > Metazoa > Arthropoda > Insecta > Lepidoptera > Noctuidae > Eupsilia > Eupsilia transversa. The sequence goes on from OU611874.1 coordinate 9,547,115, forward strand.
ATGACGGCTCGTTGTGGCGGACTATGTGGGAGCCTAATAGCCTGAAGGACCTTTGTGATATTATTTGGAAACTAAAATTAGTAGTGACATAGGAACCAAAGAATTTGTTTACCTTTTATACATTTTGTTTTATATGTGGTTAAACTACAACAAATCAATAGTTTCACTAGCCATAGAACCGGGTCATTGGTATAAATGACTAAAACAGCAATTATCACGGAAAATCATTTGCACTTTCGATTCGACTTTGATGGATATGCAATTTAATGAACAGTACCTTTATATTTTTATGATTGAAAACGATAAAAAACATATTAACCTTTCCTTAAAAAACTAGTGAGTTGTAAAAATAATATTTTTCATCAGTGGCTGGAAATAATTAAATTTATTGGTGCTTTCCAATCTCAAATAGATATTTTGGGTTATATGCTTAAACAACAATTATTTGAGTGTTATTCTCACGCGAAATGAATGAATTCCTCTTGTTTGAAAGCAAGGAAACGGATGCTGATGGTGGAAGATATATAATCATGTGTTTAAAAGAATCCTATTAAAACATATAGGTACCAAAAGAGTCTAAAAATATAAATATACTATATACATATATATATACATATATATATACATAATAGTGATTAGACTTGGCTGTTGTCTTCAGTCAGATTGTTATTATGTTTCGTTTCAAGCGATCAATGTTATGCAACACAGCAGTCCATTTGCGGATTTAATTGTTCTTGATTGATATTGCTCTTAATTTCGCGTTCGTCTTTGGTTCTAGTGTTTCTTGGAAGGTTCATTAGTGTGGGCGATTGTGTTTACATATACCTGTGTGAGGTGTATACGTACCTGTTGTACATAAGGACGTCTGGTTTCCATAGTCTATGTGGTGGTACTCGTAAATCTTTGACCCCGCCGAAATCCGAAGTGTTCCACCTCAAGTTCATATCATTCCACTCCTGAATTAACAAATGTAAGAGTCGTACATTTACGTAATAAAGAGATATGTAATGCATACACAGTAACACAATTATTAGATCTCATTGCTATGCAAAAACAATTAATTACTTTCCTGTTACTCTACTCGCATGAACACATACAAACTTATACTCACTAGTTTAAGCCAGATGTTTGTTATTAAAAGCTGGTTCTTCTCGTCCTGCGAACATTAATTTGTGTTTTATTACTACTACTCTGTCGCGTTTCTTCATATTTTGAACTCAAATGAATCATTATTATACTGTGAGACTCGGTCAACAAGGATTATAGAAAAACGTGTATTCGAACTCGTTTCAGGACGTCGTTTAGACAAAAACTATCAATAATGTATGAGTGTTGACGCACACAAATGCAGTTGTGTGTTGGTGTGTACTTAAATGTGAGGACATATTTAGAAGACTTGATTGGTTACTCGGCTTAATCGTTTTCGAAGCGGCTCGTATCGTGATAGTTTATTTATTAAACGGTACATTTGGATAATCATGAGAACACTATCAATCTTGAATAATGGAAGTATATAGTAGTTCGTTTGTGTATAAAGGTGGATGCTGACCACGTCGATGATCTGCATGAGCGTGAGGCCGAAGGAGAGCTGCAGCGGGTCGCTCTCGTTGACGACGGGCCTCTCGAGCACGTTGTAGTGGTCCAGTAGGTGGTGCAGTAGTCGCTTCTCGTGCAACCCGCAGCGTGCCCCTGCGCGAACAGAACAACCTTGCATTACACTGCTGTAACTACTAACAATACGCAACAGACTGGATACGCCAATGAAAAAAGAAAATGGTAACATTATTGATCTTTATTCGGCTCCAAATATAAACATTTGTGATAGTAATACCTACATCTATCGAAATTCATACGCAGCGGTATGCAAATGGCGCAATCTTAAGATTTAAAAAGGCCCTCGGCATGTTTGAGTCCCTCACGTATTCATGTACGACTGAAAATCCTCACGTAGTTAAAGGATCGACTGTGATTACAGATTACAGGGGATTTTTTACTCAGTGATTTGAGATCAAGGAAAATCCGAATTTTGAAGTTTGTTCATAGTCAAAGGATTATAACTTTTTAAGACAATCAATCAATCTGCCTAGACTTTTCTTATCTGAATACGGTAAGGGGTAAGGGGTAAGACGATACCCCTGGGTAAGACTATACCCCTGGGTAAAACGATACCCCTGGGTAAGACGATACCCCTGGGTAAGACAATACCCCTTGGTAAGACTTATTGTCAGAATTTTGGGGTTCTGTCTACCCGTAATGACTGTGAAAGATCTACGAATGAGAGCCGGAACTAACGGCTTAACGTGCTTTCCAAGGCACGGAGGGGTCTCGATATGTAATGGATGGTCACCCATCCACGAACCGACCGTAGACCCGTGCGGCTGTAATCATTTAACCACGAGCCCCTTTATCATTTAAAGTACAAAAAAAAATACAATCCTAGAATTAAGGGCCTTTCTTTCGAGGTTAAAGGTTTCATCAAAATGGAAAGGAACCGTAAAAATTATGAAATATTTTCAAGTTGCTTTTTGCTACTAACAAATGAACTTTCTCTTAAATAGAAGATTTATTTATTTATCACCGATAAACTGATCATTTTAGCAGCTCATCTTATATTATATTATGTTGTCCTTAATACCTATATCCCATCGCGGAAACCATCGGTAAATGCAATGAAGTTCGCTAAAACTACCGAAAGGCCGGGTTCCTTCTGGCATACCTACGTATTATATAACCTCGAGAAGAGAAATACAGAAAAACAAGGAAGATTAATGTGGTATACCGCCACTCATTAACATTTTGTATTACGTCTGTTTTATACGAGAATGCACGGGATTTGTTTGAGAATTACATTAAAATTAGTTTTTCTATGACCATGGAGCTATCGCATAGCCCAAATATTTATAAACAACTAGCTGCACCAGGTATGCGTTGCAATGCCACATTTTTATATAGATTGTTTGGGCTAGAAATCCTCGCGGGCGTCCTCAGATCACCCTCGCAAAGTATCATCACAATCTGACCAATAGTTTAGGAACGCATAGAGGACAAACAAACATACAAACATTAATTTTTATTCATATAGATGTAATTTGTTAAAAACTTCTAATATAAAAACACAATTTTAAAGTCTCTAAATAAACAAAAGACATTGATACTATTACTACGATTACAAGGTAAAGCTTCCAATACATTACAATTCCTATAGGATATGGCATACGTCAATATCGCGGCAAAAATATTTTTGGATATTGGAATATAGTATTTTTAATCATAATAATTTACAGAGCCAAAGGTTTTTGTTGAAATTGAAGTATTTGCGTACATGCGAATATTTCTAAACAGCCCGTACAGAGGAGTACCTTTCGCATAGTAAGCAAACATCTGTAAAATTGATAAAAGTGATAAATTTCAAGAAAACTTGTAATAAACAATCGAGATGAAATAGCTCATTGAATTTTATTATTGGTTTGGTCGTCTAGGTTGAATGCACATTGTACTAAAATCAATAAATTAAACCCACACGATGTATTTCATCATAGTATTAATCGCCAATAAAACTGCAGAAATTTACGAAATAAACTACGGTAATAGCCTTAAAAGATGCCTCTACTGTTTGTTTCATTATTTTAAGTATGGAGGTATCCATTTGTAAATTGTTCATTATCTATAACGAGGCCTGGTAAAGGGACATTATAGATGGAAAGTTGTTTCATGAAAAGCAATTATCTGCAATTTATTAGTTTGCCTCATCTTTTGAGAACATTAGGTATCTATGCTGCTATTTCATATTGTTTGGTGGCCACAGAGCAAATCGGTTTCGTAAGTAGTTGTAAGTATTGCCATTTTACTGGGCAATTTGTCTCGATAACATTTTTTGTTCCAAGTATAAGTAATGCCTGTTATTTGTTCTGGTACAGCTATGATATATCTCTGAACATTATGTTAGCCTATTATCAAGTAATTGTACATTACGCAGGATATTGGATGGTCGATTTTGGATGATTATTCACTACAATTACGCGTTGGAATTATGTCTATTACGTTCTGAAGAATCTAGAAATGCACTACACATATGGTTTTATACATATTTGAATGGTAAAATATAAATGATTTGTTACCTAAGAAACCTTGATTAATAAAAATTTGAGAAAATAACCTACCTATAAAATAAGATAATATCACTCTTATTTTGTATGTAGGTAGGTACATAAAGATAATATTCAATATAAAATGATGAAACAAGCAGAAGAGTTTGACGAGTAGTGTCTGAAGAGAGCTTTATATCTTATACTTGATACTCTTGAGATTATTGAAGAGCGATCAAATCCTATCTCTTTGCCTTTGAAGACAATGTTGTCACTTGAATTAAGCAGATATACCGAACTTATCTTTCAGAACAGATTGAGAAGTGATTTTTTTTGTGTACTAAATGTTTATTTGTTACAATGAATACTTGTTAATGAATCTGGCCATGTGCTCTGTAAGAAGATTTCCATTTTGTAACATTTAATACAGACATGGCTGCCATTTTCCTTCCAATCACTTTATTCTTACGGTAAATATGAATAAAACTCGAATATCTATAATATTTACTACACTTTACTTCATTTGGTATTGATGTGGATGACACATGTTTTGTAATTATTGTGTTGTTGTAAACGTAATTTGGCAAGATTTATGACAGAAACGTCTGTTGCGAGGCAAACGGATACTTTAGCGAGATGGTACGAAGAGAATGTAGTGCTGGCTGGTGGCTTACCCCTCGGCCAGAGCAGGCACAGCAGCAGCAGCAGGCCCGCGGGCGCCGCCAACAGCGAGCGGCGCGCCCGCCCGCCCATGTCAGCGCTGCGACGCCGCCGCGCCGCGCGCCGTCGCCGCCGCCGCCCCGCGCCGCGCCATCCCTACCCGAGCGCGCGACCCGACCCCCGCCTCCCAAACGCCGCACTCCCGCTTCTCTATTAGGATCTATCGAACACGAACAGCTTAAAATTCAATATTTTTATGGTTTTCATATGTATGCAACTTGTTCACGACAGATCACCGACGGCCACGCGTGCCGGCCGATCTTCAAACATCGCCTGCTGCGCCGAGGGGATGTGTGTGTTCAGTCACGGCGTGTTTTTGAGCATTGTTGTTCAGCGGAGTGCGGCCGACCGTGGGGCAGCGGAGCCGCCGGTGTGCGGACTGACGGAGCGCCGGCCGCGCAGCCGCGCGCCGCCGCCCATTCACCGCCAGCCGCCGCCGCGCCGCTGCGCGCTGCCGACCTTGTCGCGCGGCCTGCACGAGGTCCTCGCTCCGCGCCATCACGCGCACCACGCACACCACGCACACCGTGCGCCACACAGCCGCTCCACCGCACCGCTACATCACACACCCCTCATTGAAGCTTATTACCACTCACAATTATTCGTCTATCCAAACTGTCTTTACGTGTAGGTATGATTAGAAAAACTTTAACCATCTCTATTATAAATCATATTCAAAGTTATACGAGTACGTGCATACTATGCGTATGCACGTATTACTAGTACTTCTATAACTTCTATAATTTTTTTAATTGTTTGTAAGTTAATTTATGGACCTTGTATGCACCTGCAACTCGAGCGTTGTGGAAACAAAGGTTGTTTAACTTATTTGCCTTATTAAGCTTTGTTCGAAGTGGATACGAATCTAGTCATTGCTGTATGTATGTCTATGTTCGGTCATTGTCTTTGCATGATTTCCCGAATATGAGTATTGTATGAAGAGAGTGTTGTGTGAGTCGGCGACAGTGCGGGGATGCGGCGCGGCTCGGGCGCGGGCCGCGTGCGATCAATGAGGCCGCTCTCTTCCCTGCTCCAGCCTCCCAGCACCCCGCGCGTCCCCCACACGTTCCCCTTACCATGCTGAATTCATCCCGTGACTATGGCACTTCCAATTCGAACATTAATTTAAAAATATTAGCTGACACACTTTTTTTTCACGGGGTCGAATAAAGTAATGTTGAAAAGGTAATCTTGATAACCGAGGGCCATTAAACCCCATTTTATTATTTCAGTTTGCAAAGCCGTAATATAATTTTCACTGGCGTGAGAGGATTGTTTATCAAAATGTTTATAGGGGGTGACTTTCGGAGCTTTTGCTCGCTAATTCTGTCATCGCCTGAGAATCTCGGCAATGATCTCTTGAATCACAGTTAACGACCTTATAAATAATTAGCTGGAGTAGAAGTGAGTCTGATAGATGTAAAATAAAAGAAACAGGTTTAACAGAAAAAATGATAATTGCAGTTACCGAAATAACCAGGTCAACAAAATTTATATTAAAAACTTGGTTCTCGAACTTTCGATATCATCCCACGTGACTGAAAAATAAATTATCTATAGGTATGTGCATAGTACATGAATGTTAGTGATAAACTACGTAGTAAGTAGATATAGAACACAATGAGGCTCGCGTGTCCGCGAGATAGCGACTGCGAGCATGCCTGCGCCTAATGTCGCACAACCTGATAATGAAGGGTGTTTGCTCATTACCGCAACCACTTTACGCTCCTACGCGGCTGCGCTCACCGCTCACCGCTCACCGCTCAGTGACACTTAACACTTTGCAGATATTCAAAAACTCATATTACACACGCTTTACTTGTTCACTCAAACTCATATTCTCAAAACATCGTGAAAGAAGGTTCTTAAGTTACGTAAACGCCAATGATTATATCTTTCTAAACAAGATAAGTAAAATAATTGACTGCCTCATTAATTCACTTCTTGAATTAATTAGTACCTTGAGATAATTAGTACCGTAGTGCAGGCAATTAATTATCAACAACAAAGTAAGGACGGGAACAATGCTATAGTTCACGATCCAGTACCAAGTCGTTGGATACGATTTGTAAATGGCAAATGTGTTGAGAACTAGGAAGTTTACGAAACTCGAAGAAAGCGACCAAGGAGTAGGTACAAACCGTTGAATGGCGCAGTAAGAACAAAAGCAGTTCATTTGCTAGAAACTAGGCGAAATAATGAACCTCATATACCTGACTCCCTGAGTGAAATGTCAAAAGTAAAGGTTAAAAGTGACGAGTGTACGACGCAAGTGTATGGCGCTGGAGGTTCGCCTGCATTAGGTACTCATCGCCACCCACATAGGCTTCCTCCACCTACATGTGAGTTTTGTGCCAACATCAGAATACTGACTTCGATACTTTAAAAGCTTACAAAAGCTTTAATTATTAACAGTGCCTATACTTATTGTACAAAATACATGTTTTCATTTACATTGTGCTGAACTGTTGCAGAGTCACCGTTTTGGGCCCTTACGAATATGCACGTTTAATCTTACGATTTAATTCCTACCTGCAAAAATTATCAAGTTTCCGCAAAAAGTTTCCGCATTTCTCTTTTCGAAATTGTCATTATATAGTATCAAAAAAGATTTAGAGTCTTAAGAAAAGCCTTCGCGGATGCGACCTGCATCCTAATTTTTATTTTGACAGTTCAACAACATTCATTGCGTTATTAAATTTATGTTCTTGAGCAGACAAATTTTTCGAACATATGAAGCAATGGATTAGCAATATCCTTCGCAATAATTCAGATTATGATTGATGGTGTGTTACGCTTAGGGTGCTGCATAAATCAAAGGTGATGCTTTTTGAATGTTCAATACAGCACTATCTCAAGTTCGTAGGTATATTATTAAGATTACCAAGCTTTGGCTATGGAACCTTTAATCTTGCTCGGTGGGTAACCTATGTCTTTTAAGCCCTCAAGGTGTAAGAGTAGGTACGGACTTGCACTAGAACTATTCGATGTGTATCGAATGTTTCGATGTGTAACTATTTTGTTTAGTATTCCCGTGCGCCTATGATCTAAACTACTCATGCGTTCACCTTTTTTCTAAATAGAATTGAGTCTTTTGTTAATTTCAGAATGGGTACCTATTTATGAATGTCTGTTTATAAGGTCACTTATAGCTTGCAATTTTTTCGTCTTATTCTGACAACTAATTTGTAATTTTCACATGCCATTTATTCGAAACGAAACCACGTTCGATGATAAAATAAGTTCGAAATGTAAGTATCTATTTATGTGGCTAATAAGTACCGTTACTCATAAAAACTGGTAATAGTATATTTGAAAACTATCTAAGTTTACTGTTTTTTTAAGACGATATAAAATTGCTATCGTTGTTTTGTGTGTGGATCGTAAGTTGAATTTGTGTTGCGTTGGTATGGCGTGGCGTTGTGGCGTTGCGGCGCGGCGGCACGGCGTCGCGTGACCGCTCGATGGCTGCCTGCAAATTGCACATTACACGCCGCGTTCGGCCTGCAACCGACCATTAGTGCATTCCCGCAGATTACTTCATAGCGAAACCGACCATGTTAAACGGTCATATTTTTATAGACTAGACAAATTAAGTTTTGAAAGACACTGGCAGTGACACTAAGATGATAAAATATTTGCAAATACTCTTTAATTCTCTATCTTTTATCTAATTTTAGACAAGAATACAGCAATCGTACCTTTATTTCTGCTATTGTACATACCAACATGTCATATAATTATGTATTATGTTATTATACCTACATCTCTCTCTATATTGAGTAAGTAGAGTCTTTGACATTATAACTTTTGAAGTCAGACAATGTGTATTCAGTAGGTATAATTAAAAATAAAGCTTTTAAAAGTTTGAAATTGCTTAGTTAAAATTAATTAAATTAAATTATTTATTGCATGGAGTGCCCATCCATGGAATAATTTGATAGGGTAGGTATTTTATTTATGTCGCTGGTTTATCTTATTTATTTACAGATAGCCAATTGCAGATATAATTGGTGAACAAACGAAGCGTTCAATTTAATTAATATTTAAAGCGGTGTAAAGAACGATTGTACAATAATCACAGCGGTGTTTCGTGGAAATACTTTCATGTTATGAAACATGTCGATGAAAAATTGTATTTCATTTTCATGATTGCTTCATTTGATTTATGGCTGCGGAAAGGGTGTCGTTAATATTGCACGGACTATGAAATGTACCAAATTATATTTATGTGTTTGTATTGGGCGAGCGAGGGCGACGGGTTGGTCGCACTGATTACTTATTAATGACCACGGCCTGCCAACCCCCGAACGCCGATAAATATTGTCCGGAACAAATTGTATCATTGATCGCCAGTAAACAAACAGAAAAAGAATACCAATTTTCTCTGGCAACTCGGAACAAGAAAAGTCATTTTCAAAGTAAAACAATATAAGTGGAAAATGGAGTAAGGTACCTTTAAATATCAACTTTAAAAGCTTCTGCTGAACGTGATCTGAAAGTAGCTGGTGACAGTTTTCTAATATCAAAACTATGGCCGTATCCAACTCAGTGCTATGTTAGGAGTCTCGCAAATGTAATATACAGCGAATAGAAATAGCCGCACATGGAGGAAGGGGTGTTACCGCAGACATTTATTACGTGACGTTTCTACGTCTTTAGGTCGACCGACAGTTTTGTAAGTGCACGGTGCACTTTTACGCGGAAACCACGTAGAACTATCACGAACGTAATATTTTGAAAGATTGTTTTTAAATATTTCCTACAATATAAGATTTTAAACGTGCCAAGAGAATATCTTAAGGACAGATTTATCGAAGCGACGGTAAGTGACTGGGATGTTTGCCTTCGGAGCGCTGGGTTCCGGATATGAAACTCGTGACAAATTGTGGAATGTTATGTGTCTGACGGTGACATATGGTTTTATAGCACAAGAAGTCTTTCATTTTGAGAGGCTTCCATTATGTGACGGGAAAACATTCGTAGCTATGATTTGTAGCTGTATGTATGTCTATATGTATGTATGAGTATGTGACTTACTTATTGATTTTTCTCTAAAGGGGTAAGCAGACAAAGCGGAACAAATATGAGGTATGTTTAACCACACGCCATGTTGGGTACCTTATGAGCCATGTACACCGATAATATGTTAGTTATGGGGTTGCAAGTAATGATGATTGCTGGCCTGTCGCTACGTGCAAGGTAACCAGCTTTCCTCGTTTGACTTTTACAACTTCGGCGAACGAACAAACACATACTACATTTTTTTTATTTGTAGGTCGTAGTACTTAAAATGTAGTCAGTGCCCTAAAAGTTGCAGCATTTAACTGCATCCGTAGAACGTTGAACTAATGTCGGCAAAAAGTGCAAAAGAATTTCGTCCGATTTGGTAGAATTATAAGATTCAGAAAGGTGAACTGCGGATAAAGTTCAATTAAGAATAGAGTCAGGTTTGTTCATTACAATTAAGTTAGTGGTTCTCAAAGTACGTAGGTGCCCGCTCACACGTGTAGAGAGCACGTCGGTGTGAGCCTTACCGGGTGTAATTGGGTGAGCGTCTCACGCCTGCTATGGAAGAAGTCGGCGCGATTTTCATTAACCTCAAATGAGAAAAATGCCGTCGCCGTGTTTGTTCCGCAGATAGGAGTGTTGTTTAGTGACTGTGGAATATTCTCCATGATGAAACTTCTGAGTTGAGGTTTGAGTACTTTGAATGCGTTTACTCATTCTTCTGTCAATCTTTCAAAGATTATATACGAATCAAATAATAAAGACAACGAATAGTTACCAATAGTCTTAAAAAAAAAATTGTTGTAATCAAAACCACGCGCACGATTTTGATTTACTCTGGTTCTCATCTGTTTCACATCCCAGCAACATCTGGAACTTTTTGATCTGAAATTCCTAACTTTTGGGATAAAACCGAGCATCCAAAGCTGTGAAATGATTATACGGATCATTTAACATGTAAGTTTTGTTCACGCTTGACTGGTTTTTTAATTAAATCTTTTAAAGGTGGGTATCTAAATTTCCGACGCACGTAATTGGCCGGCCCACCGTAATATTGGCTATACAGGTATATATATAATTTACATTTTGCCTACAGTGTTTAGGTAATTAACACTCCGGTGGATATGTACTCGTATGTGCGATTATATGTTAGACAGCCGCAATCATTTAGAACACCCGTTAGGCAGCAAGATGAAATTAGCTGTATCTAACGGATAAGACTATAAACATTGGACTCTGATTAGTTTACTGACTATAGTCTGGGAACCTGTGTGCATAAAAGGCACTCATTTAGGGAAAAGAAAATAAGTCACTTGAATTTTGGAAAAGTTCTACCCATCAATTTAATTCTGTCGTTATCTGTCATTTCATGTCGGCGTTAATTAAGGGGTGTCCGTTAGCCAGTTATGCAAGGAAGTAATGATGACCCTTTTTAGAATCCTTTGTTGTTATTTTTTCCAGAAAAAGTCATTCATTTCCTGACTGGAGTAGAATTTAGTAGAATTCGAATTTATTTACTTATGTATTAAACTTGATATCTTTAAATAAACTCGTATCGTAAATATCTTTAAATATACTTGTATCATAATGAACAGTTATTATATTACAAATAAATAAGTATATTTACTTAATATACCAGAAAAGGAAAAATAATTATCAATCATTTTTTATTTAAACGCAGTAAAAAACATAGAGAAACGACATGAAACATTTGAGCACAATGGTACACAACATTTTGATAGTATGATATATTTGTTTCTGCTTACAAATCAATAGTCATGAGGACGCGGACGATGGCACTGTTCAACAGGGCTCGTGCCTTTTTCAACGCTCGGAAGCTTTTAGGTTTATTTAAACTTTAAACTTCTTGGTAAAGAAGAGACAACATTTTGTTTAATTCATAAATAATTAATATTTTGTAGAAACTGAGAAACTGTTTAATTTAGTTTGTAGGAACTTGGCAAGAAAAAATATAAAGTAAGAGAGAGAAGAGGAAATTTTTATTTAGTAGCAAAATGTTTAACGCTTTACGATGTTAGCATACCCTTCCCAACTATGTTGTGGTCGGACTTCCTATTTTACCTCCACAACCCAGTAGCTGGGTAATACCCTTTGGTAAGACTGCTTGTCAGACTTTCGGGCTTCTGACGACCCGTAACGACTGTCAAAGATCCACGAATGACTTTAACTGGAGCTCGGTGCAAGTCACAACGTTTTCTCCAAGAGGTCACTATGTCTGTCTGATACAGTGTTGCCAACGGTTAACGTAGCTCTCCACCAGATTCAACGTCTAAAACCACCAGAAAACCACTAACAAAAATCGGCCCTATTCTAAAAATCGCTAAAATATCCACTAAACACATTTTTTGTTATTTTTTTTTAAAGTCAGTCTTTATATTAGTAAAAATGTTCTTTAAAATCAACAAGTCAAGATCAGAAACAAAAATATTCAAACAACAGCTATAATTTTTTTTTTAAATTAAACTGATATGCTAAAATCCGTTTTCTTCAAATGAATTTTGTCTGCACCATCATCGTCGGTTTCACATTTATATGATTCTTTGGTACCGATTTGTTATAACTTTTAATGGAATTTCACAATCATCAATTTTTCCTTCCAATCTTACACTTTCTATTCTACACTTCCTATTCTTATAAAGCAGTTAAAAAATTCAACTTCATCCTGTTCCTTTGCTTGTTCTTTGCTAATTCTTCAAATCTACACCCCCCTTGAGCAGCTTTGAAATGTAATACTTCATTCCAATATTTTTTAGTATTTTTGCTCCATTTCAGCAAATGAATTGCGAATTTGCGACAAATTCATTCATTCATAAATGAAATAAAAATAATACATTTCATAACGTTTTAGTGGCTTAGTGGTTGAGTGATAGCATGTCAATGACTGAAAGTCATTGAAACTGAAGTCTACTAAACCACTAGAAAAAACCACCAGCCACTAAACCCAATATTTCACCACTAAAAGGGGGGACGAAACCACCAGGTTTAGTGGAAAATCCACTAAGTTGGCAACACTGGTCTGATAGGCAAAACCTTGTTAGGGCAGAGGACAGGCTTTCGTGCTTAGTTTTGTTTACAAGCTCCTGAATGGTATTATTCTTAACTAGCTGCTGCCCGCGGCTTCGCCCGCGTGAGTGTCGGAAATTACCCCATACATCCCCATGGGTTTTAAGTATAAATATTGAGTTTCGAGTTAATCGGACAGCGCGTTCATTTGAACGCGCTGTCCGATTAACTCGAAAAACTTCCATACAAACACTGACACCCCCCAACCCCCCTTTAGGGGGTAATTTAGAAAAACAAAAACTACAAACTTTATAATTTATTTAGATAACTATTTGTGCGAAGTTTCATGTTTATTACCTCAAGGAATAAGATTTTTCCTACAAACTTTCATCCCTTATTTTACCCCCTTAGGGGTTGAATTTCGAAAAATCCTGATACACGTTATTCTTAATTTTTGGGTTTAAGTATAAATATTAAGTTTCGAGTTAATCGGACAGCACGTTAAAATTCTTGCATACAAACTTTGACACCCCCCAACCCCCCTTTAGGGGGTAATTTAGAAAAACAACAAATTACAAACTTTTTCATTTATTTTGATAATTATTCGTGCGGAGTTTCATGTTTATTACCTCAAGGAATAAGATTTTTCATACAAACTTTCATCCCCCTATTTGACCCCCTTAGGGGTTGAATTTAAAAAAATGCTTCCTTTTTCCTTGCCTACATTATAAAGGGAACCTCTGTGCAAAATTTCAGCTTTCTAGGTCCAAGGGTTTGGGCTGGCCGTTGATGAGTCAGTCAGTCAGGACTTGTCTTTTTATTAATAGGTATAAATATAGATAGTAGGATAGGATATTTTTCCGGGATAAAAAGTACCCAGTGTGGTGCCCAGGATATTAAAGAATAATTATACCAAGTTTCATCGTAATCGAACCGGTAGTTTTTGCGTGATGCCTGAACAAACAGACAGACAGACAGACAGACAGACAGACAGACAAAATTTTTTTAAATCATATTTTTGTGTTCGGTGTCGGTCTAGTAACACCCCCTGCCATTTATTTTTTTTATATTTTCAATGTACAGAATTTTCACTTCTACAGATTTATTATAAGTATAGATATAGATATAGATTTGGTAAAACAGTAAATGGTTCTAAAGAAGTGCTTGATTGAACTTATATAAAAAGATAATGGTGAATATAAAAATAAATACCATCAAAATATGTAAGAAGTGCCTCGTCACAGTGATACTGGTTTCATTAACTGCAGTGGGTGGCTAAACTTCCGTTTTTTTTGATTGCGTAGCTATCGCTGGTGCTTCTAAACAATTGACGGAATCGTATTGTTTTGGTTTACTTTGATGTGCACACCATTCAGAGATAAATTATAGTTTTTGTTTCATCACGGGAATTAGCGCTTAGTGCGCCGAATAATTGAATTAGCGGTTGATTGTCTGCATGACAAGAAGGAAAAGTGGCTGCAAACTTATCTCTCGTGTTATCTCGCAGAGAGAATTGGCAATTACTTTCACTGTCTTTCAGTTCGTCAAAGTCTAACTGAGTGATGTTGATCGAACCAAAGAAAAAGTTTTTTGCTGCGTCTGTTGTGTAAGATTGACCCAGCCATTATGTCAATAAGTGAAGCCTATTCAATATACCTACTGTTACACACTATATCTGAATGTCGTGGAATTACTTAATTAAATTAAGTAGAATCGTGTTAAGTCGGGCTCGATGTCTTTCCCAGTCGAGGTGATACCGCGTAACCATGGACACGAAGGGACAGATTTGATTAGGAGAAGAGCGTAGGACTGATGTTCCTGTGACTTTCCTCGCATAGTGACATAGAAATGTGAAACTTTCTTGTAGATCGAACGCGGCACGGTGTCAAGTGCGATTATAGCGAACATTGTGGCAGGGCGGCCGCGGCGTGGTGAGAGCGCGGCCCGGTTGCGACCGGTCGGCCCCGCCTGTGCGCGCGCGCACATGCCGCTCTGCGCCGCCGACGTCGCGACGCTCGCTCGCGCTGCGCCCGTGTGCGCTCTACCGACTCCGCATCGCTGCAATCCGAAGGATTTTATACCGAATATCGCGAACCAACACACAACTACCCACGCACAACAGAAGTTACGATGTTTTGAACGTTGTTATGTGCCGTGGGACGTTTCAATACAGTGAATGTTTCTTTGCTGAATTAAGTGTCTGAAAATTTATTTAATAAATTGGTGCCTATTGGAGGGAAAATTGTTAGGGTGAGTATTATTTCATAGATTTTTTGTTCACGGGGGAGTCCCTGGGCTTGTGTTGTATGAATTGACGTGGGTAATATAAACAATGGTGTGCCGAGCACACTTACTATGCGGGTTCCCATGTCGGCTAAGGCGGGCTAAGGTCAGCAGAGCGGCCGTGTGCGCGGTAATGAGATTAGGGAGGGCGGTTCGCGCGCTCCCGCGTCCCGGCGCGGCGCCCCCGCGTCTCCGCGCCCCTCGCCCTCGGGCCACCCCGCACACACCGCGTGCGCCGCCCGCCGCAATCCTTGTTCTATTTTCCCGCCCGCCCTAATGATACGGCATTTATTTAAGCTTAAGTTATCAATTCCTTAATTATTTAATGCGATGTTTATGTTTGAATAGCGGAATAGGCATTTTGTTTATATTTTTACTCGTAGTCGTGGGTATGCATAGTTATTATTTTAATTAGTTGGATAAATAAATTGCTGCAAAACGACTTATTTATTATACATGAATATTAACAACTTCAAATATTTTTGTTGGTAAACTAACTTGTTTTGTTATTAAGTTAACTACAGTAACTTGACTCAACTTTTGAGACTTTAGAATTAGAAAGAGATCAGCTAGGAAAAACTCTCGTTTTTAATATTTTTTTATTCAAACTTTAATTAATACAAAATAGCATTTTTCGATTTAAAAACAAATTAGTAATATGTTATTTAATTATGTAAGTATACCTAAGTGAAATTGGTTTATTACTGGTAATTACAAAAAAATCAGATAATAGAAAAAAAAAATAGGAAAATGTTGAGTTTAAAGTAATCGACGTTTTAAGATAATTAAATGAATTAAGATAACATCAAGTCAGTAGCTTGGCTCGACGCTGATCGACGCTTGGCGTGATGCTGAGACAAGCTAACTGTAGCCGGTGGTGACTGAACTTTAGCGTAAAGTGTGATCATACTCGTTTCATCACCTCCGGAAGGGGCTTTCTCTTGTTACTTTACTGTACGATATTATCAGCTATTGATATCTGTATCTCAAAGATAAACAACATCAAGCGAGCAACATTTTGATACACTATTATGGAATACTGACATATTACATTGGTAATCTTTATTGTGTATGTAGGTAATACTTTATAAGTTTAGATACCATCTTAAGAGCTGGTTCTTGCAGATTGAAGGATAAACCATTACTATTGTAGGAGTTATTTGTTACTATTGTTGACAACTGGGGTACCTACTAATATCCACTTTAAATAAACTGAAAATGTAAGAATTGAAGAGGCAAAACTTTACGCACGTTTATATCATTTATCCCCCAATGATATAAACGTGCGTAAAGTTTGGCTCTCGCACAAATTGCATATTTCCGCGATTTCACAGAAATACAACATTCTGTACAACTTACATTTAAGTTATTCTTGAATAATACTATGTAGAAAATGTAGGTATGCATACCTACATAATATTATATTACATAGCTAGCATAGGTAGGTACACATAGTCGAACACTTTACTTATCTACAGTGGAAGTTATAAATAATTACACATATTAACACCAACGTATTAAAAAACGTCGGAATCGTCGGCTATAAAAAACGAGACACATTTAATGTAGCGTATAAAAAAAACATATCGATTTAACAGATTCATTCATAACGATTAGCGGTGTTTGTGTTTGAGACTAGATAGTTGCAACTAGTTATAAACGGTTATAAAAATCCTTACGTCGAAGTCAAACAGGCTTTTTCGATCATATTTGGGTGTGCGAGCTGATTGGTCCATCGGTTATGCTCGGACGCTCATAGGATGTTCACCTCTAGCCGCTGGTCCATGATGGCGGCTGCGACACCGCTAATGTCTGATGTCATGCTCGCCGGTGACAACGCCTACGATTTCCTAACATTTAATATTTAATGCTGTTTTGCATTAATTTTCAATATTTTATTAGAAAAAGTTATAGCATTCGATGTTGTTGTCTGTTTAAAAAGTGTTAATACATGTCGAAAGTCAATTTCTTCCACGAACTAAGAACGTCGTAAGTGCTAAAACCTTGGAGGCGTAATAAAACCAAAAATAAAAGGAATAAAAATAAAAGCCTCCACAAATTTTTTCGCCTTGTATTAATACAAATAATCATAAAATTTTTATCCTTTTAGTCATTAGCGTATTAGGTACAAATCGAAAATACGTAAAAATTAGAGGTAACTTCGTGATGTTTTTTTATCGAGAAAATTTTAATCTTTTGTGTTTCTGTTACACAAAAAGTTTCGAAATATCATGTAGTTACTCATATTATTTTTAGTTTATGCCTAAGTCTTACCAATTTCATGAACAATCAAAATGAAGACGAGCAATTTCGCTTACTTCCCCCTCTTAAGAAAGAACATTTGGGTAGTCCGCATAAAGTACTCAAACTGTGGCGATTATTATTAAAACTAGCTGAGAAAAAGAAAAATACAGGTGAAACAAATAAAAGCGTGTTAAAATATACATATAGGTATATTAAAAATATTGCATAATATTCGCCATAAATTAAGTACCTACATACTAATTTTAGACTGCACGGGCATATCCCACTAATTTCAAATTTTGTCAAATACTAATTTCAAAGATGAACGAGGTTAAAATTACGTGAGGAACGGACATTATCCTGCCATTTATCACGAACATACTTAATTTGATATTGAATCTGACGGCCTTCATTATTTACAGCTACAGTTTAATTGAATTTGTGGAGTCTTGACGGTTCCTAAAAATATCTTCCAAGAAATTTTATTTACAATGTACGTTGTGTTAACGTTTTTCTGAAATTTTGCATCAACCAAGTGAAATCGCTTTTAATAACTAAATTACTACTTAATCTGGTGGGCGATATTGCTCAGCGGGGGAGCAACTTATTAGGTTTCTTGTTTTGTGCCCGACCACAACGGAACGTTCACCTTTTTAGTTGTTGGACATTTGCACGGTGTAGCATTTCTACAGAGCGGATTTATTTACTCCAATAATGATTGGAGTAAATTAATCCAAAACATTCCGTTACTATTTATTATAATAAATAGTATGTTTGTTATGTGTTTACTCATAGTACACACATTATTGTGCTAACAACGATGTACCTACCTATCAATTACATGACATTTGTCATGCTTTTGTCATGCTAATTTGGTTATCGCTGGTGTTAAATGCCATTGTTAGATGCATTTCAATGTAAGATAATTATGTCGGTCAGATGATGATGAGAAACGGGAAAGGATTGGGAATGTCAGATTATTAAAATGGTTAGTTGACACAATCAAAAAATATTTATATTGACATAAAATTCAGTTATAAATAAAACGAGCAGAAATTAAAATTATAGGCTTCATCCGATGCAATGACGCATGAAAGTTAATTAAAATACAAGAGACCGGGAATTCAATGTATTATTTGTGGTATCTCTGGAATCGGTTAATTCTTCGCTGAAATGTTTTTTCAATGAAGTGGTTAAGTTTAAATAAATTATTATTTTTGCTGAAGCCTGCTCGTGGAATGCATGGTTTTGAATTTCATTTTGGCTATCACAGTTCGTGATCCGCGGTGTTCGTTTGTTACGCCTGTCTGGCGGCTGTTTTTGGTGACACATATCTAGATAATGTCCAAACCACTCGCCTTTTGCGGCCCGCTTCTTCTTTATAAGCGGAGATTTTATCAATCTTATTTCAATTTCGTGTGAGATAAGCGAAGGAGGGCGCTGCGTGATACTCTACTGTAGGCCTCCATCCTTGTGCTTATGTTACTCGCTAGTTGTTGACTGTCATGACGCACCGTTTGCCGCGCCGCTGGCTATGTAAATGTCGCGTGCCGATGGAGTCATAGGTTCAGAAACCAATATATTTATTGCAAAATTGTTTAGAAAACGGTATTTTACATAATAACGGATATTGGAAATTGACAATAAAGTCTTTAGAGAGTTACTTGGAAAGGAAAATACATAATATTGATATGTCGATCGTTACGTTTTGAAATGCAATAAAAGCGTAGCACCTATATTTGCTCGTAGCTTCAATGGAACTAGTCAATAGGAAAACATCTTACCATAATATGTTAATAAGTACTGCTTGTAAAGAAAGTACTTCGAGCTGGGAAACTTTTACCTACTAAATGTTCACACTGTTTAGTACGTGATGACATACATCATGCCAGTCATTATCACCTCTTATTCATCAAGTTCTGGTCACATTATTATTAACAAAAATATACGTGACACTCACGAGAGAAGAATGTACATGAATATGGGTAAAAGTAATCTTCCTAATGATGTAGGTGCGTAATTCCGATAACGGAATATTGATCGTTTATGACTATGAGTGGGTAATTTTCAACCCATTATACAGGGTGTTAGGGTAAACACCGTTTTCCTCTTAAGGGGTCATTCTACTCATCATTATGAACAACTTTTACTATGGGACCAAACCTGAAATCGGGAAAAAAAAATCAGCTGTTCCCTACATTTTGACGAGTTATGCGAACATAAATGTAGGGAACAGCTGATTTTTTTTTCCCGATTTCAGGTTTGGTCCCATAGTAAAAGTTGTTCATAATGATGAGTAGAATGACCCCTTAAGAGGAAAACGGTGTTTACCCTAACACCCTGTATTTGAATACGATGATTGGTTTAAAAAAATCGCATGTTAATTAGTAGTAAATTACAATGAACTTGACCACGTTTTAGAGCTACGCGATGTTTGTCTATACTTATTGATATTTCGTGTTTCTGTGTGATTTTACGTAGGCTGATGTCAATTTGACCTCTGGAACTCTCTAGTTTATGCACCAAGAAGCCGTGTACTTAATGTGTGGATGCTACTAATGTTCCACGTGATAATGTTTTCGCAATATCCGGTTAAGAAAGTTATGGATACTGTCCTTGCTGTTCCCATTAATTAGGCTTTCAGTAGGTAATAATTATGTAGGAAGGTTGCGTAGCAGCCTGCTAGTTTATTGATGAACCAACTTGCTAACTTTGGAAATTGCACAACAGGAATCTTCCTTTAGAGACAGTTTATAATTGACACGTAAACAAGCTTTCAAAACAATCGTTTTGCTCCCAAAACGGTATCAAGGATTTGTTTTGAGAAATCCCCTGCGATTTGTTTTCTAGTCACGTATCACGCAAGAATCTTCTACTTACATTTAAATAAGCAGAATGTATGGCGTTGCAACGTACTTAACACGGAGCGGAGTAATAAATAAGGCTAGCATTGTGTCGGTATCGTGTACGTTGGTATTGCATGCCACCACACTGCGCTTGCACAACCCGGGGATCCTCTAATTAGATGAGTTGGTGCGATTGGCCGTCGCCGGGCGCTACGACCACGAATATTGCGTTACGTTACACTTTTCCTTTTATTTTTCATGTCTTAATATGCATGGTTAACTGTGTTGCGCACTAATCGATCACGGCTAAACCGTAGTTGTTTTTGAAAGTTGTTGCGACATACACAACAACTGCACCTATATCTTTGATTATTAATGCGGATTAGAATAAATACTTATCTACTGGCGATTATTTATTATTCCTACGTGCAACTAACATGAACGATGTAGGTTTGTTGCATTAGTCTAAAGAGGTCGGTCGTTTCATATTCTGATAAGGATTGCAAATCCTGATGTGGTTCTTGGTGCAATTTTATGCAATAAAAGGAGGCGATGGCATCCTTAAGTAGAACGATTGAGTAATGTGGTTTTTAAAGGTAAGCAATTTAGTTTAAAGGAGTGCACACTTGTCACAAGCAGACTCGTCGTATGCTAGTAGTTGTAGCTAGTAGATACTGGCTGACAGCTGATTATTACATCGATCGGATAAGAGTTGAAATTACATGATAAACAATATCTACTGCAGATATACCTATCAATGCAATTCGGAATAAATAAAAGAATCAGTAACTGCTTCTAACTGACATAAAGAAATGAAGAAGACTTCATGACAAGAATTCGAAGCTCTGATGTCGATTCAAACATCACTTACGAAACAACAGGAAGAGATGGTGTTTTTTATATAAGTTTTATACATAAAAAATAAGGTTATTTGTGAATTATGTAGCTCATACAATTCGGTTATTATAAATTTAACACCAGTTACCTATAGGCTGACTATTGTATCCATCGATCGAGAGTTATGAGTGTGTCCAATGTATAAAAAGTGATGCTTACGTCATGGTTTGTCTGCGGCCTCTACAGTTAATTAGATTCTGCTGGCTTGATTGTGTGATAAAGAGCACAACTATGCAAAGTGATAGCAATGTTTGCGCGTCTGATAACTGATAAGTGGTACGTTTACCTGCAAATCGCATGGGTGCAGTGACTGCCTTATTTGTTTGTACTGTGTCACTGTCACTGACGACTTTGCTGGGAGGAACCCAGCAAAGTCGTGCTGCCCTGCAGTCTGTTTATATTCAGTTATCGCTAACCTGCCACTCCTGCCAGCCCTACTAGCAGATTAGTAAATCAGTGTTGTTCAACCTGCCGGATCTAGCCGTTCGTTTGTGATATTGTTGATTCTATGTTAATTTTTCGTTATTGTGTTTGAGTTTCCGCGGGCGTCCTATTGTACTTTTGGTGAGGTGGAGATGATAATTGTTTTTAGATCCTTTGTTCTCAGTTTGTAAAATGACTTAAGCGGCCACGGCGATTAATCATTTTCAAAATCTGTAGAATTATGAAGTTTGTGTCTACCAACTTTGAAGTCACGCAGTTATCAAAGAAACTAAAACTAAATAAATAATGAAAATTGCTCTAAACATTAAACCTTAAAGAGAGAATACATTAGGCACAGGCGGCGTTGGTGAAAAAAATACATATTTTAAGATTGCACGTTGATTTGAGATCGAGTTGTAAAAGTTAACTTAGGAATACGAGTTTCTTTGTTGCTAGTAGGCGTGTAGCCGAGTACTTACCGACGACCCACTTCTTGTTGTTGCACTACCAATGAATTTAGTTCTGTTCGCTTCGTGGAGCAATAAACGCATGACCATTCAACACAAATACTGCAAAGTTCAATGAAGTAAAAACAAATGTGTAATCTTGGCTAACGTCGTACACGGTTGTACATTTATCGACATGAGCATGTATACAAACGATGAAACAATAGCAGAACGTAACGTTTCACCCACTTGTTCATAAGCTGTGTAATTAGCGATCTTCCAAATTCCGTCTAAAACAACACGCTTACGCCAGATTACCGGCGAGTCGTGAACACAATGAATATTCATGGGTAACACCATTACTACTGCATTATGAATGGATTAGGCATGTGTTATAATATCCCAAGTTCATGACTGAATAACGGTTTTTTAGATACGTTCTCAAAACTCGACTCGTAAAACTATTAAACAAGATTTGCCTACTTTCCATACGTAGGTGTATTATTTTTTATGACTGGTCGTCGAACATGTCTAAATAAAATCTTCTTTTGTATTGTAGGTTACGGTGTAAAGATTCAATTATGAGATATCGCTAAACAATACCACATACGATGCAGCAACCTTTCTTTGTTTACGCAGTAACAAAGTGAAACGAAGTAGATTCTGCCGATGTGTTTGTGTTTGCTCCCATTCTCTGGACTCTCGTTAGCCAAGGTCACGCACTAGGCTCCACCCACAGACGATATCTTATGTTTTAACATATTTTATCAATTAAAAATCGGTTCCTTCGTTCACTGCCTTTTAGGTTGCAAAATGGTTATACCTAGGAATGAGGAATTTAATAACTAATCTAAAACGGAAATATTCAACTAGTAAATTCCCTCGCTATTATCGCCACTACTTTAATTCGTAGTAAGTACCAGCGTGTTGTTGCTTACTAGGAATTTGTTAGCTAAACCACTTTACATTACTCAGTTTCGTTTTCATTTATTTTTCCTGATGACGTCGAGTGAAGTGAAAATTATTGTTACATTCATGGTTTACTTAATCTCCTATTTACGAATAAATACAGTTCATATATTCCTACGTAATATATAAATTATAGTATGTTGAACTAAACGAGTTAAATACATAAGAATCAGTACGAAGTCAAACCGGTAAGGACCAAACCAACTGTAGTACCTAAACATTGCGTGGCCGGTTGGGAAGCAGACAGCAATTTGGTTCGAAAATTGTCGAGAGCCGTGAGAAAGAGTGGCCCTTTGGAACGGGACCCGGGAGTAACGGGCCTTCGCAGCCGCAGCCCCAGGCGATATGCTAATGCGTCGGTTCTCCGCGAATGCCGCCGACGACGCCTGCACTGCCTCTGGTGCTACTAACCCACATCTCGCTCATTCCAATGATGCGACTGTTTGTGGTCAACACGTTCCCTCGCCACGAACACGCTCGTTATACTTTCATATCGATCAACGAAAGTTTCGGACGATCGTGAGTAGGAAGTAGGTGTGCGTAGTTATCTAGCGAGAATGATCGACATCATCGTAGATACCTGCTACGGTGTGAAGGAATTTGTTTAGTAAACGGTAGCTATACTTATTAATGACGAGAGGACCACGATGATTCGTCTATAATGGACGATTCAAACATTCAATTTGTGATTAAGGAGTTTAACTTTTATTTTGGTATATTATTGCGTATTTGGTCGAGTGGTTTGTATCAATAGCCATAACGGAGATCGACATTTCCGATCTTGGCTCATCTCAGAGCGTTCAAGTGCAGCGCAACGGTGAAAGAGAGAGGCTGCGCGCAGTTCTTGCGTGCCGTTCGTCGCGCGCGCAACTCCAAACATTAAAACTATTACATTTTTATTACGTAAGCTCATTAATATTTTTTGTCTGCAGGTTCGAATCCGAAAGTGGTGATTAAAACGGCGCGGGAGCGTTTCTCGCGGAATGGCGACAGACGCGGCTGCGGAGGACTTCGTCACCATCGTCCCGGTTGGCGAGGGCCGCCCTTCCGCTCGAGATCCTTCTTTCGTCACCGTGTTGACGGTGGGCGCAGCGGCAGGCGCCGCGGAGGTCATCGTGCGCAGACCACGCGGGGAACGTCTCGGTCTGGGACTCAAATTCGAAGGTGGATCTGCCGCCGCTGAAAATGTACGGAGACTTCTCGTGCAATCATGTGCAGAGGACAGTCCTGCAGCAAATGCTAGTGCCCCTTGGGGAAAACTTATACCTGGAGATGAAATATTAGCAATAGATGGTGAATCGGTATCAAATTTAACTAGAATAGACTGTGTTCGACGGCTCAAAGACTCAGATGAAACTTTAACTTTGCTTGTGCGACATTTTGAACAAGACAGTAAAACAGAGCGTAACGGCATGGACGTGATAGAGTCTCTTATAAACTCAAAACATTCCTCTGAAATAGTGCGACCTACGACATTACCACCGCCTGTGCCACCTAGAAAACTAGGAAAAAAAAACTCTTTTAAAGACAAACAGACTCTACAAACAGTTGGTGAGCAAAACTTTTCCAATATCGAGAGCCAATCCGAGTGTCAAATGAATGGAAAACATAACGGCATATCTACAATCACAAAATTATCGAGAAAGTCTTCATTTGACAGTCACATTCTTCGACAAAGTAAAGAAGGCGGCATTGCTTACTTGAAAAAGGGGTCTCCAGAAGAAGTTAGACGTCTAGTGCGACGTTTATCAGACGGAAAAGCGATGCCGCCTGAAGCTGAAGTGTACATAGACCTACTGTCATCGGAGTGGGAACGCTGCCTTGTACTAGCTGATGCTGAGTCTGATGACACAAGCAGCTCTATTTCCACCGTTGTAGATAGATTGGGATCCATGACAAGCTCTGTAGAGAACAGCATTCCGTCAACTCCAACTATGCAACCTAAAACTATCGATATACAGAAAGTTCTGAATTGTATTGAAAACATCGACACAAATATTTTAAAAGACATGACCAGTAAAAGATTTTTAGAAAAACGATTGGAAATTAATACTGAATCAAAATTGACAGAGAAAAACTTCATTTCAAACGGTTTTAACAGTCAGGAAAATACAACGCAAAAACTACTACATAACGACAAAAATAATAACAACACGATAGTTTCCAATGTAACGAATAACATTGAAGTGAATCTGCAATCTCTAACAAAAAAAGTTGATAATAAATCAGAAAATATTGCCGAAAAACCTAAGCCTATGCCGAGAAATACGAAAATCGAGCGTTCTGTTAGTGAGAAAAAGCCGAGACCGATTCCCGTGCCAGAAGTTCCGCCACCGCCAGTCCCAGACTCTTTACTGACTCCAACTAAGAAGAACTGCATAGAATCATGGTTGCAGCGTTCAGAAGCTGAAATGAATAACAAAAGTGTTGAGAAAGTGGAGGAAGCTCCTATGCCTGAGGCTTTACCGCGCTTGATAGATTTCGTGCCCAAGCATCAGTTTAAAGAGAGCAGTAGCGAGTCACCGTTGACGCGGCCGACGTCCGCGCCGCCGCCGCCGCCCACCGAGACGCGAGAAGATGGCTCCGGAGCATCCCTCGACACTATTGGCGAACTGGATGAATCAGCAGATGTCACGGATAATGCGTAAGTACCTTTGCTCAGATTTTTCACTTGTAATTTTATTCATTTAGGTTTTCTTCATATCTCATCATAACTTATTTTTATCTCATTAAAGTTTACTTTATGTAAATTGTTTCATCACCGCTGCTCGCAAAACAGTGAAGGAAAACATCGTGACGAAACGTCCTAGAATAAAAAATTCGAAGACATGTGACATCTACCAACCCGCACTTGGCCCGCGTGGTGGATTACGGCCCACTCCCTCTCACAGAGAGAAGGCTTGAATCCCAGCAGTGGAAACAATATACGATGATTATCTGTGTCAATAAACTTTCAAGTTAGAAAGAATAATTTTGAAATGGTCATGTGAAAATCATGTAATAGAAGGTATATTTTTCCAGTTTTGCCTTTTACGAATTTCCTCTCAGTTATTATAGCCCGCACACGTCTGAAATTATTAAAAATCATTTTAAAATCGAACATTTTTAGGGTTCCGTAGTCAACAAGGAACCCTTATAGTTTCGCAATTTCCGTCTGTCTGTCTGTCTGTCTGTCTGTAAAATAAAATCATGAAAAAATATTTTTTTAGGGTACCTCCCCTACACGTAAAGCGGGGATATCTTTTTTTTTTCGTCTATCCCATGGTGTGGAGTATCTAAATATTCTGAGTTTGTTGAAACCATTTTTGGATTGAAGGATCCGTTTGCGAAATATTAAGCTTTACAGTGCTAATTTTTGTTAGAGCCAAGTGTCCCCCTGCCAGCTAAATGGTTAGTTCTGGATATGTGGAAAAATTCACAGCAGTAGTATACAGGCTGACTTTTGAAAACATGCAACAAAATTTAAGGGGGTGTTCTACCCATCAATATGAACAACTTATACTATGGGAAAAACTAAGCACTCGCAAAATTATTTACCTTCTTAAACAAAATGGTCCAATCGGGTATATTATCGGGTATACCTTTATACAGGAAAGTCTTTTTTTTTTGCGAATTCATGTTGGTCCCAGAGTAAAAGTTGTTCACATTGATGGGTCCAACACCCCCTTAAATGTAGCATGTTTTCAAAGTCAGCCTGTATATAACGAAATTAAAACGAAAACTATCACAGCTAAGTAGGCTCTACAAGTTAACGAGTAATTATCGACCAACTTACATTTGCAGTTGCAAAAACATGTTCTCCCATATATTTTGTATGGGAGAACATGTTTTTCAACTACAATCTTAAGTTTGTTCTTGGGATAAATTCATCCCAGCTACGGAACCCATCATTGTGCGTGGTCCGACACGCATTTGGCCGGTTTTTTAAAAGATTTCACGACTGAGTAGTGTAGGTCAAATTAATTTGCTAAGCGTTATTTTCATAACAAATCATAGTTTGACACGCGAACATTCATGCGAACAACCGGAAAAATTAAATTTATCAATTACAAGTTATGAATATGCATGTTTTTTAATTTAATGAACAGTGTAGAAATACACTCAGGTCGTTTTGAAGAATTAGCTTTGGCAACAATAAGATCAAGGTGAAAATTTAGATTAAGTAACCATTTATGAATATTTAAATATACAAAGCGCAGGTTGAAGGTTTAATTTGCGTAGATAATGTGAAACTATTCAATAGTACGCGCTGGATTAGATCTAAGATTTGCTTAGAAGAAATGAAGTACCGCAAATGTCTTTGTCGGTGAACAATAACCTTTCGTGGCGCGACAAATGCACCATCAAAAGATTTGTTCCGCGTATCCGTCACCGGCTCCGCTTGCTTGTTAAAATAAATACGAGCCATTTGGAAGTAAACCTGGCTATTCGTCGTCGACAGTTGATGGTCTATCTCGTAAAATACAAACAACGTGTATAAGTTTTAGTGTGGGACATATAAAATGCGAATTAGAGTTTACATATCCATTTTATTTTAATGTCTCCAACTCCATGTTTTATTTTTTTTAACTTTATTTCTCATGGAAAGTTTCGGCGATATATACCTACTGCAGTTACTATTTGTAACACCTGCACTTAAAGAAAAAAATTATTAAAGGAAGGTATAAAAAAAACTAAATTTCCAAGTCGCAAATATCAAAAAAACATGTTTAATAATACAGTTTTGCATTAATTAAATTCTGATGCACGTGCGAACATGGACACAGCAAACTTCGCATGAGCGGGGAAAACTCTTTCCACAGAAACTCGGTCATCAATGAAAGAAAGTAAATTTTCACCTAAGGGGAAGTAATCACTGGTTGCAATTGAAAATATCCATTTACAAGTGAGCCGAGCAAATGGTTAGTAATGAAGCTAACGTTTTCCAACAGAACTGGAAGCGAGTTTTATGTTTTCTCTAGTTTCTTGTGATGGGCGGCGGGCGGGCAAGCGGGCTGGCGCACTCGGGCACAGCTGTGCGCTGTGACGGCCGGCCATGATTGCTCGGAGGCTTTGGAGATATTATAATCTAATGCATGGATAGGATTATTCTAATTTGTATTCATCTTATACTGCACAGATCGATCAGTATTTAGTCCTACTTTGTTTTTGCGTTATCCATTTGAACACGCCTCACGATATCTTGTACATTCGTGTCATAAATTATTCCACGTCTGTTTAGCTGATTGTTATTGACACTATTCGGACAATACTGACGTTCACAACTAATTTAATGCTCCGCTATAAGTCTATTTAATAGGCATGCACGTGGGTTCGCCATATTTGCATTAGGTAACAATAAACAGGTACCTAGTTGAACCGCATTTGTGCTCTGAATATCTGAAAACTGGCTTGCACACAATGATTCATGTAAGTAAGTACTTAGATAGATAAACGCGAACTAGATTCCTTCTAATGTATTCCGGTCGGTTAACTCTATGTGCATGTGCGATTCACATATACTTTAATTACTGTCCATTTTTCATGGCATTCTGAATATCTATTTTATTGTTGAACTAATTAACTTTCATAAACTTGATAGTGGTCAATTAACTTTTATTTATTAGTTACACACAGAGGCACTCGGTTTATTTGAAAATATATGCTAAATTACATCATTAATTTGATCGTAATGTAAAGAAAGCAAGAGAGGTGAAACAGGAAGACATTATGCACTTAATGTATAATTTTAAGAAAGACAACAACTCCTGTGAACTTTTTTTACGTAACCAGCGAAATTGTTTCGTAAGATTCCGCTAAATGATAAAATACCTAAGTTCATTGTTTTCTCAGCAAACAATACTTTTACTAGTTGCACAGGAACAACGGCTATAAACAAAGAAAATAATATTTTATTCGGAACGGCGACACACATGGAGAGTTTTCTCTATTTTCATGCAAACTAGCGGGTAACAATAGCCAGGGTGGTAGGGGGCGCCACCGACCAGCTGCGCCCTCGCCCTCGCCGCGCTCCAAGTGCACCGAGCAGCTAGGTACTTGTGCATACAGCTAGTCGCAGCCCCGACATTGCAACGCCGATATTACACCACACATATACTCGTGCTTGCATCAACCCTGGCCACTACACGTCGCAACGATTTGCGTTCAAAATGATCGCTTCAGCGTACTGAGGCCTTAGTGTAAGTTGGCAAGTGAGTAAACGTAACTTTTGCGTTTGCGTTAAGAATTTTATTCTCACCTTTATATTCTTAGCAGTATGATCTATCAGTCAAATCTTAACGCAAACGCGATAGTTACGTTTACTCACTTGCAAACTTACACTAAGGCCTCTGTAAGCTTCAACTGTCTATACGAGAGCACAGTCAACGGTAAAATTAGCGAAATGAAGAGCTCTGTCAAATATTTGTGACCCTCTTTTAAAAATGTTTGAGTACTTAGGTACATAAATCTATGTATATCTAAGTACACTTTTCAATTAAGACTACGTGTACACAAAATGTATACTGTTATTCGCCAAATAGTTGATATTCACAGAATTTTTGCAGTTTAATCGTTAAATAAGTTTACTTAGACCATCTTGGGAGAGTTTTGACCTAGAGACAAACAGCTTTGCTTAGAAACTTACTTGTAATTTGAAACTATTCTTTACAAGTTCCTGTACAAATGTTTATACGTAAATTAACAGTTATTCAAAACTTGAAGGTAAAATCATTAAAATTTATGAAAATTTAGGATAGTTGAAAGATTTATTGAATATTTCTTATTAAAATGACAACAGTAAATTCAATGACAACACGAATTTCAAGTACGCATCTGTATATAATACCTTATGCTATATTTACATATTTTGTAACATACATATTTGAATTATATTATAGATAAGAGTTAATATAACAATACTTCTGATGTTCAAGTCCAGATGTCGCATTCAAATTGAAATTCGGTTTAGGTTTAGTTAGTAATGCAGTGCAGTTTCGTACATTTACATATTATTTTAACTTGCATGTATTGTCTGCTATGTAGGTAATTTTCATTTCTTCTGTTTTTGTTCATAAACGGAATGTAAAGCCGTACTTGTCAAAAGGTACTCAAATTGTAATTGACGCGTGATCAGACACTTACAATAATGTAAATGTTATAAACAAAGTGCTTACGATAAGTAAAATATTTCAAATCGAATTTTGCGTGTTGTAAAACTGAATGACTTATCGGTGAAGAATATTAATCAAAGCGTCATGGCTTCAGAACATGAAATAGAAAGTAGATCTCTATCATTGTTTGACCACTCATCTGATACATCTGAGAATTATCTCTTAACATCACAAACATCTCAAAAACATACGAGTATTGATAGAGATTGTTAAGCCTTTAAGAGCTTTGTCGACGACAGACTTATATGTCATGTACAGAGACTCTTAGGGCAGGACTTTACCTCGTGTATATGTTATTATGTATGTAGTACTCTAGCTAGATCAACATACGTAGAAATAATCGATGTTTGATAAATCTAAAGATATCTAGCTCTATTACTGTGTCGTTAACGAGGCTCATAAGCAGGACTGTCACGCACTACTAATTAAAGAGACAGTTCTGTTTGTATAGAAGTCATAATAAATCAATGTTTAAGATCAATTCAGTGATAAATTACAAATTAAGAAGATTTATGTGTGATACAAAATCTATCCTATGGTTTACTTCGGTACGTTATACTTTTTTGTAGAAAGGTCTACCATTTTTCTGAAATTTGGTTGGTGTTGGTTAAAGGTGGTCAAGGGTTTGTGTTTATTCATGAGTTTTAACATGCAAATTGTGCTGTAATAAAAACAAAGACCGACCGGCAATCTACAATTCTACATGCCAAGAATATAGAGATAAGGAAGATGGATCCTTTGTCGTTGCAGTGTTAAGAGGTCAAAAAACCGTAGTGGACATTCACAGAATATTTATTTATTACTCTACCTTTCTTTTATCGCGATTGAATCGGATTTCTACTTTAATAGCAGGTAATCAGTGCATATTTTGCTTCTAGCTTGTTATGAAATCCAATTCGTATAAACAGTATTAGAACGTGATTCGGATATATGATGCTCTTGCATGAATATTGCTGACTGCAACAAACCAGCAGGCTATAAATTTTGTTACTCAAAAAACCCTTTATTATGTTATAAGCGAGGTTTCTGTGCAAAGTGTTTTACAATTAAAACAAAATTAACACGAAATGTGAAGTTCGTCTGATGTCTATTATTTTCAGAAAGGTATCATTACATTTAAACAGACATCATAATGTGTATTCGACGTTTTAATATACATGTGAGTTCACATTGCGTAATCTCTAAACTGGATTTTCACGTTTCGAGTCTCCATTTTGAAGTGTTTTGTGCAACGAATGCAGTGTGCAACATTCTTGTTATATATCTAAATGTGTGTGTAAACTCTCAACTACATGTAGATTAAGTAATCTATTGTCAAGAGGCTCTTCAAAGTAAACAAGGACTAAGTGCGTGTTACATTCGCAAAACGTTGATTTTACACGTCAGTACAAACATTCCTTTGTTTTCTGATGATTCTAACATATTGATCATCAATGAAGTCATACTTAAAAGTGGACTGGGGTTCGTCAGTTTGTACTAGAGTATTATTTACGTTTTTTCTTCGAGAATAATGTCCAAGCGTAAACATTAATAAAGTCTTGATGTTAATGGCTCATGTCATTTACTGTAATGTGACGGTCGTTTCCTATGTGCAGACTTAAGATATGACATCATAAAATATATGATACCTCTATATCACCTGATGTCACGCAGGATAAGTCATGTTCGTATCCTTAACATTTTTAACAAAGAACCGCAAATTTATTTAAATTGAAATCATTTCCGGGCCACGTTAATTATGTTTATTGGCGTCCTATTATTATAATTTGAATTAGAAAGATTCGGTTGCCCTCCCACGTAATGTTAAGATTTGTAATTTAT
Source organism: Eupsilia transversa (assembly GCA_914767815.1). Classification (NCBI taxonomy): domain Eukaryota; kingdom Metazoa; phylum Arthropoda; class Insecta; order Lepidoptera; family Noctuidae; genus Eupsilia; species Eupsilia transversa. The sequence goes on from OU611874.1 coordinate 9,579,034, forward strand.
AGGGCCATAAAAATACTGTAAGAATATTAGTACTTTATTTTTTTATTAAGTAACCTATTACAAACACGGGTATTTATTAAATTGTCTATTGGTATGAATAAAAAGTAAGTTATTTTGTGAGTAGGTGTTGTATCTTGTGTTTATTTCACTATATTATTTTTCTTCAGTAGATACCTACTCAAGTACATAGGTACCTACGTGTTGATACAGCAAAGAAAGCATTAACATTTTTATGTAGATTAGAGAACACGTGAAGGCTGACGTGGATCTAAACCATCGATCATATTCTTTCGTCTCGTTTGTCTACTACAAGCGCGACCCAAAAACCTCTCGACGGATTTTAATAGCATTTTGTTACTCAAGCCATAAAAGCGTTCAATAGTGGATACTTTGATAGTAAACATATATTAGTACCTTCACGCTTTCTACGCGGAACTAGCCAGTAAACACTTACGTCCTTAGGTCTCTGAAGCGGCCCAGCGCTAAATAAATTCAAACACCATAAACGGCCACTCTACATATTCATAGAATTTGATTGGTTGCTCTACCTCACCCTATTTGTATGCATTATTCACGATTTTATCTATCACCGGATAGGCAGCGTCCTAGGCTGTACCAACGGACGAAAGATAGGCAGAAATGTATGAGATTTTATAATGGCCCTTAAAAGTGAGTAGGGTACCTACATGAGATATACAGATCCCTATTTACTCGTTAAGAACTATCAGAAGTAACATATTTGTCCTTAGATATTACTAATTTAACTTTTAACTTTGTCCTGAAAAATAAAAATAATCATTATGTTCTGTGAATATCACATTACCAAATTTACGTTCGACTTTGTCGGCAAAATTCAAACAGATTTTATTTCAAATTTTCGGGACTTTATTGCCTTAAAATGTCGGTCAAGTTATATGGGTCAGGTTGGGCTTATGGACTCAAATTGGGGTCGCAGCGAAATTTAAAAGAATAAATGCAAATCAAGGCTGATTGCTTTCGCGAATGCACTACGTGTTACTAAGGCTCATTAAGCTGTGAAAATTGCGTACCTATTATTTTTGTGAATGAGCGAATCCGTTATTGAGTGGCGATCTGTGCTTTATGTTCCGGTTTCGAACAAAGAAAATATGTTTTTCCGGTATTTTCTTTGAATGCTAGGTCAAGTGAACGTCTTCTTTGATGGATTGTTTAGTTGCCAAAGGTTAGGAATACGGCTGCAATAATTACCGCATTGCGCCTGCCGCCTGCCCTGCGCCGTACAGACGTGCCAGCTCCATATAACCCGGTACATAGAAACGCTACGTACGATGTAACTTCTCCCTCAAACTTACTTCATAACAACTGAACTTTACTAGTTTATAGTTATTGGAACTTAGTACAAATAACTGTTGTTAAAGTACATCCTAAAGTTCTGAAAACTAATGAATTGTAGGTATCTAGATATTTTTACCTGATGTCTAATTATTCCTAATTAATAATAAAACTTTTACTAATGATGGTACTTTCTCTTTTTCATTCAATAATACAGGGTGTTTGGAAGTTGGTTTATTAGATTAGGTACACATTAGTCAACCACATAAATTAAAAAAAAAACATACCAACTTTAACCTGGGCACTGTCAGAAATTGGATTATGTAAAAAAACAACTAAAAATAGCAGTTAAAAAAAAAAACCAGCGATGTTGGCTCGAAATGTTCTAAATGGTGTCAAGGAGTACCTTAAAGTTTTGTACCCAGCTTCCAAACACCCTGTATATTTCAACTTTCTTGATTATTTAGGTTTAATTTAATACTTGTAGCTACACAAATAGTTTTTGGAATTGCTAAACAGGAACTACTACCATTAAGATACTAGTACCTGTTTAGCAATTCAGTTAGTAAGGAAAAGACTGTAATTTTGAATAGAATAATTTAAAGCTTATTAAATAAATTGCAAGCCTTGTAGTTGGCGTTAGCGACGAATAATAAAAATGAATAAAAATGTCAGAGTACATAATCTGAGAACCATTTCGAACCGTGTAAGATGTCGTAAATACGTAATACCAAAAGGAAGACACTGCACGAGAAAGGAGAAATTTAAATTGGTTTTCCTGTAGATATATATGTGCAAGTTTATTTCATTCATTCATTATTCCTTCGGTCGTACTTTGAATTCGTCAAAGATTTCGCTAATAAAATACGTCCGCATTGAAATGAATGTAATTTAGTAAGCTTTTATGAATGTCAATAAATAATTGGAACCGAATTTTAAGCTATTAAGTAATAAACTCCTCTAACAGAATTAGTTGGAGTCCTAAATATGTGTAAAGGCAATGTTCTTTTATATAGATAATCAAAGCAATAACGATCACGATATGACCCACATACTAGTTTGAAAGAGAAAACATGCTCAATAACGAATACCATAATAATGAGAACTTACAGAGCTTTCGACCGCTCTTCATAATGGATACGTGTAATGTAAATGATCGCAGTAGGTACACAATATGGACTTGTCCCAGAATGCGACTGGGCGTGGTCATTGCATATAATCTATTATTAGAGCAACTTTGTTTTACTTCGATGTGCAAGTCACCGCGGCTAGGTTCGCGACGAGACGACGTTCGAGGTCATTCAGTCATGTACTCTCTAACGGACCATCTTCTCAGTTTTACAATCGTATTCTGTAAGCGTCTGTACGTGTAACACTTATTGGTCGCAAATGTTGGCCGCCGCTTCAACTAGGTTTTGTTGTCATTGAATTCCAAATAGCGCAGTTAGTACTCATTGAGATTTAGCGTAACGCAAAATGCGTTCTACTTACACAATTTTCTTTTTGCTCGTATCGCTTAGTGTTCGGTTGCATTTATAAATCTTGTCATTCGAACATTATCTCACATGACTGGTCCATTATCTGTTATTAAGTAGGCTGAATGGTCAGATGTGGGTACCATGCGGCCGGCGCGCTAACGGTACCGCGTCTCCGTCGCCGCCGCACTGATTGGCCCTGCAACTCTCAGACGCCGTCTCTGCAATCCAATACATCTAATACTGTTATTAAATTTATGTTTGTATCTGTCCATACTTTCTCTCATGTGTGTTGGTAATCATAGGCATCGATCACGGCGATGTTATCGACACTCAGTTTTTTTCCGATTTGCATTTTTACGCCCACGTAAGAGTAGGTACGTTAAGACAATGCTAAGTATGATTTGCAAATTATAGATATTTTTCAGTTGAGATAAACCATATGATTATTTTATTGGTTTGGGTCTGGTTGTTAATATTCATAACGTGTAATCCTGTGCCAACATTTTAATTGTAAATTTTTACCTAAATCTAAAGTAGGTTCGCTGATCGCTGCGCTTTAATAATTGTGTCTCAAGACTATAACTCGTTGCACTGTAATAAAACTTTTGCAAAATCTGAAAATATGATTGGTAATTTGTATAAAGATTAATCTGTGATACAGGCAATAAATCTGAATTTTTATGTAGCTATCTCTAAAGAACCGCAAGTCATTAGTTATCAATTAATGTTTTAATGCCTGACATCAATCTCAAGGAATCTCAACACATTAAACAATGTATAAAACTGTAATAAACTCAATCATTTTATTAGAGAAAACGTATTTTCTCCAAAGTAGGTTTTAATAAATGAAATATTTGCAATAACGCGGCCTGGCGCACAACGCCGCATTCTAACTTTGTCATTTAATTTAACCCGTATCGACGCGGCGAATGTATGGAATTCCAAACTGGAGAGGCGGAAGCGGTGAACGAGGCGCCTTGATCTTGTTCATATAAACTCACCTATAATGTGTGTACCACTGTATGTATACTATGTTCATGAGTAGGAAATATCGCAAAGTGACGTTGCGGTGACAATAGCACGTTCGACCCTGTTCGCACGCTTCTCCCACTTTCCATTTATCGACTTGTTCGCTGCCCCGTTTATAAGGGGGCTATTTAGTCATTTACATGTACAAACAATTGTATCTTCAGCTAACAGTTGCTAAGTGTTTGGAGACAAAGGAGGGCGAAGTACCGAACCTTTTAGAATTTCCCCATCCAAGCCAAACTTTTGTCTTGTACTTGTACCTTCAGTGCCTTGTAAATACAAATAGAATGCGAATGAGAGTTTATTTGAAGATTTGAATATTTTATTCTATGAAATTAATTTAGCATCCGGTTAGATAGAAAATCAAAGAAAAAGCAAGGTTGGTTTTGTAATGATGCATTTTTGCAATATACAACTTGAATTTAGGCAATATTAGTAGTCTGAGTTAAAATGTATACGACTATTAGTTGATAAATACACTTGTAACGCTGCACGCTGTTTAAAAAGTAGTGTTAGTAAAATACCAAGACTTTTTGAGCTACGTTTTTTGCGGTAGCATTACATGCAAATCTACGAATAGATACGGATGCCATTATAAATAAAATGCGATGCGTCCTTGTGATTTAACACGCATTTCTTCTTATTTTGGTGGGATTCAATTCGTCAAACCAAAATAGCATTCAGGTGGGCGTTCCGAATTTCAAGTTCAATAAACGCTTTTTTGTTATAATGTCACTCAATACAACACTTAGATTTTGATTTATTTAGTATTATGGGTTGTTCAAGCAGAAAATACAACCAGTTTAGAGGCTGGTAGGACTGTTAGATAACGAAGCTTCATCGATCTTTTCATTGCAAATATTGGCTTCAAAACAGGCTCTCGATGTAGGTGACTTTATTTCATCGAGGCTGATCCATCAAATACAGCTACGGTAACCCTTAGTAATGTATCTGCGGATAATGAAGTAGAGGCTGATGCAGTGATTCTGCGAAGTGTAGCTCGCGCGCCTGCTAACGGTACCCGCACCGCCGCCATCGTCGGCTGATCTCGGCCCACCCTGCTTATCGAACTGCTATATTTCATTAAACCTTATAAATAAACTGCGATGCAGTTTCTTACCAGTTTCATGCAATGTGATTGTTTTTACAAGCATTTGAACAAGTTTAATTACCTAACTACCTATTCACTTATCTTAAGTGTACCAACGTTAAAACATTACATAAGTACGTTGTAAATACGTAAAATGGTTAAACAAACATAGAGTTGTAGAATTCGTTTTAAGTAGTTGTTTATTTTGGTATTGAACGAGTAGAGGTTTTAGTCGTTCAGGAATACCAGTTTACCAGCTTTTCGTTGTTCAGGAATTTCGTAGACTAATGGTATTTACCCTCGAGAATTGATATTCGTTATGATAGATTACAAATTAACTAAGGCAGCTAGTTGAGAATGCAACTTAACCTAGTACATAAATAAATAGATGATAATATAATAGGTATCACTGACAGGTGATTGACAAACATTAAAAATTATCAGTACTAATAGCACATATTTAAATATATAGGTAACATTGATTTTCTTTGTTTGATCTGTGAGGGGCTAAATAATAACAGCCCCACGGGTCGATCGAAGGTTTAAGCTACGTTTGCCAAGGTCGGTACGTAGATGGGTCACCATCCATAAGCAAGTTAAACCGTTGGTTCCGGCTGTCATTTGTAGATCTTTGACAGTCGTTAAGTCGTAAGTCGTAAGCCGAAACTCGAAACCCTCACCAAGAGGTATCGTATTACCCAGTAACTGGGTTGTGGAGGTCCGACAGGCAGGGAGGGCGCGCTCCATGTAAAATACTGGTATTCAGCTGCATCCGGTTAGACTGGAAGCTGAACCCAACATCCCAACTATGTTGGGTTCAGCTTCCAGTCTAAAAAGGCTAGGCAGATGATGATGATTACAGAGAGTCAGAACTCTAGGACCATACCCATATCGATCGACATAATTATGTCGGTTTCTAGTATCAAAATACCAATACTCTCTTATTCGGTTCTGAAGTTTCTGCAAGACCTTTGAAAATAGGTACGCATGACCCTAAGAAATATTATTAAAAAAAAAACTCAAATCGGTTTTAACACGGGCTGTGGATGTCCCGGTGACTTTAATGTGACATAAGAAATAAAATCTCCAGCAAACTTAATTTATTTTCAATTGCATTTCAAATAAAAATTACCAAATTACATGCAAATGGACACAAGAAAAAAAACGGTGTACATAAAAAATACAAGTTGAATTCAGAATCTCGTCATAGGTAGTAAGTTGGTTTAAAAAAGGATAAAAAATATTTTAGAAATCAAAATTTTGCTTTGAGGTTCAGTTTTTTTTATTCAAAATCGAAAGTATTTCTTGCACGCTATCTATCTACTTGTAACAAAGTAGTTGTAGCGTACCTAATGTAGGTTCTAATTTTAGAATTCGTTATGCCTAATTGATCATACCAATTAGTGTGCTGCCAAGATTAATCTAAAACCATTCTAGGATTTAGATAACAACCGCAATAAATATTCATACAGTTTTGTGGAACCATTTAAAATCGGTACAAATCAATTAAAAGCAATTAATTTGATCTTGAAAAAGTCAATGCCGTCGTAGATGCATTCTTGACATGACCTTAACACTTAAAGCCATATAAGCTAAACATATGAGAACATAATATGATAAAAGTTGTTATGAACTGATACCGGTTTAACTAAAGAAGGTTTAGGTGATCAAGTAGTTCGATGTTTGTAACTGAATAATATCGTGAAGGCTTTCCGGTGAACGAGAACGCCAGTTGCGCTTGCGCCGCCTCGGCGAGCGACCGAGGTGCGCGGGGGGAGTCACGACGTGGTTAGCCTAGCCTACGTTGTTAGGTTAGGCTCGATTCTATTTTGCCTTTCGCGATCGCTCTGTATTTCTCCTGTGTAGGTTATCGTTTGATCGTAAAAACAACTTTTAATGCCCATGGAGGAATGCGGAGCGAGGTAGGCTATGTATTGGACAAAGATTTTCTTCAACATTCAGTCAATTTTATTTATTTTGTCATTGCGATTGCTGGAATATAATAAACATTTATTGAGAATGACCTCGTGTATTTATAGTCATAAATAACTTACCTAATTGGAAAATGGATATTATGCACTGCGAAGCCTTCACGTGACAATAAACATTTAAGAATTCTGAATAGCTTGTATCTATTTAAAATAAATTTTCATAGAAGAAATTCCTGTCCTATGATATCGGTCGCCTTCATGATTCAACTTCGCCAATCTGTTGGCATTCTGCTCCATTCGTCGCCGCCGCGGACCCTGACATTTCGATAAAGGCAGCCGATGACCTGTTTTCGATGTTATTCGTTGTCAAATGTTGTAGAATGAATTCCAATAATGTTGAAATATTCTGAGCTGCAAATTATATGATTGCATTTGATTGAAATTGATTTAGTTCGGACTAATTAAAGTTGATTTAGGCTACAACCATTATAGTTTCGCAACGTAGGATCTCGTAGCATCAAACTAGCGATCTAGTATCAGTATTCTTTGAGAAAGAAAATATTGCTGCCTGCTGCGATAATCAAACTGCATTCGGTATTTAGTAAAGATAGCACATTTTGCAAAATATTTACAAATCATCAATTGCACTTATAATGTATTCTTCGATCACTATGTGTTAAATTAATTTAAAAGAATTAGGTAGATAAAAAACTCTAATAAGCTACATAGGTCACGACCATTTTCAGCTTTCATTACCTGTTAATTGTTAGATTTTCCATTGTTCTTATATCGTTGTAATGTTGATGCTGGAAAATTTAAATTATCTACTAACAAATGTGGTGTAAAGTATCCACTATCCACTAATAAATGGTTTAAAACAGTGTCGGTTGAGCGGTTGAGCGGCTGTAATGGCGGGGCGGTGTGTCGGGCAGAAGGCGGGAGCGGGCGCCACCCGCCGCCGCTAATTGTTACTATTACAGAAATTGGTCACTTACACTGAATCGCGATAAATCACTACCCGCTGCTGTGTAGGCTGTGGGCTCAAAGCGTGCACAACCGACGTTCATTCGATTACTTGCCCGCTTTGTAAATAAACTGTGCACTCGCACGTATTTCGTTGCAAAACATTTTATTATTCATTATTGTACGCATACCGGCTACTTTTCGTAGCGTGACTGTAACTTACCCTGATTTTAATGCGATTGACTACCACTATCATCTAATATTTTATGAGAAATAGTACAATTTATCATGTAATCCGCGGTAGAGCGTCTCAACATAATTGTTGTTCGCAGGTATTCTAGTTTCTATGCTCATTATGTTATTTTTTATTGCAGAAAACCAGTTGAAGTCATCAAAAAGAAAGAGCGAAAATCATCGTTTGAGAGGAGTTTTTGGGAAGGTGAGTAATTTTGTATATTAACTTGTCTGTCAAGTTTATTGCAAACCTATAGCTTCCTGTAAAATTTAATAAAAACCCTTAACTCACGGCTATAGGGCAGTCAGGACTACTCATTTCACGTTTATACACGATGGTGAATTTAGTACACAAGCCTGGGGAATTCTGTATCTCAAGTTGGGCGATTATCCCGCCTTTAGGTTGGTATTCCCACTTATACCTACATATATATTAGTCACTGTCAGTGACTAAATCCGGATGCATGCACAAACACCGAGAGCAGTCTGTTGGTGCAAGATTCGTGTGAGTCAATTAGGTGATGGGCTATCAGCAACCTCTCACAACATATGCAACTTTTTGACCAGTGGGTCACAAAAGTCACGTTCAGTTTCACTGTATTCTGTTGCTTTAATAAATGCTAATGGTGTTATGACGATACCGGTCGTAATTTTGCATGCCTCTTCATCTTCAACATAAATGAAAATACAAATTGTGAGTGGAGGCAGGTCTTATTCGTGTTTTCCATTACACTTTCTTGATTTATTGCAATTCTTATAAAGGAAACTGGACAAAGATATATAGTAAAGCATTATAAATACTGTACAGCATCCTACACGAGTACCTACCGTTAACACCACCAACGCAAATTCTTTAGGAAAATAGCACTTCCCTATTCACTTAAACTAATATTACTTATTCTCGTCTATGACATAAATGAAAAGTGCAAGTTATGATTCTTAATCATGAAAAGTAATGACCTGAATAGCTACCGTAAATTTCTTAGAATCCGTGTTACATAATAAGATTAATCGACAGCAAAAATGTTACAAGAATAAACTAGCATTAGGAATTCCGATAGAGTTGTTTGATAAAGAAGTAAATGCAGCACGCGTTAGCTTGAGCTACTCGGGCGCATATCAAATAGTCGCGGTTTGAGGGAGGCTGCCCGTGCGCAGAGTTGCTGCTCAATTAATCGAAAAATAATAAGTAATGAAGTTGTAATTGAAGTGATTTCAACGAACTTGTTTGTAGAGTGCGCGCCACGAAAGAGGCTCGCGGAAAATTTTGGAACTACATTTTTTTAAATGCAATGTTATGCAATGACATAGACACTAGCGCCGCGTCAAATGGACTTCAGTGGTGGCGTGAACTCTAGACATGCAATCCTCTCAAGTTGTTGATGGATCGTTGTGGTAACAGTAAATATGTTGTTAGTTTCATAATTTTTTGTTTGTGTTTAAATAATGAAAGAGTATGCTGCTAATGGACTTTTTTCGTTGAATTTAATAACTTTATTTTGTAAACAGCTTACACCGTTACTAATAATATTTAGAGATAATGTAGAGGTTAATATGGATACATATTATCATTTTATAGGTAACTACCCACGACAATGCTTAAACACGTTCTATTAAACGGCATTAGAAAAATATAATCGTATAAGATATATCTATGTTAATTCCTCAGACTAGTGTTGCTGGACTCATAGTAGAGAAACTTGTTATTTATCGCATCCTTAATGGTTAAAAAATTATCAAAGTATTGAATATAGTTATATCAGAATCCTTGTCCGGGGCGTGAAAGTGCACCTTGCGTAGGCGCGGCTGCTGTCGCACCTGCTCCGACGCAGCACATGGCGTAATGCAGTTTCGGTGCAAGGCTTGGACTGCATTGCTGGCGCGCCTCAAGATAGAATATCAACAAAGTCATACCTTTCAAGTGTTCCAGTTATGCGATACTAGTTTTTGCATTCTTCTTCACGATATTACATAAACTTTAGCAGGAAACATGTGCAAACATAATTTTTCGAAAGGCTAACAATGATCGAGTTATTTGAATATAAGAGTTCATCGTTTCACAATAGAGATATTGCTTTGCTTAAATTCTGCAATACAACACAAAACTATTACAATTGAAGAAAGGCTTGAGTCATAGATCAAATAGATAGCTATTATTCTTAATATCACGTTTGCACCTAAGAATCATGATAACAAAATAGGTAATCATTCATGTATTGGGAAAATAAAGGGGCGTGTGCTTCATTTATATGAATCAACTGAGAATTTCTAAATAAGAATCCCACTATAGATTGCTTGAACTAGGAATCGAATCTCACGACTTTACCGTCACTGGCTTAGCGATTTCACTTGTAAAATACAAAATTTTATTATTGCGCTACCTTAGTTCATGTCCACCACATGATTTTGCAATACATCTAATATTGATTAAATGATATAATTATTGGCTCAGCTATGAATACCTCTCGTCTGTACGAAGTTTCTTTAGCCTTAGGTGTCGGTTGCGTGCGCTCAACTTTGAAACACATACCTCTACATGAAATATGTTCGAAAACATTTTAACTGCATGACCACGACTTTCGATGAAGCAAAGAACAATTGTATTTTTTCAAGACTGAACACTACATAAAAGTACTTTCAAATAAATTCCCGCGAGGAAAGTAAGGTGGGCTGGAATCCCGCGCTGCACGATCATTAAGTGACGACCACGACCTGCCCGTCGGCTTTCATTGTTTAGCCACCGCTTTGCATATCGTCTCACCAACATCATTTTATGATTGAAAGTGATTGTCAATTTGTGGTCAGATACCATCTCCTTTATTGCCAGGATAGGGGAAGGGATCCGCATTTTGTACGGGTAAACTTACGTAGGACTTTAGACTATGTCCGACCAAATACTTTCTGGGGAATGGGAAAAAATCAAAATTACAGTAGTTTAGCGTCGAATATTTTGTGACGCATTAATTTATCCGGTTGCCATTTTAATTGGGAGTCTCGGCATTTCCTCTGAGGAGCAAACAAAAAATGATTTTAAATCAAAGTGATTTACGTCTAAAGGTGTGGAGCGTAAGGTCTGTATTTGCAAGACAGGATGTGTGTATATTTGACGGGTCCCAGGGCATGCTTTGGCCTGCTTGACTTGCTATACAGAAAGGTAAGCAGCCACATACCGACATAAAAGTATTTTATTCATTATGCTATAAGTACGTTCTTAGCGATGTCTGAATGTAGTCGCTGGCCATTCACTGTAAGAAAGTCTCGGCGCAAAAACTATCGTACCTTAATCGGCAGCTTTTAAGTTTCATCTACGCGCGAAAAACTTGTTTTAACTTATTCTTCATTGAAAAACGACTGTAGCTCAGATATTAATTACTTTATTAACCTTATTTATTACATGAATATATCAATATATCCCTTGTAAGTGTATCTAACGTAAACGTTAGATGACAAGATATTGTCGCTAGAAGGACTGTTTAGCGCGACACATAAATCTAACTTTGATAAATCCAGTTAATAAATGCCTGACGACCTTTACAGATATAAATGTTGCGGTTATTACTGACTTGTTTTGTTCAGATTACGTAAGACATGTCACTAGAGAAAGTTAATTTAGTTTTGAAAGTGAAATCGATTGCACTTTCTTTCACTTATCCATTTCATAGTTTCGCTGTTGGATCGGTCGATTATATTCAAAGAACAAGAAACCCAGTTCCCTGTAAATTAGCTGTACAACACCGCATTCGGTAAAGTTCGTTGTGTCATCGTTCCTTATACCTACCGCAAAGTTCTTACATAAAGCTCCGGTACCTCTCTAAAGTTAAAATTGGCTTACTTTGAAAGAATTTCTTATAAAATATTTATAAATGAAAGATATAAAAATACCCAACTCCAGCAATGACTCCACAGATATCTATTCCTATATTGAGGTAGGTATTACAGGAGGGCTTAATAAAAGGACGGGAATGTAAAAAAATGTGCAAACAACTCTGCAAACACGTCGGAGCGGTTTAAAGGCCGCGTCCGGATTGCGAGGGGCGGCGGCGGCGGAGGGCACAGGCAGCATTCCAGCCTCCCGTGGCCACGGCGACGTCACTCCTATATACCTACAAGGCGCATTCCACGATGGCACTCGTTCTTTCACCGCAAATATGAAAAAGAAAGCAAAAGAAAGCGGCAATTATGGACCAGTTTAACGTTAAAAGGGCTACACATTGATATAAATTGGAAAATAAAATAGATTTAGGTGCGTTATTAGAAAGACTTATATGTGGACAGAAATAAAAGATCAAGTAAGAGTTAGGGCGCCTCGACCCTGACATCTGTGGTGCGCGGGCGCCGTCTGCTGTGCGCGAGAGCTCACGGTCGCCGCCCTCCAGCGCCTACTGGCTAAAAATAGCACTCGATAGCGATCGATGCTTATTGCTTATCGAGATCAACGTTAGAACACTAGAATTAGCGTTCCTTCAGTGTGTTCCTGAGGTTTGAGTAAGCCAAGCGCGTCTTTAGGTCACAGTGTTAGTCAGGCCGCCTGCCGGGGCGGCTGATAATAAATGGTAGTTTTGGTCGGTGGTGATGGGCCCGTGTGCCGGGCCTGTCGAGTGACGGGTGTGCGGTGGGCTGCGGGGGAGCGTCGCGTGCGCAGCTCGGTGTCCGTCCCTGGCTCGGAGCAACGCCCCCGTCAAGGGCGGCGACGCTGCAAATTTCTGCAAGTCCACCGCGAGTCAGTGCATCGCGCCATGTCGCGGCGGCTCCGCGCTCGCCGCTCGCGCTCGCACACCGCCGTGGGCGCACGCCACTGCACGCACCGCCCTATGTAAAATAACTGTTATTTCGGTCGTTAATGGACACGTTCCGCATTCTTAACTCGATCCTCTTTCTTCGGACTTTTGAGATCAGTAACTTTATTCCGTTGCCAAATAAGTGAATAGGGGTTTTCAGTATCGGAAGTTTTGAAGTTTTTTTTTTTATTAATTTTCCGAAATGCACAATGAAAGTAAGTTTTCAGTACGAACAGGATTCAAAAACTGGTTCGACGAATGAAAGTGCAGTGTTATGAATTGGTTCAAATGACGATCACCTTGGAAGTGATATTTTGTTTTTTTCACAATGTTGGACACGAGGAAACTGCCGAGGCGATCGGTGTCGCTTCATGGTTTGTATGAAGGATTTATTTGTTCACAAAACTTCTTATATAGACTTAATGGAATTAAAGCATTTATAAATTATCGTCACATATACAGCATCAGGTTATGTTTTGTATCTGGCGCGCTAAGCCGCAGCTTATGTACGTATGTAGAGTTGACCTAGCGGTCACCTTCTTCAGGCCGCTTCCTAGGACACATACATAGCCTTTATTCGTCAACGTGTTTTAATCCAATGAGGCAACGTTTTCTGGTTCATTCGTGTTACAAATAGTTTGGGTAGGTATTACCTATCTCATTGTGTGAACTGGAACTTATGTAGCTTTAGTATTTCAGAAAGTTAAAATAACTTATCTGTAATTTTTTTTTTGCTGATCTTGGAGGATCGGCTGAGGCAATATTACTGGCTGAGAAAGATTATTGTAATAAATTGAGGAATTCCATGGTTTCTTGGTAAGAGAAGAAAGTTTAATAAATCTATCATAGAATAATTCAGAACCCAAAACCTCATCTTTCTATCTGCAGGAGATGGATGCATTAATTATTGTTACTTTTGTTTGTCCTTATTACCGTTTTTTTCATTTGTTCTGCATAGGTAGGCAGTAGATATGCCAAATGGTCAAAACCACAGCTCGAGAGGTTTTTCTCTGAATACCCTACGATCTACATAAGTTCCTTCAAGAAGGTCTAAGCTGCACTTATTTCCTACATTTAAGAAAAGTTCAAACATAACATTTTCGCGCGCGACTTTTCCGGTGCGTCGATGATATAAAAAAAAATCTGTTCCTTATTATTTTGGCATAGTTATTGCACATTTGTAGGTCACGGCAGATTAAAGAAAAAATGAGCGGTGAAAAATTTCAACGCAGGTCCAGAATCATGTACTGAATCCATGGTAACAAGTTGTGCCACCATGTATATAACGATAATATTAGAAAATAGATAAATTCATCAAATGAGTAGTTAATATGCTGGTACCGATATACCTAGTAATTATGTGTTTCTTAATAGTAATGTTGGTAAGATGGTATGTTGGAATGTGTGTTTTTAAATATATCCGTACAAAACAACATCGTAAGTCGTACCCAACTGAACAAACTGAAAAATATTGCAGAAAATAAGGCTGTTCTGTTAATATTAAAACTTTTTAGGTAGGACACACACTGACTGTAACATTATACGTTTCAAACACTTCATGAGCACAGTTTTTACACAAAAAATATTTCAGCAATATTTCATGTCTGTACCTACTTTTTGTTTTCAGTCGTGACCATCGACGTAATTCAAAAGTTTACGCAACTGAATAAATGAATTCAAATGTCTTTGTTTCAATTTAGTGACGATATGAAATTAATAATATGTTTAGTAGGTACCCTTGAGGCTGTCCATTCTAAGACTGAATTTCAGTAACAGTTGTGTAAATATGTGGGAGCGTGCCGTGTCTGCTAAATATGTGTACATTAATTTTACTACGAATATTGAGGTGAAAAACGTCAGTTGTATCGAATATTTCTTTTGAGTTAACTCATTTTGAACATTATCTGTCTCAATATTCAATAATAATTAAATTCATATAAATGTCACGGTGATCTACTAAATAAGTTCAAGAATGTTCGAAAAATAAATGTGCGAATCCACCAGTATCAAGTTGGTAGTCTTAATGCGATGTATACTAGGAAGGTGATAGTGTTAGACTCAACAACATATAACGTTGTTAAAATCAGACATTCTCGTTGTTTACACCGAATCGAAGAGGAGAAAGAAGGTACTTTTACTGTAAACACCTTATTGTGATTTGAAAATGGCGTCGTGCATATTTAATTAATGTACAGTTAAGTCTGTTAGGGGGAATACAAATCAGAACAATTAATTCATTTTCTTTGTTTATACTATTTCCTGAAATAATTTGCATATTACCACAAGTATCAGTGACTAAGGATCACTTGTGATTGTGATGAAGTACGTACTGTGACGCATCATCTTAGCTAATACAGTGTTGGTCAACTGTAATAGGACACTGCCAGTGATTCATAGTGCTAACTTATTTGAGTAACTTCATTCACGATAGCTGACAGTTTATCACAACACTTGAAATGTTTCCCTTGCTTGTGTAATCAAATAAATGCATTTAAATTTTAGTATTATAACCATGCGGTTGCTATAAGTTTAGGTATTTACGATAACACCAGCGGCGAGAGTTGACCTGGATAAAAATATTTGGTTTATTCACTTATGTATAAGATGCTGACTAAACACACAGGTATATTTCATTTAAGTGTTGCACGCGCATACCGATGTCGTTAGCGAATATATTAATTGATAATGTCGTAAAAACGTGTATCGGCTTTAGTTTATTTCAAAAGGTTGGTGTTATCTTAACACGATCGGATCAGCTGTTCTTATAGACACCGTTCAGACGAGTTCGCGTGCTGATAATGGCGCAGGGAAAACGAAGTGGCTACAGGGAGCTCTGTTATTTAAAACGGTTTACCTGGTTGAAGTAATTTTAGAGCTGTATTTGTTGGTATTATTTGTTATAAATAAATAGGTATGTGATATGATTATCTTTAATTTTTCAGATCGAGTCAACAAAAGCGACGCTGAAGACAAGAGTTTGTCTAATGACGAAACACCTCTACCATCATGCCCACGACAACCTCCAGATGGAGTAGAAACTCCTTGCGAGGCTGTGGAGAAGACTCCGGAGCCGACGTCCCGCCTCCCCCTGCGCATGCCGGCGGGCTGGCCCGGCGCGCGGCCCCGCTTCTCTTATACATCCAGGACACAAGATGCCCGCAGTGAGGCTAGTGTTAAAGACAAAATTGCCATGTTTTCAAATGATCGGGCGACATCTTCAGATCGCTTGGATAAATGTGGCACATTGCCAGCTAGAAATCCTTCAAATGTAAGAAAAAGTACAGTCCCATATGCTAGCAGCTATACCGACGTATCTTCCTTGGATAGACGTTTGACGAAATCTCAAGACAATCTTGATGAACTACCTCGTTCGTACAAGAGGCACACGGAGAGACCGGAAGTTTTGGGAGGCGTGGAACGTGCTTCAACTGCTTCGAAATACGTGTCAGCAAAGAACTCGTCCCTATATGCAGAGGCTAAACCCTTATTTTATGGAAGTACTACAACGTTACCTTCGAGTACAGACCCGTCATTTGCTAAGACGGTGTATCATGTGCGCAGTGTTAGTGATGACAACGGCAATAAAAATATATCGAAACACAAATCGAATTTAGACTATTTAATCGAACAAAGGAAAAAATCAATGTCCAAATTAAGATGTTTAGTTATACCTGAAGTACAAACTCCAATTGTGGATCTTCCCGAAATTAAAGTTCAAGATGCGCTGTCTAAATCATTCCTTTTGAAGAACAATCAAAGTAATGCAAATACGAAAGTTAACAAACCAAATAATTCAAAACCCGTCAACTTAAATGAAACAAAATGGAAAGCCGACCTACTGCCCAATAATCTACCAAAATATTCTCCAGCTTTCAAACGTAAATCGCTACAAGTGTACACACCTTCAAACCTTTCTAAAGAATCTACTCCAGAACCTAATTACAATGAGAGATTAGACCCAATGAACAAAACATCTTACAAGACTACTAAGTCCCTTAAGTCTACCATGGATACAAATGGGTTAACAAGCCGAGTGCCCTCAGCAACATTAACAACAAGCAAGAATTTATCATCAGATCATATAAATTCATCGAGAAGAGACCACAAAGACAATATATTAAATTACATCCGAGATTATAAGAACGTGGATATCAAAATATGCACTGCTACCGATGTAGTAGACAGCGACAACGATTCTGCAATGAGTTCCACGCAGTCTAGTTACCGGTCTTCTGCTTCTTCTCCAATGCATAATATAGAAAATATGGAATCTGACAGCTCACGTCTATCACCACGAGTATCACACTATGCAACTTATTCAATATTTAAGACTGAGCTATCGAATAAAGCAAACGCAACGGAAAAGAACCCAGAAGATTACATGAAGCGTAATGTGTGTCGCTCCGTGTCTTCTGATACTAACGTGTCACTCAGTTCGTCGGCAGGTTCGGCAGCTACGTCTGGATCGCAAGCGAGTTGTAGTTCACTTGAAAGCTCTGTCGCTGACTCCGATAAGAGAAAAGTTTCGAAATCGTATAATATCGATACGATCAACAGACGAAACATTTTGGCATCAGCGAAATGCAGGAGTGGCAGGGATGCTAAACTTAAATCACCTGTTGTAGAAGCTAAGTTCTCACACGAGTCTTGCGACAGGTCCCCGAGTCCAGTACACAAAACGTCTGAGCGCCTTTCTACACTCACGCCATCAGTGAGTGTTATGTCGAATAAAGGCGAAAACAGACGACGCAACAAAGTTATTGCCGAAACTGACTCTGATAGTGACAGCGACGCTAACGTCTGGCAGAGGAAGAATGATTTCAAAAATACACGTCTGAAACGAAACTCCAGTTCAGCTAATAAAAATAAACAAAGTGATATTAATTTAGAAAGTCCTAAAGTTGAAGATGGCCCGAAAGTTATATCTGAAAAGATAATAAAAGAAATTAAAAAAGCTGGACTTGATAACTATAACATTAACAAAACACCAAGTCTGACAGACAAACACGAGTTTGTTGTAAAAAAACCTGATAGTGGCCTGTCCAACAAACAAGAGAAGACTAGCAAACCTGAAATAATCGAACAACACAAAGCTATTGATAGCATTGATGGAAAGTGCAACAACGTGAAAATAAGTGAAAAATCATTAGAAGTTGGTAAAAAAATCGAAATCGACACAACAAGTGATAAAAACGATATTAGTTCTGCAGAGGAAGTTAAACTACCGACTCAAACCATTCGACTAAGACGAGGAGCTGGTACAGGCGTAGGAGTTATTTTGGCCGGCGGGACCGACTGTGAAGCGAAAGAGGTTACGGTGCGTATATTTTATTCATCGATTGATTTACCAAAACAGTTTCTTGTTTGCTTCTTGTAACTTAAAGTTAGACTAAAGTTTATTAGATGAATCTAATCGAAAGCTTTTGACTCATAACCAAAATTTCAACAATTTATTCACCAAGCATTAAGGGAATACGATTGTTTAACCATTTTGTTTGCTTCGTGGACATGGGAACCTGTTCTTCAGATTATGTGAATGAGAATATTCTATACCTATGTTTTACTAAGTCTTAGTATTGTGATGATTTTCATTTCAGGTTCATAGAGTTTTAGCAGATAGTGTGGCGGCCAAAGCAGGACTGAAGAGGGGAGCCAAAGTCAGAAGTATAAACGGTTGCGCTATGGCAGGGTTAACACATGCACAATCTGTCACTATCCTTAAGGTAAGCATCGTTGTAATATTGCTAGTTTCTGCATTCGACTTAAGTGTATAGCATGGTGGTATGGTTTGGTAGTCCCTCCAAATTAACACTGAAAAAGTACTGAAAAAATATTCGAAATTCTTTTACAAAGCCAAGTAACAACCTTTTTTTTAAAAAGAACCTTTCAAATTTTTGTGAGACTATGAGATCTTTAACAAAATATGTATATAATAACTAATTTGGTTTTACAGGAGCAGCGTTCAGAAGTTATAATCGAAATAGAGATTGAAAATCGACAAAATGCAAATGGTGTAGGATGCGGCTCTGACAAAGGTTTGTAACGAGCTTAAAATTATCTTTATGACTTGTAATTAGGTTTATGTTATAAACAAACACTTGAGACCCCGCCATGCTTCGCACGGGTGCAATGTACTGGAGGGCGATATGTCAAAACTTCGAGATTTCTGCACTATATCGAAGTTAAATATATATGTTTTATACACATAAACCTTCCGGAATAAATTGTCTAAGCGATGGTGAAAACCTCACCGAAAACTGTTACGTGGTTTAGAAGACCAACGCGGCACGACAAACACGAAAAGCGACTTTAATTTATAATATGTATGTATAGATATACTGACTTATCATTTTGTTCTATAGCGGAGTCGAAGGTCCGTAATGAGGTGGAAGATAAAAATTTGAGAGACGAGAGTAAAGCTACCGGTGCTGTTGTGTCGGTGCTGCTGGAGAAGGCTGGTGGTGGAGCCGGGCTCGGATTCGGCTTGGACGGTGGCCGCGACTCGCCGCGAGGCGATCGTCCGCTCACTATTAAGAAACTTTTCGCAGGTGAGCTTGTGTACTGTCTTAGTTAAGCCACGTACATGCTTAAGAAAACCTGATGGAGTTACTGAAATGAGTACTTAAAATGAGTTCTTAAGTTTTGAAATTGAATTGCAGGAGGAGCAGCAGCACAAAGCGGTCGTGTTCTAGTCGGTGCGGAACTTCTATCAGCTGGCGGGCAGTCGATGGAAGGATTCACACGCACACAAGCCTGGGCGGCTCTCAAGGCTTTGCCTGCTGGCCCGGTTACCCTTGTACTTAGGAACCCTAAAGGCAATATGAATATTTGAATACAAATAATATAAAATAAGTTTGAATACAGTAAAGCCTACGCCTACAACAGTGATACCAAATTGGTTATAAAGATCTCCTTGAATAATTGAGATTGGTGACGTGTCTCAGAGCCCGGTTAGCATTCGCTTTACAGATTCATTTATCTGCGAGCTTGCGTCTAAAGGAGAGTAAAACGGTGCTAACTGACACCATTCAATTTAGGAAAGTGCGATAAAAGTGTAGGGTTTCGGAACTGGTTATTCCTTCTTCTTTTATTTACAATTTGCCTCATTCATTAGTCACTGTTTCTATAAGATTGTAAATAGGTAATTTATGTCATCTGTCTGTAACGAATTCTCGTAAAGATAGGTTTATTAAGACTGTGTCTCATTTTTGTAAAATCGTGTATTTATTAATTCGGTTTAATTAACTAGTCTGAACTGTAGAAATGTTGAAGGCAACATTGAATTTTAGGTATTGTACTTAAAGTACATGCGAAAAACGAAGATCAAAATTGATGTCATTAGTGCCATTTTTAGTTTCATGAATCATTATGCGCACACGGTGATGTACATAATTGACATAATTATTATAATTATCTAAGCTTGTGAAGCATCGTTAATAAAGCTGAGCTTTCAGAGTAAGTACGTAAACATAATAATAAGCACGCGTGCGTTTTCGATGGAGATCTATCCTTTACGCATGCAATAATCCCTACAGATGATATCTTAAATGTAGATAATGTCGAATGTACGACTATTATCAACTATTTTGCTTCATTATATGATGTCTAATCATAATCAGCAATGTATTTCTAAATGTAATAATGTAAACTTTTAATTTTACTCAAGCAAATGACCTAAACAAAAAGTTCAAGCTCATAAACATTTTTGAAAGCTGATTGTTTAATGTATTCTTATATGCAAACCTTTACTTGCCATGATACTTATTGCCAATAGCGGTACCTATCATACCATTGCTTAGTTGTAATGCATCGAACTATTTAGATAAGAACTTGTACATATTTTGTTATTTATTAATAACTGTTTTACTTATAGCTGGTTATGTTAAGTCAGCGAAAATTCAGGAACATAATTTTATGAAATTCGACGTACCTAACTTAGTTAAATTGACGTATCTCACTAACCTCGAATTAATTTGATGCACCTACAAAATTCTGTATTTAAAAGCCTCTTTTGTATTTGTAATCATAAGAGCCAGCATGTCATTTAATTAGCTAGCAAATAGAATATTATTTTTGTACTTACTAGTAACATGGAGGAAAACAGATTGTTAGTGACTCTTAGAAGGACTGACTGTATTCTAGGAAAGTGATCAAACATGAATCTCGATTCAAGAAACAAAATTAGATTTTACTTGACATGAGCAGAAAATGTGAGAGTTCTGAATCGAGATTCATACTTGAGTATCTTTCTAAAATACGGATCCTTACAACTCAACGAGGTGGCAAAAGCTGCAATAGCTATTATGACTTACGAGCGGATGCGTAATTATTCTCGCCATTAACATCTCATTATATAGCCTTTGATGAATATACACAATATTCTTTATTTACTTATTAGGTGATATATGTTATCTTAGTTACTATTAATCTTTTATGTTACTATATTATATTATATAATCACCGTAATACATATTGGTGTTTTCTTTTTAATACCTTCAATTAAATTCAGTGGAAAATTAGTAGGTACTTTTGGTTATGGCATTTTGTAAAAAGTTCTCGAAATCAGGAGTACTTGAAAATGTTTTATAAGCAAAACGACTTTAACATTATTCTCTCCGAACGCTAGATATTCTAAAGGTCGATTTCAGAATTTCTAAGGAGCGAATAAGCTACTCGAGACTGCATAATACATATACGAGACAAGAAATCTCGATGCAGAGTTCGGTCACCTATCTATCACAACGTTGCAGCTGCGTCATTTTAAGTGACATCAAAAACTATATTCATATTAACTTCTTCACTATCCTCTATACTAACTGTAAAATAGGTCCCATGTCACGAGTATAACTAGTTCTACCATTGGCACCCTCAATATGAACGGTTGCAATTGTTAATTAAGCCGAAATAAATTTCGTCCTGTAATCACGTCGTTCGCGTTCACAGGCGATTAATGTCATGGCGTTGAGGACATTCAAGAGGTAATGAGGTTTGCTAGTACCTACCGAGCGCTTCATTCCGAAGCGTAAATGCATATAGGTGCCTTTCTACCTATTATGTATACACTTCGTTCAACGAATTCACGCTTTTACGGAATGTCGTCCTTACATATCTGTCTGCGATGCAAATGAATTCTCTTTATTTGGACCGACGACGATGCATTCGGCAACATTTCAATACGTAAGTAGAATATTTGTGTGTAATTGGACCCTGCTTCTTTCTACAAAATAATTTAGTTTCAGCACCGTCCTATTACATTTCTGAATAAATTCACTTGCTATTCATTAGTTGAGCTCGTTCCTTGAATATACTTATTACGTAGAGTTTTAATTTATTTTTGCCTTTATTTTTTTTTGTTTCTTAATATTTGTATAAAAGATTTAAATATATAAAAATTTACTTTTTTTTTTTTTTTATGACATTTCTCGGGACCCTGGGGTTCCAGACCTTTGGAAGGCGTACGAGGGGTCGAAGCCAAACTCGCAGAGGCCCCTTAGACCATTTTAAATGATGAGGAGGCACCAACCGACGATTATCCTATATGCACTTTGCAAATACACTTAAGGACAACCCCCGGTTGGTGCAGGACTATTGTAGGACATGAAACAAAATATACTGGGCTATGAGTATGGGTGGTTATAGTGAATTCATTACCAAGACTATGTGCCCTGCCTTATCAACGTTATGTAATAAACGGATAAAATGGCAGGGGGTGAGTTGCACACTCAATAATGGGCCCCTAAACTGTAATAATATTATTTTTACAGCTTTTATGGGTTGTCATTTTAAATGGAATCTGGTTTTTATTAAGATAATGTGCGTTCATAATCAATCACGTTTCTTTAAATTATTACCGAACCGGCCGAACATCAGGTTAACCGATCCAAAAATAGGCGACATCTATCTCACCCAATCGTGAACGAATCAAATATCGTCAACAAGGGGTGGGAAGTAACTATAGAGGAAGACCTACAGCGACCTCTAGTCTTTTAAACACAAACAAACTGGTAATAACCCCTAGTAAGCTTGACGAAAAATATTAAGGAAATATACTTCATGATCGATCAGTGCTGCAGTCGGCAGGTTGCTTATGCTCAGCAGTGGACAGTTTGCGGTGGTTGTAATAACGGATGCTGCGCTTCTTCTTGATTTTCATAAGTTAAATAATATACAAACCAAGAATATAAAGCTCCAGTCTAAAACAACAAATTTGAAGCTCAATATAAAATAATAGAATCTTTATTACTAATATAATAAAGCTGAAATGTTTTTTTATTTCGTTTGAACTCGCTAATCTCTTGTACTACCTGTCGGGTTATTGGCTACAAGCTACGTCCCTTAGAAGCTGAGCAAAAAGAAAAAAGTTCACAAAGAACACCAAGCGCAAACGAAGTAAAAGTGCGGGCTGGCGATGCGATGCGACGTGGTCGATTGGGGGCGGAAATTTGACGCGGACGAGGTTTCGGGCAGAAGCTAATTTCTTAGAACAGTGCAGCGTAGCGTAGGTACTTACCAAATTCAAGGCTTAACCGTAAAAAATGTATTTGATTCGACACTATTACTGTCTCAAGTCATTTCAATATGTTCCCAAGACAGGCTTGATCCTCTTCCGAAGGTAAAGGGGGCCAGAATTTATGTTACGACACCTCGAATATTGCCGATCCATATTTTTTTTGTAATAGGTAACCGATCTACGAAGGTCTACGAAAGGTCTACGAGGGTCTACGCCGTAGCCATTATTAAGTAGCTAATAACAATAAAACAATGTATCCTTTTTAAATATTTATATTGTTGCGTAAGTATCTACAGTAAAATGCTATATTAAAATGCAAAAATACTGAGTTAGCCACCATAATATATCTATCATTGTTATGATTTCTAGTTCATTGGTCGAATATACTTATCTTAGTGTAAAGCACAATAATTATTTTATGAAATGTACACAATTCTATTTGTATTACAGGTAGATACATAATTATTATATAAATATTAAAATACTGTCATACGTTAGTCTTGTAAAAAATCGCGACTCAAAAAGCGATCGGATTAAAGTTGTAATTTTTTTTAATAAATATTTAATTTAATTTTACTTTCCTTGTTGTATTCTTAGTTTTATTGATCACATAATTTTAATATCATACTTTATAGTCAATAGCGACCCGTCCCTGCACTGTACGGGTGCAATGTACTGACGTGGCGACATGACAAACATGAGATTTATATGCAATATCTATGTTAAATATTAATGTTATACATATAAATGGTGAAATGGTGAAAACCGCATTAAAATCCGTTGCGTATTTTTTTTTTAACCGTGGTCACTCAAAGCTACTTTGTTTTATACTATGTATTGAAAGACAGATACACCGTGGATACAAAGATGAAGTAAAAGGGATTTATATTTAGTTTAAGTGAAGTTAAATCTAACTGCACTGAAAAGAGTTATAACAGGAAGGTTAAACTAAGCAAACAAAGAAAGAACAGGAATATTACACGAGAATTAGAATGTATAGTTGTGCGTTGATGCAATCAAGTTCTCTTCGAAGACATAAGAATGGTTTCTGTTTTAAAAACTCGGGATTTCGGGCTCTCAAAGTACATATGCATTCATGCAATGATTTTAAGTCGAATAAAAGCACTTACGTAGTTACTTCTTTACTTATCAATATTTAGGTTCTTTAAAAAATAAATTTATTATTATTTCATTTACTTACTATATTTTTACAATACAAACTAAGTAGATGTTCAATACGTTTTAGAATATAAAAATAAGTTAGTTGCCTTATAATTACAAAACACTACATGTTGCACTCAGCTTTGAATATCAATATCACAGACAATTTTTATCAAATTGTATCAAACTGTGTGTATCTAATACTTTTCGATTACCTTCGTTAGTTTGGTTAGTCTACATCTACATACGAACAAATCCATATGCAAATTATAACCAAATATTTGACCGGTTACACCAATTGCATATAAATTGTTTGACAAAGCTATTCACAGAGTTACCTACTTTCTTATCATTTAAAAATATAATTATACTCAGATTTACACTTTCAGCAATTCATAAATGCAATGTTACAATACATTTTGATAAAGTTTATTAATGTAATATAAATTTTAAAAATACGTGTTTGGACGTAACGTGAAATACAAGTTGCTAAAATACACATTTTCCATAAACACTCCAAAAATATTTTACAAAATACATTTTATGACTTTTGTCAATATCAATTTTAATCACATATTTTGTTTTAACTTTCCATACACTTTTATTATACATACCCTTTAGATTGTATGAAAACCATATTTCTATATTGGCGAAGATATGCCGCAGCCAGTGAGGCTTAATCAGAATAGCGAGTAGTTTTTTTATTTCAACCTTTCCTTCAAAATACTATTTATGACAATTTCGCGATGGGATCCATTAATATTGGCAGATTGGTTTATGTTGGCAGTTTATACTAACTTTCATATTATTACTTACATTGGTGATTCATGGATTTCCCGTGTTCTTATGAATTTCGTGGTATATGCTTGAATGGGGCAATATTATTTATTTCTACGTGTTTCTTAAATTCGCTTGCTAGTTTGTTTGTCTGATTTTCAATGGTTTATGCCGAGAGACACGCCCTAAAGTCATGTCTGACCGACACGACTATCGTTTTAAAATTCTGAGCTCTCATTGTAGTAAAGGAGAAACTAGGTATATAATGTATACCCCGTCCGAACCACGTAATGCGTAATAAGAGGTGCTACCTACAACAAGGAAATCGCGTACTGTCTAGACATTTGTGCGTCACCTTACGCCAAGTTATTTCTGGCGCCTCCTTTGTTACTTCTGGCTACATGGATACATGCAATATTAGATTCATACCATGCATTTGGTTCTTTCATCAACGATTAGATATTTGACAATCCCGTGTAAATGTGCTTTAAATTGTTTCTTTCAATGCGCGGTCAATCTTGGTAATGTATAAAGTTCCTTAAAGTGAACCATCCACTATGCATCATGATTGTACAAGGTTGCTACGGAAAGAGGAGAACTTCGTAGCACGTAATAAATTTACAACTGCTTACAATTCTTACAGACTTCCGTACGATTAGTCGTAGCAGCTACATAGTGGACTATCTAGATGAGTACCCTTGGCAGCGAATTTAAATAGGAGCTGGCCTTACTGTGAGTGTTCCTTTACCGAACTCTAATATAATCATTGTGTACCATGTAGCTACTTATAGGGGAGACCTTCAGAGCACGTGATATATTTCCTACTCCTTACAACTTTACAGACAAGACTCCATACAATTAGTGTTAGGAGAGATACATGGTGGAGTAGATTTAGTAAAGCTTTTAAAGCCGAGCTTGCAATTGTGTTCATATAAAACGGTCCTAACCGATCTCAATTACAATCATCGTGTACCAAGTGGGTACACGATGATTGCACGCTTCTACGAATAGAAGACATTCTTTTACATAAATCTTGCGGTCAAACCACCATACGATTAGCGATGGCAGCTATATGGTGGAGTAGATTTTTCCCTTAGCACAAGGTCCGCCTTTAGATACAAGGTGGCAATTGTTAATGTATTACGTCCTTTTATACTTAACGAGACACATTATTAAAGTTTACATCATTTCGTCGTCCTATAGGCATTCAGTATACTAAACCCTATTGTAATCCGCGTGTACCAAGAAACTACAAATAGAGGAGACCTTCGGTTGGAGCATTTACAACTCCTTACATACAGTGAAACCTCTATAGTACAGCTACATGGTGGAGTAGATGTCAGGTGTGTAAGCAAGCGCCTGCTGGTCGTGCACGAGGTCGCAGCAGGCGCAGCGCAGTCAGCGCGGCGGGCGACGCGTCACCCTCAACAGCACGGGCCCGGCGCGCACGTCCTTAAACAGACGGATCGCCTCCCCGTGGGTCAGACCGGCCGTGCATCGACCGTTCACTGAGAGGATCTCGTCACCTGGAGATTAAACAGAGACAAAATTAAAAATTTACTTTTGAAAAAAGGTCTGAATAACCTGTAACTGTGTATCTACCTAATAGGACAGCCACATTTCGCCAGTTATGTAAAAGTCCTATTATTAGGGGGCAAGCCTATTGCCATCGGCCGGGCATAAATCTAGATACCGGGCTGCTACTTAGAAATTCCAGGTGGAAAACCCAAAAACACTTTGCCTAATCTGGGAATCAAACCTCATGCTCAATAGTAGTGGTTTGCGACCACTAGACCAATGAAAAATAATAAACATATAAGTACTTTCAAACTGCTTATAGTCCGAAAGGAATCACCAAACAGAAAGAACGGTTTCATCTCGTTACTTAGTAAATCGCAGTTTCCAATAACTTTCCAGATAAGGATGATAATGACCATTCCTACACCTTTTTTATGTGCGGAAAACGCTTTAATTATGTCTAAGCCATTACCCCAATTTCACAGTCCTTATTTGAGCGCGGAGTCCATAAATGCAAATGAATCAAGATAATTATGCCAGACATTCGTCAGTTTTAAACCTATTTAATTAGAAAGTATTCATATTCGGTCCATTAGTTTTAATAGCGTTATAAACTATGTACAATGTTGGAGTTTCACAAGCATTTGTTTGTGGCCCGTTTTTGTTTAACCAAAATGACTGTATAACTCTCCGTTGACTGACTGACGTTGGATTTGAAATCCTTCCAATAAATGTATGATTTTGATTTTATTAAAACAATGTTAAAAATTGTAGTTAGATAGACGAGCTTCCATGACCCTATACCTAGATCTCAGGTTAACCTTTGTAAATTATAGGCTAATATTTAAACGAAAAGATGAAAGCATCCAAAGGCAAATATCCTTTCAAGAAACAGGAAATAAAATAAACATTTTATCTTTATTTTCTGTTTGAAGACAAACGTGTTTTTGATGTTTTTTAGTGTAAATGAACACTCGAGACACATTAAAAACACGTTTGTCCTCTTTCTTTACGACATGAGTATTAAAATTGTACTTAATGTCAATGACTGTTTTAGCTAGTAGGTACGTACATAAGTTTCCATCACTTACTTTATAGTATTTGCCGAATTATTAGGAAATATAGCCTATTAAATGTAAAAACTTACAGCCTCTTAGAATGCTCATATTAACTAGGAAATCAAACGTTTAACACTTGCATCGTAATTTGTGTTTTTTTATTTGATGGTAGTACCTTCACATTCTACAAGGGCGATCTAATTGCCACGTGCCAGTGCTAATTAGCAGGGCTGTTTGCACAACTGAACATAACCTTAAATTGTTATTTATGCGTATAAACAGCAATACATAACAGCAGGTGTAAGTAACAGTTAGGTAATATAACATGCAGCTGTCGTGCAACAGTCGCCGAGGAATTTTCTGCACCTTTCTATGAAGAATAATGTTGAATGGTTGGCATAAATAAAAGGTCACGGCTTGTTTTGACGAAGCAATATTTGTTTTTAAATGGAAACTTGATGGCTAATGAACGTGACATTTAAGTGACGATTCCATCTTTAGATGCCTATTATTAGAAAACATAGTCAGATACAAACTATCAATGTAACTCACGCTAACGCACGCACCTTTTTGTTTTACATTAGATTGATTGATTGCAATCGACTGCCCATAAATCACAAAACGGGTCATGAGGCGTCTGATAACCAAAGGTACCTAACACATTGGTAAGCTTTGAAATTTATGTCAAGTAAATAATAGCTGTAAATATAAAACGTACCTTCTCTGAGTGCAGATTCAGCTGCCTGGCCATTATTGAAAATGGTTTTGACAAAAATGCCCATGTCTCCGCGCGGTGAGTCCCGCCCACCCACGATGCTGAACCCGAGACCTTTCCCGCCGGCTGACTTTGTAAACCGCACCTGCAATATTATTAAATGCCACCTTGATAACATGACACTTACAAATTACAAGGATATTAAGAATTTGGTTCACGATAATGAATGTTATCTTTAATGTAGTTCATACCTCAAAAGTGTGTGTATCTCGAGGTTCAGGAGCTGGCGGTCGCTTTCCCGTCTGTGTAGATGCAGGCGGCGCAGGAGGCGGCCGCGCAGATCTGGGAGTCGCACTCACACGTAACTCTGCCACACCATTCCTCAACTGCTGCATCGGCTCCTGCCGTGATTGAACCCGTGGCAATCTATACGGTTCCTCCCATAACCTCTGGGAAGCTTCACACGGAAGCCGATTGTATCCATTTCTGTACGGGATATCTAATTCTACATTTTCACTGTAGGGTCGACGACTTCTTCCCTCTGAACTATTCTTCCTTCTTTCAGGCACATAAGTATAGTCAACTACATCTCGACTTTCGTCTTCTTGACTTATCAGAGGTGTGCGGTCTCTTTGTGCTGCAGCTTCTTTAGCTGCTCTGTAAACGTTTGGTGAACTACACCGCCTGCGCACTGACTGAGCCGACTGGCGTGGCGGTGACGGTGACGGTGGATGCCGTGTCGCTGTAGGACTAGGAACGTAGAAAGTGGACGGCTGTTGTGGTGGTGGTGCCAGGACGTCGTGTGCGGATAGTGCTCGCCGCCGAAGTCCACCGCCAAGCTTTCCTAAAGCACGGAGCAAATCTGGAGCACCACTTGTAACACGAAGTGACGCTGTAGTGTAAACTTTCCCTCGATGTCGGAATGATAACTTGGAAGGCGGTGCAGGGGAGCAATGCGGTGGCGGCCTTGGTGGAGAAGGTGAGCAGCGCACTGGACTTGGCTCTCGGTTCCCAGAGCCAGGCCGCAATCGTGAACACCGGCGACGAAGTTTTCGCCATCTTTGTGACAAGTTAGCGTTCCATCCTTCTTCTGAAAAGTCAATAATACATTCGATATAAACTTCTTTGAACTGTGATTAGACTGAATAGTGTTATAGAGGTTTTAGGACACCTGCTATTCATAAAAGTAATAAAGAATACACAAGTTCTATTCTTGCGGATGTAAGTAGTTGGAAGTCAAATCTAACATCTTCCAGTTAATGTTCTAAATAAACCTAGCGAATGGCTTATGTAAATGACAGTAACGACAGATATGGTGTTATGACACATAAGGAAGTTACCTTTCTTGTTGGTGTCGGCATCGGAGGCGTAGTCGTGTGCGCGAGGGGGAGGCGCGGGCGGCGACGCGGGCGCAGCGAAGCTGTGGCGCAGCGGTGTCATGCGCAGCAGCCGGGGACGGTCGCCGCCACCACCGCGGGAACCCCATGCAGGGGCGCCCATTGTCATCTAACCCCTGAAAGAACGATGCAGGGATTTTTTTAATAAATCTGTAACAATAGATATCTGCCCTATAAACTTAAAACTAGGTTAAAACAAATTTTTTTTGCCTTTCAGCTACGTCTTTTCATTTACGTTTAATGGTATGTTAATGTTTTGAAATATAAATGGTGTGTTTACTGACTGTAAAATGTTTGGTTAATTTCCATCGATTTCCTTTCTCAATGCTCATTAAAGTTTCATTACTAAACGGTAAGTGTAAAGTATTTTATTAGGACAAATTGTAAAAGGCGAAGCCCAATAAGATTCCATTGCGGAGTCGTGGACAAAGTAGGTTGATGGGTACTCATAGTCGTGATTACTGTAGTTGGACTTAATAAACTTGAGCCATCACGCACCACTAAATATAGTAAGTAACCACTTGTGCTTATTAGAAGCTCGATATAATTAGACGTGACTCTATGCCCACATACATCTTAAGAGGAATTTCAGCTTAACAGGCATGTGCCCGTATTAATTAAAAGTTTAAATATGTTTTAAAACTGGTAGCTTTTGAGGATTATAGAGACATACACATTGACCACGGGGCCTCCCACACGGCGTGGGTTTAGGTCGGCAAACAACGACGTCCGGTCACCGGAGCCCTGTCGCATAACTTCAACAATTATGTCTAGTCGTGACCTACATAGTTAGTAAAATATGCGTTACCCGCGACTGCGCCGAAACCAAGGGCCATGTCACGATTTTCTCTCCTTCAGAATAATATACTTATTTCGTTCATTCATCGTAGGCGTTGAACAAACACACTTGGTTAATCAAGCTACGACGTTTTTGTCTGATAAAATTGTCGTGAGAGTCACGTGAACTGCTTATTAAGTTTTAGTTCTAATAATACACGCATTACTCATACCTTCCACATCTTAATTCTAAAAGACTCACATTAAGCAGTTTACTATCTTAGACAGATGTTATTGTAATTAGAATCAAACCCAAACAACGTTTCGTCTGACTTGAGTAGGAGCTGTGGCGCGGTACCTCTTGCGGATATCCGCTCCGCCAGACTCACCCACCACTCGTACTAAATAGTTGAGGCGCACTTGATGCACTTTATGCCGTCTATCGTTTTATTTTTTTATGGCCATGAGGTAATTATAATTTATAACCGCTTATTTGATGCCTGGCTGAACAAAGCTCGCGTGCGCTATGTTGTTTAACGACTAGTTATGATTTGTGTCCAGAGTGTGCACTGTGCACTAAAACAGTTAGTGTATCGACTATTCCTGTTACACCGACTGTGGTATTGAAGGAACGTAGGTAGTAAAGGAATTCCTTGTCGATATATCAGAACAAGGAGTTTCTCTAGTGTAACAATGTCAATAAACCCTTACAGACGGGTCTCTATTTCTGAACATGCAAGCTCAACTAGGCCGATATTGTCCCACAGCCATGTCCCAGGAATATTTATTTTTGAGGAAAAGTGCAAACTTAGCAGTAAACAGGTCCACAGTACTAAAGAAGAATGGTGAAGCTTAGTTACATACTTTCAAATTAAAGTATATAATAATATAAGGATATACTTAAGGGAACGTTCGTGGAGAGCAGGATAATATTAATCTCAGGGGATGTGTAGACTTGTGGACACCGTAAGTAATTAAATTCCGGGATTCTGATCCCAAGGGTGAACTTTACGACCAATAAAGGGCTCTGCGGTCGTACAAAAAACAAGGGGACGGTATTTATATTAAGTTTGACCAGCTCTTTGAAATGGAGTCTAATTCAGAATATCAAATGAACAATCGCGTACGTAACTGTTGTTCCATTCATGAGTTTGAGATATCTCTAATTACAATACAAAACATATTATTGTATTATATTTCAATGACTAATACAAGTTCTATACAGTAATAAAGTAATAATGAATTAATTAAACTGCGCTAATCTCAAATTCAAGACTAACGCACCTAAATATTTATTTAATTAAGAGAATGATTCATTATGATCTCCGTAATACAAGACTAATTAATTTTAAATACAACTTGTTGTATGTGTCACACGAAACTGTGAAATTGTGGTTACAAACAGATCCGGACATAATTTGCCAGTAATTGGTACCTACATTGTTGGTATCTATCAATACCGAACTAAAAGCGCTGCCCAGTACAGTTTTGTTGTAAAAAACAATAACATTCAGCCGACTAGTAATTTATCTAGTTAGGTACAGTGGAGGAAATTGGCGTTAATTTTGCCGGCGCAGTACCGTTGTGAGCCGAATTTGGCGGCGCTTGCGCCGTGTCGCTGGTCACTGATCTTCCGGTGACTCGCTCTACTGCCATTGCCAGTTACGGAAGTGGTAGCATTTACATTTCCCCTTAATAAAAATATTCTTGTTAATCAGCGTGTTTGAAGCGATAATAATGGCGCTGGCGCCTTAATATGTCTGACATGGTTAAAGAGACATCAACGGAGACGCTTTGAAATCGTAACAGGGTACTCCCACGCTTTTGTTACGAGGTGTTTGGGATATTTTTTACTATAAAACCAGCCACGGTCTCGTTCGACGACAATAGATCTATTCAATCTAAGCTTTCCTATATTGTTTGTGCGCTATTAGTTGACGGCGTGATGCAATTTTTAAGACGGAGTAATATCCTACTAAAATTGTTACACGTTACACAAACATAACTTAGTCACCTTCTAATAGTAACAACAAATAGGTAGAAAAACAGCAAACAATATGGTCAATGTGGTCATCTTTTACTACACAGCTATTATTTTAATAAAATGCTGATGTTTTTCTGAATTTATGATAATTCCATGCATGCATTGCATTTTGAAAACCCATGCACACACATTTATTTCACATTTCTACATTATTTCAAAATATAAGTAAATACTTATTATTTGATGTTTACATTGAAAAATTCATTAAATAAAAATGCACAAAAAATGCACAAGTAATTAATTTGAAAAGCCATTCAGTTTCTGCAATAAAAACACACAAAAAGAGCCCTTGTCCCTAAATGAGTACGTGACAAAATCAAAAGCTGAATTCGTAGCATCAGCAGATGGGTGATGCCGGGGGACGCGGGCGCCTCAATTGTTCCCTTGCGGCCCTTCTTTGAACTCAAGTGGACCGCCATTAAAGCCTGAATCCATTAGTTGTTCATTCCACGGGAGTTTAAGTGTTCTCGACCGCCTCAATGCGATGTGTGAACCGGCAAAATAACAGTCTCTATCCGTTATCAGGAGATCGGTTCAAGCTAGACAACTCTATAATCAATTAAGATTGCGATAAAACTAGTTTCAAAATTAAATTAAAAACATTCAATAATTTTCATTTGCCCACATTACCTGAAAATTGTGGTTTGATATTCTCGTTATGCTATTATTATTTAAAATGTAATAGATTAGTATCGCGGTTGACCATCAAGGTTATGAACATAACGCAAACCTGATATCGTTATACTTTTATTATGACTTATAGTTTTGTAGTTTGTTCTAGACCTAGATTATGAACTTATTGGCAGAGACAAGTCACTCGGCCGTACAATATTGTTGTTGGAATTTATGGCTAATATAACGTAACTGTTTGGTGGGCATGTTGCGCCCACACTTATTAACCAAACTAAGATTTATGCGTAACTACGAGAGCAATAGTGGCACAATAGGCCCTAAGGAATGTGACCCGCGTTTTGTTCGTTACCTACATCGGCGTCGCCCCTTTCATATAATCAATTCAAAGTATGAAGGACCATGATGTAATAATAATACTTATCAAACCCATACTTAAAGAGTGTGAATCAACGATTCTTTTATAAATTACTAGAAACCCGCTCCTGCTTCGCACAGACAAAACTTAGAGATTTCTTAGTTACCTATATGTAACTTATTAACTTATGTTATTATAAATTATTAACGTGATTTAGAAGAACAACGCGGTCATACAGATAAATGCGTAAAGCGACTTTATTTTATAACATATGTATAGATATTGCCTGCACATTCAAGGAGATTGTTAACTATAAATGGTTAGTAAGTTTATAATAGTGTTTAAAAGTTGTGATTAGTTCGATTCATATTTCAATAAGTACGAGAATGAATATAAAGAAAGGTCGACGAAGCGTTGCTTTAATTCTCCACGCTTTTCTGATAAGCGTTGATTACACATGAAGTTCTTGCATATTTTTCTAGCGAAAATATTTTTTTAATGTATTTTCCTTAATATTAAGTTAATGAAAACAATATTTTTACTGGAAAAATATGGTTTACCACAAAATCAACGAGACAAGCTCTCAAAATAAACTTAGGTATGAAAATGATGTCATAAACTTAACTAGCAGAAAAACAATAAGACAAAACGACGCGAGTGATCACTGCGGCTGGAAAAGAATAGCCTTTTCAAGCAGTTTATAGCGTTATTTGTAATTTGTATGAACAAGTAGGCCGGCTACGGTATTGCAATACGGCGGATCTGTTGTTCGCAGTAACATTGTTTGCAGTGGAATTAAGAATCTACCCGCGCTCTACATCTCAGCTCATCGAATGAATCTGGGAAATTGCTTCTCGCTCTTTCTATTATGATGTTCATCGTTATTTACTATTATATTTTTTCTCAGGAGAAATCGGTTGCTCTGATTTCATTGTTGTACAAGTAAGCCTTCAAATCATGTTCCGCACAATAGAAGCAGAACAAATATACACAAATTAAACACTTACCGTAACCGGTTCTAATTATAATATCGTGAATATGCATTGTTTGCGGAATAGGTATGCGAAGTATTCATAAAGATTTATATTTATACTTTTATAACTATTCTGAAGTCATTTGTGGAATGCATGAAGTAGAAAGAACAATAAAAGAGCGTGTGAAAATATTTAAAAAATCCTGTTGACTGATGACATGAAGTTATTATGCGCTAATGCAGTACCTAATGCTTTGAAGTTATTCCAACAATTTTACATAGAATTCATGAAAATTGTACAATCATTAAGTCTTCGAAAATATAAACGACTGCAAGCCTTTTGTATCTGTTTACTCTTGTACTTAGACAAGAAGGTATGTGTAGGACATGTTCAAAATAAGTAATTTTCTTCATTCTAAAAAGAAACATTAGCAAGTTCACTTCACTTACAGAAAGGTAATTTTTTACCTTTCTGTAAGTGAAAAAGTGTGCCTTTCTATATTTTTTGTCACATATTTAATGTATTCACAGTATTCTACATGACAATGGACGTGAGCTGAAATGTATGAACTTCCTAATATGACACACTCATTGAATGGAAACCGCGTCATTAAAATAACAAATAAGGTAAATCTAAAATAGAGATCGAATACATATCATGGTATGGGCAATGATTGTTTTTTTTTTAAAGAAAACTTGAAGTAGCTTGTTTCAGTCATAGAATTAACAAATTACATAGTGTATTGGTATTGACCTGCTATGTATTTTGTTAACACACAACTAACTTGTTCTACACACAAAATAATAATGTGTGAGATGTCTACAGGATTTTCCTGAAATACCATAATTTTCCTAAAAGGTGCCCTGAGATCAACTACCTACATAAATGGTGTGGCAAAAGTTTGGTAGGGAAAATGAACTTTGATTTCTATTTTCCAGCATACATATTTTATTTTCTGCTTTTCCGGAGAAACATGAATAGGAAAGCAAACATCAATATATGTTTATTGGACATGTGAAACTGTTTTATAAATACGTAGGTAGGTACTATGCTGTGCTCATGCAGTATGTCAGTCCGTTTCAAGTTTCAATTGATGATTGACTGACGGCCGCAATTTTCGCCGCCAGTAACGATGTCGTATGTGGGACATCGTACAGGGTTTCACAAGAGTAAAAGTACTGTAAAAGTAAATTTATATAAACAGGTGAACTCATGTGTGTTATGTTTTTAAACACTGCTGTTTTAAGTCAGATATATTTTTTTATGGGAACATAATTTGTTGCACGCCTGATTTCGAGTTTGTAAACTGTAGTTTTATTTATATTAAATGTAGTCTTATCGCGGATTTTTTAATGGAAACTCGAATTGTTTTAAGTTAATATGTAGCCAGAACTAAACCCGTATAAGATTTGCGTAACTTTGAACATTTTTAGAAAGTAAGCCGTTTTTTTTGTTATTAAAATTAATCAATTGTGTTACGCTGTGACGAGCAATGTTCATTTGAGATACCTTTTAATAAGATTTTCTTTTTTTAGACATTTCTTTGGCGACTGCATAAAAAATGACAGGGTAACATGAGTAGAAAATGTCATGGCGTATAGTTACCATTCGCTACATTACATTCCCACAAACAACCTATGAAGTTAGTATTTTTAATCTCCAAATGGATTATACTATTCATAAACATAGACGTATACAGTTTCATCTACTTAGATATTCATTAGGCGTTGTGTATTTAACAAAATGTATAAACAAGTGTACCTAGGTAACTTTCTTTCGTCATCAGTTGCCAGCAAAGTCTTAATGAAGATATAATTACTATTTCCATATCTACAATTGTTATCTCTTCAAGCTGTAATTGGTCCATGAGAGCCCTACTTACATGTAGCTTCGTTAATCAAAGACGTCATTGTCTAGATTATCGGCGTGGGAGACCCGGAATATACGGCGATGTGTTTATCATACTGGACTGTACCTACCTACCACACTGTAGGTACGTTACACTTACGCTAATTTTGTAAATGTGAGTTTTATGTAACGTGCGTTTAGTTTGTGCAGAATAAACGATTTTTCTTTCTTTCTTTCTTTATATATATCAGCCGTCAATCATCTCGGTAACACATAGGGAAAACGCAACTACTTAATACAAATCTTAAATTCACTCACTGAAACAACACACAGCTACCGCTGGGTCTAGAAGCATGACATTTTGCACAAGAGCTCCTTATTTAACGAAGGTGAGCACTAAGAGAGGATTTTTAAATAGTGGTTCAAAGGGGTATTAAAGTATGTATGGAAGTTCGTCATTTTTGCCGATGGGTATCCCATTAGGCGCACAGCTTGTACGTTAATAATGCTCAAGAAATTAATGGATTAGTGTATCATTCTCTCCTACTACTACACTTTTATTATAAAATTAAGTCAACTATAAACCTCTTCAAATTGATTTCAGGAATTATTATATTCGACACTGCTCAAATCTATGATGTATGAATGTACCTAAGACTCATTTTTTTTAATGCATACTGTTAATACTGGTTCATGTTTGTTTTGTACCATTAAACCAGAAATGGAATCAATGAATATTTTAAGGTACTGCTGAAATTTTAGTAATAAATATTTCCGGTTGCAATTTCGATATATTATTATGTATATCAGAAACGTGATTTGGTAGATACAAATAAGCAACCCATGAAACTTCATGATTACACCAGCAAAGGATATCAGTATTTTGATAAAAAAATAAAAACTATTAGGTACTCTTTTGTCGTAGATGGATGACAATACAATTCATGAAGTTTGGTAAGTAATGGGTAAGTTGGTACATACAGGATATTACGAGGACATATTGTTTTTGTTTTCGTAAAGTACGGTTGTAACATAAATTGTGGTGCTTAGAAAACAGGAAAGCACAAAAATAATATTGCTGTTTTTCAAGACGTGTCGATACCTATTTAATATTTAATAGTTGGCAACATAGGTAGACAGATACTTTAGGGATTGTCGATACTCGATTTCATTGGTGGAACTGTTTTTATTTGCCCATAGGTGTTTATAATTTTGACTTCAATATTCTGTTCTTTTATGTTAGTTCTAATGGCATTGTAATTGGAAAATTCGATGTGATTCGACAAATTTTATGGAACGAATGCATTACCTGTTAACAATGGCGAAAAATTTATTCACTCATTCTTAAACACATGACCAATATAAATAGGATAAATGAAAAATGACGTACGTATTTTTGTGTACCTTACCGTATCTATTTGGTCCAGCATGTTTTGTACGTAACTGCCTAGTTAGATAATATGTTTACATTTTCCTGGACCACGTAAATGTATGCGTAGGAGTATTGACGCCAGAGTCCTTACTGAAGGCTATTTTGTGCCGGAACTGGCCATAGTCTTTTGGGGTCAGCCTATAAAAGAAACTTAAACAGTTTTCCTTTATTGTTAACTTGTTGTTTGTTTAATAAAAATACTTTTGACTAACAATTACCACAGAGGATTCGAGTCATTTAGTCATTGTGTACATAAAGCTGACATAAACAATAACAGTCATGATGCTATTGCGGTTAGGGACTGATCACTAATTTATTGAATGAACATCTCATAACAAGTACCTACAAGTACCTACAGATGCGCGTGACTACAGATACTTCGAAAGGTTAGAAACGTTAAAATTCATGTCAGAATAATAAAGCCCGTCAAATGTTGCACACTGCACTCTCGGCGATTGTTATAGATCAAGGACTTTCGAAATATGGAAGTAACGATACAATGATTTGATTGCTTGGATTCCAATTAATGCAAAAAGATCTCTCTTGACTGTTGATAAGTAATTTTGAAGCTATCATAATGATCTTCCTGATAACTAAAAATAATAAAAGCAAATGTAGTTTCAGCTGCGTAAGAATCGATTTCAATTGACGTTAGTTAAGAGACAGCACTTTCTTTTTCGTTGTTGCCTTGATACTGATTTTGTATCAACGTTATGCTTGGATTTAGCTATACGATGCTCTACAGTGAAAGATTCAGTGGATTTCATTGAATGAAGACTTAAAAGACCAATTTATTTAAGAACCACCTTTTGAATTTGTTACTAATCCTTTTGCCCACACTCGCTGGCTATAATTGGTGAATCTTGTTTGCGTTCACGATAATAAACCCGGTTTCCATTTTAGGCGATGCAGATTCAATAACAGCCGTTTTAAAGATGCAACGTTTTAATTTTTAAATAAATGCTGAAAGACATCCGTGTTGGCTAATCTTTGTAACGGTTTTCAATCCTTATAGGTAAGCTTTGTATTCAATCGTTTATTCAGCGCCTAGATATCGCCAGTGGATTCTTTCAGATCGTCGTGGGCAATTTAAAAAAAAATGATATTTCAGGCAAGGTTCAAAACTTGCTTAGACATGGTCAGGAGTAGTCATGAGACCTAAGCTATTATCATCCTCAACCGAGCCCAGCTGTTGAACTACGCAGGCTGCCAAACGAATGGCTTTAATCTCCTATTTCATTTGCACAACAATCATCTAAATACCTCCTAGAGATTAATCGCTCTAATGGATTGATGCAAGTCACAATAAGAACCGCAACATGCATACGGTATAGGTAATAAAAGAGGGTGCGGGATGAATGCACGGCGCTGACGATACACAATTAACATTACCATCTAATCAAGACAGAATAAATCTTATTTCCTCGCAATAAGGGCTTTGAAAACTGTACACATTTTTTGGTACGTTTGTCTGCTGGAGTGTGGCGGGCGAGGGTTCAAACTATGAGGGAGCGTAGAAAAGCAACGAACGATACGTTATTTTTTGTGCAAATATTTTTCAAGCTTTTATTTAACTTTTTCCAGGTGACTGAACAGAGGATTTATTCAATATTGAATTAAAAATAACAGAGAAACTAAATTTGTTTACATTTTATTGAAAATAAATAAAAATACGTTCTAATAAAGTAGTTTGCAGTAGATATAATATTAATTGAATAATTTAGGAGCTTGGAAGCTATTGTGGATGTAACACATAGATATGTATATCATCCACAATAACTTTATATTTTTTGAGCCAAAAGAAGATAAAATTCAAATATATCAAACAATAAGAACAACTTTTATAATTGCGAACATTTATATAAACTATCACATGACCCACAAATCAAATTGCAGTATGGCTCTGGAACACAGGTTCAATTTGGCTTATAAGAAATTGAATTAAGTAATAAGCTTTATCAATTAAATATGTAAACACAAGCTATGAACAAACTATTTGAAACAAACGATTAAAAATAACGCTTACCTTAAAAAGTATAGCTGAATTTATCCAAATTGTGTACGTCCGGTGGGCACGTTAATTTTGAAAACGATACCATGGCGGTTACTAAACTTTAATATTAATTTACATACACTGTCTGCACAGACACTGCAATAATGCACTCGATTGTACCAAGATATCGATCGTGACGTAACGAAAATGCACACGATCACAAGCCGGTACGCGCGCTGCACTGTCGCACGTTCGTCTAAAGCGAATGTTG
This sequence comes from Eupsilia transversa, assembly GCA_914767815.1. NCBI lineage: Eukaryota > Metazoa > Arthropoda > Insecta > Lepidoptera > Noctuidae > Eupsilia > Eupsilia transversa. Next base: position 9,619,311 of record OU611874.1, read on the forward strand.
AATTAATACTAACCTAACCTCAAATTTACGCGCGCCGCTCGAGAAATTGTTTATGCTGCCTGTACACCCATAAATGGGGTTCAGTTGTGAAGAAGAAGGAAATACGACGAATCCCATGAGAGACAAAGAGAGAATATCGACAAAGGTGTATTATGATGGGGGAGCTGACTATACTACGATAGCGTTTCTCGTTAACGGCGGCGTCCTTTACTATTTAAAATAAAAACAATACTTTTACACTTCTTTTTAGTCCAAATGGCAGGTGTTTTCTGATGAGAAATTTTATTAAATAAAACAACGGCATAGTTGGAATCTAGAATGAGTCAAGTTATGAACGATTAAAGTTATTAAATTAGAAAACACGAATCTGACATCGTGTTCTACATTCACAATAATATCTCGACAACAACACACCTATATTGATAACACGCGATATCGGTTGAATTAATACCACGGATACCACCATACCTACAGGAAATATATTTCCATAGAACTCTTGCGTAACGGTTTTAAACTTTAAATTAAAACATGTGCAGTCAATATATTTGGCAAGTGGCACTTGAGCGTCAAGACAAGTTGATGACAAAAAATCTTTTATTACGTAGCGATGGGTGTACCTGCGCAGTACGCACCGTCTCCCCGGGGTCCCATTCCCATCCCATAGAAACCATTGAAGCGTGAGGAATGAATGATTTTGAACAGCCGCTAACAAATACCTGCTTTAAATTCTTCCCACTCCGTGTAATCTGCATTGGCTTTTTTTGTTACGTTCAATTGTTTATGTTAATACCTTATTTAGAATTAAGCCGATTAAATGCATATTTTCTAAGGAAAATTATTAGGGCACGGATTAAAGTAAATCCTGAACGTGGTATTACTTCAGATACTATAAAATTGATTACACGATGGTGCATTGTCAATGCGCGTCATTGGCCCTGGAACCTGGGAATTAGGTACATTTCTTTGGATAATTAGTTTTAATTATTGAGTGAAAGATAAGGACAAGGTCTGTAATAAGTTCGTGGGAGGAGAGCCCACACACAAGGCATACCGTCTCGCGCCTCACATCGGCGCCCGCAAGGCTGACATATTATTTTATCTAACTGCAAACAAAAGCGCGTTTCGAAGAATGGGATAGGACTTCATTATCAAATAGTACACACACTTAAATAACTTACCTATGTTTGAGTTATTTCTTACCTACGTTATCATCGATGTGGTCACGTTTATTTTACTTAGAAAGAATGTGAACACATTAAATTCTAATCAAGTAACCAGTACCTAATCGTACATCCGTTTTCAATTTTCAAAAAGAAATGAGCTCAAATCATTTAAGCCGTTTCAATTACCCGTCGTTATAAATTTAAAGATCTATTCTCTACGCTTAAATATTTATTGAATGCTTAACATAAAATTAACAGCGTTTAATATTTAGCAGGCCTCCTTGACCTGAATGACCTTTATAAGGTATTTGTCAAGTCCATAAAGGTAAGGGGCTTAACGAGCGTGTGTTGACTGGGGAACGTAGCGGTCGCGGTGGCGCGTGTATCCTGCGTGCGCGCCGCGCCTGGCGGAGTGAGCACGCGCACGACTGCCAGAATGCGTGTCGTTAACGTTTGCTAGCCATGTTACCTCACAAATATAGCATGTTCCATACAATAACACACACACATAACAACTTTATATAAACAAAAGGTCCTGTTACGCCAAACAACACGTCCGATACATTACTTCTTAAGGATTGAAGTTGAACACAAAAGCCAATTTTCAATCCACATCCAATGAAATTTGACAATTATTGATCCCTAAGACCATTACGGAAAGTTTACAGAAATCGATCATGTGTTACGTAGACCCACATGTGAGATCGACAGATAGGAACACACTGTATGGTGTTGTGGTTTCGAACCCGCCTGTAGGTGTGGGCGGGTGGTTTATTTTGTTTAGAGCCTTCTAAACACAATTAACAGTTACTGAAGGCGTCTAGGGAAATAGCGCCGATGTATTTCTGTTGATTATTAGAATATATAGCTAATTCGGAAAACTTTCTGACCTGTCTTATAATATTAAAGTTACTGATAACAACTGAACTCTACACAAACGAATGGTAACAAAGTTAACTCCAACAAAGATACAAGTAGCGAATTGATAAGCATATTTTCAAGACTTATCTACTGAACTTAAAGTTGCGGCAGGAACACACAATACACCGGCTGATAAATAATTTTCTTCGTCGCATGTGTGAGTAATCAGCTTTGTTTTAATTCAGACTTGCCGGTCGTGTTATTGTTCCGGGCGGGTGCGTTGCACGGAAGCCGTTTGGTCGTAATCACGATTACAGGCGGGAGCATATTACGCGTTCTAAACTTCAAACATTCGTATGTTAACATTGCTAAGCTTATTATTATTGGATTGAACGTGTAATACCTGTTTGGTTAAGCGAATAACTATCGTTTATAGTTCAAATTGTGTTGAACATGAAAACACTGTTCAATTGTGTAGATCTACTTCGGTTATGATTTTGTTTCAACATCGTTCTTCCTCCATTTCATTGTTCATGTTAATAGTTTTGATTCGTTTTTCATTTATTAACCACGACAAGAAACTTTTTTTTTGTATTCTTAAAAAACTCTTTCCACAGAGTAGCACGCCAAACTAAAAATGTCAAGAAACTTCAAAAGATACTTTTCGCATTGATTTATGTAAGTTTCTTTGTACCGGACAGGAAAACCTCGGTGGTCTTTCTTTGATACACACAGATAGACACCCACACTCGTTATTCCTGTTGTAAGTTGAACAACGAAAGATACATCAACAAACACCGCTCAGTTCAAGAAGTTCTCGGAATTTCTCTACGGTAGGTATCACTCCCATGGAATGTCTATAGATTAGCTATAACAAAATGTTTTTAAAATAATAGAATCCCATCAAAAACATTTTCATGTAAAGTGTTGTCAAGACGAGACCGTGCGGCTCGTACTGTCAAAAAGTTATCAGATGGGTTATCATGTACCTAGAGCCAAGCTTCTAACTCTACACGCCCTAATGCACAAGCTCTAACTTCACAAGCTCTACACCTTAGTGAAAATATGTGGCTTGGCCATTTCGTTACTACAAGAACTATTGTATAACAGAAAAGTAATGAACAGCGAATACATTTTTCACCTTACACCCATGTGAATGTAGCGAAATGGCCAAGTCACATATTTTAACTAAGGTGCTTGTGAAGTTAGAGCTTGTGCATTTAGGGCGTGTAGAGTTAGAACCTTGCCTCTAAATGAGATCTGATAACTTTTTGAAAGTGCGAGAAGCATGGTCTCGTCTTGTCAACATTTTACATGAAAATGTTTTTGATAGGATTTCACTTCTTTTTGTTAAAAAAAAGTCATAAGCAACTTGCTTATGACTTTTTTTTTTTTTTTTTTAATTGATAATGATTTCCTAACCAAACCTATGAATATCATTTATTTTATTATTTATTTACAACAATATCCCCATATCAATTTTCAGACCTCAAGCATCGAGTTTTGTGGAAGTCTCATACAAAGTTCCATCCCCTAGTTTAAGTTTAAGGGGTAAAAGTTCCAAGTTTTACATTTTTTTTGTTGTTTGTGTATTAACACGAGCTTACATACAAAATTTTAATTTTCTAGGAGTTCAGGAAGTACTCTAAGAATTTTAATGATCAGCAGTGAGTGAGTGAGAGAGTGAGTGAGTTAGTGACGAAATCGGGTTTTTTAGATATCAATCAAATCTAAAGTATAAAAGCTATGCAATTGAAACTTTATGTTTAATAAGTCCACTATTGTCATCATATCCCGATAATTTTGTTAATCTGGTATAATCCAAACCCAAGATATGAGGATTAAGAAAAACGACGAAGCCCTTCGAGAAAAGGTAGGTAGCTTGCGCTTCGCTTGGCTCATCTTGGCGGGGGCACTGCCGTGCCCCCAGATACTTACAAATGTTTATAGTGTTAATACTTTAGTACGTAGGTACCTAATAAGTGCTCAATGTGCGGGCCACGCTAGAAGCGGCGATGCGAAGGTTATACACATTGTCCAATAATGCTATTTGTGTCACTTGAACTTTGTACTGATCAAGGTTCTCGACGGGACAATAGATCTATCCATGCAGTCTAGGCAATCTAGCAAACAAACAACCAATTCATAATAGAAAATTGAACAAACCAAACGAATCGGATGACTATTTGTCGTTTGATGTTTTGACATCTACACAGCAATCTTTGATTTTCTTTCACGTAGGTGGAAGAGAAAGAGTAAAATTATCATATGGATTTCGACATTGGCATTACTTTCACTAACTTTTCATTTGGTTTTCTTTACAAGAAGAATGTTAGATAATGATAGGCCAGTCTCTCAGTGGTCAAATCATACCTACCTGAGACAAACATTTCATAATGACTAGACTTGAGTTCTCTTATAAGGTAACAAAGGAAAGGGCAGTAGCTGCAAGTAACACCTGATAAAAAAATTATAGATAACTCTTCTGTGCAAAACAAAGGAGTTTCTTAATCAGGCCTGAGTAGCTTGGATTCACAAGATGTCGACGAAATCGATTTTGTAATGAAAAGTGTCGGTTGTGTATAGTTGTGATGTAAACTAAGTATAGCGATAACCATTTATTATATCACCGGATACAACGAATATTCGGCAAGCCTAATTAATGCCAACATTAAAAATAACGCTAATTACTCGAAGTTTTGAAGAAACAATGTGAAATATCAGAACGATGTACGCGCGGGAAAGACGGAGTCCCACGGCCACAAGTGAGCTATGTAATCACTACACTAGATCTGGATGATATCATTGCTCTTTGATCCGGGTCGCCTTGGCTGTTAAACGTTTAAACGTCTTACTATAATTAGACATTGTTTTTGCAATTTAAGCTAAATCTAAGATTGATATGTCAAAAGCTTCTCAAGTATAAAAAGGACGTTCGTGTTTACTTTTTGCGCAGTCTAAGTGTTACGTGTACTAAGTAGTTAGTAGGTCGCATCGTTTAAAATGACATCGCTTTGTGCTGCTAGCTGTAAACTAGAGTTTTCCATTACCGCTGGATGGCTCAACGTTACGCTGAATGATTCGTGTGAAGAAGTGAACAACTCATTTACTGAGAAGTCTGCACTTCCGTGAGAAACATGTAGAAAATTATTAAAACAAACGGTACATATTCCGGTAGGTAGTTATACGCAGACATTTTACGAAGATTGTTGGCAACTGTTAGACATACAGTACGTAGTATTATATTGTCTAGGCAGTAAAGGTAGTAAAAAAAGTTAAATTAATGAAATAGTAATAAATTAATGTTAATTTTGAAGTAGAAGTTTTTTTTATGAATTTAACCAAAATGCTATACTTATGACCTCAGGGTGAAAACTACAATGAAAACATCATATATTAGAATACCGGTCGGTCTGAAAAATTTGCCGTCACTTTAACTGCTTGTAACTGACCAATCTTTCATTGTGAACCTGCGATAGTAAGTGACCCTGGGAGGTCATTCGTCTTATACAGTTTGACAGTGTGATGAGCTATTCAATAGAATAATAAACACATTATGTTCGTTTTTTGTACATTGGTGGATATTGTAGCCATGGGAAATGACGATCTGATAATTTAATTAATTAATTATTATCACAATTTATTACATAAACGATTTTAGATCGAAACACGTTAAGATCACTTCATGAATAAACAAAAACAACTTTTTGTCAGCCGTCCTAGACCAAAAAAATAGCATCTTATTTGTTAACAATTGGGTAACAACGATCTTTTCTGTTTAAGGATGATCTAAACATAGTCACAAAGCGTGTTGCACTGAGAGTATCTTCGCACTGGCCATTTGTCTTAAGCATTAGGCCGTGTGCAGACCTAGTAAAGACTATCTAACTACCGCCCTAGGTAAACAGTGATGGTGCGCACACCGCAACCAAAACAATCTGTAAAGCAGTGTTTTGTCAACAATAAACAAAACTGTCGAACGTTAAGAGGCGACGCGACGTAGGGGCGTGTAGAGGCGCGTAGAGGCGTGTAGGAGCGGCGTAGAGGCGCATAGAGGCGGCGTAGTGGTGGCGTAGAGACTGTGTAGACGCGACGCATACGTTCCATGAACGCTACGCTGGACAAACGCCAAATACAAAGGGGCTTAAGATATCTTGATTGAAAAAAAATTAAGCCCCTATAATTAATTAAAAGCCATCATATGGATAAAGCAGTGGTGGCTCTGTGGTAACAGTCGCGATTTACGAGTTGTAGGTCGTAGGTTCTCAGAGAGGCGCTTTACTTTGTGTAACCTATTTAATCCTCCACTGCTCTCAAAACGGTGAAAAAAATTATCGTGCGGAAACCTTTGAGTCCTAGACCCAAAAATTCGAAGAAATGTGACATCTCCCAACCCGCACTGGGCCGCGACGCGGCCCACTCCTTCTCACGGAGAGGAGGCCTGTGTCCCAGCAGTGGGAACATTATAGGCTGATGCTATATAGATATTTCTTTTTAAATCCCAAATTATTTTTCACGTATTTTTCATTACGTTCCTCATCAACAAATTTTTAACAAGTGCCTCTTAAGTTCTCATGTGAAGAACAAGTCGCGTCTCGACAACTTTATGCCGTATACGGTTTCATCATGGGAACCGACTGCTGTTCCACTTGAACGAGCCCGCTATCACCCACCGACAATTGTAATACTACCGTTACTTGTTGAAATGATACTCACGTCGATAAATGTGCAATTACTTGACACACGAATCGTGAAAGGTGAAAATGATAAAATCCTAAGTAATGTTCGGCAAAAAATTTGAGACATGTATACATCTATACTTATAATAAATCTGTAGAAGTGAAAATTCTGTACATTGAAGATATCAAAAAAATAAATGGCAGGGGGTGTTACTAGACCGACACCGAACCCAAAAATTTGATTAATTTTTTTTTTGTCTGTCTGTCTGTTTGTTCAGGCATCACGCAAAAACTACCGGTTCGATTACGATAAAACTTGGTATAATTATTCTTTAATACCCTGGGCACCACACTGGGTACTTTTTATCCCGGAAAAGCACCCTATCCTACGGTTGGGGGGTGTCAAAGTTTGAATGGAAGAATTTTAACGCGCTGTCCGATTAACTCGAAACTCAATATTTATACTTAAACCCAAAAATTAAGAATAACGTGTATCAGGATTTTTCGAAATTCAACCCCTAAGGGGGTAAAATAAGGGATGAAAGTTTGTATGAAAAATCTTATTCGTTGAGGTAATAAACATGAAACTTCGCACGAATAGTTATCTAAATAAATTATAAAGTTTGTAGTTTTTTGTTTTTCTAAATTACCTCCTAAAAGGTTGGGGGGTGTCAATGTTTGTATGGAAGAATTTTAACGCGCTGTCCGATTAACTCGAAACTCAATATTTATACTTAAAACCCATGGGGATGTATGGGGTAATTTCCGACAATCACGCGGGCGAAGCCGCGGGCAGCAGCTAGTTAGGAAATAAACGTCATGTGGGACCAGAGTGCATAGGTACAATCTATATTATCTATATTAATAAAAAGAAAAGTCCTGGCTGACTTGGGTGACTGACTCATCAACGCCCAACCCAAACCCTTGGACCTAGAGAGCTGAAATTTTGCGCAGAGGCTTCCTTCCTTATTCCTTATAAGGATTTTTCGAAATTCAACCTCTAAAGGAGTCAAATAGGGGATGAAAGTTTGTATGAAAAATCTTATTCCTTGAGTTAATAAACTTGAAACTTAGCACGAATACTAATCTAAATAAATTATAAAGTTTATCATTTTTAGTTTTTCTAAACTACCCCCGAAGGGAGATTGCGGGGTGTCAAAGTTTGTATGGAAGAATTTTTAACGCGCTTTCCGATTAAGTAACTCGAAACTCAGTATTTATACTTAAAACCGAAAATAAGGAATAACGTGGGGGTTTTTCGTAAATCTACCCCTCACGGGGTGAAAAGGGGTACGAGCAATTTTACAGGAAAGAATTTTACTGCGTGGTTAGGGGCCGTGCATGAAATCGACTGATTTTGTTCAATTCTGTTCATTACTTGTGAGAAAGGGAAAAATCATTTAAACAAAATGATTTGGAATTTGAAAAGCCGAGTTCTTTGTTTTGCATATAGCTGAAAGGTATTTTTCAATTATATTAGGTATTCCTAGAAAATCAAAAATATTCGCCTCGTTTTAATCCCGGTTGTACGTTCCCGTGAAATATTTTCCGACATCCACGCGGGCTGAAGCGGCGGGCAAAAGCTAGTAGCAATATATTTCTAAGAATGAATAGTAATAATAAGTTGGGGAAGAAATGTATTCTAATATGGTAAGGGCAATTGATAGACCTCACTTGTTCGTCACGTCTTATACCAAGGTGTCGTGGGCACGCTAAGTGCCAAACATGTACCATTACTGGCATTCGTGTATTTGTCCGCTTGCTTAATAACCTTGGTAATGATTTGCTATACAAAAACATACCTACATAAATCGTATGAAACTACAAACACATACTTCAGTACATCTTATTTTAACTAAGACATTAATTGACATAGATTAATATACTTACATAGTCAAAATCATAGTCAAATGATTTATGAATAACAATTTGGGAGTCAATACAATTTCAGTTCTAAATACATTGGTGTTTAACCATTACGGTGTAGAAAATAATCGAAACTTTCTCTTTTATGTTAACAGATTACCCTAAAGTCTTTCTTATAAGTTGTTTCAGTATTCAGTATTGAAATAACTTACAAGGCAGACTTTCTGTTGAGACTTAACGTTAACTGAAAATCTAGTTAGATACGTTTAAGGATTCAATCATAAGTTGGTTATGCAGCTCACGGTCGAACCCCCAAGCAAAACATTAGCACTTTAAATAGTCGTTAGCATTACAACGCGGCAATTACAGCGTATTGCACTTACAAGGTACGAGTACGTACCTATGTCACCACAACAATGGCGGACTTTCACTACGGCGTGGACCAAGTACCACGACCACGCACATCTAGGCCGGACGCAGTTTCTGGACCATAAAGGATATGGCCTATTCATTGTTCTCATACATACTTTCGCCCTCGTGTTGCATGTTGTTAAACGTTACGCAAAACGTTTCGTTGTGACATGAACAAGATATGTTTAAGATATCAGCACCAATGCATCATGCTACGTTTCTACGGCGAATGAATGAAATTTTATATCGGCCATTGTTTTTAAAATGATTATTTATTATAATAGCGTAGTTCTATGCGTGTGTATTATAAAATGTACATACCGGAGTCAATGCACTTTATTATTGTAACATTTTACTATTGTTACGCCTAGCAGATACATTGTTCATATTATATTTCTTATTACAAGTTAAACCAATCCTTCGCTATTATATTAGATACGGCTATCCATGAAGACGCGCCCCACTCTTATTCCTAAATGCGATTACTGTACTGTAACCTGGGGCCTAAGTCTACTAATTTATAAACGTTACAATGGTCTCTCAATGGTAAGTTTTTGACAGATTTACCATACAAAAACTGTCAAATACTCACCATTGAGACACCATTGTAACGTTTATAAATGAGTAGACTTAGGCCCCTGTACCTATACTGTCTTTGTGGATGGCACTATCTATACGCTTCCATTGATAATTATAATCACGCATGAAATCTACGTACCAGATGCACGGACAAACGAGACGTCATGCAGTTGTAGACCGACACTTTTCAGGATTCCTTCATTTCGTGCTGGCTGGATCTAAAATCATGAAAATCTATTTGTGAGAGAAGACCTACAACTACTGAAAACTGAAAGATCTTGTCGCCTACGTCTCATCAACCTGTTTATGTATTTGTAATTCAAGTCTTTCGGCAAAAGTTCAAGTCTTTCGGCATTCGGCAAAAAGGCAAGCAAGGCAGGAGTAATGAAATGCTATCTATCTTCAAAGTTGAACATGATTATTAAAGTGTAATAGAGTTTAAGGCTAACTGCACACTGTAGTGCTTGTAGCACTCCCGTTAACGTTGCCCTTTGGGGGAGTCAAGAAGCAAATAATTTAACCCTGCAGCTATCGCGTAAATGTTACACACTGAAGCGTGAACGAAATGCGCATCGAGGGAAACGTTTATGTTACCTTTGTAAACCGCTGCGAACCTCGGTATGAGTGTTCAACGGTTTTAACGAGCTGTAGATACAGGAGAAGACTTTTAAATAATGTTTCTGGTTATGTGTTATATATAGCTTTAGATAAATTAATAATTATATATCTTTGTTTCCAAAAATAATATAGTTACTCGAATTTATTTAAATAGAAACAGGTGATCTACAAAAATCGAAGTTGACTTCGTATTATACACAAGTAGTCAATTAGATTTCCAGCATTCTGTGCAAGTGACTACAATGATGTTCTCTAGAGGGAAAGGGGACAAAGTATAGATCTGCTTACATTTAGAAAATATATAAGCCCTTAGAATACTGTCACGTTCGCTAATATCAACCTGCGTGAGTCAGAAGTGTTCACCGTTGATAGAATATTAAATGATCGAATCGTTGAAATGACTCATTCGTTTACATAAATGATTTGAGACCATTGAGCATGACTGGCTGCATGTTGTGGTCTGAGGTAACGAATGCTGTGGTTCAAGATGTTCGCTTGTTATTATTTGCTTTTATTTTTAATTTATGCACAGGGACCTTGATGGCTGGCATTGTACGCATGATATTTTTACGTTCGACTTTTTAAAACTCCTTCGTATGGTTTTATTACAATTTGTACTGTCATTGTTTTGACGATGCAATATTTTATAAGGATACTTAAATGTCTGTAACCATTGAACCTGTTATCCTATAATATTAATCTAGTTGTTTTAAATATATATAAATATTTAATGATTTTTGAAGACTGTTTTCATTTCCAGCAACACATTGAGAATAATAAGTAACTTAAATGCAAAATAATAGTATGCAAAGAAAATAAAGACCACAAAACGAATAAAAATTATTATCTTAACAATTTTATTAATTTGTGTTCTTTATTTTCAGCCGACTTATAATATTAAAAAATAAGTCGGTTCTTCTTTTTTTATTTCCATTATTTTTTATCGTATTTAAATGACAGCCAGCTTCTGTAAAATTGCAGTGAAAAGGTCTATAATAAAAGAGGTTTTATTCGATTAGAAGATATATGTTCCTTGAAAACTTTTTAACTTATTTAACAAACAAATACGTATAGACTAAACAATTTAAAAGTGGTCGTTACGTCATCTGAGCGCTAATTCGCACATGGTCAAGTTTTTTGGCACCGTAACGATCTTTTTCAAAATCTGTTTGGCGATGATGTCACAAGCAATAATTGTTTTAAATTAGGAAGAAAAAAAAAGTGAAAAATTAAATATAGCTACTGAGTTGGTGAGTTATTTATTGTCTTAAAAAGTAAAGTAGTATTTTTTATTCTCTTCTAAATTTCTTTCAATATCAGCCAGTTTTTAGGGTTCCGTAGTCAACAAGGTTCCTTGTTGACTTATAGTTTCGCCATGTCCGTCTGTCTGGCTGCCTGTCTGTCCTCGGCTTAGCGCAGAGACTGTTAGTACTAGAGAGCTGTAATTTGGCATGAGTATACATATTAATTACGCCGAAAAAATTGGTAAAATAATAAAATACAAGCCAAGAGGGGTTTTTTTTTTGTCCTACCCATGTTGGGAGGTATCTTTGGAAAGGTCTTACAAAAATATTGAGTATTTAATAACCATTTTTGGATTGAAGGATCCGTTTGCGAAATATTAAGCTTTAAAGTGCTAATTTTCCAGCTAAATGGTTAGTTCTGGATATGTGGAAAAATTCAAAGCAGTAGTATAACGAAATTAAAAGGAAAACTATCACAGCTAAGTAGGCTCTACAAGTTAACGAGTAATTATCGATCAACTTACATTAGCAGTTGCAGTTATAACAAAAATTAGCACTTTAAAGCTTAATATTTCGCAAACGGATCCTTGAATCCAATTTTTTTTAACAAGCTCACAATATTTTTGAGCGACCTTTCCAACAATACCCCACACCATGGGATAGACGAAAAAAAAACCCCCACTTCACGTGTGGGTACCCTATAATTTTTTTTAATGATTTTATTTTACCACTATACTTTGTCGGCGTAATTAATATTTATACTCATGCCAAATTACAGTTTTCTAGTACTAACAGTCTCTGAGCTAACCTGCGGACGGACAGACAGACTGACATGGCAAAACTATAAGGGTTCCTTGTTGACTACGGAACCCTAAAAATGGGCCTTACGATTGACGGGTGCCATAGGTGGAACTCTCAGCAGCCTCCGGGAAGGCAGGCCCACTTCACGTAAATGATTTCGGATGGTTTGGTCGCTTATCAGCAAGCCTGAAGAGCTGTGGAGCCTCGTAGCTAACATCATGGCGGTCATGGTTCGATTTAATCGAGTAGTATTTTAGATGTACCGGTCCTGTCTGCGAGTGGTAATGCGAGATGGTTCTCCATATCGCTCGGCCACGCTGCCCGTGATACGATAGCGTGTCCAGAGGCGGCTTATGACGCTCTGTGTATTGCTAAAAGCGACAGCCACAGTACCTATGTTGCCTGGATTCCGACGGCTCTCATCATCTGTTCTCGTGTCAAATGATGACGTTGCTCCATGCAATTTTTATCCGTTCCGATGCAGAAATTGTTAGGCCGGGTTCCCACTACGCTGGACCGGCAGATTTGCCGGAAACCGGACACCAGAGATAGGTGTTCACATTACACCGGAACCCACAAGAAAATCGGACATTATCCCACAGAACAGGGGCCTGACTCTACTAATTTATAAACGTCACAATGGTGTCATAATGGTTAGTTTTTGACAGATTTGCCATACAAAAACTGTCAAAAACTAACCATAATGACACTATTGTGACGTTTATAAATTAGTAGACTTAGGCCCCAGGTCTCTCTTGGACAAGCGTAATTAAAGTTTCTGCGTCCATGCTACACGTCTACTTTTATCTGAATGCGAAACCGAATGACGCGAGGGGAGCACGGGCGGGGTGAGCGGGGGACAGATACCGGCGCAAACTCGTTCACATTACTCTGGTCCGGTGGTTTTACCGGCACTTCGCAGTGACAAAACGCTCGGTAAAAATCTCGGTATTTTTGCCGGACCCAGGATAATGTGAATAGCGTCATATAAATTGTACAGCCACTAGCCCTTCCGGCAGTTCTACCGGCCCGGCAAATCTGCCGGTCCGCGTTGTGCAACGGTTTTGTAAAAAACGCTATTACACACTTGAAGCTTGATTGACAGTTGTTTTTCTATTTTTTTAATCAAAATGTAAAGAAAATACTTTATTCAAATAGCGAAATTCACAAAAAAAATAACAATCACGATCCAATAAAGTTAATTTAATAATACTCTAAAACGTACTTGATCCCTAGACACTTATGATATGTGTATTTCGGCATCATAATTATAGCTATAAAAAAAACTAAACTTAATTTCTATTCCACATAATCTCCAACAGTGCCACCTATCGAAAATAATCCCTACTTGGTGCAGACTGGTTTTACTTCGTAGTTGGCTTACGGGCTCGACCACTTCAAGCAACAACGTGCAGTTACACTAAGTTAATAACATTATGTATATCCAGTAGATGGCGCTGGTGAAGGCGCCCTCATTCTCTGTAGCCGCCACAGAGTGCGCTGCTTTCATCCTGGACAACGTAGTAAGCGATCCGAGCTTTTACCTCCCACGCAAAGCTCAAGTCGCTACGAACAAAACTGGGATCGATAATATCGGTATGTGCTATCCATTGCTCGCTAAATTTATTTTATTATTTGAGGAGTTTTACTATAAGAAGCGATGTATATGGTTCAATCAAGATGATAGTGCGTGAGTGTAAACCGGTAGTGTCATGGTGAGCTGGAGTTGTGAACGCGGGACCGGCAGGCAGCGGTCGGCGGCAGTAGATTCGTGTTCGCTAACAGTGGCAGGTGGCACGCTGCCACACACTACCACCAACTTGCGCTCGCGATATCATCCCTTTTGTACATAACACTTGTGACCCCCGTTTGGAGTAAACTTCACTAACTGATAAGTTTAAGACAAGTTTATGTTATAACATTGTAAAATGTGAACTTTATGAAAGTGTCGTGAAGTGTTCGGAGAAATACCGGCTCCGTCAGTCATGTCGTCAAGTACGATTTAAGTGCAAAAATTATCTTGCTTTTTAACTTACGATGTTCACCAATACTGTATGTTACTGTTCGTCTTGAACCGTCTACTGCACAACTTTGGACTTAGTTACTTGTAAGTAGGTACGCATTTTTTTTTATCAACTTTGAAGATGTTTATAAAATTAAAATATGTAAAAACTATGCAGGTGGTATATCAACGCAAATAGTTACGGCTTGTATGAATGGTAACACGACAACCTGAGTCTTAGAATTTGATTTGGTTAATTACTTTATGATGCGTGACCATTCTCTTTCGTTTTGAGTTAATTATCGAATTTAACGGGCATAGTATTGAGGTCAGTACATCCATTCTTTGGGTGAATGATGTTATGGTTAGTTCGGGTGGTGTTGGACAATAGTCTAGCACCAGTGTTTTCCATGAAGGCCGGCAGAGCGCGAGGCCACGGTTGAGTTGAATGGCCGCCGCCGTGGCCGCGGTCGTCGGCGCCGTGCATCCATCGCTGGCCGCACTTACCTCACCTTGGCAATAATCTCATTTTGTTTCGTAGCGGAACTGATTATACAGTAGCCTCATGTACTTTTGGAGCTTATTACGACAAAGTTTTTGAATTACAAACCAGAGATGACACCACTTCTGGAGTTGTTACGTCCTATTTCCGCGATGCTTGGTGCACTCGTGGGGTACATTTAAAGTTTTAAGAAGGTAGGTAATTATAGAATGAAGATGTGATAATAAATATTAAGCTTGCCTACTTATTTCATTTTTGTGCTTGACACTTTCTGGTAAAACACCCTAATCTGCTAAAGTTACCATTGGGCGAAGCACCTAATGTTACATCTCCTTACATGTAACATATTGGTATCTTCGGATGATGGCGGTCTCCAGGGAGACTACCATCTTTCTTTCTTTCTATCTTGGCCTGTCAGCGATAACGAGGTCGATCTCATTTATAGCTTTCGCTTGGAATCATGTCTTTGTGTTCAAACCGTTTTTCTAATATGTGCGAGTAAACGAGTAGTTTCTTATTTGAAATATTGATGAGTTAATGAAGATTATTAAAACTAAAATTTAACGACATCCTCTTTCAATTATTACTTAACAACTATTTAAATAGATTGACGACTTAATAACACTGTCATTAGCAGATAAACATTAAAATCTGAATTTGCATACATAATAATTATGTACAGCGATATAACATAATGTATAGCTATCTAAGCTATCACAACATTTAATAATTTGGTCGTATAAATTATAGAAAGTCCGTAGTAGATTCGGGAGCAATTCGGGCACCTCACGAGAGGGTCAAGAGGGTCTTGTCCTCGGCGGATTTGTAAATCGCGGTCCACTCAACGGACCACCCACTTCAAAACCATCGAAAATCGACCCCTTGACTTATACTACTCTTTTGTCCTCGGGTTGTTAAGATATTTCGAGAGTAGGTAGTACCTGCCTACAAATTCGTCTTGTTACGCATGTCTATCCCGCAACGTAATTTGAGTCAGGACAATTAACGTAAAAGTGACTTCTTTATACAAACGTAATATTTCACATTGGTATACAAAACGTATTTTGATTTACGATCCTCGGCATCATATAGAGTTGCCCTTAATATTATTTTCCAAGAAAAATATCATAGAGTGGAAGCTAGAGAAATCCTTTATAGTCGAGTGTTTTCAAGGTAACATATTTGATCATCTTGACAGCTTGTTATTACCAAACAGTATTAGGGAGCACTATAAGAAAAGCCTACTTATGTAATATCAGCCGTGGGACAGATATGGTTTAAGTATTAGGTAGACAAGTATTGAGTATATAATATACGTCGAATATTCAGGACAGCCGCCACCAGCCTAGCTGACTGGTCAATCTTTTCAAAACGGCATGAGTTGTAGAGCCTATAGGAAAGAAAATATAGGATCCTTATTAGAATGAAAGGATTTTGTTGGACTTTGTTTATAGAGTTGGGTTAGGTTATCTGAACTAGCATATACCTGAACAACTTTGTTCTGGAAAACTATAAAGTTTTCAGGCGGACGTACACAGAAAGGAAAATAGTACCTACTTAGGTAGTTAGTTGTTCAAAATGGAATGAATATAAACTTTTATTTTAACTCTACATGCGTAAAAAAACTCCAAAATTCCAATTTTTCTAAATTATTATATTTTGGAAAGACTGTTTGATTTACAGTGGTAGGTAGGTAGATAATCACTAGTCACTATAATGAGGAATTGTATTTAATTCCATTCTTACGCAGTTATTATTTCTCATTTTACAACCACTTAGCGTAGATATTGGGATAGAATGGACGTAAAAGAAATTATTCCACTTATAAATTTGTTACAATATTAGTATTTTCATAAGGTTAGTCTTCGGCCTACGCCAAAAATCATAATATCTCAAGGACGGCTACATCCATTTAATCAAATATTAATATAATGATTTAGGGATCTATATAAAATGGCCGATTATGTATTTTTGGCGTATACTGATTACTTTATAAGTAATTCCATTACTGTTCATTCATTTGTAACTCAATTTCCTATACATAATATGTATCGTCCACGTGTAGCAGGTTCGAATAGCTTCTATTTATTGTGACGGACATGTCGGAATCTGTATGCGCGGTGCTGTATTATTGGGCACGGCATGAATATTCGCGAGCATGCGATGAGCGGCACGGCCATGGCGATGATGGCGGCAGCGCGGACGCGGGAGGACGATTCTGCCGGAGGACAATGGGACCTTTGTTGCAACAATGCCCATTTCCGATTACCAGATTGAATCGTGTCTGTCAAAGCGCCCCCGTTCCAATAGCGGCGGCAGAATTAACACAATTTTTGTAGTGATAAGAGCTGTGTTCATGCTTTCATTGTACAGACTTCAGTATATTGAACTGCAGTTCATATTACAGGGAGAACCTCTCGCCCACAAACATATCGTGTTTATTGAAAAAGGAGAAACTTTTAGTTCGGTAATAAAACTGGTAAATGGGAATACTTATGTTGGTATAACAACAACAACGCCGGAACAGGTCGAAACAAACGTAAAGTGAAAAAGTTGGGTTTTGTTGTTGGGTTAAGGGAAGCAAAATCATTCCTTTGAGTATCAAATAAAAACTTAAAAAAGTGAGAGTAATAGTTTTTCGATACATAAAAAAGTTGACAAAGCAAACAAACACACGTTGAATTAAGATATTCTTTCCGGTTTCCGGCGTAGCTATGTGAAAGAAAATCGTAGATATTGATCAGGTATAAGATATGGGACACTCACTGCGGAAGTTTCACTCACACTTGGCTGTTTTCTCGGGTAATGCAGTTCATTGACACAAATAAAAACCAGAATTAAATGTTAAGTCCGCGCCAGAGTTCACAAGTGCTTAGTAGTTTTAAAGTTTAGCAAACTGGTGCGCAGTAGGTAAGTTGGTTCGTACAGCGGAACTGTAGAACCCGTCACAAGCTGTTTGCGGTCAGGAACTTCCAATAGGAATCGAACTAATAATATAGCTCCATCGTTACAGCACTCGACTCTGGGGATTCTCAAAGTTTCGTTGTTATTTAATTTAACCTCTCGTTATGCGGGCGGATGAGTAACGCGCAGTCTGCGAAACGACGCCTGGCGTACTCATTGTTGCGGAAATTTAGACGAATTTGCGACGATCGCGTTTCATTAAGGGGCGTTTTAGTGCGAAAGGAGCACCGCTTTTAATTCACAAAGCGAGTGCGGTGCGAACGTAAAACAAAGTTTTAGAGGGGTTCTTCGTTAGTTGCTCACTCATACAAGGTGGAGAAGTGCCGCGCGACGTCGAAACGCACTGAGTATGTTAATCGCGAGCATGTTTCAACTTCCTTCTTATGTACCGCCTATGTGTGTGATGAGTTCAAACTTCGCCTCGTGCCCAACATCAAGCAGCCTCAAGTCTTGCTCAAGGTATATACCAGACTATACAGAATGGATTTTTTAGATGGAGCAGCAAGGGCAGCTTAACCGTTGTAGCTACAGGAAAATAGTCTTAGGAGATGTCCTTAACTTTTTGAGAAATATTGATTCAAATTTTGAAAAAAAAATACAGTCAGCAAGAAAATGGGCAGTTTTCACAAAAACTTTTTTGATGCCAATCGATCCTGTTTCTTATAAGGATCAAAAACCTTTATTAGACGAACTGACCTTTGAGTACTAGAAAAGTCTGAAATCGCAAAAAACTTTTCCCATACCTACAACGATTAAGGTAGCTGCCCTTGCTGCCCCATCTCAAAAATCCACCCTGTATATTTGCAATTAATCATTATGTCTCTAATTTTATATTATATATATCTTTTTTGAAAATTCTGAAAATATTGACTTTAATGATTATATTATTTAATTGCATCGAATTATTATGTTATTTATCACAATTTCTTAATTATTTTGAATCTACATCTCTACTTGATGGCTATAAATGTTTATTATTTGAGGGGTTTGGTTCGGCTACAGATGTCTAAGTAATTTGTAACAAGTAAATATAGCCTATACGATATGTGTATCATTGTAATTGTAAACAATTATTGAAATTAGCTTATAATTATAACTATTATTTTTATCTTTCACTAAATTATTCTTTTGATTGCCTTAACCACTCAGATCGATTCGAAGAACCTACCTAATGGCAAGGGCAGTGAAATAAATGTCTGTGGGTGTAAACATTTACACAAATGTAGGTACACATTTCCGTCAATAAGGAACAACAGCTTTAACAAGCTCACAGAACCTTAAATGTTTATAGGACTATAAAGTTAGAAAGAAGTGATGGGGAGATACGTAACGTAACATTATGAGGCAGATGAGGCCACGAAGGCCGTTTATGTTCCACTTAGAGGTGTCATCTCCCATATACCTATTTATGATTCTTTCTGCAGCCAAAAGCTGCTTCAAGGCGCTGAAGCAGAGTTAAATGTGATGTTATTAATATTTACCGGTGCAGTTGGAAAAAGTAGCGGTATGGGCTGTGGGAGAAAGTATTAGTTATGATTATGAATTTATTAATTTGTAGGAAACACCGTAACCTACATGTAATTTAATACTTTACATTCACCAGCATATACCTACTCGTTTGTGCAAATATAAACATTTACAAAGGTAAAATAAATAAAGTAATAAATGAAGTTGTACGATGCGTGGTCATAATTCTTCAAAGAGGTTTTATTTATAAAAAATACGAAGTTAGCGCTCTGCTCGGGCCCGAGAACGCAATGCTTTAAGAATCCTTATGTGATAACTGCAGCTTTTTAATTAACGCTTCTATTATGACGTCACAAAAAATAACGATCTCACAATTTCCTCGTTCATACGGTTTCCGAGCTTGCGGATTCGAGCCGCACAGTTATGAGCGTGCGAATTTTATGTGTTTAATGCTAATGTACTCGGTCGACGTCACACGCGAATAATAACGTAAACAGGCCAAATGTTTTGTTTTCAATGCATTTTTTCTGTTTTTTATTGTCAGAGATTTGAATCGAGTAATTTGTCTGCTACGTTATAGCCGATTATTTAAATTTATTTACTGGAAAATAATAAATTGTAGAGAACACGATACCTAAGGATATTTAATTCAATCGCAAAACTAACAAATGAAACAATATTTCAAGCTGCTGGTTCATCCAAAAACCTATACATATACGCTCATCAAAAAAAAACGCCCGCCCGTCCAATATTTCAAACAAAATTGAATATAATATATGTAGTTGGGAGCTTTTCCAAACTACTTCGCTAACTATCACAGCGTTTCACTCACATGCTTGCTTTATTCGTTTTTGTATTGACGGGTTGTGTTCCAATAAGAGTGACCAGATAATTTTGTACAAAACAATTTAAAAAGACGTTGACCCTTTCATAGTAAGCGCTGGCTGACAAAATAAAACCACAACATCGCGCTTCGGCTTAAGTCGAAAATAATAATGACAGTATAATTAGAGTGCTCTATAATAAACAATGCAACGAACTAGTATTAATTCCCAGGCGAGTTGAAAAATGTTAAACTGTGGGCGGAGCAGGCAAACCGAGATGAGCCTTCGTATGGGATGCGTTACCGAGCACCGCTCACTGATTGTTGCCGAGAGAGGCCGCGCGCCGCCGCGGGCTACCTGCCTTAATTTGAGACTCCAGAAATTACTCATAATAATAAATGTACCTACCTACTAATTTTCGAAAGAAAGAGAAAACCTTTCGTTATTGCACTATGAGTCAGGCTCGAATAACTTTAAGCTCCAATCTGACCGTTTGAAGGTCTACACGATAATTTCGTATTGCAAGAATGTTGTTAAAATTTTATTGGATAGCTTTACACAAGCAAAGTGTATTCACGCATGTCCTAGCCTTTATGTGTTCCTACTTATACGCTCTTCGCGACCCTGTTTTTGGCTTGTTTCCAGCTAACTACTCGGATCCAAGTCATCTGTTAAGTTTATTTCAAGGATATAGTGCCTAATGCATTACATTTTATATTCAGAACTGACTATTGAATAATACTAAGTTGGTGTATAATGGGCTTAATGTAAAAGAAGCTGCACGAACAAGATCTATGGTAATAATCACTTCCGTAATCTGCCTGAATGGGCAAATATACCGTACATAAAGCGTGCCATGAAGAAAACTCGCGATATCTTGCCTTATCGGTGTAATTCCGCGTGCGCTGTAGGTTTATCCTATCGAAGCGCGAAAAGTGCGGCCGGTGTTGTGCAAAGTTTACGACGTCCGTCCGCCGAGATACGGTCTGATCAATTTATTCCCTAACGCTCCAACATCAGCCGCGTACGGTACATGCAACTCACGAATAATGCGTGTGAGTTATTGCCGAATAAAATTCGAGCTGGGTCATTTGACTTAATAGGAATACGTATGTGCTCACCGGAATATCGTAATTTGGGGAAAATAATGACGTAGAAGTAATTTGTTTTCCACCTTTGCCTACCTTTCAATGCGTTCGATACAAGGTAATATGTCCTAATATAAAACATCCATAACAAAAAAGTGGAGTGAATTCAGTATTGCATTGAAAAAAGGCTAGCCAAAATACTGACCATTTAAATCAATTAAACATGATCGATGAACAGCACTGTAATTTTGAGAGGTCCTCATTCAATACCTAGGCACTCTACAAACGCATTTCATTGAAATTCATAAAACGTAGGTAGTTTCGGCGTCATTTAGTAGCAGTTGGTACAAAGCCACTCATTCATGCAGTGAATCCGGACGAAATATTCACGTTCCGTTAGTCAAACGAACTACTATATACGAGTAGGTGCCTGTTTACTACTTATTGATACGAGCATATTACCTCCTGTTTCGATCATTTTACATAGGCTTTTTGTCTGTGGTTCATTCAATGTCACTTTTGTTTTAAGACTACAACATGAGAATACAACCTGTATTAGGTAGATATAAATCACAAAAATGTATTTGTTGTGTTGTATTTGGTTACATAGTTTCCAAACGTAACAATCAAAGTAACTTACACGTAATACATTAAAACGCCATTGAATTTAAAATAACGGCTTTTCCCCAACAATAATCTGGATCATTTTATGGAGACAAAAACTCCACGTTTATCCAAAACGTAATTATGTCGTTAAATCTTGACAGTCGATGGCAATAGACTCGCCCCCTATTACATGGGACTTAAACATGGTAACTAGCGAAATGTAAGTGTACATCGGTACACCTCTACCTAACCCTTCAGCGATTACATTACGTGATGTTATGTAACGTTATCTTGAAGTTAGCTTTCGTTTAAGAGACTCCTAAATACACTGTTTATCTTCACGCATATTCACAGTTAGCAGTCACAAGAGCTGCCTCACTAAGAAATGTGATAATTGCGGTTGGAAAATAATGGAATGTCTTCGACGAAAGCGTTGTTTGAAGTAGGTAGTTCATAAATTCATACTAGAAAAAGATTTGGTCTCAACTCACTACCTTGAGGAACCCCTAAGTTTACCACTCTTTGTAATGTTTCCAATACATTATACTTTTATCCATAATAGTTTTCGACACACAAGAGGAAAACCCGTGATTTCATCCAAGACATTAATTAAATAAAATTAATTGTAAATATGGAAAATTACACACCGAGCGCTGGACACTGAGCGACCAGCGCTCGGCGTGTTAACACGTCGTGTACGGGCTCGCGACAAGTCAATCGTCATCCTGAGGATGCCTCGTTGAGAGGTGCAACACGTGTCGATTTCTTACAGGGTTTTTTAAGACTCTTTAAGAATAGTTAAGCGGAATAGGTTACTAAATATATCTACGTCTATTGTATTTTATAATGGATTTCCGCCAAGTCACGCCTGAATCAATTAACTAGCCTATATTAAAATCCCGGGCAAAGCTTACATACTAAAAAACTAAAAGGCTTGCGTGCTCTGCTTAACCGTATTTGTCCCCTTTTATAGTGTACAAAGCAATTAGGTAGATCGACTTGTGCGTACACACAAGAGGCCCGGCTCGACAAACTTTTTAAGTATGGCATTGATAAGCAGTATTTACTATTATAAAGCAGTTTAGATAGAGTCGGCGCGCAGCAGGCGTCACAAGCCTCACGCGTCGCCATCAGTATGCGTGCGGCGAGTGCGTGTCGGCATGCGACGCCGTCCGCTCGCACACTCTGTTTATATCACCAATAACTACGAAACATTTTGATACTAACATATTTCAAACCAAGCACTCACTATGTCGTATCTCACATTTATAGTTTACTGCAAATCAGGGATTAATTGCATCTTGTTAAGCTGTTAAGCACATACTCGACCCCTTGGATACGATAACAGACTTCCTTTACAGCTCAAAAGGATTTAAATACTAGCATTACATAATCCCGCAGTGCCACCAACGACTTCATAATTGCCTCGCCTGTCGTTTGTCCTCTCCGTGGAATGAAAAGCTACATGATACCCACTTATAAAAAATGCGCCCTTTGAAGTCCTTTAGATTATATTTATTTCCGTAATTACAGGAATTACAGAAATAAAATCGTCTAAAAAATAGAAAACATAACGCCGGGAGGAATTTCTTAGAATAAATAAATTCTCTCTTCCTTTGTCTCATAAATCCTTTGTCTCTGCCTTATAAATTCTGTTTCTTATAAATCGCTTGTTATGCGTAACAACAAGGCATATTTCTAAACAGACTTCGTATTCTACCGTAAATTTGAGAAAAATTGTACTCGAATATTTTTTGTTGAGAACTGTTAAATATCGTTACCTACATGGGAAATATTATACGTGAGAACGTCATTATTGTGAAGAGACATTACCACGGCGCGCGAGAATATTGCCGGAGACTCATGTTATTTAGATAATCTAGTGTTCTTCGCCAATGCTATCGGCATATCTCGTGTGTATATTCTCAAGAAAACAAAGGAAAATCGCAAATATCGAGTGCAACCGCGACAGAGCGGGGTGCACACTGCACGCTGGGCCGGGTGCCGCGGGTCGCCGCGCGCAGCCACGATGTCAATCGCGACTCCTCTTTTTACTTCCTGCTCAGTCAGACAATGGCGGGAAAATGTTTTCTACGTGTGGGGGACGGGGCGCGGGGTGTGGGGTCAATAGCGGGAGCACTAATCTCTGTCGGGATCGTTCGGATTAATGGCTCGTATTGCCGTGTCTGTTGTTTGTTTCCACAATTCTTGGTCCCTCTTCCATCTAGTTGTTACAAGTTTCTTCGTAACTTTCAGGCGTAAAAGTGAATTTATTTTTGCAATATAAATCACTATGTTCATTATTTTATTGTGTCGTATTATCTTGAAGGCATTGAAATAGCTTTATTGATTTAAATGAAAACATAGGGAATATGTCATATTTGACCAAAGGATTGATTAAATTGATTAAAGACAGAGAGAACAGGTGTTCAACCTTTACAACTGCAGGTAACCTACAAAAAATCTTAATTCGATTCAAAATGTGATTTCAATAAGTATTCAGACACTAATTAAAACTGTAATTAACCCATTAACATCATTAATATTACAACATAAGAAATTCCTCCAATACCGTGCTCTTTGGCCTATATAATGTAAATGATTTGTGTACAATCACTTCTACAAAGAGGATGGGACACTTAATTTACGATGTTCTCGTAAAACCTACTCCGACTTTGAAAAACAATGAAAATGAAAAGCCATCGCGCGGGTCCAAGCGCACTTGACCGACTTGGAAAGAGCGCAACGCGGAACCGAGAATTTATCCTACGGCAAACTGAATTTTATTTAACACAAGTGGAAGCAGAAATTAAAACCTCTTGTTTATTTGTGTGGTAACAGTTTTGTTAAGTCAATTGTATTACATTTTTGTATTTGTTTTTTGTGAACAGAATATAACTTTTTAATAAGCACGATTACACATTATTCTAAATTCGAGTTAAACTTTGAAGTAACTCATGGAGGCTCGCAGTCGGCAGAACTGTCGAAACTTTCAAGTTTGCTCTCTCACAGCTAATGAACATAGGTAAAATACTCTTATATACAGTGAATAACCGAAAACTGAATTTTCTTTTTGTGTACGCAAAAAATCCAGCCGAATCAAATCCGCCTATTAGGGAGGGCGCTGCTACTAATTAAAATAAAACTGTTAAAACAGAAGCGGGTGCGCGTTCTCTCCCCACACCAGACTAACTTTTAACGAGGATATATTTGGTTTCGACCAACCCTTTGGTGATTTTACTATTGAGTCTGACTGCAAATAACTCCTTAATTGACTTCAAACAACTTCTGGCTTTGTGGATAGAATACCGAGGTTACTCTACTCTGGGTATTAGAATTTACGGTCTACCTGAATGTCGTTAGAGACCATAACCAAATACAATGGCTGTATAATGTAACAAATCACGTGTGTGGATTGGGTAATCATTTAAAAGGTTTTTAATGACTGACTATATTGACATTTTAGGAATGATCAATAAATGTTTTAAATGTCACCCGTATCAAAAGGATTTGTGCCACTTGGATGTATCAATTTGTTTTTGCTCTATCACGCGTTCAAATAGAAATCAGTGTCATAATTTTTCAGATGAATTATGTCTTTTAATTTGTTTAAAAGTTCACTATGCTACGTGTCATTGTAACGTTTGTTTACTGTTAATAATGAACACCCACTTATGTAATGCTCCGTGTATGTTTCTTAAGTGACGTCATTTGTTGCAGAAGTCGCGTAGTGCCTGGGTAGCCGGGTGCGGCGGCTGCGGCGGCGGGATGATGGACTGCTTGTGCCCCGCGCCGCGCACGCTAGCCTGTCGCGTGGTGCTGCTCGACGAACGGGAACTGCTGCATGAAATACAGGTACAACACTATTTACTGCATTATAAACACCACTCAGGAGGAACCCTCGCCCACTTTATCCGCCCCATTACCACTGTGCTTGGTAACCACACAGTTTTTGTTTCGATTTAATAGCGGTGGTGATAATACGATTCTTAAAGCGGATGTCTACGAGGGAGTTTTTATAAACCCAACCATAATCGCAATGGACTCTCCGACACTCCCGAGTCCCGGCGGACGCCTATAGTATTTTTCAATTTTCCCTTGTACATGAAGCTACGCGTGGATTTTTCTCCATTTCTCAACCCGCACTCGTGAAATGCAGCTATTCCGAGACGAATTATTTGAAGTACACCCAGGGGCTCAAGGAAGGTCTTTTATATGCGAAGCTCGGGTCCAAGGTGCGGGCGATGAATTCACTGAATCGTACGTCGGCTCTATGAATATTAAATTCTATTTGACTCGCATTGTCGCCGCGTGGTGAATGTGAGAGTGGCTCGCGAGCGACGAGCGGACCGCGCCTACCTCGGGCGCGGGCCCTATCAACGTGTCCCTAATGTTTACCTTCACCACTACTATTACACGAATCAGTCTCAAACCAACGTGAATAACCATTTTCATGTAATTACAATATCTCCCTCCTTCTATGGTTATCTTGAAAAGCATCTCTTTTTGGAAGCACATAAGATCGCGGCAGTCACAAAAGCCTGTCATTCTGAGATAATACTCATATAAGTCTCCATCGTAACCGTAAACAACCGAGGAATTTATGCCAGAAATGCTTTTGTTCGGTCTATATGAAAACCCGCAACTTGTTCGTCAAACAAATCCTCAAGATATATTGGGCTAAAATCATCCAATTTGGGTAAAGTGGCACCGACACGAGTTCGACGTTCCTCGCTAAATTGTATGGATATTTTAGATAAATCACTGTCCTTTCGTAAGTTTTCCCTATCTACAAAGGAACATTTGTCTTTAACGGATCTAGCGAGGACTTTTCTTTGCCAGAGATGAAAATATTATTCAGATTTATGGCTGCAATGGCTGAGAATTGGATTTCTGTCACCAACGAGATTTTATTCAACTAAATTGTAATGATCTCATAAATTCAACCATTCCAAAGATTCTGAACTGACCAATCGTGGAGAATCTAACAGACTGATCATTTAAAGTTTGAAAAATATCGAAGCATCCGCGTCCGTCCGTAGCCCGTAATTGGTTAGACTCATACTTAAGTTTATTATAGAAAATTACAGGTAGACGACTCGACGGGATGATCTCATCGCAAGACTACTCTTGTGGAACCTGAAAAATACCGCAATCCCATAAATATGTATTGGATAGATGTTTATAGAATGCCTTAAAAAAAACGAAGTACTAAATAAAATTGTTTTTGTTATGTAGAACAAGTGGAATCACATGATTAAAAGCGATTGCACAACAGCTTACTTTGAATAACGTAAAAGAATATTGAGTGTTGAATAGTTAAAAGCAACAAGCTTTTCTTTTGTCAAGACAATTGAGTGTCGAGAGACGCGGGCGCGCCGTTTTATTTGGCTCAGATAGTAAAAGGGAAGACAAGGAATTGCACAGCAATTTATGAAGCGGGCCTAGTGTCGGCGGCAAGTGGTGCGGGCTTCGACGTGTATTGTCGCGCCGGCAAATTGACTCGACGGCATTTCACGGTCTACTGCGCTGATGCACCTCGTTCCTAGTTCTGCTTTATTGATGACGTCTTCATTGCCTGTCCCTTGACAATCAGCCGGCACAATGGAGCAAGCAATTACCTGTCCATTCCTGGCTGTTGTGTTGATTAACGTATTTTGCTGGGTGTGCTTTCAACTTTGAATGAACGCGTGACGGTCAGGAATAAATTCGATTCGCATATCATAGCATGTTCAATGTTAATAACCAATTTCTCTCACAGTGAGGTTAACATCGCTTAGCAGAAAGTATGTTTACCTGTTTTTATAGAAGCATATAAATCACCGCTTTATTGGAAACTGTCGTGAATGCTAATTAATCTAGATAGACATGATGGGGAGAAACGACTTTCTTTTATTCGACGATAAACATTATCATAACTATAACCCTATTAAAAATTCGCTAATTTCCGACCTGATGTCTCAAAGCAGAATATGCTTTCAAGGCCACCAGTGGCGTTGAAAATCTTATAACTGAAATCGTATTTTGAACCTGGCTATAAAACTCTATGTTTATTAAAATGAAGTGAAAAGTAAATTGATGTGTGTGGCGGTTGGCCGTGGACACACGATGACACGACACGGCGACGAGGCTGGGTGGCTGGCCGCGGCGGATCGCGTGTTCGTCGCCGCTACATCTACACCGTGCTGCCAGATTTTCAAATCGTTTGTTATTTTTCGAGTTTCACGTACGCTGGGAGCAAACGCGCTCTGTTATTAAATCATTTATTATTCAGCCCAACGAACTGTTTCGCAATTTTCCCACAAGCCGGCGGAGGTTCCTATAGCCGGGTACACTTATAGTGATATGTTGTTTCAAACGCACGTAGCTCTCTTAATTGTGACTTATTTCTCAGTTGAATTTTGCCTCATTATTTCGGTAGGTGGGATTTTTTGCAGTCTCTGTAGTTTATTTGCTCTGAATTATGAAAATCATACAACGTTTGTGTTAGACCACTCTTGACAGATTCAAGCTCTTTTGTTAGTTTATCACATTTTATACAAACGAATTAATTCTGTGCACGTACAAATTATTAATTCAACGACATTAAACTATCATAAATGAACCACTAAACAATCACAATTCAGATCTGCTTTGTTGGATGTATGCATTATCTATTTAATTGTACGTTTGTAACATCACATGGAAAATAAATTTGTTACCTACCTCAGTTATTCGATATACAATTGTATCATTGTTTTTTATTATACCAACACACAATCTGAACACATTCATCATCAATCAATCTGCATAGCCTTTCCCCAACTATGTTCGGATCGGCTTCCAGTCTAACCGGATGCGGTTGAATACCAGTACACATGTTTACCAGTTTACATGGAGCAATTCCCTATCTGATTTCCACAATCCAGTAACTGGGTAATGCGATACCCCTTGGTAAGACTGGTGGTCAGACCTTCGAGCTTTGGATGACTTGTAACGACTGTCAAATCCACGAATGACAGCCGGGACGGCGAAACACAGAGGAGTCTCGGTATGTAAAGATGGTCACCCATCCACGGACCAATCCCGGCAAGCGTAGCTTAACCTGACGGATCAACCCGTGCGGCTGTTATTACTTACCCACGAGCTCCTTCCTACACACACCTACACCGTATCGGTATAATGAATGTGATGTAGGTACATTCATTAAACCGATAATAAAATAAAACCAACCATATTTATTTTCTCACGCGGCAATAATATAACCTTAACCAAAAAGCAAATTAAACACAACAACCTTTGAGTTGTTTGGGAAAAATTTAAACTAGCACCTTAGGGTGTAGTTACGACGTCACAAGCGCACACGCAAGGTCTGTGAGATGCGTGTGAGAGCTGCGCAGTGTGCTTGTTGCTCTCCAACCCGCTCATTATGTTACCGAGCCGACTACTGGTGTTACTGGTCCAGACCCATCGCGTGCGTATTAGCCTAATTGTGGAAACCTGAGCATCAAGCAATGCTAAT
The DNA here is from genome assembly GCA_914767815.1 of Eupsilia transversa. Lineage (NCBI taxonomy): Eukaryota > Metazoa > Arthropoda > Insecta > Lepidoptera > Noctuidae > Eupsilia > Eupsilia transversa. Next base: position 9,648,487 of record OU611874.1, read on the forward strand.
CAGAGATAGCCCGGCTGCATTATTGCTCGCGATAGCATTTGATTTCTAACAGTACTGCTTTATATTACCGGTTCCGATCGGTATCTAGTTTCTTCTCAGACGCCAGGCATGTCCGCAGCATCGACTGGTTCATTTACATTGCAAATCTTCTATTTGTAGAACAATTATTACGATCTAATTGTTTATGAATAAAAATGGACGGTCTCATAAACTGACGAAGAAAATACCTCATTTCTAGATTGTTTCTTAAAACTGATTTAAGCCTCACATAAAAACAAAGCACCCCGGCGAGGCTTAGCAAAATTAAATTGCAAGCAGACAAGAATTTCTAAGAAGGCATTCCTCTGTCGATAAACGAATAATGAGAGCTTATTTTGCCAAATTAAATTAGGACGGACGATAAATTCAGGTAACGACGCCGTTATGCCAAATTCAAATGGTTTTTCTACATGGAAACATAGACTTGACCTTGACATAAATGTTTCTAAACTAATTACATTAGCACTGTGTAGGTGCTCAGCTACATACCCAGACAGATTAATGATGATTAAGGTACCCCAAATACAAAATAATATTGAATATTGAAATTCGCGACGCGACTGTGATTTATTTTGTCCGATAGACATTTATGGGAAAGCTTGATTTAAAATCTGACACGAATTACTTCTAAATAAAAAAACTTATGTAAATGAATAAAAAAGTTTGTAGTCATATTTCGTTTTTCTTTGAATTAAAAAAATATTATTAATGTTTATTTTATTCCATACTTTCGGTAGCTTAGTTAGTAGAAGTTCAACTAAACAACAGTACCCGAGGAGAGGAGATAGTTGTGTGTGTCATCGTGGTTAACGTTACCCTGCGCTTTGCGGTTTGTAGTAATCGAGCTTAAACGATTTTGTAATAGGTTTAGTTTCACCGCAGTTACTGCTTTGTTTTTGGGGATACTATTACAATATCATTTTCAATGTTAAAAAAAACAACAAAGTGCGTGTCGGAACTACGGAACCCTATAAAGGTGCAATGAGGACATCGATGCGCAAACATTTAAAAAGTTCATTTGTTTCAGGATAATAATACTGGTCAAGCATTACTAGACGTGGTGTTCCGTCATTTAGATCTCCTGGAAACAGCTTATTTCGGACTCCGCTACGTAGACCAAGATAGCCAAACGGTGAGTTAATATCCAACAATATCCAGGCTAAGATACTCTCAAAAAGTATCTTATTTCCTTTACAATACACTAGCTGCCGCCAGCGGCTTCGTCCATGTGGTACCTTTATAAATTATAGCCTATATAATTATTTACTGATAATCTGATAATATAGCATTCTACTGATGATAGTTTTTTTTAAATCGGTCCAGTAGTTTTTGAGTTTATTCATTACAAACAAAAATGTTAATCTTTTCGCTTTTCATATTAGGTTAGAAAACCGGAGAAACTATAGCTTCTTGGTTGAAACTTTGTAAGTATCGTTTGTAGTTTATAAATAGGTAGGTACCTATATTTAGGAGAAATATGAGCTTTATAAAGTTTTCTGAAGAAAGAAAATGTATCTTACAATATTACGATGGTCTAAACTAGATCATAATATTATCTTAAAAGCAAAATAAAAACAACAAACAAAGACAGGTATTTTTAAAACTTTCAGTTCTCCAAAGTAGAGCCATTTTGTAAAGATGACGTTGTAGAATTGGATTAGGAGATTATATCCCATCTGCGAGATCTTTTTACTTGTCTGCGTCCGGATTTGAAATGTGAGGAAGAACTTTAAACTGATAAAAATATTTGTAAGAAGAATGAATAACAGTTTTTAGATATATTATAAGGAAGATAGAGCTTCAAAATAGAGTTATTGTTGGATGCAGTTCTCGCAATAGGTACAACAGACTGAAAGCTGATGAAATTAAAATTGTGCAAATTGACGCATTCATATTAACGCAAATTATTTATTCATAGTTTTAAAAGCATGTTTCAAATCAACAGCTTCTATTTCAATTAACGATTCGAAAAGTAATTAATTTTAGTTGCTCTGGCTTAGCGTTTGTATTTATGTATGTATATACGTATATGTATTACGTTTGTATATTATTTACTACTAAAAATTTCACTGACATTCAAACGTACTATGCGAATAAGAGATATCTATATCTTCAGTACTTTATATATCTAGCGAGCCCCCTATGCGATATGTCAAAATATGTGGTGGGCGATATGTCAAAATGTCGAGATTTCGGCGCTATATCGAAGTTAAATATTATTTTGTTTACACATAAACTGGAGGACTTAAAGGACTTTTGTTCTGGTTCAAATGAAAAGTTTTCTTACTAAAAAAGAAATCATTTTTATATTCAGAAACGGTCACACATCATTAAGATATTGCCGACATTTTTTTATCTAACTACCAATTCAATACATTAAAGATTATCAAAATTAATATCAATATAGTTCAGTCGATTTACGACTTGCCCGACAGTACCTACATTCCATATATCTATATTTCTTTCCCCAGCGGGTCATTGAGGAAATCCATTACTTTTATGAATCGTTCACATTTATATATACGTCTTTTTTTGTGCAGCATTGGCTGGACGCGGGGAAGCGGCTGCGTCGTCAACTCCGGGGCTCCGACCCCCACACTTTCTACTTTGGAGTGAAATTCTACGCGGCAGACCCATGCAAGCTCCTGGAAGAGATTACCCGGTAAGTACGGAATGTATGCGTCATCTATTGTTGTACAGCTGTACTGCGTTCAAACATTGTTGGGTTTAGCGCAAAACAATCGCAGTCAGGTCATTGTTTAGTCAATTTGTAGGTAACGTAAACGTTAAGGGCATTGATGAATTTAGGTCTAAAAAAACATAGAATTCCAATGAAAACTTACAAATAGGTTTATTGGAAAGAAAAAAAAAATCATTTAAGTTCACAAATATACTATTAATACGTAGGACGTTTCCTGTAGGCAGGTACCGATTGAAGGTTCTTTTTTACGTTAATGACTCGTGACTATTTACAAATTAATAAATGAGCTGTTCAATAATACTGACAGTATCTGCATAGATTATTATATCAATATAACATGTTTTTTTTACTGACAAATATAATTAAACGCGTTTTGACATATGTACCTACATCATTACAACTCGAATGCTACCTCATTTAAAAGTTTATAAAGCTTGTTAATACTTCGTCAATAACGTGGATTTTATTGTCAGTCTTCCGCTATTTATGGAACTCGTATGTTCAAGTTTTAATAAGAATATTTTTATGTATACTGTTGACCTGCATCCACATAAGACGAACCGTCATACACATACACGTAGGCAGCTTTACATAATATGTCAGTATTACAAACAAAATCAGTTATTATAATGAGTTGCAGCAAAACCGCTAACTGCATGCGAAAATCAAATTAATGGTTGAACATTAACAAATTATACAGAGCGATATTTATTAATGTGGTTTTGCATCAAAGCGTTGAGTGTGGTGTGTGTATAACTCGCACATGTCCCGACACGTAGGCACTAATGTAAGTAACGCTTTCACAACATCATTCATATTATAGCACATTAATTCAGGAGCGCGAGGGATGAAATAGGAAGTGATAATAAAACACATCTGTGTTCTTAACGTGGGCCATGTCAGCGATTCTACACCACGGTATGGCGGCTCACCGGCACACAACGGACGCTTTCTGTCACCGACACACAAGCTATAAAATGACATAGATATATCCTTTTTAATATTCAATGAAGCAGAAGACGTAAATGACGACACGGACCTATTTATAGACAAATGCTTTACAGAGCTTTACAAACAACATTATACTATCCTTGTTACTTTGCGCTTCAATCTATAGCTATATATGTTTTATAGTGTGTTGTCTCACGTTTAACTATGACCCCATATAAAAAGTTTGTACATTATTAAGAACATAGAGGTCCGAGAGTGCCCATTATTCCCACATACAACAAGATAAAGCTGAGAGATAGAGGGACATAATTAGTGTAACGTTGCAAGGACAGTAGTCAGACTTTTATGGAGGTAGTAAGTATATTTATGCCATATATGGGACACAGCTAAATAACCACATTAACCGTAATACTAACAACATGACTCGGTTATGTACTTTACAAGTAGGAGCTCTATTGTGGTGAGAGTGACATAACTGGACACATTACCGTTGAAACACAATAGCCTTAATCTATACGGTGTTCATGTATTAGCGCATGGAAGCAAATTACTGAATGCTATATTTGTACTGAATGCTATATTTTTTTACTTCAAACTATTAAAATTTCATAATCATAAAAGAGAGTGAAGTCTAGTAAGGATACAAAAGAAGGTGTAGTGCTCTCGCAATAAACGCGGTGAGCTCGTAAACTGACGTCGCACTGATGAAATGAATAGGGCCAGGCGTGCAGTGGCGCTCCGTACTGCGCTCCACTGTCAATGGTGAAACAGAAACACAGGAATTTCATTTCATGGACAATTTTAATTGGATACCTTTTACAAAATAGGCCCCTCGGTATAATGTTTGCTATTCACTAAAACAAGAGTTCGCTAATTTTTTTCTATAGAGCTACAATTTAATTCTCGCCTAAAATATCTTTTGGAAACCGCGGAGAAACTTTCGTCTACTCGTATTTCCTTTAAACTTTACAACAAAGGCTACAATTGAAGTCAGTTAAGTGGAATTTTGAAGAGTTTCAATTTTATTCTTTATTTTTCGTTGTGAATGTTGGGCGGGTACGGGGATGTTTTATTAAAATTTCGTTATTACGGTGTTGATGCTGCACCCCGGCGCGGCGCGATCCGCGTCTACGCCAGTAGGTACATGCGTAGTACGTACAACACGGGGAAAGGGAAACGTCTTCCTTTAGGTAAGGGCCGCAGTTTAATACTCGTAAATTCTTTGAAAACCTTTGCCTTGATGGTCTTTTAATATTTAATTTCCCTCTAAGAGCAATCTTTTCGCAACGCATTTGACGAGTTTCTCCCAGTTGAGGAAAAATGAAATGGGTGATTTTATGTTTCAGGAAAATTCAATTAGGGTGCTGGAAGGTTAAGTTTGTTTCAATGTTAATCGTTTATGACTGGGCGTGTACGCTAATTTACATATTTGTTTAAAATATTTTTTATTGCAATCTATCACCCTTGCATATATTCAGCAATATGTTTAATATTATATATTGTAGGCTATATGTATAGTGTAGCAGTAAGCTAATATGTGTTTGCTTGTATCAGGTACCAGTTGTTCTTGCAACTGAAGCAAGACGTGCTGCGTGGGCGCCTGCCCGTCAACTTCGACCTCGCGGCCGAGCTCGCCGCATATGTGCTGCAATGTAAGCCACACTTTATTACTTATCTTATGATTCAATGTTATTACACTTATGACATATTATTATATGAGTTTCGACTTTAGAGTATCTTCTACCTATGGTTATGAAGAGCTCCGTACGGATGTGTAAAGAAATTGAATTATGTGTTTAAACCACTGTGCACAGTAACTGGCCTAACAATAATATTTCTTACTATTTCCCTTGGGTGTAGATATACACAAGTAGGTAAGAGTTTCGTCCAGGTAGTTTTGTCCAGGTTTCAACTTAAAAATACAGTAGGTTGTCAATTGACGTCTCGCGACACTCTCTTCCTTATATTTATTACTCGTACCGTGATATGATAACTCATTATGAAAATAATTTGCTTAAATTAGTATAGGTATTCCTATGTTTCAAATTGGTTTATTAAGCCAGTAATAAACCAATTCACAGTCATAAAAACGAATACAATAAGTAGTATCTACGGAAAACTCACCGTAAAATCCATTCCGACTACTGTGGGTATAGCAAATAAAGAAGTCGGCACATTAAAGAAAACGACTCCAAACCCTTGCTGAGACCAATAACGAAAAGCGGCATGGACTTAATCCGATGTCACTTAGGGAGTATATTTGTGTAAACATCGGCGACGATTTAGAGTTTCTCGGTGTGGTACGAGTAGTGTCGGTAAAATCCGCAAGTGCGACCCGTGCTCCGGTTACAAAGTGGCTGCGGGGCCACTAACCCGCCAGGCTTATTGTGTAACTAGCCTAGGATTTGCTAGCTTAGCTATAGTAGCGACTGACGTGTTGCTCACGTCACACAACAAGCTAGTTATAATCGTCCAATGTACCTAATCACAGCATTCACAGCCTTCGCAACAGACCACTCCGTTAACTGAGAGCAAAAGCAATATTATATGCCTTATCAAAATACGCTACCAAAACAACGTATATGGTAGATTACTTTGCTTTTCCAGATCCCCGGTACAGTTCTCATCGATACTTTCGTGACCAAAACCTATAGTAATCACAATTTCCATTGTGACCGGGATCTGATTGTATCTGTATCCCCGGTCATATTATTATCGACTGCAGATGAAACCATTTGCGAAACTCGGCTCAATTTCAGTTTAAATAGCGATTTTATGAAACAGTCATAATGATCATGTTGAACCTTTCGGTTGATTGCGCAGTAATCCGATATTCTTTTAGTACATGTTCGGTTATATGTGATTTGTAAGTGCAAAATCAAATTATTTGATAAATATTTATGCGAATAACATTTGGCACGTGGATTATGTTTCGTAACTCAAATATGGATCAAAACAAGTGAAATAAATGATTCTGGTTGATAATAGTAAGCTATCTATCTATCTACCGATGGGTTTCGGAAAGGAAGGAGTCACTTCTGCGACAATATGATGGAAAAGTACCTAATTGTGTACTATCATCCTGTAACGTTTCCCGCAAGTGTGGTTATTTGACTACAGCAATAATTCTCCTGATAAACGTTCAGAGGTTCATGTTCGGGATTGGACGTTTATGGGCAGTTATATGTATAGGTAGGTAGGTAGTAGGTCCATACATATTTATAGTACCGACATTTATTGCAGGTACGTAACAAATGTATTGACCACTTGCGGTCGCCACGCTATGCTTACCCACGTCACACACGTTTTCTATTTCATGCAATAACACACCTATTTTATTAACTTGATTGCGAACCAAGATTCCAGGAAAACGACTCTTTTATTTACGGTTGACTTTGAGAAATATGATTCTGTGATACCTTTAGGCACAAGCTTGAAATTACTTAGGTGGTATCTTCCTTTCATTTCGTACCTATAACTTTGTTGTAAGTTGACACCTACTGAAAGACGTCAATAACAATTTCAAAGAATGATAGTCAGTAGTTGTTTACTCAAGTCAGGGCACAGAAAGTTCCCAAAAGATTTAATATGTAGGTACCTAACCACATCTAATTAGAGTAGTATTCGCCGTTCTATAAAATTGTTTAGTACACGCAATGGAATAATAACGTGTGCGATCATGTGGGGACGTTGACTCATCGCCAGAGGGGCACATGATAGCTGACTGTACACACGAACACTTACATACAAACTGCCGCGAATGAATCGAAATGTATAGCGCAATAAAATATATCCTACTAAAGGACGCCTACAAAAAGATCAATGAAACGGAAAAAAAAGAAATGATTACACTCAGAATCCCGAGTGTTTTCCGTACAAAACACATAACAAACAAGGCGTGCCCGCGACATCGCCTAAGTACGTGTTAAGTTTTCCATTTTCCACATTAAGAAGTCAGTTTTGTAGTTCCGATTGAACAATAAGTATAGCTTACCAGACAGGTATAAACGTGAATATTATCTTATGAGTCATGTCATGATAGCAGAGCACAAAGAACATCTAACTTAAGATGCTATGCTAAGATTTCATTAATATTCCATTCGTATTTACTTAAAAATGGAAAATGTAACGCATGGTTCAGAATGCACAATGATTTGGAACGAGTCGTGATCACCGGGCCTAATAAAGCATAGTCATTTTTGCACTGGTTCGTAAGTTAACCTCACTGAATTTAGAAATAGAATTCGTAATGAGAAGTGATGACGCAAAATACACTTCACTGTGTTTAGCGTCAAAAGATAACTTTAAGACCAAGGCGTTTCATCTATCTTCTTTATATTTCACATCATCGCCACAGCGGGTCATAGAATGCTATTGAGTCGGACTAAATTCCGCTTCCAGTAATAGCTAGTGTCATTCTTCTGAGATTCAGCAGCGGCGGGACGAGAAGCTATCTTACCGCAAACGCAGTAAAATTAATCAGGCATTCCGCTTCGCTACTTCAGGCTCAGACTAATAGACTGCACCCGCCCGATAACTATGCGGATTATAGAAATGTTTTAAGTGACAAGTTTTAATGTAGAGTTCTATGCAACTCCATAAACGCGATTCATATAATACAGAAGCTAAAAGTATAACTAGGTACTTATAACAATCGACAGGTGTGGAGACACCTTATTACGGCCTAATTTACGCAATCAAATTCATTTTTATAAACATTAGGAGATAATTAAATCTCGTCTCGACCTTACCTTTGAAGATTCACGTAATTAATTACTCTCCCAGTTTGATATTCGCTTCAATATTTATAATTGACTTTGTAACGTAATTAATTTTATTGCTATTTTCTTATGATCTCTTTATTCCGAATAATATTTTATTAAAACATGAGATGTGTTTAATATACGTTAGAATACCGACGTTTATACAAATATTTTGTATTGAGGAACTTCAAAGTGGAAGATTCCATACCGACGAATTGTTTAACTAAATTATTTATGAACGATTTTAATTAGGAATTTTGTCATAAGCTGCGTACCCCGAAATGATTTAGATTTAGAGCACTGACATTATACGCATATTCTTTATGCTATTTAGAAGGTCTTATACCCTTAGATAAAACAAAAAAGAACCATCAAAGTACCATTTATGTTGGTGGGGCAATCTAGCGCCGCAAGAAGGGCGGCGAAGGTCTAATATCGATGTGTTATTCAAGAGGTAAATGAGCCATCAGCGGCGCAGCATCGTTTGCATCTAATCTGCCGGCATCAGCGACCCTCGTGCGACCTCCGGGGATACATACCGGCGTTATAACCGTTCTCAACCGCTGGAACAACATTTTTGCGTGTTACCGAACTTTATAATCGTTCGTTGCGTTATTTTGTACTGGTAATTATTTTCAATGGCCCCTGAAGACTACTGCAAAAGAATTAATTATGTTTTCTTAATTATTATCAACTTTATTGAGGTCTTTGTTCAGTTTTTGACTGAACAAAGGTAAACTACAAACAGTCTTTCTGATAATAAACCAAATGTTACATCATAATAATTGCTTACCTGTAATACCAAAATGTTCAGATGTAGCGTTCTAAACGCTCGTTCATATACCTATTTATGAAACAAGAATGTAAAATATTTGCGTTTTTCCGCCCCTTTACACCCAAATGATCCACTCCCATTACCATCGTTATGTTAAAGGTATGCCTATTATATGCCTCGTAATAAATTGCACGTGAAATCATTCCTTTTATATTATACTTGATTCTTCATACATAGCAAAAAAATAAAGAATTGTTACTTGCTCTCAAAGCGTTCTTCAAATAATTTCATATTGTTTTTGAATGAGAGCTTCCGTCATGACGGCAACGTTGTAGAGTATTTTTGTAAACAGTACGGTGCATGTGGTATCAAAATCACATCATATTTGTTCAGATGTTAACGCAGAAAGTCTATTCCAGCACTAACAATGATTAAAATATTTCGCACGTTGAGCTGAGAAATGCAAGTCAGTACGCTAAATAACAACTTGCAGTTCAGTGTCTGGGTGTGAATATTCCATGTTTTATCAAGTTTTATTTTTATTTTAATAACATTCTCGATCCAAAGAAAAATAAACTAAGAAAATCTTGTGACACGTAATGTAACAAAAAAATTAAAAAAAATCTTTGTAAGAGAATACCTATCTTCAGAAACATTTGAGTAACAAGACTAAAATACTATTAATCAAGCAACATTGTATTCTTATTTTGTCTAGTCCGTAGTCTCGGTTTTGGAGAGACGAATGGAGCGAAACAATCTGTCCCTCGCAACAAGTTAACGGACTCGTGTAACGCGTTTACATTAATCAAGTGGATGGACAATCGTATTTGCGCCCGCGCGTCTACTGAAATGTAACCACAGTACCACACTGCGGCATTATAATGCTGAATTATCATTCCAGAACGTACGCTCAATGTGTACTGTGAATTAATTTCAGGATTCAGAAGCTGTGGCATGTTGCTCTACTCAAGTGAAATTATACGTAACACCACTCAGACAAAATTTAATTCTTGACTAGTAGATATTATAGAGTATGGAGACACTCTTAAGCTCGGCTGTAGGTGTATATATTAGGTATCCATTTTCAACTTTCCCACCAGACTGTTTTTTTCAGACGTTTTAAGTGTTATTCAACTATTAGCACATGTGTACCGAGTAAAAAATATACAACTAGTGATTCCTAGCTTAATTTTGTGAAATGGCAAACATCTGTTTCGTTCTGTTTTAATTATACATGACTGCGTGAGAACACAGTTACAGTACAAGTTTTCAAAACTTTATAACAGTGCCTTTTCTCAATGTCATTATGTCTTGAAACTTAACGAGTTTATAATTCTCTTAAGCTCATTTAAATTGGTCAGTACAATAGTTAGTTTACTAGCGTGTCTAAACGCGGCTGCGGCAAGTTTTGCGAGTATCATTCATTTATCGTGCGCGACGTGTGGGCGGCGACGGGCGGCTCGCCTCTTTGCCAAATGATAGATGGTCTCTTACACATCACTCACACTTACTAACATAAAACAGATTCCCACTCTGACTTATACCGATCGGGTATCTGATGGAAACCATAGCCAATAAGATCCTTTGAACTTGTCCAAATAACAAAACGTGACGTACAGGTGGTGGATATACGCGAATGTTTGTTGTAATAACTCAGCCATTCACATCTGGGAACATGCCTCGTGGCATACAAAAGCCTTATGAAAACCCATTTCATAAATAACGCTAATAATAGAAAAAAATATTACCGTCTATATAATGTTCTACTAATATCTTTAATAGACTATTAGATCACAAAGCAAGACACATCTTTTACAAACTTATTTTAAAAGAGATATTTAAGTAATTCTCTTTGTATCATGACTTCTCAAAGCATCTATAAAATAAACCGAAGCGAGTGAGTTTAAAAATAATCAGATTTATGGCCACCCCTAGCTACTTGCTCGAAAATTAAACGACAAGCATAAATATGTACCTAAATAAAAAAAGAGCGCTGTCTTTCAACAGACGGATGCTTCTACGTAATGTCTGATATTCAGGCTAATAGGAAGCCATTAGATATTTCGCTAGATCATATTTTACATAAGCTCATAGATAAACAGTCATCAAGTTGTAATCAGCATCTTGACTGAAAGCCGACGGGAGACGTTCACAGTTAGATACAGAGTGTGGCCCTTTAATTGGGAACTGCTGTCACATTCATCTTCTCGGTGGGCGAAACGTCAGCACGATATTATTTATTCACAGGTGGTTGTGGTACTCTGCCCTTGATATATATTTCAGTAGGTATTTAAGGTAGTAATAATTAAAAATAACACAAGTAACTACATAAAGAAAACGCTCTTAACGCCAATATGTTAATACATATTTAGTATTTTTTCAGGATAGTCTGTAACATGCGTATCTACGTTAAATTTTCATAAGTCTTCAGTGTTATTTTTTCCATAGCTACGTATGACACAAACCAACTAGCATCAAACATTTTAAGCGTGTGATATTAGTAATGACAACGTTTTATTCATCAGACAAGCGTGAACGTAATGTAGGAAGGTCCGAACATCTATGTGTGTACTCTGCTAGCGTACCAGATGTTGCGATTTCCGAGGACAAAAAAAAGATATACGACGGGAAATGACTGTCAGCCTCGTTCACTAGTCATAGTTTTTCTAAGCCCGCTCCATATGTGGATATTTCTTTTTCACCCTGCATAACGTGTCTAGTAAACTACGTGGAATGGACAACTATTTTCTTTTATGTGCCTCATGGAAATATTGTCTCGATCCTCTCCGGAAAAGAAAGTTTAAATATCTATCAGTGAGGGTATACGTACCTATCTACTTATAGGTAATTCCTCCCCAACGCGACGTTATCCGCAAGCTAACCTCAATTTTGTAATCAACGCGTTGAGATACATTTATTGTGTTTACCCTGCGTCGTATATTTGGTTAGGACACAAACCCCGCCTTTACAGTGTTAATTACGATTGTAAAAGAGCGAGAGACTATCATAATAGCGATACAACGCGCATAGAGAATTTGTTCAGGATATTTTTGGTCAACTGCGTGCGCCTAAACGAGATGTATGTTCTAAATATGGAATAGTGGCGCTCTCTTGGTCTATATCCACCTACTGTTTGAAATCCTGTCAACTAAATGAGTTTACCGTGACAATGTTTGTCGTACGTTATTTTGTGCACTTTATAGCTGTGTTTGCTGTGTTGCCGTAGGCTTTGTAATAAAGTTATCTGAATAATGTACATTGTGAGTATAGTAGTTATTGGTTGGGTTTGTGCAGCGGAGCTGGGCGACTACGACCCGAGGCGACACGGGCTCGGCTACGTGTCTGAGTTCCGCTTGCTGGCGCACCAGACGCCCGAGCTGGAGGCGCGCGCCGCTGAAATACATCGCACACTCACGTAAGCACTGTTCATTAGTACCAATCTTATTACATTACTCTATTAAACACTATTTATTATCAATCACTTCGAAATGATTATGTTTAAAACTCGATCAAGACTTCGTTATCTAATTATAACTCATATCCTGTAACATATGGATGTCTACATAGAACCATTTATATTTCCATCAACTCCGAGAATAGACATATTAATTAAGAACTTATGCGCCCATGGCGAGGAAGTTGAATCCTTTCTGTTATACGTACTATTGTCTTAATTACCCAAGAAGAAAGCAAGTTGCTAAAAATTAAGATTTCAGAGGCGTAGTTTCACGCCGAAAGCGTCGCCGCCCGCCCGGAAATTAAACTTCGTCGCCTTTCTCGCCTAATTGAATGAATTTTTAACTGCGCAAAGATGCAGTCTGCGGCCGCTGGCGCGTCACAAAGCCGCAATTACATGCAAATTATGTGTACCTACCTACTTAACACCAAGTGAGCCATGGCTTAGGGCGGCGACAGCGGCTCGCCACGCCACCCGCGCCGCGTGGATTATTCATTGTTGCTTAGCCTTTTGTCCTTAATGCCTCTTATTAATTAAGGATAACAGTTTAATTGACTTTTAACTCTCTTTTCTTTTAAAGAAATATTAATAACAGGCCCTCTTTCACAGGGGAATTTCGCCGGCACAAGCTGAGTTGAGCTACTTAGATAAAGTGAAATGGCTCGACATGTACGGTGTAGATCTGCATCCAGTTTTGGTAAATATTATATTTTAAACACACTCAATAAAAGGTCGACATACTTGTTTTTAATATAATATTCTTCTTGTATAACAGGGTGAAGACAGTGTCGAGTATTTCCTCGGGCTGGCGCCAAGCGGTCTTTTACTGTTACGCGGAAAACACACAGTTGCGAACTATTATTGGCCGCGCGTCTCCAAACTTTATTACAAGGGACGCTACTTCATGCTCCGTGTGGCGGATAAAAATGTAAGAACTCCTTTTAACAAAAAATACAAAGAATGTGAGTTAGACGAATAAGTAAACATTAAAATCGGGCTCTCCACTTGACCCATTTCTCGTTTCGGATCGCGGAGAGTGATAACGGGCGCACTTTGAATAGTAGTGCAAGATAGAGTCCACCTCGCGTCGCTTCCTTGAAAGACATTCGTAGGCAGGCAATTACAGATAAGTCGCGTAGAACTGAGCGCAGTATTTACAGCGCTGTGGGCGCGGCGATAACGCGGCGCGGCGCGCGGCCACGCGCTCAGCCTGCCACATGCCGCTGATATACCGCCGGCAAGCTGGCCAACGCCGAGTTTTCTTTTACTAAGTCCTTAAAACGATGGTTTATGCTGTGTACATTAAGGATTTTTCTAAACATAAGGCATTTATCAAAAGGCGTTACAGAAAGCATCAAAGCAATTGCTTGTTATATTGTCAATGGTTTGGCTGGGAGATCGACATTGTGGTGTAAACGAGTGTCAAATAAAACTAGGTATACATATATGTCCAGATAATCGGTGGACACAATAGCCCCTAAATATATCTATTGCTGTAATGTGCTTTACCTACAAAGCTCCGAACATCCGGGTCGCTGTTAGATATGGTCAATACGGCCATAATAACCGACGACACTGCGCAATTATTATTATTTTACTTGTTAATAAGCTCTTCTCAGTAATGCCTATACGCATTGTAAGCTACCGTGAGCTATTGCTATTGTGAGGCGGACCTACCTACTGTGACTCCGTATTTGGCTAGCTGTACATACCCTTTGCTCAGCCATAGCCGGGTACGCACGCTAATAATAACCGGTATGAAACTCTACTTCGTGACGATTCCTGGCATCAGCCAAAATGAAACAAGTTTCATAATAAAAGCTACCTCCCTCGAAGTTTGCAGATGTTTATATTACCCTCGCTTGAACGGTTAGTTAAAGGTATTACACGATCAATACTTAAATATTCAATTTCGCTGGATATAACGTATTTTAAGAACATTCTGTTCATAGCCTTCGAGATAGAGCACTTCGTGATTCACAGAATCGTAAAAGAAACCTTGAACAGGAAAGAAGGTGATAAGCTTTGGAGTTTACTGCTGCTTGTTATACAAAATCTAGACATAATCTGGCTTATCTCGAACAAGGGTACGGTCAGAGGAAAATATTGCCTACCCAACGTTATAAAAATACAAAATTTTGCCTTCCTTTACTGAAATTGTCAAAATCTGCTTAAGATCCTAAAAATATTTCGACATTAAAATATCACAGTTATAGTAATCCAGTAGATAGCTAGAGACGTATATTTTAAACGTTTATTCTGTATTAGCCTTCGTTAACAAAATTGCAAACTGAATTTATTCCTGGCTTCCTCTAGATTATTTACTTAAACACTTTATTCTGATGTAGAATGACACGTCAACCTATGGATTCGAGTCCCCGACGAGGTCAGCTTGTCGTCACTTGTGGCGATGCTGCTCCGACCACCACACCTTCTTCAGGATGCAGCAGACATCACCAGCTTCTGCAGATATCTTCGCGTTAGGAACCAGGTTGAGGACAAGGTTGGTTAAAAACAAATCAAAAGCAAAAGTGATTTTGCTTAAAATATATAAGTAGGTACCTACTAAGAAGACTTTGACGCAGAGTACAAAAGGTTTAGGTAGTAAACATTATGATGAGATATCTGGTGTATATGGTATTCGGCTGCATCTGGTTGGACTGAAACCGACCCGAACATAGTTTGAATAAGACTAGGCTGTTTTATTCATTGTGCCATCATCATCTGTTGTTAATCGTGCCATTCAGAATGACAAAATAAATAATAAGTGATCCTAAACTTACCTTATTCTCCTGTGCTCTAAAGCCAAGCACACATTAAAGGAGACCTACTCGACTACTCCGTCAAATAAGATACGGGCCCGTCCGAAAATAGTTGATACTGAGAAGGAATAGCCCGTATTTTGGCCGAAACTACAGATTACGGGCGTAGGCTGTAGGCCTTCAGGTGCAACGGGCCGCTGCGAAACAAATTTTCATACAAAAAGTGTTGCGCAGCCCGCCTGTAGTGTGCGTTATTCATAGAATATGTACTAAAGTCATGAAGGAGGATATTTGTAATGCGTTGTTATGCAGCACGGCCCGTCCCAATCTGCTTAAGCCTTTAAAGTGTTATTTATTATGTTTGTCCAGTGGTAGAGGATCAAGACCCCGGCCTCCGCCCGCGTTCACGCGGACGCCGTCCCGACGCAACGCGCGACCGCCACACGCTTCGCACGCATCGCTAAATGACGGTACTGATATGATAATTCTTCTATAAAACTCCTAAATATCTACTTACACAATATTGATTTACACGACACGCTGTCTTTACGAAAGGTTTCTTTAACCCAGCATTTATATTAGTTGTAATTATAGAATATTTTGACGTCATCAGATGTCTTGATATTATTATTTGACTATTTCTCGAAAATTTTGTTCCAGTGCCGCAACTAGAAGACTTGAGAATTAAAGACTGTCCCCCAGAAATCAAACAACCTACCTCAGTACATCGACCAAACTCGTAAGTTTATTAGCTAACTTCACTAAATTAATTATAGATGTGTCCACAACAGTGCTCTACGAAAAAAGTTTTTGGCGACCTTTTCCTAGAAGAATGTAACTTTTTACGAGAGGCGTATGTTCAATAATTGTATGTCAATGTTCAGGCTTAGAATCAGTGGCGAAGTGATGGGTTGCGAAGTCCCCACGGTGGGTGGTTCACCGCGGTCGACTCGGTCAGCACCAATACGGCGAGGTCTGTACTCAGCGTCGCCGACGGCCACCAGGCCACCGCCGGCACCACGGCATCGCTCCGCATCAGTTGACTCCCAAAGCTCCAATGACTCACGTTCCAATCGCAAGTAAGTTCCGCGAGGTATGACTGTGATGCTCAATCTGTTTATGATGCTAATCCTATAAAGCCTCATACTCCCTTATGTACTATTTCAAACAGCTATCTTCACTTAAATTATAGGTTTATTGGACCAATGTTTGCTCCACACAATAGCTTTTCACGAAGCACGTAGGAATTGTTGCTTTCTTACGATTTTGTTACCGCTTCAAAAGTTCTTACGCGGTGAATAATGGTGGCATCTCTTTAACTTTCCAACTGAAATTCGAAATCCATTATTATCACGCGGGAACTTTTTCAGTGTCCATTTTTTTACATCAGTGTTCGCTGTCTTAAAGTTTTTTGACACATGCTACGAAAAAGTGACTTTTCGAGATTAGTATCTAGCTTGCCTTGCCTATGCTTAAGCGAGCCTAATTATTGAAGTTTTAAGGGTATATACTATAACGAATATACTATTTAAAGATGTTTTTTGTGTAATATAGACACAAGCATCGCTCACGAAGACAGCAGTCTGATGCGGAGAGTGAACTGTCTCGAGGTTCGGGACGGTCGGGTCGGCGTCATCGTCGCCATCGGTCCCGACACAAGCATGAATCCGGCTCGGAGAGGGATGACTCACAACCAGATACCAAGTTAGTAATACTTTACGATATTTTAAAGAACTATCACAGAATCCTTCACCCGATGGCAGTATCCAAATAAAATGACGTACTGAAAGCCATAAAATTAAGAAAGCTCTACGAACAACATATTAAGGCTCGCGCAGACCGGCGCGATACCGCGCCGGTCTGCGCGAGCCTTAATATGTATGCCTTAATATGTGGTATTATTTAAGAATTTATGATTTGCAAAAGGTATTATTTATTACTTACACTACAGACTAGTTAACATAACAATGAAAATAATTATTAATGGCTCATTTTCATTAGTCGATAACTCGGTCGATAAACAGCATGCGGGGGCTCCCGCAGGTGGGCTATTGAAAAGTCATAAGTCGATAACGCGGTCGGTACACCATCGTCGGGAAATCCCCGTAGTAGGCGTAGCTATTAATGAAATTCATCGGTCGGTAAAAATCGTACGGAGACACACACCCAAAGAAAATGAGCCTTCAAAGCAACTACCAAACGTGTGGTGCAGGTTCTCCGTAAACCATTTTCCGTCTCGCATAGCATGCTTTATAGAAATCTCCAGCACCCTACATGAGCGCTCAATCGACCATTAAAAAGGAGCCTTTATGTTGTGGACGGATACGATGACACTATTCTACTTATAATAATAATAAATCTGTAGAAGTGAAAATTCTTTACATTGAAAATATCAAAAAAATTAATGGCAGGGGGTGTTACTAGACCGACACTGAACCCAAACATTTGATTAAAAAAATTTTTGTCTGTCTGTTTGTTCAGGCATCACGCAAAAACTACCGGTTCGATTACGATGAAACTTGGTATAATTATTCTTTAATATCCTGGGCACCACACTGGGTACTTTTTATCCCGGAAAAGTATCCTATCCTACTATCTATATCTATACCTATTAATAAAAAGACAAGTCCTGACTGACTGACTCATCAACGCCCAGCCCAAACCCTTGGACCTAGAAAGCTGAAATTTTGCACAGAGGTTCCCTTTATAATGTAGGCAAGGAAAAAGGAAGCATTTTTTGAAATTCAACCCCTAAGGGGGTCAAATAGGGGATGAAAGTTTGTATGAAAAATCTTATTCCTTGAGGTAATAAACATGAACCTCCGCACGAATAATTATCAAAATAAATGAAAAAGTTTGTAATTTGTTGTTTTTCTAAATTACCTCCTAAAGGGGGGTTGGGGGGTGTCAAAGTTTGTATGGAAGAATTTTAACGCGCTGTCCGATTAACTCGAAACTCAATATTTATACTTAAACCCAAAAATTAAGAATAACGTGTATCAGGATTTTTCGAAATTCAACCCCTTAGGGGGTAAAATAAGGGATGAAAGTTTGTAGGAAAAATCTTATTCCTTGAGGTAATAAACATGAAAATTCGCACGAATAGTTATCTAAATAAATTATAAAGTTTGTAGTTTTTGTTTTTCTAAATTACCCCCTAAAGGGGGGTTGGGGGGTGTTAGTGTTTGTATGGAAGAATTTTAACGCGCTGTCCGATTAACTCGAAACTCAATATTTATACCTAAAACCCATGGGGATGTATGGGGTAATTTCCGACACTCACGCGGGCGAAGCCGCGGGCAGCAGCTAGTAATAAAATATAGTTACAAAGTCAAAACTTTACATTGAATATTTTAAAAAAAGTAATCGCTACGAGGTATGGGAACGAGTCTGATGGCAAAAATATCGTTTTTAGAATTTTTTACTGTTTGTCTGTTTGTCTGGAAGTATTTTCCGGATTGGCGCAAAAACAGCTGAACGGATTTGAATGAAATTTGGCATACAGATAATTTATAACGTTTGGATGCATCAATGCGGGCGAAGCAGCGGGCAAAAACCAGTAGATTAATAAAATACCAATGCAACGAGTCAAGTTGTAAGCTTTATTTTCTCCGCCTCTCTCGTCTAACCGTAACATTAAATTTACAGAGAATATGAACTGGTTGATTCCGAGTCACAATGGAAGGAAGTATTACGACAAACCACAGTTGGAAGCGGAGTTCAAGTAAGTGTTCTAAATACAACATAAAATTATGAGTAATTAGCGTGAATGATGTAAAACCACATTGTTTTGTAGGTAGCGAACGTTCGTCGTTCACAAATGGAACCAGAGACTGGGACACATCGATCATCTCACAGACACCGAAGGCACCGGAAACATCGGTATTATATATTTTTTTATCTTATTATTTTCTTAATTACCTTATCATTCCTCAGGAGGAATTATTCTTATATTTTCTCATCATATCATTCTTAGGTCTCGGTCGGGATCCCCAAATGACAAGAAATGGTTGCCAAGTGAATTAAAGCAGCACCTGGAGTTCTCATTAGTGGATACTACTGGTATGACAGAGGAGCAGCTGAAGGAAATACCATACACCGTTGTTCAGACCAGCCATGCGCGCCAGACTAAGCTTCGAACTTCTTCGAAACATAGACAGTAAGAATAACTTTAATACGATAAAATGGATATCCCAATTTGGTATTGTGTTTCAAATTTTTTTTTACAATGATTTATTTATTTTAGAGCTGAAAATGGATCATTAGCAAGACGAGATAAAAGTTCCTCATCTCACGGCAAGAGTACCCACGATGCCCACAACCAAGGATCGCTTCGATCTAGTTCTAGCACACTCAGCACGCACCGAACCGGTCACGAGAAACATGGAAGGTACGCTCCGCAACCCATAAACTATGATTTATTGCCTAAATATCGATGATTTACGTTATGGGTTTTTGCAGACGTGTTTATCCGAGCTACGATGAGCCGGTCGGGCGGACAGGCGAAGATTTCTTGACAAATAACGGGTACAAAGGCAACGTGACGCCGGTTTCGAACAACAACAACCCCTACAGTCCTGTCACCAACAGCAACAGTAACAGTTCGAGTGGCGAGCTGATCGGGAGCGCGCGCGTCTCGCACGAGCACACAGACTCGGGACTCGGCGCCGACCAGGACTACGCATACTCTTCGGAGAGGTGATTATATTGCGCTTCCTGTGAGCTTTTATTTATAAAGCTTACTTTCATTATAATTGCAAAGCAATATGGAAGTATCCTTGTAGGCTTTATTTTTACCCTTTAAAACGGAAGTCGCAAGATGCTAGGTTGATAGTTTAGTGGTCTCTGTGACCAACATAAGCGGTGAGACGGTTGTCTATTGAGTGATTGTTATATTGTGAACACTTCATATCTTGGAGACGGGAGATCATCTGGCGCAGCGTTAATGAATGCATAAATTTGCTAACCGGTGTTACTGGAAAATCAATCAAAAGCTGTCATGCAACAGCCCAGATTTGTCTCTAACTTTCGCCGTAAGATCTGGCTGGAATCAATCATCAGTGGTTGAAGGTGGCCGAAGATGTGGAACAGACACCAGAAATAAAGTCACCAGTGACCCTTTATTACTTTATCGGCAGCAGGCGAGTGAAATCTGATGTAAGGCAATCTGTCGGGTGCAGGTCCAGCGACAGTGCCAAGTGCGGCGCCGGGGGCTCGTCGCGGACGGCGCCTGTGAGTAGGCAGTGGGCGGCGGGCGCGGGGGGCGCGGCGGGCGCGGGTTGCGCGGCGCGGCGGCCGCCGGCGGCGCCGGGGCGCGCTTCGGGCTCGCAGCGCTCGCTGCTGTCGGTGGCCAGCGACTCCGCCACCGCGCGCCGCCCCCGCGACCCCGCGCCGCGCTACCCTCACCCCGCCGACGGCTTTTCTCTCTTCGTGAGTGGGCGCTTTGCTTTCTAACAGATCTTCCGCTCACCGATGGCCCTTGTTACGAGTCCTTAGTAATAAAAAAATAACCCAAAATTTTTACACGACATAATACCTACCTACGATGCATTTGCAACCGAGTTGTATTTATAAATGTGCATAGATTTTATTTTCCATTCCTACCTGCTCGTCACAAAAAATAAAAAAGAAGACTGCTAAAAGTAAAAATATAACCAGAGTTAAATAAGCTCACAAGGGCCGTCGGAATAATCCGCAGCTCCTGTTTCTGGGTCGCTGAAAAAGCTAACAGTGTACAGGCTGCTGCAATTCGAGAATATGTTTATGTACAGAGTTATGTACCTACATCTTATTACAAATAAATAAATAACTTTAATATCAACACAGAATACATAATAGTACCTACCTACAAGTACAGAAGATACACTCCGCAAAATCATTTAAATAAATAGCGACTTTTGCTACGACACAATTAAGTGCATTCAGGTCGCACAGCGCTAATTACCTACAGTTATATTCACCAAGAATTGCCTCTCTTTCTATCGCGTAACTCTTATATCTTCTGACTATGTTACGCCCATTGAATTAGACCGACAAGACGAACCTGCCGCGTATTTATTTGTAACTTCTTACCTACAATGCGGAGTGCGCCTGGCCTGGTACCAAGTATTCACATAAGCGTAGCATAGAAAGGACATGCGTAGGTTAGCCTAATTTCACTGACGAACTTTGAAAATATGTAGTTCTACTTATACATTTTCTTATATTTCAAAGATATTCTCAAGACTTCTATTTGCTTAAGGGGGCTTATAATTTTACAGAGTGCTATTGTTCGTTATTTATGGCCAATCAAAAAGTTTTGTTTTTAGTCTTTTTATGATGATCAAATGGCACTACTTTAGCACTTTGTACGCGCCTATCATTCGGGAACTTGACGAAAGTCTTCTTTTATAAAACCGCATATATATATTTTTCTGTTTAATCCATGTATAAAGCTTTAGGGTGTGCACAGGTAGTTTGTCTAGCGTGTATGATTATTGGGATGCAGAGACATGCTAGCAACAACAACATAATGGTGGGCTCGAGCGGGTCCCTGGCGCGACGGTACGCGCGGCCGACGCGCGAGTCGCGCGACCACAACGCGAACATCGCGCGCACGCACGCGCGCCTCGCGCACCACCGCCATGACAACACCCTCGACATTATCCTTAAACCTCTCATAGAAAGCACGCAGTAAGTAAGGCACGCACCGACGATCCACCATGTTTGTGTCGCAACACTAGCGGAATGAGTAGCTGCACGCACCCCTTGGTTTGTTTATTGTTTTGTTTTGTCTTTGCATGCTGGTTACGGATAGTGGTGTAAAGTAGACTAACCCTTAACTAACACATGTCTAACTGCCAATGTTTTGTGTTTATTCCAACCAATTATGTTTTTAATTTGTGTTATTTTTGTGTTGCACCTTGTTGTGATTAAAATTTTGATAACCGTTTTTATGGTAACTGAATATACAGGGAGTTTGTTAATACGAAACCCAAAAATAATCATTACATTTATTGATAGAATTGTATGATTAAATCAAATGTTAATAATATTAATTTGTAAAAAAAACTTAAAAGTCGATTGTATATGAACCCAGGCTGCAGAGCAACTGAGTACGCCAAATGAAGCAACATCTGTTCTTGCGGGCGGTGCTTGTACCACATCTGGCAACGGCAACAAGCCCGCTGGAGCCGCCGAGATGAGCACTGAACTCTAAACTCTACATCATTACAAACATTATAGTTTAATTGTTAAACGGCTATAACTCATCTTCATCTTATTATGTTTGATAAATACTCACAGTAATATTGATTTATTATTTGACTGAGTTATGTTGATGTTAATTAGTATATATAAGTAATAAGGTTTTTGAAAAACCCATGACTTAGGCTATAATTCTACAGTATTTTTATAAAACGATTTATAATAATGTAATAAGTTCACCAATATTTTGGCCTCAAAGATTCGTACTGTATATTTAAATAATCTCATTTTTGGTTAAATATTTTTCTGATACATGAATTACGTAGTTACAGTTAGTATTAAAGATAAAAGCTGTATTCAGTAGGAAGTACGGATTTATTATTGTTTTCAGTTATTTTATTTCATATTTTATTTTAATGTAAATATATTTTTGTAAATAAAGCTTTCAAAAGTTTGTGTCTTCATAATAATTATGTCAATGTAATTGAAACATACATTTAAATAACAAAAGAATCTCGTGCCAAAGATTTTGTGAAAAAAAATCAGTTACGAAAAGTTATTTTTCTGTGTGTAAGAAAGAAAACAATTTATAGAAGTTTACCATTTCACATAGAGACCTACTTCGAAGTATGTATACAGTGTGTGTATTTATAACATTCTTTATTACCTCAACTCTGAAAAAAAAACATTTTTAAAATTCAATCTCATAAATTACAAACATTGCAAATTAATATATTGGATATTTATTAATTCAATCATTTACGACGGGTATTAATTAAACTATTTTACCATTCTCATTAATGTAAGTAAATCTACGTACCTACACAAAATCTTGTACAGTTGTTATGTAGCTTAGTGTTAATTAATTCAAAGTAATTTAGCTCTAGTTGGTAACGTATATGTCTATTAATACCAGAATATCAAACAACAAACATAAATTCATGGTCCAAACTGTAATAACCACTTCGATATTGACTTTAAACTGATGTTTAGGTATTGCTTTATTACCTTTTATATCGGAAGGGAAAAAGCATAGTTTTGAAACCTGGTTTTTACAGAATAGTTTCACGTGACATTAAAACATTTTCCCCCAGAACAAGATACTTTCCTTTTTTGCAAAATGTCGCATTTAGAGCAGACATTACTCGCCGACTGCTTACCTATGGGGTGCTACTCCAGGGCGCGTACAGCAATGTGGGGCAAGGGCTCAAAGGACCATAGCCCTGGAACTCATAGCATACTTTCCATGCTCCATAAAAAGATTCATCCAATGAAACAAAACCAAACACTAATAACGTAATAGATGAATGTTTCGCTGAGAAGCCTTTCCTGTGAACTGCCACTGCCACGGTGTTCGCCACGCAGGCAAAGCTCCGTTGTACATAGCATTAGACTAATAAGATGTAAATAAATTGCAATTCACGCATCGATATGCTCAGATTTTGATATGACGTCGTAGTTATCTGCAGCTAATTCTACTCATTCGGCAACTGCAGTAAATCTGAAAACCACTTTGTAAATGATATTCCCAAGCGATGCGATGAGTCGGTCAAATTGTGTAATGTCAAGACTGATATGATTGCAACTGTAATGCTACTCTCACAATTTTTGTAACCGATTATATTAACAGTTTGTATGTATTTTTTCAAAATCGTTTCGATTGTTCACATTAAACGATCTATATCAATTGGTGTGTTTTCTTGTTCACGCAACCTCATAACGATAACTAAATAGTTCCTTTGTTACAATAAACCTATAAAGTGACGTCATAAAGGCCGTTTATTAATCTACTTATTATTAATGAGCGCCATACAGCATCACAAATGATTTATCGATTATCTGACAAAGAGTCTGGCTCTGGCATTAATTAAGCCGTTCTGTCTCAGATATCGGCTGCGTCCGACCGCCATTAACACTAATGAGGATGACTTGGTACCGCTACCCGAGAAGTATTTTGGAAATAAAAATATATGTCAGCCACTCGATAAACTGCACCGCATATTTTTGTAACGTTAACGGAAATATTATGTGGGTGAATGTATTTTTTTAATTTAGTTTAAAAAACTGGTTTTAAAAGCGGGACGCCGATCTAGATGCACATATTGGAGTCATTGGGCTACTTAATTGTTAATTTCCATGCGGCCTTTTATAAACAATGCCGTCGTTAAGTATTTATAGGAACCCGCGGCTAAGTTATAACAGCCACACGGGTCGATTCATCAGGTTAAACTACCGTGGATGGGTGACCATCTTTACATATTGAGACGCCTCCGCGCCTCGGAAGGCACGCCGTTGGTCCCGGCTGCCATTCGTGGGTCTTTAACAATCGTTACGGGTCGTCAGAAGCCCGAAAGTCTGACAACCAGTCGTACCAAGGGGTATCGTATCACCCAGTTACTGGATTGTGGAGGTTCGATAGGCAGTCGCTTCATGTAAAATACTGGTATTCAGCTGCATCCGGTTAGACTGGAAGCCGACCCCAACATAGTCGGGAATAGGTACATTGATTTACCTAGTTAAGTATTTGTAAACAGTTATGTAGTTAACTATTTGAAAGCTTCATAATTGACCATTGTTTACTCACCCTAGCCGGCAACGTACCCAAAAAATCGACAGAACTCAAATTCCAAAACGTAGCAGTTTTACAGTGAAAAGTCACCCTTTTTATTTTTCAGCGCCCCGTAGCACGAAAACAAATCTACACCAACTTTTATCAACGTCACTTCTGTTCCGTCGACGAGTAAAATTAAATATCGTCCAACACATTGACTACGATCCCTGCATCTAAAATCCGGCTAATTGAGCGCACGCGTCACTCGGGCCCAATTTGCCTGCATGAAAGCAAAAGACAAAATAAGGTGGAGCAGTCTATCAAAGCTCCGATGTCCACTATTCGGCGAAGGGTGAAAACTCATTACCAGTAATGAAAGGGTTCCCGGGGCGTGTATGATTACTAGTTAATTGGAAGGCGGAAAATCAGAGGGCGACCAGATAAAGTTACCTTATTCATACAAAGTCTGCTTGTGGATAATGTGGCGTAAGTAAATTGAAGACGTTGTCATTAAACGCTTTATCGTGGAGTGTGTCGTCGCTAATTCAATGGGTTCATAATTATTATTACCACAAAAGATCAAATTCAAGATTCAATCGACAGTAGTATATTATTATTATAAAATAAAAACCTCACCTACATTTTAAAAATAAAACCATAATATTATTTTTATTATGTTTTTTATTTAATACAAATAATGAATATGTATGAAGCTGAATAAATAGATAGAAATCTTTATAGAGTGGTAACTCAACGGCAGTTAAATTGAAACAGTAGGCAACATTTTAAATCTTAATGATGTGTTAATGGCATCGTCAAACAAAAATAAAATGAGCATAATCATGGTAATGTAATTGTAACATAAAATTCCGTAACAGCTTGGCTGGCTTTTTAGAGAAACAGTGCCAGCTTTCTAGCTCCGCTGTAGCTTTATTCCTAAAAGAAAATACAGAACCGAGTAGTTTCCATGTTTTTCTTCCAATTTCAGATCACGGTGAAAATAGAGATGTGGTGGTTTTTGTATAATGTGCTTACATAAATACGTAATAGTAGTGCTACCGTCTCTAATCACGCTGAGTGCTTGTCGCCATATATTAAGTCAGAGCGAGGGTTTACCGGTCGCATTCAAAGCATTCCAGCCAGGATTTCGAAGTAAGCTCTCACACAGAAATTTGTTTTATTACTACGAAAAGCATCATATATGGATAGTTATTACTATGTAGGTACCTGCAGTTTTCACAACAGTATTTATGCGAGTTAATATATTATTCAGTTTAATATTCCGTTTGTCGAGCTCATAATGCCTAGAGGCTTTTAAGGTATGTAGGTACTTAATAGAGTTGATGTATTTATCGACGGTTCCCCGACAAGGATTACTCAGAGAAAAGCCGAAATATGGAACTGCATGTTAAGGCTTTAGTACCTCCGTATAGAACAGTAAATATTTAATTGTACATAGGCAAAGTGACTCTAACGCAATATTGAATAGGTACTACTAGAACGAAACACTGTAATAAATACAGTTAAAATTATTACATAAAGCGGTAGGTATACCGCTTTCATTATAACCACCGTGAAATGATTAGTAATAGGTCCCATTTCAATATACCCACATACAATAGTATAACTAATTAAATCATGTTTATAATAGTTCATGTGCGTAGTACAACCTATACGTATATATACATAGTTTAAAACGCGACACATTGTAGCATTAAACAATTAGCCTTTGATACAGCTCGTCGCTAAATCATATTTGCAATGGCGTTTCCTCTGGGTGAAGGCAATATAGTCAGGTAATATCGAAACATGAATGAAATTTATTTTGCATGTATTTCGACCGGTGCGTCGAACTTAAACGATTAATTTGTTACTTTTTTGTATAAAACTGGATGAAACGTAGATTTAAAAAGTACTCTGTGAATTTAAGTTGTCAGACACAAGAGTAATGTGATTTAGTAACTCCAAGTATGCTAAACATTCTCGCAATTTATTTAAGTAAGAACGGTAGTTCGTTAGACTAAAGGTCAAGTACGTAGATATATTAAAATTTATTATTGCTTCAGTAGACGTTAGTGAGTCTGCGTTGGCGTAAAACCTTCATATTAAAAAAAATTTAAGAACGAAAGAAAAACACTTGCTTTTACAGTATTTTATTCTGCAGTAAAAAGAGGAAGTTTCCCTGTGGAACATGAAATAAATATACAACGAATGATACTATGTAAAGTATTGCAAGCAAAGCTAAGAGGTCAAAGAATTTAAAGTAATGTAAACACGAAAAGTTTGCTTTCGAGTTGAGGCAACTCAAGCCGGAAGCGCATTCGAACTCAACTGCCTGGAAAAATTAATTCGAAGCTGCGGCGGCGACGAGGGCGCCCTCTCCCCGAACCGACTGCGTGCGGCCTTCGCTTTTCACGATCATTTTCGCTCCTCATAAACGAAATAAACAGACTTTAAAATATCATACTCGTATCCCCTCGCCTGCGGGGCACCTCCTCGCGCGTTGTAATATTACTGCAATAATCTCGCCGAGATACGAATAAATATTACCTTATACCTCATTAAAGTTTTAATGAGAACAGCTGGTGGTGTAGCATGAAAAGCCGAAATTGCATATTCAGGGGAAAATAGAGAGGTATTGTAAATGTATGTAGATGTGAAAGGTGTGGTCGAGGCCGCGAGCTCGTGCAGTCGCCGGCAATTAGCACCGTGACAATGACATTCAAAACGTGTGCAAATAGAGCAGACAGCGGGTACGAGAGCATTCCTCTCAACACCGGCCCTACATTGTATACGTTCTGACAACTTGATTTGTCGGTATAATAATACAATCTGGGAGAACGTTCATGTGACAATAAACTGTTACGACGACTTCCATATTTCAGGCACGTTCTTGTTGTGGCATTTACGGCTTTGTAATACTGCTCGGGTATCGCAGAAAGCTTTCTAACATTGTGATACTTCATTCTGAAAATAAAAAAATACTTTTCAGGTATTTTGTCGACTTGTAAGTTAACTTATTGTTTTATTGTATTATACATATAATTATAATGTGGATGGGACCTTATGCAACCGAATCTAGAAAATGTTATTTAACATTTAATTGCTAAGCTGTGATTGAATTCAGTTGTGTATGATAACGACACTATCAATTAATTTGTAGCAGACAATAGAAATTGGTGCGATTCAGAATGCCCGCTGACCCGGTACCTACGAATGCTTTGTAGCAATCCTCACATCCGGACATTATTGCTATACGTGGCTTTCACGGCAGCTGCACCGATGAACGAAATTACTACTAACATTTGATTTTATTTATTGGTTAGCGAAATATTGGTTTTATATATTTTAATGAAACTGATGGCTCCTGTCTGGTTCTGATTCTTGTTGTGATGCTCGACTTGTTATTTCTAACATGATTTAGTTTTGTTGTACAGACTAAGTACCTACACAATCGTATATGTACTTTAACCGGTGATTCATTCATAGCCTAGGAAATGGTACCTAGTATCACTATCACCACAGTACAGTTTAAAGAGGGTAATCTAACTATGTATTTCTATCAAGGAATTTAGATCGTACGATAAGTAAGATAATGCCATTTTAATTCCTCGTAGAACGTTGTATTACCTAGTAGTACCTGGACCTGGTGTACTAACCCGTTGCATGTCCAGTCTATTCCGTAAAAATGTCACCGTGAAAATTTAGGTGAAGTGAGCTTGAAGTTACCTGTACTGACAGCTCAATTCACTTTAGTTTTCACGGTGATATTTTTACAGAATTGGTCGGCTGTTTTGCGTCTTATGAAGTAGGAGAAAAACAAGTAAACACACTCCAATGTCACATTGTTACTTTAGTACAGTCAGTGACAAGCAATAAGCCGTGAAACATACAAACTGCGGTCAAACATGGCGAACGAACTTGTCCAATCACGGCTGCTAACAATAGCCATTGAAAATGCCCAATGAAACGTAACGCAGGCCTCAACTTTGTACCCGTTGACTTCGTGACAAACGTTACGTATGTTCCTTTACGTTTTAACAATGGTTCCTGCCTGTAGAATACTTTTTTTTTTATAAATTCATTTTGAAAATTTCCGCTGTTTGAATCCAATTTAATGTTGCTTTTTAGAGTTCCGCAGTCAAGCTTTAAAGTGCAAATTTTTCCTCCCCCCCTGCTAGCTAAATGGTTGGTTTTGGATAAGTATGTGAAAAAATTCAGTTGTATATTAACAAAATTAATTAAAAGGAAAACTATCACAGCTAAGTAGGCTCTACAAGTTAACCCGTAATAATCGACCAACTTACATTCGCAGTTGCAAAAACATGTTCTCCCATACATTCCATATGGAAAAAAAAAAACAATTACAATATTAACGGAACCCTTCATTGTGCGTGGTCCAACAGCACGTTGCCGGTTTTTTTTTAATTCGTTGTAGCCATGTAGGCGTCCGTATGGGATTTATGTGCCTTGTATTTACCCGAACAAACATATCTTTTGTAAAATTATTTGATTGATTTTAGTTCTAGTAAATTGCAGACAAATAGTGTCATTTCTTGTAGGTATTTTTCATGTTTTGAGTTTGACTTAGAATATTATCTATACATACAAAGCCTGAATAATCTCATTGAGTTTATTTGCGAAGAGGTTCATCAAAAATCAATAACGCGAGCCGCAAGAAGTGCTAAAATTTTAATCCAATTAGCGCACGCTCTGCTTCCCCTAAGAAAATATATTTCACCGTCAAAATTAATTTAGCAATAAATTAATCCCTTCTAACTTCATGTAGGTTTGGCCGTCTAAATAATTTTGGAATTAAAATACACAGAATAAAATATTGGTGCAATCATAAAGTGCATGTAATACCAACGGAAGCATTTGTACATTTAACGCAATATTCCTACATAACACAAACCTATATTACAGCTTCTCTGTCCAGTTCAATAAAATCGAATCACGCATTCTGTACCTACATTTTTATTGAAATTTCATTTTGTACATTCAAAAGTTCATGTATTGCACGTACCGCCAGCATTGGAATAGCCCACTGAAAACTTATGACTGAAAATGTGTTAATAAAGTGTTCTAAAATAAGAGAGAAGACACCCGGTCATCATAGTTTGTTAATATAACGTAATAGGCCTGTAGGTACCTACTTATGAGAGTAGATGAAGACAAAGTTGGCAGACAGAACAGCTCTTGTTCCAATCGTCAGCATCGGAGGCTGCTAGACGACGCCATAAGCGAATTATGTCGAGTACTACCTACACGCAAATAAGCTACACAATTGAAACTTTATAATCGAGGATCAACTTCGAAACAGTCGTTATGTGTACATTTATGAGCATCTTCGAAACTTAACTGCTTTTGAACAATTAAATGAGCAACATATATTCATACTTTGAGCTGTACTTAGAGTTTTATGTCTTCATTTAAATTTAACTATATCGTGATACATTCTCGTTTGTTTGTACAATAACAAACGTTGATAAACTCTGCTAAACGAATTTCTTATCCTTCAATCGGCCACTCGATCGTTGCTAAAATTAAATTCAATTAATATTTTCTTTTCACAAATGTTGAAACTGGCCGCTCCGTTGAGTTAATTAAATTCTTGTGGAGCTGCGAACCGAAGCTGAAAGTATAATTGTATTTTTTCTAAAGCCGCGTAACGACCATTACATATTTCAGTTTATTTACTCTATAACCATTAGTGTCGATTACTTGTTACCTAAGTAAATAAAACAAATTAAATATTGAACAGCGGGCCCTTTGAGTGAAATCGTTTCATATAAAGTTTACACATATATATGATTTTGTTCATGTTGTTTATTAACTAGAAGAATTAAAAATACAACGATATAAAAATGATTCAAGGTCCGTGTAAAGATCTGAAAGTTCTAGAGAAATCATAGAGTGTTTGTCAGCTTCTCAACTTCTCGTGCTAGTCAAGCTGCTACATCAAAAGAGGTTCGTAGCACTCCCGTAGCAGAGTGCTACGAAATAATATCTACGTCTACAGTTCCACTAACTCTTATGTATAGAACTTCAAAACATAGTTTCAATTCAAGTATTATACACTTGGTATCTTTCTATCAGATATGATTCCTAGTACCAGCTTATCAAGTACACAGGTAAGGTTCTAAATATATTTCGTAGAAGTTTCCCATTTAATTGAATAATATTAATACATTCCTATCGTGGAGTCCTTTACGCGTTCACTTCAGCAACAAGCTCGGTTTATCAAAGGCTTGGGTGATTAAGGGCTTCAGTGGCAATGACGTTTGATTTAGCTTTGTGGCAACGTACACGCAACGTAACGCGAAACTAGTCGCCGTGTAACTGGAACACGAACGGTTGAGGATTACACTTGGATTAATGTTGTTCATGTTGTCCTAGTAAATAGGTATATAGTGGTGTATTCGTTCGTAACTGAAATAGGTACTTATGGTACTGCTTACGGAATAGATACTATACAGTGTGTCCAGACATGGACTAGCGATATTCACAACTGTGTCATAAACTTTAAGAGTTATTGTTGTTTGAACATAGCGTATGCGCAAGCAGATTAGGTCATTGTCGGAACCCTAAACAGGAAATCATTATTGTAATTGAAGTGTATTGGACCCAAGCTTAGAGTGATATTTAAGTATTTAGAATATCGCTAGTATATGTCCGGACACGCTGTATAAGCTATATTTAAACTAATTCAACCAATTGCCAATTATAATAAATGATATCATTTTTTTTTTTTAAACAAGAGTCTTTGGTTTGATTGTAGAAAAAAATACACATTATAACCATCTTAACTACAAAAAAACAAAATACAGTAATGAAAGTAGATTGTAATTGAAACCTGTAGCGCGTTCAGACTCGGTAGTGCAGTAACAGTTATGATCAAATATTCTAAAAAAAACTTTACTTAAAAAAGCACGCTAACTGACCCGTAGCCCGTACACCGTACATCCGACACTGGCACAAAAAAGAGCCGACACTACAAAAAAATGTGAGAAAAAAGAATTCCTATATTTAATTTACCTACATACATGTTCAAAAAAAAACATCCCGAGAGTCCGACTGAGCTCTGCGACAAACAATACCTTGCCATTTGTTCGTGCCAACAACGCAGTTATAAACGCTCAACAAAATGATAACCGTCTATGGTTTGCTATAAAACCATGGCAATTGTATTCAAGATTAAGAACTAAATATGTTAAATTGCCTTATATATATTCTGAAACTCATCCTAGAAAAAGAAAAAAAAAACATGGGACGACGAAGCAATCCTCATGCATTTTAATCACCAACGTATTTCTTAAGCGCGGTGATTGTGGCATTACAGATAACGTGCGCGTTCCACATTCATCTATTGATGTCAAACTTCAAACGTCGCGTTTACGGGATGAGTTACATTAGATTTGCTCCACGTCTTTAAATTTATCTATGCCTTTCGGTTAAGGCCGTAGCACTAACTCACAATAACTATAAAATGTTATTCGCTCTGTCCCTAACAACAACTATTTGTAGAAGCAACATAATCCGATTGGTTTGTGACATGGCCGACTTGTCACACGGTCCGCCACGGGTCTCAATCACAACCTGTAACGATTTTCCTTAACAATATTACCGGGCAACGGGCGTATCCAGTAACTTTATTACAATTTCCTTGTTTCCAACATAACGAGTGGCAGGGGTCCGGAACCCCCGCCTCTCTAATAGTTATCTGTTTTGTTATTAATGCCCTTATACGGATCTCCAATTATATCGTCAGCGGGCACCCTCGCTTCAATAGAGACACGGCTTTCTATTTGCTATTACACTAACTTAATTGATACAAATTAATATCACAGCGAATCTAAATATTCACTACTCAGGTATGTATTGTGGGAATCTCGAGTAGCATACCTATACGTGAGTGTATATGAGATAACAATTAATTCATAGCGATGCTCCGCGTTTCTAGTTTAAGGCTGGGATTGGATTAGATTCTCAGGTAAATTAATCATGGTCTGACGGATAGACATCCGTCTCCCGTGATAACTAGCTGATATATTCCGCTCGACGTTCACGTTGTGTGAATAGTTCCCAAAAGTGTTATCAAACCTGTAGTTACCATCGCCATGATCAAATTCCATTGTAATCCGATACGTTATGTAACGACGGTACCGTTAACGTCAACGGATACATTAAATTGATTTGTTTCCTTAGGGAAAAGCACGCAGCGATATCTTTAAAACTTATAATGAAGGTTCCTCTCCAAAATTCGGTACAAAGTTTTTAAGAGGTTGTAAATTACAGTAATATACAACCTCAACTTGAAGTATGTATTTCTTTAATAGTATCAAATGTATTTTGAACATCATTATATTA
Source organism: Eupsilia transversa (assembly GCA_914767815.1). Taxonomy (NCBI): domain Eukaryota; kingdom Metazoa; phylum Arthropoda; class Insecta; order Lepidoptera; family Noctuidae; genus Eupsilia; species Eupsilia transversa. Next base: position 9,682,041 of record OU611874.1, read on the forward strand.
AGGGCAGAATTTCTACGTCAAGAAAATATGGTTCATAACAGGTGGAATTACTCCTATGTTTCGAAATGAAAACATTCTGAAGTTAACTGTAAGGTACTAGCACGTCTAGGCTACGTCTCCAGCGTTCTAGAGAGGTATCATAAAATTTCATTCAAAGTTGACAGTAGAAAAGTAAGTAGAAAACGTCTTACGTATCGAGTTCCGCAAATATAAAAGAAAAAAAATAGGGAATATTCTCCCGGTATTGCTGTTGTTTAGTCTCATGTACATACCTTTCCTTTCTGGTAAAATAACAGGCGGAGAACTTCGAACGTTACGATATTATGCGCTTTCAAAAATATTGAAACTTTTCCCTTCTGTTTATTAACTCGCTCCTGTTATTAGGGTGTACCATTAGGTAAATATCGAAGATTCGATTTTGATCCCGCATAATCAACATGAACTCAGTCAGTCCTAAAATTGGGTCAGATTTTACAACAGCTTACATTTCATGACATACAACACGACATGGGTATACCAGCTAAGGTAAATAGAAACCTTTCTCATAATAAACAATCATATTAGCTTGTATCACAAGTTAATATAGGTATTTTTCATGCAAAGATTACAAAGGAAGTGATTCGTAAATCCTAAGTTCGCTGCCACACTGTATCTAGCACGCCCGGTGTTGCTCGACACGCGGTACGTTTGTAAGAAAGTCGTCTGCAATTTGTCTCGAGGAACCTCCGGCGTTATGATTGGAATTCTTATCGTTCTTTCAAACAAAGCTGTAATATGACTGGGAGACGAGTGACTCGCGTTGTTTGAGGCACAGGTTAATACAATATATTTGTATGATATGGAAAATTCTAAAAAAATTGAGATTTTGCGTTATGGATTTCTAAATTCTAACATGTAAATTGACAAAAGACTTACTTACTTCTACGTGTAACCTACCCAAAGAAATTCAAACCTGATATAGCAGTTACAATATATAATAATGAATCTAAATTAAAGTAAAACCCGGAACCAACCCCCACTTGCCATAGTAACATACTTAAAAAGCTTTTTAACTGGAACTCCGGAGATTTGCATTAACCTCCCGGACCCTAAGAAATGGAAGTGTCGTAATTAGCTAATTTAAATTAGCATATTCTCTTGCAAACGGAATACTATATATTTTGGATGTAGGTAACGTAATTTATATTATAATGCAGTATTTGATTAAGATTATTAAGACCGGTAACGAGTGTTGTTGGTTGTGGAAGTGAAATAAGATTAGTTGGAGTGGTCGCAACATCAACATCAACTTTATTAAAGCGGCTCAGGCTGATTAAATGGTAAACTGTTAAATTAATTTAATATCATTTAAAATAGACGGTTTAGTGGATAAAATTCCCATTGGCTCTAGGCCAAGACAAAACGACTTTTATGCCACTCAAATTATTAACAGCATAATATTATAATATCCGAGACAAAGGAGCACACCATGCATTTGTTAAAGATCGGTTCCTTTACTTAAACTAGAACTCTCCAACAGACCGGCAAACGCCAGGGAAGAGCAGTTCTGTAATATAAACTCTCGCAAATAGAACAACGGTATACTGCGGAACTGAGCCAAATATTAAGAGAGTTATTTCCATTTACAAAGTTCGTATTAGTCCATGAAACAAAGCGGTTTTTGGAACTGGCCAAACAGTAATAAATAATTTACAAAAGCGGTCATGTGAAAGAGGATCCCCTCCTCTGCCGGGGTAGCCATGCGGTGGTTAGGTATTTGAATTGCTAATGACTTTCCCGGTCGAATAACTTGGCGAGTCTCGTTAACTGGTTTCAGAGACACTAGATACATTGCCGCGAGTTGTTCTGGTGACACCAACTCTAAGACCCCTATTTGCTATGAGCCGCCATCTATTCAATCGACAATGTTACTGTGTAGCGACACTACACAGACAACTTAAACTGTAACTGCACCATTCCATTCGTCACTCCGTCCGTTTAAACTATAGATACGATCAAAGCCTTTTATAAACGTTCACTTGAGCATCTTAAGTGGGTTTAAACGTAGCAATAATTCCCAAGCAACGTTGTTTCAGGTGCTGTCAACAGTCTTTCAGACTTTTGATTATATACGTTTCGAAAGCTTGGATGTTTAATTATAAAGGCTACATTTAGAGAAGATTGACTTATTGAAATGGGAATAATATATGAGATATTTGCGATAGCACATTCGCGGAAACCGTCGAGTCTGAGCCTAAATCAAATACTTCGAAATTGAGCCGCAGTAACGAACGAACGACTCTTATATAAACCTAGGCGTACTGCCAGATGAAATAAAGGTCACGTAAATATTGTTTTGAGACTGAGCGAAGGTAACTAAGTAACATAAGGCTTTCTTGTTACGACAAACAACTTGAGATTTACCTAACGAAAAGGAAGTTTTTGAATACAATGCGAATTTCAGGAGCCTAGGGCTGTCGAAATTACAAAATAATCTTTTAGGCCAAATTAGAGGTAATTTATAAAACAAATTCCTATCTGTTGTACAAAACACAAGCTGAGATATGATGCTGCTGATTTATGTCTGTAATTTTTATGGTGTACATAATAAAGAGTATCTATTCTATTAGATTCTGAGTTACATAGGTAATATTATGCCAAGTTGCCAAGCACCTTCATCGAGTAAGTACACAGTAGCTTACAAATTAACTGCCAGCAGTTTGCTTGTTATGTTATCTAGAATAACGACGTTGTTATTATGTAGTTTACTTGAGCTTAGTAGTGTGCATAACGCTACACAAACAAGTTGAAGACTAAGCTGCCAATACACTTTGCGCTACATGTACAAAAACGTCACGGCACACCTTTAAAGTTTTGACGCTGACAAAGAGCAATTCTTCATTTAATTTAATAACACTTAGCTGTTATGTAGGTACCATGAAGGGATAAACAAGGTAGGTGAGCGGCGGGGGCCGGTGGTGGTCACTGCCGCGCTGTAATTAATTGCAAATTGTGGTAATTGCCCCGTCTCCGTCTGCCGTGCGCGCCGTCCAACAGTAGATGGGTTCAGAAGGAAGGCTCTATACAATAAGCTAAAACAGGAGCACACTTATGTAGAAGCGTGCGTACGGCGATCTCTAACGTCTTCAAACGAATATTAGTCGCGAGTGTGCTTACAATAGTTGTCCATGCACCAGAGTCTTTCTGTGTTTGCGTTACCGCCCGCTGTTTTGAGCCAACCTTCTGCACCTATATATTTTATGGCCCCGAGCCCCGTGCCCACTACAGCCGAACACCCCGCGCATTGTGGCCATACCCGCTTTCACTTTACATAGCACACAGCTACGATAAATCCACGTCTGCAATATAAAACATTATGCACCCACTAGCAACGCCACATGCTGAAAATAATAAATAACTCTCCGGTATTCTGACAGAACATTTCTCCCATTTTTAATTATAAAATAATTTGGTTGATGGAAATGACATTCAGATTTTTCTCAACATATTTCTCTGAAAATTCTTTAATATTTTTTGTACTGGAACAAGTAATGAGTCCATAACAGTATTTTAACGTCACGTTGATTTGGTTGTATGCGTTCAATAGGTATACCCACGTAGTTATTCAGCAGAATGATTCACGGCAAAGAAATAGAAAATGCAAAAAGGTGATATACCAGCATTTTTTTCTCCTCTAATACCTTATAACGAAGGAGGACGTTAAACAAGACGATTATATCTACTGATGCGAACATTTACATATTCTGAGCGAATACCTCTAACTTCATTCATAAGTGACTATCGCATATTATACTTGTCTCAATATAAAATGAAACGTGCAGCTTGAGTCAGATTATTAAATAAAGCTCTGCGATATAAACGCAAATCTCCGAACTGCGCAGCTGCGGTTGGTTTGTACCTTTTATATCGCGTGGAAGTTTAATACCTCCGAAAAGGATGAAAGCGCATCAAATTCTTCGGTGCTATTTTATAAAGTACCTATTTGATGTTTTATATGTAAATTTTATGCAGGTACCTATTTATAATATATCTACCTATCCTCACTGAAAATTATATGATTCATAAAATTAAATTGTCAGTTGCATTTAAGAGATCTGCTACATTTCGACATGATTTCGACCGTGATTATTGCATGGACAACTTTGGGACTCTTATTCTGAGAAACTGAAAGACTTGGACAACTATGACTTATTGCGTAATAGAGAAAAGTTATTAGTATAGTTTATAGCAGCCTCGCCATTCGCAATTTTTTCTTATCTATTTATATAAAGCCAAAATTCCGAAGCAAATTTTTTATAAAATGCGCGATGATGCTCGTGGAATGACCTACTTGCAAATGAAATATATAATAATAGCTCTTGAAAAGTGGTTTAGTTCATAGTGGCCTAAAAATTTTGAATATGTATGGAATATCTAAAAAAAACCCATTCAAAATCATAAGATTTTTACATAGGACATAGGATTTTTTTTACTACCAAACAAACGCTCAAAATTTACTGTAAAATTCTCCGTACCACATTAACATTATTACGTAAAATTTATACCAGATTAAACGTTAGTTCATAAGAAATTTAAATAACATACTTAAAAACTAACTCAAAATAAACGTTATTACAACTGCCAAATTGCACTGCTATGTGTCGGCTGCTCGAATTGTCAAAACGCAATTTTGTGATAGGCCTCTTAACTCTTATTTTTCATCTCGACTTGCCGTTTTTACTTCTATGAACACAGTATTAGTTAAATAGCCGATAAAGTTTTAGCGACAGTTTATATTCAAAGTTGAACAATTTGTCTGATAGTAGCCCCAATTTATAGCTCCAGTGTGACGGTGATGATATCGTATATTAATGTAATGTTACAATATCTATTAACTTTAGTAGTTATCGGCAATTTGCGCTCAGATAGACCCATAAAAGTGATAATAAAGAACTTATGAACCGGCCGCTAACAACGGCGATGTATATCACAACGTCGAAAACAATGTAATTACATGTTAGGAAGTGTGTAGCACGAACATATGTTTAATTACATAGGTAAAGTACACACTCACACAGGGATACGTAAATTAAATTCAATTTCAATTCATTAGTCCATTGCAGTTTGATTTCAATTAGAGAAAGTCAACAGCGGTTGCGGAATGGACCTCATTGATTTCCCGGCGGTCTCACCGACCGACAGTTTGAACAGAATAACTGCCATTAGAGGAAGAAAAAAAGTAAAGGAAATTAAAATAATTATATAGTCATAATCGAAAAAAAATGTGGAGCTCGTGGCTTCCAAGATGTCATACCCACTTACTCTATAAGGAGACAGTATTAATAAAATATAAGTGAACCCGAGTGACGCGCCCTCTCGTCTGCATGTCTAGACTAGACTGACTTGTTTGCCTTATTTCGTCTCAGCCCAATTAAAATGTATAACATTTTCAAATTATCCAGCAAACTCCTTACAAACCTTACAAACGCACAAAATGGGGAGAAAAGGCTTCGAATTACATAAGGCCTTCGTTAATGAAACACGAAATTGGAAATTGAAGCGACAGTACAACATTGTTCGCAGCTAGCATTGTTTCATTAATTACTGAACACAACTTTAATTTTCGATGTTAGTTGTAAATGTAATAGCTGAATCAATATGTCAATAGTACAAAATTGGCAGTTTATGGTATGGTAGGTATAACAAAAACAACGTTAAATGTTAAAACAAAAAGGATCTACTAATTAATAATTGTAATTAATTTCTGTAGTTATTTAAAACAGAAACAGAAAAGAAGTAGCACATTTTTGGTTTTTTTAGGGTTCCGTACCTCAAAAGGAAAAATGGAACCCTTATGGGATCACTTCGTTGTCCGTCCGTTCATCCGTCGGTCAGTCTGTCTGGCAGTCTATCAAGACCCATTTTCTCAGGAAAGCGTGGAGGTAGAAAGTTGAAATTAATATCAAATTCGTAGGTCTACGGTCACTTGGAGCTTTATAAAAACTTAAGCAAAAAAAATGGCTATTTATGCGATGTATTTTGATACTCTCAAATAAATCAAAACCTACAGGGAACTTCCTGTTGACCTAAAATCATGAAATTACGCAAGAAGCAAGGTCTTACAGCACAAGTAAAGAAAAAGTTCGAAAATCGTCAATTTGTAATTTTATCACATATAAATATATTTTTTCGAATGCAAACTCACATTTTTCGATTCGATTTCGATTAGTCTACTAAGATAATTATATCACTAGATCGTTCTCGTATCATAGTTATATTCCTAGCAAGACAGTTATGAACCGCTTTCATATAACAATATTACGGTATATGGCTATATTCCTAGGGATATAACTATTTCACGGCTTCAACCATCTTGCTCTAACATATTATATACATACACACACATGTATACTGTACCAAAAACAATCGTATTTGAAGGGCGAGTGAGCCGCATGCATTTGCAATCCTGCACGGTATGCCCGATAAGGCAGACAAAACCATATTGTGGTCTAGCTAAGTCGTCTGTATTAGAGCCGTTCCGCGGATTAAGGACACCACATTACACTATTGTGGAATTAAAGAGACTTTGTTTTCGTACAGATTCCGACGCTGATACCTTAATCGCATTTCGCAGGTTGCTGAGCAAAACAATTCCAAATATCTACATAATCTTGTAAGCAAAAGAATGTGTTTACTAAGAGCTGTGTTTACATGGCCTTTATTTCTGCTTTCATTAAATTTTAATGTTTACGTAAGATAACGTTATTGCCTGGGGGAGGGCAAAGGTTACCCTGAAATTAAACGTAACAAAAACTAACTTTTATCCTGCATCATTAGGTATGAAAACAAAATGATTGTTTTTTTTTTGGTATATTAATTCCATAAAACTGATTAATACTCTCTCAGAATAAGTCTATGAAAAATATGTGTGTGTAGCCTGAACGGTGTCAATAGGTGCCTACATACCTACGTACGTTAAACTACAGTTTGAGGATAAAGTAAGGGTGTGGTACAATAAATGGGTGCAGCTTCTTATCGTAGCGTAACGAGAGTGAGAACCCTTTCGCGGCGGCCGCGGCTCCACCGGAAAATTGAATTGTAGCCTCCGCCGGCCGGCCTTATCTCCGCGCGACGACTCGCTGCCCCCGCCCCTGCTCGCCCTCGCCCTAACACCTCTGGAATTTTCCGTCACGTACCTTAAATGTTTCCTGCTTTATTTGTATCAAACACAAAAGGTCCAGTTCATGTGGAGTACAGTCAATGTTGAAGTAAATAAAGTGCCGAATCGTGGAATACTAAAAAGGTTTCCTCGCTTCAAGCGTTTCCGTTTGTGTTTAGACACGATTTAAATCAAAGTGAAAATAAGGTGGAATGTTAAATACCTAATTAAGGTATCGTAGGCAAATTGTTATGTTGAACCGTAAAATATTATAGGAAGGTACAGCTTCAAAGTTTATAGCTATTGTATAAAAGACTACAATATCATTTTTTGAATAGAGCTTTATGAACAGAACTTAAGACAGAGTGCTTTCTAAAGAAGACAACGAAGTGACTTCTTCTTCACAAAGTATATTTAAGCAGTGAAGGAATAAAGTCTTGTGTTCAACAGTTGGAGTAGACTGCAATAATGGCATTTAGAGAGGCGGCGAGCTGTAGCAGGGTAGGGAGTGAGTAAATGTCAGGCTCGCCGTGAAACTTATTGCAACTTGTTTACTCGCCGTCTTCGACGCCCTTTGTTCTGCTACAACTTTACAGACGCCCGCGGACGGTTACTCCCTATAAATACAATTTACATTCATTACTCTCGGAAGCTAGCACGAAATAATAGCTACAATAATAGGCAGCTGGCACACGGCCAGAAGAATGTTAAACGTTACAACAATTACAATGCACTGGAACAGGTAAATCTTCCACACTGACTCGTTAAACTGCTCCGACGTGCTATCGGGCGAGCTGAAACGTTATTTACTTTTACGGAATGATATCGGTACTAAAGGAACCTTTTGCCTGCGCAGCAGAATGATCGTAAAGTCTCTTCATGCAACAATGTCGCCGGGGACAGTATAACCCCAGACAACAGAGTCTGCCATCAAAGTTTACTACAAATACTTTACTCCAGCCGAGTATAATACGCTACGAAGAACGAAGAAAAATACGAAGAAAATTTAATCACAGACGAGTTCAAAGAAATCTAATAAAAATGAAGTAGCTTTCATGTTTCCACTAAATATATGTGACCAAGTAAAATAATAAAATAGCTAGTGAGGGGTAAATTTATTACGAGCAATAAAGCTAAATCAATGGTATTGAGCACGAGGGATCTCGACCGGCCCCTATCGGTCACATCTCTTAGCGAAGCTGTCCCCTAACTGGCCTAATCCGTGTTTACAATGGCCGTGCCCTGCAAACCTGGGGATTTGTAAGGCATGCAATACAAACATACTTCAATTACTTAATGCCATTCTATGGAATGCAAAAAGTAAGTTCTTTCAGATATAAAGGCAACGATAACAATACCGTAACAATTATTATAAATTAAAGTGGGATAGAAGTAAAAACACTGAAAATAAACGTTAGCTAAAGCACATTTCGCGGCGGAGTGGTCCCCGGATATCGACTTAATGAAGAACACTCGGCGCCATCACGCGATCCTCTGCTATTTAACAGGATGGTCGGCTATTTACGCAGATTAACCCAAGGGATCTAGTGGAAGACGCCATTTTTCATTAAAATCTCTATCAAGGCTGGAACTTTATTCGAAAATAGAAAGTCCTGTTAAAAAAAATAAAAAAAGGATGTCTGAACTACCAAGGTTTTTTTTTAACGCTATAAAAGTGTATTATCTGTTTAATTAGCTAGGTACGTGTTTTACCTTTTTTGCCTAATAATGGTTATAAATAATAGGCTACTTGTTTCTTGTTTTTGGGCTTAATTAGAGCAGTAATAACCCCCCATAACAAGATCTTATGATTTAACTAACTTCAATGGATTATATAACTGAACAACTCTTAATTAGTCCTGTTCTCCAGTTTGGAATCTTAATTAATTCCCATCGATATCGTCCTATTCTGCCATGCTGAAGATCGTATAATTATGTAAATGTCCAATTAATATCTTATAGGTAGTGCTGTATTTGGGCACATAGTTACTTTTGTTAGCGGTCCGGCTGAGTGGCTAGTTGATAGGCTCATCGCGTCGCTATCACGGATCGACTTAATCAAGTGCACTCCGAGGGCCGGTCCATTACCTTAACATATTGCCTCCATCGTCCGACGTTCTGCTCCACCTCAGCAGCTTAGGATGTGCACACACGTTTAAGTCAAGATTATAGTGAATAGTGAGGGCGTTTTATAAAAATGTGAAAAATTGAACAGACACTTTCAAAATTCTTGAAATTTTTGTCACTTTCCTTGTGATATTACCTATTCAACCTTTGATAGTGTGTAAATTCGTACCACTGAATATTATTTCGTAAAAAAAAAATATACCTTACTGTCAAATAAAAGAAGGTATTTTTTGCAAACTACATTACGGGTTGTAAATAAACTCAACTACAATAAACATGTCGTTTTTCTTACATTTCCGAAAGATCTATTTATCTTAAATCTAATTTCCCAGTTAATCAGTGTAGTGTGCAAACCATCTTACTCTAACTAGCTCCTTTCTCCGTCCAAGTAAGAGGTAATTTGTTACCTATCTTATTTATCTACTCCACTAGATTAGTAATCAAGGGATAGCCCTTAAACACACTGTTAACTTTACTAAGCTTTATACACAGAGCCTAAAAAAATATACGATCTTTTTAGTTTAGATAATAAAATTCAACTTTTTTTTATCGTTTATGAAGTTTTATAGAAAAAACGATAATATTCTTTAAAAACTTTTAGTTTGCCTTTTCTTTTTTTATCAACTACAGGGTCAAAAATTAACTTTTCAACATCAATTACCAGGAACAATATCAGCCTTAATTGAAGCACCTTTTCGCTCCTAAAATTGATAACGGGTATCTATTTTGACGTAATTATTCAGCGTAGCGTATTTCACGTTAATTATAGACAGTTCAGTAGGCTAACGATGTAATGAGTATTTTGGATCTAGTGAGCAATGTTTAGAAGTTACTAACTAATAATACCGTTTAGAAAATTACTTCTAAGAATAGTAAAATTATAAGATCTTTTAAGATAAGAATATGAAGATCTCATGTCAAAAATGCAAAAGAAAGCAATTTTAATACAAAACTTTGTTCTTAAAGAAAATACACATAACTACTCATATTTTTATCCTCCATGGCCTGTTCATGTATATTAACATGCATGAAAACAGACCTGAAAGTTCTCTTCAAATAGGTATTTAGATGCGGAGTGGTAAACATGTTGATATTGACTTACGTAATGAAATGCACCTTGTATATATATACATTCTGTACCTACGCCTGTATGTATTGATGAACGTAATTCATAAGGTCCAATGTATTTGCCATCATTTTTATTTCAACATTTGTTTGTTTAACTTTTAACGTTTAATTGAAACAGGCATGCACGGTATTCTGACTGTGTTTACCTACCATCAAAATGCACTGAATGTATATTATTTATTTATGAAGTCCGGTCACTTGGTAAATGTAAATATCTGTTGATATTTTTGTTTGTTTATTTATTTTTGTATTTCGGACATCAGAGATCAAAATAAATTGAAAATTTTCACAAAAGTGAAGCCGCGGCTTTAGCTAATAATTTTTTATGCCGGTAACTAAGTATCAATATAGATTACTCAACTTCATTAAAAGAAATCCAGTTTTTTTTTTAAGCCTATTCGTTTTCTGAATCTGAGTTTTAGATAAAAATTAAATCTTTGTGATATCGACATTCCAGTCAGTCGTGCCGCACTCTGCGAAATATTCGTTAATCCTTCCACCGGCGAGCACCGGAACACCGGAGCACAGTACGAGAAAAGGATAATATTTTTTTAGGGTTTATCATGGTCTGGGGACTCGCATGGCGAGGGGCGAGAGATAGCGTTCGCAAATTAATTTCTGTACCTTTGATCTCAGCGGCATTGTCGGTTTGTTGTACAAATAAGCAGCAGACCTGCCAGCCCCGGCGCACAGCCTTCACATCTCCCCCGAGACTACACGACCATGTACTGAGCTCGCTAAAAGCTGTTTAAGCTGTTACAAGTCGAGTAATAAAGCTAGACCCGTCTACTTTATAAATAGACGCGGCTTTTCATAAGAATTTATGAGCCACCTTCACACTTGATATCATAGTAAATTCATTTTATGTAAGACCCTTTCTTATTATATGACGAGTATTACTCAGCAGTCTTGATATAGCCTGCTCATGACTTTATATTGTCATTTTGTTGGGATGGCCGTCCAATAAACAGCACATAGCAAGTCCCGGTCACGTAGAGAACCTTCATTAATTTTTATGTTATTGTTCCAAAATCGTTTGTGTACAGACGAAAATCTTTTTAATTAGATAGTTATCTCTGTTTTCGGAATATAAGCAGAAACATTAATTGACAAAAATAAACCAGGAGGCCAATTCTCGTACATAAAAAACGTTCTGTGAAACTTGGCAAAAATGTTGGTAAATTGATTGTTATTTTCACAGTTTGCGAATAGATTAGAATGCGTACGTTCTTAAAAATTACAGGAATTGCCTCTCTGACCGTTATTATTCGTAATGATTCGAACACATTACAAAGTAAATAATCTGCTACGAAATTCGTAGCAACTTGCTACGAGACTTCTCGGTTGACAATAGTACTATACAAAACTATTAAGTAACTATTTGAAATACCTACGAGTGTGTCCTCAACGTATGTAATCCTTGCTACAAATACAAAAGCAGTGAACACTTGGAGGAAATTCTCGCATTACCTTGCGTTTTTGCGAGTACTACGGGCTACGAGAGTGCCATCGGGCGGTGTTCTATTCCACAGAGGCGCACGTTGTTATTTCACCGTGCTACGCTCCGTAGCCCTGTACGTAATGACGAACTATATCCAGCGTTTACTCTGTCAAAGACAGCGTTCCTTTCAAAGAAAAAATTAAATAAAACATTCCTCTTTTGTTCTTATTAAGTTGGATCGACGCTGAAATGCCGATAAATTGATTAACGTAAAGAAGCGTTGTAAAGCTGACGCGCAGTTATCTATTTTATGCCTATTGGATGCCTCTAAATAAGTCCATAAAAATATGGCGACGCAACCGTCGTATGACATAACTTTATTATACCTGTTTGTGTAAGAGTTAATATATCAGATAACTCGAATGAGCTTACCTGCCCGAGTAATAATTCCCATTGTGACGTTTCCATTCCACAATTGCTCACGTCAGCAAAAAATAAAAGTAGTCATATATAAAGTTCTGTAATATAGAGTATGTGGGAGGTTGTATTAAGGAAAATAGTGTTATCTTCGAGCAAGTTCCTGGGAACGCAAATAAAAAATAACAAAGTATCTGTTACACTGGGATAAGCCAGCAAACGGGCAGCATTCAATTCGGCGCACTATCTCTACGAGCCTCTAACAGATCGCCCTAAACCCACATCTTTGAGTCAAGTCGGGAACGATGTCTATCTGCCCACACTCTTCAATTTATACACTCGCTGCTTTTAAACTTGCATTCCACTATGTATAAGTAGGGTTGTATCCACATGTAACAACAGCCTGTCTAAGGTTTCTTTGTTTACCAAAGAAAGTTTAAAATTAGTTTCCCGTTAGCTGATATATAAAGTACTGGACGTCTAATAAATTCTAATTATAACTTGGGAAGGTAACTTGTAAAGTTAGCTACATGGAACTTGTTTGAATTGCAAAATTCTTAGCTTATAAGCTGAGAATGAGAACGTGACGTCATATCAGCGAGTCGGGCCTGGAGTTGAAATTTGGATATAAAATTGAGTGGGAAACCATAAGCTTAAAGTTGGCGTACTGCGGACGGCCAATTTCCTTTTCGTATCCTTTTGGATTTAAATAAAATTTGATATTGTTAGAAGTTCTAGTAGAGTGGTGAAGCAAGGTTTCTTAAATCCCGGCGATAGTCGGCACAATCATAACCGGAGCTATCCTATTTGGGAAATACGTAATAGAGAGAAGTTTGCCGCCAGGCAGGCGCTCACAAACGAGAATGCGTGCTCAATGTGCTCATTCCGGCCTATTTGCTAGAATAGCGTCGATATCCTGCCGATGAATCGCGACTGTACGAGCGGAGCGTGATCCCGCATTACATTTAGAGCTTGTTAAGAAAAATGACCTATGTACTAGACTAGATAACAATCGCCTATTACTAAACTATGGGCATTCTATCTGCCGGTGGGGACAAAGAGCTCCTCTCCTTTGAAAATCTTTTAATAGCGCGCCCTATTGCCGGGTACCAAAGACATAATAAACTTTGTAATGCGAAAATACGGATAATAGGGGAGTCTGTACACAATAATAGATCTAGAGGTACAAAGCCTTTGTCGTTTCGTTCTTAATCTGATAATAATTGAACTCAATTTCGTTGTTATTATAACAGGAATGAACCCTCGAGCGAGGTTGCGTATGTCTCGCGTCTCGGAACACCCCACACATTCATCGCCATAGTGATTATAATAATAACTTTGTTACGGAAACTTCCTTTCAAAACATATTTGTAATGCTACTAAGTGTGGAAGTTTTGAAATATTTGTATATTATTATTCGCTCGTGTATATTAAATTAGGCCGCACCTGTGCTGGGAGACTTCTATTGTTTGTGATGGTTTACTTCAAGGTTTTGTCCAGAATTGTTTAGGGCGTGTTTATATTTCGTGATATGCAATGAATTGTAATTTTAATTTCCTTTGTGAATAGCGATAATGTAATGTAATTTAATTAAAGAACCACTGAATAAGACTTTGTATTTAATTAATTAAACACTGCTCGAGGAAGACTTCATAGCATTCCTTAGCATTTTCCATTCCATTCCAGTACCCAACACAATACTTAAAATGCAAAAAAGTAAAACCAGCGGGAATAAAACATACAGTAATAATCATATAAAGTACATGTCACTTAATGTTATTTTTCAGTGTAAAAATAATGAGATGGTAAAGTATGAAATAAGGGGAGGTCGTTTGGCGTTCTGTATCGTGGCGCAGAAATAGTCGCTTCACTCCCGGAACCGGATGCACGCCATCTCCGACTCCGATCGAAAACCGTACCGTGCCGTACTTGTTGTATCGTTATTATGATAACGTGAGCGTTAAACACAACCTTTTGCTAACCTTTTTGTACCCCACGAGCGTTACGTACGCTATATAAATAAATTCTCTCATAAAATATACCGACGAAAAACACTTTTATTACTCCACACTTCAGTCTTTGAAGTCGGTACTACAGTTTTTGCTGCCTATTTTAGTGATCGACTGATTGATTGATTGATTGGTTAGTGCTGTCGCTTGTGCTATAATATAACGTGTATATACTCACGGTCCATCGGCAATCGCGCTTGTTCGTGATGCGTTCAATTTGCCAGCTTCCTTTGATGCATATTTCAACAAGTTTCATGCCGGGCGCGTCACAGACACCGAAACTGAAATTTTACCTTAATTAAAATTGTTCGTATCAGTTCCGTACATCACTTTTATCGACCGAACATTATTCACAGGGAATGATTGTGAACTGAAACAGTTTTGTCAATATGGAGGTAGCGTAGTGTGAACTTTTTAATAATGACTTTATCACCAATTCGGAAGCCATCTAGGTACATTAAACAATGTACCTACAATCAATAGTTGCCCGATTACCATAAATCACGTTCCAGCTATTGAAATCGTAAACAATAGATACCTGAGTACATCACCTATCTATTGAACAGTACACAGGTTCCTATTAATGTCTGAAATCCGTCTCACACCGGTGTTTTGTGTTTTGAGATAAATCCTATTTATCAACAAGAATGTAAACAATAAAATATACCTATTTATTGGTATGTATTATAATGTTCACAAGTATACTTTAGTCCATTAGCTAAGCTCGTGACGCGGGTACTCGGTAAGCGGATCAGAGAATAGGTTTATGCGTAGGATAAGACGCCAGAATGGTCTTGCAAAGTTAATGGAGGCTTAAATAAATCAATACAACAAAAATATCGTTAGCTATGGTGCGACGCATTTTAAAGCGAAATTAGGTGCTTTATATTAACATGGTGTCGCAGATATGAGAATGTGCTTAGCTAGTGTCTAGACTGCCGCAATGAGCCGTATTAGTTTCGATAACACTCGCACTGGTCCAGTGTTTAGTTATGAATCGCACATGAATTCGGGAATCACAGAGATTTTTCGGATGATTTCCCCTGGGCCGTCAGAGACCACTTTAGGTTCTCTAACCTACGACTACCTACGTATACGTATTTCGTTTCGTTTTTAGTTAAAGTACATTAATACAGACAGAGCCGAGCAGAGCAGAGTGGAGGTATTCAATGACGTCATTTCAATTTATTTTTCGGCTTCAGAATAAATACCTAGGAGAGAACTTTGAAATTCTGATCACGTCGTCCGTCTTTTGCCTAATGCGACCTACTAAAATTCAACTTACAGAAAAGATATTTGCGGGTGAACTAGATTTATAATTACCAAGTAAGACGCTCACAGACGTTGAATATAAGTTATTTAAAATAGAATTACAGCGGGAGCCAGATAAAGTATAGCCAGAAAGCGCAGTATGCAAACTTCAAAGAAACTAAAGTTAATGAAGACAGCACGCAATAAAGTTTGTAAGACGTCAGGTGTCGGCAGACGGCGAGCCGTGTAGTCTGTAGTGTACGACATCAAGAGTGCCAAGCGAAGCGCAAACATTCAGTTAATTATTTTCTTAACAACTAATTGTAAGTAGTGAAGAGACATTTACTTAGATATCAAAAGATGAGTTCCAATTATCTACAAAAAAATGCGTTTCGTAATTTTGTCTCCTATGTCATGTACAAGGCGATTCAATAACCAATTTTTAACGTAGGTAATAACGGCTTCTGTTCAACACTCAATTGAAGAAGTCCTCGTGTTACGATGTATCACTTTTCATCTGACTGAATAATTTAGTGTTAGCTTAAAAGCTTTGACTGATGTTTTAATAATATCAGTCTAGATGTACTCATAAATGTTTCAGCGTCGCTATTTAGTTGCCTGTAGGTACTTATGTAGACTGTAAGTACTATGTAGGCCATTTAGTTGCCTTTAGGTACTTGCGTTTCCTCTAAGTAAATAATTACTGTAAGCCGGAAGTACAGTCTGAACTTCTGTGTAGTACCGTCGAGGTGGGTGTGGCTGTGTGCGTGCGGGAGGATCAGGTGACAATCGGTGTTTGAGACATTGCCGTTTGTTTCCGCCGCCCCCTGACAATTTATAAGCCCTTCGTTTGGGCACAAAGGATTGCCTTATCTGTTTCCAAATTCATGAATTGTTTTGCGAGACGTCAAGACACATGAAAGGTAATTTTGTTTACCGGCGCCGTTTCAGGTGTTAGTTTAGTATGTATTCAATAGGATTTAAATTGTTACCTACCTACTTACTTTACATACGTATATTTATTAGCGAACAATGACTTTTAATAAGAAAGTAATCATAAAATGTTCGACGTTTCCTAATGAGTTCCTTATGAAGTTTAATTAACGTGCACACAAGTACGGCATCGTACACAATTAGGGTAAAACCTGTTTTCAAGCAACAAAGCACTTCACTTATTGGAAAATCCGAGCTAAGCTAAGAAAATTCAATAATATGAGGGCAGCGAGGTCGCAGTTAGCTGCGGACTGAGTCTAACAACGCGTCGTTTATTGAAAGTTATTTGAAAGCCGTCTGCGGTGACCGCCTGCCTATAAGAGGTTTCATGTTATTTACGAGTTGCTGGTCCGAGCGTTTCACATAGTGTTACGTGTTATTGGTCTTGTAGACATTTTGCGTCGAGCGTCGTAGCAATGAAACTGGTTATGGTTGTTTATGGCTGTTATATTTGCTAGATAAACAACATGCATTACCTACCTCATCTTTATTATTTTTAAACGTTGCCTCACATTAGGAGTTTCTCCTGTATTGTGGGTACGTTTACAAATATTTAAACTCACATACACAAACAGACAGACCCGGAACAACTATAACTATAAAAATATTTGTTCCATGTGGGAATCGAACCCGCGACACGCAGCGCAGCAGTCAATCGCTTAACCACTGCGCCAACCGTGCCGTCTATTTCCATACTATGAAATATGACGTTTTGACATGGATAACATTATCACATATAGTGCAACGAGATTGCTACGTGAGTGCTACGAGGTGCTACGAGCAAACATAATTATTTATATTCGCTTTATATTTTATACAATTGTATATTAACGAGGTTATCATTTTACTATCTAATAGTTACTGTCAAATGCAAACATTGGTTTGTGAAAAGCGTTGATTAGAGGAAGCGCTCACGGGATGCGAGCATTGTCCCGCCGTACCATCGCTGCATCACGCAAATTGTGTTCCGTAGCACGCGCGGTAAAGTACCTACATACTGCCACACGTGCGCACTACGTGACACACGGTACTCTCTGAAATACGACTATGACGTCGTGACAACCCGCCATATTTCTAAGCACTTCGAACATTTCCGCAGAGATTTACTCATAAACCCCAGAATGCTCATAGACCTGTCCATAACCTAATTGAGTTTCGCTGTACTTCGAGCCAAATGTTTACAGCAAACGTGTACCGACCAAGTTTACTAATACAATTTCATATTAAAGCCATATATACAAGGTTCCAAATAGGACATGGTCGCCCGATCTGTTTGCTACATGGTAATAGTTGTGTAAAGCCCCTAATAAATCCCAGTACAATGGTTTGCCCCCGGCGCCCGCCGCACCTGCAGGCGCCCGTCGCCCGTTTGGGAGATGCAACACAACATGGACGCTACATTCATTGTGAAACGACTTTGTTAGATATTTGCATTTGTCCATTGTGTAAGATAATAAGAAAGCTATATATTATGTATGACACACCCATTTCGAGTAAAGGAGTATCCAAAACTGTCGGCCTTAGAATTCTAGCTCGCTTTACTTAATCTTTGAACTCGCTCGCTTCATAATTTTCGTCTCACCACATATCTTATTTATGTTCCCGAGCTTAGATATTTATTTGATAAATTTCCAGGCTTGTTCTCATCTTAGATAAGTCCCCCGCAGGCTTCTTTGTAAGTACAAACGCTTTGAAATTGTTTCAGATAGCGAATGTTCTGGAGATTATTTATAAAAACAATTACCGAAAATATCATGTCGTAGGTGTGAGTTGTATATGCTATCCTAAAAAATAGAACAAAGGTTTTCTGTTTGAAATCGGAAACATTTAATTATTTCTAGTTCTGTTATTTTCCACCGCGTTTTGGTGGCCACTAAGCCGCGCTCAGCACCCATAAACAACTTTTCGTTAACATCGACAATATCCACATTTTAACTCGCCAACAAAACCGACAATGCTGACTATTTACGAAGCGTTTCACCCTGCATCTGTGCAAACCTGCGCGGATTTTCATGCTGAACTTTTGCAACGGGAAGCATTGTAAAAGCTGACGGGTTGCGACCATTAGCGCACTCGCTAATTACGGATGTTCGGATGTGCCGGCCAAATCCGCGGTCCGACACAACGCCGCTTAACAATGTTGTTATTGCAACCTATAAATACTGTCTTACAACCACGAGTTACCTACAAAATCCAAAAGTGCTTACATGCCACAATCTTGGAAAATGCTCAACGCCTGAAGGCAAACAATTAGCAGATTTGTAAAAAATCTTGTCGAGTTTATCCGTATGTAATCCTGTTTCGGGAAATACAAAACAACATTCCAAGTGGAGATGGTTCCTTAGTTTTCCAATTATAAAGCGAAGCAATTTAAACTCGGGTCTTATATCGCAATTTACAATACTGTCCCGAATGTAGATCGTTTGAGTTTAAAATTGTTTGATTATTACTTCTTTGAAGATATTAATATCACACAGTTATTACTGGAATCTCAGAAACAAAATTGTTTTCGAGATAGACAGTACGAGTAACGTAGCAACAATTTATAGATGCTTAGATAGTTTGGGCGAAGACTCCTATTTAGAAATTCTTTCGAAAATTTTCAGTAATTTAATACCGTAACATTTTGCAACTAATGTAATACCTACTGAGTCGTCGTTGTAGAATATACCATATACATATATTCAGAACGAATTAAGCAAATCAAAAACGACCTAGGTACATACATTCGTATTTTACACAGTCACATTCAGAAGCAAACTAAGGAACGTCATGCCTGTGATAAGAGTTAGTATCTAATCGGATTATATATTCACTTTAGTCCTTTGATACGTCTGCAGTCTGCACAAAGCGTCACGGAGCGTCATCTAGGACGCCATTTCTCGTCGCGCGGTTGCCGCAGAAATTACCTAAGCTTAGACAAACGCTTGGCAGACGACGCGGCGCTAACTCGGCGCTGGAGTTGCTCCGCGCTGATTGTCGGCTCCGAATCCGCTGGAGGCAGATGCGACGCTAACTACTTATTATACTAATAATTGTTACATGTTCCTTGTCGTTATGTGGATTCTAAATGTGTGGTATGCAGACTTGGCGTCGTGTCTACGTATATTTACGCGATTTTTTACTTAGGTAGGTATATCGGTAGGTATTGTTGAAAATTGGTTTTTTAAATTTTATATTCTAATTTAGTACCTACCTAGGCACACATACCTGGAAATTGAATTCTCTACTTTGGTGATAAAACGAACCGCGTCCTAAAACCTACACAGCTGTCAATTCGCACAAACCCTCTGACTTTGCAGCATGTGACTGAAGGTTTTCGATTTGGGGCCACACACTCATGCCCCTTGAGGATCGATTTCCTTTCATTGTCAGCAATAAATTCCCCTACTTTCTTATTTACAACATGTGGTGCGTTCCAAAGTTAGACCCGAAATTCTTGAATAGGTTCGTTTTTCACGTACAAAAATGACATAGGCTTTTTTCAATACAGAATAATTAATAGTACTTAATTTAAAAACACAATGAAAAACCACCAACTAACCAAGCAGAAGGAAGGAAGGAAGGCTATTGAAAAGCATAAGAAAATAGCTTTAAAATGGTAATGTGGATAGATGACGCCCACACTGTGAATACTTTGTCAGTTGGTAAAAAAACGAAATTGCCGTTTTAATTATTCAAGGGATCGTCGAAAAACAAGAATCACTTTCTTTTAATTATAAGAAATTCATTTACATAATAAATGTTAACTGAATCTCCTACTCTACAGGTGAATATTTTTCCCATTGCCTCAATAACAAATGATTCCCGTTAAACAAGCAGGTAGAAACGCAAGTAGTAAAACAAGGCAGGAATGGTTGTCAAAGCAAATCGTAGCATGGAGAAACAATTTTCTTGAGCATTGAGCACTAAGCTCGAACCCCTGCGGCATCCAATCAACCGCAAAGGAAATTAAACTGTTGAATTTATTAACGGCTAGCCTCGAATAATAATCCATTGTAACTACTCTCAATTTCGCCTTAAATGTAGGTACTGGAGCCGATCTATTGAATAATAAACAGGATTACAAAGAAGGTAAGTGGTAATAACTCCTGCGGCAGCCGATATTGAATGACGAAATCATTCCTTTTTAACTAAATATTAATCAGTAAGTACCTATTACTTTATAATAATTAATATTACATTTATTTGAAGACGATAAAGTTCATCTACCTTTGAAATTCATGTCCTGTCAAGAGTTACGTAGGAAAACTAAGTGGAACCACATTGAGTTCGACTCAAGAGAAATCGTTAAATTAATCACAGCCATGTTTTAAAAAACTTTCAAAAGGTAAGTACGGTGCCGGAAATAACGTCTCTTTGCACAGCACACGTCTAGGGCAAGCGCTGTAAACCTGGTGCAAGCTGATGATCAAATGTGGATGAAAATACTAGTCTCGTACTTGATTATAAGTAAATGAATTAGCCTATGTATCTTTAACTAAGCGGAACCCGCACTAGTTCGAGAGCAGGCTATTATGAAGTATAATTAAATAAATAAACTAAAGGTACACCTACATAAATTAAACCAAAGTCATTAAACTTTAGGGAACACGTCTAAACAACCCAATATGTAGGTTCTGTTACTATTTACTCATTAGCCCGCAATAAAAGTTACTCACGCCCACCTTTAACCGTTCGGGCTATTTATCACGCGGTTGTTACAAAACTTTTGTAGAAAGAGTTTTCGGAGTGGACCCCTGTGTCGTCCCTCCTCAAGATTGATGGTTTCCCTCAGTCAACTGGTTGTTCATGGTGCCCTTTCTTCCCGCACTCACCCTTTGTTAGTACTATTGTTGTGAGTTTTACAATTATCATTAAGATCCTTGTCTGCATGGAGGCGTGCTGCTCATTTAATGAAATTGAGTCCGACTGTGAGTACCTATTCAAACGTCAGTGGAACACCGCGAAATGTAATGTGTTTAATGTTTGCGAAAGATGCACGAGCATCTATCGTTTTCAACTATCATGTTCGATTTCATAGATATTTACCGACAATATGAATAATTCAAACGGATAGTGTGGCGTGAAAGAGTCTCAAAGGAAATACGAGCACCTATGGAGTTTAAAATTGACGTTGCTGTCTGCTCGCCTTCGTTTCAACGTCTCGCCCGTTAGCCTCATGAACGAGTCGGTTCGCGTGGTGTGTACGACACGTAGCGACAGTGATATCGTGCCGTGCACCTCAAGATTATATTGATGCTTCATTGAAGGAATCATGTAACCTGTGAAAGTTATGAATTATCGATTAAAAATCTGATTTTGCAATCGATTGTGTAAAAGTCACGTCTTTTATACTCAAAATTAAAGATTTCAAAGTAAGGCATAATGAGGTGTGTTGCTACCGCAGACATATTGCGAAAGTTTCGTCAAATCAGTCAACTCCCCTTTCGTCTGTGGGGCTCATTCAGGCCACGTACCGTAGCTTTCATTCAAATGGACGTGTCGAGTTTTCCTGGCAATTCCAATACTTTATCACAAAGTGGAGACCTATAAAACCTTCAGGAGCGATAAGTAAGCAAATATATGACAGCCATGAATATTGTTATTTTCAGGATCTTAGCAATTTATTTGGTAGAGTTCTTTCAAGTTGAAAAGTTTTTATTGTAATTAAGTAAACTGTACGTATCTTTTAATTTAATGAAGTTTTAAGTGTATTTATTTATTTTACTAGGTTCAGAAACAATTAATTATTTATTTATATACACTTTATTCTACACCAGATTATACATTACATATAAATAAATTATAAACTACAAAACATACACTAGCGGCCTTATCGATTGATTACACTGATACGAGCACATAATACATTTCTTATAGTTACATAACAGTTCAAAAGTTACTTAAAAGTAAACACCACACGAATAAAACAATTAATCAGAAAGCTAACTTACTTAATAATAAGTGCTAATATTGAAAACATTTGGGAACATCAGTAAAAAGTTACATTTCAAATAAATTAAAATAAGCTAATGTAATTTTTGTATGTAGGTACTTACATAAAACACAATCTACAATAATTTTTCTGTCGTTTGTTTTAATTAGATAGAGAATTAAAAAAGTAACAATTATTCCGATAAGAACCGTTGATTGCTAATCTACTTCTGGTGCCGACTGTATTTGCATACATTAAACGGAGATTAATAAGGGTCGTTAAGCTTGAACCCTGAAAAGCCAGATGTGGGGGCTTACGAATTCAATATACATATTTATTGGCTTGTTACGGAAATCATTTGCAGGATTCTAAGTTAAACTTACCTAATAAAGTACTTACACAATATCCGTACGTATCTTGTAGGATACTTTACATATTTAATAAATAATCATAATAGAGTCTATGATACTATTATCAGGAAATTACCTATAATAATTAGTTACAAAATGTTATAAGTGTAAGTTATTTACTTGTTAAAATAATAAACCATTTTCCATTTTCATTTCATTCGTCAATGAAAGAAAGTGAAAAGTCGACAAACACAAGCTTCAACAGTAAGTAATATAGGAAGGAAGGTATGAATCAGAATACAATCACGTAACGACAAAATAGAATGAGGCGGTTTATATTTTATGCTTAGCAAAACACTACACGCTAGAAACAAATCAAGTGAGTCGTACTCGTGCCTACACATTACCAACTCGTCTGAGCACCACAACGACCCATTATCCCAACTATTATACCCAACTTAGCCGACTATAAAAAGCAGTTCGGGTTTACGAAGTACTTGTTAGTACAACGATGTTCTATTATTAGCATTTCATTAAATAATAGAATGTAGGATTCTTTTTACCCGACTACGGCGGAGCAAAAATGAGGGTTATGATTTTGACCGGTATGTATGTTCATCTGTTCCCTTATAACTTCTAAGCTTCTCATCATAATTTGACAATGGGGTATCATTGGAAGCGTCTTGGTCATCCGCTGGTTATAGGCTATGTGTCGTCTAATTAAAATGAATATGGCACCCTCTAGAGGACATAAAGTCATGAACCAATATAAAAAATATATTTAATAGTGCCATGTTGGGTATCAAACAATGATGTTTTAGTAAACAGATATGTTATGAGCGCGCAAAAAGTGAAGACTAGAAAAGTACCCAATTGGGAAATATTGCTTTTAGTCTGAGCCACACACGCTTACGAGTGATACGGTGCGCGCTGCGCTCGGCGCGGAACACTTTTTTCTGTTGTTTTGTACGTGTATAACATATCTGTTTATTAGAGTATCAAATGAAAGGGCTTCATTAGCACATATCAAAAATATATATAGATGATATAACCCCAAAATAATAAAAAATAAAAGTACTTAATAAAAACTAAAACCCAACTACGACAAATATTCTACTAAAAAGGTATTAATTAACAAGTCATCACAGACAGACACATTAAAAATCCGGAGTCACACGTAATCTATTCGATTTATCCCTTAACACGTTTGACTCCGGATTTTTAATTTGTCTGAGTGTGATGACTTGTTTATGCCTACCTTTTTAGTTGATTTTTTTGTCGTAGTTGGGTTTTAGTTTTAATTACTTTTATTTTTACTTGAGAACCTTCTCGGAAAATCTTCTTATTTAAAAACTACTAATTAGCATTTTACATTGGTTCTAGTTCTTGTTAGGTAGCTACCTATTCGCGGTTTACTAATAACTATGATATTATATTTTGGATTTAAACCTTGGGTATAAAGTTCAAACAATCACGGTGTACTGATGAACAAATTTGAGCTGATGTATGTGGAGTTCATTGATATTTTTAGTGTTTCAGTGTTTCACGGTACTTTATTTTATTTTATTTATTAACGAATAGAAAGAAAGAAAGGTAAAAAAAGTTGTTTATTCTGCACAAACTAAACGCACATTACAATTTTTTACGTAAAACATTTAATTACAGATTAGCCAAAAGGCCAATAGGAACAATCAGTTGTCATAAAACCACAAAACGTCGATAATCAAACTGACATAGAACTACAATAACAAACGAAACACGCACATAGGTAGGTACTCATAATTCAAATCAAAGTTAATTTACAATAGTGTCTCCAAAATGGCGACATTTACCAAAGCTGCTTGATAAATTTAGCTGCTGCCACCACCGTAATGTGCCATACTATCACAGTAATACTCGTATATTACGGGAAACCAAATATTAGCTTTACTTCCCCTCCCCGAGGAATACCCATTAAAACATTTTTTTAAACACGCTTACCCAACATAATTGCCTAATATACAGGCTGTTTTAATTGATAACATCTGTCATGTTTTCACTTCGGCCGAAATGAAATTAAAAACCACCTTACAACATGAAAAGAAAAACAGTAAACTTATATTTCATAAAATACATGTTTTGTTTTCTGATATTATTCATATCGATAATTCTGAAAAACTGAAAAGCTTTATTAACTTGTACCTTCTGTAAGTAGCACCCTGAAATATTAAGTCTCCTAAATAAATTGCATTTTTTGGGTGAAAGATGATGATAAGTTTGAAGCATGTCCGCGAAACAAACCGCTACTTATTACAATATTACGATGCCACCCGTCGCGAGCCTCGGTTTTATTACATTACGCGCATGATGCTACATTACAGAAACATTATGATACATGGCCGCTAAGCGTTGGGCAGAGCTCCATCAAAATTACCCCATTGCATGTAATACTCAAATAAAGAATTTTATATCTGCGTCCAACGTAACCAAGTTCAAGTAAATAAACACATTGTTAATTTAATCATTTTAATTTTCCATGTTATGCGATGCTTGAGGGTGTTTGTAAGCTGAGACTGACGTTTATATTTAGGATAGATTTAGATGCGCTTTTTTTCTTTATTTCCCCTCAACCAGCGATCTTATTAATTATTTTTTACACAGCTCCCCACCGAGTGGGGAGGATATGGAGCAATTAAGTGATTCACTGCACAGCGTTTTAGTGAACAGGTACATACGTTACTTAAGTATAGATAGATGCAGCAAGGTGCCATGTAATTTTGTCTATTTGCAGGTAGTTAAATATTTTGCAAAGCTTTTCTTTTCATAATAATAGTATACCACAATGACAAAACTGGCGAAATGTGGGTGTACTTATAGGTACAACTCTGCCTTTCGGGGAATACAGGCGTGATGTTATGGGTGTGTGTAATTATAAAACTTAAGTTACCAACCTAATCAAAGAAGGTGATCTTCGTGATTCAGTAAATCAGCGGTGTCCCAACATGGAACCGCACAGCATTCACAAACAAATGGGCGTCAAAAAGCAGCCGACAGCCAGCCGAGGTTTCACACAATTCCTTTTCGAAGCCTACAATAAATTACTAACCCCCTTCCTTTGTTCTGTATGTACACGTATCGGCAATGTTTGGCAGCAACATGTATAATTTACGAGTGTCACACACGTATAGGGAGCCTGGCTGCTGGCTGACATTCATCACGCCTCGCTCGTCACCAGAACGTGCCGTAAATCGTTGCAATGACGTCACGTATTTGTTTAAATTCAATCGATCCAAACGGTCGTGTACACAATTTAAATTTTCCGAATTTTACAGCTGTTACTCCATGTTCCATGAAAGTTAAGCTGTGTTGTAAAACGGATTTATACACGTTGCATTTTAGGTACCCTTTACATTTATGAACATGGCGACCAAAACGTAATGAAAAATTAAAGCAATGTGCTGAATTCAAGAGGTGAATATAACATTTAACAACAATATTCTATTAGGCCATCCAAACCCATTTGCTAAATAACGTATGGTAATATCCAAAAATTGGAAATGTGTTATTGCTCGTCTTATAACCCTAAAATGCAAATTGAATCTATTTTCGCATGGGGGAATGTTTGCGTGAGGAAGTCTGAAATAAGCTTAGCGGAAAGTACGAAATTGGCTTGGATATGTCGATATTATTTAATGTAGCGTACCCCCGAACTTGTTTGTCGAGTGGAAAATATTTATTACAGTTTACCTCAACTAAAGTATTTTCATCTGTTTTTCTTACTTAGTAGGCACGTTCCAGATTTTCTTTGACACTTATTTGTATATTCAGGAGCCGAAGGCCGAGTAAATAAGTTGTTCTAGGAGCTGTAGGTGTGTCACACTTAATTGGCCTTGAAAAGTCTATTAGATAAACAATAAAAAAGTTGTAGAAGTGACCACAAAATGCTTATAAAATAATTAATATTGCTATAGCATTTTACGACATGTAAGAAAATGTTCGCAAATATAATTATGTACCTGTCTGAAAAGTTTACTTGTTTATAATGAAGACCTGACTTGTACCTACGAGTTCAAAGTCAATTTGCATAAAAGGCGCGGAAACGAATAATATCGTTGATATTGGGAAACTTGGAGCCAATGTTTTGAGCTACGCACACAGCTAATAACATCCGACAAGACGTTCGATATTTGCAGTAGAAGTAGGGCTGACACCTACAGCTTCATTTAGTTCCAAGGAAATGAAACCAACAGATTGAACACAGCAGAGGTTACCTATAAATACCTACACACCTATTTATGTCCTACACCATCATAGGTAGGAACATAAATAATTATACCATACTTTTCCATGGAAAAATTATATTCACTACTCACAATAGCATGGAAGTTCAAATTATAATTCTAGGTAGATGTTTCTACATAATTATATACCTAGGAATTAAGAGGTGAGAATTATTCAAGTGTTTAGTATGCACGATACAGCCCTACCACGTAAGATTGTAGCAGTCCGCTGTTTGCCAGAGGCTCTGCTCTCTTCCCGCATACAGAGCCTAATGCAAATATTTTGAAAATGAGCCATACTATTGAATAACATTCGCGAAAATAAACGAATTGCGATCTAGCAATTGTAACGTTAAATAAGCACATAAATGAATTTATGTTACAAAAACATTGGACTCTATAAATAATAGTTCACATCAATTTAGTTTAACTAAGTTCGCTGCATTTACGCAAATAAGAGAATAAGACAAAACCCATGCATTCAATATTACAAAAGAATCGCCCGATGTTTACGCCAGCACTCAGGGGAAATAATGATCGGAAAAACTGTCGGCAATCTTGCTCAATCCTAGCGCTGTAATGTCGACGCTTCAGCTACAGTTCACAATTTCACCAAATTAATATTGGATGAGATCGTTTGAATGGTAAATGCCTGTAATATAACAACAGTTACTACGTGTAAACAAATTGCAAATAGAGTATTCCGACTACGCAGTGGAAATAATTTCCTCTTTAACGTGTTCAGAATTGTGATGAAAATCGATAGGCGAGATGTAACGATTGAAAAGTAATCAGCTTTATATTTAAAGCCCTTTTGATCGCAAATAGCGCTTAAACTGTCGGAGTGTTGCGTGTAGCTGAATTATGTTAAAGCTCCAGCCAACTTTGAGAAGCTGATAGTGACGTTGAAAGGCATTCCTCATGCTCGTGTACCCCGTGTAGGTACCTACACGGTAATGTTCGCAGACTTGTCTAATTTCGCTCCGGCTCACTTTGTTTTGCGTAACGCTCCACAGTAATTCTACTGAATATAAATGAAGTTTCCCTTGTTCTATGAATAACATTTGCTAAGAGCGCAATTTACATTTTATTTAAAGCCGATGTTGTGTATTGTATTCTAATAGCAACATTTTTCAGGTTCAGTTGTGAAGACGCGATTTCACTTAGACTACGTTAGTACCTACAAGAATATTGTGCCGCATTTAAGCTTTCGTTGAGAGCAAAAATTACTTGTCTGAGTAATGCCCTGCTTTTATTAACATCTAAAAATATTGCCGAGTGGAGTGAACACGCCCATGATGAGACCAACGAGATTACCTGTGACGTTTTTCAGGGAAGAAAATAAGAATACATTTATCTTAGTTATAGCAGGAAAATGGGTTCTTAAAAATCAAAGTGATGTTTATTTACAAAGTTCGTCCTATGATGGGGTATTTTATAAACAAAACATTCTTTAATTACAAACAATACATTTTAATGAATACCTTTCCTCAATTATTCCTTGAATATCGCTACTCTATTATTCTCTTTGTCTTTGAGAATTATACTCCATCAAAAGATGGATAATGTTATAACTTTCTCGCCAAATAAGTAACTGCAAAAGCTCGAGCCTCCCTGTGTCACATGGCTAGATTCTTCCGCCTCATAAGTTTTAACGATGGCTCAAATTATTCTAAAGATGATCACCTGCATGCAAATTATGATCGCCTTTATACAGTAATTTAAAATTTTATTCCGAAGGTTTTTCGTAAATTCTCATTCGAGGGGAGTGCTCAAATTTCTGTTGAGAAAAGAGAAAGTTAAAATATCTCTTTGCTTGGAGATAAATTAATTTTGTGTTTTTAATGCTCCTTCTTTTTTAGGTAGGAGTGTCTACTTAAAATCCGGTTTAATGTTTCGTCGCGTTCTTCCGTTTCTTCTTAAATTAAGGTAGCATTAGTCTGAAATTATTTTGCTTATGTATCTACCACTGTTAGGATAATTAAGATTAAATTCGTAGAGCTGATCGTTTATCATTTTATTTTGCAAACTAAATGGTTTTAGTCTGTTTATTAATCACAATATTATTTTAATAATTGTTCTCAAATGATACTTGTTTCATTTACCACGTAACAAAAAACAATTATATTATTCGTCGATCTATATTTAAATTCAACTACAGAAAAATTCAACTTCGACACGAGTTGATTAAAAATATACTTTCCCAATGATTTCAGCGAGCCACACTATAAACAAATGTTATTGTGAAACTGGATGTTATGAATTATTCACGTGGGAAAGGTTACCGACGACGAACAACTGTAACAACCAACGATTCCTAACAAAAACTTCGCAGTTTTGTGCTGAAACAATTATTTAATATTTACTTAGCTGACGAACGTTATACCTATCAAACATTGAAGTTATAGAGAATATTAACTCAGCTTATTTTCGACCGAAAGTTCGGCGTCCGGTTCAATGTTTGGCCACCGCTTTTAAAACTTAAATTGGATGACGTGCTATTAGTTGACTCTATTTGTATATTATATCACAAACTTGTAAGTTAAGTTACAAGATTCGTGGCAAACAAGCAAACTGAAATAAGGAAAAAAATTCTTCGACTTAGTCAAATTTTGGCTAAAACAATAAGATGTCTGCGAAGTTTTTCTTCCTTCATATCAATAGATATCTTTATGAAAGCTTCCTTATACTTTCATACTATACAACAAAGTTCCCCGCCGCGTCTGTCTGTCTGTTCGCGATTAACTCAAAAACTTACTATGGACGGAGTGATTCATGAGGAAGCTTTAGGTGTATAATTTATTAAGGTTCAGTTTCAGCCAATTTACTTGTGTAAATTGGCTGAAATATGACGATTGTTGAAGATGTCGGAAATAATCATGCTGACTGGGAGCTTTACTGGCGTGCACCGCGATAGAGAAGAGATACATAAAATTAATGTTTTACAGGATTGTAGAGCTTAAAAAGTCCAACAAAAAAGTCCGCGATATCATATGTCTATCTTCAAAGGATGATGACCCACAGTAACTACTTTTGTCATTCAGAATTTGATTAAAATTTTTATTTTATTTCCGGAGCTATTTTGACCGGTATTATATTAAAATGCTTATCCAATGAAATATGTTATTTCTATTATTAAATACATTGTACATTTAATTTGGATTAAAATATGCTTTGACATCTTATCATTTAAATGAATACTTTAAAGTTTAAAAGATATCACAGATTCAAAATTACGCGTAACAAAATAATTATGGTCAATAACCTTTTCCTCGGCTATATGCCTGTGTAATCCCGGTAGTAGGTACGTTCCCGTGGGATAATTTCCGATATCCACGCAGGCGAAACAGCGGGCAAAAGCTAGTATTAGATAAAAATCCTTCAGAATTCGAAGACATTAAAGACGAAAAATTGCCACGCTTGGCTAACGACTCCGTACTCGAAGCGAGACGCTATCAGAACTCTGAGATTCCATCGGCCATTCTAAGATAACCACATCCAAGTTGTAAATAGACTTACTAAAACCTTCAGTAGTAAAAATGGCTAGAATATTGGTCTTGGTTTTACATGACTTTTTTAGAGGGTAGTAACGTTAGTTGAAATATTCAAATTGAACCTTGACAGTCCGCAGTCTAGATTTTTAATTTATTCTATTGCCAAAGTCTCGTCTCACATGACCCTGAAAACTAATGTCGAACGTTTTATTATTCCATCATAAATCCTCCACACGAGTCTTCGTGTGCCTACTATTTAATAAAAGCTCGCGAGGTACTTAGGATCTGGAATACGTATACATGTAGGTAATCCGCCTGAAGCTGCCTGCCGATCCGAGCATGAAGTGCTCTGTCGCAATGATAAACCTTTGTTCTCTGTGACGAGTTTTTAGAATTGTTATCGAGTCTATTGTGGGCGGTAATGAACGGCATTTGGCTGAAAATGCCTGAACAGTGAGCGGAGATAAGTGGACTACCGCGGAGGTGAATATTGACGGTATTTTATCTTGCGTAAGCGTTCATTCTTACTCAACACTGATAACTGAAGATAGTGAAGAAAGACGTTTGTGTTAGGTACCACAGCGAGTGTTTCAGTTAAAGTTCGTATCTTGCTTCTTTACCTGTTACTCTTAAGTCTTACCAACTACTTCATAAACTACATTATTTTTATAAGGAAACTACTTGTATATGATATCATTATTGTACCTAATAAAAGAAATTTAAGATAAATATTATGTAATTTGTAAATGTCTTTGTAACTAATGATTTATTGAATAATGAATTAGAGAACATTTTCTCTGTTAGGTAATACTTTTATCTACGCACATTATAAAACCTTGATAAATATAAATACATAGGTATCGTCTCACAATTCATAAAAATAACAGATCACCCTTTTAAAAGACTGTAATATTGTGTACAAAACGCACGATAAAATAAGACAAAGCGCCCAGTACCTAAACAAAGTGAAAAGTCAGCTACATTTGGGGTTGGTTATTGTAGTGAACCATAATTCAGTTGGAGGGTAGATAACTTCCAGCGGTAAATATACTCGAGGGCCTGATACCGCTGCTGCTGCGATACAAATGAAATAATCTTTGATAAAATTCGGGTATATTTCGTTCATAGTTATGTCTCTTGAGACTAGCTACAAAGCTACATCTTCGTCTGAAATGTTCCTAACAAGACTTCTACAAATTAATACAATGGGTGAATATTATTTAGGTACCGCAGATACGTGACATACACTTAAAAGGATGCATCTAGTTAATCTCTAGAAATAACAACACGCCGAAAACCCTATTAATAATAACGTGCGTGGTTTCAAAAGATATCAAGTTGACAAAAACATCGTCTCCGATAGCCTCTCGCTCCGTGGCGAACTAATACCATTATCACTGATACGAAATAGGAGGCAGGCCACTCAAACGACTCGATTGTACGTCCCGAGGGGGCACCCGAGAGCGCGGCGCGTCACAAAGGGCATGTGTACTAGCAAACGACGCAACAGCCGCGCGAGGTAGGTAGCTACGTGCCTCGCATCCTCGCATCCCACCTGACTGACCTGTCCGGACGGGGCTCGTACGACGCAGCGCCGCTCTTAAAGGAGATTAGTTCCTCCTTTGCCTTTTCACAGCGCTAGATACGTATCTGCAACGGGGAGTCTTTGTGGCTAGTCAAGATTTCAAGTAGGTTATACCTACATGCAATTCTATTAGGTACTAAAATCATTCGTTATTAATAAGGTTAGCGATACATGTCGTGTATTATTTCATTTCGTTCATTACGAATTCCACATGCGTAAAGTTACAGCAGCGGGGTCGAGGTAGACTAATTAAATTTTCATAATACCTCAAACATTCTGCTCGAGTAAACTAAATGAACTTGTGCATGACACCTTTGCCGCATACAGAACCCTATTGCAGTTGTGAAGTTTAATTTACTATGAGAGAAAACAAAATGTTTCGAAGATTCTAAAAAGAAAACAAAATAAGCAATGTAAAGACTGGACCAACCCAAGAGCTTACTATTGGACCCAAACAATTTAATAAATCCTAGTGAAAATGTTTAGGATACAAAACTACTTCAAAATAAATAAGACGGACTAAACCTACTCGTAACTTATTCAAATGACATGTGGATGGGATAATGTACAAAAATATCGCTCCACGCGCTCCGATAAGCCTATTTTATAGATACCCTTCCAATTTTTATAACCTTAGCGAAGACGTGTTTATCCTTACCAAAAATATGAGGAGTGAGAAATACCAAACTGATTTTCTTAAGAATCATAAGTAATACCATTTGCACAGAACGGTAGGTACATACATATTTACTTATTCGACACTCAAATGCAGACGCATTTACAACCCTACAAATTCATCATTTAGGCAGATGGAAGAAGATTGTTCCACAATAAAAAGATGCTGAAAAAACATTTTCGGTAAAGTAGAGATTTGGGATCAATAACAAACTCATTCTCAAATGGAAAAAGCTCACAACCAGAGACTATAATGAAAAGGAATACGGCGAAGGCTCAATGGGCGAAGTTATTTTTTATCAAAATTTCACCATGTCCCGTAGTTCAATTGAACTGAGTATTCAATGAAAATCGCTCATTATTAGAAACATGACCGAAAAATCACAAATTACAAATTATTTGGTACCTAAATATGTGCCTATTTGCATATCCAAAACATTCCATTATACATAAGATGGCCAAGTAAACATAATAAAACGAAGAATTATAATCCTGAATCCTCCTGATTTCCTTAAAAATCTGTTCCAAACGATATTCACGATGGTGGGTGTTTTAGAGCAATTCTTATAACGAAGGGTATGACTTATTCATGCTCTAGAAGGTAGACGCAATAAGTTCGAAGACTTCAGATGGCGAGCTGTATAATAAACGAGACAATAACGAACGCAGAGTGTTCTGACGACGCCACGGCTGATAACATGGAGTCCTACACAACTGTATTGCGAGCAAACAATAAGGAAACCAGTAAAACACCATGGGACAAGTATAAAGCAAAAATGTATTTGTTTTTTATTAGGTAATAGATAGTATGAAATAATTAGGAATCAATTGAAAAATCAAAAACAGGTAATTTAGTTTTGAGTTGCTATCGGTGTGTGGATCTGCCAAATATTATTCGGCAACTCCCGTCCGTAAACGTCGCGGCATGTCTTCAGCAAGGGGGCGCACACCTGTCATTAAAATCATAAAATTATGTTTGAATAAATCTTTTCATGTCAAACACAAACCTTTTGAACGTTTGTACTAACTTTTCCATTGAAGCCCATAGCCCAACAACCCAATTTAATGCCCAAATTAAGATTTGTAGCACAGTGATTTATAATAACATCTTGGTTGACCTGGAAATAAAGACGTTACGTTAATTGAATTCCGACTACCGAGGATCGCGTGCCTATTTAATTTCAATGGAAATTATAATTTATTTAGATACTCTACAAAAGGTGTCTGATTTGTTTTTTTTAAACGTTATAAGTAGGCCTTACATTAAGGAAAGTCCCTTCCTGTTCGAACCTCGTGATAGTAGGGCTCTGCAAGGGTAGCACTCTCCAGCGGGTATTAGACACAAAGTGCTTGCTCAGGTATAGTGAGAACGCGCCGCACAACCCTGGGACAGGATCCGGATCATACCTTATGTATAAGGGCTGAAACACAACGCACCTTTCACAAAAACCTGCGTATCAGGTACATAAGAAGGGACAGAGCTTATTGACATGAATGGAATTTTCGTCCCTTACAAAATGTATGGTTCTCGTTTCAAGATTAAATTTTTCGGGATCCTAGCAATTTTGTTTTCCTTGTGTTTTGTTATCCTATGTCCTCTGTATTATTGGATAAGCTGATTTTGAGTGGGTAAAATGCGTTCGTGATGAATAATTCCGATTTTGTTTGATCAATATAAATATTTTGTCATGTAGGTACATGAAATACAACCTGTTTGCCAACAGACGATGCAAGCTTTAGAAGAAATTCTTGATTATATTTTAATAGTTCGCCAGTGCGATCGCAGTAGTCAGCGCTCTCGAGTATGAATGCGTTTCTATGTGCCGGTTCCGAGTACGGGATACCCACGATAGAACAGCCATCTTCTAGGTCTTGTGAATACGGGATGTCGTCTGACGAGATACGGCCGCCCAAGAGGAGGCCCGTCTTGCCTTCTACGGGCGGATCGGTGGCTATAACAGGAATCAATTAAAAATATGACAAATAGGTGACTACGGTTTAATTGCATAACTAGGTGAAAGACATTTTTTAAACCACGTCGAGGAGGCTCTTGGCCTTTATCTCATCTGGTGGTAAGTGATGACCAGGCCGAAGCTGGAAGCGAGCTTCACCCCGGAATCCTAAACCACAGAGACGAAACACAACAACGCTGTTAACATTGTGTAATGGAGTTAGACTTAGGGTAGAGATGGTGGTAGCTAGCCAGGCGGACTTACTACAAGGCCTACCACCAACAAAACCGTGTAGAAAATTTTGCCCGCGCTGGGAATCGAACCCGGGGCCTCTGGGTCTGAGACAGATGGTCTTACCAATAGACCACAGAGGCAATTAATAACTCTCAAATCCGAGGGGGGTACAGCCGGATTTAAATAAATAAAGATTGTTTACATGGTACATGTGGCGCGTATAGAGATATTTTGGACCCAAAGGCGATGGTACCCGAGGACTGGGTGAGAATCGTCGGTGTGTCTAAATTCTCGGTCATCTTGCGGAACCTGGCCAGCATCAGATCACCTTTCTTCATTTGTTCGAGGAATACGTTGAGCTTATACTGCATTATAATAAGAATAAGTTAGTGTGAAGCAAAACTACATAACAATAATATAGACTAGCCTCTGCCCGTGGCTTCACCCGCAAAAATGTCAGAAAATATCCTACCGGGATTAAAGTACTTTATGTGTTAAACCTGGTTATAAACCATCTGTATCATCCAAATCCGTTCAACCATTTACCGGAACATACATCCAGACAAATAGACAAACGGGCAAAAAATCTTCATACCCGCTATTTCGTCTGCGTGGAATTTAGTGTTATCTTGCACCAGTTAGAAAAAATTATATTATAATCTAAAAGTTGATGCAATTGTAGGTAGTTTTCTTATGACAAATGATAAACTGCCCACCTCTATTTCAATCAATGCAATAACAAAAGGTTATTGCCAAAATTTGGGCGATATAATAATAAGCCTATAAGTCAAATGCCTATAAAGCAAAATCTTTGTATCTAAACAATAAATTAATGTGCAAACACATTTATTGTTTTCCCGTCTTGAGCTAGTATGAAAAAAAAATAACCGACTTCCTAAAAAACCACTACAAAGCGAAAAATACTTTACATTCGGAAGTCGGTGGCAAAAAACGAAAATTTAAAACCAAAAACATCGACTTCCGAAATTAAAAAAAATTATTCGATTTCGAAGTTTAATTTTTTTATTAAAAAGTTTTTTTTTACTTTTTAGTTGTGGTATCTACCCTACACAATTCGAATACCACGACCTGCTATGTAAATAACAGTGAACTTATCATAACATCATCCACATACCTAGGCTGTAAGTGGGAAAAATACGTAATATTGAAGAGAACTCGAAAAATAACCACGCAAAGTTAATAAAATTTATAAGGGACCAACTTCAAGGTATACCCTTCCCAATAAAAAAAGAATCTGGGATTTATATGGGACCACAGCGCAAGCTTCCTCTCCGAAACGAAAAAGTTTTTTTTTAATCCTTCCACAATTGACGAAAATATCGACGGACATAAAAAACATATATTACATAAGATACATTAAAAAAAAACATACATTCGCTACGAATATAGAACCTCCGCGTTTTTGGAAATTGGTTAAAAAGAAGATTGTCCGCATTACTGACCCGCGAGCAAGCCACATACCTACAGTTCGCCGTGGGAAAAACAATCAGACCGTAGACACCAGCAGTCAAGGGTCTGACCCTGGGACTTGTTTATTGTCATCGTGAAGCAAACGGCTATATACCCGAAACTATATGCGTTTGAGCTCGGACGGAAAGTTATTGGGGGTATACGCGGTATCCAACGCCATCTAGTTACTTCGTTGTACAACTTGAAAAAAAATACAACTTATCTGCCATAAGAAAGCACTGTAATCGGGTTCATAGTGGAGGTAAGCGTGACGCGCGATTTGGCTGCACTGTTCTAACCAAAGTTTTCTTTTTTTTTTTTCTTTTTAACAGATATTCGTGACGTCGTTAGGCTTTCAACGCTAAAAAAGATTATTTGCTATGTAACTTCTAACAGTAGGTATAAAAGTAAATTCCAAAAATGACGATTTTGAAACCAATTAATCAAAATCTGCTCCACATTAATCTCTGCTACCTGTGGAAACTACATGAAAATCAGTAGTTCCGTTGATGAGCTCGAACAAACGTACAGAATCAGCTCGAAAATACAAGACAGACACACAAAAAAGAATTAAAAAAATCCGCTGGTTTATTTTCTATACTCTTCTTTTCTCTCCTTTCACATCGGATTCTACTGTATTATTATCTTCTATCTATACATAGATATAATAAAGCTGAAGAGGGTCGAAAGTCTGTACATGGAAGATATTCGAAAAAAAGTAGGCTGGGGATACTTAGAATCGATAACAGAACACGTTCCAACAGTTTTTTAGAATTTTTGTCTGTTTATCTGTCTGTTTATTTGTTCGCGCATCACGTGAAAACGGCTGAACGGATTTTGATGCAAACTTTACTAATCTGTCGAGAAAATCCCCGGCCAGGTTATAGGCTATGTAACATCACGCTGCGATGCGACGCGGTGGGTCGGGGTCCGAAATTTGACGCGGACGAAGTCGCGGGCAGGAGCTAGTATGTATATAAATGTATAGATATAGTTAAGCTGATGTTGAGGGTATGTAAGTGCAAATTCACCTCCTCCAATGTAGCGGCTTCAAACCAATTCCCGAGACGAACTCTGTTGCAATACACAATACCTCTATCAGCTTCTTCCTTATACGCCTGCATTTTTGGTAAATTAGGTAATTCTTTCAAAACACGAGTAAAACATCAAAACACAACGACAACGTCAAACGCCGAACGTTATTTCTGAGGTTATTTCAAAATACATAGATATTACCACAGATTTCCTACTGTGGATTATACAGATAAAATAAATAAACTGACATAGACAAAAACGGAATAAATAAGGTTCCATCATCCAGCACTCACCAGCAGTTGACGGTTTGTACTAAAATACCTCAATATTTTCCAAATACATAATGTATTTATGCGACTGTTTAATAAGGAATACATACTATACTAAACTAATTAATATTATCTGTAAATGCGTAAGTAACTCTGTCTGTCTGTCTGTTCCTCGACTAATTTGACAATAAATTCTGAATCTGGAAACATTAGCAAATCCTTGAAACACACACAACACCGACGACGCTGTGTCATGCTACGCAGCAGAACAATTTTGACTACCTATATTATGTACAAAATTACAGGATAAAATGTAGATAATGTCTATATTTTTGTAGCTTAATGTTAAAAATTATATAATTATTAATAATAAATAAATAAATTATATTAAAATAAGAAATATTGTTAGTTTCTTGAAAAATAAATCAAAGTGGTCATGCTATAGAACATACTCTCCAGCAGAACCACTTTAAAATAACGGTTATTTCTCGCTAATTATGCGCAGGCACAGGTCATAATAAAAACCAATGTATATTTATTGTAAATCAAGATAACATCTACAATTTTAGATAAATACTTACTGATTTTTAGTAACATGTACATTTTATCCTGTATTTTTTTAATGGTTCTGCTGCGGAGCATGACACACGACGCTTTGTTGTGAGTTGGTCGACACTTCTATACGGTCTATAAGTGGGTAAAGAAGTTTTATCTATTAGATACTTAATAGCTCTGTAACGTGACATTTCGTCACTTTTTCAACCCACAATTACCAAATAGTTACCACTAACGATCCGTAGTCAGAACACTAGCATTATAACAACAGTCGCCTTTACCAAAAGCCAAGGATGCCGTAAGAATTTGGGACTCAAAGGGGAGAATGTCAACAACGCGCAGAACGGCACTAACAGCCTGTTAATTTATTATAATTATGTACAGTTATTGTTTTACTCAATATTGCCGTATTTAGCTGCAACTGTAACCTTTACACACAAATGATATTGCTAAGTAACTTTTTACGAGCAACGGAATTGAACCGCTGCGCTGCTAGCCAGCCCGGTCTTTATCGACACAAAAAAGGCAAATGTCGCAAACGCGCATGTAACTACGATTTTTTTGACAGCACACGGATGGAGGGACGGCGGAAATAGTACGTAGTATTATATGATCTGTGGTAATAGGGTTCCGTTGGCACCCTTCGGGTAAGGAAACCTTTATTGTTCTGAGGGAAACCTAAAAACGCGTCCTTATATTAAAAAAAAGTGAAACCATACATACCACCATACCACACCACATGCCATAATTTCTAAGTTTTTCGAGCAGCATGGGAGTAGCACGTGGTTTTCAGGGTTGCAAAATTGGGTATAAACTACTCTCAGGAAACCTAACAACATTAAAAAAATCGTAGTTGGTTACATGCGCGTTTGCGATGTTTGATGTGTTATTTGACTGGGCTATGCGTAGAAATATAAATGCAAAATAAAATGGTCGTTGCGAAAAAAGAAATTGACTGAAGATTGAAAACCAGAAGGTAGGTAACCTATGTACCTATCTAAAACCGGAAGATAGGTAACCAACCAACCTAAAATCTTTTTCGGTTTTTTTGCGGTACCTATCGCTGCAACATTTTGATAGGAGTATCCAGCTTTCACCGCTGTAAAGAAAATTAGTTGATTTTATGCAAAACCTAATTTTATTTATTTGTCTTTCTATTCCTACTCTTATTCCTATTAAACGCTGTTAATCTTATTCATATTAAATTCAATGTGCAGAAATATTCATAACACTTATTACAAGTAGTTATCTATCATATGTAAACTTCTAAATGCTTTGAATTCGTAGCAAATTATTTACCAGGTAGAGATATTATTCAATCGAATACCATCAGTGAAATCATCGCTCACCAGATCTAATTAGTGAATAGATTTACACTAATATGACCGAAATTAATTAATACCGGCACACAATCATTTGTTATATAGGTACAATATGTGTAATGTTCTGTATGTACGCATCTATGATTCAATCCACTAATACAATTCATCCTATTGATTCCAGGCTTCAGAACGGATTGTTAGATCGGATCGTAATAGACTCGGTCACGATTTGTAATAAAAAACCAATGATCGCGATCCAAATTGACCATATGCCTTACGTTGCCGAGCCGACTCAAACCGGCAATCTTTTAAACTCTGTAGTTTGGAAGAACAACGCCCTTTTTCGGACGTCCTAAACAAAACAAAGCGAGCGTCTCAGTGATTTTTTTAATTACATAATTGGTTGATGGTTCACCGTGCGAATTAGTACGTTGTTGTATCTGTGGCGGCATCTACATCGCCACATGAGCTACGCGTTCGCGCAAGCAAAGTTTACCGCGCGATCAGCATATACATAACTTTCCAACATCTATCGTAGGGCAGTTGCCCACCACACACGACACCCGTCTGATCGGACCTCCCTTTTCTGTAGAGGATGAGTGAACTTTACACCCTGTTCCTCATACCTACGTTAGCGCAGTCTTCGTGCTACTACTTCAGCGTGACGTCATCTTCATTAATCTCGCAAGCTTTCGTGAGGCGAGTCACACAGCAATCCAACACCCACGGCGTCAACGGGTATCCTGACCACCAGCATGCAGCATGCAGCGCACGTGCATTCCTTGTCATCACCCTCAGCTTCATCTGCAACCTTGGCACAGCACACTGCACTCTCGGCCGATCTACAAGCAGAGCCCTTCAACCCTCTCCTGGTCGACGCCAGCTGTCAGCCTTAACCTAACGGCATCTACATCGCCAGATACGAGCTACGCGTCACACTGACGTCACGCGAAATCCTGCAACGCGAAATCCTGCATCGCGCAAGCAAGGTTTACCGCGCGTTCAGCATAATACATTTTCCTGTAGCTACAACGGTTAAGGTAGCTGCCCTTGCTGCCCCATCTCAAAAATCCACCCTGTATATATATCTTTCTGACATCAATCGTTAGGCAGAAACGACACTCGTCTGGTTGGAGACCCTCTCTTTTCTATATAGGATGAGTGAACCTTACACCCTCCTCCTCGTTGCTCATACCTCTAAATATTTACTAATATGTTTCTAGGTAAGTATTGGTATTTTCTTATTCAGGAAAGAACTTCCGCACAGAACAAGAATAGGTGAGTAGGTACCCACGTACATCTCAAACAAACAAAAGGTAAAGGCACAAATTCATAATATTATTTTATTTTGGCGTGACAATATTGAAAATATAGAAACAACTTACTTGACAAACATAATAGGTTAGACATCAAATAACAACACCTATTCGAAGATAAAACTTGCAGGTTTCAAGAACCAAAACGAACCTGTTTTAAATGTAAAACATAAACA
The DNA here is from genome assembly GCA_914767815.1 of Eupsilia transversa. Classification (NCBI taxonomy): domain Eukaryota; kingdom Metazoa; phylum Arthropoda; class Insecta; order Lepidoptera; family Noctuidae; genus Eupsilia; species Eupsilia transversa. The sequence continues at coordinate 9,723,154 of OU611874.1, forward strand.
ATAATTTAAATTTAGATAACGCCACAGTCCATAATGCCAATCAATCCTTTGACTTAGTCGCGACGTCGCTCAGCAGAGTGAAAACATTCTCTGCTGTAGATCTTCCGTGAATGTCTATGTAGTTGTTGCAAGTGATTCCACACTCCTGCGAATGTTGAAACAAATGAACAGCTACCTATATAAATTGCGTAACACATTTCGTAAACGATTAAGACTAATCTGTTTCATTTTGACAGTTCAACAACATTCATTGCGTTATTTACGTTGTTGAGCAGATTTTTTTTCAAACTTTTGATCTGTTTCAAAACGATTCAAATAATGATTAATCGTGTATGACACAATTAGGGTGCTGATTTTAATCTCGAATACTTAATCGAATCATTAGATTCGGTTAAGTATTGGATAGTTAGCATAATCATAATCAGCCTATAATGTTCCCACTGCTGGGACTCAGGCCTAGTGGATAGTATAGCTATCATTAAAACAATTATCAACAAGTCCTCCTTCCAATGCTTAAAATAGGATCCTGATGAGCGCTTCAATGAGGAATGTCTAAGAAATATATAACCACAGTGGTGACCGTCGCAAGAGCCTTATAGTTGCTGAAAAAAATTAACCTGCTGCCTATTATACTACTGAACCCGTGTCACCTTTCATTACACCTAAGGCTAAAGAAGAGATGGACTTGTAAGTATAGCGCGTAGCATGTAGGCATGTGCTAAAAACTCTATCTACATAATTATGTAGTTCTTACACGATTTGGTAAAACTTTACAAGTGATTCTCTTCTAAAATAATGATATACATAATTATTTATATTAACCTTGTGTTACTTTCCGTCCAGTAAGTAAGCCAGGTACAAGAAATGCTCTTGAATTATTTTATCCTTGGGTTACAGTCGTACCCTATTGGGTTACAGTCGTACTCTACTGGGTTACAGTCGTACCCTACTGAGTTACGCGACGACTTATTTTACAAATAATGTTTTAAAAGTTTCTATGAAGAAAATGAAGATATTAGTTTTTACTAACAGGCCCAAAAAATGTCTGCATCCAGTTTTGATTCATGACGCATAAACTCTTGTCGGCGACAAGGTTTTTTACGATTAACTTGGCACCAGTCTGAAAGTAGTTTAGAAACACGCTCAATAAAATAGTATTTGAAACCACTTTTGGGAAAATTGATAGGTAGTAGAAGAGAATAAAATATAATTATATTTGCATGGAATGTATGCAAACAAAATTGGTTCAAAATAGGTACATTTTTCTTGTAGGACACCTGGCAGGGTGCAGTGATGACAGGTGAAATAAAAGCTCTTATAAACAGGCGCGACGCGACTTTAAAATTACAATTTCTAAGAAAACATCACGGTAAATCAATCACCGGTGTCGCGTCGCGCGACAAGTCGCGGCAGTACGCACGAGCCTTAAGGCTGTGGCAGAGTGGTGTCCAAGGACGGAAGATGAGATGTTGGTCGTCCGGCGGAGATGGGCGGACGACATCGTTGCCATCGCGGGCAAAATCTGAATGAAGCTTGCACTCGCACTGTGGGGATTGGCACAAGAAAAGAGAGGCCTATGCCCAGCAGTGGGTAAGTCGTGCTGTGGATGATGTGATGATGAGGTACCTTCTTCCATTTGACTTCCACACACACGGAAATAGGATAATGCTGCCCGTTAAACTGATAGCTTATTATTCCTTAGACGCATTGTAGGAACTAAACGCTGGAGCTAAACGCTCATGAGGAGGTTATTTTCACTTCACGGTTCACGTAATAACAAAACATACCACCATGAAAACTGAACAGTAGTGCTATTCTGTAAAAACATCACCGTGAGAACTTAGGTAAAGTGAGCCGTCAATTTTGTCAATCCCTATATAGCATCGGGTGGAATGACAGCTCACTTCACCCAAATTTTCACGGTGAGATTTTTACAGAATAGCTCTACAGATATTGGATCACTCAACAAGTCAACACCATGCCTGCATAATCTGTCTATAATGTTCCCACTGCTGGAAGACAGCCCTTTCTATAAAAGGGAGTGGGCCATAATCGCGGGCCCAGTGCGGGTTGGCGGATGACACAGTCATATCTTCGATTTCTTTTGGTGTTATGACATGCCAATTTCCTCACCATGTTTTCGTTCACCGTCTAGAAAGCAGTGGTGATGAAATAATTTACACAAACTAAATTACCTGCAAGTCACGAACTACAACTCGGAAGTCGCGCCCGTTACCACTGGGCCACCACTGCTCTTAAGCAACACCATGCCTATATACATTCTATACCACCAGCACACCGCGGGTTAAGGCTCCTACAAACAGGCGCGACGCGACTTTTACTTTCATTGTTTTTTTTTTATATGTCACAATTAGATAGACACATTTGGAATGAATAAACAAAGTTTACCTATTTGTATATATGGTAGTAACGCATTTTGTTGATTTTGCTTTGATTAGTTTAAATAATTACTAGTCATATATTATATATCATAGAGTAAGCCCATACCGCGCCCGAATACATCTCTTTAGTCTCTATCATATTCCGAGACCTATTTATATACCTATCGCATAGTTTGAGGCCCACTGGTAGGTAAAGCTGTTTCATCATAATCATCATCATCATCAGTCTATAGCAGTCCACTGCTGGACATAGGCCTCTTCAATTGCACGCCATTCAGCTCGATTTTCGGCAACTCTCATCCAGCTGCTACCACCCACCCTGCGAAAATCGTCGCTCCACCTAGCCAGAGGGCGTCCTCCTTACGTTTGCTGATTCACGGTCTCTACTCAATAACACGGACATCCGGTTCTACAGGTAATATGGCCGGCCCATTGCCACTTCAGCTTGCTTATTCTGTGAGCTATGTCGACAACTTTGGTTCTCTGCCGGATCACCTCGTTCCGGATTCGATCCCTCAGAGAGACACAAAGCATAGCCCGCTCTATGGCACGCTGAGCGACATTGGATTTATGGACCAACCGTACCGCGGTGGTGCCGTGGGATTAACCACCTGCTTACTGTATTGACAGAAAACTAACAATTTTCTTTTCTTATTAAACGGCACCTAACTAAAGCTGTATCTTACCATTACAGGGCAGCCCAATCCCTCAAGTCTGTCGCTCGGCAACAATGGCATAGTTGTGAATCGACAGTTGGTGTCTTTGACATTACTTAGTAGCAAAGGCATGCGGTCCGCGGGCTCTGGCGCGCCAGCCGGGGTATAGCGGACGTAGAGAGACTTCGCCTGTAGATTCAGAACCATTGCTATTATACACTGATAACTGTAACTGGGGGCTCGTGGCTGAGTAATAACAGCTGCGTGGGTCGATCTTCCAGGTTTAAGCAACGCTTGCCGAGGTTGGAATCGTGGATCTCCCAATCGTTGCCGACCCATCTATTCATATCGAGCCCCTCCTTTCACCCATAGAAACTATGTTTTAAGTGCACTGTAATTGAGATTTATGTTTTTCTTCATGTCGTCATAAATTTTTCTTTTTGTTTCTGGTGTGACGTTACCCCACCTTACACACATTTTTTTTAATATGAGTTTCTGGACTTTCGTTCAGTTCTTTCCTGCCTTATGCAGCTATTTTGCCTTATTATGCTGACTATAGTCGAAAATCATAACCTCACTGGTTTGCCTGTAGTGCATGAGGAAGCTGGGGTGACCTGAATGTACAAATGGCACTGAATCCGTAGTAAAACATCTGGTAGGTATTATTCTTCGGGTCGAGTCTAAGAGGGCCAAAAATTCCACAACCGCTATTTAGCAAATAAATTTTAATTATATTCACCTTGGGATCTGCATAATTCTCAGCCTTTAGTAGAAATTCGTCTCCATATTTCACTTCCTGTCCATACATGCTTTCATCCTCAGCACTGCAAGCAAACCGAATGCTACGTAAATAAAGTGCTCATATTATCATTATGAAACAGACAAGATCCTATGTAACCAACACTTTCAATTAAAAACAAAAAGATTTGGTACTCCTCACGTTTGCACCAAGCTATAAAACATATCTAAAAAAATATATTTTGTGTCCACTGGTTTCGTTTATTGTTTAGGTACCCTTACAGGTAGGCCTACTTTTTCATAAGGTAGGTACATAATTATAAGGATTTACGCGCGTATCGAAAAAAACAAAAGGATAATCCACTGCTTGCTCGGTGCGTTTTCTTCACTACGTGAGGTGACGACCGACAATTGGCAACGGTAGACTCCCGGTGCATAAAGCCGAACTTTATGCGTTTTCATCGCAATGCTTGCACTTCTATGACATTCCATACTTCACAGATCATGCAGCAAAAACGCACGGCAGTGCGTTCTAGGCCTAAGGTAGATAATTAAAAATAAGTTTGTTGGACAAACCTGACGATAAGGAATGTGTTCCGACAGCATGGCGTGAGGATGGGCGACAGTGTCATAAGACAGCCGTCACTTATGTTCTGCATATAGTCGACTTGCCGCTCCCGCACAAGAATTGACAGAGCCAAGCCGTACTGCTGCTTGCTATCAGCCATCTTCGGTTTTGCTAACAACGAAACAATATCAACTTAGTAGACATTTCTTTTCCGGTTTAGGCAAATCAGTATGGGTAAAATATTTACCTGGCATAGCAGACGCAACTACTTGTACATTAAATCCGTATACAACGTAAGTTCCACTTAACTTTAGCGGCCTCTGGAATGCAAAGAAATCTGCATAAAATTTTAATTTAACTTTAGGTTATTTTAGATCATTTTTAGGGGTCTGTAGTCAACAAGGAACTGTCCCCGGCCTAGCGCAGAGACTGTTAGTAGGTACTAAAAAGCTGTAATTTGGCATGAGTATACCTACATATTAATTACGCCGACAAAGTGGTAAAATAAAATCATGAAAAATAATTTTTGGGGTACCTCCCCTACACGTAAAGTGGGTAAAGTTTTATTTTTTTCGTCTATCCCAGGGTGTGGGGTGTCTTTGGAAGGTCGTTCAAAAATATTGTGAGTTTGCAAAACCATTGTTGGATTGAAGAATCCGTTTGCGAAATAATAAGCTTTAAAGTGCTAATTTTTGTTAGAGTCAAGTCTCCCCCCACTGCCAGATTAATGGTAAGTTCTGGATATGTGGAAAAATTCACAGCAGTAGTATATATATAACGAAATTAAAAGGAAAACTATCACAGCTAAGTAGGCTCTACAAGTTAACGAGTAATTATCGACCAACTTATATTTGCAGTTGCAAAAACATGTTCTCCCATACATTTTGTATGGAAGAACGTGTTTTTGAACTACAATGTTAAGTTTGTTCTTGGGATAAATTCATCCCAGTTACGGAACCCTTCATTGTGCGTGGTCCGACCGGCACTTGGCCGGTTGTGGTACGCCGGTCGTGAAAGTCGGTTACGCATACCTACCAACATACCCACGGAAATCATTAGGTAAGTATACCTATCTATCTACCTATTTCCAATCAGATAATTGTGCGTTACCCCAGCAAGAAAATCTCCTCTAGAATTAATTGAGTTCAACGAAGAATTAGAGCGTAATCTGCTGTAAATGTAGGTACGCCTGCAAATAAAAATTCTGCGTGCTGTCTTTTTGGAAAAAAAAACGGATAAATGAATCCTGCTGGAGTAACATTGTTCCAGCAGGAAGATTTGAAACGAATGACCGGAGAGAGAAATAAAGTGCATGGGCGTGGGCTGATAGCTTTAAATAATTTGTACCTACGTAAATGTGCGGCGGAGTTTTCTAGATGTTTAAGAGGCCGTATACGAAATTTTGCTACAGCATAATTCACAAAACAGTCGCCCGCCGATTTGAAGCCGATTAATGAAAATTAAACAATAAAAAAGTAGTTTATCTTTCATGTTGTGCATTAAACTTATAGAAATAAGTACAGTATTTTAACTGTAAAATCACTTAAATAAGCGAAATCGGCAAAATTTCATATACGGCTGCTTAATATCCTGCTGGAGTAACGTTTTGCAGAATCTTGTTTCTCGGAACCCAATGATTGCGCCCGTAGAATAAATGTATATCAGTAACTCTTAATTTGTGCGTTCATAATGTTCAAAAATATTTACCGTTTTAAAGTACTCAAGCATTTATGAAAATACAAAAAAAAAATCAAGTATAAACTTACTGACAACGGTATTCGGTTCTTCTTGTAATTCTTAACATCCATAAAATGTTTCAAGACTAGTATACTCGCGTTTTTTTTTATATATCACTTCAAGTCAAAAGCAATCCAAACCAAGTTTTGACATCAAAATGCAAGAAACAGAATCAACCGCAGCCGCGAGGCATACTTTCCACACAGCACAGCAGATTACGCTCTAATTATTCGTTGAACTCAATTAATTATAGAAGAGATTTCCTTACTGGGGTAACGCACACATCAGACAGTTAGCTACATTTGCATTATGCTCGTCCATATTATCGTGAACACGTCATACGCGTGATCGACCTCCACGTCCAACGAAGATTTCGAGACACAATCTCCACCCTTACCTCCTGTGAAAACACATTTCGGTGGAGTAAGTTACCGAAGTGCTAATCCAAATTCGTTTTATTCATCATAATCCGTTTGTTTACCTACAGGATTGGAATACAATTTATTCCACACTAATTAAAACTGAAAGATGGGGCACATTATTAACGAAACATCACAAGCATACCTCACTCAGTAAATTGCTGAATAAAGTTCTGGATTTCTGAAGTAACAGTTCTCGTTTTTCACGTTTTCTTAAAAATATTTTGAATTCATACTGCAACAAACGTTTACTTCAAAATTAAACTGTGAGAAAGGTACAACTCACTCCTAGATGATGCGACGTTCCTGACTTATTGCTTTGTGAAGGCGGTGATAATGACGGTGGCCAAGGGGGTTTTCAGGTTTCATTTTGTTACTTCTTCTTGTCTATTTTCTCATAGTTCTATCCGCCCTCTCACGATTGACCATGAGGACATCAGATTGATTACATCACATTGAGATAGGTACCTACTATTATGTTACCTTAGACTGTCACCTTTAATAAAAGTTACCTCATTTTTAAGTCTCTCCTCTGACCAATTTCCAATAAGAACAGAATTATTAAAAGTCATAACGCCAAATATTTCTCAAGCCAATTTATTTATGCCGTATATTGAACTTGTTATATTTGTAGAATTTAGCTTTGGTATTTTTTTAAAAAATGATTATTATTTCCAATTAAGTTTTTTCATTAGATTCATGTACTTGTACCTAGTAAGTAATATATAAGTCAATGACTTGTTCTCTATAATATTTTGGATGTCGACTGCACAGAGTACATTTTTATAAAGGGTAGTCGACTGTCAACAAAGAGCGCAGACTGTGGTCTAATAAGAAAACGTTTTTACCAAAGAGGATAGTTACTTAATTTAGGCACAGTGTATGACTTTTTTATAAGTGGTTCAAACAATTAAATCCTAACTAATATTATAAATGCGAAAGTGAGTTTTTTTGTTTGTTACGCTTTCACGCTAAAACGGCTAAACTGATTTGGATGAATTTTGGCACATGGATAGACCTTGGCCTGGAGAAGGAATTCATCTGCGATTCAGCCTGGATTGCAGGCGAAGTCGCGAGCCACAGCTACTAAAATAAATGTAATTTAAAAAATGACGGCTTGATTAATAGAACGGAACGTTAGCTAACGAAATCTATTTCAACTTTAGCAATAACATCAATACCTAGTTATCTGGCAGTAAACGTTTTTTTTAAACATGGGAAATGATCCTCTGTACCCCACATCTGGGATACACTGGATCTTCATGTTGCTGTGGATCGTAGTGGGGTACAATCAACAGATGGAACTACCATGCTTTTTTACCCGACTACGACTAAGCAAAAAGGAGGGTTATGATTTTGACCGAGGACAAAAAGTCATGAACTATTTTTTTTTTAATGGTGCCATGTTGGGTATCAACTGAAAGGGCTTAATAGGTAGTCCCCAAAATAATTAAAATAAAAATAAAAGTAGGTACTTATAAAAACTAAAACCCAACTACGGCAAAAACGTCAACTAAAAAGGTACGTAATCTATTCAATTTATCCCCTGTTATGTATAAGCATAGATGTGTGTAGCGATGCGCGGCCACAAGGACTGCCTGCGCAGACGACGCCGCGCAGCGCCCCGCACCGCGCGCCCCCCGCTGCGGGCTCGCGCACGCGTTTCTAGAATAAAGCGTCAGTGCGTTCACAGCTCCGTTAGGAGTATATGTGTTCTGTGGTTCACAGCCGGCCCGAGTTTTACTTGTGTCCCTCTCCCTTCCCGTATCTAACATCCCCCCATCCCCCCTAACACGTGTAAGGTTCATTTCCTAATGTATGGGAAAAGGATTTTTTGGGATTTCTGACTTGTGCTCAAACCTCAGTTGATCCGTTAGAGATTTTTGATCTTTATGTGAAACAGGATCGATTGGCACAAAAAAAGTTGTTACGAAAATTTCCCATTTTCCTGCTGACTGTACATTTTTTTTAAATCTGTGAATGCAGATCAAAATTTCTCAAAAAGTTAATGACAGTCTCGTAAGACCATTTTCTTGTAGCTACAACAGTACCTAAAGGTTATGATGCTGTATATGTGGTGGGCAGTTGTACGTGGGGTTTGAAAAATCGCTTGGCAAAAAAATAACACCTTTATTATTTTGGCTAAAACCTTTTGAATGTGCATACAAAGCTGCAACTTAGTGCTTTAGTTGACCGGGGGGCACCGTATGTTCTTACGTAGGTATTTACATTAAAGATGGGGAAGTAACCAAATTGCCTATCTTCAATTTTTCATTAAATTGGTAAAACTTAGGTATGAAATTAAAATAATATGAGTAAGTACATTATGATTCCAAACTTTGCTGTGGAACAGAAACGCAAAATATTAAAATTTTCTCGACAAAAAAACCTTGTTCTGGAAAAAACTCACGTACTGACACACAGCACTAGAATATATCTCAGACAAACGAAAAATTCACAAATTAATATTTTATTTTAGAGCAACTTACCTACAGTACCTACTAACAATAAATATGGTGTAATTAACAAAAAATGCTTGAGAATAAAGTTATCCCTAACATCAAAAAACTATCGAAACACACACGTCTTCAATAGCACAGGTAAATCACTAATCAACTCCTTAAAAAAAAACAATTATCATAAAATTATAAATAAGGGGTAAGACGAAAAACGGGGTAACACAAAAAGTCGTTCATACGCCACATTCAGTGCAGTTTTTGAAGTGATGGCTACATTACATTGTTAAGACCGCCATTTTGTTACGTCACACACCTCAGTCACACACACTTACATCTCAGTGAGCAGTTTAAAAAAAAGCAATGGTTAAAAACAACGTTAGATTAGATATATCTTTGTTAACTAGTTAAATAGTACATTATGATAGAGTGTGCGGTTTTGGTCATTACAGTCGTGACGGTATTTATTTTCAAAGAGTTGAAAATGTCAATGTTGCGAAGGTTTCCGAGATTCAGCCTTTAGTGGTAATATAGCTTAGAAGATGCATTCTATGATACGAAAAGTTATATTTTGAGAAAGCTTGAGAATAAGGAATAAAATAAAAATAAAACGGTTCAACTCCATACCAAAAAAATATTAAATCGCAGATAACTTGTTCAATAATAGCTTTATCAAAAAAAGTTCAAAACTAAATATTGCTAAGTAGTAAATGAATAAGCTGGCATCGTTTTTTTTCAAAATCAGGTACTTGTTTTTTGAGCGATGATTTTCAGCCCACCGTGCGCTTGCTTAAAATGCTCATACTCCAGTTACGTAAATTACAACTATGGAGAAAAAGTTAAAAGTTTGATTGATTAGAAAAAAAAGAATGATGTCAAAGTTCACTAAAGTTCAACTCGGTCAGATTAATTTCGATTTTATAGAAAAATTACTGTTGTAAATTATTTGTATTGAACCTGTTAATTTTAAACTCAGTGAGTTTAATTTAGTTAATTAAAACAAGCAAAATGGTATCGAACAAGATTTATTTTGTGATTTTGATCATTTCTCTATGTGTAATAAAATTTAACGACTGCCTCACACCGGTTTCACTAGAAAAAACTTTCCGCAAAGGAGTAGTCGCTTACTCAGACGAGAGATGGTCATTGTGCATTGAAAAATTTGAAGAAGCGTTGCATCTTTATAAACTTTACAAATCCATTTTAATTAATTGTAGAATAAAATGTAACAGGCTAATTTACGAATCTCAAATCAAAGAAGACATCGACGACCTTAAAATATATGAAAAGTACTTCAATAAAAGAGATTGTCTTAATAAATGTCAAGATAAAGAATTCCTCAATGTGAACCTGAATAGAAGTCTTGAAGACTCTCTGCTACATGACATGCAGACTAAGAAACCATATGAGTATCTGCATATGTGTTATTTTAACCAGCATATGTTTCACAAAGCCGCTTCATCTGCCTACACTTACCTGGTTGCCAACCCGGATGATGAGACAATGAAAGCCAACATGCAATATTATATTGTGCAACCAGAAATAAACCCAAATGAAATAGTTGATATGGAAAGTGATGACTATGTGGTTATGTATAATTTAGGTAAAAAATCATACAAACAAAATAATTGGGCAGAAACAGTAACAAGCATGGAAGAAGTTATAAAAGACTATTTTGCATCAGAAAACAACTGTCGTGTAGAATGTGAACGGTTGCCTGGACAGGAGTGGTCCTCTGAATTTGTGATAACTATGTCGAACAATATAGCATCCCTTTTGCATTGCCGACAACAGTGCCAAGATAAACTTAAATTCCTTAAATATGATTCAGGAGTGGAGTTCATTGCAGATGTGCTTAATTATATACAAGTAGCATATTATCACCTTGAAAAATATGTTGATGCTGCTGAAGCTGTTGGAAGTTATTTGGTCTTGATGCCTGAGGATGAAGACATGTTGGCAAATGTTAAATTTTATAACAAACATGTAGATAGAAAAGACTTTGTTCCACGATCTGAAGTAGTTCATTACTTGAAACGTGATACATACGAAAAGAATATTCTGCATTTTTTTCACCAAGGACATAAACATGACATTGATTTTAACACCATTCTTAAATCTTATAATTTTTTGAAGTAGCCTATTAATTTTACCTATAATTGGTGCTATTGATTGAAAACTGACCTGATGTTCCTACTTTTTATAAATTTTAATTTTGTTAAGTAAGTACTGGATTTTTTAAATGTTTATATTTTTTATATGTACTTTTGTTAAACTAAAAACATAATTAGATACATAAATCTAACTTAATAATAAGGTTTTAATGAGCTAATAATTGACAATAAGGATAAGGAAAATGAAACTACTCACTAAAATCAATACAAAAGTGCCATAACTAATGACTAGATACTTATGTAAAACCAAAGATTTTATACCTACTTATTAATTATTTTAATTATATTTTTATAACATTTCATCTTTTTCTTTATGAAAATTCCTTTAAACAACGAACCCCCAATAATTATGCTTTTAATTAAACAGACTATCTTTTATTGAATTCAGTTTGACCATCACCATCACAGCTAAAGTACCTAACCATAGGCCAAAATATGTAGGTACTAGAACATCAAAAAACTGTTGTACAGTTCGATTCAAACCTAATGGCGGCGCGGAAGTTAGCTACTTCACTGATCACTCACCGGCTGACACTCAATGACGTATTATATATAGACACGTTATCAACAAACATCTCGGCGCTTAAAAACGGCGAAAATACTAGATAACTACTTATACGCGTAAAGAAAGGGAAATACGTAATATTACGTATATATAATTATAATTATTATTATAATAGGGAAATATGTAATATATAATTTATTTTTATCGTTTTCACACACGATATAAATTAAAAACAAACGTAGCGTCGGCGACAGGTTGGTGCGTGACTGAGCGCAATGTGGCCAATTGGCTTCATTTCATGTTGCCATTTTAGAGTGCGGACAACGTATCTATAGTTTTATACATCATTGCTGACACTTGAAATTGTTACTGCGCAGCGGCTATCGCTTCATGTTCCGAGCCGCCAATCGAACTATACCTAAGGAATACAATCCAAGTCGAGATTTTCTGGCCATTTGGGATTTAGACGGCAATCTGGCGAGATCAAGATTTCACCTACTTTTTAAAATAATGCACGATTTAATTTAAAAAAAAAACAACATGATAACTACACCTAACCATCATCTCCAGTCAGAATTTGCAGCAAACAAAGCATGTTATTTAAAGTTTAGGTCAGGGGCGTAGCTACCTATCGGGGGCTGCGGAAGATTAGTATGTTCCCGCAACCCCCGCCGTAGGTGCGAGATGGAACACCAAAAGTATACGGGGTTCTCACGTGTGTGTAGGTATCTCTATTACTTATATATTATAGAAAACCTCAAATTCTCATTGATAAAATTCTCTAAGGCCGTCCGCTGCGTTAAGCGGGTGCACGGCTGTTTTCTATGGGCCGCGTGCGACGGGAGACCCGCCTCACGCAGCGCTGGACGATAATAGCAGCGGACGGCCTTATGAAAATTGTGGTAAAATTACAATGAAAACTTAACCAATCCCTTTGAGCTTTTCTGCAGTCGGGTAAAAAGGCCCCCACGGCCCCCACCATATTTTGATACAGGGCCCCTTTAGGAATAGCTACGCCACTGGGTTAGTTGTACTTTTACCTAATTATTTTGGGCAACACAGAATGTGCTGCAAAAAGCATTGTGGACCAAAAGCGGGTTGTGGGCCCTGAAAGAAATCTTTGTGTCGATAATGTTAGTGCACAAAATGAATTAGCCTCAGGGTATTTCACATAAAAGAAACCCTCTAAATGTATGTAGGTACTTCAAATTCGTGAAACTTTATTTTTATGTTGTATATCCCTTGTTGGTAATATTTACATTGTGTTTTATTGTGTAGCTTCCGTTCCGGAGGCAATGATAACGTGTTTTACTATCTCATGGAATATTCTGGAATGAGAAAATAGCATAGCAACACTATTCCATTACGTAGTACAACGTGGTGAACGTGGTAACTTGGGTTGCCAATCCTACTATACAAGGTGTCTTTTTGCATCCTCGTCAAATTTCAGGAGGCTGTTATGAAAGACATAAATAATCAAATAAAATTACGATAGCTGCTCAATAATTAATACATACTTGTTTTTTTAGTCCTTTAAGTTTTACAGAATTTTAGAATACACCACTTTCAAAGAACAGAATCGCCCCGTTGCGTATGCGGTAGGCAGTGTCGCACGACTATACCGCTGTGTGCGTGCGAGTCGACGAATGGCAGGCCACGCCCACCTAGCGCGCGGCTAGCAATAGCTCGAGTTTGAAAATCACATATGATTTATAAACTCTTGATAATTACCTAGATCATATTTTTAAAGCGTAATTAGAAGGGAAATTAGTAACAAATTACTCGCTATGCGCCAAGGAAAGGTACAAAGTCATCCAAATTTAATGTAAGTAAATACGTAGCCAGGGTGACTTCATGTAATTGCGCGCGATAACTATACCTACTGAGCGACCAGGGGCGGGCGGCGCCGGCGCGGCGTCAGAGCGTTTCCGATCTAAAGTTATTGGGCATCACAGCTGTAAGGCCACGCTGCTGCGAAACCATAGTTATTATGGTCGAGCGTTTTAGGTATGCCTAAAACGTTTAGCGTTTATCGTTTAGCACGCAGCGGTCACCGACTACATGAAGAATGCTATTATCGCGGTAGGTATTTAGGTATGATGTATCTGTTACAACTTAACCGGTCAGGCATAATCTGTGACGTAGCTATCAGCTGATTAACAAAATGTTAGTTTTGCTTATAATTGGTTTTTAATTCCTGCTAATCGGACAGTAAATAATCTTAAAATTGTAAAATCCTAGTAATAAAAACATGTAGGTACGAAATTCAAACGTATGGCTCGCGCGCGTCGTGCGGCGCGCCGCCGCGCTTTCTTTAGATATTTAGGTAATAATAAAAACCTGTAAGAGTAGGTACGTAGTCATCAGCTGATTAATAAAATGTTACTTTTGCATTACTTAAACAATTTATTTTATTTTTTGATGAACGGGGAGTAAATAATGAAATTGTAAATCTTAGATTTTAGTAATAAAAACGTGTAGGTACCTACAAATACGAACGCCTGGGTGCACTCGGCGCGCGGTGTTTGTGTTTTGATACATAATAAAAGTACCAAGTTATAAAAACCAGAGGCGGTTATCAGGTAAGTCTAAGTATTTATTGCTAAAGTCCTACCGTGCCAGTTTGGGAACGCAAAATTAATTAATTACGTATTTTAAAATTATTATGTAAGTAAAAATAAATAAATTACCTAAGCTAGCCGGAGGTATTGTTCGAAGTGTCCACCTTCACGTTCTAGACACAGTCTAGCTCGACGTCGCTGGTTTTCTTTTAGTTTTCGCAACACAAACACATTCGTTTTTACAGTGTCGAAAGCACTAACCACTTTTTCCCTTAATTCTGTAACACTTGATATTTCGTTTGTGTACACTAGTCTTTTAATGTCTCCCCACAAATAAAAGTCCATGGGCGTTAAGTCCGGAGAACGTGGAGGCCAGGCCACAGGTCCACCGCGGCCAATCCAGTGGTTTCCGAAATGTTCGGTCAAGTACTCGCGTACTTGACGTCCGTAGTGAGGGGGGGCACCATCCTGCTGATAGTACAAGTTGCGATAGAATGCCAGGGGAACGTCATCGAGCATCTCCTCGACGACTTGTCGTAGTAGCTCCAGGTAAGTAGCGCTGGTAAGGTAACCCTCGATGAAATAGGGTCCAAGTACGCGGTCCCCTATTATGCCAGCCCACACGTTTAAAGTAAACCGCACTTGGAAAGAATCTCGTTTGGTCACGTGCGGGTTACGGTCCCGCTGAGTCCACCAGTGTTCATTGTGAACATTGTAGATGCCAACTCGAGTAAATAAGCACTCGTCCGTCCACAGGATGTTGGCGTCTTGATGTTCCAGTAACCACCGACAAAACGTAATGCGTGCGGCGTTATCTCCCGGGTGAATGTCTTGCACCTTGCGAAAATGGAATGGGTGTTGTTCTTCCCGCTTCAATAGACGCCATACTGTGGAGTGGTGCACTGCAAACCGCCGACCAGCATCCCGCGTGCTCGCCCGTGGTTCTCGCTGGAAGTACTCCAGGATATCTTCCTGCAAGGCGACAGGCAGACCACTGCTGCCGCGAGCTTGAGCATGCCGGGGGACGTCAAACTGGCGGTAATCCCGCAGTCTTTGGGTAGCAGCGAGCATGACGTTTTGGGACGGCGGTGGCCGATTGGGAAACATTTCCGCGAACATCTGCACAGCTCGACGTAGGCTGTCTCCACTTATCGCGTATAAACGGACCATCTCCAGCAACTCAACATTAGAATAGTTTTCCGTCATCGTGCCGTATTTACAAGGAAATTAAAGAAGCGCGTGGCGGGAAATCGCGAAAGACGCGCGGCGAGTCGGCGACATCAATCACACTAGTTGATGTGTGAGCGTCAGTGAGCGAGCGTGGCGGGGTGGGGTGGGGTGTATGTAGGGACTACTAGGGATAGTAGTGAGGGTGCGCGCGCGCGGGGGTAGGCAAAATAATATCGTCGTATAAGCGGCCGCGTTTTTATGTGTGTAAAAGGGCAGTTCTTTACAGTGCGGTATCACACAAGCTGCGTTTTAACATGCGTGTTCCACACATGCCGATTTCCGAAAATTTGAAAATAAATTTTAAAAAAACCTACTTATTTTATTATTGATTCGTATTGAGAATCATTAGCATAGTTACGTCCTTGAATTTGACGAGGATGCAAAACTACACCTTGTATAATATAGTATCCTACTATCTAATACTATTGTAATAGATAATTACATAATGACTCCTTGGTGTTATTTATTTATCAAAACATCTTTCTGTAGATTCCGACCGGATGAATATTTTCAACGCACTAGCAACACAAAAACTTTTTCAATACTGGCGATACTTTCATGGGTTTTTGCTCGACAGAGGGCGTTTCATGTTTCTTTCTGTCAAGCTGTTACTATAAATTGTAGGATGTCTTTCGTAATATTAGAAGCAAGAATCTAGGAATAAAGGTAAGATTTGAGTTATTTCACAAAAAAGCGTAATCCGCGTTCGTCGCATTATCCAAAACAATAGTCAATTTATTACCAACAAACAGGAAGTATTGCCATGTTGTGCAGTTGTGCGCAGGTTTATGTACCTACCTATCGAATGTCTGACGCTATCATATTTAGTTTCACAGTGATGAACTACAAAGCTATTTCCCAGCTAGCAAAGGCATAATGAATATTTTCGATTACTTCTCTGTGCTGTTGATGCTTAATTTTGTTTTATCATTGAGGTCCCTATATATCTACTTTTCTATAAAAAAATGATAGTAACTACATAAACCTATCTAATTATATCTGCACAGCCCATGATTGATTTAGAAGGGTGAGCAGAATGCTCTAGTAATAGTTAAAAGCCCGATTTTACATGACATAAAAAGTTGAATGTAGGTCTTCAAATTTCTTAAGTACCTACTAAATTGACTGGTATAAACAGCAACTTCATTTATTTGTTTGTAGAAAATAATTATCAAATATTCATCACAGCTTTTTTTTTCCAATTGTATTAATTGTGATTATTTTGTCATTGTTTCAGATACTTAATAAAATTATAACCATGGAGAATTTAAATGACAAACTAAGTATTAAAAATCTCCTGTTTAACAAGAGTTTCCCTAACTATGTGATACCAGTACCAGTGAATGATCATAAACTTTATGCATGTACAGGTTGCGGGGACAAGTAAGTAATTTCATATAACACTGTCTTGGTAACACTGGCAGTTTACATTTTTACTTAGAATTATTTTCGTACTTAGATTATTATCATAATTATATTGATAAATGTAAGCATCCATGCTAACTGGCTAATGTTACCACCACATAATCTATTCTTAAACAGCTTCCGCTGTCACAGAAAAAAAGATTTATTTTTCACAAAAGTCAGAATAAGACCTCTTAAAAAGTTACTTTCAATCCAATGTGTAAAGGAGTCTGGGCAAAAGTGGACTATGGACGAATAGTGATACTGTTTGATATTTGTGTAGGGATCCTTCATCTTTAACCTTGTGCAAAGCGGCATCAAAATATGAATGGGCAAAAAAATAACCTGGTAGACAACCTCAGGATCATCTTTATTGGATTTTTGTATACTTACCTTTTTACAGTTGTAAACCCCGAACCAGAACCAGAACCCCGGTAAAGACTTGACCTTTTTGAAGGGGTAATCAATTTATGAGTTTACCTTTATCATGATGTAACTCCTTGAATGGGTTCTATGCTTGAAACCCAGAATGCTAGGCATGCAAGGCATTTTGAGGCGACGAATAAAAATATAACTTATGAGTATGACAATAAAATTAAAATTTCAATGATGATGCCTAAGCACGTCGCGGCATGCCTAAGGATACCGCGGCATCGTTGTCGTTGAAATATCAATTTTATTGTTATACTATATTGTTATATTTTTATTCGTCGCCTAAAAATACCTTACTATGGCGTGCCGCCAATGGGCGTTGGGCCTAACTGTCAGTTTTTCCTTTTCACTCAACCACTGAACCGATCGTTATGTTTGCCCCCCTTTACCCAAAAGCACGTGGATTTTTTTTGGTACAAAGTATCTTAAAGAAAATCAGAATATTTTATCTTTAAATACTAAACGTCTGGCAACGTATGTATTTAAAGATATTCCTACGTTGCCTGGCAACGACAAGACAAGGTTACGCGCCGCATTGCGGTTTAGAAATCGCTCGTTCAACGAAAAAATTAATACAAGTGATATCTCACTACACCCCCCTCCTCTCTTGCGATATTTCGGATTTTTCCGAACCGCCGCCTTCGAGCCTCACGTGATTAATGGACGATACCCCCAGCCTGGGACCTAGAGCACAGCTACTTTTCATCGTGGAAATTTATATTAACAAAAATGGTGAAATTCAAAACATGCAGACAAAGTAGTGTGTTTTGTGTTTGTGTTGCTAGTCGTTTGTAATACCATTCGATATACGTTTTTTCTTTCTTTTGCAGGTTCATCTTTGAGTCCAGTTTTAATGATCACATCAATCGCAAGTCTGTAAGCATTACCTACATGTGCCGGAATTGTAATCAATCGAGAACTTTTTTCAACAGATGTAATTTACTTTTTCATATAAGATCTCATGGTTTCAAAACAGCCACAATCAATGTTACAGACTTAAAATTAGAACCATTACCGTTAAGTACCTACAAAATTAAACCTATAAGCCCACCAAGCAACGATTTTATAACAGCTCCTGTAGCGGCAGCAACTGAAATTCCAACAGCAACTGAAATTACAACAGAACAACAAAAAAATACATATACCTCAGTAAATTGTTTCGAATGTAAAGAAAATTTAACTACTTCGGGTGCCCCCTATAAAGATAGAGCCAGTCATTATATGCAGTTTTCAAACGAAATTATATATTCGTGTCCCATATGTTTATTTGCACTGCCGAGTATATGCGCATTCAAAGCACATTTGCGTTTACATTTGCGATGTCCACCTTATTATTGCCCAGAATGTGGTTTTCACCTTGCCAACAAAAATGTGCATTATCCATACAACCACGATTGTGAAGGATTTAAGATGATGAGAGCAACAGCCAGATTAAGATGTGCCGCGCCCGATTGTCGCCTTTTCCATCCCAATGATTATAAAGAGCACATGAAAGAGTTTCATATGAAAAAAGTTTATAAATGTCCATACTGCGTCGTTGCTTGTTTCAACGCAGTAAGTATGCAAGACCATTTGAAGAGTCATAAAACAGAAACCAAGCCACTCGTTTTTTATAAATGTGAAATGTGTCCCGGGAAATTTGTATTGCAAAGTCGCATGGAGTGGCACTTAAAAAGTCATAAGATCACTTGCGTTTTTCCATGTTGGCCCTGCGGTTCCATTTTTAAGGATATTTCTGTTCTACTTAGTCATTTCCTAGCAAAGCACAACACAAATAATACAATCGAAAGTGCATTGATAAGTATACTGTCTGAAAATAATATGTATACAAGTAAGCCGAAACGAGTATATCGCGTAGTGAAAAGATGTGACCAATGTCGCAGAAGTTTTATATATAGATGTCAATATACCGATATTCATAATCTGCCTAACGAATGTCCATATAAATGTTCTTCCACTTTTGGGTGTTCTACGGAATTGGATGTTATGCCTGATAGAACGCAAAACAACACCCATATTACGTGTCACCTTTGTAAAACAAACATATCACAAGACTGGAATGAAATCAAAAAACATTATGCTGCATTGCACAAAACATATAAATGTATGGATGCGAAAATAGTCCTTACTAGAATTGATGTAAAGAAGTACTTATCTGAACATAAGACTTCAGGCACCAAAAGAACGATTGATAAGAAAACATCTAGAAGAAGTAGAAGACGCCAACAAAATAAACCTTCAAGAGTCTCTAATGACGTTGATAGTGGTCCGCTTTCTAATCAAAAGAGTAAATCTAAAGTTGCCCACAGTACATACGTTTGCAACATGTGCGGTGATAACTATGAACAAAAAATATTATTAGAAAGACATATGATATCGCATAGGGATCCTTGCATGGCATATCAATGTATGGAGTGTGGACAGAGTTTTGTTGTTAAACCCTCATTTTCAAAACATTTGTTGTTGGAACATAATGTAACTGATATTGAAGATTATATTAAAGAAAAGCAATGTTACAATGAAAATGCTCTCATTAAATACCAAAGCAATGATATTATTTCTAATGAGCCACTTCGTGAAAATCAATGTAAAATATGTCGGGAAGATTTTGAAGGTCCAGAAGATTTGGCGAAACATTTCAGAGTTCATGGCATGGCATTCTTATTGAAAAACAACTCGAATAAGATTGAATAAAAGCTCGTTAGGTAATTATTTCCAATACCGATAGATATACTGATCTTTCGTTTACGTGAAAGGACTGAGAAGTCATTTTTCAGCGGATCAATGGCTGGATCCATCCATCGCGATAATATTTAAGTAATGGAGGTGTAATGACATAAAAATCACCTGCCCTATGATCTTATTACTGTATGTGTAACTGGTGGTCTCAAGTTCTCAGGTTTAGTAGAGCCCAGGGGCGAAGGAATGAAATGATTTTCCATAGTATACAAGTAGTTACAATCATCGGCACGATTCTTGAGCGCTGACCTTCACCTGCGCAAAAGTGAGTTATTGGGTCCCTTTACGTATTTTGTCATAAGTGTACGATGCGCAAAGCGATCCCCACTCTTACGCCGAGCGCTCAAGAACCGTGCCGGTATCTGTACTATACACACGTATTCCCATCACAAATGTTTGATTTTTTTAAATGAATTATCAAGGTGAGACATTGACCAGTTAAGTTTGTTTTATTTAACTGACTATGTGTCCCTGTATAGACATTTATTTTGTAAATTTGTTAACCTTGTAATAATAATATTGATACCTAAATGAAGGGTACAGCAGGCAAAAGAAATTGCTATGCGTATATTGGTAAACGTTTGGCTGGCACGGCCCCCTTTTTTTGCATATTTCTTCAAAAGTACAGAGGTAAGACATTGAAAAAGAAACAGGTACCTACCTACACATATACTCTTAGAGGCGAGTACATTGCATTGGTGCACACCTAAAACGCAAATTTTGGGGGGCATGCGGGGCAAACGTACATGTTTTAAGACATGCTGAAATAATTCGCTTAGCTAACTTTTTTTTTAAAGACACTGGGTATAAGTGGTCCAAATGTCCACCACTAACGAGACCTGCGTAACTAAACATTGAACTGCGCAGGCTTTCATTTGGCAGTTCAACAATTGCGTTATTTACGTTGTTGAACAGAAATTTTTCGAAGATATGAAGCACTGGATTATCAATAGCCTCAAAATCATTCAGATTGTGATTGATAGTGTGTTACGCAATTAGGGTTACATTTGGGCCAAACCCCATAAATTTTTGCCGAATGTCCTTTAAGTAAAACTATAACTGTATTTTCATCTACATATACATATTTTTATTTCAGCTAAGAGCCTGTTTCACCATTTAAGGACGATTAAGTAGGTACCTGTTTTAATAGGTGTTAACAATCGAATGCTTTGTTTAAATTAGGAATATCAATTCACCGTGCATTCGAGTTTATCGATATCTATCGTATTTTTTGGCGATATAATTATTGAAGCCAGATTATAGCAAGCTTCTTAACACAATAATTTAATGTCTGTAGAATTACAAAGATACGAGTCTTTGTAGGGGTAGGGTAGGTATACACAGGCGATGCTAGTCGTAGCCAATATTCAGTGGGCAGATTCATGGCTTTTTAATTATAGTTTGATTGTTAAATGGATACTTACATTGTCATCAGTGTCGACTATTTGCAACAAATTATTTTAAGTGTAGGCATGCTGAAATTTGTTTAGTTTTACGACTGAGCACATGTGTTTTAAGACTTATGTAACAAAAGATAATAAAAAACCTAGCTCGCTAAAGTCAGTCTTTATTTAAATAAATAAATTTAAAAATGGTCTGTTTTACCACTCCTGATAAGTTCTATTAACTTGTTTGGCAGATAATTTAATATATATTATAAATATCTGATTGTTTTTATCGGACATTGGGAAACAGGCCATTAATAATAAACACGTAAAGAAGCTGAAGAGTTGTAACTCATATCGTGCCAGACGGGAATATAAGTTAATCAATTCCCTACACTCTACAAGGTGATTGGTAATCATGTGCATTCCTTGAATGGGTGAACAAATAAAACTTTCGACAAATTTATCAAAAAAATAGCCTTACCTTTAGAAATTAAGGGACGAAAGTTCATGCTATTATTTTTTTATCGATTGCGCGATAACAAAGACTGTTATTATAAACTTCGATTTCTCACTATATTAGCTGTTCATGATCCAGAGGTGGAATTTCCAATAAACTTAAAATGATCGATAACTCCACAAGAAACCAGTTTGTCAATGTTGCAAATGAGCTTTAGTATCATCCATTTCAAGGAATGCACCCAATTACCAATAACCCTGTATAAATATAATTAAAATAAAACATTTAATTATGGGATACATATTTGATAACCATTTAACTTCTAAAACGTAGTCTTCTGGAATATCAAGATATTTACAGCAAAGTAGGATTAAACTATTGCGCGCGTGCCTATTTGGAAAATAATAAGTCTAGACATAAGCTTCATAAATAAAATAAATTGTCAAGGAGTTAATAACTAAAACTTGATGGAGTGTGTATTCTCGCCTTTAGGTTTTTATCATTAAATTACACACAAATAATACATTAATAAAAAATACAGACGAACATGTAACCTCCTCCTTTTTTGCAGTTGGTTAAAAATAGATTGAATTGACATGCACGAAATTTATTTCAATTAATTTTAAAACTCATTATTCAATGGCGGTCCTGCCATCAAGTCAATACCTCACGAAATTTATTTCAATTAATTTTAAAACTCATTATTCAATGGCGGTCCTGCCATCAAGTCAATACCTACTATTAATTAGTATTTTGTGATGCTTTCGGTTGGACTGGCAGGCAGTAGGTATTTAAATAATTTCAATTTTGAAAAATTTCAGCTTCACTCTTTTAACACAAGAATATAGCTCAATCAGGTGCAGAAAGCAATTGCGTTGTTTATTTCTGTCTTTTTTACTATTGAATGTTTAGTTCTCACTGTTACTGATCTTTATTATAGTAGTTTCAATATACCTACATAATAAAATTATGAAATGGAATGTGTAAAGTTTCAACCAGTTATTCTATATCACAAATACACCTTATTCTCTACTTAAATAAAGAGGATGATATGGAGTAGATCCTTTCAAGCTCTGCCTACAAGTAGGACATTTCTTCTCAACTTTTAGATACTCCTTTATACATTCAATGCAGTATACATGTCCACATTTAGTAGATGCCAAAGGATTTTTACCTAATTCATCCCAACATATAGGACACCCACCAAATTTGTTTTTTTTCTCATAAATTGGAGATGCTGCATCACTCTGAAACATAATGAGGAACTAGATAAGATATGAAATTTAAAGATAAGATGTTTTTTTTTTCCTTTTAGTTTTACATAATATCATCATCAAACAACTTAATTCTAAATCTTAATTCAGAATATTGTAGTTATGGGATGGTGTGCTTGACAAACCTTCATTTATAATAGCTTATCTGTATAAGCCTTAACTATTTAATCATGGCAGCTTATAGAGAAGTCATTATAAATGAAACTGTGTTCCCTGACTTTTTCTTCTCAAGTATGCAAGGAGTAAATTAAATTAACTGAATACTTATAACTTGCAATCAGTACCAAGATATTTCTCTTTTGATTGATACAAGAAGAAAGTATGTACTTATGAGAAAAAAAATACCTTTCGCGATACCCAAAGACTAGATGATTTCTGTCTTTTTATTTTTTTCTTTGCAATATCAGCAGCCATTGGTCTTATTGTGGGTTTCACATTCTTCATTAAAGCTGCCCTGGAGCGGGGCACTGAATCATTTAGGCTTTCCGTTTCAACTGCAGAAATTAACACAAAATATACTCGTAATTATCATATAGATAAAAATTGCAGGGTTCATTTGTTTTGGAAGTTTATTACTTATTCATAGGCCCGGGATTCCACCAAAGCGGAGACAAGAGGAGAGGAAAGGAGATGTGTTGGAAACAACCAGATATGATTTCATTATTTACATATCTCCTCTCCACTTAGCTTCAGTGGTTACGGCTGAGCAGAGTGGAGAGGAGACATCTCACATTTGCATAATTATTGTGGAAAAACAGAGATGTGAGCTGTTATTTGCAAGCTGTCGACGGCGCGCAGTGGATACAAGAGGTATGTGACAGGTGTGAGCGCACATCTTCAACCATCTCCGCTTTGGTGGATCCCAGGCCTGACTATCCAAAATGGCTTGTAAAAGAGGTTAAAAAAAAAAAAACACTTATTTGGTGATAAGTGGGTACCTAAACACATCAATAATTTTTCTCAATAAAAAAATGGAAGATTCTGTTTCTTTTAAATTGAACATCTATAATTTGTGTCTAATAAATTACTAAACTGACAGCATTTGAACGACATAGCATTATGCATAGCGTAATCAGCTTCTGATTCAGCTTATAAGTAACGGGTGGGCCGTAATCAAACATGCGGGCCCATTCCGGATTGGTAGATAGTCAGTCACTGTATCGAAACTGCCTACTGCGCGTGCAGTTCAAATGGAGTCCGTCTGTTGTAGACATAAGATAGATAAATAAAATGAGAGGCACTACTTACTACAGAACGAATCATCAGTGTCCAACAAGTCAATGACTATATTCGATAAACCACAATGATCTGCTAATGTAAAAGAATTGGTCAAATCAATAACATTATTTGATTCCGACATTTTAATCTTGGTGAATTCCCAGATTCATAAATCAGAAATTGTGTTTCACCGTCCGTTACAAACAAAACAAAACAATTGATGAACTATGACAATTTGATGATTACCTACGTTCAGGGCTCGTTCAGTGTCACAGAACCACAGAACTTTACGTAAACCCAAAACAATTTATACTCTGTGCTCAAAAGAAGGTAAGGTGGAGTCAATCAAAGAGATAAAAATAAATGTGAAAAAAAAAAAACATATTATGATATTTTCTCAGGATATTTTATAATAATTATGTCTATGGGTACCGAGTGGAGGGGTGGAGTGGTGGACGGAGCGGTATGGTAGGTGAGGGTGAGGAGCCCCGTTAGGAGTATATGTGTTCTGTGGAGGAGCCCCTGTATGTAATGTAATGTACATACTCTTACTCTGTCTGTGCTGTGGTGAGGAGTGACAAACAAACTGAACTGCGGGTCTGCTGCGCTATGTTTTAAAAACATGAAACAACAAACACGAACCAATCAGGTATCCGCAAATCAAAGGCCGCTCGCCCACGGCGACTTTTTGTAGCGATGCTGTCGCGCGTTTCGTAAACGCGCAACAGCATCGCTACTAACGCCTGTTAGTCGCATTTGCAACGCGCTACAGAAGCGATGCCAACGCGCTACTAACGCGCTGCAGCATCGCGACTGTATCAATACAAACGCGCGACCGTGTCGGACGACATCGGGGAGAGAACGGAGGGAGGGTGACGCGTGAGAACCGAGCATCAGTGCAACACAGACAGCGATCGCAGGTATTTTTATGCCGTTACTGAATCGCGTTTGCATCGCGACAGAAGCGCGACAGTATCGCGTTTGCATCGTGACTGAATCAGGGCTCGTGGGCGTGGGCACACAGCTAGCGACCGCTTCGCGACTGTATCGATGCGGACGCGCGACAGCATCGCTACTGCATCGCTACAAAAAGTCGCCGTGGGCGAGCGGCCAAATACGAAGCGATTTGTTTTTAAAACATTAAAACATGGCGCAGCAGACCCGCTATCTAATTGCGTAATACGTTTTCGTAAACGATTCCGACTAATCTGTTTCATTTTGACAGTTCAACAACATTCATTGCGTTATTTCCATTGTTGAGCTGATTTTTTTTCTCGAACTTATGAAGCAATGGATTAGCAATCTGTTTCAAACTGATCCAGATTGTGATAGATCCTGTATTACGCAATTAGGGTGCCGACTTTACTCTTTGTGCAGCAGTGTTGAGTGTTGTCAGCTTACGTAAAAATTATTTATTTATTTATTTATTTATTTATTTATTTATTTATTTATTTATTTATTTATTTATTTATTTATTTATTTATTTATTTATTTATTTATTTATTTATTTATTTATTTATTTATTTATTTATTTATTTATTTATTTATTTATTTATTTATTTATTTATTTATTTATTTATTTATTTATTTATTTATTTATTTATTTATTTATTTATTTATTAAAGGCAAACCAACAGCTTCTGTATACAGCATTACATAAGAATAATAGTTAAAAAAAAATTATTGTTCTGAGCATGAGGTAAAAATATCGCGGCTGGATTTTCTCGCGCACTGGATTTTTAACTCTCGGTGTTGGACCGTCAGCCGAGTATTGAGAATCTAACAAAGTGCATCCCAGCAAGTCGAAAAAACACAGTGCTGGAATTTCAAATCTCTGCGCTAAACAGAGCGTTGAAAATCCAGTGCGCTAAAAAAAATCGCTCGAGCTTCTCATACAAATAACAAATTGAGGGATAAAATAAAAAGTTGCTCACTGATGTCACTAAGTCGAGTGCTCCACGTAGCTGTCATTATTGGTCAGTACGTTAGTGGTACGAATAATTTATGAATACGATCCTTTGTGCACGTTTTGATTGAAAAATAATTCCATTCCAATCAATAAGACGAAAACCAAAAAAAAACCCACTAAATCTGCATTTTTACCAAAGGTACGCAAAAATCGTACACTGCCCTTCGTATCCAGTTTCAACGCGTTGGATGATGTTGGGGCTTTCCCGCTATTGCAGCGCTCCGACAATGCGGAAGCCCTCGATGATTGTTTCTTGTTTCTACACAACAATGTGCAAGCGAAGCACTTTGCTAGTGCGGCTGGTGCGGGGGTGCGCCAACTACATGCAAGCCGCGCTCGTGGATGGTCTTGATTGTTCCATCGTGAGTCACTGTTGTAAGTGACACGTAATTTTAAATGTAATTTTAATTATGTATGATCAACAATTTATTCGTAAATTTTATTTGTAAATCTCTGGAATTGTGATTTTAAAATCCTATTAATGTGACTCTAGAATTAAATTATTTGAATCGATAAAGTAGCCCGCGAAGTTCATATTTTCATACGTTTTATACAATT
This sequence comes from Eupsilia transversa, assembly GCA_914767815.1. Taxonomy (NCBI): domain Eukaryota; kingdom Metazoa; phylum Arthropoda; class Insecta; order Lepidoptera; family Noctuidae; genus Eupsilia; species Eupsilia transversa. The sequence goes on from OU611874.1 coordinate 9,750,039, forward strand.
TTATTTACGGTCAATCCTAACTAAGGGAGATTCATGATTCTAATGTTTTTTACGGTTGCGAATCATATTTCGATCATGATACAACTTGATACTGACCAGCAAATTGCAATAATTATGTAATGCTACAAGAATACATAACCAAATTTTCAATTTCTGGGCGACGTCACTGGGCTTGGCGGCAGGGCCGAGTATAGCCTTTAGGCCCTTAGGCCCCAGCGGTGTTACCAGCTCTCAGTTATCTTCTTGTCAAAATGTAGCTATTTTCTGGGATCTCAAACTGAGTGATATTTTTGACGTAGGTTCTCCCTAGAGTAAATTTATTATAAGTTCTGTGCGTCTACGTAGGCTGGTATGGTATTGGTACTCTGTGGTGTGGTCTCTTGTCTTGAGTGAAGTTGATCAAGTTGAGTGTTTATACTTTTTTTATTCTAGCCAAGGTGGCTGAGTATTAGAAATATTATTGGGACTGTAATGCTGCAGTAGCTAAAATCTAGCTCTATCAATCCATGTCGTATAAACTTGTGTTCGTAGTCTGTGATAGGCATCATCAAACTTACGCATAAATTATTGTGAATATTGTATCAACAACAATATTTGCAAAGTAAGTTAATGTTTTTATAAGTCATAGCAGTGGTCTTCGTAATCAGGTGATTTGGACTACAATCGCACTTATATTTCCAGAATGCACCTCGGAGTTAATATATCGAATGCTTTGCAACAATTGGAAAGTGTAAAAGCAGCTGTAGATCAAAGTGATGACCCCAAGTTAAAGGTAAGATGTGCAACAATTACATTTCAACGCTTAGCAACACTTACAGAATTCTTTGTTTAGTATAGCATAGTAAGTTGGATTTAATGTTCCCTAACTTATTTATAATATTGTTGAACTATGGTTGTAACTTGTGTTCAAGGGTATCATGGGTAGCAAGGTAGCAATCAATGTTCAGTCTTTGCTTGTGAGATTTGTTTCTTTGATCAGGTGCAAGTTGTCCAAGCAACTTGTTATGTTATTACTTACCTTACTAAATTAGTTTTTACAAAATGTAAAAAAATATTCTATACCTACCATAATAATTACATGGTAAAATGAGCCCTTTTCATACTTAAATAAAGTAAAAGATGGTTTCATGAACTCATATATTTATTTTAATTTAATTTGTTATAAATGATAAAATGTTAACTTTAAATAACTATACAGGCAGCAACTAATGATGACTTGAATATGCTGATCAATTTGCTGGAGAGCCCTATACTTAAAAGTATAGCTACACTGCATGATTCAGTGGGAATGCTTGCAACTCAGGTTGCACATCATCCCTCTATCATTCCTGGGGACTTTGATATCACCCCAGCAGGTAACTTTTTTTTCATCAACTTTAAATATGTATATAAATAGAATGAGAATTTGAGGATTGCACACTTAACCAAAATTGGCCATTTTTATAATATTTTATTTTTGTTTCAGGAGATCTTGCCCTTCAAACAAGAAACTTGTATGGGAGTAATGAGGGGGAAGAAGAGCAGCGTGTGCCACAGGTGTCACCACCACATAGCCTGGAGTTTGGCTCCGGCTCTGACAATGAGCGCATTCTGGGGCTAGATAGTGGGTCTGTGGACTCTAACATGTCTCCAAAACAGGTAATAGTTGAAGCTGTTTAATCCAAAGTTTATTCTTTCACACCATATTTGTAACTGCACCTACCCAATTCCATAAAAAAAAAGTATGGATATACATAAGAAAATGACTGATAGTTGTCATACTTTATTTAACTATTAATGAGTCATTTCTGTTTTTGTAGAATCGTGGCTTACTAGACTTGTCAAGGGCTGATGAAACCCTTGGGTCTTTGTCTCACAGTATAGTAGGCAGTGACTGGGCGCAAGTTGAAATCATCAATTTGGTAAATGATGGGACAGGACTAGGATTTGGTAATTCATTTTTGATTACATATGTTTATTTTAAAAGTGTATTTTTTTACCTTCTTCTGATTACCTAACATTGTTTCAAATCCTTAAGGTTACAGTTCAATATGCTTTTTACACTTTTCTCTATTGGCGATCTTCAAATACCTTCATGAAACGTGTTCCATTGCCAAGCGCCGTCAAGGTCTTTCAATATGACAATGAGCAAAAGCGGAAGCGGAAATATGTGATAAAAATGGAATTTACTTGAGCTGTGTGAACTTTTAGGTATAATCGGCGCCAGAACAAGTGGCGTTATCGTCAAGACAATTCTGGCGGGGGGAGTCGCTGACAGAGACGGTCGTCTGAAGTCCGGAGACCATATCTTGCAAATTGGAGATGTAAGTGGGCACAGCTACTTTGTATTTTGGTTTATGTACTTAGATAAAATCATTTCTAATTTTTGGGATGGACGTAGGTACGAGCATATATCGTCGGAATGTAACCGCGCCAGTGTTTAGGTGTAGCGATACATGTATATTGTATCTGAACTGTTATTGAAACGTAGGGCTGACACAAAACATACATATATGTATATAAAAATGGGCTACCGCGAGGGTTTTTTATTAAATAGACTGTCTCCATCATACAATTATTCTGATGCCAAAATAAATAGCTAAGTACTTTTTGATTTTCTCTATTTTGGTGTGATGTCAAGTTATTGAGTATGGTACAATTCTCATAGGGGCAAATGATGAACTTCCGTACAAACATTCATCCATCCCCTACTGAACCCTTTCAGGGAGTAATTTACAAAAAAAAAGAATTCAGTAGTTGAGTCCCCTCGCAGGCGCACCTGATGGAGATGGGCTCGGAGCAGGTGGCGGGCGTGCTGCGCGCGTCGGGCTCGCGCGTGCGCCTCGTGGTGGCGCGCGCCGCCGACCCCGCCGCGCCCGCGCCGCACGCGCCGCCCGCGCACGCCGCGCCGCTCGTGCCCGCCAGGTATGTGGACGCAAATGCCTGAAGAAGTTGTTGATAAAAATAAAGAGTAAAATTTATTTGGCAACAGTTCGTGAAACACAAAATACATCCAATACACAGAATATTGAGAGATTTACCATGTTATTTTAAGACCATAGACTTCTTATAGGTTTTCCTGTTAATGTTGGTAAAATTTACTCATTAGTGTGAGTAAATTACTAATAACTCAGTTTGCTTACAAAACTTTCACACTCTTTCGACTTCAATGCATGCACGCGATTGATCGCGTCAAGGTTCTGGTGCGGCGAGACGAGCGGACGGCGATTCGACGGTGCTTGGATACAGAATTCGTAGGGTACATAACATAACATCACGCCTGTATTCCCCGAAGGGTTGGGCAGAGGTGTACCTATAGTACACCTACATTTCGTCAGTTATGTAACCACCATTGGTGTACACCATGTGGGTGCCAAAAAGTGCAAAATTATAATAGCATGCAACAATGGCTTTACCTTGACCGTCTTGTACCTATGTCTAGATGTCTGTCTGAAATATTTTCTTGTTTCGTGGTTTTATATTACTTTTATTTTTTAAATTACGTTTTAAAACTGTAACCCAAGACAGGTACTGTAACCCGTCTTGGATTACATTTTTTTTAAAGTAATTTTTATTATGATTATTCATTGAAATCGTAGATGGTACACCAGAAATCTAACAAATATTTTATATCGTAGACTCCTGTCCGACCCGGAGGCTCTGGACCGCTACCTACTAGACGCAGGGTTCGAACAAGTGTTCCACACGCAGCCCACACCCGTGCCACACAACTCCAACACCTCTAGATTTGTATTTGACCGATCTATCACACCACCCCCGGAAGCAGGTAACTTTTAAATATAATAATATTCATTTATAAGTAGCATAAAGAAATAGTAGCGTTCAAAATTAAAAGTAAACTTAGGTCTGTATTACAGAAGCACAGGAATGAAAAAGGCTGCTTAAATCCTGTGTATCTCTTATATGTATATCTGAGAGGAACACTAAAGTTCATCCTTCTATTAGAATTATCGTTGAATAAATTATTGTAATTATCTACCTCTTCAAATTATATCCATTTTGATAGTACCTTATAATTCAAAATATCAACAAAACTCGACAACACACTACTTGAATAGAACAAAAATTGACATTTTGACATGACAATCTCAAACTCAACTCGAACTCAAAGCATTTATTTCAAATAAACCAATTACACGCACATTTGAATGGTCAAGGGGTCGGTCAGTCAGAAAGATGACGCTAGTCCAAAGGTTGTCTGTAAAAGATCGCTTTTAGCGATAAGACCGCCCATTGTGTCACCCTATGTAAAATGTCCAAATTTATGTCTGTAATTTTTTGGTGTACATAATAAAGAGTATTCTATTCTATTCTATTCTAGTTGCCCATTCCAAAGCGTAGTAGGTTCCTATGGAGAAGAACGGGCAAGAAACTCCACGAAAACTCTTTTAAATCAAAATATATGTTACAAAATATGTAGCTGTACCCAGTAAATGGTAGCTTTTAGACGGTATATGATCACAGTGCTCACACATGTGCTTTGCAATTATACAATATTAACAGATTGAATTTATACAATGCAACGATAGTTTTTTCCCACCTTCAGCAGCTCTTCTATGTTCAAGCACGGTCTCAACCACACTTGGGTGATTACAGATTTGATTACTGGTTGGGGTTGATTCAGTAACTGAGTATCTAAGGGCGAATTTCACCAATGTAACTGAACGCGATCAGCATATCCAAAACGAGTTCAAGAGTTTCAATATTCCATAGAAAATAACGACACTGACAAATTAAACTTGGTTTATGTGCTGATCGCGTTTAGTTGCGTTGGTGAAATTAGCACTAAAATAAAGCCAAACTCAGCTGAACAGATTAATGAATCCATGCTTGAGGAACATTCTAAAATTAAAAGCAGACTTAACTAGTTTTAAACAGCTATCAATACTTGAGTTTCCTTCTGTAATATGGACCTTAGTAAGTTAATTGTATATTTATAACTTATCAACAGATGCAGAGTCACCTGAGGTGGATAGATTCACAGTGCAGCTCAAGAAGGACGAAAATGGTCTAGGAATCACCATTGCAGGTAATTCATAATTTAATTTATAATTTACAGTCTGAATAGTCAAGGATCAAGTTATAACCATGCTTTTCATTACATGTATATCCATTCTACTTACTTGTTTAAAGTAGCAGGTTTTTTGGTCTCTCCAAAATAAGCTGAACTTATGATCTCTAATAAACCTTGGCTTTTTCGGTTTCCCTTTCTTTCAAAAGAGTTTCAACATGCACACTCATACTGAAATTATTAGGTAGGTACTGTAGTCCCATCCCTGCTTCGCACGGTCTTTACGGCTTGACTATAAACATCGACATTTCTTTATATAAGAAGTTTAATATGAATGTATTATACACGGTGTAAGTGACAGCCCTCCGCAGACTGATGGGGTGAATTGTGTATATCATACTAAGATAACCGGTACATTAAATTATTACAAGAATGTTATGGGAATCCAATAAACCTGATTTGTTTAATTACCTCACACGCAATATATCGTTACCGTGGCAAAATGCACGTAGCGAACGGCAGCGCACGTAGAGTATTTCAACATCAATTGCTGTTTTATTTTATTTTTGCTGTTTCATTTAAATTCAGTGCTGCGTACAGATAATGTAATTTTGTAAAAGAAAATATGACAAAAAAAACGTTTTTTTTCCCGTGGAATATGATTCAAAATAAGGAGCTGAATGCACCCTGTAAGTTTGCGGAGGGCTGTCCCTTACACCCTGTTTACGTTTAATATCCGGTTTTTACTATTATTTAGAGAATTTATACCTTCCGAAATAAATTATAATTATAATCAAAGCGTAGTTCAGAACAACAACGCGGTGACACAGACAGACACGAAAAGCGACTTTAATTTATAATATGTAAAGATCCATATTGTTTTTTTTGTACAGGCTACGTATGTGAAAAGGAGGAGCTATCCGGTATATTTGTGAAGTCGGTAACGCCGGGCAGTGCGGCGGCAGTGAGCGGCAAGGTGCGCGTCAACGACCGCATCGTCGCCGTCGACGGCGTGTCGCTCGCTGGCAAGTCCAACCAACGGGCCGTGGACGCGCTCAAACAGAGCGGGAACATTGTTACACTTGAGTTGGAGAGGTAAATATTATTCATATATAAACTCACGCCTTTTTCGCATGGGGGTAAGCAGAAACTACAGAACGCTACTTGCTACGATCCTTACATACTCTTTTTGCTTAGTTTTTCAACTTTGGAGCAATGTACGTTGGAAGGTTTTCGGTCCTTGAACCGCCGCTTGTTGCCATTTTCGCAACACATATTCGGTTGGTTTACCAAGAAGATGAAGTTTTTGACCTATGATCATATTTATCTAGGAGAAAATGAGCAAAAGGAGTATGTAAGGATCGTAGCAGGTAGCATTCTGTACTTTCTGCTTACCCCCATGGGAAAAAGGCGTAACCGTGGTAGCGTAAAATATAACAGTTATCCGAATACAACGGTTAATGGTAACTCCTTAGGGCTATTTAAGGAAATTAAGTCATCATTGTTCCAGTGAGAGAAAGAGGGCCGATTTACGCTTATGGAATCGCGATCTTTGGAGTGCCCTAACTAATTCCTGGCCACTATTTGTATTTTAATTCCCAGATACCTCCGCGGGCCGAAGTTCGAGCAGCTGCAGCAGGCCATCGCGGCGGGCGAGTCCAGCGCCGCGGCCGCGCCGCCACACAACCCGTTCCTGCACATGCACCGCGCCGACGCGCTCGCCGACCTCGACCACGACATACCCATGGCGCAGCTGCACAACGAGTGAGTAGTCATCGTTAGCCGAACTTTAAGAGAGTGCATTCATGTGCAGTGCATGAATGTTGGCATCATCGCAACGCAATCTACTAAATTCACTGACAGACAACGCTCAGCCTAAACCGGGTCAGAAGTCTAGAAGCATGAAATTTTTAAGGTTTCTTTTTATAATAAAGATGAGCACTAAGAAACAATTTTTGAAAATTCGTCCCCTAAAGCGGACTATTTAAACCCTTTAGGATGAAAGTTTATATGGAAGTTAATCACTGTTAGTAGTAATAAGTGTTAAGAGTTTGCCTTTTTCTTTACGTATGTGTGTTTGTTCCTACAGCATAACAGTGGAAGCCCCTGTAGAAGAAGTTGTGAGCGCCTCTCCCGCGCCCGTGGCCACGCGCACGCAGCCGGCCTTCGAGATGCCGCGCTCCAACGAACAGAAGGACGCCATCAAGAGGAAGTGGCAGGCTATACTAGGTGAACAAACATTTTTGTTCTTCAGCAGATCGGTTAATAATTATATCAGCCTATTATTGTCCCACTGCGGGGCAAAAGCCTCTTCTCGTAAAGAGAAGCACGAGCCTAAATCACTCTTCTTGCTCAAGATAGGTTGACGACTTCAGACCTATATTAACCATAAAACCCCGGTTTTTTTAAGATGTTTTCTTTCACTGATGTCAGTGATGTTCAAGATTAGTTACCTTGAAATATTACTTTTGAATGTATTTATACTCGTTTTAGGGCCTAAGTTATTTTTTTATTTGGAAGTTGAAAATAAGTTAATCATCTCTCTATAAAATACCAAATCTAAAAAAAACTTTCCGAAAACAAATTAGGTATAAAACTGAAATTATGCAATGTCCTCTGTGTACTCAAAAGACATACATACCGAACTATGTATGTAGAGTTCACTCGCTTTCTGTCGTGACAAAAAGTTATGACGCAGCTAGAGTAAAGGGAAAGCAAGTGATTTGTTTCTCTCTACAGGCGACGAAGTAGAGATCGTAGTAGGCGTGGTCGTCCGCGGCGGCGGCGGCCTGGGCATCTCGCTGGAGGGCACCGTGGACGTGGAGGGAGGCCGCGAGGTGCGCCCGCACCACTACGTGCGCTCCGTGCTGCCCGAGGGGCCCGTGGGCCGCGCGGCCGTGCACCGGCCCGGAGATGAACTGCTAGGTAACAACATGACATACCCTGGGAAATAATAGGGTATATGGCTTGTTTTTTTATATTTAAAAAAATATTTACGCCACGCCATTCAGTACAATTATCGTTTTGCGTGACAAGGATAGAAGAATAATGTCATATGCGTACCTTCTCCAGTTTTCTTTTGTGAAATCTTTAAAATAAGTATATTTGTATATTATACATGTATATTATCGATGGTAGATAAGTACCATATTGTGGCCAGCTTGGAATGCTGAAGAGCGCGGAGTCCTTTGAGAGAGGAACTTATTGGTTACAAAAACTGCTTGGTGTCAAGAGTAGCTACGAATCAGAAAGACAACCAGTAATCGGATATTCAGATTCTTATATTTATCTAGAGTATCTGTATCAGTCTTTTTTTCAGGAAAGGAAGCGGCTTCTTAAAATATATTTTTTCACGGAATCGCGGGGTTTCATTAATACCACTACAATTTTGCATTTCTAAACCTAGTAAATTATACTTACTATCTCTATATATATTATGCAAGTCTATCAGCGCAAATTGCATTCTTTTATTTTAATAATTTTCTAATTACGTATTTCATAATCGTTTTTCAACTTTTGTTTTTATTGTACCTTAAAATAAATTTATTAAAAACTTTTTATAAAAAAATCTAAAATGAAATAGGTTTGTTCAAACACTTTTACACAACAAAAACATTTAAAAAAAAAACAAGATATGGTCGGCCTCTGTACTGTGCATAGAATGTTTAAAAAAACATCGGGGTTTTGGAGCAGTTAATAGACATTTACATAGATATGCCGTTAATGAGGTACCAGGGAGGCAGGGATGTTATGGTGTAAAAGTACCCTTAATGCAGTCGAATGCCACTCTGCTTCTGCTTCATACCTGGGTATGGAGGTAGTGATGGTCAAGTTCCAACGTTTTTTGACGTGTTTTTTACGTTGTTAAATGGTATAGCCCTTGATCACTAATAAAGAACTTTTCACACCTACAATAAAAGTCGTTCCCCAGAAATTATTTTTGTACAAAGTTACTTAGTTTGATGAACAGAATGCGTGGATGACGGCTTTGTTATGAGATATTTACACCCTCTATATGCCTGCATAAAGAATGAGACTCCTTGACAATTCAAAAGTGCGTGTAAATGGGTTAATTGAAATAAATGCTTTGAGTTTGAGTTCCCTGTTTAGCTTCTGTTCTAAAACTAAACCAGTGCTTTGTCCTCGACAGAGGTGAATGGTCACCGTCTCCTCGGGATGAACCACCTGGAGGTGGTGTCGATCCTGAAGGAGCTGTCGAGTGAGGTGTGCATGGTGTGCGCGCGCCCCAGACCCGCGCCGCCCATCGACCTCGCTCCTCCTGCTGCCACGCTCGTCAAGGTATTATAATCTCAGAGTAGTGTAAAGAAAAACTGTTTTCGTGTCTGTCCGTGCTGCTACGCTTGTCATGGTACAATAATCATAACCATTCTAAGCCTGACTTCACCCACTGCTCGATATAGGCCTCTCTTTGCTTGTGCTAATCTCCACGTTCCTGGGTCAGCCTCATCCAAGTTTTACCCGTGATAGCAATCGTTCAGCAGCGAGATGGGTAGACGAAATATCGTCTACCGATCGATTAACACTTCCTTTTCCAGTCCTCGGACGCCACTCGGTCACAGCTTTACTCCACCGGTCGTCACCGCGCATTGCTAGGTGTCCTGCCCAGACTAGAGTGTAAGAACGCGATTTTCAATATCGAAGACCTTTGTACATCTTCGGATCTCGACGTTTGGGACTCGGTTTTACGGCTTTATGCCGAGGATAAAATACAATACATGATCAAATTTAATTAAACTTGAATTTAATTGTCATGTTTTGGAACCACAAACCTTGAGTCATATGTGACGAAGTTCAAATTCCATTGCACCCAAAATTTACTAGGACCTTTTTCAATACAAAAGTTTACACAAAAACAACTTAGACTACATAACGCTGAAGTAATTGTTTTAATAGTATATTTGAATAAGTGGCAGTGAACATAAATTAGCTGAGATTCTGAATTGAAGTTTAGTTGGGGAAACTTCACAGACTTGACGGATATCGATATCAAATTATGATAAAACAAAAGTAAAATCTAAATCAAGGCAGGTGCGAGTTTCTAGGCTGATCGATCTACGAAGTTAAGCCTGCACGGCTTTGATACGGCTGAGTTACGATTATAATAACAAAATATCATTCATCAATGCGAATTACTAAATTCTTTTACGTTAGATTAATATTTACGTAAAGTAAAAACTATCTAATCATGATGAATTGCGGAAAATCACCTGTTTGATGACAATTAAATCTGCAAAACGAGTACATTGACATTGAATGAAAGATACCATGCGAAAAACGTGATTAATGTCCTGATAAATTTTAAGCTTCAATGATAGGTATACATAATTATTTATACAGTGTAACTCTTTAGTTAATGATGCATACAAATTGGTCATATATCAATCATATTGTAATAACACTATTCGCCAAAAAAGAGATATTAAGAATGTCAATACTAATGTTCGTCCATGACAAAGACCTGTGCTACCAACTTTGCAGACCGGCTTATCCAACACGAAATGAGAATTTCCTAAGGCATGTATTTAATCGAACCTCAAATTATTCCCATTTTGCTTTCCTAAAAATATTAATGAACAATAATATAATAGAGGTATTTTTATGAAACTCAAATAATCCTTATTTTGGTGTCCTAAAAATATTAAATAGCGAAGTAACTGCGTCAAACTTGGATGTATTTGCGCGATTGGTCGCAGTTCTAACCTAACCCATTTGGTCGAGGTGCGCCAGCTTAGTTACTGCGACCAACCATGCTTGCACGTGGTTGGTCACAGTTCCAACCTAACCCGTTTGGTCGGGGTACTCTAGCTTAGTTACTGCAAGCAACTAAGAGGATCAATTTAATATTTCCCATTTCCTAATAGTTCCAGCTGACATGGCAATAAACAATTTCCAAATCTAATATACTTTGTACCGATGTTACATTTCACGAACGCGCGGCAATCATTCCAATTTATACCTTATTAAAACAATGCCAAATGACGCGCACTCGTGAATCTTTAACCACACTTTTTTTTACTTGTTATGATACTACTACGAACTTTATTTATAAACAAACGTGTCGCAGGCGAAGTCGGATGGAAGCCTGGCCGGTGCAGGCGCAGAAGAGGGTGGGTCTCTATCTGCGGGCGGCAAAGTACGATCGCGCAGTCTAGAGCCGCTAACAGGCCTTGCTATGTGGTCGTCTGAACCACAGATCATTGGTATGTAGCCCTAACGTCTACTATGCTACAAAGATCTTTTGGCGTTTGGGTTTGTTGGTAAAAAATTGTGAAATTGATTTGTGGAATTGTATTGAAAAAACAAGATGGCGACGTTAGTACCGATTTTGTCCACGCGCCAAAAGATCCTTGTATAACTATATATGTATAGCACTCTGGAGATTCTGCTATTCAAATGATCTAGTGAGCAGAGAAATGTTGAATCTCCAGAGTTATGATTGCTAGTTTGTTGTTACAGTTTGCTAATTTTGCTGCAGTTTCTACACCATGATCCTGCCAAGTAACGCGTTACATTGAGATACACTTTTGATCTACTCTCGGTATTTAAACAACCGTGTGCAAACCCTGTAAAGAGCTAAAGGAGATTCACCAAAAACACGCCTAGTTATTCAACCCAATAAACGTTTGATTTGTATACTATAGAATTAGTAAAAGGCGAGCGAGGTCTCGGCTTCTCGATCCTGGACTATCAGGACCCGTTGCGTCCGTCGCACACACTGGTAGTGATCCGCTCGCTGGTGCCTGGCGGCGTGGCGCAGCAAGATGGCCGCCTCATACCCGGCGATCGACTGCTGTTTGTCAATGATCAGGTTAGTGAAAAACGTTTATTGAACAGTTCCATCAGAAAATTATGAAATGACATGTTCCGTGGAATAATCCATACTAATACTATAAATGCTAAAGTAACTCTGTCTGTCTGTTACCTTTTCACGCCAAAACAGCTGAACGGATATGGATGAAAATTTGGCAGACAGATATACCCCGACCTGGGTTAGAACATTCTCGGTAGTACGTTCTCGTGTGATAATTTCTGACCTTCACATGGGCAAAGCCGCGAACAGTAATCGATTTTATAATCGAGCAATAAGTAGTAGTGCATCAGAAGCACACACTTGCGTCTCAGTTCCAACCTCTTGTTGCCTACCATTCCCGCATCAAACAGAAACGGATACGAATAGGGATATAATACGCATATATTTTTTAATAAAGGTAGCGAGCAGTTTCGTTGGACACGTCTTATGCTTATATTTTTGTTCATGTGGGGGATCCACATGAACAAAAATATCAGCGCATTGTATTCAAGTTCTCTTTTTAAACCTACTTGCCTGTTTCAAAACCAAATAATTGGAAGGCCTTGCCTTGCCTTGGCCTTGTATTATTAATGTGCTGATTAAAGGTCATATTCCCGTCTAAGGTCAGTTCCAGAGCTTTTACTTCATTGACGCGTTCCAGATATCAATTGCCCCACACGATATGTGGCTTCCATACTTCTCTATTAGTTGTCACCTCGGTAGTCACCCCCTTTCTAGCCATATCAACTTTCACATAGTCCATACATCGTTTCTTTGGTCTTCCCCAACTCTTATAGCCATCCATATTCATACTCGAAACTTTTCTTTATGCAGAATAAACAATTTTACATTCTTCTTTCTTTCTAGAACCTGGAAGACGCGAGCCTAGAACAAGCAGTAGCAGCTCTAAAAGGCGCACCTCGCGGTGTAGTGCGCATCGGTGTGGCCAAGCCACTGCCGCTCGCCGACGCGCCGCCGCCGCTACCGCACTCCGCGCCTCCTAGCCAGCCCTAGACATCACGCGCTATATGAGGAAGCGCAGAAGTCATCCCAAAAGCCGGTAAGAAACTTTCAAATGGAGTGCTACAAGGATCTTTTGGCGTCTGAATCACTTTGACAGGGGGGCGCTGTTGGTGAACATACGTGCAATTGTGTGACAGAAATTGTATTGACAAAACAAAATATTGACGTTCCGATTTTGACGATTCGTCAAAATAACCTTGTAGCGTTGTAGTAAGGTCCTGAAGCACTCCAAAGAGTTGTTCATTTGCTAGTGTATACTGATGAGCTACATTATCAATACAGAAACCAAACTGCGTGATTTCTCCCAGCGCCTATGACATGTGTGTGATCTTACCGGCTTATGAGGTTGAACTTCTGCGCACATTTGTTTTTTTTTTGTGCCCAAGGTGTTAAAAATCTATATTTATCTAGACTTCGTTAGGGAGAGGTTTAACTACAAAGTGGCAGTAACCGTATAGCTATTTTATTTTATTTTATAAGTAAACATTACTATTAAACTCATGCCGACAACTCGGTGCTGCAGTGCATGGTAATCATAAAACAAATGACGGAAGCATGCGGTGGGCAGCTACCTATCATTGTTGACTTTTTAATTTGTAATAACCCGGTTTTCATCCGGCCACGAAGCTTATAAGTGGAAAGGAGAGCTCAATATGCGCTATCTCGCTCCTACTTCTTTTTCTATCGCGTTAATTCATGTGCAGCGAGTTTTTTGTTTTAAGTGTTATCGAAACAGTTTGACTAAAAACCTAGTCTGTTATCATCACCTCAAGAACAAATCGTCTTCATCTCTCCCTAACGATAAGATTGTAGTGGTAGTGTTATATTTCACTGCGATATATTATTAAGTTTTACTCTTGACGTGCTAAAATTAATCTTTGTGATTAGTATTCTCTTAAGAATATATTAAAAATTATTGATGATAAACAAAGTTTTAAAAAGTAACGATTTTATTAGTTAAGAAAAAATAAAAATGGAGTCATCTATTCATGTATAGTCATTAATCACGTTTCTTTCTTCGAAACCTATTGACCGTGATCATCGTCACCGATTTTCATACACCAAAGTGAATGTATAGGTAGCCATTCAGAAAAATAAAATACAGAGAGATTCTTATTTTTCATTGACGTTTCTATAATGCTAGTCCCGTCCCTTTGCAATTTATTATATCTTGTAAATTGCGGTCAGAAGGTTGTAATTTTGTTCAGCATTCCATTACGGTAAAAATCATGACTAAAATGTAATTGTGACAATATTCTATGATAACGAACTTACTTGTACTTAACGTTACGGTGTGTTTCCTTTATTGAGTGAGCCGAAGAATTTATGTTTAGTTAAGGGTAACATTGGCATGTCGATGCGACGACACAAATGTATATAGCTTGCGCACTCCGAAAGAAACACGTTTTAGTTCAAATTCAAACAACCTTAAAACTTAAGTCTTACAAAATAAGTTTCATATTAGATTGCCCTCCATAGTATACGTCTTGTTTCGTTGCGTCGTGCTGCTAATGTGCTGTTATGCTAAAATACTGCGTTGCTCGCTTTTATCTCAAAACAGCTTGCAAATAGCGTTTTTTTGTACTTAACTATTACTATTGAGTAACCTGAATTATCCGTACAAGAAATACTCGTAAAATGTGATTCAAATTGTTTAGAACACATATCAAAACAACTAGTTAAAATGAATCTAAACATTCTGTGATGCATTCCGAAATATTTTATGGTCCTGTGTACTTAACTGTCCAAACAAAAGGCTTTTGTCAATTTCTTAAAAAGGAAATATAGGAAAATGTTATAAAAATTGACAATTATTGTAGATTATAAATGTATTGAATTTAAGAAAATTTATTGATAGTATTATAATGTAACTTTATCGTTTCCAAGTATTACAAAATATTTACCTGAATTATTTGTATGTAATCGTTCTTGTTAACTTATTATTTCCTTTACACATTTATTGTCCATTCCGATTTTATTGAAATATAATTATGTACTTAATTTAATAATAAAATAAAACGTAATTACAGATTTTGTGTTTTATTAAAACCACCGTTAGATTTTATAAAATATATTTTTTGTAACAAAAATATAACCTATTTACACCTTTGCGTAAAGTACTATCAATCACATTGATTCCGATGCACTAGCCCCTAGTTGAGCAATAACAAATTAAGTTAACAATAATTATTACGTTGTCCCTCGCCCTAAACACTAAGCTTATGTTTTACTCCTTATAAAAGTCTTCTATGATGTCTTTGTACTTTTCGTAGACTACGTTCCTCTTGATTTTCAACGTCGGTCCTGGCAAGCAAATAATGAAATTATGAAAAAATAATAGTGGCCTAACCTAATGTTGTTTCGGTACAACTGATGAGTGTGAATGGGCTATTTTGCTTGCTAACTTTGTTCTGGCTTGATTTCAGCAAAGAAGCCAGAGAAGATTTTTAATTCTAGCTTGTTACACATGTGGATAGCCTGGCTGTGTTAGAGGTTTTAGATAGAGAAAATCTACGCACCTAATTCTCCAGAATGTACTGAGAAGTCTGCAGGAAGGATCGCGAATTTCTGGATTTTCTGCGCGTTGGAAATGGCGTGTTTGTTGGCACGCGTTATGCCTGCTTCAATAGCTTTGTGGACCTGAAAATAAATAATCATTTATTTGAATCTGTTTCTGTTTAGATACAGAGGTTTTCTTAAAAGATCTTTAATGGAACTGAATTAATCAGTTGTTAGACTTACTGCAGGATCCTTGGTGTTGACAATTTCACTGATCTTAGTAGCCGAGCTTCCGAGGCTGGCCACCCATTTTCTCGTCTCGTTGTCCAGATCGTCGAGTGCTTCACTAGTCTCAGAGTTCACTTTAGCCTGAAAAAGAATGGTAAAACTGGTTTTATATGCAAAAATGCATAAGGTTAAAGAAACCATAGTACCCCAAAAAGAGGGTATGCTTGAGAATTTCTAAAATACAGGTAGTATTTAGGTCTTTCAGTCCCCGGCACAGTCGTTTTAATCTGTTTTTGTTCTTTATCATTACTGAAGCCAACAGCGTTATAGAAAATCCAGGATTTACGTAATACCAAAGAAGAGCGACCAAGTCTGCTCTCTTTTATTAAAAAGTGTGGTATAATATAATCACCTTAAGCGTAAGAAGTACAGCGAGGAACTTGCGTCGGTCGCCAATGAGCACAGCATAGCCGATGTGCAGTAACTCTGCCTGCACCGCCTGCTCAATCAGCACCGGAGCCACGTTCTCACCGCCTGCAGTGATTATCAGCTCCTGAAGAATAAAACAATTCGATACATTTATTCAAATATTCAAAGAATAGGAATTTGTTAGGATTTTGAAATAAAAAATTCAGTTGGAAAGGTGAGTAAACCATGACTTGATAGTCTCAGTCTGCTGATCTTTATGAGTTATGAGTCCAAGGGGACTTTTCCTTTATTTGACTTTTATTTTAAAGGTGATATAGCAATTTTCAAGTTAATTAAACCACGCAGTCAAGCAGTCAAATCCTCTCCTGTAAAATTGGTCACCCCTTTTCACCCCGTAAGGGGTAGATTTTCAAAAAACCCTGATACACGTTATTCTTTATTTTCGGTTTTAAGTATAAATACTGAGTTTCGAGTTAATCGGACACCGCGTTAAAATTCTTCCATACAAACTTTGACACGCCCCAACCTTTATCTTTAGGGCGTCATTTAGAAAAACAAAAGATTACAAACTTTATAATTTATTTATATAGGTTTTCGTGCGTAGTTTCATGTTTATTTCCTCAAGGAATAAGATTTTTCATACAAACTTTCATCCCCTATTTGACTCACTTAGGGGTTGAATTTCGAAAAATCCTTCCTTATTTGGGATATAGTATGTTTACTCTACCTTGCCAAACATAAATCGTTTTAATCGATTCCGGGTTTTTGGTCCGTACATTTTTGAGCATTATTCTTTAGGAGGAAAAACTCAATTCAGTAAAACAATACAAAAGGTTTTACTATAAATTAATCAAACGCCCTCAATAAATGCTAAATTTTAACCTGTTCCACAACAAGGGTAGGTATCGAAAAATTACCTTTATTCTTCCAGTTATATACAGTAGGCCGTTGCTATCGACTCTGCCGATGTCTCCCGAGTGTAACCAGCCCTCGTCGTCAATAGCTTCCTTTGACTTGGCGTCGTCGTTGAGATAGCCCATGAACACGTGGCGCCCGCGCATCATAATCTCTCCTGGCCCGTTGGGACTGGTTGAACCTCCGAACATTGTTTCTGTACCATCTAGGAGTGCACCGGCTGAGTCTAGGGAAAATCTGTTGAAGGAAGAAGAAAATAATCTTTTTTGTACTTTTAATTTATTTAAATATAATATATTGGAGACATAATTATCATAGGTATCGTAGCAGGTGGCGTTCTGTAGTTTCTGCCTACCCCATAGGAAGGTGTGCGTTTATGTATGTACCTACGTATGAATGTATTATAGAAGACATAGGAGGTATTAGGTACTATAATTTGGAACTTTCTTTGTACATTTGGTTCGGGAAATCTTTTAATCATTTTGGTTAAGAGCCCACACAACCTCAGGTTTTTATCTCGCTCGCACCATACTACTCGCGGACTGAGTGCGAGCGAGACGGAGGCGGCTCTAAGTCGGCAAAAGTTTAGGTAATTGCTTTTTCGGCGAAAATAATGGTAATTAAAAAAAAAAAGAACATAGTCGCTGCTTTATAGTTAGTTCAGTTAGTGTGCCAAGTTTCATGATCTAATTTGAAGTATTTTTTTAATAACAGCGGTTTATTGTTCGGTTTGGAGGTAACTTTGGTTTTTTTTTGTATCGAGAAAATTTTATGAAATCGTGTTTTCGGCTAACATAGTCGCTAATATTAATCCTCAACTTGAACATATATTTATTTCAAAATTAATGCTGCAGCAGTTTCGATATAATGGCGGATCTTGCTAAGCAATTTGACGACCTATAAGACACAATGTTTACGATTAACTGAAATGATTATAATATTTGCCGTTTGGCGTATTATATGACTCATTTGTTTGGGGAAAATATTTATCGTATGGCACAGTTACAGTTATTCATCCTTAATACAAAAATAACATAGTCACGCCACTATGATGGTTATCAAAATATACCAAAAGACATACTTTGATAAAATTTCTTTAGAATTAATCATCATAATGAAGTTAATATTTTTTTCCTGTTCAAAAATAATTATGACTCATAAATATATTATCGTTTTTTATCTCATACAACGTGTTTTTTTTATATCCCATAAATCTAGGGTTACATTCTATAAGTAAAAATAATACAAAAAGTCCTAGAATATGTGGTCCAAAAACGCGTGTGTGTGTATCTAAGTTTCATTGATAAAGTACGAGTAAACCATTTTCATTCTAACCAATCATTCATATTTAAAGGTAAGAAAATGCGACGTTGTTATATTTCACGTAGGTAAGGGTGTTTTATAATCGTGAATTTGTCGTATTATTTTGAATGAAAAATGAAAAAAAAAATGGTAGTTGAAAAATAATTCTTCAGCCAGTTGATTCTTTGATATGGTCTCATTCATATCCGTTATGTTATGTAGTTATGGGATATCAAAAAAACATCTTGTATAACTACTTACTTTTAAATTGGTACTAAGCAAATACTAAATGGTGACAAGCCAAAAAAGTTTTTGCACGGTAGGTAATGCAAAACAATCAGTAAGCATGACAACAATTTATTTTAAAAAAAAACAAATATCCGACTGCAAATCCTGCATTGATTTGTCCCGCCTGCCTGCAATACAAATAATGCTTTTTTTTCTCTTTTCAGTTATGTGTTTTTACTTGGAATTGACTCATTAATAGCTTTTATTTGATACCATTATTTTTTTAAACATTCCCCTACCTTTTTTGTATTTGCTTGTATAATTTTTTTTTAAATGTGTCATGTCGAAAATGCTCAAAAATTCAGAAAAATCATAACTCGAAAACAATGAAAGTCGCGGAACATACATGGGGGTGATTCGGATACCCCACGATACCCCCTCAATTTTATTTTTGGACGTCAACCGGCCACCCTGTATACCTAAATGTTAGATAGCCTATGTCACTCCCACAAT
The DNA here is from genome assembly GCA_914767815.1 of Eupsilia transversa. Taxonomy (NCBI): domain Eukaryota; kingdom Metazoa; phylum Arthropoda; class Insecta; order Lepidoptera; family Noctuidae; genus Eupsilia; species Eupsilia transversa. The sequence continues at coordinate 9,768,998 of OU611874.1, forward strand.
AAGACAAATCTAACGACACCTCATATTTAAAATCCGTGTAAGCTACAGAGCGTACCAAGGAAATATACATACTTACATAGGTACATACTATCGGAAAACATTACCCTCCTTCTGGGGCAGTCGGCTAAAGACACATCACCAAGTGATGACGGAAAGCATATCTGTGACTCGACATCATTAAGGGTCTTTTTATATCCGTTATGGGATCGCATTCTTCACAGTTCTATGTTTAAGTAGAATGATGCACTAAGCATAACATGGTTCCGCCGTTATTGTTACTACTCACTTGGGGTATATGCTGAGCGTGTGAGCTCCGGAAGCTTCGCTCATGCCGAACGCGTCAACGATGGGCATGTCGAGGGATAAGAAAAACTTTTTGACGTCAGGAGACAGTGGCGCCGCTGACGTCACGAAAGTCTTGCAGTGGTCCAGTCCCAGGGACCCATGCACCTTGTCGAACACCAACGACTTCGCACACTTGTAGCCGAACGATGAGCCGTCAATCCTGCAGATATGCGGAAAGGAAAGGTTTAATTCCAAAAAGGCAGATTTACACGAAGTAAAATAATTGCATGTGAACGCAATAAGTCGAAGCAATCATAAAAGTTGTGGCGTCTAAACAGTTTCTGATGCAATGGTGCAACTTTTAATATTGCTTCCAATTAATGCATCTATCGTGCAATTAAATTGTTTCGTGTAAATAGTGCCTCGTGTATAAAGTGCATGTCAAAAATACGTCCAAATTAACAAACTAGGTCAAACGCTTTTCTACATCTCATCATGTTACAGATTTACAGAATGCAAAAAAAATATGTTACAGATTTACAGAATGCAAAAAAACACGTGGGTAAGTGTGAAATGTATTGCTCTAAATAAGTTCTGGTACTGCTAGAAGACTATACCTAGCTGTGCGCTCGCGTGGAGCTCGTAAGAATTGCTACAAAGTACGCCTTAGGTACCAATGATAAATGGCGCCTTGGGAACTCGAGCCACCTTTGCTGCAGAAAATTAATACGTAAGCTAATTAGCTATTTGCGTGTATTGTATCCTGAGGTATATTTACTTTAATAAGTAAGTAGGTAGGTAAGTGTAATACGAACCATATGTTTATCCTTGATTGAACATTTACTTTGTTTTGTTCGCAAACAATGCCAAGTGCATTACCTACGTAGGTAATAAGAGTGTTATTCATGGTCGGTCTGTTGGTAAACAATGATCAAACTGAAATTACTTCTTTAATTAAATTAAATGAAAATGCAATACACGTTCATTTTCTAACAATGTTAATAACAATGACGGAGTGTATTTTATTTATTTTTCTGAAACCGCAATTTTTTTGGGTAAATACTGTTAATTTTGTTCATGGACGGAAATAAGACAAAACCAACTACGAAATGATCATACCTACCTATTTATAGAAAAATCTAACTACTTACAGACGATAAGGTATAAAAAAAAGGAATGTATACACATGCTAATAAAATAAATTAAGTTCTCAAGCTTATTTCATTCTAGTAATTAGATGCTAAATACATAGGGATGCATGCTCCAAAAGCTACGGGGTTCATTGACCTTACATACCAAAACTTGATCAATTCAGGAATGGTGAAGTCTATTGGCAGATTGTTCATGCTGCTCGATAGCGCACTGATTGAAAAACATTGGTATTAATATGACTAAATAATCTAGCCCAGCATCTAATTTTTAAGGGACGTCTTCTGTCACCCTGGATACCAAACGTTACATAAGATTGTATTCTCCACACCAATTTTTATTCTTATCTACCATTTTAGTCAAAACGTTTTAACAGTCCAAAGGTTACGGATACCCGTTTCATGTAGGTTTCCTGATTACCTACCCACTCGTAAAACATGGCGTAATATACCTACCTAATCGTAGTAGGTAATACTAATTATTGTTATCAGTGCAAGGTGACTACACCTTGTTAACTGATAGTCGCTGAGTCACTTCTTACATTACGCGCGGAAGTTTTTTCACTAATACTGACCGTATTGTAAATATGACAAACTCTGTCGATCTCTGTCTCGGTCTGTCTGATCTGTTTGTATTGTGATCTGTCTTGAGGACAAATTCTATACCTAAAGCATAAATGCTATAGAGACTTCTTCTGGCTGTTTGTAATGATTTTTTTGGATGCAAAGACTAGTCTGCGTTTTCGAAGTATGCAACATCCCATCAACAAGTTGTTCGCACATCCCTCCACAATGCCTATGCACGCACTGTTGCAATCCAGCATTCCAGGTATAGTTATAAAGTTTTCGAAGTCCCTTCTATAATAGGTATAAGCTATGACCCTATGTACGTTTGTTGTCTTACCCATTGATCCTTGCAAGATGATATTTAAGACCTTTGTCCTTCGCACAGATAGCGATCTGTTTCTTGAAGTAGCCGCTGGACGCGCCCACCGCCATGATCTTCTCATACATCTTCTCCCATACACGAGGGACGCCCAAGAACCTGTTGGAATAAATATTTAGTAAGCTTAACACAAGAACAGAGAGGCCTATGCTCAGCAGTGGGTGAAGTCGGCCTGTGGATGAAGATGAGGCGTAGAAACATGACTATGTTAACTATGTATGTGTACGGAAATAAGATTAATGCTTAGATTTCATAAAAAAACTGAAAATTATAAGGGCTGATATAAGGGTTGGAAACCGTTTTGGTTGGAAGCAGTTAAACCATAAGCAGTTGACCATATAGCATTAGATGTGAACATAGAAAAAAGAAAGGCTGTTGATTAATTATTACCCAGTACACTATCTAGATGTCGTGATCAGTGAAATTAATAGATATTTGTCTCGGACTTAGCTGTGATTTATCAGCTCCTATAATTTTTTAAAGATTTTATAATTTTTTAAGGAAAACGTACGCCAAACATTACAAATATACCTATACTTATAATATCGCACAGATAATGATGACTAAGGTTACACTAATGACATCGTGCATGTATCAGATGACTGCCACGTCGGTCTAGTGGTGGCAAGCTTTACTGCTGAGTATGAGTTCCTGGGTTCGACTCCCAGGAAAAATTGTTGTCGGGTTTTCGAGGGAATTTCGTAGCAGCCCGGAAGTATGTAGCAGTATGTAGTAGCAGCCCGGAATCTGAATTTGTGCCCCGTTGGTGGCAATTAATGGGCTCGCCCCCTATTACATGGGGCTAAATATAACTGGCGAAATTTGGGTGAAATATGGGTACACCTCTGCCTACCCCTTCGGGCACAGATTATATAATCTTCGGGGAAACAAGGCGTGATGTTATGTTGTGTTATCTGTATGTAATGAATCAGATGTTTTACACATTTTATAAAGTTACCTAACTACCTAGATAAGCAGGTGTGTCATTTCTAGCAAAAACATAGTATTATCTAACAGAGATAACCAATCAATGAACCTACTCATTCCACATAAATATATGTCTTTGTAGGTACCGATAGTACCCGGACGTTCACATCGGCCTTTAGAAAGAGCCCAACTTTTTTTCTCGATGCGTCATATTTATATTGTTTGTGATTTGTAGGTAATCTACTTATACAGGGTGTGAAAGTGGCTCGAGCGAGACTAATAGCAGCCACACGGGTCGAACGGGTCGACCGATCAGGCTTTAAGCTACGCTTTCCTCAGTTGGTCCGTGGATGAGTGACCTTTACATACCGAGAACCTTCCGTGCCTCGGAAAGCACGTTAAGCCGTTGGCCCCGGCTGTTATTCATGGATCTTTGACAGTCGTTACGGGTTGTCAGAAGCCCGAAAGTCTGATAACCAGTCCTAACAAGGAGTATTACCCAGTAGCTGGGTTGTGGATTGGGTTAGACTGGAAGCCGACCCCACCATAGTTGCAAAAGGCTTGGCAGATGATGACTTATACAGGGTGTAAAAAGACCCATCACATAGCCGATATCTACGCATTCTAATCATTCTATACATCAAATTAAGTAACATAGAGCAAAAATCATTGCTGGGAAACAACTTTTATTTTTGGTGTGCAAAATCGTTGTTTACGGCAGTACGCAATGTAACACACGCAAAACATTGCGCTTATGAGTGCATGCAACGATACAGGAGTTGTTTGAGATTTTTTGCTATAAAGAATAAAGTTTTTTTTTACGTTTTTTTAACTTTGACCTTCAATATCTTCGTAACCAGACGGTTACCAAGCATGGTTCTGCGCAAAAAATATCACAATGATGGGAAGAACACGGGCCTCTCGGCTTTGTTAAGCGTCTTTTTACACCCGTTATTTTTAGTTCTTCGAAAAAACTTGAGAACACATTAAATATTCGGTGTGCACGTTACCTCGTAGGTCGGACTTCCTTGAGCGTCTCCACTAGACTGCCTTTGAGCGCGTCGGGTTGTGCGAAGAACACAGGAATCGCGTTTGATAGAGTTGTGTAGATGTCTACCACCTGGTGATGAAACCAATTAAGAACATCTTTTATTATAAACTCGAATGATTCGCCAATTATCTCGGGGGCGAAGTCAGCTATTTCGCGAAATCTGTTTCAATATTGACCTATGACATTTTGCGTAACGATTAGCTGCGATCTGAATAACCCTGACGCATTTTGTCCCCAAATGTAAATCACTTGTTGAAACCATGTTTATCACAAATATTTTATGGTAGGTCAACAGATTGCTGTACTGCAGTATGTAATTTTACTATGACATTATGTCAATTAATTTGTACTGCGATAACCTTAAGGTTAACCAATAACGTCAACGTAAAGGTTATCACAGCACAAATTTGATTGCTTGCAACTTGTATGATTGATATGCAACCATAAAATGTTTTTCTGTTACCCCTCGATAAGTGAGATACCCCGATAGTATTCAGATGCAAGAGGACTCCGTCACAAAATAATTGATTTAACCCTACGAAATAGCAGAAAGGACTGTAGCATCCAGTGCATCATATGACGGAAAGGCGACTAGCAAGCAAGAGGATAGCCAGCTGCCAGTATGCCACGGGCAATTAAAACGCACCTAACTGGTGTGTTTTAATTGCCTGTCAAAAATCAGGCTTAAGGACTTGGGTTTACTTTCACAATCACAAGTGACCATTTTAGGGCCTATTTATTTATAACTTTCTGACATACCTGTGCAGCAACGTGACTGAGTGGCAGGAAGGAAATGATGCGGTCATGTGTCGGCTGCAGGTCAGCAACTCGCTCACCGATGGAAAAGGCGTCCCACGTGAGGTTGTCGTGGGACAACATCACAGCCTTCGGGGGACCCACCGTCCCTGACTTTAGAAGAAATAGGAATCATTAGCAAAATATAACACATATAAATTAAATTAGTAGGTATGTTCGTCATAAGCGTAATTAAGGAGATAAAACTATGGTTAGGTACTTTTCCTCTACGATTCAGTTTCCTTCATATAAGACCAAATAAGCCATGTTCATGTTTGCGGCTTTAAACCACAGGCCTTTGACGATAATGTACTTAATGAAGACATAACATGGAGAAACCGGGGTTTTTTATAAGTATTATTGAACCGTTGACATCATCTGTTTAATACCTACATTCTGCTTACTGAAAGTAGCGTGACATGGAGCTGATAACGTGACATCAGCTGGTAAAAATGAAAGCAAAGTAAAAAAAAATGAAGAACTTACGGTGTACACTAACGTGCAGCATTCGTTGACAGCAATTGTCTTAAGGACACTGTCGAGCTGGGTGCTGGGTTCCTTGGCCCCCATTTCCATAACCTGGTCCCACTGAAAACAAAGAAATTGGGCCCAGATTAATATGGAGAAATACGACATGTGTAAATAATAAAGAGCAAAATAAACCCTAGTTACGTGAGAATAAGGTCCCTGCTCTATGAAGCAATGCAATGTAGCTTGTTTCAGTCTAACAGGATCTTGTTTAGCTGTTTCTTATGAACACTACTTACACTATAGACGCCGGGCACAGAAGTGTCGACGGTGCCTTCCCACTGTATGAGGGCCTTTAGGTGCGGCAGCTTGTGCCTGACTGACAGGATCTTATCCAGCTGTTTCTTGTCTTGTACGGCGCAGATGTTGGAGCGCGATGAGAGCAGACAGTGGTAGCAGGCATCCGCCGAGTTTGTAGTGTAGATACCCGCCGCATAACCACTGGGGAATAAGCAAATAAGCCTGTCTTAGGAGACTCCGCTCTTCCATAACTTAATAACTATCATTTACTTGTTACATACAAATGTAATGTAGTAAAGGAAATAATAATATTAATGCATTATTTATTTTGCAATACCTTATTTTATGTTCTGTTTTTTTGGTGGACCGGAACGCAAACTCGATAGGCGTAGCGGGCGTAGTCTTCGAAAATGCCGGAAGGAAGGCCTCAAGAGGCATGTGAATAACTATCTTTTCTTATCAAACTGCTTCAATTCTCACTAATAGTGCTATTTCCGTTTGTATAAAGTACAAAAACAATTTAATGTATATGATTTGGGGCTAAAAAACCGATGTAAACTAAGCAGTAACATGTCAAATGACGTCACATCATGAACGCGACAGACACGGACGTTTGAACTGTAGTAGAAAGGAGTTTCATAATAATTTTTGTGAGCAGCAAGCTCAGAACTTTGTTGAATTTAACATTTAACACTTTTCTTAGGTTGATATTACTGTCTTTTATTGAATTAAAAAGAAAAATTGGCTGGCTGGCTGGCTGGCTGGCTGTCTGTCCGTCCGTCTGTCCGTCTATCCTCCGAAGCTACTGGACCAATTTAGTTGAAATTTGGAAAAAATATATATGAATTTCTGTGACCGAAACACGAGCGTGTGACGTAAATAAATGAATTTTGAATATATGGGGTCAGTTTTCGGGGGCAGTGGAAAAAAAAAAGTTGTGCAACTGTAGGTGTGACATTATAAAATGAAAGGGCTATTTGTGAGGACCTAAATTTTTATCAAGATATTTATGAAAATGGATGAAAATTTACCATTCCCCCCTTATTTCTGAAACTACGAAGCCATATTTTAAGCCATATTTAGTTCTATACTTATAGGTCACAGTTAAATAAGAAGTATGATATTAAAATAACATGGGAAATCACTCAATATTGTGCGTGCAAACTTACATTAATTTGCAGTTGGCACGTACGAACATGTTTTTCAACTAAGTACAATGTAGGTATTTGGGATTATATATAATATTAATAATATTGGGATTAGATAATTCATCCTAACTACGGAACCCATCATAGTGCGTGGTCCGACACGCACTTGGCCGGTTTTTTTTCTTATTATGTAAATCTATTTGTTTACTCTATTGTATAGCTGAGCTTTGAATTACATTTGAAAGTTGTAGAATTTTCTCATTGTATTTTTCATCAACTCATAATGTTGAGGAGGCTTCTCCGCTGTATACAGAGCTCGTATAACAAAGATTTCACGTTCAAAGTTGTTATTATCCTAAATGGTCAAGTGGAGTTTTAGGTTTTGGATAGTAAATATATTTTTCATCCCACCATCTCGGAAAGAGTATTTTTAATCTTCAATATCTGAGTGGAAAAGCCGTTTTTATTCTCTAGAGGATAAAGTAAATTGAATTTAGAACATCGTGTGCACTAAGTTTGTGAATTAAAAAAAACATTAAACCTATTTACTGCTACCTCTATGGTGCCGAATATATCATACAACTTTTTTTTAATTTGTTAAAAACTCAGACTCGGAACCTTCTTGGTGTTCTTTTTTCAATTTGCTTTGTACGCGGTTCTTTACGCGGCATTTTTTCACGTCATTGTTAAACCTTATATTAAAAACAAGAAACTTGAAAACAAGTGAAAAAACTAAAATGAGTGATTCTAGCGACGAGGAAGTTTGCTTGACGCCAACAGAATTAACTGAAACTGTTAATAATGCGCAAATGAGCTTTCTCCCTCAACAATCACGCGAGAAGTATTTAAAACAGTACGATATGTTCAACACGTGGCGACTAGCAAAAGGAGCCAAAACTTTCTCAGAAAACGTTTTGCTGGCATATTTTATAGAATTATCCGAGAACAAGAAAGCAAGCACTCTATGGAGTACGTATTCGATGCTAAAAGCAACAATAAAGATGAAAAAAGACAAACATATCGATACCTATCCTAAATTAGTGGCATTTTTAAAAAGAGCCTCATCTGGTCATCAACCAAAAAAATCGAAGGTTTTCACAGTATCTGATATTGAAAAGTTTCTTAACGAAGCACCCGATTCCGTATATTTGGCGGCAAAAGTAAGTCAGTTGCACATTCAGTATCTACTTAAGTATATTAATCTCAATTAAATAGTATACTTAGTAGATGTTGATAGGCATAATTATGCGTTCATATCAATTTTATTCATTTATCTACTACAATACTCTTTACGTTACAGGTTGTTCTTATTATTGGAATAAACGGAGCATGTCGAACTAATGAACTAACACAACTTAATGTCAAAAACATTGAGAAACATTCAGATGACTTACTATTAATTAATTTACCTAATACAAAGACAAAAAGAGACCGCAACTTCGTCATTCGCAAGGAATACGTAACGATTGTTGAGAAATATCAAGCCTTACGCCCGCCTAACACTCCAATCAATCGATTTTTTCTACAGTATCGCAATGGAAAGTGTGTTAGACAGCCTATGGGTACTAATAAAATTGGCAGTATCCCACGAGAAATAGCAACATTTCTTGAACTTCCAGAACCCCTGTTGTACACGGGTCATTGTTTCCGACGAACTTCAGCCACACTTTTGGCTGATTCCGGAGCTGATCTCCTGTCCCTTAAGCGCCACGGAGGCTGGAAGTCCAATGCAGTTGTAGAGGGATACATAGAGGATTCCATCCAAAATAAGTCTAAAATATGTGAAGGCATCGTAGGAGCCATTACACTGAAAGAGCCTCAATCGGATCCTTGGACTGGCCCTTCTACATCAAAAATAAGCCGTTATGAAACACCTAACCATCTCCCTCTCTCTCCAACATTCACGCCAAGGGAATCCGATGAATCGGTACAACTATTAAGTATGACAGATAGTTTACCGAAAAACAGTACACAAGTGACTAACACCAATATTACAGTACCAAACAAAAATATTACACTCAATTTAAATAACTGTAGCAACGTTACTTTAAAATTTTCTTAATTATACCTTAGTAATATTTTGTTATAATTTAAAGATTATTCTATATTACTTACCTGTCATAATGTAGTAATTAATACCTAAACTGAAATAAAAGTGTACCTATCTTGTGATTGTAAACGTTTTTTTTTTTGCATTTAGTCATTTCCTCGCTGAGGTGGAATGAAAAGTTACGTGTTGCACTCGAGTGCAAAGATTTTTCACCTCGTGCTCTTTTGATTCCCTCGCTAACGCTCAGGATTCTAATTTTGAATCACTCGCTACGCTCGTGATTAAATTTTAGAATCCTTCGCTTGCTCGGTCATCAAAATTGAACACGCGGTTAAAAAGCAACTTTGCACTCTTGTATAACAAATAACTATTTTTGTGCATAGGTATTATAGGTCGATACATATAATATTTTTCTCTACATCAATATTATTGATTTTATTTATTATGGTTATTTATATTGAAACTGTGACGCATCTGGCCTTCAGTAATAAATAAATAATAGGTTATATAACATTATAATAAAATAAGTAATAAATAAACTGCCATAGAGATTACTTATCATAAGCATGTTGTAAAAGTTATAAAAATGCTATAAGTAGCTGATTTATGCATGGCACTGTTGTAATCTTTTGACCCAGTACAACGTTTGTGTACCTACTTTGTGTACCTACTTTGTGGGTATATAGGTTCTTACATATGCATTCAAAATGTAAAACACTGGTGAAACAATAGGTGCATTTGGTAATTAAACTACCTATGTAAAAACACTACCAAGTGAAAAATAACTTTAATTTCGGAAGTCAGTGGCAAAAAATTAAAATTAAAAACCAAAGACGTAGGTAGTAGGTACTTAGTGTTTTTTTTTATTCGTTTTTTTTTTGTAAGATAAACAGGCAACTATAATATTACAGAACAACGTCAACAGTGGGCAAAAAACGAAAAGATTATATCACTTAACTAGCTGTTGTTGTTGAGAACTCAATAATAACCTATTGTTTGAATTCAGGCGAGGCAGATATTTTTATGTTAATATTCGCGTCACTAAAATAGGTTCAATTTGTATGTAAAATTATTTTGTCGATTGGAAATAAATAGATAATTGGGTAATAATCCTTTCCCACTAGATTTAGTAATAGTAAAATAACTAGTACTAACCCGGCGTGTATGGCTGCTAGGTCGGCGACGAACCATTGTTCCGAGTTGAAGCCCAGGATGCAGACGGAGTGGTACCGCTCCAGGCCCAGCTTTATGAAAGCTTTCGCCACCGTGCGCACGCGCTCCTGGTACTGTCTGAAAAATACATGAAAGTAGGTACGTAAAGTAATGAGGACTTTTAGAATGTTGACCCTATCTTATATTCGTAAGGGGAATTTCAAGTTTACAATCAATGATTTTTATTATTCGTAGATTATAACTATGATAATAATGTTTAAGGCAGTAAATTCTGATAATTTTCATTATCGATATAAATCTCACAGATCTTAGATATATCCTTAAATAAATAGTAACTATGTCAATTGGACATCATTATGTTGTCATCAAGTCGAAGAAAATAAGTTGTAAGATGTCCAGGGGCCTAAGTCTACTAAGTACAACGTTCAGTACTTTGACAACGTCATTATATCGAAGCGGTCACGTTTATTTCGTTTTTTAATCCCCCGGAGACTAAATGACAGGTGCAAATGTCAAACTCCAAATTCCAAATTAAAAAAACAATCAACAATCACTGGAAATTAGTCTCTGGGATTAAAAAACGTCTTTCTTTATCTTAACGTGCAACGGTCATTGGCTGACCTCTACGTAACTACTAAACGATAAATTGTAGTGTAATTTGGGCCTTATTCGCGTTTTATAAACGTTTAAATTTACATTTATTTATAATATTAAAAAACTAACTGTAAATGTAAAACGTTAACTATAATAATAAATATTATTATGTATTTTTTCTACACGATTTTCTTAGCGATGTAATAACGGCTTAATTGACATCTGATTTTGCACATAGGACAGAAAATTTATCAACGATTTTATTAATCTTTTACAAAAGCCTTTTTGATATCACAGTGGGCTTATGAACTTAAGGATTTTCCGAAGAGAACGACATGCAGATAATCTATAAACTTACTTGTAAGTGATTTTGTGCCATTTACCATCTGCTTTTTTTGTTGCTAGCGCTGTAGAGTCGGGGTACCTTGCTACCGTCCGCGTGAGAAGGCCGGGCACTGAGATGGGGGGCTCCGCGGCTAGCCCTCGGGCCTGCACGTGTAACTTCACATGACCCCCGGGTACTGAATTAGTGAAACTTTCTGACGGTACGACCTGGTCCGGTCCTGAAATTTGGTCATTACAATATTATGTAAACATCGATCACTGAACAAGTAGGTATTCGGTGAACACGTGCCCAATAACCAGAATGTTTGTTATTATGAGTTGTTTACCGCTATAGTATGTAAGTAACTTTGTCATACAATGGCAAACGTTATCAAACATACATAAAACTTGTTACGAAATCGTTCATTGAAAGGTAATTGTTGCGATCGCGCCATTGTTATCGTTTGCATCTGTATAAAATGATAATTAAAAAATCTATTATTTCTCATTTATTACTGATGTACTTTAAATTTACCTTGTCTTGGGTAGAATAATCGTTGCTTGTTTTATGAATTGCGACAAGATATATAACATGTTACTTATCAAATCTCAGCTAATTTATCTTCAGAATGACGTCAATTAGGTAGTTACTTTATAAAAACTAGCTTAGTTACCAACTTGCGCAAAAAGGGAAACAAAAATTGATGCTACAACACGAAGTTATTGCGTCACATATAAGTAGAATTAAACAAATACTTTTCAATCATGAGAATGAAGTGTCGCCTATATTGTGTAGAGCTACTGGGTATTGGAGGGATCTAGTCCCCCACTGATTCATAATATATATTAAAGAGGACAAGACTAGTGGGGTCATCCATAGAACATTTTATAACACTCCAAAGCATAAATTGTGCAAAGTTAAAATGGTTAAATTGAACCTTCAGACTGCTACTGCATAATAAAAATTTTAACAAAAAAAAAATACTAAAGAAAAACAGAAATAATTTGTGGGAATACGGATTATCGGTAAGTTCGGCACGTTGAGTAAAGGTTTTCTGGATTGGAGGTTGGTCGACTCACATTTTAATGTTCTATAATGATAAGAATATAGCTTTTATTAATCTCCTAAACCTTAATTTCACAAATAATAGTCATAATACTTGATGAAAGGGAAACTATTGTGAAAATAAATAGCAAACAAATCTATGATGACTTACCGTTCAAATGTTTCGCTTGACTAATTCCATTGGGCACTTGCATTTTACTAACTTTTACAATTTCTTCGCCGTTCTCCACGATGACTGTCGTGTTATTCTGAAAACAGCAACATTTATGAGTCCTTATAAATAAAACAGAGAGGTAGCAAAGATTAGTAGAAAAACAGTTAGTAGAAAACAGTCAAAAAACACCTAAACAAAGTCTAATAAGTGACCTACAAAAACTAGTTTTAGCTTTATCTATAGTAGAGTTATCGAGTTCATTACACCGAGTGTAAGTTTGCAAGAGAGTACACGTAACTATTTCGATTGCGTTAAAATTTGACTCATAGATCATAATGCTTAGAATATAAGGATGAGAATAAAAATCTTAACGCAAACGCGGTTACTTTTACTCACTTGCAAACTTACACTCTAGGGTAGGGTAGGTACTGGTTGGTGGGTACAATAATCATGACGTTTTAAGTTTCAACCTTCATTCGGTACATTTTCCTCGTCTGTCTCGTGTTAGCAATTTTCCGGATTAAAGTAACAACTTGTTAATGAATTTTTTGAAATTACAGTGTGCTTGATCTACAATTTGTTGCATACGTCATAAGATGTATGAAGCTGTGCCATGGTCCCTAATGCCGCTTGATAAGGTATACTTACAACATAAAGAAGTTTTGTCGTCTCATTATTGTTATAGGTAGCTTAGATATACTTATCTAAGCTACCTATAACAATAATGAGATGAGATCTTAAAAGACTCAAGTTGAGAAACTAAAAATGGTTTTTATTTTGGTTATAAGTATAGGAAAGCATAACTTAGAATGAAATGATGGTTTAGAAAAATTGTTCTTATTAAGGTTCCGTTTTTCCTTTTAAAAACCGGCCAAGTGCGTGTCGGACGACGCACATTGAAGGGGTCCGTAGTTGGGATGAATTTAGCCCAAAAAGAAATTTAGAATCGTAGTTTAAAAATATGTTCTTCCATACATCGATAATATAAGTTGTATGTATAAAATGGTACTGTTCTTTAGTTCTAAAAGTCGCAGGGGTTTTTATATCAAACACACTATATTCATGCGTGTTATAAGAAATAATTAGTTTCAGGCCTAATTTTAGTTTTCTCGTTACCTTTATCGATCATAGTACCTGTCATATAGCAGAACTAGTAGGAATGAACGCCCAGATCATGATAGCCCTAATAAATCAGGAGGTCAACGTAAGGATATGGAGTTCTAAATCACGACAGGGGGCGGCTAACTGTAGGGTTCATTACACTTTGGTTAATACGTCTGACCCAAGTTTGCTAACCCAAATACCGAGCCTTTATTAAAAACACCCTTTTTTTGTTACCTACGTCCTTCTTTCATTCAAATTTTTAGCACATTATCGGAAAAGCCATTATTTTTCAGACACACGTAATTATAAATTTTCCTTTGTTGTTAATGAATATTTCACGTGATATACCAGACCGTTTTCTAAAGAAATAAGTCTGAGAACTGATTGGTTTATAACACTTTTATCAAATACATTACCAAGACACGCGTATAGCTATACGACTACAAGGTGAGTGTAATTATAGGGTCTGGTGGAATGCACTATTCAAGGTGTATCTAAACGAAATTATACTCATTTAGCGAGTCCAGAGTCCAGACTGAACGCAACAACTGTGGAAACTGACATTAATAGCTGCCAGTGATTATTTTCATAAATAATTTTCAATCATAATGTGCAAACTACTATTATTACTTTAGTTTCATAAAGTAACTAAGACTGTTCAGTATATTATCAGATTAGAAACTAGAACCACAAAAAGAACCTGAACAAAAAGTTAATAACACTTTCACTTCCACAACTCCTTTGCTTGTTGATCAGCCGATCAGCGTCGCTCTTGGTATGTGTTCGCAGCCAACATAAGTGTACTTTTGTGTATGTGTGTATGTCAGGTTTTATAAAAGTCAAACTTAATAATGTTATACCACAATATTGAACCACCAAGCACTATCGAATTTGACTGCTATGAAGTTAATAACACTAAACACAGGTAGGCAATGTCCTAAATATATCAAAAAGCAATTTTAGAATAATATTAATTCAGGTATGCCAGTTTTTATTAATTTAGAACTTAATTTGGTAGCAACCAACATTTTCCTGACTCGACATTATAATAACACAAATTCTAAAACCTCAAGGTAAAGCAAGTTTTATATGTAAGGCGATATTTAGCAGTATTTGCTTAATTCAATTAAAGTAATTATTAGTTATTTGTCAACGTTATTTGGGCCCCGTACCTAAACACTTAGTGCAGTTAATTTATACGTCAAAATATATTTAATAAATTAACGTGATCTAAATTGAAGGAATTGTTGCAATTTTGTAATTGTCTGAAGTTTCAAAAGTCTAAAATGACACTTTCCCTTTGGCTGCAGAGTACAGGGGTTTTGAGATAAATCAACATCCTTCACTATCTTTTTTGTGGTTTTATTGATACCTGGATTAGTCCGTGCGATAAATAATCGTACACCTTTAAGCGCAGGCGCTTAATAATCACAAAAACATTTCCATTTAATGGAGAAAGATTTATTAAAATTTATTACTTTTACTTATCATACGTTCTCGGCTCAGCTGGCTGCACAGTGATAAGAAAGTTCGTGGTTTTACATAATAAATACTTAGTAATATGCAGATATCTTTTTATTATGAACGATGATGTAAAACTAATCCCGAAGCTAGATAAAGAAGGTAATACCACCGATAATACCTTAAAAATTCTAAATACAATGTTTTAAAATATTGTCATTGTTTTATTCATCTTTCTCAACATTCTAACATATCACTGTTGTTTTCATACTCTTGGAAGTTGAAAATATAAGTTCTGAAAGTGGAATTGTCAGAACAAAGTGTGTTTTTATCGAGTAGTTAATAATAGCATGATAATAATTTGGTATCAAGAAAATTCATAGAATGTTGATTCACAACACGCTGTAGAGCTATCTGAACATTAAAAGGATTCGATACTGCAAACTGGATAAATAATTTCCGAAATTACAATTTATTTTACATTTTTAAGCTTGAAACAGCACACGTTAAATTACTTTAAATAGCTTGACACACATTGAGTCACTTTAAATAGCTATTTTTTTGGTTTCTTATGGCTGATTTTCCAACGTCATATATCAATATCCGAGAATGTTTATAAGACAGTTTTTCCAACAAATTCTTACAGACGTCAAGTTTATTCCCGGGATAAAAAATAGGTATCTGACGTTTGAAAAATCGGCACTAAATTAGTTTATTTTTAGCTACAAATTGTGTGTATCTACAATGTGCCTACGCTGCTCCGACGCGGCTGCTACGCTGCGTCTACGTGGCTACAACTGCTACGCGGTAGCTATGGCTACGCGGCTGGAAAACGGTTGCTACGCTGCACCTACGCGACTACGACCGCTACGCTGCCCCTACACGGTAGCTATGTCATGTCGTCGAGTTGCTGCGGCTACGCTACTTCAACGCGGTTACAAAACATCTGTAACGCTGCGTCTACGCGGATGCTCCACTGGTAATTGGTATTGCGTTGTATAATTGTAAACATCCGGCTAACGTCTAAAAACGAATCCCATTAAATACAACAATGTTGACACGTTGATGATAAATTTTAATACAAATTCAATGCGAAGGTCATCCGTAGTTATTATAGCTATTCATAGTATCATAATGTTTCGTAGATCAATGGTAGCTACCATATGAAACAACTATCATTTCCCTAAAGCAAGAAATATATTTGTACAGATTGTATTTTTATTAAAGGAGGTGCATTTTAATACGAAGTATAAGTAGGAAAAAGGTATGATGTGAAAATTAAGAAAGGGTCAGAAATAAGTATTACGACCGTAATTAATTATGTACCGTAATTACTTGCACGATAATATTTGTACCTGCAACCGTACAATGCGTTGTATTCTGCACTATAAATATACTTTTTAGGGTTCCGTACTAAACAAGGAACCTTATAGTTTCGCCATGTTCGTCTGTCTGTCTGTCTGTCTGTCTGTCCCAGGCTTAGCGCAGAGACTGTTACGACTAGAAAGCTGTAAATTAGCATGAGTATACATACTAATGACGCCGACAAAGTGGTAAAATAAAATCATGGAAAATATTTTTTTTTAGGGTATTTTTGTCAGAGTCAAGTGTCCCCCCCCCTGCCAGCTAAACGGTAAGTTCTGGATATGTGGAAAAAATCACAGCAGTAGTATATATAACGAAATTAAAAGGAAAACTATCACAGCTAAGTAGGCTCTACTAGTTAACGAGTAATAATCGACCAACTTAAATTTGCAGTTGCAAAAACATGTTCTACCATACATTTTGTATGGGAGAACATGTTTTTCAACTACAATGTTAAGTTTGTTCTTGGGATAAGTTCATCCCAGCTACGGAACCCTTCATTGTGCGTGGTCCGACACGCACTTGGCCGGTTTTATTTTTATTAATACGAATATTTTCTCAAAATGGGTACCTAAATCCGCTATTCAATTTAAGTTTCAAAATATTTTTAAATAAACTTACGTACGGTCACGTACGTAAGTTTTAAAATACAGTGCGACATTTTTTATTTTCACAAATTAGGTGGAGTTGACATTAAGCAAACATGAATAGTTTATCAGATTCTATTTATAAATCGTGAATTAGTAAAAAAAATGGGTTTATCAAATCAAATCAGTAGCAGGTGAATCACATGTATGCAATGATCGGCATGAAGCAATGAACACGCGTGATTAGTGAGTCATTAGCGCCGCCGCGTCTGCGTGAAGAAATGGCCGCACTGTGGGTGAAAAAACCGGAACCCATGCAGTATAGGTACATTTCACACTTCACCAGGCACACTGACCCCGCCAGCCACACTCTGACGACACCGAATGACACATCTATCACTAATCAATCGAGAAATTCAATAATGAGACATTCTTGACGACGTTTAATTTCATTTAAATGACCAAACTCTCTATCTGTTTACAATAATCGATTTCAAACAACAACATATCGAATATAGGTAAACGACAATATAAAACAGGTGCCAAAAGTAACTCTTGCCATCTTTGTCTGAAACTGTCGTAAAAACTCGTGGCCAGTAATGACTGTCATTTATTTGTGGAAGACACATTGACAGCGCAATCGTTTGTTCAAAGAAGAAATACTTTTTTGAGACACTATAAAAAAAAAAACAATACCAGTGGCAGTAGGTATAGTAGATAGACCGTCCCATAGATATAGTACACCCAGATTTCGCCAGTTATGTTATTTTTTTAATCAAAAAGTATTACAAATACATAGTCAGTATTGTAGAACGTATTTAATTTTCGTACAATGTATGGTAAAGCTAGTGCGACTAACGTAGATTCAGATTATTTTTATACCGGTTCGCGCTGAAGTGTTTACTTTTACATCTACTTATCTATTATATATATACAAGGTGTTTTTTTTAGTGTTATGTTATCTTCGAAACTGCGTTTTTGGACCACATATTCTAGGACTTTTTGTATTATTTTTACTTATAGAATATAACCCTAGAGTTATGGGATATAAAAAAAACACGTATAATGTTAGACTTTACAAAGCATGTACAATATGAGACAGGAAACATCTGGATCTAGTCAATAAGGATACGAAAAAAAAATGGAAACAGGTTATAAAGTTTTAGATACCTTTACCTACCTAAAATAGCTACAATCTTGTAAAGGTAAAAAAGAATGCGAAATCGACGATGTTGTGAAATCTAAAGGTTTACCTTTCAGGGCCGTTGTTTACAATTTTTCCACAAACTAACTACCAGACAGAGTACAAGAATAATATTTACAATTCTCAGAATAATCGCCTGCTTCAGATGTCCTGCCATATTTGCGGTATTCACAGATATTACAATACACGATGACACACGAATAAACCGTTTAAACAATTTCTCTTCGAAAAGGCGACACTTCTTGTTAAAACTCAATGTATTTTTTTTGTCGTAATACATTTCTAAGTCATGCATTCGATTGTTAAATTCAATAAACATGCATCTCAATCTCTTAATAACAAATCCACCTCCTCCTTCAGGTGTTTGCTCACTGCTGAGCGTCGTGATGAGCCAGAATAAACTTTTTAACGATCCCAACCATTTGTGACGATCTTTGGCTTATTGTAATACGTCGCAGATCTTGATGTTGTCTGGGTGCTGCTTCACCACTTGGTCAGAGCAACGCATAGGGGCTACATCCCCTTGGACTCTTTCTTTACATATTTCCGGTTTAAGTTTTTCCAGGTTGTCGGATGGTTTTTGGGCGATGTGGCCGGTGTATTGCAGCACTCTCTGAAGATAAATACTAGTAAGTCTTTGGCCTTTTTGCAGTTCTATTAGGATGAATACATTCGTCTTCTTGTATGAAGTGATGTCGGTCTGCTGCTTTAGTGGTCCAAGATGCCACGAAATAAAGAAAAATAGGGAAAACCAGAGTTACGACGATTTATATTTTTGGCTTTCTTAGTTCATATTTTATATTCCCTTCGTACTTTTTCAAGTTGGGTTCATCGCCGATTTGGCCATTCCGATGCGTCGTCCTCTGCTCCGCCTTTGTTGGATATGCTCGAGCCTAGGTAAAAAAACCTGTACGATGTCGTATTGCTGACAACCATCAATTTGGTTTTGGCCTGGTTGATTAAGTTAAGAGTCCCATTTCGTGACAGACGCTGTTAAAACGACTCATCAGCTGTACAATCACTGATTTGTGAGTGGTCAGCAGGGTGGCATCATCGGCGAAGCAAAGTTTAGAGATTTACAGGCCCCCAACGGTGATACCACCATCACATCCCTCTAATGTTTTGCGCATACTGCACTCGTCATAAATTTTGAATAGAATATGAGAGATGATGCATCCTTGCCTTACACGCTTCTCGAACTGAAACCCCGATGATCTCGTTACGACTATCTTGACGTCACCATGACCCGAATCATACAGGTTCTTGACAAGCGCAATGTAATGAGAAGCACATCATGTCGGATAACACTTTCCACAAGTGGGTCCAGCTCACACAATTTTTTTTTTCGCATCACTCTATAAACTTAAGTTAACTTACTTTTATAACTATTTATAACCTAGGTAGGTAGCTATACCTAATAGGTAGTACATTATTAGTTGTTGTAATCAGAACAGTAGGCAAAAAGTAATGTCTACACACGTCTAAATCAGAAAAGCAGCAGACGCATCCTAGATTAGAACACCTGCTTAATTTCTTCGTAATAAAGATTAGATTATTAATTAAATTATATACCTAATGCAACAATAATTTCGTTTTCAAGGTTATTATTAAACATTTTATCCTTTATTTTATCATATTTAAATCAACATCGTCATTCCCAGGTAGCTACTTGTGCCTATTTGAAAGCGGAAATGATTTTGTTGCGTCCATGTCATTCTGCTCAGCATTTCGTTTCCGTTTATGCAGACATTTACAAATAATAGCGGACTGACACGTGTCCAGGGTTTTAAGAATACATCGCCATGCGTTATGCAAGTGACAATATGTATGAGGTTTTTTAAAACATCGACACGGAATTTAAAAGCAATAAAAGTCTGTTTTTGTACCTAGCTATCTAATTATAAACAGCCTATCCCTTGACTTTTCTTTTCTGAATATGACAGTAGCTACTATCATATGCCCGTCGGTAAACATGTAAAAACGAAATGCAACTGCAAACTATTAAAGTAAACCTGTTTTTAAACAACTGATTATCTAATCACTTAAGAAATGTAATAAAAGTAGGTAAGTAAGTATTTACTGACTAGACATTAATATTTAAAATCGTTTTGATTAAGGAAGGTATCTACAACTACGTATGTAAGAGTATTCTTCTACACAAGTTGTCAACATTATAATGGTGAACGAAACAAAGTTTTCTCCTGTTTCTGTGCAATGTTTTGTGATTGTAAGACGCAAAATACTAAGTTTATGTAAATGAAGGTAATGCGTGTTATTTATTGTAAAGAAAGTTTATATTGAGTAAATAATAGGCTGACGTGAACGCGGGGTCACCGCTATCTTACGTTATCAGTAGGTAAAACTAAAAAAAAAAAAAAGGAATAAGTATCACAGTTAATGCTAAGGAAACAAACTATTTTTTTTACAGTACAATATAAAATAAAAATAAAGGTTTATAAAATTCTTAAAATTGTAAGAATATAGATAACCATCCATAAAAGTCATAATAAATTAGGTATGTCAATTTAGGCAAGATAAATGTCTACCGTCTCGTCTCCTTGAATTGTTTTATACATTATTATAAATGCAAAACTAAAATATGTATGTATTTTTAGATTTTTTCTAGAATTTTTGACTTCCTTCTTTTTTATGTAGGTGTGATAGTAATATTTTTAATTTGACATGTTTTTGAGCTGGTGGTTCGCATAGTTAAGACATTATGTTGGTTAATCCACTTTTATAAATATAACCCCTTCGGTGATATGTTGAATTGATAACAGCTTGATAATGAGAGCGGTTATCACTTATCAGCGAATGGCGTGATATAGGCTTGGCTGCGTGCGTACATGTGAAATGTAAAGTCATAATCAAACTGTGAACTATGTGCGTGAAATTACCCACGTGATATGCTACGGTATTAATAAAAAAAGTCTTTAATTTGACATTATGTCGTTTTATACGGCTTTGTACCACTTAAGTTCCGGTTTGACTTGTTACGTGTGCTCTGTGCTGACTCAAATTTCACACAACGCGTTATGATTAGGGTACACCTAAATACATGTATCAAGCAATTCATTTATTTATTAGACAGAACGAGGAAAATAACCTCATGATTTGATATTACGTACCTAACTACTGTTTAAATAATTACGTAGACGACTTTTATACGAAACGGACATTTAATGCATTTTATTATTATGAGTTTGCAAAAATTTCTGCAAACATGTAGAAAACTAACAAGAACTAGTAAGTTCAGTAAGAATTTGATTGGAAGAGAGTTCTTTATTTGTAGTATGATAAATCAGAAATGCAAACCATCTCATGGCTATGTAAATTTGGGCAGACGACCGAGTAACGGTGTAACGGGTTATTTGTTCGGCGCGGGAGTTTTGAGTGTGTGTGTCCACCTTGGACGTCTTAAGTCAGAAAATATCGTGAAATATCTTATAAAAAGTACTCTGTGAATAGCATGTTTCTTGACGTAGATAAAGTTAGATTGAGATTATACTGAGCAAACTGCATCAGTTTGTTCTAAAGTAATGACTGTGAGAAATATAGCCTATCGACAGCTGCTGATCACTGAATAGATTTCTTTATCTGTTTATCATAATTAGGAAAGTATTATACAGTAGCATAACTAGTGTACTAAGAGCTTACCTAAACAAAGATTGAATCATAAAATCAAATCAGAATATTTGAACAATCTCCCACTGCACTTTATAAATAGCTCTACTACACTAAAATGTCATGGCACGTTCTCAATGTGAAAACTTCGGGCAAAACAAAATTGACTTTTAACTCTGGAAAAATATAGAGATAACCGCGATCGACAGCTGACCCTGTGTAGGTCGTCGTGTAGACGGAAAATACATTGATTGTGGCGACCGAGGTGACGCGAGTGCCGCAGCCAACTGGCGACTTGCCCTACTGCGCGACCACGTACAGCTCGAGTGTAAAGTTCACTTCACTGTTCGCAAAGACATGGTACAAACAACTACAACACCGTCGGTTTTCGCGCGCTAACATTCAAATATAATGCAAAAAGTGTTTAAGTTAATTTTGGATGATTCGATCACGGAGAGAGGGGAATATTGTACGAACATTTAAAAAAATACGTACGGCTCCATCATGGTTTAGTAGGTCCACGTCCATGGTGCGATGTTCGCTCACACTGGTCACACTTATAGTATCACGGCGCACGTGCTCGACGGCGTCCGCGCAGATGACTGAGTGCGCGTCGTTTACACGCGGTTGTATTTCTCAACCGGCTCTGATAAACAACACTGGCTAATCAGAGGTGATTACTACATTATTAGTAATGTACCTATTCCTATTAAAAGTAAAGCTCTATCTAATCTATTTTTTATTTAATAAAACGATACTGAAGTACGGCGAAATTTTCTTCGAGAACGGGCTATTTCCGCTATATCATATCCTGTCCAGCATTTTATGGAACTTGGACGATTTAGAAATCAATGTTACTTACTAAATATTAATGTCCTACATAATGTCTAAAGAAAAACATAAAACTATCACTCTATTAGGATCGCTGGCTTGCGGTTAATGAATTATAGTAGTTCACCTTACATTATGTATTACTAGGCTTGCTGATTTCAAATTTTTTGCAAGTACCTATTGTTTTAGCTAAGTACGTACCTACATAGGTAATTGTAGTCTTCTCTTAGCTATTATATAGGTAAACAAACATTCTGACAATCTATACTTATAATAAATCTGTAGAAGTGAAAATTCTGTACATTGAAAATATCAAAAAAATAAATGGCAGTTGGGTGTTACTAGACCGACACCGAACCCAAAAGTGTGATAAATTTTTTTTTTGTCTGTCTGTCTGTCTGTCTGTCTGTCTGTTTGTTCAAGTATCACGCAAAAACTACCGGTTCGATTACGATGAAACTTGGTATAATTATTCTTTAATATCCTGGGCACCACACTGGGTACTTTTTATCCCGGAAAAGTACCCTATCCTACGGTTGGGGGGTGTCAAAGTTTGTATGGAAGAATTTTAACGCGCTGTCCGATTAACTCGAAACTCAATATTTATACTTAAACCCAAAAATTAAGAATAACGTGTATCAGGATTTTTCGAAATTCAACCCCTAAGGGGGTAAAATAAGGGATGAAAGTTTGTATGAAAAATCTTATTCCTTGAGGTAATAAACACCAAACTTCGCACGAATAGTTATCTAAATAAATTATAAAGTTTGTAGTTTTTTGTTTTTCTAAATTACCCCCTTTTTTTATCTTTTTTTTTTTTTATCTTTTTTTTTTTTTTTTTTGGGTGGGAAATCATCCAATGACGTCTCCCGCTCTGGGCGGAGCGGGAGGGCGTGTCAGACTTTTACTGACTAAAACCCACCCGTGTTCCTTCCCTTGCCATGCCAGGGGCCACGGTTTCCCCTTAGGACTACCCGCAACCCCGACGGGCAACGGTCCTAGCGGACCCCGTCAGTTTTGCTGACATCTCTTTGAGGCGCGCGTGGAACATGACGCGCCGTCGACCCGGGCCTGGTCCTTATCGGGGGCGAGCTACCCATTGCTCACCGCCCGCAAGCCCGCGCCTACGGTGGCCGGGAATCCTCCAAGGAGTCCCAACGCCCAGGGCGTCTTCTACAGCGGCTAGGCGCGTGAGGGCGCGAACTTTGCCTCTCCATCACGCGCTCCGCCTCCTCCTTCGTCTAAATTACCCCCTAAAGGGGGATTGGGGGGTGTCAGTTAGGGCGTGCAAAACCGGTTTTCCGGTTTTGCAAAAAACCGGAAACCGGAGAAAATTTACCGATTATTGAAAACCGGGGTTGAGAGACAAAACCGGAGCTACCTCCGGTTTGTCCGTTATTGAATAACATTTTGATTTAAATCAACTTTTTTCGAATGCTCTGAAGAAATATTCAATTTTGAGACATCAAATATATCCGAACGCAACTTATATCCACTTACACTCCTCCCTGCGCGACCCCCGCTGCCGCGTCCTGCCCCCCTACCTACGTTGTTGCACAAATACACTTGCCGGGAGAGCACCGCATTTGCAGCGGTGTCCCGATACTCTCTGCGGACCCTGAAAATTCAGGTGAGGGATGCATGTGGAGATATCGCGCCGGTTCGTACCCATATACGCAGCAGGTTTCCAAGGTGAAGAGCCTCTAGTCGATAGAATAATGTAGGTAAGGGAAGTCGGCAAATTGAATCCGTAACTTCGGAATAAGGATTGACTCTGAGGACCGGGGCGTGTCGGGTTTGTATGGCAAGCGGATGCGGCCGGTGCCGGGCCTAGTCGATGCTCTGGCGTCTCTCGGGGTGCTAGGGCGGATTCAGGGCCCGTGTTCCGGCCTTCCGCGGATCTTCCTAACCATAAGGCCGTGTCGTTTTCGTCTCGTGCGCGATCGGCGCGCTCCTGTACGACCGCCGTTCAACGGTCTGTTCAGAACGGATAAGGGGAATCCGACTGTCTAATTAAAACAAAAAGCATTGCGTAGGCCCTCGCGGGTGTTGACGCAATGTGATTTCTGCCCAGTGCTCTGAATGTCAACGTGAAGAAATTCAAGCAAGCGCGGGTAAACGCCGGGAGTAACTATGACTCTCTTAAGACTTCGTGCACACTCATATTAACGCGCTTCCGTCGAGGGTACGCAACAAGCGGGGGGCGCAGGACGGGTATGTCGTCTGAGTTGAACTGCCGTGCAGGTTGCATGGTAAGGAAGACGACGGCGCACACCATACAACATTATCAGAGAACGCACGGCGGCCGTATTGAACGCCATAATTGCGTAGCGGACGTCGTCAGCTCCGCCATGGGCTCCGCCAAGGGCTGGGCTTTGGTGAAGGAGCCGAAGGTTAAGACACCTTTGACCTCACTAAACATCTCGCCGGCGAAATCTCGGCAGACGGTCGTGGGAGTCCTGTCACAATACGGTTGTGGGAATCTGTATACGTTATTCCATGATGATTACAGTAGTTTCACACTAATGGACGAAAGGCATATTGCTGAGATAAAATAGCCAAATACCTCGTCATCTTATTAGTGTCGCGCATAAATGGATTAACGAGATTCCCACTGTCCCTATCTGCATCTACAATCTCATATCATACAATATCTCGGGGTGCCTACTAAAGTTACCAAAAACTTCCTTGTTGTTGATTTGATCAAAGTTAGTTAATCTTTATATTATTTTTAATTCATGTTATCCAAACGATTAATGTGGTCTACTTGGTATTGGTAGGCATAAATGGTTGATTAAAAAGAGGTATATCATACGATTTGTTTTATTCGTAGATTTTTTGGGTATCTAAGAACATTTTTTTCTTGTTAAAATTCTACTATATAAAAAATATAAAAATGTTGCCGAAACCGGGGCTAACACCGGTTTCCGGTTTTGGCCCCTCAAAACCGGAATTCAAAACCGGTTTTGAAGACCTTCCGGTTTTGCACGCCCTAGTGTCAGTGTTTGTATGGAAGAATTTTAACGCGCTGTCCGATTAACTCGAAACTCAATATTTATACTTAAAACCCATGGGGATGTATGGGGTAATTTCCGACACTCACGCGGGCGAAGCCGCGGGCAGCAGCTAGTACATAATAGAATAATACTTAGGTAGGTACATAAAGCTTTAAACTACTGACCAAGTTTAAATTAAGGTCATCAAGTGATCAGACTTAACGTGGATAATATTGATATACTTACATAATTATGAATATGCACTATCTATCTTGAGATAAATAATATGGATTACCTACTTGGTAATCATATTATATAAATACCTCCACGTTGGACAATACAAGTGCACAGGATTGCTCAATGGATTCGATAACCGATATTTTGTGCTAACGTTATTTTTACACGCAAAGCAAGTTGGGGTTTTCGTAGATGCCATCAAATTGTCATGATCACAGAACAGACCACGAACAGGCCATTTTTTTTCTTTCGTATTCTTGTGCGTATGCCTCTTTGGTGGTTTTATATCAGGTCATAGAGAAAATTCTGCATAAAACCTCATAAACATATTCTTGAAAAAAATCATGTGAAAGACTCGCAGTCGCAGATGTCTTTTTGATGGTATATTAATCACCAACATAACCAGACTCTTCTTGTTAATGGAGGTGTGTCTCTTGATCATTAATCTTTTAAATTAGACAATGAATGAGGACGGGATATTTCCTACACCACCTCGTTGGTCCTTCGTCGTTGTTGGTCTTACAAGACTGGGTTCGATTGCCAGGTCGGGCAAAGTGGTTTTATCTTATTGAACTTCCGGTAGCAACTTAGACATATCTGGTACAGGTGTACCTACCGCAACTTTGACTACGTACAGTGATGTTATATTTATGTTGCAACATCAGTAGGTAGGTGTATCTAGGTTCAGCATTGACAATATCAGACCCGTAGAATGAAGCTCAAAGCCCTTTCAAGCTGTAGCGGTATGGTTCAGCAGCATCCACCAGGTAGTGTTTATATACAGGCAATTGAATATGGCAACTAACGTGAGTCACTTTTTTTGAAAAAGAGGTGTGATAGTGAAGTTGAGCTCGATGAGAATCTGACTGTCCGCAACGGTTTTCCTAATCCATTGTTTCATGTGTTTGATTAATTCGTTTGCTCGACAACCACTTACCCGGCAGAGAAGCATTAGAGATCTTGATATAGTTAAAAAAGCGTTCATCCATCCAAAACGTGATCACAGCAGAACTCGGATATCGAATTGCCAGCCCCTCTTTTGCCATGCGTCCCTCCTTGTTTTAAGTACTTATTGCACCGGACGTCCCAGCCTTGTGGTACGACTCGCAATTTTATAGCGTGATTGGCTACTCTCTCTAGGGTTCTATAGTTAGAACAGTTGACATACCAACCAATTCCTATATAACTAGTAGGTCTACACTATGTTCCCCTCTAGCCAGAAGTCAGTGACAGGCGACAATCCTAAAATTCGATAATTTTCCAAGTTTCTTTCATACATTTTTTGCTATAATAATCATCACCAGCCGCAAAATATTAAGTTTCAACTTTGTAATTTTCTAGTGTCAGATAAATTAAAATGTTCATTAAAACTTGACCTGCGACGTGATTGGTAGCACTGAATGTTGCAATGAGATTGGTAGTACTGTTCTGTCAGTCGCCATTTTGAACTCTATTAATGAACCCTCAGAACAATAAATGAACCTAAGGTCCGTATTACAGAACGTCACTCAAGACTCAAATTACTTAAAACTTTAAGTTTCAACCAATCAAAAGGCTTTAAACGAGTTGTAAGTAATGCTTGAGTTTTGAGTGACGTTCTGTAGGTAATACAGGCCTAAGATTGCAAAATTCAGTGCTACCAATCGCGTCACGGGTCAAGCTATAATCAACGCTCTGTAACTATTATTAATTATTTTATTGGTTGCGCTACCTTTGTTGCACTGTTTTGTCTGATATATGGATAGGTATGGCGATAGCTGTTGTTAACCTAATCAGCCGCTTAATGTTTCAGTAAAATTCACCAAATCGTAGTACCTACGTTCACATTGTAGGCTATTAGTTCTGTACCTTCTTCAAAATAATTAGGATATATCTACAGAATCGTGAGCTTTTCTGCGCTACGAAAGGTATTTTTTACAGTTTGGGTTCAGTAAGGACACGTGCGAGATGAGCGCACCGCCTCAGGTTCGATCAATGGTAGGAACAGTCAATCGCACATCAGTGGTAACACGGAGATACACTACGAAAATCGCCCTTTATCCCACGACATTTATAGTCCCTGCAAATGTCGAATTATTCGGTTGACTGTACAAGTACAATTTATTCTATACGTTAGTATAGGTACTATCAAACTTATCAAAGTATTGAACATTTTCCCGAGGGCAGAACTATTGGCACACATACGGACATTCTCAGTTTCAAGATGAAAAACCTAACCAAACAATACTTACAACCGACTCTCAAGAAATACACTACAAAGTGAAAATTTGATTTCGGAAGTCCGTGGCGAAAATATAGAACCAAAGAACACCGACTACCGAAATTATTTTGGAAGTCGGTTGTATTTTTTGAAAAAAAGTTTTTTTAATCAACATACACAAATTGGATTAAATACGTATTATTGAAGCTTACTCAAAAACTACCCAAGCAAAGTAAATCCAATTTTATGGGACCACCGCTTGAGCTTTATCTACCAAATGAAAAAAGAATCACGTAGGTAAATCGGCCCAGATATCACGGAGAAATCGATGTACATACATAGGTACAGACGAACATAGAATCTCCTCCTTTTTGGAAGTCGGTTAAATTAATAAGTCTTATAATGTATAAATAACTGCCAGCATTCTTTAGATCTAGTGATCTCTTTTCCACTTATTGGTGGTAATTCAAGAACAATAGAGTTTAGAGGAGTTAATAGAGTACATATAAATAAAGCCGAACCGCCCACCAGCCGTACCTATCCCACTAAGTGTATAATTTTATATTATTATTTCATAAGTATGGTCAGACACGAAAAGAATGAAATAGATCAGAACAGTTAAATTCAGACAATAAAAGCTCTTAGCTATTAGGTACCTACCTACATGAAATGCTGAAAAGGAGTGTATTGTATAATGTTGGGACTTAGTAGGACTAGTTAGATCATAATTTAAAATCTTCTGTTGCTGACCATACAATGTGTCATACTGGCTATAGACAAACGTAGAAAGCTTTATGATAATTTATTTATAATGGAGGTCGACTAAAATTATCCTTTCTAATAATTCTAATACATTGGAGATTTACATTTTATTTACACATTTTTATACTTAGAAATTTACATAATTGCTGAGATGTAAATATAGGTGGCGCGCTAACGTAAACGTTTCAATTCAAGCATTGACAATACTTACGTTCAAAAACACCGTTTGCTCTGTGGCTCTGTGCGTACATGTTTTCTGAGAATTAATGAATGAGAAAATGTTAAAAGTAAATAACTACAGCCTCCATAAAATTATTCTTTTATCATCGTACAAATTTAAAACTTACAAACTTTCTATAAATGTCGACGATTTCTGAACGAACGGAATGTCTTCCTTGTCGGCCATGTTTTGCACAACAACATCACGTCGCATACGAAACGTCAACTATTCGTTTACGAATTTCAGAAAACTATCCAAATATTCACTTGAAAAAATCAATTTGTTTTTATTTCGCAATTCAATTAAATGATAAAATGAATCGAGCTGAGGGGTTGGTGCAACGAAGAAACGTAAACGTAATTAAGGACAGTGCAGAATTAAAGGAAAACCACGACGTCGATGATAAGAAAAATGATAAAAGTTATGATGACGGGGATTCAAAGGAAACACGATTGACACTAATGGAAGAAGTATTACTTTTAGGACTAAAGGACAAAGAGGTAAGAGAACGCTCTCTTCGGTAGTAAACAGTTATTATAACGAGGTTGTCGTGACCATTCCATCTCATATATTGCTGATTATTTCAGGGTTACACATCATTTTGGAATGATTGCATATCCAGCGGCCTGAGAGGATGTATTTTAATTGAACTTGGTTTGAGAGGCCGCGTAGAATTAGAAAGAGCTGGTATGCGTAGAAAGGGATTGTTATCTAGAAAAGTAATAGTTAAATCAGGTAAGTACGAGAATGGTTTAATTAATCTTTTTAACGCTCATAAAATTACGTATTAAATGCTTTTAGTGTTTATTTAAGTCATTTCATTCTAACTATGGGTCATAAGTACCATCCAATTTGGAAAGGTCAATGACTGTTATTCGCTAGTCAATAGTGGTTAAAAAGGCAATAAACGTTGGTAGCAATAATTACTACAGGCTACAGATTCCACCTGTTAATGTCCTCTGAATTACTAATGCAATCTGCAATAATAGCATATGAGTTGTGTTTGTTAATTCAAATTATATGACTCTACCTGTAAAGCATTAATTGCGATTTTTAAGGTATTACTATAGTGTAGAAAGTTTACTTTGATTATTTAAACCACATTAACAATACATTTGTATGTTAAAATAAATCATTACTTTTAAAGGTTTATTATCCTTAACACAGGCAAGTTGATTAGGTTGATAAAATCAATCATATCTACAACCTATGATTTTTCAATTATTTGTATAAATGTAAAATTGATTTCAGATACACCAACTGGTGATGTTTTGCTAGATGAGGCCTTGAAACACATGAAAGAAACTGAACCACCAGAGACAGTACAAAGCTGGATAGAATACCTAAGTGGTCTGTATCAATAGCGCAATATAGTAGACCTTCATGTCTCATGTGGTCTATTATCTTTTAACAATGTTTTAATAATCCTCAGACATGTTGGTGTTAGCAGTAGTTGATATTAAAGTAAAATATATCTTTTATCGAATAAATTTCACAAGTTTCTGGTTGTGGCAATTATGGAAAGATTTCCTATTCTTTACTTGGTATTTCAGTTGGACTTTTATAATAATTGGGTCAAATAACACGGTTATGATTAAATAATTTCAGGTGAAACATGGAATCCGATGAAATTAAAGTATCAATTGAAAAATGTCCGTGAAAGGCTGGCAAAAAATCTGGTAGAAAAGGGAGTTTTGACAACAGAGAAGCAGAACTTCTTGCTGTTTGATATGACTACTCATCCACTGACTGACAATGTTGTGAAATGTCGTTTGGTCAAAAAGGTAATTACAAACACACATTCTACACAGTCCAATTGAGAAATGTTATCGCTTTAAGATAATATTTATGTCCTTCCTACAAAATGGTTGTAACAGAATGATAAACAATCCTTTTAAAATAATTGATTTTAAATGTAGATATAAGATAAATAAATGTTGATACTAAAAAACATGTACTGAACTAAATAATTTTATAATACATAGGTATATATTGATATGCAATACATTGTAACTTTACAAAACATGCCCGTTAATACTATTTGTGCTATGTTTTTCATAAAAAATAAACAGGTGATTCTTTCCAAACAGCTTGTATTTCAATATGAAAGCAAAGTGTTGGAGTTAAAGGTATCCAAAACATGTGTTACAAACATTATTGCATTACTTAAATAAAAACAGACAAAATACCTTATTATTGAAGAGAATAGAAATGGTTTAATTTTTTTCGATAATTGATATTATAATTTTAATTCCAGGTTCAAGAAGCGGCTCTAAGGCGCTCGATCACCGATGTCGCTCACGCCGACAAGCGATCTCTGGCGCTCTTGATGCTTGCCCATTCGGCTGATGTACTAGAAAACGCGTTTGCGCCTCTCTCCGACGAAGATTATGAGTTAGCAACGAGACGCGTGCGCGCACTTTTAGATCTAGATTTCGAGGCTGAAGCCATGCGACCAGATGCCTGCGAAATTATGTGGGCGGTGTTTGCAGCGTTCACTAAATAGCGGTAATGCGTGTCGTCATCACTGTTGGCAACTAGAAAATGGTAAATTTGTGTTGGATTAAAATAATACTTTTTAGCCCATTTTGTAACATCTAAAACGAATATAAATAAACATGATCACCTTTAAATTATATCTAACATAAAAAATAAATTAATGACACTGCAATATAAATTTTATAATAATGGTTTGGAGGTGTATCGCGTGTGTTACAGATAATTATGAACTTGTACAAAAAATTCATTACATATTGTTGTTTACTATATCATTTTATTTAACCAGTATTAAATTAATTCATATATTTCATTTGAACATTTAACAGAAATATGGGGAGTATTGTATTTTTTTAAGAATATCAAATAACTGCTTCTACATAACATTCATAGTCATATAAAACATTGTCATATAATTATGGTTTTACTTTCATATAAGTGTAGTTTCTAAATTTATTTTATCTTTTATCATAGCACAAAAGTTTGCCTTAACTTATTTGGTGTATAATACTTTTTGTGTTTAAGCTTGTACAGCTGATCGATAAAAAAATATGCGGCATTTGTCAATGCTGTCTAAACAAAAAATAAATTAAAAAAATGCCTGTCTTTGTACTAGTACAAAAACATCATGGCGGGAGCTAGAATTTCATTTACGACGGAAGGGTAATTGCTGGGGAAGGTGGGGAGTTAGTTTACTGCATTTTCACAATGGAGAGCAACTGGAGAGTGGTCCCACTCATTGTGATATACAGCTGCAATCAAATATAATAACTGTTTTAATTTTTAAATACCTATTACTTACATGTTTCATGTTTGTGCATATTTGTCTGTGACTCTGGGTAAGACAATTATGTTATAATGTATTTACTGGTTATTGACACCAACTGTGCTAGTTTACATATTCTTACGTATTATTTTGTAATGATATACTGTAATGAGAAGATTGTTGAATTTTTTTAAAGTACCTAGATTTTTGTATGATCTGCTTTTCAGTAGTAATTGGATTACCTTTTATTATGTATGTAAATTATTGTAGGTCCTGAATTATTATATCCTTAATTGGTGTTATACTATTATGATCGTTTTTAGTGTTTTGTTATACACGTTTAATTATTCAAATTGTGTGTGAGGTGTTTGTAAAGGGTGGCGATTTAGTCACTTGCATCTGTCAAGGGGGTGATTCTACCCGTCATACTAAACAACTTTCGCTATAAAACTCACATCCCATTTTTAAACTATTCATACATTCATGGAATTTGTCTGTCTGCTGTTATAAGAAATTGTTTTTATTTTTTACGAATCGAATATGAGTTTTAACGCGAAAGTTGTTTAGTATGACGGGTAGAGGATGCAGGTTGACAGATGCAAGTGACTAAACCGTCACCCTGTATAGTTGAGCTGCGCTGTTCACAGTAACAATGTGAATGCCTTTTACTTTTAGCATGAGAGACAAGAGTGTAAGTTTTATGGAAACTTTGATTAAAAACTATTTTGATGGGTGACTATATGTGGAGAGAGGACTATTGCTGGTCGTCATTGTTTTTAGTTTCAATATACGAAAATAATACAACTGGGTAAATACTAAGTAACATTAACTATGGCGCATAGAATTTATATAATTTTAAATAGCGCACGAGATTTATAGCCCAGTTTCTTTTAAGGTTTGTTTTATCATTATTTTAATTCAAGTTTAGTCACAGATTGATACAGATGGTTCACTCCGCAAAATCATTTAAATAAAAAGCGACACTTCCTACGACTTAATTAAGTGCAATTCAGGTCGCACAGCGCTAATTACCTACAGTTATATTCACCTAGAAGTTGCCTCTCTTTCTGTCGCGTAACTCTTATATCTTCTGACTGCGTTACGCTCTCTGAATTGGCCCGACAAGACGAGCCCGCCGCGTACTTGTAGCTTCATACGTAAAATGTGGAGTGCGCCTTCTGTACCTACTATTCTGTGGTTTAGTTATAAATGAATAAATATACAAGTGAATATTGTATTAAATTAGCTTGCCATAAATGAAATAAAAACAGGTTATTTACAACAATCATTTGTGACAAGCGTTAGTAAAATAACAAAATTGCCTATATTTATATTCCATTTTTGTGAAAACAACACTGCACTGTTTTATAAAAAAAATATAACAAAATCTATAAATATATTATAATGTGTTGTCATTTGAAATGTGATTTATAAGTATCTAGTAATAAATTACTGATCACTCCTTAGTGCTTATGTTTAATTTCGAATTCATAAACGATAAATGGTTTACATAAGATCCTTATAAACAACTGTAGTGCTTAAGTTACTGTTAGATTTGGGTTTGTATATAAATACGGTATTATTTTGGTTTGTATATTACCATAAAGCCGCAACTATAAAAAGTTGATAATAAATTCAAAAGTGATGGAGACATGTATAAAATTAAGGTAAATAACTATGTATCATACACATATTATAGTATTTAGAAAATTACTCAAATATATTCCTTAGTAAATATTATTAGGTTTTTTACTTGAGATTTGATGAAAAGGATACCATTCAGTAATCCTTTTTTTAACTGCCCCATGCTTGAAAAGTCTATGTCCAAAATTGGTGCAAATAAAAATATTGAAAAAATAAAATTCAAAATAACGTAGCATACGAATAATTACTATGTCCTATACCATTATTATTATAAAGCTTAAAATCAGTCTGAACTTATACACACTACCTATAGTATAGTATAGATATTTCACTACCTATAGTAATAATAATATGTAGGATCGTATATACACAACGAACATCAAGAAATCGCAAACACTCCTACAAAAAACATAAACTGGTTTTTCTGTTATCATTGGTTGTCATATACTTTTACGTCACGTTCTCTCTGACAAATGGCGTCGCTTTTCAAAAGCTTGTATTCGCCTAAGGATTTTTCACTTAAAAAATAATAATTAATTACTTGCTCAAAAAGAAACTATCATAAATATTAATGAAGGTATAATTCTGAAGTTATTTTTTTTTTTTTTGACCCTTGATTGAATGTGTTAATTCTGTACGAGAATGACACAGTATGGTCCTCTTCACCGAATCCGCATGACTAACAATTAATCACAACAGGCGGGGTTGGAGGGAGGAAGAACTTAAAATCATAACATGATATAACATTACGCGTTGTTTCCCCAAAGGGTTGTGCAGAGGTGTACTTATCTATAGTACACTCACATTTCATATGTTTTAAGTCCCATGTAATAGGGGGCGAGCCTATTGCCATCAACCGGCCACAAATCTAGACTCCCGGCTGCTACTGAGAAATTCCATATAGAAAAACCCAAAAACACTTTGCCCGACCTGGGAATCGAAACCAGGACCTTATGCTCAGCAGTAGCGTTTGCGACCACTAGACCAACGAGGCAGTTATCTTATAATCATAATTATTTATATTCAGGATAAAAATGACCATAATATATAACCCCGGGACAGAATCTAATAGAATTTTGCCAGAATCATAAGACATATTATAAGTACTTGCATTTCCCGCAAATCTCATTAGTGGACGCTCTTGGACCAAGTTCCAATCATCTTGATAACTCGGTCACACCGGTACATACTAGGATTGTAACGTAAGCCATCTGACGGGCGCAGGTGCAGAGCTTGAGGCGGAGGTGGAGGTGGAAAAAAGAAAGACAAATTAAACATTTATTAAAGAAAAAAGTCGACGATGGTAATAAAAATAAGGGGTGCAAACTATATTTCACGATAAACTCGATATATAGAAGGAATTTCTTTTGATAAAACTCGATAGCTACGCATGCGCGCTCGGTTCATCGATGCTTCATTGTTACGCGCAGTAATTTTAATTTTATCGAATTAATTTTGTTACTTAATAAATCTAAATTTTGGTACGCCCATGCAGCGACGGTGACATAGGAGCAAAAACTTGATCATTTGAGTTATAACTCCATCACATTAAAGGGTCTTCGCTTAGTTGGAGCCGATTTTCTTTATAAGACCTCCGTTAAAAACTTGCGGATGCACGATTTCTTGAGGATGTTCCACACTTGCGGAGGCGGAGGCAAGGTTTCGTTACAACCCCAGTGCCTATCCTAAAAGTCGATATTTCAAAGGTTTTACGAGTAGGTACCATACCGATAATAATAGATGAAAAAACCATAAATTGTAGGTAGGTATATTTTTTTCACGAAAGGATATGAAATACAAATTTTCTTAACTTTTTTACAATTTGCAGCTCAGTAGAAATACGAAAGAAATGTTGTAAAAGGTGAAACTAATTCCCATAAAGGCGGGATTTGATTTTTTTAGTTCCTTATTGGTATCTTTTTGACTCACTGGGTACCCTACTTACATGCTTTTCTTCATAACCAAGTTATCCGATATTTTATTCTTCTTCAGCATGAAATTTCCTGTAATTTTATACTATAAATGTAGGTACCTACAGGGTTTTTTTATTTTTCCAAATTGGCGGTAAAAAACCGCTTACTAAGACTCTTTTTTCAAAATCCGTGAATGCAGATCAAAATTTCTCAAAAACGGTCTCCTAAGACCATTTTCCTGTAGCTACAACGGTTATGGTAGCTGCCCTTGCTCCCCCATCTCAAAAATCCACCCTGTAGTTATATGTTTAAAAAAAAAAAATATTAAGTTTTATTACCTACCATATAACTTAGGTACAACCTAATAGGTTGACCTGCAATTTGCAAAAAAACATGAGAAAAATTGAACTTCAAGGGCTACCTTAGCGCTTCTCCCTTACATCCCAGGCAATGTAGATAAGTCGAAGGATTTTGTGATTGATACTTAGTAGAATCCCGTACAAATGTCCAAAAAAATCCGCCCTCGCTCTTTTTGTCCACAAGTATCATAATATTTATATATTTTACGAGTTTACTAAAGCCTAGGTACAGACATCGTGGTCGTTAGCCCGCATTCACAGCATTCGATTCGAGTAATTCGAATGACTTTAGCTACTTGAATTCCGCATCCGACAATATTCTTGGTTAAGAGATATGAAATCATCTCAGCCTATCGCAATTCGCAGTCCACTGCTGGACGTTGGCCTCTCCCAGGCTGCGCCATATCTGTATACTTAATAGTTTCGCGCTAAGGTAGACCGCCAAATACTTAAAAAAAATCTTGATTTTGCAATTTACACGTCAGTGTCAGGTTGTATGTTGATCAAAATATGATTTGCGATCGTAACAAATATCTATGTATTTAGGGAATTATAATCATTAGAATCATCAATATCTATTTATTGAAATCGCGGGCTGCCCTGGCGCTTCATCACTAGTCAGCGGAGTACCTACCCTAGTAAGAAAAATACGAAATAAGACGATTTGTTTTTATAACATCAGATTAAAATGTGTTTCGAACTTTCTACCATGCATGACGATAATTTTTTTTACAAAAAAAATAATCAAAATGTAAAGCGTAGTAGTAGTAATGAACCTAGCTTGTTCATATTGCTGTGTCGGGGTGTGGCGGGGCGCGCCAGAACGCAATCGCTTACGTTCATTTACTATGAATAGATTCACATTAGTAGGTTGTGTTGTGTACTACACAGATTCGTTTGATTGGTGTATCCCGCGTCACGACACAATACGACACAGTAATGTGTCGATGGCTTTAGTAATATCGCTAGGTATATCGTCGTTGTAGTGCGAGAAGTCACTAAGTGACATTTTTAGCCAAAATAAGTTAATGATGTCAAAGTGTTTTTAAAACCATTATCTATCTTATGAAAAGGTAAAAGAGCGGTTTTTTTTAGTATTTTAGATTATACGAGAATATCAGAAGTAAATAACTACTTGTTAAGGCAAAAAATCCGTCTATGAAAATTTACTAACGGTACTTGAGTAGTATATGAAAAATTTCTTACTTAACGTTTTCTCAATTACTGGGGCTGCACTGCTCGCATTAATGTTACTTAGTTACTTTTTGCATACAATATTTTCGATGAGTAGGTACCACTGATAACGTCTCTTAGTTATATCTTGCAGAGGAAATCTTTACATGAAATGAAATTAAATGTCCGATAGAAGTCACTTAGTTAATTTTTGCATACAATATAACTCACCCAAATTATCTACATTTTTTGAGTATGCTAGAATAAACTATCTTACTTTTTATTATAGGTATATTAATTTACTGAATATTTGAGTGCAGGGTAAAATTATCAATATTTTGTTCATAGAAAGCATTTTTGTAACTATAAGCGTCAATGTGATATACCGATTATAAGAACAACAAAACTTTAAAAAGCGGTTATCTCGAAACTATATTTTTGCACTTAATAATTTCTCGAACTACAATGACGATATGTAAGTTTACCAAGCTGGATGCAGTATGCAGCAACGCTCGCCGCCCGCAAAAAATGCACATGTAGGTACATACAAGGAGGCATAGCATAGCGCCGACAACCTTGGCCATAATGAGAACATACGCGTCGCACGTACACCGGTCGGAGAGTATTTTATACGTTTATTTTAAGTCTTCAAAAATATTACACGCTATATTTGCAAAAAAAAAACATTCTCTAAACCCAAAACTTGTCACGTGTTTCACGTGCATCCTTGGGAGCTGTTGCCTCGTTCATAGCTGGAACGCGAATGAAAAGCCTACGGCGTAGCGCGTAGGTCGTAGCATTCGTAATTTCGTAACCCGTGCTTTGTGACGAACTACCCGCAAAATTGCATTACATGCACTTTGTTGTTTCTCTTTGTTTTCGAGTTCAAGGATACCCCTTTTCTACAGTCTTATGACGGAGGGTTTTATATGTCGGAATCCTGGATAGGAAAGATTCGACAATTCGAGATTTCCAGTAGAACGCACGGAGAAAAGTGTTTTCTCCCTCGGGACCCAAGCACAACATGTTACCATCTTCCCGAGGATCAACCGTCGCGTCTGTCCCATAAGTAAGGGGTTAAAAAATTATAAGGCATAAAAATATTTTAATATTTTATTAAAAACTCACACTTCTGCCTTCGCACGGTGGATAAGTCTTGTATCTCTTTATATGACATAATTTCAATTACAGTAATTCAGTTCACATCTTGTTAAACTATATTATACTTGTGTGCAAGATCTTGCGAATTGCTTGGGATACTGTCAGAGCCAAATTACAATTGTGAATTAGCGCAATTAATTTTATTTTAGCAATGTGGGTCGTATCTAATATGTCGACATAATGGTGTTATATAGGATAATTTTGTGTTATCTAACGAACAGTTTCCGGCCTACAAGTTCCGGTGACACGACACTTCAAATACATCTATTATTATCGAATTGAGTAACATTTTTCTTATTTTCTAATGACGTGAATATTAGTTTATAATGTACACTGTACATGGGTGTGTCATTATCCCTAAAATGTGTAGATTTAGGTATAGATAAAACAATTTTTTATTTAAGTAAGTACAGCAATATTTTTTTTAATAGGTTAGGCCGGAAATTATGATACCTCCAATTATATCTACCGTACTAACGGAGAGTTCAGTATTAGTAAATAAATAGGTAGGTATTCAATCAATATTCGTCATCCTGTAACAATATTATACGTAGTACAATCAATTATGATTAAGTATTTTACGAATAAATCGTTAACTATTCATTTGAAATATTGATTTAGTTTAGAGGGACTATGCTAGAAACAGATAATGCAAGTAAAAAAAACAATAAATAGAACATGTCAACTCGCGACTATTATGCATTTACCTGTTGGTTCTCTTTCTCACAGCCCAAAGACTTCTTACAAATCCTACGATACTAAAGTTTAAAGCATTATTTCTAACTATACTATATCTATATACTTATTACCTAAAATGCTGGTGTTTATAATAAATAAATAATCTTAAATAACACATAGTGGCTGTCGTAACCCTAGAGCATTTACATGGCAGACCTTAATGTTTGTTTATATTTATAACATTAGGTTCTTAAACTTAGTTTAATTAAATTAATTCAAACAAATGCTCGTTTCATTTTGTAGCCCAAAGATGAGAAGAAAAACAAAATTGGACCGCGACTTCTTAATCCTGTACGAGTTTGGTACGTGTACGCACTATGATAAATTCATTTTAAATAACTCACCTAATCAAGTTTAATAATTCGAATAGATTACCTATAATAGAGGCTGATTAAAGAACGGAATAGTCGGCTCTTAACATTGTATTCTGTACAAAATTAGGTCTATGTGGCAACATGGTCCTGGCAATAGGATTTAAAATGCAATGTTAAAGGATAACACAGTAAGATAATATCAATGTCAGGATTCCATGAGCCTACCTTTGTATTTTAAAACTTATCCAATAACTTAGCATGTAAAAATTGATAAAAAATAATAATATTGACAATAAAGGAAATAATGGAACTTAACAATATTCAGATGTTGGATATTTTTGGTATCCTTGTGCAAATTTGACTTATTTGAACATTGTAATACTGGGATAAAGCGCTTTGAGATCGTATGTGAATCTAAATGGTGGAAGTGGATGGAGTCCGAGCGGCGGCCCGCTGTCACCAGGCCTCCGTGTACCGAATGTCGTACTCCTGCAGCTGCGGCAGGCGCTGGCGCAGGACTTCGAAGGCCTCGGCCGATAACTTGGTGCTGTTCAGGTTAAGACGCCGCAAGTTTGAGAGACCTGAAAAGAGAGGCAAATTACAATTTTTATCATAATGAGCCTTGTTGGAGAGTACATAATTATAAGCATCGCCAATCGTGGCAGCTATTTTAATGCTCATTTAGAGTTTAAAAGAAGGCAATATTCGGGCAAAAATTACGATTAGATACATACCTGATAATGCCTCTATTCCTTTGTCGGAGACGGGCGTCTCACAGAGGTTAAGAACCTGAAGCTTTGGAAGATGCTCAGCAATCAGTTGCACACCGCTGTCGCCAAACTTTGTAGCCCACAGGTTCAAGTAGCGAAGAGATGGTAGCTGTACCAATAATGTTTTTTATGAATTTAAACCCATTTTAAACCGGTTATAATACTTATTTGTTGTTTATTTATATAAAAATATCTTTAATGTTTTAATTAAGCAAGATTGAGTCAAAGTTAAAAACGGGTACTTAGGTAATTTAAGTGTCAAGGGCTTTGCTTACTTTAAATTCAAAAAAGGTTTTCTGAATGTCATCATGCGTATTCTATGTCAACATGTTTTGCTGAATAGCTATTGTTTGTTCGTCACAGTTTTAATGGCATACCTTAATGAGATGATGTGCACATGCGCTGGTGACGCTGGTGAAAGCGAGGGAGAGGCACTCGAGGTTGCCGAG
Organism: Eupsilia transversa; assembly: GCA_914767815.1. Taxonomy (NCBI): domain Eukaryota; kingdom Metazoa; phylum Arthropoda; class Insecta; order Lepidoptera; family Noctuidae; genus Eupsilia; species Eupsilia transversa. The sequence continues at coordinate 9,809,801 of OU611874.1, forward strand.
AGCGCCGGCGTCCAGTAGCTCGGCCACGTCGGCGTCCGTCGCGCGCACCGGCAGCGCCAGGCGCCGGGGGCCGCCCTCCGATTGCTGAAATATAGGTAACATGCCGATTGTAGATAGTGTGCTTTACGAGATATTCTTGCGACGTTATGGCTGTTCGATACTATACAAAATTGGCACTCTTTAAACATAAACCGCCTTTATAGAGCAATTATTTGATTACAATAGGATACGTAAGTGGTGCATAAAATTGCACTGCCTGATAGTTAGTGCTCCTACTAACAGTTCACATCCTAGCAAAACAAAGACTAGTCCATTGTCTAGCGCGCAGTTATGTTTAGAACTCACCAGTCGTAGAAGGTTCTGCTGTCTTTCGCACAAATCCTTGTAATATTTTTGGCCAAGTTCGGTGCCTTGCAGTGCAGCAATGATCTCCAACTGAGTTTGCTCTCCAGTCGTGACTTCCCATTCCAAAAATAAACATAGAGCCTCTATAGCAGCAGGCTGTAAGAATAAAAATAAAATATTAGGTTTGTTTAGTCAAGGATCGAATGGTCATATTATTGAAGGTGAGAAAGGTCTGCACTCACGTGAGCAGTTAAAGCGACTAGAACAAAATCGGGGAGTTGCTTGCTGATAGTCTGCAGAAAACTTTTCCGTTTACAGCAGCAATTTAGTAGACTTCCAAGCTGTAAATATTAAAATTCACATTATTATCCCTTCCATTATAGGTACCCCAATCAAAGAAACAATAGAATATCTGAGAAACCAATTTACCATATCTCCCCAAATCTGGCATAAATCTTCATTTGGCAGAGCAAGCAGCGGGTCGGAAGGTGCTGCCGCCCGCAGCCACGACGGCGGGCACAGGCGTGCGGCGCGCGCGGGGGACACGCACGCGTGCGCCGCACAGCGCACGTCACGCGCCAGCGCGCTCAGCAGCTTGCCCAGCCGCGCGGCGACGCGCGGGCAGCTCATGGCACCCGCACATAACGGAACTGGCTGCAGAACTGCGCCAACTACGACGAGCCAGTCCTCGTATTCGCACCTGAAAATGGAAGGGAAAGTCAATTCTACTTCATTTCGACATTTATAGAAATGTTCTGTCTGATCAAATAACGGCGAAGCTTTAGTGTAATACTTGTATGTAAATACATATGATTCCGCGGAAAATAATGTAGTAGCTAGCTACCCAAGCATAATGTTGAAACTGGCAAAAAACAGATACCTACAATAATACCAGCTTAGTATTGTTCCACTGCAAGGCAAAGGCCTCTTCTCATACAGAGAAGGCACGAGCTCACCACGCTTGCTCAAGACGTGTTGGTGATTTCAGACTTACCTATATTAACTATAAGTCTAGGTTTCTTCGCGATGTTTTTCCTTCACCAATGTCAGTAGGTAATGTCCAAGATAAACTCGGAAAGCACATGAATTGAACCGACACAATGCGTTTAATCAAACTTACATGTGCTCCAAGATGTCTGCAAAACACAGAACTTCATCCTCATTATCATCACAGACATGAGGTACGGCGGAGTCGCGATAGTAGTCGTCTAAAGCGGCCAGTGCGACTGCGGCCAGGTTGGGGGCCGCCCGAGGGTACGGGCACGTCGCGCGGCTCCCGTGGGTCACCTCCACGAACCGACGGACCAGGGCACTGCCCGAGTTGTGCGCGCTCAAGGCGCTGCAGACAAAAGAAAGATCCAAATAAAACACCTGTTTCATGTATCTATTGGTAGATACATGAAACAATACAACAAGTGTAATGAGAATTCGCAAGGTCGTAAAACCTTCGTTAAGAAAAGCGTGTGACCTGTGACTTGCTAACCTAACAACTCCACTTCAGGTGTCTGTCAGTTCCGTAATTTACCGAGTGACGGAACTGGCTGTTGGCCAGTTTCTGAAAGCGTAATCAATTTGTTTACTAAATATGTTGTTTTTCCAATGGCTGTTTGGATCAATTGTCCAAAAATAGTACCAATCATACTTCTTATCCGTAACCAAGAGATGACATATAGTTATACGGTCACGCTTGCCTAAATACGGTAGATTCAAATCGATTAATTAAGCAAACCTAAAATAGAGTCTTCGAGCGTCTAGTCGGCTGCTGCGCTATTTATACATCTCGATTATGAATAACTTATGCCCGCAGTTTCTATATTTAAATCAATAACCAATTGTTTTGCTAACCACTGGTACCGCTACTAAACTGATCTATTTTACTAACGGATACTACGTTAGTGTTGATATTATGCGCTTCGTTATTGGTTGTTTTTTAACCAACAATCCATCAGTTTCATTTGATCAAATACTCAGTGAGATCGAGGACTATCTATAGCTAAATATTATCGTAAAATCGATTGACGTCACTTAAGTACTCGAATTTATTGGCTTTACTGAAAGCAATTAATAATGTGTATTGTAACCAAATGAGGTTACAGTGCTGGTACAATGTTATGCAGGTCAATTACACTGGAATAAAATGTATTATTATCCCTAGAGAACTTTTTGCTAAGTCTAAAGGGGACTTCATAGATTTGCACAAAAGCGATACGGTGGAGGAGTAATGGTTCCTTACTATGGCAATTACTTTTCGGATCATACGGAGTTTAATAATGACGTACCTAATTCATACAATGTCAATTGTGTAAAAAACTTCTAAAAAGTGCTTTTATTGTCTACGGTTATTCCAGTTTCGATGAGTGGGTGGGTAGGCAGTTTGTAGGTAAATATAACTTTTTCCTGAAAAATACCTTTTTGCTGAAGTTCAACTGATATATTACAAATATACCTTGAAAACCGAAAAAGAAGGTGTCTTTACCTGATATAATCTCTAACAAGCCGCCTTGCATTTGGGGCTCTAGCGAAGTCGACATTGCGTGTGAGCACCCGGCGTACGGGTGGTGCAAGCGCAGGCAGGGGCGCAGCGCGCGGGCGCCGCCGACACAGCCGCGCCAGTAGCGCACATAGGTCGCCCGCCGCACACCGCTCTGCCAACAACGGCGCTGCAGCACTCGTGACGTTCTCTGCCCACTCCTCCCAGTCGTCACTTTCCTTATTCTGAAAAAAGTGTCAATTTTAACGGTAATCACTCATGAGTCAATTACTGATTTCTTTTTTTTGCGGAACGAGTGTTGCGTTACAGCGTGCGTCATTAAGAAAGTGGATCGAGGCTGACCCCAAAATGATAACTACGTAGTTTTTAGTGTGCAATGGCTGTTGTGAAAAACCTACAAGGAAAACATCGAGATTCTAACGCGTTACATTCTCCGGATTGTTCAACCATGTTACATTCTCCAGACTGACGTCCACTTATACCGGTTTAGGGTGATATGTTTAAGTACTTGGTTCTTTTATTTTGAGTTATATATCTATATGCCCCAATAAACAAAGAACAGCTCTGAGGTAAAGTCACAAATATCAACACTTGGCAGACGGACACCTACTGAAGGCTGATGAGTCAACCAGAAGTAAGCCTTTTTTGAAAGCGATTTATTGCTTCGCTCTGTAATGTAAATTGTTTAGAATTGCAGTAAATAAGCGCCGCAGTGACGTTAACTCATAACCTTGCCAAATAGTCTACAAGTAAGTAGGTAGGTAGTAGGTAGGTACTACCTACTTAATACATACATGCTGAAAATTTAATGGGTTAGTTAGAGCTATGAATGACGTACGAACATCACACAATGAATTGAATAGACGGGTAAATGAAAATTTGAAACTAATGTTACCCAGTTTTATATTGCAGTGTTTGTACGCTGACATAGTTTTAAGTTTTATGATTTATTCTGGCTAATCGCTTTATGGATTACAGTCCGACATAAATTATGCTCCAAATTTTTTATGCTCTTCTATTTAATGTCTGACAAATTTCTTCATTATTTAACTGAAGTTTTCAGATTGAATGAAGCTGTTATTATTATTTTTGGATCACTGCTGCTAATGGGGTTTCACTGGTCCCAGAACCCGTCATTAGTAACTATTTGTTAATAAAAATACAAAGAATGTTATGAGCAAATGTTATTTTTGCATCTCATACGCGTATCAAATACAAGTAAGTAAGTAATGCAAACGTCAATATTTGACCACGTGAGCTCTGCATGATTTGTGATAAGAACGTGAAACAATTCGCTTCCGTCATGAATGGTGAAATTGTTCGTTCTTTTAGCTTTACTAAGATTATATTAAATATTTGTTAAAATAGCACAGTTATGGCGGCTACGATTGAATAGCACACGTGGGTGTAAGTATCTGGTGTTAGATACCGAGTAATACCTACGTCAATCGATTACATGAGGAGATCACGAATCACATTTCATATAGTGGATTCACACAATTATACGTATCTGTGTTTACATGAAAATGGAATATTTTCATAGGTGTGTTACTTATTTCGCACGATGTTCATAAGATTAAAGTTTATTCACGTCCTCTTTGCTTAGCTACCAAAATATTTGTGTATAGGTTTATAACTTTACCTCGGAGAGTAAATCTGTGAGGATCTGAAGAGGCGCACGCGTCACACTGTCGTCTTGTAAAGGCGTGGTCATGACGAAATCTACCATATTCTGAAATAAAATAAACAAATAATAAAAAAAATAATATTTAAATAAATAAACTATCTATCTATTAATACATATTTCTTCATATTTACCTTCAACTCTTTTAAAACGACTTCTCTTCTCACAGTCTTTGTAAGAAAATTCCTGTACCGTATCATATTTCTCTGAAAAATAAACGCACTTGTTAGAATATGTTCTATGTCAACAATTCGACATAGCCACAACCAGGAAGGAAAGAATTAAACGTCTACTCACCCTCCATACAATGGAATGATACCATTGGTCCCGGGTATAAGCATCGTTGGCCTAGAACATAGAACGTCAAGGTGAGTTATTGTTTAACTAGCATTATCTAGGGACGTAAACTAGACAAGCGCGAACATGGATTATTCCTATGGTAACAGGAATGATCCAGTAGGTACCTACAAATTGCTAAGTGAAACAAACCTGCAAAAGCAGAGATCCGTGAGGCATCACTATCCTGAGGCAGTACTTTCTGGCAGGATCCCATCGCGAGATGCAGTACACCTCCTGCATACAACTGTACGACAGCGCGTTCTCTAGCAAGCCTGAAGGCTGAAACAATCATAATTAATTCCATTATCAAAACAATCCCTTTTCTTTTTTGATATTTATTAAGTATGACTACTTAATTGAAATAATTTATCAATATTATTTTCAGAAGTGCCTCGTTAAATCCTAACTAAGAACATAAACGCGATAGCAAGTTTGTTTCTTTGTTTGTTAAGCTTTCACGCTAAAACGGCTGAACGGATTTGAATGGAATTTGACACATGGGTAGACCACGATAAAGTAAATCGCGCGCGACACCTCTGCTTAACCTTTCGGGGAAAACAGGCATGATGTTATGTGTATTTTTACTCTATAATCTTATTGCACCCCGTGTTTGCACTTAGTCTGCTTCCCGATGTCAATATGTATTGTTTAATTCAAAGCTCCCCATCAAAAAAATCCTGCACAAAGTTACCTTATGAAACCAGGATGTGTAGACAGTAAATAAATAAAGCTTGGTTATAAATATGACCTAATTAAAGTATGTACATTAATGGTCTCTGTGGTACAGAGGCCATTAATGTACATACCTACACTTAGCTGTGATTTGTGCCTACATTTAGCCGACTCATGGACATTCCAATAATATTGATATTCAATTTAGGTCCATTGATGTTTATTTGAATATATTATAGTTGTATGTTAGCATTTAGGAAGGACAGTTCATCTTATGAGACACGGAGAAGGTCGGCTCTGGGAATTTTTACTGCGTTTCGGTAAATCTACATACGCACGCGACGATGGGTCATAGTAAAAGTAAACATAAGAAATTAAGAACGCATTACATGAGTCAAGTTTAGTAAGGGTGAATTTCACCAATAAAAACTGAACGCGATCAGCACATAAACCACGTGTAAGAGCGGCGTGTAGCCAGCTGTCAGTGTCTTTATTTTCTTTGTAATATTGACACTGACAGCTCTTGAACTCGGTTTAGATGTGCTGATCGCGTTCAGTTTCATTGGTGAAATCAGCCCTATTTGTGAGATCGTGTACACATTAAGTAAGTACATGAGCTGTGTTTATTGGTCTGTAGTGTGTACCTACCCTCAGCACAAAATATCAAGTAAAAATAACAAATACCTATTGTCTCAGTCATTTTATGGGGATTGGCAGTCATATACAAATGTAACTGCGCCATGTGAGCATACTTTAGTCACAAATTGGTATCTGGTAAAATACGTACTTATGGGATGGAAATGAGAATGCCTAGCGAAGAAAACGATACTATAAGTAAAGATATTATAGTTCCAGAATGTTCGTGCCAACCCTAGAGACTTTGTTTTGCAAAGTTAAAGTACCGAAAATAAATTAATACCGATCTTTCACAAATAGGCACTACTCGTTATGTAGAAATATAACTAGGGCATATACAACTATAGCCAAGATAAGTAAATTAATTATTATTATTTAAACTTTTGATAAAATTCGGAGTAGGTTCGAAATACCTACCCTTAATTTTAGAACGTATTTTATAACACTACACAACTGAGGACTAATTTTGGAGAGCTCTAGAATAGGTAAACAGCACGTTTTATAAAAACTCAAACTCAATACATTTATTTCAATTAAACCATTAACAGGCAGCTTTTAATTGTCGAGGAGTCGGTCAGACAGAAATGTGAAGATAGTTGTTGTTGAAAATGTTTGTGTTACTAATAATGTATGCACCTACCTAATGATAGGTTTTCAGTTTTAGGTAGTATTATATTAAGTATCTGTGGTTTTAGGAAGGTACCTACCTAAATATTTATGGTATCTAGGTACCTTACCTTTACACAAAACATTGACTTGTTTAGTAAAGGTTGCAGATAGTTACCACAATCTACCACCACATTGACGCAAATCAAACACATTTTAAGTTTCCTACCTATTTGTACGCGTTGTGGTCAGTCACGAGTGTAATATATCAAATAAATTCTGATTATTTTTCAAAAATATATCTGCATTTCATGACATGCATAAATACTATGCGTTCATAAATATTCAACACTAGCTGCTGCCCGCGGCTTCGCCTGCTGGGACCGTAATTATTTTACTAAAATAAAAGTTGTCTAAGTTATTCCTTGTAACCCTATCTGCCAGTGAAAGTCCCGTCAATATCAGTCCAGCCGTTTCGGAGATTAGCCGGAACAAACAGACTGACACAAAAACTTTAAAAATGTTTTTTTGTTATAAGTACGTACTTTATATACTTTCATATCACGTAGTAAAAAGCTGTTATTTTGACATTACAATCAGACACTTCAATTTTATTTATTTGTATAGATGTATAGATAGATAGAGATGCAAAGATTATTCGATAGATGTTTTACTACGTAAATAGCAGATAGCTAGCCTATTTTCGTGTCTCGTGTAGTTTCGATGAGGGAATTAGGTCAACTATAGAGAAGGGCGCAGCCGTCGCCGTCGCTTTGTGTGGAGAATGCTCGGTAGGCGGGGCAGTGTACGGCGATGTATGACGTCTCAGAGCAATGCCCCTGCACGAGCCGCACGAGCCCGCTATATGACGTCACGAGTACTCGCGACCCATCCTGCCATCGTACACGCCGACATTGTCTCCTCTCAGCTGGTTTCACGTCACCTCGTAATCGACCTGGGTTTATCGCCCGAAAAATGTTTTTTACAGGGTGTAAACTCTGACGTAGGTAAGTGTTAGCCGGATATTTATTTCATAATAACAACCTTAATATAATATTTCGTTGAACTTGTTAATCAGTTAAGGTATTCGGTATTCGCGGTTGTCAGTGTATAGCTGTTGGAAATGGTTATTGCTTTTTATCAACAAACTCAATAGATCTCGACAAGAGACTCAAATGGTTCTCGTTCCTATCTTCGCTCTTGTCTCGCCTGTTTTCTCCAATGCAGAAGTGTTAAGAACTACCGATTGGTAACCCACATTTCACCAGTTATGTTAAAGTCCCATGTAATAGCTTAGGGGCGAGCCTCAGCCTATTGCAATTAACCGGGCACAAATCCAGACATTAATTTGTTATTATGTATTGGTATTTGGCACCTTGTATACAATATAATTATTATGATACCATGACCACGTAGTGACACTATGAGAGGTTACCGATCACCACATACCGAGCCGTGTCTATATAATGATCCCATACAAATCTAATTTAAGTAATGATGTGAGCTCACCTGATTCGAATAACAATGCTTTTCAATAAGTGTACCTACCTACTCAACAATAATATTACGAAGGTTATGTTAGGTTATAATGTTCTATTAAGTGTGACAAGGAAAACTATGAAACCCTATTATTGTTTAAAACCACATTTACTATTTTTAATTCATCCATAATAAATATAAGTAGGTGCATCAAAGAGTTGCGTCGATAATAATAATAATGAAAACCGGCCAAGTGCGTGTCGGACCACGCACAATGGAGGGTTCCGTAGCTGGGATGAACTAATCCCAAGAACAAACTTAACATTGTAGTTGAAAATATGTTCTCCCATACAAAATGTATTGTAGAACATGTTTTTGCAACTGCAAATTTAAGTTGGTCGATAATTACTCGTTAACTAGTAGAGCCTACTTAGCTGTGATAGTTTTCCTTTTAATTTCGTTATATATACTACTACTGTGAATTTTTCCACATATCCAGAACTTACCGTTTAGCTGGCAGGGGGGGGGACACTTGACTCTGACGAAAATGAGCACTTTAAAGCTTAATATTTCGCAGACGGATCCTTCAATCCAAAAATGGTTTTAATAAGCTCACAATATTTGAAAAGACCTTTCTAACGATACCCCACACCATGAGATAGACGAAAAAAAAAAAGATATCCCCACTTTACATGTAGGGGAGGTACCCAAAAAAAATTTTTTCATGATTTTATTTTACCACTTTGTCGGCGTAGTTAATATGTATGCTCATGCCAAATTACAGCTTTCTAGTACTTACAGTCTCTGCGCTAAGCCGGGGACAGACAGACAGATGGACAGACAGACAGACACAGAGACAGACAGACAGACAGACAGACGGACATGGCGAAACTATAAGGGTTCCTTGTTTACTACGGAACCCTAAAAAGGTACCTAGTATAATAAAATAAGCAATTAAATATAATGATATAAACGACCACGCTTTGACGTCAGAGGTATTATTTATTTAAAAAATATAATTAATAAGTTATGAAAAAATAATTGAAATGAGTTTTTCGCTGTTAAGTGTGAAATAAATTAGCTCTTGTGATAGAGAACTAACTACAAAAAGTAGGTATTCTGTTTTACAGATTGACGTCAGAGCATATTAATGACATTTGTGGAGTAACTTTACGATAGCATTAGCAGAACGTACGAGTGTAAAAATAACAGTCTCGAGTGTGATCCCCGAAGTTATATAGGACTCGTGGCACCTATACGTGGACCTCTTCACTAATACGTACCTAAGCGAGCAACATTATTCTATTGTCCATTCAATTATCTGATCATTCCATCCTATAACATACTGTGCTGAAACACTGTATACTGAATCGAAAAAAAAAAGATTTTCCGCATTTTCTTTCAGCTTCACCTCAACATCCATAGCCCGTACACGATGAGAGACTACGTTGAATGATAAACGTGCCAAAAACATTGTTATTTGTATGTTATGATATATTTGACTGCCTAGATTCTAGATACTACTCCACTAATGTGATTATAAATGTCATATCTCGAGATGAAAAAATGCTACGAAACATCAAGTACTATGACGCTATGAAAATTAATATTTATAAAATGGAATAGATAAACACGACGTATTTAGGAAATATGAGGCTGAAAACGCCCACTATACAACTGACCGTGGGTTTTCCCCTATCACAACGAAAGACGCAGGCGGATCAGAAAGTATGCGTGATAATTGTACAGGGATACATTTTGAAAATAACACTTCTGAGAAAGAATTTCTTCACGAGACTTCTAAGCCGGAAAATACCTCGCTTGATCATTTAGGAAAAGGTCGTTTTTATTGTAACGGTTGTATTTATTATTTTGCTTATTTATCAAAGTAAATATTATTATATGAAAATGATGTGAAATTCGTAGAGATATTTTTATTTGACTATTAATACAAACGATTAAAAATAAATATAAGACAAATGACGACATGGCAGCGTCGTAAGCAATTTGAATACTTTTGAGACGTATTTTTAAAGACGATAAATTTGTGTCTTGTCATGTCACAATTACGAAACGTATGATAACCGTCGGGCACAGTCGGGTGTCTTACTGATATATATAAATCATTATGATAGCTGGATGACGTGCGTAAACCGCTGCCACGTTTTTCTATGCCTTGTGTATTAGTGATAATAAGAAACGGTCACGTGACGCCTTTCGTTCCAAGTGATACGAAGTACAAATAATACGAGAAAACGAACACGACAGACTGAAGTTTATTTCATCGGCCATACGACTCGGGTACGATCAGCTGCACACGTACGCATATGCGTGCTGCGTAGTGATCCAATTACTATACAGTTTTTAACATTATGGAATTCCCATGTTTCCAATAACGGTTACCAGCGTTCCCTATAGACCTGACATTGTTAAAGAACTGCGTATTTACCTGTGGTAGGTTACCTATGTACTTTGTCATTTAGTGACGTGAGGAAAACATTGTAATTTACACTTTTAACTTCAAATGACGACCGTTTTATGGAAAGGATTATTGTAATCGGGGCGTCTATTTTAACGGATGATAACCTTCTATTTTTAAAAGCTATTCAGTCTGATAAAGACAATGATTGGGAAAACCAATCGTGCAAAAAATAAAATAATGGAACATGGTGACTGTTACTTTTTGGGTTCATACATTTTTTAAAAGGTCGAGGTTTTCAGTGTTACGATTGTTATAGTAACTGCAAAGACGTAAGTAGCATAGTTTTGATTTAACAGTGTACGTCAGAGAACTATTATTGCCTATTGTTTCTAGAGCGGCTATAATCGAATGAACTACGAAGTATTGAAACGTGAAAGCCGTTCATAATTTCTAAATGCACTCTATGAATATGAAGTTTAACACAATTATTGACTATCAATTTCCTTAATGGAATAGGGCCCTGGAACAGTGATGTTGTAGCAAATTGTTTAGTCTAACTACGGCCGACCCCTGACATTAGCGTAGAACTCACGCGTCTGCCAGTTCCGCCTTCTCTGCAGACAAATGGCGAATGCAGATGTTTGTCTTTTGCTTGCAATTCTTCTGAAAAACTGCTGTTTTCATCAAAATTTATTCACATGGAGCATAATTATCTACTTTTAACGTTATTACATGATCAACTTGATTGATAACTTTTAACTACTTAATATCTAAAAAATGGAGCATAAACAAAAACACAAGTGATTATTCTTGTAGGTAGAACACGAAAAATCACTTTGCCAAAGCAGACACAGTACATCAAAGCAGACAAGCCTTGTGGCCTTCCACACTTTAGTTGCGCGGGCGCTTCCACGGGACTCGGAAGTTTGCTATTTTTTATGCTATGAAGTTTGTATGCTGTTGTATGTATGTATATGACACGAGCGCATCACATACATAGGTATATGGCATGAAGTAGATAGCTATATGTATAAATGAATGCAACTCTGTTAAACTCTGTTTTGTTATCTACTTCGATCCATGTCGTTTACGTCACTTGGCTCAACAACGGAATTTCTTTTTAGTCTGTATATGTTACATACAATCTCCTTAATACAAGGAACGATATATGTTGAGATGGCTTTGAAAATATACACTAATATTATATAAACAAACGATTTGTATTTTTGTTTGCAATGAATAAACTCAAAAACTACTAGACCGATTTTAAAATTCTTTCACCAGTATATGTATTATCACTGAGTAACATAGATTAACTTATTATTTATAAAAATATGACGCGGGTGAAGCCGCTGGCGGAAGCTAGTAATATATATGATTGAATCTTTGAACCAGAGCCGCTTTACAAAGTACAGATCGGCACACGTCGTGTCGGGGCCGCTACATTTATGGAGCATATTAACTCGTGGTTACCCAAAAGGCTAACGATTAACATCGAATTTGGATACCAAACGCATATGTGTTCTGCGTACACATGACGTCAAAGGTGAACTGTTTTGAACACCAAAAGCCGTTTATGTAGGTAAATGTAAACATTTATGTTTTCTTTCTCTCAGGCAAGTTTGGCTCCCTGCTATAACGTTATTTGAGAGGATATGTACCGCGGGGCATCCGTGGGGTTGTAGGTGCTGTAGTGCAGCGCTGCGCATTACATAATGCTGTGAACAATCACATATCGGTAGCCGGACGTTTAATATAAAAGTGGTGACGCACGAACGCTCTCTTATCTTCGATTGACCTCGTTGAAGGGTTCGGCCCGAAGCTGCAATCTAATTTAAACAGCAAACGTCATAATAGTGATTATTTTTATTAATGCTTTTAACGAGGTATGGGAGATTTGTTTGTACTGTATCCGGCGCGGCACGTTATAACAATTAATTTTAAACGAGAACGTGATTTAGGTGGTATGTGATAAAGGCATATACATATATTTTTTCCTGAAAATCAATGTATTCAAATAGGATTCTGATTTTTTATGGATTTGTTTTATTTGTGACTAGCTTTTGCCCGCGGCTTCGCCCGCGTGGTTGTAGGCAAATATCTCACGGGAACGTACTACCGGGATTAAAAGTACCTTATGTGTTAATTCAGGTTATACATAATATTTATCCCCAGGGGACTTTTCCTTTATTTGACTTTTAAATTTACCAGCCCTCTGATCACGTGAAAGTAGGTATCTATTATACAATGTAACAGCAAATCAATTTTCACGCCTCCCCCTTAAGACCTAGGCCAAATATTTTTTGCTATTCCGATAGCTAATCACCTAAAGAGGTGCCATTAATAAGATTAAATAAAATCTTTAAAAAAAATATAAAAAAATCACGGGTTAAAGCTAGTAGGTACATCACAAGATAAGATTCAGGCTAACATCATCAACATACGCTAAGTGAAAAAAATACGTATTATTGACGGCAACTCAAAAACTACCCAAGCAAAGTTAATAAAATTTATATGGGACCACCGCGCAAGTTTTTTCTACCAAATGAAAAAAGAATTTTCAAAATCGGCAACAATTGACGTAAATATCGATGAACATAACTAATTTAAAAAAAATATAGGTACAGACGAATTCAGAACCTTCCTTTTTTTGGAAATCGGTTAAAAATAACTAATTACTGATTCAGTGACTTGACTTGAAACATCACGAGCTTGTTGTTGTTTAAGATTCTGCTGAGTTAAATGTTTACTTTGCGAAACGTATTTGTAAATATCACTCTAATATTGATTGCAAACAATGTTATCAGATGTGGCAGTATACGTTATTATAGAGAACAATGAACACTTACAGCCGGTACCTAGTGTAAATACGTGTTATACATAGATATAGGCCTAAGTGGATGAGCCGCTATATATATTCGATAGTTATCTGATAACACTGATGGCTATCAAACAAAGATAAGAAAGGTGTGTTCATTTTTAGTCGCCATTAAGGAAAATGATTACTTATCTATGTACGTATTGTTCAAAGAAACCAACACATGCTGTTACAAAGAAAGTTTTACTACGAACCTGTTAATTTTAATTATTGTCAATCGCTCTTCGTAGTGTTCATTTTAATTAATTACGGAGTGACGTCATTAGAAGTGAAGTGACTAATCAAATACCTACCTACTCGTATAATTTGTTGATTGAAGAATTCTTTTCGTCATAACATCAAAACAGCTTGTCGCGTGTTTAATGGAAAAACTGTTTTATTTGTGTTTTTAGTTTATATACAGCGGATCATCCTATAGATATGAAACTTTTATCATGATATAAATTTATAGAAGTAGAGGTATGTGGGTAAGTAATGAAAGAGGAGATTTCTAGTGAGTGAGTAACGAAAATGTTGTACGATGCAAACTTAATGGCGGCTCGGAAGTTAGCTACTCGCTGCGCAGTACCCCACCCCTCATCCCCGCTGACACATGAAATATTGTTATTGCGCAGCGACTCGCCTCATGTTCCGAGCCGCCATTAAGTTTGAATGGAACTGCAGTGCTATTCTGTAACCATCTCACCGTGAAAACTTAGGTGAAGTGAGCTGTCAGTCCACCCGATGCTAGGAATTGACACTATTGGCAGCTCACTTCACTTAAGTTTTCACGGTGAAATAACAGAATAGACCTGCTGTACCTACTTATATTTTTTAAAGTGAAGGGAGTGAAAGCGAACGGATGTTTCCTGAAATGATAGGTTGGTAGGTACAAGAACTTAAAGTAGGCAACCAAATAGCTGTGAAGTCTAAATAGCTAATAGGTACTACCAGTACTATCACGAATTTACTCATTAGCATTATATTATATTAATAGGTACCAATATTGTGAGCAAAATCCATAATTAGCGGGGATTTTCCTTTGGAGTCAGGGCAAAACCAGGAATAGGGAAATGTTTTATCTAATAGGTACTATGTCTGAAATAAGTAGGTTTTTCAATCCATTTTCGGCCGTTCCGTAGCAAAATAACGCTTTATGTAAGTAATACGAAAGAAAACTAGCGACTCCAACAAAAATAACGATAAGTCACATTTTATTTTCAAACAATTCTGTCAGCGTTGCTGTTAAACGTATAAAAACACTTGCAGGCAAATAATCAATTTTATTTCCTTCAGGTTTTGCACTATGTAATTTCCGTGAAGACGATATTGTTGTTTGAGATTACGAAATTCTTGATACAGTACCTACTACAATAACAAGGTGATGTGTGCCCATATACCCAACAACAGCAGCAAGATGTTTTGATATTTCCGAAGCTAGTGGGCAATCAAAACACGAAATTTCGAAACGTGTTTCTAAAACTGTTTATTTGTCTGACGCTGAAATGAACTTTAGTAGGTACTTGGTCTTTCCATTGTTTCCAAATTTTAATTTAAACCGAATTTTCTACAAGTTCTGTAAATAAACAGATATAAAATTGACATTTGATACGAAAATATTGATGTAAGTACCTACTGTTCTGTCTGACACTAAACTTGATACAAAGAACTACGATTAAAATTTCTAAATTATTACGCATAAATACGTCTGATGAGTAATCGTTGACGTATATTATATGTTTATACAGTTGTTAAGAAGATTACAAGCTATTTAAACATGATATTCGATTGTTATAAACTATGCATATCTAAATGACGCCTGCCTACTGTACCTAGAAAAGGCAAAAACTGTTGACAGTACAAATATCAGTAATAGCCTTACGTCAAAGCAATTAGACGTAATGGTCGAGCGATACGCTCATAAAAATTTGTACTCAATTAGGTAAATATTTGAGACACACTTTGGTCATTAAACCTCATTACGATATCGTAGAATCCACATCCACAGCTAACCTTGTTGGAATTACTCTATTGCTGAATAGAAACGCATTTAAAGAGTTAAACTTTTATGGAGACAACTAATGAAGATTGAGATTTGAGACGGTACAAATTAATTTTAATGTGAATATTTTATGAACTAGGCACTTCGGAAAATATAACTTTTCGAACAATCTTGGAAAATGATCGGTCGGAAATCTGGCAGCAAAATATGTTAAAAATAAATAATAATAAAATATCAAAATATACACAGAACATTATTATTTCAGGGACATTGTTTGACATCAGAATGACGTAGATGTTAGTGTGGTTACGCAACCATTATTTTGAATTTGTTTCCAAATCCCGAGTAGTACGCAAGCGGTCATTCCAAAGAAATTTTGGGTGTTTGTAAACAGAAAACTAAAACTTACCGTTTTAGAAATAATGTGTTGTTCATCAAGGCATAGGACATGGGTTTCCCACCGCCTCAGGAACTTCGCTGCGAGTATCTTGTCTACTACAGTTCTCGTGTGCTGAAAGCAGCACACTCTGAGGGGTCCCTCTGAGGCCAGCTTGTACCGGGGTCCAGGGGGTGGCGCCGGAGACCCAGCATTATTGGCTGAGTCCATACCTGCGTTGTCAGCACAACACTCCGGACTTGAACCCTGCAGAACAACATTTTTATCGTTAGTAAAGCTAAGTAAGGCTAAGGATTTTCCCTATGTTGGAAAAAATCGGAAAAACATTTTCTAACTGTGTTCTGAAGAATTTTCGCAAGTTATTCAAAAAGTCCAACGGAACGGCAGGAAAAACAGTCCTTCATAAAAAGACAAAGATTCTAAAGTAGAAAATAATGCAAACTGTTCTGAATAGTTGGCAAAATAATTATAAACGAAAGGGTTAAAAGGGGGAAACGTTTATAATTATTTTAAGCTTTATCAGGAATATGTACCTAAATAATAAAAAACGCAAACGGCACAATTTGCTGGTCTTTTAAAATAATAAATTATTTGCTCTACCTACTACACAGGTACCTACTTGACGCTACGTTTTACTGAAATGAAGTAAAACAGAGAAGTAAAAGTTAAAATAGTACCTATTAAAGTCGTCAAAATGTAATAGGCCCGTTGACATTTGTCATCGCGACGTAACTAGTAAGAGTAGTAGAGAACTTGGAACGAAACTGAAAGAAACAATAAAATAATAATTAATTACCTAAAGAGTTTTAAAACAATACATACATGTTTTTAGCGCGTTCAATAATATGGTTACTTCACTAGTTACGTCGCGATGACAAATATCAACAGGCCTTTTACATTTTGACGACTAAATTAGACGTTTTATCAATTTGACGTTATTTTTAGTTATTAAAGCTTTTTAGACTCTTGTATGAATAAAAGTTACCCAAAACATGATTGCTCTTAAAGCTGTTATGTTATTACATAATAATAAAATTTTCACATTATATTAACTTTTAACAATGTCGATTCGAGATTGCCGAACACGAAGATGATTATTTTCTTCAGAAATATTATTTTGGAACACTTTATTTTATGTAGGTAGTAGGTATCAATAATAATACTAAAAAATATTTTTAAGGGACGCCAAACTCAAGTAAATAATAAATATGTTCTGTTAAATACGGTTTTAGTAACTACAGACTTTGTTAAGACTTAATTCATGTTTTTCCGGCGGTATTAATACCAAACAAATACAAAAGCCTATTTATAAAGTAATAAGTTTCAAAGTTTAGTTACTAACTTCAGTGCTCATATTTTAACAAACAATAAGCACGCTTCGCGCTATTTATAATAAATATGTCCGCACTCTATATCCGATGAAAAGTTTCTGATTGCCGTACCTAGTAAATATATAATGTTAATTATCATATTTATGTATATAACAACAATGACGTCAGATCTGACTTTGTACTTAATTTAAATACAGATAAGTATATTATTTATGTGATAGTTAACAGAGTTCTACTTACACTGGATGACATTTTTTACCGTCTCCAAAAAAAATGAGTATAATAGGCGAACGGAGGGAACGGAGTAGAAACAAATGGCATACTTAATTTTTTTTTCGTTTTTTTTTCTTTCTGAATAATTCGAAATTAAACTCATTATGCGACTTGCGTATGATATTTTTCATCATTTTTTTTTGTTCAAAATTTTCCTCTTGTTCTATTATGAAAAGTTTACTTTTAGCGTTTATCGATGATAGATCAATTTTTTTTCTAAGCTGTGGCCAAATGAAAAAAAACTAGGTACGCCATAAGCTTCTACTCCGTTCACCTAATTTACCCATTTTTTTTCGAGACGGTAAAAAAAAACATCCGGTTATGTTTGTTTGAAAATACACTCCCGGACTCCAACGGAGCAACCGTGCATTTTTAGGCCTAAAACATCAAAATAATGATAAGTTAGAAAAAAAAAATGCAGAATTGAAGCTGGCTTACCACGAATTTGAAAAAGAGAAGCTAATCGGAGTTAGGTCGCTCTTAAAAAAGCAACAAGCTTTGCTTAGAGCATTTATAATTATGTGAATAGTTATATCGTCATTTGTTTTTGCATAAAAAAAGAATCGAAATTGTTTTTCCTTATTTTTTTATCCATTCTGATATCCAAATTATGGATACTGCATCTCAAGTAGCCGCGTAGGCTGTGGCACTTCTTCAGTCAGGCTTTAGTCAGCGAAACATGTGCACAACTTCATGAAAGTCGTTCTGCCGTTCGTATCGATACCTGGAGACCGCCGCCAGGTTTCCTGCGCCATCCAGAAGGACCACGGAACCGAGTTACTCAGCACGACTAGATCAGTTTGTGTTTACCACCAGCCTGCGTAATCGTCACCTGACCTCAGTAAAGGTCCAAGAACCGCTTCGAGACTTTCATGGACTAAGAATGTGGCTTGAAACCGCATAAGCCAGCTAATGGTCCCAAACTGACACGAGCTCACATAATGGCGCGCCTACAGTTTGCACGCGAACATTTGCTTTGGACTCGAACGTCAATGGAACCAGCTTCTTTTTACGGTGAAACCAAGACTATGTTGTGTAACTAGTCTTGAGGTTATGACGGGACCAAGGTTGCCATCATTAAGAGCACTAGGCTCATGTGCCATATGCTGAGTTTGTGGATCAGGATTTCATTTATATGCAAGGTAATGCAGGGACGCTCGCTGCAAGAATTGTTAGAGAATACCTGCATCACGTTAGTGTAGCAGTAATGGAATGGCCAGCAAGACACCCTGATATGAATCCAATAGAGCACTTATGATATGAGCTGAACTTTGAACTTTGCAGGAGCTGAAAACTGCCATCTTGAAAGCATGGGAGACCATTTCACATTTGGCATGGAATTAATGCCACTATGACGTGTAGTGGCATTAATTCCATGCCAAACTGCATGATGGCCGTCTTAAATGCTCTTGGAGGTAACACAAATTAACTAAGTAAACATTTACACATCTACGTAAACAATTGTTTTATTCAAAAGTTCTAAGCAAATTTTGCCCCTGTAAAATGCGAAAAGACGCGATTAAACTGTTTTTTTTTAAATTCGATTTCAAATTTGGAACACTGACAAACGGAAATATCATTTGAGGTGTCAAAACCACGTTTTTTTCTTCTTTGTACTAATATTATTTTAAAAAGATAGAGAACTTTAAACAAAAATATACACGAGGGCTCGATTCAGGTGTCCGGGAGTGTAGAATGTTATTTTTTAATTTGAACTTTCTTCATGTTTGGCGCGTTAGCGGGTATTTACATCTACATTTTAATAATATTAAAACGGAAGGCTGGATGTATATGTATAATAACAGCGTTCATGCAGTCGCAATCAATCTGGTCTAAAATTAGATATTGTTAAACCACCTTGATTGTCTGTCACTGCATGCGTGCGGTAGCGTCGGGGGTAGGGTTGCCTCCTTCCCTCAAATATGGCGAGGGGTAATTGCTGACCTTATCGGCCGTTATGCTCGTGAACGGATGCCGCTTGTGGTGACTGGTCGTCTTGTTGACCATGGTTTTGTTATCGTTATTAAGTGTTTATTTGTTTCACTTCGATGGTCCCAGTATAATATGTCCGCATGTCCAGCATGTGTGACATTATGTAAGCGGGTGTGCTCTATATGCCTGGGGGCTTATAATTGGCTATTAAGTTCTGTGTACCTACGTTTTTATTTTTTACTAGCTGCTGCCCGCGGCTTCGCCCGCGTGAGTGTCGGAAATTACCCCATACATCCCCATGGGTTTTAAGTATAAATATTGAGTTTCGAGTTAATCGGACAGCGCGTTAAAATTCTTCCATACAAACACTGACACCCCCCAATCCCCCTTTAGGGGGTAATTTAGACGAAGGAGGAGGCGGAGCGCGTGAGGGAGAGGTAAAGTTCGCGCCCTCACGCGCCTAGCCGCCGTAGGAGACGCCCTGGTGAGCAATGGGTAGCTCACCCCCGATAAGGACCGGGCCCGGGTCGACGGCGCGTCGTGTTCCACGCGCGCCTCAAAGAGATGTCAGCAAAACTGACGGGGTCCGCTAGGACCGTTGCCCGCCGGGGTTGCGGGTAGTCCTAAGGGGAAACCGTGGCCCCTGGCATGGCAAGGGAAGGAACACGGGTGGGTTTTAGTCAATAAAAGTCTGACACGCCCTCCCGCTCCGCCCAGAGCGGGAGAAGTCATTGGATGATTTCCCACCGAAAAAAAAAAAAAAAGAAAAAAAAAGGGGGTAATTTAGAAAAACAAAAAACTACAAACTTTATAATTTATTTAGATAACTATTCGTGCGAAGTTTCGTGTTTATTACCTCAAGGAATAAGATTTTTCATACAAACTTTCATCCCTTATTTTACCCCCTTAGGGGTTGAATTTCGAAAAATCCTGATACACGTTATTCTTAATTTTTGGGTTTAAGTATAAATATTGAGTTTCGAGTTAATCGGACAGCGCGTTAAAAATTTTCCATACAAACTTTGACACCCCCCAACCGTAGGATAGGATACTTTTCCGGGATAAAAAGTACCCAGTGTGGTGCCCAGGATATTAAAGAATAATTATACCAAGTTTCATCGTAATCGAACCGGTAGTTTTTGCGTGATACTTGAACAAACAGACAGACAGACAGACAGACAGACAGACAGACAGACAGACAGACAGACAAAAAAAAATTTAATCACACTTTTGGGTTCGGTGTCGGTCTAGTAACACCCCCTGCCATTTATTTTTTTGATATTTTCAATGTACAGAATTTTCACTTCTACAGATTTATTATAAGTATAGATTTCTGCTTGACTAGATTTGTTTATTGATTGGCGTGTGCTAGCTGACATATGGCATATAATTTAATTTGATGTTTTGTGTAATGTCTATTATTTTGCTTATTATTGTATAGAATCATGTTTTTCTAAATGCACAGACAGCTGTGCTGCTGGGGAGTTTGCTGTACCACTTCTTCTTCCCAGCTAAAGGACTAGGAAGTGGTGAAGGGTGGGCCTTTTGGGGGATTGTCATATGTAATTTTGACGTTCGAAAAGTGCTGATTCACGGCCTAGTTTGAATAAATGACCTTTAATTTTGATATTAGTTTACCCGTTTCAATTCAACATCTCAATGGGATTTCAATTTTAATTCATGGTTTAGTTAAGGAAAAATCTTTGAGGATACTCCAGACCATAATTTGAACACATGCTCGAGATTTAATTAATTTTGCAATTAACGGGAATCGAGGATAAAAATTACAAGGAATACCTTCAAATACAAACCAATGAAGTAGGTAGGTATTCTACTTCGTACTCCGAGACCACAAACGTTTGTTTATAGGAAAAATAATAATGATAAGTAAGTACTTATTATGTACGTGTCGGAGCACTCGTACTAATTTGTAGGTGTCCAGCAAACAATTATTATATACGCATTGACGTATATAAGGTAATTAATTTACCTTGGTAACCGTACGTATTTTTATGTATCAATGCTCTACTATATACAGGTTGTTTAAAAAAATATCGCTCCGCGCCCGCGGTCTGAGCTTTGATTTTATTTAAATAAATGTTGTGACTAAACATTTGTACAGATGACCCCAAAAAAAACTCATCTAATTAATTTCTTTTTCGTTTCTATCGTGTTCAGATATCGATAACCGACACGCCTGCGGAGTTTTGCTAGCTTATTTACTTTGACCCTGTAGTTACACATGACTGGAATGCTTGAAGTAAGCAACCTGAAAAATACCCACCGTTAAAGTTTCGACTGTTTGACAGACATTCAGGTTATTGCTACCTACCTGCTTTCTAATTGCGTAACACTTTTTCCTAAACGATTATGACTAATCTGTTTCATTTCGACAGTTCAACAATATTCATTGCGTTATTTACCTTGTAGAGCAGATTTTTTTTCGCACTTATGAAGGATTGTATTAGCAATCTGTTTCAAAATGATTCCGATTGAGATTGATCGTGTATTACGCAATTAGGGTGCAGCACCCTAATTGCGAACAGCCAGCATGTATGTTCCTAATTATTCAAATGAGAGAACCGAAACCTTTGAATATTCAATACCTTTTCAAGTGGTAGGATAATGCTATCTGAGGCATAGACAAGTCCAGACTTGTCTATGCCTCAGATAGCATTATTATTTATATATCATTACAAGTCTCTGTACCCCGGAGAGCATGATCCTCCATGCTCCAGACTCCAGACCACAGGAAAGCGTATATTCCTATATCGCGTGTTCCAGGTCAGACCACTCTATACCTAAAAAGAAATGGCCACGCTTCCTAAAAGCTGGCGGGGGCAAGGATCAAATGACCGCGCGGTTGCTACTCAGTCAGACACGACTCACGAAGTTCTCAACGCTCGTAATTCTATGCAGACCCATTAATCTATAAAGCCATAAATCTGTATCTGTTGATGCAGATGTTTACGCTACGGTTTTAGCCTACTATTCGGAACGTATAGACCAAAACAACAGTTTTTGTGTATACGTGAAGCTCTGCTAATCCGATTAAATTTTATAGCACCTACTTTAATCTCATATTAATAACGGCTGCAAATTAGTGGTCATTAAACACGTGGGTTCATAATAAAAGAAGCATACGGTAAAAATATGAAGACGATAAACCGGTCACGTTTCAAAGTGCACTGGGCATGCTTTTTCAAGCACTTTCAAATAATGCACATTTCGCTAAAAGCTATACGAGAAAATAAGCGCGATGTGGGTGGCCTCCATATTGCAACGTAGAAACGACAATATAACTCTTCGGCTAAGGCGTTTACTGGCCATTAAGTGGCTGAAGAATTGTAAGAAACCGACTTCTAGTACACTTATATAAGTTACGTAGGTAACTATAAAACTAAAATTCAGAAAAGTCTTAAATATGCAAAATATTAAAAGAAAATATATTATACAAAGGAGCTACAACATCAAGGGAGACGATCTTCAAGTCGTCTTACTAAGGAATAACAATTGTCAATTAGCATAAATTTTAATTGAACTTTTCTTGTTTATTTTTTATAGGTAGTCTAAGTTTAATAAAATATATTTTTAACGTAGCAACTCGTAGCAAGGCCGCTGGCGCTACGTCAATGTGTTTGTGTAAATCAATTCTGTTTATTAGACGTTGAGCCATACCTAAGTCAAACTGATATTATGAATGTCGTGCTGAAGAAGGTAACGTGACCTAAAATAATATCTTTGATCGTTGCTATCTTATCTGGTGCAATATCGCAGTGCAGAGTGGGTTGGTGCTGGCGCATGACACGACCCACATCGTGGTCGGTGTTCGGTGACGTCATTGCAAAAATTTGGGTCATGAGAGCGCAGATACCGAGGCAGCGCTCCTCCGTTTGAGGAGATCGACCCGAATGGAGAACACTGAGTAGCGCCGCTCCACTACGTACATCACACTGCGCTGTCACATTATATTATGTACACAGGGAGCAAATATCTTATCCAAACATCATGATTTTCTAAACCCAAGAATCAACTTTAATGATATGTTAGCTAATAATTTTTGAAGATGTATTAACAACTAACACTTAGTTCTCTGCTGTTCTTAGTAGCGCACGAGTCTCATACGAGATATTAATATTATGGCGATCTTAAACTAATGTAACCTTCGCTGTGCTAATACATATACCCAATCACCTCATGCCAATTACATCGAAGTACTTCATGTAGGTACGGTCGTAATTAATACTAATAGGTACTGTAAACGTGCTCAAATACACTTTATACCAAGTTAGTATAAATAAATAAGAATATTTCGATGGATAGCGCTAATGACTAATCCATCGGATGTGTGTCTGACTTGACGTGGAGGCAAGCTTTACAATGTAAAGATAAACATACAACTTCGGTTTTATTCAGTACTAGAGTCCTTAAAACTTCAAATATATTCGGTCACCTTCTACATGAAGGTTGAAAAGTGTGAGGTTAATAAAATTCGAGGTTTCGTGTAATCTTATTTAAAACAGATTCTGGCGGTGGCACTGAAATGCACTGAACATCGTTTTTCTCGTAAATAAAACAAGACGACACTTTGTGATAGCTTGTTATTTCCGATATTCATTCGTTTTATGGCCCCATCGCTTTGATATGGTTGGAAATTGTTCCGCCAGAGTCGCGTCGCGCCTGTCTGTTCCCGGAGCCTCTATACATGTACTGTAGTAGGTAACATTTCATAAAGACTAACTAGTTTCCCGGAAATGGCTTTCAATGTTTAACCGGAAGCTGATTTGTCATCGCATGTTGATGTTATTACATAATCATATGCATACTGGTCAGCGCCCTTAGTCATATGTTACGACACCAAAAGAGCTAACACGACAGTATTTGAACGTCCATGAACTCGTTTACCGTTACTCGTTACTCGTTAGAACTGAAATCATTGTATTTTGATTGCCTCCACGCCTCCATGACGTCTTTAGGAAGTTGAAGCAAGGTAGGAAAATCGAAGCATGTACACAAAATGAATCATCATAAGTATCTACAGTGAATAATCAAAATGGGTTTCTAATGAACTGCTGTGACTGTGATCGCTGAATGGTTTACCGATCATTTGATTTACTAGGAAGCGCACAGGCTCGTGTATTGATTACATGGAATACCCTCCTAATCAATTATTTGTGTGCAGGCGCAAAGGTTTTCAAACACCACAAATTTTCCGGTTGCGAGAGAAACTGAATAGATACCTACTTTAAATAATAGTCTCCTGCGTAGGTGAAACAATGGCTTGTAAAAAATCAATGTGAACGAGTAACCTTGCAACAAACTAGAGTAACTCGCTTTTTGTAGTACTTACCCAAGTATTTGTGGTTGTATTACTAAAATTAACTAAGTAGGTGAATTAATATTTCTTTCCGCGTTTGTTTTCCTCTCACACGTTTAAAAGGGCATTTTCGTCTAGATATGTAATAAAATTGTATCGAAGTCAAAACTGTACCTTCATTGAATATTTGAAGAAGGACGATAACGTCGAACGACGAATAGAATTTTTGTCTGTGTATAGATATTCCCTATAAGTCTGGTCAGTCTATAGGCTATAAATTATCACGCTATTTGCTGTGGGGGATGAGCAATATTGCTTTATGTTCGTAAAATGTTCTATAGTTTACCGCAAATCATAAAAATACGAGTCAAAAGGTTAGAATATTATAGATATTAACAGATTTAACCTTTAAAATGATTATCATAACGGACCTATACCTTTATGGAGCTATGCAGTCAATCATAACGTACTTTAAAGGGTCAAATTAAATTACATAGCGAAACTCCGCAGAAGTCATGAGTATAAATTCCCGACCGTTGAAATATTCTGTTTTTCTGTTTACATTTTGTAATACTTAAATATTGTGATAGTTCGTAGAACGTACACAGCTCTTCTGTCACCTATGGTTATAATAAATCGCTGTTATTGAGAAATCCCGCGTGTTTTCAATCAACAATTTATTATTATATTATTTTAGTGATAGCCGTTCGTCAGGAATAATCTCTAAGAATACGTGTATCAGTGTTGTGCCATATATAGGTAGTATAAGCAGGAACGCAGGCGTTCATTAATTCACAAAAAACTAGCAAGTAATGGGATATTCCTACTGAAGGCTGCGGGTCTTGACCTCAGAATGAGCTGCTTCGCGCACCGACAACTGTTCGTCGCTTGCTCCCACGTCACAAGTCCTGACTCTCTTTATATTTTGGCTACTGAGACCGAAACAACAAACGTAGTATACAGGGAAGTTTTATAAAAATGTGGCTGTTATTATAGTTTATAGTGTAGGTATTGTGGTGTCTTTTACCACTCGAACAAAGTCGCGGGCAGAGGCGACTAGTAATAAAAAAAAAACAAACGAGGATGCATTTTCTTTGTAAATTGGAAATTTAAGTTGTTCCAAATAAACTTTATTTATTTTATTTAAATACAATGAACCTATGAAAATTAAGGACTGATTTACTGAAACTCTTTTGGTGCCAGTATCGTTATACCTTAAACGCTTCTTAAAAATAAAGTCTTTAAAGTACCTAATTTAGCCCAATTCTTTGTAAAGTATCACCATCGAAGTGTTTTCAGTAGCAAGTTACATTAACAAATTGCTACCGTCGGTTAGATAACTTATAATAACATCATAATGTCTTCAGTGGACTTTTCCGTAAATGACCACGCCACATTTTGTCATACCCACATTAGAATAAGAAAAAAATTGCTGAATGTTGGATAAAAAAGACGAGATGGGTCTTTTGTTGTACAGATTTGGTGACGTAAAGTGACTGGTCAAGATTAAAGTGAATCGTTTGGTCGAACCAATCGATATGGCACGCTAGTGGTCGGCGCCGCGTGCGGGTCATGATGTGACCGCGTGCTCCAACCAGCCTGTAGCACTTATATTATACATCTGTTCGTACCAACTGTCGTCCCACTCAGCCAGGGGTGAAGGAGACTGTACCATAATTAAACGACGTGTATTATTAAAAAAAAAACACGCTTCATGCGCCTGCTACGACAAATATTTTCAAGGAAAATCTCGCTCAATGTATAATACTTATTGCTTTTCAAAATTTGTCTTCGTACATAGTAAGGTTTGTTACATAGTAGGTGTTGGCCAGCTATCACTACATACACATAATGTTATCTTCTGCTGAACACGTTCTATCATATGTAGTTTTAGGCTTTTGTTGCGCGCAGAGATAATATGCCGTAGTCGAGTCGTAGCACTCGTAGCATTTTGAAAATATCTGTAAATACTTTGAGCATCGCTTGTATTGTGTTTGCTCATTTGATATTGTAATTTTATGACACAATAAATAAAAGACTTTGTGAAACAGTTAACTGTAATATTTAGAGATTATACCTAAACCTAAAAATACCTACATGAATTCGTCCCAGGCTTGACTAATCAGGGTTAATGCAACTAGAAAATTTACGTTCTATGATTTTCAAAATTAAAATCAAATATATATCATATTATGTGAAGGATTTCCACTGAAAAGTTACCGGAGTAGGTAATGAAGTTGCGTGCCGTTACCTGCATGATGCAACCCGCTAGTTACTTTCACTCCTCTGTTTGGTGCTCCTCTTCTACACTAATATTATAAAGAGAAAAGATTTGTAGTTTTGTTTGCAATGAATAAACTCAAAAACACAATACAAGACCTATTTAAAAAATTCTTGCAGCAGTAGAATGCTGTATTATCATTGAGTAACATAGGCTATAATATTTTATAAAGATATCGAAGCCGCTGGCGGAAGCTACTTTGTTCTAATTACGATTACACTTAATAACACTGCACTTATGAACATTGTTATTAATCAATTCACGTTATTAAATACGATATTCAATGACGATCCGTCACCACGTGCACTCAAATACTGTGAATTCGAGAAGGAAATAAAGTACATAATAACAACAAATCGCATTTATTATCAACTCAAGATAAAAAGGGGTACCTGTGTCATTTGTTGTTGCTGATAAGATATTTGGCAGTTCCAAAGAACCATCGATATTGCCACTAATTAGTCAACTTTCCTGAATACCGGTGTGATGGATCATCAGTGTTTATTTGGCTACCACGACTTTATCTCCGCCTTTTTATTTTCGTTGCGTGTCTGCCAAAATAGCTTGTCCACATTGTTAGTTTGGTACCGTAAGTGCCGCAAGCGCCGTAGGTTCGGGATATCGGAACAGCTGTGCGACCAGTGTTGTTAATATATAAATAAAGCCATAACCGACGACGTACCGATGACGTCGGCCACTTGATTTATACAATAATGTTCCGACTTTTAATGACGGTCATTTATGGGTGAAAGGCTGTAAGATGAGCTCAAGATACAGTTTTATTGCAGTTTAACGAACTGAAGCGTCTTTTGTTTTCTTTTATATTGTTACACGAGCGTGTGTCAGAGTGTCTTGAGTGTCAGACACTGTAGATTTTAATGAGAAAATTGAAGTGAAGTAACACATTAATAATTGTGGTGTGTCGCGATACTTTCATTTCTGGAAATAATTTAACTGAACAACACAATAAATCTTGTTTTGAAATTAAAAAGTTTTATTTTTTTTAGTTATTTCTAGAACTCAATCATTTTACCAAACTTCTAGATAAGTACCTTATTCTTTCTTAGTATCAATTTATTAAAATAAACGTTTATTGCCAACTAATCTATTTCCGAAGGTCGTACCTGCTACTTAAAACTAGTTCTCAAAGTCAGCTGATAAAAATTGTCGTAGTTTTATTTACATATATTCACTAGGTGTTCCATGTTTCCGGATGTTAATCTTTGTAGGAAGGTGTAAAACCTACTTGCCAACGGAATTATGGAACTGAATATAAACATTTAATTCCTTAGGTATCAATGTTTACTAATTCAAATGTTTACCTACGTCTGATTTCGTATTAAGACAAGCCCATAAAATAACGAACCATAGGTGTCAGTAAAAAATATTTCCATTAATACCTAGGTATCTGTGTAGTGGGTTACATTACAATCAGGCCCTGCGCTGTGGTTTAGAAAAACCGCGAAAACGGAACCGTGTTACGATTACGATTGTAACTTGATCCTAGAAGTTCTAACTTCGAGGATTTTTACTTAAACATGTCATTATTTACCGTTCCATTTAAAAATGTGCTGCATGCCTGCATCCTAAACAATTAACAATTAATGCAAACGACTATTTAACCATTCAAGGCACGAACGTAAAATTTTGATATATGTAGAAAATTGCTTTGTTTTCAACGAGGTGCGTGCGTCTTCGGTACGCAAATACTTGCTTGTGTACGTACTTAGGTTTTATGTAAATAATCAGCCTCCGCGTCGTACATGTATGACTTTTGATAAGAACGTATACAGGTACTTAGTATTTTTTTCAGCTGTCAGTAAATGTGACGTGATAGGTAAATTTGAAGACTTACGAAGTAGTCCGCGGAGCTTTGGTCTGCCAACGAGGGTGAGAGCAGACAACCGGGAGAGGGCGGCGCGGTGGCGGCGGGCGGCGGCGGCGCCAGCGACAGCAGCTCGCCCGCCGACGCCGACATGCTGCCGGCTGCCGCCAGGCTGCGCAGCCGGTCTGCCAGATCCGTGTGCCCAGCGTTACACACTTTGCTCACATTGCCATCTTTATCGTCTTTGGAGCACAGATTGTTTATGATTCGCGGCCGCCGCAGCTTCCTAGACGCAGCACGCCACCGCCTGAGGCGGCACGCAGCGTTGTTCAGAACGTCCGCCGTATCACGGTTTTGTGGTTGCTCCTCTTCGGAGTGCGTAGCGTCTTCTCCGTCTACTTGTTCATCTATGAAAGGCAGAGTCTGCGACAGGGCAGAGGGTGATGGTTCCTCATCACTGAGAGCTGTGCTCGTTGGAGTCAAAAAATCCCTCAGAGCGAAAGCTAGCCTCTGATCAGCATTAAGCGCCACTGGCGCGTTATTTGGTACTTGTTCGGCTGACATATACCGACTCTCATCGATTTTGCCATCTTTGGCATCAGTGTTCAAGGCACCATTTTCATTAGAATTCAGATCCACGTTAATTTCTTGATTAAATGAAGGCATTTTGAAAAATCGGCAGTTAATAAAATTCATTTGCAGTTTTATAAATGCCGCATCGGCGCAGTGGGTATACTTAAAAAAATATGTTTTTATTTTATGACCTGAATATCAGACTGAGGCGTCTCTGATCCCGAAATTCATGAAACTCAAGCATAGGCAACAATCCGCACATTTTTATTATTAATGTGATACACCAATTTTAAATTGTTATATCTCTGCAGATTTAACAGGCACTGTTAATTGATTCGTCTCATAACGTCAATTCACTGAACTAAAACAGAACTTATTTCTTACAGGGACATCACTCGAATCTGTCATAATTAAAACTCACGGCAATATTAAAATTACAGTATGGATTGCATTCACAATCGGCCTCGAATTACACAAGCAGTGTACGCAAACTGAGCGGAGCACTACTGGCTGGCGCTATCATCCTAAGCTATACATATACGTGACGTTCTCGACAGTACACCTCTTGTTTGTATTGACGTATGGTCGGCCTGCGCAGACCGAGCGGCTGGTGGCGCCTCCAGTGGTTGCGGATATCAGGTGAACTTTAGCAGCGCCATCTGTACCAGTGTACACTTCGTGCGGTAAAACGAACCGCCTCACTAACAACGATAGGCACTCTTGTAGGAATGAATCAGTCGTTGGTCGTTGCAGAACATTTTCGTAAGGTGGCAGTGATACAAGCCATGCCTAATGACCTGCCGATATTACATGTGAATCAACAACTTTATATTTAGTACTCTGATGATCTTTAACAGGTCAACGTTTTATAAACGTGCCGCAACCCTGGTATCGTTATTATTTTGAATAAGTCTTGATTATCATGTTTCTACATCTAAATACAACACAGTAGGTAAACTAATCCGATGGACTGTTTGATAATGTCATCCCAGATGCACTCAAGAGTGGTCTCCATTTAAACTATTAAAAAAAAACATTATTTTGTTAAATAATTTTATGGATATTATCAATTAGATTCCATTTATTAAAAGTTGAAGATGGTCATAGTTTTTTTCGATTTCCTTCATTTTCAGACAAGCTATCAGAAGAAGAAAAACCAACAGAAAATTTAAATTTAACTCAAAGTCTATATTATCTTATATTCTACTGAAAAAATAATTAAATCGTCCTTTAAAATTAAACTGCCTCGTTGGTACAGTGGTCGCAAGTGCGACTGCTGAGCGTGAGATCCTGGGTTCGATTGCCAGATCGAGCAAAGTGTTAATGGGTTTTTCCATCTGGAATTTCTCTGTAGCAGTCCGGAGTCTGGATTTGTGCCCGGTCTATGGCAATAGGCTCGCTCCCTACATGGACTACCTAGAGTCTAGGTTAGGAGCCTTAAGTCTAGTCTAGGCTTAAGGCTCCGTGCACGACAAAAACCCTCTTTTGTCAAAAATCTCAAGGATAGCTAAACCCTAATGTGTGGTTTTAAAATTCTTGATAGGGTTTACTAATTAATAGGAACAAATACATTCCTGACTGGCATTATAAAAAAAAGGTATTTTCAACATAATTTTTCTGCTATATTTTGTATCAAAGTTGAAAAAAATGGTTTAGCCACATGCAAGTAGACTTTATAATGATGTTGATGACATTTTTTAATGTTTAAAATCAAAATTTGTAAAAAAGTGATCAAACGTTAGTCCCGCGTCATTTTTTTGAAAACTTGTTGCGAATATTAGGGATTTTCCATGAAAACTTAATTCATTTGAAAAACCCATTACAGCAACATGCAAAACAAAGAACCTGACTTTTCAAAACACAAATAAATTTTAAATGATTTTTTCTCAAACATGCTTGGAAATTCGAACATTATTTTGACAACCTTCTTCGAGATAAATCGAAATTACTGTACTGGTCAAAAACAAAGTGATGATGCGGCCAGCAATGTTACTATGAAAATCCATATTTGTCCTGTGTAGCGGCCAAATAAATTACTATAAAAACTCATATCTGTCGTGTTATTTAAAAATGGAACGAACTTTTTACTTCAACACATGACAACCAAGGAGGTAACTTATCAAAGATTTTATTTAAATTGCGATTTAAAGTAAAGAAGAAACACATGAACACATTGGCGCGTGAAAAATTATCGTTGTGCGTCATTGATTCTGGAATTTATAATTAATTTACTTTGAATTTCCGCGCATTATTTGAGAAAAGCACTATTCAAGCCTTGGCCGCAACCAGGCATTGATGGACTCACGTACTATGTGTGCCTCGGCTTCGCCTCGGCCCACATTTTCACGATCGTCCATCAATGTCCGAGTTGCAGGCCGCGACAGAAATGTACTATTCTCTTTCTCAGAAAAAATGAACGAAATTGATCAAAATCAGTCGATTTCGTGCACGGCACCATAAACATAACTGGCGAAATGTGGGTGTACTTAAGCACACTTCTGCCTAACCCTTCGTGGAAAACAGGCGTTATGTTTAAAACTTTAACTTAATATTCTCTTAGTCTCTAAGTGTTTTTCTTATTACGGAAATGGGTATATTTTTTGTTACTTTTCCTTCTTTCCTTTCGGGTTTGGCCAAACAGCATTCTCCTCTCAAAAATTCGTCATAAATTGTTGCCTGCAGATACTTAGCGTACGTTATGACAAACAAACAGGGAAATAATACAATGTACGGGGAAAACATAAATAATTTGGATAACTACATTATTAAAATATTATGACGCACACAAACATTTTCCTTTTCCTGGCATTCTTTTTCAAACGGTATAAAAGTTTATAAAAGGAGTTAGGTACCACATTAAATCATGGCTCACGCAGACAGGCGCGACACTACGAAGCAGAACAGAAGACAAAACGCAGATGACTATAAAAACAAAGGATTCATTTGATGTTTCTTGCTATTTTTGCAAGTTTTTATTTCGATTTTACTTACTATTTTTCTTCTTTGGTTTGTGTTACGAATACGATAGATCATTGCGACCTCATTAACCGACTTCCAAAAAGAAGGAGGTTCTATGTTCGTAGCGTATGTATGTTTTTTGTTTTAATGTATATCTTATATACATAAAAATACGTTTTTTTTTAATGTAGGTACGTCGTATATAGGTAAACTACATTTTAAAAAAACGTTATTTTTACGTCGATATTTTCGTCATTTCTAGACTTTTGATAATGCTTTTTTTATTTGGTAGAAGCTTGCGAGGTGGTCCCATGTAAATTTTATTAACTTTTCTTGTGTATTTTTTGAGTTGGCTATAATACGTAATGTTCCCACTTAGCCTATTTGGATGGTATTCTAATAAGTTCCTGTCACTGTTATGTACAAGAGTGTTTGCATAATTCTTTTCACACGGCATCGCGAACTATAAACCGAAGATTGAAAACATAATAAACTCTTTTGCAAAAAAAACGGGCACTTAAGATTTTTTTCTCTACTTCAATGAAGAAGAACAAGAAATAGGTTTTGTTAATTTGACGATGTATTGGCATGTTTTTTGAAGCATCCTGGCATGATTCTTTACGTTCCAAATTTAAAATTTGAAATTATTATAAGAAAAATAATGATTATTGTGGATTATTCTAAAATTGCTTTACTAATGGCGCGAATTGCTGAAACGATTTTTAACTGATTACGATATTTTAAAACTTTTTGGATATTTTCTGCAAATTAAACAATTTAATCTTTCTTTTTACATTAAATACCACTTTTTGATATGAGTGATAAAGCGATAAGGGCCGGTAAAATTATAGCCCTACTTGAAGAAGGTTGTTCGCAAACTTACGTGTCTCAGCGGCTAAATGTGAGTCGTTCAACTGTCCAGAGGACTTGGCAACGGTATCAAGAGACTGGTTCGGTCAAAAGAAGACCCGGTTCGGGAAGAAAACGATGCACAGAACCAAGAGATGACCGCTTTTTGGTGAGTCAGGCGTTGCGTAATCGTAAGGCGTCAAGTGTGGACCTGAAGAAGAGCCTTGAAGAAGTAAGAGGAGTAGAAGTTAGCTTGTGGACGGTCAGGAGGAGGCTTTTGGCTGCCAATATCAAGAGTTACCGCCCAGCTCGGGGCCCTAAATTACTCCGTGAGCACCGTGTTGCTCGACTTCAGTTTGCTCGGAACTGTGCTTCATGGACTCTGGAGGACTGGAATAAAGTATTGTTTTCTGATGAAGCTAGAATCTCTTTGTGTGGAGAGGACCGACGCCGGCGAGTGCTGCGAAGACCACGGGAACGCTATGCGGAAGTGTGTTTCGAAGAAATCACTCCTTATGGCGGAGGCTCCGTTATGTTTTGGGCAGCAATTAATTCGACGGAGCGTACGGAGTTAGTTTTCATAGAAAATGGAACATTAAATGCACACCGGTACATAATGGAAGTCCTAATTCCATATGCACAACCCACATTGACTGCACTTGGGGAAGATTCCATTTTTATGGACGATAATGCTCGCCCGCACCGTTCTGGCGACGTGGAAGCGTACATGCAAGAAGTTGGGATCCGTCGTTTAAATTGGCCAGCTCGAAGTCCTGACCTCAATCCAATTGAGCATGTGTGGGATGTTCTACAGAGACGGGTAAGATCAGTGCAACCTGCTCCACAAAACATCAGGGAGCTAAAAAGAGTCATTGCAGAAGAGTGGGAACGTATTCCTCAAAACGTTATTAAAAACATCGTGGAAAGCATGCCCAGAAGGATTCAAGCTGTGATTTTGGCAAGAGGAGGTCACACTCGTTATTAGGTTTTTACATTTGTAACTTTATTTAATAAAAAAAAGTAAAAAAAAACTTGTCTTTATTGCCGACCACTTATTGTTTGGGCGTGTACATCGATTTTAAAGAATCCATCGTTTTTTTTTCTTTTAATTGCTCGAATTCACTTCACGCGCATTAATTTACACGATTATAAGTATACAGACTATGTCAAAAAAATAAATTTCATTTAATTAACTAAAATCGACCTTAGAACGTAAATTTCCTTAGGTGCCCGTTTTTTTTGCAAAAGAGTGTATATATGAGCGAAGCTAAACGAACTTAGCTTCAGGTCAATTCCCATTCTCTAACCGAACGAATATCTGATTGTAAGGAATCAAAAATTTATTCGAAAAAATCGCAAAACTGGAAGATGAGGACATCCATTCCATTTTCTGATTTTAGGTAATATACTTTTATTTACTTCGTGTTCGGGTTTACAAACATTTATTATACAATAATAATTGCCTTTACATGTCCTTGGCAGGTGGACAATGAAGTGTGATACAACAAAGCCATTGAGCATGCATAGTTATGAGACCGTGGCAACGGCGGCGGCGGCGCGGCTTGGTCAAACTAAATAGTCCGCCAACATTCAGACAATGAATCAGTGTGATGTGTCACACAATGTGTTTATGTCATTATGTCTTTATACAATTTTCAGGATTTTGTTTGGACCTACTCAATTTAAACTAACTGCTTAATGGCGGGATTTTACCAAATAATTTATTCCTGATTTTAGTACTTAGGTACTTTTTTCTAAAATGCTGTAGTAATCTAGTTCATCATAATGATTAGGTATGTTATTGCATTGCATTGTCATTGCCGTCTAATCGGAACATAACGTATTTTCCTTATTTTCATTGCCGTAATGAGCACGCAGCGTTTTACCTTGTTCGGAGTTGTTCCTAACTTGCAGCATCAGGTCATCCCTTCCAATGTCTGCAGAATGTCTCGAGTAGATAAACAAAGTTAGTAATCTGGGACAAAGTTTAAACTTTCGGTCAAAATCATAACCCTCCTTTTTGATTCGCCGTAGTCGGGTAAAAAAATGATTTTATTTTTCATTTTTTAGTTGTGGTACCTACCCCACACAAATTCGAATATCACGACCTGCTATGTAAGTAGCTACATGAGCGAAGCTATACGAACTTAGCTTCGTTCCCAGTGTGGCCTGCGCTTTATAGAAGATACAGTTCAATTAAGTACATAAAATATGAAAAACTAGCATTATTTATTTTATATTGTATAAAGCTTAGGACAATAAGTTACATTAAAGGCAAATCTGCGAAATAACTCCTAGTTAAGATTTATCACATAAATTATCACAAGCATTAGAAATACTGTGTGAAAAGTCCGTTAAAACATCATGTGGAAAAAAAATGGACTGTCGAAGGTTCCAAAAGTAAGTATTTTTAAGAAATATCGAATATTTGTTTTACGTCAATTTATGTTATTTTAAGTTTCTTCTTTACCTAATTATGAATTTAAAAAAATCCCTAAACAAGATTGTAGTAGGACTAATGTAGTAATGATGCTCGAAAAATTAGAATTATAATACTCGAGTAGGTAGAGAGATCTCTATGTATTGTTTTATACCTAACACTCATTTTTACACCTATGTTTACAAATAAAAACTTTGACTTTGACTTTACTAGGTTTACTTATCTACTGACATTAGACTCTAGAGATTTGGAAATGATGAAAAAGAATAAGTAATAAGAGAAGCTGAAGTCTTGAACCAGGAAGACGGAAAAGAAAATGATCTATTATACACAAAATGCTGTCATAATTCACAATTTATGGCATTATCAGGCACAGAAAGAAACATAATGCGAACCACTAATCGTCAGAACGGTCATCATACGCGGTTATAACCCACCCGTATGCTCACCGTTTCGACGCTTGCGCGCACCGTTTAGGCAACGTCGCGTGCCATGCACGGAGCGTATCAGCAGCGGCAAAATATTCTCGCCGATAATTGTTGACGCGACAGTTTTTAAAATACAGATTTCGTCGTCATTAGCTGGGTTATTGGTCTTCAAGTTTTGAACAATATCCTCCGTGTCACTTTGCTAAAAGACAATTTATAAATAAAGGAGCGAGTAGAACCAGAGCAAACAGCACGTAAAATAATATATTAATGTGTTGTTATAAACCATTGTTGCAGCTCTGTACTAGCCATTATGGTTCAAGTGCGGTGAGATTACAATAATTTACTCTTTCAACTGATGACAAAAATTACGACATGTGCCTGCCAACAAAAGATTAGTAATCCACATTTCGATGATTGCAACAATTTGTCGCAGTATGATTATGCGCATAACACCATGAAGGCTGCAATTGTTAGGGAAATACCATCAATCGTAATTTTAAGGACGTATTTAATGTTTAGTTCATCATCACCTTCAACCATATCAAACAGTGATCGGTCGCGGTAGACGGCGCGGCGACGTTCGGTCAGACAGGATTTATCTCACTATATTATTGTTTTCGGATTTCGGAATGTGTCTGTGGATTTTGACAGCATGTTTGGGGTTGCTCCCTACCAACCCGTCGCCTATCGTGGTGGTGCCCGGAGTGCCCGCACCAATAATCGTGCCCACAGCAGCACCAACTGCGGCCCCAACTGCGGCCCCAACTGCGGCTCCAACGGTGGCACCTACGGTTGCTCCTACGGTGGCTCCAACGGCAGCTCCTACGGTGGCCCCAACGGCAGCTCCAACGGCGGCCCCTACGGTTGCTCCTACGGTGGCTCCAACGGCAGCCCCTACTGTGGCCCCAACGGCAGCTCCAACAGCAGCCCCAACGGTTGCCCCCACAGTCGCTCCTACCGTGGCTCCTACGGTAGCCCCCACCATGGCACCTACTGTAGCTCCTACTGCGGCACCAACAGCAGCTCCTACAGTGGCACCTACGGCAGCTCCCACAGTTGCACCAACAGCAGCACCGACTTTAGGTGGAATGATTTTATCTCTCATAATTTGTATCGATCCTGACGTAGTATGTATATTTAATCCTGATGAAACCATCGCAGGCCCGCTCCCGATTGATCCTCGGCTCGGCACCACTCCGGCACCTTCAGCAGCTTTAAATAGGCCTACGATTACTGGCTATAGTGCACAAATACCAACATACGACACCGCTGTGAAGTTCCCAAGACAACGTAGAAGCGTGGACCATAAATATGATATCAGCGTGAAACATTTTTTAAATAGTGTAGGAACAGATGGAAAACACAAAATTGTGAAAAGACAAAGTAATTGTGCCTGTGTGCCTACTGGGACTTGTGTCCGAAGTAGTACTTCGGGTGCTGGTATGATAGACATCAGGATCGTCACTCCGGTAAGTGGAAGTAAAACTATGAGCGTTAGTATTTTAATTTCTGATCATCTAAAATATGAAAAGTTGTGACTGAAACTATCCAGGTAGCAATTCAATGTGCAGCTGGTCAAGAGTATTGTTGTGGCACCACTACCACCACCACGACGATAGCTTGTGGTGCACTACAAACTGTACCTACAACAGCTATCACTCCAGCCGCTGGACAAGCTAATTTTGGAGAATTTCCTTGGCAGGTGTGTACATGTTAAAGCTCTCTTACAAAAGATCATGTTGATAGTTTGTTTTAGATTACGAAAATGATTTCTTTTGTCCATTACAGGCGCTCATATTGACGAAGCAGAACGATTACATTGCTGGAGGTGTTCTGATAAACTCACTAAATGTTTTGACTGTAACTCACAGATTATTACCTTATGTGTAAGTAGTGAAAATGAAACTTCTTAAAGCCCAGTAATTTTATAGCTAGTATAATAAAATCATGTAATTTAAAAACTAGAGTGACTTCAATTGATGTCGATGACAGTGTTTCAGGAACTGTTCCAAATGTTAAAGTTCGTCTTGGCGAATGGGATGCAGCCGGTACTTACGAGCCTGTTCCTTACCAAGAGTACACAGTCACCAAAGTGTTCAGCCATCCGTCGTACAACGCGAATACCTTGCAGTTTGACATTATGGTGCTGAGGTTGTCAGCGGCTGTGCCATTTACACCGAGTGTAGGAGCAGCAGTCACAATTAATAGGGCTTGTCTGCCACCAGCAGCAACCTCTAGTTATACAGGACAAAGGTGAGTTCGTAATTTGGTATACTAAAAGGAAAACTATATGAAGGTGTAGAACGATAATTAGATAATCTCTGGTGTAGTGGTGTAGACACGACATAAAAATGAAGTATTTAGTTTTGATGACTATCTTGACAACTTTATAATTATTGTTATGTAATTATTCATCTTCCCTAAGGGAACCGTCTATAAGCCAGACATGGACCCATACAAACGACAGTCAAAATGATAGATATTATTTCAAGATATGTAAGTAAAAAAATAAAATTACCCTTGCAATCTTTTTTCAGATGTTGGGTATCAGGTTGGGGTAAGGACATGTTCGGGTTACAAGGACAGTACCAGCAGATACTGAAGAAAGTGGATGTGCCTATAGTGGCGTCTGCGACATGTCAGACTCAGATGCAAACAGCCCGACTTGGAGCCACCTTCGTGCTGGATACCACGTCTTTTATCTGCGCTGGAGGAGAAGCCAATAAGGATTCGTGTACAGTAAGTCCATATTAAGTATGTAAATTAAAGCTATAATAGTCATCTGCTGAATTATTTTCTGCTTTACGCATAATATCTGTAGCGCCTCTTAGCGTATCGATGGCATAAAGTGCAATCATGTTTGGCTCAAAATTCATAAAATCATCAAGTGTGACACAGGTGACTGTGGCATGGCATGCGGCGCAGGATGGAAGGAGCCATTGTCTGTGGGGAGTTGCCATTCATGAACCGATCTGTGGAGATTGTCTTTGCTCCGGCCGACTTGGGTTCGAAGTCTATTTTGACATTTCCAATGTAGCGCTGAGTCAGTTACATTTTGTCGCTGACATTCCCATCCTATTTCTTTTGTCCGGGGTTACTCATCAGGCATCAGCCTAAATAATGTTCCATGATAGTCATGGAGCTATCTAACGGCTCCAACTCGTTGGTCAGACGGTTGGACACTGTATTTTACGCAGGAAGTACCAATTTTATGGGCGGCCTTTGGTAAAAGTTACGTTCTACATTTTTGCCTTTATTACTTCCTATGATATGTATAAGGCATATTAGTTTCTAACATTGCACTATGACATTTTATTAACAACAATAGAGTTGCTTTATGATCGCCATTTGGGATATGTAAAAGCAACCGGCTTCGTAATATTTAACCTTATTCAAATTAGAGGGTAGTAATTTTTTTTTATTTGAAAATTGTTTCAAAGGATGGTTATTAAGTTTAGTTTATTTTAGTAAAATGTTTACAAAATCTCTCATAACGAGCTATTTTCGAATTAGAGCATGATTCAGTACCTAGTATTATATTCTATCTCGGGACCCTGGGGTCCCGGACCTTTGGATGTTTGGCATATGAGGGGCCGAAACCAAGTCGCAGAGGCTCTTTTGACATGGGATGCTATTGGGAACGCTATGGGTGGCTATGGTGGATTGGGTACCTTGAACTATGCAAGAACTATCAATGTATGTCCCGTGCCTGACCAATATGATCACGGATAAAATAGCAGGGGGTGACCCGGAAACTGTCGCTACCATATAATGATGTAGCGTACGTGACGGAGCGATCAACATTCCACGGCTTTCAGGACAATATCAGAGCTCGGAAGATGGTTATGATCCCTACCAGCATCTTACTTCTCATATATAATACTTCCTTCCTTTGAGCACTTTAAATTTGAGAATCTCTACTCCAGCCGGCTAATAATTGCAAGCCAGAGGTGAGGAACATGACTTCTCCCGGGAGATGGGACCGGGACCGTCGCTAATGCCCAACAGCTCGCCACATGCTGCCCTGCAGGTTTATGTATCTCTTGGTCTGGACCCGTTTCAACAATGTAAAGTCTACCGGAACAGACTGGAGAATTCGGTAGCGTGCAAGCAACACTCCGACGTCAACGTAGAGATACGGCGGTGTGGCTATTTATAAATTATTGTCCACTACACTCTACAGCCATTAGTTTCGAGTCTAAGCTAGTTTCTCCTTGGTAAACAATTAAGGGCTTTCGTTTTGAATTTCATTTGATTAATCTACGACCTTTTAGAATAATTTTTCTTATCATCGGGTCAAAAGTCATTTTCGTACCTACATCATGCTTCATACTTATGTTTTGTTTTTTCTTGCGTTAATTACACTTTCTTTGTCCTCCAGGGTGATGGTGGTTCAGGGCTGGTGTGCCAAGTGAACGGTCAGTGGGTGGTGGTGGGGTTGGTGGCGTGGGGTCTCGGCTGCGCCAACACTAACGTGCCAGCTGCCTATGTCAACATCGCCGGATTCCTGCCCTGGATACAAACGCAGGTTGCCACCGCTTGAGGGTTTGAAGGTTATCGTAGGATAAGAATTTGTTGTTTTTAAGCCATGTCTTAAACATCGACTTTTTGTAAAATAATAAACGATCATATTATACGTACACATCTAGCTGTCTGTGATGATTTCATTGTGTTGAGAAATTATAAAGAAAGGTGAGTCCAGAAAAACACATTTGTTATTGAAGCTTAACATAATATATTAAGTTAACAGTTTATACAAATAGCCATGTAAACATTATAAAACATACTCCTAGCCAACATAAACGATAGGTACGGACTACTTACAGGAAATACAGCGTTCTGAACGCAAAACTTTAACGACTAAAATAACCTTTAACGAAACTAACGACTTAAAAATAGCTCGTACGGACGTAATCTAGTATTGCAGCGGGACACGTGCCCGCGTCAGGGACGACACATTCAATACTGCACGACAGGAGGCTTCAGTTACTCCTCGTCAGGCTTCTCTTGTTTCACGACAGGTGCAGGCGAGGACGGGGCGGCGGGAGCGGGCGGAGGGGGCGCGGGGGGAGGGGACGACACTTCTATATACTCGTCAGTTCCTCGCTCCTCTTTAATCTCCGGCTCACGCTTGACCTCGGCTTGCGGTGGAGTCGTTCGAGGCTCCGGCGGTGCCAAAGCGGCCCACGCTGACGCAGCACCGCGAGCGTATGCCTCATAGAAAGCTCGTTGCGCGATCTCAGCCTCTTCAAGATGCACGAAGGCGTGGTTATCAAGTTCAGCTCGAAAGAAAAACTTGAGTCCGCATCTCGCGCAGTCGTAAGGTCGCGGCGCGGACGCGTGCTCCGGCAAGTGGCGCTGCAGGCCGGCGGCGCTCGTGAACACCGCGGAGCACAGATAGCACGTGAAGGCGCCGATGCCCGCGAACGTGTGCTCGATGAGGTGCGCCTGCAGGCGCGTGGGCGAGCCGAGCGCGCGCCGGCACAGGCGGCAGTCGTGCTCCGCCGGCGCCGGCGCGCGCGGCGCCGCGTGTCGCGCATAGCACGCCGCGCACGCGCGCGCTCCCTCGCCAGCCTCGCCCTCCGGTAGTGCGCGGAGACATATGGCGCATCTAAACAAATAGTAGAAAGTAACGATAAAAATTACGAACACAAAAAAACAACAATAGAAATTAAACACGCAATTCCTGGGCTCGCCCGGGAACTTTACAGGGAAGATCAAGGTGACACCGTGACAGTAATAGTGGCACTGCACGAGGTAAGTGGTAGATACAAACGCTTGAAACTTTTAAATTAAAATGGACCCCGTGAACGATTCTTAAACGGCTTCTACAGGGTGTAAAAAGACCCACCACGAAGCCGTCATTAAACTAAGTACCTTAGTTTGAGCAAAAATAAAACAACTTTTATTTTTGCTGTGAAAATTCGGTGTCTACGGTAGTGCGCAACGTAAGAGTGAAGTCACACTGCTCTGTTGCGTTGCGACGTCGCAGCGCTAGATTTGGAAGCATTCAGTGCCCTGATGCATTCACGTACCGATAACTCTACGCAACGCAACGGAGCAGTGTGGCTTCACTCTTAGGCAAAACATTGTGCTAATGGGTGCATGCAACGGTACAAGGGTCATGGGAGTATTGTAAGCTAATTGTATGGTCCAGTATAAAAACATGATCGCAATAACGGGAAGAACAAGTATTCGAATATTTTGACTCCCGTTATTTCTTGACCATTCCTACCTCTGCTCATCCTCCCCGGGCCGCAGATGGAAGCGCGCGTGCAGGCGCGCCTCGGCCTCCGTTGCCAGCGTCTGGCGGCACACCACGCACGGCGCCGGCAGCGCCGCCTGGTGGCGCGCCATGTGCGCCAGGAACGACTCCTCCGACAGCAGGCGCGCGCGGCAGCGGGAGCACGTGTCGCCTGATACCACCTGGAACGAGGTTCAAATTCTAATCATTTATGCACTCTTCATCGTATTATTTAAAACAGCTTAAAATTACGTGACATTTGTTTGTAAGAGACTGGTGTCTGCACTAGGTGTACCTGTATAGCAGATCACCAGGCTCCCACCAAACGGTACTTGCTAAGGTAACGCGCATTAAAAAATTCGTAATATTGAAAATAGTGCAAGAAAAAACCTAATCGCAATGTAGCTTATAATTTATACAACCTAGAAATTAAAGCATAATGTCCAAAAATTTATGGATCAAATACCCGGAATAGATTAAAACGATTTATGTTTGGCAAGGTAGAGTAAACATACTGTATCCCAAATCCAATAATTGTTTTCGATTAAACAATCGCCAAGTACAAAAAAAGATCGTAACTAAATTGACTATAGTTGTATAAATCCATGATATTTAGAGCGGTTTTACAAACGATATTGTGACGAATTGTGCTTAACATTGAGAGAGATTTGAGAGTAAAGTACATTATACATAATATTATTAATAATACACTGATTATATATAATATTATTTATATAATATATAAGTATAAACATATGTCACTTTTATATGTGCAAGCTCTCTCAATCTGGGCCCAAAAAATGGCTATGTATATTATATTCTAAGACACTAATATAACATTAAAAAAACCTAGCTGTGCCGTGTTTCACCTACGTACTGAATTCTGTAAAACTGCTCTAATGTAGTAGCATCATATCAGGTGAGCTATGATCTTTTTTAGGGTTCCGTAGCAAACAAGGAACCCTTATAGTTTCGCCATGTCCGTCTATCTGTCCCCGGTTTAGCGCAGAGACTGTTAGTACTAGAAAGCTGCAATTTGGCATGAGTATACATATTAACAACGCCGACAAAGTGGTAAAATAAAATCATGAAAAAAAATTTTTTTAGGGTACCTCCCCTACACGTAAAGTGGGTTTTTTTTCGTCTATCCCAAGGTGTGGCGTATCTCTAGAAAGGTCGCTCAAAAATATTGTGAGTTTGTTAAAACCATTTTTGGATTGAAAGATCCGTTTGCGAAATAATAAGCTTTAAAGTGCCAATTTTTGTTAGAGGCAAGTGTCCCCCCCCCCCTGCCAGCTAAACGGAAAGTTCTGGATATGAAGAAAAATTCACAGCAGTAGTGTATATAACGATACTAAAAGGAAAACTATCACAGCTAAGTAGGCTCTACTAGTTAACTAGTAATTATCGACCAATTTAAATTTGCAGTTTTTAAACTACAATGTTAAGTTTGTTCTTGGGATATGTTCATCCCAGCTACGGAACCCTTCATTGTGCGTAGTCCGACACGCACTTGGCCGGTTTTTTTAATAAATAAGAGATCCTATACTCACTGGCATAATTATTATAAGGCTATTAACCCAATAAATGACAGCTATACCTACAGAATTGTTGTATGCTACTGGCCTGTTTGGTTATAGTTTAATGCATAAAGAGTTGCGTACTTGGGACCTCTTATTTAAGGTCTATTTTGCTGTTCATAAATTATTTTAATCGACTCCGGGGATTTTTTGGCATCCTCCTTAAAAAAAAAAAAGCATGTTCTGTGCTATCTACCAATCTGCGAAATCCAATCTAATCCTGCTTATTGACAATTTGAGTAAAATTGTGCAAGGTTTTTATTGGCAAATAAAGTTATTTTATCAAGGATCTTCATGAAGTGGCTGATTAACATTAATTCAGTTGGTTACCTTGCAATGTGTGAGCTTATGCTCAGCCAACACTGCAGCAGACGGCAGCACCTCATCACAGATCAGACACTTGTGTCTCGCAGCTGCGGCCCCAGA
Source organism: Eupsilia transversa (assembly GCA_914767815.1). Classification (NCBI taxonomy): domain Eukaryota; kingdom Metazoa; phylum Arthropoda; class Insecta; order Lepidoptera; family Noctuidae; genus Eupsilia; species Eupsilia transversa. The sequence continues at coordinate 9,854,191 of OU611874.1, forward strand.
GTGAGCTCGAGTATGAGCCTCTAGCTCTGCCCGACTCCGCGTCCGCTCCCCACAGTAAGCACACTGCAAGGCGACGGCTCCGTTCTTCCGCCTCCGTTCCTCGCTCGCGACGAGCACGCCAGTAGTCACGCCGGCGCTCTCTGCTCCAGGGGTACATGGAGATCTTGCGTCTTCACCAACCTCGCCCCCGTTGGTGGAGTCCATTCGTTTTGTTCTTGGTAATTCTCCGTTTAGAACCTGGCAAAATATATTATTATTGTTGTTAATAAACAGGCTTTGAAATATAAGCACGAGAAAACATGTCACAGAAACCAAAAATCGATAGTAGTTACCTGCTGTTGCATTGCATGGTGAGCTTGCATGTGTCTTTCCAGCAAGTACTGCACAGCAAATGCATCATTGCAGGCAGGCACGGGACACCGATACGCGCGATGTGGTCGAGGGGTCCTCGCAGCAACCCCACTGCCGAGTAGGGCTCCGCAAGCACATCGTGGGGCTGCGGCCGCGTGACGAGAACGCACGTGAGCTGCACCCTCGGCCTCCGAGCGAAGAGCGCCCGCGCCCGCTCCGCAAGAACGACACACCCATACTTTGTTTTCACCACTATGAGCTACCGCGAAGTGAACCTGAATATAACAAACGCAGTATTATTACCAGGGTGTTAAATTTAAGTCTGCAAGAAACGGTAACTAAGTATTTTTGTATGACGGCCTTACCTGAATAGCAACTTTTGAATCAAAAATCTCCTTACAAAGAGCGCATCTATACAAGTGATGCGCGTGCAGTTCAAGAAGATGTTTCTGCAAGTCATCAGGAGCAGCGAAGCTTCGAGCGCAACTGTGGCAGGTGTACTCGCACGACACTGCCAAGTAATGTGCCGTGAGGTGACGCTCAGACGCCGCGGCATCCGCAAACGTAGCTCCACAGTGAACGCAAGGCGCAGGACTTGATCGTAGCTCCCCTCCTTCTTCAATATGCCCTTTCAAATGAGCCCGAAATGCTTCAAAATCTGGGAGCGCAGCATCACATTGGTTGCAGAGAAGTGTGCTCGGTGATAAGGTTGTTTGTGGCGTGCCAGATCCGGAGCGAGGACGTTTGACTGGGGGCACTTCGTCAGGTGCCCGTCGGCTTAGATCAGTGGGCAAAGGCTGATCAACTTGAACTGGCCCTTCGCCGTTTAGCAGCGCTGAGTGTGCTGCTCGCACGTGGAGTTGTAACTGTTCCATGCTGGTGAAGGTGTCGCGAGTGCAGTAGATGCAGGCGAGTAGTGTGGGCGGCGGCTGAGAAGCGACGCGTCGCGGTGGAGTCATAGCTGCTGTGTCGACGCCGTGTGCGCTCACCATGTGAGCCTGAATAAATAAAAATATTATATAATAATATGTGGTAAGGGTTTTCGTAGAAAAATTGCGAAAGATTAAAAGTTCTATTAGATAAGAACCCATTTCTTTTACATACTTAATAAATGTTCTGGGAGTTTTGAATATACCTGCAACAGGTCTGGTCGTCGGAAGCCGTCTCCACATCGCAGACAGCGCAATGCCCTGCGCCTGTCGGGCTCGCGACCCTCACGGTCTCTCTTATGTCCCTGCATGTGTGACGTCAGAGCGGCTGCAGTGTTGTACCCTCGGTTGCACACGGTACACTGGAACGGTTTCTGATTGTCGTGCGTCTTCATGTGGATCTTCAAGTGGTCACTGGAATGTCAAGTGATCAAATGATTATTCGTCTACTGTTGTGATTAGTTCACCAATTAAATTACAAAAACCAATCATAAAAGTTGACCTAAGATTTTACAACAGATAAATTAGATAAGAATTTAGAAATAGCAAGTACCTATGGTAAACAAGTACCTATTTACACATATCGCCCTTGTCTGTTGGAAGCAGTATTCAGTAGTAAGGTGTAAAAACGATAAACATACGAGTTACAAAAAGACTGCATGCGGTCTTCGGTTACAGGATTTCTTCAAATAACCGCCGCGATGCAACACTCGCAATAAAACTTACTTCCACTAACCGCTATCAATGATACCTAGGTGTATGAAAGATATGATTTTTACGGGTTGTAAAGATTTGTAAGGTTATTTGAGGAGTCCTTAGTTTATCTTAAAACCTTCGTGTAAAGTTAACGTCGTGTACCCAAGTAATGTGCCTATAACAGCTAAACATCCTTATATGGATTTTAAAATTGAGATAAATCGTCTTTGTGTGACCAAGCTGAGACTTCAATTTGTCATATGAGACATAAGTACCCACATAAAGCACGGACCAAACAGAACTAACAAAGAGGCTTTTCACGCAAACTACAGAATAGAGGCGTTCGCCCAAACACCTCCGCTAATGGCCGCGCTCGCCGTGCCCGTTTATGTACGGGCCATTATTTCATTTTTGTGAGACCCTCGACGTCATTTGTCAGCACATCATCTCTTTTCACTCGTCGGCGGTTCGTTGGGCCGACAAATTGCATGGAATTAGTCACGTGGTCGCGGTAAGGTGACGAAAAAGGTGACACGTCGCCTTACGACCGAGAGCGCGGTGCCAGTGACTTATGGTGATCAATCTTACTCTGCAGCCTTTGTCATGCACGCATCTTCTAAGCATTCTTCTAACCATATATTAATCTTCAATGGTTTCGGATTAGACACATTAGCATTCTCTTTGTACACTACCATTTGTGGTGGTACACTACCTATACGTATAGTTGGTGGAGTTATAGGATTTAGCGGTGGAAAAAAGGATCTTAAAACTAAGCGATTTACGTAACTATTATGGAACTTTATGGAACTTTCGATTTGTGTCCACTTTATTTTTACCCAACTACTATTTTACGGCGAAACAAAAAGGAGGGTTATGACTTTAACCGGTATGTATGTTCATCTGTTCCCTCATAACTTCTAAACTACTCATCAGGATCTGACATTTTATTGTAGCATGTTGGGTATCAAATGAAAGGGCTTAATTAGCACATTTCAAATATATATATATATATATTATAACCCCAAAATAATTTAACTATAAGTAGGTAATAAAAACTAAAACCCAACTTAACTCACTCACTCATCACACTCCTACACCACACTCCCACACCACACACGTTTACACTAAGTTTATTATAAGATGTCTTAGTTTATTTAATTCTCACAAATCTTACCGACCGACGTTACGTATGTGCCCGCCTAACGTACCTATTATGTATGCTATAATAGTTGTAAGACGAAGGAGACTAGTCTCCACGACACAGGGTATCCTAGTGTGGAGGCTAGTGCTATTCGAATTTGTTCTGCTCTCTTGAACAATAAAGATTTTATTATTATTTATTATTATTATTATGACTACGACAAAAGTCAACTAAAAAGGTATATAAACAAGACATCACAGACAGACAAATTAGAAATCCGGAGTCACACGTAATCTGTTGATGTATGCCCTAACACGTGTGACTCCGGATTTTTATTTGTCTGTCTGTGATGTCATATATCTCTTGTTTAGACCTTTTATACCTTTGATAATTAATACATTTCAGGTTATTAGGGAATTCTGATAGTCATACAATTCTTACCTCCTGGAGAAAGCAGATTCACAATGTGCGCAGCGGTACTTGCGGTCTCCGGTGTGCAGCTTGACGTGGCGGTCACGAGATCGCTTGTGCTTGAACAGACGCGAGCAGAACTCACACCTGAACGGCATCTGATCCGAATGGGTCTGAAACATTGACATAATACATAACTTACAAGAAGTCGCGCATCCTCGTAAGTTAAAGCAGATGTTTGTACAATGAGAATGAGACACCCCTTACAACTGTAGGGGTTGGGCCCTACTTATGAGATGAACTTATCGTATAAAAATACTATAGTGTTAGTACAGCAACAAAAGAAGAGCTTTAAGAGTTTCATATAAACTTAGAAAAATTTCCCGGTCTACTTAAGCTTCAGGGTCTAACCCTCAACAGCTATACTGATGACCAGAGTTGTAATTACGGCAACTTTAATATAAGTAGACAATGTAGACATATATACCGGATCTAGAAACGTACTTAATTGTGGTAATCCTAGGTAGGTAGACGAAAGTTTACTTTAAGTCGTTATCAGTAGAATCAAGTTACGGGGCGAAATCCAAAATGTTCCAACTGTAGTTTTCTCCGTGCTCTCATGCATAACATCAAATCTAAAAACATTTTAATCGATTATATGAGGATCGATTAAAATGTGTATACATTTACGTCATACAATATCGAATCGAAATAACTTCGGGTGCGCTGATCATAAAAACTATCGTGAGAACGATCTGTGAACAATGGGCTGACTACCGCTGCGCCTGCGTGAGCTGGCCAGCTTACGGAGTTACGATCTACCGGCGTTTTGTGTCAATAGAGAGAAAAAACACGAAGGACCCAGTAAGCTCGTCGTGACGTCCGAATAAGATATCAACCATTGGGAACCGCTGCTTCATCGCTGCGATCGATTACGACTGATAATTGTTCAATTAATTATCTGCGTATCGATTATTTTGATCTTGGTATTTTTAAGTACAGCTATGCAACGAGATGAGCTTGAGTAAGTTAGCGTACGTTGAAATTGAAATGATCAGCTAAATGGCGGGGCGGTTGTCTTTACGATCCCAAGTCAACATATAATTATAATTTGACACAACAAACTTGACCGTAGAACAAAATCAAACAAATCCTATTGTTGGAATGGTAGGTTCACAACGAATCCGAAGCTACAGTATAACGAATCGATACGTGTAACCGATAACATTCCAGCGCGGGAGCAGGCCGGGCTTATCACAATGAGATGGATTTGATCGGTAATGTTCACCGGAACGCCTCTGCTGCGAACAACACGTTTTGAGTTACGTCTTCTTGTAACGGTAGATAGGAACAAAAAGTAATGCCCAGACTCGACAGGTTATGAAACATGGCAACCGTTAAGCCGTGTAGGCAGTTCGCAGATTTCACCATACACACAATAGTCTCGTCACATAGGTGCTACTTTGTTATAATACGTAGGTATTTGTACCTAGTTTACACGGTGCATTTCGCGAGTTTGGGTAGCCAAGTTGCGTTGCAGCAGTCAAAGGATATTATCTAAACTAGCCTCTTAGGAAACCTGCTTTTCAATATAATGCGAGGGCATTTCAAGTTTATTTTAAAAGGAACTGGTCGCAACTGTAGCTTTGAGGTCATTCTTTAACTATTAACATACCTAGGTCCTAGCAAATAATAATTTTCTTATTGTCTTCAGATGTAAAATTAAGTGAATGTGGAATCGAAGACAAAATAATCATGAATTTTAATTATATAATATCTTTGATGACTCAGCAGACGAGTTACAACTGTAACTACTAAAACTTGAAATAAAGAAGAAACTCTAAGGTAAATCGTGGATCAAGATATCGACATAGCTAGTATTTAGGGTACGTCGACACACACTTGTGTGAGCGAAGTTATGCCGCACATTTTATGCTTATTGATTTATTATGGGAAAACACATTATCGTAAAACAGCTACGCAGCCATTTGAGAACTCCAAAGATATCTTGTATCTACGTGACGAAATACGTTTAGTTGTAAAAAGCAAGTATTACTAGGCTCACTCAAAAGATTATTCATGAGTTAGGACATAATGAGGATGCTAATGCGGTGCTTGTGAATAGCATGTGGCAGGGAGATAATGACAGCCGTCCACGTCGCCGGCCTTCGCACCGCCGTGAACTGGAGCCGGCCAGCACACAATAGACTCCCAAACTGACAGCCAGTTCACGCTTTTACTAATTGACCACCTCCGCGACATTCATTCAGAACAACGCTAAACAAATGTTTCGAGTGATTGACTTCTATTCCATTTCAGTTAACACGTTTAACGTTTGGCACTAAACAAACATAACAAAAACATATAATTTGAAACAAAATATACGTGTAGGTTTTTAGAATTTGGATTACGTAAATACGATACAGGGGCTCCAAAAAGATTAAAAAAAAAGATAAAGTTGGGTGAGGATTTTGCGAGTTCGTGGGTCCCCAATTACCACGGGAGGCAGCGAGGCTATTAACACCACATCTCAATTTGTTAGTCCTTCCTACCTTGTTAGTTGTTACTGACACACCTCTTTGAGGCTGGTAGCCAAGTAACAAATAAGTATCATTTGTTGATTATCTGAGTAACGTATTCAGCACTTCTTTTATCGATATTGTTACAACAGTCAGCGCTGCCCTATGTAGGAATTTTCGGCACTTATTCTGATCTAGAAATGCATCATATAGTTTCCTTTGATTCTCTAAAGCTTTTCCAAGCTTCTCGAAAACCACGGAGCTTAGACAAGTTGCAACCGCGTTTAAAGCGTTTCGTATTTTTACAAGCTTTTATTTAACTTGTTTTTCTTGTCTGTTTGTTGTATTTTATTTTACTGCCGAAATGTGGGTCTACTTACACGTCTGACTAACCCTTCGGGGAATACAGGCGTGATGTTATGTTTATTTAACTTGTTTTACAACTACTCTCATCAGGATTTTCTTATGCTTTTCGGTAGCTTATGTCAATCTCATACATTTTTTTACTTTTGCATCAATACATTGATGCAAAAGTAAAAAGTTAATTCTATCGCTGATAGGATGTCACTTTGTCTACGCTTGGTCTTCGCCCTCAGGATTTATCATTTTAATGCACGCTAATGCCCGTATATTACCCATTGAACTCCTTTGCTGCCGACTCGTGCTCTAAGACTCGTTATTATAATGTTACATGCCATGCTAACTTATGCAAAGTCGCGAGCACTTTGTTGTGATAAAAGTGATAAATTACCGATTCACTATTATAAATTTATCGACATGTTGTAAGTCGGTTATGATAAATTAATCGCTTCATGCTGTGTCCCGGCGAGAAAATCTGCACATCTTACAAAAAGCTCACACAAATTTACATCTTCTTAAATAAATGTAATTAAATACCTTTTATAGGTAAGTAGTAGGTTAATACTTTACTGCAAGTTTTCAACCTTTCGTATAAATAATTCAAAGTGATTTCCAAGCTTGGACCGAGGCCTCACCACCTAACATTTAAAAAGTTTTTCTGTAACAAAGTATTTTCTTATTGAAGCGTCGAGTTTTCTAAGAAATTAACTCATCCGCCGCGATGCTTATCACTAAGATTATATTATTACTAGATAGACAGAGCACCTACTGGACTATCATGAGTGTAATCCACAGATTGATAAGTGCCGCGTATCCTGGTACAGTCAGCAGCAATTATTATGAGCTCGGAGCCGGTCTAATTGGGCTAAGTGGACCCGCTTCCGCCGCCTCAGAGCTTTCTTCTCAGATCTACTGTTTTACTACTATTTTATGATGACAACTATAAAACTAGAACTTTCCTTTGCTTTGGTATCTGTTTTGTCGGAAAATTGTTTTTTTGAACATAATTTTATACAAATTTGGAATGTTCACCTTTTGTTTGCAAAATAAGTTCGTAAACCCAAAAAAAGATCATAAAATTCTGAGCAAGTTTATTTCAAACGCTTAGAACATATTAAGCTTTTTCTTTATCATATTCATCTGTATGTTGAAAGAACGATAAAGAAGATTCAAATATCCTCAAACATTGTTATGTTATTAGATATTACAGTCAGCATTTTTTTAAATGCAAAACTCAGTTGGTAGGCTATCTAGTGTCTTATAAATCCTAGAAGATTACGCGTCTATCAGTTCAGTAGCAGATCACTTATCTCACGATATTTATGGCCCTATAGTAGGATAAGCACTTAACTAGATATTTACTTAATTGTATTGATTAAAAACCAAAAAGAACCAACTTCTAATTAAATTCCATTCACATAAACTAGTGACGCGACTCGCAAGTGATATTTAAATCACATGTTGTGATTAGCGGTGAGTGACGTGCGAATTTGACCGCGAAGCGCCCGCGCACGACGCACTACCTCGGCGCCGCTACGGCAACACATAAACATAGCAGCGGCATGTTTACTCCACTCACTTAATTGGAGCAATCGGCCCCTGACAGAATTAATAAATTTGATCGTCCGTGCACGATAAATCGCGCCCCGCTCCGGCCAGCGCCCATGCCCACGCACTCACTTAAGAGGAAGCTACCCTCAGCGTAGGCCAATTAGACGCTCGCGAGATTGACAATCGATTAATCGATAGCTGCTCTCTTATAAGACGTTGTTTTATTGTGTTTGCGATTTTACTGTTTGCAATTGATTGTCCAACTGGTAAGCTATGTTCATATAAATGTTTTGTTGCATTTACAAAATATTGGCCCTTGTCATCATGATACTTCGTGCGAGAATTCAATAAGCGAAACGATCTGGGGTCGCTGCGGGGGCTCGGCCCCTGGGTGCACCGCGGAGCCCTGCTGGCCGCCGCGTGCTGCTCCCCCCACGACACTACACAGCGCTTATGGTGAAAAGACACGCGACTGGTATGTATCACGGCTCGTTATTTAAACTGCTAACAAATACCGTGAGAGCGACCGACATTACGCTCCTAATGGTGGTGAGCTTTCCGAGTAAAGCGCACCAAGAACATTTTAAACTAGTTAGAGGTGAACGTGATAGCCAATAAAAGCTTGGGAATGGGCAGCGGGCGGCTACTGAGCGACTTTCTCAGATGAATAACAGCGCGACATGCTCGGTTCACATGGTCAGGTGCGGCGGAGCCCGAGGTCAAGTGATCCCGCTGGCCCTCAGCGCTGCAGCGATAACACCTCCGACCAGACCTCACGCAAGCTCCAGTTTGATATTGTTTCTTATGTTCATACAATGTTATAAACATTCAATATTGCTATTAACATAACTTTTTTTGCATTTAAACCCGGTGCTCACTGCAAAATAAGTCACCATCTCTACAAAACACAAAAAATCTTAAGTAAGAACTACACGACTAGAATAAAGTGAATGTACCCGTTCACTACGCGCCGCGGTGCGCATGCAGAAAAATGTTAGGCTTTATGATAAAAAATCTTAATATTCTCGTGAATCACAAGTTCTCCGAAACAGTAGCTCTACTTCGTTGGTGCTCGTACCTACTGTTATTAAGATGTGAATCTCTCTGCGCGCTCCATTTTTTTTTTCGTCGTTATAAGTAACTACCTCGAGTTAGTACATCAAAATCATTATAAATGACTGTTGTTATAAGACATTTTTAAGAATACCACTGTTAAATAATAATTATATATAAATAATATCAATATTATATATTCGGTTTCAGTTTATTCCCAATTTCGATTATTGCAACTTGTAAGATGTTGCATCTGATGAGGGGGTATTAGAGGCTCGTAGAGTAACTTAAAGAACATCCTTACTATCAGTGACTGTTACCTCCACAACCAAGTGACCGTGTAATACGATACCAATTGGTAAGACTGGTTGTCAGACTTTCGGGCTTCTGATGACTCGTAACGACTGTCAAAGATCCACGAAATACAACCGGGACCAAAGGCTTGGTTTCCGATCCACCGACCCACCCCGGAAAGCGTAGCTGATGGATTGACCCGTACGGCTGTTATTGCTTAGCACGAGATAGATTTAATGAGACTATCTTGGAAATTTCCTAGCGTAAAACAACATGCGTCTCCTATTTTGCGATGATCGTAAAGCCCTGCGTCAAGCTGCTATTTCTCAACGCCGAAGTCGACTTTATTTTTATTCTTCCGCTCTAGTCTATCTAGTGGTGCAATCTGACAGCACTGTGTATTATGTCTACAGCACTTCGAAAGTTTTACGATTTCGATTAGCTCTATCAAGCACAATACGTATCGGACGGGTTAATTAAGCTGGACGGCCAAGAACTGTTCCAAGCTATCGATTGTATTTCAGCATTAAAGTAATATTTTCCACGAGCGTTTTACTGCTTTACGGTTTCTCCGGAGGCGCAACGAGAACAAGATGAATGGCGAGTATGCGTGGACTCTGTAATTGATTTATTCTTATAATGATCGCCTTTCCCAAGCAGCGGCGCGATGATAAAGGTGTGGCGAGCTAGGCTAGGGAGTTGTTATCGCAAGCCTATTTCCGGCCGTCACTGCGCTGCTGTCGCGGCTCCGCGACGCGATCATCGCGCGATACATTTGTCGGCGCACACCCGACACCAGCAACGGTCGCCGCGATGCGCTGATCGATATCGACGCGAGCGCAACACGCCAATTGCATACCGATAATCTAATGAAATCCTTTCTAGATACTCGTCTCGCTTATCTCAAATGTATGTATGAGCGAGACCTCCCCTAATTTAATTTTGAACGAGGTGACGGTTTTGCCACTTGAAGTGTACGTGCCGATCCATATCCGTATGTAGGCGAGCAGCTCGCGGCGGCATGCAAAGTGACGTTTCTATTTGTCCTATCTCAGCTAGATCTGTCTCGGCGTGTGTCGTAATCGTAACGCGGCGAGATCGGCGCGACACAAAGGAGCCGAGATGTACGGCCGGCATAATGGCCGCTCACGTCACAGCCCTCAGCTCGCCAGCGCTGCAAGCCGAGAGCGATGCATATCTACACACCGGCTCTGTAAATGGGCTGTTTTGGGTATCTACTTGCTAATGAAGCGATGGCAGTATGGCGAAACTGGGCTGTGGATACACAGATATGATTCCTGCAGCAGTCGTATTGTCTGCGAAGCTGTTAGCTTCGTTACTTTATGGAAATGAGACGACGGCCGGTGGACGTATATATTACCTACTTCAAATGTTACTTGCGTTGGTCTAGATCACTCTGAGTATATCTTGCGGAGTTTAATGAAGATTACGAGTGTAGGATGGGATGCGCTGGTTAAACGTCATTCAAATAAGTAAGGAGCAAAAGTAACATCGTAAACATAAATATACCTGTTCATGTTTCTTGAGATAAGACAACCTGGGGAAGGCTTTATCGCAGAACTGGCACTGGTAAGGGGTATGCTCGGTGGCGCCGAGCGTGAAAGGCGGCTCGGCCTCGGCGTCGGCGGCGTCGGCCGAGGTGGGCGTGGACGCCGGCGACGGCGACGGCTCCGGCGTCGACGACGGCCAAGAGCTTCCCGCCGTGCTGCCCACGCTGCCCAGCGCCTCTGAAACAAAATAACCAAAATAAAATTATCACATCTGCTCGTTGTAGTTTCTTTTTATACGGAAGGAACATGCATTTTAACATCAGTTAGATTACTGGTTTAAGGCTCCGTGCACGAAAAAACCCTTTTTTGTCAATTACTTATCTAATTATGAGAAAGCTTGAAATAATTGAAACATTAAGTCTGTGTGACTATAAAGCTAAAGTTTTCTTGGTGTTAAACCATTCGTGTCAGTCACAGCACATGTTAGTAGTTGCATCAGTTTTGCGCTTTCGAAAATATGGTTTATTTCGCCTCTGATTTAACTAATGAAGATGTTGTGTAATCATAAAATAAAATTTTGATTTTAACTCAAGGATAGCTGAAGACTAAAATTTATTTATACGATTTGGTAAATAATAGGAAAAAATACATTACTGACTGGGTTTTTAAGCAAAAATAGGTTTTTTCAACATTATTTTTCTGCTATATTTTGTATCGTTATAATTATTTATTTTGTTGTCTGGCATTTTTGCTGAACTGGGCCTTTTTGCCGCAGCCGTGAGGCACACTCCCCTGCCAATTTTGTTACTTTAAATCTTTTTTATTAGTTTTATTTTTATCTCTCTTGTCTGCTGTATTTTATATTGTGTGCCTTTTAGTCTGTGTCAAATAAATGTATTTTCTTTCTTTCTTTCTTTATCGAAGTTGAAAAAAGTGGTTCAGCTACATGCAAGTACACCATTATAATGATGTTGATGATATTTTTAAATGTTTAAAATAAAAAGTAGTTTCTTGTAAAAACATTATCAAACGTCAGTCTCGCGTCATTTTTCGGAAAACTTTTTGCGAATATTTGTGATTTTCCATGAATACCTAATTTAATTGAAAAATCTCTTTCAGCTATATGCAAAACAAAGAACTCGGCTTTTCAAATCACAAATCATTTTGTTTAAATTCTTTTTCCCTTTCTCACGAGCAATGAACCAAATTGAACAAAATCAGTCGATTTCGTGCACGGCCCCTTATGAATCAAGGCTGACCCATTTAGACGAATTCATCCATTATTCAAGTTAATTTAATAGTGGTAGGTAATGAGGTTTTTTGATATCTAAAGTCGAAAAGTTGCGCCAATCGTGCGTGTTTTACATTTTTAGTTTTCACAAATATCCCATACATTGAGGTTCAATGTAAACCACTTACCTACATGTAGATATGATTTAAAAATTAATGACAATTTTATTATTATTCAAATTACTCTAAACATCAAGAAAATTCCCAGATCTTGACGTAATTTGCGAATACCTACTACTTACTCAATTTGTGTAGGTATTGTGTTTAAACTCGCCGACTGTAATCGTTTTTTTTTGAAATTGTATTAATGTGCGAAACTGCGGCGATTAGGTACCTATGCCAAAATGTTTTATTTTATTTTTATTTCACCCATAAGAAGCATAATAGGAATTCTATACTATCTGGGAGTAATTTCTTTGTAATAAGTAATTATTTAATTATGCTTTTCTAATGTAATTATAATAGTTTTCAGATATTATATTTTTTGCTATTGCGGAATGTCTGCTCTTAACGTCGATCTCGCCTGATGGAAAGCGATAGAACGAGAGTGCCTGTTCAGTCTACTCACGCTTTAAAGGCAGACGGGTTATATGTGGAAGGAAACACAGATGCTGGCATAGAGTGCCAAACTTTGGCTGTAGGTACGCATAATAAATCGGAGAAACGCTGAGTACGACTGGTCGGATAATCAACCAGTAGTAAGAACGGCGATTATACTAAAACCGAGTCATCAGACAGAACGTGGCTATATGTATGATTATGAATAAAAGTAAGAGTGCAGCTATATAATGATAATATCTTTATTTTGCCCTTTTTCATATTTTCAGCAACGGAAAAGATTGTTTATGTAGGTACATATTATTTTCAGCGAAACTAAGTTGTCTACCTGATGGATAGGTGTACCTATAGATGAGATGGATAAATTTGGTGCCTATTTTACAATATTTTCATAGTAGACAGACGCGAGATATGTCATGTTAAAATCTTGTCGAGCAGAGTGGTAAAACTAAAAAGTACCTACATACTAATTCCATGGGTAAAACGAATGATATTTCTATTAAGGCTTTTATTTTTTTCAATAGGTACTAATTCATATTTTTTTGTAACGGGATTGTTCAGCCATTATCTTAAAAAAGAAAAATCCAATCCTTTGTGGTTAATTCTATATTTTATAATTCAATAAAAACTGGCCTGACGAGGTCAAAACTATAACGAGATGCCATTAAGTTATTTTTTACTGTTTTCTTTTTCTGAGAAAAAGACTTTTCTTTCATTTCTTTTACGAATACCGGTCAATACTAATTTATGAAAAATAAAAGTAAGTACTCGAATAAATGTATCATATTTGATGTGGTAGATTTTTGTATTTCGAAAACCTGATACAGTTTATGGAAATTAGTTTTGACGATATTTCTAATACAGAACGCTGAGAATAATTTAAAACCAATATTACAACGAAAATGTGATTATTCTAAGAAAATAACTAATATCGGTAGGAGATCTTAGCTAATTGCGTAAACTACTCGCCATTTTCTTAATTTTCCTGTGTTCCACAAGCAGATAATAAATGTAAACATTATAATGTAGGTATTTTTACCTCAAAATACACCAGTACATTATACCGAGATTCTCTACCCCCACCTAAACTAACCTTTTTTTTTTTTTTTTTTCCGGGGTGGAAAATCCTCATGGATGTCCCCCGCCCTGGGGCGGGCGGAGGAGTCTGTCAGACTCTTACTGACTAAAAACCACCCCGGTGTTCCATCTCCCACCTACGCCGGGGGTCGCGGGAACGTATAAATCTTCCGCAACACCTAAACTAACCTATCCCAACTAAGTAGGACAGTATATTCTATCCAAATCTTTTATTCCCCTAAAACCAACGATAGTACCAACATCCCAAAGGAGTCCCTGAAACACAATTTATGCATATTAATTGACCAATAAACGCTAAAAGTCGTTACCTGTCAAATTGTAAGGAATAATAATATCAATTTGAAGATTTTCCAAGGTGTATAAAGCACATTACGAGAGACAGTCACATCTCGGATAAAGCTACCATAAATATCGGTAAGGGTCCATATTTCGGTGTTAGGGCTAGAGGCAATATGTCTGCGGCACCTCGGGCCTCGGAGTGGCGTGAAATATAAACAAATTGAATGGGCCGCGATGACGAGCGGTGTCGGAGCTAATGATGACTAATGTCGGGAGGAAGCGAGGTGCGAGGCTGCCTTATGCCTAGCTGCGTACAACCCTGACGAAGACTACTAGATATATACAACGCTGCAAGGTTCTACTGGCGCGTGGCCAAAAACGAAACTAACGCAGCCATCTTGGTTTTTCAATACAATTTCTGTGTCAATTTCACAATAAATTGTTAACCAACAACGCCTCCCTGTTTCCAAAAGGTCCTTGTTGCACTTTAGGTATAGACACATTTACAATGACATGAATATTTACTTTGTAAAGCATTCAATTGTTTTATTTATTGTGTAATGTGAAAACTATGAGGGTCACTGTTTTTTTTTTCTCAGTTGGTTGTATACGTAGTTTCATGTTCTGTCAGTTTGAGTAATTTATGTAGCTTACCCTTTCCTTTCTTTGGTATTGTTCGTCGAATCTTTGAGCTCCTTACGTTCTGAGTTGAGCTGCATACTGACAACTGCGTGCACTGACTGGACAGGTCCCCTCAATCTGTGTGGGTCTTTCCTCAAAAGACCATTTCAGACACCAATCTACATGGTTTACATGATCTGACCAAGATTAATGGTCTTTAAAAGAGACTGTGACCTCTGAGTTTGTTTAAGCCTTTCATCTCAGAGTAGTCAGAAAGGAAACGCCGACCTCATCTACTTAGTTTAGAAAAATATGATTGACGTGTAAGTGTTTGTACTTTACTTACAGTAATAAAATCATATATAATTTATCATAAATGTGAAGTTGATTGCACGAATAGGTTAAAATTGAATGAGGTATAATAGTGCTGCGGTAGATAGGTACCTATACCTACTTTACCTACCTAAATATTTCAATTTTAATGGAATGTATTGCAATTTTGCATGCACGTTTAGTTTGCCCCCTTGTGTCTTGAATACTTGTGTGTTCAGATTTTATTTTATGTTGATGCCCGCTTGCAAATTTGCTAGGTACAAGTTATACGGTTTTATGGATAAGGTCCTAAAATAGATTATTTTGTCTTTAAATAGGTAACCTACACTTATAATAATTATCGTTTTTACCTATGAGACGACCTAGAAAAATGTAATCATTTAAATCGTTACCTAACTGAGAAAAACCCACTCTCAAGTCTCACTCAATAAAACTTATTCACCGCACAGGAGATAGATAGATACATTTATATAACAATATTAATTTGCCATATATATACCCACATTTAAATCCATCGAGTAGGTGCTTAGCATAATAACCGTAATTTATCATGGGAATAAGCTATTCATTAAATTTTTTCGCAATATAACATTACTTTACGACTTATTTCCCGAGCACATTTAATAAGAGGAACTATTTATATCAATCTGTCGCACTCCACGCCCCGGACGCGGTAACGACTTCCACTAATGGTCAAAATAATGATAGCTGGGAATATACGACATTAAAGAATTTGATAAGGAGTAATTCAAATGGTAAAATATTGTGTTTGTTTTTTTTTTTTTGCAAAGGCTTTCTCGATAGTCTCAGTCAGCTTCTCATGTATCGATATAGATACGACGTACCTAAGTATTTGACCAATGTATTAATAATTCCGAAAACAACTGAAGGAACAGTAATGATACGTCGAGGAACGAGGCCAATAAAAAGGCAGGTCTGGGCAACAAATAACACTTGGCGCAACAAATAACGGGACTCGTGCAATTTTAGCAGCGCTCGGTGGATGTGGCCGGTCACTGAGGATAGCCGTAATTAGCAGCGATTGCAGGCAATTCCTCGGCGGGTGACGGTGGCGCCGCCGCCGGCGACCGGTGGGCGGCGGAAGCACACTTCCTAATTGCGCCGTCTACGAGACACCTCGACCGGCGCCTCGGTAATCAACGCCAATCGCTAGCCGACATGGAAAACCGACAAACTACTTTATAATGCTCGTAGACCTTGATTTCGCTAATGCGATGTAAAGTTCTAATGAGATTACTGCTTATATTTTTATAATTCTATTCCTCTCGCACAGTTGCCAGGATATGCGAACTTAATCATGTAGTTACTTTTCTATAAATATGTGTCTGAGTTTGTTGCAAGCATCAATCAGGCCTTCATCAATCAGGCATTTTTTTTTCAAAAGCTGAAATGTATTGAATATTCTGCAATATCCAAAATACAAATTGAAAAAGAGGCAATTGAACATAGTAACGTTGAAGCTCCAAAACTTCTACTATGCTCTAACTCAACGCACTTCTTAACTGAAGGATGCAGAACAGACAATGATCCAACAGACCTTGTAAATACAATTAAATATCTAAGGAAGTACCTCTAAAAAGCTGTAGAAGACGGTGATGTAAACCTACAATAACACCTGGCCCCGTGATTGATTCGGATTTGTTTGCACGCAATTTTAAGCCTGATTACTTGCGACGACACGGATAGGAGATTAACGAGTTGATTAAAGTTTAATTGCAGCGGCTACATAAGTGGAGAGCGGAACGACGACCATTCATTTACATTAAGATAGCCGAATGATTTTTTTACGATCCTGTATCATGCGGCATCCTACAACCGGTCTACTTCTAACTAGATATTGAGAGATTAGCGTGTGCAGTTTTATTATTATTTTAATTGTTATTAATGATTTTAGGATTTCACACACATTGAAGATACATTAAATTAAGTTAGGCTAACATTTATTGTATTAGTAAAGATTTTAGAACGTTATTATTTTGGATATTGATTTATTTTTCTTTATCGGTCATCATAAAATGATAAAAGTAAACGGTGACAATCAAAAGTTAACTTTAATTCAGTAGTAACAAGAAGTGAGGAGGTAATATTGTAAATACAAATCTATTTGGACAACTTAGCTCGTTTGATTCATGTAAATAAAATAGAACAGAATAAACGATAATTGTCTCCAGTATTACAACTAGTATACAAATTACAAAAATAAACTACCTACTAATCATTCATTCTACCTAGCCTTTTCCCAACCATGTTGGGGTCGGCTTCCAGTCTAACCGGATGCAGCTGAATACCAGTATTTTACATGGAGCGACTGCCTATCTGGCCTCCACAACCCAGTAGCTGGGTAATACGATACCCCTTGGTAAGACTGGTGGTCAGACTTTCGGGCTTCTGATGACTCGTAGCGACTGTCAAAGATCCACAAATGACAGCCGGGACCAACGGCTTAACGTGCTTTCCGAAGCACGGAGGATTCTCGCTTTGTAACGATGGTCACCCATCCACGGACCAACCCCGGCAAGCGTAGCTTAACCTGATGGATCGACCCGTGCGGCTGTTATTACTTAGCCACGAGCTCCTCAACAGTGAACAAAAATGAACTATTAATACAGAGACAATTTATGAATGAACGTTTGACTTCTAAACTAGGCAAGAAGTCTGTATCTTAGAAGCCATTAAAATTTGTTCCCCGAAGTGCGGTGACATACATCTATATTAAAGTCATCGTGCAAGTACTTTTTAAATACAAATAGTTACCTGAACATTTTACTAATCGTTTCTGAACTATTTTCTAATATTATTTCTAATCAGACTTTCAGCATCGTCATATGTCAACTCCTGCAACCACTTAGTAGGTAAGTATAATTTTTACTTCATACTTTGTACATTTATAAATGGATAAAGCCTTATTGACTTTATTATACAGTAGAGAGCTTGAAGCGAAGAACTGGCGACCAGCGAAAGCGGTTCGACAATTGACAGTTTCACAGACAGGAAAGCCTTTGCGTTAAGAGTTTTGGAGCTAGAGGTAACATGGAGTGGCTACGCAGCACGGCACGAAGTATAAAAGCTGCCTGACTGTCGAGATTCGGAATAGAGTTGGGTTGTGTTGTGGGGAAGTCTCTACGTTTGAAATGCATTTCTTTGAAGATAGCCCTTTGAGCTCGTTCCACGGTAAGTAACAAAAAGGTCTTATACGATCCACCCCAAGCAGAGATGCAATATGTGATTATTGATTGGCAAAAACTCTGATACACTAATAGCGCAGTTTCCGGATCAGCAGAATGCCTCAGCTCTTTGAATATGTAGGTATATCAGTTTCCTGATACGTGGGCACAGTCTTTCAGTATGAGGTTGCCAGCTTAGCCTACAGTCAATGTAGACTCCAAGATATTTTATGTCTGGCACCAAGGATATGTGTGCACAGTTGCAGTCATTGTTGTCGTGTAGGTTCCCCGTTACCGCTTCACTTATGTATTTTGGCGTGATCAACAAGCGATGAAGTACTTTATCTACTCAACCCACTATAATTTGATCTCAATAATTTAATTCCTAATGAATTAACATTTTTCAGGATTGTGTCTTACAAGAAACGAAGTTGTGAATGGACGTCTGAAAAAAGCTCTAGGTACTTAGGTAAGTGGAATAGATGCTATAAAACCTAGTCTAAATCAGATGTTCTTTTAATAAAATTATAAGCAAAGTATGTGTCACTCTGAGAGTGCCAGCAGGTAAATAGTTCTTTAAACAATTTCTGGCGTACCTACTAATGACCGTGCTCGTCATTAACAAAGTAATAACTTTAGAAATTATTCATTAAGTGTGACTATTTCGTTTTTCAACACATACAATGTTGCTAATTTTCAGAAAAAACAGACACGCAAGCTATTCTTTATGCTTATTTAAATTATTTTTTAATCAAATGGGTTCTATACAAAAAAATCCTCGGTGCGAAACTTTTGCTAAACTCTTACATGAAAATAAAATTTCAGATGTCATCAAAATCAAAAACGTTAATAACTCTACCAAAATGAAGAAATATAATTACTTTCAGTTGTAATATTCTACGTAGGTATTGCAAAAGTGTTTAATGGACCTTCAAAATAAATGACTGAAACAACTGACTGGTTACCTCTGGTAGGTATCCGTTTGTTTTAATTAAATAAATCAATAACTTAATTTGTATGACAGCCACCTTGCGAGGTGGAATTGTATTTTCAACTTTGTATGCCCATTTACATTTATTAACAATTATTTAAACTTTATAAGCAACAAATATAAAAAGCTGTTTATATTTGTCCATAAGGCTTCGTTACTAATTTACTGAATGAAACATAACATGCCACATTAAAGCAACATGAGAACACACCAAAAGTTGAAGTATAGCAACAGGTCCACTCAAATCAGCGTGGTACTTTCCTCAAAAAGACCATTTCAGACACTTCCTCACATAATTAGAATCTGAACAAGATTATGCGGCTATTCGGTTTCTTCTCAGATAGGAAACATCGAAATCATCTAGTTTTAAAAACATCATTTATTTTTGACGTGCAAAAGTGTTTTGCAAACATACATACAAAAATAAAATCATATCAACAAATCGTGTAGACATATCGTCTACGATGCGCCTACGCTGCTCGGACGCGGTTGCTACGCTGCGTCTACGCGGCTACTGCCGCTATATATGTAATTGGGAAGATTCTGTATGCGGGAAGCACAGTCGAGACGAGTCTATTGGCCATAACCAGCATTGTTATGTTGATATGATATGTTTGGGGAGACCTATTTCCAGCAGTGAGCGCCTTTTTGCTGAATGACGATGATTTCATTCAAAGACAAAAAAGCGTCGAAGTATTTGTGGTAGAAAGCTTTGTCTTCAACCTGGTTAAAAAAAGCGAAGAATTCGATGCCTAATAATTATTTTGTTTCGTATTAAGCACCATTAAAACCATCCAAGGAACTTGCGATTTTAGCGTTAATTTCTAATTTCACATTTCTCAACTTTGTGCAAATGGTATAAAATTCATTAGGTATATTATCTACTATTGTTCCTTTCTCCTCATTATTTAAATACAACTTTAAACATATTGATTTCCTTATACTTCAAGTTATCCGTTATCGATGAACACCAATGTTATTGTTAACCAACGGTTTTAACAAGCTATTATCAAGCTTTGTTCGCTTTATGGGCTGTAAATGTGTTTCCCGTAAACCGAAGGTTTTGAACACTAAAAATAATATAAATTGTAGTACCACTTTAAGATGCAACCAGACGTAAGTATTATAAACAAGTACTTACTTACTAATTTCCGGGGTTATTAATTTAGTATTGCAATGGTAGTTCTGTAATGGTGGTGCCTTGCCTCTAAATATAAGCTGCGATCAAACAATCATTAAGCACTACCCATCCAGTTTTTAATCTTAGGATTGTATTTTCATAAGTGGAAGACCTCATTATTTCAAGCAACACAAAACAGCAATAAAAGTCATCTTTAAAGTACAAAAATGACGATGTAAAAGTATAAAATCATGAAATCTGCTTTTGAATAATGTTATTTTTGTGTAATTCTGCTTAGATATGAAACACCGCATCGGCATGTCCGATTACCATCAGATAAACTTAGGTAGTGATGATCATTGTAGACGACGATTCTTCGGAGGTCAATTTTATATATTTGTTGAATGATAAAAGGATTATCAAAAAAAAACTCGTTGTAGTTAGTAAATGGTAATATGAAAATTAGGAAATAATAATATGGTAGTACTGATAAAAACTTATCGGTTGTTTTAGTAGCATTTTTTTTGCAAATCCATTCAGATTCGTACAATATCCATCGAAGTCGACCATTAAAAACTAGCTTTCTATGCAACCGGGACCAAAGACAAAGTCTAGTAATTAATAAAATAGGAAAAGCGCCATTATGCCTTTTCTCTTTACAGTTTATTATTATAGATTTCATATGTTTTATGGCTGCTCGTATGAAATATAATAGCCTAGGAAATATTAATATGCTTGTTGGTCGTAACATTTACTAAGAAGTTTTATAGATGTGTGTTGGGTACCTTAGTACTTACTTTGAGAGATTTTTCAGAAATTCTTTACATTTATGCCCGGGTATTTCTGTTCTACTAACTCAGATAAATCGAATAGATTACGTGTGACTCCGGATTTATAATTTGTCTGTCTGTCAGGACTTGTTTATACCTTTTTAGTTGAGTTTTTTGCCGTAGTTGGGTTTTAGTTTTTATTACTTTTATTTTTCTATAATTTTTTTTGGAGTTATAATAAAAATAAAAGTAAATTCTAATTAAGCCCTTTCATTTGATACCCAACATGGTACCATTAATTTTTTTTTTTAGTTCATTACTTTTTTGCCTGTAGCACCATGGGGCACCATATTCAATTTGTTGACATCACATGGCCTATAACCAGCGGACGACCGAGACGCTTCCAACGCTACCCATTTGTCAAATTATGATGAGTAGTTTAGACGTTATGAGGGCACAGATGAACATACATACATAGGTACATAGGTACCGGTCAAAATCATAACCCTCCTTTTTGCTTCGCCTTAGTCGGGTAAAAATAATCTGATCTGTTTAAAATCTTCCACTCTCTTACTTTGCTTCCACCAAAAGTAAAGGAGATGTAGCGTCTGGTTTAAAGAGTCAGTCGCCACGACTACTACGAGTACTACGATAACGATGTTTAATGCTGTTCATCGATCATCAATTTCCTTGAGATGTTTGGAGCTTCTTATAACTTCAACGAACACTCAGGAAGGCTATAAGTACACAAATATTTGTTTTCCACCATCCTTCCATCTACATGATTCATCAATATCCGCAAGCGGATAACAATTAATAACGCAAACGCAAAGTTATTATAAAAGAGCCAAGTGATGGTTTTATAGAGTTTGTAGGACGATGATTAAAGGCTCAGAAAAGCCCGGCGCGACACCGGTAGAACAATTTCCGTGAAGTTTTCATAGAAATTATTCAACCAGAGTCGTGTCGCACCTGTCTGTGGGAGCCTTTAGGCTCCTATTACAGAACACACCAAGACACTCAAGACTCATACTTTATTTACTAGTTCTAGTCATACTTTACTAACTAGTTTCAACCAATGAAATAGAATAAAATTAAATAGCTTATTGTTACATATTTTACATAATTGAATTAATTTATTTTATTTTAAGTACACTTATTCCAATTCTTGAATACTTTTAATAATACGTATAAAATATATAATTTAATAGCAACAATAAACAATTATATGATTCTATTGATTTAATTTGTTGTATAAATGTCAATTTACAGTATTGTAAAGAAAAGAAAAATGTTTGGTTTCTCTTTACAATATTTTTGCGATAGACTGATTTGATTTGATTCAATTTGATGTAGATATCCCAAATTCAGCAATTATACTTATGAATTCGGATGGTAAATTCCTAAGTACTTAATTTTTTTTTTCATTGTGAATAAGGCAACAAGACAAACGATATTACAATAACAAAACCATTTTTGTATAAATATTACCTCTGTAGCTGGAGGTTTGGATAGAATCTGACCACTGGCACTCGATCCTTGACTTTGAAACTACACCAGATTATTGAAGATTTAAAGTAGAGACCAGTTCAAATTAGAATTGAAATGAATTCACAAACAGACTGACTTATATTACAAAAAAAGATGAAAAAGCCTTGACATAATTTTTACGATATATTCACGTTTCAGTGTTTTCAACTGATACAATCTTAATTTTGTAACCTCAGTCAAAACAAAATTAATAAAACATTCTCATTAGTTATTTAATATGGGGTCCCCAAAAGCTCTACATCGTGCGACTGAAAAAATTCAGTGTCTATGTTGGTATTCAAGTTAAATTGATGGGATGATAACGATGAGGCACAAGAGCATGATGTTAGAAATTGAATTTTGAGATTGAACAAGAGTCCAGAAAAACTAATAATTGATTACTAAATTACTTATTTCCCCTTTAAAAATATGTGCTGACCTTTTATATCCTCTGATGTGACGTCGTGGTTTTCTTTGTTCGCCTGGATCTTCTCAATGAGGTGCTCCAGCCGACTGCTGTTGCCTTTGAATAACATGATCATATCTCCAGCAGCTTGGAGGCTCTCGATCCTGCTCGGAGGTGTTCGTTCATCCAACTCGCGCACTCGGGCTCGTCCGTGTAGGCCGCTGATTGCCGCAGGTGCATCGATTCCAGTTTATTTTGGTATTTTTTGCGGGTGCATTTATGCGAGTGCGAATTAATGCGCGGCGCGTGTCGGACAGGTGCCACTAATTGAAGGGGCGCGGGTCGCGGGCTGCGCTTCGTGCGCTTCCTCCACGCCAATTATTTGGGTGCCTGCTGCCGATCGGCTTAATTAGCGACAATCATTCTTGGCACGCACCTTTATTTTCCGGTTACAGGTGGTTGTAAGTTGCGCCAGTGTCGTACGTATCGGTAAAATGATATAATGAGGGAGTAGCGCCCCGCTGGTCGTCGAGCTCGTGCTGTGGTGCAGTGATGCAACGGAACGCGCGCCGGGAGCGGCGTGTGGTGCGCGACTGCCTCGAGCCGCGCTCCGGTGGGCGAGTCGCGCCAGCTACGAGGTGCTGCACCCTGCGCCCCGCCTGGCCGCCCCGCCCACACGACCTCCCCCCCACTTGCACCCACTCCCTCTTTCTAGCCTTCGAAGAATGATCATTATGGTCATAAACACCAATGTTATTTGGACTATCTTCCGCCTTCATTCCTCCAATTTCCAAATCAATATTGCCTGCTTTTGTTTCTACAAATTATTCAAATACACTCTAATACTTTCCACGCAACGTGAATGTTCATCCTTTACATGACCCTAACTTGATTAGAACACAAATGCATAATTTGATCATAAACATCGATATCTTAACTTTAGGCTATTTCTCTATTTGATTAGGTCCAAAGTGCAAAGCATAAAAAACCTCAAGTCTTTTCTTATTTTGCCCTTGCCAAAAAAACAGATACCGAAGAATAAGACAGACATCTCCATGTTCAAGTTCAAGAAGTCCCCAGCGTACCTAATCAGACGTCACATGACATATCGTATATCAGTGTGACAGTCGCAAATACGGCGTGCGGCTCGAGTAATGAGTCGAATGACAGGAAGATGACGCTAAAAGCTTTTCAAATCTAGAGCGTCAAAGGAAAACTGGTTTTAGATTTTCCTCGTTCCACCCACGGTGTGGGCGCGGCCAATGGGCGCCGGCGCCCCGCGCGCCTTCCACTCCGCTCCGCTCCACTAAACTTCGCTAAACACAATGCACTCCGCCAAATACTCTATGTACATTTTTTTCCTTTTTTTTGTGGACGCGTCTTTGTCTGGAGAGGCCTCTTTGTAAATCTTTTAGCTTTGTAAGTGGTAGCAATAGTAATAGAGTACCTACCTTATATTCGATCGGTATTGTTACAAAGGAGATGAGTTCTATAACGTTATTGTAATGTGGATTAAAGTATGATTTAAAACGAGAGCTAGTGATGGTCACCGAGCGTCCGCGGATCGCTCCTCTGGGGGCGATATCGCCGGGCGACGGTCGCGGCGTTGCCTTTTAGTTGTGCATATATTAGAGGGATTACGCGCCTACACCGCAGCTGCTGTAATTTAACGGATAAACTCGAGAAAATCCGCGAAGTACGAACACTAGATTTGGGCCGGTGGGAATTATTTTGGGACAAAGTAAAATGAACTTCTAGCTTTTTGAACATGATTTTCTAATATTTGGATTGTGATTGCTTTTCAAAAGGCTTTTTAGCTTTCAGAGATTCAATGAAATATTAGTAGATTTATTATTACACGAAATTCAAGGGAAAGACTCGATAGAGAAAATCGAGACTGCATGAGCATGGAGAATATTGCTGCTGAAGTTTCTTAAAGACTGAATAGAAAAATAAGCCTGAAAGAATGAAAATAATTTTTTTTGTGTGTTTTCTTCTAAAGAAAAGCAGATGGAAATGCTCAGTTGGGTCTCTCCGTTCACGAACTTTTTCAATTTCCAGTACTTACATAGAATAAAAAGTTTCTTTGCATGGTCGGGTAATACCAACTATTCAAGTTTAGTAGAACTTTTAATAGGTATCTAATATAGATACAAATGTTTCAATCCAAAATAAAATGTGTAAGATTTCCTTGTTTGATTCAATCAGCCCTTACCGTCACATTTCGTTTCGTTTCAATTGATATTCGACATCATAAAGCATGGCAATTTAGCTTCTTGTAATAACAGTAATTTGCTCGAAGCAAAACTGTCTAGATCGTTTGTCACTTATATATAAGACTTTAAAGCAGGTCTCATCTATCGTAGGTACCTATATGTATCTATTAAAATCAAACTTGCCCTCTACTTTCCATATTAGTCTATCTTCTCTCTGACCCAAATGTCCTTTATTTGGTATTGTTCGTCGAATCGTTGAGCTCCTTGAGTTCTGACTTGAGCTGCACTATTACTGACAACTGCGTGCACTAACTGGACAGGTCCCCTCAATCTGTGTGGTTCTTTCCTCAAAAGACCATTTCAGAAACCATGTAGGGTTTACATGATCTGACCAAGGTTATTGGACTTTAAAAGAGACTGTGATCTCTGAATTTATTTAAGCCTTTCTTCTCAGAGTAGTCAGATAGGAAACGCCGACCTCATCTAGTTTAAAAACAATGTGATTGACGTGTAAAAGTGTTTGTACAATCCTACTTGCAGAAAATAAATCATATATACCTATAGGTAATAATGGGTGAAAATAATATCAAATAAAATACTTTAGTAACAATCCCACACACAACATTATAAACACTCTACATCTATTCAATAAAGTCACACATTTCACGTGAATTACAGAAACTTGACAAATTAATGAACATCAAATATTTAAGAGGTGTTCGCGGGACAGGATTGACATCGAGTTGTCGGGTGCCCGTCGCACCATCACCCGCTGCAAAAGGGTTAAACATGAATACTTAAGCGAGCCCACCTCACTCCTGACGCGGCCGATTACTCTGTCACTGAGCTAAATCTCCGAGCCTGAATAAAGTATTATGAAAAAGTGCTTCTTATCTACAATGCGACGTTGCCAACGCGGTCCACTTTGATGAGGGTCTGAATTTCAGCTGTTATTATTCATTCTTTACGTTTTCTGGGGTTTGTTACGTTATTTTAAGTACCTACATAATAATTTAGTGTTTCATGATTATTTTACCTACATAAGTCGTAGAAGATAAAGTCTACGCTTCAATGAAATCTTTAAATGGGTCGTTGGGTCTCGTCGATTAGTAAAATGCCGCTAAAAGATAAAATCTTTAGGCTTGAGGTTCTGTAGTTGAATTGTTACAATACCCATGTGTTGACGACGGCATCCAATAGGAACAAAATGCGACTTAAAAATTATGTAGGAGCTGCATAATAATAAGCGAAATCAAAATAAAAAACTGGGATAATAATTCCTTATTAAAACCCATTCACAGGAAATATAAGGAGTAAATGTACAATAATGCTAATACTGTAATTTACTAAATTCCCAACTGATACGGAGTGAACGCGGCAAACACGAGCATCTTGAATATTTGATAGCGAACTGACGGAGCCCCCTGCTTCTTCCGAACTTACTCTAATGTTCAACCCTTGATTTGTATTTGGACGTTACGACTCGTGAAATCTATCCGCTATCGCATCATTAAACTTTCATCCTTTGTTTACACAACTGACAACAAAATTGTTGAAATTTCGGTAGGTAAGTATTCCTGATTAGGAAACTTTGAACTTGTAAAATATACCTCATTCTAAACTGAAGGATCCTATCTTTATCCATCCATATCCAAAGGATTTTTATTACTCAAATAAAGTTAAAATGATGAAAGAACCCCAAACACCAATTTGTGTAAACATAGGTAACGATAACCGCTCATAACATTTGAAAAAAAAAATTACCTCTGTATTTAAATATTTATTTCCGAGCATGACGGTGCGTTGTCAACAAACACCCATATACACATACACCCAAATATTTTTTGTCCGTACCTGCGTCTCCCGGGACCCGACGAAGTGGGACATACGTCTGTTCACGTCCTAATAAATCAACGGGACAGCCGTCATTCCGATGGATTAGGCACGTCCCTATTCTCCCCTTTGCGTCACTTTTTGCGTCATACGCCTTTCGTACAACTCTATCACGAGCTTATTTCTATAATAGCTTTTGTTAACGCTTTCGTAATGATGATCGAATGATTTCATTCATGTTTTACATTTTAGTATTTTTTGGGGCATTTAAGTTGGTAACATCAATTGACAAAGGAAATATTTTTTATTGGTTCATGGTAAACATATTTTTTTGTAATAAGTGTAAGAAGATATCTAAGTAGTTTAGTAATTAATGAAAAGTCTACTCTGCTCATCCGAGAAAAACTTTGAAAGTTGTAGCGACCATAATCAAGTACCTACCTACCAAATAAAATAAAGTTCTAAAAAGTGGCTTCCTTCCCCTTTCTTGAAACCCTTAATTATAATACAAAGGGTAGTTCACGGTTTATTTGAGAGATAATTCGGAACGTTTCACAGTCATCGAGGAGCGTAAAATGAAGGCCACACAGGACAAACAAATCGATGGGGGTGACGTTTTTTGGGAAGATTGCGGAGAGATAGCGACGGCAGGGTGGTCCGCCCATGATATGCCACTTCACCCAACACAAGAGTTTTTTTATTCTGTGTTTAGCTTAGAATTAGTTTGTTTACACTCAACAATGATATTTTAGGGGTCTGACCACATTTATATTTGGGGAAGGGTTCTTGATTTGCTCGGGTGTATGTTTGAAGGGTTCATAGGTCATACTTCATACTAAATCGTTGCTTCAAGCAGAAACATTTCTTCACATTTTTCTTTTTTTTCTCTCCCTGCTTCAACAGACGTACAAATTAAAGATAAGTTAGGTACCTACCTAAAGCTAAAAGAAAAAAGCTATCAAGACATACAAGCAACAGACAACAGAATTTGGGGCAATTTTGAAAAAATCTCGAAACCGTATCTGTGGGTGTCGAAATCTACAACTTAAAACTAAAGTGTCGAGATTCCGACACGAGCGTGTAATATGTGTAATAAACACTGGCGGCCACTAAATGTGACCACCTTGATATCATCAAGTTGCCCTCGTGATCCTCCACCATCGCTTATGACATTTTACTTGCACGCATTCACACATTTTTCTTTATTTAAATATGAATAAATACTTAATAAAAAAATGCATCTACATGGGAGATGTAGCCATGTTACCAAGCTAAGATGTAAGAAAACATGGTGAGAAATGAGAGATGTAAGAAAAGGTGTTATGGTTGGATCTTGCCTTCAAGAATTGTTTTCTTGTCAAGAGTAATTTGTGTTGGGATATGTCGCAGTGAGGACAATAACTTGATAAATTACCACAAGCAAACAACAATAGACAAGCATGCTGTCAAATGCGTAGCAATGAGGATCTACAAATGACAGTTGAATAGTGTGCGTACGTCGATAGGCGGAGTCACGTCCTGCGGCGATGGTATCCCTGACGCGGCTTTCTGTGAGCGCTACATCTCACACGAAATGGGTCAATTAAGACGTGGGAGTGACGCATACGTGACCGTAACGCGTGATCTCTGTACCGATACTACTCAGTGCTACGTTTCACGCCTTTACCATCGTAAACTGCCTCTGCCACGATCTCGTATCTGCTTCTCGTGAGAGTGATATCTACGTACGAACTATAATGCGCATGACTGTCGCTGATATTTTCACCACTTTATTGGAGCGGTTAAACATTTTACTTAATCGCTTCTTGTCCATTAATTTCTCCAATGAACCAAAGACATTTAGTGAGCATGTCTGGGCGTGAACCCCAAATCACTTCCAATTCCGGTAGCAATCAATGACGAGACGGTTTGGGTTACTGCCCTTTTACTTCGTACTTCTATTACTTTTGTAAGTGGCCTAAGCAATATTAGAAACTTGAATCATTATATTGCCAAATGCCACGCTTTTGTGATTTGACTGGAACTGTAATTTTTTATACCGCAACGTTTTTGTGTTGGGTACAAATAAGGTAGTGTTCCGTGGGAAACTGTTCCGCAGTAATAGTGCGACAAGACGTTTAGTCGGGCGGCTTGAGCGTGAGCGCGGTGGAACGAACCGAGACGCATGCGCGGCTTGGTGACAGTTCCACGCGGCCTCTGCGCCTACTACGCCGAGGTCACCTCGCCGCCCTAAACTAATGTGACCAACTTAGCTCAATAATAATATAATCTGTTCTACAATTACATTTCAGATCAAAATGAGCACTAGAAAGTGTTAAAGTTATGTAAGTGGTGAAGTTATGTAAAAGCTTAATGCTGAAACTTCTTAAAGAATTTCTTCAGGTAGGTAGCCTACAACAAACAAAACTAAAGTCGAATCAGAATAATTCGCCTTTAAGTACCTAAACATTTCCTTGTTGCATTTTATTATGCACAAAGGTGTTTCTTTTAAAAAAATCAGCTTTATTGTAATGGGAGTAAGTAGACCGTCTATCAAAATTCTGTCTATTTAGTCACAGCAGTGACAATAACTAATCTGCGACAAATACAGTTGTCTGTCCGGGCGTTGTGCGCTCGTGTTCGTCAATTGTCACGGCGCGCCGAGTCGCAAGACTTTTTACAACCTTTGGTGAGCTATGCCGTGTTAGTGCACGACCCTCTGTATTATCACGCTCCGGCTGACGATTACTGCAGTTTATTACATGTTTTTTTAAAGAAAATATACCTAAGTAGAAAGTTCAATGTAGCAGTCACCTAATTTAATATGTATAAGTTTTAACTTATTTTAAAACGGTCACTGGTAAAGATTTTCCAAAAGATTACCTCCTTTTATGGTTATTTATGTGTATTAGATGACGGGCATACTATACCAGGGGCGTGCGACAGGCGAATCGGCACGTAGTTCCGGAGCTGCGCGGGCGCAGGTGGCGGTGATGCTGCGGTTGCGACTACACCTGCACTGCACGCTCCGTGGGCACCGAACGCTACTAACACACCTATCACCGCGAATTGATACCGTTCTCCAAAACAATCAAGGAGGAATGAATCATGTTGTCCGAGTAGAAAATTATGGGTTTCAATCGCGAAATGGAACAAGGAGAAATGTCCAACATCAGAAACAAACGTGACGTCATCGACTGCTCAAGAAAGGTCATCTCCAAAATGGGAAAATAAACTTGGAATTTGTAAGACCAAAATTATTTGCATAAAAGGGACTTGAATTACGCCCTAGGCGAGTTGTACAGGAAGCCTCGCCCTCGTAACTGGCCGGCAGTGGTCCGTGCGTCCGGCCATCGTCCGGCCGTCCGGGCCGTACCCGCCGCCGTGCCACTCGAGATCGCGACTAGATGGACTTCCGCCTTTTAACTGTTCTTACGAGACTTGGGGCCGTTTCATTCATTTATTAACTGTGTGCAAGAACACAGTAAATCACCCCTGATTTATTATATTGTACACCATTGTTCAACAGCTTAATTTAACAAATAACGAAGTGAAACCGCAGTTTTAGCATAACAGTTTTAACTTGGTTAAATGAAAGCTGTAATTATACTAAGTGCCTGAATTACATAAAACAACATAAAAAAATACGTGATTATCATGAAATTATTCGCTACGTCTACGCCTCCATTCAATTAAAACATAATCTACCAATCTCTTCCTAAGAAACCTGATATTTGCTCAATAATAACTTACCGAGATTTAGCTACCGTTGTTTGCAAATAATCGGATGTGCGTCTTCGTTGTATAGAATGTCGAACTATAAACTAACTCAAAACCGGCAGACGCAATGAGCGAATGCGCCTAAACAATAACAACAATAGAAGTAGCACCGCACTGGAAGTTGGCAGGAAATGCCGGAGAGCCGAAGATGAAGCGAACTCCGCAAACTAGCACGCACAATAGCCATAACATTACAAACAAAGGACTCGAAACATCAAACATTCTACGTACGAGCTAATTCTCTAAGTATTATATTATGTAAATCTTCTGCATTAATTACATGTTTATATTTGACGATCAGTTTGTAATTATCCGAATCTAAATAGATTAATCGATTAAAGCTACGCTAATGACTAAAACCTTCAACAATAAATTCGTAACTATTACCTACAGCTGTAAAAAGCTCACCGACACAAAATACTCAATTTAACACCATCCATTTAACTGTGAGGCAGTATCGCTGAGAAAAAAGTGCGGAAGTGGCTTTGATTGCCACAGAGAGTACATAATAGGTAGCTAGCCGATAACTGATTACATTTAAATTGTTTCATAGTGGCGATAAGTTGGGGGTGAAAGGAGATTAGTTGCGCACGCGTCGATGAAGACGTCTGCGCCGTTAAGTCGATCACCTGCTCCGTGATTGTTGGCACCGCATCCACCTGGCTCTGCGGTTACAGAGCCAAAATACTATTTAATTGCATATTATTTAGGATATCGTCTAATAGAGCTATTGAAAAGCCATGTACCTAGATGAAATCAATTTTCTGAAGCAAGACTCAATAAGTCTACGAACCAAATATATGTGAAAATTATACTTATTTTTATATAGTTCTGATTATATTATATGTGGTTCTGATGTTATTAATATTATAATCTCAGCACAAGAAAACAGTTTGATTAATGACAAGATTTCATAGGCCACGACTCAAAGTCTCGGTACAGTACCGGCACGTATTATGGTCGTGGTTAAGGTTCTCACAAACTGTGACTCACACCCATTATGGTCTCATGTAATCAAAGACATAATCATTTTAAAAACCAGTCTCCCATTCCAAGAATTTCGCCTCTAACTGCTTCAAGCGTGAATTATTAACGTTTACTACAATTTAAATTGTGTTTGGTGTTCAAGCAAGTTGCTACGAAAGTTAATAACTTATTATAAGATGATCTTCTATTAGGAAACGTAATCTTGACCACAATGAGGATACTTGACGAGTACATATCTCCCTAATAAAGGTGTGATGTGAATGCTATTTTATGCCGGTGGCCGATGGAAACGTGACTGATGCGTTTGGCGCTAGCCACAGCACCACGAAACTCTGTAATTATGTGTTCCATAAAATGTTTTCAAAATGCCTCCATGCTACTTACTTGATGATCGTGTGTCGCAACACCTTAGGTACCTACGTCACTCGTTAAAACCGCAACATTACGAGGTGCTTACTTACCCATATTAAGGCAATGTAATGCAAAGTAAGTAACTGTATAAAATTAGCACGACGCAAAATTAACGCATCCGTATAGATATTATGTTATTTTTTACTTCAACGAAAAAGGTGACAGACATTCTATTTTGAGATCTCCATGTATTTTTATTGTACCACATGATAACTCGAGATGTTGTGTATGAGAAAACTGTCCACAATGGATAGTTATAGTTTTTATTTAAAAAACGGTGCCTTATTTAAAAAGGATGCTTTGACCCTTGATTCTCACCACATGAGTAAGTGGATCAGTCCCAGACTCCCAGCGGATGAGCATCCTACTTTTGGGTGGTCGCCCAGCGTCCGTTCATTTCACGCATTTTAGACATCATTATAGAGCGACCTACGAGCTTCGACCATAACCGAATAAACACAGTTAATATCAATGATTACTAACACTGACGAAAATTACTTGAAATTGAATATTACTTCGTATTTGTAATGTAGGTACATATTTTATTGAGTCATTTGGTGCAGTGTTAATTACTAACGTATGAATACTACATGATAGTTCATGTAGTATACGTATACCTATAGGTAGGTTAGGTAGGTACCTATAGGTACTTAAGATTGTATTATTATTTATTCGTCCTTCATTACATTTCTCGAGACACTCCCCAGTGTCTCAAGAAATGTACTTACCCGGCCGGACCTGTGGAAGGCGTAAGAGGCCAACTTGCCAACTCGCAGAGGCTGGTTAGACGTTCTGAATTAAATGAGACACCAACAGACAATTATCCCTGTTCACACTATGCAAGTGCAACCAAGGACAACCCCCGGTTGGGTTAGGACTATTGCAGGATATGGAAACAAAGATATTGGATTATGGGTTTGGGTGGCTAAACTGGTTAGGTATAGTGAAATGGAAAGACCTGCCTGACCAATGTTTTTATATAAAATACACAGATAATTGGCAGGGGGTGACTTGCATACTGGACCCCCGAAAACGGTCGCTAGCATAAATTATCGTAGCGACAAGGGGGGCAACAAGTCCCGAGGTGCTTATGAGGAGTGGAGAGGTAGTCCACGGCTATGAGGACAATCCCGGAAGTACGGTCATGATCCCTACCAGCATCTTACTGGAATATTTCCTTCCTCCGAGCACGTTTGCTCTTGCGAATTTCCACTCAAGCCAGCCAATAAAGGCAAGAAAGAGGTGGGAGCTCAGTTCCTCGTCTGTGTTCACTCCAGCCGACCAATAAAGACAAGCCAGAGGTGAGAAACAAGACTTCTCCCGGTAGAGAGGGTCCGTAGGGTTGCTACTGCCCAACAGCTCGGCACATGCTGCCCTGCGGGTTTATGTATCTCTCTTGATATGGCTCCTCACCCTAGACCTGTTTCGACAAAGTAAACTCTACCGGCACAGACCTAGAGTTCAGGAGCGCGCAAGCTCCACCACGACGTCAACGTAGAGATACGACAGTGGGGAAATCGTATTATTATTATTACAATTCTTTAAGGTACCTTCAAAAATAATAATAATAAAATATTTCGTCACAGTGGATAAAGGCCGCACCCCGCTCTCCTTGACGAAAGAGAACTGGCGCAAACCTGCAGTACTTGATACTAATAATTGTAGGGAAGTATGGCAAGGCAAAGAGCTTCACGGACGCTTTTTCCCGTGAACCTGATGTAGATCTTTTGGCGTTTGTATCCTGGCTCCGTTTCGGCGATCTCTTCGGGGAAACTTATGGACGAAGTTATTATGACGAATAATTAACGGAAATACATTGTCAAGGAGGGTACGGATGACATCTGTCGGGCTTGCCACCATCCCGGGGAATCAATCCGACATATTATTTCCGTCTTTCTAAAAGCGAGTATTTGCGCAGTCACAATCTAGTGGCTAGTATTATCCACCAGCAATTTGCTTTTCAGTACAACATTGTGGATTCCGAAGTACCATATTAAAGGTATGTGCCCGACCCAGTTCTGAAGAATTACCAAATTGTACTGAGATAATCTATAATCACTGACAGGACTATTTTAGTCAATAAGCCTGATATTGTGAGAGAGGGCCGCGCAATTATTGATGACGAGAATCAATCCGACATATTATTTCCGTCTTTTTTAAAGCGAGTATTTGCGCAGTCACAATCTAGTGGCTAGGATTATCCATCAGCAACTTGCCTAGCAGTGCAACCTTGTGGAGTCCGAAGTGCCATACTACTGCCCGACCCAGTTCTCGAGAATGGTCAGGCCACATTGTATTGGGATCGATCTACATCACTGACAGGACCATTGTAGCTAATAAACTTGAAATTGTGGTGATAGATCGACGAGAGCGCCCCTCATGACGAGAATCTCGTGAAAGCTGAGAAAGATAAAAAAAATCAAGTATCTTGACTTAGCACACAAGGTCGTCGACATAAGGGACGTGGACTCTGCAATCATCGTACCGATAATTGCTACGTTTAACAGCCTAGCCTCGACCAACACCTCAGGAGGCTCTCATTGCGTGGCTGGGTAAAGGGCTTGATTCAGAAAGCAGTAGGTACCTGCTCCTGGACAGGGCACGCATAGTGAGGAGGTTTCTCTCTTTAGAACCCTGACCACCGGCAGTTTGGACCCTGTTCCTGATGCCGAAGGGCTACAATTTCTTATATTTTAAAATGTTTTTTTAATGTTTAAAACAAATATAAAAAATATGAACTTATTGGAAATGAAATAAAGGAAATTATTTTATTTCGGGCAAAGATTTATACAGAAATAATCTCCTTAAACCTAAATATTAGTAAACAATACGATACCATGTACGTTGATACATGTAACTGACAGCAGTGAATAATCTAAATGGGGTAATAATTCTGCCAGAAAAATTAATACAAATAAGTACCTATGACTAATTGCAGTAAGTCTCAAGTGGTGAACAATGACACAACTGACCATTCTGTCAAACTGTCCACTGGTGGCAGAGGATATGGCCAACAAGAATAATCCTTTGTATACCAATTGAAAAGAGAAAAGCTTTATGGAAAGTATGGTATGGAGGTTAAATACAACCTCACCAGTATGAAAATACTTCAAGGAGTGGTGTAGTGTATCTATTTGATAGATTTATGTAAACTGTCTCATTCACACAAGTAAAGTGAGGCAGCTCAGGCAACTAAATACTTTCACTTATGTCATTTGTCCGTCACCACGAATGGCAGAAAAAGGTTAAAACTAAAGTGGCCTTGCACGAGAGGCTGTGGTAATGAGCTAGTGTAGTGATATAATCAACTTTGTACAAGTGGGTGCATGCACAACATGTACGGATGCACGGTTGTAGGCGCATGGGTGCTGGGTGGGTGCTCGCGTGGGTGCAGGGGGCGGAGCGCGGTCCGCCCATCGCGACGCCCAACGCGCCACGCCCTACTGCAACTATTACAACCACAAAGTTTAAACGTTTCATAAGATATATTATTATCATTAAAATGGAATAGGCTGCTCTAGGGACCTTTGATTATTTCATCTTGCGGACAAATAGAGTGATTAACATTCCAATATGTTTTGCATGTAGCTTCTTACCGCTACTTACTTGCTGTAGGTACTTTTGTTCTAAGCTTTTGCTTTCTTTCAGTTAAGTTTTCTGCATGTCACGCCAAGAGAGTGCTCTTTCTACTGAATCCTGTCCTACAAATTAATCCCGCTTTACATTTTTCTCATGATGATAGTTAATTGATTCAGGCATGACTTGGCGGAAATCCATTATAAAATACAATAGACGTAGATATATTTAGTAAACTATTCCGCTTTACTAAAGCGTCTCATGATGATATAAAATTAAACCTGCTTTACATTTTTCTCATGATGATAGTTAATTGATTCAGGCGTGACTTGGCGGAAATCCATTATAAAATACAATAGACGTAGATATATTTAGTAAACTATTCTGCTTTACTAAAGCGTCTCATGATGATATAATCTCATGATGATATAATTATGCCCTGTGTAGTAGGTAGTTAGTTATTCTTTCAAGAAATAGATTTGAAATCTTTGGCGTATTAATTAGATGATGCTTAGACAGTCTTTGATTGTATCTCTGAAAACTCAGCAGGACTAATGTAATACCTACATCACGCAAACTGCAAATTACTTGTCATCACGCAAACTGTATGCAGACATAAATTACCTGTGTAGGCACATAAAGTTTGAAATTTTCACCTAATTAGGCAGTATATCTGTATCAGCGGTAGAGTCTATAGATTTGATTGCCATACACATTTTTTTATAGCATTTCATTATTTTTAATAATTATCTTGATACTTTTCTCACTATTGAAGATCCCAACGTAACGTGAAGATCCTTGTGGGACACTTTATCTTTTCTGTTTATGACCACATGAATTAGCGAGAAGGTAGGTATGTAAGTAAAAAGTTTTCTAAAGTATAGGTATTGAAAACATTTCTAAAACCACAGCTTTTTTTTATTGTTATGTAAAGGAATCACTAGATTTTGTCGATGATAGCCGCGCTGTGAAAACCTTGATTAGGAGCAATGCGATTTTGGGTTTTGGTGCTTGAGGTGAAGGTTTATTTTTATCCATTATTTTTTATGGTATGATTAAATAAGACCTTCAAGTAAATCGGTGCTTGTTTCGTAATACAACCAAAATATTGTAAACCATAATCATCACCATGGTCGTGTGACCATAACCATAATCTACATTTACGCAAAATGGCTGCAGTGGCCATTGATGCGTGTTACTATTGGAATCGGAAACGAGAAAAACCAAAGGATTGTCGTTTGGTTTTTCTACCTCATCATCATTCATTCTGCCTAGCCTTTTCCCAAACATGTTGGGGTCGGCTTCCAGTCTAACCGGATGCAGCTGAATACCAGTATTTTACATGGAGCGACTGCCTATCTGACCACAACCCAGTAACTGGGTACCTACGGTAAATACGATACCTCTTGGTAAGACTGGTTGTCA
Source organism: Eupsilia transversa (assembly GCA_914767815.1). NCBI lineage: Eukaryota > Metazoa > Arthropoda > Insecta > Lepidoptera > Noctuidae > Eupsilia > Eupsilia transversa. Next base: position 9,891,395 of record OU611874.1, read on the forward strand.
GACTTTCGGGTTTCTGACGACTCGTAACGACTGTCAAAGATGAATGACAGCCGGGACCAACGGCTTAACGTGCTTTCCGAAGCACGGAGGAGTCTCGGTATCTAAAGATGGTCACCCATCCACGGACCAACTCAGGCAAGCGCAGCTTAACCTGATGGATCGACCCGTGCGGCTGTTATTACTTAGCCACGAGCTCCTGGTCGTTTGGTTTTTCTATCTATAGGCAAATATTTCCAAACGAATCGTTAAACTAAGTAATCTTCCCAAAGTATTGGTTAAACTATAGGAACTTTACGGCTCGTACACACTGGCGCGACAGGCAGCGCTAACCTTGTCGAGCCCGCGATATCGCGCCAGTGTGTACGAGCCTTTATTGTTCCTGAACACGCACTATAAGACACGAACACGAGAAAAAGGTGATTGTAATTCTCGGCTCTCTAAACAAAATAATTACAGGCGCAAGCAATAACGTATAGGCTCTACAGACTAAAAACATCGCAATCCTAACTAGCGACGCCAGCCATCAGTGGCGAAAAGTTCAAACCCCAAAACTTTTCCTCGACACTAGGAAAGTCACTTGTTAGTAAGTTGGTTCCATACTTTTCCGGTAGATGTCAGTATTCAGTGTTAGAGTTTCCGAACGCTCCACCCTGTTCAGAACCACCCCTCAGTTTTCACTTTTCTCCCTCTCGTCGACAGAGCGCGCTACAAATAGGTACCATTCTTTTGAATGCGAATGATATCATTAGAAGTGTTCACAAAGCTTTAAAAGCATAAACTTTTTATTCTAATATAGAGATATGTAAATAGCGATTAGTAATTCCACGTAGCTATACGTAACAATAAAGATTAAGCAATACGATTTAAATATAGCGATTATCATCAAGTAAATTCAGTTAGTGAAGTGGCGAGATCCTCGAGTGTTGTGCGGCGGCGGCGGCGGTAGGCCGCGGTGAGATGAAGGAGCCACGGGCCCGCAGATACCATCGCCGAGCTTTGCTACACGTCGCCGCCGCCGCCGCGCGCCACGCGCCTTGCATCAAATAACTGATAAAATACTACGCAGATCTTTAATTTCATCTGCAGAAATCCAAGTATTTAATTTTGATTAGTTCTTTTAAATTAATTGGCGGTTCATAGTAATGTGACTAACGCGGACACGACCTCGCAATTCCCACGAAGCCGCTTTCCGCGGCGAGCGGCGCCGGCGTCCCCGCCGTGCCGCCATTGTCACTCACTCTATCTATAGCTCAGTTATTGCCTTACGTATTACTTACTGCTGTGATCACTCAAGCAAATTTTCATAGAATAATCATCGGCAGTGGTGTTCCGCTCTTGATCAAACAATATAGCCCCGCACGCAAACGAATGATCTGTCAAGGTGAAAATCGATGTTTGCTGCGATTTCATGCCTTTGGTGCCAGTTATAAGAAAAATCTGCTTTTGTTTATAGATAGAGTAGGTAAAACAGTTAAAATAGTTAAGTACTTTATCGATATCATGTCCAGAAGTTTTTATTCTAATCATATCATATTCAAATTATCATACAATACGAGTATGTTATGCTCTGCGCTATTTTAATAAATAAATCTTATTAACTTTAAAATTTAGTGTGAAACTTTGGCAAGGTTTCGTATTCGGGACTTCGGGAGTCCGGTATCTCTGTCCATGCATAGTTAAGTGCATCTGTGTCAAGTGTCGACGCAATATCGGAGTTTCCCTCGAGGCCGAAGGCTGTCGATTTAACTTCTTGGCTGGGCGGCACGCGGTGGACAAACAATCATGAACCAGTGATGTTCACACGCTGCAGAGCTGCTCATGAATAGATAAGGAGGCTGTTGCGTCGCGCCTGGACCGCCTCCCTAGAGGCAGCCGCGTGTCTTGAGATATTACTTCTTTCGCTACCATGACAAGTTTTAGGTGAAGCGGTGCCGTTACTTATGAAAGTTTAATCTGTAAAATATTATAAGCGAAAACTTTCTTACTTGATTTTTAGGTCATTGATGGATACTAGATAGTAGACCTACCTAAATCTTGTATCAAAAAATTCTGTTATACAGGTCTAATCAATTAACTACACACTAATGAAAATTATAGTAAAAAGGATCGTAGTAGGTAGCGTTCTGTAGTTTCTGCCTACCCCCACTGGAAAAAGGCGTGAGTTTATGTATGTAATGAAAATTACTTATGAGTTGGAGACTTGGCTTGTCAGGCAAGCTTGGTCCATCGTCAGCCACAGGTCATGACTGATGAGATAGAGTAGTGAATAAAAGCTCTTTGCCACAACAGTCGTTAATAAAGAATATCACAACTTTCTATATTTGCCTCCAATAATTTAAGATAGATTAGCAGTCGGCACGGTGGCCGGTGCGGGCGGTGGTGCGGGCGTTTGTGTGGTGCTGTGAACAACAGCATGGCGAAGTTTAATTGAACCGAGACGCCGCTGGCCCAGCCGGGACTCGATCGGTACATCACTACTCACGAGACCGACCTCAAGATAACTGACAATAAATCTAGTGATATCTCATATTTCCTCTGCACTGTGCATTTCTAATATGGATCAATATTTTTATCATTTCGCCTGATTGAAATCTAAATAGATATTTGTTGCTTCATAAAGCAATTCAACTAAATTGCATTAGCACCACTAAAACCCATTTTTTGCAAAGACAGAAATACTTAGGCTTCTAAATTTTTTGCATACACCGAGCCAAAGAGAAGTACGTAGAGCCTTCGTTAGTTCGATTTTAGTTCGAGAGAATTCATTCGGAATCTCATTAGGAGATAAGAAAATATAAATCCTAATTTTCAAAGTTCAAAATTCTTCGAGAAATATTATACCTACATAGCTGCAAAAGGTACCTACGTCAAGAGAATAGGTGTAGTAGCAGCATCATCAGTGTGAAAATCTGTAGACACTCCGCGCAGAAATATAATATGTCTGTACAGCGCCATATCTTTATTGCTTTCATTCTACAGTAGCTGTTACCATTGCATGGATACGCCTTTACGTGACAACAATAATATTCGAATTCTAAATCATATAATACATAGGTGTAGGCATGAGAGAATTTTTGAGACGGAGAAGTTAGGGCAGGTACTTACCTCAACCGTTTTCATGACACGAAAACGTTCTTAGGAGACTGTCTATTTTAGTTATCGCTAACTGCATTCATAGATTTTGTGATAATGGTACAGTCAGCCAGAAAATCGTCATTCCAGTTTTATTTTATGATGCCAATCGATGGGTTCGGATTAAAAGAGGATTACCTGGGGTAAGAGTTCTAGAAAAGCCACAAATCCCAAAAAATCTTTCCATCATATCTGAGGCGGATTCTATTTTTGTCAAACTTGTGTTCTGTATGACACCCATGTCATGAGTATCTGCGACACCTGAGCAAAGCAAATGCCTACTGATGCGTGCTCCTGACCCGGCAGAACCCTTTTCACGGTTCCCGCATTCAGTTAACATAGAATATAATTTTAAGTTAAGCAAGTATTGAATATTCCCAGTTACTAGTTACAAAGTTACTTGTGATGCGTCATCTGCTGGACATGGATCTCCGTATACAAAGTACTAGCTTCTGCCCGCGACTTAGTTCGCGTGAAGTTTCGGACCCCGGCCCACCGCGTCGCAACCCATCGCCCGCCTGCGCTATTACTTCGTTTTCGCTTAGGGTTTTTTTCTGACTTTCTTTCATTTTACTCGTCTCTTAAGGGTCGTAGCGTGATGTTACATAGCCTTATAACCTGGCCGGGTCTATTCTCGACAGATTAGTAAAGTTTGCATCAAAATCCGTAAAGCCGTTTTCACGTGATGCGCTTACAAATAAAGAGACAAACAGATAAACAGAAAAATTCTAAAAACTGTTGGAACTTTTTTCCGAATCTCTTCCATGTACAGATTTTCGACCCTCTTCAGCTTTATTATATGTATAGATACTAGGTATATCGAGGTGTCAGAAAACTGCTGTAGTACCCGTCAAGGCGCCACAGAATATCATTATTAAGTACCTAATTAATCAAAAAACTGACTCGCATTAGGTACCCACAATGAGCTCTTACTCAGAAAAAAAAGGTGATTAATTTTAACAATGAGATTAAATTCGTGGGGAGACCTCGTGTGTCAAGTATTGGGTGGGAACGTTAATTAGTTGATATTTTTATCATTTAATACATACATCCAATAATACGTTGACCGTAAAGGTGGTCATCGACATGAGAGACGCAACGAGCAACAAAGATTCAGAGATAACGTCTCGTCCATGTCAGCATAAATTCTAGGTGAATTACTGATAACCTATCACACACGCTGATAGACTTCTGTTTATTTATATTTATGCTTAAAATAGGTTGAAATACCTAGACTTATTGCTGCTAGGATAAACAAATATCTTATCAACAACTGGGCATAAACTATTTATAGTGCGATTACAAAACGAATACAGAATTCAGTTGGTCGAGCTCAAAGGTAAACGTGTTGCCTATTTAATTATACTTAATACGTTTGAAGGTAGGTACAGTAGGAGGTTTGTTATTGCCACCTCAGACGTCCCTGGACCGCCCGAACCCGCCTGCACCATATTATCTTCGTAAGATCTCTAAGCACTGAACGCACAAATGCCCGGGACCCATTCATCCGCGCAATTCACCATAGAAACAATAAGCGTACCCTTCGCCGCGCCCGCTTGAAAGACTATAAAACGCGAAAAAAATAATTTATTTTGTACGTATATACTTCTTGGGAACCCTTTATTACTGGCGAGGGCAATCGAATGCTTAAAACATTGCAATCGAATACTCGCCGCTGGCAGCGGGTGAATGGTGGCACACAATGAGGAGCAGCCGCGCGAGGTGTCGTATGTCGGCCGCGCGTCGCCCACGCCGCACAGCACCGCACCGCGCCGCACGGCACCGCCGCACCTCTTACCACCGACATACGATATCGCCTTTTTATTTCATAATTCCTACACAAAGGAATCGCTGCAAAGGCGTAGGGTGAAGACAATGATCCCGGAGGTAGAAACCGCTCGGAAACCCTTTATATCCAATTTATTGTCTCAAAATAAAATCGGGTGCAAATTAAAATATGTATTGAGCCATACGACCGGTATCGCCAAGGCTTTTATAACCGTCCTTTATGATTTCGGTATAAACTTAATGCACATTATGATGAACAGCCATGAGGTGCATTTGGGGAGAGCTTAGAGAGAGAGTAGGTAGTAACAGATGCGGTACGCTTTCACAAGAAATGGGAAGGATGTTAACACAAAGGGTGTGCAAGAAGAATGTGACAATTATTTATTTTCTGTATATTAGCCATATCACTATACCGTTTTATATACGGTTAATGAGATAAGAGTCGAAAACAACTCGTCAGAGTCGCTAATAAATTGAGGAGGGGGCTTATCGAGATTGGCGATCTGGTGTAATGTGTGTGTTTGGGTAATCAGATGTGAGCCTTCCAACTTTTAATTCCCCGAGATCGGGGTGCGGGGTGGCGGGGGGTCCGGCGCCAACGCCGATATCGCATATAAAAAGGTTGCGGATCGCTCGCTCCTCCATCCGGCGATTGGCTAGGCGGCGCCCGCTGCTCCCCAGGGCCCTATACGAGAAGCGAAATGGGCCCCAGAACACCCATAAGAGAGCGACCCCGCCCGCCACGGCCGAATAATTAGGGCTCTTTGTTTAGATAGCGGCAATTTTATTTGGGAGAGAGCGGGCGCTGGGGACGTCTTCGGCCATTCCAACCGCCTGATATTAATAAGAAACGTGTGTGCCGCAGCCGACTAACAGCCATCGCTGAATGAAAATGCCGCTCCGATTTTATTTTCGTAGAGAAGCCTTCATAACTCTATTATATTAATATTTTATAACCTTCTCACAATTCCAAATACTGGATCGTTTGGAATAAACCAAACAACACCTCGCGTTATTTTTGTATTGATAGCAAAAGTTGTGAAAGTGTGAATTACAACGACCACAAGTTCAAAGCAAAGAAAAGGGGAACGTTGACAGTGCCAGGCAATATCACATAAATAATGCAGCCAACAAAATTGGGATTTTGATTTGTTTTCTTCCTAACTTTTATTTGTCTTTAGCTCGAATAGGGAACACAAAGGTTTAGTGTTCACCTTCACTTGTTCTTCGATCTTTAGAACTTACTTCTTCGAAGTGTTGTTGTTAACGAAGTGGAAAATTTAATGACTTTCGCGAGAGGGTGATTCTTTAACACGTTGGACCGAAGACATTAATAATTGGCACTTTTATGAACGCACCCAAACCTGGTTATTTATTTTGATCTTCTATGCACAATTATTATGGGACATAAGGTAGACATTTTGAAGACCATTGTCCAGATAAACTGCCAGTTGATAGTATTTATTCTTACATTTTCAGGTGGCATGAGCTCGGTGCATCATACATTCCTCTGACGTCAGATCATATTCCATGAACAGCGTCAACTTCAGTATTTATAAAAGTAAATATCATACAAAATTCTTAACCAAACCCCAAAGCTCGCGCAAGAATTACTATTAAAAGAATTGTTACTGAAATTGGAGATAAAAGGTATCCCAAATCGGCAGGCTGGTACAACGGTCACTGCATATTGTAGAGATATGCATAGCAGTCGGCGGGCTGCGGCGCGAGTCGAGTTCCGCGGGGGCCGCCACTCGCCTCGCCTTTGTCTCGTCCCCGCAAACTTGCCATAAATGTTAATATGGGATCTTCTCACATTTGAATATCTATTTCTTCGCGAGGCCGGTTCGTTAACGCGGCCTTGAATTTTAAATTTTATCGTCGCACCGGGAGCGCCGCAGATGAGGTGCGCGCCTACGTGCTCTCCCCGACAACATAACCGAGGGAAACTTATTTTTGTTTGTCTCCTTTATTTTTTGTAAAGTGAAATAGATGATCTGGGGAGAAAGTGTAGTGTTATTGTGCCTACTAAGCGTAAAATTCTCTACGATGGAACATGTTAACTAAATGTCACCATAATATCCAGATTCAAATCGCTTGGCACTAACCGGCACAGTCCCACCTAAACATAATGAGGTTGCTAATTAGATGTCTCACAATGAAAACCCTGGCACTGTACGTATTCGTAACTACAAATTGCGACTCAGTTCGCTTAATTACAAATTTTCCTGTTTCTGTTTCGTGTCTGTCACGTCTGACGTCACACATTCTGAAGCTGCAAAATTCTGTAGCAAAGTTGTGGAAACTCGTGCTACGCCAATTCAGGACAGGAAAAACTTGAGTCAAATAAGATAAAGTGTAATTGCTGTAATTAGCACTCCCATTTCATTGTTACTCTTACTAACTTTTGTAACCTGTTCACAAAGTGTCAAAAAGAAAAAATAATGAAGAAGACACCAGATTGATAGGGAAAGTATACTTAATTTAGTTGACAAAATAAGTGGAAATATGCTTGTTTTGATGCGACGTTGCCACTTTATCATTGTTGGTGGGTCCATTAGCCGACAAATCCGGCGCGGCTGTTCGATGTTGCGACTCAGTGACGATCGGAAAGTTTAACTGGGAGCATTTTAATGCGCCCCCACCTCCCCGTCTGACCCTCAATTATTGAAAATGCATTTCTGTCCGCGCCCTGTGCCCGCTGCACCACGCCACATCGCAAATGCACATTTTAAACTGCACCTGATTGCAAAGTCGTGTTACTATCCACAGCTAAAAGTCGTGTTGTCGCTTTATTTAAACCGAAAATTGCCTTTATTATAGTGGCCAGTTATAACTCCTGCGGAACGTCAAACAGACGTTGATTGGTTAATTGAAACAATTAAGGTTTGCCTGGTGATTTATTGATGATACTAACTGTATCGAGAATGCAAAACAGGCTTATTTAATATAAACATGTTTAGGTTTTCCATGAAAGGCTAGTTTGCAAGACAGTCTGGCATATTATGAAGAGGTGCATGTTATCGGCCTCTCTAAGAACCTTGAATTTATAGTAGGTATCGAAAAAGCCACATTAGCAAAACAAGTAGGTAAGCTAATAATAATTACCTACTAACCAAAATCACAAAGTTGCGAAACCTACATAGGGTTACGAAATTTTATTGTATGTCATTTAAATGGTGACCAATCTTGTTTTTCAAATACTAGGTAACGCTGCTACAAAAAATCGTACCATTCCAAAAACGAACAACTTATGAAAATAAATCGTCATCTATGATAAGAGTTGTACGTGGCCGCGGTCGCGAGTGGTCCCCCATTCATCGTGAACTAAGTGACGAACGGTGTACACAATTTCGGGCGTCCGTTTTAATTGTAAGTTCGGAACGGTCACTGTCCGCAATGCAATTTTAGCTTCCACGTTTTCCGTTAGAGCTGTATTTGCTCTTAGTCCGACTCCCCTTTTAGACCTATTTTAAAATAGTCGGAATAACTGCATGAGTTTTGATTTTCTTGTCTCTGAAGCCATTTTCCATTTTCCATGCCGCATGTTTATGATTATTTCGTTTGGTAATTTTTGTTGAGTTCAGAATATAAAATGGTCTTGCCAGGCGTTAATTGAATTATGTGTATGAGTACATAAATATTCACCTACTTCAGTCTTACAGAAAATATTCAAATTCCTTAAGACCTGAAAAACAGGTACCTACACCTACTATTACCTTATCTACATTCCTATAAAACAATTATACCAACTTGGTCAACGCTAAACACTTACCGCGACATATAAATGAGAAAGATTCCAAGCCTGGCTGCAGAGAGCACATCGCTATAAAGGCGCCGCTTCCGCAAACTGCGTGTCGCGAGTACGTCCTAGTCGTAGCCGGTTTAGTGTCGCCAGGAGGGAAACTACGATTCCTCTGAGCGAGAGTATCTGCTCCTCAACTTTATGTTCATTTTATCTTTTCGGCTGTATTGCGAAGCGGGGACTTCGGCAAAGGCCCTCCAGGGCTCCGTTAACGCCGCGGCCGGCCCTATCACCTCCGACTTCAACACTTTTTTATACTTCTCTATTCAAATATTAATATGGGAGCGCCATTCCGTAGTTGTCTTGTAAGTTTAATTTTATTCTTACGACACGTTTATTATGAGTTTGCGTACTTTTACATTATAGCCGAGTTAAATTATGTTATGCTCTTTAAACTTACCTGACTCGAAACTGTCCATGCTCTCCGATTTAATATCCGCCACATCTGAAACAATGTTGAATTGATTTGAATTACTAAGGTTCTAATTACGTGAGCACGGTGAGATCGCAAACATTTCTAAGATGAACAAAAAACCTTTTTCTATGTAGATATGCCTTACACCTTTCATACCACCAAAGAAACTTTGAAAGTAAACCGTGAGTGTTATGAAAGTTTAAAAAAGATTTGGTTTCAGTTAGGGAGCGGTAACCGCACCAAGTTGGTGTGTGCCGGAGGCGCGGTCGGGCCACGGGCCGCGGTCGAAGGCTCTAATCCACTTTGCCGCCGCATCGAGTCGGACTCGGTTCCCTACCCGAGACACTTTACCTCTGTTTTAAATTCGGATGGGTGATCCAGTTTAAACTTTCAGTCTAATTTTGTAGTTTGGGAGTCCTTTTCGAATATTTTGCTGTAGAAAAGTGTATGTATTTGGCGTAGGTTTGCTTTACTTTTACGATACGTTTTTACCTGAAATCTAGAGAAACTTACAGGTTCCAGAATATAAGTAGGTACCTACTTGAGTCACAGGGTTTTTCTTGAATAAAATATCGAGCCTATAGGTACCTTCTCACTTTTTTTCCAAAATGAAGTACATCGTCATTGGATGTCATTATTTATTCATACGTCTCTTGTCTTCAAAGACCCAACTTTTGCTAATCTGAACGCATGATAATATATCTTATTTCACAACACATTCATATTTTCTGTGTTCATATCATGTGTTGTATCCATTCTCTTTCTAAAGTCTTAGTCGATTATATTTCAAAATCGGAATGAAAGCGCAGGTAATATCAACCTATAAATGTACCTATATAAATAAACTCATGAAATTTATTTTAAAATATAAGCAATTAACAGCATTTGGTGTTGCTGATTAGTAAAGAGTTTTAATAAAGCCAATTTATTAATTAAAAACTTTCTTTTTTAAACTGACGTAAATCACTGTCCATACCAAGGTTGCCTGGAAGAGATTGCAGTAAGCGATAAGGCCGCCAATTGTATGTTTTGTAGTTTGTAATTTATTTTTATGTTATATATAATCTGGTGTACAATAAAGTATATAAATAAATAAATTAAAACATCATTATAGTAAAAAAAAATCATTTATCTTTTGCAATTTCGGCGTTTGACTCTGCACAGCTCTGTCCGGGCCTATGTTATTTCGCACTATTTTATTTATTTTATTTTTATCAGTCCTCCACATTATTTAATGTGTATAATATCTTACTTTAAAATACCACAGATTACAAGTATACCACAAAATAATATTGCGTAGTTACTTTATTCTCCATACTTTAAAAAATATAAATATTTAATGTCGTACTAAGTCATAAATAAGTAGGCAAATGAAAAGACATTGAATTATCATCTAGTTACATTTTATAAGATTTTTCTAGTCCAAGTTAGGAGATTGGCCATTGTTCTAATTACTAATACCACATTTCTTACGATGTTTTGAATACCACATTATCCTCCGAAGGTAGAAAAACTTATCTGAACTTATCAAAATTACGTTTATTACTTTCCAATATAGAAACTCCCTTTCCCAGCCACACAAACACTCAGTACTGGCCAAATCATGTACGTAACATAAAGGAAGACAGTCCGGTCATCTCCGGGGGCCGGTCTGCCGGCCCGGGGGACTTCGTTACAGCCGAGATATGCAGCCGCTTACACGATGACCGCCTTCTCACGGGGCCAGAGGCCAAGGACCGATGAACGAAATACTCACTTCGAAATACGCAGAAAGTTTCTTGTATCGCATAAAAGTTATGATCACCCTAGCTAGCCACGCTCTACGATCTACTTACTCTTTTCTTTTTTCAATTTAGAAATATAACATCTTGTATTTTCTGAGTTTATCTAGGACTTTGCTGACCTCGGTGAAGGAAAAACATCGTGACGAACCTGGACTTATCTATACTTATAATAAATCTGTAGAACTGAAAATTCTGTACATTGAAAATATCAAAAAAAAAAATGGCAGGGGGTGTTACTAGACCGACAACGAACCCAAAAATGTGATTAAAAAAAATTTTGTCTGTCTGTCTGTCTGTCTGTCTGTCTGTCTGTCTGTTTGTTCAGGCATCACGCAAAAACTACCGGTTCGATTACGATGAAACTTGGTATAATTATTCTTTAATATCCTGGGCACCACACTGGGTACTTTTTATCCCGGAAAAGTATCCTATCCTACGGTTGGGGGGTGTCAAAGTTTGTATGGAAGAATTTTAACGCGCTGTTCGATTAACTCGAAACTCAATATTTATACTTAAACCCAAAAATTAAGAATAACGTGTATCAGGATTTTTCGAAATTCAACCCCTAAGGGGGTAAAATAAGGGATGAAAGTTTGTATGAAAAACCTTATTCCTTGAGGTAATAAACATGAAACTTCGCACGAATAGTCTAAATCTAAATAAATTATAAAGTTTGTAGTTTTTTGTTTTTCTAAATTACCCCCCAAAGGGGGGTTGGGGGGTGTCAGTGATTGTATGGAAGAATTTTAACGCGCTGTCCGATTAACTCGATATTTATACTTAAAACTCATGGGGATGTATGGGGTAATTTCCGACACTCACGCGGGCGAAGCCGCGGGCAGCAGCTAGTAGTCAATATAAGTCTGTCATCACCAACCCGTCATATGCAAGCGTTGTGATCAATGCTCGGGCCTCTCTGTATGAAGAGGTCTCTCAAACTCAAACTCAAAGCATTTATTTCAATTAAACCATTTACAGGCACTTTTGAACTGTCAAGGAGTCGGTCAGTCAGAAAATATGAAGCTAGTTGCCCATTCCAAAGCGTAGTAGGTACATATGGCGAAGAACTAGCTTCCTGTAGTGGGACAATAATAGGCTGGTATTATTATTATAACGTAGGTGAACCTCCGTGACCAGCTACGCTTAAAATCGAACCCACTGAATGATGTACAATCTACGTAATCCAAAAGCAAAGTAAACCATAATCTCCTACAATCCAGCAATCAAAACAATCACTAAAATGACTCCAAACGGTTATGAAAAGCGTAGCAAGCTCGTAGACCGTAGACAACAGCGCTTCCATAACATTAATAGGTATACAAACAAATGTCAAAAACCAAAAACTCCTAATCAACATATCTGCATTATTTCATGACATCGAAATTAAATACAGCTACGACGAAACTATTTTTGGGGATCTACGAAATTATCTCGTAGCACTTTGATAAGAAGACTGCTACGCTATACTAGATTAGATTAAAAACAATAAAAATTGATAATGATTCATCAGTATAGGTATAACAGGCTAACAGAAGTACGTAAGTAGATAATAGAGGAGCACGGGGGTGCTTGCAACATTAATGTGCAGAGGCGCCGCTCACCGCCGCGATTGGATCTTGTGAATTAGTAAAGCCGTGCGGGACGCAGTCTCCTTGCCGATGCTAAATTAATCTGCGTGAGAGTGTAACTTGCGCTAAGTGTCCCCACGCTACCAGTAATTGATCGATTAGCTTATTACGAGTATTGTGTTTTGCGCTTGATTGGAGCAATGTTTAATTAATGTTTCACAAATACATTTGCTACGGGCGGTAACTACGCGGCGTATTGGAGGCGTCATCTGCTGGCCTGAAGTCATAGCCATGGGCGTACTTGCATAGCAGTTATTTACAAATTAAGACAAAGACATAGATATTTTGTTTTTTGTTTTTAGGGTTCCGTAGTCAACAAGGAACCCTTATAGTTTCGTCATGTCCGTCTGTCTGTCTGTCCTCGGCTTAGCTCAGGGACTGTTAGTATTAGAAAGCTGTAATTTGGCATGAGTATACATAATATTAATTACGCCGACAAAGTGGAAAAATAAAACCATGAAAAAAAAAAATTTTGGGTACCTCCCCCACACGTAAAGTGGGGTTTTATTTTTTTCGCCTATCCCATAGTGTGGGATCTTTGGAAAGGCCGTTCAAAAATATTGTGAGTTTTTGGATTGAAAGACCCGTTTGCGAAATATTAAACATTAAAGTGCTTATTTTTGTTAGAGTCAAGTGTCCGCCTGCCAGCTAAATGGTAAGTTCTGGATATGTGGAAAAATTCATAGCAGTAGAATACATTCAACGAAATTAAAAGGAAAACTATCACAGCTAAGTAGGCTTTACAAGTAAACGAGTAATCATCGACTACCTTACATTTGCAGTTGCAAAAACATATTCTCCCATACATTTCGTATGTTAAGTTTGTTCTTGGGATAAATTCATCCCAGCTACGGAATTCTTCATTGTGCGTGGTCCGACACGCACTTGGCCGGTTTTTTTTGTTATAAAACATGCACAGCATAACATCCAAGCCATTGAACGGTACAAGATGTGTAAGCCGAGGTAAGGGTTTGCGATCCCAGCGATAAACTGGGGCTGCTGTACTTACAGGGCAAACGCGATGTTCGGTACGATTATTATAATTTTAACTATGATGATGTGAAAATGTATCATAAAATGCTTTTTTTTCGTGGAATACCTCTTTGTTTTCCTATAATTTCTATTCCATTTCTTTATTTCTTTTGTGTTTTTATTCCTAAGCTAGGGGAATACAGGCCTGATGTGATGTTATGTTCTTTAATTTAAAGTAAAAGTTTATTTTCGTATATATAATTACATTCCTTATTTTATGTATACTAATTTAACTTTGATGATTCTTTCCCCTCCCCTTTTTCTATATACATGTACATAGTTTGCTTTGCTAGTTAAATTAGTATACATAAAGTAAAAGTTATAATCAATCATGAGGATGTTGATCCGATCGCATCGGCAATCGTGTCAAACTTATCCTTCAAGCGGCTCCTACTTACCGGGTAACCGTGTTCATGGTTAAGGTGAGTATAGTATTTACTTGTAACAGTACATCGAGCATTCGCCGTTTTTAAACGTTATTGAACCGCACTTCGAACACGACGGGCGATGTTTCGTTACAACCTTATTCTAGAAGCCAACGAGCGTATTGGTGTAACATTTTATCGCGTACCTAAAGACACGCGAAACGCGAAATGAAATGCACGGGCTGAAGGCAGGTTGTTACAATGAACGCAAGGTAGAAAGAATTGTCAGTTGTGGAACGGACGGAACAACTTGTAGAATTGTCGAAAAAGCTTTTCTTTACCTCATATTTTCTGTGTTATTTGTCTGCAAAAGTGCGAATAGAATGCGTTTATCTTTTGTTTTGTTAGGTGTTCTTATCATTCGTAAGAACGTGACATTACATGGAAATGCTCGACAAAATGCTCTAGTGTATACTCAGCTTTCGGAGCCTCCTAGCAACGTTCCCGGTAACCGAATTAACCTTTAATTCATGAATACAATACAATATTCAAATTGTATTGTATTCATGAATCTAGTTACATTTAATTGTACATGCCTAGCTGCAAGTAGTCCAAAAAAATATAAAATGAAATAAATAAATCACCCAAATGTAAAGGCCAGTAACAGTCGCAGTTAGTAGTAAGAGTTCTTGGTGCGAGGTATCTGTGGCCGACTGGCCGTGGTTAGTCGTCACCGTGAGCGCAAGATATTAAATACATCCCGGTGGAGTGGGCGCGGCAGGCGGCCGGGCTCTAAGGCTGGCGCTAGATTTCCCACGGGGGCACGTTAATTTTCTGCCGCCTTGAGCATAGGGCCCCCCAGAGACACCCTACCTTTCGCGTAGCCATTCAGACTGAAGGTGTTATTCCGGTAACGCCGCGGACTGATGCCGATATGCCTCTCAAGAGAAAACTTTTTCACGTAGCACTGAATAAAAATAACAAAGCGCACACTATAGTGCTCAAACTGTATTCTTACGTTTACGTAATGCCTGAAATGTTACGTTAAAGCAGAATAAGTGAGAGCCCCGGCTACATCGTTTATTATGTAAATTGTAAACGTTGTAGATGGCAATAAAACAATACCTAATGTATAGACGTAATAAAAGTTGGGTTTTTACATTGATGGAATGATGGCACGTGCAATACGTATGCGAAAACTATTCGTGATAGTATAGCATTAAAAGTTTGTCCAACAGGTTTTTATGCGCAGAATGCATTGACATTTTTAAACTTTCAGTTTCACGGGCATTGGACATTGATACATGTTTTCCCAATTACATGTTCGATTTTTTTTTTCTTTCTTTCTTATTGTGGCACTACAAACAAACAGACAAATTACGGCGACGACTGAGCATCAACTTCGTTTCGTATTTTTTTATCCTGATATATAGAATATCTGGTAGTTTCTCAAAGTGTGGTAACCATAATGGTGACCCTTAATGAAGACTGTTTCATAAATGGCGAGATTACCCAAAATATTTTTATAATAAAACTGAAATATAGGTATGTGTAGTGGTGCCCGGGGGAGGTAGAACGGCAATCAGTTCGTCTGCCCCGGGAGGCTGCATTAATCACGATCCGAGCCGCCATCGCGCCACCGACTACGCGCCACGCGCAACGCAAAATACACAATACACCACACACTAAACTGTGTATAATTGCTAATTAGAAACGTGCTAGAGAACTTAACTTTTGTTTAGTTACAGTTACTTACTTCATTTGAATGTTTAATTACAGCTCCATGATACCTATCAAAGTTTCCACTTTTAGGTACGAGTATCGAGATTTTCATTTGTGTAGGTGAAGTCATAAGGAGGTACATTTGCAGCTGAAATAATGATGAAAAAACCAGTAAAAAAATATAAGTATTTACAAAGTGCAGAACGTGAGTGTGTGCGTGGCCGGGTCGAGGAGTACTCCCAGGAGACGGAAGGAAGTGTGGCCGGAGAACGTCACCTGGGACCCGCCGGGCGAGGGGAGCTCAGACAAGTAACAGACGTAAACGATGAACGCCTTTGTATCAGCAAAACAGAGCAAAGTAGCAAAACTTGGCGATGACGAAACGATATCCACGATGTGGATTAAAATCTTGTCCCCTGTGTAAACAACAAACACTTTTAGTAATTAAGCATTGAAACAACGGGCTCAGGTCGCGGGTCATCCCCTCGTGGCTGTTGATAATATCTAAATGCCTAATGGCTGCTGGGCCTGTGACGAATGTATCGGGCCCCCTCCCGCGCCCCCCGTGCCCGCCCGCTCCTCCACTATGTGATAATTCCAAACGCTGCGGCCGCGCCACCTGGGATCATGCAGAGCCGCACTCCAATCATGGATATACTTTTATATTTTTTACAGTTTAATGAAAAAATGTTGATTGTTGATGAACGGTTTTCTCTTTTTATTCATTACTAGCTGCTGCCCGCGGCTTCGCCCGCGTGAGTGTCGGAAATTACCCCATACATCCCCATGGGTTTTAAGTATAAATATTGAGTTTCGAGTTAATCGGACAGCGCGTTAAAATTCTTCCATACAAACACTGACACCCCCCAATCCCCCTTTAGGGGGTAATTTAGAAAAACAAAAACTACAAACTTTATAATTTATTTAGATAACTATTCGTGCGAAGTTTCATATTTATTACCTCAAGGAATAAGATTTCTCATACAAACTTTCATCCCTTATTTTACCCCCTTAGGGGTTGAATTTCGAAAAATCCTGATACATGTTATTCTTAATTTTTGGGTTTAATTATAAATATTGAGTTTCGAGTTAATCGGACAGCGCGTTAAAATTCTTCCATACAAACTTTGACACCCCCCAACCGTAGGATAGGATACTTTTCCGGGATAAAAAGTACCCAGTGTGGTGCCCAGGATACTAAAGAATAATTATACCAAGTTTCATCGCAATCGAACCGGTAGTTTTTGCGTGATACCTGAACAAACAGACAGACAGACAGACAGACAGACAGACAGACAGACAAAAAAAAAATTAATCACATTTTTGGGTTCGGTGTCGGTCTAGTAACACCCCCTGCCATTTATTTTTTTGATATTTTCAATGTACAGAATTTTCACTTCTACAGATTTATTATAAGTATAGATTGTTATAAGATTTTTAAGAGGTTCAAAATTACTTACTTCAAGTGCTATTTATTGCGTGTTCACGTGCATTGTACATTACAGACTTGTCAGTTGTCAAATATCTACTTGAAAATAATAATTGCCTGGTATGCAACAGTTTTGCTTTTGTTTACCAAATTAAAACAATTCAACGCGATTGGATTGTTACATAACAAGTTAATCACAATTTGGCTAGAATGCGGGTCCAACTTCGTGAACAATTCGGGATTGTTGACGCAACGGCATCGTGGCACGCGGCGCGGTGTCGCCGGCACGCGCTTCGGCGCTGCCTGGAATTCCGAATGCACCCCCGTTGTCGAACATCGGCATTTAATTAGCCACATGCCGGTCGAGACACCGTCCTACACCCGGCCAGCATAACGCGCATTGTTGAACGTCTAAGTTGACAGAATAACTTACATAATGTTTAGGATTTAATTGACATATCTGGACGATACAATGATATCTTTGTCGCTAGGATCCTTCCAAACCTGTTGAAAGGGGCACGTTTCTTGGAATTATTTTGCTCTTAGTCTCATCATTCCAGTATAGGAAAGTCAAATATACGTTGGTGTGGAGTGCGGTCCCTGTGGCGGAGTCCCACGGGAGCGAGCCCGCGCGCCCAACTTCGGGCTCAGCGGCGGCGCCCCCGCGCGCTCGCCCCCCGCACCCCGCGCGCCACCACTCACCCCCGCAGAGAATACATTTGCGCAACACGAGTGTTGGCCTAACAACGACTGCGACACCGGGAACCACTCACTGGGAAAAATTACTCATTTTCCGATACTGCCGCAGATAGTTCAAGACTTGTAGCGAAACAAAGCCTCTTACAGCCGTTTGTTCCTGCGCCATCGCATTTATCCTTCCGCAACATAAAGGACTTGCAATAAATTTGAACAATGAGTAGTTTTTATTATTCTTAGGGTGCCTAAGAGGAAGTGCCCTTTGTTTGTCACATGTAACTTTCTTATTATTCGATTGTTTTACCTGCATGTCTGTCTGAAGCCTTACAAACAAGAAAATGTAAATGCACAGTGGTACGTCATAGTTTCCCTAAACGAAACCATTGTTTTGTTTGGTTATCTCTAAATAAATGGTGGTTATATATTTTCTAAAATACCATTTTTAAAACACCCATTGTGAAAAGTAATTTAAAGGACTGCTTATTTTATATTTTCCGCGATGATAAGTAGAAGCAGAAAATACAAAGTTTATAACTCTTATAACGACTAGGCAACATAAAAGCTAAATTATCTGGGTGGCATAAAATTAAAACATCAACGCCACGGTATAGCCCACTGTTTTAAAAACTTCTTAAGTCATGAAAGATAAAGTGAAGGTAGCGGTGGTCGATGATGGGGCGCGGTGGCCAATTTATTTATAATCTCTGGTGCAGAATTGGCTACGAATTAGCATGTAAATATTTGAGGTCCAAGTAGCCGGGTGGAGATTTATCACGAATGGCGCGAGATAAGCGAGGACGGAGTCGTAAAGCAGCGTGCCGGAGTCGCTGGCATGGCGGCATCTCAGCCGCGCCGCAACACAGCACACCCTTTGACGAAGTTGTAAAAAGAGCATTAAACCGCAGTAAAAACGCATCGGCCGCGTGGGCGATGCCTGGGGTTGCTCGTTATTTTAGTGGCCTCCTTATGAATTTCAATGAGATTTAGACATAATGAGCCTCGCTCAGAGGTCTCTACGATATTAAATAGTGTACTCTTATCTTAACTCTGGAAAGTTTGAGATAATTTATTCACCGTTTACCTACATTCATCTTTAAAGTATCTAGTGCTCTGTAAGACTGGAGTGATGACAGACAGTTATTATAAAATTCTCACCTGCCACATCTTCCCTCTCATAGAGTTCTTCTTTCGTTTCATTAGGGTCTGCATCTTCACCGTCTGTAACAAATAAAATTGCTTCAATTTTGTTTTTGATATTATAACGTTTTACTCTACATATCAATTCTATTATATTTTGAGTAAATATTCGTTGAATAACCGGTGCTTTGATTAACAAGTCACTGGATCTGTTCAAAGATTGTTCTTCGGTGGCCATAAGCACTGCACGTTAATCCTACCTCCTACAGTACTTATGGCCACCTAGGACCAAAATTCTACTGTGTATAGGTGGTCAAGTTCTATTAAGTACATCAAGTAATATCAACATATGCTTACGGTACAAGGAAAAGTCGACAAGTTTTTTTGGCTCAATTGTTCAACACAAGCTCACGTAGCGTGTCAGATGCGGGGGTGGACTCCATGTGTTCATAGACACTTGCCGACAAACGCTAGCAAACTTCTAATTCCCTTAGCTTATATTTGACAAGGTCACTCTTCAACCAAAAGTTATGTTATACAATCTAAGAAACTTGGGTCCCTAATCCTAACCTTGAATGAAGCGACTAAAATAATATCGGTTTAATAACTTTCAGTAACATACAAAGAAAAAAAGAAAGACTAGGCATAAAGAAGCGTGAATAGGTTGCGGGAACGATCGATCTTCCTAAATTCTAAAGTAAACCATTCATTATACATGTACTCAACAATCATAAAACCCTTCGTGTCGAGCGAAGAGCGACGGATCCGCCACCTGGGGCCGCATATGACAAGCCAAAAGTAAAGACGATAATGTAAATGCATCGAACTCGAGAGTTTTTCTTCGTTCCCCACAATTCACTCGAGGACGGATGTCTTGGAGCGTAAGGAAGCTTCAAACAAATGGATCTTTTGAATATCACAACATAATATATTCGAGTTGTCTGTTTAGAACTTTAACTGATCTCCGGGTACGGCGCGCGGCGAGCGGCTGGCTAATCTGACGATGGATGCGAGTCGATAAACGCGACCAGTGAATAGTGCGGCGCATCAAATGCATCTGACATGTGACTAAGTGCTGGGTGCGGACGCTACCACAACTATAAATTATTCGCATGTGTGCCAACTGCGTATTAAATACATTTCACTCAGCCATTACTTCTATATGGAGATATTTCATTAGTATATTATAACTGGGGAATATGTGTATAATATAATAAATTGTATCTCCAGAGGCGCTATAACGAACCGCAAACTATGAGACTTTATTCGTCAAAGATATTTGTGTTAGTATAGTTTTAACTTCTCTCCTATATAAGATGCAAAAAAAATACTTTGGTGTCTCTTCTCTATAATCCGCTGACTCAAAACTAGACTACGTTCTGATTGGAACAAGAACATTTTGATTGGTCTTGCACTGCCTAGATTATAATCAAGAGTCTATAATAGAACTCTAGACACTCTCTCCTTATACAGAGAAAAATACTAAAAACCATATCTCAAATTACTTGTAGGTTCAGTCTAATCAGAGTATGGTAATCGGTGGATAAAGTACCAACCAAAAGGACCGCCACACTTCTCACCGACTCCCCGTATTTCCGATTCAAGCCTATTTCGTAACAATTCGTAAATCAGAACGTTAGCTTCACAGTGTCGTGTCGAGTGTCATTCGCAGACGGACGTCGTGCACCCAATGCGCCGCTCGTACGTCATCCGTTATCGGCGCCTCTACGTCAGTGTCAGCCGAAACTGCACGCACTCCCCATATCCTGCCGCTTCGGCGAACATACTCGTGTTATCGCTTAAGCGCATTAAACCCATATATCGTTAGCTGGATTTTCTAATAATTTGTTGGTACTCGTTTCAGTAGTTCTTAGCAAAGAAAAAAATACGAATCGAGGTACGGTAGGAAATTTTCGTGCCTGAAAACATACTTGAAGAAGTGTGATTTTTTCATTTTGTTCATAACTTGACCACAAAATCAACATGGTCTCAAGCAAACATTTACAAGGAACCCAATTTCAAAACACATATGTATAAAATAGGAGAATCCTAAGTGACATTAGTATCGATTCATTCTCCATGATTGAGATTACCGGCATCAAAATCCTTACCTTCAAATGTTTCATCAGCATTACATTCTTCATTTTCTTCCCCTTTGTTTTCCTCATTGCACCCCGATTCATCCAGCAAATCGTTAGTTTCACCCTCATCATTATCTTCATCATCTGCTTCCCGATCACTAAATGTCCTTTTTCTTCCTTTCTCGGCCGCAGCAGCATCGTCATTCCACTCTTCCTCTTCCGCTGAAAAGATGATATAAATTTAAAAAAACAATAAATAAAACGAGAGAAACAAGTTCTCTAGTTATTTCTGATCAGGAGAAAATAATTTTCACTCTGTTTTATCGATTTCTTTGCATCGTTAGCGAGTTGAGTTAACGAGGTAATTTTTATCTTTGACTGCGTCACTGGCCTGCATATCTAATGCCTTTTACTGTAATAGGAGCTATCAAAATTGTGTAGCGCACATTTCGTTAAAGTGCCCAATTCAAAACGCAATAGTTGTTTTGACAATTTCGGGGGATTTTCTTGTAAAGTGACGGTAGTTCACAATAAGAGCGCGCCGTGGAGCGGTCACCGGGACGTGAATCCCCTTACACGTTGCTCTATCTACAATTATGGTAATCTTATAGTGTATCTCCAATTTCAGTAAACGACTCGGTTGATAGTAATGATAATGTTAAAACAAGACCCGCCGAAATATTATTGTGAATTTAGACGTAAAATAACTAAGTCTATTGTCAATTGTTTTTTAAAAAGGGTTTTGGGTAGGTATCTAAAACATCCAAAATGCACTAAGTAAAGTTATTTTACTCAGTGCATTTTGGACGTTTATATAATATTTATCTTCCTCCTATAAATCTTCCTATAATTATAATATATCTTAATCCTATAATCATAACATATCTTAATCCTATAATCATAATATCTTCCTCCTAGACGGTGTATGGTCGGCCTTACTTGTCCTTGTTTTGACTTCGTGCTGTGTAACCGTCGAATGGAGCATCTTTCAGATTTCTTTTTCAACCGTCTATAACGTGGATGCGCAAGAGAAGATGATTATCATATGTTACACTGGGATAAATATATGATAGAAAAGATGCCTCCTTTATGTTACCTGGACTAGATCCGGGGAAACTTACATCTATATCTATAACTTCTAATATTATCGTCGGTGTGACCATTCGTCGGTGTGATTGTCTTTTACATTCTCGGTATTTTTTAAACTATCTATAGATACCGCTAAAATTGGTCAGCTGAAATTTCCCATTCCCAAAGACAGGATAATATTGAGCACCGACTAACGGTACCTTGGACCCAGTCCTTTCGCACGGTCCGTGGTAATAACTACCCTTCTCCGAACAATTTGTTACGACCCGATAAAAAAAATAAAAAATCTCATGGGTGTCCTCCGCCCTGGGGCGGGCGGAGGAGTCTATCAGACTCTTACTGGCTAAAACTACACGGTGTTCTCTAACTACCTTGGCCGGGGTGCTGACCTTGTTAAGCCCCTAGGAATCGTATTTCTCCTTGGATCTACCTAACTAGTACCTTTCTACATTTCCGAACACATCTCAATTTATAAAATTAAGTTTTGTCCATGGACTTTAATAATGTTACACAAATCTACAATAGGAACTAGTTTGGTGACATAATTAGCAGGCAGGGCGCGGGACGGTGGCGTGATTGCGCCCCGTTGGCGGCCGCGCCCTTGCCCCGCACACACTTCGAATTATACAATTAAACACAAAGCTGTCGACATTACGGAAAAATTGACACTCCCGGATTGTTGTAAACTATGCTAAGCACGAAGCAATTTCCTGCCAATGTTGTGTTAAATCAAGCTGGTTCGATCTGCCTGTTCACGTCATTTTCAGAAAGGGCTTTAAAACTTATTGTTAAACAATTTCACGAGCTCCAACGGAACCATGAATAATGTTAAAAGTCCCTTCGCATGTCAACACAGTTATAAATAAATCAGTCGTAGGTAGTTCATATTTAGATGAGCTGAGGCTAGAGGAGCCATAGTACCAAGGTCCCGGGAGACTCAGCCCAGCCTAGTGGCCCGGGGGAATGTCCATCGATTCATCAAAAGCAGGCCAGAGGCAAAATCCTAGCAATGCCACGGAACCTGTCCCTGAGGCAGTGTTCTCGTACTTACTGCAGACGTTACCGACTTAATATTTTGTTACTGTACACCAGAGTGTACTTATATGGTATCTACGGGAGAACGTTGATGACTGAAACGATAAAAAATATATAATAAACTCAATGTTTAATTTGGCTTGACAAGATTACAGTTCCATTATAAAAGTAAACCTAACTAGAGAAGCCATAGGATCCATAAAGCCATATTTCAATAAAGTGCCCTAAATCAAAAGGTGGCTTTTGCTTCATTGTTGAATCCTCATAGTGTCGTCGACGATCCCATTTTGGTACAGTCTCATCTTTCAATTTTACGAGGGCCTAGCTTTTCATTCGAATTTGATGGTACCCGTCTGAGTCTGAGATATCTCTATACCTACAGCAATCAGTGTTTCTAATTCAAAGCCTTTGAACCGGCTATCAATCCGGGATTTTTCACACTGTAATAATATGGGTCTTTTAAAATTACTGAATTTAACAGAACTTAAGTCATACTTAAGTAGGAGAAATAAGGGTGTTAATATTTTAAAATTGAATTTAATATCGTCGAAAGCAGATTGTATAGAACCTGTGGTTTTATTTATTTATCTTTCTCTTCTTTTTCCTTTTATTATTTTAGCTAAAAAGCTATCAGTCATTATAGGTACTTGTACCAATTGTCAAAATTCACGAAACATACTATTTTACCAATAGCACACACCAATTTCTAGAGAATAGCGAGGTATGACGTCCGTGGAGCCATCTTGCACCATCGCGATAGCCCATCATAACTCGAGCGAGCAATGTGCCGCGCGGGATCAATTCCGCACCAAAGAGCCGCCCGCGCCGATACTCGCGCCGATTCAATTTTCTTACTAACCGTATTGCGTATTATACGAGATCAAGTTCTATGGGATGAAGAATTTTGATTTCAATTTTTTTCTTATCGATTGTTAGAAGCTTTTTGAAATTGCGTTTACAAAACATAGATAGGTATTAGTAGCAAACTCAGAATGTTTGCTAGCTTAATCTAACTTTTAGGGTCAGTAGATGAAATTGACTCAAAGGAAAATAAAATCATTATCACAAAAAAAAATGCACAGCTTTGTCATGAATATCATGACTTAGACATGTCATCTTTACTCATAATTTAGTTACTGATTTGGTCAAATAAAGTAAACATGGGTAGAAAAAAGCCTGAAGGGCTTACACAAAGTATACAGTTCGTATAACGTACAAGTATATTGTCATATTAGTTTATATTTGAATATTTTCTGATAGTGAATGGTTTTTTTAATTTAATTTTTAATGTTTTCTCTTCTACTCTAACACACGTTGTCTACATCTCTTTATCTACTTTCCTATCACAGGTATGCTGGAAGAGATTTCTATAGAAATAAGCATCACCTTTGCACGTATTTTTCTGTTCCTTTCTTCTTGTCTGTATACGTGTGTACATAAATAAAATAAATAAACGGTTATACTCATTTCAGAACATAAAGCCTCAGATATCAGATGTTTCACCGTGTAGGTAAAACGATCCACAAGAGGCATTAACCTACTCAACGGGCGGCACTAAATGTTGTAGGTTCGTACCTAATAATTTTGATTAAGTACTCGAGGAGCACAAAGGAATAATAACAATCCCATCTCGGCGTAAGTCATTGTAGTTTCGCTCAGTTGTATATCCTTGGAAACTGTAATTTTAATGTGTTCGGAGTCGGAGGCGTCGGTATGATGTCGAGTGGGAATAGCTGAGTAGCCGCGCTCCCCGAGGTGGCCGGTCGTCCGTAGGAGTCGGCAGGACCTGGCCTGCCCGCGCCCGCTACATCGTTAACTAATGTACACTCAACATGTACAATGTACCTACATTACCCATGTATTATGCATGTCTGTTTCCGTAATCGAAATATCGAAGTTCATTGTTCACGTCACAGGATATTACCTACAAATGATATAGTGACCCATTAGGGATTTTCAGGCGTACCTAAGCCTAAGTATAAGAGTGCCTCCTATAAAAGTGCCTCCCCATAAAAAGATCTTACTTCATTAAGCGTCGTGCAGACTGGAGCGACGCGACTCTAACAAAACAATTTCTAAGAAAACTTCACGGTAGAACAATTAGGTACCGGTGCCGCGTCGCGCCAGTCTGTACGAGGCTTTACACTTAGCTGGCAGACCCTGTGCGGGCGTTACCTACTGAAGTTTAAAAACTATGAAACCACAATATACGACTTAAGTACTGTAATCTCATAACTTATTTAATTGAACGTAAAAAAAAGAACGGAAATTAACTTTTCGTTTGGATTGATTCCTCAGTTCACCTTTAACATTTATGTCCTGTGAAGATAGGTAAGGGTTAGCTATCAATTAAAAGTCGAACGTCTCAGCTGGTGTTTTCCTTGGAGAGCGAGGGGCGCGGGGCGGTGCGGTGCGGGGCGGGGTGGCGGGGGCGAAGTCCCGAGGGAGCAGGCGGCACGCGGCTGCCGGGCCAAGCCTCCCGGGACGCCGCGTGGGCGGCGGGCGAGAACTTGGCATCCTTTGGGACTACCCCACTACCCCCTAGTCCCGGCAGCCCGGCTCACAACGACGCCACCGTGATATTTTTAACAGATACTGTTATGCGCGACTCTCGGAAAATTGTTAAACCACATGAGTACTGTAAATAATTCCTGGAACCTAAGATTTTATGTAAGTGCTACGTAAAGCCTGGTTCAGACTATGAAAACGCTACGATGTTAGTGCCGTAGAGGGGTACGCGGTTAATGAACTGGTTCAGCATGAGATAGAGCTACCGTTTCTATCACCCACAACACATGAAAGCTGAAGCATGAAACTGTGTTTTTACTGAAACGACAACCGCAGTAACAGCGACAGTCGCACAACACAACATAACCGTTGTGTTGTGCGACTATTGAATCGACCCAGAATTCTGTACTAGTGTTAACTTTCCGAACATCCATGGCTAAGTAACAGTCAATCAATCATGAAAAACGTGATATAACATGATACAAACGTAACAAATATTTCACATATATGGAGTAAAATATGTACCCACAATGATATTAAAAAATCCTTCATAATGTGATTCATAATGTAAGTACCTAGCCCACATTATTATTGTTACCTTTTATGGATTTTTTGCGCGAAACAGGTGAGTGATTTATGACAGTCGACTGGGATTTGAAAAGAGAATTCCTCGCCATGTTAACAGATTGCATTAATGTTTTACATTTTTTTTGTTTTACTTACCCAATGCGCGAACTTTAATATATAAAACATGTTACAGTGTCATTTCATTTCAAACAAATTCCGTGAGGAATCGAAGCGAGGCTACAGTACATAGTATGTCTAATGTAATTATGCTAAGGATGACCCAACCAGCAAAATAGTCCTGGAATGTAATTTTATAATGCTATGTGGACTTATATAGCTCCGATGATGGTTTTAGTATTTGCTACTGCGCTTTTAACAGCATTAATGAATGCCGTTTTTACTTCAGTACGATTAATCCTATAATTTGGACTTATATCGGTATATAGGATCATATTTCGTGGCCACTACTGGATTAAGACTCCTATAAAAGCTAGGAGCAATACTAATTGCACTCGGGAGTAATTAATCTGGTAACTCAGACTTATATGCGCCTATAAGATAACATCTTAGGAGCATTTAAATCTTAAGACTCCTCGAGGAGCATCTACCAGGAATATATACACTGAGGCGCAATCAATCTTGTTATTTATACTTATAACCTCATATAAGCTATTTTTAATGGCCAATATAAGTAAATTCAAGTTAAACTACTGAAAAGCATTTATATTTCTTGTCTGGTTTTACATTACCTTAGAAGTGTATTTTATATCCGCGTTTCAAAGATAATAAAATCACTAAGATTATAACAGCACGCAGTAGGATAAAATGTTCTCTATATAGATTTATCGCATGCCATTATAAGCTTAGATACACTTATATAGGATTCCATAGTAGTGTTATAGTCTAAGTAATCTCAAACAATCCTGGTCAAAACTCTTATAAGGTCACTTTTGCTTGAAATGACCAATATAGGCTAAAACACGCTTTATATAGTTTCGCAAATTCTATTATAGGATTTGATATCAGCATCATTTTTATCTGGGCAATGTGGAACCCTAATTGGTAACAATATGGCGAATCTTTTTCGGTTTTAACACTCGCCAATATAGAACCAATATTACTTATATTGGCGCTAAGTCACACTTGGCAATGCTCACCGAAAAAATGGTAACTGTTCATGATATTTTCATAATAAAATATTAAATATTAAAATGTAAATAAGTAAATTACAAGAAGCGCTTTAAAATTTTAATTAAAACCATGATAGAATTATCAGAAAATTCACATTCCCCTACGAATATACACCAGACTAAAAACTATAAGCTTTTGCTTTCTACTATGGTTGACATTTATTATTAATAACTTAAACTTATGTAATATTTACATAAATACTATACTTTATTCAAACAGTTTAAACAATTCCTGGACCGACAGAACACAATACGACTGTTCACTAAATGTGAGCTTAAAGAAGCATTGCGGGGCGCGTATTCATCTCAAATCTTCCTATAATTTACTTATATTGGCATTTGCAGGACTAATTGCATTGACGTAATTCTATTACAGGAACAATATAGGCGTAAACGGCATTGAAGCGGTCTATTATAAATACGATATAAGTAAAAGTTTACTTATAAAGTGGGCCCTTTTCCGGACTTATATGCGGATATAAGTCTCATATAGTCCTTGGGAAATGATCTCCTGGAGATAGTTTAAAAACCACTTTTTGCTGGTTGGGGAGTTATTAAACACGCTAACAATGTCACTACTTATTACCAAATCTTAAAATACAAACTTTTCTACACATTATGGACATGTTAACTTATTACACACGAATAGTTTAAATTGATGCCAAAGAAGTAAACATTCTTAATATGTATTGAGTAGAACAGAATCATAGAGAATCAGAACAGAAGAAAAAATGGAACTTCGATATGCAAATGCATAGCATACTGAAACATAACGAATTAAGGCTTACCAGATTCATCATCTGCGTCTTGAGTTCGCACAAAGCAGCAAGCAACACAGTAAATTACATCGATTAAGCAACTCACGGGCAGCCAGCAACAGTAGATGAGAGGTCAACATCAACATAAAACTGTTATGATATGGCTTTAGCGTATTTCCCAGAGGCACAGGGGAGGTGCGCGCCACCCAGGGGAAATTTCCCGGCGATTCTCTGCGGGGCCTCTACAAGTTTTATGGACGCGCAACACCTAGGGCTGCTACAGCTGCTGGATTGACGTTTCTAGACTAATAACATCTTTAATTGATGTATGGATTGTAAAATACTACTTTTGTAGGTCTAACGCAAGCTGTCACTTTTGATTCTGTAGTTTTTTGGACAGTAAATCTTTGTATTTCAAGTTTACTATTGACACTTTGATTTGCTTGAGTTTGCTGTAAAAGCTACAAAACTTTTTTTGGAAACAGATTCTTAGTCAGCGAGTGCTGGCAGCCCTGTGAGCACCCTGCGCTAGCCCCACGCCCTGGCGTGGCTATCAACTTCCTATCGTTACACATAATGGCGCTCAAGGTAATAAGTGCCGAAGAACTGGGCACTGATTAATTTTAATAACCATTGTTAATTAACCAGGTATCTATTACTGGAGCCGAACTCCTGTACGTACATTTGAATGAAGGTATTTTCAATACATAATTAAAAGCAAAACCAGAGAAAATAAAGATACAAAACAGGACTTAATTTCATAATTAAGTTATCCCAACTGCATTAGTGTAGTCTGAACATCGGAGCACATAAGCTCAGTAAAAAAGTTGACGTACAAAGCCAAATTGACTTAACCCTCTTCAAAAGGCTTACAAATACGTCCATCCGAAGCTTTTACCTCGAATAAAACATTCATACGGTTTATTGTGATCTTTACACCTTCCACCCCCGATCAATCCGTTATGTTACGTACATAATGTAATTACAAATTATGCATACTATGGACCTGCTTGAATATTTCAGCAATCTGGACGTTTGAATTTTGTATGAAAGTTACTTACGACATTTTGGAAAGATATTTATGAGCATGTTGGTCTTCCCTGGTATGCCTTAAAAATCAACCTCGTTACTCCGAAAATGATGAAGATAGAAAAAAAGAAAATCGTTTATTGTCCAAGTAATACAGCAAGCAGGTTTACAGGATTTATAACAGCAAGTTGAAAATATTACCTATAGCTAGGTTACAAAGTTATTTACCAGTGAACCCCAAATTAGACACTTAGTCGGTATCTTGGGGTTCGTAGATAGTCTGTTATCTTGGTTAGGCATTGCACCTGCACTTACAACATCTCCATTGTTGTAAAAATTTCTTAGCGAATTATGATAACTTTCAAAAAGTGAGAGCAGTTTATGCAAATCAATTTCCGCTCCATCCTTATCAGACCTAATCTAGGTTCTTTTCCCTAATCATCCATTACTAAGCAGACACATTATGGTTCTTGAAAACTCGAGCAGGTAGAAAACGACGTTGAGTAAACAATTCAAGATACGGCAATTCGTTTTTATTGTATGCCTGGGACAGGGAAGGATTAACATTTTCACTGGATGTAAAATTTTAATTCCTCCGCATGAGGGACGGGATGTTGAAATTGACGTGTTATTGGACCCCAGCGAGGGAAGCGGGTAACCTGGCAACGGACGTAGTATACACAGA
Source organism: Eupsilia transversa (assembly GCA_914767815.1). Classification (NCBI taxonomy): domain Eukaryota; kingdom Metazoa; phylum Arthropoda; class Insecta; order Lepidoptera; family Noctuidae; genus Eupsilia; species Eupsilia transversa. The sequence goes on from OU611874.1 coordinate 9,921,270, forward strand.
TCAAATTACAATCAAAAGTAGACGATGAGGATTCTGACACATGAGACAATATTTGCAAGCGCCTTCAGTGTTTCAGGACGATTATGCGACGGTTTTACCTTCTTACTTTCAGGTGCCCGGTGAGCCTAATTTTGGAATTAAGCATTCCACAATCTATAAATATGAAAGTATGCTGTTTTAATCCATATAAGTAGATTATCGTGATAATTTTACTCACGGAACGAACTGACAAACGATGAAACTAATGATTACTTTGTCTATAATACTTTGTAATTGTAAAACAACACTGCAAAAGCAGAAAGCAACAATGAAGCCATAACACAGTGCGTTATACATATACACAAACGTACTGAAGAGCGAGTATTGCATTAGGTATCCCTGGAGCCAGTCGGAGAGTCGCAGCATCCTCGCGCTCCCCCCGGGACGCATTACGAAAGTACTAGACGCCACTAGATCGATACATAAAGTTACTACATTACATAGCTGTTACTTCTGCTACAAATAACATTGTTCTCTGTACTTACAGAACTGTAAAACGATATAGATCTAGGTATTATTTTGAAATTCTGATGTAGGTGCTGTATTCTTATCCATGAAGACTGACTAAACCAAGTATTTATTTTCTGTTATTGTGGGATGTAATAGCGATAGGCATAACCAAAAAAAAAATGTTTTAGTAACAGCTACCTACTCAAAATATCTGTCAATTTCAAACAGATTGAAACTTTCAGGAAATGTAAGTAAAAGTTTGGGCTACTTCATTCAACTCTTCACAACTCTAAGCTAAGCTCCTCTACTGCTAATCTTGGCAAAACCTTTTCTATTTTGTTTAGAGCTTTAGCTTACTACTTAGCTTCGATTCTGAAGGAAGCAAGTTTGGTCATTATCATGAAAGGAATCAAACGCTCCATTCCACCGTGTAGTCTACATAACATACTACGTCCCTGGATACAAGGAATCATGTCCTTATCCAGAGCACCATAATCGTCAAGCACTCGTGTTTGAACACACAAAAAAAACGAATAAACTGCGTGTTGAGTTTTAAGTTTTAAAAGTTGGCAAATGTTGCAAATAGCCGATAAATATTTACCTGTTTCTATTAATTGGATATTATTAGAACTACTAACCTAATATATATTAATAATTAATTGCAATTTAAAACATTGAATTTGATGTTGTAACCGTTTTAGTTTACAAAAACAAATATTCGGTGTTACGATATTAATTATTGCATTTCATAATCAATATTATTAATTTCATGTTCAATAATTGACAATGGCGAGAGATATTTTTTATCAAACTGTTCTAACGTAGCCACCGAACGAATGCGTCAGTGATGACGACGGGTCATCCTTTAAGCCCGCAGTGTGGCTGCATGCAGGGTATACATCGGTGCGATGTTTGCCGAGCGGTGACCGCGACCAGTCACTGATAAAACGTTGATATTAGGGCGCCGCGACCGCACCGCGCCGCGGTCCGTCCATCACCCGGACCGACGCCCTCTCATTGACGCCAAGCCATTCATTGTTTACTTAAACTAGTACCTACGTAATTTGGATGGAGCTGAAGCGAGGATGAACATTCGAAGGTAGGTCAGTGTGGGTAGTGAATTTAAAAGCCTATAGTTGCTTTATTGTAAAAAAACATTATTTTTTCTCTGTTGCTAAATGGTAAGCATGTAATGTCATACAATAGTAAACGGAGTTGGAAACCGATGCTGTCGAGGTATGTTTTTTATGTTAATCTCAGGAACCTTATTATTTTAGTGTTTTAGCATCAGTTTGCAAAGATGGAGGTGCTAGCATCTGTGGATAGTTTAGTTCCAAATTTTGGACACAATTGCATAGGCTAGCAATGTGTCCATCCATACATTCCATTTTATACTGACTATACCAGTATTATAAATGCGAAACTATGGCTGTCTGTCTGTGTGTTACCTTTTCACGATTACTTACTGACAAATGCGTGCACTGACTGGACCTGGTTCACTGAAACTGTGTGGTAGTGTGTAGTGGGGCCATGAGCCTTACATAATCTGACCAAAATTATGTCTGGACTTTAAAGAGAGTTTGTTTTAGTATCTCTCGGAGTAGTCAGATAGGAAACGCCGACCTCATCTAGTTTTTAAATTATGATTGACGTGTAAAAGTGATTGTACAAACCAAATTACTTACAGAAATAAAATAATTTATCATGTATCACGCGTAAGCCACTGAACCGAACGTTAGTATGAAATTCGACAAATAGGTGGCATGGGCTTCTTTTCATTCGGGTTTTTGAATAAAAAAATGATGAAATACAAAATACACGCACGCAAAATACATTTTGTAATAGGGAGACACAGGCACGGCTACATACGCGATTACAAACCGGGTTCTAAGCCACGATTAAGAATGAGAATCATTTAATCGAACAAAATACAGGTGTCACCAGATGTACAAGTTGGTGGTTGTACAGTCCATATTTTGCCTGTTTAGGGCATACAATTCACATATAGATCTAATAGGTATCTACTTACAAGATAATGAACAGAAATTATAACTATGTTTTACCTATGATTACTTTTAGACACCACTGCTGAACTTAGGTAAACCTCCTTATCGATAAAAAAGATCATTGGAAGTCATGGCACTGTCATATATTTATGTAGATCATCACGGCTGACCACCTCATTGGTGATTGCAATGCCAGGAGCGCTAACGAGGATGTTGTTTTTAACTGTACGCTTAGAACTGTCAAAGTAGGTTGTTAGTATTGAATTCACCCGGTTACTTTTTCGGTGCCCCGACGACTCTTAACACAAGTCTACACAAATCCTGTCGTCTCCCCAGTTCTGTCATATTATTCGTTACTTTGTTAGTGTTAATATTTAAACCACATATAGGTAACCCGATTTTTATAACTGTGCGCCTGTCAACGTCAAAAAATTACAGTTTAAGTGGTATAAATTTAGTTACCCACGGGACTGTAAATAGGAGTTGGTTGGGTTTTCCGGAAGCGAAAATACAAGAAAACCTTTTTTTTTTGTGTTGAGGCCCAAGTTTTTACTGACCTACCTACATTGGAAAATTTAATTTTACAAGAAGCATTACAAAAATTATTGATATTTGAATATTTCTTTTAAGTATTGGTCTTTTAATTCATCATAAACAAACAGTAACTCAGAACGTCCTTACAAATTGAGGGTGAAAATAAATTCAACTTAGTAGATCGCAGTTTGATTATAAAAACCTACGGAATTAAAAATATTAGGCTAAATGAGAACCTAATAAATAACAACAAGTAACAATCATAAACTTACGTTTAAGTGCCCTCGGTTTGGCTTGTTTTCGTCGAGACATGGTCCCACGCTTTACCAGCGTTTAACAACGCAACTATCACTTCATTTCACCTTCTATAATCACTAAGAACTTGGTTTACACAATAACGTACGCTCTGTAAGAAGTAGCGGTAAAGTTTATCGGGAAAGTAAAAGTGCGCGGCGTCGGGAGTGCGCGACACGTGCCACGCGCGGGTCCTCCCGCGTACTGAGCTTACTGGCGCCCAACAAGTGGCAATAACAATATTGTAACCTTGCGCGCAAACTCGCAAGACATGTGCTATCCCGAGCAATGTTTGAATTTTCTTTTTCCGAAAGCTCGGCACATGCTCGACGTCTCCATGAAGAACCCGTTGAGTAAATAATAATCCTAACTTGTGCGAAGTAAGACATTCAGAAAACATTTAAATGGTTGTGTACAGCTTACCATAGCTATCTTACTGGGTTAGTTAGGGTTGCATATCAAAAGGGTGCCAACGGGACTCTATTTCTAAGGCTCCGCTATCCGTCCGTCTGACACAGGGCTCTATCTTTTGGACCGTAATATGTAGATACTCACTTGTTTTCACAGAGTGTGTCAAACTCAAAGCATTTATTTCAAATAAACCAATTACAGGCACATTTGAATTTTCAAGGGGTTGGTCAGTCAGAAAGATGAAGCGAGTTGCCCATTCCAAAGCGTAGTAGGTTCCTATGGAGAAGAACGGGCAAGAAACTCCACGGACACTCTTTTAAATCAAAATTATATGCTACAAAATATTTGTTACACCATTCATGTTGAAATTATACATGTGAGAACTATGTAAAAAGACGTGCACGTTAAAAGCGTCCGTAATAAAAATATAGAAACAATTCAAAAATTAAAATAAGCCGTGGCAGCTAACAGAGGACCAGTCCCTAACTCCCTACTGACGGCGCCCGTTCACGAACACATGACGCATGGATCAGCACCAGCACCATTTAGCTCAACCATTTTGAAGGGAACTTTACGATCCAACACACACGCCACCACCAGCGAGACATTTGAAAGTGTACTACTAGCCGCTATAACGTTTCTTGTATAGTGTGGGGTCCACACCATACAAGAAACTTGTTTTTGAAACTGAAGTATTTTTTTAAATCTTCCCTACCTAAATTCACTTCCGACTGATGAGTTGGAGAAACTGCACCATTCTTCTTTGGAGAAGTTACAGCATAGTTTCTGCACTTTCTGCTGTTACTGCGACCGGCGATCGCTACCGTGTTAAGATTTCTTTCTTTTTCATCAAAGCTTTTAGCAGGAGCCAATTTTTCGAGCTCGCTTCGCTCGCAGCTTAGTTTTCGGGTTCGACAACTACTTTCCGTTTTACCAGTAACATTAGGTAACTTACCTACGTTCATCGGTGATGCACATGCCAGTAATAATAATAATGCAACAGCGTAGAACAATAAAACTAAGTATAAAAATAATATAAGTAATAAAAGTTTTGGGAGTAGTTTGATTCATCTTATTATTTTTTACTAGCAGCGCCCCGCGGTTTCACCCGCATAAGTCTCGATCCCGTGGGAATATCGGGATAAAAAGTATCCTATGTGTTAATCCAGGTTATAAACTATATGTGTGCCAAATTTCATTCAAATCCGTTCAGTCTTTTTTCCGTGAAAGAGTAACAAACATCCATCCATCCATCCATCCTCACAAACTTTCGCATTTATAATATTATATTATAATATTATATATATATTAGTAGGATCAATCATTCCTACATAAGTATTACTTTATAAAATGCATTACATTTCCTACTTTATAAAATGTAACGTTAACTTTCCTCTACTGCCTATCTGAGTTCTATGCGATTTTCACGATTTTAAGTACGCTATACCTACAAAAAAAATAAAAATAACCAATGGGCATGAATGAGCAATTGATCAACCACAAGGTTTTCTAAGAGCACTGGTGGCCCAATGGTAACGCTTTACTTTGTGTAAAGAATTTCATCACCACTGCTCTCAAAACGAGTGAAGGAAAACTTGCATGCAACAGGAAACCGGCATGTCCTAGAACAACAAATTCGAAGACATGTAGCATGTAGTCAGCCTACGCTGAAATCTACCACTTCGCACTGTGCCCGCGTGTTACATACATTACAGCCCACTCCCTCTCGAAGAGAGGAGGCCTTTGTCCCAGCAGTGGGAACATTAGATGCTGCTTATACCCAAGGTTTTCTTAAAGCCGGCGCCCCTGGCTGTTAGGCTTAAAAAACAGGTGGTACCAAAGAGACGGAGCCGGAAACCATGTCCCAGTTCTAATATTCGACAGTTCCTGACTTTTTCTGTGGGGTTATCTAAAGGACGTTTGCAATGTTTAAACGTAACCGGTTGTTTGAATGTTGGTGGCGAAGTTTAGAATGAGGTCTTACAAAATCAGACTGCCGGCCATACCTAATCATCAAAAAAAAAATTGTTAAGCAGACGCTAACCATTACTTGACTTTAAGTATCGTTTTTTAATTAAGGTGTTATACGTCGTATAGAGAATGCGTAGACACCACTCGCGCCCGCGATATCGCGCCAGTGTGCCCGAGCCGTAAATGTGGTTTGGGCCTTGGGGTATGGTTTTTTTTTTTTCATACAAAATGCATAGCTTATTATTATATAATTATTAATAAATTTATTTCTTCAGATTTGCCCTCACCGTACATAGTGAGCTCACACGTACCGAATCATTCGCTTATAAAAAGCAGTGCGTAGTGCGTGTGTGGCACACGCAAGAGAAACTTAATTATTGTTGGTAAATCCAACACGAACAGAACAGCTGATAAAATGCCCTCTTGTGCCTTTTCTAACAACTCAAGAAATTCTTACATAGATAAAAGTGTAATTTACTGTTAAGTGTTGTTACGTAGGTACTAAGTAATGTAATGTATGGTCACTCATCCACAGACCGAGCTCGGCAAGCGTTGCTGATCGTTATTACTTAGCCATGAGTCCCTCTTGAGAGCTTAAAAGACTATAAGCCATTTTTTTAAAAAGGATCTCACTCTTTGAAATCCGACCGTCAGTCAGTGTTGCCAACTTAGTGGATTTTCCACTAAACCTGGTGGTTTCGTCCCCCCTTTTAGTGGTGAAATATTGGGTTTAGTGGCTGGTGGTTTTTTCTAGTGGTTTAGTAGACTTCAGTTTCAATGACTTTCAGTCATTGACATGCTATCACTCAACCACTAAGCCACTAAAACGTTATGAAATGTATTATTTTTACTTCATTTATGAATGAATGAATTTGTCGCAAATTCGCAATTCATTTGCTGAAATAGAGCAAAAATACTAAAAAATATTGGAATAAAGTATTTCTATTATTTATTTTCATTTCAAAGCTGCTCAAGGGGGGTGTAGATTTGAAGAATTAGCAAAGAACAAGCAAAGAAACAGGATGAAGTTGAATTTTTTAACTGCTTTATAAGAATAGGAAGTGTAGAATAGAAAGTGTAAGATTGGAAGGAAAAATTGATGATTGTGAAATTCCATTAAAAGTTATAACAAATCGGTACCAAAGAATCATATAAATGTGAAACCGACGATGATGGTGCAGACAAAATTCATTTGAAGAAAACGGATTTTAGCATATGAGTTTAATTTAAAAAAAATATTATAGCTGTTGTTTGAATATTTTTGTTTCTGATCTTGACTTGTTGATTTTAAAGAACATTTTTTTACTAATATAAAGACTGACTTTAAAAAAAAAAAACTAAAAATGTGTTTAGTGGATATTTTAGCGATTTTTAGATTAGGGCCGATTTTTGTTAGTGGTTTTCTGGTGGTTTTAGACGTTGAATCTGGTGGAGAGCTACGTTAACCGTTGGCAACACTGCCGTCAGTGTCAAATACACTCAGCTGTTGTTGTCAATGTCAAAAGAGTCAAAAAAAATACGGAAATAAAATTTGGATTCCTACGCAAACAAATGATAAATTAAAAAATATCCTTGTTTATAGCATTAAATTATTATTTGCAGTTGATTCAAATATAACAAATGGAGCTTCCGTTTGAGGTACGTACATTCTCATATTGAATAAGCAATATTTCCGCGTCTTTTCTACTTTTGCTAGCTTTACTAAGGTTTTCTTTGTTTGTCCTTTATATCATTTTTTCACGTGATTATCGATCATGTAGATGAATTTACTCTTGGCGATAGTACACCCAAAAATTACACTTGATAGCAGTATGCCTTTGTTTTGGCACTTACTTCATTCAGTTTGTGGTTCAATATTTATATCCTTACACTACTTTCAGGTTTTAGTTTATCTTTTCAAGTACTTACCAAAATCTGATAGGACAGCTGCCAGTGAGACATGCCGCTCATGGTACTTGGCTGCAAATGATCAATGCTTTTTGAAGAACAAAGTGGCTGTATTTTACAAAACAGTATTATCTGATGAAGTATCCTCGCCACTCACCATATTTGAGGAATCAGCTATCACATATTACAACTATTTATTTAATGAAGTGGAAATAACAAGTAAACAAAATGAATTCTGGAATAGAATGGGTGAACACATTCGATGTTTGACCTTAAGGAGCTGTGATATTTGTGAAAAAGTATTTGTTTTTATGCTACAGAAATGTACAAATCTAGAAACTTTGAACATACAAAACTGCAAAGAACTTTTCATGTCAGGACGCCTGTTGGAGGGCAAGAGTGATGGGTTATTAACTGACAATCTTGAAAACTTAAAATCTTTAAGCTTGTCAGGGAATCAGTATTTGACAGATGCATTGTTCAATAGATTTGTATCCGCTTCCCCAGCTTTAGAGGAGTTAAACTTATCAGCATGCTCCTTGCAGTTCCATCTTGGTTTAGTCAAGAAGTTCTACCCTACAAGTACTGATATTTTCCAAAACCCATCAGAGAGTGTATTGACGTTTTATTTTATACTCCAGCTGATTGTTAGTAGAGCTAAAAAAATCAAACGTTTGAATTTTTCTTGTACTCTCATTGATGGAGCTGCACTGCAGTCCCTATCAGAAGTACAGGATTTAAAGCTACACTCCCTTCAAGTACATTCCTGTGATCAACTCACTAACACTGGCATATTATCTCTTACTAGCCATCAAACCTCTCTAAGAGAGCTTGATATAGGCTTGTGCACACGAGTGACAGACCAATCACTTGTACATATATGTAAAAATCTAGTCAATTTGGAATACCTCAACATTCAAAGATGTAGAGCTGTCACAGACTCAGGAATAGCAGAACTAAACAAGTTGAAGAAATTGAAGTCTTTAAATATATCACAATGTGAACTGTTAACAAAAGATGGTCTTGAGAAAGGTATTTGTGTTGTAGAAAATGAAAGACTTGAAGAACTTGATATCAACTCATTGAATATAGACCAATCTGGAGTTATTATGCTTTCTGAAAGACTCCCTAACTTACGAGTATTAAACTTGAGTTACTGTTTCAATGCCGTAACTGATACATCAGTGCAAGTAATTTTTAAGAACCAATTGTTACTTCAAACCTTAAAATTGAGCCATTGTGATAAAGTGTCTGATGCTGGATTAACTGGAATGGGAAAAGTTGAAACAAGAGATGGGGAAGATGTTCCAATAATGTCAAGTATTGATGAATCACACATGTCGCCTAAGATCCACTTGGGGTCGAGAGCAGAAGAAGAAATAGTCCGTGATGCTAGACGTAAAAGAGATGTCTTGCTTATGTGTGAAAAACTAACAATGGATTCATACACAGGTTACTCCTTAGCTCGCATGAGGGGTCTTAAAGAGCTGGATATAAGTGGATGCAATAGAATAACAGATGTGAGCTTGACCTATGCTTTTAATTTCAAGGAACTGATGAATCTAAACTTAAGTAGATGTCAACAGATTACCTGTAAAGGAATAGAACATTTAGTCAAAAGTTGTCCCAGCATTGAATATTTTAATCTGACAGACTGCTACAATCTAAAAGATGATGCTGTGAATGAAATAGTCAAAGACTTGCAGAGATTAAAACAACTTGAACTAAGAGTAAGTTAAATATCAGGCAAACTCTTTTTACAATAACCCCTCCTTTTTATAAACAAATGAACATCCCCGTTCTTACAATATATATTTTTTAAATCTTTTTTCAGGGGTGCAATCAGCTAACAGATAAAACGTTAGAAGCAATATGTATGTACTGCAGTAAACTTCAGTTCCTGGATGTGCAAGGGTGTCGCAACATGTCTCCAGAACTGGCTTGTTCTATAGGTTCCCTACCGTCACTGCATACTGTGTTGATGTCCAAGCCAGGACCTTACATAGACGATGGAAAAAAGAGTAGAGCTCCTGCTCCAGCTTTTCTCCCGGCGTTGATGAGAAAACTACGCTTACACTAGGCTAATGTTATATAAAACACTTTGTAATAGTTATCTTTTGTCAAAGAAAAATACTACAGAGGAACTACGATTATGCTCTGGCCGAACTGAGGCGAATCCCGCTCAGGATGCTACTCTGCGTGCGTCGATCGTTTTAATGATTCAGAACTCACGCGACTCTTCGCGTCAGTTTTTACCCGACTACGGCGAAGCAAAAAGGAGTGTTATGATTTTGACCGGTATGTGTGTATGTATAATGTATATTTCATTTGCTCCCTTAGAACTTCTAAACACTCATCATAATTTGACAAATGGGGTATCGTTGGAAGTGTCTCGGTAGTCCGCTGATAGGCCATGTGACGTCACATTAAATTCAATATAGCGCCCTGTAGAGGACAAAGTCATGAACGATTTTTATTTTTAATGTGGGGTATCAAATGAAAGGGCTTAGTTAGCACATTTCAAAAATATATATTTTCTAACCCCAAAATAATTTAAATAAAAGTATAAAAACTAAAACCCAATTATGGCAAAAAAGTCAACTAAAAAGGTATAAACAAGTCATCTCAGACAGACAAATAAAAAATCCGGAGTCACACGTCTTGGGGATAAATCGAATAGATTACGTGTGACTCCGGATTTCTTTGCCGTAGTTGGGTTTTAGTTTAAGTATCTTTTATTTTTTAACACCTCCATACCAGTTAGTTGACTTGACACCATCAGCGCTAGCGACTTTCGTCCCGCATCCCGCGTGGGATTCGCCTCAGTTCGGCCAGAACTTTATGTGAAACAATATAGCTAGGTCATCTGAAATAAAGGCATACAACGAAATCATCCAAGTTACCTCAGTAAGTATGTAAAGCAGAGGAAACCTGCATGCATTTTTTTACTGACTTTAAAAAAGAAGGAGGTTCTATGTTCGTCTGCATGTATTTTTTTAATGTATGTTTATCGATATTGCCATCAAATATGGTATTTGAAATGATTCTGATAATCAAGAATCCAGATAATCAAGTTTGCACTTTGTTTTGTGTGAATGTTTGCAAATATTGTACAGCACTTGCCATTCATATTTGTAATTAAACAAGTATAGTAGACCTCGTAATTGCTTTATCACTGTTGACAACAATTACGCGAATTTCACCAATGAAACTGCACGCGATCAGCACATCTAAACTGCGATCAAGAGCTGTCAGTGTCATTATTGTTGTGGAACATGGCCACTGACGATATACTCTTAGATGTGCTGAACGCGTTCAAATTCATTGGTGATATTCTCCCTAAATTACTCAAATAAAACTTGTGTTTTTACTTGAGAAACCGTAAGGTGATAAAGCAGTTACGAGGGCAACTATACCTCACGGCATTACATAGGACACTTTTTTTCAGTTGAATTGTATGTACAGGAAGTAAGGTAACTGTGATTTGTGTGACAATAGTCTGCTCACTCCACTACGTCATCTAGTTCGAACTAATAGATTGCTATTGCTATCAACTGTCTCAAAGTCAAGGTTGGAGACTAGCAGAGCGACACAAATTATTCTCTTATTAATTGTACAGAAATATAACGTCGCTGGGCCAAATACAGAACGCTAGGAAAATTGTATAGGATAGTAATAACCTTGACAATTTATTATCTTTACTTTTAGGTGTAATTTACTTGATACCTACCTAATTATTTATTATGCAGTATGTGGCTAATATTTATGTTAAATTATATAGAATCAAAATATGTAATTATTGTTTGTAATGAAATTAAACTTACATGTTCCTGAAACAGGAGTCTTTAGCAACTGTGATAACACTATATACCTACCTATATACTTATATGTTTAAAGAATAAGAATGTTTTTATTTGCAATAAGTACAAATTCATTAAATACATTGCAATAAAAGCTATAACCACTTTTTTTTTAAATGATCTCCAACGCAACTACGTGATCCTAGGATCTATCCTTTTATTTAATTCTACTTTTTTCTAGCCAACAGGTCACAGGCTCCTGGGCACGCGCACCGACTTTCCAAATATTTATATCGTTCTATGGAATCTACAGATGATTTAAAACGCGAGCTCGATAACTTTAGGAACGTCGGATAGCTTAGATCTACTAGATCTTATAGTCAGAGTTACTTTTTCGACATACGGCAGTTACTTTGTCGTCATATAAAAACCAGCCATGATGTGCGAGTCGGACTCGCACACGAAGGGTTCCGTACCACCGTACAATGTGATGGTTTTGTTGACCTCAGAAAAAATAAGAACTTGCCACAAGAAGCTGTAATTATCAATGTACCTAGTCATATTCATTCTCTTCTCTCGGAGCAACAGCGGTTCAGCGGTCTGGGTCAAACTATAAGCAAATCAGGTCACCTAACCAAAATTCTTTTTCGACTCGGAAGCCGGTAGTGAATAGCTGGCTAGGAGTGGGAGTCATTAGTCAAATGGGAGTCCATTTGGTGCAACCTTGAGATACCGCACTTTGTACGTTCGCTATTTCATAGTGACATAGTAAATAGTATTTTCAAAATACCTGTTTTTTTTTATTTTGTGTATATGGGTACCTTGTAGGTATTATCTTAATATTCATGTAATTACTTATCATTTGTTTTTGTGTCACGTGCTTTTTCTTTTGTATGCACCAAGTAAACGTTTTATCTAACAAACGCAGTGAGTCGTTAAACTGTGATGCAGCATCGAGCCATTCGCTGTTGCGCGATTTTACTATAGCGACTGAACGCAGATAGTCGCAAAAAAGCAACGCAGCATTGACGAAGTTGCAAAATTGCCTTAGCTAAAAGTATCGCCCTTGTTATTGTTATTGTACAAATGTGTAAATACAAACAAATTATAAATATCAATATTTTATTACATTGAATTTAAAAATAACTTTTACATATTTAACATAGATAATGTTTTCTTACATACTTGATTTACTTTAATCTTACCAAACTTTGTTCATAAACATATTTTAATGTTATAATACAATGGCTGTATGTAGTACCTATATAAAATAATTGTACCGTAAAATCGGGGTACATTAGCCCTAGGGTGTAACTTTGGCCCAAAATGACAAAAAGTTGAACATCCCGCCACGCCGCAGTTTAGGAGCTATTAAAGTAGTTCGCGCTATATATCGATAGATGGCGGTATGGGGCGGTCGGTAAAACAGTTTCACGTTCACAAAGCGGATTGGTCAACTTGTAATTAGAGTCACCGGTTACTACATGTAAAACACGTGAAGTTATTATGTGCAAACTTTGTCACAAAACAATACTATCAGGTAAGTGTAAGTGTTTTTTAATAATCAATCGTAACAGATATGTATCTAGGATTCTAATGTGATATAAATCAAAGAGTTAAATACATTTTTGTGAGAAGTATGTGATAATTAAAATTACAGTATACTTTGGCCATCGTTTTCGGGTATCTTTGACCCATGGGCCAAAGTAACCTCACGATGTTTTTTCTGTTTCTAATTTCGTTTAATCAGCTAAATACCTACATATTTTTATGATTTTCAGATACGTAAAGATGCCTACAATTTATAAAAGGACACCAGGAAGTCGTCGTTACATTGATTATACAAAAGAACAGTTGCAGCAATGTCTAAACGATGTGAGATCTAAGATTTTGACTCAGCGGGAAGCTGCACTAAAATACAAAATTCCTCGCAGCACAATAAAGAATAAACTAAAAAATAAACACTGCAGCAAACCTGGCCATCCGACAATATTTACAACAGAAGAAGAAGAGGCATTTGTCGCCCATATTACAGCACTTTCCGAATATGGGTTTCCGATAACGGATATCGACCTCAAAATTATTATAAAAAATTACTTATCCTCACGTGGTAGACTAGTTAAGCAGTTTAAACATAATGTACCTGGAATTGAATGGGTTAGAGGATTTCTTAATAGAAATAAATCACTATCTAGACGATTAGCAAACAATATAAAGAAAGTCCGAGCTGCAATTTCAGAACAAATTATCAAAGACTTCATTGAAAATTTGACAAAAGAATTGGAAGGTATTCCACCAGAGAATATCTACAACTATGACGAAAGCAATCTTACAGATGACCCCGGGAAAAAGCGAGTTATTTGTAGACGTGGTACAAAATATCCGGAAACTATAGTGAATGCCACAAAAGTAAGTTTTTCAGTCATGTTCTGTGGGAATGCCGCAGGAGAAACAATTCCGCCATATATAATTTTTAAAGCAGAACATTTGTGGTCCACTTGGACCGAAAATGGACCAACGGGAGCTGGTTATAACAGATCAAAAAGCGGCTGGATTGACAGCATAACCTTTGAGGACTGGTTTATATCTCATTTACTGCCAATTTTAAAGAAAAAACAAGGACGCAAAGTGATCATTGGTGACAACTTGTCCTCTCACATTAACAAAAATGTGTTAGATGCATGCCACACTAATAACATCAGCTTTATCTGTTTGCCTGCAAATGCTACTCATATTCTTCAGCCTTTAGACGTGGCGTACTTCAGGCCATTGAAGATAAGATGGCGACAAGTCTTGCTAGACTGGAAAAACTCTCGAGAGGGAAGAAGGCTTCCAACTCTGCCAAAAGATCAGTTTCCTAGAGTACTAAAAGCGGCGTTGGAAAATATGAAGGACACCCAAATCAACCTTTCTAATGGGTTTAGAAAAACGGGTATATATCCTCAAAACGTAGTAGAACCTTTGAGTAGACTACCAAGCCAAGACAGAATCATAGATCTGAATTTGATTTCCGACACTTTCTTGCAAAATCTAAAGACATTACGGAGTAACGATAGCCCAATCCAAAAGAATCTAGCCAAGAAGAAAAAGCTTGATGTTCCTGCAGGTCGATCTATTCGCGCGGAAGATATTTCAGAAAGAGAACAAGCTGGTCCCTCGGGCTTGAGTCAAACAAATTCCAAGAAAAAAGGGAAAATTAGGAAACGCTTGATTCATAGAAGTTCCTCCTCAGAGAGCAGTGACGCAGAAATAAGTCTCGCTTCATCTTCTGAAGATCTCATAACGGCACGAGATCAACCTGATGATTCAGAAGACGATTTTCCTTCGACGCAGCTTACGAATCCAGATAATATTCCAGCACCGGATGAACCATTGGCTCAGTTTTCAAAGTCCGATTTTCTGGATTGTAATGCTAGACCCATAGAGGACCCACTTTTGGCGAAACGTAAGAAATCCGAAGATCGAAGTTACCATTACGAAGACAAAGAAAACCTAGCTCTGGCAAAGAAAATGAAGTGTGATGCTCAGAGTTGTAATGATGAAGACAAAGCGGTAGATGACCTACCTTTGTTGAAGCATGTGCAGTCAAATGCTCAGAGCTGTAATGTTGGAGTAGAAACTGTTATTGAGGAGGAGCGTCAGGATGGAAATGAATACTGTGTCGATGATCATGTGTTGGTTAAATGGGATTCACGCGTTTATCCAGGGAAAATTATATCGACGTCTGTAGAAGGAGCGCTAGTAAGTTGCATGAAGAGAGGTAAATTCTGGAAATGGCCTGCAATAAAAGACGAACAATTATACCGTTGGGAAGCAGTGATGAAGAAAATTAATGTTCCTAAATTTGTGAAAAAGGGCTTATTTATTGTACCTGAAATTGATTTAATTGATACGGATAAGTCTGACTATTAACCTAAAGATTCTCAATTTTTGAAGACTGATTAGTAACAGATAGGTAGGCACCTAGTAAGATAATTTGTTAGTTTATAAGTGTTAATTAAAGTTACACATGTTGAGCTACTTCTAATAAATATAATTTATTAGTTTAGAAGATGTATCTATTAGTTTTGCTAAAGATATAATTTAAAAAGCCATGTTCTAAGACTTTTTTAATTTGTGTTGATTATTTTATAGTTTTTCAGTACAATAAAAACAAGTTAATCAAGATAAGAAGTCTTTCTTTGATATATGAAATCAATCAAAACAGGTTTCTTTGCCCTTTCATTGAAAACCGTTACGTTTTACTACTACATAAAAAATGAGGCCAAATAAACCCGCTTCAAAGTACAACTTTGGCCCAAAGTTTGCGAAAAAAAAAAAAAAACTTAGTGGTTATTTTCATAAGTTTAACTTATGTACATGAGTTGATTATATGCACAACTAAACACCTATTACTATTATAGAGACATGGTGCTTCTTAAATTGAAGTACTCAAACGAGAAGTAAAAAGTATCATGATTTTGGGACAAAGTACCCCGACCTTACGGTAACTAAAACTATTGTGGTTGTATATGTTTAAACGAGTTACACAGTTATATAATAGTTAATTTGTAAATATATGTAGTTCTGCAGTATATTAATAAGTTTTAGCATTAATTATCTTTAAGTATCAATTTTTAGGGTATGGAGATTTTAGTTTGACCAAACAGGAAACTGGACAATTTTATAGTTATTTTTACGAACTTTTTCCATATTTATTTTTTTACTTTTTCGTTTGTGATGTAACTAAGTATGTCAATTACGAAAAATGCACGTTAATAATAATGCTTTCTAATTTGCGGGTGATTTCGTAATGCATTTTAAAGATAGCGCAAATGGGATGTTAGGCTAATTTACACTCTAAAATTAAGGCTTACATAACATTATATTTTATTTATAAACGATTATATACTTAGATCTTATATAAACAAAGTATATAATCTGTTACAAACACGACACGTTTTATAGTACACACATGAGCGATCATTATTAAAATCTTTTAAGAAAGTAAAATTTTGTAAATATTCATTAAATATCCCTGTGAAAAAATTCTACAACAGCAGTACCACTGCTGCATTTAAATACATAAGTAATAAACATTGAGATAATAAACAAAATAAAATGGTTCAATGCACCAAAATAAATAAACCCTACTACACCTGCCGGTGTCATTACTAGCTACGTATGTTCAAGATGTAATTCATTAACGGCACATTTTGTGTTTTATATTATTGTGCAAATTCAAAGCTTGTTAACCGATCGATCGAAATATTCTGGAGGTCCATGTATCACGAACATTCACGGAGTTTTTAATAGGAACCTCAGAGTTAATGTTACAATATTCAATTTTCTTTCTTTTTCGTGTGGTTAGTGACTAACATCCTGTCTGAGTTTTTATGCCGCCCATGGGTCTCTGACTTGGCTTCACAAGCCGACGAGAAATATCTCTCAGGCATGCTGGTTTCCTCGCGATGTTTTCCTTCACCGTTTTTTAAGCAAGTCATAATATACAATACGCACATGAATCCGCAAAATCAGAGGGGTGGAGATACCTTGGGTTCGAACTCGAGACCTATGACTTGGCAGTCCGACGGTCACACCACTAGGCTATCACTGCCTCTAATTTTCAACACAAAACATTTACTAAACAAATATAAAATACAATAATTTATGAAATGGCTTAACTGATTATTCCAGAATTATAAGCCAAAAAACATGTTATCTAGTATGTAAATTTTGTACTGGCAATAGCAACGTCGCTGAGCTTTTTGCATTCAAAATCACTGTACATTTTCATTTATATATATAAAAATAAAAAATAAAGTCGCTTTTCGTGTCTGTCCTTGTGACCGCTTAGTTCTAAACTGCACAATGGATTTTCAAGCGGTTTTCACCATAATTTAGAGAATTTATTCAGTAAGCTTTATATGTATTGTATATTACATTCTTATTTCACTTAAATATAATCATGAATTCTCGATGTTTTGTCAAGTCGTAAAAAACCGTGCGAAGCAGGGTCGGGTCGCTAGTCTTTTATAAGGCACCAAAGCAATTATAGCCACAATCACATGCTATATTACAATGTTTTGTGACGATGACTGCCATATACATTTTAAATATCGATCTTATTCAGCTGTCTAATTAAATATTTGAGTGCAAAGAAACTTAGTGACACGATAAACATACTTAAATGTTATCATTAACCTATTAGTTATTACTATACAAAATACTCATAAATAAAGATTCTTCTATGTTCAAAAAAAAATTGGGACAATGTATTGTTCAATGTGCGAGCTTATATTTATGTAATCACTAATTTAATAATTTATAAATGTTAACAAAAATACACACTGTTATGTTATCAGACTGTTCTTTTTCGTGACAAAATTTCGACACCATTCTTAATAATGATTGGCATGAAACTAAAGCAATGACACACCGTAACTACTACATAATATAAGTAATATTAGCCTTATCCCGTTTTGTATTTTTTTTGTAATATATAGAAAATATGGATGAATAACTTATAACTAGCTTTTTGGTTAAATTTTGTAAATCTTTAATATATTCAAATAAAACAGAAAATCATACCATCATTGTAAATGGAATAAAACAGTAAGTATTTAAAAAGATTACCTTACGTTTATTCGCATTTCCTTGTCTTCAATATTTGAAACTTTGAAACAATACTTAA
Source organism: Eupsilia transversa (assembly GCA_914767815.1). Lineage (NCBI taxonomy): Eukaryota > Metazoa > Arthropoda > Insecta > Lepidoptera > Noctuidae > Eupsilia > Eupsilia transversa. The sequence continues at coordinate 9,939,335 of OU611874.1, forward strand.
AATAATATCTTCTGTAAACTAGTTTGTTTAAGTTATACGTGGCAAACAGGCAAACCAATGAACAGATAAACAAATCTTGTATTAGCTATCTCTAAAGCTAATTGTATATCTTATTTTTCTTTTTCTGTTACATGTATAGACTACACTAATCAGTTATCAAAGTCAGTCCACATGAAGTATTATCAAAGTGAAATACTTAAATATCACTTTTTGGACGAACGCTTCTTCTTGTGGCGCCGTGTTTTAGGCTTTCCTCATGGTTTCAACGTAAAGGAAGGCGAGCGCATCTGCATCTGCGGCGTGTTTAGCGTCGAGCTGCTGGGACTGGGCGACACACACAGCTCCTGAGAATTATCGCACTCCAGATCTGGCATGTTTATATCCTCAAAGTCTGGAATATTCCCTGTATACGACATTAGCTGATTCCCTTCAACTGAAAGTTGCCCAAAAAAATATTATTAATATTTTTAAATATCAATTTAAAAACCGACTGCAGTTTACTACATACTAACAATATAATGCAAAGATAGCCTAAAAATACTAGAGGGCATCTAAGTTATCAATAGTGTATTACAATAACGTTATAAATGTAATAAAACAATGTCATTTAGTCAACCATGCGAATACTTCAAAAGCAATCAATAACTAAGTACCTAGTACATACACACAATAATAGTTATCAATCCTAATGCTAATAGGTATATGTTTGAGAGCAATATCATACCTATAACATAACTTAAAATAAATCACTACGTACGTTAAACATACAACCCACGCCCAAATTTTATAAACAAAATGGAACATAAAAGATAAACGCTATAAAAAATGCAGCTTTAGTGTAATGCCCAGCGCGTAGCATTAAAAAAATAATTGAAGTAAGTAAACATAATGCAATGCGCTTTTTCGGGTGACATAAAAACATAATACTAACATAGCTTTCAGAACCGATGATGGCGAATTAAAACATAATTGCCTCTGAAAAAAATAAGCACTAAAATGTACTCAAATCTATCAGTGGGTCAGTGGCGTAACTTCAGTTCAGAGGCCCTGGTGCAAAGGGGAAGGCCACCGGTACCCATCTCCACAGCGTGATTTTTTTACAAACTCAATTTGTTGTTGTTCTTCGGATAATATTATCATTATTACACCCTTTTTTCTAAAAAAAATTACCCGTCTCTGATAAGTAAAATTTTCTTAAAAGCAATCATAGAAGTTACTTTGTCGAGGAATAAAAATAAAATTAATATCACCAAAAACGTGCAAAAAGCCGCATTTTGAGAAGTTACCTAAACTTAAAAAAAGACAACCACAGATTTTTTCTGTTTTCCATAACATTACTTCTGTTTTGCGTATATTTTTTTTTTAACAATCACCTACAATGTTTATCCTCAATCCGACTTTTTCACTGACTGGTGAAAATCTTCATCTAGCCAGACGTTTTTTTTCCATGGACACAACTTTCATTTTCTTTATAAACGTATCCAAAACCCATAACACAATTTCCTATAGCCGACCCTTAAGAGACCCACTGCAAGAGCGACCTGTACGAACACGTAAAATTTAGCAACCCGTCACGGATAGGTGCGATTTTCTTTCGACCATTCCTACCTACATAAATAGGAGTTACTTTTTCGACTTATGCTGAAACGATTTTAAGAATAAATAATATGGCAATAGGCTTGACCCTTATTATTACATGGGACTTAGACATAACTGGCGAAATGTGGGTGTACTGAAGGTACACCTCTGTCTAACCCTTCGGGGAATACAGGCATGATGTTATGTGTGTGATTTAAAGAATTAAGAGAACCTAGGCTGAAAGAGCGACAGAAAATGTGAGTGAATGAAAATTTTAGCACCCCAACTCGGATTCATTAATTTTCTTTTAACATTCATAGTAATAATTTAGGCCTCCCTTAACATACTATGAATGATCAAAAGAAAATGGCCCATGCCGTTTTTGGATTACGATTCACTTTTTCTAAGCTTAATGTTATTCTAAAACCCTGTCGCCGACTGAGGACCTAGCCCGGTGCCGTGTTGACTTGGCAGACCTCCCGGCCCGGACACTGAGTGGGCCTCGGACTCTGGTGCGCACCACTTTGCACCTTAGTAGTTACGCCACTGAGTGAGATGATCAGCGGTTCCAACTTTACAGATTTCTGAATGTAAATCAATATCTAGTCTATTCGTGCAAAATCTATTGTGTATAAAATCTACTTTGGCGTGAGGAATGCGAGAAATGAATTACTACCATTATCCTCAGTAAACAGGTGCTGGACGCGAGTGTCGTCACTGCTTACATTCGAAATCTCACCTTTCTGCTTCTTTGCTTTAATTAACAATAAAATATAATTACATTTAACATTTATTTTACAATTATTGTGCCTTATTTTAACATGATATTTTATACAAAATGTTCACAGCATTAACTATCTTTATTAAATGTCGCGGCAAAAATGATATCTCTTAATATTAAACCACTTGGTGGGATTGTGCAATCTTAAATTTCCATTAATTACCCACAAAATATTTTTAAGTATTGATAATCATTTTCTCAAAGAAGACAACATAAATTTTCTAACAGTTTTGTTCATAATGGTTTAAACAATACATTTAGTTATAAAAATCTTTATATTATTGATATGACATTCACAATTTCAGTTTTGTGCTAATATTTAATCAGCCAAGGGTTCTAGGTCCGTTTGAGTCAATTTGGTCACGACACAATCTACCTATCTTCCGTAGCGCTGACCGGAACCACCATGTCTATATAACCCTTTACCAAAAGTATTCACCACGTCACGTGGCTGAGACGCGGTCAGCGTTGAAAAAATCTTGCAAGATGAGGTAGTAACAGGCTACTTTGCAGGGGAGGCCTCGCTGTTACCGATCAGCCAATCAAAATCAATCATCGGATACTGTTTGGTTGTATCTACAATTAACATAAACGTGAATATAACTCTGAAAACACATGCAGATATGTACTGGCCTTTTAGATCGCAATGATTTGTTGATGGAAGTCGTGCGTGTGCATTTTGGTTTGAGTGATGTTGTAGGTAGGTATATGCTCTTAATCTTATACATAATGATAGAACGAAACTGGCATACACCTTGGACAGAAGTTTTTTTTTTAAACTCTGCCTTCATTACTAAATTCCTACAAGCTCTATTAGTAAGTATGTGGTTGAATAAGCGAATAAATTACCTTGTTGAGTTTTGTATTGCAAGTGATTATTATGCGTTATGGATGAAATAGCAACCTTCGTGATTCCCACAGCATTGTGGGAAATAAAATATAAAGATGACAGAAAATTTGGACACAGTATCTCTGCATCCTTTGAACGTTGTAGGTATGTTTATTTGAAAAATAACATAAATTTACATTTTAAGTAATAACTCACCATTATTAGCTGTTTTCGTCCTGTCCTCCATCGAGTTATAGGGCAGCCCGTAGAATGGATCATCCGACCCAAATAACTGAAATAACATTAATAATATTATACATTTTTAACTCCAAAAAAAAACAAATATCAATATGTAGACTGACAATGATAATCAGTGATCGGATATTCGGATGCATATTTACCTAAAGTTTGTGTGTTGACTAGTATGGAGTACGATTCAGTACGAGGTAAAGTCCCGGATACGAATGTTACTTTAAGGTTTAAAAAAAGTGTGTCAAGTTCCACTAAATTTTTTGCCTAGTTTTACATAGATTAGAAATATTGAATAATTATGCTTATGGTTACTAAAGGACATGTCCAGTTTTTGTCGTCTGCTTACGGGTAATGTTCAGGAATGCGAATTTTACAGTATGATTTAAAAATTAAGATTTAAATTACAATGAATTTATTGATCGTTTTAACCTTGCGGAACGATATTAAAAAAAACAATACTTAACAATAGCTTCCGATGTTTTTGACGTCACAGATTGATGTAAAAAATTATGTTATGCGTTTCATATTGGCAGACAGCAAATTACTTTCTGTTTTGTTTACAATAAGTAAGTACTTTTTTAATCCTAATTCAGTAGGCAAAGTTATTTAGAGATAAATAAAAATGGGTAGGTATTGAGGAATGAAACCAAAATATGGAACTAAAAATGTCATTTCAAGTAAATAAAGAATAAAAGCTTCGTATTATAATAAAAAAACTGTTAGCCAAAATTCTGCAAAATCTTGTCAGCCCAACAAAATATAAATTATATCACTGATCTCACACAGGAGTACCACCAGTTAGTACCTGTGTTCACTCGCAGATTATAGTAAAACAAACATACTAAAATCCCAGGAGTATTAACCATGTTTTGATCAGTTTTCGTAAGTTCCTGACTCCTAAAGCTTCTTAATTGAGAAAGTAGAAAATAATGCAGTTATAAAAATATAACAATCTTTACTGAACATTCATTTTTTACTATCTCGGGCTAGTCAATCGTTCAGTGACGCCCACTGGACTTTTCTTTTTACTCGAATACGGCGAAGCAAAAAGGAGGGTTATGATTTTGACCGGTATGTTTGTATGTTCATCTGTGACCTCATAAGTTCTAAACTACTCATCATAAATTGACAAATGGGGGAAGCGTATCGTTGGAAGCATCTCGGTCTTCCGCTGGTTTTAGGCGTTATAGGTTGTGACGTCATATTAAATTGAATATAGCGCCCTCTAGAGGACAAAAAGTAATGAACTTGTTTGGTACCTTTTTAGTTGACTTTTTTGCCATAGTTGGGTTTTAGTTTTTATACTTATATATGCTCACTGTTATTTATGAGATAACCGCGAACCCTAGTTTTATAAGGTAAATATGTATCCGAATATCCGATCATTGATGATAATACAAGATAATATGACGGATATATCTATACATCTATAATTTTGGCATCATGCACTGGGTGTGTAACTACCGTGATAAGCGTTAGTTCTTTAGTATAATGTTCGAAACCATCAAAGTTACTCATACTAAGATAATGAAAAGCACTATCAATATTATTCAAAAAGAAATATCCATAAATCATAATTATCTAGCATCTATTAGTCCTGCTGATTAAATATAACTATTACATAATTATTTGATGTAGGCTGCAAGGAAGGAATAGCGAGAGACATCGAAGGTAATATTCTTGCATCAGCAGTCTATGGACAATACAAAAATCATTTTATGCATTTTTCTATCATTGATTTGTGTTAAAATCTAGATTATAAAATTGTTAAATATCTTAAACAAGCAGTATATACCCAATAGATCCTACACGTAATTCAATCTACCTAAAAACAAGAAAACCCACAATGGGTATTACAAAGTGTATAATCAAAACAATCATCACAATATAAAAATATTATTATAAACCCTGAACTGTTTCTATGTGTAATTAAGAACCGGTGTTTCTATGTGTATTATGAACCGGTCTCTAACATGCAGACAGTCAGACACGTGCGTCTGTGTGCGTAAGAACGACAGGCAAGTGCCGATTTGCCGACTGCCGCACAAGGCTCTACACGCGGACCCAACACGTTGTCTGCAACGTGACTTGCGCAGCACTACCAACCTAACGATCTTAAAATATCAATGTTTACAATGTGCTACAGATTGGACCTGTTGGATGTGTGCGTGTGATTCCAATGGGCGCATTCATTATTATAGAAGTTTCATAATGTTTTAAACGGGAGATTATCGTATCTGTACCTCAAAGGTGAAAAATTAATAAGTTACATATAATATGTTTAGAACAAGTTATAAAATTATGTGTTTTTAATTTTATAACAATTTGGGAAAAAATCCCAACAACTGAATTTATTCAAATAAAACCAGAAAATTGGTTTAATAACCCTTGAGATATAGAAATGGGCTAACTATAGAAACTACATTTCAATTGCAAAATTACTTTTTTCGCACAAGTTTCATGGAACCATACTGTTCAATATAAAACATAAGTGTACATACGCCCAATAACGTGTTTGTGTCAAAAGCGTAGCTATCACTCCGAAGCAGTTCTCTTAGTGATTCAAGGTCTGTTTGCATCGAATCCAAATGATCATCAATATCATTCCTGAAACATTTAAAAAGTTCAATTATCAACAATGCTTAAAACAAATCCAGCACTTATTTTTACATTGAAATTTTGTAATACCTACATAAGAATTTATAGTGTGTATGTTCAACTGTATACTTGTAAATATTAACTTTTACAGCAATACAAAAAGTAGCTAAATTAAGATTTGTTTTCCCAACATTTAATTTATTAGTTTAGCTTTTAGCACTTGATGGTTGGCAAAATAGATGGTATTGTAAAGCTCAAATACATAACAGACACAGTTTTGCTCCTTTTACTATGTATAATAAAATCCACTTATTTTTAAATAAGCAAGGCATAAGTGATATTTAAGAAAGCTTAACATTGGCAATTGACTAATATAGATACTTATCAAAGTTGTACACACAGATATACAAGTAATATCATAATTTTAAGAATACTTTCAATAAATATTTATACAAGGCCACATCTGCATCTGTAACTCAGAGAATGATAAAAATTATTATATATTCACATACTTGTTTGAATTTGTTCCAAAGAGGGAAGAATATTCCTCCCGATTTTTGCTGAGGTTATCTCTCCTATTCCTGAATTTCGAAATTACATACATATTATACACATGAAAAATGACTAGCTTGGCTTGACCAACCACAATAATAATATTTTAAATAGAACTTCTTTATACTTCACATGTGATTAATGAGGATTATAAACATACAACATATCTAGAGGTACTTATTGAAAATAGAAAAAAAAGTTAAATTTGATAATATCAAATTTATTACCTTGTCTGGAACCTATTAGTGTTGTTGTTTACAGTAGCTAGAGTCATGTTGTTCCAATCAATATCATCCTGTAGTTCTGTTTTGATATCAGCCAGATTCAAGGTATTCTCAGTACTTTTGTTGCCTTTCTTTGATTTTCTACTAGCTTTTAACTCTGGTCTTTCTATTTTAATATTGATGCCACCAAGCAGTTTGTCCTTTGTTAGGAGTGACTCATCAACCAGATCTTGCAATGCATTTTGCATGCTCAAGTCATCAGCAGCAGCAACCCCCGCATCACTCACTGAATCATCACTAGCAAATATTTCTGCTGGAAGCTTCAAATCTGCCGATGGGTTTAATGTGTTGTAGTTTCCAGATGAATGAATACCTTTGCCTGTGGATGTTACTGTGCTCCTATTAGCTGAATTATTACGGCCTTTTTGTTTGATGATGGATGGCAGTTGCTCAATTTTAACAACAACTGGTGATGGTGAGCCCATCACACTGTTCACCACTTGATCTATGGCAGGCTGCTCCATTGTGGGAGTTGCAGGTGTTGGGGAAGCTGATGTGACAATGGGATTGTTGTCATTTGTTCTCTGCATACCATTGTTGCGGGTTATTGGATAAACTAATCTGTTTCCAACTGAAATAAAATTTTATATTAAATAAAGTTTTGTAAGAAACCAATTAGGACAAAAATAGTTAATTAATTAGAGGTACCTGTTTCAGGATCATCTCCATCTTCCATAGTGACATGATACATTGAGGTGGTGGGATCACCTGGGCTGCGGCCAGTGTTGGCATTGGTCATGCTGGGTATGTCAACAGTAACAAACTCAGATCCCGGCACGGAGTCATGAGTGCCCTCATTGTGCATCAAATCGTCGTGTGCCAGTTCATGTATAGTAGGTCCATCCTCCTAAAAAGTGCATATTCACAGAATAACTATTGATTTGAGTAAAAATTGTTTAATTAAATGTAGTAGTGTAATAATATAATAACTTACTAAATTATCCTCACTTAACTCATCCATTAAAGTATCTTTGTCCAATTTCATGTTCTTTAACCTGCCAGGATAAGATCCGTCTGCCGCGTTGTGAGCTGCACTGTTGATCATCAGCTGGTATGGTCTCTTAACTCCAACATTGTTCCCACTAGCATTTGGTGGCCTAGTTGGCTGTACTAGTGACATCAAGAATTGGATGAGCTATAAAAACATATGATATGAATTTACTAATGTGCATTGGTATATTATTTTGTAATTATGTCAATAATCTAAACCAACTAAAGTAAAAGTAAAATATACTGACATTGTTTACAATCTGTTGTTGTTTTATGTGCTTCTGTCTCAGAATAGCCACTTCTCTCCATAAAGCTTCATTCTCCTGTTTCATAGCACTGAACTTAGCATCAAGACTCTCCTGCTTGCCTTTCATTTGTTTAACATCTGTTAGTACTTTGTTCATGAGCTCCGGCTTCAGAAGAACTTTCTCGCCACTTTCATTGCTAGTAACTATTGACTTTGGGTTGGCAATCTTTCTTTTAATGTGTTCTAATAGATATGCATGACCTTTCATGAAACAAGGGTGCGAAAATTCTATTTCATCTTTCTCATAGCGCAAGCCACCATTTTCTACAGATGTGATCTTATGAAATCCATACATATTCAATTGTCGAATAAAGCTTGCCATATTGTTGTGTTTGTAGTATAAAGGAAGAAGCTCCCTTGCAAAGTCCGCCTGATTTTTTATGACAAATGTTTTCCCACCCTGTAATAAATAAATAAACACATGATACAAATGCTATCTTAAAGAAACTACCTTGAAAGAAGGTTACAAGTCAGCATTATGTGCAAACAAGTACTTGATTATTTTAATAACAGACAAACTGGATGATGACAAGGTTGATTTACTACACTGCAGACTGAACATCACATGTACAATGCATTGATTGTTTACAGTGTCTACCACATATGTCATGACCTGGCCAGCCAGGGTACAATTTCCAAGTATTTGTTTGTTGTTGCTAAGAAATTCATTGAAACTCCTATTCATGTCTAACATTAGTGTGGGCTAACATTATATCTACAAAAGTATAGACTTAAATAGTAGGTACTTTCACTCCAATAGGTCATAATAATAAATATATCTATTTAAGACATGTACACAAATATATGTATAAACAAATATGTGTATAAACAAAGTACACAAATAAACAAAAACATCTGCAATTTAATCAATAACTGAATGTAAAATATGACAGTAATGAGATCAACAGCCGAAAATCTTTCCTCGGACTAGTCGTATCGCCAATTAATTCACGTCAGGGGCCGAGAGCATGGTATTAAACGTGACCTGTAAACTATTTATTTATTTATCAAGTTTCACAGGCAGTCTGTCAACTTGCAACATTTTTAGGTTGTTTTCGTAATGACTTTCTATTGGCAAATCCCGGACTAATACGCCTCGGAGTTACATATGATGTTAGTAAACTGTATGAGACGAGTTTTTAAGACTTATAAAATTATAAACACTCACAGGGCTCCAAGAAATCAGATGGTTCGTCTCTGTATCATTGACCAGTTTCCATAATTTTCCAAGGAAGGCAGGCACGCTGGCCCCAATTTCTACTACTGAACGCATGATAAACTCAGTTGAATATTTAACACTGTATAAAAACGACTTTATCAAGTCCTTTATCGATATTTTCAGAAATATTATAATGTTGCACTCAAGAATATGATCCTCAAATCGCCATTTTATTATCAACTCACACACTGTCAAAGTTATTGTTCACACTGATGCAACTTTCAACGCGATATAGTGTATAAACGAGTAAACTGCACCCACACAAACAAAGAATTATAATATGCCACTGCCAACATCTCATGACAAACTACTGCGTTCAACAGTCAACTTCAAAAAACCAAACTCAATTTTACCTGTGATTTTGGAAATCACCATTATGAGCGATATTGAGTTGAAAATGTTTTTTTGAGGTGAACATGCTTGTCTCACTCGTTTGCTGGTGGTATGTATTCAACTGATAAAAAAATGGTCTTTGTTCACAACCATTCTCTTAATTTGAGATAAATACCATTCATTCTAAATTACCTATAGGTGTTTGAAAAAGAAGATCGATATTTGTAGCACTAATGAGGGGGCAAGTAAATAATTAGTGTGATGTGCGCATAAATCATCATCATCCCATCCACAGCACAGACTGACCTATGAGACCAATGACGTATTATATATAGACACGTTATCAACAAACATCTCGGCGCTTAAAAACGGCGAAAATACTAGATAACTACTTATACGCAGCGTCGTACAAAACGCGCGACAGGTTGGTGCGTGACTGAGCGCAATGTGGCCAATTGGCTTCATTTCATGTTGCCATTTTAGAGTGCGGACAACGTATCTATAGTTTTATACATCATTGTATGAGACTGACTGCCCCACAGCTGGGCATCCTCTCTTTGCTTTTGACACCCACAGACCAAATGCTAAGTAGTGTACCATCATCCACAGCACAGCCCGACTGCACCCACCACACGGCTGCACATCCTCCCTTTTTTTTGTGCCGATGTCCGTGTCCGCACGTATCTTGTGCGCATACTTAAATCCATAGTACTTACTAATTCCATAGACATGGATTGGATTTGTATTAGTAATCTGTGGTGGCGGTCGGTCAATGTGAAAATAAAAATAGGGATGCAAAATACTTGCATTTGTATCGATACTTTGCATCAATTCGAATCGCAACAATGCGATCCAATCCTGGGATTGTATCTTAGAGGAAAGTAATATATGGATTGTATCGAATGGTTTTTTGAATCCTTTCTTAAGTCGGGTCTGCTTCGCCATGTTTGGATGTTTTAAAAACATCAAACATCAAACACGAACCAATCAAATCGCTTCGTGTTTGATTTGCGGATGCCTGATTGGTTCGTGTTTGATGTTTGATGTTTTTAAAACATCCAAACATGGCGCAGCAGACCCGACTTTAACGTACTTAATCTCTGTAAGAGTAGATCTAGACAAAATTTCTGGAATTATATTGTACTTCATGCATCCGTTGTTGAAAAACTCAGTACGTTCAAAAAACACTCTGTGAAACTCATTATAATAAAACGACTATGTACAAATAAAGAATTATAAAGGCGAATATTCATAACAGTGACTACTAAGTTGAAATAACTGTATGTTCTAAGTTGCCGCAATTGTCAAGTTATTACATAATAGGCAACATAATAATTATTTTAAATTTACTGATCATGCATTTATGATAATATGGTACGAACAATCCATTTTTTTTAGATACTGCCTACCGGTACTTTTTCATCCTCAAAGCACGTATAGTATTCGTTTATATCGACCCAAATTTCGAGTATCGGTCATCATCGGAAATGAATAGCAGCATTTTTGAATCGATACTGTAAAATAACGGATTTGATTGCCGCGCGCATCACTACCTATCACAATCATCATTTCGTGAAATTGTGACTTGATTGCATTTCATTTTTCATAAAACGTAACGAAATAGATTTTTAAAGCTATTTTCCTGGTGCTATTATTTAAGCAGATTTAAATATTTCGCCACAATCACAAGTGACGAGATGGAGGTAAATAAATAGAAAATTTGAAATCATTATTCATAATCAAACAACGAAACCTGTTTTTTTAAATATTTTGCTTTATACATTACAACTTCCACTTATAGATTGAGATCCTGAACGCTTCTGGATCTAAACCTTTAGGGAAGATAGTGATAAATGAAACATCTACTATAAAAAATGTGAAAGAGAAGGTCTACCAAACCGTCAAGCGATCCTTGAACCCCGACCGGCAAGCTGTTAAGTTAGAAGCCAAAGGAAAAACCCTAAAAGATGAAGAAACACTTAAATCTCTGAACATTCAAGATGGAGCAAAATTGTATGTTAAAGACCTTGGACCTCAAATATCTTGGAAAAACGTGTTTTTAGCAGAATATGCTGGACCATTATTTATTTACTTATGGGTTTACCAAAGACCATGGATCCTGTATGGAGTCTCGAAAACATCCCCTGGAACAGTGGCAAGGTCAGTTTTTTTATGTCTTGGAGTAAGATAAAATAAATGGTAAAATTAAGCAAATATCAGCTGTTCTAATTTGATTGCTGCCATAAAATAATGACTCCCATTAGAATATTGACAAAAGAAAGCAGAATCCATCAGCAAACATGGTCTGATTTGTTGACTGATACTTCATGACGAGAGATGCACCTATATTTTTAATAACAATGCAATATTTTATTACAGTGTTGCAACTGCATGCTGGGCTGTTCACTATGGTAAACGGCTCCTAGAGACCCTATTTGTTCATCGTTTCTCTCATGGCACCATGCCGCTGCGCAATTTGTTTAGGAACTGCGCATACTACTGGCTGTTCACCCTGTATGTGGCATACCATATCAACCATCCCCTGTACACTGCTCCTTGTAACACCTGCTTCTATGTGGGACTTGGAGGATTTATTGTAAGTATTTAAAACATTATTTTAATTCAATCACTTTATTAATAATATCTGGATACTGGATGGCAACCTTCAAGGTTATTGGTAGTATTGTTGAGAATTGATAAGTACCATAATTGTAAATAAATTGGCAGGCAGGTAATAAAAATATCTACAGACTTAAAAAACAAGAACCAGTTGTCTGTTTGACGATTATCAATTTAAACTGTTTCTGGAAAGTTTGCAACTAAAATAAATATTCATTCAATTTGTTTTAAAGACATTCCTTTGTGTAAAAGCATATTTACTGCATCAAATACCTAATAGGCTTTTTAATTTCTAATAACATTAAAAATGAATCAAATATTAAATACCAACTGATGTAATAACTTAATAAGTATTTCTCCTCAAAGTAGGAAGTTTAGAACCCACATAATAAAAGATGCGGGCAAAAGCAACTGGCATACATTTTGTTTACTCATTGTCAATACTACAACCTCTGACCTTGTATAGGTGCCAAAGTCCATTCCATCAATGACGTTAAATGGTAATGCATATTTCAAAAGTGAATTTGATTAAGCTCCTATTCAATAGCTGTGTTTCGAGTTAAATTAACATCAAGCTACATGCCAACTGGTAGAATTTACATGTAATGTAATAATCCAGAATACAATTTTGGACATGACTACCAAACAACCTGTTTTTTAACCAACTGACGTAAATAGTAATTTACGAATCCAACTTGTTACGTACATTCCACGTAAGCCCTGCGGAACAGTACCTAACGTATAAAAGTGTCTACATTATGTTCTTTAAAATAAAATAATATTAAAACACATAGCTAAATAGCGCGGCCACTGCCCTTACATTTATTATTTCATATTCTTTAATGATCAGAGGCTCATAGCTAAGTAATAACAGCCGCTCGGGTCGATCAATCAGGTTAAGCTACGTTTGCCGCGGTTAGTCCATGGATGGGTCATCACCATCTTAACAAACCGAGCTGTTGGTCCCGGCTGTCATTTTTGGATCTTTGACAGTCGTAACGGGTCGTTAGAAGCTCGAAAGTCTGACAACCAGTCTTACCAAGGGGTATCGTGTTACCCGTAACTGGGTTGTAGAGGTCAGATAGGCAGTCGCTCCATGTAAAATACTGGTATTCAGCTGCATCCAGTTAGACTGGAAGCCGACCCTTACATAGTTGGGAAAAGGATGGGCAGATTGATTGATTCTTTAATCATCATACATTTATAAATGTTATATCATAATATACGTACGTAGAATATTGCTTATATAATAACTTGAGTCTGCTGAACTAAATGTTTATAATTGCGTAATTTATTGACGCAAAGCAACAGAATTGGCATACTACACGTTGTAAATGGCTGTTACATGTTATTATTAACTTTTATTACAGGTCTGTGAGCTCGGCAACCTGAGTATCCACTTGTTGTTGAAGAACCTGCGTCCTCCCGGTACAAAAGTGAGGCGCATCCCTGTTCCCGATGGCAATCCCTTCTCTCTTCTCTTCAATTTCGTCTCTTGTCCTAACTACACATACGAGTTCGGATCCTGGATGTTCTTCACAATCATGACTAAATGTGCTCCAGGTGAGAAAACAATTTTTTTGAGAATATAATAATTGATTCCAAAAAACAGTGAGGGGCAATGTGCACTACTTTAGAACTTCAATTGTTCAGATTGCTATTTATACCATGTCTTTTAAAGAAATAAACCAACTAAGTATAACATTCCACATTTTATAATTTCTTAAAATTTAAAAGTCTAATGAATGCTTAACGCTTCATGAACTTTGCTTTGTTTTCGTATATCATTTACATACCTATTATGTTGCGAATGATAATTATTTATAAAAATAAACAAACCTTCGTTTCTTCAATGTTTTGTCGGCACTTTAGTTTCAGAGACGGTAATGTATTTTTAATGTAGTGTCCGAACTTGAAAGTAAACTTGTTTTATAGCTGGCCTGTTCGCCGCCGCCGGGTTCTACCAGATGGCTGTGTGGGCCATCGGCAAACACCGTAACTACAAGAAGGAATTTGCAGACTACCCCAAGGGACGTAAAGCCATCTTGCCTTTTATTCTATAAGCATTTATTTATTATGATATAGTAGACATTGAGCGCTCAATGCTATTTGGCGAGGACTCGTCAGTCACAAATATACTCCTACGTCTTATTTCTATGGTCGGGTATTAGATAGTGCTAATATGGGTAATGGCTTGTATGTATTGTATGACATGGATGCATTGGCGTCAAGGACAATTTTCGTTAAAAAAATATTAATTTATATTTTTTTCAAATATGTTTACGTTGTAGAAAAGGGCTTATTTTAGTTTTTTATATAAAAATATGTTTTACAGTATAACACCCAACGATAGATTACTTTACGTTCAATAAAAAGTTTTCATATATTTAATATGTTTTATATTCTTCTCCCAATAGTCTCTACTGTGTCAAGCTAGCGTTTTTGTCTAACAAGTACGTAATTTATCAGATACTTTATTGAAAATTAAAAACATAACAAGCATCTTGCAAGCCACATTACAAGTTAATTATTAGTATCTTTATCGTTATCTTCATCGAATTCGCTATCTTCAATACACCTAACTTTAAAGAGTAAACGCTCATTTTCTTCCTTCAATGCTACAATTTCATCTTCCTTTTCCTGTAAAAAAAACCGGAACAAATAATACCTGGTTAAATATTAATAACAACACAGTCAACTTTCCATTGTCGCCTTGAAATTATTTTAATGTACATTTTGTTTTATGAAAATGTATTAAATAATTTCAATAAGAGGTCGTGGATATTTCTTCAAAAATAGAAGGAAGTATTATTATAAATAATCTGTCCCGTTCAAAGTCGAGGCATTATCCGTATATTCATAGGTATTGCTATCTTCTTATCTTAGTGATTAAGATTGGGCGATAGTACCTATTTTCTTTTTTTTTTCTAGCCTCTACTCTGTGTATAGTATATTACTCAAAATTTAATTTGCAGTACCTATGCGATGTATTTAGACGTTTTGATATGAGTCCTTATATTACTATATAAGGACCTTAGAAGTAGGTAAACGAGTGAAGTTATGATAAGTACTTAGTTTTACTTTAACAGCTGTCGAGACTAAGTCAATGAAGTCAGCCTATCGCAGTCCACGGCAGGTCATAGCTGGGCCTCTCCCAATTTGCAATTCTCAGCTTTCCGCATCCAGTCTGCCTCAGCCGCCCCTTTTTACAAGCTTTTTTATGTAGGACTAGCTTCTGCCCGCGACTTCGTCCGCGTGAAATTTCGGTCCCCGACCCACCGCGTCGCATCCCATCTCCTGCCCGCGCTGTCACTTCGTTTTCGCTTAGCGTTCTTTCTGTTTTTATTATTATTTAGCTCTGCTCCTATGGGTCGTAGCGTAATGTTAATAAGCCTATAACCTTCCTCAAGAATTGGGCTATCCAATGCAAAAAGATTTTTCAATTCCGACTGGTAGTTCCGGAGATTACCCCCTACATACAAACAAATTTATAATATTAAACTTTTATAATATTAGTATAGATGACGATCCAACTAGCTGGTCGACCATCCCACGCTATGCTTACCGGTACGCGATCTCGACTCGTCTCTTGTCTCTGCTGCTCACGGCTACCTGTTCTTGACAAACATAGCCGGTCCAAATATAAAGTTAATAAGTAGTATTGTCTTGCCTCAATCTTTTGCTTGAACTTCTCATCGAGTTTATCCCGGTCCTCTGTGACGTGCTTGAGCTTTTCCCGCGCCGTGGCCGGCGGTATGTACCGCGCAGATAGGCCCAGGATGGACTCCATTTGGAAGCACCGAGTCCGAGTCGATTTCAACTCGGCGCGCAGATTATTAATCTCCGTTAGCAGGGTACAGTTCTCCTAGAAATAATAATGTGACGTGTGCACATATTCATCTAGTTCTTATACAACGAGAATCTAGCCAATAAATTACATTACAAAGCATAGGCGAATGCTAGATTATAACCAGGATATTATAGAATTCAAGGAGCTGATACACATTGCCTCCACGTCATAAAAATTTCGAATGATAAGTAAATTCGAACTATTTATCCCCTAGGCTGCGAGATGTTGGACGTTAGACGGGCTCGATGTTAGAGTGGTTTCGACAAATACTTACGTCCATAATTTTACCGATATCGCTCTTAGAGCCTCCTAGAGCCTTGTTGAGCTGAGCCTTGAAGCCTGCCACCTGCTTCTCCAGGTGATCTCGCTGACGGTTGAACTCTCGAACCGCTTCGTCGTCCGCTAAACGACTTCGCACAAAGTCTATGTCCTCCACGTATTTGTGAAACAGTATCTGCGAATATTCAAAATATGTAAGACATGTAGGTATCAATATTTTCTTTATGCTTAATTTCAAACCATCAGCCTGTTTAAACCCCAAGAACATTTAGGATTGCAGTATCAAATTACGAAACAAATCAGACATTTCGTATTTGCAAATCGTGTTACATGCATTGCGCTAACAGTAACACCTGCAATACTCACTTTCACAGCTGACTTTAATTTGTTTGGATCTTGAAATTCTGCTGTCATGTTGTGCAGATCTATTTTGATCTTCTTTAGTGTACTTTTTAATGTTAAATTTCTTTCTGCTTCGGCCATGAAATCTTTTTTAGCAGACCCCAATTTTTCATTAAGCTGCGTAATCTTAAGTTCTGAAATACAAAAATAAAACTAATGATAGACTTTCAGTGCAGTGTGACATTCGCATAAGCTCTATTTGTGCTGGTTTGCTGTCTACGTCGCCAGGTATCAAATATTTTCCAACAGGCTATTGAGGCTATAGCTATTTAGGCGCGAATTACGCTTATGCAACTCTACGCCAAACACTTGACAAACAATATGTTGGAACAAAACTAAACAAAACAGGTGTGAAAATTACTACCTTACTGTGACTACTTAACGATGACTAGGTGTAATATCCTATATGATAGGCGAAAAAAATTACAACTGAAGTAGAAATAATAGGAATACTGTTTTACCGCGGAATGCTTTTTTCTTTAGAAGATTTTCCAATGAAACTTCCAATGCAAGTATACGCACTTTTTTCGCTTTAATATCGCGTTCTAACGGGTCTATCTGTTATAAAAAGGTAAAATAATTGTATAGTATTTCTTACAGCTGTAACTTCTTTCCTGCATAATACGTGTTGATTAATACCACAATAAGCTTTTTTTTATTATTCATACCAAGTTCATGTTTCGCATTTAATAATTTTAACTCCTCATTCTCCATATCATCAATTTGAAGTTTTAATTCTCGTATTTCTCGCTCTTTTGGCTCAATCTACATGTACAGTTATTTTCATCGGTTTAATATTTAAAGTTTAGTCATATAGTTACTTATGTAATAAATAATGATAGGGGAACTCACTTGATTCTTCAGCTCAGTTATCTTAAAGTTCAATACAAACTTATACTTTTCAAGTTCTTGTTTCTTTCGTTTTAATTCGTATATTCTCTTTTCTTTGTCCTGTATTGAACTATCTCTTTCTGCAATTTCTTTCTTCAAGTCAGCAACGTCACGTTCCAGACTTGAAATGACTTTTTGAAACTGTTTGTGTTCAGCTGCAAATATTTCGTTCAAATAATTAGTTCGCATAACTTTTGAAGAATTCACAATTTAGGGTTCAATTATGTATATTATAGAGCAGAAAAGTACCTTTCAACTGTGATATCTGATGTTTAAATTCATCAATGTCTTTGTTTGCACTAATTAGTTTCTTTTTCATAAGCCCAGTTTCTCCTTTCAGTCGCACATTAGAATCTTTTTCTTCTTTCAACTGAACTTCGTATGCTGTGCGGATTTCTATAATTTCACGATCAGCATCTTCTTCGATTGACGATTTAATAGTTTCATGTTCTTTTTTCTCCAGATCTGCTTGTTCTTGTAACTATGTTAAAATAATATATGAATTGTTAAAAATAAATTATCACGGGACCAGCGGGGTTCTTGCGTATTACACTAATAATGGCAATTCCTCTCATTTTGAAAATTCAATAACATTAATTCCGTCGTCGTCTAGCAGGCGGATTTCAGAACCAATGAATTAGCATTTCCTTCGAAAATCTTCGGATTTTGATTGAAAACGTTATACGCAATTGAGGTGCCGTTTCTCGTGACGGTCAGTCATATATACAGGATAGACAAGAAAGACGGTCACTGGAGGTAAAGTACCTTTAATATTGATATTGAAGTTTTACTCAAAGGCTTAATTCACACTAAAATGGCAGCGACGCGGCGAGCAGTTTTAATGACAAGGCATTATAAAATGTATGTGCAATATAAAAAAAACATAGATAGGATGAGCGAATCGGCTCGCGCCGCCGCGCGTCTACACGAGCCGCGGCGCTTTTTATTATATCAAGCGTATATATATTTTTTGATATTGCACATAAAGTTTAAATGGCCTTTTCATTAAACTTGCTCGCCACGTCGCTACCATTTCAGTGAGAATTGAGCCAAAGCAAGAGAGAAAAAAAAGATTTTTGAAAAGTCACTTGCTTCGACCGGAACTCGAACCGAAACAAATGTAAAAAAATACATACCAATTACATGAATCTGTACGGTTGTTATCCTGATCTTGGATCAGGTCTCTGAACTCTTATGAACTAATTAATAGTTATGAGCACAGTCTCGCCAATACTTACCTCTTGCAGCATTACGTCTTTCTCCTCCAATTTCGCTTCAAACATATCATTCATTTGCCTAAGGGCTTGTCGTTTGCTCTCAGCAAGCGTCTCTAGTCTCTCCTCATATTCTTTTCTCATTCGAGCCGTTTTATCTTCAAGACTCTGTAAACAGCATTCATTTAAATAAGCATTTAACTCGCAACACACTTTAGATATTTTTTTATTTTATGTTATTGAAATCTTACCTGGTATCTGTCGTACTCGCCAATAAGTTTGATATTGAAATCAGCTTCTAAAGCTTGCAACATTCTCTCGTGGCCTGAACGCAACTTGGCGATATCTTGTTGAATCATGCCTATTTCGTGAGTGTGTTCGTTGTCAATTTGCTGTCATGATAAATTAGAACGTTAATAGAATACAAACGATTAATTACTTAAGTAACTGTTAGAGGTAAGTAAACACTAACCTCATTCTTTTCCTTGAGTTCCTCAATCGCAGCGCAGTAACCTTCGTGAACTTCTTTCAGTTTTTCTGCTTGAGTGGCCTCGGCTTGACGCAATTGATACGTGTGCTCCGTCTCGAGTTCACTCATTCGGGTACTCAACAACTAAACAAACAATTTCGATGAATTAGTAGGTAGGAACCTGATTGCTGATTCTTTATTAATTTTTCGCTATAAGTATGAGGAGGCACACTTGAATTTCCTTGAAATTTATTCGCGATAAGTGGATTTAATTTATTATCGATGCCAACTGCGACCTATTTAACATACACAGGCTTTGTCTGATACTTATGAATAAGCATGCATCAAAATAATAATCGGCAAGTGTGACGCATTCAACGAGTCATGTTGTTTCTACATAATAGCTCTATTACATTATTATAATAAAATCATTTAGTAAAAGCTTTCGAGAAAATATACTAACATTTATGTTATTAATTTTTTCCTGCAAATCCCTCTTACTTATCAATATTTCTTTGGAGTACGCGAAATCTTTGTCTAAAGCAATAGCTCTTCCGTCGGCGTTAGTCAACCTCCATATACAGATAGAAGCATCTTCGGCGACAGAAACCAAAGTCTGGTCGTCGTATGAGAGTGCGATACCGGTCACTTGCTTGTTGTGCATATGAAATTCGTTAAATATGGCTTTATCCAGCAATGGCAGCTGTATGCCGGTGATGCCGCCCAGGCCGCCGCTGATGAACAACATCAGGTTCGATCGAGATAGTATAATAGTATCAAGGGAAACGCCAATCAGACCCAGATTTCTTCTTATGGTATTGGAACCAATTTCTTTGATCTCTCCATCTGATCCAATTCCATATGTGATTTTTCCAGTGCTTAAATATAGTTTCAATTTATCATTAATTACTATATTTCATATTATTCTCAGCATACTTAAATGTGACATGGCTTACCTAGTCACCGTGCATCCTGAAAACTGGTTAGTTTTTAATATAATTTCTCCGACTCGTTGGCCGGTAACCATGCTCCATTCGTATACAGCACCCTCGGTGCCGCACGATATCATTGTTAGATCATTTGCCGACCAGGCTAGACACGTAATCTATCCAAAAAATAAACAATGCGATAGTTACTGTTCCAAATCTTAAAATGCAGGTGTATACCAGAATTCATTAAGTAAAAAATCTAACCTTTCCGTTATGGCCTTTTAAATTAAACAAATTCTGAAATGACACCGATGAAAACACTTGTATGACTTGGCCATTTACTGCAGCAAAAAGGTGTCCGTTGCTACTAAACTTGGCTTGCTTACAATTTCTTATAGGAAACTCTCGCATCACTTCAAAATCATCTATCAACACCACCATGAAACGAAGTTTATCCGAAAAGCCAACAATCGAAAACAGACCTGAAAATAAATTAAAACTACATTTAATTTTAGGTCTCATCTATTTCTGAATACATAGGATCCTAGAAATCTTTTTAAAATTATTGAAGATTTCTAGGTCTGTACGGCTGCACCACCGCAACAAACAAACAACGTTGCTTTCCTCTTCTAAAAACTTTGTTTTATCTGCTGCTTACCAGTAGGATGTAAAGACAGGCAATGAATTTCTTCCTGATACAGTTTTATCATCTCTATGTCATCCGTCATGTAGTTCCAAATCCTTATACTCTTATCTTGTTCTCCTGATGTCATAAATATTGGCTTCCAGGCACACATCGACAATGCGTTAATCCGACCATAATGCATCCCTGGTCCAAGCTCACTAAACGCTATCTCTGGATTCTAAAATTTATAAGAAATTGTTTATTTAGCTGTGATGTCGTTTGGAAAGGGTTTACTGTACCCAGCTTTTCCTAAGCCAATCTTACCTTGTATGCGCTGTTGACAGTCTTGACTCTTACGAAAACAAGATTGCAAAGTAGGTAACTAATCAAATAATTCGGATAGATACGCTACGTGGCGATGAGAAGATGGCGAAAATAGCAGTGCGTCACGGATGTACGTAGGGAAGGCATGAACTTCCAGTGCCTTATTATAACTACTGGGTTACCTGTAACATGTGCTGCCCAAACAACTTGACAGTATATAACTGTTTCCTCAATGTTGTAATCAGTAGAGTTTCTTGATTAGGATCAACTGTTATGTGTTGTATTTCGTCAAGTGGCGACCACAGCGGATGTTCTCGAGTATGTCTGCAAAATATTTGGGTCAGAAGGATTGTAATTATTATTCAGTTGACATATGACATTGATTGTACGCACTTGTAGGACTGTTTTGAAATTCTGAAAAGGTTTCTCTTCCTCCAGTGATGAAGTGTCTCCTTTTCAAACATGTGAACATATCCCGGTCCGCAAACGAAAACAAATCCTGGAGAAAAAATAATTTGGTATCGTTGAACTGTATTTACCTACATATCAAGTTCTTTAACACGGCTTGCGGTAGGTAGGAGGCACAAATCTTCACGTAACGAAAAAGCTATGCCCAAAAAGTTAGTTTTTAACACGGTATAACCATCTAGTATAAGTTTTTAGCTTCTAAAAAAATATACTAGATGGTTCTATTAATACACTAGCTTTCGCCCGCATGCAGCTTGGAAATTATCCCACGGGATACTACCGGGAAAAAAAGTATTCTATATGTCGTGTTAATCCAGGGTATAAACTAGGTACACACGGCTACACATCAAGCTATACATTTCCAATATAAGCTGATCTCACATTGTATAGGATTTCCGTACAGTGTGAGATCAGCGTAAACTGGAAATGTATAGCTTGATGTGTAGCCGTGTGTACTTGTGTGCCAAATTTCATCGAAATCCGTTGAACCGTTTTTGCATGATTGAATATCAAACATCCAAACTATATCTATACATATTATAAATTAAATTCGCTTTTCGTGTTTGTCTGTATGACCGCGTTGTTCTTCTTAACCATGCAACAGATTTTTATGAGGTTTTCACCATCGTTTAGAGAATTATTTCCGGAAGGTTTATGTGCATATACCTAGCTAAAAAATCTCTTTTCAAGTCGTAGAACCGTGCGGAGCAGGAGGGGTAAGAAATATGATATCATTCCAAAATCTATAATATTTACAACATATATAACAACTGAATCTATAATTTTATTTGTTAAAATATTATCGTATATTTATTATGTATCTAATAAATGATTGATATAATTTTAAAATAATTAACTAATTTTTATAAGCATAACATACACGTATTTAGTATAATATGATAAAAACGCTGACCGTTCGCCTTCGCGCGCTCGGTGTGCGCTCCCAGCCATAGCCTTCTAACATAACCTATCCGAGTCGGACTGCTGAATCGAGGTGTTAACCATAATGATGGTATCAATATATATTTTAAACGATAGACCTAATTATTTTCGATAAAATAAACGTTATAAGTACCCAATAACGTTATACGAAATAAGTTTTAGAGTAAATATATAAATGTTACTTATATGAACAGTTGGTATATCTCACGTTTATTACATCTTGTGAACGTTATTGAAATGAAAATTTACCTTATGTGACGCACCCAAGCAGGAGCGGGTCGCTAGTTTATATAATATTAGTAGGATAATATACAGCGAAAAGAAGTTCGTTCCAACCGGGTGTCCCACGAAACCTTGCGACTTTTTTAAATACATTACCTTTGGCGAAATTCACGAAGTTAGTGACTGGATAGCTTATTTCTTCGAGTTCTTTCTCATCGCTGCCAGAGTCTTGTTTACTAGAAGTGCTAGCCTTATCGCTATCCGTCTGCTCTTGCCTGTTTATAAGGAAATTTTGAATTAACACAAATTTAAGTAAGTAAGAGTAGCAGTGGACGTCTTTGAATAAAATGATTGCTGATGAAATATTTAAATGTGCAATGTGCATGTGACCCAACTTCGATCATCAGGTCCTCGGTTAATGTGGCTGGGGTGGCTCATATGTTCTATGCTCCGTTTTTAGACCAACTTAGTATTTGCAGTTGCAAAAACATGTTCTACCATACATTTTGTATGGGAGAACATGTTTTTCATCTACAATGTTAAGTTTGTTCTTGGGATAAGTTTATCCCAGCTACGGAAACCTTCATTGTGCGTGGTCCGACACGCACTTGGCCGGTTTTTCAAGCGTATAATTATCAAACTTAGGCGAAAAGTAGCGATTTTGTACCATTTGCGAACCAACTGCCCCTGCCTGGCACATCACCTGCTCTGCAAATGATTATGGAAGGGCCTCTAGACAGTTTGTAATTGGCGTTGGCATTTAGTCCACAAATGCCATTACTTTTTTGTCGTACCTAGTTGGGTTTTAGATTTTATTTTTATTTAAATTATTTTCAGGGTTTGTGCTTTAAGGGCCTGTTCACACCACGTTTTTTAAACGCACGTCGACGGTGCGCTTTTATCCTACAGAAAAGGTCTGACTTGCGTGCGTATCGCGTCTGTATCGCTACAAACGCGCGTCGACAGCGCGTTTAAAAAACGTGGTGTGCACAGGCCCTAAACCCTTTCATTTCATACCCAACATAGCATAGGTACTTTTTTTAGTTCATTGCTTTACGTCCTCTAGAGTATTCTAGAGGGACAATTTCATTTAATGTGATGTAACATACGGTGTATAAGACGCTTCCAACAATACTTCATTTGTCCAATTATGATGAGCAGTTTAGAAGTTAAGAACATACATAGATACCTACCGGTCAAAATCATAACTTACTTTTTGCTTCGCCGTAGTCGGGTATAAAAGATTAAAACTTACTCCATTTCCACTTTCTTTAGCGACATTTCTAGTACTTCAGTGGCCTTAAAAATGCAATTTGGTCGGAGTTCGCCGTTTTCCACCATCATGATCATTCCGTTGTCCGTCCCAAACATGATGCGATCTGGCGTTAACCACATGCAGCTGGTTATGTTCGTCTACACGCACGTGAAACACACCAATTATGTTATTTACTGCCACACTTATATAACTACGGTAGGTATACTTATTTTTTTTTGTTGTGGTGGTTATTACACCTTCTAATAAAGCAGACCTTTGTAAAGGCATAAAATATAACACAACGAACGTTCTTACGTTTTCAGCTTTGCACCAGCCCCATTGGCGCCAAACTGTTTCAGACACATTCATAATGCGGAAAGTGTACGGTCCACTAATAACGACCAATGTGGCATCCGTGGGATTGCATTGCACCTGTTAAAAGCAGCATAACTTTAGGTACTTGCAGTATCAAAGTGGCTAATTTATCTATGTTGGTAGAAATGTTAACTCACATTTGTAACGTAGCCCTGGCCACTCGGGTTTTGCGCTTTAGCGTGGCTCTCAACCTTGCCCTTGTCCCAGTTGTAATAATATAAGTACCAGTCTGGCTCTCCAGTTATTGCCACAAGATATTTAGAATCAAAGGTAAACTGCACACACGCGAATTCTCTGGCTGTAGAGTTCTCAAAAGGGACAGTCAAAATCTTCCGCCGTTTGTATGTAGTCAGATCGTAGATAGTTATGATAGGTTTCTGACCTTCTTCGGCAATCTCGTTTAGTGCAAGCCAACGTCTGAAATGTTATGTTCATTGCTTACCATTGCTATGCCTGGTATGGGTATGGTAGGGTACTAAATAATTTTTGACACTGACCGGTTTGGCGCGAGAACCAATGACTTGATAGGTTTGTGTTTATCCTGGAGTCTGATAAACTTCTGTTTCTTCTGAAGATGGTTGTGAATGACGATAACGCCACCAGCCGGGTACAATATCTCTGATTCGGACAAATAATGGGCATTGTACCTGTACGAGAATACTTGAATTTTAGTGTTTTTATCATGTTTTATTAGGTATTTTATTCAAGGTCTCTTTATTTAGTTTAGTAAGTGGGTAGTTAATTCTTATAGGTACTTAACAATAAAACACATTAATCAATGCGTAGTTACAATAGGCATTTAGTGTCTTTACCTTATAGGTGCCTGGTTGTCCGCTGAGAATCTATTGTTATAGCTTAGTTAATTAGCTAACAAATATCTTCAGTTTATTATGTAATTTAAACAAAATATTACTCATAAAACATGTGAGTATTTGCACTTACTGAATATCTGTGCGAAGACCGTAGAATATACAAGCCGAAATATTGGGTGCCGTCGGGACGGCGGCCATGATCGATTTGATTTATAATATTGAATAAATATGATAAAACTACCACCTGTAATCATAAAAATACGAAACTTGTATTGCAAACGCTTCCTATCAAATTGAATAAGTCAAACTTAAGCGGTTGTCATGGATACTGACCTACTGGTAAAATACGTAATAATGTGACCTATTTCGTCGAACTGTGGCCAAACTGAAGCCAATCCCGCGCGTAACGGCTCATGCAGACCGTCGCGACAGCCAGCGCGACCCTTGTATCGCCAGTCTGCACGAGCCTGAATGCGGGACGAAATTGGATCGTGCCTATATATATTATGTCTGCGCACGACTGGTGGACTGCTTAATCTGTACTGTAATACATATTTAAAATATAATCTTTATTAAGTAATAATATTATTATATATTTAATTGTCTTTAACATATCTCGGGACCCTTGGGTCCCGGACCTTTGGAAGGCGTACGAGGCCCCTTAGACAAATCTAGGTGTTGAGGCACCAACCGACGATTATCCCTTGTATGCACTATGCAAGGTACCCAAGGACAATCCCCGGTTGGTGCACTACTATTACCGAACATGGAAACAACATATTATTGGGCTATGGGCTTGGGTGGCTATAGTGGATCTGGATTGGTAACTTGAACTACAACTATGGAAAGACTATGTCCCCTGCCCGATCAATGTTTTATAATACACGGATAAAATGGCATGGGGTGACTTGCACACTCAATAATGGGCCCCCGAAACCGGTCGCTAGCACATAGTGACGTAGCGACAAGGGGGCAACACTTCCTGAGGTGCTTGAGGAGTGGAGCGGTATTCCACGGCTATCAGGACAATCCCGGAAGTACGGTCAAGATCCCTACCAGCATCTTACTGGAATACTTCCTTCCTCTGAGCACGTTTGCTCTTGCGAATTTCCACTCACGCCAGCCAATAAAGGCAAGAAAGAGGTAGGAGCTCTGTCCCTAGTCAGTGTTCACTCCAGCCCGCCAATAAAGGCGAGCCGGAGGTGAGTAACTAGACTGCTCCCGGGAGATAGGGTCCGTGGGGTCGCTACTGCCCAACAGCTCGCCACATGCTGCCCTGCGGGTTTCTGTAAGCTCCTCATCCTAGACCTGTTCCGGAAAGTAAACTCTACAGGCACAAACCTAGAGTCGGAGCGCGCAAGCCCCACCACGACGTCAACGTAGAGATACAGCGGTGGGATTATTATACAAGGTGTTTTTTATATCCCATAACTCTTGGGTATGAATGAGACCATATCAAAGAATCAACTGGCTTAAGAATAATTTTTCAACTATCTTTTTTTTTTTCATTTTTCATACAATAGGTATAATACGCCAAAGTCACTATTATTAATGTAAAACACCCGTACCTACGTGAAATATGACAACGTCGCATTTTCTTACCTTTAAATATTGAATAAATATGAATGATTGGTTTGAATGAAAATGATTTAAGTACTCGTACTTATCAATGAAACTTAGATACACACATCGAGAGTATATTTCAGCTGCACGCAGACTAATTATCTTGCGAGAACTACATTATGCTGTGGCGTGGCGCAGATTTTTATTTCATTCATTTAAAAAATATAGGTATCAAATTACTCGAAAATGGTTGCCATTGGCATAGGGGTCATGAGGGTCATTTGGTTGCAAATGAACTCTTCTACGTCCCCATAACGGATTGCCGACATGTAACCAATAATCCTGTATACATATATTATCTTCGCTGTGTGTAACGAGCTTAATTAATCCTTCAATGCGTTCATCAGTCTGAAAGTTGCAATGCTGAAATACTTACTTAAGTTAATGCGTCTATAGAACTGTTGAGTGCGTAACTCCTAGAAAGAAACTAGTCCTACATAGAGGTATTACAGGTTTACGTACAAAAGAAACTGCGCATTCACCATTTAGCTGAGCTCCGTCTGATTGGACCTCAATGTCGAGTAGCGCATCCTCTCTGCAATTTCCGAGATAAGTCGCTGCTTCCTCCGCCCGTCGCTGCCAATACAAATCATATTTACACGTGGCAAGCCATAATATTTAACAATATATTTTCATGACCAACCTCACGGAAGTACGTAGGTATACTTTATGCGTTTCTATAAATTGTATACA
Source organism: Eupsilia transversa (assembly GCA_914767815.1). Lineage (NCBI taxonomy): Eukaryota > Metazoa > Arthropoda > Insecta > Lepidoptera > Noctuidae > Eupsilia > Eupsilia transversa. The sequence continues at coordinate 9,967,050 of OU611874.1, forward strand.
GGAAATAGGTACGTACAGTTCATTGCAGAAAGTACCTACATGGTTATAGAATTTAACGCGACAGGGAGCGCGAACCTTGTGGCGCCCGCGATATCACGCCAGTCTGCACGAGCCTTAAGACTCATACCTAATAATGTCTTCGCGTGGAACTAGTACCTACAGTTTGAGTGAAGGTTGTTGTAGCGTGGGTGCTGCAAATAGACAAAGAATTATTGCAATACCTATATAAACAAAACGGTAGGTACCCACCTAATATTTACATACGGCTAAAACAGTACCAGTTTTAGGAATTGCATAATTACGGCCGGGTTGGTTGGTTGAAGACAATTAATATCCTGGAAGATTTTTAAGTAGCATAACCATAACCAGCGTATAATGTCCCCACTGATGGGACACAGGCCTCCTCTCTTTGAGAGGGAGTGGGTCGTCATCCACCACGCGGGCCCAGTGCGGGTTGGCAGATGACACCATGCCTTTTCTTTTGGTTCTAGGACATGCCGTTGTCCTTCACCGTTCTAACAGTTTTGAGAGCAGTGTTGATGAAATCATTCACACAAAGTAAAGCACCTGCCTGTGCTTGAAGTCAGGGGCATTACCACTGGGCCACTAGAAAACAATAAAATATAACAATCTGAGAAAAAAGATACGCTGGTTTAATATCTTTATAATCAGCACAAAGCAAGTCAAAATAATGTAGGTAAGCCCAAATAACTAGGTACTTATAAATATGTATTTTTATTCACAAAGTATGCGCAAATTGTGCAATTTTATTAATAATCATGCCTGAAGAACACTCTTTCACAGCATGCAGCAGTTCGCATTGGCTGAAAGCCAATGTATGAAAACGAATGTAATTTCCATTTTTCTTGGAAATCTTGAGTGCTTATCGCTGTAGCTCATCTTGAAGTAGGTAATTTTTATTCCCCTGTTGGGTACGTATACAATAATGACCGAAAAAAAAAACCACTCCAAACAGTACCGGTCTCGCTAACTAGAGTCTATAAACTAGATTAGTCTATAATGTAGACTACTGTTTTCATCTAGACTCTAGATGAAAACTTTCATAGGCAACGCTTCAACTTTTGTAAAAAGTTCCAATAGTCTCGATGTGTTTTTCGACACACTTCTTCGACTGCTAATTTCGCGGTCTAATTTAACGACTCACTTTTTATTTATCGACTCTGCAAATCTAGCACGTTAGGCTACATTAGCTACTACTAGCTTTCTCTTTGTTCCTTTTCAGGCGAGTCTTCAGAGTCGAGCCTAATTCAAAAGTAAGTAGGTGTTTACCTACGTCTTTACTTATAATTATGAGGAAGCAGGTGGCCTCCCAGGGTATACGAGTCTGTACTCGTATAGGTACCCTGGGAGCTAGGCCACATGCCATCTTCAATGGGACGTCAGATAGCAGCCATATGAAAAACTAAATCCCGATGCGAGCATTTTGATAAAGCCCGGGATCGTGATGACGAAGGAACCTCTCTCCTGAAACATCATCATTATTATATACAGGGTGGATTTTTGAAGATGGGGAATATATTTCTCGTTGCAATAAGATATTTTATACCCTGTAGGTTTTCGTATGCAGGGTGCCCCGTAATCAATGGATAAACTTGAAATGGATATCAGAATAACATTGGATGTCCAGAAAAAATACAACGAAAGAATACTTACCTCAAGTAGGTAATAGTGATATTGAGGAACCGTAGGTAAATCTATAGTAGTCTAATCTAGTACCTATATTAACGACTGAAATAGCAACTGAAAAAAACTCATTTTCATCCCACCATCTCGGAAAGAGTATTTTTAATCTTCAATATCTGAGTGGAAAAGCCGTTTTTATTCTCTAGAGGATAAAGTAAATTGAATTTAGAACATCGTGTGCACTAAGTTTGTGAATTAAAAAAAACATTAAACCTATTTACTGCTACCTCTATGGTGCCGAATATATCATACAACTTTTTTTTAATTTGTTAAAAACTCAGACTCGGAACCTTCTTGGTGTTCTTTTTTCAATTTGCTTTGTACGCGGTTCTTTACGCGGCATTTTTTCACGTCATTGTTAAACCTTATATTAAAAACAAGAAACTTGAAAACAAGTGAAAAAACTAAAATGAGTGATTCTAGCGACGAGGAAGTTTGCTTGACGCCAACAGAATTAACTGAAACTGTTAATAATGCGCAAATGAGCTTTCTCCCTCAACAATCACGCGAGAAGTATTTAAAACAGTACGATATGTTCAACACGTGGCGACTAGCAAAAGGAGCCAAAACTTTCTCAGAAAACGTTTTGCTGGCATATTTTATAGAATTATCCGAGAACAAGAAAGCAAGCACTCTATGGAGTACGTATTCGATGCTAAAAGCAACAATAAAGATGAAAAAAGACAAACATATCGATACCTATCCTAAATTAGTGGCATTTTTAAAAAGAGCCTCATCTGGTCATCAACCAAAAAAATCGAAGGTTTTCACAGTATCTGATATTGAAAAGTTTCTTAACGAAGCACCCGATTCCGTATATTTGGCGGCAAAAGTAAGTCAGTTGCACATTCAGTATCTACTTAAGTATATTAATCTCAATTAAATAGTATACTTAGTAGATGTTGATAGGCATAATTATGCGTTCATATCAATTTTATTCATTTATCTACTACAATACTCTTTACGTTACAGGTTGTTCTTATTATTGGAATAAACGGAGCATGTCGAACTAATGAACTAACACAACTTAATGTCAAAAACATTGAGAAACATTCAGATGACTTACTATTAATTAATTTACCTAATACAAAGACAAAAAGAGACCGCAACTTCGTCATTCGCAAGGAATACGTAACGATTGTTGAGAAATATCAAGCCTTACGCCCGCCTAACACTCCAATCAATCGATTTTTTCTACAGTATCGCAATGGAAAGTGTGTTAGACAGCCTATGGGTACTAATAAAATTGGCAGTATCCCACGAGAAATAGCAACATTTCTTGAACTTCCAGAACCCCTGTTGTACACGGGTCATTGTTTCCGACGAACTTCAGCCACACTTTTGGCTGATTCCGGAGCTGATCTCCTGTCCCTTAAGCGCCACGGAGGCTGGAAGTCCAATGCAGTTGTAGAGGGATACATAGAGGATTCCATCCAAAATAAGTCTAAAATATGTGAAGGCATCGTAGGAGCCATTACACTGAAAGAGCCTCAATCGGATCCTTGGACTGGCCCTTCTACATCAAAAATAAGCCGTTATGAAACACCTAACCATCTCCCTCTCTCTCCAACATTCACGCCAAGGGAATCCGATGAATCGGTACAACTATTAAGTATGACAGATAGTTTACCGAAAAACAGTACACAAGTGACTAACACCAATATTACAGTACCAAACAAAAATATTACACTCAATTTAAATAACTGTAGCAACGTTACTTTAAAATTTTCTTAATTATACCTTAGTAATATTTTGTTATAATTTAAAGATTATTCTATATTACTTACCTGTCATAATGTAGTAATTAATACCTAAACTGAAATAAAAGTGTACCTATCTTGTGATTGTAAACGTTTTTTTTTTTGCATTTAGTCATTTCCTCGCTGAGGTGGAATGAAAAGTTACGTGTTGCACTCGAGTGCAAAGATTTTTCACCTCGTGCTCTTTTGATTCCCTCGCTAACGCTCAGGATTCTAATTTTGAATCACTCGCTACGCTCGTGATTAAATTTTAGAATCCTTCGCTTGCTCGGTCATCAAAATTGAACACGCGGTTAAAAAGCAACTTTGCACTCTTGTATAACAAATAACTATTATTGCTGTTTAGTCCGTTAGTCGCCTAGTAGGTACCTAATATAAAAATGATTGTTGGAAAATAGCCAGCAGAGATAAGAAAACATTAAAATTGATACGTTCATTCATGGGAACCGGGGAGTCCCTGCCATAAAGGAATGTAAAAAAACAATTGCAGTCGCATTTCTGTTTTTAACCGCAAAATACAGTTCCATTGTAATGCCTATAGAAAGTGGGCACTTAGATAATAACCGTTTGTTAACGAGTGACCCATTCAATTAGTTGGCGATATTGGTCTCGATGATGCAATACTAGATAATTAGACACTTCCTTATTGAAGACGGCATATTACTGTAGATAATGTTGGATTTATTCCGCTCTAATACCATACAACTAATACCACTGGTATTTGTTTGAACTCATATTTATTTTCTATTTCTAACGGATAGGTGTACCATTGTTTATATTAATACCAAAACAAGTTCAAAGATATAAGCTACAGTCAGTAAAAATGCTTTGTATGTAATTAATAAGATGTTTAATTGAAAAAAAAAATATTTTAAATCCAAAAAATAAAAACAAAAAACAAAATTAGCAAACGTCTAGTTCAATTAAATATGACTAATCAACTTTATTATCATTTTAGTTCCTTCTTGTACCTATAATATTTGTTGTACATACTTACGGTCAGCATCCGCGCGTCGCGTCGTCCGAATACGTTGTGTGTTTTTTTACGCAGTTTACGAATATTTTTAACTTTTTATCAATGCCGTATGCGGGAGGTACGGTATTATAATAAAATTATGTTTTTTGTTTCCCTAGAAGTTTATTTTATATACAGGGAGTCTCAAACGTAGTGGTCCATAGGCAAATGAGGTAAAGCGAAGGGGTCCATCTATCATTAAAATAATTAAAACCTGCGATAATCTGAACAGTTCAGAAAATTTTGAGCCATTGTAGAATTTGTACACCACGTGCAGTCGTGGGTTACACATGCAAAGCTTATGCCACAACAAATCCCATGTTTTAGGCGTAGCGTATTTACACACTGGAGAACACAGAACAGGGCCTTAGATCCTTGCTTTCACTTCGTCACTCGTATCGGAATTTAAGTATTTAATTAACCTGTGAAGTACTGTGTTTTTCGAGTTTCTTTATATTTTCCAGTAAGTGTGACCTTGTCTTCTCCCCTGACTTCCTTTTACCCAATTTTATGTTAGTTGAGCAGTTTTTTACACAAAAGAACAAAATTTTAAGGAAAAACGTGACGCAGTTTCTAAGACATAAAATCCGAATGAAGATTGTTATAGAAGGCAGCACACACGCGGATACGGATGTGTTTGTGTTTTTACTTATTCTTCCAAATTATGTGACGCCACAGAGAGCCGAGACTACACTTGTTTTCTATCATCATCTTCGGACGAGGCAATAACTTCGTATAATTACCGTCGAATTTCACTTACAGGTAAGTTCGTTTGACTATTCAAGCAAAGGTGACTTCACCTCATTCACTTGCTGAATTCTAATTTGGATGATGACTATGAATAATGCTATTTTGCTTTACTTATCTAATACCTAAGTTCCCAATCGTTGTTTGTAGAAAAAGAAAATGTTCTAAGTATTTAAGACATCATTTCGTTTAAGTTTGATTTATGTTAATAATATGATACCTAAATAATGAAAGCATTATGTAACATAAAAATCAAGTCTAATGTTGAATCATTTTGAAGCTATAACTAAAAATATGTAGTTTTTTAATTATGGCGCCGGTCTCCCTTAGGTCCATGAATAAACAGCTGAATAAATTAGTTTCTGCGGATAAAGGAATGATATTTTCCTGTACCCAAGTGTACCCTTATGTTCAAGCAATAAACTACAAAGAACAAAAGCAGACGATGACTAAGTCGTTTCACGTTTATTGCAGGCAGTAAGCCAATTCTGTAGCATTTTACTTAGTTAATAATAAAAACTAAACGGCCAAGTCATTAGCTCCGCTATTGTTTATACCTGCCACTGCTGATCGATACAAAAATAAACCATCAGCTACGGTCTACATAACAGAATATCTCTATCGAAACTCTTAATAAAGTGTTCGTTTTGTTTCCTCAAAACTTTTTGATAGTGTATTTTAAACCGCAGAAATAATAAATAGAATTGCCTCAGCCTGCAATTCAGGCCGTTGAATTAATTTCATTGGCGTGAAAAACGCAACCTTCCAACAGCCTTACCATTCTCTACTACAAAAAAAAACCAAAGGGCATTTTCACCTGAATACTATGTAGGTGCCTATAGAGTTCACCTTTTCGTATTCGTGGTGTAGTGGATCGATAGCACGAAGGTGGTGGTGGTATTTTAGTAGTGGTGGCCCACTGCTCGCGTGCCGCGGCTTGAATCACAGACCCATCACTGAAATAAACCGCGGCACAGTTAATTATAAACTACGTAGAAAACAATAGAACACTCGTTGTTTTTGTTATATTTAGTTGTACTCGGGTGCCTATGTTGAATAAATGCTTGTTCTTAATGTTCTTATTGCTTATTAACTAAGTACTTATTATTTGTACTAGCTTTCGCCAGCGGCTTCGCCGCCGTGCTAGTCAAGTCTTATCGCACAGGAACGGAATAAAAAGTAGGTATTCTCTGTGTCCTAAGGTCTAACAGTGTGCTAAATTTCATGCAAAACCGTGGGAAACATACCCATGCAGACATCAAATAATTTATAAAATTTTTGCTAGATGCAGAGAAAATCTAAACTGATATAGATTGAGTTCTTGAACTGAACGGTACCTACAGCACGGTGGTACTATAAGTTTCTATTATCGTAGTGGTATTTCCTTTCATTATGTAGGTAACAAGTGCTATAGATTCATATTTATGTTATAGGTCAAATATGAGCAAAGCAGCTCGCCCAATATAAATATTTAAAGGCGCGATTAAATTTTCCGAAGTTGACGTGACCTTCGAGTTCTGCGGGTGACGCGGCTCCTGCATGGCGTCATCTTAGGCAAATATACCTACGCCACTGTTTACGGTACGTGTGGTACGTAACTATCGTGTTTTAAAAATATGTATTATCACTAAACAAATGCCCTTTAAATGGGAACCCGGATGCTACTAGACGCTAGCTGGCAACATGCTCCTTAGCACAGTACCTACATAGAGCATTGAGTAGTAGTAGATTCGCTGCGGATCCTTGCTGCAATGCAGCTGATGACCATTTTTATTTTTAAATTCAGATAAGGGAATCGCCGCTCATTAATTTGACTAGTGTAAAATATTGATTGCGTTAGAAGCAACTTTCTTTTCGCTAATGTTCAGTTAACGGTGTGCAGTGAAGCAGCTTGGTTGGTGGTGCATCGCGTGCGCGCTCGATGGTCGGTGTCGGTGACTCGCTGCGGTGTGATAACGTCGCCGTCGTCGGCTGATGGCTGTCGGCCCGCGGCGTCCGCCTCGTGTGCCGCTAGTGTGCCCCAGCCCGCGACGCCGAGCGCCGCGACGTTCGATCTCTCGCCACACAACGCCGCGAAAACAAACACCGTAATAATCTCCCCGCGATAAAACCATACAGCGCGCTATCAGTTCTTGATAACTCACCAGTGTGATAACTGATAAAATAAGTGGTTGACGCCTAACGTACTGTGTATTATGTAAAACTCAAAAAAGTGGATTATCTGGAGACGCAATTATGGCTGCGGCGACTGCTCCCCGTAAGACGGTCTCCATCTACGACTACCCGGAACATTTGAACCCATTCCATGAGGACGACAATCACAACAAGATCCGTTTCTGGACTCTCGGCAGGAGACTCAATCGGTCGAACAGCATCAGTTTTTCCGGACTGAAGGACCTTAAGAATTCATGGTGAGTTCAAAACAAGTCATTCTTATTACCTACTAAGTAGGTACCTATGTTTGTTTTATAAACATGCTCCTGTCCTGCGAATACTGTGACAACCTTGAGAATTGGTTTCATGCTTGATTATTTTCACTGAAATTGTAATTACATTTCTAACGGTGTGTTCTAAATACGCTTGTCAGACTTAGTCGAGTGTCGATAAATTGTAAATAATAGACCGTCTGATGCAACTTCAACCGATCATTTAGGTATAGGTACCTACCATTGTTTAATACGTTTTACTACAAACTAACATGGTGAAATCATCATCTGATACAGCTAACCAAATAGGTACCTAAAGAGTAAGTTGAATTCCTCCTACATGGAATTTCGAGCCAATGATGATTCATGATAAATATTGTGATCGAGAGTGCAGTCTGTGTGCAACACATTTGTTTCGGTCACCACAGGCGGGGCGGGGCGGGAAGATCGAATTTTGGAATTGGTTCGGGTCGGCTTTGTTATTCAATTAATTCCTACTGCCGAACCGAATGTGCCGACCCAAACGAAGCAGGTTTAGGCTTTCGTTTAGGTTCATACGTGGGTTTTTCCTAACATTAAAAGACCGCAACCAAAATCAAATAGATTGCGTGTTTATTATTGGTATCGAAATGCACAATCGCAGCAGTTTCAATTAAATATTTATGTAGGCAGGTACATAACTAGTTTGCTGATTCTAGCTGGACGAATTGTTCATTTTGAATAGGATATAAAATGAGATAATAACTATTCACGTTTTTATTAAGTAGTTTTCTTTTTGTATTCAAATCTTGGGAATGGAACACATGGTATCACCCAATCTGAATTAAAAGTTATGGAAATGAATTCATATCCGAATAAAAACACTTAGTTGGAAATACATACAAGTCGTGATATGCAGTTTACCACATAACCACCACACATTATCATTGGTGAAGGAATTTGTAAGATTTCATTGGTAGCCTTCTATGAATCATTGAATTATTATTTACTTACGAAATTACTATGTAATGCTGGTTTGCGAAAAATGTTAGTGTTACCTATATGAAATTAAAATTAGGTAGGTATAGGTACTTACACTAAGTATGGCTGGTCATGCAAACTACTAATTCGCTGACGACAGATTTACTTACCCAACGTCAACAGTCATTAAAAATGTGTAATTATTTTGTACTTACTTATTATGTTTTCTTTAGTCACTCATGTCTGAGATCAACACCGATTTATGTACTTAAGTAGGTACCTCAATAAACAGGGTGTAATTTTAATCACCGTTTTCCTCTTAAGGGGTCATTCTACTCATCATTATGAACAACTTTTACTATGAGACCAAACCTGAAATCGTGAAAATAAAATCAGATGTTCCCTACATTTTGACGAGTTATGCGAACATAAATGTAGAGAACAGCTGATTTTTTTTTCACGATTTCTGGTTTGGTCTCATAGTAAAAGTTGTTCATAATGATGAGTAGAGGAAAACGGTGATTAAAATTACACCCTGTATACATAACTACTATGACAATCGCAGCATCACGTAGGAACTTAACTGCCGGATGATCCATAATATCTCATTTCCATTTGAGCTGGCAGTCTTTTACCTCACTGATGCGAATCCCGCGCGGGATGCGAGAATTGCGAGACGCGCTCGCCATTTTGAACACCTCTAATTATACAAGTTAGTTGATGCGCGTGAGAAATTCTTCCTGAGGCAACTTTATCAAAACCGAGTATAAGTAAGAATAGTAAGTAAATCATTGTAAGTAGGTACCTACTTATAAGTAAGTAGGTAAGTACCTACCTAAATATAAGATTCACTACACTACACATGATTAACCTACCTATGATTTCTTCAGTCTAGATTTCTAGAATCTAGATGTGTACCTAATAAAAACTAAAAAGATACAAAACAACAATATAATTGGCCTATGATTATGAATTGATGAGTTTGAGCTTTGGTTCTTCTTTGAAAATAAATGTTGTTACTCATGTACTTAAGGTATGCTCTTGTTTTTTTTTTGTATTTTATTACCATCTTTTTATACCATGTTTTTAGCAAATAAATATTATTCTATTCTATTCTTAGTTTAAATAAAAAAATACTTAATAATGTTCTTGCACTGCGTCCAGACCAAGCAGGCCTAAAGTCGAAAGATATTTATTTGCTTTACCTAAATACGGTACTTAATACAAAACATGGTCAATAAATATTCTTATGCGATGACGATGACACAATATCGCCATATTTTGACATGCAAATATTTATTTAGTATCCGTAAAGGCTCGTACACACTGGCGCGACTTGTCGCGCGCCGCGACACCGGCAATTGTTCAATCGTGAAGTTTTATTAGAAACTAGCTGCTGCCCGCGGCTTCGCCCGCGTGAGTGTCGGAAATTACCCCATACATCCCCATGGGTTTTAAGTATAAATATTGAGTTTCGAGTTAATCGGACAGCGCGTTAAAATTCTTCCATACACACACTGACACCCCCCAATCCCCCTTTAGGGGGTAATTTAGACGAAGGAGGAGGCGGAGCGCGTGAGGGAGAGGCAAAGTTCGCGCCCTCACGCGCCTAGCCGCCGTAGGAGACGCCCTGGGCGTCGGGACTCCTTGGAGGATTCCCGGCCACCGTAAGCGCGGGCTTGCGGGCGGTGAGCAATGGGTAGCTCGCCCCCGATAAGGACCAGGCCCGGGTCGACGGCGCGTCGTTTTCCACGCGCGCCTCAAAGAGATGTCAGCAAAACTGACGGGGTCCGCTAGGACCGTTGCCCGCCGGGGTTGCGGGTAGTCCTAAGGGGAAACCGTGGCCCCTGGCATGGCAAGGGAAAGAACACGGGTGGGTTTTAGTCAGTAAAAGTCTGACACGCCCTCCCGCTCCGCCCAGAGCGGGAGAAGTCATTGGATGATTTCCCAACCAAAAAAAAAAAAAAAACAAAAAAAAAAAAAAAGGGGGGTAATTTAGAAAAACAAAAAACTACAAACTTTATAATTTATTTAGATAACTATTCGTGCGAAGTTTCGTGTTTATTACCTCAAGGAATAAGATTTTTCATACAAACTTTCATCCCTTATTTTACCCCCTTAGGGGTTGAATTTCGAAAAATCCTGATACACGTTATTCTTAATTTTTGGGTTTAAGTATAAATATTGAGTTTGGAGTTAATCGGACAGCGCGTTAAAATTCTTCCATACAAACTTTGACACCCCCCAACCGTAGGATAGGATACTTTTCCGGGATAAAAAGTACCCAGTGTGGTGCCCAGGATATTAAAGAATAATTATACCAAGTTTCATCGTAATCGAACCGGTAGTTTTTGCGTGATACTTGAACAAACAGACAGACAGACAGACAGACAGAAAGACAGACAAAAAAAAAATTTATCACACTTTTAGGTTCGGTGTCGGTCTAGTAACACCCCCTGCCATTTATTTTTTTGATATTTTCAATGTACAGAATTTTCACTTCTACAGATTTATTATAAGTATAGATTGTATTGTTAAAGTCGCGTCGCGCGACAAGTCGCGCCAGTGTAAACGAGCCTTAACGTGTACAGTGATTTATAAAATGTCATATGACTCGAAAATTGTTGACTTTTGCTTATGAGTCAAAAGGGGTAAGTAATTTGTAAATGACCTCTCTTTCATCCCCATAAGGCGACTTATAACCAAAAACTCTGTATAAGTAGCTCGTACCTTAGAGGAGGACCAAACAATATTAGCATAAGGATGCAGTACCTACCCGCAAGTTTTATCGTAGGACAAAATAATATCTACTTGGCTTGGAAGCATCATTCACTACTTGTTTGTTTAGCCATATCAAGTAGTGTGTGAATAATGCAATTGTCGTCAGATGTTTATTTATAGGATTGAAGTCACTCTTCTCGTTCTTGGATACTTATTGAGTAATACGTGATTGACATCTAATTTACTAGTTTACAAACATGTGTGGCGAAACAATCGCAGTAGTGCAGAGTAGTGCCTATAGGTACCCAGACTAGTACCTTTAGGCCTAATTACTTAAAGACTTGGAAGTTGGTCCATCGCGTGACGTGTCCAGTGTTTCACAAGTGTAGGACCCTAAAATATTATCTAAATGCTATGCTAAGTTCATAAAGTCCGTGCTGGAAAATCGCTGGTACAAATAAAAACATAACATAACTGGCGAAATGTGGGTGTACTGTATAAGGTAACCTACACCTCTGCCCAACCCTTAGGGGAATACAGACGTGATGAGACCTAATGAATGAAATAGCTTTATCAGCACACTATACATATACACCTACCTTCGTGTTACCTATATATTTATTATGTGCACTCTATCGCTTCTTTGATTTTGTATGAATTACTTATTTCATTCCAATCTAAAAATACTGATAGAGGGCATAGCGTCATTCGATATAGATAAGTAATTATAACATTAACTTACATTTTATCAGATACATTAATCACGCTGCAGTCTGGCATACATTAATTAATAAGACAGAATAAACCATAGATATACTGTTATTTATATTTCTATGGAATAAACTATTTGCAATTGAGTGGGTACCTAGGTATTAATTCTGAAACATTATTTATGTAGATTCACACGGTTAAAAAAACCGGACAAGTGCGAGTAGGACTCGCGCCCTGAGGGTTCCGTCCGACTTGCGTCTCAAAGCCAAAGCTGAGCCCGGCTGCCCGCGCGGAAAACATTTAATTAAAAAAAGAAAACTCCTTTCCTTTAGTTCAGTTAAGTGAAGAGTACCATTGTGAGAGTACAGAGTGAGATAACTATTAAAATTAGTGACATTATCACATAATTGACCGTAGGTACACATCTCTTCATAGCGTTGAATTTAACTGGTCCAAGGCACCGGAGGAATACTTAGGTAAGTATTTGATATTAAGTACGGAATTAATTTAAATTGGACCTACCTCTACTCGTTCCTGAGTAAAAGGGTTTAGACAGGAGGAAAAAGGTGTTTCTGAACTATAAGAGTTCTGGTTTTTCCTTTTGATAGTAAATCTTATCGACATAAGTGTGAATATTACAAAATATCAAGATATTCCCTAGGTCATGTCTGTCACATTAGAGGTCATGTCATGTCTTTAGATTGTTAGCATTGTAACACAAAAACACAGGACATGAACTCTTAAATCCGGACAATTTACATAAATTATCATGTGGGTGATTCGCCTGACTCTGACACAATTTATGCATTGTTAAAAGCAAATCACAAAGGCATTGTTTTATTTAAATCTTCAGAATTAGAAATAGGTAGTTCAACCTAAATGCACACCGACTCACAGTTTTCTAGTTTTCACTAGCCGAGTAGCCGTCTTGTTACATTAGACCGCACGTCGCCGCGTCCCCGCCTCGCGTCGTCGCGTCCCCGCGACGCGTAGTCGCGTCCCCGCCTCGCGTAGTCGCGTCGGTGGTAAGGGCTCAAACACATAAACACGTTACGACGACGCAACGTGGCACGTTGCATTTTTTCATTATAGAAAAGTAACACTTGCCCTAACACTTGGACTTTGAGCTGGCCTATCATAGTACAGACTACGGAGTTTCAATCCAATATATGGCCAGCTCATACTGGTTTTGTTACCACTGACGTGGTGCATACTATACATCAGAGTAGTTACGCAATCAATAGTAAATAACAATAATACGGTCAGTAAACGCTTTATATAGCACTGAACCACATAAATCGAAGACACTTGTGCGTGGTTAATAGTTATTGTTCTTTGAAACACCTTTATTGCTTTATTAGGCTACATACTTAGCTATTGTTCTTCGCACGGTACGCTTTTGTAGGAAAATGTAGGTAGATAGATATAGATATAAGTATCTTATTTTAAGGATTTCGTACCCGAAGGGTGCCAAGTGCCTCCGCTGTCCTTCCGTCCGTCTGTCTGTCAGCGGGCTGTATCTCACGAACCGTAATCGGTAAACTGTTGAAATTTTCATAGATTATGTACCTACTTATTTCTATTGCCGCTTTAGCAGCAAATAATAAAAATACAATAAAGTTAAAAATTAAAGGGGGTCCCTATATAAGAAACGTGTGTTTTCCAGCGTTTTTGAATAAAATATTGTACGGTGGTTGTGGTACAGAACCCTTCGTGCGCGAGTACGACTCACACTTGGTCGGTTTTTCTAATCTATATTTTCTACTTCTCCCTAAATATTGATAAACTTTATAAACTTACAACATCTGTAGGCTAGTTACAGTAGGAAGCAGAAGCAAGAGATCAGGTTAGGTACCAAACTACCAACGTACTGCGTTGGTAGTTTGGCTGACTGACATAATAAATATCTAATTAAAAATAAATCGAATTATAAATAATACGTTACAAAGAACATAAAACAATTTGAACCCGGTCGTTCCATACGTGCATTGGCACAGATCCAAGTCTTCATCGCTGGATTAGGTTTATTTAACTGCACTGTGATTATTTTGGACAGGATATTTGATAAGCAAGACTTACATAGTTAGGTACCGAAGTAGCCGCAGTATCACACCTGTAATCCCCGAATGGTTAGGCACAGGTTTACCCATAGTACACCCACATTTCGCCAGTTAAGTATTGACAAGTAATGAGCCAGATATTTTTTTAGTGGCTATTTAAAATCGGGGAAATTTCGTGAATTGTAAGTTATGGCTTTTCCGTCTCAAAAGTTTGCCAACCCCTGACCTAGGTGAACGTAGATCGTACACAGAAAAACATGAAGTTTAGGCCTCTGTCTGCTGTCATCATGCATCTATGGTAGGTAATAATAAAAGTTATTATCTATGGTTCACCTAACCATCGAGAATTACTTACTGATAATTAGAAATCCCGTGTGTTACAATCTACTGTTAGATGTAGGTATTATTTTAGTGATAGCCGTGAGCCGTGAGTCAGGAATAATCTGTAAGAATGTAGGTATCATTCAGGGTATCAGTGTTGAGCCATTAGGTAGTATAATTATACAGATCGGACTAACTTACCTAGTGACGTCCGATCCTTAATTATGTGAAGTAATCTCGTCCTCATTGTACACTATGTAGTTTGCACTCGTTGCACTACTACGCTATCACATTATTTAAAGATGAAATACTTCATCCTAAAACAAAAAATGTTATCTGTGGTCCACTCGCTGGCGGGCCCGCATGACGTCTGTCAAATCATTCTTTCAAAGCATATGAACGGGACTTCACGATGACCGGTACGGGCATCGTATAGTCCATACAGCACAACACAACTTTTAGAAGGGGTTTAGATAAGGCAATCCAATACACATAGGTATATATGTAGGTTGATTATCTGGGAGGGGTTGGGATACAATGAGGACGAGATTACTTCACATAATTAAGGATCGGACGTCACTAGGTAAGTTAGTCCGATCTGTATAATTATGCTTCATAATCTCGTCCTCATTGTACACTATGTAGATGTTCAAAGAATAAAGTTGTGTTGGTAACCAGTTCAGCATTATTTACCAACTGAACATTATAACTTACCATGTTATTCCAAGTCTCATTATAAATGTATTTCTATTTAAAAATCAGTCTTCCATTAAGTTAAAGACATACTTAGTTACCTAACTTTAAAATTCTCTAATTAGGTACTATGAGTCCTGGAATTCTTATTCAGTCTTGAATCAACCATGTCATTAATAATCCTATACTTACAAACATCAATTATATATAAACAGACAATTAACATTGACATAAAAATGTAATAATTTTTTATGAGCAGCCACTCTCTATAGAGCACACAGCCTGGGCAAAAGCATTAGGACCACAATCAAAAATTTGTGATCCAATCAGCAGCTCTTCTTATGACCTCAACATCGATACCTCCCTTAGAGGCCTTTGAGGTAGAGGTATGTCTGTCTATGTGAATTTAGAAACATCTATTCTACTACTGGGCACAAAAATTTTGTTTTATCCATCCACTAATGGTTAGATTAGAGGCGGCATGAAAAGATTTTCTTATGGATATAATTAATGATTTAAAATCTTGTCTTATACTCTTAGTAAAATCTGGATAGAACAAAAAGGGTTGTGGCAGGCCAGATAGATAAATTCTCTTAAAAAAATATCAAGTTCGGTTGAGATCTTCCAGGTGCAGAAGTTTCAAATATTTCTGGTATCTATAAGATCATATTATCCTTATTATAAGAAATGTTATCTATATTAATGAGTGATAAGGTTGAATTCAATGTACAATTACAAGAGCTTATGGTTACAATTTTTTTTTTTTTTGGTTTGTAATATTCTAAACCAAAGGTTTAATTATGAAAGATATTAGATAACCCCGTATGTTACTGGAGTCCCAAAATTATATCATGTTTGGGGTTCTTTGCTCTTATTTCAAATATAATTACCTACCCTAAGAAACCTTGATACTCTACTCATCTGTGTCAGCTAATAGTAATAGTCGGTAATTTCTCCAGTTTCAGTTATATAATTATAACTCATTCAATACCATTAGGGAGTGAGCCATAAGACAATCCTTGATTAAACTTAGTGGTTAATAATAATATCACCACGGTGAATGAGCCTGCCAATATCTTGACTCTGTCAGAAGTGAATCCACTGATCTAACAGATTCATATAGCTTTCTTGCTTTGCTAGACAAGAAAGTTAGCACTATATTAATTAAAGGGATTGGTGTTCCTCTTCTCAGGGAATCGTCCCTGATAATATTGCGGCCAATCAGTGTCAGAGACTCCTGCGCAATGGGTGTGGATGTCCCATTTTATAGTGAATGCATCTACTGAGCATGCACCTGGATCAGAGAGTCATGATGTCATTCTGACACTTAGTATTGGACTTTTTGCAAACAGGTTTAACTGGGGCTGACCCAGTTTAATAACAATTGACTAGAAAAGACCTGCAGGTCTTCCATTCAATTTCTATGTTAGGATGTCTAGATTCTAGATTTACCATAGTGTTTTCTTTGGAACTAATATAAGATGCAAGAGCTCATATTTGTCTTTCCTTGCACCATTGCCATAACTGTCTAGCTAAGCTTTAGGTGAGTATAGCAAGTACCACCCATCTTATTGATATAGGCTATGACTGTTGTGATATCTGTTCTAGGTAATACATCATAGTATCTGAGTTTGCTTGCAATTGTTTTGATCCTTACCTGCTGTTAAAAGTTCAAGGTAATTTATATGGAACTTTTTGTCATAACATACCAGGCCCAGTCAGTTTGAGAAGCAACAGAGAATATTTCAAGAAAAAAGTCAAATTGTTTAATTATATTGTGGTTCGTTGAAATGTGAGACAAACTTTGCAAATAAATGATTTTGGATTTGATTCTAGTTCTATTGTATTTGCAAATAATTTATTTTGAATTTTAATCTAGTTCTATTGTATTTGATAATAATTGAATTTGGATTTTTTAATAAGAACACCTCTGCCCAGCCCTCTGAGGAATACAGGCGATATGTTATTATAAATTTGAATTATAAACCAGTTCTGGCCTTGTTATTTTCATTGTTATTCTTTAAGGCTACTAACTGTTGTGTGTGACCTTTCATGATCTTGGTGTAAAGCCCTCTACAGCTGGGCATGTAGCAACAAAGATACCTAGTAATTAGGCAAACTCTATTATTTGCATCTCCTTTTGGATGGAGTGTCTAAGTGAAATGGCAAACTGGACTGATTCAACAAGAAACCTAGATACTGGCTGGGTTCTAGGGCACCCTTTTCAGTTTCCAATATTAATAATAAGTCCTAGATTTCTTAACACATTTTGAGTAGTAGACACATTTTCTATGCAGTTTGCCTATGAATCAGCAAGGCACAGAATATTGTCAGGATATAATTGTTTTATAATGAAACTCTTCTTTATTTTACAGAATTTAATTATCATTCGAGTTCAATAAAATCTACTTGACTGCTTTTTTGATTATATATGAACCGACAACCGCTTATGGCGGGCTGTCAAAGTGACATTCTTTATTTTTTTAATAGGAATTGCAATGGTAACTTAACCATTCCAACACGCTGTCTTTTTACAGAAATTAACAAAAGATGTATGTATGGTATGAAGTTAAAAAACAACATAAAAGGTACTATGTAACTGCTACACCACATAATTAATTTAACAAATCAACACACAGAATACAGTAATTTATATGAACACAATATAAGTGAAAGTAACTCGATAAACAAGTCTCTAAGTATCTAGAATTAGTACAATATAATTAGAAAATATTAGAATGTTAGTTAACAACAATAATGACATGTAAGTATAATTTTAACTTAAAAATATTTAATTAATACTTATAATTTAATGCAATGACTTAACATACATAGTCTTTCAGGTAAGAAGGAGTTTTTATATCTCTCCTGGGTCTACTAGGTCTGCTATCCGGAGTGGGTGCTTTCCTGACATCAGGAGTCTTAGTAGTAGATTGAGAACTTGATAACGGATTAATAGATAACAAAGAGTTTTGGGATTCAGGATCCTCTAGGGTGTTGTCTAAATTAATTGAGGAGGTGCAGGGAAGTGATAAAGTAGTGTCAACATCTTCTTGTGTTTTCAAAGTTACATTTTCTTGTTCCTTATCAACCGGGAGTGTATTTTGTTGTGGTGTTGTATCAGTGGTCTGTTGTAGTGTCTCAGATAAATCTGTTGAATGTGGTGAAAGTGGACGAATATGTATAAGGTCTCTTCTATATGTTGTATCATTTACATCAACTAGGTATGAACGATCTGAGAGAACATCTGCAATTATTCCAGGAGTCCAAGTTTTGTTAGAAGCTGGGTGAATTTGAACAGAAACAGGCTGTCCTATTTCTAAAGTGGTTGCTTTTATGGCTCTTTTATCATGTGAATATTTTACCCTCTCTTTATTACTCTTGATTTTTTCAGAAACATTTTCAATCACATTTGGTTTCAGTAATGTTTTAACAGTTGGTAAGAAACCTCTTGTTCTACGTGAAAATATCCTTTGTACAGGGCTTGACTCCAATTTATTAGGAGTATTTCTCAGACAAAGCAGACTCAACCAGATGTCTTCTCCATCATCAGTAGCTTTCATTATTATTTTTTTTGCTATTTTAACGGTAGCTTCTGCTTTGCCATTGCCTTGGGGATGATGTGGAGATGATGTAACTTGAGTGAAGTTCCATTTACAAGAAAATTCTGAAAATTCTTGACTGACAAAATTAGTTCCACCATCTGTGACAACTATTTCTGGAATTCCATGTCGAGAAAAATTTTTCTTGCAAATTTCTATTACTTGTTTGGAAGATAAATCTTTTAATACATCAATCTCAAAGAAATCAGAATAATGGTCAACTGTTATCAAGTATTTAATTTGTTTACCATTTTGGTTGAAGAAGAAAACATCCATAGAAATTATTTGGAATGGATATTCAGGTATTTTGTGACTTTGCATGGTAAATTTTTGTTGACTTGGTTGATATTTAATACAAGTTGTGCAAGTTTTAATCATTTCTCTTATGTCGTTAGACATTGATGGCCAAAATATAGCATCTCTAGCTAATTTTAATGTATTTTCAATTCCTGAATGTGCTTTATGTAATTTACTCAACATTTTTTCTCTTAAATTTTCCGGTATTAGTATAGCTTGGTTCTTAAGTATAAGACCGTTATAGGTTGTTAACTCACTTTTATAATTATAGTACTGTTTGAGGGCATCTGGCACATCTCTTAAATATCTTGGCCATCCATGTAGAATAAAGTTTTTTAAAGCTTGAAAATTGTTATCTTTTGATGTTGTATTTTCTATTTCCTGTATACAGTTATCAGTTATAGGTAAGTTTAACAAAGGATCAACTTTTTCTATAATTTTAAATATTTTCAAGTCTTTTGATCTATCAATGTCTTTACACTCTAAATAAAATCGAGATAATGCATCTGCCATAACATTTTCTTTTCCAGATACAAATTGCAACTCAAGACTATATCTCTGTAACATCAGAAGCATTGATTGAAGCCTTTTTGGAGCTTGAAGAAGAGGTTTTTTAAATATATTTAATAATGGTTTGTGATCTGTTTTAATAATTGTTTTTGTGTTACCAATAATTAGCTGATCAAACCGTTTGCAGGCGAAGAGTACTGCCAGCAGTTCCTTCTCTATTTGGGCATACTTCTTTTCAGTTGGAGTGAGGCATCGTGATGCATATGCTACTGGAAGGTTCTGTTGAAACAGCGCCACCCCCAGAGCTCCTTCACTGGAATCACATTCTACAATGAGTGGCTCATTTTTGTCATAATATTTCAATGTTTTGGTGTCACAGATCATGGACTTCAGCATATCAAACTCTTTTTGAGCTCTTTTATTCCACAACCATTCAGTTTTATCATGTGTAAGGTGTCTTAGGTATATTGAGTTAGCACTTAAGTTAGGAATAAACCTACTGAGATATGTAACTACACCCAGAAATCTCTGAACTTCTTTTTTATTTCTTGGAATTGGAATATTTGAAATTGTCTCTATCTTAGATGGATCTGGTTGGAGACCTTTATTAGAAAACACATGTCCATAATATTTTACTGAAGTTTGTAAGAGTTTTGTTTTAGTTCTATTTAACTTGCAATTATATTTTTGTAATCTGTTAAATAAATTTTGAAGATTTTTGTTATGATCTATAATAGCTTCTGTCATTGTATCTCCCACTCCATATACAAGCAGATCATCAACCAGTGCCTCAATACCATTTAAACCCTGAATCATTTCACTCATTTTTATCTGAAAATGATCTGGTGCTGAAGATATGCCAAAGGGAAGGACTTTCCATCGGTATTTTCCAAATGGTGTCCAAAATGTTGTTAACTTACTGCTTTTATCAGATAGTTTTAAATGCCAAAATCCTTTTTTTACATCAAATGTAGAGAATATTTTAGCTCTGCCTAACTCTGGTAGGATTTCTTCAACTGTAGTATATTGATGATTAGGCCTTTTTATAGCTTTGTTTAAAGGAATTGGATCTAGGCATATTCTGAAGTTATCTTTCTTTTTTATAATAAGTATATTGCTTACCCAATCTGTGTGATTATCTTCTTTGGTTATTATTCCTTCTTCTTCTAATCTCTTTAATTCTTCTTTCAGCATGGGTCGTAGAGCTACTGGAACACGACGAGCTTTCTGGATAACTGGTGAAACTGCCTCATCAATTTCTAGATCAACCTCACCTGAAAAGCTTCCCCTACCTTCAAAAACTGAACTAAATTTATTTACAATATTTTGTGTCTCCTGTGAATAATTGCATTGTCTTATTTCCTTGCAGAATTTTACGAGACCCATATCAGTACAGGCTTGGCATGATAAGAGAGGAATGTGTGTTTTGTGTACTATTTGAAATGTAACAATATGATTCTTTTTATGACCTGAAATGTTGGTTCTTAAAGTTAAATCTATTTCCCCATGTACAATAATATTATTTCCTCCAAAATCAAACAGAGTTTTATTTGACAGTCGCTTTTTTTCTTGTACATAACTTTCACCGAACATTTCCCTGACATTTTGGAGACCAATTAGACATTCATCAGCTGCTGTATCGAGTAGACATTTTGTAGATTTCCATTTGTTTTTGACAATATATTCAAGTGTGCACTCTGCTAAGTTCTTACTCTTTTTGTTAATGATCTTGTTGATAACATGTTCAGTGTCAGAGTCTGAGACAATGCTGTTATTTTGTTCTTCTGCTTGGTTTTCCATCACCACCTTTACTTGTCTCTTCTTCTTACATACTTTCTCTAAATGGTTTTTACCTTTACAGTTTTCACATTCTTTACCCCAGGCTGGACATATTTCTTTCTTGAATACATGAAAATTTCCACAAAACTTGCATTTTCTTTTCTTATTTGCAACTTTCTCTTCTATTTTCTTTATTTCTGAAGTTGTTGTTCCTGATAAATCTTTCATATGTCTTTCAGTGGCCTCTGCGGCACGACACAGGTTGACTGCATCAGTTAAAGTTAAGTTTTCCTTTTTTAAGAGGTCTTTCTTTGTTTTCATGTCTTTTAATCCTAAAACAATTTTGTCTCGTAACATTTCGTCTTTGAATGTAGCATATTCACAGTCTTCAATTAGCTTTGTTAAGTCTGCATAGAAAACATCAAACACTTCGTATTTTTGTTGAATTCTACTTAAGAAGATATATCTATTGTAGATTATGTTTTTCTTAGGAAGCATTTTTGTAGATATGATTTTCAAAATATCCTTGCATGTTTTGTGTGCCTTATCTGTGTCTGTGAGACCGAAATTCCCATATTTCTTTAACGCTTCGCCGCCTATGGCGCTAAACAATACGCTTACTTTTCTTGGTTCTTGTTCCGCCGACCATTCATCCATTTGAGTCGCAGAACAATAATTAGTCCACGCCGATAAGAATGATTTAAATGCATCTTGCGGGTCTGTATCAACGTTTATAGCTGTTGGCCAGGGCACATTTATGTTTTGTGGGAGTGTTTTCTGCGAGAGTCTTGCGATCTCTTCTTGCATAGACTTCAGGAGGACAGTTTGTTGTTGAACGATATTTGCTAGCGATGTATCTTCCATTGTGCTTGGTTTACGCTGCCACCATGTTTTATAATGAAACTCTTCTTTATTTTACAGAATTTAATTATCATTCGAGTTCAATAAAATCTACTTGACTGCTTTTTTGATTATATATGAACCGACAACCGCTTATGGCGGGCTGTCAAAGTGACATTCTTTATTTTTTTAATAGGAATTGCAATGGTAACTTAACCATTCCAACAATAATTATGAAAGACAACCCATGATCCCAGCGAACACACATGGTGCTGTGCTAAGCCCGAATGCGAGGCATGTAGGCTCTTACAATGTATCTTAAAACAGAAACGGGAGATATCTTCTAACATATTTTCTTATGGGTAACAAATATAGGCAAAAAAACCATAATAGCTGTCCTGAAGTCCACCAGTTTAAAGTGGTATGTGGCACCATAGTTATTTAAAGTGCCATCTGATTTTAGTAAAAATATACTGAAGTTGTTATTTAGAAGTTTGAACTGGAAACTCAGTATAGGGTAGTTTATAACCCTTGATTCACAAATGTGTGGTTAGATAAGTAGCAATACAACCATGCATAACTTTAGAGAAATACTGCAATCCACCACTCCGTATCTGAGCCAGTGACAATCCTAGATCTGACAATGTTTGGTGGCATTGAATTTATCTTGAAACTTAAAAATACCTGTTAGGTATCGGTGCCCACTCCATCAATTCTTTCATATCCTTATAAAGTTGGGTAGGGTTAAGGATCTTCATGTGATGCAATCATGATAAATGACACACAGTAGTCACTCCCTCGGGAGGCTATTAAACTGTTCAGGACCTTGTCAATGGACATAATGGCAGCCCCTGTATTCTGCCCCCCTGATCCTTTGTTCCCATTTGACAGACGTCATGCGGGCCCGCCAGCGAGTGGACCACAGATAACATTTTTTGTTTTAGGATGAAGTATTTCATCTTTAAATAATGTGATAGCGTAGTAGTGCAACGAGTGCAAACTACATAGTGTACAATGAGGACGAGATTATGAAGCATAATGCAGAAACGCAGAAAAAAGCAATGGGAAATTTCTACTGAAGGCTGCGGGTTTCGACCTCAGGACGAGCTGCTTCTTACACGGACAACTGGATGTCACTTGCTCCCGCGTCACCAGTCCTGACTATCAGTATAGTTTGGCGATTGAGACCAAAACGACAAAAGTAGTTTATAGACTTCCACGCGAACGAAGTCGCGGGCAGAAGCTTTTAGTCCTACTTACAGCTCGTACTCACTGGCGCGATATCGCGGGCGCTTCAGGCAGCGCTACCCTTGTCGCGCCCGCGATATCGCGCCAGTGTGTACGAGCCTTTATTCTCGTCTTGATTAAATTACTTTCCCTTAGTGCCCATGTCATTCTACCTAGTCAAATTATCTTTCCTTACATTTTGCATTTTATCCTCTGACTTTCTGTGAAATGTTGTTGTCAATCATGTTGTCTAGGACATGCATCTTGCAACCTGAATGTTTATAAGATTTGTTGTTCCTACGTTGATAACTAAGTCCCATCAGTTGAAATTTAAGAATTTAAGGATATTTCTTAATTAATGCAAAGATATTATTCACAATTAATAATCAGACGCAACCTATCCTAGGTAGATACGCAATAACCTTCGTAATCAGTAGAGTGACATACCTACTCCGCAATTTATTTTTATTAGTTACACGCTATTAGTAATTTAATACGAAGGAAATATCTATCTGATGCATGCTTAACACGAAGCCACAACTCAGGATATATAATAAACAATCGTTCAGTGACTAGAATTCCCTTCCCACATCGTATCTACCTACCGTAGTACCTACATTCTATAGGTACGTAAACACTTCAAGCGATGCGGCCATTTTCGCGAATTTTCCTAATTTGACACGCCCCCTTTTGAGTGGTCCCGTAACCAATATCCCGCGGGACCACTTGAGATTAAAATGATGATAAATTATCTCTAAAGTTTTATACGGGAGCTGTTTATAAAATTTATATTGTTGGAATCGTCATACTCAATAATAAGCTAACACATTAAAAATATTGTTAATTTGAGTGTAAACACAGGGAAATTGTGGTTTTTCCAATCCACCCGCAAAATAAAAAATACATAAAATAAATAAAAAATATTTTTTGTGACTTTTTAGCTCGTATGCGGTCTTATAGATGCCACACAATGAATGTTGAACACTTCACCTACTTAACCATCGCGTTATTTTTTTTCATGCCACGGTTTAATTAAAGCTACAGAGTTGCACAGTCATTCAACCGATTAAGAATAAAATAAACGAGAAACAAGACATCTTAAATTTTGAATATAGTCCAAGTAGAGCACGAGACTTTATGAGTGCTGGCTAGCTACGTAGGTAGACCTATTACTTATCATGATGTGTTCCTGGCTGACGAATACTTGCATACAAATGATGCAAATTCTCAACTCAGTAGGTGTCGCATTTCGAAACAATAATTATATAGGTTTTAGAGTAGGTACCCACCTACCTATAGATAGATAATTAGGTACCAATATTTGTAGGCTCTGTAAGCAGGTAGGTATGTGAAACTTTGTTTCATTGAGGTCAGTATTTTATGTAATAGATAAATTATAACTGCTGACATAAAGAAAGTACATTTTGGAAATCCATCATGGATAGTTTCACCGCTATCGAAAATACCACAATCATAGAATTTTATTTTAAACACATGATCGATCGATATTATTCAAACCCAGTGATTTTTATGCCACTCTGTAGGTATACTAATTACCTACCATATTATACAGGGTGTTTGGTGCATCGTGTGCCAAATTGAAATGGTCGACTAAAGGGGTCATCTGCTGCCCTTTCAGACCCCTTAACACCTCTCTCTTTTTAGGGTTCCGTAGTCAACAAGGAAACCCTTATAGTTTCGCCATGTCCGTCTGCCTGTCCCCGGCTTAGCGCAGAGACTGTAATTATTCCCTCAAACATTCACTAGTCTATCCTCTTTAGTGTGCCACATACATGCCATAAAAATCTTTTAATAATTTTGTGAATTCGCTAGAATTGTGAATCAAGTCACATATATTATATGGCTAATACGTATACCTATTCAAAATTATGATTTAAAAAATAATTTTACATAAATGTTAACTGACAAACCTATGAAATCTATACTTATCTCACTTGTAGAAGGTAAAATGTATCTTCTATCTCTTTCTTTCATAGCGTAAACCGGTTTGAACAAATCACAATGTGCCGCGGACCCCGTCATTTTGTAACCGACTTCCAAAAAGGAAGAGGTTCTAGTTCGTAGCATATGTATGTTTTTTTTTTATAACCCTCGATATTTTCGTCAATTGTGTAGATGCAATTGTTTTCAGAAAATTAATTGAAAAAACAAGATGGCGGCATTAGTTCCGATTTAGGCTACGCGCCAAAAGAACCTTGTACCGATGATTACCGAAGCGCATACTTTTCTTAGAAAATCTGTAGGTACTTACCTAACACAATTGCGAATAATAATCATGAAATGTGTATGTTTCGTATTGTGACTTGTTCGATGTCATTGACCCACTTATATATTCAAATTAGCAACAGCTTCCGTAGATCGGTACAAAATCTTCGTAGGTACTGAGAATTATTTTCAGTTTTACAAAGCTACCTATATGTAAATAGGTAGGGACTTAAGTGATTATTATTGCGACTCGACTTCTACTAAACCTTCGAAAGTGGTAATTAAAACTAATAAATACATACAAGCGAGGTATTATTTACATCAGATATCTAACAGTGCTATTGTTCATTCGCGTTATGGAATGCCTTTAACACATAAGATAAAGAGGCTAAGGTGAATCATCTGTCCAGCAGAAGTGTGATAAAACCTCTTTTAAGCGTTAAAGTGGGTCACGCCGCGTTCAGTTCAGTTAGGATTGTTAGAGCAATAGGCATACGGCCCGTTAATTTTCTCCACCGTATACCTACGTCGGAAGGTCACAGCCTTGCCAGGTATAGGGCAGAGTGGCAGTAGGTACTTACATGCTTTGTAACAGAAAGTCGATCAGATAAACTTACCTACTAAGAATAAAATATACAATCAATCTCCCTAGCCTTTTCCCAACTATGTTGGGGTCGGCTTCCAGTCTAACCGGATGCAGCTGAATACCAGTATTTTACATGGAGTGACTGCCTATCGGACCTCCACAACCCAGTAACTGGGTAATACGATACCCCTTGGTAAGACTGGTTGTCACTTTCGGGCTTCTGACTACCCGTAACGACTGTCAAACTCCAACAAATCCGCGAATGACAATCGGGACAAACGGCGTGCTTTCCGAGGCACGGTGGAGTCTCGATATGTAAAGATGGTCACCCATCCACGGACCAACCCCGGCAAGCGTAGCTTAACCTAATGGATCAACCTGTGCGGCTATTATTACTTAGCCACAAGCTCCTCTAAGAATAAAATATAACTACCTAAATAAATAAAAATATTGGATCACTTACTACACCATGTGTCGCAACTCGCACCGCATGGCGATTTGGCTAAAACAGTGGAGAACTGGAGACCGCAAAATGATTTATGCTGCCGCAAGGTCCCATACTAAGACCTTAATCGAATTTCACTATAATAGGCACTGTTTAGTGTTTAGCATTGCAATTTGTTTGCCACGTCATCTCTCACCTCTCAATAATTAATAGAAAATATGAATCACAAAAATTAAGTAGGTATTTTGAAATTGTGAACAGGTAAGTAGAAAATATTTACAAGATGCCTACTTTACTTAGGTACATATTGTGTCCTCACTGATCAAGTGATCAATCTAAACTTGTTTATCTTCATTTATAACACGTAAATGAAGATAAACAAGTTTACAAACAGATTTTTCCTCTTCTCTATTCAATTTAGATATTCCTACCTATATTTACATAGGTACTTCATCATAACACCAAAGAATAGGCTCCTGTCGACTGTATTTTAAAAGACGACTGAGGTAACGCAAAATGTAACTTAAGCGTTACATGCGAACATGAAAATGTGTGTGTAAGTACTATAGTTACACCTCTGCCTAACCCTTCGTGATGTTATGTTATGATAAGAACATTATTCCGATAAATTAATGTTTGTATTCGCATGACGGCTCGTGCAGACCGGCGCGATATCGCGGGCGCGACACTTGTTTTCCCGCGATATCGCGCCAGTCTGCACGAGCCTTAACACGCTTGCTAACATTTGCTTATACGAATATGAACGTTATGTTTACTATAAATAATGTTTATATTCGTATGAAGCTCTAAATTAGCAAGGTAAAGTCAAAGTGCAGTCTGCAAAACTTAGGAGTGTTTTGATCGTAGTATGTAGCGGAATATTAGGTGGCCCAGCATGTCAGTCGGTAGGCTACTAACTAATCGTCTACCTTGAAGGTACCACCTACTCCTACATTCACGACATGTCGTGTTTTGATCAGTGACTGGAGTCACAGATCAAATCACGAATGACTTGCTCGATATAGTTAACTGTTGATGCGACACATCACACAATAATATAATCTACACGTACTTACTCATATTAATTGTGTGTTTGACCCTACTAGTTATTAACTCAAATCACATTTAATTGGATAATTTTATTTACCAATTCATGTTGTGCAGTCAGACGGCATCATAATAATTCAAAACACAGCTCATTTTATATAAAATTCCTCAAAATTAAGTACGTACGACACCTACGTACTTAATTCTAGTTCCTTGTGCTGCTTGGAAAAGGACGTAAGGTCCGTGTGACATCTCACATCGAGCTACAATATAGGTACACAAGTCCTGCACCCGTAAACTACAATCGGTGAAGTCCTCCTTCATTGTTTTATCGTGCAGTTTTTCATTTATGAATCGGTTGTTATATAACATAGGTACGTTTTAATAAATAGCTTTTTACATGCTTTGTGCACCAGGGCACGAGTCAATTCCTCGCTTTAGTACAGACACTGAGATATGGTGCATACTTCACGAGTTATTGTTGCTATTTCTATGCCAATGTTATTGGTTTAAGTCCCGTCTGTTCTGTTACGAATGATCTAAACACTCATAGGTATAAAGTACCTACCTCTAGGTACATATCCACGTAGGTACATACATACAAATAACGATCAACACTCACCTTGGTTCAACCTTAGACTTTATGCCTCAGGTACGTTCATATTTAATGATACCACACAAAACCTAGGTTCATCTGCTAACTCATGAATTCTCCAGTTTGCACTTAAAAAACTATTTGGAACAAAAAACATGTTGCCGTCAAGAGTTCTTGTAGGTACATTTTATAATGATCGTAAGGTAAGTCGTTAGTCGTTACCTAGGTAATTTATGATAAGTATTGATACCTAGGACATACTTAGGTATCAATCTTATAAATTAATGCCACCCTCTCAGTTTTATGATGTTAAAGACACTCCCAAAAAATGCAGGTACACTTCATCCTAGTACCTACCTATATCACTTAATTTGTAGTTGGAAAAGCAACTCGATATTTCGAAGTCAGTCCACTAGTATCCTTATCACTTCATCTTGATCATCTTTGTATCAATGGGGATTCCGTCCGCAGTCTACGATGTTAAGGTTCACATGCTCCTTCAAACGAAATATTAAACTTCGTTAAACCGCATTCCACTCAGAATATACACTATTTATCCATTTTTAACTAGGGCCTGAAAAAAATGTTGAAACACACCATGATATGACACCAAGACTAGTTGCATGCCCTAGCAAACACATGGTTTTCACACGGACTTTTAACAGAATAGAGAATAGCAGTACTGAAGAGCTAGATTTTTCATTTTTTCTGCCTAGCCTTTTCCCAATCATGTTGGGGTCGGCTTCCAGTCTGACCGAATGCAGCTGAATACCAGTATTTTACATGGAGCGACTGCCTATCTGACCTCCACAACCCAGTAACTGGGTAATACGATACCCCTTGGTAAGACTGGTTGTCAGACTTTCGGGCTTCTGACGACTCGTAACGACTGTCAAAGATCCACGAATGACAGCCGGGACCAACGGCTTAACGTGCCTTCCGAAGCACGGAGGAGTCTCGGTATGTAAAGATGGTCACCCATCCACGGACCAATCCCGGCAAGCGCAGCTTAGCCTGATGGATCGACCCGTGCGGCTGTTATTACTTAGCCACGAGCTCCTCCGAGTACTGAAGAGCTAGATCCGATCTTAAAAGAAATCCCGCGTCGTGAAACGTAATGGTGCTATATAAAAGATCCCGCAAAAACCCAATTAGGGCTGAGGTCACCTTTACAGGCAGCTTAGGTACCTACCTCACAAAATGGGAAATACGATTAGGCGAAGAAAATGCCAGATTATGGTTAGTCAGTCTAACTCTTTGATAAGTGGGGAGATACAGATAGGATAAGTACCTAGATAGTGACTGTTGTAATCTTTGACCTCAACACGTGGTTCACTCCGAGAGCATAAAGGCGTCGCCCCACTGCAGCACACGCTGTGCACGGGCACGCGGCGCATTTTAGCTGCATGGGTTCGTTTGTTTGACAACGTGGGTCTACGTTTCCACTGCAGTACACACTATACACGAATATTATAACGCACGACTGTAGCGCAGCACAGTTTTTCACACATGTCGCTTCCCAGCCCGTCCCACCACCCGCAGTGAAGGTACGCACGTTTCCGTGTACTGCGTGCATAGCGTTGACAGCGCTGAGCTGTGTGGGCACCATATTCGAGCGAGCCACGCGTGAAGCAATGAATGACGTCATTAATCTCGTATTCGTGCGTTGCGTGTACGTGGATTGCAGTGGACGTTATCACATACATTATATCTCGCAAAACGAAGCTAGACACGTGCGTAGCCTCTCCGAGCGCAGCAGTGGGGCTCCGCCTTAACCCAGTTCTTTGTTTTTAAATCACCTACCTACTTCAGATCCTGTGAACACTTAGAATGGAAGAAGAAAAATGACTACCTAGTTAGTAAAACATCCAGAGTGAGGCCGTTACTCGACCAAATCCATGTAACTACCTCAGTAAATGTGGGGTACCTACCTACCTACCCACGGTATGAGGAATCATTGCGACTGCAGCGAATACTTGGACTCGCTGCAGTTCAAGTGCAGGTCATGCAAATCTCAGTTTATCTTAGTGACCTAGGAGATTTAATGTCATACAGACTCGAGACTGTTTATAAGATACTGAGTTAGCAAACGAACGACTGTCTATAAAGTTAAACATTAACAATCTACTACTGGGTCGAGGTTACTTGTCGCAGAATATCCATAAAACTGCTCCAATAAAATCTTTATCGATAGTAGGAATAAGAAGCTAATTGATTTATGAGAATCCCGAACAAACAGTGATGTCTCAGAAACATAAAAGTAAATCAGAGAAACTAAGTAGATATAAGTAATTAAATCAAGCCTTTTAATTTATAATAGCTTAGTGCTCTTGAAGAAACGGAACTTTCTGTTGGCCAGCGTGTCTTGAGAGTGAGAGGTGTCATTAAAATATGAGAAAGAATTACCCAGTGCTAGCACAGGTTAATTAAAGGAGGCTGACATGGCTGGTTGATATCCAGAAATAGCCTATAATAGCCTAAAAGACCTACGTCCGAAAAGTGAGGACACACATTTAGAAAAACTAGAAATAATTACTTATTTGCCAAAAGACAAAAAGTTTTACAACTTTTACTTCTCGTGCATTTGCATACATGTTCAGAGGCGAATAAAACACAATGGCCCAAGCTGGTAGACGAACGTTGGCCACTCATTCGTCCGTCACGGCACAATTGTGACCGCTCAAGTGGAATCAAGTGCACTAAACTTCCATTACTTTTGTCAGTATTGCGCCTACAGACATCCGTTAACAGCATTGTGAGAACTCCTGCCATAATAACCATTAACTAGCGCTGTATTCATCTCTTTGAGCACTAATATACTAGATGCGGGTTCCTACTTCCCACGATGTCTCACGGTTATAACGGGGATCGGATCCCAAATGCTTCCAACATAAAATTATAATGACTGATGAGTACTGTTTTGTTTCGGTGTGTTTTTTTTGTTTATTTGCGTTGTAAGCGCCAGGATAGCCGGCGAAATTCATTTTTTCAAACGTTGGCAGGTTGTATGTCGATCAAAATATGATTCGCAACCGCAACAAAAATAATAATCATTAGAATCATCAATACAGAGTTTTCATCCCTTGGTCTTATTGGCAATTTCTGTTTCCAGGGCCCTACGGTCATTTATGAAGAAAGGGAAGAAGGGGACGTCTTCGGAAAAATCTAGCAACACCCAATTGAATGGAGACACCTCACCTATTATTTACCGAAGAGCACTGCAATGTAAGAGCACAATTTTTGATGTAATGTCATTCTTAACAGTACACTGCTAAGAATGATTGTCATTCCCCCGGGTCCTAAACAAAGCGAACGGTCGCGCGGATTCGATCGGCGCGTTCATTATGTCACTCATTTGTTCAGAAAACCTGAAGGCGCTCTCTGCCGGCGCGACCACGCGTTCGGGTTCGCCGTTCATAATGAACGAGACGGGCTCGTGTTCGCGCGTTGGTCGCATTGGGTGGGACGTGGCCTAATTGTGTATGATGATCCAATTTTGAGTGTTATATTTTATAGTCTAGTGTTTTAAAAACATACCTACTAATTAATATTTTTCGAATTAAAAAAAATAGTCAACCTAATCAAAATAGAAATTATCTTCAGATTCGACAACGTCGCCTGCAGGGGCGCGCAGTACGGTAGCGTCTCCTGAGAGGGGCGACCGCTACATATATGGTGGCTCCATCACTCCGCTGCCTCGGTCCCGGTTCCAAGAGCGACTGCGCAGCAGCAGCCACCATGAGGTCCAATCACTAAGGTGAGACCTTAATTAAAACTGGCATTTTCTGCCATCTATCTGAGTAGATAAACACACACCTTAGCAATAAAGCGATATGTGTGGTTGCCAGTCAAGCAAATGGGGACTTTAATTTTCAACCTAACCTATTTTAACTATCTTGCGGTCCCTACTTTAGAGATCATAGTGGTTAGCGGTTTATCTGAGTTAACTGAATGGAATTCTGACTGTGGCTTTAGCCGTATCTTATAGATGCATTTCGAAGTGGTGAAGGAAAATCTTATCTTGTTTTCCTTATACTTAACGATCCACGATTTAATGTTCTCTAGAGTGTGTATAATTATGTCATCGCTAAGTCATGTTTCCTCATTCTATACCGGCTTACCATAACAAATTAAATAACCAGCTGTTAGGTAAAAAAATGCAATATCCCTAAGGAAGAATATTCATATTCATGAGTCAGGCTGTGTAATTATGATTTTATAAAAACTATTCATATCAAATAATATATAGAGAAAATACGTTTCCAGTACTACCCCTCGCCTGGCCCGTAGCGAATTGTCGGGGTCTCGGCTGAGCGTGGAGAGTACGAACCCTTTCGAAGAGGATGGCCCTGTGCCGCCCGTGCGCGCCTCGAGACGTAAGAAAAAGCGCGCACCTCTACCGCCGGGGCCAGTCTACACCACGCCTGAAACTGACGATACTACGGTAAGATCTGATCATCATACTATAAAGCCAAAACTGTTCGATATTTGAATGTGTCTGACTCGATCTGAAAAGGGCTAAAGCCGAAGGAAGAATTACCTACTAGAAAATGATGAGTCAGCTTGAATGTCTTAAAAAATAAATATTCATCCTTAGATTGGTTTACTGTTAAGTCAAATATTATTTTGGTTTTGTCAAAATTAGGAGACGTCCTACCAGTCAACACAAGAGCAGTAGACCTACAAACAGATAATTGGCGAATACTTCAAAGGTGTCAAATCCTTTTTACTTATTGTATGGTGATTTCATAATCTTATCTAAGAAAGACTCCACTTGCACCGAAAGCTATCGATCGACACCACGAATGCACATTGTGTAACAGAACAATAACGGGCTTTAGGGAAACAAAAATAACATGGATGTTCAATAGGCATTCAATAATATTATCTAACACTGCCGATGTTGTTTGTACTCTATTTACACGCTGCTAACATTTGGGTGATACTGGCGAACATCTACGTTAAAACTAAATTATCTGCAGCATATTTTGATAAAGTATTTACATAAAGTTCTTTTTTCTTTAGGTAATAAGTACATAAAGTAATTCCAGGCTAAAAACATTTTTCTTGACATAATTGTTTTCGAGTTTATTTTGAGGGCGTTTGTGTAACAGTACTTTACGATTACATTTCATTTTCAGGTGTCCGTTGTCTCTTCAGAAATACGAATAAGTGAGAGCGAAGGAAAAATACTGAACAAAAATGAGGGCGATTTAGAATTAGAAGATATGAACTTGAATATTGAGCTAAAAATTGTTGAAGATGAAGATGTAAAACACAAGAATACGGACGCCATAGAAGTTAAACCAACAACTGCTAATACTATTAATAATAATGAAGAAGTTGACGTCTCAGTTATCAGAGAAGAAAAACCGAACAACGAACAAACAGATACAGGCAACCAAACAGACATCACTGAATCTATTGACAACGAAGTTACGCTAAGAAATAGTTCTTCAGAAGAGGATATCCTGAACTCATCCGCATTCCATAAAGTAGACATTGTAACCTATAGACGCAATTCTAGCGTTAATGAAGATGACATACGATTACGACGAGGTAATTTAGAGGATTTCCAGTCATTGTCGAATAAAAGAAGCAAGAGCCTTACTAATGCCTTAGACACGACGTATACAACATACGATATAAATTTAAATGAGAACACAATGCACATGGACACAAATGGAAATGACGGACCCAAGAAAGTTGTATGCAAACTTTACGACGACCCGCAAACAAAAAAGAGTATTGAAACGATTTCAAGTACAGAAAAGGAATTTCTAGAAATAGACAGAGCTACTAGAGAGCTCGAAAGAGAAATAAACAAGTTAAATTCCGCCTTGAACGAAGACGATATTCCAAGCGTAGAGGCAAGATTGTCAGTGTCAGAGATCAAGAGAAGGTTTGATAAGAATGATGCATCGTCACCAAATCCAATACCAAAGCCTAGGAGGAGTCACTATGGTGGAGGCTCAAGTACTCCTTGAATGTTAACCCTTCCAACTTAATTATGTATGGCTGTTTAATGTGGATCCCACAATCATTTAGATAATAAATTTTGCATTCTCACATGTACGCGGTTCGATATGGGAAAATAAAAAAGTTAAGTTGTATTTACACTTATCATATAATTATTATGCAAATGAAAGAACAACGTATTATCTGTAATCCGTTCCAATGAAAATCATCCAAATTATTATATTTAAGTTGTGACTAAAACAAGAACCATCCAGCGAGTGTACACTAGTAGTAAATATTTTAGTATAATGTGTCGTAACATGTGATTTTTAGATAATAACGATCGTGGTTTAGATGTAATCGGATCTCAAACATTCATAAAGGGGATTGCAATATGTGATTATAAAGTATCATAATAACACAAATATGCTTAACTCAGCTTAACTAAAAGTAGTACCTTCATTACATAGCATAATATGATACAAGAAAATAATACGTAAACATAGCTTACAAGAACATTGGTTGCCATAAAATATTCTAAATATTTAGCGGCGTAGGATAATTTATTTGTGATACCTAAATATTTTATTATATTGAATGTATGCTTTGGTAGGGGTGTACTATGCCAAATCGAATGCCAAATAATCGAACATCAATTCATCGACCACTATAAATCGAACGCCTAAATACTCGAACGTTCATAATATCGAATGGTTAATAAATCGAACATTCAATATATCGTACACTCAATACATCGAGTGTTCAAAATATCGAATGTTTGTTTGATCGAACGTTCAACGCATCGCATGTTCATTATATCGAAATATGAATATATTGAATACTTTTTGTATAGAATACAAGGAAATAAGGAGCAAGCTATAACAAATAGGACAATTGAACATTCAAAAGCGGGATTGGGAAGACCTACTCCACAAAAAAGAGGCAAAAGGGATGATAATGCGATTGAAAAAATATTAAATAATAACAACAACATACATTTATTAGAGTTTCTTCGTGCAATAGCAATTCACACAAAATTTTAAAATGTACCTTTACAAGATAATGCTTTTCTTCAATTGAATGAAACAACTCAAATCTTATATAAATTGTATAAATTCAATATCTTATTATTGTAATTTAATTTTTGAATTGCTTTTTTATCTTCTTATTATGGAGGATTTTGAAGTTTTGCATTGTTCTCACATATTAAAAGTGGTAACA